>CM062932.1:10045000-15045000 GCA_031878705.1 Tapirus indicus
GGGTAATTTTCTGATTACAATATTAATAAATGAACATTGTAGAAAACTAGAGAATACAAAATAGCATTTATAGTCTCTCCCACCTCTCAACCCCATTACCTCGTTATTGTTTCTTGCCTGTATTTCTAAACAGATACTTATGGATTCACTTATTAATTGAAATTATACTGAACATACAGTTATGTTCACTGCTTTTGTCACCTTAGGAATGTGGAGTACAGGGATATAATTAACAACACAGGCTGTGGGAAACTATAGGACATATGACCTGGGGGTTTTTTTTAAACAAATAAATGGTAAGAGAGGGAAGAGAAAGACATATAGGGGAACCTAGAGATTAAAGTCTGGGAGTCTTAAGAGGCTTATCAGTCAATCACAGTGTATGAACCTTATTTAGATTCCAATTCAAACAAACAAATGTATTTTTAAGTGGACTTTATCTTTTAGAGATACAGCCTGAAGGTTTTACAGGTGAAATATGTTTGGGATTTGCTTCAAAATAACCCAAGGGGAGAAGGGAGAAGGTGGGGGAAATTATGTGTTTGATGTAGTTCCATTATATTACTCATATTTCCTTGTGTCATTAATTATTATTCCAAAATATGAATTTTAATTACTATATTATTCCATTTTATAAATATACCAATTTTTAATTAAAGACTTTTTTGTAGCATGTTCATAGTTCCTCAGTATTATAAATAACACTTTATTATACTTTTTTTAATATAAATCACATCTGTGACTATTTCCTGAAATTGCTGGTTTAAAAGAAATACTCATTTTCAAAGCTTATTGCACTTTGCTATGTTGGCTTCCAGAAGGATTGATCCAGTTTGTACTTTAACCTGAAGTGGATACAAATGTCTTGTTTCACATAACTGCATTTCATATTTTTAAGAATATCCTTGCCATTTTGAAAATCAAAAATTAGTATTTCAGGGGGCTGGCCTGGTGGTGTAGTGGTTAAGTTCGTGCGCTCCACTTCAGTGGCCCGGGGTTCACAGGTTCGGATCCCGGCTGTAGACCCATGCACTGCCTGTCAAGCCATGCTGTGGCAGCATCCCATATAAAGTAGAGGAAGATGGGCACGATGTTAGCCCAGGGCCAGTCTTCCTCAGCAAAAAGAGGAGGATTAGCAACAGATGTTAGCTCAGGGCTGGTCTTCCTCACCAAAAAAAAAAAAAATTGTATTTCATTTTAATATGTATTCCTTTGATTATTAACATGTGGTAGAATTTTGTGGAGAAAGTGGGGAGATTGACTGTGTGTTCTTCTCACAAGGACCTCGAGGAGCAACTGGATGAGGAAGAAGGGGCTCGCCAGAAACTGCAGCTGGAAAAGGTGACAGCAGAGGCTAAAATCAAGAAGATGGAAGAGGAGATTCTGCTTCTCGAGGACCAAAATTCCAAATTTATCAAAGTAAGAGAATATTTCTATTAAAAAGTTGCTTTTAGAATATGAACAGTACTTCTGTGGATGCACTCACCAGGAAATGCTCAGGTTACTTCATTTTCTCTCTAAGTCTCTGCCTGTATAGATTTCTAAAGACAGAAACTAATTTTTTAACTCCACCAAATAGCCTTATAATCCTTTAGATATTTAACCTGCACATTTTGTGCACATTGATTACCCACTGACGCCTTGTTCCCATCTGTGCAAGCATTGACTGATTCAGCACTCTGGTGGGACTCTTGACGGCCAGGCAGCTGGGCCATGCTCTCTAGGGGTCAGCACCAGGATGATGGAGCCTTCCTGCCTTCTTGGAGCACACAGTCTGTTGGGGGAGGCAGTGCCCATATTACTTGTTTTCTAAGTAATACCAAACCCCAGTTGTTATTTTGAATGCCTTTTCTGAAGCAGTCAAGTTTTTCCATTCAGGAAAAGAAACTCATGGAAGATCGCATTGCCGAGTGCTCCTCTCAGCTGGCTGAAGAGGAAGAAAAGGCAAAAAACTTGGCCAAAATCAGGAATAAGCAAGAAGTGATGATCTCGGATTTAGAAGGTTAGTGTCTGGCGTTAGAGAAATTTAGGACAAGGACATATGAATGTTGAGATTTAACTTAAATCTGAATATGCAATAATAGAAAATGTATGTGGTGATAACTAATCAGTTTGGGTTCAGTTATTAAAATGTCTGTTATAAGTTATTTATTGCCTAGTCACCAAGTATTTATGATAGATTGGCACTAAATTATCTTTTAAACTTGTACTTTTTTAAGTTAGGTCCTGTGGTAAAATACATTGCCCTTTGGTGGACGTAGTTGGAATCTAAATTAAGTTTGAGTCATCCAGGCCATTGGACTTGGTTTGTGTTTAATCTAAAAACTGCATTAAAGTGCCTAGGTTTCACTTCACAAAGGAACTGCCTACTGACATAACTGCAGGGACAGGAGAAACTGCTGAGGGCAACGATGTCTCACACGATGGCAGAAGTAATGTCAGGAAATGCTAGGATTTTTGCAAAATAAATGACCACTTTCTCCAAAAGAAATAAAAAAGGAGGGTGGAAGTTGGAAAGAGCACAGCTAATAATGCCCTGGTCTCGTACAGGTGTGTACAGTACCTGCAGGGCGTGACCACTCTTTCCTAATGCATTGCTTTTATAATGGGGAGAAAATGAGTGGTTTTTTAAACAATCTTTAGGGTTTTGTTGTGCTTGTTGTTGTTGTTGTTTGGTATAAACAAAAGAGGGGATGCCTGTATGAAACTATTTCATAAACCATTTGTACCAGACACACTCCCGCCTAGGAGGTCACAGAAAGCAGGTGTCAATGTGGCTGTTCTTGTCTCCCATCTGATCAGCCTGTGATGCTGGGTCTCATCTTCTCAGCATATTGGTTCCCGCTGGAGAACACAAGGGCACACAGGTCACACTGTCGTGAGGAAAGCATTTGAATGGAAAGGATCGTGGCGTTAATTAAGGAATCTGCAGAATTTTACAGGGGAGGGCAGAGAACATCCCTGTCCACACTCTGTCCTCTCTCCCTCAGTGCTTGGGAACTGCAGTCTTGGTTCAAACCAGGGATTCCCAGTGAAGGAGGAACAGGGGGCGGGAGTTACAAACACTGCCCTAACCTCTGCCGAGCCCCTCTCCAAACATGGGCAGAGCGATGGGTGTGACATGAGAGGGTTCCGGTCACTTCAGTCTAAAAATGTGGGCTCACTTCCCATGGAAGGACATCCTTAGCATCCACCCAATTTCTTCCTTAAAATTCCATCCTCCCACTAGTTTATCTCGCCTTCAGTTTGATCTTAATGGGTTTCAAATGACTGAGCTATTGGCACGATGTTATCAAGGCAGTGACTCGCTTTTGAATAAAATGGCTTATTTTCAACTTTAATCAATTTATATTTTGAATTTATTCATATGGTGTCATTCACTGTGTTGAAGAGCTTTTTGTATCTTGCCTTAAAGAACGCTTAAAGAAGGAAGAGAAGACTCGTCAGGAACTGGAAAAGGCCAAAAGAAAACTTGACGGTGAAACAACTGACCTGCAGGACCAGATCGCTGAGCTCCAGGCACAGATCGACGAGCTCAAGATCCAGTTGGCCAAGAAGGAGGAGGAGCTGCAGGGTGCTCTGGCCAGGTCTGCCATCACAGCAAAGGCCTTTGGACTGAAGTCACTGTGGGGTTTATTTTCAACAGAATGTCTCATGTCTAGGAGCAGACAAAAACCTCAGGAGAGTGACACGTAGTTTCCTTGTTGTGGGGTATGACATAACATCCTGACAAACCCAGGAGTACATAATTTGTGTTAGGGCAGCAAGAAAATCTCATAAACCGTTCTCAGTATTTACACTTAAAAATCATTAGTCATATCATGAAAATCCTTGGAAAGTCACATCAGCATAAATTATTTTACCATATCAAATGTTTTGGTTTCTGTACATTACAGATTAATTTCAGTATATTTTAGAAGTTTAGAGGAAATCACTTTTCAAAAATGATATCCACCCTCCCCCAACTGATATCATGATTTTCTACTCAGTTCTAAACCATTCAGTTTTAGAATGGAAATCACATATAATAAATATATTTATATCTAATATTTCATTTCTTTATAAAGAATAACTATTTGGCTACACGTTCATAGGACTTAGAGATTACAATCAAGAAAATCTTATAACAGAAATGTCTTTCTGTTCTCTATCACCGTTAGTCTTACTTTGGCCAGATTTTCTGCCTTTTCAATTGTAGAGGAGAACTAGAATCTAGAATTAAAGTTCTCCACCACTCACTATCATGTCTGTCAGCTTCCCTTCCCTCATCTCAGACATCCCAACTATTCCCAGTCAGAAGAATCTACCAACATTAAACCACACGCATAAGCAAAAAGATGCACTAGAGGAAAGAATGCATGTAAAGTAGGTGTGAAGGTGGCAGGTCTCTCTTCTACTGTGTTCCAAGAACTACTTTGAATTTGCCGATTCACTATAAGCTGATACCAATTTGATAGACTAGACTGCTACCTTGAGCAGTATTCTAATTATAACAACATTGTACTTGAGAGGGAATTTTTTAATATTCTAATCATTAAAGTGAGATTGTCCTACCTTTTAATGGAGAATTTTAGCCCTCTGGAATGGGCTGGATTCTGATGCTAGCTCTGCCACTGCTACCTTTGGGGCCCTCACGTCATTTACCTGCATACCTCCCTGCCTGCCCAGCAGGCCCTGGGCAGCTGCTCCGGCATTGTGCCAAGGGCAGAGGGCTGTGTAACCGGGGTCTCCCTGTGGAGAGGTCCTCAGGGGCTGGTTCATCTGGGAAACAACCCATCCACGCACCACCTCTCAGTGCTTCTTGCACCTGGGTGTTTTAACAGGGGTGATGACGAAACACTCCATAAGAATAATGCACTTAAAGTTGTGCGAGAGCTACAAGCCCAAATCGCTGAACTTCAGGAAGACTTTGAATCTGAGAAGGTTTCACGGAACAAGGCAGAAAAGCAGAAAAGGGACTTGAGTGAGGAACTGGAAGCTCTGAAAACAGAGCTGGAGGACACTCTGGACACCACTGCCGCTCAGCAGGAACTCCGGTGAGTGAGGGGAGGCAACGCGTCACCAGTGTCTGCTGAGCTCTCCCACGAGGTCCAGCGGGAGTGCTGTGGATGTGCTTGCCCTCTTTGGGGGGTGTTTTTCTTTATGTTGTCATTCTGAGTATCCTCTCTCCCTCCTGGAATTAATGGCAGGTGCAATGATAACAAAATAGCAGTGGTTAGAAACAAACCAGCCTAAGGTAGAAAGCACACAGACAGGTGGATGGACCACCAGACTGAGGTGCAGAGTGAGATGTGATCCTTTGGAAAAGCCACAGTCAGCGATGGCTATCTAAGGGAAAGAGGGGACAGATACACACACAGAGAGGGTTGGAAAGAGATTTATACAGAGAGTAAGTAAGAGAGAGAGGGCCAGAGGGATAGACGCGATAGACACAGAAATAGGAGGTGGTCGGGCATCTGCTGGCAGCACCAGTTGGTATTAACAGTGGTAGGCAAACACAAGAAGGGAGGTACGCATTCACAAAGATGAAGAGAACGGTGAATACAGGTACCCAGACAAAGGTGTGCATTGGGCAGAGGCATATACTGCCACAGGTGAGCCAGCAGCCAAGTGTAGGCAAAAAGATAGTGACAAGCACAGGTGAGCACAGCTGGAGAAGATTCACATATCGAAACCTTAGCATGTCAGCCCACAGAAAGTCACAGGACAGCTGTAGCAACAAGCCAGTGCGCAGACTGGACAGAGGGGCTGACCTGTGCCTCCGGCTACCACTGAGTTGTGATCTCCCAGTTGCTGTCTTGGCCTCTTCCTGACCGTCTGCTCCCTCCTCCAGACTCAAACTGCCAGGTCCGTGAGGCCCACCCCAGGAATCCCCAGGCTGCCTTGGCTAGTAGATTTGACTGGCTGTATGCACACATGCCAGCTGTCTCAGGATGTGAGTGATGGGAAAAGTAGCCCATCACTCTAGGAAAGTGGCTAAGGTAAAGCCTGGAATAAAACCAGAAGGACAGAAGGAATCATTTGTGAAGACAAGTGTGGTCAGAGAGGTAGGAAAGAACCTGGAGCAACCAGGAAGGAAATGTGTTGCGGTGAAGGCCAGTGGAGCTCTTCCCTGGAGGACAAGGGTGTGCTCATCCGGGTGCCTGGACCTGGAGAGAATGACGTCACCGAGTCTGCAGAGAGGGCTGCCCTGAGCAGCGAGACTGACGTCAGACTGTGGGTGTCGGGAGTGCTCAGTGGTGAAGAAATGGAGGTAATGAGCCTAATGTGTCCAGGATTCACCCATGAATATGTAAGACCACAGCAGCAATAGAGCGGTGTGTCCCCAAAGAGAGCCCATCCGAGCCAGGCAGGGTTAGGGGCTTCCTACCCCACTGCAGCAGAGTAACTCTGCTTTTAGCAGTTTTAAGTCCTGTCCTTCTCTTAAAAATGTCTGCTTTTTAAAAATCTGGAAACCATTAACTAGACTTTGCTGAAATACCCATTCTCAGCTGGTGTTTTGACCACAATAGGAAAAAAAGGCTCTGATCATTTCTGCTATTCAACTGTTGCAAAAAACCAAAGACAGTACAAATGATATGTGTGTATTTATTAAAACCATGGCTATGCTCAAATATAGCCCTTATTGATTCTGTTTTGTGAAGAATTTCGATTGCCTGCAGCTCAGACGTGTTAGCGTTCATGTGTACTATACTCCTGCTGAGGTCTCAGGCCACCCCTGCCTCTCCACTGGTTCTTCCCTGAGTTGTGTATCACATGATTAGTATAAAAGTAACAGTCCTCAGCAAATCAAATACTCGAGCAGACTCGGCACTTGAACTCTCTTCAGGACTTAGGATGAAAGACTAAAGGAAATTGGGTTGTGTAGCCTGGAGGAGGAAAGGTGAAGGGCTCCTTTGACTATTGGTTTCAAGTAGAGATTAGGAACAAAACTAGTCACCCAAAAGACAACACAGTGGTAACGGGAGAAATGTTATTGCTGTCTGATAAATCAGAGTACTGACCCCCAGGGTGAACTGAAGTAAGCTTGATGGAGTTCCTCAGTCTTGTTGGGCTGACGCTTGGATCCTGGCGTCCTCCACCACCTCCACCATCTATTCCTTCCTCTGCAAGGAAGATTGCAGAGCATAGGGCCAGACCAATGCATGTCTTTCACCTCTAGTGAACTTGTGGCTGGGCTAGGCTGGGCCACAAAGAATTGTTAGTGATTCCTTTTGTCTGGCTACCTGCGACCACAGAGCAAGCAGCCGCCTGGGCCCCCCCACCTTCTCCTGGCACAGCTGGTCTCAGCCCTCTAGACATCACCACTCCAGTGGTGAAGAGAGGAAAACGTGCCCACACAGGAACCAGCACATAAGTCACTGTTCTAACTGGCTACATGTTTTAAAGTATAGAGCAAGTCTGCCAGAGTTGTGCTTTGGGATTATTGTAAAGTTACAGCTATTGAAACTCTTGATGGTGTTTATCTTACTGGTTTCAGTATTTATCAAACTATATGCTTAAATTAAAGATGGTGCTCAGATGGACAAATTTAGAGTGACTTGTCTTGGGGGTGAAGTCTTTTCTAATTAGTAAAAAAACTTTGGTTTCTCAAGTTACCCTATATATGTCATTGCAAATTATAAAAATATTAGAAAGCCATGTAAAGATATTTAATACTAATGTGATCTTCATACCCTAAATGCAAATTACATAAAACCTCAGTTTACCTCAGGACATTCGGAGTCTATGGTCTTGTACCTGCTGTGCTCTCATATCAAACTCTAGAGACCCTGTCTGAACCAGGAGTGCGACCCTTCAGCCTGCCTTCTAATTGACCTGCTCCTCCTCCCAACCGTAAACCATTTCCTGATAGAGTCTGAGGAGGATGTTAGTTAACTGCAGCTATTGCACGTGAATGAGGAGAAAGGGTCCTGCTCTTGTCAGGGTGCAGTGTCCTGAGTGATTGGGCCTTTACCACCCCTTAGCTTTTAAAAGCCTCTTCAGGATTTACCCTTTCCCAGTTTTGTTGAAATGTCTGCTGGTGGTGTAGTAGGTGGTTTGGCATCTTGTGTTAACCACTTCCTGACCTACAGTGCAACCAGACTGCCCAGAACAGTTTGAAGGCCCTTAGGGATGTTACTCTGTCTCAATTGTAAGTCGACGTGAAATGGGAGTTATGCTGGTTCTGGAAGGATTCCCCATACCACGATAATGGCTGCACCAGCCTATTGAAAAGTAGCACGTCAAATAATTATCAAAGGAATTGATGTAATATTTAAAACAAAAACCACTTTAAAAATGTGTTTTTAATTTAACCAGTTGACTAATTCTGAGCTGCTTTCTCTAAAAATATGTTTCTCTAGTACAAAACGTGAACAAGAAGTGGCAGAGCTGAAGAAGGCTCTCGAGGAAGAAACTAAGAACCATGAAGCTCAAATCCAGGACATGAGACAGAGACATGCAACAGCCCTGGAGGAGCTCTCGGAGCAACTGGAACAGGCCAAGCGGGTAAGGGATGCCCTGCCATGTGTCCGTGTCTTGGAGAAAATCAGCCATCAGACAGACTTCCATCCTACTCGACCCTTCCATCCAGGCAGTCCTGATTAATTCCCAGTCTTTGTACAACACTGGTGGACTGATGGGGAATCATAACTCAAAGGTGGCTGCTTTCTAAAAGCACATTACTTGCCTAGAAGAGCCATATGCCCTTGATTTTTTTTTTTTTAACATCTGGGGGGGATCCAGCTACCATCTCAAATCACATATTCCTCCCAATGTCTCCTTTCACTATCATCATCTTTCTCCTGATGACTTAGCTCAAAAACTTCAACAGTTTGAAGTCATTCTCTCACTCTTCTGCCACCAGTAAGTCACCAGGTCCTGCTGATGGTCCCTTTCAGGTGTTCCTTATACTCATCTCCGCCTTCTCGTCCCTCCCTGACTCTGATCTATCTCAAGCCACCATGCACATTGTTGCCATTCGTTTCATTATTCTCTCTTCTATATCTCATATACCGGCCTTCCATCCTGACAAAACTCAATTTCATATACCCTCTTACTCAAGCCATCCTCCTGGGCGGGCGAGTCTCTTCTTCATTATTTCCCTTAGTCATCTCTTCCTTCATTCTTTTTGCTCTTGCTCTGATTTCCCCATCTTTCTCCTCTCTGCCTGTCCACATGCCACATTTTAGTTTATACAACAACAATATTAGCATTTATTGAACATTTACACTAGTATGTGTCAGTCACTGTGCTAAGTACTCCATGGGCATTGCCTTCTTTAACCTTTATTACAGTCCTGTGGGTTAGTCTCTATCATTCTCATTCCAAGGATGAGGAAACTGAGGCCCAGCGGCATTAGGAAATTAAGCAAGGGTCACACAGCTAGTAAGTGGAAAGGCAGATGGAAGCCGGGCAGTCTTGCCCCAGAGCACCATGTAACCCAACTGCACTGCCTGGAAAGCCCATCCTGAGTCCTGTGTCATCCCTGAGGCGGGGCCTGCAGAGATCCGTTCCATCGTGCTCACCCTGCGCCGACATACAGTGCTGACTCATGTTACATACTACCTCTCTGTTATTCAGATGTGTCCCTGTGTTCATCTTATCCCAGCAACAAGGTTTGCAGCTCCTTATTAAAAAAAAAAAAACAATATATTTTTTAAACAACATGTGTTTTATACAAAGGATGACATGAATGCGTGATTACGCTTTGGACTGGGTGCACTTGGTTTCTCGCCCCCACCCTGCACTGACAAGGATAAAGCACATGGAGCAGTGAGCCCCTAGAAACCTGTATCTGCTGCCCTCAGCAGTGTGTACTGGTGTGCTCCTTCTGTAGAAATCCTCCCACTCAAAACAACAGTGTGTCAGGCACGGTTCTACAGATACAAAAAGCAGTGCCTTTTATAGAGTATTATACTAGTAAATTCTTCTTCCCTTCCCTCCCCTAGTTCAAAGCAAATCTGGAGAAGAACAAGCAGGGACTGGAGACAGACAACAAGGAGCTGGCGTGTGAGGTGAAGGTACTGCAGCAGGTCAAAGCTGAGTCTGAGCACAAGAGGAAGAAACTCGATGCCCAAGTCCAGGAGCTACACGCCAAGGTCTCGGAAGGAGACAGACTCAGGGTGGAACTGGCTGAGAAAGCCAATAAGTTACAGGTGAGCCTGGAAACCTTTAGCCTGGACAGATCCTGCAGTGGCATGTTTACTCGTGTTATCCTTCCGTGGCCATGAGAGACCAGCGGCTAATGTGCTGTTAATTACCTGACAATTACCATCACAAGTAAATATGTCCAATCTTAGTGTATATTACTTTGATTAAGTCAAATAGTATTTATTTTAACAATAAGACAACATGAATTGGCCTCAAACCTAATAAATTCCACAACGAATTGTGGCTATAGTTCTTTGAATAATTGTAAGCACAACTTCAACTTCTCCATCAGCCTAGTCAATAAGAGAACAGGAACAATGAGCGAAAAAAATTATACCTGGAATTGGTGAAGATTTGTGAAAACTGGATTTTTTATGCACTGCTGGTTGAAGTATAAATTAATACAACCTTTTATAGAGAACAGTTTGATGTCACAAGCCTCAAAAATATGAATACCCTTGGACCCAATAAATTCATGTCTAGTCATTTATCCTCAGGAAATAATTAAGGATGTGCACACAGATTCAACTTTAAGAACGTTCATTGCAGAAGTGTGTATGAAAGAATATAACTGGGAATAACTTTAATGTCCAAGAATAGACTTTTATGCAACCAGTAAAAACAATACAGTAGAGGAGTATTGGTGAGAAAAGATGTACATTATGTACTGCTGCACTGCAAAAAATTACAGAGCTACGTTACATCAGAAACCCAAGACCGCCCCACAGTCCAGTGATTCCCTAGGATGACTCACAGGTCTCAGCATGTAGTCCTGCTCACAGCTGTGAGTTGTCACAGTGAGAGGATACAGGGAAAGTCAGTAAAGGGAAAGGGCGCCTGGGGGAGGCCCTGAGGAGACAGGCGCAAGTGTCCAGCAGTCCTCACCCAGGGCAGCCACAGAGGACGCGCTTGATTCCTCCGCAGTGAGCAGTGACAGCGGTGGGAAGTGCTGTCAGCCGGGACAGCTCACAGAGACTCAGTGCCCAGGCCCGGTCCCATAGGCACCCCCTGCCCAGCACGTACCCAAACTGCAGACTCCCAGAAGGAAAGCAGGTGTTCAGCAGAAACCAGTGTTTACACAAACAGTTTTGGCACAGTGAGCCATCTCGTTATTTAGGGAATGGTAGAGCCCTCCCGAGATCTGAGTTCCCAGACACTGGCTGAGGACCAACATCCTTCCTTTCTTTTGTTTTGTGGGGAAGACCAGCCCTGAGCTCACATCTGTTGCCAATCCTCCTCTTTTTGCTGAGGAAGACTGGCCCTGGGCTAACATCCGTGCCCGTCTTCCTCTACTTTATATGGGACACCGCCACGGCATGGCTGACAGGCAGCGCGTCGGCGGGCGCCCGGGATCCAAACCCACAAACCCTGGGCTGCCAAGCGCGAACTAAACCGCTGCGCCACCGGGCCGGCCCCCCCAACGTCCTTTCTAAGGAGAGCAATCTCAGGCCTCCTCTCTTAACCCTTTTCTGCACATGTATGTTCTGAAATAGTGTGTGTGTGCGCGCGCGCACATGCGCTCTCACGAATCCAGAAAGATATTCCTAAAGGAGCAGATGTTAGGAACAGCATTATTAACTATATATGGTGGGGAGGCAAGGTGAGTGACATTGACGATGCACCTGTGCTACACCAGGCTTACATTAAGCTCCTTGTGTATGTTCTCCCATTTAATCCTCACATCACCCCTGGGATGAGTCCGGTAGATGAGGAATGTGAGGCTCATAGAAGCCAATAAAGGGGCCAGCCTGGTGGTGTAGCAGTTAAGTTCGTGCGCTCCACTTTGGCGGCCTGGGGTTCGCAGGTTCGGATCCCGGGCGCAGACTGACACACCGCTTGTCAAGCAATGCTATGGTGGCGTCCCACATAAAGTAGAGGAAGATGGGCACAGATGTTAGCTCAGGGCCAGTCTTCCTCAGCAAAAAAGAGGAGGATTGGCAATGGATGTTAGCTCAGAGCTAACAACAAAAAAAAAGGAAGCTACTAAGTAGCTTGCCTCCCTCTGGCCACTTACCTGGCAGTTTACAGAGCTTAAGTTGAAGGCAGGAGGTCCCTGTCGAGTCCAGAGCCCTTCTCCACCACACTGTTGCCAAGACTGACGAAGTGTGGGCTCTCTGAAGGATGTTGCTAAATGAGTAAAAGTGAAAATGTCGTTAACTTGAGTTACATGTGTAGATACATCTTCTTTATGCCTTCCCTTTGCTGATATGACTAGAGGACAGACCAGAATGAAGGGAGCCCTACTTTCCCTCCAGAATCCCTCCACTTCTTTCTAATACCCACTGTCCTCACAAAACATTGTAAAAGCTTTTATACCATGGGGATTTGGGAGAGGGAAGATATTTTAGAGCTATCATTAAATGAAGAGGAAAAAGAAAAAAATATTTTTACCACATTATTCATAAAATTTGACCATAAGAAATAAATATCCATGATGAATATATAATACCAGATTTTTTAAAGCTAGAACTGTGAATACTAGAATTTAAACTTCTTTGAATCTCTGTAATAAAGTTTTCAAGTTCTATAAGAACATGAATTACACTTGCACCCTCAAAGTGTATGGTTAATGCATCTTAGTGTGAAAAGGATCAAAACAAAACACTTGCTCATCGAGAGCCTCTTCACATAGGCTGGCAGTCACTCTACCGGAGGATTTGGTATAATTTTTGTCTCTTCATGATAAAAAACAAGATATTAAACCAAAGTTAGGAGAAGCCCCCTCCCTGTATGTGCTCTACCCTTATAATCCTCCCTGTCCTCTCAGTTGGTAGAGACTAGTAAGTTGTCTGTGCCTGCTCATTGGGGCACTGTTGGGAGGCGATGAACTCTTGGTGGAGAAAGTCTTCCTTAACTGAGTTTAAGGCAGTTTCAAGTTCATCCCCCCCCCCAAATATTGCTCTACTTGTGTGCATTTAAGAGGGGTGATTCTGGACCCTTTTTATCTGCTTACTGTTGAATTGAATTTAACCTTTTACTCCTCCTTGTAGAATGAATTGGATAATGTCTCAACTCTTCTGGAAGAAGCAGAGAAGAAGGGTATTAAATTTGCTAAGGATGCAGCTAGTCTTGAGTCTCAACTACAGGACACACAGGTATTCTGGGGTGGGTGAGGGACCTTTAATGATAACTCGGCCATTTCTATAATCTGCAAAGTGGTGAAACATCCTAGTCCGATAATTGCCTTCTTACCACCTCTTTCTGATTTTATGCTATACTTTTATTTGGAACCTTCTTGTACTATAACTGGCCTTAATACTCAGGAAATCTCTGAAGCTCAGTATCTCAATGCAGAGCCCCTGGTTCCTGTGCCTGGCAGGCCTGTGGCTGGCCTGGGAGGTGGCTTTTGCACCAATGGGCACTGCCTGGGATGTGGTTCACCAAGCGGTGGTCCTATTGCACCCATGTGTATTTCTGGCCATTTTAAATAAGTTTGTTTTGTTGTGGTTGAAATTTCATTACAGTGACCTAAGAGAAACAGTCTATTTCGTAACAAGGTGGGTTAAAGCTTGCTTATCATACTGTTAAGACTTGTATCGAATCATTTGTTAGGGATGTTTTTAAGTCAGATAGAAGTTAGGTTAATGACTTTGATGACATGAAAATAATGTAGCACTTTTTCTTGCAGTTTTACATCTTATTTTTTATTAAATTTGCAAACTTTTTATGAGTGTTTGTTTACTTGCCAGGTTCTGGGCTAAGTGAAGGGGATATAGGGGTAAAAGTCTCAGACAAACAGAAAGTGGAATAATGAGGCAGTTGGGGCCAAGTTCAGTGTAATTGGGGCTTACACTGTGACCAGGCATATCCTGGTTAGTGAGACTAAAGAAAGAGGCACGGGACAGACCACAGAAATCTCTCTATGTGCCTTTGAAAATTATCAAGTGTGAAAGTAATGGGAAAGACATGTTTGCATTTACATTTGGAAAATTAACCTGACAGAAAGTATAAAGGACAAATAATTGGGGGTGCCCAATACTGGAGGTGATCCTAGTGAGACATACCAAGAGCCACAGGCCAAGGCAGTGGAGAGGAAGGGATTCTAGAAGGTAAAATGCAGGGGATGTAGGAAAGGTCCCTGGCCTGGGCCCCTGGGTAGATGGTAGATGATGCTGCCATTCCTTCCATCCTCCGTGAACGAGTTTAAAGCAATATTTGTGTTAAGAGGTTTCATAAAATTATCATGTGTGTGTTAAAATCACTTGTTTATTAATATCAATGGATATTTCTCATATACTGAGGCTCTCTGTTTTTTATGACATGAAATTTTTTTAATAGAGGTGGGTTTTTTTGGTGATTAATGTAATGACTTTTTATAAAAATAAACAGGAGCTTCTTCAGGAGGAGACACGCCAAAAACTGAACCTGAGCAGTCGGATTCGGCAGCTAGAAGAGGAGAAGAACAGTCTTCAGGAGCAGCAGGAAGAGGAGGAGGAGGCCAGGAAGAACTTGGAAAAACAAGTGTTGGCCCTGCAGTCCCAGGTGTGTGTGTCCTCTTAGGAAGCTGTGGTGGCCTAGATGGGTGTATTTAGCAGCTAATGTCTCTCTTATGCTGGAATGTTTCAACTCCACTTGGAACAGTTAATTAGGTTGTACTAAATTCAGCCCATTAAGTGTTTTTCCTTTGACCCAGCCAAATGCTGATACTATGCTGGTCGTAATGTTGGAAGCATTTAAAAAAGATTTAGGACTGTGTCAACTATGTAAGATTTCAACCCAATCATCATTTTATAGATTATTAGCTCAGAAATTGTTACAGTCTAAGATTCATTTGTTTAAAATCACATAGTATTATTTATTATTTCATCTCACAAAATAATTAAAAACAAGTTTTTTCTTTATTCTTTGAATGCAAAAACCAATTGAGTTATTTAATACTGATTTTTTTTTTTTTACATAAAACCTAGTTGACTGATACCAAGAAGAAAGTAGATGATGACTTGGGAACAATTGAAAGTTTGGAGGAAGCCAAAAAGAAGCTTCTTAAAGACGTGGAGGCCTTGAGCCAGCGCCTGGAGGAAAAGGCTTTGGCCTATGACAAGCTGGAGAAGACCAAGAACCGCCTACAGCAGGAGCTCGATGACCTGATGGTCGACCTGGACCATCAGCGCCAGATCGTCTCCAACCTGGAGAAGAAGCAAAAGAAGTTCGATCAGGTGGGTTCTCGACATTCCTGTCTCCCAGACTCCAGGACCAGTGCCACGCGTTGTTTCCTCCTGGCAAAGCTCTCACTTTTGTGGTTTTGGTTTAAAATAATCTTTTAATAAATAATAATAATTTATTATTTAAAAATAATAATTTAAAAGCAATACATACTTATAGCAAAATTGGAAAAAGTGGGAAAGCAAAAAGGAATTAAAGAACACCCATAACCTCTTAATATTCTTAGCAATAAGTCAGACATGAATGAGAGTTTATGTTGTAAAAAATTGTTTTTAATATTTCCTGATGCCATTCCGTATAGCTGTTAGCAGAAGAGAAGAACATCTCTGCTCGCTATGCAGAAGAACGAGACCGTGCTGAAGCAGAGGCCAGAGAGAAAGAAACCAAAGCCCTGTCCCTGGCCCGGGCCCTAGAGGAGGCCCTGGAGGCCAAGGAAGAGTTTGAGAGGCAGAACAAGCAGCTGCGGGCAGACATGGAAGACCTGATGAGCTCCAAGGATGATGTGGGGAAGAATGTGCGTATCCCTGGGGACCGGTGCCTTCAAAAGGGGATCAGGCGACTCCTTAGGAGTGCCTGAAGGACCTGGGCACGCCTAGCCCAACAGCGACGTAGTCTATGAGTGTCTTGGCTTGTTTATAAACAGGGGATTAAAGTCTTCGGGGATAAGCTGTCAGGTTTTTTGTGGTCTGTTTGGTTATCTGCCAAAGCCAGACTTGGAATTCTTGTAGCTTTGTTTATTCTTGTCACTTTCACAGGCCTTCCTGCCCTAACCTGCATCCTGGCAAGGGACCTTTAAACAAAAGATTTCATTGTTCCTGATCACAAGTAGTTAGCAAACACAAGCACCACGACGTCCCCTAGGATGGGGAGTAGTGGAATCTGTCTCCAGCACAAACTGGGGAGCCTGGAGAGGAGGGAGGTGGGGACTGCAGCTCTCTCTGACCTGGGTCTTCCCAGCGAGGCCCCATTCTTTTCTCCGAAGGCTTCAAAGGCTTTGGGGGCTTATTCAGTTTGGAAATTTCTGTGACACTGTTCATCCTTCCACTGCATACATCTTCCACAAGACCTGTGATGACTTTCATTTACCCTCTGTCTCTCCCTTAATATATTGAGGTGTTGAGGACAGTGAAACGAGCCCAGGCCTGGAGTCAAAGATGAGGTTCAGGGCTTGGCTCTTCCAGAAGCTTCCATCCTGACCAGGGGAAGCCACTTAGCCTCTCTAAGCCTAAGTTTCCTCACCTGTCAAATGGACATTATACTTGCCCTATTTCATGAAGCTACTGCAGACGTGCTTTGAAAAGCATAAAGTCCTCTATAAAGTCTCATTTTCACAGGCTGTAAGCTCTCTGGCCACATCAGAAGGGAAGGAGGACTGTCTTACCTTCCTGCTGGGTCTCCTACAACCTGGTGCCCAGGGGACCGGCCTCATGGACAAGAAGGGGCCACCTAGAGTAGAAATGGCCGTGATTGCATAGTAAAATGTAGAGAGAGAACTCCACAGTTGATTCCATTTTCTTATTCCATATTAGTTTTCTCTAGAATAATTAACAGTCACATAAACATTTCTTTGCGCCTATTCATTCCATGAACATCTTTGTGCCTATGAAGTGCCAGATACTGCTAAGAAACACAGGTCCTCCTCGTGTCATACGTCACCTCCTGCTCACCCCTGAGAACTGACATGGCCATGAACCCCAAAGAGGGTACATAATAGCACCTATGCATGCCTCCCTGAGGGTTGTCATGGGGATAACATGAGGTGGAAGCACTCAGCACAGTGCTCGCACAGAGAGCTAGGTGAAGGTTTGTGGTAGAGATCTCTGTCCAGAGAAAGGTCACGCCTCTTACTAGCTGTACCCTGCTTTGCAGGCCTAACACACCTTAATATTTTAAAATTTACGCATGTGCATTTTCAGTATGAACCATCTTTTCTACAGCAAGAAGGGACGTACTATAGTACCTGTCACACACAGATGGCAGGCAAATGACCAGTCAACAGACAGGTGCCTCTGACAGCACACTCTTTTCATTGCCTTTGGCTTTGAGGTCAAAGAATAATTATAGACCACGTGCGAATAAAGAAATCGGTACTGTCATTTAAATAGCATACTCAGAAATGAGGACTAGCAGCAGCCATAGACAGAAAGGGAAGGATGTGTGTGATGTGTCAGGAGGCTGGCCCAGGGGTGACCAGAGTGGCCAACATGCTGTGTGGGGGCCTATAAAACAGGAAGACTACTGCTCTTGCTTATGCCTCTGCCAAGGGTCAACGCTTTCCTGATGCTTCCTGTGGTTTAGGTTCATGAACTTGAAAAATCCAAACGAGCCCTAGAGCAGCAAGTGGAGGAAATGAGGACCCAGCTGGAAGAGCTGGAAGATGAACTTCAGGCTACGGAAGATGCCAAGCTTCGCCTGGAGGTCAACATGCAGGCCATGAAAGCCCAGTTTGAGAGGGACCTGCAAACCAGAGACGAGCAGAATGAAGAAAAGAAGCGGCTGCTGATCAAACAGGTAGGTCAAAGGAAGTGTAGCCTCCAGAACAAGAACTTGCTCGTTCTCGAAGCTCAGTTTTAGGTCAATATCCTATTCATTCACATTAGAATACATTAGCTGGAATAAAATTAATTTATTTGGTCAGTTGATAATTTTATTCTTGAAAATTTAATATGATTGGTTTTGATTTCCTATTTGTCAAACAATATCATTGCTGCTTACAAGCCAGGATACTTACCAGCAATTGAAAATCTCTCAGTGGAATCCCATAGGAATATGTGTTAGGGTCAAGTTCTGTGAGTCTTAAAAGTGGAGTACAGGAAAGAATCTGTGCACCTGACAAGGTGATTCAGCATATTTCTGAAGTTCAGATCCCATGTCCTCATTAAATCTCTCTTTAAAGGAAAAAAACCAGATATTTACATTTTTTTATTTTAAAAAATTGCTAGGCACTTATGACTTGTATACTTTTCTGAATGTATGTGAAATTTGTAATTTAAAAGTTTACTTGGGGGCCGGCCCGGTGGCGCAGTGGTTTAGTCCGCGCTTGGCAGCCCGGGGTTCGCTGGTTCGGATCCCAGGCGCCCGCCGACGCGCTGCCTGTCAGCCATGCCGTGGCGGCGTCCCATATAAAGCAGAGGAAGATGGGCACGGATGTTAGCCCAGGGACAGTCTTCCTCAGCAAAAAGAGGAGGATTGGCGACAGATGTGAGCTCAGGGCTGGTCTTCCTCACAAAAAAAAAAAAACTAAAAGTTTACTCGAATAGTGAATTATGGATGTTTTGACAGTTCCTTGGAGTTCATGGGATCAAGTCTTGGATCTGGGATATATTTTATTTTGTTATTTTTATTCCACTAATATTTATTATATTAATCATTTATTGCTAGATAACAAATTATCTCAAACTTAGTGACTTAAAACAACACTCACAGTTCCTGTGGGTCAAGATTTCCAAATCGGCTCAGCGGGCTGCCTGACCAGGGCTGGAGGATCTGCATCCAAGCTGGCTCACCCAGATGGTGCTGGCCCAAGGCCTCAGCACCTCCACATGGGCCTCTCCACAGGCTGCTTGAGTGTCCCCAAAGAGAACTTCCCCAAGAAGTTGTCCCATGTCTTTCAGTTTTGTTGTACCACCTAGACTGTGAGCTTGAGATCAGGGACTCTGCCTTCTTATGTTCCCTCGTAGCGGTCAGTGGAAGTGGTTTGTACCAGGTGGTGGTGTTTAAAGATCTCTTTGAACAAAATTCAGCTACTATGGTTTTCTGTTAATAATAATAACTGCTCGGTAGCAGAGAGCACCTCCACAGAGTAACCAGGGCCCCATGACAGGCTGCCTGTTCTCTGGAGGACACTAGGTTGTGACCAGGCTAACCCAATGCCGTCCATCAGGTGCGGGAGCTTGAGGCAGAGCTGGAGGACGAGCGGAAACAGCGGGCACTTGCTGTTGCTTCAAAGAAGAAAATGGAAATAGACCTGAAGGACCTTGAAGCTCAAATTGAGGCTGCAAACAAAGCTAGGGATGAAGTGATCAAGCAGCTTCGCAAACTTCAGGTATGTGCAGCTAGGCATCAGTCTTTGACGGCGTCATCTGGCCCTACTGAGATCCAGCATGACGTGACTTGTGAAACTGGGGAGAAAAGCTCTGTGCAGGGCCCAGCCTGTCATCTTGCCACTGATCTCAGGGCTGACCCATCACCACACCGGGGAGTACAGTGGGGCTGTCCCCTTTTGGCTGTGGGTTGGGGCAGCAGGCCATAAAGATGGCACATGTGTACCTCCAGTGTCTACAGGATGCGCTTGGCCCCACTTAGCGAGTCTTGGACAGAGCTGGGGTGAAGCCGTTCCAGGGGAACATGCTCTTGGGGCTCTGAACAGCCTCTGGTGATGCTTCACCAAACATGCAGCCACCTCCGAGTCACCTGAGAGGAATGTGGTGTCTCCCTTAGTTCTGTGAGTCTGATTTAATCATCACGTTTGCTACTTAACTGGCTTGCTGGATTTCACTATCACAAGGACAAAGAATGATTTCTATGAGAATTCGCAGTATTGGCAGGCATGTAATGGGCCCTCTCATATACTACTGATGGGAGCATAAATAGGCACAGCTTCTCTGGGCGGAAGTTTGTCAATTATAACAAAAGCTTTAGAAAATTTCCATTCCTTTGACTTTGGTGATTCCACATCTTAAGAATTTATTCTAACAAAATATAAAGATGAGAAGAAATATTTATATACAGAGATCATAGCTTAAGTGTTATTATAGCAAAAATAGAAACAACCTAAATGTAAGTGAACTGCCAGCCATTTAAATGATGGGGATATTATGCTATGACAGCAGGGCTTAAATGAGTAAAGGAAGATGCAGTGTAGGGCAATTTCTTTTATAACTATACACATGTTATGTGTATAGATTTTTGTATACAGACATGCAGACATACATACTTAGAAAAAAGTTTAGAAGGAAAAGTCATCTCTGGATAATAGGTTTATGAGTAAATTACTTGCTTCTTTATGCATTTTTTAAAAACTGAATACAAAGATTTTTATTTTGACTAGCTAATTACAAAAGTTATTAAGCTAATTACAAAAAACATAAATTACATCACTACGATTTTATTTATTTAACAGCTTTACTGAGATATAATTCATATACCATATAATTCACCTATTTAAAGTGTTTTTAGTGTTTTTTTAGTATATTCATAGGATTGTATGATCATCACTACTATCTAACTTTGGACATTTTGGTTCCCCCTAAAAGAAACCCTGTCCCCATTAGCTGTCACTCCCCATTCTCCACTCTCTCTGCCACATCTAGCACTAATCAACCACTAACTTCTGTCTCTGTGGAGTTGCCTATGCTGGACATTTCATATAAATGGAATAATACAATATGTGATCTTTTGTGACTGGCTTTTTTCACTTAGCATAATGTTTTCAAGGTTCATCCATGGTGTAGCGTGAATAAGTACTTGATTTCTTTTTATTACCAAATAATATTCCATTTTGTGGTTATACCACATTTCATTAATCCATGCATCAGTTGATGGATATTTGGGTTATTTCCACTTTTTGGCTACTATGAATAATGCTGCTGTGAACATTCATGTATATTTGTGTAGACATGTGCTTTCCAATTTTCTTGGGTATATACCTACAAGTAGAATTGCTAGGTTATATGGTAACTCTGTTTAACTTTAAGGAACTGCCAAACCTTTCCACGGCAACTGTACTGTTTTACATTCCCACCAACTATGTATGAAGATTCCAATTTCTCTACAGCCCACCAACACTTGCTATTGTCCATCTTTTAATTATAGCCATCCAGTGGATATGAAGTGGTATCTCATTGTGGTTTTGATTTGTATTTCCCTAATGACTAATGATGTTGAACATCTTTTCATGTGCTTATTGACCATTATCTTGTTTGGAAAAAAATGTCTTTCAATCCTCTGCTCATCTTTTTTTTGTGTGTATGAGGAAGACCAGCCCTGAGCTAACATCCATTGCTAATCCTCCTCTTTTTGCTGAGGAAGACTGGCCCTGGGCTAACATCCATGCCGTCCTCCTCCATTTTATATGGGATGCCGCCACAGCATGGCTGACAAGCAGTGCGTTGGCAGGCGCCCGGGATCTGAACCCGCGAACCCCGGGCTGCCAAGCACGAACCAAACCGCTGCACCACCGGGCCGGCCCCCCTCTGCTCATCTTTTTAATTGAGTTGTCTATGAACAACTTTTGAGTTGTAACAGTTCTGCATATATTCTGGATACAAGTTTCTTATGAGATA
This sequence comes from Tapirus indicus, assembly GCA_031878705.1. Taxonomy (NCBI): domain Eukaryota; kingdom Metazoa; phylum Chordata; class Mammalia; order Perissodactyla; family Tapiridae; genus Tapirus; species Tapirus indicus. The sequence goes on from CM062932.1 coordinate 10,066,582, forward strand.
TATGATCTCCAAATATTTCCTTCCATTCTCTAGGTTGTCTATTCACTTACTTGATGGTACTGTTTGCAGCACAAAAGTTTTTAATTTTGATGGACTCTAGTTTATTTTTTCTTTTGTTTGTTGTGTTTCTGTTATCATATACGTGAAACCAGTCTAATCCAAGGTCACAGAGATTTACTGCTAAGAGTTTTGTACTTTTAGCTCTTACTGTTAGGTTTTTGATCCATTTTGAGTTATTTTTGTTATATAGTTTGAGGTATAGATCCAACTTCATTTTTTTGGATATGGATATCCAGTTGTCCCAGCACATTTGTTGAAAAGACTATTCTTTCCCCCATTGAATTGTCTTGGCACCTTTGTCTAAAATCAACTGACCATGGACTTATGTGTTTATTTCTGAACTTTCAATTCTATTCCATTGATCTACATGTCTGTCCTTATGCCAGTACCACACAGTTTTGATTACTGTAGCTTTGTAGTAAGTTTTGAAATTGGGAAGTGGAACTTCTCCAACATTGTTCTTCTTTTTCAAGATTGTTATGGATATTCTAGGTTCCTTGTAATTCCATATGAATTTTAGAATCAACTTGTCAATTTCTGCAACAACAACAACAAGCCAGCTTGGATTTTGATATTGTGTTGACTCTGTGGATCAGTTTGGGGAGTATTGCCATCTTAACAATATTAAGTCTTCTGATCCATGAACATGGCTATTTTCCCATTTATTTAGATATTCTTTAATTTTTTTCAACGATGTTTTGTAGTTTTTGGTGTATAAATCTTGCACTTCTTTTGTTAAATTTATACCTAAGTATTTTATTCTTTTTGAGGCTTTTATAAATGTAGTTGCTTTCTTAATTTTTAGACTATTCATAGTGTATAGAAATACAATTGGTTTTTATATATTGATCTTGTATGCTGCAACATTGCTGAACTCGTTTATTAGTTCTAATGGCTTTTTAGTGGATTCCTTAAGATTTTCTATATATAAGATCATATCATCTGCAAAACAAGCTAGTTTTACTTCTTCCTTTCCAATCTGGATATCTTTTCTTTCTTTATCTTGGCCTAACTGCCTTGACTAGAATCCCCATTACTATGTTAAATAGAAGTAGTGAGATCAGGCATCCATGTCTTGTTGCTGATCTTAGGGGGAGCCATTCAGTATTTGACCATTAAGTATAATATTAGCTGTCAGTTTTTCACTGATGCCCTATATCAGAGTTGAAGAAGTTTCTTTATATTCATAGTTTATTGAATGTTTTTATAATGAAAGGTGTTTGATTTTGTCAAATGCTTCTTCTGTGTTTATTGAGATGACCATATGGTTATAGTAATTCAATTTTGGACGTCAAACCAACCTTGGATTTCTCAGATAAATCTCACTTGTTCGTGGTGTATAATCCTTTTTATATGTTGCTGGATTCAGTTTGCTACTATTTTGTTGAGGGTTTTTGCATCTATATATTGGTCTGAATGTTTTCTTTTCTTGTGATATCTTTGTCATTTCCATATACTTTTATATTTACAATGAATGTATTTATAATAAAAGTATATTACTTTTATAATCTGGAAAAAATAACATGTTTAAAAACTACCCCCAAACCTTCTTCCTATTTAATCTTAGGCTCAGATGAAGGATTATCAACGTGAGTTAGAAGAAGCCCGTGCATCCCGGGATGAGATTTTTGCTCAATCCAAAGAGAGTGAAAAGAAACTGAAGAGTCTGGAAGCAGAAATCCTTCAATTGCAGGAGGTTTGTTTACTTTTTCATCTGTTTGTTCAATAATTATTTGCCCTTGAGAATCAAATTTCTCCAAGATCAGATAAATATAATATCTTTGTAGCCTAGTGTAATTCCACTATTCATTTTTAATATGGTATTGGACTATCTTATTGCTTCAGTTCAGCAAACAAAGTGGTCACACTTTCACACTGCTCATATATATTCCTCCTCCTGGCAAAAGGCAGAGGAGCTGATTAGTAACTTTTCAAGCCACTTTCCAGGCCTTCCCATGTGTAAGAAAAGGGAGTGATGTTTATTTAATGTTGGTAAGCATCAGGATCATTTAACTCTGACCTTAGTGATATGAGATTGCCTTGTTTTACACAGAAACACTATTCATTTGATACTTAAAAAGAGTATGTTTCATTGAATTCCTAAGTGAATCATCTTGTAATCAATTACTCTTTCATTTATCTCTTTCCTAAGTTCTCATGGAGAGGGATTGATGAAGGGTTACACATAACATGGAATTATATCAGTGCAAGGCACACTTGAACACACAAACTTCTTTTTTTTTCTAGACAGCTTTATTAGGTATAATTGAAATACAAAGAACTGCACATATTAATGTGTACATAAATTTCTATGTAAATAAAGGATGATCAAAAATTTAATCACACTTGGAAAGATAAGAGTAACTTAACTTGAAATGTTAACATACAGTTAATATGAAAAAACTCCCAATACAAACATCTAGAAATGCTGGATAAGATATTACTAAAGACAACTAACTACAAATAAACTCCCTAGGTGTCAGGAATGAAGAAACAAAACCAGATCAGTCAACACTGAGCACATCTCAGATTACCCTGAGCCAGCTTTTGGGTTTCATCCTTGTTTTCTATTTCATTGATTTTTGCTTGTCTTTATTTCACTTGGATTTTTTTTCTTTTTCGGATTTCTTGAGTTAGACACTTGGCTTATTAATTTTCAAGCTTTCCTCTTGTCTAATATATTCATAAAACACTATAAATTCCTAAGTACTCTTTTTACTGTATCCCACAAAATTTGATATGGTGTGCTTTTGTTATTTAACTAAATTTTTCTAATTTGTGTGACGGTTTCTTCTTCATCAACCATGAATGATTTAAAAATGTGGTTTAAATTTCCAAATGTATGGCATTTGTTTAGTTGATTTCTAGTTTTATTGCATTGTGGTTAGAGAATGTTGAGAGCAAAGCAGCTCTAGGGCCTAGAACGTGATCAGTCTTTATAAATGTTCCATGTGTGCTTAAGAAGAATCTGTATTCATCAATGAAGTAGAATTTCCAAAATTTATGTATCTCATCATAGAGCTGATCAGTGATATCCCAGAGGTGATGAGGCTCTAGAAGCCTGACTCCTGGAGTGCTCCTGGGGTGTTGCCTAAGTACCCGTGTACTCCCTGCAGCCCAACACTCTGTTTTTTCAGAAAGCTGAAAGTGTTAATTTCTGACCTTCAGGGGAGGAATCATTCCATTAAGGAGAAGAGACTGATCTGGAAAGCTAGCCCTGCCCTTCCTTGTATTCTCTGTTTTTCCCTTCCTCAGACACCTTTGTTCATCTGGTTTATAGGCCCCAAGACCTCTCCTTTCTCCCCCAGGGCCCTTGCTGGGCCCAAGAGGATGGAACACCAGAGGCCAGATGGTAGAACCGATGCTTACACAGTGTTTGTTAATCAGAGGCCCTCAGGTCAGGCCCAGAGTATTCTTCCTGCTATCATCACGTCCTGGACTCTCGCCCTGCTCCCATGTGTTAGGATTCTGTGGGCCTTTTGGATGGCCTGCATCCTGTGCACTAACATTAAGAGGCAGGTGCACATGCAGAGTACGTAGACGAACTTCCGTGTAGCCCAGCTCCTCAGGCATCTTAAATTGTGCTCTTGCCAAATATGGCATCTTTTGGCAGGGGCAGCTGATAGGAAGAGGCCCTGGACAAGGAGGGAGTCAGAACCCTGAGTTTCTTTTGCTGACAAACCTTGGGACTTTGGGCAAGGCACTTTTCCATGTGGGCCTCAGTTTCCTCATCCATAAAATAAGGGAGGTCATGCCGCTCTCAACTTGTGAGAATATGATCTCAGTCTTTACTCAGTTGGGGTGAGAAATGTGCCCTGAATCCTTCCTGTAGCAAATTTTCTTTCAAAGGAAACTTGTAAAAAAGCAGCCATCAGGCAGGTCCTCCTCCAGACAGCTGGTAGGCACAGGGCCATCCCCCTGCCCTGCCCAGTTCTCTGAGAGTCCCCTACAGAGCCGCAGCGGCCTGACCGGCCAGGTCTCCCATCCTCTCTGCTCACCGCAGAGGCCCAGCTCTCCGAGCCACCTGAGCTCCCGAGGTCGCACTCCACCCACTTCTCCCCATGGAGCTGTGATCCTTGTTGCACTGTACAACTACCTTATTTTCTGGTGCCTTGATATTCACTGATGTGTCTAGCTAGTATAGATCTCCAAACTATACTACTTGTATATATGAAAGATACTTCAAGACCGTGAGTTGGTATAGTTCTGGGTTTGCATAAAGTTTGTGTTCAGTTTATGATTAAGAGACACCAGCTTTCTAAGGAATATAGCTGCCTCTTACGTTGGAAGTGACAATAAAAGCCCTTCCATAGACTGGGGCTTTCCTCTGTACATTTTTGTATAAAGATGTTGACACAGCACATCACCTGGCTGACCTGCACCCAAAAAGATTCTCTTCAGCAAACTTGCCAGCCTAATTCCTCAAATCTAATTGCAATTTGAGGCACACGTGGAGTGCCTGGAGCAGGGTGGCTGCAGCCTACAGGCATTGTTAGATTTCACATTTGAGGAAACTTAACATCCAGAGCTTAAATCACAGTCTAACTTATTTAGGAACTTGCCTCATCTGAGCGAGCCCGCCGACACGCCGAGCAGGAGAGAGATGAGCTGGCTGACGAGATCGCCAACAGTGCTTCTGGCAAGTGAGTCTTCTGACAGCAGGTGGGAAGGAGCGGGCATCTAGAAATCAGTGGTGGCCCCACCAGTCCTCTTGGGCACCTGTGGTTCATTCCCCTTGGGCACACTTGCTGCACTGAGAAGGCCGTGGTATCGTCTGGCATCTAGGAGTCAGTAGTTAATTTGCTCATCTGTTCAAAGTCTGGGACTGCCTTGGCTACTGGCTGACTGTGCAGCCCAGGTAGGTCACACTTGCCTGTGCCAGTCGTGCCCACAATAGGTGTGAAGGAAATACATTTGCAGCTAACCTGTTTCTGAAGAAACAGCCTTGCAATGCAAGTCTTAACGTTCAAATTCATTAGGTTTGGCAAGGAGATTCCTTAGACCTACCTTTCTCTGAATGCGTTGTTCATTAAAAGTCATCTTTTTTTGCGATTAAGAAGTTGCTTTCTCCATTTAATTACCATACTGAGGATTCATCATAGTCATTTTCTAGCATGCCATGATAAGGAGTGGGAATTTTATCTCAATGCACTGGAAAACCCATATAGTTTAAGCTAGGGAATGAAATGCCAGGATCTTTTTCCACTTCTGACAGCTGACGCTGGCTGCGTCTTTGGAGAACAGATGCAGAGGCAGCAGGGGCGTCAGTGGAAGGCTACCACAGTGGTCCAGGCGAGAGATGATTGGACCTGGACTTGGGTGGCAGACATGGGGACGGAGAGAAGTGGGTGGCATGTTTGAAACTGTAATCAATAGGACTTGTTGACGGATTGGGGGATGGGTACAGGGGAAAGAGAAAAATCAAGAATGATGCTCAGTTTCCAGCAGCAGGCTGGGTAGAGGAGCCCTCCCTGAGTTTCCCCGCGTTGTGTAGACCTTGTTTTGAGCTGTCTCCTCCTCCTCTCCCGCCCCGGCCAGGTCTGCACTGCTGGACGAGAAGCGGCGTCTGGAGGCACGAATCGCACAGCTGGAGGAGGAGCTTGAAGAGGAGCAGAGCAACATGGAACTGCTCAACGACCGCTTCCGCAAGACCACGCTGCAGGTGGCCCACGCAGCAGCCCCTACCTGGGAAGGGCTGTGCTGCCCCTCCGGCACAAGTGACTAAACTCGTCTCTCCTCTCCAGGTGGACACGCTGAATGCAGAGCTAGCGGCCGAGCGCAGCGCAGCCCAGAAGAGCGACAATGCACGCCAGCAGCTGGAGCGGCAGAACAAGGAGCTGAAGGCCAAGCTGCAGGAGCTAGAGGGCGCCGTCAAGTCCAAGTTCAAAGCCACCATCTCTGCCCTGGAAGCCAAGATTGGGCAGCTGGAGGAGCAGCTTGAGCAGGAAGCCAAGTAAGAGATCTCTGCTACAGACCAGGTCCAGGCTCAGCCTGAGTCAGAGACAAAACACACTCCCCTTGCCCTGTGGGAGCTCTCATGGCATGGGAATAGGTGCAAGAACACACGTACCCAGAGTGGGAGACAGAAGGTGGTGTGAGTGCTCAGGGAAGCCTGGGCTCACCTGTCAGTTCTTCTTGGACGCAAGTGAGGGCTAATCATACTGAGCCCTGTGACTTCCTAGGTACCACAGTTTACATCTCTACCCAAAGTTGATTTCTGAAGTTGGTGGCATCATGTGAAATGCTACAGTTTGGTGGCAGAAAAGAAATGCAATACGACAAAAATAAAAGCTTTTCTTCTCCCATAGGAAGAGATTGCTTAAGAGTTTCCATTCTGTAGTATTAAACCATTCTGAAATTAATGAGGAATTGCACAACACATCTTTTGGCAGGCATTGACAAAGCTATCAGAGTCATAGAATCATAGATTGCCAGAGAGCAGACCTTCACATTCACCCACTTGTTGGGGAGCTTAGGGTCCAGGAATGCAGGGCCCGTGCGCAGAGCACAACATCCTCCCCAACACAGCCTCCCTGTACTTCCCACTCCACTCTTTGGGCTCCACTGTGCTCAAATAAAACAATTAATGGTCTGTTTGTTGTTAGTTGTAATTAACATGACTCGCCCTTTCAGCTGACTCCATTGGCTATCCATTTTTACATAACATTTGTTAAGGAACAAAAGAACTTTTTCTATTTTCCATGGAGTTCTCCAAATAAGTTACCTCTCCTCCAAATGGGACAATGTAGGCCTGTGTAGAAACATGGTGATTTGTTTGACTTCTAACTCAAAAGTGAGTGTGGGTGGATTTTTAATTTGTTTTTCAATGTTAGCTGCTCTAGCCCCTGGCATCATAGTAGGTAGTCAGTAATTCTGAATTGAAACAATCACTTAATAAATTGGGTCTTTGTTTTGTTTTCCAGGCTAAAAGGTTAGGTAATTAGAATAATCAGCTAAAGTTTTTGTCTTCAAAAAAAGTCTGCACTCAATATGAGTGACAGGTAGCTTGTATGTAACATTTGCTCTTCAGAGGAGCACTGAATAAAGTGATTAATATCTGCATGCGAAGGAATAATGTGCTTTAGAATGCATTAAAGGCAATCCATATTGTGACCAGAAGGGAGAAGTTTCTGGGTCATGTGAATCATGATATTATTCTGGTCAGAGAGGTCCTGGAAAGCCCCCTAACATATGTCATCTTCTAGAGAAAAGGGCTTTAAAAAAATACTTTCCCCATTCAAACTATCATTTCGAGAATTGCAAAAATTAGCATATTGATCATTTTCATAGGGAACGAGCAGCCGCCAACAAACTAGTCCGTCGTACCGAGAAGAAGCTGAAAGAAATCTTCATGCAGGTTGAAGATGAACGCCGACATGCAGATCAGTATAAAGAACAGGTAAGGGAAGAAAGCAGGGCAGGATGAACGTGTCTTCCACCTCAGAAATGCTTTAGCAAGGAGGCTGATGCAAAGTGAGCCAGTGTTACCATTTGACCAGCTAAATTAAGAAAACACTATTTGAAACTCTTAATTCTAATGTTTCACCAGACATGTGCTGTTCCCTGTTCCCGCCAGGCACTCATGGGTGCTGGGGATACAGATAGGACATAGCCCCTGCCCCTCAGGGCTCTCCCAGTACACCAGAGAGACAGAGGAGCAGGGGCGAGAGCATGGCAGGAGGCTTTGAAGTGTGAGGCTCGAACTGAATCTTAAAAGTTTCCTCCACTAGAACGTACACTTCATGAGCGCACAGATTTCTGCCTGTTTCACTGTCATCTCTTGAATGCCTGGAACACTTCCTGGGCATAGTTGGCAGTCACTGAATATTGGCTGGATGGAGGGGTGGGTGCAGGAAATGGTGACTAGAATGCGAAAACAAAGGTACTGCCTGTAAGACCCGAGTGGTCTTCCTTGTCGACATCCAGGCATCCTTCTATGGGTCAAGGGACTGTCTTAACAGGACTCTGAACTGCGGTCAGCTGTGCTCTCCCTCCGCTCTCCCCTCTGCCGTGGTAAGACTTGCCACTGCAGACACTAGAAGAGAAGGTGCACAGAGCTGAGGATTCCGCTACCTTTGGCCCAAACTCTTCCCTTGTCTTCCCCTGCTCCATTCAGGCCCCCCAGCCTTCTCTCCCGACCCCCACCCTCAGGGCCTAGCAGCACTGAGGGCAGTTCTGGGTGGGCGTGAGCTGGACCTGCAGGGCACTGGCCAGTCTCTGTATGGCTCAGGAGTGAACAATCCAATGGGGAGGCTGAGTTCTCACGTCTGGTCTTCCAGAGTGGCTTTGTACTTGAATCAAAATATAAGGCCTGAAACACCCATATTGAAAGGAGATGTTAAAATGAATGTACCATCTCCTGGGGTTGGAGATTGTCCACGTTGGTGGCTCTTCTGTATTTTGCAGGAATAGCAGTTCCCTTTTACAATCCCATAGGTCATTCATGTGAAGATAGTAAACTGTATCATTTTTCTGCAGAAAACTCACAGGTGAAAATAGGGTTTAAAGTTTTTTAAAAATTTCCTTTAGCATAGTATGCTCTGTAGACGCTGGCTTTGCTGAGAATGGCAGGCTAATCAAAAGGCCTTAGACCAGCCCCCAGTCTTGTGTGTGTTTAAGCACATGCACATGTGCATATGTGTGTACACGTGTGCATGTGCTCACATGGCTGACGGGGTGGAGAGCTGTGCTAACACACTCAGGATGCGGCAGTGCTGAATTTGGATTCACCAGTTTGGTTTTGACTTGGTTCGTGTAAATTCCCCAAGATGGAGAAGGCCAATGCCAGGATGAAGCAGCTTAAACGGCAGCTGGAGGAAGCAGAAGAAGAAGCTACACGTGCCAATGCATCTCGGCGTAAACTCCAGCGGGAACTGGATGATGCCACTGAGGCCAATGAGGGCCTGAGCCGTGAGGTCAGCACTCTGAAAAACCGGCTGAGGTGAGTGCCCCCGGGGACTTCCGTGAGAAGCACAGGGTCTCACGGAGTCTGCGCCCAAAGCTTGCAAAAACAGCCGCATTTGTAGGCTTAGGTTTAACTTTTCTGAAGCAGTTTCCTTAGATTCATGTACAGTTACTTGTTCCTGCCCTTGAATCACTTCCCCTGTTTAGCATTCACGATTTCTGACCTTTAGTAGACCGTGTGGAGAACTGAAGAACAGGCCCACTCATTTTCTTTGCCCTTCACTAGTGGACTATTTGAATACATAGCAAGAGGCTTGAGAGCCACGTCAAGTGTCCATCCGTGTCCAGGCATCCACAGTGAGAAGAGGTCCCAGCCTCCATTAAAAAGCAGGGCAGGAGCTCCTCACAGGACCTGGCGCCATCAGCCCTCCTCCCTTCCTCATCTCCACGCTGGATCCAACATGCCTCAGGGAGAGGGCAGAACATGGGAGAGCTAAAGCTAAACTTTCTCCCCAGGACAGGTTAGCACAGGGGTTGGCAAACTGTGGCCCGTGGGCCAAATTCTTTCTGATCCCTGCTTTTGTACAGCATCAAGGGTTGTAAAAACAACAACAACAACACAAATGTGCAACAGAGACCTTATGTGGCCCACAAAGCCCATCAGCACTTATAGCAATGCTGACCCTTGGTTAGCAGGTAGAGCTTTGCCTTAATCCGTTGTCCTTACTCTTTCTATCATAGACAGCTGTAAGGTGATTCAAGCCATCCCCAGTTCTCTTGAGGACCTCCTGCTCAGTGTACACTGTGTGTGGCCAGGATGCTATTCCACAGAGCGGGTGTAGGAGTAGCTGGGAAGCACAGAGCTTTTCTTGATCACGTGCACTCACCCCAGGTCATGTGCCCTGAGGAAGGGGGTAGATGTGGAAGTTCTGAGTCATATTAGGTGGTTTAAACAACTTGACAGTCACATGTTCTTGTGTATTTACCAACATAAGTCTACTTTCTGTTCCCTCCAGGCGAGGTGGCCCAATCAGCTTCTCTTCGAGCCGATCTGGCCGGCGCCAGCTGCACATTGAGGGGGCTTCCCTGGAGCTGTCAGACGATGACACAGAAAGTAAAACCAGTGATGTCAACGAGACACAGCCACCCCAGTCAGAGTAGCATCATAGGAAGCCAGTGGAGGCGATACAGTGGGACACGCAGGAACTCACCCAGCGCCAGCCTGCCTTGGGGCCTCCTACAGATTTAGGAAATTGGCAAGCTACGGGATTCCTTACTGAAAGATCAACTGTGTCTTAAGGCTTTCCAGCCTACACATACTGTATCCTGCTTCAGATTTAGGTACCATTACTCCCCTTTTTATATATATACATACACAAAACACATATTAAACAGATTGTCTCATCATTGCATCTATTTTCCATATATTCATCAAGAGACCATTTTATAATACATGTTAAGAAGAGAACCCTTTTTCAAACAAACTCCAGACCCTCGTTGCCAGTCGCTGGGTTATTCGGGCAGCCCCATGGTTGTTGCTCAGTCGCTCTGCATGCTCTCTGTCATACAGACAGTAACTTAGTTCTCTGTTCATGTGGCCCCTGACTCCTCAGCCACATCAAGTCTCCCAGAACGTTGTGGAACCTAAACTGCACTTGTATCTCTCATTTCCTTCAAATAATGATCAACACTTATTTCAGTGAGCAAACTGTGAAAGGGACTTTGGAAGGATTAGGAGGGGTGGATTGGACTGGGGGAAGCAGCATCCATGTGGGATTACCATGCCCATCTCTCTTGAGTTGGTGATGTCCCCACATCTCTTCACTGAACTGTCCTTGCCCAGGGCTGGTCTGTGCATAGAATGGATAGTGGCTGTGATGCAGCTGAGGCCTCTCCTGCCCCGGCTGGCAGCCATCACGTTGAATTCTGGATGGTCTCCTGAACCCTCTGGCTTTGCCCAGCGTACTACTCCTCGCTTCGGGAGCAAGCAGCTGCAGGCCCCCAAGCAGGAGTTAGTGGAAGGCCCTCCCTTGCCAGCCAGGCTTTCATGCTGACTTTGCAAATTCAGCCGCTGCTTTGAGCCCAAAATGGGAATATTGGTTTTGTGTCCAAGACTTGTTCCAAGTTTGTCAATGAGGTTTACAGAACCTCAAGAACAAATGCCACCTGCCTGAATGTTGACATGCCAGTGGATGTGAATCCTTTTTCATTTCTCCTTTTCCCACCCCTTTGGACAGTATTACAGTGAACATTTAGCATTCTGTTTTTGGTTGATAGTTAAGCAAACTGACATTACAGAAAGTGCCTTAGACACTACAGTACTAAGACAATGTTAAATATATTATTTGCCTCTGTAACAATTTAATGTATTAAGTTTTGACTGTGCTTCATATCATGTACCTCTCTAGTCAAAGTGGTATTATAAACATTCAGTGACAATGAATCAGTGTTAATTATAAATCCTTGATCCTCTGCAACGTGCTTGAAAACACAAACCTTTTGGGTTAAAAGCTTTAACATCTGTTAGGAAGAATTTGTCATGTGGGTTTGGAATCTTTGATTTACCCCCTTTATGAATTGTACTGGCTGTTGACCACCAGACACCTGACTGCAAATATCTTTTCTTGTATTCCCATATTTCTAGACAATGATTTTTGTAAGACAATAAATTTATTCATTATAGATATTTACGCCTGCTCTATTTACTTGGAGGAAAAAGCACCCGTTGAGAATAAACAGACCTCAATAAACAAGAATAATCATGTAAACATAGAGTCTGTTTTCTCACCTTCTGTATTTCCCATCTGTGATCTGATTGGAGGTTGGGAGCTACACAGACTTAAAATGCATGCAGCCAGGCCCACCTCTTCTGAGGGCACTGTGCTCCCAGAAACTGTCAGATGACGGGCTAATTCTCTGGGCAGTCTTGGCTACAAGTCCTGTTCTCACTAGTGGCCTCACGGTGTGTAGAAACATTTGGAAGGAAAGGGCCGCTGGGACTGCACCTGGAGACATTATGTTAGTGGAGAAAGGGAGCAACTTAGGGCCATGGGATAAAGCTTTTAGGAGGGTTTTGGTCACCCACCAATGAAGCTCATTACCAGATTAGAGCATGTTAAGAGGTCCAAGAAGTTTCAGACTGTATTTTTGGGCAGGATGTGCATTGAAGACACATCAATGTTTTTGGAAGGATTCAGTGGTGAGACCCAAGGGCAGCCTCTCTAGTGTGGGCCAATTAGAATTCTAGGGCTGGAGAGAAATACTAAGGGAACACAAAAATCATGTCAAGAATGCTGATGTTTTTTATTCCATGAGAGTCTCAGGTTAGGCTGATTCTGGTGGTGTGAGGTCTGTGTGGTGTCACTACCACAGAAGAAAAAGGCAAGTCGCAGTTACGGTGTTTCACGTGTGTTCTCATCCTTGCATTCAATCTTAGTCCAAGTGTTTGTGGAATTCAGAGGCTTTTCTTAAAAAGTAAGAATTGTTCTCTGCTGTCTGGTTTAAGTGGTGTTAATGTCACAGTTTCCCAACTACTCAGCCTATCAGCCTATCAGGAGAAACATATAATCTACATGGGCTGATTCCACAAAGATGCTAACTAGAAGGAACCTTCCTCCACTAAACAAACCACCACTTCCATAGTCTAAGGAAATATACTTCATAAAACTCTTGTTGGGTATTTAAAGCACCAGGAAGACGGTTTATGGGCTTTGGGTATGTCAAAGACTCAGGCTGGCTAGCTTCCACCCAGCAGGAGAGTGGTCTATCGTGAGGAATTCAGGCCAGACTTGGGAAAGCCTTGTCCTGTTGAAATGAAGTTTAGACAAGATGATGCTCTGCTGGGGTTTTAACTCAGAGCTGTCGTGCATACTTTAAATGCTGTCTGCCCTTAGCACATCATAGACTCTTCTTTCAATGCAGACATTCCAGAGAATTATTTTATTTTATTTTGTTTTGGGGGGGGGGGGAAGACCAGCCCAGAGCTAACATCCGTCACCAATCCTCCCCTTTTTTGCTGAGGAAGACTGTCCCTGGGCTAACATCTGTGCCCATCTTCCCCCACTTTATATGGGACGCCGCCACAGCGTGGCTGACAGGCAGTGCGTTGGCGGGCGCCTGGGATCCGAACTCGCGAACCCCGGGCTGCCAAGCGCGGACTAAACCGCTGTGCCACCGGGCGGCCCCGTCCAGAGAATTATTTTAAATTGCTTTGGTAAGGGTAACACCTATTCCTACCCTGACTGGCTTGACGGTATACTCCCAAAACCCTGACATCAGAAAGACTAGAGCTCTGTCACATTTCTTTTCTGTCACCAATTTTCCCTATCCCTGGAAACCTCAACTAAGATGAAGTATGAGCTGGAAGGCCAAATTGTTCTCACAGCCCGCTCTCCCTATGCCTCTGGGTATAACTGACCCATGGCCCATTCCTCCTAAAGCCAGTGTTGCCAGGACACAGACGTGTCTGTGTCAAGACTGGGGAAGAAAAGAGCTCACAGTTGTCAAACTCCAGGACCCATCGATTCCTGCCCCACCCCCACCTCCTCAAAAAAAAAAAAAAATCAAGCCAGAACAGGCCATAGGTTGGAATCTTTAGAAAGTGGAGAAGATGGCTCCTCTCCTCCTGACTCCAGGCAGGTCTGAGGGTAAAACCTGTGGCTGAGACCCCAGGGGAGCCCCATCCACAAAGGCTTCCTAGTCATTCTGGGAGGGACATCTGCACCAAGAGCTTTCCCAAATTCTGGGTGTTTGCTAGAATGCTATGTCCTGTGTCAGCTGTCAGGACCAGACAGGCAGTCCACTTCCTCGTGTAGCCACCTGTCATTTGGTAATCTAGCAAATCATGAGGTGTCTCGTACAGTTCTTGTTGGAAATCTAATATGAAACTATCAATAAGGGTATGTTGACATGATGATGCCAGTTTTCAAAGACAATGTTAATTGTAATTTTAGTGTCTATGCACCATATGCAGACAGTATGACCATGTCCTTCACCCTTACTGAGACTAAAAATTAATGTTTGATTCATTACAGCAGAGAGGTCTGTTTATTTTTTCAAAGTAGCCCAGTAATGGACTCCATCCCCGCTAACTGGATGTCATGAAGCCTTATTCAAGATGTAATCTGACATAATCAGACTATTCAACACTGGGTCTCACTGAAACATCCAAGGAGAGCGCTGCCTCCTCCAAAGTACCATACTGCATAGATTCTAAGACGCCCATGTGCTCACATGTGTAAACTCATGCGTCTTACAATCGCCGTCAGTTGGTGGCAGCTGTGATGTGGTTGTCATTGCCTGACTCCTGGGAAGGTCAATAAAGCCCAGCATCAGATCTTGCAGATTGGGTATCAGCAGCTTAGAAGAAAATTCTGGAGTCAACAATGGAATATGCTCTTCAGAAATGCTGCATGACGAACGCTCACCGTGGCACAGAGGACGACAGTGCTTGGGAAAACATGAACAAGGACAATTTGGGGTCAAAACCTGGTTCAGAACATCAGAAGCACAACGTGAAGTTTTAGGAATCTCACAGTTTCCTTTTTGTATATGAATTAAGTGTGATATGAATCTGTCTAAAGAAGTCTAAAAGAGCTCTTTCAATAAATTTAAAAAGTCTAAATGGAAAGCGTTTTCATAGTTCTAACCAGCACATTTTTCTTAATGGTTCACAAAACATGCAGTACTCTCCACCAGGCCGGTGCTGGGGTAGAGCTCTAGGGAATCTTTATTTTAAAATTTCCCCAAGTGTAACCCGCCGTCACCTGGCAGGTCAGGGAGCCCCTGCCTTGTGCTACTTGCTCAAATCTCAGAACTTCTCAGCACAGGTCTTCGGGCCAACTTGGGCAATGGAAGAAAATCAGTCTCGTTGCTTCAATTTTTAAAAAATGAATTTGGGCAACTTTACAGAAAAATTTAGAACCCATAAATAGTAAACTATTTGTATCTTTTTAACTTCACTTCTGATTTTTTTTTATAAAGCTGCAATTAGCATGTTCATCTACTGTGTGTCCTTTTTCATTGGTAATTCCCATTCCCATGTATTAGCACGGCTGCACACTTATGTTTCAATGGCTCTTGTTCAACTGATAAGTCATCCTGACCATTCATTCCCCTACCATCAGACATTTATATTATTGCTACTGAAACTGATTTTATTTGTTCTTACTACCAAATAAGGTAATTATGTTCTTACTACCAATAAGGTAAGATAATACCAAATGAGGTATTATCCCAAAAGTGGAAAGAGTTTTCATAGCTTATCACATTGTTAGATTTCAAGACTTACAAGAGAATAACTTAGTGACACCAATAATGTAAAAGTATACCTAGTTCCCTAAATTCTAGGTGACAGTGTGATTTGCTGATTTTTTTTCCTAGTTAAAACAATCACTTTTTTTGAACAAAAAAAACAGTGTTTCTTAACTCCATCCCCTACTGACAGGGAGCATTAGGGCTCTGAGCTAATTCAGACATCACTCATCTGATTGTTTATCCAAACGTGCCAGAAAAACTACTGCCCAGGCCTGCCAGCCCAGCACCCTCCTCCCAGGCCTCCCAGGAGGACCCATCCTCCTTTCTGGCTTTGTCCCACTAACAGCCAGGCTGGCTGTTCTCCGTTTTAGCCAGGCAGGATAGATCTGACTAGAGGGTGCTCCCTACGGCTGTGGCTCCACCCCAAATCACGATCCAGGCAAGATCTCAGTATTTTAATGGGGGCAGCAGTCAAACTAGACACTTGATTACAAACACCCCACAAGTAACTAAGTTAAATTTCTGTTCAGTTTGCATCATGTTTCCCTTGGTAAAGGCTTCAGAGTGACAGGAAACATAACTCCTGTGGCTGCAGACCAACAGCAGGATGAAGCATGACTCCAAATCATAACCCCATGGGACATGGCACAAACCCTACTTCGTCCGCCAAAACCAGCACTGTAAGCTTTGTTCTGTTTTCAAATTTGCCTCTTCACATGCACTATCTTATAAAGGAAGTCTATTATATTAATATTTACATAAGATTTTTGTTTTTCCTTAAAATTAAAAAAGGGCTACTATATTCCCATATATATTTTTAATAGTCATGGGACCAGTTTTCAGATAAGATGTTTTAAGTCATAGGAAATGACTGAGAAAGATGCCTCCCCCCGCCCCCATTTTTAGGAAAGAATCAACTAACACATCTATATTTTAAAGGCCAAGCTAGTGTTCTCAATTTGCTTCAACCTTCGGGGCATATAGAGCGAGAAAAATAATCCATGAAGAACAAGTTGGAATGTAAAAAAGGCTTATCTTAGCATCTTCTAGGCAAACAGTGAAAACAGCTGACTGCTTGGACCCATCCTCCTTTCTGGCCTTGTCCCACTAGCTGCCAGGCTGGCTGTTCTCCGTTTTAGCCAGGCAGGATAGATCTGGCTAGAGGGTGCTCCCTACAGCTGTGGCTCCACCCCAGGACACTTCCCCTTCCCCAGAGGTGCCAGCCTCCACCTTGGCTCTCAGGAAATGCTGATGGCATCTCTGGGACAGCTTCTGAGAGAAGCAGAGTCAACACTCGACAAGCGCAGGATTGGGAGAGGAGGAAGGGTGGATGAACCATATTCCTGCTGCAAAGGCTGTGCCAGCCCCCGCCGCTCACCATTTCCAAGCGTTCAAAATCAGCTCATCTCCCGGGGCACGAGACAGAGTCAAGGCCAGTGAGGCCTCAAGTTTGGAAAGCTGGAGAGTAGAGCAGAAAGACAAGCTCATTTCCAATCCTGGCTTTTCTATGAACTAGCTGCGTGAGCTCAGGCCAGTCACTTAAACTCTGGGCCCACTTTCTCGTCTGTAAACTGAAGTAAAACCAGCTCACCCTGCTCTCAGGTCATCTATGTCTAGTTCTCATCTGCCTCACTTATGACTCAACATCCCAGCTTTGGCTTCTGGCTCTTAACTGAGTGATGGGGTAGTTTCTGGCCATTCTAGACTGAAAGGAAGTGGAGCACTGGCTCCTACTCTCATGCAGGAAGATGTTTCAGGAACCAGAGACAGGAATCAGTGGTGAGATGAAAACATCTGGAGACGAGAGGCTGTCCTTCAACACCTGGAAGGTCAGCCCCCTCCATGCAGGGGAGACTACCACATGGACCCAGCTCCAGGGAGGCTCATTCCTGAAGGTTTCAGTGAGAGCCAGGCAAACCCGGGCATCAGGCAGCATAGGAAGGGAACCCACTCAGAGGCAGGTGGCTGATAGATCATCTTTAACTAGAGAGGCAAATAGTATGTAGTAACTTTCATGCCAGGCAGCAAATGCTCTATTTGAACAAGTACAAAGTAGCACTTTGAACCAAATGATTCAAACAGAAAGCTGAAAACGAGGTCAGGGGAGTCAACCAGCTTCCTCATGGGGTCATATGCCAAGGGCTGCTGCAGCTATAAAACACCAAAAATAATGTGGTCTCCTTCTGAAGGGACTGGAAATAAGCCCAGCAGCATCCTGCTGCCCTTTCATGGGCCTGGCCCATCTTCTGCTGGACCCAAAGCAGTGGTGACATCCAGTGAATGACAAGTGGGCCCCTGTAGCCTGGGCCCCTCCCCTAGCCATCAACTGACTGAACAACTGGCAGAACTGTCTGGATGAGATGATCCCAGGGGTGTTCAGCTGGAAGGGTACTGAGAAATCACTGGGGAGGCAGCAACAGGATTCAAGACTCCAGAACTCATCCTTGCTCTAACTAGAATAGCTCTGCTTGTTATGTTTTAGATTTGGGGTTTCTGCATAAACAAAGAGGTCTGCTAAATGTTTAAACCTCTGATCTAATCCAATCCTTCCAATGATGCCTGAGAAAGAAACTGGGAGTTGCTGCCCATCAGTAAGAGATGTGGAGTTTTCTTTCAACTGCACAGCCAGCACTGCACTCACACCACTACCAGTGTCCCTCGCTGAATCAGCTTAACAAAAAAACCTTCAGGAACCACTAACAGAAGATATCCCTGCCCACATATTAACAGACAGAAGAAATTTTTGAAAACGTATCCTACTTAAAGTCTCTAATTCACTTAGGAATTTGATTCACTTACCTTTCATTTACTTATAATTTTAAAACTACAAACTGTACTGTTTATGCTCTGTTATAAGCAGTGCTCAGAATCTGAGACATTCACACAGACCCCCAGTTCACGTTCCTCAAATCCAGTCACCTTGTTTCTTGCTACCAAATGTCTGGTACCTTCTCTCACCTGCTAGCCTCAACCTGAGGGATGAGGAGAGCAGCCAAGACCCAAGTAACTTCTAATCCCAGAACACCAACATATGTCACGAAAGGCAGCACAGCTGGAGGACCTGCTCCTGGATCCACTGCAGTTACTCCGTGACTTAGCAAGCTGCCTCCCTCAAAGTCCAGGTCCTTCCTCCCAGATTTTCACATGGGGCCTGGGCCATTCTCATGCTGTTCCTGGAAATCACAGCTAAGAGTAGAAACTAGCACCAAGAATCAGCATGAGAATGCCCACTCAGGGCATTAGACATCTCCTGAGGCTACCTGAATTTTCTTTGCCCCATTCCACAGCTGCTGTCCATCCACATGTCCCATGTCAGAGCAGAAGTAACATTTGAACCTGGCTTTGTAATTCCAGCTCTTCTCTCACAGGATGGCAGAAACTCAATAAAGCAACCTCAATCCTTTTTTTCTGTGAAATTTATTGTTACCACATTAAAAGATTTTTTTGAGGGGAAGTATTTACTTTTTTTTTTTTAACCACATGATGATCCTATACAGCTGCCCAGAGTAGGACACCATCTTAAGTCATTAACATGCCATATGAGTTCTGAATAAATAAAAGCTACAAAGCCCAAGTTATATACAAATATCTTAGGCAATAATGTTTACAAACCTATGTACAATAAAACAAATGTAAACAGTAAATGCAGCATGAGAGTAATCAAAGGATGCACAGGGACAACCACTTATGGTCAGTCTGCCCCCCAGGAGCTGGCAGCAGCCAGCCCCTGGAATCAGGCCACTCAACCCTTCCTAACACAATTGGACAGGCCCTCAGAAGACAAAAAAAAAAAATGCTCTAAAGATGTCATTTAACTGAAGGACCAGAAAGCTGGCGAGGAGGTTGCCACCATCCCCGATCCCGAGTCCGAGGCACATGGAGAAAAAGAGACAGCACAGAGGCCCAGCCCTGTGTGTGCCCAGGCCCTGGAGGCTATGCCATCTGGGGCTCAAACAGGCATTTCGCTGCTCTGGGAGGAAAGTCTATGGAATGATAACTGCTAAAGTAAAATCAGAAGGTGCAGAAAATGTTCCCTAATTCAGTGACCTTCCTGACTCTTTGCCAGCAACAGGTCCAAACTGTGGGGAGTGGAGCTGGGGGACACACAATCATGAGCACTGAAGATGCTTGAGTGGGAGCTCGGGAGGAGGGCACATGTCGACCTGATTTGGGGGAGAACTTCTAGAAGATCTGCAATGTCCTAAACACAACTAAATCCTATCAGTACAGCAGGGTGGGGGCTATGAGGCAGGTGTGATGAATGGGTACTTCTGCATCCACTGACCAAGTAATACACGTATGTATCACCTTGTGACCCACAAAAGTGCAATCATGTGAAACCAACGGCACTACGGCGAGAAGAGAAAATAGCCAGTATTGATATCGCGCAGAGTCCTGGGACTGGGCAGGGCCCAGCAGCCGCCACTGCATGCAGCCTGCCCTCTGCCGGCCGTGGGGAGGCAGACGGAGGGGCACAGGCTGGGCCCAGGCACCGAGGGGTGAGGCGTGGGTGTCCTGGGTTGTTGGAGGGGGCAGGAGCCCCCACCTGGAGGCCGGCACTCACACACTGAGAGGCAGCATACCCGGTGCCGACGACGGGCGCGAGGAGCCCAGACCAGGAGGAGGAGGAGCTGGGTCAAAGCCGTTTACTGCCCTGTGGGAGTGACCAGAGCAGACAAGAGAAGGGGAGGGGGAAGAAAAAGAGAGACTGTCATTTAAAATCACTCGACACACAGCAAGAAATTCATTTCCTCTCTAAAATTATTCCTCTTCCTGGCCCACAGTAGAATCCTGATGGCCCAAAGGAGAGTGGCTGCCTAGAAAGCATCAGTTGGTTAGAGACCTGAGAATTCAGTGGTCCTGAGGTAATGAGACTATGTGCTCCCTTCTCAGCAACTTCATCACACCAGCCACTGCAGCCACAGCCCTGACTTATTTTCTCATAGAACAGGTCTAAACGTCTGCCAGTAGGGAACTAACTAACTAAATAATGGTACAACTAAATGATGAACTATTACGTGGCCATTAAAAACACATTCCACAGAGTTCTTTAATAGCATAGGAAAATATTCAGAATGTAATTAATGCTCGATGGGAAAAGAAGTAGGTTACCAAACTGTATATGTTCAATGATGTGAAGAAAAAAAAAGTGGTATATATTCTAGATTCTAGACTATGGCTCCTTATATATATAGACATTGCTATCTATGTAGCTAAATCTAGAATGTGTGGGGATACACACATGAATACGTATACACACACATACATATGTACATAAAATCATATATATTGTAGAAGAAAAATGTAACAATAGTTTATGTTTTTTTCCCTCTGGGTTATGGGTAAATTTTGTTTACTACTTTATACTTGTTTTCCAAATCTCCTACAATATATATGAATATCTTAATAAGGGGAAGAAAAATAACTTCTTAAAATTGTTTAGCAAGCAAAGCTGGATGGTTAGGTTTCTCTGCAGACTCATGAGCAACCAGCCCAGCCCAAGAACCTGCAGCCAGGACCCAGCACCCAGGCCCAGTGATGTAGAGCACCCCACCCAGCCCCACCCACCTGGCAGCGCAGCCATGGAAGCAGTGAGGGAGTGAGTGCAAAGCCTGGAACCTCTCTCAGGAAGCCATTTCAGCCCTTCCATCCTGAAAAACTTTCTAAGAAAATTTGTCCCACTAGGAATTTGGGAGATGCAGCCAATTGCAAGGGGCTGCACTGCACCACACATGCCCACCACTGTTACCCTAACCTACTCATTAGAGGGAGGGGTCTAGGGAGTTGAATATAGACTAATGGAGAGAGGTTCTCTTAAAAAAATGCAGACACTCTCCCCACAAAGATGACTATTTTGTACACTGAGAGGTGAGGAAATCTCAGACAAACAGGCATGCAGAGAGACTTGACAAATGACCCATGACTACTTTGAAGAAACAGTTAATTTCTGAAGAATTAACTAACCTCAGAATATAGATTTTGAGTTTGAAATCAAGCTATCCACTCACAGGCCAAGAGAAACTGGAGGGGCTCTGACAAATTTAAGTTCTCCCTGCTGTACATTTTCCTACCTCAGTGATGCACACCCAGGATCTTCCCTTTTCTTTCTGGGCTAAGGGAGGTCTGACATCTGAGCTTCATCACATTTGAAAATTTGAAATCATCCCTCCCCATTCTCCCAAGGCTGTATGCCTATGCCTCTTCTAGGGGCAGAGGCCACACCTATATGCCATTGCAACCCTCATAAAATAAGCTCCACCTGTCATTTGTTTGGCTAGTCCCAGAGCCCCACTGCCTGCTTCTCTTAGAACCTCAGGGACAACTAGGCAGGCCTCATAAATGGGCTCAGCTTTGAACATGTGAACATCAGATTCCCAGCCTCACAGAGCACAGCAGCAGGCAGGGCAAGCTGTACTACAGACAGCCCCCAAACCTTGGCAGAAAGGCAATACTGCTGGGTGCCAAGAAGAACTTGGCACCTGTTCCACAGGGGCGTGCATAAGCAGCAACCATGAGGATAGCTCCATATGCAGGTTTAGAACTGAGATTTCAGCATTTTCAAGCTAAATGGATCTTTAAAGAACGTCAAATTCATCCCCATTGTCATATAGCTAAGCAAACCAAAGCAAGAGAAAGTCCAGCCATTCACCCAAGCTTACCCCATGAGCCCATCAATGGGGCAGTGGGGTCCATAACCTGCTTCCAGATGCCTAGACCATTATCCTTTCCCAGTCTCCTCTGGTCAGAGGACACCTGACGGCCCTCAGCAAGCAAACACTTTGGTGCTCCCAATGCAGGTCAGCTCTCATGCGAAAAATAAGTGGTGCAATCCAGAATATAAAGGGAGAACAAGAAACTAGATAAGCAATTTCTCTGTGTATGGAAACAGGAATTTTTGATTTGAAGGTTGAATGGAGTAAAAAGAGAATAACAATCTGCCAGGCTTTCACCTAGCACCTCTCTTGTGAGTTGAGAAGTGAGAAATAAAAGACCAGAAGGAGAAGAAAACTGACCCTATAGGTGGGATTATCAGTCTGGTGAGGTCCCTTCAGGGAACTGCAAAGTTGTGCAGTTGGGAGAGGTTTCCAAGAGAAGAAACACCTCCATACTCACCATGTTTGGTTTCAGGAAGCAGCAAAAGAGCCAAAGGGAAATATCCCAGTGGACAACCCAGGACTGAGCGGACAGAGAATGGGCAGGAATGGAGACACAGATCGGGGAATCATCTATATGTAAAAAAGATTCCAGAAGGTATGAAATTTCATGGTCTTACCACCAAAATCTAGTTAAAGAGTCTGAAAAATAGAGAATCCAGCTAAGAAAAGGTACCAAAGTGAGTTGTAAAATGGCAGCAGAAGTGAAAAAGGGAAAGAACCACCACACGTTTAGAAGCTAGTCAGGAGGACAATCATCTAACACAACAGAGAAAAAGCACGGAGACTAAATCCATCAAAGAAGCAAGGACAGGTACACCTGAGAGGGCGGTAGAGAGAAGGACGAGAGAGGGCTAGAGCTAATTCCAGAGAACAGGCAGACACACTCCACACCCCCAGCCTCCCTAGCCAGATGGAGAAATGGAAGCTCAGCACAGCTCCAGCCAGCTACAGTGCTCAGCCCAGGCTCTGCAAACTGAAATGTATATTCCTGAAAAGTAAGGGAGCTCTTATACATGACCCCATTTACCCTTCATGTACTCTGGGAATACAAGAGTGAGCTCAGAGGGGAGCATCCCCACACAAGAAGGCTCCATTATCATTAGTGCCTGCTGTGAGAAAACAAGACCCTGGGTAACAGCAAGAACCCAGTCTCTTGAAGACAGTCCAGCAGGGTCCCAGGGCCTGACAGCAACTCTAGACCCCCACCCTCAGATTCCTGGCATCATTACTACAGTACCCTACCCTATATCAGGAGTGCCGTCAGGCCTGTATTCACAATCAGCCCAGGACCACCACAACTAATTTGTTCTTGTTTTGCACAGCTGAACCAATAACAATGGTATATAGTCAAGTCACACAGGAACTTGAAAGCTCACTCATGGGCTGTAAGTTGATTAAGGCAGAGTCAGCCCCATGCAGTTAGTAAAACCATCTTGTTAATGTGTCTTCCACCACACACCACGATTGAGAAAGAATGAAAAAGCACAGCAAACAAATTCAGTTACCCATGAACAACGTGGGAAATATGACTTTTTCTTGCCTAATAAAAAAAAAGGAAAAAACATTAAACAATAATACAAATACTATTTTCACACTGTGCCCTAAAATTAGTCTATGTCTACCTACACAGCCCCAAAGAAATCAGACTGGCTTGAAAAATTAGGGTAAGTGATACATAAGAAACTAAATAAAAGCTATGGAGAAAAAAGAATGTTTTTGAGAGAACTCAAGTGACTGGACTACACATGAATTTGTATCCTTTCAGATGACTGATATCAAGGGCTATTAGTGGTTGGAGGAAACAGAACACCACCTGGGAAATAGGCCCAGCAAGCCATATTTTAGGAACTGGCAGAAGTGATCACAGATTAGATAAAATCCTGATTCCAAGGAGCCCTCAAAATAGCCAGAACCTAGAGAATATTTCAAATCTCATAAAGCAACATACAACAATAAGATATATTGTTTTATGTGTAAGACCTCACTGCTTCTGAAGATTTTGAGGGAAGTGGGAGGGCAGGGTATATACACGTACATTCATATACATGCACACGCACACAAACCTACTTTAACTCTTTCCCCCAAACAATGATCCTATAGGAGGACTCTAGGAGCGCTAGTAAAACTACAGAGACAGCGCTACCTACAGACAGACTCCTTAGGAGTGAGAGGTAGGGCAGGCAAGTTTGAGAGCAGAAGGCTTTTTAAAATGGAAAGCTTTTTCTCATGCTGAAACTACAAGCTAAACTTCTATAAGAATTGACACTTTTACTTTTAACCCGCCAGACTTAATAATGGAGCTGGGAGTTGGGATATTTGCCCCGCTTCCTTTTGCAGCAGGTACATAACATCTTGGTTTTATTAGTCAATAGATCACCAGGAAGAAAGGCAAGAGGTAAAAAGCCAGGCAGGCCAGAGCCAAAGCAAAGCAGCAAGGAAGTAAGAACACAGCAAAAGCCACAAAAGAGTTATCCTCCTCAGGTATATGGTGACCAAACAAATGTAATATTTGAGTGTGTATATACAATCCATTTATCATATAAACTAAACCCTTGCAAAAAGGCCAGACTATAAAAGCGTATTTAATTCTTAATAGAAACAGTACAATTAAAAATTTGTTCTATTTAAACCAAAACTAAGCATCGTCTGTAACTGTTTCGATCAGGAAGCACATTTCCAGGTTCGGTGCAGGAAATAAATCCTACACCTGCATCTAGGATGCTCCTCAGGGGACAGGGACTCCATCAGTGTCCAAGGCCCACTCCTGGTTTCAGGTTACACTGAATCCTCCACATCTATCTAAGACTGGGTTCATCTCTGGGCAATCACTGCCCTGGTGGTCTGCATCAGGGGTCAAGTGGAAGCCCGTCTCTAAGAAAGACAAGAGCAGCAAGCCTGAACTGACAATGTTATCCCGCCTTCATCAGGGCTCTTCTGAGGACTTTCTACATGCAAAGGCATCTGTCTGACCTATCCACTTACAGTTTATGCCTAGTCTCATGTCATAAGGTGCCCAATACCCACCAAGATATATGATTCCACATAGAGACTAATAACTACTCTACTGGAGGTAATTACAAGTTGTAGGAAAAAATACTGGCACTATTTCCAACACTCACGAAAACTACCTCTAAACTTTCCCTGTATTTTGGGGGGGAAATGGTATCTCTATTGTAAAAATATCTATTTATTTCATTTACCATTATAGTATAAAAACAAGAACTCCTCAAGGTTGCCTGAAACTCCTAGAACTGAGGAAAAGTAATTTTATTCTTAATCCCCCTGAGGAACTCCGATGGTTAGAATAAAGTTTTGAATTATATTGATATTTTAAAATGTGCTCCTTATTACTTCCAGGTAGATTCTCTTAAGCGAGAGAAAGAAAGCAGAACACTCCACTCCACAAGGATGGACAGTAAGAAGCTTTTTAGATTGGACTGTGTACCACATCAGGTCCTCCACAAATGTGCCATAGTTCTTGAGGAAAACAACAAACACGAGCTCCTTTAAGAAACTATGAAAATTTCTAGAGTTGTATCTGCATTGCTTTCTCAGGACAATAGGTAACATGGTCAGCATCCCCAGACCACATGTCCTAACTGGTTACCTGAATTAAGGCATACCCATACAAGAGTCTAACCATGCAGTGCTTTTTGTTTTTTAAATTAAGATAGAACAATGTACTGACATGGAAAGCTATTGGCAATATAAGTCACGATAGGTATGTTGCAGAGCAATATTTAAAGTATAATCCCATAAATTTTTTAAAGCATATAGCAGATGCATTAAAATATGATTTTATATGCCTAGGAATAACTGTAAGGATGCAAAAATAGTGTGAAAACAGAAAACATTTACTTTTTACTTTATATACATCTATACCAACTGAAATTTTTCTGCATTAAGGATGTATTGCTGCTTCAATCTTAAGACAATTTCTTTTTAATTCTCGATTCCCCAGAAAACATCTTTACATTAAACAAAAGTTGTGTCTCCTAAACTGTATTGATTCAGTCATTTTACAGTTTTTAAATCTTCAGTCAGGAGCTTTGTTTCAGAGGCTGCATATACATGATCCTAGTGTTCTCTTCTACCTTTAACAAGTATTTGCTAAGAAAGTCTACTAAGCCTATAAGCACCTTGAGAACAATGGCTATATCATAGTCATCTTTAATCCCTAGAGCCTAGCACTGCTGCCTTTCAAGAGTCTGCTTCCCAGGACAGAAGTTTGAGAGTCAGGGTTCCCAGAGCAACAGACTCCACTGGGACTAGAAGACAACAGATTTCATGTCCCCTGAGATATGAATGATAACAGGCTTCAGGAGGGTTACTCAAACTGAGTTTACCTTTTCAAAGCTTCAATAAGCTCACTTAATAAACTGCAACTTCACTACTCAAAAAATTATCATTTAAAATTTCCAAGACTTACCCTTTGTCGAAGAAAGACGTATGCCCTGATCGAGAGAACTTTGTGCCATTGCTATTCATCACCCCACAGTTAACATTCCCTGAAATATAGGATTTTCGTGATGCTTGGTCCTTTGCAAAATTCCTGCAAGCTGCTAATTTGGATTCTAAAGCCTACAAAATGAAAAAGGAATGATTTGGTTTGTCAAAACAGTAGCTACACATAAAAATTTGCATTTCAAACCAATTCTATTTCAAGACTCAAAGCTTACTCTCTCAGTTCATAATTGTGGCTATTCAAGCCATAATCAATCACCTTTCTAATAGAAAGAGGGAATGTTTGTGCTGACTCCCTTTCTAATGAGCTCAGAATATTTTATTTATTCCTCTCAGTATTACTAAGGGATACAGATATAATCCTCACCTTACAACTAAGACAAATGTGGCACAAGTAGACAGAGACGGATCCCAGGTCTCTTGGCCCTATCCATTGTTTCTTTCTGAGTTCTGGACTGTTTGTTAGCTGGCTAGTTGTGGGGGGGGGGGGTGTTTTGGGAGCAAGCACTATTTATATGCAAAAGCATCACTTGAGAATTTTTTTAACGTAGCCGATTCTTTCTGTAGGGCTTCCCTTTAGTTGTTTCTACAGCATCATAATGGATAAGTGTATTTACAACACCTCACATGAAGTTAAAAGCTATTCTATTTCTGATAGCACACTGTAAAATGTCTAACTGATACCCTTTGTCTATAATTAAATAATTCGCCTGAAAATGACACTGGCCCTTTATACCATTTACCTCTAAATTGGGTGCCCTTCTTGGCACCTGTCATCACAACACCTGGTCAGCGCCAGGCTCTACAAACAAACAGATGACAAGAAAAGAACAGGAGTTTCTCATCTATTTCCATCACACACAAATATCACCAACTCCTCCCTTCCCATAAACACTTTGACCAAATCAAACCCCTTTCCTTGAAGGAAAAAAAAGGGGGGGGGATATAATCCATGACAAAAAAATTAGTCCATTCCTATTATCCATGACACTAAGGGATTGAGAATGTGGATAAATTAAATCCATGGATAACATATATTTCACTTTGAGAATCCTCCCCCCATAATTTCAATAAGTGCTGTTAAAAAACAGCAACAAAAACAGACTGAAACTTTTCTCTTCTCCTTTCCTATAACAAAAGTACAGTGACCTAGTAAAATACAAGAGAAAGAAGGAAGAGAGGTAATGACCTTGTAGGATAAGCTCTGAATAACCGTTATTTCAGCAACTTGTTAAATATACACATACACAGGAAAAATTGAGAGCCACTAATTTCCTATATTTAAGACACGCATTCTTTCACTCAAATATTTGCTGAGTATCTATCATACAGCAGGCACAAGTTGTGTTTGAGGTGTCAGTGAAACATCCAAGTACAGTAGTGGGTCTGGCACTCAGGAGAAAAGAGTGGTCTAGAAATCAAGATTTAGAAGATACACACAACAGTGAGTAGATGAGATTATGGTTGTGAATAAGAAGATCAGAAAATAAAGGACAGAACTCTGAGTAAGATAAACACTAAAAGGGTGAGCAGATGAAACCCAACAAGATGACAAAGAAGAAAGTACAGGAAGGTGGAAAGCAGACATGACACAGCATCAGAGAAGCAGAGGAAAGAGGGCATTTCAAAAAAAGAGGTCAGTGTCGAATGTTTCAAGTAAAATTAGGACAGAACAGCATCCATTGGATTTGACAGCACTGAGATCAATAAGCAATTTTAGTGCAGTGAGTAGGAAACAGAGCCCAGACTAGAATGTCTGGGGAGTGTGCATGCAGTCAAAAATGCTAACAATAAATGGAGACATGCTTTCAAAAAGCTTGGCTATGAAGGGAAGAGAGAAACAGGATGATGACTAAAGAGAGATGTAGGGTAAAAAGGAAAGAATAGCTGTTTTTATGTTTGATTTTTAAGATTAAAAAATTGTGTATATAATATGTAATACACAAACACTACATATAAAGTATATATGTGTATAACAATGTGTAATACAGAAATATTACATATAAATATTAACCAATATATAGGAAAAGGCTGAAGATACAGGAGAAATAAGGATGAGAAGGCTGGAAGGAATGAAACTCAAAGCACAGAGGGAAAAAATTAGCCATGGGCAGCAATCAGATACTTTACCAGTGAAATAAAAAGGAAGAATGGCTACAAGCAGAAATAATAATAGGAGAGTAATAAAAGAAGGTAAGAGAGAAAATCAATTCAGTTTAAATCAGATGGCCATGATTTCTCAGTGGAGGAGGATGCAAGAGTGGGGATGGGGCTTCCAGTTCAAGTCAGTTAGACAAAGTAGTGCAAGGAAGCAGAAAATGAAATATTCATAGAAGCATGCGGCGGCTGGCAGATAACAGCAGACCAAAAGTTTTGAAGACATTTTGGAAGAGAGACTGTCAGCTGAATAGGTGAACCATGCAAGGACTCCAAGTTCAACTTTCATGCACCATTTCTGAATACATCACTTGAGGTACTAAAGCAAAATAAACACGGAACAAAGAAAGATGACAACATGGGGTCCAGGAACTAACCCAAGGGTATAATGAAGAGAAATTTGAGGGTGACCGGTGCAAGCAGCCCTAGAAGCACATCAGAGCATTTAGCAAAGAGTGTGACTAAGAAGCTGAGGGGCCGGCCCAGTGGCACAGCAGCCAAGTTCACGCGTTCCACTTCGGCGGCCCGGAGTTCACCGGTTCGGATACTGGGCACGGACCCACTCACTGCTCATCAAGCCATGCTGAGGTGGTGTCACACATAGAAGAACTAGAAGGACCTACAACTAAGATATACAATTATGTACTGGGGGTTTTGAGGAGAAAAAAGAAAAAAAAAAAAGAGGAAGATTGGCAACAGATGTTAGCTCAGGGCCAATCTTCCTCAAAGAAAAAAAGAAGAAGAAGAAGCTGGAAAATATAAAACATATAGCAAAGAAAGGGTATGTTTCTTCTAGCCACAAGAAAAAAAGGTAATTAGAAATGCTGGGAAAAAGAAAAAGGCATACAAGTCAGCTATGACACAAATATAAAAAAAACTAATATGATTTTGAATAAACGATAAAGAACAAAATGCTTAAAACATCTATTGAGTGGCACAAATAAAATGACCCAAGAACCCAGGTCCTCCTCTATGATTATGCAGGAAATAATATATACATGGGCATAATATTGTAGATGCTGTTGGCTAATTTTCAATTTTCAGAACCAACCAATGGAGAGTTCAAGAAAGGACAGAGAGAAAAACACACACAGGGAGTTGAGATATAATTTAATAAATTCAGAAACAGAGGCTTAAGCATGTTATTTAAAATTATAAAAATAACCAACACAAGAATGAAAAATAAAAACAACAAATTGGGAAGATGTGAGTTAAATCCCTCATCGTTTTGTTTAAAGACGATAAGACACAGAAAAATAAACACATTATTTCAAATTATAGAGGCAAATACCACAACTCTTACAACAAGTGGGATAAAAACTGGTTATCTTAAGAGTGAAGAAAAGTTACTCTATTACTGTATGAATGACTTATGCACATTATTTTTTATACTAACTTTAAAATGCAGTTTTTGAGTTAATCTGATGGTTAGAAAATAATCAATTTTTATAAGCCAGAAACACAGGCCCTTGTATCTTGGCTTCCCATTTCTTCTTCATATAAAATGTAATGCAGTTTCTACTTTTTTCAGAAAGTCTCTCACAAAAAAATAAGTGAAGGGGTGGCAGATAGTGGGAAGTTTCAGGGGTAGATTATTGAAAAGAGAGGTAGAAGTCACTGAGGGATAGGAAAGGGAACTGACTGATGCTAGAAATGCTAACTTCTCTTGTGGCTTAAATCTGCATGGTTATGTAACTGCTTCCAGTGATCTGGAAACAGGGACGGAGAAGTCCAACTGCCTGACTGATCCAGACCGCAGGCTTCCTCCAGGGTCAAAGAGACTATGAGTCAACAGTGACAGAATAAGCGATCTGGGGATCAGGGATGAACAGGAAACAAAGAGAAAGCAAGAAATGGCTAAAAACAACCCAAAAGGAGTGCTACTCCTGATAAAGTCAAAGAGTAGGTACTACACAGAGTAAAAAAATGAATAAGCAGAAAACAAGAATACTATTTCAAAGGCCCAACTCTTCTGGAATACAAGGTTAGAGACAAGGAGACAGCACTGAAGTGAGGTGGCCAAGGAGCAGTAAGATGGGCACGACTGACAGCAGAAAGTCATGCCCCCACCAATGCTGAAGTCCCACAAAGTAAAAGCTCAAGGGATGACCAGAAGGATGGTAGACAGCAGCCAAGAACAGGATTAGAGGGTGGTATAAGACATGCAGCAGGCCTTAGAGGAAGTATTTTAGAAAAAATGGAGGAGTCATGATGTAGAAACAGCCACGGGGAACACGAAGAATGCGCAGTGGGAACTCAAGAGTTCAGCGCGCAGGGCCTTCTGCAGGGGCTCTGGAGGTGTTTATCTGGACTAGCCTCAGTCAGTCAGTGGATGCTTTTGCTTCTCAACTTAATTACAGCCTTTACCACAGGAAGGTATCCTTTTTTCTTCCCTTATTTCAAATTAAGAAATAATTCAACACCTTGGCAGTTGAAACACCTAGTGATAAATAATTGAATGCTTACCCCTACTTTCCGTAAGAGATCCCCCACGATATTTAGTGCTGATATCCTAGCTGAAGGAGTTAGTGGACTGGTACCAAAACCGTTTGGTATAGCTAGAGAAAAACAAAAGGCAAGTGATTACCCTTGCAGTTCCCTTTATATTTGGGTTTTGTCGTTGATATTACAAAGCAGTAGACACTCAATGAAAAATCAATATAGTATTCCAAACCATCAAGTATTAAGCAAAGATACCATTCCACTGTATACTTTACATAAACATTTAACGTTTACCAGTTCTTCAATTGATGGATATTTAGATTATATCCAATTTTTCATCATTTCAAATAATGCTAAAAGGACATATATCCTTAAAACATCGAGACAAGTATTACTGGAGAAGAGATTCCTAAAAATAGAACCGCTGAGTCAGAAGACATGCCCAGTTTTTTCACCTTAGTAGATACCGCCAAAATGCTCCAGAACGAGATTGTGACAATATCAGCAATCTATATGGTAGTGCCCTCAATATTAGACATTATCTTTTTTGTTTGTTTTTGCCAATCTGATAGTTATTTTGTTTTCATTTTTGTTTCCTCAATAACTATAGTCATTTGAATCTCTTCTTCTGGAAATCATCTATTTATCCTCTGCACTTTTTTCTACTGGGTTGTCTTTATCAATTTGCAAGGACACTATACATTACAGATATTCACCCCTCTCTTACACATGTTTCTCAGTATGACATTTATCCTTTAAACTTGTGTTTTGGGGAGGAAGCCTTAGGTTTCCTCAACCCAGTATTACAAATAATATTCTCCATATTTTCTCCTAATGTTTTCCTAAAATTTTCTCTTACACTTAGATCATTTAACTCATCAAACATCTAATTTTTTTCCTCCAAATGGATATCCAATTGTCCTAATACCACTTAGTGAAGACTTATCTGAAATGACACTAAAATCATATACTGAACTCCCTATATATTTCAGTTCCATGCTGCTTTAGTTATTATGGTGTTAAAATATACTTTGGTTTCTACAAGAGCAAAGCCTCTTCTTGTTATTAACCTATTTCAAATTTCTCTTGGCTATTCTTGCACATTTACTCTTCCAAAGTAACTTTAAAATCAACTTGCCAACTTAAAAAATCCTGTTAAGATTTTTATTAGAAATTTAAATTACTGATTGATTTGGGGAGAGTGGATATTGCAACAAAATTAAGTTTTCCCATTTAGAATCATGGCATTTAGCATATTTATTCACATCTTCTTTTATGTCCCTCAGTAAAGGTTTTCAATCAAGCACATTTTCTTCAATTTATTTTTGAGATAACATAGCATAGTGCTTAAGAGCTCTTGAGCTAAACTGCTAGATACAAATCCATCTCTGCCATTTAGTAACTGTGTGACCTGAAGTAAGTTACACATATGTTAAAGGGGGCTAATAGCACTTGTCTCATAAAGTTGCTATGAAGTTTAAATTAGCTAATACACTTTTGAAATGCCTAGCACATAGTAAATACTTAATAAATGTTAGCTATTATTTTTTATCTGTTTTCTACAGAGTGCTAACCAGCACATAAAATGCTTTTGTTGCTGTTGCTGCTGTTGTTATCTATTCCCCTTGTCCTCTAGAATATCATCTCTCTGAAGGTAGGGACTTTGTCTTATTCACCACTATATACTCCCAGCATCTAGAACAATGCATGGCATATATCAGGTGCTCAATGTGATATGAATAAACTGCTGTCCTTTTCCCGGCAGGAATTTCTGGATCTTGTTTCTTTCTATTCTCCTTAAATTGTATACTTTAGATATTATTAAATCTGTGCTTTTATGGTAAGTTGTCTTAAATGCTTTTTGGAAATAGGCATCATATCAATAAAACAATTAAAGACAAACAATAAAGCAATTAAAGACAGACCACCTAATAGAGATCAGCTCTTCAAATCTTGCCACTGATTTCTCTAACCTCCTGCTTCTCACTATTTCTATGCTGACCTCCTTGTCATGAAACTGCAGGTATCCAGCACACAGCAGCTTTTAGGTTAGTGAAAGTTCATGCTATCAGTTCCAGTCTAAAATTGTGTCTATTTGGACAAATATTACTGCCTTAGGGTTGACATACCTTAATTTTGTACCAGAATTAAGCTCTATGTCTGGTTGATGCCCTCCCTGCCAGGTCCCTGAACAAAAACTCTAACACGCCATTAAAGAATGTGCACCTCCTCTGGGTCTTACCTCAACTAAAGCTCCTGACTATTCTGATTAGTGCTCAACTAAAGAATTTTCAGAATTCATCTGCATAATTGCAATTAGTAACATAAAAGCAAAATTTTGTTAATTCTCAAATGGTAGTAATTCTGAGGTCCTCAAATACACAAGCAGCCATTCTAAAAAATGGACAGTGAGGGCTTCTGATGACTACTATAATCTACATACTGCCTGCTCTATGTCCTCAGCAGCAAACTCAGCACATACTAGTACAATTAGTAACACCTTATGACTACATAGCATTTTCACCTACCTTATCTAATCTCACTTCATAACAAGGGGAAGATAGGGTAAATTATCTATTCAAGGGCTACTGAGCACCCAAAATGCAGCTAATGCAACTGAGAAACTGAATTTTATATTTAATTCATTTAAATTAATACAAATGTAAAGTGAAATAGTCACATGTGGCTAGTGGCTACTGGACCGGGCAGCACAGATATAGAGAGCTTACTGCCCTAATTGCCCAGACAGGAAAGCTTCTCATATCACTCTGAAAGATAAAATCCTATACAGTCATGTGCCACATAATGACGTTTCAGTCAACAATGGACCATATATACAACAGTGGTCCCATAAGATTAGTACCATATAGCCTAGATGTGCAGTAGGCTATACCATCTAGGTTTGGTAAGCATACTCTATGATGTTTGCACAACAACGAAATTGCCTAACAATATATTTCTCAGAATATATTCCGTCGTTAAGTGACAAATGACTATATTTTAAAAAGAGGCGGGAAGAAAGAAAGCTTCCATTTGGGGAGAAAAAAGTATAAGGGAGCGGGAGCAGTTGAAATACGACCTGCAAGCTGCAAAAACTAAATCAATCTGAATTAAGTGCTTCAGGGTTCCATTCTAAGGTTCTATCTAGTGACTACTAAATGGTTTTTCTACTTATCTGGATTTAAAAACGCATTCGCTGATGGCAAAAGGAATATTCTCTAGTACTACTCATCAGTTACTCTGAATGTCACCTTTGAAAATGGCAGCTACTGAAGCATGTAATAGAATGGACATGTCAATCCAAGCCAATCTTACACAAGTCTGAATGTTAACTCAATGAGTCTCTGTACATTCTGTGTATACAGGCTTCTAGTCTCCCAAGATATGTTAAATGACAAAAACAAGAAATAAAACTGTATTTAAATATGATCCCAAAATTTGTGTGTAACAAGGTGTGCACAAATACAAACAAGCACACAAAACAGAAAAAAATTCAGTGTTAGTAGTTGACTTTAAGCAGTAAGATTGCAGATGGTTTTTATTTCCTTCTTTTTTCTTTTCTGTTTTTAAGTTTTTCTACATGAACACATATTACTGCTATAATCAAAAAATTAACTTTCCTTAAAAATCTTTAACTTTTTAAAATCTCAATTTATTAAGCTGCTCTTGTCTTAAACGCAACCATCATTTCATTGTTTCCTTTGTGTGAGTAGCCTAGGAAAACAATTCCTTCTGCTTCATACAGTGCTAGATTTAACCAACTTTTAAACTGGAATTATTGTTTAAACCTTAGCAAGCCCTGCTTCATCAGCAAACCCTCTTAAGTTGATAATCTACCATAGGTTCAAAAAGCAAAGACATTACAAACCTTTTGGTGAAGGAAAACTGTTCTCTGTTCCTTTGCCAACAGGAGTAGCTGGCAAAGAAAGTGATGCTTGAACAGCAGAATCCATCTTCTCACAGTCTAGAGTTGGAGAACTGGGAGCCGACTTTCTGGTTACTTCCTGTTGTCTTTCCCGAACTGCTAGTTCTTGTCTTAAATCTGTAAAATGTTGCAAAGGTATTAATACTCACTAGAGGAAGCAAATACAACAAGCAGTCACATCTGAAATGCCACAGAGATATTCTTCCTAAATTGCTATTTCTTAAAAATAAATTTCCTATTTAACAATTTTTATTTCCAGGGGAATAAAAATGACAACGCTACTGTGTAAATGATCTTTTAGAATTTAAAAATGCTTTAACCAAAAAAAAAGCTAAAACCTAAGAAAACAGTTACCTATGCCCATATGCAAAAAGAAATAGGGCAGAGTCCAAAGTAGAACTCACAGTGAACCTATATAACACAAAAATAAATATTCTTTACCAACTCATTTGCTTTTATTTTGAAATGATGTAGTTTTGGGATTACTGCAAAATCAATGAAGTGCATTTTTCTCATTTTAAATGCATTGGTATTTCTTCTAAATTATCACTATGAAATATTTTGTTTTAGAAATGAAATAGAATAGTTGCAAATTCTCTTCTTACTTTCAAATATTGAATTTTTAACACAAAATTAATGTTCTCTTTTCCAGTTATGCAACTGACCTACAGAATTCTTGCTTATGTTAAAAAAAGATACAAAGTTATCCCACTTCTGGTGTGTGTGTGTGTATATATATATATACACGCACACACATACATACACAAAAAAATTCAAAGCAGGATCTCGAACAGATATTTGCACACTGATTTTCACTGCAGCATTATTCACAATAGCCAAAAGGTGGAAGCACCCCAAATGTCCATCCATGGATAAATGAATAAAGAAAATACAATATATACATACAATGAATATTATTCAGCCTTAAAAAGGAAGGAAATTCTGACACCTACAACATGGATGAACCTTGAGGACATGATGCTAAGTGAAATAAGCCAGGCACAAAAATACAAGGAATGTATGATTTCACTATATGAGGTATCTAAAGTAGCCACACTCATAGCAACAAGAAAGTAGAACTGTGGTTGCCAGAGGCTGGGGGAAGGGAGAAACGGGGAGTTGATGTTCAATGGGTATAATTTCTATTTTGCAAGATGAAAAAGTTCTAGCAATCTATTGCACAACAATGTGAATATAATTAAAGACTACTGAACTATACACTTAAAAATGCATAAGATAGTAAATTTTATGTGTTTTTTGACCACAACTGTAAATAAATAAATAGGATAGAGTTACTATTTTATATATTTTATAAATTATGAGAAGTTCTTCAGATGAATAACCCCCCCCCACAAAAACGAAAGGACATGAAAAAACAATTTTTAAAAGAGCCAATAAACAATGGACAAAAAATTTCACAAGTAATAATAAAAGAACTACAAATTAAAAAACAAGATACCAATTTTCAACTTGCAAATGTATTTTTAAATAATTTTTAAATCTATTTTTATTATTCACAATGCTAGTAAACAGTGTGAGAAGGACACTCTCAATCACTACCAGAGGGAGTACAAAGATACTGACTTATCTAAAAATTAATTTAGCAGTGTCTATTATGATCATTAAAAACATCTATATCCTGGGGCCAGCCCAGTGGCGTAGAGGTGAAGTTCACGTGCTCTGCTTCAGCAGCCCAGGATTCACAGGTTCAGATCCCGGGCACGCACCACTTATCAAGCCATGCTGTAGCGGTGTCCCACATAAAACAGAGGAAGACGGGCACCGATGTTAGCTCAGGGCCAGTCTTCCTCAGCAAATAGAGGAGGATTGGCAATGGATGTTAGCTCAGGGCTAATCTTCCTCACATAAAAAAAAAAAAACAACAACAATATCGTTTGCCACTTCTAAGACTCTATTCTAAGGAAATCATCTAAGATACTGCTAAATATTATGTATGAGGATACTATTCACAGCACTATTTACAGCAAAAAATTAACCACCAATAATAAAGGATCAAATAAAACACATAGAATATTATACATTTTGAAAAACCTATTTTAAGAGATTTTTTTAATGGCATGGATTATATTCACTATATTAAGGAGTGAAGAAGAGGGGTATAGAAAAACATATATGTGTATATATAGTGTGGTCTCAATTATATAAAGGAAAAGACTATATAGGTATGTTTATGTATAGTCATAGCAAAGACTGGAAAGAAACACACCAAACTGTTAGTGGGTTCTCTCATGATAAAGGGATTGGCAGTGATTTTTATTTTCTTCTTTATAATATTCTGCATTCTATTATGCATAAAAAAAAAGAGGGAGGGAAGGAGAATTTTAAAGGAAAGTATATATTCACTATATGTATAATATGTGCACTTATGTAATGTTATTATTTGCATAACAAAAAATTATTTAGGTAGAAGCAAAAAGGAAAAAACTCAAACAAACCAAGCAGTGCACGCACAGTGGTAGTGGTTAAGGCTTTGGAAAACAGACCAGGGTTTGAATCCCAAATAACAAGCTATAAGACCTTGGACAAAACTCAAACTCTCTGTGCCTCGGTTTTCTAACCTATAAAATGGAGATAACAATACCTACCTCCCAGAGTTGATGATGTAGGAATTAATAAGTTAACAGATTAAAAGTTAGCATAGTGTCTGAAAAATTATATAAATGTATAGCTTTGAACAGCTGATCCTGAAGCTAGCTTAGAACTCTGGCTGGGTCAGTAAGGTAATGAATAAATATTCTAAGTTATTTTACCTCTTGCTTCATCCTTTAACCTCTGTACAGAGACCAACAAAGACTCCTTCTCATCAAGTTCGCTTTCTAAAAATGCATTTCGTTCAATGGCCTGATTTAGCCTTTGTTCAAAGTCTTCCAGTGAAACTATTGTCGCCCTAAAAAAAAAAAATTAAGAGTCCATGAATTAAATAAACATTGTGCAAACAGTTAATGCAAAAGGAAACTATCAGTTTATCTCATGTCATTTCCTGACTTAGAAAGCCTGGCCCAGTTAAAGGGAATGATCTTACCTCCTTCTGACCTCTGGTGGCACTTAGTGTCTCTACTATCATTTGGGGCCATTCAGTATATTCTTTTCTCTTAAATTCCCATCTAAATTCCTTCAAGTTCCTCAAAGTAAGCCCACTTATTATACAATTTATATCTCCCATTGGATTTTAAACACTATACAATCAAGTTTACACATTTTCAGGAAGAAAACTTTTCAATAGTTTCAGAGTATGTAAGAATTAATCAAGAATTTGTTTAAAACACCAAGTCCCAAGTCTCACTCCATTTACTTTCTTTGTACCAACCCTTTTCTTCTTCCTGCATTTCTCATCTAACTTATTCAACAAACATTAACATGTACCTACTATGTGCCCCCTACCCACTATGTGCTATCTGCTACAGAAATAAAATTTCTTAACCTCAAGTTAGAACTCTTAATGCCATGTCCAATTTTATCAAGTTCTGTCATACGTCAAAATGTCTCTCAACTCCATTTGCTCTCCACCAACCTTCTGCCCCTGGCTTAATTCTTCATTCATCACCTGGATTACTCCCAAATGGTCTTCACATCTCCTCCTCCCTACTTCCAATTCCTCAGTACAGTCTTCTCAAATCACAATCTGATACTACTCCTTTGTTTAAAAAATCCTTCAAGAGCCCCCCATTGCCTATAGAGACTTTCAAACATAGCACACAAGGTTCTTCACAACCTATCCCCCACCATCTTCCAGTATCATCTTGTTCAGGCATACTGTCTCTATACACTTCAATCAAAGTGAAATACTAATACCTCACACACTTTCCTGCCTCTCTGCCTTTGCATCTCTCTCTTGACCTGGTTAACTTCTATTCCTCCGTGCAGACTCAGCTTCCCCAATTCCCCCAGTGTACTTTAGCTTCTCCCTTCTCTATGCCCTGGAGCAGCTTGTACACACTTTTACTGGAGTATTTATCATATGGAATGTCCCTATCTGTCATGCCCAAGGGAGTGGCTAGCTTATCTTTGTATTCTCAACTCAAGCATCATATCGGGCATTTAAGAGTCACTCAAATATTAAGGAAATAATACCAGACAATAATTGTAAAGTAACAGGAATTAAGTTTGGAATGGTTAAGAAAAAACTAATTATAGGGGCCGGCCCGTTGGCCTAGTGGTTAGGTTCACACGCTCCGCTTCCGCGGCACAGGGTTCAAGGGTTCGGATCCCAGCACAGACCAACGCAATGCTCATCAAGCCATGCTGTGGCAGTGTCCCATATAAACTAGAGGAAGATGAGCACGGACGTTAGAGCACAGATGTTAGCCCAGGGCCAGTGTTCCTCAGCAAACAAAGGGGAGGACTGACAATGGATGTTAGTTCAGGGCTAGTCTTCCTCACAAAAAAAGAAAGAAACAACTAATTATAGATATATGAAAGCATGACGCAGTAATAGCAAGCTACTATATAGGTTGTTCAGCAAAATCATAATGAAAGAAGTATTTTGAGAAAATTTATCAATCAGTATTAAAACAGAAGAAAATGAAAAGGCGTAAAAATGTAAAGACAGGTCAGCTAGGAAATAACTGCAGAATTCAGGTATAAGATGTGAGGACCCACAGAAAGTATGAAGTACTGAGAACACAAGAGCAAAAGACTGAGGAACGAATGAGACATGTTTTAAAGAAAAACCAACAGGACCAACAATGGTACATGACAGAAGAAGGAAAAAGGAAAAATAGAAAGAAAAGCTTAGAAGGGCATTATCTGGGGAAATAAGGATTTTTAGTTAGTTTCAACGTGTTGAGTTACAGGTGACATGAAATACCAAAAGGAAATGTTCTGGGATTAAGATCTTGGTGATACTGCTAGTGGGAATGCAAACTGGTGCAGCCTCTATGAAAAACAGTATAGAGAGTCCTCAAAAAATTAAAAATAGAAATACCATATGATCCAGCAATCCCACTCTTGGGCATCTACCCAATGGACATGAAATCAACCATCACAAGAGGCGTATGCACCCCTATGTTCATTGCAGCATTATTCACTATAGCCAAGAAGTGGAAGCAACCCAAGTGTCCCTCGACTGATGACTGGTTAAAGAAGATGTGGTATATACATACAATGGAATACTACTCAGCCATAAGAAAAGACAGAATTGTCCCATTTGCAACAACATGGAAGGACCTAGAGGGTATTATGTTAAGTGAAATAAGCCAGAGAGAGAAGGCCAGACACTGCATGAACTCACTCATATATGGAATATAAGTGAACACACGGACAGAGAGAACTGATTGGTGTTTACCAAGGGGAAGGGGGGTGGGGGGGCACAAGGGGTGAAGGGTTACATCCACAAGGTGACGGACAAACAAAAATGTACAACTAAAACCCCACAGTGTTATAACCTATTAAGACATCAATAAAAAAGAAATGGTAAAAAAAAAAGATCTCGGTGATAGGTTGAGCCTAAAGACGCAGATTTTCATCACTGATTGCCAACTCTGGTTATTCTAACAAAATGCACATTATTCATTTACCTTTTTGCTCGCTCCAGGTCGTCATTGGCCTGCTCCAGCTCTCTCACATACTTATGCAACTGCTCCTTAATGGCCCGAGTCTGACTTAAATCATCTTCTAATACTGAGACCTGCTTGTAGCTCTGTGCATACTGATGTTCTAGTTTCTCCTGAGGCCATGGGTATAGGAAGGAAAGTATGCGTCACTAATATAGTTTTCTTTAATAAAGGATGTAACCCAAGTTAAAGGGGGGGAATAATCCAAGGAATTCACCCACAATCTGTGTTGATGGTATCCCCTCTCCTTTTTACAATATTTAGAAACAATGACACAGTCATTCCAAGTGCCTTAACTCATATAAAATTTAAATAGTCAATTCTTCTCCTCTCAGAAAGAAATCTAATAATGATCTCTCTGAAAAGAAGTAAAATAATGAAACCACTGCCTCAAAAACCCCAAACATGGTAGGAGAACCTCTGGGTTCTCAGGCTGAATGCAGCCCAGGGTAAGCATAAAGAAGTAGACTCACAAGAGTTCAAATTCCCTACCCCTTACCTGTCCATTCCTACCTTCCCCAAATCCACCCTCTCCCCAGACACGGAAACACTCCAAGCATTTGGCTAAGGCGGGTGTTAAAGAACAGCAAAAGGAGTTAATCCTTACTCCAAAAATTCCTGTTAGAAGGGAATTTTTAAATCCAAATTAAACTCCAAAACTAAAGGGACTATGAACAATAATGACATAAATGTGTATTTCATACAAATATAATTTTAAAGTACCAAAGAATGAGGCAGTCTGTCAAAACAAATAATCAGGCAGCTTTTGAAAATTATAGGAACTACAATATAATATTATAACTAGGAACATTATAACCAGAAAACTGACAGCTACAGAGTTTCTAAGTGAACTCCTAAACGCTAAACCACTTTTCCCTTGGTTCCACAAAAGAAAACAGTTTATGTCAAAAATTCACTTTAAGCCTTTTCATATTTTTTTGTTGCCTGCTGTTCTTAAGCTCCACCTGAAAAAACATATTTCCCATTTTAATAAAACCCAGCATATTAGATACCCACTTCTATTGTCACAATTACCTTTAATGCTTCCACTTCATATTTCAGTCTTTGGTTATCAGCTTGCAAGTCTCTATTTCTTTGTTCAGCCTGTACTAATTGTGCCTCCAACTCTGCTTCTAATTCTCTACTTCCCTCCTGGAATTCAACTAGCTCATCACGAGCTTCCTGGAAGCTAATCAGAAACAAAGTGGGAAAAATGAGTTGTAGTAAGAACCATAAGGATCATCTTGAAGATGATTATACATCAATTCAGTAATTTTTGCCTGAATGTTACGCTGTCATAAAATATACTAAACAGTAAAGACAATCTGTTTTGCATCTCTTACTCTATACTCAGGGTTCAATGAAAATGAGTTACAAGCCCCAAAAGAACTCACATTTTATACAGTCACCCCTAGATCTTTTTATTTAATATATTAATAAAGAAGCACATATTCTTATACTATAAATTAGTTTAATATTTAGATAAGTGTTTTTAATATAATTGGTTTCCTTTGTAATCCTATTATTTAATTTTATATATTTTAAAATGTTATTCTGAGAGGGGGTCTATAGGCTTACCCAGCCTGTTAAGGCATCTATGGCACAAAAAAGATTAAGAACCCCTGGCACAGACACACACTTGCTATATCCACTGGCACAATATAATAACTAGCTTCAGTGATAACAATAAATAGCAATAAAAGGTTTGACAAGGCTTAGTAAACTCTGTTAACCGAAGTAGGAAAATGTATATACATTTTAGAAAGATTCCATTTTAAAAAGAAATTTATAGCAAGTTTTGGTGCTGAAAATGTTATTACCTAAAAGTGTTCCCAACTAATTAAAATAATGGAAATTTTATAAAATGCTCTATACCCCTAAAATTCTTCCCCTTCCCTTGAAGCTTTGCTGGCTCCAGACACTGATAACACCTGCCTGAAGAGAACTAAAGTCTGCTATACGGAGCTCGACACAGCTTATCAGAATCTCCAAAAGACCAAAATGATGAGGCAGAATCAGTGTACACACAGCAGGCCAAAGATGGCCAAGTGTAGTAATAAGCACAAAAGGAGTTAAACTACCACAAATATCACTAAGTTTTCTTGCTATTTCAATAATTTGAGTAATGTAAAGATTTATGGCATTTTTATGCTATTTAAATACAAGCAATGTTAAGACTATTTCTAGAATCCCAATCCTAAATCTGAAACTCTAAATTTAGCTTTATGTTAAAAAAATGCACAAGCTAGAGATGGTGTATTCCAAATGCCCTCCCCTATTTTTAGGATGTTTTTCAACACTACCTTTGTTTATACTTCAAGGAAAGTTCCTTCCAGTAAGCAGTTTCCTCCTTTAAACTTGAAAAATCTGGTATATCTTCACCATCCATGATCAAGAAAGCCTGTAAAATATTAAAGACAAACATAAATTAATAGAGAACACAGGAATCTAAGTAAAAGTACGAAATCTGGGACAACAGTAAATCTGCAGCATTTTGGAGGGAATTAAACATGAAAGAGTCTAAGCGTAGTTAACTATTATAATTCAAACACATAAATCACTTCCCTGCCCCACTCTCAAGGAACACCAATATTGTGGATAAGGTCATGATAGGAGAGGAGATCCAAAGTCCTCTGGTATAAAGCCACACGAAGCACCTTCAGTTGAAGCACTAAGTTCCGAGTGAACTGGCCCCACAGAATCATCCTGCACACAAGGCTCCAGCAGTTGGTTTATAGCCAACTGGTCTTCTGGGAATCAGGTGAAAGAAACAAGCTTATTGTCAGAGCTGCTGCTACTGCACGTCGTCCTCTGTTATACAATTGCTTCAAAACACCTGCTTGAAACATTTTATGCCAGGTGACCATACTAGGAGATCAGGCACTACATTCTCAATAATTTACTATTATTACCTTTCTAAAAACTTCCTGTCAATTATATTTAAAGTCCAAAGCTTCCTCCATAAATGCACTAATCCCCCAACTTCAATGTTCTTTCATCTTGGTTCTTCTCCCAAAGTGTTCGGAGAGGGGGAAAAATATTTAGTTAAGCTTGCATTTGGACTGACTATCCAAAACTCCCAACGACTGTCAGGCCAGAGAGACTACCAAAGACACTGGGCTCACTCTAGATTCATGCTTAGAGCGTTTCAGTCTTACCTCGTACAACCCCCTCCCCCAAGCATCCCAATTTTATAGTCCAGCAATACTGTTCAAAATCATCTTAACACACCATTCTGTTTCAGGTCGGGATGTTTTCTCTACCTGGAATGGCTCCTCCTTCCTTTTGCATTTGGAAAGCTCCTAATTATACTTTAAAACCTAGCTGTCATCTTTTCCAGAAAGTCTTTCCTGCCCTCACCCAGAGAGCACTAAAATCTCCCCCACTCTTGGCTACCTCCATATCCACACATGATTTCAGGAATATAATACCTCCCACATAGTAATGGATTTGCTTACGCCTCTGTGTCCCCTATTAGGCTGTGCATTATTTTTATTTCTACCCCAGTACAATGCCTACCCAACAGCAGATAATAATATTTACTAAATTAAACCAAAATTGATTCAACCTAATCCATACTGGGCAGCAAGAACTCAAGACCAGCTTTAAAGGTAAATTAATAAAAACTTGAAGTTGTAGAGAACTTGGAGTTCATCTAGCACGATCCACTCACAAAGGTTTAGCAAAAAGTCACAAGA
Organism: Tapirus indicus; assembly: GCA_031878705.1. NCBI lineage: Eukaryota > Metazoa > Chordata > Mammalia > Perissodactyla > Tapiridae > Tapirus > Tapirus indicus. The sequence continues at coordinate 10,110,716 of CM062932.1, forward strand.
CAGGAATACAGAACTCCAATCTCAGGGTGGGAATATCAAAGAGGTACAAGAGTGGTTTCTAGTTGAATAAAAGTAAAATGTAACGATACACTTAGTTTAATTTCTTTTAGGCCTACTGCAATTTTTTATTTTATTCAAGTCTTTCCTGACCAGACCATCTATTATTACTTTTGACATCTGTTAGTCAATCTTCCAAATATCTTAAATTACCAATCAGCCTAAAAGTTTTTTGAAAAGAGATGGATCCTTGATATACTTTGCATCTCTTCATGGTACCAAGCATTAACACCTTGCTCAGAGAAAACACGTACTGCCTGCAAACGTTTACTGAGCACCTACTATGTGTCAGACACTGTTAAGTACTGGATAAATATTTAGTGCACCAAACACACCCTCCTCTAATCTGATTACCCTACACTGGCACACTTTTCTCTGTATTATTCTACTCTTAGGGATACCCTTATAGCATGACAGCACATTAAAATGTAAACCCCACAGAGTTGGGAGTCCTGTTGAGACTGGGTTCTAGGGTTCCAATTCTGCCATTAAATTCCTCAAGCAATGTGCTTAATCTCTTAAAATCTCAGTTTTTCATCTAATGAGGGTTTGGACTAGATGACTTATGTTTCTTCAAGTATGTATACTGATTAGTAAATAATACTAATTAATTTTATAATCCTATCCCTTCATCAAAGTTCCCAATTCTCAATCCTTTTTCCCAGATGCAGAAATAATCTTATTTGTAACTGTAATTTAATTTGTAGTAAGGGTGAATGAGAATGAGGCTAATTCGGCAGCAAGAGGTATTCGTATTTCAAAAGAATATCCAAAGCACTTCATGGCATCACACGGTGTGCGATCAGTAACTCCTGCAAGTTACTGCCTAAGTCTTCTTGAGGGGAGGGACATACTTCATATTAACAACCCAGACGAAGATATAATTACAGGACATATGAGAAAAGCACCTAGGGATGAGGCAATAGTCACTCTGTCCCTAGAATGCTCTACATAAGGTCTTTCCAAAAAATGCCCCAAAAATTGTTGATTACATTTGAAATCTATGAATCCAGCCCTAAAGAAGCTCATGGGCACTGGTCCTCAAAGTTGGACAGCTGCATCTGCCATTTGAACACTGGCAACCACATATCAATGTGCAGCTCAAATATTCAGTTTCTGATACACAATCCAATAAATTCTAGTTTTGCAAAATGTTATGAAGATCAGAGAGTCACAAGAAGCAAAATTCTGCTGCTACTTACTCTATCTTAAACAAGAAACATTTGAAAAGAAATGAAAGGTTAAGTCTCTCCAGCTAGTTCCTTGAGGGCAGGACCTGTATCTTATTTATAAATCCTTTCTGCTTCACCAGAAACATGGAACACAGTAGAAATTCAACAAATGTTTGAATCAACTTATAATCTTCCTTTCATTATTCCCCCTTTGCTTTCAAAATACCCCTTTCTTTTATCAATATCTGAATTCCTATTTCAGAAATGGAGTAAGAAAAAAGATTTGTGGGTAGTTTATTTCTACCTCACAATGCACCACCATGTATTAAATCAGGATTATAAAACCTATCATTCTGACCTAGACAAAATTATCAGTCTGATGCATGCCAAGCCACATTCACAGTCACTTACAAAGCTCAGTACAGGCTCCCGATCAAAGATTAGGCAGCTGATGGGACTTCGAGATACCACTGCATATTTGCTACCTAAAATAATCACTATTCAGCCCTTCAGTCTTAAATATGAATGGACAACCAAGAACCACCAAACAAATGAGAAAAGCCAGTGGCATGAATAAGAAAATCCTAGGACCTATGGAACAGAGAGGAAACAGACAATTCAGGAAATGAAAGAACTCAGGAGGATTACCTCACACACACTTCCTGAGACAGTTACAAAAGAAGAAAAAAACTAAGACCTGGACAGCACAGGGTGCAGGAAACAGTGGATCCAACCCAGTACTGCAAAGAAGAGATGTCCCATGAAGAAGCCTAGTCCATCAGGCCCAGAAAGTAACTCAGCCAGATGGAGGCTCCAGGAAAAATGAGGAATCCATATAATAGACAGCATGACTGGGAAGCTGGATAAATCTGAGGTTGTGGTGAAAGCCCATCACTCTGTGTCAACAAGAAAAAATCAAGTGGAAACTCCAGAGAAATCAAAACACAGTACAAGAAAGTCCTGACCCTTAAACAAAACATTTTTTATAAACTAAAAATTTCAAGTCTAAAATTTTTAACTGATTCTATATTATTTTATGCAATTGAGATAAGTTCCATATTTTTACAGCCATCAGTGAATTTCCTAGTTTTGGTCTTAAATTTACCATAAGTTTCCTGTGTTGCTCCCTTGTAGGCTTCTAGGATCTGGTGAACAAGTTTGTATTCTTTTTTTGTCCCCTTTCTAATTTTGTAAACTTTGATGATAATACCTCTCAGCCTTGGTCTTCTCAAAGTGAACACTTCTTATCTTTTTAGCTTATATTCACTTGGCAGCCACCTCGGTCCCTTAAATATTTTCGTTGTCATGCTTTGGACTTTCTCTAGATTACATATATGCCCTTCTGGAGTTGACTGACTAGTGCTTCTTCAGTATTTCAACATTGTATTCACAGGTAGGATACTTTTTAAGTTTTCAGTACTATTTCGATTACTACACAGCAATTGACATTGGTGATTGTGTGGTCCATGGGCCAGAGCCCTTATGGAAATTCATAATGACTAGCAGATACCTTCCCTGGCATCTAACATATGTTTGAATGTATTTTAATGTGGAGCCAATCCTTCTACAAATAGGGTTAGGGTTGTTTTTATCTGTAAATGTTATCATTCACATGCCCAGTGTGAAACTTTTCTGTGTGAGGCTGTTTTTTGTTGTTATTGACCAATTTTTACAGTGTCAGAAGACCTATGAGCAGTTATTACTTTGAAGGGCCTTAACTAAGTAGTGTTTCCTGAGGAATCTCACCGTTTACACCTCTGTGTGTACTATAAAGTATCCATTTGTCCCTGATTCTTGGTTCTTCATTAGGGTCATATTCTTAATGCAACTACCAATTTTTCCATCAGTGTCCCCTGGTGACTCAGGTTTTAAATAGACTTTCATGTGAAACTTCTTGAGAATCTAGTTCTATTTCTTGTATCCTTGTCCAACTACTTAGTTCAGTGTCAAATAATTCTAGCAAAATTATTTTAATATGTGTTTTTATTTTACACATGCTTCTCTATTTTCCTGAAAAATCTTATGTGAACTGAATGTTGCTTGCAATTTTTCTAATTTACAGGCTACTTTTACAACTTGCTCATTGGCCCTTCAAACAATATTATAATCTATGTCAGAAACCCTTTACTAAAATGACCATCATCTTTTCCAGAACAAAGCAACTAAAAACATTTAACCAGGGAACAAGTGGTAGGAGCAGCACGGCATAGTGGTTGAGAGACCAGACCCTGGAGCCAAACTGCCTAGGTTTGAATCAGACTCCTCTACTCACGAGTTGGGTGACCTTGGGCAAGTTACTTGACCACTCAGTGCCCCATTTCCTCGCCTATAAAACAGATATAATTATTAAAATAGGGTTGTTATGAAGATTAAGTGAGTTAATATTGGTAAAGTACGTAGTACAGAGCCTGGCATGTAGCAAACACAGCATACATTTCATTAAATGGTAAAAAACTGGTAGTTCAGTCATGGACCTTTGAAGTATGACCACAAAATAAACGTGTTTCAGAATTTATAACATACAAATGAATCCTTAAAATTAATCACTTCCAGAACCTATATGCATATTCCAGTGATACCACCATTACTGAAAACATTTCTAAAATCTCTTTTGGAGTAGTCTTGAAGAGCCAGATTAAAAACTAAACAAAAAGTTCTTTCTCTGTGGTCACACCTCATTTTTACTGCTTCCTGATTGGTATTATCAACCTTCGTCACTCTCATTTTATTCATCAGACTTACCCTTTCCAAAAATCAGATTTTTTACAAATTTGCTACCACTGCAGATATTCAAAAGACCTTTTCAGGGGCTGTAAAGACAGTCTGTTCAGTTTGTTTCAAGTTACAGTGGCAGAATGTGTTCACTGTGTTATGTGAAACTATGTAACTGGAGATATTAAGACTATAGAAAGTTAGCCAATACAGAAAACTATACTGCTAAAAAAAAAAAAGAAAAGAAAAGCTTTAATGATACCTCTACAATCTTCTGAAGCTGAAATGCAGGCAGATAGTTAGGTACTCTCCCCTGCTACCCAAACCTTCCCTCAATACCATGTCTCAAATGGATGGAGTATCAATCTCAAAAGTATGACGACTTTCACATGGTGTATTATCATACCGTATATTACCTCCAGTTATCTAGCAACTGACAAATCAACTCATTTGGGTATAAAACAGCCTGTCCAAAATGCTATATTTAGAAAAAAACTACTCTTTGTGCAACGGTAAGAAAATCCATTTTATATGATATCGCTTCTTGTTAATAGTTGGAGAATGGACTAATGAGACTAGAAGAGTTCTTTTGGAACTCACTGTAGGTAATACATGCCTTTTTACCAAAATTATTCTACTTCTCCCAAAAGTGATTATTTACATAATTTTTAACTTTTAAAAGCCGATCAAAGGGGCCGCCCGGTGGCGCAGCAGTTAAGTTCGCGCTCTGCAGCCCGAGGTTCGCGGGTTCGGATCCCGGCTGCCCGCGGACGCACTGCTTGTCAGCCATGCCGTGGCGGCGTCCCATATAAAGTAGAGGAAGATGGGCACGGATGTTAGCCCAGGGCCAGTCTTCCTCAGCAAAAAGAGGAGGATCGGCAGTGGATGTTAGCTCAGGGCTGGTCTTCCTCACAAAAAAAAAAAAGCCGATCATAAATACGGTCTCCCTTTTGGTCCTGTCAAACTTCTTTTTCTACCTTATGAAGTGCTCAGAAACTTATGTCAGAAGTAATTTTAAGCTTCAGTAACCAAATTTATCTCAGCATGGTTTAAAATGAGAACAAAAATCAGTTTTACAGATGTCATGAAAGCAAGATCTAAGTTTTTACTGAGGTTCCTACTTAAGTGTTCCTTATCGAACTTCAATTTATTTAATTTAAAAAGTCAAAACAGAACTAAAAAAGAACAGCTTCATAAGATTTAGGAACTTCTATCTGGACTAGGTCAACCTCTAACCAGGGCTAGCCAAAGATTTTCTTTGTTCCTTACGACCTCTGATTTTAAATAATTTTAATAAAAATCCAGAAGAGAGATCTTTACTCAGTTCTCCTTTACTTCTCTTCAACCCAAGACTTAATGCTGCATTTTACCCCACCAACTTCATGATTTAGCAAAGCCATTACCCTATTTCATAAGTGGATTAAGAGCAACACAATTTATCAGACAAAATTAGCCAGCAACCCGTGAACAAGTTTCAGAGTAGGATTTTTCTTATAACTGAGTAGCAGTTCTTATTCTAGGTGAGTCTGCTCAAATATATTTTAATAAATCTTCTACTAGACTTCTAGTATATTTTTGGCAAGTCAGATTTTCTGTTTTCCTTTCTAGCTTAGAGGAGTATCAAAACTCCACAAAGAGAAACCGTAACTTCGAGCCTAGAGACTTAAATCCTGATCCAAGCGAAGTCACCAACCAGTTGGCAGAATCCACAGTATAAATCACTTAATACTCCCCACCCCAGCCGGGCTCAATTTCCCCATCCGTCAAATGGCAATAACAGAATCAGGCACAACCACAGGGTGATGAGGTTCAGAAGACATAGCAAGAATGTTCTGAAATGAGTAAAGGCGCTACAGAAATGAAACGTAATAATCAGTAGTCAAAGAACCCTCGCTTCCTTGACCAAACTTAAAGGGTTACTTGGTTGCTTACCAGCAAAAAAGAGGCGAGCACAAGCAACCCGAACCCGTCTGGTGACACTTTTCTGAACTCCCAAACGGATGACTAGCAGTTCGGGGCGGGGAGTCACGGGAATGCCATCGGAGCCCAACGTGGGCTGCTTCCGCTCTCGCCCGCCGCAGGAGAGAAGCGACGAGAGCTCAAAACCCAACCTGGCTCCAAACCACCCTCCCGGCTGAAGAGATGGGGGGAGGAGGTTAGAGGGGGAGGGCTGGGCGCGCCGCTGCCACCTCCAACTGAGCCACTCCTTGCGCCACCAGAGCCCCGGCCCACGGTGCCACGTCCCGGCCTCCGTCCCCGCCGTCCGTCACTCCACCCACGGACGCGGCATATCCTCCGGAGGCGGACGGGCTCGCCCCCTTCCAGGCGCCCCTAGTGGGCCACCCCTGGGACCAGGGCGTGGAGGGGTTGTAACAGTTAGAGCGGTTGGAACAGTTGCCCCGGACTGGCCGCCCCAGAACCTTGCCCCGGCCCGGCGGGGCCTCAGACACAGCCCCCGAGCCCGGCAGGCTCCCCGGAGACAGGCCTCGGCGCCGCGGGCCCAGCCCGGCCCCTCCGGAGCGACCCCGCACCGCAGGCTCACCTCCAATGTGTCAAAAGCGCATGTTCGCCGCCGCTCGACCGAAGTCTCCGCTTCGCTGGCCTGGCCAGGCCCGCCCAGCCGCTCAGCTCCGCTCCCTTCCGCAGCCCTGAGCTCCACTCCGCGCACCTCCGCGCCCGGCTCCTCCCCGACACGTCAGGGGCTGCCTGGGTGTCCGAGGCCATTCTGTGACGCACGGGGGCGGAGTTCGGAGCATGCGCGCGAGCGCGCGGGCGGCCAGGGCGGGGCTGGGGCGAGGATGGCGTCACAGGGGGCCGGGTCGGCCCGGCGCGCTGACGTCAGGCGGGCGGCAGCCCCTGCGCGGGCGCACCCGGACCCCGCAACGCGTGGGTCTTGGGCCTTCCGGGTTTCCCAAAACGCTCTGCCATTCGGGAAAATGACGCCACCGTGGGTGAGAACCTGCCTCCCAGTTTTTCAGCCACCAAGGTCCTTCAGGTGTCTGTGTTTCAGCGTTCCCGTTTATAAAATGAATGTCGGCTCAGATTTCACCTCCGAGTCTACCCCCGACCACCCTATTGAATACCGGGGATGTTCTAGTCCCCTTCATCACTCTCTCTCTCAAAGACCCATGTTGTTTTTACGGCACTTTCACTACCTGGAAATTTTATACTTGTTCTTGTCTTCCTCCAGTAGAATGTAAGTTCCATGAGAACTAGAACCTCTTATGCCTTTCTTATCCCAACAGATAGCTTGGTCCCGGACACAAAATGGGCACTCAAATATTTGCTGAATGAATGAATGGATTTGTTGAGGGCACCCAAGGATATAAATATGCATTTATATATTTTATATATCTAAGCGTATATTTATTTATATAAGTATGTGTGTGTGTGTGTTTTCATCTCCCTGGGACCCCTAAGGAATGGAATCCATTTTATAGGACTAGGAATTCATTTTATAGGCCTAGGGGACTTGAGAAGGAAGAGGGCTGAGGGGGGACCAGCTCAGAGAGGGGAGAAATGAGGATGGGCAACCACTTAGTGAGTGGAAACTTGAAAGAATAGAGCTGTTTTAAAAACAATTTTAGGAACTTTTGCTGTGTAATGCGCCATGTAATTCTCTCTGATGTCAGTGTTCTTGGGATTGGATTTGTGGGTTTTTTGGACACGGTGATGACGTGGAAGGCCTCAAGGTGAGAGCAAGGTGAGCCTGGGAGGTCCAGTTAGATTTCTGAGGGAATGGACATAAATAGGAACAATGCAAGATGGATTGTAAGAGGTGTCCAAATCAATGAAGATCAGAGATGTGATTAATGGGGTTTGTGGGAATGATGGCACCTTGAGCTAGACTCTGAAGAATACAGGGTTGAAAAGATCGTGAAATAATAATAAGAGTAGTTCACTTTTGTTGTTTCATCTGTATGTACTGGCAATTGTGCTAAACGCTAGGTTTGCATAATTTAATCCTCACAATGACGCTCTGAGATAGGTACTGTTATTATTCCCATTCTACAAATGAGGAAGCTGAAACTCGGCAAGACGAAGTTGCCTAAGGTCACTCAACAAGAAAGAAGAGAACTCAAGATTCAAACCCGCCTAATCTAGATTGTCTAATTCCAGAAACCACATTATTAACCACTACTATACTGCGCTCAAGAAGGAGGACTATTAATAATAACTACCATTTATTGGGCTAGAGCACTGTGCTAAGTGCTTTATATACATTATCTCCCTCAAGCCTCACAAGCAGCTTGTCAGGCTGGAATTATTACCTCCATTTTATGTACTGGAAAACTGAGGCCCAGAGGAGCTGGCGTTTAAACCTAAGCAGGCAGGTCTTAATCCAAGCCCAATGACCTGAGACATCGTGGAAGCTCTTTCAGGCTCCGAGGCTCTGCTTCCCTGGCTGAAGCTGTGCTCTGGCCAATGGTATCACATGCATAGAGATGTTGAGGCAGGGAGGCCTTCTTGTGAACCTAGTGCCAAGACAGAACAGTCCCACCCCAAGAGGAAAAATAAATAAAGGCTGCAACTCTTGTCCCTGCCTCCTGGCTGAAGTCCTGGGAAACAAACTGAGTCACCTGATAGCAGGCCAGGCCCTGCAGAAAATGTTGGCGTCATCTTCCAGGCCACCACCCCTCGCACCCAGCCTAGACCCAGACCTGGTGTTTGTCAGGACTGGTGTGTTGGCCCCATCTTAATGAATGGGCTTTGCTTGGCAGGGCCTTCAGAGGTATCAAAGCCCTATAATTGATCTCCTTCCTCTGTGTTGGTTGAGCTTTCTCCCAAGTATCAGTCAGCAACCTTTGCCCCACTCCTTGCTTCCAGTATGCCCATCCAGGGAAAATAAAGTGAAAGTGAAGACTGAAGACAGCATTTAAGGGGAACAAAAGTTACAAAATCAGCTTTGTGAAAAGATGAGTGAGGGTTGCCCCACCTTCTGCCTTCATAAACCATTAGGAAGGGGTTTGCTGAAGTACAGGTCCTAGTACAGGATCTTTCTTGGATTGAGCCAAAGGGGTCAATGTCACAGTCTCCGAGAGCATACAGAAGCATCCCAACACCTTCCCTGCCATGAACTCTCAGACTTGGGAAACACAGGCCAGGTTCCACCACTGGGGGAGGTGGGGGTTGACCAGCTCACACTAATGCAAACTCTAGCTAATGAGGATGCTGGACTCCAGCGGCGTCACATGCTTACAAAAGGTGACGCGGTACACCCAGCCCTGCCATGAAAACTCTGAGGAAATGGGGCAATGTAACTCTCTGCTGAATCACATGAGCAGACACCTCAAAATCAAAGGTTTGATTCAGCCTAATCTCTCCATATTTTTTTGGCCAATATTTTCTGCTAAGCCTTAGGGGCATGGATCAGGCGGGCACAGGACTTCCAATGGCAGGCTGGTTACTAATGGCCTGCTGCATACGTCCACCAGATGTCCAGCTCTTCATGTCTAAACCCCAAACAGATTTTCCTTTTGCCCTAGTTGAAATTTCCAAAATGATTTTCATGTTTCTGCCAATGGTGTAATCATTCCCCTAGTCCCTAAGGCACAAAGGCCTCGTCAAATTACCCTTAATTATCCCATTCCCAGCTTTCATTTCACTCACATGATCACCAAACCCGACTTTCCTTTCATAAACTCTCTCAGATAAATCCATTTCCCAGTATTTTCCCCCTGAATCTTCCCAGTCCAAAGTCTCCTATTTATCTGTCCCTCCCTTCCCAAACTTCTCTCCCTCGAATTTCTTGTTCCAGTGCAGCAGTCCACACAGTCATCAGAATAATCTTTCTAAAATCCCACTGTGTGCAGAGCATCACTGGCTCCAAAACTTGTTTTGGCATCCTGTTGCCTTTGTGATAAAGTACAAACTACAAAGTCTGGCATTCAAGGCCCTCCCGTAGCAACTCCAGCCCACTTCTACAGTCTCCTTCCTACAGTTCACCTATCGGGGTCTGACCAGACCCTCCGCTGTGTCCCCCAAATGGACAGTTCTCTTCTTCTCTGGGCCTTTTATTGGCTCCTACTGCCCTGTGCACTACAGCTGCTCCTAGGCTCCCTTGGCCAGCCTGCCCCCCTGCCTTTTGAAGTCTCGCTCATACACCATGTCCTCCAGGAAGCCTAAAGTGAGTGCTCCTTCCTCTGAACTCAAGTAGAGCCCCACGTAGTTCACAGGAGATATACTGAACACAGCCTTTTGGTCACGGAGGTGTCTTAGCTCCCCCAAAGAACCAAAGCCCACTGAGCACAGGGACAGTGTTGGTTGTCCCAATATCCCCCAGCATCAGGCGCTTAGCAAACACTCATTTAATATGCTTCAATGAAAGTGAAAGAATGTATTAATGGTTTGGTGGCTATAACTCCAAATGCAAGATTGACAGCACTTTCTGGAAAATGCCCCAAATTCTGAGAAAAATTACCATATAGAGAGAAGATTTCCACTGGTATGAAAGGCTGAACTTAGGTGATACCAAGTTACAAAGGAACCAGGATTGGGGTCATGGGAAATTATGACTTTTCTCTAGCCCAAATCTTAAACCTAGTCTATAGCACCTACAATCCCCAAAGCAACATCTTTTCCTTTTGTAATAAAAACTGGTAATAATAATAATAGTTTTTTTTATTTAAAAAATTATACACTTGGACCTTGAGGTGAGAAGTGGTTTCATAGAGAGAGGAAAGTCATTCATCAGCTATGAGTTTGGTGCTTCCTCTTGTTGTACGCACTGTTCTAGGCCTTGGGGATTCAACCATATAACTATAAACAGCATACCCCATCCTCACCCCTGTGGAGCTTATATTCTAATCGGGAAGACAGACTATAAGCAAATAGACAAATTTATTTCTGTCAGGTCATAATAAGTGCTATAAAGAAACATAACCAGGGCAAGAGAATGGGGTGTGCTCCCTGAGTGAAAATAGGGCTTAATGTTCATGGGATTCTTCTCCTCTGTAAAATTGTCGAGGCCGCTATATAAAATGCAACAGAGATGTGAAATTAAGAACATAAAAATATGTGCAGGTGCCTTTAATAGAGAAGTTTATCTTACTTTCTCTCACAGTGCCTGGCACAGAGTGGGCATTCAATAAATATTGGTTGGTTGAATGAATGACTAGCTAGGTGGTCTACAGAATGCCAGGGCCTTCAACCAGATGATAAATTTCCCCATCCAAGATAAGAAACGGTAACTAGTTCATGTTTGATTCCAAAGTGTCCTCTTCTGGTTGGTCCCTGACACTTGGTCCAGCCAGCCATCAACAGCCCAGCCTAGGGTAATCCTGTACCAAAGGGAAAAGAAAGTTCCATTTGTTGTCTTTATTACATCCTCAGTAGCTTCTTGAGCAAATAGTGCTCACCAACTACCCAAAGCAACTCAGGCTCCCAAACCTCAGCTCTTCCATCAGAATTTGCCCCCTAAATTTCAAACTCCAGTTGGCTGTAAGTCGACAGGCAGGAATTGGGTATAATGAATTTGCCATCAACTGTTTGGGGTTCCAAACCTCCTTGCTCTTCCTTCTTTTACCATTGTGTCTGAGAATGCGCCCTGCTTCTGGCCCTAGTGGGGTGCTTCACCCCCAAGGGCCTCCAGGTGTAGCCTGCTGAAAAGTGGGTTTTGCAGGTGAGAAAAATGAGGACAATTTAGGTTGAGGCTGCAACAGGCCTTCCTGTCAGAATTTTGCCGTGGTTGCTGGTACTTGGAAGGAAAGGGCGCTCGTCCTTATCCAAGGGGTAAACTGAGGTTGCAAGAGTCTCTGCTTTGCCTTTTCTCCCCTGTTGATGGAACCTGATATCTTGCCAGTCTCCTATGAACCTCTTGGAGCTGCCCTAATTTCTTCCTCAGTAGCCTACCTGAACTGTGGACTTCCTCCCGATCTGGAACTATCTGTAGTCTTCCTGGCTTCAGAGCCTCCACTCCCCCCGAGCTTCAGTCTTCACTGTCAGCCCTGGTCCCCACTCTGGCCCCTTGACAGTCAGTGCCCACACCCCAGAGTAACAACTACCTCCACAGAAAAGGATGACACGACACTGTTAATTGCTAATTTGGTTAACACCTGGCAACCCTGAGGGCTGTTGACATCACACCTCCATAAACAGTGTGACTGTCCCTAGACAAAAGCAATATCTGCTAAGACACCTTTACACAGACAAGGTGGCACTGGTTTTGCCTACTCCCAAACCATTCTAACGAAATGACAGGGCTTAAAAGAAATGGAGTGTTTCTTACCAACCTGAGCTGATTGTATCAGGCAATTTCAGCCAAATTCCCATTACCAGGTAAGCCAATGAGTCAAAGTTACCAGAACTGAGAGATCATGTATTCATCCATTCAACAAATACTACTGAGTGCCTGGCACTGTTCTAGGCCCCAGAGATAGAGCAGTTAACAAAACAAGCTTACAGAAAAGGGAAACAGATGAGAAACAGAAAATAGATAAAGAAACATTAGAATGTCAGGCAGTGATAAGTACTGAGAAGAAAAAATTAAATATTTTCTATTTAAGATAGCGTTTAGGACAGCACCTGGCATATAGTAGGCACGTAACATTTGTTGAATGAATAAAAAACTCGCAATGGATGTTTTTAAGTTCTATTTTCATTGTTCTCCTCTGCTGCTCCCTCTTTCTCCTTTTTCTTCCTTTCATCAAAGCACTTTTATGGTTTAGAACTCTAAGAGCTCCCCCATAAAAAAATGAGCAATTGACATTGACAAAATTTAAAAATACGGGTGGCTAACAAACATATATTCCACCTTGCTCCTAATCAAAAACACTTAAAGTGGCACAGCAAAGAAGAGATTCCACATTTCACCCAACAAATATATGAGATTTTAAAACATTAGACTACAACGTACAGACAGGAGCACAGAGAAACCAGCACTCTCGTGTACAGTGCCAAGGGGGTGCTACAAGATATGTAGCAGCATGAGCCAGAAACTTAAAAATGTGCAACCCCTGTATTCCAGCCTCTCCTAGGAATTTATCTGAAGAGAAATGTCATAGACCTGTGCAAAGATTTATCCATGAGGATGTTCTTCAAAGCATTGTTTAGCAAAAAATTAGAAACAACCTAGATGAAAAGATGAGTTAAGTGGAATTATGTAATAGCCACACAGTACAATAGAATACAATAGGTAACAATAATGTTACAGATAGATATTTACAACGAAAGATGTTCACAATATGCAGTTAAGTGAATAAAGCAGTTAACTCAACAATACGTATAATATGATCCCACTTTTGTAAAATAGAAAAACATACATACATTATACATAGAAGGATAGACATCAAAACGCTGTTGACAGTGGTCATCTCTGGGAGATGAGATCACAGGTAATTCTCTCTCTCTCTCTCATCTGTTCTTCCTTCCTTTTTTGTTTCTTTTCTGTATTTTTTAACCAAAAATTATTAAATGTGTAACTTTTTTTTAAGTTTAAAAAAAATAAGAATGCATCCAAACTTAACAAAGCAAGATAATTTCCTCAATATTCTATCCAAATGACTTTCCTAAGTCTATGGCCTTAGGACCATTTTAAAATCCAGCCTTTCAGCCAAGTCGCTCCGACAGATACAAGAGTGACATGGGCACACTAGTGTCAGTAAGCTTCAATAGCAGAATTCCCAATTCTGTGGCACAGATCATAAGAATTAATTCCTTCTGCTATGACTCCCTAATTAGCCCAATCTGATGTTTTTCCCTCCTGTAAACATATATATGCTGGTTCCACAGATGTAAAGTTTCCACCCCACAATCTTTTCAACCTCATGTCTTCTAAACACCCATTAACTGACAACATAATGATATGTGGGACTTTGAACAAAAGAACTACCTGGAATGTCAACTATAGCTACCTGAAATGTAAGGATTGCTTCTCTGGGGGTCACTTGTCCAGTGACACTGTCTAAATAAGGGGAACAGTACCCTGACCACTTATGATTACAACCTAATATGGTGAAATGGCAGTCAAGGGATCTCAGAGGAAATTTCACACTAGTTTTCATAAATTCTTATATAATACAACACAGGTCTTGATGTCCACTTTGAAAACTACAACAAGGGGGTTTTGTAGCCTTTATGTGGAAAACATTTTCTGCTCAAAATTAGGAGATTGGGCTTTATTCGGGAATGTCCATTCCACAGAGGCCAATTTTGACTCATAAATGCTGAAATGCAGAAATGAAACATCCCAGGTTTCATGTTAATCATGGTAGAAATGTCCCTTCTATGAAAAGAAAATAAGCATCCCTTTGGAGGGGAGCAGGCCAGGCAGAAGAGAAGACATTAACTTAAGTGCTGGGGGCAGGATAAGGGGGGAGCAGGGGTGCCCTTTCTCCAAGCATGTTGCTGTTTCAACAATTTTCTAAAGTCATATGTTGACAGGATGGTTATAAAAACCATGATAAAAAGATATTAGAGGAGGCAGTGTGAAAGCAAGAGGCCTAGACACTTAGAGAAGGTGATCAAAGGGTGGCAGGATCCATCCTCCACCTGTGGCAAAGGTCCAGGCCCTACCCTTTCTCAGGGCTCCCCACCCTGCTGTGACGCAGTCACACCTCTGCCTGCTGCTAGTCCCTCCCACCGCCTTAGGAATTCAGGTGTTTATTCTTCTCTGCCAAATCAGCCCCATTACAGGTGATGCTGCTCTTTATGTCCCTTCTCTGAGCCTCAGTTTCTTCATCTGTAAAATGAGCAGGTTGAACCAGATGATACTGTTGACAGTTCCCATGAGTCAGGACCCATCCTGTCATCTAGGTGCTGAGCACCCTCCTGGGGGGCGCGGGGGAGGCCTGGGAGTCCTGCCTCTCCTCGGCCAGTTTGCCCAACATGCTGGCAGGGTCAGCCCCCTCCTAGATAGGTGGGGGAAGGTGACCAAGGACAGACTTATTCGTGCCACCGTTCCTTTACCATGCCCTGGGGAATTGCTGAACTTGCAGAATGAACCACCTTCAAGTGTATCTAATGTCTGGTGTGTTTGTTTCCTGTGGCTGCTGTAACAAATTACCACAAGCTTAGAGGCTAAAAACAACACAAATTTATTCCCTTACAGTTGTGGAGGTCAGATGTCCAAAATGAGACTTACAGGGCTAAAATCAAAGTGTTGGCAGGGCTAGTTCCTTCTGGAGCCTCCAGGGGAGAATCAGTTCCTTCCACTTCCAGCTTCTACAGGCTTCAGCGTTCCTTGGCTCATGGCTGCCTCTCTCCAACAGCTGCTTCTGTTATAACATGGCCTTCTCTGACTTTTATCCCTGCCTCCCTCTTATAAGAACCCTTTCGATTACATTGGGCCCACCCAGATAATCCAGAATAATCTCACCATATCAAAATCCTTGACTTAATCACATCTGCCAAGTTCTTTTTGCCATATAGGGTAATATACCCACAGGTTCTGGAGATGAGGACGTGGACATCTTTGGGGAGCTATTATTCTGGCTACCACATCTGATGCTCTAATTTTAACACCTTCACAATAGTTGCCATTTCTGCATATCATCATAGAATTTTTCTTTGAATTGACTCACTATTTAAAAAATGAACTTAAATCCTATATTAGCATCATCCTAAACAATCATATCTATAAAATCATGGAATTGATCGCTAATGTTCTCTCTAATGTTCCATAAAATAAATACATAACGATTAAAATGTCAAGTGTTCATCTCTGTACCACGTAACATCACTTTGCATGCCACCAGTAGTACAAAGACCATCCTTTGGGGGAACAAAAATAGAATCCAGTCTCTTGGTTTTACAGAAAAGGGTAATTTGTCCAGGAATGCACAGCAGCAAAGAGCAAAACTTCAGCTACACCCACAACTTCTTCCTCCTGTCTCCATGTTCATTAATCACAACTTGAAAGCATGTCAGCTTTTTCTTAATAGCATCCCTACATTGGTGATTCATAGTATCTAGGACTCAGTTCCCCTTCTGTTACCCTCATGCATATTTTATATTTGTAAAGTGGGGTTTCCTATTGCTTCCCCTGTTGACCAACATTCATGCATCCTACTGATCTGTGTTAAACAGTTGTGTGTTTAACTTGACCCACATCTGGACAGCGTCCAAGCCCTGGGGAAGAATGAGCTGAAAAGGGAGGTCAGTGGCCAGTGGTGACTTTGTACCATGCCCCTTGGCATCTGTCCCAGCTGCAGATTGAACTTTGAAAACCACTTTTGAGAAGACAGAGTTCCTTTCCATACATAGAGTGTGGGATGATATAATTAGTCTCCTCTTACATAACAATCGGCTGGCAATAAAAATAGCTTTCATTTTTGGGGTATTTAGTATCGGACAGGCCCTGTGATAAGTGCTTTACACACATCCATTCACAACAACACAATGAAGTAGCTATTAGTGTTCCCACTTTACAGATGAGAAAATCACATCTCAGAGAGGTTAAGCAATTGTCCAGAATCACACAGCTGGTGTCACAAAGTCTGTATTCACAGAACCTCAGAGGATTCAAGAAAACTTAGAAATACACCTATGATGAGAAATGACCATGAGGAAACCAGAGGGATTGAGCAACCTGCCCAAGGACACATAATTAGTGGCAGACTCAGGAACAGAATTCAGATCTTTAACTCTCAGACCAGTTCGTTCTTTTGGATTTTCTCTCTATTAAGCTATTATTTCTTGGGTGATTTCTTCAAATGCCTAACTAATCTGCTGCTTTCTTCTCATCACTGCATACATCACTCCCCCCTGGTGCTTTTGCCCCTCATCATTTTCACTCTAATCAAAAGCTGTGGAAGAATCTAATGAGAATCCCAGAGTGACCCTTCTCCATCTCTCCCTCTGACCCACAGAGAAAGACAGAAAGTGCTAGAAAATCCCCATAAGTCTGTATTCATTAATTTGGAATTAGTGATAATTTAACCAGAAAAGGATTAAAGTTTACCTGTATCCTTTCCCCCTAAAAAAGAGATTGCTAAGCAGATACACAGTGGAAACAAGGTTAGATTGGGTCATGATCAAAAGAGGAACTTGTTAATGAAAATTTTAACCCAGTAGGAACCTAAACGTCCATCAATAGGGGATGGACTAAATAAATGTTCATATATCCACACAATGGAACACTGTGTAGCCACCAATGATGATGCCATAGGGCAACGTATAAAATGAGAGCAAATTATGATTTAGTAAGTCGAAAGTATGAATACAAAATAAAATGACTCTGCTTTTATTTTTACAAGTACCTACCCATGGAAAAAAGACTGGAAGGATATATTTATAACCGATGGCTGTCTCTGGGTGACTTATATTTTTGTGTGCATTTATTTTTTCCAAAATTTGTACAGTGAACACAGATTACTTTTGTAATCTAAGGGAGGGGGAAATCATCAAAACTTTTAGATGTAGTCATTAAGAACTCTTATTTTCTGAAGCCTGTGCTCTGAGACTGCATATATAGGAAAATAAAAGATCTACCCTAAACCTCATAAGAGAACTGGCCATACATCAACAATTTAACAACTATCCTACTCCAGTAGAAAAATGAGCAATGGACATAAATAACTGGTTCATAGAAGAAATACAAATGGTCAATAAACACATGAGAAGATCCTCAATCATATCATTGATAACTTTAAAAAATGTAAATTAAAATGACAATGAGATATCACCTTTTTGCTTATCAGATTAACAAAGTTTAAAACAAATGACAATGCCCAGTGCTAACAGAAGTGTGAGGAAGACTCAGACAACGCTGGTCGGAGTGAAAATGCTATAATCATCTCAGTTACTATGATGGATTGAATACATGTATCTTCACTTCCTCCTGAAACACCATAAAAAAGAGAGGACAAGAATTTTTAAAGGTTGAGACCCACAAAGACAGAGTGTCAGGGAGGAGACAACAGTGGACAAGAGATGTCAACAGAATCTTGGAAGACAGAACGTAGATTGGTGACTGGTAGCTGATGGGGTGGATCAGAGAAGGCTGGAAACTAAATGCCAACCAGAGGCAAGCAGTGTCGTGTCTCTGAATCCCAGAAAAGCTCAGGAATTGGAGGTGCCAGCAACATCAGAAGGCAGGGTGGGGTGGGCTAAAAACAGGAAGATCTGTTAAAAGTACAGTGTGTTTACAAAGCACTTAGATGCAGACTTTGCAGCCCAGGCAATTGACAAGCCAAGGCATTTACCTCTCTCCCAGCCCAGCAGGAGAAGGAGGTTTATTTTCTTTCTTTTTTTGTGTGTGAGGAAGACTAGTCCTGAGCTAACATCCATTGCCAATCCTCCTCTTTTTTGCTGAGGAAGACTGGCCCTGGGCTAACATCCATGCCCATCTTCTTCTACTTTATATGGGACACCGCCACAGCATGGCTTGATGAGAGGTGCATTGGTCTGCACCCGGGATCCAAACCTGTGAACCCAGGGCTGCAGAAGCAGAGCGCGCAAACTTAACCACTATGCCACCTGGCCAGCCCCAGGGTTTATTTCTAGAGAAACTAAACCAGAGAAGCTCCAGAGGACAGTGGGCACACCAGAGGGCAAGGCTGTCACTGCATGACAAAGGGAAGTGAGATGGAGGGAAGGAGGATTCTTCACAGACCACATATTGAATGATGAGACCCCAGCTTCCTTCCCCGATACCGTCCCAGGATGCTGGCAGCCTGGCTTGTACCCTCCAGGCAGGAGATCAGAGAGTTTTTCTCAACAGAACTCAACAGGCTCCAGAGAGGTCTCCCAACCATATGGCCCAGTCAGCCCACTTGATTACCAGAGAGGTTCAACAGCCAACAAGCACCCCTCCCCCCGCCAAAACACACACACACACACACACACACAGCCTCCAATCAGCTTCTAGTTCCTTGATCACAAAAATGAACATTCAACAAGGAACCGCCAAACATTTGAGAAAGCCTCCAATGTGAAAGATAGAACAAATAACACAAAAGAAATTCAAGACCAACAGATACAATGCAGCGAGCAGAAGTAAGCTGGAAAAAGAAAAAACTTTAATAAATATCTTCAGAGAAATAAAGATATTACATCCATGTAACAAAAAGAACCTGTTTTAAAATGAGGGTTGAAATAAAAATATTCAGCTGAGGAGTATGACCATAAAATTGAGAAAATCTCCCAAAAAGGAGAACAAAAACCAGATTTCCCAAATAGGAGATTAAAAGCAAGAAAACCAGAAGATAAACCCAAAAGTCCAACATCCAAATGAGAGGAGTACCAGAAAGAGAGAACAGAGAAAATGAAGAGGAAGAAATTATTTTTAAGATAATAATAATTCAAGAAATTTTCCCAGAATTTAATAACATGAGTGCCCAGAGGGAAAGGTCTCCTGAGCAAACAGTACCATGAATCAAAAAACACCCACAAATGAAATTTCAGAACCTCAGAGATGAAGAGAGAATCCTAAAAACTTCCATAGACATAAAGCCAGGTCACCTACAAAGGATCAAGAACCAGATTAGCACAGGACTTCTCAACAATAAACTAGAAGCTTGAAGACAATGAAGCGTTGCTCATAAAATTAGGAGTGAAAATTATTGCCAACTCAGTGTTCTAAATCTAGCCAGATCCTTAAACAAGTGTAAGGGTAGAATAAAGGCCTTTTTTCAAACAGTCAAAAACTTTACCTCCTATGTATTGGAAAACGTATGCCACTAAAATAAGGAAGTAAAGAGGAAGACGTGGGATCCACACAAAAGGACAAATACTGTATGATTCTACTCAAATTCATAGACAGAAAGTAGAATGGTGTTGCCAGGGGCTGAGGGAAGAGGGAATGGGGAGTCAGTGTTTAATGGGTACAGGGTTCCAGCTTGGGAAAATGAAAACGTTCTGAAGACGAATGGTGGTGGTGGTTACACAATAACGTGAGTGTACTTCATGCCACTGAGCTGAACTCTGAAAAATGATTAAAATGATAAACTTTATGTTATGTATATTTTATCACACACACATGTAAAATGGAAAATGAAAAAAAAAAATGGGATCCAGGAGAGGATCCACATGAGAGAGTGAAAAGGGAACTCCTGAGACGATGCTAATGGATGGGCCAGGATAACACTAAGCAGCAGGTGGAGAGTAGTCGGCCCAGAGTGGAGCAATAGGTGAGGCTGCAGGGAGCTGTGTCTGAGGAGGAAGAGAAAGAAGAAAAGACAGAAACCGAGAGATTGTCTGAAGTGTCTGATCATGTTGAGAGGAATTTAATAGCTCTGTTGAAGAGGGATCAGTGATATGTACATAAAAAATAAAATGAAAAACTGAGGCAACTGTCAATTCTGGGGGAAAACATTAGACGAAAGAAAGAAAATAATAATAAGCTACATAGCTCAGAGAACAATACTTATATAGTCATAGCATAACATACTTATATAATATAAACATGAATATTGATTTAACCAAAATTTGCGCAATAACCATATCAGGAAGATGGGGGAGCAATAATGTAGACAGGGTGATGTAAGAATGCTATATCCCTACCTTCCATAATAAGTCAATAGATAATAACTAAAATAGAAAAAAATACCCATACTGGCACTTTATTTGGAAATAGAAACAATTAAAATAATTGAAACTATTTGTCTCTGGTAAGGAGAACTTGGAAGTGGGGAGGTGGGACAGGGAATTGATATTTTTCATCCTAAGCTTTGTGTTGCTTTAATAAAAGTGGATATGAAATTTAAAATAAATAAGACAGTATAACACTTATTAGAGGAATCTGGACAAATGAATTAAAACTGTAAATATATGTATAACTTTTCACCCAGCAATTCAACTCATAAGGATTTATCCTAAGGAAATAGTAGGACTGGTATGCAAAGATATATGTTCACTGATGTTTACTGCAACATTGTTTATTATGATAGCAATGAATTGTAAACAACCTAAGCACCCATCATAGTACATCCATATATTGGAGTACTATGCAGCTATTGAGAAGGACAAGGTAGAAATTTGTAAATTAATATGAGATGAGAATCAAGAGATATTATTAAATGAAAAAAGGTTACAGGACAGTAAGTAGAGTTCAACATAAAAAATATTTGTTTTAAAAGTCTAGTAGTCTAGGGGCTGGTCCGGTGGCATAGCGGTTAAGTTCACGCGCTCCACTTCAGCGGCCCGGGCTTTTGCAGAGGCGGATCCCGGGCGCAGACAGATGCACCACTTGTCAAGCCATGCTGTGGCAGCGTCCCATATAAAGTAGAGGAATATGGGCACAGATGTTAGCTCAGGGCTAGTCTTCCTCACACACACACACACACACACACACAAAGTCTAGTAGTCTAGCTAATTCCCAGAATATATAAAGAACTCCTACCACTCAACAACAACAACAAAACAAGCAACTCAATTAAAAAATGGGCAAAGTACTTGAATAGACATTTATCCAAAGAAGCTATACAAACGGCCAATAAGCACATGAAAAGATGCTTCACATCACTAATCATTAGGGGAATGCAAATCAAAACTACAGTGAGATACCACTGCATGCCCATTAGGATGGCTACTATCAAAAAAAAGAAAATAATAAGTGTTGAGGAGGATGTGGAAAAACTGGAAGCTTTATACACTGATGGTAAGAATGTAAAATGGTGCAGCCACTATGGAAAACAGTATGACAGTCCCTCAAAAAAATTAAAAATAGAATTACCATATGACTCAGCAAACCCACTTGTGAGTATATGCCCAAAAGAATTCAAAGGAGTAAAACAGATTTTTTTTTATAATGAGTACAACAGTACTCATTTACAATAACGAGTAAAACAGAACACCCACGTTCATAACAGCATTATTCACAATAGCTGAAAGATGGAAACAACCCAAATGTCCATCAACAGATGAATGGATAAACAAAATGTAGTATATAAATACAGTGGAATAGTATTCAGCCTTAAAATGAAGGGTATTCTGACACATGCTACAACATAGATTAACTTTGAGGACATCATCCTAAGTGAAATAAGACAGTCACAAAAGGACAAATACTGTATGATTCCACTTATATGAGGTATCTAGAGTGGTCAAATTCATAGAGATAGAAAGTAGAATGGTGGTAGCCAGGGGCTGGGGGAGTTAGTGTTTAATGGGCACAGAGTTTCTGTTTGGGATGATGAAAAAGTTATGGAGATGAAGGGCAGTGATGGCTGCATAACAATGTGAATGTACTTAATGCCACTGAACTGCACACTTAAAAATGATAAATTTTATATTGTGTATATTTTACTACAATAAAAAATTTTAAAAATATTTTTTTATCTAGGAGTCTATACACCAACATGTCAATAGTAATCTTCAGGGATGGAATTACATAAAAACTTTCACTTTCTCTGTATTGTTTGAATTTTAATCAACTATCATATCATAAAATGTCTAGTTCCATTTAGAAAATGAAATACAAGTAACCTCAAACCCTGAAGAATACCATCTTACTGTTTACAAAACACTTTTACAATCATTGTCCTGCTTAAGCATCACAAAAATCCCACAAAATAGAGATATTTTGCCATTTTGTAGATGGGAAAACAGGTTCAAAGGGAAGTGACTTGCCCACAAGTAAGACAAGGAGGCAGGACTTAATGGCAAGCCCCCAACTTGGTCAGCTCAGCACCATTTCAAGTATCACACCGACCGTGTATCAGTCAGACCCAGATAAACCTGTCTGAACCAAAGCAGCTCTCTCTTCAACCCAGAGAAAGGCTACGTGGGTAACCCAGGAAATAGAAAACAAAATCAAGGTGATGAGATCTTAGGGGGATGTGGGCAGATGATGTGGTTTTAGGAAGCCACCAAAGCAAACCACTGGTATCACCCGCATAGAGACATAACCAACTTCACAAACTGACCTCAGCCTTTGACAGCCGCCCCCCCCCCACAACATGGACAGAGAGGGTCCTCAGACCACTAGAGCCCCCCACTCTGGTGTGTCTCAGGCCGGCCCTCACCTGGCCCAGACCTTCTCCGAACAGAACCCCCCAACTCCCCACAGTCTCAATGTACCTGGTCCTGTGTCCTGTGTCCCGGGCCTCAATGATCAGATCAACAGCAGCACACGGGGCCAGCGCTGAACCAGCTGAAACAAAGTGGAAGTCAACAGGAAGCATGAGAATCACCTTCTGACAAAAGAGGCGCAAGAACAGGAAGTGGGTTCGGGCCAGGAAGGCTGGGGCCTGCCGTCTAGAAGTGAGGCCAGCCTCATTGCTCAGCTGGAGTTGAGCAAGACGTCAGCACTGGCGAGAGGAAAAAGGAAATACAAGTCCTAACTCCTTAGCCAAGCCTTCAAGGTCCCGCATGTCCACTGCAGGTGTGTATGCCTCTGTCCCCATATTTGGAGGGGAAGAGCTGTCACTTATTAAGGGTAGAGGATGAACAGAACCTAGCATACCACATACATGGTACATAACAGAATAACTTAAAGTCAAATAGCCTCCATCTACCACTTTTAGCTGTGAGACCTTGAACAAGTTGCTCTGCGTCTCTGAGTCTCACTTTCCCCGTCTATGAAATGGAGGTAATACCAGTACTGACTTCACGGTGTCGTTTAGGCTTAAATGAGATGGATAACGTGTGTAATTGACTTTGTACTTCCAATTAGTCCCTTTAGCGGTTAGTGGTGTCCCTCCTTTCTGCCTTTCCAAATCTGACCCACTCTTAAGTCTTTACCAGATCAGACACCCTGGTCTGAAAAGGCACTCTGAACACCTCTCACCTCCACATCGGCTGCAAGTCTCATGTGCCATTTAGTCTCACCATATAGGAGAAGCACCATTGTTAAGTACAGCTACTGAGCCCCTTCGCTGACAATTCCTTCCCATAGTGATGTTTTATCTCCCCCAAGGTCACCCAGTGGGCGTAGGGGCTGCATGAATTTGTCTCTGTATCCCCAGGAGCACCCAACAGAGCACTGGAAGTTAGTCCATAAATGTTTGTGGACCTTCAAGATGCTACGGAAACACCTCCCTATTTAAAGCATGTAGGTAAACTCAGGTGAGGACTGAGGACTCCAGAGCAGTGGGCTGAGGTTTTGTAGGCTATGGCAAAGCCTTGCAAGAGGGCAGGGCCAGAGGGATCCTTGGCTCCTCTTACCTCCTCTCGCAATCCCCTAAACCTCCTAAGGATGTGAAACGGGAGTGTGCCGAAAGCCGAAGCTCTATCCGCCTGAAAGTCCTGCTCACACCCACCCCACCTGTCTCCAGAAGGAAGCCTGCTCAGCCTGCAGCATACTTATCTCCCTCAAAAGTATCTTAGGTTTGCCACCTGATCAGGAGACCTGCCCTCTTCCTGGCTCTCTGTCCTCACCTCCCTGACCCCCGTATTTTCAGACCACAGAAAACCTGACAGCTGGATGGCACCTTCTTAAGGATTGCCCCTCACCTCTTGCTCCCTCCAATTTACCACCTCACCAGGGCTGCCGCCTCTTTACACCTCTTAGTTAACCCCAAGGCTTGTTGAGGCAGTGCTAAGTGTTTTACATACAATATCCTGCTTTAACCCTCAAATAACTCTCTAAAGTAGAAGCTGTACAATTCCCATTGTACAGATGAGGAAACTGAGACCCAACGAGATCATGCAACTAGCCCAAGATCACACAGTAAGTGGGCTCACACTCTAACTGGTATTGCAGACATTTCAGTGGGATTTTACTCTAAGAAGCTGGAAACTCTCCCACCTCCTGTGTTGTGCAGAGACAGGACCTTGTAGTCAGCGTGTTCTACATTTTAGAACTACTTAGCATGAGTCATCCCCCAGGGGCTTCTTAGAAATGCACAACTTCAGGCCCCACTGAATCACAATTTGCATTTTCACAAGAGAAAGAAGTGATTGTTTTGCTCTTCAAAGTCTGAACCACACTGGTCTAAACTGAATTGAACGGATGGTGCTAAACAGGCACCCACAGGCAAAGCAAGTATAGGAAGAAAAAAAAAACCTACACCGCTCCTGATCTTGGGGATTTCACCTCTGAAGGAAGCACAGAGCCAAAAAGTTAGGGCTCGGAGTCTCCCTATGCCTCAGTCAATTTCCACTGAGGCGCTCAAGCAAAATGTTGGCTCTGGGAGTCTGGATAGCAATGAGACGTCTTTAGGGCGCCACCTGCTGGCCTTGATTAGGTATGCGTCACGTGTTTCTGCTCCAGGCATCGCATCCAGAGCCGCAGCGCACGTGTCCGCAGCGGGCTGAGCCTTCCAACCAGAGGGAATTCTTGTGGTTCCTCCCAGACGGGTTTATTTCTGCTCCCTCTTCGGATTCAACATTCAGCATTCGCTATTCCTGTCACTGGTTCATACAACTCGTTACTCTCTAAATGACAATAATGCAGCACCCCATGGTTGCTTAACCCCTTGATCATCTCAATTCAGTCCAGTTCATTAGGCATTTGGTGAGCTCCTACTGGGTGCAAAGCATGAGACTGCAAGGGACTATTCCTCTTCTCACTAATGTCTAAGCAGGCCCTTAATGTCCCAACCAAGGCATAAAGATTTAAAACTGAGCCCTACAAGAAAGTATTTGCAACATTCACGTGGACCTATTTCTATTTACCTATATTTGTGTCCATCTTAAATCAATAAGAAAAGGAAAGCATCTGAATAGAAGACTGGGCAAAAGATACAGATAAGTTTACAGCAGAAGAAATACAAAGAGTCAAAGATATATTTAAGAAATATCCTTATTTTAAACCTTTCTTAACTTCTTTTGAATTAGATTTTTTAAATTATTCTATTTCTCCCATTAGTTCTTTTTTTTTTTATTGATGTCTTAATAGTTTATAACATTGTGGGGTTTTAGTTGTACATTATTGTTTGTGCGTCACCATGTGGATGCATCCCTCAACCCCTTGTGCCCACCCTCCACCCCCCTTCCCCTTGGTAACCACCAATCAGTTCTCTCTGTCCATGTGTTCATTTATATTCCATATATGAATGAACTCATGCAGTGTCTGTCCTTCTCTCTCTGGCTTATTTCACTTAACATAATACCCTCTAGCTCCATCCATGTTGTTGCAAATGGGACAATTCTGTCTTTTCTTATGGCTGAGTAGTATTCCATTGTATGTATATACCACATCTTCTTTAACCAATCATCAGTCGAGGGACACTTGGGTTGCTTCCTCTCCCATTAGTTAATTATACATTCTTTTATTATTCTTTTAATGGTTATCAAGAAATTACAACATGCATCCTTGAATTATTAGTCAACTATAATTTGTACTTTTACCACTCCCCAGATAACACAAGAATCTTACAATTTAACTCCACTTATCCCCCTCCTGCTTTTTGGCTATTAAGTATTTTAATTTTTCATATATTTTTAAACTCAAGATATTATCATTCTATACAGTCAATATTCACGTATTTTCCCCACACATTTACCTCTTGTCATTCATTCATTTCTGCATTGCTTTGCTTCCATTGGGATCATTTTCTTTTTTTTTTTTTTTTTTGGGGGGGGGGAGACCAGTCCTGAGCTAGCATTCGTCGCCAATCCTCCCCTTTTTGCTGAGGAAGACTGGCCCTGGGCTAACATCGTGCCCATCTTCCTCTACTTTATATGGGACGCCGCCACGGCATGGCTGACAGGCAGTGCGTCGGCGGGCGCCCAGGATCCGAACTCGCGAACCCTGGGCTGCCAAGCACGGACTAAACCGCTGCGCCACCGGGCGGCCCCCCATTGGGATCATTTTCATTCTGCCTAAAGAATGTCCTTTAGTATTTCTTTTAGTGCAGCTCTCTTGGCAATGAATTCTCTCTGTTTTCATTTGTAAACCTGTTTGCTACACCTTCATTTTTGAAGAATATTTTTCTCTGTGTATAATTCTAGACTGGCAGCTATTTTCTTTCAGTCCTTTAAGATTATAACATGTGGGGCCACCCGGTGGCGCAGCGGTTTAGTCCGTGCTTGGCAGCCCGGGGTTCGCGAGTTCGGATCCTGGGCGCCCGCCGACGCACTGCCTGTCAGCCATGCTGTGGCGGCGTCCCATATAAAGTGGAGGAAGATGGGCACGGATGTTAGCCCAGGGCCAGTCTTCCTCAGCAAAAAGGGGAGGATTGGCAACAGATGTTAGCTCAGGGCTGGTCTTCCCCACAAAAATAAATAAATAAATAAAAGATTATAACATGTATTCTTGACTTCCACTCTCTCCTGGATTCCACCTTTACCTTGAAAATGAGCTATTGGTATTATTATTGCTCCTCTGAAGGTAATGTCTTTTTTCCCTCAGCCAGTTTTTTAAAATTCTGTTTGTCTTTGGTTTTCAGAAGTTTTACAACAATATGCCCAGGTGGGGATTTTTTGTATTTGTTTTGCTTGAGATTTGGAGAGTTTCTTGAATCTGTGGTTTAGTATCTTTCATTAATATTGTAAAATTTGTAATCAGTAACTCTTCAACTATTGCCTCTGAACCAGTCACTAACTCTCCTTTACTTAAGTGACTCCAGTTTAATGTACTTAGACCTTTATACCATATTCCATATTCTCTCATGCTCCTTTCCATATTTTCTATCCTTTTTTCCCACTCCATGCTTCAGACTGAATATTTTCTACTGTCCTATCTTTCAGTTTACTAATCTTCTTTTCTGTTGTATCTAACCTGCTGTTAAACCCATCTATAGAATTTTTTATTTCAGTAATTGCATTTTTCAATCCTAGAATTTCTATTTGGTTCTTTTTAAAAATTGTTTGTAGTTCTCTATCTACTTTCTTGAATATATTAAAGTCCATGTACAATAATACCAATATCTTTTTCTTCTTTGGGTCTGCTTCTATCATCTACTCTTTTCTCTTGGTTTTTATTTATTTGGTCTTATCTCCTAGCATATCTGTTAATTTTTGTTACATATTGGGTGCTGAGTAGAATGAAAATTGTAGAGGCTGTAGGTGATGTTATTTCTCTAGAAGAGATAAAAATTCCTATTTTTTTGTTTTTTCAGGCAGTTAGACTAGGGTCAAATCGTTAGATTCAATCAGGAACTGAGGTGTTCCAGGCTTTGTACAGGCTGGTCTATTCCTGGATTGCCCTCACTCCTAGGTCATAGCCCTTCAGGGGTCTCAACTGAAACCCTAGAGTGTTTACCAGATCCTTCTTTCTTGTCAGACCCTGAATTCCAATTTTTGCACCTTGTGATAATGCCAAAACTTTAGGCCACCATTTTCTGCTCAGCATCAATGCCTCCCAAGCAAATCAGCAAATTCCTTTTGGAATTTCATTTTAAAAAGCAGCAGAGAAGATCTCCCTCACCTCAAAGTGTTTTCTTTCTCCACAGAATCTTGGTTACTTATGTTCTGCCCTCATTGGCTACTCTTGGAAGCCCTAAAATAGCTCTGTGTGTGTGTGTGTGTGTGTGTGTGTGTGTGTGTGTGTGTGTGTTTTATCTAATTTTTACATTGTTCTCTAAAGGAATCCTAGTCTGATACAAGCCACTCTGTCATGACCAGAAGCAAAAGTCAACTAATGTACAGTTTTAAAAAGATAACTCTGAGGGCCAGCCTGGTGGCGTGGCAGTTAAGTTTGCATGCTCTGCTTCAGCGCCCTGGGGTTTGCAGGTTTGGATCCCAGGTGCAGACCTATGCACTGCTCATCAAGCCATGCTGTGGCAGGCGTCCCACATAAAATAGAGGAAGATGGGCCCAGATGTTAGCTCAGGGACAATCTTCCTCAGCAAAAAGAGGAGGATTGGCAACAGATGTTAGCTCAAAGCTAATATTCCTCACCAAAAAAAAAAAAGGTAACTCTGACTATTCTGTGGAAAACAGACTATGCGGGGCAGGGTGAGGGGAGGAGAGTGGAAGCAGGAAGGGAAATTAAAAGGCTATTGCAGCTTCCAAACAAGTTGCTGATGGTGTCTTGAGATAGGATATTGACAGTGATGACAGAAGTGGAAGATTTCAAAGGTTTTGTGGGGGGTTTTTTGGTGAAGATAAAGTTATAATAATACCCAGGCAAGGTAAGTGAGGGTGACAAAAGGCAATTTCATATGCTGCTGGAGGGAGTCTAAATTGGTACTTTTATGAAAAGAAATTTGACAATATTTATTAGAAGTCTTTAAAATATATTATACTTTGACTCATCAATTTCATTTCTAATAATTATTTTAAGGAAATAACACCAAGATTTTGCAATAAAAACACCTATTGCAGAAATCTTTTATAACAGGGAAAAATTGGAAACAACTCAAATATCAATCAATAGATTAATTAAATAAATGACTATATCCATTAAAAATGAGGGTGTTGGGGCCAGCCCGGTGGCCTAGTGGTTAAAATCAGCGTGCTCTGCTTTGGCGGCCCAGGTTCGGTTCCTGGGCAGTCTTACATCACTCATCAGTGGCCATGCTGTGGCGGTGACCCACATACAAAATAGAGGAAGACTGGCACAGATGTTAGCTCACGGTGAATCTTCCTCAGCAAAAAGAGAAGGATTGGCAACAGCTGTTAGCTCAGTGCCAGTCTTCCTCAGCAAAAAAAAAGAGGGTGTAAAAGAATGTTTATTGGAGATCACAAGACAACAACTGAAAACAATCAGGTCCTAAAAGAATTTATACAATGTGATCCCACTTATCTTAAAATAATTATATTATATTATCTTAAAATAATTATAATTATGCATTATGTAATATATAATTATTTTTAACATAACCATATATATTATATTTATAGGCTGAAAGAATAAACACCAAAATATTTATGGTAGTTATCTGTAGAGGTGGTGTAGAGTTTATGTTTTTCCTGTGTGCTTTTATGAATTTTCACGGTTTTTTCAACAGTATGCTATGTTTATAATCAGAAAATGTATCATTTTTTTCACTCCTCACCCTGGCCTTACCTGTCTCAAGCATTGAGGGCTCTCAGCTTGTCGGGGAGGCCTTCAGCTCTGGGATAGAGTGAAGATTCAGTAAATCCTCCGTCAGAGGCTTATGTCAAGCAGTCTTCCTCCCGCCGCTGCCGCCACCCCCTGGGAGTGGGGAGAGGTTTCGCTTCCACATTCCTCCCGGAGAACAAACCTCCGCGCTCGCTTCTTTAGCTTCCCTTCCCCCACCCTGTCCCGGAGCATCTCTGCACCTCGAGTTGGCGATTTTAAAGGCCCGAGTGCTTTATGACCGGGAGAGGGAATCGGGCCGGGAGCACACGCAGACTCAGCGGCAGGAAGCAGCCCCACGCTGGCTGGGCGCGGGCGTGGGGCGTTACTCAGAGCCTCCCTGCTCGCCCGCCCCACCCCTGCACTCCCTGCCTCCTCTCGGAGCCCGCACCCTCGGGTCACCGTCGGTCCTCGCCGTTTTTATCCTCCAATCCAAGCTCTATGTCCCCTTTTCTCAGGATTCTTGTTTGATCCCACACTGTGGCTTCCGGTCCAAAGGGCTCTCAGCTCAAGCATTTAAACACAGCCTTGGGCTCAGCCGTGAAAAGTCCCCAAGTGGCCTCGTCCTGGCTCTGGGATCCCAAGCCTCTGTCCGCTCCCCAGCCCGTCATCCTTCATTCATAAGTCCCAGTCAGCGTGTGCCAAGGTCTGCGCGTGACGACTTCAGCTGGTACACAGGTGAACTTTTTTTTTTACTTAACAGTATGTATTAATTTTGCTGCTTATTAAAAATATCATTAGAACATCAAACCTCTGATTTCACGGGTATGGATGCTTAGAATGAAGACAGAGTAGATATTTAAGTTTAAAATGTGGCTCAATTAAAAAAAAATCACGTAAACAGTTGTACAGGTGGCATTCAGATAGGGCAAAATTTAGGAAGACAAAACACCAGATTAGGTTCTCCCGGGGAATTCCTCTTTCAAAAACCCCAGATTCCTTCACAACCCCTCTCTCTTCCCCAGCCCATCTTCCCTCCCCTTCACAGACTCACCTCCTGGAGAAGCCCAAGACCATGCTTTTTCAAAGATGACATTGGCAGTACAGTGGCTAAAGTAAGGCTCTAACCCAGTGGTGGACTCCTGTTCCCAGCCAGACCCCAGGTTCTCAGTCCATTATGACTTTGAGGAGAGAATTTTGCTCTGGATTCCAAAGGAATTTAGAATAGAAAGTATAATGACCATGTTGCCCAAACTTCCCTTGCAAGCTCCCACCCACTGGCCCCACATACTTGGGCCAGGCTTGAGAAGGTAAATTTATTCATTTAACAAACACTGATTTATTGAGCTCTAATGATACCAGGCCCTATGCTGGAGTCTACAGAGACGAGTTAGGATCCTCTCCTTCAAGGTCTTAGAAGATAGAGGTGCCAGCAGGAAGGGGATGGGATAGAAAGGCATTCCAGGTTAAAAAAAAAAAAAGGCATAAAAAGAATGTACAGAGGCCCAAAAGTCCCATGTCCTGAACTGAAAGTCATGAGTGATAGCCGAGGGGATGTCTGGAACGAGTCTGAGGAAGGCAGTGAGGGCCTCAGGTGCTGGCCGAGGAATGTGGGCTTCATACTGAGGGCAGTAGGGAGCCATGGATGTCTACAGAGGGAGGGGAATGATGGGGTGAGACTTGTGAAGATACTCTGTGGCTGCTGCATACTGCTGTGCAGGTTGGGCTAAGGCGCTGAGAGCTGAGGTGGGCCAGTTGGGAATGAAAAGTAGCCCTTATTCCGCCTACCAAGCCGTGTGCCCTGGCAGGGCCTGGGTCAACCTGGAGGAGGGGCATCTTTGTTTTCTGTTCAAAGGCCCCAGGTTTCCCCTGGCTACCTGCAGCCCCAGGATGTGTAATAATGGGGGAGAGTCCAGGGGGTGGGGCAAAGGGAACAGGTAAGACAGATAGATTTCAGAGGCGTGGGCACCTTGGGGTAAGGAGGTGAGCCCAGGGAATTCACAGGGCCGTGAAGGAACTGAAGCTCCAAAGCAGGCCCCTGAGCTGGCTGGAACCAAGCAGGACCAGTGCCCAAAAACTGCAAATGGGTGGGGAGACGGTGAGGCTGCACCCAACTCAGGGTCCTCCCCTAGTCTCAGTGTGGGGAGTGTGGCCTCCCCAGCTGGACTGGGCTGGGAGGTAAGCAGGGCATCTTGAGGGATCATTGAAGCCTCAGCCTCTGTGTGGCTTCCCTGGGGACCAAGGGATCCTCCACTCCACACTTTTGGGGTCCTCTGCCCTCCCTGGTTAGGCCTTCTCATCCGTCCACATTCCCCAGGCCAATCAGGACTCCGAGGAGTGGAGGCAGGGCAGGACGAGGGTCAAGGGTCATGTGCACACCCACACTTATGGCCAGGAGATGCCCCACCTCCTGCCCCTTGGGCGTCGTTTAATTGCAACCCCCATGAGTGTGCACAAGGGCGCAGCTAGCTTGCCCCCCACCCCACTCCATTACTGCCTGCCTTCCTTGTATGACTTGGTCCTCGCCCAGAGCCAGGACTGAGCAAGCCTCCATTGGCTGAATATGGGCAGTCAGGGCAACGGCTTCCTGTCTCCAAACCACACACAGCCTTCGATGTCCCTGATCCAGACCCTGGTCAGAGATCCAGGTGTGCCCACAGCAACATGTTCAGCTGGGGAAGATCATTGTCCAGTGTCTTTTCACGGATGGCAGTGATAGAAAAAGCCCAAGAGCCTCTGCACTAGCAAAGGTTGGCCTTAAACCATAATCACATTCTCCCTCTCCCCCTTCCCCTCCCCCTCCCTCTCTGCACTCATGCCTCAGGGTCCAGCCTGCACGTATGCTCCACATGTGCTCCCTGGGCCCCCATCCCCCTCTGCCTTCGATATTTGGAGTGACTCACTTTACTGTTATTAAAATGTCAGCCCTGGCATATGGTTCTGAATGGCATGTGTGACTCCGTCCTATTAGCGTGGCCCCTGCCTTCTGCCCCCACCTCATCCCCACAGGTGCTGGAGGGAAGGTGGAGCAGAGAGCTGTGGAGTGCCCCTGTGGCTGGACACCGAGAGTCCCTTCCTGGGGAGCAGGAGAGTCGGGAGCCCTGGGGAGTCCAGTTCTCTGGTGATGCTGGTGCAGAGTGCTACACTGGGACACTTACAGTGTGGTAGAGACAGAGGAGCACCTCTGTCTGAGAGAGCCACCTCAACTTCTGGTCCTCCTCCACCTAGCCTGGAGGAAGGAGCACATCTCCAAGCTACCTGGAACCCCAGCCATTTCCCAGGCCAGAGGTTCCCAAACTGGCTGCCCTTTGACATTACCTAGAGAGGCTGCTAAAAACTTGGATTCCAAAAACTCAGACTGTGCATGTGCCGATCATGGAGAAAGCTCCAAGATATAGTGTCAAGAAAGGCAAGCAAGATGCAGAAGCGTGTATGTGGTGCCCTATCCTTTGGTTAAAAAAGGGGGGGGAATAAATATATCTGTATTTGTTCATGTAGACATAAAAATAAATAAGCTGCACAAGAATAACTGCTAATGACAGTGGTTACTTTTTTAAAAATTGTGGTGAAATATACATAATACAAAATTTACCATCTTAACCATTTTTAAGTGTACAGTTCAGTGGTATTAAGTACATTCATATTGTTATGCAATCATCACCACCATCCATCTCTAGAACTCTTTTCTTCTTCCTAAACTGAAACTCTACCCATTAAACAATAACTCCCCATTCCACAATCCTCAGCCCCTGGCAACCACCATTCTATTTTCTGTCTCTATGGATTTGACTAGTCTAGGGACCTCATATAAGTGGACCTCATACAGTATTTGTCCTTTTGTGACTGACTTATTTCACTTAGGATAATGTCCTCAAAGTTCATGCATGTTGTAGCATATGTCAGAATTTCCTTACTTTTTAAGGCTGAATAATAATCCATTGTATGAATAGACTACATTTTGTTAATCCATTCACCTGTCGATGGACACATGGGTTGCTTGTACCTTTTGGATATTGTGAATAATGCTGCTATGAACGTGGGTGTACAAATATCTGTTGGAATCGCTGTTTTCAATTCTTTTGGGTATATACCCACAAGTGGAATTGCTGGATCATATGATAATTCTATTTTTAATTTTTTGAGGAACCGTCATACTGTTTTCCCTAGTGGCTCCACCATTTTACATTCCCACCAGCAGTGCACAAGGGTTCCAACTTCTCTACATCTTCCCCAACCCTTGTTATTTTCTCTTTTTTTGATAGTAGCCATCCTAATGAGTGTGAGTTAATTATTACCCTTTGGGGTGCATAGGAAATGGGCAGATGGGGGACGGGGAGGAGAGGGAATCTCTACTGCAGGTCTTCTAATATTTTTTCATTTTTTAATCATCTGAATATATTACTTATTCAAGAAATTATGTTGTGTCTTTTCAACATTATGACAATTCCAAACATACAGCAAAGAATTTTTTGAAAGAATTGAAATTTGAAAAAAAATTGAAAGAATTTTACAATGAGAACCCATATATCCAACTCCTAGATTCTACCATTAGCATGCACTATTCTTGCATTATCACATATCTATCCATTGCTTTATCCATCTGTTTAAAAAAAACAAATATAGAATGTAGTTTCCTAGGCCCCTCCCAAGACCTGCTAAGTCCTGAGACAGGGCCTGGAAATCTGTATCTTTAATCAGTTCTCCAGGTGATTCTGGTATTTGGGAACTTCTGTCCTGGTCCAGCTATTCACCCCTGTAGAAACCATACCTGCAATCAGTTGGTGGTCAGCCAGCCTCAGCCAGGATTCTCCCTTGTCTGGAAGCCCCCTACCATCAGAGAGGTCTCTCCAAGGGACATCTTATCTTAAGGGGCCAAAAGGGTCACAGACCCATCCCTATCCTGGCTGGCCTCTTCCCTGGAACATGCTTCACTGCCCTGGCAACACCACCTGCAATGTGGCCCCAGAATGGGACACAACTCTCTAATGGGGCCTGACCAGAGCAGAGGTTACTGGTCCCGTTCCTCCCTGAGCTACAAACTAGTTTTCTACAATTCAGCCTGCATTTGTGCTTTCTGCTGAGAAGGACAGGATACTATAAAATGGGATGGTGGGATTTTCAACAGATACCTTATTCACTAAGCCAGGACCAGATTGGCCAGGTCCTTGAAGTAGGAGGTATTCAAGTCCTCTTACTCCTCTTTCACCTTCTCTTTTTGCCACGATGATGATGATCATGATCATGGTAGACAAT
The DNA here is from genome assembly GCA_031878705.1 of Tapirus indicus. Lineage (NCBI taxonomy): Eukaryota > Metazoa > Chordata > Mammalia > Perissodactyla > Tapiridae > Tapirus > Tapirus indicus. The sequence continues at coordinate 10,145,657 of CM062932.1, forward strand.
GTTGATGGAGCCCTTAATGCATAAGAGGCGTGGTTCCAGGCACATTATTTGCATCCATTCATTTAATCATCACAACAATCCTCAGAGTAGGTACTATTATCTCCATTTTTTAGATGAAGCAACTGAGGCACAGAGGGATTAAGTAACTTACCCAAAGGCACATGGCACTTTCTCTTTATATAAACACAGAGCACTTGTGAATGCTCGTGCACTGATTTTAGCTTCCCAGAGCTACTACTATCAAATCCTATAGTGTAGATCCTTCTAGCTAATATACCTGTGCTCTCAACTTGTCCTGATGATTCCCTTCTGCCTGTCAAAACTTAACAGTCCTATGTCCCACTCTCTCAGGACCTTGCTAGATGGCTAGAGCCAACCTGATAAAGTTAAGCTAAGGTTTCTCCAGCTGATATATTTACTCTCTCAGGTAAGTTGTGTGTGTGTGTATGTGTATATATACATATATACATACACATATATATGTAATATATATATACACACATACATATATATGTAATATATATACACATACATACATATGTACTATATTTGCACACACATACATATGTATATATAATTTTTAAACTGGAATTCTTATTTTGGAACACAAAACCATGACAGACTATAGTAATAAATATTTATATATTTAAGGTAATCTTCAAAGTCAAGCTTCATGTCAGGACCAGTAGAAGAGATTTGGGGGCCTCAGGAACTTCTTATTATCCCATAATCACATCACATTAGTCTGAGTCTAAGGGCAGCCTGGCCTGGCTCAGTCCGCTCCCTGGGCCACGCAGGGGCATTGATGCTGAGGTATTTGGGACTCCTTTTCAGGAACCCCCAAAAAGCTCTAGACAGAGTCATGAGCCATGCTGCTGAAGGGGCCCCTGGAGATGCTGATAGAAGGAGAGAAATTTGGGGAGCCTTCTGGGACTAGAGTTGCAAAAGGAAATGTAGGATGTCCAGTGAAATTTGAGTTTTAGATAAACAATGAATAATTTATATATAAGTAGGTCCCAAATATTGCACTGAGCATACTTATACTAAAAAATTACTTGTTGTTTATCTGAAATACAAATTTACCTGGGCTGTCTACATTTCTATTTGCTAAATCAGGGACCACCTGGGTCTCCTCACATTCGGCTCCTGGGGAAAGAACAGGAGAGACTGTCACGACAGTTGGTACTCAGCCATCTCTGTGTCCCTGGGTGAGGTGGCCAGGTGCACTGCCCTGATGTCCTCCCCCACCAGTCTCAATGTGGCTATGGAGCCAGGCCATGTCGGTGGGGTGGGGGAGGGGCCGTCCTGGGGTACCCTCTGGGGTCACGTTCATGCGTGGCTGTGCCTTGGATCCAGAAACCTCCTTTTTTCAGAAGAAAACCAATTTCTTGAGGACTTGGCCTCCAGTCCTGAGAGAGCTTGGCGAGCTCCCCCAGAATGGTTTCCAGTTCCCCCAGCTTTGCTCCTGCCTTATTCTTGATTGTTTTTTTCTGATCACAAAAGACACACACATTTAGGGTGAAAATTCAAACATCCTGGGAATGTATAAGTTAGAAAGTCCTGCCAGAGATAACTACTATGAAGTTTGATGTGTCTTCTTTCAGATTTTTCTCTATAAAAATTACCATATATTATCATTTCCATAAATAGAATCATGTTATACAGACTGTTCTGAAACTTGCTTCTATTTCACATGATATCAGGGACTTCTTGCCTTGCAGGTGTGCATTTCTACTTCATTGGTTTTACTCTCCCTCATTCTTTATCCCAGTGGTGTTTGGTCTTTTGGAGCTCTGAGCCCCTCCAAGTGTTCAATGAATGACAAATGCACATAGGCACGTCACCCAAATATTTGTACACGACTTTGGGTAGCAGTGCCTTACTGAGGCTGATCTGACCCCTTTACCCTGTGCACGGCAGGGCGGAGGAAATCACTGAAATGGGTACGGCAGGGTGGAAGGACTGTGAGCATGACTTTCTTATTATTGGGATGGGGAGACCCATCTATGGGGAGCCTTGGTCAAAGGGGTCCTGGGTCGCTGCCTCCATTGTGAGACCCTCTGCCTGTCTCGAGAACCCATCCCTGGGCTCCTCCTCAGGCAAGGGGCTCCTCTCCTAGCATCCTCATCAAGATCACCTGACTCCACCAGCTGCCAAACCCCTGGGCAATGCCAAGAGCCTCCTGGCCTCAAACGGGTTGGGTGACATTCACTTCCCGGTGCTGTCCTCCCGACCTGCTCAGTCATTAGGAAATGCCTCAGCGGCGGCCGTCACAATGACAATAGCAGGAGGACATACTGCCTGCCCAACACCTCTGGGTGGCTCAGATCTGCTCTGCGGAGGCCCCGGGTGGAGAGGTGGATGCTGCTCCCACTGGCCCCAGCCAAAGTGAGTCTAGGGGCCCAGCTGGGGGTGGGGAAGGAGCAGTTGGAGCTTGCTAAGGTTCTGGACTGAAATTGGAGTGATGTAGGGGTGCGTGTATGTGTGGGTGTGGGTGTGTGTGTGGTGTCGAGGGGTGGGGAGATGGTCATAGCTGAAGCTATAGGGCCTTGCACTGGGAATCCAGGAGGGAAGCCTGGGTGCCTAGAAGTGTCACTCTCCCTCACAGGTTCACTGTCCCAAGGTGGGGAAGAGGAGGGTTGCCTGAGTTGGTGACACCCCCCAACCCGTCTTCTCAATGGGCTGCTGCTGTGGGTGAAGCGGGGTACTGGGGCTGCATGAGGTCAGCTCCCCTTGGGCCAGCCCTTGTCCTGTGTTGCCTCACAGGTGGCAGGAGCGTCAGCCCTGTTTAGAATCACTCTGAGGAGGGAAGTTGGGGTAGTCACTTTTCCATCGATGCTTCTTCATCTATTCCTTTTTTTTTAAACCACTTTACTGAGGTATGATTGACATACAAAAAGCTGTACATATTTAACATATACAACTGGATTCTGGAGCTCACATGAGGTATTTTCATCCATGGATGTTAAATCAGTGTTTCTGTAGAGGTTTGAGGGCTGGAACCTCCTATTCTGCCTTCTTGCTCTCGATTCTTCATCTACTCCTTTGACCAAGGTCTGGAATGCCATCCATGAAGGCGCATCCACACCCTCACTAGAGGTGGCAATACATGGCCTGGGCTGCCTAGCCAGGCTGACCTGGGCTCAGATCCTGGGTCTGCCCGGTACTAGCATTGTGACTTTGAACAAGTAACTTAACTTAAGCCCTGAGCCCCAGCTCCCTCATCTGTAAAATGGAGATAATACCTACCTCCCAGAATTGTAGTCAGAATTAAATGAGGAAGGGATGTTAAATGCCAAGCACATAATTAGTGTTCAATAAATAGTCGCTGTTATAATTATTTATTATTAGCTCGACACTGGTCCCACCTCACCTAGGAAAACTTTCCAGCGCTCCTCTCCTGCAATTTCCTAAAGCACCATGGGGGTGCCTTTTGTCATATAATGTCTCGCATTGTTATTTAGCTAGTTTGTGCCCAAATCAGAGTTTGTTCCTTGTGTTTCTTCTGCTGCCCTGCCCCCACCCCAGCACTCAAGACAGAGTCAGGCCCATAAGAGGAACTCAGGATGGAGAATGAAATGGAATTAAGAGAAAGGGAGGGATGCAAGGAGGGAAGGGTCAGGGAAAGACTGAGAAAGGGAGGTGAGAAGAAGGTGGGGAAAGAGGGTGTACTGTCCAGACGTGAATGACATGCCTTTCCTGAAGCACAGGAAGGAGAAAAGATTGCCCCGAGAGGCCATTAGTGGAAACCTGGGTTGTCTTTTGCACTCCCTGGATCCCTTTTACTGTTTCTCAAACTCAGATGAGACATAGAGGCTCTCCTCCTCGCTCCCCTGCTCATCCCAAGGAGGATAGTGCTTCCTGACTTGGATAATATCTACTCACCCAATCTATCAGCTGAGTCTAATAATGTTCTTTATGTCATCTAGGGAATCTTCTCTCTCTTTCTGCCATCTCCCTCTCCATCACCTTCTCAGGTGACCTCAGACAAGTCAGTTCCCCTGGACCTGGGTTTGCTCACCTATACAAACTAGATTTAACTAAATCACCTCAAAAGTCCTTTCTTCCCCTCACATTCTCTTCTCTATCTGCTTTAATTATCTCACCTATCTTGACACCTACTCCTCAGTTACCCAAACAACTTAAGCTATTGATCATCACTCCTCCTTTTAAAAAAATCTCTTTCAAGAAAACTTATAAGTGTCCACCAGGCTCTAAAGTTTCATGGAGGATTTTCTTGATCATTCCCTATCCCCAGTGCCTCACTCAGTACCTGGCACATAGCAGGTGTTCCATAAACATTTGTTGAATAATTGGATGGACAGGTGATGGATGGATGGATGGAAGGAAGGAATTGCCACCATACACCTGTGAGGAGTTATGAAATGCAGGGGGACATGTTAGCAGCTGGTTGGCTTATGAAAATCACAGTCATCCTGAGAATAACCCCGGTTTAGTTTAGACGTTTGCAAGTGTGTTATGAAACGAAAACGACTGAGAAACACTGGAATCACCATCTTAATTTTTATCTATTGCCCCTCACTTACCTAATCTGTTGCCATCTTGTTCAGTTATTCTAATTTGAGGGGAGCTGCCTCTGTCAGCGGATGTGACTTTTTTAGTCATCTACATAATAAGGAGCATCTAGGGAGGAGAGGGAAGGGAAGGCAGATGCTAGGAGGGGCGAGGACTTGGGCTGCCTTAACAGTGACACCTACCATTTATTGAGCCCTTTCTGTGTGCCAGACTCTTCACTCACATTAGCTCACTTAATACTCTGAACAACTCTGAGAGGCAGGTAGAACTATTATTATCAACCCCATTGTACAGATGGGAAACAGGCTCAGAGAGGTTAAACACTTGCCCAAGGTTATACAGACAGTAATGGGTATATCAAGGATTTGAACCCAGCTCCAGAATCTGAGAACTTGAAACCCACACCCCCACCCCCACATTGACCACCTCAGAGACCAAAGCTTGAAAACCCCTGCAAAGGTTTGGTGCTGCCTCCAGAGTCCCAGGCCCCCTATCCCCACCTCTACATATTTTTGCTCTTTCTTAGTTATGGGACATTTTTAACTTGGCAAAATGGATTTGGGGCCAAGCCAAGAGAGGGGAGAGATTCCAAAAGACTTATGATTTGACAAACTATAGTTTGTCCCTCGTCTTAACTAATCTTGTTTCCATCATGTCATCTCTCAGGCTTGGGGGCTGCCACACAGTTCTATTTGTCAGTGTGTCCAGTGGTCCTTTGTCTATGGCACTGATGGAAGAATATATCAATTAACAGGTGATCACAGTTCCTTCTAGAGAGGCTGTTCTAGATGAATTTAGACTATACAGCTGTGATACTGGGAACTTTTAAATGAGGACACTTGGACCTTGCCATATACGCAAACAGGTCTTTCCCTTCAAAGTTATCATCCTGGGAAGCTGTACTTAATCAAAACTTAATCTAACAGTTCTGCCATTGCTGAGAACCTCTTTGGGGGCTCTCCTTTGCTCTCAGATAATGTTTAAAACCTACCCTGTTACTTCATGGCGACTCCGTATCTTTGATTTAAAACAGTATCATGCACTTGAGCACCCATTTACTTTCTCACCAGGCTTGACTTCCTGTGACTTTTGGCCGTTTCCAAAATACCAGACATAGCCTCAAAAGATGAAATCTGCCCTCACCTAAGTTAATCAGAAAGTTCTCCTGCTGCCTCAGGCAGCCCTGTAAGAAGAATTTGAAGAATGATTGAGCTGTGGCAGGTGGAGGAATGAGCCCACAGCTCCCTGATGTGACTACGCAGAGGGCCAGCAGGCATTTGGATGTGTAAGTTCTGAGCTTTATTTTCAAAGCAATCATTACTTTACAGCCACACTTAGCACAGAGAAATGCAATCCAATGGCTGGATACAATCCAGTGGATCGGCCACCCCTGAGCAGGGAGGTCGAGGAGCAACAGAGGCTGTTCTGGAAAATGGCTCCTGTGGGTGCAGGCCCACATTGAAGCCCAGACTGAGGCTGGGGGAGCATCTGCTTGGCCACCCGCTTCCCCTGAGAACTGGGTCCTCCTGCCTTCACTTCTGGCCTCGAACCAGAAAGAGGTGAGGTGGTGATCTCACCGTGTGTGCATGTCATGGTTGAGGTGAGGCATCGGGAGGCTACATCTTCGTCACACTCCACGCACCTCCTTCCAGAGTCCAACGTGGCTGGTATCTCTCGTCATCTGTCTCCCAATCCCCCCTTCCAGAAGTGCCCCCTCATCCCTCCTAAGGTCTTAGGCTCTAGGTCTCAGGTCTTGGTTTAATTCGGGTCAGCTACTGAGGAGGCGCATCAGAAGAGGAAAGGTAGGAGGAAAAGAAAGAGAACAGAAGACAAGAGAAAGGGAAGGAAGCAGAGGTGTAGGAGGGAGTTAGGAAGGGGAGGGAAGGAAGAAAAAAGGCACTGATGCTCATGGCCCTTCCCTCCCACAGCTAAGGCCCTGCCCTCCCAGTGTGGCCATGTCAGAAGGGGAGAGCAAGGACAGCTTGGGCAGCGAGTGCCCTGTGTGCTACGAGAAGTTCCGAGATCTGGAGGGCGCCAGCCGGACGCTGAGCTGTGGCCACGTGTTCTGCCATGACTGCCTCGTCAAGTACCTACTCTCCACCCGCGTGGATGGGCAGGTCCAGAGGACCATCGTCTGCCCTGTCTGCCGCTACGTCACCTTCCTCAGCAAGAAGAGTTCCCGCTGGCCCTCCATGCTGGACAAGAGCTCCCAGATCCTGGCCGTGCCTGTGGGCCTGCCCGCTGTGCCACCACCGGACACTCTGGGCCACACAAACCCCCTGGCTGTCTCCCAGCCTGTCTGGAGACCATCCCCGAGTCAGAGTGCCCAGCTGCCCATGGACCTGCTGCCCAGCCTGCCCCGGGAGCCACAGATCTTCATCATCAGCCGCCATGGGATGCCCCTGGGGGAGCAGGACAGCGTCCTGCCACAGCGCAGCCTGGCAGAGCTTTCCGAGGCATCCCTGGCACCCAGCTCCACCCGGTCATTCTGCTGCCGCTCCCGAGCACTACTGCTCATCACCCTCATTGCCGTGCTGGCTGTGGTGGCCGCTATCTTGCCCTGGGTCCTGCTGGTGAGGAAGTAGGCATGAGTGGTGGCACCTGCAGGGGCCGCCAAGTGAGGCTGGGCCTGAGAGCTGCTCTGGAAGCTCCCCACAGCCAGGCGGGCCATGTCCTGGGAGGGGGCAGAGGAGCCCCAGTGCAGACCTGGTCCAACCACGTCCTGAGGAGTGGGTGGGCGGAGGGGAGGCCTGGGGCAGAGAGAGGGCATTAGGACAATGCTGACTGGAAGTATGGCGGCATCTCTCCACCTCCAGCTCCTCGCTCCTAGCAGGGGCTCAGGCCTGAAAGGGAGGCTGGGCACTGGTCATCTCTGAGGCTAGAGCTGAGATGAGCAGCTGAGCTCTGGGCTGAAATGGAAACTCGAGGTTCCAGGCCGGGGTGAAAATGTGACGGAAGCCCCTCCTCAGAAGAAACAGCTATGGCCCCCTGATGCATCCTCAGCAGCTGCTTTCCCCTTCCTCTAGGCTAGAACTAAGCAGGGTGGGAAGATGAATGGTTACCCCTTCCTGTGGGGTCACCAGCCCTGAGGTACAGTCCTTATCTGCCAGGTGACCTAACTGAAGCCACGTGGGGCTTCCTGGGGACAAGGAAGTTCTGCTGGTACATCCTGCTGGGTAGGGGCCCAATGGCAGGACTCCTCCAGGTCAGAATTCCCACCCAGGATTCTCTAACTTGCTCTGAGGAACAAACAGAAGGGGTGGTGCAGGGGCCGAAAGCACAGTTTCCCAGAAACTCAGCACCCATCTGTGACTCTCAAGCTGGGCAAATGTATGTGCCTTTCCACCCCCAGGTCCTCCCTGAGGGAGAAGCCAATCTCAGAGGCTGTGGCCCAGGATTTCTGGGGGAAGTAACAGAAAACGGTCTTCCTGGGGAGCTGAGGCCACATCAGGAAACAGGGAGGGGTTTGTTGATAGAGGCCGAGGCCAGCAGGATGGCCCACAGACAGAGCCAGAGATCTCCCCAAGCCTCTCAGGCCCAAGGAGTGGTCCAGATTTTGAGTCTTGGGGTTCTCAAGGATAGACTGGAAGGTGGGGCGTGCAGGGAAGCCTGATGGACGAGACGAGTCAACCAAGAACTATGTGGGCAAATTAACCCCTGGGGGCTCCCGCCTCCCTTCCAGCCCAAGTCCTCCACCTCATGACCCAACCACTCATTAGAGGCCACACCAGCTGGGCCAGTTTCCGAGGTGGAGTCCCAGGCTGGGCTGGGTGAGGAAGGGTGGGGAAGAAAACAGCTGTGCTTGTCAAGGACGCTACTGTCTCAGTGAATGCTGAAACCCAGGTGCTGTTGGCTGCTAGCCAAGGCCTCTTTACCTGGGGACCCCACCCTGGACAGTGCTGGGGGTCCTTGGTGAAGACCACTAGAAAAATCTCAGATTGGGTCTTGCCTGAGGAGTCAGTCAATCGAGAACAGCTATTTCCTGTTTACTAAGGCCCATAAATCAATGGCCATAATCTTAAATTACCTTTAGGATTAAAAACAACAAAAACCTCCAGCTATTCTCTCACACCCCGGCTGTGCCAACAGCTGAGCCCTCCACAACATATACCTCTCTCAGCAAAGTTTGCTATTTGCGGGAAAAGAAATAGCACTCTGCCTCTTACTTAGTTCCCAAGTGCCTGTAGTGGTGGCCATTTGGGGACCATTAGGGAATAGGGTCCACACTACAGGGGATATTTGGGACACATGGAGGGCTGATTTAAAGCACTTATGGGCTTCTTTATGCTTTTTTCAAGACTAGAGAAGAGCATGGGTGCTACTTGGTGGGGGGGGTGGTATAGGTGGATTCATGGGGAACATATTTATTATAGGAATAAAAATGTTAAATTTACAAAGACTCTCATGAGTCTGTTTTAACCTCAGCTGGGCTGCTTTAAACAGTGTCATGAATTTCTGGGGACTTGGTTTTAGTCTTTTCAGATTCTGTTGTGTTTGCCAAAAGTTAATTTCAAAGTACCTGTAGTGTTTTCATATCATTCAGCAGTGACTTGTAGATGGCACTTGTTTTATTTTCAAAGAATGTCAAAATCTATTTTTTAAATAAAGGTATATATTTTCTCAAAGATTCTAGAGACATTGGAAATAGATGTGGGAAGCTCTGAGCTTGGGCTTTTAGGATAATTCACTTTAGAAAATACACATGCAAACGGCTCAACATTTATTCAGCCTCACTTGTGAAAGAAATGCAAATTAAAATTCTGCTGGCATACCATTTTTCACCTATTAGCTTGTCAAACCCTGAAAGTTTCAAAACCCACTCTGCCGCCAAAGCTGAGGGGAAGCAGGTGAGATGGTAGGAATGTACATTGGTAAAACCCCTAGGAAGGGTAATTTGACATTATCTATCAAAATGTCTACTTTGACCCAGCAACTCTTGTTCTAGAAATGTATCCTACAAATATACTAGTATATATGGGCAGGGACACATATACAATGTTATATAATTGCAGCATTTTTCGTAATAACAAAGGACTGGGAAAACCCTGCATGCCAATCAATGGGGGATTGGTTGTATAACTTAAGGTCCAAGGACTTTCATGCAGCTGTAAAAAGAACAAGGAAGGAGTCTATGAACCAACATGGAAAGTCTCCAAGATCTAATGGCTAGTGGGAAAAAGCAGGGTGTGGAACACTGGGTATCAGATACTACAATCTGTGTAGAAAGTGGGGGAATAAGAATTTACATTCTTATTTGCTTACTTATGCATAAAGAAATTGGGAAGATAGGAAAAAACTAATACAGTGATTAATTGTAGAAGAGGATGAGAAAATGCTGGAATGGGAAGGGGAATTGTCCCTTTACCTTGGATAATTTTTGGTTTTTTGAACCAAGTAAATCTATTACTTATTCAAAAATTAAATTGAAAAATTATATTAGAACTAAAGATATTTTCACTGGTCACACCTATTGCCTGGTCAGGAGCCGGTCCCAAGAACATTCGAGAGCTGCCAGCCTTGTCCTGTCATTCAAGAGGGTCATCTACCTGCTCAGTGGGGCTGGTTTGTCTGGTTAGAGGTGTGACATTTTGTGCTGTGACATCAGGCACCCAGGAAGGAAAGTAAAAAGTTTAATATTCTCAGTGTTCCTAAGTTCCTATGGATTTCTTGGGCCCCATCATTTAATGTACTTGTTCTGATCCTTCTCTACCCTCCCTTTCCTTTCTCAAATAAAATCTTTTGCTTTAAGCAACCATCCTGGGGTCAGGGCACTACAGGAAGAAACCATTAAATAGATAGACAGACAGACAGATAGGTAGGTAGGTGGGTAGGTAGGTAGGTAGGTAGATAGGCAGACAGAGAGATGGGTGGAAGCCTGGGGTTAAACGTAAACTCTCTTGCTCTTCTCTTCCTTCCCTTATCCAGAGGCATCCCCTCTTACACACACACACACACACACACTCTTTGCCACCTCCCATTACAATAACCTTTAACTCTAATATGTACTTGCACAGTCTAGGCCTACCAAGCAAAGGATCTATGATGCTGGTGGGGCCTGGGCCAGGGCTGCCAGGAGCCTCGACATGCACATTAGGGACCTCTGTGCCCTCAGATACAGTCCCAGGACCTCTCCCCTCAACAAAGCCTGATATCTCATAGACAGCTCTGTGCTCTCTTCACTTCTCCCTTTGACCTCCTTATCAGTCCAAATGTCCTTTTTGGCACAAAATAAACAACCTTGGCCCATCCTCACAACTCCTTGCTTTCCTTCATCCTCCTCTTACCTGGTAGAAATGAATGCCACAATTAATTCTCAACACAAACTATTGGCAGTTCCAACAAGCAGTGCTGGTGCAGGCCTCTGGGCTTTTGCTTGGGTGGCTCCCTCTCCTGGAATATGCTTCCTGCCTTGTCTATCTGGAAAACTCCTACCTAGCTTTCCAGAAACAGTTCAAGGGTTACTTATGAAGACTTCCCCACTCCCAACCTCAGCTAGAATTGGCCACTCCTACATTGTGCCCCCCACTGCCTCACACCATCTTCCCAGGGATGCTTTATTATGCCTATTTGATGACAAGTCTGCCTCCTCCTTCTAGACAATGTGCTCCTTAAGGGGAGGCTAGATCTTACTGATCTTGGTATCTCAGTGCCTGGCATAGAATTTAGTAGAGTAACAGCCAGATAAATATTTGAATAATGCACAAGTGAAGGAATGAATGAATGAATGAACAAATAAACAGGATGGTTTGGTGTCTAGAAAAGAAGTTTAGTCCAAGGGACTTAGACACCTAAGTGTCTGGATAACACTTGCTTTAATGTGTCTTAGGGCTTCACAAAGACCAGCTTCAAAATGACCTGAAAGAGCCCGTTTAAAAGGAACTTTCTCCCCATCAAAAAATGGGCAGAGAGCGGGGTGGGCACAGGGGTGCAGGGATGCATTTATATGGTGACTGACAAACAATAATGAACAATTAAAATTTCACAATGTTATAAACTATTATGACATCAATTAAAAAAAATGGGCAGAGGATATGAACAGACATTTTTCTAAAGAAGATATATAGATGGCCAACAGGCACATGGAAAGATGTTCAACATCACTAATTATTAGGGAAATGCAAATCAAAACTGCAATGAGATATCACCTTGTACCTGTCAGAATGGCTATAATTAACAAGACAAGAAATAACAAATGTTGGAGAGGATGTGGAGAAAAGGGAACCCTCACACACTGCTGGTGCGAATGCAAACTGGTGCAACCACTATGGAAAACAGTATGAAGATTTCTCAAAAAATTAAAAATAGATATACCATATGATCCAGCTATCCCACTACTAGGTATTTATCCAAAGAACATAAAATCAACAATTCAAAGAGATTTATGCACCCCTATGTTCATCGCAGCATTATTCACAATAGCCAAGATGTGGAAGCAATCCAAGTGCCCATCAATGGATGAATGGATAAAGATGTGGTGTATACACACACACACACACACAATGGAATACTACTCAGCCATAAAAAAGACAAAACCATGCCAACTGCAACAACATGGATGGACCTTGAAGGTATTATGCTAAGCAAAATAAGCCAGACAAAGACAAACACCATATGATTTCACTCATATGTGGAAGATAGACACATTGATAAGGAGAACAGTTTAGTGGCTACCAGAGGGGAACAGAGTCGGGGGAGGGCGAGAGGAGTAAAGAGGCACATGTATGGTGACAGATAAAAACTAGACTATTGGTAGTGAACAAGATGTAGTCTATACAGAAACTAATATATAATAATGTACACCTGGAATTACACAATGTTATAAACCAATATGACCTCAATAATTTTTTTTAAAAAGGACCTTTCTCAAACCATGAGAAGAATATAAGGAAGAGGAAGAGAGAGGGCAGCCTGGCTAGGTGGCCAGAGGATCACGCAGGGTGGAGCCAAGACACACAACAGACACTTGTGAAAATAGACTCCATAACTAAGCTACCAGTAATTTGCACCTGTGTGTACAATTTGTACCCTGGCAATCTTCACGCCATATAAAATGGTTATGCTGTCCAAATGGTGGGCTGAAGGTTTAATTTCAATGACTCAGTGTTGGATGGAGGAAGGGAGATAAGGAGGCCTGAGAGGGTAGGGTGACAGCAGAGAATGATGGGGGAGACCTGAAGAAGAGGGGATTAAGGAAATTAATAAGGACAATAAGAAGAAAGAAAAGAGGGTGAGACTGTGAAGACCAGACAGGAAAGCAAGGTAGGAAGGCAGGAGCTTCCAGAGGCTCCCTATGGTTTTCAGCATCCATATCAAACTCAGCTCGCCCGGAGCTCTGTGGGCTTCTCTGTGAAGGCTTCTAAACTCGAGCCACAAGGACCTGGCTCCTGTAAACAATGTATCATGCCCCTTCACACCACCATGACTTCCCTCCAGCTATTCTCATGGAGCTAATTTTAACATTCTTCAAAACTCAGTCAAGGGTGACCCTAGAGCTCTCTTCTGCTCTGAGCACAGACCACCAAGGGCAGCTGGGCTCAGCAAGCACTTTTCCTGGGGTCCTGTGGTTGTTGATTTCATCTTTCCTCTTAGACAAAGAGCTTCCTGCAGGCAGAAACTTTGACAATTTCATTTGGTAGCTCCAGTGTCCAGTTCAGAGCTGACCCCATGAAAGACGCTCCAAAAACATTTGTTGAAAAGAATTGCAGCGGAGGAATTCTCACTGAATTTTTGAATTACTAATAAAATCTGGGGCTATTTCCTTCACAGCATATTTAAGGACACAACTATTTTTAAGTCATGAAAGCACATATTCTTTACTGACTCTGCCCTGGGCCCTCAAGGATATAGTTTCTCACCCTTTGACTTGACCCAATGGGTTCCTACAAATTAGGACCATATACAGAGTGACCAGAAGGGACTGTGGGGGTTCATCTAAAACCTACGGTTCCTGTATAACCTTGCACAAGTTCCTCTCACTTCTCTGTGGCTCAGCATCACAAGGCTATTTAGTGGATTAAAGGAGTTAATAATGTAAAGTGAGTAGAAGAGTGTCCCTAGCACTCGGCAAGCTCACTACATTTTATGCATTATTATGAAATGTGTGTCTTCCCTCAGTATGACACCTGTATTACTCATTCAACAGAAACCAATCCCCTACCGGGCACGCTGCAGGAGTTCAGCCCGCACTGCAGCCTGGCTCAGAACCCATTTGTAGGGGAGCGCACCCCCTGCCCTGCTTCCATCCGATCCTGAACTGAATGACCGCAGGCAGTAAAATTCAGAAAGGGGCACAGCTCTCGGCATGGAAAAGCTTCCTCAAGCCGCGCTCCTTCAAAGTGTGGTCTCGGACCAACATCCTCGGCATCACCTGGGAGCTCCTGAAAAGCTGGTTCAGACCTACTTCCGCGGGGTGGGGGCGCATCGGTGGCCCCAGTTCTCGCAAGGCCCCTCACCGGCCGGAGCCGAATCTCGGGCGGGCCCCACGGCGCGGTCAGCACACGCCGCGGTGTGGAGGCGGCAGCCGGCGCCCAGCTGGAACTCGTTAAAGCACTGACACACTCGACACACCCGACACACCCACACCATTGGCCCGGGAGGGGATGGTGGTATGCAACTCCGAGGGGATCGGCCGGCCGCAGTCCCAGCGTCACCTGACGGCCAAATGTAGCACCCGCCCTTTCTCGGCTAATGAGTTACCATCCTCCCGGCGCTCGGGAATGAAGGGACAGGGGTCCTGTGGGGCCGCTCGCTCCCTCATCTCCCACCAGGATAGTCAGACCCTGAGCAGTCCCCGCCACTCTCCCAGGAGCGACCATTCTCAAAGGACGCAGCTGCAGAACCCAGATCTCCGAAGGGAGAGACAGGGACCTGGAGAAGGGAGTTTGCAGCCCCTCGCAGTTCCCCTCCTAGCCGCGAGGCGACACCAGTCATCAATTTCTTTCCCAGTTTCCTCTTCGCGTTCAAAGTCCGCGCTTCTCTCGCTCCAAGAGACATCGGTCTCGCGAGATGTCTCGTAAATTTACAGAACCGGAAGTAGCGTGTAGCTCTCTTCCTTTTTGCGGCCATCGCCGAGGCGCCTTCGGGTGAGGATTTGTTGGGAAGGCGCGTGTAATCCGTAGCCATCCGTTCACTGGACCGGTGGCTCTCAACCCTCGAGGCCCCGATACCCTCCTGGCAGCCGAATAGCAGCCAGGGAGGGGAGTCAGTATGGTCTCGACCTGTTTTCCCTCTAGCTTAAGGGCCGCTGGGCTGGGGAAGGCATGGGGAAAAGGGGGTTTGAGGAATCGGGAGCTGGAGGGGAGGGGACCCGTGGAGATGGAGGAAAGTCTGGGCGGTGTCGTTTGCTAAAGAGTGGTCTCGAAATAATTTCTTGAAGACCACGGAATTTCCACACCGCGCTTTCCATTTTTGAAGGCATTTTGGACCCTAGATTTGTACAGCATTTTCCAGGTTCGGGGTGGGGACCGTGATTCATTTATTTTGCAGGCGGCTAAATATGGTCACAGTCAAGTCCGTAGAAGATTAATGTTGATTGGTCTTCCTGAAGCGAGATGTTATGTTTGAAAAATTGAGTTGTTGGTCTGTTTTGCTCTAATTCAGTAGAGATGTGTCCTGTCTTAACTTTCCAGTACTTAAGGAGTTTCGAGAGAGTTAAACAAAGTTTAATGACTAAAATAAGTGTGTCACTAATGGAAAATCCTTTATTCCGTAAGCAAATATAGAAAGCATCCCAGTAAAGCAAAATTTTTTAAATTTTAAGTTTCAGTTAGTTCACAGGCCACTCAATTCAAGTAGTTTTTGGTGGAGTTAAAGAACTTGACAGTTTGTGTGTGCATTCTAAATTTTTAAGATGAAATTATTTCTGTTACTTGTTTGGAAACTGAATGAGATTTTGGTCATTTAAGGGTTTGATCTCTTTTAACTTTTTATTTAGCCAAAATGAAGTTCAATCCGTTTGTGACTTCTGACCGGAGCAAGAACCGTAAAAGGCATTTCAATGCACCTTCCCACATCCGCAGAAAGATTATGTCTTCCCCTCTTTCCAAAGAGCTGAGACAGAAGTATAATGTTCGGTCCATGCCCATCCGAAAGGATGATGAAGTTCAGGTATGTACCGTGTTTAGGTCGTCTTGGCAGGTACGCTGCACACTTGGCGGATTGTTTTCTGAGAGTGATACATCTGAGGCGTTTGCTCCTACAACAGGATTGCAAAAGGAGTTGAGCCAGGGACTGAAAAACAAAAAATATGCTGCTTCTCAGTTCTTACTTCACCTTTACTTTTTGGTGAAAATCAGTTGCCCTAAGCATCAGATGCAGCCATAATTAAACAGAAGAACACGAAAGATAGCTTGGAACCAGAACATTTCTTTGGATTTATCTTTTTCTTGGTATGTTTGATATTGAAGAGGCATTTGAAGACCAGTAAACTATTCTGTGAATGAAAATCCAGATAGAGAAGTTCTGGCTGAACCGTACTTTCATATGATTGAGTTTGTTAGTAAATAATTTGTCAAATCTAAGTGAAAATTTCGGTAGATGTCTCTTATCTCTAACTTGTAGCTAGTGATTAAAGAATTCAGGCAGTCTCTAAAGCAACGCGCATATCACCAGTACTGTTTCATGAGGTTCGTGCCCATTTAAATGAGACCAGTTCCCACCTAGTGGTGTGGGCTGAGAACAGCCATTGGTTGCTGCTGTGCTCCTGCTGAAATTGCCCATAGATTTGGGAGGCAGTCTTCTCTGCTTTCATAATATCTTAATGTAAGAAAGTATGCAATTGGAAAGAAACATCCGTTCAGAAGCACTTTGGGTTGCTTCCTGACAAGCTGAGGGGGGATCACTCAGATTCCTGGGTAGAAAACTATGTTAGTTAACCTTTGAGAAAGAAGTGGTTTGTTCCCTTAAGTATTTGTTGCTGCCCAGTCCTTGACCCGCACTGGGTTGGACACTTGAATGGGTTGTGAGTTAAATACTTGTGACCTGATGCCCCCTTTGAGATAAAGTAACAAGGTCCTTGTCAGTTTGCTACAAAAAGCTGCAGTGAGATTGTTTATAACCTTTTAACAAGCCCAGCGCTGCTGGTGGACCATTGGTTGTAGGGATACACTGTCCATCACTGTAGATTTGTATGGGAGCATGGTTTATTTGCAGGTTAATTAAAGCCAGCAATGGAATTATTGGCCCATTTCCATTAATAAGTCTTCCAAAATGAAAGGTCCTACAGATCTGATAGAGTGATGTTTCCAAGATTCATAGTTTTCCAGAAAAACAAGGTTAATCTTGTTCTTTTATCTGTATATTTCTGTTATTTTTGAATTTGCATTTAGGTTGTTCGAGGCCACTACAAAGGACAGCAAATTGGCAAAGTAGTTCAGGTTTACAGGAAGAAATATGTCATCTACATTGAGCGAGTGCAGCGGGAGAAGGCTAATGGCACAACTGTTCATGTGGGCATTCACCCAAGCAAGGTAGGAGTGGTGAGAATGCTTGAGAGGGGAGGGGAAATTATAGCAATTGCTGGCAAATTTGATTGCTTGTTCACAGAGCAACCCCAGAGAAGTGGATTTTAGATGTTCTGGAAGCCAGTCTTAAAGCAAATACTGTATTTGAACTCAGTATTCTAATAGCACTTAAAATGTTTATCAAATGAAGGTGTTTTTAACGGTCATTCTGTATGTATATTTAATGTATCTTTTCCTCAAAAGCTGATTGGTCAGTAATCTGACAATGAACAGATCTTAAAATCTAGGAAATAGGGTAATTTTTAGGTGAAATGGAGTGATACCCTGTTTGCTCTTGTGTATTAAACAATTAAATAAGCAGTAAGGCATCTTTACAATTCTGTGAAGTACATATTAAGCTGTTTACAGATGGGGGAAAAAACTGAAGCTCAGAGGCTAGATCCCACTGATAGTGATGTCTAAGCCAAGATAGAAAATGTGATCTGATGCCCATAGCAGGTACCTGCCATGGACTTTAATGTGAATTCTCCCATATTGCTGTTTCTAATTTCTCTCTTCCAATTAAAATCATATTTAAAGGTAACAAATGCATGTGGTGAATGTTCACATACTGAGGTGTTTGTTTTTTAAGATCTTAAATGGACATCATAAATTTAATTTTCAAACTGCAGAAAAGTCAAAAGACTAGTGCAGTAAAACACCTGCGTATCTTTCACCTAAAATTCACTATTAATATTTGGACACATTTGCTTTACTCCTTTTCCCTACCCCACCCCCACTCCCTAGTGGATTACTAACTTCATGACACTTCACCTCTAATTATTTAACTATGTATCTCCTGAGAGTGAGGACTTTCCCATTCTTTAAACTACTCCAATCATTTTTGCCCCCACCACTAAATCAGCCATTGTCAAGGTCACCAATCCAGTGACTGATTCTTAGCCTTTATTAGTGTAGCATGTGACACAGCTGATCTCCCTCCTTACAGCTCAGTAGTCATCTTCATCTCATTCCAGTCTTAGGACTTCGGATAGCTAGAAGCAGATGACTCCCACCTAGACTCAGTATCCAGTTGCCTATATTGTTTTTCAACTTTGATATCTAATCAATCTCTCAAACCTAACATGTTCAAACTCCTGATTTTATCCTTCCAACCTCTCAGTTGGCCATCAGCACAGTGTATGGCATCTCTGTCCTCCCAATTGCTCAGGCCAAACGTCATTTTTGATTATTATATACCCCATGTCAGTTAGTAAGACCTGTTGGCTGCTGTCATGTTATATCCAGAATCCTGTCTGCTTGTTACTCTTAGAGTGGCCTACAAGACCTTACCCGATCTCCCCTCCCTAGCCTCTTCATGTCATCTTATTCCACTCTCCATGTTCCAGTCTGCTAGCCTCCTTGCTGTTCCTACAACCATAATACCCAGAGTTTGTCCGCCGGTTGCAGTATCACCTGGCAACTTGAAGCACAATTTGGAGGTGGGACCCAGGGATCTGTTTTAACAAGCCCTCCAGTTGATTTTTAGACACATTCAAGTTTTAGAAACACACATCTGTAAAACTTTTAAGTTCTCCTGCCTCTGGACCTTTGTACTTGCTGTTCTCTTTGGGACAGTTTTACCCAGATGACTCTTCACTTATACCCCTTCTCTTGGGTCTCTGATCAAATGTAGCCAGATCAGTAGGTCCTTGCCTGATCACCCTGTATGTTTTAGCCCCTGTTCTCCAGCATTCCATCTCCCCATACTATAATATAAGCTCCATGATAGCAGAGATTTTCTTTTGGTCACCATACTGTATTTCCAGATCCAGTTCAGTGCTCTCTTTGCCCTTCCCTCAGTTTCCTTCATAAGACTAAAATTTATCATAATCTGGATGTCTTCAGCCACTAGATCTGTTAGAATAAGATCTGTACTGTGACTTCACTAAAGGTTTTGCAGGGTGAAGCATGTGTGGAGGCTGCATTTAATTTCCAACCTTATGGTTCTAAAGTTACTATAGAAATAAAAATATATTATGATTTCGTTAGCTTGTAAAACTTGGGCGAGAGGAGTAGAATAGTTGATTTATTTGCAGTAGAAAAAGAATCAGATTTTGTAATAAAGCATAAGGAGGATATGAGAAGAACTACTGACATCACATTGCCCTTTCTCCTTTGTTGGTAGAGCATTAGTAAACATTTGAGTTAGCTTTGATTTGGGGACTAAAGAATAATTTCATGTTGAGGCATCCACTACCCCAGGTTTGGGAAATTGGATTGAACGTTGGACCTTCCTGTGTGTTCTGTATTGGTAATTGTTTAAAGCTTAGAAGTCTTTTTTCTTATTTTTCTGCAGGTGGTTATCACTAGACTAAAACTGGACAAAGACCGCAAAAAGATCCTTGAACGTAAAGCCAAATCTCGCCAAGTAGGAAAGGAAAAGGGCAAATACAAGGAAGAAACAATTGAGAAGATGCAGGAATAAAGTAAACTTACCTACAGCTTTAATTAAAAACTGTTAAAATGAAGAGCCGTTGTTTTATCTGTGGTGCTTTGGGACACTACCTAGTTTTCAGTGGGTCAGCTTTCAGGGAAATTAAAGTGACATTTGTTAGCTGGAGGCAGGCTGCCCCTGTCTTGTTACTTGATTGCACTAATGGAAAATACTGTTTAAGTAGAGTTAGGTTTTTACACTTGAGCATCAGTTCTCTTAATCATTGAAACGCTTGCTAACAATTTTCTGAAATCAGAACTAATGAGGTAGTGATTTTTATTTATTTATTTCTACAGCAGGCAGCAGCATTTTGGGGTACATGATTACTCATTGAGAAGAAGGCCTAAATGAAAAGCTAGGTGGGAACACTGCCTCTATTGAACCTGTTACTGTCTTCCTCCTGATGGACTACTATGTATATGAACATAGCATATTAAAAGAAATTTTTTTTGCATAAGAGTTTTGCCATTGGATATCAAGTCTTGCTTAGAACAGAATAGAGGAGCTGATGAGATTTTCCAGTAGCCTCTAGACCACTGCTTCATGCTGTAGAATACCCCGGACCCCTCTACCATCTTGCCTTTATGCCCTGGTGCTGGGTGAGTGCCATTAGACCAAAACTTAACAAAACTGAAATCTTCAAGTTGCAATCTGAAATAAAAAGTGTTCGCCTAAAGTGCAGGTTCTCTCAGGATTACTTAATGGTGTACAGTGTTACTGTTGACAGCACGTGAGCGCCTCTGCCCTTCCTCACTAGATGAAGCATCAAAAGAGGCAGAAGGATGAATGCAGTTTACTTTCCGGGCTGGAGGCTTTGCAACAATGGGGAAATGGGTAACCAATTTGGCAGCAGGGGATCTGAGTTGAGTAAGTGGCTTCCTTACTCAAGGTCACACCTATGCGGACCCCAAGTATCACCTAACTTCGGCTTCCGCAGAACACGGAGCAGCCTACAGACTGGAAAGAACCCTTGCGATACCTGCCTCAGAGCCGAGAATAAGTAGCTCTCCTGCCTGCGCGGCGTCTCTGGGGCGGGGCTTCCGGTCGGCGCGGAGCAGCTTCCGGCGCCGTCTCGCGGAGCCCGGGGGCCGAGCTGGCGGGAGTTGAGGTGATGGCGCGGCGCTGCTGGACGCAGGCTAGTGGGTGGAGGGGGCTCCCCGGCCCTGCGGTCCGTGGCGCTTCCTTTTCCCCCTCCGGACCTCCTTCTTTCCTGCAGGAAGACTTGGATTCCGTGGTCTCCGTCCCTTGCCTCCCTCGGCGGGGTTCATTCATTCAGCCCTGAGCTGGCCGCCCTAGGCGGGGGGGCGGCGATTAGGGGGCTGGGGCCGTGTGGAGCCGGGCGCAGTGGGAGCCGAGTCCACGGAGGTCAGGGAGGAGGACCGCACAAAGGAGGTGGTGCCCGAACCGGGTCTTCAAGGATAAGCGGGAGTTCCTGTGTTGTGGAAGGTGCGGGGACGCTGTACTAAGTGCTTTGTCTGCGTTATCACCGAGTCTTCATAACAGCCCATTGTGATGGAGAGTCGTACTCTCCCCATTTTATAGTTAAGGAAACTGAGGCCTCAGTAACTTCGCCCAACTTAGTCACAGTAAATGGTAGAGTCAGAAATTGAATTTCCAAGCCTAGACTCTTAACCCTACCTCTGCACTGCCTCGCTACCATACCTGTAAGCAAATTTGGCAAATGTCCTTTGAACATCTTTTTGTCGCAGTTTTGTATTCGTCGGCCCTCTGAGGGGATAAGCTAGGTAGAAGACTCAGCCCCTGCCTTCTAGGTCGTGTACACCCGAACCAGTCGACTGAAAATACAAAGCAAAGTGCTCCAGTGAGTGGTGCGGGCTGTTCAGAGGAGGAAGAAATGGCAATCAGCTGGAATTGCTGAATGCATCGAAAGGAGACTGATTTGACTTGGGTGTGATTTGGAAGATCAATGGAAGGACATTCCAGGCCGGAGACAGCCAAAGCAAAGACACACAGGTGGGTAAGGAAGGGAGGTGTTTCCAGTTTTCTCTAACCAAGCACATTTATCGGTTATTCCGCCAGCAAAGATCCCACACCGGGAAGCTGACCACACTTCTTTAGGGCCACGTTTCTTTCATGCTGCTTTAGAACAGGTGTTGGAAGCTAAGATAACCACAGGGATGGGCTGGTAAGGTGAATAAGTTAGTAGGTGGCTTAGGGACTGTGGGAAATGGGAGAGCACCGGCTCTACCTAAAGGGAGCTGTTGCCTTTCCACTCCAGCCAGTTGCTAAGCTCCCAGTGTGGCCACATCTTCCCCTTTTTCAAGAAAGTCAGAAATCTAGATTCTTATATGAAATTTCCTGATGTGTAAATATAGGTAAATCATTCAGTTTTTTTAGAAAACAAACACTGAATGGACTAACCAAAATAGGTCTATTAGTGACATGTGGCTGTGGGCTCTGCTTTGGAATTTCATGGTATAGTGTAAGGGCCATATCTCATATTAAAGACAGAGATTTTGCATCTTTTGGTTATAAATTATTTCCAGACTGTCTTCATTCTTTTATAGGATGGAGATGAGGCTTTTCCTTCCTGTGCAGTCACCTGAAGGGCCTCAAATAGCAGCCACTCAGTTTCTGAGAGATGCTGGTTTCAGTGAGGAGTCTGGAAGGTGCTCTTCCTGGATTCCATTGAATACCTTGTGGTTTCACATCTCTTCTCAAGATGACTAGGACCTGGGAATGATAATAGATATTCCTTGGGAAACAAAGTCCCATGTCAATTAAATGGTACTGGTGGATAAAACAAACTGGTTTCTTTACTGCAGAACTTCTCAGAGCCTTTAAAATGTCAGTTTGCACTGAGAATCTTGAACTTAGACTTAAAGTAAAGGGCATTTTGTACACATTCTATTTCTTCAATTCTGAAATGCACATTTTTCACATTTTTTAAATTTGGGTGTGTTCATTTAATATAGGTTCTCTGTTTTTCCTCTCAAAAGAAAGTTGCTATTAAGTCAATGGTTTTATAGTCAGTAATGTCTTAGAATCAGGAACATTGCATGGTTAACCAGTGATGCTGAACAAGGGAATTTGAAGCCTTTATAGTGGAGAATGTTCAGGACCTGGATACAGGCTTAGCTTAAGACCCTTACTCAGAGCTTTTAAAAGTTTCCATCTTTCTCTGCTTCTCAGGATTCTGCCCTTCCCCTCAGCTCTGCATTTGATGGCTGGATCCTGTTTTCCTAAAATCATTGGAATTCCTGTGATCATCATATGGACTCTTCCTCTGGCCTCATCACCATCCTTTATCCTGGAGTTGTCCTAACTGAGGAATCTCAATTTAGACACCTGAGTATCAAGTTCTCTCCTGAAGAACTCTCCAATCTTGGTGGAGTGTGGACTCCATCTGGGATGTCTCCTTTTGGCGTAATAATCTCTTGATATATTTCTATGTCTATAGGTGTAATTTTTCCACTTCTGGAAATACCCCACCACCTCTATTCAAAGCCATCAAGCCTGTACCTGAAAGTGTCTCCCGGCCTTGGAGTGCTCAAGTTCACTTGGACTCTCTGCTTTGTTCTGGAAATATGTGGGCTTCAGCTCAGGCTGTGTCAAAACAGGCCAGGCCTACAGACCTCCCAGGAGGGCAAAATCCCTTTTCCTCACCCGCGAAGCTGGATTCATCTTGTTGGATATGAGACCTTTTCTTTACTTCTGTTATCTTTCTCCCATATAATGTTCACATGACTCACAATCTGAGGCATTTATTCTGGCACGCCTTCGTTCCTGGTACCCTCCACTGTCTCTTCCCCAGTCCTGCTGCAGCTGCTCCTTAGCCCAGGCCCCAAGAGAAAATGGTCCCTGTGGCAGCAGCTGGTGTTGTTTCGTGAGGCAGCAACATTTGAGGATATGACCAAAGATCGGAAGTGTTTGGAAACCTCTTGAAAGGACTGCTGCAGGGACGCAATGGTGGACAGTTACGAGAACATGGTCCCTCAGGGTAAGGACTCAGAATCTTCATTTACTAATCCTAAGTACAGTCGACAGGGAAAAACCATCATTTAAAAATATCCCACTGCTTTCTCCTTGATTCTCCTAAAATGAGAACAGATTCTTCATCCACAAGAAATTGATTGTTTAATGTTGATTGTGGAAAGGCTAACAAGCCCTCCCTGTGCTAACTTCCAGTTCAGAGTTTGCTATTTTTATGGTGTACCTTCTAGCAACATTTCCCATTTATATTATTTCAAAAGATACAGAGGGTAAAATATTAACCTATTGCCATAGGGATTTCCATTTATCCTTTTTCCTATTCGATTGATAAAGACCAGTTAATCAGATTTCACTGTATGAGCTAGTAGTTCCATAATTTCTTCTGTTTGCCTAAAGTCTAAAATTACTACATATGTATATGTATATTTTACTGATTTAAAATTCTGTTGACATGCTCTGATTTTGAATGGTCCTAGTTGGCTTTCTAGTAGCTTTTTTCTGTTACTGCTCTATTCTATTACTCTATTATGTTTCTTCCATATAACAGTCTTCAAAAATCAGATGAAAGAATCAATGAGGAACTTTGGCAGGAAGGTCTTCCAGATAGAGTATCAGTGAATTTAACTTTGTTCTGTTTCTTTCTCCCTTCCTTAGGATCCTTCTTGCATTTCTCCATGATGCCACAGAGAGCTGGAAATGATTCCCCTGGTGTTTCAAATACAAATGAAATGGAAATGGAGAGAAGTAACATGAGAGAAAAATTTCTTATAAGCGTGACAAAGTTAGTAGAAAGCAAAAGTTACAACAGCAAGGTATTTTCCAAAGAAAAGTATTTTCAAACAATAAAAGAAGTCAAAGAAGCTAAGGAGAAAGGGAGGAAGTCATCACGTGATTATCGCCGTGCAGCTAAATATGATGTGATCTCTGTACAAGGCACAGAGAAACTAATAGAGGCTTCTCATGGAGAACGAGATCGAATACGGTATTATGTACATAAGGAAGAGTTGTTTGATATTCTTCATGATACACATCTCAATATTGGACATGGTGGGCGGACGCGCATGCTCAAGGAGCTGCAAGGAAAATATGGGAATGTCACCAAAGAAGTCATTGTCTTATATCTGACTCTGTGTAAACAGTGTCACCAGAAGAACCCAGTACCCAAGAGAGGCCTTGCACCCAAGCCTATGCCTTTCAAGGACATTGACTCCAGATGCCAAGTTGAAGTACTTGACATGCAGTCAAATGCTGATGGTGAGTTCAAGTTTATTTTATATTACCAGGACCACTTGACCAAGTTTATTATTTTACGACCATTAAAAGCCAAACAGGCCCATGAGGTGGTCAATGTTCTATTGGATATTTTCACAATTCTTGGGACACCCAGCGTGTTAGAATCTGATAGTGGCATAGAGTTCACAAACCAGGTTGTTAACGAGCTCAATGAGATATGGCCAGACCTAAAGATTGTCTCTGGTAAGTACCATCCTGGCCAAGGCCAGGGCTCCCTGGAGCGAGCAAGCTATGATGTCAAGAACATGATAAGTGCCTGGATGCAGAGTAACCACTCACGTCACTGGGCCGAAGGCCTGCGATTCATACAGATGGTGAGGAATCAGGCCTTTGACGTTTCTTTACAGCAAAGTCCATATGAGGCAATGTTTGGTTGTAAAGCCAAACTTGGACTATATTCCTCACACTTACCCCGGGAAACTGTGGCTGTTTTACAAACAGAGGAAGAACTAGAAATTGCTGAAGAGCAACTAGAAAACAGCCTTTGGATTAGGCAGGGAGAAAGGGCTGAGAATGGAGCAGACAGATCTGATATGGATGAGGACATCGATCCCACTCCTCCTGAAGCTACAGAGCCCAGCACCTCACAAGGGGCTCCAGGTCTCTTCTGGTGAACAGACACCTGCTGGGTGGATGCTCTTGGTGTCTCTGGACAATGGACAGCCATCTGAGAACTGTTGTCAAAGGCCCCAGGGGAAAGGAACATGAAGGCTGCACTCTCAAGTCAAGTTGTCCATGGTAGTCCTTGCTCAAAGGGGAAAAGCAGATCAGGTTGTGATCTAGGGCTGCCATAACAGATTACCACAAACTTTGCAGCTTATAAAAACAGAAATTTATTCTCTCATAGTTCTGGAGGCCAGAAGTCTAAAACCAAGGTGTCGACAGCATTTCTTCCTTCTAGAGGCTCTGAGGGAGAATCCCTTCCATGCTTTTCTCCTTTCTCTGATGGCTGCCAGCAATCCTTGGCATTCCTTGGCTTACAGTACCATGAGTCCAGTCTCTGCCTTGTCTTCATGTGGTGTTCAATGACCTCCTCCTCTCTGTCTCTATGTGTGTTCTTTTCTGTCTCTTATAAGGACACCATTGGATATCAAATCCATGTCATTGGATTTAGGGCCCACCCTAGTCAAGGATGATCTCATCTCTAGATCCTTACCTTAATTGCATCTGCAAAGACCCTTTTTCCAAGTAAGGTCACATTCACGGGTTCTGGGGGTTTGGACTTGGACATATCTTTTGCAGGCAGGGCACACTTCTACCCACTACAATCAGTAGAAGAATATGTTTGCCTGCAGAACATGAACTGAGGGGGTCTTAAGCTTGTAGAGCTGGTGAGACTGCCTTAATATAACTAGTACATATTCTTTCCCCTGCTTATTCCTGCTCCTCAGACACATACCCCAAAATATGGGGGCATCAGAGGAAAAGATGTGGATGAAGGACAAGTAATGAAAAGAAAAGAAGTTAATCCAACATGACCTAAGGACTGGCTGCCTCACCAGCTGAGCTATTTCCTGCTTCAAGAGAAACCATATGTGGGGCCAGCCTGGTGGTGTAGTGGTTAGGTTCGCGCTCTCTGCTCAGCGGCCCAGGGTTCACAGGTTTGGATCCCGGGCATGGACCTATGCACCGTTTGTCAAGCCATGCTGTGGCAGGTGTCCCACATATAAAAAGTAGAGGAAGATGGGCATGGATGTTAGCCCAGGGCCAATCTTCCTCAGCAAAAAGAGGAGGATTGGCAACAGATGTTAGCTCAGGGCTAATCTTCCTCACCAATTTAAAAAAAAGAGAAATCATATGGGCCATCCCTGCTCTCAGAATGGCATGCACAGGTAATTGTGTGACCTGCGTGAAACATTTTAAAAGTAGGTCAGAATTAAGGCATGGCTGGAATTTGGCTCTGAGTCTACCAGTTTTCTATGCCTCAAGCAGAGAAAAGCATGTTGTATTCCTGGAACAGGTCAGTGCATTCCAGGAAGTGACCAATAGCCTGGGAAACAATCAAGGTCTCTGGAGCAAAATACAAAAGTTGGCCTGAGGTCACTGCTCCAGCCAGAGAAGGGAGGAAGGGCCGGTCTGGGTCATTGTTCAGAGTAAGGATAACTGACCCAGCCAAAGGGAAGAATAATGCCCAGGACCTGTATATGCTGTATTCCTAAGGCCTAGAAGAGTGCCTTGCCCATCAGAGGTAAGGATTTGTTGAATGAATATATGATTGCAGAGTGGACACAGGGAAGGAGAAGGGGCCTACGGTCCTTTATTCTCCCACACATCCATCCTGCATATCCCAGAGCCATCTAAAAACCATTCTGATTGCCCCTACTGCTGGTTTCCTCTTCTGTTTCCTCTTCCCCATGCCTACTTTACAGGGTGTTGTGAGAGCCAGTGAAATAATGTATGTGAAGGGGCCTTCTCCATAAACACTGAAATTCTACTATGTGAGTTGTCTTTGCTGTTAGCAGATCCTATCCTCCATGTGAGAAGTGGAGACTTCTGTCCATTGATGTTACCTTGCTAAATAAACAATGTTAAATTGGGGGTCCAGGGAGGCTGCATAATTATTAGGAAGGAGGTGACATCATTTTCCAGCTTGTTTTGGGGGGGCCAGAATCTTGCTCTATCCTTGGCCAGCACCTCACTTTCCATTCCTCTTTTGTCATTCAGCCTGGCAGGGTCTGAGAGGCCCAACTTGACTAGTGCAACCATCCCTTCCCCCATGCTGACCAATTACCTCCTGGTTGCTGGGCAAACCAGAAACCACATCAGCTCATGTGGGTGAGAGGTGAGATGAGGCACAGCACTACTGTCTTTCCCAGGGGATGGCTACAAATAACCTAGGTTTCCGGAGCTGCTGCATCACTCCTCCTCTCTTGCTTCTTAACATTGGCAGTAGAAAAGAGTTGGAGGTGGATGCCTCGACCCAGTCTGGCCTTACTCTGCATTATCACATTTCCGCATCTGAAATGGAGGTAACCAGTGGTGCGCCACTGGCTGCTTTCAGCTTGCAAGTATATTTTGTCCACATAATGTTTTTTAAACTTAAAAAATTAATTGCCATATGGATGTCTAGTACCTCTTGAAAACTTGGAAGATCTGGCCACACTAGGCCCACATTTCTGCATAGTAGCAAATGACTGGAGCTAAGTGGTGACCCCCGGGAGGCAGTCCACACATGCATTCTCCATTTGTCCACCATCTGGGTCACTCACAGTATGTGCATATGCATTTCTGTGGCCTATTGCTGAAGAAAGGCAAGTGAAGTCAGAATGTGGATAAAAGCCAGAAACAGACTTGTATACCTGTAGGAGTTTATGATAAAAGTGGCATTTCACATCAGTGGTGGGGGATGTATTATTCAATTAATGGTGCTGGATCAGTTAGCTGTCTATCTGGAAAAAAATGAAGTCTGATCCCAAAACATGAAAAATGAAACTGTATTAGGAAAAAAAATAGAAGACTTTTGTGATCTTGGAATGGAGAAAGGCTTCCTAAGCAATATAAGAAATTCAAAAGCCGTAAAAGAAAAGACTAATATACTTGGCTACATAAAAATTTTAAATATTTATGGAATTTTTAAAAAGTGAGAAAAGATAAGTGACAGGATGGGAGAAAATATTTGCAACATCTAAAACAGAAGTAAGGAAAAAATAAAAATAAAACAGATGTAAGATACCTAATTTTAAAACGCTCCTACAAATTAATACTAATGAAAAGAGCAACCCATAGAAAATGGGTAAAGGCTAACCACAGAATGAAATAGATGGGTAGTTAGGCTTAACGTTGTGCCATGTGCAGCTGTGGTGTGATGGAAGCACCCTGGACTTGTAATCAGATCACAACTGTCAATTTAAGTGAAACAGACTTGAGTTATTTGAGAGTTTATTTTTTCCGTCATGCATATGGGAGAAAACTGCCCAGTGAGCCTGTCTTGATATAACAAATCTTACTTATAAGGAGGTACAATAATTGCTACATTATTTTCAAGGCAGCTATATTAGTTTCCTGGGGCTGCCATAACAAACTGGGTGGCTTCAACAGCAGAAATTTATTGTGTCACAGTTCTGGAGGCCAGAAGTCTGAGATCAAGGTGTCAGCAGGGTTGGTTCCTTCAGAGGGTTGTGAGGGAGAATCTCTTCCATGCCTCTCTCCTTTTTGGTACCTTCAGGTGTTCCTTGGCTCGTAGATGACTTTTTCCCTGTGTCTTCACATCGTCTTCCTTCTGTGTGTGTCTGTCTGTGTCCAAATGTCCCCTTCTTAGCAGGACTCCATCTTATTGGATTTAGGGCCCACCTTAATGACCTCATTTTAACTTGATCATCTGCAAAGACCCTATTTCCAAATAAGGTTGCATGCACAGGTACTGGAGATTAGGAGTGCAACATCTTGGGGGGCAACACGATTCAACCCATAGCAGCAGCCAATCAGAATGGTGTTTTTTTTAGAGATAATTATCATGAGGCATGGCAACAATTTCTAGTCCTAGAAAACTTAACAAAATCTCTGTTCAAATAACACTTGCAAAGGGCAGATTTATTTTAACAGAAAACAGAAGAAATTGGTACCAGTTACAAACATTTATATAAATCTCCATTTTGTATAGGGAAGCAAATTGATATTCTTGAGAAAGATCTTAATTCCTTGTTCAACTAGATCATTTGGCTTAGTTTTATGATGCAGAATGGTGTCTCTCCCTCCATATCTGCAGGAGAGAGACTGTTGCCATATCTTTCTGAGATTCCTTTTGTTAATTATGAAGACTTGCGTTTTTAAGGCTAATCTCTGGAATTCTGTTATGAAACATGTGGAACTCAATTTTACTAGGAGAAAGAAATGGAGAGTGGGCTGAAGAAGATTTTATGTAACAGTGAAGTGAGGCTCCTGTGGCATTTTTCTTCTGGGAGCTCAAGTTCTGCTTCTGCTTATAAACTAGATATGTAACCTTGAACAAGTCCCCTGAACTCAAAGTTCATCTGTAGAATGGGGATGATGATAATAATCCCAACTTCATGGAGCTGTGATGAGGTTTATGAGAGAGAGTATGTGGGTGTGGTGGAAGGGATGCTGTTTTCCTTCCAGTTTAGGGAGCTTTCACAGAGTTCAGTCTCTACCAAAAGAGTGACCAGCCAAACAAGGGCAAGTCCTCTCCTCCAAAAAACAAGAAAGAGCTGGAGGCAGGATAGCCAACCTGGGCAAGTCCTATCCCCGTCCATGCTGGGCTGGGTCCTCCAGCCTGGCTTCTGCCAATGGCGCAAGATTCCTTGCCCTTGTGCCACAGTCCCTCTGCCTATTCATATGCACAGCCACATTCCAAGCCCCGGGTTCAGGAGTGCAGTGGAGAGAAGCTACTCTGATCCTCAAATACACTTCTCGCTCGCTCGCTCTCTCTCTTTTTTTTTTTTTTTTATTGTGGTAAGAACACTTAACATGAGATCTACCCTCTTAAATTTTTAAGTGTACAATACAGTATTGTTAACCATAGGCAAAATGTTGTACAGCAGATCTCTACAATTTAATCATCTTGTATAACTGAAACTTTATGCCCGTTGAATAGCAACTCCCCATTTTCCCCCAGCCCCTGGCAACCACCATTCAACCCTCTGCTTCTATGTGTTTTGCTATTTTAGATATATAAGTGGAATCATGCAATACTTGTCATATGACTGGCTTACTCTTCAAAGTTCATCCATGTTGTCACATATGGTAGAATTGTCTTCTTTAAGGCTGAATAATATTCCATTGTATGTATATACTACATTTTCTTTATCCATTCATCCATCAGTGGATGTTTAGGTTGTTTCCACATCTTGGCTATTGTGAATAATGCTGCAGTGAACATGGGTTTGCAAATATCTTTTCGAGATCTTCATTTCAATTCTTTTGGAAAATCCCACAGAAGTGGATTGCTAGATTTTATGGTATTCTATTTTTCATTTTTTGAGGAGCCTCCATGCTATTTTCAGTGCACCATTTTACATTCCCATCAACAGTGTACTGGAGTTCCAGTTTCTTCACATCCTCACCAGCCCTTGGTATCTTTTGGTTTTTGTTGATAATAGCATTCCTAAAAGGTGTGAGATGATATCTCCTTGTGGTTTTGATTTGCATTTCCGTGATGACTGGTGATGTTGAGCATCTTTTCACATACCATTTATATGTCTTCTTTGGAGAAATGTCTATTCAAATCCCTTGCCCATTTTTTGATCAGGCTAGTTGGGTTTTTTTGCTATTGAGTTGAAGGAGGTGTTTTTTTTTTTTTTTTTTTAACCCCATATCATATATATGGTTTGCAGATATTTTCTTCCATTCCATAGGTACCCTTTTTACCCTGCTAATTGTTTCCTTTGCTGTACAGAAACTTTTTAGTTTGATGTAGTTCCACTGTCTATTTTTGCTTTTATCTGTGCTTTGGTGTCATTGCCAAGACCAATGTGTGATGAAGCTTTTCTCCTGTGTTTTATTCTAGGAGTTTTATAGTTCCAGGTCTTATGCTTCAGTGTTTAATTCATTCACTTCTGCTATTAACAGGGGAAAAAAAGTTTATTTTCCAGCAGGGCATTCCAGCCATGTGCGAAGATGCTTTAAAACCTGTAAAGGGCTGGGGCTGCCCCAGTGGCATAGTGGTTAAGTTTGCGTGCTCCGCTTTGGTGGCCCAGGGTTTGCAGGTTTGGATCCTGGGTGCAGACCTACACACCACTTATCAAGCCATGCTGTGGCAGGTGTTCCACATATAAAGTAGAGGAAGATGGGCACAGATGTTATTAGCTCAGGGCCAATCTTCCTCAGCAAAAAGAGGAGGATTGGCAACAGATGTTAGCTCAGGGCTAGTAGTCCTCACACAGAAAGAAAAAAAAAGCTTATAAAGGACTACACAAATGCTAGATGGTATGGTCTATGTTATCACTCTCTCAGAGGTGCACCCCCATGTGCTAAACCCAGTGGCCCTTACTCATTCCTTGACTTCCATCATGACTTCTTTGTGATGTTAAATGTACTTCAACCCCCATCCTATCTCCTTTTTGGTTTCCATGAAACTGAACTCTGTGTTTTTCTCCTCCTTAATGGTCACTCATTCTTTCCTCCCTCGCTGCTACTCTCTCCCTCTATTGAGATATTGTTGTCTAAAAATCTGGGGCTTTTTTCTTTCTCATCCTTGACCACTTCTTCTAGTCTGTTTTAACTGAAAGACTTTTGTGTGCAAAACTCCTTTAACCCTCTCCCAAGCTCCAGCCTTCTAACTACTTCTGGACTTCTCAGTGCCAATAATCACCCCAAACAGACTGTTCAAAGGTAAACTGGGCACATTAAAAGTTTAGAGTTTATTTGAGGAAACATCTGTTCAAATTGGGCAGTGCAAACCTTAAATGGCTAGGCGCACTCAACTGACAGGAGCTGGGGCAAGGTTTTTGCAGAGAAGACAGGGAAGCAAAGCAAAGAAATTATTTGACTGGTTATAGCTTAAGTGGTTGCCTTATTTGGGAAAGCCAATTTGGGTGTTTGTGACTGGTTCTTAAGTTTCACTTTCTCAGATTTGAGTGCATCGGCTCTAGCTTGGGTTTTGGTTTGCATATGTAGGCTCCCAAGGTGTTAGAGCCATCTCAGTCTAATGGCCTCCTTGTTTAAATACTTTAACAATACCCTTACTTCTCTGTTCCCTAATCCTATTAATGGCAAGATATTTTCTTAATCACCCAAGATAGAAACCTGAGTTATCCTCAGTGCCTCATTCTCCCTCACTGCCCATAGCCAATCATTTGCTAAATCATGTCATCTCTACTGGCAGCAGATTATATTTTCCAAATATGGATGCAACCTATATCTATAACACATCTTCTTCTAGAACCCCATTAAGAGATGGGTTTTGTCATCTCTCCTTGAAGCTATGTAGACGTTCATTCCTGCCTTGACCAATAGGTGCAGAAGAAGTGATGATATTTGTCTTCTGAGGCTAAATCACAAAAATACCACTTTGCTATCTTGGAATGCTCACTCTTGGAACCCAGCAACCATGCTGTAAGGAAGTCCAGGCAGCCTGTGGAGAGGCCCACATGGAAAGGAACCTAGGCCCCCAGCCCTCAGCCCTGACTAAGCTCTTAGCCAACAGTCAGAACCAACTTGCCAACCATGTGAGTAAGCCATCTTGGAAAGAGTTGATCTTCCCCAGATGATGCTGTATAGAACAGAGCCAAGCCCTGGCCAAACTGCAGATTCATGTGAAAAATAAATGATTTCAGGTTCAAGTTACTACATTTAGGGGTGGTTTGTTATGTAGCAATAGATAACTAATACACTAATTCCGAAATGTCTCTTAAATCTTGCCATCTCTCCATTCCCCCACATCAGTCCCTTGTTACCTTGCTTAATTGGGAGACAACCTGCCTAACGTATTTTCTGGAAATACAGCTCTGCTCAAAATAATAGTTAACGCTATTGAATGCTGATTTATCTACAGAGCTAAGTGCTTTAAATTCATGGTTATTTGATCCTTACAACTCTACAAAGTGATTTGTAGCTGAAGAAATGAGTTTAAATAGGTGAAATAACTTAAGAACTTAATTTCTCTCTTTTACAGAGGAGGAAATGATGCTCAGAAAGGTTAATGACTAGCCCAAGATTCAAACCCAAGTCTTCCTAAGTCCAATGTCAGTGCTTGTAACCATCTTCCCTGCTTAAGAATTTCCAGTGACTCCTCATTGCTCACAGGATAATGACTTAAACCTGAAATCCAAGGTGGGACACAATTTGGTCCCAAATGCCTTTGCAGCTTTGGTCTTGTGGCCTCAGGTCTGGGCACATGAATTTTTTGGTTGCACTTGTTTGGTGTGGGGTGGTGGAAAGAAACATTCTGTCAGCTAGTCTAGGCACTGCCATAGTCATTTATTCTTTCCAGGACTTGATTTTCTTATCAAAAAGTGAGAGATGATTGAACCAGCTCATATTAAGGTTCTCTTCCAGCAATAACTCCATGTAGTGTGGAAACTATCCTCTTGTACTTTTGTGCTTCCTACCTCTCCTAGAACCCCAGTGCCTGCGCTCCCCGTCAGGGCTCAGGTCCCCGCTTCCAAGAAGGTAAGAGAAGATGCGAGACTCAGAAATCGGTGCTTTAGTGAAAGTTCTCCATTTATAACTTTATCAGACTAGCTTTATATTGTGGAATAGAATCTGCTTTTTTGCAGCTCTAAGGGAAGAAGGAACATTTTTTTCTGATGTTTCTGAGATCTATTCCCAGTGGTTTTTTTGAAGCTAAGCATTGGAATGTCATTAGTTGTCACTGAGAGGGGGGAGGGGGAGGCACCTGAGAAGCTCAGATTTACGCTCTTGCTTTCAAATTATTTTGTGTGCTTTCTGGACATTAGTGCAAAAGACCATTAAAGCATGGTTTGCCAAGGCAAGGTTCAGTCACTGTGTGGGCCAGTTACCTCTGCACACTTACTTTAACCTTTTCAGATTTGGTTGGCTTTGGGTTGTAGAATTTTAAGGGGGAAGGTTTTGGGGGGGTTTGTTTTTAAATATGTGATTTACACATCTTTCCTTTTGTGGAAATTTTACAGAAATTTATATGAAACTTAAGATACTTTTAAATATAAAAGAGCACTAGCCCTCCCAGGACTTTGTCGTTCAAAGTTAACCAATGGCAGAATAGGTGTGCCCCTGGAATCTTTTTCTGAATTTTGTCCAGAATTCTATCCCTTTGGATTTATTAAAACTTGGTTTCTTTTTTGACTCCTTGGTTCCTCTTTATTATTGTTATCTTGGTACTAATCTTTGTTTACCCAGGTTCTGACATTTTTACCCCAGAATTAATTATCCCAGATGGTCTGTTGTACTGTGTTTTCCAAGCAAACAAAGTGAGCAGGAAATAAGAGCTTCCTGAGCAAATTGGCTTTCCGTTTTATTATGAGACTTTGCCTTTTCGAAGCTTGTTTATCTTATGTCTACTTTTCTTACTTATAATTGATTAAAATTTTTTTTGGTCTGGATCTAATTAGATTTTATCTTTTTCCATTTAAAATTTGGTTCTGATATTTTGCCTTTTACTTCCCTGAGTCTCCTTTGTAGAATCCATTGTTCTATTTAATTTGAACTGCTGCATCCTTTCTGTTGACCAGTTCCTTGCTCAGAATAACTTCTCCACACCTGGAGCTTTGGCCTAGGATTTCTTTTCACTTTTAGGCATATTCTATGACATTACAGTGTGAGTGGTTAGCAGATGAGCTCTTGTGAACCTTTCCTCTTTAGGTTTTGCACAGACGGGACACTCCTAATTTTGGTGAGTCATTCAGTAACCAGATGTTTGCTTCTCTCCTCCGCCCACTCCACCTCGGGACTGAGTGCACTATTCTCTGAAGGATATCACCTCTCTTTATGCCTTTCTCCTGATGCAATGTCAGGAATCCTGGAAATGGCTGCCTTAAATGTAGGGACCACTAGGTGCTTTCCTCAACACATAACTCTAATCACCGGTAATAATTCAGCTGCCTTCTGGTTCTGAAACACTGCCTCTCTGCCTGAAATGGGGGTGGAGAGAGCCAGTCCAGACACCCAGAAGCTGCCACCCTTCTTCCTCTCCAGATGCAGGTACTCTGTATATCGGAAAGAAAGCCTCCTTCCTAAGAAATCTATTGTCAATCTTGACTTTCCCTCTTCCACCTCTCCTCATCGACTTGCTTTTCTAGCTTATCACTTTCATTCATTCATTCAATATTTATGAACACCAACTATGTGCCAGGTATTGTACTGATCTTTGGAAATAAATAAACAAATAAATGATCATGGTAGAGAGTGCTAAATGCTAAGTGCGAAATAGGGCACAAAGCAAAGACTTCTAAGTCTGTAAAGGGGTGCTCAGTGAGGGCTCCACACAAAGGTCAGTTAAGCTGAGATTTGAAGGACTGTTTGCAGTTCGCTGGTGAACATTCTCCATTCTGCCTACTTTGTATTGAGGACTTCTTGCAGGGGAAATAGACTTGGCAGGATCCTCAGTAGAAAAACCTGGCAGACACCACCTTAACCCAGTGATCAAATTAACATTCCCAGTATTAGCACAACTACTGTGCCTCCTGATATGATGCACTGAGAAGAACACAACAACATTTCTGTGCTATTTTTACCAAAAATACATTACCTGAATCTCATTATGAAGAAACGAGACAAACCCAGATTGAGGGGCATCCTACAAAATAACTGGCGTGTACTCTTCAAAAAGGTCAATGTTATGAAAGACAAAGACTGAGGAACTGTCCCAATTAAAGTAGGCTAAAGAGACTGGCAACTGAATACAATGCATGACCAGGATTTTCTTTTGTTATAATGGACATCTTTGGAACAATTGGCAAAATCTGAATATTGTCTGAGGATTATATTATTGTATCAGTGTTAATTTCCTGATCTTGAGAATTGCACTGCAGTTATGGAAGAGAATGTCCTTGGTTTTAGGAAATACACATTAAAGTATTTGGGGGTAAAGGGGCATCATGTCTGCAACTTATTCTCAAATAGTAGAAAAAAAATGTACATGTCGGGGGCCAGCCCCATGGTGTAGTGGTTGACTTCAGCACACTCCACTTTGGCAGACCTGGTTCACGGGTTCAGATCCCAGGCACGGACCTACACCACTCGTCAGCCATGCTGTGGCGGCAACCCACATACCACATGGAGGAAGATTGGCACATTAGCTCACGGCGAATCTTCTTCAGCAAAAAAAAAAAAAAAAGACGTGTTTGTGTGAAGAGAGGGAGAGATATAAAGCAAATGTAGTAATGTTAACATTTGGGGAAATCTGGATGAAGAGTATAAAGGAATTGTACTGTTCTTGCAACTTTCCATCAGTCTGAAATTGTGTCCAAAAAAAATTTAAAAACAAAAAAAGAATTGGCAGAGTCCTACCAAAATGGACAGACAGCTTTGCCTTCTTGTGACCAGTCCCTTAGGCCTTGGGACCTATGAACATGGGAATAGAGGGCAGTATCTTGCAGTTTGCTCTTGGACCCACAGAAGCGAGCTTCCATGCAAACAAGAATTGCTCTCTCTGCAAGCCGTGGCATCTGCCATGTTGCAGAGCCCCAAAGGTGACTGAAAGCCCCCAGGCTCTGTGTCATTTCCCTTCTCTGTAGACAATTATATTCCAGGGACTCAGTAGAATACAGTGTCTGACAAATCTCTGCTCAGCTAAACAGACACAGAGCTCCAATTCTCACAAATACCAAGGGCAGTTTCTATCCCACTGACTGGCTTCACCCAAAAAAATGGTCCCCCACTGAGGACAATTCTTTCTTCCCATTAGTTGAATCCCTCAGTGACATTCCTTGCTGCAAAACAGGAGTTCTTAACCTGTTTCTGCCTAATGCTCTGTGGAGGTGAAAAATTATAAGCCTTATGTTTTCTCCACTGTAGAAAATTAAACCCTATATTCTCTCTTTCTTGGCACTTGGTTTGTTGTTTTTTCAAATTAATAGACTTTATTTTTTTTTTCTTTTTGTGCAGAAGATTAGCCCTGAGCTAACATCTGTTGCCAATCTTCCTCTTTTTCCTGAGGAAGATTGACCCTGGGCTAACATCCATGCCCATCTTCCTCTATTTTATGTGGGATGCCTGCCACAGCATGGCTTGATAAGTAGTGTGTAGGTCTGTGCCTGGGATTCAAACCTGCAAACCCCAGGCCGCTGAAGTGGAGCATTTAATTTAACCACGGTGCCACCAGGCTGGCCCAATATACTTTATTTTTGAGAGTAGCTTTAAGATCACAGCAAAATTGAGTGCAAAGTACAGAGTTCCCACATAAACCTCCCCACCCCCACCCCACACACAGACAGCCAACACTACCATCACCATCTGGCATCAATGTGATACATTTGTTAACAATCAATGAACCAATATTGACACATCATTATCGCCCAAAGTCCATAGTTTACATTAGGATTCATTCTTCGTGTTGTAAATGCTATGGGTTTTGACAAATGTAAAATGATATGTATTCACCATTATAGTAACATACAGAATAGTTTCACTGCCCTAAAAATCCCCTGTGCTCCATCTAGTCATCCCTCCCACGCTACTCCCAAATGCCTGGCAACCATTGATCTTTTTACTATCTCTATAGTTTTGCCTTTCCCAGAATATCATATGGTTGGAATCATACAGTATGTAGCCTTTTCAGATTGGCTTCTTTCACTTAGTACATGCATTAGACTCCTTCATATCTTTTCAAGGCTTGATGGCTCATTTCTTTTTATCACTGAATAATATGCCATTGTATGTATGTACCTTGGTTTGTCCATTCACCTATTGAAGGACATTTAGGTTGCTTCCAATTTTTGGTAATTCTGAATAAAGCTGCTATAATTATGTGCAGGTTTTTGTGTGGGTGTAAGTTTTCACTTCATTTGGGTAAATATCTAGCAGTACAATTGCTGAGTCATACGGTAAGAGTATACTTAGGTTTGTAAGAAACTGCCACACTGTCTTCCAAATTAGCTGTACCATTTTGCATTCACACCAGCAATGAATGAGAGTTCTTGTTGCTCCACATCATTGCCAGCATCTGATGTTGTTTTGGATTTTAGCCATTCTAATGGATGTGTAGTGGTATCTCCTTGTTTTAATTTGCAGTTCCCTAATGACATGTGATATTGAGCATCTTTTCATTTGCTTATTTGCCATTGTATATCATCTTTGGTGAGGTATCTATTCAGATATTTTTCCTATTTTTAAATTAGTTTGTTCATTTTCTTATTGTTGAATTTTAAGAGTTATTTGTATATTTTGAATAACAGTCCTTTACCAGATATGTCTTTTGCAAATAATTTTTCGGTCTGTTTGTTCTCGTCTAATTCTCTTGAGGCACTTGGGTTTTTATGCACCCTATTTATAATTCTCTGTTTCAGTTCTGGCTGGCAAATTTTGCCTACAGCCAGAGACTACAGTTTAAGTAGCAGCCCTAGGGGGTAAAAAAAGCTTTTTTCAAGATTAAAGTTTATTTACCCAGGTGCTGTGAAAATCAGCATGCTGAGCAGTGAGTCAATTTAGAAAACTGTAATAAAACCGAGGAGTATTCTTTAAGACATTAGATCAAAGATACGAACAATATAAATCCTAATCTATATTGAGGAAAAAGGACCCAAATGTCAAATGTATACCTGTGCTGTATCTTATAATCTTTTCATTCCTCTTCTGTTGAGATTATTTATAAAAGTTTCTTTAGTTTTTCAGACTTCATAAATTTATTGTTATCTCTTATGCAATATTACCAGCTTTGGAGCACCAAAGTACATAAAACAACTGCTAAAAAACCTTAAAGGAGATATTAACAATAACACAATAATAGTAGGGGATCTTAACACCCCCCTTACATCAATAGATAGATCATCCAGACAAAAAGTCAATAAGGAAATAATGGACTTAAACGAAAAACTAGACGCAATGGACTTAATAGATATATACAGAGCACTCCACCCAAAAAAAGCAGAGTACACATTTTTCTCAAGTGCACATGGAACATTCTCAAGAATAGACCAGACATTAGGAAACAAGGCAAACCTCTATAAATTTAAGAAGACTGAAATCATTACAAGCATCTTTTCTGATCATAATGCTATGAAACTAGAAATCAACTGCAAGGAAAAAACTGGGAAAGGGACAAAGATGTGGAGACAAAACAACATGCTACTGAACAACCAATGGATCATTGATGAAATTAAAGGAGAAATTAAAAGCTATATGGAGACAAATGAAAAAGAAAATACACCATACCAACTCATATGGGACGCAGCAGAAGCGGTCCTGAGAGGGAAACTCATAGCAATACAAGCCCACCTTAACAAACAAGAAAAATCCCAAATAAATAACCTTAAACTGCACCTAACAGAATTAGAAAAAGAAGAACAGACAAAGCCCTAAATCAGCAGAAGGAGGGAAATAAAAAAATCAGAGCAGAAATAAATGAAATTGAAACAAAAAAAAAAACAGGAGAAAGGATCAATGAAAGAAAGAGCTGGTTCTTTGAGAAGATAAATAAAATTGACAAACCCTTAGCCAGACTCACTAAGAAAAAAAGGGAGAAGACTCAAATAAATAAAATTAGAAATGAAAGAGGAGAAATTACAACAGACACCACAGAAATACAAGGGATTATTAGGGAATACTATGAAAAACTTTACGCCAACAAATTGGACAACCTAAAGGAAATGGACAAATTCTTGGAAGTGTACAACCTCCCAAAACTGAATCAAGAAGAAATAGAGAATCTGAACAGACCAATCACAAGTAAAGAGATTGAAACAGTAATCAAAAACCTCCCAAAAAATAAAAGCCCAGGACCAGATGGCTTCCCTGGAGAATTTTATCAAATGTTCAAAGAAGATTTAGCACCTATCCTTCTCAAACTATTCCAAAAAATAGAGGAAGATGGAATACTTCCAAACACATTCTATGAGGCTGACATCATCCTGATACCAAAGCCAGACAAGGACAATGCAAAGAAAGAAAACTACTGGCCAATATCACTGATGAACATAGACGCAAAAATCCTCAACAAAATATTGGCAAACCGAATACAGCAATACATCAAAAAGATCATACACCACGATCAAGTGGGATTTATACCAGGGACACAGGGATGGTTCAACATCCGCAAATCAATCAACGTGATACACCACATTAACAAAATGAAGAATAAAAACCACATGATCATCTCAATCGATGCAGAGAAGGCATTTGACAAGATCCAGCATCCATTTATGATAAAAACTCTCAACAAAATGGGTATAGAAGGAAAGTACCTCAACATAATAAGGGCCATATATGACAAACCTACAGCAAACATCCTACTCAACAGGGAAAAACTGAAAGCCATTCCTTTGAGGACAGGAACAAGACAAGGGTGCCCACTCTCACCGCTCTTATTCAACATAGTACTGGAAGTTCTGGCCAGAGCAATTAGGCAAGAAAAAGGAATAAAAGGACTCCAAATAGGCAATGAAGAAGTGAAACTCTCACTATTTGCAGACGACATGATCTTATACATAGAAAACCCAAAAAATTCCATCAGAAAACTACTAGAAACAATCAACAACTACAGTAAAGTGGCAGGGTATAAAATCAACTTACAAAAATCAATTGCATTTCTATACACTAACGATGAAACAACAGAAAGAGAACTCAAAAAGACAATCCCATTTACAATTGCAACAAAGAGAATAAAATATCTGGGAATAAATTTAACCAAGGAGGTCAAAGACCTATACAATGAAAACTATAAGACACTATTGAAAGAAATTGAGGAGGACATAAAGAAATGGAAAAATATTCCATGCACATGGATTGGAAGAATAAATATAGTTAAAATGTCCATTCTACCTAAAGCAATCTACAGATTCAGTGCAATCCCAATCAGAATCCCAATGTCATTCTTCACAGTAATAGAACAAAAACTACTGAAATTCGTATGGGGCAACAAAAGAGCCCAAATAGCTAAAGCAATTCTGAAAAAAAAGAACAAAGCTGGAGGCATCACAATCCCTGATTTCAAAATATACTATAAAGCTACAGTAATCAAAACAGCATGGTACTGGTACAAGAATAGACACACAGATCAATGGAACAGAATTGAAAGCCCAGAAATAAAACCACACACCTATGGACAGCTAATCTTCGACAAAGGAGCAAAGAACATACAATGGAGAGAGGGAAGTCTCTTCAATAAATGGTGCTGGGAAAATTGGACAGCCACATGCAAAAGAATGAAAGTAGACCATCTCCTATCGCCATATACAAAAATCAATTCAAAATGGATCAAAGACCTGAAAGTGAGACCTAAAACTATAAAACTCCTGGAAGAAAATATAGGCAGTACACTAATTGAGATTGGACATAAAGGGATCCTTTCAGATTCCATGTCTACCCAGACAAGGGAAACAAAAGAAAAAATAAACAAGTGGGACCTCATCAGACTAAAGAGCTTCTACAAGGCAAATGAAACCAGGATCAAAATGAATAAACAACCCACCAGCTGGGAGAAAATATTTGCAAATCGTTTGTCCGACAAGGGATTAATCTCAGTAATATATAAAGATCTCATACAACTGAGCAAGAAAAAAACAAACAACCCGATCAAAAAATGGGCAAAGGATATGAACAGACATTTTTCCAAGGAAGAGATACAGATGGCCAATAGACACATGAAAAGATGTTCAACATCACTAATCATCAGGGAAATGCAAATCAAAACTACACTAAGATATCACCTTACACTGGTTAGAATGGCTATAATCAGAAAGACAAATAACAACAAATGCTGGAGAGGTTGTGGAGAAATGGGGACCCTCATTCACTGCTGGTGGGAATGCAAACTGGTGCAGCCTCTATGGAAAACAGTATGGAGAGTCCTCAAAAAATTAAAAATACAAATACCGTATGATCCAGCAATCCCACTCTTGGGCATCTACCCAATGGACGAAATCAACCATCACAAGAGGCGTATGCACCCCTATGTTCATTGCAGCATTATTCACTATAGCCAAGAAGTGGAAGCAACCCAAGTGTCCTGATGATTGGTTAAAGAAGATGTGGTATATACATACAACGGAATACTACTCAGCCATAAGAAAAGACACAATTGTCCCATTTGCAACAACATGGAAGGACCTAGAGGGTATTATGTTAAGTGAAATAAGCCAGAGAGAGAAGGCCAGACACTGCATGAACTCACTCATATATGGAATATAAGTGAACACACAGAGAGAACTGATTGGTGTTTACCAAGGGGAAGGAGGGTGGGGGGGGCACAAGGGGTGAAGGGTTACATCCACAAGGTGACAAACAAAAATGTACAACTAAAACCCCACAGTGTAATTAACTATTAAGACATCAATTAAAAAAATGGTAAAAAAAAAATATTACCAGCTTTTTCAAGCCTTGTTATCCAATTGTCATTTAAACAGACGTCTGTAAATTCCATCTGTGTAAGTATTAGAGTTGTCTTTGTGAAGGCAGAACAGCTTCAGTTTCACTATAGCTTTCTCTTTCCCCTTTAGCCAAAGGAATTGTTTCAGTCGGGATAATCTCGGTTATGCTGAAGCAATGAAGAACCTTAGAATCACAGTAGCTTGTAACAACCAAGCTAAATTCTCACTCACACTACATGTCTTAGTCTGCTTCAGCTGCCATAACAAAATTCCATAAACGGAGTGGCTTAAATAACAGAAATTTATTTTCTCACAGTTCTGGAGGCTAGAAATCCAAGATCAAGGTGCTGACCAATTGGTTTCTGGTGAGAGCTGGTTTGCAGACAGCTGCCTTCTTGCTAAATCCTCACAGGGCCTTTCCTTAATGCACATGCACAGGAAGAAAGAGAGAGAGCAAGCTCTCTGGTGTCTCTTCTTATAAGGACACTAATCCTATTGCATCAGGGACCCAATTTTATGACCTCATTTAACTTTAATTACTTCCAAAAAGCCCCATCTCCAAATACAGCCACACTGGGGTTAGGGCTTCAACAAATGAATTTTGAGGGGGACACAATTCAGTTTATAGCACTATATATCTATCAGGGGTCCACTATGGGCTCTGCTCCATGTCTCCTCATTCTAGCACCCAGGGTGACAGATCAGCCACCATCTTGAATGTTGCCAGTTAGTGTGGAAGAGGGAGTGAGATCTCTAGAGGATTTCACACTGGCAATTAAATGCTCTGGTCCAGAAATAGAAGTGTGTCTTACTATCCATTGGCCAGAACTAGTCACATGACCCCATCCTATCACAAGGGAGCCAGCAGATGCAATCTTAGCATATTCCCAGAAGGCAGACAGCTGAAAATATTTGGTGGACAGCATTAATGACTACCATAGGAAAATAAATAGCTACTATTGAATCTAGCAGACTCTTTGGCTTAAAATTTTATGTGTATATGAGGTTTATACACCAATATTCATAGCAGCACTATTTACAGTAGCAAAAA
Organism: Tapirus indicus; assembly: GCA_031878705.1. Classification (NCBI taxonomy): domain Eukaryota; kingdom Metazoa; phylum Chordata; class Mammalia; order Perissodactyla; family Tapiridae; genus Tapirus; species Tapirus indicus. The sequence goes on from CM062932.1 coordinate 10,189,325, forward strand.
AGTGGAAACAACCCAAATGTCCACCAATGGAGGAATGGATGAACACGATGTGATATATACATATAAAGGAATATTATTCAGCCTTAAGAAAAATGAAATTCTGACACACACTACAGCATGGACAAACCTTGATGACATTATGTCAAGTGAAATAAGCCAGATGTAAAAGGACAGATATTGTATGATTCCACTTATATGAGTTACCTAGAATAGTCAAGTTCATAGAGACAGAAAGTAAAATAGTGGTTACCAGGGGCTGGGAGGAGTAGAGAGTAAGGAGTTACTCTTTAATGGATAGAGTTTCAGTTTGGGAAGATGAAAAAGTTCTGAAGATGGATGATGGTGATGGTTGCACAAGAATGTGAATGTACTTAATGCCTCTGAACTATACACTTAAAAATGGTTAAAATGGGGCCGGCCCGGTGGCATAGCGGTTAAGTTCACATGCTCGGCTTCGGCGGCCCCAGGGACCAATGCAGCTGTTGTCAAGCCATGCTGTGGCGGCGTCTCATATAAAGTAGAGGAAGATGGACACAGATGTTAGCCCAGGGCCAGTCTTCCTCAGCAAAAAAAGAGGAGTATTGGCAGCGGATGTTAGCTCAGGACTGGTCTTCCTCACACACACAAAAAAAGGTTAAAATGGCAAAATCTGTTATGTATATTTTGCCATGATAAAAAAAATGAGGGAAAAAACAAGCTGTTTATAGGAAACACACTTTAGTTACAAAAAAGACAAGTTGAAAGTTAAAGTGTAGAAAAGACATACCATACAAACATCAGACCTACTTTATTAAAGTAGGTCTGGCTATATTAATATCAGACAATATAGACTTCAAAACCAAGAGCATTACTAGACTAAAGAAAGTATTTTATGAGATAAAAAGATCAATTCAGGGGGCCACCCGGTGGCGCAGCGGTTTAGTTCGCGCTTGGCAGCCCGGGGTTCGCGAGTTCGGATCCCGGGCGCCTGCGGACGCACTGCCTGTCAGCCATGCTGTGGCGGCGTCCCATATAAAGTGGAGGAAGATGGGCACGGATGTTAGCCCAGGGCCGGTCTTCCTCAGCAAAAAGGGGATGATTGGCAACAGATGCTAGCTCAGGGCTGGTCTTCCCCACAAAAAAAAAAAAAAAAAAAGATCAATTCATCCAAAAGACATACAATCCTGAATATGTATACATATACCTAACAACAGAGCTTCAAAATACTTGAAGCAAAATTTGGCAGAACTAAAGGGAGAATTAAATAAATCTATAATCATACTTAGAGATTTTAACACCCTTCTCAGTAATTGATAGAACAAGTAGCCACCTCCCCCAAGTCAGTAAAGGTGTAGATTTAAACAACAATATCAACCAACTTGAGCTAATTGACATTTATACAACATTATATCCAGCAACTTGCAGAATACACGGTCTTTCCAAGTGCACATGGAACATTCACTGAGATAGACCATACGCTGAGACATAAAACAAGTCTCAGTAAATTTAAAAAGATTATCATACAAAGTTTATTCTTTGACCATAATAGTATTAAATTAGAAATCAATAGTAATAAGATGTCTAGAAAATCACCCGGTATTTGAAAATCAAACAACACACTTCTGAATAACCCATGGGTCAAAGAAAAAAGATCACAAGGGAAATTAGAAAATATTTTGAACTGAATGATAATGTAAACATAATATATCAAAATTTGTGGGATGCAGTGAAAGCAGTGCTTAGAATTTATAGATTAATTCTTATATGAAAATTTATATTTAAAAAGAAGGAAGATGTAAAATCAATAAGCTTCCATTTTAAGAGGCTAAAAAAAGAACAGTAAGTAGAAGAAAGGAAATAATTTTAAAAGTCAGCAGGACTTCTGGCCCAGACCAAGATGGAATAGACAGACTTATTCCTCCTGCTAAGTACAGCTAAAACCCGATCATTGTATATAAAACAAATACAAGAAGGCTCTGAAAGGTGGATAGAAGATCTGGCAAGGGATCTTGGACCCGAGGAATGACAGGGCATGAGCTCCCCAGATTTTCTTTTTGCCTTGCAATATCCCAGACTGGGTGCCAGAGAAGCCAGCAACTCAGAAACGCCAATGGGAGTACACACACAAAATAAAAAACCCCAGGAAAGGCCTATTCTCTCTAGCCAAGGGACCAGGAAAGAGGCAACCTGGCAAGACAGAAAACTTGTAGAAAATAACTGTCTTATTCTAGCCAAACACCATGGAGAAAACTACGGTCCCTCTGCCCTCCTTGTCAGCAGAGGCTGAGTGGAGGAGCTTGGACTTCCACCCGTGATTTGCTGTAACAAGTCACCTCTCCTGTCACCCCCACTGCCTGCTGGGGTGGTATCAGAGAAGACCTAGTGGGCAACTGGGACTTACACCCCTACCTGGTGTTAACGAACCCCCACACACACATATGCACAGTGTCAGTGGGGACCACATGGGGATCCTGGACTTCTACCCCACCCACTGGTAATGAGGTGCCCCTTCTCCTCTCCCGGTATGTGTGAGAGGAGACTGAGTGGGAAGCTGGAGGTTTCACTATCATCCAGTGGTAACAAGGGCCCCCTCCCCACTCCAAGTAGAGGCTACATAGGGAGCATTTTCAAGGTACCCCTCCCCTCCCAGCCTGGGAGACCTAGAGGGGGCCCTGAAACCCCACCTCTGGCCAGCAGTAAGGAAGCAGCCTTCCCCCACCCAGGGTGTCCAAGAAGTCTGAGTGAGGAAACTGGACCATCACGCTTACCTAGCTGTAGCAAGGAAATGCTCCCTTCCTCCATGGCACAATGTCAGAGAAGGCCTGCTAAAGCAGATTTAAATAATATCCAGAGTCTCATTAACATAGTACCCAAAGTGTTCAGGACACAATACAGAATCATGCATCATACCAAGAACCAAGAAAATCTCAACTTCAATGAGAAAATATAACCAACAGATGCCAACACTGAGATGACACACATGTTGGAATTTTCTAACAAGGATTTTAAAGCAGCCATCATTATTCACTATAGCCAAGAAGTGGAAGCAACCCAAGTGTCCCTCAACTGATGATTGGATAAAGAAGATGTGGCATATACATACAATGGAATACTACTCAGCCATAAAAAAAGACAGAATTGTCCCATTTGCAACAACATGGATGGACCGAGAGGGTATTATGTTAAGTGAAATTAGCCAGAGAGAGAAGGACAAACACTGCATGATTTCACTCATATGTGGAATATAAACGAACACATGGACAGAGAGAACTGGTTGGTGGTTACCAAAGGGAAGGGGGATGGGGGGGTGAGCACAAGGGGTGAAGGGATGCATCCACATGGTGACAGACAAATAATGTACAACTAAAACCCCACAATGTTATAAACTATTAAGACATCAATAAAAATGGGGAAAAAAATGTAAAAAAAGCAGCCATCATAAAAATGCTTCAACAAGCAATTACAAACATGCTTGAAGCAAATGAAAAATATAGAAAATCTCAGCAGAGAAATGGAAGATATGTAGAACCAATAAATGGATAATTTAGAACTGGAAAATACAATAACTGAAATAAAAAACTCAAAGAATGGGCTCAATAGCAGACCCAGACGGTTTCAACCAGGGTTCAACCAGAGAAGAACTGCTAGGAGACACATAATACAGGATTTATTTTAGAGATTTGACCTTATGCAAGTTTGTCTAATGGAGTAAATATCAGTAAGATTCAGAAAAGACCACAAAGTGTTTAACAGAATGATGTTGGCAGAGACATCATCAGCTTGGTCTGAAAATGCTAGAGACAGTACAAAAAGAAAAGAGGCCTTTGGACCCCAAAATTCTAATAGCAGGAAGTAGGCTGAGAAAACTACACAGCTGTAAACATGGGCTGCCTTTCATGGGAAAGGAAGGATGATTCAGAATGTAGAAACAAAAACCTAACAGGTGGAGCCAGGGGGGATAAACAAATGGCCAATAAGTACATGAGATGCATCCTAGGGAAATGCAAATCAAAACCACAGTGAGGTATCACTTCACTTCTACTGAGGTGGCTAGAACCAAAAAGATGGACAATAACAAGTTTTGGCAAGGATGTAGAGAAATTGAAACCTTACTTATGGGAGTATAAAATGGCGCAGTTGCTTTGAAAAACAGTTTGACAGTTCCTCAAGAAGTTAAACATATAGTTACCATGTGACCCAGCACTTCCACTCCAATTGTATACTCTAGAGAATTGAAAACTTGTATACAAATGTTCATAGCAGCATTATTCATAAGAGCCAAAAGGTGGAAACAACCCAATTGTCCATCAACTTACATACATACAATGGAATATTATTCAGCCATAAAATGTAAAATGAGGTACTGATACATTGTACAACATGCATGAACCTGGAAAACATTATGCTAAGCAAAAGAAGCCACACACAAAAGGCCACATATCATATGATGGCATTTTTATGAAATGTCCAGAATAAGCAAATCCATTGAAACGCAAAGTAGATTAGTAGTTTCCAGGGACTGGAGGGAATGAGGAATGGGGAGTGATTAGAGTGATGAAAATGTTCTGCAATTGGATAGTCGTTGCACATTGTGAATATACTAAAACCACTGAATTGTGTACTTTAAAATGGTGAATATTATGGTATGTGATTTATATCTTAAAAAAAAAAGAGCCATGGAGACTCACTCCTGGGCAGAAATAGGACTGAGTCCTAATCAAGGAAATTTCAACATTTTCCCAGCTGGATTTCAGAACTGCTATGGACCAGTGATTCCTGTGTGCCTCTCATTTCCCCCCTTTTAAAATAATGGTTATGGACTGTCCCACCGTTGTATTTTGGGTATGTGAGCGATGATCACTTGTCTCTTTAGTTCACAGGTGTTCAGATTGAGAGGAACTGTAGTTGAGTAGCTGTACTTAAGGAATTATGTCCAAACAGCTCATCTGCACCTGGACCCAATTTAAATGGTGTATGAGTTTGCTCAGGCTACCATAACAAAATATCACAGCCTGGGTGGTTTAAAGTTTTCTTTCTTTCTTTCTTTTTCTTTGAGGAAGATTGGCCCCGTGCTAACATCTGTTGCCAGTCTTCCTCTTTTTTCTTTTTTCTCCCCAAAGCCCCAGTATATAGTTGTGTATCATAGTTGTAGAGTTGTAGCTCTTCTATATGGGACACCACCTCAGCATGGTTTGATGAGCGGTGAGTAGGTCCGTGCCCAGGATCTGAACCACCAAACCCCAGGCCGCCAAATTGGAATGCTTGAACTTAACCACTACGCCACAGGGCCATCCCCTGGGTGGTTTAAACAATAGAAATTTATTTTCTCACAGTTCTGGAGACTAGAAGTCCAAGATCAAAGTGTAAATAGGTGTGGTTTCTTCTGAGATCTCTCTTGCTGAGGTGGCTTGCTGATGGCCACCTTTTCACTGGGTCCTCTCATGGTCTTTTCTCTATGTGTGCACATACCTGATGTCTCTTTGTGTTCCTAATTTCCTCTTCTTATAAGGACTCCAGTCAGATTGGATTAGGGCCCACCCTAATGACCCTATTTTAACTTAATAGCTCCGTTAAAGACCCTATCTTCAAATACAGTCACATTCTGAGGTACGAGGAGTAAGGACTTCAACATACAAATTTGGCGGGACAAAATTCAGCCCATAACAGATGCCAAATGTTTTGTACATTTTTTAAACTTCTTATTTTCCTGATGCCTCAACATCCCCACAAACAGGCTGTGAGCACCCTGCTGTGTGACCAGGCACACTAGTATGATAAGGCTGGTTCCTGCCACAGTTTCTCCTTCTTGCCTTCCCCTTACTGTGATCTAGTGACATTCAAATGCACCAATGAAATCCCCTCACGCCTTTTGCTTGTGTATTCCACCCTGACCAAATAAAGGCACTTGCCTATAGGTCCTCACTCTTTCTTGGCTCCCCATCTGCTTGGTTGAGCCTGCTCCCTGGGTTCTCCTTCTATGTGGCCCCTGCATGGCATGCCTTGCCTCCCTCTTCCAGGACCTGTGAGTATAATAAATCCTCTAATTTCATATGCTTCTCTGAGTGTATTTCCTTAGCCATGTGGACTTACTCCCCCATTTACAACACAGCAAGATTTTAAACTTTCAGCTGATCAATGCTGTAATGGGATGAGATTTTGGGGGGCCTTGGGAGAGGTGAGTGTATTTTGCATGTAGGAGGAATGTAAATAATTTGTGACCAGAAGGCAGACTGTGGTGGTTTTAAAATATATCCACAAATTCTTGATACTCCTCCCCTCAAGAGGTTAAGCTTAATTCCTCTCCCCTGGAGTGTGGGGTGGACTTAGTGACTTTCTTCCAACAAATAGAATATGGTAGAAATGACAGTGTATTTCTTCCAAGACTAGGTCAGAAAAGGCACTGGAGCTTCCTCCTCATTGCTCTCTCTTAGATAGCTCACTCTGGGGGAAGGTAGCTCTGAACACTCAAGCAGCCCACGAAGAGGCCCTTGTGACAAGGAACTGAGGCTTCCTGCCAACAACCATATAAGTGAACCATATTAGAAGTAGATTCTCCAGCCTCAGTCAAGCCTTCAGATAACTGCAGCCCCAGCTGACATCTTGACTATAACCTCATGAGAGATCCTGAACAAGAACCATTTAGCTAAGCTGCTCCCAGATTCCTGAACCCAGAAACTATGTGAGATAATAAATATTTACTATTTTAAGCCACTAAGTTTGGGGTAATTTGTTATCCAGCAATAAATAATATACTAGATCTTTACCAAAAGAGGAAAATTATATATAGACTGGAATAGTGGCCCCCTTTATTTATTTATGTTATCTGCATAGCCTCTGTAGGCATTTAAGTTTATGACTCCTAAAAAATCACAAAGTCATTTTCTCCAGTTAAATTATATATATCTCTAAGGCAGAGGTCATGACATCCCTTTGTTTGGTGTCCTTTCCCCTAGGATGACTAATTCAATAAGTCCTCCAATAAATCCTTGCTAGCTATCAGGGGAGGAGTATAAGGGGGACACCGAATAGGGATTTGTGGAATGTCTGAAGTGCCTAATTTTCAAGCCATGTATTAGGTTCTCTGCTCAGAAAATTTGCTCAGAACTAGTTTAGGAATTCCACAGATGTTGGTTATATATAGTAAGAATAAGAATCTTAAAAGTCTCAAATCAAATAGAAATCAATCATATAGAGTAGGTTGAACCACATGAAATTGCCAACGTTTAACTGCTAAAACAGCAGTATCATATGGTTCAATCGAATAATACATATATTTTTAACATAACCAATCCACTCACAATTTGTCCCTGAACTCCTCTAGCTGGCTAGCATCATGGCTCCATCTGGAGGGATATTACATGACAAAGATCAGTCATAGGTGCTCTCCTGGGAGGCCAGCCTTTCTGTGCAAGATGTCTGAATCCCAATAGTCATCACCAGTGCTGCCTAAGCTGGCTGCTGCATGTCTTTGTGAGACTAGGTTTATAACCCAAATGTGCAACTTGTCTTTTGATCTTAGGGCCTGACCCTAATGTTTTCCTTTCCTGTTATGTTTTATTCCTACTATTACAGGATGGAGGACATGGGAGGCTTCAGTGGAGAGTTATAGTAGCCATAGAGTAGGGGCGGTGGAATTGGAGGTGGTGGTGGAGGTGGTGACAGTGGAGAAGGAGGTAGTGGTACTGGAGGTGGTGGTGGAATTGGGGTTGGGGGCAGGTGGTGGAAGTAATGGTGGTGGTGAAGGTGTTGGAAGTGGTGTCGGAGGTGGTGGTGGTGGTAGTAGAGGAGGTATTAGAAGTGTTGGAGGTGGTGGTGTCAGAGGTATTGGAGGCAGTAGTGGAGGTGTTGGTGGTGGAAGTGTTGGAGGTGGAGGTAGTAGTGGTGGCAGTGGTAGTGGTGGTGGAGGTATTAGTGGTGGTAGTAGTGATGGTGGTGGAGGTGGTGGTGATGGAGGAGGTATTGGAGGTGTTGGTGGTGGTGGTAGAGGTGGTGGAGGTCGTGGTGGTGGTGGAAGTAAAGTTAGAGTTGGTGCTAGTGGTATGCAGGCACAGGGCTCTGTGAGTTCCCACTCATCTGAGCTGGACACAGAGGGTGGGATTGCTATGCAGGGTGCACATTACAGCCACCTCCCTCCCCACTGTGTTCTCATTGTTTAACCTGCTTCTTACCCTGGGGCCATTTTGCTCTTGAATCATTTGCTGTGAATAAGCCAACAAGTTAATGGGTGATATCTCTCTCCTGATCACTCCCCTTACCTACTAACCAACAAATGTTGGGGTAGGGGTAACAAAGTTTAAAGAGGCTTAGATCTCGAGAGGTGTTTGCCTGTGTACAAGTGTGCTATGGGAGAGGTCGGGCAGGTCTGGGGACCAAAGGATGCCAAAAGGCTCCTAGGCAGGAAGAACTGGGAAACAAATTTGTTCTTTCTCCCTTTCTCTCCTTCTTCAAGTTGTTGTCTTGTCTCAACAATTGCTAGACATGATAAAAAAAAAAAAAAGGGACAATTTATTCCACATCACCCGCTTGTAGGCAAGGCAGGAGCAAGGAAGAGGAGTGCAAAGTTGGCCTAAAATCCTCCCTCTGTAATTCCTCAAGGATTGTGGGGAAGAATGAGGAGAGGGATTCAAATGAATGGACAGAACTTGGTGCCAGGAGTTCAGAAAAGGTTACAGAGATGCCTTCTTTTGCTCAGGATCCAGGACTTCCTCCTGGTTGACAGAGGTGTTTGAGACAATCTGCTCATTCAAAGAGAGTCTTGGAACTGCTGGAACTGAAACTGCTGAGCTGGAACTGCTGCTGCAGGACACGGCACCAGAGGGACGGCTCAGAATCAGAGTCCAGAAACTTTTGTGGTTGAAGTAGCAGAGGACCGCTGGGAAAGGATGAGGGGATAGGGGAGAGGAAAGTTGGAGAGTGGGAGGAAAGTGGGAAGCAGGGTGAGACCAAAGGGAAGATAAATCCCTAAGAACCTATCCTTGGGGATTGACAGCCCCCTCCTTCTACACTTTCTCTGCCCTGAACCACCCATGTCCCCTCCTTCCCAGGGCCCTCTAGGCAACTCACCACAGGTGACATATAGTATAAACACCAGCCAACCAGTGAAATAGCTCCAGCCCATGGGGACCGATAAATTCCTCTTCAACTCGAATAGCCAGACGTTAATAGGGAACAACATGAGGGTGGAGAAAATGAAGGTAACTAGGAGACAGGAAGCAGAGAGGTCTTATTCTCATCCAAGAATCCCCCACAGGGACTTTCTCATCTGCTGAGCTACAGCCACAAAGCACAACTCCCATCAGCGCACACAGAGTACACAGCGCCAGAGGTTCGTGGGAATCACCCCCTCCACTTCTCTCTCTCCAGTGACTAGGAAATGATGGAATTCAATTCTCGGTCAGTGACTACCAGTTTTGTTCTACCATCACCCACAAAACACCTACCCCACTCCCAAAGAAAGGAAGAGGGAGAAGTGCCAGGAAGATGTGGGTTAGGAGAAACTAAGGACCTTTTCCAGAGCTAGGGGGCACCTTCACAGAAGCTCATGACAGTCCCAATCCAGCCAAAGGAGGGAAATCTCTGAAGACCAGGTAGGTATGGCAGGTGCAACCAGATGGTGAAGACGAAGCCCAGCCCCAGGGCCAGGCAGAAGGTTATCTTGGCCACCCCAAAGAATGGGTGATTTGTCCACAGCTTAAAACTGTCTGGGGAAAATGAGAAAACAAGATGAACTAAGGATTCACAAAGGACAAAATATAATCAAATGAGCAAATATGAGAAAATGTTCAAGTTCGTTAATAACCAAAGAAATGCACATTTGAGATAAAAATGGAATATCACTTTCACTATTAAACAGGCAAAGATTCTTGGTATGGAGATTGTTTGATAATCCCAGCCATATGAAAGCAAATACCTCAATAGAAAAAATGGGCACAGAACTTGAACTTCAGTTCTCAAAAGAAGATATACAAATGTCCAATAAATACATAAAGCTCAACGCAAAGAATTGCAAATTAAATGTGATTTTTAAATCTATTGAATTGGCAAAGATCAAAACAAAACTGATGATATCTAGTGTAGGAAAGGATTTAGAGGAAAAATGTGCTCTTGCACACTGCTGGTGGGCTGCATTTCTGATGAGTGATCTGGCACAAAATGTCAAAAAAAATCTAAATTGTTAAGGCCCTTTGGCCCAGAAATGCTCCTTCTGAGAATTTATGTTAAGGAAATAATCCAAGATCTGCACCAAAATCTATGTACAGGGATCTTCTTTGCAGAGATATTTACATGTCCAACAAGAGATTTGTTAAATAAATTATAGTGTACCCATACACTGGATTTTTATGTGTTCATTAAAAATGATGATATGATAGATGCTTATCTCAGAACAGAATGTCTCCAGGGAGAAAGGAGAAACTGGGGAGGGAGCCTGGAAGCCAAAGGTGGGAGAGTCACTTCACTATGTAATTTTTATATTTTTAAAATTTTTACTCTTTTCATATATTACCAATCAAATAAATTTTAAATATAGGTGATGTTGTAGAATAATTATTTAAGGATGTGAGTAAATGCTTACAACTGAAAAGTGGAGTTTGCAACACAGAGCATGTAAAATGATCACAAGTTTGAAAAAATAAAAATAAAAAATATACATTTATAAAAATATATATGTATATACACAAAAGACTGGAAGTAAATCCATTACAATGTCTATGTGATTATATCTGTGTGGGGAAATTTTAGGTGATTTTTATTTTCTTTCTTAGACTATCTGCATTTTCCAAAATAACTGTACAACTTTTTTAAAATCAGAAAAAAAGTATATATTTAAAGTTAACAGTCATTGCTGGCAAAGGTATGATGAAACAAGCCTTCTCATGCATTGTTAGTAGAAGCATAAATTGCTATCATACTTTTTTTTTTTTTTTTTTTTGTGGGGAAGACCAGCCCTGAGCTAACATCTGTTGCCAATCCTCCCCTTTTTTTGCTGAGGAAGACTGGCCCTGAGCTAACATCTGTGCCCATCTTCCTCCACTTTATATGGGACGCCGCCATGGAATGGCTGACAGGCAGTGCGTCAGCGGGCGCCCGGGATCCGAACTCGCAAACCCCGGACTGCCAAGCGCGAACTTAACAGCTGCGCCACCGGGCGGCCCCAATCATACTTTTTTTAACATTTTATTTTATTTATTTATTTATTTTTTGTGAGGAAGACCAGCCCTGAGTTAACATCCCTTGCCAATCCTCCTCTTTTTGCTGAGGAAGACTGGCACTGGACTGACATCCGTGCCCATCTTCCTCTACTTTATATGGGACACCACCACAGCACAACTGACAAGCAGTGCGTCGGCTGGCGCCCAGGATCCGGGCCCCCCACCCCTGGGCTGCCAAAGCGTGAACTAAACCTCTGCGCCACCGGGCCAGCCCCAGCTATCATACTTTTTGAAAGCAACATGGAAAATTTTATTAAGAGCCTTAAATATTTACACTCTTTGATCCAGTAAAACCGCTTTGGGAAATCTATACCAAAGAATTAATACTAAACACAGAAAAAACTTCATGATTAACTTTGTTGCTCTTTTTTTTCTCAAAGATGAAATTGGAAATAAATTTGCCGAGAATACGTAAATAAAATAGTCAAGTAAAAGGGGATAAATCTATTAAGTTGAAAATTATAGTCTATAAGTATTCCGTATTATAAGTATACGGAAAAGTTGGGGCCAGCCCCTTGGCCTAGTGGTTAAGTTCAGTGTGCTCTGCTTCTGCAGCCCAGGTTCAGTTCCTGGGTGTGGACTTATACCACTCGGTGGCGGCCATGCTGTGGCAGCAACCCACACACAAAATAGAGGAAGATTGGCACAGATGTTAGCTCAGGGCAAATCTTCCTCAGCAAGAAAATATATATATATGGAAAAGTTCATCATATCTCATAAAGATAAATTTTAAAATAATATAAATTATAAAAATTATTTGAAAGATATAAAATTATTTGTGAAGAATGAGTGCAACTATATAAAAACTGTTCAAAACTTGTTTAATTAAAAAAAAAAGCCTAGAAAAAATTGAGTGCTCAACAGACTGCTACTAGTGGCTGTCTTTGAGTAGCACCATAGAGCGAGGTTGCTTAAATGAGTTTTGGAGCCACACACACCTGAGTTATAATTCTAAACCTGCCATTATTTGGTTGACTCATATGAATTTGCTCTTTTTGTAGGTGAAAAGAGGTCAAATATTGGCCATTTCATGTGGCTCAACCTAATAGCTTTATGACCTTGAGCAAGGTACTTAATCTGAGTCTCAACTTTCTCATCTGTAAAATAAGAATAATTTTCTCTGTCTCTTAGGGTTGACTGAGGATTAAACTGAGCAAATAGAATAAGTGTGCAATTAATGATAGCTTTTGTTTCCCCAAATTTATTGTAATAAGGATGTATTGCTTTCATAGTGGAAGAAAATAATAGCTGTGCCACTTTTTAAAATGTCAACAAGAGTGAAAAAATGGAAATGGGGGTTCCAAAGCTCTGGTTTTCCACAAATACTGAGAAAAGAGGCCCAAACCTGACAGGTGAAAGGACAGCAAGAGGTGAGATTAACAAGAATGGGGACTGAAGCGGCTGCAAGAACGCCCGGAAGGAAGAAACAAGGAAACCAGCCTGGAAACCCAGAGCCGGCCCAGAGAAGAAAAGCCTGTGGCCAAGGGGAAGAACAGTGATGGGGACTGGGCCTGGGGACAGCGTTCTGGGGACTCCTCCCAAAGCTCTGAATATGCAAACCCAGGGAAAGGAAATCCCCCTTGTTGCGGCTCTTCTCCCAGGATAACAGTGAATTATGTGATTAATGAGTGATTCACATGCTCTGAGAGACCCTGCCCCTCACAACATTTTTATAATCACAGACTTGGCTCTGAGCCTTATCGGAAGCAATGACACTTTCCATTGGGTCAGGCAAATCCATCTGGCCAGGCTCGGGGAGGAAAAATGATCCTTGGTGGTCTCAGTGCCAGTGGAAACTTCTTGAGGGCAAAAACAGTGGGGATGGTCACAAGGAGGGAACAAGAATACAGGGGTGCAGATGTAGAGGCCGACACAGGCTGGAGGCCCAGGGTGAGATGGGGAGTGGAGGATCTCACCTTTCCCATTCTCTGAGTTGGAACAGCTCTTGGATTTGCAGATCTGCAGGAGCCCCATGGACATGATATGGGCCGACGTGTAGATTCTGTTGCTAACATTCGTGGGCCAGCGCTGGTAGAAGCGGCTCCTAGAGAGGCACAGCCACTTCTTGGAGAAGACCATGACCAGCAGCAGGATGAAGGCGATCAGGCTGAGCCCTGAGGCCAACACCTGCGGTAGCTGACGAGAGCTGTGTATAATTCTCCATTGCGGAGGCAGCAAAGAGTCCCTGCGAGGCTCCATGCAGGGCTCTATGGCCAACTGTCTGCTACTGCCAGGTGGAGAGTCGGAGTGCTGCACCCCCTCTTCTTGTCCCAGGCTCACCTCCACCTCATCCCGCTTCCCAGCACCCCCCTTCCTTTCCAGACTTCTGATGCTCATTGCTTTCTCCTCCTGACCCAGCGAACTCGCCCCTAAGGTCTCCTGTCCCCATCCTGAGCACCCCCTGACTCCCCTTCTATCCTCTACCCCATCTCCCCCTTCCTCTGCCATGCTCATTTGCCCCTCATCTTTTAAATGTTTTCATCAGGCAGAGCAGTTGCCACCACAGGGCCTGGGATCTGGAAAGCAAACACCCATTCAGCAGGACAGGGCCCCTAACTGCCATGGAATATTCCTGGGGGGCAGCCAAACGGGGGAGGGGCCCCGGCTGTAGTTCCAACTCTTTCTCAAAACCCTGCTCCTCAGGCCCCAGCTCAGAACCGTGGCTCTGATCCCTCCCTTTTCCTAAGAGCAATGGTCTCTGAGGGTCTCCTTTTCTCTTCCCATTTCCTCTGCCCTAATCCCAACCCCAAATGCTCACTGATGGAGCAGGAGGAGGGAGAAGCAGCTTGTCCCCAGGAAAGCATCTGGAAATGTCTTCCAAAGGTGTAATCAGCCTTCTCACTGCTTCCCCTGGCCCCTTCACCCCTCTCCCACCTCTACTCACTTCCAGTCAACAGTGGCCATTCCCTACCTTATTCTCTTTATCTGTTTCCCTTCTTTTTTCTCAGCACCAGAAGGGGGAGGACATGGAGTAAGGACAGGGTATGGGTGTGTCACACAGTCTGAGAAGGTTTTTCTAACCTCCCTTTTAAGTTATAGAAAAACAAGTCCAAGTCACCAGTGGTAGCCTGGTCATAGTGGCTTCCAGACCTCGGTTAGGCCCTGGAATTCTCATGAGGAGAAAGCCTTTCAATTTAGGATGTGAGTTTGAATCCCACAAGAGTTGGTTTATTTGGTGGAGACAGTGATACATGTGGTTAAGAACACAGGCTTTAGGGCCCAACAGGCAGAGGGATGAATAATGGGTCTCCCTCTTAACAGCCTTGTGAACCTGGATGAGTCACAGAGCTTCTTTAGGCCTCAGTTTACACATCTGTAACACAGGGACCATAATACTAGTCTCAGACTTGGTTTGGGTACAGTACTGAATGAGATCAAGAACAAAAAGCACTCATTGGTTCATAGTAAATTCCCAGGAAGTGGTAGTTATTATTGTTAAATTATCGTTTTAATTGCTTCGTACTCTTTCACTAGCAAACAGAGAAGGAGCAAAAACACAGAGGTTTTTGGCAGGCATATCAGTGGCTGCAAATAATGGAAGAGAAGTAAAAGGGGAGTCATCATGAATCCCAAGGTAACGTGCACAGCTAGACCTCAGGAACGGTGGCAGTCAGGAATTCAAATCCTGTGAGGGCTCTTCCTCTGTGTCGTAATCCACTCAGCTGCTATAACAAAATACCACAGACTGGGTAGCTTATAAACAACAGAAATTTATTTCTCACAGTTTTGGAGGCTGGAAGTCCGAGATCATGGTGCCGTCTTGGTTAGTATGGTCGGGCCCACTTCCAGGTCACAGGCTGCTTGCTGTGTCCTCACATGAGGCTAGGGAGCTCTGTGGGGTCTTTTTTTTTTTTTTTTGGTGAGGAAGATTAGCCCTGAGCTAACATCTGCTGCCAATCCTCTTCTTTTTGTGGAGGAAGATTGGCCCTGGGCTAACATCCATGCCCATCTTCCTCTACTTTATATGTGGGACACCTGCCACAGCATGGCTTGATGAGCGGTGCGTATGTTCGGGCCCAGGATACGAACCCGCGAACCCCAGGCTGCCTAGGCTGAGCGAGCAAACTTAACCACTACACCACCAGGCCAGCCCCTGTGGGGTTTCTTTGATAGGTACAGTAATCCCATTCATGTGGGCTCTACCCTCGCGACCTACTCACCTACCAAAGTCCCCACCTCCTAATACCATCACCTTGGGGGTTAGTTTTCCAACATATGGATTTTGAGGGGACACAAACATTCAGACCATAGCACTCCAACTCTGGTCTCGCTTCTCCTTGAGAGACTTGCTCTTCCTCTGCAGACCAACCTCCCCCTCTACTCTGGTCCACAGTGAGAAATGTGGTCCTTCTGCCCCAGGCTATCCATCTTACACCTTGGCCACCAGAGTGGAGACCTCTCAGCCCCAAGTCCAAACATTCTCTGGCCCTGCAGGGACAAGTGCCATCCCTAGAACAATCAATCAGCCATGGTCAGGAGCACCTGGGTCTGGAGGCTGTCCCATGAACTAACGACAGATAGGGAGTTGGTGGACAAATTCCCTAGCTTCCTCAGCAGTAGGTTGGGATAACTCTATGCATGTTCCACACCAGGAGGGAGCAGAGCTGGAAGAGCATGCTGGGTAGACATACTGGGAATGTCATTCAGGCAGAGCTAGTGAGCATCAGGATTGTGTTTTCTTCCTTGGATTCATTTTAGTTTTTCCTGGAATTTCTAATCATAATAAACAGTTCTAACAGCAACAGAAAACAACATGGTAGGGAAATACAATGTTTCCTGAAAAACATAACTCCCAGGAGACTACACCATAAATGTGACACCATTTTTATAGAGCTCATAAAAAGCACAACTAAACAAAACATTGTTTATGCATACATACTATTACGACTGCATGTTTTTTAAAGCACTGGAATGATAAACACAATATAGTATAGTGCTTATATCTCATGGGAGGCAGGGGAATGGGATGCAGAGGATTATACTGGCGCATACACATTATTGGCAATAGGTTGTTGGTTCATGAATTGAGTGATAGATGCACAGGTATTCATTATATTAGAATCATTCATAACTACCATATGTTTCAAATAATCCTGTGAATATATCAAATATTGTTTTTCAAAAAGTAATCAAAAATAGTTCAAGAAAGAAAATGTAATCTTAGTGATTACTTGCTATGTAATAAAAGATATTTATATAGTCACAATATATAAGGTAAACACTGTTAATTGAGTTTCAAATTTTAGAATCAACAGATGGACAAAGCACGGAAGACTTAACTATAGCTACAATAGTAAACAGAGTTGTTATCAGCCTTGATGTTGCCCAAATAAAAGCCTAGAAGAAGTAAACTGGAAGGTGGAAGGAGGAGAAGAGATCTGAAGGGAAGGGTGGGGGACCTGACAGCAGGGTCTCCACATAAGGTTGTGCAGGATGTGTACTGCAGAAGAGCACACAGCTGAGGGGGTGAGTGAGAACTGAACTCCAGTCTGCATTTTGCTTGACAAGCCCCTCCAAGAGAGCTCCAGTGACCTAAAGGAAGAGACACTTTGTTCTATAGTTCATAAAGGTGCTGCTCCTCCCCAAGCCAACTACCCCTACATCTATTTAGAGGGGCTGCCTTCTAACAACAAGGTTAAAGCACAAAGGTGCCTTACGGGCTAGCAGTGGTCCTGGGCAACTATCTTGTAAGGTTGTGTGTCAGTGAGAATTCTTTGGTTGAAAGCATGAACCCAGACTGATTGAGTTAGGCAAAAAAGGAATGTATTGGGGGCTGGCCCCGGTGTGTAGCAGTTAAGTTTGCACACTCCTCTTGGGCAGCCTGGGGTTTGCAGGTTTGGATCCCAAGCGTGGACCAGTGCACCACTTGTCAGGCCATGCTGTGGCAGCGTCCCATATAAAGTAAAGGAAGATGGGCATGGATGTTAGCCCAGGGCCAGTTTTCCTCAGCAAAAAGGAGGATTGGCAATGGATGTTAGCTCAGGGCTGGTCTTCCTCACACACACACACACAAAAAGAATGTATTGGGATGATACTGAGTAAACATAGATTCACAGAGGAAGCTGACCATGCAAGCCTAGAACATGGGAGGGTGGATGCCCTGACTGACAGCCCACCAGAACCACATGGACTCGGGGAGGGATAATTCCCCCAAACAAAGGAAGCCAAACAGTCAAAAAATGATGATAACTTGCTCACACAGGTACAAAGTCGAGGCCAGAATGGGATGCAAGGTCAAGAGGTTTCTGAAAAAGGAATTGCTCACTGCTCCATCTGTAAGGGCAGGTGCCTGGTCGCCCCTTATGAGACGATAGCCTCTCGATGACCGTGGGCAAAGCCAACCTGGAGAACATGGACTGGGGCTTCACAGGCTTATTGGTCACTCCTTGACTGCCCATGTGGACTTGCTTTGCTGCTTGCATGATACTCAGAAACAGTCCCACCTCCGGCTAGCATACCCTGGTACACGTGCCAGTGTGACTCTCCTTTGCGGTGAGCTCCCAGGACTCTGGCATTGCTAGGATATTTCAGAGGCCAGAATCCACGAGCTGCAAGGTTCTCTCAGGTTTGCATCTGTGAAAGTATGCATCCTTCTTTCATGTGGGCCTGTCATTGTTGGTATTCCTCAAACACTAATGTGTGTACCAACGACTTGGGCATCTCATTCAAATGCAGATGCCTCACTTCTAACAAACTCCCAGGAGATGCCCATGCTATTGGTCTGAGGATCACACACTGAATAGTGAGAAGGTGGAAGAACTGGGTTGCTGGGCCCCCTCCCCAGGATGCCCTTTGACCTTCAGGCTTTGGGCACTCAGGAAAATGATGAGCAGACCTGCTTGTCAGTGTGTGTCCCACTTACTTGGCTCTGCCTCTGTGGGAAATCCCATGGCCTTCTGTATACCAACTGAACAGAAGAGGGAAGAAAAAGATTGCTGTTTAAAACAAAGCAAAAAGTGACTGCAAAATTAAGAATTTCTGCTCTTTGAAAAACACGGTTAAAAGAATGAAAAGACAAGCCACAGACTGGGAGGAAATATTTTCAAATCCCATATCTGACAAAGGGCTTATAGCAAGAATGTATAAAGAACTCTTAAAACTAAATAATAAGAAAATAAACCACCCAGTTTTTGAAAGGCCAAGAGATTTGAACATTTCTCCAAAGATATACACACAGCCAGTGAGCACATGAAAAGATACTCCGCGTATTATTCATTAGGAAAACACAAATTAAAACCACAATGAAAGACCACTACACACCTGTTGGAATGGCAAATAAAACAACAAAACTGACCATACCAAGTGCTGACCAGGACACAGAGTATCGTTACCAGAACTCTCAGACACTGCCAGTGGGAATGCAAAATGGTACAGCCACTTTGTTTTTGCCAGTTTCTAATAAAGTTAACCGTGCAGTTACCATATGACCCAGTAATCCCACTCCTAGCTATGTGAAATGAAATCTGTGTTCATACAAAACCTATACAAGAATATTGACAGTGGCTTTATTTGTAATTGCTTAAAACTGGAAACATTCCAAATGTCCCTCTATTACAGAAGGAATAAACAAACTGTGATGTATGTATACAGTGGAATATTACTCAGCAATAAAAAGAAATGAAGTGCTGATACAACCACATGGATGAATCTCAAATGCATTGTGCTAAGTGAGAGAAGCCAGACTTGAAAGGCTACATACATACTGTATGACTCCATTTATATGACATTATAGAAAAGGCAAAACTATAGGGGACAGAAGACAGATAAGGGGTTGCCAGAGGCCGGGGTTGGGGGAGAGGTTCAGCACAAAGGGGCACAGGGGAATTTAGCGGGTGATGGAACTCTTTTGTATCTTGATTGTGGTGGTGGTCAGACGACTATATACTTTTGTCAAAACTCTCAGAACTTTACACTAAAGAGAGTGAATTTTGTTGCATGTGAATATACCTTAATAAAAAAAAGTGGCAAAAAATTATATTTTAAAAATAGCAAAAAATGACTTCTATGTTCTAAGGAGGAAGAGTGGCATCATTCTCATCAAGAAGAAGATTTGTGTTAGTTCTTTCTTCAGTACAAGGAAGAGCGGGGAAGAGAGCCATGCCTAAGAACCTGATTGTGATGGGAGAAGAAGCATAATCTCAAACTTCTGCCAGGGCTTAGTTACCGCAGAGGAGATGGAGGCCTGGCAGGTGGGCCTTTACACAACAGAGCACTTCGGGGAGATATTGTCTATGGAAAGTAAGCCCAGAGAAGGCTTGAAGGAGGGAGAAGGACCCCAACTGCCCTGCCTAACAGGACACTTGGAGGTTGGGAGCTGATTTTCTAGAGAAGAGAGAGAGGTTGAGAAGCCAGCAGCGTCTCGAGAAGAGTGACTTCTCCTCTGAGAAAGTCCTAGAACTTGATGGAAAGTGCCAAGAGGCTTCTGAAAACAGGAAAGTCTAATACTTGCTGAGATTGTCTCACAAAGGGAAGGGAGAGCTCTGGAGGCAAGGCCCACATCCACCCACTGCTGCGGTTGTTCATCCTGTCCTGGAATTCCTGAGGATACCCCACAAATTCTCAGTGTGACTCAAGCTAAGTTGGCTCCTGTTACTTGCAACTAAAGAAACAGAAAAAATTCTAAGGGAGCAGAGGACTCTTGTTCTTTATTAGCTGCACAACCAATTGTCGTAGGGGAAGTTAGCATAAGGCCAGATGGAAAACTCACCATTAGCTCAGAGACTTTGGGTGTCCCTCCCCAGCTCAAATGACCCATCCTTTCTGTGAGCATCCAGCATTTATACTGAAAGATTTGAGTGGGCCACTTTGCCACCATCCAATAAGGAACCACTCAATTTGACAGATTTTCTTGTCAAGCCACCACGAAACAGTTGGCTTTCATTACAATCAACCCACTTGGGGTTTATTCCTTATAATGAATCCATTTGGCTCAGGCACCAAACCCTGGTCTAATCATCTGTGGCCAGAGGAGCAAGGTTGGGTTCACTCAACTCACATGGCCCAAGCCAAGACAACTATACACAGAAAGAATAACTGAAGGGAGCTGAGGGCTCGTCTGATCAATTAACAGAGACCAGCAAGAGTTAGTTGAGCAACAACCAAAAAAACTAACCATAGGGAATAAGTATAACCGGAAAGTTTTTGAGATCTTAATTCTTGATTTTTATTTTCCTTTTTCTGGCATCTCCTACCCCCACCTCCAAGATGGTGGCTGGCACAAAGGAGGTATGTGGTGAGGCCAAAAGCTGAAGAAGCCTGTACTTCTCCTTTAGGAGGATTTAGAGTTCTCACTATGCCTCCAGAGGAGGACATGATAAGAACAATAATAATAACCAATATTTATTGAACATGTACTTTGTGCAGACCCTGTGTTAAGTGTTCCCCAAATTATATTTCACGATAATCCAATGAGGGGTTAGAGCTGATGCTCTCAGTGTCCATATCTCCTCAGCACTGACTTGTACACATGGAAGGAGGTTCATTTGAACACCTGTGACTCTGAGGATTTGGCTGCCCAAGCACTCCTCAGGCCTTAGTGGGCAGGGCCAGAAGTGTCAGAGTTAATGCCCCTGGAAGCAGCCCTCAACTAACGACAAAGAGAGATTTGGTGGACAAACTCCCTAGTTTCCTCAGCCCTAAGCTGGGATAACTCTGATGCAGTTTCTACACCAGGAGTTGGCAAACTTTTTCTATAAAGGTCCAGACAATAGATATTTTAGGCTTTGTGAGCCCTACAGTCTCTGTCTCAACTATTCGGTCTAGCTCTTGCGGCGTGAAAGCAGCCACAGGCTGTATATAAACAAATAGGAGTGGCTGTTCCAATAAAACTTTGTTTTAAGGCCCAGGCCATAGTTTGCCAACCCTGGTCTATACTGTCATATAGAGTTCCCCAGTGGGACTGAGCTCCAGTTAACCATGGTAGTAACTGGCTTGATAATGCACCCTTGATTGACTTTCTTCCGTCTCACTTCCTTACACTTTTACTAGTGTGTCACGGGGTCACCTCCAACATAACTACTTGCACTCAAATCTTTGTCTCAGGATCTGCTTCTGGGGAAACCCAAATGAAGACAGGCAAGAACTTTTATTATCACTGTTTTTCAGAAGAAGAAACTGAGACACAAAGAGGCTAAGTAATTCACCCAAGGTTACAGAGCTAGCAAGTGGTAGAACCAGCATTTGAATCCAGACAGTCTCACTCAAGAGTTCTGAGCATATTCAAAGCACCCTGAAAATCAGCAGGGAGGGGGAGGGGGCAGTGGTCAGAGGAGTGGAGATCCCCCTAGAATGAAAGGAATTCTCTGGGGTCATGAGGAGACAAAGAGAGACACAAACTTGCTCCTTGCAGCTTGGTCAGGCAGGGAAGAATGACTATGGAGCATCTAGGTATATGGGAACTTGGGCAGCTTCCCAAAATAGTCCCATGGCCTGAGCATGACATGGAAGCATCAGAAAGCCAACAGACCTAAAGGGACCCATGGCCACAGGCAAGGGATATGTCAGTATATAAAACCATCGAGGACTGTTGACAGAGGCCCTGGTGGACCCTCTGATATGTCCTGCTCAAGCTCTAGTGAGTGGGGGTGGACAGCAAGCTATGTTTTGGTTTCCACTCTAACACGGTGGAATGAGGGTTCCAACTCTAAAATTAGGTTGAATTGTAAGAAATGAGATTGTGATATGTCTTGCATATCTAAGTTTGTGGTTTGAGATGAAATCTCCTAAAAAGGATAAAGAAGTTTCTTACAGAACATGAAGGGAGATTCAACCAGCCTCAGAAAGGGATTGGAGCCAGGAAATGGACTCTCTTTCCATTTCTCATCTATAACATCTGTGTATCTTTTTCATCTTCTCTGCTACTCAGTCTATCCTTCCTAAATTTTTACATTTGCTCTGTTCAAAGAGCCCAGCCCATACTAAAACCAAAATTTCTTCTTTCCAATCCCAAATTCCCGGGGAAGGACACTGTTAGCCCAGCGTGGGGCAGTTGCATATTCCTTGACCAGTCAGCCATGGGCAGGGGTCAGAGCCATGTAGCAGAATATGGCTTCTGGGAACCCATCCCTGGGTGGATAATGGTCTCCAGGGAGAAGAGTTTGGGAGATTTCCCAGAGAGTGTTCTATGGTGTGATAACTCCACATAAGGGCACCATCCTTCAAGGCTGAGTTCACATGCCATCATCTGGATGAGAACTTCCCTAGTCCCAACCATTGAATTTACATATCCCTACAGCTCCCAAGCATATTCTAATCTCTGTCAATCTACATGGTTGTGCCCCTTCTAACTGTCCCTGTATCATGGACACTTATTTATTTGACTAGCTCTTCTCCCTCCATTTGGGAGCAGCTCTGCTCTTTGGTATGGACATCTGACTTTTAATTTGGATCCTCAACCATCTGAACTCCCTTTATACAGCTGAGGGATTTCTCACTTTGAGTCCTCATGGGGGGACAGGGCCCACGTCTTAGTCCATTTGGGCTGCTGTAACAAAATACCATAGACTGGGGTGGCTTATAAACAACAGAAATTTATTTCTCACTCTTCTAGAGGCTGGGAAGTCCAAAATCAAGATGTCCTGATTTGGTGTGTGGTGAAGGCCTGAGTCCTGGTTCATAGATGCCATCTTCTCACTGCGTCCTTACATGGCAGAAGGGGCAAGGGAGCTCTCTAGGTTCTCTTTTATAAGGGCACTAATCGCATTCATGAGGGCTCCACCCTCATGACCTAAACACCTCACCAAGGTCTTATCTCCAAATACCATCACATTGGGGATTAGTTTCAACATATGAATTTGGCACTGACACAAACATTCAGCCCATAGCAGCCCGCTTCCAACTGCAGAATTAAAAAAAGCCAAATGTTCACTTTCCCAACCTCCCATGTAGAGTGAGTACAGGGCCTAGGATCAATCCAATAGACAGGATCTCCCTGGACTTAAACTTGGGAGCCAGTGATCCAAAGAGCCGGGATGGTGGAGAATCTGTTTACAGGGGTGGCAGCAGGGCCAGGAGCAGCAGTGTGAGCAGTACAAGCAGCAGCACCCGTTTCAGGCACTCTTGGCAGCACAGGCAGTGTTGTCAGTGCCTAGCATGGCACCCTGGGCTGGGTTGCAGCGGCAGCGCGGCCTTGCCTGACTAGTTCTTTGGGGTGATCTTGGTGGTGCCCTGGTTATGTTACCTCCCTCGCTCCTGCGTGTTCTGCGGGTCTGACTTTCCAGGTTTCCTGGAGATTCAGTGACTACCCAATATCCTCTCCACAAACACCACTTTCTGCTTAATCAGCAGAGTTGTGTTCTTCTGCTTATAACCATAATCCTGACTGATCCGTCCTTCTTTTTGGGAAATGCTCCACCTTCCTCATTTTAATATGTGTTAGGGAAGAGCACTTATTTCCATTCATACTTCCATGTAGACAGGAGAAGACCTCTAACCTCTCTCCTCACTTCTTACTCACTCCTCCCACAAAAGAGCAGAGTGCCATATCAGATTGGTGGATGTAGCAGTCAGGATAGGCCATGCTGTGCTGTAGTAACAGACAACCTGAAAATCTCGGTGGCTTAACACAGCTAAGAGTTCTTTGTTGCTCAGCTCCATGTCACTGCTTGTTGTCTTGGGGCTCTTCTCCATGTTGTCTATTCCAGAACACAGGCTAATGGAGCAGGAACCATCTGGAATATTACAGTTGCCATGTCAAAGGGAAAAAGAGAGAGTATGGAAAATTAAGCCCTGGTTCTTACAGCGCCCGCCCAGAACCTACATACACCACTCCCAACCATGTGTGAGGCCCAAACAAGTCAGACTCCTGCACCAAGCTTCAAGAGGGAACCTGCCATGTTCTCAGACAAATAAATGGAAATATTTCATTATGGCAGCAATAATTAACAAAACGCATTTGGGAGAAGGAACATGCTGCGTCTCAGCCTCACCTGGGTTCTGTTCGGCTATCTGCTTACCTGCAGAGGGCACGTGTTCTTGCCTGCTCTCTGCCACACGGGAAAAGCCCCCTGTGATGAGGCAACCCAGAGGTGAATTATTAAAAAGCCCGTTGGACCAGAACTCAAGCTATGTTTTTGGAACATCCGTATCGGTACTAACAGTTTTATTTTCTTCTCTATCTGCTTGCCTCCTGTGTATTGACCCCTGAAAACTCATCATTTGGTTCCAGTGGGGCCTGCAAATGGGAGAGCATGCGACCCAAGCTCAAAATGATTGACCCAGCCTGGATCCCTCCAGTGTTCTTCCCTGGAACTTTTTTTTTTTTTTTTTTGCTGAGGAAGATTAGCCCTGAGCTAACATCTGTGCTAATCTTCCTCTATTTTGTATATGGGTCATGCCACAGCATGGCTGATAAGTGGTGTAAGTCTGTGCCTGGGATCCAGACTTGCAAACATGTACCACTGAAGCAGAGTGCCCCAAACTTAACCACTAGCCATGGGGCCAGCCCCTCCCCAGGAATTTTTTACTGAAGCTGAGTGAGAAGCGGGTGAAGCTGTGAGGCTGAGCTATGAGTCTGCAGCTATGGCTATAGGTCTGAGAGAATGAAACCAATGTATGACATTCTGTGTTTTTGCCCTGATATTCTAAATGCCCAGTCTAGTCTTAAGCAAAAAGGCAAGACTTGATCATGACCAAATTGAACCAACTTTGGCAAGGTTACACATTATAACAAGCAAGCAGACTTTGAGGTGGATTTGCCCACCTCAGATTTGCAGCCTACAATTTGGAAATTCATTGTGTGATCCACAGACTCTAAACAGGAAGATACTTAGGAGAGGAAGAGCCACCAGTGAGGTAAATGGCATCTCTGGAATATCTGAGGGGAATATAATTTTATTGTGAATTACCTGAATCAGGGAGGACTCTGTGTAGCTAATGTCAGAAAGTGTATTCAAACTAGCTTAAGAATAGAGAAAATTTAATGTTCCATAGAACTGAAAAATCCAGATATAAACTTCAGGTGAGACTTGATCCTGCATCTCAAATGATGGGAACCAGGCTTCTTGTTGTCTCTCTATTCCAATTTCTGTGGTGTTGGCTCCTGCATCAGGCTTCATACAGTAGCCTCCTCAGCACCTCCAAGCTCCCCCTCATGGCAGCAAAATGGCAGCCACTGATCCAGACCTCACATCCTCATACCACAAGGAGAAGTAACCAATATATGTCCACCATCTCGGTGGACAGTGAGTAAAATCAATCTTTTACCTAACTTTTACTTCACCCTTGAAATAAAATTTGCTATAGAGGAAAAACTGAGTATAGAAAGAAAAGCAACTTGTGTATAATTTTTAATGCAAAAGTTTATCCTGAAAAAAATTGGATTTAATAAAACCATCAACCAAAAAAACAGAACTGACAATGACTCAAATTGTTCACAGGAAAAACTGTTGTTGGTTAAATATTGACGGGAGAAAAAAAACTGGTGGGAGAATCCAATCTTCGTTAAAAAAATTAGATCTGATGGAAATTATAAATTGAAGAAACGTATAATTGGAGATGCTATTATAGATAAAATGTGAATATGAAAATAACTAAGCCAGGCATCTTGTTGTAAAGATAACATGGAGGAGACATCATCCCACTGAAAATAATTGCTGTTGAGAAAATGAAAATACAAAAATTTGGAAATTGTTTAATGCTGTGATAGAAAATTTATTAAAGGATTAAAATGGCTCAGTAGGATTTACTCCAGAAAAATAACCTTCTTGATAAAACTTTTCAATCTTGTTATGATTATGATTATTTATGACAAGTATTTATATGATAAATACTTGGAATAATAAAAGTGGTGAGGTCAAACAGCCCTCACTCTTCTACCAACCCTTTCTGTTCTAACAAGCTATGTTTGAGATCAGTTTGCAGAGTAATTGGAAGACATTTTAGAAGTTTTATGGTCTATCCTTTCACTCAATGCATAAATCCCTCTTCATCCTCCCTGACAATCATTAACACAACTTCTGATAAAAATACTCTAGTGATAGGAAACTTGCTTCTTCAAAACATAGCCCACATTACTTTTGGACATTTCTAATTGTTAGAACGTTATTTTCTTAGAGCAGCCTGAAATTTGCCTACTGATAACTTCTATCTGTTCTTTTAAAAATGCTTTGTTAATCATCTCAATCGATGCAGAGAAGGCATTCGACAAGATCCAGCATCCATTTATGATAAAAACTCTCAACAAAATGGGTATAGAAGGAAAGTACCTCAACATAATAAGGGCCATATATGACAAACCTACAGCAAACATCCTACTCAACGGGGAAAAACTGAAAGCCATTCCTTTGAGGACAGGAACAAGACAAGGGTGCCCACTCTCACCGCTCTTATTCAACATAGTACTGGAAGTTCTGGCCAGAGCAATTAGGCAAGAAAAAGGAATAAAAGGACTCCAAATAGGCAATGAAGAAGTGAAACTCTCACTATTTGCAGACGACATGATCCTATACATAGAAAACCCCAAAAATTCCATCGGAAAGCTACTAGAAACAATCAACAACTACAGTAAAGTGGCAGGGTATAAAATCAACTTACAAAAATCAATTGCATTTCTATACACTAACAATGAAAAAACAGAAAGAGAACTCAAAAAGACAATCCCATTTACAATTGCAACAAAGAGAATAAAATATCTGGGAATAAATTTAACCAAGGAGGTCAAAGACCTATACAATGAAAACTATAAGACACTATTGAAAGAAATCGAGGAGGACATAAAGAAATGGAAAAATATTCCATGCACATGGATTGGAAGAATAAATATAGTTAAAATGTCCATTCTACCTAAAGCAATCTACAGATTCAGTGCAATCCCAATCAGAATCCCAATGTCATTCTTCACAGTAATAGAACAAAAACTACTGAAATTCGTATGGGGCAACAAAAGAGCCCGAATAGCTAAAGCAATTCTGAAAAAAAAGAACAAAGCTGGAGGCATCACAATCCCTGATTTCAAAATATACTATAAAGCTACAGTAATCAAAACAGCATGGTACTGGTACAAGAATAGACACACAGATCAATGGAACAGAATTGAAAGCCCAGAAATAAAACCACACACCTATGGACAGCTAATCTTCGACAAAGGAGCAAAGAACATACAATGGAGAGAGGGAAGTCTCTTCAATAAATGGTGCTGGGAAAATTGGACAGCCACATGCAAAAGAATGAAAGTAGACCATCTCCTATCGCCATATACAAAAATCAATTCAAAATGGATCAAAGACCTGAAAGTGAGACCTGAAACTATAAAACTCCTGGAAGAAAATATAGGCAGTACACTAATTGCGATTGGACATAAAGGGATCCTTTCAGATTCCATGTCTACCCAGACAAGGGAAACAAAAGAAAAAATAAACAAGTGGGACCTCATCAGACTAAAGAGCTTCTACAAGGCAAATGAAACCAGGATCAAAATGAATAAACAACCCACCAGCTGGGAGAAAATATTCGCAAATCGTTTGTCTGACAAGGGATTAATCTCAGTAATATACAAAGATCTCATACAACTGAGCAACAAAAAAACAAACAACCCGATCAAAAAATGGGCAGAGGATATGAACAGACATTTTTCCAAGGAAGAGATACAGATGGCCAATAGACACATGAAAAGATGTTCAACATCACTAATCATCAGGGAAATGCAAATCAAAACTACACTGAGATATCACCTTACACCGGTTAGAATGGCTATAATCACAAAGACAAATAACAACAAATGCTGGAGAGGTTGTGGAGAAACGGGGACCCTCATTCACTGCTGGTGGGAATGCAAACTGGTGCAGCCTCTATGGAAAACAGTATGGAGAGTCCTCAAAAAATTAAAAATAGAAATACCGTATGATCCAGCAATACCACTCTTGGGCATCTACCCAATGGACATGAAATCAACCATCACAAGAGGCGTATGCACCCCTATGTTCATTGCAGCTTTATTCACTATAGCCAAGAAGTGGAAGCAACCCAAGTGTCCCTCAACTGAAGATTGGTTAAAGAAGATGTGGTATATACATACAATGGAATACTACTCAGCCATAAGAAAAGACACAATTGTCCGATTTGCAACAACATGGAAGGACCTAGAGGGTATTATGTTAAGTGAAATAAGCCAGAGAGAGAAGGCCAGACACTGCATGAACTCACTCATATATGGAATATAAGTGATCACACGGACAGAGAGATCTGATTGGTGGTTACCAAGGGGAAGGGGGGGTGGGGGGGCACAAGGGGTGAAGGGTTACATCCACAAGGTGACGGACAAAAATGTACAACTAAAACCCCACAGTGTTATAAACTAAGACATCAATAAAAAAAAAAAAAAAAAAAAAAAAAAAAAAACAAACAAAAAAAATGCTTTGTTATAGGGGCCGCCCGGTGGCGCAGCAGTTCAGTCCACGCTTGGCAGCCCGGAGTTCGCGGGTTCGGATCCCGGGCGCCCGCCGACGCACTGCCTGTCAGCCATGCTGTGGTGGTGTCCCATATAAAGTAGAGGAAGATGGGCACGGATGTTAGCCCAGGGCCAGTCTTCCTCAGCAAAAAGGGGGGGATTGGCGACGGATGTTAGCTCAGGGCTGGTCTTCCTCACAAAAAAAATAAATAAATGCTTTGTTATAAAATAGTTAATATACACAAAAGAATATACATGGGACATATATGAAAGTTCTAAAGCATGACAACAACAAAAAACCTGTACACCACCCCACTTTAATTTTGTGTGACCCGTATGTCAGATGGGACCTTCTTGTTCCCCAGGAACTTAATTAAATTTGGTTTGAATGCCCAATTTCATAGCCTGAGAAAGTCCAGAGGGGGCCCCCACCACCTTCAGGATTTATACACATTCCAAGGGGTCACTTCTTCTTCAACCCCACCTTAACCCACAGCCTCTGGCACTTGTGTCAGTGTGCACTATGTCACTTTCAAATTCTGCTCTTTCCTTGAAACCGTGGTGCCAGGCTGCATCCGACTGACACACGGGCTCACCTACCCAAGAGTGCTT
Source organism: Tapirus indicus (assembly GCA_031878705.1). Taxonomy (NCBI): domain Eukaryota; kingdom Metazoa; phylum Chordata; class Mammalia; order Perissodactyla; family Tapiridae; genus Tapirus; species Tapirus indicus. Next base: position 10,218,509 of record CM062932.1, read on the forward strand.
ATCAAACTTTTCCCACTAAGACAACTCTCTCATACCAGCTGCTAAGAATAAAATGTTTTCCATCACATTATCTAATCCTGGATCAAAACACTGTGTCTCTTTGCAAATTTACTACATATTTTTCTCCCTGAGGAACAAGGAGGATAAGAAAAAGCCAACATTTATTTAGGATCCTTGGGACCTTCTAATTCATGGCCAACCCCTATCCCCTTTCCCTCTAAGTGGCTGGGTGTTCTTTTTGATATCCCTTCTGGGGTATTGCTTCTTGGTTTTTCCAGGTGGCTTAGAAATAGCCTCCCTCACTCCGCATGTCAGCTTCCCCCGTACATGGCCTGGTCAGGGAGGGGCTCCGGGCATCAACAGATGTCTCCAGTGGACCCTGTGGGTCTTGAGTATAACAGGTTTGTTGGTTAAAATATGGCAGAATCAGGCTTTAAGGGTGACCCAGGAAATGGGAAAATCCCTTCCCTCAGAGCGAGGGCAGAGCCAGGTAGATGACAGGAGGCTCCTCAATGAAATTACTCAACCCTCTCTGTGATTGCAGCCATCCCCCTAGCTTCATTTGCCCACTAAAGCCTGACAACCCCAAACTATTCACAAAGAAGAAACTAACTGGTAATTTTACTCAAATATAACTATATTCTATTCCTTATTCTAGACTTTCATTTTCCTTTCTTTAAAGATTCACAGGTAATTTGTTGACCAAAAACATTGAAATTTTATGTTGCTACAAGAGCTAATATTTACTGGACACCGACTAGATGCCAGGCACTGTTCAAATTACTTTACACCTGTTAGTTCACTGAGTCCTCTCAACAATCCCCTGAGGCAAGCACACCTAGTATCATCACCCTCATTGTACAGATGAGGTGGCTGGGGCACCGAGAGGTTAAGTAACTTGCCCAAGGTCACACAGCTAATAAACTGTGGAGTCAGTATTTGAATACAGGCAGCCTAGCTCCTCAGCCTATGTCCATTAATTATTACCTGCCAGTTCTCTGGTCTCTCATGGGCCTTACACCAGGCTCTCCTAAGTTTCCCTATTTGGCATCCCTTTGTCTCTATTTCCAGGGTTCCCAAAGCAAAGCCCCACAGATGGTTTAGTTCCATCTGTAGGAAATCTTCATTTACCCTTTAAAGAAATGTAAGAAGCAAGCTAAATGTGAATCCTAAACCAAAAAAAGCAATTTTTAAAAGGGAATTTTCAGACATGTCCTGTTCTTTCCTCTTGGTGCATTTCAGTAGCCTATGATCTGGAAAGGTACACACAGATCTTGGCTCACTTCTTAAGGGCTATAGTCAATAATCACAGTGTACTAATCCCACATATTTGCCTTGAGAAGGAAAAAGCGTTACACAGTGGTGTCAAGTCTCAGGCCCCACCTGGAGGTGAGACTCTCCCGTGACTGTAGTCCTCAGGGTTCAGCTGTTCTGGATAGGTAGCCAGTGAGAGACTTTGGGGCTGAGTAGTGGACATTTGTTGACTGGGGGCTTCCCAGATTCGAAGAATAACAAAGCAAACAAAAAGAAGTTTTGCATTTGGTTTAGGTTTTAGGAAATTGTCACAACATATAATATCAAATACCACAAGAAGAAGACAAGTATGTGAAGTTGTCTATTTTAAGTACCTGGAGTTACACTGAGGTTTCTTAATTCTAGAAAATGAAAGAGGGGCCGGCCCGGTGGCGCAGCGGTTTAGGTCGCGCTTTGGGCAGCTCGGGGTTTGCGGGTTCAGATTCAGATCCCGGGAGCCCGCCGACACACTGCTTGTCAGCCATGCTGTGGCGGCGTCCCATATAAAGTAGAGGAAGATGGGCACGGATGTTAGCCCAGGGCCAGTCTTCCTCAGCAAAAAGAGGAGGATTGGCAACGGATGTTAGCTCAGGGCTGGTCTTCCTCACAGAAAAAACAGAAAATGAAAGACCCATGTAAAAGGTGGGAAAGGAGGAAGGGAAAACAAGTAAGTGTACTGCAAATAAATTTACGTCATAAGTGATTTACAACAGGTATAACTTAGGAACTTTCATTAATTCTCACACGAATCATCATTTCATGACTTTAATCAATTATCTATAAAATCTCCAATTTCACTAACCTTGATTAAAGGTCCAAAGGTGCACTTCATAATAGGTAGAGACAAGTTCCTTAGCACATTTGAGTCTCTTTGTTGTCTTGGGTATCAGAAGTTTAAAGAGTGAGAAAGACCATTTCATAGCAATGTGCCTTCTGATATAGGACCTTTAATCTTCGGGTATCAAATCCAGTTGCCAACTTGTTACAGGTTGCATTGTGTCCCCCAAAGGAAGATATGTTGAAGTCCTAACTTCCCACTACCTCCGAATGTAAGCTTTTTGGAAATAGGGTCTTTGCAGATTTAACCAAGTTAAAATGAGATCATTAGGGTGGGCCCTAATTCAATATGACTGGTGTCCTTATAACAAGGGTAAGTTTGAATACAGACACACATAGAGGGAAGACAAGGTGAAGAGACACAGGGAGACCACCACGTGAAGGTGGAGAATTGAAGTGATGCATCCACAAGCCAAGGAACCCCTGGGGCCACCAGCAGCTGGAGGAGGCAAGGAAGGATCCCCCTAGAGGCTTCAGAGTGAGCATGACCCTGCTGACACCTTGATTTCAAACTTCTAGACTTCAGATTTTTTGAGACAATAAATTTCTGTTGTTAAAAGTCACCTAGTTGCTGAGGTGGCGTCCCACATAGAAGAACTAGCAGGACCTACAACTAGGATATACAACTATGTGCTGGGGCTTTGGGGAGAAAAAAGAAACAGAGGAAGATTGGCAACAGATGTTCACTCAGGGCCAATCTTCCTCAAAAAAAAAAAAAGTTAGCTCAAAAAAAAGAAAGCCACCTAGTTTGTGGTACTTTGTTACAGCAGCCCCAGGAAACTAATACACCACTTACAGCTTTTTCCTCTTTTAAAGGGAGCTCACGTTTCTGACCTAATTTTTTCTTTCTGAAAGAGGAGCTTCTATGCTTTGTTTTCAGATTAGCACTCACTCCCCTTCCCAAAGGCACTCAGTTTACTTAACAGCCACATAGTGCTTATTATGTGCCAGGCCTTGTTCTACGAGCTTTACAAATAATAATTAATTTTATCCTCATAACATCCCCATGACATAGATGCTATTACTATCCTTATTTTATGAATGAGGAAACTGAAATACAGAGAAACAAAGTACCCTCCCCAAGGTCACACAGCTAGTAAGTGACAGAGGCCAGGAGAAGACTCAAAGGTTAATTCCATGGGGAAATTTTCTCTCTGCCACTGTTGGTGGTCTCTGTGGCAAGGGCGGTCACCCACCTCCTACTCTAGGGACTGATGGAGTCTCCAGCACCTGCAATAGCCAAGGGGCTGGCCCACGACCTGACCACGGTTTACTGGACGTTTTCTCCTGAACTCTGAACCTTGATAGGCAGCACAAGGATGGGGGAAGAGTCGGGAGTTATTTATCACAGTGGCTGTGTCCTGATGGAGCACTCCGGGCTAGTAGTCTGTTTCTGTGCTTTCAGCTTCTGGCTTCTTGCCCCACTGTCCCCAGGCTCCCTTGGTCCTGTCCGTCCCCCAACCTGGTCATGATTCTGTGAGCCAACCCCCATATTCTTATAATAAGTTGCTGGGTATTTAAGTTGGGAATACAGGGACATTCAGAGCTGTTTAATGGGCACTAAACCCTCTGTGGGATCTACACAGATTTAAGATTTCCCTTAAGTGCCCCACATGAAGTAGAAGGGCTGAGATAGGATATCATCACATGCCCACAATTTCTGCCTTAGGAAAAGTAGTCTTTCCCTCCCCTTTGTCCCCTACTCCTCCCATTTTGGAATAAGTGCCAGATCAGGCTTACAGAAACTTTGCTGTAAGGTACAATCAACCCTTCTGTCATCTGAAGCACCAGCTTAGGGTGCTAATTGTCTAAAACTATTTAGATAATTGAAGAAACCCACTCTCCAGCAGAGGGCTGGAAGTGGCATATTAGATAAGAGAAAAAGGCCTGTGAAATCTAGGACTGGCCTCTTGTAGTCCTGAAATTACCATTTTGTTCCAATAAGAAAACAATAAAAGTACAAACGGATGCGGCCCCGAGTTTAGCAGAACAAGAATGTTTATAGAAACAAGAATGCACAGAGGCAGCCTGTCTGCATCCTTCAGTTTACCGCCCAGGCGGTGGAACTACCCTGAGCCCAGGTCCTGAGAGCTCAGAAGTATTTTCTCTTGGGGAGGGAATTGGTTCACTTCTGAAATATTTTTCTATTCATATTTGGGGTAAGAAGAAACAGAGCAGCTGAGGAGAAGAGGTGAGAACCAGAGAGGAGTGCTGACAGCTGTTGGGAAAACATCAGCTAAACCCAAACAAACATTTCCTAAACCTCTGCTAAGTGCCCAAATCAAAAGGAGGATGGAATGGAGAAAGAGGAAGACAAAGTGGGTTAGGGGGAGAGAGCGAGAAGAAATATGGAGGAGGGAGGGCTTTCACAATGTAGGGGCCAAATTCTGGCCTGGAAAGGCAAAGAGGCCTTGGATTTGGGAGTAGGAGCAGAAACTGATTTTCTGTGAAGCTAGTGAAGCTTAAGCTTCAGGGCTCCTCACTTGCATTGGCCCCTTTCAGGCCCTCCTTAGAGGGCCCTAAAAATGTATTCACATGGACATATGTTTCTATAAAATTTGCAAAAGTCTTAACCACAATTGGTTACTCTTTCCAGTCCAACTTCTGCTCTTTCCCACCATGTCCTGTAGCATTGGAGTGGCCTTGGGCACTTTGGGAATCCAACCAAAGGAAGTTGAGTTGAGGACACATTTAGCTTGCACTGAGTGGATACCGTAGGCAGACTTCTAAGTTGGTCCCCAATGATTCCCAACTGCTGTGCATGCTTTTATATAATATTCTTGCTTTTTGAATAGGCTGGATTTAGTGCTTTGGTTCTGATGAATGGCTAAAGTGATGGGATATCACTTCTACGGTTAGGTTATAGAAGACTCTGACTTCCATCCTGCTAGCAAACTCTTCTATTTCCTTCTCAGCTTGCATTCTGATAAGCAAGCTGCCATCTGGGAGAGGTCCCTGGTTAGGTAAGAAACTAAATGCTGCTAACAACTGCTGAATGAGTGTGGAAGTACATTCTTCCCCAGTTGAGCCTTCAAATGAGACCACAGACCCTAGGCCAACACAGTGATTACATGAGAGACCTAGGCCAGTGGATTCAGCTAAGCCACACCTGAATTCCTGACCCATAGAAACTGTAAGCTAACAAATGTATGTTGTTTTAAGCTGCTAAATTTGGGGGTAATTATACAACAATAGTAACTAATATAATAATGTGTTTGTAGTCACTTCTGTATATAATTATTGCTAACCATTCTAGTGTAAAAATGGCTTCTAGGAATACTCCTAACGTCCACTCTGCTGATCACTCCCTATTGTAAAACAAAGGTATAGGACAAGAGGTTGCATTGCAATATGAACGAATCCTACAGTGTCCAGCACAAGAAATGTGTGGGTAGTTCTGTATTGTGATTTATAAGAAATATGTATTTGGTAATTCAGATGACCAAATGTATTTGTCCACAGTTCCTGGCTCACAGCTCCGAAAAAACCTTGGAATTTCTTAAGAGTTGAGAGTGATTTAAAGTGTCTTTTGTTATGTTAATTAGGTTTTAGAAAGCACCCAAGGTTGGGGACTGCTTACCATGAGAACCAACCATGTGATCAGTGGATTGGAACTTTCAGTCCCACCCTCTGATTTCCAGAGTGGGAAGGGGGGTGGGGGGTGGGGGCTGCAGCTTAAATTTGAATCAATTGCCAATGGCCAATGACTTAGTCAATCATGACTACATAATGAAGCCTCCATAAAAATCCAAAAAGGACAGCTCCTTGGGCCTTTTCTGGAGATCTTCCACATTGGGGAACCAGGGCATTTCCAGGTTCCACCATTCTGGGACCCAAGCTCCACAAGGACAGAAGCTCCTTTGTTCGAACCTCACCCTGTGTATCTCTTCATCTGGCTGTTTATTTGTATCCTTTAATATCCTTTGTAATAAATCGGTAATCTAGTGAGTAAATGGGTTTATTTGAATTCTGTGAGCAGTTCTAGCAAATTAAATGAAGCGAGGAGGGAATTGGGGAATCTCCAGTTTGTGGCTAGTAGGTCGGAGGCACAGGTAACCACCTGGGCTTGTGCTGGCTTCTGAAGTGGAGGGCGGTCTTATTGGACTGAGCACTTTACCTGTGAAATCTGATTGTATTTCCACGTAGATAGTGTCAGAGATGAGCTGAATCCTCAGACACCCTGCTGACATTACAAACAACACACAGACACAGACACACCCACACACACACACACACACACGTACATTGGAATTGGGTCCAGGAACCCAAAAGAGTAGTGGAACAGAATCAAGATATCCAACACCAGAAGCTAGATAATGATTGGAAAAATTCTTCCAATCATTGGATGTGAAAAATTAGGAGGCTTCAATTTTTATTCATGCCTAGTCAAAACTAACATTCTCACCTGTCAGTAATATCCTCAACAATACATCATCTACAACCGAAAATGCACTATACATTTTTTCTTTTTTGATGGTGGTCATATAAATTAGAATTTATCAGCATTCCTGTGTTTGCAGGGTACAAATCTGCAGCAGGCCTACAAATGGCAGGTAGGTCTATGTAAAGTTGAATGTTTTATGAAACTCCATGTATATAAGAATGCCTTTTGGCACATCTTATGTATCTTGTCCTGACAAAATCTGGCAGTTCCCAAGAAATGGACACACAATTGCCAACAACAGAGCAAATCAGCCTCAAAAAAAAACCATAATTCATTGACAAAACGCCTGCCTGCATGTATTAATCTGTAAGCTAATGTATGGAATAACGAAAAAGTTCATGGATTGTTTGATAATCCAATTAATGAAGAGTAGATCATATGTACAATAGCATTGGAAAATATTTAAATTTCTTGATGATTTGGCGCAAAACTCATGTCGTTAGAATGAGGACATCCATGGAAAAAGTGGTGCATGAGTCCTGTCAATTCAAAGAGCATTTAAGATTAGCAACTGCATATAAAAACTTGAAATACCCTGAAATTTTAAGAGATTATATATGAAAGTTGATAGATGCTTTCCCAAATTTCGCAATATTCCTAAAGATGTATATGCCATTACCAATAAAAACTAATGAAGCCGAAAGAAACTTCTAAAGTACGAATAATAAACACATTTTAATCAACCATGCTAGAGGGAAAACAATTATCCTTTCTGGAGAAAATGATAAAATCATTGTCATATGAAGAGGCAATGACTGTATGCAACCAAAGATCACAGGAGAAAAATATTAGTGATGTGTCTAGAAATTCATAAAATCATCTTATTTGGGTTTTTATGTTAGTTGAACTTGTCAGCTTTTTAAAATAAGTGATTTATTATTTATTTTATCATTCTAAATACTCACTTTCGTACCCAATTTTTAATTTATATTTTGTATTCTTTTTCTTAAAAAGGGCGCCACAAAATTTGGATTCAACTCCAACCCTTCCCACAGAGGACTGCTTCATGTTTCCGAACGTGGACGGAGTGGGGAAAGGTTTCCAAAGTGAAGTGGAGGTCTTTCCAGGGGGCTGGGGGCAAGGGGGTAAGCAGACCAGTGAAGGGGAGAAATAGAAAATGGGGGGCAAGGAGGAGTGAGATGGGACTTCATAAGTCAGTGGGTCCGATGTGGAGCAGTTTTGAGATTAAGCATTAAGGCGAGGCTAAATTCCCAGGAACAGGTGCGTGCGGGGACAGATGGAAAACGCAACCCCGCCTCCGATGCTCACAAGCAGAGCGCGGAGGGACCGAGTTGCGTCCGAAGCCGATCAACCAGCTTAAAAGCTGTCCCTGGACCTCGGCAAGGCCGGCCCTGGATCTCGAGAAGGCCAGCCCGCCGGGGCGATTACGAGAGTTCAGGTCAGTGGGGACGGAGGGGGAGCGCAAGAAGAGGCGCCCAGCACTCCTCAGCGCGGAGAGGGTGTCAGCGCGCGGTTGACTGCTAACGAAGAGCCTGCGCCTCGACGTCGTAAAGATTCCTCGGTGGGGGCGAGCCACCTCCAGGCCTTGCCTCGTGTGGGATGCGAGCGCTGAGAACAAGGAGATCCAGGCGGGCCAGAAGACGTGCTGAGGCCCTGTGCAAGAAGCCCTCCTCGCCCAGTCGGTCTGGGTCCGCTGCGGAGAGAGCCTGAGGGGCGGGGCCCGGCCTGGAGGCGGGGCCAATTTCAGAGGCGGAGCCAGGGAGGGTCCCGGTCACGCCCCCCGGGTGCGGGGCGTGCGGGTTGTGTCACAGCGAAATCTCGGGGAGTTGTGCCGCTCTGCTCCCCTTGGCCTGACCCGAGACGCTGGAGAGTGGAGGCTCAGTAGTTTGAGAGGTAGTTTGGAGAGGGCATGCTGGGGAGCAGGGTCGGGGGCGGCCTTCGGGAGTTCACCAGGCTGGTAGAAGAGCTGCTGAAGGAGATGTTCTCCTCCACCGGGATGGTGTGCCCGCCAGGGTGAACTGGCCAACCCCAAAACAGGAACCAGCAGATAGATACCCTGTAGCCGAAGAGAGAGTCAAGCCCTGCGAGGAAGGAGGGAGGAGAGAGAAAGAAGCTTTTAGGGATGGACAGAGAGCCAGGCTGAAGGGCTCTGGAAAGGATCACAGAAGTGGGCTGGAGGAGTCAGTGGGGCTAGGAGTGGAGAGAGAGCTAGTGAGCAGGCTGCGGGGAGAAGGGGGTCTCCTCTCATCCACCTGTTGCTTGTGGTCACGATTGCAACCCCCCTCAGCTCACAGGCAACAATGGCCACGAAAATGTTGACCCAGAGCCCATAGCAGGGCCAGCACAAAGAGAGGTCAGCGCCCTGTGCTATGTGCATTATCATCCACTCCCCAAATATGGAGGCCACAAATATGAGGAGCTGGGCTGTGAGCAGAGAAAGCACATACTGACAGAGAGATAGACTCCCAGCAAGGGCCCAGCTTCCCCACCCTGTCCCCTCAGGCACCTCCCCCAGGCCTGGGGCACACTTGAGCCTTTCCTAAGCCTGTGAAAATGTTCATTTCTTGCCCCTCCCCAGCATGATAGAATGTGAAAGAATGGGATAATGGCAACTCCGGGACTCCCCAAGAGAGTCAGTGAACCTCTCTACTACCTGGGACATTTGTACTGACCCCTACTACCCACCCCTCTACCAGGCCTGGAACGCCAGACAGGGAGGGGAGCACTGAGAGACTTGCCCCATAGACCCTCCTGCCACACCTGTGAGGAAGTTGCAAAAGGCAACCCAGAGGGGCAGGAAGGCGAGGAGCAACACAGGATGGGAGAGGATGGGACACCAGCAGGAGGTAGTACATGGCTATGGCAGAGAGGTAGAAGTCTGGCAGAGGGTGCCGGGGAGAGGGAGAGAGAGAATTTAGGATGAGCCAAGTCACCTACTGCCACCCACACCACCTGCACTGCCCCCAATCATCCCCCTCCTCTGTCCTTACCCCAGCCCCACTCCTGCCATCCACTTTCTCCATACTGGTGGTCCTCATTCTCCCACATGTGCCCCTCTCCCGTGTAGCTGTGCTTCATGCCCCTTGGCCCTCTCAGATAGGCCTGCAGAATGCAGACCCCTCCAGGACGACAGAGACACACTCAGATCAGTCCAAAATGGAAAGAGGCCTCTAAGATAACAGAAACCCGCCCCAGGAAGTCAGGAAACATGGCATTCACTTCCCTCTCTGTCTTTTCAGTCTCTTTTGGAACATGTGATTGTATTTTATGTGCCTTTATGTCCCCCAGACAACTCTTACCTGGTCTCCGTCTCCCCATTATCCCCTTATTGGAACCTCTGAATTGGAGCATGGGAGCTTTCTTACTGGCAGGACTCAGGGAGGGGGTGAGGAGCTGGGAGGGAACGTATATGGGGCACATGTGTAGCTCTGTGTCTGCCTCTGCATGTCTGTCTGTCTCTCTGAGTATCTCAGAGGGGGAGGGCTCCCCCCACCAGGAACCTTGAAGGTGCTCGTGCACCAGCTCCCTCCCACGACCACTACCTTCTCTTCCTGAACTTCAGTCCCCTCGTTGCCACCCTGGAATGCTCTTTGCCCAGATTTGCCCAGGGCTGCTTCCTTCTTGTCATTTGGGTCTCAGCTCAAATGTCACTTCCTCCAGGGTCTTCCCCAAAACCACACACACACACACACACACAACATTCTGTATAACAGCCCTTGCTGTATTTTCTTCATAGCACTCACTGCTACCTGATTTTATCTTACTTATTAATTTGTTCACTTGGTAATTGTTCTTCCCCTGCTCCCACGGAATGTAGGCTCCTTGAGGGCAAGGCCCTTGTCTTTTTCATCTCTGCATCCCCAGATCCCAGAACAGTGCCTGGGCCGTAGAAGGCACTCGATAAACGGGTGTGGAATTGAATTGAATTAAACACAGAGATGCTCGGCTGGTCAGTAAAGGACCTTTATTGCTGACAACTGCCCTTTTTGTCCTCTCTGCATCTTCATCCCCTCCTGGGGCCCCGGCCACACCTGGCCCTGCCCTGTCTTCTTCCCCAGCCTGCAGGAGCCCTCTGCCCCAGCATCTGCAAACCCACCACACCACCACCTTCGATCCCTCAGGAGCTAAGTAGGCCCACACACTCAGGCCTTGCACCTGGTCTCCAAGCCCCAGCTCCCAGCAGAACTGACCTCTGCTCTCAAAGAATCCTTTTCCAACCAGCCCCACCCCCCTTATAAAGCCACACTGGGAAACACACACACCCCTGAAGAGCCTCAGTACAGCTCCACCAACATTTATTGGGGGTTTCTCATATGTCAGGCACCGTGCTAGGTGAATCTCCAAAGTCGTGGACGTGCCAAATGCCAGGCGTTTCTCCTTGTGAGTCTCCCAGGCCTCCTGTGGTCAGTGTGGCAGTTTCTGTCCTGGGCTGGTAGCCATACATGAGCTGGAGGGAAGGTGTGATGGCCTAGCTCAGGGAAGGTTTTATGCCAGGCCTGGTCCCCCACTCGCCAGCAACTATCTGCTCTGCTCTGTCTCATCCCTCACCTCCTGGCATCGTGTGGGGGCAGCTTCTCATCTGGAAGCAGATGCTCTGAATAAAGTTGGGCAGCAACACTGGCGCTCTGTTCTCTGCTCACTGCTTGGCCCAGTGTTTCTGTGAGAGGACCAGGATGAAGGCAAGAAAGCCCAGGAGGCTCACCAGCTGGCCAGTGATTCACAGTTTCCTTTTCTTCACCCAAACCTGGGACCCAGAGCCAGTCCAAAGCCTGAGGCTGAGTCTGGATGACTGATTATAGTTCAGGTTGGAGGATCTGCAGGCAGGAATTATGGAGACCAAGCTTTGGGGCAAGGAGAAAGGCCTGTGGGCTTCAGGGGGCCTCAGGCCCCAGCTACTGGCCATCTTCAGTCCTTTGGGCTCCTCTGCCAGGCTGCTTGTCTGCTCCATAACATCAACCTCCAGCTGTCATGGAACCCTGGCCTCCAAGAGACCCAGAACCTAGGGCTCTCATCCCCAGCTCTGGCCTCTGATTGCCAAGCCACACCCAGCACAGTCTCTGGAGCTCAGATCTAGTGTCTTGGAGAGAATAACAGGAAAAATGGAGGATGAGGGAAGAGATGGAGCACCCAGTCATCTGGGCGGGGACAAAGACCACACACACACTACACACCACGTTTAGCAGAATCACCTTCCCTAATACATACACACACATACGCACGTGCACACACACAGATTCTCTAAGAAACACTCTGGATTCTTCTAGAAGAGAAGTGGCTTGAGAGGGCACAGGAGGCACCCCGGGAATGGAATCTAATACTTCCCAGACTCAAAGGGCAGCACAGGTTGTTGCTGTAGAACCAAGCAGCGTCACTATGGGTCTCTTGGGCTCAGATCACCATCTTCTTTGGCTGGACAGGTCCCTGCTCATCCTGTTGGCTATTTTAATCCTAGGACTTTATCTCTGACTCCGCCCTTTTTTTAACTGCATTGACCTAGCTTCCTCTTCTTTGGCATAGCAGGGATACTCATTGGCCAAGAGCTCAGCCAGCTCAGCACCCATTGACCGCTCTGTCTCCATTGGCAACACACTCAACCATCTCATTCTCTTTCATTGCTGGGCTCAGACAGCCCTGTTTTCATTGGCTGCTCTGTCCTGAAGCTCGGCCCCTATTGGTTGCCACTAGAGGTAGCTTTTTCACTGACAGGGAATCCAATGGTTGGATGGGCTTTGTCCTCTCCATGCCTCACTGCAGCTATCCCAATCTGTGCCCCCTCCTCAGCCTGCATTAGGGTGGGGCAGGGGCACTGGGGGTGGCTGAAGAGGGCCCAACAGCCTCAAGGAGCCTCTGGTGTTGGCGAAGGTGCTTCCTCCTTTCGTGTTCCCCTGTGACTTCACACACCAACTGGGCAGGGAAGGCCCCAGGAAACCCCTTCAGCCAGCCTGGGGAAAGAGAGACAGGGGCCCAAGTGGGGCCAGGGCAGGGGATAGGTCAGGAGGGAAAGGTGGCACCATGGGGTCTAATGCCTGAGGGTCATGGTGAGTATGGGAATTACTATGGAAGCTTGGAGCACTGATAGAAAGGCCATTGGAGGTGGAGGTGGCAGCAGCATCAAAGAGTGTCAGGGTCACTCCTCTGTCAAGACCTGCAGTGGGTGCTCATCTCACTCAGAGCCTGAGTCCTTATAGGGACCTACAAGGACCCGCATGATCTGGTCTCCATTATCCCTATGACCTCATCTGCTTCTCTCCCTTTTCCTCACTCCCTCTAGCCACACTGGTCTCCTAACTGTTCCTCAAACTCACCAGCCATAAGTCCTGTGCTCTGACTCTTGCCTCTGACTGGAACACCATGTGCCTAAATTCCCCCACCTCCGTCACATCATTGCTCACACGGTGCCTCCTCAGGGAGGTCCACCTCAACCTCCCTATTTAAACTTGTAACCCTACCCAGCCCCAGGACTCCTGACCTCCTTGACTCCGCTCCACTTTTGTTTTTCCATAGCACTTATCACTTTTAGACACACTATAAAATTTACTTATTTATCTTGTTTACTCTTTATTGTTTCTCCTCCGCTAGAATGTATGCTCCAGGAGGGCAGGAATCTCTGCGTGTTTGGTTCACAGTGCTTAGAACAGCAAGTGGCACCTCATAGGTGCATAATAAATATTTATTGAATGAATAAATTAAAAAAAGAATCTCTCACCTTCAGGGCTCTTTTGTAGGTGCTTGGAGGGAGCCCTGGACTCCAGATTCCGTCCCTCGGTCTTGGCTGGTGCAGAAGGCTCTGAACACAGTTCCTGGGAACAGTCTGGTTGGGGTGGGTGACATTACAGTGGGGTGAAGACTTTTTTTAGTTTCTCCCCCATATTCTCCTTAAGACCCACTTTTCCTCCCTCCTCCCCTCCAAGGGACACTCACCACAGTCCTCATAGAGGGTGTCCGAGGAACAGGGAAGGGGGCCTGGGGTGGGGAAGGCTCCCAGCCAGCGCTGCATGTCTGATCTGGTGGAGATATAGGGAGGGGTCACAGCTGACCCAGGAGGTCTTCCTTGGGGAGAGGCAGGGGCTTCGGGGGAGAGAGACTGGGGAGGAGGATTGTGGGCTCTGAGAGGTTAAATGAGGATCCCAAGGATGTTTTCTGAAGGAAACACAACTCACAGGGATGAAGCTTGGAGGAGCCGGTGGGTGGGGCGGCCCTGGTGGTTGCTGAGAAGGGAGAGGCGGAATGTAGGGGGTCCAGATGGGTCTGGAACCTGCTGGGCCTGGACCAGGGAGCGATGGGCATAGTCCAGAACCTGTAACCGCTGCCCACTGCCCAGGGAAGAGAAAGTTCAGAGAGAGAGCAGAAGTCCAGCTGGACTCCTCCTCCCCACCCCTGCCTGGGCTCCCTCCCTTCCTAGGACCCACCTCTTGGGCTGAGTGATGAGCAGCAAGTCACTAAAGAGCAGCAGGCAGAGGGGGGTGAAGCGGGGGCGCGAGGTGAAGAGTACGCCCCCCCTCCGGCACCCTAACTCCGTCAGCTCCCCCTGCAACTCCAGGCGCCTCGACCAGGAGACCAGGGGCAGGGCCTGCGAGGAAGCAGGGAGGAGGTCTGGCTTCTTCCCAGCACTGTGGGGAAAGGGAAAGTGGGGAGTCTGGGGAGGGCCTAACCTTGACTTTGTGGAAGCGCAGCCTCTGTGTTAGCCGGATCAGCTCCTCAGTCTGCTTCATGCGCCCCACCTCAGCGCTGCAGCGCTCAATGATCTGGGTAAGGGGAGCCAAATCACTCACCCCACACTCCCTTCCACCCCTTCCATCGCTCCCTACCACCTCATCACCTCCCTCAGCCTCAGCATCCCCCCTGCCCACCTTGCTGACAGCACTCAGGGCCTTCTGGGCATTCTCCTGGCGGCTGGACCCCTCCTCTGTCTGGCGCAGGATATTCTGGGGACAAGGAGGAAGGGTGACTGGGCCTCTGCTCTGCAGCCCTGGGATTCAGAGGGGCTGTAGCTCAGAGGATCCTGCCTGGCTTGGCAAAATGCTCAGTCTGGGGTTTACAGGGCTGGGGAAACAGCCTTCATAAGGCTGGCGGACTTCACCACTCACCATCTGCATAAGCCTGAACAAGTCATGTTACCTCTCTGACCCTCAGTTTCTCCATTTGCAAAATGGGGTAATACCTAGCATATAATAACACTGTTGTCAGGATTCAAGGTAACATATGTACTTAGCATAGTCCTTGGGACATAGTAAATGCTGAAAGGAGGGTTGCTATTATTTTAATAATTATTAACCACAACTATTAGTACTAACAATATAGCACAGTGGTTAAGAGGGCCTGGATTTAAACTTTGTCTCCATCAATTATTACCTGTATGACCTGGGGCAAGTTATTTAACCTCTCTGTACCTCGGTTTCCTCCTCTATAAAGTAGGATCAATAATAATTCCTTCCATACAGCTGTTGGTAAGTTTAAATGGATATATAGCACTTAAAGCCATGCCTAGGACAGAGCGCTCGGTAGCTGTTCAGCCATTATGATTATGATTATGATGATTATGTGGTCTACACTGGGCATATGTAAAGCTGAATAAGAAATAAAGACACTGATAATCTAGTTGGGGACTCTTCACATGAGATCCCATACTGGGTGACCTGGTTTAGGGAGAAGTTTCTACTCTGCAACAGCAAGAGTGTTTCTCAACATTTTTTTTTCCCCAGTATCACCCTGCTAAGGAGCCTTTTTAGACATATTTTCCCTAATTGTCCCCTGCTACCAGGAAGTGTTAATAGACAGATATACTGTATATCTATTTATGTACCATGGTCCTTTGGAGTACTACAACCATTGAAATATTTAAGATTGTTTTCCACCTCCCAAAGAATGAATTTTTGCCTCCTTGGGGGTGATATCACCCCCATTGGGAAGGCAACAGTGAAAGATACAGCTGAGGAGAAAAGACCACTCACCACATTCCCCCTGAGACCCAGGGAGATGAGGGACTTGCCCAAGATCCCTCAGCCGGTTAGTGGCAGAGCTAAGTCTAGAACTCATGTCTCTAGCCATAGGCTCTTTGCCTGCACCCAGTCTGCTCCCCAAGACATTTGGGTAGCTCCAGGTAGAGATGAGTGGGTCCTGGATTGAGGCACAGATTAGGAGCCCTGATTTAGGGCCTTCCTGTGTCCACGGTGGGGTGGGAAATGGTGATAGCCGGCAGGAGGCCCCTGGGGAGAGTTCTCCAGCGGAGTTGGTGGGGCAGAAAAGGCCGCCAGCTGGCCAGGTACCTGCAGCAGCATGCGGAGCCGCGTGATGCGCTGGAAGGGCAGCAGCAGGAAGGACGGCAGCGGGAGCCGCTCGCATTTTGGGAGGCTCTGCAGCCGACGCAGCTCCGCGGAGAAGCGCACATTCGTGTCCCTGCAGAAGCAGGCCCAGGTGGCTGGCGTCTGCCTCAAGGCCCTGATCTCCCAGCCTGCCCTGGCCTGGACCCCAACCCTGCTCCCCAGCTTCCTCCTACAAGTGTGACGTGGCCGGGCCTCTGGAACACTCACATAAGTCGGCTGTAGGTCTCCTCCTGATACTGCTGGTTCCGCACGTAATCCACATACACCGAGAAAGGGCCCACGGCATGGGTGTGCACCACGTCGCACAGGTCGCTGATGTGGGGGGAAGAGCGCACACGGGACAGTAACCTCCCTAGAAACCTGAAGGAGTCAGGGAACAAGCAATGGAGGGGGCAGAGAGCCAGGTCTCCTGGGTTCTTGAGGGAAGAGCCAGGCACTAACTGGGCCCATGGAAGGGAGGCCCTGGGACAGGGAGAAAGCTAAGGGGTCTCAGCAGCCTGAGGCCTGGTTTGCTGAGAGGACAGGAACCCACTGACCGCTCACTGACTCCCTGGACTCGCTGCACATTGGAGAAGAGGGTGTGGTGATCACGGGGGGTGAGTGTGTCCCGTAGAGCCTGGCTCAGCACAAAGGTGTCAGTCAGCAGCCGCAAGGAGCGCAAGTAGGAGGCCTCAGATGTTACCACCTCAAACAGGCTCTGAGGAGGAAGGGCAGAGCAATCGTGGAAAGCCCAGGACCCAGGCCACGCTCCTGCCCTA
The DNA here is from genome assembly GCA_031878705.1 of Tapirus indicus. Classification (NCBI taxonomy): domain Eukaryota; kingdom Metazoa; phylum Chordata; class Mammalia; order Perissodactyla; family Tapiridae; genus Tapirus; species Tapirus indicus. Next base: position 10,235,125 of record CM062932.1, read on the forward strand.
CACCCAGCTCTGCCCGGCCAGACCCCAGGGGTGCCCACCTCCTGCATGCGCCTCTCCTGGGGGCTGAGGGTGTCCAGGAGGCCACTGGCTCGCACAGCTGGAAGCTCCTGCCACAGCGTGTTGCGAGGTCCAGGGGGTCGGGAAAAGGTGGGAGCTTCTCCAAGATTTGTTGGAGAGGGACCCCCATCTTCACCAACCCCCCACAGCTCCTCTGACAGAACGGCTGCTCGATAGGTCTGGTACAGGGGTTCTGGAGAGCAGACACAGTACTTGAGGAAAGTCCAGGGTTCCAGCACCCTTCCCCACTGCTTGATGGTCACGGCAGTGTCCCCCAGGTCCTGAGACCCTCACCGTCCTGCAGGGGCAGCTCCCAGTTCTGCTCCTTCAGCTCGTCCAGCACCTCCTCGTCCCTGTGGAGAGAGAGGGGGATAGAGTCTCCCAGAGCCATCACTGTTGCATTATTGCACACCTCCAGGAGGTGCTATTCACATGATAGTGTAAGGAAGTGCACAACTAACATGCAGGTTGTATGCAGGGACCCTGATGGCTCCTCAGACTTCTTGTACGTGCTTGTTGTATGGGAGGCCCTGAACCCAGCAGCCTCCATCCATTCCTGTTATCTCAACTGCTGTGTACCAGAGACTTCCAAGTCTCTATCTCCAGCCCTCTCATGTAGCAACCATTGTCTGAAATGTCCTGTCTGTGCTTCAGTGAAACTCAATATGATCAGACCCAAACTCCTACACCTCCTCACCACCTGCGCTCTGTCTTCCCTGTTCTGGTCATCAAGCGCCACCAGGCCCAATTCACCCAAGATAAAAACCTGGGAGAACGAACACCAGTAAATGTTTGTTGAATAAATGAATGGGCTCAGATTAACTCTGACAACAGTGGTGAATCTAAAATGATTCACAAGCCCAGAAAACATAGAAGAGATGTTCGTGATTGTCAAACGGATTAGGAGACAATAATTGCAATAGAGGTTCAGGCTCAAGGTGGGGGAACTAAAATGGAGCACTCACTGTGGGCCCATCTCTGTACCATTATCACACCCCGGCAACTCTACGAAGTAGGCGGTATGCTTACCCCCATTTCACAGAGGAGGATGCTGAAACCGGGAAAGGTTAAGTGACTTGTATAAGGTTACAAAGCTAATAAAGGACAGAGTTGGGATTAGAAACCAGGGCTGCTTATCTCTAGAGCCCCAGCCCTTCACTCCATCTTTGTGGAGGTGGGATTTAGCTGGACCAGAAGGTTAGTCCGCCCTCAGGTAGGAGTCAGGGTGGGAGTGTTAGGTACCTGCCCTCCACGGTTGCTGGGGGAGCATTCTGAGGAGCTTCATCTGGACTGTCCCCTGGAGAGAGAACCCAGAGTGAAGAGAACACAACTCCAGGATCCCCAGCCCAGGGCTCCTGACTCCAGCCCCAGCAGAGACTGTTTCTATAAAAACTACAACTCCCGTCAGCCCCGGAGCAGCCACTGATGGAGGAACAAAAAGCCCAGGGCCTGATGGGCATTGTAGTTTACTAGTTTTTAGAACACTCCACCTCCACCCCTTCCCTTCCCAGCTCAGACATCCATCTACTCCCCCAGGCCCTGTACCTGTTTGGATTCCATCTTCAGAGGGCACATCGAGATCTGGCTGTGGGGGATCCCCAGAGATGGTGGCATCCTGCCTGACCCGAGTTGGTTTGGGGGGTTTGAGAGGTGGCAGGAGTTTGCGCTCAGCAGTGGAGCGGTAGGATGTGAGTACAACTGGGGGGTGACTGATGCTTGGAGGGTTGGGGCGGGAGCGGGAGGTCCGCAGTGGGGAGGCCCTGCAGGGAGCCTTGGGACCGTCCTCTTTGCTCCCCACAGGGACCCATCGGAGCTCTAGGCCAGGTCGGGCTACATGGCAGACACAGGGGCAGCAGGGAGGGCAGGCCAGGGCAGCATCTGTGGGAGACAGGAGTGTCCTAAGGAGAAGGCCCTGGGGCCAGGTCCCACCCTGCCCAGGCCTCTGTCCTCCCTTTAACCTGCCTGGCAGCAGGAACATGGTCCAGCCCCAGGCATCTGTCTCCTCAACCCTGACTCTCTTCAAACCCCCAGAAATATGGAAAGCAGATTTTCCAAACATGAAATTCGTTTTTGAAAAGGTAGCCCTTGGAAGTACCCAGGCTTAAAGCACTGAAAAGAAAAAAGATGAGCTGGATTGAGCCCACCCTAGCCCCAGGACATGCTTACCTGGAGCACCATTCTCCTGGGACCCACTCCTGGTGAGGATGACCTGGGGAGTCTCTTTCTCCCCGTTCACATCCACTCCCCCTTGGGGAACTGGCTCCAGGGTGTCCACAGCCTGGACCCTGCCTTCAGTCCCCCATTCAAACTTGCCAGCCAGTCTCCGCACAGTGCCTGGGGCCGAGGCAGAGCCATCTTGGGCCAGGACCTGGGCCGTGGGGAGCAGGGGCAGAGGTGTGCGGGGTGACCCGGAGGGCTTGGGTGGGGGGACTGGAGACCGGGGAGCAGGTTCTGGGGAGATAGAGCGCCGAGACACTGGGCTAGGGGTGCTGGAAGGCGAGTCTGGGGAAGTCTGGGAGTCGAGGCTGGCTTTAGAGGCTGAGGGGGGCAGAAAGGCAGGAGGCTTAAGGGACGAGGGTGGGGGCTCCCAGAAGATGGGGGCGCACATTGGGGATGGTGCATCATTGGAGGTGAGGGGAGGTTCTTGTGGAGAGGAGCCATTGTGGGGAAGTCCTGGGGACTGGGCAGCGCGGGGCCGAGAAGGGGGGCGGGGGCGGATGATCCGAGGGGGCTTCTGGGTAGGAGGTGTTGCTGCAGGAAGAGACTGCGCTGACATCTTCCTTTGAGCTCTTCAAAGGAGTGGGGTACTCTGCTGGAGTCATCCCCTGATGAAGAGAGAAGGAGAAAGAGAGACCCTTAGTGCCCCCCAGGTGGGTAGACTGAGGCCTCTGAGCAGAAATCATTTGCAAGCAAATGAGCCATGATTTTTGAGTCCGGAAGGAAGGCTGGTGCACATCCTCTCCTTCCTTCTCATTTCCACTATCTTCTCTTCTCCGCCTCTCACCCCTCCTTCTCCTTCCATTCCCTGAGGCCCCTGGACCCTCCAGCCAGACTTTCTTGGCCCTCCCAGACTCCATTTCTTTTTCAGTCTTTTGGCTTCTGCTTCCACAGTCAGGCAAGAGGAGACAGTGAGGCTGGGGTGGGGGTACCTAGGTGGAGACTCAGGTCAGGGGGGTGAGTCCAAGAGAACTGGGTCAGTAAGCGGAATTCGGCTTGCCGGTATAGCCATGACGTGTCTGCCTGACAAATTGTGTGTCGTGTGTCTGTAATGTGTGATGTGAAGGTTTGTGTGTGTGGTTTAAGTGTGTGTGGACACAGTGTGTTGTGCTCTTTCATGAATGGGGTGTTAGATGATGTGTTTTGAGAGTGTACTTGTTATGTGCTTACTGGACGGGTGTGTGGTGACAGAGTGGAGTACACAGTGTATGGTGTGTAGTGTGAGAGAGTTGCGAGGGTTTATGTGTGTTATGTGCTGTTTGTGTGGGGCCTTTGTGCAGTGTGTGTTCATCTGTGCACGCGTGCGTCTGCGCCTGAGCTGTGAGGGATGCATCACTATTTCCCTGCTCCAGTGGGCCCTCCACCCCCCATTTCCCAGTTCCTCTCTCCGGACTCTCCCTTTCCGGATTATTTTTAGTCTCCTTTTCCTGCCATGAGGATTCCTGGAGCCTCTGACCCCAAGAGACCAGAAGGCCCCGGGCATGGTCTCTCCTGCCCCATCCTCGTTTCCCTGCCTGCCCTCTGTCCCTCCATCTGGTCACAGAGAGAGGCCCCAGTGGAAGTCGGGGTCCTGCCAGGATGCCTGGAGGGTGGTCGGGAGACCAAATTGACGGGGAGGACCAGTGGCACCAGGACGCTGGGGCCTGGCTTTCACTTCTTCCCTCAGGGAAGGCAGCTGCAATCCTGAGAAGGCTGCAGGGTCAGGGCTGGGAGGTGGGGGCACCCCCAGACTCCCTTCAAGAGTCAGCAAGAGAGTCAGACCCTCCAAGCCCCAGATTGGGTTCTTGAGAAATGATGTGGGTGGGGGCTGGGGCTGGAGACTGAAGTCTTGCAGCTCCATGGCCTCTGTGTTCTGGCAGGAAGCCCCTTATCTAGGTGACCCAGGCAGTGGCCTCGCCAGCTGGCCAGCTCCTCCCCAGCCTTACCCCTCCAGGAATCCCACCCCCCTCCAGGTGCCTGCATTTACTTCCTTTCCCACCCCCGACTCGGGCCTCTCGCAGGGACCCAGGTACTCGGCCCAAGCACTCACCCTTGAGTCCTCTCCACTCTCAGTCACCTCCCAGGGCTGAGTGAGTAGGGGCAGGAAACAGGAATTGGATCCTCCTCCCAACCGGACACCCCCCCCAAACCACACCACACTCCACATGCGCACACTGAGGCCCTGGAAGATGTGAGGGACCCGTACCCCGGTCCTGGAGGTTACCAGGGTCTAGGGAAAGGCTGAAACTCAGGCATGGAGAGTGGGCTGTTCTGTCTGTGCACGTTCTGTCTGCCTTGCTGTGTGGGTGGGGGCTCGCAGGGGCTGGGGGTGAAAGGGGCGGGCTGAGGACGGGGCCGCAATGGCTCAGGGCTGGGCTGGTGGTAGGGCGTGGGCATCGAGACTCCTCTGTATCAGCTAAGGGATGGTGTGGCCCTCCACCGCGTGTGTCACCATCTCTCCCACACCTCGAAAGACAGCCTGTCCCTTTAGCTTCCAATCTGTCCCCCTGGGTGTGGGCCAGCCCACTATTTCACACCAAGGGACCCCCCCCACTGCCAGGTTTCCCCTACCTTACTCTGCAGTAGCTCCCCCTGAATTTACCTTTATCTTTTTGGAAGCAGTTTCTATTTTCAGCCTCTCCTGCCTGCCCCTTGGAGCAAGGAGTGTGGGGCCAGGTCTCCGAGTGTCTGTTCCTGTGTTTCTGGGGCGGGAACTGAGGGCCCAGATTGAGATCTCCACAGAGGAAGCCGGTTCCTCGGCCCCACCCGGCCATTGTGTCAGGCGTGCATGTGTGTGTGTGTGTGTGTGTGTGTGTGTGTGTGTGTGTGTGTGTAGAGGAGGGAGAGAGGGCCTGGGGATGGGGGTTGGGAGAAGGGGGCTAGGGAGAGAGGTCTGAGATCTATCTCTCCCAGGTGGGTATGATGTTTGCTGGGACCCCTGTCTGCTCACCTTTCTCAGTTCCTGTCTCTCTCAGTCCCAGCCCCCTAACTCTCCCTGTCCCTCTGGGAGGCTTTGATGTTGATTGGCTGGGAGACAGTACCCCTGGGGGTGGGTGGGCAGGGGTCCCCCTCACCTCTAATCTGCTCTATGGTTGAGCAGCTGAGTTCCCAGGGCTGAGGAGGTGTGTCATAAAAACAACTGAGGGGGTGGAATGAGCCACACCATGCCTGGGAAGTAAGATAGTGGGAGGAAGATGCAAGGGCAGTTATGAACTCAGGGGGCCTTTGCCCACACCCAGGTGTCTGCCTTTGCCAGACCTTCACGCACATACACACACACGCACACCCTCCAGACAAGACACTGGGAAGAAAAGCCAGAAAGCTGGGATAAAAATATGTTTTAATCCCCTTTTCCTCAGAGTAAAAGCCAAAATCCTTACAATGACCACCAAGACCCTATACTATCTTCCCTCCTCCCTAACATCTCCTCTCAGGCACACTCCTGCCTCAGGGTCTTTGCACTGGCTGTGCCTTCTGCCTGGAAACCTCCTTCCCGAGACATCCCCATGGACGATTCCTTCACCTCTCTTAAGTCATCGCTCAAAGATCACCATCTCAATGAGGCGTACCCTACCACTCTTTAAAACTGCAACCCACAACCTCACACCACATTCCAGACCTCCCTTTTTTCCCATCACAATCATTCCTTATAACATATCATATGGTTTACTATTAAATTGACATATTATGTTTATAGTTCATCATCTTTTCACATTAGAAAGTAAGCTTCCTGGAGGCAAGATCTTTATCTGTTTTGTTCAGTGATGTATCCTAAAGTGCTAGAACAGAGTCAGGCACATAATAGGAGATTCATATTTGATGAATTGGACAAAACTGAATTGAATCCTACACACACGCGCGCGCGCATGCACGCGCGCCAGGACCGGGCATCCAACTTCCCAGCCCTCACCTCTAGATCCTTTTGGGCTTCCAGGGAGAGAAAATCTCTCCACGAGTGCCTCAGAGACGCTCTCAAGAAAGCTAGATACACACGTGTAGCCAAATTCTGTTTTGTTTTTACTGAAATGAGAGTATCTTTACTAGTTTTGCTACTTACAAAAACAACATTTAAAAAGATAACTAACCCCAAAGTGCTGGTTGTTGGCTACAAACATGAATGGCACTTGGTAGGGCATGAACTGCCCCAGGTCTGAGTGGGGATGCGGGCAGAAGAGGAATTAGGTGGGTTGGGCCGCCCCTGGGCCTTTAGCCATCCTTCATGGCTGATCTGAGCTTATTTCCTTTTCCTCTCTCTATCCCCAACAGACAGACCCACACAGAGGCTTTTCACCTGTCAGTCTGTTGGGGAGAGACTTCCCCCACTCCCAAAGGCAGGACAGCATGTTTCAGGGAACTGAAGCTCTCTGGAGCTACACTGAGAATGTTCTAACAATCCTGACAAAGAGGTTCCATTGGGCCCGCTGCTCAAAGCAACCACAAAGCTGAGAAGCATGGCTTTTCAGATCTACACAAACCAGTCTCTATTTATTCATGCCCCATCTCATTCCAAAAAGAAACTGAGCTCTGAAAATCATATCATGTGATACACACCACATTAATTTTGCACATTTTATTTATCATACAAATGTTTTTACAAATGTAATGAAGGTTTTTAATGTAATGATTCATTCTCCCACCACCACCACAGAGCAAAAGGTTTCTATTTTTCCATATTCCAAAGGTGCCATCACAGTTTCAAGTCTGTATTCTGCCTTTTTCTATTAGCATTGCTTTATAATCATTTTTCATGTTGCTACATGGTCTTTGTAACTATACCTCTTCCTGGAATGTAATATTGCATCAACTAGATTTTGCCATCCTGATACCAGCAGTAAAATCTTCTAGGAGATTCTTCATCCCCTTCCTGACTCCATATGGTTCCAGTGGGATAGCCAACCACAACAGCCTCCTCCTGGCCACCTGACCGAGGTTTGGTCAATCACAGTACCCCATTCCTCTGGCCACAGGAATGAGCAAGACACCCAAATCAGAACAGCCTCCTTCCCTGGGAAAGGGCAGCTTTCTCTTTCCTCCACGGTCACAAAGCAGGAATAATGTAAGTCTGGAGCAATCTGTGTCTTGGCCTCCCTTCCCCTACAATGGAGGAAACTAGTCAATAGTGGTAGAAAATGAGCCCCATACCCATGGGAAGCAGAGCCAAGAGATGGAGGGGGCCTGACAACATCATTTGGGCCCCATGGACTACCCAGTTTCCTGAACCACTGAATTCCCTTTTGTGCTTAAGCTAGTTTGAGCTAGGTTTCTGTCACTTACTGCTGAAAGAATCTTGACCATTACAATTCATTCCCTAGTGCAGGACATTTGGGTAGCTTCCAGTTTTTGCCATTATAATTAATGCTGCTGTGAACATCTTTGTGCAAAACGAAACAAAACACTTTTTTTTTTTGCAAGGAAGATTGGCCCTGAGCTAACATCTGTTGCCAATCCTCCTCTTTTTGCTTGAGGAAGATGGTCCCTGAGCCAAACCTCTATTTTGTATATGGGACGCTGCCACAGCATGGCTTGATGAACAGTGTGTAGGTCCACACCTGGGATCCAAATGCACAAACCCCGGGCCACCGAAGCTGTGCGAACTTAACCACTATGCCACCAGGCTGGCCCAACACTTTCAATTTGAAATATGATTAACGAAGTAACCCTAGAAGCTTCAATGTGATTGGCTTTGGTTTTGCTTGAAGATTCTTTTCTGGAAGGATGGAGGAGTCCTCAGGTCTTTCTCTCTCATCTCTTTACCTCCACATCAGGCAGCCTCAACCCTCCTTCAGTCTTCCTTACGTCACTCACCTGGTTGTTAGGACAGGGTTCTTGGAGGAGAGGCACTTAAACTGTTCCTTGAAAATCAGGTAGAGTTTGGCCAGGCCAAGGGGCAAGACTTGGATGACCTTTTGGGGAGACCAGGGAAGCACAGGCACAGTGAAGAGGAAGGTAGGCCCATCTGGAGAACTGTGAAGGGGAAGTTTAGCTGAAATGGAAAAGGGGTATGAGGCTGGAGGAATAACCAGAGGCCTGACAGGGCAGAACAGGCACTGAAAGTTTCTGGGGAGTGGGAGGAGGGGGGTGGACAGCAATAGTTTTAACCATTTCCACCCCTATTCCTCCCTCTTCTGGCACCAGCACCTAGTTTTCTTTTGGGGACCTGCCCCTCCATCATTCTAGATCCACATGGCCCATTCTGGGGAAATGCATGGCCCAGAAGCAGCCAGTCAACACATTCTCTCTTCTCCAGCTACTGAGATTGGTTCACAGGTGAGCATGTGACAAGCAGGGCCAGAGCATAATCCGTGCAGAACTTCTGCTCAAATTACTAGAAAAGACACTCTACTCTCTCTGGTAGATCACTTTCAAAGATGGCTACAACAATCTCTCCCATCCCAAATGCCCTTTTGCAATGTGACTTTGCCACCCCTCCCATTAAGAGGAAGAATCTACTTCCCCTCCAATTCAATCTGGGCCAGCTCTGTGACTTGCTTTGCTCAAGAGAATGTGGAAGAAGTAACACTGCCTATTTGGGGCCTATGCCTTAAGAGAACTGTCAACTTCCGCTTTGTTCTCTTAGAAACCGGCCACCACGTACAGAAGTGTGGGCTAGACTACCGAATGGTGAGAAGCCATGTGGAGAGAGCAGCCTATTGGAGAACCAGGATGCCCCAGCCATCAGGTAGGACCGGGGTCTTAAGACATGTGAACAGGGCCATGTTGGATCCTCCAGCCCCAGTCTAGCACCCACCTGACACCACACGGAGCATCCCCACTGAGCCCTGCCCAAATTCTGGATCCCCAAACCTGTGAGCAATGAAATAGTTTGTATTTTAAGCCACTAAGTTTAGGGTTGATTCACTATGCAGCAATAGATAACCAAACTCTCTTTCCACTGGGGATGCTAAGCTGGTGGAATATAAGTCTGGAGCTGCTGGTGGCCATCAATGAGGTGGCCTGAGAATAAAACCAACATAGGGGAGAGGCAGAGAGACTGATCTGAATCCCTGATCCTACTGGCCTGAAGTCATTTCTGTGTTTGCACTTTTCATTTATGTGAGTCAATAAATTCCCTTTTTGTAAGCTAGTTTGAGTTGGGTTTCTGTCACTTACAACCAAAACAATCCCTTACAAGGGGAGAGGAGCTCATAATGAAAGAAGTGATGAGTCTGACTGGCCTCTGCTAGGGCCAGGACATTGAACTCCAATAGAATCTTTCATGGAGTACAGAACACCCTCTTCTCTGTCTAGAAAGCCATTATGGGTAAGTAGCCTACCTGTGGCATGGGATAAATCAGAAAGGGGACAGTGAGGAAAAGATGGCCTGCACTGGGAGTTGACATAGGTTCTGATCTGGGTGAGGATAGAGGATTCTGTGCAACTGCCACCAGGTGGAGTCTGAGCACTTCAGGTATGGGGTCTGGGAGCCAAAATGAACCCATCAGTGTCTAGGCCACCCTAGGCAGAGGTGCAGAAGAGGCACAGCCCGGTGCCCTCCAAACCTCTGCATCATCCTCCCTCCCCTCTCTGTGGTTCTATCCCTCCTCTCAGACACCTAGGGCCCATCTTATGTTCCCCCTCCACTCCTCTTAAATTTGTCTCAGGACATTCATACCTAAGTATAAATGATAACAGTTTACAGTATTAAAGACAGCATGGCATTGGTGAAACAATAAACACATAGATCAATGGAAGAGAATAGAGAGCACAGAAATAGACCTACACAAATGCAGTCAACTGATTTTTGACAAAAGAGCAAAGGCAATTCAATGGAGAAAGGATAGTCTTTTCAACAAAAGTTGCTGGAACAACTGGACATCCATGTGTAAAAAAGTGACTCTAGATACAGACTTTACATCATTCACACTCAAAAAAGACCATAGACCTAAATGTAAAATGTAAAACTATAAAATTTATAGAAGAAAATATAGGAGATAATCTAGGTGACCTTGAGTTTGCCAACAAGTTTTTAAATACAACACCAAAAGCACAAGCCATGAAAGAAAAAAAACTGATGTTAGACCTTATTATAATTAAAAACTTCTGCTCTGTAAAAGACACTGATAAGAGGATGAAAAGACAAGTCATGGACTAGGAGTAAATGTTTGCAAAACACGTATCTGATAAAGGACTGTTATCCAACATACACATATAACTTTTAAATTCAACAAATAAGAAAACAAACAATCCAGTTAAAAAATGGGGAAAAGATCTGAACAGACACCCCACTAAAGAAGATACACAAGGGCATAAATTTCCAGCTATAAGATGAATAAGTTCTAGGGATCTAATGTACAGAATAGCAACTATAATTAACAACACTGTATTATATACTTGTAAGTTAAGAGTTAGATCGTGAAAGTTAACACTACACACACACACACAAAAGTAATTATGTGAGGGGATGGAGGTGTTAAACTTATTGCAGTAATCATTTCACTATATATACATGTATCAAATCATCAAGTTGTACAGCTTAAACTTACATATGTTATATACCAATAACAATAAAGCTGAAAAAAAAGATATACAGATGCCAAAAAGCATATGAAAAGATACTCAACATCATTTGTCATTAAGGAATTGCAAATTAAAACAACAAGAGATACCACTACACACCTATTAGGATGGCTAAAATAAAAAAACCTGACAGTACCAAATGCTGATAAGGATGCAGAACAACTCTCATCCATTGCTGGTGGGAATACAAAATGGTACAGCCACTTTGGAAGACAGTTTGGTAGTTTCTTACAAAGCTAAACAAGGCCTTATCATTCAATCCAGCAATTGTACTCCTAGGTAGTACTCAACTGACTTGAAAACTAATGTGCAAATAAAAACCAGCACACAAATATTTATAGCAGTTTTATTCATCATCACCAAAAACTGGAAACAACCAAGATGTCCTTCAATACATGAATGAATAAACAAACTGTGGTACATTCATAAAATGGGATATTATTCAGTGATAAAAAGAAATGAGCTATTAAGGGGCCAGCCTGGTGGTGTAGTGGTTAAGTTTGCGCACACCGCTTCAGCAGTCTGGGATTCATGGGTTTGGATCCCAGGTATGGACCTACACACCACTCATCAAGCCATGCTGTGGTGGCATCCCACATACAAAATAGAGGAAGATTGGCACAGATGTTAGCTCAGGGCCAATCTTCCTCACCAGAAAAAAAAAAAAAAGAAAGAAATCAGCTATCAAGTCACAAAAAGACATAGATGAACCTTAAATGCATATTGATTGCTAAATCAAAGAAGCCAGTCTGAAAAGGCTACATACCTTAAGATTCCAGACAGTAGAAAGATCAGTGGTTGCCAGGGAGAGTTGAATACATAAAATACAGGGGATTTTTTAAGGGTAACGAGACTATTCTGTATAATACTATAATGCATTTGTCAAGACCCTTAGAACTTTACAGCACAAGGAGTGAACTTTAATGTATGCAAGTTTAAAAAATCATTTAGGAGGTCAGCATATCCCAGGAAGGAACGGAGAATGTGACTAAATCTAACTGTATTACAAATGTATGAAATAACTTTACTAAAGGTATGGCGGGAAAGGTGTTGACCTAAGTAACTTAGGAAATGAGTGGAGTCTCTAAGACTAAAGACGAAAGGAAGTGCACAGAAGTGCTGTACTCTGGCTGGTAAGGTGGCTTCCCATGGGGTTATGGGTGAACGGTTCTGATACTCCTACACATGTATACTGGAATTGAACAATTAAGTAAATGGATGGCAGATAGTAGGAGGCAGGTCTCTCATTGTTGGAGTGAGAGTTTACCGATAAGCACAGAGAGGTGGCTACAATGATCCATATAGTAATGGATTAGAGTTGGAGACATCAGTATGGACTCATGTTTAGCTTAATATAGATACAGATGGTTACATATAGAAATATCTATAGATATGTGTATGAAAGTGAGCTAGTATACACACATATATTTACTTGCTCTCCCAGCTGAGAGGGTCTAGAAGCAATGACACTCCAATGACAACAAGCACACTTAGTGCCCAGATTTTGGTTTCTAATACCATTCTTCAATAAAAGGAGAAATGGCTGATTCTAGAACTGAGGCAGGAAATACACAAAAGGAGCCTGAGCATCTTGTATTGCCAGAAAGTATGCTTTAAAAAAATTTTTTAACTAAAAAAAATTGATGGGAATATGTCAAAGAAACACAGGAACCAAGTAAAAGAGCTCCCAAAGACCAAAGCTAGGACAATCTGTGCAACAAAATTAAGTGTATTGGATTATAACCCAAAGTATAAAATAAATATCCATGAGTCCCATAGAAACAAATGGTTGAATAAATAAATAAATGGGGGAGGGGCCGCCCAGTGTTATAGTAGTTAAGTTCACATGCTGTGCTTTGGTGGCCCAGGTTCACAGGTTCAGATCCTGGGTACGGACCTACGCACCACTCATCAAGCCACGCTGTGGTGGCATCCCATATACAAAATAGAGGAAGACGGGCAGAGATGTTAACTCAGGGCCAATCTTCCTCAGCAAAAAAAATATATATATGGGGGAGACAAATCTCCCATGCAGAATCCCAAATAATTTATGTTGATCTTCTAACTCTCCACTTCTTAAATGTAGGCTGTGCATAGTGATTGTCTTCCAAAGAGTACAGCATGGAAAGGAGGAAAATAGAATAACTTTACAATGGAGAAAGCTGACAAACACCTCAGCCAGGTGATCAAGGTCAACATCAACAGTGATAAGTCATTTTGATGGTATGTATCTAGTAGCACCTTTGAAATGATGTGATGAATGGCAGTTATCTCTGTGGTCTTCCTCCCAAAAACCCATAACCTCAGTCCAATCATGAGAGAAAAACTCCAATAGAGGAACATTCTACAAAATACCTGACCAATACTCCTCAAAACTGTCAAAGTCATCAAAAACAAGGTAAGTCTGAGAAACTGTCATGGCTAAGAAGAGCGTAAGGAGATATGACAATTAAATGTAATGTGGGATCCTGGATGGGATCCTGCAACAGAAAAAGAACTTTAAGCAAAAATGAAGAAAGTCTGAATAAAGTATAGACTTTAGTTAATAATAATGTATCAATATTGGTTCATTAATGGTAACAATATATCATACCAATATAAGATGTTAATAATCGGGGAAACAGGATGTGGAGTATATGGCAACTTCCACAGTATCTTTACAATTTTTCTGTAAACCTAAAACTGTTCTAAAAATTAAGCTTATTTAAAAAAAAATCACACTTTAAAAGTTAACTCTAGAGCATCTGGATATTAAAGATAAAAGACTTAAGCCAGTGGTTCTAAAACTTTAGCTCACATCAGAATAACCTAGAGGGCTTGTTAAAACAGATTGTCAGACCCCACCTCCAGTTTCTCCCTGCAGGAGGTCTGGGGTGGGACTAGAGAATTTGCATTTCTAGTAAGTCCCCAGGTGCTGATGCTATTACTCCAGGGACCACACTTTGAGGACCACTGGTGTCAACTCAAGGATTAAAACAATGATGAACTCTCATTCCATCCAGCAGGTGGAGGCATTTGGGAAGCATTCCTTGGAAATTTTGGGGGGACCTTTTCAGAGCGTCTCCTGAGAAGCCCCATTATCAGCTCTAGTTGACCTTCCACCCCTCCTGCCTCATCCTAAGGCTCAATGACTCAGCAGTACCCTCACTGGGGAGATAGAAAAGACTCAGACCCAGCCCCCGGGGCATCCAGGAACTCCCAGCAAGGAGTCAGAGAGTAAACAATTGCTAAGTAGAAAAGAGAAACGTGGGTAAATGCTTGAAGAGCAAAGTATGATGGAAGTGGCTGAATGTGAAGTATTTGAAAAAGCTTCAAGGGTCAGGAGAGATGAAGCTAAAGGTGAAGAATGATTTGGAGATCATCAAAAGGGGGGCAAGGACATTCCCAGCGCGGAAACGGGATACACAAAGGCACAGGGGTCTGACAGCTCTTGACTTTTCTGGAAACCTGATAATCGAGCACTTAGTACAAGTGCAACACTTTCACTCACGTTTGTGCAATAGATAATTATCATTTCCATTTTACAAAGGAGGCTCTGAGATGTTACGTAACTTGCCCAAGGCCATCCAGCTGGTAAGCAGCAAGACCCAAACTGGAACTCAAAAGGCTGCCTCACAACACAGGTGAGCCCTCTGCCTCCTCCCACCCCAAATAGCATCCTCTATCCTCCTGCCTTCTTTTTTCAAGACTTCTCCCTCAACTCCTTCCCAACTAGCTTCCCCAGTCTCTTTTCTCAGGGGTTCCTCCCGTGCTTTAAACATCACCAGACTCACGAGCAAGGACAGGAGTCCAGAATCGCACGATCTCTGCACCCCCGCACCATAGCCCCCCACCCCCCGCTCGCTGACCCTGTGTAACCTAAGCCCACAGATCAAAATCCCTGCCTTGGCCTGTCGGGACTACTCCGGGTTGCTGTGGGCTTCAAAAGAGCATAGGGATGTGACTACGCTCCCTCGCCATCTTTCAGGCCTCCCTCCCTCTGCGCCTGCAGCCAACTACACCCTGGCACTAGAACCTGCAAAAGCTTTACTCCGCCTCAGGAGCTCTCTCCTGTCCAGCAGGTGTGTCCCATTTGCATCCCGCGGGCGAAGCCGCAGCTCCGGGCTCTCCGGGCGCCTGAACCGAGCAGGGCGTGGGTCTACAGTTTGGCAACCCCGGCCGGCAATGACCCGGGATAGAAGACAAAGGAGGAGAGCCCTCCGCCAGCAAGAGGAGCAGCCCCAAACACCCCAACGGAGGAGTTACCCCCGCGCTAGGCCCCTGCGCCCGTCCAGTAACGCAGGCTCTAACCTCCCCTCCCCGCCAGTGATAAAGCTTCCGCTCCCCGGGCACCCCTCCCAGAGCTCCGAGTCCTTGGCCCGGCCCTGGTGCCGGGACGCGGAGAGTTAATTCCAACCGCCTCTGGGCGGATTCCGGAGGCTGGGGGGCCGAGAGCGCCTCCCATTGGCCTCGGAGCCGGCTTAGCGCTGATTGGCCGAGGCTCTCGGCTGCGGCTCTCCAAGGCTCCCCATTGGGCGCCGCGCTCCAGTGACTGGAGTGTGGCGGCCCGGCGTCCGCCGCTGCCCGGGCGAAGCTGCTGCGAGCTCCGACAGCTGGCTGGGGACGCTTGTCCCTGGAGGGAGTCCCGATTTCCTTCCCCGATCCAGATTTCGTTGCTGTCCCGGGGACGCCACTGGATCTTCTCCCGGATCCTTTTCTCTTTAACCCGCTTGTTTTCTTTCTTCTTGCTCCCCGGCTCCCATCTCCCAACTCCGCGTTTCCCTCCCCTACTCCCGGGCCCCGGTAGCCGGCCATCCTCAGCATCCCACCTGTCCTCCTCCTGGCTTCTGCCCCTCCTAGACCTCAAATCCCTTGACCAACAGGGCCCTGTCATAACCTTCTCTCCAGACTCCTAAACTCCTCTTTCTTCTCTCTTTGCCAGCTCCTGTCTCCCCAGTTCCAGCTAACCCTTGACCTCTTGACATTTGACCCTGACACTTTTGACTCTAGACCTCTAAATTCCTACCTTCTGAATCCTGGACTGCTGAAACTGAGGCCTTCCCCTGGTTTCTGACCCCGTTTCTGAAGCTAATTTTGACTTTCTTACTCCTGGGCCAGTTCCTGCTACCACTATCCCCCACCATGGACTTCTTGATGAGTGGCCTGGCAGCCTGCGGGGCCTGTTTGTTCACCAACCCCCTGGAGGTGGTGAAGATCAGGATGCAGTTGCAGGGAGAACTACAGGCCCCTGGCACCTACCAGCGGCACTACCGAAACGTCTTCCATGCCTTCATCACCATCGGCAAGGTGGACGGCCTGGCTGCCCTGCAGAAGGGCCTGGCCCCTGCCCTCTTATACCAGTTCCTGATGAATGGCGTCCGGCTGGGCACCTACGGGCTGGCTGAGGCTGGGGGCTACCTACACACAGCTGAAGGCACCCACAGCCCTGCCCGCAGTGCAGCAGCTGGGGCCCTGGCTGGGGTCTCGGGAGCCTTCTTGGGGAGCCCCATCTACATGGTGAGAAGGGTCTTGACTGGGGCCTTCAGGGAGACCTTTGGTGTAGGGTGGGGGCCTGGGCCTTCACAACCTGATATTGAGGTTGGAAGTGGATTCATGTGGTGAAGGATGAGGAATTTGAGTAATGTACATCAGCGAGTGTACGGATAGGGGGAAGGTCCTGATCATCACAGAATTACAATCTCACAGCCTGCCTCTTTGAGTTATCTGGTAGAGGTGAAGAGGTTAGTAGCCTGAGGCCCAGAGAAGGGAAGTGACCAGCTCAAGGTCTCACAGTTGCTTATTGCTAGGACTAGGCCTTGCTTAGTGTTCCTCCTGGAAAGACACTGGGAGGCAGTGAGTTCTATGGAAGGAGAGGCAGTCTGGTCTCACTCCCAGGGTATGAGATCCAGGGACAGTGTCCTCTCCAAAGTCAGCTGGAAACATGCCCCCAGGAGGCTTGGGGGCCAGAGAGCAAGTTTTGCAGATGACCCCTCACAACTTGCCCCAGAATCTGTTGGGGAGCCTGGTTGTGGTGGTGGCTGGAGATCTGGTCTGGGAATGGGAGCTGGCATGAGAGACTGGACACCCAGGTCTTGCCTAACATGAACAGTCTTAGGAAATGTTGCCGTTCTCCAACCTCCCTATCCCCCACCCCTACCCCCAAGGGAAGGAGGATGTAGAGGGGGTGGGGTGTCTTGCAGTGCTAGGAGATCCATCCCCTGGGACTGGAGCCAAGGGACGCAAAGTCTCATGACCAAGTTGTTAAATGGGAACAACAATAATTATCAGATTAAAAGGGTATTTGGAACACACGAGAGGAAGTGTGAAGGGGTCAGGCATTTGGGTCTCTGAGGTAGGAGGATGGCCACTGGGCCATAAGCTGTGATACTCTCTCATCCCCAGGTGAAGACACACCTACAGGCACAGGCAGCCTCAGAAATTGCAGTAGGACACCAGTACAAGCATCAGGTGAGGGTTTTCCAGCCCCACTGGAGTCCCTGCCCAGTCTCTCCCATTTCTCCCCAGCTTTCTGCCTGCACCCAACAACTCCAACCCAGCCACGGCTCTGCTCAGCCCATCATTAAGCCCCACTCTGTCCCTGGTATCCACTGAGACCCTCTTTCCCATTTGTTCTCCAGTTTCTCTAATCTTCTGTACCTGTTTCTCTTGTTCCATTCTCCTGACGTGCTAATGTTCTCACTTCCATACACCCTGCCCCTATTCTCAGTTGGCGAGGGAGGGAACAACGGGGTGGTAGACAACTGAGGGTCCACATTCTGGCTCTAAGCCCACACGGAACCAGTTGTCTAGACATCAGGTGCCTGTTAAGGACCCATCCTTGGCAGTGTTAGGAGGTGGCAGCCCCTGATGCTGGGATGACTGAACCCTGCCCCCATGATCTTCCCCCTACCAGGGCATGTTTCAGGCACTAAGCGAGATTGGTCAGAAACATGGTCTGGTGGGGTTGTGGCGTGGGGCCCTGGGAGCCCTGCCCCGAGTTGTCATCGGTTCCTCCACCCAGCTGTGCACCTTCTCATCCACCAAGGACTTCATGACCCAGTGGGAGGTACTGCCAGGGAAATGGGTGGGTCACCCTGGGAATGTGGGCAGGGGGAGGCCAAGCTGAAGTGAGCCCTAGAGGGGACAGTGCCAACATTCAATGTGAGGGAGCGACAAGAGGGTTTGAGGTCACTGACTCTTTACACCCTTCCCACAGAAGGTGTACCTGAGTCCTCAGGGCATCCTGCCCTT
The DNA here is from genome assembly GCA_031878705.1 of Tapirus indicus. Classification (NCBI taxonomy): domain Eukaryota; kingdom Metazoa; phylum Chordata; class Mammalia; order Perissodactyla; family Tapiridae; genus Tapirus; species Tapirus indicus. The sequence goes on from CM062932.1 coordinate 10,253,125, forward strand.
CCTCCTTCACAACGTTATCACTCTGGGTTATAACTGGTGGAGTGGAAGCCCCCTGAGTTACCAGCTCTCTCTACTGTATCCTCAGCACAGGGACTGTCCTTTCCTGGGGGTTGAATGATTGCCTGATTGACAAAGCTTTTCCTCCCTCCCCTCTTAGATATTTCCTCCCCAGAGCTGGAAGGTGGCTCTGGTGGCTGCCATGGTGAGTGGCATTGCAGTGGTCCTGGCCATGACACCCTTTGATGTGGCCAGCACAAGGCTCTACAACCAGCCCACAGATGCTCAGGGCAAGGTAAGGGAGGGCCCTGGAGCACCGGCAGGCAGGGAGAGCAGGGGAGGGGGCAGACTGTGAGTGCAGGAGGGACAACCTAAAATGCAGCCTGCAGAGGTGAGGCCCCTGATGGGCTCTGACAAACTCCCTCCCTGTGCTCTCCCTCTCTCTCCAACCTGCTTTCAGGGCCTCATGTACCGGGGGATTCTGGACACTCTGCTGCAGACAGCTCGGACAGAGGGCATTTTTGGCATGTACAAGGGTATAGGGGCCTCCTACTTCCGCCTTGGCCCCCACACCATCCTCTCCCTCTTCTTCTGGGACCAGCTGCGTACCCTCTACTACACGTACACCAAATAACAGCCACTCTTCTACATTCCACCAAATTGTCACTCCTTGGACACTTCTGCCTTCATTACTATGTCCGGGTGACTTCTGACCAGGTGACCTTTCATCCATCCAACGGGACAGCCAACCCCACTCCCCATGTTTTCTCAGGGTTGAATCACTACAAGGGATAGAGTTTCCCTCCCTTCCTTGGGTGTTGCTTTAAATCTTCCCTACCCAGCCTTCTGTGCACTTCACACCCCTCTCTCAGGGCTGAACCAGTCACTCCAAAGTGTATTTCCTCCCTTTCTCCACTGCCAGCCTTGGGTCCCTTCTGATCCCATGCACAACTTTAAACTCTCCCGTCTAAGACCAAAGGGAACTGGGACCCAGGTGTCCTGTTAGATTCAAAGGCACAAAGATTATATTGATTATAAAGCAAGTTTACTTCTGCAGAGAGGAGGTGTCTTATGTTTATGCACAGGGAAGGAATTAGGGGAATATATCCAACCCCTTGTTCTCCTTGCAGAATGGGGTCTCCAGATCTTCAGCAGCGGCATACAGCATTTCAGCGTCTTTACTGGGGACCAAAGATGTTGGGATCGTGAAGGGTCAGACTGGTCACCAGCTGTTCAAAGTCACCCAGGCTCCAGGGTGGAGGTGACAGATTTTCAGGGCCAAGAGATGACCTATTGTCAGGGCTTGAGGGTGGGGGAACAGATGGAAAGAGAACATCATCAAGGCCTCAGATTGGGAAGTTCCCACTTCCTGTTCCCCGGAGGACCTGGGTATCTGTGACTGCAAACATCTGGCCCATTCCTGCTTTCTTGGAGGACCCCACCAGCCAGTCTCCCTGCTCTGCCCCTCCCAGCTGATTCTCCTGGGCACCCAAATCATGAGCCACGTGCCCTTTCTGTCCTCCTTACGGGGGCTGATTGAAGGTGAGCAGGAGATCAGTCTGGTACTGGGGCAGCCGCAGCAAGGCTTGGTGCAGTGTCACGACTTTTGCAACCTAAAGAGATCAGAATCAGGATGCTTACCTGGTCCCCAAGGGCCACTCGCTGTACCCCTCCAGCATATCTCACATTCACCCGGCCCTCACCTGCTGGTTTTCTTTAGCTACCTGCTGCTTGCCAGAGAGGACCCAGGCTTCTTGACAGCAGCCCCTCAGGGCCAGGTTCTCCAAAAGGAGGGGCTGCACAGCCTCCACTTGCACAGCCCTAGCCTCCTGCACCCCTCCCACGTCCTCAAAGTGGTACCTGGAGTGAGGGGAGCAGGGTCAGGGAGGGGCATCTCTCACCACCCCCAACAAGCATCTGTAAGTCCTAAGCTTCGCTCACTTCCGGCGATATGGTGTTGCCCTTGGAGTTCTCATTGCCCTGATTAACCCTCCTGCCACAGGCCCCACCCGCTTCGGCTCCGGCCCTCCCATTGGCCAGCCGCGGGCCCGCCTTCCTCACCGCGCAGCCGCTTCGCCACGCACTTGGGCCTGCAGCTCCAGGAGTTCCACGATCAGGCTCTGGTCCGTAGCGCGATGACAGAAAACTTCTTGATTGTCCGGGATCGGTCGGAGGTCGCTAGAGAGAGACGAAGCAGACCCTAGTTGGCCCCGTCTTCCCGCAACCCACCGGGTCGACCTCCTTCGGCGCCCGGGCCTTCCTCACCTTACGTCAATGGCCCCGGGAGGGAGAGTGGCGGAGAAGGCGCCCCCGAACAGTGGATAGTCTCGCGTGGGCTCCATGGGCCTGAGGCTGGGGTATGGGCATTAGAGAGATTTAAAAGAAACCCACATGGGGCCACGTGGCGTCACCTCCCTGCGTTTCGCAGCAGCCACCGCAGCCTCCGGTTTTTCTTAGCTCCCGGACCCTTTAAGGCTTGGCCCCGCCCTGTGGCCGCGCTGGCCAATCGGCGTCCGCGCCTTGGGGGCGGTACCCAGCGATGCTGCTCCAGGCAGGCACGTTCTTAGGAGCGCGCCCGAGAGGGACCGCGGGGTCGGCTTGGAGCTAAAAACCTCAGTTTGGGATTTGTGACGAGCGCGTGGTTACTAGCCCGCGTCCGCCAGTCTCCTCCTTTTAAAGGGGTCGCACCTTCTAAGAATGTCGCCCGAGACCTTCTTTAGGGGCAGTTGCTTGTCTAAGGGACCGACGTCTAGGTGGGGTCTCCTGAGTCAGGGGAGGATAGTTTCAGGGCTCTCCCAGCTCTGTCCCTGGGGCCTCTTGATCGCGACTGAGCTGCCAGTCAGACCGCTAATTCCCGGATCGGATGCTGGGGAATTAGGGGAACAGTGGGGCCAGGTGAGGATTAAGGCTTCACGCCTTCCTGAAATCGAGACCCAACCTGGGGATTATATATCTAATCCCCCTCAAATCTTCGCCTTGGGAACACGGCCAGGGGGTGAGGAGGGCGGCCTTTCCCACACACAAACCTGGAAGAAAGCACAGATTAAACCCTCTGTTATTTTTCTTTTATAGATTTTTAGAGTGTTCTTAAAGTTTCAGCCCAAGTATATCCTCTCAGCTAATTTCTCCATTTATTTTTGATCCTTAGCACCTGGCAGAATGTTTAGAGCCTAATAGACCCATTGTGTATTGTTGAGTGATTGGATAAACTGAACACTATGAATTCTGGAACCCAGGGGACCATTCATGCCCTCGAGGGTTCTAGATGTCACCTACTTTCCAGCCAAGAACTGAGCAGGAGGATTCTCATCCTGGGGCTGTCCCACCCACCTCACGGGATCCCAAGTGCTGACCATACCTCTGAACCCTAATAATTTCATGACACTGAGGCCAAGGAGCACATATTTTTTTCATCCCTTTCCTTACTGGGCCTTGGAGATACAAAAGCTATTAGGACACAGCCCCTGGTTCACTGGGAGTATACAAGGAACAGTGGGGTACATTTTGAGTCTTAAAGGTTGATACAGAGAATTCATCAGGGCATCCTAGCAGTATTCTAGCCAGGGGAACATCAGAAGCAAAGACTTGGAGAAGAGAGGGCATGTTTTGGGGAATGCAAGGATATCAATTTGGCAAGGGTGCGGTGGGGAATGGGTGGCAGGGATCTGTGAATAATGAGGCTGGAGAGGTGGCCATGTGCAGGGTTTTTATAGAGCATGGTAAGGAGCTTGGACTCCTCACTTCTCTCTGAGCCTCATTTCCTCATCTCTAAAACGTCGTTAGGGTTAAAGGAGGTATGGATGTAGTTGAATCTGAATCTGTTTCTGGGCAAAGAGTGGACTAAGTTTGATCCAGGAGGAATCCTAGAGAGGAGGGGTGTTATGGGCCCCAGTAGCAGAGAAGGAACCTGGACGTGGGGAACCAAGAAAGCCCACACTGCCTCTGTCACATGGGGAGTGACAGACTTCACTGGCTCTCCCTCCCCACTTCTGCTGACCTATGATCTGTCCCTGCTCCCTGCCAGGGGCAATACTGGCTCTGGCTGCTTTGTGAGCAGTGAAGCAGATAGGGAACCCTTGGAAAGGGACCTGCAAGGACATAGAAGTTCACAGAGCCCTGGCACTGGGCACACGAGGTGGGGACTTATTCATGGACCGGTAGGAGGTCAGACGAGATTAGGGAGACTGAGGAGAAACCCCACTTATTGAGAAACTTCCTCATTTTGGGTCTCTGGCATGTCAGGAGTCGTGCTCTGCTATGAGCCTTGTGCAGCTGGGGACTCCTGGCCCTCCACAATTCTGGAGCTCTTGGGGCATGGGTTAGGTGGGCTCTTCCAGGTGATAAGAAGCAGACCTCCATGAAGTAATAGAGGTGCAGGGCCAAACCTCTGGGAGAGTGGGGTGGAAGGCTGCCCTAACTTGGCAAATTCCCACTCTTGACTGCACTTCCCTCTCTTGCTCTTCACCTCTTTCCTTGTGTCTGTCACTTCTCACCTTCCCAACAGCTGACTCCTCATGTGTGTTCAAATTCAAACTCCCCAAGAGACAGGATCTAATTGGGTCTATTAGTTGCCTTTCAATCTGAAAGTACCTACTTGGCAAGCTTTCTTGTCTGGCCACTTCCCAGGCCACTAGCTAGACACGAATGTAATCCCTTGTCCAGCCAGCTGTGGCTAGGATGATGGGTATCATCTCAGCAGGCCAAGATGGCCTGCAGCCACTTTTCTCAAGAGGTTGTGAGAGTATGTCCAGCTCTCAGCTCACTGGTTGAAGTAAGGCTGCAACTGATTGGTTCTGTACCCCTGGAACATTCTGTTGTCTAATGCCCTGCATGCAGTAGTTTGCTGTGGGGACAGGTATCCCACAGCCCCACTCCCAACCTTTGAGGGCATCAGGAGATGAAAGTGAAGGACTCAGACCAGAGAGATAACTCAACACCCAAAGTCAAGCATCTCTTTGGGAAAAGTTAGGACAACATCTATTTCTATTAAACAGAGGTTTTTAACCTTTTTTTCTACCATGCATCCCCTTGGCAGTTCGGTGAAGGCCATGGACCCCTACTCAGAAAACTTTTTAAATTCATAAAATAAGACATACAGGAATACAAAGGAAATGAAAAATTTTAAATACAGTTATCAAAATTAAAAAGCCAGAGTTTCAATATAGTAAATATGTGCTTCTTCGTTATCACATTAACAAGATCTAGCAGCGGGTCTAATGAGTAAGTGTCAAATTAGTTATGCACATAAACCATAATTTAAGATATCTGCCATAACTCTAATGTGAATGAGAAATCTGTGATTGCTATTGTGACGAAGTCACAGGTACTGCTAATGCTACTATGGTTTGTTATCTACAGTCACAATTAAAGGAAATGCTAAATTTGAATTGAGGTGATTGAAAATAAACATAATTTTTTTCCTTCCAAGTTGATTCACCGGAGCTTAGTACACCCAACTATAAAGCATTATGTGCCCTAGCCATGCACTAGGCTCTAGGGAAGGATCCAAAAATGTGTGAAGCACGGTACTTCTTTTGGACTCTCAGGCCTGAGCAAAGAGAGCTAGGGCATACGGTTCACATCCTGTAATATGATAGACATTAGTGCCCCTGCTTTACAGCTGAGGAAACTGCCTCAGAGAGATGCCCAACGTCCTGTGGCAATGAATGGTAGCCACAGTAGATTTCTAAACAAAGGCCTGATATCATGAAGACTGTTTGAGGAAGACTAGTGTGTCCTTGTATTTGGGATGATTCCATAGCTGTCACCCAAAACCCTCCATGGAACTTGCCAGCTCACCATTCTCCCCTCACACTCGATATTGTAAGGGTCTTTGAACTTCCCTCAGCCCCTTGATTGAGTCAACCTCTTTCATACCTCTGGGCTTTTGCACGTGTTATGCCCTCTGCCTAGAAATTTCTTTTTCCTTTCTTCCCTGGCTAGCTCATCGTCAGGGTTAATTGCTACTCCTGTGGGCTCCTGCAGCTCCTGGCCTTCCAGTCCCCACTGAAGGTATGTTACTGTATTGTAACGCTCTGGTCCCAAATCGACTAAGCACCAGAAGGGCAGGGACCATATCTGTCTTTCACCTTTAGCTTCCCACTGAATTGCGCAGGGCCTGACCCATAAATATTTACTGAATGGATGTTGCTTAAGAGACAGGAGGTTATTTACCAATTAAGACCAGTTAAGAGATGTATAGTAAAGAACTTGACTGGCCTTTGTCCCTGGTTCCTGGGAGGGAAACTCAATCCTTGGAATTTCCCAAGTGATAGGAGTTCTTTGTTATTTATGGTGGATGCTGATAGTTTATGCTAAGGAGAGAATCAGGATGGGGGTAAGCCACACCAGAAAGACCAATCGTGATTAGAGGGTTGGAGCTTTGAGCTGCTTGATAAGAACCCAATAAAGCACCAATAAAAATTCTGGACACTGAGGCTCAGGGAAGTTTGTTGGTTGGTGTGCACATTTATGTGCCAGGAGGGTGATGCACCCTGACTCCCAGGGAAAAACCAGGGAAGCTCTGCTTTTAGGACCCTTCTAGACCTTGCCTATGTGTATCCTTACAATGGAATGGTAATTGTAAGTATAGCACTTCCATGAGTTCTGTGTTGTTCTAGTGAATTATTGAACCTATGGGGATTGCAGGAACCCCTGGATATACAGCCAGCTGGCCAGAAATGCAGGTGGCCTGGGGACCCATGAGATTTGTGGCTGGCATCTGAAATGAGGGCAGTCTTGTGGAAAACTGAGCCCTTAACTTGTGGGATCTGACCCTAACTCTGGTGGTCAGTACCAGAATTGTACTGTAGTACATCCAGTTGGTGTTAGACCAGTTAGGGAAGAAACAGAATAAGAAGCCATTGTAATATCCCAAATATGGGGTGATGAGGGTCTGCGCTAAGCTAGGAGAGGTAGGAGAGGAAGAGATGAAGCCAGATAAACAATAAGCAAAGGAAGCAATAATATGGGTGATCCACAAAATGCAGAGAAAGAATGAAGAGGTGGCCTGGCCACGAAGAATGGAGACAGCAATGACAGAACTAGGGAGGTGAAGGGTTTGGTTGTCAGTAGGGCAGAGAGGAGAGAGGGCCTCTGTTCTTGCCCTCTGTCTCCCCTTCCCAACAGTGGAGTCCAGCGCCTCTAATTCTGTGATTCATCCCTTTCTAGTGTGGGATTATCAATAGTCAGTGAAGCAGGGATGACTGCACCATATGTTGGTGCTCTGTAACATTTCTTCATACGGACCTTGTGTCTGGAGCTAGTGAACAGCGCATATCCCCACTGCCCTCAGAATGAGTGACATATTCTCCTGAACCTCCCCAGGATGAGTTACATCTTCTCCTGAACCTCCCTCAGGATGAGTTACATCTTCTCCTGAACCTCCCTCAGGATGAGTTACATCTTCTCCCAACTAGGTTCTGGCGACTCTCGGTTTTGACTTCTCAACAGACACATGCTCTGCTGCATCTCACAGCTGTTTCTCAGCTTATATTCCAGAAGTGGGAGGAGGAGGCAATTTGGATGCTGTCAGATGGGAGAGGTGGTGTATGATGGTGGACATCCCACTGGTGGCCTGTCCTGAGTCTGAGGGAGGGCAGAGAGTGTCCCATCACAGCTCTTCAGAATCCGATGCATCCTCATAGGGAGGGGAGGCACATCACATCCTCAAAGGTGAGTGGAGGTTTCCTTGGGCTGCACCCAGGCCAGAACCCCTGTGTCTTCAACCCAGGGGGCTGCCCCCTGTTTCCTCCCTTGGAACCTCCTAGAAGATGCCATTGGGAGTCCACAGGGCCCCAGCCTCCAAAGTGCCACATAATTTAGCTCTTTTCATCTGCTTTATTTAGCCAAGGCCATTTCTTGTAACCTTCCACGGGTGAGGTGTTTGGGAGTAGGGAGAGCCTACCATACTATTTTGGGAAAGGATCTAGGAGAGAGAGGAGTTTGCCTTGAGGTGAAGACAGGGCCAGCAGAGCTAGGACTCGGTGATGAAAGAGGAGAACAGGTGGCTCCCTAATCCCTCCTGTTGCCCTGGATACCTTTCCAGGGGCATCCCAGGATAGTCCAGGGACTCGGGCAGTGGGAAGCCACTCAGCTGGTTAGATTGTCAGGTTAGTGGTGCCATTCCTTCTAAGCCTCCAACATTTCTGCCGACCCCTTAAATATTGGGTTACCAGGCCCTACACACTCCTCCTAGATAACCTTACCCATACGTATGCCACTGCCTCCCAAATCTTCATCTCATTCCAGATCTCTTCTGACTGCCTCCTGGAGACCTCCATTTGCCTGTCCCACCAACACCTCAAACTCAACACGTCCTAAGCAAAGCACATGATCTTCCTCCCCAAGATGCACCATCTCCCATGTGCCTACCACATTCACTAAATTATCACCTACCCAGTGGTCCAAGCAAGAAGTCTGGGCATTGGCTCCTCTCTCTTTTTCCTTCTCCCCTCACATCCAGTTCCTGGTGATTCTACCTCCGAATGTCTCTCGAATCCTTCCATTTCTCTCCACATCCACTGGTACCACCTTAGTCCAGGCCGGCATTATTTCTGCCCAGAAACTGTAAAGCCTTCTTACTGAACTCCCCACATCCTCTCCTGTGTTCCTCCTCTGCAGCTGAAGTGATCTTTCAAAAAATGCAAATCTGTTCGTGTCTATCCCTTATATAAACCACTTGAAATGGTTTCCCATTGCTCTTAGTGTAAAGTCCAGATTCCTTCACATGCTCTGTTAGGCCTTTCACTGTGCCTGTCCTGTTTCCCATTTCCATCATGTTCCAGACTCACTCACCTTTGTTTAGTTCCTTAACTCACTGTGTCACTCGCCTCTGAGGCTTTGTAGATATTGTTCTGCTTTTCTAGAATGCCCTCCCTTTCCTTTCTTGTAACAAGCTGCTACTCATCCCTCAGGTCTCAGCTAATCCCAGGAATCCTTCCCTGATCCCAAAAGTCTGGGCCGCATCCCCTGCTACTGGTTCCCATGGTACCCTGAGCTTCCGCTAAAAGACACTTCAAGTGACGGATTGGGTGGGGTTCTCTGTTTCACACCCTTTGTCTTATTCTGTAGCCACAGGCTGCTCCTCCAGCCTGACCAAGCAGATGAAGCTGCACAGACTCACTCCTCCTCGGGGGAAAAGGACCCACAGGCACGGGCACTCCTAGTGGGCTGCTCACATAGGAAGGTCTTTCTTGAAGCCCGAGGCAAGACTCCAAGATCCAGGCCCCATCGCAGCAGTCCACAGGGCTCCACTATCTGGCTGTTTGCTGCCTTCAAGTCTCCACTGACAGACTGAAGATTTCTTTGATTTCCACTCCAGGGTCTTGAATACAGCAGGTGCTGGGGAAATACAGCTTGCCAGACCCTGGGACTCTGAAGGCTCAGCTGCCATGGAGACACTCTCCTCCAACAGGCTCACTACTGACGCCCACCTCCTTTCTTTCCAGTCTATCCCCCTTGTCCATGCCCTGGTTTGTGTAGGGTGTCCCAGGCGCTGTTTGGAGGGATGCCCAGAGGTGGGCTGGCCTGATGGAGAGGCTGGGAGCCTCTCTGGAGAAAGTGGCCTTCTCCAGGTGGTCCCATCTGGACCCCCTTGCACACACTCCTCCCTCTCTGTGCTCAGTCCCTTCCAGTAGTGCTCCTTCCAGCACACCTCATGCCGAGGAGATTGTAATATGTGCTCAGTTCAGTGCTTTGTCTTTTTCTGTGAAATTGAAGGACTGTGTCAGCTGCCAGGCAGGTGTTAAATTAAGGAGACAAGACTTACTGGTTCTCCCTGTCTCTCCACCCCCATCTCAACAAACACACAGTGTCCTTCATTTGATGCAATGACTAGAACTTGTAACTTTGAATGACTAGAGAAACGAAATCAAAAAGGGAAGTGCTTGAGAAGACCTGCAAAGCCACCCATAAACCCAGTCCACTCAGTTCATTCTTCTATTAAGGAAAAACATGTGTTTTGACCTTTACTAATTTTAACATCCACATTTCTTCATTTGTTCAACATGTATTTATTGAGCACCTGGCAGGTGCCAGGCACTGTGCTAAGGGGTAGGATACAGTGGAGAGCAAATACGGAGTTTACACTCTTAGGGAGTTTATACCCTATTTGGGAGACAGATCTTTGATTAAAGAAACACATAGTTCAATGTAAGATTGCAATGGTGAAAAATAAATTACAACAGTGATTTGGGTTGAAAAGGGAGGTGTGTGATGCTACTATAAGAGCCTCCAGTGTCTAACAAAGGATTTGACCAGAAGCTGTTGACTGATGAAACCCACAGAAAGGACAGGACTTGATTGTTAGGTTTGGACATTATTGTAAATGGCTTTTGTGTTTAGACCTCAGGTGTAGAGACCTGAGGTCATCATACCCCTTCAGTTCACAGCACATTATCATTGCTCCACTTGAGTGCTCTCTCTTAGTATCTTTGACCTCTATTTCTCATTCCCATTCCCTATTTCCCTCACAAGTGGGTAATGATGAAATTATAACGAGACAATCTGCCCTGTGGTCTGGCTTTCTCAGAAAAAGCTAATGGGTTGAGATTTTGTCAAATGGGAATGATCAAAAGATACTGGGTCACGTTAAAGGGCAGTGGAAAGGCTATTACTGGAAGCTAAATAAGCAGGGAAGAAGAAAGAAAAAAAGAGATGGATTGGAGAAAAGTAATTATTGATCTGGAGGTCCCGTGACTTTGAGATCTCAGAGAACAGAAGTTGAAGAAGCAAGATGGAAAGAAAGGAGGTTAGGGTCAGAGGTAGGTGCTCGAATAAGTGAGTTTGGAGGTGGAGCAGATCTGGGTGATAACGAACCCAAGGTGAAGTAGTTGGCTGAGGTGGAAGGGATGAGGTTCTTGGAAAAAAGTTCAGGCTGTTAAATGGTCATCAACATGGATTCAGAATAATGGAAGGGATTGAGGTGGAGAACAAGACTAAGAACCAGGGACCAATGCCCTTGAAGAACGAGGGGGAGTTAGGAAGAGTTGAATAGGATAAGATTTGGCTACAAGTGACAGAAAACACCAAAATTAATAGGACTTAAACAAGACAGAAGTTTGTCTCCCACATTTAAAACATCTAGTGACAGCCTGTCTGGGTTCATATGTACTCCTGTGTCAAGGGACCCAGTCTCCTCCTGTCTTGTTACTCTGTTCTGCATGGTGCCAATTTCCAAAGCTACTTCGTGGTCCAATATGGTGCTGGAGTTCCAGCCATCACATCTTCATTCCAGACAGCAGGAAGCAAGAATAGATGAAGAGAAGCATGAGAAGTTCCTTTAAGAACACTTGGAAGTTGTGTACGTCATTTTCTCTCCCATAGCTAGAATTTAATCATAGCTGTAAGGGAAACTGGCAAATGTCTTCTTTATTTTGAGCAGCCACAATGCCTGCTGAAATACTGGAGGATTCTATTTCTAGAAAGGGGAATCAGATATTGGGGAATAATTGGCAGTCTCTTCCACAGGGAGTGATGGGGAAGTCATCAGAACACAAAGAAAGGGCTGAAGGTGATATAGTAGAATGCCATGAGCCTAAAATGGAGAATAGTCTGCAAGTGGTACAGAGAAGACCCAGACTCCAACTCCCCAGCCTGAGAAAGATGAGTTATGTGAGGTTTGGGAATAAAAGCCACCACTTCGAGGGCCGCCCAGTGGCGCAGCGGTTTAGTCCGCGCTTGGCAGCCCGGGGTTCGCGGGTTCGGATCCCGGGCGCCCGCCGATGAACTGCCTGTCAGCCATGCGGTGGCGGCGTCCCATATAAAGTGGAGGAAGATGAGCACGGATGTTAGCCCAGGGCCAGTCTTCCTCAGCAAAAAGGGGAGGATTGGCAACGGATGTTGGCGTCCCATATAAAGTGGAGGAAGATGAGCACGGATGTTAGCCCAGGGCCAGTCTTCCTCAGCAAAAAGGGGAGGATTGGCAACAGATGTTAGCTCAGGGCTGGTCTTCCCCACAAAAAAAAAAAAAAAAGCCACCACTTGGAGGGGCTTTCAGAGTTAGCTGGTTTTCCAGGAAGGCAAGGAGGGACAGAGGAGACGACCTGTAGGAGTCTGCTAGAGAGGTGGGGAGAGATAGGAGCTGGCTGAGGGGCCAGCAAGGACAGGCTTGTGTGGCTACTGGATGAAAACAGAGATGAGGAGCTGAGTGGACTTGGTCTTGGAAGTGTCCAAAGGTGGGTCTTGCTTGGCTGGGGTGATTCAAACTAGAAATCACTCCACCTTCAAAATGCACGAATTTACCTATCACAGCCAATCAGCAGGTTACCTCACATACCATCCTTCTACTTTGGCATCAAGCACTTAGTAAACTTGACATCCAAGCTTTGGTATCAGCCCCCAAATTGTACATTTATCTATAAGTTATATACATAACTTATATATGTATGTGTATGTGTGTGTGTATACAGCGTCAGGAAGGAGTACTCCAGATGTCAAAAATGATCCTCACTAGGCCCACACTGCTCAGGGTAGGTCAGTTGGAGGTCCATAGAAATGAGGAAAAGATGTGAAATCGTTCTTTCTCCATAGCCATAATTTAACATTGTTTCATTATGGTCAGGGTTGGGGTAGCTACCCTCCTAAGTGGAGCCTATGATCCATCTCCCTCTTCCTCCCCAGACACTCAGGGACTCTCTAGGATCTAAGACTCCAGTCTCCATTCTCAGGGAAACTTCTTTAATCGAAATGTTGAACTATGCAGGGGACAAATTGACTTGAGTTGTACAATAGAGCAGTCACAAGGAAGTGACTTCTGTACACACCCCTGTGAGTGAAGGAAGCGATGGACAGCTGTCAGCAAGAACTCCTGGTAATGTGGCCTCCAGGAAGTGTGACTGCGGAATGGTAGGAAGCAGATGTAGCACGAATGAGCATGGCCTCCTGGCTCTGCCCTTAGAAGCTGTGTGACCCTAGGCAATTTATTTAACCTTAATTCTTCCCTTATTAAAAAAAAAAAAAAGGCGGGGGGGCTATCAAGAATTGCTGAATTCTTGTGAGAAATAGTTTAGATATATATAAAATGTCCAGCACATGCTTGGTTGGTGGTATGTGCCATATACAGCTATTATTTTAAATTCTATTAGACAGACTCCCCGGGGGCAGTGATGGTGCTTGGCACTGTAGCTAATCACCAAATATGAATGGAATGAATACTAAATGAATACTAAAGGCTCAGGTCTAAGGATGAGAGTGCTGACCACATCTGTCAGGAAGGGAGCTGCTAAATTAGGAGAAGCAAAAATCGAAGAGTATTGAATTGAGGCCAGAGACTCTGTCATAGAAACTTCTACAAACAATTGCTTATACTTCGCCCAGGGTTGCATTTTAAAAGAGGAATCCAGAGGGGCCGCCCGTTGGCGCAGCAGTTTAGTCCGCGCTTGGCAGCCCGGGGTTCACAGGTTCAGATCCCGGGCGCCCGCCGACGCACTGCTTGTTGGTCACGCTGTGGCGGCGTCCCATATAAAGTAGAGGCAGATGGGCACGATGTTAGTCCAGGGCCAGTCTTCCTCAGCAAAAAGAGGATTGGGGACGGATGTTAGCTCAGGGCTGCTCTTCCTCACACACACACACACACACAAAATAATAACAATAATAATAAAAGAGGAATCCAGAAAGTGTCTGCTGTTTTTCAGATGAGAACACTGAGGTCCTGACTTGTACACTTTTGTATATTCCTACTCCCTAAAACCTAATGATGAAGAAGGGGGCAGAAAACATCTCTCTGAGCCCAGATGAGTAAAAAGAGGCACAACATGGTGACCGCTGGGTGAAGTGAAGTGGGGTGATGCAACCTCCTCCTCCCCATGCATCCTAACTTTCCACTGCAGGCTCTTTTCTCTGTACCACGTGCTACTTGCTGGGCTCATGAAGGACAAAACATGTTATAGCAGAAGAACATAAAACAGATGCAACAGCATAAGATTAATAATAAAAAAGTGGGGGGCCAGCCCAGTGGCGTAGTGGTTAAGTTTGTGCACTCTGCTTTGGCGTCCCAGGATTTGCAGGTTCGGATCCCAGGCAGGAACCGACGCACTGCTCATCAAGCCATGCTGTGGCAAGTGTCCCACATATAAAGTAGAGGAAGATGGACACGGATGTTAGCCCAGGGCCAGTCTTCCTTAGCCAAAAGAGGAGGATTGGCAACAGATGTTAGCTCAGGGCTAATCTTCCTCAGCCAAAAGAGGAGGATTGGCAACGGATGTTAGCTCAGGGCTAATCTTCCTTGCCAAAAAAAAAAGAATAAAAAAGTGGGCAGATTGTTAGGTGAAGTCAGTCAGACAGAGAAAGACAAATACCACATGATTTCACTCATATGTGGAAGATAAACAAACACATAGATAAGGAGAATAGATTGGTTACCGGAGGGCAAGAGGGTGGGGGGAGGGTGAAAGGGATAAAGGGGCACATATGTATGGTGATGGATAAAAACTAGACTATTGGTGGTGAACACGATGCAGTTTATACAGAAACTGAAATATAATAATGTACACCTGACCTTTACACGTTATAAAACAATATGACCTCAAAACAATAATAATAAAAAAGCAGGCAGATTAATAAAATAAGCTGAGGGTTTTTTTGGCATTTTGGTCCTTGTCTGTCCAAGACACATTTGGAAGTAACATGAGGTGCTTCTGAAGGTGATGAGGGGGAGAGCAGCAGATGCCCCGGGGTCAAACCGTGAGGCCCAGGTGAGCCTCCCTGGCCTGCTCAGCAGCCTCCTTCCCGGGTCCAGTTTCGGGCATTGATGAAAAGCTGGAGCCAGGGGGAGGTGGTGAGAGCGTCAAATGGAGGGGGTCGCCATGCCCATTGCCAAGGCCTCACAGCCCGCTCAGGGTGCGGCATGAGAGCCAGGTGGCGGCCATCAACGGAGCAGAGGCCAGCCACGCCCCCCGGGGACCCATTGGGATTCAGAGGGTACTGTTCTGTGGGATTCCCATCATCATCTGCCCAGTGCAGTGGAGCCAAGCCCTTGGCCTCAATCTGGGCTCGGAGTTCTGGAGAAGAAAATGCCATGTAACCTGGGAGGGAAGAAGGGGAATGAGAGCAAAGCTCCTTCGTGCCCTCCACCCAACCCTGCCCTCAAACCCTCTCCCCCAACCTCCCCTGAGCCTGACCTTCCCCATGGGCGCTCCATACAGGCAGCACGGCTCCCTCCATCCCTCGCAGCATCAGGGCCGGCCCAGGCCCCACGCGCACACTGGCCCAGCGAGACTCATAACGCCCAGACAGGTTGTGGCGCAGCAAGAGGCCGGGCTGGGGTGGCCAGGAGTCATGGCCCATCTCCCCTGCCTCCTCATTGGGGTTGCCTCCCACCCAGCCCAGCAGAGCCAGCAGTTGACAGCCATTACACACGCCCAGGCTGAAGGTGTCTGGCCGCTTCCGGAAGCGCCTCAGCTCAGCCCCGGCCTGTGGATGAAAGGTCACAGCAGCTGCCCACCCTAGGAGGGAACAGGGAAGTAGAGGTAAGACCTGAAATGAAGGGGGATGGCTGCTTTTCCATCCCAGCATGCACTATTACACTCTCCCAGGACTGCCCCCCCGCCAAGCTTGGGGAAAAGGCAAAGGAAGAAATGGGTTTCTCTGCTTAAATCAGATGTTGCCAACACCTGGGCCAGAGATGGCCCATGATAAGTTTTTTGCTTGGCCAGCAGCACATTTTCAAAATTTTTTATTTAGTTGCCTAACATTTATTTATTTACTTATTTGTGAGGAAGATTAGCCCTGAGCTAACATCTGTTGCCAATCCTCCTCTTTTTGCTGAGGAAGATTGGCCCTGGGCTAACATCCGTGCCCATCTTCCTCTACTTTATGTGGGACGCCGCCACAGCATGGCTTGACAAGCAGTGCGACGGTCCACGCCCGGGATCCAAACCTGTGAACCCCGGGCTGCCAAAGCAGAGGATGCAAACTTAACTGCTACGCCACTGGGCCAGCCCCTGCCTAACATTTAAAAATAAGATTTCATATAAAAATCTGGATTTTTGGCTTCTCTTGAAAACCAGAAAGACTCAGCCACACTGAGCCAGCTTTGCAACAGGACAATCTGCTGGAGTTGAGTAGCAGGTACCCTTTTAGAAAAGGCATGTGCCCTCCAGGTTTGCACAGAGCCACCTAGTCACCTGCTCATTTAAGTTACCTGCAGGCCTTCTGCTGGCATCTGGCCCAGAATGAAAGCACTCCCTCCTCCTGGCCTTGTGGAGGTGAGAGGCCAATTCTCAGTCAAGGAAGAGGGGAGCTAAGGCACCTCTTCAGGAATGTGGGGGGGTGGCAGTGGGCAGAAGCCTGCACACCCACCTTTGGCAGAGCCCAGGACATCTGCGTAGCTGAAGCCACCCACGAAGGCTATGCCTTGGAACGTGTCCAGCCCGATTGCTCCAGAACAGAGATCCTGCATGGTCACATCCCACACCTGGCAGGATGGGAAGGGAAAGCGTCAGAGGACAAACAGCCCAAGGCCCAGCCCCAGTCCCGCCAGCCACCCTGCTCACCTCAAACCCAGCCAAGTGGAAGGCATCAGCCATCTCCCGGTCTCCATTACTGCCCTCCTCTCGCATGATGGCAACTCGGGGGGTGGGACCACCTGGGGTGAGAAGAAGGAGTTGTCTCTGTGCCTGAGGGCTACTTCTTGACCCCAAACCCCTAGACACCTTTTCCAGGGCAGGCCCAGGAAACCACACTCCCTCACCAGGCTCGCGGGGCACAGAAGCTTTGGGAAAGGTGGGGGGCAGGTAGTAGCTGGGCCCTGTCCGCTCCCTCAGCCCCTGTTCTTCCTCTGCCACACAACTTGGCTCTGCCTGCAGCCGGTCCAGCTGGAAACTCGTCTCCTCCCAGAGGGCTCGCAGCTGCCCAACAGGCTCCTCCAGAACCACAGCCCCATTCACCGACACCCGGACCTAGAGAGGAGCAAATCTGTCAGGGCCAAGAGCAAGGATGCCCAACCTGGGCCCCCTCCAAGGCCGGCAGAGGTGAACCCTGGTCTCCCTGCTACATGCCATTCCTCAGTTCCTCACCATGGCATGGGGCCCAGCGTCGCCCGTGGGGCCCAGCTCCAGGCAGTGGAGGCCAGCATTCCGGTAACGCTTCAGCACCTGAGCCAGGTCTGGCTCCCGCACCTCCAGCACCAGGCCTGGCTCCTCGGCAAACAGCATAGGCAGCGCTGGGAGAGCAATGTGGGCATCAGGGTGACTAGGGTACTGCCAGGGACTCAGAGGTGAGTCAGGGAGGTATGGCCGAGGGTTGAGGGAGTGGAGGCAGGGATCAGGGGTAGGGTGTGGCCTGAGAGAGTGGGACCAAGGATGCGGCATCAGGGTCTGTGAAGGTCTCAGAGGGGTGCAGTCAGCAGCAGTGGTCAGAGAAGACAGCAAGGGACTGAGGGGCAGGGGGGTTGGGGACACTCCATTCTTTAATAGGACATGGGGTCTGCAGGGTGGGGCAAGCAGCCCAGGCCTGAGTCTAGACCCTGGGCTCCTCACCATCGACCCCAGAGGCAGGCACGTCTGCCTCTATCCCACAATTCCCAGCAAAGGCCATCTCTAGCAGGCAGGTGATGAGACCCCCGTCACTGACATCGTGGCCTGAGCAGAGGAGACGGTCTGGAGGAAGAAAAAAAAAGCTCAGCAACCTGGGGACCCAAACCTGGTGGCCCTGTACCGCTTCTAGAGAGTTGGTAGAGAGTGTGTGTGTGAATGTGGGCACACTCAGAGAACCTGAGAGAAGGGGAGCTGATCCCTCCTGCCCCACCCTCACATGCTCAGCTGATGAACGCCTACCACAGGTCAGCCACGTGCGCCATCTCCCCCAGGGCCTCACTCACCTTTCAGCAGCCCCTGGGTGATGTTGAAGGCACACACCAAGTTCTCGGGAAGGTCCAGGTTGGGAGGCTGCTCACCAAGCTGGGAGAAGCACTGGGCCAGAGCTGTGCCCCCTAGCCGGTGCTGCCCAGGACTCAGAGGCACATAAAGCAGATGGCCTGGGAGACAGGGAAGGAGTGAGGGGAGATGGACGGCTCAGGAGCACTGAAGTTCCCAGCATGTGGGGCGACATCCAGACCTCCAGTCCCAGAAAGTACCACAGCCCTAGTGCCTAGATGAGGGGGCCAGCACTCACAAAGCAGACCCCAAACAAAGGACCAGGCTCTGAATACACAATACAGTGGGGGTTTGGGGGAAACTCATACCTCTCCCTCCAGGACACTTGAGGTCTGGGGTCACAGTAGCTGTAATGTCTGGACAGACGGCATAGGCTGAGATGACCAGTGACCCTGTGGAGCAAGGAGAGAGTAAGGCACCAGCCCAGCCCCACAGGTCCCGCCCCTCTCCCTGTGGCCCCCAGACCTCACCAGGAGCCCGCACGGTCTCAGAGCCGACCCGGGCAGCCATGCTGAGGGAGTCCTTGCCACCATCAACTGCCACACCCAGGGCTGCCATCACTGCCACCATAGCCTCACAGGCGTCAGCCAGAGCCGCACCCTCCCCTGGGAGCTTGGCTGCCCACATCCAGTTCCCACTGCACTTCACATCCTGGGAAGCAGTGGAGACTCGGCATTAGAGAAGAAGAGAGATGTGGAGAGTCCAGGGTTGGGGCAGAGGGGTTAGGAGGTCACGAGCATGAAGGGTCAGAGGGGTAAGTAAATGGTGGATGTGGAAGTGTCCCAAAGGCCTGGGGCTCCAGGCAGAAGCTGTAGGGGACTCACTCGGAGGTCGGTGACCAGAGCAAACACCAGGTTGGTGAGGGCTTCAGCCACGGCCAGCCGAGCAGCGACCTTGGGGTCCAGCAGGCTCTTGACAGGCTGCTCTCCCAGGGCTGTGGCGGCCCCAATGAGCTCTTGGTGACTGAGTGCCACAACTGCCACGTCTGCCAGAGGGGTGTGCAGGGGCCCAACACACTGCTGCTGCGCCACCAGGCCACCCACGGAGCGGTCCACCTGTGGAACCAGGTGGGGTTGGCAAGAGGACAAGGGACAGGGACACCAGGGCAGTGGGAGGCCTGGCTCACCCCAAACATACAGACAAAACTCAGAGAGTGGGCAGCAGGGGATCAGGCCCTCACGGTGTTGCCCCTGCCACTTCTCCCTTGGCCTGGTGAACCTCCACAGCAGTCCTCAAGAGCGGAAGGCCAGGGGAGGGGAGCAGAGGGAAGGGGGCAGAGGGCTGAGGGGGCACAACAGGGGTGCAGGAAGGACCTTGTTGGTGAGGTAGCGCTTGCTGGCCACGGCAGGCAGCCTCAGAACTCGTTCCAGAGCCTGGCGCACGCTCAGCCCCGGGGGCAAGGCCAGAGGCTGCAGGACGGGTAGATTCCTTTGGAGGAAAAACTCCTGCAACACAGACGGCAATGGAGGTGTGAGCCCGAGGGAGGGCTGGGCACACAGGGGACCAAGCACACGGAGGGTAGAGGGTGGTCTGAAATGCAGGGCCAGAGAAGGGAGGAACCAGCCTTCCCTCCCACCCCCATGTACCTTCCGAGGCATCTTGCCCAGCACCCAATCCAGCTCCAGGTCCACAGGGTTTGGGGGAGTTGGGGGGGCATCCCCCTGGCCATTTCTTCCCACAGGACACTGCCGATCATCCACCAGCACTATCTGCAGACCACCGGGACACCGCCCAGAGGGAGTGAGACTATGAACACCAGCAGGGAATACTTCCAGAAAGCAGGGCAGAAATGCTCTTTCCACCCATTTGGCTTCCCCCAGTGAGTCCTGGTGAGGCCACAGCATGTGTGCTGCTGTCCCCCATCCTCCCCTCATCTCATTCCCTTGACAGCTCTCCCTCTGGCCTGTACCCAAGGAGCTCAAGGCCACCCACAGCATCTGGTACCGACTCTCTGGGCCAACTCACTCTCCTGTCTCCAGTGATGATGCCCACAAAGCAAGCTGGGCAGCGTTCCCGGGTGCTGACACGACTCAGGAAGTCCTGGTGGGAGGGCCTCAGCAGAAGTGCATTTGACTCCTGGTACTCAGCCCCCCAGATTTCCAGGGCATTCAGGGTCGGATCCCCGAGCTATACATCCACAGGGAAGGAGGAAAGAGAAGGGTCAGTTGGTGCTCCCAAGTCTCGTGTTCTTGTTGGGAGTTGGGGAAGATGGGTGGGGCCGGCTGGAGTTGGCAGGGGTGGAGAGACACCCAGACTTCAGGGGATGAGACCCACCTGGAAGCGGCTGGTGTAAATGATGGCTCCCGTGGGGTCACTCAGCTCCTTCAGGACATTGCCTGGTGAGAGGGTTGCAGAGAGAGGTGGTGATCTGACCGTGGTCAGCACTGGCCGAACAAAGGGCAATCCTTGGCCTCTAAAGTAGCCCCTGATTCTGTGTATCCCTGCATGAATTGCTACTGCACGCTCACCACCAACGATCCCATGGCAGCAGGCTCCCACCATTCCAACCCTGAGCCTGTCCAGAATGTATAGGGACTGGAGAATGGGACCCAGAGCTGGGTGGGCAGTTGCAGATCCTCGATGCTTCTCCCTAAACCAAACCTGGCAGGAGACCAGGTAGACCTGGTCCCTTGTCCCAACCCCTTGTCTCACCATTGCCACCAGCACCCTGGTCATGAAGGCTGCAGATGGGGTTTCCCCTGGGGGCCTCCACACAAGCCCGGATCACGCGGTTCATCTTCTGTTCCATCTCCGGGTCTCCCCGCTGCACAGCCCCAAAGTCCAGGTCATTGGCATTATCTCCCTGCACCTAGAGGAACATATGGCATAGCTCAGTTCAGGGGGACCAGGAGCTCATACCCCACCCACGCACAGGGCCTGGCAATATCACGGGGTCTGCATCTGCAGATATCCCCACTTACCTGAACAGATGAAGCAGCTCCACCCCCAACTCCAATCCTGTAGACAGGACCCCCAACCTTTACAACATCCATGCCTGCAAGGAAGGAGGGCAGAATCAGAACACTGGGGAAGCCACTGAGGAAGTGTGAGATAAAAGGAAGCTGACATTAGGGGAGAGCAATCAAAATCACAAATGCACATATTCTTTGATTGAGTAAATACACTTTGAGGAATTTATCCTCCAGATTTATTTGCACATGTACAAAATGACTTATGTACAAAATTAAACATTGAAGCATTTTGTATTACCAAAAACAGGAAATAACCTAAATGCTAACAACAGAGAACTGATTAAATAAACTATGGTATATCCACACAATGAAACACTGAGGGACCAAAAAAGATAATTATAAATGAATATAATGAAGTAAGTGATGAGTTGCTTAATGATGGGGATGTGCTCTGAGAAATGTGTTGTTAGGCGACTTTGTCATTGTGCAAACATCAGAGTGTACTTACACAAACCTAGATGGTACAGCCTACTACACACCGAGGCTATATGGTACTAATCTTATGGGATCACTGTCCTATATGTGGTCCGTCCTTATGCAGCTCGTGACTGTAATATGATTTCATCAATATGAAATGATCTCCAAGATATACTGCTAAATGAAAAAAGTAAGGTATGGAAGTATGCATACCATTTACAATAGCATCAAAAAGGAAAAAAAAGGAATAAATTTAATAATATAAGTGTAAGACTTATACACTGAAAACTGTAAAACATCTTAGTAGATGTAAACAAATGGAAATAGATCCCATGTTCATAGACTGAAAGACTTAACACTGTTACAATGGCAGCACTCCCCAAAGTGATCTGCAGAGTCAACACAATCCTTATCAAAATCTCAGATGTCTTTTTTGTAGAAACTGATCAGCTGATCTTAAAATTCGCATGGAAATGTGAGGGACCTAGGGGCCGCCTGGTGGCGCAGCAGTTAAGTTCGTGCTTGGCAGCCCGGGGTTTGCGGGTTCGGATCCCGGGCGCCCGCCGACGCACTGCTTGTCAGCGATGCTGTGGCAGCATCCCATATAAAGTAGAGGAAGATGGGCACAGATGTTAGCCCAGGGCCAGTCTTCCTCAGCAAAAAGAGGATTGGCAACAGATGTTAGCTCAGGGCTGGTCTTCCTCGCAAAAAATAAAAATAAAAAATAAATGTGAGGGACCTAGAACAGCCAAAACAATCTTGAAAAACAACAACAAAATTGGAGGACTCATACCTTCTGCTTTTAAAACTTACTACAAAGCTACAGTAATCAAGACAGTGTGGTAATAGCATAAGGACAGTGTAGTACAGATCAATGGAATAGAACTGTGAGCCCATAAATGGACCCATGCATTTATGGCTAACTGATTTTTGACAAGAGTCCCAAGATAATTCAATGGGATAAGAATAGCTTCCAAAAAGTGGTATTACGACAACTGGATAGCCACACATGTAAGAATCAAATTGGACCCCTACTTCACCAAAAAAAGAAAAAATTAATTCAAAATGTATCAGAGACCTAAATGTAAGAGCTAAAAGCTATAAAAGTATTACAAGACGGGCTGGCCTTGTGGCCTAGTGGTTAAGTTCAGCATGCTCCACTTTGGTAGCCCAGGTTTGGTTCCTGGGCATGGACCTACACCACTTAGCAGCAGCCATGCTATGGTGGCCACCCACATACAAAATAGAGGCAGACTGGCACAGATGTTAGGTCAGGGTGAATCTTCCTCAAGCGAAAAGAAGAAGATTGGCAACAGATGTTAGCTCAGGGAGAATCTTCCTCAGGAAAAAAAAAAAGGTATTACAAGAAAACACACGAGTAAATCTTTGTGACCTTAGCTTAGGCAATGGTTTCTTAGTCATGACAGCAAAACCACAAGTAACAAAAGAAAAAATAGATAAACTGGACTTTACCAAAATTAAAAATATCTGTGCTTCAGAGGACACCACGAAGAAAGTAAAAAGACAATCCACAGAATGGGAGAAAATATTTGCAAATCATGTATCTATCTGATAAGGGTCTAGTATCCAGAATATATAAAGAACTCTTACAACTCCACAAAAAAAGACAAATAACCCAATTTAAAAATGGGCAAAAGGGGGCCGCCCGGTGGCGCAGCAGTTTAGTTCGCGCTTGGCAATCCGGGGTTCGCAAGTTCGGATCCCGGGCGCCCGCGGACGCACTGCCTGTCAGCCATGCCGTGGTGGCGTCCCATATAAAGTGGAGGAAGATGGGCACGGATGTTAGCCCAGGGCCAGTCTTTCTCAGCAAAACGGGGAAGATTGGCAACAGATGTTAGTTCAGGGCTGGTCTTCCCCACCAAAAAAAAAGGGCAAAGGATCCAAATAGACATTTCTCCAAGGAAGATACACAAATGGCCAACAAGCATATGAAGATGCTCAACATCATTAGTCATTAGGGAAATGCAAATCAAAACCACAATGAGATACCACTTCATACCCACTATAATGGCTACAAGCAGAGACAGATAATAACAAGTATTGACGAGGCTTTGAAGAAACTAGAACCCTCATTCACCGCTGGGGGCAGAATGTAAAATGGTGCAGCTGCTTTGGAAAACAGTCTGGCAGCTTTTCAAAAAGTTAAACATAGTTACCATGTGACCCAACAATTCCACTCCCAGTTATATACCCAAGAGAAATGAGAACATAGGTACACAGAAACACTTGTACACAAATGTTTATAGCAGCATTATCCATAATAGCCAAAAAGTAGAAACAACCCAAATGTCTATCAACTGATGGATAAATAAAATGTGATATGTCTATACAATGGAATATTACTCAGTCATAAAAAGGAATGAAGTACTAATACATACTATAATATGAATGAACCTTAAAGACATTACGCTAAGTGAAGAAGCCAGACGCAAAAAACTACATACTATGTGATTCTATTTATATGAAATGTCCAGAACAGGCAAATCCATAGTAGATTAGTGGTTTCCAGAGGATGAGGGATGGGGGATGGGGAGTGACTGCTAATAGGGATGGGCTTTCTTCCTGGGGTGATGAAAATGTTCTGGGATTAGTGGTGATCAATGCACAACTTTGAATATAGTACTAAAAATCATTGACATACATTTTAAAAGGGCGAACTTTATGGTATATGAATTACATCTCAGTGAGGGGTTATAAAAAATTGAAGTGTGCACATATGTTATTTATTTTTAAAAAGGGACAAATATACATAAGGGTCTGTTGATATATGCAGGAAATACTTCTGGTAGAGTACAAAAGTAACTAGTTAACAATGGTTATCTCTAGGGAGGAAAATTGAGTGGCTGGAAGTAGGGGAAGGAGAATGTTCATTGTATAACCTTTTTTGTCTTTTAAATTCTGAATCATGTGACTGAGTCACCTATTCAATAAGTGGGACCTGGCCTTTATCTTGATTCCATCACAGCACCTAGCACAGTGCCCAGTGCTCTGTGCTCAATAAATGTTTGCTCAACTGAACTGAGCTAGCAGATAAAAGCCCCTGGCAAACGGCAGGTACCGAAGGAACACTGGGTGCTTTGATTTAGCAGGGTGGGCCCCTGCCATGCAGAAATAAACTGGGGAGGACACAGCGACAACACAGCCTAAGACTGCCCTGCCAGCATAAAGCCCTGTCCTGCCCTGAAAACCTGTACTGGGGAGAAGAGACATGAGCTGAGAGTTTAAAACCAACCACTGAACTATCCTCTAAATTCTCCTCCTGCAGCTGCCATGTGCTGGGGAGGAAGCTGGCTGGATCTGGAGAAAGGTGGGAGGCTCTTACCTGGCTCTGGGGGCTCCTTGCTCACATGCTCAGCTTCCATGGACCCAATACCCCCACTAAACATGATGGGCTTAATCCACTCACGCCGCTGGCCGTCCGGTAGCTGGAGGCCCAACGAGCGGGCAAAGCCTGAAGCACAAACATCACAGGGAGAGGGGATAGGGTCCCGTCACTCAGTCCCCCCCCCACCCAGTGCTCACTTGGTCACACACCCCACCCCACCCCACCTCCAGGACTAGGTGTTCATTATTCTCTACTCCCCGCAGCCTCACCGGCCAGCACTGGTTCCCCAAACTTGTTGCCGTAGTCAGAAGCCCCATTACTGGCCTCAATGGCAACCTCCAGAGGCCGGGCAAAGTTCGCAGGATACTGGAAGCTCAGATCCTCCCAGGGCAGACTGTAACCTGAGAGGGAAGGAGAAAGTTGGATGGACTGTAAAGATGAGACAGAGGAGCCACAGTCCTTTGGGAAGAGTCTAAGCACCAAGGACCACCTGCGTAGGTGGAATGTTCCATTTGGGGAAGTTCTATTTTAGGAAGATGTAGAGCCTGCAATAAAGTATTGGTCTTGCTCCCCACCTCCCACACCAACCTTCCCTCTGACTCTTGGGATCAGTTCTTAAGGCTTTCTAAGAAACTAGATTTTGGGGGCAGGTATGGTCATAAGACTGACCCAGTATCACGTTTTCTTGCTAAGTGGATGCTAGTTTATAAAGAAAATTGCGGTTCTGCAAAGCCAGTTTGGTGACCTGGGTCTCCCCTGGTCTACCGTCCTCATGACCACGGTCAGTGAAAGGCCAGCTACTCTAGAGCCTCCCTCCCAAGAAAAGGCACCCAGGATGACCCTTTAACCTAAGAGATAAAAGTGTGTGGTGCCTGCGAGGACAAGAAATTTGGAAGGAGAGATGGTAGAGAGGAAAGAGATGGGACCTGGGATGTGCAGGTTTCCAAAGCAATAGCCAGCAGTGCCAGCCACCACATGGGCACCGCGGCCTGTGCACTGGACATCTCGGATACGGCCCCCCGTGCCTGTGGTCGCACCGCTGAAGGGGGCTACTCCTGTGAAGAGAGAGGGGAAAGATATGGGTACTGAAGAGGCAAACCCTAGCTCTGACTACCTCATCGAAAATAAGGACAACTGGCCCACGTGATTATTCTTCCCAGGCCCAGCCCAGGGTCCCGGGACCTTCATCCTACCCTACACTCTGATCTCGCCTATCACTCCCAGGGACCCAGCTCACCTGTGGGGAAGTTGTGGGTCTCTGCTGTGAAGACAACATGTCTCAGTCCCTGCTGTTGCTGAAAGCAGCTTGGCTGTGTGGGGTCCTCAGGCCGTAGGAATTGGACTTCTTTCCCCTGGATTGCACTGTAGATACATCCATTCTGGACCTTGCTTCCTTCCTGGGATCTGTGCTTACCCCGTCAGGGCCTGGGACCTCCCCTCCCCTGGGCCTGAGGTCACCCCAGCCTAGGGCACAGCCCACCTGCTGTTGTCACAGAATTTGAGGATATTGTTGGGGTTTGAAGATGCCTGGGTGCTCATGATGGACTCAAACAGTGAGTGTGCCAGCTCCTGCCCATCCACGTGGAGTCGGCCCTTGAAGAACCAGTGTCGGCTATGCTCACTGCAGGGGGTGACACGGGGAGGGGAAGGCAGGGCAGAAACATGGGGTCATTTCTCAGGCCTTGCCACGTCTTCTTACCAGCATTAACAGTAGAGTTATGGCCAACTCATACTTAGACAATAGGTCAAGATATATTCCATAAAGTCATAATCTTCAAACATTGTGTCACTGTGGATTGTCCAGATTCAAATTGAAGATAAAACCAAGATTAGAATGTAGACTGCCAGATGGCTGGGGATCCTAGGCCCTCAGTCAGACTCAGGGAGGCCCTTAAGTCAAGAGAGAACCATGAAGGCTAGTCCCTGTGGTCTTCCCTTCCAACCTCCATGGGCTCAGACATCAGAACGTCTCCATTCCTCCCCACCTATTGGACTGAGCCAAGTCAAAGGCCTCGACGACGGTGGGGTTCCGCTGCAGCTCCTGGAAGCGCTTGGTGTAGAAATCTAGGTCCCAGGAGTCTAAGGCCAGACCTAGGAGACAAACCCGGAAAGAGCTGACTGTGGGACTCAGGTCACCATATCCCAGTCTCAGCACCCTCCTAGCCTAGCCTGGGTCTTCCTCCCAGGTACCCCTGCTTACCTAGCTCCTGGTTGGCTTTCTCCAGGGCAGGCCGGCCCTCAGCCAGTATGTTGATAGGGCCATTGAGGGGTGTTGGGATGCTCCCAAGGAAGAAGCTCTGGATAGGATGGGGGAAGTGCTGCTCCGTCATCCGGTCATGCAGGGTAGCCAGAGCAATGGCCTCCATCTCAGCTGAAGCGGGGTGGGCGAACTAGGGGCAGAGACACAGAGGGCAAGGGGTAGAAAGCTGAAGAATAGACAAAATGATCCACCCTTGGTCTTCCAACTCATGCAGGGCCAGCCCACTGCCAGCCTACATAGCACCTTTGTTTAGATTAAGAAAAGATGCCCCTTCCAGGCATGAGTCCATGTCAGGATGCACAGATTAGTAAGGGGAGCACAGGCTGGATTTCTGTCCTATTCACCCCTTGACCAGGTGGTCCCAGGCAGTGAACAACCTGCAAACAGGGCAGGCCTAAAGCCAAGACCTCCTCCCCTTGCTTCCCCCATTATTTCCCTAGAGTTTAGGACCTAATCTCTTGTCTCTACCCCAACTCCTCCTGATCTCCCACTGATCGCCCACCACCTCACCGAGAGCAGGTAGCGCCGGGTAGTCTCCACACGATCCACAGCCCCCAGCCCAGCGGCCCAGCACACTGACACGATGTTGGTAGATGTCGGGGTGGAGAAGTTCAGCCTGAGGAGTAGGCCAGATGGCTAAGACCTGAGAGCCCCAGCTGAGAAGGTGGATCTTGCCCACTGCTGTCCAGCCAACCTCTCACCTCCCCCCTCCCCCACCACTGGCCTTCAGCCTCAGACCTGCGCACGAAGAAATGTGCTTTCAAAGGTCATTCAAATCAAACAATACCTGTCCTTCTAGCATCAAAATGCTTTGATTTTAACTTCTTAGAGTGCAATCTTTTTTACTTCCAGAACATGGCTGGGAATTGGCTCAGTCTTCAAAAACATCTTCCCAAATGGGGAAGGGGTGCACATGGCTTTCTAGGGAGGGAGTAAGATGGAAGGAAGGAAAAACAAATCCCCCAAGAATCACAAGAGGACGAAGAAGAGGAATGGAAGTTGAAGGGGTGGGGAGTGTGTGTGGAAGGGATGATATGCCTTGGAAAATGGGAACAGTTGCCCTAGCTGAGACACTTGCCTGGGCCCAACCTCCAGCAGCAGGTCACTGGAGCCAGGAAGGAGCCAAGACTCCTGAGCAACGTCGTCCAGTAACAAGGGGCAGCCAAATAGCCATGTCAGCTTTTTCATCTCCTCAGCGCTTGGGAGGGACTCAGCTGCAGGGAGACAGGGCAAGGACACCCTGATACACTGCCCCTGGCACTGGGGTACCTCCCCCAAGAATCCAATGCTTGGCCCAACCTGTCCAGTTCACATTGTAGCACAGCTCAGTCGTGACACCCTGCAGCTCTGGCAGTTTCCCTTGCAGCTTCCTTCGAGTGTGTCCAGAGGCTGCCCCCTCATGGCCAGAGGGACGGACATAGAAGTGAAGGACCGAGGACATCTCTGCAAGTGTCCCTCGCTGGAGAGATGAGTTAGGTCCCTAAAAAGTAACATTAACTATAGTCTATCTGTCAAACTGATTTCAAGTTTCAAGGACAGATGAGGCTTTGGAGGCATTAAAGATGGGGTGGGGGACAGGGCCAGCCCAGTGGCAGAGCAGTTAAGTTCGCGTACTCTGCTTCGGCGGCCCAGGGTTCATGGGTTTGGATCCCGGGCACAGACTGACGCACCGCTTGTCAGGCCATGCTGTGGCGGCGTCCCATATAAAGTAGAGGAAGATGGGCACGGATGTTAGCCCAGGGCCAGTCTTCCTCAGCAAAAAGAGGAGGATTGGCAACGGATGTTACCTCAGGGCTGGTCTTCTTCCGCCACTACATAAAACAGATGGGGTGGGCGAAAGTAATAGGGGCATTCAGAGACAAGGTAACCTGAAAAATGTAACCTTGATGGGGGTCTTAACTAATCCTGCAAAATGCTGGTTTGGGGTATACAGGTACCTTCTTGACACCTGTTCCTTTAGCACCTGCACTTTGCTGCGCCCCAGGCAAGGTCTTAGGAACACAGTTGTGAACAAGACAAAAACCATTTCTGCTCTCAGAGCAGAAATTTTTATTTGAGGGAGACAGGCAAATACCCAGACATTTCCAGCCAAGTGTGGTTAAGGCCAAGGGACTATGAGTACCAACCTAGCACGATAGGAGTCAGGAGACTTCCTGGGAGAAATGGTATCTAAGCATCAACCTGCAGGATGAGATGGACTGCACCTGGCTGGTGAAGTCAAATGACACCACTCTCCTGATACTCCTCTACCTGCTGGTTGCTCCTTCTCAGTCACCTGTGCTGGCTCCTACTCTTCCGCTCCACCTCTAAATGTTGGGTGCCCAGGGCTCTGTCCTTTGTTCTCTTCCTAAGTGACCTCATCCAGACCTGTGGCTTTAAATACCATCTAGTGGACTGAATCAATGAAGTGGCCAGCATTCAACCATTTTAACCAAATGGTAATTTCAATATGATTCAAGTTACTATCTGCCAACAGATTCCACAACTTTATTCAATCCTGACTCTCCCTAAAACTCCAAACTAGTACATTCGAATGCTTACATAACATCTCCACATGGATGTCTCAAAAACACAGATGATACCTGTTTTGGTCAAAATAAAAATTTTGATTTATTGTTTCTCCAGACCTGCTGTTCTCTCAGACTTCCCCATCTCAGTAAACACCACCATCATCCAAACAGTTGCTCAAGCCAAAAACACAAGAGTCAACCTTAATTCTTCCTTCCCTGAGCCTCTCTATACCCAATCTATTTCCAAACACATCCCAAATCTGTCCACGTCCTTTCACCTCTGCTACCATCACTCTAGTTCAAGTCACTGCCATCACTAACTTGGACTAATGCATTGGCCTCCTGACCAGTACCCAATTTCACTCCTGCCCCAACCACAATCCACTTGCCACATGTCAGCATAAATGAGATCATGGCTTCTCATCACACATGGTATAACCTCCCAACTCAGTACCCTGGCTTACCTGGTCTGGCCATTGCCTACCAGTCCAACCCCACCTCATGCCACTCCCCTCACCCACAATGTAACACCGCAATGGCTTCTTTTCTATTCCTCTAGTTTGCCAAGCTCAATTCCAGAAGGCATTTCACTGACCCTGATATTTGCATGGCTAGCTCTTTCTTGTTATTTAGATTTCAAGTGAAATTCACCTTCTTGGAAAGGACTTCCTTGACCTATCGCTCTGAAGTAGCCCCTATCAGAAGGCCCTACTTTAATTTTCTATACAGTGTAGTACTTATCACTATCTGACATTTTAATTCATTTTTACCACCTCCACTAGAAAAAAATTTCCATGTAGGCATGGACTGTAGCTGTTTTATCTCCACTGGATTATCAAAGCTTAGAACAATAGCTGGGGCTTAAAAAAGGGAAAAATCTACAATTTGTTAACTGAATAAACTCTTGATTCCCATCACTCACCCGCCCCTCCCGCCCTTTCAGGCCAGGCCTCATTTCAGTAAATGGTGCTCCTGCCAGATCAGTATTGATTCCTCCCTTTTTCAGCGCTCCCCACCCCAGACTGATCATAATTCCTTCGCAGGAATTATCACATTTAAACCATTTGATTTTCGTCTATCATGCCCAGTGAAACAGAAGCTCCAAGAGCTCAGGGACAGGGTTGTCTACATACGGACTGCATCTCCAACGGCTAGCATGACGTAAAGTAGGAGGTCAACAGATTATTTGGTTGGTTAAACGAACGAACTGGGAAAGAGGGGCTGAATTTACGTGGGGTCTCCATGCCGGGCGTCTAAGGAACTCGCGCGAGATCGCATGAATGAAATCAGGCAGGCAGGCCCAAGAGGACGCAGCTTGGCCGGGTGGGGATATGGAAGCGGCCTGTATCAGGCTTGGGGTGGATGGTGAAGGGGTGCAGCAAACAGGAGGATCTCGGTGGGCGCGGTAACCATACGCACGTGGAATCGGTTGTCCAGGTCTCTGAGGTCCTCGAATCGTAGCGCGCTGATCACGTCATCCGGGTGCGCCGCGGACAGAGGCGGAGCCTGAGGGCGCCGCGCCGCTTCCCTCCCGCCGGGGGCAGGGCCGCCGCTGCTGCACTCGCCTTTTGATTCTTAGAGATGAGTCTTAGAGCCCCCCCCCCCAGGTGGTTTAGTCTCGCAAATCTGTCTCGTGTTAACGTTCTTGAAATATGGTCAGTTCCATGTCCCCACTTCTCGTCTGCCGGTACAAACTGTGACGGAGACAGATACTCTGAATGCAGGAAGCGCAATGAGAAGCATTTTCCATGTCCAGGACTCAGTTTCCCTCCGTCTGCTCCCTTGGCTTGCTTTCTTTCTCTTTTTTTCTTTCCTGAATGAACGAATTTATTTAATTCTTAGCAGAGTGGGAGGCATATGTTTTTAATTTCCATATTGTTTCCAGTTACAGTAACAACAATGATAGGAAATATTTATTGAGCACCTGTTAAGGCATTTTATGTGATCTCGTTTGATCTTCACAAAAACCCCATTTTACAGATGCAGAAGCTGGGATCATTGCAATGACTTGTTCGTTGGTTTTGTAACTCAAACACTTAGCCCCTTCTACCTATGTACGTGATACCGCCTCAACAGGAGGTTGACATAAGGGAAGCCATACTGTAGAAAAGAAACCTATTGTAACTTTGAACGACCTCTGACTAACTAACCCAGCTGGATTTGCACCGTCCAGAAGATCTAACTGCTCTGTAGATTTTATGACCCCTGCTTGTGCATGTACCTCCCAGCTGCTATAAGCTGATAACTTTGTTCTCTTGAGCTCCTTAGGAATGTGATGACCCCTGCGCAGAGAATCTAGGCCGATAGCCTTCATCAAGGACAACTGAAAGATCAGGATGTAGGGCATTGCTCCAGTCTCTGATGCATATCTAGTAAAACCAAAGACTATCAGGAACTAAGACTAGATGGATGCCCCACCCAGAGACCAGCCCCAATATAACTGGCTTTTAGTCTTTGTTCTGGAAGATGGTTATTTTGGACATGAGTCGGCCATCTTCCCTTTTGCTAGCAAACTGTAATAAACTCTTTCTTTTTTTCCACCATCTTGCCCCTTGACGATTGGCTTTTGTCTTGCAGCAAGCAGATCGTGCACTTTGTGCGGTAACATACATATTTTTTGTACATTTTTTAAACCTTCATAATACATAAATACATGGTTGTATTAGTCATGATCCTATCAGAAAACAGATGGCACACTCAAAAAGGTTTAATCAGTAACAATTTAATAGAGTGTATTTACAGAGACATAGGCCATATTAAGGGAACCAACAAAATACAGTGGGGCACCCAGAGCCCAGCAACAGCAGAAAGTGGTTACCACCTGTAGGCTTGAAGGGGCAAAGAGAGGGAATGGTGTTATCAGCTGGGAGAGAGGTGGAGCCACGAAAGAAGGGCATCCAACAGGGCAAAGGAAGTACAGTGTTGAGGGGGAAAGGGAATAAACACTGGTTTCTCTCTCCTGTCCTTGTGTCCCCATGCAAACTGTCTCTGTCGCCCATAAGCCAAATCTAGCCTGAAGACTGAAGGCAAGGAAGCTGGAGTGGTGTGCCAGAGCAAACACAGGACCCAGCCCAGTGGTGTTTGTAATAAGTCAGGCAACACAGAAATGTCCAGAGTAAAAGGTAAAAGTCTTTATCCTCATGCCTTCTCCCATTTCATTCTCCCCAGGGCCAAGACTAGGTTAAGGCAAGTGAGGCACCTAGGGGTGCCACAAAATCTTACATTTAAGATTTTGCTGCACAGATGCCTAACCCAAATTCCAGCCTTGCTCCAGACACAAGTTGTTATCTGTTTGGTGTATTCAGTTCCAGGCTATTGAAATAAATACTTTCTGATTCACTCCTGACAGATGCCTCCTGTTGATCCTTGACATCCAAGCACTCCTTGGTTTCTTTCCCTCCAAGCACTCCCCGGCTCCATCCAATACCTGCCTTCCAGCTCCTTCCGGGAGCCTTAGTTTGCTCAGCTCTCTGTCTATCTGGTCCTGTTGCCTCATTTTAGCACTTCCAGTGTACTATAAGGTTTCAGCTTTCACCTCCATATAGCGACTTCCAGATTCATCCCTTTGGCCCTGATCCCTCTCCTGACTTGGTCCCATATCTCCAGCTACCCCCGGGACAAGCACAGCCTGTTCAAAATCACCAGGTCTGAGACAGCTCCCAATCCTGCACACTTCCCTTCCTTTGTGACAGACCAACTACTCTTTTGCAAGCTTCCCTAACATCTTCCTCCCACCCACCACTTTCCTTTAGGACTCATATTTAATCAAGCCTGATCTACTTCAGTGGCGTCCTATTCTCTGTGCCCCTCTCATTTGGTCCCGTATGCTGCCACCAGACTAAGCTCCTAACCTGACATTTAAATAACACCAATGGTGGTGGTGGTGATGGATCCAGTACAACTTTCTCGGATTACTATAGCCTAAACTCAACACTCCCTCCTATGAATACCAAAAATAAATACCAGGATATAGGACACATCTTCATGTATTTGGTAAATAGAGGGGTCTTCCAGAGTTGAGAAAATACCAAAAGCAAAAGGAATGATTAGGTTTGGGACTTTGACTAGGCTTGACTGGTGTTCTAACAAAGGGGCCAGTGTGGCTAGAGTGGAGTGAGAGAGGTTTTGGCTTTTTCTGGGAGATTTGTTGTTGTTTTGGTAGAAAGAGAAGGAACACATCTCTGATGTAATAATGGGAAATTATTGCAAACAAAGATCCACTTTGTAAACAACTTGGCACCACAGTGCATAACTAGTTTATGCAATAAGGAATAGAGAGCTTGCATCAAACATGAAGGTGAATTAAGGGACACCATAATTTGTAGAATTAAGGTCTTTATTTTCCCGTTAAATGACCAGACCATTCTTATTGTCTATAATGTTTATACTTACTATGTTATAATTGATGTTTACTCATTCTTGTTTCAAAAACAATATGAAGCTGCTATAAGTGTACAACAGTTTTAAATGCCTCTCTTTCACTTTACTTTTTTAATCTCCTCTCCTCCCCTCCAGCCTCACTGACTTCCTTGCATTTCTTTCCACCACAGGGTCTTTGTGCTTGTTGTTCCCGCTGTCCATTCTTTCTCTTTGATCCCCATCATTTGAATCCTTCATCTCTTTCAATATTTGTGTGTGTGTGTGAGGAAGATTAGCCCTGAGCTAACATCTGTGCCCATCTTCCTCTACTTTATATGGGATGCCGCCATAGCATGACTTCACAAGCAGTGTGTAGGTCCACGCCCAGGATCCGGTCCTGCAAACCCCGGGCCGCCAAAGGGAAGCATGTGAACTTAACCACTGCCCCACCTGGCTAGCCCCCATCTCTTTCTTTTTTTTTTTTTTTGTGGGGAAGACCAGCCCTGAGCTAACATCTGTCGCCAATCCTCCCCTTTTTGCTGAGGAAGACTGGCCCTGGGCTAACATCCGTGCCCACCTTCCTCCACTTTATATGGGACGCCGCCACAGCATGGCTGACAGGCAGTGCGTCGGCGGGCGCCCGGGATCCGAACCTGCGAACCCCGGGCTGCCAAGCGCGGACGAAACCGCTGCGCCACCGGGCGGCCCCTAGCCCCCATCTCTTTCAATTTTTTACTATAAAGTCACCTTTTCAGTAAGGCCTTCACTATATAAAAGGGACACACCACCCTCTGCATTCCCCATTTCTCTTTCCATAGCACCTTTTGCTAATATTCTACACATTTTACCTTTTTTTAAAAAAAAATATACTGTC
This sequence comes from Tapirus indicus, assembly GCA_031878705.1. Lineage (NCBI taxonomy): Eukaryota > Metazoa > Chordata > Mammalia > Perissodactyla > Tapiridae > Tapirus > Tapirus indicus. The sequence continues at coordinate 10,287,733 of CM062932.1, forward strand.
AGTTTCCTCGTCCTAGAATGTAAGCTTCATGAGAGCAGGGCTTTTTATCTGTTTTGTTCAGTTCTGTATCCCCAGAGCCTAGAACAGTACCTGGCACACAGTTGCATGAATTCTGTTCACTCCACTGCTTACTAAGCTGTGGAATGATTGGCTGGTGGACTGAATTAGGGAGAGCAGAGGCTTTCATTAGTTGATCCACAAATATTTATCAAGTTCTTATTTAGCAAGAAGCACTGCTCTAGATAGCAGAATACACATATAAATAGGATATGGTTTCTGGGTACTCACAGCCAAGTGGGGGAAACAGTTAAATAATTACAGCAATGAGTTAAGGCCATAACACAAGGATGAACGATGTGCTCTGGCTGCATTAAGGAGGAAACACTTCTCCCTCCTTGGCAAGATCAGGGAGATTGAAAGATGCTTAGGAGTTACCAACCAGGCCGGCTGTGATGAGCTCCTGAGCTCCCCCGCCCCACCGCAGGGATGCCAGACAGGATGTCACTGCCGAAGGGAGACAGGGTTGCGGAAGAGAGAGGCAGAGGCGGGAGTGGAGCAGAGGGGTCCTAAGCATGCCGGGTGGGGAGGAGCCGGAGGTGGAGCTGGAGACGCGCCCACCGATGACGTCATCGAGCGTCCCTCCCGAGAGTACTCGCGCCATCAGCGGTTCGCGTGCTTCTCAGGAGCAGAGCTCCGGACGCACTATGGCGGTGTTTCGGGCTCAGGCTCCTGGTTCCGTGAGTGCTGTTCTCCCTCTCTTGTCCCTTTTTTCTTCTCTGTTCTGGATTTTTCTCTCTTCTCCTGTTTCCTCCACCTTGCCTCTTTGCCTCCGTGACTTCTCTGGGCGCGCCTGGGCGAGGGGTGCCTGTGAAGCTGTTCGTCCTACCCCTCTCACTGGTTCTGCGAATATATTTATTCCTTCATTTCTGCAGCGCTGGCTGTGAGCCGTAAACACGTCTCCGTCCACCCTCTAGGCTTCAAGCCCGGTAGGAAGCCAGGAGCAGACTAATGGCGAACTGTGGGGCTGTGGGTTCCTGGGCAGACCTTTGACGCAGCTGTAGGGGAAAGGGGTAGTTGATAATCAGGAAAAGCTTCTGAGACCCGAAGTGCGTGTAGGCGTTAAGAAGGCGAATAAAGCGCTGAAAAAGGTTTAAGGCGGAGGCAAAAACATGTTCAAAGACAAGAGATAGAGCAGGTGTCTTTGAATAACTCTAGAAGTTCAGTTGGGTGGTGGTGGACGGGTCGGAGCTGACAGTCTTGTAAGTCTTACTTAGCAGCGACTTTAACTTGAGAGTAATTAGGAATTATTGAAGAGATTTAAGCAGAAGAGTGATTGAATGAGATTTGAATTTTCGTTTCCTGAGGTAGTAGTGTAGAGAGTGGACTAGAGAGTACCAATTAGAAGGCTGTGGTTGAAATGTAGTGAGAGATGATGGTGACCCCGACCGTGACAGCAATGTTCAAGTTCCAGAGGTGAAGACAGAGTAAAAAGATATTAAGGAGAATAGAACCTAAAGAACTTGGGTCTTGTGTAGGGAAAACAAGGAGTTAAAGAGGACATCCATATTTCTGGGTGGAACTGTTTGGTTGAGGATGCTATTTGCTAAGTTAGTGAACATTGGAAGAGGGATGGGTTTGTGAAAAGTTCACTGTTGGGTATGCATGGTGCCTGTAAGTTGGCCAGGTGGACAATCTGGTGGAAAGATGGGTGTAACTAGAGCTCAGGAGAGAGATCTCAGCTGAAGTGGAGATTTAGGAACAATCAGCATCTATTGATGGCTATTAAAGATATCCAGTGGATGAGGTTATTGAGAGGAAAGTGTATAGTATTTTCAAACTTCAGCCTATATCAGTATTAATCTGGGGACCTTATTTAAGTTACAGACTCGGGGGGGCCGGCCCAGTGGCATAGCGGTTAAGGGCCAGCATCCGCTTTGGCGGCCCCGGGTTCCCCAGTTCGGATCCTGGGCGCGAACCTACCCACCGCTCATCAAGCCATGATGAGGCGGCTTCCCATACAGAAGAGCCACAACTCTACAACCATGTACTGGGGCTTTGGGGAGAAAAAAGAAAAAAAAGAATAAGATTGGCAACAGGTGTTAGTTCAGGGCCAGTCATCCTCAAAAATAGACGCTGGCCCTCCCCTCTCCTCCAGCATTCTGATTCAGTAGATAAAATCACCTACTTTTTTCTTTTTGTGGGGGAAGACCAGCCCTGAGCTAACACCCATTGCCAATCCTCCTCTTTTTGCTGAGGAAGACTGGCCCTGGGCTAACATCTGTGCCCATCTTCCTCTACTTTATATGGGACGCCGCCACAGCATGGCTGACAGGTAGTGCGTCGGCGGGCGCCCGGGATCCGAACTCGCGAACCCCGGGCTGCCAAGCGCGAACTAAACCACTGCGCCGGCCCCTCACCTGCATTTTTAATAAAACTTTGGTGATTCTGAGGCAGTGGTACCACTGTGAGAAACAGTAGTATTCAATGCACCAGGCTCTTAGAGGAATAGAAGCTAAAAAAGAAGACTGAGAGAGGAAGACAGAAAGTCTGAGAGTGGGCTTTGTTATGTTGGTGGGCAGATCTGAGTGATGACTTGGTCCAGTTTTGACAACCTGACCATGAATGAGTGTTTGGCTGAGGTGGGGTGAAGGTAAAGGTCAGCGGTAGGGCTTTCCGCAAGGACAATGAAGTCATCTAGAACTTTACCTTCTAAAGTTTCTTCAAGTTCTAAACTCCTTTGTTTTTCATCTCATTTACGTGCCCTCTTGATTTTTATTTATTTATTTTGTTGTGGGGAAGACCAGCCCTGAGCTCACATCTGTCGCCAATCCTCCTCTTTTTGCTGAGGAAGACTGGCCCTGGGCTAACATCGTGCCCATCTTCCTCCACTTTATATGGGACGCCGCCACAGCACGGCTGACAGGCAGTGCGTCGGCAGGCGCCCGGGATCCGAACCAGCGAACCCCGGGCTGCCAAGCGCGGACTAAACCTCTGCGCCACCGGGCGGTCCCCCCTCTTGATTTTTTTAAATCTATTCCTTTATTCTTCCCCAAATTTCCTTGGTGGGCAGGATGATCAGGAAGATGTTTTAACTAGATTTACTTTCCTCAGGAGCAAGCCTGGCTTGAGGCTGCCCAGGCCTTCATCCAAGAGACCCTGTGTCCAGCTGGCAAGGAGCCTAATGTCCAGTTGACTCAGTTGGTAATTGACTGTGTGAAGACGGTCTGGTTGTCCCAGGGAAGGAACCAGGGTTTTACACTGCCCCTCAGCTACAGGTAAGGAGAGGTGGGGTTCAGGGGAAGTTAAATTTGGGATTGAAGAGGAAGGACTTATAGTTTAAAAAAGGGGAAATGAGAAGAGTGAGGGGAAACTTGCTGAGGGGAGGAAAAGATGTTCTAAACACAACCCCCTTCTGCCAGACTTTGCCATTCTCCATCAAGCTGCCTACCTTTTCCTGTAGTTCTCCTAAATTGGCTTAAGTCAAGTTTAGAGATAAGGAGAGGAAGAGGAAAATTTGGAAAAAAACTCTCAAAATGGAGAGAGAGGCTGATATTATTTCATTTTGTAAATTAGGAAACTGAGATACAGAGAACTATGACTTCACCCGGTGCAGATAGTTGTGTTTAAGAAGACCTGAGTTTAAGGTCTTCTCAAGGTGGTTTTTTGTTTTTTGGGTTTTTTTTTACTTCACCGTCATTTCCTAAACTGTTCTAGGCAATGTTAATAAAGTACCACAAGAAAAAGGTTCCATGGCCAAGTAAGTCTGAGAGACATTGGATATGACAACCTTCTTTAGGAGAGTCATGAGGCTCATTAACATATTAAAGGCTCTGAAAAGTCCTGCAAAAAGAAACCTGTTTACCTCCTCATAGAAGTAACTACTATCTTGAATATGGGGTATATTATTCCTATGAATGTCTTTATATTTTTTACTACACATGCATCTATCCCTAAGCAATATAGAGTTTTGCACACCTTTAGACTCTGTATAAATGATACCATACCTTATAGATTCTCTGGAATTTGCTTTTTGTGCTTGGCATTATGCTTCTGAGATTTATTCGTATTGATAGCTCTAGTTCATTTATTTTAACTGCTCTATGGTATTCTATTATATGAGTATACATATCACTTTTTATTCTTTGAAAAATAAAAAAGGTAGAAATCTGTTTAGCTTTGTATAATTTGACATTTCCCAAACTTATTTGAGCACAGCATGCTTTTTCCATGGCACTCCCTTATTCTGCTTATGGCAGTTTGGGAAATATTTCACTCAGCCTGGCAATCTGTTTCAGTCAGTAAAGGCAAGGGATCTTTAGTGAGAAGACAGCTTAATTGTACTCTGTGTTATCCAAAACATCATTTTCAAAATTCTGTGTAATTTTTTTCATCCATGGACTTTGTTATAAACCAGTGGTAACTAAAAATGCTGGTCCGCCAGAATGTAAATCAATAGACTGCTTCCTTCGTTGAGAAAGTCTTGCCTACGAAAGACAGCTGAACTAAACAGTGTGCTTACTGACATTGTGTTTAGCCAGGTACTTACTGCTCAACTTTTAAAAACCTTAACATTTTGCCATATTTGCTTCAGTTCTTTTTTATGAGAAGTAAAACATTACAGATTTAGTGAAGTCTCCTAAGTGCTCTATCGTGATCCATTTCTCCCCTCCCCTTGTCCAGAAGTAACCACTTTCCTGAAGGGAAGTGCAGGCTCATCCGGTGTCAGCCTCACTAGCCGTTTCACATTAGCCACTTTCCTGAAGGGAAGTGCAGGCTCATCCTGTGTCAGCCTCACTAGCCGTTTCACATTGCTCTCCAATGGAGTTGCACCAGTTGACACACATACGGCACACATCTATATCCTGAACCTTTTCCATATCTGGTTTTATCTTGGTAAAAAAAAATTTTTTTCTTTGCCTATTTGATAAGCATTAAATGATATTTTAATTCAAAAGTAATTTCTGAGGACACTCTTACCTGGGGGCTTCTTTTCTTTTCCTCCTATGTAATTCTTCTCATTTTACTTCATTGGACTCTGTTTTTCCTTTCTTTTTCTACAATTCTTGTCCATGTCCATAACTTGAGAGATTAAATACATTGTTTATTTAAAGGTAGAATGAAATCTCATTTGAAGATTGTCCTGCTGATGTGGGAAAAACCCTGGGACAGGGGAGCTACCTATGAAATACTCGTAGTGAAAGGAGTAGTAGTTTCCACGAACCTCTATTGCAGTGGGGTTAGAGTCTCCCACAGGTTAGTTGAGTATGTGCCTCGTGGCCTCAGTGATCACAATCTAAAGAAAGGAAGATCCAAATCTCTCAAAATTCTGGCATTACTAGAATAATTGAAAAGTGGTAAGTCAGCAATTTTTAGGAAACTTGGAACCTTTTTAAAGTTTCTTGTTATTCTTCAAGGATAAATGTAAAATAGATAGCATAATACGTAGAAGTGAGATGTCCATAAAGAATGGTGGATGAGGATAAAATAGAGATTATTTGATATAAATATTTTATTCATTCATTTTTCCATTCCCCTTCATTGAGTGCCTACTGTGTGCCAGGCACTGTGGTAAGTAAGCCTTGAACATTGGAGCACAATGACAAATGCAAAAGATTTGAGGTTATCACCTTCAGTTTCCTGACCCAGACCCTGAAGAATCTGGGGAAGGTGACCCCTACCCTAACTGTTTTCTGTCCTTAACTTGCCCAGGGTCAAGAGACTGTTCTCCAGTTGCTTTTTCCTGGGCCTTTAGAGAAGTAGGTAAACACAGAGAAAGAACGTGGACTTTCGAGTGAGACACACCTGGCTTTGCCACTCACGCCACTGTACACCTGAACCTAAGTTTCCTCATTCGTGGTGTTTATGAGGTTTTTTGGTGAAGATTCTTTTGAGTGTGAACGGACCCAATATAGTATGTGCATTAGCAGGGGCTCAACACATGTTAGTTTCTGTCTGCCTTTTATCTGCCCCAAAGTTGTTGGGAAAGGACGAAGCAGATGCGGAAGGAGAGTGGGCCACCTAGAACAGCATTCCCAGTCTTTAGTACTCACGTGTGGATTATATTCATGAGTACAACAAGGAGGATCAATGGTGATGTTTTGTAACTTTATTCTGTTTCTTTTCCACTGAAAAAATCATTGGAATGCAAGTGAGTGGAATAATGGTATTACAAAAATGTGAATCTACCACAACTTTAATAATTTAACTATTATTTGTATCGCATTGTCTGTGATAACACCTCACAATTGATAGTGACTCAGCAGTATTACAACACTTTGCTTAAGAATGACTGATCTATGGGGCCGCCCGGTGGCGCAGCGGTTTAGTCCGCCCTTGGCAGCCCGGGGTTCGCGAGTTCGGATCCCGGGGCCCGCCGACGCACTGCCTGTCAGCCATGCCATGGCGGCGTCCCATATAAAGTGGAGGAAGATGGGCACGATGTTAGCCCAGGGCCAGTCTTCCTCAGCAAAAAGGGGAGGATTGGCGACGGATGTTAGCTCAGGGCTGGTCTTCCCCACAAAAAAAAAAAAAAAAAAGAATGACTGATCTCAAGCATCTCTTGAGATTTGGGAACTCTTGATACCAACTCCCATCTCAGCCTCAGCTTCCCAGCCAGTCTCTAGTACTGTGATATTCTAGACTAAGAAGGAAACGTGGCTAGGGCCAGTGAGGTTGAGCCTTTAGGCAGATGCCTAAGTGGCCCCATTGGAGTTCTCAGTGGAGCTAAGAGCTGAGATGCCGTCAGGGAAGCTGGGTGTTAAACCTGTAAAATGTTCTCCCCACACACTCGTCTCCTCAGGTCGCTCTTGCATTCCTACTTCATTTCTCTGGGTCCTCTCTCTGGCACTTATCTTATTCAAGAGCACAGACTTTCTTCTTGCCTTCCCTTGGTACTACCCAGACTCCATCCTCATTTTCTTAGGCCCTTATCCCCAGCTTTTTCCCCTTCAATGAGTCAATCAGACAAACTCTTCTCTTAGTCCATGTTCCCCATCAACCATTCCTTGGAATCGTGGGGGTTTTGTCAGGGTTGAGGGTAATGTCCTAGGCTTGGATGCAGCTTTGCAGGACCTCTGCTCCCTTCACTCTGCAGCTTTGTCTCAGTACAGGACCTCAGGGCCCACCAGTGTCTCCCGTGCTGCAGCCACCTGTCCTGGAGCAGCACTGCATACCAGGCTTGGGCCCAAGAGGCTGGACCAAATGGAGTCCCCCTGCCCCAGGAGCAGCTGATACTTTTAGGGACGCTAACAGATCTATCAGGGGACTTGGAACAAGAGTGCAGGAATGGAAGCCTCTATGTGAGAGATAACACTGGTGTTCTGGGTTGTGAGGTGAGTAGGAGGGGGGAGGTCAGATGCCTCAGATCCTAACAATTGTCTAGGGAGGCAATTAAGGCAATTCAGTCTCTGAGGGAACAAAGGTGGAGGGGGGTGGATTGGATGTTAGGGTCCTGCTTAACCCTTGCCCTTGGTCTTTTCTAGCTCATAGATCTGGACCTTTCTTGGTTGGGCCATCTCTTTCTGTTCCCCAGTTGGAGTTACCTCCCTCCTACCAGGTGGAATGCCTCAGGGGAAGGGCATTTGGAACTCTGGGGTGCTCCGGTGCCAGTGTTTCCCTTGACCATCAGTCCTGGCCCTCTCACCCCTATCCCTGTTCTCTACCCAGAAACTGCTTCCCGCCTGCTAAGGCACAGGTAATTCTTCCCTCTAGGGGAGGAGGGAGCACTGTGAAACTGGGAGGATTATGGTGGGTCAGTGGAAGGAGGGAAAGAAAGATATTGAGAGTAATATAGATGGAATGTTCCAAATCAAGGGAACAATAGGACCTCTCAGAATGTTAAGAGCAGGAGTCTTCAAGGCAAGTATGCCTTATCTAAGGGCAAGAAGAGTTTGAAGGAGGTTTTTAGGATAATGGCTTTGGGCTACAGAAGTTTTACGTCACTACTGGATTATTTTTTATAGTGGGAGGGAAGGCATTTGTAGGGAAGAAGAAGAGAAAAATGACTTCTGAGTATCTGTCTACTGGGATGTATCTAGGATGCTGCCCAATTCATGAATTGCTTAATAAAGCCAATTAGATCTTCAAATTAAAAAAAAAAATTTCTTCCCTCCTCTTTCTACCTTCTTTAGAAGCAAGCTCAGAGTTGGGCAAAGAAACCTGGCTGGGAAGCTGGTTCGATTGAGTGCTCTGGTGAAAAGTCAAAAGAAAGCTTACTTCATCCTGTCTCTTGGAGGATCATCCCCAGCTGGCAGCCAAGCTGACAGCCATGTGTCCATCATCGTGCAGGTGAGGATTAGGGTCAATTCAGGGATGTGGAGGTGTGGAATGGATGTTAGAACTCTTAATAGGAAAGGTAACATCACAGGAGGAACCACGTAGGAAAGGACAGCTGGGGAGAGTTGTTTTCTGGAACAGTGCTGTTGAGGGGAGATTCCACGTAACGTCTTTCCTATGTATAGGAAGTAAGGAATAGACTTTCCTGCTGTGCATTTCACCTGAGTAGTAACACCATTAAAACATTGAATACATGTACTTTTTAATTTTTTTCTTTTTTATTGCGGTAACATTGGTTTATAACATTGTATAAATTTCAGGTGTACATCGTTATATTTCTATTTCTGCATAGATTATATCATGTTCACCACACAAAGGCTAATTACAATCCATCACCACACACATGTGCCTAATCATCCCTTTCGCCCTCCTCCCTCCCCTCTTCCCTTCTGGTAACCACCAATCCAATCTCTGTCTCTTTGTGTTTGTTGTTTTTAGCTTCTACTTATGAGTGAGATCATACAGTATTTGACCTTCTCCCTCTGACTTATTTTGCTTAGCATAATACTCTCAATGTCCATCCACGTTGCCACAAATGGCTGGATTTCATTGTTTCTTATGCCTGAGTAGTATTCCATTGTGTATATATACCACATCTTCTTTATCCATTCGTCCCTTGATGGGCACTTAGGTTACTTCCAAGTCTTGGCTATTGTGAATAATGCTGCAGTGAACACAGGGGTGCATGTATCTTTACACATTCTTGTTTTCATGGTCTTTGGATAAATACCCAGCAGTGGAATAGCTGGATCATATGGTAGTTCTATTCTTAATTTTTTGAGGAATCACCATACTGTTTTCCATAGTGGCTGCACTAGTTTGCACTCCCACCAGCAGTATATGAGAGTTCCCTTCTCTCCACATCCTCTCCAACACTTGTTTCCTGTGTTGTTAATTATAGCCATTCTGACAGGCATGAGGTGATATCTCATTGTAGTTTTGATTTGCATTTCCCTGATAGTTAATGATGTTGAACATCTTTTCATGTGCCTGTTGGCCATCTGTATATCTTCTGTGGAGAAATGTCTGTTCAGGTCTTTTGCCCATTTTTTAATTGGGTTGTTAGTTTTTTTTGTTGTTGAGATGTATGAGTTCTTTATATATTTTGGAGATTAACCCCTTATCAGATGTATGGTTTGCAAATATCTTCTCCTAATTGTTAGGTTGTCTTTTCATTTTGTTGATGGTTTCCCTTGCTGCGCAGAAGCTTTTTAGTTTGATGTCCCATTTGTTTATTTTTTCTATTGTTCTCTTGCCCAGTCAGACTACATGTACTTTTTAAAAAACTTGGTGCTTATTGTTGATTATTTTTACATCAACTGGTATAATTTTTAAAATCATTAATTTTTACACTGATTATTGTTATATGACATACAGTTATCTGAATAATGTTTCAAAAGCATTCAAAACAATTAAAGGATGAAAAGTTTCTCTAACATGCCTATCAAAAAAGGAAACTATGAAATTTATTAGCTCTCTAAGAATTCTTACCTGTGCCTGTGTGAATCATGAGCTTGAGTAACAGTGATTAGTGTGTAAAGGAATTAAAGATGCTAAAACTAAAAATGCTTAGAAGCTGCCCAAATTTCTGATCTTATTTTTTCTTCCTGGGTTAAAGAGGGGCATGTGTATTTTCTTTACATTAGAATGTTTTAAGTCTCCTAGAGACCAACTGAAAATTCTTTACAGGGCGAAGTTGGCTCATTCTTGTATTATATGTCAAGGGAGAGATCCCTGAAATGCACTTGAATTTCTGCAGGGTTGCTAAAGTAGGGTAAGCCCTTTGGGTAGTTTACAATCTTATTGTAGATTCTACATGGTATTGATCTATACAACAAGCAGAAAATAATACAAAACGGTATGTAAGTGTAGTTTGTAACTGCTATAGCAGATCAGCTAGAGTTTATTATGTGGAGGGAAGCCTTACAAGGGAATTTAGACTTGATCTGGGTCTTGAAGGGTGGATAGAATTTGAATCACTAGAAGAGAAGGGAGGATAGTCAGGACTGGAGAATCACCTGTACTAAGATTCGACCTTTATTGAGCACGTGCTATATGCTAGGCAGTTTGGTCAGTTCAGAGGCAAAAAATTGAATAAGATAATGGCTCTTGTCCTCTGAAAGCCAGATAAAGTCATCGATTACTGGTTAATATAAGTACTGTAGTAGATACGAGGCACTATGAGGGTGCAGTGGTGGGCTTTGGAATAAGCCTGGGAGGTGAGGAGAAGAGTGATTTTCGTATGTTTATAGGCTGCTGAAGAGACATTGGAGACATACTGTTGCTTGAGATGACTCCAGTGAATCTCTTATATGATAGAGGAGTGAGGTCATCTCTTCAAAATGAAGGACTGGACTCTGAACAGAGGTGTATAAGGTTCAAGGGTAACTGCTGTGCTAGATAGTTGAGGGAAAGAGATTGCTAAGCAGTGACAGGAGCCTAGCTGGAGAGGGTCAGCATCAGTGTTTGGCACTGGGGTGGCATGGGTCTGCCTTCCTTGGGTAGGGTTTTTGCCTTAGAAAAGGGGTTGAGGAAACAGCTGTGCTGATGCAGTATTGGTAGGCTGAAGGGTGAAGGTGGATAAAAAGGTCCGGATTCGGGGGACTGGCATTCAGATCCTGGCGTTTGGACAGAGCAAGGGAAGAGTCTCAATGTCTGAATGAAGGAGAAGGGGCTGCAATATTGGGAGGTCCTAGTGAGAGGTTAGAGGAAGTCTGATGAGCAAAAGGGGAGCAGGAGAGAGAGGAAGCACCAGTATTCATTCATTTACTTGTTTGTTCAGTCAAACCATTATTAACTATTTGTTTTGCACAAGTAGTAAGCTTAAGTGAGGGCTTAGTAATACCTTATGATGAGTGGTGACATCCAGTGTCTGATTGCTGGTACTCAGCTGGTTTTAGAGTAGAAATGGAGGTCTGTGAAGTTGAGCACAGGGGACTGTGCAGCTCAAGTATCTTCAGTCACCAGTGTGTTTTGAAGCCCCTGAGAATGGCAGCAGTGCTCTGTTATGCAGGTGGGAGGAACATGCCCTAGAAGATTGTTATATTTATGAACAGTCCCATCCATGAAACTTTTTTCCTTATGCTTAAATTTCTTCAACAACCACCCTTCTCCAGTCCATATGATACCCTGCTGTCAGATGTTTATTTTTATTTCCCTACTTGGATGTTTCTCATTTTCCTATAAAATAAAGTCTTCAGCATGTCATTTCTGGGTTTTTTCCCTCATCTTGGCTCTCCTGTCTTGTCTTCTGCAATTCCCAGTAACGTTCCTTCTCCATCCTGGCCAGTGTTTTCACTGCCTTGCTTGTTCTGAGTTCTGAACATTTCTGTGTTGTTGCCTCCTCCTTGAATCGTCCTTCTCTCTCCTCTCCACTTCACCAACCAGAGATGTCCTTTAAAACCCTCTTCAAGTTCCACTTCTTTCACTAGGCCTTCCTGATCATTCCAACCCATGCTGACCTTCTCTTTCTTTCTCTGAAGCCTTACCAAACGTGTATTGTTTTTGCCACTTGATCATATATGGCTCTGTATTAGTACTTGTTTGTGTCTGTGTTCCCCAGTGGTTTGAAATATGTTGGAGAAGAGAGTACAGTCTATTATATTTCCCTTAACATCTATTCCAATACTGGATACATATGTACCTAACACATATGGATTAAATAAATGAAATTTGTGTGTTATGGTGTGGGATAGGGGAAATGCAAAAAGGGCATAATTTTCTGAATGGAATGTTTATGTATTTTGGAGGAAGTTTTAGGGGTGGTTTGTATCTTGGGATTAGAAAATATTTGACAGCTCCTATAAGAGGGGAGAGATCATGAAAATACTATGAAAATTCCATGACTTAAGATTTAATTGGCAAACAGGGAAGATGAAGAGACAAGGAAGGCTCATGAGGAGCAGGTCTTTGAGGTCAAATGATGGAAAGGGACTCTGGCAGAGGGGCAGTATTGTGGGAAGCATCTCATGTACCATGTTGCCTGCCTCTGCACAAGCCAGGTCCCTGCCCAGCTGGTGTGGCATCGAGCCCTTTGGCCTGGTAGGGCCTATGTACTGACAGAGGTGCGAGTATCCAAGATCCATGGTCATCGTTCCTACGTTTGGACAACCAGTCCCTCCTCCCGTCTCTTACCACTGAAACCAGAGTGTGTGCGAGAGCTGGAACTGGAGCTGGATGGACCCCTCCTGGAGGCTGACCCCTCCAAGAGTGACCCCAAGCCACTCCCCAGGCCCAGCAACTCCCAAGACAAGAAGGGTCAAAAAGGTCTTGTCCGGGACTCCAGACTCTTATCATATACGGTGAGCATAAGGGAGAGATCCTAGAACTCGAGGGGCAGGAAATGTGGGTCTCCAAAGAGGAAGGAAGTAGGGATCACCTGGACCTTTGGCCTCTTTGCAGGGAATGGTCACTGGTGTGCTGAATCAGTCTGCTGGCCTCTATGAGCTGGACGGGCAGCTGGGGCTCTGCTTCGCCTACCAGCAATTCCATGGCCTCAGGCGGGTGGTGCGCCCAGGAGTCTGTCTGGAGGTATGTGAGCGGTCAGGGCTGGTGACAAAAAGAGTCCCTCTCAGCAGCTTCTCTTACCTTTATGGGCTGGTCTTTTTTTGCAGCAGGGTGGAAACCTCTTCAGCAAAAATCTGAAAATGATAAGTGTGTATGTTAGGGTGCTTTTGTTAAGAATGATATGGATGAGAGCTCAGATCAGAAAGAGTAGAGTCCAGCGCACCAGGAGGAGGGGTTGGAGCCAGAGCATCTCCTTCACAGAAGGGCCTTCTAACTGGAGGAGGAGATGCTGAAGCGCAGGTGTAGGGCCAGGATGATCTCAGGCAGCCTGGTGAGTAGCTGAAGCCTCGCCAGCTAGGAGCCCCCTGGCTCACAGAAAGACCGTGTGGAGCTCCTGGGAGACGAAGGCTTACCGCAGGGGTAGTGGGTTGTGATGGAAGGTGAGGCATGGAGCCTGGAAGGAAATAACCTGTAAAGGAGAAATTGTATTTCTCCTGGAACCCAGGCAGTGGAGAACTGCAGTTAACTCTGCCTGGGATCATTGAGTTGGGGGCCTCACCTCTGCTTTTTCACTTTGTCTGCTTTCCCCCAGCTCCAGGATGTTCACCTCCTCCAGGCAGTGGGCGGAGGAACAAGAAGGCCAGTGCTAGCCCCCTGCCTCCGTGGCGCTGTTCTACTTCGGGGTTTCTCTCATCATAAGCCTGAGACTCAGTCTCCCCACCAAGCCAAGGGGGCCTCCCTGTATGAGCAGCTGGTATGGGAACGTCAGTTAGGACTTCCCCTCTACCTGTGGGCTACCAAGGCCCTGGAGGAGCTGGCCTGCAAGTGAGGAGGATGAGGGTCTGGGCTGGGGAGGCAGTGGGAGTAGGACATGTCCTCTGTAAGGGAAGCAGGATTCTGGAAGAGTCAGAGTCTTTGGGGGAAGTGACTTGGCTTCTCTCTGGCCCAGGCTGTGTCCCCATGTGTTGAGACACCGCCAGTTCCTGCAGCATTCCTCTCCTGAGAACCCCAGCCTGGGACTACAACTCCTGGCTCCTACCTTGGATGTTCTAGCTCCATCTTGCTGCCCCAATCGGAATTCACACAACGAGATCCTTGAAGAGCCCCATTGTTGTCCACTCCAGAAGGTAAGAGGATGTGGGGGAAAGATGGGTGGCAGAGCTAATGCACTGGGGGACACCTGGGGCACATGGGATGCACAGTCTGATTTCTCTTCTCTCTGACAGTATGCTCGGCTGCAGACACCATGCTCTTTCCCTACTCTGGCTGCCCTGAAAGAGGAGGGGCAGTGCAGAGCCTGGGCCTCCTTTGACCCTAAGACGCTTCTGCCCCTCCCAGAAGCTTCTCACTTGCCCAGTTGCCAACTCAATCAGCGCCTGGCCTGGTCCTGGCTCTGTCTGCTGCCCTCTGCCTTCCACCCAGCCCCGGTAAGTGGGGCTCCAGTAGGGCTCAGGGGACTTGCTCTTTTTGCCATCCTCACTACCACTACCATAGTCATTTCTTGTCATTTTGACTGCACTAGCCTAATTAGACTGCTCCATCTCTTCTTGGCCCCCTTCAGTTCATTCTCCCTGCAGCAATTAAAAAGAGGTGGGGTAAATTATGAAACTCTCTTGCTTTAAATCCTTTTCTTATTTCTCTCAGTGCCTATAAAATAAAATCCTAACTCTTTATTATGTCCTGTGACCACATTGTCTCTCATGCTGAAAAATAAATGTACATAACTCAGGACCATCTGGTGGTCTTCTCTCCATTTCTCTCGCTCTCGATTGTCGAAACACCCTCATTATTCTTGCTAGCTTATTTCATTTCCTATTTTCTCTTCTTCTGGGGGCATGGGTCAAGTGGTGACTCAGAGCGCTAAGTGTTCTACTGGGAACTGCATGGTCTCCTACCTCTAAAGTTTGTACACTTTCTCTCCCCGTCCTAAATGTATGAACATGTGTGTTTTTTCACATCTGTCTTCCCCGCTTGAATATAAGTTCTTTGAGGTCAGAGACCATGTCTTTCTTTTTGCTTTGTAGCTAACACAGTGCCTGGCATATAGTAGACTCTCAGTGTTTGTTTAGTAAATACCGATGGCTCGGCCTTCATCTCCTTGCAGGTTTTACTTGGGATTCTGGTGGCTTCATCTCATAAAGGTTGTCTGCAACTTCGAGACCAAAGTGGTTCCCTCCCCTGCCTCCTCCTGGCCAAGCACTCACAACCCCTCACTGACCCCCGGCTCATAGGTTTGGAGTTCAGACGTGGAGGGAAGATGGTGGTGGAGTAGAGGTTCTCAGAACAGGGGGCTTGGGATGAATTGGGGATTTGCTAGAGATGCTGAAGTGGCATGTGTAGATCAATAAGTTTTGGGAGAAGTTTAGGAGACCAGTATTGGCAGGTAGAGAAAAGGAACAAGGCATTCCCTAGCTAGAACTCCAATTCCCAGCATTCATTTCTCCCTCCATAGCTCCTGACAGGCACACACATCCTGATGGGATGACAACTCACATTTTCTACCTCCTTAGTTTAGAAAAATAATGGTCTTATGTGGGGTTATCGAGATTTGTAAACAAGGAAACCTTGGAGAGGAAAGTTTCTTAGATCTGAGAACAGGCGTTTTAGAGATTCGTGAGAAAGTACAATTGAGGCCTTTCGGCCTAGGAGGCCAGGAGTGGAACATGCAGACGGAATGGTTTCTCCCTTGGAGGTATCATCCCTCCAAGGAGGTGGGGGTCAGGTCTGGGCCTTCACATTGTGTTAGAGGAGCAGCTCAGGCCTGGGCTGGGCAGTGAGACCTGCAGGGTGGTCTCCTTCACTGCACATCCCACAGTTCTCTCGCCAAAATAGAAAACTTTCTTCCTCTAGGCTGCCTGGTGCGGGTAGAGAGGTTCCAGTTGATTGTAGAGAGGAACGTCAGAAGCACCTTCCCTTCCTGGAAGGAACTGAGCATGACAGGCTTCATCCAGAAGCAGCAGGCCAGGTTGGCTCCTTGGGGTGGTGGCTGTACTTGGAGTCTCTGAGGGAAAGGAGAGGGCCTGGTGCAGGTGGTGGAATGCTGGGGCCCACAACACCCAATGCCTGCACCACTAAGAAACCTATTTCTTGTCTCCTAACAGAGTCTATGTCCAGTTCTTTCTGGCCGATGCCCTGATCCTGCCTGTACCCAGACCCTTCCTTCACTCAGCCACCTCCTCAACACCTCCTCAGACAGAGCCCACCCTCCCAGAGGGTCCCTGCATAGGACAGAGCCGGCTATTCTTGCTGTCCCACAAGGAGGCACTGATGAAGAGGAACCTTTATGTCCCCTCAGGAGCCAGTCTGGAAGTGCCCAAGCCCACCCTCAGTTTTCATGTATCAGGGACCTGGCTTGGGGGCACCCAGAGGAAGGAGGGGACTGGATGGGGCCCACCTGAGCCCAAGGAAAATGAGAATAAGGATCAGAAGGTAAACCGGGACTGTAGGGACTTAGGATCTGACCTCCTGTGGCCCTAGCTCCTGTCTGGAACTCCAGCACCCTGCTCCCCCTGCTCACAGGTTCTCCTCATCTTCCTTGGCTCCTCAGTTCGCTGGTTTGAGTTCTTGCACCCAGGGCAAGTGTACCGACTCGTGGCTCCTGGCCCTCCCGTGAGTGCCCCCCTTCATGCCCTTCCCAAAAGACTTTTTTTGGCTTGGGGTCTGGAGAGGAAGTTCCGATGCCTGATCATTCTCTAGGTCTCCCAGAAGAAAGGTGGATCTAGATCAAATAGAAGGCCTCTCTGTGTCTAGATCACTTCCTTCACCAGGCTCCAGAGAGAAAACAAAATTGGGTCATGGTATTTTACGAACCTCCCTTTGGACCAGGACATACTCAGAGACAGTCGTCTTCTCATTTCCTGGCAGACGCCAATGTTGTTCGAGGAGGGAGGCTCATCCTGCGTGTCGCAGCGTCCTCTGGAGTTGGCTGGCTGTGCGTCCTGCCTCACTGTCCAGGATGAGTGGACCGTGGAACTTGCAAGCTCCCAGGACGTTCCAGATGTGCTAGATATCAACAAGGCACTGCCTGAATCCTCGCTGACCGACCTGCTCAGTGCCAAGTAAATGTCCACCAGCTTCTCCAGCTAATTTGGCTGCTCTCTCTTCCTCTGCCATGGTTGGGGTGGGTGAATAATTTGTTCTCTGTTACAGTGTGTTTCTTTTTTTTTTTCTTCTCATTTTTATTAATGTCTTAATAGTTTATAACATTGTGGGGTTTTAGCTGTACGTTATTTTTTGTCCGTCACCATGTGGATGCATCTCTTCACCCCTAGGGCCCACCCCCCACCCACCTTCCCCTTGGTAACCACCAATCAGTTCTCTCTGTCCGTGTGTTCACTTATATTCCACATATGAGTGAGTTCATGCAGTGTCTGGCCTTCTCTCTCTGGCTTATTTCACTTAACATAATACACTCTAGGTCCTTCCATGTTGTTGCAAATGGGACAATTCTGTCTTTTCTTATGGCTGAGTAGTATTCCATTGTATATATATATATATATATATATCCCACATCTTCTTTATCCAGTCATCAGTCAAGGGACACTTGGGTTGCTTCCACTTCTTGGCTATGGTGAATAATGCTGCAATGAACATAGGGGTGCATAAGCCTCTTGTGATGGTTGATTTCATGTCCGTTGGGTAAATGCCCAAGAGTGGGATTGCTGGATCATAAGGTATTTCTATTTTTAATTTTTTGAGGAATCTCCTTACTGTTTTCCATAGAGGCTGCACCAGTTTGCATTCCCACCAGCAGCGAATTAGGGTTCCCGTTTCTCCACAACCTCTCCAACATTTGTTGTTTTTTGTCTTGGTGATTATAACAGGTGTAAGGTGGTATCTTAGTGTAGTTTTGATTTGCATTTCCCTGATGATTAGTGATGTTGAACATCTTTTCATGTGTCTATTGGCATCCGTATATCTTCCTTGGAAAAGTATTCATATCCTCTGCCCATTTTTTTATCAGGTTGTTTGTTTTTTTGTTGCTCAGTTGTGTGAGTTCTTTATATATTACAGAGATTAATCCTTTGTCAGATATACGATTTGTGAATGTTTTCTCCTAGCTGGGGGGTTGTCTCTTCATTTTGATCCTGGTTTCATTTGCCTTGTAGAAGCTCTGTAGTCTAATGAAGTCCCACTTGTTCATTTGTTTCCCTTGTCCGAGTAGACATGGAATCTGAAAAGATCCCTTTATGACCGATGTCAATTAGTGTACTGCCTATATTTTCTTCCAGGAGTTTTATAGTTTCAGATCTCACTTTCAGGTCCTTAATCCATTGTGTGTGTGTGTGTGTGAGGAAGACCAGCCCTGAGCTAACATCCATTGCCAATCCTCCTCTTTTGGCTGAGGAAGACTGGCCCTGGGCTAACACCTGTACCCATCTTCCTCCACTTTATATGGGATGCTGCCACGGCATGGCTGACAAGCAGTGCGTCCGCGGGCGCCCAGGATCCGAACTCGCGAACCCCGGGCTGCCAAGCGCGAACTAAACCGCTGCGCCACCGGGCCGGGCCGGCCCCCTACCTTAATCCGTTTTGAGTTGATTTTTGTGTATGGTGATAGAAGATGGTCTACTTTCATTCTTTTGCATGTGGCTGTCCAATTTTCCCAGCACTGTTTGTTGAAGAGACTTCCCTTTCTCCCTTGTACGTTCTTCGCAGCATGTGTTTCTTTAACATGATTTAGCACCTAGAGGAATAATGTCAATGTAGGATGGAAGTTGTGTTTCATCTCCAATTTTCCCCCAGAGCGTTACTGTTTTGAAATGGTCATGAGCATCGTTTCTCACAATTCAGGAAAAGCCTGAGCAATAAAAGGAAATATAAGAAACGTAAACAAAATACAAGGACAGAAGCTGAAAATCTATAGAGAAGGGCCTTCCTTTAGTGCAAGAAGTGCCTGGCTTATGGCTTCAGGGACAACTATACTTTCCTCACATAGGCTTTTTGGGGTGACTGCAAGTGCACATGAGGAAGCTGTCGAGGTATTTCCCCCTGTGTCAAAACGAAACAAAACAAAAACCCTACTGGATTATGTGTGTAATTTTAATGGAACTGGTCTCTCTATTAGAAGTGCATGTTTTCGAGGATCTATGATTTAAAGGAGGGGCCATGGGCCCCAGCATATAAAGCTGCAGATGATGGACTGACTGAGATTCTAGGTGTAAAGTAAGTGGAGATTTAACTCTGCTGGTGTACTTCTTGGCAAAGTCTCTGGTTACAAAGATGTATAGGTTTTGAATGATCTGCCACAACCATGTTTTTCCCATAAGCCCTGTTACTTTTAGTGTGTGATTTGACACAGCACAAAGCTTTCCAGGACCTTATAGATGATGTTCTAGCAGATACTTCAGCTCCTTTTTCTGTCTTCAGATCTGATTCTCTCCATTCTCTACTTTCTTTTGCTTCCCTTCTCACTGTATTTCTCTGACCCTCCAGCTTCACCGATTCCTTGGTATCTTTCTCAGCTGAGATTTTGTCATGGACACTGTGTGAGCTACTTCCGGCCCTTCTCTGGACGAAGCCTGGTAATGACACCTCCTTTGGGGGAAGGTATGAAATGGAGTGGTGGGACCTTGTGGTCCTGATAGACACCACTGACCCCTCCCCTTTCCTTCTATAGGGAGCACGGGGGCCATGAGGGGGTGTGTGAAGCTAACTGTAGCTCTGGAGACTGCTGACTGTGAATTCCCCCCTCACTTGGACATATATATCGAAGACCCACACTTGCCTCCCCCACTAGGACTCCTTCCAGGAGCTCGAGTCTACTTTAACCAGCTAGAGAAACGGGTTTCCAGGTGAAGATCTACGTGGCTGGCCTTGCCTCGCAACTCTCCCTGCTGACGTGGGTCCCTTGAATGCTCACCCCTATGTAACTATGCTGCAACAACACCTTCTCTTTGATCCTACGTTTGATGTGTTACTCTGGCATTTATGCCCTCTACCTTCACGAGATGTTCCAGACCAGTCCTTCCCTTATTCTTCCCTCTGCTTTGATGGAGCCAGTGTTAGGGCGCGTCCCATAAGCCTGTGATACAGTCCCAGCTCCTACCTCAAATTGACTTCTTTCTCCTCATCATCACTCTTCCTCCTCCACTTGCAGATCCTACAATGTTTATTATTGTTTCCGGTCATCTACTTATGTGCAGGTCCTGAGTTTTCCCCCGGATACCACAATCAGGTCAGTGCCCCAAACTTCACGGCCTTGCCTCTGCTTCCCACACAGGTTCTGCCTCTGGAATTTTTGCCATAACTACAGTCTTCTCCAATCCTAGCAAAATGTGTTGAGTCAGAAGGATTTTTTCTACTCCAAATAAAAAAATGTCCAATACCTATCATTTTACCTGAAAGATATAGTGTTCTAGGGTCTTAAAGGCTTTTCAGACTAAAATACAAATACCTTTCTTGGCTAACATCTTGGTTATTCAAGCCTGAGAAATAATCAATGATGATCAGAGATCAAGAATCAAAATGGGGGCCATGGGGCTTCTGGGAGAGCACAGAAGCCCCTGCTGTGGCTTCCCCATCCCTATGGCTGCTGAGTCCTTCCAGACACACCCTGCTTTCAGAACCCCTTTGGCTATTTGTTGACCATTGCTCTCCCCCTCTTTCTCTTTAGTGCTCCCCTGCCCCACATCTACCTGGCTGAACTTCTGCAGGGTGGCCGGGCCCCATTCCGGGCCACTGCTTCTTGCCATATCGTTTCTGTCTTCAGCCTTCAGCTCCTCTGGGTGTGTGCTCATTGTACCAGCCTCTGCCCCCAGGTATGGGAGGGGACAGGCTGAGCTGGGGGCAGGGTGCCAGAGGGATGTGATGGGACTGAGGATTTTCCCAACCACTTTCTTCATCCCAGGGAAGGTGTACTCGTCAGGGCCCCGCTTGCTCCACTCAGACATCTATAAGCCAGGCCAGTATCAGGTAAGAGCACAAGGTGGGTGCCCATTGCACCGTTTACTTCACTATTACATGACTTTGTCTGCTATCCCCGTGTTAGAATAATTCCTGGCCTGTGGAAATTGCTTAAAAATATTTTTGAGTGAATAAGTGAAAATGAGCTAAAGACTGGAAACGATGGGGAGGGAGGCATATTGGGTCCAGGTGACTGGCCACCTGGGTTTGCTGTGAGAGTTTCTATTTCCTACCCACAACCCTCGCCCCAGGTTCCTGGTGGAGGATGGGACTGCTGAAGCTGTGGTGGCCTGTAGGAATCATCAAGTAGCAGCAGCACTAGGGCTGTGTCCTAGTGAGTGGACCTCTCTCTTAGAGTTTGTCCAAGGGCCAGGGAGAGTGGCTTTGCAATTTACAGGTCCTGGAGCCCAACTTGAGGTGAGATGTGGCTAGGAGGTTGGGGCTCAGATACCCAGATTCCTGGGGGGATTAGTAGAGGGTTTAAGAGTTTGAGTTCTGATTAATCCTGAGTATCCTTTTCTAGTCCTCAGCCAAAACTGATGAGCCCTTGAGCCTCTTCCTCTGGACACTTTGTACCAGCCCCTGTGTCCTCCGCCCTATTGTGCTTTCTTTTGAGCTTGAGAGGAAACCCTCCAAGATCATCCCATTAGGTAAGAGTAGAGGGTGGGAGTATAGATAGATGGGACCCAGGAGGTCAAGGGATGAGAGAGTGATAGGGGATTTCTGGAGTTGGGGAGGAGAATGGTGGATGGGGACTAAAAGCCACATGCATAGGACATGTGTTTTCCTCTCTTCCCATCTCAGAACCTCCTCGGCTACAGCGATTCCAGTGTGGGGAGCTCCCTTTCCTGACTCGTGTGAATCCCAGGATCCGACTGTCATGCCTCTCTATCCAGGAGCCTGAGCACCCCGGCTCCCTGGAGGCCTTTGTTTCCTCCTGCTAACCTGAAGTACAACAAGGACCTGAAAGGTCTTCCTGCCCTACTGGAAGCCTTGAGGCCTGGGCTCTAGCTCTTCCCCCTTTTCGTGCGCTCATCTTTTCGGTGATTGAACCAGGACCCCAGACCCTGGATTCACAAACTGCTACCCTGTTGTAATTTCCCCATATTCTAGTGCCAACCTGCCTTGGGGAGATTGTGGAAACAGGCAAATCATGGTGCTGTTGCTATTTCCTCTCTGGTTGGGGTCAAGGCACCTGTACTCACAGGTGGTCCTGAGCACCTGGGTTCTGCCTTTGTGGCAGGGGCCAGAGGAACAAAAAACTTGCCCCTTGTGGGGGTGCTTGTGACAGGCGCCTTGGTCTGCAATAAAGCTCTGGTGATGTTTTTCACTTTTGCTCATCTCTGGGGTCTCAGGCCCCCTAATCTCCTGGAGGCTGGCCCATGGTTTACCACCAGTGCCAAAACTGGTTTGGAGAAGAGCTTCTGGTCCAGCAGAGGAAATGATACTCAAGTCAGGCCCTAAAAGGAGTCAACTGGGGAGGGGGGGAGGGGGCAGGGTAGACAACATTGCTATGACTGTCTCAGTCAGCAAGGCTGGGCCCACAAGTCAAGCCTAGAGCTGTTGGGAAGTACAGGATGGGCATGAAGAGAAGGAAGCAGCGAGCATTAGGAGGGGCATGTGAGGAACCTGTACTGTGGAACGCCAGTTAAGGGCTCAGTGCTGTGGGTTTCCCGTGCGCCAGGCCTAAGGCAGATTGACACCATGAGACAGGCAGGAACTACTAAATCAGAACCCGCAGGATTAGGGGTTCCGGGAGCAATTATTTGGGTGTGCTCATGCAATTGCCTGGGGTTCTATTTCTTTCCTGGGACCTGCTTCCTAGATGGAGAGGTAGAGCCTAGCCACACCTCTTGGAGCTGTTCCGAGGACATTCTTTCCTGGCCATTAGGAATCACTTTCAGTTTGTATTTGGGAAATTTTGGGGTCCTGTGTAGTTCCACACACTAAAACTTCTGAGGGTTTGAGATGGTCGTACCTATAATTTAGTGATACATATGTAAAGATTCGAATCAAGAAGGGTCACACGGTCGGCCGGTTAGCTCAGTTGGTTAGAGCGTGGTGCTAATAACGCCAAGGTCGCGGGTTCGATCCCCGTACGGGCCAGAAGCCTGATTTTTCCCCTTTTTTTTTTCTTTTTTCCCCTTTTCCATACCCTTTGTTACCCGACGTTTCTGTCTGGAGCCAGCTACCTTCTAATCGTACACCGGACCCACTACTTCTCAAAACCTGAATAGCTAGCGCACTCCAAGGCTTGGGAGGCAGCGCCTCGGGCTGGGGCGGAGGGAACGTTCCCCGCTGGCTGCCGCGTCTTCTCTTCCCCGGAAGAGCGTTGGAGGCGGGTGGAAGAATGGGGATGATCCGAGATGAGGATCCCAGATAAGGCGGAGCGGGCGTGGGACGGGGCCGCAACAGAGAGGTCGATTCCGATTCTGTCCTTTGGTGTTCGCGCCCGCGGATCTCCTAGCCCGGGAACAGCGAGATCATAAAATGGATGGTGTTTTCGGGGCATGGGATCTAAGAAAGGCTTAGGACGAACCCTGCTGGTAAGGAGGTGTAGTCGTGGCCGAGTGGTTAAGGCGATGGACTAGAAATCCATTGGGGTCTCCCCGCGCAGGTTCGAATCCTGCCGACTACGGGCACTTTCCCTTTTTCTTCCTCGACATGAGAACTACTACATTCCTCCTGTCTAAGGTCAGACAGATGATCAATCCGGTCCGCGACCATGAAATCCTCCCTTCTCGGGAATCCCAGATTCCGGGGAGTTCGCAACCATGCTTTCCTGGCTAGAGTTGAGGTCTTTGATTTATTTCCTTCAACACCCGGGGGAATCTCATTGACGATGTTTGACGCCAAGCCTGGTTGATTTGTCAAAATTAGTTTTTGAAAAATTTGATAAAGTTGATGTGGCCAGGCTCGGAGTGGTATATTCCCGTAGCACAGTTTTGGTAAACGAGCTAGTAGGTGTGGCGCCGTGGCTTAGTTGGTTAAAGCGCCTGTCTAGTAAACAGGAGATCCTGGGTTCGAATCCCAGCGGTGCCTTTATCCGATTCAAAGAAACCCACTTTTTTCCGTTTTGTTGCCGAATCTCTAACCTCTAATGGATGCATCAATTGTTTTTACACTATAGAACGCAAGGCTTCCAGGTCCGCACTCAGGTCACCTTGATTTCCCTCTGAGCCGAGCTACCTGTCCCCTGAGACCACAGCTCTAAAGGCTTGCCAGGTGACCAGGGCGGGAATCCTGCGCAGGCCTACACCTTCCTTTGCCCAGCTTATGCCACACCCTGCTAGTGCTTGTGGGCTAGCTCCGGTGGCCGCTCCACCCCCCTGCCATCTTCCTCTACCCAGGACATCCCCTAGAACCTGAGTGGTTTGTTTTGTTTGATTCTTCATTATCTTTCTTTTGGTTTGGGGCCTCAAAATTATATATATACAATATACTATATTTTAAATACTTTTTATTGACATTTTTGAGGAAGGGGGTGTCTTCTATGTGCAGTTCCTGTACCAGGCCCTTTACGTATAGTTATCTTCATTCGTCTCCACAAGCTGGTGGTCAGGGTTAGGAGTTAGCAGGAGATATGGCTGGCCTGGTAGAGAGCAAGTAGTTTCCTGCTGGAGAGCAAGTAGGTCCTGGGCCCCTTCCTCAAAGAGAGCTCATTCTCGGTGGGGCCTCCAGAGAACCTGGTGTGGAGGGGCAGGGCACATTTCTGGAGCACTAAAGCCAGGCTGGTAAGAGTAGAAGTAAATGCTGTGGAGAAGGAGGCAAGAAGTAGGATCAGTGGGCCACTGGCAGGGCCTAAACCTCCTTGGAAGATAGGCAGAAAGGTCTAGACACCATCCTTTGGCCCGGAAACCACTGTAAGATGTCCGAGCAAAAGGGTTGGCTTGAAAGAATTGCTATCTCAAGGTGACAGGTCAAGTACCAAGCACCACCGAGACCAGGTTTGTGCCAAGCACTGGGCTGCACGCTGTGCAGAGCCAAATGAACAAGGCACAGCACCTTTTCTCAAAGAGCTCATAGGAGGGAAGACACAATCACATCACAATGCCCTGAGGGCAGGGATAGGGTGGTGTGAGAACATGGAGAAGAGAAGTGGCATCTCATCGGGCCTGAGAGTGGAGAGTGGTCAGAGGAGGCTTTCTGGAGGAGGTGAGCTAAAGACCAAATGGAAATTTGCCATATGTTCTGTTAAACAACTACTATGTAACAACCATTGTTCTAGGCCCTGGGAATATAGCAGAGAACAATAAACAACAAAAAAAATGTTTTAAAAAATAAATTATATAATATGCTAGCTAAATGCTACATAGAAGAATAACACAAGGGATCAGAGAGTATGTGTGACAGGGGTTGGTTATAGAAATGCCAAAGGCTTGTACCAGAGCAGTTGTAGGAGAGATGGAGAGGAGGGGATGAATTCAAGACATGTTTAGTATAAAAATCAATAGGATTCAGTAACTGATAGGATGTGGAGTCTGAAGGGGAAGAAGAAATTCAGGATGATACCAGGGTTCCACTTTAGTGAAGTGCTGGGGGGGCAAGGTTGCTACCATCTCAAATTGACCAAGAATTTCTGTTCACTCTTTCCCACCCAATCTCTTTCAAACAACTGTAACTGCCCAGAGTTATACTTTAGAACTCAATCTTTCCATGTAAAGCTATGACTCCTGTTAAAATATAAAATACTTGTACCAGAGTTTAAACAATAATCAGTTGTTTACACCTTCGTCTTTGGGTTCTAAAAGTGGGGTCCATGAATGGGGCTTCGGGGTACCTGTGAATTCCCTGATATTGTAAGGATTTTTCTAGTGAAAGGAGCCATATCTTTCATCATGTTCCATAAGGGATTTAGACCTCTACCTCTGTGCAGATTAAGTGCCTGAGACCAGGTAAGAGAGAGGTGCCTAGAGACCAGGGGGAAAGCTGGGGCCCAAGAGAAGGGAGATAGGAAATGGAAAAGGGTAGGGGGAGGGAGATGCCAGAAGATCAGCCCTGAGTGCTTCTTCACCCACGTGAAAGGCTTGGGACACTAACAGAAAGCATGGGCTGTTCTCTGGTGCTCTCCCCCACTGTCTGGCCAGGGATACCTGGGACAGAAAAAGTGAAAAGCTGAACCCTTCTTTGAAGTCACTCCACCAAAGATCTGTGATTGGGCATTGGGAGGGGTCTGGCCCCACAAATCACATAGCTAGGGTGTGGAACAAGATGGTTCAGCCAGAGATGCTACCAGAGAGTGAAGGGCCCCGGCAGATCAGAACCCTGTGAAGACCACCTACTGAGCCTTCAACTGACCCCACCAGGTCCTGCCAGGACTCTTGGCAGCCCCCAAGTGAAAGCGTGACCAATGTATTAAAAGCACAGAGGCTCACGGAGCAGCCCGGGAGACTCTGCAAGACCCCAAGCGGGGTCTACCAGCCTTGGACTTTACTCATGCTGGCGCTTGCCTCAGAGCCCCTTACCTTTTGGGGGTCTTAGGAGGCAGGTAGGAGGGTCCCGGCCATCCTAGAAGGTAACTGGAGAGGGGAAGCTAGACAGGAGGGTAGGGGTAACCTGATCTTACAGGCAGGAAGTCCTGGGACCAGGGCTGGTAGGGGTGTTAGGCGTCAGGGACGGCCCTGTTCGCATGGCCTGGCGCCTCGCACCCCTCACACAGGTTGGAAAGCCGGTCCCCCTACCCCACGCCGCCAGCCACTCATCTCAGCGACGCCTCCTCCGTGGATCTTCTTGGTCCCGGGAATTATTCCTTCGCCTGGGCACTACCACGTGGTCTGGGGAGACCGTGGGCTATCGAAGAGTCAGTCTGGCCTAGGGTTGGTCCTGCCCGTCACTCCAGGACGATGGACAGATGCCGGGACAGAAAGAGGGGCTGGTGTTCACCTAGAGATTTCAGGACTCATTAATTGTCCCCAACCAGGTAACTCCACCGCTTATCTTCAAAGCTCTCTGCGCTGGGAGGCTGAGTCCGAGGACGGCGGGCGGAGGCGGGAAGAGTTGAGAACCCAGGTTATGGAATAGCGCCGAGACAGTGGCCATAGGGAGCGGGAACTCGGGAGTTCAAGGCAGTACTGGGAGGCTGCACCAGGGCGAGACCGAGACCACTCCCTCCCACTTCCCCGACGTTATTTCCTGGGAGGAGTCGGAGCTGGCGGCCAGCGAGCAGAGATTCCCTGACCGCTGCTCGCGAATACTCACCATAGGGGCCAGAGGTCCCTGAGCTTGCGTCAGGACCATTCCACTGTGAGTCGTGCTCCTAGGACTGCAGAAGGCCTAGGACGACCTCTAAAGGCATCCGCGGTAGCTACTGCACGTCGGCTCGTTGGTCTAGGGGTATGATTCTCGCTTCGGGTGCGAGAGGTCCCGGGTTCAAATCCCGGACGAGCCCTACTTTGCTTTTTACGGAGACTACAATGTCCTAAGTCTCTTGTTACTGGAACGGCGCTACGGAGGCTGGACTGGAAAGTGATGAGAGCGAGCTGAGCACTTGGAGGAGGTCTGCAGTGAGCTCTTTTGTTCTGAGTGGATACCCCAGTGGCAGGAAGAGGCTCACAGTGCGCAGTCACTCCTGGTGTGCCAGGAACAGCGCAGGCACCTCCAGACTTGAGCAGGACCTTCACTTTCTGCTCCCCTCCTTCCTGCTGGGTGCCTCTCCTCGGCTGCCAGGGTCTGGTTTCGGTTTGATTGATGCCAGTCAACCTAGAGTAGTGGATGACAGGTAGTGAAATGGGGTGGGACCTATTCAGGGGGGTATTTGGGAGAGCCCAGGAACTTTCAGAACTCAGGTCTCTGCAGCCTTGGAGGCCGTCTGTCTCTCGGTGACTCCTGCTTGTTTCTACCTTTCTGGCGACTCACGCTCAGTTAGGTTCTAGAACTTACATAGGTTTCGGGACAGCATTTATTAGTGGTCGGAAGAACATAATTCCCAGTAACTTGCTGTTAGCACGCTGAGCTAGGTGAAGATATCAGATCAAGGGTTTGGACAAAGGCCTCTGTAGCTCAGTCCTCGTTAGTATAGTGGTGAGTATCCCCGCCTGTCACGCGGGAGACCGGGGTTCGATTCCCCGACGGGGAGGAGCTGGCTATATTTTTCTTTTCTTTGATCTTCCTGTGTTAAATCCATTAAATCCTACTTATTTAGGAAGTACCCGTACCCGTCCTGAGCCCTGGGATGGAGATAAAAAGAAGACGGGAAGGAAAAGGAAGAGAGAAGGAGAGGGATAGTTTGTCCTGACTCTCGAGCTCACAATCTAAATTTCAAGTTTATGTTTTACTTCAACTAACTTGCATTTTAAATGTGTGGCTAAATTAGCCACTATTCTCTCCATTCAATAGGTTTGTTAGCCGTTATTCTCACCGTTCAACATGCTTATTAGACGTGTTCGTTTACGATAATTTGAAAACCACAGATGGGCAAACAGCACAAAACTGACAGCCCGAGTAATCCCGCCATCAGACTTGACCTCCGGCACGGTGCTCTCTCCTTGACAGAAATGCGCATTTCCAGTCTCAACCTGAGGATGAGCAAGCAGCTTTCCCCCGCAGCCACGCGGAGACTCGGGCCCGCGCCCCGCATCAGGGTGCGGAGACTGGGTTTTGTTTCCTTTGGCCTCCTTTCTTTGGTGTCTGTGGATTGGCACGGTGATCCACGCTGAGTAGGCAGTCGCGGGCGAAGATTCCAGCTCGCTGATTTCGATGGGGGCGGGGAGCTTGAGGGGTAAATCCGGCCCGGGTCGCGGGGAAGAGGTCCCTCACACAACCCCTCGATAGGCAACTGTGGAACTCGGCCCAAGGACTGCAGGGGGGGAGAAAGTTTCAAAAAGACAGCTGCGTTGGCCGGGAATCGAACCCGGGTCAACTGCTTGGAAGGCAGCTATGCTCACCACTATACCACCAACGCCAGATAGTATACCGTTTTTCTGGGATTCTTTAAGACTTAGAAACGTCAGCAGGGTCGTAGCCTGGAAGATGTAATTTGGGGGCTGAACCAGGACCCAGCAAGGGGCGGACTCGAGCGAGGCCGAGATAGAATAGCTGCTGTCTGCCGGGCACGCACGTGTGAGCGGTGCTCGGCTCCCATCACCGCCAGTGCGCTCCAGTCACCCCACGAGAGACTGTGTGATTATACCATCTACAGATGAGGAAACCAAGGTCCAGAGAAGTTAAGTAAAGGGGTTTTCTGGCAGAGCTGGGATTAAATCGTAAGATCTTCTAGGGGGCCAGATCTGTGTCGACATTATGGCTTTATCATCCCCAGAAATAAATCCCAAACATATAAAATCGTTTCTCTGTGGCGTGACCTCAATGTGCCCCACGGTTAAAGAACTGGGCCTTAAAGTGCGCCTAAGCACAATTTGTCCAGAGGAGGATGTTTAATTCCTATGTGCGCTGGCATCTAGCCCGCGAGCGGCTCTGAGAACCACGTTGACAAAATCTTAGGAGCGGGGCCTGAGAATCAAACTTCGCCCCTATTGCTGATGATGCTTCTGTTCACGAGACGGGTCCAGCAGCCCGCTTGACAGGGCCTCGTGGCGCAACGGTAGCGCGTCTGACTCCAGATCAGAAGGTTGCGTGTTCAAATCACGTCGGGGTCAAGGTCGAGGGAGTTGTTTTCAGTATCTGGATAGATTAGCTGTAAGATTTTTCAGTAAAGAAAAAAAATAACTTCATTTTACTATATGAGAAATATATGAACCTGAGTGTTTCTGTGTTTTTTCCTAACGTATATGAATTTTGCCATGAAATAAAAATTTTAGAACTTTTCATCTTACTGTTTCTGTCAAATCAACCAGTTAAAACACTAGTACCTTTAATCTCAAAGATATTTTAGGTATTCAAACACAGAAATTGTTTCTAAACAGTCCCCAATTCTTGTTCAGAAAATGCATTGGAGCAATAAATGTTCTTTATAGGAAAGAATGTAGCAATACTGAATAATTTTAAAGTAATAATGGTAATTTATAATCATTATCCTAAACCACTGTTTTAATTTTTGGCAATTTCACTTCCACTTGCCAGCGGTGTCCATAATTTTGTACTTTATTATTTTCACTTATCACTGTAATAGAAATATGATTCTATAGTCCTTATAATTATGATTTTAATGACCATCTAAATTCGAGGACACTTTTATAAATTATTGAACAGTTCTTCTATAGTTAGACGTTTTGGTTGTCTGATTATCTGCACCTTCTTTCTTATTTAAAATGTTACCATGAGCATCTTTGTGCATCCTTTTTCCTATGCCTCTGCTGAATTAGGTCTATGACATAAATTCCTGAAACTCCAGTTTCCGGGGTTAAAGGTTCTCCTTAACTGTACCACTAACTGTACTGCTGTCCAAAAGGCTGCACTACTTTTTCAAGCAAAACCGATCTTTCTTTCTTTCATTTCCTTTTTTCTTTCCTTTTTTTTAAATCAATTACTGTTTCCACTACTGTCTTCTTGTATGCAGAATTTCGGTCCAAAATCTTTTTTGTAATGCTTTTAATCATCTCTGATGTTCTATCCATGTCAACCTGAAGTGGAGCACAACGGTATTAAATACAAATATTCTCCACACTTCTCTGCAGTCTCTAGAAGCCCGGAGCCACGTGCATTTTTGCTGCTTCCGGTGTATTGAAAAAAACAAAGAAATCCAGGCCAGCCACCACATAGGCCCTGTCTTCCCTGGTGGGAAATTTCTTCCTCTTTCCTTCACTAACAGTGCCTTTGTTAGTGTAACACGTTTGGGCTGCTGGCGAGAAATTTGGGCCATCTC
Organism: Tapirus indicus; assembly: GCA_031878705.1. Classification (NCBI taxonomy): domain Eukaryota; kingdom Metazoa; phylum Chordata; class Mammalia; order Perissodactyla; family Tapiridae; genus Tapirus; species Tapirus indicus. The sequence continues at coordinate 10,318,238 of CM062932.1, forward strand.
ACCACCGCGCACACTGCAGACAGCCGCCCGGGCTGGAGTCTGAGCCTCGCCCTCCTCTCTGCTCCTTGGTGTCTGCCTCCCCTTCTGCAGAGCGGTCACTGCGTCACGTGTGCCAAGACGGAGGCAGACAATCGACCAGCCTTTGCTGCAGAAGCTGTGTGTGCTGGAATCAGGAACTGCTGATGATCTAGCAAGGAGTCTGGCGACCTAACGCAGAAGGCGTGTGAGTCTGGCTGTCTGCAGTCCCACACCCCCTCGCTGCCCGCCCAAACCAGAGCACCTTTAAGGTGATACAAAATGGTAATTTTCTAATTCTATCTTTCCTTCTACATTTATTAGTTGACATTAATTCACAAAGAAGATCCTTCTCTCATCCTCTGGGGCCAGGTGATTTATTAGTTGTAATAATATCTAACTGTGTGCCAGGCACTGTGCTGAGTGCTTTTGTGATCTTGCTTCATTTAATCCTGACAGCAAACCTGCAGGGCAGTATAGCTATGCCCATTTTAGAGCTAACACTCAGAAGGACTGAGCATTTTGCTAAGCAACACAGTTTGCAAGTGGCAGGCCCAGAGGGTAACCTGTCACACCCAAGCTCATGGTCTTTCTGCTACATCCTGCCACGCAGTGTTTCCTAAAAACCCACCTAATGAGTGACCAGGTAAAGTTAGTGGTCCTCAGGAGGAAAGGATGGTTGTAAAGTCTGGTTTACGGTCCAAAAAAACTCTGGGTGTATTTAGGATTGACTATTGCTAGTCTACAGACCAAATCCAGCCCACACACTTGTTTGGTGACTTACTTGACAACATTCACAACTCAGTAAATTTCACATGTAAATCTAGCTTTCTAGCTGTTCTTTAAAAATTAAAAGAGTTGGTGTCAGCTGACCTGGCCCGGTGGCATAGTGGTTAAGTTCGTGCGCTCCTTGTCGGAGGCCTGGGGTATACAGGTTTGGATCCCGGGCGCAGACTGATACATCGCTTGTCAAGCCATGCTGTGGTGGCATCCCATATAAAGCAGAGGAAGGTGGGCATGGATGTTAGCCCAGGGCCAATCTTCCTCAGCGAAAAGAGGAGGATTGGCAACGGATGTTAGCTCAGGGCTAATCTTCCTCACACACGCACACAAAAAATTAAAAGATTTGTCTATACTTAGGCTACACTTTCACATAGTAAAAATCACCTAGAGCCGAGTATTGCCTTGCCCATTCAGGCATGTACTTGCCCTTTGCCACACTCCCCACCACTCCCTGTTATTTTCCCAACACTAAGCTGAGTGAGCTCCAGTTGTTTTACTCATACTTAGCCACTTCATTCATACACCACCCTAGCATACATTCTGAAAACCTGCTGTTCAGAAAAGGTCTCAATTTTTGGTAGAGACAACACAGAAAGTTCCCACCATGGCCCCTTTTGCTTCAAATGTATGGCACTAATAGATAAAATATTAAAACCCGTGAACTAAAAGGCCATAACCAGTCTTAAAAGCAATTCAAAGCCTTGAACAGGGCTGATGGTACAGGTCTGCAGGGCTTAGGTCCTGCAAGTGGGCAGCAGCAGCAGGGGGTTGAGGTCCTATAGGGAAATAGGAACTGATTAGGGACGGGGAGGTGGAGTCAGAGCTGCAATGGTATCCTTGTATCAGAAAAGGAGGTTGTAAGATCTGCCGGCTCCCTGCCTGGAGATATAGGCCCAAAAAGGCAGGAGGACTCTGATGTAGCCTCAAGACCAGAAACAGGACCAACTTGCTCTCTCCTCAGTGACTTCATTTGAGATACCCTCAATATCAGGGTGGGGCAGGAGCCCCAAAATACCATTACAAGACTTGATCATTAGCTGGGAGCAAGGAGGTGAGGTAACAGCAATGGCCAAATTGTAGGTCAGGGAGAGGTGAACACGAAGACAGAGAGAGAAACAAAGAAATCTCCCACCCAAGATGAAGTCACAAACCCAAATCCCAAAACATATGAAGACATTTCACAATCAGTGTGCAATAATTGGAACAGAGACAATAACTGGAACATGGATTCATTCTAGGTGAAAATAAGTTTATGGAGCAGTCTGACAAAGAATTTAAAGTAAGTGTGATTAGGATACATAAAAAGATAAGTGAAGGAATACTTTCACTTAAAAAAATCAAATCATGAAAGAAAGATAGACAGAAGTTAAATAAAATCATATGGATATATAAATGACCAATTATAAATCTTACACATGAGTGACAGATGTAATAAAATAATTCTATTTTATTCTAAACAGGGCACAATCCGAGAGAAATTTAGCTTTTTCAAAAACAGAACTCAAGAATTCCCCAAAACACAAAAGAGAGAGACAAGAGATGTAAAAAACATGAAAAGGCAAGCTAAAAGATGTGGAGGACAGAATTAGAAGCCCTGATATATCTCTAAGAGGAGTTTCAGAAAAAAAGACAATAGAGGAAAATGGTAGAGAAACAGTGTGCATAGACTTAATTCTTAAAATTTTATACTGGAGCTTAACCTCTATGTCTTTTATTTCACTAAAAAAAATCAGAAGCAAATATGGTAAATCATGTTAAGATTTGAATAACTGAGTAGTAATTACACAAGTGCTTTTAAAGAGTATTCTTGATATTTGAGATATTTCATAATTTTTTGTGGTAAAATACATTTATAAAATTTACCATTTTAACCATTTTAAAGGGTACAATTCAGGGGTTTTTAGTACATTCACACAGTTGTGCATCAATCGCCACTATTTAATTCCAGAACATTTTCACCACTCCATAAAGAAACCCTCCACCCACTGGCAGTCGTCCCCGCTCTCCCCAGTCCTTGGAAACCTGTACGTAATCTTTCTCTATGCATTTGCTTATCCTGGATGTTTCATATAAATGGAATCATATAATATGTGACCTTCTGTATCTGGCTTCTTTTACTTAGCACAATGTTTTCAAGAGTCATCCATGTTGGTTGTAGCATGATCAGTACTTCATTCCTTTTTACAGCTGAATAATATTCTATTGTATGGATTTACCTCATTTTGTTTATTCGTCAGTTGATGGACACCACCGATTTCTGTCTGTTCCCCTTCCCTATAATATAATATAACATATTCCCTATAATATATAATGGAATCTATATAGCAATAAAAATGAAGAGTTATATTTGACTGTGTTAATGTGGAAAAATGTCCAAGGTAAATTGGTAGATTAAAAATGGGATAACAATGGGTGTATTATTCCATTTGCACACTTTTTTTTATTGAGGTATAATTGACATATAACATTATATTAGTTTTAAGTGTACAACATAATGATTCGATTTTTGTATATATGGCTGCACAATTTTTAAAGGACAGACATAGACTAATTATGCATAGGAAAGTTCTGGAAGGGTATATGAGAAAATGTTAGTAGGAGTTACCTCTGGTTAACTCCTCTGGTTGGGACTGGGGACTTTCAATTTCCTCTTTACAATCACTCTGAATGTTTCATTTGTTTGTTTGCTTGAATCATTTTGATAACAAAATACACAGACACACACAGAAGGATTCTGAAATGACACATAAGAACCTGTTGACAGTGGTTGCTTCTGAGGATGGGAGTAGAGGATGAGGCAATTAGAGTTGGTAGAGAGACTTACTTTTAACTAACCTGTGTAAACTTTATCATGTTCATGTATATTTAAAAATCAATACGTCAACAATATGGATAAATCTCACAAACATAATGTTGAATGAAAGAAGTCAGACAGAAGAATATATACTGTATGATCACATTTATATAAAGATCAAAACAGGCAAAACAAGTATGGAGGTTAGAAGTCAGGATAGTGGTTACTCTTTGGAAAGGAAGTGACTGGAAAAGGAAGATGAGAAACCTTATCAAGAAACGTTCTGTTTCTTGATCTGGGTGCTGGTCACACAGGAGTGTTCTGTTTATGAAAATTCATCCAGGTATACATTTTCTGTATGTATACTTCAATAAAAAGTTTTTAAAAATGCATCAAACGTGTAGTGTACAGGCTTGTTGTCTGGTCACCTGGGGAGGGGCACTGTCCTTGCTGATCCAATCTGTGAGGACACATAAATGGACCTGGACAGGGCCTCAGGCCTCAGTCACCATGGCAGGGACTCATTTGGTCCAGGCCTGCGGTTTGTACCAACAACTAACACTTGGGCCCTAATAGCCAGGAGCAAACCCCAGCAATGTTTGACCCGGGGATGCTCAGGGGAGTCTGGATGGAGGGCAGCCTTGTCTTCCACCTACTTCTCAGCACTAGAGTGCACCTACTTCTCAGCAGCATTTCCTCAGGTTTACCTTAAAGCAGACAACTTAGTGGGAAGACGTTGGGGGTACCGGTCAGGCTTCCCCAACAAGCCCCTTCCAGACCGTTCTGAGTCTACTCCTCATTCCTGGAAGGAGCTTATTGGCTGATGATGAGAGTTCATGTCTTGAAATTTCTTCTTGGGATATCCCATTATCAGAAATAAAAGAGGCTGACATCTCAAACATTATGACATCACAAACATTATGGTATCCCAGCCATCCTGCCTGACCTTTGGAACACGAAACATTCTGACCTTTCCCAGTCATGAGAAAATTCAGCCCTGGCAGGAGAACAGTGACAATCGCCCCTCGCTGACACCTCTCATTGTTACTTGGCCAGTAGCCAGAATCCACATCTAACAGGAACTGGGAAGCAAAAAGCAAAGCAAGAGGAAAGAAGAAAAGAATTACACTCAGAGGAAATTGCTAATTTACATCATTATAAACCCGGGAAATAGCTGCAGGAGAGTGGCTTTTGAGCAGGCCTGACCAAAGAGAGCAAAGCATAATTTTGGGAGGGGCTGCATTTATTGCTATGGGTGTAGACTGGTGGTATTCAAAGTGTGGTTCACAGACTGGTGCAGCTTCATGAACTGTCTCTTTCAAGTCCAAGATGAGTTTAGAATTTGAGAGTAAACATTTAAAAACTTACAGCGTTTGTCAGAGTACTTTTATTTTTGTTGATTATAACAAAAAACGTGGGATAGTAATTGTTATATTTTTTAGATTTCATTTTTCAAGGAATTCATTTTTACTGTATTTTATAACAGTATTGATCTGTGATAGATTGAAAATAATCAAGACTGGTCCTTCCCCGCAGATCGTTTGAGAAGCACTGGGGTAAATAACAGAGGTTTTGTTCACTGACTTGAACGGACAGCTGATAGTTGCCTAGCTGATAGAACAGATAGTTTTTGTTTTGTTTTGTTTCTTATGAATAATGCAAATCCCAATTTTATGCAGGCTCATCAAATATTCCTGAAAGGCCAAATATCTTCTAACATAATGTGCAAGCAAGAATTTAAAGACTCCAGGGGACAGAGATACTGTATTGGATCATCAGGCATATCCCACCCATGCACTATGTACCCTTATAGTTTCCAGAAAAGTCTCCCTTCACTAGGTCTTGAGGAATAAAGTAAACTGCAAGGAATAGAATTTTTATAATCTCTTCATTGGCTAGTCCCCCTATGCCAAGTATATAGATAAAGGCACTGCAATCGAAATGGGCTCCCTGATCTTGGGCAGTGGAATTAAGCTGACCCTAAGGGAAAACAGTGTACCTCCAGAAGCAAAATGATTTTTCACAAATGGCAGCAGGGTGGCCATGATCATCAAATCTCTGAAGATACCTCATCATACACAGATATGTGACTTTTTAGATTAATCATGGGCTCCCCAGAATGAAATTGTAAGCAGCTGTGGCACACACCTATTCCTACCACTGCACTCCCTTGCTGCTTTAACTGTAGCGCCTAGAAGAGATACCCACTTTACCAGACTCCTTTGCAGCAGTCACATGACACAATTCTGGCCAATGAGAAATCTACTGGGTACTTGTAGAAAGGCTTCTGCTTTTCCTGATAAAAGAGACAGAGACAGTTGGCAGACATCTTGCAATCATAAGGAAAATGTCAAGAGAATAACAGAGAGGCCAATCCAGATCTCTAACGTTGTTCCCTAACCAACTACCTACTTTCTGATTTCTTATTATGGATGAGAAAATAGATCCCTATTGTTTATGCCATTGTTAACTGAGTTTTCTGTTACTTGCAGCCAAGAGCATTATGAACTGATCTAGAAACCCAGAAGGACTTATTTGATTTACATTTGGTTGACTCATATGAAATTGGTATCTTTTGTAGGTCAAAATGATTATCAGCAGTTTCACATCATTCAACCTAAATAAACTAAGAACACTCTAGATCTGTAGATGTGTGTCAGTACTGTGAAAATTAATAAAGGGAAACCTCATTTAAAATGGCGTCTGGGGGCTGCCTGGTGGTGCACTGGTTTAGTTCGTGCTTTGGCAGCCCGGGGTTCGCGGGTTCGGATCCCGGGCACCCGCGATGCACTGTTTGCCAGCTAGGCTGTGGCGGCGTCCCATATAAAGTAGAGGAAGATGGGCCAGTCTTTCTCAGCAAAAAAAAAAAAAAAAAAGGAGGAGGATTGGCAACGGATGTTAGCCCAGGGCTGGTCTTCCTCACAAAATAAAGAAAGAATGACCTTGAAAAAAAAATGGAGTCTGGAGGCCTGGAGAGGGAGGGCTCATGCAGTACCGTTCAAGGTCAATTACAAGTACAGAAAACACTGTCAATTACAGAGCCCAACAGAAAGAAGTCTTCAACAGGAAGAATCATCAATCACAGACCCCAACAGGAAGAAAAGAATATTGCCTCCTAAACAGAAATCCATGACCCTAGCAGTTCAGCCAATGAGAAACCATCATCACTCTGAACTCTTGCTGTTCTCTAATGGACTTTAATTCAAAACAACCCTTCCCAATTTCCTCCATTTTCTGTATAAAATAATGTTCCTCTTCTTTGATTGTTTGACTTCCCTATGGCTTTTGCTATAGCTTGCTTGTCCCAACTTGCAATACTTTGCTGTTTCTGAATAAATCTATTCTGCTGGTAAAATAACTGGTTGTTTTATTTTTTAGCTTAATATGCTTTTGACAGCAAATAACAGAACTCTCAATGTATTAGGGAAGGAATCCTGTTGGCTCATATAAGGACAATGCTGAAATAGGCATCCAGAGGCTCCACAATGTCATCAAGGTCTTGGGTTCTGCCCAGGCCTCTCTTCTGCCCTCTGCAATGTCTGCTTCATTCTCAGGCTGCTCCCTTCGGGAGCACCACCAGCAGCTGTGATGGCTGCGTGCTTCCTTGTCCACTTCCAGCAGGAGAAAAGGAGTTTCTGCCCAGCATTCTGGACAAGAATCCTAAAATCCCTGTTAATTGGCCCACTCACATGCTTATCCCTGAACCAGCGACCATGATCCTGGAATAAAAGGTGCTAACTGTTGTAAATCAGACAAGGTCCACTCCTGGACCTGGGATGGGGTCAGCTTCCCTTTGAGACTCACAGAACTCTAGGTGCTTTCAGGAAGTGGGAATCGCTGGGAGAAGGGATGCTGGGTAGATAACCACAATGTTCACTACAATAGGTGTCCATCAAGTTAGGGATTGGGGGCTGGCAGTAACAAAAACCGACAACACAGAATGGAGAGACAGGTAGTTCCCTAAAGCAAAGTTAGGGTGTTATTATTCAAAGTAATAGGAAGGGTACTGGACAGGCAATTCTTACAAATATCCGCTAGTTATTTCATAGAAGGTCCCAAAATGTATTTATTTAACCCAATAATAAAATTTGGGGTCAGAAAGAGCAGAGAAGAAGGGAGCGTGGCAGGAAGGGGAAAAGTGACAGTCAGTCCAAACAATGCGGCCTCGGTCAGGGGACTTGCAGAGAAAGGACCGTTGATGGAAAATTCCTACTAGGAATGTGAGTGAAAGACTTTATAGAACAAAATAGTAATGACACAAGAATAAACACACATGCAAACAATGTAACAGAATAGAGAGTCCAGAAATAGATCCAACTATCTACCATGACAATATATCAAGGGTAGCATTTAAATTCCGCTGGGAATGGTGTCATTTGTTTAACGAACGGTACTGGCATAACTGGCTTTCCATCTGGCAGAAAACAAAGTTAAACCCTAGATCATACATACACAAGGATAAATTCCAGATATATTAAAATTTTTATTAAAAAAAAAGTTATAAAAATATTTGATCCTGGGATAAGGGAAACTTTCCTAATCCGGAATCCGAGCTGGCGGCGGCTCGCATTCCACCTCTTCCATTGGGCCCCCGCGGACTACGTCATAGGACAGCCAGCCAATAAGGATTGGACATGAGCGGCCCGCTCAGCCAATGGGACCAGGGCGGGAGATTTGAAAGGAACTCGGCGGGGGCGCGGCTGGGCAGGGTCAGTCGTTTGCCAGAGGCCAGGAGGGTGGCTGTGCCACGGGCTCCAAGTGAGCTGCCCTCCTTCCACGGGCCTTGCGCCGGGAGAGAGCAGGTGATCAGGCAGGTTGGGGGTCCGTTGGGCAGGCCCGCGCGCACTCCGCCGGCTGCTGGGCGCTCAAGGGTGGAGAGGGGGTCCTGGAAGGGCTGGGGCCCGTAGCAGGGCGGGGGCGGCGAGGCGAGCGCCCGGGTGCGCCCTGATGTGGCCAGAGTTGCTCCCTTTCACCAGCCCCAGGCAAGCGCTTCCGGCTAGATCGGTCCGACCCCTCCCTCTCGCTCCATTTTTTCTGCTGGTCACGGCTCTGTTTCCTTTCTCTGCCCAGCTCTCCTCCCCCTTTCTCTCTAAGGATGGCCCAGAAGGAGAATGCCTACCCCTGGCCCTACGGCAGGCAGACGGTAAGGGCATGTCCACTTCCCCTCCCCCCCAACCGGCATGGCAAGTTCCTGCTTTGAGATTCGAGATCCTGCAGCACTTTCTTCCCGGTTATGCTCCAGCGTATGGGCCCCAAGAGTTTGCTGGCAGAACCCGGTGTGGCCATTTGAAGCCACATCCCGTCGGGTGTTGCCGACTCGAATCTGACCAGGCTGTGAGAACCTCTGCAGGGCTGAGTCTACTTGTCACACACAAATGTTATCTGGGACTGAGCAAGTGGGGTCTGGCCTTCAGGCCATGATTCCCAACCTTTGTCCTGAAAAACACAGGCTAAGGAGGGAATAGAAATAGACTCGTGGAGGATTGAGATAGGTTTATAAATTTAAAAGGTCCAGGACAAGTCTAAATAATCTGGAATTTGTTTTAATGACTGGTGTGAGGTAAGGATCTAAATGGGTTTATTTTCCAGTTGTCCCAACACCTTTCATTGAAGAGTCTACCCTCTGATTTGAAATGCCACCTGTTTTATGTATATTAAATTCCCACATATATATGGATCTGTTTCTGGACTCTATTTTTGTTCAACTTGCTTATTTGTAAATTCTGTAGTAATATCACTCTTTGGGAACAGGTTTGAAGGGGCACCGAGGCTTTCTTCCTGTCTTGGCTAGAGAAGAAGGAAGGGGCCCTGCACAGGCTTTGCTCCCTATTGGTGGGGCTTGGATATCATGGAGGGTCCATCTGTCCCCTTGTCCACCAGCTCCCTCCCTTGTGGAGCACTGAGTGAGGCTACCAAGAGTGGAGGCTGAATGAGAAACCATTGTCACTTGTACACTGGTCACTCCCAAAAGGAAGTTATGTATATTACTCAGAAGTTGAATGTGAGAAGTGGTCCAGGGCCATCACAGTAGCCCTCAGCGTCCCTAAAGCCTGATGTTGCAAAAGGGTAAATACTGATATTTGCTGCAACATTCAAGCCCTCAAGGACCCTATGTAAGCCTTAATAGACTGAGCTTTTTAGGGGCTATGAGAATGCCTTTGTGCTAAAATTCCTTGAATTGTGGGTGTTCATTACCCCACCCCTCTACTGCCTCCTGGGGTTGGGGGCTGGGTGAATGAGCAGTGTTGCAGACAGGACTATAGAGGTTGGACAGCTTCATGTCTGAGAATGTGGTGTGGGCCAAAGAGGTGAAATGTTCGGTGTTGGGTTAAGTCCTTTGCTCCTTATCTTAGGCCAATTTAGTTTGTCTATTAAGAACCCATTTTAATATGGGGCTGAGTAGCAAAATTGTGGTCTCCGTGTTCCTCTTTGAACTGGGGATGGATGGGTGCGTGGCTCTATAAAAAGTACTGAAATGCTGCTTGCAGCACATTCCAACCCCGTCGCTGAGACAAAGGCACCCTTAGAGCTCCCTCCTGCTCCTTCTCAGGCTCAGTCTGGCCTGAACACACTGCCCCAGAGAGTCCTCCGGAAGGAGCCTGCCACCCCATCTGCCCTTGTCCTCATGAGCCGCTCCAATGCCCAGCCCACAGGTAACTAGGACGGGGAGTGGGGTGGGGGGTGGGGGGGTGGGGGAGAGGATTGACCTGAGGGGACTAGAGTGTACGGGATGAAATTGTCAAAGGAGGGCCACAACTTACCTGTTCTTTCCTTAGTTGCCCTTGGCCAGAAGGTGGTGGAGAACAGCAGTGGGACACCCAACTTCTTAATGTAAGTGCCTGAGCCTTGGGGTGGCAAGAGAGGAGGGAGACAGTGAACAGGTAGGAGATGAGGGAGGTAGAAGCTAAGGGCAGGAGGAGTGGGGGCAGGGGCAAGAAAGCCTGATCCATCCTCAACTCCCTTCAAAGAGAAATGAGTCCGAGGGGCAGGGAGAAAGCAAACACCTCAGACGACCAACAAATCAGTGCTCAGCTGCCTTCCCCCCCTCTCTAATCAGGCGGTCCTTCACGATCGATGACTTTGAGATTGGGCGTCCTCTGGGCAAAGGCAAGTTTGGAAATGTGTACTTGGCTCGCGAGAAGAAGAGCCATTTCATCGTGGCACTCAAGGTCCTCTTCAAGTCTCAGATAGAGAAGGAGGGCGTGGAGCACCAGCTGCGCAGAGAGATCGAAATCCAGGCCCATCTTCAGTACGTGTCAACGCCCTCTGAACCCGAGACCCCTGCTTGCCCCCACCACCCAGCTCCTCTTTCAACCCCACCACATCTAGACTTTTCCCTAGAGCTGTGGCCACTTAGCCCCATTGAGTTGTCAATCCAGAGAGCTGCCTCCAGTTCCCCCTTGCCACTGTGAGTCCCGGTGTCCCCGGCCTGGTCCAAGTCTGACCCCAGTTTGCCCCATATGGGACCTGTCATCTTTCCCATTTCCTTATGCGAGGATGCAGCCTGAGTCCTCCTGTCCCTCTTCTCCCAGGCATCCCAACATCTTGCGTCTCTACAACTATTTCTATGACCGGCGAAGGATCTACTTGATTCTGGAGTATGCCCCCCGGGGGGAGCTCTACAAGGAGCTGCAGAAGAGCCGCACTTTTGATGAGCAGCGAACAGCCACGGTCGGGGCGGGTGGGCACCTGGAGCGCCGGCAGGGGGCCTGAGGCTAGGGGTATGCTGCTTGCAGCTGAAGGTCCATCCTTGTCTGATTGCCTGTCATTGGCCCTCCCAGATCATGGAAGAGCTGGCAGATGCTCTGATGTACTGCCACGGGAAGAAGGTGATTCACAGAGACATAAAGCCAGAGAATCTGCTCTTGGGGCTCCAGGGAGAGCTGAAGATTGCGGACTTTGGCTGGTCGGTGCATGCGCCTTCCCTGAGGTACGGTGGGACAGGAGGCTGGCCCTGGGTATGAGGCTGGGACGTTCAAAATAAAACCACTCCACATGTTGCTACCCAGAGATATTTGGGTTTGTCCTCATGTAAACATAGACATAGCAATATCTTTATAAAAATAGGAGACCCAGTTTTGTTGCTCAGATTTCTTAATATATTTGGGAGCCCCTTGCACTGAGAATACTCCCATATCATCTTTAATGGCTTCACACTATTGCATAGTAGAGATGTAACCTGATTTATTTAAGCAGGATATGCTTGATAGACATTCAAGATGTCCCCAATTTTTCCTTTAATTCTAAGGTGAACATTGCCCTCATATCATATTTGTAGAGCCATCCCGCAGTGTGGAAATACTGAGGCAGTGTGTAAGCCTCCTTTGGGGCTTTGGTTTATATCTTCACCCCACTCCTACCCCAAAGGCCCTGTCAAAGCCTGGTTGGAACACTCTCCTGGTGCATCCTGGGGTCTCTTGGCTCCCTGTCAGGCAGCAGGGAAAGGAGAGGCCATCTGTCTCTGGGATCCCTGCCCACTTCCCCCATCCCACCCAGGAGGAAGACAATGTGTGGCACCCTGGACTACCTGCCCCCAGAGATGATTGAGGGGCGTACACACAATGAGAAGGTGGATCTGTGGTGCATCGGAGTACTCTGCTATGAGCTGCTGGTGGGAAACCCGCCCTTTGAGAGTGCTTCACACAACGAGACGTATCGGCGCATCGTCAAGGTCGGAGGGCTGGCCTGGGTGCCTGGCTGGGGCTTTGTGCTGGCTGCAGAGGCCAGGGACTGGGAGTTGCAGAGCCCTACATAACTCTCCAAAGAGAATGGGCAGTCAAGGAAAAAGCAACCAAGATGAATCTAATGGGGCCCTTCCTTCTCCTTTCTCTACTTCTACAGGTAGACCTGAAGTTCCCCCCTTCTGTGCCCATGGGAGCCCAGGACCTCATCTCCAAGCTGCTCAAGCATAACCCCTCAGAACGGCTGCCCCTGGCCCAGGTCTCAGCCCACCCTTGGGTCCAGGCCCACTCTCGGAGGGTGCTGCCTCCCTCTGCCCTTCAGTCTGTCCCCTGAACTGTCCGTGTCATTTACTTGGTTGTGTCTGTGTGTGTCTGTATATATGTAATTGGAAGGAGGGGTCCCTGGCCTGTTCCCTTATTTGTCTTCTACCTCCTTTTTATTTAATAAAAGCTGAAGCTTTTCATACTGATGAGTATAGATGTTTACAGGTGGGGACTTTGCTGTGGAGGAAGCTGTCCCCTACGGGGAGGAGGCTGGGGAGTTGCCGACGCTGGGCGCCAGGATAGACGCATCACTGCTCCTGGTAGCACCCCAGCTTCAGCTTGGATGCCCACCCGGTCAGCTCCCAGCCACCTGCCCCCACTGTCTTGTCTTTCCCTGCTCCGACTTCCAGGGCCTGGGGGTACTGGAGACCTTGCTCCACTCTGCTGTGCCTAGACGCCAGCCATCTCGCCCACCTTCTCTTACTTCTCATTCTCAATTGTCTGACCTCTAGTCTTTCTCTCTCCTGGCTCAGTCCTGTCAACCTAGGAGCAACTGAACATTGCTGTACAACAAAAGTTGTCTTTTTTTGCTTGTTTGACTGCTCTGGTCAGGATCTAGTACAGGAGTGAAAAGACACAGTACTGATGGTGTCTTGTTCCTCACTTAAGGTTTCACTGTTAATTATGGTGCTTGCTATAGGTTTTTCCCCATTTTACAGATAAGGAAACTGAGACACAGAGGAGTTACATAATCTGCCATAAGTCATACAACTAATTAATGGGGGAGCCCAATTTTAAACTCAAAGTCCATAGCCTTTAATACCATTCTAGAATGGTATAATGATGCCTTTCCACAGCATGCACAGTTATTTTATATATCACAGAATTGGAACAAGAATTACAGTTTTTACTGTTACTATGTATAGTCTAAAAAAAAAAAAAGTCCTTAATCAGGTTAAAGAAGGCCTAGTCTCTTCCTAGTTTGCTAAGGCTTGTTTTTTTTGTATCATGAATCGGTGTTGACTTTCATCACATGCTTTTTCTGTTTCTGTTATTTTCTCTTAATCACTGTGGTGAACTACATCAATAAATTTTCTTATTTTTATTTTATCTCAGTTAGTCATGCTGTATTTGATTCCTAGAGCTGCTGTAACAAATTACTACAATCTTGGTGTTTTAAAACAACAGAAATTTACTTTATGACAGTTCTGGAGGTTCCAAATCAAGGTGTGCCACATTCTCTTCGGAGGCTCTAGGGCAAAATCCTTCCTTGCCTCTTTGAGCTGCAGGTGGGGGCAGGCATTTCTTGGCTTGTCTGTACATAACTCCAATTTCTGCTTCTGTCTTCACATGGCCTTCCCCTCCTCTCTCTGTCTCTCCTCTGTGTCTTATAAGAACACTAGTCATTTGATTTAGGGCCCAACCAGATAATCCAGGATGATCTGATCTCAAGATCCTTAATTACATCTATAAAGACCCTTTTCCAAAAAACTTCACATTCACAAATTCCAGAAGTTAGGACATAGGCATATCTTTTGGGGCAACCATGCAATCCACTACACATGCCCAGAGATTAAAACAATTGAATAATGTTATAAGGCTTTTTTTCCCCCAAAGCTGTCTGCTCATTTCTCTCCCCAGAGACATCCAGTTCCAAATCCTTTTGCTATTTTGTTTTGCTTTTAGTATTTACCATCTATTTCCAGATCACATGTTTCTGTCACTACTTCATAAGTCTTCCGTTTTAGGCATTATCTATTGTTTTCCTATTTCTATTTCCTATTGCTGTACAATTTAAGGATGTCACTCTTTCACCCCACTGCCACCATACACGTAGATTTTCTGTCCCGCATCCTTCTGATGTAGTTACATCATAATTTTGGTTAGATTTATTTGACAATAGTTATTAAGTGCCTTTGACTTCACAGGCACTGTTCTAGAGGCTGGGAGTACAGCAGTGAATAAAAGGGCAAAAATCCTCTGTGCTCATGGACCATGCAAATCTCGAGGATCAATGTCCAGTGTTTATATTATGGCCATGAAATGGTCATAAGCTAACTCACGTAGCATTCTATTTTTTTCCTTTCTTGTACAACTTTTGACTGTCCCTGAAGTCAATAGTGTCATGTCATTTGCTCAGTCCCTGACCTACAGATCACTAATCCATCTCCAAATTCTCCCCCAGTCTGAGCACTTAACAGCTATCAACATCCATCAAAGTGTTACTGTTACTGAACACAAACACGGGTTCGTTTACCCGCCACACAGTAGGGCCAATAACTGAAACATCAGGCTTGTGGCAAGGAAAGAGGCATCCTATCGAAAGGCAGCCAGACGAGAAGGGAGTTAGAACTCAGATCCACCTCCTCGAAGAGAAAAAGGTAGTGGTTTGTTTTTTTTTTTTCATTTCTTAAATTTCATTCTTTTTTTTTTTAAGTATTCAAAAAAATTTTTTTTATTGATGTCTTAATAGTTTATAACACTGTGGGGTTTTAGTTGTACATTATTGTTTGTCCATCACCATGTGGATGCATCCCTTCACCCCTAGTGCCCACCCCCACCCACCTTCCCCTTGTCCGTGTGTTCGTTTATCTTCCACATATGAGTGAAATCATGCAGTGTCTGTCCTTCTCTCTCTGGCTTATTTCACTTAACATAATACCCTCTAGGTCCATCCATGTTGTTGCAGATGGGACAATTCTGTCTTTTCTTATGGCTGAGTAGTATTCCATTGTATGTATATACCATATCTTCTTTAACCAATCATCAGTCGAGGGACACTTGGCTTCCTTCCACTTCTTGGCTATGGTGAAGAATGCTGCAATGAACATAGGTGTTCATAAGCCTCTTGTGATGGTTGATTTCATGTCCGTTGGGTAGATGCCCAAGAGTGGGATTGCTGGATCATAAGGTATTTCTATTTTTAATTTTTTGAGGAATCTCCATACTGTTTTCCATAGAGGCTGTAAAAAGGTAGGGGTTTTTAATCTGGGGTTTTAGGTAGGGGAAGGGGAGCATGTGGCCTTGCTGGCTGGTGCCTTCCCACCAGCCTGCGTTTGGCCTTGAAGACTGAATTTCTTGTTCCTTGACTGTCTGGACTTTTCTGGTTGGTTTTTATCTTCAGCTTGCGTTCGGCCTTGTGAGGCTGAATCTTGACGTCTGTCTGGACCTTGACTTCCTGGGAAGGACAGGTCGCTCATATACTGAGGGAGAGAAAGACCTGGTTAGTTTTGAACAACAGTTGATTATGTTGAATATGCACAGCTGCAGTTACCAAAGCTTATCTTAAAGTGTTTGCTCTAGGGAAGATTCTTTAACTCCTTAGTTCTCGGTTTCATTACTTCATTGCGTCACACAGGCCTGGGATGGAGTATATTTTGTTATTCAGGTCTCAATATTCTCTAATTACCATTATGATTTCTTCTCTGATCCAGGACTATTTCAAAGGTGTTTTAAAAATTCTGAACACATGGGCTGTCCTCTACATGTGCTCTGCCTGCATTTCTTTACCCTCACTGCCAAGCCTCTTAGGCTCTTACAGCTCCTAACCCTCACGCCCCAGGCTCCGCTTCCCCAGGGCTTGAGTTTGAGCCCTATCTTGTCTCTTTTAAAAAAAAAATTTTAATTGACACAAATTAAATGAGTTAATTCACTTATAAATAATATGAATAAGGCGAAATTCTACTTTTCCAATTATACTAATATCAGATACTAATATCAGTTTGGTAACATATTTTTCTAGTCCTCTTTATTTGTATTTACATTCATATCTATGTACTTTTAGAAAACAGCATTTTTTCAGTATGTGGGCATTTCTTTAATGTGAATAGTATTTCATTGTATGTGTTCTGTCACTTCCTTTTTGCACCAGATGCCTTAGAAGGCTCTCTATGACAGTTTGGAGAGATGTGATTTGTTTTTTAAAACTGCTGCACTATAATCCTTACTATGGATATTCCTAGGTTTTCTTAAAGCCATTCTGTTGATGGACATGTAGACTATTTTCAATGCATTGTACTGTGGCCATGTCTTTTGCATGCCTCCCTGTGCTCCTGTGTGAGGGCTTCTCTGGGGAAGATCTAGAGGAGATGGCAATGTTGGGTCATAGGGGATGCCCGGGAAACATTTGATAGAGCAACTTTGCCCAGTTGCTCTCCAAAGTGGTGGGACAGCTCATGCTCCCACCAGCAGTGATGGAAGGCACTCGTTTTCCCTCACTCTTAATGCTGACTAACACTCCTACTAAGTCTCCCCGTGTGTTGGCTTTTCCACTCCCCAAGTCACCAAAGCTCCCCACAGCCCCCACCCTCACGACCTCCCCTCCCAGTTGTCTGAGAAACAGCAGAATCAGACAGGGCTCTTTCATAATCCAACCACCAACTCTCCCAAGCTACTCTCTTCGCACGTCAGCTGCCCCCCAACTCCCACCCTCAAGTGGAGAGGTGTTCTGGTTCCATCCGGGGCAGCCCCTCCAGGTGTGGTCTGGACCCAGTCCTCTCGCTCTTCAACAACTTCATTCATATATCCTTGGCTTCTCCACTTAATATGTCTAATAGGCTTCTCAAAGTTAACATGCCTATAATAGTACTCTCGATTCACCACCCCGCCACCACAAAAAAAAAAAACATTTTTTTTTCCCCATCTCAGTCAATAGCACCATCATTCACCCAGTTCCTGAGGCCCAAAATCTAGGAATCATCCCTGGTTTCTCTCCCTCTTCTCCACCAACCCCGCCCTTCCTACCATCAGTCAAATCCACTGAGTCCCAGCCCCACCTTCCTTCCACACAAACTGCATTGGTCTCACGCCAGTTCAAGCCACCATCCCTTTTGGCTTGGATGTTGGCGACAAGCCTCCTGACTGTTCTTCCTGCATCTATTCTTGGCCTCTACAGTCCATTCTATACACAGTGGAAGTCAGAGCACGTCTTTCCCCTGTTCAAAACCCTCCTTTGGTTTTTCAGTGTATGTTACTTAGAATAAAATCCAAACTCCTTACCATGGCAGGGTCTTCTATCAGTTTTTAACTGTGGCTACACACCAGAATCACCTGGAGGGCTTTGAAAGAAAATAGAACTCTCTGACCTCACCCTAGAAATTCAGATTTAACGGCCTGGGTTGAGACCCCGGCATTCATATGTTTTAAAACTCCCCAGGAGACTCAGTTAAAAACCCCTGCCTGAGGAGATCCTGCTCTTTCCTACCTCTCCAAGCTCATCTCCAACTTCTCTTCCTCTTGCATCACTAAAGCATTGGCCTCCTTGCTGTCCTTTGAACATGCCAAATTTGTTTCCACCTCAGGGCTTTTGCACTTGCTCTTCCTTCTATCAGAATGCCACTCCCTGGCCTATTTTGAATGATGGAAAGAATCAGTGATCCGTGCCATGACCTTTGTCATTGACTTGTGCTTAATCCCTCAGAGACTTCTAAGGTACATCATCTCACTTATGAAAATTCCAAGTATCCAGAGTAAGAGCCACCCCCCAATGTAATGTAAAAATATGACATAATTCTACTTCCCACATAAACCCTACATTCCACCCCACATCCCACTCAACAAACATCCTGCTGGACAAACCCCACAAAGGACACAAGGGCCTGTGCTCTGGGTCGTGGGGAGAAAACTGTCCTAGGTGACATTCTTCTGAGTAAAGATATCAAAGTGCTGAGACCAACCGACTGGGACATTCGTTCACTTTGGGTACTTGATGATTACCTTATCTTTCCACTGAATGGATGATGACAGAAAAGAGGAGAAATGAAAAGCCACCTCTCTTCTTCCCAGGGGACTGGTCATGTCCTCCTGACAGATTGGCAGATACTTCTCTTTGGCGGGTGGGGGGCTCTGTGGAGGAACGACCTTTCACTTCAGGTCAGTACACCTAAGCTCTAGTTCCTTTTCCATGGTTTAATAGTCATGTGACCTTGACTAACTTGTTGAATTTTTTTGAGCCTTAAGATGGAAATAACAATCCTTCCTTACCTACAACATGGTCTGTTCTCAAGAGAAGTAATGTATGGGGATATATATAGTCTTGGGGCTGGCCTGGTGGCGTAGTGGTTAAGTTAGCTCGCTCCGCATCTGCGGGCGGGGATTGCAGGTTTGGATCCCAGGCGTGCACATACATACACACCGTTCATCAAGCCATGCTGTTGTGGTGTCCCACATACAAAAATGGAGGAGGCGGATGGGCACTGATGTTAGATCAGGGTTAATCTTTCTCAGCAAAAAGAAGAGGATTGGCAACAGATTGCCCAGGGCCAAGCTTCTTCACCAAAAAAAAAAAAAAAAAAGTCTTATCCTAGAAAAGATTTAAAGTAATTTACAAGATATGTAAAATAGAAAATAACATAAAAGTGGGAAACATAAAAGTGAGAATACATTCCCCGAAGAACATATGTAGATGGCAAATAAACACAGGAAAAGATGTTCAACATCATTAGTTATTAAGGAATGCAAATTAAAATCATAATGAGATATTACCAAACACTTGTTGGAATGTCTACAAAAAAGCAAGACAGACAGGACCTAAAGGGTTTGACTGTAGGTTTTCCAAAGGAATGGAAAATGGAATCCCTAAGAAGACAAATTCCCACACTTCGGCTGTACCTCAAGCAAGCAGTTTTTGAAATTTTGAATAGGTTAAAAGGAGAGATGGTGGGACAGCCCTTTGGAGAAAGCCTCATTCTCCCAGTGCCCCTATATCTGCTGAGCCTTGCAGTGTTACAAACCCTCTCTGGTTTTGTTTGTGGCATGATTCTTTTTTAATAGAGTCTTATATTTTGTGCACCTCACTGATTATGTGAATGAATGAGTCTAATAGAAGAGTGTATTAGTTCTACAGACTGTCTCCTAATGGTGTGGCTTGAAACAAAACTAGATGGTCATGATTTGACTGGCTGACCTACTGATCTCTAATACTACAGTGAAACTAATTCAAGTCTTCCTGAGATAACTGGATGTGTGGCAGCCATTTTGTGCCCATGAGGAGAGCTGAGGTAAAGACAAATCTGCAGACTCAGGGTGACAGAACACAGAAAGAACCTGGGTCCTTGATGATTTTGCTGACCTGCTGAATTAACCAACCCTGGAGTCCTTGGCCATTTTTCTAATATATGTCTTTCGCTAATTTACTTGTAAGGTCAAGGGATATTAACAATTTGTCATATACTTTGCCAGTATTTTTTTTCCTTTCTATAATTTGTCTTTTAACACAGTTTAGGGTGGTTTTGTGTGTTGAAGTTTTCCAGTTTTACATTGTCAAGTCTATCATCTTTTTCCTTTGTGATATCTGACTTTTGGTCTTACTTTAAAAAAGCTTCATCACCCAAGCTTATAAAAAAAAATGCACCTCTGTTTTCTTTCAGTACTTTTCTGCTTTTCCATTTAAAACTGTGATCAAAATGGAAATTTTTTTGGTGTAAGGAATGAAATAATTGTTTTTTGGTTTTTTGTGTGTGTGCGTGAGGAAGATTGGCTCTGAGCTAACATCTGTGCCTCTTTTCCTCTATTTTGTGTATGGGATGCCACCACAGCTTGGCTTGATGAGCATCGTCAATGCCTAGGATTCAAACCTATGAACCCAGGGCCTCCTAAGTGGAGTGTGGGAACTTAACCACTATGCCACCAGGCTGCCCATTGTTTCTATTTTAGTCCAAATTGCTAGTCTCTTATTCCATTTATATAAATTGATTCAAAATGCCACCATTTTCTTCATATACGAAATTCCCATTGATAGGAATTGCATAATTTGCAACAAAAAAATGGGCAGCAGAGAAAACCCAGGCCTTTAACAAGACACTTGTCCCTGACTGCAGCAAAACTCATCCTTCTCTAGCTCCCTGTACTGTGTAATACAGGCCTCTTTTTCCAAAAAATGTTTTTACAAAATATTGAAAAAAGGATTTCCAAGCCTCATGAACAGAGTGTGTATACATGTGAAAATGAGTCACATCAGACCACCAGAAGTGACCAACAGTTGCTGACAATGATAGGCAAGCAGGAGAATCGAACCCTTCCTGGTGCGGGGGCTCCCACTTCCCAGCAGCCTAAAGGGAGAAGACCTGCAGTGCAAGAGGTGGTAAACTTTATCTGTAAAAGTCCGGGAAATAATTAAGGCTTTGCAGGCCATATGGCCTCTGTTGAAACTACTTAACCCTGCCTATATAGCACAAAAGAAACCATGGACAGTACGTAAATGAGTGAACATGGCTGTATTCCAATAAAATTTTATGGACGTTGAAATTTGAATTTCATGTAAATATACGAATTTTCATATTCTTTAGATAATTCAAGTATTTAAAAATGTAAAAACCATTCTTAGCTCACAGGCCATATAAAAATGGGTGGAGAGCCAGATTCAGCCCATGGGCCATACTTTGCTGACCCCTAATGTAGCAGACACTTTGGTCGCGCCCCCACAGCCCATCCTCCCTCCCCATTGTGTTGCAGCTACTTGAGTTTGGAGGGAACTGACCCACCCCTAGCTCCAGAAGCAGCATAGCTGTTGTAACCTAATCAGTTAATTCTTATCACCTTGCCAGAATGATTGCTTCCAGACGCTCTATCGGAAGTCAATCAGAGATGGCATTATCCTGGCCAAAGTGGCTAAATTGGGCATGTGAATCAGTTTAGGCCAATGAGATGTAAAGAGAAATTGAATGGGGCTTTTGGGAAAGATGCCTCCTTTTTCTGCAAGGTCAAATGGAAGCTATTCCTTTCTCCCCTTCTAGAAGGTGTGGGAATATATCAGCCAGGGTTCCTGGTTGCATGCAACAGAAAACAATTTGGGCTCATTTAAGCAGAAAAAGGACCTTATAATAAGCATCCTGGGTAACTCACAGAATCTCTAGGAGTGCCAGGAATCTCTAGGAGGACCAGGCTTGAAGTCTACACAGCCAGGAAAAATCCCACTGCAGAAGTGGGCTGGTAGATCATGGTGGAGCCTGAGCCATGTGCTAGGGAAGCTGGGAAAGGGACTGCTTGGCATTCCAGCTTTTGTAGTGGAAGATGGGCTCCGCCTGATGAAGTGGGAGAGCCCTCAAACGTTGGGATCCAGATCCTGGGAGGCCAAAAAGAATGATGAATGATCGCTGGACTGAAATCTTTTTTTAAAGCTTCATTGCATAGTTGTGTGTCCTAGTTGTTAGTTTAGTTCTCTGTGAGCTGCCACCACAGATGACAACTGACAGACAAGTGGTGTGGTTCCACAACCAGGGAGCGAACCGGGCCGTGGCGGTGAGAGTGCCAAATCTTAACCACCACACCACCAGGGCTGGCTCTGGACTGAATGTTTTTGTCTCTTCAAAATTCATATGTTGAAGCCCTAACCGCCAGTGTGATAGTATTTGGAGGTGAGGCCTCTGGAGGTGATTAGGTTTAGGTGAAGTTATGAGGGTGGGGTCCTCATGATGGGATTAGTGTCTTTATAAGAAGAGGCCAGAGAGCTAGCTCTCTCTCTACCATGTGAGGACACATCAAGAAGATGGCCATCTGCAAGCCAGGAAGAGAGGCCTCACCAGGAACTGAACCAGATGGCACCGTAGACTTCCTAGCCTCCAGAACTGGGAGAAATAAATGTCTGTTGTTTAAGACACCCAGTTTATGCTATTTTGTTATAGCAGCCTGAGTAGACCAATATAACCCCCAAAGAATGACAAATGACATAGCCATATTACCACCACGAGGAAGCCCACTCTGTCTTGAGACCATTATTGCATGACAATAAATTCCCCTGGTTTTTTTGTTGGTTTAACTTGTGTTTTCTGTTACTTGATGAATAAAGAGCAACTGCCTGCTGAGGGATAAAAAGAAGACAAGGGGGGTGTCGGTCCCAGAGAAAGATGGAGAAGCTTAAAGCAGATCATTGGCCTCATGGTGAGTTAGTCAGGACTCTGGGTGCAAGCAACAGAAACAGATCTCTAATGAGTTCAAGCCAAAAAGGGGAAATAATGGCTTGGGGTCATTTACTTCATAAATATTTATTGAGCACCTTCTATATGCTAGGCACTGTTCTAAGCACTGGGGGTACAGATGAGAACAAAACAGACAAAAGGCCTTACCCTTATGGAGCTTACATCAGCAAGTAGCAAAATATACAGTATGTCAGATGGTGATAAGTGCTGCGGAGAAACGGCAGGGAAGGAAGATTGGGAATTGCTGGGGAAAGTGGCTGCAATTTTAAACAGGGTTGTAAGAGGAGGCTTCACTGAAAAGGTAGCATTTGAATAAGGACCTGAAGGAGAGAAGGGAAGGAGGAATATCCAAGTTGAAAATTTTTCTTGGTAGACTCAGCCTCAAAAAAAAAGGGGGTGGGGACAAGAGCAAGTGTAAATCCCAGAGGCGGGATCATGTCTGTCCTGTGAGAGGAACAGTGAGTAGGCCAGTGTGTGTCCCGCAGGACCAGCGAGGGGAAGAGAAGGAAGAGATGAGATCAGAACAGTACTAGGGCTCTGATCTTCATGAAGGGCCATTCATTTAATGGATAGTTTACCTAGTGGCAAAATTACACACCATCCTCCAAGGGGAAAGACTCCCCCCTCCTGGAGGGGCAGGAGACAAAGAACAGCTGGCAAAAGCATAGGAAGGCCCTTAAGCTGGCTTCGCCGTAAACTGTGAGTCACTCTGGGCAGTTCATCTGCTAGGTCTGCTAGCCAGGACGACAGAACCAACCATTCATGCTGAGAATTCTGGTTTTGTAACAGCTAAATCTTAAGTTAGCATGAGGGAAGCCATCTTAGGAAAAGGAAGCAATATTGTGACCGTGACTCTGACCCACTAGTCTCTCTGAGTACATTCTAGCCTGCACATAGCCTAGATGATTAAGCACCTCTCGCCTTTGCAAAATACCTGATCTGCTAGTATTATGACTCTTGCTCAAGAAAAAAAATTATAACTTTGTTTTCTGAGCTTCCCCCCCCGCCTCCTCCCGCCCCCAGACCTCCAGAGGGAAAACTCTGCGCTGGAACCCATCACAAATAACATAAGAAAAAGATAACGTGGCACCCTGAAGTTCATCACACTGGATGGTTGACATTCCAAAACCCCCTCCTTCCCTGCCGGTTTCCCCTATTTAACTGCCTCGAGATTCCGTATTATTTTAAGATGGCTCTTTAGGACACTAGTCCACCATCTTCCAATTGTGCTAGCTAATCGTGTAAACTTTCATTTCTCAACCACTGACTTGTTTGCAATTGATTGGCACTGGATTGCAGGGAGCAGAATGAGCCCCATTTGCTCGGTTACAGTTTCATCCTTCCTGATCAAGGGGTTCAATCCCAATGGTCCAAGCAGGATATATATACTATTTCCATATAGCAGGAAATATACTATTTCCATCCCAAAACCTCTCTTGGGAACCCCAAGTCTGGTCCCCACTTGGAGTGTTTGCTAAGCAACTATTGTGGGCGTGACAATTGTGGGCGGAAACAGTCTGAGCCCCGCCCCCAAAGGATTCCGGTATTTCAGGACCTTCATCTTTAAGATCTGCCCCCTCAACTTTTTGAAAGGGCGGGGCGACGATGGCAGCTGTCACCTTCTTCTCTCCACCCCGCCGGCTCTCACGTGTGTCCGGTTGTTCAATAACAGCTCTTCTTCCGGGACTTCCTGGTCGCTGCAACCAATCAGAGCGTTCTTCCCGTCCTTACCATTGTCAGCCGCTGCCAATCGAAGCGCCTCTACCAACGCCCCTTAAAGGCGCCGCCAACTCCTCTGGAGCCGGGAGGAACCAATTCTTCGGTTCCTGGCTCAGCTGCAGTATGGAGTCGCCCCGGGGGCGGCCTGGGCCCGAGGCGGACCTTCTGGCTCTGGGGGAACAGGAAGCCGCGACCTTCGGCGGCGGGCTGGGCCGAACTCCCTCTGAGCCGCCCTCAGGCCTCCGGTTATGCGGGGAGGAAGAGGCCGAGAACGTTGGGGGCGCGAGCCGCCACCCCAGGGCGTCCCCGAAGACTTCGAGCTGCAGCGTCGTCCACCGGCCGGAACGGGAGGCTCGTGAGGAGAAGCCTGGCCGCGGAGGGACGCCGTCTGGGGCGGGGAGTTGCCGGGAGGTACCGGGTCCAGAGCACGACCCGCACGGCTCCTCCCGGCGCAAGGACCCTGAGCCGCCGGAGGACAAGCCTGCATCCGAGAGGGCGTGCCGTCGAGGGAGCCCAGGAGGCGGCGGAATGGATATTGAGCGGGAGGAGGAAGACGACGAGGAGGTGGCGGCAGCCGGCAGGGCTGGCCGCTCCTTCTCCAGCCGCCTTCAGGACAGCCGCAGCCTCGACGGGCTGAGCGGGGCGTGCAGCGGCGCTGGGTCCGCAGGGGGTGGCGAGTCTGTCGCGGGCGGCGGGCGTCGCGCCACCATCTCCAGCCCCCTGGAGCTCGAGGGCACCGTGAGCCGCCACGGCGACCTCACTCACTTTGTCGCCAACAACCTGCAACTCAAGATCCGTCTGAGCGGCGCCCCTCAACCCCCGCCCCCTGCCCCTGCACGGCCCTGTTCAATGCCTGCACCCACTCCAGCCATCCCCCCCATCGATCCCGAGGTGCTGCGGGACCTGGAGCGGCTAAGTCGGGAGCTGGGCGGTAGAGTGGACCGTCTGCTTCGTGGGCTGGGTGGCGCGGTGCAGGAGCTGACAGCGCTGAGCGTGGGCTGCATCCAGACCTACCGCGACGCGGTGGACTCCCTAGGCGAAGCCGTGGACATGAGCATCAAGGGCATGTATACCCTGCTGGCGCGCTGCGAGGAGCTGGAACGGGCTCTGCAGCCGGTTCAGGGGCTGGCGCGCCAAGTCCGGGATATTCGACGCACGCTGGAGGTGTTGGAGGCCCTGTGCAAGTGACCAGGAGAACAGGAGAGGCCAGGCCAGGCCAGGCCAGGGCCCAGCAGGATCCTAAGGACTCTTCAAGGAGCCCTGTTGGGAATTGCTCACTGAGGGGAGGCCTATATGTTGGAAGCTCTTCCAAATGCATTTAGCAGGCCTGCGACCACTCGCTGGGTGGGTGTATATGGGGAAGTTCTAAAGGCTCTTCTGGTGGGAGGGATGATTCTCTGCTTCTATTCAGTTGGCCATCTGTAGCTACCTTGTTCTCCCCAATGCTCTTCCCTACCTAGAGTACCATCCCTGGGAACCCAGAGCTTTAGGTCTCAGGGTGGGAGACATGACTGCCATATGTGATCAAGAAAGAACAGAGGAGGCCCTGACCTGCACTATGGCCACCCTGAGTCCAGAGGCCATATCTCAGGTGTCAGGGGGCTCTGGGAGCTTGAGTGGTCCTTGGCCACACACCATGCAGACAAGGATGCACACCTGCAGATGGATAACCTCCTGCTTCTGCCTGCTGGCCCCCTACCATTCCAGTTCCCCAGCCAGAACCACAGTGGAGCTAGAAGGAGTGCATTGCATGGTAGAGGCGGTGAGTTGGGAGAGGTCTTACTGCTCTCAGGGTTCAGCTAGAATTGTTGCTGGTTTTGAAGCCCACCTTTGTGGAGTATTCTAATCAGTTTTGGCTTTCTGAATTTTTGTGGAATTAAAGTGCTGCTGCTGCTAAGGCTGAGGCTGTGTCTGTGTGGGGTTACAGGGATTGATGAGCCAGAGGAATGGGAATGAGGGTCGGTCTTTCTCATGGAGCTCCCCTGGGGCTGGTGCTGGGAGTGGGGTGGAGGTCCCAGGCTATGTGGAGGGATATGGTTCTTGCTCTTAGGCAGCAGATCTGAGGGGAGATGCAAGACACAGATATGGGCTCAGAGATCTGGTAAAAGCAGAAATGGAACCCAGATGTTCCAGATGAGAAAGGGGAGTGGTCGTCTTCTCAGATCCTGAAGTGGACAGGTAGGGGCTGGGCAAATTGGACGTTGTGGCTCTGGAGGAAGACTAAAAACACTTGCTAGCTCCATTCCTGGCCCCATTCTCACACTCTACTGATCAGTGCCATATGCATGGTTTGAGACAATCTGTTCCAACCCCTGGCAGTCTTCTGTTTACAGTTCACATAGTAAGTTGCAGCAGCCCATGTTACCATCAGAAGATTTAGAAACAGAGGTCACAAAAAGAGCTCCAAATTTGTTAAACCTTCCTCCTCCCACTCAAGATACTACCACTTTGGACTGAGTTTCAATACGTTTCTCTTTTGGGTGTGAAAAATTCCAGGATTGGGAATGCTGCCCCGGAAACCTTCCCGAGTAACAAGAACTGGCCAATACGAACTGTAAAAAGAACACACTACTGGCCCGTACGGGGATCGAACCCGCGACCTTGGCGTTATTAGCACCACGCTCTAACCAACTGAGCTAACCGGCCTCCTACCATGAATAGGTGAATATGAAACTATGTAAAATTCACATTACGGATCAGTCCTTTCTTCAGGAAAGCTTAAAAATGGATAGAATCGCTTTGGTAGGCATGAAAACAGCATACAAAAACCGAATCGCTGAGCATTTCGAGAACAGCCAAGCCGCAACACTGACAAGCACAGATGTGACTCGGCGCTTGGCGGATATAGAGCAGAAGACTGACAGCATGCACGTTGAGTCCATGAACACAACCAGAAATGGAAATCGCCGCCTGATTGCTCCCGGTAGATTCCCGGAGAGACGATGGTTGAACCTGTGGGAATTTCTATAGGCCGAATGCCCAGACTCAGCGAGTCTTCCTCGAAGAGTCTTCCCAAAAGCAATAGACTCCCGAGGCACCACTGGGATTCGAACCCAGGATCTCCTGTTTACTAGACAGGCGCTTTAACCAACTAAGCCACGGCGCCCACCGTGAGTACTTTATTACTTGTTTCCCTGGCCAGGTCAGCTCCATGGCAAGTAAGTGAATGCCTGGGTGCCCTTAATAACCAACCTTTGCCCGTACTGGAAAACGGAGTAGAAAGGACGAAAACCACGGCTGCGTGCGAGAGACAGTGAAGGGGTGACACGGCAATTGAAACTAGGCAGACGAAAGATAAGAAAAATTCTTGTTTTGGGATTACAAAACTGATCATAGGCCGCGTTAAACGAAACCGACGAGGATGGGATTCGAACCCACGCGTGCAGAGCACAATGGATTAGCAGTCCATCGCCTTAACCACTCGGCCACCTCGTCCACAGGAAGGCGGCTTAAAATCTTCTCTCTGGGGTCTGAACTCACTCCTCAGAGCGGACTCACCCGCGTCGCGAAGAGAGCGCATTCTGAGGCATCCTGCCCACCACTGCAAAGACCAATCGCAGGGCACTGACCGACCCAGCGACCTTCTCGCTTGCGCGAGCGCCCGACCCTCCTCCTTCCGGGCTGAGCGATCCGGAGCGTGCGCCAGTCCTCACGAGCTGCGCTATCCGCCCAGACTTACGGTACCCGGATCTGCCGCAAAAAACACCGCGAGATCCTTGGGCTCCCTCGACGGGGCGCCTCGGGATTCGTGTCAGGGGCCCCCCACTTCCCGCCCCTATGAGGTGCTTCTCCGACCTGGGCGCTGGGGCTCGAACGTAGTTGAAAATGAGGGGAATAAATAAAAGTAATCGAAGCCGTAGGACCAAAAAGGGAGGAGAAACCAAGCCTGACCCCGACGTGATTTGAACACGCAACCTTCTGATCTGGAGTCAGACGCGCTACCGTTGCGCCACGAGGTCGGCCGGCCACATATCTGGACAGGTTCCCTCATGACCACTAGTCTGCCAGGGTTCCCGGCTATCGGGACACGAGCGCCAAGGACCTTCCTGAACTTCTAAAATCGCGCGGCGTGGTGCACGCGCGCTCATCGGCCTCGTGGGACAAGCAGGGCCCGCCGCACCCGGCAGGGCGGCGGCTTTGTGGGCTCCCGGTTCAGCGGTCCCTCTGACCCCGCCCCCGGCGTCCTGCTGACAAGCAGTGGCCCTGAGCTGCTTACCTGGGGGACCCAGAGCTCACAGCCCAGCGGGGACAGACTTGCACCGAAACTAATGGAAGGACGGATACCAGGCCGAACGTGATGGAGTCATGCCAGAGCCCTGGACAGCTGAAGGGGTGAGAGATTAGCTGCTCCAGTGGTGCTTCTCTACGCTAGCGGCACATTACAATCGCCTGCGGAACCTTCTAGATAACCAGGCACAAGCCCCAGGTTTGGAGATTCTGATTTAAAAGTCTAGGGTAGAGCCCCGGCATGGATAATTTTTCACTTTTTTACAATTTTGAGGAATAATTTACATACAATGAGTGTATATTTTGATGAGTTTTGACAAATGCAACCCACAACCCTTTCAAGATATAGGACATATCCTTCACCCTAGAAAGTTCTTTCGTGCCCCTTCCCAATCGATCCCTGCCCCTCCCTTTCTAGAGACAACCACTGTTCTGATTTCCTTCTTTTTTTGTCTTTAATTTTTCACTATTCTGATTTGGATCACCATAAACAATATTTTTTAGAGCTCCCCAGGTGAGAGAGAGCTGGGAACCTCTAAAGAGGGATACCAGAAGCTGGCAGAGACCCCCATTTTCTTCTTGAAGGATGAGAGGAGTTCAACAGGCCAATAAGGCAAAAGAGGTTATACTGTAGCTCACTCCTTCCTTTCCAAGCCAAATGTCTGCACATCCGGCACAGTGGCTCTCCTGAAAGTTATCAAGAACCACAGATATGTCAAAGCCCTCAGATGTTTCTCAGGCCTGGCCTTACTTGACTCAGGGCAACATATTCTTTAAGAGCCTTCTTCTCCCGTGGTTGTCAATGACACTCGTGTTGTGACACTGCTGGCCTTGCCCTAGCCACACCCCCCCCCACTTCCCCCCAGTCTCTTTTTCTGTCCTTTTTCCTCGGAGTTCTGCCTTCTCTCCTACATACCTTCCCTGGAGTCAGCCATTGCCTGTGTGCTGAGGGTTCCTGAATCCTGCCCCCACATCTGGACCCCAGTGCCTGCTGGACACCTCCACTTGACCCTGTCATCCTTCCTTCCCAGTCCTTTTGCACCCCAAAAGTGAGTGGCCAAGCTAAGGCTGGGGGACTCATCTTGACTCTTCCCTCTCCCTCACTTCTCATTTCCAGTCACCAAGTCCTGTCAATTTCATTTCCTTCATAATTCTTCTGTCTGCCCTCATTACCCATTCCCATTGCCATCCCCTCAGTCTCTCTTGCTGGTTTATTGTAATAGACTCCTCTCTGATCTCTCTGCCTCCAGAATAGTCAAAGAGAATAATCTTTTAAAAATGCAAACATGATCCCATCATGCTGTGGATTAAAATCAGTGCCCCATCACCTTCAGGATTAAGTCCTAATTTATTGGCTGGGCCCCCAAAGGCAAGCACTTCTTAAGCATAGGCTCTGGAACCAGGTGGCCAGGTTTCTCATATAGACTTTGCTACTTACTAGTTTTGTAACTTGGGCTAGTTGTTGAACCTCCCTGTGTCTCACTGTCCCCATCTGTAAAATAGTAACGATTATAATAGATCACTATTAGTTTGTTTACTACAGATAAAGTGCTCAGAGCCTGGCAGGTAATAATCACTCAAGTATTATGGTTGGTGTTAGTGGTATCTAATCCTTGCCTGATTAGATCCTTGCCAAGTATCTGGTCCTTCCCTGATTCTTCAGCTACTGCCTCCTCACCTCCTGACAGTCATGCTGACTCATTTACAGTTGCTTAAACTCACCTCAGTCCCAACTGTCTCTGTGCCACTGTCCCTGGTATTGCTTGATGGTCTTGCCAATCCTTCTTTACCTGGCTGACCCTTATATACCCCTCAAGACTCAATTCAGAAGCTCCCTCCTCCCCACTTCTCCCTTCCTGTGTCTCCTCCAAGATAACACCTAAAATACTACCTTTTAATTGTTTCCTTAGTTGTTTCCTTCAGTACATTCTAAGTTACTCAAGAGGGGAAAATATGTATTCCTAGCACCCAGTACAATTCCTGAACATGGTGTGTATTCAGTGAGCATTTCTGAAGTTAATGAAGGATAGCTTTAACAAAAGCACTAGAGTGGGCAAGAGCCTGGCTTAGAGAGAAAGGAGACATGTCTAGGTAGCTGAAAAGCGTGGAGGTGAAGTGGAAAATTTTGCTAGAAGGGGAAGTTGGGTCAGTGAATATGGTACCAGGGAACGTGGACTTGATCTCTAGGCTCAGAGAGGTTCTGCAGCGGGTGTGCGTATGATCAGTCCAGTGTCACCATCCAGAGCACTCTCTGATGTTGAACTCTCCTGCATTCATTCCACCAGTTTCCAAATTTTAGAAACCAATAAATAATTCTGTTCAGAGCTGCATTGCTCAATATGGTAGCCACTAGGGTGGCTATTCAAATTAACTTGGGGCTATTCAAATTAACTTGATTTTTAAAACTCAGTTCCTTTGGCCCACTAGCCACATTTCAAGTGTTCAGTAGCCACATGGAACTAGCTGGCTTCCATATTGGACAGAGACAATATGAAATATTTTCATCATCATAGAAAGTTCTGTTGGACAGCGCTGATGCAGAGGCTGAAAGCTGGTGGCCTGAGGCCTGTCTGCTGTTGCCATCAGGGTTATTTTTTTCCTTCTCATTTTTTCATTTTTAATTTGGTTACCAACATTTATAGTTGGAATAAGAGTCTGGATTTCTGGCCTCTCTTAAAAAAAGAAAAGGAGTCTGGCAACACTGGACTTTGATTCCCTCAGGACAAGTGACAAGCTGAGCAGCTGCTGCACCCCTCCCCTCCCCCACCTCCTCAGCTCCTACACAGACTTTAGAATGGGCATGGGTTCTCCTGGGCTTTGTTTTGTTGTTTTCCCTCTGACTTCAAGGAACTTCATTTATTTGTTGCATTTATTTGTTGTGTTCTAGTAGGAGAGACACAATAAATGAGTAGAGTAATAAATCAAATGATTACAGATTATAATGAGGACCAGTGAGAGGTAAGAGACTGTGGTGGTGAAGAGCTCAGATTCTCACATCAGCCTGGATTTGAAGCCTGGTGTCATCAGTTACAGGCTTTGTGACCTAAGGCAGGTAAACACGTTATTCTGTGCCTCAGTTTCCTTATCTGTGTCTAAATACCACTGAATTGTATACTTAGCAAAAGTTAATTTTATGTTGTGTAAATTTCACATAGAAAAGAAAAGAAACAACTCAGGGGCCAACTTGAAGAGGTTCCCACTGGCCCAAACTGAGAGAATTTGAGCATCAAAAAGAAACACAACTGCAATGGACTGAAACACACAAAAGATGTTAAAATCTACAAGTTCACAATGACACTAAAAACAACTAGTCACTTTTGGAGGATGCTAGGGAAGCAAATCATTCAGAAAACTGGTAGATAATGGGGAAAAAGTATCACACGTTTATCTGGCCTTTCCTGTATGACCTGTATCTCATGACAAACAATGAGTTGATGAGGGCACATCCTTGCTTATAGAAGAATCCCAGGTGATAAATGCAGAAGGAATGATAGAATTAGGACATCCCATTTTGCAACCTTTCATGAAATAATGGAGCTAGGCAGTGATGATCAATTGAATCAGGAGGTGAAAAAGTGATGGGGAACTTGATAATGGTTGCCTCAGTCTGACTACGCCTGAACCCACTGCTCAGATTTAACACCAGAAAAATAAAGACAAGCAGGCATTATGCGCCTCCTGATGCAATGGAATAAGAAGTAGCAGCCACCACCCATGGTGTATTTTTACCAGAAAATTGAATGTGAGGCTGATCAATCCCTAGATCTAACAACCAGTTTACAGGACATACTGGGCACAGAGGAACATGTTAAATGACATGACCAATATACAGCCCACAAACTTCCCAATGTCTTCAACAGATAAATTGCAAGGAAACAAGGAATGGGGAGGGACAAACACTGAAAAAATAATAATATGTATGAGATTGGGCAATTTGAACTATTTGGTGACGTCTGAGATTTGCTTCAAAATAACCTAGTGGGGCTGTGAGGTAGAGTATAGCTGAAACAAAGTTGGCCATGTGTTGGTAATTGTTGAAGCAGAATGGTAGGTTTCAAAGGGGTTCCTTATACTACTTTCTTTATTTTTATGTATGTATGAATTTTTACATGATAAAAAAATTTTTTTCTAAGTTGTTTTATGACCAGTTCAAATGTTAGGACATGTGGGTTCCAACCCTGAAGCAAGTGGCCTGCTAGGGGGTACACCTGCTCACCAGCAGTACCTCCTTTGGCCACAGGGTGGCTCCAAAACTCACTTTTGTGAGACCTGTGTAGAGCAGGCTGCGGTGAACCAAGGTCACAGATAATGACAGAATAGACCTAAATGCCTGCTCAGTGTTTATTAACTCACAATGTGAAATGTGACTACCCAGTTCTTACTATCTAGTAGGCCCCTTAGGCAGGAAGCCTATTATAAGCAGAATGCCCCAAGCTTCCAGCTGCTGGAGCCCAAAATCTAAGTCATCCTTGACCCTTCCCTTTTTCTCACCCACCCACAGCCCCGTGTCCAGACCTTCTTATCTTCTTTTTTTTTTTTAAATAAATTTATACCGCCTCCACCCATTTCCAATTATCCCTTGATTCCTTCCACTTCACTCCTCTTTCTTGACTGCATCCTGGCCCAATCTCATCCTATCCTTCCTGGATAACTCTATGACTTCTTTACTAGCCTTCTGCTTAAAATCTTAAAATCCATTCTCCATGTAACAACCAAAGTCATCTTCTAGAATACAAATCCAACCATGTCCCTGCCCATGGCTGCAAGGCCCAACATGATCTGACCCTTGTCTGCCCATCCCACCTCACCCTGATCTCTTCTTCCCCTTCCATTACTAGGCTTCAGACACACTAGCTTCCTTTTTGTTCAACAAACACACTGGGCTTTCTCCCATCTAAGGACCTTTGCACTTGCTGTTCCTCTGCCTGGAATGCTCTTTCCCCAGATCTTCACATGGCTGACTCCTTCTCTTCATTCTGTTTGTTCCAGGGACCTCTGGAAGTCTTGCAAAAGCAACGTCACGGGCTTTCCCCACTTGCACTCTATGACAGTGCTTCCTTCATAAGGAACAATTAGACTTGATCAGCTGTCACTGGGGGAGCTTGGCTCTGAAGACCTGGGCTTTCTATTCCCAGGAGAAAAGGCATGTTACAGGCAGAGGGAAGAAAAGTATGAGGAGCCCTTCAGTCCTTGCATCTTGTCTATGTGCTAAGAATGTTTCCATGCTTGCTACTCTGTGATTTCCATGTTGGAGAGCACAGGAAGCCCACCTCTCATTGTATTTTAGGTGTCATCACCGTCGCATCATTAATAGTGACGAGGGTCACGTCAAGGGAGAGAAACAGTTGGGTCCACTGTATTTGGTGGGTTTGCCAGTCCCTCCTGAGATGGGCGAGGTTTCAAAATATTTTCAGAACTTTGAAACAGTCCAGTTAAAGAGAGAACCTCCCCTACACACCTTAGAAACCAGTGTGGGTGATATTTGATTATCATCAAATATTTTTTGAGTAGAGAATAAAGCGACTTTCCTGAACCTCACTCTTTATAAAAATAATTCCTCTGAGAAGTCTAAATGATTGCAATTTTTATTTTGTGAGTTTTGGTGATCACATTGTCTTCGTTATGAGGAAAAAGTTGTGCTGCTCTCTAAAGAGGTGGTTTTATATGAAAATGTTATTACATAGTTTTAATACATAGGAGGTCATTTAGGGACTCTGAATCCTAAAAATCATTCCTTCTTTTTATAAAACAATTTAATGTCTCAGTGATAATACTGTACAAGACCTGGAAGGAAAACTTAAAAAAGCTTATCATTTAAAACTTTTTATTTCAAAATAATTTTACTTACAGAAAAGTTGCAAAAATAATACAAAGAATTTCCTTGTGCCTTCACTGAGACCATGTTTCCTTTATCATTGTCTCAGACTCTTTCTGTCTCTACAGACACATACATTTTTTCTAAACCATTTGAGAGTAAATTGCAGACAAAATGCCCCTTTACACCCAAACACTTCAGTGTGTATTTCCTAACAAGGACATTCTCGTCCATAAAGGCAGAGAATTATCAAAAATCAGGAAATTAACACTGATATAATACTATTATCTAAGCTAGAGACCTTATTCAAATTTTACCAATTGTTCTACTAATGTCCTTTATAATAAAACAAAGTTTTTCTTCCTAATCCAAGATCTATTAGGATCACACATTAAATTTCTCATGTCAATTTTGTTACCGCCTAGTCTTCCTTAATCTGGAAAAGTTCTTCGGTCTTTGTCTTTCATGATCTTGAGGAAACATCTTTTGACTATCTCTTTGAATTCTGAATTTTTTCACCCACTGGTTTATGAAAAGGAAATCCATTTATTACATTGGGGGCCTGGAAGAGAGAAATGCGTTTCCTCTCAATTTTGACCACATTTCCTAAAACAAAGTTTCAGAGCAAATGACCCATTTCAAACAGGCTTTTCTTGATCATACTATTCTAGTGTTTCCCTGTTAAAATTTTATTTATGGCACCTATTACCATGCAGACTTACTATTTGTTTGCATGTTTGCTATCGATCTCCCTGACTAGAATATAAACTCCACGAAGGTAGAGACTTCTGTCAAGAACAAGAGCCCAGCACAGTGCCTGGCGCCTACCAGCTGATCAATGAGTATCTGTTGAATGAGTGAATGAAGAAATCAGAAATGCCCCTTGGGTTTGTAGTTTAGACCGACCTAAAAGCACTGAGATGGAGAGTGGGGAGAAAGATGATCTTCTGGTAAGTGGGCAGGGAGGCCCCCGCGAGGATTTGACTTGACTGTGAGCAATAAACGCGGGCGAGAAGTTTCCGTTCTGCAGGGATCCCCTTTGAGGCCCAAAGGTCAGTTGTCTGGAGTGTCGGATGGGGGGAATCAGAATCAAGGAAGGTTCAGAT
This sequence comes from Tapirus indicus, assembly GCA_031878705.1. Taxonomy (NCBI): domain Eukaryota; kingdom Metazoa; phylum Chordata; class Mammalia; order Perissodactyla; family Tapiridae; genus Tapirus; species Tapirus indicus. Next base: position 10,353,556 of record CM062932.1, read on the forward strand.
CTGGGGTCCTCGGACAACCAGGGGCTCCGTGACAATAAGTTACAGCCGGACCATCTAGGGACATCCATCTCTCCACATTTAGTTCCCTTTGTCTCCTCTGGCCCACGGCAGTGGGGAGCTAAAGGGATGCTGAGGAGAGAGAAGGAGACAGTGTCCATGCCTCGGGTATGGCGGTGCCCTAAGCCCGGCGTGGCGGTGGACGCCTCCCCGGCGAGCAACTCTTCCGCGGAGGGTCATCCTGGGCAATGTAGCGGGGGCCTAGGGTCCAGCCGCTCCCGGCGTGATGGGCATCTGGGGAGGAAGGGGTGTACCAGGCTAGGGCAGATCTGGTTTCCTTTCGCTCGCCCTGGGTGGGTAGGGTCGGCGGTGCGGGGCTGCGCCACACCGCACACTCTCACGTGCAGACGGCTCAGCTGCGCGCGGGGAGCTGGCCGGCGGTCAGCACCTGGCTGGGACCCCGCCCCCGCAGCAGACCCCAGACCTGCCTCTCCCGGAGGTCCACGGCAGCCCGAGAATTTACTGCTCTCGCGATATTTTCAGAGATCCGGCCGCGGCGTCCGCTCACGCGGTTGCCAAGGCAACTGGGCGGTGCCAGCGCGAGAAGGAGGCGGGAAGGAGGCGTTTGTCGAATTTTTGTCTGCTAGCCTCGGAGACTTCAGGAGTGGCCATTCCTGAACTTCCAGCCCCTGAGACCACGGCCTCTGCTCCAGGCGGTGCCTCTGCCCCTGGGGACCATGGGCCGGATCTCAGGGCTCGTGCCCTCTCGCTTCTTGACGCTCCTGGCGCATCTGGTGGTCGTCATCACCTTATTCTGGTCCCGGGTAAGACCCACGGCCACCCTCCTCCCGCCCCCATTCCCGCCTCGGGGTGGTCCCAGCCCAACCCCGCCTCTTTCCCAGAGCCTTATCTGGTGGGGTCCTCCCATCCCTCGCTGCCCCCAGGCCTGCCCCGAAGCCCGCCCCTTTTTCACTTCTCTTCCTCTGCCCTGCTCCCCAGGACAGCAACGTCCAGGCCTGTCTGCCCCTCACGTTCACTCCCGAGGAGTATGAGAAGCAGGACATTCAGTGAGCACTTGGGGCGGGGTGGTCAGAATTAAGCAGTGGTGGGAGTGGAAGGGTCTTAGAAAAAGTCCAGAAGGCCTGAACCAACCCCCTTCCTCTCTGCAGGCTGGTGACAGCGCTCTCGATCACCCTGGGCCTCTTTGCAGTGGAGCTGGCCGGTTTCTTCTCAGGAGTTTCCATGTTCAACAGCACCCAGAGTCTTATCTGTATCCTTTCTGCCTGCATACCTTTCCCACACTGTCCATTTCCATCACAACTCCCTTCAGCCACCTAACTAGGCTTTTCTGGCACAATAGTGTCTGCCCTAGCAGACAGTCTCTCCAGTTGAGAGATCTCTTTAGGCACTGCAGAAGATTTAATACAATCTGCAATCATTTGCCCCTGTTATGCTCCAGGCACTGGAGATCCAAAAATGGGAGTAAAACACAGTTTTCTACCGTGAGGAAGAGGCAGACACACAGACATCTGTAATTCAGGGCGATAAGCACTGTGCTGTAGGAGTGTGTAAAGGTAGAAAGCATTATGAGAACTCAGAAGAAACAGAGGAAGTGAGAAAGATGGATTAGAGGAGGCTCTTGACACGAATTGTGGGCCAGGAGGACCAGGGTGCTGGAGGGTAATTCCAGCAGAGTGTAGCAAGTAACTGTGAGCACTCCTGTGTGGCCCCGGGGAGATGAGGAGCCTACTCTTATCTCACCTGAAGGGTCCAGGCCGGCCTTAAGATATAGGGTGGGGGTAGCCTGAGTCCCAGCTGTGCAGGCTCACATCTGGCCTCTACTCCCATGGCTGTCCTAAAACTGAGAAGGCATGGCTGCTGGCTCTGGCCTTTGCAGTGTGGGGAAGGAGCAAGAGGTGAACATGAGTGCAGATGCCAGCCCTACCACCGGCCTTTTCTGGCCCATCAGTATCTATCAATCCATAGGCTTTCCTTGACTCTGGTGCGTTCTCAAGCCATTGGGGCTCACTGTAGTGCATCTGTGGCCCTATCCTTTTTCATATTCGAGCGTTGGGAGTGCACCACGTACTGGTACATTTTTGTCTTCTGCAGGTACGGTAGCGCCCAATGTTTGGAGGTGAGGGGTGGAAGGTTTACTCTAAATAGGAAAGTTTCCCCCACCCAGCCCTTTACTCCGTGTGTGAAATACCAGATCCACTCAACATCCTCTAGTCTTTTGGAGTCTCACCCCACCTACGCTCTGGGGGTGGGGTCTCTGGTTTGGGAATTTGGGTATTTTTATTGGAAGGGGCCCTGAACCCACCATCTGCCTTCCGCAGCGCCCTCCCAGCTGTCACTGAAATGGCATTATTCGTCAGTGTCTTTGGGCTGAAAAAGAAACCTTTCTGATCACCTTCATGACGGGAACGTAGAGATGAAGGCTGGAGGAGCGAGGGACCACTCACCGTTCCTGGAAGAAGGCAGGCATAGGCTTTAGCGCTCCCACTGAAACTGCATTTGGTGGAAGATGTCAGTGTTATTAGTGTTAGGGTAATTATCTCTCGCGTCTAGGATTATCAACGTTTTATTTAGCCCTTTGTAATAAAATATATTTTAGAGTAAGATCAAGACTTATAAAAATTTCAGGGGGGAATTGGGGTGGCCAAACTACTACAGAAACGGAAGGCTGTTTTCCAGCTTTGCAGACTGTAAGATACTAGGTATCGCTTTTATTTTGGTTATTACGGTAGCTGTCTGGCGAAGGTAGTGGGCGGAGATATGTAAATGAATGATGCGTACGGCTGGGACACCGAGCTCGTAAGTGAGTGGAGCATTCTGGGAGGAATTAATTTATCCCTTTTGGCAGCCAAATTCGAAAAAGAAAAATATTCTAAAAGATCTGCAAGTAAATGTCGCAACAGAAGTGGGGGAACCTAAATAACTAGTTACTGAGGCTAACGCGTTGTATACTCACCCTACATGCTAACGGGATCTTTTTCACTGAGTACGGAATGCCCGGTCAAATGAGAAGTATCGTCAGGTAGGATAATCCTTACCTGTTTCCCCTCTGGGGAGCAGATTGGAACATGATGATTGGAGTATGCATGATTCGTGATTAGCGATCCTGCGTAATCAGAGCTTGCAACACTCTGGTTGCTCCTGATCTGATTCTTCCTGACGATCGTTTTTTTGTATTTTTTTTTTTTTTTTTGTCTTTGTGCCGAGAGTTAGAACTTGTGTATTACATGTGGGCCTGATTTGTGAGAGTTTCGTTCCGTACTCGGCGTTTAAGTTGTTTCCGGGGTTTAGTTTAAAGGGGGTTGCTTGATGGGTAACATCCGCATTTTTAGTAAAGAGTGAGGTTTTATTTATTTTGTTTTTCTTTTTTATTTTTCTCTTGTATTTGATTTCACGGTGGCTTCGAGGTAGTCAGGGTTCTTTTTGTTTTTTTTTTCCGTCGGGCCGACTTTTCGTTTGGCGTTGGTCCTTGTATCTGTTTTGATAGTCTTTATCGCCAGTAAATATCCAATGTTTCATGTATTTTTAAGCTCCATAGTTTTAGTTTTCTGTCAGTATTAGTTTTCTTATTTGAAAAGCTTAAGTGAGTGTAGGATAGTTTTATCTCTGATTTTTGTATGAAATGATCGCTAATGTTGATAATACTTCGTGTCACGAGTGGTCCATTGTCAGGCCTTTTATCTCACCATGGCAAAAGGGACACCTAGGCAGGGGGACTTCTCTTGTGGTTAGAGCTCCCACCCAGAAACGTGGCATAGTTCCCCTGTTGTTCAGTCAGTAGTCTTATGAGAACACCCCACTTATGCTTGCTAGCACATGGTGAGAACGTGTTGGAAAGAAAGTTCTTAAAACACATACACATTTAGGCATTATACAAACAAATTTCGTAGATGGTGCTCAGGCCATTCTTTTTTTTTTTTTTTTTTCCCCTTAATCTTTGCATTCCTTGTTTTATTCTAGAATTTCAATGTTTTTCACTTATCATTATGAAACCACTATAAAACCTTTTTGTATATAGTTGTTATATGTAGGGCAATCTTTATAAGTAGGGATAAAATTATTCTAAAAGAAATAACTCCTAGATGGTTTTTCCTTTAAGTTAAGCATTTTCTTTAAATAAACTTCTTGTATATATAAAGATTAGAACAGGTTCAAATATTGTCAGAAAAATATTCGTGCATAAAAAAATTAGAACAGATTCAAACACTATCAGAAAAAAACCTGGACTCAAGAACTAGCTCAACCCAGACCTGAGTCTTGAAGCACATGAAAAGGCTTCTTGCAAAAGAAAGTACTTAAGAAATCACATCAAAAGGCCTTCGGAATTCAGAAATAGGGTGATTCCTCAAGAATTGAATTTGTAAAAGGAAACGCAGGATACATAAACATAGCAGAAAAAAGCCACCCTAAGGGAAGATACGTAGAAGTATTTAAAAATATTTGTCTAATCAAAGTGTCTAAGATATACCCTTAGGATTAGAACACAATAAAGAAAGCAGTGACAGTCAAATGTATTGTAAGCTGTTGGAAGAAAGTGTGTTAACAGAAGGACAGTATCTGGTCAAGCCCAGAAACAAGGAAGAAAGAAATTGACCCAGGTCTCAAAAATTGCCCAGGGGAGATCTTGCTTACTCTATATTCCAGAGTCTCTCAATCTTGGCACTGCTGACATTTTGGGCCAGAGGATTCCTTGTTAGGGTGGGGCTGTCCAATGAATTGTTTAGTAGCATCCGTGCCTTCTACCCATTAGATGCTAGTAAGTACCCCCATCACCACCCCAATCATGACATCCAAAAATATCTTCAGATATTACCAAACGTCCTGTGGGAGGCAAAATTGCCCCCTTAATGAATCACTGGTAACAGGCAGTTCTAAATAAGCAAAAGGCACCTGAGAATATGCTTTCTGGTGATGCCCCTCAGGTGATGCCTCACACACATACAACTTTTTCCTAGCCGTCTGTCCCTTCTGGCATCCCTTCATCCTGAGTATTCATTCAATGAATACTTACTGAGCACTTATTATATGCAAAGCATTGTAGTAGGTACTGAGGGAATAGATGTGAATATGACCCATACTTGGCCTTGGCCATCACAGATAGTATGGCTCATGGAGACGGACAAGAAACAAGTTCTGGTACTCCCAGAATAATTTAATAGCACATTGTGATAAGTGCTGCAAAGGAGACTTACAGAGGCTATGGAGTAGGGATTAATTTGCCCAAGGTGGCAGGAGTGTTGCTCCTGCAGGAGTGGTTTGAGTGAGGTCCTGGAGTGTGGCTGGAGCAGAGAGGTAAGGGAGCTGTGGGGGAGGCAGATTGTGGGGGAGACAAGGAAGGTGGACTTTACTGGCCATGGTTAGAGGCTTGATCAGGAAAGTCACATCCCACTGCAGTCTGGCTCTCACCTCCACCCAGTGGTGTGCACCACCGATTTGTGAAAGCTGACTTTATTGTTCAGAAACATTGTGGACTGGTTGTTAAACATAGCTATTATCAGAAGATAAATTGTATAAACTTACAATTAAATAAATTATATTTAAAAAGAGGTAATAAATATCCAAACTCATTACCTCCTGATTATTTTACTGCATTTTACTATTGTATATGCTCATGAGCTTATTTAAATTTATTGTATCTGTATGGTGAAAATAGTATATAATGATATACTACTGTGTATCTCTTCCCAACTCATTTAGTGACATCAAGTTGGTAGTTTGAAATCGGCCTTGGTGGGAGTATTTACACCACAGAAATTGGCAAACACTACATATCAGGCTTTGTTGAGTGTCTAGGTTTAAGAAAGTGATGGAGAAAACGTTAATAATGCAGATTAAACTTAAAAGTGTCATGTCTGTAACTGTTACATTGTGAATAGCACAAAAAAAATTGAGGAAATATTCTTCCAGGATTTGAAAACTATTATCAGATTCAGCAAAGAAGTCACTCAAGCCATTGAGGAAACAGTAAAGTTCAACACACCTTCATTGTTTCGTTTTTGTATTACCGAAAATGTAAAGAAAAGTATCAACGAACATTTGTGTTAGAACTACACTTGTAGTTAGGTTACAATTCCATTTATGAAACCATGAATACATGAGTGGAATATACAAAGAATATTGTATATTTTATTATTATTTGTAAATTCTGTTACACATCTTTTATATCAGTAAAATTTATAATAAACTTATGTTAAGTACACAAATGTAGACTTTTTTTGAAGAGTTGGTTGTTAAAACATTTACCAGCACACTCCTGCCCCTACCATCCCAAGAAACTGTTCATCACCAATGATTTCCTTGTTCCTAAATCCAGAGGTCACTTCTCAGACTTTAGCTTGACCTCTTTTCAGCATATAATATGTGACCACTGCCCTCTTTTGAAATTTTTTCCCCCTTGGCTTCTGAAAAATGATTCCCTTGGCTTACCTCCCACTGTTCTGGCTGCTCCTTCTGACTCATCCAATAAATAGTGACTGAGTACCTACAGTGTGTCAGTCACTGGGGACATACTACTGGGTTGTCTCTTCCACTTGCCCCTTAAATGTTGGTGATCACTACTCCTTGGGTGACTTCATCCACCTCTTGTCTTCAAACACCAACGAGATGCCTCTGGTTCCCAAGTCTTGGCTCTTATGTGAGCCTTAGCCCAGGGCAAAGACTACAGAAGCAAGCTGTGGAGCCAGACTGCTGGGTTCAAAGTGTACCCTCTCCCCTTGGCTGTGTGATCAGCAACAGGTCACTTAACCTTTCTGTGCCTCAGTTCCCTCATCCACACTCCAGAAGTAGTTGTTACAAGCACTTCAATGATTTGTTTCTTAGTCAACACCAGTGGCTTTGCCAATTAGTATCAGAAATAGATTTTCATTTTATTGTGAAATTAATGGCTTGTTAATTAGCATAAGATAAGCTAGTTACAAAAAAGACAAATACTGCTTGATTCCACTTATATGAGGTACCTAGAGCAGTCAAATTCAGAGACAGAAAGCAGAATGGTGGTTGCCAGGGGTTGGAGGAGGGAGGAATGGAGAGTTGTTTAATGGGTACAGAGTTTCAGTTTTGCAAGATGCAAAGAGTTCTGGAGATTCGCTACACAACAGTATGAATGTACTTAACACCACTGAACTGTACATTTAAAAATGGTTAAGAAGGTAAATTTTGTTATGTATTTTTATCACAATTTTACAAATAAATAGATAATTAAAAATAATGAAATAAAATCAGTGTGGGAAAAAAGGGATTAGTCAATAAAAGTTATTAGAACAACTGAGTAGCCATCTGGAGAAAAATATGGATCAATACCTTATACCAATATTACCAATAGATCAAAGATTACACTATAAAAAATAAAACCATAAAGGTACTCAAAGAAACTTGGCCATTTTTAACCTTGTTATTTTGAATAATTTTAGACCTTCAGAAAACTTGCAAAAATAGTACAAAATTCCTGTATACCCTTCACCCAGCTTCTCCTTATGTTAACATGTTGCATAGCCATAGCATAATTATCAAAACCAAGAAATTAGCGTTGATGCAATACTATTAACTAATCTACAGATCTTATTTGAATTTTGCCAGTTTTCCCGCTAATGCCCTTTTTCTGATTGAGGATCTAATCCAGGATTTCACATTGCATTTAGTTGTCATGTCTCCTTAGGCTTTTCTGATCTGAGACAGTTCCTCAGTCTTTTATTTTTCCTTTCATGATCTTGACACATTTGAAGAGTACTGGTGAGTTATTTTGCAGAATGTCCCTCAGTTTAGATTTGTCCAGTGTTTTCTCATTATTAGATTGAGGTTATGCATTTTTGGCAAGAATACTACAGAAGTTTGGAGTGGGGAAGACATTTCTAACTATGATAACAAAACACAGAAGTCATAAGAAAAGACTGATACATTTAAATATATATTAAAAATGTTAAGAGTATGCATGGTGAAAAATCATAAGCAAAAGTTAAAAGATAGATGACATCCTAAGGAAAATATTTATTATTCATATTGCAGAGAAAGGGCTAATTTTATTACATAAAAATCTCCTACATATCTATAAGAAAAATACCAACAACCCAATAAAAAGGTACAAAAAATTTATATAGACATTTCACAGAAAAGGAAATGTAAAGAACCCTCAAGTATATGAAAAGATGCCTAACCTCATTCACCATATGAGAAATGCAGATCATGTTTAACTTATATTTGTAATGAGCAAAAAATTTAATAGAGAGTTGGAAAGGGTGTGGGTTTAAGTAAACAGGCCTTACTTTGTTGGTGGGAGTAAAAATTGGTAACATCCATGGAGAGCAATTTGGCAATATCCATCAGAATCAAAATCAATAAAAATCACAAATACCCATGGCCTTTGACCTAGGATTTTCACTTCTAGGAATTAGCCCTACATATTTGCACATAGGTGAAATGGGAATGTGTAGATTATTCTTTGCAGCTTTGCTCGTATTGGCAAAATATTGGAAGCAATTTAAATGTCTGTCAACAGGGGACTGGTTAAATTATGTTACAGAGTAACACTATGCAGCCAGGAAAAAAGTAAACTTTATACACTGTTACAGAACAATCTCCAAGACGCTTTAAGTGACACAAGCAAGGCACAAAACCTCTCTCAAAAGAGGCACAGGGAACGGGGTGGGCTGGCTGAGGGGCACAAAACCTCTCTCAAAAGAGGCACAGGGAACGGGGTGGGCTGGCTGAGGGGCAGAAGCCGGGAGTCTGGGAGACAGGGTAGGAGAGAGACTTTCTCCATACGCTCTTTTGAACTTTTGGAATTCTGAACTACATAGTTTAAAAAAACCACAAAGTATAACATTTTAAAAGAAGGTGAGCCTGCAGCTGCTTATGTTCCTGTCTGGAAATAAAGCTAAATCAGAGGCCAGCAGAGCTAGAAATGGAGAAGTAGATCCCTGATGACATGTGAGCACCTGGATTCTGCTGTTTCCTTGTGTTCCAGTTATGTGAGCCCTCAGATTCTCCTTTTTGGTTTAAAGCTGTTTGAGCTCTGTTGGCAATGGTCTTGATCATTATGTCCATCAAAGATCACAATGTGGTTTTTTTCCCCAGCTTTATTGAGGTATAATTGACTAATGTGCTGTGTTGTAATGACTTCTTTGCTTGTGTATTATTGCAGCTCCTGGTGCCAGCACAGTGCCTGGCATTGTAGAATGAAAGAGCCCTCATTTAACAAATGAGGAAAATGAGGCCCAAGGAGAAAACCATTCGCTCCAGGACCTCATTCAGGTAGGGAGAGCTGGGACCAGAACCCAAGTCTCCTGGCCATCAGGCCAAATCAGTTGACTCAATTCAACAAGTGTTTACTGAGCACCTTCCACCTGCCAGGCTCTGGGCTTGGCATGTGATATGGAGGGAAATAAGGAAGATGTGGCTTCTTGCCAACCACACTATCTGGGGGGGGACTCCCCCCCTTCCACGAAATAGAAGAGCTTGTTCACCCCAGCAAATCAGTGAATCTCTAATGAATAGAGGGTTGCAGAGTGAGGATTTGGGACGAGGCCTCCCAGGCTCCCAATCCCAGAAGACTCTGATCTGCCTATGTCTTGTCCAACCCACACAAGGCTCTGGCACGTGGCTCTCCCACCACCCACACCCACACTACCCTGCTTCCCAAGGGGATTGGTTAAATTATGTTACAGAGTCCTGCCCAAGCCCATCCTCCCCAATCAGGTGCCTAGGAGTCCAGCATTAGCAAGCCACTTGCCTGCTATGCTGGGTTCTCTTTTAAAACACTCCTCACTGAGACCATACTTCACCATCCATTCATTATTCATTTGCTTGCCTTGTTTCTGGCACTGTGCTTGGTATTTGTGCAGGGAGAACTACACAGGTTACAAACATACCACTTTATGTATGTATATTATGTTTTATACAAAAAAACTTTAAAGAGAGTTATTTTATATGTGAAAAAAAAAGTTGATTAACCAATAAAAAGAGATCCCATCAAGGCATTTCTCTGAGCCACGGTTTCCCCAAATGTAAAATCAAGACAATACTTACCTCATAGGATTGTCATGAGGGTTGATTGATGATGGGAGGTGTGTACAACAACATTCCTAAAAGCACTGTTGTAGTAGGAAAAGAAATTGGAAACAACCTAAACACTGGTCCTTGAGGGACTAGTTAAATAAACTGTGGTAAGACTTCTGGTTAAACATGGAAGATTGGCCATAAGCATTTGTCTTCTCTCCCTTCCAAAACTTAACTAAGAGGAGAGGAGGCAAAGAGGCATAAATCTACAAGGACCAAGAGACCAGGAGAGAAGATGGCAGCAGATGAAAGATTTCAACAAGACTTTGGAGGCTGGACAGTGCCCAAAGGGTGGTGACAGAACAAGCAGGGCAGAGGGAGTCAGGACCTGACGCCCGAAGACCCTGGCAGTCCCCAGACCCCGGGTCAGAGCCAGGCTGAACACAGGGTGACTGAGTCTGTGTTCAAAGTGTTGAAACCCCTGGGGCTTCCTCACCTCTCACACCTGAGTCACACACACCGCCACTTCCCTGCCCACACTCATTTTCAGGGAGGCTTTGGACTTGGGGACACCCAATAGAAGTGAGGCTTGAGGCTAGAAACAGGAGCCCCTACCCTGCTCCAGATCCCCTACACCCCCATTGAGGGCAAAGGATGGAGAATGGAGGAGTCTTCTCCCAAAAACTGAATGGCCCCAGAGAAAGCCTGCCTCCTGTCAACATTTGGAAGTCCCCATGAAAAGCTTCCACTGTCCCACAGCAAAGCAGACAGACAATGAGTGTCCCTCCTTCCCCACCCCCCAAGCTTCCAATCATCCTCTTGGTAGGTCCCTACTAAATATGAACAGAGAGCCAAGGCCCTGCAGACATTTGAGGAAAGCCTCCAAAATGAAAGAGAGAAACTCTCCATATATTAAAAAAAAAAAAAAAAAAAAAGCCAATCAAAGAAATCTGGAAGAGACAGAGATACTAGGGAGCACAAGAAAAAACAAACAAACCTATAATTGGAAAGTAAAAAAAAAAAAAAGGAAGGGGCAACTCAATGCATATAGTCTGTTAGCATTTTCACTTTAAAAAAGAAAAAAGAAGTATCTGTCTCTGCACCAATCATTCTGGAGGATTTCCGAGACTGGAGCTGGCAGCTGTGTCGGGTCGGGGTCCTGGGCAGCTCAGAACAAGGGCTCACTGTATGCTCTTTTGTACCTTTTGAAGTTTGAATTTTGATTGTGTTACCTATTACCTAGTTTAAAACCTAATATTGAATTTTTAATATATAATTATTACCCTCAGAGAGATGAGAGAAGATATTGCATTTTGGAAATGAAAAAAATAGATAAATATAACAAAAAACTTCTTTTTTTCCCCAAAGGAGGATACATGAAACCTTCCAGAAAGTATAACAAAAAGACAAATGAGTTGGGGGTGGCCAAGGGAACCTCAGCTTATGTCTAATGTCTAAATATTTTGCGAGGAGAATGGAGTCACATTATCTGTGTAATTAAAAAACTGACCACATGTGGCAATCTATGTAAAGAGTCAGGCACGCAGTAGGTCCCTGTAGTTTCCCTTCCCTCCAGGAGCCCAGGGCTTGGCAGGCAGCCCCCTGGAGCCTTCCAGACTGGAGGGCTCAGCCAGAGGTTACAGGGTTTGAGCAGCTGATTGTGATGGTGATGGGGCTAGCCCCTTGGTCCCCATTCCAGGCAGCATTCCCAAGGGCACGCTTCTTCTGCTCCTAATTAAAGGCCTTTGATTTACAAGCTTCAGTGAGGGACTCACAAGGTCTCTGAAATTAATTACTAGCTTGGTCAGGTTTGACTCATATGGATGGAGCAAGTTCATGAGTCAGTGCGGGAATGACCCAGCCCCCTTCCATCCCAACTTCTAAGTCGGTTGTTGTTAGAAGAGGAAAAAACAGTAAAAGAAAACCTTTGTTAAAGGATTTCTCTGTGTTGCCTACATCAGAATCACCAGAGATGCTTCTTAGAAGTGAACTTGGGTCCCCTCCCACATCCTTTGAATGAGCCTTGGGAGTGGGGCCCAGAGATTCGGTTGCCAACCCCCCAAGCAGGTAAATGTAAACTGAGCCAAGATCTCAGTTACGTAAGTATATTACTTTATTTTTCTTTAGTTCAGCTTACCTCTCTTTGGGTCTCCATTCTACTTGCTTGCAGAAAGCACTCATTCATTTCCAGGTGAACTCAGTCAGCCCATCCCACCCATTCTCCTGTGTAAACTGATTGATCTAAATTGGGGGAGTTCCTTAGCATCACAGCACAGGTGGGGAGGCCGGGAGAGGCTGCTCAGTGAGAGCCCTCTCTATGAGATAAATCCCCCCGAGTCCCCACCTCCATAGATCATACATGCCCTCATTTCTACTCTGCTGCTGCTGCCCCCAGGATCCAACAGCAATGGCATGGTGCCAGCTTTCCAAGCCACACCCCATGGCCTTGGCTCCCCAAATTTATTCTGGATTCTGTCCCTTACATGTCCCCAAGACTTGGGCATCGGGGAAAATGAGGATCACTTCTAAACCAGTGTTTAGCCTCTTGTCTGGTCCTTCACTAGCTTCTCCTCTGCTAGTGCAGGGTGTTGGGCCAGAGTAGGGGGTTGCGGGGGATCTGCCTATTTGTACCTCCTTCCAACCTTCCTGTCTTAGACCCAGACACTGTGGCTTTTGAACTTAAAAGCCTGGAATTTGGCTCTTTGTTCTCTGGCTAGAAAGTAGCGTAGTCTCAGGGCCCAAAAGCAAGAGCTAGCACCCCACAGCACAATCTGAGGCCCTCATGGAAGACGCTCTTTTCTTCTTTTTCACAAAGACTGAGCCGCCGACATTCTATGTCAGTGCACAAGGACCAGGGAAGTGGCTGTTCTTAGGAGGAGGAGGGAGCTAAGAGCATCTTATCTTAGATCTGCTAAGTCCCCACATCCAACACATACTCGCTGCTCACTCACCTCCCCCAGACAGCTGGGAAACGATACCTCTGGTGACAGGGCCAGTCCCCAGGCTTCTGCTGGGAGGGAGTGGGGTGTTGCATGGGGGAGGTTATCACACCTAGAGGCCCTGGGAAGCCTGGGTGGGGGAGGGAAGAAGCTGGTTCCTGTCTGTCTCAGAGACCAAGGCCACCAGCCTCCCCTCCTGAGGATGCAGTGAGCACCCCTACAAAGCCTCCCCTAGACGCCTCCTTCTTCACTCTTGAGGCTTGCCTTGACCCATCCCACCAGACAGGCAGCTCACCTGGTCCCACCCATCTTCTCCTCCCCTCAGTGCCAGTTCTGCTATGAATGAGCAAGGTGGGTGTGTGCAGCTGCTGGGTCTGTTTAGAGGCCCTAAAGAGACCAGTCAGAGATGGAAGGGACCTACCATGTTCCAGGTCAAGCCATTTAACAAATATATATTTAGTGTCTACATATGTGATATATTTTGGGTCCAGGGACAAGACAGGAACTGTCCAAGGTCACACCTATGAGACTAATCTTTGTGTAAAGTAGTACCGTGTACCTGGGTACTGCAGGTGCCCCCTTGCCTACTGTTCTCCTTCCCTCTAAAGAAAAAAAAAGCCCTGTCCTTTCGGCCTAGGCCCTGCACCTGCAATCAAAAGCTGAGTCCTCCTGTGGCCCGGGTAGCTGACCCAACTCTGGGCCAGAGCTAGACTTTGGCTGGTCTGCAGCCACCACGTGAAGCAGTCCCACGGGGCAGCCTCGTGCCCTCCTCCCTGGGGTCCTAATCTTGCCCTACCTCAGTGGGGCCTGGCCTGCCAAGTATCCCCCGGTCTGAACTCCAGTTGCGAGGAGGGGCAGCTTTCACACGCTGCAGCGACTTGGTAGGGGCGGGGAGCCTGCCTCATCTCCTTTTCTTCATACCCCTCTACTCAGCGGCCAGGGGCCCCAGACCTCCCTTGAGACATCCACCTGCGGGTTGATGGGTTGGGGACCTATTCCCACCACTCCACTCCACCTCAGCAGCAGGGTGCCAGCTATCCATATTGCCCCCGGGACCTGATTTCCCGCCCCTATTCCAAGTGCTGAAGGCGGGTCACCAGGCGTTGGGACCTGGGTGCACGCCGAGACCTTGGGCAGTGTGGGGTGCGGACTGATGAGGGAGGACGTGGTTTGGGGATGGGGGTGCCATAGGGGCACAGGCGCGGGGGTGGCTCTGAGGGCTGTGGTCAGGCGGGGCGGGTTGGCGGTGGATGTGGCGAAGCCGCGGCAGCCAGGCTCGGGGCTCGCGGGGCCAGGGTCGGTGGGGGGGGCACCGCGCCTCCAGGCCCGCGGCCCCCCGGGCACGACCCCCGCCCCGCGGCGCCCCGCCCCGCCCCCGCGGCCCGGCTCCTGACGGGTCGCCGCCGCGCCCCGCCCCCGCCCGCAGTGCCCGGATGTGGGTGACGTGCGGCCGCCATTTTCCCGTCCCGGGCAGCCAGCGCCAGTCGGAGCCAGCGCGAGCTGCCGCCGCCGCCGCTGCCACCATCACTGCAGCTGCCAAGTCCTCCGCCCGCTGCCCCCGCCATGTGAGTCGGCCGCCCGCGCCCGCACCGGGCTTGCCTGCGCCGGCCGCCACCCTTGGGGCGGGCCCGGGGAGTGCCCGGGGTTCGGCCCGCGCCCCGAGGCCAGGCCGGCGCCCGTGACTGCGCGCGGGCAGTCGGAGAGCCCCGCGTCCCGGGCTGGCCTCGCGGGCGGTGGTCGCGGGAGAGAGTGGACCCGGCGTCCGCCCGCCCCTGTCATCGCTGCCGCCAGTCATTTTGGGTCGACCCCGGACAGTGTCTGTGAGGTCGCTCTCATTTGACAGGCGGGGAAACTGAGACCCGGAGTTGGGGGGAGGCCTCACTCAAGGTCACGCAGCTTGTCGGCGGCGGGGCCTGATGGAGACCAGGGCGCCCATCGGGTGGCCTTCCTCCCGGGAAGGAGGAAGGGAGGGATGGATGGATGGACAGGCGGATGGGCGGAGCCCTGGCTACGGGGTTGGAGGCTCCAGGCCCTGGGTCTTAATGGGCTCCTGTCCTTCAGGTCGGCCACCGCTGCCACCGCCCCCCCTGTCGCCCCAGCTGGGGAGGGAGGCCCCCCTGCACCCCCTCCAAACCTCACCAGTAACAGGAGACTGCAGCAGACCCAGGCTCAGGTGGATGAGGTGAGTGTGGGGGGTGTCAAAGGCAGTGGGAAGGACCCTGAGGGCTGGCAAACCGGTGTGGGGCCCATCTTGGGTTGAGGATGATGGCAGTTTACGTTTATGAGTTTTGGGACAAAGACATACCATGCCGCATCCCTGTCATCGTGCTCTTGGAAGGGCCCTGGGGTGTTAGTCATCCTTACTAGCCTGGGGTGTTTCAGCCTGGGCAGGTGTGCTCTGGTGATAGGCAGGCTGCTGGAGGCTTGATGAATAGAGGGTGCTGCTATGACATCTGAGATGTTTCGCTACTAGCATGCCCCTGATGTGTGCCCCTTGCATGTCCTCAGGTGTGCTAGGCATGTTCTGTGTGTGTCCTTGGCATGTTAGCCTGGCAACATGGGGTGCATGTTCCGTATGTGGATGCACAGTCAAGAAGTGCCCTCGTTGAGGTGGGCCTTGGCACACCCTCTGCCTCTTGGGCCCTCCCCCAGGTGGTGGACATCATGAGGGTGAACGTGGACAAGGTCCTGGAGCGGGACCAGAAACTGTCAGAGCTGGACGATCGTGCGGACGCACTTCAGGCAGGGGCCTCCCAGTTTGAAACAAGTGCAGCCAAGCTCAAGCGCAAATACTGGTGGAAAAACCTCAAGGTAAGGGTGGAGGCAGACGGGAGAGCAGATAGGACTGGTGGGTGAATGGAGGTCTCATGGTCTGTCTCATTTACCCTCCCCTCTTGCCCCCAGATGATGATCATCTTGGGAGTGATTTGCGCCATCATCCTCATTATCATCATCGGTGAGTAGGGCAGGAGTGGTGAGGCCCCTTTCTCTGGAGAGGTTTCCCCCTGCAAATTCTGGGTTTTGAAGGTCGTTAACCTAGTTTTTACTATTCAGCAAAAAGCATATATAGCTGCCATGGCAGTTCTGATTCACCTAGAGCCCCCAACCTTGATATTGTTTAGCCTGCACTTTGCCTAGTTCTGGGCAATTTCTCTTAAGGTTTTTGGAAACAGGAAAGCTGGTGGATCCACACTGTTCCCTTGAGGACCCTTTGGGCCTGAGAGCCCAGTCTGGGAACCCTGGAATTGGGGAGTGGGAGAGCAGGAATGGCCCAGGGGCTTGACTCATGGCTAGGAAGCCAACCACCTTGAGAGCTTGTGGTCTCAGAGGCCCAGAGGATTAGGGGTCTGTTGCCCCAAGGTCATACCATGGAGTTGAAGAGACCTTCGAACCCAGCTGTCCAGCCCCCTTGCTTTACAGATGGAGAACCTGAGACTGAGTGGGGAAGGGATGTCAGCCAGCTGGGAAGTGGGGAGGTTGGGAGCAGGGCCAGGCCTGACACACTGCTTTCTCTCTCTCTCTCTCTCTTTCTCCCCTCTTCCTCTTCTTCCTTCTCTTTCCCTCTCTACAGTTTACTTCAGCTCTTAAACCCCTGAGGAGCCTGCCCTGCCCAGAGAAGGGCCTCTCCCCTCCATCCCCAGCCGCTCCTCCACCTCTCAGCCATATCTTCCAGCCTCCCCTCCCCTGGATCCGTGTGTGTGTGTCCGTGTGTGTGCCCCCCTGTAAATAGCCAGCTGTTATTTATACATATATAATATTATATATATTTGGTCTGTTTGTAGTTTTATTACTAGAAGATTTTTCTGGTTGTCCTTAACACCCCTTCCTGAGGTTCCCATCACCTCTTTTCTCTTTCCCTCCTTCCCTGTCCCTCTCTTCCTAACCTGCTCCAAGTCCCTTCATTTGCATCTGCTATGCAATAGTCCCTCTTCCTCTCCTCCTTCCCTTGGATTTAGCTGATCCTTCCTTCCACCCTGGCCTTCCCATACCCCCAGCCCCCTACAAAAAAAAAACAAAAAGCAACTGTCCAGGCCTCCTTAGGTGCATCTTCTTTGTATCAGTGGGAGGCTCTGAGACTGGCCCCACTTGGTCCTAAGGTCTTCTGGGAGCTTCCAGCATGTTAATTAGCAATCATTTGCATACTGACATCCCTTTTGGTTTCCTTCTTTTTTGTTCCATTACTCTTCTCTTCATTCTTTCAACCCGTATTTCTTTTTTGCTGAGGACTTAGTCCCCATTGGTCCTTGTATCACACTTTCATTTGCATGACATTACTTGCAGGTGGTGGGGAGCCTGGGCTTTTGGGGAGCCAGGGTGTTCTGGCCCCCAGAATTGCCCCCTCCTAGCCTCTCTAGTCCAGTTTGCCTCCCCTACCCCCATTTTCCAAACCTCTTGTCCCCTCCTCTCCCTCCCCCCAGCTGGTGTGTAAGTGTCTTGGAGTTCAGTGTGTTATGATGGACCAATAATTCTGCCACTTGGAGTCTCTCCCCACATTCCTGCTCTCCAGTTTTCATGTGGGGCGCCCAACTGACATTCCCATGGGATCTCCCTCCCTCCCATCTGCCTGATCTGCCTCCTCCCCCTCCCACCAGGAGAGTTGGGGGTTGGCCACAATGTGATTTCTTTTGGGAGAGGTGGCTACCAGTGTGTGGGAGGTCATCACTGCCTTGGGGAGGAGTAGAGCAGGGCAGAGAATCCCCACAATTCCTGCCTGAAATCTCCTCTGGCCCCACCCCTGCTGGGGGTTGGAATGAAAACGCTCCTCCCCAATTTGGGGGGTGTTGTCCCCATCACTGCCCAGCTCCTCTGACTGTCCCCCTGAATTCAGGGTGGGGTACCAGTCACTGCCAATGAGTACATGGACTTGCTGGAAGATGGGGATTCTCACCCCTCTCTAGGGCGGTGGAACCCGAAGATAGAGCTGTCTCCTCCTTAGGTGAAGTGATAGAGGAAGGGTCTAATGTCTTTAAATGGCACAATTTTAGGGGTCTGAGAGTGCAGTCCCTTAACCTGCCACTGGAGGGGACCCACCCCCAACTCTTCCCCCCGACACTCAAAGTTTCTGTGTGGAGGGAAAGCAGGGAGATCTAAACTGTGGTATGAAAGGGTAGGGAGAGATGCTGGGGGTGGGGGTGCTGTGTTCTAGACCCCCCCATATTATCCCAGTGTCCCCTGCCCCCCATTCCCTCACCCATGTCCCCAATTCTGTGGCGCATCCAGATTGTGAAAATGTACAATAAACGTGTAATGAGTAACCAGGTGGTGTCTGTTCTGATATCTTTTCTTAACCAGTGGGAAGGGTGTTGAATCTGCAGGTATAACAGGAAGGCTGAGAAGATACATTGGGAAGGGACTGAGTTTTGCTGGATGGCCTGACCTTGGGCAGGGCAAAGTGATTCCCAAAGTGGCCACCGGGGGCCGGGGGGGGCACACCAGGAGTTGATAACAGGAAGTGTTCATGGTCCCCGTGTCTCGCCTGGTGAACCCTGAGGTCTGCGTTTCCCAACTACTTCCTGTCCCCCACGTGCCCCTTCTTTTGCTTGGGGGCATGCTTCTGCTGTTTGTTGGATTCCTTTCTACCCTTTGATTTAACTCCCAGATGCTCAGCAGTTGCTCTCATGGTCATTTACCCTTGCGTCTGAAGAAGATGACTAACTTCTGCAAAACATTGCTTTGCCTTGGTGCCTAGCACAGTGCCAGCATCCAGAAGGGGTTAATAAGTACTTATTGAATGAATCGGTTCAGGAAGACCCAGCTGAGTGTGGTGTGAAACTGGCCAGAGATGGCCTGCTACCTCTGCACTCTGTGTTGTCCAACTGGTGACTCTAGACCCAACACTGAACTCCCTTAGCCTCCATGATGTCCCTGATGTGGCACCTTAGCATTCCTGTCCCCAGGCACTTCAACAATGTGTGGAGAGTGCTAGGTGTGCTGTGGAGGGCTGACTTCTGGCTGCAACATGAAGATTCAGCGGTATAAGAGACCTAGATAGCGTTTCCCAAACTTGTCGGCTCCTAAGAGATGCTTTTTAAAATAGATTTTCTAAGGGGCCCAGATGATACTTATAGTTAGGTACATAGTTGTTATAATGTCCACCGTTCGTTGAGGGCTTACTATATTCCAGACAGTGCTCAGGGCTTTTTCATGCTTCATCTACTGAATCCTTTCCAGGTTTAGGGTTCCCGTAGGTCCTAGGACCCACCTTCTTTATAGTGTCAGGGACCTCGGTTCAAATCTTGACCTCATTACCGACTAGCGTGTTAATCCGGACAGATCATGTTACCTCTCTGGATCTCAGTCTCATTTATGAGGCGGTGGGTTTGTAAGAAGCTCCTGGCCTGGTCCACAGAAAACAAGAGACAGGTATCGTCGTCGTCATCATCACCCGGCACTGACAGGAAGATCGCTTCACCCTAATGTTGGAACCTTCCAGCTTCGCGGAACCTCAAGGAGCCAGGGCCGGAGTCCTAGCGCGGGGGGCGCTCTTGCATTGCCAGAGACTGCTCTCTCCGCCCTCGGCACAAAGCGCCCCTACCAACGCCACCGCCGCTCATGTCTGCGCCTGCGTGCAGGTCACACTCATGCGCCTGCGCAGACTCCGCAGTCTTGGGTACCAGTGTCGTCAAGGAAAATCCCCAGCTTCTAGGTAAACAAGTTGCCGCGTGAGACCGACGGCACGTGTCCTCTACAGCTCCGAGACCTCTCAGCCTATGAGAAAGTTTGGGGGGCTGGACTGGCATTTGCGTCGCCGATCTAGGCAGGTCGGGGTATGTTGCCACAGCCAATAGGAACTTCGGAAGTGGATGGAGGCGTGCCTTCTGTCAGACTTCCAATCAACGCTCAGGGGCGGCCCCTCCCGCACATGGAGCTGTCACTGCCGGTTGGCAAGCTGACCAATGAGAAGACGACGGCGGGCAGTGATGCCAATGGTGGCCATGCGGGGGCCGGGCTGCAGCACGCGGCGCGGGGCATGGGTCGGTGCCCTAAGGCCAATAAGCTTGAGGGGCGTGGCAGCCCGGCCAGTGGGCGGGCCTGGAGGAGCGAGTCCGGGTCGCTGCGGTCCTGGTCGGGAAGAAATCTGACTCGGCGTGCGCGCCGAGCGGTGAGTGCTCGGGGTTCGGGGGAGGAGAGCGGCGGTCGGTATGGGTTTTTCCGGGTTAGTGTGTTGTGTCAGAAGGGGTGTTAATGGACGGGGTGGTGGTGGGGGGATCATGCAAATACGTGTTCCCCGCGATGGGAGCTCTGATGGTTGTGGGAAATAGAAACAGCGAACTTAGCTCTAGAGGGACGTGGGCTGGATCACTGACATCAGATCCCTCACCGCCCTAGGGCACCTGGACACCTGATTGCCTGGGAGGAGGGACTCGGAAGCCCTCAGCGACCTGAGGACCTGAGACCCCTGCTCCCCGGAGGTCCCAGGACGGGACCGTGAGAGCGGGTGGGGGACGTTCCAGTGCGTGGCTACTGTTTGAGTGGGTGCCTTAAACACCTGAAAGAGACAGGGGTTCTGAGGCTGTAGGGAGGCCCTGGTAGGGCAGGTGGGAGCGTATCAAAGGGTTGACGTGGTGATTTGAGAAAGGGTGGTGAGATGGTTTGTATAACCCTGAGCCAGTGACATCGTGGTTCTGGATGTCTTTCTCATGTGTAAAGGGGAGAGGTTGGGCCTCGGAGCCATTCTTGGGAGTAAAGGTGGGGTAGAAACTGTTGAGTCCTGAGAGGGAGGATGAGGTTGTGCAGATTGGCTGTGCACGTGTCTTCCTGAGGCCCTGGAAGTGAGGAGGCACCAACAGGGTGCTCTGGTATCTGTCTGTACAAACAACCAGGTCTGTGGTAAAGTGACCTGGGGTAAGGTGAAAGAGTGAGGAAGTGGGGTTCGTAGGAAATCACTGGGGTTGGTGGCTGCTAGGGTGATCTCAAGGACTTTGTGAGCATGTGAAGACTGGGGCTATGATGATTCCAAGTATGTGGGGAATGCAAACTGAATGTCCGAGATCCAGCCCAAAGGAGAGGAGGGGTTGGATGGAGTCTGTGTTCCAACCACCAAACCTAGAATCAGCTGGATATTTGATAGGCCCAGGTTCCCCAGTGCTAGGTAACAAACACCTCACAGGTTCCTGAAGCGTAAGAAGTCAGAATGATAAACCATTATGAGAGCTCAGATTCAAACCCTGGGCTTCATTTGTTAAGAGCCTGAGAACATATGAGACAATTTAGACAAGTTTAGTAACTTCTGAGCCTTAGTTGGTCCTTGTGGAATGGGGATAATAATACCCATCTCACAGGGTTGTTCTGGGACTTAAATAAGATAATATATATAAAGTGCTTAACAAAAAGCCTGGGTCATGTTTTTAATTTTTTTTAGCTAAAAAATAATGGCTATAGAATGATAAAACAACAATGACAGGGTGAGAGATTGATGTGAATGCTGTGGTAGGGAACTATTTTCACATTCTCAAGTTTTTCTGCAAGTTTTGGTGACTCCCTCCCCATTTCCCTCTTCCTGGTACTTCTTGTCTTCAGGCACCAGCCCCAAATCCTCATTCCACCCTTTTATCTCTCTCCCAGGATCCAGTCCTCAGGCTGGGCCACTTGCTCTGTCCCATTTCGACTTCCTCATCCTAGACCCATTCTCCTTCCTGCCCATCCTCCGTGTCTCTGCTGCCATAATAACAAGAGGTTCAGGCTCTGAAGGGGGACTCTGGGAAGGAGCAAAGGTGCGTGTTCTCTCCCAGAACCTGGGCCTCCAACTCCCCCATCCGGGCTCTTTGGGACTGAGCCAGCAGATGTGTACAGTTTGGGAGAAGAGGAAAGCCAGTGCCAGGAGCTGTAGAAACAAGCCGAGGGGAGGGCGGATGCGAGTCCGGAGAAGAGAGCCAGGCGTGGGGGCGAGGGCGGGGGACCCCTTCCTCCTAATCCTCTCTCCAGGAATCCCTGGCTTTGGGACAAGACGGCTGTCGTTGGGTTAGGGGAGGCGCCCAGGCTGGGTGCCTGTCCTGGGCCACCAGCCAAGAGAACATGATGTTCCCAAGTGCGCTGGCCGCCGCCGCCGCCCTCTCGGGCTGGCCGCCTCCCAAACCGCTGCCTCTCCGGCCTCCCTGCTCCACATTCCCCGGCTGCCTCGCCCCGCCCCCTTCCTCCGCTTTGACGTCACTGCTATCACCGCCCCCTCTCCTCCATTGACGGCAGCAGGGCCTGGTTACTGTGGGGACCATGAGGCAGGACAACCAGGGCCTTGAGAGCAAGTGAGGGCTGCTGGAGCACTGGACCCTTTTGTCCATGCAAAAGATAAATATGGAAGTGGAGGTGGGAGAGCAAGGACCGCCTGTGTCAGGGGAGATCACATCTAAATCCCTGAGGAGAGGTGGGTAGGAAGAAAAACGATGTTTCCGGAGAAGAGGTGTCTGAAAATGAGGCCAGGGGGTGGGTCACAGTATATGAGTTAGGGGGACATTTTCAAGGAGAGAAGACTGAGAAGCTAGGCTCCTGAATCCTTTGTTTCTTGTTTTCTTGCTTTGGTTTTTCTGGGTTATTTTGTGACATCCCTGTGTCCCAACTTTCCACTAGAGCCCTCCTCCTGGTTCCCCATAGGGAACACCGTTGTTAAGGAAAGCTAAGGCCACGTGACAGTGAGGGGAGTGCAACCACAGCTGACTTTGTCAGCAGCAGCTTGGGGGCCTCTTCACTTGCCACCTACGTTTCCAAGGAGCCCTGAGAGGAACTACTCATCACAGTCTTGGATGGAGCTGGAGCTCTCCCCGGCCCAGCCTGGCACTTTATTCCCCCAAATTAGGACTCAGTGTTCTGCTCCCCCTTTTTTTAAAAAAAAAAAATATAATTTCCAGTCCCTTCTCCATTGCTGAGGCCCCTTTCCCTCCCCTCCCTATCCTTGTTAACAACAAAATTGCAGAGTTTATTGATCATCTACCATGTGACAGATCAAGTTCTGTCCTGGGGGCTGAAGAATAGTAAAGGAGACAGATGAGGTTCTTGGCTTTCTCTTTTCCTAGAGGTGGGAATCTGAAGCCCTTGCCACCCCACCTTCCTCTGTCTAGGGTTCCTGTTGGTCTCTTCTCTCACCCACCCCCTTTGTTCCCGTGTATCCCTGACTTCCTGGCCCCTACTTTTGGGACAGCCCTGTGGGTGGCTGCACCCTCAGGAGAGAAGAACCAGTAGTCACCATGTAGGCTGCCCGGAGACCTTTTCTCTGATTGGCCACAGAAGCACCTGCCATTGTTTCCCTTCACAGCCCCTATTGGCTCTGGCTGCCCCTTCTATTGTTTGCATCCTCCCCCGCCAACTCCACCCCCCCATCACACGTGGACCTTCAGTTGCCCTCCTCTTAGCGGTCCACAGGATTTGAACTGTCAGAGGAAGGGGTTGGGTAAAACGGCTTTATTATGATGACAATGCTGGGTTTCTGTCTGTCCCCCTCCTCCCAGAGACCAGCCATCTCAGCCAGCTTGGCTCACCTCCCAAGGTCTGCATTCCTTTTCCCCATCCCTGGCAAGGCCAAGGTGTCCTGTTCTGCAAGGCTGGTCAGTTCAGGAAGTAGACATGTCAAGCACCTACTGTGGCCCAGGCATTTTCTCCAAAGAAAGGCAGTTTACCTCCTGTTCCCTCTCTCCCATTATTCACTGTGCAAGGCGTCCTGCGCCTATTGGCTGGGCGGTGGTGTCTGGGGCCCTTCAGCCCAGCGCCAGCACCCAGATCCACGTGCGCCCGGGTGTGTGACACAGCCCTGACCTCAGTGGGGGCCAGTAGCCAATCAGGCGCCGGAACGAGATCCCCTGCCAATCGGGGGCGGGGCCTGTGGCTTCGCCGGCTGGAGGCCAATGAAGGGCAGTGCCTGGCATTATGCAACCCGCCTCCTGGCCCCGCGGAGCTTCCACTCCGCTGTGGGCTGCAACGGCGGCGGGCAGGCGGCCGGAGGGCGCTCACGCGGCCAGGTAGGCATCTCCGCGGCCACCCGGGGGCCAATCTCGGGTCCCGAGCCGGACCGCCACCACTTCCAGCCTAATGCGCCGCTTTCGGCCCATGCGCTCAGACGGCACACCAGTAAAATCCGCCTTCCTTGCCGCTGTCCATCCCCTCTGTCCCCGGGGACCTAGGTGTTTCTCGCAACCCTGTTACCGGGTGTCCGCACTCCAGGCCCGCTTACTTTACCTCCAGCTTTGCCCTCCGCTCCCAGCTATCGCGGCCCCACACCCGACCCTCAGCAGGCATGCCCCCTGTCGCCTTTCTTGTCACTTGGGGGTCCCATGTTTTGCCCCGGCACCAGGACCCCTTCAGGCTTTCCGCGCTCCTCGCTTCAATCCCTGGCCCCGCGCCGGCCGTGATGTCAGTCCGGTTAGGGCTGGAACATCCCGTTCCCGGCGCTAGTTCCTGCTGTTGGCCACAGCCTTCCCTTTTCTCCTGGCGCTCAGAAAATGCTCGGAGTGTTGGGGGTGTGGTTGGACGGGGAGTAGGGGAAGAACAAGCCGCTGGCTGTTGTGCGTCCCTTGCTCAGAGCTGAGTGTGTCTGCTTTGGATGGGGGTGGGGTGGTGGTGTCTAGAGAAGTAGAGGACTGAGGGGAGAGAATTCCTGGGTCCCTGACAGTGGCAGGTGCCAGCTTTGGTCCTGGGGGTCGGGGGAGGGTGCAGGGGCCGGAGAAGGAAAGGCTGTGTCGTCTTGACCAGAATGACTGGGATCCAGGCGAGCGCCAGGCTGGGGGGCTCCTGCTCGGAGGGCGGTGGCGGTTGTGTTTTGCCCTGGGGAGCAAGGCCAGCCCCTGGAACTCCGATGGGTCGCCCCTCTTCATACGGTCATCGAGCCCTCCGGCGACTGGGGATGTATTAGAGGTGGGCGACCCCTGGCAGCGCCCGCCAGTGTGGGAGTGGGTCGTTCCCTTGCTTCCGCCGGGAAATGGGGGAGGGGTCGCCCCTCCCGCCCTCCTGTGGTCCCTCCAGCAACCGCTGAGCTCAGCTGCTGACGTCGGTTTCCCTGGCGACCGCGGCGGCGGCGGAAGTGCGTGGTGGGGCTGCGCATGTCCGTGCGCATGTGCAGCGGGGGTGGCGCCGCCCCCGGTTAAAATTAGCTTGCAGGCCTAAATATAGAAGGATAAAGGCTCACACCATGCTCTGAGTCCTGGGAGTCCAAGGCAGTGGGGGGCTTGATGGGGATTTGGGGACGGGAAATGTCCAGGCTTTGGCCCACAGCCGTAGTTCTAGTCGACTACCCAGGCCACGCTGTCAGGGGATGTGGGAGAAGGGCCAAGAGAGGCTCCTTCCCACCTGGAGCCCCCCTAGGGGGACAGGAAACAGCTTGCCTAGGCTCCCTATTGGAAGCCTGGGTCCCAGGAGCATGCGGGCAGGCAGGGGAGGGTTTGAGTGAAGCCCACAGGTACTGTGAAGTTAACAGCCCAGTTTTCTCCAAGCCCTCCTTCCTGGTCTTCCTCTCCAGGTACTGGCTGTGATCAAACTTCTCAATCTTCAGAGACTCGGGTCTCCCATCTCACTCCCCCAGCCAGGCCTCCTGGCCCTCTTGTGCATCCGTGGTGGCCTCTCCACCTTCTCTGTTCTCCTCCTGCCCTCCCCATGGCCCAGACATGAGCGGCCCCCTAGAAGGGGCTGATGGGGGAGGGGACCCCAGGCCAGGGGAATCTTTTTGTCCTGGAGGAGCCCCATCCCCTGGGCCTCCACAGCACCGGCCTTGCCCTGGCCCCAGCCTGGCTGATGACACGGATGCCAACAGCAATGGCTCGAGCGGCAATGAGTCCAACGGGATTGAGTCCAGGGGTGCATCGCAGCGGAGCTCACATAGCTCCTCTTCCGGCAATGGCAAGGACTCGGCCCTGCTGGAGACCACTGAGAGCAGCAAGAGGTGTGTATGGATGTGTGTTTCAGGGTCTGCGAGTGGTCTTGTGAGCAGGCTGAGCTAGGAGACAGGCCCATGGTGCTGGCCACTTTCCCCTCATCTTGGGCTTGTTGCTTCTCCCCTAGCACAAACTCGCAGAGCCCATCCCCACCCAGCAGTTCCATTGCCTACAGCCTCCTAAGTGCCAGCTCGGAGCAGGACAACCCATCTACCAGTGGCTGCAGGTTCATGGGGTGAGGGCTGAGGGAGAGGGCTAGGGGCCTGGGCTGCGCTCTGGGGCTAATGCCTGTACCCTCTCCCTCCCTGTGGGCCTTACAGCAGTGAACAGTCAGCCCGGGCAAGGACCCAGAAGGAACTCATGATGGCACTGCGGGAGCTCAAGCTTCGGTTGCCACCAGAGCGCCGGGGCAAGGGCCGCTCGGGGACCCTGGCCACGCTACAATACGCACTGGCCTGTGTCAAGCAGGTGCAGGGTGAGTGGTGCTTCCTGGGAGGGCAATGGCCAGGTCCAGGACTACTATGGAGGAGCAGTCTCCTCACAAAATCCCCCACTGCCCTTACTCTGCAGCCAACCAGGAATACTACCAGCAGTGGAGCCTGGAGGAGGGTGAGCCTTGTGCCATGGACATGTCCACCTATACTCTGGAGGAGCTGGAGCACATTACATCTGAGTACACGCTTCGCAACCAGGTCAGCCACAGCTTGGCCTCTCCATCCTGATGCACCCCCCCCACCCCCACTCCCACAGCTCCTGAATCTGCTCTTGTCCTCACTTTCCTGTCTAGGATACCTTCTCCGTGGCTGTCTCTTTCCTGACAGGCCGCATTGTCTACATTTCGGAGCAGGCAGGTGTCCTGCTGCGCTGCAAGCGGGATGTGTTCCGGGGTGCCCGCTTCTCAGAGCTCCTGGCTCCCCAGGATGTGGGCGTCTTCTATGGTTCCACTGCCCCCTCTCGCCTGCCCACCTGGGGCACTGGGGCCTCAGCAGGTGAGGACCCCAAGAGCTTGGGGGGAGGGATGAGCAGTCTCAGGAAGGTCCTGCCGTGAGGGGCCAGGGGACCCAAGCTTTTCCTTGCTGGGTTCTTCTCAGTCCAGGGAGGGGGTAGGGGGCTGTGCTCACCGCCCTCCTGGTCTGTTCCAGGTTCAGGCTTCAAGGACTTCACCCAGGAGAAGTCTGTCTTCTGCCGTATCAGGTAGGTGGGGGAAGTGGAAGCAGACCCTTTCCACCTTCCAGACAACCCCATTTTTGCTCTGTGAACTGTAACCTTGAGTAGGGGGTGGGTGGCCCTCCATTGATAGTCCCTAATGCCCTTCTCTCCCTTACCAGAGGAGGTCCTGACTGGGATCCAGGGCCTCGGTACCAGCCATTCCGCCTAACTCCGTATGTGACCAAGATCCGGGTCTCAGATGGGAGCCCCGCACAGCTGTGCTGCCTGCTCATCGCAGAGCGCATCCACTCGGGTTATGAAGGTGGGCACACCAGGGGCCTAGCCTTGTGGGGGGTAGGAGGAAGGGCCCCTCCTCTAGGCTGTGGGTGAGGCACCACATGAGTCTGGGAGGCATGACCCAGCCCCTCAGAATTTTGGTACAGAGAAGGTATTATGAGAATGAGGGTTTGAGTCCCCCTTTAGAGGTAGAGTTGGATGAGAGCCCCATGCTAGGAGAGGGCAGAGAAGAGTGCCTTGGTTCTCAGCTTCATTACTGATATGGGGCCCGAAAATGGTTCGGACCATCTTTGTAGGCCAGAGGGCCCAGAGCAGAGCTGTGGGGAGGAATGCCAGCCAGCCGGGGCCCCAGGCAGCATGGAGGGCTGAGGAGCTGGAACATTCTGGATGAAACCCAATGGTCGTACTTTCTATGCCTCAGCTCCCCGGATCCCCCCCGACAAGAGGATATTCACCACACGGCATACGCCCAGTTGCCTCTTCCAGGATGTGGATGAAAGGTGAGGTCAGGACCTGGGGGAAAAGGGGGTGGCCAGGACTGAGGCCATGACTACTCTGATGCCTTCTCCCATTTCAGGGCCGCCCCACTGCTGGGCTACCTCCCCCAGGACCTCCTGGGGGCCCCAGTGCTCCTGTTCTTGCATCCCGAGGACCGACCCCTCATGCTGGCCATCCATAAGAAGAGTAAGTCCTCTTATCCTGCTCTCCCTTCCCGGCTGTCTGCAGGGCTTCCTAATGGCTGCCCTTGTGATTGTGTCTCTCGGTGCCTTGGTCTCCTGGATCTCCAGTGGGGTGATTCTCTGCCTTACTTAGCTCTCCCTGCTGCTGACCCTCACCTCATTTCCCACTGTCTTCAGTCTTGCAGCTGGCTGGCCAGCCCTTTGACCACTCCCCTATTCGCTTCTGTGCCCGTAATGGGGAGTATGTCACCATGGACACCAGCTGGGCCGGCTTTGTGCATCCCTGGAGCCGCAAGGTGGCCTTTGTGTTGGGCCGCCACAAAGTACGCACGTAAGTGGGCCAAGCCCTGGAGCTGGCACTGGGGAAGGTGACTGTGTGGGAGGGGGCAGGGTGCATCTCATCTTTCCCTACCCCTCAGGGCACCCCTGAATGAGGACGTTTTCACTCCCCCGGCCCCCAGCCCAGCTCTGTCCCTGGACTCTGATATCCAGGAGCTCTCGGAGCAGATCCACCGGCTGCTGTTACAAGTGAGAGTTGAGGGGAGGGGCCTTGGGAGATGAGGAAGGGGTGGGGAGCAGGGCTGTAGACCCCTAACCTATTCTTCTCCCTGCCTCAGCCTGTGCACAGCCCCAGCCCCTTGGGGCTTTGTGGAGTCGGTCCTGTGACTTCCCCAGCCCCTCTCCTCAGCCGTGGCTCCTCCAGTGATAGCAACGGGGGTGATGCTGAGGGGCCTGGGCCTCCTGCCCCGGTGAGTGACCCTCTCCCACTTCACCCCTCTAGTCTCCCATTCCCCTGTTTTTCTCAGAATCGGCATTGTCAACCCTACAGGAGCTTGGCTTGGGTCCCCCTCCTTTTTCTTCTTGTCCTGTTCTTATTGTAGGCTCCATGCCTCCCCACTGGTACCTTCTTGTTGCACTGTGCTCTGAGCCCCTGATGCTGGCCAGGCCCCCCCCAATGCTGTCTTCTGCCCGGCTGTGTCCCACAGGTGACCTTCCAGCAGATCTGTAAGGATGTGCATCTGGTGAAGCATCAGGGGCAGCAGCTTTTTATTGAGTCCCGGGCCCGGACTCCGCCCCGGCCCCGCCTCCCTGGTAGGTTGGTGAGGCTGTGGGTGAGGAGTGAGATCTGGGGGTCCTCTGACCCTCACCCCCAACCCAGGGGAGCTTTTCTCTCCTTTTTCTGTTCTTGGCCCAGCTACAGGCACATTCAAAGCCAAGACCCTTCCAAGCCAGTCCCCAGACACAGACCTGGAGGCGGCCCCTGCTCCGATCCAGGCCCCACTAGCCTTGGCCCCTGAGGAGGCTGAGAGGAAAGAAACCTCCAGTTGCTCCTACCAGCAGATCAACTGCCTGGACAGCATTCTCAGGTAAGGGCAGCCTGGCACCTTCTCCCACTTGGGCCCTGCCCCAGCTCTGCTCCAGGCCCTGCTGGCATGTCCTCTGGTACATCACTAGGTACCTGGAGAGCTGCAACATCCCCAGCACCACCAAGCGTAAATGTGCCTCCTCCTCCTCCTGCACCACATCTTCAGGCTCCGACGAAGATAAGCAGAGGGCAGGTCCAATCCCTCTGGGGGCCAAGAAAGGTAAAAACCCATGGCACGCCCTGCTCCCACTGCCCTGTCCTGGCCCGCTGGCCCTATGTCTCCATGCGTCTATCTTTGGGGCCACTGCCTGGCTCTACCCTGTTCCCCTCACAGCCTCCAGATCTCCAGACTCCTCCCTACCATCAACCCTCCCCCTCCTCCCTGGGATTTCCTCTCCTGACCTTCTGGTGGTGGCGGGGGTGGTAACTGGTGCCATCTCTCCGCACAGATCCATCAGCAGTGCTGTCTGGGGAGGGGGCCACCCTGCAGAAGGAGCCAGTGGTGGGAGGCACCCTGAGCCCGCTTGCCCTGGCCAATAAGGCGGAGAGTGTAGTGTCCATCACCAGTCAGTGTAGCTTCAGCTCCACCATCGTCCATGTGGGAGACAAGAAGCCCCCGGAGTCGGGTATGGGCGTGGAGTGAGGGAGCAGTGCCTGGGCTCTATTTGGTCCCTCAGCCTCCTGGTCCTCCCCCACGCCTGCCTTTTCCCTCCTCTTCTGGCCCCTAATGGAGAGAAGAAGGCCTTTGTCTTAGCTTGGGGCTGCTGTTTCTTGCTCTCTACCTCCGCCAGCCTTTGCTGCTTTGCCTTTCCCCATCCTGCTTCCTGTGTTTTCATTCTTAGTTCACACACAAAGTCTGGGGTTGGGGGTTCAACCCTGAGGTGCTGACCAGAGAGGGTCTGAAGGCGAGGAATATTGAAACCCCCCAAGGGTCTTTGGGCATCGACCTGGAAAATATGTCAGGGAAGGACAAGGGGTGGGCTTCCCTTCCAGTGAGAGTCATGGAGGTGTCATCCTAGGGTAGTGTCACTGGAGTGGCTGAGTATCCTCTTTCATCCTGGGACAGCTTTGCATGGAGAAGACAGCCCAAGGCCCGTCCTCTGGGGGCGAGGAGGTGGCCAAGAGATGCAGATGGGGCCCAGGCTTGACTGTGAGGCAGAGGCTGGGGGTTGGCTAAGCTGTTGGACAAGGAGGGTGTGGTGTGGATATGTTACCCCCTGAGGTGATTCTGATGACCTTTCCCACATCTTACCTTCCTCAGACATCATCATGATGGAGGACCTGCCTGGCCTAGCTCCAGGCCCAGCCCCCAGCCCTACAGTAGCCCCTGACCCAGCCCCAGATGCCTACCGCCCGGTGGGCCTGACCAAGGCCGTGCTGTCCCTGCACACACAGAAGGAGGAGCAGGCCTTCCTCAGCCGCTTCCGTGACCTCAGCAAGCTGTGTGGACTCGAAAGCTCCTTGGCCTCCTTGGCCCCTGGCGAGCGAGGTAGCCACCTGGGACCTCCCTGAGCCTGCCCTCTGCTGGGTCTAGGACCAGACTGTTGGGGGAGAGGAGGTTCTTGAGGGAAATATTCCTGCTCCAAGGACCCAGGGTGATGCTGCCTCCACCACCTGGCACCTCCCTAGTGACAGGCCCCTTGCTAGTCTCTCCCCACTAGGCCTGGGTTCCAGGCTGCAGCCAGAGGAGGCAGCCTGGGGGGCTGGCACTGAGACAGGGAGGCAGAGGTGCTCTGCTCCAGGTAAGCTACTTCAGGCGCAGCTTGGGGGGCAAGGGCAGGAATTATGCCCACTTAGGACTCAGCTGTCGCTGATCAAAAGATTTGTGTAGACTCTGGGCGGAACATAGGCAAGGACAACTTCGGGTGGGGCCGGAGCTTCAAGGGCAGATGGCAGCCCTCCAGGTGCCCGAGGGAGGCCGCCTGCAGGTGGATGCAGGACTCAGGACTGGGCTTTCCCGCCCACCTCTTGGCTCCATCGGAGCTAGGCAGAGCACAGCCTCGACTGGCAGGAGGAGCGCCCAGGCTGGCAGTGCCTGCAGGAATTTTGGCAGATGGACCAGAGGCGCCTGCCCATTCATCCACAGACCCACCCTGCCTCTTCCCATCTGCCAGCGTGCCTCTATCTTCTCTACACCCCTACCTTGACCCCTTATGTAACCCTTCCTTTCCCCAGCTTCTTTCTCAATAAATCCCCCTGTCCCTGCCTTCTGTGATTCTTCTCTGAAGGTTTCCCCACCTCCCCAGAGTCCCCTGTTCTTTGTGGGCTGGGAAGCCAAACTCTCTCTAGAGCCTTCGTCTGCCCTCTCTCGGGTCAGAGTGGCAGGGCACTGGAGGTGGCAGGGGTACTGACCCCCAGGCTGAGGCCCTAGCTAACCGCAGTCTCTCCCCACAGGCTGCCACCACGGCCCCACACCCCCAGGCCGCCGACACCACTGTCGATCCAAAGCCAAGCGCTCCCGCCACCACCAGACCCCCCGGGCTGAAGCCCCCTGCTATGTCTCCCACCCCTCACCTATGCCGCCCTCTGCCCCCTGGCCCCCACCACCAGCCACTACTCCCTTCCCAGCTGTGGTCCAGCCCTACCCCCTCCCACTGTTCTCCCCTCAAGGAAGCCCCCAGCCTCTTCCCCCTGCCTCCACATCTGTGCCTCCAGTAGCTTTCCCTGCCCCTGTGGTGACCCTAATGGGGGCCTTGGTGCTCCCTAACTATATGTTCCCTACCCCATCCAGCTATCCCTATGGGGTACCCCAGACTCCCGCGGAGGGGCCTCCTGCCCCTGCCTCCCACTCCCCTTCTCCGTCCCTTCCCCCACAACCCCCCAGCCCTCCCCACCACCCGGACTCTCCACTATTCAACTCAAGATGTAGCTCCCCACTCCAGCTAAATCTGCTGCAGCTTGAGGAACCCCCACGTACTGAGGGGGTTGCTGTTGTAGGGGGCCCTGGGAGCAGTGCTGGGCCCCCGCCTTGCAATGAGGAGTCTGCTGAACCAGAGGCCAGACTGGTGAGCACTGACCCTCCTACAACCTCTTACCAGCCCCCACGCAGCCCCTGTTGCCCCCTGCTGCTCCTTCACCTTGTGCTTCTTCCTGCTCTCTGCCTGCCTGATGTTTCAGTCTCCAGAAGATGGTATTGTGGGGTGGGAGACCCCAGCTGAATTCCTGAATGAGGCAGGAATCGGCTGCCTCATCTGTGAAGTGGGGACAGTCCTGTCTGACAGGTGGCGAGGACATCCCAAAACTTCTGAGAGCGCATCTGCCACTTGGAAAAGGTCCAGCGTCATGTCCCTATTCTTCGCCAGCTCTCTTCTCTCTCATCCTGGCCCCACAGTCATGGAGTGGGAACAGAGACCACTTGGGTTGGGGATGCCCCCCCCCACCAGTGGAAGCAGTTGAAAGGAAGCCTGGGTGTTGATCCTTTAATCCCTCCCTATCCCCTTCCGCCTCTCCTCCCCTTCTCCAGGTAGAGGTAACTGAGTCCTCCAATCAGGATGTGCTTTCTGGCTCCAGTGACCTGCTAGAGTTGCTGCTGCAAGAGGACTCTCGCTCTGGCACAGGCTCTGCTGCCTCGGGCTCGGGCTCTGTGGGCTCTGGCTTGGGCTCCAGGTCTGGTTCAGGCTCCCGTGAGGGGGGCAGCACCTCAGCCAGCATCACGCGTGAGTGCCCACCCTCCAACACCTCCCAGGGTAGGACAGTGACTAGGGAGTTGGGAGGCCAGGCCCCACCTTGGCTGAACAGCCTTGGCCCATGCTCTGTTTCCTAAAGCCAGTGGGCTGGACATGTGGCCTTGAGGGAGGCCTTGTGAGGCCCTGGGGGTGGGAGTGCTGGTTGGCCTGACTCTGTTGGCTGGTCCCCACCCCACTTCACAGGCAGCAGCCAGAGCAGCCACACAAGCAAGTACTTCGGCAGCATCGACTCTTCTGAGGCTGAGGCTGGGGCTGCCCAGGCCAGGGCTGAGCCTGGGGAGCAGGTCATAAAGTATGTACTCCAGGATCCCATCTGGCTGCTCATGGCTAATGCTGACCAGCGTGTCATGATGACTTACCAGGTGCCCGCCAGGTGAGGCTTTTCAGAGGCCACCTCTGCCTCCCTTTCAGAGGGGTGGCAAGGCTGGCCCACCCTCACTCCCCAGCTAACGTGGTGGGTTTCTTTTCTGGGGCTGGCTCTGCCCTGGGGCCTCTCCTTCTAATTCCTGCCCAATGGAGCCCATCATTAGTTCCTCCCAGGCTGAGGGCAGCTTTTCTGGTCTTGGAAGCCCTGAACTCCCAGAGCACTGGTTCAGGGGAGGAGCATGAGGCAGTGGGTGGGGAGTTGCAGTACAGGAATAATGCAAACCTTGTGGGGCCTGGTCCCAGCTCCCAGCCTCTGCCTTCTGAACCTCTTCCCCGGGCAGGGACATGGCCTCTGTGCTGAAACAGGACCGGGAGCTACTCCGGACCATGCAGAAGCAGCAGCCTCGGTTCTCGGAGGACCAGCTGAGGGAACTGGGTGCTGTGCACTCCTGGGTCCGGAAGGGCCAGCTGCCTCAGGCCCTTGATGTGATGGTGAGAAGGAGAAATCTGGGCCAGGAAGGAGAGGAAAGAATTGAGCTCAAGTTGAAGGGATAGAGGCTAAGGGCTGATGCCCTCATTGTCTTGGAATCATTAATTCTGAAGAATGTTAAT
This sequence comes from Tapirus indicus, assembly GCA_031878705.1. NCBI lineage: Eukaryota > Metazoa > Chordata > Mammalia > Perissodactyla > Tapiridae > Tapirus > Tapirus indicus. The sequence goes on from CM062932.1 coordinate 10,387,507, forward strand.
TCCACTAAGTTTTCTGCTGGGTTATATAGTATTAAACCACATGAGTTTTTGTAGACCTTTTCTGGGCCTGTCCTATGCTAATGTACATTATGACTGGCCTATAGTGGGGTCTGGATATAGTGTTCAATGCATTTTCCAATCTTGTTGGCCCCCTGTGCATCTGTGTGGACTTAGTGTTTCTTGGAAGTACATCTTGGGCTGGGGGACAAAGAGAGCTGGGGTGGCAGGTCAGCAGTGAGAACCCTGCTTGACTCATCCCCTTTCTGCCCCCAAGGCTTGTGTGGACTGCGGAAGTAGCACCCAAGACCCTGGCCACCCTGATGACCCACTCTTCTCAGAACTGGATGGACTGGGGCTGGAGCCCATGGAGGAGGGTGGAGGCGAGGGTGGTGCCGGTGGTGGTGAAGGTGAGGGCGGAGATGAGGCCCTAGCCCAAGCTGGGGCCAGGGTCTCAAGCTCTCAGGACCTGGCCATGGAGGAGGAGGAACAAGGTGGGAGCTCGTGCAGTCTAGCCTTACTTGCCACAGAAAATGGCACCAGCTAGATTACATTTTGGGGCCACCTCTGGGAGTGCATAATAAGCTTCCTTGTCCCATGTCCCAACTCTCAGAACTCAGATGTGGCTGGATCAACCAATAGGAAACTGCCCCAGCTTCTACCGCTGTAGGGGGCCGGACCCCCGTCACCAGCCCAGGATCAAGGGGCTGCCTCTGGCCTTTTAGGGAACAGAGAGTGGAACTCTTCAGCCCAGCCCAGAGAAACCTCACCTCCCACGCCTGGTGAGGAGTCCTTCCTTTCCCTGATTGCTGACAAGCTGCTGAAGTGGTCTCTCCAAATCCCACCTGAGTCCCAGTCCCCGAGGGTTGGGGCTGCAATTATTTATTGGAGGGGACAGCCCTCTCTCCCACCTCCTCTCCAGTTGGGAGGAGGAGGGCCTGAGGCCCAAGCAGGACCCAGCAGTCCAAACCCCTAGCTGCTCCAGGGTAGGGGAGGTTGGTGGACCATGGAGTCCCTGGTGCTGCCCCTCAGGTGGGACCCAGGCGTTCTCAGCTGTATCCTCTACCGATGGCATTTGTGTTTTTGATATTGTGTCTGTTGTTATTTTTTAATACAAAGAGAAAAAAAAAACCCAGAACTTTGTGGAATGAAGTTTGGGGGTTGGGTGAGGGGAGCTTTTAGTGGGGAGGTGTGGCCCCACTTCCAGGAAGGTTGTACTGAGAGTGGGCAGTTCCCTCCCCTGACGACTCCAGTCCATCTTCTCCCCATGCCCTTTCCAGTTGAAAGGGCTTGCTGAGCCTGCTAAATCTCCCCAAACCCTAGTCTATCCTCTAACATTACCTCAGCTGGATTTGTCCTGGGAAAGAGAGATGAGAGGCAGCTTGTGGTTAAGGGCAAGCTCCAACGTGGGTCGCGGGCGCCTGAGGGAGGGCGGGAAGCCCACTTAACCCAGTGGTGCTCTCAGGCAGTTTAGGGTGTTTAGCTTCTTCAATCTAGGTGGCTAAGGGATGGGGAGTCATGCACCCGTTCATGATCGAATTGGCCCCCAAGGGTGTGGGAGAAGGGAGGGGTAGAGCGTTAACCCTTGGGCTCAGAACCTGGGAAGGGGAAACCTTGAAAGGAATGAGTCACTGAAGACCCGCTGCAGCCATTGTCCTGTAGTTACCTCTCACTGGCGCCTAGTAACAGCTGATCTATCTCTAGAGGCAACTTGCTTTCCGTCGGCGCCGTGGCTTAGCTGGTTAAAGCGCCTGTCTAGTAAACAGGAGATCCTGGGTTCGAATCCCAGCGGTGCCTAGCCTGTCTGTGAAACAGTATATTATTGCTGCGAAGAGAAGGCATTTCGCCCCCTGTAAAGAGCGTTTCTGCCGCACCTTCCGACAGATTCTTCTTCTTACCAAGCCAAATCCCTCTTTGTGCTTCTGTTCCCGTGCACTGTAAGTGTACATCTGGAGGCTGACTCCCACTTCTCTTACGTGAACCAGGGTGAAGTGGGCATCAGTTCGTCTGCCTTCAAGGTTATGGGGCTCTGGACTCTGATTTGGGTTCATTTTGTTTGCGCCGTACTGTGGCTCGGGGAGGGCAGAGAGAACAGGAAAGTTGCTGCTCCCACAGACCAGCCGGCTGGCTGACATAGAATCCGCTAGCACCGCGGATTCAAGGCGTACGCGCAGACACCTCGCGATAGTAGGCGGGGTCGACGCGAGGCGGGCCTATTGATAGGCAGCTATAGTTGCGCAGGCTCGAGGCCGCACGCGGCTGTGATGGCCGAGTGGTTAAGGCGTTGGACTCGAAATCCAATGGGGTCTCCCCGCGCAGGTTCGAATCCTGCTCACAGCGTTAGTACTTTTGGGAATGGGTATTACTGCCTGCGGAGGAGGAAGCGATTTGTTTTTCTAGCTCTTTCTTTCCTTGGAGAAGATCTTGCCATTTATTCTGAGACCCTCAGGGACTCAGCTACTAGGGAGCAGTCCGCGAGCGCCCTCTTGCGGGCCTCAGACTTCTTCCTACACCTCCTCCGAGGGTTATGTCCTGCCAAAGCCTTCTAACTGCCACTTTGAATTCCTACCTCCACCAAACTCAATTGGTTCCTCAGTGCTATTCGACAATCAAATTATATTTCCTTAATCCACTCGCCATGCAGCTTTCCTATACGACTATTTCATTTCATCTCCTTTCACTTCAAACCACGAATCCTTCATCCTCCCTCAGCTTTACTTCCTGTTTCACTGAGAAAATAAGGCATTCCGAAGAGATTTTTCCATCCATGTACACAATCGCACTACTCACCTACCTGTCTGAGGCCACATACTCTTCCTTCCCCTCATTACTCCAGATGAACCCTTCCACCTAACTAAGGCCAACCCCTATACTTACCAGATCTCCCATTCCCTCTGGCCCTCAAGGGCTCAAGGACATTGCTCTCTTTCCTATACCATCCGATTGTTCCTAACTGGATTATTCCCACCAGCCTACAAACATACTGAAATGTATTCCAGTTTAGAACAAGCAAGACAACAAAAACTATCTTGATCCCACACACCTGCTCCAGCTACTGTTCCATTTCTCTGTTGTCCTATTCGGTAAAGCAAGTTGTACCTCCCATCTCCAATTCTGTCTTCCCATTCTTCTCTGAACCCTCTCTAATCAGGTGCCTCCTCCCCATTCATCAAAGCTGCTCTTGTTAAGGTTACCACATGACCATCATCTTGCTAAATCCATTGATCACTACTTACCAGCAGCTGACACAGATGCTTACTCTCCCCTCCTAGAAATACTCTCTTCACTTGCCTTCTAGGATACCACACTCTTCTGATGTTCTCTCTATGTCATTAGCGGTTAATGTACAGACACCTTGTTGGTTCACCATCTTGTGGATCTCTAAATGTAGGAGTGTTCCCAAAGCTCAGTTTCCCAACCTGTTCTCTATCTATAGTCACTCCCTTAGTGATCTCCAGTCTCAGGGCTTTAAAGATCAACTAATAATACATCAATACAACCAAAATTTTTATCTCCAGCTCCAGAGCTCTTCCCTGAATTACAGATGTATATATCCCTTTGCCTACTTGTCATTTCCATGTGGATATCTAACAGGCAATTATGAACTTAAAATGTCCAAACCAAACTCCTGCTCATCTCCCCAAAACCTGCTTCCCTGTAGTCTTTCCAGCTCAGTAAATGGAAATTCCATTTCTTCAGCTGGTCAGACTAAAAACCTTAGGATCATCCCTGATTCTTCTCTCTCACACACACACTGCACATCACATCAGTCAGCAATTTCTTATTTAAAATATGTAAAAAATTTTACTTCTTGTGTCTATTTCACCACTACACCCTGGTCCAAGCTACCTTCATCTTTCACTCAGATTATTGAAATAGCCAATAAATTATTTCCTTGCTTCTGCTCTTGTTCCTTGTTCCCTTACAAGCTACTGTGAACACATTGGGCAAAGTGATCCTTTTAAAAAATAAATCAGATCCTGTCATTCTTCTCTTGAAAACCTTCCAATGGGGTATCAATATGAATTCATGGTTTTTAATGTGTATAGATAGAGAAATAAATGTATGCACACACACAACGTATACACATACATATATTTCTTGGCTCTGTTCACTGAGAGAGCCTAGAATCACTATGATACACAAGTAGTGAGAAGCACACCAACTGTGCAGATCTTGATTACTAAATACCCTTCTCTAAAATAAACCAGAGCTCCTTGGAAAAAAGGCTGATTCCAGGGCTGCAGTTGGGAATGATGATCTGGAAACATTTTGCTGCACCAGAAAGTAAAGAAGTGCTCAGAGAATATTGGGTATATATCAAAAAGACACAGCAGCTAGGGGCTACAGCCAAAAGGGCTCCCATTGGCTAAATTTGGGATAATTGGAACATTAAAATAAATAATGATTGTGATAGATTATAATTCATTGAATCAAGTAAGGATCAAAGCTGTACCAGTATAAATAAACAAGTGGGAGGAAAAGAGAAAGCTCTTTTTACAGCAAACTGTCCACTATAAATATAGAAGGAGTGCTGGAGTTAGAAATCATCAGTAGATACTAAACTAGTGAGTGAACTTTTGATGAGGTAGTAAAGAGTCTCAAAGTATCTTCCACAGATTCCATATTAATTAGTATTAAGGGGAAATAATAACTTTACAGTGAAGAAATCTGGCTAACACCATTTTAACCATGTGATCAAAGTCAGTATCTCAGTATTGAGACAAATGGACACATGTCTTCTGATGTAATATACTGAGGTCACAACATCAATTCCGTGGTGATGTTCTTGCCAAAAATGCATAACCTGAATAACTTGAATCTAACCATTGAGAAACATCTGACAAACCAAACTGAAGGACATTCTACAAAATAACCATTCTGAACTCTTCAAAACTGTGAAGATCAAGAACAACAAAGATTCTTCCAGACTGAATGAGACTGAAGAGACGTAACAACTAAATGCAACATGTGACCGTGCCTTGAATCCCAGATCGGGGAAAAAGGACATCATTAAAACACTTGAGGAAATTTGAATATGGACAGGGGATTAAATAATAGTATTATACTAATTTCAATATCCTGATATTGAAAATTGTACTATTATGTACTATTATGCTATAAATGTCCTCGTTCTTAGGAAATACACACTAAGTAACTAGGGGCAAAAGGGCTTGATGTTTCCAATTTACCCCCAAATGGTTCAGAAAACAAATATTTTATATTATATTTGGAGAGAAATGATAAAACAAATGGGGCAAATGTAAACAATTAATGGACCTGGGAAAAGAGTATGTGGGAGTTCTTTGTAGAATTCTTGTAACTTTTCTGAAAGTTTGAAATTATTTAACAATTAAAAGTGCCAAAAACAAAACAAAGGGGAAAAGCTGGGGGAAAACAAGCCCCCCAATGGCTTCTTATCTCACTCAGAGATGAGTGAGCCCTGACAAAGTCCTTGCAATGGCCTAGAAGGTCCCACAGGATCAGCCTTCCCCTTTATAGCTCCCATCTCCCCTCCTATAACTCCTGCACTGGCTACTTCCACTCCAGCCATACCCAAGAGGGCCCCTTGCTGTTCTCCGTTCCTTTGACAAGCCGGGCATGTTGCCCTTCAAGGCCTTCCTGCCAGCCAATTCCTTTGCCTGGAGTGCTCTTCCCCCAAGGTGTCCCTGTAGCTTGCAGCCTCACCTCTTAAATTTCACCTTCTCAATGAGTCCTTAGGAAGAAGGACCTGGGCTCCCACTTCCGAAAAAATTGGCCATGAAAACCCTATGAATAGCAGCGGAACATTGTCTGATGGAGGCTGGAAGGTGAGAGGATGGTGCCGACGACCAGGCGGGGTTCTGCTGCGCTGTGCACGGGGGCGCTAGGAGTCGGAATCCACTCCATGGCGCTAACAACAACAACAACGAGTCCTCTGATCACACCACCTAAAATTAGTTCCCACTCTGCACTCTCCTATTTCACTTTTCTCCATGGCACTTATCACCATCTGACAAATGATAAGTTTTGTATAATATTCATTTGATTGTTTCCTCCACAAGAAGTGTAAGACCCACAGGGCAGGGATTATTGTCTTCTTTGTTTTGGGCTGTATAGAGGTCTTCTATCCTGATTCTTCCCTTGGCCCAGGGGCCTGGTCCTCCTACTTCCAAATCCCAACCCCCCAGGTCCCCACCCTCCAGGAACTCCCCCTACCCAGGACCCAGGGGGTCCCAGGAAGCTAGCCTTCTCTTTGAAGAACAAAGAGGGAGGAGCGGGAGCCTTGGAACCCAGGCCTGGGGAGACGTCACAGCGGGGGAGGGGAAGCTCCCGACACTTGACCAGCTGCCAGCTGTGCTATCTCAGTTCTTTCCCTGCCTCCTGCCTCCCCAGGGGCCCAGCACGTGTGGGACACGAGCTCCCCTCCCCCAAGCCCAGATGCAGTCGTGTTGAGAGGGCCGCCAGGAAAAGGCTGGAGGCCCAGACACCCATACATACACCATGTACACAGATACAACCACAAACGGGTACACAGATACAACCACAAACGGATACACACAGGCCCACGCTGACACAGAAGTATGCCATCTACTTGGAGTCCCCCATCCCGTACCCTCAGAAATGCTGGGGATGGGAGTCGGGGATGCCCTCACAGCCACATCTGCACAGGAGAAATGGCTAGAGAAAATCACCCAGCCAGGCCAACTGGTCTCAGGTTTGGGGGGAGGGGGCTTTTTAGGAAAATAACACAAAATTAGGTACGAAAAGTAATATTTAGAGTGAAACAAGAGAGAGATCACGACAACTTACAAATTGAAAAAGCTGACAAATGCCACAAATGTCACAAAGTTCAGAAAAATAACATTTGTATTAATTAACTGCTGGCACACCTCTATAACACTTTGCACAGACTAGCTACTGGCGTCTGTATATTTCAAATCTTGTTTCTCCTCTACCATCCATGTACTTATAGTGACAAGATTCCTATCTTGAGTGACACATTCCTATCACATGTGCCCTCTGGCTTTGCACCTTCATAGCACGAAGCCTTGTGAGTGGGTGCAGGTGATAGGGTATTCCTGGAAACCATTCCTGCACCAGGATGGCTAGGCTAACTTAACTATAGGCGGGAGTGACCGGGAATCACATTACTATATCCCACAAAACCATAAATATTATGTCTCCCCAACTCACCTTCCCCATAACTGGATTCCCAAAATGCCCACAGCCACTCCAACACCAGGGGGAAAAGGTGACAGAAGGGAAGTTGGAACAGAAAGAGACAGTAGTCTTTACCGTTTGCAGTTAAAATGTCTTATTTTTGCAAATTTTACAGAAGCATATGACCATGTGAACACGTTGCCAGGCCCCTCCCAGGGGCCTGTGTAAGTCAGGGGTCCTGAAGCGTAAACTTCATTAGCTTCATGGTGAATTGGCCTCCGAACTTGAAATTTTTGATCCCACACTCAAATGGGCTCTCAACCTGCCTAGAAATCCTATTCTCCTAGCCTAGAAGGTTTGTTTTCCTTCTCTCCAAAATGAACATTTCATACCTTCATATAGAGATCTGTAGCTCTCTCCCCTCCACCAATGAGCTTGATTCATTCTTCTTTGAGAAAATGGAAGCAACCAGAGAGAACTTCCCTCATCCTTCCCACACCCCAACTGACCCACACCCTCTGTCTCCCCCATCTCCCTGTGGGAAAGGAGTCTTCCCTACCACCTGAGGCTGATTTCCTCACCTGGCACTAGAGTCTAGCCCACCCCCCCACCCCCATTTGGGTTATACAGCATCAACCACGCCCTAGCAACTCTCATCTATTTCTTGTGCCCCTGGCTGCCACACATTTTTCTCCTCCCCATTCACAGCAAAACTTGACAGAGTTGTGTCTACAGCCAGTTTCTGCATGCTTTCACATCCCATTCTTACCTTGACCCACTCAAGTGGGGCTGCACAGAGTCACTCTCTCCCCAGGTCATCTGTGATTTCCAAGATGCTAAACTGGATGGTTGCTTTGCTCTCTTCTCCTTACTTGACCTCCCAGCAGCTTAGCTAGAGATGACAGCCTCCTTCATACTTTTCTTGTTTTCCAGGACTCCCCACTCCTCTGGCTTTCCTGCTACCTCTCTGATAACTTGATATTCCTTTGACAATTCTTCCTCCTCAACTTGACTTCTAAGTGTTGGGGTGCCCTAGGGCTCCTTGTTTAGCCCCTTCTCTTCTCTCTCATAGCATTAAAAACTACCTATTTCCCAATGACTGCCCCATATTTACCTTCCAGCTCTAACCCCAAACTTGTATATCCCTGGCTGACATGTAGCCTCCTCTTGGATGTCTAAGGGGATCTCAACTAACCTGACTAAAGTATAATTTTCTTGATTTCTCTTCCCAAACCTTTTCCCACCCTCGCCAGGTGTTTCCCATCTCAGTAAAAGGCACCACCATCCACCCAGTTACTTAAGCCAAAAACCTAGAAGTTCACTTTTCTGATCCATTGCCACCACCTCAGTACGAGCCACCACCATGTCTCGCCTAGAAGACTGCTCCAGCAACCCAAATGATCTCCCTGCTTCCATCCTCCACACAGCAGCCAAAGTGGTCTTTTCAAAGATTCAGTGGACCATTGATTCAGTGGTCAGTGAATATAACTTTCCTGATTAAAACCCTCCATTGGCTTTCCATTGCACTTAGACTCAAATCCAAAATCCTACAGAGCCTCTAAGGGCCATGTGATGGGCTATGCCTGCCTCTCTGTTCTTATCTCTGCCACCCTTCAAATTCTCCATCCCAGAGACACCTGCCTTCTTTCTCTAGCTCCCACCAGCAAAGCCTGTTCCTCAGGGCCTTTGCACTTGCTGCTCCTTTTGCCTGGACTCATGGCTGGCTGGGCTGGCCTCAGATATCACCTCCTCATAGAGGCTGTCTCTGACCACTCAGAGTAAAGTAGGTAAAGTAAGTAGCACGTCACACTCAATTCATTGCTCCATCCGGTTGTCATCCTCCTGACAACTATCTGAACTTCTATAATTTTCTGCTTTCTTAGTTATTTTCTGACCCCGCCTCCCACTATAATGTAAGCTTCAGGAGAGCCCAGCCCCAATGTACCCTCAATGCCTAACAATACTTGGCACAAAGGAGGCACTCCATAAATATCGGCTGAGTGAATAAATACAGCGGCTGTGCGCACAGACATACAGGTGCCCAGACTGCTGTACAATTTCATTCTGGGAGCCACTGTCACTGCTTAGAATTGAGAAGAGAGCATCCCAGTCACTGACACAATCCAGAGACAAGAAAGACCCAGACCCTGGCCCAGATGAAACAGGCTGAAAGATACACCAGAGACAGAAACAGAGACCCAGGGCGAGTTCCAAAGAGAGTGAGCGAGATAGACATAGACCCAGGCTCAGAGAACCACAGCCCCGGGCCCGCAGAAGCCCGGCAGGAGCCGGGACAGCGCCAGGAGGAGGGGCCCGGAGGGAGGCCGAACGCCAGCGCCGCGAGCCCGGAGCCGGGCGACCCCGCCCCCGCTCACAAGTGGCCGCGCCGGCTGGGGGCGCCGGGCCGCCCGCTGGCCCGACGCGTGCGGGATCAAAGCGGCCGGGAAGGGACAGGCGGGACGGTAGCAGGAACCCGGAGGTGTGAGCGAGCTTCCCAAGGGATGGCAGGAGCGTGGGAGTGCAGAGTGCCGGGAGGCGACAGAGACCCGGAGAGACGACGAGAGATCCCAGAGACTCGGAGACACGCAGAGACCGAGACGCAGGCGCAGAGACGGAGAGGCCAGAGAGGGCCGGAGCCAGAAATGCAGAGACAACTAAAGACCCGGAGAGACCAGAGCAGACGTTACTAAGAGGCCTGGAAAGAACGTGAAAGATACAGAGATCGAGACGCCAAGAGGAACGCAGAGACACGGAAAGACCGCGAGACAAAAAAGGCCAAGACCCATGGACTTAGAAAAAGAAACGGGCTTCAGAGGGAACAGAAAACAAAAGAGAGAACTTGGAAGAGAAATGGAAAGAACAGCAAGGGACTTAGAGCGTGTGGGGCGGGAAGACCTCGCCCCTCCCCCGCGGAGGGCTGAGAGGACCCCCGGGGCAGGGATCCGAGCGCCGTGTCCTTTCTCAGGGTCACGCCTGCGGAGGTGCGGGGCCAGGGGCGGAGGGAGGGGTGTGGGAGGCAGCAGGACCCCCAGGCTGGGAGGATGGAAGTGTGAGGACCACGGAATCAGGGTCTCGATCCAGAGTCTCAAACTCTGCGATAGAGTAAAAAATTGAAGTGTCAATATTTGGTAGAAATGTTAAACAAAGATACTTCGCAGGCACGTCATCAGACTTCTCCCCTCTTCAGGGCAAGGAGAAAAGGGTGAACGCTGCATTGGCCGGGAATCGAACCCGGGCCTCCCGCGTGGCAGGCGAGAATTCTACCACTGAACCACCAATGCAAACAGCCAGGTCCTTTCGGTGACCCTACCCGAGCTTGTGAGAGGTTGAGGCGGCAGAGGTCAGGCATACCGTGTAGGTCAGGGGCTCAGTGAAGAAATGGCCACGAGTAGGTGACGTGGGTGGAGCGCCGGGTCACCCTTCCTCCGGCCCGGATCCGGCCACCCGGCCATAAAGTCGCCCCATATGGCCAGGGGCGGCCCCACACCTGGGTGCGAACAGCCCGGGGCCCCAAGCCTCGCGTGCAGGTGAGAAAAACTCAGCCCGAGCCTAGGTTCCCAAGGAGGGGGGCAGCGGGGGCTGCTGGGACCACACATTTGCCCTTCCATTTGGCCCAGGTAGGGAGAGGTGGGATGTGCCGGGGGGCCCTGATCCCAAATGGGAGCGCCCTCCCCAAGGTCTGTGTCCCTCCGGGCTCACGCTTTGGCAAGGCAGGCTCGGTGAAAAACACAAAGGTGTGGAGGGGCACTTGGGAGGCGGGACTGGGAGGAGCCCCATCGGTCTCTGGCTCCCCAGCTATCTTCCCACTTGGGTCTGCAACCCTGTCTTTCTATATCTTTTTCCCTGGCACTCTTGCTGTTCCGTTAAATCTCTGATTTTATCTTCTGAGGCACTTTGTCCTGAAGTCTCCGACTGTTCACGCAACACTCTGCAGAGGGTCATGCTCTTGGGTTGAGGTGGGTGTTGATCCCTTTTTTTGTATCCCTTTCTTGTCCCTTTAAGAAAACTGCTGGCTTCCTGCTCCCCTATAGTCACAGGGGTCCCCGGGGCAAGCAACGCCGGAACACCTGTTAGGTGTCCTGGCAGCCATACCCCTGAATCTCCTATAATTAGTTTTGAATCAAATACTTCTAAGTGAAAATATCTCTCCACCTCCCACCCATGCTTCAAAGCTTTGCTTCCTCTTCCTTGAGGCTTCTCCCGCCCCAGTCCAGTCTTCTCTCAGGATGACCCTTTCGCGGAGCACCTACTTCACTTTTCTTCTATAAAAGCCAGTTGATAACACAGTCTTTTTCACTAGATCCTGCAGGGGTAAGCTGGGCCTCTACTGCATGTCTCAGAATGAAAGGTCCCGGCCTAGACCATTGCCCAGGGCACATGATGAGTGCTCAGATATTGGGGGAATTGAATACGACTGACTTAGAGAGACAGAACTCCTCTTACCTCTAGACAGAGCCCCAGTTGAATTAGACGGATCCACCCAGCACACTCAGGTCACTCCCTATCTGCAGTAGGAGGTGAATTCTGGGGGAGGATGTCTAAGATCCAGTTTGGGGGCTGAGGAGTGCTAACTTTTATTTCAGGGTTAGTGGGGTACAGTGAACTCCCAAGAAAACTGAGATTCTGGGGGAACTCTGAACTTCACTCCTGAGACCTGTCCCCAAATCACTCGAGCTTCCACTCTTCCTAATCACCTCTTCCCTTCGGCCGGTTCCCGGCTCATTATACAGCTTTATGGTCCTTAACCCAGCCGGTGCTGCATTGGCCCCTCATTTCCCACACTCCCAGGCCAGTTCCACTCCTTCCCCTCCCCCTTGCACTCCTCCCCTTTCCGGGAGCCTAGTGCCCCGGGCTGCGCTGGGAGGAATCCGGGTGCCGAAGGGGGCGGGGCCGGGTCCTACGCCCCCTACCCCGGAGCCTGCGGGATATAAGGCGCAAGGCAAGCAGGGACTCGGTCTACACCAGGGTCCCGAGGAGCGATGGTCACCCGGGATCGAGCCGAGAATAGGGACGGCCCCAAGGTGAGAGGCGGGAGGGGTGGGAGCAGAGGTCCCTGGTCCAGTCAGGGGACAGCGTCCCTGAGACCGTGAGTCAGGGAGGAGGATGGGCACCCAAAGAGCCAGGAGCTGGGGAGGAAGCTGCAAAGTATGAAGAAGGGGACAGGGTCAGAGCAGGACCTGCGTGGGGGGCAGTAGCAGAGGTCTGGGGTTTGGGTAATGGCAGTTGGCACCTTGCGGCCTGGAGGGCGTGGGAGGGGCCAAAGTTTGAGTAACTGAAGCTTGAGGAGCATCGAGCTAACCGAGGAGGGTGGAAACAAAAAGCCGAGAGGGTAGGCGCTTGCTCCATGGGGGCTGTGAGCCGGGGCTGACCCAACGCAGCAGTATAGAGAAAGGCCTGGAGGACGTTGGTTCCAGAACCCGAGACTGGGTGGAAGATTTTAGAACCAGTGGAGAAGGGTGACCGCATAGACGGGTTAGAGGGAGAAGAGGAGGCGCGGTCGCGCTGGGTGTCTCCCTTTCTACACTCAGGGCCGCCAACTCTGAGCCCGGCACCGTGCGGCCCAAGTGTTTGGGCGCAAAGAGGGCCCCCAAAGTTCTCCACTGAGACAGAGAAAGACGGCACGAGACGGAGACATAGAGAGAAAAGAGGAGGAGGAGAAGGAGAGACACAGAGAGGGGAGGCGGGAGGACAAGACTGAGAGAGGAGAATGCAGAAGACCCGGGAGAGAGAGGAGGCGAGCTACAGAAATTGATCCTAGGGGCGTTGGGGTGGGGGGAGCGGAGAGGGATCCAATGGGCCGGGTCCTAGGCTCTCCCGGGTCTTGGGGAAGGGATGGAGGCGGGACTATCCCAGCGGCGGAATCCGGACGCCGGTGCGGCCGCGCTGAGTCTCGGTCCGGTCGGCCCGCTCTCCCTTTCCTGCTGGTCGCAGATGCTGAAGCCGCTTGTGGAGAAGCGGCGCCGGGACCGCATCAACCGCAGCCTGGAAGAGCTGAGGCTGCTGCTGCTGGAGCGGACCCGGGACCAGGTCAGTCCTACCGCCAGCCCTGGCCCTCCAAGCATCCTGTCCTCGCGTCCCAGGGCTTCCTACTGGGGTGGGGACATATGCTGCATTGGCAACTCTGGCCCCAAGGCATCCTGACCCGAGTCCCTTCCTTGGAATCCCATCCCAGACCCCCTCTCGCTCTCAGAACGCAATCTTCAACGCCACCCCTCGGGTCTGTAAGTTTCACACCCAGCTCTGTAAATTTCATTCCCGGGGTGGGTCAGTCTCAACCTTTGGGTCTGTAAGTTCTCTCTACGCCCACACCCACCAGAACAGCCAGCAGGGTGGTTAATTTCACTCCCTGGGTTTGCTGTTCAAATCCCCTCACACTGTAGGTTGGTTTCATCCCCTTGTGTTGGACAGTTTCGTCTCAGGGTGGGCCAGGACCATTCTTGGTCATCTCCAGTCCGCATTCGGTCGCGCGCTCTGTGGGCAGCGCACAAACGCGATCCGGGGGCACCCCCAGCTCCCGCACCCCCCCTCCCTTCTTCCCCCTGCCACTTTCCCCCTCTCTCCCCACCCCTTTCTGTCTCTGTGCCCTCCCCTCCCGTCTGTAGAACCTCCGGAACCCGAAGCTGGAGAAAGCAGAGATCCTGGAATTCGCCGTGGGCTACTTGAGGGAGCGAAGCCGGGTGGAGCCCCCGGGTACAGCGCGGGGGTGGGGCAGCGGAGGGAGGGAGGGGGGATTCACCGAGGTCCGGGCAGGGGTAGATGGGGTGGACCCTGAGGTGGACGGTGGGCTTGGGGAGTGGCAGGCTCTTCTCCGAGGCGAGGTTAATAACACCCGCGCGTGTCTGTCTCTGTGTCTCCCTCATTTTCTCCCTCTGTCGGTCCATCTGGTTTCCTGTCTCTGTCTGTGCGCCTGTCCGGCCTCGGTATCTCTGCGCCCCGCCCCTTCCCACACCCCTGCTGGGCCCCTGACCTGCCCGCCCGTCCTCCCGCCGGCTGCACCCGCCGCCGCGGCTCCAGGGGTTCCCCGGTCCCCAGCCCAGGACGCCGAGGCGCTCGCCAGCTGCTACTTGTCCGGCTTCCGCGAGTGCCTGCTTCGCCTGGCGGCCTTCGCGCAAGACTCCAGCCCGGCTGCTCGCGCCCAGCTCTTCTCAGCGCTGCATGGCTACCTGCGCCCCAAGCCGCCCCGGCCAGAACCGGTAGATCCGAGGCCCCAAGCGCCGCGCCCACCGCTGGACCCCGCCGCCCCGGCGCCTGGCCCCGCGCTGCACCAGCGCCCCCCAGTGCACCAGGGCCCCCCTAGCCCGCGCTGCGCATGGTCCCCGTCCCCCTGCTCCCCCCGCGCCAGGGATTCCGGCGCGCCGGCGCCCCTCACCGGACTGCTGCCGCCGCCACCGCCGCCTCACAGACAAGACGGGGCGCCCAAGGCCCCGCCGCCCCCGCCGCCCGCTTTCTGGAGACCTTGGCCCTGAGCTTTGGGGGGTGGAGGCGGGGGCTGGGGGTGGGGTAGAGACTCCAGCCCGAGGGCAGCAGAGGGACCCGGGCGTCCGGGCGAGGAGGTGTTGGGGAGGGCGGCGGGGCGCGTGGGCGCAGCGCGCGGGTGAGATGTGGTCTATATTAGAGTATCTATATAAATATATATTTCCCTGGTTCCTGTCCCTTTTCCCTGCCCCCTTTGCGTCTAGGATTGTACCCTCTCTGCCCCCAGCCCAGCCTCAGTTCCTTCCCGAGTCCCTAGTGCATGGAATAAAGTGGTTATTAAATCCCCATGTGTCCCCGAGCCAGGGGCCTGCCTTTATCTCGGCGTCCACGCCCATTTTCCTTCCCCTCTGTCTCCCGCCCCTCAGTCCTGCTCTCCATGCCCCAAGGCCCGGGGCAGACAGGTAAGTAAAGAAGAGAGCAGAGAAGAGACTGAGGTTGGAACTGAAACCAGGTGGGAGCACTGAAATAGGGTAAGGGAAGGAGGGGTGAGAGCCTTTAAGAAAAAGCAGAATTCAGAGGAAAGGAAAAAAAATTGAAATAAAATCGACTCTGGTGGGATTCGAACCCACAACCTTTGAATCGCTCTTTCGTCACTAGAAGTCCAATGCGCTATCCATTGCGCCACAGAGCCACTTGACGGGCAGCGGCGTCCGACAACTTACGGGTACTAGCATGGGAAAGGGGAGGGAGAGGGGAAGGGGTGTGAGGGAATTGGGCGGGGCATGCCAGGAGCGCGTGGTTTGGACCTCAGGAGCCCGCCTGAGAGAGGTAGCTGGCGCAAAGCACGTGAGCCAGGTGGGAGTGCGGGCGCTCATGGGTGGAAGAAACAGGGAGAAAAAGCAACCGAATATGAGCGAGCCAACGAGTACAGAACTCTGGCTGCCCGCTTGGGGGATGCTTTCAGCCCAGGCTCACCCCACTCCCAGATGTGGCCCCACTCATCAAAATAAACTTGTTTTGTTGTAAATTTCTGTGTGTTTCTGTTTCCTCTGGTCTATCGGCTTTGCCATCCGCTGCTCCGCGGTCCGGAGTCTCGATGGTTCCTAAAGAAGACCAGCTAATCGGGTACAACCATCTCTAGCTTACTTCTCCGGTCTAGTCTCTTAGGAGGACTATGGGGTTGACTTGTTTCCACACAGGTAGCGTGGCCGAGCGGTCTAAGGCGCTGGATTTAGGCTCCAGTCTCTTCGGAGGCGTGGGTTCGAATCCCACCGCTGCCAAACTAAACCTTTTCTCGAGGTCTACGCGTGCTGTAATTCATAGAGCCCCTTTTGGAATATTCCTTAATTTTATTAGGGCTCCTGGTAGCGGGCTCACTACCGTCGTCCTTGTCTGGTGGTATTCGAGACAGAGCCTAGGTATGCATTCCAGCCCCAAACCAAGACCTGATGGAAACTGCCAAAAGTAACCTTCATTTCTTAACTGATCTCCACTTTAACACGTCCTTAAATAACAACCTTCTCTCTCAAAATTAGTGCAACTTGCTATATATTTAAGTGACTTACGGTAGTGTGCTAGAGGCTGCAATTACCCAGTCTGAAAACCTCAAGGAGCAGCAGCTTAGTTTGGTTTTCTTTCCAGATCCTCTCGGGTCATAAAAGAATCTCACATATGAAACAAATAATAAGTATACATAATGGAACCATAGATCCTCAGTAAAAAGAGGAAACACAAGGTTCCACCGAGATTTGAACTCGGATCGCTGGATTCAGAGTCCAGAGTGCTAACCATTACACCATGGAACCAGCTCGTTTTCACCTGTTTTTTTAGAGTATGGATATTACTAAACTTCCTATTCTGCGCGTCCTCTTCGCCATTCACAGAGGACGAAACAAAACAAAAACAACTGCCAGATAGGGTGGACACCGCTATGGAGCACCTAAAATACGAATTGAGATGTTCTGTAAGTGTAAAATACACACCGTACTTACAAGACTTAATACGAAAAAAAATTTGTTCAAATTTCATTAATTTAAAAATATTGATTACATGTTAAAATAAGATTTCGGGTATATTGGGTTAAATAAAATGTTATTAAAGTTAATTTCTCGTTTCTTTTTACTCTTAATATGGCTGCTAGAAATTTTAAATTTGCATAACATGACTCGCATTCCGTACTGCTCTGAAACATGTCTACTTTCCTTCCACTGTCATTCGTTCTACCTTCTGAAAACTGAAAGAAACCCTGACGCACTTCATACCACTTCCTTCTGAAGCCAAGTAACAGTATTTTCTTTACTCTTTTCCTCTGTTTTGTCCGAAGGAATACAGATAATTTTACCCAAAAGCAAATGGAAGAAAAACGTACGCCCGAACAGGGACTTGAACCCTGGACCCTCAGATTAAAAGTCTGATGCTCTACCGACTGAGCTATCCGGGCTCTTCTAAAGAGCCTCCTCTACTACTTATAAGAGTTTTACACTTACGAAAGTCCAGGCTCACAGAACCGAGTGGGAATTGTATGCATGTGCGTAGAGGACTCCGGCACCGACCAGGAGGAAGCCGGTGAAGCCCGGCAGCTGCTGACTGTGCTTTCTTGGCCACTCTTGGGTACAGCTCCCGCCGGTGTTCGGACGCTGGGGCTGGAGCGCCGCTAAGGCTGAGACCGTACGGTGCTGGGACTGGCCACGCGGGGCCGCTGCCAGCTGCGTGCTTCCCTCGTGGAGAGGTTTCTCCCCATTCCGGATGATCTAAATCCCAGGCACCGCGGCACCTCCGCTCCCGCCCACTGCCTCGAAGGCCGAGGGCAGGCCCCGGGCGGAAAGAATGCCACATGGAGCCTTCAAACATTGTGCGCCTGGAGTCCACTTCGGTCCCCTGACCAACACTGTTCCAAGGGAGAGACTGAGATCGGGCGTGCAGAAGACCAGGGACACCGAGGGCCGGGCATGGGGATGGTGGTGCAGAGTGATAGGAGGTAGGGGGTGATAGGAGAGTTGTTTCTGACCCCTATGCAGTGTGCAGAAATGTGTGTGAGACTCACCTGAGTGTGGCTGTAGTCACATGTGATTTATGGCCGAGTGTGGCTCACCTGGGTATAGTGATTCACATGGATGATTCACAAGTAGGAACGCAGGTGCCCTCTGCCACGTTCTGGCTGAGAGAGAGGAGAAAGGGTCTTGGGGGAAATTGGGGAGTGGGCAGACAAGGGCCCCAGGGCCTCAGTCAGCCCCTGACCAGGAGGAGGGCAGTGTCCCAATTATACAGGCATCACCTACTCCCTGTCTCCAACTCAGCATCTGGTCCCTCCCTTACCAATGGAATCTAGTCTCCTGATATCCATCTGGGTGAGCCCTGTCCTGTCAGCCAGAGGGATGGGCTGTGCCAGAGACAAGCAAACAACTATTAGGGCGCAAGACTGTGGGCGGGGAGAGGAAGCCCGAAGTGGGCAAGGACAGAGGCTGGAGCTTCCAGAGAAAGAGCCCAAGAGCAACCCAGAGAGAGCTGGGCCTTTCTCCAGAGACCGACCCTGTCCCCCAGCCCCTCATCCAGTGGGTCAGCAGCCCAGCAGCCCAGCCCTGCCCCGACTGCTGCTTGCCTTCTCCAGGCTGGTTACTACTGTAGCCTAAGTTGCCGGGGGCATCCCTCCTTCCCTCCCATCATGGCCATGTACCGCGTGTGTGTGACCACTGGTCCCTACCTGATGGCGGGTACAATGGACAACATCTCTGTCACACTAGTGGGCATGTATGGTGAGAGCCCCAAGCAGCTGCTGGATCGTGTGGGCAGGGACTTTGCCCCTGGATCGGTAAGTACAGAGGAGAGAGGGAGGAGTGACCCCTGAGGGGCAGGGCTGGCAGGAGACCCTGAAGAGGGGAGGGTCTTTCCTCCAGAAGTTATCAAGTCTTACAGTACCCAGGATGCCGGCTCTGACCTCTTCACCATCCCTCTTCTGGTCCCTGTCTTTCCTGTGGGTGGTAAACCTTACCCAGGCAGGGCTGTGAAGAAAGATCCCTGGGCAGGGGGTCAGGAGAATTCCGCTGGCTTCCCAGCTCCTCCTCCAAAAACTGAAGGTGGATTTTGGGCAAGTTGCTTGCCCTCTCTGAGCCTGGGTTTCCTGTTCTCTGGAGGGGATCTGCCTGCCTCTGCCAGGCCCCAGGATTGTTTGCTGGTGGCCTACAAAAGGATGTGGGCTGCCAAGGAGGCTAGTGAAATCCAGAACCCACTCTGCTCACACATCATGCCTGTGATAGCCATGGCTGCTTCTGCCAGGATGAAGGGGTGCCTTTTTCTAATTCACACAAAGGTGTCGCATGGGTTACCGGCAGCTCAGGTTTATATGCCAGAATAGGTGTAGGTGTAGATGCACCTTGCAAGGTGCAAGGATGGCCCCGGCAGTTCCTCGCCTCTTACCTGCTTGCTCTCTTGGTTCCTTCAGGTGCAGAAGTACAAGGTGCGCTGCTCAGCAGAGCTGGGGGAGCTCTTGCTGCTGCGTCTACACAAGGAACGCTATGCTTTCTTCCCCAAGGACTCCTGGTACTGCAGCTGCATCTGTGTCACCGCCCCTGATGGTACCCTTTTCCACTTCCCCTGCTATCAGTGGATTGAGGGCTACTGCACCATAGAACTGCGACCAGGAACAGGTGGGTCAGAAGCAGGGGTTGGCCTGTGCTGCAGAAGGCATCTGTTGGGATTAGATGTAGGGAATAGGGTTGGGGTTCGGGTAACTGGAGCTCAGGGATCCCAAATAGATGCTTTCTGGAAAAAGTAAGCCTCAGAAGCCCTGAAATGCAGGGGCTTTCTGGGCAGTATTTACCTCTCTGGAGACACACAGAGACCAGACACAAACGTACACTCACACCACTCATAGACACAAACACGCACAGATGGCAGTTGGCTTACCACTGACTCCCTCTGCACTTCCCCAGAGTGAATTCTTCTGGAGCCTAGAGAGGAATTAACCTGCAAGCTGAGTAGTTACTTTCAACAGGTAGAGAAGCCCTGAGTGTTTAGAGAATTTAGCTGGAGAGGCCCTGGCCACTACTACTGGCTTTCCTGGTGTCGATGAAGTCCCTGTGAGGTGCCGTTCAGATTCCTTCTCAAATTTGGGGGGCCTTTCAAGGATGCTAGGCTCAAGTTCCTTCAGCCTTTGGACCTCTGTATCTCCTGAGCTGTCTGGTCTGGAGAAGCAAGACTAGGGCTAGTTTGAGTGTTAAGATGAGTCTTAGGGATGAGAGATCATGTTCTAGGCCAATGAGGTGAGTGAATATTTCCCCTCAGCCCACAGTGAGTTCTTCATAGACTTTACTCTGAACTCCCACCTATCATCACAGCACATCCATCCCTCACTTCACAAAATATATTTGTTCATCAGACATTTGTCAAGTGCATATTATGTGCCCAGTGCCAGGCACCATGCTAGATGCTGGGAATACAAAAAATGAATACGATGTGACTTCTGCCCCAAGGAGTTTATACTCTTGGAAAGGAGACAAATGTGCCAACAATTAGGAAGATTGTTATAATTTGGGGGTGAGGTTGTCCTGAATCCCTTCAACTGATGATTACACGAAGAACATGGGACATCCATGTCGCTGAGGGATTGGGTTCAAGGGCTAGGGAGTTCAGGCAAGGTTTGCTGGAGGAGGTGTTGTTTGAAAAGAGATTTATATGATGAGTAATTTTCATTCCCCACAGCAAGAACTATTTGTCAGGACTCCCTTCCCCTCCTTCTGGATCACAGGAATCGGGAACTCGAGGCGCGACAGGAATGCTACCGGTGAGGGTGGCCTAATTTGACTTCTTTCCCCATCCTTATTCTGACCTCAGCCTTAATCAGACTGTTACTAACTCTGATCCCATTTTCAACTTTGGGGGCCCAAATCTGATCAGGACCCTCATTTAAACCTAACCTCAACCTAATATTGACCCTGAGTCCACCACCCAGAACACCAGTACCGACAATTGTCCCAATACCATTAATGAATCCACACTCAACCTCCAGCTGCCCTTGATGTGATCCAGACATCAGACATGACCCTAGTATTGGTCAGCCTCAGCCCATCCTCAGCCTCACCCCCAAACTGGCCATGATCTTAATCTCAACACAAACCCCACTCTAAACCAGCCTAGACATTCATGTCCACCTCAAATGCCACCCTGATCTGAAGCTCAGTGCCTTCAGGGAGAAAATTCCAATTCTTTGTCAGCTACCCAGAAAGTAGGTGGTTTCTGGGAGTTTTAATTTAAAGCCATGTCTTTAAAAGTGAAGGCTTCTGTTTACCCTAAGCTTCACTTGCCACCTCTGACCTCTTTTCCCCTGGAAGCTGGAAAGTCTATGCCCCTGGCTTCCCTGGCATTGTGGACGTCAGCAGCTTTGAGGAGATGGAGTCAAACAAGAAATTTGCCTTGACCAAGATGACACCTTGTGCACACCAGGGTGACAGGTGAGGAAGAACCCAGGCTTGGGAAGAAGTTAGAGGGGCTTGAAGTGAAGGGTCTGTTGTGAGGATGGGGCCTGGGCAGCCTGGAAGATGGGGGTCTATGACAAGTGCAGATTAATTCAAGTGTCAGCCACAGAATGGGCAGGGATGGCCCAAGGGGTCTGACAGAGAGAAGGAGGTGGTTTCAGGCAGGAGAGAGGGCAGGGGAGGATCCTGCAGTGAGGGGAGGCCTGGACGTTCCTGGAGGAGAGAGGGAAGGAATTAAGGGAAGTGGGCTGCAGGTTGCTCTGACTGGTTTCCGTCCTTCTGCTCTCCCTGTTCCCCAGCAGTGGGAATCGGTATCTACCTGGCCTCCCCATGAAAATTGACATCCCATCCCTGCTACACATGGAGCCCAATATTCGCTACTCGGCCACCAAGACGACCTCGCTGCTCTTCAATGCCATCCCTGCGTGAGGCCACTGCCCTCTCTGCCCTCCTGCTCACTCTCCCTTCTGCCTCTGCCCCTTTGATGCACAGTCACATCTCAGGCCACCATTCTCCCCTCTCTCTGACCACCAGTCTCTCCTCTCTCTGCCTCTCAGGCTTCTCTCTCTCCTTGCAACTCCTTTCTCTATCTCCCCATTGCCTCCTCTTTGCTCCTTAGTTATTCCTTCTCTTTCCATTCCTCAAACCAATACAATTAATTGAGCACCTACTCTGTGCAGAGTATGGTCCCAGGCACTGTTGGTGAGACCATGGTGAGTAGGACAGAGAGGTCCAGCCCTTGAGCTTTAAGGAGATGGTCAGACGACCTCAAGTTCAAATCCCAGAACCAATACTTTCTAGCATGCAGCCTTGATTTTCACTTAGCCTCTAAACAGTTTCCTCATTTATAAAATGAAAATAATATTCATGCCTACCTCATAGGTTTGGAGGAGAATTTAATGACATAACACCCAGCACAAAATAATCTCTCCATAGATGTCACTGAGTAGTAGTATTAGGATATAGTCTTGGTTGTGAGGAACTCACAGTATCACTAGGGAGACATGTCACACAATTAATTACCAATCAGAGGGGTCATTAGCAGCTCAAGTCAACAGCTGAGGCTCTGCTTGTGACGTGGCTGAAGGGTGTACAGTCGACACTCTGGTGCCTTGAGAAGGCAGGGGTCGGTGGGGCCAGGAGGTGACTCCTGGGGAGAGAGGTGGCACTGAAGCAGGCTTTGGGCTGGGGAGAGAAGGAGAGATGAGGAGAGAGTGGGTGGATCCTGGACAAACCCAGGTCAGTTGGGTGGGAGCGGTGCGAGGCCCAGTCATCTGCATAGTGGCTGCATTAGGAGGCCCAGAGGAGCTCAGAGCAAGGACCTGAATCCTCATCTTCTGGGTTTCTATGCCAGAGTGATTCTTCTGGAGAAGGACTAGTGGGAGGGGGTGAGAGGTGCGGGGGGGGAGCACGGGAGTGTCTGCGGTGGATTGGAGTGGGCAGGCAGCCACAGGTAGCTCGGGTTTCAGGACAAGGACCCACTGAGAGGTCCTGGCAGGGTTGAGGGAGCAGAGGAGCATCTTAGAAGATAGAGCCACCTGAGTTGGTCCTGGATGGATATGTGGATCTAGGCAAGGGAGAGCCTGGGAGACCAGCAGGGAAACTGGTGTGGGGCTCAGAGAAGGGCCAGTGGGAAGAGAAGCTGGCATTTGGCAGCCATCTGGACAATTATGTGGAGGAAGGGGTGGTAGTTGGACTTTAGGGAGGGTCAACTGCAGGGTGTTCTGAAGGATGTTTGGAAGGCCTTTTCCTTCTCCTCATTGCCTCCTCAGCCTCTGCTTTAACTACCAAGCTCCTGCCTGGTTTTTCCTGTCCCCTGGGTCCTGAGTGGGCAGGCACTCAGCAAATTCTTGTGGAACGAGGAGTGAGCAGCTTAGTAAGCATATAGGAAGTTGTCCCTGGGCTTGTCAGGTCCCCAATGTCCCCATGCCCCTGGGCTTCTCCAGGTGCCCACACTCTTCACGGCACATCAGCATCCTTACACAGCCTACCTCATTGACCAATTGCCACAAACATGCCTGTTCTATGTTCCGTTCCCTTCTATTTGATTTGGCCCAGTTAGTGAGTGATTATTATGAACAGGGTATGTCAGGGTATACAAAGCCCAGTCCTGGCCCTAAGGAGCCTATAGTTTAATGGGGGATGATATGAGTACACTGGGCTTAAATGTAATGAAGGGAGAGATGAGTGTTTTGTGAAAGATACACACAAGGTGTGTGTTTGGAGGGGCAATCAGACTATGCTTCCTGAGGGACTTTGTATCCAAGATGCACACAGAAGAACAGATAGGTTTGATACTAGGTGGAGAGGTAAGAGATGGCTTTCTAGAAGAGGCACAGCTTGAACAAAGCCCTGGACAGGAGAGAAAGCAGACTTCATTTCTGATTATAAAATAACACATGCTCATTGTACAAAATTCAAACAGTACAGACATCTACAAAGTGAAAAGTGCACGGCCCTCAGGGTACCAACCCCACTTTTACCAGTCCAGTGTACAAAGTGCATCTCTGGTTACATTTATTGGGAAGGTTATGGTTGGCCTTGTCTAGTGCACAGAGTGGGAGAAAAAGCTAGAAAGGTTGGTAGGAATCAGCTGGGCGGGGGGGAGGTTTCCTAGCCAGCCTGAGCAGCTGGCGCTTTGCCCTGTAGGCAGAGGGAAGCCAGTGAAGGTCTATGACAAGATGGTAGCTTGGAGAAAACAGGCCAAAACACCAATGATGATGACTTGTCTGCAGCACATGGCCACATGCACCACCTTTGTGCACATGTGTGGAGTCACCCTCACAAAAACCTCAACTGACCGCTAGACTTTTCTCCAATATGGGTTGTGAGGCACCTCTGCTTTGGGCATTGACCTTGCCAGGTCCCTCCAGGCCTCTAGGTGAGGGGCACAGTGCCCCTGGCAGCCCCCAGCCCTCAGACTCCACCCTTACTTTCCCTCCCCATCAGGTCCTTGGGCATGAAGTTTCGAGGGCTGCTGGATCGCAAGGGCTCCTGGAAGAAGCTGGATGACATCCGGAATATCTTCTGGTGCCACAAGACCTTCACTTCAGGTGTGCAGAACCAGGCAGGAGGTGTCCATCCTCTACCCCTACCCCTTGCTCAGACCTCTTTGAGCAATTCTGGGAAAGGGCCCTCTTCCAGCCCTCTCAGGGAGACTGCTGGATTACAGTCAAGGGGCTCCTGGTTTCACTGGTAGCAATCTCATAGATTCCCCTCAGGAACCTGGGCATCTCTCCTTCCTCTGAGAGGGGACAAGAATAGGTGAGTGATGACAGAGAGACACTGCTTTCCTAGGAGAGGGTCAAGGGTCATTTCAGGAGTCCTGATCCTGATCAGATGCACTTGCCTCTCTTCCCCTACCCCCACCACCAAGAGTTCTGGGTTTGGGGGCAGACTTAGGCAGATCCCTGTTCTGCCACTCAATTGAGCAAGTCATTCCATCTCTTTGACTCTCAGTGTCCAGTGTTATGAGATATAATTATACCTATCTCACAGAGTTGCTGGGAGGAAAACCTAAACCATAGTATGACCAAAGGACCAAAGGGCTGGGCAGGAGCATGATCTAGGGAAGTAGTTTCCAGATCGACTGGCCTCCTTCTCTTGCCCCCTAGAGTATGTCACAGAGCACTGGCATGAAGACCACTTCTTTGGGTACCAGTACCTGAATGGTGTCAATCCTGTCATGCTCCATTGCCTCTCCAGCTTGCCCAGAAAGCTGCCCGTCACCAATGACATGGTGGCCCCCTTGCTGGGACCAGGCACCTGCCTGCAGACAGAGCTAGAGGTGGGTGAGTTGCCATTATGGATAAGGGAAGGGTCTGGAGGGTCGGGGTGGGATGGCTGGGGCTTCATCCAACCTGCTGGCCTCACCCTGGTCCTGGGTAGCCCTGGTCCTGCACCTTTCAAGTAGAGGAGGTATAGAAGAGGGCCAAACGAGGCTCAGGATGGCTTGAGGCCTGAGACGGGGCCTGGTGAAGTGGTATGAATGAGCAGGGCATCTGCAGAACAGTTTGGAGGAGAAGGGCCTCCAAGATCCCTGGTGGCTGAGGCGCAAAGAAGGCTGTTTTAAGACAGGCCAAAGGCAGTGCCACTAGATACAGCAGGAACAATCATGAGAGAGTACTATGATCTCTCAGGGTGTGTGAGAAAATGATGACCCAGGATGCCCTCAGGCATCCTCCAGAAGGCTGGAGATGTGGTCGGTGAATTCTCATTATGGGCTGATTTTGCTGTTGTTGGATGCACTGAGGTCAACTGAGTTGAGAGAGTAGGAAGGACCAGGTATGGAGGGAGGAGGAGAGGACCCTGGCTTGTCCAAGCTGGGAAGCCAGGTGAGACGTTTCACACCGAGGAACTCAGCTGTACCTCATTCCGGACATTCTCTGAAGGGTGGGGTACCCAGAATTGGCCATTAGTGCAGGCATCAAGCATTACTGGGGCCCAGGCTGGAGTGGGAGTAGGCAGAGAACGGAGGGGGAAGCCAGGCGCGGGCAGGGAGGTCACTCTAAGCCTCTGTGCTCCTTTCCCAGAGGGGGAACATCTTCCTAGCCGACTACTGGATCCTGGAGGAGGTCCCCGTCCACTGCCTAAACGGCCACCAGCAGTACGTGGCCGCCCCGCTCTGCCTGTTGTGGCTCAACCCCCAGGGGGCGCTGGTGCCCTTGGCCATCCAGGTGAGCGTGGGGCGGAGCTTCGGGGGTGGGGTCTCAGGGGGCACACTAGCAGTCTTGAGCCTCACCCCCTTATTATTCTTGGACGCAGCTCAGCCAGACCCCCGGGCCCGACAGCCCCATCTTTCTGCCCACTGACTCCGACTGGGACTGGGTGCTGGCCAAGACATGGGTACGCAACTCTGAGTTCCTGGTGCACGAGAACAACACGCACTTTTTGTGCACGCATTTGCTGTGCGAGGCCTTCGCCATGGCCACGCTGCGTCAGCTGCCGCTCTGCCATCCTATCTACAAGGTCTGCGCGGTCCCCGGGCGGGGCCAGAGGGGCGGGGCGGGCCCAGGGTGGCCTTCTCCCCTGACCTTCGGCTCCTGTGACCTCATCCCGCTCGCAGCTCCTGCTTCCCCACACTCGCTACACGCTGCAGGTGAACACCATCGCAAGGGCCACGCTGCTCAACCCTGAGGGCCTTGTGGACAAGGTGCGGCCTCCCGGCTCCCTGCCCGCTCCGTCTCTGAAGCCCCGCCCCCGAGGACGCTTTGCCCCGCCTACAAGCCCTGTTCGGCCTCCAATCCCATTCCACAGTCCCTGCTAGCCCCTTCTCACAAGCCCCGCCCCTCTGCATCAATCTCCTACTTGCCCCGCCCATAAACCCTGTCCCTCTCCTGCCAATCCCACCCACGGGACCCACGCCCTCAGGCCTTGGTTCCAAAAGTTCCTTGAGGTGGGCAGGGCACCCGCAGCCTGAGCACAGCCACCCGCTGACCCTGCGCCTGCTCTCACCTCCCTGCCTGCCCGGCATTTAGTTCGTTCTTCTAGTTACCAAATACCTAAGGATTACCTCCTATGCACGCAGTACGCCCTGTGCAGCCCGCGTCAGGCCCCTATGGGTGTTTGATCCGTGGTCTTGGACGGATTGAGTGATTCACTGAAAAATTCCCTCTGCTGAGTCACTAGCCTTATCTTGTCCGGAGGCACTGGGGTGGGGGTTGGGCCCGCCCAGGAGCCAGCTGTGCTGTGTCCTTAGGTCACGTCCATCGGGAGGCAAGGCCTCCTCTACCTCATGAGCGCTGGTCTGGCCCACTTCACCTACACCAATTTCTGCCTTCCGGACAGCCTGCGGGCCCGCGGCGTCTTCGCCATCCCCAACTACCATTACCGAGATGACGGCCTGAAGATCTGGGCTGCCATTGAGAGGTGTGGAATTGGGACTCTGCAGCCAATCTGGCCCTACCAGGGCCTCCTAGCCCAGGGGCAGTGTGGGCCCCTGTGCTCATGAAGGCTGAGGTGCTTAGTGCTGAGGGTTTCAGGTGTTCTCAGGCCCCCAGCATGGGGCACCCCAAGGGTGAGTGTTGGGGTTGGGGTCCCCTATGAAATGGTAGGTGGCTGTGGGCTGGAAAGGGGCTGGGTTGTGTATAAATGCACCAGAGGAAGGGAAGGATGGGGTATCCAGAGGAGTCAGGGCGGGTGCAACAGCTAATGTGCTCTGGGGCCTTTAGGCAGGCAGGTCTTCCTTTCTCCTGGGTGCTGAGTACGGGGGTGGGTGGGGTGCAGCATCAGTCAGGCTCTCCTCAGTGCACTCTCCCCCTAGCCTCCTGGGCTGGAAGGAGGACCAGAGCACCCATGACTCAGGAGTGAGGGTGAGACTTGAGGGAAGCCTGGGCACTCGGGTTCCAAGTGGATCTGGGGGTCCCCACTGAACCCCCGTGGACTCTCAGTGGACTCTGGCCAGCTGGCTCTCCCCAGTGTGAGTGGCAATGGGCCTTGGTTTTCTGGCCAGGCCTGAGCCCAAGGTCACTGCCGTGGCATGGGGCATCTCTTCTCTGCAGCTTTGTCTCAGAAATCGTGGGCTACTATTATCCCAGTGATGCATCTGTGCAAGAGGATCCGGAGCTGCAGGCCTGGGTTGGCGAGATTTTTGCTCAGGCGTTCCTGAGCCGAGAAAGCTCAGGTATCCCCTCTCCATCCCCCGACCACAGGCTCTCAATGACCCAGTGCTCCCCCTGGCCCCACCATTAATCAGTTCTTATTTATTGACCAGCCTTTGGAGTCCATCCTGTTATTAGCCCCAGTGAACAGATGAGGAATAGGCACAGAGAAGGCTGCACAGATAGCAAGTGGCAGGGACAGGATCCAGGGCTAGCTCCCACGGTCTCCAAAGCCCTTGCTTTCCACCATTACACTGTGCCCCTCTGGTCCTCCTTGACTTTTACACAAACTTGTCCATTCACTTCTGCTTGCTGAGCTCTATGGATGTGTTGCATCATGCGGTAGGAGCCATCTTTGGCCTCAAACACAAAGGATTCTGGAGCCCTCTCTTATACAGTCTCATGCCTGTCTTGCCAGGTGGCCCCTCCAGCCACCAATCTCTCTCACTTCCTTTGGCTTCTTGGAGTGGGTTGATCCTTCTGTTGGCTGATTCCTCCTTATTTACACCTGTCACCTAACCCTAACTCTCCCCTCTCTTCTGCCACTGCCTGAGAGGCCTCTGAGACCCACCAACACCAGTGGCCTCCTTTGAGTCCTCCTGTGCTTAACCGCAGTGCCAAGCAGATGCCCCAGACCACTCTTCCTTCCTTAAAGTCTTCCCTTAGCTCCAGGGAGGATATGTCCTTCCGAACCTCCCACTTCTTTCCAGGCCCCTGTCATCTCCCCATCCCAGCTGTTGGCTTGTCCTGGATCTCTGTCTCCTCTCTCTACCCCTCCCTAATGCAATGATCCTTTCTCCTGTTTCTCCTCTGTAGCTGATTCCAGACTTAGAAATCCCCCCATTCCCTATTCCCTGAAGGACTTTCCTTTTTGGCTGTCTCATTGTCACCCTTGATACCCACACGTGAAAACTACAAGCCATCAGTATAGAATGACTTCTGGCCTCGCTCAGGTTATACACCCTATTGCTACTCTTCATGGCCTACTTCCCTGGTGCCACTGTATTATACGGTCTATACTCTGGGCACTGGAAAACATAGAAGAAGCCTCTGTGTCTGGGTGTAGTGGAAGAAAAGGAAAAGCTCAAAGTGGCACGAATGTCCATCCTCCAGTTTCCCCAGCCCTGGCCCAAGGGTGGAAGACTCTCACTGCCTGGGATGTCTTCTCTCAGTAGGATGTGGCTTTCAGCTGACTTAGCACCTCTGGTGGTCACCCAGAGGAGTTCCTGCCTGGGGAGACCCAGGGAGGAGGGGTGGTCTCAGGTCACCTGCAGATAGAATGAACAGCTTTGCAGGCCTACCTGTAGTGGGTTCCAAGGCTTTTTTTTTAAACAAAAATTTTTAAACATATAGAAGTGTAGAGAGTATAATGTAATGAACACCCATTTACCTACTACCCAGATTCAACAATTGTTAACATCTTTGCCTTATTTGATCAATCTGTTGCTTTTGTTTATTGTTGAAGTCTTTTAAAGTAAGTGACAATATTTCATATTTCAGTCCTAATCAATATGCAACTCAAAAAAATTTTTTCTACACAACCTCATACTGTCATCATGCTTAACAAAATTGACAATAAACTCCAATATCACCCTCTTATCTAGTCCATATTCAAATTTCCTCCCTTGTCCCATTTTCCC
This sequence comes from Tapirus indicus, assembly GCA_031878705.1. Lineage (NCBI taxonomy): Eukaryota > Metazoa > Chordata > Mammalia > Perissodactyla > Tapiridae > Tapirus > Tapirus indicus. The sequence goes on from CM062932.1 coordinate 10,416,772, forward strand.
TCAGTTGATCCTGTCGATTCCGGGGCCAATCAAGGACCACATGATACAGCTGTTGTTTTGACTCTAAAGTCTCTTTTAATTTAGGACACCCCCCCCCCGCCAGCTTTAAATCACATGACATCTGACATGGACTTCTTGAAAAGCCAGGACTAGTTGATCTGCAGAATGTCTCACCTTCTGAAATTATCTAATTGCTTCCTCATGATGTCATTCATCTTGTTCCTCTACCCTCTGTGTTTTTGTCAGCCGGAAGTAATATCTAAAGGTTACGTGATTTTGGCAAGAATGTTTCTCAGGTGACGCTGTATTCTCTCTGCATTGCATCATACCAGGAGGCACATAATGTCAGGTTGTCTCACTATAAGTGATGCCAAGAGTGATTTCTGGGTTAAGATGGTGACAGCCAGAGGTCTTTTGGATCTTTTAAATGGTGAACCCTCCCCATGCTTTGCAAGCCTATTGTTAACCATGGGCAGTCCTGATCCTGGGCAGTTATTTTCTGTTTGGAGTTATTTGTTTCCTATTTAAGACCCAGAGGGGGATCTAGTTACTGTTGAATCAACTCTCCTATTTTACTTTATTAAAATTGTCTCTGATTTAATACATCAGAACATTCTTCAGACTGACAAACATCTCTTCCAACTAGTACAAACTTATCCAAGAGTCCTATGCTTTGAGGCAAAACACATTAATTAACCTCAGTCAGTATGACTTTTGCTTCCACATTTCAAGGGGAAAAAATAAATAGTATAAGCTACAGAAAAATTCCCATAGATGGTCTGACTTCTTTGCTTTTTTATTCTCAGCCCTCAAGGTTAGAATATCAACCACGAACAGAACATTCAGAAAATTCTCACACACCCCAGGCAGATACCGTCCTTCCTCCAAAACTCTCTTTCTGCCCTGTTGCATCAGCCTCTCTCCAGTCATCCTGACTGCAAATCTTGGAACCATCTTTGACTCATGTTCCCCTCTGTCTTCCTTTCTCCCTAAATCCAGTTTGGTGGCTAACCCTATTATCCCCATCATTTCTCACCGTCACCGCCCTACTCCCAGTCTTCACATTACTCCTGCATTGTGGCAGCTGCCTCTTAACCAGACCCACCTCTCCCAGCCTCTTGCTCCTTGCCCTCCAAGCCTGCCAGGCCGCCGCCCTGGTAATCCTCTGAAACATTGCCTGGAAACCACCTGGCCTGACACAGTGCTGTAGCCTCATCTCCAATTAAGTCCCCTCCCTGTCCCTTTGCCTTGCTTAGACCCCATCCTTCCCACTCTGGCTTCTTAACCTCTCATGCATTCACTTCATTCAACCAACAATTACTGGGCTCTTTAATATTGAGTATTTTTCTAGGTGCTGGGGTTCAGCAGGGAACATGACAAACAAAAATCCTGGCCTTCTCTCTTGTGGGGAGAGACAGGTAATATGTCAGGTGGTTATGAATGCTAAGAAGAATGAAACAGCATCAGAGAATATAGTGTGTTGAGGTAGGGGGATCATTTCAGATAGGTGGTCAGGGAAGGCTTCTCTGAGGAGGTGATGTTTGAGTAGAGACCTGAAGGAAGTGAGAGAGCTAGTTCTGTGGATAACTGGGTAGAGTATACAGGCAGAGGTATAGGGAGTGCAAAGGCCCTGAGGTGGGAGTGTGTTGGTGGGTTTGAGGACTTCAGGAGAGTAAGTGAGAGGGAGAAAAGTAGGGAAGGAAATGAAGTGAGGGAAGGAGCGAGAGCCAGATCAAGTAGGGCCATGATAGTTAAGTGAGGTGGGAAGCCCTTAGAGGGTTTTAGCAAGTGGTGACATAACTCAATTTATGATTCTAAAGGATCACTCACTCTGGCTGTCATGTGAAGAACAGGCTGTCAGGGGCAAGGGGGGAAGCAGTCAGGTTCATTCAGGAGCAAGATGATGGAGACTAGCCGGTGGTGGAGACTGGAGGTGGTGAGACAAAACTGACTTCTGGAAGTATCTGCTGATATGTGTGGTATGAGATAAAAAGAGGAGTGAGTGCACAGATTTTGGCCTGAGCAACTGGATGAAGAGTACTGAAATGGGCCCACAGTGGGAAGGATGGGTTAGGGAGTGTGTGTGGGTAGGGAGTCAAGCATTAGGTTTTGCAAATGTTAAGTGTGAGATGCCTTGTAGACACTCAGGTGATGTCAGGGAACAGCTGCAGATTTATACCCGCTGCTGAGTCTAGAATTCAGGGGCGAGGGGGAGCCCGAGATGTGAATTTGGGAATCGTCAGCCAGTGGGAGGTGGTTAAAGCAACAAAACTGGATGAGACCAGTGAGGTACAGAGAGAGGAGGACCAAGGGCTGAGCCTGAAAATGCCTTCCTCTGTCATCTTTTTTCCGTTCAAAACTCACCCACTCTTCAGCTCAGGGAGGCCCCTTCTCCTCCTCTAGGAAAGTCTCCCGTAACCACATTAGCCCCAGTGCCTGTTTCTGCCCTGTCTGCCCTCCCCTCAAAGAGCCAAGCCCTGGCCTTAGAGCTTCCTTCTGCTTCCATCACTGCAAGCTTATGAGTAACACTCTCTGGTCATCTCCTGCTGCTAAACCCTGCAGTAGATGATTCGCTACTGGGTGCTTGCACAAGTCTTGGTGAATTAGGTAGAATTAAATCATTAAGCACTAATATGAGACAGAAGTGGCTTGGTGGTCGGGGAGAGGCAGCTTGGCTGTCGGCTTGAACCTGGCTTTTCTGCTGTGAGCTCTGTTGGCTGGGCATTTTCTGGTCTGATCCCAGCATCCAGCTCCTATCCTGACCCCCTTCAGAGACCACAAACCTTGGTGTTGACCATCCCTAACCTCAGCCCAACCCTAATTTTAGTCTAAAGACGGTGGCCAAATATTTAGCCCTCACTTCTTTACTCTTCCCCTGCAGTGAGCCCCAGCCCTGAGCTGCCCCTAGGAATCCAGTCCCCTCCATCCATATCCTCTTCTCTTCCTCCCACACCCAGGCTTCCCACGCAGGCTGTGCACCCCAGGAGAGCTGGTGAAGTTCCTCACTGCAATCATCTTCAACTGCTCCGCCCAGCACGCTGCTGTCAACAGTGGGCAGGTAAGGCTGCAGAGGGCAGGCCTGGGGAGCACTGGGCCATGCAAGGTGGCATGGGCTCAGCAATGGATGTCAGGCCAGAGTTTGGGCTGAGTGTATGGGTGGGTCAGGATTGGGGTGGGTTTATGATCAGAGCTGGTGTTGGATGATGACAGGTGGAGCTGGATCCAAGGTTGTAATGGTGACTCGAGTTGGTGTTGTGTGGGGAGTAGAGCTTATCGTCTCCTGTCATGGTTGGGATGTGGCTAAGTAGAGTATCAGGTTGCTCTGTGTAACATGCCATCCCAACGACCTTTCCTGGGGTTACCTCCTCTTGGGTCCTCTTCCTTCTTTGGTGATTCACTCCACCCAGTCCTGGAACACTGGGTGGGGAGAGACAAGGGGTGAGCCAGGCTCCTGACCCACTTCTGGAACTTTCCACACTGTACCCCCCACCCTTCCCTTTCCATGATTCCCTCATTTCCCAGTTGCAAGAGCTGGGATGGCAGGGGCAGGATTGGGGATGATGATGAAGGAGCTGGTCCTCTCCCTCTGACCAGCTAACTCAACTGGGGTGGGGGGTCTCCACAGCATGACTTTGGGGCCTGGATGCCCAATGCCCCATCATCCATGAGGCAGCCCCCACCCCAGACCAAGGGGACCACCACCCTGAAGAGTTACCTAGACACCCTCCCGGAAGTGAACATCACCTGTAAAAACCTCCTCCTCTTCTGGTTGGTCAGCCAAGAGCCCAAGGACCAGGTGCTTGTGGGGGGTGGTGTGGGGTGGTGTGGGGTTGGGGGTTTGCAGGGCCTGGGAAGTGGGTGTGGTTCCAGGGGGGCTTGGGGACTGACTGCTAGCATTTATGCCCACTGCTGAGCTGCCTTGGAGTCTTCAGTTTCTCCTGGAGATGACAGTTGATCCCAGAAGACATACACTGAAACAAATACTAGTTTAGTGGCTGGGGCACAACATCCATCCAATTCACCAGTTTACCAATCTATCTACCCAACTGTCCATCCATCCATCCACCCATCCATCTATCCATTTATTCACCAGTCAACAATTCATCCCTCAAACACTCATCCATTCATCCAAACATTCAACACACATTTTTGGATACCTCCCATGTGTCAACACGGCACTGGGCACCAGGCATATAAAGTTGAGCAAGACTTTTCTGCCTTCAAGAATCTGACGATCTGGTTGAGGAGACACACAGGTAAATGAAAAAGGGCACCACAGTGTTGTAGGAATTATTTATGTACTAATTCCTGCATTCAACACGTACTTCTTGAGCACCTGCAATGTACCAGACACTGGTGGGCAGATATGATCCCTGTCCTCACAAGCTTACAGCCTAGTGACAGAGGTGAGGATGGGGCCTTGTGGAAACTGACAGAGTTTGGGCAAACCTAGGAAGGCTTCTTGGATGAAGTGACATCTAAGCTGAAACCTGTGTGACAAGTAGGAGTTCAGTAGACAAAGGAGGGGCAGGATTAGTTTCTAAGCAGAGGGAAGGATGTGACCAAGTGAAATGAAGTAAAGTGAAGGCAGGAGTCTGTTGGTGTGATTGTGGGATCACAAATGTTTCAGTGCAGGCACAGTATTCATTCAGAAAACAATGGGGAGCCAGAGAGTCATTGAAGAGTTTTAAGCCTGGGGCAACATGGCTAAACTCGTGTTTTGGCAAGGGTGCTTCTGTGGCTGTGTGGATGGATAGGAGGGGCAATTTTGGAGGCAGGACAGCCAGGGAGGCGGCTGTTAACATAGGCTAGGCCAGTGGAGCAGCCCTTTAAGCACCAATTACCATAATGTCCATTTACACATTGGGTTCTCAGTCATGCCTTTGCCCTCCTGGTCTTGTTCACAAGTTCTCTGACATTATGTGAATATCCTCATTTCTCATGCTGGACTCCATTTGGTGCAGATATTTTATCTTCCTAACAAGTTTTAACTTACCATCTCATAGCCTGGGAATGCCAGGAACTCGTCCCTGGATCCTGCTCCTTTCTGGTCCCATCTCCCAAGTATTTGGAGACTTTCATTTCTTTCATTATAAAGGAAAAATTCTCTATTTTTTGTCTACTCACAGAATATTACTATTCTCACTCAATATTTATGGCCACCAAATGTGTGGGGGTTGTTCCCACACCAAGCGATTCTCAGACACCAGGTGGGTGTCCTGTAATTTAACTCAATTCTGACACTATCCACCTGGAGATACGTCGGATTCCGCAGGTTAAGGACTCAGCCCTCAAGACTGCCCTTTCCACTGTCTCCTTCAGCCGCCAATCGCCAATCACAAGTGTAGGTTGCCACCTGTGCATCTGACCCACCAGCTATAAATCAAAGGTTACTACAACCCCCTCCTCAGGTTCAACCAGTTGCTAGAACAGTTCACAGAACTCAGGAAAACAGTTTACTTAGTAGATTACTGGTTTATTATAAAATGATACCACTCAGGAACAGCCAGATGAAGAAAATGCATAGGGCAAGGTGCGGGAAGAGGTGCAGAGCTTCTGTGCTCTCTCTCCCAGCATCTTCACATGTTCAACCTGGAAACTCTCCAACCCTCTCCTTTAGAGATTTTCATGGAGGTTTCATTACATAGGTATGATTAATTAAATCATTGGCCACTGGGGACTAATTCAACCTCCAGTCCCTCTCCCCTCCCCAGAGGTCGGGGGTGGGGGTGGGGGGTGGGACTGAAAGTTCCAACCCTCTAATCACATGGTTGATTCTTCTCCTGGCAATCAGCCCCCAACCTTAGGGGCTTTCCTGAAGTCACCGCATTAACATAAACTCAGGTGTGGTTGAAAGGGGCTTATTTTGAATAACTAAAGACACTTTTTAACATTCTATCATTTATAAGGGTTTGAGGAGCTCTGTGCAGGAATGGGAGGATGACCAAATATATATTTCTTATTGTAAATCACAGCATCACAGTGAAGAGGGATGAGCAGGCAAGAGGATGAGGATGGAGGGTTCCCTCCTCATAAGCCAGTGGGAAGTTTAACCTGGAAAATTATAACAACAACAACAATAATCACAGCAGTTATCACTTCCAAGGATCTATCACGTCTCAGTCATTAAATCAGATACCCTACGTACACTATTTTAAAATACAAACTAAATAAGTAGCTATATTTAAAATGCTTAATACAGTACCTGGCATATAAGTGTTCAATAAATGGTAGTTTCATTTTACAAGGGAGAAAACTGAGGTTCAGAGACACTAAGCAATTTGCCCAAGGTCACATAGCTAGTAAGTAGGCTTTGAACCCAGTCTGTCATATTTCTGTGTTCTGCTTTTTTGACAGCTACATTCCACTGTAGTATTAGAAATTAGATGTCAATCTGGTAAATAAGACATAAAACTGATTCTTTGAAAAGACCAATAAAATAAAGAAACCAGAGACAATTCTAATCAAGAAAAAAAAGAGCACATAAATGTACAACATTAGGAATGGGAAAGGCATACAGCCATGAATACAGAGAAGATTGAAAAAGTTAGAAGAAAATGCTACTTATAATTTTATGCAAACAAATTTGGAAATCTTGATGAAATAAATGATTTTCTAGGAAAACATAAACAACCAAAACTTAATACCAGAAGAGATGAAAACCATACATAAATGGAAAAGGTTGTAAAAGATCTGATCCTTCTCCCTGCAAAGGGAGATTCTATCAAACCTTCAAGGAACAAGTAATTCCTAAATTATTCAAACTGCTTGAAAGTATAGAAAAAGTATAGAAGCTTCCCAAGTCATTTTACTGGGTTACATTTTGCTGGGATCCCTGATGCCAGCACCTGGCAAAGGTAGTGCTCTTAAGAAGGGAGGTGGGCCTCAGGTAGAAGGTTCCAGTCCCAGATTCACACTTCTTACCTATGTGACCTTGGATATGTAATCGGGCCTCTCTAAGCCTCAGTTTCTTTATCTGTAAAGCGGGAATGATTAAGGGTACCTGTTTTACAGGATTGTTGTGCCATTGTGATAGTCCACGTAAAGTGCTTGCAACATGTTAGCTGTGATTAAGAACATAAAATTATAAACTCATTCAACTTAGCTGCCACCATCTTAAAAATATATCATCAGCCAATGAAGGCCAATAGTAAATAGTACAACAGTAATACACCATGACGAAGTCTAGTTTATTCTAGGAATGAAATGTTGGTTCAACTTTATGAAATCTAACAATATAATTCATTACATCAATCAAGAAACACACCATATAATCATCTTGATATAAGCTGAAAAAGCATTTGATAAGTGTGAACAGCTATTACTAATGAAAACTCAGTGTAAAATGAAACTCCCTAATGAATTTTTGATAAAAAGTATATTTTAGAAAACACTGTACTCATGGTGAAACAACAGAGATCTCCTCATTAAGGTCGGGGACAAGAAAACAGTGCCCACTGTTACTGCTGTTATTTAACCGTGTTCTGGAAGGCTTTGCCAGCAAAATAAAACAAGACAAATAATTTTTTAAATGTCAGTATCAGTGGCAACAGTGTGGAGCTTGTATTGGACAGGAAGTGTGTGCTGGTTCAGAGGCTGGCCCAGTGAACTGTGACAGTGAACTAGTTGTGTGGTGTGGTCATGGAGAGAGGGGCAGTCCTGTACTGCACAGGGTGGCGTTGTTCACGGCAGTATTTCTGGATTGTGGCTGGCCATGCTGTATAGTGTGACAGTGTATGGTGATGCTGATTGTGTTGGTAAAAGTTTCATTATGTCTGTTGATTTCCAGGAAGATGCCTCAGATCTGGTTGTCTTCAGGGGTTGAATTTTGTGAAATTGTGAGGTAATAGGTGTATTCTTGGGCATATTTGCTGGAGTGTGTTTATGTTGATTTCAGTTGTGTTATGAATGTGGTTGTGAACAGTGGACCAGGCACTGGAAGGGATCTTTCAAGATTTTCTAGTCTAATCCATTCACTCTCAGAGGCAGAAACAGTCTCAGAGTCAGAGTAACAGGCAGAGGGTTACCAGCAGAGGGAGCATTAACCTTGGGTTGGCTGGCTCCCAAGTCCCATTCTGACTCCCACACTCCGTGAGCTGTGGGTGTTGGGGGCTACTCTGTGCAGATTGCGTGGAGAGGTGGTTTGGGGTTGTGGTTTGAAGGGTTTGCGTGTACAGTAGCTGTAGCTGGGTCATGTCCTTAGAAGTCACCTTGACTGTATTTGTTGGCAAATGTCTTTCATTATTCTCCATCCTGTCCTCAACATCATCCCGACTCCGCACCTGATTTCCTCCCAGCGGCCTCTGGGCACCTACCTGGACCAGCACTTCACCGAGGAGGCCCCGCGGCGCAGTATTGCCGCCTTCCAGAGCCGCCTGGCCCAGATCTCGCGGGACATCCGAGAACGCAACCAGGGCCTGGAGCTGCCCTACGCCTACCTGGACCCTCCCCTCATTGAGAACAGCGTCTCCATCTAACCCCCTCCCTTAACACCAAGAATGAGGAGGGCCATCTTCTCAAGGTCCTCCAGGCCATTCTGTCTTCCCTGTTCTCTGCCAATCTGAACCTTCTTCTCTGCTGGTGGGGACCTTTTCCATTCAAGATGGCTCTACAGTCATATGAACTGGGCCCTAAGCTGTGAGGGACCAGTACAGCAGGGTCCAGGGTGAGAAGCCGCTGGCTAAAGTCAAACGCACAACAGCCTCCTCCAGAAGGAAGGAACCCCATCATCCTTTGCCCTACTTCCGGCACCCTCCTGCTTGCCTCTCCTGTGAAAATCTATCTCCTCCCATTGGGACCCCCGGCTTGGGACTCTGAGCTCTCCTTTCCAGTCCTCCCCAATCCCAAAACTCTTTCTCCTACCTTGTCTTTTTGATTTCACTTTTCTCCAAGCCTGGGACCAACCAATCCAACTTCCTTCTCTGGAAAAGCCTGGAAACTAGGCAAGAAAGATGTGTGCCCTTGATCTGCCACGTGGTCCACTTTGACTGCAGCATCTTTAAGGGGAGAGTTAGAATTAGAGCTCAGCTTACCTGGACCTCTAGCTGCATTCCAGGGCGAGGCTCCCTGGCTTGGGTGGGTATGTGGGGAGTTTCTCCTCAGCTCTTGTCCTATCCCCTCTTTCATCCCCCGTCCCCCTTTTTTTTTGTCCCTGAGCCCAGTGAGTTCAATAAAACCCAACATATTTCATTTTTGTTTTGATATATGCACGTGCATATGTAGGTGGGTGGGGTACCAGGGGACTGGAGAAAGAAGGAGCGGCAGTGAGTCCTTGGATCATTTGTTCTAGAGAAAGGAAACCTCCCAGCCCAACCCACCACCTAGCCAGGCCCTACATTCCTGCCTCCACCTCCCAGAGTGTGTCATCCATCAGAAGGTGAAGGAATATCCAGACTCAAGGGGCTGATAGGAAAAAAAAAGCAGGTATTTTGCAAAGCCTGAGAATCCAGCTTCTGGGTGTGGGAGTTGTTAATGTTGCCACTGAGATCCGGTTCCTCTTCCGGACACATGGAAGACTCAGCCTCTGGCTCTCTTGTGGATGGGTGGAATCACGGAAGAGTTTTGGCCAACGAGCTATGAGCAGAAGTGATGCAGGTCACCTTCAGGCTGGAACACTTAATTGCTCTCATGAGCCCTCCAGTTTTCTTTATGCCTCTGCTGTTCTAGAAGCATGTGTTGAGATGGCACTTCCATCAGTTTCTGTCTCTGAGGGACTAGAGCAGAGGCCCCTGCTGACCTGAGTTGGACATGGAGCTGAGCAAGAAATAAACTTTTGTTGGTTTAAGCCATCGTGATTTGGGGATTGTTTGTTGTTGCAGCATAATCTAGCCCATCCCGACTGAAACAGATGGTTATCTGGGGACTCTGATATTCTCCCTTCCAGCCCTGTAGCCCTTAAAAATAGAGATTTGTGCAGCCCTCACGTCAGTCATCCATATCCTTTTCTGCAGCCACCCAACACCTTCCCAGTTTCTTGCTTCCCTAGACCTCAGATCCAGCCCCCCTACCTCCTCTGCCTCCTGAGTCAGATTCTGTGCCTGACCAAACCTGGTCACAACCTCTCTGCCCAGAGTCACAGTGTCTTTGGGCTGGAGACGAGGGAGGGGCAGTCTTTGGCTATGCCAGAGGTCGGATTTTCACTTCCTGCACCTGTGATCCTGGGAAAAGAGGATCCCCGTGCCTTTGTGCATGAAAAAGTGTGTTGGGGGAATACCTTACCTGCAGATTCCAATCTAAGAATTTAGCCAAAATCACTAGATTTTGCCCATTTTAGAACAAAATCGAAGGACTAAGAAGGACTCAGAGGCTCCCCCTCGTGGCCAGGAGGACTGTGGCAGTGGTAGGAGGTGCCAGCCCCTTAAACTGGGGCTTTGACTTAGAACAACAGGACCAGGACAGGCTGGAGTGATGTCAGGGCTCTCTCAGGCAGCCTGTCCCTCCAAGAGGACGAACGCTCCTTGGCCTGCACCAAAGTTAGCATTAGAAGGCATACCCATCCTAAAAATGCCCCCGACCGGGGAGGATCACTGGAATCTGGTTTCCCAGAAAACCAGCTTGGAGGGAGATTTATTGGGGAGACACAGCTGGCTGCATGTAGGATTCTTCCTGGCCTCTGGGCACCTCTGGAGACAGGACTGGGGGGAAGGGCTCATGTAAAGCTCGAGCCCTCTCAGATAGGGGGCTTCCTCCAGCCTGCACTCTGGACCCCTTTATGCTTTTTGGTGGGTCTGGAAGGCGACTGGTATAGTGGGAAGCAAGCCAGCCCTCTTCCCTCAGCTAGCCTTGAGCAAGTCCCTCAGCCTCAGTGGCCCAAATCTGTCAGATAAATGGAAGGGATGACAAGAACTGGAAAGTCCCTTCCAGCACTGACATTTTAGAATCTGCTTGCCTCATGGCTCCTGTCTCCCTAGACACCATTCGAGATGTGGGAGAAGCAGCTGCGAATTCCCCTGGCACCATCCCTACTTCCACTGACTTACAGGGAGGCAAACAACAAACACATAAATACACACAGGAACAAATAAATCCTTTCAGATGATTGCTAATGCAGTTGGGAGATGAAACCAGGCAGTGTGTTAGCGTGACTGGGAGTGTGGGGGTGGGGGAACATTAGGTCTAGTGGTCAGGAAAGGCCACTCTGAGGAGGTGACAGTTGAGCTGAGACCTGGATGGCAAGAACAAAACACTTGAAGCAGCTTGGGGGGAAGGAGTTACAGACCAGGGGCAAGGCAAGTGCAGGGGCCCTGAATCAGGGCGGGTTTTTGAGGAACATAGAGAAGGCCTCAATGGCTGGAATGAGGTGACCGAGGGGTGGACAGAAGCTGGGTCATGCACGGTCCTGTAGTCCACGCTAAATCCTTGGATTTGATTCTATGGGCACCATTGTTTTAAGCTCTGGTGAATTTTAAACAGAGGAGAGACCCGATTTGATTGTTTTTTCTCTGTCCTTGCGGGGTGGGGCCCAGGGGTTGCTCCTTGCCTTGCAGGGCTTGGGGCGGGGCAGGGCGGGGGAGGGGGATGCCCCAGCAGTGAGGACTTGGCTTCCTGTGTGGGTGGCCCATTTTGAGCCAACCCAGCCAGCTAGAGAGCTTGCTTCCTTCCCAGGGGTTTCCTCTGCTCTCTGGGTCCACCCCTGGTCTAGGAGAACAAGTTCTTCAGCCCACTGAGCATCTACCCAGAGTTATGCGTCCACATTTTGGTCAGAACTGGGGAGTGCCCCATCTACATGCCGATGCCTAATGCCATGCACGTCCCCAGTCACGTTCATATCCCCACCGTCCCTTATCCCTCACTGTTTCCCTCAGGAGCCTAATTCCTACTCCAGACCTGAGCCCTGATCAAACTCAGAGCCATCGCTCCTGCTTTTTTGGGACAGAGGGATTGACTCAGGGGAGACATATTGATAGTGGATTATGATTTGAGGAAGCAGCTTTTGGGGGATGGAGGTAGATCCTTACCATTTGTGGTGACACCCAAACTCTTCTACACCATCAGCTCCCTTCCCCACGGACCCTCCCACCCTACTCTCCAGGCTGCCTGTGTGCTCCTGCCTCCTCCCCACCCCCTCATGGAGTGACCTTTCTACTGGATGAGAAGGTTAAGGCTGTGCCTTTCACTCCCACTGCACTGGGAGCCTGAATCCCAGAGGGGCCTGGAGATGCAGTTTCCCCAGCCCCTGAGCCTCAATTCCCACTCCACCCCACCCTGCTCCTCACCAAGCCTTAGCAGTCCCCTGGGGGCACCATCTCGAGGGAAGGGGAGTGGCTAGAAGGCAAGAGGCTGGGATAATTTGCATGGAATTTACATCTTAAGAGGCAAATTTGCATCATCAGGCTCCTAGCACCCCCCAAGAGTCATCAGAGTGGCTGAGCAGGGCCCAGGTGGGTGAGCCTGACAGTTCCTGTCCTCAGCCGGGGATAGTACTGTACCCAGGCAGATGAGACAGCCCTGCCGGTCACCCAGAGCACTGGCATTACTTTCATCCCAGCCTTCTCCCCAATCCTGTCTCTATCCACTTAACCTAGTTCTCTCCCTTTCATCACTCCCTGCCCCTCACCCTTACCCTAATCTAGCTCTCCTCTCTGAATTTTCATCCTAATTCCAACCCCATTGTTGATTTAGTTCTCAACCCTGACCTCATCCTCATCACAAAGCCATCCAACCACTAAGAATCATGTTTCGAGAGTCTCCCAGGTACCAGATACTTTTCCAGGAGGAGGGAAGAAAACCAAACTAAATTACGGACAGTCCAACCTAGTGGGTAAGATGGACATCAATCAAAGACATTGGCTACAGTGCTGTGAGAGCCATTAATAGTTAAATCTGGCCTTCCTTAATGAAGCAATTATCAAGCTAGGATCAGAAGGAAGAGGAAACATTAACCAGGTCCAAGAGGTAGAGAGGGAACAGAGTGTGCAAAGTCCCTGTGGTTGGAAGGCTCTGACCTCACTTCTTTCATGTCTTTACTCAAAAGTCCCCCTCTCAAAGAGCTATTCACTGGCCAGTCTCTATCTATAGTTTGCTCCCCTATATTTTGTATTATCTTTCTCTGCTTTATTTTTTCCCTTCAGACCTTATCACTATTTAACATAGTATTTGATTTATTTGGTTATTAGGTAATATGGTCTGTTTCCCCAACTAGAATGTAGGCTCCAGAAGGAGAGAAGGGATTTGCTTTGGTGACATTGTATTCTTAGGGCCAGACACAGTGCCCAGCTCTGTTAGTGTCTGCTGATGATGAATGAAAGGCATCTAGTCCCAGACAGAAGAGATCCAAAGGAGACACGAGGGGGGTGGTGGTGAGATCTACGAGGAGGCCACGGGGGCGACGTGAAGGGATGGGGTCATTATTCCAAAGGCAAGGGGGAGCCACTGCCAGGCTTGATCTGGGGTTGTAGGGGGTGGGAGGGTGATAGGAGAAGATCTGGGTCTTAAAAAGGTAATTTCATTCCCTAACTCCAACCACATCCCTATCCCTACGATCAACCCGAATTGCAATCTCATCCCCATTCCTCACCCAGTTCCAAGCCTACAGGAACCTTCTCTCCATCTCAGAATCCCAGCCCCCTTTGGCCCTAACTTGGCCCGGGGAACTGTGTGACCTGCCCTTGATGGTGACAGCGGGTGCCACCAGGGAGGAAACCTGGGCTGGTGCTTCCTGGTTGGCAGGAGCTGCCACTGGGAGGCAGAAAGAAAGAGGGCAGGTCAGGAAAAAGGGGACGGGAACGGGACTCTCTCCTCACCCTCCCTCAGTCCCAAGGCTGTCTGCTGCCGACTCTCTCGTAATCTAATCTTAGTCCAAACACCTCCCTCAGCTCAGCCCTATCCCAGGGCCTGATCCCACCCTTCCTCATGGCTCTGGCTTCTGCGATTCATCAGAAACTTACCCCTGATCCCAACCCCCTCCCACTCTACGTTTATTTTCTTCAGAGCACTTAGTATCCCAAACTATAGCAAACAAATTACTGTTTACTGTTTCTTGTCCTGTGTGTATTTTGTTTCTTCTTTGTATCTGCAGTGCCTGGAACAGTGTGTGTACTCCATAAACATCTCCTGAACGAATGAAGGCATGAAGGAATGAATGACCTGGTTCCTGACACACCCGATTCCGTTGGAGCCCAACCGTGATTCCAACTCTCTTCCTAGCTTTATTATTTTGTTACTTCCTTCCTTTTTTGAGAGTGTGTACTTTATAAAATTGATGGATAACATAGATATAGTAAAATGCATAAAGTGCCCTATATACCACCCAGATTGAGATACACAACATTTCTAGCTCCCTACATGGCTCCCCCTTGCAGATCCTCAGTCTGCAACCCCATTCCAGAGCACTCACTAGTCTGACTCTTTAAAGAATTGCTTAGTTTTTGAGCAGAAAAAAAACAAACAACCGGATCAAAAAATGGGCAGAGGATACGAACAGACATTTTTCCAAGGAAGATATACAGATGGCCAATAGACACATGAAAAGATGTTCAACATCACTAATCATCAGGGAAATGCAAATCAAAACTACACTAAGATATCACCTTACACCCGTTAGAATGGCTATAATCACCAAGACAAAAAACAACAAATGCTGGAGAGGTTGTGGAGAAACGGGAACCCTAATTCACTGCTGGTGGGAATGCAAACTGGTGCAGCCTCTATGGAAAACAGCATGGAGATTCCTCAAAAAATTAAAAATAGAAATACTTTATGATCCAGCAATCCCACTCTTGGACATCTACCCAACGGACATGAAATCAACCATCACAGGAGGCTTATGCACCCCTATGTTCATTGCAGCATTATTCACTACAGCCAAGAAGTGGAAGCAACCCGAGTGTCCCTTGACTGATGTTTGGATAAAGAAGATGTGGCATATATATACAATGGAATACTACTCAGCCATAAGAAAAGACAGAATTGTCCCGTTTGCAACAACATGGATGGACCTAGAAGGTATTATGTTAAGTGAAATAAGCCAGAGAGAGAAGGACAAACACCACATGATTTCACTCATATGTGGAATATAAACGAACACACAGACAGAGAGAACTGGTTGGTGGTTACCAAGGGGAAGGGGGATGGGAGGTGGGCACAAGGGGTGAAGGAATGCATCCACATGATGACGGACAAAAAATAATGTACAGCTGAAACCTCACAATGTTATAAACTATTAAGACATCAATAAAAATGAAAATTAAAAAAAAAAGAAAAGAATTGTTTAGTTTTGCCTGTTCTAGAACTTTGTGTCAATGGAATGAAAGAACATGTACTCTTTTATGTCTTTTATGTCACTCAGCATAATCTTTGTGAGATTCATCTATGTTGCAGTTTTTTTTTAACTGCTGGGTAGAATTCTATGTTATGATTATACCAAAAATTATATACCCATTCTTTAGCTTAATTCTTGTGCCCCAAATTTCACTCCCTCTTCTACTTTTGTATTCAATCCCAACCCCTCCTCAGCTGATCCTCGCCCTGCGGGAAGCAGCAGATAGCCCTTCTCCCGTCCCTGATCATCTCTTCTTGGAGCCTCTCTGCACCCTAGGGTCCCTGAGCTGTAGCTTCAACATCCACCACCCTTCCTATCATGGGCTCTGGGCCCTGGGGCAGAAGGATGGGCCAGCCTTCCCATTGTGGCCACTACCTGCCCCACTTCCCAGAGAGGAATGGCCAGGCAGCAGGCCAGCTGGACAGCAAGTTTGTGCTGTGCCCCCTCCCCTAGCCCCCCACCTACCAGGGGCCCCAGAACCAATGCAGGTAACCCGCTGCCCATGGCTCTGCTTAGCAGGGGTGCCCAGCGCTGCAGCCAATGGAGGCAGACAGAAGGAAGGAGCTTATTAGGCTGATAGAGATCTGTGGGCCCCACCTGGCCCCTCCCCCACCTTCCCTGGGGCCCTGGCTCAGGCTAGACTGGCTCCCCCACCCTGAAGTCTCCTTCATTCAAAGCATCTTTCATCCGCCCTCTCAGAGACAGGCCCAGCACCCTGTTGCCCTGCTGTCTGTTCCTCCCTGCCAGATCCCAGATGCCTGCTCACTGGCCAGGAGCACAGCCCCACCCCAACCTGCCTGGTTCCCAGCCCGCCCATCGCCCACTGAGGGTAGCAGCTTCTCCAGGCTCTGGGCTGCCAGTGGGCCTCACCTCTCCACCTCGGGAGCCTGGCCCTTTCCACTCCTTTCTGTGTCTGGCTTCCCCTGCCTGGCTTGGGCCCCCGTGTGGTCCCCCCAACAGTGTCTGAGATTGAGCCCCCCACTCCTGCCTCCTGAAGAGCAGCCATGGCCACCTACAAAGTCAAGGTGGCCACTGGTACTGACCTCTTGTCGGGAACGATGGATTCCATTTCTCTGACCATCGTGGGGACCCAAGGAGAGAGCCATAAGCAGCTGCTGAACCACTTTGGGAGAGACTTTGCAACCGGGGCGGTGAGTGTGTGTGTGGGTGTATGTGCACGTGTGAGTGTGTATGTGTGTCTGTGTCTGGGGAGCACGAGGAGGGATGGAGGTGTGCAGGGGAGGGAGCCAGGGAGCCAGAGCTCAGCCAGGAGAGAATGGGGAGCTCCGGAAGAGGTCTGAAAGCAGTGGGGCTCCAAGGGTGGCTGGGAATGCCCCTCATTCCAGACCTGGCTCCCAGCCTTCTCCCACTTCCCTGGCCTCTGGGCCATCCTTCTTCATCCCTCATCTGTCATCTCTCATCTCTTTCTGGTCATTCCTCATTTCCCTCCCTTCATTTTTCTCACCTCTTCTCTCTCTCTCTCTCTCATCCCTCACTCTCATCACTCACCCCACAGCCCTCATCTCTCAACCCTCTCTCACTTCCTTTATCTCTCCTTCTTTCTCATCCTTTTTCCACTCCCTCCTCCTTCATCCTTTTCTCATTTCCTCTCTCCATCCCTCTCTGTCTCTCATTCTTACTCACTCTTCCTAAGTTAAGTTGCATCATAACTGGCTTAAATTCACACTGGACTCTGTGACTTAAAATGGCATCAGACCAGCCTGTCCAGTGGGGACCTGCCTGCTCTGTGATGGAAGGCACCCTTTGCTGGGCCCTCAGCCCTCAGATCTGATTCTGAGTCAGGTCCAGCCACCTGCTGTTAAGCGTCCTTAATAAGTCACTATATCTATGTGGCCATTTCTGAATCTCCACATCTTCATTGATAAGCGGGAGAAAAAGGGACTGGCTGGACTGCCTCTGCCCACTCTAAGACTGTAGGAGGCTTAGGAGGCTCTGGACCCCATTGTACCCCTTTGTACACCAGCCCCCGGGGGTCTGCATGACTCCGGCAGCCTCAGGTGATTGAGGAGGGGGTGGGAGGATGGGACCTGAGGAGCTGGGAATGGAGAAGGGAGGGGCTGGGGTCCTGCCCAGCCCTGCATAGATGGGCCCAGCAGGGGACAGTCAGGTGGGAGGGGTGGGAGGAGAGCCCAATGATCAGGTCACCTCAGTCCAGGGAGGTGATCATCTGCCAGCATGAGCAGGACCTGGGGGAGGGGCCAGACCAGTGGGAGGCCTGAGGAGCCAGGGTCAGGTCCTGCCAGCTCAGCTGGCCCTGTGCCTTGCCCAGGTGGACGAGTACACTGTCCAGTGCCAGCAGGACCTGGGGGAGCTCATCATCATCCGCCTGCACAAGGAGCGCTACTCCTTCTTTCCCAAGAACCCCTGGTACTGCAACTACGTGCAGATCTGTGCGCCCAATGGCCACACCTACCACTTCCCCGCCTACCAGTGGATGGACGGCTACGAGACCCTGGCGCTCCGGGAGGCTACAGGCAAGCCCTCACCACCCATCCCCTGCCACTAGGCCCTCACTCTGGCCTGGCCACCCCAGCACGGCCACTTCAGGCTTCCAACAAGCCAGCCAGGTGCCAGCCCCACAGGGACGCCCAGAATGCCTGCCACTCTCACACATTACTTTCAGTCATTGCTGCCATTCTGGGCCCAGAGGAACAGAG
Source organism: Tapirus indicus (assembly GCA_031878705.1). Taxonomy (NCBI): domain Eukaryota; kingdom Metazoa; phylum Chordata; class Mammalia; order Perissodactyla; family Tapiridae; genus Tapirus; species Tapirus indicus. Next base: position 10,434,709 of record CM062932.1, read on the forward strand.
ATGAATGAGGCCCAGGGCTACCCTCAGGATCTCAGGATCCCAGGCTCTGGCTGAAGATAACAGCGCTCTCTGTTACCTCTCCAGTCCTCCCCTCGACTCCCACAGGGCACCCAGACACTCTAAAGAGACCCCTTGCTACTCTGGGTACAGGCCTCAGGACTCTGACAGAATGACTTATTTATGCCAAATAGCATGTCCTGCTCCTCCAGAAAAGACTCCCTATTACTCCAGCAAGGTTCTGTTACTACGACAGGATGCCTTGTTACTCTAATAGGATGCCCCATTATTCCAACTGCTGTCTTGTTGTTTCATAAGAAGCCCTTTTAGTTCAATAGTTCTCCATGGTGCTGTACCTTATTATGATGGCCTGGTTTTCTAACTGAGCATTTTTCAGACTAATGGGACATTCTATTGCTCCAAAGCACTCCCTGTTACCCCAACAGGACACTTATTTCTCCAACAGGACTCACTTCTACTCCAAAAGGCCCCCCTTAGTCCAGTAAGGCTCTCTCCATCACACTCCAGTAGGAGGCCCTGTTACTCCTACAGACTGTCAGGGTTTTCCTTGGTGGCTGATCAAGGCTGCCCAGCTGTTTTCCCAGTCGCTTGGTAGCTCCCATGGAAGAGGGACAGCATCTGAGTGCCTGAGCAACTTGTGTCTACCTCTGCCAGAGTCCTTGTCTGGTGGGCTTGGGTTGACTTCCTAATATGTGGCTGCTACATGGGGACTGCAGGCTTGTCCCCTTTTGTCCCCCTGGTTCCACCACCTGAACTTCTGTTGGCCTCCCTTGAGGTGGATGGGAGGGGAGGGCAGAGCTGAGAGGATCCAGGGGCCTGGAGCCCCATCCTCCCCACAGCCTACTACCCCTCTTCCATCGCTCATCTCCCTGTGGTGAGAGACTTTCCCTGGGAGCAGGGGAACGGGGCCTGAGCTGGGGAAAGGAGAGGCAGGGACAGAGGGAGGCAGGCCTGGGAGAGGGTGGGGAGGCCAAGGGGAGGGTCTCACTGGGGATGTAGAGCATCTTCCCACAGTGATAGGTCTGAGTGGCATGGAAGCAGGGGACAGACAGGGTGACACTGTGTGGCCAAGGCAGGAATGGGGTTGGGTGGGGCAGCTGCCACGCAACACTGGGGCAGGGACACTTGAGTCACTTTATGGGCCCTGAAAGGAGTGAGGCTCCCACCCTGGGGATGAAGCCGAGCTGGGTCTCTGGGTTGCATAACTCCAGGGGGCACTTTTCGCCCAGAATACAACTTGAGCTAGGGCAGATAGAGGAGGAAGAGGGTGGCGAAGGGGGCCTTGAGGGGAAATGACGGGGCTGCAGTGATAGGCACATGCCAGCCAGGGACTACCAGCCAAGGCCCTGGAGAAAGACAGGCCTAGATTTGGATCTCAGCTCCGCCACCTACCAGCTGCACGTCTGGGTTCACTTCCGAATTCTCCTAAGCCTCAGTGTCCTCATCTGTAAAATGGGGCTAACAGAACCTACTTAGTAGGGTTGATGTGAGAATCCAATGAGATAACCTCTAAAAGAAGTTTTAAAAAGGCTTAACAACTGTTGGTGGCTGTTAGTGGGTGATGAGTGAGTGGTCAGAAGCAGACTGACTTGGTTCAAACCCCAGCTCACTGTTTTCTCTCTAAGTAATGTTGATTGTTTTCTCCTTGTAAGAGGAGCACAATGATATTGTCCCTTAGCTGAAATTGTTGGGGCCAGAGGTATTTTGAAATTCAGATTTGATTTAGAAGCTATATATATATATATATATACACACACACACACAGACTATATGTATATATGAAATATACTCATACGTACATATATGTCTTTATGTATCTATATATCTTCCATATACACACACACCATACATTATGTGACATATCCACTGTAGCGCCCTGTAATCAAATATACTAATATTTCTGCAGCAAATACTATGAATAGTTACACCAAATGAGTTAAACAGAGACTGTCTAGAGCCTCAGGTAAATTTAGAGCAGGTTTTGAAGACCAAGGAATTTGTGCCCAACTTGTGGAAAAAATAAACCAACCTGCTTTCTATAGCCTGTTGGATTTTGGAATTTGGAGACTGGGTTATGGGCCTATAATAGTCACCTGCCTCATAAGGTTGTTCTTGTGCAGAGTAATTATTAATATAAGTAAAGTGTTTAGAAAGTGCCCCGTGCTTAGTAAGTGCTAAAGAACTGTTGCTAACGTTTCAGTGGGTCTAGAAGAGGGACTTCGCTGCAGCAGCAGAGCCCAGCTTGAGGGGTAGGGCCAGGGGGAGGAGGGAGGTCCCTGCTCCTGTCGTCTGAGTGTCTGGGAGGAGGCACACGCTCCCTCTCTCAGGGTCAGCCTTCCGCATCCTTGGCCATAGGCTCCCTAAAGCCGACCTGGGAGGCAGAAGGTGAATTCTGATCCCTGAAGTGGGTAAGGGCAGGCAGGGGCGGGGAGTCAGACCTTGAGCCTCCTCTTTAATCTTCCTACAGGAAAGACAACAGCAGACGACAGGCTCCCGATCCTTCTAGAGCACCGACAGGAGGAGATCAGAGCCAAGCAGGACTTCTATCAGTGAGGGCGGGGCAGTGGGGGCTCGGGGAGGTTGGGTGCCAGTGATGTCCCCTCTGGCCCTGGGATGGTGCATGGGCATCAGCACCCATCATCTCGGCTTCTCTTTGCAGCTGGAGGGTCTTCGTTCCCGGCCTGCCCAACTACGTGCATATCCCCAGTTACCGCCCTCCGGTCAGGAGAAACCCCAACCGGCCTGAGTAAGGACCTGAGGCTGCCCTAGGGCCCCTCGCATGATTGACACCTGGGCTCTGCCTCCTCCGCGCCCGCTGGACCCTAGGTGCCTGGCTCCAGCCCTGCACTCTTTCCCACAGGTGGAATGGCTATATCCCGGGATTTCCGATTCTCATCAACATTAAGGCCACCAAGTTCCTGAACTCAAATCTCCGCTACTCCTTCATCAAGACAGCCTCCTTCTTTCTCCGCCTGGGGCCCATGTGAGTGTGTGCGAGTGAGGGGGTGGTGAGGGTTCCTGTAAAGACTGTCCCTCTCCCCCTGCTCCATGCCGGCCTCCAGCACAGCCCCAGAGGTTGGAATGGCCAGAAAGGCAGAGGGAGCTGAAAAGACAGGCCAGAGGACCTGAGAGGTGACACTCAGAGACCTGGACTTACAACGACCTTGAGCTATGGGCCTGGGAGACCCTGAGACCCAGAGCTCCAGAAATTCAGAGACTTTGAGACTCAGAGACCCTGAGACCTAGAGACCTAGGTGGGGTGGGGCAGCTCTGCCGCCGTCCCAGCGGGCACTCGGCACTTCTCGAATCCATCTCCTAGGGCACTGGGGTTCAAACTCCGCGGTCTGGTGGACTGCAAACGGTCTTGGAAGAGACTGAAGGACATTAAGAAAATTTTTCCGGCCAACAAGTCTGTCATCTCCGGTATGGGGCGGGGCGTCCCGAATCGAACACGGGGGAGCCGGGTAATCTCCGGGGGGAGGAACTCGAGGCGCCTGCACGAGGCAGGACCCCCACGTCGCGGCAGCGGGATGGGATCAGCGGAGCGAACCTCAGGCAGCAATCGAGAGTCGGGCGGGCGCGCCCTCTGGCGGCGTCTTGGGAAACGTCGCCCTGGGCCCCTCCGGCCGATCAAGGGGAGGCTGCGGGTTCCGTTTTCCTCCCCGAGTCTTCTCGGGTGTCTGTTGTCTTCCTCTGTCCTGGGCCACAGCTCCATGGCTCTCTGTCCCTGAGGGGGATCGGGTCGCGTCCTGATGCCCCCGCGCCGTCCCCCCCAGAGTACGTGGCCGAGCACTGGGCAGAGGACACCTTCTTTGGGTACCAGTACCTCAATGGCATCAACCCAGGTCTGGTCCGCCGCTGCACGCGGATCCCAGATAAATTCCCCGTCACAGAAGACATGGTGGCCCCGTTGCTGGGCGAGGGAACGTGCCTGCAAGCGGAGCTGGAGGTGAGGCCCGCTCCGGTGGAGACCCCCAGGGCCTCCCTGCCTCGCTCTCTCCGGGGCATCCCTGTCTTTCCCCACTTCGGTCGCCCGCAAAGTCCCACCCCCACCCGCATCCCCCACTAGGGTCCTGGCCAACCCCTGCACCTGGGGGGCCAAGGCGTGGGTCACAGGTGCCCCATGTTGGTACCTACCTGCCCTCCCATCGCGGCTCCCCTCCAGAAGGGGAACATTTACCTGGCAGACTACCGCATCTTGGAGGGCATCCCCACCGTTGAGCTCAACGGCCAGAAGCAGCACCACTGCGCCCCCCTCTGCCTGCTGCACTTTGGCCCCGAAGGGAACCTGATGCCCATCGCCATCCAGGTGCCTGGGGTGCAGGCCTGGGGCCATTGTGTGAGCGTGTTCCGTCTGTTAGCCTCTGTGTGTGCATGAATGTGTACGTGCACTTATGTGAGTGTGGGCCTGTGTGTGTACTTGTTATGCTCCTATCCATGTGAGTGTATGGTCAGTGGGTCAGCTTTTGTGTGTGTGTGCATGGGAACCTTACATACCTGGGTGTGCACCTATTTGTGAGAACTTCTGTGTGTGTGTGCACATCTGTATGTAGGCACATGTGTCCATGTGAATGTATGTCCCTGTGTGTGCATCTGAGAATACAGCTATGTTTCTGTATGTCCCTATCTGTGTGTGTGGCCCTCTGTGTAAGCCTGGGACTAAGTCCCTGTGTGTGCCTACGTGTGCACATCTGTGTGCTTGGATGCTCATGCATGAACTGGGGTCCCTGTGGGTACACTCGTGGGGAAGCCCCTGTGTGTAGAGTGTGTGTGCTGTGTGTATGTGCACAGAGGTGACCAGATAGGAATGTACTTGATGTCTCAAGCTTGTCTTTTTGACTCCATTCACCATCCATGTGATAAACCAATGCCTATTGTGGGTCTGGCCTCTGCTGGAAGTACTGAGCTAATCAGGCTAAGCCACTGCCTTGAGAGTCTGGTCTGGCAGGAAAGGGAACCGAGGTACTTCCTTCCCAGAAGTCTCCACCAGGGTCATGTCCAAATTAGAAAAAGTCACCCCTCTGAGGTGGATAAATCAAGCCCTGATGCTCCTAGCTCATTAGTGGAACACTGTAGGCTAGATTTCAGTGATTCCCCTCCTCCCCAGGGTACCCCTGTGCACTGCACAACCTGCACAGCTGAATGTGGCAGCGGGGGGCTTGAGATAAGGAAGGCTTCTCAGAGGAGGCAGCTTGTGAGCTGGTTCTTGAAGAATGAATGGGAACTGCCAGGGAGAGAAAGGGACAGGGGGAAGGTACTACAGGAGGAGGAAACAGCAAGAGCAAATGTGAGGAGGGAGGAAAGGCCCTGGTGTGCTCAGGGACCAGAGGGACTGGAGTGTAGGGTGTGGAGTTTTTATCTCCTCAGACTCCCTTCTGGTTTCCTCCTGCAGTGGGGGCCCTTGTGTGTGTGAGTCTCTGCCCTTACCTAACCTTCCTTCCTTCCTCACCCCCAGCTCAGCCAGACCCCTGGGCCTGATTGCCCCATCTTCCTGCCCAGTGACTCCGAGTGGGACTGGCTGCTGGCTAAGACGTGGGTGCGCTATGCCGAGTTCTACTGCCACGAGGCCATCTCCCACCTCCTGGAGACCCACCTCATCGCCGAGGCCTTCTGCCTGGCCATGCTGAGGCAGCTACCCATGTGTCACCCCCTCTACAAGGTATGGACCTGGGCGAAGGGGCTTCTGGGAAGCATTACTGCCCTCGTCTGGCCTCAGAAAACCACCTGGCTCACTCAGCAGTCAGAGGGAGTCCAGTTAGACTTGGGGAGGCAGCTGGGACCCAGAAGACAGGGCTTGGCATAGGGACTTCCTAAAGTGAAGGGGTCTGATGTTGCAGAAAGCGGGGTGCTGAGGTTCTTTGGAGCTTCAGTCTTCTCTCATTGTCCTCGTTTTCCCCCGCAGCTCCTTGTCCCCCACACCCGATACACCATCCAGATCAACAGCATCGGGCGGGCCCTCCTCCTCAACGAGGGGGGGCTCTCCGCCAGGGTAAGACTTCTGTCCCCACCCCCAGCAAGATATTTACTTTCCTTCTGGCCTTTGCAGTTAGACTAAAAGCAGAACTTCCCACTTGCCTTTGGATCATGAGGGGGCATGGAGGAAGGGGACCAGTTAAGGTGGGTGCTGTGTCTATGAGGGTGTAGAGGCAGGGGCTGGGTGTGCTGGCCTGGAAGGTGATAATTCCTGGGGTGGGGGCAGGCTGGGTGGGAGTTAGAGGAGCCCTCACTAGACTGTGGTGAGGCGGGTGTGATCCTCAGAGGGGCGGACTTGCAGGGACCCCGCCAGCTCCAGGGTCTGCCTCCTCCCTCACAGGCCATGTCCCTGGGCCTGGAAGGCTTTGCTGAAGTGATGGTGCGGGCTCTGTCAGGGACCACCTACGACAGCCTCTACCTCCCCAACGACTTTGTGGAGCGTGGGGTTCAGGACCTGCCGGGATATTATTACCGCGATGACTGCTTGGCAGTGTGGGATGCGCTGGAGAGGTCAGGTTGGGGCAGCAGTGGGTGGCACTCGGGGTGGACATCCTGGGATCTTGGAGGGGGTGTGGGGAGCTTTTAAGGACCTGAGCTTGGGTCTGGTGCTATCTTCTGAACTTGCCAAGCCACCCTCGCCACCTGTGCTCCACAGGACTTGCCCACCCACAGGCCTGGGGCAGCTCTGGGGCAGCCAAGGCCAGGGCATCCTGGGGGAGGTGGGAGAAGCACGGTTGGGGAGGGCAGGGGGAGGGTCCAAACTGAGGCCCTGTCCCCTGGTCAGATACGTGACAGAGATCATCACCTACTATTACCCATGTGACGCAGCCGTGGAAGGTGACCCGGAATTGCAGTCCTGGGTGCAGGAGATATTCAAGGAGTGCCTACTAGGGCGTGAGAGTTCAGGTAGGGGCCTGGGCACCTGGGCACCCACAGGGCCCCGGGGCTGTGGGGTGAGCCTCCCCTGGATTGGGCCCAGAGCGTCTTGTTGGGGACTGAAGGAGGCTAAATCACTGCCCTAGGACTTTGATAGGGCCCTGCCCTGGCCCCTGGAGCAGCAGCATCTCCGAGAGGTTGGGGAAGAAAGCATGGCTGGCCGTTGGTCCCTCTCTGAGCTCAGATGCTGTGGGTCATCTCTGTAGAGACCTGGAGGGGTCCCAGACCGCCATCCCAGAAGCAACCTTTGTGAACTGAGAAATGAGGCATGAGCTCAAACAGGAAAGGGCGGAGTGTGCTGGAGGCTGGGAGCCGGCAGGCTTCAGGAGGGAGTGGGAGAGCGTCCTGAGGTTATGCCACTTGGGCACCCACTCAACATATCTAGTGAGCATCTATGATGTGACAAACACTGTGCTGGTTACTGGGGAGGCAAAAGGCAACAAGACAGGTGACGGTGCTGCCCTCAAGGGGTTCACAGTCTCGTGGGGTGGTCCGCTCAAGTAAATGGGCAGTTACACTGTAGCAAGACTGGTGTAGATTGGGGGGTGCATAGGAGCCCAGGGGAGGCATCTAATCCAGCTTGGGGAGGGGTGGTACATAGAGAGTGGGGTGGGTAGCAGAAGTTAAGGTCTAGCTGAGATCTAACATCTTGGCTAACATCTAGCTAAGATCCACAGGATGGGGAGGTCAGCTGTAAGATGACAGAGGTGGGGTTGGAGTTCTGGGTGGGAGCAGCATGTGGAAAAGTCTGAAAGACAGAGCAAGCAGAAAGAGTTTTGGGAGCTGCTTACAGGTCCCTGCAACCAGTGCTGCAGATGCGAGTTGGGCAGGCTCCCAATGGGGCTAAGGCTGAAGCCATGAGCAGGGCCTGGGTTGCACAGCCTGGGTAGGGAGTTTGGAATTACCCTGGGCACCAGAGGGAGCCACCGAGGGGCTTGAGAGATCAGATCTGTAGGTTAGAATATTAGGCTGCACTGGCGGTCAGCAGACAGTTTGGGAGGCTGCTGTGGGGTCCAGGAGGGAGGTGACAGGGACTTGACTAGGGTGGGAGCTGTGGGGATGGAGAGAACTCCAGAGCTAGGTGGGAGATAGAAATGACAGGACTTGGTGACTGGTTTGGGTTTGATGGTGGGGGTTAGGTGGGGGGAGGGAGGGGCCAAGGGTGACTCTCAGGTTTTAGGGTTTTGTAACTGGGTGGATGGTGTATGTTATTCCTTGAGCTGGGAGCCTGGAAGGAGGAGCGGTTTTGAGAGGAACATGATGGGTTTGGTTTGAATGTGTTGGGCTTTTGAAACCTGGGGTCACCATGGCAACCAGGGCTGGCCACTCATGTGGGACAACAGTCAAGAGACAGCAAGCTGCTTGGTTAGGTGTGAGACAGAGAGCCAGGCTACTGAGAAATCCATCTGGAGTGAGCACAGAGTCTGGAAAGAAGTGTGTGTGTTGGTGGCGTGGGTGGCGGGGGGGGGAGTAGATGGGAGACTGTGCTGAGTCAGGGCAGGAAAGCCAGGATTCTCCTGAAGCCTTTTCTCCCCTGAGGCTTGGGACCAGAGAGGCCCCCCCCAAGAGAGCTGGAGGAGACATCTGAGGGCCCCACCTCAGGCAGGTGCTTGGAGCGTCTCCTAGGACATTTGGCCAAGACCAGTTGCTGCCCCCTCCCCAAGGCTTGTGGTCTGGACTGGGGGATGGCATTGTGGCCACAGGAGAGCCAAGCAGGCAGGCTGAAGGCACGATCTGGTAGCTTGGAGTGTCGACAGGACAGGGTGAGCTGGGCTTGGTCGTGCCCTCTGCAGGCCAGCCAGCACCAGGGCAAGACTGACGCTGCCTGGGCCTGCCCCCACCCCCAAGGTTTCCCCACGTGCTTGCGGACGGTGCCTGAGCTGATCCGATATGTCACCATCGTCATCTACACCTGCTCTGCCAAGCACGCAGCTGTCAACACAGGGCAGGTACCTGTGCTCACCAGCCCCTGCCCCAGCCCTAGACCTAACCTTAGTCCCAGCCCCAACCTCAAACCCAACCTCAGCCATAATCCCCAGTCCAGCCCGGGCCTGTCTCAACCCGAGTCCCAGCTTCAATCTCAGCCTCAATTTAAAGAGTCCTGGAGTGCTCTCTGACCCAGAATCCCTCCTCTCCCTCACCTCCAGCTGGAGTTCACCGCCTGGATGCCTAACTTCCCATCATCCATGCGGAACCCACCGATGCAGGCCAAGGGGCTGACTACTCTAGAGACCTTCATGGACACGTTGCCGGATGTGAAGACCACGTGCATCACCCTATTGGTGCTCTGGACACTCAGCCGGGAGCCCGACGACAAGGTGCCCTGAGGCCTCGGGGTGCTGGTGGGGGTGGGGGAACTCTAAGCATAGGAAGGGGCCTGGGGGCTGAGAGGCCAAAGGCAGGAGAGGGGATGTCAAGGGCGGGAGGCAGGGAGAGAGAGGCTGCTGAAGGGGAAGGACGGAGGAGCGGGGTCCCTCTGTCCCAGATGCCCGGTTCTGTGCCCGCAGCGGCCCCTGGGCCACTTCCCCGACATCCACTTCGTGGAGGAGGCCCCACGGAGGAGCATGGAGACCCTCCGCCAGCGCCTGGCCCAGATCTCCCACAACATCCGCCAGCGCAACAAGTGTCTCCCCATACCCTACTACTACCTGGACCCCGTGCTGATCGAGAACAGCATTTCTATCTAGGACTGCCCTTGCCGCCCTGCCTCCCTCTCGCCCCGCCCTGCGCCCGCCTATTTTCCAAAAAAACCCACTTCAAACACAAGCTCTGCGTCCGTCAGTGCGCGTGGCCGTTTACTGAGGGGGCGGGGGGGGGGCGAGCGCGCATTCACACCGCGATGCTGTTCTCCACTCTCGCGGGGTCCAGGTAGGCGTAGGGCAAAGCCAGGCCCTGGTTCCGCGCCCGGATGTCCCGCGAGATCTGGCTCAGGCGGCTCTGGAAGGCGGCGATGCTCCGCCGCGGGGCCTACTCAGTGAAGTGCTCGTCAGGGTAGGTGTCCAGGCGCCGCTGGGGACGGCAGGAGAGAAAGCTGGGACCTCCGCCCCATCTTTCAACCCAAAGCGGTTCTGGTCTATCTTAAGTCCCCCTACCTAGGCACCCATACTACCGAGGACCCCAATTCACGAGAACATCCACCCAAGGACACAGACCACCACCTGAGCCTCGCCCACCCAGACCACCCAAGACCCGCCCAACTTGAGACATAAACCACCCACCCGCCTACGCAGAAGACACCCTAAGCCCAGCCTACCAGAAACCCAGACCACCCAAGCCGTGCTCACTTTGAAACACAGACCACTCTAAGCTCCACCTACTAGGAACCTATACTCCCCTAAAGCACACCCACAGCAGCCTGCATCACTCCAGGCCCTGCCACCAAAGAGCCCAGCCTGCTAAGTATACCCTCCAAGTAATCCATTGTCCCCAGGACCCCTTCCTCACCCACTCTCCTGGAACTTGAGACTCCCCCACCCCCACCCTAGGCCTTGCTCACAGTGTCTTTGGTTTCATTGCTGACACCCCAGAAGAGCACGAGAGCATGGCACGTGGCATTGACTTCAGGGAGTGAGGCCACCAGGTCTGTCTGGCCTTTGGCAGTGGGTGGGGGGAGCCGCATGGTGGTGGGAGTGTTGGGCATCCAGGCACTGAATTCAAACTGAACCCCCAAACTCAGTAAGCACAGAGCTGCCAGTGCTCCTGCTAGGTCCACTCCTCCCGTGACCCTGCTTGTCCCCCTAGGTCTGGCACGGCCTCACCTGGCCACTGTTGACGGCAGCATGTTGGGCTGAGCAGTTGAAGATGATCATGGTGAGATACTCAATGAGGCCAGCGCAGCTGTCCAGGGTGGAAGGGACCTCTAGACAGGGGTGAGGTGGAGAGAACAGAGCTGAAATCCAAGGGTCTGCTGCCTGGGGAACTGGGGTCTAGAGTGCGGGAGACAGGGATGGATACCTCACCTGAGCTCATGTAGCTTAGAAAACCCTCTTGGAAGATCTCCCTGACCCAGGCCTGCAGCTCCCAGTCCCTGCTCACTGCGCTGTCCTCTGGGTAGTAGATGCCGACGATGTCGGACACAAAGCTGTCGGACACAAAGCAGGAGTACGTGGTGATTAACAGCTGGGAGCCTGTGCTGCCCAGAGGTGTGAGCTGGAAGAGGCCACTGAGACCAGCTGGCCCAAAAGGAGGAAACTGAGGCCAAAGAAGGAAAATGGCCAACCACACATTGTATGAACCCCAAGCTGAGCTTCAAACCAGAAGGCCTCAGTCTCCACCAGGGGGTGCAGACCAAGGACCTGAGAGCCATAATCAGTTTGCAGATGTGTTTTGATCGGCTGCTAAGGTTTCCTGTTTATTTCTTTTTCAAGTTGAATCAATGGCCAATATTTAAATATTAGAAAATATCTGGTTTCTCTTGAAAAAAAGCTAAAGATCTGGCTATGGTCATAGCTGGGTCGCCATTGTCTCCGCCAACAAACATGAGTTCTCCATTGGCCACAGTCTCTGCCCACCCCTCTTCCCTAGCTTTCTGCTGCTTGCTGGCCCCGTAGGTATTTGCTTTCCAGCCTTTTGAGCTCGATCAAGCCACAGGGAAGGATTACACACCAGGCCTTTCTGTGGGTGAGGTCCTGGACCTCACGATTAGCCAGCTGGTGAGGCAGGCAGAGGGAGCGGTAGGTGACAGCCTTCAGCCCTTTGGCAATCAGCTCCAAGCAGCCCACCTGTCCCAGTGATGTTGACTGTAATGAGCAGAGAGCCCACTGTTGCCAGCAGAAGGGGGCTCAGGACCAATCCATCAGGGACTGGTGGATTGGGTCTGTCTCCTCCACTGGTTCGCAAAGGGCAGAGCTGGGTCTGCCTTGCTCACCACGGCATCCACCTGCAGCCATAGTAGGGCACACAAAGGGTGTGTGAACCCATTGCTAAGAAGGATTTTGACACTGGCAGCTCTAGCTGTGGATGTTCATGTGGGAGGAGTCCCTGAGGACTTCAAGGGGAGGTGGGGCATGAGCTGGGCTTGAAGAAGGGGCAGTGTTTGGATAGGGAGAGAGGGGGAATGAGGGTGCCTGGCCTCCCTAAGCTCAGTGTGTGCTGAGAAGGAAGACTGGAAGGGGGGGGGCAGATTCCAGAGGGGCTGAGATGCCACAGTGAACACTGCATTCCATGTGGCAGAAAACAGAGCCATGTGAGGCTCAGGAGCAGTGCTGTTATAAATCTCAGTGCCTGAGGGAGGTCCTTATGCAGGTTAATGGTGGGAGGTGGGGACCCACGAGGAGGCCAGACATCAAGAACACCTGGCCACTGGGGTGGAGACTAGAGGTACATCCCAAGGAGGTCTCCCGTGAGTGAGATTTAGAAGGACAACTACAGACATGGAGACTTTATCTATGGGGTGAATACTAATAGTAGCTAATGCTCAGAGAGCATTTCCTATTCACCTGAGGTTTGTTCTTAGGGCTTTACATTTAATCTTTTTTTTTTTTTTTTTTTTTTTTGTGAGGAAGACCAGCCCTGAGCTAACTTCCGTAGCTAATCCTCCTCTTTTTGCTGAGGAAGACTGGCCCTGGGCTAACATCTGTGCTCATCTTCCTCTACTTTATATGGGACGCCGCCACAGCATGGCTGCCAAGCGGTGCGTCGGCGGGCGCCCGGGATCCGAACCGGCGAACCTCGGGCTGCCAAGCGCGGACTAAACCGCTGCGCCACTGGGGCGACCCCCTTTACATTTAATCTTAATAACCTATGAGGTATGTGCTTCATATGAGGAAACAGACACAGAGAGGTTAAGTGACTTACCCAAAGTCACACAGCTGGGAAGGAAGAAGAGAAGGCAGGAAAGGACTGAGACAGCAGTGTGTTTGGACAGAAGGTGGGAGGAAATGGATGAAAGAGCCAATGGAGATGTGGCTGAGGCTGAGGCTTGGAGCCCTCATGCCCCAGGGGAACTTCACCTCTCTACGGCTGCCCAGATGTGGAGTGCATCATCGCGATAGTAGTAGTGGCTGAGGTCCTGGACCTCACGGTCAGCCAGCTGGTGGGGCAGGCAGAGGGAGCGGTAGGTGACAGTCTTCAGCCCTTTGGCGATCAGCTCCAGGCAGCCCACCCGTCCCAGTGATGTCGACTGTAATGAGCAGAGAGCCCACGGTCGCCAGCAGAAGGGGGCTCAGGACCCTTCTGCCCCCATCTGGCCCCCTCTGCTGACCACCAGGATCCCAGGCTTTCCAGGCCCCTGACCTGGTCAATGAGCTTTCCTGGTGCAAAGAGCCCAGTGCGGGCCTGGATGTTGATGTGGAAGGTATAGCGGAAATGAGGAATAAGCAGCTGGGGAGAACCAGAATCAGAGGTTAGATGAGGCAGCCCCAGGCCCCCCACACTCCGGGCACTGAAGGAGGGGTCCTCCCTACCTTAAAGATGGGGTGGCACATGGGCAGCTGTCGCAGCATGGAGAGAAAAAAGGTCTCCATCACAAAGTGGGTTCGAAGCAGATGAGTGACCATCTCGTGCACCAGGAACTCTGAGTGGCGCACCCAGGTCTTGGCCAGGAGCCAGTCCTCGGCTTGGTCACTGGGTAGGAAGATGGGGCTGTCTGGGCCAGGAGTCTGAGTGAGCTGGATTCGGAGGCACAGGGGAGGGTAGGCAGAAACTGGCTGCAGAAAGTGCAGCCCATTACCATGTTCACAGGGCCAAATCACATGGTCAACTCCCTTACTAGCTGTGTGTCCTCAGGAAAGTTAATTAACCTCTCTGTGACTCAGGTTCCTTATTGGTGAAACAAGGTTAATGGTAATAATCCCTTTCTCACTGGGTTATTCTGAGGATTAAATGAGTTAATGCCAATGAAGTATTTAGAACAGCATGGGGTGAGCAGTAACCGCCATCTGAGTGTTTCCTATTGTGATCACTTCTAGTACGACAGGAGAGGAAACAGAGTCGCTGAGAGGCCAAGTGACCCCAGGCCACATTGTTCTCACGTGGTGGAGCTGGTTGAGGGCTCCTTGTACCAACCCAAAGTCATCCAGATCCCTAGTTGTGTGGGCCAGAGACTGGAAAGGTGGGAAGGGAGGGCATGGAGATGCGTCCCAGAAGGGGTCATGTTTTTAACTGTTGGGAGCATGATTGAACTATCAAAGGTGCATGATTCAGTAGAGTTGATTTTGAAACTCATGTCAAGATGCAGTTTGTTTTCTGACACTGAATATCACAACCTTCCCATCAAGATAGAAATCAAAGAGGCCAAGCAGAAAAACTAGAAAAAACCAAATGAGGGAGAGGCTGGGTAGGATTAGATAAGAATGATGAACAGCATTGGGAGGGGCCACCTTTCAGTCATCCTGAGGGTACCATATGCTCCCCACCCCCCAGGCTCCCCAGGGCCCTCCTCGCTGACCTGGATGGCAAGGGGCAGCAGAGGCCCGCCAGGGCGCTGGTGCAGCAGGGTCAGGGGCGCAGCCACGTACTGGGGCCGCCCGTTAATGACACTAGGGCGGAGGCCTGAGAGGATGGCGTGGTCCACCAGGTACAGAGAGCCCCTCTAGGGAAGAAGAGGAGGAGGAGGGCTGAGGGGAGGGGACAGCCCTGTGCAGTTCTGGGAAGCTAGGGGGAGGGAGGGGAAGTTACTTTGCACCCGAAAGTATTTCACTTAAAGAACCTTATTCCCTGGAGCCAGTGGGGCATTCCAGCCCAGAACCACCTTCTGGTTCCAAAGAAACAGACCCCTACCCGAGTATTGCAGGGGCTTCTGCTGTGGCCAGGCCCAAGTTTCAAGGTAGACAGTGAGAGAATTGAGCCCTGCGGGACAGTGCCTTATGATGCAGAAGGCATCTTCCTGGGATTGAAGTACATTTCATCCCAGTAGCCCAGAGAGAGCGGAGATAACAGCACAGGGGAGTACGCAGCAGACCAGCTGTAGGGCATCCTCAGAAACCATGACAACCGACTCATTGTCAAGGTTTCTGAGCTGTGGGGTTCTGTGAAATGTATTGATCCTGGTAAAGTACCAGGAGACAGCATTCCCCACTCAGCCCTGCCCTCTCAGCCCTTGCCTACACAGCCTTTGAACACCACCCTCCACCCCTTCAGTGATGAGCAGGAGGCACTGACCCAGAGAAGAGGCTGAGCTAGCTGAGAAAGGAGACTTGACAGGAATGGGAGGAGATGAAGGGCAGCCAGGGCTGGATGGAAGAGACGGGGTCTGGGAGCCTGGTCATCTGGGCTCCTGAAGGCAGTGGGAGGGGAGGGAAGGGAGGCTGAATCCCTGGGCCCCTCACCTCCAGCTCAGCCTGCAGAGTGGTCGCAGGGCCCAGCATTGGGGCCACCATGGCATCAGTGACAGGGAAGTTCTTTGGGAGGCTGTGACAGCGGCGGATCAGGATGGGGTTGATGCCATTCAGGAACTGGGAGGCGAAGAAGGCATCCTCCCGCCAATGTTGAAACACGTACTCTGTAGAGTGTGGGTGTGGGGAGGGTCACCCTGGTCCCCAGGGACCTGAGTCCCCTGCCTCCAGCACTGCCACCACTCTGAGGACCCAGATCTCCAACTTTCCAGCACAGTCACTCTCTGAGTTCCCTTTCTTCTATGCTAACTGGTTGGATAACTTTACCAGTGAGTGGATTCTCAGAAGACAAGGGATTAGAGATTTGGGCTCTACCTGAGGAGTTACCAACTCCCTTAGCCCCACCCATGTTTTTGGGAAGCCTCAGGTGCTCTGTGGTGTTCATAAGGCTGCATCTAGGATTTGAGTAGAAGTTGAGAAAATCAGAAGACTGAGAGATGCTGGATACCAGCAGAGCCCATCTTTCTAGCCCATCCTTCCTGGTCTCTGCTCTATGGGGGTCCCTCTAATTCCCTGTTAAAACTCACGAGGCCCATGTCCTATTCTTCTGAAACTCTGCCACCAGATGCCCTGGATAGTTTGTTAAACCAGAACAATCATTCGAAGAGAGAGCTTGCACTGCCTTTGAGTGTGGTGTTGGTGCTAGGATTTTTGAACCGTTCAACATGTATAGTTTGAACCCCAGGTCAGAATGTACAGTTGGACCCACAGCGTGCCCAGGGGGACAAGGATATTGGTGAGTGGAGACTTCTGAATTTTTTGACTTAGTTTGATTTCAAGGTTGCATGTGAGGCACAAGGCTCCAACTGAGTAGGTGGCAATTTTGAAAGGAAAAAATCTTTCTGCTTCAGACGTTTCCTCCTAATTTGCTGAGGATATTCATGGGACAGGTGTTTCCAGATGTTCAGAGCAACTCAGTATTGGGGACAGTTTGAAGAGGTAGTCGTGAAGTCAGGGGAGGGGGATGACCAGCAAACAGCCCCCAACTTAATTTCACCAGCTTTAGGAGCTTGGCTTGCTACAAAGTCAAGAGATGGCGAAAAAGGAGCACTTCTGCCAGGAAGTGTTTTTACTTGCCTTGACAAAAAAGTGAAGTTGTTAGAACTTACTTTCTGGCCATTCTTGCTGAAGTCCTGATGGATGAGAATGGCTCCCAGAACAGTGAGCCTTAGCCCATCCCGAGGGGGGTCATTTGGGGTGGAGCATCCTCCCTGGATCCCTCAGCCCCCACCAGAGGCCAACCCTGCTGGCAGCCCTGGGTGACAGAAGGCATGCCTTCTCAGGGCAGGAATGAGGTTCTGTGAAGGACAGGGGAGGAAACTGGCGGCAGAGCAGGACAAGTTCTGTGATTTCCAGAATGTTCCAGTTCCAGTTCCTGGTTCTCAGACCTCCCTAGACTGTCTGGCCTTCCCTCACATCCCAGACCTGACACCGGTGATTGGGGGAAGACGAAGGTGCGTTGGATCTCATCCAGGCTTCTCCAGGGCCGTTGGCTATCCAGCAGTCCCTTCAGCTTCAGGGCGATGTTCCTGCAGAAGGACATTCAGAATGGTGTGGGTGGCCTGGGGCATTACAAGTTGCAGCGAGGGAGCCGTGGGCTGGGGCAGGCAGGCTCACGGGAAGAGGAGGTGGAATTTCTGGTTGACTTCTTTGGTGACCGAGTAGCGCAGGTTGGGATCAAGCTCCTTGAGGTTTTCCGCATCAGGCAGTGGGGTATCCCCGGGAAAAACTCATTCCACCTGGGCAAGGGCAGAGATGGAGATGAGAATGAGGTGCTGATGGCTGGACTCCACCCTTTGGGACTGGAAAAGGTAATGGGCTGGACCCCGGGGCCTGGTTGTGCAGGGAGGGTTTGGGACTGGGAGCTCATGATGGGGGGCTGTGCCAGGACTCAGGGCTCCTCACATGCATGCTGTTCTTGGTCAGACCTGAGGCTCTGCTGACGTCAGCAAGCAGGAGCAAGGGAGCCCCTTTGTTGCCAGAAAACTAAGAAGTGGGGGCTGTAGGGCCTTCCAGGCCCAAGTGCCCCTGAGGTGCTCACGGGTATTTCTGCTGCCTCTCCTTTATCTCTGCCTGGCGCTGAACACAGAGCAGAGGATGGTTGTCCTGCCAGATGACTTTGGCTGGTGAGGGTAAGGAGTGAGAGGGGTACCTGACCCCAACCCGCAGCACCCCAGCCTCTCCTCAGACCTGGGACAGGGCGTTTCTGGACTGGAATTTGGGCCAGCCACTGGTGTCTTGGTCTGTTTTACATCTTCCCCCAGGGATGGAGAAGCCCCTGCACTCTCCTCTTCCCATCCAAGGCAGACACTGCCTCAGCAGCCCCCTTCTATTCATTGACCCCAACTCAATAACTGAGGCCAGAGGGGACCAAAGAGCAGAGCTGGAAAGAAAGAAAAAGGAAGCCCCCCGCCCACCCTGCCCCAAGTTTGGCACGAGTTGCCTGCCTCTCCTCCCCTCTGCTTCACAGTGCTGTTCTTTTTCCACCAGCCCCTCCCTCTTCCACTCATTACTCCCCACCCCAACGTCCCCACTTGATCTTCTTGTCAGAACCACTCTTTCCTCCCCGTCATTGGTCCCTCCACCTGGTCCCCCCAACCAATAAGTATGACTCCTCCCCACCATTCCTTCTCCTCCTTCCGCAGCCCCTCATGCCACCCACAGATGGTCTCCCCTCCTTCACCTCCCCCTCCTCGCACTCTGTGGCCACACCAGCTCACCAGTGCCCTTCTCTGACCCACGACCACTCTAGCCTCCCCCCGCAGCCCGTCCCCTCCCTCACCTGCCCCCTCCTGCAGCACCAGGGTCCCCGCCCCCTCCAGCCACTGGTAGCAGGGGAAGCGGAGAGGGGCGCCCCGCGGCGGCGTGAGCTGGAACCAGCGGCAGAACCAGGCGTCGGGAGCCAAGGGCCGGAGCGGGTTGGGCAGCGCCGGGGGCGCCTTGTGTACGCGCAGCAGCAGCACCGGGCCCACGTCCTGGGGGAGCTTCACCTCGAAGTCCTCCTCCTGGGGGGGGGGAGGAGGGAGAGGGAGAAGGCTCATGGAGTGGAGTGGGGTAGAATGCGAGGGGGGCCAGAGCCCGCGCGGGCACTCACCGTGTCCCGATTGAAGTCCTTCCCGAAGTTGTCCAGCCGCAGGGCCCGGCTCTCGCCTGCGGGTCCCACCAGGCTCACTGACACGTTGTCCCAGGTCCCCGAGCCCAGGAAGGAGCCGGTGGCCACACGCACCCGGTACTCGCCCATGGCCTGCCGTCGATGAGGTCCGGAGTGCCGCAAGAGACGAGAGGCGGGGGCAGGCTGACTGGAGGATTGCGAGTCGTTAGGGCGGCGGGGCGGGCGGGTCTGGGGAGATCCGTGTGCGCCTGGCTTGGGCTCCCGTGGCCTGTGCCCACAAGAGGCATCTCCACCCGGGCGCGGCGCGATCCCGCGTGCCGCCCAGCACCTCCCCTCGGCCCAAGCGCTCGCCCCCAGGCCGCCGGCTAACCTCAGCTCCTTACGCTGTAGCCTTGGCTTGTCTCCTCCTCTCGGGACCTGGGTAGGCTTTTGGCTCCGGAGACATTCCCTATCCACTCCTCCAGATGACTCTGCCCCTCTCCCGGTGCCCCGGGAAAGAACTGTGGGCGCCTCCTCCTCTGCATCTCCGCCCTTTCCACTCCCAGCCCTGGTAAACCACCCAGTCCGGTAAGCCACTCTTGAGTATCGAACACTGAGTCATCGCGTGTCCTCACGCAGCCAGCCCGTCTCCATCCCCGTCCTCAGCTCTTTCTCAGGTGGGTGGAGGTGGGAGTGGACGTGATCTGTTCCCCATCCTCCCTGGGTAGTGAGCAAAGGCATCCGGGAAGTCCAGCATGGGTGGCAGGAGGGAGCAGGGAGCGCACAAAGATAGGGAGGAAGCTGAAAGAGGACCTGGCAAGGGAAGAAGGGAGAGGGCTCTAGGCACTGTAAGGGTGGGACATGGGGCCCCTCCCTCCAGCCTAAGTATTAGTTTCAAAAAAATTAAAAACATAATTCATACAAATTGGAATGAACACAAGTAAAAGATTTAATTCAGCTCAGCAAGGTGGTAATGCTGGTTCCAAGAACAGTTAAGGAACCAGGTATATAGGCAATTTTATGAAGGAATATTAGGATAGGATTGCTGAGTTAAATACAAAAGTAGCTAATGTCCTACAGGGCTATAAACTGTAACTGTTAGGGTTATCTTTTTTTTACTGAACAGAAATCGTTTGCATCCCTACCAGACACAAGTTACATGACCTTCACATAGACTGAAGCTTTTATTTATGATAAATAGCAAAATCAAGCAGTGGTACATTCTTCTAAAAAATTAAATATCCTTGAAAAGACAGGCAGTTGTCCTCTTGACTTTATCAGTTTTGGATACTTTTCCTTAACAAGGCTGTTCCCTGTGAGTATATCTATCAGGCAATCAAACAGATCTCATTTTCTCAGGTTTCCTCTCTCTGTGTATGTCTCTTTCTCTCTCTGTCTCTTTCTGTGTATCACTCTCTTTTTCTTTCTCTCTGTCTCTCTCTCTCAATTTGAAGTCCCCATTCCCTTACTCCTCATCGTGGCCCTGCTGTACAATGCTGCTCCCTTTCTCAAACAACAGGTGGGTATACATCTTTCCAGACTTCTTCCTTGGCATTTGTGTTGATTATATACTTAGCTTATTTTTTGTGCCATAAAAGGGGTCATACCATGCTTATCAATGTGTGACGTTTTCCCCCTGTACAACAATACATCATGGATGTTTTTTCCATGTCAGCATTTATGGATTGACTTTATTACCAGTTACATTTTTTTTCATAGTAGGACTGTTTCCCAATTTAACATTTTCTTCCTGAATGGACATTTAAGTTTTTAAAAGTTTTTTTCCTATTATAAATAATATTGCCTAGAACATCATTGTAAACATTTCTTTATGCAAATGTGGGCGTTTTCAGTAAGATACCTTCTTTTAAGTGGTTTGCTGGATTAATTTTTTTTTTTTTTTTTTTTTAGATTTTGAAGTTTGATTGAGACTTCCAAAGAGTTCTCCTCCAAAGCTACACTGTTACAATGTTGTACCAGGGACTGGTTGCTTCACACCCCTGACAACTCTGAATACATTTCCCTAATGACCAGTGAGGTTAAATATCTTTTCACATGTTTATTAGACATTTAGGTTTATTTTATGAACTGCCTTTTGTGAATTTCCAGTTATGTTTGCCCTCTTTTTTGCTGGGTTATTAATTTGTAGACGCTCTTTATATATTTCAGATATTTTCTATTAGTTGCAGATAGTTGCTCTCATTGGTTACTTGCCTTTAATTTTTATGTCTGGCAACTCTTGCCTCTGCATTGTCTCATTAGCCCAGTTCCGTGCTAGTGCCTGAGTCTTGCATCTCTGTTTCTACCCCTTTTGCTGCTACCTACCCATACCTTTGTCCTTCTCCTTCCCTGGTGACTCACTCCATCCTGTCCTGGAACATTGGGCAGGGAGTGGTAGCAGATAAGATGGGCTCCTGCCCCACTTCTGGGACCTTCCACCCTATACTCTTTCTTCTTTTTTCCTTCCATGACTCCCTCATTCCCTAAATGAAAGACCTGGGATGGTGGAGGCAGGAGTCTGGGGTGGTAAAGAGGGAGCTGGTCCTCCCCGCCGCCAGCAAGCCGAACTGGGGTGGGGGTCTCCATGGCATGACTTTGGGGCCTGGTTGTCCGATGCCTCATTGTTCATGAGGAAGTCCCCACCCTAGGCCAAGGGGACCACCACTCTAAAGAGTTAACTGGATATCCCCTAGAGGTGACTTAACTGTAACAACCTTCTCTTCTTATGGCTGGTCAGCTGAGAGCCCAAGGACTTGGTGTGTGTGTGCATGTGTGTGTGTGTGTGTGTGTGTGAGAGAGAGAGAGAGAGAGGGACAGAGTGAGAGAGACAGACAGGCAGACAGAGACAGATGGAGAGACAGACAGACAGAGAGTCAGAGGGGCTCCCAAGGCCTGGGCAGTGGAGGTGGTGGTGGCTTCTCCAAGGAGAGTCGGTGACTGCTTGGATTCTCACTGCTGAGCTGCCTTGGGGTCTCCAGTTTCTCCTGGAGATGACAGTTGATCCCAGAGGACATACACTGAAGCAAATACCAGTTTGTCAACTGGGGCACAACTGCCCTCCAACTTGCTAGTTCATCTATTCATCCATCCATCCAGACATACATTCAATCATTCTTCCTTTCATCCATCATTAAACAAACATTTGTTGAGTATTTCTCATATGTCAGCACAGCGCTGGGCACCATGCATATAAAGTTGAATGAGATCCAGCTCCTGCCTTCAAGAAACTCATGGTCTAGTAGGGGAGACACACAGGTAAATGAAAAAAGGTATAGATGGGTTGTAGGAATCATTTGTGTATTAATTTCTCCATTCAACACTTACTTACCGAGTACTGCAGTGTGCCAGAACCCTGTCCTCGTGAGCTTACAGTCTAGTGATAGAGGGAAGGACAGGGCTCATGACCTCTGGAACATGCCTCCAAGGTAGTCTCAAGGGCAAGAGAAGGCTGGAGGAGGCACACCAGCTCTTAACTGTCTCATCCCGAAGTAACATACACCACCTCCTCTCATAGTCTATTGGCCAGAATTGGTCATATGGCCTCAACCTAACTGAAAGGTAGACAGGGAAATGTTGGGAAGTGCCTGAGATATTTGGTGAGCACAAACTCTTTCTGCCACAGCAACCAATGGTTTCTGCCACTCCAAGTTAAGGCAAATAGACTCTTCTCATGGAATTTGAATATTGAGGCAAATAATTCAAGGACAAAAAGTGGTAGGAACTTTGTCATTCCAATGGCAGTGCCTGAGGAGGATGTCCATTGGTTCCTGTGCCCAGGGCTTCCCAGGTTTCCAGTCCTTCGTGAGGACTGTGTTGAACTTTTTCTTTGATCCCTTAAGGCACTCAGTTTCTTTTCCATAAACTCTTTTATTGCTTGAGTTAGTAGAAATTGTTTTCTGTTGCTTGAAACCAAAGAAGTTTAACAGCTATTTATCTCTATAAATCATTTTTGGTACACTGAACTTCAGTAAAGAATGAACAGTTCAAATGCTGCCTGCTGGTCAACCAACATTGCACATTCTGAAGCACTGTTCTACTTATTTCAATGTTCTTGTTTGTGCAGTTATTTTAATATATATTGCATTTTGTCCACATTATTTTATAGAAATTAGTGAAACTGAAAAACCAAAGCTCTGATACCTGCAGTATGAGACAGAGATGGAAATCATTAGGTGAATTCAAAGGGACACATTTTTGGCCTGAATGCATGCTCACTGAGTTGGAACAACAAAAAAGAAAAACAGAATTAAAGAATGTGTATGAAATGTTGGAATTCCATAAATGAAGACTGAATCTAGGTGGCAACATATGATTAGTGATATAATATTTTCTAAGTCTCTGGAAATGGAAGCTGTTTTATAATATGCAAGCCTTTCATCCAACTTTGGGGCAAGTTTTTAAGAAAGCATACATGGGCACTGCCTGCATGCCCCGGTCAGTATGTCGTCCTTCTTCTGTCCTGCTTCCGGTGGCCCTTTGTCAGTGGGCTGTTCTTTTTAAATCTGGGACAATAGGTCGGGATCAATTTCTTCGGTAGTTTTTGAACAAGCCATTTCTTGTGCTGCTGAGCAACCTATAGGATGGCTTCCCTTGGGTCAGGTGACCATTAGGTCCAATCAGTGGGATCGGGGGCAGGATTATGCGCCCACCTCCCCCCATAGTAAGGTAGGGTAGAGACACAAAGCGACACAAGGTCATAAAATCCTTCAAGGGCGCTGTGGGTATGCAGGCACTTTGAAGCTTAGAGTTTTCAAAAGGCATGGCGATGCTGTTCCATGAGATTCTGTTCTCTGTATTTATTTCTGTTGTGTGTACGTGGGGGTGAGTTACATGGTGCCTGGTTGTCTGAGGAGAGGCATGTGGGGGCCTGTTTTTCTGGGGAGTCCTTTTCTCTGGGACTAGAGTGATGTGGTCAAAAGGTTGTCACGCGAGGCCCTGCTCTTCAGGGGATTTAGATGGAGACGCTGTTCTCGATGAGGGGAGGGTCCAGGTAGGTGTAGGGCAGAGCCAGGCCCTGGTTCCGCGCCCGGATGTCCCGCGAGATCTGGCTCAGGCGGCTCTGGAAGGCGGCGATGCTCCGCCGGGGGGCTTCTTCGGTGAAGTGCTCGTCCGGGTAGGTGGCCAGGGGCCGCTGGGGACCAACCATAAGGTTGAGTGAAGGGGCTGCCGAGAAGCTATCACCTGCCTTAGCGGGCTCTGGCCCCAGCCCTCCACCTTGAGGACCTGAACCAGCCTCCATCTGAACCTCATCCACGGGCCCTCCCCGCAGACACCTGGAGCGCAATTACACGTTGCCTTTGCAGCTAAGGGTGACTCTGCATCATCTCATTTGGCCATCTGATCCTCCTTGTGAGATGTCCAAGGTTCATGTGTCCCCCTGGGAAGGTTCAGTGGGGTGAAGGGACTGGGCTTCTTGATGGCAGAGTGGGGTCTGGGCCAGGAAGGGGAAACAGCACCCCTCCATTATTCCAGAGTTGGCCTGACTCCCAGCCCCACACTCACTTGGTCTCCAGGCTCCTTGCTCAGCAGCCAGAGGGCAATGATGACATCACATGAGGCATTGACTGGTGGGAGGGTGGCTATGAACCCCTCCGGCCTTGCCTGGCCTTTGGAGGTGGGTGGTGGCAGCTGCATGCTGGGCGGCAGGTTGGGCACCCAGGCACAGGAGTCAAACTGAAGGCCGAGAGGGCAGTGTGAGGTCTAGGAGCCTGGCCCCTCCATCCCGCCACCCCTGGCACTGACCCTTCTCACCTGCCCCGCACTGACGGCAGAGTGCTTGGCTGAGCAATTGAATATCACCATGGTGACATACTGCACCAGGGCTTCCCGGGTCTCCAGCGAGGAGGGCAGACCTGCAGGGAGAGTTGGGCTGATGCTGGGGCTACGAGGGTCCTGAGGACTGTGCTGCAGAGGCCTGGCGTTCGGGGGGGGGGGGGGGGCTGAAGGGCCGCGGTCCCTGTACCTGAGCTCTCCCGGCCCAGGAAGCCCTCAGAGAAGATCTCCCACACCCAGGCCTGGAGTTCACTGTCATCGTGGACTGACTCATCGCTCGGGTAGTAGAAGCCGATTATTTCGGAGACAAAGCTGCAAGGTGCACCAGGTTTGGGTTTAGTCCCAGCAGCCTTCAACCTGACCCTCTCTGAGGAACGCCCGTGTCCAGTCTGGTTAATGTCCAGTCCTCCTCGTCAAGAGCCTCTTTAGGCCCTCCCTCTCCTTCCCAGCCTTTCTGCTTCCCCTCAAGCCCCCAGCTATCTGGGGACGGCCCCCTCACCGCTCCACTGCACCCCAGATCTGCATCCCGTCATCCCGGTAGTAGTAGCCTGGGATGTCTTTGACTCCTCGGGCCTGGATATCCTCGGGCAGACATAGGACAGAATAGTTCAGCTGTTCCATGTTCCTCTGTATCAGCTCGGAGAAGCCTCTGATGCCAAGGCCTGTGGACTGGGAGACAGAACTCCTGGGTACCGAAGCCCTTGCCCCAGAAGCAGGAGGTAGTACTGGTGGGGGAGACAGGGCCACTCCCATCCCAGGACCCCAGATTCTTCAAACTGAAGGAATGTGCCACCCCTACCCTCCCTAAGGGAGCACTCACCCTGTCCACCACCTGCTTGGGGGCGATGAGCAGCTCACGGGCCAGCGTGTTGATGTGCAGGGTGTACCGTGTATGCGGGATCAGCAGCTGTAAGGGCCAGAGAAGGGAGAACCTGGGGAGGCCTGGGTGTCTCTGGCCCCAGACCTTCCCCTACGGAGGCACCCAGTCCTGTAAATCACTCTAGGAAAGAGATGACAGGGACGAGAGGGGCAGCCCAGAACAGGGATGAAGGCTCCAGGCATAGTGACGGGGACTAGGCTCCACCAGCATCTTGTTCTGTGACCTCGGGCGTGTGCCTTCCTCTCTCTGGGGATCAGATCATTGGGCAAATGAGGGGGCTGAGCTGGATGAGCACTATGAACCCCTCAGCTCTGGCATCCTGTGATTTCCTATCCCCTGGGCAGGCAAAGCACCATGAAAACCAGGGCCTGGCAATGTGGAATCGTCCCCCAGAGCCCACCTCTGAGGGCCAGGCACAGGGAGCTGCAGGTGGTCAGAAAGAATCAGCCTGGATTGAAGAGGACAGAGGAGGACCTGCATCCAAGACCAAGAGACTGTCTAAGCAAGAACTGAGCAGCCATCAACCCTGCGCAGGGGAAATCCTGTCTTTCACAGAGGAGATGCCTCAGGTCCTTGGGAGAAATGAATCTGGGCCATCTAAAGGCTTAGCAGAGCCCAGGGGACCTACAGAGCCCACCTTAAAGACATGGGTCTCCCTCCCAGGGCTCCCCCACTCCTGCTGCTATCTGCAGAAAACCTGTTGGTTCCTCAAAACCTGTTGGTTCCATGTTCATACTTTGACATCTGCCAGCCCCAGGTGTCTCCTTTCCTAGGAGTTGGGCTTCTGTAATGGCTGTTGGCTGTTGGTCTGATCTCCCCTAAGAAGGGAACCTCTCTGGGGCACAGCCTGGTCTCACATGCGGTCCCTCCCTTGCTCCAGTCCCTATTCACCTCACCCTAGCTCAGGGCCTGCTGGAAAGCAGGCTTCAGGGGAGCTGAGCAGGGAGATGCACCTGAAGCAGGACTGGAGCTCTGCATCCCAGCCTGGAAAGATAGGGCCATGTAGGGACAGGCTGCTTAGAAGAGGCACCCCAAGGGGCAGGCCAAGTTGCAGGAACCTGCAGGCTTCAGGCACAGTCTGAGCCGCCTTGCTGAGCCACTGACCTTGAAGAGTGGGTGGCAGTGGGGTAGCTGGCGCAGTGTAGCCAGAGTGAAGACCTCAGGCAGCAGGTGCGCCTGCAGCAGGTGTGTGAGGGCCTCGTGAACAGAGAACTCCGCGTTGCGCACCCACGTCTTGGCCAGCAGCCAGTCCCACTTGTCGTCACTGGGCAGGAAGATGGGGCTGTCTGGCCCGGGGGTCTGGCTGAGCTGTAGGAGAGGCCAGTGGGGAGAGAGGCAGCCTTGAGTGTGTCTGTCAATCACTCAGTCGGACCCCTCCCTGCCCGCTGCCCGGCTGCTGACCTGGATGGCGAGGGGCAACAGGGGCCCATGCCCTGGGCGCTGGTATAGCAGGGTCATCGGGGCCGCGGAGAACTGAGGTCTCCCATTAATGACGTTGGTACGGACGCCAGAGAGGATGCCATGATCCACCAGGAACAGGGACCCCCTCTGCAGGAGAAAGAAGAGGAACTGGAGCTGCCATCTGGCTTTCTAAAGGGTGGAGGGGGTGGAGCAGGGAGAGGACTCGGGGCTGGGAAGGGGTGTGCCTGGGGGAGGGTGTTCTTGGCAGGCAGCACATAGTAGGTCCTTAATGACTGTGAGTGCTGCCCCTCTCCAGTGAGGATGGGCCTGAAGGCACTGAGATGGGGTGTGCAGAGCCTGGGCCCCGGCACCCCTCACCTCCAGCTCAGCCTGCAGACTGGTTCCAGGGCCCAACACTGGGGCCACCATGGCATCGGTGACGGGGAAGTTCTCTGGGAGGTGGTGACAACGGCGGATCAGGACAGGGTTGAGGCCATTCAGGAACTGGGAGGCGAAGAAGGCGTCCTCCTGCCAGTGCTCAAAAACATACTCTGTAGGGGATTGGGGGAGATGGGAACTGGGTCACCCCAGCCCCCAGAGGTCTCCCCCTGAGCTTCGCGGTAGAGTTGCTCCTGGGTCCATCCTGGACTCCCTTCTCTTCTCAATCTATACCTTTCTCAAGGTGACCTCCTCTCACTCCTAGGCTTCAGTCACTGCCCATTCACCAAACAGCAAATCTTAGTCCCCAGCCCACCTGTCCCATTGTCTACCTAACATCCCAACCCCCCGACTCACCAGCCTCAAACACAGCATATCTGAGACTGAACATGGGCTCCTCCTTTAGCCCAGCCCCTCCCATTGCCTGGCATCTGAGGAATGACACCTCCATCCACCTGGTTGCTGTGGCAGAGCCTGGGGACCTCCCTTCCTCTTCCCATCAAACTTCCCACTCCTCCTCTTCCCACCAAGTCCCATTGATTCTCCATCCTGAGTAGCCGTTAGTCTACCTGTCCACTCCATTTCTGCTGTCACTGACTTGCTGAGGCTACTATCCTCTGCTGACCATGGCCAGAGCCTTATAACGGGTCCTCCTGCTTCCACTCTTGTCTCCTAACAGCCCACCACCCACAGAGCACATATGGCCATGTTACTCCCCAGCTGGCAGCCAGTCAAAGCTTCCTTTGCACTTAGGAAAGGCCCAAGTTCCTGCCAGGACTTACACAGCCCTGCACGACTCAGGTTCCCTGTACCTCCCCTGCTGTATCTCTTATCTTCCTTCCCTGACTCAATACCCGTTGGCCACAGAAGATTCTTTCTTTCCCCAAAAGGTTTACAATCCTTCCATCTTCAGGGCCTTCGCATGCACTGTCCCCTAAACCTGAAAAGCTCTCTACCCCCATACCCTGTTCTTGGCACTGTTAACAACTACTCAACTTTGAGATCTCAGCATAAAAGTCACCTCCTTGGGAGAGATTTCCAGGACCTCCCCCACCCCAGACTAGGGTAGGTCCCGCTTTACACACTGTCACCGGAGCCAATGTGCAGGTTTCACAAGTGAAACTTGTTATTTTGATTTTGAGTCTAATGTCCACTTGCCTACTCAACTGTGAGCCCTGTTGGGACAAGGACTGTGTCCACAGCCCTAAGCTGGTGTCTGATGTGTAGTAGCCCAACAAATGTCTGTTTGGTTAAAAGGCTTTGGAAAGTCAGAGATGCCCCCAGTCCACATCCTCCTTTGTATCTGTGGAGAAAGTAAGGTCTAGCAAGGGACAGGGTCCTTCCCAGGATCACACAGTGAATTGGTGCTTGGTTTTCTGAGACTCCTGACAGCCATGAATGCTGATTCCTCAGAAAAGAGGTCAGAAGCCCTGACCCAAGCTCCTCACCAGCAGCTGGGGTCTTCCGGAAGTTGAACACCCTTCTCATCTCTCTCAGACTCTTCCAGGACCCCTTGCGGTTCAGTAGCCCCTTAATTTTCAGCTCTGCAAACCTGCCAGAGGATGTGAAGGGTGGGGAGGGGGCAAGAGGCCCTGGGAGACTCTCCCCTGTCAGGTAGCCTTATTCCTCCTGGGATCTTGAACCAGCCTCCAGGTCCTGAAGTAGTCACTGTCCCTGAGGTAGCCACTGCCCTCTGGAAATTGGTGGTGGGCAGAGGCCATGCACTGGGTAGGCTGTGTGACCTAAATCCCTCATGGTGGGGGAGCTGAGTAGGGAAGGGAAGAAGGTAGGGGTCCTAGGGTATCTCAGGCCCAGGGGCAGGATAGGGTGGGTGTCCTCACGCAGAGCCTCCTCGCAGGTAGAAGTTGGTGTTCTTGGCTACAGAGTATTTGATATTGAGGTCCAGGTCTTTCACAGTCTCCTCGTCCAGGCAGTGAGGCCAGCCTGGTTGGTAAGTCTTCCAGCTGGAGGGAGGAGCAGGAAGGTGGTCAGCAAGAAGCCTCAGGGAGACCCTTGACTAGGGCAGAGGTAGTGGCTGGTCCTTTGGAGGCCCTGGCCAGAGGCAGCCCCCTTCTACAAGCAGGGGCCTTCCTGCACTCTGTCCTGCCCCTCCACCCACATGGCTGCAAGGGAGCTGCCATGTTCCCACAGTGAGACTTATCCCCTGGTCACAGCTGATTGGTGCAGGGTTGGGCACCTGATCACAGCTGGGCCAATTAGAGTCCTTCCCAAGGAATTGGATATTGGGGCTGAGCCAGAGAGACCATCTCTCTCTGGATATCTGGATTATAACATGTAAACATAGAGACTGTTAGTTATGGCTGTTTTCCATTGTGTGGACTGGGAACCAAAGAAAGCTGTTCTGCAGAGAGAGAGAAGAGTGAAGCAGGAGAGAAGTATCTAGGGAACCCCAGAGACAGGGAGAGTGTCACCTTGGTTTCTGGCCTGTGACATGTGGCTACACTTCCAGCCCTCACTTCTGTGAAAACCTCTGTGTCCTGTTAACACATTTCCCTTTTTTTCTGTCTGCTGGTTTTTGTTCTTGCAAACCACAAAACTCATGACTAACACAGCTGCATCTCGCAGAGGGGAGGCTGTTCTGAAGCAGGGAGTGCACAAAGCCTTTAGTTGCCTTTGGCAGGCATCCCATGGAGAGGCCCTTCAGCCTCCATAGCTTGGGGAAGCCCACCAATTTAGTCTGCCCCGGCCTAAGGCATCTCTAAGTCTCATTATCAAGCAAGCAATACAGCCTGAAGACCTTTGGGTGAAAGGGTAAAATCATGTCCCTGCAAAGCTGAGGACGCCCAGCCAATCCTCCTCTCATTCATTCTTTGGTTCATCCAAATTGCCTTTGGGTTTGAACTTTCAACTTCAAAGGACAATTTGCAATTAAAGCACACTGCCACCAGGTGGTGGCCAAACCCTGCTTCTCAAACTTTAATGTACAAACCTCGGGATCTTGGTAAAATGCAGATTCTGATCGAACAGGTCTGGGGTGGGTGGGCCCAAGAGCCTGCATTTCTAACAAGCTCCCAGGTAATGCTGGCACTGTGGATCTGAGACCTCACTTTAAGTAGTGAGGGCCTAGACAGTTGGAACAGGGGTAACTGAGAGACATTATGAACAATAGTAACAGTACACATTTGTGCAGGGTTTGGCAGTTGTCTAGCTGCATTCTTAATGCAGATTTTCTCATTCTTCCTAATAACACAAATCAGACTGGTATTCTTAGTTTCTTTTGCAGAAGAAAATGGGATCAAAAAGGTTAACTGATTGTCTAAGATTTCACAGCTCCTTTCAGCAGGGCCTAGATTGGTCCTGGGTCTCCTGACTCCTGTGTCTTTGTTTCGACAAGAAAGGAAGAAAGGCCACTCCACGGACAGAGTAGACCTCCATATCTGTTCCCTCACCTGGGGCTATTGCTGGCAGATTTGGTGCAAAGGTTTTCTTGGGGATATAATTCACAATGTATGTGGAATCACCAGGAACCAAATAAGCCTGCAGCTGCTGTGTCCCCAGAGACCTGGAGACAGCCTGTAGCCCAGGCTTCAGACAGTAGCCAAGATGGCCAGACCATGATCTTTTGAAAATCTGTACCTGAGTGCAGTTCCTGGCTTCTTGCCTCAGGAATCCTCACTAGGGGCCTCAGTTCCTCTATAACCTCAATCCATTGCCAGAGGGGCCTTTCAGACCCAGCTCTCCTTGCTGAACTCCAACAACACTGAGCCCAGAGCAGAGAAAGAGCCCCCATCTCACCCCTTGCCCTCCCTGGAGGATGAGTTTCCTGGGGTTTGGGGTGGTGTATTTCCAGTTCTGCCCACATTTCCAGGAGGATTGACAACTGATGTGTGAAAAAGGCCCGGGGCAAAGACGACACCAGCAAAGGTGAGGCATTTAGAGCAGTGGTTTTCAAATTTTAGTGGGCACCAGAGTCATCTGAAAGGCTTGTTAAAACAATATTGCTCTTGGGGGCCGCCCGGTGGCGCAGCGGTTTAATTCGCGCTTGGCAGCCCGGGGTTCGCGGGTTCGGATCCCGGGCGCCCGCCGATGCACTGCCTGTCAGCCATGTGGTGGCGGCGTCCCATATAAAGTAGAGGACGATGGGCACGATGTTAGCCCAGGGCCAGTCTTCCTCAGCAAAAAGAGGAGGATTAGCAACGGATGTTAGCTCAGGGCTGGTCTTCCTCACAAAAAAACAAACAAACAAACAATATTGCTCTTGCTCTCTTCCTTTGTGGTTTGATGACTTTCTTTAGTGGTATACTTGTATTCCTTTCTTTTTATCTTTTGTGTATTTATTATAGGTTTTTACTTTGTGATTACCATGAGGCCTACATATAACAACTTATATCTTTTTTTTTACATTTTTTTAAATGGCACCCATTAAAGACTGAAATAGTCAAAATTTGAGATGCTGTGACATATTCAGTACTTTAAAAGTTCATGGACAGCAACTAATTAAAAGGCACTTTAAAAAATCTAGTTTTGCACTACCATTTGAAGAAAACCTTCATGGTAGTACAGTTTCTAAAATCCATCCTAGTTGATAAGAAATTATTAGTGTTGGCACCAGAGGATCCTATCTGCAATTGGTAGGGGAAAGAGTCAGTCCATGGGACATATTTTGACCAGGGCTATCTTGCACTCTTGCTCTTCACAAAAAAAAAAAAAGAAGAAGAAGAAGAAAGGAACAGAGAGGAACTACAAAAACAGCCAGTAAACAATTAACAAAATGGCAATAAGTACATACTTATCAATAATTACTTTAAATGTAAATGAACTAAATTCTCCAATCAAAAGACACAGAGTTGCTGAATGGATAAAAAAACAAGACCCATCTATATGCTGCCTACAAGAGACTCACTTTAGATGTAAGGACACACACAGACTGAAAGTGAAGGGATGGAAAAAGATATTCCATGCAAATGAAAACCAAATAAAGCTGGAGTAGCTAAACAAATATCAGGCAAAATAGACTTTAAAACAAAGACTGTAACAAGAGACAAAGATGGGCATTACATAATGATAAAGGAGCCAATCCAATAAGAAAATATAATATTTGTAAATATTTAAGCACCCAACACAGGAGCACCTAAATATATAGAGCAAATATTAACAGATCTAAAGGGAGAAATAGAGAGCAATACAATAACAATAGGAGATTTTAATACTCCATTTACATCAATGGATAGATCATCCAGACAGAAAATCAATAAGGAAACATCAGCCTTAAATGACCTGTTAGACCAGATGGACTCTACAGATATTTACAGAACATTCCATCCAAAGCAACAGAACATACATTCTTCTCAGGTGCACATGGAACATTTTCCAGGATAGGTCATATGTTAAACCACAAAACAAGTTTCAATGAATTTAACACAACTGAAATCATATCAAGCATCTTTTCCAAACACAATGGTATGAAATCAGAAATTAATTACACAAAAAAACCTGGAAAATTCATGAATATGTGAAGATTAAACAACATGCTATTGAACAACCAATGGGTCAAAGAAGAAATCAAAAGAGAAATAAAAAATACCTTGAGATGAATGAAAATGGAAATATAATAATATTTGTGGGATACAGCAAAAAGCAGTTCTAAGAGGGAAATTCATAGCCATAATCGCCTATCTCAAGAAACAAGAAAAGTCTGAAATAACCAAACTTTACACCTCAAGGAACTAGAAAAAGAAGAACAAAGCCCAAAGTTAGTAGAAGGAAGGAAACACCAAAGATTAGAGCAGAAATAAATGAAATAGAGAGTAAAAAGACAATAGAGAAGATTAATGAAACTAAGAGCTGGTTCTCTGCAAAGATAAACAAAACTGACAAGCCTTTAGCTAGACTCACCAAGAAACAAAGAGAGAGGATTCACATAAATAAAATCAGAAATTAAAGAGGAGATGTTACAACTGATACCACAGAAATACAAAAGAACATAAGAGATTACTATGAACAATTAAACACCAACAAATTGGACAGCCTAGAAGAAATGGACGAATTCCTAGAAACATACCAAGACTCAATCATGATGAAATAGAAAATCTGAACAGACTGTTTACTAGTAAGGAGATTGAATTAGTAATCAAAAACCTCCCAATGAACAAAAGTCCAGGACCAGATCGCTTCACTGGTGAATTCTATCAAACATTCAAAGAGGAATTAATACTAATTCTTCTCAAACTCTTCCAAAAAATAGAAAAGGAGGGAACTTTTCCAAACTCATTTTATGAAGCCAGCATTACCTTGATACCCAAAGCAGATAAGGGTGCCACAAGAAAGGAAAATTACAGGCTAATAATTTCCCTGATGAACATAGATGCAAAACTCCTCAATAAAATATTAGCAAACTGAATTCAACAGTACATTAAAAGGATCATACACCATGATCAGTGGGATTTATTCAAGGGATGCAAAGATGGTTCAATATCTGCAAATCAAGGTGATACACCACATTAACAAAATGAAGGATAAAAATCATATGATCATCTTGATAGACGCAGAAAAAGCATTTGAGAAAATTCAACATCTATTTATGATAAAACTCTCAACATAGTGGGTATAGAGGGAACATACTTCAACCTAATAATATGACAAGCCCACAGCTAACATCATACTCAATGGTGAAAAGCTGAAAGCCTTTCCTCTAAGATCAGGAACAAGACAAAGATGCCCATGCTCACCACTTTTATTCAACATAGTATTGGAAATCCTAGCCAGAGCAATCAGGCAAGAAAAAGAAATAAAAGGCATCCAAATTGGAAAGACAGAAGTAAAACGATCACTATTTGCAAATGACATATTACATATAGAAAACCATAAAGACTCCATCAAAAAACTGTTAGAACTAATAAATGAATTCAGTAAAGCTGAATATGCAATACACAAAATACACAATACGCAAAAATCTGCTGCGTTTCCACACACTAATAACAAACTATCAGAAAGAGAAATAATGAAAACAATTCCATTTACAAGTGGATTAAAAAGAATAAAATATCTAGGAATAAATTTAACCAAGGAGGTGAAAGACCTGTATATTGAAAGCTACAAGACATTAATGAAAGAAATTGAAGAAGACACAAATAAATGGAAAGCTATTTCATGCTTGTGGATTGGAAGAATCAATACTGTTTAAATGTTCATACTACTCAAAGCAGTCTACAGATTCAGTGCGATCCCCATCAAAATTCCAATGGCATTTTGCAAAGAAACTGAACAAATAATTCTAAAATTTGTATGGAACCACAAAAAAACCCTAATAGCCAAAGCAATCTTGAGACAGAAGAACAAAGCTGGAGGCATCATGCTCCCTGATTTCAAAATATATTACAAAGCTGTAGTAATTAAAATAGTATGCTACTGGCATAAAAACAGACACATAGATCAATGGAACAAAATAAAGAGCCCAGTAATAAACCCATGCACATATGGTCAATTAACTTATGACAAAGGAGCCAAGAATATACAATGGGGAAAGGACAGTCTCTTCAATAAACAGTGTGGGAAAACTAGACAGCCACATGCATAAGAATGAAACTTGACCATTATCTTACACCATACACAAAAATTAACTCAAAATGGATTAAAGACTTGAATGTAAGACCTGAGACCATAAAACTCCAAGAGGAAAACATAGGCAGTAAGCTTCTTGACTTAGGTCTTGGTGATGATTTTTTGTATCTGACACCAAAAGCAAAAGCAACAAAAGCAAAAATAAATAAGTGGGACTATGTCATAGTAAAAAGCTTCTGCATAGCAAAGGAAACCATCAGCAAAATGAAAAGGCAAGCTACTGAATGAGAGAAAATATTTGCAAATCATATATCTGATAAGAGACAATATCCAAAATATATAAAGAACTCATATAACTCAACAGCAAAAAAACAAACAATCCAATTTAAAAAATGGGCAGAAGATCTAAATAGACATTTTTTCCAAAGAAGATATATAAATGGCCAAAAGGTACATGAGAAGATACTCAACATCATTAACCATCAGGGAAACGAAATCAAAACCACGATGAGATATCACCTCACACCTGTTAGAACGGCTATTATCAAAAAGACAAGAAATAACAAGTGTTGGTGAGGATGTGGAGAAAAGGAAACCCTTGTGCACTGTTGGTGGAAATATAAATTGGTGAAACCACTATGGAAAACAGTATGGAGGTTCCCCCCAAAATTAAAAATAGAACTACCATATGATCCAGCAATTCCTCTTCTAGGTATTTATCTGACGAAAATGAACACTAACTTAAAAGATATATGCACTGCTATGTTCGTTGCAGCATTGTTTACAATAGCCGAGATATGGAAGCAACCTAAGTGTCCATCAATGGCTGAATGAATAAAGAAATTGTAGTATATATACACAATGGAATATTATTCAGCCATAAAAAAGAATGAAATCTTGCCATTTGTGACAACATGGATAGACCTCAAGGGCATTATGCTAAGTGAAATAGGTCAAACAGAGAAAGACAAATATATAATCTCTCTTATATGTGGAACCTAAAACAACAACAACAATAAAGAACCAAGCTCATGGATACAGAAAACAGATTGGTGGTTTCCAGAGGTGGGGGATGGGGGTGGGAGAAATGGGTGAAGGGGGTCAAAAGGTAAAAAGAAAAAAAGAGACAAAAACAAAGAAATTATGGTGACCAAAAAAAAAAAAAAAAAAATCCTTAGCTTTCCCTCAGCTGTGCAAATACCCTACAGGGTGTATAACTAAAGACCTGGATCCAAGGATTCCCCAATTAAACAGGGCCTCTCTGTGCATCCTAATCTACACTACAGCTTTGGAGAGGGCAAACTAGATCAGAAAAAACCCCACATATGTAAAAAAATAACCCCAGAGGAAAAGAACAATATTGCTGCCCCCCTCCTCAATATCTGATTCAGTAGGTCTGAGAATTTTCATTTCCAACAAGTTCCTAGGTGATGGTTTCAGGTCTTACATTCAGAGAGCAGGGACTTTAGTCAGCATCATCACCAGGGGCACCAGGCTGACCCTGGTGGGCGACCCCCCGCCCCCGCCCCCCAGTAGCCCGCTCCTCACCTGTACATCTCCTGCCTGGCCTGTAGCTCCTCCTGGCGCTGTTGCTGGAGCTTGGGGTGGTGGTCTGCCCAGGAGATCTTCGCTGTGGGAGGAGGGGAGTGGGTGGGGAAGGCAGAGAAGTCCCCCGACCTCTGGCCCCAGACACTCTCCCCTCCACTCGAGCCATCCCCTACCAGGTCCCCTTCCCCCATAAGTACAGTTTCTCCCACACGGGGTTGCTACCTCCCCCTCCCCACAGTCTCACTAGCCTCCATCGTCTGCCCCTTCCCAAGTGGCTACACCAGCTCACCTCTTCACTCCCCTTGCCTTTCACCCCCAACATCATCCCCCTGCTCACTCCGTGCCCTTCCCCCAGCCCCAGTGCGTGCCCCCCCTCACCTGCCCCCTCCCGCAGCACCAGGGTCCCCGCCCCCTCCAGCCACTGGTAGCAGGGGAAGCGGAGAGGGGCGCCCCGCGGCGGCGTGAGCTCGAACCAGCGGCAGAACCAGGCGTCGGGAGCCAAGGGCCCGAGCAGGAGGGGCAGCGCCGGGGGCGTCTTGTGCACGCGCAGCAGCAGCACCGGGCCCACGTCCTGGGGGGGCTTCACCTCGAAATCCTCCTCCTGGGGGGGGGTTGGCTTAATATCTCAGAGGACCATCCCTCCTCCTCCCTCCTCCGCCACTCCCCCTATACCCCATGCACTCACAGCGCCCGCAGTGAACTCTTTGCCGAGATGGTCCAGGGGCAATGGGGGGGTCTCTGCCTGGGTCCCCACGATGGTAACGAACATTTTGTCCCACGTGCCAGCCCCGAAGGCCTCCCCAGTGGACACCCTCACTCTGTACTTGGCCATGGTGTCAGCCAGAGTCTGACTCTACTGCTGGC
The DNA here is from genome assembly GCA_031878705.1 of Tapirus indicus. NCBI lineage: Eukaryota > Metazoa > Chordata > Mammalia > Perissodactyla > Tapiridae > Tapirus > Tapirus indicus. The sequence goes on from CM062932.1 coordinate 10,471,484, forward strand.
CCTGCTGTAGAACCAGGTGGCTCATCCTCGGGGACACGCCCTGCCCCACCCCAGCCAGGCTCTAGTCAGGCAAATATGGTTATTATGTCAGCTCCCATGGGGCCCCAGAGGGGGCCCCATCGCTCCCCCAAAAAGCATGCCCGGGCAGAACCAACTGATTGAAGCTGGCATTTAAGACGAAACCTAGTGTCATCCTCAAGGTAGACTATGGCCCAGGGCAACGTGGATCCAGAATAGAAGGGAGATAGGACTGAACTACTGGAGAGACTGGGGAGATTGAGTTAATTAGGACTCTCATTTGTAAGTAACAGATACCCACAGGAGACAATTTGAGCAAAAAGGAGAACTTATTATAAGAACACAAGGCCGGGAGTACAACTGGGCCTCAGGGACAACCTAGAGGCCAGGACCAGAGCATTGCAGGAACTCAGGAAATTCTGTCTCTCCATCTCTCTTCTCTGCATGTCTGTTTCATCTCCTTTCTCTCTCTCTCTCTCCCTCTCCCTCCACCAGTTCTTTCTGTTTCCCAGTCCACATGGCAGAGATGGCTGCCACACAGTTCATTCTTTGTCTAAGAGAGTAGACAGGTTTGGGGGTGTCTTGGTTCAAATTGCAAGTTCCCCAGCAAAGGGTTCTCACTGACCCAGCTTGGGCCAGGGACCCAGCTCTGGTCCAGTTACTTCTCTCCGGGAGGAAGAGGTCACACAAGATGCCAGGCTGCCTGTGTCCACCACAGCCATGTTGGTGACACTAGTGAGTTGTGGGGGTAGTGTGGATTTTCCAGACGTGTGTGGGGAGATCATTTCTGGTGTTGACAAAGGAAGTGTCACTACAATTTAAACAGCAGATATTTATTTGGGCAATTAGAATTGCAATTCTGGAGACACAGATTTAGGCAGAAACCCAAAATGTGTTCCAAGGAAAACAAAGAGGGCAAGGACTTATAATGCCAAAAAGAGATAAATTACACAGGGGCCAGCCCGGTGGCATAGTGATTAAGTTTGGTATGCTCTGCTTCAGCATCCTGGGTTTGCAGGTTTGGATCCTGGGTGCACCTACACCACTCATCAAGCCATGCTGTGGTGGTGACCCACATACAAAATAGAGGAAGATGGGCACAGATGTTAGCTCAGGGCTAGTCCTCCTCAAGGGGAAAAAAAAAAAAGGAGGATTGGCAACAGATGTTAGCTCAGGGCAAATCTTCCTCAGCAAAAAAAAGAGATAAATTACACAGGTTGTTTTGCAAAATTTGTGATCGGTGCTGGCAACAACTGTTACTTCTTGGCTGTACGTGATTGGTTGCTAAGGCCATCTCTAAAGCAAAAAGTTCTTACCTGTGGGAGGAAGCATATTTCTTGAAAGAAGGTCAAGATGACAACTGTGAAGCACAGTTCAAAAGTTACATTCCCTCTGGGTGAGGACGTGGTATGCGTGCATGAGCCTCATTTTCTTAATGGCCTCCTAGCTCCATTTTAGAAGCCTTGAAATGTGTTATTCCATTTGTTATCACTGTCCACATTTTCCCCTTTTGATCAAGATCTTTCAGCAGAAAGCACTGCAGATCAATCGTTTGATATATATATTGATGTTAACCTTGTTGCCAGGAAGGCTAATTCTGAGAAGTTGTGTGAGAAGTCATGTCCCATGTAAAAGGGAAGTGACATGCTTAATTGTCAGAGGAGCAATGCAGTCAGTGGCTTTGGCCACATCTGAGCAATAAGGAGGTGGTCAGGACATGAGTCTTAGGCATAGACTTTATCTGAAGAAAGTATAAAGTCCTTTGTTCAGAGTTGCAAGATTGGTCAATCATTTCAAGTTGCCGAGCAATCATTATTCCGAAGGTAGAGACAGACATGGAGAAATGCAAATCATTAGTAGCTTGAAGGCAATAAAGATTGCACAAACCAGGGTGATAATCTTAGTATAACTTGGGGAAGATCTGAGTGAGTAGTCGCATAAGAAGTTTAAAAACAAGTACATGTAGCAAAATTCCAGTAATAATCATGAACAATATTTGAGGTCTTGATCTCATTCAAGTACCTATACCTGCAGGAAGCCAGCTGAAACATTGATAGGGAACCAGAGGGTGTCATTAAAAGATATTGGACCGGAGAGATCCTGCACTATTTTTGTGATTCTTCCGAGTTCTAACTCGACTTCACCAGAAGAGTTGATCCAGATACAACAGGAGGTGTTGGCTAGGGCACAAATGCCACCCTGTTCTGTAAGGGTGCCATTCGATTATCTAATGTAACTCTCACTAGGGAATCCAGGGATCATTGTTATTGAGCCAAGGCTCGAGGAGTAGAATTTGCCAGTGTAGCTATGGTTAGAGATGGAGTTTTTATCAACAAGTCATCATGGGCAACGTCAATTCTAGGAACAAAGCCTTTGGCAATGGTAATCAATAGAGAGTAGATGGGGTAAAAAGGGGTTGCCAAGTTTCACCTAGACCTATGAGATTGCAGTTGGGATATTTCCTTTAATAAAAATTTGAAATGGATATTATGGGAATATTAGGATATTATGATATCCTAAAAGGCATTATCCTGTCATATGCCAGCTGTTTAAGCATACCTAAGCCCATGGTTCCTCACAGTAATCTCACATGAAGGTGTACCCAAAAGGGGGCATATAGTGTGCAATGCCTTCTAGTTCTGTAGTGTCAGCCGTCACGAGCACTTGGTAAAGTCCTTTCCAATGGGGCTTGAGGACTGTCTTCCTCTGGTGACACTTCCAGAATACCCAGTCATCAGGCCATAAACGTGACCAACAGGATCCTTTAAAATGGAATCTGGGAAAGCTTCTTTAACCTGTTGACAATAGGCTTGAGCACAAGACAGTAAAGACTCACAGTAGCTGGTCATAGTAGCATGAGACAACAAGGGGTCAGTGGGAGGTTGTGTACTAATAGACACTGATCTGCTGGTGATTGTCTCGTGTGAAGGGAGTTTATATTTTCCAAAGGGGGCATTGTGAACAGTGGGTGAGACCAAAGGCAATACTTTAGGCCAGGGAAGTTCAGTTCATAGGTATATAACAAAAGCTCAAGACAATTAACAGGACTAGAATATAATATTTACAAAGGTGCAAACATAATTTTTCTCTCTACAATCACCCTCAATTTTTTTTTTACCAAAAATAATCACAGTAAAACTAATTTGTTTATATTAAAACCTTAGCTTGATTATTTATACAAGTGAAAATAAGAATACTCACTGAGAGTTTCTGAATTCTGGAGGGATCAGGTAGGGAGAAAAAGTAAATATTTCATCTTTGTTCATGAGGTATGTCTTACCGAATTGTTGATAGCTTCAGAAAAAAGATTTCTTTAAATCTAGAAAAACAAAAAATTAGAGCTCACGTACTCCCATGTAATTTAATATTTCTTCTGTTTGAATCCAGTTTTTCCATTAGTTTTCTCAACTTTGCCTGATGATTGAGGATGATAGGAACAGTGATCATTTCAAGAAGTTTGAAAAGTTTCTGTTAAGGTTAGTATAGTTTTCCCAGTAAAGTGGGTGCCCTGATCACTGGAAACTGTGGAAGGTATATCCCAAGTGGGAAATACATTTTCTAGCAGTTTCTTTGCTATTGTGTGGACACCAGCTCTGTGGCAAGGGAGGGCTTTAACCCATCTGGAAAACATAAATACAATAACCAGAACGTGATAACCCATACTAAGTAGCAACTGAATGAAATTCTGCAGCAGGTGCTCAAGGGACCCAGAGGAAGAAGTTCTGAGGCCTCTGGGGACAAAAATAAGTTTTCCTAATGCACTGTGGTGGGTGAAGGAATGGAAAAAATGGAGTTTGCCAGGGAGCCAGGAAGAACCAAATGGCTGTCTTGGTAGCCCCGACTGTTTGTTTGTTTACAGCCATTGTTTACTCACCTTAATTTCTCTGATTCAGGAGCAGACTGTTGCTGTGTTAGAAGGACATCAGGATGGCAAAAGTCTGGCAATGAGGGGTCAGAACATATATATATATATATTTTTTTTTTTGCAAGAGAAGCAGAATGGACTTCACCCACATGTGTGACAACCTTTATAGAGTCTGTTGGTGCTACCAATAGCCCAGGTGCTTTCCTGATATTTAGTGTGAGCCTCAGGTTTCATGACAGACAACATTTTCTACCAGGATATATTAGACTTCTGGGAATTTTACATAATTTCTGGAACTTTTATAACATATAAAGACATAAAGTAACATAAAGAAGCCTTAATATTATTTCTCATTTGACAATGCTTTCCATGTAATTTAACATATCAAATAAGCATAATTAGTTTAATATCTCTCAGGTCAAAAAAAAGATTTTATGGGGCCAGCCCGGTGGTGTAGTGGTTAAGTTCATGCGCTCTGCTTCGGCAGCCTGGGGTTTGCAGGTTTGGATCCTGGGCCCGGATCTGCACACCGCTTATCAAGCCATGTTGTGGTGGTGTCCCACATATAAAGTAGAGGAAGATGGGCATGGATGTCAGCCCAGGGCCAATCTTCCTCAGCAAAAAGAGGAGGATTGGCAACAGATGCTAGCTCAGGGCTAGTCTTCCTCACACACACACACACACACAAAAGACTTTATTTAGAACTTAATTTTGGGGAAGTTTGTCAAAAAATATCAAAAAGGTTTTAAATCATTTGATAAAAAAGGATCACAGATTTTTATGAAACAATATGTAATTATCTATTTAACCAAAGTGACAAAGAGATTTTAAAGGCAAACACAGAAAGTTACATAGTTTTGGGCAAAACCCAGCTTTTCTAAGTAATCAAAGACTTGATAAAGACAAAACACAGTCTTTCTTTCCTACGCAAATTACATTAAAGGTAAAGAAACTTTGTTTACAATTTCTTTTTTTGTGTGTGTGAGGAAGACCAGCCCTGAGCTAACATCCGTCGCCAATCCTCCTCTTTTTTGCTGAGGAAGACTGGCCCTGGGCTAACATCCGTGCCCATCTTCCTCCACTTTATATGGGACGCCGCCACGGCGTGGCTGACGAGCAGTGCATCGGCGGACGGCCGGGATCCGAACCGCGAACCCCAGGCTGCCAAGCGCGGACTAAACCGCTGCACCACCAGGCGCCCCCCTGTTTCCAATTTCTTAATAAGAGCAGACCAATAATCTGAGAAGACTTTGTCCTTTAATAGAGAGAAAAACCAAATTCTAATTTTGTACCAGTATATTTTTGATATTAAAATTCATTTTTAAATAAGTTCATTTTAATCTTAGCCATCTTGCCCACACATCAAAATCTATTTTTAAAGATTTATTTTTCACAAACCTTCTACAATTTTCTATGGCTATTTAGGTTTTGTCTTATCTTTTTCTTCTTACTTTGGAACAATCATTTTATTTTAGGACAAAGTTATTTTCTTGTTTTCCTTTGACAAAAATACATCTTCATTCTTCATACCTTCTCTTGCTGAAAACGCATATCCTACTTTCCTTGTCTACATTTCATATATGGTAATTTTCTTAATTTCAAAAACTTACAAAGTTTATTTTTTTAAAAAAGGAATAATTCAAGGCAGTTGTTACAGAATAATTATAGATTTTACTCTTGGAGGATAGCATAATTGCCTATGCATTACATTAAGTGACTATAGACTTCTTCTATATAACACAGTTAAGATAAACACTACACTCTTTGGAAATTACAGCACGAGATTCACTTGTGTCTGTAGGTTCGTCCTCACATTGCTCTGCTAAACCGGGAATAACAGAACAGGCAGAGGCAGCAAGATCTCCACACTGTTGCTGAAGAGGGTTGCTCTAGGCTGGGTAGGCAGAATAAAGATTTGAAAGATGGAACAACTTCTAAACTGGTGGCAGAGCTATAAATATCTGGGAAGCCACCACCAGAATTCTCACCCTTGCAAGTAGTTATAAGAAATGGGGGAAGTTCTTTTAAATAAAGATTGCTGCCTGGCTGTAAATCTGAAAAAACAAGGCAACAAAGTATGAGCCTATCAAAGAGTGATTATAGCCTGGTCTTGAGGAGTTATCATTGTGTGGCTACAGGACAGAAAGGGTGGTTGTTCTCGTGTTGGCCTTTCCATCTGGCCACATAGACCCTTCTGTTGCTCAGTTTACTGTGGTATAAGAGCAGTGGCTTTCAAACATGTTGGATCACTCCATAGCAAGAAATAGAGTGTATATTGTGGTGCAGCATATACGTACACATATAAAACCATATATGTAACAGAAATAAAAATTTAATAAACTGACATGTATTTTCTATTTTTAGTATATGCCATACATGTATTCCATATTGCATTTAATGAAATATTTTCTTTTATTTATATATCATAAATAAATTTACAATAAATTTATCTACATTTTATAGATAAAATTGAAGATATATATTATTAATTTATCTATTTGGATAAATGTAGATACCATGTACATTTTCTAATTAAATAAATGTTAACCATAATTTATCAGTGGTCTGTGACCATAATTTGAAAAATAAGAAGTTATGGTAATTCCTTCCATAGTAGGAGAAGGCTCTGTGAGAATTCCGTTGCTTCTCATCTTTCAAAGGGGCGCTTGCTGCTTTCCCTGCACTCTCTCAGCATCAGTGCACACAGTCTGCATAGAGTTAACTTACGTTTGTTACTCTATTCTGACATTTTTCCTTTGGTTCATTCTGTATTCACAGCTCTTCTTCCAACTTTATTTTTTAAACTATTTGTAATCTTTGCTTTCCAGTGAAAACTAAGGAGCAGGCAATTGTGAACTGTCCATCATACCTAGTATCCTGCAGTAGATTAGCAAAGCTATAAACACATGTCATAATTTCTAGCAGCATAGTTCTCTTTACAGCAAACTTTTCAATGTGGCACAAAACATGTCTATTGATAACTCAAATGTTGTTTGTTCTTCTGAAAAAAAAAATAGAAAGCCAAAACTAGACAAACTTATGTTTAGCAATCAGTGTCTCAGTATACCAGCCTATCCAAAAATGATTTAGATATTCAGTGAATATCTATTATTTAGTATAAACTTTTATCTTATTTATATTCATTTAAAATCTAAATGTTTGGGTTAGACAATAAATAGTTAACCATCGTCCCAAGTCATTCCCCCTGCAGACAAATTTCATAACAGAAACAGGAGGAGCCTACCCGACCAATAAACCTAGGTACAAAAAGTTGCATGTTTGCACTACATTTGCTATTGATAACTCTGAAGACATGTCTGTTTTAATAAACCAACAAATTTAAACTATCTTTTATCAAAGATTACTCAGATCACTTGAACTTGAAAAATATTTGGGTTAGTTTCTATATTTCAGAGAGTTTTAGGAATACTTAATTTATATAAATGTTTAATTTTGGCAATATCATCTGGAGATAGAAAAATACCTATATATAGAGAGAGACATACATCCATAGGCATACAGACAGACACAAACAGAGGTCTTTAAAAATTTTAGCCATGTCTCAGGCACAAAACTCAAAGGAATAGTTGGATCCAAACTGTGTTTCTGGCAGATGGACTAAGTTAAGGTTACCTGCTCAGATGGCCAAAGTTTTTTTTTTTTTTTTTTGCATACTGTAAGGATCCTTTTTACAGCTGTTTTTGAAGTCATTTTGTCTTTTAGAAGCTTCTGCACACCAATCAAAGAATGCATTCCATTGTCTCTCAGAGGTTTAGAATCCTCTCTTTTAAGGGTGGCCCTTCAGGTGGACTTATCTGAATCTAAGTTTCCCCAGAATGGCCATTACAATTCCAAATTACTTCAAAAGTTCACCCATTTCCACTTGCTTAGTTTTAGACCTCTTATGTTCTAACCATGCATGCAAATAAACTAATTTAGGTATTTCAAATGAGCCCCTTTGGGGCCAAGCAAGTTTGAAATCATCCTTGAGTAACATAGGTCCATCGAGGTAAAAATTTACAAGAAGAGGGACCATATTCTTTAAACATAAATCCAGCTGGGTTTCCTGAAGGAGGCCGATCATTTATGGTTTCTAGAACAATTGTTTCTCATAATTTAGAGAGGGCTATTCTCGGATGACCAAGGTAGGGAGATATGTGTTTTGGGTCAGGTACGTGCTGCTCGTGAGGACCACTTCCCAAAGTGTCACCAACGGGCTGTTGGTCGCTTTCTTATGTGTCTTGAAAAATCCCGGACATCAAGCAGTGTCAGTTACTCAAGGTACTAGGATGACCAGTCCTTTATGTGTACGTCCTGGACGAGCTTATGGAGTTCCTTCTGACCAAGGAATGGGGTAAGTTCTTCAGTTGGGAGACCCTGTGAGACTGCTACATATCACGGACAGAGTCCCAACACTTCTGCTAGGTTTCTAGTGATCTAGAAACACCATGAAAGGGGTCAGAAGGGGCAATGTCTCTTATCTTTGGAGTCTCAGGACCCTCATTTGGATAACAGGAGAAACTAAGAGGTCTGCATTGGTTATTAATAACAGCTGAATTTCAAATTGTAAGAGAATGTGGCCACATAAATAAAATGAAAAACTACTAGAGCTACACTCACCAAGAAAAGTCCTTAAACCTGAATCTTCCACCTAGTTAAGATGAGGACGAATCCTCCCCTCCAAATGAGTGAGGACAGAAAAGAAATCCTTGAACCTGAATCTTCTGCCTAGTCAAGGCGAGGACAGAATCCTCCCCTCTAACAGAGTGAGGACAGAACTGGTTAATCCACCCAAATAAAATATGGTCCCAACCTCAAATGAAAATAGGAGGTTTGGATCCAGGAGAACTTACCGCTGGAACGCCAACACTTGCCAGTGGAAATGCTAGAGAACAAGGGTCTCTTGGAGGTAACTTCCGCGTGTCCATGGTGGCACTGGGGGTCTGGGGTCAGCTGCTCTGGATTCTGCCAAGTATGCCAAGAAATGTCGACCAAGGAAAAATCACTACAATCTAAACAGCAGATATCTATTCAGGCAGTTAGAATTGCAATTCCAGTGACACAGATTCAGGCAGAAACCCAAAATGTGTTCCAAGGAACACAAAGGAGGCAAGAGTTTATAAAGGCAAAAAGAGATCAATTACACAGGTTGTTTTGCAAAATTTGTGATTGGTGCTGGCCTGATCCACTAGGTGATTCTTCTGTTTTATACAGCACAGACAAAGATACTTGGTGGTATTCAGGGCAGACAGGCTGGAATATAAGGACGAAGAAGACTTTATTCACGTATCTGGCAACTTGAAGTGGATGGCTGGAAGGCTGGTCTCAGCTGAGACAGTCAACAGATGCCCCTGCACGTGGCCTCTTCAGCATGGTGGTCTCAGGGTAGTCAGACTTCTTAACATAGCAGTTCAGGGTCCCAGAGGCTTCGACAGAGCTCCTTATGATAATCTAGCCTCAAAAGTCCCAGAATGTCACTTCTGACACATTCACTGGTTGAGCAAGTGACTAAGGCCAGCGTAGATTCAAGGGGAAAAGAATTAGACCCCACCTTTCAGTAGGAAGAGTAGCAAATAATGTCATTTTTTATCTACCAAAGTCCTCATGAACAGTCTGTCAAATATCATGACATAATGACAGAATGTTGGAAAATGGGAGTTAAATAGGAAGAATATGTCCATGTTTATTTGTTCTGCCTACAGGAGAGTGGCTATGTTAGGCAGGTTCTTTTGGGTGAGAGTCAAGAGACCTATGCAGGCTATTTCAGAGAGCAGAGTTTAGTGTATGGGCGTATGCACCTGGGGACACAGGCAGAACAGGAGCTCAGGAGGAACTTCAGGACCTCGGTCCCTCAGATGGTTATTGCCGAAGGGCATCTTGCAATCATAACAAGAACTACAAGGGCCAGTCCAACCACAACATTGGTCATTGATAGGCTGAGTCTGGCACAAAACACTGCCCCCCATCACTGCCGGTGTGTAGGAGGGGAAATGAGGTTGAGAGTGAGTGAGGGTGAAAGAGAGCCTGGTGAGGACAGCCTCGTGGACACAGCTTGTCAGCCTCTCCAAGACCAGCTCCTTGTCCTCCTGGTGTCCTAGGCACTTCACCACTTTCTCCCCAGCACCCTGAATCCTCCTGCCAGACTGTCTTGTACCAGATACCCTGGTTGAGCTCCATTCCTCTTCTTGGCCCCTGTGTTTGGGCTGCTGAGCCACAGGAGAGCAAATAACAATTGTGCATCCTGGGGCCTCTGTGAGTGTAAGGACCCCCATCCCCCGGGTGAACGGCTGGTTCGTCTAAGCTGTCTGGTGATTCCTCCATACATTTTCCAAACAGACAAATCCAAGTCATCTAAAATCCCAGTCAGCTTTGGCTAGTGTTGGGGGTCTGCCCTGGTGGGGGGACGTGGCCCTTGCCCCTAGCGAAGGCTGAACTGGCCCTAGCACTGCCTGTAGGTCCCAGGCCTCTGGCCTACCCCTACCTTTCCTGAGCACCTGCCTCTCCTCCCCCAGCCCTGTGATGTCTCCTTTGGTTTCTTAGTCTCCTCTGGCGCTGCACATTGGGTCCTCAAGGTCTGAGAATGCCTAACACCAGAGAGTGGCTCTTTCCTCAAGGTCTCCACACCCAGGGATTCCAGGCTCGGGGAGGCTGAAAACCTAGATGATCTAGGATTCCAGAGACTCCCTTCCTCTCCGACCCCCACCCTCGCCAGTCATCAAATCCTCACCAAACTCTCCACCCCATTCATTTTGCTATTGGCAGACACATGGCCATCCTTGTCCCTGACAACCTGGAGGACACAGGAAGAGAAGCTCTCTGGCAGCCTTTCCTTCCCACTAAACACTTGTGGACTCCTCCTCTCCTACTCCTGCCTCGTGCCCCAGAGAAATAGGCTTGCCTACTGCTCTCTAAAGCTACTTCCATTTCCTCAGGGACTGGGTCCCATCAGTTTTTGCCTCTTTATTAACAGTGTAGAGTTTAAGACCTTGGGAAAATTATAATCCTGACTATCATTTAGTAACTGGGTGATCTTATGCAGGTCATATCACCTTTCTGAGCCTCAGTGTTATCATCTGTAAAATGGAGTTATAATAGTATCTGACTCATACGGTTGTGAAGGGTATTCAATTAACTTTGACAAGTAAAGTGCTTAGTACAGTTTCTGGCACATAGGAAGCACTCAATAAAACATTGCTCCTTCCTCCCCCCACACACTCTGAAGATGACCTCACCTCCTTTTTCACTGAGAAAACAGAAACCTCCAAGGGAAACTCCTGGAACCTACAGCTACCTAACCCACAAACACACCTACTCCCAGGCACATCCTGTCCTACTCTAATCCTCTTACAAGGGCTTTGCCTCCTCCCAGACAAGTGAATCCCTCTTCCTGTGCCTGGATCTACTCTACTGGACCCAGGAATCAGGCTCCCTTGTCATCCCCTCCAGTGTTGCCCTCCCGACTCACTCCTTCCCATCAGCTGTTGATGGGCAAAAACCTCTCCCTTCTTCAAAAGAGAAACACAACACCTCCACCTACCCTGCCTCCTTTCTGTGTCCTGAAAGAACATCTTATACAGCTGTGTCATCACAGGGTGTGTCCTCTGTTCTTTTCTGGGAGGAAAAAGAAAACTGACTTCCGGAAGGACCAGTTTCTGGGACCAGCTCTGGTCTTGGGATGACTCATGATCAGCCAGTCCAACCACCTCAGTGTACATGGGCATTGCCCTGCACTCGGGCACATGGCCCCAGGGAATCCGCCAAGATGGAGACCAGGTTGGAGCCTATTTTCCAAGGTCAGGAAGGCCTCCATTGCTTGGGGGCAGTGTTGAGCATGACGTGCTTAGTATTGGTCCCTCCTCTTCCCCTTTCAGGGCCTGCTGAAGTTGGTCTGGAGCCTTTAGCTTCAGGCACTCAATGCCACTATGCAATCCCTCAGGCCTTGTTTCAACGGGGGCCAGCACCCCCCCCCCCCACCAGCAGAGAGTGTGGAAGGAGCTCTGTGTGCTCATCCCTCCTGGGATAAAGGCTAAGCCCTGGGGGATGTGATCTCAGGGATCATTGGGGGACCTGCTGATGACATGCATGAGAACCCATGTGGCCCCAAATCACACAGTATGTTGATGGTAGTAACAAGGACATTCTGAAGGAGGCACACAGCTTGAGGCTGAGTGCTCAGGCCTGAGAGAAAGGCCTGAGGAGACAGTAGGCTGGCTGGGCTGGCCAATGATAAAGAGAATGAAGGTGAGGCAAGGCCATAAGTTGGGTGGTTGGGACATTTATTTGCTTGGCTTGGTGGTTTGGGTGGGGAGGTAGAGTGGAAGGGAAAGGCCCTTGTTGAACTTGCAGTCATGGGCAGATTTTAAGCAAATGGACCAACATTTTGTCATGATGAAAGAATCATGAGAGTTTCATAGCATATAATAGAAGTAATTTTGTTTGGTATTAAAAGATGGTGTGTGGTAATAACCTGTGTACCTGATTGTGTAACCTATTCATGAAATGCATATTAATTTCTTCTGTAATAAGGTTTGAGTGAAACTTTTCCTGTGGCCACAGAGTTAGAACTAGGCCCACAGCTGAAACTCTTAAGTACTAAGTACTCCACATTCTGAAGAGAGAAGCCAACAGATGGCTCAGCTACCCCACCTGCACCCCCATCCCAAGGGCTTTCTGAGAGTTTCTGGAACTGGCCCTGCCATAGTCTATACTCCTACTTCCGACTCCCCAGGCCACCCAGCAGAGGACTGGTGGGGGAGGGAAAGAGCAGGAGTTGGTGAGGCACAACATCTGGGCTGAGGGCTACCCTTCCCCCAACAAATACCAAGTGGTGGCTCTCTGGAAGAATCATTTATGGGGACTGGAGGTGCCTTCGAGGGTGAGAGCGGCATCTCATCGCTGCCTAGGTGGAGCTGGGTTGAAGATCACAGAAAGAAAGAGTCATAGTGCAGGTGCCTGGGAAGAAGGCAGTGGTAGCTTCTGGCCCAGTCCCCTGTGGCCTGAGAGGATGAAGCAGAGGGCAGTTTCCATGGCTCCTCATGAAGGAGGATGGAGGTCAGAGGGTGAGCTGAAGCGGGGGGCTGCCCAGGCCTTCCAGGCAGCCATGGGACACACAAGGGGCTGTGGTACCCAGAGAAGGGCATAGGGGTGCCTATCACTGTTGGACTAAAGAAAGACATGGCTGCTGCTTTCTGAAGGGTCTTCAGTGATGAAGAAGGCTGGGGGGAATCTGAACCCCAACCCCTAGGGGACCATACCCAGAATGGATCCAAATGTGGGGACCTGAAGCTTTTCCAATTTCGAAGGCCCTTTTTTTCCTTCTTCTTCTTTTTTTTTTTGGTGAGGAAGATTGGCCCTGAGCTAACATCTGTGGCAGTCTTCCTGTATTTTGTATGTGGGTCATGGCCACAGCATGGCCTGATGAGCAGTGTGTGGGTCCTCGCCCGGGATCCAAACCCATGAACCCTGGGCTGCCAAAGCAGAGCACACAAACTTAACCACTATACCACCGGGCCGGCCCTAAAGACCCTGTTTAAGAAAAAGAAAAAAGAATTGGCTAAGGGAGCTTGGGAGGGGCTTGTGCAGGGCTGTGAAGTTTCAACTTTGTTAGCAAGCCCATGTGGGCAGGGCCCTCCCCTCTCCCCTCATACAACATCAGCAGCAGCTGAGCCAGAGAGGGACTGAGAGAACTTCCCCAACAGGCAAGCAGTCAAGCTTCTGCTGTGTCTTCTACTTGAAGAGCATAGGGGAGGGGTCCCAGGATCAAATGATGCCCCCACGTCTCTCCTCTCCTGACCAAGGAGCCAGAGTGGAGGGGGAGGAAAGGAGCAATCACCCTTCCCCAGGACTCTGACAGGTGAGGCAAGGACTGGAGTGGACATTTAGAGCAGATAGGAGATTGGAGTTTTCAACTAGACTGGACTCATGAAGGCACTGATTAGAGAAATGTAAAATGTGTTTCCGTTCATATCCCAGCAAGTCAAAACTCTTTCATAATCTGATCACACAGACATTGATCTAGAGTTTAAACTGTGCTCTTGCAGAAAAGAACCAAGGGGACATGAAGCAGGACTGCCTGTAAGATAAGATCTGTAAGATCTCAGGGCACCCTTGAGAGGCACCCTGAGGCCCAGAGTCTGCACTCCTGGGTTTGCTTCCTGATCCCAAGATTTGCTGGACATGCAGTCTTTAGCAAGTCATTTCACTGCTGGGAGCCTCAGTTTTCATGTGTTGTGTGAGGATTAGAGACGGTATACAAGGATATGCTTTTTAAATGGCAGGGTCAACATTCCCTGTGAGCAGAACAGGTAAATGCTTGGACAGCAGGCCATTCTCTAGGTCCAGGGCTAAAGGCCAGGCTCGGGGAGTGTGGGGGTGGAATGTCCCTGGTGGAGGTGACAAAATGGCTTTAGTTTGAATGGGCGGATCTCCAGACTGTGACAAATAAGCCCTGCCCTGCAGGAACCTGGCTTCCCAGACATCACAGCTGTCCTTCTCCCCAATTCCTCTACTCCCTTCCTTGTCTGGGGAGCAGGGAGAGCCATCTGCCCCCACCCTAACCTCCCTGTCAAAGTCTAGTCACTTATCTTACAAAGATGTTGACCAGCCAGCCCTGTGCTGAGTTCACAGCTCATCACGCTCTCATTTGCATCATCTCCTCTGAGGCAGGATGATTCCTCCACCTTCTAAACGCTGAGTCAGCGTGAGAGTCCCGACAAGGCTACAAGGCTGTGAACATTTTCTCACCCCAGGTCCTAATCTTTCCCTGGGTCAGGTTCCCTGTAAACGGGATTTTCAGGAACGGTCACACCGCAGGGGAAGGGTCTGGGCTGACTTTCAATGGAGTCAAGGCATGGGTACTGTCTTCTCTTGGTCATTCATCCTTCACTCCCCTCCTCTCTCCCAAGCCAGGGTTTTCCTCTTTGCTTTCCTGTTAAACCAGTCTAACCCCCAGTGCATTCCATAATCCATTTGAGGAATGTCTGTCAGGGCAGTTCTTTGTTTTTTGGGTTTTTTTGGTGAGGAAGATTAGCCCTGAGCTAATATCTGTTGCCAATCCTCCTCTTTTTGCTGAGGAATATTGGCCCTGGGCTAACATCTGTGCCCATCTTCCTCTACTTTATATGTGGGACGCCTGCCACAGCATGGCTTGATGACCAGTGCATAGGTTCGTGCCCGAGATCCAAACCTGCGAACCCTGGGCTGCTGAAGCAGAGCATGCGAACTTAACCACTACGCCACCAGGCTGGCCCCTATCAGGGCAGTTTTGACTGCAAAGAACAGAAAGTCCAATTTAATCTGTCTTAAGTAAATAAAACAACTTGCCAGCTCACGGTACTTGAACAGCTGGGTCTGGCTTTAGGCCCAATGACGTGTAGAGGCTCAAACAGTGGCAGCAAGACTTGGTCTCCTCCCATCTGTCAGTTCCGTTCCTTGTCTTTGTGGTGGCAAGACTGCTTAGTGTCCCATCCTCCCAGGAACCCCACAGAAAAGAGACAATTTCTTCACTAGGCTTCTAGCAACATCTCAGCACTGAGACTCTTTTGCCTGGACCAGATCACCCGCCTGTCCTTGAAGCAACCCCTGCAGCGAGAGGGATGGAATGTTTAGGCAGGACTGGAGGGGGAAGTCTGGGGTCAGTTCCACCCAGTTCCACAGGCACTGAGAATGGAGCAGGGATGGTTGCCCACTGTTGAGCAGGATGGATGCTATGAAGGCAGAACAACTGATGTCTATTATGAGTCATCATGTCAGAAACATTGGGCTTAGGGCAGGGATAACTGGGCTCAAAGAAAATGGATGACCAATGGGCTGGTCACCCATTGGTGGCTTTGGGATGGTCTGTCCTGCTCTAATGCCCCAGTGGTAGGCTCTTGAGAGGTGGGAGGTGGAGTGTGGGCTGTTGGTGAGGTCCTGCCAGAGACCAATGGACCTCAACTTCTCCATTTGGGGACCCTGTTTCTTTAGTCCTAGACTCTGGCTTCCATGGGTCATGGGTCATGGCCATAGACATGCTCTGCCTTTCTCTTCCTTCCTCTCTCCTGCCTACAACCAAGGGATGAGGCCATACCACCCATTTCCAGAGCCTCAGAGACCCTGGTCTTTTCTAGAAGCTTGAAAGGCCTGAGCTTCCCTGCTTGGTCCCCTCAGAGCAGACCCCCCGAGCACAGGAGTTCCTGAGGAGTTGTTGGCCCCAGGTCACTTCCCCCTGCTCAGGTCATCTCTAGGGTTCACCCCTATCTGAAGCCCTCCTGGGCAATGCCAGGTTTGAACGTTCTGGGGATGAGGGTGTTCAGACTATCCAGGCCAAAAGGATCACACACCATGAAATGGAAGAAAGCACACCTTCACTTCAGCCCCCACCCT
Source organism: Tapirus indicus (assembly GCA_031878705.1). Classification (NCBI taxonomy): domain Eukaryota; kingdom Metazoa; phylum Chordata; class Mammalia; order Perissodactyla; family Tapiridae; genus Tapirus; species Tapirus indicus. The sequence goes on from CM062932.1 coordinate 10,487,730, forward strand.
CTCAGGACCCAACACCACAGCACATGGCTGGTGTCCACAGCACATAGTCCAGAAGATCTCAGTGAACACGGCCCATAATGCAGCATCACAGATTCTCCAAAGGGGGGTGCCTGGGGTCCATTGCAGGTGGGGATGGGGAACAGGGCCCAGACCCTGAGGAGCAGCACAGAGAAAAGGCGCCAGGTGAGCCCTGGGACAAGATGTAGAGTCCCAGCTACGGGAATGAAGCAGCAGCAGCTGTGTGAGATCCCTGCTTTGGCCATCAGGGGTCCCAGCTACAGAGCCATCCCAAAGGCAAGGACAGCCCCAAGAGTGGGCTCCTGGCACAGGCCAACTGGCAGAGGTAGTGTAAACACATCTGAAGGTGGGAAGTGCCTAATGACCAAGCCAGGTGTTCTCTGGGCTGGGCGTTGCCTGGGTTCCAGGAATAACAGGGGTGAGTGATTGCAGAGGAATTCAGTCAGAGGGTAGCAGGGCTCTAGGATGTTGGCTGGGCCCAGGAAAAAAGGTTCCACAGAAATGGAGAAACTGCCGGGTGGAGAGATGGGACACTGGGGACAGAGAGGAGACTAGGGGAGACTGAGAGGGAGAGACAGGGACAGAGAAAGGGGGAGACTGAAGGGCAGAGAGGAGACTGAGGCTTAGTTTTCCCTGTTCTCTTCTCCCACCAGCTCTGTGAGCTCTGGGGTGGGTGGTGTCTGCATTCTCCTAGCTGGGGAGGAGGATGGGACTCTCCTCAAATGAGGCTCCTCCCTCACCTGAGATTGAGGCCTGGGAACAAGGCTGAGTTGGGGCTGAGAAAGGATCTGTTCAGCCCTGTCTGCCCCACCTCTTCCCCAAACTGGGTTTGGGCCCTGGCTCATCCTCCTCTTCCTCTGGGAAGTACCCTCTCCCAGCCTGCCCACACTGATCATCTTGCACCCAACTCCAGGTTGACTCTTCCCTAAAAGTGACCTGAATCACAGGCCATTAACTACCCTAGGCCCCTCGGGGCAGAAAGGGAAGGAGAGGGGAGGGGGTGGGTGGGGTGGCAAGGGAGGGAAGAGGCAGGAGAGTGAAAGCTATATCCACATGGTCAGGTCCAGCCCCAGCAGTGCAGAGTCTGCCTTCAATCCCTGGGACCTAAGTACAGAGAAAATCTGAAGAAAAAGATTTAAGAATACACATAATTTTAGAAATATTTTTTATATGTGTGCATCAGATTTTAAAAAAATCTTTAATTCATCATTTCCATACTTGGTTAAAATGTTTTCTAAATTGCACTAAATTATACACTATAGCGGCACCACCTTAAGTAACCAGAACCTACAGGTGCTGGATTTTAGATTTCTAATACATTCTTTCTCTACCTTTAGGAAGGAGGGGAAGACCACTAAACTGGTGGATTTCACGAGTCAGGCAAAGCAACCTCCAGGAGCATCTGCAATCCTAACATCAGCTACTCCAGGAGTCCTGAGTTCAAATGCCTGCAGGCACCAGACAGGTACATAAAGGAAGTTCAGAAAATTTTGGTGTCTTGGAGTCCATGGGGGGGGGGGTGGGGACCATGAGAACTGAAGAGTGAAGCCCTGGAGAGAGGGGACGGTCACTCTTTAGCTCCAGCAGAAACTCAGAAGTTGCCCCTGTGTGGGGCTTTTGATTTCAAGAGAAGGGGGAAATTTGGTATACATTTTTAAAATGTGGCATCTCTTGATTTTTAAATGCTCAAAACACAAAACAAAACCACCACAAACAAAACAAGTCTTATGGCTGGTTCCTAGTCTGACTTTTATGAAATCTTAGCGATTCTGAGTTTTGGGATCATTTAGTTCTATGATTCAGAAACTTTAATGCGCATATAAATACTTGAGGGAACTTGTTAAAATGCAGATTCTGATTCAATAGGGTTGGGCCTGAGATTCTGCATTTCCAACAAGCTCCCAGGTGATGTCACTGCTGCTGGTCCACCAACCACACCTTGTGTAGTGAGGATTTAGTTCATCCTTCCACCTAAGCATTCCCTCTGACTGTTACATCCCTGGTCAATGATGTCTCCAGTTCTGCTCGCACACCTCTAGGGACTGGATGCTCACTACGTATGGTGGCAGCCTGGGTGGCTGCAGCTTCTGCTAACTTCTGCCAGCCTCTGTAGCAATGGTGAAGGACACCCAGAGTCAAACATGCCAAAGCCTAGGCTCTGGAACATCAGAGTTCCACAGAAGAAACTTCAGCTGGGGACTTATCAGGAAGAGGGTGACACTGTTGCTGAGAGGAGTTTCTGTCCAACTACCTACTCAGCAGTGCCCAGTTACACAGAGGAACTACTAATCCTGGGTGTTCCGGTTAATAAAGGTTCAATGCAATTTCTTTACCTCCTTTCCCCAAAGCCTTGAAGCAAGCTTTTCTCTGCACTTGGGCAAGTTACCTGGTTACCCCCACAGGAGGAGGAGCCAGGTTCTGACTGGTGAGGGATGGAGAAGGGAAGGAGGGTTGAGGCTAAACAGAAGCCCCCACCTCCTCAGGCCACGTGGCAAAGCATGCTTTGGTGGAACAGGTCTCTACTTCCTCTGAAGTTGGGGCATCCAATCCCAGATCCTCTTTCCTGGGGCCTTGAGAGGCCCTGAAAAGTGGATAATCCCCCACCCCAGCATCCCCTGATGGGCTCAGGGTCACTGGGGCTAGGGGCCACATGCCCAGTGCCCCATATCCCAAGGCCAAATATTCTGAAGTCCAGCTGTCAGAGCTGGGGGGTATGGAAACCACCTAGGCCACTCCTCATTTTGCCATGGAGGGGAACCCAAGCCCAGAGAGTGCATGAGACTTTCCCAACGTCACACAGCTGGTTTGCAATCAGCTCTTGTAAAGGCCCAGAATCCTTTGAGGCAGAGCTAGACAGAAGCCACCGGTATTAGCCAGACTTTCACCTGTAGCAGCAACTTTCAGGAAAATGACCTTCTGGAATCATCCTGAGGGAAAGAGGAGTGTCTCAGAGGGAAATCGTGGAAAGGGGTCATGGGGGTTCACCTAGGAAGGGGAGGGTCATGGGTCAGAGTTTCTTGAAGGAGGGTAGGGGGCAGGGCTTCTGCTCTAACAGAACTCCAGGGTCAGCATTTACCTTGTCCTCTGGTGTTCTGTCTCTTGTGCAGTGCACAGCCTGTGAGGCCTGGGGGGGGAGGCCTGGTTAATGCAGTGGGGGTCAGAGGAGAGGTCACAGAAGATCATGATTACAAGGGTTCCCAAGTCTGGATTCCTAGACCATTCCAGACCTGCTGACCCAGAATCTCTACGGCTGGTGCTTTCCTCCCAGGGGGAAATGCCTGGGTTTAGGAACCAGCCTGAGCTCACTAAATCAGAGAGGGACAGGGACACCTGGGTTGGGTGGAAAGTTTTGGAGGCAGCGCTGAGCCCTCAGGCTGGGGAAGAGGCTCTCGTCCCCCAGGAAGCCTCTCCCAGTGGTGTGTGCAGGCCCCTAGTCTGAGGGGAGATTGGAAGCTGGGCGGGAGCGGGGGAGGCAGCACCTGTAGGGGCCCGGCCTCACTTTCCGGAGAACTGGCCCGGCCTCGCCTTCTCCAGCTTTTGGCGCCGCTCGGGAGGAATTTCTTGCAGGCTGATGCCGTGGTTACTAGCCCTGCGGGGAAGGGGGCGGCAGCCTCAGAAAGGGGGAACTGCGGGTGAGAGCGCAGGGCCCAGGTCATCGCTATTTCGCTCCTGGCGGGGTCGGACACAGGGCGGGAGGCAGGAAGAAGGGGTCCACTCGGGCTGTGCCCTGTAACTCGCCCTGCCCGCCGATGCCGGCTCCTCACCCCGATTGCAGGTCAGGTGGTTTGGGGATGGGCTTGTTGAAGCCGCGTCTGCCCACCAGCCAGTACGTGTCCTCGGCGCCCTTGCCCTGGGAGGACACCAGGGAGGGGAAGACTTAGGCGGGCTGGGGTGAAGGAGGGTGGCTCTCCAGGTCGAGCGGAACAGGAGACCTGGGGTCCCTCTTGCCAGAGCTGTCTTCCAGCCCCCGCTCGGGAGGGGGCGGGGCCTCTAGGCGGGGGCGGGGTCCGGCCTCACCTTCAGCTCCGTGCGGCCTCGCACCTCCACCTGGAAGCCCTCGTCGAGAGCGCGGAGAATCTGCACGGTGCTCATGTTAACATGGATGCGGTAAGCTGGGACGACGGGGGACGCCGTGAGCTCGGGACTCACCTCCCGCAGTCCCCCCCACCCCCGGGCCGTTACCCCCTCGGACCCCGCGACGTCGCCCTACCTCTCCCCGCCCCTCGCGCCCCCGTCACACTCACGCAGGCCGGTGGACTCCATGCGCGAGGCAGTGTTGACCGTGTCCCCAAACAGGCAGTACCGCGGCATGGTGAGGCCCACCACGCCCGCCACGCACGGGCCTGCGGAGACACGCGGGGTCGGCTGGCGGGGCCTGGGCTGAAGCTGGCCGTGCCTGGCGGCTGGGCGGCACCTAGGGCCTTCGGGGACTTCAGCACCCATAATCTCCACCAGCTCCCCACAGAAACAGTCTCAAGTGTACCCTCTCAATTAAAACGGAGTGTCTGCTACGCAAAGGCGGCTTCAGGACAAGTCCCCTCACCCACCCACTCCACGAGTTTGCCTCCATATAGGAAATATGGAGCCGAGCCGTAAAGAGGGGGATGGCCGGGACTTACCGGAGTGCAGGCCGATGCGAATGCGCACGGGCACTTCGGGCATGTGGCGCATGCGAAAGGAGCCCACGGCACTGAGGATGTCCAGCGCCATGTTTGCGATCTCTGCCGCGTGCCGCTGCCCATTTCGCTGGGGCAGCCCCGAGGCCACCATATAGGCGTCCCCAATTGTCTCCACCTGGAGGAAGGGGGTTGTGCAAACTCAGTACTGAGCACCCCTCTGGCCCAAAGTGATTGTCCCTTGTCAGGAGGCCTAAACTGGGGATAGTGCAAAGATCCCAGGGAGCCATCCAGCTGGGGGACTGAGCTGGGGACTGGCAGAAGAGATAAGGGACAAGAGGGCTGGGAAAGGGGATTGGGCTGGTGGCCTGGGGCAGATGGGCTGGTGGCTAAGCAGAAAAGGCTGGACTGGAGGCTGGTGAAGCTGAAGAAGGGCTTGCCCCCTACACACCCCACCTTGTAGACATCGTGGGAGCCAATGATGGCATCAAAGAGCGTGTAGAGGTCGTTGAGCAGATCTACCACTTCGATGGGCTCACTCATGGCTGAGATGGTTGTGAAGCCCACGATGTCGCTGAAGTACAGTGTCACCTCCTCAAAGTACTCGGGCTCCACAGGTGTCCCCATCTTCAAGGCCTCAGCTACAGACCTAGGGATGGCAGGCCATGAGGTCACATGGAGTCTGACTGGATTCCAGCTGCCCTCCCCACCCACCTCCGCACTGGCACCCACGGAGGCAGCATCTGCGTGAGCAGCCGGTCTGTCTTCTGCTTCTCCAGCTCCAGCTCCTCCGTACGCTCCCGGATCAGGTCCTCCAGGTTACTGGAGTACTGCTCCAGCATCCGCAGCATCGAGTCGATGATATTCGTCTTCCGGCCCTTGTTGATGCTCTTGAACTAGTAGGAGGAGGAAGCTGGTGGGGCTGCTGAGGACCTAGGTTGTCATGCCCCTCTCACGGGGTATACTATGCCTGATCCTTTTCCCTCCATTCATCTTCTACTCGTTAAGCCCCCCTGGGGTGCTGGGCACTCTGTTTGCAGACATTATCAGGAGGCACATGGGATATGGGAGTTCCAAGAGGTTAGCTGTTTTCGGCTAGTAATTGCAAGGACACTGGAACCAGCCCAGCTTTGGACCCCCAGGCCAAGGGTCTTTCTGCCACACTGGGCTGAGCATATACTTGATTCTCAATAAATGTTATTTAAATTGAATTAAATATTTCTCTTACCCAGAGATCCATCTCCCACTCCAAAGGCCTCCACAGCTCCCATTCTAACTCTGCCCCCAGCAAACGCCCAGTCCTCATGCTACCCCTTAGGAAGTAGACTGGAAGGTCAGAGGTCCTGCCAACCTGCCTTCCTGCAGCCTTCCCAGGTTGCTGACAAGTGGCCAGCCCAGCCCTTGCCCAATCCCAGCCCCTGACCAGGTCAAAGATGCGGTCCATGGAGGGCCGAAGGTCCGGCTGCTCTGCCCAGCACTGTTTCATCAGCTGGATGCACTCCATGGGTGCCTGGTCCATGGACACTGAGGGCCGACACAGAGGCGGGGGCTTCTGCAACCTCTGCACCACTTCTGGAAGCATGAAGGGACCGTGAGGGGGGTGCCCCAGAGCAGAAGCCACCTCTGACTCTGGCCTGATTGTTGAAGCCCAAGATGAGGGAACTAGAAGGGGGCCCTTTAATCAGAGCTTCGGTAAGTGGAGGAGTGTAGTGTGGAGTGGGGTTGCTGGGAGCAACAAGAGGATCCTGAACCCTGGGGTGCAGGGGACGGTAAGAGGTGACAGGCAAAGAGACTAATATTTATTGCATATAAGAGAAGTGAAAGGGTGATCAAGTAACTTGCTGAGTCCTATAGATGATAAGTAATATGGATTTGAACCAGATCCAACTGCTCTCTTCCCCCTTTCCCCTCACCCTGCTGCCTCCCTGGGGTTCCTAAGAACCAGAGATGAGCCTGCTCTGTCAGCTGGAGAGGCAGGTTTGGTCCAGGATCAGTACAGAGGAAACCTCTGAGGTTTGGCACGTAAGAGCCACCCCTTCCCATCCTGATGCTTGGCTCTTCACTGCCCTGCCCTTTCAGATCTCAGCTTTAAGGGAGGCCCACATAATTAAGTCTCATCACCCAGCTTTAGGGAAAAGAGGGAGACTGGGTCTGGCCTGGCTCTGCCTAACTGCTGGGTGCCTTTTTGGCCCAAACGCTACGTGAAAGGCGTCGGTACCCTTGGGAGTCAGCTCCAGCATGGCGTAGGGGGTGCTGCGGCACACGACCTCCTGAATGATGATGCCCAGGCCGAAGACGTCGCCGGCCAGCGTTCCCTGGCGCTCCAGGGCCGGGTCCCGAAGCAGCTCTGGGGCTGTCCATAGCTGGTCTGTGGATGAGGAAGGAGGCTTGGGCACGCTGAGGGCCTTGAGGGCGCGGGGGACAGACCCCCACTCTCACCTGAAAGCCCAGGCTCGCACTGCTCACCAACCCTGAGTCTGGCCCTGCAGCCTGCAGCTATTCCCAAGAGAAACTACCAGAAACCCAAATCCTGTCACAAATAGGCCGGGCTCTTCAGACAAATTGGTGCCCAGGGAAGACACCGCCCTCAGGCACAATTCCCGCCCCTTAACAAGTCCCCGCCTTCTCAGTCACGGAGCCCACCCCGCTCATCTCAGAGGTCGCAAGACTTTTTCCGTAGCAAGAGTCGCGTCCAGTGGGTGTGGGGATGGCGAGAGTGTGCGGGCTCAGGGAGGGAGGGAAGGCGGGGCCCTTGAAATAATGGGGATCTCGCGGGGAATGCTCGTCAGTGCGGGAGGCAACCGGAAAAATCCTACCCTCCGCGCTGGGAGGCTCCGGTAACACCTTCTGCGCTTCCAGCAGTCGCCCGTGGCCGTGGTCGGTGACTTTAAGCACGAACCTCCCGTCCACCACGCAGTTCCGTGACTTCAGCCGCCCGTGGGCCACGCCTCGATGGTGCAGATACCTCATTCCCTGGAAGGGGTGGGGTAAGAGGCAGCCTGGGGCCACGCGGTTCCCTTGGCCTCTCCTCCCTGCCCCTCTTCTCCCCCCCCCCCCACAACCTTAATGAGGTCCAGTAGGAGGGAGGACTTGAACATCCAGTCCAGCTTTATGTCTCTCTGGGCGAGGAGGTCGTGAAGGGAGCCCCGGGCACAGTGCTCTGAGACCACAGCCAGCATGCCTTCCCTGGGGGCCGCGGCGCCGTTGGTTCCCCCAGCCAGGAAAAGCCCCAGGTAGAGAGCCACATTCTCGTGCCGGAGCTCCCGGAGCTGAGGGGAGAAAGTTAACAGGCATGTTTTGTCCTGGGGGCAACGTGGGGAGGAGGCTGTTATTCACGTCTGTTTTTGAGTATCCAAACTCAGAAGATGGAATAAAAATGGTAAATGGAAAGGTCTATAGGGCATATAGGGGGGCTTTCTTCTACAGATGACTTCTCTCTTTGGAAAAGACAGCTTAGTCAAAGGCTACTGAGTATGGTTTAGCTTCATGTTATGAATGAAAATACAACCTTGCACTGGTAAACAGAACCCAGGCAAGTTCTGATTTATTAACCATAAGACTTTGAACTGCCCAGGGTCTTAAGGGGAAACACCTCATGAAGGAGAAGCCCCTGGCACTACCACCGTCCCCTTCTGATGTAACAGCCTTTGCCGGGAGAACCAGGGAGAAGCTGCATTGCTTTCAAGAAACACCAGAAATGGCTTGCGTCAGCAACTCAGCCTGGGGCTGCTTCCCTTGGTTACATCATTATCTTGGCGTAGTCGTGGCAGGACACCACCTGGAATCTACACTGAATCGGCACTGAATTGGCATTCAGTACCAATTGGTACCAATCGGCCCCTTGAGGCCTCCCCCATCACTGCATTCTTCAGGTGACCCTGGTGAGTTCTCCTGAAACCCGGACCTCCTTATTTTAAGTTGATGGTGCAGACTTTATATGAGCTGGTTCAAGCCTTAAGACTAGGTGTCTTAAGGGGGCACCAGTACATACCCCAGGTAAGAGGAACCTAGGGAGGAATTCCTAAGAAAGAGAAACCTAAGGGGCATTTCCTAGGCCATGGGAGCCTAGGGGGAACTTTGGAGTGAATGGGGCAGGCTGACCTTTTTAATTTGGCTTTAAATTGGAAAGAATTGTGTTTATAAAGTCTGAACAAAATGCTTGATAAAGAAATGAGACTGAATGTGTTCAGCTCCGAAGAAAAGAGACATTGCTCCTACCGGCTGAAAGGCGTTCTCAGGTGACTGAGAACCTCAGCGGGAGTGTCAGAGGCAATCCTCATGACATGTAGTGGTCCCACAGGGAACTCCACTATCATTCATGTTAATTAATTAAAGGCTCATCCAGGGAAGCCCCATGAGGGTTGGTCACCCACGCACTCCGAGCCCCCCGAGGTGGTCTTAGACGGCAGGCGGGGGAAAAACCGAGGCACATAAGAGAGTGTTTACAACCTTTCTTTAGGGTGTAACACTCAAAAGCAGCACACTTCTGACCCGCTACACTGTCCTTAGATGTTGTCCAGACTTTATAGCAAAACAAAACTAAAAGAAAAGTGGGAAATCGAGCTTCTAAAAAGCCTGACCAGTTCCCAACTGGGAGGCCTCTCCGTCTGAACTCCAGTTGGCTTCATGCTGACACTTGTGCAAGTGCTTAACAAAAGGGGCCTAAGACTGAAAGAAAGAAAAAAAATTGGGGAAAGAAGCTTTTGCAGATGCAAACTGCTAAAATTTTTTAAACAGAGGCTATAAAATCTTTGTTGCATCTGTCTGTTGTTTATGTGTGTGTCTATATGTATGTTATATGTGTGTGATATTTTACCTCCTGATAGTATGGCTAAAATTAAGAGCTCTGTTTAATTGGCTTAAAGTAAGCGCTTACAAAAAAACAAAAAGAACAACAACAAAAAATGCTATTACAAAACTGCTTAACAAAAATAATAACTCAAATGACTAATTTTGTCTAATGTCTCATGATGTCTTGTAGGCAATCTAAATAATTATTAGGAACAAGTAACTAAATAGATGTGAAAAAGATGAGTGGTGGGTGAACTTTTAACAAAAATTATGTGTTCTGGTGTATGTACTTAAAATAGCTTCCAAAATCTCTTTGGTAACATGAAACTTTGAAAGTTTTGCTAGGTTAAATTAAATGATAAAAATTCATTGACTATCTAGATCATTTCCAAATAAGATAAAATGTTAGACATTAATTATAAGTTTATCTACTTTTGGCTTCTTTCTACAGAAAAACTGAAAGGTGTTTTGGGGTCTATTGGTAAACATGTCTTGTGTTTTATTAAGATTGTACTATAAAGTAACATGTTTCCAGAAACTGTGAAAAGTGTTTGTAGGTTTGTTAGGCTACTGAGTGCTAATGTAAAAGAAAGTTTATAATTGCTTATTTAGTTTTTACTCAAAAATTAAGGTTTCTAAGGGTTAAAAATTCTAATGTGTGATTAAAGCTACTAAAAATTAAGGAAAATATGTTTGTATTAAAAAAAGTAAGATGTATATTTAGTAAAGAAGGTATAAGGAAAGGAAATATTTTTGTTTGGTTGGTTAAAAAAGATAAATTTGTCAGGCCGGCCCGGTGGCGCAGCGGTTTAGTTCGCGCTTGGCAGCCCAGGGTTCGCGAGTTCGGATCCCGGGCGCCCGCGGATGCACTGCTGGTCAGCCATGCTGTGGCGGCGTCCCATATAAAGTGGAGGAAGATGGGCTCGATGTTAGCCCAGGGCCAGTCTTCCTCAGCAAAAAGAGGAGGATTGGCGACGGATGTTAGCTCAGGGGTGGTCTTCCTCACAAAAAAAATAAATAAATAAAAAAGATAAATTTGTCCTAAAGTACTAAAAGGAAAAAAGAAGGCATGGGACAAATTCTGAATGTAAAAAGTAAGTGATAAAAAGTTTGTGAAAGTAAAACGCTGAGGAATTTTATGTATGATCAAGTTGCCTAAGATTAAACTAAATCCAATTAAGTAAATGAGTTTCAGTGTCAAAAGTAAGCTGGTACAAAAATTAAAATTTGGTTTTCTCTCTCTTAAAAGGATAATTTTCTTGGACTTGATAAAGAGGTTATTATATAAAAAGGTTTTTCTTTACCTTTGAGTAAGTTTATCTAAAAGAAAGATCTGTGTTTTTGTGTGTGTGTGTGTAAGGAAGACTAGGCCTGAGCTGACATCCATTGCCAATCCTCCTCTTTTTTGGTGAGGAAGATTGGCCCTGAGCTAACATCCATGCCCGTCTTCCTCTACTTTATATTGGACACCGCCACAGCAGGGCTTGAAAAGCGGTGCGTCTGTCCGTGCCCAGGATCTGAACCTGCGAACCCTGGCCCACCAAAGTGGAGCGTGTGAACTTAACCACTACGCCATTGGGCTGGCCCCCAGAGATCTTTGTTTTGTTAAGGTAATTTCCTATTTTCAAAAGACTGAGGGCTCTCTATTAAGACTTATTTTTGACTGTTTTAATGCTCTGTTTGCCCTTGACTGTTTCTGTTGTCACTTTGTTTGAGTGGATAACTAAGCATTGTTTCACAGAGACAATATCAGCAACCCCTTTATCTTGTCTGACCAAATGTTTTCAAACATTTTGATATTTTTGACAAGCTCCCCAAAATTCATATCCTAAATAAAGTCTTTCTTTTGACTTTTTTCTTTGAGAATTTTCAAAGGGCCCTGGGACTTCTCAAAGAAATTTATTCTCTCTTCCTATAACGAGGGAGATACTAAGCTAATTAGGTTTGTTTGGTATGCTAAATTGCATGGGAAGCATTGTCAAGTAAATGATGATAAACCTTCTTAGGTTATATTGTGTAGGTAAATATTATTCACTATTTTAACCCTGCTACCGTGCTTGCAACATCACAAGAGGAAAAGACCAAGACTGCATTCTATTTAATTTGGTTTACAGGTGGGTCTTACTTAATTGATAAGCAAGACATTATCAAGCTGGATATGCTCTCTAGCCTCAAGAATGCCTGCTGCTTCCTATTAACTCTACTAACCCAGTAAAAGATTTCCTTCTACAGGCTGAAGAAATCACCATGGAAGAAAAGAAAAACAGATATGGCAGTCAAAAGGGGGAATTTTTGACACCCCCCTCACAGATGTGCTTTGGGCCCAATAAAGGAAAAACCCATAGTGCCCATTGGAGCACAACTGCCACTGCTCCAGCATTTACACCAATTAACCTGTTGGGCACCTAAAAAGATAATTTTGTGGGGAAAGCAATACTTTTGACAACTTTCTCCCACAGTGGCCCATAAAGCCTATACTTGTTGTGTTATATGCCCAAAATATAATCTAGGGAAATATTTCATGACTCCCTTCCTAAGGGACCCTTTGAGTATGGCACTTGGGCTTTGTCCAAATGCCACCATCTCAAGGATATAAATATATCTTGTAATGATCTGTGTGTTCTCACATTGGGTTGAGGCCTTTCTTTACAGAAGAGCAATGGCTTTAGATAAATTATTATTGGAGAGAATAATTCCTGTTTAGGGAATTCCTACTGAGTTACATAGTGACCAGGGAACTCATTTCACCAGACAAACAATTAAATCTATTTGTAATATTTGGCCAATAATGTAGCATTTCCACTGCGCTTACCATCCCTGATCCTCAGGACTGATGGAAAGAACTAATGGCACAATCAAAACTCAATTGACAAAGCTTTTAGAAGCATTTAATCACTCATGGCCAAAAGTTCTTTCGCTAGTGCTCCTCAATCTTAGATCTACACCCTTTGGTAAACATCAGCTGTCTCCTTTCGAGATAATAACTGGATGGCCTATGCATGTGATTAGACAAAGAAATATATGAACTAACTTTGCTTAAAGGAAATATCTTAATTATTGTCAAGGTCTCATTGAGATACTTTATTAAAAAAAAAAGAGAGAGAGAGAGGTTGGTAGCTGACTCTTTTCACAGAGAGCTCCCAGACCTTAACCTGGAGAATTTATTTATCACAAGAGGCATCAAATAAAAGACTCTTTGCAGCCCTGTTGGAAAGGACCATACCAGGTACTTTTAACCAACTCATGCGCTACAGAATGAAAAGACATAGACTCATGGATTCATGGATTCACGTTTCTCATTTAAAAAGAGGCTTCTCGGGCCACCCGGTGGCGCAGCGGTTTAGTTCGTGCTTGGCAATCCGGGGTTCGCGAGTTCGGATCCCGGGCGCCCGCGGACACACTGCCTGTCAGCCATGCTGTGGCGGTGTCCCATATAAAGTAGAGGAAGATGGGCACGGATGTTAGCCCAGGGCCAGCCTTCCTCAGCAAAAAGGGGAGGATTGGCAACAGATGTTAGCTCAGGGCTGGTCTTCCCCACAGAAAAAAAAAAAAGAGACTTCTCCACCTGAGTGGGTTTCAGTTCCTATTTCTGATACCCAACATCAATTGGCCAATGCAAATATCTCCAAACCAGGATAAGAAGACGACATCTGTTGTAGACAGCTGTCCCAAGACTCTGGACCAGGCCTGTATTCCCAACCTTATATCTCCTCATTTAAACCTTTGCTATGCTTAAACCCTATACATGTTTTATAATTGTTCCATTTAAGGTTTTCAGGATACTTTCATACTTAAAATGATTGATTTGGAACAGACTGGCCTTAAAGGCCAGGCATTTACCCGGTGGCTCCTAATGGTAACTCAATGGTCATGTGAAACAAATCTCTGGCCTTGGCTACTGCCTGGATGGCTAAAACACTGCACCCTGAGCTTCCCTTGGATGCAGGGAAGGATTCACTGAGCCAATCTCCCTCTCTTTAAGGCCAGACAGGCTCATTCAGTGTTCCACTGATATGGCCACCGAACAACTAGTTATATCTGTTCCTTCTTTGGGGCTAAAGGATGTCATATCACATATAGAAGCCTTGACTAAATTTACTCAACAAGCCCTTAGTGATAGTCAAACAGGAATAGCCTTATTCAATACTGAAATGTCTTTAATGAGAAAGGCTGTCTTTCAAAATAGAATGGCCTTAGATATTTTAACTGAATCCCTAGGCGGCACATATGCAATCGTTCAAACTGAATGCTATTTTTTCATACCTGATGAGTCTTCCAATGTGTCGTCTCTGCTAAAGCACATGAATAAGCAGGTAAATGCCTTAAGCAATCCTACACTCGGTCTTGATTTGTTTGGTTGGCTCCCTTCTGGTATCGGTTCCCTTTTTCGATCCAGATTGCAATTCCTATTTCTATTACATCTTGGAATTCTTGTACTAGTCATAATATTCAAACTAATTGCTGTTTTCTTTACTCGGTGTTGTAAGACTGGAATGTAAACTGGAGTAATGAAACTTGAGATAATCGATTGATCTTATAACCCTGGACAAATTTCCTTTTCTGATAGGGACTGTGCCTAAGAACTCATTTTAAACTAATCTTTTCAAATATATTGAATTATTATCATTGTTACTGTACTTGTTCTATAATTGTGAACAATGTAAGTACATAAGGAGTCATAGAAAAGCATATATACAATGTTTGTGCAACAACCTAAAGTTAATCTAAAACCTATGAAGTGTTTCTTCTGTTTATATATCTATATCTATATCTATATCTATATCTATATCATCTATCTACGCTTGTCCACTATATCCGATTATTTCCCCTCAACATGGACAACTGGGCAAATAAGTAAAAGCCTGGCACCAAGGGACAGGATGGGCCCAGAGCAGGCAGCAACCACCCTGGCACTGAGGGACAATATTTTTATCATCACTGCTTTCTGTTGAAAGAGTATAGATCAAAAGGGGAAAAATGATAAATAAATGGCAAGCAATAGGATATATTGGAGTATATGAGGTGTAAAACTAATTCAGCCTGACCTTGTTTTCCCAAAAGGGCCTGATGTGGCCTTTGAACATGCATTGTATATCTGCTTTAAGCATTTATCATGTCCCAGAGATAAGAACAAATGCCTTTAAGATAAGGATGCAACTTCCCCCACATTGGCATTTCATTAAGGATAAGCATTTCTCCCTAGGCGAGGATTTGATTGCTGTGCTCATCCTGTGATAACAGACCTGCTACCTGCTGTGCTCATCGAGACAGCAGACTTGATACATGCTGTGCCCGTTAATCACTGTGCCTGCTAGGCAGGCTAGGAAATCTCGTGACTGTTGTAAAAGGGACATTCCAATCATATGTGATACATGCTCTTGGACAGTATATAATCACTCTGTACACCCCACTTCTCTGGTGCCCTTCCTTCCTTGGGGAAGGAAGGCCCTGGGCTATGTGGCTCATAATAAACTCACCCCAATTGTGATTTATAGATTGGCTATGGATTATTTGCGTGGACAGTTGTGTGAGATGTATCTGAGACATCCTCCCCAGGTTACTGAAGGAGGGACTAAGCAGCCAAGCTGTAGTCCCAGAGGAGTCATCAACAAGGCCACACCCACTCCACAGGACTGATGCCCTCACAATCTGGGCATGCTGGGAAAAGGGGAGCTAGCAGTGCCCTAGGGTGCTAGAGAACTAGAACCCTTGACCAGTGCCCTTTCTAGCTTTTCTTTTGTCCACATGCCCAGTGAGAGGCTTCTTTTCATTTTAAACACCTGCTGTTAAATGGTGATTTAGTCCATTGACCCATACAGGTAGTCCACTTAAGTCATTCTGCAGCTGTGACCAATAGCTCCTGTGGAGATGTCAGGGAAGGAAGGAGGCCTTCCTTCCTTTGGTGGGAATAAGGCATTAAGGTTGGAAGGACCAGAATAAGCCAGTTTATAGCCTCCTTTCCAACTTTCCACTTCACTCAGTATGTATCAACTAGGCCATTTTGTGCACGGAACTGGAAACCCACTTTTTATCTTCTGTCATTCACTCAACAAACATTCATTGAGTCTCTTTAATGTTCCAGACACTGCTGGGTGCTGGAAATACAATGGAGGGGGCAGGGGGGAAGCCCTATCTCACAGACAAGCAAGGAAGGCAGAGAAGAAATAAGCAAGCACTCAGATGAACATACAATTACAAATTGTGATAAGAACATCAAAGGAAAGAACATAATGGGAACCTGCTTTAGAAATGAGCGGACACTTTACTGAGACCTCTTGTTCTCTCCCACACTGGGGCCGAGCTCTGTATCCAGCTGCAAGGAGGGAGGAGATGATGGCCACCGCACACCCTATCACAGGCCCAGCTCTCACCTTGGAGAAAGCTGTCTTGGTTGCTGGGCGGATAGCTATGTGCTGATCTCCTGGGAACTTCTTCAGCCAAACCCAGTCTCCCTGGGACAAAGAGATGGGAGTAGGGAAGTCAGTTTCTTCAAATCCCATGCTGCAAGGAGGCCTAGAGGCCCCACATTTTCATTGGCCTACTGCCCCAGAGCACATCTTCCATATGACAAAGAGCATCAGGAGCAAGGGGCTCCATGTCTGCCAGTCCACTTCACAGCCAGCTGAGAGAGCCCACCCCTGGGTAAGAGGGATGCAGAAGGCCTGTATGGCTGCCCTCACCACCCCAGATGCGCTCACCAACAGCTCTATTAAGCGAGCCGTTATCACCACAGATGTCACTGAGATCACAGCACTCATCACCACCTGTTGCCGTGAGAGAGCACTGTGCTGAGAGTCAGGAGTCCGGGTAGATCAGTCTTTATTATAGACTAACTGTGAAGTATAGGCAGCTCCCCTCCAGGCTATGGGCCTCACTGTCCTCAGCTGTGGGCAAGGCCAGGTCATGGGCATGCCGCCTGTGCAGTCAAACGGGGCCCCATGCTCAGAAGGGCCTGAGCTTTGTTCAGTGATCTACCATTGTCATCTTGAAAGAATAAGGGGCCCTTCATTTTTATTTTGTCCTAGACCTTGCAAATTATGTGGCTGGCCTTGTCTATTGGTAAGGGATTTGGACTAGAAGGGAATTTGGGGGGTTTGGTAGTGACCCCTAAAGAGCATTTGGAAATAAATGTGGAGACATTTTTAATTGTCAGAAGAACTAGGGGCTGCATTTAGTGTACAGAGACAAGAGACACTAAACATTCTTCAAGGCACAGGGTAGTCCCATACAATGAAGAACAACCTGCCCAGAATGACAATAGTGCCCCTCTGAGAAATGGCCATGATGGCCTCCAGGTGACATCTTAGAAGCCTCTGCATTCTCGCTCTAAATCTCCCCTCCTCTCAGGGCCGCCCGGTGGCGCAGCGGTTTAGTCCGCGCTTGGCAGCCCGGGGTTCGCGAGTTCGGATCCCGGGCGCCTGCCGATGCACTGCCTGTCAGCCATGCCGTGGCGGCGTCCCATATAAAGGAGAGGAAGATGGGCACGGTTGTTAGCCCAGGGCCAGTCTTCCTCAGCAAAAAGGGGAGGATTGGCAACGGATGCTAGCTCAGGGCTGGTCATCCCCACAAAAAAAAAAAATAAATAAATAAATAAATAAATCTCCCCTCCTCTCTTGATTGGCTGAGCTCTCTCTTAGCTATCTCTGACTCTGTTCTCATTGTCTCCCACCCATCCCACCACATTCAGATTTGCTGACCCCATAGTTAGCGTCCTAATGCCCTTGTGTGACTTTCTTTTCCCTTCTAAGGTTTGCTGTTCCTGAGTCTGATCTGAATTGGGTGGAAATGCTGGGTAGGGCCAAGACATGGGTCTGGCTGGAGTCAGGGAGAGCCCTGTCTGGAAACTCCCCACCCTGAACAACCCATGCCCTGGAAATGTCCTTTCTGTGACTATGAGACCACATCCCAGATGCCCCTCTGCCCAAGATTTCCAGGGAAGCCTGTGCCCTTCAGTAACCTGAAGGCTTGGATCACTGAGTGGCAGGGCAAGGGGCTCCCAACAGGGTGGGGGATGGCCTCAGTGGCTTTCATGTTCCCCACCAGCTCAGGCCTCCAGCCTCTGAGACACTGTGATTGGCCTTCGAGGAGCCCTCACCTGGACAATGGCTAAGGGAAAATCCTGGGGCTGGGTGGATTCCCAGATGCTCCCCTAAGGAATCCATGACCTCTCCCTAGATTCCATTCTGGGCTCCCATTCCCATTTCCTGGATCCTGCAGGATATGACACTACTGTGACCTCCCTAGAGAAGGTGCCTCCTCTCTGCCCCAGACCTGAGCGTCCCTCCTCTCACTGCCCCTCCAGGAAGGGCTCAGCCTGGCTGGGGGTCAGGCTCACCTCATAAAGGCCAATGTTGGAGCTATCCGAGGGCTGGCTGGGGACGCTGCGAATGTCTGACACGCTGCGGGCAGCCAGACTTGATCGACTCCCCTGGACCACCTGGAGGGTAGAGGTCAATGCAAGGGCTCAAAATATACTGTGGGGTCAGAGTCCTGGGTTGAGGTCAGGCTGAGTTCTGGGGATTAAAGAGGGGAGGGGAAGGAGTCTTAATTAGGGAAGGTGATAATGACATTACTTCCCAAGTGCACAGCACTTTACAGTTTACAAAACAAGTGTATTCATTTTCTTGTTGGAGCTTCAACTGCCCCAGGAAAGCAGTCAGCACGGGGCTATTACCTTTGCTGCACACACGAGGGTGCTGATCCCCAGAACTCAGACCGAGGACAGAACCAGGCCTTCCCAGGTGGGGGCTGGAGTGAGGCTGGCCCGGGAAGGGGACCAGATATACAAGGGATGATACACAGGGGAGATACACAGCTGAATCCCCATCCCCTGCCTCCCCCACCTTTCGAGAGCTGCCCCCCTGAGGGTGGAGGAAGGTGATGTCGTCCAGAGTCAGGATGATCTTGTTGGGGCCGGAGACCATTTGGATATGAAGTAGCCGGTGCCTGGTAGAGAAAGGAGGTCATCTCTGCAAAGGGGACCAAGGTCCATGAGAAGAGGCCAGCGGGGGATAATTTTGGCTCAGGGGAGCGCGGTCATCCCCAAACCAGACACTCTCTGGGACTCTGCCAGCCCTCCAGGATCCATCCTCCTTTCCCCATCTAAAAAAATCCTCCCTTCTACTCCTGAGCGAGCCCAGCCTGCTGTTTTTGCTGCACAGTTGCATTTCTGGCAGGTAGAGAGCCAAGCTCACCTCTACCTATCTCACTCCCCTACTCACCTCACATAATGGGCCAGGAAGGCCCCTGCCAGCCCTATCCCAACCACCAGGAGGAAGCCAATAAAGACGAGGCGGGGTTCCACTCCTGGAGAGGCAGTGAGAGGAGGGATGCTGAGGACTGCAGCCGAGGGGAGGCACCCTCTCTACAGAAGCAGGCAACCATGTCAAAGGGGAACGGGAGCCAGGAACGGATCTACAGAAAGGCCATAAGTTCCGCAAAGGGGATTGTCTGGGAATGCTAGAAAGGTTCCAAGAGAGCGTTGGGGGCTAGGTAAGAGGGGAGTCCTGCCCAAGCCAGAGGTCTGAGGAGGACCTGGAAGGACCTCTAAGAGGAGTTACAGGAGGAGAGTTCACTCTCTTTCAGGACTACGTGGAAGGTCCATGGTGACTATCCCAGTGGGGGCTGGGGTGCTCGCCCTCACCTCCGTTGCAGATATTGTCCGGGTCAAACCAGCACCAGGGGTCGGGCCCAGGCCCCCGTCCCCCTCTAGGAAAATGCACCGGGGTCCCAGCGGAGCGGAGGGAGCCCCGGGCGGGGTCCAGCATGTATGTGGCGAACAGCCGGTCTCCCACCGCATCCGTGTCCAGCAGCACAAATGGGGGCACTTCGGCTCCTCCCAGGGCCCCGCAGAAGCCGGGGACCTGAGCATCCCGGACGTGGTGGGCCACGGCTGCTCCGGACACCCAGCTGCCACCTGCAGATGCCCGCGCTCGCGCCACGCCCCCTGCCAACAAGTAGACCGCGTCGTAGATGGTGCCAAAGAGTGGGGATACCTGGGGTAGGAAAATAGGGGGCTCAGGGTTCAGGGTCACGACCCATAAACAGACAGAGACTCACTGGCCCCGTCTATCCTTTCACTGAGCCCTTCAGGCCCTTCAAGCCTCGCGCATATTCGCTGTTCCCACCTCCTAGTTAGTGGTTCCCCAAATCCCTTCCCAGTGGCTATCTCTTCTTCTCTCCTCATTGGCTGTTGCTTCCTCTGTCCCTATTGGCTGTCTCTTCCTCTGTCTCCACTGGCTATCCCACTCCTTTTCCCCACTGACCTTCCCTCTTTTGAGGGTCCTTAGACTCTTCTCACCTTTGGTTAATTCTAACTCTCCATCATCTACAGCCCCTCTCTTCCCTTTCCTGTGGGTTTCTCTGCATATATACTTTTAACTTTTTTTAAATTGAGGTATAGTTGACATATAACATTATATTAGTTTCAGGTGTACAATATAATGATTTGATATTTGTATATATTGCAAAATGATCAATATGATCCCTGCATATATTTTTACTACTCTCATTATCTACCATTCACCTAAAAGCCTCTTTCCCATCTTTTGGTTGGTTTCTAGTGTCTATTTTTCCTTCTTTTCTTTTCCCAAGGCTACCACCTGATCTCATTCGTGCCTCTCTATTATTCCTGGTTCCCATCTCTCACAGTAAAGCACTAGGGGGATATCAGTGTACAAGACAGAGTCCCTGTCCCAAGACCTCTTTCATCTAGTGGAAGAGACAGATGGGGATGTTAAAGCAGTACACTGAGTGAGGAGAGGGGTAACTGAGGGAACTTCAGAGACAGGAAACAGGGCCCCAACTCAGGGCCCTGGCAGAGGAGGAGAGGCTTCCAGAAGAAGTGACCATCCCTCAGGGGATGAGTCAGAATTATCTGGGGGAGAGTAGAGACAGGAGAGAGGGAACAGTGCACCCAGCAACACAGAGGTAAAAGAGAAGGACACATTTAGGAAATGCAAAGTAGCTCACTCTGGCTGAAGTTCAAAGAAGATGGAAGAGAGGAAGACAGGAGACCTGGTGAAGCCATGTGAAGAGACCTGCCTCTATGCAGGGTGAGAGAAGCCACTGGGAGGCTTTGACCAGGGGTATGACACAGTCAGATTTGTCAGATTTTTGAAGTTCTGATTGTTGGGTGGAGAAAGGCCTGGGGGAGGTGAGAGTTGAAGCAGAGACCATCTGGGAGACTTGGGCCAGAGGTGCTGTGGCCTGAATCAGGGCAGTGACAGCGAGAATAGAGGAAGTGGATGGATTCTAATGACCTTTAGGAAGTAAAAGTGACAGGACTTGATGTCCAGATGTAGGGGGAAAAGGTCAGAGGCATCGAGGGCGACTCCCAGGGGGTCTCACTTGGGCAGTGGGTGGAAGCCTGTGCTACTTACTGAGAACTGAGAAGTTGTTTCCTCCACTTTCTCCATCCCTCTTTCTCCATCTGCCCTCCATCCCATCTCACCACTGTTCCTAACTCTTGTTATTCTCTTCTTATTGGCCATTCCCATCCTTTCTCCCCATTGGCTACCCCAAATCTTGAGGGAGACTAGGGGCATTTGTGGGGAATATTTCAACTCCCCTTGACTCACAGTCCTCTCTCTTGTGCTCACCTTTGAGTAGGGCCTTTGTGGTGGTTAGTTTACTGCCCACTGACATCTAAATTCCCTTCTATCTTAGTGGTTTCTACCTCCCCTTTTGTGAATGGGGTGGAGGTAGATGGTCTAAACTGGGATTCTGGGTTCTCAGGGAATCCTGGGTATTAGCTGGTTGCTGGTAATAAGCTGTGGATCTAAATGATTATGAAGCCCCTGGCTCCGCCTAGGGACTTCTCACACCTAGGGCCTTCTGCTTCTCATAAGATGTCAAGGCCCTCAAAAAGTGAAGACCACCAGATGAAATCCCAGAGCAAACACCTCTGAACTGGGCATGAGGGTTGGATCTGCATCCTCCCTCCTTCCTGCTCTCTTAAGAACACCAGCTGTTTATTATAGATTACATTATGGTGGAGTTGGAAGTGGGTTTACTTTTAAGTAGGCTGCAAAAGATGTTGCATTGTAGAGTTCATTAGAGTTTACCCCTTGGAGTTGGGCTTGAGAGGTCTCATGTCTGCTCTCTAGAAGCAATCCCAATACACTAAGATGCCCCAAGCCTCTACATCACCCAGGAAACTCCAGAACAGCTAGAGCTGCTAGTTATTCTCTCCCTCCTGGTGTCGTCCTCCTCCTCTCTCCCATCTCTCCATCCTCCTCTCATTCCATTGGCTCTATCCACTTCTCTTCCCATTGTCTCCTGCCTCCTCTTTGGCTATCTCCCCCTCTCCTCCCCTCTTCCCTCCTGCTTGGTCCCTCTACCTGCTGCAGATTGAGGTCAGAGGGCAGCTCCCGGTGCTCTTGGGCCCTGCGCAGGCTGTCCAGCACGCTGCCTCCCGGGGGACAGTGGCGCGTGAGGGTGAGCACCGCGTCGTGGGCCCTGCGAAGCTGAGAGTTGTTGGCAAGCACCGCCAAGGCCTCCGGGCCTGGGGACAAGGCGTAGTGGAGGGTGTCGAAGGGCAGGAAGACCAGGGAGCCATCTGCCAGGCCCAGCTCCTCTGCGGCCTCCAGTAGGCAGCGCTGCTCCTCGCCGCCCAGCAGCACGGAGTGCATCACCATGATCACTGCTGCGGACACAGAGACTCCGCTCACCACCCCGCCCCCCTGCCCGCCAGACTGCTGACCTCCCCGCACTCTACAGGGGAGCCTACCTCTGACTCTGGGCCCGTCCTGGACCCTCCTCAGGGCCTCCCGGGCCCCAGACAGGTCCGAGGGCTCCATGGAGGTCACTAGGGCAACCGGCAGACCCCGGGCCCTGAGTGCTGTGGACAGTGCGCGTCCCGCCTCCACCCACAGGTCCTGGGGGGCGGTGACCAGGGCCACGTGCGCCCAGCGGAACTCGCGAAGGAGGGCGTAGAGGGCATCTGCCGCGGGTGTCACGGCTGGAGCCGTTGTGCCCGCCGCTGGCGTCCCAGGACAGCCCCAGGGCACCAGCGCGACCCCCGCCTCTTGGGCTAGGAGCTCGGCGGGCCGGCAGGCTGCAGAGTTCACCGGACCCACGAGGCCGGAGACGCGGGCCAGCGCGGAGGACACCGCCCCCAGAGAGCCGGGCGTCCGGCACGGCTCCGGCAGCAGCGCGACCTCGAAGCGGGGGCCGCCTTCCAGGGCAGGGTCGTGGTTCAGGCGGGCGGCGGCCAGGCGAGCGGCCAGGTCCGGGCGGGCGCGGGCGAAGATGGGGTCGCAGGCCCAGGGGCCCAGCACCCCGACTCTGAATACAGAGGAGACGGCGGAGGGCGGCAGGAGGAGCAGCAGCAGCAGGAGCCGGAGCCGAGGCCAGGGCCGGGGCAGGGTCCGGAGAAGGCCGGGCGGAGACTGAGCCCACCCCGCGGGGGCGCAGAGCCGGGGGTCGGGAAGCCCGCCTGCAAGGAGGGCGCAGGCGGTCATTGCCGGCTTCTAGGAGCATAAACAGAGAAGGATGAGCTGATGAGACGCCCCAGAACTCTCTGCAACCGCCAGTTTCTCAAAGCCCAGTTAACTCACGGTATGTCTCCACTTCCACATCCCCCTCTGCAGGCTTGGACAACTATATGGGGTCAGGAATATAGCCTGGAAGAACCCCCCCGCTTTGCTCTGCTTCCACCTTCCCCCTTGTCTGCCCTTCCCCCCACATCGGAGCCATCAGGGCTCAGTGGGGACACGCCCACGCCCTTCCACGGTCTGTCCGGGGCAAAAGGGACCTGGAATCCGTGAGGAGGGACCTTTGTCACTCACCGGAAAGTCCGGAGCTCCGGCCTAGGGCTGGGGTGAGGGGTCACAGTGCCGATCCTGCTTCTGATGCCCTCCCCCAGGTCTCCTTTGCCGGTGCCCAGGGCAGGGAGTGTGGAAACAGCAGGCCAGGGCGCTTAATCTCCCCAAGCTGATTAGGATCTCTTAATCAGGCAGGGAGGGGCTGGTGGAGGATGGGGCTGCCTAGGGTGGGATCCATCCTGGCTTCCAGGCAGCCGGCTGGATTCTTCCCCCTCCCAGCGGCTCCCCACCCCCTTCAACTCTCAGCATAAAAGCAGCCTCAGGTCCCCCTTTCAGGCTGCTGCCACACTATACCCTGCTTAGCCTGGAAAGCAAAAAGATGTGCCCATGGACACCTGTGGGTAGTCAGTCTTAGGGTGGGAGTTCTCTCAGTCCCATTCCCTCCAATCTTGTTTCCAATTCTTCCAGCCAAGTCCAAACTCCATCCCTTGGCTGGCAAAGTCTATACCCCAGAGACCAAACCCAACCTGTCTGATATCTGCCTTTCTTTTCTCACCTGCCCACACTTGATTCTCTGACCTCCACTTTTCCATGCCTAGAAAGCCAGGCCTTTGGCCTTGGGAAGGGCAGAACCCCAGAAAGTAATGAAAAGAACTTGACCTTGAGCAGACCTGGGTTCAAATTCCTCCTTACTGGCTTTGTGACCTTGGGAAAGTTGCTTAATCTCTCTGAAGGTTGTTGTGAAAATTACCAGTGACAATGAATATAATTGCCTGGATGACGGAAATGGATAAGATAATTTTAAAGAAGAACATGACAGGATACTTGTCCTACCATATATCAAAACTTATTACAAAGCTATAATAAGTAAGACAGGGTAGTATTGATGCAGGGATAAACAAATAGACCAATGGGACAGAATAGAGAACACCGAAACAAACCCAGCAAAAATGGAAATTTGACGCATGAAGAAGTGGACATTTCTTATCAGCAGGGTAAGAATGAGCTCTTCCACAAATGGAGCTGATTAGCTAGCCATATGGGAGGGGGAGGGAGGAGATAGTATTAGATCTGCATCCCACACTATACAAAATCAATTCCAGGTTAAAGACATACATAAACACAAAACTTAAAAACTTCTAAATGAATCATTTTTCAAGCATCATGGCAAAGATTGGGTCAGGCAAGAATCATCAGTGGATGCAAAGCTAGGGAGAAATTTTGATGAGGAGCAGGATATTTGCATGTCTTAAAGTGTCTCCCTACAGATTGCTTATGAGTTGGAAAGGAGCAAAAAAATAAAAAGCAGTAATTATACAGCGGAGAAATCAGGCAAAACTTTGACCAGGTGATCAAAATAAACCAACGAGGAGCAGACAGACGTTGTGTGCCTCCAGATGTGGTACCCTGAGAAAAACACAATACTACACCTGTGTCATACTGCATAGATGCAGTACCACACAATACTCATCTATGCAGGGTTCCAGCCAAGACTGCATTTCATCAGTCTAATCATGAGGAAACAGTAGATAAACACAAATTGAGAGGCATTCTACTAAAAAGTAGAGGAGGAGCCTGTATTCTTCAAAAATGTCAATATCATAAAAGACACATAAAGGTTGAGGAACTGTTCCAGATTAAAGGATGCTAAAAAGACATGACAATTAAATGCAATACCTGCCTCTAGTTTGGAGCCTGTACCAAACAGTTTAAAAAACTGCTGTAAGGTTATAGGACTTATAAATACATATAAATGCTATAAAGAAAATCAACACCGAATATGTCAACTGACAAAATATGAATATGAATATTTTCAGGTGGGGTATGAATGGGAGATTTAATAAAAGTGTTTTATCAATGTAACTTTGCAACAGTACTGTAGTTATGTTAGAGACTATCCCTATTTACAAGAGAAACTCACTGAAGTATTTAGCTATAAAGCACCACAGTGTATGTAACTTACCCTCAAATAGTTCAGAAAAATATATGTGTATATTATATATCATATATATTACATATGATATGTTGTATACATTATACGAATCAAATGATAAACATATAGGGTAAAATGTTAACACTAGGTGAATTTGGGTAAAGTTATATGAGTGTTCTTTGCACTGTTTTTATTTTTGCAACATTTTATAGGTTCGAAATTATTTCCAAATAAGAGTTAGTAAAAAACTTGTGTATAAAGAAAGAGAATGTCTGGCCGGTCTGGTGGTGCAGTGGTTTAGTTCATGCTTTGGCAGCCCCGGGTTCGTGGGTTCAGATCCTGGGTGCCCGCCAACGCACTGCTTGTCAGCCATGGCCTGGCGGCGTCCCATATAAAGTAGAGGAAGACAGGCACAGATGTTAGCCTGGGGCCAGTCTTCCTCAGCAAAAAGAGGAGGATTGGCAACGGATGTTAACTCAGGGCTGGTATTCCTCACACACACACACAAAAAGAGAATATCTTTATCAATTCAGGGTAGGAAAGGATTTGTTAAATAAAACATATAAAGTAAAAACCATAACGGAAACGATTGATAAATTTGAAAACATTTAAATTAAAATTTCTGGTCAGCAAAGTATATCACAGAGAGAAAACATAAGCCACCAACAAGAAAAAGTTATTTGCAAAACATTAACAAAGCATCAAAAATATATATGATATGAAAAAGATAACCCAGTTGAACCAACAATCCAAAGAGGCTTATGTACCCCTATGTTCATTGCAGCATTATTCACTATAGCCAAGAAGTGGAAGCAACCCAAGTGTCCCTCTACTGATGATTGGATAAAGACGATGTGGTATATATATACAATGGAATACTACTCAGCCATAAACAAAGACAAAATCATCCCATGTGCAACAACATGGATGGACCTGGAGGGTATTATGTTAAGCAAAATAAGCAAGACAGAGACAAACACTGCATGATTTCGCTCATATGTGGAATATAAACTAACACATGGACAGAGAGAACAGTTTGGTGGTTACCAGGGGGAAGGGGGTTGAGGGACGGGCACAAGGGGTGAAGAGACACATTTATATGGTGACTGACAAACAATAATGTACAACTAAAATTTCACGTTATAAACAATTATGACATCAATTAAAAAAAAAGATAACCCAGACGAAAAATGGGCAAAGGATATGAACAGGTAAATCATAAGAAAAGCCTAAGGAAAAATGCTCAACTTCACCAATAACCAAGTAAATGCAAAATAAAACAATGAAATACCATTAACATCCATCAGATTGGCAAAAATAAGAAAGTGTGACAATACCAAATATTGGTGTGAATATGAGGAAAAACACAAACCCTATATATCGGTGACGATGATGTAAATTGGTGGGCTGTTTGGCAATTAACTTAGTAGAGTTGAAGCAATTCCTCTTGTAGAAACTACCCTAGAGAAACTAACATTTATTTGTGTATGAAGAAACTTGTATAAGCAGTCATTTATTCATCCAAAAAACACTCATTGTATTTACTATGTGCCAGGCACTGTTCTAGGCTCTGGGGATACAGCAGTGAATAAAGAGTTAAGATCTCATGGAGGTGGACACTTAATCACTATATTTAGGGATTTTCTGTATGTTTGAAATATTTTAAAATTTAAACTTTTAAAAAATTTTAAATAAAAAATGTAATGTCTGACCTATAGTAGAGTTTCAAAATCTAGTGGGTGTGAATGTTCATTTATATAGTCTTGGGCTTCTTACTTTCCATAGGGTCATTTTCCTCAAATCTCTCCTCTTCTGACACAACACCTCTACTTGGAATCGTGGATTCTCCACCCAACACTTCCATTTCACAGGTGATGAGACTGAGGCCCAGAGACTGATTTGGTTTAGTCCATAATCTTCTGATTTTCTTCTAGGGCCAGTGAAGTGACCGGTAATGTAGATACAGATAAGGAGCAGATTTTTTAAAACTTTTTTTTATTGTGGTAAAATGTGCATAACATAAAATTTACCATTTTAGCCATTTTTAAGTATACAATTCAATGGCATTAAATATATTCACATTGTTGTGCCATCATCACCATTATCCATCTCTGAAGCTTTTTCATCATCCCAAACTGAAACTCCATACCCAATAAACAATAATTCCCCACTCCTCCTTCCCCCTAGTCCCTGATAACCACCATTCTATTCTGTCCATATGAATTTGACTACTCTCGGTACCTCGTACAAGTGGAATCGTGCAGTATTTTTCCTTTTGTGCCTGGCTTATTTCACTTAGCATAATGTCCTCAAAGTTCATCCATGTTGGAGCATGTGTCAAAATTTCCTTCATTTTTAAGGTTGGAATAATATTCCATTATATGTATATGCCATATTTTGTTTACCCATTCATATGTCCATGGACACTTGGGTTGCTTCCACCTCTCAGCTATTGTAAATAAAGCTGCTATGAACATGGTGTATAAACATTTGTTCAAGTCCCTGCTTTCAATTCTTTTGGGTATACATCTAGCAGTGGAATTGCTGGATCATATGAAAATTCTATGTTTAGTGTTTGAGGAATTGCCATACGGTATTCCACAGAGGCTGCACCGTTTTGTATTGGAGGGGCGCAGTATTTTAAATCCATCCTGGTCCTCATGTCAAGTTTACACAGCCAGGCTCCAGCCACCACACTGCCGCCCGCTTCCGGTCACCCAGACCAGAGCTTGTTTATGTTTCCTGTCTGTTGCCTGCTAGATTGTATTCAATCTGTAAGGTACTGAAGCAAAACACACCCTCTGACATAAAGGGTGGGGACAGTTCTGCTGGAGTTACCAGAGGGCAGAATTATATTTAAAACCAACTCCTATAAATAACCTCAGCAGCAGGTGGAGCTCTCCCTCTGGAAGACCTTGGTTCCTCTCCTTCTTTAAAGGGAAAGGGAAAATGTCTTTCTTCTGGGATTTTCAGTCCCTCCCCTGCTCCCCATAAAGTCATGAAATTTGGAGTTGACAGAAGGAATTAGAAGTTTCTGTTTGTGGAATCACTGCAGCAGTAGACAAAGAAAAAAATGATTTCTTCAATTTAAATGAGGCAAAGGATTTTTGAAACCAATCTGGCCTGAATCTCAGAATAGCAAGCAAGTTCTGGGGGAGTCTGATTCTTAAAAAATAATTGAAATTGAATTAGAAAAGAATACCATACTAAAAAAATAGAAGGCGAAAGCCAGGATTCCATTAAACTGCTGTTTGTAACAGTTAAAGAATATTAACTATGTATCTGCATCTATTTGGGCTTTTTCTTCTCTTCCATTGGTCAGTCTGTCTTATATGAACCAGTACCATACTATTTTCATTACTGAAATACGGTATCTTAAAATAACTAAGAGAGCTATTCCCATCCCCTATCTCATTACTCTTCTTTCCCAGAATTTTCCTGGCTATTCTTACGCATTAATCTTTTATATGGCCTTTATAACCAATTTGTCTTAGAGGAGAGAACATTGAAATATATCATTTTTTCCCTATTAAATTAGAAAATAAATTTAAAATCACCATTTTTGTTCTTTCTGATTACAGAAACAATGCTCATTTCTTGAACAAATTAAAGCTTACAAAAATGTGTAAGTAAAAATAAAAGCCCTGCAGTGATAACCACTGTTAATGGCTTTTAAAAATGCATATATGAGAAAATAAATAATTTTCCGTACTGCTTTGCAATTTGCTTCCCTCCTTAAAAGTATTTTATTTTATATTTGTTTTATAAAAAGGTAACACATTTACATGGTTAAAAAATAAGTAAAAAAGAATACAGTGAAAAGTCTCCTTCCCACCCTTGCCCCCTCTCATCTCAGTTCCCCCAAAGAGGCAACCATTGTTAGATTCTTATGTACCCTCTGGAGATCCTTCTGCATACACAAGCAAATAAAACATATTTCCCTACAGTTCCCTTTTTTACATAAGAGGTAACACTGTATCTTGCTATTTTATTTTAACAATAGATCTTGGAAGTCTTTCCATTCCTTGTTTCATAGAGAGCTGGTTATAGCTGCATAGGATTCATAGTTTATATCCTTTGCTTACTTTTCTATTGGGTTATTGGTCATTTTCTTACAAGTTTTTAGAGCTCTTTAAATGTTAGGAAACTTACACATTTGCGATATGATTTGCAAGAAAATATTTTTCCCAGTTTGTATGTTTATCAGTTGCTTATAATGTGAATGTGTTTTTGCCAAGTGCATTTTTAAATGTGTCTTTTTAAAAATTTTAAATGCTTTTTGGACTTTAAGTCACTATTAGAAAGGCCTTTGCCACGCCAAGGTTATAAACAATTTCTCCAGTGTTTTCTTCAAGGACTTATAGTTTCACTTTTGATGTTTAAATCTTTGACCCATTTGGAATTTATCCTGATGCAAAACATCGGTTATGGATCCAGCTTTATTTTCTTCTGGCTGGCTCCCACTGTCCTATTACTATTCACTGAAGAATTCATCTCTCCCCATATTCTTCAGAAAGGACATTCCTGAATGTGTCTGCATCTATTTCTGGGCTTTCTCTTCTCTTCCATTGGTCAGTCTGTCTTATATGAACCAGTACCATACTGTTTTCATTACCGAAATATTATATTTTTAAGTAACTGAGTGCTACTCCCATCCCCTGTCTCATTGCTCTTCTTTTCCAGAATTTTCCTGGCTATTCTTATGCATTAGTTTTTTATATGGACTTTATAATCAATTTGTCTAGGTTTTTTTAAAAAAAGCATTAGTACTTTCATTGTTATTGTGCTAAATTTATAAATTAATTTATGGAAAATTCATATTTTATGATGTTGAATCTCTCTATGCAAGAATATGACATATGCGTTGATTTGTTCAAGAGTACTTTTGGGGGCCATCCGGTGGCACAGCGGTTTAGTTCGTGCTTGGCAGCCCAGGGTTTGCGAGTTCGGATCCCGGGCGCCCACCGACGCACTGCCTGTCAGCCATGCTGTGGTGGCATCCCATATAAAGTGGAGGAAGATGGGCACGGATGTTAGCCCAGGGCCAGTCTTCCTCAGCAAAAAGAGGAAGATTAGCAATGGATGTTAGCTCAGGGCTGGTCTTCCCCCCCCCCAAAAAAGAGTACTTTTATGTCCTTCTGTAGTATTTTAAACTTTTCTTTAAATAGGTTTGGTATGTTTCTTGTTAAGTTTATTAGAAGGTATTTTGTCTTTTAATTGCTCTTGTAGGATCTTCTATTATATCTTCTGTTTGTTGCTTGTTAATTTCTACTTTTCTCTTTATAATATACCTTGGGCATTATCCCATGTTCTTAGATAGAGATTTACCTTATTTTCCTATGTTCTTGGATATAAACTTACTTCATTTCCTTAAATAGTGTTCCTCTGTTTGAATGTCTATAAAGGTAAGAATCTTGAGATGGGGAGATAATCCTGGATTATCCGGGTGGGCACTAAATGCCATCATAAATGTCCTTATTAAAGGAAGGCAGAGGGAGATTTGAGACGGAAGAAGAAGGCAGTGTTAGGACTGAAGCAAGATGCTACGCTGCTGACTTTGAAGATGGAGGAAGGAGCCGTGAGCCAAGGAACACAAGGAATGCAGCTCCAGAAGCTGGAAAAGGCCAGGAAATGGATTCTCCAGAGAGTGCGCGGCTCTGCCAACACCTTAATTTGGCCCAGTGAAACTGCTTTTGGACTTCTGGCTTCCAGAACTGTAAGAGAATGTGTGTTATTGTAAGCCACCAAGTTTGTGGTAATTTGTTATAGTAGCTATAGGAAACTAATATATAGGCCTTTCTCTCTTTTGTGTATGCTATGTGGCATATCTGAAAATGTGGTCTTGGGTCTAATGCAGGAAAGCTGGACTTAACAGGCTGTAAGAAAGGTTCTCTTCCCAAAAAGCATAAATATATTATCAAATATATTTGATATCAAGTCCCCAGTAAAACATTGCATTTTTTCCCCTCTCTGAAGCCCCAGTACATAGTCGTATCTCATAATTGTAGAGCTGTGGTTCTTCTATGTGGGACGACGCCTCAGCATGGCTTAGGTGGGCGGTGAGCAGGTCCACACGCAGGATCCGAACCTCAGAACCCCAGGCTGCCGAAGCGGAGCGCGCAAACTTAACCACTATGCCACCAGGCTGGCCTCTACATTGCATTTCAGACTCAGTCTTCAAGGATGCATTTCTAAAATTTTGCTTATGTTTTTCCTTTTCTCAACAACTGGATGCACGCTCCACCAGTTCGCCCAGATTAAATCCAATGAACAGCCTCCTACGGGTAAGGATTTTCATCTTTGTCTCAATTATGTGAAGTTTATGGAAGTTATGCTCTCAGCATTCCCATTTCCCATAAGATAAATATTCAAAAAATGGTAAACATGGGGATGTAGCCAAAATGGAAAATAAGATTGAAAGGTAGGGCCACCTTGTGATCCCTCCAAATATTTGTTTATCAGCTGATATTTAAAATTCTAAATTCAGCATGGAATACAGCTATGAGGTCTGAAAGTTAAACGTACTGAAGTTAAGGAACCCGAAGGAAGTTTCCACATTTGGCGATGACGTCAAAGTAGTGGAACCAATTCACTCAGTGGCGGCCACGGAGGAAAAGGCTAGACACAAGCTAGTGTTGGCAGATTCTGGGTCTTTTTCATTCACCCAGGTTTTCCATAGCTTAATACGGTGCCTGGCATGTAGAAGGCGTTCAGGAAGTGCTGGCAGAATGTTATCATGCCAGGCTCCCACCCCACAGAGCTGGGGTGATCTCATTTTTAATTCAGGTCAGGTACCCCAACAGCTGCAGAAAATGGATTAACTGCACCTACAGAGCCTCATCTGCATGTGGACCTGGTTTGGATGATGAAATCTTAGACTTTGAGTTGATGTCACAATGGAATGAGACTTGAGGGACTTATGGGAGGAAGGGAGGGTATTTTCACACGGGAGGAATGTGAATTGCTGTGGCATTTTCTAAAGACGGCCACAACAATATCCCTCATGTCACACAATGTGACTTTGACACCCCTCCCACCGAGAAGTAATATCTATGTCCCTCCCTTTGAATCTAGGTAGGCTTGTGATTATGGCAGAAGTAATGCTGTGTGCTTCTCAGGCTGGGTCATAAAAGCCACTGTGCAAGCAGTCTGATTGCCCTGCGGCCGTCATGCTGTGAGGAAGCTCAAACTAGCCAGCCATGAGGAGAGACCACGTAGAGACACCTGAGTCTACCTGAACAGAGGGAGAGGGGAGAACTTTGTGTTTTTTCTTTTTAAATCAAAATTATTGAGGTACAATTCAGAAACCATAAATGTATATTAAATGTATGGTTTGATGGGGATATGACAAATATGCACACCCTTGTGACCACTACACCAATCAAGATGTAGAATATTTCCATCACCTCAAAACATTCTCTTGTGGCCATTTGCAGTCAGTCTCCTCCCACCCCCGTGCAAACATTTGTTTCTCTCCCCATAGATTAGTTTGGTTTGGCTTCCTTTTTTTTTTAATTGAGATATAATTGACATATAATAGTGTATTAATTTTAGGTGTACAACATAATGATTTGATATATGTATATACTGTGAAATGATCACCACAATGAGTTTAGTCAACATCCATCACCTCACATAGTTACAATTTTTTTTCTTGTGATGAGAACTTTTAAGATCTACTCTCTTAGCAACTTTCAAATATACAATACAGTGTTGTTAACTATAGTCATCACGCTGTGCATGACAGCCCCAGGACTTCTTTATCTTGTAACTGGAAGTTTGTACTTTTTGACCACCTTCACCCATTTCACCCACCCTCCAACCCCCAACTCTGCCCACTACCAATCTGTTCTCTGTATCTGTAAGTTCGAGTTTTTTTAGATTTCACATATACGTGAGATCATACAGTATTTGTCTTTCTCTGTCTGACTTATTTCACTTAGCATAATGCCCTCAAGGTCCATTCGTGTTGTCGCAAATGGCAGGATTTTCTTCTCTTTTTATTGCTGAATAATACTCCATCGTGCATATATATACCACATCTTCTTTATCCATTCATCCATCGATGGGCACTTAGCTTGTTACCATGTCTTGGCTATTGTAAATAATGCTGCAATGAACACGGGGGTGCACATATCGTTTCAAGATAGTGATTTCATTTCCTTCAGATAAATGCCCAGGAGTGGAATTGCTGGATCATGTGGTATTTCTATTTTTAATTTTTTGAGGAACCTCCATACTGTTTTCTGTACTGGCTGCACTGATTTACATTTCCACCAACAGAATACGAGTGTTCCCTTTTCTCCATATCTTCGCCGACACTGGTTATCTCTTGTCTTTTTGATAATCACCATCCTAACAGGGATGAGGTGACATCTCACTGTGGTTTTTGGTTTGACTTGCTTTTGAAACTTTTCTTCCTCTCCACTCACCCCACCCCCAATCAGAAAGTTGAAAAGAATATAGATTCTAGAATTTTAGTTCCAGATTTTAAAAAATTGTCTTTTATTTTTTAATACTATGACTTTTCTATTTTTATGATTCTTTCTAATCAGTTGCATTAAGTTTCTCACATATTTAGGAAATAGCAATTAAGACTTAACCACATGTTTGGCTGGTTTCCTTTCTCACCATTGTTTCTTGTTTATCATGTTTTACCGTTTATTATGTTCCTAATTCTGATTCATGTTTATGTGGCAGGGTTGTAAATTTACACACACACTCAGATGTGCATACGGTGGGGATGCTTTATGTCTATGACTGATCTTTTCTTCTCTCCTTTCTCATTCTGGCAGCAGGAGAAAATACGTTAACTTGATAGTTAATGGGATCTCTGTCTCCTCCAGGTTAGTCGCTCTCTTCAGAGTAAATATACAGTCATTTCCAAGTTCATCTTCTCAACAAGGCTGAACTTCCCTTCTCATTCCTTTCCCACAGTGACATCTGGGGATGGTGGGAGAGGGGTGGCTGTCCCTGTGCTGTCCTCAGCTGGTTCCTGACCCAGGGTGGCTGGTCTGGTGGTCTCTGGATTGGCATCTGCTGGTGGCACAGGTCCCACCTGGCCTTGGACATGTCATGGCATCCACTGCTGCCTGTTGATCTGCCATGCCCATGACCATCGATGACCTTCTCTTCAACCCGCTCTCAGCAGACTGGTGTCCCCTCACTGTGTCCAGCTGGGAGCCCTTGGATGCCCTGCATCGTACCGTATCATGAGGCTCTTCTCTTTCCCCTCCTCTCTCTGCCTCTTCTGTGCTCTTACCCAAACCCCTGCTGGGTGCAGCTACCTAAGGGGCTTTCCTGGTTTGAAGCATCCCTGATTCTATGTCCACGAGGTCCCCCATACCCACCTGGATGATTCCACCATGCCAGGACTCCCCAACTCCAAGCCAAGAAGGGAAAACAAGAACATGCATGCTTGACTTCTTCGACACGCCTCTTTCTTTTCCCCCTTTCCCTATCCTCCAGGGCTTGAAGAGTCAGGACTTACTCCTTAAGAGGAAAAGTTAAGCTCTCTCTCTTAGCTGCAGTTGCCCCAATGCCTCCCCTTTCTTCTCTCAGGCACCCTAAGCCTTGCCACTCAGTCTTGAGGTGAGGTGCAAAGGATGTTTTCTTTACACTGGAATAAACTCTATGCTTTTGCATTGACAGGCCTGATTTTTTATGTTAAAACTACACACATTTGGAAATAAGACTTACTAAGGATGGAAATAATAATAAATCCAAAGAGAGTCCTCAAAATTTTTCTAAGAGAGTTCCTTGGCTGGCCTTTTAAATCACAAGATTTTAAAGCAATGTCCATTCCATTTTTCTCTGCTTCTATTGAATTTTTCATTTTTGCCATTATATTCTGAATTTCTAAGAACTCTCTCCTTTTCTCTGATTGTTCCTTTTTCTATAACAGGTTGGTTTTGGGGGGTATTTTTTCTTGTAGTAAAATATACATAACATAAAATTTACTATTTTAACCCTTTAAGTGTACAGTTCAGTGGCATTAAGTACATTCACAATTTTGTGTAACTGTCACCACTACTGATACCCAAAACTTTTTTTATTATCCCCGACAAAAACTCTGTATCCATTAAACAAGAACTTCCCCTTCTCCCTTCCCTCTAGTGAACCTCCATTCTACTTTCTGTCTCTATAAATTTGCCTATTTGTAGGTACCTCATATAGGTAGAATCATACAATATTTGTCCTTCTGTGTCTGGCTTATTTCACTTAGAATAATGTTTTCAGGCCCCATTGATGTTATAGCATATATCAAAATTTGTTTCCTTCTTACAGCTGAATAATATCCCTCGGTATGTACATACCACATTTTGTATACCAGGTTGTTTTTTATGAATGCTGTACTCTGTCATAAATATTATTGAAGATGTTAATTTGAATATTTTAAGTACATTTATATTTCCTTCATTCCACTGGGGGCCATTCTTTTCCAGACTGCTTTTCCTGATCCTTCTTTTTCAGGATGCTGTTGGTCCTTACTTGTGAGGTGATTCTCCATTGTCTGTTCACACTTGGGTGTGATGGTGGAGGCTCCCTGAGTATTTGCACAAATCATCTTTTGTTTCTCCCATGGGGCCCTCTCCCCTCCCCAGTACCACCTCAGCACAGCAGAGGGCTGGCACTGGGGCTGCCATTCCTCTTGATGCTATGTGAGTGGAGACAAGGCAACAGGCACATTTTCTTGTGGGGACTAGACCAGCCACCGTGCACCCCAAGAATAAGGCAAGGGGCTACAGTGGCTGGAGCAGCACAGACTCAAGGGCACCTGGGGCTACTCTGCCCACTGCTCTGTGGAGCCAAGGTGGGGCAGGGCCACTCTCTCCCCAGCCTCCCCTCCTCTGGCCTCAGCAGTGGACCTCAGAGTTATCTGTGTGCATAGGAGGCCCGGCAATTGTGCAAGTGGATGGATTGCAGTGGGGCTGGAATTTGCAGGGGGGCTGCACCCCTTGTCTCTCTGGCTTCTCCACGTACTCCTGCACTGGCCTCAGTAAATCCTCCGCAGCCTTCGTGAGGGAAGAAGGACAGTGCAATGGGCCACAGGGCACCAGCACAGCTAAAAAGCCCTCCTGCCTGGGCACGTAGGCCCCACTCTGAGGCTGTGTGCTTAGAGCTGGGGGTTTGCTGTGCTCAGTAGGGAGATGTTTCCACTTTCTTCCAGGGACCCCTTCTTTGTGGGGAGCACTCAGCTCAGGACTGCTTGACC
Organism: Tapirus indicus; assembly: GCA_031878705.1. Taxonomy (NCBI): domain Eukaryota; kingdom Metazoa; phylum Chordata; class Mammalia; order Perissodactyla; family Tapiridae; genus Tapirus; species Tapirus indicus. The sequence goes on from CM062932.1 coordinate 10,524,069, forward strand.
TCTCTCTCAATAGAAACAGCACGTTTCCTCAAACCCCTCAAATATTCAGTTCTGTTGATGGCATTCTCTCCAGGTTTTTGGTTTGCTGAAACATATCATTTTTTTCCCCTTGTATTTCTCTTTGATCATTTCCATAGGATGTAGCGAGAAAAGAGAGGTGAGTGTGTGGGACAGTCCTTGAAACCAGAAGCCAATGAAGTTATATTTGACTGGATATTACCATTTTACCGCATTATAGTTTTCTGTTTCTCTTCTCCTGTATTCCTTCTTATTTTTCTCTTTTTTTGATAGTTACAAAAATTGATTCCTAATGGTCTAACACATTCTAAATTCACTGCATGATTTTGGGACATGTTTCATTTGGTGTTCTGGTTCTAAGCTACAAAGTATTACGAGGAAGGGCTGTGATCAGGGTTATAAATAGCAATTATATATTTTTTGAGGTAAGAAAGATGTTCTAAATTAACCTAGATATATACAGACTAGTGGGACACATGATGGATTGAAATTAAGGCCTATTATCAAGACCCTGAAAAACATTTTCCACCAGGGGGCGCTGCAGGCTACGTCTGTAGTGTTTTTTGGTTTTTGTTTTTATAGGGAAATGTTTCTTTGTGTCTTTCTTGTGCCACTTTTAAATATGATTCTCCCTATAGAGTCAGTGAGGGCCAGGAGACCAAACAGGCTAAGATAGAAAGCCTGAATGCGTTCTTGTAACTAAAACTTGAGGGATAGGGCTTACTTCAGGTATAGCTGCATTCAGGCATCTCAGTTAGGCTTTGCGCTCTTCTGTGACTGGCTTTATTGTTGAAAAGGCCCTCTCACAGGCCAAAGTAACCACAGCAGTTCTGGCTTCTCATTCTCCCAGGCTTAAATCTAACAAGCAAAGACCCCACTTACCTAAAGGCTTCAACAAAAGGCCAAGAATTGGGTCTCTTGACTTTGGTCGAGTGTCCACTCCTGAGCCCATTTCAGTCACCCGGCAACCTGGTGGATTGGCAAGGCGTGGGTCACATGGGGCTGAGAGTCAAGCCAGCCTAATTCAAATGGCATGGACAGAGGGTGAGGGCAGAGGGGTCTACAGACAAAATCAGGCTGTGCTACTGGAAGCTGGGTGAATGGGTGCTGGCCAGTCCTCAGAGAACATGATCAGAACAGAGGGGAGATGGAGTGAGATCATGAAGAGGTGAGGGGCAAGGAGTACAGAGCACAGCTCTCAGGATCAGCTTCAGACAGGAGGACAGAAGCCTCGGCTGGCCTCTGTAATGAGCAGGCAGTGCCAAACTAGTGACTTCAGAGGTTGGGCGGTCCAGAGAGATGACACAGCTGGAGTTTGGTCCTGTGAGAGTGGTTGAAGGAGGTGTCCTCCATGTGATTCAAGGAGGTCAGGGAACTAAGAGGCCAGAGTGATGGATGAATTGATCATGGGGATATTGAAATCACCAGAATGAGAAGATGGAGAGCTGTTGAAGAAGAGGGCGTGCTCTCTGGTCAGTAGATGGTGGCGTTCACCAGGGGTGGGGGTGGATGAATGATGAACTTCTCAGAGAAGCCCTGGGGAGTGAGGAGGACACTGACCCCAAACCTCCCAACTCTGGGGTATATGGAGTCTGGGAGGAACCTCTGAGCAAAGGAGTTTTTGAGTGAAAAAAGGAGGTGGAAGGAAAATTCTGTGCGTATGGGAAGAATGCAGGAGAAACTTTGAATTAAACAGGACAGGTAAGCATCTATTTTATCTCCTCTCTCTCCCAAAATCCCACTAAAATTACAATAAAGGAATAAAAAAGGCATGAACCCATAATGATGGGAAGAAAAGGGAAGGAAATGAGAGCAAAAAAGAGAAGTCAGCATTCTGGAAACTGGGGAGAGGGTGGATGAGCTATGATTGACTTGGCAGAGAAGAGAGAGCTCAAATCCAAGTGCTGGTGGGGATAGACATTGAAAAAGCAGAATCCTGGAAGCCTTGGCAATTGGAAATATCAGGTGTTTTGTCTATTGATTGCTAGGTACTAAAATACCCCAATTTTTAGTGGCTTGAAGCAACAATCATTTGTAATTTCATGACCCAAATACAGGACTAGTGGGCCATCTCAACCACTAGGCAATATGGCTCTTTTCACTGTTAACCCCAATTTTGCCAGGTGAGGTGAAGATACAATCCACCCCTTCAGGCCCTTGGGAATTCTGACACAAAGGTTTAGAAATATAGTTACAGTTTCTTGCTATGGAATCACCCCTGCTTCTGGTACCCACAGTTGCAGCTCTGGTCTTGGGACCACTGCATCAGGTAGGAAAAAAGAAAGTAAGGTGATGTGGGAAAGAACCAATAGTTGTGCCAGCATCCTCCCCCACTCTCTTTCCGCAGATCCTCCAGAAAAGTAGAGGAATCTAGTGGTGGCTCTCCCTTGGCCCCGCTCATGTCGAATGTGAGCACACGCTCGTGAAAGCCAGTTCTTCATGCCTTTATCTCCTCCTGCTTTAGATGACAAATGTTTCCATTGTCCATCCCAATTCCTAGCAAACCATTACTCTAAGGTTGAAAATGTGTTCCTTGGTCTGAAGAAATGTGACTCAGCAGTCCAAATTGCTGCAGTGTTTTCTGCTTCAATCCTTTTATAGTATTTTGAGCATTTGTATCTACCAGCGGGTATGCAAAGCCCAGTCCAGAGTAAGTGTCTATTCCTTTCAGGGCCCATTTGTAGCCTCCCAGGGTGACTGGCATCAGCCCAACTCACCAGCTAAATGCAGGGCCTTCCCCATGGGGATCTTCCCCACAGCCATCTGCAGTCTCTGTCTCTCTGGTTGGCAGACAGAACAGCTCTTGTTGGCATTTTATGCCTCAGAGGGTGCAAGAAGAATATGTCTGGATTCAGACCATCTCTGCTTTGCCACAGTACATCCATGTCTGCTCATTTTATGAATCCAAGTGGCCATCTCAAGCAAGCACACTAGGATATGAACTTGTAGATTTTAATCACCTTCCAATCCTGGAAGGGAGTTCTCCTAGTGGGCATTGACATGTCCTACTTTAAAGTACCCCTTAAATTCATGATTTTCATGGAGCCATGCTCCATGTGGACATCCGTTTAATAGTCCAGTTTTCCATGGCTCTTCTGCATGACTTTATGGCCAGGCCATTAGCCACCACCCATGAATCGGTAAAAACTCATACACAAGGTCAAATAGTATGCAGTTCAGCCTACTGAGTTGATTTGATTTTACCTTTTTTCAGTCAGAGTGGTGGTCTTCCAAACAGGATGTTGTCTGTTCACCTTGGAATTGCCATCCATGAACCAAGAAGCTCTTTGTTGGTCAATAGAAAGCTGTTCATAGGGCACTGCCCAAGTGGCCCAAGTGGCCATAGGATCCAGCAGCTCTTCAGGTGGTTCCAAAGTTGGTGCTAGGGGAAAAGAGACAACCTGCTTGTAAGCACCTCCTTGCATTTGCCCGATAGCATATTCCTGTAAAAACCATTTCCATTTTGTTACGGAACTCTTCTGGGCATTGCCTTCACCATTAGAGTGCTTCTCCAACATCACTGAAGACGTTATTGGTATTTCAGGTTCAAGATTGTTTTATATCCTTCAGTCATAGGGGCAGTTTCAATTAATGTCCAATAGCAAGCTGGTAATTGTCTCTGTTATAGAAACTTCTGGTCCAAAATCCCAGTGGTCATTACTGTGGCACTTTTGCCATAGCCAAAGTCTGCACTGCACACAGGGCCCTTGTGCTGACAATCTGTCCACACCAGTACTCTAGCTTCGAACGGGGTGTTAATTAAAGTGGTGATCTCCTCTTGTTCACTAGGTATTCCAAACTGTTTCAAATTAACAACGTGTGTGGGCTCAGGCAATTTTATTGGTTCCCATTTAGTATGACTAATCAATATTGGCAGAAGGGCAGATTTACATGCCTTCTGTTTTACAATACTAGATAGGGGAAGCATTCTCCAGTCGGACATAATATCTATCCTCATAATACATTCAGGTAAAGGAGACATAAATTCTTCACATAAATTCTGTTCAAACATACAATTTTCATGCAAACTTTCATTTTACCCCTATCAACTATGGCCTTCCCATATTCTCCCAGTCTAACTGTAGCCCCCATTAGGACTCACCAACAGGTTTTGGAGCCACAGTGCACGGGGCTTCAATGTCGAGAAATCCCAGAAATGTCTCTTTTCTATCCTCTGATCATTTTACCCACTCATGTGCATATGGCCTTGAGTCCCCAGCCAGGGGTAGAGCCAAGGGACTCAAGCCCTTTCAAAAGTCCTCATGCTGATTAGATTGTGGGACCGTGGTCTCAGGCAATTGCAAATCAGGTTTCTCATTGTCATCTTTGCCTTCTGGCTTTTTAAATTCCTCCAAACTAGGGTGAATAAAGCAGATTTGTTTAGGGTCCCTTGATGTTGGTGCACCAGCAGGGGCTCCCATTGGTCCATCAACCTCCAAGAGTACTGCACCAAGACCTTTGTTTTTATCTCACCAATGTCTGCTTTATTCATCCCATTTCTTAATTACCTATCCCATTTAAAGATTTCCACCTTTCTGGGGTGAGTCCTTTAACTTTCCTCTTTCTCTTTCTCCATTCTCTTACAAATCAGTCTAACTTTCTTTGTGTGTTGTTTCAACATAATTTTTACCATTGGTAGTGGCCCTGAGGCCAGCAGCTATAACTCAGGCTGGCTGGAATCAAGCTTGGCCCAATAAGATCAGCCCCAACATGCTCCCTTACTTTCATTTTAGGTATTATGGATAAAAATAACCAAGAGATTATACATTTAGCTTGTTTCTTGTTACTTTGCTTTTCCTTATGCAGCCAGTGAGCCAGCAACTCAGGAATTAGATTCATCATTTCTAAATTCCATTGGTAACTTTAACCTCCAGTAACTGATCACAGTGCAGCCGCAGTTTCATACTATGGGTGACTAGGTAACCATCTAGAAATCAAAAGTTCATCAATCCCCACCCTTTCATCCTTCCTTTTCTCTGAGCCACATGTTTAAGTGAGTCAGGGTCATTCTAGAGAATTCCATTTCTGACGCCAACTGCAAGAGTTTAGGCCAACTGTATAGTAGAGGGAACAGTCCACACACAGGACTGCCCTTACTACTGACGTTAATTGCAAGTTTGGGGGAGTCCCAAAACCACCCTTAGTTTCAATAATTCACTAGAAGGACTCACAGAACTCACTGAAAGCAGCTATACTCATGGTTATGGTTTATTACAGGGAAAGATTAAAATCAGCCAAGGGAAGAGATGCATAGGGCAGAGTTTAAGAGGGGTCCAAATGTGGATCTTCCATTGTTCTCTCCCTGTGGAGTCATGGATAGTGTTAACTCCTCCCAGCCATGATATATGATGATACACATGGAGTATTGCCAGCCAGAGAAGCTCACCTAAGCCTTGGTGCCCGGAGTTTTTGTTGGGACTCAATCACATGTTACCCACATGGCAGACCTTTAGTCTTCAGGGCTTCTGGAGATCAGGCTGATACCTTTAGTCTCCAGTCCCTCCAGAGGCAGAACTGATACTGCTATCTTTACCAAAAGGCCCCATCACAAATCACATTATCAGACTGTGCTTTCACTATACAGGTAAGCGAAATGTTTTCAAACAGAACAACGAAAAAAGCATGAAACATAAAAACAATTGGTAAAATGTACTTTAGGAGAATAAAAAACTTCTCTTCAAAAGACACTGTTAAGAAAATGAAAAGACAAACCAGAGACATGGAGAAAATATTTTGAACACAATTATCTGACAAAAACTTGTATCTGGAATATGTAAAGAACTCTTACAACTCGTAATATGGAGACAAACAACCCAAATAAACAATGGGCAAAAAATTTGAACAGACTTTTCACAAAAGAAGATATGAATGGCCAACAAGCATGCAGGAAACATATTCAACATCATTAGTTATCAGGGGAATGCAAATTAAAACCACCCTAAGATACAACTACCCCCATTAGAATGTCTAAAATTTAAAAGTCTGACAAAAGCAGGTGTTAGAGAGGATATGGAGTAACTGGAAATCTTATACGTTGCTGGCAGGAAAATAAAATGGTCCAATCACTTTGGAAAACAGTTTGCCAGTTTCTTTAAAAGTTAAAACATACACTTACTATAAATCCAGCCATTTTACTCCTAGATATTTACTCAAGAGAAGAGAAAAACATATGTCCACACAAAGACTTGAAAGGACATAGCAACTTTACTTGTATGAAAAATGTTCATAGCAGTTTTATTTGTAATAGCCAAAACTGGAAACAATCCTACATTCATCAACACATGAATGGATAAACAAACTGTGGTATATCCATAAAATGGAGTATTACTCATCAATAAAAAGTAATGAACTATTGATACATGTAACATTGATGAATCTCAGAATAATTATGCTGAGTGATGGTGATAGTTTCACAGATATGTATATATGTCAAAACTCATCAAATGGCACACTTTAATTATATGCAGTTTGTTGTATGTCAATTATACCTCAACAAAGCTATTTAAAAAAATGAATGTACTGATACACACATAACATGGATGAATCTCAAAAACATTATACTGAGTGAAAGAAGCCAGACACAATTGACTACATACTGTTTTAATTTCATTTATATAAAACTCTAGGAAAGGCAAATCTAATCTATAGTAAAGAAAACAGAAAGGTTGCCTGTAGCTGGAGATGGGGGGCGGTGAGGACTGACTGGGTTGGAGCACAAGGGAATTTTTTGGCATAATGAAAATATTCCATATCTTCATTGTGGCTGTTGTTACACAGGGGTATAAATTTATCAAAACCCGCCAAACATACACTTAAAATGGATGCATTTTATAGTGGGTAAATTATACTTCAGTAAAGTTGATTTTCAAATACTCCAAATACTCTTTCCCAGGTAGCTAGTGGAGGATGTGCTCTACCAAAACAAGAGACTAAACCAAGAAAGAGCAAGAATTGGAATTTAAGAAGCAAGTGATTCAGCCCAGAGAGAGGCTAAGAGAAATTCTGCAATGATGGTGAAAGGAAGTCCTAAAATAATATGTGCACAGTAGACCTCAGAAATTAAAAATTTCAGATTGGCACAGATGACAGGGGGCTCCAGAAAGGTTTTCAGAAAACAATATATTATCTGCTGTGTTTTATCATGTGGAAAAATTGAGAGGTTGTAGGAAGATGTGGGAAAGAATTAATGATAGGTACATAGAAAACTAAGCAAAAGAAAATACCAGGCAATCACTAATTCCTGGAAAATCAAAATGATGAAAAACAAACATGACACAACCATAGAATACATAAATACTGAATAATATATTAAATACTGAATATATACTATATTTATTATATAGTAAATACTCAATACATATATATATACACACAATAATGGAAATACTGAATATTGACTTATCTAAAAATTAGATAAAACTAAACTGAGAGGAAGAGGAGAGGGAAATCAACATGTGTGCATGTGTGTGTGCGTGTGTGTGTGTGTAAGAGAAAAAACTTATCATGTGCCATATTAGGAAGTTGACAGATAATTTCTAAAATTGAAAAAATCAAAAAAACAGCAGTACCTGCATATTATTTAAAATTAAGAAAGCAAATACAAAATGCAGCAGCTAAAAGAGACCTTCCTCTGGGCAATGGGCCTGGGGAGTAGGAAGAGGTATGATAGAGCACTGCTATTTTCACCGTGAACCTTTTAATACTTCTAATCATTTTAATTATGTCTATGCATTACTTGGTGAATATAGAATTAATTTTTAAAATCTATGCAGAGAAGTTTGTTTACATTGAGCAAGATTCCAGAGACCACAGCATAAAGGTTTGGGAGAGAGGGGAGCAGTGTTAGGCTGGGTCAGGATCAAGGAATGAAGAATAGTAAGGGGAGGAGAGTAAGAGAGAGGAGAGATGACGGAATAGAGCTTATCTTTGCCCCGAGTAAGCGGTGATGGCAGTGAAGCAAGGCAGCAATGAGTTCTGATCAAGGAGATTGGAGAGGATTTGTGGAGGCTGGGGCAGTGGTTAAGTTAGCACGCTATGCTTCTGGGGCCCAGCGTTTGCAGGTTTGGATCCTGGGGGTGGACCGACGCACCGCTCATCAAGCCATGCTGTGGCGGCGTCCCATATAAAGCGGAGGAAGATGGGCATGGATGTCAGCCCAGGGCCAGTCTTCCTCAGCAAAAAGAGGAGGATTGGCAACAGATGTTAGCTCAGGGCTAGTCTTCCTCACACACACACACACACAAAAAGGGCAGGCTATAAAAAGCAAGATCTGAGAAGGAAGAGCAGTGTATTAGTGTAAGGGGCAGAGACCTCACCTTCATACGGCAGGAGTCCCTGGGGACCGCCCTGTGTCACAATCCAGGGTAATTCATTTATAATGATGGCCCTGCATCTTTGGGAAAGTTAAATTAAATTATGTTCAGTGAGCTCTGCTGTTTAAGAAAAGGGTTTTAGAAATTTTTCCATAAAATGTGGTTTAAATTATTTAAAATGTGTAACCCCCAGTTGCCTGGAAAGTCTGCTTCTTTCCGTCCTTCACTGAGGAGTGGTCACGGCCCCTTTTCCCCTGTAAGTGGGTGAACTGTCCCCTCCTGCTCTGGTTGCCAGGACTGGAAGAATCCCCTGTCTGTCACCTCAGGTGCATGGCCATTCAGTACCGGCCATCCTCTGGCCCTACTGGTCTTAAGTGACAAGATGCTGGAGCTTTAGTCTATGCAGAACCTGTAACCCGGGCAGCTATTGGGTGACCAGTTGTCTGAAGAGTAGGGGGCTTCTGGAGACCATAATCAGGAAAAGCAACCCATTTTCCTCCCCTCTATTTGTGCCGCCTCTTCCTCAATGAGAGGACTTATTGCTAAAGACTTCCCTTCCTCAGAAATGATCAGAGTGATCTGAGCTCCAGAGCTTACTGTCACACTCTTCACTATGAATCTTTAGGCAAGTGAATTCTCCAATTCTGGGTCTCCTTTACTGTGTAAAAAACAAATATACAGAACTATGATTTTTAAGGTCGTGTCCTTCCCTAACATCGCCAAGCTCTGTGATTCCAGTCATGAATCCCTGAGCTCCTGCGCTTGTCTTGTCAGCCCAAAAGACAGGTGATGCGTTCTAGTCTACCCTCCTCTGCTGACCATCTTGAAGTCTTGGAAATCTTTTTTTTTTTAATGGGTAACATATTTACAGAATTAAAAGTCACAACTATATAAAAAGACATCACCAAAAAGCCTCGCTTCCACCCTTGCCTGCTCCACCTTTTCCCCCAGAGATATCGTTTTTATAGATATGTGGTCTGATCCCCACTTTCCTCCCTAAGAGGCAGCATACCCTTTATATTCTTCTGAACATTGCTTTCTTCACTTAGTAATAAATCAGGAACTCTCTCTTTATCAGTGCATAGAGATCTTCCTTCTTTCTTACAGCTTATTTTATATTCAGTCTATTACATAGCTGGACCATAATTTATTCAACCAGTCCCCCGTTACTGGACACTCGGATTGTTTCTAGTCTTTTGCTATGACAGTGTCTCAATGAATATCCTGTGCTTATGTCATTTCATTTTTATGCATGCATCTGTATCTTATGCACATTTTTGACCCAGAAGTGGCATTGATGGGTCAAAGAGCAAATGCAAAGAGTCCCTAAAGCCTCACCACTACCGTGTATTGTTTGCCTTTTAGATTTGAAGATTTTTGCCAATTTATTGGGTAGAAAAAAATGGTGTCTCACCATAGTTTTAGTTTGAATTTCTCTTATAAATTTGAGTTTCTTTTCATGTATTTAAAGTCTTGTTATATCTCTTTTTCATGAACTATCTCTTCATGTCCTTTGCTCATTTATTTTTTCTATTGGATTTGTGGTCTTTTTCTTTTCAATTTCTAGAAGCTCTTTGTATATCAGAATTAGCCCTTGGTTTGTGATATGAGCTGCAAATATTTACCTCAACTTCTTGTATGTCTTTTGACTTTATTTATAATTTTTAAATTATACTTTTTATTTTGAGGTAAGTGTAGATTCACATACAGTAGTAAAAAATAATACAGAGCCATATTGTGTACCCTTTATCCAGCTTCTCCCAATGGTAACATCTTGCAAAATTATAGTATCTCTGAAATTTTCTTTTTGCCACACACACAAATTTGATTTTTCTTTTTAAGGTGGTGGAATTTATCAATCTTTTTATTTATAGCTTTTGAATTTTGACTCAGCTGCAAAGACCCTCTTGCAATATTTGTGCTACCATTAGAAGGAGTAGTTACTTTCATGAATCTTATACTTGGTTTAGCAGGGAAAAGATTCCTACATACGCTTTTTCTCAGGCGTTGTCTCTAGTTCCACATCATGACTTTTTGCTCTCCCAACGGAGCTCACTTCTTGCAGCCCCAGCCTCTGACCTTGGCCTGGGTAGCATAGTTTCTGGCCACATGCTACTGCACTCAGCTGGAGACACAGGTGCTGGAGGCTCCTAATGGGGCCTGATGGTCCCACCCGTGAGCCCCTCTGTCCCATGAGTCTCCACAGTCAGGTCAGTGAGTGGGTAGGCAGGCATGGGTGGCAGTGCCATTTCCAGTACCCCATTTGCCCTGTGTCCCCTTGGCTTGGGGCAAACCTTTCAGTGGTTGGTTCTCCAACTCCACAAGCCTCTCCCTTTCTGCAGCTCCCCTGCCTTTTCTTCCCACTACAGATTGAGGCGCCTTGAAGTCAAACTCATTCCCAGGTTGCAATCGATCACCTGTCATTTCTGCTGCTTAAACCACAATTATTGGGCTTCCTACACTTGACCTGCAATTGAATTTCCTTGGGAACTCAACGACAAGATTGATTCAGTCTAATTGAGTCAAAGATCCACTCTCCAGGCCATTCATCTAGTCCCTGTCTCTGCCTGGGGCTCTCTGAGCTGAGGCTATAAGACTTTCACAGTTTTTGTTTAAAAAGGCAAGAACCAAGTGACACCTTTTAAGCACCATTTCTTTAAATGATCCTATGGAACATTACTTTTCTTTCCTTCCCTTTCCTTTTCTCTGCCCAAGCTGAGGGCAGAGGAAACTTCTGTTTTTAAACTTGCTTGTGTTCTCTTCACATGAATGTTGAAATGCAATTCTAAGGGGAAAAAGCCTGGTCTCATTCAAAAGCAGGTTTGGAAATGAGTAAGAAGTCAGCAACCGGGTAGCTCAGGAAATTAGCAGTTTGTTGTTTTTGAAATTTCATGATATGACTCAATAATAAAAAGACAAATAACCTGATTTTAAAATGGGCAAAGGATCTGAATAGAAATTTCTCTAAAGAAGATATACAGATGGTCAATAAGCACATGAAAACATGCTTGACATTATTAGCCATTAGGGAAATGCAAATCAAAAACCACAATGAGATATCACTTCACACCCACTAGGTTGGCTATAATCAAACAGATAGATTATAATAAGTGTTAGCGAGGTTGTTGAGAAATTGGAACCCTCACACACTGCTAGTGGGAATGTAAAATGGTACAGCTGATTTGGAGACAGTCTGGCAATTTCTCAAAAGGTTAAACATAGAGTTACTATATGATCCAGCAATTTCAATCCTGGGCATATGAAAACACATTCCACACAAAAAGTTATATGCAAATATCCATAGCAGTATTATTCATAATAGTCCAAAAGTAGAAACAATCTAGATGTCCATTACTGATGAGTAGATAAACAAAATGTGGTATATCCATACAATGGAATATTATCCAGCCATAAAAAGAAATGAAGTACTGATACAAGCTACAAGGATGAACCTTGAAAGTATTACGTTAAGTAAAAGATCCAGTCACAAAAGATCACATATCGTATGATTTCGTGTATATGAAATGTCCAGAATGGGCAGATATATAGAGACAAAAAGTAGACTAGTGATTCTTTAGAGCAGAGAGGGATGGAGGGGTTGGGGGGATGATGGCTAAAGGGTACAGGGTTTCTTTTTGGGGTGATGAAAATGTCCTAAAATTGATTGTGGTGGTGGTTGTGCAACTCTGTGAATAGACTAAAAACTATTAATTATACACTTTAAATTGGTAAATTTTATGGCATAAGAATTATGACTCAATAAGGTTGTTAGAAAAAAAGAAGCACCAGGAGGGACCCTTCCTGAGGCAGAGCCTTAAAAAAATGTGACTAGGAGTGTGGCTTTCTTATTTGGAAACAAAAAGTCTGGTTGGGGGGAAAAATACACAGGGAGGCTGGAAGTTTGTTTTCTATCTTTTTCTATCTTGCACTTTCATGAAAAAGAAAGGAGAAGGGGAGACAGAATGAATAGAAAGTTCTAGAAGAGAAATCTAGCACTGCTGGAGCATTTACCTAATGTCTTCTGACCACTCAGATGCAAATAGGTAAAAGGTTTCTTGAAAATCAAAAGAAAATACTAATAATGACACATGACCAAAATGTTCTGAAATAGTTTCTTAACTTGATAAAGAGTATCCACCAGAAATCAGAAGGTAACATTATGATTCAAAAATTAACATCATACCATTAGACGTAGTTCCCTTCAAGTCAGGAATAAAATGGGAATGCCAATTATCACCACTTTTATTTCATATTATCTTGAAGGTTCTAGCTATCAAAGTAAGACAAGAAAAACAGATTAAAAAGCTATAATATTGATGAGAAAAAGCAATGATAAAATTCCCTACCTAAAAATCCAAGAGAATCAACTGAAAAACCAGTCAGATACAAGAAAATATTCAAAAGGAGGTCAGAGCCAAGATAAGTATACAAAAAGCAATAGTTTTTCTGGGAACTTGGAACAACCAATTAGAAAATGTGCTTTGTTGGGCACCAATCTGTAAGGAACACTAAAACCTCACTAGACTAAATGGAAATCATATGTAACTGTCCAGTGTAAATGGTCTTGCTGCTGCTCAAGTAGATGCTCACTACTCAAAGTGTGGTCTGCAGACCAGCAGTGTGGGCACCCCCTGGGAGTGTGTTAGAAATGCAGTATCTCAGGCCACTTCCAGACCTACTGAATCAGAATCTGCATTTGAACAAGATCCACAGGCAATCTGTATTCACACTGAAGTTTGAGAAGCACTGGACTAGACAACACGCTAAAGTGGAAATAAAAAACTACCCCTCACTAGCGTGGTTCTTCTCAAGTATTTTTGCAACTTGTTTGAGTGCAGCAGATAATCTCAAAAGAAGGGCATTCTATATCTCCCCTCAGTCCCTTCCCTCCCTATAACTGCAAGCTGCACTTCACATCAAGAGGAGGAGCCAGTTCTCCTCCCCTTTGACCTGGGTTGGCCTTACGGACTTGCTTGACCAATACTATGTGGCAGAAGCAATGCTCTGGGACTCCTAAGACTAGGTCATAAAGACACCTTACAGCTTCTGTATGAGCCTCTTGGACTTGCCCACTCTTGGCATGCTCCCTCTCAGAACCCAGCCCCTATGATAAGACTAAGGCCAGCTGAGCTCCCAGCCAACAGTCAGCACCAACTGCCAACCATGTAAGTGCACCATCTTGGATGTCCAGCCTAGTTGAGGCTTTAGATTTGCCACCACTTGACTGCAAATCCTGGGCGAGAACCATTCAGGTAAGTCTGGTCGATGCACAGCACACGAGTGACAATAACACATTTTTGTTTAAGCCACTAAGTTTTGGGGTGGTTTGTTATATAGTGATATATAACCAGAATGATGTACTACCCTTAGCCTGACAACTGCCTGAAATCGGAGGACATGGTTAGCAAAAATTCTGTAACCAAATCGTGATTGGTCTAGTGCTCTATACCAGGGACCAGGGACTTGTTTTATAACCTAAATTTAAAGTTCCTTAATATGCCTCCCAGGCAACCCCCTGATTCAAGATATCACAGAAGGAAATGAGGAAAGGAAAAGAACAATAGAAAAATGGGAGCAGCTTAACAACAGGAAAGCCAGAATAATAAATTTCCAAACTTTCTTAAACAAGACTATAACACTATATCCATGTGCTATACCTCTGTCATTAGTGATTGTGAATAATTGATGCTCAGTTTAAGTGATAGAAAAACAGAAATGAAAGCCAACTCTAAATAAGTTAAAATGTTATGTTATAATCAGTGCATATAATAAATGCCTTTATTTAAAATATTTAAGAATAAGAAAGTAAATGTAATGACAAAAAAAGATTCCATTCACAATAGCAATACAAACTTACACACCTGTGAAAAAATTAATAAGAAATGTGCTGGACCTACAGGAATAAAATTATAATAAAAAAAGAGATGGATAAATAGAAAGAAATAACAAAGATGAGATATGCATTATTGTAAAGATGAAAATTCTCCTAAATTAATTTGTGTTATATCTTCTTATCTCTAGCAATTTTGAGGTGCTTTTCACTTCATTTACAAACATGATAGTTTTATTTCTTCCCTTTCTTTATGTATATCTTTCTTTCTCTTCTCAAATAGCCTTATCAGATTTGTTAGAGCTAAGTTAAATAGCGCTGATAATGTGTCCTTGTCTTGTTCCTGTTTCAAAGAGGAATAATTCATGTTTCTCATTAAGTGTAATTTTAACTTTTGGTTTTCAATAGTCTTTTTGTCATGTTAAAGAGGCAACCCTTTATTACTTTTAGGAAGAGTTTCAATGAAGAATTCCCTTTTGGCATTTACAGACATAATTATATGAACTTTTACAATTTTTTCCAAAATATTGGTTATGCTGATGACTTGAGCTTTATTAGAAAGAAACTCAGAAAAGGTTAAAAAATATGTTCCTTTTAAAGTTATATTCTGATTGCTAAAATGTTATCTAGAATTTTTGCATATCTGTTAATTCATGAGATGACCATATAAACTTCTTTTTTGATGTTATTCTTGTTAGATGTGATGATCAAAAATCTGTTGCATCAAAGGAATGAAACAATTTACAAAAAAGGTAATATATATAGCAATAAAATTTTTTTAAATTCCAGCCTCACTAGGGAAAAAAGAAATGCTAAATAAAACCATAATGAGACACCAAAATAACAAATTGACAGTTTAAAAAATAATCTCAGTTCAGAAAAAAGTGGTATCTTTCATGCATTGTTAGTGGGAGTATAAATGAGTACAACCTTAAAATCATATGTACATATCCCAAATTTAGTAAAGTCGAAGGGGGAGGGAAGAGGATGGTAGGATTTTTAGTTTCTTCTTTCTCGTTCTTCCCAAATTTTCTCATATATATAAATACATTACTTTCATAATAAAAATGTGCATATCCAAATTAAAACCATAATGAGATACCACTTCACGCTCACCAGAATGACTAAAATGAAAAAGGTTGACAATACCAAATGTTGGTGAGGATAGGGAGTAACTGGGACTCTCATACATTACTAGTAGGTATATAAACTGGTCAACCACTTTGGAAAACCATTTGACAGTTATCTACTAAATCTAAACAGACCCACCAGCAATTCCATTCCTAGGTATATACTCAACAGGAATAAGTGCACACGTCCACCAAAAAACATATGAGAATGTTTGCTGCAGCCTTATTTGTAGCATCCCCAAACTGGAAACAACGCAAAGGAGAATGGATAAATTTGGTATACTCAAACAACAGAATACTATACTGCAGGAAAAAAAGAACAAATTACTGATATATGCAATATGGATGAATCTCACAGACATTGAGACAAAGAAGTCAGCCATAAAAGAGTACATATTGATGATTCTATTTATATGAAGTTCAAGAACAGGCAAAAATATTCATTGGTGGTGGTAATAGTGGTTATTGCTGGGGAGTGGGTGAGCATTGACTGAGAGGGGTCTTTCTGGGTGATGGAAATGGAAATGGTCTATTCTGATCTGGACAGCACCTGCTTGGGTGTTTACACACGTAAAATTTATCAAGCTTGAGATTTATGCACTTTATGTAAGTTACACCTCAATAAAAAGAAAAGTAAAAAAGGTGCATACCCTTTAACCTACTTTAATTCTACTTCTAGGAAATCACCCTGTGGAAATAATCTGGGAACCCCAGCACAAAGATTTCTGTACAGAGATGTTCAATGCAACAATAATGTATCATATCAAAACCTTTAAAGAAAACCTTACCATCCAAAACTAGGGGACTGATTACAGACAATTATGGTACATCCATGTGATATAATATTCTGCAGCCATCAGAATTTAGGATGTATGAGAATGCTTAATGGCCTGAAAAAATATTCATATTCACAATATAAACTTACATTTAACTAATAAATAAGTTAAAGGTGCAAAACAGTATGCACAAGTGAGAGTCCAATTATGTAGAAAACAAAAGTGGATAAGCATAGGAAAAAACTGGAAAAAGCAGACGTAATCCTGCATTATCTTTGGCCCTGGAAATACAGGATACGATTGCAAACATTTGCCAGTAGTGTCCTCTTTTTCTACGATCAGAATTGAATCCTAGGGCTGAACTGGCCTCGGTGCTTCCTGAAACCCCAGCTCTCCTTTGTGACTTTTCTTCCTCAGCTTCAAGCAAACAGCCTCATACTGTGAAAATTATTAGGAGGTTTGATAGAATCTGCTCTACTGCAGTGGGCTGTCTAAGACTAGAATCCCTCTGTGGGAGCTGGAGTCCATAAATTCGACCTAAAACTTGAAGAAGACTCTAAAATTATTGATTGTGTTGAGGAGGAAAAACTTTTCCTCTATCCTCTTAGGTTCAGTGTTAGGGGGCCCTGTGAATTAAACTGACAAAGGACAGATTCACAAGAGAAAAGACAAAGTCTATTCACGTATGAATGTGGGAGTTCACAAAGAAAGTAGCTTGGCTCAATAATTAAAGACGGGTTTATATACCTAACCTAATAGGGGAAAGGGAGAGGGGGAGAAAAAGGCTTCTACTAGATGAACAAATGTTTCTTTAGGAAAGACAAATGGGCTTTTATGGGAATAAAATGGGAGATAAGATAGGTTGTGATGATGTTTATGTAGGAACAGTGGTCTTCTTCGTCTTCATCAGGTCATGAAACTCTCCCAGCAGGGGATTTATGGTGGTGTCACTCTTGGTCTCCTTCCTGGGAATGAAGGTGTCCAGAAGAGGAGATTTATGGCAGTCCCACTCCCAGAAGTTTCTGCTTTTAGTCAGATAAGGGAAGGTTCAGAAAAAGCCTCTTTCTGCATCTGTTGATTCTCAAATATCTTCAGCTCAAAATAATTTTTATGCCACTGTGGTATAATTTGGATCCCTTCATTTGCATAGAAAAATATTTTGAAATATTATCCACCTTTTCCCCATTTTTCCTGTTAAACCATAACCCTTTCCTCATTCACTCTTCTAAGTGTTCTGCATTCACTGCCTCAGGGAAAGGGTGGCTCTGTCTGAAGGCAGAAGAAAAAAAGTCTTTTGCTGGCTTTTAAATTTCCAAAGTCGAGGCCTTGTGGGAAACAGGAAGGATTCTGGCAAACGGGATGTAGCTAGACTCTTCACTCCCAAGAAAGAAAAAGGCCGAGGGGAGAAAGAGAGCAGGTAGGTGAGTGTGTGCTGAATGCACTCCACCCTCACCTCAACACAAAGCTGAACCCCAAGGTGGGGAGGCAGAATCAGAAGTTTCAGGGAAGTTTGAGGATGCTGGGGGTGGAGCCCAAGGTGGAGAAAGACCCAGAGCAGAAATGACGGAATGGTGTGCTCAGCCCCAGGAACCTGGGGCAGGGGCCTCATGGAAGCCCCTGTGGCCCAGGCTGTGACAGAGTAACTCTAGAGGTCTTGGGAGCCCCCCAGTTTCCCTCAGGCCAGACGGCCAGGAGCAGCTGACTGATGTTCCCCAGCCTAGAGAAGGACATGGAGATTCCAAGGAGAATCATCCACTCCAAAGAGGCCCCTGGGATGTGCATTAAAAATTGGAAGAGGGGCCGGCCCGGGGCGCAGCGGTTAAGTGCACGCGCTCCGCTTCTGGCGGCCCGGGGTTTGCAGGCCCCAACCACGGGGGCGGCCGTTGCACTGCTGTCAGCCACGCCGTGGCGGCGTCCCATATAAAGTAGAGGGAGATGGGCACGGACCTTAGCCCAGGGCCAGTCTTCCTCAGCAAGAAGAGGAGGATTGGCAACGGATGTTAGCTCAGGGCTGGTCTTCCTCACAAAAAAAAGAAAATGTGATTCTCTGGGTGATAGAATTTCAGGTGACTTCTGTTTTCTTATCTATAATTTTGTTTGTTTTCTAAACCTTCTACAATGAGCAAGCTTTTAAATGAAAAAACTTTTAAAACTCCGGTCAACAAACCTCAATTGAGCAAATACTCTCTGCCAGGCTGTGCGCTAGAGTCTGAAACCAGTGGCCAGAGAGCCATTAATGATTACTCTTAAGAGTCATGAAGATAAGCAATATATCATCAGACTCCCATGAGGTTTCTTATAGATAACATCTTTGATGCTTGGGTCACCAGGGTAGTGCGTGCTTAGGTTATTTTTCAGGAACTGAGAGTCAAATCCTTGTCCAGTTCGAGCTGGTTGAGACCACTGACCCATCAACTGGGCCTGTGCAAGTTTCTGCTAGGTGACCCTTTGACATCAGGGGGGCTGAAAACTCCACCCTCAGATCATGCTAATGCCACCATTTTGTGAACATGTGTCTGATGAAGAGGCATGAAGCTTGACTATGCTTGTGCAGAGCGTCAATTATCTCACTTCTCCACACCTCCAATCATCTATCGCCACACTTCAGATCACCCTGCCCCTTTATCCCATAAATATCCCTAATGCCATTTTCGGGGAGGCGGATTTCAGACTTGTTCTCTCCTCTCCATACTTGGCTGCCTTGTGAATAAATCCTTTCTCCGCTGCAAAACTTGTCACCCCAGTGATTGTCATACTGTGCGGTAGGCAAAACAGGCCTGGTTCAGTAACAAGTCCTGGAAGATAAAGCTGAAGAACATAGGCCCTGTTCTCAAGCTGCTTAGGATCTAGTGGGAGCAGCAGACATAAAAACAAGCAGTTCAATCCTGAGCATAAGTGCCCAGAAACACACATCTTAAGTCCAAAGAAATCCATTTAAAGCTGCAGGTTTTCTCCTTCAGACCCACCTAATGTTCTGCATATTTGTCTCAATTGTTTTCTTTATAAAATTGGGAGTTGTGCTTTTCTGTTTTATACTCTTTTTTTAATACAAAGTGATAAATTATTCAAACATAAACACAAATTAACACCTCTCTATGACCGCCACAAGACATTTTGAAGTGTTGGTTAATTTGCTGATGTACCAAAGCCCAAATCCAGGCTAAAAAGGCAGTTATGGGGTATCAATGTATAAATTATGAACAGTGGACTATAAGATACACATTAAAAAGCCACGGATGACTCATAATGGGGACTGAACCTGAATCTGGCATGCTGCCACCCCTGAGCCAACAGCTTATGGGAGATTTTCTATGATCAGCTGATCAAGAATGAAAAGCATCTTTTGGCCCATAATCTATGTGCTGGTTAATTTTATGTATCAATGTGGCTAGGCCATGGTACTCAGATATTTGGTCAAACATTATTCTAGATGTTGCTGTGAAGCTTTCTTTAAGATGAGACTAACATTTAAAGTAAAGCAGATTGAGTAAAGTAGATTGCTCTCCATAATGTAGGTGGGCTCATCCAATCAGTTGAAGGCCTGGATTCAGAATAGAAAGACTGACCTCCCCACACAGGAAGGAATTCTGCCAGCAGACGGCCTTTGGACTCAAATTGCAACTTCCCTGACTCTCCAGCCTGCCGGCCTACCCTGCAGATTTTGGACTAGCCAAGCCTCCACAATCGCATGAGCCAATTCTTCAAAATAAGTCTCTTTCTACATATGTATATTTATATATACACACACATCCTGTCGGTTCTGTTTCTCTGCAGAACCCTAATACAACCTATAAATATTCATGCTCCATATTGCCCTTACCAAAGACCCCCCAGTGCAAAAGAAGCCTTACTCTTAGGCGGCACACCAATACTCAGTTTGTGGCCGTTTGTCATTCTTCCCCAGTCAACCCAGAGGGCAGGGGTGATAAATTATCATCAACCTCAGCAGCACTGACTTCCTGCGCTGATGTGACACAACTGCAAGCACGAGTACTGAGGCTAAACCATGTGGTTGGAAGTTCTGGCTTTAGAGCCCAGAGCCAGCCTTAAATCGTCTCAGCACAGATACCATGAGACATTTTGTTCACCAATTCTTGACTGATAGGTATTATTATTACATTAGAATTTAAAAAGAAAATCCACCTACATGTAAAAATAAAATGTACATGTACATGTAAATCCATGTACACGTAAAAATTCAGGTACATGCAAAAATAAAATTCAAACAGTAAAAAGTGGTACCAAGTGAAAACTGAAAATTCTCCTAGTGAGAGCAGCTCAGAAGACAAGGGGGGGCCCAGGCCACTTCCTTTTTTTTTTTGGTGGCTCCTGATATAGCAAAAGAAAAAAATGCCAGAGAGAATTACTATGAGATAATAGAAAAATATATATTGGTCAATGCCCTGGCTCCTGACATAGGGCTTCTGAGACCCTTGTCATTTCCTGGGGGATAGAAGTGTCTTTTGCTCTAATGAGGTGACTCTGGGTGGGCTCATGGATAAGGGCTGGTCACGGGAAAGCCCAAGACACGATTAGAAGCTTGGAATTTTCAGCCTCCCACCCCCATTCTCTTGAGAGGAGACAAGGGCTGAAAATGGAGTTAATGATCAATCATATCTACATAAGGAAGCCCCCATAAAAATCCCAATAGTATGTGGTTCGAAGAGCTTCCAGGTTAGCGAACACATCCACAGTAGGAGGGTGATTAGGAGGGTGACGCACCCCAACTGCACAGGGACAGAAGATGGTGCGCTCAGGACCCTCCCAGACCTCGCCCTGTGTATCTCTTCATCTGGCTGTTCTTCTGTCTCCTTATCATATCCTTTAATAAACTGGTAAAGGTAAGTGTTTCCCTGAGTTCTGTGAGCTGCTCTAGCAAATTAATCAAACCTGAGGAGGAGGTCGTGTGAACCTCTGATTTGTAGCCAAATTGGACAGAAGTTGTGGGTAACCTGGGGACCTGTTACTTGCAATTGGCATCTGAAGTGGGGTGGGGACAGTCTTGTGGGACTAAGCCCTTAACCCATGGGATCTGACAGTCTCCAGGTAGAAAGTGTCAGAATTGACTTAAATTGTAGGACACCCAGCTGGTGTCACGGAGAATTGTTTGGTGTGGGGACCCCCCTCCACGCCACATTGGTGACCAGAAGTGAAGTGTTTTGTGTGAGTAGTAAAGGAGACTCACAGGGAAGAAACATAGTAGGAAAAAACTGGGTTTTTCCCCACACAGGAAGGAAAAACTTGAGTTTCTCCTTTTTAATTACAAAAACTGCAGTACATTTCAAACATTTACATTTTTAAATGTAATGCTTTTTTTGGTATCAAAATAAAAAGAACCATACACTTGAAGATGCTACTAGTGAGATAATTCGAAGATTTATAGAGAACATGAATTATAGAGCATTACAGATGTTTTTCAACTGTCAGACATCTTCATCTTTCTTTATTCCAAAGCCTGCCTTCTCTTATTTTGATGTCAAAAGTTCTCTAGGCTCTGTTGGAGCATTTCCTGTCATTTCACAGTAGCAACTTTCCACTGAGCTGCATACTTTTTTCCTGACTGTTTTCCCTTGTCAGCAATTCAATAACATTTGACATGTGCTCAACATAAATTTGTCTAAGGCATTTTGTTTTTGTTAGTGGGTATCTTTCTAGTCCTTTCTCTATGCATTTTATAAACACATATGTACACACATAGGTTTACATATAGTTATATATACATCGTTTATTTTTCTAATATAAATGCAATAATAATACGTATATTTTTCTTCCTATGAAATATTTGATATACAAGAAAAAATACATGAAATGTATGTGTATAAACTATAAAGCACAATAACAAACACCAGCCAGTTGAAGAAATGGAATATCACCTATACCCTAAAGCCCCCGTATGTCCTCCTCATCACATCGCCTCCTCCCCCACCCCAGGGGTTACCACTGTCTGAATTTGGTATATATTGTTTCCTTGCTTTTCTTTTTAGTTTTATCACATAACGTAGGTATTTTTCTTTTTTCTCCCCAAGGCCCCAGTGCATAGTTGTGTATCATAGTTGTAGAGTTGTAGCTCTTCTATGTGGGACGCCACCTCAGCATGGCCTGATGAGCGGTGGATAGGTCCACGCCCAGGATCCAAACTGGAGACCCCGCGCCGCTGAAGCCGAATGCTCGAACTTAACCACTATGCCACCAGGCCGGCCTCATCGTGGGTATTTCTAAATAGTATAAGGTTTATTTTTGCCTCAGTTTTTTCCTGTATAGAAGTTTTGCTTATCTTTTATTAGATTTCTCCCTAGGTAGTTGATGCTACATAAGTGGTATTTTAAAAATTTATTTTGTTGGGTATGAACATACTGGTTTTTAAAAAATAATTTCAAGCTTTACAGAAAAGTTGCAAGTACTGTACAAATAACTTTTTTTCCCCGAACCATTTGAGAGCAAGTTGCCAACAGGAAGCCTCATCACCTCCAACTGCTTTATTGTCTTGTTTCCTGCAAACAAGGAGATTCTCCTACATAACCACAATACAAACATCAAAGTCAGGAAATTAACATTGATCTGTTGCTACCGTCTAATACTCAAATTCTTTTCAAATTTCCCCAGTTGTCCCAATAGAGTTCTCTATAGCAAATGGTCCAGTTCAGAATCACAGGCTGCATTTAGTTTTCACATCTTGGTAGTCAACTTTGGTCTGGAATATTTCCTCTGTCTTTTCTTGACTTTCAAAATCTTGACAATTTTGAATAATACAGCCCAATAATTTTGAAGAGTGTCCTCACTTTGAGTTTGTCTGATGTTTCTTCATGGTTAAATGCAGGCCTTGGATCTTTGGCAGGAATCTTGCAGATGCTGTACTCTCCTTGCATCTTATCAGGTGGCACAGGATTTAGATGTGACCCATTACTGATGATGTCCACTTCGATCACTTGATTGAGGTGGTTCAGCTAAAATTCTCCATAGTAAAGTTACACTTTTCCCCATTGTAATTAGTATTTTTGTGGGACATAATTTCAAACTATGTAAATATCTTGTACCTCATCAAACTTTCAATTTATTAGCTTATTTATATTCATATGGACTCATGATTTCTTGTTTTATTCATGAATTATAATCCCTTACTATCATTATTTATTTTGAGGCTCAAATTGTAGGGCCAGTAGAGCCCTCAAACCAGCTTCTATATTCCTTTGTTGTGTCCCCACTGTCTTTGAGCACATCCTTACTTTTTACCTCAAGTTTTTCTGGGTTTACCTTGTACTTTCCCTGATCCAGACCTGGAATCAGCCATTTCTCCAAGGAGCCCTGGTTCCTTTTTAGTAGAGAATGGCATTTAGAAGGCAAGAGCTGGATGCTAGGTGTGTTAATTGTTAATGGGGTTATTATGGGTTGAATTGTGTCCTCCCAGAAGGTATGTTGAAATCCTAACCTCTAGTACCTCTGAATATGACCTTATTTAGAAATAGGGTCTTTGCAGATGTAATCAATTAGGATGAGGTCATACTTTGCAGATGTAATCAATTAAGATGAGGTCATACTGGATTACGGTGAGCCCAAATTCAATGAAGATACAGGGGGACAGAGAGTACCCTATGTGACAACGGAGGCAGGGGTTGGAGTGATGTGTCTACAAACCAAGGAATGTCGGGGATCACTGGCAACCACCGGTGGAAGCTAGGAAGAGGCACAGGAGTATCCTCCCCTAGAGCCTTCAGAGAGCATGGCCCTGCCAATACCTTTATTTCAGACTTCCGGCCTCCAGAACTGTGAGAATAAATTTCTGTTGCGTAGTGCCACCCAGTTTGTGGTAATCCGTTAGAGCAGTCCTAGGAAACCGATACAGGGGAGTTGCCAGGGAATGTGAATGTACATAATACATCAATTTACATCTATATGTATTTCCATATTTTGACCCGTATATATTTTATAAGACCAGGAGTCTAACACCAATGCATTCAATTCAAATCCAACATCACAGAATTCATTCTAGTTTTCTCCCTTTCCATATTTGTAAATCTTTTCTCCAATAGTGAGAAACCTAGCTCCCATTTTTCATAATATATTTACGTTTGATCAATCCCCCATATGTAACAATCCCTCCACTTCCTCCCTCACACAGAGGCCCTGTCTCACCCCACCCATGCTCTGACACCTCACCAGCCCACCCTGCCAAATGGACTCGCTCCTCACCTCCAACACAGCCAGGCCACCCCTTGTGAGGGCCCCCTCCTTACCCCGCTCAGGCTCCAACACCCCACGCTGGACTGGACTGCCCCATGCTTGTTTTCAAACTTTATATAAATAGTGTACTGTATATTTTCTTCTGCAATCTGCTTTTTCCACTCAACATTATGTCTGTGAAATTCATCCATATTGGTGCATGTAACCTTAGCTCATCCGTTTGTACCAATGTGTGGTATTTCATTACATGAATCTACCACCGTTGATGGACATTTGATTGTTTGAAGGTTTTTGCTGTGACATTCTTGTACTTGTCTCCTTGTGCACACAAGGGCAAGAGTTTTTCTAAGGCACATCTTTAGGGTTGAAGTCACTGTGTCGTAGACTGTGGGCATCGTCACATTTATTAGATAATGCCAAAATGTTTCCCAAAGTAGTCTTTTTATCCTCCCCTGGTCTCCCACCAGCAGAGCATAAGTAGAGTTTCTATTGCTCCACGTCCTCAGCAACACTTGACATACTTGGACTAATTTACATATGTCCAGTGCGTTTTTCATTATCTGCACAGTTAGTCAATACTGATTACTGGCATGGGTTGTCTCAGCAATTATTAGTATTCAATTTCTCTAAAGGAGGTCCCACTCTCTGTAGGGCAGACTGCTAGATGTCCACCAAAATCCATTCTCTCCTTCTTCCTTAATTCTTGTGTTGTAATAGAGTTATAGCTGCATACACAGCAGCCAGCTAGGCTACATTTCTGAGTCTCTCTTGCAGTCAGATGTGGCCATGTGACCAAGGTCTTGCCAATTAAATATGAGCAAAATTGATGTGTGGCATTTCCAAGTATGGGTCTTAAAATACTGGCTTAAGACACACGGCTCTTTCCCTTTCTTGTTGGCTGGGAGTCCTCCATGACAACGATCTTGCTTCAACCGCACAAATAATGACACTGATCTAAGGTGTAGCAGAGCAACAAGATGGAAGGAAACTGAGACCCTAGGTGACCATGTGGAGCAGGACCACCCCACTGCTCTGGACTATTACCAGGGAAATAAACTTTGCCCAAAAGCCACTGTCCCATTGGGTTTCTTTGTTATAGCACTTAGCCTTCATTCTCATATATTCCATCACCAGAACCTCCCCCACCCCAACCCCAAGTGGCTGTGGGAGTTCTCAGGAGACAAAATCCCATAGTACACCCTATCTGTAACCAAGCGAAACCTGAGCTTAAAGGTTGCAGCCACCTCCTCTGCATGTAGGCTTTTATAGAGCTCCCAACATTTTTCATTTTTTCCCCCCTCTCAGAATATTTCCAAGATGATTATGGAGGGAAAAAGTAAAATATATTTTAAAAAAATCAGAGTTGTTTTACTATAATTAGTTCACAAAATGGTTAAGTCAGCACTGTGCCTTTTTCTGATTTTGTTCTAGAGACTTGGGAAATATCCTCCAGAATGTCCTTCATGTTGAGAAAAATGTAGGGCATGTTGACTGATGGTGGCAGGTTGGAACCCAAGAGATAACAAGATAAGACTGGGTGTTCATTTTACCAGCTTTTAAAAATGGCATAAAATGATCTGCTATCAATGATGATAGTGTGACATAAATTATAGAGTTTGGTCAAATCAATTTTATACACTTGAGGTAAAAAATAGAAATGAAAACATTTCCATAGGTGGGTAAAGAGATAGGGCCTGCAAAGCCCCCTGAGCCTGGTGACTCCTGCACGAGTCTGCCTTCTGTTTCTTGGCCAGAGAGAGCAGTCCTGAGCGAGACTGATGACCAGCTGTTCTGGCCAGAGTTGGGACAGGAGAACATGCACACCTGTTGGTCCTCTGTATTTAGCTTTTCTTCCTTTTCCCCTCCCCCAAGGGCTAGAAAGTTACCTTGAGGTGGAAGAAATAAGACCTAAACATTTATTAATATGAAACACTGTGTGAGTCTCTATCCTGTCTATTCTGAAGCTAACCAAATAATTCAGGGGCAAATAGAAGGGCCTTGGGGACTGGCCCCATGGACTAGTGGTTAAGTTCAGCGTGCTCTGCTTTGGCCTGGGTTTGGTTCCCAGACGTGGACCTATACCACTTGGTGGCCATGCTGTGGCGGAGACCCATATACAAAATAGAGGAAGATTGGCACAGATGTTAGTTCAGGGCGAATCTTCCTCAGCAAAAAAAGAAAAAAGAAGGGCCTCACCCTCCTCACAGAATCTAGTAAACTCTGTCCCTCTAACACCCACTGAGGACCAGGCCCTTCAGAACTGTATTTACCATCATCACCACCCTGCACTGTGCTCCAGAGCTGGAAAGCTGTGTGTGGGTCCCAGAGCATCATCCTTCTGTTCAATCTAAATTGTACTGTTTTTCAGTGTTTGTACTGTGAAGTTGAGGTGTTTTTTCGTTTCATGTAGAGGTCATCTTTTTCTCTAATATTGTTTCTCTTTGTTCATTTTGGTGAGTAGTTAAGATGGAAGTTTTTGTAATCATGGCTTTTTTTCCTTGCCAGCACTCTAGTCTTTTATACATGTTTTAAAGCCATAAGAGTGAACATTATAGCCATAATATGTCTGCTGGCTGGAGCAGAATCTGTCAGTCAGAATCCTGCTAATGCAATCTGAAAGAATTATCTGCTCTTAAAAGAGAAAACTGTCTCCCCAACAATGAAATTTTTACTCAAACTCCTTATATAATAACTTACTCTTTTATTAAAAGTTTGTTTTTTTCTGATTATTCATACTTGTTTTAGAAAATTTGGAAAATACAGAAACATATGAAGAAGAAAATAAGAAATCATCTATAATTCCACAACCAACCAGAGCTAATCATTCTGTAGGTTTTACTCTTGAAACATTGAACCTTATCAGCTCACTAAAACCTCTCAAACCTAGGCACAGACAGTCTTCTTTCAGAGTATTCATGTCTTTTTCTACAGAATATAAAAAAGAAATATATCTAAAAAACATACACAAACAGAATAAAATGAGTTTTCTTTACAAAGTAGTTTCCTACGAAACCTCCATTTGCCAAATTCCTTTGAGTCAGAGACTCTAATATAGACTATTGAGCATTTATTAAAATAACAGTAAGATGAGAACAAAGAAGAGGAGAAAGGACAAGTTGCTTATCTCCAGATTCCCCCTCGACTCCTCACGCTACCAGGCGCAGGGTGCCCACTCTTCTTGCGTGCTGGAGGTTTTTCAGTCTTAGGGGCTGCAGCAAGGCGGCGAGGGAAGGTCTGGGAGGGAATCTGAGACTTGTGGGAAAAGAGAAGAGAAAGTCAGCATCATGTACTCTCAGTCCCCTGCCCCACCGAGGAAAGGCGTCATGCATGGAGAGAGCCAGAATCATTCAGCAAGGGGAAAGGCCATGCTACAGAAAATGGGAACAAGAATCAGAGGGGTCAGGCACGAGAGAATGGAGCCAGCCAGGGAGTGCACTGAGTTGGAGGCACGAATCACTGACAGCCCTTCCACCCTCATCCTCCCTGCCCTCCCTTCCTTCCCTCACCTCTTTCCGGGGGATCTCACCCAAGCGGGAGTCTGTGTTCCTTCTGGGGACATTATCCCCTTGACTGTCAGTCCTGCCATACAAATCAAGGGATGAGGATGGGGGCACTGTTCCCCCCACTCCCCAACACTGGATGGAAGAACTATTCTCCAATTCCTCCTCTTAAGAATAAGAACAAATAAGACAGACCTGGGGGTCAAATATGAGGAGACATGGAAAAGAGATTTTTTTTTTTAGAAGTGAATAAAAAAACAAAGTAGAAAGGAAGAGACAGGAGAAAGATGGGGAGCAGTGAGAGAGGGAAGAAGAGAAGGAGATTTCTTGATCTACTTCTCACCCTCACACTCTTCCCCAGAAAAGGACAAAAGATGCTACTCAGTGGACAACACACACCCTTCCCTTCCCTGCCTGCCCACAATCCAGATTCCATCCACTTAATCCTTTCCCTCCCAGACTGGTACCTTCTGTGTTCCAGCCTCTTCAGATAAAGCAGCAGATCCTCAGCAGGTAGGGCCCCCCAGCCCCGAGCTTGGTATAGTCGTAACAGCTGAGACACCTCCATCAGCTGCCTCGAGGGTGTAAGCCCATCTCCACCTGAGACATATCAGTAACAGTCGTCATCCTAGGGCCCCTCTCCTCAGCCCTCAGCTCATCTCCCTAGGAATCCAGACGGGCCTTCAGTTCCAGGTACTGGTTCCGCAACCTAAAACCTTCCCTCCTTATCTCTTGACCATGAAAACCATAAAACCATGACCTGCTTACCTCTCTCTGGGGAGCCACCACTGGGACCACTGCCCTGTGAATGGGTTGAGGGAAGCTCATGGACCCGGAAAAGACTAGACGCCGTGGCTAATGGCACTTTAGTTTTATGGACAGGGGGTGGCAGGTGTGGCACTTGAGGGGCTTCCTCCCAAGACGGGACAGTCAGAGGACCTAGCAAAAGGAAACAGATCCAAGAATCAGGAAACGGGGCAAAGCACCAAGGAAGTTCTACCACCTAGCCTTCATTAGGCTCTATCACCTTTGCCAGCTCCTGAAAATCCACCCCAGATAACCAACTCCCACTTTTTCCAGGCCCAGTCCCAACCTTCCTTAGAGTTGGCACTCACCAGACTTAGGGGGCAACAGGTCAACAGAGGGGTTCTCGTTGTTCTGGGGTACTGTCTCTAGCAGCTGGGGGGAGACAATAAGGTTCAAAATAGCAAGATACTACAAGATAGTAAGGTTCCCTGGGGACCAATAAAGAAGGAGACCTAGATATGTGAGGAAGCAGACACTGGGGAGGTAAGAGCTAGGGTTGGTCGCCTAAGTTCCAGAAGGGACTTATGAGAAAGGAATAAGATTGACTGGGAGAAGAAGACGCTGGGACAAAGAATTAGTCTTAGAAGGGGGATGAAGCCAGAGTCCTGGACTCCACAAATAGGCAGAAAAAATGAGGGAGGGAAGAAGAAAATAAGGTGGGATGGGTGGGTCCTCTCTTACTTGGTGCAAAAAATGCTTGAGGCCCTCCAACTGAGAAGTGGATGGCAGCCCTTGCTTTAGGAAGCCATCCCCGTTGGATCCAGGATCTTCCTCAGGGAATGGCCGTTCTGCCCTGTGATCAGGATGGAAGGCCCCAACTGCAGAGGAGAAGGTCCCAGCTGTAAAGTGAAACAGGGGTGTGTGTTGTGTGCTGTAGGGGCAGGGGGTTCCTCCACAAGTCAACTTGCCACATGCCCAAAAGATAGGGGCCTGCTGAATATGAGGGACATCATAGCTAGAAAGAGATAATGAAAGTTAAAACAGCTGGAGAGGGACGAGTTAAAGGCAACCGAGAGATGGCACAGATGAATTCTAAGACAGAAGAGGAAAGCTGTGGTTCTCAGACTCTAAATAAATAAGTACCACCATAGACTCCTTAAAGACAGAAACCAATATCCAGAATGGTTTGAGATTAATAGATACATTCTAGACCCTTAACCAGAACATGCCCTCATTCTTATTTTTACATAATTTTAAAATTTTAAATTGTGATATAATTCATCCCTCATTCTTAGTTCAACCTGGGTTGTCATGCTTGCACCATGCAGAGCACCCCATCCACCCAAGTCACGGCTGACTAAACCAGGGGTGGCCACCATGCCCAAGGTCAGCCAATCCAAGGGATGGTTGCTAACGCATCAGATACCCTCTCTTTAAACTGGACCTGAGAAACAGAGATACCAATGTCTCTATAAGGTTGTCCTGGCTGGAGTCAGTGTCGTGGATGGTCAAACTCATGTGCAAGTCAAAGTTACGAGAGCAAGAACCTGAGTGAGAGAGAGTGCTGGTCTACAAAGAGAAAGGAGCACACATGCAGGGAGAGGCAGAGTCAAGAGCCCATGCAGGCCCAAAGAGAAGAGGAAGAGCTGCCTCAGTTCCTGATAGCGCCCCTGGATCTCAACTCCAGTTCTTGTTAAGTCCAGCTACATCACATTTCTATGACAGCTCACTCCCTTTATTTGAACCAACTTGAGTGGATTTCTGCTCCTTGCAACTTATGGTCACTAAGACATCTGAGAAACTAAATACATACTCAAGTTCCAGATAGAAAGGAAGCTAGGTAAGAGGGAGCCAATTAGTGCATGAGAACCCACTGACTTCTGTCCCCAGTTACCTGAGGATGAAGTGAGATCTGGCTTTGGCTCCAGGGGCTGGAAGGAATGTTGGCTCTGGAAAGTGGGGCCCAGCAGGAGGCTAAGATCTGGGGAGGAACTGCAGAGAACAGGTGGCACTCTAGGCAGCTCATCCCTTGCTTCCCGGCTCTGCTGCAATACAGGCTTCAGGGCCACAGCCACGGGAGGCACAGTCCAGATCCTCCTCTCCCCCTTCTCTGGTTCCTGAGGCCCAGGGCTGGAGGGGCTGGTGGTAGGAACCTGGGTACAAGAGAGAAGCAGAAAGAAGAATCAAAGTCGAGGGCATTTATAAAGACAAGATATAGTACAGACACTTCAATAAGATTACAAATTAGTAGAACGTCCTTAAAAGGAGATTTGATAATATCTACTAAATTTTAAAATGCTTATTTTTGACCCCACAATTCCATTTCTAGAAATTTTATAGATACACTTGCACAAAGACATATATTAATGATATTTATTGCAACACTGTTTATAGAAGCAAAATATAGGAAACAACTTTAATGTCCACCAATAAGCACTTGGTTAAATAAAAAGTTATACAACAGTGTATAGAAGGCTACCATTTGGGGGTTGCGGGGAGGGACACTCAAGACACCAGTAACAGCGGTTGCTTCTGGGGAGAGGAACAAGGGGACTGAGGTGCAGGGATAGGATGGCGGTGACTTTTCGCTGTCTACCTTTTTGAACTGTTTGGATTTTTTTTACCATGTGCATATTATCTATTCCAGAGAACATTTTAGCTAATAATAAAGATTTCATAATTAAAAGAAGGAAGTAGGAGATGCCAACATAAAAAGGGCTGGGTGAGACTCCCAACCCTACTCTAGGGCAGGACTTGGCAACAATTTTTGGCCCTTACAATCATAATTAATTCAGCTGCCATTTGGCAAAATTAGTACCATGGTGTATTCCTTACCACCTCTTAGGCTGGGAGAAGAGAGTCGGGCCCAATGCAATGGGGCCAGTCTGGGTGAGCTATGGCCATGGAGAAAAAGATTTCTTTTGATGAGACAGTTACTCTTTGGTAAAGTCTACAGATTTTTTTCCCCCTAATATAGGTCCAAGACCTGAACTTAGGACTTCCCTTGGGAGGGAGCTAGATTTCCAAAGGAGGGACCTAAACACAACTCAGAGCAGCTTAGCTCAAGGGGCAACACCTACTGGGGGGTTAGGAGGCAGGGTGGTGGTGCTGAGCAGCTGGTTTGCCTCCTCCCAGTGGGCCTGCAGCATGGCTTGGAGTCGCTCAACCAGCTCCAGTCGCTGTTCCTCCAGCTGCTGACTCCCGCTCTGCAGTTCCCGCACTCGTGCTTGCTCCCGGGCCAGTCTGAAGAAGAGATGGGAGAGCTGACGTAGGGCCTTTGAGGAAGCAGAGACTTGGAGAATAAGAAGAGCCAGAATGGCACGTCAGACATCTGAAATTCCGAAAGGAGCTAGGGCCAATGTAAAAGAGGACAGATCTATGGAGAGAGCAGCTCTTCACCATTCCCAGTTTGGACCCTACCCACAAGAAAGGGACTGAAGCCTAAAAGGGATGCTCCAGGGACTGGTACCTGAGCTCATAGTCCTGAGCCACCTGCTGCTGCCTTTCCTCTCGTTCTGCCATTTCCACCTTGAACTGAGCCAACTGAGTGGACAGTTCCTGCTGGTGCTGTTCATTTAGGTCCTGCAGCTGCTTCCTAAGAGGACACAGGTGAGAAAAGAGGACTGAATCTGGAGACAGATGTAATCAAACGAGACAAAGTCAGAATGTGTGCATGTGTGAGTGAGACAGACAGGCAGCCGGCCTAGCCATGGCACAGGTGGGTTCAGGAAAGAGGAAAGGACAGAGCTGATGTCTTAGGATGGGTTCCCCGGAAGCAGAGATTGAGATGAGGATTTATGGGAAAGTGATTCCTTTAAGAAGTATTTCCAGAAAAAACTGGTAGAGGAGTGGGGTGAGGAAAAGTGAGACTGGGATGGGAAGGACGCGCAGTCCCACAGGGCAGCTCTGGAGATGGTACAGGTCACAGCTCAGCATTATCCCCTCAGGGGCAAGGGAGCTGGGAAATTTATACTACTGCACCCGTCACTTACTGGTTAAGGGCTACTCCCATTGGGATGAAAATTCCCCAGCACTCATGGCTCTTCCTGTGCACCTGCAGGCAGCTGTCCCACAGAGAGACTCAGGTCCTGGCTGACAGGAGCCAGTGTGTTGGAAAATGGTAAAGGGATCTGAGGGGACATGGGCAGGGCACTAACACCACCTGCTTGGCTGGGGAGAAGCAGCATCCAGGAAGTCCCCAGTACCTGTGATGTTCTCTCAGGGAGGCTGCTTGCCGCAGGCTGCTCTCCTGAGCCTGCGCCAGCTGCTCTGTCACCCGCTGCTCCAGCTGCACAGCCAGCTCAGATTCCATCTGGATTCGCTGGCTTTCATACCGGGCCTGGGAGTGAAGGAAAGAGGGGTAATAGTCAGCTCAATTCTGTTTGGGCTTTGAAAAGGATGGAGGATATAATGTAGACAAAAACCCAAGTATCAACACTTCCCCTCATATGACTAAGGGATGAAAAACAAGAATTTTGTCACAGGAGTGAAAGATGTTCCCTTTCCTTATTAAGCCACGAAGTACTCACATCATATACATACACAAAAGTAAAAATAACTTTGGACAAATGAAATATATTTTTTAACCAAAAGAAATGTTAGTTAGAACAATCAAATCTGTTATATCCGTCTGAGATAACTTGCAGTATCCGAAACGAGGAGGCATTCAATAAACGTCAGCGTCCCTTCCCCGTAAAGCAGAATTAGTCTATATCACTGTCTCCATTTTCTCATCTCATATTCCTTCTTCAACTCACTGAAATCTTTCCATTTATAGTACTTCACGGCAAAGAACTTAATGTCTAAATCCAACAGTGGTGATTTCTCAGCCGTTAACGTATGTGATCTCACTGCAGCATCTGCCACCTACGTCAATCCTTCCTTCTAAAACCACCTTCCCCTTAGCTCCCAGGATACCACCAGCTCCGTGTTCTCATTCTGTGTGACTGCTCCTCAGTCTCAGATGATTGATTAGTCTTCCCCCAAATGTCCAGAAAGGTTGAATGTTTCCTTGAGCTCTGTCCTCAGGCCTCTTTTTGAGCATTTACTAACATTCTGGTCACTGATGCTTTTACATGTGTATAATAAACACCTCGCATTTAGGCCATGTTTTTTACTACTGTTTATACCTTAAAACACTTTCTAAATCTCTCTCTTTAGCCTAGACCTTTCTTCCAGGCTTTAAGCCCATATACCCAGTAACCTACTGAATAGCTCTGTTTGGATACATCTCAAATAGAACACATCCAAAATTGAGCTCATTTGGTTTTTTACCCTCAACTCTTCTCTTCCTATTTTATTTCTTGCCTTAGTTAATGGCACCACTCTCCACTGAAACACTCAAGCTATTTGAAACCTGGAGTTATCCTTGACTCCTCCTACTTCTTTACCCCCTCCAACTGGTCATTCCATTCTATCTCCTTAACATCTCTGTAATTTACCCCTCCACTCACTTCTATGTCAATTCAATATTATTTCAAAACTAACCAATCTCCCTGCCTCTATTCTACCCTCCACCCTCTCTCATTTTGGCTCCAATAGATCCTCTACTTCATGCCTGAGTGAATATTCTAAAATATAAATACGCTCAATTTATTCCCTTGTTTGAAACCCTTCTAATGCCCCCACTGCCTAAAGTTCTGGCTGCTTAAAATGGCTTACCATGCCCTTTCTGATCTCTCACCACCAATCGACCTCCTCTCCCCCAAATAGGTTCCAAGCATACTAAACTCCTTGGAGTTACATAAATTCTTTAAAAAAAATTTTTTTTAATTGTAAAAAGCACAACATATAAAATTTACCCTCTTAACCATTTTTAAGTGTACAGTTGAGTAGTGTTAACTATATTGACATTGTTGTGCAGATCTCTAGAACGTCTTCATCTTGCAAAAGTGAAACTCAATATCCATTGAACAACAACTTCCCATTTCCCCCTCTCTCTAGCCCCTGGTAAGCACCATTCTACTTTCTGTTTCCTAGATTTTGACTGCTCTAGATATCTCATTACCTAAATTCTTTTAATGAAAAAACTTAATACATACTCCCTTGAGCCAGCAATTCCACTTTAAGGAATCTATCCTACAGAAGGGTGCCAAAGCTTTACATACAATGATGTTCACTGCAGCACTGTTTTTAATAGTTGAAAATTGGTATTGGTGTAAATTTCTCATCAAAAGGAAAATGCTTAAGTAAACTATGATTCACCCATTCACTGCAATATTATGTAACCCTCAAAAATAATGATGTACATCTATATGTATTGATATGGAAAGATGTCTATGATATATTATGAGGTAAAACAAGTTGCAATGAATGCAGAGCATGTTTTTTTTAAGCACCAACCCATAAACTCATATATGAAAAGGTTCTGAAAGGACACACATAAAGTGGTGTGATAAGAGAAGGCAACTAATACTTTTTATTTCTGTATTATTTGAACTAGTATTACAGATAACTTTTGTATCTTAAAAATATTTTTTAAAGTTCTCTGGGGGCCAGCCCAGTGGCATAGTGGTTAAGTTCGTGCGCTCTGCTTCCGCAGCCCGGGGTTTCGCAGGATCCCGGACACAGAAAGACATACTGCTTGTCAAGCCATGCTGTGGCAGTGTCCAACATAAAGTGGAGGACAATGGGCACGGATGTTAGCCCAGGGCCAGTCTTCCTCAGCAAAAAAGAGGATTGGCAGCGGATGTTAGCTCAGGGCTAATCTTCCTCACACACCCACACACACACATACACAAAACACTTTAAAAAAATAAGTTAAAAAAAAAAGTTCTCTGGGAAGTCCACCCTGATCCATCCATGTAGAATTGATGGTTTCTATCTTTGTCTTTGGTATTTACCTCTGATAAGTTGACTTTGATAATTTAAGTCTGTATGTTATAATTTCTAAAGTAATCCCTAAACAAACAAACAGAAACTGAGTTTATGACTTTAAAACTAGCTGACAAAGAAAATGAATTTAAAAAAAAAGAATCTGAAAGATGACAAGAAAGAAGAGGAAAATAAACACTGAATAGGCAAGACAAAATAAGATATAAAGTTAAGATGTAGATCCAACTATGAATAAATAAATGTAAATGAACTTAGTGCTCCAGCTAAAAGGCAAATATACAAAGGTTGAAAGTAAAAAGATTAGAAAAATATGTCAGGCAAACTCTATTTGAAAAAAGAAAAAGGCTAGGATAGCTCTTTTAATATTAGGTAAAAATATACTTGAAGGCAAAAAGCCTTATAAGAGATAAAGAGTCACCTCATAAGGATAAAACATTCAATTTACCAGGAAAGATACAGCAATTTTAAAATTTATATGCATATAATAACATAGCCTCAAAATGTATAAAGCAAAAATTGACATACTACAGGAGAAACAGACAAATCCACACTCAGTGAGATTTTAACAGGAAAAAAATCAATAAGGATATAATGATTTAAACAGCACAATTAACAAACTAAATACATACACAAAACTGCACCCAACAACTATAAAATACATGTTTTTAAGCACAAGTGAAATTTAGAAAAATTGACCATATATTAAGACATAAAAGAAGTCTCAAAAAATTTCAAAGAATTTAAATAATAAAGATAGCATATTCTCTCATGATGTCCACAAGAAACTCTCAAATGATGGGGGGTTGGGGGAGAGGGAGAGAAGAGACAGAGGGAGGGAGGTGCAGACAAATGTAGTAAAATGTCAGTTGGTGAATCTAAGTGTGTTCATTATACTATTCATGCAACATTTCTTTAAGATTGAAATATTTCAAAACAAAAGGTCAAGTAGAATATACACAAATAAGTAATTTTTTAAAAGATCATGCTCTCTAATCACAGTTAAGCCACAAATCAATAATAAAAATACAATTAGAAAAACCCTGTATGTTTGAAAATAACCCAGGAGATCAAAAAGTAATCATATAAAACCCTGACTATTATTCAGAACCAGACAATAAGGAAAATGCCACATAAGTTGTAGGATGGACTTAAATTGATACTTATGGAGAAATTTAGAAAAGAAGGCTGAAAATTAATAAGCAAGTATCCATCTTAAGATTTTTAAAAGAACAGCATAAAACCAAAGAAAATATAAAGAATGAAATAAAGTACAGACATTAATAAAATAGAAAAAAAATCAACAAAGTCAGAAGTTAATTCTCTGAAAATATATTCAGTTAAACTACAAGTAAGATGGTTTTAAATAGAGAATTGGAGAGAAATGACATCATGAGAGAATACGCTATTTATATATAGAGAGAGAGAGAAAGTGTAAGTGCACCAAAAATAATTCAAGAAAAAATGGAAAGCCTAAATATTTCCATAAATATTAAAGAAGCAAAATCATAGTCAAATATCAAATATTCAAGAAACTTATTCATTCCAACCTTACAAACTATTTCAGAGTATAAAAACAGGGGGAGTAGATCTTCATGTTTTTAGTGCTGGCGGATTAAGTTATTCAGATTAACTCTCCTGCTGAACAAAAATAAACAAATTGGATAAAATATTTTAAAATACATATATACACATATAATCTTCCTAAAAAGCATCAAAGAGGTAGCAAAAAAGAATGGAATTACTAGGCCAAAGTAAAGGAAAAAGGAGAGCCTAGCCAGGTTAGCAAGCATGACAGACAGCTACTTTTGCCCTGAGGGTATCTGCCTACCCTAGAAAATTAAAACTATTGTTTTGACTGCCTTTCAAGGGCAAATAAACAGAAATCAAAGGCCACGGCCCACATAAATTGGGGAGTCTAATTGGAGACCCTCCTCACAATAAATTGAGACTCCAATGAGCTTCACCCTCAGGGTGACGGTAAACCAGAAGTGGAACAGCCTACACAGAATTAAAGTTCAGCTTGAATCATCCAGGAATCCCAACCTTTGAAAATCTGGTTTAATTTGGTTCTGGACTTGTAGTGTCTTTCAGGGCCTGATAGAAGCAAATGCAAACCTTCTCTGGAGCAAAGTACTTTCATCGTAGACATCAAATTATTCCTACAACTTTTCAAATGCAAGGTCCAGCACACAATAAAAAATAAACAGGACCTAAGGAAGCTAGACTCCACGGGAGCTAGCAAAAAAACAAGAGAAATAGAAAAGGATCCTCAGACATTTCAGATATTGGAATTATCATCTACAGATAATAAAACTGTGTTTAAAGTAATCAAAGACAAACTTGAAAATATCAAAGAACAAGAAACTACAAAAAGTAAAGATGTGAAAATAAAAACAATAGTAGTTTATAAAATAAAAAAATACAATAAATAAAATTAAAAATTCAGTGGGTGGATATAACAGTAGATTAGACAAAGCTGAACAGAAAATTAGTGAACTGGAAGATAGATAGGAAATTATCCAGTGAGCATGAAAACATAAAAGATGGAAAATATAAAAAAGAGTGAGCAACATAGATATAGGGAAAATGGCTAAATACATTTAATCGGATTCCAGAAAGAGATGACGAGTCAACGGAGCAGAGGCAATATGCAGAGATAATGACTGAGAATTTTCCAGAACTGATGAAAAGATACCACTCCACTGATTCAAGAAGCCTTAAGAATCCCAAAAAGGATCATTAAAAAACATTTTAAAAATCCACACTAAATGTATCCAAGTTTACTTTTCCCTGTGGTGTTAATTAGTAGAGCATACTGCCTATCTCTTCATTAATTATGTAGATGCATATGAAACTCCATTTTCATGGGGATGAATTAACAAGGTTTCTCTGAAGAGGGCTGACAAAAGGCCAGCCTGACTACATGTGATGATGGGGATAATGAAGGCTGCTGGTGGTCAATGCCATGTTTGGTTGCAAAGGCTTGCTTTGTCTGTCCCCAGAACCCTCTCACCTCTCTCCTTGTGACCACCAACAGGAAACAGGCACTTTTGTGAAGCCAAGGATATCAGCTCTGCTAGGGACAGCCCATATGCCTGCCCATATTTCAGAGATCAAAAAAAAAACCTACAGAAAAAATTTTTAAAAAGAGTGGCCAACTGACAGCTGACTTTTCAACAGCAACAATGGAAGCCAGAATAATATTTTTAATGTTAAAATAACTACCCTACCTAGAATTCTACACCAGGAACTCCTTCAAAAATGAATGTGAAATAAAGACACTTTCAAGCAAAAATAAATAAACAAAAGAGAGTCTGCCACCAAGAAAAAGATGCCAGGTGGAAGGTCTGAGTTCAAAGAAGTAAAGAAGAGCAAAGAAAGTACTAAATTATGTGGATACCTCTAAGTGAGAATTAACTTTATAAAACACTATTAATAATGTTTTATGGAAGTTTATTTAAAAAATAGAATAAAAAAAAACATAAACAGAGGGATGTCACAGAAAATGGTAGAACAGGAAACTCCAGAGGTTGGTCCTTCTACTGAACTGACTGTTAAGCTGGGAAAAAACTATCAAAATCAACTACTTGGGAACTCTGGAACCTGATCAGCAACCAGGAGAGTGCTTGATGAAGGGAAAGGCTGCTGAACTTCAGTAAGAGAGCCTAGAGTGTGGGCCAGCTACCATCCCCCATCCCTCAGCAATGAGAATGGCAGCCCATGTTGCTAGAGTGGCTGGCTGAAGTCAGGGTGGGCAGTAAGGACCCTGTCCTCCAAAAATGTGGGATTATGTATTTTGGTCAGTCTAGTAGTTCCCTGAGGAACCAGAGCAGACAAACGCCTTTTGTTTTGGGCCCTTTGGGGTATAGAGGCTCCCCTCGCAACATCTACCAGAAGATTTAAAGAGACATATATACTTCTTTTGGGAGGGATCCAAACATTTAAGAAAATCTCTGGCAGGTTGCAGGCTAATCAGAGACAACAGAACAGAAATGTCAGTCACCACACACAATAAGAAATACAGACTTTGCAAAAATAGTTTAGAAAGTCACTATACAAATAGATGGCTGTAGCCACCAAAACAAATCCTCGAGGAAGAGAATATGATTTCCAGAGGTACCACACTGTAATACCCAAAATGTCCAGTTCTCAACAAAACATTACAAAACATACAAAGAAATAAGACGCATTCAAAGGAAAAAGAATTTGATAGGAACTACTCCTGTGGAAGCCCAGACATTAGGATCGCTAATCACAGAGCTTAAATCAAAAGGCTTAAGTATGCGCAATGAGCCAAAGGAAAATCATGGACAACAAACTAAAGGAAATCAAAACAATGTATGAACAAATAGGGAATGTCAATAAAGAGACAGAAATTATAAAAAGGAACCAAATAGGAATTCTGAAGCTGAAAAGTACTATTAGTGATATGGAAAATTCACCAGGTATCCCTACACACCTATTAGAATGGCCAAAATCCAGAACACTGACCACATCAAATATTGGTGAGGATATGGAGCAACAGGAACTCTCATTCATTGCTGATGGGAATGCAAAATGGTATAGCTACTTTGGAAGACACTGTGGTGGTTTCTTACAAAACTAAACATACCCTTACCATATGATCCAGCAATCACACTCCTTGGTATTTACCCAAAGGAGCTGAAAACTTATGTCCACACAAAAACCTGTACATGGATGTTTACAGCAGCTTTATTCATAACTGCCAAAACTGAGAAGCAACCAAGATGTCCTTCAGTGGTTAGAACAGATAAATAAACTGTGGTACATCCAGACAATGGAATATTATTTAGCACTAGAAAGAAATGAGCTATCAAGCCATGAAAAGTCATGGAGGAAACTTAACTGTATGTTACTAAGTGAAAGAAGCCAATCTGTAAAGGCTACATACTGTATAATTCCAACTATATGACATTCTGGAAAAGGCAAAACTGGAGAAAGTAAAAAGATCAGTGGTTGCCTGGGATTAAAGGGAGGATGGGATGAAAAGGCGGTGCACAGACGATTTTTAGGGCAGTGAAACTACTAAGTATGATACTATAAATGTGGATACATGTCATTATAAATTTGTCCAAACCCATAGAGCATACAATACCAAGAGTGAATCCTAATAAACTATAGATGCTGGGTGATAATGATGTGCCAATGTAGGTTCATCAATTGTAACAAACGTAATACTCTGGTGGGAGATATTGATAAGGGGGGAAGCTATGTATGTACAGGAGTAAGGGGTATATAGGAAATCTCTGTACATTCTGCTCAATTTTGCTGTAAACTTAAAACTGCTCTAAAAAATAAAATCTATTTAAAAAAATTCACTAGAAGAGCTTGATGGCATATTTGAGCAGGCAGAAGAAAGGGTCAATGAACTTGAAGATAAGGCAATTGAAATGATCCAATATGATGGGCAGAAAGAAAAAAAGAATGAAGAAAAATAAACAGAACCTGAGAGACCTGTGGGACATCATCAAACATACCAACATATGCATTAGGAAGTCCCAGAATGACAAGAGAGAGAGAGAAAAAGGGACAGAAAAAATATTTGAAGAAATAATGGCTGAAAACTTCCTAAATTTGATGAAAGACATAAATTATCTACACATCCCAGAAACCCAACAATCTCTAAGCAAAATAAACTCAAAAAGATCTATACTAAGATGCATTATAGTCACACTGCCAAAAGCCAAACACAAAGAGAGAATCTTGACAGCAGCAAGAGAGAGGCAACTTGTTACTTACAAAGGAGCCTCAATAAGATTAACAGCTCATTTCTTGTCAGAAATCATGGAGGCCAGAAGGCAGTGGAATGAACATTTAAAGTGCTAAAAGAAAAATAACTGTCAACCAAGAATTCTATATCCAGAAAAAAAAATTCTTCAATGATGAAGGAGAAATTAAACCATTCCCAATAAACAAACCTAAGGGTGTTCATTACTAGTAGACCTGCCCTACAAGAAATGCTAAAGGAGTCCTCAGGCTAAATTAAAATGTAACTATACAGTAACTGGAAGCTGTATGAAGAAATAAAGAACACTGGTAAATATAGATATTTACATAGGTAAATATAAAAATCTTAAA
The DNA here is from genome assembly GCA_031878705.1 of Tapirus indicus. Taxonomy (NCBI): domain Eukaryota; kingdom Metazoa; phylum Chordata; class Mammalia; order Perissodactyla; family Tapiridae; genus Tapirus; species Tapirus indicus. The sequence goes on from CM062932.1 coordinate 10,565,493, forward strand.
GTACTTTTGGTTTGTAACTCCTTTTTTCATATACAATTTAAAAGGTAAATGCATAAAACAGTAATTACAAATCTGTGACAAGAACAATATGAAGGGGTAGGGAAAGAGATGTATAGGAACAGCAAGTTTGTACACTGTTGAAACTAAAGTTGGTATTACTCAAACTAGGTTATTATTACTTTAAGATGTTAATTGTAATCCCAAGGTAACCATTAAGAAAATAACCTTAAAAATATACAGAAAAGGAAAGAACAGAATCAAAATGGTATCAACAAAAAACACCAAATGGCAATAATGGAGGAATTGAGGAACCAAAACATATAAGACATACAGAAAATAACTATACGCATACCTCAGAGATACTGTGGGTTCAGTTTCAGACCACCGCAACAAAGTGAGTATTTCAATAAAGCGAGTCATGGATTTTTTGGTTTCCCAGTGCATATAAAAGTTATGTTTACACTATACTGTAGTCTATTAAGTGTGCAATAGCATTATGTCAAAAAAAGTACATATCTTAATTTAAAAAATACTTTATTGTGAAAAAATGCTATCATCTGAGACTTCAGTGAGTTGTAATCCTTTTGCTGGTGGAGGGTCTTACTGCAATGTTGACGGCTGCCGATTGATCACGGTGGTGGTTACTGAAGGTCGGGGTGGCTGTGGCAACTTCTTAAAATAAGACAACAATGAAGTTTGCCGCACTGATTGACTCTTCTTTTCACGAACAATTTCTCTGTAGCGTGTAATGCTGCTTGATAGCATTTTACCCACAGCAGAACATTTTTCAAAATTAGAGTCAATCCTCTCAAACCCTGCCACTGCTTTATCAACTAAGTTTATATAATATTCTAAGTCCTTCATTGTCATTTCAACAATCATCACAACATCTTCACCAGGAGTAGATGCATCTCAAGAAACCACTTTCTGGGGCCAGCTGGTGGCGCAGCAGTTTAGTTCACGCTTTGGCAGCCCAGGGTTCGCGGGTTCAGATCCCAGGCACCCGCCAACACACTGCCTGTCAGCCATGCCGTGGTGGCGTCCCCTATAAAGTAGAGGAAGATGGGCACGGATGTTAGCCCAGGGCCAGTCTTCCTCAGCAAAAAGAGGAGGATTGGCAACGGATATTAGCTCAGGGCTGGTCTTCCTCACACACAAACCACTTTCTTTGCTCATCCATAAGAAGTACGAAGCAACTCTTTATCCATTAAAGTTTTGTCATGAGATTGCAGTATTTCAGTCACATCTTCAGGCTCCACTTCTAACTCCAGTTCTCTTGCTATTTCCTCCACATCTGTAGTTACTTCCTCCACTGAATTCTTGAACCCCTCAAAGCCATTAAAGAGGGTTGGAATCAACTTCTTCTGAATTCCTGTTAATGTTGATATTTTGATCTCTTCCCATGAATCACAAATGTTCTTAATGGCATCTAGGATGGTGAATCCTTACCAGAAGGTTTTCAATTTACTTTGCTCAGGTCCATCAGAGCCACTATCTACGGCAGCTATAGCCTTATGAAATGTATCTCATTTAGACTTGAAAGTCGAAATTACTCCCTGATCCATGGGCTGCAGACTGGATGCTGTGTCAGTAAGCATGAAAACAACATTAATTTCGTTGTACATCTCCATCAGAGCTCTTGGGTGACCAGGTGCACTGTCAATGAGCAGTAATATTTTGAAAGGAATCTTTTTTTCTTTTTTTTTGGTGAGGAAGATTGGCCCTTAGCTAACATTTGTTGCCAATCCTCCTCTTTTTACAGAGGAAGATTAGCCTTGAGTTAACACCTGTACCCATCTTCCTCTATTTTGTATATGGGACGCTGCCACAGCATGGCTTGATGAGCAGTGCGTAGGTCCACGCCCAGGATCTGAACCTGTGAACCCCGCCACCAAAGCAGAGGGCATGAACTTAACCACTATGCCACCAGGTTGGCCCCAGAATCTTTTTTTCTGAGCAGTAAGTCTTCAACAGTGGGCTTAAAATATTCAGTAAACTATACTGTAAACCATGTAAGCTGTCACCTAGGCTTTGCTGTTCCATTTACAGAGCACAGGCAGAGTAGATTTAGCATAATTCTTAAGGCCCCTAGGATTTTTGCAATGGTAAATGAGCACTGGCTTCAACTTGAAGTCACCAGCTGCATTAGCCCCTAACAAGAGAGTCAGCTTGTTCTTTGAAGCTTTGAAGTCAGACACTGACTTCTCCTCTCTAGCTATCAAAGTGCTAGATGGCATCTTCTTCCAACATAAGGCTGTTTCATCTACATTGAAAATCTGTTGTTTAGTGTAGCCACCTTTATTAATTATCTTAGCTAGATCTTCTGGATAACCTACTGCAGTTTCTATATCAGCACTTGCTGCTTCCCCTTGCACTTTTATGTTATGGAGGTGGTTTCTTTCCTTAAACTTCATGAGCCAACCCCTGCTAGCTTCAAGCTTTTCTTCTGCAGCTTCCTCACCTGTCTCAACCTTCACAGAATTGAAGGGAGTTAGGGCCTTGCTCTGGATTAGACTTTGGCTTAAGGGAATGTTGTGGCTGGTTTGATCTTCTATCCAGACCACCAAAACTTTCTCGATATCAGCAATAAGGCTGTTTCACTTTCTCATCATTCACGTGTTCACTGGAATAGTACTTTTAATTTCCTCCAAAAACTTTTCCTTTGCATTTCCAACTTGGGTAACTGTTTGGTGCAAGAGGCCTAGCTTTCATCCTATCTCAGCTTTTGACATGCCTTCCTCACTAAGTTTAATCATTTCTAGCTTTTGACTTAAAGTGAGAGACGTGAAACTCTTCCTTTCACTTGAACACTTAAGACGCCATTGTAGGGTTAATTTCAGTATTGTGGTGTCTCAGGGAATAGGGAGTCCTGAGGAGAGGGAGTAGTCAGAACACACACAACATTTATTGATGAAGTTTGCTGTCTTTTATGGGCGTGGTTCATGGCACCCCAAAACAACTACAATAGCAACATCAAAGATCAGTGATCACAGACCACCATAACAAATATAATATTGAAAAAGTATGAAATATTGCAAGAATTACCAAAATGTGACAATAGAGACACAAAGTGAGCAAATGCTGTTGGAAAAATGGTGCCAATAGACTTCCTCAACGCAGGGTTGCCACAAACATTCAATCTGTAAAAAACGCAGTATCTGCGAAGCATAATAAAGCAAAGTGCAATAAAATGAGGTATGCCTGTAGCTAAATGGCAGAAGTCCTTCCTTATCGATAATTACTTTGAATACAATTGAATTAAATGCTCCAATTAAAATATAGAAATTGGCAGAACGGATTAAAAAAAACCATGATCCACCTATACGTTCTCTACAAGAGACTCACTTTAGATACAAAGACACCAAGAAGTTGAAAATAAAAGGATGAAAAAAGACAGTCCATGCAAATGGTAACCAAAAGAGAGCTGAGGGGCTGTATTACTATCAGACAAAACAGATTTCAAGCCAAAAAAGGTTATATCAAGAAGACATAACAATTACAAACATATATGCACCTAACAGAGCCCCAAAATATATGAAGAAAAAATTGACAAAATTGAAGGGAGAAATATAGACAGTCCTACAACAATATTTGGAGACTTCAATACCCCACTTTCAATAATGGAGACAACAATAAGGAAATAGAGGACTTGAACACTATAAGCCAGGCACTATTCTGGGATTCAACAATGAATACAAAAAAATCCCCGCCCTCACGGACCTTACAGAAATTAAACAAGATTTTAAAAGATATACTATGTAGGATATTAGGAGAAAAATTAAACAGGGAAGGAGAACAGGGACTGTCAGAGGGATGCAGATTTTACTCAGTGTGGTTGGGGAAGACCTCTCTAAGAAGATAACATCTGAGTAAAGAGTAGTTCTCCTTACCCTCAATTATCATGTTTATCATAATACTTCAAAAATGTGTGTACTAGACAAACTCCCCATCCAGCTGGTGAAATACTTGTTGGTCAGGACTGTTTTCAGTTCCTAGCATAGAGCTTACATAAAGGGGCTATTTAATAGGCTTCCTGAATTGAAATGACAGAATAATCAACACCTGTGTGTGCATGTGCACACATACACACACACAGTTCAGGGGGTTACAGCGGCCTATAAATTGCTACTGAATTGTTTACTAACATCGTTACCCTTGGTCCTCCAAAATAAATTAGTTTCCACATGGTCAGTCCTTCAGTTCAATGGGCTAGATGAAAAGTAAACGGAGTGTGTTTTCTCAAACACTGGCCTCACTACCCAGAAACTGGGCATCTCCTTAAGTCAACCATTAATAAGGAAAAAAGTCTCTTAGATTGACTTGCTCTCAGAAACTCATTAACTTGCTCTTAACACACATTTTACACATAAAAACAGAGGCCTACAAAGGTCAAAATTCTAGTTAGAAATGGGAGTGTTTGCTGGGGGTCCTGAAAGGTCATTGCCTCAGATCTACTTCTAACCAGGAAAAAACCTCCAGAAACCTCTGCCTCCTGACCTGCACCAAGCTCATTTCCAGCTGCAGGGCATCTCTCTCTCTCCGAGCTGTATCCAGCTCTCCTTCCAACCGTTGCAGCTCAGACTGCACCAATGCCAACTGCTGCTGGGCCTCCCGGGTTGCCTGGGCCTCCCTCTGGGTGTTCCCCTGAGAAAGGGAAATCAGACTTAAGTACATACCTCATTTCCTGTCTCCTGGTTACCTCCATTCCCCAGTTCATTCTCCCATACCCTAAAACTCAAGCTTCCTCTCTCTTTCTCTCCACATTTGACCTATTTCCTCATCTCTGTTTAATCTCACTCTTTGGCCTTCCACGTATTTGATGCCCCCAGCCCTTCCTGCTGACCCTACACTCTTAATCTTGTCTCTTACATATAGTTCTCTCTCCATCTCAGTCCCCCTATGCCCCATATTCTGACATCCTGTCTCACTGAATTATTTTGCCCTTCATCTGTTCCCCATTCACTCCCCAATTGCTGCTTTTACCTTCTCCCTTTCCAACTGAGCCTGGCCCTCCTCCTGCAGCGCCTGGTAGCGTTCCTTAAGCTGGTGCTCTTGCTGGGCCCGGGTCTGCCGTTCTTCTTCTAGGGCAACCTGAAGTGTCTCCAACTGGTGATGCTCACTGAGTTGCCCAGCCCGAGCCTCATCCCGCTCTTCCTGCAGGGCCCGGCACCGCTGCTGTTCTAGCTCCAAGCTCAGGGTCAGAGCTTGCCTTTCCTCTTCCTATAGCCCCAGGAGAAAACCAAGATCCTTAGCAAGCCCTCAAGAGACCAGTAATTTGCCCCTCACCCCCACACAATGTACCCACTGAGAATTATGCCTATTATAAAGATAATAGTCGAGGGGCCAGCCCAGTGGCATAGTGGTTAAGTTCACGCGCTCCGCTTCAGCAGCCCAGGGTTTGCAGGTTTGGATCCCAGGTGCAGACCTACGCACCACTCATCAAGCCATGCTGTGGCGGCATTCCACATGTAAAATAGAGGAAGACTGGCACAGACGTTAGCTCAGTGACAATCGTCCTCAATCACAAAGAGGAGGATTGGCAACAGATGTTAGCTCAGGGCCAATCTTCCTCACCAAAAAAAAAAAAAAAGATGATAGTTGACAAGCCCACAGGATTACAATATAGTAGGTAAGAGCTTCTCTTTCAGAATTAGGTAGATTTGGGTTCAAATCTCAGCTTGAATCCAGCCTTGTCATTTACTATGTGTTCTTAGGCACACATCCTCATTTGTAATGTGGGAATAATATCAGAGTCTACCCTGTGAGGATTAAAGTAAAAAGTGTATGTAAAGCATCTAGCAGTGTCTAGCACATAGTAAGTACTCAATACACAATAGCGATCACCATCATCATCAAAAGACATTCCACAAAGACTAGAAAATCCAGCCTACAGTCATGTACTAGCCAAGCAGCAACCATTATCAACACTGTTGGATGTAGCCTGTTAAGACTACAAGTACCAGCATGCATGTAGCAAGCATGCATCATGCGTGCAACAAGTTCCAAACCTGGCTACTAACTCATATGGGTAATCATCTTACCATTTCAGCAACAAGGAACTTGAGTGAGTCTCATCCCATACCTTTTTTAGCTATACCCTGGACCAGAGTTCCCAAACCTGGCTGAGCAAAATCACCTAGAAAATTTCTGAAAATATTTATATTCCCCAGCCCCACCATATATCTACTGAATCAAAACCTCTGGGGATGGGTCCCAGAAATCAGTATTTTAAATTAATTCCCCAGATGATTCTAATGAGGATACAATTTGCAGTCTCTCAAACATATTTGGTGGCAGAGCCCTGTTGTTGTAGAGTATCTAGCAGAACTAGTGTTGTAAGGAACACACTTTGGGTAACACTGCTCTGGTGCAAGTCAAATTATGAACTCCCACAACCACCAATCACCCATAGCTCTCTAGAAGTAACTGACAGCCTCCATTGGAATTAACTCAGCCCAGCACTCTCACCAGCGTCTCTCTTTCCTGTTGCTGCAGTCTGGCACCTTCCTGTTCACGACTCAGGGCCTCCATGGCCTCAGAAAGGCTTTGTTCCAGGCGGGTTACTGTCTGTCAGGGAGAGGGCAACAAATGACAGAGGAACTGAGGGGATGTTATATTTCCTGTATATTTCAAAAAGCATTAACAATGTAAACTTTAAAAGTAAGACTTAGCCAAATGACTTGGGGGCCAAAAAGAAGACTACATGGTGTGAGAAAAGCTGGGAAGACATCAACAACGCAAGTTTGACAGCAGAAACAGTGAAGGGAAAGGAAATAGGGGAGGAGAACTATCAGGACAGCTAATGCAAGACTGAGGTCAATCTGCTGGGAACCCTAAGTCCAGAGCTATTTCTACCCCCTTCCATCTAGCCATCTGTGACCTAGGTTCTAAGGCCATATGATCCAGGTTGCCCACCTCTTGCTGTTTGCTTCTAGTGAGTTCAGCTGCCTGGCGCTCCTCCTGGAGTCCCCGAAGCACCTCTGTCCGCTCAGCTTCATGCCGGTTCCAGCCCTCCACCACTCGGGCCAGGGTCTCAGGAGAGGAAAATCAGATGGAATTTCAAAATAACTTTTTTGTCCTCTTTCTGCCCACAGGGGCAGGGTCAATAGCCACCTTCTCCCAGTAGTCAGTAAGCTCCCCCTTACCCCAGCTCCTTATGTGAATGAAGAAACATTGGATGGCCACCCCCTATTTACCATTCCTTAGTGCCCTCCATGAAAAGACCCACCCACATTCCACTACCCTGGCACCTTGTCCAGTTGCTCGATCATGATATCTTTCTTGCGGTCGGCAGTCACCGCCACAGCTAACTGTTGCTGTAGCTCTAGCACTCGAGTCTGCAGGCTCTGAATACGGCGCTCACAATGCTGGGAAGAAGGGTGAAGAGTCTGGGTGTTGCCATCCTTAATCTGACCAAAAGACCAAACTTCCCAGCTCCTCTAGGGGAAATGGGCTGGAGACAGGGAGCCTGGGTCCCCAAAACAGAATAGGTTTGGAGAGGGAGAATCAAGAATTCTGGAAGAGGAATCTTGAGGCCCAAGACCTCCAACACCTTCCTCTACCTTCTCAGGAAATAGGAGCATAGCTTCCAGGCTCTTTGGATCTCCTAAGAAAAATTTCCATGAACCTTTTGGCAGGGTGCAGCAGCCCACACTGCAAAGAGCAGGAAGTTACTCCTGCCTTAAGAAGCTCATTGGATGCAATGATTAAACATAGCAAGGATAAAAGTGAAAGCCTTTCCTTCATGCCTAAGCAGTTTAAAACAGAGAAAGAGAGCATTCCAAAAATGACAATACAACAAATGATTTTGACTTTTCCTCTGCCTTGTCTCTCTCTCTGCCCCCTTCAGACAGGCTGAGACTCACAGAGAGAAAGCTCGTTATGTCACCAACAGCTATAAAGCCTTTGCACAAGCCAGCAAAGTTCGTTGTTCATTCACCAAACACTTATGGAGTGTTTCTATGTGTTAGGTATATTCTAGACCATAGGGAGACAGTGCTGAACAAGACAAGGTGTGACCCTCACAGAGCTTAGATTTTAGAGGGGAGAAACAAACAAGATATATCAGACTGTGATAAGCTATATGAAGGAAATAATAGAGTGATCTGAAGGGATACCTGGAGGGGAAGTGTGCCATTTTAGACAGGATGGTCAAAGAAGGCTTCCCTGAAGAGCCATTTAAGCAAAGTCCCAGATTGCAGGTCCTTAACCCACAGCCCTTTTCAGCACTCAGCACTATTTCTAACCTTTGCTGCTTTCAAAAGGAAGCTTTTGTGTCTCACCTTGCGACGAGTATGCTCTGAATCCAGTGCATCTCTCAGGCCCTGAAAATCCGGGGGATTGAGTGGGGGCCCTGGCCGAAGGCTGGTGTAGCGGGGAAACAACTCCTCCAGGGCTTGGGCTGAGCTAGATGGAGACAAGTCTTGCAGGGGCCGGGTGCTGAGCAAATTAAGTAGAGAATGTCAGGTCTGGGAAAGTTTTCAAGATTCACTAGTCCAACTGAGACATTTTACAAATGAGGACTCTGAAACTCAGAAAGAGCAAGAGACTTGCCCAAAGTCATAATGCTAGACAGTGACAGAGCCATAGATAGGACAGAGGTTCTGTGATTCACTCTATAGTGTTCCTTTCTCTAAGCCACACTCCCTGCAGTAAAAGTCTCAGCAGAAACAAGCTAACTCTTCTGGGAGAAGAAGGACTAGAGACTGGGAAAAAGCCAGGTACTAGACAGCAGAGCCCATGCTCCTGAAGGATTAAAGGGGTAGAAAATAGGAAAGAAAGGATGAAAACTAAAAGCTAAGTGACAAGCATCTTAGGTCCTCAAGAACTACAAAAGCAGTAAAGGAAGAACCAAGGAATACAACACTTGGCTTTCCAAGAAAGCAAGCAAGCTAGGAGAATCCCAAGGAGAACTCACTTCAGCAAGGTGGCTGTGCTGTCACTGTCAAAGGAGTCCTCTTCTCGTCTCTCTGAGCCAGCACCTGGAGTAAGGGGATCCCCTGCAGACAGCCAGAGGGACCCCACAGCCAGGGTCAGGTAAGGATAGGAACAGGGACCACTTTCAGGAGAAGAGAGGAGAGAGCTTTCCTTTCTACCTCAGTCACTCCTCTGGCCCCTCTCCCAAAAAACTGGAGACTTTCCTCCTGAAACCTCTTGTCTCAGAGGTCTAGATTCTCTCACCCGTCCTCTACTTTCTCCCACCCCTTAAATTTAGGTTCTCCTTTATAGGGAAGAGGTTTACTCACGATAGGCTGTTTCACGTGAGGTTTGGAGTATGCTCTGGAGTTGACCCCGAACACTTTCCATCTCAAAGATATGCTTGGAACCATCCTAGAAAAAAGCAACACAGAAATCAGACGCAACCTGTATAATCTATAGTCTACCTACTGTCAGAGTAGATGGCATCCAGTACCCCCTAAAACCCAAGAATTTTTACTCCACCAGCTGGGAAAGCCAAGAAAAACAGAACTGACCCAATAAGGGTCAGAAACTCAAATGTCTACACAAGCCAGACAGGTAATGTAAATGAATTAGGTGGGCAGGTTTAAACAAGAATGGTGAGGATTCTTGCCAGCTAGGCAGCAAATACCTGTCTAAAGACCGTGTAGCCCGTGGCTACCAGTTTTTCAAACTCTAGAAAACCGAACCAGTTTGCAAATTGGTTATGACACCTTTGCTACCCAAAACTAACAACTATCTTCTCTGCAACGTGTGTAATTGATCAAACCACGTTTTAATGATTTACATGCCAAATTTTGAACCATACAATCAAAATAGTTTTGAGCTGGAAGGACATTAGCATATTTTGCTGCTACCCTCAAGTCCCTAGTTCCCTCTTCCTCATCCTCACTCCCAGTGCCCAAGTCCCAGTCAAAGGGCAGCAACCTATCCCACAGCGCAGCTGTCTCTGACAAAAAGTCGCTAAGAAGTGTCACAATTTTCCAAATTATGGTGTCCCAGGCCACTCTCTCCCTCATAAACATTTGCTCCCAGGAACAAGCATGACTGACTCTGTAGCTAAAAGGAATTTGAAATCCAACAATAGGAGTTCAAATCTCAGTAAAGCTATTTCTTTTTACCACCCCCAATCCCAAGACACTAGAGGTCCCCAAGACACACCTTCCTCACCTTTTTCTTCGAGTTGTTCTCCAATCCAACTGACAAGCTGTGACTCAGCTCTTGGGCCAAGCTGTCTAGAGGTGGGGAGGTGGAGGGTAAATACAGCTGGGCTCGGGCTGTGGCCTCTGCCTGACGACTGAGGTGCAAAGAAGTATAGAGCTGGGAGGTCACCTCAGAGGATACCTGGTTCAGCCCAGGGGCTTCTGAGGAATCACTCAGGAGATCCTCAGCCCGGAGAGGTGAACTGGGCCTGGTAGCTGACGTTGCCATGAGTACAGGGAAGAGACAACTGGAAACAGCAGAGCTGGGAATTCCTGGTTCTGCTTTAGGAGAGCCCAGGGGGAAAAGTACACGGAGAAGGAAGATTTCGGAGAAAGGAGGAAGACTCCAAGCCAAGGATCCTTGATGAATAAGCGTATGGAGGTTTTCTGGTTAGAGAAAAGGTTTCCACCCGTTCCAGAGGCCATGGAAGAGAGCAAAAGCATTTCTTTCCACAGCTCCTGGGAACAGTGGAAAAGAAGGATGCAGGAAGGAGGGGTGGGGACAGAAGACCAACTGCGGGGCAAAAGCACCACTGCAGTTCCTCTGGAGTGCTGAAAGCTGCAGATCAACTTCTAGCACAGGCTATCACTGGTCAACCGAGCTCTTAAGTTCTCACACTCAAAACGTGCTAACTGAAACGTACCCAAATCCAATAGGGACCTAATCTCCGTCCAGCTGCTTTATGTGCCCCTCAACTGGCTCCAGTCTCAAGAGAGGCAGGAAGCTCACGTTCCCCACCTCCCACACCCTTCCGCCCACACCACTCCTACCTGGGGTCAACACTCTTGTATATCCCCTCCGACTCCTCCTGGAAGAAAGCCATAGCCAAGCTCCCTAGAATCCCTCCCTTCCCACCACCCGCAAAGAAACCTGGTGAACACTCAGCCACGCCCTCAGACGTCCCTAATAAGCATGCCGCCCTCAAGCCTGGCCTGAGATCCTCTACCCCGACCACCCCGTTCCGACTAGTCTCCACATTTGCAGTCCTCAGCCTCCCAATTTGCCAAGGTGGGGACAAGGCATTGCTCCCGAACCCTGAGCCCTGGTCCAGGAAGACCAAGATCCCCCCACTCTAGCGTCTTTCCCTACACTCAAAACCGTTGGCAACCTCCCGCCCACCAGCCGCAGCCCCGCCTCGCTCGCCTCGATGACGTCACCAGCCCAGGACATCTCGCTCGCAGCGGCTCCTATAGCTTCCGGAGCCCGGGAGCCGGGACGCGCTTGCGCGACTTCGGGACCATGGATTGGCTGAGAGATGTTTTGGGGCGGAGTTATTGCTCCGCTGAGGCAGCGGGAGGACCCGGTGGGGTGGGGCTCCGCGGAAACGGGAAGTATCTAGTGACGGACACTCGGAGCAATTCCGGTGAGTCCGGGGGTGGGGTCCCCAGCTGGTTGGAGGAATCTGGGACCGAGAACTGGAGCCCACTGAGTGTGGGCGGTCCTGGAGCGAGGCTTACACTTTCTGCCCTGCAGATGACTGTCCACAACCTGTACCTGTTTGACCGGAATGGAGTGTGTCTGCATTACAGCGAGTGGCACCGCAAGAAGCAAGCGGGGATCCCCAAAGAGGAGGTGACGAGAGGGCCCCGCGCAACCCGGGTGACCTCGCATCTCCAAACGCACTTCCCCCAATCCAGCCCTTCCTCTCCAAACCCCAGCTAGTTCCCGCCCCTACCCCGTCTCCTTCAACAACCGTGAACTAACTCTGTCCCTCTCCCTCCAGGAGTACAAGCTGATGTACGGGATGCTCTTCTCTATTCGCTCGTTTGTCAGCAAGATGTCCCCGCTAGACATGTATGCGGAGTCAGAGGGGATGTTGAGGGAAGGAGGGCTAGCCTTGGGAATTCTGGAGTGGGAGAAACTTTCTGGACTGGGAGGGGCATGGCCCCCAGAGACAGGAAGGAGACAGAGAGAGGGGGAGTCTGGAGCTAGAGTGCTGGAGCTGGCAGGAGCGGCGGTGGGGAAGATCTGAAGGTAGTGGGGTTGGGCCCAGGGGCTGAACTGAGGGGTGAAGATGGGAGGTGTCTTTACTCAACCAGGCTCCTACAAATGATATCTTTAGAGAAGAGGGAGTCGACCTACAGGGGATCAGAACTATCTCTTTGGGAGAGATTCCGCTCCCATTCTTTAACATCTTCCTCATCTCTGCAGGAAGGACGGCTTCCTGGCCTTCCAAACCAGCCGTTACAAACTCCATTATTACGAGACGCCCACTGGAATCAAGGTTGTCATGAATACCGACTTGGGCGTGGGACCCATCCGGGATGTGCTACACCACATCTACAGTGCGGTCAGTGCCAGCCCCTGGGAGCCTTCCTCCACAGCTCCTCAACAGCCATGGCCTCTTAGAGCCCCAAGATCCCTTCAGCTTCCCTGCCCTAATTCTACTCTATTGTATCTCTATTGAAGTCAAAGTTTTCTCTGGACCCTTTAGGTCCTTAAACGCTCCCACCACCAGTTTCTCCTCAGGGAGGACTTGCCTCCCAGCCCTTGATCCAGGGGCATTCACACGCTCCTGAGGTTAGACTAGGTTTGGGGTTGAAAACAAGAAGTGTCCAAAGCCTGGCTTTAACACCCTCCCCCTCCATAGCTGTATGTGGAGCTGGTGGTGAAGAATCCCCTGTGCCCGCTGGGCCAAACTGTGCAGAGTGAGCTCTTCCGCTCCCGACTAGACTCCTACGTCCGCTCTCTGCCCTTCTTCTCTGCCCGAGCTGGCTGAAGGAAGCACCTACCTCACCCCTGAGGAGAATCCTGTCTGCCTGGGGCCCTTCCTAGGCTGTTTCACCTGAGGGCCCCCACTGCCAGCCTCCCCACCCTCCTCCTGCTCGCCCCCAGCAGCCCTCCCAGGGCAACAGCCAAAAGCTTGCCCTGGTGCCCTCTGGATCACAGGAAGGAAGCCTCCAGGAGTCCCTACACCTCCAAACCAGGCCCACTCCCCAGTTTTATCCCCTACCTGACACTATGAGAAGTACAGAATAAACTTGTTTTACCCTCTGTGGCCTGAGTGTGTCCGTTTGAGTGGTTGTGGGGGCCTGCCCCACTCATGAAGGCATGAACCAGGGTGGCCACATCCCCTGAGCCTGCACAGAGGCTTTGTTCATGGACTTCTCAACTGTGGCACCACTGACATTTGGGGCTGGATAATTCCTTGTGGGAGGCGGGCTGTCCTGTGCTTTGTCCTGGCCGCCACTCACTAGATGCTGGAAGCACATCTTTCCCCTTTCCCACTAGTGACAATCAAAAATGTTTCCATGGGGACGGCGGGTGGAGTAGTGGTTAAGTTCGCATACTCCGCTTTGTGGGCTTGGGGTTCGCAGGTTCGGATCCCGGGCATGGACGTACACACTGCTTATCAAGCCATGCTGTGGTGGAATCCCACATACAAAATAGAGGAAGATGGGCATGGATGTTAGCTCAGGGCCAATCTTCCTCACAAAAAAAAAGTCTCCACACATTGCCATATGTCCCCTAGGGGACAAAATCGTCCCGGATTGAAAAGCACTGGGCTGGAGAAAGGCCGACCTGCCTGAGTCCCAGAGGGTAGGAAAACCACCCTCTCGAGTTTTGGTCTCTGGCTCCTCTGAGCACGCTTAATACTCAAGCCGCAGAGCTTCGGAAGGCGGGGCTTATGCAGATAGGCGGCAGATTTGGCAGGGAAGAAGGAGGCTTTATGCAGATGAGGGGGGTGGTGCCTGTATCTTGATTAGCTGGGCCCGCTGCCGACGCGACTGCAAGCCTAGCCGGTCCCGCTGCGGTTCGGGCTGAGGTGGCACCTCTCTTCCACCCCCCTCGGCCCTAGGTCCCTACCCCTCCGAGGATCGCCCTCGACCTTCACCCTCATCCATTTCTCCCTCCTCCTCCCGGCGCCAGTGCCCCCGTATCCGAATATCTCCACTTGTGGCGCCCCCCGCGTTTCTCCCCTCCCGCCGCAAACCCCGCGACCTCCAGCAGCCCGCCCCCGCGGGCCCGATCAGCCTGGAGGCCCCCGCCGCAGCCCAGGCTCCTCAGCCTTCCCGCTCTCCCAGGGCTTGCATCACTACACCCACGGGTGTCCGCTCTCAGGCTTCCCTGTTCTCTCCTCCCGCCCCCTCGGAGCCGCCTCCCCCGCCCTGGCCAGCCGGCATGCAGGTGTCTATCGCGTGTACCGAGCAGAACCTTCGCAGCCGGGGCAGTGAGGACCGTCTGTGTGGACCCCGGCCGGGCCCCGGGGGCGGTAATGGCGGGCCGGTCGGCGGGGGGCATGGGAATCCTCCCGGGGGAGGAGGGTCGGGCCCCAAGGACCGGGCCGCACTGGTACCCCGACCCCCAGCACCCGCTGGGGCCCTCCGAGAGAGCACCGGCAGAGGCACTGGCATGAAATACAGGTATGGGGGTAGCCGGGCAGCCCGCCCCATCTGCTCCCCTTTCTTGATCTCTGAGGCTTCTTGGGATGCTGCGAGGACCCCCCTCAAACTTCGCTTAAAAGGTCCCAGCTCATTCCATCTCTCGGCACTCCCTTACTTGGTCCCTCTCTTGCTCTCTGTCGATACCCCTGACTAGGAGAAAATCAAGTTTACCAAGGTTGACAGGGTCCTGTCAGACCCAGGGAATACTCCTGAGCTTCCCTCCTTACCCCCACTAAGGCCAGAGATGCTCAGATCTCCAGGCTGCACCCCCATAGAGTGTCCTTGGTCAGTGTCCTGGCAAGAAGGGGGGAAGGAAACAGCTTCTCACTCTGGCCTGCTCAGGGTGCTGACCCAGATACTGCCCCAACTGCCCCAAGGGCCCTGGTCTCCTGTGACCTTTCTTGGTGGGAAGGGAAGTGGGGCCCTGGGAAGGATGGACCACATCTCAACCCGGTGCTGAGGGACAGAGCCCTGGTGGGGAAGGTGGACTGAAATGTAACCGATTTTGTCTCAGAGAACCACTGGGCTCTCAGAACTCACAGTAGGGGAGAGGGGAGGGGCTCCTGTTTCGGAGTGAGCAGAGGTCACTGATCTGACCTGGCTTTGTCACTTGAGGAATTTGACCCCCTCCATGTGGCAGCCCTGATTGGAAGCTGAGCTCACTACCTGGGTAGGGGGCCTTGGGAGGAGGGGAGACTTCACAAGCCAACAGGAGCAGAGGGAGTGGAGAGGAGAAAAGGGAAAATTGTCGTACTCCCCACCCAGGTGTCCCACCTGCCTTTGTTGGTGGCCCATCTGCCTAGCCTGTCTAAGGACCCCTGCCTGCCTAAGTGCCTGAACTTGACTTGGTTTACCCCTTCCACCCCAGTGTCTGCCCTTTAGCATAGCACTCTCTGTCTGAGGGTCTGTTTTCACAAACTCATCACAATCAGCCAGGCACATTCCTCCCAGCCCCCGACTCCACATATTCCAGAGATGACTCAAAAACAGACAAGCCCCACCAGAAGAAACACAAACCAGGCAGCACATCTTCAATTTGATAGGAGGGAACAGAGGCATTGGACAGTGGCTCCAGGGAAGTAGTCATTTATTCACTTGTGCTATAGGCATAGCACTGCCCATTGGGTCTAGTTTCTCTGGACGGAGACACCCTGAGGGCTTCTCAGTCTAGAGGGAGAAGAGCTGGGGACTGATAATCTATGTCCCTAATGGAGGCCCCACCCATTCCTGCTGCTTCTGTATCCTGCAGGAACCTAGGAAAGTCTGGTCTTCGGGTATCCTGTCTTGGCCTAGGTGAGTTAGAAAGAAGAAGAGCTAAGGGAACTGGCATTCTTTCATGCTTGCCTCCCACAGTTCTCACATGCCTGGCTTCTCTCTTGCAGGTACCTGGGTTACATTTGGTTCTCAGATCTCAGATGAGGTATAAGTGATGGGACCTAGTAGCAGGGTGAGGGGGTGTGAGGGAACCAGAAAAGGGAGAAATGAACTTGGATAGGGGTTTGGACAACAAGCATGGAGAATGGTGGACCTGAGGATGGGAGATGAGGAAAGGGGAGAGAATGTGGAAACCTGAGGGCTGAAGTGTGATGGGCTAGAGTGCAGTGAGGGAGGTAATTGAGGGGCTAGTGGTTGATCTTCAATTCTTTCTCTCACCTCCCTAGACAGCAGAGGATGTGTTGACAGTAGCCTATGAGCATGGTGTAAACCTGTTTGACACCGCCGAAGTGTACGCAGCGGGAAAGTAAGGACCGGGGGGGGGAAAAAGCTAAGTTATACTTGGAACGCTGAGAGAACATCAGGGCTTCTTGTTTTCCCTCTAAAGAACCCTGGGAATTCTGTGAACACTAAATTCCAACCTTTCAGCCAATTGACCCCTGAAGCATTATGGGAATTGTAGTCCCAATATCAGTCTCTCTCCAGCTTCTAGAGGGCAATAGGCATACTGTGCAGTCAAAATAAAATAAAACTAACAAATATATCCTGGGCATCAGTTATGTGCAACTATATGATTACAAAGCTGAATTTTCAAACACACCACACACCACATCACACACCATGGCTTCACACTGGGAGTAGCCAAAACCTAGAATGACCTACCCCTGCCTCTTCTCCACTTGGCAAAATCTTCTGCTTATCTTCTAGACTTGGCCCAAATGTCAGCTCCTCCAAGAAGACTTTGCCCGACTCCCCAGAGTTGGTCACTACCCACCTCAGCTCCCAAAGCACTTTTGTGTATGTGTGAGGAGGATTGGCCCTGAGCTAACATCTGTTGCCAATCTTCCTCTTTTCACTTGAGGATGATAGTCCCTGAGCTAATATCTGTGCCAGTCTCTCTCTATTTTGTATGTGGGATGCCACCACGGCATGGCTTGATGAGTGATGTGTAGGTCCATGTCTGGGATCCAAACTGTGAACCCCAGGCCGCCAAAGCGGAGTGTTCAAACTTAATTATTATGCCACCAGGCCAGCCTGCCAAAGCACTTTATACTGGCCTCTGACACACAGTTCATCAATTACCAGTTTACACAGCCATATTCACTGCTCGGTTGGGAGGCTTCTCCTTCCGTGGAACTGGTATTGCTCTTCGCCACATCACCCAAGTACCTACACAGAGCCTAGCACAGAGCAGGCACTGCTCATGGGATGACATCAACTTGACCTCAAAAAGCTCACAGTCTTAAGAGGTTAAACAAACAAACCAAAAAGACAGGGAGATATGAAAGATTAAATAAGAGTAAAACACTTCCATAAGAGTTTATCATAACTTAAGACGTCACATGTTAGCTCATAATTAAGAGCAAAAGAATTGTGTAGCCAACAAGAGCTATGGAAGCTGACAAGGCCAGACCATAGACTACGGCAATCAGAGAACATTTTCCATAAAATGAGGCAGAATCCGAGCTAAGCTTTGGAGGATGGGTGGGACTTTGCAGAGACTCAAAGAAGGGGAAGGGCAATGCAGATGGTTTGAACCAGATAAGGCAGTGTCCTCCCCGGCTCCACTACAATCTGTCCCTCTCCCCTCATCCTATTCTATCCCTTCAGCATCCAGAACAGGGGTTGGTACATATTGATGCACAACTGATATTTGTTGAATGAATGAATGAATGAAAACGATATGACTATACCCCGAGTTCTAGGAGCCCCTCTTATTTAGTCTAGGATGGGGCTGACAGCCCAATGGGCTCCTGGTTTATGCTCCACTTTACAAGAGAGGAAATCTGTTGAAGGCAAAGGTGGAGAGGAGGGGAAGGAACTGGTCTACTTTGGAGGGGTGAGTGCTTCTGCATTGTTTTTCTTCCAGGGCTGAAAGAACCCTAGGCAACATCCTCAAGAGCAAAGGTTGGAGGTGAGACTGTGTTTTGGGGTGTTGCTGGGGACATGATCAACCAAAAGTCCTTTTCTTGCTGGTTCTCCTGTTTCTCTTCTTCCAGGAGATCAAGCTATGTCATCACCACCAAGATTTTTGGGGGAGGACAGTAAGTGCTGCCTTGCTATAACTGGGGAGATCTACAGAGAATGTGTGAAGGTGCATGGGATGGGGGTAGGGACAGCTGTCCCTGCACTTGCTACCCCAGGTCTGCACCTGCCTGTGAGGACTCATGCAATCCCAGTTCCTCATGGTGCCAGGCCAGCCCTGGTCCCTTATCTTTGACACACCTCATCTTTGACTTACCTTTTCCTGCAGGGCAGAAACTGAGCGAGGCTTGAGCCACAAACACATCATTGAGGGTGAGAGTTAGGGGCTGGGAACCTGCAATGGAGTTGGGAACATTCTCTGAAGCTCTGAGTCAGAGGTTTTGAATAGGGAAGCTAGGATCTAGGTGGTTATGGCAAAGGGGTAAGACCTGAATTCTTAGAAAACTGAAGCTTAAGCGCTTACCTTCCTCTCCCTATCCCTACCCTAGGTTTGCGAGGATCCCTGGAACGCCTCCAGCTGGGATACGTGGACATCATCTTTGCCAATCGCTCAGACCCGAACAGTCATATGGAGGGTAAAAGCAGCACCCCAACCCTGACAGTCCTTCAAAACTGCTCTCTCCCTGCTCAGGCAGCCTCCCAAGCTCCACAGGGAGGCTCAGACCCCAGGACTTGGACAGGGAGGGAGGCAAACAGCAGATACCAACCTCTCTGACTCCACAGAGATGCCTGGGGTCCTGGTGGGGCAGGCAGAGGTCTGCAGATCTGGAGCCCTGGACGCCAGGGGTCTGACAGTGAGGCTCTCCCTCTCCCATGTGCCTAGAGATTGTGCGAGCCATGACCTACGTCATCAACCAGGGCCTGGCCCTATACTGGGGGACATCCCGATGGGGGGCTGCAGAAATCATGGTGAGTGTGCCACCCCACTTCTCCCTGTCCCACAACTGGTTCCCACTTTTCACATGGCCACTCCAAACCCCACTCTACTGGAGGAGGGGGAGTGGAAGAAAATGGGAGTGCTCTGACCCCCATCTCTTCCCCATCCCAACTCAGGAGGCCTACTCCATGGCCAGACAGTTCAATCTGATTCCTCCAGTGTGTGAACAAGCTGAGCACCATCTGTTTCAGAGAGAGAAGGTGGAAATGCAGCTGCCAGAGCTCTACCACAAGATTGGTTCGCATCCCCCTCATCCCTACCTTTCCCTCGGCCTCACCATCACCTGGATCCTTTTCCCCACATTTAATCCTCTTCCTCTTAGGTGTTGGCTCAGTTACCTGGTCCCCTCTGGCCTGTGGCTTCATCACTAGCAAGTATGATGGACGAGTCCCAGATACCTGCAGGGCCCCCATCAAGGTGAGATCTGGGGGCTCAAGATGGCAGGCACTGGGCTATCTGGGCTTTTGGGGTGGCAGGGGATGTGGTCTTTTGCTGATGCTCCTTGGCCTCCAGGGCTACCAGTGGCTCAAAGACAAAGTTCAGAGTGAGGATGGCAAGAAGCAACAAGCCAAAGTCATGGACCTTCTCCCCATCGCTCACCAGCTGGGCTGCACTGTGGCACAGCTTGTTATTGGTGAGACACTGCCAGCCCGGAATGCTACAGGGGACTTGTCTCCTCCTGAGATGCTACCAAACCCCAGACTGGCTTCTCTCTAAGGAGGATCCTCTTCCTCAGAGACACTTCTTAAGTCTGTGTGCTCACTGTTCCCCATCAGTTCTCTTTTTTTCCTCCTCTGGCCCCAGCATGGTGTCTCCGCAGTGAGGGTGTCAGCTCGGTCTTGCTGGGGGTGTCGAGTGCAGAGCAGTTGATAGAACACCTGGGCGCCCTACAGGTGAGCTGGGGACTCAGAAGCAGAGCCCATCTCTGTCCCATTCCGCAGCAGTCAAGGCCTCCCTGTTCAACCCAGAACGGGCCCGTGAGGTCACCCACAAGGTCTTCGCTTTGCAGATAAGAGGTTCCAGGGCGACAAGGCAAGGCAGGGGCACAGCTGCAACTCTTTCCCTGCCAACTGGCCCCGCTGTGCTGCTCCCCAGGTCCTGGAACCTCATGCCCTTCTTCAGTGACCTGGAATGTACTGCCCTCTCCACCACCCGGTTCTCCTCCAGGTGCTGAGCCAGCTGACCCCACATACAGTGATGGAGATAGACAGGCTCCTGGGCAACAAACTGCATTCCAAAAAGTAGCCCGTCGCGGGGCGCAAGGACTCAAACCCTGAACCGCTTCTCCACGGCCGCCTCCCTCCCGCTTTGGACCCCTCCTCTCAGCGGCCCGAACCAGGGCGGCCCCGCCCACTAATGAGTCCCGGCTTCGAGTAGCGATACGCGTGAACAAAGCCATATCCTCTCGCACTGGAGCTTGAGAGGAAAAGTAGTCCGCCGCGCCCTTCTGCGTTCTCCTGGGCTTTCTTGCTAATCCTGGGCATGAGTTACTGGGCCGTCCCCTCTCTGCCCCTTCTCTCTTCTCCTAATCGCCAAGGCCCAAAAAATAAAAACACGGCAGATACAAGAAAGATCCAGGGTACCTCAAAAGTGGCCCTTGAAATGTCATCGAGGGGTAATAACCTGATAAGAAGTGGGTTGTGATGTCATCTGGGACAAAGGAAATGGGGCTCTTACATTATTCGATACAAAGGAAGCCAGGCTGGTCCTGGCAGGAAGTAAATGTGAATCTTTGGGAAACCAGGACTCTGCCCCCCAGCCAGGATGTGGAGGAGGGCTTGAAACTAAACTAGTGTTAATACTTTGTTCTTGCCAAGAGGGGGTAGGGTGGGAATACAGTGACACAGCACTGAGAAGGTAGAGGGAAATTTGATGGCAGATGTATAGCATGGTCAGGGTGGCCTTTGGAAAACACAGTTGGGCTGTGCTTTGCAGGAAATAGTGACAGATTTTAGGTGACGGCAGAGTCATGGGGCTGACTTAAAAAAGCTCTGGGGATGGACTTTTGAGCCTTAAGCAGGACTTCCTACCTGGCAGTGGAGGACTGCAGTCTTCATCCTGGCAATAACCTTAAAGCAATAATGATGGCCCCTCTTCTGTAAGACTTCCCAGGGAACTGTAAATAAAATCTCAGCTTGATCCTCACTCATCTTGTCTGAAATTGCAGGGTGGGAGGAGGTTGGGAGGTTAGGATCTCGGTCTCACATATCTGACTGTCTAGCCCCCTGCCGTTAGAAAGCTCCAGTACTCGTGTTCTCTCCATTGCTCATTTACCTCAGGGACCCAGCATCCTGCTCCTAGGCACTGCTCTCAAGGACCCAGACACCAGACACCCCAGGCCCCAGTTTTCTTCCTTCCTTCAGTCACCACGTTCATTAGGACCCAGATGTCTGGCTTCATAGTTTTGTTGCTCCTCCCTCTGACACTTTTGCCCTTGTTTTGCTTCATTTTGAAAGTTACATTAGCCACACTTCTTGTTTGCACTTCTCATTTCCCTTTTGCCTGATACCCACACATATATCAAGGAACTATCTGGGTGATTTTCCTGTGGCTGAGTGGGAGGGGCCGTTCTGAGGTTGAGGCTTTGGGATTTGGTGAAGGAGAGGTAAAATGAAAACTGGTCTATAATTGAGATGATACAGAGAGAGGGAAAGGAGTTATCATTATAAAGAAAAGAAGTGAAAGATCAGGTGTGAGGGTAGCAGAAAAGCAGAATCAAATAGGATTATGTCAGATATTGTCCCTTATTCTTCCCCAAAGAACTCTGATTTCCCTGGGAGAGAAAGTGGGTGGAAAGTTACAAGCTTTAAAGATCACAAGGCAGGGGAGGATGAGCTCTGCCTTCCTTAAAATACAACCTCACTATCTCCCTTCTCGGTATCCTCACCTTTCCTTGATCCTGAAGCTGGGAGAGCAGAGTAAAACCAATTTCCAAAAGAGAGAAGTCAGCAGCCATTTACTGGATTAGCAATCAACTGGATCAACTAATGAATACTTACATCCATTCCTATCATCTCCCACTCATTTGGGAAGACTGTGGAGGAAACAAAGCAGTAAAACGTATGACTAAACTATGATTAGGTATTCTGTAACAAACATACAAGAATTTATAAATTCAAAAGAGTACTTAAATAGTTACCTTGGAGGGCTATGCACTTATTTTAATGAAGCTTCCCCCATTGCTCAAAACATTAAAAAAACTCCTCTTGGAAGTACCTTCATCACATGCAGTTTAGAAACCCCTCGTAAGAGACTCTCCTTCAGGGGCTGGCCTGGTGGTGTAACGGTTAAGTTCACACACTCTTCTTCTGGGGCCCAGGGTTAGCAGGTTTCAATCCCAGGCATAGAGTGACGCACTGCTTGTCAAGCCAGGCTGTGGCAGCGTCCCATATAAAGTAGAGGAAGATGGGCATGGATGTTAGCCCAGGGCCAGTTTTCCTCAGCAAAAAGAGGAGGATTGGCAATGGATGTTAGCTTAGGGCTAATCTTCCTCACACACACACCAAGAAACCTTCCTTTAATGTCATACTTCATTCATTAACTTAACAAGTATTTATTTATGGACTCCCAGTATGGTACATCACAGGGATACAGTGGTGAACAAAACCAGACTCAGAACAATCTTCATGGAGTTTTCAGATGGGATAGACAAACGACTCCCAACAAACAAACTTCGGTTGTCCAAAGTCCAGAGGAAAGCACATGGTGTTACCAGAGTTTTCAACGGGTACTTAACGTGGTGAGGCGGCACTGAGAGCTGAAGGATGAGTAGGTGTTACCAAGGTGAAAGCAAGAGGGTTAGGGGAACAGCATAAGAGAAAGCGTTGTGGCAGAAAGGACCATACAAGCCAGAGGTCTCCAAAGCCAGAGTGTCTAAAGAGGGAACGGAAGCAGAATGTGAGACATGGGTGGGTTCAGAACATACAGGGCCTTATAAGGCACTTTACAATATTATCTTTATCCTAAGGACAGTAGGAAATCCTCTATATCAGTTATCTATTGATACAACAAAGCACTCCCAAAATTTAGTGGCTTGAAACTTTTAAAAACTTAATTCTTCTGCATGATTCTGTGGGTCGGCTGGGAGTTTCCTCTGCTGTTTTCACCTGGGCTCACTCACGTGGCTACATTCAGCTGGCAGGGCAGCTGAGTAGGAAAATCTGATGGCCTCAGTGGTACATCTGGCTGTTCGTGCTGGCTAGTGGCTGGAGTTCCTCCATGTGGCCTCATCCGCCAATAAACTTCCCTACATGGTGATCTCAGGGCACTCTTCCAAAGGGACATAAGCAGAAGCTGCAAGGCCTCTGAAGGACGAGGCTCCAGAACTCACACAACATCACTCCTGCCACATTCTATTAGGCAAAGCAATCCCCCAGATTCAAGGGATAGGGAAATGGACCTCAATTCTTGATGGGAGAAGCAGCAAAGTCACATTGCATAGGAATTTGGAGCTATTAAACTACCAATGCATTAAAAGGTTTTAAACAGGAATGGAAGGGGTGTGTGGTAGGACATGGTTGGGCTTGAGATTTGGAAAGATCACTGTAAGCAGCATGGAAAAGCCTGCAGAAAACCAGAATAGCTGTGGACAGACTGGTTAAGAGGCTTCTACCAGGGTCTAAGCAAGAGGCGTTTGCAGCTTGGATTAAGGTGGTGTACTGGAGGTGGAGAAAAATAAGTGGATTAGAGAGATATTTAGGAGGCAAAGTGTACTGAGTTTAGTGATAGTACAGGAAAGTGAAAGCAAGGGAGGGACTGAGGATGATACCTAGGTTTCTGGAGTTGGGTAAAGAAAGAGGTAGGAAACACTGGAAGAGATGCTGAATTGGACAGGAAGATCATCAGTTTGGGTTCTTGAAGATAAACAAGAAAGATAGTTGAGCAGGTGACTGGATATCCAGGTCTGGAGCTTAGAGGGGCTTTGGCTGTCAAACACTTTGGGAGCATTTATATAATCAAATCTACCTTAAAAGATTAAGATTTAATTACCAACTGGAGATATTAAAAGCTGTGAAGAGATCTCCAAACACCATTTCAAAGAGAAGTTCAAAAAAAGTTTTGAATTATGACAGCATCTTTGGAATAAAGACATAGCTTCCCCTAAGTGACCATGAAGACAACTCAGAAGTGTTGAAATGATATAAAATAATGCAAAATATTAATATACCTCCTCACAAAAGATTAACCTCTAAAGTTTTAACAATCTAGTTAAAAAACAAAACCAGCCCTACATCAGCTGTTATAGCCAGTAAACGCCATGGGTGTGGAGAAGCCCATCCTGTATTGACCGAGATGGGTGCTGAAAATGTTGAGTACTGAGAAGTTAAAGTGAACACAATATAGGCTGGGGGCACAGGATAATAATAACAACTAATACGGTGTTTACTATGTGCCAGGCACTATTCTAAGCACCTTATCTACATATATATATACACACACATACACACACACATACACACACACACACACACACATAAGCTCATTCAAACCTATTATTATCCACATTTTATAGATAAGGAAACCAAGGCCCAGAGAAGTTAAGTCACTTGCTCAAAGTGTCACAACTAGTAAGTGGTAGAGGCTAGGATCTGAACTCAAGCCAGCGGGCTCTTGAGTCTGTGCTATGACCCTCCACAACAGAACCTGGACTGCAGGTCCAGGAAAGGAGGGTGAGAAGGCAGCTGGGGGTGGGTGTGGCACTATGAAGGAATGTGAGCTGTGAGTACTACGTCTTGTTTACCTGTGGTGGAAGTCAGACCCCTGAGTCAGAACTCATGCTGGGCTGCTTTGCTGGAGCCATCATGGTGTGTGGGTGTCCTGGCCTGGCTATTCTGGAAGGAAAGGATTCCCAGCATTCCTAAGGCATGGTCCTGGAATCTAGGTCCCTCTTTAGGCTGAGATGTCAGCTGGGAGTTGAGGAGCTTGGGGAGAATAAAATTTGGGAAGCCAGCCTTACTGGAATACAGAGAGGTCATATATAACAAGGAAAATTGAGGGAAGAATGAGAGTTACTGCCAGGAAGCATCTGTGCAAATGTCCAAGAGCCCACTAAAGACTGGACAGGATAAGCAGTGTCACTGGCTTAGGAAGTTTGTTTGGGTGGGGTTGTGAAATAGTGTGAGCAACTGAACGAACAGGCCCAAAGGGTTGAAGAGACCTGTGCCAGTTGCTGAGGGCTATAGCACAAGAAGGGAACTGGGGATTTGCACAAAGCAAAATTAAGAAGGGCTGGCTTCATGTTGGAGGATGAAGGCAGGCTTGGAGAGAGTAGAGGGTGGTGTTCCTCCCACGGTCCCAGTCCTGGCAGCACTTGGACCACCTCCCCCGCTCTGCCATCGCTGACATTCCCGGCCTCGCACCTCTACCGCCCCCACGCGTGCCGCCGCAGGGAGAGGCCTGACCACGGTGTGACGCCTCGAGAGACGGGTTCTCACTCTTAAAAGCGGCAAAGAGGCCGCGGCGCGGGCCCCAGGACCCGACCCGATCACAGGAAGGACCATCTCGTTCTGTCCATAGAGCCGGCCGGTCAGCGACGCCTTCGAGTCCGCGGCGCGCAGCATGCAGCTCCTGGAGAGGGTGCCGTCTCTTCCGGAGCTAGGGGAGCTGGATTGCAACATCTGCTGCCGGCCCTTCAACCTTGGGGGCCGCGCGCCCCGCTGCCTGTCCGGGACGGCGCACGCCCGCTGCGGCCACACGCTTTGCACCGCCTGCCTACGCGAGCTGGCGGCGCGCGGCGACGGCAGCGGGGCGGCCGCTCGCGTGGTCCACCTGCGCCGCGTCGTCACGTGCCCCTTCTGCCGCGCGCCCACCCCGCTCCCGCGCGGCGGGGTTACGGAGGTCGGTGTCGACCGAGACTTGTGGTCGCTGTTGGAGGAAAAGGCGCGGGCCAAGTGCGAGCCAGATAAGACGGGTAGCTCGGTCAAGAAAAGCGGCAACGCCGACCAAGAGACCGACGACGACGAAGAGAGCGAGAAGGGGGCGGGACCTAGGAGCAGCGGCTGGCGCGTGCTACGGCGGCTCTGGGACACCGTGCTGGCGCCTGCGCGCCGCTGGCGGCGCCCGCTGCCTAGCAACGGTGGGGGGCCGCCCCAGGAAGCTGCGGGGGGAGAGCGCCCGGGAACGCCGGGATTCGGCAGCATCTTCTCATTGCCACTAACCCTTCTTTTTTCCCCCAGTGCTGTACTGTCCGGAGATCAAGGACTTTGCCCACATGACCCGCTGCACGCTGTCACCGCGGAACACGGAAGCTACGGCGTAAGGAAGGTGGGAGCTGCATTCTCGGGTTGTGCTGTACTAAAGGGGGTTGATACCAAGGCTACCCCCTCTCCCATCCTGGGATTGGCACTGATGAGAGAGTTGAGCCAAGGGCAAGAGGGAACGCCCTGGGCGGTGTCGATGCTAAGCTGGGGAGGCTCCTAGACGAATCGCCCCCATATACTGACAGTGCCAGCCTTGCATATTCAGGGTGGAGTGGCCCAGGAATGATAGAAGCAAAGTCTATGTTTCCGTGGGAAGACAAACTGTTTCCTTAGCTGTGGCTTTGGCTTTTGTCCAGGGCAGCTATGATGTGTGGGAGCAACAGGTCTCATTTTAGCAATTCTATGTCAATGGTTTGAAATATTTGAAAAGATGGAATGGGAGAGAGGAGGCTAATTTTCATGTCATGTTAATCTCACTTCTCTAGCACATGAGAGCTGAGAAAAATAAACCTTTTTTTCCCCCTCAGTGCTGGTATGCCTACTTTCTCCCCACTATCAGTACTGTGTTCCTAAAATTATTGAGATTATTCCCTGTCTATGAGGAACCTTACTTCATTTCAGAATCTCCCTTCAACCTGTTAAGAGCAGGTATGAGAAGGTCCAAATGGCATTGATCTGAGGCACCTAATTAGGGCCTATCAAGGATAGAAGGGAGAACCATTTGGTAAAGACAAACAATTTTAAACTTTTGACAGTATTTTTATCTTTACAGTCATAGGGAAACACTACTGAAAAAAGATGCTCATCATACAGTTTTAAACTTGTGTCCCATAATTGGACATCACCTATTGTATGCCATGGATTCTATTTTAAAATCCTGTAAATATCTTATTATAGTACAATGATAGTCAAGGACCAGCAGCATCAGCATCACTGGGAGCTTGTTGGAAGTGCAAAATCTCAGGATTCCAGTTCAGACTAACCAAATCAGAATCTGCATTTTAACAATCTCAAGTGATCTGTCACATAAAAATTTAAGAGGCCTTGGTCCACGTCCTAGACTCTAGAATATCACCATCTATGGGTGGAATATTTAAAACACAATTGGGATAAATGATAAGCTTTTTAAGTAACGGTTCTAAAGTGACATTCTGTTGCTGAAGAAATCTAAATTGTTTGTGTGCATCTTAATGTATTGCATTTCCTGAGTTAAAAATGTGAACTTAATAAGTATAAGCCTCGATTTTATAACCATATTTTGGCTTTTTTCTGTCCTTAAGTCTCAGCTTAAATGTTCTCTCTTTGGGGGGGGGGGGCTGTTCTCAGCATTCAGCTTGGTGTAGCCCCTTCCCTCACCCTCTGGAGCATGCCTTGTTTTCTTTTCTGATAGTATGTGTTTTGTTGGTGTCCCCCACTAGAGTGTACACTCCATTGAAAGCAATGACTGACTTGTGACTATTGCATCTCCAGGACCAAGAGCAGTGTTAATGTATATAGTATGTACTCAATAAATGTTTGTTGGGTTTATCTTTTATTTATTTATTTATTTATTTATTTATTTTGTTGTGGGGAAGACCAGCCCTGAGCTAACATCCGTTGCTAATCCTCCCCTTTTTGCTGAGGGAGACTGGCCCTGGGCTAACATCCGTGCCCATCTTCCTCCACTTTATATGGGACGCCGCCACGGCATGGCTGACAGGCAGTGTGTCGGCGGGCGCCCGGGATCCGAACCCGCGAACCCCGGGCTGCCAAGCGCGGACTAAACCGCTGCGCCACCGGGCGGCCCCTATCTTTTATTTTTTAATATAAGAGCCTCAAAAGTTAAGGGTCTGGTCTCTCTCAACCTCTGAGAAGCTCTGATAGTGAACAGTACATGTCAAGGAAGTGTCCAGGAATTTAAATCTTTGGCAAGCTATGCAGGGGTGACCCCCCAACTCCTTAAAAAAAAAAAAAAAGTATGTACTTGTGCACACTTGGAACTGAACCTGTGGAGCTGTAGTGACCTCTACTGACTTTTGGGAGAACTAAACAACTTGAAGGTGGAGAGAATGATCAAAAGGATGAATGGAAGGCAGCTGTGAATCTCTCCAGGCACCTCTCCCTGTGAGCTGGGCTATCTCTCTGATCTCAGCCCAAGGCCTGTGCAGGTATCCTGCTGCTCACCCTCCGTCTCTACACTGAATTTATCACGTTGGGGTTGGGGTTGGAAAAAGAGCCTCGGAGTTTTGGTTGATAATCCAAGAAATAAAAATGAGAAAAAGAAAAAGTCACAAGATTTAAAAAAAAGAAAGAAAAAGATGGATAATATGAAATGGCAGAAAGCAATACCCTTTCTTTCCTTATCCCTCCCCCCAACCAAAGAACTCCCCCACTCAAAAATAACAACACACAGAAAGGAAAGTATAATTTATATGTACAACCAATAAACCTGATACAGAAGAGGGAATTGGGACAGACCAGGAGTGGGTGTGAAAAGAGACTGGGAAAGGGGCAGCAAGAAAGTGAAGGGGCAGCGAAGAGGAAGTGGGGGGTTCGCCATGCAAACTGCCACTCTCTCCGGCCCCTCCTGGGGAAAAGGATGTGCCTGTGTCTCCCCAGCCTGCCCTCCACTATTTTGCTCTGGTCCCAAAGGCAAGGCAGTCCCCTGACTAGGCCCCCTGCCTGACCCACTGAGATTTAGTCTGTATCCAGGCCTTCAGGAGTGAGGGGAGAAGTCCTCCAAGAACCTGAGCCCCAGAGCTGGGGACCCCCCCGACGTCTGGCCCGCTGTGTTCTCTCCCACCCTTTCTAGGTTACCTGGGTCCCTAGGACAGATTGGGGAGCTCCTCTTTGGCTTGAGGGAGTATTGCCCAACCATTACTCTCTTTGTAGGAGTGATCCTTGGTCCCTAGGGAGGGGGAAAAGTTCCCAACACAAGATGCCGGTACACAGGAGGTAACTGAGCCAGTGAACGGCGCCTTTATTCTGAGGCTGAACAGCAATTGACTCCCTCCCTTGTAACTGCTCCACCCTCCATTTGGGGAGAGAGAGGGGAAGGAAACATGCAGCCACCCCTCCTCTTCCCTTCCTCCCTCCCAGGGTTCATTGTCATCCCTCTCTAAGTCCCCCTCTTCTCTTCAAAGCTCTTTTTCCCACCAAAGTTCCTAAAGGTCAGGCAAGGCTAATCCCCCACTTTTACAGGAGATGGAGCTTATATTGCAGGAATAGACTGGGGAGGGTCCACCTCTTTTCTCCCCACAACTATTTATTGGGAAGCTGTGTATGTTTGGCGGTGGGAGATAAAGGTACTTGGAAGACCCTGCTAACCACCTCCCACCCAGACCTCTTCTCACCAGCAGTCTTCAAAGTACGGTGGGAAAGGTGCATGGGAGCAGAGAAATACAAAGGGCCCTTCCTGAAGAGAGTTGTTGTAGAGAGGGGCAAAGGGGCTCCTAGCTCAGTGGTGGCCCAAGGGGTGGGGAAAGTGGAGGATTGGCAGCAGGCCCCAGAGCCTGAGCTAGGGGTCGGCCTCGGGCACGGGGCCTGGGTGAAGGACAGGCCTGGGATCCGGTCAGTCGTCTATACAGATCACTTCCCCGGCTCGGGGCTCCTTCCGATCCAGCCCGTCTGACACCAATGCCCCCACCATTTCCTTCTCCTTCTTCACCAGCACTGGAGGGCCGTTGGTGGCGGCTGTTTGGGAAGGGGGTGAGGAAGGGTCAATCCCCACTTCACTCCCAAACATCACTTCCTGACAATAGTATGTTCTTAGTTCTAGGTCAACTCATGCCACTTCTGATTTTCCAGGGAAGGAATGGGAAAACCAGGGTGGACCCCTCTCCCTGCGATTTTCCCCTGTACCGCATGATGAAACACATGTTCCAGTTCTCACTATACCCCCTTTCCGATTTCATATTCTCTTTCCCTGAAGTAACCCAGATGGAGGAGGCTCAGGCAAGAGTACTAAGCCACAGAACCACTGAAGCCCTGGATGAGGTTTTTGACAGTGGGAATGGAAAAGAAGAAAGGGATGGGAAGAACAAAGCCCAGAACAACTCCATTCCATAAAACACTGGACTGAAATGAGATGGGCTGGAGCAGTAAAAGGATAGCTGAGCAGGAATGAAGCTTGGAAAAGGAGGAATGAGAGAAGTAGGGAGCAGGAAGTCATCAGCTGACCTGTGATGAAGGACCCTGCAGGCATCTGGCTGTAATTGGCGCCTGCGGCGGCCAGGGCCCCTACGGGTGCGGCGCTGAAGGCTGCCCCGTACCCCGGAGGTGTAGCGTAGGGACCCGGGGGGAAGGCCTGGAATAGAGAGCAAGCTGAAGTTAGAAGGTCCACAGTCTTGAGAGGAAAGAAGCTGCAGGGGAAACACTATGGGCCAACCTCCAGAACTACTGAGGGGTATAAACACAGGTAGGGAGACTCAAGGCTGATGAGTGTGTTCAAGCAAACTGTTTTTCCATGTTGTATAAGATTCTGATGGAAGTGTGCAGGAGGAGTACCAACAGGGAAAACTGGAGTTATGGGGAAAGAGGGTTACCGGTGTGGGGTGAGGCTCTGTGCCCTTGCTGGCCAGCCGGCTGAGGATGCTGCGCTCGGACATCTGAAGGCGGGCTGCGATGGGGGGTATTCGGGACAGCGTGGCTGGCAGGCGGGTCACGTCCGCCTTCATGTCGCTCAGCAACTCCTCCAGCTGGTTCAGAACTGGGGCCCGGGCCACAGAGAAAGAAGGGCAAGAGAAAGAAAGGGAAACGGAGAGATGGAGCCAGGAAAAGAAATGAGGAGTCAGATGGACAGATGTAGTCAGAAAAAGAGAGAGACAGAGAAGGATATAGATGTCAAAGAGCCAAAGACCAAGAATATAACAGAAGTAGACAGAAAAAGAGAGTGACTCGGGGAAAAAGAGAAAGTGTCAGGTAAAGAGGCAGAGAGACCAGATCACCACAGAGGACAGATGGAGAGAAAGAAGAAAAGGGAATATGGAGAAAAGGGAAATAGGGGAGGACATTGGAAGACATGGGGCGGGGAGTTGTCAGAACATCCCATACTAGAAAAGTGAGGTTTTTGGGGTTGGGGATGATGGGGAGGAAATAGTCAGGAGGCATGGGAGGTAGTAAGTGGTGTCAAAGATTTAAGGAATCAAGGTTTTAATATGTAAGGGGGGAGGGAGGTTAGAGGGCAAGCATTACAGATTCAAGGAATTAGAACAGGAGTCAAAGGGGCCAGGAGTCAGTCACTATATCAGATAGGATTAGATGGTTAGAGGGCTTTGGAATTTCATCTATTAATATCAAGGTAAGAGGGCTTGAGAGGAATGGTTGAAGGTCAAAGGGAAGTTTCATGGAGTGGGGTCAGAGGGTGGAGGGTGGTTTCTGCCTCGTGGGGTGAATGAAGTATGAGGAATGTGATTTATGGGACTAGGGGTAAGGATTTTTGTGGACTATACACAGGCCAAGTCCCCGGAGAGGGTGCTATTAGCAGTGCAGCAGGAGTGTGGGTCAGTGAAGAAGTTCCACCCTGTGGAGGGGACGTGGCACAGTCTTATGGAGTTTGAGGGGGAAGGTCCCCCTATTAAGCACTGATGTGAATGCTGTCAGGCATGGATGAGGGTTGGCTGTACAAATTCTAGAGGCTAAAAACCAAGGGAGTGCCAGGTGGGTCGGGGTGAGGTTAGAGGTCAGAGGGGGGTGGTTCAGAGGGTAAAGGGGTCACAGGGGTGGGAAGATTTTGAGGGATGCGGGGTGAAGACTTACGCAGCGTTGTGGGCCCTCCCCCGCGCGGGGCCGCCGCGGCCCTTACCCTTGTGCAGGACGGCGTTGGCCGGCTTGTTCCCCGCCAGCGACTCCTTGGAGAGGTGCTGGTGGCTCTCAGCCAGGCACTCGGCCTCGGCAAAGCGGGCGTGGAGGGCCATGGCGGGGTGCGCCGGCTCCTGCGATAGGTTTAGGTAGGCCG
Organism: Tapirus indicus; assembly: GCA_031878705.1. Taxonomy (NCBI): domain Eukaryota; kingdom Metazoa; phylum Chordata; class Mammalia; order Perissodactyla; family Tapiridae; genus Tapirus; species Tapirus indicus. The sequence continues at coordinate 10,597,530 of CM062932.1, forward strand.
CCCGCCGAAGCTGCTCCTCGATCACCAGCGCCTGCTCCAGGAGCTGAGGGCAGGGGGAGGGCGGTGAGTGCAGGGGTCTGCAAGTAGTGGGCGAGTGGATGGGGGGCCAGACGCAGTGCTGACCCACACTGCCCTCACTGCTGGTCCAGAGTGCCCCCAGATCCACACCAATACTGAATGCGCCCCCAGCGTTGACCCCAATCCAGACCACAGTCCCGGACACAAGGTTACACTCTGGTCTTAGCCTCAAGCGTCACTGCCACCCTCAAGGTGTTACCTTCCCTACATTCCAACCAAATCTGGTCCCACCTCTGACCCGAGCCCCGCTTCAACACTATTCCTTTCCTCCCTGATCCCCACCTTGAATCTCCGGGCCAGGAACTTATTTTTCATCTCTAGAAAGTTCCCCTTATTGGCTTCAGTTTTAAATGGCTCATTGATAATAGCAAACTGAGCATCATTCTGGATGTCCTGCCACCGTGCATAGCCATGGCTGCCGATGAAGGAAGGGGACCATCAAGGAATTTAACAGGGATGAGCTGGGCTGTGAATACTTCTTCCTTTTGGCCTTATCTCCCCAAAGTGTGGCACGAACCCCCCTTCCCTGGGTGTAGACACGTCTTCTCTCTAGTTCCCCTTTTTCTAGGTTGAATCTTTTTTTTCTTGCATTCGTAGCAAAGGATACAGGACAATCCCAGCCAAAAGCCAATAGTCATGTCTTCGGTGCCAGATCTCATTGAGTTTCCCAGAGGAAATAGCTGCCCGTTCCTCATTCTGCCACAGTGTGTGAAGCTCTTAAAAGAGAATGGAAAATAGATGAGGCATCAGGAGTTTGGGAACCACATCCAGCCCAAGAGACAGGTACAGATGAGGGAACTGAAGAGAGGACTATGAGCTCTTGAAGAGGAACAGGTAAAGGTAAGGCTAGGGGTTAGGAATAAAAGTAGTTACCAACAAGGTTCACATTAGGATTCAGACTAAAGGTGGGATTAAAGACAGCTGTGGAGTTAGGAGTATACATGAGGAGGACTGAGGGCAAGGATCAGAGACAGCATGCACCATTTCACTGGCAGTTACTTGGAATTAAAGGTAGCAGGAAGCCTTAGGCAAAATGAGAAACCCCATGAGCATGAGCAAATCCTAGTGAGGAGCAGGTGACAGTGAGAATCCCCCCACCTGTGAAGCCACCATCTGCAATATTGAACATAAAGCGTGGCTTCTCTGGCTTCTCCTCGCGTCGCCCATTGGACCGTGGCTCGTCTCGAGGAGGCCCAGGTCGAAGCTCCCGGTCCCCTTTTACATCTTCTGCTAGGGCAGATGGAACAGAGCTCACACCTCAGGACAGTCTCCTCCCAGGTCCCAAGACTGCTCCCTGTACTGTACTGGCCCTTGGAACAGCTATCCACCCAGGACCCATGCATTTGGTCCCCCAGACTCCACCTCCCCTGATTCCCTCAAGGACCCAGGTGTCCAATCCTTTAACCCATTACCTCTCTTGCCCAAATCCCCTGTCTCCCCCTCCGGCATCTCCCTGTGTTCCTGTCCATCCAACGGCTTCTCCTCCCCCCTCTCTCCTGGCGTCGACTCTGTAGCTGTGGGAGGTGGTAAGGGACAGGAAGGGAGGATGTCATCCTCATCCCCTGATCCCAGAAGAGGGAACCCCCAAGTTCTAGGCCCCCCACCACCCCTAAGGCGATACACCCACCTGACTTCTCTCTGTCCCCCCGGTACCCAAGTTCAGGCTCCATCTCTCCAGGTACCCCTGGCATCTCATCCTCTAAAGGAATCTTTCTTGGCTCCAGCTGCTCCCCGAGTGATGGGGCTGGGCTGGGGGCATCAGTCTGGAAGAGGACAAGGGAGTCAGGATGAAGCAGAGGGCTCCCAGCTACCTGACCTCCAAGACCCCTCTACTCCCTCCCCTCCAGGGGAATCAGGTAGTCACACACCTCGGTCTCCATCTTTTCCCCAGATTTGCTATTCTTCTCTGGCTTCTCCTCCTGGTTTTCTGCTTCATCCTTCTCAAGAGGTGTCCTTATGCCATCTCCTTTCTCACTTGGAGCTGGAGTAGCTGCAGGGAGAAGGCAGAGTGAAGAAGGCAGAAACCCCCAACCCTGACTCCAATCTTTCTGCGTCTGCCAGACACCAGCCCTATCTCCATCTGTCCTGCCATCCCGACCCCTGATTACCAGGTTTAGAGGTGCAAGGACTGTTTGTAGCAGAAGCCTCAGGGGTGGTGGGAGTTGTTTTGGTAGGAGAGGAGGCTCTGGAAGAGCGCTTAGAGTCAGCACTGGGGTCGGGCATCAGCTCAGGCATCGACCAGCGCCCATTGATATGCTCAAACTCCTGTACCTGAGGGGGGCAGGGGAGTTGTAGCGACATGGATCAGCTCCAGGCACTGGACACATAGGAAGCTCCAGTCCCTTCTGTCTCATATTGCACCAGCCTGAGTCCAGAACTCAGGGACGTAAGGCAGAGAAAGGACAGGGCCTAGATGGCCAGCTTGACTCTGGGTGAGAGGAAGACTGATACCTTCTTCTTGACGAGAGACATAACTCCGATGCGGGTCAACACTTGCTGGCGACTCAGGCCCTCCCGAGGGACCCCATCAGCAAAGGTTTCAGAACCATCTGCTCCGGGCTCACAGAGATGGCGCATGAACAAAGACACATAAGCCCTAGGGAGAATGGAGGTGGTAGGCAGGTTAGGAGAGCCTTAGAAGGGACACAAGGTAGTGAGGGGGGCACAGGGATTACTGAACCCCCAAACCCTAAACTCCCCGGTTGCTCCAAGGGTCTTACCCTGGGCCTCTCAATCTCACCATTACCAGCCCCCCAAATCCTAACTCCCCCATCTGGCCCTCCCCTTGTATTTCCACTGTCTTCTTGGCCTTGGTACTTGGTTCCTAGGCCCCATCAGTCTGCTCTTCATCCATTCCACCAGCTCCCCTGCCAGGTTATTGTGGCCAAGTAAATGTGAGGCAAGGATAGCCCAGGCAAGGCTCCTATCTTAACGGCCTCTCCTGTGGGGGACAAAGTCCAGCCTCTCTGCTCTAGGCTTGTCTGAGGGGAGGTGGGGTAGGCTGAGCCCACCCCCCAGGAAATCAAGCCAGATAATGTTGTATGGCAGGGAGCGTGATGATCAGTTGAGTAAGGTCACATCATATGGTGGCCAAGAGAAAGAAAGTAACACCCAAAGCTCTTACCCTTTCATCCAACAGCCCCGTATCACCCACACTCACTTGAACTCCTTCTCAGTCTTGCCCCTCAGGTCCCGCACCAGCCACTGAGTGGTGAAGGCATCCTGCGGTGGCATCCCCCAGCGCATCACAGCATTTAGAAAAGCCTTCCGCTGACGGGTGTTAAATCCCAGCACCTGAGGATGGGGGCAAGGAGGGAACAGGCGATGAATGTCCAGGGATCTCATTTCTTGGTCCTTTCTACGCGTGGGGACTCAGCCTCAATTTCCAACCCCCCAGCCTTCATTCTCTCCTTAGGGAACTCTCGGGGGCCTGGGCCCAGCTCTCACCTCAATGTTGCCCCCAACTCGAGCTAGCAGTGGAGGGAGTGGCTTATCCTTTTCATTCCGGAGCTGCCTCTTGGACTGTCGGCGCCCTGGGGGCGGAGGTGACTGTGCTTAGTAGGTCCACCACCTCCTCTGCCCCTCAGTCTTTCTCAGCACCCCATTCCCACCACAAGATACAGAACACAGGGAAGGCCTATGTCATGTCTGAGGCACTTCCAGTTTTCTTCCAAGCACTTTCAGAACTATTAACCCAGTAGGTCTAAAAGAATCAAGTCATATTAAAAAATTAGTAGCAAATATTTGATGCCAGCAAGATTACTGGTGGGAACATAAAATGATGTAGCCTTTCTTGAACTCTCATCTAGGCATCTAAGCCTGCATGGTTATATACTCATAGTTATATACTTTTAACAGTGGAGAGATTATGGATATTTCTTACTTTTTACTTATCTGCAGTCTTTAGTTTTTCTATAAAAAAAGCATTTATTTGTATTTAAAAAGTGGGCTTAAAGGACACTGGGAAGTGAAATGGGAAGAGCTGTGGTAGAAGATCAGGAAAACATGCCACCTTCAGGACGCTCATCAAAGTCTTCATCTTCCTCCTCTGATCCCACTGAGTATTCTGACTGGTTATCTGTCAGGGGAAAGGGCTCAGCGGTCACTGATGGCTCCCTAGATAAGCCCGTTGGGGCCATTCCCACCTGGATGCCTCCCCTCAGAGACTTGTACACCTTCATTCTGGACTTGGCCCTCCTGGGGATGCTGGATGACTGCCCACAGTCTGACTTCTGGGCCACGTATCCTGAACCAGGTCCACTCACCTCCTACCTTGTTTCTCGGTACCTCCTGATTCCTGCATATCTCACTCTAAGCAAGGACCCCTGGGTGTCCACATGAGCCCTTTGTAACCACCAGATAGCTTAGATTGCCTACAAACCCACCTGGCCCCTGGGTAGCTCCTACTGACCCTTCCTAATCTCTTTCCCCTTAGCAGGGAAGGCCCTGACCTGTAGTCCTCTCTCTTTCCGTCTAAATACCCCCAGCCTCGTAGCCCCTCCTTAGCACTCTTCCGTTCTTGGTTCCTGCATCGGGGCAGTCCTCACCTTGATCCTCCTGAGCAGCATCATTGTAGTTAACTTGCTTTCGAACCCTCTTGCCCTTGCCGAGATTCCGGGCTAGGTCTTCCTGCTGCTGTTCATAGTGATGCCTCAGCAGCTTCTCCCAGTAGTCAGGATCCACATTCTCCTCCTGCTTGATGATCTCTCGTTCAATCTCCTCAATCTGAAGAGCAGCGGAATGAATGCCGGCATCATTTCTCTTTACCCAGTCCTTCCACCACAACAAAATCCCTACTCTCTTGCTTCCTAGATTTCCTTAACTCTGTGTAAGTTTTCTGGACATTGAACATTTTCCTGTCTCTTACCTGCAATATGCCTCTCCTCCTTGTTATTTCCCTCTTTTCTAAACCTCTCCTCTAGTGACCTCTGTGTCCCTCCCACTCTGACTCTGAAGGTACCCTTCTGTGTTTACTGGTACTTTCTGTGCCTAAGTTTTCTCCAAAGTCCAGTCTCACCCATTAGACCAAGAAGTTGTTTGAGGTCCACTATTGCTTTTTCTTTGCTGGGCACTATGGTAAGAGATCAGATAAAAAACAAGAACAAAGGCGGATCCTTCTAGTTCAAGGTCCAGTAAAAGACACTGCCCTTCAGAGATGGCCCAGGACAGACAGTATCTGGCCCCAAGCCTCTCACCTTGTCTTCCTCCCGCACCACGTATTGTGCCACCTTGAAGGAGCTGAGATACTCATTCATGTTCTGCACATCAGTGTCCTCAGTTGCATCCTGGTTCCGGTCCAACAGCCGAGCGATGGCCTCATTGTCATAGTGAATCACACTGCTGTCCTCCTCCTTGTTCTCCCCTGATGAAGATGGAGAACAAGAGGGAACTCTGAGTTCCAACCAGAACCTCGAGCAGAACTTTAGAAAGGTCAGAGAAAAACCTACTCTGCTTTCTTTTCACAGGAGCTCTGGAGGAGAAGGCCCTTTCCCTGGGAGTCTATATAGAGATTTGTTGTTTTTAACCCTACAGATAGGGAAAGAGGCCAACCTTCCTCCACGGACTGCAGAGAAAAGATTTTCTTCAGAGGTTTCAGAAGAGTAGTGCTCACGGGAGAGCAGGGGCTGGCTTTCAGGGAGCTGCAGAAATTGTTCTCACCCTCATTTTCATCCTTGAACAGCTCCTCGGTGCCAAATTTGAGGATGTCATCCAGCTCCTGCTTGGACATGGAGCCCGCCTTGGAGCCCAGCCCGGGCCGCACCACCAGATGTGTCAGCATCATCTTTCTCTTGGCCACTTGTGTGATTCGCTCTTCCACTGATGCACGGGTCACAAACCGGTAAATCATCACTTTGTTGGCCTGGCCAATCCGGTGAGCGCGGCTGAAAGCCTGCGGGGGCAGGAGAAGGTAGGGATGGGCGAGGGGAGACACTGCCCACATGCTTGGGAAAGGAGGCTGGTAAAGAAGGGTCTTCTACCCACCAAGAGGTTTATTTCTGACCCCAGAACATGACACCCTCCACCATGAACCCATGTCTCCTTGCAAAATGGTATAGGGGCTCCAGGGGGCAAGTTCCCACCTGGATGTCATTATGGGGGTTCCAGTCAGAATCAAAGATGATGACAGTGTCAGCAGTGGCCAGATTGATGCCCAGGCCCCCAGCTCGGGTAGACAGGAGGAAGCAGAATTGTTGGGCGCCAGGAGCTAAAAGGTGAGAATTAGGAGATCAGGCTCTTCTTGTACCCAGCATTTCTGTCTATCTGCTCCTAGATGTTCCCTGACTACAAATAACCATGCCCCTAACTTAAAAGCCCAAGTGGCTAATATACTCCCAGGCCAGCCCCCTCCCATCCTCGGGACCGAGGCACAAGTTTCTGAGGCCTCCATGCCCAGCAGGGACCAGGGCATCTCCCCCCGCACCATTGAACCGATCGATGGCTTCCTGCCTCAGGGCACCGGTGATGCCACCATCAATTCGCTCATACTTGTAGCCTTCGTAGTCTAAGAAGTCTTCTAGCAAGTCTAACATTTTGGTCATCTAGAGCAAGAGAAAAGGAAAGAGTCTAGAATGACGAGGCAGTGGGATGCGCCCTGTCTATTCTGACTGAGATCTTTTTCTACCTCAACCCTAACCCTCACACTTGTACCCCTGCCCTGTCATATGCTCTCCTGATGCTGCTTCCCCAACCCCCAGCTCTTCCTCATTCCATATTCTTGTCATACTCTCTTGATTTAAGATCTTTTCTCCTAAGGCAGAAGTTCTTCTCTGAGACCCATGAAAAGGTTTCAGGGAAATCTATGAACCCCCGGAAAATTGGTACAAAATTGTATAATTGTATGTGCAGTTTTCTGGAGAGTGGACCCATAGATTTCATTAGATTTCCAATATGTCTGTTCCTTCCTCCCTCCCCAATAAGGTTAAGAAATAGTACCAGGCCCAGAGACCTTAAGGAGGCAGATGGCTCACCTCCCTCTTCTCCCCATTTGGCTTAAAAGAAGCTGGACTACAACTTCCAACAGCCTTAATTAAGAACAGGGATCAAAGGCCAAGATGAACTTAGCTATATCAGAAACTCTTAAGGGTGTAATCTCCTAACCTCTCATACCACGGCAGCCACAGGAACAAGGTAAGGGATTAATCTAATGGTGAGAAAGAGCTATGGGGATGGGTCACCTGCGAGAAGATGAGTACTCTGTGTCCTTGTTCCTTCAGCTTCCGCAGCATCTTCTGTAGCAGCATGAGCTTCCCAGATGCCTTAATGAGTGCCCCACCCTCATAAGCTCCACTGGGGAGTTTTGGGGACTCCTGAAAAGAAGGGATGAGAAATGAGGATGACAGGGTCAGGAAACGTGCCCCCATATTCTGACTGTGTCTAGAAAGCTAGAAGCCCAAATCTAGCCTCCAGACCTTCTAAATTCCTACTCTTCTCAGAAATCCAGTCCCTGGCCTCCCAGTCCATTTCAAGCCCTGTGCTCTACTCCCTCCATTTTCAGACAGGCCAGGCATTTAATCAGTTCCCAGCTCTTTTATCTACCATAGCAGCCACAGGAAAGAGGTATGGATGGTTGCAGCACTTCTTAAGATCCATCATGATGTTAAGCAGTGACACTTGGTTCCCACCACCTCGTGAATTCAAGGCCTCAAAATTTCGAGTCAGGATGTACTTGTAGTATTTCCTAAAGACCAGGGTAGGGGCACAGAAAAGGCATAATAAAGGAAGCAATTATGATGTTGTACTTGGTCACCAACTTTTGGAAAGCTGCCACCAAATCCCCAACCCCTAGTCCAGGTAGCCCGCCTTGCATCTCACTTCTGCATGGGGCTCAGCTCCACTCGAACGATGAGCTCTGTCTTGGCTGGCATGTTCTTAAAGACATCAGCCTTGAGCCTCCGCAGCATATGTGGCCCCAGCAAATCATGCAGTTTCTTAATCTGGTCTTCTTTGGATATGTCAGCAAACTCCTCCAGGAAGCCCTCCAGGTTGCTAGTAGCCAGAAGGAGAAAAGGAAATGAACAGGCTGTCACGTTCTTTGCCCCTGACCTCAGGCTCTATTTTTCACTTCAGATGACTCCTCTGCTCACTCATCTTCTCAACCCCTCCACCTCTCATCTCTGCAGACTACCCTAATGAGCCACTTACTTAAACCTCTCTGGGGTGAGGAAGTTCAGCAGATGGAAGAGCTCCTCCAAATTATTCTGCAATGGAGTCCCTGTCAGCAGCAATTTATGATCTATCTTGTAGCCATTGAGGACTCTGAAAAACTAGAAAATGGGGCAAGGAAAGGCGGGAGAAAGGGCCCATCAGTGGCAAGTGGTTGGCCCACAGTATCGACCTTTTCCTGCCTCCAGCTCCCATTTCCTTCAGGATCAGAGGCCCCAAATCCCTAGTCCCCTCCCTCTTCCAACCTGGACTTCTCCCCAGAGGAGACTGCCTCCTGGACTACAGAAAGTCTCTAGAACTTTAGTGTTTAGGCCTAAGGCAAGTAGGAGTCCACAGGCTCAAGTTTCTGAGGTCTGAGTATCTCACTCACCTTGGACTGATTGTTCTTGAGCCGATGGGCCTCATCTACCACGAGGCAGGCCCAGCGGATGGAGCCAAGTGCTGCCTGATCAATGGTGATCAGCTCATACGATGTCAGGAGAACGTGGAACTTCACCTGTGCCTCCCTCTGCCAACACAACCATTGTCCATTCGGCTGCCACCTGACACCCAAGCACCTAGATCTCCACCCCCATTCTTTAGCCAGACACCCGCCCTGACGGTGACTCCCAAAGAGAGCTGGTATCCTGTTCTCTAACTTTGACTCCATGCAGGGATTAGTGAATACGGCCCCTAAACTTCCACCACATGTCCAGTATAGACAGGTCCATGTAAGCCCCTGGGAGTACCTACTACATCTCCAGGACTGGAGTGCAGAGGTGTGAGGATAGGTGGAAGAAAGGAGGGAGAAAGCTGAGTGGGGAATAAAGGAACTGAAATCCTGGTTGGGGAGAAGTGACAGATTTGAAGGTCTTAGAAGATATGAGGTAGAGGAGCTTACCTTCATCTTAAAAGCTTTCTTGCCACCTTTGATAGCATTGTCTTCAAAGGAAAATTCATTCTCCCGAATGATGGCCCGGCTGTCCTTGTCACCCGTGTATGTCACCACATAGAACTTGGGTGCCCACATCTGGAACTCCCGCTCCCAGTTAATGATGGTAGAAAGTGGGGCACTCACCAGGAAGGGACCCTTTGTGTGGCCCTGGGAGTTGAGGGTAGGGGGGACCATTAGTCTAGGCTCATGGTTGTATACCCCAGTCCTCTGCCTGCCACGCCCCTTCCCCCATTCCTCTGCCCTCATCCTCCACTCCCACTTTCCCCAGTCCAGGCTAGGCCTCAGCCTGGCTGTCTCCCTCAGGGGCCCTAGAATCCAGCACCTCCTTATAGAGTGAGTAGAGGAAGACGATGGTTTGTATGGTCTTGCCCAGCCCCATCTCATCAGCCAGAATGGTGTCAGTGCCCTGGGCCCATGAGAAGCGTAGCCAATTCAACCCTTCCAGCTGATACATGTGCAGTGTGCCTCCAGTGGCTGTGATAAACCGTGGCTGAGTCTCATATTTCACTGTAGGCTGTAGAGTCAAGAAGTCAGAAAGCTCAAGGGAACTGTCAGCTGCTCCTTTGGTCTTGGTCTCCTCCTCCCCACTCCCTAGCACTGATATCAAGTTGGACTACAATTCCCTCTACTATGGCCTGAGCTTTAAAAAGTTCTAGTTCTTGGTGACTCCCCCTCCTTCCTTAAAAAAATACCCAGCAGCACCATGGGGAAGGACTGGTGGAAGAGCCCTGTGTGCTGCTACCTCTAGTGGCTCTCTTGCTCTGATGCCAAAATTCCTGGCCACTCTTGGGGCAAAGCTGAATACTGCAGGAAAAGCTACTGTTCAAAAAGGTTGTTGAAACTCTGGGAAGTTCTGTCAGTAGCCCCCAGGAAATCTTCAATCACCACGGCTCCAGAAATGGGAGAAAGCCCAAGTGAGAGGACTTACATCGTTAGTAGGAGAATTGGGAGGCCCATCACCCTGCAGCTCCTTCTTTTTCTTCTTATACTTGCGGGGCTGGGCAGGGTCCTCCCCCATAATTAGTTCTCTGGCAAAAGAGCAGGTCTGAGTGAGGCCTGGTCTTTGGGATCTGTCCCCCACCCCCCACTCTTCTGAACCCATTCCAGACCTCCCTCCCATTTTCCATAACCTAGATTTTCTCACATTTCCTTCACGCAGGCTCTTTACCCTCACTCCTTGGATTTTACCTCTAGAGCCAACCCTCCCAATTCCTGAACATCCTCTTCCCCATTACTCAGGCTAGATCTTACTTCTGTTCCTCACACTGCCTCTTTACCAACCCCACCCCAAGCAACTCAGCCCAGTCTCCTACTGCCCTAAATTCTAGATTAGGTCTGTCCCTACTGTACCTTATTTTATGCTGGAGATTTAGCTTTCAATGCCCTCATCCTCAGACTCCCTCTAACCCATCACCTGGCTCCCTCACCGGTGTCTCCAGTAGCTTTGCTTATGGTCTTCATATTCAGGGATGTTCATTTCATCTTCCTCCCACGTGGACTGGTCATATGGCAAGTCCCTCCATTTCACTAAATAGTGGTAATTCCCCTTTTTATCCACACTGTGGGGCAGGAGGCCAAGAGGAGGAGCAGGAAGAAAAAAAAAACATGGTTCACAAATAGAAAGAAGTCATATAAATACGATTATCAGCAAACACGCAGAATTTGTCACCTAATCCTCAGTGGTGGACCAGAGGAAGGGAGTTTAGAATGGCAGAAGTACTACCCTAACTTTTTTAGGACAGCTTCCTAAAAAACAACTATCACAAAACATCCCTGGGCTTCAACATCATTTGTTCATCCAATCAGTATTTACTAAGCATCTACTACATGCCAGGCACTGTTCCAAGCACTGGTGATTCAGCAGTGAACAAAAGAGACCCGTGACCCTATTCTCACAGAGCTCATATTCAACTGGGAAAGGCAGCAATGAAACAGAAAAATAAATATATAGTATACCATTAGGCAGTAATAAGTACTATGAAAAAAGAAATACTAGAAACACTGGTCTGGATGAATCACGTTTTCCATGTTTGGCTTTCGTGCCCCAATCCCCAGACTCATGTGGCATTTCTTATGCTATTAGAGATGACAAGAAGCAACGACAGAAGAGTCAGTGCTGGGCTGGACTTTCATCCTGGTTTCTTTCATTCCCAAAGAGGAAACAAGGCCAGAAGGGCTGGGCGTGCAGCAGGAGTTATCCAGTTAAATCAATTACTTGGTTAATCAAAAAATACTAACATGGGACCATAATCGCAACCAGAATAGTGGCATACCCCAGGTGGGCCTTCCTGTGGACCAAGATTCACCTGTGGTTGATGATACGGTGGACAGTCATCCACTCTGGCTTGATGCCAAAACGATAGTACTTCTCCTCCATCTCAGCATAGTGTGGATCTTTCACCTTGCGCTTGTCACTCTTCCCATCATCCTCACCAGAGCCATAGTCCAGGGGTGGGGGCTCATCCATGTCATTCTTCCGTTGGTAGTTTCGGTACATTACCAAGTGGAAGATTTCCAGCTGATGGGGCACAGAGGAAAGGAAAAGAGATAGTCCCAAAATCCAGAGAGGACAAAGGGTGACAGGGAAGAGGCCAGCAGGGAGAATGGCATGTAAAGGGAGCTATGAAAGAGGTGGGATGAGAGACATAGTAAGTTAAAGCCAAAGCAGGAAAATGAATACAATGAAACAGACAGCACAGAGTCAGGGCCTGGTGAGCTTGAAATAAGCAAACGGAGGCAGAGAATAGGGTTATTAAGATTGAAGATATTGGTAAAACATGGTTAAAGATAAGGAAAGAGATGGAGTTAAGGAAGGCTATATCTAAGGAAAGAAATCTAATGGAGATAAGAGAAAAAGGACTAGAGACCAAGAGAACCACATGTGGAAACTAAGGAAGTAGGCTGGGTGTGAGGGCTGGAGGCCTGAAATGGGGGAAAGTAAAGGGTATAGAAGACCGAAGAATAGAGGGGTGAGACAGAGGGAGAATGCCAGTGAAAAGGGTCATAGGAGAGGGGGAAAGGAGATGCCCTTGTACCTGAAGCTCCTTGGCCCAGGAGCAGTGCCAGTAGGACAGTCCTACCCACTTGACAAAGAACTCTCGCTCCGATCTGCCTTGAAGAGGACGGGGCGGTGGGGCATCTGGATTCCCATCTGCTTGTTGGGGGGCTGGCACTGCCACAGGTGGCTCCCCCCAACGCCAATGCAGGATCTTCTGCACACGGCCTTTCAGCACGGGGCACTTTGGGATGGACACATAAACGGAGGAGGAAAGAAACAGGTAGAAAGAGTTAAGAGTAGTAGGGTAGGAGTCCGACAAAAGAATCAAAGGCTAAGTGTGGGGGAGAGTAGAGGAAGAAAGAGCTGGAAATTTGGGCCCCACAGACGGGGAAGGAGTCGGGGCTGACAGTAAACATGGAGAGATGGGTACACTCACTGTGCATCGGGGACAGAGCCACTCCCCATTGGGGATGTCAGGCAGGGGTGGGTTGAGACAATGAATGTGGTAGGAGGAGATGCAAGCGTCACAGCACAGGAGCTCCCCACCATCCTTGCACACGCGGCAGTACTCCATGTGATCGTCTTCTTCCTCCTTCTCCCCTTCTTCCTCTCCCTCCTCTTCGTATTCTTCCTCCTCCTCCTTGGCCTCCCACTGTACTCCCTCCTTCTCCTGAGAGGCCAAGGACAGACACAGAGACAGGTAGAAGAAAGGAGACAAGGAGTGAGACCGGAAGAAAGAGGCAAAGACAGGACACCTAAACCCTAGAAGTACAGAGAAGATTGGTGGGAATGATGGAACAGGTCAGCTCAGTTTCCTGTTGATTTGGGGGGTAAAAGGATGGGGGGGAGGAACAAACTAGGATCCTAGACTCTTAAACATCTGCTACTGAGAAGCCCAGGCATCTGGGGGTAGGGAGAGGACAACTGGACCCAAGGAGGAAATAATGGTTGGGTCCCTGAGGGCCATAAGATTTTGCCACCAGGTACTCACACAGTGGGGGCAGCTCCATTTGCCCTCAGGAGCCCGGTCAAGCTCAGGATCAAGGCAGACGAGGTGGTAGGCACGAGGGCAGGTGTCGCACAGAATAATTTCCCCACCCTGCTGGCACACCTCACAGTAATCCTGGTGATCCGTCTCGTAGCCATCAACCTCCTCCTCCCCGGCCACTGCAGGACAGCCCAGGACTGTCATATACCCCAGTGGAAGAAAAGGGAACCGAGAGAAAAAGAAAGAGAGAGGGATGGGGGAAGGGAGAGAGAGAGAGAAGGGTTGAATGAAGAAGTCAAAATTGAAAATAAGAAAGACAATGGAGGAATGAGGAAGGCAGACTGACAGGATCACACATAGCTAATACCCCTTACCCTTCTTCTTCTTCCTTCCTGGCCGGCCTCTCTTTAGTTTCTTGGTACGGACAGGGCCATCAGGCCGGCCTGAGGCACTGTGGACACTGCCACTGTCCAGGTCTGACTCCTCAGCCTCTGGTTCGGGGCCCTCGTCACTCTGCAAAACATACTGCCCATAGCCCCATGGCTGTCAGGGAGGCTGACTTGATTCCACGCCCCTCCCTAGGCCTTTGGCTCCCACTCCAGCTTCCCTCATGGACCTCTGTGTCTGAACCCCCAGGCCCTTGACCCCTGGGTGTTAGCAGACAGGGAGGGGCCACTCACTGAGCCTCCCTTCTTCCTCTTGCCACCCAGCAGCCCTAGTTTGATTTTGAGTGGTGCCATCTTCTTTCCCCGAAGCTTCTTGCGTCCATCAGGCACTCGGGGGCTCTTACTCCGCCTCTTATGGCCTGGACCTGAATAAGGAGTGAGGGTGAGGGAGAAAAAGCAGAGGTCATGACATCTTGGAATAATGGATGGTCCACAGGGGCCTCTGGACTCCTTTCTGTAGGCTATGGTTTCACTGACACCCCTTCCTGGAAAGCATTTCTCCTACAACAATCAGAGCTGAGAAGACAAGAGACTTCTAGACTATAATTTGAGAACATGCAGTTTGGAGGGTGGGGTGACAGTTGTTAGAAGAAGAGGGTTTCTTACCTTTGCCCTCTTTGGTTTTGGCTCTTCGGATGGGGGGGGGCTGGATATCAGCAGAAGGGAGTGGTGGAAGGGCAGGGGGTCCAGAAGGTGAAATGGCGGTGGCCGACGAGACAGCAGCTGACACCTGCTCAGCTACAGCTGCGGCCGCTGCTGCGGCCGCTGCCGCAACAGCAGCTGCTGACCCCTTGAAGGGGTTGTTGGCACTGAACTCTCTCCACTTGGCCCCAAGGATGGTCATCATCTTAGACATTGGGATCTTAGGATTCTTCTTAGCAATTAGGGGCCTGTAAATATAGAAGCAGAAGATTCAGACCCTTCACAGATGGTTTGGGAATACTGCCTTGTCCTCTCATCAATTAAGTCTATCTGTGTACAAGCTAGGATTCCTGGTTGGTGAAAATATTTCCTATTAAGAATAACATCAATTTAAAAATAAATAAATGAAAAGTTTAAGAAAGAAAAAAAGTTTAAAAAAAGTATAAAAAAGAGAAAAAAGCAAAATAAAATTTAAACACACAGAAGATAAAAAAGGATAAAACAAAAAGTGATGTTAATTAAAATGCTTTACTTTTGAATACTACTTTACAGTTCATAAAACACTTTCACATATATTATGTCTTATTTCATCCTCACAATAATACTATGAGTTGCTATGATTCCCTGTGTTTTCCTAATAAGTTCCATGGGCCCTGATGAAGGGTCTCATCAGGTGGACTCTGATGGACCATGCTGGTTCTGCTCTGTGGTAGGGTACTAAGCTCTTGTGAGGACATGGGTGACCACAGTGCTGACAAAAGCACTATAGTTAGCAGTGAGGTAGGTGAGACAACAGTGCTAATGATAGCTACCAGGTACTGAACACTCCCTAGGAGCCAGGCACTGACTGTACTGGGCTTTCCATTCATTATCCCATCAAGTCCCCGTAAGACCCCGATGAGATATATACTATGATTATGCCTATTTTACAAATGTGGAAACCAAAGACCAAAGAAGCAAACTGCCCAAGATGATACCAGGACCTGAACCATAGCAGGCTGGCTCCAGAGGGTTGAACTGCTGTGTTAAAGTGCCAGCTCCCCAAAAGGCATCTCTGCTATTCTCCATTCTATTTGGGGAGCTACTGAAGTTCAGGTCCTGCTGCCAGCAATGCATCCTCCATTATTATCAGGGCCTAAGGAAGTGGCAGAGGACTTGATAACTGAGCAAAGGAAATTGGGGAACATTGATGTCATCTCTCAGCTCTAGTCTAGAGAGCAGTCATGCAGGGGAAACTGGAACAGGGAGTGCCATCAGTCCTCACTATATTCTGTCATTAGAGAGTTTTCTAACCTAGCACTGGTTATGACCCCCCCAGTGAAGGGTTCCTGACTGGGGTCATTGGATCCTTAGGAGTCCAGGAATTCCCTGAAATTACATGTAAAATTTTGTGTGTATGTGCTATGAACTTCTCTGGAGAGCAGTTTCTTAGCTTTTATCAGATTCCAGAGGGTCCAAGGCCTCCCCAAAATTAAAGGGTCTGTTCACAAGGATTCCCCAGTCCTACCGCACCTCATGAACTGACTAAAGGCTTTATAGTTGGTGAGTGTGTGGTAATCCTCCTCAGAGAACACATGCTCCACATCCTCCAGGCCCCAAGTCAGTAGAAGAGTTGCTGATGACTTCTGTTCTACCTGCTGGGAGAGACCAGGCTTCAGTGAGGCAGGTATTGCTCTAGCCCCTGTCCTGGGCCCTCCACATGCCTCTCTACCTACCCACCAGCTTCCCTGGGCTTTCAGCTTCCTGCTCCATTCTCAGACCAATCACCACTCCTCACAAACTAACCTCTCCACTTAGCAACACCCCCCCCACCCCCCGGCCGCCCCCGCCCCCGGGCTCTCTCTCCCTCCTCATACCTGTCTTTAATTCTGATTTCTCACCCTCACTCCCTAATTCTGCTCACCTTTTGCCCCCCATCTCCCTCCCCTTTTTTCCGCCGCTTTGTCTTCTTCTCCTTTTTTTCTCGGTGCTTCCGTCTCCGTTTCCGACCTGGTCCGGTTCCATATTCACTGCCTCCACTCTCTGACTTCTCCCGGTACTCATCTCGCTCAGAGCCAAATTCCTCTTCACTGTCCTAAGAAAGAGAAATAAAAATAACATTTCTTCAGCCCTACCATGTTCCAGAAGCTGTTCTTAACACATAACATATATCATCTCTTTTAATCTTCACAATAATCCTATGCGATAGTAACTAATCTATTTTTATCTACTTTTTTGCAGATGAGGAAACTGAGGCACAGAGAGCTAAATAAATTGCCCAAGGAGACAGAGGACTGCTGGGCTCTGAATTCATGCAGTCTACCTCCAGAGCCTATGCTTTCAACTGCTTCTCTCTGCTACTAAGGCAAGTCATATCAACAAGTGGGGTCTACACTAGGTTGTAGTGAGTGAGGTTAGGGTCCCAGATCCGTAAGATACAGGCCAGCAAGAGGAGGGAGGGAGAGTCAGGCCTCTCTAACTTCAGGATTCCCATCCCTGGTAATCAGGACCAAAGAAAACGTAGGTCTCTGGGAATGGGTCTCCTAAGCCTTGCTGTAGAGACAGGAGTCCTTAATACTTACAAGCTTCTTGCGTTTTCGGGGTTTTCCTGGCTTGTTCTCCTTCTGCTTCTTGGGTCCTCGTTTTCTCTTCTTCACACCCAATGCTGAAGGTAGCAGTCGAATGTCATCCTTATCTTTGGAGCAGAGAGCACCAAAAATCCTAAGTCTCTAGGTTCCCAGTCTCTGTGGCCCCTCCACCTCACCCTTTCATCTGCTCAGTTCCTACTCTCTAGGAACTCCAGCATTAACTCCTCCAAACCTTGCCTCCCTTCACTGGATGCAAACAGAGAGTGTTTCGAGTACTCTGGGATGCTTGGTTCTGAATGGGAGGTCAGGGGTCAGAAGGGAAGAGCAGCCAAACGACTCCCTTCTCTTCCCTCCTACTAACAAGGGCCCAGGCTCTAGGCCATGGGCTCTGACTGTGGCAGGTCCTTTCAGTAGCCGCCAGGGCTCCTTTTGCCTTCCCCTTCACTTAGCCAGCTGGCATTCTGCCCAGGAACTGGGGAAGCCATGCCCAGCTGCTGGCCTGGCCTGACCCCAGCACTTGGAGTGGGGAGACAGAAGCTGGCAGCTCCCTAAGCCAGATGCTGAGAAGGGAAAGCCAAAGGTGGACACCTGGGTTCTCACACTAACATCCTGGGGCCCTGACATCCTTTTTGCGAAGTGGGAGGCCTCTATTTATATTTCCTCAGATAATCACCAAGCCTCCTGTCACCCCAACACAGCCCTGGAAGAAAAGAAATCCTCAGCTAGTCATTTTCACGTCTTGCCCACAGGATTATTGTGTCTGGCTCCTTCATCACACCCTAACCCTACAGGAGAAAGTCTCCACAATTACCTAAACATTCCTCCTCCTCTCAAGTAGCCTGGAATCTGCCTTCAAATCTATTTCCATATCCCTGCCCCCTTTGAGAACTCAGGGGCCCTACCCTTTGTAGCCCGGTCTCAGCCCTTTGTCTCCAGATTTGGTCCCAGATATCCTGACCCACTCATATATAAATAGTATGAGCTACCCAAACAAAGATATAGGTGCAGACACACCCCACGTATGCATTCTGAACTGCACAAGCATACACACATACTCATGAGCACAAATCCAGAGGACAGCCTGTACCTGCTTTTAGCAAGGCTAGGTCCCTGGCTTTCTCCCCAGATGTCTCTGTCAGAGAGGCCAGGGCCAGTTCTTCCCTGATGTCCCCCCGCACCATTCTCCATGACCCCTGCCAGTCTGCGAAGGCTTAGGGGACAGACAGTTACTCCAAGTAGAGGAAGACACTGAAGCCACACAGACATAGGACCCTGGTTGGCCTCCCTCCCCCAGCAAGCACTAGACTAACCAGCCAGACCTGTCTTGGCCAGGCAGAGGCAGTTGTGCAGGAGGGGAAAGCCTGGGCTTGGCCCAGCTCCTTGCTTTAGGACACACAATCCTTCCTCCCACAACAGCCAAGGGAAAATTAGCCCCAATTAACACCGGAGGCCTTGGTTTCCATTGCCTCAGAATACCAGCTCCTCCTTCCTTCAATGCTACTTCTCATAACTCCAGCATCCTGTGTCCTCTCGTGCAGGAAGATACTCTAGGATTGGGGGTGGCTGCAGAAAGCCCCGGGTGTGAAAACAGAATGGGGACTGTAATAGGAAGTCAGTAAGACGCCATGCCCCAGCAGCCAGCTCTCCCTAACCCCAGGGACTTCGGATAATATGAACATGGAAACGGAGGCTGCCGGGGCAGTGGCAAGGGCAGGCCAACTGGCTAAGGATCAGGGAAATGGCCTCGGTTACCACCAGCTGGGGGTAGGGCACAAGCCCTGGGAGCTCGCAGTCAGTTCACTCCACTCCCCACCCCAGCAGGAGGTTCCCGAACTTGGGACGACAGCGGTGGTGGGGAGACTCAAAGGAGAATGGCGAGGAAAGGAAAGGGAGGGCAATAAAGCAAATCTAAGTCCCAACCTCTGTCTCACCAGCCACTCAATGCTGGCCTGGAGCCCAGACTCTCCCACATCCCTGGCTCAGATCTCGGGAAGACGGCGAGGGAGGAGGGCGGGTGAGGAGAGGAGAGGAGAGGAGGGTGGGGCCTGGCAAGCCGGAGAAAGCAGGAGGAGCCTCGCAGAAAGCCTCGCCTCCCGCCCGCCCCTCTCTTCTTCTAATCTCACCATCAATCTCTCGCACATATATTTATTTTTTCCTCAAATTCCCCTCCCTCCCCCACAACGAACCACCATAATAGGTCTGCTGCACATGCGTATTGCACGCAGGGGGTGGGTTTGTATTTTCAGACCTTTTGCAAAGAAACTACCAGAATTTTCCGCACCACCCACAATCATTCCCCACCCCCACCCCCAAGGAATCACATCTATATATTATGTTATATTATTTCTCTAGACTTGCCAGAAGGGGGAGGGAGAAGAAATGAGTTTTTGGCTTCCTGCTCCCTTCCCCCATCAACACGAGTGCTATTATTTTAAACGTTTAACAATGTAAGGAGACTGGAGAGGGGGAAGGGATAAAATTGGTCTTGGGTAAGAATGTAAAACAAAATGGTGAGAATCAAAGCAGTCAGAATGAAAAACAATAGAAACCACTAATACGTAGAAATTCATATTCTAGAGAAGGATGAGGGAGGGCAGCAGGAAAAAATTTCCTTAGAGGAGGGTTATTTTGCCTACACTTAGGCAGACAAAAATAATGAGAAGACTAAAAATATTTTCCCCAAGTTTTACCTCAGAAAGTCATCTGAGGGGGTGTATCTGGGTCACTCATTCGACTCAGAGGGCTGAAAGGGAAATAAAATTGCCCTGGGAGAGAGAGGAGGTGGTTTTTCATTTCAAATATAAAATTTTAAAAACATTGACGTTTCTTCTCGTCTATTCAGAAAGCAAAGAGGGGAAAAGGGAGGGAGGATTGACACAAAGACCCATCTCGACCTCAGATTCTTTCATGCTCCTCTCTCTCCCACATACCCAAATCCGGGATCAAAAACACCAAACCACCACATTCCAAGTTCGGAATACAAATAGATGAGAGCTGCCAAACCCCTAACATAACCTGACATCCTTTCTTTCCCTCTTTTTAGCACCCCTGCTGTTTTCCAGGCAACCCCCTCCCCACAATTCGTTATTTCTTTTCCCTCGCGCAAATCAGTGGTCTCTGGGATAACTTTCTGAAAACTTTTCTCTCTTCCAGACAAGCCTGGGGGGGGGGGCTTTATTCTGTTTCCATCAGACACACATCCTCCTGCCCCCCCATAAGGAAGCACCCCACACTCCCTCAAAGGTTGTCTCTACCAGACAGAAACATTTGCCACATAAGCCACGGAGGTCAATATGACAGTTTCACAAAGAGCATGATGTTAGATGTTTTGAAGTTTGGTGCATTTGTGCTGCATGGCACCCAGAGGCCTGGGGGTGCGGATGTCCCCTTTCATTCCCTAAGCAGGGGGTGTGAACACCCTAAAGATGTTCACCTATCATAAAGTCTAGAAATAACTCCACTAGGAGAGTGGTCAGAGTGAGGCCATTGCTGGGCCCCCCATGCATGGCAGCGGTCTGTCCCCTCCACCACTGGTGGAACTGCCCAGAGAGTGCCCGGTGACTTATCCGGGGGGAGGGGTGCTGAGTGATGGTCAAACTGCAGAACAGCTGGGTGGGAAGTTCACGCCCCCCAAAGTGGTCAGGGTGTGGGTGGTTTCAGCGAGAGAGTGACAGTGAATGGCAGACACGTGAGAGTCACAGCTGGGCAGCTCGGCCACCCGAGACTGACGGGGTCATGGGGGGGGCGCACTTGACACAAAGGAGCCTAGAGCAGAGGAGAGAGAAAGGGGGTGGAGTTGGGGGCATCTGGTTTCCCAGACACTCTCCTCTCGATCCCCAATCTTAAGTGACTGCTCTCCCTATTACGAACTGGGGGGAGACAGGGTAAGATCAAGTCATATTCCAGGAAGTAGTCTGCGTGGAGTGTGGCCACCACCTGCCCCTAGTCATCAGCCGCCCACAAATATTCACACGACCCCTCCCTCACGTGCCACCAAACGCCCCTGAGTTGGCGGGCACCAAAGTCCCTGCAGGTGGGGGGCTCTGATGGACACCGACTCCCTCCCCGCGCCTTCCCAACTCCTGAGGGGAGCGGATAAGGGCCGCGGTCGGCCCCACACGTGGAAACCCCACTTTATCTCAATCAAACCCCACCCGGGCCGAAGCCCGAGGGGCGCTCGCGCGGCCGCCCCTCCCCCACGCGCCCCTCCCCCACGCCGCCGTCCGGCCGCCAGGGTCTCCGCGGTCCCTCGCTCGGCCAGGGAGGGGGCCCTGGCTTCGCCTCGGCCGTTTCCTGCCTACCCCCTCCCCGCCGAGGGTGAAAAAAAAAAAAATCTCCTCCTCCTCCCCCGAAAGCCGCGACCGAGTGGCCCGGTCCGCGCGCGCAGCTCGCGCCCTGCGCTCTCCAGCCGGGGCGGCGGCGGCGGCGGCGGCGGCGGCGGGGGAGGGGTGCGGCGGGGGAGGGGAGGAGGCCTGGCCCCGCGGCCGCCCGGACCGCTCGGACCGCCGGGCCCGAGACGGCGCCCGCGCCCCGGATTCGCCTCGGCTTGGCCGCGCGGTGGGTGCGTCGCCCTCGCCCGGCCCCGCGCGCCCGCGGCTCCCACTCGGACTGGGGGGGGAGTCGGGCGGCCGCTTACCTGGCGGCGGGGGCGGCGGCGGCGGGGGCAGCAGTGGCGGCGGCGGCGGCGGCGGGAAGAGGTGGCAGCCGGGGGGGCTGTGGCGGTCGCGGCCCCGGTCGTGGCCCGGCCCGCGCCCGAGCACTCCGTCGTCGTCGTCCTCATAGTCCTCGTCGGCCGCCTCCACCTCCTCCTCCTCCTCGTCGCCCTCTTCTTCCTCCTCTTCTTCCTCCTCCGACACCACCATCTCCTCCTCCTCCTCCTCCTCGTCCCTCAGAGGGGAAGCCATCCTGTGGCTCTGGCCCCCCCACCACCCCCCCACCCACCGCCCGCCCGCCTCCCCCACCGCTACCACCACCACCTCCTCCTCCTCCTCCTCCTCCTCCTCCTCCTCCTCCTCCTCCTCGGCGGCGGCGTCCTCCTCCTCCTCACCGCCTCCCCCAGCCCCCCAAACCCCCGGGCCACCCCCCTCCAAAACCCCCACCCTCGGGGCCGTCGTCTGAGGAGGGGGGGCCAAACTACCCCCAGAAATTTTCTTGGAAAAAATTGAGGAGAGACTTCCCCCCCCTCCTTCCTCCCAAGAGAACAAGAAAGGGGGATTTAAAAAATATATATATATATATATATATATAAAAGTTTTCTACTTCTCTCTACCCCCCTCTCTGTTGCTTTAAATATATTTAAATTCTGAGGGGGGCGCTCAGAAATATTTCTCAGAGCTGAGGCACTAAGATGGCCGCCTTGAAATTATTTTTAAAACAACCCCCCCTGCAGCACCGCCACCCCCTCCATGAAGAAAGGGAGAGGGGGGAAAAATCCCCTTTTAAAACAAAATGGCTGGCTTAATATTTCATTTTTCACCCCCCCATTCTCCCTGTTACACTCCATCTCCAAGCCTCTACCCAGAAACCCACAAATTTCTCCCTTTT
The DNA here is from genome assembly GCA_031878705.1 of Tapirus indicus. Classification (NCBI taxonomy): domain Eukaryota; kingdom Metazoa; phylum Chordata; class Mammalia; order Perissodactyla; family Tapiridae; genus Tapirus; species Tapirus indicus. Next base: position 10,619,890 of record CM062932.1, read on the forward strand.
TTCATAACTGATTAGTGCACAGATTAATAGAGATATTTTCCTTGTGTACTGAGTGTGTGTGTGTGTGTGTATGCGCGTTGGGGGGGCATGAAGGATTTCTGCATAAAACAAAAATGGCTGCTGTGACTAACTCCCCCCTTATAAAAAAATATTTGAGGGGGGGCATTAATCAGTACTCATGCTCAGTCTGACATCAGCATAAATTGTTAAAGGTTAACTAGTTAGATACTAGTCCAACTAGATTTAAAATTTTTTCTTTTCTTTACTAGTCTCTTCCTCCCCACCTCCCTTCTCTTAAAGAAAAGCTTTTTTTTTTTTTTTCTGAATACTTCAGAAGGGAGTGGTTTGATGTGAAGGTTTTTTTCCCCTTCAGGCACTGAAAAGGAAAAAGATGAAATATATGTTTATGTATAACTCTGTTTCTACATACCTCGTTGAAGTCAAAACGCATTTAATTGTGTATGTATCTTTTAAGTGAGAAGCGGTACTAGATTTTTTTTTCTTTCTTTAAAAAAGTGATAGAAATCCTAGTGACTTGGGGGAGAGATATGAATAGATACGATGATTGAGTTTTTTTCAAAGGAGTCCATGTTTGATTCTCCCCTTTGCCCAGCCTTTTCAGTGATTTATGATTGTAAATTTTATCTTCACCCTTTTCTCCTTTACCTCTCCCTCCCCTCCCCCAATTGCTTGAAGATAAAATTCATCTGATTTGGGAAATTAATTTAGGGGTAAATAGAACAAATTTTTAGAATAAAGGGGAAAGAGTCAAGTCTGAAGATGGTGAAATTATTGTCTCTTTTCTCCTGTTTCAGTATATTTCCCTTCCTCCATCATCTCCAACACTGATAAAGTGGAAGAAACTGAGGTACCGTGAAAGACAAAAGTAACGGGGACTGAGAAAAAGAAAGAGGTAGGGGGTTACACTCACATTTTCATCTAACTTTCTGACCCATGATTTCCCACTGTACTCCAGTGTTATCTTAAAAGTGGTACCAGGAGTCAGATGGAAGGCTGAAAAGGAGTCCAAAAGTAGCTTTCTCATCCAGAGATTTGATCAGAGAAGTCATAAAATAAAACTTGCCAGTTGAGCAATGCTAGCAAAGGAAGGAGGGCAAATAGTTCAGTTCTACCCTTTTTCATTCTTGTCACCCTTTTCTTACTTAGTTTCCTCCGATTCTTTTGATCTCACTTTGCCCCTTCCCTTGCTTCCTATCCCGCCTGTGGAATCATTTCTTTCCTGGGTTATTTCTCTACCTGTTAAGTAAAGCTGCCAGCCACCCAGCAGCCCCTGCAGTGTTCAGGAGCACCTTAAGAGGCAGGGGTAGGTAGGCAGCAACCAGAAAGTATTAGTGACAGAGAATACTATGCAAATTTTTGCTTAGGAGGCTAAAATGTTCTTTATTATGTGCCACCCCGCCCCCCTCCCCCCCACACACACTGATGCACTTTACTGAGCATTGATTTCCATCTTTTCCTTAACCTGGCCTTTGGAATTCTCTTGCCTCTGTTCCCACATCATTCTTGTACTGAGTCTAACTCTTATCCCTCTTCCATTCGATTTTGTTCTGTCCTCTTTCTCAGTCTCTCAGTACTAGTCCATCTGGGTGTTCCCCTTTCTGTATATGGGCTGTATATATGTCTTTATTTTTTCACAGAGACTGTCTTTCTCATCCCTTTGACTCTCAGGCTCTGTCACCTCTAAGTGACCTTTCATCTCTGTCTTCTTTCTGTTTACTTCTTCTTCTGAGCCCTGACTGCATGTGCCTCTTCCTCATGTGTGCCTGACTCCCCCTCTTTCTGCCCCTCTGTGTGTGTCTGGGAAGAGTGTCCCCATGTGTATGTGGGCAACCCTGCACATCATGTGCGCTGCAGTCTCTCTGTCTCTGTGCCCTCTCCCTCTGTGCTGAGCGCCTCTGCCCGCCTGCCACATGTGCTATGAGCTGCAGGTGTGGGTGGCTAAAGGTGGCTGTGTGCATCCCTGTACAAACATTCCTCATTCTCTGGAGTGTGCTTTGCATATAAATCTGTTAATTTGCCTATTCTCCTTCTTGTCCATCTCCCCCTCTTTCTACCTGCATCTCCTGTTTCTCTTTTTTTCTCTACTGACTTCTTGATTTTTCTTCTTCTATCCTTGTTTCTACCTGCCTCTCTACCTGCTTGCTCCTGTTATGGTGTCTGTCTGCCTGCCTGCCTGTCTGCTTCTCCCTGACTGGCTGGCAGCCTCTTTCTCTCTCTAGTCTGTCTGCTTCTCTGGCTGTTTGCCCACCACTCTCTCTCTAGCCATCTGTCTCCCCGCTTGCCTGTCTCTATCACTTTTTTAGCCTTGGTTTGTCTACCTTCCAGCCCCTGCTATGGTTCCCTATCTTGGTTTGCCTCTTATCTTGCCCTTCTACTTGTTCCTCCTCTTATTTATCCCTGTTAAGTTCATGATTTTTCCTTGCCTCTCTTTATGTCTGTCTTCTTGCCTGTCTACCCTACTTGCTTGCTGCTATCCCACTGTTTAATGCTTGTATCCTTTTAGTCTGTCTGGTTGTCAGCTTTTCCTCCCTTGGCTTCCTCTATACCAACATCCTGTCAATGGTGACGGTCTCTCTACCCCAAACCTCTCAGTGACCCCCTTGCCCCAGTCTTATCTGCCTTCTTCCCATGTCCCCTACCCTGCGTTCTCTCACTGCTTGCCTCCATTTCATTTGTCTCTTTTTCTTTTTGTCTTGCTGGTTCCTCAGACAGTCTGCCTGCCTCAGTCATTTTGCCATTTTTCCAGTCTCTCATTGTCTTCCTGCCTTTTTGCTGTCTCTCTGTCTGGCTGGCTCTTACTGTCCACATCTCTGCTTGCTTTTCTTTTTTCTTCTTTTTTTTCAGTCAACGCTTAAATAGTACATACACATTGTACAAATTTTTTTTTTTTTTTTTTTGCGAGGAAGACCAGCCCTGAGCTAACATCCACTGCTGATCCTCCCCTTTTTGCTGAGGAAGACTGGCCCTGGGCTAACATCCGTGCCCATCTTCCTCCACTTTATATGGGGCGCCGCCACAGCATGGCTGACAAGCAGTGCGTCGGCAGGCGCCCGGGATCCGAACCCGCGAACCCCGGCCCGCCAAGCGCGAACTTAACTGCTGCGCCACGGGGTGGCCCCCTGTACAAAATTTTTAAGGTACTAAAAGTATCCTGTGAAGAGTAAGCCTCCCTCCCATCCCTCTCCCCCAATCCCCTAGTTCCTCTTCTCAGAGGCAGTCACTACTTCACAGTTCTTGGATATTGTTCCAGAGAAGAATCTACATATATAAAAGTCTACTTGCTTTTTGCTACACTTCTTCCTGCTTCGCTGGATGCTTCTTCCTCTGTCAGCCTGTCAGTACTCCTTCCTACTTCGCTGGATTTGCCATCTCTTGCCTCTTGTCTTTTTGATTCTACTTTATGGCACTTATCTTTTTGATTGACTGGTTGCTGGTTGCATGCTTTTACTGTCGGTACCTGAGGAGCGCTTAGGAAGGGCTTGCTCTCTCCTAATCTCCTATTCTACTTTGCACAATAAGTTGCTTTGACAGCACACCTTTGCTGATCTTTTTGTCACTGAACTATGTATTAATTGAGAAAAGACATGAAAGCACTGATAGTACTGAAAAATACCACATAAATATAGGTACAATTAATAAGTACATATAGTTTGTAAGCTGAGCTTACATGCACAGAGAGTAGATAGAGGCTTGCTCTGCTTTTCCCACAGTCTATATGAATTCTTTAAAGGCATATGAATCTAGATCCTTTCAGGTTCAGCAGCACCCTTAGGCTGCTGGCCTAGGCCTGTCCAAGATGTTTATCTTCCTCCTTGTCTAAAAAAACTTCGCTTCTTACTAAAACTTTTCTCCCTTTTCATCCTTCCTTCTGGGTCCTCTCACATGCCACCTTAGAGATGTTGTAACGCCTTAGGGGAAACAAAGTCACAGCCTCTATCCAGGTCTCTTCAAGATGATGATAAAAGATGATGATAAAACTTTTATACACAATAATACACTGTTTTTTCATTTCTGCTTTTTTTACTGCCTGTATTCCTGAACTTAACTGTTTCAGTCTCTATCTCTGTATCTCTTCTCTCTTTTCCTCTCTCCCTTCTCTTCTCTTGGTTCTGTCTTTCCTCTTAACTATCTGTCTTGAGCACCATTCTAGCCTCTTTTTCTGATTGGCCATCTTCCCTGTCTTCTGTCTGATTGGCCTGTATCCTTCCATCACCCGATCTGTCTGCTGGATTCTCCCTGTCTGCCTGCAATAATGTATGTGATAGCACTTTATAAATTATAAAGCACTGTGTAGTATAAAACACTATTATCACTTTGTCTTCTTTCTTTCCTTATTGTTTTCTTCCTTTCTCTGTCTGCCTTCTCTCTCTCTCTACCCCTTTTTGTTTGTGTATCTGTATCCCTCTTGGTGATCTTGCCTGCCTCTCTGTCAGTCATTCTCCTTTCTCTCCTTGCCTGCCTGTCTGTTTTTCTGCCATCCTTCTCTATCTGTTCGGTTCTTGGGTCTCTCCTTCTGTTTCCAGATTCCTGTATATTTCTTTTACCTGTCTATTCTGTCTGTCCTTAGGCCTTTTATCTGTGCTTCTGTGTATCGCTGTCTCTAACTGCTTGTCTCCCTGCCTGTCAGTTTCAGTGGCGGTACCACTCTCTGCCTTCTTCTGTCTTTTTGTACTTCAAAAAATAAAAATAGAATAAAAAATTAAAATACCATATGGCTAAATTGGTAGAGGAGAATGTTTTCTGTTTATAATGAGAAAACCATTAAGGTGAGAACAAGGAGCTCAGGCATGCAGCTGTCAAATGCAAACCAGAAATTAGGTGCCCCCCCACAAAAAAAGAACTAGGAAAAATTGTAAGGGACTCCCAAGCCAGTAATAAGATTATTTATTTAAAGCAAAACCAAGAAACTTATCCAAAGCTATAGTTTTCTACATTTTTTGGATCATAGAAATTTATAAACCCTTCCCCCAGAAAAACGGTATTTACACAAAATACCATATATATTTTCATGGTATTATGAATACCCTGAAATCTATGGACCCCAGGTTAAAACCCTGATGTAGGGAACCAGTGAGAATGATTGATGGAGCACAGACATGAACTCAGGCAACAAACAGGTCAGAGGACTTAGAAAGCACTTTGCAATCTATGATTTCCTACCCAAGGAGATGTTAAAGAGACTTCTGGTTGTCTTTTGAAATATATAGGTTAGCGATAATAATGAAAGGATATAAATGCTGAGGATATTCTAGATTTAATCATGGAATTTTAGAGATAGAAGGTCATCTAAACCAGTGATTACCAAATGGATAAATAAGATTGCCACTTGGCCTTTCCTGGGAAGGTCTGTCCTTTGTTCTGAGATTATACATTGTATATATTTTTATATAGAAGATATTTCCATATATATATTATATACATACATAGAAGATATTTTATATAGAAGATATATATTTTTATATGTAATAAATATATGATCTATATGCATATATATACATGCTTATATTTAACCATGTATTATATTTGTTAAAAATGTCCTTTCTAAAAATGAGGTAGATCTGTATGGAAGGATGTCCATGATAGATTTTACAGGGAGAAAGAGAAAGAAAATGACTTTTTATACTTCTGTACAATTTGAAAATTTTTCAACAACCATGTACTTCTTTTATAGTTACAAAATATTTTTAATATCTTTTTATTAAATAATGGTAATGGGTATATAGGTTTAGGTTTTGTTGTTGTTCTTATTGTCCTTAGTTAGTAAAATAGTCAGCAACTCCATGTTGATCACTAACATTTTTTTTTTAACATTGTACTGGCCATTGAAATCCACAAGTCTGAGACCTACTACTTTAATCTAACCTCTTCTTGATTATATGAAGAAACTTCAGTCCTTCATATATCATATTCACGATTTGCTGTATTTCCATACCACCTATACTATTATATGCATACTATTTTTCTTTAAATCATTTCACTTTTCTTTAACTTAAACAAATGTCCTTTAGAAAGTAAATTTTATACTACTAGAAATAATATCCATAAATTGTTGATTTGATAGGGTAATTATATTTTTCCTAATTTATTTTAAAATACAAATAATTATTAAAATAAAAATAAAAGCATCTTGCATGTTATCAATGGTATAGGTACTATATTTTAGGAAACATCACTTTAATCTAATTTTGTAGGTACAGAAACTGGGGATGTTGAGAGGATTGCCTAAGATCAAGTTAGTTGTTAGGGATAGAACCAGGACTTGAACTTATATCTTCCAATTTCTGGTCTAGCGTTCATTCTACTATACTAAATGACTTCTAAGACAATGGGATGTTCTAGGGTTTTAAAGGAACTAATAAGTGAAATTGATGGTCACATATATAACTTATTACCTATAACAACTATATTATACTATAACAACTATAGTGGCAATGGTCAATTTAACTGGATCTAGTACACTTTTAAACTTTATATGTTTTCTGACACAGAGTTCTACTTCTTAACATATTCCCTCGAGAAACAGTCATCACACTTGTGCATTAGGTGACACATACAAAGATGTCCATTACAACATTGTTTATAATAGCAAAAAATTGGAAACACCCTAAACCTCCAACAGTAAGGAATAGCTAAATAAACTACACAGCAATTAAGAAAAATGAGTTACATCTACATGGTAAGATTCGTTACTGTATTTTTGAATGGAAAAAAGAATGCTGCAAAACAATATATACATTATGATATCATTTAGTTAATTTATGTTCAAAGAAACTAAAAATAATACTATATGTTTCTACAGATACCTTTATATGTATATAAATGCCTTTAAAAATTCTGGACATACACATACCAAACTGCTAACAGTGGTTACTTTTGGGAAAGAATAGTCAAGGGGGATATTTAGCTTTATTGATAATTCTGAATTTTTACAATGAGGACATATTCATTTATTAATTATGTAAACAAATTTAAGTAGCCTCATGATCACATTAGCAATTGAAGCCAAATGGAACAAAAAGTAGTATGATTTCTCTAAAGAAATCATTCCTCACTAATCTCTAGTTCTTTGAGAAGAAAAACATGTAAGCAAAGTATAATCAATGGATGTAATGTAGTTAGACTTTTGAAACCTCACATTAGTGAGGTTCTAGTTTAAAAACTAATTAAAATATGAAGGGAAGAAAAAGGTGCAGAAGAGTATATATAATATGGTACCATTGATGAAAGAAAAAAATATGTGAATATACATAGAATATTCCTGGAAGAATACACAAGAAACTGTAGCAGTTACCACTGGGAAGGGAAACTTACTTTTTCATTGTGCATCATTTAAAACAAGCTGAAAATTTTTTAGTGACCAAGAGATTAGCTAGGTGGAAGAAGGAGAGACATTTGAGATCAGACATAAACACACAAGGAAAGTTAATTAATAATATGTGATAGTGATGATTGCTATGGGCTGTAAAATCTCAGAGTTCAGAGAAGAGATATTTTGGTCACGGAAGGGGGATCATTGAATAACTTTCATATGTAGTTGTATTTGAAGTAGCCCCCAAAAGATAAATAAGATTTATATAGCAGAGAGGAGGAAGAAGGGCAGTCTAGGTTGAGTATGAAAGTATTTAGCAAGTAGTAGTATGTGGACCTCATCTGACTAGAGTGGTACGTTCATGATAGAAAGTTATAGTAGGTGTTGGTACTCTTTAAAGGGTCTGAATTGTTAGTATATCAAGGGAAGAGTAGAGGCTAGAACCTTGGAGGAACTTTGAAGAATGGAGGGGAGAGAAGAGAAGTCAAAGAAAAAGTTAGAAGTTGTTGGAGTGGGAGGTGTAGCAGATAGTGTTACTATGGTAGAGCAAGAAGACAGCTTCCAGAAGGAAGGCATGATATGGATGCTGAATGCTTCATGGAGGTCAAGAAGAGTACCAACTAACAGTTCCTCAAAAAGTTAAATATAGGGTTACCATATGACCCAACAATTTCAATCCTAGGTATATACCCAAGAGAACTGAAACATATGTCCATGCAAACACTTGTACATGAATCTTTGTAGGAGCATTATTCATAATAGTCCAAAAGTGGAAACAACCCAAATGTCCATCAACTGATGAATGGATATACAAAATATAGTATATCCGTACAATGGAATATTATTCAGCTATAAAAAGGAATGAAGTACTGATACACTCTACAACATGGATGAACCTTGAAAAACTTTTGCTAAGTGAAACAAACTAGACACAAAAGGCCACATATTGTATGATTCCATTTATATAAAATGTCCAGAATAGTAGATCGATTTAGAGAGATAGAAAATAGATTAGTGGTTGCCAGGGGTTGCGGGGAGAGGAGAATGGGGGAATGACTACTAATGGGTATGGGGTTTCCTTTTGCAGTGATGAAAATGTTCTGGGCTTAGGTAGTGGTGATAGCTGCACAACCTTGTAAATATACTAAAACCTCCCGAATTGTACACTTTAAGACAGTGAATTTTATGGCTTATGGATTATATCTCAATTCTTTTTAAAAGTGCAAACTGAGAAAAGTATTGTATTTGGCAGTTGGTCACCTTTAAAGCTAGTTTTGGTGAGGAAGTTACATAGCAATTAAAGACTATGAGAAACCATTAAAATATTATCTATGGATGTTTTTAATTTAAAAATTTTATCTATTATTGAGAACTATTTTGTAGGTTAAAAGAGTATATATATAACATATATCAACCACGAAGAATATTAAAATGAACACATGGGTCTATCATCTGGTTTAATAAATATAACATTAGTAATATCTTTAAAGCCTCATATGGTCTTCCATATTCCACATTCCTCTCCTGCCCCCACCCAACCGGTATCCTGAATTTTGTGTTATCATTCCCTTGCTTTTTCTTTGAGATTAGTTTCCTTCCCACCTGTAACTTATTAATTTTGAAAAATTTCAAACCTACAGAAAAGTTGAAGGAGTACAGTGAACACCTGCATACTCTTCACCTAGATTTACTGATTAACCTTTTGCCACATTGACAGACTGACATGAGCAAATGCTTATGATCTAATGTAATTGCATAAAACAATATAAAATCATATATGTAATATAATCGCAACCATGTAGGAAAATACTCAAAGGAAGTGGTTAAAATGTTAATACTGGTTTCTGCTGAGTGATAGGAATAAGACTGATTTTTGTTTTGCATCTTTATGCTTCTCTACCTGGAATTTTCTACAAAGAGCACATATTCTATAATGAAAAGTAAAACTAAGTTTAAAAAATTAATTCAAAAAATATATGGAAAGAGAGAATAGGAGATAATATCAAACATTTGGTCATAGAGTTTGGTAGTCCTTCCAAAATAGTTTAAAATAATATGGAAAATAAACCTGGAAACAGACCACATACCTGAGGGAATCTAATTCTTTATCTCTGGGGTTGCTTTCAGATTCCCCCATCTTGTGTGAAAAGCCCCTGTTTCTTTAAGGCTCCAGCAGTCTGGCTGTATATCCCTCCACTTCTCCCTCCCTGTCATCTGCTTACTTCCTTATTATTCCCCTCATTCATTGAAGACTGACACCTGGCTCAGTCCTGCCCTCAACTTCCTAATCAGAGACCTTGCTCTCCATTCCACTTCTGTCTCTCATCTCTGGGAAATGTTAAATTCTTACCTCTTCTGAAAAAATATTACCTCTTCTGAAATATTACATTCAAGTCCCCACTTTGGCTACAACTTTCTATCCTTCCAGCTCTCTCATTCATCCACTGTTCTTGGACCCATGAGACACTCTAATCCCCTTAACTCTTCCATTTTCTCCTAATCAGCTCCACTCTTTCTTCACCTCCTTCTCTATCCAGCTTAAATTCCATGGTCTGTTATTTCAACCACTCTCCTGCCAGTGTCTCGGTGCCCTCCTTATTTTCCTTCTGCAAACCCCTAACCTTGGATCACGTCACTGTCTGTTTACATCCAGGATGCAAAGTATTGCTGAAGAAAACACCACGACCATTCAGACCAGTGTCCCTGCTCAGAAATCCTTTTTCCTAATCAGCTTCCTTTCAGTGCTCCGTGGTGACTTTTTCACACCTTCCTCAAACCTCCTCCATCTTACACTCCAGTAGAAAATCTTACCTACTTCCAGGAGATAGATCATCAGATGAGAACTCCCGAAATACTGACCCTAAGCCAACATATTTAACTGTATGCATGTTTGTCCTCTCCTCCCTCCTATCCTGTCTGAAGCTAATCCCTACACTTGGGCTCTGGGTTCTGGCCTTCCCACCTTCTCAGGGACTAACAGTTAACAGTGATCCCCTAATTCTCCTTTATCTCCCATGCTGCTTGCTCCTTCCCAACCACATTTAAATGTGTTCAAATCTCCCTACCTTTGAAAGAGATACTCTGGACCCCTTTAGCTGCCACCCTACCTCTCTATGCCCATTTACAGCCATGCTTCTTGAAAGAATTATCTGCACTCATTATCTACTTCACTTGCCTACTCATTTTCCAGCCCTCTGCCCCACCATGCCACTGAAGCTGCTTTTACCAAATTACCAACAATCCCCTGGTTACTAAATTCAGAGGATATTTTTGAGTTCTTTACTTGACCACCCCACCTTCTTGAAAGAGTCTTTTCTTGGCTTCTGTGATTTCACATCTGCCCATACTTCTATTGCTGCCTTTTAGCTAAATCCTTTCCCTTGCTCTTCATTGAGTAAAGGGGATACCCTAAGAAGAAGAGGAAGATATAAGTCCCAAATCATTGTCTTTGTCTTCTCCCAGTTTTTTAGACCTGCTTTGATTGACCACTGTGATGGAAACTGAATGTAATAGTCCTATACAAAATAACCAAATATTTTTGTTTTCGACATTGCCTTTTAACAATTTCTTGTAGTTTTCTGTTGACTGGCCAGCTGGAAATGCCTTGCTTTCCATCTGTTGTCAAACCCCAGCAGAATTGCACTGACACCTTTCCCAGCTGCTTTAACCATCTTTCAAGGGATAGATTTATCTGGCTCCTCCTGCCCCTCTGCTTGCTCATGGGCCCTTTCACCATCTAGCTCTCTAAAATTAAAAGGAGAGTCATTTTAATTTCAGACTAAATTAGATATGGTTAGTAAATTAAAATCAAGTAATTTTTTTTAAAGATTCTATATTCCAAAACTGTATCACTCCTAAAATGTATTCCAGAGCCAAGTAATGAAGTTACCACTTCCTCCATTAGAGAAAGAATTTGAGCTTTGGAGTCAGGTAGCACCTGGACTCCAAGTTCTGCCACTTACTAACAGTGACCCTGGGCAAGCTACTTATCCCTCAGGTCTCAGCTCCCTCACTGTAAAACAGGGATATTAATACCTCCCTCACATGGTGGTAGTGAGCATTAGCAAGCTAACTGAACTTACATAAAGCACGGGCTATAAGGCATTCGATAATTGGTAGCTATTATTCTAAACAAATTTACTATTAGCCATCTCTCACTAAAGAGATATTTGCTTAAGATGATTGCAAGATGAGAGGATTCACGACCTGAGTTATGAATAGCACCTTAAACTGAAGGAGCAAAGGGCTGACTTTAGTTACTCTTGCTCCCAATAGTTGGCCCCATTTCCTTGCTTTCTATAAATAAGTTGAACTCTGGCATGATATGAAACAAACCACATTTTACTGGACTCAAATAATTCTAATGGAGGCACAAACACTGTTAGGTTGGAAACCAAATGTTACAGATATGGTCTACTAATTTTCTAATCGTGACAGATGTTACCTGGATACTGAATAATGCCAAATCTCAAGATACGCCAAGGGAAGCATTCATCACTAAATAAAGAATGTCTAGCAGAAGAAAAGGGAAGGAAAACCAAAATTTTTGAGTGCCTATTCCAAGAACCTTTTATATGACTGGACATTTTCCCTTCCCTTATTTAATCTTCTTAACAACACTGTAAAATAGCTTCTTTTTAAGTGACCATGTCCTGGTTTATGCCTGTTGTCCTTAGTGAAACCTTACTTCTATTATCCATATTTTACGGTTGAAAAAATGCAATCTGTGGAGCCAGCTCAGTGGTGTAGTGGTTAGGTTCGCATGCTCCACTTCGGCAGCCCGGGGTTCATGAGTTCGGATCCCGGGCTCAGACCTACACACTGCTTATCAAGCTATGCTGTGGTGGCATCCCATATACAAAGTAGAGGAAGATTGGCACAGATGTTAGCTCACAGACCATCTTCCTCAAGCAAAAAGAGGAAGATTGGCAACAGTTGTTAGCTCAGGGCCAGTCTTCCTCACCAAAAAAAAAAAGAGAGAGAGAGAGAAACCTAAAGGAAGGAAAGTAGTCTGTGCATGGTTACACAGCCAGAAAACTCCTCCCTTCTGCAGTTGGATTTCTTCTGTGAATATCCCATTCACACCTTGTCCAACTACAGCCTGATTTCTCCAACACACCATCATTTTGCGGTTTGCTAAATCCATGGACACTCAAGTCCTCATCTTACTTGACCTCTATGCAACATTTCACGCCGTTTACCACTCCCTCCTCTCAAATATTCTCTCTATGGCTTCCATGGCACCATTTTCCTGGGTCTTGCTCATCACTCTGGTTCTTCTTTCTGGGTCTCCGTCTCCTCCTCCCCTCCCTTAGATATTGTTCCCCCCTACCCCCAGGCCCTCTGCTTAGATCATACTTCATTCTTGAGGTGATCTCATCCTTGACTTTGGCAATACTTACTCTCTGCTGATAATTCCCACACCTATAACTCTAGCCCAGAACTCTCTTCAGGATCTAGTCCCATATATCCAGTAAGATCTGGACATCTGTATTTGTATGCCCCAAAGTTACTTCATACAACTAACTAAAAATACGTCATCCTACTCCCCAATCAAATTCCTCTTCCAGCATTCCCCTTCTCTGTCAGTGGACTCATCATCCTCTCAGTCAGCCAGGCCAGAAACTTGAGTGTCATCCTTGATTCCTCCATCTGCTTCAGACCCCCTCCCAAAAAGTTACCCAGTTGTGCAATTCTCTCTTAACTCTGATCTCCACTGCCACTAACTTAGTTCCAGCTACCTTCCTCTCTTCCCTGGACTGCTGCAGTAGCATCAGTCTCCCCGGCTTCACTTTCTTCCCCTCCCTTTTTCTCCTCCTGCACATCCATTCTCTCTTGACTTTGTAGTCAAGTCACCTTTTAAAAATGCAAATCCAATCATGCCATTCTTCCTATAAAACCCTTAACCCTGAATTGTACAATTTAAAAGGGTGAAATTTATAGTGCGTGAATTATATCTGAATTTTTTTAAAAACTTAACCTGGTTTACAAAGCTTTACATGACCTGGTCTGGCCTCAATGTCTCTCATTGCCCACCCTCCTTGGGCCTCCCATCTCCTCTTAGCTTTACTGTGCTGCACTTCCTTCTGCTTCTGAGCTCACCACATGCTCTCTCACCTCTGAACTGTGCACAGTTTATTCTATTTATTCTTTCTCCTTACCCTCTCCCTTCTCTTCACTTGGCTACCTCCTCCCTGTCCTTCAGGTTTCAGCTTTTGAGATGATGCTTCTCCAGAAAGCCTTCCCTGATCTCCCCAGACTGGGTTTAGATGTTCCTGAGGCATTTCATACTTAGCCTTTTTGTAGCATTTATCACATTATATTTGTTCATTTTAGGAGGATTGATTGCGTAACTGCTCTGGGCTGGGCACTGGGCTAGGGGCTGGGTATTCCATCACAAATAAGAGACATGGTCCTTGCCCTCCTGGAGCTTATAGTCTAAGAAGGGAGGAAGATGGACATTAAACAACAAATTACACTAAATATTTTAATTGTAGTTTTGATGTTTCAGGGTCACCTGAGAGGGTGTGATGAAAGATTTGACATAATTGAAGAGATCTGGGAAGACTTCTGAGAAAGTGCCATTTAAGCAAAGACTTTACGCATCAGTCTTAAGCATCAGTGATTAATGAGTTGGCCCAATGATGAGTGTAGGTGGAGTGTTCCATGCAGAGGAACAGTATATGAGAAGGTTGTGACAGAAAGGAGCTTGGAGGAGTTTCAGAAACTGAAAGGCTAATGTGGGAGACAAAGAAGAGCCTGGAAGCACCAAATCATGCTGGGCCTTGTGGACTATGGTATGTGGACTATGGGTGTCCTATATCCTCTTAAGAGGAGTAGGAAGCCTTTGAAGACTTTAAACAAGGGAACTTTAAAAGCTTCCCTTGGCTACTATGTACAAGTGAAAGCAAGATGATAAGTTAAGAGGCTCACAAACTTCTCTGGATCTCCCACTAAACTGTAAGCTCCTTGAGGGCAGGAATTGTGTCTTATTAATTAGTGTATACACAGAGTCCAGCACTGTGCCTTACACATAGCAGATGCTCAGTATTATATTAATGAATTGAATAAGTGGATAGTGGGGCCAGGATTCCTACTTAGGTTTTCAAGAAAGACTCAAGTATCCACACCCCGCTCCCCACACACACGCAACCCTTCAAAGATCACCTCTCCAATCCCACCCAAGACTGATTGGATATCCCTCCTTTTTGCCTCCAATGCATCTGTGGTCGATTGTATTTTCTAAAAATGGCCACAATACTATCTCACATCCAACATGCTCGTATAACTCTGATACTCTTCCCACTGAAGTGGGGTCTAGTTCCCTCCACTTGGATTTGAAGTGAGGTTATAAAAGGTGATTCAGCTTCCTCCTGGTTCTCTTGAGATACTTGCTGTTGGAACCCAGCCACCATGCTATGAGGAAGCCTATGCTGCCCTGTGTAGCGGCCCACATGGAGAAGAACTAATAGCCGGCATCAACTTGCCAGCCATGTGGGTGAGCCGTTTTGAAAGTGAATCCTCCAGCTTCCAGCAAACCACCCAGTTGACACCTTTTGGAGTGGAAATGAGCTGTCCCCACTGAACCCTGCCCAAATTAGAGATTCATTAGCAAAATAAATGATGGTGGTTGTTTTAAGCTACTTAAGTCTTGGGATGGTTTTATTAAGCAGCAATAGGTAACAGACAGCATCCTATGTTTGTCATGCAGGGAGGTGGTGTAACTCAGTGGTTAAGTGGGTGGCCTATAAGTGTCTTGGTTCAAAGCCCACTTCTGCTACTTACCAGTTGTATGACCTTTAGCAAGTTACTCAACCTCTCTGTGCTTCAGTTTCCTTCTTTTTTCCAAGGAAATAAAAACAGTACTTAAGTTTGTTGTGAGGATTAAGTGATTAATCCAGGTAAATACAGATCTACAGGTAATACAAATCAGTCTTTGTGATCATCTCAGGCAAGCCTCTGATCATTCAACCATCACTCTCTCATGTGATTCTGTTTCTTTGTCTTTATAGTACTTTTGGTATATGTCATATATGTGTGTGTGTATTTATATATGTATATGTATATATATACATATATAGTATATAGCTTTTAGTACTATCTGAAGATCTCATCTACTTGTTATTGTTTATCCTACCAGAGTATGAGTCCCAGTAAAGCAGGAACCTTGCCTGTCTCATTCACTGCTATATCTCCAGTACCTGGAACAGTGCCTGGCACAAAGTGCTTAATAACTTTGTTAATGAATGGATGAATACCACTTTCACACTTCTTGTGGAAGATATCACTGGTTCCTACCCAGTATCCATTCTCTCCTTTCATAGTAGTGAACCCTGCTTTTGTTGTAGATGTCAATATCAAATACTCACTGTCCCAGACTCCCTTGCAGCTAAGGGTCATTGTGTAATGCATTTCCTATCAATGAGATATAGTCAGAGGTTTGCTAAGGATGTCTGGGAAAATTTTTGCTTTGATATAGGCACTGCCCTTTCTTCACCACATGCTCTCTCACCTCTTCCTCCTTCCTGCCCACAATAAAGGCTAGAAGTAGAGCAGCCAAAAAGGTGATAAACATGAGGACCAAAACAGGAGCTACCTGAGACACTAATGAACTATCTAGTGGAGTCACTACACCACAAACTCTCTTATTATGTGAGAAAAATTAATCCTCTGTAGTTAAGCCCCAGCAGTCAACCTTCTGTTACTTGCAGCTAAATACATTCTCAACTGATAAAACTATGATGGAGTAATATCTACCCCTCTAGGCTGTTCATTAAGGGTAAGGGAATATTTTGTCTTTCTTACTATTCTATAGGAGGACTGGAAGAATTTATCAGCACAAATGTCATTCACTATCCAGATCTCTTTAGCTCTCTTCAAATAGTGAGGGTCAGCAAGTAGCATGGGATATACCACATTATCTGAATCTATTTGGCTCCTGAGTTCAGACATTCCAAATAGTGGGGGTTATGTGTACTGTTCATTCCTGAAACAAACATATTTATTGCCACTCTATGCCAGCATTATATGGCTGTTGGGGATACAGTGATGAGTAAGTCAGATGATTGAAGGTGGATGCCTGAGTTCCCACTAGACCTTAAGTTCCCAAAGGGTAGGAGCTGAGCTGCTCCCAGTAAGAGAGAGATTTAATTCTAGCAGTCTCTCTACCATGTTCCTCATCTCAACCTTCTTTTCCCCTGCTCCACTTTAGTGGTCTTAGTGGTCTCACTTCACTTATTCATTCACCAGCTTTTCTTCAGTGTTTCCCATGTGCCTAGAATACCCAGTACTTGGACTGCCTATTTATTTGTAGAATTTTGAATGCCTAATCTTTGACTTCCAAGATCATTCAGGTTTCAAATTCTGTCTGCTTTCCCTACAACTAAACCTCCATGTCCTCTTGCTGATCCATCATAAAGTGGCTGTTCTTCCAATACCAACCACATCTATGTGGTTTGCCTAAACTCAGCTGTGGGAGCTGGGTGCATTAACCTCACCTGATGTCATGACTGGGTGTTACGGTCCCAAGCCCAAATGATAGATCCCCTCACTCAGCTCCAAGGTACATCCAGATCAGAATTTGGGACAGTAGTAAAATGTTTCAGACTAGTCATAAACTTAGCCTCAAGTGTTAAAGCTTTAGGAATTGCTGTTGTGGGAACACAGGTGTAGCAGGTTGAAGTAGACCATTGAGACAGATGCCAGGAATCCTGGGCCCACACTGTATTGTCATCTTTGATATTTTATTTTTGAGGGTCTTTATTATTTGTGTGTGTGTGTGTGCATGCACGCCCATGCATTATTTCAAGGCAAGGGGGTTGGGCCATTTTGAAACTCTAGTGGAAATTGTAGAACCCTTTTCCAAAATAATACACACCTGCACATACACACACACACTATTTAGAAACCATTTCTGGGGGCTGGCCCAGTGGCGCAGCAGTTTAGTTCATGCTTTGGCAGCCCAGGGTTTACAGATTCAGATCCTGGGTGCCCGCTGACACACTGCTTGTCAGCCATGCCGTGGCGGCGTCCCATATAAAAAAAGTAGAGGAAGATGGGCATGGATGTTAGCCCAGGGCCAGTCTTCCTCAGCAGAAAGAGGAGGATTGGCAACGGATGTCAGCTCAGGGCTGGTCTTCCTCACCAAAAACTAACTAAATAAATAAATAAAATAGAAACCATTTCTGGAGGTTCAGGTTAAGAATCCACCTGTGATTTCCCATGAAGGTGGAAACTTTTTCTATACCCTAATTTTGTCCTTTATCGTGTACTATTTTCATTTACCTTTTCACGTGTGTATCTTTTATCCCATTGAGCAGGCAAGCTTCCTGCAAGAAATATATGCCTCTTTATTTACCTCCAGTGATGTGTGCATCTAGAGACTGAGGCTTGTGGGAAATATTTGTCACTTGAGTCCTTTGAAGCCACTGTGATTTACTGAGGACAGACAGCTTTCCTTTTAATATTCCAACTGCCATCCCACCTCCCTCCAAAACTAAGAGAGATCACAAGAGGACTTGGACTCTATTCTAATGTTCTATTTATTTACTTTCTAGGTTTTAGGCCAAGACATTATTTACATACTCCTCATGCAAATATCCAGTCTTGGATATTTAGAGAACAAGGTGGTGCCTAGGGGAAAGCTTTATACAAAAAAAAGGAAAAGTAAGTATTCATAAATCAATGTACCCTGTTATCTTACAAATGTGTCGTCTTTATTCCTTCCAAGCTCACCCCATACACACCCACACCTGTAATCAGACCCCCTATTTATCCTACCCCAAGAGTTTGTTTTTTGTTTTCAGGTTTTGTTTATCCTATCCCATGGGTTTTATTTGTCAAACTACATTCCTTTCCTAGCATGTACTTGTGGAAAAAATTAAAAACAGGAATAAATCTAATGCTAATAGAATAGTGGCCATGTGGTTTTTCCTTTTTTTCTGATCCTTCCCTCCCACCTATAAATTTCAGTGGGCCACCTTTAATCCTAACTTTTTTATAACTTAGAAGTGTTTTCCCTCCTCCAGCCTTCTCTCCCTGACTCTAGGTGATTACAGCCACCTGGTGGCCATATGGGGAAATGACAGGTAGATTGCCCCAAAAATCTCTGGTGAAAGGAAGAACCTCTCTGAGTAATTTTTGGTCTTGGATCTATGGGGAGCAAGGAAAGAGAAACTGGTGATTACAGCAGAGGATCCAGACATCCTATTTCTTGGTCCCACCTTGCCTCTTAGGATACAGCATCCCATCCACTAGTTATT
This sequence comes from Tapirus indicus, assembly GCA_031878705.1. Lineage (NCBI taxonomy): Eukaryota > Metazoa > Chordata > Mammalia > Perissodactyla > Tapiridae > Tapirus > Tapirus indicus. The sequence goes on from CM062932.1 coordinate 10,638,481, forward strand.
ATAGACAGATGAATTCACTTAACATTTGAGTTCGTGCAATCAAAATTTATTGAGAGCAACTGTGTGCCCAACACTGGGAATACAGCAGTGAACAAGATGGACACGATCTCTGCCCTCATGAGCTTACAATCTAGCAGCCATCCAGCCTGCCAATTACATCCATAATTTTAACATTACATTAATAAGTGCTCTGAAATATGCATAGTGCTAAGAGAAGATTTAACAGAAAGTCTTGACCTACACCGAGAAATCAGAAAAGGTCTCCCTGAAGAAGAAATATTTAGAATCAGCTAGGTGGAAGATGGAAGGAAGTATGTTGCAAGCAGAGAACAGTCTGTGTGACAGCTCTGAGGCAAGAAGACATTTAATGAACTGAGAGCCAGTCAGTGTGGCTGGAACATAGGGAACAAAGAGGAATGATGCAAGATGAGATATGCAAGGTAGGCAGAAGCTGATTTATGCAAAGTCTGAATTTAGGGCTTTATTCCAAAAGCAACTGGAAGCCAGTGAAGAATCTGAAGGAGGAAAGTTAGATGTTTAGGTTTGTTCTTCAGAGCTCAGTCTGACTGCTCTGTGTGGAGGACAGAAGTGGAAATGGCAGGACTGGTTAGGAAGTTTCCACAGCAGTCTAGAAAAGAGGTGATGATAGGTTGGAGAAAAGAAGATGGATTCCAGAGATACATAGGACATAGAATCTACTTGGAAAGTGTCTGGATGTGTGAAGAGAGGGATGTGTTTCTGGCAAGAGGTACTGAAGTAGGATGCTCTGCAAAAGGGATGGGTTTGGGCAGATCCCATAGGCACAGGCCCTGAGTCTGTTGTTAGAGCAACAGCATAGCTTTGGTTCTCAACTAGTTTAGGATTTAACTGAGCAAACAAGACACACATGAAACAACTGCAGAGGTGATTAAACATCAAAATGATTCAGATAATTCACAGACTCTTGCAGTACATGGGACTGAAATGGAAGCTCTCAGTCTCACAGTGAGTTCAGATACTGCTGAAGCTAATACAGATGACTCCACCTTTGTCCAAGCCTTTCATAGTCAGCCCCTCAGAAAACTCCTATGCAGCCCACCCAGTGTCTCACAGGGGCCACCTTCCCCTGCACTGAGCCCTGGTGCCCCCTACCAGGATGATGCAGTAACCTCTCCCTTATTCTTTTTTGCCTGCTACTGTCAGGAAATTCACCTGTCTGTTATTCTCATTCCCCACTCCTGCTTAGGTTAGAGGGGACTAAATCTGGCTACTGCCCCCAATGGTGGTTCTCTTTTGGTCACCAGGAGTTTTCTGACTTACTTCGCTCCTCTCTTTACATTACCCCTATCGAGGCCCCTCTTGCAGGGTTACCATCTTGCCAAGTCCGCTGTGCCTTACTTTCCCTAAGAGGCACAGGCCCATCATGAATATTCTGTGCCATTTGCCTCCTTTTTGCTCCCCCATCCAAAGCGTCCCAATCCAAAGGCCTTTTCCCCACTCTAGTTTTTCCTGGAGTCAGTGTATACCCACCTCTTTGCCTCAAAAAAGTCAAAAGAAAAGTTTTGCTATGGGATTAACCAGGAAATAGCCTCATAGCTATTGCTCAGCTGACACTTGGCCTTCCCTGTCTCCTCTCTGGTGCTGCAGAACTCTGCCAACTCCCTTCCAAAGACAATAACTGCAGAAAAAAATGGCTGACTACCCAGTAGGCCTACAGGTTCCCACTGTACAGTGAGCCTAGGACACTGAGATATTCCCTTTACTTTGAAAAGAACATGGACTTTGGAATTGGGCAGATTTAGGTTTGCATCCTGGTTACTAACTAGTGTACCTTTGTGCTATTAAATCTTGCTAAGCTTCAAAAGACTTATCTGTAAAATAGTGTTAATGGTATCCATCTTATGGGGTAGTTGTATTAAACAGGGTGTATAAAGCATATAGCATAATATCTAGCCTGAATTACCTGGTAACCATTCACTTCCTTTCTTCCCCTTGGGTTTCAATTGCCAGCTACTATTCAGAAGGGAGATAAGCCAGTTTTGTCCAGCCAGTGATAGACATTTCCTATTCCTGTCTTTGTAAATCCCATTTTCCTGCAGCCATCCCATGTCCATCATTGCCAAAAAAGTTCTTCCATCCTTCATCCCTGTGTAGGACTTCTTCTCTTACTATCAAGAAGTTCTGCCTGAGCTCTATCTGATATCCTCTTCTACAACTCCCTAATCCAAAATACTTGATCTTCTTGTATCATTCCTAAAAATTAACTCACTTCTAGCATTCTCCCTAACTTTCTCAGAGTAAATTATAATGGACCTGGGGAGTAGGACCTTTACACTTCAGACAAGCATGGGAACCACAGGCCAGTTCCCCGAGTGGACTGGAGATCTAGATCCAAGCACCCCCACATCCCCACTTCTTTTCCTACAGGGCAGAGAAACAGCCAAACTCAAAATATGTCTTGAGTCTACATGAGCATACATCTCCTTTCCTATAACTCTGTGAGGTCATCATTGAAGTAGAGCAGTACTGCAGGTGTGTAGAGTGTACCGTCCATATTGAGATAGTCAAATTCTTCCTGCTCATCCCGGATCCCATTCTCTTCCAGGGTATAATCCATGTTCAGGTTCTTCCCTTCATATTTCCATGTGTAGCTGGCAGCATGTGTGTTATAGGGGAGATAGCGGTGTAGGATTTCCCACATTGATTCCAGGGTCCCCACCTGGAGAACATGAAAGCACCCCACCCCCAGAATTCTGGGTGGAACAGGTACACACACACACATACATATACCCCCAAGCAAAGGCCAGGAACCCAAAAGATGATAGAGCTGGGATCAAAGTGCCCCCCTTGGCAGATAACAGCTTCAGGCACTCCACAGTCCCAGAAATGACACTGGAGGTCAAGCATGCAGTGAACAGCCCCACAGTCCTACCTGTCTTTATGGCAGCCACTTCTAACAGCACTAAAGGGTAAAAGTCATTGCTCCCTCACCTCATCCCCACAATAGAGTAGACTAATAAGAGAGTCCAATTGCAATCGCTGTCCAAAACACAGCACATAAGAGCTTCCAAGGGCCACCATCACATAAGATGCATGAACTGCTGCCCTAGGCTTATGAAGGGGTCTCTTGTACCCTGCGACGCAGCCACTCCTCAAATTCCCAACCCTGGGGATCAGGTGGTCTGCTTTCCTCCGTTGCCCCTAAAAGGGAGGAAAATACAGCTCCCACCGGTTACGGAGAGCTGATGGCGTGAACATCTGCTTCGACATTTGGTGGGATTCCCAGTAACCTGACCCCAGGCACCAGTTCTCACCTCCAGTGTGTGCTCCTGCGACGTGAGCGTGTTAATGATGCGGATGTTCCGGGTCTTGGCGGACAGCCGCCCTACCTCGTAAAGCGACCCCTGCCACCAGGGTTTCCCGAAATCATTGGCCCAGTCCGAACGGGGCAGCTGAGGCGGGACGTGCAGAAAGCGGCCCCGGGGGGTGCGGTATCTCAGGGAACCGGTCAGCGGATCTATGTGCTTGCGGATCTTTAAAGCAGGGTTTGGGGGCGGGGAGCAGTCACTATCGGTTTCCGGCTAGCCCTTGCTTTTCCTCTCCATCCCCGTTCTCCAGTGCCCCTTCCCTAACCCCAGGTTCCAGCAGAACTCACGTCTCTGGTCTTTGGGTCAAACCAATGGCTGATGTCCTGGCCCGCAACTTCCACGATGGGTTTCAGCAGCAGGTCTCCTGGGAAGGAGCAGCCGCCGTCAATGCTAGCCACCCAAGAACCAAGCACCCAAACACCCCGACGCTGGCCCCAAGTGTGGCCCTTACCCTTGTACTCCTGTGCCAACGGCGTTAGGTCATACACGTATCCCAGGTAAGACACCCAGAGGTCTTCCGGCCGGTTGTGTCGGGCCACCTCGGCCGGCGTGAAATAACGACGCTGGAAATACTCAAAGTCTGGCCCGGCCACTAGGCCCCGGCGCGGCATGGCTCTTGCTCTATTGGTCACTGGGCTCCCTTAGTTGCTTCCTCGCTTCTCAGCACGCAGACATTACTGCATCCTCCCTCTCGTCCAGGAGCTAACGCTAGCGCGTTTATCCGCTGACATGGAAACCATTGTTCTTTTCCGGCCACCGTCCGCTGAGATCAAATGCTGTGTAAGCGAGGAGGAGCGTGGGCTGCGCCTGCTCACGGGAAACGTAGTCTGATTCCGGCGTTCAAGTTAATTGAGTTGCCTTCTCTGGAGTTCTGGGGGAAAGGGAACACACGCCGCTTTAATTCAGAGTGGCCTGGGCTACAGGGGATATTTAGGGCAGACTGTCGCGCGAGGGGGAGTGCGATTATAAAAATAGGTATTCTCGCTAAATTCCAAAGTTCCTAAAAGGTGTGTAAGAAACTAGAGAGGTAAAAGCTCTCGCGATATCTTAAGACATCCACTGTAATATGCCTCAGTGGGCCACAGCGCTGAAAAAGTAGGAGAAGCTCGCGAGATCTCTGCAGTTGCCGAGGACATTAGGAGGAGGAGAGGTGATCTCGCGAAAGAAAAGAGGTCGGGAGCGCTCGCGAGATCTCAGGTCGTCGGACCCGAAAGGTTCTTAGGAAGTTGAAGGGCCCGGAGGAGACTCGGGGGCAAATGGCCGAAGTTGGACCAACCATGCTGCTACGAGAGGAGAATGGCTGTTGCAGCCGGCGTCAAAGCAGCTCCAGCGCCGAGGTTAGCGCAGGCTCAGGTTTTGAGATTGAGGGGCAGTCGGGAGCAAGATGGGGGGACGAAAGGGGAACTGCAGCTCCCAGCAGCCTCTGGGCTTCGTGTGAGCGCCCCGCGGGCTGTCGGGAGCTGTGGTTCCGCGGGTGGGCGGCAGCAGGGGCGGCGCGGTCTCAGTGCGTGTCCCGCCCCGCGCAGGACTCAGACGGAGAGCGCGAGGACTCGCCGGCTGCGCGCGCCCGGCAGCAGCTAGAGGCGCTGCTCAACAAGACTATGCGCATTCGCATGACAGATGGACGGACACTAGTCGGCTGCTTCCTCTGCACCGACCGCGACTGCAATGTCATCCTCGGCTCGGCGCAGGAGTTCCTCAAGCCGTCGGGTCAGTGCCCGGGGAATGCACACCCGCCTGGGAATGCAGCCGAGCCCTATGCAAGGCAATTCTCCTTCAGTGCTTGTCTGCACCCCTTATTTTCTGGGGCTAGATGTCGTGGCTCAGAAGGGGCGGGACCAACGCTGGCCCGCCTCCCTGACGCTGTGACCGTCCTTTCCAGATTCCTTCTCTGCCGGGGAACCCCGCGTGCTGGGCCTGGCCATGGTACCCGGACACCACATCGTTTCCATTGAGGTGCAAAGAGACAGCCTGGCGGGGCCTCCTTATCTCTGACTACGATCGCGCATGCCTCTCAGATTTCATTAAACCTGTAACAGAAGTGGCCTGTGTCTGTGTGTAGCTGGGATGCTGGGGCAGGGGTTACACACCCCACCCCTAGAGGAGATGGTTTATCCAAGATCGGGAGCACTTTCAACCTGGCCGTCCAGGAGTGCCAAAAGTTCCCTCAGTTTCGGGGGTGGGGATGGGGGACAGGCTGAGCTTCAGACCCACAGGCCCCAGGGTGGGCCCTTCCATCTTCCCTCCCACGCTGCTGCTCCAGAATTGTGGCGGGAGGGGGTGTCATCCTGCTCCGGAAGGCCCATTGTTTCCCTCCCCGGCCTGGCAACAGCGAGTTCCTCTAAGCTGGGGTCAGAGAACGGGCCCAGGTCCCCAAGGGGAGCAGGGCAAGCGACAGAGGCCAGGCCCACTCCACTCTGTTGATGGGGAGGTGCCTTTGGGGTCAGGGACAGAGCTCTGGGGTCTGGCCAGGAAGAATGGGCTAACTCCTAAGGGAAGGCCAGGAGGCTGAAGGATGCTCCCTTCTAAGCACTTGAGCCTGCTCCCTCCCTGTTTCCTTGCTCCTGGGCACAGGGCAGGAATGATAGTATTTGTGCCGTCCTTATGTTCACAAGATCCCAGGAGCACGTTCAGGTCATTAATTCTTTATTGATGTGTGGATCACTCATTTCCCTCCAACCGCACCCCGCAGCCCGTAAATACTAGAGGAGCCGCACCAGAAAAGGAGAACACGAGGTTGCGTTGTCCTGTTCACAAGGGGGGCAGAGGGTGTGCAGGGTCCAGCCCAGATGTTCAGGATTTAGATACGGGCAGTGAGAAGAAAGTGGGTTTTCTGGAGTGTGGCAAATTTTCACCAGCATCGGGTCCACAGATGCTGCTCCCCAAGGGGATGCTAGGACTCAGCTTAGGCAGGAGTGGGGGCACGGTAGGTCGGGAGACCCCCAAGCTTCAAGTCCTTGTGCCGACTGGGAGGGAGGGCAGTCGTCAGGGTTGTTCTTGACTCGAGGGTCCTCAGACCCAGACCTTTCCTGATGTGGGAACGGCCTGGGACCCTGGTGAGGCCCGGGTTTGCCGCGGCTGTTGCGGGGAGCGCCGGCGCCGATAGAGGGCTCGGCTGTAGGGCACGAGGCAATCGGCCAGGCGGAGGCGCAGGCAGAGGCGGCGGTAGCTGGCCAGGGCAAGCACGAGCAGCGGCACGAGGAGCAGGAATCCGGTGACCAGCAGGGCCGTGAAGCCCGGGTCCCGCAGGTGCGCGGTGCAAGGGGGGGCCTGGGAGCGCAGGAACTGTGGGAGAAGAGGCGTCAGGCCCAAGCTGAACAGCCCAGGTGGGACGTTGTGGCCCACAGACCCCACCGCTACCATCAACCACATACACGCGCACTCACAGGCACACACCGGGGCGCACACTCACCTGGGAGTGACAGAGGAAGCCGAAGCCTAGCATGGTGACAGCGGGTAGCAGGATGGTCCCCAGCACCAGCGCCAGCAGGAGAAGATTGAAGGCAGCCACCAGCAGATTCTGGGCCGTGACCAGCACAGCGCAGGCCCAGCAGTCCAGGGGGTCCCGGGGCTCTGGGCCGCCTCCGGGAACCGGTCGCATCGCCCCCGGGACGTCCGCCATGGCCCGCCTAGCTCCCGCCCGCCTGGGCCGCGGCCCTTATAGCCCTCTTTCCTGCCCCTCCCCCGGCCCAGCCTCTCCCCACCTCCCTTATCCTGGAATGCGGCTCCAGGATTAGGCACCCCCCATACCGTGGAGCGGACCAGAGCTCTGGACATTCCACAGGCGCCTCCGGGGAGGGGCTCACCCTCGCCGGGGTCTGCGCAGTCCCTCCCCATCAATCACGGTCTTGCAGCCCTCCTCCCGGTACTCTCCCTGCTATCACCAGCACGTTACCCAAATAAGACTTTTTTTCTGATTTTATTTTTAATATTAATATTCTCACACAAAAATCACCGAAAATAGGGGTAGGGTTGGGAAGACCTCTCTGCCCCTAGGGCAGAGAGACAGTGCAGTGCGAGGGGACAGGACTGTAAACCCCCCACCCCTCCGCAGTCCCAGCGAGGAGAAAAAACTGACAAAACGAAAATAAAGCCCCAGAGAAACTCATCCCGGGGTGTCCCTGCCCCAGTGAGGCCCTGGCCCTGGGCTATTTCACGCTTAAAAAGAAAAGGGGGGTGGGGGTGGGGCGAGAGGAAGGTTCGCGTTATTAAAATTGGCCGGGGCTGGGAAGGACGGGGTTCCTTTTCCTCATAGTTCTTTCTTTAAAACTTTTAAATTTTTTTATTTATTATTATTATTATTTTTTTTTACAAAATACCATTTCAGTTCCCACTTCTTCCCCTACAGTACAGGAGTCGCTCACCCTCAGACGGGGTTAGGGTCGGGTCGGGAGTAGGGGACTGGTCCGAGAAAGTGCAGGACGTAGGGGAGGGGAGCGGGTTTGAGCACCATGAGAACCCGGCTGGAGCCGCGGGCGGGCGGACGGGCGGAGACGGACGGGCCGGGCCCGGACACACACTGGGGCGCAGGGAGAGCCCGGCGGCGGGCGGTCCCTGGAGGGGCGGGCGGGACGGCTTGGGGGTGCGGGAGGTCGGGTTTTCCCAAAAATGAATAAATAGAGGTGAGTGGGACTGTTATAAATTAAAAACCAAAAAACAAGAACGAACAAAACAGAAAATACAAATCATAACCAAGTGAATAAACAAAGACATGTACAGGGTCACAGCTAGCATTGGAAGTAAAAAAGGAGGTTCTGGGGGAGGGGTAAAGCCCATAGAAAGAATCTCATTAAAAACCTCGGCTGCCGTAACGTCTATGTACATACACGAGCCGCGTGCGTCAGCGCCGGGCGGGCGGCGGGCAGGCGTGAGGGAACCCGTATGTGACCCCCGCCGCCGCCGGAGCCTGGTCCTTGTGTCTGTTGCTAGAAAGGCCAAAGTCGGTGAGGGGAGGCGCTGGTGGGCGAGGGGCTGTCAGCCCCCTCCCCCGTCTCCCATTTTTTTTTTTTTTTCCTTTTTTCCTCATATTAAAAAAAATTTTTTTTCTTAATAAATTAAGTGAGGGGAGCTGCCAATGGGGTGAAAGGGCTGGGCCCAACCCCCTTCCCGGCCAGAGGCGGGACCTAGGTCCAGCCCAGGTGCTGGTGGCCCCGCGGCGCCCTGCGGGCGGGTAGGCGGGCGGGGCGTCCGGCCTCATCGCGACGTGCTGGCGGGGGCCTGCGGGGAGAGAGCGGGCGAAGGGCTCAGGGGCAGGCGCGGGGCGACCCACCCAAGCCTGTCCCCTGCGCCCCGACTCCGGGTCCCCGCCCTCTCGCCCGCGGGCCCTCACCAGCGTGAAGGCGTCGTAGGCCTGCGCCAGCTCCTCAGTGCGGTACTGCTCCAGTACCACGACGCCCTGGAGACCCGCGCTGCGGCGCCGCGCACAAGCCTCGCAGTGCACCAAGTACGTGTTGCGGCTGCCGTTCTCACTCGTCACGAACAGGATGTTGAACACCTCCACCTGGGACAGGGAGGCGGGGGCAGTCACGGGGAGGGAGGGCCACGGGGGGCACCTCACTTCGGGGAAGCAGGAGAGGGAGGGCGAGCCCACTCACATCGCACTCGTTGCAGTAGTAGGCGGGCTCATCCTTCACCCGGCCCTGGTAGGCGATTTTCTTCCCGGCCCGCACCAGGCTCTCCCGCTGCACCTGGCAGTGCTTCATGGACTGCAGGAGGCAAAACCTGCGTGCGGGGGAGATGGTGGTGAGGCAGAGCTGCCGGCGGGGGTGGGGGGAAAGCAGGTTGGGGCCTCCCCTCTGCATGCCTAGGTCACATTCCCTGACCTGGACATCTGTCACAGTTGAATTTCATGTGGTTTTTGTCTATTTTGACCACAAGAAAATAAAGCTCCTCAGAGCAGGACCCTTGTCAGCCGCCCCAGCACAAGTAACACCGCAGGGCACGTGGTAAAGGGTGGAGAGGTACATGGAGAATGGGATACTTCAGAGAACAAGAACAAGAGCAGGACCAGGGTGAGGGCAGATGGGCTCCGTCCCAACTAGGGCCCTCACTTGATCATCTTGAACAAGTCGGGGTCGCTGATTTTGACTGTGCGAGCCACGTTCCAGGATACGTGAATCATGGGCACAATGGATTTGACATTCTTCACCTCGTTCCACTCGTATCGTTCCAGGGCCAGCTGGTACTGATAGGCTGCGGGCCAGAGGGAGTCACTACAGGATTCTCAAACAGCCCCCAGCCACTTGGGCCCCAGCCCCTTCCCTCGCAGCTGGCCGCCCTCCAAGCCCCCACCACCTACCCACCGGGCTCACTTTTCATGGGCCCCACCCCCTCACCGCTGAGTGGCTCCGCATGCCCCATCACCTCGCCCCACCCTCTCACCGGTGAGGGGCCCCACGTTCCAGGCGATGTTGTTACACCAGCCAGTGGCCTGCACCCAGTGCACGGTCCCCGCGTTAATCCACACGAGGTCTCCGGGACGCTGCACGAAGCGGTACACAGGGATATTGGAAGCATAGAGGTCATCCAGGATTGGCCACCAGGAACCCGTCAGGTAGTCCACGCCGTGCCTGCGGAGTGCCCACAGGGTCAAATGGAAATCTGGGGACCCAGAGACGGGACGTAGAGGAGTATCTAGCAGGGAGGGCGGCGCGCACCGGTCGCAGAAGGCGCTGATGGTCTCCCAGTAGTGCTCGTGCACCGCGAACCACTCGCAGTCGCCTGGGCCGATGTTGATGTTGACGGAACAGAAATTGTTGTTCTCCTGGTGGCCTGAAGGGGGCGACAGAGAACAGCATGGCTGGCCGAGCACTCGGCGACAGGCCTGCCCTTTAGCCCTCATTGGCGGACGGAGGAGCGCCGACACCAGTCCCGCCCCCGCGCGCCCGGGTGAGAAGCGCACCTGGCGTTCGGCTGCCAGGGACCTTCATGTACAGCTGCACCGTGTTCATGCCCAGGATGGTGTGGCCCACGTGGCTCAGCATGTTGCCCGTGGATGTTACCCGCATGAAGGCGGGCAGCTTCAGCAGCTCCTGCAGTTGGGGCTTCCACCTGCAGTGGCGAAGGTGCAACAAAAGTGAGAGGCTGCCCCACCGCGGCCGACCCATTGGCACGCCTGCCCCAGCTTTTCTGGCTTCAGTCCCACTAACCTCTTGGCGTCAGACAGGTCGATGTTGGTGCCAAACTTGATGATGTGATGGTTCTTCGGGTCTGGTGTGCAGCCGCTGCTGGAGTGAAGAGCACAGGTTGGTGGAGAAATGCAGGAAAGGGAGGGAGTCATGAAGAGAAGGGGCAAACTGCACGGTACCTAGGAGGAGTTCCTGTGGTGCTGTCCGGCTCCTCGGACTCCTCATCCTCACTCTCCTTCTCCTCCTGCTTGGCCACAGAGGTAGACAGGCCTGGATCAGTGACCTTCCAGGAGCCCTCCCACGCCATCGCAGCCCCACCTCCAAGTCCTGATCCCACACCCCTGCCTCTGCCGGTGCTCTCCTCTCACCTGCAGGGACTCCTGGAAGGATGAGGCTTGGTACTGCGCGTACTTAGCAATGGTAGTGTGGGAACGGGAGCTCTCACAGGGCCAGATCTGTCGCGTACCCGTGAGATCCCAGTTTTCGTCTGAGGGCTGCTGCACCTGGGTGCGGACCTCCACCGTATGCTCACCACTTGCCTCCACCAGCGTCTTGGTGGAGAAGAGGCCCAAGTCTGCAAGGGAAGGCCGAGCAGGGCGTCAGTGCAGAGACAGAGGGCAGGGAGCAAGGATCCAATTCACTCTGTCCTTTCTTACTCCCCAAGCCTGACAGGTAGAACACAGGCTTCACAGAGCTCAGCCCAGGAGGAACAGGCAAGAACCCCAGCCCCACATGAAGCTGGGAGGGTTAGCCCTCCCAGGCCCTGGCCTTTACCTGGATCATCACCAACCCCCATTCTCCCACTGCTGCTCTGAGCCTCAGCCCCTCCACCAGCGTCCCCAGGTGTGCCTGAGGCCACACACACACAGCACCTGGCACACAGCAGGTGCTCAATGAATGGCAGTTTATCACTGGATCCCATGAAAGATTTAGTCAAGTGAAAGCCTAGAGAACGTATGGGTACAGAGAATGCTATGGGTATAAAGGAAACAAGATTGAATTTTATATTTCTAGATGGTTTCCTCTACTTTTGTGTTTGAAATTTTGCACAATAAAAGACTGAAAAACAGAGATAAAGCTGTAAACCATGGGTCTTCAGGGTTTACTACAGTCTGTGTTATTCTCATCCTTAGTCACCAGGAAAACCAAAAGTGACTCTAACCAGGCCCTGAGATACATCGCATTTCCACTTGCCCACTGCTGGGGACAGATGGACAGATGGGAGTAAAACCTGAGGCCAGCTAACCCATTACTCAGAGCACTCTTCAAAACTGGACTATGTATGACTGAGGGGAGCTCGCTATAGCCATGATCCTGGTTCTTCAAGTGTGGGGGCTCTCAGAGGATCCCAAAGCCCCAGATCCTTGCAGCCCTCCCCACACCTTTGTACCCCACACACTCACTGAGCCTCAGAGAGCCTGCTAGGCCCCGGATCACGGTGATGGGATTTCGAGGGTCCGTACAGAACTGCAGCAGCACCGGCGAAAAAGCGTCCCGTTTGCTCTCCAGCTGAGGGACAACCAGGATACAGGGCTGGGGTCAGAGCCCTGTCCCAGGCTCAGAGCACCCCAACAGCCCCCAAACTGTCTCAGAACCCTCTGGCAGAGGCAGTTCTGAGCACAGATGGCACACATACATAGATGCTGGGTGTGGGTGGGTTGAGTTTTTCCCGGGGCAGCTTCTCCTCAGTGTTGATCTTCGGTTTCACAGACTGGGAAGGGGAAAGGTAGGACTCTCGAAACTTCCCTTTCACCTTGGCATTCCTGCGGGAGGAAGTGAAATGAGGACAGAAATATCAGGGTGATGGGAGAAGGGAGCCTCCTGCCAGGCCAGGTCAGCAGCCTCATGGGGGACAGCCCCTAACTCACTTGCTGGCACGAACAACATCGGCAGCGCAGTGGCTGATGGTGAGGTCTGCCATGCGCAGCCTCCGCTCTTCCACCTCAGAGGCGATAAAGGTTTCCTTGTCACCACTCTCTACCTTGATAAGCCGGATCTTCAGCTCCTTGGGGGGTCCTTCACTAAGTGAGCGCAGCTTCAGCATGTCAGCCCGGCTGACACCTGGTGGCCCTGGAGCTTCTTCCCGAGCCTTCTTCCCAGGGACAGGGCCTGATGGGGGTGTGGGCTGGGCAGAGGGTACAGGAGCTGGTGGAGGGGCTGGAGCGGTGGGTGGCTTGGCCTTGGAGGCCCCACCAAGATCAGGCCGGGCCTTCTCACGACCCTGGATCTCCTCGCTCTGCAAGTCCAGGTTCCCCAGCACCCGGCGGCTCTTTTCTTTGGGGGCCTTGGCCTTGGTCTTTGCCCTGCCCTCACGGGGCCGCCGACCCACACTGTCCTTACAGGCCCGCCTGTGCCGACGATGCTCCTTCTGGTGCTCCTTCTGCCGCCGCTTGCTGCTACCTGGTCCTGCTGCTGCCACCACCCCACCACTCTCCTCCTTGGCCTGGGTGGGGGGCGGCAGTCGCTCAGTCCCACTGTCCACTGGGTTTGCCATGTCCACTGGGTCTGCTGGGTCTGTGGCACTCCTGCCTACCCGCTCCACAAGGGTCTCACAAGCCCGACTGATCTCTTCTAGCACCTCAGACTCAGAGCGAGCAGGGGGCAGAGGCAGGGGTTGGGGAGGTGGGGCGGGGGTCATGGGGCCCGGGACTGGCTCTTCGCCCGCCCTGCGCTCCCGGGCCCAGGGCCCACCTGAGGTAGAGAACTGAGATGACGAGGAAGCAGAGGGCTGTGGGGAGCCCTGGGCGCTAGGGGCCGCTGAGGTGGGCGGCGGAGCGGTAGCACCTGATGGGGGACCAGGGGAATACTGAGTGGCAGGCAAGGGTCCAGGCCGAGTAGAAACAGCTGCTCCAGTCCCCCGGTAACAGTACTTTTGTCCCTCCAGCACGGAGGCCAAGGATTTGAGCAGGCTGGCTGGGCTGGCTGGTGGGGGTAGTGGGGGTTGCGGCAGCTGTGGCTGGGGTGGTGGAGGGAACTTGGCTAGAGGCGGCGGTGGCGGTAGGGCTGGTGGTGGCTTCTTCTCCTCTTCCTGGGTGGCCGTGGTGGTGACAGTGGCAGCAGTGGTGGCTGGGGCTGTGTCAGTGGGGAATGGAGGCTGCAGAGATGCAAAGGGCTCCTTCAGAGGGGGTGGGGGGACCACGCCTGCCTCCTGTTGCTGCTCCTCTTCCTTTCGAATGGATTCATCCAGCATCTTCATGATGTTGGCCAGCCCATCAGGTAGGATCTTGAATTCAGCTGGTTCCTCAAACTGATCCTCCAGTGGAGTAGGAGGAAAATCAAAGAGTCGCGGGCCTCGAGCAGGCAGCTCCCCAACCCTGGGTGGCACAGGCTGGGGGGCTTTATTCAGGGGGCCTGGGGATGGCCCCGGCCCCACCTCTGGGGTCTTTGGGAAGGAGACCCTGGGCCGAGGGCTCTCCGGGCGCCTGAAGCTTCCTGAGGTATTTTGGTGGCAGGAGGAGGGAGGGGCTGGAGGCAGGGCAAGAGTCAGGGGTGCAAGAGGTGGGTCCTGGGGGCTCAGTGTTGGGCTGGGGGGCTGGGGAAGGGAGTCCATACTTCTGGCTAGGTAGGGAGGTGGAGGGAAGGACACAGGCCCAGTAGGGCTGCTGCTGTGGCTGCCATTGTTGCTGCTGCTGCTGGTGGTCGGGGGAGTAGGAGGGGTGTGCGAATCCTGAGTGCCCATAGAAAAGCGGGGGGCCGGAGGCCCCAAGAAGCCCTCGCGGTGGGGGAGGGGTGGTGGGGGAGGGCGGGGGCGTCCCTCAGCCCCAAAGAAGAGCTCCTCTAAGACCTCTCCATCCTCACGGGCTGCCCGGCAGGTCGGGCCCTTCAGCCAGGCAGGAGGGGGTGGGGGTCGTAGGAGGCGGGGACAGGGGGGTGGAGGAGGTGAGGGGGGGCCAGGTGGCAGGGACAGGTGGGGAGTGGCAGGGGGACCTGCCAGGAACGGTTTCCGACTGCTGTGTGTCGAGGGCCCCAGGCGGCCTTGGTGAGAGGAGACCTCCAGCGCAGAAGTTTGATAATGGTCAGCGCTGGGCTGCAAGTGTAGGATGGGAGCGGTCAGAGAGCTGCTCTAGCCAGCTCAGATGAGCTCCACTGATCCCCTCCACTCCACCTCCCATCTGCAGTCGTCACTCACAATGCCTGGGCTCGGCTCCACGCCCCGGAGACCAGTGTTGCTGCTGCTGCTACTGCTGCTGGTGGTGGTGGAGGCGCCAGGGAGGCCGGGGGGCCGGGAAGGGGCATAAGGCACGCAGGCGGTGGTTGCTGCTGGTGAAACGCTGGAGTCCATCCGCGACCTCTGAACTCTGCTCTCTCTAAGGTCACTTCCGGGGAGACGGGCAGCAGGCGGGCAGCCATGGCTCTCTGCTCCTGAGGGGCGGGGGCCTGGGCCTAGGGGTGCAGCCGGGACCAGTCGGTGGCCGGGGGGGTGCGCAGCATAGGCTGGAGCTGGGTATGGATATTGGTGAGGCAGCGAATGCCGCTGCTCCTATGGGAGATATGTGACGACACTGGGTGAGAAATGGACAACATGAAGACTTGCAACTAAGAGATGACGGGCAACAGATAGACGCTCACCTGGCGCTCTGGGGGTGCTGAACCCTTGCGCTCAGGGCCCCAGGCATCTCCATGTAGGGTACTCCACAGCCCTGGCTTGGTCAGCTGAAATGGAGGGCTGGTGGCTAGGCCAGGCAGGGGTGGGGGTGGGGGGGGGTGGGGGTGGGGGTGGGGGTGGTGGGGGTGGTGGTAGCGGTGGCGGAGGCAGCGGCAGCCCTGGCGGAAGGCCAGTCTAGAAGAAATGAGGGTATAAGAATCTCATTCCTTGCCCCAATCCTGCCCACTTACTGCTTGCCTGCCCACATACAACCATACCTGCTCGGAGTTGCAGCCTCTCCTGCGCTTGCCTCCAGGACTGAGGCCCTCCTCCCCAGAGGGGCCTGAGAGTGCTGCAGGGGGCACAGGCTGCACAACTGGGGGTTCAGCAGCTCGCTTCACAGGAGGACCCCCCCGCTTGGCCCCGTAGTTCCGCTTGTGCTGAGGACAAAAAGAAGAGAGAGAATGGCACAGGTGCAGACCTGGTCCAGCCCTCCTCCACAGCCCACCCAGCCCCAGCCTCACCTCAACGTGCAGCAAGTTCCACACTTGCTCCAGCGGGGGTAGGACCTTGGCTCGGTGCTGACAGGAGCCAGCATGAAAGTTCCAGAGCTGGGTCTGGGGAGATGGGGGAAAGGTACAGGAGACAGAGCAGAAACAGACATAAGATGAGGGCCCTAAGTCAGAAGGCACAATCCTAACCCTCTATTGTCCTGCCTCATCTCACCTGCTGTAGTCGGCTGATGCGGGGCCCCAGCTCAGCCAAGCTTCCTCCATATCGAAGGGCGCTATGGTAGCAGCGTATGGCCTCCTCACTGTCGTGCTCTGACTCGTACAGCTGCCCAAGCTGTTCCCACAACCCTGGCTGGGCTGGCTCCCGAAGCAATGCCTGCACACAGCCATGCAGGGATTCCAGCTTTCCATGGAGAGGTCTTGGGGTAGGTGTCCTACAGAGCAGAAGGGGTGGGGGGGTGGTCAGGCTTGGGGGAACTCTTTCAAGGCCCTGGCCTTATCTCCCATTCCCCAGCACCTCTGAATCCTCACTCACCCTGGAGCATAATACGGTTTGTTGGGGTGCCCAGAGCTACTGCCGTGTGAAGGGGGTAGGGGAGCAGAGAGTGGAGGCTGCCCAATGCTGGCAGAGCACCTGCAGAGAAAGAGGTCTGTTAAGGTACAGCAAGATGGAGCAGTCTTGTCTCTGCCTAGGAAGGAGAAGACTGAGGGAAAAAAGAGAAAGCAACTGAGGACTGCACCAAGGCCCACAGAATAACAGAGACCCAAAGAATGACACAGAGATTGAGGAGTACAGGAGATGGGAAGAGGAGTGCCTGGAGACAGAGAGATAGCCCAAGTTCTCACCTGCCTCCAGGCAGCCATGCACTACGAGGAGGGGGATGGGGCGGGCAGGAGCTCCAGGCCCCAGCACAGCTCAAGCCCCCAAGGGCAAAGGCTTCCCGTGCAGCGCGGGCCCCTGGAGGGTCCACTGCCCGATGCATTCAGCCTGAGTCAGGGAGAAGAAATTATGATGTTACTGGGGACAGAGCCTAAGCTGTCAGTGTACATACAGCCAACCCAGCCCCAATCTTTCTCTTACCAGGTCAGCAGTGGCCCCAGGAGCCCTGGAGATCGGGCACGGCCCCCTGCCCCAGCTCTCTGGGTGATGGTCCCGCTCCAGCCGCTCTGACACAAGTGCCCACTCTCCCCAGATGGCAGCCTGGGTCCTTTCACAGCCAATTCTACAACGCAGAGGAGGAAAAGGAGGGAGGTGAGCTGGCCAGTACACAGTCGGGGCCCGGGGCTGGGCTGACCTGGCTGTGGCGCCCACAGGTCTGTCATCTGCGCAGGGATCCTGGCCTCAGATTTCCCCCCTAGAGGCCCAGGAGAGTGGCTAGGAGCTGGGACGAGTAGCCGGGAGCGGTCTGGCCGGTCGGTGGGACGAGGTGGCTACGCTGTTAAGCTTGTAGTTGGGAGCTACCGGCCGGCAGGCAGCGCCGGGGCTGCTTACCCGGCCTCCGTGGGAGAGTCCTCTCACCGCGTCGGCGAGCTCCAGAGATCCAACCAATCACAGGACTTCCTCTCTCCCCAGAAAGCCAATCATCACCCGTGTCTCCGCCTCAGTAACAGCCTGGCCGGGACCAATAGGAGCGAGGTTAGCCCGGCCGCTGCCGGCCGGGGGAGGAGGAGCGGCGGAGCCGGTCAGACGGGCTCGGCCCCGGGTGACCCCGATGTGACCCCGCGGCTCCCACCTAGGGTCTCCATCTCGGACCTGACACCCGGGCCGGCGGGGCAAGCGGGGCTGTGACCCGTGCGGGTGAAGGCGGCGAGTCGCACGCTCGGGCTGGCCTCGGGGATGGCGCTACGCTTAAGTCCCACGCACCCACAGAGCCGCCGGTGGTCCCAGCTACACCGCCCGAGACGCCCCCCGCCCCGCCGCCGTAAGACTGACGGACGGCAGACAGATGTACAACGCAGACAATGGCGTAGCTCCCCTTTCTCACTTCACCTCATCCAGTGCCTGACCTCCCCATACCGAGTGCCCCTTGTAACTGCTTAGGGCTGGCCAGACAGTGACTTCTACGGCACCCAAAGCCGCCCGCGCGCGATCTGAACGCTCCACCCCCCACGCTTGACCCCATCCCAAACCATGGTCAAGCCCCCAGCCTCATACCCAGTTCCTTCGGCTCCTCCACTTCCCCTGGCTCTCTAGGTCTTCAACACCAACCGACCCCCAAAAGCAAACCCCCCCCTTTAATCCCCCAATTTCTGATAAGTCGCGCACCGCGGTTCCGAGTGGCCCCTCTCGCGTGGCTCCCGTATCCTCTATGCTCTTCCTCACCGGAGCCACGCGGTTCCCCACGGCCCACGTGGCCCCCGCCCCCCAAGGGAGGGGGGATTTCGGGGGTTGCCCGTGACGTGGCTACTTGCGCAGCGGAAGCGGCGTGTGTAAATGTACAGGGGGGGTCCTTCGGGAGGGAGGAGGGCGGGGCCCGACAGGCGGTGACATCACCCTTGTCCCACTCTCACCGCCCACTCCCTTAAAGAACCCAGAACCCGTTTCACTTCCTCCTTCTCAACCCCCCCAACCCCTTCCCGTCGGTGCCCCCGACGGGCGCAGCGCTCCCCTTCCTGGGCACCTTCCCTTTAGCCCCAGTTCTCCTTCTCTCCTCTCTGAGCCCAGGATCTCCTCCTCGCCTACCCGGCGTCCCTGCAGGTAGGGAGCCGGCTCCGCTCCCGGGATCGGTCCATTGAGTCTAGAGTACAAAGAGCTGCGAGAGGCGAGTGTAGAGTACAAAGCGGCGGGGGCGGGGCCAGCTCTCCAGCTGGAGCTAGAGCCGGGCAGGAAGCCGGGGGAGAGCGTGCGACGAGGGGCTGGGGGCGGCTGGAAAGTTCGCCTTCGCTGAAAGAGGTCTGCGCTGTGGGGAAATTTCCACCCAGCCCACAAGGGCAGGCGAGTTTCTGGTGAAAACAGTCCTCCCTCCGCAGGGCAAGGTCATCTGTTTGCACGCAAGCGCTTGGACCCTACCGGTCCCGGCGTGCCACTCCCCGCCGAGCCCTGGTAGGCGCTTGGGCTCGGTGGACCCTCTCCGCAGTTCACACGGAGTTTCTGTGAGAACTCTCTCCGCACCATACAGCCTTCCTCTCAGTTACCAAGCCCTAGGACAAGTACAGCGCTTAACTGCGGTCAAGTATAACCCTGGCCAGCTGCCCTCACCCAAGTCCCGGGACCCACGGACCAGACATGGGAAAACAGGGAACCGGGGGTCCAGACATCAGGGGAACAGATCCCTGCTTGGGACGTGGTGCCGAGGGCGCTGCCAGCTACCAGGAAATGCAGCTTCCCCTTCTGCGATGATGACACTTCCCCTCTACCACTTCCCCTTTCCCACGGGGAACTGACTCAGCTTTCCCTAAACCAGCAAGTCCCGTCCCTCCAGCCCTTTTCTACTTTTATCCACAAACCCCTACGCCGGTACTCGGAATACAGCTGCCCTCACTCGAGGACAAAAACTTCCTGTACACTAAACACACATTCACTCTCGCCAACCACCTCGGATCCTCGTCCCCACCCGGGACCCAGGCATCTGACTCCTCATCCGCCTCCCGTACAAAGCCCTCCCTCGGGGTCTGATTCAGGATTGGGGTGGGGGAGCATGAGTCACCCAGAAAACCTTCCCCTCTTCCCACTGACTCAGCCCCCGCCTCCCTGAACGCACACAGACACACAGTCAGAGGCAGACACAACTCAGCCCACACATCGCTCACCACCGGTCCGGCGGAATTTCCCCTCTCGTCTTCCCCCACGACGGCCCCTCCCCGCGCCCGACAGCCCCGACGCCGCGCTCACACCTGTTCCCCACGCGCCCGCAGCCGGCTCGCGGTCCACTCTCACCTCCACTCTCGCTTTGGGGCAGGAATAGCCCTCCCCGACTCCCGGTGTCCGTACTAACCAAGGGGAGGGGACAACCACGGACAGGCACAAAGACAGACACCCCCAGACTCCTCGAAGACAGATGAGAGATAGACGCACGCGGCCAAGGCCAGGCTGGGAGGACGGTATATTTCTGGGGCACACATTCCAGCTTCTCCCTCCCGACCCACAGTACCGGGAGTCAGCCGATCAGAAAGGGTTAATTCTTCTCTTAGCGAGGCCACGCCCTCTCCATCCGGGCACTCCCGGCTAAACCAAGCTCCGCCCCCTCCATCCGGGCTCCGGACTCGGGGACTTTAACCGACCCCCTCCCCCTAGAGCCCCGAGAGAGACCCACTCCATCAATCACACCCACTTAACTCTCTCCCGGCTTGAAGCCGGAGAAGCCCCTCCGCGCAGCGCTCCAGCCGCGCGGGAGGCGTGGTAAGGGGCCAGACGTGCGCATGCAGACTCACATGCCGGCCCAATCGAGACCCCGCAGACAGGGTTTTACCAAGCAGGCAGTCAGCAGGCACGCTGCACGCGCGCGAAGTGGAGCCGGTTTGGGAACCCCGCCGCATCCCGCTCCCTGCCAGGCCTCATTCTGCCTAGTGAAAGCGAGGGGTTACGGGCTCGCTTCTTACCTGGGGGAGGGGGAGGCGGAGGGGAGGGCAGCTGGCTGGGGCTCCGCTGTGACTCAGCCACCCGGGCAGGCCGCCCGCTCGGGATTCCCTTCCCCAGCCTTCACCCGCTACTGGCCCCTCCCCGCCCCCCACTGAGGAGTGACAGTGCCGGCCCCGGCCCGCTATGTGTCACTGCAAGCCTTGTGTCTGCCTCTGACTGGACCGCTGTGTTCACCAGTCTGTCTGACAAGGTCGGCTGTGTGTGGGTCCCAGTGTCTGTCTCCGTGTGCACCTGCATATCTGCTCATCTTGTCTCCATCAATGCCTGTGTCTGCCGCGTTCCTGTCATTATGCCTGTCTACATGACTCCGAAGGGCTGTCTCTGTCTGTGTGTCTGCCTGGCTCCTGTCTCGGTCTTTTGTCTGGGTCTGCCTCTGCATCACTTGCGTGATCACGTGTGTCTCTGCACATGCCCTTCTGTGTTTGCCTTCATGTTCCTGAACAGAGTCGGGGAAACACTGGAGCAGGATGACCCTGCTGACTCCTCCCCTCACTCCCCTGAATCCTGACGTCTTGCCGGATCAGCGATCCTTCTGTTTGAAACAAGTATTTGGGGGTCTGTCTGCCTTCAGTCAAGGTCTGTCCTATTCCTCAACATCCTTGCTTATCCTCACAGCTCCCTGCGGCTCCCATTATTATGGTAATTGCTAGCATTTAGTGAATACTTACTACTGCCAGGCACTGTGTTAAGCCCTTTATATACATTTTTTAAACTCCTCCCCAAAACCAGATGTAGGGGGTACTTTTATTACCCCATTTTACAGATGGGGAAATTGAGGCTTAAAAAGGTTAGGAAACTTGATTAAGGTCATTCTGCAAGAGAGTGGAAGAGTTCGGCTTCCTTCCAGAGCCTTATTCTTACTTTCTATAATGCCTCTATCCTATTCTCCCTCTGTTGGTTTTATCCTCACAAGCCACTTCCTGGGTCAGCCTGCCCCTCAGCTCTACCCTAGGTTACCATCCCAAATGTCTCACGTCCTCTAGAGAAGGTGTGGGTAGGAGGCTGTGCAGTAGATCTCAGAAGCCATCAGTTTCTTGGCAATGAAGCTCAATTCAGTTAACACATTGATTCAACACAATTCCACTGAGGCACCCCAATGTGCAAACCATCTTGACAAACAGAAATACAAAGAAGAAAAGTCCCATTCAAAAACTCAGTGAGTAATGGAGAAGAGCGATGCACACTCAGAGAAGTCCCTGGCTTAGGTATCATCTTTTCTCCTAGGGAAGAATGGAGGATGGAGCATGGCCTCAGGCAGAGAACTGGCAGAAGGAGAGAGGGAAGGAGAAAAAGAGCAAGACTTAGGGTGTGGGGGGCAAATGCTGTAGTGCAATGGGGAGAGAATGGAACAGAAAGGGATCTGGAAGGAAAGGTGAGATGCCAGGATTGCTATGGCAAGAGCAGGTTGTTGTGGCAATGGCCTCCAGTATCTCTCCAAATCAATTTCCAATCACCCTCCATAAGTCAGGCTGTTCAACAACTCTTCTGGGGCAAAGACCTCCCCCTCCCAAGAAAAATCCCTCCCAGGTATCTCACCTCTACTTCCCAGCTTGTAAACCATAGCTTAATTCAATTCAATAAACAACTGAGTTGTAGCACTGGGGGAAGAAGATTTTTTGGTGGTAGTGGAGAAGCTGGTCAAGTACAGGGCTGAACCATTGGTAGGCAACAAAGGGGAGCTTCATAAACCTAGAAGGCTGAACCACTCAAGCACCACATGGTGGGGGGATACTCCGAGTTGGACTGGACCATTCTGAGAAGTGGCCATGATCCAGATCATACCACCCTTCTTCAAGCATGTGGTGCAGAGTTGGACTATTTGGAGCGGGAGTTGCTCAGGGGCAGCACTTACCAGATGGAGTTTGGTGTGCCCTGTCTCATTGGAACCAGTGCCCCAGCAGTGGAGTGCAGCAGACCACTGTGGGTGGGGTGGGTGGTACTATGGGGCTGGCATGGTGCCTGGGGGAACCTGAAAGAAAAAAGTGAGTTAGAGGTGGGGTCTCTCAAGCTGGAGAATTTTCTTGTGCTCCCTGTCCCCTTATTGAGGAGAAACCTGGCTCTGGTGGTCAGATGGGATGGGAGAATCTGTTTCCATGGCAACCAGAAAAAGCCATACCCAAAGTGGTCCTCCAGCCTTCCCCTTAGGAAGCAGCCTAGACCAGGGGGTAAGGTAAGCATACTATGGCATCTGCATAAGTCCACAGGGGACACCCAACCCATGATCCCTTTTCTGACTGGGCCCTCCTGCTGAGAGTCCCTGGCCTGAGAAGCCCCAGCTGCCCCTGACAACTGCACCCATGTCAACCTCAATACTGACCCCAAACATGCACATCCTCTACCTTCAGCTCTGCCTCCTCCCTACCCTTATCAAGACACTAGCCAACTCCACCCTCTGGACTCTGCCCCCTCCCCTTCCCCCAGGCGGGTGCAGGCAGGTCTTGGTGAGCAGCACAGGTGGCCAGACTAGATGAACGGGCCCAACAGGGAGGAGCCTTCTTCCTCAGCAAGGACTGTGACTCTGGGCGAGGGTCTGGAAGTGGCCTCTGCTGCAAGCCTCCCTTCCATCCCACCCCTCAAGGCCATATCCTGTTTCCCCATCACCTCCTTCCTCTGTGTGGCCCAAGAAGGTGATGGAGGCCCACTCCCTCCCCTCCTAACTTTCAGAGGCAAGAAGCTAGGTCTTTTAGCAAGTCAAGGGCTAAGAATCAGGTGTCCATCCAGGGGTCAGATCTAAGTCTGCCCTCATCTCAAACTCATTTCTCAGGGACCTATGTTTTCTGCTCCATTAGCCACAGTTCTCTGCCTTTAAGGACCCAGACATTTGGGCTTCCCCAGAGACTTAGGCTCCCAGTCTAGTCTCTCCATTCCCTGGTCTTCCAGCCCCCATCCTTCCCACTGCCCCAGAGACTCAGGCCTCTGGCCCCCAGCCTCCATGATGCAATGTGCTGCAAGCTGCCTTGGCTGCTGATGACACTGCCCCCAGAGAGGTGCTATTTCTGACCCATGCAAGGCCCCTAACCGGGGCCAGGGTAGTGGTCAGCTGCAGGCTAGGGAGGCCAGGTAGGCAAGGTCCTTCCGCTGGAGAAGGGAGCTTGAGGTTGGAACCTTCCAGGACAGGAATGCTCAGAATGTGGAAGCATGGAGTGTGTGTCTATGTAGTCTATAGCATTTGTGTATGTGGTTGTGCTGGGCGGGGAAGGGGACCCTTGGGAGGGTCTAGCCTAGAGAGAGGTGAGTGGCAGGCCTTAGGACAGACCAAGAGGAGGAGTGAAGGGCAGCCAAGGGGGTCAGCAGGGTGTGTAGGGGTGTCTGGACACCAGAGTGGGGGAGGGGCCAACAGCCATTTAAAGGGCCAGCCCCAGAGCTTTAATCCCTCACCAGCCCTGGCCCCAAGCCGGAGGCTGTAATTCATCTGTCCAACAGCTGGGGTGGGTGTGTATGGGGGGGGGCATGTGGACGGGAAGGGGGAGCTGGAGGAGGGGCTGGGGCTTCCTTGTGCACAGAGCCAAACAACAAAAGGGGAAGCCGAAAGGCCAGCTCCAATGTGCCCAGGCCAGGCTGCTGACCTGCAGACCTGCTGGTGGCCCCCAGACTCTGTAGTTTGGACTCAAGGATTCTTGGCCAAGGAGTCCATGAACCCAAAGGTGGGGCCCTGGAGAAGGCCCAGGCTGAGTGCCCCCCAAGCAAGCTGTCACCCCTCCTTGCAAGTCCCAGCCCCAGCACCGTCCCAGACCTGGGAGGCCCCTTAACAGATTCAGCCTCAAATGCCCTGCTAGCCAACCAAGCCTCCCCAGACATGGCCTGCTGGCTCTCTCTCCCACCAGCACAGGGTGGCAGTGGCCACACCATAGCTGTTCCTTTAAATCATTACCACCCCTGATTGTGTGGACCAAGGAGGGCCCTGCCCCCCAGGGCAGGCGGCTTGCCACCTCCCCCCAATGAGTCCCCAGAAATGTGAGGGCCATTTAAAGGGACAACAGACAGGCAGCCGGGTCTCTAACCACCCCCACCCCCACCCCGCACACACAGCCCCCTTGCCCAGCGATACACAGCCCCTTGCCCCTCCAAAGGGCCCCCCAAATTCCGGTTCTCTCTTCACCCCTAGAGACTGCTAGGAAAAAGGGGGCCACAGTTGGGGGGGCGGGGAACTGGGGGACTGAGAAAAGGACAAGGACTCCCTCCTTCCTCAGAGCCCCAGGGAACAGGTCGGAAGGAAAGCAAAGCCCGGAGCAGCAGCAAGACAGAGCCCCGAAAGGTGCCGCGGGCAGACCTGGGGCGCACACGCTGTCGGGCGAGGGGAAGGGAGTCGGGCTGCACGAGACGGTGGCGCGGCCAGCAGGCTACAAGCCCAAGTGGGGGAGATGGAACAAGGAGGGCCAAGGAAAAGAGGCAAGGCCGGGGGAAAATGGGGAGACAGAACCGGGGAAAGGGGTCATCCGGGAGGGTGTAAAGGAATATCCGAGAGGGGAGGGCGAGCCAGGCCAGGGTTACCTGCTGGGTGTCTGTCCCCCGGCGGTGCCCCCGGAGTCCGGGTAGGGAGGGGGGGAGCAGCAGGGGGGGGAGTGGGGGCTGGGGGGGCGGGGAGACGGTCCCTCCTCTGCCTCCTGGGCCTGCCCCGGCGCTTGCAGCCTCTGCCTCCCTCCCTCCTCCTCCCCGTCCCTGAGTCCCGGAGTCAAACAAAGAACTGTAGCAGGCTCTCCCCAACCCCCTCCCTCCTCCTCCTCCTCCTCCTCCTCCTCCTCCTCCACCTCCTCCTCCTCCCCTCCCTCCCCACCAGCAGGCTCCCTCCTCCTCCCTTCCGGTCTCTTCCTTTAACTACCCGTCCCCCCCCAGCCCCCAGCACTAGTCTCTCTCCACCCACCCACCCCAACCTTTTACACACCCCTCAGCCCAGCCCCTTCCCCGTAAAGGAAACTGTAGAGTCCCTCTGCAAAACTGAAAGGCTCCAAAGAACAACAAGGGAGGGGATTGGGGTCTTGCCTAAAAATCAAGCACCACAATACAATTATTTTATTTTTACAGCCAAAGGAATAGTCTTAGCTGTTTCTTCTCCAAGAGGGGAAAAAAATAATCCTAAAGAGAGCAATACAAATCTGACTAAAGCCATCATCAAATAAAGTGCACAAAATCAGTGGAAGCAAACCCCCAGCCCCTTCCCCCCCCCCAAATTAACACAAACTCTCCACTCCTTCCTAACAACTCCTAAGGTCCTGGCCAGTTTGAAGCAGGCCTACCAAATATAATAGTAAAAATAGTAACTAACACCATTGAACAATAATAAGCATTTCATAACAAGCATTCTTTCAGTGTTCATTCTGTGCTAGGCACTGTGCTAAGTGCTTTGCATAAATTATCTCTTTTTTTTCCCCCTCCCAACTGCCTAGAAGGTAGGTATTGACATTTAAATTTTCCAGATTAAGAATATGAAGCTCAGAGAGGTTGTGACCTTTCCAAGTCCCTACAGACACTAAGTGGCAGAGCTGGAAATGGAATGCAGGTCTGATCTGACAGTCCAAGCTCTAAGGTACAAAAAAAGAGAAACCAATTTTTTCCAATACCATAACCAACCCCAGGACTTAACTCAATAGAGAAAGGCAGCCACTGCTATCAACTGAGTACCCCTCCCTCAAGGGAGAGATCCACCCACCTACACAAAATAAAGATCCTGACTTTTCAGTCTAATACTGTTTCTAGACCCTTTTCCTTACTTTCCAGGGTGAGGGTGGGGGTGCCATTGATTAAGGTCAAGGATGAGCTGCTGTCCAGTGAATCCCCCATACCACATACAGCTTTTCTCTTGGGGGTAGTTATCTTGAAACCACCCTCACTTCAACTCAAAATGGGGACAGGGGCAATAGGACACTTGGCAATGCAGCAGGTGGGAAAGTAAAATGACTTTCAAAGAGGGAAAGAGCTTGGAGGGAAAGCTCTTCTGTACCAACGTAGGGAAAAGTGACCCAGAGTTCTCTTAGCCCAGCAAAGGGGCAAAGTCTTACGGCCACACCACACCCGTGCCCCTCCCCCTCACAAAACTCCAGGCCAGGGTTTCCCACCTGCAGGATCCTAAGGCCACGGGAAGGGAGAGGGGAAAAAGATGGCACGGGGCTGGAAGTGGACTCGGGGCAGAGGTGGGGGGAGGCCAAAATGGAAAAGGGAGGAGGCCTCATTGCCTGGCAACCATCCCCGGGCACGTGCACTGGTGACATCATCCCAGGCCACCTCTAACACAGACCTTTGACCCCTAGGGGCGGAGAGGGGCCGCTGGCTAAGTTTCCTGGGAAATAGCCTTAGGAATTCTGGGAACCCAAAAAGGAGAGGAAGGAACCCAGGCGTCCTGCCTTTTACCCTCAATACGGCTCCAATCCCAGAGACTCGGGCCTCTGGGCTCCTCCTCTCCGCCTCCAGCCCTGACCTCCCAACCCACATTTCTGACGGAGTCCCGACACGCCTCTCAAAGCTACTGTGCCTTCTCTCCTGGGCAAGATCTCGGGTAGGGCGCGGGAGGTGGGGGACGGGGGTAGCGGGTCCCGCAGGGCTCCGTCGCCCACCTGTGGGATCCCACCCCCCGTGTCCCAGCCAGCCGCCAGCCGGAATCTGCCTAGGTCCCCAACTCTCCTGCCCCTCCCCGCGCTGTTCCAGGGCGGAGTCTGTGGAGTTGAAACCAGGACACGGCAAGAGGAAGAGTTATATAACCGAGAGAAGCCGAGAAGGACGAGTGGAGATCGGGATAGACAGTCCGAGAGGAGCTAAGGGGGTGCAAAGAGCACTAGGGCGAGTGGGGGAAGAAACGTTAGGGGTGGGAAGGATTTTGGTGCACACAAAAGACGAGGAATTCACGCGAAGACGGGGCGTGATGGCCCGGGAAGAGTCACCTGGGCGATCCGGGGCTTCCCCGCGGCACCCTCCCCCACCAGCAACAGCAACTGGGCCCGAGCGCGTGAAGCCTCGGGAAGGGCGCTGGTACCCGTTCCGTTCCTCTCGGGGAGGCAACCTGAGCCAGAGCCCGGGAAGGCAGCGGCGGAGCATATGGGCCGGAAACCACAGCTCCGCCCAGCCCACCTGGGAGAGTGGGGCGTCAGCTGAAGGGTTGGTGGGGAACAGGTAGCCAGCCCTTCCCACGTAAGGCTGAGCATTAATGTTTCCAGACCCGGCGAAAGAGGGCAGAAGGACCCAGACGTCTGGATCCCCAGAGGCTGAGGAGCGCAGCCCAGGACTAGTTTGCAAACACAGACTCCAGATGGGGGGGGGGGGGAGGCGAGCGCCGACTCGCCGCGCAGGCGCAGGGGGAGTACTCGGGCGCGTGCGGTGGCGGCGGGGGCGGCGAGAGCGTGTGGGAGTGCACGTGCGGGTCCCGGGCAGCTACCCCCTCCTTTCCTCCACCTCATCCCCTCCCCTCTCCCTCCTGTCGCTCTATAATGACTCCTCCACATTGGCTACCGAGGCCATGATGTCAGGGACATCCGCTAGAGCGGATTGGACGGACGCGAGAGTTCGGGAATCCGGCTCCCAAGTCTAGCTCTCCAGTTACTCTGGCAACAGGGCAAGCAACCCCCGGGAGGGAAGGGGAGCGGAGCCTGAGTCCCGCCTCCCTCCTGATGACCGCCGAGTCCAATTCGGTGGCAGCGCAGCTAGCTGCCTCCTCTCCTTCCTCCCAGGGCTCTCCTTGTCCCGAGAACCAGGCATCCTGCCCTCGACTTCCCCGCAGTCTCCCAGCCTCCCCCCGCCCTCCGCCAACTCCCACCCAAGTCACAGCCACAAGCCACAGCAGACAGGAAGCGAATCTGCGTTGCTTAGTAACCAACCCGCGTGCCCCCTCCCCACTATTTACCTCAGCCTGGGGAGGCGGAGACTGAGCCCCCAGCCCCCTCCCCATCCCAGGCCCTTCGCCCTCCCGCCCACAATTTCCTGTGAGGGGGCTGAGATGACAGGAAGTCAAACAAGCCTCTCGGCCCACCTTTCTCTCAGGCCCGGGCGGGGGGCTTCGGCTGCTTTCGCGGCCCCATCCCCCACCCCGTTCCCCTCAGCTCCGGCTGTGCGTCTCGCCCTCGCCACCTCGTGGCTACGTCGGGAAGGTTCAGCACAGAGAAGGGCCCGAGCCGGGCGAGGGCTAGAACAGGAGACAGCAAGGTGGGGGCAGGACCAGAGACGAGGAGACTTTCAGCATGAGGCCGAGTGAAGGGAGGTGAGATGCGGCGGAGTGGATGGGGGCGAAGGCTACGGCTGGGAGACTACTGGGGCTCCTGGTGTGAGGGTCAGGGCTGCGGCTACACAGCTCACCAGTGGGAAGAACTGAAGGGAGACTTGAAGTGGCCCCAAGACCGGAGACACATCCCTCTCTGACCACAGCAGACCTCAGGGGGCCATCACACTGACCTATCCGCAAACTCTGACCTTTAGTTCTGTCCTTCAGTTAGGGACTGCCCCGCCCCGCCCCGCCCTAGGGTCAGGAAGGGGAATCCCAGCCCAAGGTGGGGACTGGGAGTCCATTCAGGCCCCTCTTGACATCCGGAACCCAAGAAATCTGCCTCCCAACTCTACCCCCCGCCCCCACCCCCGCCCTGCTCTCTTCTAGGAGACCCGGATGGCCTACGCCCCAGTCTTCTTCCCAGTGCCTTTGCCGAGACCCAAACGTCCATCCCCAACTCTACCCCTCCAGCGACTCAGGCGTCCCGCCCCCCTACGCGGAGATGGTTTCCCTCTTTCCAGACGCCCTCGCGGCTCCCCGTTACCTGATTCTGGGGTGTCCCAGGTGTTCAGGCTCCCCAAGGTCTCCCAGGGGGTCGAGCGGCCCCCCCCCTCCCAGGTCGGGGCTGGGGGGGGCCGCTCCGCCCCGTGGCGCAGTTGGATTTTCCAACACAAACACCGCCCCCCCTCCCCAGCCCCGCCCCCTTTCTTGGTCCCGCCCCTCCTGGCGTCGAAGTCCCCCTCTCCGGCTCCGCCCCACCTTCTGCTGGTCCTGCTCGTCTCAGCGCCAGTGCCGAGTAGGATGCCGAATGCAGGGTGCAGGGTTCAGGGTGCAACGTACGGGCTCCAGTCCCGATCCCTGCCTGACAAACCCATATTCCATTTGGATCACGCGCCCTTCCAAAGTAAGCCCCGCCCCATCCACGCAAGTCCTGCCCCGAGGTTTGGCCGCACCCTCTTTAGACCCCCCCCCGCCCTGCCCATTCGCCCAAGGCCACGCCTCCCTTCCGCTCAAGGCCTCCTGCTTGCCTCGCTCCTTTCCACGTCCAGTGAGCCGCTCACAGGAGCTCCAGTCCACTATAAGCCACGGGCTTCCTCCCTCCCCACCCCACTCTATCCCACTGAGAGACTTAGGGCTTGTGGTCGCGGGTATTTTATTGCACTTTATGGCTAGCACAACTAGGTATCTCCAGGGCCCCGTCACACGACAAATTCAGCCAAGGTTAAGGCCTGAGTGAGGTCCAGCCTCGGTCCTAGGTGCATTATCAGCCCTGGCTCCTAAAGTCCCTGGAGCTCTCTCAAGAGGGGAAGAAGAGGAGGCCTTCTCAGTTGTCCAGGCTCATGAGTAGAGCAGTGCCTCTCTTGATCCAATGATCAGATGTCATGGTCCCAGACCGGAGGTCGATGCCAATGACAAAGGAGGCTCGGTCTGAGCTGCCTGCCCGGTTGGAATAGTAATAGCAGGGACAGGAGTACATGCCTGAAGGAAAGGAGAGGAGAAGGAGTCAACCCCCTGGAGCCTCTGGGAGAGTAGGGCAGGAGCAGCTGTGGGGGAGGGATGGAGCAGAGGATGGATTAGGATCCAAACTAGAGATGGGACAGGCAGGTCTGAGGGAGCTGTCCCACCCTTGGCGCTCTTCTTTCGGCTTTCTGCAGGCCGGAAGTGGATCGTGGGCATGAGGCAGACAAGCTGCATGGGCTCTGCCTCCACCAAGCAGGAGTTCTTCCTGTCCCAACCGGCGCCCTCCAGATACAGGCCCCGAACCCAGACACCATCCTGGGGAGAGATGGGGGCAGGTTTGAGAGGAAGTCTAGACCCTCAGTTGCCAGAACCCCTGACCTACCACCTCTCTTCTCCCTTCTCAACCAATTATTTCCCACCTTTGCTCCTAGCACCCTCCTCTGCCAGACCTGCCTTTGCTCAGAGCCCCAAGCACATCTGGTTCCCACCTTGGGTGGATACACTAGGTTGCTGTCGTCTACAGTGGAAACAATAAACTCCCAAGAGAGGCTGTCCACTGAAATCTGGGGATTGAAGGTGAGAATAAGAGAGGACCGCCGAAGAGAAGAGTAAATACTGTCCCCAGCGTCCTTCCCCCATCACACTTTCCACACTGCTTACATTGTTTTGGCGAGCTGAAGACTGCAGCACAGCAGTGAGGAAACCAGTAGGAAAGGTGAAGCCAGACAGCCAGAAGATCACAGGAGGCCGGGCACGGCTGGCCCACAGCTCAAACTGTTCCACACGCATGGCCAAGTCCCGGGTCCATGCAGCCAATGGCTTTTGTGAGGGATATGCCTGGAACAGAAGGCAGTGTGTGTGTGTTCATTTGTTCATGCATTCAAATCCTTATTTTGAGTACTCAGAGCAGATATGAGAATATGTTGGGGCTGGCCCGGTGGCATTGTGGTTAAGTCTGCGCACTCTGCTTCGGTGGCCCATGGTTTACAGGTTTGGATCCCAGGTGTGGACAGATGCACCGCTTGTCAAGCCATGCTGTGGCGTCATCCCATATAAAGTGGAGGAAGATGGGTACGGATATTAGCCCAGGGCCAATCTTCCTCAGCAAAAAGAGGAGGATGGGCAACGGATGTTAGCTCAGGGCTAATCTTCCTCACACACACACACAAAAGAATATGTGGTGTCAGCCCCTGTTCCCCAACTATAGTTTGGCAAAGCTCTCCAAAAGCCAACTCCCAGGAAAGAAGCATAAAATGACAACTATTTATTAGCAACAATAGCAACAGTAATATCACCCAGTTAACATTAATGAAGTACCTACTAAGTGTTATGGACAGTATTGGGAATCCTTGAAATAGCCTTGGAGAAGTTAGTAACTTGTCCTGAGTTACTTCCTAAGTTAATAACTTGTACAAAGTCAGGCAGTGAATGGAAGAGCCAGATTTCAACTTTAAACCTGTCTGGCTCCAAAGCCAAGGCTCACTATGTTTCTCTATATGCCTCCCTAGAACCAGGAGATTGGGGGCTCAGGGGTGAGAGGAGAGCTCATTGTTGGAGTAAGATCAGTGATGTAATCTTGCCTTTCCCCAGAGTGGAGGGACATGGGCATCAAAGATGCAATTGAAAATTTCTTCCAGGCTTGTAGACATGACAATGAGGCCCTGGATGCCTTTTTCTAGGTCCGTCAGTGAGAACCTGAGCAGGATAAGGTGGAGGGTTAGAGATGGGATGGGCCTGGGAAAGCCATACTAGGCAGGGGGTGAAGGCCTTTCCTCTTGCTCCCTCCCAACGTTCCGCAGACCCCCTCTCCATCTTACAGGATGGTCTCCATAAGCTTGTTGTATCTCTGGATCTCCTGCAGAAGGACCACATTGAGGGGGGAGGGGTCCATAGCCAGCAGTTTCCGGGTCCCCTCATAGTCGATCATTTCAGGGATCTTCTGTTTCACATCAGCAGCCAACTCAAGGACCTGATGAGGCAGGCGCTCTCAGTGTAGACCTCTCTTCCTCATTGCTTTCCCTCCCCCAGGTGTCTGTCTGTTCTTACCTTCTCTTCCCGACTCTGGCCTCCAGCCTTCATGGGTGTAATCTGGGGTTGCAGGGAAAGCAGAGTCTCAAAGAGAGTTCGTGCCTCAGTGATCTGGGAGGCTACGTCTGCATTGGGGTGCTGGCCAAAAGCCTCAGGGGGGTCCATGCTGGGCAACATGCTGATGTACTCCTTATAAGAGGCCAGACTCCCATCCTTGGGGATGAAATAAGTCTCCAATACTGACAACCTGGGGAACCACAGCATAATTATCACCACATTGTGGGGACTCTGGGGCTTCAATGCCAGGCCAAGACCCCAGTCCCTACACATGTCCCATTCGTCCAACTCCCTGCTCTTGCTCCCCGCCCCACCGACAAGCTCTGCCTTCTCCTAATTGCATATATTCTACTCAAACACATCCCCTACACCCAGTCCTGCCACCTGGTCTCTTTGTGTCCTCTGGCCCCCTATTGAGTGCCACCTCTTCCTCACCGGTAGGAGGGGGTTGATAGAGACTGGTCACAGAAATAGTCATTGATGTAAGTGGTGAGCAGGCGCCGGTCCCAGTCATCCGTGACATGCCCACCATAGTTGACGCCAGCAATGAGGTACTTGAGTGCATCCCAGGGTGTCTCTTCATACTCATCCAGATAGAGGCTCAGCAAGTTCTCTGACACCTATGCATGGTCCCAGCCCGAGCCCCCATCCCCACACATAGTTAAGGCAGGAATTCTTCCAATGGGGCTTTAACAGAGGCTTTCTGTTAGCAGATATTCTTGCAGGGGAGCTATGGGGCAGGAAGTGGAGGGGGGGTGGGCTGGGATGAGGGGCCCCTGGTTAGAACAAACCTCAAAGTCAGAGTCATTGAAGCCATACACAATGTTCCAGCCAAGCTGCAGGAACTTTTTGCGTTCCAGTAACACAGAGTGGAAGAAGCAGAGGGCAAACAGCAGCTTCTTATACTTGGCAGGTTTGGAGCAGCGGGAAAACTGTGGTTCCGTCAACAGTTGGTAAAGACGTGTCATGTTGGCCTTTAGGCCCTGGGGACAATGAAGTACAGAGATGGAGTGACATGCATCATGCTCAGCCCTGCCACTAGCACCACCGTGTGCAGTTGTGGCGGTTGCTGACTGTACAAGGGCACTGGCTGAAGTAGTGAGTGGAGGCTGAAATCCAGCCTTTGATCTGCATGCTGAGATGTGCACTCATTCACAGGGCTGGGTGCCTTTCTCTAGTTCACACACAGGCACTGTATGGGCTAGTGGCAGCCCTACCTTCTTGTCCCTCTACTTTTGATCTTCTCAGTCACAGTGTTTTCAGTGGTGGGTAGGCCAACTCAACTTGGGAGTGCCAGAAAATATGAACAAAGATGAAGACATATACATGCAACTATTAATGAACAAAATGTACATTATTATGTGCAAGGTTCAATGTAGATTAAAAGGGCCATAGTTCATCATCAAGGAGGAACATTCTATGTGATTGGATTTATCAGGCTCATGAACAAGTTGGGATTTGAGCTACGTCTTACAAATGGGAAGGAGATGACTAGGCTGAGAGGAGGGTCTTGATTTCCTGGTGATGGAAAGAACTGAAGGAATAAAGGCACAAAGGGGAGAAAAAGTGAGAAGATGAGTCTAACTGAAGTCAAGTGCAAGTGTTCAGGTGGGGTAAGAAGGGCCGTGAACAGATGGCAATGCAATAAGAATGGCAGTTTGGAGGAGTGATGTCAGCATCATGGAGGAGTGAGATTCCCTCTTTGAATCTCTGCCCCCAAAGACACAACAAAAACATCATTCACATATCAACAGAGGTCAATCAAACACTACAAAGGACTTCTAAGAAACCCTTGCCACAGTACATCTGACAGTGGAGGCATGGGAAGCCCCAAAGGATGTGAGGAGAGGTAAGGAATTTTACTCCCCCTCCCCAATCGATCGGCAAAGACAGTGCAGCTCACAGATGGGGAGGGGAGGGGCAGCCCTCTGCCGGGGGGGAAAAACTATCGCCCTCCAGGTGCTTTCACAGACTGTCAAGAGATCCCCACCAGAAGCGATGATGGACTGTTTTGGGGGTGTGGTAAATGCCCCAAGAGAGCCAGAAAGGAAGCCCCGGGGTCAGGCAGATGAAAGAGAGAACCCCATCCCCCACATGCCCTGCGCTTCAGCACAATCCCTCTGGGGACTGCAGCGGGCTCAGAGCACACCACTCGTGACCTCCATCCAGTGGCAGCAAGTGGAAACTGCAGGACCATCTTCAAGATGAAGAATAGCAAAGGTAAATCAGCAGGATCTGTGCAAAAGTATCTTAAGTCTACAAACCAAGAGGAAAATGACAAACACCCAGAAACCAACCCTGAAGGCACAGAAATCTATAACCTGAACGACAGAGAATTCAAAATAGCTATCATAAACAAACTCAATGAAATACAAGAGAAACAAATCAGCGAATTCAGGGATTTCTTCACAAAAGAGATTGAAACCATAAAGAAAAACCAATCAGAAATATTGGAGATGAAAAACACAATGGATGAGATAATGGAAAACATGAAGTCTTTAAAGAGCAGAACTGACAATATGGAGGAAAGAATTAGCATTATCAAGGATAGTCACGCAGATGCTCCAGATAGAGGAGGAGAGAGAGCTAAGACTAAAAAGAAATGAAGAAATTCTTCGAGAAATATCGGACTCAGTGAGGAAAAGTAACATAAGGATAATAGGTATTCCAGAAGGAGATGAAAGAGAAAAAGGAGCAGAGAGTTTGTTCAAAGAAATAATAGCTGAGAACTTCCCAAACCTAGGGAAAGAGATGGAAATAACAGTGAATGAAATCAATAGATCACCTAAATATATAAACAGGAATAGACAAATGCAATGCCACATAATAGTGAAATTAATAAGAGTCAGTGACAAGTAAACAATATTAAGGGCAGCTAAACAAAAAAACAAAATAACATACAAAGGAAACGCCATCAAGCTCTCAGCTGATTTCTCAACAGAAACTCTACAGGCTAGGAGAGACTGGAATGATATACGCAAAATCATGAAAGACAAAAACCTTCAGCCAAGAATACTTTATCCAGCAAGAATATCCTTCAAATATGAAGGAGAAATAATAACTCTCCCTGATAAACAAAAGCTAAGGGAGTTCATCACCACAAGACTTCCACTACAAGAAATGTTCAAGAAGGCCCTTAGGTCTGAAAAAAAACAAAAGAGAATGGGGATACAAAGGTATGAGCAAGGAGAAAAGCAAGGAGACTAAACCAGAAAAACTACAGTTGGAAAACATCAAAAATGAATTTAAGCTCATAACTGTAAACACACACTCATGACACAAGATGGAATAAGTAGTGACAACAAGAAATAAGGAGAGGAAGAGGAAAGGGATTGGATCGACTTAGTCTAAGGAAACAAGAGGCATCTGAAAATGTACTATCTTATCCAGGAGATCTTTTATATAAACCTCACGGTAACCACTAAACAAATAACCAGAAGAGAACCACATATGACAAAGAGAAAACTAAGAGAATCATCATGCAGAACTACCAAACTGAATTGGCAACCTGAAATACATGGGACAAGAAATGAAGGAAATGCAAAAGAACCAGAAAATGAACAATAAAATAGCAACATTAAACCCTCATATATCAATAATCACTCTAAATGTAAAAGGATTGAATTCTCCGATCAAAAGACACAGAGTGGCGGGATGGATTAAAAACCAAGATCCAACAATTTGCTGCCTCCAGGAAACACATCTCAGCTCTCAAGACAAACACAGACTCAAAATAAAAGGATGGAAAACGATACTCCAAGCTAATGGCAAATAAAAGAAAGCAGGAGTTGCCATACTTATATCAGACAAAGTAGACTTCAAGATAAAAAAAGTAATGAGAGACAAAGAGGGGCAATATATAATGATAAAAGGGACACTTCACCAAGAAGACACAACACTTATAAATATCTATGCACCCAATACAGGAGCACCAAAATATATAAAACAACTGCTAAAAAACCTAAAAGGAGATAGTAACAATAACACAATAATAGTAGGGGATCTTAACACCCCCCTTACATCAATGGATAGATCATCCAGACAAAAAGTCAATAAGGAAATAATGGACTTAAACGAAAATCTAGACATGATGGACTTAATAGATATATACAGAGCACTCCACCCCAAAACAGCAGACTACACATTCTTCTCAAGTGCACATGGAACATTCTCAAGGATAGACAATGTATTAGGGAAAAAGGCAAAGCTCTATAAATTTAAGAAGATTGAAACCATTACAAGCATCTTTTCTGATCATAATGTCGTGAAACTAGAAATCAACTGCAAGGAAAAAACTGGGAATGGGACAAAGATGTGAAGACTAAACAACATGCTACTGAACAACCAATGGATCGTTGATGAAATTAAAGGAGAAATCAAAAGCTATCTGGAGACAAATGAAAAGGAAAATACACCATACCAACTCATGTGGGACGCAGCAAAAGCGGTCCTGAGAGGGAACTTCATAGCAATACAAGCCCACCTTAAGAAGCAAGAAAAATCCCAAATAAATAACCTTAAACTGCACCTAACAGAATTAGAAAAAGAAGAACAGACAAAGCCCCGAATCAGCAGAAGGAGGGAAATAATAAAAATCAGAGCAGAAATAAATGAAATTGAAACCAAAAAAACAGTAGAAAGGATCAATGAAACAAAGAGCAGGTTCTTTGAGACAATAAATAAAATTGACAAACCCTTAGCCAAATTCACTAAGAAAAAAAGGGAGAAGACTCAAGTAAATAAAATTAGAAATGAAAGAGGAGAAATTATGACGGATACCACAGAAATACAAGGGATTATTAGGGAATACTATGAAAAACTTTATGCCAACAAATTGGACAACCTAGAGGAAATGGACAAATTCTTGGACACATACAACCTCCCAAAACTGAATCAAGAAGAAATAGAGAATCTGAATAGACCAATCACAAGTAAAGAGATTGAGAGAGTAATCAAAAACCTCCCCAAAAATAAAAGCCCAGGACCAGATGGCTTCCCTGGAGAATTTTACCAAACATTCAAAGAAGATTTAATACCTATCCTTCTCAAACTTTTCCAAAAAATAGAGGAAGATGGAATACTTCCTAACACATTCTACAAGGCCAACATCATCCTGATACCAAAGCCAGACAAGGACAATACAAAGAAGGAAAACTACAGGTCAATATCACTGAGGAACATAGATGCAAAAATCCTCAACAAAATATTGGCAAACCAAATACAGCAATACATCAAAAAGATCATACACCACGACCAAGTGGCATTTATACGAGGGACACAGGGATGGTTCAACATCCACAAATCAATCAACGTGACACACCACATTAACAAAATGAAGAATAAAAACCACATGATCATCTCAATCGATGCAGAGAAGGCATTTGACAAGATCCAACATCCATTTATGATAAAAACTCTCAACAAAATGGGTATAGAAGGAAAGTACCTCAACATAATAAGGGCCATATATGACAAACCTACAGCTAACATCCTACTCAACGGGGAGAAACTGAAAGCCATTCCTTTGAGAACACGAACAAGACAAGGGTGCCCACTCTCACCGCTTTTATTCAACATAGTACTAGAAGTTTTGACCAGAGCAATTAGGCAAGAAAAAGAAATAAAAGTACTCCAAATAGGCAATGAAGAAGTGAAACTCTCACTATTTGCAGACGACATGATCTTACACATAGAAACCCCCAAAAAATCCATTGGAAAACTACTAGAAATAATCAACAACTACAGCAAAGTGGCAGGGTATAAAATCAACTTACAAAAATCAGTTGCCTTTTTTTACGCTAATGATGAACTAACAGAAAGAGAACTCAAAAAGACAATCCCATGTACAATTGCAACAAAAAGAATAAAAGATCTGGGAATAAATTTAACCAAGGAGGTGAAAGACCTATACAATGAAAACTATAAGACACTATTGAAAGAAATCGATGATGTCATGAAGAAATGGAAAGATATCCCATGCACATGGATTGGAAGAATAAACATAGTTAAAATATCCATACTACCTAAAGCAATCTACAGATTCAATGCAATCCCAATCAGAATACCAATGTCATTCTTCACGGAAATAGAACAAAAAATACTGAAATTCGTATGGGGCAACAAAAGACCCCAAATAGCTAAAGCAATCCTGAAAAAAAAGAACAAAGCTGGAGGCATCACAATCCCTGATTTCAAAATATACTATAGAGCTATAGTAATCAAAACAGCATGGTACTGGTACAAAAATAGACACACAGATCAATGGAACAGAATTGAAAGCCCAGAAATAAAACCACACACCTATGGACAGCTAATCTTCAACAAAGGAGTGAAGAACATACAATGGAGAAAGGGAAATCTGTTCAATAAACAGTGCTGGGAAAATTGGACAGCCACATGCAAAAGAATGAAAGTAGACCATCTTCTATTGCCATACACAAAAATCAACTCAAAATGGATTAAGGACCTGAAACTGAGACCTGAAACTATAAAACTCCTGGAAGAAAATATAGGCAGTACGCTAATTGACATTGGTCATAAAGGGATCCTTTCAGATTCCATGTCTACTTGGACAAGGGAAACAAAAGAAAAAATAAACAAGTGGGACTTCATCAGACTACAGAGCTTCCACAAGGCAAATGAAACCAGGATCAAAATGAATAGACAACCCACCAGCTGGGAGAAAATATTTGCAAGTTGTTTATCCGACAAGGGATTAATCTCCGTAATATATAAAGAACTCACACAACTGAGCAACAAAAAAACAAACAACCCGATTAAAAAATGGGTAGAGGATATGAACAGACGTTTTCCAAGGAAGATATACAGATGGCCAACAGACACATGAAAAGATGTTCAACATTACTAATCATCAGCGAAATGCAAATCAAAACTATGCTAAGATATCACCTTACACCTGTTAGAATGGCTATAATCACCAAGACAAAAAACAACAAATGTTGGAGAGGTTGTAGAGAAACAGGAACCCTAATTCACTGCTGGTGGGAATGCAAACTGGTGCAGCCTCTATGGAAAACAGTATGGAGAATCCTCAAAAAATTAAAAATAGAAATACCTTATGATCCAGCAATCGCACTCTTGGGCATCTACCCAACGGACATGAAATCAACCATTACAAGAGGCTTATGCCCCTCTATGTTCATTGAAGCATTATTCACTATAGCCAAGAAGTGGAAGCAACCCAAGTGTCCCTCGACTGATGATTGGATAAAGAAGATGTGGCATATATATACAATGGAATACTACTAGGCCATAAGAAAAGACAGAATTGTCCCATTTGCAACAACATGGATGGACCTAGAGGGTATTATGTTAAGTGAAATAAGCCAGAGAGAGAAGGACAAACACTGCATGATTTCACCCATATGTGGAATGTAAATGAACACACGGACAGAGAGAACTGGTTGGTGGTTACCAAGGGGAAGGGGGGTGAGGGGTGGTCATAAGGGGTGAAGGGATGCATCCACATGGTGACGGACAAAAAATAATGTACAGCTAAAACCACACAATGTTATAAACTATTAAGACATCAATAAAAGGGAAAAAAGAAAACAAGTGAGATAAAAAAGAATGGCAGTTTGAGCCATTTGGACTTGATCCACCAGGCCTCATGGAGCCACTTTCTGTGATATGTTGAAACAATGTTTTAAGAAGACTCATCTATGATGGACAGAATGGAGTAGTGAGAAAACTGAAGTAAGAATACTGGATAGACCAGTAACAAAAAGAAAATATAATTTTAAAAAATGCCTTTATAACATCATCAAAATATGTAAAGTATCTAGGAATGAATCTAATAAAAATGTACAAATCTTTATAGAGAAAATTACAAAACTTTACTGAAATAAAGAATACATGGAGAGACATGCTATACTCATGGATTGGGAAGCTCAATATCCTAAATATGTTGATTTCCCCCCAAATTGATCAATAGAATTTTTTTGTGGAACTTGAAAAGCTAATTCCAAAATTTATGTTGGAGAATAAAAAGCCATGAATAGCCTGAAGAAGAATTAGGTAAGAAGACTTGCCTTACCAGCCATCAAGAATTATTATAGAGCTATACAGTAATTACAACAGTGTATATTGACCCTCAGGATAAACAACTTGACAATGAACAGAGTAAAGGGTCCAGAAACCGATATGTATATATGGAAACATGATTAAGGCTGAGCAGGCATTGCAAATCAGAAGGGTAATTGTGGGCTATTCAGTAATGGTTCTGAGAGAGTTGGTTATCCATGGGAAAAAAGATAAAATTAGACCTCTACCTCATTCCACACTCATGAAAATCAATTTCAAGTGACTAAAACCCTAAATGTAGAAGTCAAATTATAAGATTTTTTTGAAGGAAGTATAAGAGAGTGCCTTTACAACCTTGGAGTAAGCAAAGATTTCTTGAACAAGACATAGGAGCACAAACCATAAAATAGAAGATGGCTAAATCCAACCTCATAAAAATTAAGACGTTCTATTCACCAAAAAATAACAAAGAAAAGAGAAAAGACAATACATAACTGACAAAAGATTAGGATCTGGAATATATGAAGAACTACGAAAACATGAAGAACAGCATGAATGAATGTCAAGCACATAGTATTGAACAAAAAAAGCAGGTTGCAGAGGAATATGTATGTATACAACATGTTTCCATTAGCCATACAAACTTTTGTGTTAAAATTATAAAGAAAAGAAAGTGACAAACACAACATTCAGAATAGTGGCTTCTGAGTGGGGAGGGAAGGCAATGAGTTTGGGGAGAAGTGCACGAAAGACTTCAAAGAAAATGGTAATCAGGGGCCGCCCGGTGGCGCAGCGGTTTAGTCCGCGCTTGGCAGCCCAGGGTTCGCAGGTTCAGATCCCGGGTGCCCGCCGATGCACTGCCTGTCAGCCACGCCATGGTGGCGTCCCATATAAAGTAGAGGAAGATGGGCATGATGTTAGCCCAGGGCCAGTCTTCCTCAGCAAAAAGAGGAGGATTGGACGGATGTTAGCTCAGGGCTGGTCTTCCTCACAAAAAAAAAAAAAGAAA
This sequence comes from Tapirus indicus, assembly GCA_031878705.1. Taxonomy (NCBI): domain Eukaryota; kingdom Metazoa; phylum Chordata; class Mammalia; order Perissodactyla; family Tapiridae; genus Tapirus; species Tapirus indicus. Next base: position 10,679,414 of record CM062932.1, read on the forward strand.
ATGATAATCATCATCTTTCTTACACAGAATGATGGGCATACAGGTGTTTACTGAATCTTGATCCTTTACATCTTGCATATATTTTATAAATATTGTTTTGTGTCTACTTAATGTTTAATTTTTTAAAGAAGACTGGATGGCAGGCAGTGATCCAAGAATATACTCCAAGACTATACCCCAAACTCACAACAGGCAGGGGGGCTGTGATTATGGGGACTTTCTTATTTGAAGTAAAACTCATGAACCACTGTCCCCTTGACTATTTGGGCTGACTTTGTATATCCTAATACAAAAACTGGCCTCTTTCACAGGACAACAAAATTTTAATACCTGATCTAGAATGGATCCTGTGTTGGGGGGGAAATTTATAAAGGACATGATTGAGTCATTTAACAAAATTGGGATATAATAGATTTAGATTAAACTATTCTAATGACTTATTGAATTTGGCAACTGCACTGCAGTTACAAGAGAACATCCTTATTCTTAGGATTCTTAGGATTGAACCCTTTACACTGAAATACACTGAAGCATTTAGTGGCAAATGGCCATGATATATGCAATTTACTCTCAAATGATTCAGAAAAAGTGTGTGTGTTTGAAGAGAGAGAGAAACAGAGAGATAAAGTGATAAGAAAAGTGAGGCAAAATGTTAACAATAGTTGAATCTGGGTAATATATATGTGGGTGTTCTTTGTACTATTCTTATTCTTATAACCTGTCTTTAAGTTTAAAATGATTTCCAAATAAATATTTAAAAATATTGGCCTCTTTGTCAGTTTCCAGAAAAAGTACAGTTGTACCAAGTGTGCCCTAAATATTCTACTTTCACTGAAGTTTTGGAGGATTGCAGGGAGATTCTGCATCAGCAGCAAGCAGCATTTCACAGAAGCTCTCCTGGGCTGAGCCAGGATGGGGCCCTTTCCCCTCGGGACCTGCCCCATTGCAGAACTATCCTCTCTGATTCCTCTCTCCTCCTCCTAGGTTTCCCTCAGATTTATCATTGCCTCCCACGTTCATTATGCAGACCTAAGTAGTACCTACCTGTGCACTTACACACCTCTACTCATCATAGAGTGCTCAACGAACAGAGGGCCCTCTATCTACCAAGGCACACACCCCTCTTAGAAGGCAAAAAAAAAAAAAAAAAAAAAAAAAAAGGTTCTTAAACAAAAGGAAAAAATGTTCTGTTACACTGGCAACACATTTCTGGACTGTTTGACATTTTTAAATGGGGGTACAGAATACTTTTGTTTGCAGAAAAGAATAAAGGTATATAAAAATCAACTTTAAACATTTTTTAAAAACTTTAGTGGCACCATTAACAAAAATGGGATGAGGAGATAATATATGGTAGAGGAGCTGAAACCTTGTTTTGAGAGTGTGGGATTTATGGTGCTGGTGTGCCAAGAAATGCTTTGTAACCAGATGGAATTCAGACCTGGAACTGAGTTTGATACTGAAGCCAGAGATGCGGATTGGAATTGAAATCAGGAAAAGGACAATTTCTCCATCGACTTGTGAAAGGAGGAAACGTAGAGTGAGAAAAGCTGGAAGTCAAAGACTAACTCTTGAGCTATGACCAAATGATAAAAGGAGAAAGAAACCCAGACTAAAGGATGTGGCAAGAGACAGAGGGGGACCCAGGAGTGTGTGTCAGTGAAACCACGAAAGGGGAGGTCAACTGTGTCAACTGTCCCAAGGTGGTCACAGAGGATTCAGAATGATGAAAGACATCGGGGTATGTGTGTGCATTCAAACAGTCCAGGACTGATTTGTTGAGCACCTTCTACATATAGGTCTCTGCGCTAGTCACAGGATGAGGAAAACGGTGAGAGAAAAAAAGACTCAGCCTCTGCCCTCATGGAGCTTAGAGTCTAGAGAGGAAAACAGGCATGAATCAGAATCACAGTAATACATGTAAAATTACTACAGCGGTAAGGGCTGGAGAGAGCGGTAAGTGTTTTATGAGAGTGTGTCACTGGAGTGTTGACCTAGACATGGAGGTCAGAGGCTTCCCGAGGAAGTGATGATTGGACTGAGACCTGAAGGGGCAAAGGAGGGGGTGGGGAGGAAAGAAGGGAGAGCAGCATGTGCAAAAGCCTTGGGGCAGGAGAACACAGGGTCTATCAAGGAAAAACAACAAAAAAATTTTTAAATTAACAATGTAGGTAGAGCAAAGAAAGTGAAGGGGAGAGTGGTGACTAAGGAAGCTGGAGAGGTGCCCACTGGGACACACAGGCCATGTTAATAAGGGTTTGATCTTGACTGAAAGCAATGAAAAGCTGCTAAAATAGTTTAAGCAGGGGGTAAGTGGGTAGGATGTAGCGACAGCATCAGATTTTAAAGGGTCAGTATGATTACATTCAATGGTGACCTTGTAATATTGGAGACACAAATTTCAATAGAGTTGGAGGGAAACAAAGAGAAAGAGGCTGGGAGTCCAGGAAGTGACATTAGAGAGAATTTAAGGAAATGTCAGGAGGCAGGAAGGTTCCATGGACTAGTTATATACTGTTTCTGTGCTTTAGTTTCCCATCGGTAAAATGGGGGTAATAGTACTTAACTGATAGTGTGTGTGTGTGTGTGTGTGTGTGTATTAAATGAATTAATACAGGTAAAGCATTTAGAACAATGGCTGGCACATAATAACACTCAAGAAATGTTAGATATTACTATTATATTCTAAGAGTTTGGCACATGGAGGAGAGAAAAGAGGTGGAATTTTTCAGAGAACCGTAGACTCAAAAAAGCCATGTTGTTGTCAATGTTAATTAACGCCCTCTCTCTGATGCTAGCAGGAGGAGAGGTAGACCAGATGGCATGGTTGATGCTGACTATCTACAGTTGCCCATACCTTTGGTGGTTCTGTGGTCATCTTGATGCTGGCCTGCAAGATTGAGATAGGGAAGTCTGGGTGGGGGCTAGAGCTGAGCCAGAGGCGGAAGGAAGGGTGAGGATCTTCCACCTGCAGCTGTTCCACCAGTTTGTCCAGATTAGGCATCCAAGACAGTGACAGGTGGCAGTTAGCCAGGAACACCCAATGTCCTGCAAAGAGATGCTGGATTCAGTGGGAACCATTCCCTAAGGCCCATCCGTCCCTTTCCACCTGATTGTGTGTGTGGGGGCGGGGGGATCCAACTGCTCAGGTCTGCCACTCCTAGGGCCTTCTGGAGAAGTGGGAGCCACAGTTACAGTAGTGTGATTGAAGTTAGAGGTTCTGGAGCGTAGGACCAGGGCCAAGGATAGGGGTAGAAGAACAAGATGGACACTGACCTTGAATCACACCCTCTCGGAGGAGCCGAGCAGCAATGGGGGCCTGGCCCTGGCCCAGGGACAGGGCGTGGAAGCGCTGGGCCATGCCTGTATGCTCTGCCAGCTGGAGCAGGGCACTGGTGGGATCCACACCAGGGGACAGGATGAATATGAGTGGGGTTTGTGGGGTTGAATCCTCCATCACCTGCCAGGAGCACAGGGTATAACCTCAGGCAGAAGACCATGTCACACAAGTGGGAGAGAGAGATTGAGGAAATGGGTATGGTAGAATGGAACCAGGAGAGGGAGGCAGGAAGGACCCAGGGGTGGTGTGGGCAAGGAAACCAAGCCACTGACCAACTTCATGTTTAGCACAGGCGGCTCAATGAAGCGGGAGCCAAGGTTGGAGATGATAAAAGAGGTAACGCAGAATGCCACGCGGTCCTGGCGTAGGGAGCGGACGATGAGCATTCGTTGCATTTCATTGCAGGCATTCTCCCACTCACCTGGGGATGAGTTGAGTAATTAATTGCAGGGAGAGTGAGTCTGGAAGAGCTGGGAATCTAACCAAAGGGACACTGCAGGGAATATTCTGCCAGGAGGCAGATGCACTGAAGCGAACTCAAGAGAGGGGATGAAGAAGAAAGGGAAGGGCAAGCACATGGGCTGAACGGAGGGCAGGAGAGGGAGGCTCAGCCGCCTGGGCACCTGGCAGCATAGCCTTCTCCGGCGTGGCATTGGTATACCACAGGTGCCAGTCACGAGGATACTGTTCAAAGGAGTTCATGAGTCCATGGAAGTTGGTCAGTTTGTCTAGCTCTGTGATGTTATCCCAGTTGGCATCTGCGAGCCAACTAGTACATGGGTTATCCATTTGGCCCTCTCGATCCAGGACCTAAGGGGAAGGAGAGAGGAGAAAGGGATTGACCGGGAACACCTCAAAAGAATAATTATCTTTTTTTTTTTTTACAGTGGGAGAGCGAAAATGAGTCTTGCATGAAACAGAATGAAGAAATGAATACAGGAATCCGAGGTGGATTGGAATTCATCTTTATTGGGGAAATCAAGTGGAGGTCTAGTTTTCTCAGACTGTGCAGATATCACAGTTCAAATTTAGGAAGCTGTTGCCCTCTGGTGGTTGCCTGGTAATAATGTCTCCTACCCTAATGATTTCAATTGGTAGCCTCACTCTTCAGAGAAGCACAAACTGTTCATTTATTTACTTACTCATTCTCCTTACCAAATATTAATTGTTCACCAACTATGTGTTTTAAGCACTTGGGACACATCACTGAACAAAACGGACAATTATCTCTGACCTTGAGGAGCTTATTTTCCAACATGGGAGGGCAGATAATGAACCAAACACATAACAAATAAGTAAATTATCTAGTATGTTCAAGATGGCAGTGCCATGGAAAAATAAAATAAGTTGAGGAGGATAAGGGAGATTGGCAGTGCTGGGGGGTAGTTTGAAGTATTAAATAAGAAAGTCAAAGAGGTGTCAGTGAGATGAGGTTTGAATCAAGTCTTGAAGGAAGTGAGAGAGAGAGCCAAGTGTACACCTGGGGGGTAGTTTTCCAGCTGAAGGAACAGCCAGTGCAAAGGCCCTAAGGTGGGACATGACTGCACCAGCAAGGAGGCCTGTGCATCTGGAGGATGGAATGAGGAGTCGGGCAGTGGGAGATGACATCAGTGATGAGGGATTCTTTTTAAAAGAATCTCTCTGGTCACTGTGTTGAGAGATTGGGGGTGGGGGAGGCTATTGCTAAAATCCAGATGAGAGGTGAAGTGAAGGTGGCCAAAGGATGAAACTGTTGTCCAAGAAGGTGGGGGAGTAACTGGCCCAGGGAAATGTGGTGTGGTTGTCTGGCAGCTATAAGGGCCCACTTGAGGTTCATGATCATGGATTTAAAGTGAGTCCAGTCAGTTTGGGTGTGTTTTTCTCTAGCCACATTCAGCTGCATGGGCCACACAGGGACAGACAGAGGGGAAGGAGAGCTGGATCCAACTAGAGTTAGATCAGGCAAATGCAACAAAGAGCAGGGTGGGGTCAAAGGGTTGAGAGTGCTTGCATGGGAGAGAGTGTAATGGTGACCATGGAATTCAGGGTGGGGAAGAAGTAGCTTGAGAGACATAGAAAAAGTAGCAAGATGCCAATTGGTGGGTCACAGGTGAGAGTAACGTGGGCAAGGGGGCTCATGGCAAGTCGCTCTGCACAGCCCCAGGGAGCTTGTCATGCACTTGTTCCTGGCAGTTTTCCTTGGCTCACACGCTAGAGCCTTGGGCCTTACCCTCTGGGTCTGGAGTCCTCGTCATACTTGCCTTCATCCCCAGCCCTGACCACCCCACACTTGGATGTGCCCTCTGCCCAACTCACCACACCTCCACGGAGAAAGAAGTTGTACTCATCCATGTTGAGCTTGCCAGAAGTCTCCAGGATTTTGGCACACATCTGAAAACTGAATAGCAGCTTGTGGCGCTCAAAAAGGGTGCGGCAGGTGTACCTGGGAGAAGGGGACAGGGAGGGTGAAGGAGGCAGATACTCAGCATGAATGCTTCCTGAGTGAAGATCGTGCCATCACAGAGCCTTACACAGAAGAAGGACCTTAATCAGCATCAAATCTAAACCTCCTGTAAACAGCCAAGCATTCAGGGACTTGGAGAGAGGATGTGATTTTTCCAGAGTTCACTGGTAAAATCAGTCATTTCCATCAAAAAAACACCCAACATTGGCACATCCTACTATGTGCCAGGTCCTGAGGACACAAAGATGAATAAGCCACAGTCTCTGTCCTGAAGAAAGTCAGGTAGAGTGGGAAGGACAGAGAGGTCATGGATTATGATGTGAGGTAATGAATCCTATACAGAGATGGCAGGGCTGTCACAGGGCAGGGGCAGCTGCCCTGCCTAGTGAACTCAGGGGGATTTTCTGCAAGGAGTTGCCCTGAGGTGCAGCAGAGTTATCCCGTGACATGGAAGAGGAAGAGGGGGAGGGCTCCAGGGAGAGCTCAGAGCAGAAGCAGAAGCAGAGGGGTGGGGGTCAAGAACAGCATAGGAAAGTGTCCAGTGCACAATGGGGAAGGTGAGGCTGGGAGGCAGGTGGAGGCCAGGGCACAGAGAACTTCATGGACACGAAACAACCACCGAAGAGTTTAAGCCAGGAGCAGCATGGTCAGATCTGTGGGTTTGGAAGGCTCACATTGGCAGCTGCAGGAGGACAGATTGGAGAGGGACAAGTTAGAGGCAGGACGACCTGTTAGGAGATGGTTGTGCAAATCAGAAAGAAAGATCATGAAGCCCTGAGCTAAACTACAGTTGTAGCAGTGGGGAGAACTAGGAGGTAACAGTTTACGGAAAGATTCATGAGCACAACCTGGTGACTGATCTGAGAGGCAAGGAGAAGGAAGAGCCATGGATAACTCCCAAAGTCTGGCTTGGGTGCCTGGGAAGAGGGTGTTGGTGCCATTCAGGGGTAAGGACCCTGAAGGAAGAGAGAAGATAATGAATTTGGTGTGAAACACGCTGAACTTGGGTCTATGGGATGTCCAGGTAGAGAAGGCAAGTACCTTACTACTCGAAGTATAATCCACAGACCAGCAGCAGCAGCATCATCTGGAAGCTAGTTAGAAATGCAGAATCTCAGGCCTGCTCCAGACCTACTGAATCCGAATCTGCATTTTAACAAGATTCCCAGTGCTTTTTAGGCACGTTACCTTTTGAGAAGTGCTGGTATAGCAGACAGTTGTATATATAAGTCCAGTGCTCAAGGGAGAGCTAAAGATATAAAACCAGGAACAGTCAGCCCATAGGTGATGGTTAGACCATGACAGTGGATGAGCTACCCAGGCAAGGTGTATGGAGAGGAGAGGAGGGACCAAGAATGATGGCATGGGAAAGCACTAAGGCAGAAGCAACAAGAAGGGGCAGCACTAGTGCTGGCCATTTGCCCTCCTGCCTAGGACCCCTGGGGAGGAACCCTCAGACCTGTAGACAGCATAGGTGTGGTACTCATTCAGGTAGTCAATGCGGTCCTCCAGCTTGTTGCTGCGATGGCTCTTGTCAATGCTGAGGATAAAGAGGCCGATGTAGGCATCCAGTGAAAATTGGTACATGGGGTCGATGCGACCCATGTCATTGAGCACGAAGAACAGTACTGATGCCCGCTGGGCACACGGGCGGTAAGCCTGCAGAGAGGGCAGAGTCAGGGCCACAGAGGAGCATGGAACAGGCTGGGGCTCAGGGAGGAAAGAGGCCTCAAGCCAACACCATTGGAGCTGTGTCTTGATGGCTAGTGGGGGCTAGGCTGGAGAGCACAGAAGCTCACCTCGCGGGCCAAGTCAATGTTGATCTCCGTGGTTTCACTGGTCTCCAACTGCTCAGTCACCTCAGTGGCAGTCATCTTGGAGGTCTGCAGGGTGTTTACCAGCTGCACGTCATCTAGCAGGGAGCCTGTGGCCTCATTCAGCAGCCTAGAGGGAAGCCAAGAAGCACATGAATTGAGGGGTTAGGAGTACTAGGCTGGGGAGAAGGGACTCCTGTGATGTTAGTTGTGCCTGTGAGTAGACAGTGGGATGGTGGGTGGGTGGAGGCAAGGTCTCACCGAAGGATCTCATCCTCCAGCTCCTTGAGTTTCCTCTTGCCAGCAGCGATATTGATGACTAGCGAATCTTTCTGCTCCTCCAGCTCAGGCCGCTCCTTCCGTACCACAATGCCTAGCAGTTGGGCCTCCAGGCCCTGGGAGTATGAGGACTCATGGTGAGAATCTCACTCTGGTGACCTTCACCCTTTTCATCCCTTTACACTCCCAAGCCCCTCATCCTCAGCTGCCCAACACAATCTTAGCCTTTCTCTCGATCCTGCCAAACTCTACATTCCTTCCTGCTTCACCCTAGTTCAGTTTAGGCATCAGCCTCCACCCACCTGTTCTTTGACAGCAAAGTTGACAATGGTGGTCTTGGCTGAGGTCTCTGGGCTGTAGTGGGGATTGGAGAGCTTGGTGGTGATGTAGAAACGGAAATTGGTATTGTATTCCACCTCCTTATCTCCAACGCGCATCAGGAGCCGACCACCTGTACCCATAGGAGGGTCAAGGGCACAGACCTCATGTGACTAGGGGCAGGCTGACACATTCCCCAACCCAGTGGCAGTGACTCAGCCTGCTTTAATGGCTCCAGCCCAGAGCTGTCTGAATAGAGAGATAGGTAAGTAGAGGACACAGCCTTTCCTCCCTAGTGTCCTACTTGACTGGTCTCTAGGATTTGTCCCACAGTCCAACCCCACAATAAGCCTGAGCCCTGACCAATTCGAGCTACAGATTTGTTGAGCACAGGGTTGAGTGTGGGGTCCAGATATTCCTGCACATTCTGCAGCAGCACTGGGTATCCAAACTGGATGGCCTTTTCTAGGATTCGAAGGTAATCGCTCATCTGCAGGTCGATGATCTGGAGGCCCTAGAGAGCAGGGAAAAAGTATGGAAGAAACACTGAGGGATTCAAAGGGAAAAATGGCCCAAGGGTAGAACCTCAGCAAGAGACAGGCTTGGGAAGAGAATCTAAGGGGACAAAACCAGCCCTCAAGCTTCTTATACCCTTATACCTGGCTTCCTTCCATGTTCTTAATCCACTTCAGGGCCTGGGCCTGAGGATCAATCATCAGTGCCCACCTGAAAGAGGAAGCATCAGTCAGAAGACAGGCTCTTCCCTTACTCGGCCTCATGCTCCCAGCATCCTCACCTGTTGCCACGGGTGACGATGATGCCATTCTCAGTGGAGAAGGCATCCGAGGGCAATCCTTGGATGTTCCAGTCCCGAACTTTGGTAGGATTGGACAGGAAGTTATCGAAGGTGAAGTGAGGTGAACAAGGAACCTGAAGCTCCCAGATCTGGAGAGGGAAGAGCCCCAAATTTCAGCCTGGAGATCTGAGCCCAGCACCCTTGTCCCTTCCCAATATCTTTAGTTACTCCCAAAAGCCCTGATCTCAGAGCCCAGGAGCTCACTCGTCACGCCTGAGCCCTGCCTCACCTTCCTGATCCAGATCTGGTTGACGATCTCATCCCGGTAGTTGGTCAAGAAAGGTCCCATGTAGGACAAGAAGGCAGCTGCCAGGAGACAGTCGCCCACCAGGTAGCCCAGATCCTCCTCCAAGCCCTAGAGGACAGTAGGGGAGGTGTCAGCCTGCCTGGGCCCCCAGCACTGGGAGACACTTGGAATGCTTTGAAGGCACTCTCCTCTGGACACTATCTAGATCAAAGATATTCCTTCCCTCTCCTAAACCTTTGTGCCCTGAGAACTTGAACCTGGTTCTAATTACTTTTGAGTTCTTCATCTTTAACAGCAATTCTGTTTACATTCTGATGATAAGGCCTAACCCTTTTGTGAATCCAGGAGCTCACTGAGAGTGGAGACAAGATGCCCCATGACCGTTTCTATCAGGTTGGCAGACTACATAAGGAGTCCTCGTGTGTGCTTTCCAGCCCTACCTAGACACGGAAGAAGATCCCTGATGGTACAAAAAGTCTTTCCTTCCACTCTTATCACCAAAAGTGAGGACGGAGAGGAAAGAACTCCTATCCCCCATTCTTGGTTGTCCCTACACCCAGGTGTCCCCATTTTCCCTCACTGTCCCTCAACCTGAAGAGGAGGAGAGCTCTTGGAACTGATGGGCAGGAAGGAAGGAGAGCCAGGTGGTGCAAGTGATCTCACCTGTACTGTCTCCTCCCATCGGGCCTTCTCACCAGCCAACCCAGACACCAACAGCCCAGCTCGTTCCAGCTTCACCTCCATCTCCTCAGATTTCTTGCGAAGCTCCTCCTTCTGTGCCAGCTTCTCATCATACTGTTTCTTCAGCATCTCCAGTTTCTCAGCCACCTGGGAGGGATCAGAGTGCAGGGATCAAACACAGGGCTTGAGGCCAGATTGTTCTGGGTTCAAATCACCAGTCTGCCACTTTGTGGCTGTATGACCTTGGGTAAATTGATCTCTTTGAGCCTCGGCTTCCTCGTGTGCAAAATAAGAATAATAACGCCTACCCTATAGGGTTGTTGTAAGGAGAAAACAAGATAAAATATGTGTGATAGGGGCTGGCCTGGTGGCGTAGTGGTTAAGTTTGTGCGCTCTGCTTCAGCAGCCCGGGGTTCGCAGGTTTGAATCCTGGGTGCAGACCGACACACTGCTCATCAAGCCATGCTGAAGCAGCATCCCACATACAAAATAGAGGAAGATTGGCAACAGATGTTAGCTCACGGCCAATCTTCCTCACCAAAAAATATACATATATGTGTGTGTGATAAGATGAGTTTTCTTCCCCTTCCTTCCACTACTCTTTCCTTGAGCCTGGAAACTACTTGGTAATGAAACTCCAGGCTAAGTAGGAGACAGACCTCATGTAGCATAATAAACCACACAAGACATGTTGGCAAGAGAGGATGAGACAGCACAAAAATGACTGCCACTCCGTGCCAGACGCCATACCTAAGGTGGGACTTTGAGAGAGAAAGAAAAAGTTAGAAATGAACCCAGGAGCCGTTGGAGAGAGGAAGAGGGAGTCCATTCAAGAAAGAGGCCCAGATCCAAGGTCCCACATGAGAGACAGGGACCTGGGAAGAGCTTCTCCTACTAGAGAAACCTCCCTCAAGTCATCACCACCCTGTGGGCTCTGCTGAAGTTGGACTATACCACTCAAATCTGAAGTTGAGGACTGATTGAGCCTTTTCCAAGACCCTCTATGTTCCTGACTGGCGAACAGTAACACGTTGTGTCACCCGTCCTTTTCATGATGAGGAATAGGGGGCTGGTGTTACACTATGTGCCTGGCACATAGTATGCACACAATTAATGTTACTTCCCTTTCCTGCTGCCATACCCTTGGGGAGAGGCAGCCTGCAGTAGCGCACAGTGTTTGGATCCTTGCCCTCTTTACTGAGTGAGCCTCATCCGGCTGTTTTAAGGATAAATGTGGATTGTAGCACGATGCCTAGTATGTAGTAAGCAAATAGTACCTGGGCCCAACAATTGAGGTTGACCTCCAAGAACTTGGAAATGGGATAGATAACTCTCCAAGAAATAGTCTTCAAAGCAAAGTGGAAGTTCAAAACGTCACCTTCGAGTCACAGGGCGGCTTATAGGTCAAACCTTGGTAGTAATCTGTTAGAAGGCACTAACATGTAAAGAAAGAAGGTGTGACTCAGTAGGGATGTGGTCAGCTGGGGCCACTCAGAGGAAATGCTGGCTGGGGGCCTGGAGGGAAAGGGATGCCCTGGCCGCCCTCCCCACCCCCGCCACAGGGGTTGGGTTTAACCCTGATGGAAACTATGCATCTGACGGTCTTGCTGCGTGACACCTGGCATCAGGTTCACGTGACTGCCTCTCTGCACTGAGTCCATGCTCATCAGCAACATTCTGATTATAATTTGGCTTCCCATGGAGATTTGTCTGCGGGGAGGCAGTCAGCCCGCTTGATAGTTCTATATTTTACTGTTTATTTTGCCTGTGGTGTCATCTTCACTGTTTTTACTTTTTATATAAGAAATATATGCAAGAGATTAAAAACCTAAATAATATAATAAAGGGGGTAAAAAGCAACAGTCCTCTAGCCCAGCTTTTCCACTCCCAGTCCCACTCTTTAGCAGCAAATTGTTTTTTAACCATTTCTCTTTTTATTTCTTCTGATAATTACCTACACACCTCTGAATATTATGCTTATTCCACTATTTAAAAAAATATATATATAAATCTGTTTTTTAATTTTTACAGTTTTAATCTCTTGAATTAAAAATTAACATGAAGGGGTCGGCCTGGTGGCGTAGTGGTTAAGTTCGTGTGCTCTGCTTCAGCAGCCCAGGGTTCACAGGTTCGGATCCCAGGTGTGGACCTACGCACTGCTTATCAAGCCATGCTGTGGTGGCATCCCACATAAAATAGAGGAAGATGGGCACAGATGTTAGCCCAGGGCCAATATTCCTCAGCAGAAAGGGGAGGATTGGCAACAGATGTTAGCTCAGGTCTAATCTTCCTCACAAAAAAAATTAAAATAAAAATAATTAATGTGAAAAATTTCAAACCTAGGGAAAATAATATAACGAATACCTATATACCCATCATCTACATTTAACAGTTAACATTTTGCTATATTTATTCCATCTTCTTGTTTTTTGCCAAAGTATCTTAAAGTAAATTATAAACTCATGAAATTTCAAGGCTAAATACCTCATAATGCATCTCTTTTTAAAAAGATATAATCACAACACCATTATCACACTTAACAACATCTTTATCTTTTTTATAAAATAATTTTTCCTATTTATGTCTTTTTTGAATACTGAATATGTTCACACAAATCAACATTCTAAAGGAACAAAAGCATATCCAGTGAAGAGTCTGTCTTCCTCCCACCCCTGACCCCAGCCCCCAGCCCGCAGCCCCCGCCCAGGGGGGAACCACTATCACCAGTTCCTAGTGTAGCTTTCTAGACAGAGTCCACACACAGAGTCTATTAAAATAAAGACAATGTAAGCACCGTGAGGGCAGGGCCTTGTTCATCACTGAATCCTTAGACCTAGAATAGTGCCCAGAGCCCAATAAATATTTCTTGAATGGTGAATTTTTTCATAAAGATAAATGGTAACATACAATAACACTGTTCTGTACTTTACTATTTTTTACTTGTCTCCAAATCAGTTCTTATCAAGCTGCCTCATTCTTTTTAACAGCTGCAAATAATTTTGTGTATGATTGAACCATAATTTATAGAACAAGTCTCCTACTGATGGACATTTATGTCTTTCCAACATTTTCTATTATTAACAATGCTGTAATGAATATGCTTGTACATGCATAAGCACATCTTGACGCTGCTATTTCTTTTTAATTTTAATTTTATTTTGTGAATAAGTAACTTAAAAATTCAAAAGGCATAAGAGCATGAAAAGTCTTCCTCCCAACCCTGCTCTCCATTCACCCAGCTCCCTTTTCTAGGTAGCCAGTGCGACCTGTTTCTTGAATATCCTTCCAGAGGCATTCTCTACATATACGAGCTTACAGTCATGCACCGCATAATGACACTTCAGTCAACAACAGACCATGTATATGACGGTGGTCCCATAAGATTAGTACCATATAGCCTAGGTGTGTAGGAGGCTATCCATCTAGGTTTGTGTAAGTACACTCTAGGATATTCTCACAACGACGAAATTGCCTAACAACGCATTTCTCAGAAAGTATCCTCATCATTAAGCGATGCATGACTGTATGCTATACTGCTGTTCCCTGGTTTATCAATTTTAGATGATTTCTATTGACTCTATGCTATGATAGATGAAGATCTGATTCTCTTACACCTCCACACCACCATCCCTTTCTCTCTACTCCTAATAGTTTTAGTTTCCCCTACTGGTTACCTTTATAACTTTAAATAACATATTAAAACCTTGTTTTGTTTTATCTACTACAAAATTATTGCCCCATCTTTCCCTCAACCCCCACCTACATCCACCTCCCAACTTTTTAAGCTTTTATTTTTATATTGTCAAGGTTGATAACATTTTCATTCAGAAGCCACAATCAGTCACCTGTGCTTTGTCTCTAGGTTGATTTTAAGGTTGAACATCATAAACAGCAGCAATGTTATTATGACCTGGGTTGGTGCCCCATGTGAACTGGGTGGCTAACTGAGCTGTTTGTGGCTGATGCACATTCTGATAGGTCACTGCATGTGCTGAACTGCTTATTAAATATTTGCCTATTATTCCGATTATGTGTTTTCCCTTTCAGAAATTCTTACTGGTTGTATTGTGTCTTTTGTTTCTCATGTTTTCTGGGGTTATTTTTGTATTATAGTCCTTGAATCTATCCTCCCACCTTTCTACTGAATGTCATACTTTGATCATTTAAAAATTTCCCAGAATTCTTTCTTTTTCTCTGTTTAGAATTTTTCTCTTATCATTCTATTTTTGTTTTTTGGATGTCGTTTCTCCCTTAATCACTCTCTAATGATACCAATTAGATTAGGTTTGCTTTTTAAGTTCTTTTCTGTAACCTGAATTATCTCTGGGTTTATTTTTTTCCTCTGGGGTCATGTTTTGTTGTGAATTTTTATCTTAGTCATTCCCTTGTGTGTTGGAAGGCTTCCTCCAAGCCTTTACTCAGCCCTTCTCCAGGGGAGGTGCATGACTGATCTGACTGGCAAAATTGGGAAGAATAAACTGGGAATTTTATAAATAAATTAAATAAAGGGCTCAGGCCCTTTCCTTTTCAGGGTGAGCACAAGTTCTACTCTGTGCACCTAGCAATGCCCAAGACTGGGTGGGTCTGTCTGAATATAGGGTCAGTACTAGCAGAGCTGCACGCCCACAGATGTCAGTCATATCCTCCAAGGTGGATATTTGGGCAAATGCCTTTTGTTTTATTTCTCAGTTTGCTTAGAATCCAGGCATGGAAGAAGGCTGCTAGTTCTCAGATCCCCTCAAGAGTACATTTGCAGACCAAAAAACTCATTAAGAAGCTTTTGGTGGGGCTCAGAGTTTAATGGGCAGACTCAGGGATGTGGACAGGTGTTTTGACTTAGGTGATTTGTAGAGGCTCATGTTAGGCCTGGTGGGTTTTTACATTTGTGTGGTCAACTTTTAACCTCTGTAGCCTGTGAAAGTCTTTAAGCAAACCCTGTGTTATCTGGACCTTGGCAGATGGCTTCAGATTTGTCCGCAGGTGAGTGGCTATTTCTATAGAGGCAGGAATGTTTGAAGCAGGGCAGCTTCAAGGAAACTGGGCTCGGGCAAAGGAAAGATGTAGTATGCAAGGATGGCCTTAACTAAGAGGTGGGGGTGGGGGTGGGGGGTCTCAGGATAAAGGCTGCTATAGCTACTACACAGAAATGGTCTGATATTGCTGACTAAGTTGAAGTGGGATTAGATCATTTTTAGGCACTGATGGACAGAATGTTAGATTTGCTGCTTTTAAACTACAAGGCAGTCAGTTTTGTGTGTACTGCAGCTTCTGCTTTACATGGTTTCTGCCAGGCCTAGGCAGACAGCACCAGATCAGCTATTCCATTACACAATATTACATTCTGGGCTAAGGAGGCAATGGTGGTGGGACTAACCTGAAATCCCTGTGGCTTGTCCATAGACTTACAGGCCAGTAGTATTCCATTTTGGCTGAGATTCCAGACGGTATAGTTAGGGCAGGTGGGCATGCAGGTATTACCTGTGCCTTAAGGGAGCATGCCTGAGCAACTTAGGGGACTCAAAAGGGGAGGAAAACCATGTCTTGAGACACAAATGGCAGAGGACTGTTCCCCACAAGGCCCCAGGACACAGGCTTCAGCAGCATCAACAGCAGCTTCAGTTCAGGAATCTGCTGAAGGTAATTTTCCAGTTAAAATAAGGATGGGGACAAGGTGAAAACCTTCCCGAAGAGGTAGTTTTCGTAGGCCTCAGCAACCCCACAGAGAGACAGCAATGTCAGCCTCTGTGCTGCAGGACTGGCCATGCCAGATCAGGACACAGAGTGGGGAACCTGAGCTCAAGGGGGAAACTGAAATCAAAAGGACGTACTCGGAGTTTCTGTTCGGGGTGATGACAAAGCTCTGGAACTAGATAGTGTGATGGTTGCACAACAAGGTAAATGTACTTAATGCCACCGACTTATATACTTTAAAATGATTACAATGGTAAATTTTATGTGTTTTACCACAATAACCCCCCCAACAGTAAATGCTTATTGGTTGGATTATATCTTATATTAATCTATTGCTGGAGGTTTCTGCTGGTTTAATTTAAGTTCACAGGTCATGGTTTTCAGATAACTGACATTCTAGTGAAGCTAAAACCAAGATTTTCTCCATGTATCCTCATTCCCAAAAATATTACTGAGTTTCTACTGTGGTCTTTGGGGCAATAATAACAACCAGTTTCTGGGAACATAATTTTATCTGGAAGTCATGTATGCCTTATTAACTCCTTGAATTCTTTTTTATTTTCAAATGATGCTCACGAGAGACTTGATTTTGAACTAATACAGCCTCTAAGGTCCTGCAGGTACAACATCCATTTCCACTGAGTGACAGCCCAGATTATAACTTCAAGAAACTGATTCTACCCAGATATTATGAACGCCTCAGCTGAGACTGAGCAGAATAAGAAACTGGGGAGGATGGTTTGGGGACTTTAACTTAAGAATGTTGGATTCTAGGGCCAGCCCTTGTGGCCTAGTGGTTAAGTTCAGTGCACTCTGCTTTGGCAGCCTGGGTTCGGATCCCAGGTGCAGACCTACACCACTCGTCTGTTAGTGGCCATGCTGTGGTGGCAGCTCACATACAAAAAGAGGAAGATTGGCAGCAGATGTTAACTCAGGGTGAATATTCCTCAGCAAAAAAAAAAAAAAAAAGTTGGATTCTAGATTTTTAATTCACAAAAGCAAGATAATTTGATTTCAGATTTTAATTTATTTGGACTTTAGTTTACAAAGGGATTTAATCTTTGAAATTTAATTTCCCCCTGGGGGTTATATTCAGATTTGTAGAATTTCTGTGATTCTTATTATTGTAGCATTTTAATGTTGTCATTTAATCTCACTGCATATATACTATGTTGGACAATGTGATTAGATGTAGCTTGGAATGGGAAATAGAAAAGAGTGAATTTTCAACCTTGGGTATGCAATTGCCTTGAAGTAGATTAAGATTCTGTTCTGACCATTTCAAAGCCTTCTGAGGCAATTTCTAAGGCAGTGGTTCATAACCTTTGCTGCATGTCAAAATCAGGCCTGGGGAAAATATATTTTCAGGGTCCCGTACAAGTAAGTAATGGTTAAAACGATTTACTCAAGATTTGGATTGATACACAAAATACTTGGTCTCTGGGCCTCTTTCCAGACCTCTAGACCCTAGGGCTGTACAGGCTTTCCCACCTCTAGTTGGCTCTGACAGGGAAGCTTTCAAAATGCTGATTTCCAGGCTCTACCAGAGATTCTTACTTAGTTGGCCTGGGGTGCTCAGCATCAGCACAGTGCTATCTGCAGGTGGGTGGGTGAGCGCCTGGTTCTGAGGTTATGTTAAAAGGTGCTTTGGCCCTTGCACTTCACAGCCTTTTCAGTAACAAAGAGAAATTTTGGTTCCCTGTCTGCTTACTATCATCAATTAGGGTTTCTCAAGGTGGGGTGTGGATCCCCCACCACAGACCTAACACTGGATGCTCTATAAATGTTCAACCAGTGGATGACATTGTTGGCAGCTGACCCTAGAGGTCTCATTTTTTTCACATGTGAAGGGAACAACCCCTAATTATTTGGCCCAGGATATGATTCATCCAGGAGTGAGTGAGAAACCTTTCCAAATGGATTGCCACACCTGTGATTATTCACACTTGAAAAAGAGAAGGTTTCATGAGAGGTTGGGAGGTGCAAATGGTGGAAAGGACAGGGCAATGGAGGAGTGTGGGCAGATAGAAGCCCACTCGCCCAGTCTGCTTGATTCTGCACAGACAGAATCAGAAGAGGCCTCAAGGGCAGCTTCACTTCTGACAGTAAAGATGGCTGCAGCAGGAAAAGGCAGGGATGAACCATGGTGGCGATAGGGCATGGAGTCAGGAAACACGGATTCTAGCTCTGTCAGTAACTAGCAAGTCACTTAATCTCACTAAACCTCGGGCTCCTCATCTGATCTGAAGAGGACGGACCTGGATGTTCTCTATAGTTGGTTTTGGTTAAAACAGTTTGAAATGGTACAACCAGCTTCAGTTATATAAAAATTGAAAACTTCTATATAGTTAAAGATAGCATCAACAAAGTTAGAGGACAAGTGAAGATCAAAAATTGGAAACAATGAATATCTTCATCAAAAAGGGAAATGGTTAAATAAATGATGGGATAGCCATCCAGTGGAGTACCACGCAGCAATAAAAAGAAAGCAGAAACTCTTTATATACCGATATAAAACAATCTTCAATATGTAGGTAAGTAAGATACTTGCTTATATAAATGCTTATATAAATATAGAACACCCCTGGATGGAAAAACAAGAATTTGTAACATTGATTGCTTTCAAGGGAGGGCAGCTGAGTGGCTAGAGAGCAGAAGATGGGAGAGAAAGTTCTTACTGGATACTCTTTTGTATCTTTTGAATTTCAAACCATGTGAATGTACTACCTATTAAATCAATGATAGAGAAATTAAGTGATAGACTGGAAGAATTTTGAACTCTTTGGATAACAGCACTTTACATTCTACCTTGTTTGAGAGTTACTTGTACATATATCTTCTAGGAAATCACCTTCTGGGTTGTCTAGCCTGCTCATAATAAGTAACCCGTCTACCTCTGGGAAGACCGTGTCCCCCACCCCCAAGCACTAGCTCAGACGCCCTCACATTCCTCCTGGTCCACAGCAGCAATGTGACGCTCTTGCCCCACGCCCCTGGCAAAGACAGATTTGCCACACAGATTTCATCAGTTAACATCTCAGGGTCCATTTCCAAAGGCCATGACAGAGAAGGCCAGCTCCCAATCAGTCTTTGGAAAGGCTCCCCAGGGACAGTGCCCTCTGTGCCTTTGTAACCCTCTGCAATTGGTTTAGCTTTCTGAGCCAGAGGCAGCCCATCTAAACAGGGCATAGAGTGGGAGGCAGACAGAACTGTAAGGGAGGGGGGAGTAGAATTAGATGGGGAAAAATAATGGTAATGAAGCATCCTTGAAATCAGGGAGAG
The DNA here is from genome assembly GCA_031878705.1 of Tapirus indicus. NCBI lineage: Eukaryota > Metazoa > Chordata > Mammalia > Perissodactyla > Tapiridae > Tapirus > Tapirus indicus. The sequence continues at coordinate 10,698,365 of CM062932.1, forward strand.
AGACCACCCTGGAAAAGAAGGGTGTGAGGCTCACCTCCCGCAGCTTTTCCTGGGCCTCAGCCAGTGCTGCTTGCTTCTCCTGAAGCTGGGCCAATGCAGCGTTCATTCGGATCCGCTTGGGCTCCACCACCCGATACAGCCGCCCGTACAGCTGCAGGGAGACAGCCAGGCTTCAGGGTGGCCCACCCACCCACTCACCAGCAGTGATCCGTCCTTCCCACCTGGGTCTTCCGTTCCTCCAGCTTTTTACTGTGTGCATCGCCCCCTTCCCAGGCCTGCCTCCCTGCTTCCCACCCCACCCCCACCACTGCTTACCTCCATGGCCCGTACCCACATGCAGAGGGATTTGGCAGCACCCGAGACCCGGCCAATGATGTCAGGCTGGAAGTCAGGCTGGGCGCAGTAGGCCCCAATCTTCTTCAGGACCTTATCTGAGATGTTGTCTTTATCAAAGTTGATCAGTGACTTGATGAAGTTCTGTTCTCCTGTGGGATGAAAATTGGAGGCCTCAGCCAGAGGAGGACATAACGCCACCCTCCTTGTCCAGGTGTCACCTCCACTGCTTAGGCATGGCCACATTTTTCCTGGACTCAGTTCCCAGGGCCAGAATATCTGACCTAATCCTGAGTTCCTTCCACTGACCTTGCTCCCTTCTCTAGAAGGTTGAAGCTCCCAGGGCCCTCCACAATCTTCCTAGCCTCATCTCCCACCACTCACCTTGAATACTCTCAGCCACCCCAACATCATTCTTTCTATATGCTTTGCACTCTCCCTTAGGGCAGGGGTCACCACACTATGGCTTGCAGGCTATATTCTACTAAGCGAACTCAAAGCAGAGAAAACCACAAGAGTGAAAGAGAAAGACTCTTGTTTTCCACTTTCTGACTCTTGTCCTTTTGGGGGGCCCAAAGGCATTCCTGTCCTTTGATTCTGTGATACATTCCTATTCCTTTATGACAATTCCCCCCCCCCCCTTTTTTGGCTCAAATCAAGATGAGTTGTTTTCTGTTACTTACAACCAAAGTATCTTAACTGATATTTACGTCTTCTCTTTCCTACTAGGCTCTATGCTCTTCAGGGTTGGTACAATGCCTCATTCATCTCTCTCTCTCCACGTGCCTGATGCACAGCAGATGATTAATAAACGTTGGGAGTGTTGACATTAATTGTCTTTTGGTTCTCTAGCTTACCTAGCTGCCTCTTGGCCTCTGCCCAAGTGGGCTCATTGCCTCGGAGGATCATGACTGCTTGCATCACTATCTCCACTTGGGTGGGGGGCCGTCCATAAGACTTGATCTCTCCTATATCCTTCTTGTTCAGGGACTCCAGGGCCTGGGAAAAGGGATTAACTTAGAAGCAGGACCAGAATCAACCCAGGTGGCAGGACAGGTCTTTTATGGAGATAGGACCCAGCTGAGGGGCCCCCTCTTCTTCCCACTTCCCAAGGGACTTTGAGGACAAAGAAGACCGACCCCATTCCCTTCCCTGGGCCCTCCTGTCCCGATACCCGCATGGCCTCTTCCAGGGCTGGCAATGCCTCTTCTAGATCCTTCTGGGCATTGTCAGCCAGTGCCTGGCACTTGACTTCCTCAATTGCAATCTTCTCACTATTGGCTGTGACAGCCTAGGGATGAAGAGGACGAGGGTTTTGTCTTCACCTTGGGCAAAGGTAGGGGTGACAATGTTGGTGGTAATGATGAAAGATGAAGCTAAAGAAAATTTGAGGAGTGGAACATGCATCCCCTGACACAGTAACTGATAGAGACCAGGAAGCCTCTGGCCAGGGGGCACTGATAGTAGGGGGGTGTGAAGGGCAGGACTGGTGTGGGGCCCCCCCACCTTCTGCTGCTCATCTGCTTCCCGCTTCTGCTGCACAATGATGACTAGGTACTCCTCACACTGTTTCTGGAACTCAGCAACCTTTTTCTTGGCATCCTCCAGCTCCAAAGACATCACTTCCACCTTTTCTCTAGTTTCATCGATCTTAAACAATCCTGTTCGCAGTTTATTAGCCTGGTCCAGTAGCTCCTGTCGCTTCTCTCCCAGAAACCTGGAGGACAGAGTAGGATAAGGTGCCTGGAGAGGCTGGGCTCCCAGGGAGGAGAGTGCCCTATGTAGTCTCCCTTCCCAGTGTGTCTCTAGTCCTTGTCTTCCTTTCTGTTGCCACCACCGCCACCACTCTAGTCAGATTTTTATCATTTTCTACCTGCATCACTGCCAACAACTTCCCAACTAGTCTTTCTGCTTCCAGACTCTCCTCTTTCTGATTTATTGTACACACCAGTGTCAAAATCAGCTTTCTAGATACTGTTTTCATCACACCACTTTCCTACTTGAGAATCTTCCACTCTTCCCCGCTGTGCAGCAGGCAGGGGGCTACAGTGAACCAGAAAACACAAACCCCTCTCAAGTTGGGGGCCATCCCTGGGCTCCAGACTGTTTTTCCACGTGAGAATGAATGTGGGCTCAGTATTGCCACAATTTCTGGTTTGTAAAGAGAAGCTGGAAATCTGGATTTTTCTAAGGCTGCCAAGTATTAAATGCTGGCAACTCATTCAAAAAGTTTTAACATTGTACGTGAAAAAAACGCATGTAAAGGGCTTAGCAGAGTGACCAGCAAATAGTAAACAGAATGTAAGCCTATGTACCCAGGGAAGGCAAGGACTTTCTTTGTTAACTGGTATATTATGAGTATCTAGAATAGTGCCTAGCTTAAACAATATGCATTAAATGAATAAATAAATATTGACTATTATTATTACAAGTGGCTTTTTCTCCACCTTGATTAAAATACTGAATCCAATAAATGAGGTGGGTTTTTTTACATTTCTCTTATATCCTTCAAAGCAAATTAGTATTGTGTTGTACAAAGAAAAGACACTGAATACAACTTAATGAATCAATATATAATTCATGGAAGTGGTGGAAAGCCTAGAAGACATTAAAGGCAGAGAGGAGAGGACTGAGTATATATATTATGGATCTGTGTAGTAATGTCACAGTTGTACTGTGTTTTGAAAAAGAAACATCATTCCAGAAAATAAGGACAAAGAGAGTGTGGAGAGGGGTCATAGCCAGAGGGCTCTAGAGATGGCCATACCCCCTGGAAACCCCATCTCTCTTTTATTAACTTCATGGGCAGAATTAAGACCCCTTGCATCTCTGCCATTCTACATTGGCACCCTAGTCCTTGAATGGGTCCCTTGGCCAGCTCCTGGATATTTTCCATTACATCATTTCACCAGTCACCCTCAAAACAAACCAAGCTCCCTGGCCCTCCATGTCTCTACTCTTTATCATACTTCTTATATCCAGACACGAGTTCCAGGTAGTTGGTGGGTGTGACGTAGTTGTATCTTCGCAGTTCCAACAGCATCTTCTGGGAATACTGAGCCACTGACCAGTGCATGGTAACAAAGATCTGGGCCACCTTCCTGTGGATCTGATGCCATGGACAAAGGATGTAAGACAGAAAGTAAAAACAGAGGGAGAACAGCAATGGGGGGAGGTGCAAGGGTGTGATGAGAGATGAGAGGAGGGTCTCACATTCTCCTGAGTTCCCAGGTCTACTCCCACCAGGTACTTCTCAGCCACCTCTAGCAGGGCCTCACGGGGCCACTCTGAGAACCAGTTGATGGTTGTGCAGTTCACCAAGGCTGGGTACTGGCGGATCCAGTTCCTGGTGAGGGGTTTTGAGAGGCAGTTATGTCCATTCGCAGACTCAGCCTCCAGCTACTCGCTTTGTCACAGGTCCACCCGCTTTCCAGGAACCTAAATGCCCCATCTTCTTGCTCCTGGATCTCCTTGTCCAGATTCTGTTCCCCTCAGAGCTAGTTCAGTGTAGTATTTAGAAACAGATTCTGGGGTCAGAAGGACCTGGTTCCACACCTTCCAGGTATGGGTCTTGGGCAAGTGATCTAACCTTTTGAACATCAGTTTCCTCATCTCTAAAATGGGAATAACAAAAAGTACTAACTAGGATTGGGGATTCAATGAGGTGACACATGTAAAATGCTTAGCACAGCGCCTGGTACATGATAAATACACCATATACCATAAATATGCAGAAAAAGGTAACCCAAATTGCCTCTCCGTACAAGTTTTCTGTCCTCCTCATACTTTCTGATGCCCTTAAAAATCTAGTCATACCCTTGAAGGTAAGACCTGAAACTATAAAACTCCTGGAAGAAAACACAGGTAGTACACTCTTTGACATCGGTCATAAAGGGATCTTTTCGAATTCCGGTCTACTCAGACAAGGGAAACAAAAGAAAAAATAAACAAGTGGGACTTCATCAGACTAAAGAGCTTCTGCAAGTCAAATGAAGCCAGGATTGAAATGAAAAAACAACCCACCAGCTGGGAAAAAATATTTGCAAACCATATATCTGACAAGGGGTTAACCTCCATAATATATAAAGAACTCACACAATTGAACAACAAAAAAACAAACAACCCAATCAAAAAATGGGCAGAGGATATGAACAGACATTTTTCCAAGGAAGATCTACAGATAGCCAATAGGCACATGAAAAGATATTCAACATCACTAATCATCAGGGCAATGCAAATCAAAACTACACTATAATACCACCTTATACCCGTTAGAATGGCTATAATCACCAAGACAAAAAACAACAAATGTTGGAGAGGCTGTGGAGAAACAGTGGAATGTAAACTGGTGCAGCCTTTATGGAAAACAGTATGGAGATTCCTCAAAAAATTAATAATAGAAATACCTTATGATCCAGCTATCCCACTACTGGATATTTATCCAAAGATCCTGAAATCAACAATCCAAAGAGGCTTGTGCACCCCTATGTCCACTGCAGCATTATTCACTATAGCCAAGAAGTGGAAGCAACCCAAGTATCCCTCAACTGATGATTGGATAAAGAAGACGTGGTATATACATATACAATGGAATACTCCTCAGTCATAAAAAATGCAAAATCGTCCCATTTGCAACAACATTGATGGACCTGGAGGGTATTATCTTAAGCAAAATAAGCCAGACAAAGACAAACACCACATGATTTCACTCATATGTGGAAGATAAACTAACACGGACAGAGGGAACAGTTTGGTGGTTACCAGGGGGAAGGGGGTTACCAAGGGGTGAAGGGACACATTCATATGGTGACTGACAACAATAATGTCCTACTAAAATTTCACACTGTGATAAACTATTATGACATTAATCAAAAAATAAGTTAATTAAAAAACAAATCTAGTCATACCAAGAGTGAATAATCAAAATGTGGTACATACATACAATGGAATATTATTCAGCCTTAGAAAGGAAGGAAATCCTGTCATATGCTACAAGTCACATAATAAAGCAAAGTAAACAAGTCACAAAAAGACAAATACTGTATGATTCCACTTATCTAGAAGTATCTAGAATAGTCACTCATAGAAACAGAAAGTAGAACAGTCATTTCCAGGGGCAAGGGGGTGGGGAAAATGGGAAGTTGTTCAATGGGTATAGAGTTTCAGTTTTGCAAGATGAGAAAGTTCTAGAGATTTGTTGCACAACAATGTCAATACACTTAACATTACTGAACTGTATGCTTAAAAATGATTAAGATGGTAAATTTTATATTACGTTTTCTGACCACAAGTAAAAATTTAAAAACAAAACAAAAAACCACCATTCAAAAAAAAAAACCCCACAAAACAATCTAGTCAAACCAAAAGGGAGTGGATGACTCCTATGTAAGCAGCAGGAACTTCCTGAAAGAAAACATGGTCTATGGAGAGGAGATGGGGCGTGCCACACGGGAGAGGCTGGTGCTATTCATGAGATTCACTCACAGAAGGCATGAGAGGCCAAAAGAGGGCAGGAGGACCCCATGAAGAGTGCTGGGCACCAAGAGAGAAGGCTATACCAGGAGTCACCTGAAGGGGTCGCCCACGGGGCTGAGGCAGAGAACGATGTGCAGGTTGTTACGCACGCGCTCAATGAGGTAGGCGAAGAGGCTGTCCGAGGACTCAGGCACCTGCTCTGCTCGGGCCTGGTCTATGATGTGTGTCTGGATCTGCACAGAAACTACACAGAGTCAGAGGGCTGAAGTTTCAATGGCAGAACCAGAGGGGGCAGCAAGTGAGGCTGGGCTCACAAGGTACGGGTTTTAAAGCAGCTCTGTCCAACAGGGTCCCTTGAGGGAAGATGGCTGTACAGGAACAGCTCTTCCACATAATAGGGGGAATGGATAGAGGGGGTGCTACAGTAGCATACTCCGGGATCTGTGCTTCTTCAGGGGTTAGTTGGGAAGGCCAAAGAACCAACTGGTAGCGGGTGTGGAAGGGATCATACCTCTTCAAATTCATCAGTCTTATAGAGATTGGGAACCTCGCCTGAGCTGAGGATGTTGTTAATGTCCTCTAGGAATGATTCATCAGCAATTTGGGTGTCCACAAAAAGGAAGGATGTGGCCTTGAGCTCCACCCCAGCCTGGCGATACAGACGCTTGATATCTGGATGAGATGAGGGAAGGAGGAAGAGGGAACAGACAGACTTTTCAGAATCACCATCCTGTCCCTTATTCCTCTTCTGAGATTTAGGAACCCTCCCCCAGCCCGCAATGCATACACACCACCATCCCATACTCCACATGCGCCTGGTACACCTCACCATCTTGCCCCCTTCTCCCCTCTCTCTTGTAATTGCAGGAATTCAGGCATCTGATCTTTCACTCTTAGCCCCAAACCCTCCTCCATTTCAGAAACCCAGCCGTACCATCTCGGAACTCCTGCTTCCGATAATGTTTGGTGACCTCGATCTGGAAGGTGATGTACTCGCAGATGGATGAGGCCAAGCGGGCCAGACTCTGGCGCCCGCTGCCCCCAATGCCCACCAAGAGCATGTTGCCCCGAGGCTGTCCAATTACCCGCACAATCCGTGTGACTGGGGATAGAGGGGTGGGGGATGAGGGTAATGAGTCGGCTGAGCAACCTCAGGGGACCTCCAAGCCCTATGCTAGAGAATAGGATGCCTGAAACTAAAGTAGAGGGACCAAGAAGTGTGGGAAGAATGCCTTTAATGCCTGAAGTCTTGGTAGCAATTCGATTTTTAACCTCTACCATTTCTGTTAAACACCACCATCAAGGAAAAGCCTCACCCATTGCCACAAGGGCATGGGGGGCCAGGGAGAAAGGCAACTTCCTGGACTTGATTTGGGAGAGACCTGGGAAAGGATCCCTATTTCCTTGGAAATACCCATAATTGGGATGCTGAGGATGGGGACGGGAGTAGGAAGTGCTCACTGTGTTCAATAGCCTCTCGGAAGAGCACCAGCTGCATTGGCACAACAGCAGGTAACAAATTGTACTCATTTAGAGCCGTCTCCATGGCTGTCTTCAGTACTACCAGATCAGTTAGGTCTTCATACACCTTAGGCTCCCTCAGGAAGTCCCCTGGGCCATGGGAAGAGAGAGTCAGATCTCAAATGCCTGGTCCTCCCCAGACATCCCCAAAAGGGCCCTATGCATCAGGATTCCATGCCCCAACTCTCCTTCTAATCCATCTCCTAAGAGTCTCCAGTCTACAGTAGTCACAGCTCCCAGCTCACCAAAGATAGGAGGACGTTTGTTGGGACAAAGATTATGAAATGTGAGATCAAAGAAGGAGCCAAGTTTGTCACTGATGATGCCCACGAAGGCTTCCATGTCTGCCACATCAACCAGTCGGTCAGAGAAGACTCTGTTGGGAGGGAGTTGGGGTGAGATATGGGAATAAAGAGGAGGATAACCCTGGGAAAAGGAGTATCAGGCCAGGGGTAGAGGCAGGGCTTGGGGCCAGGCTAAGGAAGCCTGGATCTGGCCAGGGCAGCATCTCACCTGAAACATTCATGGATCCAGAGTCGTGTGATGCTGGACTTGGTATCATGGAAGTCCTTGTTGGCTCTAAGCATGCCCTGGAACACCTAGGGAAGAGGTGTGGCTCATGGGATGGAGGGAGACAAAAGATTCCCTCCAGAAGTTTTAGATATAAGGCCAGAGAAAGCGACATGCTAGGATGGGGGTGATTCAGGGTATGTGGGGTGCTATTGAGCTCCAAGGCTTACTTTGAGGAGAGGAGAATGCCTCCAAGGAGGCTGTGCCAGGTGAAAGGGGCAAGATCAGATGGAGTTTCACCTTGGAGATGTCTCGAAGGTTGAAGAGGTAATGGATCTTGGCAGGCGTGGGCAGGAAGCGCTGTACCACGGTGTTGTACACATCTAAGGTGGCCTCAGTCACCACATTCCCAATGGGCTTCACCTCTTCCTCAAAGTCCTGAAGCTTCTGATTGATCATAGTACCGAATATTCGGATGATCTGGGACTCCTAGAAACAGGCCCTAAGATTTACTTTCTCAGGCTCCTGGCCCTTCAGCCAGGCTGGGACGAGGGTGAGGAGAGTAGAGTATTTGCCTCTGAGTCAGAATTTAAGAGGGACCAAAAAAAAACCCAAAATCAAGAGAAATAAAAATTTAATGCAATATTTAAAGATCAAAATCAATGCAAAATATCCCTGATGAACAAATATCAACATTTTAAATGAAGATGGGATCAGGATTATTGATTTTTCCTTTTCCCTCAGGCTCAATACGGTTCAGCATGGCACTGGACTGATCTTATATCTATTTAAAATTTTGGTATTTTGCTCATCACAAATTTTTGACATTCTGTTTTTTTAAATATTACATTAAAAGATTATTTATCTTGATTCCTGAGGATTTTTTTGCACCTGAGTGCCTTCCTCGCCTCACCCTAATCCTGGTGCTGCTCTCAGCTCTCAGCTCTGTAGGATCTACCTTCCTTAGTTTATGTGGGCACCACTGCATTCTCTGCCCTTTGGGACTACAAGGCTTCATGTTCCAGAGCCAGCAAGTGACACTTTCATTCTGCAGCTCTCCTAGCTCAGGAGAAGCAAAGGTTCCTATGGACAGCGGTCTCCCCTCCGTATATGATAGCTCCCTGTGTGCAACTCTGCTTGGGGTCCCTCGGCCCTCTTCTTGATCTGCCCCCTCCTTCTCTGGGATATGGATGGTTTTGCCTTCTACAGTCCCCGACCCCAGCCCCCATTGTGCCCTCACTGTGGGGAAGGTCATGTTGATGATGTTGAAGCGACTCTGCAGCCTTGGAGAGATGACAGTCCGTCCACCCCCAGGAGGGCCCATGGCGGCCATCAGGAACATGTCCTAGAGAGCAAAGACAAGACGGGGCAGAGAGATAGGTAGAAAGAAGGGATGAGACAAGGCCCAGAAATAGGGAGGATGTACAAGGAGCCGAGAGGAAAACAGTAAGTGGAGGAACAAACGGGAAGAGGGACAGGGACAGAATGAGCAGGAAGTATCATAGAGGCAGGGAAAGGGGAAGGGAAGGAAGGGATTAGGAAAATTTTTTTAGAATTATTAAAGTAATGTATTTGTTTTTATTTTATCACTATAATCCATGTACCTAAATTAGAAAATAGAGGAAAGTTAAAAAACATTTGATTACCTCTTCTACACTTTCTTTTTCCTTTTTTTAAATATATATATATATATATATATATCCATACCTGTAAGTGTGTGTGTCTGTGTTCTTTCTCAGAAACACAGGAATATATTACTAGGTGAGTTTTTGACCCTGAGTTCCAGAGAGACAGGCACCCCAGAAATCAAGCTGGAATGGCTGCTGCCCATTAATTCAGGAAAAAGAAACAAATAAGATGCTCAGAATCCCATAGAAGAAGAGCCAGGACTGACGGGAGATGCCTGGACCCTGGGTGGGGAGTGGAGAACTGATACCGTGGAGGTGGTTGCTGTAACAATGGGAGGCAGAGAAGGCCTAGAGAGGGGAGTTACAGACCCTGGGCACCTAGACAGTTCTGGGTGAGTGGCATCAGGGGTGGCATGAGAGTATGGTATAGAGTATAGAGGCCTGGAAAAGGAATGGAAGTTGGAGGACAGGATCCTTTGGTCACAAAGCACACAGCATGGTCAATGAGGAGAGTTAAAAATAGGAATTGATAACTTAGGAGGCAGATGTCTGGGTCCTGAGAAAGGCAGAACACTCCTATGTGGAGAGGAATATAGAATTATAGGATTCTATCCTGAGGTCCCCATGGAGTGGGAACTGAACCTAACATAGGAGGGAACAGAGGCCTGTAAAACGAATTCTCGGGATGCTTACTCTAATGTACTTGATGGTCTGCTTCGTACGATCATACCAGAAGCCATAGTCAATCCAGAGGCGAATAAGCTCCAGTGGTGGCTGGGACCCAAACATGTCCTTAGCTGGCATATTTAGGTCATCCATAAATGTGATCAAGCTTTTGCCCCCAAATGGCACATAGACACCCTTGGTTCGTTTCTCCACCCTGCTCTCAATGATGCTCTGCACGTTATTGGATGTGGTCTGGTAAAAAAGGTACAGAATGAATGCTTGGGTCCCCCAGAGGAATATGGGCTTAGAGAGGAGGGTCAATCAGGCAGTTGGATCCCAAGGGAAAGCAAAAGGCAGGGAGAGCATGGGGAGCTGGCGGCCTGGCCCCTGGGTCCTGCAACACACCTGTGCAGACATGTTGACAATGAGCACTGACCACTGGCTGGAGGGCAACGACTGCAAAACACTCTGGGCAATGGAGGTCTTTCCAGTCCCCACGGGACCCACCAGCAGGATGGGATTCTGATTAGCCACCAATGCGCTCACCAGGTAGTTGTAGCGAACAGTGTCGACAGTAGGCACCATGATCTTGTAGAAGGGGGAACTAGGGAAGAAAAGGAACTGTGTCTCAAGGATCATTGGCCCACTCCTTTCTAACTCTGCTACATTTTGCCTCCCAATGTTTATCTTGCTCTGGCATCACCACTCTCTAATCACCAACCCTGCTTCCTGTGGGGCCCAGGGCTTGGGCATTCTCTTAACAACCCTGTCCCATTTCCTCTAGATCTCGTTTCCTGTACTTGAGTCATCTCTGCTCTGGGATCCACCTTCTCCTTTCTGCAGCTCACTTTTGGTCCTAGGCCCCAGCTCCCTCTCCGTATCTCCCACCAATCACAGCCCCAAGCCCGACCCCCACCTCCAGGTTCTCACTTTGGAGGGTAGCGCCAACTCTTAGGGAGCTTATCCTCAAATGACGTCCAACTCCTCATCTTGGGGTCCACAAAATACTCATACACCGTGTCCTAAGGAGGGAATGTGTCACGAAAGCCTTCCATTAGCTCTCCCCAGCCCAGAAAAAGTGTTCACAGACCACTGGGTAGAAGAAAGAGAGCTGGGCTGGCAGGCTGAAACTCAAGCAGAGTCTAAGGATCAGGGATACTGGTGGGTTCTGGAAAAATAGGACAAGCGGGTTTGAGGGCCCTGACCTTATTAGGAAAGGAGCCCTCAATCTCTCGGAGGTAACTGTCAATCTTCTTGCGGCCCTCCTCATCCACAGAGGCACACACAGACCAGATCATGCTGAACACAAATGTCAACTCTACCATAGAGATATAGTTTTCACCATCAGCTGGGTTCACCTGGATGGAAGAGGAGAAGGGGAAATATCCTAAATCTAGAAGAGATGGAGGGATCTATTTTGGCAGGTCATCACAAAGGCTTAGTTCTCCTCCTTTCCTCGTTCTATCTGGAAAACCATATGGTTGTAGGTAAACCTAAATCTAAAACATTTAGATAAACCTGAAACTTCTTGTAGCTCAGCAGTTGCCCGGAGTTTCTTCCCTGCTAAGTCGTAAATAAAGACATAGGAGAGATCCAGCCACATCACGTCTACTCTGAAGAAGTGCCCATGGGTGCTCAAGGAGACAGGTCCAGGGACATTCAGGGTGACTTCTTTAGAATTGCAAAAAAAATTGGAGATGACCTAAATGTCCACCAGTAGAGGGATGGAAAAATAAAATGTCCTGTTCTACAGTGGAATAGTATATAGTAGCTAAAAACAATGAAATTAACCTACATGTAGCAATCTGGAACTCAAGAACATATTGTTGATTAAATAAGCATATTGCAAATGTGGTATATAGTATGATACATTTTTTAAATACCACATTTTCTATGGATACCTATGGGCTTATATGTAAATATATATTTTAAAAAGGTCTGTAATGACACATACAAACATACTCCAGTATGTAGTTACTTAGGAGAGAGGTAATCAAAAAGGACTGTTGTTAAAAAAAAAATTCTAACTTTTAGAAAGGAAAATAGATACCACTATTACTTGTGTAATTAAAAATTAAAATTTAAAATATATCAACTTAATAGCAGAAACAGCATATTTAGAGCTCATGCTCGAACCCCCAACCCAGAGGGCACATGGTAGATGGTGTTCTTTGATAGGGTCTATGGAGCTGTGCCAACTCCACTGCTTCCCTGGGGAAAATGGCCAACAGATGGCTAACTCAGCATCATGTGTATTATCTCTAACCTACTATGTGAAACAGCCACAGGCCCATTGAGTGGGGAGCTCTTGGAAGATGGGCTCTGAATTAAGATACTTAGAACTGCAGATAATGTGATGTACAGGATGCTGTCCAATACAGAATATTGAACTTGGTCTTAGAATAATCCTCAATCCTCAAAACATAGGTGGGAAATTGTGTTGAGACTCTATTGTCTACCATATTCTATCAAGAATCCTGGATTGGAATATTCAGTCAAGCTCATCCCAACACACAACACATCTCACCATCCTCTTCTCTGGGTCCCTGCTACATTGAAGAAGGTCTGCACGCAAACACCACTCATGCCACACAACCCCATCCACAAGCCTGACTCTTGTGTCTCTGTGTCTACACAAAGGCCATTCTCTTAACCTAGAATGCCCTCCTCTCTCTGTGCTTTTAATCTGTGCTCTTCCTCCTCTGCTCAGCCCCCCACCCAGCCCATCTTCCTCAGGCATCCCTGACACTGTATTATTGTCCTTTTCCTATATGTTACCTTGCAAGTTCATCTACACAGTTTTTTGTGGGTTTTTTTTTTTTGTGGGGAAGACCAGCCCTGAGCTAACATCTGTTGCCAATCCTCCCCTTTTTGCTGAGGAAGACTGGCCCTGGGCTAACATCCGTGCCCATCTTCCTCCACTTTATATGGGACGCCGCCACGGCATGGCTGACAGGCAGTGCGTCGGCGGGCGCCCGGGATCCGAACTCGCAAACCCCGGGCTGCCAAGCGCGGACTAAACCGCTACGCCACCGGGCGGCCCCTCATCTACACAGTTTTAATGTATATTAACTGTACCAGGAATGATATATACTGTTATAGATCTTAATTGTTATATAACTTTATATTAACAGTTTAGTTATCTGGCAATGTCTTTAAAAACAATATGAACCATTTCTAGGCAGTGATTTAATCTCAACAGAAAAATATCCAATTTTGGTCCTTACTCCATAATTATAAACTGAACAAAACTTTTCTTAAATATCAATTAATCTGAACATCTCTAAAACCCCTCATCAGATTAGGCTGGGTGTTCCTTCCAGCAGAAACAGTAACCCAAGGCCTCACATAGACCAAGACTTAAGATTTATTTTTTGAAAGGATGAAGAAATGAGGAACCAAATGAACTATCCTCAGCTCCCAAAATATAGGTAGGAAATTATAGTGAGATCCATTGTGCACTATATCCAATTTAGAGTCCTTAGTCTGGCCTTCCAGTGAGCACGCACACACACATACACACACACATACACACCCTTCACTGCCTCCATGGTCGATGAGGCCTCCTCTTGGAGTCTCTGCTCCACTCATGCCTGGTGTTCAAATTGTGTCTCAGACACACCGTTTCCCTGAAGTTGTCCCCGGGAGGTCATGAGCCCTTCCTGCCCTGGCCCTGCTCTGGTCTCCACTTACCCCATTTTCTGGCGTGGCCAGGGCTGAGTACAGCTTGCAGAGAGAGATTATTCCACTGTATTCAGGGAGGGGCACCGGCTCGTTGCAGTTGTCCTTCTTAAAGGTTAGCATCTTGTTGATGAACTTTTCGAACATGCGTTGAAGGGGCTCTGCCTCAACCTGGAGTTGAGTAAGAGAGTGCTCTTTATTCATTCTTGTGTCCCACAGGCCACGCAGGTTACTTTCTCTCTCCTCATTTCCCTTCATACCTTTGGCCTCTTCTCTAGCCATGACTGAACATAGGGCTTCCAGCCTAGGTCAGCATAGTCAGTGTAGACCATCCCACAGCGAGACACAGTGGCTGGAGAGGCCACAGCCAAGTTCTCCACTTCGAACAGGAGAGACACCTAAGGATGTACTTTGTCAGAATTTCATCTTTCCCCCCACCCCGCCTCCATTAATAATAATTAAAACACCCAGAACTCTGATGCCCCTGGGTGTTTCTACCAAGTACCAAGTGTATGACAGGATGAATAAAGACCTAAAGTTTAAAAATTATTTGCTTTTTAAAAGAAATTAGAGCTTACTCAAGGTTATCCTCATGGAAAATCACTCTCTTACTTACACTGTTTGAGTGGGTGGAAAAGGGTGTGCTTTACAGCCCATGAATTCATAACCCTGGGGGCACAGGTGAAGGGTCGTTCTGTGTATGTCAGTGGAAATAGAGGCTGAGGACGGCTGCCTCAGTCTACACAGGGCTTCCTAGTACACAAAGTTCTTTTCTATACAATTGTTCTCAATATCCATGGTAGACAAGGCATTTTTTTCTTTAGTCACAGGTTTCCCTGAATCCAGGCATCCTCCTCCTCTCAGCTCCCTCCCATAGAGCTTCCTCTTCTCTTAGGATTCCAGGGCTCCTCCCCTTAGCCCTGCCTCATGCCCTCCAGTTTCCACCCCTGCAGGGTCCCGGTAGTCGGTATAGTCGGTAGTCGGTGCCCCTCTGTACCTGCTCAGGCATCGCGACGCGCTCTCCGTTGATGAGGGTCAATACTTTGTTATCGTCCATGACAGAGTTCATGCTCTCAATCCACAGTGTGTCCACAGGGCCATCAAAAAGGATCCACTTCTCATCTGGTTTCTCATCTAGTAGAAGGTGGATGATAAGGAAACCAGGAGCCTTCTCAACACCTAGCCCTCCCTCCCCACTCATCTCCTTTGAGATGCAAGCAGATGCTTCCTTGTAACTCAGCATTCCCCAAGCATTTTTATCCCAAATTTGAGCTTTCTATCCCCAGACTGCCTACCCCCTTAGGAGATTCAGGTATCTGCTCTCCTCGCCCCATGATCCTTTGGGTACCTGCACATGCCATCCGCATGACACTGGACAGGACACCATCTGTCCATTCATTAGTGTTGAGGTCATATTCCCCATACAGCTCCCCAAGGGACAGTGCCTTGGGGTTCAAAGGGAACTCCTAAAAGTGACACAGGAAGGGGTTTGTGAGCGGCTGGGAGACACAAATCCCAAGATCTCCCTGTATTTCCAAGTATTTGTATTTGCCCCCTCTTTCTCCTCTCTTCCAGGCCTCCCCAGATCCAGGCACTGCCCCCAGGTCTGCACTGCCCTCCCTGACATCTATGCATTCTTGCCCCAGCCTCCACTGTCCTCCTGATACTCAAGTCTCTGCTACCGGCTTCATGGTCCCAACTCCATACTCTAACAGTGTTGAAGCTGGGGTCTCCGGCTCGGCACAAGGAGGACAAGGAGGACTGAAGAATTCGCCATGAGGCAGTCTTGCCGCTGCCCGTGCAGCCCACGATCATGGTGGAGTGGCGGGAGTTCTTGGTTTCATACAACTGGATAACCTTGGTGAGGGTGAATGCTGTGGTCTGCAGGCCCATATCTCGAATCTCCTGCTCAATGGTCTCCCGCAGCTGAGAGAGGGGAAAATACAGGAAGTGGAAGAAAAAAGATGAGGCCTGTAGAGAGCTTTCCAAATCTCCTCATTGCCTGGGAAGATAATGTTCAAACTGTTGAAAATGGCACCAGGGCCTTTTGCACTCTGGCAATTGTTCATTCCCTGGGAAGCTGGCCAATTGCGGAGTTAAGAGATTGGGCTCTGGAATCAGCCAGTCTGGGTCTCCAGCTTTCAGCTATGTGAACTTGAGTAAGTTACTTCTCTGAGCCTCAGTTTCCTCATCTGCTAAATGGAAGTAATGATGATACTTTCCTCGTAAGGTGGTTATATTAAATGAGACAGTTTATATAAAACACAACATCTGACACACAGCTCTACATTTTTTCTAATGTTATCCAACATATATTTACTAAACCTCTACAGAATGTACCAAGCAGTGTGCTGGATGCTAAGAACAAAGTAGCATCCATCCTATTGCAGAGCTGACAGTCTAATGGGAGAGCTAGACATTAAACAAACCATCACCTAAGCGAAAAAGTAATGCTTATAGAACCATGACCATATGGATCAGCCCCAGAATAGTTTGACAATTTTAAACACACAGCCAATGCAACCTAATAATTTCAGATAGATGCGAGATCTTTACTTGTATCTCTCAAACACCAAGAGGCCTCACCATTGCTATTTCCTTCCTTCTGACAATTAGTTTTATTAGCACGTTTGCGTGTGTGCATCATGCCACAAGTTTAATATGTTACATTTTCTATTTATTCAGTTCAAAATATTCTCTACTTTCTTCTTTGACCCATGAGTTATTTAGAATTGTATTACCTAATTTCCAAATACTTAGGCTTTTTCTAATTATATTTTGTTATTGATTTCTAGCTTAATTCTATTGTGGTCAGAGATCATCTGTATAATTTCAATCATTTGAAACTTATGCGACTTATACTTCATAACTTCATATGGTTAGTTTTAGTAAACGTTCCATATGTACTTGAGGTGAATGTGTATCTGCAATTGTTACATGCAATATTCTATATGTGTCAGGTCAAATCTGTTAAAAGCATTCAGATCTACGTCTTTATGGATTTTTTGGTATGCTTGCTTTGTCCATTTGTGAGAGAAGTATATCAAGATTTCTCACTAGGGTTGTGGATTTATCTATTTCTCCTTTTAGTTCTGTCAATTTTATTCTGTGCGTTTTGTAGCTATACTATTAAGTGCATACAAATTTAGAATTGTTACGTCTTTCTATGCATTGGCCCTTTCAGTATTATTAAATGTCCGCCTTTACCATAAAGTCTACTTTGCCTGCTATCAGTAGAGTTACCATTGTGATCAGAAAATGTGTTCTAAATAAATTCCTTTGAAATTTCCGAGGCAGATTTGTGGCCTTTACATGGCCACTTTTCCTAAATATTCTATGCGTACTTGAAAAAAAATGGTTATTCTTCAATTATTGAATGCAATTGCTATAGATGTCTACTAAATCAAGATTGTGTTGTTCAGATCTTTTATATCCTAACTGAGTTTTAGTCTGCTTGGTCTATCAGTCACTGAGAGATGTTAAGATCTCCACTACGATGGTAGATTTGTCTATTTCTCCTTATAATTCTGCAAAATTTTGCTCTATTTATTTTGAGACTATATTATTAGGTGCATCCAAATTTAGAATTATTACAATTTCCTGGTGAATTGACCCTTTTATTATTATGAAGTGACCCTCTTTATTTCTAGCAATGCTTTTT
Organism: Tapirus indicus; assembly: GCA_031878705.1. NCBI lineage: Eukaryota > Metazoa > Chordata > Mammalia > Perissodactyla > Tapiridae > Tapirus > Tapirus indicus. The sequence continues at coordinate 10,715,840 of CM062932.1, forward strand.
GCCTTAAAATCGATGTCTGATATTGCTACCCCAGCTTTCTTTTGATTAGTATTTGCCTGACTTATCTTTTTCTATGCTTTCACTCTCAACCTTTGTCTTTATGTTTTAGGTGTGTCTCTTGTAAATGGTATTAAATATTAGTATAACAATGTATACTATTCAATGTATGATTATTTTTCCTTTTCTGCATAACTTTTTTGTTTTCCCTAGGAGCTAATAGTTGCTGTGGTTTTTATTTGCTTAGTTTTTAATATACATATCTCTAACTCAACTCCAAACTCTGCTAGTTGACTAAATTTCTCAAAACGTTTGTTCACATCAGGTGTCAATTTCTTCTTCTTACAGAAGTCTTCCTGAAGCCTTCAGATTTGCTCCAGTCTGGATTGGCTTCTGTTTTTGTCTGGTGCACAACCATCATCCTGTGTCCTCTATTTTCCTTTTTCTTGGTATGCTCCTGCATTTTAGGAGAGCATATCCTCTAGTCACTTTCTAAGAAAGGATCTATTGGAGGTAATTTTTTTTTTTTTTGAGAGTCTGCATGTCTGAAGTGTCTCTGATCTAGCCTCCTACATAACAGGTTAACTGGGTATAGAATTGGAAGTTGGAAATAATTTTCCTTCAGAATGTTGAAGTCTGCTCCATTGTTTATAGATTCAACATTGCTATTGAGAAGTCCAACATTCTAATTCTTGGTCTTTTGCATGTCACCTCTCTTTTTCCTCCCTCTTTGGAGGCTTGTTAAATCCTATCCTTTTCCCGGTGTTTTAATATTTCACAATGATGGACCTTGGTAAAGATTTATTTTATCCATTGTGTCATACACTTATGGATCCTTCCATTTTGGAAATAGATTCTTCAGTTCTGGGGATTCTTCTTGAATTGTTTCATTATCGATCCTGCCCCGCCTCCATTTTCTCTGTTTCTACCTCTTGGAACTCCTGTTATTTGGATATTGTCTTTCCTAGACTGACTCTTGCATCTTATCTCTTTCCCCCTTTGTCTGCTCTATTCTCTGGAATATTCCTTTCTTAACAGCATTTGATCAGTATTTCATGGATACAATATCTTAATCTTCTCTTTGAGAATACTAATGATAGATTTTTTTTTTAACTTTTCTTCTGGGCCAGTCCTGGTGGCCTAGTGATTAGGTTTGGTGCGCACCACTTCGGCAGCCCAGGTTCAGTTTCCGGGCATGGATCTACACCATTCATCTGTCAGTGGCTTGCCGTGTTGGCAGCTCACATACAAAAAGAGGAAGATTGGTAGCAGATGTTAGCTCAGGACGAATCTTCCTCAGCAAATAAATAGAGTTTTTTAAAATGCATGTTTAAAAGAAAAAACTTTTCTTCTCTCTGCATTATCTATTTTCTTCAATATGCTTTTTCCTATTGGTTTTGGCTGCTACCATCTTAGAGGCTTTTCTCAGCTGTGTGGTGAGCCTTGGTTTTCTGCTCATATATAAGAGAAGAGGACTAAAAAGCTGAATGGAAGCTCTGAGTGTGTGAGTGGGGCTTGTTGACTGTGAGTGTACCTGTATATAATTTATCTGAGACTTTGGCTGGGAAGTTTCCATTGTCAATGTTTTGGTCATTCCTCTTGGGCTAGACAGATTCCCCAGAGAGAACTCTTCCAATTTCCTCTCTGGTTGCCAGCATTCTGGGAGCAGAGATGAAAGAAGGCTAAGGTCTCAGCATTTAATCTGTAAACATTCACTTAATCTTCATTTTTAATAGGGTTTACTCCTGCCCTCAACTATACCCGGCATTCCCCAGACCAGAGACCTGCTATTTTACCCTCTAGTCTTCGGCCAAAGTGGGAGAGGCACGGTCATCCAGGGTCACAGAGAAGGGGAGATCTAGAGATCTAACAGCTTCCAAGACAGTTTGCCTCCAATCCTCCTTAGTTTAGCTACACCTCCTTTACTCTTCCCACTACTCCCTCCTTACAGAGGTACCTAATTCCAAAAATGCTTAGCCTTTTAGAATTGCCTCTCAATTTCCCCCATTTCCAGGCCTCTCAGGTTTTCCAAGTAAGTCACAACTTATTCATTGGTTTCCTATGTCTAAAATTTTGTTGTTATCTCCTCTTCCATTCTCCCCATTCTTTTGTGTATCTCTTTAGAGCAGTTGTAATGGATTTTCAAAAGGAAACAAAATTGTTTTTAATCCACCTTCTTTACCTGGAAGTCCTGTTGTTGTTTTTAATTTCAATTATAACATTCCTTCATTTATAGAAATTCTATTAGTTCTTTTCAAATCTACTTTATTTAGAAATCTCTTGTTCTTGGCTCATAGTTTCAAGCTTCCCTTTTGTTTCTTTAAACATATTAATTTAGTTATTTTTTAATTCTGTGCTGATTATTTTCAATATCTGAAGTCTTTGTGGACCTAATTCAGCTGTTCTGTTGTTCTTCAGCCTTCCGTTCAAGATATCTTGCTTTCTCATGTGTTTTGTGAATTTTGACCAGGAGCTGCTCATTTTCTTGGACTTTTATGAGAATTCTTTGAGGCTTAAGTTGAAGTTTCATTCTTCCAGAATAACCTGCATTTGCTTCTGCCAGTCACCTGGGGGAAGCACTAACAACCTGGAACTACTTAAAATTAAGTTCTAAGTTTGAGATTTTGGGGGATTACACAGTAGAATAAATTATGACCATATACCATATGAGGGCTGGCTTGTGGTTAGGAAATCTCAAAAATTTTATCCCCCCCTCCCATCATCAGAGATGAAGACAAGCACATTTCTTTACTGTATGGATTCTTCTCAATGGTGGGTTTCTCATTTTCCTATTTACTGAGGATGTTTTCCCTCGTGGACTGAGATTTATGCAGGACTGGTTTTTTTTATTGTACCTCCTCACTTGGGCTGCTTTATCTCCTATCTCCAGTGCCTTAAATTCAACAAAAATTTTCAGGGAGAAAGCCAGCTTTTGCACTCACTTATCTCCCTGTTTTTACTCCCCATCCCAGAATTCCTTCTTTTTTGCCAGTGTAGCAATGCATTTACAAAGAGGTACCTTTATACTTTTTATCCAGCATTTTAGTGGTTTCAATTGAAAGGATTATTCAGGGTACCTAAACTACCACACTGCCAGAGAAGATAATTCCTATACTTTCTAAAATCCTCCTCCTCCACCTCTGCCATTCCACTGCTCTCACATATCAAACAGTTCCTAGCAGTCTCTCCTCAAAACTCCCTGAATGAGGAGAGAAGTAGAAGCAGGAAAGGGCTGATGGGTATAAAGAAAGTGGGAAGACCAATGGATTAGAGGTCTCAGTGAAGTCAAAGAATTGATGAGTGGAAGTACTTGAGATGGTGAGTCAGGCAGGTAGGGAGTTGTGGTGAGAGAGTAGAATGCTTGAATATGTCTATATCATTTTCTAGATAAGGAAGCCCTAAGAGAGGTCAACCATCTTGCAAAAAGTCACAGCCTAGTGAATGGCGGAACAAGGACTGGAAACCAAGTGTCCTGTTCACAGACTCACATTCACATGTGAGGTCAGAGAGAGTATTTAGGAACAAATACCTTGCCATAGTCAATGACAGGCAGCTCAATGCTGGGGAATAGATCTTGCACGATGGCATTGAATAGTGGCACGTCGATTGAAGTTAACTTGGCAATGTTCATATCTCTCATTGAGAGAAGCAACACCTGAAGGGGAAAAGACAGAGACTCAGGCTTGAGAAGCCAGGGCCTGGTACTTACTAGGCTCTTCCTCTCCAAAGGGATGAGGGACAGGGGCCAAGAACAATGGCTACACCCGAGCTAGTCTTTAGCAATATGATAGGTAACACAGGGGACAGGCAGAAGGGTGGGAATCCCAATCTGGGGAAAGAAACCATCTGAAAAACTTCAGTGAAAGTGCATAGGACCAGTGACAGTAGAGGTTAAGGTCCAAGGGCTGTGTCCTTGATCTACCTCTTCATCAGACAGATCCGGCTGCAGGCGGCGCTTCTTGCCAGCATAGCGCAGAAGGGAGGTAAGGGCACGTAGGCCGAAGTCATAATGGTCCTGTCTGGAGAGCTGTTGCACAGCCAGAGAGTAAAGTGTGTACACCTTCTTGGCCAGAATCTGGGGAACCGAAACAGAGGAGGAAACAACCCGTCTCCCCACAAATCCCTCTGCTTCATCTAGGGACAGTTATGGATACAGGAAGCTAGGTCCTGGGATTTAAAACAGCTAGGCAGTGCGCTATGGACAGTGCTAATGAGAAGATCTTGTGAATCATGCCATCACGGATTAGTGGCATCAGAGAGGCTAGACCTGCCTCCTCTGAATTCTTCTGCCTCCATATCCTACTGACAGTAGTCTACATTCCTTGTGGGATAAGCTGATTGTGAGGCCTTCAGGAGGGTCCTCTGTCCAGGGAATAATCATGAAAGGGAAACAAAATAATTAGAGAAAAGAGATATCGCAATACCTTGCAGTTGCCAAAGCCCTCCCCAAAGAGAATGATTTCTGCAATAAGAGTAGAATCAGGCACCACCATGGCAATTGGACGGAACATGGATTTAAGATTATCAGGAAGCTCTGTGCGACCAGCATAGCCTGGAAAACAGCACCATTTATTTAGAATCCATATGGCTTCCCAAGGACCCACTTCCCAATCAATCCCATTTACCCCAACCCTAGCTCCATCCCTAACTTTCTCCTCAACTCCAACTCCAAGATCTCTTCCCTTCTCATCTCAGTCCTGGCTCTTCCTGTACCACTTTGCTCTTCTTCCCTATCTCTGGTCCTTTCCTTATTTTCTATGTGGCCCTGTTTCAAACTCAAATTGCAGAGCTGTCAATTTCCCATTTCTCCAAGTTCCATGTATAACTCATGTCAGTCCTAACAGAAATCACAGCTATTTCTCTGATTCTCTCAGTACCTAAACCTTTCTTGTTTTCTCCTAGACCCTTCCCCTAGAGCTGTTCCTAGGGAACAGCAATGAGAGACCTAAGGCCCTGCACTTTGGGGAGATTCTCCCATCCTGCAAAAGGGATGGCAAACAGACCAGCACTCTGGGAGCTAGCCCGATGGGAGAAGACAGCTAAGCACCTGAAAAGACTAGGGCTACATATATACACATAAGCGGTTATTAATCTTTTTAGAGAATAGTAAGATTGCCTCCCCTTCTCCCAGAAAGTTGTATGTTTATCCTTCTCTCACACTTTGATGTCCTAGCCACATTTCACTTAAGTAAATACACTGGCCTGGAAGGGGGAAGGGCAAGACGCACAGTTATTTGCACTGGACATCTAGTTGTCTCCCCAGGAACCCCATCTACTCCCTGGCCCTTACCAGGATTCATGGTAATGAAGATCCCACAGGACCACACCAGATTTATTTCAAACCCTTCAAAATAGAAGCGGGTGAGGCTGGCAGCCAGAGCGGATAGGATCGACAGGATCTGCTGGGCCACCACCGACAGCACCTCGATATTGATGCGGTTAAACTCATCAAAGCAGCCCCAGGCCCCTGTCTGCAGGGTGAGAGGCAGAGTCACTGGGAGCAAGAGGAGTACCCCCAGACTGAGAAAAACTAGAAACTGTGACTAACATATCCTTCTGAAATGTTGTGATAGGTGTGGCGGCCTCCAAAATGTGGCAGGGAGCAGGGGTTGGGGAGCCAGCATAGCACTGTGTAGTTTCCAGCCAGAACTTTCCATCACACAGGGATAAGCTAGGGGAATGCTAGAAAAGGTGTGGGTTCAAGAGAGACTGTGGGAGGGAACTTGTGAACACTGAATGCCTATTATGCACCAGTTTACATGCATTATCTTATTTGATCTTTACATAATCTTCTGATATGGCAAGTAAGCAAAGTGAAGCTCAGGGAGGTGCAGGGACTTCCTCAATTATAAAAACTAACTGGGGCGATGTAATGTTGTAAGTTACAAAGCACTGAACCGGATTTGGGTTTCAGATGATTTTCTGGGACTAAAGATATTTAAGGGGCCTCTGGGACAGGGTGGCAGGCTACTGACCTGGGCCAGTCCTGAGTACATTCGGCCCATGGACTTATAGTCCAGGCCCTCAGAGCAGTTGACCACAATGACATATATGCCTAGGGCCTTGCCCAGGTCCTTGACGGTCTCAGTCTTTCCTGTGCCAGCTGGACCTTTGGGCGAGCCCCCTCGATGCAGGTGCAGTGCTGTGGTCAGTGTCATATAACACCTGAGAATTGAGGACAGGACTCAAGTCAGACTCTTGGGAGCTTTCACTCAACATTCGCTGCCCCCATCCCAACCACCTTGTTCATCCCAAACAGCCAACCTGTCTGTCAGGGGGGTGATGACAAGCCGGCCAGAGTTACCCAAGTACTCATAACCATACTGGAATTGTGTGTTGGTCTGGCGGATCACACAGTCATCGAGATCCTGGGGAAACAGGGCAGGTAAGAGAGAGGTGGGTTTGGAGGAAGAGTTAGAGCTGGGGCAATGATGAAGAGTAGAGCTGGAGGTGGCAGGGAGGTTGCAGTTAGATTAGGGGTTCAGTTTCGAGTTAGAAGGAGGGAAAGGTTTACGGCCGAGACAGAAGATGGGTTTCATATTGTATGTCCACCCCAATCCACTGCACCAGCTACCCGGAGTCTTTCTGAGTCCTAGTGAAGTGCCACCCATATTGAGCAGTGACTGGAAAAATAGTTTGGCACTCCTGATTTAGGAGATTTGAGATAGAGTTAAGAACTGGATTAGGCTACTGTGATAGGACTAAGGGTTAGGTAGGGATATTATTGTATTTAGAGAGCATGAATTTAATTAAAGCATTAGGTTTGGGTTTAGGGTACAAGAGTGGGGAGTTGGCCCATCTGCACCTTCTCCCAGTAGAAGCGCAGTTGGCTGAGCCAGTCAAAGGAATTGACATCCATGAGGCCACTCTTATAAAGCTTATCCAACACATCCCGGGCATGAATTTCTATCGTCACCAGAGCCACGATTTTAAGCCGCATGATCTTGGTCAAGTTCCCCCTGATAGCTTCTGAATACTTATTCAGTATTGACACCTGTGGAATGAGGCGGTAGAGAAGAGACAGGACAGAGCAATGCAACCAAATCCTAATCACACCTTATCCCAGCCTAATACGACTTTCGCCCCAATGCTAATCCCAACCCCACTGTAACTCCTGACCCCCAACATCAGTACAGGAAAATGAACTTCTAGTCCATCCAATCTTTCCTCACTGGACTTCTACCATAAAGCATCTGTATTCTGACCCTTTCCCACCAGCTCATCTCTAATTTTGACTCCAATTTATCACCTCCCCCACCCCAACTCTAATTCCAGGCCTATCCCGTACTTGTAGGGTTCCCCACCTGCTTCTTCTTCATGACCTTGAGGATTTTCTTGTCTCCCCGCTCCTTAGCTGTCAGCAGGCACTTGGTGACATCAGCCGTCCACTGGATCTGACTGGCAGTGATCACCACCTGAGGCATGTGCAGAGGCTATATTTCAAAGCCCTGAACTCTGGCCACCCACACAGCCCAGCTCCCAAATCCCAGCTTCCTCTAGGACCAGGTGCACTCCTCTCTCAATCTGCCTAGTCTGCTCTGAAGGATGAGGCACAGGCCTAAGGTCAGGAACTAAGGGTCTGGCATGCAGGGTTCCAGGGCCACAGCCCAGAATAGGGGGCAAGAAACCTGTGTTTTGTGAGACTCAAGATTCTGTCTTTACATATGCTGCTTCTTTTCAGCTCTGTCTTTCTTGTTCTCTCACTTCTATTGACCCCAACTCACCTGGCCGGCCCACTCCTTCACCCATTTGTCCCTCTTGTTAAGAAACTTCTTGAGGGCCAGGCGGCAGTTCCGGAGAAGGTCTCGTAGGGTCGCCCTCATGGTCCGCTCCACATCGCCAAGCCAAGACTGGCGGGAGGCGAAAGAACAGGATGGCTCAGCCTCAGGGCCAGAGACAAGAGTCTCAGAGGGTCCCTCTGAGGTCCCTGAGGAAATGGAGGCTAGGGGGCAGATTGACTTTCAGGTTCAGGGTAGAGGTTACAGTTTTCAGGAATGGCAGGTGGGAGGGCAAAAAGTGACTAATATCCTGTCACAGGGAGGTTTTCTCCTCACAGAGCCAAGTGAACTTTCAAACAGAAAGAATCAGTTTAATTCTTAGACCCTTGCCACAACTCACCTCCACGGGCCCTTCTAAAAGTACTGAGTGGAGGAAATCAATATACTCGCCGTCACCTGAGAACATTCCCACAGCTTCCCATTTGCTGCTGGGTCCCCCGACCTGTAGAAACAAGAAGCTATTACTGGCCTGGCCTGCCTACTCCTGGTATTCACCAAGAAGGTATTTGAGCCCTTTGAGGGTAATTTTTGCTTCTCTCCCCTCCCCTCAATATTACCAATTCTAAAAAGTTCTATCCCAGATAATTCAGAATCATTAATATCCCCCTTCTGTTGGGAGGGCATGGTCCCCTCCAAGGCCTTAAATACCTTGACATCACCATCCCTCCTCTGCCCTCCATCCCATCATGGCCACCTCTATTGACCTTCTGCATTCTCAGCAATTTGATATTGTCAAAGCACTTTTTGAGGTGTGGCTGCACAGCCTCTGGGTTGCGAGACTGGCCCAGAATCTCCAGGAGGTCATCATTGGACAAGAAATAGAAGCGGGGGAAAATATGGCGCTTGGTCTCTAAATACATATCCAGAGACTTCTGAATGTCTTCTAGGATTGTGTTCATTTCTATCAATGTGTCCAGGAGGCCTGGGAAGAAGAGCAATGAATGACATTTGATAGCCCTTTTACCATTGCCCCGAGTAGATCTAGAATCTCCAACTATATCCACTTTGCCGGCTCTTGAATGTTGGGGTACAGATTGCCATAATGGTTTTTGGAAGCAGAGAAGTGTCCCCAGTCACTCTATCATGCTTATCCCATTCTCTTCATTAATTCATTATTAAGTATTCATTATATGATATTATACATGTTATATATTACGCATTAATTATACATCATATATTATTCCATTAATATAACTACATCTCCCATCAGTCTTTGCAACAACAGTCCCATTCCACCAAAGAACTTGGGGCTCTGCTGGTCATCCCAAAAACTTCTGAAAATTAGAGATTGTTCTGCACATACAGAATCCAACAGGTTAAATCATTAGATTTAAATACATATCACAGGCACACAACGTAAGGGGTCTGCTGCAACCACTGGGGCTGCCAGTGTCCCTGGTGACATAGCAAAAAGAACACTAGACTGAGAGGCAGAAGATGGCCATTCAAACTGCAGCTCTTTCACTTATTAGCATTTCAATTAACCTCAGTGAACTATCACCTCTTTGTAAAATGGTAACAAGATCCACTTCAAAGAACAATTCGAGATATTAAATAAAATGTATTCACATTTGCACACGGACAGAGAGAACTGATTGGTGGTTACCAAGGGGAAGGGGGGTGGGGGGTGGGCACAAGGGGTGAAGGGTTACATCCACATGGTGACCGACAAACAAAAATGTACAACTAAAACCCCACAGTGTTATAAACTACTAAGACATCAATTAAAAAAAAAAATGTGTTCACATTTGTAGGTTCTTGATAATCTTAGTTTCCTCCAAGCTTTAGGTTTATGCCCTTGTCTTCCCTGTTTCTACTTTCTGAAGAAAGTACCACGTCCTGGAGTCTGAACTCAAGGGACCCTCAGGCCTTCAAGTGCAGAGTCTATGGGCTGTTAGAACCTTTGAGTGACTCCTGTGTGGCCCCTGGAGACCACAGGGAGACTCAGTAGCAGTGGACAAGATGGATTTGTTCTGTGTGTTCAGCAAAGGGATAGCTGTTTTTATGGCTTTACTTGTAAATTGTTACAAAATGTAATTTTGCCAATTATCTCAAATATTATTTCTAAAAAATGCATGTTGTCACTCATCTTTGCATAACCTAATACTTACATTTTATCAGAATAATTAAAATTATGTTTTTTTGACATGTAACTCAGGGTTCTTGGGAAAATAAAGAATCATTAGATGGGCCCTAGGCAAAATGAAGAAGTTCTCTGTACCCCCTGCCAGAACTCTTCTCCTCAGGACACCCATTCTAGGTGCCCATTGCCAAAACTGACCTCCTGATTCTCTACCATAATCTATCATAAGCAACCAGGCCTCATGATGTATACATCTCTCCCCCATCCCCTACCCCATCCCCATGCTTACCAAAGTGTCTACAATAAAAACTAGTTGATCTGATAAACCAATTAAAGTCAAGGTAATAATAACAATAGCTAATAGTAATCAAGGGCTTACTCTGTGCCATTTAATGTGATAAGTGCTTTATTTGCATTATCTCACTTGCCTGCATTATCTCATTGAATGAATCAGCTAGGGAAGAAGAGTGAGTCCTCAGTCAGGGCTTTTTGAGGCGGAGTGCTATTAAGTGAGCACAAACTTTATGCCAGACACTGTACTGAGTGTTACATACTCCCTTATAATCCTTACAAAAGCCCTGAGAACTAGCTATCATTAACACACCTGTTACAGGTGAGGAAGTTGTAGTATGGAGGAAGCAGTCTGCCCCAAAGCACACAATCAGGAAGGCATGACTCAGATTTTGAACTCAGGTCTGTCTGATTCCATATCCCATTCTCTTAACCACTATATCGTACTCCACTCAAATATTTGTTGAATTTAATTTAGTACTAAACTATCATTTAATGCTTGGAGGAGGTGATTGTATGAAAGCCAGGTACAACAGTCAGTCTTTCAGTAAATGAAGCACATGGCCATGGAGCTCATACCTGGATAGTGGGTGCTCCGGAGAGCATTGCTGTCCTTGCTCATACGGTCCATGATGGATTTCCAGTTGCTGTTGACCTGGTCAAACAAGGCGGATTCACTGGGCAGCTGCTTGCGGATGTCCTCCCCTAAGAAGATATTCTGAAGGGCCAAGAATCAGAGTGAGAGTCTGTTTCTCATACTCTCCACACTCTGCTCCCTGTTCCCAGACCAGCAATGACAGTTAAATAGAAGATAAGGAGCATTAGAATCAAAGGGCAAGATGCTCAAGTTCTGGAAGGAAAGTTGGGGTTGGGAGGCCAGGCACCTGGGTCCAAGGAGAAAATGGAAGAAGAACAAAGCCTTTTCAGGGAGGAAACTGAACAGGAGAGGTAATAACTAAGAGTCAGGTGCTTGGGTCCTATATGAAGAATGGCTTTAGAGGTGGGAAAATGAGGCTGATAATAGGGCAAATATCTAGGTCCTACTCAAATAAAGGAGTAAAAACAGGATGTAGGAAGAGCTCAGGCAGTGAATCCTGACCTCTAGGTACATCCACTGACGCTGTACTGTGAGCACAGTCTCGATAACTTCCAAAATGAGGGAGAGGCAGCGTTCCCAGTGGTCCACATCCTTCTCAAAGGCCTTGACAAAACGAGATGCCTTCATGGTAGACAGAGCCACCTGGTTATCTTCCAGGGCCTGGAATACTTCTTCTGTACCTCTGGGGTGGAAGGTGTCAAAATCATAGTCCATCCTCATCTGCCAAGCCTCAGTCCCACTCCACAGCCCAGGTCACATAGCCCTCCCCTCTCCTAGAGCCCTGAGACCCCCTCTACCTGAGTCGGTGATGGCCCTTATCCTTGTAGGGTATTATATCTAGTTGAATCACATCCCAGGTCTTGGCAATGTTTTGTAATGCCTGTGGAAAGAAATTGGGGACAGAGCAATCAGGTATTTAGGTCTCCAAGGGAAACAGAAACTGGGAGGGGCCATCAGATGATGAAAAGCTGGAAGCCTTTGCTCCAGGAGGTGTACGAAATGGGGGCGTATGGGAGAGAATTCTGTCCTACCAACTCTATAGCCAGCTCTTTGGTTGCTGAGGCAGAGATCTCTCCAATTTTCTCCACGTGCTGATCCATCCCAAGCTCCACAATCTGCTCCAAGGTGAAGCTTTCAGATTCCTGATCAAACTCCCGTTGGATCTCATTCCTGACCTGATCCCAGTGCCTGCAGCCAGGGACAGGTCAGATTAGGAGACCAGACACCAAGGCCTACTGGAAAGTATTAGCATCACTCCCAGGCTTTCTCCCATTGGGATCTGATGATTCCATGTATTTATTAATTCATGATTCAACACATATTTACTAAATAGGCTGTAAGCTACTTAGGCACTGTGAAGAATACAGAGATTGAGGTGTTGTTTCCTGGAGAGGGAGTTAAGACGGATTATTGCAGGTTTACTATAGATTATGCACTGGGCTAAGTGTTTTACATAAAACATCTCATTTAATTCTCACAACCACTCTATAAATGAGGACTTATTGTTATTCCATTTATAGGTGAAGAAACCGAGGCTTAGAGAGGTTAAATAGCTTAAGCAAATAAAGTGGTTAGATTATACTTAATCACATAATACTTAATGGTGAAGCATTGCCAGAATCATTATACTGGAGGCAACGTAAAAGAAGTAAAATTATTTTCTCCTAAGTGGATGGATAGATAATTATTAAACACCATTTATAAAATAGTTTATTCTATCCTCAGTCGTTTCAAAGGCCTCTTCTATCACGTAACAAATTCCAGATGCATTAGAAGAGTTAAACTTGAAAAACAAAATTATAAAGTATTACAAGAAAGTATGGAGAGAATGCATTTGTAACTCTGGGGTAGGGGAGGTCTTCTTAAACAAGGCACAAAAGCAAAACTCACAAAGGAAGAAAGTTATACTTTTGGCTATGTCAAAATAAAAGCTTTAGTATGACAGAAGACACAAAGCTTCACTATACAGACAACATAAAGTGAGGGGAGACATAAAGAGGGGAAGGAGGCAGAGAAGGAGCCAGAAAGGCTGGAAACCCAGGACAGTGCAAGAAACAGGACGGTGGCGGCTCTGGTGAAGGCTTCTTCAAGGCTTGTTTGGGGAAGGAGGGGCAGAGAGAGCTATGAATGCTGTGGAGGGGACAACTGAAAGTACTAGGTTGATGGTACAGGCCAGAGGGTGGCCCCCAGGATGGAGGAGATACCTCACCTCTCTCTCAGGGCAGGGTTTCGCAGGTCCGAGATGAGAGGCATGGTCCTCTTGAACTGCTCTATTTTGGAACGAGTGGTTTCAATAATTTCCCAGTTTCGGTCCTGAGCAAAAGTGGGAGGCATCAGAAGACCTGATGATCTTCCCTGCACAGTCCCCCTTGCTCAAATGGCTTGTCTTCAGCCCCCCACCCCTTTCCCCACACACCTTAAACTCCTTGGCTAGTCTTACGAGGCGACGAAACAGCCCATGGGCCATGGTCTCCATGGCCTCCGTCTGCAGGGTCAGGAACTGGCCAGTCTTCCACTGGTTCCAGTTCTCCTCCCAGTCCCGTGTGATCTCCCAGACTTGCTGGAGTGCATCCAGCTCCTTCATGGCAAAGAGTAGAAAGATGCATTAAGTCACTGACTCTTGTCCTCTTCCTCCCTGACAAACACTCAGGTCCTTTGCTCCTCTCATTCTGAGAAGCTTTTCCTCCAGGAAATAGATCTGCCTCCTCAGTTCCCATTTTTTTCCCCACTCTCTTGCCTTAAGAGCTCCTCAAGTAACAAGCACATGGAAATATCCTCAACAACATTAGTCAGTAGGGACATGCAAATCAAAACCACAATGAGATACTTCACACCCACTAGGATGGCTAGAACCAAAAAAAGAAAAAGGAAAATAAGTGTTGGCAAGGATCTGGAGAAATAGGAACCCTCGTACACAGCTAGTGGGAGTGTAAAATGGTGCAGCTGCTGTGGAAAATAGCTTGCTGGTTTCCTCAAAAAGTTAAACATAGAATTACCATATGATCCAACAATTCCAGTCCTATGTGCATACTCATAAGGGTTGGGAACAGGAACTCAAACAAATACAAGTACACACATATTCATAGCAGCAATACTCACAATAGCTAAAAGGTGGAAACAACCCAAATGTCATCAACTGGTTAATGGATAAACAAAATATGGTAAACCCATACAATGGAATATTATTCAGCCATAAAAAAGAATGAAGTAATGATACATGCTACAACACAGATGAACCTTGAAAACATTATGCTAAGTGAAAGAAGTCAGCCACAAAAGGCTATATATTATATGATTCCATTTATATGAAATGTTCAGAATAAGTAGATCCATATAACAGAAAATAGATTAATGGTTGACAGGAGCTGGAGGCAGAGAGGATGGGGAATGACTGCTAATGGGTATAGGGTTTCTTTTTGGGGTGATGAAAATGTTTTGGAACTAGAGGTAATGGTTACACAACATTGTGAATGTACTAAATACCACTGAATTCTTCACTTTAAAATGGCTATTTTGTTATCTGAATTTTACCTTAATTTTTTTTAAAAGCTCCTTGGTGCACCCATTTTCTTGGTCCCTGATGTTTTTCCAGGCCCTTGGGACCCATTCTCCCAACACTCTCCCAGCACTCTCTCTGCCTGCCTTCAGAATCAGCCGCCCTCCTCAGATGACGGAGGAACTGGGGGTCAGTTTGCAACTCATGGATACCCTGCAGCATGACCTGACCAACCTGGAGACCCAGATCCCTCCCATACATGATCAATTTTTATGCTCATGTATACATGAGAATATAGCTCCCTATCCTTGGTTACCACGAGGGCCTCACTCAGCACAACACCTTCTCCAGGTTCTGCAGGTCCTTGGAGACTGGCTGCTCGATCTTGAAGATGCCCAAGTTGGCACGGAGAACATTCTCTTCTTCTCTCATGGCATTCAGTGTGGCCCGCACTTGTGCGATCTGCTCTAGAGCGGCTTGATGTCCCACGTTACTGGTGAAGGGGCCTGTGGGAAATCCAAGATGAAGCTCAGATTCCCATTCAAGGCCATGGTCCCCTGAAAGGACCATCATGGCTCTCCTACCTCTTTGTGGGTAAATCTCACTTCTCTCTTCCCACGAGAGAGGGAAGGGATGGAGAACAAGAGGGAATGCATTGAAAGAATGATGGTTAATCTTAGCAGAAACTACTAAACACGACTGGAGAATCAGAAACAGGGACATGGGAAGTTGATACAAGAAAACTGGAAATGTTGTGGACTGCTACCTTCTAACCAAAAATCAGCGACAACAGGCATGTCATTGAGAAAAGTGCTACAGCTCTTTCCTTCCCTAGCACCATTCCTCCATCCCTTCTCCACTCATCCTGTTCACACCTCCTCGGGACTTTCAAAGACTGGGTCAAAACAAAGGAAAAGAAGGGGGAGAGGTTGAGAAAGGGGTACCTTTGAATTCAAATTCTTCCAGAAGATTATGTGCTTTCTTCTTGAAATCATCAGCTGAGTGAATAAGGCCTGTCTTGAATTTCTCCTTGTGTTTCTTCAGCATTTGTTCACTGTCCAAGAGAGTTTGTTGGAAGATGACCCACTCCCCATTGAGACTGTCCAGCATCTCCAGTACCTGGGGACATTAAAGAGGGGAGGATGATCCACGAGCAGGTCTGTCTTTCTCAACAATGCTTTTAAGGACTTTTTTCTGGTCCTCTGGACCAGAGGCTGCGGCCAAGTTCTAGAGGCCATGAGGCCCAAAGAAATCAAGCAATGAGTTGCTGGGCCTAAAAGAAATCCATAAGCTGACTCAAAATATCATTTGAGTTTGCTTTGGCTCTCAGAGGCTTTTGAATCCTGTGCCTTCTCCCCCCTCACTTCTCAGTTCTCCCTCCTAACAGCACAAGATTCTACAACATGAGGAGCTTCCCCCACAATCTGATGCTGGAATGGACTAAGATTGGGTGGACTAAACACCGCTGGAACTCACACTGTCCTGAACTGGCACCTCATACTTCTCAAGAATGGTAAATTGCTCATGTATGGGAGGGATCTGGGTCTCCAGGTTGGGCAGGTCATGCTGCAGGGTATCCATGAGTTGCAAACTGACCCCCAGTTCCTCCAGCGTCTGGGGAGGGTGGCTGATTCTGAAGGCAGGCAAAGAGAGTGCTGGTAAGTGGAAAAGACAGGGCCTGCCCTCCCCACGCCTGAGCCGGGCACCCAACCCCATACTTCTCCGAGTTCTCCTTCAGGTAGGTGTGCAGCTCTAGGAGGCGCCTGGCTGCCATCTCCTTGAGCAGAGTCGTGAACTTGTTCTGCCACTCATTGCAGTGCTGCACCAGCGAGAACTTGAGGTGCGAGCAGTCCAACAGCACAAACTGGATGTTGAGGACTGTCTCCTCCTTCTGCACGTTATTAGCAACCTCCGTGTAGCTGAAAGGGCCCACATCCCCGCTAGGATGTTTTTTTTCCTTTGCAGATGTGCCCACTGCCCTGATGCTAGTTCAAGTTCTTATTTTCTACCACCCAGACCTGTGCAGCAGCTCTAAAGTATCCTTCTACACCCAGGTGCCTCCCATTTCAATCCATTCCAGGTATACAGCTGTCATCATGTCATTCTCCCAACCACAGCCTACGAGATAGCAGTCAGACTCCTTAGTCTGGCATTCAAGAGTCGCATAGATCTGGGCTGAGTTCACACTGTGCTGCACACTAGCTCTGTGACATCAGGCAGATTATTTAACTGTTCTGAGCCTCAGTTTCCCCACCTGCAACGTGGTGATGATAATAGAACCTACCTCACAAGGTTGTTGAGAGAATAGTCTGCTGTATGTAATCCCTTTGCCTACTTCCTTTCCTGTCCCTGTGTTCTGGACCCCAGTACTCACTATTTAGTGAACATGCTCATGTGTTCCCATCCTTATGCCTTTTCTTATGCTATTTTCTCTAGCTGGAAGGCCCTCCCACTGCCCATCTCTGACTGTTGAAATCCTACCCATCCCGGAAAGCCCAGCCCCAAAGTCATTCCCTTCATTCACGTCCCCTTTTCCTAATGTCCCTGACTGGAAATTCTCTCCTTCCACTGAACTGCCCTGGTACCTTGTATACCTTAACCATAGTTCTTATCCCATTGAAGCTGGTGTAATAATAATAAGTACATTAGCATAGTGCTTTAGAGTTTACAAAGTGCTTCCACATATACTTAGTAATCTCACAACCTTATAAGGGAGGTAGTATAATATCTGTCTCTCAGGAAATGGAGGCCCAGAGAATATAAGTCACCTGCCTAGGATTACACAGCTAGTAGCAGTGGAGCTGGGATCTCAACCCTTCTCAAGACGCCACAGCCACTGCTCTTCCAGCAAAACTTTTCTCTTCCCTATTACACTTCTAGCCCTCAGGAGGAAAAAAAAACATGTTTATCTCTTTTTTTTTTATTCCTCCTGACCCATAAGATAATGGTATTTACTGAATGAATGAATGACTAGAGGACAAACAGATGGGAGTTCAGATCAGAATTTAAGAATCTTCTTCAATTTAACTCCAATCTGCTTTCTTATAATGAAAGTGTTCGCTTTTCTCACCTTTCGGACCCCTAGCATTTCTTCTTTCCCAATACAACCCTGCAGTACTCCCCACCAGAACAGCTTTTTCCCTCAATTTTGTCCAGCTTTTACCTGATTTCTACCCCTTGAGAAATGAAGGTCCAATGCCCTAGGTCCTATTCTTTTCCTATAGCTGAGGACACACATTTTCTGCACTTCCCCTACCCCCAACCCTCCTTCCGGAGGCTCTAGGCCTGAAGCTCCTCCTGCGATGCTATTACTTTTAGAGATAGACCTTCACATCCACCTTCACTCCTTACCGCGCAATGTCTGCATCGAAAGAAGAAACAGGGGGGTTGAGGCGCTGATAGCGACGAATGAAAGAGTCCTTGTTGATCTCCCAGATCTCCCGATACATATCCCAGGTCTTGAGGTAGTTCTGTAGCAGGCTTGCATTGTTGGTCATACCACTGCTGATCTGGGCCTGGATCTTCTTGATGTCCTCATCCCGCTCTTAAGACCCAGTAAAATGCTTCTCACTAACTTCCATCCCAACCCAAACTCCAGCCTGGCCCCTGGCCACTGCCCCAGACCCTCCACTCCAGCACCACCTCCCCGAAGACTTATGGCTCAAACATGAGCATTAGGAAACAGAGGAGGCAGAACGTAAAAGTATGACTCTCATTCATAGGATTCAAACATCTCACCTGTTGGTATCCAGGCATCTTATACCCCAGCCCCAGTCCCAAACTTGTCTTTCCTAATCTCCCAACCCAAATCCCAGATCCTTTGAGCATTAGTCACCCAATCTTGTCCCTCATCCCTCCCCTTACTCCCTTCCCCAGTCTGGCCCCTTGACCTGGGTTTTCCACCAGTCATGGAGATGATCGGCCTGGTATATCTGGAAACAATACTGGTCTCTCCACCTAGCTCCACCCATTCCTAAGCCTCTGACACCCCTGCACCTGGTGCCCTCCCCATTGCCCACTCACCCACAATTGTATGGATGGGGTCACGATGAAACCTGCACTTGATGAGAATTTCAGGGAGGTGGCGGAAGACAGAGACGGTGGAGAAGAGGCAGTTGCCAATATCATTAACCACATTTGCCAAAGTCTGCAGAGTGGGTGAGAATTCCACCTGTGGGAACACAGTGGAAAGGGCCTTAGCACAGGCCACGGAGGAGTCAAGCCTCAGGACTGGTAAGGTTGAACACCTCAGAACCAGGCCTAGAGGCCATGGGATAAAGTCAAGGCCAAGGGCCAAGTTTAAAGATTGAAGGAAACTGGCAAATAAAGTATGACAGTTTTGGGGTGCTGGGGGCAAAGTGGTCCCCACCTGTGCCACACCTCCCTGAAGGTCATTCTGCAAAATGACAAGGACTCGAAAGAGTGGATTTGGGGTGGTCTTTCCGTCCCCGTTGATAGCTTTGGACAGTTCCAGCAGTGACCACTTCACATTCAGGCGCAGGGCATCCTCCATCATGTGGTCCAACCGAATTGTGTACAGCATCCACTGCTGCTGAATCTGGTGGGAAGAGAACCACTCAGGGAAGACAGGGCAGGTCCTGGGAAATGAGACCCAGCCAATGGGGAAGGGAACAAGTTGGCTAAATAGAAAGGCAGGACGCTGAGTCCTAAAGGAAGAAGGTCAGAAAGACTGAAGGTTGGGTGAATCCAAGACAAAAGCAGGATGTTTGAGAAGCACATACTGGGGGGAAAAGGGAAAGACCAAGAGAATGGCCTTATGGGACTGGGGGACTGGAGGCTGCCCAACCACAAAGCCCTAGTCACAGGACCCCTACCTCAGGCCCATCATTCTTGAAGACTTCATAGGAGTTGGTCATGATGGCCACCACATCCTGGTGCAGGCTCATCAATTTCTGCTGCACAGCTGCTCGATGCTCTCTTTGGTCCTCCTCAAATTCCAGGTCCCTATACACCCGTTTGCCACTAATACGTACCAGCAGCGTCTCTGATATCTCTTGGGCTCGCCAGCCAATGGTCAGAGTGGATGCCTTGAACTCATTCACAATCGTCTGCACCTGGAGTCAGACCCCACCCATGGGGGGGTTGTTTCAGCTTGGGAAAAGACCCTCTGGCCTAGTTCTAGCCTCCCATTTGTCCTCCAGCTAGAGTTGCTGACACCAAAAAAAGTCCTTCCCCAAGCATACTTTCACACTATTCCTGGTCTCTCCACCACTACCCAGGACTCAGGTATTAATTACCCACACGCCAGCCTTTCGGTCAGCTTTGCAGACCTTTAGGGTTTAATGACCACAGCCCACCTTGCTGGCATGTATGCGGCACTCTGTGATGAAGAAGGCGCTAGCCCCCTTCAAGGCCCAGTGCAGTTTCTTGAGTCCAGGGTGGATCTTCTTATCCAGGAATCGGATACGTTCTTTGAATAGGGCCTGCTCATCTGGGGACAGCATGGCAATAATCCTGTGTAAGAGAGAAGACCGGTGGCTGGTGGAGACAAGCTCTGCAGACCTCTCCTCCACACCAGGACACTTGGTGGAGAAATCTGAAAGTTCACGACCCTAGACTAGTGCTTTCCAATAAAACTTTCTCCAATAGTGGAAATGTTCTATAATTTGTGCTGTCCAATACTGTAGCCACAAGCCACATATGGCCGTGGGGCATTTGAAGTGTGGCCTGTGCAAATAAGTAACTGAATTTTAAAAATTTATTTAATTTAAATTAATTAAAATAGAAATAGTCACATGCACCTCGTGGCTACCATACTGGACAGTGCAGTTCTAGACACTCAAACAAGATTGCTGGCTCCACCCCTTGGACTTTAACTGGGCTGAGAAAGGTCCCCAACCCAGAGCAAAGCCTCACGCCAGAAATGAGTACCAAGGGAGTTAAGAGCAGGGGTGCCAGCCTGGCCTTGGTTCAAAGACTCTGATGTTATTCTGTGCCCATAATCTTGATGCCACCCAGATTCATTCCTAGAGAAGTGACCCAGGCCTACAATAGATATATATGGTTTGAATGCCCTGTGGGATGGGAGGGGACCTGGTTGTTTTTGCTCTCTACCCTAAAGCTAGAAGACAAAACTGCAAGGGACAGGAATCATGGTTGGACCATAAAAGTATGGGAAACTTTTTTTTTGAGATGGACCAAATCTAAAGGACAGAGACTGTAGAAAATGGATAACATCATGGGGCAGATAACACAAAGAGGAGGCATAAAATAGCAGATAGGAGGGCTGCAGTGTGGACTGGAGCCCCACCGATTATAGTCTCGAGCAACAAGAAGCAGATTTTCACGAAGGATACGCAGGTCCTCAGCTCGTTCAGCTACATTCACCACATAATGGGGTGTCTCAAACAGCAGCCGCTCCCAGTAGTCAATCTCCACAAAGAGAATCAGCAGGGACCTTGGGGAGAAAGAAAAGCAAAGCAGCTGAGGAGGCTGCTCAAGGGCATAAACTAGAACCAACAATGGACCAAGGGGTGCGAGGCTCCCCAAACCACTAAAAAAGAGTAAAGGGGGGTTTTGTTTAAGGCATAAACCCTCAAACACAAGGATACAAGAGAAAAATTTTGGAAGCTAAACGTATATGGATAAGGAGCCAAACTGGAATCCTTGGCTGGTCATGGAGAAGGATAAGAAGCCTCTCTGAAGGCCCAGGTGCCGGTGGCTTCAAGTATCTCAGGAAAGGGGTGCAGGTGGAACTAAAACAGGGAGACCAGTTTAGGAAGTTTAGGAAGCAGCTCTCCCCAAGGCCCCTCCCTACTCTGCACAGGTAAGCAAGTCCCCTCCTTACTCCAGCATAGGACTGAAGGCTTCTCCTCTGAAGAAGGCAGTATAGAGACAACCAGAGGGTCTTTGGACTGGGGACCCCAGGCCCAGCTGAAGGAGAGAGTAATATTCTTGATGCAGGGGGCATCAGGTGACCTTGTGCACCCTGAACGTTAAGACCCCCCGGCCTTCTTTTCCCACCCAGAAACCAGCCCTCTGGCAGCTGAACCTACACTTTCCAGAAGGAAGTTAAAAGATTGTTTTCTGTGGCCTCTGACCAGCCCAAGAGGAAAAGTCCCAAGGATCATGACCTGAGGGATCCCCTGAGAACAGGCCACCAGGATAAGCCTGCAGTGGAGCTCACAATTGAGAGCCCATAACCTGGCAGAGCTTCCAATCAGCTTTCCAGCTCCCTTGCCTTAAATGGGGACAGACAACCAAGGCCACAGAACACTGACCTCTGTCTTTCCAGGCACAAAAGGTGGGAGCTAAAACAAACAGAAAAAAACAACTCGAAGGGAGCAACAGGGGACAGAGGCCGTGAGGAAGGAAGGAAGACTGCCCACCCCAAACCAGAAAAACAAACGTGACTGCAGCTCACATCCCCAGAGAGAGAACAGAAACAAAAGAGCATCCGTGAAACAAAAACAGGATGCTATACAAGGCAACCGTGAAAGAGCTCCTGGAAGTCAAAAATGACAGCAGAAAATTTAAAAATCAGAAGAAAAATTAAAGATAAAGTTGACAGAAATCTCGCGGAAAGTAGAGAAAAAGACACAAAGGCAGAAGGCAGAGAGGATTTTGTATGGAAAAAAAGAATAGAAAACTCCCCATTAATATTTGGGAATATTGGGTTAAATATTAAAATTAATTTCACTTGTTCCTTCTTCCTTTATTAAATGCAATACCAGAAAATTGCATATAGCCCTCATGTTAAGTGTCCCTTGCTACCTCACACTCAGTGACCATCTTCTCCTTCCCATCCCAGCTGCCACTCCCATGCCACATGCTGGAACTTGTGACCTTCACAACTCCCCCACCTCTGAGATAACCCACTCAGACACCCCACTCCAGGAGCCCAGCTTCCTCCCCCCATTCCAGCACTTGCACTCAAGTCCTCCCAATCCACCTGTTCTTTGACCTCATTGGTGACCTTCAGGCCAGTGACCCCTGGGCTTTTTTTCTGCCTATTCATCCCCTTCCATCTTTGCTTCCTCCTCCACAGACCCTGCTGTCTGTCACTTTCACCGCTCTCCTGCCAATCCTCACTCTTTTGCCTCATTCATTAGTCTAAGCCACCTGGCAATACCCCAACCCTGGCTATATCCACTGTCCTCCCCGCTGAGCCCCTGAGAAGGCAGCCAGCAAGGCTGGAGAAGATCAGGTGACCCCACAGATTAACATATTGCACATTCAAGGGCTCTCCTTACTGCATCCCTGGGCTTTCCCCAATCTGCTCTCCCTCCTGTTCTCATAGTGACTGTTTGCAAATCCTCTACTTTCTCAAACCTGGTCCATCCTCCCTCCACCCCCCACCCCCGCCCGCAGACACCTCTCCTCCCTCTCTGCAGAAAGCCTCACCTCCTCCATCACAGAAATACAGAAGCCATCAGGCAAGAACTCCAGCCACTTCCTGCTATAAAACTTAAGTATGTACCTGTCTCCACACCTACGATTTTTCCCATTTATGACAAAAGAGGCCTCCTCCTACCTGAGGCCAACCTTCATCCTGGGCTCTATGTTCTGATCCGGTTTCCTCCTGCTTTCTCAGATACCATCTTCTCCAGCTCTCCTATACCCTCAACCTACTAGTTCCTTTCCATCAACATTTAAGTAAAGTCAAGTTTCTAAAATCTTAAAACAAAAGCAAAAACAAAAACCAGCCCTTCCTTGACTCCACATCCTCCTACAGATACCACACTCTGCTTCCCTTTACAGCCTACCTTCTTTAAAGAATTATCCTCGCAAATTCTCTTCATTTCCTCTCTTCTCATTCCTCAATCCCGTGAGAGCTGCCCCCTCTTCACCTCTAAAACTGCTCTCACCAAGCTCGCCCAGGACTTCTGGTAGCTAAACCCCGCAGACCTCCTCAGGCCTTATCTTCCCTGATCTGTCTGCAGGTCTTAACATCGTGGTGGACTCCTCTCCTCTTCTTTGGACACATTCTTTCCCTGGCTTCTGGACCACAGTTCTCTTGTCTGCCCTGTCCTGCGGTAGCAGCATCCTTCTCTCTCCAGTGTCCCTTGGAAATCGCATTCAGTTAGGAGCTGGAGACTCAGAAAAGAGTCTGCTTCTCC
Source organism: Tapirus indicus (assembly GCA_031878705.1). Taxonomy (NCBI): domain Eukaryota; kingdom Metazoa; phylum Chordata; class Mammalia; order Perissodactyla; family Tapiridae; genus Tapirus; species Tapirus indicus. The sequence goes on from CM062932.1 coordinate 10,739,163, forward strand.
TACAACTCCCTTAAATGTGGGTTTCTCAAGGTTCTTCACATCCAACGCTCTCCCTGGGTATCTCATCCACTGCCATGGCTTCAGCTGCCTTCTGTAAGTTGATGACTCCCAAATCTACAAGGCTACCCGAGCTCTAGACTTGTATGCCCAACTGCCTCCTAGATATCTCCCCCTGGGTTGTCCCACAGGCACCTCAAACTCACTGCAGCTGGAAACTCATCATCTGCTCTGCACTTGGAGCTCCTGTCTCAGGGAACAGCACCATTCCACTGCCTAAACCAGAGCCGCATGTCCTCCCTCAGCCTCACTTTCCAACAGCCAACCAACTACCACTCCTTTGGTTTTTATAGTCAAAAGAAAAGTTCAGAAAGTCCGCCATCTCCAAGGCAAATGTAGCTCAAGTGTGATGATAAACGGCAACGACATTTGGCCTAAAGTTGAGCTAAAAAGTGCATGGTCCATCTAAAAGAGCGACTGCTCCAGGGTTCCAGGCAATTGCTGCCATACAGGAATGCAGGCCCAGTGTGACTGCGTTGTCTGATTTTTCAAGAGAGACCAGAACGTGGGTTTTTATATAAAATCTCCTGAATTTTAAGTGTTGACAACTAATTCAACTGAAAAATAATTATAAGTGGGGGACTTCTAGATTGCTGGCAATGTTCTTTCCTTGACCTGGGTGATAGTTTCAAGGGTGTTTATTTTATACTTATTTGTTAAACTGAACATGTAAGTTTTAAGTACTTCTCTGAGTGTATGATACGTTTCATAATAAAAAATGTTTTTTAAAGGAAAAAACTATTTTAAACAATAAGATTATTTGTAAAAGTGGCTGGGTACAAAATTAACTTAATAAAAATCAAAGTTTTCCAATATAAAATCTGTAACCAGTTAAATATTATTGTGGAGGAAGAGAGCCATGATAATTAAAACAATAAAAATAAAATACCAAAAATTAACAAATCAACAAGATATATATAATATATATAATAATTATAATACATTTAATATATATTATAATATATAAACATTTCTTGTTAATTGTTTAATATATATGGGAAAATGACTTATAAACAAAAAACAGGACTTAAATAAATTGAAAGAAAAATGCTATTCTTGGATATAAAGACTCAATTGAAAGATGTTCATTCTTCTTAAGTTAACCAGTAAATTTAACCCAACCCTTGTTCCTATAAAAATAGGAATGGTATTATTTTTGGAACTAAACAAACTGATTCTAAAGTTCTTATGGGAAACAAATATTAAAAATATCCAGGAAAATTCTGAGAAAGGAGAGTAATGAGGACAATAATTAAAACAGTTTGGTTCTTGCACATGAATAAACCAGAACAAGAATAGTGAATCCCAAAATAGACATAAGTATACTTTGGAATTTGTTATATTATAAAGATAGCAGTTTAATAAATGAGACTGGGTCCACTGGCTAGCCATTTGGGGATAAAAAATAAAAACAACTCAAGTTGCATCTGCACCTCTCTCCCTACATCAAATAAATTCCAAATGGATCAAAGATCTAAATGCAAAGAATAAAATCACAAAATACCAGAAGAAAATATGGAATATTTTAAAAATAAAAAATCTTGAATAAAATCACTTGATTTTTTAAATCTGTGTGGTTTCTTTTCCTTTTTTTTAAATGAAATTGCACTTTTTAACCATAGAGGATAAAAGCCCTACAGCCTAAAGATGCTCTCATGAAACTTGGCATTCTGGTTACTACTGAAATGTTATTTGGAAAGAATATTGAGGTGAAAATTCCAGAACGTTTTGTGTCTATTCTACAGGCAAGCACTGAATTAACAACATAGGGGATAATATCACATTTCAAGTTTTGCAAAGGATTATATTTTCACCTTCATTGAAGAGGAATCTTCCAATGAAGAAAATTATTTTCACGTGCTCATTTATTTGTGATACATGCTTTAAAAGACTGTGGAAAAAGAAATGCTTTTTTTTCAAACCTTGAAGATCTCCACTAACGTATGTGTTATTTTTGAAACTGTGTCAAAATTCTTCAAAGTGAATAAGCCTCTCTCAAATACGAACAAGCAGTGAATCACTAGACATTTAAGGAAAGCCTCCAAAGGAAAAGAGAGGCCAAAACAAAGGAAATTATTCTCAGCCTAGAATTCCAAGCCCAGCCAAATGTCCAACAAGTAGAGGGCAGAAAATAGTTGTCAACCATGAAAGAACTCAAAAAACTTATTTCTCATGTCCTATTTCTTGGAAACTTACTAAAGGCTGCACTCCTTCAAAACAAGGGCATAAACCAAGAAAGAGGAAAACAAAGGAAATAGGAAATCAAACAAGAAAAGAGGCTCAGGGAAGTCCCAGGGTGATACCTACATAGCAGGCCTCGAAACCAACCAGGTGGACTGAAGCAGGAAGACAGGGAATTCCAGGAGGGAGAGCACTAAACATGAAACTGATAACATACCTGACATACCAGATAATGAGGAAAAATATTATTCAAAAGGGTTTTATTGGTTGGTCTGGAAGAATTAATGATAGTGAATAGTGTGCTAACTAAAATAGTAAGGGAATTATTAATTCCAAAAAGAGCAAAATGTCATACAAGCAAGAAAAGAACTATAGCAACAGAAAATTACTTGGCTCAGTAGTAAATAATACTAACAAAGTCATATTAAGATAAACACTGAATACTGATTTAACCAAAAATTGTACTATCGCTATACCAGGAGGATGAAGAGGTATGAATATATACGGGAACATTTCTAGTAGCATAAACATATTCTCATACGTTCTACAAACTGGAGGGCTTGAATTTGTCTCCCTAAACATCATGGCAAGCCCACTTGGGCATGTATGCTATCCAACATTGCACCCAAATGTTTCTTCCCTTTCTCATCTTGACAAGATTTTCAAAATAACTTTAAGGCAAATTATCAAATTATAACTTGTGAGTTAACAGGATGAATTTGGATAATATCTTCCTGAAGCTGAGCTGAAAACCCTATGAAGGACTTTTTTCACAGTGATGTTTAGTCTTTGCCAGAAGTTTGTCAATAAATTTCTGGAATGCAAATTTTATTTTATTGACAAATATAATTTCTAAAGAAAATCAGTCTGGGGAACTATTTTAGTAAAATATTTTATAATTTATTCTCAAACAAGTGGTCAGGCAGTAGAGATAGGAAAGTGGAGCTAGCTTAGTTTAGAGTTGACAGCCTTGAATGAACTGACCCGATAGAGAAAGCGCTATATGACTGGGGAAAAAAAGGAGGAAGAGTAGGCTCCAGACACAAAAAACCGACAGACATCAGTGTCCCCTACCCTGCTCTGGGGAAATTCCACTCCACAGAGGAATCTGCTACATACATGGTGATAACACAGCTCTTTTCAGCCAGGGTATAGACAACATCTGGAATATGTTTGTATTAAGTGCAATCTGTAAAGCTGGTCTGGCCATAAAACATGGTAAAAGCCAATTTGGACTTCAGAGTTCAAATATTTGGGACATAAGGTGGGATAACAAAACCCCTGTGAGATAAGATAGGTACATTAGGGACTCAAAGGCTCCCAGAACTAAGGGATAGTCAGGGACTTCTGAGGACAATCAGGACATTTGAAAAGCATGCTTATTTCAAGATCTTATCTAAACCTTGAACACAAAAGAGGAAACCTGATCAAGCTATCCGCACCTCCTTAGAGTGTTAACATGCTTTGGAAAAGCTGAAACTGTCTTGGATTTTTTTATTGGTTTGATGAGCCCAGACTTTTCAAAATCCTTCCCTGTGATTCTGTTTCTTTTTCCCACACATTATTTACTGGATTGAGTCCATTTTATCTTAAAACCACAAAAATGTAAAGCAGCTTATAACGGATCTCTCTAGAAAACCACCGCCAAAGGACAGGAACACCTCTTCTCTCTGGAAGAAGTCTAGCCATTGTTTGGGTTTCAGCTAAACCTGGGCCATAAACATTTGGACCAAAGTTGCCTTGTGAAACTCTACTATAAAGTTTATGTGAACGGTATTTTAGATCAATATCTAACATGTTCCTTGACAAGAGATGATCACAGCAGACAAAAAAGTTGTCTCCTAAGTTTATCCTAACGAGATGGACACTGGGCTCCAACATCAGGTGAACACCCACTGTGGAGGGAAAGGAACAAGGTGTAGGAAGCCCAGTTGAAATCCTCCAGTACAGAATATTCAGAAACCTTATGGAAACTGTACAACAACTTGTCAGTCCATCAATAGTGGGCTGATAAAATTGAAACAAGTGCAGCCAAACTATGGAATGCTGTAAGTCATGAAAAATAATTACCTACTTTAGTACATACAGAATGGAAAGCCTCCCACATATATTGCTAACCTTAAAAAAATCAAGTTGCAAAAATATTGTTTATGACTCACTCTTATTTTATGAGTGCACTGTGTTTTTGATTTCATAGTAATCACGGTTACCTCGAGGGAGTGTGGCTATGTGCTGGATTTTCACTGTTTCCTTTATATACGTCAACATCACATTTTTTTTTACAGTGAGCATGCACTACTTTTCCAATTTAAAAATACTCAGTAAAGATTTTAAAAGTTAAAGAAAAACAAGCATATGAAATGGGGGGGGCGGGAGGAGTGATAAAAAATATACCAAATCATTAAGAGTGGTTATCTTGGGGGGAATCTTTTTCTTCCTTCTACTTTTCTGCATTTTGTAAATTTTCTAAAATGATCAATAATTTTATAATGGAAAAATTAAACATTTTGAAAACACTTTGAATGTACAGAACAGTGTGTATAGTGTGCTACTATTTATATATAAAAGGATTCTTATGTAGATATACACTCTTACCTCTGGACCATTATACAAGAAATTGGTAACACTGACTCTCTTCAGAGAGAAACTGAGTCTCTGGGGGATGGCAGTGGAGGGAGATTTTTCATTCTCTACCCTGGTGTAACTTTTGAATTTTATAAGATGTGCATAATCTCTTCTAAAAGGTTAAAATGTTTTAAAAATTAAAACTATTATATCACCTTGCTAAATTTATTTTGAAAATACTATGTTCACCAAGTTTTATGAGGCAATTTTTTGAAATGAAAATGTTTATTGATTGTTTATTCTTTGTGAGGACTTTTACACACGTCATCTTGCTTCATGACAACCTCAGAAAAGGATTTTTTAAGTAGAAGAGGAAACTCAGGCTCAGAGAAATTCAGTGGCTGTCCTGAGGTCACATGGCAAAAGAGAACTACTCCAGGGTTCAAACTCTGGTCTGTGTGGCATTGAAGTTTAAGCTTTATTCCCATTTACTGGCTGACCCTGAGGATTAGAAGGAAGTGGCCACCAACCAGTGCTTACCTATAGCATCTCTTTACCTCTTTCTCAACTTTTGTTTTCTCTCATACTTAAAATGTAAATATCAATCACTGGTGTTTAATACAATTCTGTACTTTGAATACAATCCTTTAAGTCATGGGAAAACGGCAATTGGTAAACTGTGTGTGCTCCTATTCATATTATTACAAGTGTGTCTGGGTTTCTCTCCAAACAAAGTGTCTTTGGGAGTACCCAGCTTGATGGAAGAGTACGTCTTGCAGATTCAACCCCATTATGTGCTTGCAAATATCATAGCTAGAGTAATACTGGCCTAGTCTTCCGTCTCTTCAAAATCTTATTGTTAATTTATGAGGCTATTTTTATATGACCCTGCTTGGCCATATCTCAAAAAACCAGGAGCCCTATCAAAGTCAGTCTCTGAAGCCCCTCACTGGTCAAAGACTTATCTCAAACCTCTTACCCTCGTCTTGACACTGCTTCTCAACTGCTTCCTGATCCATGTTGCTTCAAACATCTCTTACTTCTCACTAATGCCTTTGCCTCACCCCTCTGACCTGACTCTCAGCACTGCTTCTCCACCTTGGTTCTTTTGCTTCTTTCCTCAACCATAATGTGTCATCTCCCCATGGTTAGGCTGCCTGCAGCTGCCCAGGACAGACACTTAGTCTCTTCTGTCCCCCAGATTCCATCTCCACATAGGTCTTCTCTGGCAAAGCCCCTTCTACATTTGCCCAACAAACAAGGACATTCTATGAGTTAAAGCCAATGCTAGCAGCAACAGCCTAGAAGCATGGGAAGCAACTCTTATACAGTGTCTAGCTGATGACAAGAGGGAGCCAAAACCAATCAAGTAGAAAGTTATTTCCTTCCCATTAGGAAAAAACTGTCACCAGAAGGTTTGTAATCTCTGTAGACAGATGCCTTACATAGCTCCTTCTTTATTTTTCTCTTCTGCGTCTTATATGAAAAGGAAGCACAGCTCTAAGAGTAGGACTGTTCATTATAGAGGGCAGGGACTTTGCCATCATATACATTCCCATTCCCTGTGCCCATCTTGTTTCCTAGCACATGGAAGGTACTCACTATATATTTTTTAATAACTAATAAATGACAATTAATTTTTAAATAATTGTAATACAAAAATGCCTAATTATAAAGCTGTGAGAGAGGGCATGGTCTGACAGCCCCATCAATTCTCAGGAAAGCACACACCATGGCTCATGGTTTGGATGATTTAGCTGAGCCATCATGGCCATCTAGTGGCAGAACACCTACATTACTGGTTTAGTAGGTTACTGGGGATTTTCTTTTTTTAATCAGTTTTTTTGAAGATAAACTGCAAAAGTAAAATTAAGAAGTGATAGTAAACATATTACAGTATAAGAGAGACTTAGAGAGAAGAATGGGGAGAGAAACCAAGAAATGAAAGTTAAACTCTTGGGAGAGTTGGGGAAACAAATGACGCCAAAGACAGGACAAATAGAGGGAGGAATCAGTTGGGTCCTGTACTTGTCAAAGTTGACATCTAGCATGCCCGCCTTCTCCTGGCTGATTCGCAATAATGGTGTATCCAGCCGCCGAATGCAGTCTTTGTCCAGTGTTGATGTCCAGTCTTGGAAGGTTTTTCGGACCAGTTCATCAATGGCCTGAACCATCTGCTGATAGGTATGTACACTCTCCTCTCCAGTCCCGATGTGAGGCAGGAAATGGGCACTAGAAAGACACTGAAGGGGAAGAATAATTGATAGGTGGAGCCTACTGGCCACATTTCTCCATGTTACCATCTCTCTGGGACCACACATAAATAAACACACACACACACACACACACACACACACCAACAATATGTGTAAGGCTTGCTATGGAGATTGATTTTGACTACTTAGAAGGAAGATGGAGCCAAAAAAGAGGTAAGAGGAAGAGACCAAAGCACAATGAGAAAGGCAATCAAAATAAAGAAAGAGAAGCACAGAGATTCAAATCAAGAAATAAGTTGGGAAAACAAAGTAACTTACAGCAGGTAAAGGATTTAAGAAGTACAAGGTTGAAAACTAGTACAAGCCCTTCCTCACCACAGTCTTAGCCCAGTGATGCTTGAGAAGCCTCCAGTTGTCTGTGAAACTGGGAGCCAACTTCCTTTAACTATACTAAGTTAGTTGTCTGTTTGCAAAAGTAGTTAGATAATGCATTACTAAAGCCCACCCTATAGAAAACATCTCTGATATTTGGGTCACCATGGTTAAGGGTGCTTAAGATTTTCAGGAACTGAGAATCAACTCCTTGTCCAGTTCAGGCAGGTTAAGGCCACCAACTCATCAACTGGGCCTGTGTGGATGACTGATAAGTGAACTCCTGACGTCAGGGGGGCCAAAAACTCCACCCTCGGATCATGCTAACACAGCCATTTTGTAAACTTGTGTCCTATGAAGAGTCATGAAGCTTGACTACGCTTGCGCAGATCATCAATTACCTCACCTCTCCTTACTTCCAATCATCTATTCCCACACTTCAGACCACCCCACCCCTTTATCTCATAAATATCCCTAACCCCCGTTTTTCCGGGAGGTGGATTTGAGATTTGTTCTCCCGTCTTCTTGCTTGGCTGCGTTGTGGATAAATCCCTTCTCTGCTGCAAACTCTTCATCTCGGTGACTGGCTTTCTGTGCAATGGGCAAAACGAACCTGGTTCGGTAATATCTGTGCTGCCTTATTCTCTCCCTGAGCCAATTAGATGGTAGCAGGTACCTCAATAGCTTTAGACCTATATTCCCAAAAAGTTAAAAAAAAAAAATTTTTTTTCTGTTTCTCTATGCCTGTGGGCCTCACTTGTGCAATTCTATAGATTGTGAGGTGGTATTACTCTTCTGGTGGCCCAGCTTCCCAGATGCTGACCCTATTCCTCCTCTCCACTTTGATATGAAATGCCTAAAATGATCCACATTCGACCAACCACACTCACCATCGCTGCAAATCCAAAGCCATGGCCTGCCTCACTGAACTGCATCTACCACACAGACTTGGCCTCCAATCACAAAAACTCTCTAGGGAAACTCTCTGGACCAATCCCCCATTCCTCCCAACATGTGGCACAGCCTGCAAACTCTACCATCTCACTGAGAACAAGTCTTGGAAAAGGCCAGGCACTTACATTCATGACTCTGTCGATGCGACGCCGTAGGATCCGCACCCAGTGTGCTTGTCCAGAATACTGGGCCATGTAGGGCTCCAGGTATGGCCATTTCTTGTTCAGTTCACGGTTCACGAGAGCCAATTCGCTATTGAACAACATGTAGAGATCCACCGCCTTCTTGTCATACGTTCGCTTGATAGCCTAAGGAAGAAGAGAAAGAAGCTGACAACATGCCCTGGGGACGCAGGTTCCCCCCAGTTACTCATCCTAGGGGAAAGCTATACCTCTGCTGTGGGAGTCACACTCTTTAGCTATCTGGAAACTAGAGGAACAGAGAGAGGGAAGAAAAGAGGCACTGGCAATTCTGGACATGAGAAAGAGTGTGCATGGAGGTAGGATGGTGTCTGGAAGGATCAGGAGGAACTGAAGGCAAGAACCAAGGGTCGAGGAGGCAGGCAGGGTAGTCAGTGGCACCTCACGGGTTGCAAGCCTGTGGAAGGTGTCCAGCAGTAGCACTCCATGCTCCACGTCGCGAACTAACTCAAAGGCGGAAGTGATCAAGTTCTGAGTCATCACCTCCAGGTCCTTGACTCCAGCACGGAACCTGCAGCACGGAGAGACGTGTTGAAGGATGGGTGCCCTCACCCGACACCAAGTACATCCCTCTGAATAAGAATCCTGTGTGTTAATGTACTGAGGGCTTCCTATGTGCCAGGCAGTGACTAAATGCTTTTCATGCATTAATCCATTTATTCTCCAAAACTACGCAATGAGATAGGTTCTATCACTAACCTTACTTTATTGACAGGAAACAGAGGCTCCAACTGGTAGAGTAATTTACCCAGAGTCACATATCTAGTATGTGGCAGAACTGGGATTCAAGCCCTGAAAGGCTAACTCTGGAACCCTTAATCTGAGCAGCCATCTCCTTCCTTGCACTCTCTCCTGCCCTCCCCATCCCTGATCTGCCACCTCCACCCTTCCCCTGTACACTCTTGCCACTCCCCGTTCTTGTCTTTCCTGACCTCCCTTCCCTGCTCTACCTGGGAGTCAGCCTGTGATTCTCACCTGTTGTAGTCTTCATGCCAAGAGGTGTTCTTGACATCCAGGATGCCCCCACGAACAGCTCGCAGCATGTGCAGATTTTTATGAAAGATGTCCTCAATCTCCAGCAAGTTCCGTGTTATCTGGGGCCCCTGGGCGCCAAAGAAGCAAGGAAGGGGACCTTGCTTGCCATCTTCCCAGCGGGCAAAATGGTACTGACAGTCACATACCTAAAAAGAAGTCAGCGTGAGGATTCCTGCTGTCCTTTCTGAGTTTGTAAGTCTTGAGCTCTCTGGTTTAGCTTAAAATGTCTAAAAAGTAGGGAGGACCAACCAGATGCAAGGGGATACTGGGATAAATTATGGCTGCATAATGAAATACGAAATACTAGGCAGGCAAAAGTCTAAAAGAAGGGGACGGTGGTAGAGCACACAGTTATGCAAGAACAGCCAAAGCGGTAAGTTCTATGCTTTGCCTCTGCCCTATCTCCTCCAGCTCCTGGGTGGGGATTCTGGAGGGTCTGCTGTTGGCTTTGATTCTCCTTCCCTGACAGTCTTCCCACCTCAATGAGGTCCTTGCAGCGTTGCACAAAGGCATCAACCTGAGCAAATATGCTGGTCTGGTCTAAGACCCAGCCCCGACTGGAGAACCTGTGTTAGGAGAAAAATGAACCGATTCAAACAGCAGGAACACCAGGTATCAATCAGCCTACGCAAAGCTAGACCCAGGAGTCTTGGGTTCAGGGGGAGCCTTAGAAGAGGAGACCTCAAGAAGCAGTTTTCCTGAACCCTGAGAGAAGAAACGCAAGTTGAAGAGAAACAGAGAGGAGACAAAGCATCTAGGAGAAGGTTTATACGTCACTGAATTTTAGACTTTAGGTCCAAGAAAGGAGGAAAAGGCCAGGAAGGATTCCTGGAATCAGGGAGAAGAGGTTATTAGGGTAATGAGAACCTACGGCTAGCAGCCAGAATATCTGTACCCAGAGAGAAAACTTGGACCCATATAGAAACTCTCAGGTCTGGAAAAATATAATCCATAGGCTTAAAAAAAAAAAAACACAAGTGAAAGGAGTCAGAATTTACCCCCTATCGGAATGACAGGGGCTAATATACAGGATGTCAGGGGAGACATATCGTACTGGGTATGCATCTGCACAGCCCGTAGGTAGTGATCTTTCCAGGCATGACAGCAGGAAATACAGCCTTGTAGGTCCTCCTTGCTAGAAGTGACATATCCCTCAAAGATTCGGTCCAGGGAGATGGCATGGCAGCATAAGCGGATGATCTCATTGCTCATCTGCAGAAGGGGCCCCAACAGCCTCAATTCCCAGCCTTAGTTGCACCCAACCCCTTCTCTGAATCTCCCTGACTGTGCCCCAGGTCTCAGCCTCCTACTTGTAGTTTTGGCTCCTGATACCCATCTCACCCAGGTCCTCCACTGCTGCCAGGCAGCCCCTCTGGGTTCCCTCTCCATGCCCTGCCTCAGCCCAGCTCTGCAGCTGCTCTTTCCTCGCCTCCACTCAGCTCAGCACCCTTTCTCTACTCTTTGACTCTGTCACCCCAGATGAAACGTGTCAGGTTCTGCTCCTCAAAAGTTGGTGTTCCTTCCCAAATCTACCTCTCACCCACTGCAATTTCCATCTTTGTAATGAGAGAAAGAGGATCTTCCCCTCCTGTGCAACTCAGCCTGGGAGTCTGTCCTTCCTGCCTCCGTCCCCATGCTCCATCAACTCCTCTTCTCAAAGCCCCTCTTCCTGCCTAGGCTACTTCCATCTAGAAGCAAAATGTCCAGCCTAGGCCTCAACTCTGAGCATCACTAAAGTTGACAATGCAGGCAGAAGCCTTTGGTCTCTGTCTGACCTGAAGGGTACTCCTCACTACCTTTTCACCGCAGACCTTCCGCTAGGTGAATTTCATCTTCTTCAGAAAATCTGAGTTCTATCAATGTGACCACCCTCTTAAAACCTCCTGTCCCACCCTCTGCAGACACACACCTTTCGGAAGAGGGAGGTCAGTCTCTCCCGAGTGTTGTAGTGGGGAGAGTTGACCCAGATGATGCGGATGAGACTGATTAGCTTAGGGAGCTTACTAGAGATGTCCTTAGGTCGCATGTAAGCCAATTCCTGGTAAGGTTCTTTCAGGATTGACAAAAAAGTCAGGTTTGACTGTGCTTGACGAGAGCCATCCTGGTAATAAAGAGAAACCAGGAGTAGACTTATCCACCAGAAAGAACTTGTTCAAAGCAAGTGCTTTCTATCCATCTTGAACTCCATCCTGACCTGCCTCTACTGGGAAGCATTCCCAATTAACCCTACATAGTACCAATCATTTCAGGTCTCTGCAACCCTTAGGACCAGAGTTTATAGATAATCTTTTATTCATTTTCAAGTTTCTATGAAAGTCTTTTCTCATGTGCGAGTCCCATCTCTCCCACTAGACTGGGAATTCCCCAAGCTCAGGTTTTGTGTCTATTCTTCTAGTTTCTCCAGCTGAACTCAGAACTCTGCACAAAGTAGATACTCAATAGCTGTTGATCAACTGACTGGACATCACTCCCATTCATCCCCATAGTTTTCACCCAGTCCCCTTGACTGCCCTGTTCTCAAGCAGGGTTTTTGACTTCTCCACTTAGCTGCGGCTCAATTCCCTTAATACCTAGCTTAAAATTCCACCTAGGAAGGGAAGTCTTCCATCTCTGTATTCTACAGATCACTTTGATCTGTGCGTCCCCAACACTAACATAATCAGCTTGTCATATTATATCAAATTTATTTTTTAAGTGTTTATCTTGCACTCTCTTGGCTGAATCCCCTGGGTTCCTCTTTGATCCCATGCTGTCTAGTAATCCTATTTAGCATAAGTCTTCTTTTCTCAGCAGGGTTGTAGAGGTTGGGCTCAGTGAGGGTACTCAATGTATATGTGTTGATTAACTACATCTTTCCCTACTAAACTATAAGCTCCTTGGGACCCTGTGTTCTACTACTTTTATACTTTCCTACAAGTACAAGTCCAAACACTGGGTGGATCTATCATCTTTGCTGTTGATGATTACATTGGCTCCCTCTTAGCACCCTATATTGTCCCAACCACTGTCCACTTTCTGCCAAGCCTCCACCCTTCGATCTACTCACAAACCTGGATCTGCTGGGCCAGTTTCATAAAGGGTGCCAAGTAGGATGACTTGGCAAGGTGCAGGATCGACTCAATGTGTTTCACTCCCTGCTTCACCAGCTGTTTACTGATGCCAGACAGATCCATGCATCGGTTGCGCCAGACCTCAATCTCCTCCAAAGGACCTAAATTTTCTCCTGTCTCCACAGTCTCCTGGGCACTGAGCACCTCCTTTATCTGCCGGGTCCAGTGGATCATGGAGGCTGCAGGGGAGAATACAAAGCCCCCTGTATTTCTTTACACTAATCCCCAATTGTGTCCTTCCCTCTGCTCCTACATAGCTCTCCTAACCCAACTCCTTTCTCAGCATTTGGGCTGCCCCTTTTCCTCCCCCCTAGGATCCCCAACACACTGGCAATGCCAGCCACTCACTCTCTAGCCGCTGCACCAGCTCTTTGTCCTTAACCACCACCTCAGGCTTCATGTTCATGGCCTCCGCGGGGATGTAGAGAACAGTGTGCCCCTCTAGTTTGTACCGAGTATCTAAGGAAAGGAAAGGACCATGGAAGTCCCCAGAGGGGGATGAGTTTATGCCACCCTAGTTCCAATCATAGTTGACAATCTGGGGCCAAGGAAGTATGTGCATTTCAGGAGAGCAGGCAAGAAAAACTATGACTAATACTTTTTTAATATCAAGAGGAAAAATAACAGAAGGCAAGAGGGAAACTTCATTGAGGTATAATAAGAGATTGACATAAAATAAGGTCAAAGATTTGTACCATGCCCTCAACACTGTCTTCTATGACACATGCACTCCCCATACTGCCCCCCACCACCTACATTTCCCCTTACCCCACATGCACGCTTGGAAATTTCCAACTCTAAGTGTGAGCAGGTCTGGCCAACCGTTCTATAGCAGAAAGCCACATGAGGATTAGAAGGCAAATTCTGTACCCTGTTCCACTCATTTAACAAACACACACTGAGTACCTCCTCTGTGCCAGGTAATGTAGGTACTCAGGATGAATCTCCCACCTGCCTCAATAGCTCTGCTGTCAGTAGGGCACTAGGGAGAAACTAGGCACTCAAGCCTCTTTGCTTACCTGTCAGGCAGGCCAAGAACCTGTGCAGATGAGAAGCAAAATGGTTTCGAATGCTCTCAGGCCAGGTTGTGTTTGTAAAGATCTGAGGGGCAAAGACACCACTGAGCAGCCGAAGCAGGGCTGGGATATAGGAACCCCGCACTGTCCCAAACTGCACAGTTGCTTCAAAGTTCTCTGGAGTGATGGGAACCGGTGCTTGGCGAATGAAGTAGACAATCTGGTTCTGGGTCTGCACGAAAGACAGTAGATCAGAGTTCAGTCTCCAGGCCCACTCACGACACCCAAAGGAATCTGAGGCTCCAATCATGAAAGCCTAGCTGAGTTCTTTGTCACATTCCTTTAGTATATCCTGATCCTTCTCCAAATGTGTCATGAGGTGCTTCCTGTTCTTTTCAGGGACATAATAGAGTCCATACCCAGAGATCTGGAGAGGAAATGTAGAGAGCATGCCTGGAGGGTAGAGACTGGGTTTTTTGTTTTTTTGCTGAGGAAGATTCTCCTTGAGCTAACATCTGTTGCCAATCTTCCTCTTTTTTTGCTTGAGGAAGATCAGCCCTGAGCTAACAGCTGTGCCAATCTTCCTCTATTTGAAATGTGGGTCGCCTGCCACAACATGGCTGACAAGTGGTGGAGGTCCGCACCCGGGATCCATGCCCGCAAACCCAGGCCACCAAAGTGGAGCACACTGAACTCTACCACTATGCCACAGGGCTGGCCCCAGGACTGTGTATTTTGTCCAACTTGGCTCCAGAACCTAGCACAGTGACTGGGACATATTAGATGCTCAATAAATGTTGGATGGATGAAATGAAAAGGATAGAATGGATGAAGCACTTTCAGCTATAGGAAAAGCAGAAAGGAGAAGGATTGGAATTAAGAGACAACTGTCTAGGGTTTTCCATTTAGGTTGCATATACTTTGCTCCCAATTTTTAATTTATCCTTCAATTTTGTTTATGGTGAGTTCTTGTTGTTGCTGTTGTTATTTGCATTCAGAAATGTATAACTTTCATGTAAGTAAAACTTCTTAAAGTTTCTGATTTCTATATGCTTAGAAAGGAGATTCCCACCCTAAGATCAGATTCACCTGGTTTTTTTTCTTTAGTGCTTTTGTAACTACTCTTTATAATTTATTTAATTTTAAAAACTGAAAATAAAGCACAAAGAAGAAATTTTTTTTCTTCCCACTACCCAGAATTAAATTTTCGCATTTTGTGTCTATTTCTTAAAAAGCTTAACAATTATTATTTTTGTTAAAATGATATGTTATTTATAAATAACTGAAACAATGCAGAAAAGTACAAAGATCAAAGTTAAAATGTCATCTAAAATTCCACCACTCAGACATTCATGCCATTAGAGAAAACATTATTCCAGACATCTTTTTATAGACATTTACAGAAAAATAAATTAAAATAGTTATTTCAAAATAGGATCATGCTATTTTTAATTAAAAGTATTAAATTTGGGGCCAGCCCCATGGTGTAGTGGTTAAGTTCAGCGCTCTCCACTTCGGTGGCCTGGGTTCGCAAGTTGAGATCCTGGACACAGACCTATACCACACATCAACCATGCTGTGGCAGTGACTCACATACAAAATAGGGGAAGACTGGCAACCGATGTTAGCTCAGGGAAAATCTCCCTCAGCAAAAAAAGAGGAAGATTGGCAACAGATGTTAGCTCAAGGTGAATCTTCCTCAGCAAAAAAAAAAAAAAGTATTAAATTTAATTTTACTTGGAGTTAATAGAATAAAAAGACATTGATGTGAATATAATAAAGGAATTGTTGAGCTTCAAATACATGTTTCTTCACCCATAAAAGAGATTCTTCCTAAAAGACCCCTTTCTAAGGTTATAAGAGAGATTAAGAAAAACATTAAGAGATTAGTTTTCTCACTACCTTTCAATTTTAAGTTCTATTGACTCACTGCTTAAAGATAAGAACATTGGCATCCTTACGCTCCCTCTCATTTTCTCACCACTTCCCAACTTTTGTTCTAGTATTATTTTTACATTGTCCAGGTTGATAACATTCACATTCTATAGCATAACCATAGTTCCCATGGTTATTTAGTATTAGTTCTTTATTTAAATAAATTGAATGTTCATAGATTCTCTATTCCTGAGTTATTTGGTTCATTTCTTAATGGACTGGATTTCCGTTGATGATGTTATTTTTGTCTTATAAAGTGTTCTTTCAATATTGAAAACGATTGCCTATTTGTTGCCTTTAGACTTGACCATCTAGGCGGGGAATCACACCCTAGGGTGGCACTGTCTTTCCTGGAGAACTCAGTAGGTGTTCAGAGAAGTCTGAGACCAGCCTGATGTTTCCCCTTGGTAGATAATTTGCTTTTTTCACTAGAGGCCTAAATAATTTTTTTCCAAATTTTTACTTTGAAAAAATTCCAACCCATAGAAAAGTTGCAAGAAAAGCACAATGAACAACAACATACCCTTCATCTAGATTCACTGACTGTTAACATTTTGCCATATCTCTTGGCCGAGCCATTTGAGAGTTAGCAGCAAACATCATGATACTACGCCCTTAAATACTTCAGCATATAGCTCCTAAAAGCAAGGATATTCTCCAACATACCCAACACTGTAATTATGACACTCAGAAAATTTAACTTCAGATAATACTTTATATAATATATAGTCCATATTCAATTTTCCCCAATGGTCCAAATAATGTCACTTACAGCTGTTTTTTTCCCCATCCAGGATCCAATCCAGAATCACACACAGTCATGTCTCCTTCGTCTCCTTTAATTCCACTCAGTTCCCCAGTTTTTTTCTTTCTTCCATGGCACTGATATTTCTAATAGTCTCAGCCAGTTGTTTTCCCAAATGTCCCTTAATTTGGATTTATCTGATTGTTTCCTCACTATTAGATTCAAGTTAAATGTTCTCGGAAGGAATACCACATAGGTGATGTTCCTAAAGAATTAACTTCCTCAGGCCGGCCCAGTGGTGTAGCAGTTATGTTCGCACGCTCCGCTGCGGCAGCCTGGGGTTCGCCGGTTCAGATCCTGGGCGCGGACCTACTCACCGCTCATCAGGCCATGCTGAGGCGGCGTCCCATATAGAAGAGCTACAACTCTACAACTATGATACACAACTATGTACTGGGGCTTTGAGGAGGAAAAAAAAAAGAAGACTGGCAACAGATATTAGCACAGGACCAATCTTCCCCTCCCCCCAAAATATTAACTTCCTCAAATGTTAGTAGCTTAACTAAGATGTGTGTATTGACATTAAACATTGTGTAACAAATTTTGTGAAATAAAGTATGTGCTTTCGATTCCCAGATTCAGTTTCTTCTGCAGTTCAGGGGAATTCTTTGTATTTTATCTTTAAATTTATATTCTGTTTCATTAGTTGGTTCCCTATATTAGATCACCTGTGTCTGTCTTTCCTTTCTTTAACTTCTAATTGTGTTGTCATTGGTTTTTCCTTCTGCATACACTGTAATTATCTCAAGCCTCTCTTCTGTGTCATTTCAGATGTTCAGCGATAGCTATTCGGTTCCTTGCCGTTTCTAACCTACTAATTTTGTAACATGTTGCTTTTTTTATTCCCTAAAATCTGCAACCTCCCTTTTATCTCATTCACACGTTTTATTATTCATCTCTCAGCTTTTTAAAAAATTGAATTCCTGTTCTTATCAAGTCGTACTATAATCTGATGCTGTTGTGAGGAATGTCCTTCTGTTCTATTTTCCTCTTTTGCATTCTTTGTTCCGTTTTTTTCTTCCCTTGATGTAATATGCTTGTTGTTGCCGTGCAATTTCTTTTCACTTCCCCCATGCTTGCGCAGCTCTCTGAATCCATTCTTTTAGCTCTAACGTACTGTGGGTGACTTCTTGATGCCCCACTGTGAGAGCCCAGTTTCTTGCCTCCCTCAAAGTTAAAATGAAAGGGTTGAGTATTTTAGGTTTTTTTCACTCTTTTGTAGCCTAAGAGAATTGCGTGAGGGGTTGAGCAGGTGGTTAAGGTTAATTTAAAACAGTGTAAAATCTTTGTTAAAATACCTGGGCTCTTTCTCTCTTTTCGGATTTTGTTAAATGTCCTATGTAAGGTTCACTCCATCTTGCTGGGGGTCCACCATTCCTGCCGGGAGGACGGTTTCCTTAACTCAGTGCATAGACCTTTCACTGGTCACCCACTTTTAAAGTTTATTAGGTTAGATTATGCTTCTTTCCTTGTTTGTTTACTCTTGGGTGTTTTTTTTTTCTGGTTTTACTTTTTGTTTATTTTATCAAGTATCCAAGGGCAATAATTTTTTAAGGAAGTTTCAGTTAGCCATCTTAACCCAGGAGAATACAATTAAGTCTGTGATCTATTTACAATGTATTTCAGCACACTAAATAGATTTTTTTCCAGCTTTATTGAGGCATAACTGACAAATAAAAAATTGTATATACTTAAAGTGTACAACTTGATGTTTTGATATAGGTATACATTGTGAAATGATCACCATAATCAAGCTAATTAACATATCCATCATCTCACATAGTTACCATTTTCTTTTTCTTTTCTTTCTTTTTTTTTTTTTGTGGTGAGAACACTTAAGATCTACCCTCTTAGTAAATTTCAAGTACACAATACAGTATTATTAACTGTAGTCACCATGCTGTATATTAGATCTCCAGAACTTATTCATCTTGCATAACTAAAACTTTGTACCCTTTTTTCCCCAGTTTTATTGAGATATAATTGATCTATGACATTGTATTGGTTTAAGATGTACAACATAATGATTTGATATATATGTATTTGTTTCAAAATGATTACCACAATAAACTAGTTAACGTCCATCACCTCATACAGTTATAATTTTTTTCATATCATGAGAACTTTTAAGATCTACTCGTTTAGCAACTTTCAAATATACAATACAGTATTGTTAACTATAGTCACCATGCTGTATGTTAAATCCCCAGAACTTATTTATCTTATCACTGGAAGTTTGTACATTTTGACCACCTTCACCCATTTTCCCTACTTCCCCACCCCCTGACTCTGGCAACCACCAATCTATTCTCTGTTTCTGTGAGTTAGGTTTTTTCCTAGATTCCACATGTAAGTGACATCATACAATATTTGTCTTTCTCTGTCTGACTTATTTCACTTACCATAATGCCCTCAAGGTCCGTCCATATTGTTGCAAATGGCAGGATTTTTTTTCTCATTGCTGAATAATATTCCATTATTCAGAAAACACACATTTTCTTTATTCATCCATTGATGGACATGTAGGCTGTTTCCGTGTCTTGGCTATTGTAAATAATGCTGCAGTAAATATGGGGATGCAGCTACCTCTTCGAGATAGTGATTTCATTTCCTTCAAATATATACCCAGAAGTGTGGTTGCTGGATCATATGGTAGTTCCATTTTTAACGTTTTGAGGAACATCCATACTGTTTTCCATAGTGGCGGCACCAATTTACATTCCCACCAACAATGCACAAGAGTTTCTTTTTCTCCACCTCCTCTCCAATATTTGTTATCTTCTTGTCTTCTTGATGATAGCCATTCTAACAGGTGTGAGGTGTTAGCTCATTGTGGTTTTGATTTGCATTTCCCTGATGATTAGCGATGTTGAGCATCTTTTTATGTACCTGTTGGCCATCCCTATGTCTTCTTTGGAAAAATGTCTATTGAGATCTTCTGCCCATTTTTTAATTGGATTGTTTGTTTTTGCTATTGAGTTGTATGAGTTCTTTATATATTTTGGATATTAACTCTTATCAGATATATGATTTGCAAATATTTTCTCCCATTCTTTAGGTTGCCTTTTCATTTTGTTGATGGTTTCCTTTGCTGTGCATAAATTTTTAGTTTGATGTAGTCCCACTTGTTTATTTTTGCTTTTGCTGCCTTTGCTTTTGGTGTCAGAGATGTCATAGCCTTTGATCAATATCTACCCATTTCACCCTCCCCCCACCTAGATAGATTTTTTTAATGGAAAAACTTTGTTTTCCATGTTTCCCAATTTTATTCATTGAATAATCCATGCTTCCCCACAAATTTTAAATGCCATTTTTACAGAAAATGCTTACATATAGGTTTCTGTACTTTCTGTTACTTTATTGTTGCTTATATAACATATATTCCTGACCCAGTACAACTCTGTTTTAATTACTGTAGTTTAAGATTTTCATATTCACAAGTCTCCTCCATTGCTTTCCTTCTTCTTCATTTTCTTTGCTATTTTCATGCATTTTTCTGGATATACTTTAAAATCCTTTACACAAGGGATCTAGGGACTGTGGCACTTTGATTGGAGTTACATTAAAACGGTACTTTTTTAATACGACATGATCTCTATAATATTAAGATTCCCACTCAGAAACAGGATATGGCTCACCATTTATTTAATCTTCTTTCGTAGCCTGCAACAAAGTCATTTTCTTTCATATAAATCCTACACATTTTTTGAAAATTTTTATTCCTTTGTGAATGAAATCTTTTTTTCATGTTTTGTAGCCGATTATTGCCAACATTCAGGAAAAAGCCATAGCCTGTTTTTGCTTTTATTCAATATGGAACGCTTCACAAACTGTGTTATTGCACAGGACCATGCTAATCTTCATTATCATTCCGTTATTTGTACATGTGCTGCCAGTAAAAGCAAAGCAGTAGTCTTTTCCTTTTCCAACATTTTATTTCAAAAATTTTCAAACATATAGAAAAGTTAAAAGAATTTTACAATAATCACTTTTACACCCACTGCCCAGATTCTACCACTAACATTTTACTATATATCTGTCTTTTAACTGTCTCCCGACCCATGGTTTACCCTTCACTAATGTATCCTCCACATTGTTGAAAGAGTTATCTATCTAATCCATGAAAGACTTCAAGAGTTCCCTCTGGGATGCAGGCCAAATTCTTTACCATAACATACAAGGCTCTTCACAAGGTGACCCTAACCTGACCCTTTTCAGTATCATTTCCCACAACTCCTCTTTTCTTTTCACATAAAGTGTTCCTTACCTGAACAGCTCTTACCCTGCCTCAATGAAATCCTGCTTACCCTTGATCCCCAACTCAAATATCACCTCCATCGCCAACCCTTGCCAGCATTCCACTGGCTACATTAGTTGCTCACATAAAGCTCCTATAAAGCTTTGCCCATACATCATAATATATTGTAAATATTTTTTATAAGTCTGTCTTCCCCCACTAGACCATAGGATCATCAAAAATCAAAACCCTGCTTCATTCCTCTCTGTATCCTGCTGCCAAGGAGGGTGCCTGACACACCATGAGGCTCAATAGACCTTGGGCACAGGGGACAAGACTCAAACATGATGGAGATACATGGAACCCTCAGCTCCCTGGAAGACCACCTTGGGGTCTGGAAAAGTGGAGTACCCACCTGCACAGGCATGCCCAGATCTATCTTCAGCCCCAAACAGGGGTCGATGAAGATGGTGAGGATGGGCTCTGAAGGGTCCTGGGCAAAGCGTTCTAGAATGCCATCATGCTCCTCTGTCCATGCAGCATCTGCCAGTCCTGTCAGCACAGCTCGGGACAGGAAAAGGGGCTTCTACAGAAGGAAAGCAGAGAGCCAAAGCAAGTACAGCTGTTAGGATGAGTCATTTCTCCCATCCACAATCACATGTGAGGACATAGGAAATGAGAGAAGTCAGACAGGTCCAAAATGGTGAAGAGAAAGCTGAAGATGAACCGAATGATTGGTTTCAAGGTTTCGAAGAAAGAAGACAATAAGATTCTCTTGCCTCTATGAGTAAAAATAGAATGGATCATAGAAGAAAACTAAGGGATATTATATTCCCAAGATATTTCATTTCTGCCTGTGGTTGTGAAAATGCATTATCAAGCAACCATCAACCTCAAAGTAAAACTAAATTAAGGGAAACATGTAGGATATTAGCCTAAATCAAGCAATTAGGAGCAAGGAGATGACAAGCTGGAAAAAAGATAAGGGTGGAAGAGCAATTTCTTCATTGGCACAGCCTCCTCCAGATACTAAAATAAGTATGAAGTATTGGGTAAAAGTCAACTGGCATAGCAGTGAGGAAGAAGTGAGGGAAAAAGAAAAGACTAGAAAACACCAAAGAAAAAATCAATTAGATGGAAAGTAAAGTATAACTGATGGCTAGAAAAAAATTAATCTGTAGAACTCTACTAAATAAATTAAGGAAACTAGATGATAGGAAGATACAGCTCAGTGAACCTGAGAAGTCACCCTGTTCTTCTCTCAGTACTCCTGAAAGATGAGAAGGAATCGCTTTTACTTAAAGTTTCCAGGTCAAGAAAACTGAGACAGTGATCTAAAATCTTTCCTATATAACGGCACAGATGAACCAATGAGAAAAACACTAAGACCCCAATAAATTAAATGGACAAAAGGACATGAACAGATCTTTTTTTTTCATAAAAAAGAGAAAATAAAAATATGAAAAAATGTTCAATTTCACTTGAAATCAAAGAAACAAAGATATATCATTTATTGCCTATCATTTTTAAAAATTCCTTGCTAGACTGATAAAACCCAGGCCTGGAAAGGGTTTGTTGCTAGCTTGAGGGCAAACAGTGCAATTTGTTTGGAAAACAGTTTGGTATTATATATTTAAAGTGTTGGAAATGTTCTTTACTCTTTCCTTCAGTAACTCCCGAGTATAGGACTCTATTTTAAGGAAATAGTATTTCAAAATGTGTTAGCTTTATTCATAATATTCATCACAGTATTACTATGAGAGCAAAAAATTAGAAATGGCAAAATGTCCAAGAGTAATTATTTAACTATGGTACATACATCTAATCAAGCACTACACAAGACCATTAAAAATGGCGCTTGCAAAAAGTATAGGGGGCCAGCCCGGTGGTGTAGGGGTTAAGTTCACACGGTCCGCTTTGGCAGCCCAAGGTTCACAGGTTCAGGTCCCAGGCACGGACCTACACACCACTCATCAAGCCATGATGTGGCAGCATCCCACATAAAAAAGAAAAAGAGGAAGATGGGCACAGACATTAGCTCAGGGCTAATCTTCCTCAGCAAAAAGAGGAAGATTGGCAACCAATGTTAGCTCAGGGCCAATCTTCCTCACCAAAAAAAAAAAAAGATATTATTGTTCATTAATTTAGGGCCAGCTCGGTGGCATAGAGGTTAAGTTTGCACATTCCACTTCAGCAGCCCAGGGTTCACAGGTTCAGATCCCAGGCACAGACCTACACACCATTTATCAAGCCATGCTGTGGCAGGCATCCCACATATTAAGTAGAGGAAGATGGGCATGAATGTTAGCCCAGGGCCAATCTCCCTCAGCAAAAAGAGGAGGATTGGCAACAGATAGCTCAGGGCCAACCTTCCTCACCAAAAAAAAAAAAAAAAAGAAAGAAAAGAATGGTGCTTGCAAAAAGTATATAGTAACAAGAATGATAAAATGTTTTGTGAAAAAGCTTAATAAAAAATTATAGTATGTGGTACAGTTACGATTATTTAAAAAAAAAACACTTGCAAATCTATATACAGGAAGAAAAGACATATACCAAAGTATTAACATTGGACATCTTTAGACAGTAATGCTATGACTTTTATTTTCCCTTTCTTTGTTTTATTTTTCTGTCCCTTCCAATTATTTCTTTAATGAGCAGTTACTCCTTTTCTCTCCTTTTTAAAAAAGTTTCAGGATCACCACTTTTTTCTTCTAAGCCAGGTAACTATGGTGGTGGCCAGGCTCTGATGCAACTTGGAAGTAAAGGTGTAGGGGTCATTTAGTGCCAATTTCTAAAAGTACTTGAAATGACTTCTGTAAATTCTTCAGCCAAAGGAGAGAACCGAAGGAAAGGAAGAAAGAGAACATCTTAGAAATAGAATCCAGTTAGGACAATATCTGCCCAGCTTGTTCCACACATTCAAATGTTCACCCACACGACTGATGAAGCTTGTTGCAGTTTGACCCAGGGTGGGGAGACAAGGAAGGGACAGTTAAGAGATCTGTTCCTCACTTAAAGCCCTCTTTTTCTGGAGGGATGGGGGACAGGGGCACAGACAACTTGTCCTTTACTCAGTGAACTGGATTTGTGGTGAGTAGGCTACCAGTAGAGAGTAAGTAGAAGGAAGTGACAGATTGGAAAGAATTCCTTGTACACCATTCTATAACTAATCCTTTGTTTCACCAGTTCTTTGAGAGGAATATTTGTCTCAGGGAAAACCCAAACTTACCACATCCACCTCAGGTTCCTGTAATTCTTCTTTCTGTACTTCAGGTTCCTCCAATGCTGGCTCTGGGAGGAATAAAAATTTAAAAATGAAGGCATTCCTTAAAAAGTTAAACAGTCACAATATGACCCAGAATTCCACTTCTAGGTATATACCCTAGAGAATTAGAAGCAGGGACTCGAACAGACATTTGTATGCCAATGTTCATAGTAGCATTATTCATAATAGCAAAAATGTGGAAACAACCCAAGTGTCCATCAATAGACGAATCAATAAACAATTGTGGTGGAATATTATTCAGTCATAGAAAGGAATGAAAGTCTGCTACAACGCTACACCATGGATTAACCTTGAAAACATGATGCTAAAGTGAAAGAAGCCAGTCACAAAAAGACCACATATTGTCTGATTCCACTTATATGAAATGTCCAGAATAGGTAAATCCACAGGGACAGAAAGTAGATTAGTAGTTACGAGGATCTGGGGTGAAAGGGGAATGGCGAGTGACTGCCAAAACGCTAGGCTCTGATGCAACTTAGAAGTAAAGATATGGGGGTCATCTGGTGCCAATTTCTCAAGGTGCTTGAAGTGGCTTTTTTGGCAGAGGATGAAAATGCTCTAAAATTAGATAGTGGTGATGGCTACACAGCTTTGTGAATATACCAAAAATCACTAAATTGTACACTTCATTTTATTTTATTTTTGTGAGGAAGACCAGCCCTGAGCTAACATCCGTTGCCAATCCTCCTCTCTTTTGCTGAGGGAGACTGGCCCTGGGCTAACATCCGTGCCCATCTTCCTCTGTTTTATATGGGACGCCGCCACAGCGTGGCTGACAAGCAGTGTGTCGGCAGGCGCCCAGGATCCAGGCCCGCAAACCCCGGGCTGCCAAAGCACGAACTAAACCGCTGCGCCACCAGGCTGGCCCCTAAATTGTACACTTTAAAAGAGTGAATTTTATAGTAAGTGAATTATATCTCAATTTTCTTTTAAAAAGCTGACTGGGGCTGGAGAGGGGGCGGAGGGAGGCAGGGGAATGAGGGCAGTCAGTACTAATGATATTCTAGCATTCAGCTTCCGGCCTTCCATTCTTCTCCCAATCCTCTTCCCTCGTGGAGAAGTTGGAGCCCACAGAAGTTGGCCCCTCTCCAAATAACCAGGCTACTGGGTACTCATTTCTGCCACACGCACTCTGGACTTGCATAAAACCCAGGAGGGTTTTTCTCTACTTCCTGACTTGTTGCTCACACAGGAGACAAGTGGAGGGTAAAACTGGTGGGTTTCCCATCTCACATGGGCTGAAAGGAGGAAGGAACAAATGAGATGGAACCAAAAGACACTGGAGAACAGGATACTCTGACTTCCAGAAAGAAAACCTAACAGGGAAGTAAGGCACACAGGCCAAGGAAGGCAATCATGAAAAAGATGGAATAGACGATTCCAGGAGCTTAGTGGTGAGTGGGACAGGTAACCAAGAAATCCAACACCCTTTGAGAAAACTGAGGGCAATCAAGATTTCAGACAGGAACTAGCCCAGGGGAGACAGACTGAGACAATCTCAAGAGTAAACTAGTTTTGTCTTCTATAATACAATTTATATAAAGTCTAAACCGTGCAATACAATACTAATATATGATGTTCATGGATACATGCAGTAAGAATTTAAAAAACAAGCTTGAGAATGATAAACATCAACTCAGGATAGCAGTGACCTCTGGAGAAGGAAAGAAGGGCTTGGCAGGGGGACAAATAGAGGGGTTCACTTGTCGCTATCACAATTTATTCTTACATTGGGTGATGGATACATGGTGTTCATTATATTATTCTCTATATCTTTTCTGACTTGCCAGAAATACGGGTCTACAATCCCTTATTCAGAACCCTTGGGGTCACGTATATTTCAGAATTTAGAATTGTAATATAGTATAGTACATAATACCTCTCATCCCCCAGCAGGCTCTAGAACAGCACTCCATACACTTTTAAGATTAGTATTTCTTAGTAAAACATATGAAAACTTATACTAAGTGGCTTAAATAGACTACAAATACCTTCATGTCAGTTTAGGTTATGTTTTACCACCAAATAAATTTGGATGCCAAACTTTGGGGGAAAAAAAAAACTTCTAGTCCTTAGGGTTTTTTAAAATTACAGATAAGGGGGCCGGCCCGGTGGCATAGTGGTTAAGTTCTGCACACTCTGCTTCAGCAGCCCAGGTTCACAGGTTCAGATCCCACTCATTAAGCAATACTGTTGCAGTGACCCACATACAAAATACAGGAAGATTGGCACAGATGTCAGCTCAGGGCCACTCTTCCTCAAACAAAAAGAGGAAGATTGGCAACAGGTGCTAGCCCGGGGCCAATTTCCCCCCCACACACACACACAAAATTACAGATATGGGACTATGAACCTGTGTTTCGTTGTCTTCTTTTCTTAGTGGGAACTGAGGAGCACTTAAGGAAGCAAAGGATGTCAGTACAGACCTCAAAAGGGTGTTTGCCCTTTAACCCACCATCCTTTACCAAGAAGTGTTTTAGGCCCTGTCTTAGTCTGTTCAGGCTGCTATAACAAAATACCACAGACTAGGTGGCTTATAAACAGCTTCTCACAGTTCTGGAAGCTGGAAGTCCTAGATCAGGGTGCCAGCATGGTTGGGTGAGGGCCTCTTCTGGGTCACAAACAGCAGAAGGGGGCTAGGAATCTCACTGGAGCCACTTTTAGAAGGCATGAATCCCACTCATGACAGTTCCACCCTCATGATTTAAGCACATACCAAAGTTCCCACCTCCTAATACCATCACAGTGGGTATTAGGATTTCAACATATGAATTTGAGGGGACACAAACATTCAGACTATAGCAGACCCCCTCCGCCTCAGTGGGACAGGCCTCAATCTCTCCCCAATTCCAAAGGTTATGAGGATTAATGTCCATTTCAGGGCTGCCTTGGAGGCCCAAGTCTTCTCTGAACCTCTATCAGGGTTATGTGCCAGCTGGAAAGCTCCGTATCAAACAATAAAAAGGCTTAGAGCTAAAGGAGTCAGAGGTCCTTGGTGTTTGGTGGTCAGTGCTTTCATTTAGAAGCTCCTTCCCTTCCCACCTGGAGTATTCTCCAAATTGAACCTCACTGCCTTCCCTCCTCCCTCCCCCTACTCCTGGTACCCAGGTTCCAGGAGCCAGTCCCATTTTAAACTACTTTCAAGAGAACTCAGGAGAAAAAATTTTGCACATTTCTAATGTCTGGATCTTAGGGCAAGGCCCTATGTACCCTGGACCTTTCTCCCACACCCATGCTTAATCTCTCAGCTTTTAATATTAAAAAGAGATCCTACTTCTCTCATCTTGACAGGCTGCTAGCAGTGTAAAGAAGCCCCAGGTAAAAGGGGAGGGGTATCCTTAGCTCACAGTCATGTCTACACTGGCCAGTGACAGCAACAGCTACCAAAAACCTCCCAACCCTATTGGCCCCAGCTCACCCACAGGAAGGAATCCCTCAGATCAAAGCCACAAGAAGCAGCCTCTTTAAACTCTTTTCCCCCTCAATCTAGATGTCAAGCTTCTTTTTCTGTGGCCCTGAACCTGAACATCCTTAGTCTACCGAAGCCCTGCCAAAATGAGGGCGGAGATACAAGAGCCTTAAACAGATGGGAGAAAGCATCAGTCGGGCTTAGGATTCAAAGGGTAGCAATGCAGGCTGAGTTTCCATGGTGATGGGCTTAATGGGAGAAAAACAGTATTTGTTTTGCCACCCAGGGTGAAAATGAGAAAAAGGAAGAGATCAAACCCTCTTCAATGGGGTAGGAGCAACCAGAACACTTGAAATAAGGAGGAAGAGGCTAAGACAAAGGATTGGCTGGTGGGCTCTTGGTGCATTGGGGAGAAATTTTAAGACAGAAAGAACAAGTCTAAGGCTGGCCAGGAGGAAAACACACAAATAAAGGGACCCAGCGGCAGGCCTGAGATTCCACTGAACTCCCTGCTTCTTACCCAGAAGCAACAGAACCTGGTCCCCAGCCCTCAAACCCTCCTTCAATACAAACATTCCGCCTCCAAGCCCCTTCCCAGCATGTACCCACCAGGCTCCTCCTTGAGAGGCCTGGGCTCCAGCTCCGGCTCGCTAGTGGGCAGGGTGGTCTCCACAGCCTGTGCAGCCAGAGCAGCCTGAGCAGCTCGCTGGCGGGCGCTTCCCCGGCCACTCACTCTCCGCTTCTTCTCAGTTTTGCTGGACATCATGTAAGTAAAACCTGCAGACACACGGGATGCTGAGCGTTCACAACCAGATCCACCTCCAACCCAGCTCCCTGATAGACGCAGTCCTTTTTGAATTCACAAATTGACTGAGACCCCAGGTATCATAATCTTATCTGGAGGTACCCACACCCTTTCCCTGGGATAAATGCTCCTCACTCCTTTCCCTGGGATATCCCACTTTCTTCAGAGCATTGAGTTAAAAACCAGAGTCAGTCTCTCAAGGCCTTAGGAATAAATGGAAGTTAAAGATGGTGGTGGCCCACCAGACACTCCACTAATGAGGGTTTAGGAATCCCTATCTCTGCCCAGAGGTATGAGAACATAAGATAATCAGGAAAAGACCTACCAAAATGAGGTGCAGCTGCACACACCCTCAACCACTCTACCCTCCAGGGCCACAGATGAGTGAGAGAAGGCCCAGGGAAGGGAAGACTGTCCCCAGGTCCCCTATCCTTTGTCACGATGTCAAGTCAATGAAGTAAACCAAGATGATCTTCCTATGTACCTCCTTTCCTCCAAGTTACCCCCTGGAAGGAGGGAAATGGAAAAATGCTCCTCTTACCCACACTAAAATCTACAACCCCCTTAAAGAAAAACACTATTTGCCATGCGTCTCCTTAGCTTTTAATTCCTGAGGGGTAGGAACCCTGTTTTGTGTGTACTGAAAAGCTCTCTTAGCATAGTTGGCTGAGTAACTGTGCTAACTGATAATGAAGACCAAGATCATTTGACTCCAAATGCCCTGAGAACAGATTGGAAGAAGAAAGGACAAAAGTCTTCCAACATTGAATTTCAAATTGTGTTTGGGGGAGAAAGGAATGGGGCAATAAGGAAGGCCACAGTAGTGCCTCTCTCAGAAAAGTAGGATGGCCGGAAGCAGGACAGCTCTGGCAGGCATTCAGAATCCCAAGGGCAAGTTTGATTCGCTGGGCAGTCCCTCTTCATTCAGCTAAAGCCTGATAGCCACCTGTGGCTTTCCTTCCTCATCCCCCCAGGCTGCCACAGGCATTGATCATAGGTTATGAGTTTTGGACTTGAAGGATTTGTACTTTGCTCCGAGGAAAAACGTTCTATTAGGCCAACACATCAATAAAACCAACTATAGCAGCGCAGCTTCCTCCACCAGTCTCCAGAGAAGCATCAGGCTGTGCTTCCCTGCCTCCAACTGGAGCCTCAGGAGCATTCCGCTGGCAAGGTTGGGAGCGCCCTCCCCATGGGGTTCATCCATGATCCCACCGCAGGCCCCAGGAGGAGCTGTTCTACTAGCCTGGGACTCATTCTATTACTAAGGAAGTACCGCAGCGGACCGGCCCTTTCCTCAAACTGTCTACCAGTGAGTAAATTTCCCCTCACAACAGCTTCCTCACGCAACTGTCACAACTGTCCGCGCTTCATCTCAACCCCAACTGCCCCTTCTTCTCCCCCCAACAACTGCCCCTTCTCCCCTCCCCCCACAACTGCTCCTCCTCTCCCTCTCCCCCCACAATTGTTCCCTCCCCCGCAACTGCCCTTTCTTCCCTCCTACAACTCTCCCTCCTACCCCCTCACCACTGCCTTCTCCCCGAAGCTTCCTACTTGTCCTCCCTCCTCCCCTCTGCCCCCGACACACACCTCACGACGCCGACCCGCTCCTCCCTAGGCTGACCGATGGGCCACTCCAGCCAAGAAGTTTCCCCGCGTGGCCCTCTGGGACGGCACGCGTCGCCATGGCAACCTGGGCAGGCGGGGGCGAGCGGCCGGGGCACGCGCCCGCAGAGCCAGCCTCCTCGGCGCAAGCGCAGTGAAGCCCTGCTCCGCTGCTCCACTGCCCTACTCGGTCCGCGGGTCGCTAGAAGGGACCCGGGGCGAGAGGGCTGGGGGGACAAGGGGAAGCCGCTAAATCTGGCAGGCTGGAGGGTGCGAGGAGGGCCTGGTCTGAGGACGGAACTGGAAGGGCTAGGGTTGGAAACAACAAGCTACCCTCCCGCAGGACACTAAAAAAGCAGGGGAACCCAAGCGCCCGACCCCGCACCCGGGTCTGCAGGCTCTATCTCGAAGGAGTCCAGCAGATGGCGCTCGGTGTCCCGCCTGCTAGGCTCATTGACGCTCTAGAAGGCGCTCCAGGATTTCGAGGCAGCCGGAGCTGCAGCTGGGTCCGGGGGAAAAACCGGGGCTGGAGCACCCCTGCCCTCCTGCTTGTTCCCCCTTCTTAGTTCGGACTGGGGTCTAGGATCACCGGGCAGCGCTGGGCGGGGGAAGGGAGGCAAGAACGGAACTGGAATTTTTGGAATCTGAGGATTGGCTTTGGAAAGCGTCGCTGGTTTTGGGGGGAATAGAAGGCGGGGACTCCCTGGGGAAGGTGACCTGGCCGGGGAGGGGCTCAGCTTTCCATAAGAACAAAGGCTTAGTCCTGGGGAAGCGAGAGGAGAGGGGTGTGAGAGGAGGGGCAGATCTCAACCTATGCTAGGGGGCGCCGCGAGCCGGGGTCAAGGAAGAGGCGCCTAGAAGACTGAGGTGTACCTGGAGCCAGGAGAAGCTTTAGGGCGGCCTGGGAGATACAGGGAGGAAGCCCAGTCAGGCGGATGGGAAGGCACCCTCCCTGCTTCCATCAATAGTGCCTAATTAAGACAAAGGCAGCAGTGAGCCCACTGATTACATTTCCATGAGAAGCTAAATTGATGACATTTTCTTTGCTGGATGAGGAGGGGAGAGGCTGGCACCTCAGCTCCCCCCCGCCCTTTCCTGGTCGGTGTTCACACCTGACAGGTCTCATTATGCCAGTCTGGCACTGCGAGGAGTGGCAGACTTCTGAAGAGCCAGTGGATTAATCCACACCCTGACCTCACCATCCCACCTTCTCTATCTTAATTTCCAGAATTGACAGCCCCTTCCCTTGCCACCCTTCCTCCCCCATTATCCATAAGGTGGGTTTCTGGGCTCAGATTTGTGGCCTCCTGCCCAGCCCAAAGTCCTGTTGCTGAGGACAAGAATTGAAGGAGAGGAGGGTCCCGCCACATCCCAAAACCAGCTGCACAGCAAGCAGGGCTAAGTGGGTGATCCTCTAACCAGATAGGCAGTGGGTGGCAGAGAGAGGTGATATGATTGGTCAGATTCCCCCAGGGAGAAGTCCCAAAGGAGTGAAGATTTGAGGGGAGGCAGGGAGTGGGGAGACTTATAGACAGGGCTCACAGCTCCCTCGGGGAAAGGAACCTTGTGTAGACCTCATTTCTTTTCTGACTCCCCCTCCCCAAACCTTGGCTCTGCCTGGGAATCCCAACCCCCTATATTATGCTAAATAGGTAATCAAACATCTCGCTTTGCTAATTACTGCTCAGTCCGATTAAACACTGCTGAAGCTCATCAACAGAGGTGGAGGTGGGGGAAGGGATGAGGGGGGCCAACCACAGCTGTGATGGGGGTCTCTTCCCCAGGGGCTCTAGGGGACAGCTGAGAAACAGCTCAGGTAGCAAGACTCAGTACCTCCCAAAGGAAGGGAGCAGAGGAGTTGTACCGCAAGACACTTAGTCTTACTGCATCCTCCCAGCATCAGGCTTGCCCCTCCTCCCAGAACCTTCATTACCCTCAGAACCCAGGCATCCGGCCATTCTCACAGCTCCCCACACACACCCCTGTCCCAGCTTTAATAAGTTCTGTTCTCTCACTGTCAATATTTGATTTCTCAGAGCCATCTCCACGGAGAGAGGGGGCTTTCTCTTGCTTCCCCCCTACCTTGGCCCTCTTTTGCCCACCCTAGTCTCTTTGTGCCCCCAACCTTCTCTGAACTAGCTGACTTAATGAAATGATATTAAAGTCTTAAGTACCTCCAAAAGAATGGTTGTTATGGTGAAGGGAGTGGGCAGGACGCCTGGGTCCCTGAGGGGAGCAAGGGCTGAAGAGGGGGAGAATGAGCCAGAGGCTGAGGTCTAGAGGCCCCAGTCCTCAATGGGGAGCAGCAGATTTGGGATCAGCTGGGGGCTGGACCTCTGGATCTTGGCGGGAAATGGGGAATAAGGGCTGGGGGCTAGGAGAAGATGGGAAGAGAGAGGACATTCAGGGGGTCAAGGTCTCAGTCTGCTGTCCAGAGCATCGGTCAGGGATGGAGAGGCCAGCCGGCGGGGACAGGCCCTCTGTGCCAGCAGCCTCCCTGCTGACTGTGCCCTGGGCTGGTCCCGTGAGAACCAGAGTAGATTCCTCTTCAGCCCTGACTCATCCCTCTCCGCCCCCTTCCCCCCAGCAGACCCCCACAGGTGATTTGTAGCTGATGCCCTCACGATGGTAGGGGCCAGAGGAGAGTGTCCCATGACAGGGAAAGCTGAGAGCTTCCAGGAGAGGAGGGAACACAGGCCAAGAGAAGGGAAGCCAAGCACCACCCCACCTCCCCTACCCATCACCATCTCACTCCCCTGGGGACCCTGGCCCAGCCCCAGTCCCCTTGGGGTGGTGGGAATGCAAAGACATTTGGCTGGGGCTGATTGATGAGGGAGGAGTCAGCCACCGGGCAATGAGGCTGCTGTTTGCTGAGCACACAGATTCCTCCCCACTCACCAGCTGCCGCCCCCTGAGGCTGCTCAATCTCACCACCGCCACCATCAGCCACTGGGGTTGGAGGGAGCTGATGCCTGAGTTTCTGATGGCAACTGGGGGAAGCGGAAGAACGAGGACACCAAATGCTTCAATTCCCTTTAGGAATCAGGGGTACCTGGGACCTGCTCCCCTCAGAACTCCCTTTAGGACTCTGCCTCTCCTGCTAGCTTTCAAACATCTCTCCTGCTGCCCTGTTTTCACTCCCATTTATTCTGCATCCTTTTTCCTACCCCTACCCAACACTCCGAGCCCATTCCAGCCAGCACCCTGCCTCCAAACCACCCTGCAACATTTCTCCCAGCCTGCCTACAGATCTTGAAACTCTCCTTGGGGAGGGGGTGCCCCATGTTTGTGAGCTCCCATGTAGCCCCTTGAGAAGCTCCATTTTTCATTCCAACTTAAATTCCAGTTGTGATGTCAACCATTCCTCATCAGAAATTCCCACCTCAACCCTTTGCTCTGTTCTCCTTTCCTTAAAACCCCCAACATAAACCACACATACAAACACACACACCTCAGCCTAATTTACATCCTGCTTCTGTTTGGAAGGATGGCAAAGTCTGAGCTTCTGTCTGCAGCACAGCCCCCCAGGGGCCTCAATCCTATGCTGTTGGGGAGGGGGGCTGCTTTAGTTTCTGTGGTCCCCAGCCCTCTCAGTTCTCTTACATCCACTCTGCCTGCCTGCTCTAGACTCTGTACCAGCAGCTGTTCCACGGCCCCAAAATCTCAGAGCATCATCCTTGCCCTCCCAGAGCTTAAAATTTAGTTGAGAAAACACAACTCACATACACACAAGAAACAAAGGGGAAAAAAATGGAAGACTGAGTTAAATCAACTTCCTAAATGTGGATTCTAGACCTTTAGTGACTTGTTCCCCTACAGGCTGAGGCTGGGGAAGGACAGGACACATCTAGAATCTATGTGTGGTTGTGATGTCCTTCTCGCTATTCCCAAACACGCCAAGATGTCACCTCTATGCTTTGCATTTGCTGTTCCCTCTGTCTGGTATGCCCTTCCCCATAGTGCATGCCTTACTCCTCATTATTCAAGGTCTCAACCAAATGTCACCTCTTTGTAGGGACCTTCCTGATATCCTAATCTAAAGCATCTCCCTGGTACTCTCCATCCTCTTCATCCTGTTACTCTGTTTTGCTTACATCACTTATCACTACCAGAAATTTTATTATGTTGTTCCTCATCCAAATGTGGACTCCATGAAAGCAGGGACTTTGTTTTATTCACCATATACTCCCAGTGTCTGAAACAGTACCTGGAACAAGGTAGACATGTAATATGATGTTGAGGGAATGAATGAACAAATGAATGAATGAATGTCTTCCTGCCCCTCTATTTGTTTTGTTGTAGCTGTTACCCTAGGAATGTGCTTACATATTTGTACCCAGAAAGAGAATAGGATGGCATGTGCTGTTCTGAGTGGAGGTCACCAGTGCTTTCAAATAGCTCAAAAGATACAC
Source organism: Tapirus indicus (assembly GCA_031878705.1). Classification (NCBI taxonomy): domain Eukaryota; kingdom Metazoa; phylum Chordata; class Mammalia; order Perissodactyla; family Tapiridae; genus Tapirus; species Tapirus indicus. Next base: position 10,773,363 of record CM062932.1, read on the forward strand.
AAGTGTCTACACTCATATTGTTAATGTTGGAGGTGGCAGGCAGTCTATAGATGCCAGTGCTCTGAAGGGGTGTGTCCCAGGGTGCTGTGCAGAATGTGCTGTTCCTCTCCCAAGCTGTGCATCTGTCCCCAGGTGTCTCCTGTCTCTCGGCGTGTTATAATGTCTCGGCTGCTTTGGTGAGGTGTTTTTCTGTCACGGAGACTATTTATCCCCACTTCTTTTCCCTCTTGTCTCTCCACCTGTGCCTCTAGATGTGTAGGGGGAGTCTCCCTTGGCTCCCTTGCCCCCTCACATACACAGCCCTGCCCCAGTCTTGGACCCCTCCCTTTTTCACTCGGCCCTGTTGCTGGGCTCTGGGTTGCCATAGTGACGGTTGCCAAGTCCCTGAGGCTGATAGCCAGCGATGGGGCTGTCGGCTCCATCCACGCGGGAGGCTGAGGGGGGCTTCCCATTGTGTGGAGTAGGGGATGTTGCCATGACAACCAACCCCCACTAAGGGGCAGGGACCAACCCTTCCACCCCTCTCAGGCCTCCCCACCTCAGGCAGCTCCAGTGAGGTCTCAGGCTTGGAAGGCAGGAGTACATTCCAGACAGCCCAGCACCTGGCCTCCCATTTTTCAACTCCCCTCCTACAGCGCATGCACCTCTGGGGACCCAGGCATCTTGCTCAACCAGGGGGAAGGGCAGGGGTCCCAGCAGACAGAGGAGGGGCAGGAGGACCCCTTGACCTCCAGGCAGATGACAGACAGCAGGAGGGGACCTAAAGTCAGGGGAGAGGCAGGCAGGGCAGAGGTTGTGACCCCTGCTGACTGGCTTCAGAGATGCTCCTGACAGCTGCTTTTGTGGATGGAGAATGGGGCTGAGTCCGGGGGCTGGGCACCTGGGCTTTCTAGGGGAGAAGAGCCTGGTTTGTGGGTACACAGGGAGCCAGGAGACAGGCCACTTGATGCCTGGGTTCCTGAGTCTTCTGGGCAGTCACACTCCTTCTCCCCACACAAGTCCCCAAGAGCTCAACTCCCCAAGTCAGAGGTGCCTTGGGCAGAGGTGGTAGGGAATAGATTGAACACATGAACATGTTTTTTCCACTTTGTTTCTGACTACAACTTGCCTTGTCTCCAGTGCTTTGGTTTAGCAATAGACGCCCAGGCTTTCCTCACATGTAAATGTATATCCACATACACCCCCATTTGGATGTACTGGCAACTCCACTCCCACCTGGGCTCCTCTCTCCCTCCCCTGAGGTGGCTGCCTTCCTCAGCCTTCTCATCCAGCCCATTATCCCCACCCCATGCACTGCTCACCTCACCGCTCCAACCCAACCCTCTCCCTACCCCTTGGTTTCATGCACTCCAACCCTCAACCAACAAAAGCCGTTCTAACCACCAGTTCTCTGTCCCAATTCATGTCCAGTCATTCTCCAGCCTTCTCATCAACTTTTGAAGTTTTTTATTCTCTTTTTGGTTTTTGTTGTTCAAATTTCCCTTTTACAGTAAAACTATCGAGGTGACGGCCATACCCCGCCACCCCCCCCCCATGGCAATATCAACTTCCTGTTCCCTGGAAAGAGCGATTAGAAAAATCAGGAAGGAGCTGGGAACTACAGCACCAGAGAGATGATTTGACCTCTGGTGGACAAAGCAACCATCTTGGCTGGTGATTGAGGTGGCCGACTTGGTGCCCAAGGGCAGCTCTGATCTAATGAAACTGAGCTGGGAGGAAACTGAGGCAACATCCAATTGTGCACTAGAGGGCAGGAAGAGGTATAAGCTGGTCACTATGGAAACTGGCAGTTACTACGTACCACTGTCAGCTAGACCAGTCAGTAGGCCACCATGTTGGTCACTAAGAAGGGAGCTGTGTTGAGTTTGAAGGGAGTAGGAGAGGGAGGATGTGATCAGCAAGACACCCATCTGGGTTACTGGGGGACAACACATGGGTTCTTGGGGTAGTGCTGTTGAGTAACAGCAATTATATTGGGATAGGGAAAGGGAACAAAAACAAGACAATTTGGGCCTGCCACAGCAGATGGCAGTCATCTTAGCTGTCCTAAAAGCAGCACAGAGAACAAGGGAAAGGAGATCTTGGGAAGTGCCACCGAATACTAGGAGAATCTTCCTCAGTCTGCCCTGTCTTCTTACAGTCAGTAAGTTCCAGCTTCCTCCTGAAACAGGAAGTTCTTCCTGCCCTCCCTTCTCCAGAGTAAGAACCATCCACCTCCCCCCGACCCCCCAGACTAAGCCACTTCAAGTTCCAGCCAGACCACTTCCTATTTCAGAAGTGCTACTTCCTGTCCTGGATGAAGGCACTTCCAGTTCCTGCTGCACTGCTTCTGCCACTTCCCAGGCCACTTCTGTCCAGGCCTGGTCACATCTTGTCTGGAGCAAGTCACTTCCTGTCCCAAGTGGCCCATTCAGCATGAGACCAAGTCCATATGTGTCCTGACCAGTTCATATCTTGCTATTGGCCACTGGACAAAACAGGACACTTCTTCTCATGGTAGCTGTCATGACCCAACCACCCCAATTGGCTGGAGTAAGTATGTAAAGGCCTAGGGCAGGGCAAAGAAGGAGGCCCTGCTGCCCATGCCCTGAGCTAGGGTGGAGTGCCAGAGCCTTCCCCATAAGGCCCCCAATTTTGGCAGACTGAGGGGAGTGGTTGGTAAGAGAGGTCAGAAGAGGGAGCTGAGGGGAGAAATGCTTTGATGTCCCCACCCAGGAGATGGGAGAGGCACAGGATAAGAAGCCAAGAGGGGAAAAGGAGATGTAGGGAGGAGGATGCTAGGGAAGAGGAACAGACCTAGAGACAGAATAGGGAGAAAGAGAATAAGAGAGAGAGAAGAGAAGAGAAAAACAGTGAGAGGCAGAAAGAAAGAGATGCCAACCAAAAGACAGACTGTTCCCGCCCCTAGCTCTCAGTGGGTGAGGGGGACAAGAACCCCTGGGTCATGTTCAGAAAAGGAGGCTGAGTCTCTGCCCCCCGCCAAGGGAATAGGACCCAGGAACACAGAGACAGAGTGGGGCACACATGGCCAACCAGAAGGCAGGAGGTGGTTCAGTGGAAGTCTTAAGGAATCCTAAAAGTGGAGAAGAGGGCAACAGCCAGGAGGAACAACAGAGCTGGTGGGGCAGAGGAGGCCAAGGAGATGCTAGAGGTGTTCCTCCAAGCATGATTAAACTGAAGGAGCACTCCAAGAAGGGCTGGATCCAGGACAGCCAGGTGAGAGGAGCCCTCATACCTTGTAGTAGATGTTTGGAGGGCTCTGGGGGGGCCCATCCTGCACGATGTACACAGGATGCCCATAGTCACCACTCACCTTCTCATAGTGGGGACAGAAGGGGGGGTCTGCAGCCCCACTGCCCCGCAGAGCTATCCCTAGCTCCCCAGGTTCAGCCTCCCTAGGTCCCATCCCGCCTCCGCCCCCCAGGCCCAGAGATCCTCCCCTCCCGAAGGAGCCAGGACCAGGGTGGCGACTCTCCGAAGGCTTGGCCCGCCGTCTCCGCCAACACATGGCACCCCCAGCCCCTGCCACGCCCAGCAAGAGCAGCGCCAGCCCCCCTGCTGCCCCGGCCACTGCAGGCATGCTGGGAGGGGGCAGGGGGCCTTCAGCACCCCGGGAGGTTGCATTGCTGGTGGGGTCACCTGGCAGGGAAGGGGTGGAGGAGGAAAGAGGGGGAGGGGCTGAAGGAGCCACCTGGGCATCCGGACACCCAGCACTGGGGGTCCCCATGGGCTTCCCCAGCAGTGCCCAGATCCCTTGGGGACCCCACCCCCCTCCCCCACCAAGCCCCACTCAGAATCCAGGTGTGTCCAGCCCTTCAGCTCGGTACCAGGCAGTCCTCCCTACTTCTCTGACAGCACTGATTGAAGCACTGACTTGACTAATTAGTTCTAATTGAGTCTTCTCCTCATTTGGCTTCCATTCCCCTCCCACCCTCCTATCCTCTCTTCTCCTCTTTCCTGTATCACAGCTCCAAAACTGAAGAGGGAGGGAGAGGGTGAAGGCAGGGCAGCTGGGGTCTGAGGGCAGAGGAGGCAGGGGAGGGCCGGAAGCTGGACTCCTGGCTCCTACCTGGCATATTCTCCTTCCCAGGCTCCAGGCTGTGGGCTGCCCCTCGGTCTCTCTCCATGGGCATTTCAGACACAGGCTTTCGGGGCACAGCCCCTCCACGGGGACCTGGAGATGGGGAAGACCCAAGGAAGGGGCTAAGACAGCAGCCCCCTGATCGCGATGGTACTGCCCCAACCTCCCTCAGCTCCTAGGAGGTGTGCCCCTGCCCCACTCACTCTGTCCCACTCGGAGCAGCACCTTCATGCCTCTGGTAAGGCACACACCTCCCTGCAAGCTCTCCAGGCCTTCCCGGGTCCCATCTGATGTGGCTGGGAGACAAGAACCAGAGGGAGAAGTTGGCACTCCAGAGAATAGCCCCTATTCTGTCTCCATGCCCTGGCCCCAACACCACCTGAGGGTACAAGGGGACTCTCTTGGCTCCAGTGGTCCCCCGGCTCATCTGCTCTCCATCCGGGGAGCACCTCCCCACTCAACTGCCCTCTGCCCAGCAGTACCGATTATGTAGTAATCATGGTGCGAGCGGAACTCGTGTCCCCAGAGGTTAGGGCTGTACTCCTGGAACTTGATGGTGAAGCGGAGGTCCAAGTCTGGTCGGTCACAAGTAAGAAGGAGATTTGGGGCAGGGGGTGCCTCACAGCGCCGGCCCTGGGCACCCCCTACCAGATACAGTTTGTAGAACTCATAATTAGGAGAGGAGTGGGGGCCAGGAGGCCGGGCCCGGGGGCAGAGCAGGTCTAGCCGGTCCCCGATCTGAGGGTAGAGCACGTAACCACCCTCTGCCTGGAACCTATGGGGAGGAGGGCGAGGAGGACAAGGAGGAGAAGTGTCAGAGGTCTGACCCCCAGAGCTTTGCCTCCCTCACCCCACATCCCTGCAGGATAGCCTTTGTCTGAGTGGAACGTCTGTTCTGACAGAACAGGCACTAAGGACTCTGCAAGCTCATGTCGGAAGCAGCGGGAAGCCAGGCTCAGAGGTCTCCTGCCCCTTGGTGTGCCCAAATGCACTCTTCAGCCCGCCCTCACCACATGCACACTGCCATCTCTCGCTCCATCACCAGCCCTGTTGCCGTGGCAACAGGATGCCAGTTACCAAGGAGCTGGCCTCTCTGGAACCACACAGCCCACCCTTCCCAGGTGATTTCACTATTCCATGGCAGTCAACCATGGGGGTAGAGCCTCCCCTCCCCCAGGCCACCAATGAATTTCAGGGATTTCAGTGCAAAGGGAACAGGGTGGGGGAGGGGTTGTGAACGTTTGATCTAGACCAGTGCCCCAAGTTAGTCAGGCAATGTGACAGGAAGCAAATGTCTGGTCTGGCAATGGCCCTAAATGGGGCTAATGGGAACCAGGGTCTAGGGGCCAACTGCCCCAGACATTTCCCTGCTCAGTACTCCTCCTGCCCCAGGTTTCAGACTTCCTAGGGAAAGTGCTTTGGATTTGAAGGAGCTGACTTTTCTAACCACAGCCAACACAAGCCCACATCTCCCTTGGCCCAGGCATCCACTGGCCCAGCACAGCCACTATTTGCCAGTGACTGCAGCCCCTTCCTGTGCATTAATAGCAGACAGGGTTTCAGAACTGGGTCCCAGGGGACTGCTGTTCAGTGTCTTCCCAGACTCCCAAATGACCCACTCCTTCCCACCCAGCATCCCAAAGATCCCCTAGAACACCCTAACTCCCTTTTCTCAACTCTATCAGAATAAGCCTAACTTGTTTCCTCAAGCTGCACCTGACACTCAAACTGCAGCTGGGAGTTGGAAGGTACGAGACAGAGTAGAGAAAAGACATTTGAGATTATACCCAAAGAGATACGGGAAGAAAGCCAGGACAGGGCAATGTGAGGGAGGCTGTAAAGTAAAAAGAGGAAGAACAATAATCCTAGTTTTCCTTTAACGAGCATAGAAAATGTTCAAACACCTTACTTCTAATCCTCATAAAAGCTGTAAGGATTGAGGACACAAACTCAGAAAGGTTAAGTGACCTGCCCAAGGCCACACAGCTGAAAGCAGCAGAGCTAGGATTAAGACCTAAGATTTGATGAGCTCCAAAGTCCTCCCCCTTCCTATGGCCTCATACAGCCTCCCCAGGGAAGTAGGAAGTTTTCAAAACACAGAACTCTTTTGCTAACGGGGAGTGGGATCTGCACGGAGGCAAGGGACCCAGATGACCTCCCAAGGGTTCTGTCCCACCCTGTGTGGCTTGAAGTTTCATCTGACCCCTGGCCTTTTTTCAGAGCAAAGCAAGCATGCCACAGACCAGAGGGTCTGATGGAAAAGTTTGCAGAAAAGATGGGGGAGGGGGCAACGGAGTCCTCAGGACTCCAGATGCAAGAGGGAAAGAGGAGGCTTTAAGGGGCTCCAGGCTTCTTCCAGAAAGAAGTTCCCAAGCCAGGAAAGCAGGAATATCTTCTGGTTGGGAAACTGTTCCACCAAGGGCTCACTGACTCTGGCTGTGGGCAAGAGTTGGGAGATAGACTGTGTGAAGAAAGTCAAGAAGCCTTGAGGGAGTTGTCCCCAGAGCGCCCCAAATGAGCCCCCTTCCCTCCCATCCCCAGTGCTGAGTCCTTTCTGGAGAGGGAGGCACCCTGCCCTTCCCCTCAGCGCCTCAGCAGCACCTACTCAGCTGCTCTCCTGAGAGCTGACATTAACCAGGCTCCCTCCAAGCCCAGCCCCCGACACCACACAAGTCTCCCACAAACCCAAATAACCACTCCACTGCCCTCCCAGCTACCCATGAACTTTCGGATCCTTGCTCCTTTGGGGTCTTGCAAACTCCTGACACATAGATATCACCACCCACATCTAGCTCTCTGTGCGACCCAAGAATCCGGCTCCCAAGATCACCTCTGTCTAGTTACCCATCAGCTCACCTCAGAGCACCAGCACCCTCCCTCCAGCATCCTCCCAGCTCAGAGAACCTAGCCCCCGCCCGGAGGGTTGTGGGGTCTCCCCAGCCCTGGGCGCTCACCTCTTATTCGCCGAATTCCAGTAGACAGGCTCCAGGCTGAGCCCAGACACCAGCCCCAAAAAACCAAGCAGCAGCAGGCCCCCGACTTGCACGCCCCCCGGCCCAGAATGGGGGGCCCCCATGACCCCGCCAAGGCCTGGGGGGCGGGGCACCAACTCCCCCAAAGTCGCTCACCCCTGGGATGACTGCCTAGGCTGCCCTGGCTATCCTGCCCCGACCACCCGGGCGGCTGATGCCCCCCGCTCCCACGCGGACCCGCTTCCTGCTCTGCCCGCGCCCCCGCTGCGGAGCGCTCAGCCCGCAAGAGCCCTTCCAGGGGCCGTTTGCAGGCGCCCTACGCCCCCGGCCCACGCTCCAGCACCCCGGGATTTGTGAGCGCTAAGTAGGGGACTGGGGGAGCCGGGGGCCGGGCGGGGGCGGCATGAGGCGCCGGACGAGGGAGCGAGGAAGGGGGCGCCGAGCCGGAGCCCCAGCCTCGCCGGGATTGAGGGCAGCGGGCTAAGGGAGGAAACCAGTCCCGAGCCCAGGAGGGGGGAGTTAAAGGAGAGGCGGGGAGGGGGAGAGGATGGCGGAGGGAAAAACCGGAGCTGGAGCTCTAGTCGGAGCCGGCGGCAGGATCCCGCAGCCCACGCCCCCCACACCTCCCTCACCTCTTGCACCTCCCGCCCGCCCCGCCGCCTCGCGCGGCCGGCCCGCCTCACTCCCTGACGCGGTCTCTCACTCCCCTTTTGTCTCGCCAACTCAGTCTCTAGCTTAGTTTCTGCCCGTCTCCCCTCCTGCCCTCGGATCGCCGGAGCGGTTGGAACCTTCCTCTCAAATCCAAGAAGGCTCTCGCCCTCTCCACCCCGAGGAACCCAGACCCTTTTACTCCGACAGCCTCTTCCTCCGCTATTCCAAAACATCACCGCTGCTCCCGGGAGTTCTGGAGAGAATAACCTTGAAGGCTTCGCACTTTACAAAGTGGACTGAGATGATCGTCACGACTACCTGTGTGAAGTGGGAGGGGCAGAGCTAAAGGATCCCCATTGTACTGATGAAGAAACTGAGGCTCAGGGAGGCCCTATGACTTGCCCAAGGTCACACAGGGAGTCTGGGATAAAGCCGGAAACCAAACCCAGGTTGCTTAAGTCCCACCCCTGGGGTCTCTTTTGTCACAGCCTCCTGGACCCTTTACTGTTATCTTGAGATGGGATGAAAGGCAAGAGATTAGGGGGTAACCTTGGGCCCTTCTTGGATGGCTGTAGGGAGATCCGAGGCTGGGAGAGGAAAGGGAGCACCTACAACCCCAAACCAGCATTCAGCCGGAAGGGCTGTTTCCAATTATCCTGGGGGAAGGGAGGAGGATTTGCCTTTTTGGGTGTAAGAACCCTCACTTTCAGCACCTCTGGGCAGGGGTGACATTCCTCCCCCCTCTCAAGCCGGCACAAGCCTCCCATCCCTTCCCTTTGATTGTGATGTCCAAAATCAAATCCCCTGCCGATAGTATCTCTTCAGAGCCCCCTTCTCAGTGTTTGGCAAGGTGTGTGTGGAGGGGGAGGAGCCACTGCTTGAAATAACATACCCCCCCACTCCCCACCCCGCCAAAGACAGAGCAGACAAATGGAAAAACAAGACCAGTGACAGCTGCCGAATGAAAGACTCTCGCCCTTGTCCTGCATCTAAAGGGAATACAGAATGTGACGTCTGTGTTTTTCAGCACCTTTACTCTTTCGGGTGTCCTTGACTCTGGCTACTCAGTAGCCTGCCTCCTGGGGAAGTCCAGGGATGGGGATGCGGGTCCTCCTGCTCCCCTTCCCCCAGAGCTGAGTAATGGTCCCTGTGCTGCTGGATGATGGTAAATAGCATTGAGCACGAATGAGCGGGTGTCTTGTCTGTCACTGTCTGCACAGTCTCACAGAGTCACACCCAACAGTCTGACACACAGCTCCCGCCACTCCTGCTCAGCCACACTCACCCTGACCCCTGCTGCCCCTACCTTGGGAGTGAGATTTCAAACAGGTTTCCCCCCTCTTCAGTTTACCAAGTTGCCTAGCAACCAACCAGGCATCCAAACGAAGCCCCACCCTCACTCACTTGACTTCACACCAAGCTCAGCAGCCCCATTGGCTCCTGCCTAGTCCCACCTCTCAATCCTGGTTTCAGGAACAATATCCCTACTGCTGCTGGACAAGGGAGCCCACTAGTACCCGTCCTGGCCCCCATCTCCATCATGAGCCTCCCCAAATAGACACAAAGACTCTAGTATCATACATATAAAACCTTTTTATATAAACTCACCCTCACCTCCCACTGTCCCTCCCTGTCCCTTCTCACCCTGGGGAGCATTAGGGATACTGGTGTCTGCAGCAACCCCACACCACCAGAGCTGAAGCTGACATTCAAGGTGGACATGGCGCATGGAGAGCAGGGGAAGGTCCACCTCCTGTTCCCCCTCATCCCCACTCTCTGTGGGTTCTGGAAACACACGCTGACCGGAGGCAGTGGCCAGCAGAGGCAGGCTAGGGTGCAGGCTGGAGGGAGAGATGGGCAGAGTCTGTCAGCACCATGAGAGAGGATGCTTGCTCCCTCAGTGACTCACCTCCCTCCCCAACCCAAGCCCCAAGATATGTGGAATTAATTGATGACCTCACTCCATTGGTGCAGTCCTTCTGGGGCAGAAAACTCAGCACTGGCTCTGGCTTCCCCTCATGCCCAGCCCTGCTGGTGTCCCACACAGAGACAGTCCCGCTAGTGCTGCCAGTCACTAGGAAATGCCCAGTCCTGGTGGAGAAAAGAGGCTTGCTGGTATGGAGTCATCACCCCTAGGGCAGGAACCCCTCACACCCAGGGGCTGGGACCCTACAGCTGGGCTCTGGCATCCCTGGGGGCATCAGGGCCCTAGACAGGAAGGACCCAAGGTCACTCACGGGTCCAGATCGAAGTAGATGCGCTGATTGGTGGTCACCTCTCGACTCAGGGACCACAGTGGATGACCAGGCTGCCGGAGATCCCAGCAGAGAAGCTCAGCATCCTGAAGACACAGAACAGGGGCCTGGAGTCCAACCCTCCCCCACTCCCCAAGACATCCCTGCCTCCCTCAAGGTTTACAGGCATTCCTTTAGCTTGGGTTGATTTAGTCCCAAGTCCATCCTCCAACACATCACAGATTATATCCCCACTCCTGCCTACTACCCACCCTCTTTGGAATCTCAGGACATCACCCCTACCTTGCGGGCTCCCGAGAAGAAGCGGTTGCCATCAGGGTGAAAGCAGAGGTGGGTGATGCCCGCTTTGTGCCCTCCCAGCAAGGCGAGAGGGGAGCCATCATCCCAGGCATACAGACCCAGGGAGCGGCCGTAGGAGCCACAGGCATAGAGGGGCTGGGCTGGGCTGAAGGCTATGCAGGAGATGATGCCACTCTGGCCCTGCTTTTTGGCTAGAAGGGGAAGGTACAAAGTGGGGAACAGGGCAATGACACCTGACATTAAGTGGGCTAATCAGAGGTGCACCTCTGTCTCCTGTCCCAGAGCCCATGTGCTGGGACCCAATGTCTCTCCCGCCCCATTTGTCACAAGCAAGATGAAGACCTCTGATGCTCCCCAGATCCTTCTTTCCCCGCAAAGGACTGCAATGTCCAAGACCTACTTCTTCCCTCTCAAATCTATTTTTCCTTGAAGGGATGGAAAGCTGAACATTTACAGGAAAATGGAATTAGCTTCACCTCCAATTTTCTAGAGACACCAAGATTTTAGAGACCAAAAGGTACACAGCCAACAGGGCATAGGCTCAGGAGTGAACCAGCTCTTTACCCAGCGGTTTGACCTTGGGAAAGCTTCGTCCCCTCCCCAGGTCTGTTTTCTCCTCTGGGCACAACCTGCCTCCCAGAGCTGTACTGAGCATGCTGTGACCCACTAAGTGTGGCCCCTTGGCTCACAGGAGGCCCCTCTGCACATGACAGTGTCATTCTCCCTCCTCCTCCCTTGGAGGGACCGATCTTACCAAACGTGGCTCGGACCTCACAGTCGCGGCCGGGCCGGCCCGTAAAAAAGACACGCACAGTCCGGTTGAAGCCACAAAAGAGCTGGGAGCCATCCGGGGAGAAGCAGAGCGAGTGGGCTGCCGTCAGCTCGTCCTGGGGGCAGGAAAGGGCTGAAAACAGGCCTAGCAAAGCCTTGGCCAGTCATTCTCAAGGAAGGAGAACTGGGCCAGGACAAGCCCTGGGGCTGGGCGGGGAGCTCCCTACCAGGTGGTTGTAGGCACGAAAGGAAGCCCGGAGCTCTCCAGTGAATGCATCCCAGATGTGAATCGGGTTCTCCCGGCTGCTGCTGGCCACGCTGAGAGAGACATAGACACAGAGGCCCCAGTGCTGTCAAAGGAAGGGGAGGAAGCCAACTGACCAGCCCTCTCAGCTCGCATCTAAAGAGCACACCAAGCTTTCCTCCTCCGGAGACCCCTGGCAGCCCTTGACTCTCTTTCAGTAGAGGGTCCCTTGAAACTAGGGGGGATGTATGGGAGGCAAAGGACATCACTTACTAAGAGGTGTCTGGCTGGGTTGAAGACATCAGAGAATACCAGCAGTAATCATAGATGGTGTCACCTTCCACCATTCGAAGGACAGGGGCCTGGACAGAGATGTGGGAATGCATGGGTCACTGGCAGGAAAAAGAGGCTGACTCGGGCCTCTAGCAGTTTTATGGTAGAGGGAGACCGTCTGTTGGCACTTAACCAGGCAGGAGAAGGCAGATGGGATAAATAAGAAGCACAGAATCTTGATCTCATGTTCAAGGGTCAACTCAGACTTTAATGTCAAATTTGGACCACTAAAAGCCATATAGATTTATCTTTTTGCTTTTTAAACGCTTAGAGAGGAAGAAACAAATAACATCCCAACCCAGAGACAAAGAACCAACCAATGATACGAATATTTACTGAACACCTACAAGGTGCCATTCGATCCTTTTAAAAAATTATTAAACAGTTCATATATGCAAAGGAATATTTTAAAAAACCCTGTGACTCCTCCACCCAGCTTAAGAAATAATATATTATACAAAACAGGGGCTGGCCCGGTGGTATAGTGGTTAAGTCCATGCATTCTGCTTCAGGGGCCCGGGGTTCGCCAGATCGGATCCTGGGTGCAGACCTACAGACCGCTCATCAAGCCATGCTGAGGCGGCGTCCCGCATAGAGCAACTAGAAGGATGTACAACTATGACATACAAGTATCTACTGGGGCTTTGGGGAGAAAAAAGCAAAAAAGGAGGAAGACTGGCAACAGATGTTGCCAGGGCCAATCTTCCTATAAAAAAAAAATTATACAAAACAGTTAAAACCTCTTCTCAGTGAAACCCTCCCTCAGAGGTAAACACTATCCTAATTTAGCATTCTCATGCATTTCTTTAGGAACATAGTCATACAGAGAAAAAATAATGTTTACTGTTGTCTTGCATGCCTTTAAACCTAATATTAATGGTGCATCCTTTTGTGATTGTGAGATCTAACCATGGTGACACACTTAGCTCTAATTCATGCATTTCCACTGCTGTCCAGTACTCCATTCACCTATCCTTCTCTATTGATAGTCACTGATGTTCTTCCATTTTTTGGCTAGTGTGCTTTAACATTCTGCTACATGTGTGGGAGGGTTTCTCTACAGCTTCTGCTAAAGAGGGAAATTACTGGGCTCTTACCATAGAGCTTTGCCAACTCTGCTAGATAATGTCACATTTTTTTCCAAAGTGCTCCTCCCGATTTACTCTCCTGCCAGCGGCATATGAGAGAGCCTGTTACTCTGCATTCTCTTGGTATTGACAGACTTTTAAATTTTTCTCAATTTGGAGGCTGTGAAATGGTATTTCATTATAGTATAAATTTGCATTTCTCTCATTACTAGTGAGGTTAGACACTTTTCTGTTTCTTAGCTAATTAAGTACAACTTTTCATAATTTTTGCTCATTTTTCTACTAGGTTGTTATCTTTCTCTTACTGATTTGAAGGAAATCATTTTTTTTTTCTTGGTGAGGAAGACCAGCCCTGAGCTAACATCCATTGCCAATCCTCCTCTTTTTGCTGAGGAAGACTGTCCCTGGGCTAACATCTGTGCCCATCTTCCTCCACTTTATATGGGATGCCACCATGGCACGGCTGACAAGCAGTGCGTCGGCCGGCTCCCGGGATTGAACCCACCAATCCCGGGCTGCCAAAGCGCGGACTAAACCGCTGCACCACCACGCGGCCCCCTGAAGGAAATCTTTAAATCATCTGGATACCAGTCCTTTGTCAGTTATTTACTGGCCTTTGGGGTGATGTCACCCAGTCATGACTTCAGTTTCCACTTCTCCACTCTGAACTCATATATCTGACTGCCTGGTGGAAAGCTTCACTTGGACAACCCACAGGCTCAATTTGTCCATAACGGATCCAGCATCTGTGGCCTTCAAACTTGCTATTCCTCCTGGGCTCCACATCCAATTTTCAAGTCTGAAATCTGAGCACCAGCCTTGACTACTACTAATCTCCCTTTCCACTCCTGGTCCAACCCAATACCAAATCTTACCAATTCCACCTCCTAGGGTTCTCTCAAACTTGTCTGCTCCCCTTCATTCCCATGTGAAGCCACTGCCTTTTTGCTAGCATTTCTGCCACACTCTACATGTTCTCTGGCCTCTCTGTACCCCCACACTACACCCTGACCATCTATTCCCCACACGGTAGCCACATCAAAGCCCCAGAGACCTTGTTAAGTTGGAATTCTGTACAGTCTCATTCTCCTGCTTAAAACATTTTAATGACTCCACATAACCCTCGGTATAAAATTCAGTCTTCCATACACAGCCTTCCATTACCAGGCACCTACCCCCCACCCACCTTTCAAGGCTCATCTCTCTATACTCCTTTAAAAATCTCTACATCCCACCATTTTGACTCTCAGCTCTCAGAAGGTGCCAACTCACCATACTCTCATACTGCAGGCTTTCATGCACAGTAGTCTCCAAGTCTGGAATATTCTTCCTTCACCTCCCCCAACAACTCCTCCTGGTTGAATCCTAATCATCCTTTGGTCTCTTAGATGCTTATTCCACTGGAAGGTGCTTCTTCCCTAACCCCTCGAGCTGAGCAAGGTGCTCTGCTCCATGTTCCTATAGCCCACTACATCCCTCACCCTGCACCGAACCACTCTGAGAAGGCAGGAGTCATGTATGTCTTGCCACAGTTTCCCCAACACCTAGTATCCAATCAGCAGTCAATAAATAATGTCTTCATGAACAAATGGAGACAGGAGATTGTTTCAGTAACAAAAGGCCCAAACAGGACCTTGAATTATAAAGCAGGGGCAGTGGAGTAGAGAGAAGTGGATGGATTAGAAAGATTAGGTGGACTTGATGAGATTTGGTAATTAATTGGATGTGGGAGGTTAGGGAAAAAGAAGATTAAAAGATGAGACTCTGCCTTCTGGTTTGGATACCTGAGGTCACCCAGATGGTGGAAGGACCTGGGGTGCACAGGAAGGCTATGAGGTGCCAATGCCCTTGGTGAGTGAGGGAGAATCAAACAGCATAAGCCTCAAAGGAAAAGTTTTTGCAAATGGAAAGAGCAATTGTCTGGCTATAACATTTGCGAATGAGGACACCCCCACCCCCAACCTGAGATATGTAGGGCACAGAGGAGGCAGAGTCTCCCCTCGAGAGGGCTAGAGGGAAGGGAAGGCCTCAGGCAAGAGTCACAGGGTAAGGAGAATACTCAGGGAAGAGGCTGGTGAGTTAGGAATAGGAGTTCCAGAAAACTGTGAAAAGGTAGAGAAGGGAGGAGAGGAATTGGGAAGAAGATGCACACAGGTATATGGCAATACCCAAAAATGCCCCTCTGCCCCAATTTCCCCACCTATATAAATTTCATCCCTTTCCAAATACTAAACTTGCAGGCATCAAAAATAAAAATCCCAGGGTCGGCCCTGTGGCATAGTGGTTAAGTTTGCATGTTACGCTTTGGTGGCCAGGGGTCCACGGGTTCGGATCCTGGGCGCAGACCTACACACTGCTCATCAAGTCATGCTGTGGTGGCGTCCCACATACAAAAAATAGAGAAAGATTGGCACAGATGTTAGCTCAGCAACAATCCTCCTCAAGCAAAAACAGGAAGATTGGCAACAGACATTAGCTCAGGGCCAATCTTCCTCACCAAAAAAAAAGAAAGAAAGAAAAAAGAAAATCCCTAATGAGTGAGGTTGTGATAGAACTGGTAAACTCATATTGCTAACAGCAGTTAAAAAAGAAAAAGGCACAAAAACTTTTGAAAACAAATTAACAAGACATAAAAAAAAATTAATACTGTCTGACCTAGGGTATTTCTTCCTCATAACATTTCTCTTACGAAAAGAATCTCCATCAAAACACATGAAGATGTTCACTGAAGAATAATTTATGATATAAAAATCCTGGAAACAACCCAAATGTCCAAAACAGGGGAATAAGTAACAAAATTATCACAGCATTCAGTGCAATATCATACACCATTAAACATGATAACTAAGAAGATTGGAGCATCATGAAAAACATTCAGGATATGATTGTTAAAAAGAAAAATGCAGTATCCAAAACCATCTACTATAGGATTACAACCACATAAAAAGCTTCAGTACTTGAACAGAGCTTGGAAAGAATGTAGAATAATTTAAAGGGCTGAATTTTTAGAGTGATGGATAATGACGTTTTCCCTTTTTAACAGTCTCGTTTCTCTTAACACAAATTTGTGGAATAAGTACTCAACCTCCCACATTTCCAGAGTCTCTTCTAACGATCCCTGCCTGAAAGAACTCTGATCCTGAACTCTCTCAGGATGGCTGCACCACACCCACCTGGCCCTGAGACACCACAGCTTTCTGTCCCAGGAACCAGGGCTGGGAGCGCCTTATAGCTTGTACTATGGCTGCAGCCTCCCACCTTAGAGCCGCACATTAGGTAAGCGTTCAGGACCATCCCTGGAACTGGGCACCCTTCTTTTAGGAAGCTATCAAGACTTGCACTCCCATTAACCTCAAGCACTAGAGAAGTCCCAGTTTTCTGGGTCATCTAGTATCACCACCTGTATACTGCTCTACACACTCCCTAAACAGCCCCAACCCCATGCTCCTCTCTGACCTCCCAAATCCTTAACCCTTGGCCTCTGAAATTCCTACCCTAGGATCTAAAAACTCCCTTATTTCTCATCTTCTCAGAAGGCTCCATTCACCCACCTGGACTTGCCTGACCCCAGGTGTTCCCTGTGGCCATCTCAAGCTGAAATGTCTTTAATTCTCACCCCCCATCCCAAGTACACACCTCAAGGACAGAAGGTGGATGAGTGTCAATTGTGCTCCCCACTGTCATTTCCAAATCTTTTCACTTCCCCAAATTCTACCTCCTCTGCAGTTCCTGTCATCAGACTAGCTCCCACTTTTTGTCACCCTCCCTCATTCCCTGAGGGTTTATCTCCTGGTTCACTGTCTCACTCCCCACAGATACTCCTGTTATTCTTGATGACTTTCACTTCCACTAGGACTTTGAACCTGCTCTTCTCTCTGCCCAGCATATTCTTCCCCAAAATATCAGCTTGGTTCATCCCCTTCCATCCTTCACGTCTCTATTCAAATGTCACCTTAATAGTGAGGTCTTCCCCGACCACCCTTTTTAAATTGCAATTCATTCCCCCACCACTCTTCCCTGCTTTATTTTTCTCCATGGCACTCGTCAGATATGTTTTACTTTGTTATTTCTTTATTGCCTGTTCCCCATACTAGAATATAAGTTTCACAAGGACAGGGACTTTGTTTTGCTCCTGACTAATCCTCAGCACCTCAAACAGGCCCTGGCACATAGAATGTGCTCAAAAAATTTTGTTGAATGTATGAATCAAGGAAAGAATGATAAATCCATCCAACACCCTGGCCTCTCCCATTCCTTGACCTCCTCAGCACCCACAGCCATGGCCATCCCTCTACATCAGCCATCCACTCCCATAATTGAGTCCTGGGCTTTGTCTCTGGGCACAGTCTCTAACTACCACCTCTGACCCATCTGGTTCACTTGCTCTGCTATTTCTACCACAACAATTATTCAGCTTAGTCAAAAACATACTTACAGTCCATTTCCTTACTCACTTTACATTCTCGTCAACCGTTACATGCATACTCCTGCAGACACTCTCAAGACACCCTTCTCTTTCTCTCCTGGCAAACCCTAACCTGATTAGCCTCTTTTTCCACACTTGCACTTAGCTGACACCAATGACTACTAATATTTGTTGAACACTTACTACATGCCAGACACTGTTTTAAGCACTTTACACTAATTCTTTTAATACTCCCAATAACTCTGTGAGGTGGATGCTATTATTATCATCCTCATTTTACAGACAGAAGAACTATAGTCAGTTAACTTGCTGGGGAAAAATGCACAACCACACTAACTGGTCTCACTTTAAATGGATGGCAAATTTCTAGCGGGCACTGAACAAAGACTAGCAATACTACCACATTCCCTGGTGGGTTTGATTTTCTACTTCCCAAGACCCATCATTTCACACCTTCCGCTCTCTCTTGAGACTCTTTTCCTTCAGTTGATAACCTCCTTTTATATTTCCCTGAGAAGCCAAGAGACAGAGACATCCAAATCTTCCAACCACTAAACACCTGCCTCTGAAGGCATCCTCTGCCTTTCTTCCTACTGCACGGAAGGATTCCGCACCTATAAAAGTCAGTCCTCTAATGTACTCTGGATCTCACCTTTACCCAGCCACTCAGAGACTTTGTATCCCCTCTCTCTCCTACAGCATCAATCCCTCCTTCTCTACTGGGTTATTCCTGACACCATAGAAGCACCCCATTAACCATTCTTTGGCCCTACATTCCCTCTGGTCACCATTCCATTTCTCAGCTCCCTTTCACAGGAAAATTTTCCAAAGAATTGTCTGTTACTTCCTCTTCCACCCACTCTAATTGGCTTCCACCTCCATCACTTCTCTGAAAGTGCTCTTGGCAAGCCACTAATGCCTTCTTGGGTCACTCTCTAAATCTGCCTCCCTCTCAACAGCATTAGACATGACTCTCTGTCTCCACTGTTGTAATCTCTCCTGCATCCCACCTCCATATGATGGAGTGCTCAGGGCTCTGCTTGAGACTTCTTCTCCATCTCCTTCTCCTTCTCCATCTTGAGATTGAATCCGTTCTCAAGACATAAGACAAAGTATACCCCCAGCCCCAATTTCTCCTCTTAGATTTACATTTCACATTTAATGTACCTAAAAACTCTTGATTTCCATCCCAATACCTCTTCATATCCCCGTTTCCTCCTCTGAGTAAATTGTACCATCATCTACCTGCCTACAAAAGCCTGGACATCACTCTTGATTGCTTCCTTCCCTGCACCACCACATCCAATTGACCTCCAAGTCCTACATAATATACTTCAAATCCATCCACATCTCTCCATCTCTCCTGATACCACCCTACCAGCACTTCTCACCTGGACTGTGATATCCGCATCCTAATGAGTCTCCCTGATTTCACTCTTGCCCACTCACAATCCATTCTCTAAACTTCAACCATCATTTCACTCTCCTATTTTAAAACTCTCCCATGGCTTCCCAAATAAACTCCAAATGCCCTACCCACAAGATCCAACATGACGTGGCTGCTAGCCACCTCGACCTCCTCACCACACTTTCCCCCTCACTGGCCTTCTTTCTGTTCCTTGAATACACAAAGCTCTTTCTCAGCTCTGGGTCTGTAATATCATTGCCTCTTCCTGGAATGCTCTTTCCACAGCTCTTCGCATGACTGATCTCATCACCGTTCAGGTCTCAGCTCAAATGTCTCCTTTTCAGAGAGCCCCTCCCTGACCATTTTATCTAAAGTGGTATCCTCTAGTTAGTCTCTCTTCACTCTGTTTATTTATAACATTTATTATAACATGTAATGAACTTTATTACCTATTGGTTTACATGTTTGTTGTGTATCTCTCACATAAGAAAGCAAAACAGCTCTTCACCTGTCTCATTCACTTTATCCCAGCACCAAACACAGTGACTGACACACATATTCATTCAATAAATATCGGTAAGTCAATTAAATACTGCCATGAAAAATCCACTATTCTTTTATGGGAAACACATATTCCCAACTAAAGAAAGGACAAACATTTCTTTAAATGACTTGAGAATTCAGGGTTGAAAATGGTACCTGTGGAAATTCATGGTGAAGAAATGTCCTGCTTGTGAGCAGAAAACAAGTGGACTGTACTTTCTTCATCCACAGGAAGGACTTAAATGTGCAGTGGCCAATGAAGGAGCAGAGTTAGCCCCTACCCTTACCATTTCTGCATATTCCAGCTGCTCCTCCTCATTGTACAGCTCTGGGGGCAGGTTATAAATCCGCAGGATGTTATCAGCACTATTGGTCAAGATGCAGGAACCATCAGGGGCCCTAGAAGTAGAAAAGAGTCAGAAAGCTGGACAGACTTATATTTTCCAAGTGTAGGGCCAGGACTGAGCCTATCTCTGGGGTAGGTAAGCCCCTCAAGACCTTGGAGGAAGTAGAAAACACACGATCCTAGATGAAATTTAAGCTCAGTCCAAGAGGGATTCTTACTCCTTCTCCCACCTCTGGTGGATCCTTCTCCCAACTAACTGGAGTGTTCTAAGGTGAAAATCCTGGGCATGGTTCTCTCTCTGCTGCATTATCCTCACTTACCACTTACAGCCTTTCAAGAAGTTCTCAGGTTGAGTGCTGAACTCTGACCAGGAACCACTGAGAAAGCGAGGTAGCTGGGAGAAGCTGTAGTTCCAAGTGCTAGAAGGAAAATGGGGGGACAACAAACCTGGGTCGCCAAAGCAAATAGGAAATGGGCCTGGAGAAGTAGGGCTGAAGACTGGTGGAATAGGTATGTCTCATACTTCCGTACATCTCACACTTCCTATCTCCTCAGATTGCTGAGTCAACTGCCATCACCACTTACGTGTATCCCTCATCCTCTGGAGCGGGTTCTTCAGACACATCTTCCATGGCTTCTCCAGGCCCTGACTCTGGCCTGTTCGTTTCTTCTACAGGAAGGTTCACATTTTCAGAAAATTCTTGCTCCTCGATTCGAGGACTCAACTCACCAGGAGTACCAAACCCTGTTTCCAGGGGATTGGAGAAGGAAGCTCGGTCCACCTCCTCCAGCTCCTGGGACACAGCTGAGCCAACCATGGGATCTGGGGACACCTGGGGCGGATCATCCCCATCGGGTGGCGGCAGCATCAGTTCAGGGTCCGTGTTTTTATCCATCGGGGAAGCCTGAGGAGAGAGACAGGCTGGAGCTGGGTCCTGGTCCGAAAGAAGGCAGTCCGGAGCTAACAGTGGCGCCTCCGGCGTCTTCATTCTGCAGAGGAAGCGCGGCAGACATTGGCCTCGGCCAGGCAACCCTCTTCCCGCTGGCTACCAGCTCCCTGGCTCGCGGAGCGGCCGAGACTGCTTCAAAGTTCGCACGGATCCTGGAGAAACCCACCTGTACCTTCCTTCTTTTTCCGGGAGGGGGAGAAGACCCCCAGAAGGCAAGGCGAAGAGGTGGACAGCAACGTTGAAAGCACGGCGCTCCTTAACCCGGTCGGTCACTACGCACCACTTGCTCTCGCGGGATTTGGGCACGCCTCTCGATTGGACCTCTGCATCACGGATCAGATTTCGCGGGCGACCCACAGGAGGCGCGGGGCAGGGACGCAATAGGTCACTGTTTACCGTTCCCATCAAGCCCTGGGGCTCCTAGTGGTTACTGGGAGTTGTAGTCTGAAAGCCTCTGCCCCCGAGAGAAGGGCCTGAGCTCCCCCTGTCATCTCCCGCGGTCATTCTTAAAGCACCTATTCCCTCCTTCCTAACCTGCAGAGGGCGCTAGCGTTATATTTGATTTTACAGGTTTTGAACCTCTTTTACATCTCGTTCGCCAAATTCCTCAGACCTCTGTCTTTTCATTCATTCAATAAATATTATTACTGAGCTCTTACTTGCTACCCAGTATGTATTAAGTACTGGGAAATACAACAATGAATAAGATAGTAGACAAGATCCCTGCCCTCCTAAGGCTTACGTTTCTGTGTATTGAAGGCAAGGAACAAATCTTTTCAGAAAGTGTTAATAACTGTGGAGGAAATTAAACAAGATAGTGTGATATACAGTATCTGGAGGAATACGTTATATTGAGATATTAAAGAAGGCCTTCCAAAAAGGTGGCATATTAGCTGATGAGAAAAATTACACAGCTTTCCGAGAGAGGAGTGTTCCAGGCAGAAGGAAGGGCAAGTGCAAAGGCTTTCTTCCACCTTCACATTTGACACAGTGGCAGGAGTCTTCCAAAATGGTTTCCACTAATTCTGCCCTCACGGCTCTGGCTGGTTGAACTTCTCCACCCCAAAATGTCAATAGCTACAGCACCAATACCGCGAGAATCCTCTCTCCGTGCCCTCCTCTCCGACTCTGCATTCCCATCGCCTCCGCCCGAAGGCGAATTGCTTGCCCTTACTTGTTATGGCGACTGTCCAGCTTTGTGCCAGAAGCCTCGCGGGGCTTGCTGGGATTGGGATTTTCCCCTCCCATGTGCTCCGACTGGCGCTAAAAGTTTTGAGCTTCTCAAAAGTCCAGAGCCACCATCCTGGGCGCAGGTAGCCGCTGGGTTCCGGGGTCACCTGGCGTCCGGCCTCGGAGCGTGCTTCCCAGGACGGTGACACTCTCCCCTGAGGTTCGGGTAAGCTCGTGATTGAGGCTGATGAGTCCTCTCTGAGTCACGGGCTCTCAGCTCCGCGTATTTTCAGCTCGGGAGAATCGTGGGGGCTGGGGGTGGGGCATTGGAGACAGCGATTTGGGGGGGGAATGGAAGTTTGACTGGCGGCACCAATATAGGAATGCAATGTTGGGAGGCCTGGGTGTAGATGATGGGGATGTTAGGACCAGTTGAAATCAAAGCTGAACACCTGGGCGGGGGAGTGGGACTTTGGGGAACTTTGAGCCGGCCTAAGGGGTTCTTCCCCACCCCCCTCCATCCCAGTGCCAGTTATGGGGAATCCTGAAATAAGACGCACAAAGCATCAGGGTCTAAGACTTGCGGATCCCGGAACTTTGGGAACTTATGGTTCGAGATTTTAGAGCCCATGGCATGCTGATGGAACCCCGGGCTTCATTCCGAAATGATTATTCGGGGTGATCCGGGAAGCCCAAGCAGCTAAGGTCCCGGAACTTTCGGACTTTTGTCCTTCCTGGAGTGGTCTTTCAAACCGGTCCCCGGCTCCGCTAGATGGAGAAAATCCAATTAAAGACTGTCAGTCGTCGAAGTGGGAAGTGCTAAACGAGAGATTTGCCTGGGAAACCAGGGAGGACTATCCGGGTCTCAGAAGCCCGAGAGCCCTGTTATTGTTTGGCTCTACATTTACATTTCTGCCCCTTGCAGCAGCGTTTCCGGTTTCTTTTTTTTCGGGGCAGCTCACTAGGCACCCGATGAGAGGGGAGTAGAAAGACAGAAAATGTCCTTTAGACTGGTTCCTACTACTTGTGGAGGTAGGCTGCTAACCCCCTCCTCTACTTTTTTTTTTTCCTTCCTGGAGAATTTAGTTACCGCTTTGGGGAAGGAAGATGTATTTGTTTCGAAGCAAACCTCAATCCCTCCCCCCTGTTTGAATGGTGTGCTCCACCCCGGTCGACTGCAATCTAGGCGGACCCTACCATTGCGTGGGACGGGGTTTTTTTTAAAAAGGGTGCAGAGGGCAACCCCTGGGTATTTTCAAAAAAGGGTACATTTAAGAATTAAATGATTAAAGAGTATAACGATAGGTCGTTTGTTTGTGGCGGAGAAACACTTTCTCTTGTTTCCGGCTTTGGGCTAAGCCATTCCACTTTCGGACGCAGACTGAACGTCCTGAAAGCGGAAGGGGCGGGCCCTGAGGCCCTGAGTGCCGCTCTCCGGTCCCGGCTAGTTTTTTCCTGTGGGAGGCGGTGAAATCCAACGCGAATCCCTTTCTCCCGCATCTTCATCACTTAGGGCGCGGTCATTTCATTCAGCAGTCACTTACCGTGCACCTGCTACGAACCAGACACTGCGCGGTACTTCTGTGCTTATCTTTTTTCTAAATTGAGGTAGCATTTACACCCACTGCAATTAGACGAGTTTTGGCAGCTAACCACCGTGTAACGCCTATCAAAATACAGAATATTTTTATCCCCCCAGAAAAGTTTCTCATGCTTCTTTCCAGTCTGTCTTTGACCCCCACCTCTATTTTGATTTCTGTTGCCTGTTGGAGGACTTGATATAAGTGGAATCGTACAGTATATGCTCCTTTGTGTCAGGCTTCTTTCCTTCAGCATAATGTCTGTGAAAGTCACCCATGTTATTGCATATATTAGTGGTGTATCAGTATTTTGTGTTTTTTTATTTAGTATATTCCATTAGACGAATAAACCATCGATTGTTTATCCATTGTCCTTTTGATGGCCATTTGAGTTTCCCGTTTGAGGTTATTTTGAATAAAGCTGCTATTAACGTTCTTGTACAATTCTTTTTGTGGTCATATTTCATGTTTTTTGGATAAATACTTAGGAGTGGAATTGCTAGGTCAAAGAGTAGAGAGTAAATCTGTATATTCTTTTAACTTTATTTAAAAATTCAAGATTTTCAAAGTGGTCCCATTTTGCACTCCCACCGGCAAGATATATCCTTCTCTAGAGTTGTATACCATTGTGGTTTTAATTTGCGGTTTTCTAGTAACTATATTCAACAGTTTTCATTATACTTATTGGCCATTCCTGTGTCATATTTGAAGTGGCTCTTCAAGTCTTTTCCCTGCGTTTTAAATTGGCTTATTTGCTTTTTTTTTTTATTGTTGAGTTGTAGAGTTCTTTATATAATCTGGATACAAATATCTTTTGTCAGATACATGTGTTTTCTCCTGCCCTGTTGCTTGCCTTGTTGCTTAACAATGTCTTAAGAGGAGCAGAGAATTCATCTTTTTTCTTTTAAGCTTTTGTTATGGGGCCAGCCTGGTGGCGCAGTGGTTAAGTTCACACGCTCTGATTCCTTGGCCTGGGATTGGCAGGTTCCCGATCCTGGGCATAGACCTACTCACTGCTTATCAAACCATGCTGTGGCAGGCGTCCCATATGTAATAAAGTAGAGAAAGCCAGTCTTCCTCAGGAAAAAGAGAGGAGGATTGGCAACAGATGTTAGCTCAGGGCTAATCTTCCTTACCCGAAAAAGGAAAAGAAAAGTGTTTGTTGTGACCTGTTTAGGAAATCTTACCCCAAGGTCATGAAGATATTCTAGGTTTTTTTTTTTAGAACCTTTATAGTTTGAGGTTTTATACTTAGGTCTATGTGCCATAATTAATTAATTTAAAAATAATTTTTTCATGATGTGAGATAGAGGTCTAGGTTCTGTTTTGTTGTTGTTTCTTATATGGATATCCAGTTGTTCTAGCTCCACTTGTTGAAATAGCCTTCCTTTCCCCACTGAATTGCTTTTAGTTGGAGTGCTTGGTCCATTTATATTTAATGCAATTATTGTAAGGTTTGGGTTTATATCTGCTATCTTAGTGCTATTTCTGTCTCCTTTGTTCTTTTCTTCAAACATTTAAGGAAGAAATAATACCAAGCTTACACAAACTTTTGCAGAATATAGAGGCGGTAACATTGCCCAACTCGTTTTATGAGGCCAGCATAATCCTGATACCAAAACCAGACAAAGACATCACAAGAAAAGAAAATTTAGATCAATATTCCTGTTACAATATATATATGCAGAAATCTGGCAACTTTTAGCACATCAAACCTGATAGGTATAAGAATGATAAATACATCCTGACCAAGTGGAGTTGATCCCTGAATTGCAATGTTGATTTAACATTCAAAAATCACTGTAATCTGCCACATTGACACATTAAAGGATAAAAATCCTATGAATAATTCAAGAGATGCATAAAAAGCAGCTGACAATATGCAACACCTATTCATGATTTTAAAAAAACAACCAACCTCCTAGCAAACTAGGCAACTTCCTCAGTTTGATAAAGGGCAACTCCAATCAAGTTACTATTAACAACTTACATAATAGTGACAAACTGAATTCCTCTAAGATCAGGAACTAGAAAAGTATTTGACTCTCACCACTTCAGCATTATACTGGAGGTCTTAGCCAGGCAAGAAAAAGAAATAAACATAATTATTGGAAGGGAAGAAATAAGTGTTTTATTCACAGATGGTATGATTGTGTACACAAAAAATTCTAATAGAAAATCCATTTTAAAACTATCAGAACTAATAAGTGATTATAGCAAGGTCACAGGTTTCAAAGACAATATCCATAAATTGTATTTTTATATAATAGCAACCATTGAATCTCAGTTGGAAAATGAATTGTAAAAACAATGTCATTTACAATAGCATCCAAAAAGATGGTATACTCAGAGATAAATTTAACAAAAGATGGACAACAGCTCTATATTGAAAACTACAAAATATTGCTGAGAGAATTTAAGGAAGATTTAAATAATGGAAAGAGATACCATATTTATGGATTGGAACACAGTGGTGTTAAGATATCAGTACTCTAAAATGATTTAATTCAATCCTAGTCAAAATCCTACCTGGCTTGTTTGTGGAAACTGACAGGCTGATTCCAAAGTGAAAGAGTAGTACAAAGTTGGAGATCTCAAACTACCTGACTTCAAGATTACTATAAGCTACAGTAGGACAACAGCCAATGAATAGAGTCCAGGAAAAGACATAAGTGTAGTCAAATGATTTTCTGCAAAGGCACCAAAGTGAATCAGTGGGGAAAGGAAAGTCTTTCAACAAATAGTGTTGAAACAACTGGAATAGAAACATAGACTTTGACTCCTACCTCACACCATACACAAAAATTAATTTGAGATGGATAATAGACCTACACATAAAATATAAAACTTTCAGAAGAAAACACAGGAAAATATCTTTGTCTTGGTAGGGGTGGGTTACAGGGCTGTATCAAAATTTGTCAAATTTTGTAATCAAAATGGTATAGTTAAGATTTGTGCATTTCAACCTAAGTACATTTTACCTCAAAAACCTTTTGGGGTTGTGGGGAGTGGTGAGAGGTATAGATGAGACAATAAAGGCAGAATGTTGATTATTCTTGAAGCTGAGTGATGGGTACATGGGGGTACATTATTCTGTTTACCTTTTTATATGTTTGAAATTTTCTGTAATAAGCTTTATTTTTCCTTTTTAGATTTTTTTATTTTGGAAAAATACAGACAAGTACCAGAATAACATAACACATATTCCCACCAAATAATTTTGACACTTGACATTTTGTCTTATTTGTTTCCATATTTTAATTACACAAGTAATGTATGGATGATACCATCTCTTTAAATTTTTCTCTGTTAATAGAGCTAAAACCCCCTTTGACTATACCCCCAGTCCCATGAGCATACATATCCCTCTCCCTGAGATCATCACTGTCATAGGTTTTGTGGCTTTTTTATTCTTCTTGCCTATCTTTCATACTTTTACATACATAATGTTTATAAGCAATAGTTTTATATTTTTAATTTACATAAACCACTTACATTACTGTGTTTTGCTTTTTTCTTGCAAACTGCACTTTTCACCCAACATGTTTCTAAGCTATATCTGGTTACACATTATACAGATAAATCCATTTCCTTAAATTACTGTAGTAAATTTCTCTTGTGAGTGAATATACCACATTTCCTTTTGCTATTCCCTACTGATGGATAGTAATGTTGTTTCTTGTCACCTGCCATTAGGAACAACAATAACATGACCACTTTTGTGCAAGATTCCTTCTTCTGCCCCTTGCAACCATTTTTCTAGGGGTCTACCTAGAAGTGGTTTTGCTGAGTAGTAAGGTGTGTGTGCATGTTTTCAACTTTACCAGACGCTGCCTTATTTCTTTTCAGAATCCTTTTTCCTTTTTCCCAATCAAATAGCTTTCGGCCAAAAAATTTTTTCACACTAGACTCTGGGTGAAGCTGAGGGGAGCATGATTATTTAGAACTTGGGTATGGCTTTAGACAGCCCAAGTTCAAATCCCTGGCCCTGCCCCTTGGGAGCTTTCTGAGCCTAGGTAAGTGAATGAATTCCTTTAACCTCATTTCTCTCATCTGATGATACCTAGCTTACTGGCTTTTTGAGAGGATTAATGAGATAAAGCACTGAAAGCAGTGGGCCCCATAGGGCCTATAAACAGCAGCCACTGTTGTGATAGTGGTTGCACCTGCCCCTCCTTGGAGTCCCTGCTGAATTTATCACCTTCACAGCAGGGCTGCCTGTGGAAACGTCCTGCTTCCCCAACCATTTGGAAAGTCTGGTTCAGCTTTTGACAATTTAGTATCATTGCCCGCTGATGCTCATACCCATGGGAAGTACCTGCTCTTTAGAAAAAAAAAAAACATTGAGAATTTAGTTTCTACCAAGGACTGAGAGAGAGGAAGACCTCTGTCCTGGGGCTGTCTCCCTTCCAGTGGGACTGAGGGGCCCACCAGCCCAGGACAGCCCCTCCTAGCATGTTTACTGAACAAAGTTCCCTGGAGGAGGTGAACTAGCATTCACGGACAGTACCACAAAAGCCCCACTCACAGTCACCAAGTTCTCGCTTGAGAATAATATAGAACAAATAAAATGGAACACTCATGTAAACAGAAATATTTGTTGAGCTCTTACTATGTGCCAGGCACTTTTCTCAGCTCTCTTAATTTCCCATAATTAGTAAGGTACTATTTTAGAGCAAAGGACACTAAGGCACAGAGACGTTAAGTAACCTCCCTAAGTTACACAGCCTCGCTTGTCTGCCTCCAGGGCACATGCTCTACTACAGCTGCCCCGTGTTTCCCTGCCCCTGGGGGCTTTGCACTAAAAACATAAAGATGAGTAAAACTCAATTCCTGTACGTGACAAACCCAAAAGGTTAGCCCTTTAAGATAGGTGAGGTCATGCGGCAAATTTAAGTAATGGTACAATGTCAAACCTAGGGCTTTTGACTTCTGAGCCCCTTCCCTGTTCACATGAGCTCCCTTCCATAAAAGTCTCCAAGATCTTTTGATCATGGAGCTAGGGAGACCCTGATCCTTCCTCCCAAGGCAAATGTTTGGGATCCCTCCTCTGCCACCCCTCTTGCCTTCCTCCATGCACATGCATAGCCATCCCCCTATCAGCATTGGGAGCTGTGGTTTTAGTCAGCTAAAATCTGTACCTCCAGCCTTAACTGATTACAAAAGATAGAGCTCTGCAGAAGAGTCTGTGATGCAGCAAGCGTCTTACTCCCAGTTGTTTGAATGGTCAATGTTAATAAAAGCTCATTCACTCACCTGTGTGTACTATGGACCAGTCATTTAACCTCTCTGAGACTCAGCTTCCTCACATGTCAAGAGGTGGGTGTGGTTATTGGGACAAATAAGATAATCCACGTGAAAGGATTTTACAAACTCTAAATTCATAAAAAAGCAGGCCCTATATCAACACACGTAGAGGTACATGTTAAGGGAGATTTGAAAAGAGCTGCTTTCCTGGCGGGGCTGGGGGGGGTGGTGTTGGGCGGGGAGTTCGTCGGTGCTGAGCAAAACAGAAAAGTATAAAGAACAGGGACGTTTGCAGCGGGTGTGTTTCTTGGCAAAGCTGATGACAAATTTGGCGTCAAGAAAGAAGGCGTGATAAAGTCATTTGAAAGCTGGCTTGAGAGGTGAGATGACAGCAGCATAGCCTAGTGTGGGAACTTGGCCCAGGCCGGGGCCATCCCTCTGTCCTCCTTGCTCCCTTGACCACTCATAACAGGCTCATGGCCTGGGCACAACAATTCACTTGTTCACCACAGTAAGGGAGCCCAACCAGGTACAAGGCATTATGCTAATACTGTGGTATGCAAGACAGACAACTTCCTTGCCCTGAGGGAAGGGAATATTCCACTAGAGGAAACAGATGAAGTGAACAATAAAGGTATCAGACAGTGTAAGTACCATGAGAATTAAAATAGGGGGATAGAGTTTGGCTGGCAGTCTTTGATTGAGTGGTCTGGGAAAACCCCTGAGGAGGTGCGACATCCAAGATGAGGTGTCAGTAAGACAGCCTACTCTGCAGTGATTGTGGGACCAGTGTTCCCAATAGAGGAAACCACCAGTTGAATGAACTGGGGAGTGTTTGACACCAGAGAAGGGCAGCCAGTGTAGCTCAAGCATCAGGGAAGGCAGAGAGAGCTAGGAGATGAGATAAAGAGGCAGGCAGGGGCGGGGTCATGAGAGATTTGTGAGCCAGGAGTGAGGAGCTGCCCCAAGGGAGTGTGTGGGTGAGGAGTGAGAAAGTGAAGACAGTGGTTCTTCTGGAAGCTTTGCAGTGAAGGGGATCAGGTGGGGAATGTGGGGATCAAGGGAAGTATCTTGCCCCAGATGCAGGGTGTAGAGTTACTTCATTCTTATAAGCAGGAAGGAGGGCAGAAGTAGGTAGGGTTCACTTTTAGGAAGGCTTGAGGATTGAGTGGTGGGAAGGTTGGAAACCATCTCTGGTTATCTTTTTTCCTTAAGCAAGTGTGTGGTGAGACTGGTGAGTGGTGGGGCAGGAGCAGCCTGGGTTGTGGTAAAAGATTTGAAGAGAGAAGGTGTGAAGGAGCAACCCTGCTCCCCAGGAAGTCAGGAGACTTCTGTATCCCACTCCCGTAGTAGATCCTTAGGCTGTGTCTCAGACCCTGGGATGGTGTTCACAGAGGGGGACCTCCTGCCTGGGTTGGATGACCCAGGGTTGGGTGTGTCTCACGTTGGATCCTTGATTTTCCCCCCACAGTGGCCACACCGCTGTCCAAGGAGCTGCAATGGAGGAGCCACAGTCAGAACTCAGCATTGAGCCCCCTCTGAGTCAGGAGACATTTTCAGACTTGTGGAATCTGTGAGTGGAGGTCTCTTGGGAGGGGCGTGTTCACTGCCCAGCCTCTAATAACCGCTGCCCTCCCCTGCCCAACCCACCCCAATCCCCAGAGGCCTGTAGGAAGCAAAACCAGTACTGACTTTCCACTCTTGTCTTTCAGACTTCCTCAAAACAATCTTCTGGTAAGGACTGGGAGTGGGGAGGGACCAGGGACCAGGGGCTGGGGGGCTGGGAACCTGGCCCTTTGACTCTTGTTTCTCCCATCCGCAGTCTGCCGAGTTGTCCTCACCAGTGGATGAATTGCTGCTGTCCCAAGATGTGAACTGGCTGGATGAAGGTCCAGATGAAGCCCCCAGAATGCCAGCAGCTCCTGCACCAGTAGCCCCCGCACCAGCCACCCCAGCACCAGCCACCTCCTGGCCCCTGTCATCTTTTGTCCCTTCCCAAAAGACCTACCCTGGCTGCTATGGTTTCCGTTTAGGGTTCCTGAACTCTGGGACAGCCAAGTCTGTTACTTGCACGGTCAGTGGCCCTGAGGGACTGACTTCCATGTGACTGTTTGATGTCTGGCCATATCCCTCTGGGTTTTTCTGTTCAGAACTTTGGGATTCCTCTTCGACATTTGGCTTCTTGTCAGTCTTTCTACATTTTACCTATTCGGTCTGTGACTTTTGACCTCTGTCCCAAAGTTGAATTTTCCCCCTTGACCTTGGGCTTTCATCCTTCCCATCATACTCTCAGCATCTCTCATGGGACCATGGAACTTTTTTCTTTACTCTCATTCATTCCTTGGCTTTTGTAAACAAGCTTCTGGGATGTAAACCCCAACCCTGCCATCTCTAGCTACCGTCCCCTTGCAGTACATGGCTTCTAATCGGTGCTTAAACGGTGTTTGTTCGTTTGACCCTCTGGGTACTTGTCTCCTGATCTTCCATTTATTCTTTCTCCTTTTCCTACAGTACTCCCCTGCCCTCAACAAGCTGTTTTGCCAGCTGGCAAAGACCTGCCCCGTGCAGCTCTGGGTCAGCTCACCACCCCCACCCGGCACCCGTGTCCGAGCCATGGCCATCTACAAGAAGTCAGAGTACATGACAGAGGTCGTGAGGCGCTGCCCCCACCATGAGCGCTGCTCTGACAATAACGATGGTGAGTGGTCGGGGGCTGCAGATGGGGGGGAGCCTGGTGCCCAGAGTCTTCTAGCCCCTAATTCCTCCCTGATTGCTCTTAGGTCTGGCTCCTCCTCAGCATCTTATCCGGGTGGAAGGGAATTTGCGTGCCGAATATTTGGATGACAGAAATACTTTTCGACACAGTGTGGTGGTGCCCTATGAGCCACCCGAGGTCTGGTTTGGCAACTGGTGTCTCTGGGAGGAGCAGGCTGGAAGGGTTTGTCAGTGGCCATCCAGATGGGAAATGGGGGGCTTTCTCCTACTTCTTATTTGACCTCTCCACAACCCTGTGAGAAGTGCAGAGCAGATCAGTTATCCCATTCCACAGTTGAGGAAACTGAGGCTTACAGAGGCTATAGGCCTCCCTAGGGCTGAATGACCTCACCCGGAGCCTATGTTCTCTCCTAGGTCGGCTCTGACTGTACCACCATCCACTACAACTTCATGTGTAACAGCTCCTGCATGGGGGGCATGAACCGGCGACCAATCCTCACTATCATCACACTGGAAGACTCTAGGTAGGGACCCACGGTCTGCCCTTCACACTGGCACATTGCTGCCTAGCCTCTGCCTGTTTGTCCCCTGGGCCCTGCCCCTCACCACTTTCTCCTGTGCTACCACCCACCTTCCCTCTCACTCCCATCCCCTTTGTAGAATCTGCTCTGCTGCTCCCTCCCAGTTTTCTTTTCTCTGGCTTTGGGACCTCTCTTACCGGTGGCTTCTCAATAAACCTGGAGCTGGTGCTTGGCTCCACATAGGATGAGGGTGGTTGGGAGTAGGTGGGGCCTGGTTTACCAGAGAACAGGGAGCTAGGGCCCACCTTCCTTACGCCTCCTGCTTCCCTCTTCTTACCTGGGTAGTGGTAATCTGCTGGGACGGAACAGCTTTGAGGTTCGTGTTTGTGCCTGTCCTGGGAGAGACCGGCGCACAGAGGAAGAAAATTTCCGCAAGAAGGGGGAGCCTTGCCCCGAGCCGCCCCCTGGGAGCACTAAGCGAGGTAAGCAGGCAGGACAAGAGGAGTTGGAGGGGGCGGAGAGGATGCAGTTCTGCCCCAAATTCACTCTTCTCACCTTTCCTTGCCTCTTTCCCAGCACTACCCACCAGCTCCTCTCCCCCGCAAAAGAAGAAGCCACTGGATGGGGAATGTTTCACCCTTCAGGTACCAAGTCTGGGAGAAACAGATATGCAGTCTCTTACCCCCATTCAATGGGATTGGATAAGGGAAGAAAGATGTAAATATAGCGAATGTGAGGTTAGGCCCAGTTTTTCTATCCATCCTTTCCTCTGTTCATGGCCCTAACTCTTGTAGTTAGTATTATTGGGTTGAAAGATTTAAGTTTCAAGTCTAGCACTCAAAATATTATATTCTTCTTAACAGCTTTGCCTGCAATTGGGACATTTGCCATCAGGGGCAGTGGTGCCTCGAGATAATGGTTCCTGGTTGTGGCTAACTTCAGAACACCAGCTTGTACCATGACATACATCTTAAAGGACCATCTTTCAGAAGGAAAATTGTTAAAGAGAGCATGAAAATGGTTTTATGACTTTACCTAATACTTCTTTATCCCCACCTCCCCTGCCACAGATCCGTGGGCGTGAACGTTTCGAGATGTTCCGAGAGCTGAATGAGGCCTTGGAGCTGAAAGATGCCCAGACTGGAAAGGAGCCAGGGGGAAGCAGGGCTCACTCCAGGTGAGTGACCTGGGTCCCCTCCCCTGCCTTCCCATGTTGGAAAGGCCTGAGATTACATTCTAATCCTACCTGCAAGGTAAAAGGCAACTGATCCCCTCCCATTGGGTCCCAGCCCTGCCCATTCTTTAGTCTTCCTCCAGTTGTATCATACAACCATTTTCCTGCCTCAGGGGGTGGTGCACAAATCCCTTTGGGACGCTTGAGAGGTCCCAAAGCCAGGTGAGCATGAATATTTGCCATTTCCAGCAACCCCTAGCTTAGAGCTAGGGTCTCAAATAGAGGCCTGATAACTGTGTGGAAGCATCAGACAAAGCCAGAGTTTGGAGTCAAATCCTCACCCTACAAAGTGCTAGTGAGTCCTGTGTAGCCTTGTTACTCCCTTTTCCTTGCTCAGTTTCCTCATTTGTCAAATGGGGTAAGGAAAGATTAAGAAATTAACACACACACGTACCCCAGGGTGCTCAGTAAACATGTCTGCAGTTGGTGGTGCAGACATTTTTAACTTAAATTCCCCTTGCTCCAGCCTTGGGCCCTTCAAAGCCCCTCTAGGAAGAGGGACCCAGAGCTTCTCACTTGAATGATGTCATCTCCTCCCCTCCCCCTTCTCTCTCCTCCACAGCCACCTGAAGTCTAAGAAGGGGCAGTCTACCTCCTGCCATAAAAAACTGATGTTCAAGCGAGAGGGCCCTGACTCAGACTGACATCCTCTGCTTCCTGTCCCCCACTGACACCTCCACCCTCACCCCCTTCCCTGGCATTTTTGAATACTCAGGTGCTTGAACCTCTGCTTGCTACAGGTGTGCCTCAGAAACCCCCAGGAATTCTTCCGTTTGCCTTGGCCTGGGGATCCAGTAAAGAAGTTGGCCTGCACTGGTGGTTTTTTGGGGAGCTGGGGGATGCTGGGACGTTTCAGCTTAGCTTTTAAGGTTTTTACTGTGAGGAACATTTGGGAGAGATAGCGAAATGTTCCTGTGTGTAAGGAACATTTTCGAACCAGCCATACACTGAGTTGGAAGCCCAGTTCTCCACCGTACTAGCCAGGAAAGCTAGTTGTTGAATTTCTCCTAACTTCATTGTCCACATTTATAAAGTGCTAATAATTGTACCTACCTCACAGGGTTTGTTGTGAGGGATGATGAAATAATGTATGTCTAACCCTGAAACTAGCTTTTATCACACGATGTCTGGGACTTGTTGCTGTCATGGGGGCTGGCTCCCTGTCCCTGCTGGTGGATGGGTTGATATAGTTTCTATGACTGGGCAGCTAGTTGAGGAGATGGAATTTCCAATTCTCTTCTGCTGGCCCACCCAAATCGTCTCTAACCTCTTGGTGAACCTCAACACCTGAGAGGAAAATCTCACCCCATCCCACACCCTGGAGGATTCCATCCTTCGTGTATCTACCAAGATCTCTTTTACTTCCCCCAAATGCTCAGGGCCGATTTCTTTTGCACTCTGCAAGGCACATCTGCATTAGTCACCTGCGCCCCTTCTCCTCTTCCCTTTTTATATCCCATTTTTATATTGGTTTCTTATTTTACAATAAAATTTTGCTACCACCTGTGTGTTTGAGGGATGGGTGCCTGGGGCCAACAGGGCAGGGGTGAATAAGGCGGTGATGTTGAGAGGAAGCCACCTGAGTCTCCAGGGAATGTGGGCTGGGGGGCCCAATGCCCGGGTTCCGGGAGGAGAACAAAAGCTGGAGACTGGGTCAGTCTGCAGGCTGCATGACAACAAGGGAGGGGGTGACTCCATTCATAACTCAGGAACCAACTGTCCCTCCTCCCCTCCTGCCAGGGCTGGCACAAGGTTCTCTCCTACCCCTGCTTCTAGGATTGGGCTACTGCCCCCTCGTCAGCCTCTCACCAAGGATTATGGGATTTAAATGTCTGATTTAGTAAGCCTGAGCCTCTGGGTTGGCCATCTGCTCCCTGGGAAAGGGGCAGGATACCTGGGTTCCCGAGGGGAGAGAGGATGGGTGTTATTGGATGAGGAGAAAGAGCAGGGGGAGGCCTGCCAGCCAGGGTCCCCAAGAAGTGGGGACAGCTAAGGTGAGGGCTGGGATGTGGGCCTGGGGCCTTCCCAGCATCCTCTCATCCTGGGCCTCATGCCAGGCAGTTGAATGAATTGAAGCTTTAAACTCTGCCAGGAAAACCTTTCAAAGGGTTTCTTGGGGTAGGGAGGAGAGTTGAGGTTGGGGAGCTCAGCAACCCCCCGCCCATCTTGTTCCTCAGCGCTGCCGGCTCCCAGGGAGGGAGGCTGGGGGCCAGCTCTCCCCATCACCCGCTGCTGCCTGGGCCAGTACTTAGAGGGATGGCCAGACAGTGGGGACATGGCTTGTCCTACCTCCTCCCTGGGAGCAGAGGGAAGGGTTCTAAGGTCCAGAGAGGCTTCCAGGGCCACTGTCCTCTCAGCCTACCAATCAGGCTTAAAGTGCTCGTAGGAGTCCCTTGGCTTGCCCTGAGGATCCCAGATGGCCGTGAAGCCACCAGCCTCCCTGACCTCAGAACCACCTTTTTTTCTTTCTTGCTGAGGAATGCCAACCCTCTCAGGAGACCCGGAACCACCTCTTTCAGAGACCTTTAACTTCACCATCTCTCCCCACCCACCAGGCCCTTGGCAAACCAGAGCTCTTGAAATATAATTCCTTCTCACTCCTGTAGATGGGGTCACCTTGAAGCTCCCTTTCTGACCAGCATCCAGTAGCCCTCTACTCTCACATTTCCCTAGACTGTGTCCCTAGCTCTGTTTTCCTTTCTGCTATACGCCTTCAGAAAGCAGATCCATTCTGGCTCTGCCGATCCCTTCTTTGTGAACTGATAGATTACTAGACTGAGAATTATGAGGCCTGGGTTTTCAAGCCAGCTCTGCTATGAGCTGTGTGACTTTTAATGAGTCCCTAAACTCTCTGGTCCCACCTGCTCACTTCCTTCCCTCTGGTGTGTTCATTCACCTGTCCATCTAGTCAACAGATATTCACTGGTGCCTTACTCTGTGCTCAGCACTGTTCTAGGCCCTGAGGTCCTGTGGCAGACATGGTCCCTGCCCTCAAGCTCAAAGAACTCAAGCCCTGCCCCACTGAGGTTTGCAATACTAAAATCTTATCTCCCTGATTTCAGAAATACAAGGTCACCAAATCTGAGACCCAGCAAAAGTACTCTGAGGAAGATGTATAGCCATAAATGCTTTCATTATTTTTAAAAAAGAATGAAAAATAGACCTAGCATGCATACTAAAAACTAAAGCTACAAATTATTGAAAGAGAAGGCAACTTGGTTGAAAGGATAAGTCCAAAAGCAGGAGCTTAAAAAAAGAAAAAGATACACTAAAAAAAAAAAAAAAAAAAAAAAAAAAAACTCAAGCGCTTAATTGAGAAAAAAAAAAAAGAGCAAGGACCAAATGGTCCAATGTTACTTAAACTATTCTGAGCCATAGGAAAAGAGTGAAATTTCCAATTTGTGTAAGATTATTGTGGCTTCATTAACATTAAAAACCTGATAAAAATACTAAGAAAAACTAGAAGCCAAGTTAATTTACATAGATGCAAAATCTCAAAATAGTATCAGAATGCATTGATGAATCAAAAGAACATGAACAGTAAAACCAAGTCGAGTTTATTCCAGGAGCCCAAAGTTGGTTTAATAGCAGAGAATCTGTCAACATAGTTCATTACATTAAGTTAAGGAAGAAAAACATGATCATACCAACAGATGCTGAAAGGAATTTGATTATATTTCAGCAGCCATTCCTCAAAAAAAAAAAACTTAATTAAAACAGTAATGGAATGCCAATAAGTATCCTAATGGTTAAACACTAAGATAACTTCAATTAAAATCAAGAACTATACAGGAATGCCCACTAACTGATTTTAGGACATTCAAGAGGATCAAAAAAAAAAAAAAGAGAGAGGGGGGCCGCCCGCTGGCGCAGCGGTTTGGTCCGCGCTTGGCAGCCCGGGGTTTGCGAGTTCGGATCCCGGGCGCCTGCCGATGCACTGGTTGTCAGTCACGCCGTGGCGGCGTCCCATATAAAGTGGAGGAAGATGGGCACAGATGTTAGCCCAGGGCCAGTCTTCCTCAGCAAAAAGGGGAGGATTGGCAACAGATGTTAGCTCAGGGATGGTCTTCCCCACAAAAAAAAAAAAAAAAATGGAAAAAAAAGAGAGGAAGGGGCCGGCCGGGTGGCGCAGCGGTTTAGTTCGCGCTTGGTCAGCCCGGGATTCGCCGGTTCGGATCCCGGGAGCCTGCCGATGCACTGGTTGTCAGCCATGCCGTGACAGCCTTCCATATAAAGTAGAGGAAGATGGGCACAGATGTTAGCCCAGCGCCAGTCTTCCTCAGCAAAAAGAGGAAGATTAGCAATGGATGTTAGCTCATGGCTGGTCTTCCTCACAAAAAAAAAAAGAGGAAAACAAAGCACTGGTAAAAAAAAAAAAAAAAAAAAAAAGATCTCTTTACCTTTTAGATCATATGATTATGTACCTAAAAACTCAAGAGACATAATAGAGATCTGATGGAATTAAGAGAATTGAGTAAGGTAGATGGATAGTAGATAGAGAAATATTATTTTTATCTTCTAGCAAAAGCACTGAAAAAAGAATGAAAAAATATTCCATTCAAAATAATAACAAAAAATATTTAGGAATAAGTTTAATAAGAGTGGCACACAAAAAAATAAAAGAATGGCACAGAGCTATGAAGAAACCTATAAAAACTTATTAAAGGACAGAAACCAAACTCCAAACAAAAGGAAAGATAATATGTTCTTAGATGGGGAAACTTAATATCCTATAAAAAAGGTCAATTCACCTGAAAGAAATATACAATGCAATTCCAATTAGAATCCCAACAGGTTTTTGCTTTTGTAAATTGGATAAATTTATCAGAAATTTATAGAGAAGAATAAGTGCCCAAGAATAGCCAACAGTTGTTGAAAAAAAAGAACAGTGGGGGAACTTCCTGCTTTGCTAGATATCAGAAAACATACTATAAAACTACTGGAATCAGATCGAAATGGTTTGGTGTATGGAGTGGTAGACAAACCAGGGGCAGCAAGTACTGAACCCAGAAGCAGAGCTCAGCTTGTAGGAAAATGTATTATATGGCCAAAGTTGGCATTTCAATTCAATGGGAATACATTATGGATTTTTAAAGAATAAAATGAAGCTGACACAACTGGAAAAATAAAATAAAATTGGACTCCTAATTTACACTACACACAAAAAGAAAAATAAACCAGATGGGTGCCGGCCTGGCGGCATAGTGGTTAAGTTCACACACTTGGCTTTGGCAGCTTTGGTGGCCCGGGGTTCACAGCTTCGGATTCTGGGTGCGGACCTAAGCACCACTTATTAAGCCGTGCTGTGGCAGGCATCCCACATATAAAAGTGGAGGAAGATGGGTATGGATGTTAACCCAGGGCCGATCTTCCTCAACAAAAAGAGGAAGATTGGCAACAGACGTTAGCTCAGGGCTAACCTGGAAAGGAAGGAAGGAAGGGAGGGAGGAAGGAAGGAAAGAAGGGAGGAAGAAGTAGATAGTATTTTAAAAATAATAATAATAAAATAAATAAACCAGATGAAGTGTAATGAAATTAAAATCCTGCCCCCCCTCAAAAAATCTAGAAAATATGAGCATACTCTAGTGACTGGAAACTCAGAAGCTACGAAAGAACAACAGGCACATCCGACTATCTGAACACCCAACACTTTTTAACAGTAAAAGAAACCACAAATTCAAGAGGCAAACAATCAGTTGAGGGGAATTTTGAAGTGCAGAAAACGGTTTATATCTACAACTGTCAAGGAGCTCTAACAAATTCATAAGGAAAGAACGACCCGATAGAAAAAATATTATGCAGCCATTTAGAAAATGAATTAGAGCTCTACCAGGTGAAGTAGTGAGTGACACAAGAAACTGAGTGAAAAAATTGAGATGTATAAGTGTATACTATGATCCAATTTTGGTATAACAATGACCAAAACCCAGTGATTCGTGTGTGTGTGCACTATGCATTCATGATAAAATTGTGTATATATGTACGCATATGTAACAAAGCTGTTTTTCAAGGCAAATAGTAAGACCTACTCATGGCAAACAAAAACAAATAAACCCCAAGAATAAAAATTAGCAGGGGCTGGCCCAGTGGCGTAATGGTTAAGTTCGGGCACTCTGCTTTGGCGACCCGGGGTTCACAGGTTCGGATCCTAGGCATGGACCTGCACACCACTTATCAAGCCATCCTGTGGCAGGTGTCCCACATATAAAGTAGAGGAAGATGGGCAAGTATGTCATCCCAGGACCAATCTTCCTCAGCAAAAAGAGGAGGATTGGCAACAGATGTTAGCTCAGGGCTAATCTTCCTCACCAAAAAAATAAAATAAAAAATAAAAATAAAAATGATCTATAAACCCATCCCCTCCCCCATATACCACAATAACCGTTATATAGACTCATTCGTCCTTTCTATGCTTGTGTGTGTACTTTTTTTTTTTACACAAAATTAGCATCATATGGTTCATATTGTTTTGAAATCTATGTTTCTTCATCAACTTTTCTCATCTGTCTCTCTATTCTCTCTCCCCAAACCGCCCCATCTTTCAAGCCTCTAAGAAACCTTCCCTTAGAAGCCCCCAACAGAAAGTGGCTGACCACTCTGAGTTAGTCCTCACCAGCTTTCTCCCCTTCCTTGAAGCACAGTTAGGTCTACCTGGTATGAGAGTTTCTCGTGTACTCCTCACCTCTCCCGTTAAAGTGGGAAGCTCCTTGGGAGCAGGAATTCTGCCTCTTTCTTAAGTGTGTCCTCACAGTGCCTAGAATGCACACAGTAGGCACTTTATAAGTATCACTGTACAAAGGAATGTAGGCTTCCTGCCTCTCTTGTATTGAGTCATCTCAGGATAGTACAGGTGAAGGAGCGATCTGGGAGGCAGATGCTTGGGCTGATGGAAGAGGTCAAAGCTAGAGAGCAGCCCCCAAGGCCTGGGTAACCCCCAGATGACCCAAATCCACCCTCCACCCCCTTCCCAGGGCTCTTCCAAATGCTCAGAAAGGAATAACCTGCACACAGGGCTCTGTTTATGATATATATTTATATATATAATTGCTCTCATTTTATTGTACTTTATCCTCTTTTTACAGTAGATCTGACACAGGCATTAAATAACTGCAGAGAGAGACCACTGGGGTGAGGGGAGTGCAGGAAAACAAGGGGACCCAAAGGGAAGAGACTCAGATCCAGCAAGAGAAAAAAGGGAAGGGTCCATCCATGGGTGGGGTGTGGCAGCTGCAGCATCAAAAAAGAGAAGGGAGATGAAAGAGGTGAGGAAGTGAAGGGACACCAGAGTAAAAAAAGAGTTAAAATGCCTCTATAACTCAAGAACACAGGAGGTTCCTCATGTAACATCCTATGGGCACTACGGGGTTGTTCAAAAAGGCAAAGGGATCTGAAGGAGTCAAGAAACTCAGAGCCTAGACTGAATGGGTATTTGCAACTTTCAGGCTGACACACGGAGGAAAGAGAAATTAGTGATTAGTTGATAACTTGCTAAGAGAAGCCAGAGAGAGGATGGTGGGGGCAGATCTGGGCCCAGGGGAAGGAGCTGGAATAGTCCCATAGCCAGCCGACGTTTCCAAGGTGGCCACTGGGGACAGATCCAAAATTGCTGCCCCTCCTCTAGGGCTCCTGGGAAATGGAACTTGAAGGATATTCTGGGAAAGCCAGCAAGGGGAAGGGAGCCATCCGTAAAAACAAAGTGGATATTCAGCCTAGGTCAACCCCGCCCCTCTGAGGAGTGCTTATTTGGGTGACAGGAGGGACCAGGAAGAGAATTTTCAAGAACCAACATGGACTTCTCTTCCAGACCCTCATTCCCGGCTCACGCAATCACCATACAGTGAGAAGCCAAATTGCCAGGAAATAGGGAAAAGGCCACAGAGCCACCTTGTCCTCAATTACAAAGGAGGGAATGGGGACAGAGAGGAGGTGGGGAAAGACCTGCTAGAGGAGCCAGACAAGTCAAAAGCCACCAAGACAGCAACTGTGTAGATGAGGCAGAAAGTGTGGGAGATAGAGGTGACAGAGGCTGCACTTAGGAACAGAAGAATGGAGTGCCACATTAGTGTCTGGAAGCTAAGGGGTGAAATGAGATGCGTGTGTGTGTGTGTGTGTGTGTGTGTGTGTGTGTGTGTAGGTGGGTATGAAGGGTGTGAAGGTGGGTGGATATGAAGGTGGGTGAGTGTGAAGGTGGGTGGGTGGCCTTTTTCTATAGCTCTCTGGGGATAGGAGGGCAGGAAAGGTGGGTTGCTGTGGGGACAGCCCACTCACAGCTAAGCCAGAACCAGAATGGCTTCTAACTCCTCTGTGACCATCTTGGGATTCCATCTCCCTGTCTCTGACTGAGCTAGGGTCTGGAGAAGATGGTGGGAAATACTTGTAGGGAAAGAATCACAATGGACGCGAGGCTGGGTTCAGAAGTAAAGGAAAAGGGTGTGAGGCTCAGACAAGTCATAGCTCTGTTATAAAAAATACCTTTGGGGTGGGTGAGGGAGGGATCAGGCAGGGTCAGGGACATTCCAGAAGCATCCATAGGAAAGAGATGGGGGCAGGAGAAAGGGACCTCAGGGTTTGTTGATGCGAAGTTTGAAGGCCACTCGGCCAGCAAACTTGTCTCGCTCATCATCCGTGGCAATGTTGGCTGCGTTGATGCGGCATTCCACGTTCACGTCCACATTGGGGGTCACATTCAGGAACTTCACGGCCACCAGGGGCTGCGTGTAGTTCACCTGGGCCAGAGGAGGAGAGCGAGGGTCCAGGCCCATGGCAAGTTGGCCTCCTCCCCAAGGACCCCACTCCCGTCAAGGAGACATCACCCCCGGCCTCTCATAGGACTTACGTGGAACTTTTTGCCGTAGTAAGGGAAGTACATGAGGTCAATGTTGCCATTGGCAGGGAACATGACAAAGCCACCGAGATTCTCGGCATCTTCATCTCGCTGTGGGGGTGTAGGAGGGTAGGGAGGAGGGCAAGTTAGGGATGGCAGGAACCCAGAAGCTCACCAGACTTCCTTTGTTCTTCTTTCACCCCAAATTATTCTGTCTCAAATCTGTTTCCCTTGAGCTGTGAGTCTGTGTGTGTTTGCGTGTGTGCAGGAGGGGTGTCCTGTCTGTCATCAGACTGAGAAGTCCTAAAGGGCGCTAATGATACTGAAGCCTCCTACTCCAGTCCCACCCCAAGTTCTTACCCCATCCTCAGGAATCGGTTTCTGAAGCAGAGCCAAGAGACAACAGATAAAC
Organism: Tapirus indicus; assembly: GCA_031878705.1. NCBI lineage: Eukaryota > Metazoa > Chordata > Mammalia > Perissodactyla > Tapiridae > Tapirus > Tapirus indicus. The sequence goes on from CM062932.1 coordinate 10,815,434, forward strand.
GAGTAAGGGCTCAGTAGGAAGCAAGGAGGGGGATGACTGTAGAGGGGCAGGAAGTTCCTAGAGGGGACAGAGGTGGGGGGAGCAGGGTTCCAAGGAAAACTTAGTGGTGGCAGATGGTGCTAACAGATCAACAGCTGCCAGAGACCTAAAAAGAACTGAGGGGAAAGTGAGATATGGGAGGGAGAGCAGAAAACATGGTTATCAGGGAATAGAGGAGAAGGGGGAAGAGTTAGAGAGAGAAGCCAAGAGGGCAGGGCTAGGGTGGACTTAGGGAAGGGGGTGTCTATCCACCCAAGAGCAGGCTTCTGCATCCTAGAGAGAAGCAAGAGTAGTGGGAGCCCCTTGGAGTCCGAGCCACATTGGAGTCCACTCTTACCCCCTTGTCCCTAGAGTGACGGGGCCTCTGGGAGCAAAGAAGATAGGGAGAGATGAGTGAATAACATGGAAATGATGAAGGACAAACAAGTGGGCAGGTGGACAAGGCCCAACAAACTCACCTTCCCCACACAGGTAACATTCATGCTCTGGTTTGCTCCTGCGTAGAAGTTGATGACCTGGAGTGAGGAGAAAGCGATGAGGGTTAGAGAAAGAAGTTGTCAAAGACACAAGTATCCAGCCTTCCACCCACGGATCTCAGCCTCCAATGGCTCCATCTCTCTTGTTCTCTCAGACACTTAAACATCCAAAAATCTCTCTGATGCCCATTAGCCCCAGTAAAAGGAAACAACTGTCAGCAGATGGTGGCTCCAGCTCCCTCCTCTATTATCCCTGGGGACCAAGGACATGGGTACCCGGTTCATCTTGATGAAGACACAGGGCTGCCCAGTGCTGTAACCATAGTGGGTGGGGTCCCTGATGCCGGAGCAGTCACCCAGCTGGGTCCGGTTGAATTGGCAGGCACGTTTCGGATAGTTGAGGACTCCGTTATCTGGTTGTTCATAATAGCGCCCAGGGCGGCAGACGTCATTCTTTTGGGCTTGGATGGAGTCGTTGTAAGCTAAGGAGGTGGGGGAGAGAGAGTCACAGGCCTGATGTTCTGCTTCCAAGGGTTCCAATCCCCTGCTCAAGGTCCTGCACAGCCACATCGCCAGCCCCACACTCACACTCCAAGAACTTGTTGAGCTTCTGGACGTGCTGGTCCCAGCTTTCAGTGTCACTGACATTGACAATGACATCCAGGTTCTCAGTCTTGGGGCGAATCATCAAGCCTATAACCAATAAGGGCGGGAGTGGGGGGTAGGTATGAGAAGAGGAATCACACACAGAGGGAAGAAGATGGACACAGGGAACACCACGGTGAGGGATAGCGTGAAGATCTAAGACCCTCTTTGTGGCAGGAAGAGCTCCTGCGAACATCTGCCACCTCCCCAGATCATTCAGGTCTCAGCTGTGGGAAACGGGAAGGAAAGGAGATTTCAAGAAGAACTTCCCAGCACATGGTGCCTGGATGATCAGAACCACACCTCTGAGAAAAGCTGTGAATTCTCAGCCTGCAAGTTCCTTTTTGGAGGCTTGTGGGCACAAGAGCAGTTAGAGTGGCTGGTAGAGGAGCCTCATCACTCACCCGGTGTGGCCAGTCGGTCCTGGTACTTGGGAGTATGGTCAGAGACAGTCTGCAGCATGACCCACATGGTGAGGGTGAACATGGCCGTGAGGAAGCCATAGAAGACAAGGTAGAAGAGGAGGATAAAGGCTAAGGAAGAGGAAACAGGGTCAGCAGGTTCCAAGCCCCCCCTGATAACCTCGCCTATCCACACACACCCTTCTCCCATTCAGAGGTTCTGCACTGGGACAGGTCATAGAGCCTTGGGGACATCTTAGACCCTTCTCCTGGGAGCAAAATGAGACAAGCTGGAAACAGGCAGTTGTGTCTGGCTTCCAGCCATGACTCCCAGGCCCCTCTGGGTCCTAGGGCACAGTGAAGCCCAACCGTGTAGAGGCCTCAAGAGACCTAAACTCCTGTTGCTGGGACAACCCTAAGTATAGGCTGCAGTTCGCCTCGGATTACGTTTCCAACTTCTCAACCATTCATGGCCTGGAAAAGGCACAATATCTGTTAGCGCTGTATTAGGACTCATGCTTAAAGCTGTCCAGCACAACGACTTTTAAAGCTGGCACTGGCCACCATTCACAACCAAACTCTCATCCCATTCCTCAGAGCTTGGATCCTCACACTCAAATAGCAAAATCTTCTCTGTCCTGGCGCCCCACAGAAGCCAAACCTTGAATGCAGCTCCTGCCTACCTACAAAATCTCTCAGAGACAGCTGTCCATAACTTTCAACATTCACCCCACCCCCAACTCACACACAGCACCCAGGGCAGAGGCGAGGAGTAAAGAAGAATCTCCTACAGCCTTCCCAGCACAGAGCAGGTCCTTGGTGGATGTGACACACCACTTTGTCACTCCTCAGCCTACTGTAAGTGCCTGCTGTTTCCATCACCCAGGACCCCCAATTCTTCCATCTCAGAGGACACTTCTCCCATGAAGCCTTTTCAGATTCTCCCAAGCAGCCATGGACCCCTCCAATCCCAGAGGCTGGACTTAGAGTTCCCTGAGGTCAAGGACTGCACTGGACCCACCTCAAGGGCCCCAGGTGGATTACCTAATGGGGACAGCGTTCATTCAGTGTGGGTAAATTGTAAATTGTGTCATACAGGGTCCGCCGTGCTTCGACTTCCCAGCTTGACAATCCCTTTTGGAAGAATTCCACCCTTCACCTGCACCCATGCCCAGCACCATACCCTCGACCAGACACAACTCCCTCCACATCCCATGAATCCCGCCACGGTATGGGTGGGAATGGTCCCAAGCCACCCCAAGCCCACACGCTCAGCCAAATGATGTACACATCTCACCACTAATGACCACTCCTCCCTCTGCCTGCGACATCTGAGCCGAACATCCAGCCTCGAAAAACCTCACAGTGCCAGCCCTCCCCAACAGACCCCCACCCACAAAGCAGCCACAGAAGGCTCCAAACACACGGCAGTGGGATACAGACAACTTCCGCTGTGAAGAACCACCCCCCCCTCGCCCCGCTCCAACACACACTCCCACCTCTCCAAGACCCGCCCCCTCATGAATGTTCCCAGGGTCGGGGGGGGCGGGCACGAGCTAAAAATAAACGGGCTTGACTAGCTAGTGAGAGCTGGAGGATGGGAAGGGGCGCTCTTCTGGGGAAGGGTGGGCGACCGTGTGGAGCGGACCTGCCCCGAGAGGGAGCGCGAGCGCCGCGGCGCGGACACGCGCGCAGAGCCCGCGACCCCCTGCGCGAGGGGCCTCCGCGGGGGGCGGGAAAATGGCAGTGACCTACTTTCTCCGCCTCCGCAGCAGCCAGCCAGGGAGATTAGACCGGCGATTCGGCCCCTTCCCAGCCCAGGACCCCGCAGGGGGGCCGGACGCCGGGGACCCGGGAAGAGAGCTGGGCTGAGCTGGCAGGACCTCGTGTCCCCGGGGCGTCGCCCATCGGACCCCCCAGCCCCTCGCGCGGCCGACCCCGCGTACCCCAGCTGGTCCCAGTGCGGCCCATGAACTGGTGCGTCCTCGGGTTCCACACGAACTCCTTCCACTCCTCAACCACCTGCCCACAGCTTTTCTTCTCTTTCTGGATGACCATCTTGACGGCGGGGGGCGAGTCCCGAGCGGGGCGGGGGGCTGCGGCGAAGCTGGGGTGCGGCGCGCTGAAGCCCCCCCACGCACCGGAACGCGTGGGGAGCAAAGGCAGCAGGGGCGAGGGAGACCCCTCCCTTAGATATGCAGCTGCTGCAAATTCCGGGGTGCGCGGCCACGCGCTGCGGGGTGCTGGCAGCGCGGCGTAGGGTACACTGATCCCAGGCCCCCCGACTGCGAGGAAAAGGGGTGCTGTCAGAGCAGGGGAGGATATAAAGGGGAAGGAGTGCGAACGCGGCTTCACCCCCCAAACCTCCTAAAAGCAGGAAAAAAAAAAAGGATGCAAAAATAGACGGCTGCAAAACCCAGGCGAAACGCAGAAAAATCAGGGTGCAAAGAGGCAGGGAGGGGTTTGGGGAGGGTGTCGTCCCGAAATTCGAGATGCAAAGAGGCTGTAGAGAGAGGTCGGGTGACCGTTCAAGGCCCTTCTGCCAAGCGGAGACCGCCACACCAGTGGTGGCTTGGCCGCGGGGGTGGGGCGGGGACGCGCAGTTCGGGGACAGCCAGGGACGGGAGTGCCCCGAGCGAAGGCTCCGCTTCTCAGCAGTGCGGGTCCGGCAGTCGCGGCGCGCTGTCTTTATACTCGGCGGCTCTGGGGGTGCCCGCCCCCTTCCCACCCCCAGAAACCCCGCCTCCTCGCCGCTGGCCCGGGCGACCTTATACATATGCAAATATGTAGAGAGTGATTGGGCCCGCCCCCCGCCACCTCTTCTGGATCAGGTCTCTCTCCCCTACCGCGACCCCAGGTGCTGGACTGGATCTGGGTGGGTGGAGGGGATAGAGGGCGTGTCCGGCAGGGAGTTAAAAAGAGACTAAGATCCGGGGGACAGACAGGGCAGAATGTAAGAGAAATAGAGAAACAGCCAGAGACCAAGAAAAACAGGTCAAAGAGACCAGCCCCGATGGAAGCTAGAACAGGCCACATAGAGATGGATAGAGACCACCACAAGAGGGAAAGTCCCCTTGTGGGAGCTGCTACCGGTCCCCAAATCCCCTCCTTCTCTAGCCCCACAGACCCTTCTCCCATCACCTGGTTTTCTCCAAGCCTAGGGACTTCCTGGTCTTCCCACCACATCCCAACAGCACATTCTCAACCCCCAGCATTGCCCTGAGACCCCAGCCTTGGAGCCAGGTTAGCTTAGGTATTCTGCGTCCTCCCACCTCCATGTCTGAACTCCCCTCCTCATTTGCCCATTTGGGTCAACAAACATTTATTGAGCACCTACTAGAGAACTTGTGCAGCTCTAGGCCTGGAGCAATAAAGTAGCAGTTCTCAAGAGACCCACAGTCTAGGAGTGGGTACAAGAGACTCTAAAGACCTCGTGATAAGAATCATTATCTAGGGGCTAGCCTGGTGGCATTCGGATCCTGGGTGCAGACTTACTGCTTATCAAGCCATGCTGTGGCGGCATCCCACATACAAAATAGAGGAAGATTGGCGCAGACGTTAGCTCAGGGCCAATCTTCTTCGCCAAAAAAAAGAAAGAAAGAAAGAAAGAAGAATCATTATCTATCTCTCTTCAAATCTTGTCACTTTTCCTTGGAGAAGCTTTTCTTCTCCTTTCAATTCTCACTCTAAATCCTCGGCTCTAGTCCTCAACAAGTCCCGTTTTGACTATCACCCTCCCCCTCAAACTCTCTCCCTCCAGTCCAGGGCCAGCTTCATGGACCTGGGATCTGCTCAGTTGAACAAGGCATGTGCCCAGAACAGCCTTGTGCTTGGTTTAGTGCTCTGCTGTCACCATCTTGAAATTTTTAATAATATTATCTTTGAACTTGTGCTTTGTAAGTGAAGTCCAAGGGACAATAAAGCATGCGTGTGAGCAGAGGAGATATGCATAATATGCTATTGGTGATGCTCCATGAGCACAGAACTCCGGTGGGCCCACCATGCATGGGAGTTCAGTGAGACTCAAAGTGAGTACAAGGTGAGCATGTTATGTCTACACCTGAATAAGCGAGGGTGCTGACAGCTGAGAGGCCACACTTGCCGTTTGAAGCAGAACTTGAACAGAGATGAGGCAATGACCTTCTAGGAGACAAGATGATCGAGGCATCCTGTCATATCCTTTCTTAGTCATGTTACTTCTCTGATTCAGTCAACCACTTCTGCTGGCAATGATGACATACAAGGAAATGGAAAGCTGGGGCAACCCATAATTTTTCTTCCTTTCAGTCCTTCCGTACTCATCAGTAAGCTGAAGGCAGAAAAATGTTAATTTTTCTTTATTTAGAACAATACTAAATAGAAAATTAAAAAACACCATGACAAGTTGAGAGAAGAACCGTGGAAGAAAGGAAAACATTTTATATTTAGTACCTTGAAGAGCACTCTCTTCCTGCTTTTTGAACAAGGGATCCCACATTTTCATTTTGCACTGGGTCCTGCAAATTATGCAGCTGGCCCTGTTTCAGTCCCTTCTGCAGCACACTCTCGGTTAATTTTCTCAAAATACAGTTTTAATTAGGCCACTCCTCACCTCAAAGGTCTTCAGTGGCTTCCTGACACCTCGCAGGATGGAGTCCTGATTCTTCGGTACCTTCAGGGTACTCCACAATCTAGACCTAGCCTGTAGCCCCAACCTCCTTTCCCACTAGGCCCTGACTAGTCTTCCACTGGAGCTGAGCCAGCCACTCCCAGGACAGGCTGTGCTTACTCCTGACTTCACACCTTTGTCCATTTCATTTCCATCCTAGAAGACTGCCCACCCTTCAGAGTCCAGCCCCAACCCCCATTCATTCATTCAATGTGTATCTAACGAGCATTTGCTTAGAGCCAGATGCTATTCTGGTCCCTGTTCTCCTGGGACTCCCATTCTAATAAAAAATGAAAACCAGTAAACAAATAAAATAGTGTATTATAATAATATGCAGAAAAAAACAAAACAGGGCGATGTGCCAGAGAGTGTCTGGATGGTCAGGGATGGCCTTACTGAGGAGGTGACTTCTAATGCAAGACCTAAGTGACCCAAAGGAGCCATGGGGAGATGTAGGAGAAGAGCTTCCCAGGAGGAGGGAAGTGCAAGTGCAGAGGCTGGGCTTCAATGAGGGAAGGCAAATTGATACAGCAAGAGATCCGAGAGGAAGGCAGGGGCCAAAGGGAGTAGTTTGGATTTTAATCCAACCATCACAAAAGCAATTCTAGGGTTTTAAGCAGAGAAGTGATATGATTAAGTATAATGAAAATCAATCACTATGGCTGCTGTGTGAAGAGTGGACCATGGGAAGCAAGGAGAGTAATTAGGAGGGCTTTGCAGCAGTCCAGGCATACGGATGGCTTGGGTAGCAGGTTTGCAGACGGAGACTAGAGGATGGGTTCGGAATCTATTTTGGAAGTAAAGTGGCATTAACAATGAGGATGACAGAAAGAGAGGAATCAAGGCTAATGCCTAGGTTTTTGTCTTGAGCAACTGAGCTGAAAACTCTTGTGTATATTTCATCTTTTCAACCAGACTGTAAGCATACTGTCTTAGACTTTGTATATATCCTCCATATCCAAGCAACCCACAGAGCTATTGAAGATAATGCCTGTTGCTGAGTTGGGCTTAAGGATGGAATGGCTCCTTCTGCAAGAAACCTCAGGGAAGCAACTTGCCCTTTCCTTCATCAGGCAAGGAGGATCGAAATGGGCCAGCCTTGGTCTGGAGAGATGAGGCCTGGACCCTACCCTCAATACACACAGCTTTGCAAATATAGGCCTTAGGAAGGCCTCCAGACTGCTGACTCAGTCTCTGCCCTATACCCCAGCTCACTTGGAAAAGAAAGAATGAATGTCTTCTGTGCATTTGGAGGGTTCTGGAGTAAGGCTGAGATACCTGTTGCTCCCACCCATGCCTTCTCCTCCTGTAGGTGAGGATCAGCATGAGGAAGGATGGGGAGGAGGGGGCACACTACTAAATGTAGCATTGGAGTTCACAGGGAAATAAGCTAAGGAAGGGGGGCAAAGAGCCATTACAAACCTCCAACCTCTTCCTGGAACGCAGCCCTCCCTCCAGCATCTCCAGAGAGGAGGAAGGGAATAAGAGCCCCCCACACTCCCTCTCCCATATCCAGAACCTGTCATAAGGTCTGTGCCCCTTCATCCCCCTCCTCACCAAATTCCAGGGACTCGGCTATCTGGGTTCCTGACAAGAGACGTCTTGTCAGAGACAAAAACAAGGAAAGAAGAGAGCTCAAAAACACAGATATGGGGAGGAGTGGAAATGGGGGGTTATCATTTAATGGGCATAGAGTTTCAGTTTTGCAAGTTGAAGAGTTCTGGAGATGGATGGTGGTGACAGTTGCACAACACTGTGAAACTTAACGCCACAGAACTGTACACTTAAAAATGGTTAAGATGCTAAATTTTATGTTATGTGTATTTTACCACAATTTTTTGAAAAAGGAAAGAAACATAGATGTTCCTCCGCTGACCAGATCAAGCCCCAACTCCTCAGCAGGACATACAAGACTTCTCGCCACGTGGCTCAAGGAACCCTCCTAGTCTGCCAGTCATTCCTTCTCAACCTGCCCCTGGTTCGGCCACATCACACACCCTTCTTCATCTTTTACACTTGACAGGCTCAGACTTATACTTCAAGAACTGTGCATAAGGTTAATGATATCAACAAAAGCTCAATATATCTCTCATATATTGAGCACTTTCTATATGCCAAGCACTGTGCTAGGTATTTGACCTACAACGATGTCATCAAATCCTCACAGCAAGCCTATGAGTAGGGTAACTTCCCCATTTTGTAGGTGTGGAAACTGAAATCCCTTGGTTCAAGTTCACATATCCAATAACTTACCTCTTTGATGATCCTTGGTAGAAACTGCAACCAGGTTCCCTGGCACTTCATAGAGCTCTGTAGTCAAGCATTTTACATATCTCTCTCTCTCTCAAGACCCCGGTTCTCCAGGGCCAGGATCGAGTCTTCTTTATCTCTGAAGTCCCTGTGGACTACCTAACACACTGTTTGACATACTGTCAGCAGCCAACAAATGTTAGTTGAAAGAAAGAAAAAGAGAGGGATAGAAAGAGAGAGGGAGGGAGGCAGGGAAGGAGGAAGGGAGGGAAAGAGAGAGGCAGTGCATAGGGTGAAGTGAGTGGGTAGACCAGGCCTAGAAGCTGCAGGATAGGCTGCCAAGCCCCAGAAAGGTTTTCAGGGGGTGTGGGAGAGGCAGGGGACACTGGGCAGGCATTGTAGGTGCCCTTGGTGGGGGCCTGGCAGTCTGTGTCAAAGCAAAGTCAGTCTTAATGAAAGAGTGTAGACAACTCTGGATGGTAATCAGGAATCTTGGAATCTAGGGCAGGCTGGAGAAAGAAAGGTTGGGCGCATGGTGTCCTGGACAGGGTGGGGTGGAGGGAGGAGAGAAAAGTCAGCCCCTGGGAGATTCCTTGGGGACACAAGGTCACTAAGTTGCCACTCAGAAAAACCCTCTTGGTGGGGACCCAGGTGTGTCCAAGCCTCTCTCCCCACTGGCTCACACCCGAGGCCCCCACAGGATTGGTTTCTTTTCATTATTCAGGTCTTTGCTCAAGTGACACTGCCTCAGAGAGGCCTTCCCTGACCACTCAGCTAATGTTGCCCCACCCCCACCACGCTCTATCATATTACAGGATTTTATTCCCTTTATAGTGCTAACTGCTATCCAAAATGATTTTGCTTATTTTTCTTGTTTATGGGCTGTCTATCTACCCGCCCCCGCCCCTCCATACTGTGAACTCCATAAAAGCAGAGAATATGTCTATCCCTTTCATCACTGTATCCTTAGTGTCTAGAACAGTGCTTGGTACACAGTAGGTGCTCAGTAAATATCAGTTAAATGGACATATCCAAGGGCCCAGGCTGACCCTGAACACTGCCCAAGAACCAGAGTTGAATTTGGGCTCCCTGGCCATGCTGAGGACTCCCCCAGACCCAGCAAATTCAAGATTGGGAGAGTCCAAGGAGGGGCCTAGGATTTGTGTTTGCAACCCCAGAGACTCTTAGAGCCTCCTTACCCTGGGGTCATTTAGGTCCTGGCTGATCCCAGCAGAGGGGACAGCAGGTTCAGTGAGTGACTCTCCCTATAGGGGATTACTAGTAGGAACATCATTGTAAGAAGCCAGGAGGCTGGGACACTGGGATCCTCCTGGGGTCTGGAGATAGGGGATGGGTTAACAGTTCTTGAGAGGGATGAGGATTGAGAGATGGGGACTGACAGCTGGAGTCCCACAGCTCCCGAGGGGCTGAGAACATTGGCTAGGACACAAGGATTTCCAAGAGGGCTGAAGACGGAGCTGAGAACTAGCAGCTGGGGGCTTGGGCTTGAGGGTTTCCCAGAGAGCTGGGAGCTGACGCAGGAGGGTGCCCCAGGGAGGGGCTGGGACACCAGGCTTCTCCAGAGGTCTGGGGGCTGAGGGCTGGGTCACCATATTCTTTGAGAGCAGGGATATTCCTGAATCTGTCTGTTCTTCCCAGCTGGGACCAGCACAAGCCAGTTCTTGTTTAATGGAGTAGACAAATTTGTCTGGGAATGAAGCAAGTGGACCGAGACTAGGAGAGACAGAGGCAGCTTTCTCCCTCTCTTCTCTCTCTTCCCTTTTTCTTTCTCCCTGCTGCCTCCACCCCTTTTCCCAGCACCCCTGCCCCCATCTCTCTATGACCTTCTTTCGCCCCCTGCTGCTCCTTCCTTGAACAGCAGTGGCCACTCTAAAGCACAACGGAATTTGATCTTGTCCCTTCCCTCCTGACCTGGGCCCAGCCTCAGAGGGAGGAAGCTAAAGTCCCAAGGGAGTAAATGCTGGGGGAAGGAGGTGGGATCTTGGCAACCAGAAAGTGACCTGTATGGGGGGGAGGGGTGCGTGTGTGTGTGGGGGGGGTGCTGTTGCTGGGATCTCAGCCTGAGAAGTCACCGCTTCCTCAAGAAGACTTCCTTGACCCTCAGACTAGGTTAAGGCCCCTAATCTCCAAGCTTTCACAATTCCCCAAATGGCACTTATCAGAGTTTCCAATTATCCACTTATTTGTTAGTCTGTGATGAATGCCTGCCTCCCCCAGGGGACTGTGAGCACCAAGAGGGCAGGAACCAAGGTTGTTTTTGCTCATCAGTACAACCCAGTGCTCAGCACAGTGCCTGGTACACTGCACATGCACGGTCACTATTTGTTGAATAAATGAATGAGAGACGTTCAAAGGGGGTTCTTAGGTGGGGATTTAATGGGTAGTGTCAGGGCCACTGCCTGGGCTCTGAGTCCAGATGTCCTGGCTTCTGCTCAGGTCTCAGTCCATGTCCAGTCTCTGGCCTTGTGCCCAAAGGCTGTCCAAGCAAAAGGAGGCAGAAGAGGCCTCTCCTAGAGGGAGGTGGCATGGAGGGGGCATTAGGGCATTAGGGTGGCTTGGATCCAGAAGATCCTCCCCACTTTTCCAGTTCTCCAACCTAAGTTTCTGAAAGCACTTCCTCCCATTGCCCCCTTATCCTCTCCCCTCCTGTGGCCTTTTCTTCTTCCCTCCCAGAAGTTTCCTTCCCCTAAAAATGTACTGTTTCCTATCTTTTCCGTTCTCTTTAGCTCTTTCTGACTATGTGCTGAAGAACTTGAACATCACTCTTTCTTACCTGGCAAAGCCCCCAGGAAGAGATGCCCCTGTGGCTGGATCCAGAGATTGAGGAGGGAGCCAAGGCCCAAGAGAGGCAGAGCAAAGATCTCCTTCTTTGGCCCCTGGTTCAAGACCAGTCTGGACACAGCTAGCTTCAGCTGAAGAGGGAGTCCCAAGACCAGGGGCAGATCCAGCCCTGGCCCCAACCCAGAAGACAGCATCACCTTCTGCAGAGTTTGTGAGACAGGTACATAAGTGGGGGAGGAAAGAATGAACCACATCTACTCCTTGTGGCCCCACTCCTAACTGCCTTAATTCTGCCTCTCAGCCACACCTTCTATCTACTGGCCATTTCCACCACCTAAATCCTGCCTCAATTTTCCCAGCTTGACCGTCTATAAAACCACATCCACTCCAGGTAAATATACAATCTAAATAAAAGCCTTTTTCTTCCTGTGGGTAGCTTCAAGATGTGTCCCTGGCCCTCCACCCTCACCCTTAAGCCTCCCTAATATTGACATTTTGGAGTTCCCTTTTCTCCCTGCTGCTCCCAGGCTCCACTGAATACAGGCAGATCCCCCCTCTTACTTGATCTTGGAGGTGGAAGTTGAGCCAAGAAGGGTTTTCTGGAATCCCAAGGGCAAGGAGGTGGCTGGAGCCTGCTGCCAGCTGGAGTCCCAGGTCCAGAGAGAAGGCCCAGGGCTCTGCATGAGGCTGGGGAATGTCTTGGGGGAGAAATGAGCCTCCTGAGGCCTCAAGGCTGGGATTCATGGAGGGAGAGGGCTAGTGGTGGAGGGAGACAGAGGAAGGCAGACACAAAGCTTGCCATGGAGCAGAAAATAGCCTTTACCTTGGAGACTGAATTCTTCACGAGTCCCTGGGGGGAAGACTATCCCAGGATGGGACTCTACAGAACAGCTTCTGAGGCCAGTGGAGGCAGATGCTGAGGTCTGGGCCTGTTGGTCCAGCCAGTTATCCCAGCCCAGGCAGCCATCCAGGGCAGGGACCAGCTGGAGCCAGTGGGGGGAAGGGAAGATGCAAGGACATTGGAATCAGGACATCTGACCCGGTCCCAACTTCCCCACCCTCAGTTTATTCCCCTCTCAGAGACACAAGCATATGGCCTCCCCTGATGCAGCTCTCATCCCGTCCCCTCTCCTCAAAAGTGTGGACTTAGACTCCTGTGGCCACCCAGCCAGCAATGCTTTACCAGCTTTGCTCTTGGTTCCCTCCTCCATGATGAAGTTACCGGCAACTGGAGATTGGAGGCAGGGAACAGCAGCACCCCCAGTGCAATCTTCATGATGGGCTGGGGTTTGTTGGCCAGAAGCCCAGAGACCTGTCTCAGGCGCAGCACCTCCTCCCCAAGGATCTTCACTTCCACCTGCAGGAAGGAGGAGAGGAGAAGAATCAGAGGCCCCTGGGGCCTGCCCCCACCACTTTCTTCAGAGGCAGCCAAGTATAACAGAAAGAACACGCACTTGAAGAGTCAGCTAGCATCCTTGGCTCACTCAGGACTTGTCACATATACTGCTGACTGAGCCTCAGAATTCCCATCTGAAAAGACAGGGACAAGAATAGCAACTTCATGGGGGTTTTGTGCAGATTAAATGAGATAACAATGGTAAAGGAATGCCCAATAACTTGGTTCTGTTCCCCTTCTTTTTTTTTTTTTTTGTGAGGAAGACCAGCCCTGAGCTAACATCCATGCCCATCTTCCTCTGCTTTTTTTATATGGGACACCACCATGGCATGGCTGACAAGCAGTGCGTCGGCGGGCGCCCGGGATCCGAACCTGCGAACCCCAGGCTGCCAAAGCACGAACTAAACCGCTGCGCCACCAGGCGGCCCCCCTGTTCCCCTTCTTTAGGCACTTCTTCCTTCAGGACCAGACCTGGCTTTCCTGGTGCCACCTCCCATCATCCAGCCGGGATCCAGCACCCACTGTAAGCTGGGCCCAGTGACTGGGCAGTTAGATCTCAGGCCTGCCATCCTGAAGTCCCAGCCCAAACCCATCATCCTTTGGGTTGGTATCACCATAAATAATCACTCCTTCTGGATCTCAGGTTTGAAACTCAAAGGAGGAGGAGGTTCTGGAAGGACACAGAAGGAAGGATTGTGCATGGGGTGTACCCTTTGAGGGTAAATGTGGGGTTGAGGAAAGTGGAGTTCAGGGAGAGAGGACAGGGAGACAGGGAAAAGAGAAGAGCTGATGGGGAGAGAGTAAGGTCAGGGGACTAGGTCAAGGGGCTAGGTCAACCTCATACTTTGTGATCTTTGTGAGGCCAAAGGTCATGATGGTGACAGGCTTTTGTCCTGGGCCATTGCTGAGGTGCACAGCAGAAGGGTCCTGGATCTTCTATCAGAAAGAGAAAATAAACAAACTGGAATAAAGACACACTAGAGACAGACAGAGGGAGAGGCACTGCTACAGGGCTGCAGGAAGAAAGAAAGGAAGAGGGCAGAGCCAAAGTAGCAGTTCATTTAAGCACACACGTGGCTGAGTACCCCATCTTGCTCCTGCAGCTCCTGTACCTGTGTAGGAAGAATATATCTCAGGGCCAGTCCCTGGTGGCTGTGAGGCAGTAGCAGCAGCAGCAGCAGCTGCCACCGAGACAATGTGACCAGTGGGCCTCTCTGCTCTCCATAATCAGCCTCGGTCCTCCGTGTGCCTCAGAAAACTCTGAGGAGAATGCATGGGGGCAGGCAGCTTTGCACATGGCTGGTGGAGGGTTAAAGGTTGCCTCAAGGGGTGAAGGCGGGCAGGAGAGAGGGGCACTGACCCTGTGGCCCCTCTGAGGATAAACGGGGTGAGGGACAGAGTTCCGCCACTACCCTCCCCTATGGCCAGAAAGTTTATGAGCTGCGGGAAGACACCACATTTCCCCTTTCCTCCTCTAGAGCCTGACCTAGGTCCTCCAAGCCTTCTGCCCACCTGGGAAGGCTGTGCCGACAGGCCTGAGGGCTAGAAACTGTCCTGCCCTGCTCCCCAAGTAGCATCCTCCACCAGGACTAGAGCTGAGACATGGAATCCCAAATATCTAGCTGAGTGACTTGGGTAAGTCACTCCACCATTGTGCTTTAGTGGCCTTTCTATAAAATGTGAAAAATAATACCTACTTCATGGGGTTCCTGTGAATGAGGATTAATTGAGATAATGCAGGCACTGCTCTGAGCTCGTCCCTCAGTATTTTCCCTGGCCTCTGAGGCTCACCTCATAGGGAGGTATTGTCTCTGAGCACGATTTAGTGGATACTAAAAAGACATCCGGCCCCCACTTCCAATTATCTTCCCTTATCCATTTATTACAAGACCTAACCATTTACCAATAGAAATTCATCACCCTCTCCCTGACCCATTTCAAAATACAAATGCTCTGAGAGAGGTAACACTTTGAGCCACTCAAGAGCTGTAGGAAACAGCCTTCAGAGCTGGGCCTTAGGGCTCCCTCAGGGTTTGGGTGGGCTTGAATGGGTGAGTGAGAGAAGGGTAGAGCAGATAATCACTGCATACTTCAGTTAAAGAAGGATCAGGAGGTGACTTTTGAGCCATGAGGTTTCTCCGATGGAGGCTTGGACACCCAGATAATAACAGCCAGGGAGGCTCAGCAGTTCAGCCTTGACCCTTGCCCAGTTGCCGAGTCACAAGACCCCGCCGTCCGGGGGCAGGCCTGGGAGGGGCGGGGGCGGGGGGGCGGGGGAGGCGGGGACGTGCCTACTCTGCAAGCTGATTGGCTGGCGGGTGCGCGCCTGCAGGAGCAGAATTTAGGGGCTACCAGGCGGTGAGGGCTTCTCTGCCGTGGCCCGAGCCGGTCTTCCGCTTCCCAGCGGGCGGCGTCCCCACCGCCCCGCTCCCTCGACTTTCCAGGATCCGAGTTTGTAGGCCCTTTAAAGGATCCAAGTTGCCCTTCGCCGCGTTCTGCAGAACGGAAGTGGGGGTCCTGGACTTCAGTCCTAGACGGTGGGGAATCAGGATGGCTTCTGTGCAGATCCGAGAGGCCAAGGAGGGAGACTGTGGAAATATCCTGAGGCTGATTCGGGTGAAGGCTGCGGGTCGGAAACCAGGGGGTCAGAGCGGCGCGGCCGGAGTGGGGTGGGGGGGAGGGAGAGGAAGAAGGGGGAGGAGGTAGGAGCAGGGCAAGGGGCGCACCCTGGGGTCCTGCTCCGGTAGCAGCGGGGCCCTCCTGCCTTAATCTAGCCTCTGTCCTCACGCCGTAGGAACTAGCTGAATACGAGAAACTCTCGGATCAGGTGAAGATCAGTGAAGAAGGTGGGGGGCCAGCACCTGGGTCCTGACGGGGGCTGGGGAAGAGGTGAGGGATGGGCTCCCCAGACAGTAGCTCCAGTCTGTGCACACACCCAGGCCCTCCTTCTCCATCTCTTTGTCACAACTCGGATCTCTGCAGCCCTGAGAGCAGATGGCTTTGGAGAGAATCCTTTCTATCATTGTTTGGTAGCAGAAAATCTTCCCGACGCCGGGGAGCCACACGGTAAGAACACTGGGACCTCAGAGGTCCCCTCTCCAGTCAGCCTCAGAGGTTTGTCCCCCAGGTGCCCAGCAGCCTGACCCCTCTTTTCTCTCTCTTCCTCAGGGCCCTGTGTGGTGGGCTATGGACTATACTACTTCATCTACAGCACATGGAAGGGACGCAGTATTTATCTGGAGGACGTCTACGTTAAGCCGGAATATCGGGGTACTAGGCAGAGGCTGAGGCTGGGGTGGGAGAAAAGCAACCCATAGACCCGACTGCCATCCCCTGCCCAATAATCCCAGCTTGTGGCCTTTTCTGATCCCCTCAACTCAAACAATCCCTCTTTTTGTCTTTATCTCCCCACAACAGGTCAGGGGATTGGTTCCAAAATAATCAAAAAGGTGGCTGAGGTGAGGAGAGGGGTGGGACTGCAAGCTAGGCCCTGAGAAAGCAGTGCATATGGGAGGCACCCATGTTGAATGGAGGGTGAGAAAGCTTTTTCCTTTTTGACGCCAGGAAAGTGAGTGATGTCTTCCACAGGTGGCTCTAGATAAGGGCTGCTCCCAGTTCCGCCTGGCAGTCCTGGACTGGAACAAGAGGGCCGTGGACTTGTACAAGGCCTTAGGAGCCCAAGATCTGACTGAAGCTGAGGGCTGGCACTCCTTTCGCTTCGAGAGAGAGGCGATGAGGGAGTTGGCAGGAAAGTGACGCCATCCCTTGGGGATCTCTCTCTATTTGAGCTTCTCCTTTCCCACCAGCTCAAGCACTCCTCAGAGACTGTCTCCACTGACAAAAGCCTCCCTAGGGAAGGAGGGTTCAGGGTGAATATTGCCGAAGTAAGAAAAGAGCGGCATTGAAGAGGCCCTTCTACCTCCTGTTGAGGGTGAAAAATAAATGAGAACTACTATGTCCTGATGTGGTGTGTTGGGTAAAGGAGTTGATGACACAATAAGTTGCAGCCACTTTACACCCTTCCTCAGTGTTGTGGTCAGTGGATGTTGCTTCTAGGGGTAAAGGTGGGCCCAAGATGACTTTCACCTTCAGTGGGCCAGAGTCTTGGCTCTGGCCTGTGGAATATAGAGAAAAGAAGAGCAAGGGACCAGCTTGACACATCAGGCTTGTTGGTCACCTTTGGGACCCAGACAAAGGCTTCTAATGTCTGGACTGAGCAGTGTAGGATCCAGGACTGAGGCAGGCCCAGTCAACTAATGGAGCAGGCTGCCATCTAGTGGTGGCATTTCAGGGGCACTGGGAAGGACCACTTGCCCCAACTTGGAAAAATCAGCTCCGCTAGCCAGTGCTTTTTCTTTTCCAAAAGTCATGAAACTTTTATTTTCCGTTCAGCAAAACCAAAACATACCTTTAGGATCCAAGGAGACAAGGAGAGAAACAGACTTATTTCTCACTTTCATAATATTTTGTTACACAAGTCATGCAGATTTGTTGTAGAAAAATTGAAACGGACATATAAAATAATCCATAGCCTTACTTACATAACTACTTTTAACCCTTTAGTATTGATTCTTCAGATTTTTTTCAATGTACATATATACACATAATTTGTTAAGTTAGTAGGGATTTATGGCACCATACTCTTTTGCAGCCTGATTTTTCATTTAACTATATACCAGAAACATCTTCCCATGCTATTAAACTTACATCTATCACTTTAAATGGTGGCATATTATTTCTTTTGTGGATGAACCATTGGGTAAATGGTCATAATTTAGACCCCAAAAGGGGACAAGCAGGTAACATAAATGTGCAAATTGTAAGAAACAGGACATATGAAAGCCTAGAGAGCTGAAGATCCATCTGATTCAGCCAAACAGAACACTTCAGGGGCCCAGATTCTTCCAGAGTGGTGCCAATTTTTGGCCCTTAAAATCAGCTTACTGCAGATGGGCCTTTAGGACAATTTTGATTAAGAGATAATTAAGAAGATAATGAAGCTGGTTAGCCCCTTCCACAGATGAGAGCCAGAAGAATCCAGTCTCATATCCTTGGCTCATCTCAATCTGGCAGGGATTAATATCATTTAAACATGATCAATTTATCTAGTGATGGGGCTTTTTAAATGTAACTTTTAATGCAGAACAGATTATTTCTGGAAGGATGCACAAACAAGCAGAGAGTGTAGTTGCCCCTGGGTTGAGGAACTGGGTGGCCACAGGACAGAAGGAAGGAGACTACTTTTCCCACATACCACTTTGGACCTGCTGAATTTTGTGCCATGCCCATGTATTACTTCTTAAAAAAAGAAAAAAGAATAAATAAAACTTTAAACAATGCAGAAGAAAAGGGTATAAACTAGGAAACATTTCCAAAATTTATCTTGCCCCCATCTTGATTTGTCTTTGCTTTTCAGATTTCACACTTTTTATGTTATTCTCTCGCCTTGGCCCCAGATCTCACCAGTTTTTGCAGGATGTCTTTGCAATCCAGCATCACTCCATTTTACAGCCTCCCGTTGGCCTCCTGCCCACTCATCACTTGATTAGCCTCCTATAAGGTGACTCTATTAGATGTTGGGCCTGATTGGTATGGGGTGATAAGGACCTGGGTTTTGGCCATCGAAGGGAGAACAGAGGAGAGGGCATTTAGGGTGAGGGCTTTTTAAAGGCAGAATAGAGAAAACTTAATTAAAACAGCTCTCAAATTTGCCCACATCTGTATCCCCACTTCCACTACCACCTCTCTTTGAAAATTGCCACAGCCTCCTAACCAGTCTCCCAGCCTCCTTCTGTAACCGCCCCCCTTCCATGGGGCTATTTTTTTTATCATAGATATACGTTATGTTATTTAAAGAGTCAAAAAGTTCTACAAGGCTTATATAAAAAACAGTAGTCTTCCAACTCCCCTCACTCTTCAAAGACAATCACTTTCAATTGAGTTTTTAAATTATGTTATGTGGTTAAGTTCACATGCTCTGCTTTGGCAGCCAGGGGTTCACAGGTTTGGATCCCGGACACACACTACTGACGCACTGCCTGTCAAGCCATGCTGTGGCGGCGTCCCACATAAGGTAGAGGAAGATGGGCACGGATGTTAGCCCAGGGCCAGTCTTCCCCAGCACAAAGAGGAGGATTGGCAAAGGATGTTAGCTCAGGGCTAATCTTCCTCACCAAAAAAAAGGATAAATAAATAAAATTGTGTTTTGTTTTGTATTCACCTTCATATCTCAAACTCAAAATAGCATGCCAATATTGCTACTTCTTGATGTTTCTGTTTTAGGCATTAGCTATTGACTTCCCACTGCCGGAGATGAGAAACTAGCTCTTTTTTCCAACTGCCCTACTCCCACTTCCCATCCTCCTCCCCTTCTGATATTATATAATGAGTCTGGTTGAATCTGTGTTCAGTGTTTACATTATTATGATTATGCAAATACCGTTCACAGTTGAGCCATGTGGGTAGTTATATTGTTTTTAGTTTCTGCATCTTTTTCTGTTTCCCCTGGAATTAATACTTGCCTTGCCTTCTTTGTTTGTCTGCTTAGTTTTCGGGACGCTCTAATTTATCCCCCAATTCTCCTTAGTTGTGTTAATTTCTTCTAAAGATATACAAACATGTAAGGAATTTGATCTATTTCATTTGAAGGACTTTCTCTCAGAACCTAAGACCTGTTCCAGCACAGAGAGGCTGCTCTTTAGGTTGCACTGTTGGACTCTCCCTTAAATTCATCCTGGGGACTCCCTTTGCCTCTCTTGTGTTGACACCTGTTTCTTGGAACCTGTGTCTTCATCTTTCTCAGTTTATTTTGATGGAGCTTCTTGAGAAATGGTGCCTGGGAAGTAAATTGGCTGGGACTTTACAAGTCTGAAAATGTCTTTGTTCTACTCTTGTACTTAATTAACAGTGTGACTAGGTATCGAATACTAGGTTGGAAATAATTTACTCTGAGAATTTTGAAGGCATTTCTCCATTGTCTTCAAGCTTCTGGTGCTGCTGTTAAGAAGCCTGAAACCATTCTTACTCTGGATCCTTTGTATAAAGCCTATTTTTATTTTCCTTCCCTCTTCCCCCAACCACAGCTTTTAGGATCTCTTTATCCTAGCATTCTGACATTTTACATGGGAATGTCTTAGTGTAGTCTCAGTGGGTCTTCTCAATCTGGAAACTCATGTTCTTCAGTTATGGAAAACTTTTTTTGAATTATTATTTTCTGGATGATTTCCTCCCCTGCATTATCTCTATTATCTCTTTCTGGAACTCTCGTTATTCAGATGTAGAATTCCATGGACTAGTCCTTTAATTTTCTTTCCTTTTTCCTATCTTCTTCATTTTTTGCCTTACTTTCTGGGAGATTTCTTTAATTTTATTTTCCAACCTTTCTATTGAAATTTTATTTCTACTTTCGTGTTTTTCATTTCTAAGAGCTCTCTGCATTTTTTTGAACATTCTGTTTTTGTTTCATAGATATCCATTCTTTTCTTATCTCTCTGAGGATATTCGTGATAGTTTTTTAAAAAATGTTTTTCTCCTTGCATAGCCTTTATTTCTTCTAAGCTATTTTTTTTTTCTTTCTCGATTTGTTTTGGCTTCTGTCTTTCATTTTAGAGGCTTTCCTCAAATTTCTGGTAATCCTCAGTTGTCTGCTAATATTTAAGATTGGGACACTAAAGTACTGGTTAGAAACTGTGTGAGTATATGTGGGAGGTAGGGAGGCATGTTGACAGTGGACTTTACTATAATGTGATCCACTAGGCCATTTCCATGAGGAGCCTCTGATTTCAGTCATTAGGTCTTTTTTCTTGTCTGATCAGATTTACCAGAGAAGACTCTTCCAAACTCCTGCTTGGAGGGTTTGAGCCTGGCTGTAGGTATTCTCAGAGCTGGGTGAAGAAGTCTGGAGGAAGTCTCAACATTCAGTACATAAATTTTCACTTAATCCTCATTTCCAGTATCTAACCATCCATCTATCAATCTACCCATCTTTCTATCTTCCTCCCAATCTCTCTAACTATTTAGAAGTCCTAAGGCAAGCTAGGGCATTCTGTTACACATCCTTTATACTCCAGCTAGAGTAATCTTACTAAAAGGCAAGTCTGCTGAAGATCCTGTGATAGCTCCCTCTGCTCTCAGCAGAAAGTCCAAACTTCTAAATATGTTTTAATCCCTCCAACCTCTGGCCCAAACCAACCCTTCCAATCGTTTCCTCTCCAAGTGAGTTCTAACCACGTTAGACTCTTTTTACCACCTCAAATGCACTGTACCCTCTGGGCTGTCTGCACATGCCATTCTCCCGTCTGAAATTCTCTTCCCCTTTTCCCACTCCCATCCTTTGCCTGAATGAACAATGACTAGAGCAGATGAAGAAGAGGAAAAGCCCAGCCTGAGAGAACTGTTGGTGCTAGAAGCTTGGAAGTTGGTGATCGTGCCATTTCTAAAACAAAATTCAGTCACTTCTATTGCTGAAGAGTGCAAACCCAAACTCTTCAGTCTGACAGCCAGCACTCTTGGTAATCTGCCCCACTTAATTTCTCTAACTCTCTCTTCCTACTCCTTATCAGAATCGCTGCTGATAGTCTCTTTACCTTTCTGCCACCCTACTTACTGCTATTCCTTCTCAGGTGCCTGGAAGGCATTTCTTCTTTTATCAGCCCTTTATATACTGGTGTAGTTCCATCATGGACCCAATTCATTCCTCAGTCTACTCTTGTCTTTAGAGATTTAATTTTCTCTTAGAGTTTTAACTATGACTAACATGCTGATGATTCCCACATCCACCTCTCCAGCCCAGGCCTTTCCTGGGCCACACACCTGTGTGTCCATTGACCTGCAGGACATTGATTCCTTCATTCTGTTAATATTTGCCATGCCAGGAACTGTGCTAGGTACTGGTTGTACAATGATGGGGACAAACAGATGGAGTGTGTGATGGCAGAGCTTATAGTGTGATGGCAGAAGAAAGACGCTGGACAAATTATTAATATTACAACCATGATAAGTGCCACAAAGGAATATAGGATGCTTTGGCAGCATGAGGTGGGAGACCTAACCTAGCATGGGCATGGTGAAAGGCTAAAGAAATTATATTTAAGTTGGGACGTGAAAGAGAAGTTTGTTGAAGACAAAGGATCACGTCTGCCTGGATGGTGGATCCTCAAACTCAAACAGGAAAACCAAAATCACTAAACTCATCAACTTCTCCAAATCTTTGTCTCTTGTGTTCTCTCTTCCATGACTGGCATCACCATTCACTCAGTAACCCAAGGTAGAAATCTGGGAGTTGTCCCGTATTCCTCCCACTTCTTCATTGGCTCCTGACCCCACAGCACCCAACCCTCATCACCAATTCTTTTTGATTCTACTGAAGATTTAACAGATGCAAATCAACTTGTACCTCTGTTACCCAGAGCCCTAACCCAGGTAGGTCCTCAGCATCTTTCTTACCTGCCAGCGCTCCTCACAAGTCTCACCCTTACTCTTTAATCTATTCTCTACAGTTGTAAAATATAAATTTGTGTGTGTGTGTGTGTGTGTAAGATTAGCCCTGAGCTAACATCCATTGCCAATCCCCCTCTTTTTGCTGAGGAAGATTGGCCCTGAGCTAACATCTGTGCCCATCTTCCTCTACTTCATGTGGGACGCCTGCAACAGCATGGCTTGATAAGAGGTGCACAGGTCCGTGCCCGGGATTGGAACCTGCGAACCCCGGGCCTCGGCAGCAGAGTGCATGAACTTAACCACTACACCACTGGGCCGCCCCACAAAATGTAAATCTTATCACATTATACTACTGCTTAAAATTTTTCAGTGACTCTCCATTGTTGATAAAGTAAAAGCCATTCTCTTTAGTCTGATTTGCAAGTCCTTCACAGTCTAGCTTCCTGCAGCTCCCTACTTCAAGCCAAATTCTATTTGAACTAGTTGTGGTTCCCCAAAGGATATATTCTTTCCGCTCCTCTGCACCATTGTATTCCTTGTTCTCTGAAGAATACTCTTACTGCGCTTTTCCTCTAGCAAACTCGTACTCATCTCTCAAATATCAATTTGCATCACCTCCTCTGTGTGGTCTTCCGTGATCACTCTGAAGAACAGCTGACCATTGTCTCCTTGGAATTTCCTCTATACCTAGTCCTTATCTCTATCATATCGTCAATCTAACTCTGTGCACTTATTTGTTAATTTATTTGTTTAAACTTGTTTAATTGATTGCCTCTTCCCCAATATATTATAAATTCCTTGACATCAGGGACCACATCTTTGTTTTGTATCCCTAGCACTTAGCACAGTGATTGGAACACAGTGAGGGCTAAATAAATTTTTGCTGACTAAATGCACAACACGTGATTCTAATTTCTGTGCTATTTTATTCACTTCTACCTAAATTTCTTACTTATCTTAGTTCAAGAATCCGAAGTTTGCCCTCTACTGTCCTTACTCCATAACAATTGTTCCTATTTTGAATTTCCTCAGCATTTAGATATCACATCTTGTGCAGATCTAATTTGCATTTGCTTTTCGGTACTGCTTTGAAATTATTTTTTAAGCTTTCATCATATGCATGATCAGACTTTTCTCTAGGCAAGAACGTGACTTAAATTTCCTACAGCAAGCAGTTACGGAAGCTCAAGAGTCGATAGGCGCCTGTGGACAGTGAAGCTCAGCGCCTGCGCACCGGGCACGTTTTTTTTCCTTTAGACTCCTCCTCTTTTTTTTTCTTTCGAGCGTGCGCACCAAAGAAGACAAAGGTGGGGAAAGTGACCAAGCAGTCATTTAGGCGCATGCCCATTCCTAACTTGTCCAAGCCTGGGGGAGTTCCTAGTGGTGAAGTGGGTGTGGTCTGACCAGGAGCTGCAGAAATCCAATCCGACTGACTGAGCCCGGCTCCTCCCTCCCCATGATTGGTTAGCTCTCAGTGTTGTGGGGCGGGGAAAGGAAGAGATGGGGGCGGTGGAGTGGTGGTGGCGAAGAAAGAGCGCCAATCTGGTTCTGCGCAAGCGCAAATAAGCGACCGGGAGGGGGCGTGAGAGAGTGAAATGGAGTGTGGAAGCCCTGATGCGCTGGCGAGAGCGAGCTGGGTCGCCAGTCTTGACGCCTGCGCCGTGAGCCTCGGGGCCTCGCAAGCGGCGGGCGGGTGCCCGGTGCGCCTGCGCAGTAGGCGGTGGCGGCAGGGGGAGGTGGAGACCGTGGAGAGGCAGCGGCAGCAGCGGGTCCCGGGACTGAGGCAGCTGCGGGGGCGGCGGCGGGCGGAAGCTGAGGTGACGAAGGCAGCGGCGGCGGCAGCCGTTTCCCTCACGGTGGCGGAGACCAAGGCGGCGGCGGCGGACGGGGAGCGGCCCGGCCCCGGCCCCCTGCTCGTTGGCTGTGGCAGGGCCGCCGTGGGGCCGGCCCGGCTCCCGCCCCCCGCGGCTCCCCCTCCGGCTCCTCCTCCCGGGAGACGCCGGGGGCCTGGCCCGGCCCGTACTCAGACCGCTGCTGCAGCCGCCGCCGGGGGAGTCGGAGGCGGTGGCGGCGCCATGGGCGGCCTGGCCTCTGGGGGGGATGTGGAGCCAGGACTGCCCGTCGAGGTGCGCGGCTCCAACGGGGCCTTCTACAAGGTGAGGCGGCGCGCCGACCCGGGACACCCGTCTTTAGCCCTCTCTCTCCAGCCAGAGCAGGGAAGAGTGGGGCGGGATCGAGCTTCTGGAGCTAAGTCCTGACCCTAGAACCGGAGACCCACGCTCTCACCCGCAGCCCTCCTGGGGAGACCTCTGGAAGTCAACACCCTTCCTCTTGTTTTTGGCCCCTCTGTTTCACCTGCTTTTACCCCCATCTCAGAGAATGAACATCAGGGCATCGTTGTGCTTAGATCAGTGTCGTGTACCCGCCTCCCAAGAGACCCCATTTACTCAGCTTCCTATTGACTTTTCCTGTTTCCTAGTGGAAGACGTACCTTAGACCTTAATCTCATCTTACCCATAGTCCAAGCACATGGAGAATTCTCTTCATTCTCTCCTATTACCCCCTTGGGAAGGCCGTCCCATATTAGATCCTTTCATCTTCCTGGGAGAGGCCTCTTCCTACTGGCTCTGGAAGACTCACCCCACTTTCATCTTGTATTTCTGTTGCCAACCCAAGGAGAAACGGTCAAAATCCATTTATGACATTTGGTATCTTTGACCTCAGGAACCCTGGGTTGTACAGTCAAGTTGCCTCCTAGCCATAGGGTGGCATGTTTTCACAAGTCTCTCACCCTACTCCTTTATCCCAAGACTAGCTGGTTTACCATTCTACCCAGGGGTGGATTTGTATTTGTTATCTCACTTTGACCTCAGATACATTTAGATCATTCATTTAGTTTCTAATTAGTGTAAGCTTTGTATTCATGACCTCTAAAAGGGGATCTTATGAGGATTCCCTCTATTTATCTTCTTCTGAAGGATTTCCACTTCTAGAAGACTTTTGGTCAACTCTCCCAATTTGGGAATCTGATAGCCTTTTTTTTTTTAAGGAGAAGGGGACCATCTTTAAAAGATCCTTGTTTACTTCAGCTCCCCCCTCGCCCAGGATTTGGTTCCTTAGAATTCCTTTTACTACCACCTTCTTTGTTCTGAATCCATTTTCTAGGACATGTTTTCCAATTTGGATTAAGCCAGAGGGAGACCCCTCTTGCCTCTCAGGAATTTTTCTTTGTGTGACTTTTGTTATTTTGAACTTCTTTGGACTTTATTCCTGAAATCATTGCAGAGACTTTCCTGATTCCTGTTTTATTCTTTCATTTTACCCTGAGGAGCAAGAGCTGAGATATCTTCTCATAACATCACTTGTGAGAAGAGCCCCCTTTTCCTTCACTTCTCCTCAAGCCTATTCTCCTGTAAAAGACCTCTCCACCTTCATGCCCTTGGAAATGACTTTCTCCAACTCCTTCCTTGTGAAGTCATATCTTACTATAACTGGAAAGGGTCTCATATTTGCGCTCATAGTGGAAGGTTTCTGCCCCAGTTTCAATTGATAAGTTCACTGTAGACATTTTTTTACCCACTCTAAGTGTGTATCCATTTCTGCCCCACTTCCCTCAACAGATTTCTTTAAATTCAGTCCTTATGGGTACCCACATCTATCTGTCTTAACTTATTCTCTCAATTTAAGTCGTTGGCTTTTTATCCTGATATTTCTGTATTCCTCTGTAATTCCCAGGAACTACCTTACTCCGTGTCTGAAAGAAGCTCCCAGCTGATCCTCTTTTGTCATTTTTTCTGCATACTTTCCTAACTCATGGGACTTTTTCTTCTAGCCTGTCTCTGTAGCATTTCTGTTTTCTTTGGCAGTCTAATTCCTTTTTGATTCTGATAGAGTACATTTGTCTCTTATATCCTTTTCCCCCAAACTTGTATTACCCTTGTTGAAATACCCTTCCTCATAAGATTTTAGCCCCCTTTTCCGCATCTTGTCCTTCTTCTGGGTCCTTCCCACCCCTAAACTCTGGGTTCCAAGATGAGTGATTCTTAAATTGAGTCTGAAATCCAGATATGATGTTTGCTTTTGTTATAGGAAGCATGGGAGCCAAGCACAGCTGGGAAAGATTGGTATCCAGTTCAAATTAACTGGGAAGGGAGATGTTTTCCTTTCCACATATGATTGTCCAACAGAAAATCCCTCTCTGAATCTTTCCCTTTTCTCCTGTGGGCTGTGGCAACGATAGACTTGAGTGAATTGGGGACAGAATACTTTGTTTTGTTTTGGTTTTTTTTTGTGTGGGGAAGACCAGCCCTGAGCTAACATCTGTTGCCAGTCCTCCCCTTTTTGCTGAGGAAGACTGGCCCTGGGCTAACATCTGTGCCCATCTTCCTCCACTTTTATATGGGACGCCGCCATGGCATGGCTGACAGGCAGTGCATCGGCGGGCACCCGGGATCCGAACTCGCAAACCCCGGGCTGCCAAGCGCAGACTAAACCGCTGCGCCACCGGGCGGCCCCCCAAGGGACAGAATACTTTGAATCAGAGAGTAGAGTTTGGAGTTGAGCTGAAAGCTAGGTAATGTGGATTTTGTGTTCTGGCTACTTGAGCATTTTCTGCCCCGTGCCTCTGTTAAAAACTACAATAAAACTCTAAATTCAACTAATCTTTCTTCAACTTTCAGTACCATATAGATACCTACCCATTCTGACCTTGCTACTGATTTAATATTCATGACTCAGCAAATTTCAGTGTGGGTCAAGGACTGTTTGTTTACATTGCTTCCAGAGCTATAAATTTGGGAAGGTCCCTTTTACCCCTCTCTGATTTGGGTCCTGTTCTTGATCTTCTACAATGGAACTGCAAATGTCACATCTGGAATCTAAGTTATCTTGTAGTTATCCCATCACCTCTTCCTTTTCTGTCAGAACATAATATATTTTATTCTTCAAGTTGTACTTTCCCAAATGAAATATCTGTTCATTTTCCAGGGCACAATCATCCAATTTTCCAGACCTTACCTGGATATCCTAATTCCCATTCCCTTCTTAAGGAATCTGGCATCTCAACTTCAACATGTGGTTTTTACCCAGACTCTTTGTGCTTTTATTCCAGAACTTCCTCCTTTTTGGGGGGAGCCCAGGACTAGAAGATAGGTTGAAGATGGGGACTAATTTCATATCTTCTAATTTGAGGAAACTGAAGTACCTAGGAACCTAGGGCTCTCTCTTCCTCTGTCTGGTCCTAGATCCTATAAACCAAAGCCAGGATATGCCATGACCACTGAATCGAGTCATCCTTTGGATGTAGTTGGCTTTCTAGATTCACTCACCTGCTGTTGCCCTCACCTACTTATCTTCCCAGTGAGCATGGACTGAGCAGAACCAGGAGCTCACTTTCTACCACTGGTATCTTTGGAGGAAAAAAACTGGGGTGATGTGGATAGAATTAAGAAGCAGAGACTGGATCGGAATATGAAGTTGAAGAGAAAGCTTGTTTGGGAGAATATTTAAAGGAAAAAGACCCTGGAAGTATAAGAGTGAATGACATTTTGTTGAACTGCTGAGTAATGTGAGGGAAAACTCCATTCTAAGCTCTGCATTTCTTCCTTGGGGATCATGGTAGCTGGAAAAAACAGGGTAATATTGCTATCTCCGCCTGAGGGCCAACCCTGACTGTTGGAGGAGAATTGGATTAGAGCCTTAGGCATATCCTTTGTGAATGAGTATATCTAGGAGTGGGAATCTCTTCACAAAAGAGGCAGGCAAGTAATTGTCCTCTTCTATCTCTTCTACTTCCTTTTATCTTATCCTTAAAATGTTTTGAGAGTAGCTAACTCTCTTGATAAACTATTTCTAAAGCTTGGAGATAGACATTTTGGATAAAGAATTGAATAAAGTCAGCTGAAGAGGCTGGTTGGAATGTTTCTAGAAATCCAGACAGACCCTTGTAAAGGGGGAAAAGAAGAGGGAAGGGATACAACATAACTGATTGTGGGAGGAGGACACTTAAGAAGGAGCTAAGGGAAGAACCCAAAAGGAAAGAGGGACCTGAGAGGAGAACAGTAGAAGTGGGTACTGATGGAGCTGAATGAAGAGTGGAAAAAACATTTCTGGGGAAAGTAATGGCAGAGAAAGCTAAAGGATGGGTAAGGAAGAGGCCAGACAGTACCAAGAGTACTAATGTCTTGAGCAGTAGTAAGGCTCCATAACAAGATCCTATCTCGAAAGAAGAGAAAGATGGCTTGTATCAAGAGTGAAATTTAGGCCTAGATTTTCCCACTGTAAGGAAACAGCAGTATAGTTAGGTGTTGATGACTGACCGATTCTGTGAGATGGGAATGACACAAATGTGCATTTTTGGTGTTTTTTCTTTTAAGCTCAGCTTTTGTCCCTATCTGCAAAGCGCAGGAATAGTTCCTATGTAATTAGCCTTGTGAAATCCCCAATTTTTTTTTAACAGCTTTAATTGACATGCAGTGAAGTACACATATTTAAAGTGTATAGTTTCTTAAGTTTTGACATGTATATAACAAACCGTCCCCACAGTCAAGATAATGAACTTGTAACTACCAAAAGTCCTCCACCAACCACCAATCTACTTTCTGTCATTGTACATTAATTTTCATTTCCTAATTTTTGACAGAAGTGAAAAGGCAATTCAGAAGAGAAAGGATAGTCTTTTCAACAAATGGTACTCAAACAACTGGATATCCATAGGTGAAAAATGAACTTTGATCATATCTTACAACATATATAAAATGTAACTCAAAATGGATCATAGACCTAAATGTAAAATAAAAACTAAAACTTTTTTTGTGTGTGTGTGTGAGGAAGACCAGCCCTGAGCTAACGTCTGTTGCCAATCCTCTTTTTTGCTGAGGGAGACTGGCCCTGGGCTAACATCCGTGCCCATCTTCCTCCACTTTATATGGGACGCTGCCACAGCCTGGCTGACAAGCAGTGTGTCGGCCGGCGCCCGGGATCCGAACCCATGAACCCCGGGCTGCCAAAGTGCAACCTAAACCGCTGTGCCACTGGGCCGGCCCCCTAAAACTTCTTGAAGAAGACAGGAGAAAACTTTTGTGACCTCGAATTAGGCAAAGATTTCTTAGATGTGAAACCAAAAGCTCGGTCATAAAAGAACAAATTGATAAACTGGACTTTATCAAAATTGGCAATCCCTAGTTTTGAGTATGTGAAAAATAGGGGAGAAGGTAGAAAAATTGGGAGCATAGGATTGAACATGTATCTTTGGCTTCCTCAGTGAGGACACAGACAATAGGAAGTGGACCAGCATTTCAATCATCCCTTATTCTCTCCCTTGTCATGGTCTCAAGATTGGGGTCTTCTACAAATTTTATTATCCATTTCAACTTCTTAGCAGTGTCATAGGCTAGCATTCAAAAATTGCACATCTCTTAAGTTCTTATTTTTCTTTCTGTAAATTGTGTTCATTGTTTTGATCTTCTGATTATATTCTGAGTGTTCTCATTATTCTCTTAGGACCCAGGCATCAAGGCACCAAGTTTGCTCAGGTCTCTAGCTGTATTGGGGGAGCTTGACCCTTTTCTTTCTTGGCAGATCCTGATGTCCTCTAGGTGTTCCGGGACAGCCTCACACTGTCTCATGGGATATTCTTAGCCTTGCTGAATGTTGTTGGTATTTTAATTGAACTCTGGCAAGCTGCTCAGCACAACAGGAGGCAGACAGATAGGGAGGCCCCTGTGGGAGCCATGGTAGACCACCAGTTTCCAGGCTGTTCTGATGAAGGTGATGTTTCCCCCTTCTGCTTACTTTCTGTCTCATCTTTTTTCTGGATTTTGCCACATTTCTTTCCATGCCAATATCATTTCCTTTCACTTTCCTTCATTCATGTTCTTTCCCCAGTGCAGCTTTTTCTGGCCCTGTCTTTAGATAGCTTGTGTCCCCATCTAAAACTCTAAGGCCTCCAGATGTCTCTGTTCCCATGATGGTTGAGGTGGTGGTAAATTGTCTTTTTTCTTTTTACTTTGTTTTAAAATCTATTCTAGGGCTTTGTGAAGGATGTCCACGAAGACTCTGTCACCATCTTCTTTGAAAACAAGTAAGACCTTGGGAATAGAGAATCCAGCATACTAGCTCCTAATTGGAGAGTGGAGAAGAGGGGTGGCTGAGTCCCATGAGGCATGTAATAGGTGGGAGAGAGCCCAGGGTTTGGGTGGGCAACTTAAATGGATCCCAGGAGAGGAAAGGGTTGAAATTTGGTGAGAGTGGGAGCATTTGACCCAGTATTTAGATTCTAGCAAGAGATGGAAGACACCACTATGGAGCAGGGCCTGAGGTTTATCTTCTAATCTTCTCTAATCACCAGGGAAGGTGGAAATTGCCCAGCAGAGGCAATAACCCCTTCCTGAAGAAATAGGCAACTGCATTAGCCTGAATAGCTTTCATATCACCGTTTCCCTTGCAGCTGGCAAAGTGAGAGACAGATTCCTTTTGGGGATGTCCGGCTACCACCTCCAGCTGACTATAATAAGGAGATCATAGAAGGGGATGAGGTGGAGGTAAGGGCCCTGGAGTCTGCCCTTTCTACGTGTCGCGTTTCCCAGGATTATGCATCTCCCTGACCAGTATCCTAAGCTCCTCACTGGTTGGTTCACTCTCCTTCCTCCCCAAGCAAAGCTACCAAATCCAGCCAGGTAGCCCATGGAAAAGTGAAATGTAGCAGTTGTCCATCACTGTTGTGATCAACCAAACTCTGAGGGAGCTTCCCACTTTCAGGGGATTCACTTTTCTTCCATTTATGATAACAGCATCTAAAATCCAATGCTATCTGATTTTGTGTGTGTGTGTGAGGAAGACCAGCCCTGAGCTAACATCCATTACTGATCCTCCTCTTTTTGCTGAGGAAGGCTGGCCCTGGGCTAACATCCGTGCCCATCCTCCTCTACTTTATATGGGACGCCGCCACAGCATGGCTGACCAGCAGTACGTCGGCAGGCGCCCGGGATCCGAACCCGCGAACCCCGGGCTGCCAAGCGCGAACTAAACCACTGCACCACTGTGCCGGCCCGCCATCTGATTTTTAATTAGCAGCTCCTTCTAGTTTTCTTTATCTTGGTTTAGGATGCCTCCCAAGTGTCTTAATGCTTATTCCATTCTTGGTGTTTTTGGATGGTCCTCCATATCTCTTTTATTTTCAATTTCTCTTCAGGTTTATTCTCGAGCCAATGAGCAAGAACCTTGTGGCTGGTGGCTGGCCCGGGTGCGGATGATGAAGGGAGATGTGAGTGATTGTGAAGGCCTTTGGTGATCTGCTGAAACAAATATTTTTTCATGGAAATGTGGGAGATAGAAGCTCAGGTCATCCACAACTTCTCCTTTCTTCCAGTTCTATGTCATTGAATATGCTGCCTGTGATGCCACTTACAATGAGATTGTCACCCTGGAACGGCTTCGGCCAGTTAATCCCAATCCCCTCGCAACCAAAGGCAGCTTCTTCAAGGTTACTATGGCTGTGCCTGAGGATCTGAGAGAGGCGTGAGTGTTAGGGAGGTCAGGAGTGGGGGGCCCTCTTTATAGTGCTCGTCTCTGCCCTTATTTCTCCTAGTTTCAGTCTTCTCTGTTGTTCCCTTGGCTGTCTAGAGCCCTTCTTGCTCCCAGTTCCTCTGTTTCTTCATCCCTGTTGTTTTACTGCAGTCCTTCCTCTTTTATTTTTTTTTGGTCCCTCTTTCTCTCCCTGAACCTTTGACTGCATTCTACATTCTGCTCTCTGAGCACTTTTCTCTTTCTCTGCAGCTGCTCTAATGAAAACGTCCACAAAGAGTTCAAGAAGGCATTGGGAGCGAACTGCATCTTTCTCAACATCACAAATAGTGAGCTCTTCATTCTGGTGAGTTTATTCTGCCTGAATTTCGCATAAACCCTTTCAACAATTTTCCTTCTCCCCTTTTAACTCCTTTGCAGAAAGGGAGGAGCTAAAATGTGTTTGTATTTATTTGTCAGAGAGGACTTTATTGCTCCTGACTCCTGTGGGCCCAGGTAGCCCTGCCTTCCCTTAGTCTTCCTCATGTATGACCTTAATTTTTTTTTTTAACCTGGCTATCATATTGCAGCCTGGGCTGAGGACCCTCCTTTGCATATTTGGACTCTCAAAAATAGACTACAGTTCTCACCTGTGCTTGCTCCCTAAAATCACTTCCTTTAGGCACCCAGATAGTAGGCCCTTGTGAGACTGACAATGATTTTCCTCTTCCGTAGCTTCATTTCTCAACTCCCACCCTTTTCTAGAGACTCAGGCATCCTAATTCCTAGTTCCTGGCTCTCCCCCAGTATGTATTCAAAGTCAGTTTTAATGACTTTTCCATTGGTTTCTTCCCAGTCAACCACAGAAGCGCCTGTGAAGCGGGCATCCCTGCTGGGTGATATGCATTTCCGAAGCCTGCGCACCAAACTGCTACTGATGTCCCGCAATGAAGAAGCTACCAAGCACCTAGAGGTAAGTTTTGGCTCCACTTCTTACTGCTGAATGGTATTGTTGTCCTACGCCTTTCCTGCCCCATCCTCCACCCATTCCCTTATGTTTACAGAACAAAAAGACTAAGGTCTTTCTGAGCCATTAAACCTGGGTCTCCTATTTTATCTCAAGACTCCTGCAGATGGCAGAGCTCCATCATATTATAGTACAGTTGTTTTCAAACTTTTTTAGCCATGGGAGCCTTTGATCAAGTAAAATTTTATTTGAAAGTACAATGCATAAAACAGATCAATCAGAGCAACTCTGTCTAAAAGTGGAAGGGGTGTGATTCTTACCTCCACCAGCTTCCCCCAAATCACCTCTGGGAACCAGACCGCTTTGCAGGATATATCTGAGAACTATTTGCACACTGGAAATACCCCTGGACTTGGAATCCTAAGTCTTGCTTTGCCAAATGATTGACCTTTGGCAAATTGTTTGATTTTACTGAGCTTCATCTGTGACAATGAGGTAGTTATTCTACAAAGTTTTTTTGACATCTTATGATGGTCAGGTTCCCTTTTCTTAAGGTATTATACCATCCTAAACGAGTAGCGGGGTGGGGGGGTGTGTTTGAACATCCATTTCCATTTATCAAGTGAACTGATCTTTAGGGGAGGCTTTTCTCTAAGCCTGTGCAAATTCTGGATCATGTTAATCTTTCACTTCTCCAGGGATGCTACTCAGGGTACTGGCAGTTAAAAATTCACCATTACTCCCAATGATACAAACTTTCTGCTGCAGTTCCCAGTAAGAAGGTTTCCTGGTGACAAAAGGTAGAATATTCAACTCTCCTAGGACTTTGCTGTATTGATCTCTGTGGCAAAGTATAGCAGATAGCTAAGTTAGCCGTAGGTGCAAGGTCTTAAGAATAAGGACATGTCTTTGTTTTTGAGAAATCTTGCCTGTTTTGTTGTTGTTGTTTTTTTTTTTTTTTTATTGATGTCTTAGTTTATAACACTGTGGGGTTTTAGTTGTACATTTTTGTCCGTCACCTTGTGGATGTAACCCTTCACCCCTTGTGCCCCCCCCACCCCCCTTCCCCTTGGTAACCACCAATCAGTTCTCTCTGTCCGTGTGTTCACTTATATTCCATATATGAGTGAGTTCATGCAGTGTCTGTCCTTCTCTCTCTGGCTTATTTCACTTAACATAATACCCTCTAGGTCCTTCCATGTTGTTGCAAATCGGACAATTGTGTCTTTTCTTATGGCTGAGTAGTATTCCATTGTATGTATATACCACATCTTCTTTAACCAATCTTCAGTTGAGGGACACTTGGGTTGCTTCCACTTCTTGGCTATAGTGAATAATGCTGCAATGAACATAGGGGTGCATACGCCTCTTGTGATGGTTGATTTCACGTCCATTGGGTAGATGCCCAAGAGTGGTATTGCTGGATCATACGGTATGTCTATTTTTAATTTTTTGAGGACTCTCCATACTGTTTTCCATAGAGGCTGCACCAGTTTGCATTCCCACCAGCAGTGAATGAGGGTCCCCGTTTCTCCACAACCTCTCCAGCATTTGTTGTTATTTGTCTTGGTGATTATAGCCATTCTAACCGGTGTAAGGTGATATCTCAGTGTAGTTTTGATTTGCATTTCCCTGATGATTAGTGATGTTGAACATCTTTTCATGTGTCTATTGGCCATCTGTATCTCTTCCTTGGAAAAATGTCTGTTCATATCCTCTGCCCATTTTTTGATCGGGTTGTTTGTTTTTTTGTTGCTCAGTTGTATGAGATCTTTGTATATTACTGAGATTAATCCCTTGTCAGACAAACGATTTGCAAATATTTTCTCCCAGCTGGTGGGTTGTTTATTCATTTTGATCCTGGTTTCATTTGCCTTGTAGAAGCTCTTTAGTCTGATGAGGTCCCACTTGTTTATTTTTTCTTCTGTTTCCCTTGTCTGGGTAGACATGGAATCTGAAAGGATCCCTTTATGTCCAGTCGCAATTAGTGTACTGCCTATATTTTCTTCCAGGATTTTTATAGTTTCAGGTCTCACTTTCAGGTCTTTGATCCATTTTGAATTGATTTTTGTATATGGCGATAGGAGATGGTCTACTTTCATTCTTTTGCATGTTGCTGTCCAATTTTCCCAGCACCATTTATTGAAGAGACTTCCCTCTCTCCATTGTATGTTCTTTGCTCCTTTGTCGAAGATTAGCTGTCCATAGGTGTGTGGTTTTATTTCTGGGGTTTCAATTCTGTTCCATTGATCTGTGTGTCTATTCTTGTACCAGTACCATGCTGTTTTGATTACTGTAGCTTTATAGTATATTTTGAAATCAGGGATTGTGATGCCTCCAGCTTTGTTCTTTTTTTTCAGGATTGCTTTAGCTATTCGGGCTCTTTTGTTGCCCCATACGAATTTCAGTAGTTTTTGTTCTATTACCGTGAAGAATGACATTGGGATTCTGATTGGGATTGCATTGAATCTGTAGATTGCTTTAGGTAGAATGGACATTTTAACTATATTTATTCTTCCAATCCATGTGCATGGAATATTTTTCCATTTCTTTATGTCCTCCTCGATTTCTTTCAATAGTGTCTTATAGTTTTCATTGTATAGGTCTTTGACCTCCTTGGTTAAATTTATTCCCAGATATTTTATTCTCTTTGTTGCAATTGTAAATGGGATTGTCTTTTTGAGTTCTCTTTCTGTTTTTTCATCGTTAGTGTATAGAAATGCAATTGATTTTTGTAAGTTGATTTTATACCCTGCCACTTTACTGTAGTTGTTGATTGTTTCTAGTAGCTTTCCAATGGAATTTTTGGGGTTTTCTATGTATAGGATCATGTCGTCTGCAAATAGTGAGAGTTTCACTTCTTCATTGCCTATTTGGAGTCCTTTTATTCCTTTTTCTTGCCTAATTGCTCTGGCCAGAACTTCCAGTACTATGTTGAATAAGAGCGGTGAGAGTGGGCACCCTTGTCTTGTTCCTGTCCTCAAAGGAATGGCTTTCAGTTTTTCCCCGTTGAGTAGGATGTTTGCTGTAGGTTTGTCATATATGGCCCTTATTATGTTGAGGTACTTTCCTTCTATACCCATTTTGTTGAGAGTTTTTATCATAAATGGATGCTGGATCTTGTCGAATGCCTTCTCTGCATCGATTGAGATGATCATGTGGTTTTTATTCTTCATTTTGTTAATGTGGTGTATCACGTTGATTGATTTGCGGATGTTGAACCATCCCTGTGTCCCTGGTATAAATCCCACTTGATCGTGGTGTATGATCTTTTTGATGTATTGCTGTATTCGGTTTGCCAATATTTTGTTGAGGATTTTTGCGTCTATGTTCATCAGCGATATTGGCCTGTAGTTTTCCTTCTTTGTATTGTCCTTGTCTGGCTTTGGTATCAGCATGATGTCGGCCTCATAGAATGTGTTGGGAAGTATTCCATCTTCCTCTATTTTTTGGAATAGTTTGAGAAGGATAGGTGCTAAATCTTCTTTGAACGTTTGATAAAATTCTCCAGGGAAGCCATCTGGTCCTGGGCTTTTATTTTTGGGGAGGTTTTTGATGACTGTTTCAATCTCTTTACTTGTGATTGGTCTGTTCAGATTCTCTATTTCTTCTTGATTCAGTTTTGGGAGGTTGTACGCGTCCAAGAATTTGTCCATTTCCTCTAGGTTGTCCAATTTGTTGGCGTAAAGTTTTTCATAGTATTCGCTAATAATCCCTTGTATTTCTGTGCTGTCTGTTGTAATTTCTCCTCTTTCATTTCTAATTTTATTTATTTGAGTCTTCTCCCTTTTTTTCTTAGTGAGTCTGGCTAAGGGTTTGTCAATTTTATTTATCTTCTCAAAGAACCAGCTCTTTGTTTCATTGATCCTTTCTACTGTTTTTTTGGTTTCAATTTCATTTATTTCTGCTCTGATTTTTATTATTTCTCTCCTTCTGCTGATTCGGGGCTTTGTCTGTTCTTCTTTTTCCAACTCTGTTAGGTGCAATTTAAGGTTATTTATTTGGGAATTTTCTTGTTTGTTAAGGTGAGCTTGTATTGCTATGAATTTCCCTCTCAGGACTGCTTTTGCTGCATCCCTTATGAGTTGGTATGGTGTATTTTCCTTTTCATTTGTCTCCAGATAGCTTTTGATTTCTCCTTTAATTTCATCAACGACCCATTGGTTGTTCAGTAGCATGTTGTTTAGTCTTCACATCTTTGTCCCTTTCCTAGTTTTTTCCTTGCAGTTGATTTCTAGTTTCACAGCATTATGATCAGAAAAGATGCTTGTAATGATTTCAATCTTCTTAAATTTATAGAGGTTTGCCTTGTTTCCTAATATATGGTCTATCCTTGAGAATGTTCCATGAGCACTTGAGAAGAATGTGTACTCTGCTTTTTTTGGGTGGAGTGCTCTGTATATATCTATTAAATCCATTGCGTCTAGTTTTTCATTTAAGTCCAGTATTTCCTTATTGACTTTTTGTCTGGATGATCTATCTATTGATGTAAGGGGGGTATTAAGATCCCCTACTATTATTGTGTTATTGTTAATATCTCTTTTAAGGTTTTTTAGCAGTTGTTTTCTGTTTTGTTTTTTAAAAATTATTTTGAAATACTGAATGTTTAAAGGATAAAAAATAATACACCACCACTCTTGTACCCAACAGGCAGTTTAGGAAATAAAAACCTTGGCAAACTTCTCTAGAAGACATTTGTAAATCATTGTAGATCCTCTACCCTCCCTCCGTAACTCAATTATTTTGAACACCCATCTTAGTTGCTTTTTCCAGCTTTCTCTTCTTGCCTAATGTAAATCCTTGCTGTAATTCAACCCCATCTATCTTAGAAGCAGGAAGTAGTGGATTGCTATCTGGGAATGTCCCCTTTCGGATATATTTCCTATCTGGTGCTTCCTGCCTAGGACTCATTCTTCCAGAACCTTTCCTGTCTTTCTGCCCCTGTACCCAGGGATCCCGCTAAGGACTGGTTGAGAAATGAAGTGATAGTATGGTGTTCCATAGGCTTTTTTATGCTTTCTTAACCCTTTGCTTTCTATTCACCTCTTTGGGTTTTATTTTGGGAGTTGATATTAATTTGGTAAGGTATTGTTCCTTACGTTTGCATTTACCTTGTGAAAAATCCTTTCACCAACCTTATTTAATCCTCTTGATACTCTGGGAATGAGGTAGGTCAGATATAATCATTTAGTAGGCGACAGAACAGAGGCACAGAGTATGTGTTTTGTTTAGGATCGCACAACCAGACAGTGTTAGAGCCAAATCCAGAACTTTGGTGGCTCCCAGCCCAATCTTTGCCCGTATTACCTCCCCTCCCCACCAAGCCATTGGTATTTGGAAGGTGGGAGTGGAATGAAAAGTTCCTGAATCCTCCAACAGGTCCTGGTGGTCAGCAGACTCTAGGGTCGATCTGGCTTTCTTTCACACACTTTTCCTTATTGAAGCTATCCAAAGTGTCAGGTGCCTGGGAGAGGTGTTCTGAGATTCCACCACCATAATTTTCACAGTGCCTTTCGTTTCAGACAAGTAAGCAGTTGGCAGCAGCATTCCAAGAGGAGTTCACAGTGCGAGAGGACCTGATGGGACTGGCCATTGGGACTCACGGTGCCAACATCCAGCAGGCCCGAAAAGTACCTGGGGTGACTGCCATTGAGCTGGGTGAAGAGACCTGCACTTTCCGCATCTATGGAGAGGTCAGCAAAAGATATCTGTCATCCAGGTCCCTTAGGGGACACAGAGAAGAGAGGGTAAAACAGAAAGGAAACCTGAGTCATGTTGACCTCCCTCCTGGACTTTGGTGGCAACACATTTTCCCAGAGACAGAGAGTGGCAGGAAGATAACCGTTTTGAGATCCAGGTCCCCTGTTGTAGTAACGACTCCCCATTGTCTCTTAGACCCCTGAGGCGTGCCGACAGGCCCGAAGCTACCTTGAGTTTTCTGAGGACTCTGTGCAGGTGCCCAGGAACCTGGTTGGTGAGTTGGGGGTGTGTATGTATAAAAAAGAATACATTTGAGGGCCAGATGTGAGATTCTCTAAAGAGTTCTGGGTTTGGCGCCTCCCTGTGGACTTCTAATTTCGCAAGGACAGAGCAAAACAATCTGTAGTAGGAGTGACAAAAATGGAAGAAAAAATATCTAGGGATTGTAATATTTTGTCCTGTGAAAACTCATCAGAAACCTAGAAGCAGGAGAATAATTAAATAGAATCCATGTATAGAAGCTGAAAGACTGCTTATCTTATCTGTTTTTACTGTTTTTTCTTTCCTTTAAAAAAAAGGGGGTCCTACAAACAAAAATGTACAACTGAAACCCCACAGTGTTATAAACTAAGACATCAATAAAAAAAAAATGGAAAGAAAAAAAAAAAAGGGGGTCCTAATTCTTCCTTTACCCATTCAGGCAAAGTGATTGGAAAGAACGGGAAAGTGATCCAGGAGATTGTGGATAAATCTGGTGTGGTGAGGGTCCGAGTAGAAGGTGATAATGACAAGAAGAACCCCAGAGAGGAGGTATGGGACGACTGCGCCTAGAGATTGGTTTCCAGAAGTAGGTGGGATTGTTCTCAAAGCTGTTCTTTGGGGGCTGGGATTTCTAGGGGGTGGAGCATAGTAACTTGCATCTCCCCCAGTAGATGTAGAGCCCAGGAGGATCCCATTGGGTAGGCTTCCCTACGAGACAGGGTGGGGTTAATACTTACATTTGACTCTCCTTCTGATCCATCTGTCCTTCACTCTGCTCTCCAGGGAATGGTTCCCTTCATATTTGTTGGCACCCGAGAGAATATCAGCAATGCTCAGGCTCTGCTGGAATATCACCTCTCCTACCTGCAGGTACCCAAGCTGGAAGCCTGGGAGAGATGTGGGTGTAGCAAAGGAACTAAGACTGCTGGTGGATTTAGTTAGGAGTTGTGGTACCCAGTTTGTCTCTGAGTAGAAGAGGAACCACTGGTTGGAAATTTGGGGCTGAGGGGTTGGATCTCAGAATTTTCCTTGTTTAGCCAATGTCTTCCTTCTTGCATTCCTGAGAATTTAGATATGTAGGATGGAGAAGCATGAAAATAGGAGACTGTTCATTGATCTTATACTTATTCCTCCATCTGTATCTTCCTCCATCTTCTACCCAACCAGGAGGTGGAGCAGCTTCGCTTGGAGAGGCTGCAAATTGATGAACAGCTTCGGCAGATTGGGCTGGGCTTTCGCCCTCCTGGGAGTGGGCGGGGCAGCGGTGGCAATGACAAGGCTGGATATACCACCGATGACAGCTCCTCCTCCTCCCTCCACACCACACGAACCTATGGGGGCAGCTATGGGGGCCGGGGCCGGGGCCGGAGGACAGGCGGTCCTGGCTATGGTGAGACAGCTGTGGGAGAGGGAGGCAAGCAGTGATGGGGTTTGTGGGGAGAGGCAGAGGTCTGGGTAGAAGCTTGAGGAAAGGGTGATGGAGATGATGAAGAGGTGGTGATGACTTGTGAGTGAGAAGGGGAAGTCTTTAGTTTGGGGACTGTGATGGATCCTGGGGTGGGGTAAATGACCCTGATTGAACCCCATTGTGTTCTTTAGGCCCCAGCTCAGACCCTTCCACAGCTTCTGAGACTGAGTCAGAAAAGAGGGAGGAGCCCAACAGAGCTGGGCCTGGTGACCGGGATCCCCCATCCCGGGTGGAAGAAAACCGGAGGCGGCCAACTGGGGGCCGGGGTAGGGGACCCCCACCTGCCCCCCGGCCCACCTCGAGATACAACTCTTCATCTATTAGCTCAGGTACCAGTACCAGACAGTTGGGCTCATGAATGTGGGCCAAAATGAAACATGATGGACACCTGACTCCCAATTCTTCTTCTCTAACTAGTGCTGAAGGATCCAGACAGTAATCCCTACAGCCTACTGGACACATCTGAACCAGAGCCTCCAGTTGATTCAGAGCCTGGGGAACCCCCCCCAGCAAGTGCCAGGCGCCGCCGCTCTCGTCGCCGCCGCACTGACGAAGACAGGACTGTCATGGATGGAGGCCTAGAATCTGATGGGCCCAGCATGACAGAGAATGGCCTGGGTAAGGGGTGTGCCCGGGGTCTAAAAAATTAGAGCTGGACAAGGAATTGAGGGATAGGAGATTTGATGCACAACTCTGTTCTTTTCCCTGCCCCACAGAAGATGAGTCAAGACCCCAGCGTCGTAATCGGAGCCGCCGCCGTCGTAACCGTGGTAATCGGACTGATGGTTCTATCAGTGGAGACCGTCAGCCAGGTCAGCTAACATTGGATGCCAGCATCCTTCCTCAGAGCTGAGAGCATGGATGCGTCCTACCCTATGAAAACTAGGGATTGGGGTTCAGTGGGTTTCTAGGGGCTGGACACCTAGGATCCTTCTGAAACTCTTGATCCTCTGCCTTCCCCAGTGACTGTGGCTGACTATATCTCCCGAGCAGAGTCTCAGAGCCGCCAGCGGCCACCTCTGGAACACACTAAACCCTCAGATGACTCTCTTTCAGGACAGAAGGTAGGCAGGCGAGATGTAGTTTACCCCACCTCCTTTTTTGTTCTTCTGGGGTAGGGGGTACAAGAAAATTCCCAAAGAAATCTCTTACTAAATTGCAGAGGAGGCTGTGTCTGATGGAGTTTAGACTGCATTTAGAATAGTGGAAAGTTTGAATAGAACAGAGAGGCAAGTTTGGTTTCTATTTTCTGGATCCCAGTAAGAGTAACTAAGAGAGATCGGGACCAACCCCTCGGTCACCAGATGCCAGGAGGGCTTGGATGGTAGGGAATGTCATTACCTCAATTTCTACTGACTGCTTGCTTTCCTTCCTCTTCATTTTCTTTCCCACTTTCCCGTCAGGGTGACTCTGTCAGCAAGCTTCCTAAGGGTCCCTCAGAGAATGGGGAGCTCTCTGCCCCCCTGGAGTTGGGTAGTTTGGTGAATGGGGTTTCATAAAACCTCCAGCCCGCATCCCTCTCTTCTCCGTCTCGCTTGCTGCCCAACACCATGGCCCTCACAGGCCCGACTGACCTGCGCTGGAGCTGCTCTTATCTAGGGGGGGGAGGGGGGTGGCACAGCAGCTTGGGTCCCCCCCAACCTCCAGGAGCTAGTGGAGGGGTGTGTAACAGGGTCATACCCCCCTCCCTCTTGTCCACCCTACCCCCAGGGTGAGGGGAGCCTCTCTCCTTCCCCATCAGACTGGATGTGCCTTTATCCTCTAATGCCCCAATCTCTCTCTGAACACCCCCATTCTCCGCCTGTTGGTGCGGGGTGCTCCTTGACCCACCCAGATTTGACAGTTCAGGGGGGTTCCCCTGCTATCCCTCCTCCCATCCTGTACCCCCCATTACTGGGGCCTCATCACTGTGGAAGACGGGGATAGTAAGGATATAAGTGGGTGGGAGGCATGGGGAAGGTTTTGGAGTAGAACCAGGGGTGTGTATGAAGGGGGGGTGACAAGGTCCCCCAGGGGAGGGGGGACCAACCTTGTCTGGTGGATGAGAAGGCGTATTTATTTTTCACTGTACAGTATTTAAAAAGAGAATAAAAAAATCCAAATGGCGCTCTGGTTTCTGTGCCTTCCTTGTACCCAGTTTGGTCCATCTGTTTCTCAGGACTGACCTGCCCTGGCCCCTGGCCTTTGTTCCTGCTTCTCCACACCTGGCTTCTTTAGTGTTCCAAAGATGGTCTGCTTGTGGGAATTCCTGACATTCCTAAGTTCCCTAGGCCCAGGTACCCTCCTGGTCCAGAGGAGGAGGGTGGCTTGTCTTGCTGCTTCTCCCCTCCCCCAGGTTCACTGGTAGAGGAAGCTAGGCCACTCCTATACCCTGAGTCACAGCTGGCTAGGTAGGGCTGCTCGAAGCTGGAGCTGTTCTGCTAAGAGCTGAAAGCCAAGGCAGGCTGCTTAATCCGATTACCCGAGGCCTGGGGCTTGGGCTGGGCCTTGGGCAGAGTGGGGAGCAGGGTTCCCTTACAAAAGCTTC
The DNA here is from genome assembly GCA_031878705.1 of Tapirus indicus. Classification (NCBI taxonomy): domain Eukaryota; kingdom Metazoa; phylum Chordata; class Mammalia; order Perissodactyla; family Tapiridae; genus Tapirus; species Tapirus indicus. The sequence continues at coordinate 10,857,953 of CM062932.1, forward strand.
TGGGACCTAGATGTCCAGTCCTTATTCCTGCTGGCTCTCTGCTCTGGATCCAGGCTTTTCCTCCAGCATCCACATCACTGACCTTTCAGCCCCAGGGAGTTGTTCTGGAGTTCTTGGCTCCCTGCCTCCTGACTTGAGGTTTGGAGATACAGTGTGCCATAATTCAGTTGTTCAGTGCCAGTGGAGAAACTTAGGTTTAGGGGCTAGAGTTGGGAGAGTAAGTTTTCTCACCTGGAGAGAGGGTTTGAATCACCACCCAAGCACCTGCTGGGATGACTCAGGAAACAAAAATGGCCTACCTCCCTCTGACTGCCTTTCTTGCCCCAGGGGCAGGTCAGGGGTTTGAGGAGCAATAGGCACAATAAAAGGGTTTGGGGTGGGGGGTGGGGTGTTCCCAAGTTCCTCCTAGCACAACTCTGACCCTGAGGGCTTTTGATCCCCCTGTGCTTGATCCCATTGTGCAAAGGAATTGACTTTAAATTGCCAAAATTTAAGGAGGGGAAGATGTTCAGAGTTACTGGGGCTGGAAGGCCTGACATCTGGGTCTTGGGTGGGGAGGGGGCGTGGTGCCCTGAGGAGGAGTGTTGGGGGCTGGGAAGAACAGGACACCTGGGTTTGCCTAAGGGAGGGGGATGTTGGCGCCCTTAAGGAGGCGCGGTCTGCTGGGAGGGGAATGGGGAGGAGTCAGTCGCTAAAAGCTGTTCCTCGGTTAGGCCCACCCACCAGCCACAGACACTGAGGCCAGGTAAGACAGGGCTGTGGCGCCTAGGCTGCGCCGCCTGGTAGCTACGGAACTGCAGAGACCCAGAGCGAAGGTTTACTGCCTCCACTGAAGGTCGGCTGGAGGCCAGCAGTGGGTAGGGGGAGCAGGACTGGGTCGGGGACCACCAGGCAACAAGAAAAGGAGAGCACAACCTGTCCAGGAGCGGGTACCAGACGGGATTTTGCACTCTCTCCAAAGCCTGCTGAATTGGTTTGGGAGCAGGAGCTCCATTGGACTCTGAACTTGGGGGCGATATATACTTTTTAAGGACACGGGTTTCTCTGGAACGACTCCAGACCAAGAAGACACTTCCATTTTAAGGATACCAGGTTTGGGTATCAACGTTTCACTTTGGAGGGGAGAGCGTGTGGGACACCCTCCTAAGGTTTCCTCCAACCCCCCATGGCGCTACCCAGCTCCTCACAGCACCAGGCCTGGAGCCTGGAACCTCCCACTCCCACGGCCCCTACCTCCTCGTCCTCTGGCTCCCAGGAGCGGGAGAGTGCTGGGAGCCCAGTGGTCTCCGGGGGGGTTCCCTTGGAGAAGGTGAAGCGACCCATGAACGCGTTCATGGTGTGGAGCTCCGCTCAGCGCCGCCAGATGGCGCAGCAGAACCCAAAGATGCACAACTCGGAGATCTCCAAGCGCCTGGGCGCGCAGTGGAAGCTGCTGGGCGAGGACGAGAAGCGGCCCTTCGTGGAAGAGGCTAAGCGGCTCCGGGCCCGGCACTTGCGCGACTACCCCGACTATAAGTACCGGCCTCGGCGCAAGACCAAGAGCTCGGGCGCCGGGCCGCCCCATTTCGGACAAGGAAGCAGCAGCGTACCTGGCCGAGGGCCAGTCTGGGGGCCCGGGTACACGACCACCCAGGGGAGCAGAGGCTTTGGGTACCAGCCCCCCAACTACTCGACAGCCTACCTGCCTGGCGGTTATGGGTGAGTGCCTGGGGAGCGGGGTGAAGAAGGAGACGCTTGTTGTCCCCCATCCTGGAGCCCAGTGGGGTCGGATACCAGAGGGCCTGGCTGGCCAGGGTCCTGAGCCCACTCAAGCAGAGGCCCCTGGGGGCGGGGTTTGGGGCTGCTGCTGAGGTTTGGGGGGGCACCACCCCCAGTGCCTGGTGAAGGGTGGGGTGGGAGTTCTAGTGGCCGAGGGTTTTCCTAGAGGACGTTTCTATCTCAGCATGGCAGTGGCGGCCCTGCAGCAGCAAACCACAGGCCCCTGGATATGACCGTGTTCTAGTTACTTGAATTTCCCGTTTCCCCCCTCTTCTGGCCCTCGTGTGACCCAGCTTCCTCTCCCAGCCCCCGGGGCAAGGAGAGGCCAAGCCCAATTCTGCCCCTTCCTGGCCTGCCGCCCCAAAAGAAGAAAACAGGCGCTGCACGCAAGCCCGCTCTTGAGCGTGCCCCAACAGGGCTGTGCTGCTCTCTAAGCCATCCTGAGGTCTGGTTCCAGACCTGCGGTACCCAGTGGGGCCCAGATAGCCAGGGATGGGTAGATGGGTAACAAGTTCTACCTCTGCCCAGAACTGGTCAGACCCACCCCCACATGCGAGTTAGGAACTCTGCTTGGCACCTCCAACCCAGGGAAGTGCTCTCTAACCCCACTGTTTTCTTCTGTCTTTGCAGCTCTTCCCACTGTAAACCAGAGGCCCCCTCGCCATGCTTGCTCCCTCAGAGTAACCCCAGGATCCAGGGGGAGCTGCTCCCCCCCTATAGCCCCTACCAACCCCCAGGCTCTCCCACTCCTTACAACCCTTCCCTTTCAGGGGCCCCCATGCCCCTAACCCACCTCTAACTCTCATGGACATGGACCTCCCAGGAAAGGCTCCATCCTCCTTTTTCACCCAGAACCACCCCGCCCCACTGACCACAGTTCAGAGGAGGCCTGCAGTTCCCCCCACCACCGCCGCCCCTGCCATGAAAGCCAGGGAAGCAACACAACACTTATATTTTTTGTAGGATGAACACAGTTTTGTACGATTAAATCACGTCTCTGTGTCTTTATTGCCCCATTTCTGTTCCCCCTCACTGCAGCAGGAACCAGCGCACTCGCACTCTCCACTCCCTTCCGCCTGGACCTGCCAGAGCAGGAACCTCCACCCCACCCTGGGGCCCTGCCTGAGTCATTCTCCGTCCCCCTTCCCCCACCCCCCACCCTGCACTGGGGTCCAGGAGACAGTCCCAGCCAGGCTGAGGGAGGGAGGAGCTACAAGCCCCTAGTCCCTTCCACTATCCAGGCTCTGTCCAGTAGTGCCAGAGGCAAGTGGAAAGATGGGAGAACAGGACAAGACTTTTGCCCAGAATAGAAGAAATCTCAGCCAAGTGATTAGATGAATTAATAGTACATGCACAGCACAGCATACAATAAAATATTACCCTGAAAATCTCTACCCCCATCCTTCCTAAGGATCTGGGTCCACCAACTATGTATTTCCATAAAAAATAAACCCTGGCCCAAAAAGTTGCAATTGGCAGAAGAAGGGGGAATGATTAAGTCACACCAGCACACTGGTTCAGATGGGAAGGACCATGAGGTTGGGTGGATGAGGAGAAATATGGAATGGACTCCAGTAGCCAGCTCAGTCCTACTCCTTTTTCTTGTGGGGAACTTTTGCATTCCAGTAGAAGAGGAGCTGGGCAGCGATGAGACCGTTGAAGAGGGTAGAGACCACAAAGGTTCCAGCCATGAGGGGGTCTCCAGTTTCCTGGAAGTGAGAGACAGAGCTAGGGACACTCTTCCAAAAACCAAAAAAGGTTCCAGAGAAGGGGCAGCCTTAAGTCCTCAGCTGGGAGAGGTAAGATGAGATTTTATGCCCTCTAGAGGGGAGAAGGTGCACTCACCTGAATGGAGGTGAAGATTCGGGCCAGGGAGCCCCCAAAGAGCAGAAAGACTGTGACAGCTGAGAGCTGGCCTGTGTGCCCGTTGTGGTAGTTGGTGGCTGCCTGGAGCAGCTAGGGGAGGAGTTGAGACCCTTGATTCTGTCATCTGAACTCTTCCCATGTTCCCATCACAGATTTCCCCATTCCTAACAGTCCAACACCCCCACACTATGGGCTTCTACTCTGCCCCTCACCCGCCCCGCCCCCCCCACATCCTTTCCCTTGCTCTGGTACCCACCTTTCCCACCACCACAGCAGGCACGTTGGAGGCCTGGAGCAGGGTGACTACAGCCAGGGGTGTCAGTGGTGAAAGCAGCACCAGCAGGACCAGGGCATAGGAGGCCAGAAAAGCGACACCTGGGAGTCAGGGAGGCAAGGAGTCCTCATCAACTTCTCAAGTCCCCTGGCTTCCCCAGGCCTGAGTTCCCAGCAGGGCTCCCAAGAGCTGCAGCCTGCTCTTAGGTAAGTTCCCAGCACCTTTCACAGTTTGTTCTCTGTAGTGCAGGATCAGGAAGCAGATGGTGATGGTCTGGAGCATCAGGAACAGGGCTTCACCCCAAGAGCTGCAGAGTCAAGAGTTGGGAGGAAGAAAGGCAGGCCTGGAAAGAGGCAAGGAAAGCCTCCATAGCCCATCCATCGGGGAACACAATTCTCTGATTACTCCCTGTCTTCCACAGCCCGACTGGTTCCTTACCCTTGCCTCCCAGTAGTCCCCACCTGACTGAGGCAGTCTGGATCCTGGGCATTCTTGGGATGCTCACCTCCTCTCATCACCTCCACAGATGACGACTAGATTTCCAGATGAGCCTATGTTTTCCTGCCCTTTTACTTCCCTCACCCTACATCCACTAGATGTGAGCATTTACCCTTGGAGATAAAGGGCAGGCCCCTCACCTGAAGGGGAAGTTGTTGGTGATGCTGTAGACCATGGTCCCAGTCAATGCCACTAGCTCCAGCATTACCGACTGGAGACTCAACCCTTCCGCACTCTTGGCTCCCAGGATTTTAAACACCTGGGGCAGTTTTACTGGAGAAAGGATGAGAGGGGCTGGGCTGAGGAGCTGACATGCTGTGGGAGTGCAACACAACAACTACGCAGCAGACTGGGAAGCATGTTAACCCCACTTGAGGATAAGGGACCCACCCAGTTTATGGCATCTTAGCACTCCACCCCCATCGCAACAACAGCAAAGGAAGATAAGATACATACCCAAAAGTGACCCAGCCACAACGCCCAGCCCCAAGACTTTGCTGAGGAGAATCTTGAGGCAGGGGACTGAGAAGAGAAAAAGGGGTAAGCAGAGATGAGAACTCTGGAACCCAGGCCAGGGCTTTCAGGAACAGCCCAGGCCTAAATGCTTTAAGTGCTCCTGTGGGCGGCGGCCGCTTGTTAAGACTTTGACATACCCATACAAAGAAGCCTGGGGTTGTCTGGAAGCAGGTGAAAAAGGCCTGGTCCTTCCTGCTCCAAATCATACCACGTTCAGACCAGGTGACTTTCCAAAACAGCTTTGACCATACCTTTCCTCTGACCCAATCTTACATTCCCTGCAGACTACATCTAAACAGCTTGGTCTGACTTCCAAGGCTCTCTATTGCTTCTCTGTATAAAGCTGAGCAATGCCCCAAAGCCCTCTGATCATTTATTCCCCTCCACTGAGCAACCAGGCGATCCACTTCACCTGTCTTCTCTCCCTAAGGACAGGTCTCACTCATAACTAGACCCTTTGTTTCGGGCCCCTACTCAGGGTCTTAACCCTATCCTTCTAGGGCTTGCTTTTCTGCTGTGGCCACCCATATCTACGCTAGCCTTGAAGCCCTCCCCCCAGGGAGCTTGGCCCAGTGGGAATCAGATTCTCATGGGTCATGCATGAGGTAAAACAGTGTCCCAGGAGCCCAGTGGGGTACCATGAACTGACAGGGGCAGACTGGGAAGGCTTCTCAAAGGGTCTGATGTCTGAGGAGGGCTTTGCTGTGGAGTTGCCTCGTAAATAGACAGGAAGGAAGGCAAATTATTCCAAAATTAGACTGAGCAAATGTAGAGGCTGGAAGGAAAGCCATCAAGATGGCAGGAGCCTTTGGGGGTACCGCTGAAGGCCTGGCTTCATCAGAGGCTTTGAATCAAGTGTAACCTTGTTCCTGAAGGTATAGCGACCTATTAAAGGTTGGAACGATTTGATCAGATTTTATCTTTATTTTTAAAAATTCGAGTCTTTTCGTATTTCATTGTCGCTAAAGCATAAACTTCACAAAAAAGTACTTCCACCCGGCAACTCCCCTCTCGCTCAAACATGGCGTCCTCCCTCTATGGAAACCAACACTCCCGCCCCTCTCAGAGGTAACTTCCGCCCAGCACGGCGTGGCAGCAGTCCCCGTCATCACTTAATTCTCGGTCATGCCCCACTTATGGCCTGAGGGCATTCGAGCAGATCTTTGCGCCGATGCTGAGTAAAACTCACCGTGAAGCAAGTCCCACTGAACAAAAATCTGATCGTAGCATTTCTCAGGTAAAAGTAGCGGTACCAGCACCCGTTTGAGTGCCCCGTCTGCCTCGGCCGCCATATTGCAAAGCTTACTTCCGCCAGTCTCCCCAGACCGCCACTGACTGACGGTGCGCATGCGCGCTCTGGGCGCACCCCCGCCTCGCCTCTTGTCTTCTCCCGACTCAGCGGGACTGCCCTGTGGGTTCCGCATTTTCCTACACCACCCCGCCTTCACAGTGTAAGATAGGTCCTGTCCAGAGACTACATTTTGGGCACGCCCTCTCTGCTGCTCGAATTTTAAAGCATGCCGGCTGTACGCCTGCGCAGTTCGATCTTTCGCGCCTTTGTTTACGCTTCCAGTTCGGAAGCAAGATTTATGCTCCTGCCTTTCTTTGCGGCTCCTGCCTTTCTTTGCTCCTCCTGCACGGCGCCATCATGCCTTCTCCCAGCTGACTTTACATTGTTCGAAGTTGAGAGAGAAGGAGCGTGAGCCTCCAAAATGGCGTTGGATGGGAGCGCTGTAGCTTTCTATCTCCTGATCTCCCAGCGTCTTCAGAGGGAACGGTGCCAGCGGGAGCAGGACGGTCTGCGCCAAGCAGCCCTCCATGGGCACCGCTGGGCTCATGCTTCTCCCTCATCTCGTTCGCCCAGGCCTTGGCAATGGGTGTGCCAGCAACTCCCTGGCCGGGACAGTGAAGCAGAAGAGGAGGAGGTGGGGAAGGCGAGCCCAGTTCCAGGAGAGGGCAGCGTCCGCAGCCCCCTGTGGGGCCCAGCGCCACACTGGATCTGGGGTGGACCCAGAACCACCACCCCGGACCCAGTCCAGGCAGCCTCCGAGAAGCCAGGGCCCCGGGGTTCCCTCCCACGCCGCTGCCCCGAGGGCGCCACCTCTGGGCTAAGGCCCGCTGCTCCTCCGCCTTCTGTGACCACGTGCTGAGCAAAGACTTAAGTATGACCGAGTGGGCCCAGCAACTCCCCTTGGGAGAGGACAACTTGGACTACCTGGTGGGAGCGATGCCCTCAGCCACCTGGCGCCGGGACACCAACTTTTGGCCATCCCAGTGGAGGGGGGCCTGGCCATCACACTATGGCGGCCAGATGTCTGCTGCGAGTACCACACTGTTGAGCAGCCCTTCAGTGACTCCCGCGCCACCGTCTGCAAGGTCATATGGGATGTCTGCGAAGCAGTAGTGGGGCTGCTGGGGCCCTGCCACTTGCGGGCTGCCCTCAGTGGAGTGGGTCTCCAGGTCCTGGTGGCTGCCTTCTGTAGCCTTACAGGGTTCCTACAACTGGAAAGGCCCCATTCTGGCCCCCAGCGATTGCACCAAAGCCTACTGTAAAGAGAGGGAGTGGCACTGAGTGGTAGTGCAGGCTATGGCTATCTGGGAGGCCCTTTCTAGAATCTGGACACCAGCTGCCACCCACCACACCACTGCTGGGAACATCAACGTTGGCTGGACGGTGGCCCAGGCTGGAGCCATGTGTTCCTAGGAGTGCTGAGGGTAACTGTGTGTGAAGGTCAGAGTATCCACTGGTCCCGTGGTTGATGAAACCCTTTGCAGATGAGATAGGAACATTCCAGATGTAGTGAGGGTTTAATCAGGCTGTTCAGCTAGCCCTGGATACGGTGGGCAGGGCATTCTTGTGGTAAAGAGCCACTGGCACAGCCTTTGGAAACGAAATGACACAGATGTGACTTTTCCCCACTTACTCATTGCTATTGCTGCTTGCTTCAGCTGTAATGGTATATGAAGGTCGGGGAAAAAGACTGCTGGGATGAGTGACTCCACTGGATTGGAGGGGAGGGGGATCTGGAGCAGCCAGGGGCCCCAGAAGAAGAGGAGAAAAGGAGGAGAGACAGATTTCAGCACCAGTCATGGCAGGCTTTGGGAGATGAACCCATGAGGGCATTTGGTCACACCTTGACATTTTCATCCCTCACCAGCTGTTTCTGGCTCCGAGACTCAACCATGGAAGGCACAGAAAGGCATGTGACAAGAAACTCATGGCTTTTAATCCTGGCAGGAAGGACAAGGAAAAGCAAGGACAAAGATTTGAGTAGGTTTTACTATTCTCCCTCTGGGGATGGGGGAGGGGGAAATCTGTCACATTTAATAAACATCTCTCCCCTCATCCCTCCCAACTGCATTATCTCTACTTTTGTTCTTCAAGACAGAGAGGGAAGGAAGCTAATTTTGTCTCTGAGTCGGTTGAGTAATGAGAAATGAGGGCACTCCCTGGGTGTTGAGACAAACGCTCAGAGGGGCTGGTAGGTGGGTGGGCGTCTCCGGATGATGCAGAAGGTAACAAGCACGAGGGTGAGGAGGCCGAGGAGGATCAGGCCGATGATGAGAGGCAGCAAGATGGATTGGTCACTGGGACAGGAGAAACCTGGCAGAAATATAGGGCAAGTAGGCATCACAGTGGTGGCTGGGATAAAGGTGGGAGGAGGGAGGAAGGAATGTGGGGGATGTTGGGAAGTAGGAGATTGGTGAGGAGCTCACCTAGGTGACTCAGAGCAGTAAATAAAAGGGGAGAATAGGCAGTCTTGTCATGGAGGAGAGGACAGTGCCCTATAGTTATAACAGCTTGAGAGAGGGAGGAAATTTGGGGGTATAAAGGGATGACTCTAGACCTGGGGCAGGGGATTGTCAGTGCAGTGAGAGTTCTAGGAGGGAAGGAATAGGTCTTACTTGGCCCAAAGGCCCCTGTGGGGGGCAGCTGAGCAGCTTGTAGCTTCAGGGAGAGCAGATCAAGGTGGAAAGCTGGTGAAAGAATGATGCTCGCGTTTCTGCAACTGAATCTCTGGCCCAGGGGGGCTTGGAGATCTTGAAGGGATGAATTCTGAACCGAAAACTTCCACTCTAAAAGAGCAAGGAAGGGTCAGCTCCATATCCGTGTCCCCACCCCCCAGCTTAGATCCTTTCAGGAGCCCAGACATTTAGTGCAAGTGATGAAAAATGGAAGGTTACTCACGTGCTGCCTGTGGGAAGGACACATTGTACTCCACAGCCATATAGTTCAGGTAGACAGTGCTCTGCGATGGGTCCTGGAGAGGTGACCAGGAAGGCTCAGAGCAGCAGGGGAGAGTGGCATCCATGTACACAGAGTAAGGAGTGTGGCAAGGGATTGGTATGGATAGGGCGCTTGGAGAATGAGAGGGATGACGGTGAATGAAGTACCTGCTCGAATCCAAAGCTGAGCTGTCCGTAGGGAAATGAGAGAAGCAAGTGGGGATGGGCACCCTCACAGTCCCCCTGGGCCTTGGTTTTGTTGGGGTTCAGTACAGAGATGCCCCAGGCCTGCGGAAGTTAAAGATGAGAGGGGTCACAAGACTACACAGCCATGCCATCCAAGGTTCCCTGTTCCCTTCATGCTCACCCTTCTCTATTCTTCCCTCTTCCCTTCTGAACCACAGCAGAAGGCCTTGTCCCCTTCCCCGCATGTCCTCCACTGTCTTTTCGCTTTACCTGTCCTCCACCCAGGGTTGGGTACATAACTCGAAGCTGAATCTGGGCTTGGAGCCGGACGCAGGGCTGGGAACCATTAGTCCAAGTGTAATCTCCTATAGCTCCCTTGGAGCCTGGGCTAGGACTTGGAGAGGGTGGAGGTGGTCCTGGGTGGGGGGAACTGGTGAAGGATCCTGGGCTGGTGGCAGTACTGTTGCTTGTTGTTGGATGAACTGTGGTGTTTCCATGACTGGTGGTGGTAGCAGGATTGTCAGTGGGTGTTGTGGGTTGGTGGCTGGTGGTGTCTGTGGTGGTGGTGGTGGTTCTATGGCTCTGGGTAGTTTGATGGCTCGTTGTTCCAGGGCTTGCTGTGGTTTCTGTAGCTGTAGGTGTCACCGTGAAGGATGGCAGCAGAGTAGCCGATTTCTTATGAGGACAGTCATTCCCTGTCCCCTGGGCTTTCAGCAGAGGAAAGACTGGTTAGCAACCCAGGGGCAGGCTCCTTCCCAGGGCTCCCTCCCCTTTAGTCCCCTTTTTTCTTACCTGCTAGTAGCCCCAGCAAAGCTCCGGAGAAAAGCACAGCCAGCTTCATGACAGAACAGCCTCACCCAGAGTCCAGCTAGGTTTGTGTCAGTACCAGCTGCTTCCTCAGTTAACCCTATTCTCTTTTGGAAAAGGAGGAAATGAAAGTCTTTGACTTCTTCTGAGATAACCCCACCCCCAACCTGACTCAGGCACCTCAGCCCCAGCCACCCATCTCTTAGTCATTCAATTTTTGTCATTAAGTTGACTGGCCCTCGCTTCACACGTGTGTGCTATCAAGGTCAAGAATGTCACATGGGTAGAATGAGATGGGGTTTTGGGGCAGTTGACCCTTGGGTACCCATTTGTCTACCTTAGCAAAATGTGCTCACCTGTGGCAAGTCATTATAGAACCAATTGAGAAACAGCAGCCCCTCCTTCAGTGGTCTCGAGAAAAATGAGTTCAATACAATGTACAGTTGGGAGCCAGCCCCGTGGCTTAGTGGCCAAATTTGCACCCTCTGCCTTGATGGCCTGGGGTTTGCAGGTTTGGATCCCCATCCCTGGCAGACCTACACACACCACTCAAGGCACACTGTGGTGGCGTCCCACATACAAAAAGAGTAAGATTGGCACAGATGTTAGCTCAGAGACAACTTTCCTCACCAGAAAAAACAATTGTTTTAAAAAAATAATGTACAATGGCAACGCTTATTTCCACTCCCTTTTCCCCTCCCCATCTATCACTTCCTCTTGGCTGGGACACGTGAGGCACTTATGATGGTGCTTGCCCAACTACTTACGGAAAGGTCACGTTATCCAGTAAGCATGACCACTTTCTGGTCAACGCAGGTGGTAACAAAGCAACACAACAGAAGGGTAAATATTAGCTGAAGGAGGGGAGCAGAGATGTGCCCAGTGGCAGGTGGGAGGGAAGGGGAGGTGAGAAATGAAAAGCCCAAACAGGCAGTTTCCAAGTCATTTTATTCAGAATTTTGTGTTTGTTTCCTGAATCAATAAATACTATACAAAACAATGTAAAAATGGCTACCATTTTCTCTCCCCTGCTCCCCCCACCTGGGACAGTCCCCTGGGCCACCGAACTCAAGGGTTCTGCCTCCAGATTTGGTCCAGCAAAATGAGGTTGAGTGACATTATAGACCCTTGAATTGTTTTCAGCTGGGGTGGGGAGAACCTCTAGGGTTTGGAGGTTGACTAGGTTAGGGAAATGGATTAGTGTTTTTGGGAGAAGAGACGACGCCTGGGGCAAGAGCCTACCCCAAAGAAAAGGGTGTCTAAAATGTTCACGGTTCCTTCTTTTGCCTCAAAAAGTGACATTTATTCAAAGGAAAAAAAAAAAAAGAAAAAAATGACAAGATGTCCATCCCTTGACTCCCTTCCCTCCCCCCCTCTGCTCCTCCTCAGCCCCCCAAGGATTGAACCCTGGCTGGGGCTAGGTAGCAGGACAGCCCCTCTCAGATGAGGTCAGCAACATTGAGGGGCATCTCCTCAATGGAGGTGTTGTAGAAGGTCTCGATGTCTCGAAGAGTCCTCTTATCTTCTTCTGTTACCATGTTAATAGCCACACCCTTACGGCCAAACCGTCCACCACGACCAATTCTGGAAAAAAAAGACACCTTAGGATAAGTGAGGATAAGGGGAATGAGGAAAATCAGAAGCTTCAGCCCAGGGAGGATTGGGCATGAGGGGTGGGTGAGTATCCCAGATCCACACTTACCTGTGGATATAGTTTTCCCTGTTGGTGGGAAGGTCATAATTGATGACTAAAGAAACCTGCTGCACATCAATGCCTCTGGCCTATGTCAAAAAAGGTAACAACTTCAGCATGTGAATGAGAACAGTCTATCCAGAAGGGACTTAAGTATACATATGTAGGCAGCCAAAGGAAGGCAAAGGAAATAAACATCCTTTTCCCCTGAAAAACCTGAGGCATGCCACGTTTTATTCCAAGTTGCTACTTTCCTGAAAAAGGGGCATTAGTAGGCCCCTTGGAAGAGGGAATCATCTTGGATTCTCCTTTCTTCCTTCCCAATCTTCAAATTCCCCTCTACTCACCAGCAGGTCAGTGGTAATTAATACTCTGCTAGAACCGGAGCGGAACTCTCTCATGATTACATCTCGTTCCTTTTGGTCCATATCTCCATGCTAAAACAGGAAATAGAAGGGTGTGAACAGGTAGGCACTTCAGTTCTGAGAGAACCGGCTATAAGTGGGACACTGACACACACACACTGCTGGTAATAAGGTGGGGAAAACTCACCATGGCAGAGACAGTGAAGTCTCGGGCATGCATCTTCTCAGTGAGCCAGTCGACCTTCCTTCGGGTGTTGATGAAGATGACTGCCTGGGTGATGGTCAGGGTTTCATACAAGTCACACAGTGTGTCCAGCTTCCACTCCTGGGGGTGGGGGTGGGGGAGAGAAAAAAAAAATCAGTCAGGGGCTATACCCAACAACTTAATATCAGGCCCGCCTCCTGTAGTAGGCCCCACCTCTCGTTCCACATTGATGTAGAATTGGCGGATACCCTCCAGGGTCAACTCTTCCTTCTTAACAAGAATCCGAATGGGGTCCCTCATGAACTTCTTGGTCACCTCAAGCACATCAGAAGGCATTGTTGCTGACAGCAAAACCACCTAATGGAAAAAGAGCAGCCTTCGAGTAAGAGATACTCTACGATGCCTGTCCCCTTCCCCAGTACCACCTAAAACAGAAGGCAATGCATAAAAAGGCTTGAGGCAAGACTCCAGAATTCTTTAGAATTTCTCTGGCACTTGATATTGCTCTTCTATTACCTCAACCATACACAATCTATAAAAGATCATCAACTATGCAAGCAAGACTCTACACATTTTTCTCACCTGGGTGTTGCTGTTGAGCTTTTGGAATATGTCATAGATCTGGTCCTTGAATCCGCGGCTTAACATTTCATCAGCTTCGTCCAGTACAAACATCTTGATGTATTTGGGAGCTACAGGAAAGAAAAAATATCGACAGGTAGTAATTAGGGAAATGTGAAATATACTTAACTTTCCCCATAAAGAAATGGGGGAGGAACAGGTGGTCTGCTCTCAGAATACAAAGAGTGATCCTTTGCCCAGGTCCCCCCGGCCAGGTCAGACAACAGCCCTGGGAAGTAGAACACTACCTGGGCTGAGATGACAGGGAAGCCAGGCTCAGATGACACGCATGGGGTTCATCACAGAGCAACTCTTTCAGAGGGGAAAACTAGCATAATTGGGAATGAGATTGTGGCCAAGCTGGGAAAGCATGCAGAAGAGGAAAATGGCCCAGAGGACTAGAAAATTGAGATACTCACACAGGTATCTCCGGTTAAGCATATCAAACACACGGCCTGGGGTACCCACGATGATATGGGGAGCTTCCATCTGCAGCTTCTGCACCTCAGCACGCACGTTGGTACCCCCAATGCAGGCGTGGCAGGAGGCACCCATGTAATCTCCTAATGCCATAACTACCTTTTGTATCTGAACCCAGAAAAAGATAAGTGCTCACATATTAGCTACAACTGTGTCAAGGCTGTTTCTCATATATTTATTCTTTTCAACAACTAAGACATGCAGTATTAATAAACTCACTTTTCAGGCAAAAAACAGAGGCAGGTTAAACAATCCATTTAAAACAACACCGCCAGTAAGTGGCAGAGACTCAGGATTTGAACTCAGTCTGGCTCCTGAGTATACAGATTCACAGTAACAGCCCTGCCCTCCGAAATAACTTCAACATAGCTTCTTTCCATATTACACCTCCCAACTTTCTGAAAACCAACTGTGACCCATTTATCTCACAGCAACCAGTTTTATGTATAGTGACATTTATATATCCTACTACACCCCTGCCACAGAACTCATGCTAGGTGGCATACTCACTCTTATATCATGTTTTGGACATAAGGGCTCTAAAATAAGAGTTCTATCAAAACTACTTGCTTATGCTATCTCAATAATCTACTTACGAGACCAGTGTTTCTGATCCTTTTCCCCCCAAGACCCAGGAAAACAGTCCAGCATTAGGATTTTATGTGCCCCAGGCATGAAACAGCTCTGGCCACCAACCCAGGCATCAAGCTAGGATGAACAAAGGACCGTACCACTACTTTGCCCCTGACTGATATAAGAGCAACACCACTAATTAGGTATCTCTTTGCCCATTGCCAGGGGGTTTGTTCATACAACAGCCACCAAACTTGCCCAGCCAGCCAGGCTCCACCCAGCAGCCTTCCCATTTGACTCAGGAAATGGGTGGAGGAAGGGATGCTCATTGTGTTTGGGTAGGAAAAGAGCTTATAATTAACCTAAGAAGTCATCAATTCATTTTCCTTACTTGAGATCATCTTTTTCCCCACCCCACCTACCCCATACTTCAGTTCTTCCAAGATGGGGTGGTGGTTGGGGAGCATACCTAATTTTTGATTATGCTAATCATTTCTAAATTGGTCCTTCAGAGGAGAAAGAAGCTACACTCTCACCTGCTGGGCCAACTCTCTAGTCGGTGCCAGGACCAAGGCCTGGGTGGCCTTTAGATCCAATTCAATCTGTTGCAGAATTGATATGGCAAAAGTGGCTGTTTTCCCAGTCCCAGATTGGGCTTGAGCGATCACATCATAACCTAAACAGACCAATTAGGAGAGAAATTTGATATAGTAGAGGGCACACACTTTGGGATCACAAAACATTCAAGGTCCTGATCAATAAGCAGCCAACAGAGCTATGCGCCAAACGCAGGGGCTTCACTGACTACCCTATCACGAAGTGCCCAAATGGGAACAGATTTGGAAGCCAGACCAGATTAATTCATGTAGTACTGCACAAAACTGGGCTAAAAATACAGCTATTAAAAACAAGTATGAAATGGCTGAAATAATCTATGTGTCCAGGGCATGAACCAGGCATGGGCACAGACCAAAAGCCAAGCTGGGATGAACAAGGAGCTGCTTTGTCCCTGACTGATATGAGATAGGCACCACCAACCAGGTGCCACTCTACCCAGGTCAGGGACAGTCCAGAACTTGTTGTGGGGCAGAACAATCTTACCCTTGATACAAGGAAGAATGGCTCGCTGCTGGATGGCAGAGGGCTTCTCAAAACCATAGGCGTAGATGCCACGGAGGAGGGACTCCGAAAGGTTCATATCATCAAAGCTGTCAACGATCTCATTCCAGTTACTCTGAAGGATGCAAAGAAATCAATGTACTACAAGAGATGGGGGTGTCCTCTAGCAGTGGAGCAAACAGGACCTTATGCCTGCAGCACCAAAGCTTCAGAGCCCACAACCTTTCCTTCCTCCAGTGAAGCCAGCTGGTTCTACGTGGTCTGAGAAATCACTGTAAGGGGCCAGTCCACTTGTAAACTGTGAGGCTGAAGATTGTAGAAGGGAGGACTAGACTCAATTTGAATGACATTTTACACGTACTCTGAAGAACATACGTATTTTTAACAAGTCATTGCAAATGAATTAAAATCTGCTATGGAAAAAAGCTTAACTACTTGGAAGTTAGATTACGTATTAAAGATGAATCTTGGGTTCTGCTTTTAATCAAATCAAGTCACTGAACCACCACTCCAGAAACCAAGGAACACTGCTAGTAGCACTGCCTTTCCCAGAGATGAAAAGTAATGGTGACAGGGGTCCAATCTCACCTCGATGACACCTTCGGGCTCCATCCCATCGGGGCCATTGTCTCTGGATCTGTTGGTTTAAAGTATGAGTATGCCGAATGAGGCACGTTAGAAATCCTGACAGCCAGGTTCTTCCTACCAGCAACCGGCCTTGCATGATGCCATCAGCCTTCACTCCCTGACCCACCCCCATTAATTCCCAAGAGACATAGTAGTTACCTTGCAACTGAGTCAGTCAGTTGCCCCATCCCAGAAGCGGCTCAGGTCAAGCCACCAGGGACATGATGGGGTAACCCTCCTAGACGACCCGGAGGCCGGAAGGAGCGGCGCCGAGCTTACGGGGCCCAGAGATGGTGCCTGCCGCCGGCTCCACGTGTCCCCGGCCTGGCCGCCCCAAGCCCAAGCGCGTGCACCTCCCATCGCAGCCCCAGCGCGCCGGAAGTCCCGCCCTTTACCTCCCAGATCTGAGGGTAGGACATCCCCTTCCCCCCCACGTCATTCCTCCCGCGCCCTCCCCCACTCCCTCCAGCCCATCTCCCCCCTCTCGGTGCCCGGATGTGGGAGGCCGCGGGCGGTGGCGGCCTCGCGCACAATGAGCCCGAGCCCAGCTAGCAAAAAAGGAGATTGCACAACGCTTAGAAACGAAGCGGACGGGGGGAGGGGAACATCTCCGACCGCCATGTGCTCGCTCCCTCGACCACCCGGCGGCATCTCCTCCCTCCATGGAACAATCCACATCCCGCCCGCCCCCCGTCGCGAAATGGCGTCGCCCTCCCATACCTCAGGCCGCTCACCCCCGGAGGAAAGTGGACCTGCCCATCCGCAGTTTGCCAATTGCCCGGCTTGTGCGGCAAAATGGACCCGCCCGCCCAGCGCCGGGTGGGCTCCTGGTGCCTCACGCGGCCGCTCCTCGGGGTTAGGCTCAGTCCTAGCCGTCAAGAAAACCAGCACACTGAACGGCCGGTTTCTTCTCCCGACCCACACCTCAACGCGACGAGGCGACTGGATTTGAGGACCCAGGCACCCCCGCCTTTAGCGAGTGGTACTGTCAGAATCCTCCGGCACCCTAGCCCGCGCGAGCCCTCCCTCCGGCAGTGAGGCAGCCGGACCTGCCGGCTCTGGGCCACGCGCGGTGGCTGCCAGCTCTACCTTTCCCACGCTAGGTCGCGACCTCGTCTCGCCACTCAGCGCCAGGGATCCGCGCACCTCAGCGCGTCGCGTCGAGGCTTCCTAGCGATCCTCGCACGCTAGGCCCCGAAAGCCGGGCTATCCTGGCGGCAGTGTCGGCCGTGGACCTGCCCCTCATTCCCCCCAGGACGGTCCTCCCGGTTGGTCTCCCCGCAACCCTGGTGGGCCTAAAGCGGTGGGCCTCAACTTCCCCCAGCGGGGCCCTCGGAAAGGAGCGATAGGGTAAGTGACCACAATCTCTTACAAATGCCTTTCTTACCGAGAATCCTGACTCGCAGACATGATCCTTAGAAATTAGGGCGGAGCGCCCGCCTATCGACAACTTATAGAGCGCTCGACCCCGCCCCAGGCATCGCATTGGCTTGGCCGCGTCGGCCCCGCCCGCCCGCGCTCGGCAACTCTGCGTGACGTTAGCTCGTAGGCGCTCTGGCACGCAGCCACCATTGGATAACTCGAGCGCCTATCAAGGTAAAGACCCGCCCCGCGGCCTCATTGGCTAAAGTGCCCGCCTTTCTCGCCGGTACGGAAGTGACATACAGGAGTCTGGCCTCGAGGCCTGGCAGCCATCTTGGGGCCCTGCACCCCTACACGTGCGGAGGCGATAGGGCCTTAGTCATGTGGCCTGGTAAGCCCTATCGCGTAAGGGGGGCGAGGTTTCAGCCTCCAGGGACTTCCGGGCTCCCGGGACTACCGCTTCCATTTACCTCTGCTCCAGGTCTCCATCGGACCCACATTTTATTTTGTTCTCTCCTGCAGCAAAGATAAATCGGACACCACCCCGACGTGTTCCAAGTGTACCAGACATGATGGAATCAGGAGCTATACCCTAGCGGCTGGGAGAGTGCCCCTGGCTGGAGGAAGGAGTGATGGATAACTCACTTCTGGACTTAAGGGCATTTGAGGTTGCTGTTATGAATCCTGGCCGAATTCCTTAACTGTCCTATTTCCCAACTTTCGCACCTCTCAAGCTCCTTTATTTTTGAGGCTTACCAAAACTCTCCCCTCTTCCAGCCCTGGCTCCCCTGGCTGGGGGATTCTTTTGGGTGATGAAGACATGGTGTTGGCACCGTCTGAGCCAGGGATGAAAAGCTGGCCCCTAAAGTCTTGAGACCCAAAAAAGGGTCGCTGACAGCACTGGCTAGAGGAAAGCCTGAGATAGAGCATTATCCACTAGTATGAGGCCCCTTAAGGAAGACCACCACTATGTATCTCCAAAGGATCCTTTATTGACCAGAGCAGGACCGTGGCATTTATATATATATATATATAAAAAAAAGTTTGAAGATCTGGCAGGCAGTAATCCTTTTGCCCGCCCACCACCCCAGCACAGATTTTCCTGTCCCCCTCTGCACATGGAAGAGGGATGACTGCCCCACCCAGGCCACAAGGCCATACTCCCCTGCAGACTGAGGGAAAAAGGGGCTTTTCCATGGCCACCCCCTAAACATCAGAAATTAACAAGTATTCTCTCAAAGAAAAAAAAATTACAGAAATCAATTAAAACATTTAAATATGAAAAACCAAAGGGAATTAGGTAGGGAGAGGCAAGAGAGGAAAGGAATTGGAGTTTCTTGGGAAGGAAGGGTCTCCCATGTGCCCCTGACCATTCATTAATAGGCCTGAGGCCTGGGATACGAGGCTCACACAGTGAGTTTGCAGTGACACAGCTCCTTGTAGATCTGTCGACGAAGTTTGGGCATGTCCTGCTGGGTGAAGCTGAATGGCTGAGACAGGGCCAGGTGCTTGCAGTACTAGGTGTTAACAAAGCAGGTCATGAGAACCACCTACTGAGCATCCCCCCAAGACAGGACCTGTGCTACACATTTCATAGGAGATATGTCTCACTGGATCTTTCAGAGACCATCCCTATTTCACAAACAAAGGGAACCAAGGTCCCATAGCCTTGGGGCTCCAAAAGAGTCTGACTCTAAAGCCAGTGTTCTTACTAGGTACATGAAATACCTAGCTGTTAAGGAGAAAATACCTCGGGTTGGGGGGTCAGGGAGACCAAGGACCAAAGACCCAGTCCCAATGTGGGATGGGGAAGCCAGGAGAGGATCAGTGAAATCAGAGTTTCTGCATTCTAACACAAAGTTACTCCCACTCCATGAATGGCTGTGAACCAAATGAGGGATGCAGAACAGCCTCCCGTCTCCCTCCCAACCCTTTAACCCACTGACATCTACTTACCTGCAACACAAAGGCGCCACAGTCACTGTCATTATTCTGCCTGGCCACATTCTAGAGAATAAAAAGGTAGGTCCTTCACCTGGAGACTCCTAGGAACGTGGCTTCAACTTCTGCTTCCTACCACCTCCCCCCACTCCCCTCCCTCTGGAAACTCACCATTTTGAAGTAACCTTTCCAGCCCTGGTGGAAATCTAGCCGGTCTTTCTTCACTGCCTCCGCCTGTAGATACTTGGCAATATGCTATGTGGGTGAAGAAAAGGAGGAAGTGATGCCCTCCGTTTCCCAAATGAACCCAGGGTGTGGTGGTCACAGGCACTATGACCAGGTTGCTCCTCAGAGACCCAAAACCCACCCTCCTTCTGCCTGGAATGCCTTGCCACTGCATCTCCTCCCCACATTCTGCCTGTCTTTCCCCTTCCCTCTCAAACCTTAGGGCAGCGGCGGTTTAGGGTGCGCTGCGAGTCAAAATAGGTGATGGTGCGTCGCCTCACGTCAACAGAGATGAGGGACCAGTGCACCTCCAGGTGGATGGGGATTAGCAGTAGCTCCTTATTGAAGATGTCCACCTGAGGAGGCAGTGCCAGAGGTCAGGTAAGGTAGCACATGAGTCCTGCCTATTGCCATGAAGGTTCTAAAGAGGAATGGAAGAGCAGGCAAGGAGCCAAGTGGGAGAACACAAGACCCAGGCCCTAGACTGTGAGGCAAGGCTCAGCATCTGGATATCTAGATTCTCGGGGTAAGGGAGGAAGACAGGACAGAGGAGGTAGTGTCAGAAGAAACAGTTGAGAGCCCAGGATGGACCAGATACTTTTCACACATTAAAGGTAGAAGTGCTTAGTAGCTAAAAACCCAGGCTCAGGATTCTGGAGCCAGACTGCCAGGGTTCAAATCCAGCTCCTCCATTTACTAACTTATGACCATGGGCAAGCTACTCAATAACTTTCTATATCTCAGTTCCCTTATATATAAGAGAGTGAAAACAGTACCTACCTCACCCGTTTTCCTATAAGGATTACACTAGTTAATATCCATAATACATTTAGAACAATGCATGGCACCTGGTAAATGCTCTATCAGTTAATACTCACAGCAATCCTATGGGGAAGTTTTCATGTTCAACCTAATGATGAGGAAAATGCAGCTTGGAAAAGTAAAGTATTTTGCCCAAGGTCATAGAAGTAAAAAATGGCAGAGATGGGATTCAAATACAGGTATATGGAAGGCCAAATTTTCTTCACTGTATGTCACTCCACCTCTACTTGGAGAAGCAGGCCTGCCAGGTCCCTGAGGGTGTAAGCTCTTGAATGTGGGGACAGAAATTAAGAAATGCTGGAGCCAGTGGTCCTACCTCACTGTAGAATTTCCTGGCCTTTGAATTAGAGCAAGGAAACTGGAGGAGAAAAGAACTTTTTCCTCACCAAACTGCCCCACCCCTCTATTTTCCCCAATAACTTAGGCCAAAAACCTAGAAATCACCCTTGATTCCTACCTTTTCTACAATTCCCACATCCGATCTATCAGAAAAGTCCTATTGGTTTTACCTGCAAAACTTATCCTAGATAAAACTACTTCTATTTCTGCCTTTTCCACGTTTCTCATATGGACTTCTGTGCTACACTCTCACTTAGTCTGCTTGCTTCTACTCTTGCCTCACTTCAATCTGTCATTGAAACAGGAATTTAAATGAGGCAATTCCCAGCCTGCTTAAAACTCTTCAATGGCTTCTCAGTACATACAGAATAAGATCTACCTTCTTCAGCCAATCCTCCATTGCTACAAGATCTCCTCTATAAACAAATTTTCTTATCATTTTTCCCTTTGCTCACTCTGCTGTAACCACAAAAGCCACCTACATAGGCCCTCTGTTACTTAAACATGTTCTTTCTCACTTTGCATCCCATGTACTTGCTATTCCCTTTGCCTAGAACACTCTTCCCCCAGATCTGCACATGGCTGGCTCCTCATCATTCAAGTCTCAGCTAAAAGAGGCCTTCCCAGACCGCCCAGTCTAAAGTACTCACTTCCCGTGCTACTACATTACTCTGTTTTAATTTGTTCGCAGCACTTATCACTAGCTGAAATTTAACTTGCTTATTTATTCTCACCCCATAAAGGCAAGAAGTTTTCCTTATTTAATACTGTGCCCTTAATGCCTAGAATGGTACCTAGCACACAGAAGACATTTAATAAATACTTGAAAAACTGAATAAACAGAGTTGGGAAAAGGGCTCATAGAAAACAGAACTCTAATTCTTCAGAGGCAAGGTGTTGCACAAGTAGACGTGAATTCATAACTCACGTTTTTGGTCCACCTTTTCACCCCATCATAACCCTTGGTACGGAGTTTATCATAGAAGAAACTGTTGAAGAAATGCACCTGTGCCAATGATACAAAAGAGCTGGATGGAATTAAAAGACCTCAGGCCCTCCTACTAAGTCTCCCCTTCTCAGTCCACTTCATTTCATCATGGCTCTAAGGACTGGTTTCAACAACCTCTACCCTAATTCACTAAGGGTAAAAAACAAATTGTTTTTAATCTTATAGCTTCGCATCCCAATTTGTGGGGTTAGCCATAGGGGAAAAACACTCAAGACCGGGGCGGGGGGAAAAGAATAGAATTGATAAGTTCAGGACTAAGATTACAGATTTGAATTTAATAAGATTACCTTCCACCACCTCTCCCCCAGGAACAGAGATCCTCTTTTATGTAAAATGGAAGAGATGAAAGGGACTAAAAAAGCTGCTTGGAACTGTGGAAATTGTTCTGGGTACTGAAGTAACAACTGGTTAGGCCTACCTTTTCAGGGACTGTGTCCATGACCAGGTCTCCATACATGTTCATCACCTGGGGAGAAGACAGGAGACAACTTGCCATGGAGGGTGCAGCATGGGCATAGGGCTCCCCCATGCAGAGGGCCCCAGACACCCTGCTCCCTGAATCCCCTCTTGGGTCTGTTTTTCTACTCCTCCTTACCTGGTCATTGAGCCAGTTCTGTCCATACAAGGTCCCCAAGTCATCCATGGTCAGCACATGCCGCTTATAGGCCACTCGGAAGCCCCTCACCATGGCATTGCCTGGCATCCGCTGGTATGACTGGATCAGTTGCAGCACCAGGCCCTTCCTGAGTAGGCCAAGGGTGGAGTCACACAAGAGACGAGGGGGCTAGGGCACACAGAAGTTCCTTCTACTGCCTCGAATAAGAGTCTATAAACTGACACCACCCCCCCCACCACCATTTTTTTTGGCATGGGTCCTTCTGAGGACCTGCTACAGGCCTATTCCCTTGAAAGAGGCACATGAATACTCAGGTATACATAGTATTTTCAAGGCCCCAAATAAAGACCCTCCTGGCCAGCTTACAGGGGTTTGGCACCTTGCCTATAGATTCCTCCCCTTCAGCTCTAGCTTCCTACTTCTCCCCAAGTACATCCCTATGGGAGAAAAGGCAGCAGCATTCTCTCCCCATCCCCCAGGTCCCAACCCTCTCCTGAAGGGCATCTCTTTCATGCCTCACCTGGAAGGCGTAGAGAACTCCTGCTGGAAAATGTCCTCCAATTTCTCTACTACCTCATCAGTGCTGAGGGGGATGAGGCTGCCATAAGTTTGAAGGAATTCATCCAAGATGCCTGAGTAGAGGAGGGAGAAAGGAATGGGGTGAGGCCTCCAGACTCTGATGTAGGAGTTGGCTGAGGAAAACACTAGGTCCTCTAGGGTTCCTTACTCTGCACGCAGGTCACATGCTCCTCCCGAAGAGGGCTGTGCTGACCAGCTTTCTCCCCAGGCCGCTCTGCCTCTTCTGCAGTGCCCAAATCTGAGCCCTGAAAAAGCTCCTGGGCCACATGGTCCCCGATGCTGCACACATTGCTGATGAGGATGCTGGCATCAGGGGGTGCCAGACTTCGCTCCCCTTCTGGCCCAGGTGGTCCCCCAAAGCCGTTAGGCAGAGTACAGGAGAGAAGGCCTGTAGGGTGGAGGAGAAAGGATGGGAATGAGAAACTGGCTCAAAGGACAATGGGAAGATTAAATGATATACACAAATTATAAGACCACAAGAAGGATGAATTGAAGCAAAATCCACCAATATAAACTCTAAGGAATGGGGACCCTAAAGCATGAGACAAGCAGGTCCAAGAAATTACAAAGGGTCAGAAAGAGTTAGTACTGACAAACAGGAAGAAAGCAAGAAAAGATTAGGATTCAGGGAGATTTAAATTTCAGACACATTTGTCACCACTATATGCCTAGCACCTAGGATAGTACCCAGCACACAGCAAAGCTCAATAAATACTTAATTATTAAAGACATAGAAAGCCTGAAATTGTTTGGTTGGGGTTCTTCGAAAGAAAAATATTCTGAGTGTGAATGTCACACACAACTATACAGGTGATGTACTCCACTACTCAGAGAGCGCCCCTCCCACCACTATGAGAATGGCAGCCACTGGAAATGTACATGCAGGTGCCCTTATCCTAACAGACCCAATGAAGAGAGATTTCAAGTGGACAAGACTGTCTGACTTTCCTAAACCATGTCTCCCTTTCTCATCCATGCACAGGACACCTAGTTAGGAATTCTGTATCCCAGCCTTAGTTCCTGCTCAAAGTGGGGCTTAAGACATTTCACAGCTATTCTGGATCCTCTCATCCAGCCATCCTACTTTCTTTAGGCCCAGTTCCAACCACATCAAGAGGCTCCTGGTCCTCCAAGATCTTAGCCCTCCCCACTGCCTCCTCTGCCCCACTGCCACCTTACCTGAGTCAGGGTCCAGAGGAGACTTTGGAGTCCACCTTAATCCATCTTCCTCCATAGGGGGTCCAGAGGGCACTGGTGGAGACCTTCTCACCCCATCTTCAGCCATAAGAGCACCTAGCAGACCCAGCCGGGGTGGAGGTGGCCCCCGGGGGGAGTCAAAACGACAACAGGGGGATGGCACCTGTGGTGTCGCACCGCCTTCCTGGGGTGAAAGATGGTTCTTGGGGTGTATGAGGCTCCGCCGCCGTCCCCGGTGGCGCCCCCAAAGCTTCCAGTGGAATGTCAGCGAGGTGCTTTTAGAGTAGAGCAGCATCCGGAAGGCTCTCATAGCTCTGCGGCGGCGTTGTGAGCAGGTTTTTCGATGACTAGGGCGGGGAGGGCGAGGCCGCTGGGAGGCTCCCAGCTGACCCCATCTGGGGGGCAGCCTCCAAGCTGCCACTTCCTCTTCCTCATCTTCATCTTCATCCTCCTCTTCTTCTTCATCCTCTTCACTAGCTGAGGCATCAAAAGAGGGCCGAGGGACAGGGAGGCGTCTGGCCGGCACTGTGGTCCCTGACCCAGGATCTGGCCCAAACCCTCCACCTGATTTGAGTCGGGGTTTGGGGGGTGCGGGCCAACGAAGACGCTCCCGCCTGGGGCTTGAGTAAGCTGGGGCTATGCCGGGTCCAGGAGGCTCAGGCCCCCAAGACCCGGTCCCTTGTATAGTCTCTTTCATCTTCCAGTAGCCTGTAATACAAAGGTTAGAGTGTCAGAATCCAAACGCCCTGTATTCCAAACACCCTGTATTCCAGATCCTGCCTCTCTTCCTCAGCACCCTCCTCTGGAATCAGATGCAAATAAACTAAAAAAGAGAAAAAACGGCAAAATTCCTAATTTCCAATCTTCCCAGTCAATATGGTCCACGAGGAGCCCTTTAGTCTGTGCCATCATCTCTCCCCGCCCAAATAGAGGCAAGGGAGAATGGCTAAGCAACAGCCTCGAGGATCTTATTTCTCAGATCTCTAGGTCAAACCCAGTATTTTCAGCCTCTATTTCTCCATTTTAATACCACCAGGGTGTCCTGAGACCCTAATAAGGGAAGTGGCTCAGCACGGGAATCCTGACATGGTCGAGATACCTGAGAACACAACTTCCACAGGGAAACCGTGGTCTAGAGCGGCAAGAGAGTTCTCTAACACCCTGGAATGAATGGGGGTGTGTGGGCATGCTCAGGTCGTCTCAGGAGGTAATGGGGGATGCCAGACCTATGGTTCAGATAGTAGGATCTTATGAAAAGGAAAGATTTTAAAAGAAACTGAAAGAGAACCGAATCGGTGCTTAGGCAGCCAAATGAAAGCACTGGGACAGAAATAAGCCGCGCGGGACAGAAATAAGCCGCGCGAGCCAGGCT
The DNA here is from genome assembly GCA_031878705.1 of Tapirus indicus. Taxonomy (NCBI): domain Eukaryota; kingdom Metazoa; phylum Chordata; class Mammalia; order Perissodactyla; family Tapiridae; genus Tapirus; species Tapirus indicus. The sequence goes on from CM062932.1 coordinate 10,883,230, forward strand.
GACCCAGCCCCTCTCCCGCTCCGTCCCCGGGGACCGGAATGCGTCCCAGCACCGGTGTGGTCCTACAGGCTCGGACGGCTCTGCGCGCAGGGCCTTAAGAAGATCCTTCGAACGCCTCCTGGGCCCCGGTTAGATGGAAATGAGGTCCAGGAATGGGAGAGGCCGCGGCAGGACTTGGGGGGGGAGGGGGCGTCCTCACCGGGAGCGGGGAAGCCGGGCGGACGGGCCCGAGGGCGGGCGTCTCCGGCCTCAGGCTTCCCGGCTCATCTCTCTGGCGACGGTGGCGGCCCCGCCACTCCCGCTGTCTTCGCGCGCAGCCGTCTCAATTCGGGATTCCAACGCTTCTGGGCCGCACGCCGCCAAGCCGCCCCGCAGCGGCCGCCTCTCGCTCCGCTTCAGCTTCCACCTTCACCACCTCCCCCTTCTCCTCCTCCTCCTTCCCCTCCCGCGAGCCCCAGGCCCACCGGCGCTGGCGGCGCACGATTAGTACGTCACAGCCGGCGAACAGCGCCGGCGCGGCCACCACGCGCCTAGTCCCGCCTCCCCAGAAACGTAGATGCCACGGGACCGTCCCGCCCCCGAGCCCCCGCAGGGCTGCGCCTGCGCACAACTGCTGACCTGGGCCGCGCGCGGTTGCCGCGCCACTTGCCCTTTTGCGCCTGCGTGTGCCCTGCAGCTTCACGCCGCGCTGCATAGCCCAGCCTTCTCCGCACTCGGGGGTCTGAGTCCGGGGGCTTGATACCTTGGTCCAGAGGGGCGAGCCAGAGGAGACCCTGGAGGGCAGGGAGATCTCGGTACAGGGACAGGGCTGAGGCCAGGCAGTGGGGGAAATGGATCCGAGGTATCATTTATTCTCTTTTATTTAACTTTAAGCAGGGCTTGAGCAGAAAGAAGAGCTCAGAGGAGTGAGGCAAGACCAGCATCAGGGCGTTCGATTCATCCAAGGCTCTCCGGCGACCCAGTGATCTGCCACGCCAGGGGAATGGAGAGCATGAAAGGCAAAACTTGGGACCCAAAGAGTAATGTGGCTGCAAAGGAACCGTCGTCGGGCACCCCCTGCAGATGGGCGCATAATAAATACACCTCTGGAGATAGTGATGGAAACTGAGGCGCAGTAGATGGAGAGAAGGAAGTGAGGATGAGGCTTCTTGTGGGGTGAAGAGGCAGAGGGTACCTGGAGAGAGGTTTGGCAAAGGGAACCAGGAGTTTTCCTGAGTGGAGGGAGGCTTCGTGGACTTCTGCCAGGAGGCAGGAAGATTCTCTCCAACTGCCGCTAGATGGTGGTGCTGTTCTGGAAGCATTCCAGTGGGACCCAAAGCAGGTCTAGACAATTCTTGGCATCCACCCCCCCCCGCCCCGCCCTTCTCTCCCCCTTAAGAATTTGGGGCTGGATGGGGGATAAAAGCAAGACATTCTACCTCTTTAACATCCATGAAGTCAAAGTCTAGGGGGTGGGGGTTGGAAAGGGAAAAAGGAGGAAAGGAGTCATGAGCTGTCAAACCCAGGGTTCCAGTCAAACCCAGAAGAGGCCCTCTTCTGTTTCCAGAAGAGGAACAGAAGTTCCTGCCCATTCCCTGTCGTTTGTCTAATCAGCTCTTGGCTGTCTCCAATATGTCCGCACCCTGGTTTTCCAAGCTCAGAACCACCTTTTATAACAATCACAGTTTCACAAACCCCAAGAAGGTTCCATGTGGAGAGAGGCTAAGTTTCGCCCTTGCCCGGGGGATTATGACACTCAGAATATCCCCTTGGTGTAAATGGAAGACACCTGAGAAAAGGGAGAAACTCTGCTCAGTGAAGACCAGCCATGCAGATACTCTGATGTTTCACCCTCCCTTCTCCAGCTCAACCTTTTTTCTGTTTCCTGTAAGGATCTAGGTATTCTGTCCTTCATCCCTCAGATCTGCCTTGACACCCAGGCTTCCAACCCCCTGTTGTAGCTCCCTTACCACTGCCCCTAGGTCAGAGATGTCCTGGTCTCACATCCATCCTCCACTGCCCACACTGCTCTCACCTGCACTGTAGCAGCTATTGTAGGCCCAGTCCGGGTTGGAGGGCATACTTCTTATACATCGGAATAGGGTCTCCTGCCTTCCCTGGCCCTCCCGAGACACCACCTGACCCATGGTGAAAGTCACATCGTGAAACAGGACCTGGCAGGGAAGGGAGGAGATGTTGAAGAAAACAGGAATGGCATGGCTCAGTTCTGGATGGCCTCAGGAGCCATGTCAAGGCAGCCAAGGAATGAAGAAGGGTCTTCTAAGTTCAGTGTGAACAAGGGTTGGGAACGCTCAGTACCGGGGCATACAGACTCTGGAAGAACAGGACTCCAGGGCCCCACGTGAGGCTCAAGGTATGTTTGGGGTTACCTGGCTGTACAGCAGATAAACTCCGGCATCCCAGACTCGAACAACATATCCTTGGGCCTCCAGGCCTCTCCCACGCCTAAGAGCTGGTTGCCACATCACCTCTGTCACATCAGAGTCCTCTGGAGGTGAGGAGTGTGGCAGTCAGGATTTCTATGCACTCTCAGACACTTTTCACCTCTAAGATTCTCTTGGGCCCCAAAGTTCCTAGATCTTGCCCCTCCCTAAAAGCCATTATATAAAATAGTGCTCACCCTTGGAGGTGATGTTAATGGGAACAAGGTGCAGAACTGAGTTCTTTTCTGAGGAGAAAAGGAGGAAATCTCAGCAGTGTCCACTACCCCAGTTGCCCTGTTGTCAGCCCTCCACCCTCACCCTGAGTTGGGGTAACAGTCTCCAAATCCCCATGCGGCTTGATCACCTCCCACCCCTGCGGCACCCACGAGGCCTCACTCTTCTGTTTATGGGTGAGCACTGCTCTCCTTCTCCGGGATCTCTCCCCATCCTCCTGGGCTTCCAGGGCATCAGGGCTCTGCTCACGGGAAGAGGGTCAGGGTTAGACTAAGATGCAAGGGTCCCAGACAGCCTTTCTCTCCAGCCCTCCCCAGCCCCAGGAATGCCTCACATCTCATGCACCTTTCCCCAGCAACCTGAGTCTTGGTGCTGGCTGTCCTCCAGGATCTGTTAGGTACAAGAAGCATTAATCTTTAACAATTTCCTTTCCTGGAATGGCTGCTCCCTTGACCTCCAAACCTGGGACCCTCTCTTGCACCCACTTGAAACTTTGCAGACCAGGAGGCTGGAACCGAGAAGTCCACAGACGGCCCTGCCACCCATCTTTCTCTCCCAGACACCCTTCTCCCCTCACTCACCTGCTCCCAGAGGCTCAGCCGTGGATACCCTTCCCCCTTCTCGGAGGACCCTCCAGTCCTCTGCAGCTGGGTCACCTCTCTCCTTAGGGTTTGCAGCTCTGTTTGTTGGGTCAGCAGAGCCATGGCACAAGCCACAGCCCCTAGAGCTGCCCCCCAACTCAACCAGAGGGCAACTGAGACTGCCGGCTCTCGGACCGGGCCCCCCATGTCTCCTGGGGGCCCTTTGGGGGCTAGCAAGGAAGGAGATGAGGCTGGCATGAGCTGGAGACCTTGCCAACAGCTGTGGTCTCAGGAGTGGGGTGGCAAGGAGGTGGCGGAGAGGGTGGGGGTGCAGGCAGTGGTGCAGAAGGGAAGAAGGGCGTTACGCAAGGGAGAAATAAAAAGGAACTTGAGAATAAAAAGGAGGGAGGAGGAAAGCAAGCTCAGGGCACTGTTGGTGCTCCTGGTACCCCGCTGTGGGGCCAGTGTTGTCTTGAGACCCCTCACCCTCCTCCAGCCTCAGGAGAATTTGGTGTCAGTCTCTCTAGGAAGGACGGGGCTGCCAGTGACACCCAGGAGGAGCGGCCAGAGCACAGGAACCCTGGGGCGGCCCCAGAAGTGGGGGAGGGAAGGTTGGCTGGCTGTGGGGCATGGTGCCAGGAGCAGGGATGGAGGGACAAGCTGGGCAGCATTGAGGGTCAAGGGGTGAGGGTGGAAGACCCTCTGGCTCAGGCATGGGGGAGATCTCTGGGGAAGTTTGCTAGGAGTGACTGAAGGTGGGAAAGAAGGGGAGGGGGTTGGTGGGAGGAGAACCAGGGTCGCGGAAGCAAGAAATTGGCTAAGTTCTGGGGTTAAGGCCAGGCCGGGTGTGTTGGAATAAGGCCTGCACTACTCCCTGTGCTGAACTTGGCAAGCAGGACTTCCTGTTTCCCGAGAAAAGCTCTTACATAAGGCTGTAGACAAAGAGAGAAAGAGACAGCCCCAAGCACCCTACCACTGTAGGATTCCTCCCCTGGACCCAGGGGCCCAGATTCCTGTGCTCTTGGGCCCCGGCATCCTGCATCTTGACCCTCAGCCCCCTTCCAGGCCTGCTCCCACCCCACATCTCAGCCAGGGCTTGTGCCAGCACCTGCTGAATGTCCCGAGGCTGCCAAGAGGAAGGGCCTCTGCACCTCCCAGCCAGGGATTCCCCTCAGGAGGAGGCCCGCCTCCTAGGTAAATGAGGCTGCTCTGCTGGACCTTGGGCAGAGGATTGATATTTTTCCTGGCAGTTTGCCTTTCCTCTCTCTGCTCATGCCTCGGGGGTTGGAGGCATGTAGGTCCCCACTCCCAAGCCTGTACATCACCTTGGAATTCCAGGTGTCCTGCCCCCCACTCCCCAATGCCCAGACTCCCTTCCCTTGGCCCTCGGCTACACTGAGAATGTCCTCTAAGCCCCAATAAAGAGAGAGACCATGACTTATTCTGTTTAATATCCACTTATCAACATTTTGTCACAATAATAATAAAAATAATATCTGTTTTAAAAATCCACAGGGAATTATCAGGGGAGGAGCTTGTCTTGGTCTCTGACCCCTCACAGTCGGGAACTCCTGGCCTAGTCCCAGTCTTTCTGGCACCCAGCCCCTCTTAGTGCTTGAAGAGGGGCATTCAGGACCCATCCTCACCCAGAGTACAGTAAACCCAGTGTCCTGGGGGGCTGTGGCCAGGGTGGGGAGCCAGGAGATAAATGCGGACATTGAAAGATCAGGGGTTTGGGAGCTAGAGAGGTCGAGAGCCAGAGGTGGGGGAGTTGTCAAAGTCGAATGGGAATATTTATGTGGCATAGAGAACATGTGAAGCCCTGGCAGCCTACAGAATGAGGGCAGGTCTGGGGGGAGGAGCAGCTTAGGGTGGGGCAGAGGGGACTAGGGTGCTTGGAGAGCTGTTGTGGGGGGCCGGCAGCCTGGGAAAACAATCGTTGAGACCAGGGCCCCTCAGTGAACTTGGAAGAGTCCAAAGTAGGTGAGGAAGGGGGCAGCCTTGAGATGGGCCCAGGGGAGCGTGCGGATTCGCAGGGAGGACCCTGGCCGCAGGGGCAACAGCCCAGACACCTGGCAGAGACGGAGCTGGGGCCCGAGGGAGCTCGCTGCTGTGGCCGAGAACTCTTCCAGGCAGCGCAGGGCCAGCGTGTCATCCACCAGCAAGTCCAGCTTCAGGTAGACAGCCTTCCCCTCATCAAAGTGCACCTGGGAGGTGGAGGAGGGAGGGCAGAGTCCAGGGCTCTGCTTGCCCTCATGTCAATTTCAAATCTCCTTAGAGACTCAGGTATCCTCTCCAGCCCAAACCCCAAACTCCCCCTCCCCACCTTTAGCTTGCCCCCACTCCCTAAACCAAACCCTTCTCCCTCAGTTCCTGCTTTATCCCTGGAGCCAGGTGGGGCTTACCTGACAGTACAGGTAGTAGAGCCCAGCCCGAGTGACTATAAATTCCCCGCTCTGGCGGTCATAGCGCAGTGGGTTGGAGCTGTTGATTTTGGCCTCCTCCCAGCCACTCACCGTCCCGTCCACACCTGAATGTGGATGTTCAGAGATAGGGGAAAGTCCCTTTACAGGACTTTCTCACACTCCCCAGGGACCCATTGAGTTTATAAACCTTTGGGGCCCACCTTACCCAGAAGATATATAGGTGGCTCAGAGCAAGGGAGGAGCCACGGCCTATGGAGCCCATAGTGTAATAGGAAGTTATGTGAAGGAATCCAACATATATGACCAGAATGATATAGAGCAAGTTATTGCCAGTCACTTCTGGGGAGAAGGGTAGGTTTGAAAAAGTGTGGGGGCTTTTATATTTTGTATCCATATTGTTTGCCTCTTTTACTTTGAGAATGTATACATACAGTACTTGAATCATACACCACTTGAATTATTTAAATTAAAAATAGTAAAATGGTACCCAAATGTCCATCAATGGATGGATGGATAAGGAAAACTGTGGTACATCCATACGGTGGGGTATTATTCAGCCGTAAAAAGAAATGCTATGATGTGGATAAACCTTGAAAACATTATGCTAAGTGAAAGAAGCCAGTCACAAAGGACCACATATATATGATTTCTATGAAATGTCCAAATAAGTAAATATATAGAGACAGAAAGTAGAATAGTGGTTGCTCAGGGTTGGGGAGATGGGGGAAATGGGGGCAATGGCTAAAGGTACAGGGTTTCTTTTTGAGGTGATGAAAATGTTCTAAAATTACTGTGGTGATGGTTGCACAACTCTGTGAATATACCAAAAACTATTTAATTGTACTTTAAATGGGTGAATTGTACGGTATGTGAAGTACATCTCAATAAAGTCATTACCAAAGAAAAAAATCTAGAGCTAGGGTAATTACAAATTGTAGAGAAGATTAATAATAAAATGACAGAGCAGAGTATCAAGTGGTTTCCCAGGTCCTCCACAGGCCACCTCTGTCTACCTCTCCAGTTTACTCTCACACACGCCTCCAACTCACAAGACTCCAGCACTCTGGCCTTCTTCCTGTTCCTGCCATGTGCCAAGCTCATTGTCCCTGCAGAGTGTTTTGCTGCTCTTCCCTCTTCCCAGAACACTCTCCTCGGGATTCCTCCCTTGCCTGGCACCTTCTGTCAGTCAGGTCTCAACTCCTGAGAGACCTCCCGGGGCCACCCAGTTTAAAATAGCCAGTCCCAGCCCTGCCTCTGTTAATCTCTTCAAGTCACCCTGTTTCTTTCATAGCAGCCACCAACATAGGAAATCATCTTGTTTATTTATGTATGTGATAGTTTGGGGTCTGACTCCACCAAGAGAGCAGTGACAGTGGTCTTATGCACCACTGCATCCTGGTGCCTGGAGCTGGGCCTGCTCTGAGTGGGCGTCCGGCAAACCCTGGTAGGAAGATGGAGTGAAGGAGGCAAACATGGCCAACAGCACTCTCTTTGTTTGGGTCCATAGGCCATTCTCCTGAGCTTCAGTGGCTGCATCTCAGCAGCCTGGGCAGCTGTCTTCCCCAGCCCCTCATCCTCCACCAGCCGCAGGGCTCTACTCTTGTTACTTTCTCAAGGAAAACATAATGCTTGTTGAGCATTTTCATTCCCACCTATGAGTTCCCTTGGCCTTTACCCTGCAGAATCTGATCTGAGCCTCCAGCTCTGAGGTTTCCTGACCCTCCTCTCCCTGCTAACAGCTGCCATCGGAATAGCCCTGGGTGCCTCAAAATCATCTTGACTATAACTGAGCTTGGCCCCCCCACCCCAGACTTGCTTTCCTGTCTGTATTCCACATTTGGCTCATGGTTCTACCTCCCACCGTGTACCCAAGCCTCCCTCTCCTTTACCAACTTTATTCACCGATCACCAGTTCCTACAAATTCTGCTACCTGAATAGCTCTGTCTTTCCCTCCCCAGTCTGGCCTCTGCCACTTCTCTCTGGGACTCTTCTTGGCCTCCTTCCTCGTTGGACTTCCTGTTTCCAATCTTGCCTGCTCCTGTCTATTCCCTACACACAGCCACAGAGTGATGTTTCTAAAATGCAGATGTGAGCCTCAGAATAACTTCCAGACTCCATTTGTGACCTGGCTTCCACATCCTTCTCCAGCCTCATGCCCCATCCTGCTCCTCTAGCACTTTCTCCTTCAGCCACATTGAGCTTCTCACGGTCCCCCAGCCTCATCATACTCTTGGCAAACTCAGGGCTTTTGTACAAGTGGTTCCTTCTACCTGGAACATCCTTGACCCTTTGTTCATCTTATGCCCATGCTTCAAGGCCCACACCTTCTGGGGAAAGGAGTCCCCAACTCCATTGTAAAGCTGGCTTCCTCTATGCCACCATGTATCTCTGGCTACTTTTATTATTGTTCTTGTCATAGCATACTGTAATTTACAAATTTATATGCTTGTCTCCTCTCCTAGACAGTAATTTCTTGAGACTAGGTTTGAGTATTATTCACTGTCAGCACCTAGCCCAGTCTTTACAAATAGTAGATTCTCAGTGCATGTGTGAATGAATGAATGTTTGGGTAACTGCTAAAATAAGTGGTCCATACAGAGGGGAGGAAGGCTGGTCTGGGGCATGAAGAGTAGGGGAGAGAAAGAGGGAAGGCATTCCTGGCTATGGAACCAGCTTCAGCAAAGGCTGGTTGTGGCCAAAGGGCACGGCGTGCCTGGGACCGTGGTGTCACTCAGTTACACAACCACAAACCTCAAATGGATATTCCTTACTGCCTGGCAATCCTCCTACTTTCCCCCACTAAGCTTGCTTTTGTACTCACCAAGATAAAAGATTTTGTCCCATCTTCTCAAACCTCCTGCCCCTGTCTCCCTAGTTCTCTGGAGGACCTAGAAGTCATCAAACAAGGGCTCCCTCATCTCCCCCCACCAAAACTACAAACTAATCTGTTCCCACCTTTCCTTTGACCCTCTTGTGATGATGGGATGATGTGTCCCTCTTTTCATTCTGGAACCCCCCTCCCACCTTCTTGGGTGTGGCCCTGCAGGTTCCCCCAACCCCTCCACCAGCAGTCACCTCTCACACAGACCATGTCCAGTACACAAGAACACTAGCTGGGATCAAATCCCAGCTCCACCACTTAGTATTGTCATGACCTCAGATAAGTTAAGTAACCTCCCTCTGTAAAATGGAGATGATCAGAATAGCTTCCTTTTAGGACTGTTGTGAGGATTAGATGAGATTGAACACTCAATAAATGTTAGCTAAGATTCATGTAGTATTGCTTATCACTCGAAGGACTGAACTTTTCCTTGATCCATATCCCCCTCCACTGGCTATATGAGCCAGTCTGTTCCCGTCACAGAGAAACTTCTGGAAAGGGTTATTACTGTCCCAATTCCTATTTCCCATCTTCTCTTAACCCAGTCCGTGCTGGCTTCCATCCTAACTATACCACTGAAACTGCCTTTGTCAAGGTCACCAGTTGACTTTAATGTTACCAAACCCAGCTATCATTTCTCTGATCTCATCTCATGTGATCTCTCAGCTGCATTCAACACAGACAGCCACATCCTCCTTCCAGACACTGTGTCTTCTCTTAGATTCCAGGACACTACCCTCCCTGGGTTTCTTCCTCTCACTCTGGCTGCTTCTCAGTCTCTGCTGGGTTCTCCTCCTCTGCTCCACTTCTAGATGTCAAAAGCCTCAGGGCTTCACTCTTGAGGCCCTTCTTTCCCTTGGTGTCTCATCCAGTCCTATGGCTTTAAATAGCATCCCTATGGCCATGACTCCTGACTTGAAATGTCCTGACCTGGCCTGAGCTAGTCTACTATGTCCAGCCATCTGTTTGTGGAACTCACTTGTTTATTATTAGATTCAAGTTTAATTATTAATTTACACACCTCCCACCTATTTCTTCCCTGGTTAACCCCATCTTAGTAAATGCCATCATTATTCCCAAAGATGCCTAAGTTAAAAATCTAGAAGTCATCTCTGATTCTTCCCTTTCCCTTATCCTGCACAACCAACCCATAAGGAAGCCCTGTCTTCAAGCCACATGCTGAATCATTCTACTTCTCTCCATCTCAGCTGCCAATCCCCTAGACCAAGCCACCCTCATGTCTTGCCTCCTGGCCTGTCACATGGAAGGGCATTCCAGGTGAGGGAACTGTATGTGTAAAGTCCAGAAGAGGCACATTGGTGGGAAAGGGGTGTCAGTCCAACAAGTGTGGAGAATGCATAAGGGTGTACAGAGAAAAGAGGTTGAGACCAGACCATGAAGAGGCCGGAAGCCAAGGAGGCAATGGAACAGTGAAAGTGAGGTTCAGGGGGCCTTAATTTGGCGACACAGGTGGGACGGAGTAGGGAATGGGGAGAGTCTGGAATGGGGAAGGGGCTAGAGGCTGGGCTTGAGGTTTTGAGGTCACAGTGTTAGGGTTGGGGGGTGGGGATGGAAAAGAAGAGCAGAGACTAGAAACATTTTGAGAAAAATGATCAGAGCATGAGATTCACAGAATATGGAGGGGAAAGAAGAGGGAAAAAATCCATGGTGCTTCTTGGAGTAGAGTGAGGGCTGAAGGAGGAGCTGGGTTGGTGGTTTGATAGGGGAATCTGCCTGGGTTCTGGGAGGGGAAGGGGTCTTCCTGGGGTCCCATGCCTGGGTCACAGAGAAAGTCCAAGTTTGAGAGCTGAGAGAACCAAGCCCTGAGAACTTTCCTGAACTGGCTTCTGGAGTTCTGAGGCTGAAGGCAGGGAGAAGGGTGGGAAGTCAAGGTGTTTGAGGTTTCCAGGAGGCCAGTACTGTGGGGGTCAGGAAGAGCTCAGAGGTGGGGATGGGGTCTCACCCGCCTGTGCTCCATCCTGTCCCGGTCGTGAGTGAACTGTAAAATATAAGAAAGGGATGGTGAGAGCTGCCTTGCCCCTCTGCCACCCCTCCTCCCTGGGCATGGCTCCCCCATCACCCACCTTCATAGTGGGCGGCAATCGCTCTGCGAGCCCGTGTTTTCCGGCCTTTAGGTGCTGAGAATCAAGGAAAGACAGATGTGCAAAGCAGCCCCCCGATACCTGAGGGGCGAGGAGCCACTCCCCCAGCCCCATCCTCTCTCAGAACCCTGGCATCCTTATTCTTGCCCAGACTCCCGGCATCAGAACCTCAGGCCATATCTTCCTCCATAAGTAGAGTGACTTTATAATTTATCATCCAAACTGGGATGCTTCTGAGAGCAAAAGGGGTGCTATTAACAATCACACTGAGATAACAGGTGTAAGCCAGGGCAGTCCTGTGCAAACCTGGATATATGGTCACGTGGTCCTGTCATTCATAAATCTCTTTGCTTACTGGGGCCCAGGCCTCTGACTCCTCCACCTGGTCTCCATCAGGACCCCAGCAGTTCTCCTAACTCCTGACCATCCCTCCTGCATGTTTGGGGCAGGGTCTGAAGTGAGAAGCAGGTCCATGTGATGGAAGGAGCTTCAGAGGGATGGAGGGAATTCTAAGTTCGAGTCTCAACTGGTTAGCTGCATGACTCTGAACCCCCCCCCCTTTACTCTCTGTGCCTCAGTTTCTCCATCCATAAGTGGGGATAATGGTTTTTGCTCTGCCTACTTCCCGGGGCTGTTATGATGAACAAAAGCAATACGGAGCCCAGAAGCCACAGTAGACCAGCCACTATTATTATTCCTGAGGTTGGGATAAAGGAATGCTCACCACTTCTGCGAGGCCGAACCAGTCGTTTCAGGAAAGGCACAAGATCCTGGCTTTCCTCTGTCTGGGGATTCAGTTCCTAGGGGAATTAAGGACAGAGCTAAACCAAGGTCTTGCCAGGGATTCCCAGAGACATAAACTGAGACTGACAGGGAGCCTGTCAGGAGAGGCACCAGCTAGCAACAGGCACAGAAATCTTAGGGAGGGACCAAGCCCCTCAGCCAAGTGTGGCTGGGCCCAAGGGGAGGCACATTCCTGGAGTCAGGCCCCACCCCCCACCCCCCAGAACCAGCACAGACCCTGTGAGCGACTGGCTCATTACACACACGCCCACACCATCAGCGTGCACAGTGGGTACACACCCTGCACACACAACCAGCATCCCTCTTCTGCAGCCAGCTCACATATCTCATACTCCCACTTCACCCACAGCCAATGAACACTTCATACTCAGGTGACACAAACCCAGCACAAACCCCTTACACAGTTGTCACCCTCTCTCTCACACATATCCACGCACTGCTGGTGCACACACACTCCACACACACAGCTGGCACAGCCAGGGCACACCCTGCACCCTCAGCTTGCACACACTTCCCACGCCCAGCAGCCTGCTGAGACAGCATCCACACCCACTCACCAGTGGGTCCTGGTCCTCCTCTGACACCAGCTCCCCCTGGGAAGGCTCCTGCTGGGAAGGAGGCAGCGTCACCCTGTCCTTCTCCACCTGACTTCTCACCCTCCACCCATCTTCCTGGCCCCTTGCCCTCAGCCCACCCGGCCTCATCAGTTGCTCCGCAGAAGCCACTCCTAATCTGCCCAGGGAGGGGTGTGCAGCAGGGCCTCACCTGGGCGGACAGCGATGCCCGGCTTCCCAGGCTGACCACGACCAGCAGGAGGCCAAGGCAGGCCAGCGCCAGGCCCAGGCCCAGCACGAGCGGGGCCAGCAGGGCGGTGCCCGGCTCCCCCCGGCGCCCCCTCCGCCTCTGGCTCCGACGGGCGGCCATGGGGGCGGGGGGCTGTGCCTGCCTCACCGCCCCCCCATCCCGGGACCCGAGGGATCGGGGGAGGGGGAGCCGGCGGGTGGATCAGGCTGGGGAGAGGGAGGGGCAAGGGAAACGGGGCGGGAGGGGGGGATGAGGACAGGAAGCCGGACACTGTGTGATTAAACTCCGAGCCCAGCGGAGCGCTGTGCGCGGAGCGGTGTGCGCGCCGCGGCGATTTCAGAGCACAGAGCGATTCCTGGCGAAGAGGCACAGACCGCCTGGGCGTGTAAAAGCAGGGGCGATGTTTGTGTGAGTGTGCACCCGGCGGACATGGGGGTGTGCAGTTGAGGGCTCTCCGTGCGGACGGCAGGAGAGAGGGAGAGAAAGCAGAAATGATCAGCAACTCCACCCAGGCCTGTGTGCCGTGGGAAGGCAGCAAGACCACTGGAACTCCTAGAGGTCTGGTCCTGCCCACGCCGGTGTATTAGTGTAGGGCTCCAGACCAAGGTAACTAGGCAGTGTGCGGCTGGTCTCCTTATTCCCTCAATCGACGTGGTTAGGGCCAAGGCCCATTTGGATTTTTATCAGCTGCACCCAAAGACAGTACTCGCTGCAAAAAAGCCTGAGAACATCATTAACATGGGTAGTGTTTTCGCTTTTTTCAGCAAATTAACTGGTAGTTGATTTAAACTTCAGCATCCTGCAGCTAGAGAGAGCAAATTTGGCTGAGCCCTGGGCCCTGGGCCAGACTCCTCCCCACCCCATCAGTCTGTTCCCCAAATGCACTTCTCTGGAAGCCCAGGGGCCACTTCAGCTAATAATAGGGCTTATGTGAGCTCAAGGTGGAGCTACAAGTGCTCCGTAAATGAATTTGGTAAAAGGTGGACACTTTTTGCCATGAAAACACTCTTGTAAACAGTAAGACCCTTGAAAGTTCATTTAAACTGTAATGTTCACTTTGCAGTGAAAAGTATTAGAAAAGAATTCTGCTGCAAAAGTAATAACAGAGTAAAGTGGTGGTTCTGAATAAAGTAAGTCCATGAAGAGCCTCTGTCTTATGGCTCTGCGCTGTCCTGCCCTCTCCCCCACTACACTCCTGTCTTGCTGGTTTCCTTTCTGTTCTGGAACCTATTGAACTGCTTTTCTGCCTCAGGATCTCAACACCTGTTATTCTTCTTACTTGGAACCCTCAGACTACTCTCACCCCCAGTGTAAGTCACTTCAAAGAGAGTTTTCCTGATCATCTTTTCTCATTAGGATCCCAACTGCCCTTGTTCTCTATTCTGGTACCCTTCCTTGCTTTCTTAGTTATCACAATTTGTAATATATTTGTTTACTATCTCCCCAAGTACGTTGCAAAATATAAAATCACATATTTCCTGGTTTGTCTGGTTTTTGTCTGTCTCTAGAATGTAAACTCTATGATGACATTATTTGCTACCACATTCCCAACACCTTGTGCAATGCTGGCTCCCCAAATATCACTACAACAACCTGTTGATAAGATAAAGTTCATTGCTTACTCGTCGACAGTCTGACAGTGCCTCACAGGGAGATGGAGATGGGCAAGGTCTCGACATCTCTTGAGACTTTGAAATCTGGTTCAAGGCAGGTCTATCCATGCTGGGGTAGGAGCCGGGTTGATTAGGGTTGGCGAAGTGTGATCATTTAGAAGGATCACAGAAAAACGAGTATTTTGAGTCTTAGGGTGAAAGCTGTCAGTTGATGCTTTCTGTTGGAGAGCCAATGAATCTTTCAGGAAATTCCTGGAATAAGCAATAAAGTTGATTTGCAGCATTCATCTTAAATGTAAAAGTCTCTTGGAATACTAGTTATACCAATGAAGACAGTGGGATAGTCATGTGAATATAGATATGAGTTGTGTGAGAGTACATGGTTGCAGTTCTCAACCTACTGCAGTGTCTTGGATATAATGGCTGCTTAATAAACTTTTGTTGGTTGATTGAACTGAAAGCTCCAAGGGGAAAGGGACCACATGTGTCTTGTTCTCTTCTGTTTATACTGCTAGTGCAGTGTCTGGCAAACAGGGAGCACTCAATGAATATTTCTTGAATGAATGGACAAATGGATTCTCGTGGTTGGCATTTAACATAGGGAGAAATAAGAAGCACAAGAGACTTTAGTGGAAAGCCCAGAAGGAATTCTGGTCCTTTTCAGGATGTATGTAACTTAAAGGCACTGATTTAAATGTACTTTTACTTTAAACTTGTGACTTTCCTTTTTCCCTTGATACAGAGTTTCTCTGGCATTATTCTGTGCTTAGTAGGTATAATTAGGGTTATTCGGGTACATGCAAATGAAATGAAGAAAGAGATGATGCAGTGGAAAGAGATTTTCTGAGGTTATTGAGCAAGAGTTAGCAACAGTCAAGGAAAGAAGAGTGAGATGCAAATTGGTCCCAGAGACCCTTCTCTAAACCAGGTGAAGAACTGAAGAAAACCTGGGGAGAGTTTGTGTGCAGTTCTGAGAGAGGCTGGCCCTTCTCATCAGACCTAGAGCTGAGGAAGGTCTTGATTTTTTCAGCCATGGGGATCTGTCCCTGCCATAAACCCCCTTCCTTGAGGTGACCAAAGAAATCCCCAGCTGGAAAAGCCTGACCCACACAAAGGCAATACTTGTGCTTTCTTAAAGTAACTCGGTATCCTTCCTCAGTTTACCAGCTCTCCCCTCAGCTCTGAGGCCAGGGCCCCTGAGAGCAGAGCTCTGAGATGAATATACCAGCCCTATGTTTGAGACATGACCCTCATATTCAGTAAATAGTTCTTCGATTTCAACTGAACTTGTTGAATGAGCCATTACCATTGGCCTCTATCAATCTGGGTACTGGATATGTGGAACAATTAGAAAATAAAACAGGATTCCTGATTCCAAGCCTGTCTCCAATCCCTCCTCAGATCCCACTGAAATAAAAGTAATAAGAGACAAATGGATGGGGATGGGATGCCAGCCAAACCTGGTTGCTTAGGCTGCCTAGAAGAGGCAATGTCCTTGGTCAGCAGGCAAAGGAAAGTGGGAGAGGTGGGACTGAAAACTTGGAATTGATTGAAGGCCTGAAAGATAGGTCAACAGCATCAGTTGATGACCCCACTTCCCTTCCTCACCCAGAAGGCATTTTCCCTTTGACATGATGTCAAACATCTTGTCTCCAAAGAAATTGAATCAATTATCTGAGGGAAGTTAAGGTTTCTGGGATGAATGTTGGTGGTCCAGAATAAACATTCCTATTCTAGTATTTGGAGTAACCATCAGCCCTTCCTACCCCAGGCTTTTGAAGTCTTTTAGTTGACATGTCCTATCCTGATCCACTAAGAATTTCTGGGCAGAAGTTCCACCCTGAGAGAAACCTAGAGGAAAAATAGCATAATTTACACAGCAGCAGAGGAAATCCAGGATACCTAGGTAGTTCTTTTTTTTTTTTTTTTTTGTGGGGAAGACCAGCCCTGAGCTAACATCTGTTGCCAATCCTCCCCTTTTTGCTGAGGAAGACTGGCCCTGGGCTAACATCGTGCCCATCTTCCTCCACTTTATATGGGACCCCGCCATGGCATGGCTGACAAGCAGTGCGTCGGTGGGTACCTGGGATCCGAACCTACGAATCCCAGGCTGCCAAAGTGCGAACTAAACCGCAGCGCCACCGGGCGGCCCCCCTAGGTAGTTCTTTATTAAATATTACCAGTGATCACCATGCATATGAGGAGAACCAGCAGCATGCAAAGAAGGCCAAGATAAATAAGCAAAAGAACTGACACTTGAGGAAACTGATAATTCAGAGTATAAAGAGAACTACCTAATATACTTAAGGAGATTCAAGAAGACAAAACAAGAATTGAATGGTGTATGAAAAAGGAACAATCAGGAAACAAGTAATATTTCTCAAAGGCTAAAAATGTGGTTTCAAAAATAAAATGTTCAATAGAAGGATTAAAACATAGAGTTGAGAAAAAAATCTAAAAATATAGAGCAAAAAGATGGAAATCAGGGGGAAAAGATAATAGACAGAGGACCAATCCAGAAGGACTATATGGTTATTAGGAATCCCAGAAAATGAACTTGAATAAATGGAGGGAAGGAAAATATCTTACAAAAAAAAAAAAAGAGATAATTCCCACTACTGAAAGGTATGTCTTCATTCTGAAAGGGTTTATTGTGTGCTCAAGATAATGAATGAAAAATCATCCATATCTGGATACTTCCTTGTGAAATTTCAGAACAAGAATAAAGGGAAGATGCTAAAAGTTTCTAAAGAGAAAGGAACAAGAATCAAAATGACTACAGACTTTTTATCAATAACACTGAATCCCAGAAGATTGAATGGAGAAATGCCTGCATAGTTTTGAGAGAGAAGAATTTCTACTTAGGATTCTATATCTAGACAAATTGCCCCAAAGTGTAAGGGCAGGATAAAGACCTGTTCAGACATGCAAAGTTGGCCTCCATACACCCTTTCCTAGAAAATTGAGGATGTATTCCAGAAAATATGGGAGCAAACCAGAAAGAAGACAAAATAGTATATAAAAATAGTGGATCTAACTCAGAAGATCAGTGAACGAGGTGCCAGGACGACAAGTGTGGAACAAGCTTAGTGATAATGAGTCCTAATTGGAGGAGGAGGCAAAATGAGACTTGGATTGAATAAATAGTATAAATGATAACTTGAAAAAAACAAAGATATGATACAAGTAATGAGTGCAAGAAGAAAGAAATGCAATTAGAATCTCTAGGAAAATTCCAAAACTGAAGAAGAAACTCTTTTTTTTTTTTTTTTTGTGGGGAAGACCAGCCCTGAGCTAACATCTGTTGCCAATCCTCCTCTTTTTGCTGAGGAAGACTGGCCCTGGGCTAACATCCGTGCCCATCTTCCTCCACTTTATATGGGACGCCGCCACAGCATGGCTGACAGGCAGCGCGTCGGCGGGCGACCGGGATCCGAACTCGCAAACCCCGGGCTGCCAAGCGCGGACTAAACCGCTGCGCCACCGGGCGGCCCCAGAAACTCTTGATTTAAATGAAAACCGAGGTAGATATGACATGATTGTATTTAATTGATATGGTATCACTCAATGACCTTCATGCTTTAAAAATTCTCCTGGATTGTGGGATTGAGCTCATGGAGAAGAAAGTATAATCCTGCCCATGGTTTGACCTGAGTTTGACCCATATTCACATGACCGTAATAATGTAAGTACTGTTCACTGGGTTTCAACTTTTAGAGTCAGCCTGTAGAAAAATCTAGTAGACGTTGTTGTGGTTGCAGGAGAGTGTAAATACTCAAGATCTTGACTTTGTAAATGTGAGGCTGAGGAAAGGTTGCATGTGGAAGTGAGGAGAGAAAGAGGCCTTACAAGCTGGCCTCTCTTGCCAGAGATACTGACAAAAGTAGACAGTAGAGGTTTAATTATACTATAACCAAAATAATTAATATAAAAACAAAAATAATTACATAAATAGTCATCATCGGAAAGAGGAGAAGAAGAGGGAGTGTAAATGAGTTAAATATCTTGTGTTTTATGTTGGAAAGTCAATATTCACTAAAGTTGATATGTAAAGAAATAGAGATATGAGCATTTTAGCTAGGATTTTGGAAATAACTTCCCAAAGAACTGAAAACAGAAACCGTTAAAAGGGGTTGCCTCTAGGTTGTGGGAGTGGGGTGGGTGGAACAGGATGGGAAGGGGTGAGGCACTGTTGTTTTTCATGGTAATCTCCTCTGTTCTACTTGATTTGTTATCAAGTGAATGCAGCATTTTAATTTGTAAAAAGAAAAAAAATTGTAAAGCAGGAAGCCTTGCTGAGAAGGAAAGTCATTACCCACCTCGGCCAGGCCTGTGATCACACCTGCTGATGGAAAAAAACAGGAATGGAACCCTTGGAGACAGCAGATCATCCTCAGAACATCTAACTTTGGCTTGAAAAATTAATTCAGTACACTTAACCTTTTTGTTCTTGGTTTGCAGCCAAAATTAAAATTAACTTGCATTTTTTAGGGACGCTGATCGGAAGTGACTTGGGAAATGTGTAGGAAAAATACTGAAAGGAATTCTGCCAGTATGATTTTTTTTCTCTGACTTTTTATGCTTTTCTTCTCAAGTTTTCTACCATTATAATGAGAGAAAGTAAGATTTTTTGGAGTTTTTTTTAAAGGCTCAGTTTGATTAATATCACTTACATTCAAAGAAAGACTGTCACATGGTTGGTAAGGGTGGGGACTGTGTATGCTTTGCTGCCATCATATTTCCAGTGGCAGCAAAAGTTTGTTGAATGAATAAATATAATCTAACCTTCGGGCTGGCAGTGACCAGTGAATATTTAATGGTAGGAGCATCCTGGGAGTGGACAGTAACTATCCTGGTTTGCCCGGGACCAAGGAGGTTCCCAGGACAAGGGGCTTTCAATGCTAAAGCTGGGACAGCTCCAGGCAAACCAAGATGAGTTGGTACCAAGTCTAGGGGAGGACTGGATATTCATCACCACCCTCGCAAACTACCACCACACGCACTTTTGGTCAAAATTTGTAAACTCGACTTAAATTTCAATCAGTTATTAAAACAACTGAATTCCTTAAAGCCTGGTCCTGGGCCCCTTTCTCTCCACCATTCCCGTCTGCAATATTGTGACTTATAAGAAATGTATCTATTTGGTCATTCAAATGACCAAAGTATATTTCTCAGATATGTTTGGTTTTTATCTACAGCTTGGCTCAGAGCTCCTGAAACCCTTGGAATTTCCTGAGCAATGGGAGCATCTTTTGTTATAATATTTGGTCTCTTGTCCTCAGTTCCTGAAAATGCTTCAGAGCCATAAAGGTGAAATGAGTGTCTTGTTATTCATAACAAGCCCCTTTCCACCACAACTGGGTCTGTGTTAATGAAGATAACTTTTGCAAAGCACCTAAGGGTGGGGGCTTGTTGCCAAGGGAACCAACTTGAATAGAGGGGTGGAACTTTCAGTTCTACTCCCTGATTTCCAGGGAGGAGAGAATCTAGTAGATGAATCAATCACCAATGGCCAGTGATTTAATCAATCGTGCCTATGTAATGAAGTCTCCATAAAAACCAAAAAAGAGGAGAAGGATCAGAGAGCTTCCACGTTGCGGAACCAGAATGTTTCCACATGCTACCATGCTTGGCCCCAAGCTCCACAAGGACAGAAACTCCTTTGTTCGATATCTCACGCTGTGTGTCTCTTCATCTGGCTGTTGATTCATATCCTTTGGAATAAATCAGTAATCTAGTGGGTAGACAAGTCTTCCTGAGTTGGTTACCACACAAAGGGCACAATCTGCTTGCCAGGAGACAAAAGCCAGTCGTCAAGAGGCAAGATGGTGGAAAAAAAGAAAGGGTTTATTACAGCTTGCTAGCAAGAGGGAAGATGTCCAACTAATGTCTCAAAGAACCATCTTACAGAACAAAGACTGCAAGTCAGTTATATTGGGCCTGGTCTCTGGGTGGGGGAGGCATCTGGTCTCAGGGTGGGGCATCCATCTAGTCTTAGTTCCTGGCAGTCTTTTGTTTTACTTGATATGCAGAGACCAGAGCAACGCCTTATACCCTGATCTTTTAGTTGTCCCTGATGATGGCTATCAGCCTAGATTCTCTGCCCAGAGGTCATCACATTCCTAAGGAACTCAGAAGAACAAGGTTATCAACTTATAGCAGCTGGGAGGGGCCACAAAACCCACAGAACATGTCTGGGCTAGTTAATCAGAGGTCACTCAAAGTTACAATATGGTTTCTTTTCTACAATATGGCTTCCCTTATGTCAACCTTGCCTTGAGCCGGTATCAAGTTCTGTGAGCCGTTCTAGCAAATTAGCCAAACCCAAGGAGTGGGTCCTGGGAGCCTCTTATTTATAGCCAGTTGGCCAGAAGCACAGGTAACAACCTGGGCTTGTCACTGGTGTCTGAAGTGGAGGGTGGTCTTCCGGGACCGAGCCCTTTACCTGTGGAATCTGAGTCTACTTCTGGGTAGATAGCATCAGAGTTGAGTTGAATTCTTGGACACCCCAGTGGAGTCTGAGAAATGCTTGGTGCTGTCAGGGAACCCCCTCCCCATGAATTGGAATGGGGATCTGGATACTTCACCAGCCTTCTCCAGGCTTTCACAACCATCCTTTAATGGGTGACTCCTGTCCTGTTCTCCCACTGCCCCGCTGAACACTCAGGTGCTCCACCAAAGGCCTTGCTTTTACTCAACCCAGTGGATACCTGGGCCCTCATCTTACTTCTCTGCAGCATTTCCAACTGTTTCCCGCTCTCATTTTGAAACCCTCTTTCCTTGGCCTCCTACTTCTCTGGCTTCTAGTTTCTTTCATTTGTTATTTTAGCGAAATAAACGTGCTGTCTTTAAGTTGGCTCATTCATTATTTTAGCAAACTTGATATCATAAGTGGAATTTATATAGAAATTCCATAATTGATCATTGAATTTACTCCAAAGAATTTTAAATTGGGAATGTTTTCAGTTTGTTTTGAAATTTTATTTTGAATAATTTTAAACCTGCAGAAAACTTACTAGTACAACGAACACCCCTAGACCTTTCCCCTGTATTCACCAGTGGGTAACATTTTTCCACATTTGCTTTATCTTTTTCTTTGTGTGTGTGTATATATATATATACATATATATATATATAATATATACATATTACTGTATTATATTATTATTAATATATACATATTATTATTATTATTGAAATATGTGAGAGTAAGTGGCAGACATCATGATGTTTTACCCTACATACTTCAGCATGGGTCTTCTAAGCAAGGATTTTCTCTCACTTAGCTATAATATAGCTATCAAATTCTGGGGGCCGGCCCCATGGCCTAGTGGTTAAGTTTGGCATGCTCCATTTTGGCGGCCTGGGCCTGCTTTCTGAGTGCAGACCTACACCACTTGTCAGTGCCCATGCTGTGGCGGCGACCCACATACAAAACAGAGGAAGATTGGCACAGATGTTAGCTCAGGGTGAATCTTCCTCAGCAAAAAAAAAAAAAAAAAAAAAAATCTGGATATTTAATATCTATACAATACCATTACCTGGTATATATATCTATATTCAAATTTCCCCCAATTGTCCCAGTAACGTCCTTTATAGCAATTGTTTCTTCCAGTTCAGGATCACCTGTTGCATTGTTATGTCTTTTTAGGCTCTTTTTTTTTTTTAGGTTTTGCTAAATCCTATGCAGTTTTTTTTTTTTTATTGAGGTAACATTGTATAAACTTCAGGTGTTATATTATATTTCGATTTCTGTGTAGATTACACCATATTCACCAACCAAAGACTAATTACCATCCATCACCATACACATGTGCCTAATCACTCCTTTCTTTTTAGGCTCTTTTAATGGAGAACAGTTCCTTGACCTTTCTTTGTCTTTCATGACATTGATAATTTTGAGTACAGGCCACTTGTTTTACAGAATGTGTAAAGGCAAAACTCACTTCCTGTTGTGTGTCTCCTCTACTCTCAATACTCTGTGACACTACTTCACTTCTGACATGAGACATATGGGATTTTTCACACATCAAGCAATTCTGTGACACCAGCTGAGTGTCCTACAACTTAACTCAATCCTGACACCATCTACCTGTAGATAGATCCTGCAGGTTAAGGGCTCAGTCTTACAAGACTGTCCCCTCCCCTCCTCTTCAGACACCAATTACAAGTCCAGGTTGTTAGTTGTACTTCTGACTGACTGGCTATAAATCAGAGGTTCTTACGACCTCCTCCTCAGGTTCGATTAATTTGCTAGAGTGGCTCACAGAACCCAAGAAAACAGTTTACTTATGAAAGTACCAGTTTATTACAAAAGGATACAACTCAGGAACAGCTGGATGGAAGAGATGTGTAGGGCAAGATAAGTGGGAAGGAGCATGGAGCTTCCATACTCTCTCCGGGCACGCCATCCTCCCAGTACCTCCATGTATTCAGCAACCCAGAAGCTCTCTGAACCTGTTTGGTTTTGGGGGCTTTTTATGGAGGCTTCATTACATTTGCATGATTGATTAAATCATTGGCCATTGGTGATTGAACTCAATCTCTAGCCCTTCTCCCCTCCCTGGAGGTCAGGGGGTGGGGCTTAAAGTTCCAACCCTCTAATCACATGGTTGGTTTCCCTGGCATCCAGCCCCCATCCTAAGGGCGTTCTGAAAGTCACCTCATTAACATAAACTCAGGTGGTTGAAAGGGGCTTGTTATGACACTTGTTATGACACAAGACACTCCTTTCACCTTTGTGGCTCTGAAGCTATTTCAGGAACTGAGGACAACAGACCAAATACTATAACAAAAGATGCTCCCAGTGCTCTTATTGCTTGGGAAATTCCAACGGTTTTAGGAGCTCTGTGCCAGAAACGGCACAAAGACAAAATATATATTTCTTATTATAAATCACAATATCACAGAATGTTCCCTAGTTTTTTTCTTGTGATTAAATTCAGGTTGCACATTTTTTGGCAGGAAAGTCATAGAAACACTGTTATATCCTTCTTGGTGCCTTACATCAGGAGGAACAGGACATCAATTCATCCCATTACTGGTGATGTTTGTTACCTTGGTTAAGGTCATGTGTGCCAGGCTCCTCTACTCTAAAGTTACCTTTATCATCTTTGTAATGAATAAATAGTCTCCGGAAAGACATTTGAGACTCTGTGTATATCCTGTTCTCCAACAAACTTTCACCTATAGATTTTAGCATCAATTCATGATTCTTGCCCGAATCAATTATTACTATGTTGGTTTCAAAACACAGATTTCTTATTTCTCCCTCTACATTTGTTAATTACTTTCTACTGTAATTTCTATTCTCTCCCATTTATTATTTGTTTTTATTTTCAGTATAAACATGCACTCATTACTCATGCATTTTTTAATGTATTATAATCCATTACGTCATTACTCATTTTAATACTTAAATTGTTTCAGATTCATCCAGTGGGAGGTTTTTCCATCTGATTCTCCTCCTCCTCCTCCTCCTTCCACAATAAGATGTTCCAGGCACACCTTGTATTTCCTCAGCACCAGCCCTGGGATGGGCAGCCATTTCTTCAAGGAACTCTGTTTCCCGTCACAGAGAAGGGTATTCGGTAACCAAGATCTAAGCACAAGGTCAACTCAGTACCACTGGAAGTGTCACTGCTACTAGACCCTTTAGCAGACAGAGATAGGATATATAAATATTATATAGTAAATTCATAATGACTCCTCTAATTCTGGTCCAATGTCACAGGTTCTTCACTGTCTTTCCCCCACATTTGTATCCCCCTCATGTTATTCTTGATCACAGCATGGTGTTTCCATCATTGCACTTACCACAATTTATACTTACTGTCTGCCTCCCTTACTGGGCTTGAAGTTCCATGAGTGTGGGGCTAAATTTGTCTTGTGGATCATTGTGTCTCCAGTGCCTTGCTTGGTGCCAGGCACACAGTAGGCATTTTATATATTTGTTGAATGAATGGCTACTTTTCCTTGGTTGGTCCCAAGAAATTTCCCAAAGGATTCTACCTGGACCTTTCAGGTTTTCAGTATGTACTCTCCTTGGTTCGGGCCTCCCTCTGTGTTCCAGCTGCCTGTGTGCACCCCAGTCACATCACCATCCCATCAAGTTATCATCTGTTCACTCATCTGACTCTCCTCTTGTCAGCTTCTTGGGGGCAGGGACTGTGATTATTTATATTTGCTCCCCAGAACCTGGCTAATGCCTTATACATAGTTGATGCTCCATAAATATTTGCTGTGTGAAAGGATGAGTGATTTTGCTCAAATGCCACAGCCAGGAAGTGGAGGTACCAGAATTCAAACCTCCAAAGTGACTGTCTCTCCTCACATGTTCCAGTACTCCCCAGAGGAGGGGAAAGAGGACCTAGCCTTGAAGACTGGGTCGGATTTGGTGAGCTGAGAAGAGCAGTCACCATTCCAAGGCTAGGTGGGCAATCATTAGCCTTACTTTCATCTGCTTCTTTGCCTTTGTACTTTCTCTGACTATTTCAGAGTTTTCTAGGTCACAAGGTTTTTACTTTTATCCCCAGCTCTCCATCCATTTCATATCTGTCTCGAAGTAAGACTCAGCCCAGATAGGTACTGAGGGTCAGGAGGGGGCCAGACTCCTAGGTGGTGTGTACATTGGACCTCCCTACTTGGCCTGGCTCTCCGGCCTGAAGCTCAGACTTGGCTATATTGGTGATGTGGTGTTTGGCCTGATGCTAACGTGATCGATCTAGTTTGGCCCCTGGCCCTTGGCACCTACCTCAGTCTTGGCCCTGAGCTGCAGCTTGACACAGTCCTAGCTTGGCTGTGATGGGTCAGACCATCTGGCCTCCCTCCAAGCAGGAGAAAAATGTGGTAAAAGCAAACACAAGTCCTGATACTTCAATGGCAGCCGCCTTAAACCCTTTTGGGCAGTCAAATATAAATGTACAAATCAATCAAAAAATACATCATGTCTGCCAACACCCCTTAGCCAGAGGTGGGTTGGGAAAAGGGAAACCTGAATTCTGGTCTCCACTGGCTTCAGGCCTTTGGTAAGACTTTGGTTGGGCCACCTAGCTCTCTAGGTCTCAAATGGGTTGAAGAGAAATCAGGCCTGGGTAGGGGGACTCTGCTGGAGTAGAGAGTTGGGGGTCACATCATGGCACACTATAAAGCAGTGTGTTTTTTCATTGTAGAATTGTTTGTGGTAGAAAAACAGTGGACAAAACCTAATGCATACATGCAGCCATTTAAGGAACAAGCTCTAAGATACATTGTTAAGTGAAAAAAGCAAAAATGCAAAACATGTGTACACGTATATCTTGTATAGGCACAGCCTATGTTTCTAGAAGGAGACAAAGAAACTGGTACCAGCAGTTTCCTCTGCAGAAGTGGAACTAGGTATTTGGGGGTCTATGGTGAGAGAGAGAATTTTCACTATCCACTCTTATTCCCGTATGCTCATCTCATCTAGTCTGAATAAATGAATAATTAACTGTATTGCAAAGAGGAAAGGAATTATCAACAAATTTCTTAAATGTGCATTTTCAAAACTAACCTCAATCTAAATCTAAAGCAAATCAATATAACTATACACACACACATATTTAACACACATACGTAGAGCCATCTCTCTCTATACATAGAGTTTTGTAGTTACACATATGTATGTATATAAATATAAATATATGTATGCATACAAATGTTTCACTGTAGAAATTTGAGCAGTCTGCTCAGGTGTGATTGACTTGAAAGTTAAATTTTGAGCAACTTCAAGGGCAGAGAATATATCTGCCAGGTCACTGCTGGATCCCCTCTGCCTAATGCAGCTCCTGAGCACAGGAGGAGGCCAGGGTCTGCTGAATGAGAAGGCCACAAGTGAGCCCCACCTCATCCTGTGTTGGTGTCTATGTCGAATATTTTTGAACTCTCTTGTTTTACTTCGTGTTTTCATAGTTTCATGTTTTGGCTTGGAAAAAACACTGCTTTCATACTTTATCTTCGTTGATTCTCCAAACAAGCCTGGGAGCTGAGGGTTGTTATCTGCATGTTACAGAGAAAAATAAACGAGGCTGAGAAACTAGGGGCTTTGCCCAAATTTGCACAGCCGTCTACCAGGAGGACTAATTACAACCAGTCAGAACAGTGATGGCCACCATTTATTGGGCCTCTGCTGTGTGCCAGGCACCAGGCTTGGCGCTGGATGTCTACAGGGTTATTTAATTTAATCCTCACAACAAGCCTCTATGGTGATGATCCCCATTTTACAGATGAAAAAACCCGAGACTCTGAGAGGTAAGGCAAATGTGTACAAAACCAGTTAGTCAAGGGCTGGAAATGGGTGTCTGATTTCTGTCTGTTGTTTTTATTGCTGCATGCAGCTCCTCCTTGAAGTGCTAGGCAAACTTTGGGGTGCATCTGAATCAGCTAGAGGGCATGTTAAAATGCCAACTGCTGGGCCCCATCCCCAGTTTCTGATTCTGTAGGTCTGGGAGAAAGAATTTGCGTTTCAGGTGATGGTGCTGCTGCTGTCTGAGACCTCTGCTCTACATTCTCAGCCTCTGTCCCCACCGCTTCAGAGTCCTGCTCAGACCCTGCTGGCGGAGTCCCCTGGGTAGAGCCTGGGCCTGAAGCTGATGCATGGCCCTCAGTCCAGCAGGACGTAAGGCCTCCACCTCCACCTCAAGCTCTTGTCTGTGGCTGAGCCATTAGAGTTTTTAGTTGAAAGCAATAAAAAACCACCCCTGATGTTTATAAGCAGAAAAGGAGTTTATTGGAAGGCCATAGGTAGCTCCCAGAATCACCAGGAAGGTTCAGGCTCAGGAAACAAACTGGCTCAAGGAAACCGCGGCATAGACAGGGCCAAAGCAGATCTGGTCTGGTGAGGACATGCCCACCACAGGCCCTGCAGGACACAGACACACAGCCAGGACTGCCAGCACCACTGGCCCTGGATGCTAGAGGCTGCTGCTGGCCCTGGGATGGATGCCCTTCTTGCTGTTTTGCCTCACTAGCCCTCAGACCAAAGTCTGAGGGGTGGTGGTCCACCAGGCTCAGCCTGGGTCAGGTACTCGTTATCAGCTGCAAGGGATGCTGGGAAAGTGAACCTCTGGCTTTGAGGCCTCTACCGAATGTGGAAGGCTCTACCTCCTACCAACATGCGTATGGTAGGAAATTCCCCAGACGTGATATCAGATCCTGGGCAGCCAAATGACACCAAATGTCCATACTAGTGGCAGTTTTGTCTTTGGGCTTTTGGTGGATGCTTAAGCTTGTTTACATTCTGTATGTTCTGTTTAGGGTAGTCAGTCAACATTTCTTGAGACACTCCTATCTGTTCGCTGCTGACAGCTATTTATTTGCCCTCACTTGCATGCACGGAGCTGTGCAAGGCAGTTTTCATTATACAAAGAGGAAATTGTAGTTGGATACAAGGAATGTACTCTGTATTCTGTCTGACCAGGAATTATTCTGAGAAAACATATTAGGCTTTTCCCTTAAACTACATTAGAAGGACAGGCCCCATTTTTCGGGGAGAAGAATGCCTATATTAAAGCATTCATTCACCTGATCTGTCGGTTCAAGGCCTGCTGTGTGTCCCACTCTGTGGTGTGGGGATGGCAGATGATAAGGACAAAGCCAATGTGTGTGCACAACCAAACCCACCTGCGTGACCAGCACAGTAGACAGGTTCATGCCAGGAAGCTGAGCAGCAACCCGTTAGTTCTGCCTAGGAAGTTCTTAGCAAAGAGTTTAGCAAAAGATTGAAAGGTCATAGCACTTTAAGTAACAAGCTGGGTTCTCAGACAGTGCGGAAGAGGTTTCACACCAGCAGAGGTTTCCATGCTGGCTTCTGTATCTCCATTATCTTCCCCACCTACATCCATTTTGCACCCTGCTGCCAAAGAATCTTCCAGAAATAGCATTTTATTATGTCACAAGGTGGTTCCAACTCCTCACTGGCTCCCCTCATTCTTCTGGTCAGACTCATGTGCTCAGCATAGGCCGGGCCCACCCAGCCCTCTTGGCCCCTGCTCCAGACAGGCTGGTCACCTACTGATGTCAGATGGCCTTGCTCATTCTCACCTCTGAGTACGTGCTGTTCCCTCCAGCTGGAAGCCATTCCCAAACTTCTTTTCTCTCCAAACCTTTCCTGGCCTTCAAGGCTCAGCACAGATCTCACCTCTCTCTGACCATCCAGACTTTAACTTCCTCCTGTGCTCACTGTCTGTCCCATCCACTTGACACTTGATCATTCATTCTACAAAAATGTACGGAGGCCCACTAGGTCTCAAGTGCTGTACTGGGTGTTGGTTCTACATCAAGAACAAGAGACTCCTACCTTCAAGATGATAAATGCCCACCAAGTGAAAAGTTCACTACACTTGTGGAAAGGGCCAGGAAGGGGAAGTTGTATTGTGTGGGCCATGAGAGGATGTCACAGGGCAATGGGAATGTGACCAGGATTAGATAAGGTCTCCTGGGGAAGGGCCATTTATGCAGCAAAACTTGAGCTGGAGTTAGCCAGGGAGAGAGGAGTTTAGGAGTTTTCCCAGCTACAACTGTAAAACTCTTAGAAGAAAACATAGGGGAAAAGCTTCATGACATTGGATTTGGCAATGATTTCTTGGATATGACACAAAAAGCACAGGCAACAAAACTAAAGATAAGTAAATTGGACTATATCAAAATTAAAAACTTCTGTGTATCAAAAGACACAATCAACAGAGTGAAAAGGCAACCCCACGGAATGAGAGGAAATATTTGTAAATCATATATTTGATAAGGGGTTATATAAAGAATTCCTGCAACTCAAAAATGAAAACAAAAAAACAACCTGATTAAAAAATGGACAAAGGACTTGAACAGATATTTCTCCAAAGAAGATAAACAAATGGCCAATTAGCACATAAAAAGATGCTCAACACCACTAGTTATTAGGGAAATGCAAATCAAAGCCACAATGAGATATCACTCTACACCCATTAGGATGGCTAATATTAAAAAGCCCACAAAATAACAAGTGTTGGCGAGGATGTGGAGAAATTGGAACCCTTGTGCACTGCTGGTGGGAATGTAAAATGGTGCAGCCACTAGCGAAAACAGCATGGCAGTTCCTCAAAAAATTAAAAATAGAGTTATCATATGATCCAGCAATTCCACTTCTGGGTATATACCCAAAAGAATTGAAAGCAGGATCTTGAAGAGATATTTATACACCAATGTCCACAGCAGCATTATTCATAATAGCCAAAAGATGAAAAGCAAGCCAAATGTCCATGGATGCAGGAATATATAAACAAAAAGGAAGGCAATTCTACAACATGGATGAACCTTGGGGACATTATGTTAAGTGAAATAAATCAGTCACAAAAAGACAAAGTATCCTTCTATTTATATGAGGTACCTAGAGTGATCAAAATCATACAGACAGAAAGTAGAATGGTGGTTGCCAAGCGCTGGGAGGAAGGGGTAATGGGGAATTGTTTAATGGGTACAGAGTTTCAGTTTTGCAAGATGATGAGAGTTCTGGAAATGGATGGCGCTGATGGTTGCACAACCATGTGAATGAACTGTGCACTTCAAAATGATTAAGATGATAAATTTTATGTTATCTGTATTTTACCACAATTAAAAATTTTTTTAAACCAATAAAAAATGTGTTAACACAAATAATATATTTTTGTGGGGAAAAAGAGCATCCCCAAAAGACAGACAAAGGCCCAGGAGTGGGAAAGACCTGGCAGCACATGAGGGAGGAGCAGTGGCCCACTATGAGGCTGCACTCAACATTTTGGAGTTTATCTTAAGGGCAGAGGGAAGCCATTAAACCCAATTCAAGCCAGGGAGGGAGAGGACTTGTTTTAGAGACCACACGGAGCAGACTGGAGGGAGTAACAGAGGAGGCAGGGAGCGTGGCTAGAGGCCCCTGTGGCTATCCAAGTGAGGGATGATGGCAATTTAGGCTGAGGAGGCAGTGGAGATGGAGAGATGTGGAGGGCCTTGAGACAGTCATAAAACAGAATAGCAACGCATCTTAGAAACTGTCCCAAAGGGGAGGAGGAACCAAGGGCAGCTGGGATGGCTATAGCCTCTGGGTAGATGTGGGTGCCATATATTGAGACAGGGACCTCCAGGGAGGAAGAGATTTGAGATAAAGAGTTCCATTCTGATCGTGTTAGGTTTGAAGTGCCTACGAGATGTCCAGGTAGAGAAGTCTGCCCAGCACTTGGGTGTTTCAGGCTGGAGCCAGGCTGAAGGTACAAATGACAGTTTAAATAAATGATATTTAAAGCTCTGGGAGAAGATTACTTCAAGAGAGAAGTGGAGTCAGGCTGAACCCTCAGGAACTCCAGAAGCCGGGAAGAGGAGCAGCCAGCTAGGGAGAAGGAGGAAGAGGGTGTCAGGGAGCAGGGAGGGTCAGCTGTGCTGATTTAAGAGCAAGGCGGTCAGAACATTTGGGGTGGAGATGGGGAGGCAGAAACCAGACTGCAGTGGGTGAAGGTGAAGTTTGAAGGGGAAGGGATTTTTGGGGGCGGGCGTGGTAGCTGAAGGAGGGTCACAAGGCCAGTGGGAGGGTGTTTTTTAGTAGATTTGATCATTTTTGTTAAATATTTTAAGTTCTCCCCTTCTGTTTTATCTGAAAAAGGAATGCATGCTCACAGTAAGAAGAATTCACTCAGCGAGGTGGTGGAAACCCCTAGGATCTTTCATAATAAAGGAATACAACCATTCAGAAGGTTGGCACTCGATGGTAACCCCCATCCAGAGTTTCCTGTGTTGGAGGACAGTTTTGTCTATTTGGTTTGTTGGTTTGTTTCTCACGTGGGAGAGAGCATACCTGAGTGTTGAAGGGAAGGGCCAGAAGCGGGATCCTGGGCCCTCACCGTGGGCTTGGCCTGTGCCAGGAAAGGAGGGTTCAAGGTGTGGTGGTGGGACGTGGGAGTCCGATCTCACAGCTGCTGTTTTTGCTCTGAAGTCTGAGGTGAGGTCCTCAGCTGGGAGTGAAGGGGAGGGACGGGAAGCAGACCTATGAGGAGAGAGAAGAAAGTCCAAACAGGAGGCCAGGCTGGCTCCGGGAGTCACTGCACTGGTTTCCTATGGTCCTACTTCTACTCTAATACCCCTGGCCCCCAGCCTGCTCCCAGCACAGCAGCCAGAAGGAGCCTCTAAAACATTCAGTGAGATGACATCACTGCTCTGCTTCAAACTGCAGTGACTCCTCAAGTCCCTCACTGGTCACTCTAAGTGAGGCCAAAGTCCTCACAGTGCCTCCCTGCTCTCCAGCAAGCTGGCCAGCTCCCCTTCCAACCTCAGCTCCTACTACCTCCCTCCAGCCCTGGGGGCTCCAAGCAGTTCTGTGAGCATCAGGCACACTTCTGCCACAAGTCCTTTGACCTGGCTGTTCCCTCTGCTAGACCAGAGTTTCTCAGCTTCAGCACTATTGACAGTTTGGGCCAAGGATTCCTTGTCATGGGGGCTATCCCGTGCATTATAGGATGTTTCCAGCCTCTTCCCACCAGATACCAGTAGCACCCTCCCCACCCCCCCACAGAGTTGTGACAAGCAAAAATGTCTCCAGACATTGGCAAAAGTCCCCTGGGTGAGAGGGAGGAATCATCGCTGACTGAGAACCAACGGCCCCCAAGGAGCTTCCCCAGACACCCCCTGGGCTCTCTGCCTCACCTCCTTCAAGTCTTTGCTCAATTCTCACCGCTCAGCGAGGCCTACCCTGACCTCCTCATTTAATCCCGTTTCTGGCTCCCAGCTCTGAACTCCAGATCCCCTGATCCTGTCCTTTTCCTTTTTGCCATAGCAATTGTCAGTTTCCTACACACTACATGATTTACTTCTTTGTTACGTTTGTTATGAGTCTTCTCCCATTAAAATGTAAGCTCCCAGGGCAGGGGCCTTACAGGTTGTTTACTGACGTGTCCCAGTGTCTAGAGTGCCTGGCACCTCGTAAACCTAAAATAAATATTTTTGAATGGCTTCATAAACTAGAGGACCTTAGATCGCTAGGCACTCTGGAGGGCCTAGTGAGGTTGGTGCGCATGAGTTTAGAGTGATAGTCATCTTCTGAGGTCAGATACTGCCTTGTACTGAGAAGTGACTTTTACACATGTGGGTAAGCAAGGCCCTTAACTTACTAGAGGGCCAGAACCATCTCAGCTCTGTCTTTGTGTCCCCCTCACCTGGCACAGTGACAGGCATATAGCAAAAGTGGTTTGTTGGATGAACTGTGAAGACCGAGTTTGGGGCTGGGTTGCCAGAGGCGGAGGGTCCATAATGATCACAGATGGAAAGGGACAGATGGAACAAAGGCAAGAATCACCACGGAGTGAGTGAACTGGGAAGCACCCACAGGCTGGGTAGTGAGATGTGGAGGAGATTGCCAGACAGGAGGAGGGGTGGAGGACCTCAGATGGTGGGATCAGCCACTCCAAGCTTCCTGAGAATTCCATGCTCTGTGGGGGTCATTCTCCCAACTGAGAGGTAAGCTCTGTAAGGGAATGAGCCAGGGCTGAGACTTTTCTAGCATTTTAATATCCTAATTATTCATACCCTTTCTCATTCCAAGAGAGAATTTAAGGTATTTAAAACAATATATGAAAAACAACAAGAGAATACATAAAAGGCAGGGAAAAGGGTGGTTTTGGGGTGGGGAGAGTTGACTATAAAGGAATATGAGGGAACTTTCTGGATGATAGAAATACTCTTTCTCTTGATTTGGGTATTGGGTACACGGGTGTCAAAATTTGAATTGTCAAAACTCATCCAATTATATACTTAAGATTTCTGCATCTCATTGGATGTAATTTTACCTCAATAAAGAACAGAATGGTAAAGAATGAAAAAGCAAGGAGGAGCCATCACAAACCAGGAACAAGTATAAAATGGGAGCCTTGATGCGCTAATTACTTTACGTGGGGGTGGGGGCCACAAATCTGCTCTGAACATCCCAGTAGCCAATGTAGGAAGGGAGACTTGGTCAGTAACTGGTTCCAAGAGTCCCTGGGATTAACAACAAGCCAACAAGGTACTAAGATCTTGGTATTAGGATCATGGAGGAATTTCTCCTGAGATCCCCCTAAAAGGAGGGCATAAAGATGGTCTCCTCACAATGCTCTGAGAACAAGAGTCATGGGGCATTTCTGAAAAGACCCTCCTTCCATGCAGGCTGCAGCATCACAGGGAGGCCACTTCAGTAAAAGCAGCCTGGGCGGTTAGTGATAAGCCCTGACCTCTGACAGAGCTCCCAGCTTCTACAGCTTGGCCGGAACTATGTCTTAGGAGAGCAAGAGTCATCAGAGAGGCTGAGCAAGGAGTCCTGCCTCCCTGACCTCATTTCTGTCTCAGAGCTTGGAGCCTGACAAATGGCAATCAGGCGGCGAAAGGGGCACAGACTCTGCTTCCTACAGATACAAAGAAGTCGGCTTCCCAGCTGAGGAGCATGACGAGGACTCAGGTCTGGGATGAAGAGCCCCTCAGGCTCCAATCCTGTCCTGGAGCACTAACTGTAGGGTGACCAGCATACATAAGTTTGCCTGGAATTGAGGTGTTTCACAGGACCCTGGACTCTCTGTGCCAGGCAAACAGATGCACTGATCACCCTAGAAAGGGGCTCCTTCAAGCAAAACCAACACCATGAAAGAAACCTCCTTCAAAAGGGCTCCAGGGAGGCCAGCAATGGGGGATCAGGCGCAGGGCACTCAAATCCTACAGTGGCTGCAGGGAATTTGAATCTGCAGGGACAGACATGGAGCAAGTAAGTAGGTAAATAATTACATGTGTATACAGAGGGCTGTGAATGGGGGTCTTGGGATCCCATTACAGAGGCCCTATCTAATTGGGTGCTAGGAGTCGGGAGATGGTCAGGGAGGTAAATTTGATTTGATACGTGAAGGATTAGTAAGAATTAGCAAGATGTAAACCCTTACACTTCTGGTCAACCAATTTTTGATAATTAAATGGGGAAAGAATAGTGTTTTCAACAAATGGTGCTGGGACAACTGGATAGCCACATGTAAAAGAATGAAGTTGGATCCCTACCTCATATCATATACAAAAATTGTCTCCAATTACAAGCATCTTTTCTGATCATAATGCTGTGAAACTAGAAATCAACTGCAAGGAAAAACCTGGGAAAGGGACAAAGATGTGGAGACTAAACAACATGCTACTGAACAACCAATGGATCGTTGATGAAATTAAAGGAGAAATGAAAAGCTATCTGGAGACAAATGAAAAAGAAAATACACCATACCAACTCATATGGGATGCAGCAAAAGCGGTTCTGAGAGGAAATTCATAGCAATACAAGCCCACCTTAACAAACAAGAAAAATCCCAAATAAATAACCTTAAACTGCATCTACAGAATTAGAAAAAAAACAGACAAAACCCCAAATCAGCAGAAGGAGGGAAATAATAAAAATCAGAGCAGAAATAAATGAAATTGAAACCAAAAAAACAGTAGAAAGGATCAACGAAACAAAGAGCTGGTTCTTTGAGAAGATAAATAAAATTGACAAACCCTTAGCCAGACTAACTAAGAAAAAAAGGGAGAAGACTCAAATAAATAAATTTAGAAATGAAAGAGGAGAAATCACAACAGATACCACAGAAATACAAGGGATTATTAGGGAATACTATGAAAAACTTTATGCCAACAAATTGGACAACCTAAAGGAAATGGACAAATTCTTGGATGTGTACAACCTCCCAAAACTGAATCAAAAAGAAATAGAGAATCTGAATAGACAAATCACAAGTAAAGATATTGAAAGAGTAATCAAAAACCTCCCAAAAAATAAAAGCCCAGGACCAGATGGCTTCCCTGGAGAATTTTATCAAACATTAAAAGAAGATTTAGCACCTATCCTTCTCAAACTATTCCAAAAAGTAGAGGAAGATGGAATACTTCCTAACACATTCTATGAGGCCAACATCATCCTGATACCAAAGTCAGACAAGGACAATACAAAGAAGGAAAACTACAGGCCAATATCACTGATGAACATAGACGCAAAAATCCTCAACAAAATATTGGCAAACCGAATACAGCAATACATCAAAAAGATCATACACCATGATCAAGTGGGCTTTATACCAGGGACACAGGGATGGTTCAACATCTGCAAATCAATCAACGTGATACACCACATTAACAAAATGAAGAATAAAAACCACATGATCATCTCAATCGATGCAGAGAAGGCATTCGACAAGATCCAACATTCATTTATGATAAAAACTCTCAACAAAATGGGTATAGAAGGAAAGTACCTCGACATAATAAGGGCCATATATGACAAACCTACAGCTAACATCCTACTCAACGGGGAAAAAGTGAAAGCCATTCCTTTGAGGACAGGAACAAGACAAGGGAGCCCACTCTCGCCGCTCTTATTCAACATAGTACTGGAAGTTCTGGCCAGAGCAATTAGGCAAGAAAAAGGAATAAAAGGACTCCAAATAGGCAAGGAAGAAGTGAAACTCTCACTATTTGCAGATGACATGATCTTATACTTAGAAAACCAAAAAAAATTCCATTGGAAAACTACTAGAAATAATCAACAACTACAGCAAAGTGGCAGGGTATAAAATCAACTTACAAAAATCAGTTGCATTTCTATACACTAATGATGAACTAACAGAAAGAGAACTCAAAAAGACAATCCCATGTACAATTGCAACAAAAAGAATAAAAGATCTGGGAATAAATTTAACCAAGGAGGTGAAAGACCTATACAATGAAAACTATAAGACACTATTGACAGAAATCGAGGAAGACATAAAGAAATGGAAAAATATTCCATGCACATGGATTGGAAGAATAAATATAGTTAAAATGTCCATTCTACCTAAAGCAATCTACAGATTCAATGCAATCCCAATCAGAATCCCAATGTCACTCCTCACGGAAATAGAACAAAAAATACTGAAATTCGTATGGGGCAACAAAAGACCCCGAACAGCTAAAGCAATCCTGAAAAAAAAGAACAAAGCTGGAAGCATCACAACCCCTGATTTCAAAATATACTATAAAGCTATAGTAATCAAAACAGCATGGTACTGGTACAAAAATAGACACATAGATCAATGGAATAGAATTGAAAGCCCAGAAATAAAACCACACACCTATGGACAGCTAATCTTCGACAAAGGAGCAAAGAACATACAATGGAGAGAGGGAAGTCTCTTCAATAAATGGTGCTGGGAAAATTGGACAGCCACATGCAAAAGAATGAAAGTAGACCATCTCCTATCGCCACATACAAAAATCAATTCAAAATGGATCAAGGACCTGAAAGTGAAACCTGAAACTATAAAACTCCTGGAATAAAATGTAGGGAGTACACTAATTGAGATTGGACATAAAGGGATCCTTTCAGATTCCATGTCTACTCGGACAAGGGAAACAAAAGAAAAAATAAACAAGTGGGACCTCATCAGACTAAAGAGCTTCTACAAGGCAAATGAAACCAGGATGAAAATGAATAGACAACCCACCAGCTGGGAGAAAATATTTGCAAATCCAACAAGGGATTAATCTCAGTAATATATAAAGATCTCATACAACTGAGCAACAAAAAAACAAACAACCCGATCAAAAAATGGGCAGAGGATACGAACAGACATTTTTCCAAGGAAGAGATACAGATGGCCAATAGACACATGAAAAGATGTTCAACATCACTAATCATCAGGGAAATGCAAATCAAAACTACACTAAGGTATCACCTGACACCTGTTAGAACGGCTATAATCACCA
The DNA here is from genome assembly GCA_031878705.1 of Tapirus indicus. Classification (NCBI taxonomy): domain Eukaryota; kingdom Metazoa; phylum Chordata; class Mammalia; order Perissodactyla; family Tapiridae; genus Tapirus; species Tapirus indicus. The sequence goes on from CM062932.1 coordinate 10,919,851, forward strand.
AGACAAAAAACAACAAATGCTGGAGAGGTTGTGGAGAAACGGGAACCCTCATTCACTGTTGGTGGGAATACAAACTGGTGCAGCCTCTTTGGAAAACAGTATGGAGAGTCCTCAAAAAATTAAAAATAGAAATTCCTTATGATCCAGCAATCCCACTCTTGGGCATCTACCCAATGGACATGAAATCAACCATCACAAGAGGCGTATGCACCCCTATGTTCATTGCAGCATTATTCACTATAGCCAAGAAGTGGAAGCAACCCAAGTGTCCCTCGACTGATGATTGGTTAAAGAAGATGTGGTATATACATACAATGGAATACTACTCAGCCATAAGAAAAGACAGAATTGTCCCATTTGCAACAACATGGATGGACTTGAGGGTGTTATATGTTAAGTGAAATAAGCCAGGGAGAGAAGGACAGACACTGCATGAATTCACTCATATATGGAATATAAATGAACACACGGACAGAGAGAACTGATTGGTGGTTACCAAGGGGAAGGAGGGTGGGGGTTGGGCACAAGGGGTGAAGGGATGGATCCACATAGTGACGGAGAAACAATAATGTACAACTAAAACCCCACAATGTTATAAACTATTAAGACAGCAATAAAAATAAAAAAATTGTCTCCAAATAGATCATAGATCTAAATGTAAGAGCTAAAACTACAAAATTCTTAGAAGAAAACAGGCCTAAAATTTTGTGACCTTGAATTAGGCAATGATTTCTTAGATATGATACCAAAAGTACAAGAAATCAAAGAAAAAGTAGATAAGTTGGACTTCTTCAAAATTAAACACTTTTTTGCATTAAAGGACTAAGAAAGTGAAAAGACAACTCATAGAATGGGAGAAAATATTTGCAAATCATATATCTGATAAGGGATTTGTATGCAGAATATATAAAGAACTCTTACGACTCAACTATAAAAATTCAAACAAGCTTTGGGGCTGGCCTGGTGGCATAGTGGTTAAGTTTGTGTTCTCTGCTTTGGCAGCCCAGGGTTCGTGGGTTCAGATCCCAGCCACAGACCTACACACTGCTCATGAAGCCATGCTGTGGCAGTCTTCTACATACAAAACAGAGGAAGATTGGCACAGATGTTAGCTCAGTGACAATCTTCCTCAAGAAAAAGAGGAAGATTGGCAATAGATGTTAGCTTGGGGCCAATCTTCCTCACTGAAAAAAAAAAAGAAAAGATAAACAACACAATTTAAAAATGAGCAAAGGATTTGAATACCATTTCTCTAAATAAATGTATAAATGGCCAATAAGCACACTTCCTCAAAATGTTAAACATAGAGTTCCACATGACCCAGCAATTCCATTCCCAGGTATATATCCAAAAAAATTGAAAACATATGTTCACACAAAAATCTCTACATGAATGTTCATAGAAGCATTATTCATAATAGCCAGAAAGTGGAAACAATCAAAATGTCCACCAACTGATGCATGGATACATAAAATGTGGTATAGCCATATAATGGAATATTGTTCGACCATAAAAAGGAATGAAGACGTGATACGTGCTACAACATGGATGAACCTTGAAAACATTACGCTCAGTGAAAGAAGCTATACACAAAAGGCCACAAATTATGATTTCATTTATATGAAATGTCCAGAACAGGCAAATCCATAGAGACAAAAAGTGGTATTTGCCTAGAGCTAGGGGGAGGGGGCATGGGGAGTGATTGCTAATGGGGTTTCTTTTTGGAGTGATGAAATGTTCCAAAATTAGATAGTTGCACAATTTTGTGAATATCCTAAAAACCACTGAATTTTGCACTCTAAAAGGGTGAATTTTATGGTATATGAATTCTATCTCAGTAAAGCTGTTATTAAGAAAGAGAGAGAGACACTTCCGGTTTCCTGTCCGGCCTGTAGGGAGTTTGGAAGCTGTCACTCCATACTAACAAACTGAAAATCAACAACTTTCCTTAGATCCATTAGAGAATTGAGGTTACCAGGTAAACTGTTGCCCCTCAAATTGGAGAGAGAGACAGACAGACACAAAGAATTACAACTTACCAGAGCAGAAACCAGTGGACAGAAGCCTCTACTAGAACCACCAGCAGGGTAGGAAAATCAAAGCAGTGGTTGTTGAATTGCTAGAGGCTCAGTGTGGACAAGGCTGCGAGTTAAGAACTCCAGAGGGGCCAGTATTGCGGGTCCATTCTTTGCGAGTTTTACCTCCAGGAGCTCCACCAGGTTCTTACAGTGAAGATCAGAGAAAAATCTTCTTTTGCTTCCCGCAGGAGAAGGGGAAAAGTGCTATTTTGAAATTCACCCAGAGCCTTCTGTTCCTCTTAACAATGTCTGCCCTCAAGAGAAACTATTTTACCAGAGCCTAACCCACCTGGGAGAAGGGGAATTCTCAACTCCAGCCCTAACAATCCTGTTCCATCTAAGGGGAAGAAAAAACAGAGAAGCACCTGTGAAGTTCATAGCCCGGGGGCACAGGCTCCCTAAAAGACTGAGACCACTCACAGGATTGTGGAATGCTTCCCTTCCCCTTCCACCTCACAGCCACATCACTAAAGGCCTACTTACAGTAGTTCCTTTTACCCACTGCATCATGTCTGGCTTTTGACAAAAATTTGTAAGGCATACTAAAGGTCAAAACACAATTCAAAAAGACAGAGCAAGCATCAGAACCAGACTCAGATATGGCAAATATGAAAATTGAAAACTGGCTGGCACTTGGAACACTGAAAGACTTTCTTTTTTGCTTCCAATAAGGATTCATGTATGGTATTGCAATTGGGGAAATTTTGAGACAAAATAGATAAAATCAAATTTTCAGTGCCTTTACAACGTGATCTCAAATGTGTGTCTCCACTAGGAAAGGCTGATGGTCTATAACTGTAAACCTGGGAAACGTAGGGCATTTCACTGGATTTATGATTGTTCTGTGTGGTAGCAGAGCCTGAACTGTTTCAAATGGTAATTCAGAATAAACAAACCTTGGAGGGTCCATGGGTGATGTGTGAACTATCTGTGTGGTGTGGCAGGGTATGAGAACCTGTCAGTGGCTGTGCTGGCAGAGGGCGTGGCTTTCCCAGTTGTCATTCTTCTGCTTCTCAGGTTCCAAATGGTGTTTCATGTGGTTCAGAAATCAAATAATTTTTAGAACTTTCAAGCAGCTGAGGCATTTAAAGTTTGTGTGCATCTTATGTTCTCTTGTCTCTTGTTGTGCAGGCCAAAGTAAGAGTCATTAAGGAGTATGATCAGACTTCCCTTCTTGGACAAAGATGAATAAAAGTGGTGAGAGAGGTCATACTTGTTTCAGTCCAGATCTTAAAAAGAATGTTTTTCCGTTCTTTTTGTTTTTGCTGGGAAAGAGTCACCCTGAGCTAACATCTGTTGCCAATCTTCCTCTTCTTTTTTTTTTTTCTCTCCAAAGCCCCAGTACATAGTTGTATATTCTATTGTAAGTGCTTCTAGTTCTTCTATATGAGCTGCCACCACAGCATGGCTACTGACAGACGAGTGGTGTGGTTCTGCGCCCGGGAACTGGACCTGGGCCGCAAAGCAGAGTGCGCTGAACTTTAACCACTAGGCCATCAGGGCTGGCTCTGTTTCTCCATTCTTAATGCATCATCTTACTGCTTCACCATTAAGGATGGAGTTTCCTATATATTTTTGGTAGATTCTCTTTATCAGGTTAAGGAAGTATCCTTTTATTCTAGTTGATAAGACTTTTGTGGATTTTTTTTAAAAACCGTGAGTGGATATTGATATTCATCAAATGCCCTCACTAAATTTATTGATGTGATCATTTGGTTTTCCTCAGTTAATCTTGAATTGATGAATCACATTTTAAAAACTTATTTTTTGACATTAGGTGTGCATGCACAAAATTGGACTATTCATATTCCTTGGTTCATGGCACATGACCCTATTTTCTTTCTTTTTTTTTTTTTTTGGTGAGGAAGATTAGCCCTGAGCTAACAACTGTGCCAGTCTTCCTCTACTTTATATGTGGGTTGCTGCCACAGTGTGTCTGATGAGTGGTATATGTCCGCGCCCAAGATGCGAACGCGCCGAAACAGAATGCACGGAACTTAACCACTATGCCACGGGGCCAGCCCCTATTTTATTTTATTTTTAAATTTTATTTTAATCAACCCCTCAACCCATCATCCAAACCAAGAACTAAAACACTGATGATAACTTATGTCTACCTATGTGCTTCTCATCCAATCAGTCTCCTTGACAGCCCAAACATAAGGTAACCACTATTCTGAATCTTGCTTTATTTTTCTCCAGCTTTATTGATGTGTGATTGACAAATAAAAATTGTGTATATTTAAGGTGTACAACAGTGATAATTTAATATATGTATACATTGCGAAATGATCACCACAATCAAGTTAATTAACAAATCCATCACCTCACATAGTTACCATTTTTGTATGTGTGTGGTGGGAAAACTTGAGATCTATTCTCTTAGCAAATTTCAAGTATATATTATTATTAATTATAGTCCCCATGCTCTACATTAGGTCTCCAGGACTTATTCATCTTATAACTGAAAGTTTGTACCCTATGACCAATATCTCCCCATTTCTCCCATCTGCCAGCCCCTGGCAACCACCATTCTACTCTGTGTTTCTATGAGTTCAATATTTTTAGACTCAACACATAAGTGAGATCATGCAGTTTTTGTCTTTCTGTGTCCGGCTTGTTTCACTTAGCATAATGTCCTGCAGGTTCACGCATGTTGTTGCAAATAGGATTTTCTTCTTATAAGACTGAATAATATTCCATTGTGTATATATATATATATACACACCACATTTTCTTTACCTGTTCATCTATTGGTGGACGCTTAGGTTGTTTCCATATCTTGGCTATTGTGAATAATGCTGCAATGAACATGGCAGTGCAGATATCTCTTCCAGATAGTGATTTTATTTCCTTTGGCTATATACCCAGAAGTGAAATTGCTGGATCATATAGTAGTTTTATTTTTAATTTGTTGAGGAACTTCCACACTGTTTTCCATAGTGGCTGCACCAATTTACATTCCCACCAACAGTGCACAAGGGTTCTCTTTTCTCCACATCCTCGCCAACACTTATCTTTTGACTTTTTGATAATAGCCATGCTAACAGGTGTGAAGTGATGTTTCATTGTGGTTTTGATTTGCATTTCCCTGATGTTCAATGACACTGAGAGTCTTTTCACATACCTGTTCCATGCAGCTCTGGGCAGACTCCCTGATGGAGTCCTTGAAGCATTAACTAAGCTCTGGGCCCTGTGATGAGTTCTGAGCACTGGTTGCTGTGCTCCCAGCCTCTCCCAACCTCTCAGCCACCCAGATCACCTCAGTATTCTGGGTGGGGTAAGAAAGTAGTTGGCCTCTTGGGAAGTGTCCTGCACAGCTGAGGAAGCCAGGCACCCACTCACCATGCTCTCACCTTCCTCTCTGGGAGAAATCACAGGCCAGGAAGGGGAGGTCTTTCTTGGCATTGAGCTGGGCTGCCTTGGGGAAGGGGTAATGGGGATAAACTGAAACTGCTCTTATCCTCTTCAATGTGTCTGTTCTTGGATTTTTTGCTCCCACAGTGTGCCAGAACTTCTCTGCTGGACTCCTAGACTCCTGGACTCCCACAAAGATACTCTCATCCATGGGTATCTTGATGTTCTGTGGGAGGATGATGGTAGAGAATGCCTATTCCACCACAACTCTGTCCCTTGCTTTTTAATATTGATTTTATCACATATACATGTAGCAGTAGAATATTGCTTAATTTTAGTTAAATTTTAACGTTATAAAAATGGTATCATGTAATCTTCTGAGATTATTTTTTTCATTTAATATTTAGATTGCTAAAATTCATCTATGTTGTTATAGTTCAAACTACTGTATAATATTCCGTTTTGTGAATAAGCCACAATATTCATTCTCCTGCCTGTAGACATTCAAGTTGTTTCCATGGTTTTGCTACTACAAACACTGCTTCTATGAACATGTTTACATGTGCCTCCTGGTGCCCAAGTGGAAGTTTCTCTGAGCACATAGCTAGGATTATAATGCTAGGTTCTGGGGTAGGAAATGTCTAACTTTGTAATATGACATCGAACTATTTTCCAAACAGTTTACACAAATTTACACTCTTCCCTTGAGCCATGTGGATCCTGTTGACCCACATCCTCTGTGTGTCTTATTTAATAAATTTTTCCCTAGCCTAAGCTCGGAAAAAATATTAGTCTATTTTTACTACAAACTTAATTTTTTTCTTTCGACATTAAAGTCTTTAATCCATCTAGGACTGGTGTTTTAGTATGAGATAGAAATCCAATTTCATCTTTTTTTCTCTCATTGATTGAATGGTTCCTCATCTCCCTACTGATCTGCCATTCCATCATTACAATATATCATAAGTCCACATACACACAGGTCAATATCTGGGCTCCATATTCTATTCCACTGCTCAGTATGTCTAACTCTCTGGAAGTACTAAGCCGTCTTAATTACAATAATTTAAAAATAAATCTTGATATTCGATAGGGCAAGTCCTGCCTTTCTTACTCCTCCATTCACGTGTGTCTTGGCTATTCTTGGCCCTTTACTCTTCACTACAAATTTCAGAATTAGCATGTCATGATCCTTGCAAAAACACCCAGATTATAGATGCAGAAAGCAAATTGGTGGTTGTCAGGGGTTGGGAGAGAGGAGAATAGGGAGTAACTGCTGATGGGGATGGGGTTTTCTTTTGGGATGATAAAAATGTTTTGGAACTAGAGAGAGGCAGTAGTTGCACAACCTTGTGAATGTACTAAATGCCCCTGACTTGTACACTTTAAAGTGGTTAATTTTATGCTTTGTGAATTTCACCTTAATTAAAAAAAAACACTTGGAAACTGTGGTATAATAAAAGTTGTAAGTCACTAGATTTGGGGGTAATTTGTTACACAGCAATAGATAATAAAACATACTGTGGGGCCGCCCGCTGGCGCAGCGGTTTCGTCCGCGCTTGGCAGCCCGGGGTTCACGGGTTCGGATCCCGGGCGCCCGCCGACGCACTGCCTGTCAGCCACACCGTGGCGGCGTCCCATATAAAGTGGAGGAAGATGGGCACGGATGTTAGCCCAGGGCCAGTCTTCCTCAGCAAAAAGGGGAGGATTGGTGACAGATGTTAGCTCAGGGCTGGTCTTCCCCACAAAAAAAAAAAAGAAAAAAAAAAAAACATACTGTGATTATTATTGGACTTCACAGATATAGGAATAATTCCTCAAGTATTCAGGAAGGAAAATTAAAAAGAGGAAATATCAGGATGGCCTCAGATTTCTTCAAAGCAGCATTCAATGCCAGAAAATATTGTAATGGTTACTTTTATGTGTCAACTTGACTGGTCAGGGAGTGCCAGATTCAACATTATTTCTGAGTGTGTCTGTGAGGATGTTTCTGGATGAGATTAGCATTTGAACTGCTGGACTCAGTAAATGAGATTGCCCTCCCCCTGTAGGTGGGCATCATCCAATCCACTGAGGGCCTGAACAGAACAAAAAGTGGAGGCAGGAAAAATTCACCACTTTTTTTCTGCCTTACTTGCTTGAGCTGGGACATCTCATCTCATCTTCACTGGCCTTGGACTGGAATCTCAGGCTCCTGGTTCTCAGGCCTTTGGACTCGGATTGAATTACACCTCTGTCCTTCTTGGGTCTCCAGCTTACAGACAGCAGATTGTGGGACTTCTCAGCCTCCAGAATCATATGGGCCAATTCCTTATAATAAGTCTGCTTTTTAATATATATATAATTTTACACATATGGAGATTTATTAATATAGATATTAATAAACATATATCTTCTACTGGTTCTGTTTCTCTGGAGAAGCCTAATACAAAAATCAAGCAATAATGACAGTGGATTATTGTAAACTTAATCAGGTGGTGATGCCACTTGCAGCTGCTATACCAGATGTGGTTTCATTGATTGAGCAAATTAACACATCCTTTGGTCCGTGGTAGGCAGCTATTGATCTAGCAAGTGCCTTTTTCTCCATTCCTGTCCATAAGGCCCACCAGAAGCAGTTTGCTTTCAGCTGGCAAGGCCAGCAATACACATTACTGTCCTCCCTCAGGGGTGTATCAACTCTGCACCCCTGTGTCATAATTCAGTTTACAGGCATCTTGATCACCTTTGCCTCCCACAAGATATCACAGTGGTTCGTTACATTGACAACATGATGATGATTGGACCTAGTGAGTGAGAAGTAGCAATTCTAGACTTATTGGTAAGACATTTGTTGTCAGTGGGTGGGAAATAAATCTGACTAAAATTCAGAGGTCTTCTTGGGAGAAATTTCTGGGGGTCCAATGGAGTGGAGTGTGTTGAGATACCCTTTCTTTTTTCTTTTTTCTTTTTTTTTTTTGGTGAGGAAGATCAGCCCTGTGTCCATCTTCCTCTATTTTGTATATGGGACGCTGCCACAGCATGGCTTGATAAGTGGTACATGGGTCCGCACCTGGAATCCAAACCTGTGAACCCTGGAGCTGCCAAAGTGGAGCATGCAAACTTAACCGCTACACCACCAGGCTGGCCCCTGAGATATCCCTTCTAAGGTGAAGGACAAGCTGTGGTATTTGGTCCCTCCTACAATCAAGAAAGAGGCACAATGCCGAGTGGGTCTCTTTGGATTTTGGAAGCAATATATTCCTCATTTGGGTGTATTACTTTGGCCCATTTACCAAGTGATCCAAAAAGTTGCTAGCTTTGATGGTGGGAATGCAAACTGGTGCAGCCTCCATGGAAAACAGTATGGAGAGTCCTCAAAAAATTAAAAATAGAAATACCATATGATCCAGCAATACCACTCTTGGGCATCTACCCAGTGGACGTGAAATCAACCATCACAAGAGGCGTATGCACCCCTATGTTCATTGCAGCATTATTCACTATAGCCAAGAAGTGGAAGCAACCCAAGTGTCCCTCAACTGAAGATTGGTTAAAGAAGATGTGGTATATACATACAATGGAATACTACTCAGCCATAAGACAAGACACAATTGTCCCATTTGCAACAACATGGAAGGACCTAGAGGGTATTATGTTAAGTGAAATAAGCCAGAGAGACAAGGACAGACACTGCATGAACTCACTCATATATGGAATATAAGTGAACACACGGACAGAGAGAACTGATTGGTGGTTACCAAGGGGAAGGGGGGTGGGGGGGGCACAAGGGGTGAAGGGTTACATCCACAAGGTGACGGACAAAGAAAAATGTACAACTAAAACCCCACAGTGTTATAAACTAAGACATCAATAAAAAATAAATAAATAAATAAATAAATAAAAAGTTGCTAGCTTTGAGTGGGGCCCAGAGAAAGAGAAGGCTCTGCAACAGGTCCAGGTTGCTGTGCAAGCTGCTCTGCCACTGAGCCATGTGATCCAGCAGATCCAATGGTGTTGAAGTGTCAGCAACAGAGGCACTGATAGGTTGATTACATTGGGAAGCTTCCATTGGGGAAGGGGTGGTATTTTATTCTTACTGGAATAGACACTCTGGATATGGATTTGCCTTCCCTGCATGCAATGCTTCTGCCAAAACCACCATCTGTGGACTTACAGAATGACTTATCCCAATGTCATGATATTCCATACCACATTGTTTCTGATCAAAGAATTCTACTCACAGCAAAAGGAGTGTGGCTGTGGGCCCATGCTCATGAAATTCACTGGTCTTACCGAATTCCCCACCATCCTGAAGCAGCTGGTTTGAAAAAATGATGCAATGGCCTTCTGAAGCCTCAGTTACAATGCCAGCTAGGTGGCAATACCTTGCAGAGCTGGGGCAAGGTTCTCCAGGAAGCTGTCTATGCTCTGAATCCACGTTTAATATATGGTGCTGTTTCTCCGATAGCCAAGATTCATGGGTCAAGGAATCAAGGGGTGGAAACGGGAGTGGCACCACTCATTATTATCCCTAGTGACCCACTAGCAAAATTTTTGCTTCCTGTTCCTGTGACTTTATGACTAGTAGCCAAAGGTCTTAGTTCCAGAGGGAAGGACACTTCCACTAGGAGACACAACAATGATTCCATCGAACTGGAGGTTAAGACTGCCACCCAGCCAATTTGGGCCCCTCATGCCTCTGAATCAACAGGCAAAGAAGGGAGTTATGGTGTTGGTTGGCAAGGGGAGGGTTGGTGATTGATCCTGACTATCAAGGGGAAATTGAACTACTGTCCACAATGGAGGTAAGAAAGAGTATGTCTGGAACAAAGGGCATCTCTTAGTATTACCATGCCTTGTAATTCAAGTCAATAGAAAACTGCAGTCCAATCTGGAAGGATGAGTAATGGCTTAGACCTTTCAGGAATGAAGGTTTGGGTCACACTACCAGGTAAGGAACCACCACCAGCTGAGGTGCTTGCTGAAGGCAAAGAGAATACAGAATGGGTAATAAAAGAAGCTAGTTATAAATACCAGCTTATGACCACATGGCCAGTTTCAGAATGAGGACTTTAATTGTTACGAATATTTCCTCCTTATTTTGTTATGAATGTATTGGGGTGTGTGTGTATATATATATATATCTATCTATTTTTGTTTTCTTTCCTCCCTTATTCCCTTATCATGTACCATAAGATGTATTGACTTCACATCATAGTATTTAAGTATTGTTAATTTTACATCATAGTATTTAAGTTACAGGATATCAAGGAGAAGAGTAAACATCGCTCAGGGACTTTAAGTCCTCTTCTGAGGAAGGGGTTAGTGCATTTCCGTTGTACACAGGACAGTTGTACCATGTTAGGCAGAATTACGACCTTGTTATTTTCTTTATTTGGAGATTAAGTATGGTTTAAGGAGATGCATATAGGTGCCAAATTGACAGGGGGTGGGCTTGTTGTGGTTAATTTTATGTGTCAACTTGACTGGCTGTGGGGTGCCTAGATTAAATATTATTTCTGAGTGTTTCTGTGAGGGTGTTTCTGGATGAGATTAGCATCTGAACTGGCGGACTCAGTGAAGGAGATTGCCCTCCCCCATGTGAGTGGGCATCATCCAACCCATTGAGAGCATGAATAGAACAAAGTGGAGGAAGGAGGAATTTGCCCCTTTTTTCCTGCCTCATTTGCTTAAGCTGGGACATCTCATCTCATCTTCTTTAGCTTTCAAACTGGGATTTACACCATCAACTCCTCTGGTTCTTAGGCCTTCAGACTTGGGCTGAATTATACCACTGTCTTTCTTGGGTCTCCAGCTTGCAGACGGCAGGTTGTGGGATTTCTCAGCCTCCATAATCCCGTGAGCCAATTCCTCATAGTAAATCTCCTTCTATTTATATATATCTCCTACTGGTTCTGTTTCTCTGGAGAACCCCGGCTAACATAGAAATCAAGCAATGTCTATAAAATTCTGAGGGAAAGAAATATCCAGCCAAGATGTACTTCAATTTTCAAAGCTACAGGAAGATATTCTTAAAAATAAAAGAATTCAGTGAATATAATAAAGCAATTATGAACCTTTTCTGAAAAATGTACTAGAGAGATGAATAAAAAAGATGACAGTGGCGAAGCAGTCATAAGACTAGAGATGAGCCATTAAAATACGTGAATAAGACTACATAACTTGAGGGATTATATCTGCAGAACAGAGAGTAAATATTATAAAACTTGACAAAATAAAAAGGATAAATGCCACAACCAGGAGGTAGGATGGCCATACAACAGACTAGATATCCTAAATAGTTCTCCTAATTGAAAAAACTAAAATCCTGGATGAAATATTTTGTAAAAAAAAAAAACTTTTTAGAAAACACTGCTGAGGGCTGGCCCGGTGGTGTAGCGGTTAAGTTCGTGCATTGACTTCAGCAGCCCAGGGTTCGCCGGTTCCAATCCTGGGCACAGACCTACTCACTGCTCATCAGGCCATGCTGAGGCGGCATCCCACGTAGAAGAGCTACAACTCTACAACTATGATACACAACTATGTACTGGGGCTTTGGGGAGAAAAAAGGGGAAAAAGTGAAAAACAAAACACCGCTGGGCTAGCACAAATGGAAGCATTCCTACAGAGGCCAAAAATGAGGTAAAATCAGGAAGCCCAGGAGACAGGTGAGTGCCAAGGTTGGCTTTTCTTCCCAAGAGTTTCTGTGAAACAGAGGAGACCTTGAGTTTTGCCCAGACTCTTTTCCGGGATGCAGGGGACAGGAAATAAAGCCCAGGGCTCTACCAAGGTAGTGGGAAATTTCTGCATATGGTTGGAGCCTCCCACAACCTCAGTATAAAGGCATAGAAAACAAAACCCAAAACCCATGTCAGGGGAGGAGGGAGCAAGGGAAATGGCCTGTCCTGACCTTGAATAGAAGAAAACAAAAAATCTCTCCTGAGAACCTGAAACCACAATCCAGGCCTTCCATGGTTTGTGCTCAAATTTCCACTGCCTTAGTAGCCCAAGAAAACCTTAACAACAGAATGTAAAGTGTTCCCAGGTTGGTAGTGCACCCAGGTGCTAGGCAAAGCAAACACAGATTCTCTCTATAGGTATGCCCTTTCAATCAAGGACTCAAAGTTCTCCCATAGCTCAAGTTCGGAGGGAAAAGATCAGCTCACAATCCATGGCTATAAAATACATATGCAAATAAAGCACCACGAAAGAGTCAGGAGAGACAAGGGACTGCAGAATGACACCTACAAAGGCCAGTGCTGTGCCAGGCCATACTGGGGCCAGAGGGAAAAGGAAAAAAAAATCACTAACATTGATCCTTTTTTAATTTAAAATGTTCATATTTCATTAATGATGGATTTTTACCTTTATTTTGATTTTTAAAAATATTGCTTTCAAATATTATTTATCTTGATTATGAGTTTTTTGTTGCCCCCTTAAATTTTGTGCCTATGAGAGTGAGTGCCTAGCTTGCCTCACCCAAGGCCTGGCCCTGGCAAAGCCTTCACTTATTGTAATTGCCAGAAACAAAAGATCAGTTAACACTGTTTATGACGAGTGGTATTTTTACTATTTGCTGATATCTATTCCTCTCTCTGCAGGATAATTACACTTTGTCACCCTCTGAAAGTCAGGCTTGATTTACAATGAAATGTGATTGGAAGTGAGAGGTGTCACATTTCAACAGAAACTTTTAAAACCAGTGTGAGCTTCACCAGATTCTTTCCCTCTCTACCGTTACAACCAATAAAGTTCCAGACAGGGCTGCCCCATCAGCCTAGGCCCCAGAGCGAGGACAACGACATAGAACACAGGCTCAGCCAACTTTCAGTGGAAAAAAAATCTTCGTTGTTTTAAGCCACTGAGATGTTCAGGTTGTTTGTTACCACAGCATAACCTAGCCTGACCTGACTGATATGTTTAAAGGAATAAAAGAGATGCTTGAAAATAGGAGCAAGAGATAAGAGTCTATAAAGAATGACATGGTAGACTTGAAAAAAGGACTAAACAGAACTTCTAGAAAGAAAAATGTATAAAAATTGAAATTAACTCAATGGATAAAATAAACAGAATAGGCATAGCTAAAGAAAATAGTGAATCAAAGTATAGATCTGAAGAAATTGTCCAGAATGCATTCAAGAGAGACAAAATGACAGAAAACAAAAGAGAGATTAAGAAACATGGACAATTAGAGTCAAAAGGCTTAACATACATCTAATCAGAATTCCAGAAGGAGATAATAGAGAGAATGGAAAAAAAGGTAATATTTTCCATAATTATTCAAAGACATCAATCCTCATATCTAGAAAGCTCACAATATCACAAGAGGGCAGTGATAAATAGAAAGGAAGCTACATTAGGACATGTAATAGTGAAATTGTGGAGCACCAAGGAAAAGGAGACCTTACAAAAGCCAAAGAGAAAAGACAGATTTCCTGCACAGGAAAAGCAATTAGACTGATGACTGATTTCTCAACAGTGATGAGTGAAGCCAGGGGACAAAGGAATAATCTTCAGTGTTCTGAAAGAAAATAACTGTCAACCTAGAATTCAATAACCAGCAACACTATCTTTCAAGAGCAAAGGTGAAAAGTAACCAGTCACAAAAGACCACATCCTATGATTCCATTTATATGAAGTGTTTAAAATAAACCATTCTATTCAGAAAGAAAGTAGATAAATGGTTGCTTAAAGCTGGGTGGGGGGGCGATAGCTAAAGGACATCTTTTTCAAGTGATGAAAATGTTCTAAAATTGATTGTGGTGATGGTTGCATATATCTGTGAATGTAATAAAAACCATTGAACTGTACCCTTGAAATGGGTGAATTGTATGGTATGTAAATTATATCTCAATAAAGTTGTTATTAATTTTGAAAAAGAGAGAGAAGAAAAGAAGAACAATGAAGGTGAAATTTCACCTCCAGGACGGCAGCATGAGGAGTTCCATGGAGTACTTCCCAGTGAAACAAATATAACTGGTGAAAACTATTTTAAATATCATTTAAAATCTGGTAATTGTCCTAAGAGGATGCCACAGATGAAGAAACATTTATTCTAGAAAATCTACTAAAAATTAGAACAGTGAAAGTCTATGGCACTTGCACCATGACCTACTCCACCTCTATCTCCCCTCCACCCCCAGCTCACTTTAATGGAAGCTCCACTCTGAGAGGGTGTGGCCAAGAAGACAAGACTTCCTCTTCTCTCCTCCTCTCCTAAACAAGGGATACAGTGGAAAGAGGCTTTACCCCAAGTATGGCAGGCCAAGAATACCAGAACCCCAGATGTCCTTGCCCCAGCTCACTCACAGGGTGGAGGCTACCACTCCCACCCAGCACCCAGAATAGTGGCTCAAGATTTTGCCCAGGGGTACAGGGAAGTTCATAAAAACACAGAGATCTGACACTCTCTCCAAAGGAACTGACTTTATTTGAAACAGAGTATAGGGAAGTTCAAGTCTAAGGGCACTCTCTAAAACAGTGGAGATGGTGGTGGTAAGCAAGTAAGAGGAGGCTAGTAGTTCATTTTTAATTAAGAACAAGAAGTTAAAGCATAGGCCAGCTAGTTCACCAGAGAGAAAGGGGTAGGGGAGAGAGAGAGCTAAGAGCTCTCTTGGGGTCAGAACAAAGCTGAAATACTGGCCTCAAAAACTACCCCTGCCATCCATCGCAGATGAGACGGTATTTGCAGTTTGAATCTAACCATGTCAATTGCCTAATAATACAAAAGCACACAGTCTATGGAGTAATATTACAGAATCCAGAATTGCCATAATATTGACAATGTCCAGATACGATCCAAAATTACTTTACATACAAAGAACCAGGATAATCTGACTGATTAATAAGGGAAAAGAAAAATCAACAGAAGCCAACCTTCAGATGAGGGCTGGAATTATTAGACAAGGACTTAAAACAGCTATTGTGATTATGGTCAATGAGGTAAATAAATAAACTTTTACAATGAGTTAAAAGATAAGAAATTTCGGGGCCGCCCGGTGGCACAGCGGTTTAGTCCGCGCTTGGCAGCCCGCGGTTCGCGAGTTCGGATCCCAGGCGCCCGCGGACGCGCACTGCCTGTCAGCCATGCCGTGGCGGCGTCCCATATAAAGTGGAGGAAGATGGGCACGGATGTTAGCTCAGGGCCAGTCTTCCTCAGCAAAAAGGGGAAGATTGGCAACAGATGTTAGCTCAGGGCTGGTCTTCCCCACAAAAAAAAAAAAAAAAAAGATAAGAAATTTCAAGAGAGAGAGAAAGGAAAGATACACACACACACAGTTGATCCTTATTGTTTGCTGATTCCATATTTGCAAATTCTCCTACTTGCTAAACTTTATTTGTAATTCCAAAATCAATACTCACAGTGCTTTTGTGGTCATTTGCAGACATATACAGACTGGTGAAAATCTGAGTCACCCAACATGCAGGTTCTCAGCTGAGGTTGAACTCCCTGTCTTCTTGTTTCAGCTCTCATACTATAAATGAGCGTCCTTTTCAAGGTATATTTAGTGACATATTTTTCTTTTTTTTTTTTTGGTTTTTGTTGCTGATTTTGCTATTTAAAATGGCACCCAAACATAGTGCTGAATTGCTGCCTGGTGTCACTAAGTGCAAGAAGGCTGTGATGTAACTTATGGAGAAAATATGTATTAGGTAAGGTTTCTTCAGGCATGAGTTATAACGCTTTTGGCCATGAGTTCAATGATAATGCATCAAGAATATATATTAAATAAGGTGTCTTTAACAGAGACACACATAAAACAAGATTATGTATTGATCAGTTGTTGAAAATGTGACCAGAAACTTGCAAGAACTTAACCCTGTATTTCTTCTGGGTGCAATGGTTCAGTATTCACTAATTCGGTGTTCATGGTGACTTTATAGAACATAACTATCCCAAATAACAAGAATTTACTGTATATACCAATGAAAATTCTAGAACTGAAAAATATAACATCTGATATGAAAAATTCACTGGATAGGCTTAATAACAGAATGTAGATGACAGAAGAAAGTCAATAAACTTGACAGTAGATAAATAACAATTGTGTAAAGAAGAGACAGAGAAAAAAAATTTTTTAAATGAATAAGCATCTCAGAGACATGTGGGGCAAAATCAAAAACTCTAACATGCATATTATTGGACTACCAGAAGGAGAGGAAAGAATGGGGCAGAAAAAATATTTGAAAGAATAGTGTCTGAAAACTTCCCAAATATGGTGACAGATATAAATTTAGAAAATCAAAAATCTGAGGGAAACCCAAGCATGATAAATAAGAAAACTATGCCTAGGCACACCAAAGTAAAACTGTTGAAAATAAAAGATTAAAAAAAAGTCTTGAAAGCATCCAGAAAAAAATAATGCAGGGAAATAATGATTCAAAGACTGCAAATTTATAGGAAACTATGAAGGCCAGAAGATACTAGGACATCTTGCAAATGCTAAAAGGAAAAATAAACCTGTCACACCAGAATCATAAATCCAGTGAAGATATCCTTTAGTAATGAAGACAAAATAGACATTTTCAGATAAAAGAAAACTAAGACCACTTGTCACCTGCAGCCCTGCTCTATAAGAAATACTAAAGGAAGTTCTGTAGGCTGAAGAGAAATGATAACAGAGGGAAATTCAGACTTTCAGGAAGGAATGATAGCATAAGAAATGCTAAATATTCGGGTAAAGATAAAAGACTATTGTTTTCCTCTTAACTTCTTTAAAATACAATATAACTGTTTACAGCTAAAAAGCTAATGAAACCATTAAAAGAATAGCAGCATAAACTCAAAGGAAGTAGAAAGTTAGGAAGCAATATAGCTAAGAACAGAAATTAAATCATTAGAAATCAAACATATAATGGAATGAACAAAGACAAAAGTTCATTATTTAAGTGTAAGAGAGACAACCCTATGACAAGATGGCTGGAGACAGAGAACAAATAAACAACAATACAGGAGACAAAATGGTGACATACTCCAGAAACAGCAGAAATTAAACAGATAATAAAAATAAGATATTATTAATAACCTTATTTGAAAATAAATTCCTAGGAAAATACAACTTACCAAAACTAAGTCAAGAAGAAATAGAACACGTCACTACTCCTATAATTAAGGAAATTGAATCAGTACGTAACTATCTTCCCACATAGAAACACCTAGCATCTGGCCCTGACCACAGTTCAGATGAGTGTTACCAAATATTTGTAGAACAGATAATCCCATACTCTGAAAGCACAGAAAATGAGAGAAAAATCCCTATTTTTATTATTTCATATTCATTCATAATAAGACCTTTTAATAAACTATATATAGAAGGATACTTCCTTAACTTGATAAAAGCTCATTAAAAAAAAAACTGTAACACACATCGTACTTGTTAGTGAAACAGTGAAAGCATTCTTTTTTAAGATCAAGAGCAGACAAGAATGAGTTATCATTCTTCTAGTCAACAACTTACCCAAATTCCTCAGAGTTTAGTAACACAGAAATAAAAGTCAATAATTGAAAAGGAAGAAACAAACTTGGCATTATGTGTACATGATATGATTGTCTATGTGTAAAACCCTACACATAAATTAACAGATTATGAAGAAAGATTACAAAGTTTGCTAGATATAAAATTGATATGAAAAAGTGAAGAAACAGGGGCTGGCGCAGTGGCGCTGTGGTTAAGTTCTCATGCTCTGCTTCAGTGGCCCGCGGTTTGCAGGTTCGGATCCTGGGTGCGGACCTATGCACTGCTTATCAAGCCATGCTGTGGCAGGCATCCGACATGTAGAGTGGAGGAGGATGGGCACAGATGTTAGCTTAGGGCCAATCTTCCTCGACCAAAAGAGGAGAGGATTGGCAACGGAGGTTAGCTCAGGGCTAGTCTTCCTCACACACACACACACAAAAAGTGAAGAAATGAAGAAGTGATTTCATTTCTGTACATCAAAACGTTAGAAATGAGGTCCTCCCCACACTAAGCCATAGATTTAATGAAACTTTAACAAAAATCCTTGCTGGATTATTTTTATGGGCTAGATCTAAATATTTTATGGAAGAACAAAGGGCCCAAAACAGCCAAAATATTGTTGAAGAAGAATAAGGTGAGGGGGAGTTGCTTTACCGGATACTCAAAATATAATAAAACGTATAGCAATTAAAATAATGTGGTATGCTTAGCAGAGGAAGAGAAAATAGACCAAAGGAACAGAATAAAGAACCCAGAAGCAGACTAAAGTACACATCGAGACAATTTAGACAGAGAAGATAGTCAGATGGTTTGAACAGGGTGGGTCCTTTAATAAATTATGCTGGGATAATTAGTATCTATGTAGAAAACAGTGAAATTGGATTCCTTCTTCACACCAAATAAAAAAATCAACTTTAGAGTGCAAACTGGTGCAGCCTCCATGGAAAACAGTATGGAGAGTCCTCAAAAAATTAAAAATAGAAATACTTTATGATCCAGCAGTCCCACTCTTGGGCATCTACCCAATAGACGTGAAACCAACCATCACAAGAGGCTTATGCACCCCTATGTTCATTGCGGCATTATTCACTATAGCCAAGAAGTGGAAGCAACCCAAGTGTCCCTCGACTGATGATTGGATAAAGAAGATGTGGTTTATATACACAATGGAATACTACTCAGCCATAAAAAAAGACAGAATTGTCCCATTTGCAACAACATGGATGGACCTAGAGGGTATTATGTTAAGTGAAATTAGCCAGAGAGAGAAGGACAAACACCACATGATTTCACTCATATGTGGAATATAAACAAACACAGGGACAGAGAGAACTGGTTGGTGGTTACCAAGGGGAAGGGGGGTGGGGGATGGGCACAAGGGGTGAAGGGTTACATCCACAAGGTGACGGACAAACAAAAATGTACAACTAAAACCCCACAGTGTTATAAACTATTAAGACATCAATAAAAATGAAAAAAAAATCAACTTTAGGTGGATTAAAGACATAGATACAAAAGATAAAACTATAAAACTTTTGGAGGACAATATAGGAGAGTATTGTTTAAAGTAAGGATGGATTTCTTAAACAATGTACAAAAAACACAAACCATTTTAAAAATTGGTAAATTCAACTACAGTAAGAGTTAAGAACTCAAGACACTATACAGAGTGAAAAGCCAAGCCATTAAATCAGAAGGTTGTTTGCAACGTAGAAAGATTAGTATCCAAATTATGTAAATATCTCCTACAAATCAATCACAAAAGATGAATAACTAAAGGGAAAAAAATGGGAAAAAGCAAATAAGCACTTCACAGAAGAGGAAACAGTTGTCCCTTAATCAAAATGCTCAGCCTCTTTAGTAACTCAGGGATTGCAAATTAAAAGCATAATAAAATACTATTTCACACAAAATAGGCAACATTTTTTAATTTAGGCAACACCACATATTGAAGAGATTGTGGAGCAAGGGAATTCTCATCCACTGCTGGTGGGATTGTAAACTAGGAGAACCATTTTGGAAAAGTTTGCTATTACCTAGTACACATCTAATGATCCAATCTTGCGATTCTATTTCCAGGATATATGCTAGAGAAACCCATGTGTGTGTGCACATTGGACAGGTACAGGAATTTTCATGGTGGCAATGTTGTAATAAAGAAATATCCATCAACAGTAGCATGGATAAAGTATATATTTATACAATGTAGTAAAGTCTATTCTGTAGTAAAAATTACTGAATAGCTATAAACCTCAACAAGGATGAATCTCTAAATCTTAGTGTTGACTACAAGAAGTATGTCACAAAGGATATATACTGTGTGATTTCATTTATATGAAGTTCAAAAACATATTTAATAACATTCTTTTTTTGTGTGTGAGGAAGACCAGCCCTGAGCTAACATCTGTTGCCAATCCTCCTCTTTTTGCTGAGGAAGACTGGCCCTGGGCTAACATCCGTGCCCATCTTCCTCTACTTTATATGGGACGCCGCCACAGCATGGCTGACAAGCAGTGTGTCGGCAGGCGCCCGGGATCCGAACCTGCGAACCCCGGGCTGCCAAGCGTGGACTAAACCACTGCGCCACCAGGCCAGCCGCTTAATAACATTCTTAAGGACAATTAACACAACATTCAAGGTAGTGGTTACCTCTGGGTGAGAGGGAAAGCCATGCTATGGCAGGGGCATATAAGGGACACCAAGAGTCAATTTCTTAAACTGGGTAGGGGTATACAGGTGTTCCATTTTATTCTCTTTTAAAGCACATAAAATAAAATTTAAAAACCATAGAAAACATAGGAAGGGGGAACACAAGAATACTGTAGGAAATCAATCCAAGCCATCTAAACTTTAAATGTTTTTATTTATTTTTATTTACTTTTTTTTTTAATTTTTTGGTGAGGAAGATTGGCCCTGAGCTAACATCTGTGCCCATCTTCCTCTATTTTGTATGTGGGATGCTGCCACAGCATGGCTTGACAAGTGGTGTGTCAGTCCATGCCCGGCATCTGAACCTGCAAACCCCAGGCCGCCAAAGCGGAGCACATGAACTTAATCGCTATGCCACCAGGCCGACCCCTTTAAATGTTTTTAAAAACAGGATATCACCAATTTCTCAATAGTTTTCATAATTGCATTTTTAAAATTTTTTATTGAGATCAGATTGGCTTATAACATTGTATAAATTTCAGATGTGTTATTATATTTCAGTTTCTGTATAGACTGCATCGTGTTCACCACCACCAATCCGGTTTTTATCCATCACCATACGCATGTGCCCCTTTACCCATTTCACCCTCTCCCCACCCCCCTGCCCTGTGGTAACCACCAATCTGTTCTCCTTATGCATGTGCTTATCTTCCACATGAGTGAAATCATACAGTATTTGTCTTTCACTGTCTGACTTATTTTGCTTAGCATAATACCCCCAAGGTCCATTCATGTTGCAAATGGCACAATTCTGTCTTTTTATGGCTGAGCAGTATTCCATTGGGGTATACACACACCACATCTTCTCTATCCATTCATCCCTTGATGGGCGCTTGGGTTGCTTTCTTGTCTTGGCTATTGTGAATATGCTGTGATGAACAAAGGGGTGTATAAATCTTTTTGAATTATTGATTTCATGTTCTTTGGATGAATACCAGTAGTGGAATAGCTGGTTTATACGGTATTTCTAATTTTAATTTTTTTAGAAAACGTAATGCATGTTTTTAATATTAGAGGGAGCTTTTAGGAATATTTCTTAAGGAGAAAAATCAGTGATATGACATCCAGCAAATTCATGTTTCACTTAACTTTTTTCTTCTTAAAAATCATTGTATTTATTACATAGTATGTGCTCTAGACAGAATGTTTGTTTCCCAAAAATTCATATGTTGAAATCAAATCCCCACTGTGACAGTACTAGGAAGTGGGGCTTTGGGAAGGTGCTTAGGTCACAAGGGTGGAGCTTTCATGAACCGGGTTAGTGCCTTTATAAAAGGGACCCGAGAGAGCTTCCTCTCCACTTCAGCCACGTGAGGACACAGTGAGAAGACAGCCATCTGTGAACCAGGAGGCAGACCCTCAACAGGCACTGAATCTGCCAGTGTCTTAATCTTGGACATCCCAGCCTCCAGAACTGTGAGTAGGAAATTCCTGTTTATAAGCCAGTCTATGGTATTCTGTTATAGCAGCCCCAAATCAAGACAGTATGTAAATAATCCCATTCTTATTAAACAATTCCTATCTAACCTTCTATCATCATTCTATACGATGAAACAGATGTCTGGTAAAATTATGTTCACCAACTGCCAACACCAGTTTCTAGGCGGTGGGATTTGGGGACATTTCTTCTTTCTACAGTGCTCAGATCTTTTATAATAAATATATGTATATCCTTTTTATAAAAAGAATTCCTTTCTTTCAAAACAATTTAAGATCTAGATTAAATATGGCAAAATATCTAGCATCTATAATCTTAGTGACAAATTAATAGATGTTGACCATATCACTTTCTATACTATGAAATACTTCAAAGTTTAAGAAAATTAATTAAAGATAGCTAAAGCCAAACAGAAATAATTTGCAGATATGGAAAGTTGATATCTACATTAAGATGCTAATGAAAGAAAATATGAAATGGTCAGCTAAAAACATAAAATTATCCCCAAATGCTTTAACTTTGGCTTTAAAACAAATTACAGTATTCAGAATCTTCTCATTGTTGGTTTGAAGTCAAAACAAAAGCTGATTATAAGTAAATTGAGAAACATGTAGGAACAATACCAAAACAAAACATGCCTCCTGGTGGTGGCATGAAGGGTGAGAATTTTTCTGCTTCTGTACTACATCTTTCTATGCTTTTCCAAATTACATATTATGATCATCAGTAAAACAGGCTAAAAGGCTGTTATGCTCACTATCACTCTCAAGCAGGACAAGGGCCATATCTGTCTGACTGCCATGAGCCCAGTACAGAGCGATGCCAGGCACACAGTTGGTATTTCTTCAATGGACGAACAGAAATCTACTCTCATTGTCTTGCCCGCCCCCCAGAGATCAGCTCAAACACTCTAAGTGGAACAGTAGCCCAGGCAGGGGCAGGGGCCTGGATATTCATTCTTGCCTCCAAATTAAGCACTCAATATACACACTTTTGGTCAAAATTAGTAAACTTTATTTAAACTTCAAAAAATAAAATAACAGACAAAAGGCAGCTTTAGCTTTTAGCTTTGTTATTCCCGAGGATCAGACGTTAACGACCCAGAGCAGGAACTACCCCCCTAAGAAGTTAAAATACCGTTTACCCCCAAAT
The DNA here is from genome assembly GCA_031878705.1 of Tapirus indicus. NCBI lineage: Eukaryota > Metazoa > Chordata > Mammalia > Perissodactyla > Tapiridae > Tapirus > Tapirus indicus. The sequence goes on from CM062932.1 coordinate 10,943,025, forward strand.
CAAGCCACAGGCAAGGTGAGATCCTCAATTTGGGGACAGGCCTGGGGTGGGTGGGGTAGGAAGGAGAACACCACAGCCGGGTGAGTGGGTTCTGAGACAGCACAAGTAGAGAACAAGACAAAAAGGCCCACTGGAAATGGGACCAGAACTTCAATGGGGAACTTTTGTCACAAGGAGCTATGTACAAAGGAGCCGGGCTGCGGGCCTGCGTCCCACGAGGGAGGTGAGAGGGCTGCAGGACATCACCGAGGCTGCCCTTCGCCCTAGCCTGCTGCCGCCACACCCTGCTCACCCTCAGTTCTCCTCATCACTGTCATCTGGGCTGATTGCTGGGCTGGTGAGGCTATAGGTGGGGCTGGTGGGCGAGTAGCCAGGGGAAGTGGGTGAATAAGTAGAGCCTTTGGGGGAGGTGGGTGAGTAGGTGGGGCTGGTGGGCGAGTACTTGGGAGAGGTGGGTGAGTAAGTGGGGCTAGTAGGTGAATACTTGGGGGAAGTCGGGGTATAGACTGGAGAGGTTGGTGAGTAAGTAGGAGATGTTGGTGAGTATTTTGGGGTGGTGGGCGAATAGGTGGGGCTGGTAGGAGAGTACTTGGGAGAGGTGGGTGAATATTTTGGGCTGGTGGGTGAGTACTTGGGAGAGGTTGGGGTGTACTCTGGTGAGCTGGGACTGTAGGAAGGACTGGTTGGGGTGTACTTCGGCGAGGTAGGGCTGTAGCTGGGAGAGCTGGGGCTGTAGCTGGGAGAGCTCGGGGTATAGGTTGGAGACTGTGGTGTGTATCGTGGGCTCGAAGGAGAGTAGCTTGGGGAGGTTGGGGAGTAGCTGGGTGAGGTTGGAGAGTAGCTTGGAGAGGTTGGGCTGTAGTTAGGGCTTGTCGGTGTGTAGTTGGGACTAGTAGGTGAGTAGCTGGGTGATGTTGGGCTATAGCTGGGTGATGTTGGGGTGTAATTAGGACTGGTTGGAGAATAGTTAGGGCTGGTAGGTGAGTAACTTGGGGAAGTTGGTGAGTAGCTTGGTGACGTTGGTGAATAGCTCGGAGATGTCGGCGAGTAGCTGGGAGACGTGGGAGAATAGCTGGGTGAAGTTGGCGAGTAACTGGGAGAGGTTGGTGAGTAGCTGGGAGATGTTGGTGAGTAGCTGGGAGAGGTTGGTGAGTAGCTAGGTGATGTGGGCGAGTAGCTTGGGGAAGTGGGAGAGTAGCTGGGAGAAGTGGGAGAATAACTGGGAGAAGTCGGGGAGTAGCTGGGAGAGGTCGGGGAGTAGCTGGGAGAGGTTGGGGAGTAGCTGGGTGATGTGGGACTGTAGTTGGGACTGGTTGGAGAATAGGATGGAGAGGTAGGGGAGTAGGAGGGTGAAGTCGGGGAGTAAGAGGGACTCTGGGGCGTATAGCCCCCAGGGGAGCGGGGCTCATAGGCAGGCGACGTGGGCGAGTAGCTGGGAGACATGGCACCACCTGTGGGGAAAAAAGCCGAAAGGAGTTTAGTGATGGAGAGACTCACCCAGAAGGCAAGATCAGGGAGGAAACAAACTTGGCCCTGATAGACAGGGACAACTCACCTGGTGAGGGGATGTATGGGCTTGAGGGGCCTGGGGAGCCTGGGGAGCCCGGCGTGGGAGACCAGGCAGGGGAGTAACCTGGGCTGAAGCCGCTGGCATCTGAAGCAGCACTGGGAGAGAAGCCAGCTGCCCCTGGGGTCATTCCGCTCCCTGTGAAGTGAGAGAAAGGTTAAGTTAAAACCGGGGCTGGAGTCCAAGCAACCCCCGCCCCGCCCCCGCCCCCCACCTTCCCTAGAGCTCCAAGGCCTCCAGCGTCCCAACATGGTGACTCTTCACCAGCCCGCTCACCCACCCTCTGAACCACCTAGAGATCTCTCCTCCTGAACTGGGTCACTCACCAACACTGGGGGACCAGGCACCATAGGCTGGGGTGGCACCCACGTTCCAGGGTGTCATGGCCGGAGAAATTCCTCCCATGGGACTGGGTGCTGAGCCGAAAAACATACCGGTGGCTGCAAAGAGGCACACAGTGACTTACAAGGAACAGCACCTAGGGACTGCCTGCCGTCCCATCCACGGCCTGCCTCCCCCTGGCAAGCCCAGCCAGGTTCCGTGCAGCTGAGGCCCTCATACTCACGTCCAGCAGCCCCCAAGCCGGGGATATTGGTGGGGATCTCCATGCCATACTTGCACTTCTCTGCATCGAGCAGGAGGTCAAAACAGCCGGTGCCAGCTGGAGCCAGCTGGCCCAGCATGATATTCTCGGACACCCCCTTCATGGGGTCACTCTCTCCATGTGCGGCTGCTTCCATAAGCACATCCACCTGAACCACGGGAAGAGGGGGCAGGCCCCATCAGACCTTCTACACAGTGCCCCAGGGCTGTTCCCATCGTGACAACCCACTCACTCAGAAGAGGGAGGAAAGCTCCAGTGCCCACCACATATTCACTCTGGTGGATGCCCTTCTTTCCACAACACTCCCTCCTTCCCCTTCTCTCTCTTTTCACCCCCCTCAAAAGTTCTGCCATTACCGTTTCTTCAAAGGAGCATTTCATGAGCGGTCCAGTATCCTGGCGGTTGACTCCATGTCGCGTGATGGCCATCAAGTGGCCACGACAGGTCATGGTATCACACAAGAGAGCCAAGTGCCGATAATTGACGTAAGAACCATCAAAGGAGATGACATGGTACAGCTCCCGCTCCAGGGCCTTCCGCACAGCTTCAATGCCCAGCACCTGGCATGGGAGTTGGGGATGAAGGGTCAAGACCGAGTAGCTCTGCTCTCCTCCCGGCTCCTACTGCCACCCAGATCCACAGAGGGAGGGTCGGGAGTCAGTGAAGCCCAGACTCAAAAGTAGATTAGGCATAAAAAAATCTGACCAAGGAAATCCTGTGAGTGGAGAGCAAGGAATGCAACCAGGGAGCGGGACCTACAGCCACAGAGATCCAGGAAAGACAGCAGGGCAGTGGGGCTCTGAGGGGCTCACCGTGAAGATCTCCACAATGTCATTGGATGTGGTACGCACGGGGTCCACGTCTTTCTCACTGAGCACCCGCATCAAGCTCACACCATCCGTCTCCAGGATCCACTCCTGCAGGGCCTTGAACTCCCCGTCTTCTGTGATAATGATCTTCTTCTTATTGTCTGTCTGTGGCAAGTGCATGTACACCTAGAGGGGGACGAGTAAGCTCAGGTTGGGCGGGGTGGAGGGTGGGAGGGAAAGAAGAGGGAGGTGGAAGGGCTATGGGGGAGGGAATGACTGACCTTGCTGATCTGCTCGATACCCTGCAAGGTCATATCTGTCAGCATGTTGGACTCAATGCAGCGCAGGAAGACATCATCATCCATCTTGTCCACCACCTCTTCTTCCTGCAACAAGAGCAATGTCAGCACTCCTAGAATCCTCCGGTCTCTTCCCAGGCTTACCCCAAACCACAGCCTCCCCAGGGACCTAAGAGTCAAGTCAGGCCCCAGACTCTGCCCTCTTCAGTTCCAGTGAGATTACTTTTGATCGTGTTTGTACGATCATATTAAAAGAAACCTAAGAAAAGGCACCCACACCCCACCATCCGAACACAATTCCCATTTGTGTCTGCGCGCGCTCCAAGGCCCACAGCAAGGAATCCAGCAGTTTCCGCTCGTGCTCTGGCACTCACAGAGTGGTTGCCCAGGTTGCTACTGCCCTGACAAGTGATCTCATTTAATGAAAGTATACTGTATTCCATCAAGACATGTCACAATTTTATCATCTAGTCTCTGACAGTTCAATAGTTAGTAAGTTCTGAGTTTTTATTATTAAAGCACCAGGCACCCACATCTGCTGAGCAATTTTTTAAGGAGCCATGCCCAGGAGTGAAGTCACTTGTCAAACATTTTCTTGGGTCTTGTTACACCTGCTGTCACATCACTTTCCCTAGGACACAGCAATTCCTACTGTCCAATCTGCCCCCAACCCTCACGCAGGAGCCTCGTGGGAGAGCCAAGTGACATGGCTATGGGGTCGCCCCCACTTCAATGCCATCTGATTTATCTATATGGCTGCTACTTTAGATTTCAAAGATTTTTGCTGCTAAAAGTTTTGAAAATCATTGCTAACCACCATTCTCCATTCCTACGTTAGATGGCGTGACTGGCACCTCAACATTGCTTTCATTTTAACTTCTTTGGTCACGAACATGACTTAACAGTTTTCTATGTTTAACATATCAATTTCTTCTTGGGTCCCATTTACCTCTTGCATCTTGTTTTCATCACTGTTCATGATGCGGATACGGAGCACCAGCTTCTCTGCATTATCATCATTAAAGATACAATTCAAGTCATCGCCAAAACCTGGTGGAGAGAAGGAGCCATGAGCAAGACAGCCTCTACAGGACTTGCCTCCTAGTCTCTGTTCATCTGCAGCTCTCCCCACACAGGGTTCTTTTGGCTTCCTCTCCTTCACAGAACCCTTCTAGAAAGAGAGAGGGAGTGCAGGGGGAACAAGATACTGAAGACTAGGGAGCAGTAATCCTGGAGAAGAGATGCACTGGAGGAGCAGAATTGGTGCATGGAAGGCAGTGAGGGTGGGTGGGTTGTTTGGGACTGGAGTGCAGTGACATGACAAAGTGGGAGCCAAAGCAGGACTCCTGAGCTGGGCCTGCCCTCCCAGCCTTACCAGCATTGATCTTTTCAGCAATCTGCTCCATGGTCAGCTTCCGGTCAGTCATGTGCTTCCGGTCCAGCTCCACCCGCAAAAGCCAGGGGGAGATTCGGGCCACATCAAAGTCAGGCATCTCGTAGTAGACATTCACCCATTCCTGATCCTCTGCCACCACTGTGCTCTGGGGGTTGGGGTCATAGTAGATGGCTGTGTTGGCAGTCACCTTCCTCAATGTTGTATGTTCCAGGCGGCACAGAATGTCCTGGGAAGAAAGACGGATTAATGATATAGGCATTTGGGTGGCTCCAAAGGCCTCTTCAAACCTTCCTATAGAGGGAATCCCAAACTCTTTACTCAAGGGAAAGAACTCCCCTCCTTTTCCTCCTGTCAGGAAGCCCATCTCCCCAACCCCTACCTTGGCTCTCTCAGCATCTCGAGCAGACTGGCCCAGCAGGAAGACAGTAAGTGAGGGGGTCTTTGGCTTCTTGGAAATGTTGATGAGCTCCTTAAGTCGGGGCACACCCAGTGTCACATTCTTGGCAGACACACCAGCATAGTGGAAGGTGTTCAAGGTCATCTGGGTGGCAGGTTCTCCAAGGGACTGTGCAGCCAGAGCTCCCACCATTTCCCCAGGATGGGCCTACAGAATAAGAAAAGCTGGCATCAGAAAAACCAAACTCCTCCCTTCTGGTGAACAAGAGTGAGATGCAGTCCGGGCTGGGACTATCCTCGCTCTTAAAGGATGCAGCAGAGGCATTTGGAAAGGACAGAAAGACTTAAAAAAATCAGCCTTATTTGATCATCCCCTTCCTCAGACATCACCTCAATTTACACACACCATTTAGCACCTGATGTGCTGCACACACAGAAAAAGGCAGTTTACCACCCAAAGTCTAGATTCCTAAAAGTATGCTACAGTTACAGGGCAAATATTCATTTCATTAAGTCTTCTAAATGGGAAATTCTCCAAGCATTATTTTAATTGAGATATAATCACATACCATAAAATTTCATCTTTTAATTGGAATCATATAGTATGTAGCCTTTTCAGACTGGCTTCTTTCACTTAGTAATATGTATTTAAGGTTCATCACTGTCTTTTTATGGCTTGATAGCTCATTCCTTTTTATCACTGAATAATATTCACTCCCTTGTATGGATATATCAGTTTTGCTTATCTGTTCATGAATAGATGGACATTTACATTGTTCCCACTGCTTGGCTATTATAACAACACTATGAACATTTGTGTACAGGTTTGTGTGTGGACATATGCTTTCAATTCTCCTAGGTATATTCCTAGGAGTGGAATTGCTGGGTCATATAGTAACTATATGATTAACCTTTTGAGGAACTGCCAGACTGTTTTCCAAAGCAGCTGCACCGTTCCCACCAGCCACGTACGAAAGTTCAGTTTCTCCGTATCCTCACCAATGCTTGTCAGCTTTTTTTTTTTAGCTATCCTACCGGGCATGAAGTGGTATCAATTTACATTTCCCTGATAACTAATGATGTTGAGCACCTTTTCATGTATTTACTGGTGGTTTATATATCTTCTTTGGGGAAAACATCCATTCAAATCCTTTGACTTTTTTTCTTTTTATCATTGTTGTAATAGTCCTTTATATACCCTTTATAGCCCTTATCAGATAGATGATTTGCAAATATTTCCTCCCATTCTGTGTGGTGTCTTTTTACTTTCTTAGTGACCTCTAAATCACAAAAGTTTTACATTTTGATGAAGTCCAATTTATCTATTTTTGTTGTTGTTGCTGCTCATGCTTTTGATGTCATACCTAAGAATCCACTGGCAAATCTGAGGTGGTGAAGATTCAACCCTGTGTTTTCTTCTAAGATTTTACAATTTTAGCACTCATATTTAGGTCTTTGATGTATTTTGTATATGGTGTGAGATAGGGATCTAACTTCATCCTTTTACATGTGGATATCCAGTTGTCCCAGCAACATTTGTGGAAAAGACTATTCTTTCCCCCATTTAATTGATTGGCACCCTCGTCAAAAATCAAGTGACCATAAATGGGAGGGTTTATTTCTAAACTCTCAACTCTATTCCACTGATCTACATATGTATCTTTACGGCAGCAGTACACCGTCTTGATTACTGTAGCTCTGTAGTGAGTTTTAAAATCAGGAAGTGGGAGTCTTCCAACTTTGTTCTTTCTCAAGATTGTTTTGGCTATTCTGGGTCCCTTGCATTTCCATATGAATTTTAACATCAGCTTGTAAATTTCTGCAAAAAAATTTGATAGGGATTGTGTTGAATCTGTAGATTACTTTGGGGATTACTGCCATTTAACAATATTAAGTCTTCTAGTCCATGAACATGGATGTCTTTCCATTTAAGTCTTCTTTAAGTTCTTTCAACCATGTTTTGTAGTATTCCCTAATGCATTTTAATTATTTAATTTATAAAACCAGATTTACATCAAATGGATTCAGAGGCATGCCTATAATTTGTAATGTTTCTTTCCTTCCATTACCTTGTACAACTCTTAAAGATAATGATAGTATATTTCAATATCTATAAATCTCTTTCCTGCTTACTCCCTCCAATTCTCCATCTCCACCTAAATTAGAATTCTGTACACAGCAGGCATTTTAAGAAAATAAAGGACAATATTCCCATTTCATATCCTGGTCATGCCACTTATTTCCTATATGTATCATACAATACAGTCACACCATCTCTCCAAGGTTCAGTTTTTCTCTCTGCTACATGAGACTAACCCCCTGCCATCCACTAGGTCATCTTAAGACTGCTCAAGAATAAAGGTATAAAGCCCCAAACACAGGACTTGGTACAGAGCAGTCTCTCAATAAATGAGACCTATTATTAAGCGATTGTGGGCAGAGGTGGGCAGATTGTTCTCAGAGCCCAGAGAAGTCAATAGGTCAAAGGAGATAAACAAGGCTGAGGTGAGGAGTACAATACTCACAATGGCTTGGTTGAACTTCGACTCGATCTCACCGAGCAGCCAGTCGAAGGCCTCTCCACTGAGCCGAAACTCTTCAGCCATGCGGCGGGAGCACAGCGTCGATCGCAGGTGGATATTAAAGAGTAGTGTGGCATTCTCCTGGGCCTGCCGGCTCAGTGGGTCATCCCCATTCACAATCACCAGCTTCTTGCTCAATTCCTTGACTCCTGGAGGTCAAACGAGGGGTGAAGAAGTTGTAGACCAGGGCCCAGCTGACTCCAAGGCCCAGCTCCTCCCCCAAGCCTGGCATGGAGGTCCTGAAGCAGGTACTCACCCTCTACCACCTTGATGGGATGGAGGTCGGAGGGAAGGCGAGGGTTGATGTGGAAGATTTTCTGAGCATTCCAGATCATGCGCAGCAGGTTACAGGGTAGGACAACCTGAGGCAGGAGGAAAGGGTGGGAGGGTCACAGGTTGGGACAGCCATGCAGTGGCAGTACTTCTCCAGCCCAGCCCTTCTTGGGAAGCCCAGCCCCTCCCCACACACACCTTGCTGTCGCCAGTTGGGAAGATGACCCTAAGCACCTCTCGATCCTCCCGCATCCGCTCAAATTCTCTCTCCAGCTCATTCTGAATGTGTGCATTGCTCAGCACATCCTTCACCAGATCCTCCTGTAGAGTGCGCCGCAGAGCCCTCTCATTGGTATAATCAAAGCGAAACCTACAGATGGCAGAGAGTGGAGTTAAGGGGCAGGTGGGGCTGGGGCCTGATCCCCACAAGGGGCACTGTGAGGCTTCCAGAAGTGCGCAACCTACATGTAGAAACAGGGCTTTGGAAGCAAGAATCCTGGGCAGGGAAATGTAAGATCCAGGCGTGAAGGTTGCCAATGGGACCTGAGCCTGGCGCCGGCCTCTCTGGGTCTGCTTTGTACCATTACCAGGGACAAAGCAGGGATGGGTCTTAACTCTGCTCTGGACCCACCCTCCCCCATCACGCAGCTGCTTTCAGAGGGGAGGGGAAAGGGCTTTAAAAGGTAAGATCCACTGCAAGGTACATTCCAGGCTCTGTGTGTGGGGAGGGGAATCCTACAACACTGGCCCTGAGCCACAGGGGGTGAGAACCACCCGCCTGCCCCCTCCTCACTTCTTCTCAAAAGCCTTGTTGGAAGGCTTAAGGGTAGCCAGATTCTGGAACTCAACGCTCTCGCCCGCCAGGCCGTCCTCGCCGTAGCGAAGTTGTACCACCTGGTTGATGGAGTTCCGCACGGTCGCATCATACTTCACCATCACCGACTCCATGGACTTGATTAGCCGCCGCTGAATGTATCCTGGAGGGAGGTAATCACTTGTGGGACCCAAGGCAAGAAGAGGATGATAAAGCCCAAAGAGCCTCCCTAGATTAGGACAAGCCATGTGGCCACTCTGGATCCTTAACCCATGTGATCCTCAGAAGAGCCAGCTGGGAGCCCCCTCAATCCCAAGATCTCTCAGTGAAAGCCACGTCCACCACTAGGTGGAGCCAGGGCTCAGTAGAGGCCTGCAGGAACCACCCTCCACGTGATAGGTCAGGAGCAGAGACCCTGAGGCTCTCTCCCTGCATCAAGGAATGCTGTACAGAATAAGGGCATTTGCCTAACTCTTGGCATCTGCCTAACTCTAGTCTCTTTTCTTTCCATAAAGGTCCAAATTATATCTCTGGGAATAGAAGCCTTTAGTCTGAGAATCCCCCACTCCCCACCTCCCCAGGGGATTCTCAGCCTGTGGTATTTCCTGGTACCAGCCCATGGAAGGGCCTTGGATCTGAAGGCCTCACCAGTCTCAGCAGTCTTCACAGCTGTGTCGATGAGCCCCTCACGACCCCCCATGGCATGGAAAAAGAACTCGGTGGGGGTGAGGCCAGCCAGGTAGGAGTTCTCTACAAAGCCACGGCTCTCAGGCCCATAGTCATCCTTGATAAAGTGAGGCAGAGTTCGGTGTTTGAATCCAAATGGGATCCGCTTGCCCTCCACGTTCTGCTGCCCCACAACAGCAATGACCTGCGAAACAGAAAAGGTGGGGTACATCTAACTCTCCCTTTGCCTTAAAAATAAGAGTTTTGAGTATTTTTCCACCACTCCCCCAACCCCTACACAACACACACCTTCCCTCCTCCTTCCAACCTTCAGTGTGGCCCCAAATCTGGAAAGACAGTGGTCCCCACCTGGGAGATGTTGATCTTGGAACCTTTAGCCCCAGACACAACCATAGACTTAAAGTTGTTGTATTCAGACAGTGATTTCTGGGCAGAGGAGCCAGTCTTGTCTCGGGCATCGTTAAGAATGCGGTTCACCTGGTTCTCAAATGTCTGCCGCAGAGTGTTCCCTGGGGTGGGCTCCAGCTCATTATTATGAGCCTTCTCAATAACCTGGGTACAAAGGAGGCAGAATTCTCAGGGAAACATCAATCTCTGTAATTACCCCCCTTTCCCTCTGACCCCGACACCCCATTTGCTAGAGCTGATGTTAGGTTCAAAGTCCCTGAGAGCCTCTTATTCAGTCCTTGCCCAGCCTGCTCTCTCACCTCTATTACATCCTGCTTGGCCTTCTTAATAGTATTCTGAATGTCCTGGTAAGTCTTAGAATCTGCAATGGAGTCCCCAATGCCAATGGTATGACCTAGAGACAAGGAGACGCATCAGCAACACCCTCTTTAGATTCCCAAGAAACATGGGATGGAACTGTAGCCGAGAGTTGATGGAGGGACACCAAATCCAAGGAGGAAAGAGAAAGGGATGACAGAAGAGCAGTAAGAAGTGGGAGAGACAGGATTCACAGAGAGGGCTTGGTAGAGCCCCTAACTTACCCTCGATGAGGAGCCAGTTGTTGATGACTGTCTGAATGTTCGAGTAGAAGAGGCGAGTGATGTCATGACCCATCTCTAGGTAAGAGATGTGGACCAGGGAGCCAGCTGATGTGCCCAAAGACTTCTTACACAGGATGCCCATGATCAGCTCCCCATTCTCCACCACCACCTGTGGACAAAGCACCCACTGTGGACATTCTGGCTCCAGTGTCCAAATTCTGTCCCCACATATCCAGAAGCTAAACCCTACTTTGGTGTCCCCAGGAGAGATGTGCTTGTAAGGGCCACTGTCCTCATCATCGGGATGGGTGCTGTGGGTACGGATACAGTTGATGTGGCCTGGTATGATGAGGGAGAAGATCTGTTTGCCTGTCCACAGGGGCCGGGGCTTCAGGATGGCTGGCTGTGGGACCTTCCCATCCCATGTGGACAGGAACATTAGGAGGTTCATCACTTCACCCTGTCAGATAAAGAAGAAGAAAGACACAAAGTCAGAACTGCAGGACTCACCTCTTGGGAATGTCAGGGGAGAGCACCCTGCCCAAGGCGGAAAGCCAGATTTTAGAGGCAAAGATATGCCAGGAAGTGTTTAATAAAAATTTTTAATAAAAAATTCATTGTGACAGTGAGACTTTTGTTTTGTTTTTTTCTAACAAGTACAAATTACTTTTAACAATTAGGAAATAAGGTAAAAATAAATAGATAGATAAATAAAAATTTTAACAAGGTCGTACTTATTTTTCCCTTCACCTTTCCTTTCCAGACAACGCCTGAAATTACAGGCGTGTGGACATTTTAAGGAGTTAAATGGGGAGCTAAAGCCATGCACCTTTTTTAGCCTCTGATCTTTCCTGACCTCCTTCCTTCCACCTCACAGAAAAGACAGTCTCACATACAGGTCAGTGCAGAGCAAATCAGAGCCTTCCTTCCATCCTCCGCCTTGCTGCCCTGGGGCCCCCCTCCACCTGCCCAGACAGGTTTCCTCTCTAGGATCACACACCCGCTCCAGGAAGACATCTCTTTTAGTGAATTTGCGCACTGCAGTGAGTGTGTCCTGCACAATGCCCATGACAGGGCGATTGCTCTGGGGGGTGACAATCATGCGTGGCACCATGGCGAGCTCCTGGATCTCCGCCCGAGTCTCCAGAGACTGTGGCAGGTGCAAATTCATCTCATCCCCATCAAAGTCAGCATTGTACGGAGTTGTCACGCTGCAATGAAAGAGAGAAGTCAGAGTCAGGAAGACAACTGTAGTGAAACCTAAGGCAGCAGCCCAGCCTCAGCCTGCTTCCCTCAGCAAGGGGACTGACCTAAGATTCAAGCGAAAAGTAGACCAGGGGAGGATGCGGACCCGATGTCCCATCATGGACATTTTGTGCAAAGTTGGCTGCCGGTTGAAGATAACAATGTCCCCGTCGCACATGTGTCGTTCCACCTAGGGAGGTGAAGTGCAGATTAGTCTCAGTGAAAGGGGTATGCTAAGAATGAAATGACAGTGGACTTAAAATGCTTTGTACATGGAAACGGATGACACTGTGGTGGTGCTACTTCACTTGAAACAGTTATCAACCATCCCCTTTGGGCCAGGCCTGGGACAGATACCAAGTTACCAGAGATGACTAAGACATAACGCCCTCCACCTCAGGGAACTCAGTCGAGGGAGAAAACCGAGAGAGAGACTGAACACCTTCTGCTCTGTTCCTCCCTGGATCACTCTTCCCTGTCATATATGTCCTCCTTGCTACCCTAGGGTTTATGCAATCCCCACCCAGAATTCCAGTGGCTGGCAGCTACAAGCTAGCCTAGGACAGCAATGGTCTTTTATAAAGAGAGTCAGCAAGCCTGGATCCTAATGAACCAGACAGCCTCAGATGGCCCACTCCAGCCAGCCCCCATCCCAGAGAGCTTCCTAATCAGGTAAGAAAGGCCCTAGCCAATTACATGCCTTATAGCCAGTCTGCAGGTGAAGGTCACTGGGCTTGGGGTGGAAACGCAGGTCAATGCGATCGCCATTGTCTCGGATGATGTATTTTGCCCCTGGGTACTGGCTGTTCCCCCTGCGCACTAGTTCCTGAAGTCTAGGCAGGAAAAGAGGTACAATGAACAAAACGCTTCCCAAAAAGCTCTTGTCACCACCCTCACACCAAAGCCCCAAGTAGAAGCCCAAACTTCTAAACTTCAATGCTCCCTCTTGCTTGCTCTGAGCCCATTCCCCTCATGTCTCCCCTGACCACTCCAGGCAGGGCTTCTGAACCAAGGCACACCTGTCAATGTTGAAGGGGGTGACAATCTCCGCAAAGGTCATGTTGGCGGCAATGGAGCGAGGCACGCCAACTTGGTCAATGGAGAGGTTGGGGTCAGGGGTGATGACAGTGCGGGCTGAGAAGTCCACTCGCTTGCCCATCAGGTTCCCTCGCACTCGGCCTTCCTTGCCCTTCAGTCGCTGCTTCAGGGACTTGAGGGGACGCCCAGACTTCTGCATGGCCTGTGAAGAAACACGGCGGGGGGCACCCCAGTAGTCAGCACTGGGCCCTTCTCCAGAGCTTGGAGGCCTTATGCTGGCCCCCCACTCAGGCACAGGGTGTCAGGAGCGTGCTGACTCACACGGGGCAAGCCAGGCAGCTCATTGTCCACCATGGTGGCTACATGGAACTGGAGGAGCTTCACGTCCTCTGCTATGACATGGGCTGCTGCACCATTCTGTTCATTGCGCCGAAGCTGATTGTTGATCTTCACGATGTCAGCCAGTTTGTGAGTCAGGTCATCCTGAGGTAGAAGTCAGCATCGTCACAATCCAGCCACCACTGAGCACTCAGCATGCATGTGCCAGCACACAGAGCCTCTCTCATCCTCACACCACTCTGGGAGGCAAGTCTGGTCTCTCATTTCATAGATACGGAAGCACTTTCGTGATCTTTAACCATGTTAAGGGCCTCGTTTAAGGTCTCACAGCTAGCAAGTGGCAGGGTATTTTCAGACCCAGATGATCTGTCCCTCACCCATGCCCATTACATTTCACCACTGGCTCCTGCACACCTCCACCCCTAGCCACAGGGCTGCCTCCCACCTCAAGACACCTAGCTATCCAGCTGAGAGGCAGGGTCCCAAAGCCGCTAACCTGGTTGCGAGCAGACCCCTGCATTACAACAGCAGGCCGCACAGAGAGAGGGGGCACAGGTAGCACTGTGACAATCATCCACTCAGGCCGGGCATAGCGTGGTTCCATGCCCAGCACAAAACACTCCTCATCTGAGATGCGTTTGAAGATCTCATGCACTCGCTCAGGACTCAGCAGGATTTTCTTCTCCTGAGAGTCCTCGTTGACATGCTTCCACTCTGCATACAGCTCCAGGCCAGAGCGCCGGATCCTGGGCTGGTACCGCCCACAGCCACCATGGCCCTTCCAAGGAAAGAGAGGCGTCATCAGAGGCCAGAGATCAGGCCATCTCCCTCCACACCAGGCCAGCCCTCCTGCTCTTCCCTCCAGACCTCTAGGACCACTTCTTGACCCCAGCCTCCCAGCAGTCTCTGCCAGCCCCAGATACCTTTTCTTTGGTCAAATCCTCATCACCTTCAGGCTGCTCCACACCGAACTTGTTGTCCATCTCCTCCCCACCCTCGCAGATGTTTTTGCCTTTGCAGAGGTCATAGACATGAGTGAGTCGCTTCTTCGGCTGCCCCTTGGACTTCGCCAGAATGTCCTTGATCTTTGGGTTATTCTGGGGGCAGAGCAGTGTCAGTTGGGCCTGCTCCCCTGCCCCCCAACAAGCAACCCCTCCACGAGGCTGGGGCCCATTTCCCACTCACAGAGTCCACGAGCAATTTGGAGCAGAAGAAGCAGACACAGCGCAAAACTTTCATTGTCTTCACCAGGAAGCCCACATGAAACACAGGTTTGGCCAGCTCAATGTGGCCAAAGTGGCCAGGACACTCTGTCATGTTTCCTGTGGGAACACATACCACACTTTCCTCCCACTCTCACCTCAGAGACTAGGTCTCCAGGTGTCCACTCTCAGGCCTGGTTTTCTTTAAGGACCCAAACCTCTCTCCTTGCCCTTAAGGATTCCATGCCAGCTCCCCAGCACTCACCTGCACATGTCTGGCAGCGGCCAGTCCGCTCAATCACCCCTTGCCTCGGATCCATCAGCCCCCCAAGCTTGGGGCGGCCTCCCTCAGTCGTCTCTGGGTATTTGATACCACCCTCTGTCACAGACATTCGCTTCTGCAGGAAAAAAAAGGCCAATCACAATTAAATAGGATTCCTAGTTTCCAGCTTTCCTATACTAAGGCCTCAAAGAACCCCAAACTACTTACAGAAAAACTAACCAGGTTTAGCCTGGGGTGAGGGGAATGGGGGGTCAGTGTGTATACCTCTGCAAGTGCCAGAGTTGAATATCACAAGTCACAAGCTTGTTCCAGTCACTGTCAGAGCAGGAGGGGGGTACTCAGACTAGAGTGATGTTGACCCCGAGCTCCATACAGATCACCTGTCTCTAGGACTCAAACCCCAGACATCCCTCTGGGTTGAATTCTAGGTCACTGACATCCATAGGATTTAACCGCAAAAATAAATAAAAGTTTTCAAAGGGGGGGAAAAATCAATGCCTTCTTTCTTCCCTGAAGCTGAAATCAAGCCCAGAATCTGAGTACCTGGCAGGAACTGCTCTGTACTGCATCCCACCGAGACAGCCCAGGTATCCTGCCCCAAGACATGCTCTGCCAACTCCAACTTTAGCTCCTGAAGTTAAGCACTCTCTGCTCCCATCCCTGTCACCTCCTCCTCAAGGGCCTGGCCAGCCTGAACCCTTCCATGGTCAGATGGAGATTTAATTATAAAACAGGAGAGCCGAGTGCTAGAGCAGCAGGTTGATGAAAATTATTTGGAGCAAAGATGTTCTAAAAAGTCAGAAATGTAAACTATCATCATCATCATGCATACATTAATAATATACTTAATCAATAGGCTCAGTAATATTGTATGTCTACAAATTATATTAAGATCTAAAAATAAAATAGGAATTCTGTTAAAAAAAATTTATTTGGAGTAGAAGTGAACCCAGGCACCTCATGAGACGAAGGCAGAGCGAAGGGCCAGAATCCTGAGGAAGGTGGAACCAGGACTAAATGGGAACAAGTCAGTGAAGGAAAGGGAGAGATAGAAGAGCTCAGAAGTAGATATGAGTTGGAGAAGAGATTTCTGCCCTGAGCTAGAGGGCTGGCTGAGGCAAACTTTAGTTTTCACACACTGAAAACCAAGGACTTTTAAATTAGTTAGGCTTTGGTCCACTAAACTTCTAGGGGGAAGAACTCAGAAGAATTTAATAAAAGCTTCGATCTGAGTGTCAACTTCATGCCAGGCACCAAAGGTATTTAATGTACCTTGTTTCTCTAATCCTAACCACTAACCTTCTAGGAATAAATTCCTCTCTCTCAGACATGCTAGAAACCTGAGGCTGTGTGAAGTGACTTGCCCAAGGCGTCAATCTCAAGGAGCCAGCAGAAGTCAAACCCAACCCTCTCTGCTCCCAAACATATGCTCATCCCACTCAACCAGGCTGCAGCATAAATAATTATTTAAACTCCAGGAGACATCTTGGTGCCAAGCGCAGTGCTAACTGATTCATTCTTATCTTCACAACTAACTTATTATAAAATATGCATCACTGTCTCCATTTTACAGATTATAAAACTGAGAGGCCCAAGGTCAAAAAACTAGAAAGTGGTAGGGCCAGGATTTGCTGTGCATTCTTTCCACTACGTCATGCTGGACAGACAGCTGAGTCCAAAGTGCAAACTGCAGTGATTATGAGAGCATATACACAGCTATTTTCCTAAATAGTACATCTTCTTCTGCCACCACCACATTCCTGAAACCACTCTTGATAGACCAATGAGCTCCACTCTGCCATATCCAACAGGCCCATCCCAGTATTAGCTTGTTAGCCTTTGATACACTGCAGACAGGCCACTTCCTTGAAGCTCACTCTCTCTTCCTACCTCCTGGCTTAGGCGTCTTCGCCTCCTTCCTAAGCTCCTCTGCCTTGGTCTGCTCCTTAAACACTGCTACTCCCCAAGGTTTTAGCTCATCCACACTTCTCATCAGACCCTATATGCTGTCCCATGATTTTCACTATATACTGATGACGCCCAAATCTCTACCTCCAGGCCTCATCTTTCTCCAGGACTTTGGATTCACATATTAAATGACCTACTGAACCCCTTCAGATATCCCACTGATAAATCAAATTCAAAATGTCTAAAAGCAAATTCCCTTCTCTACAAAAATCTCTCCTTCTCCTTTAGTCCCCATCTAAGATGGTGACACTCAAGTCAGAAACAACACTTACCCTTCCTTCCCTCAGGCATTAAACAGTTGAAAACGGCATGGGCTGGAGTCCGAAACCCCTGGTTCAGAATTCTGGCTCTATCACTAATGAACTATGTAACCATTAAGGACTTAATTAGCCTGCAAACCCAGGATGTAATAGGTGTTCAATAAATAAATGACAGCTATCATTATCCAATCATTTACAAGTACTTGTCATTTTTACCTCCTAAATATTTCTTGAGTCTTGTCCCTCCTTCTCCATCCCTCCAATCACTGCCCTAGGTCAAGGCCCTTCCTCTGTAGTCTACATCAGAGAGTTCCATAGGTCAACAGCCTGTCTCTCTCCAATCCATCCATACCACAATTGGGATGTTCCTTCTAAAATGGAAATCTAATCCTCATACCCTCTCATCCTCAGAATGATGTCCAAACTCAGCAGGATAGCTTACAAAAAGGGTTTTATGACGTTTCCACCTTCCTTTCTTTTCCACATCAATAACAGAGTCCCCTATGGTCCCCCTATCACCCAGCACATGTGGCACACTCCTCTGGGTCTTTGTACATGCTGTTATCTCTGCTTGGAATGGCCTTCCCCACAAGACAAACTGCTACTTAAAGACTCAGCTCCTGGGGCTGGCCTGGTGGCACAGTGCTTAAGTTGGCATGCTCCACTTCAGCGGCCCGGGGTTCACAGGTTCAGATCCCAGGTGCAGACCTACACACCGCTTATCAAGCCATGCTGTGGCAGGTGTCGCACATATAAAGTAGAGAAGATGGGCATGGATGTTAGCACAGGGCCAATCTTCCTCAGCAGGAAAAAAAAAAAAACCCTCAGCTCAGGCATTGTTTTTTCCAGAAAGCCTTTCCACGGCCTCCCTAAGGCAGACCGGTAAGCCTACTCCATGCTTCCATAATCCCTCTATCACCTCACATCTCATATGCACTGAAATCATCTATTCAGGCCTGGCTTTCCCATAGATTATAAGCATCTCTCGAGCAGGCAGCATTTCTCTATCATCCTGGATCCCATGGCTCACAATAAATGTTTGTTAAACTGAACTGCTTCGGACACTCCACTGCAGGGAAGTGCCCTCAAAGAACTTGGAAAAAAGAGAGAAGGCTGTCCCCTGCCAGTCAAACCAGTAATCCCCTCATAATGGATCTGATTAGCCACTGCTGGGTGGAAACCTAGATGGTCTACAGATGCAAGGCTGAAGAGGTTCTGAATACCCACAATGCACATCAAGATAACCTGGTGAAATCTCAGGGAGACAGGCCTGGTTCACAAATTCACAAAGCTGGAACCACATTAGCTGCATTATGTCTTGCTAGAAACACAAAGGAGTTTGGCTCACCTTCAATGAAAGACAAAAAAGTGGAAGCAGGCCTGAATCTGGCTACCAGAGAGTCACTAGAGAGGTGTCTAAGGGAAATCACACTCAAAACTTTTCACCTCCCTCTGCTCCAAGTCCAGGCTCACCAAGCCAACCACCTTCTAAGGAATAATTCTGCTTCCAGGCATTGAGATTGGGCCAGGGGCTGTCCTGAAATGTTCTGGACTATCCCTCTACATAAATTAACAAATTGTCTTTCTGGATTACATACAAACTACTTTAGCTCCCAAGCTTTCACCCAAACACTGGTTCTCACTACCTAAATGATAAAGGTTATACCCCTGAGGAGGTGGCGGGTCCCAGGGGGATTCCCCTAAGGTGAGAAAACAAAAGGCGTGCTGCATTTCTCAGAAAATATTCATTCTCTTTCCTCACTTTAGAAAAGCGTACAAGGTCCTTACAACTTGGCTTCAACCCACTCTTACAGCTTTATTATTTGTTACCACATTCGCCATCCTCCCACATTTATGCTCCAACTGCAACAATTTCTCAGAATTCCTTTTCTTCACATGCCACTTTTCCAGTAAACTTTTTTTCATTCTTTAAGACCCAAATCAAATGACACCTCTTTGTAAAGTCTTCTCTAACTCTTCCTAGCCTTGTCCACACCTCAGCAAGGTTCTCAGTCCAACTTTACTTGTTTACACATTTGTCTCTCCCACTGGACTGCAGTCCTTGAGGGCAAGGATCATGTTTCATTGATCTTTATATCCTCAGCACCAACACAGCAAACAGCACAGCGTAGGGGCTCAGTAAATATTTGCTGAATGTATAGGAAATCCCTCATGAGATTATAAACAATTTGAAGACAAGGATAATCTTCTGATTCACCAATGTAACCCACACGACCTAACAGTATATTACTGTGTTAAATCCTTTTTGAAATAATTTGGGGTATAAATAAATTATGCTTTTCACAGTAGACAGTTGCTTTTAATGAATAGGGGTCAACTCCTTCAAATGTAATCAAGCACCCATTTCTGACTTTGTACAAGCTTTGCATAAAGCTCTAGCACCAACCCTCCCTGCTTCCTTACCCTTACTCAGCAACATCCAAACCCATCTTATAACAGCAAAGACAACAGCTCCATCTTGTAGCCAATTCTCAGAGCCCTCTGTACCTCGATACACCCCCACCCCAACTTTTGGAAAACACTCTACCCTGTTAAATACTACCTGTTCTACAAGAGGCCCATGACCCACTCACCCTCCTACCCGAAGTCTAACTGTTATTCCCTCTAAATCCGGAGCACCATATAAACTGCAAGCAATGCAGAGCAAAATCAAAGTCTCCCACAATCCTGCATCCCAGAGATGACCCCTGTAAAGTTTGTGAAATAGCCTTCTATACTTTTTTAAAAATGCAATTATGTTCCCATTTTTACATAAATGGGGTCTCATTCTGCATACTGTTCAGTAACTTTTTCATTTATACAGATTTCTAAACTCTTATCAGTACACAATGCCTTAGTAACTTTCACAGCAATCTCTAGGTCAAAAGAGGTCCACACCTATTAATACCTAGATCCAAACAATTTAATAAGTATTTATATCCTAGCAACTTAATAGCCGTTTGAAAAAATAATACATATAAACTGAGAAAAATATTTTAATATATTAAAATAAAAATATTTTCATTTATTTCCCAAATAAGCACACTTACTTACTTATGACACCTGTAGGGCATTGCACAACTTCTCAATTCTTGGAATCAGACAGGACAGCACCATGCTTATTTCTTGCTCTATACTGATTTTTACCCAGTATTTAGCAACTGTTAAAAACCCAGCTTCACAAAGATATGACGTCATCGAAAGGGATGTGGCACCATCTAATGCTGAAAGGGAACTACCTGGAACTAGGAGTTCCCAGGGCATCAGACAAATGTTGCTGTGCTTCTCTTGAAAATTTAAAATCTCTCACTGGGCTCCTGTGAGTTTCCTTCGGCGCCTCGGCCATTTGGGAACAGGGGATTTAATCTAAGGGAAAGGTCTTGTTCTAGTCTAAGAAAAGCCAATGGATTATCCAAGAGTAACTACTAGTAAATATTCAGGTGATTTATAATTATCATTTTCAAACAATGCTGCAATAATAATCCTTCCCCAATTATTTTATTCACTCATTTATTCAACTAACTTTTATTACATGCCTATTATGTGCCAGGCACTGTTTGAGATGCTGAAGGAAAAGAGACAAACACAAAGTCCCTCATGCAACTTACCTTTTATTTAGGTAAACAAAAGACTAATCCTTTCAGGCAGTGACAGGCTATGAAGTAAAATAAAGTCAAGACTAAGGGTTAGAGAATGTGGGTTACTTTATAGAGTGATCAGGGACGCACTCCTAACAACATGACATCAGAGCAGAGAACATACTGACTTTAAGGAACAGACCTGAGCAATGTTGTTCTAAGCAGGAGGAACAGTGAATAATAAAGTCCTTGAGGCAGGAATGAGCCTGCAGTGTTGGAAGGACAAGCAGGTCAGTGTAGTTAAAGAAGAGCAAAGAGGAGACTGCTAATGAGATGGAGAGGCAAGCAGGGGCCAGATAATACAGGACCTCATAGGTCAGAGTAGGGAGTTTGGATCCTTTGGAAGGTATTCCATGCAGGAAAGAGACATGATAAAAAGATCTCTCCAGCTGCTCTGCAAACTGTAGAAGGAACAACTGGGCGCTAGGGCTACTGCAGTACTCCACAGGAAAGATGATGGTGGGGCAGAACATGGTGGTAGAGATGAAGACGGTCATAAATAGCTGGATTCTAGACATATTTTGAAAGGTAGAACTGACAGCAGCAGATAGATTGAGTGGAGGTTGTGAGAAAGAGAAGAATAAAAGATGGCTTTTAGGGGCTGCCCGGTGGCGCAGCGGTTTAGTTTGCGCTTGGCAGCCCGGGGTTCGCGGGTTCGGATCCCAAGCGCCCGCCGATGCACTGCCTGTCAGCCATGCTGTGGCGGCGTCCCATATAAAGTGGAGGAAGATGGGCACGATGTTAGCCCAGGGCCAGTCTTCCTCAGCAAAAAGAGGAAGATTGGCAACAGATGTTAGCTCAGGGCTGGTCTTCCCCACAAAAAAAAAAGATGGCTTTTAAGTTTTGGCCTGAGCAACTGGATGAATAGTGGAGCCATTGCTTGCTTGCTGAACCAGTAAAAGACTGGAAGAGGAGCAAGTTCGAGAGAAGAAATTAAGAGTTTTTTATTGAAGGTTAAATTTTTAGAACTGGTAATGCTGGGCCAAGGAATATGCATATTAAATGACATTGTTTGCCAATCTGTTTTTCAGCTGTCCATGGTGTCTCTGATAAACAGAAGTGCTCTTGCTTTTATGTAGTGAAATCTAAGCATTTAAAATGCTTAGCTCACTGCCTATCACATAACAGCTACGCAATATAATTTACCTACAATTGATTCATTACTATCAAGGGTTCTGCCCCTGGTATCAGCCCTCAAAAGCATTCTATATTTTTCTAGTGCTTTACAGTTTTTTCAGGTTTAAATCTGAACTTCATCTGGAATTTATTCTGTGGGATGGTATGAGTTCAGGAAGTTCTAACTCCTGACACAACTTTCACACAGCTGAGCCTTCTCTTCCAGCAAGTGTCTCCATTCACAAACATAGCCATTCAACTCTATTCTCTCCAACCAGTTCACTCCACAAAGTAAGAGTCCAAGTCACCCACAGCTCTCCCCTAGACCCACCCTCCCCCCTGGACTCTCCTGTTTCCATTCTTAGTCCTCCTCCCCAATCAGATCTTCAAGTGGCAACCAAAGCAGGAGGTTTTGTTTTCTTTTTTTAATGTAAATTTGATGCCACTCCCCTGCTTACAATTCTCCAATGCCTACTGAAAATACAAAATAGAATTTTCTATTCTTTATCATGATTTACAATATCCCACCTGGCCTGCCCCAACTGATGCTTCCTGGGCCCATTTTGGTAATACTCTCCTTCTCAGCCACTAAACCCCAGCCACAATGGCCTTCTTTCAGCCCCTGGAACACACCAAATTCCTTCCTCTCTCACGCCCTTTGCACTTGCTGCTTCCTCTGCCTGAAAAGCTCCTGACCTAGAATCTATGGCCTAGATGTTTTTTTCAAGTAATGTCACCTCCTCAGACAGGCCTTCCCAGACCCTAACACCACCCCATCTAAAGAAGCCTCACCTCAGTGACTGTCCATTGCATTACACTGTTTCACTTTATTCAGGAAACTTGCTATTAACTGAATTGTCTTGTTCATTCATTTATTCATATGTTTACTGTCTCCCCTGCCCTTTCCCACAGAAGACAGATCCTTGTCTGTCTTGTTCAGCTCTGTATCCCCAGCGTCTGTTCTATCACATAGCAGGTGGCTCAATTAATATTTGTAGAAGGTGGAGGAAAAATATCTGGGGGGTCGGCCTCTTATCCAAAGTTGCAAAGACCCCCCCCCCCCCAGGATTCGTCTGATCTCGTTTAACGTCGGTAACTCTGAGGTATGGAGCCAGTCACCCTCCTCACTCGCCCCTCCTGTGGCCAGGCCCCCATTCGAGACACAGCGCTCAGCCTGCTCACATCCTAGGAAAATTTAACTGTGGGAGGACACGAGACTGGACCCCCGCACTGCCTCGGCACCGCTAACCCACCCTCCCTGCCCGTCACCCTTAGGCAGCGAGAAGCGCCAAGTTTCCGCAGCCACCGTCAAGCCCCGCCCGCGGCGCGGGAGGGAGGAGGAGTCGGAGAGCAGAGCTGCTTACCAGTTCATCCGGACTGAGGACTCCAAACTGCACTCTCTTGATGGTGCGCAGCGGGCATGCGCTGTCCCCGGAGGGGGGGCCGCCTCCGTGCATCTCGGAGGCCGGCGCGCTGCGCAGGCGCAAACCTCACTACAAAAAGCCTGCGCCGCCGCCGCCTAGGTGCTCAGACCCCGTCGGGGCGGCCACCGGGAAGGACCTCCCCGAGTTGGGAAGAAAAAGCCGGAGGAGGGAAAGGTGGGGGAGGGAAGGAGGCGGGGAAACGAAAAAGAACGAGAGGAGCTCTCCTCCCCCTTTCCGGAGATTTTTCGTCTCCCAAACAGGAAAAAAAGGGGGGGGGGGAAGGAAAGGGTCCTGAGGGGAGGAAGAAGAAAAAGGGTAACGAATAAATAAGTAACCGGGCTCCTGAACGGCAGAGGTTACGGCAGTTTGTCTCTCCCCCTTCCGGGAGCCGCCTTCTTCTCCAACCGTCCCGGCCGCGCTCTCGGCGCTTCTGAGAAGAGAACCGACCGAATGACGCCCTTTATAGACTCGCCCCTGCGTCCCCGCCCCTTCCTTTCCCGCCCTCCCTTGCGCTACGGGGCCGCCTGCGCTGGCCTGCACGGGGCTCGCGCCTGAGTCGTTGATCCTCCCTCCCCAGCTCCCTCGCTGGGAGACCTTTTGAAATGACGGGGGAAGGGAACATTTTATCCCGCCGCCTTTCCTCGTTGCTCCCTCTAGCACTGAGATTTAAGGTTTAGAGGGTCGAGGGTAAATCTAGGCCGCTTTTAGTCTAGTTTGGAGTGTGGTTTCGTCTTCAGCAAAAGTCTCTTATTAATATCCCCCCCACCGCTAGAAAATGGTCTGTTCTGTGACTCGGTAATAAAGGAGGCGGGGCCA
This sequence comes from Tapirus indicus, assembly GCA_031878705.1. Classification (NCBI taxonomy): domain Eukaryota; kingdom Metazoa; phylum Chordata; class Mammalia; order Perissodactyla; family Tapiridae; genus Tapirus; species Tapirus indicus. The sequence continues at coordinate 10,966,770 of CM062932.1, forward strand.
GTCGGGTCCTCCCAAGTAGGTTCCCGGAGGGGGAGTGCTGGGCCGTCCTTGGTCATGAATATGCAGTATTCGCGCTGAATATGCATGACAGATCAAGATGGCGAGGCCAATTGCTTGTCCGGAAGTAGCTAATATTTATTGAGCGGCCTCCTGGGACGGGTGGGCATCTCCTGGCCTCTAATGGAGTGCTGTACGGAGCTCTGGTCCTGGATCACCGGCCTGAGCCGCTCGAAGAGGCCTCAGCTGGGAGACTTGCTCCAGAAGGAGGCTGGCTGCTGTCCGGGAGAGATCACGGGACCGCGACAATCCGAGAAAAGCAGATTAGCCATGGGGCGGGACACAGAAGTCCTGGAGGATTCGGGGTCAAGGCGTCTAAACATTAGGAAATCCTCTCCCTTCTAGAATATTTCAGAAATAAGATGGGGAGGCGGGGATCCCAAGGGATTCTCCAATACGAGCGGAGTAGAACCTCCGCTCTCCTTCCAAAGCAGAGATGACACCAACTGCACAGCCACATTCAGAGTGATCCTTGTTTGATGTCAATGTCACGTCACCACCCCAAGGTGGGGGGGCGCAACCACCAGGAAGGGAAACGGATGCTCAGGGAAAAAAGGCACACTCCCTTCCCCCAGCACAGCTGCTTGCTCTGTTTGCCTGAAAGCCCCAAACACTCCAGCCCCAATGCTCTTCTCTGCTTCTGAGGGAAAAAGCCTCTCCATGGCTCCTGGCCTGCCTGCCTTAGCCCCTTTGATGTGCTCCTCAGACCTCACCCCTTAGTTATGCCCTGATCCCTAAGCCCCAGCCTAGACTCCACATCTCTTGGTCCCCAGGCTTGTTCTGGGTCTTCCAGGCAGTCGCTCTCCACCATGTCCCCAAGTCACCCTTGACTCCAAGGGGTGTCCCTCTCCCACAGTTCTTTTCCAGTCACTTGTCCTATGTTTGTATTCCAGTCTCTCCTATTTACCCCAGCCCTCCCAACCCCCAGGCTCTCAAGTTCGATCTCACTCCTCCACCTGCCCTTCCCTCTCACAGCTGAGGTTCTGGGCGGTGATGATGGCAATGCTGCCCAACACCACCCCTGCCCCCATGATGTCAGAAGGTGCCACATTCTCATAGAGCACATAATACTGTAGCATCAGGGCCACCACCACTTCAGAGTGCAGGACGGCACACACCAGGGCAGGGTGGGCCTTGGTGACCGCATAGCTCACACACACAAAGGAGACCAGGGCAAGGATCCCCACTGCCCCCACACAGCTCCAGCTTAGAAGATCATTGGGCAGCACGGGGGTCTGCAGCACAAAGAGGCCTGGCACGGAGCCTGCTAGCCCCACCAAGCCAAACAGGAAGGCTACTGTTGGTAGGCAGGAGGGGAAGTCCAGGGAGCGATACACCAGAAGCCCCAGCGACAGTGCCAGGCCACTCAGGAAAGCTAGCACATAGCCTAGGGCTGTGTAGAGGCCCGTGGGCCCCTCCTGCAGTGTCCCTAGTCCAGGTCCCACAATGATGATTAGTCCCAGGGTGCTGCCCAACAGGCCACACCAATCGTAGCCGCTGAGACCCTGGCTCTCCAGGCAGAGGGCGAGGAGCGCAGAGCAGACAGTGGAAGAACCTTTGCGGACAGTGGCAGCGTTGCCAGCAGGCACGACCTGAACCGCACTGTAGGCGCATCCAATGCTGAGGACGTTGAGCAGGGCGTGGAGGCAGGCCCGGCCCCGGACATCAGGAGGTCCCAACAGTGGGTCGCCACGCAGTTTAAGTAGCAAGGCAATGGGGAGGTGGAAGAGGCATCGACAGATGAGCAGCTCCAGCGAGGGTAAGTGGGAAGCCTGGTAAGCCATACGGGAGAAGGGGCCCACGAAGCCAGCGGGCAGGCCCCCACCCAGCAGGGCCACCAGCAGGCCCTTGGTGGCATTGGAGGGCCGGCAGCGCTGGTGCGAGGGGAGGCTGGGCGGAGTGGAGGACGGCGATGGCTGGGTGAAGTCGGGCAGGTTGAAGTAGGGGTGACTGCCAGCCTGTTAGGGAGAAAGGAGCTCAGGCATTAGGGCAGCCATAGCCCAGAAGACCTGGGGCATGGTGAATGCCAGGCTGGGGGCTGGGACCCTGTAGGACAGTAGACAGGCAGGCTATCTTACTGAGGAATTCTTGGGAGCTAGAAAGGGCCTGAAAGATGGATGAGGTGGTACAATGTGGGCCTTGAGCCTCTAAAGCAGGAAGCAGGGAGTGAGTGGTGCTGGAGCACTGAGTTTTTCTGGGCAAATTCTTCCTGGGAGGAGAAAGAGTGGACCCAGGGATGCTCTGTTGGTCTGAGGAAGGGGAGGCAGTCTCAGATGCTGTGTGTCTGTGTGATGTCACAGGTTCCAGAGACATCTGGGTATACCATTATGAATTTCATTTGTGGGTGTCTGTAGGACAGCTGGGAAGTTTTAGGGGAGGAAGGGAAAGGGAGCAGCCAGAAGCTACAAGGAGGGGGGCTATTCTCCCCTGGCCTCCACACTTACCATCTTTCCTTGGACTTCCTCCTCTCCTCCTGGCTCAGGGGGCCTGGGCCCATCAGAGCTCCAGCCATTGTGACCTGGTTGGAGTGGGGGTGGGGTTCTTCCCTGGAACCTTCTTGAGGTGGGGGTGGGAGATTCCTCCTTGAAACCTCCCGAAGGTGGACGTGGGAGGCCTATTTTTCTCCTTGTTTCCAACTCTGCTTGCTTTATATCTATGTCTTCAACGCCAAAGTTTGTCGGATTCCTTTTTTTTCTCTTCACAACTACTGTGTGATGAGACTCCTTTGGTTTTAAATTAATTTGTGTCTCACCTTGTTTCAGAAAGGTTTTACAGAAAGGAGCTCTGAGGGCCGGTTCCTGTGTCTCCTGAGTTTTGAATTTTTGAACACCAGGGAGGAGTCTCTGAGACTGTCCCTCTGGAGTTTCAGGAATGTGCTTCTTCTATGTGTGCTTCCACCTGGTGTTTTGTTGGTGCTGTCCCAGGAGGCCCACATCAAGGCCCTCTGCATTTACGCTCAAGTATATAGACGTGGATATTTCTGCCGGTGGGGACAAAATACCAAGCTGTGTATTCATCTGCGCTGGTAGTCATATGTGTGCCTGTTCCGTAGGGCTAGGGCCTTCCTGGCCGGCGGCCCGGTGGGGGTCCCTGTGCATTTCTGGGAAGGGTATGTGTGTATGTGTGTGTGTCCAGGGCTGCCCTGTGAGTGTGGTGAGCCTGGGTCTGCCGGTCTCACTGGGCCTGACTCTGAGCCTGCCATGTTGTGTGTCTGCGCCCGGAGAGGGTGTGCGTGCTCTGTGCGGTGTGCACCGCTGAGTGAAGGGCGGCGGGGAAGGGGGAGCTCCTTCCTAGGGAGTGGGTGGTCGTGCGGCCCTGCCAGGGTGCTGCAGCCAGGCCCGCGCCCCCCTCGGTGCCCACGCGTCCGGCGGCCTTGCGCGGCGCCGTTCCCTTCCCGGGATCGGTCCGAGCGAAGGCCGTCGGGCGCGCTCGCCCGAAGTCCCAGCCCCGAGCCTGGTGTCGGTGTCGGCTGCGCTGCGCCGGCCTCCTCTCGGCGCGGCGGCGGCGCTGGGGGGGGGACTGTTTCCGGGGGTGGGGGTGGGGGTAGACCGGGCGGGGGGAGCCGATGATGTCAGCGGCGGCGGCGGCGGCGGCGGCGGCGGGGCCGGGCCGGGGCCGGGCGCTGGGGGGGCCGGGGCCGGGGCCGGAGCCGGAGCCGGAGCCGGAGCTGGAGGCGGGCGAAACCCGAGCGGCCGGGGGCGGCCACGGTGATGAGCCGGGCCTGGCGGACGCGGCGCCATCGCAGTCAGGTGGGCCCCGGGGCGAACCGGGCAGGGCCAGGGCGGACCGGAGCCAACAGCCGGGCCCCCTCCCCGCTGCCCGGCGCCGCGGGGGCCCGGGCCGCGCCCGGCTCCGGACCGCTCCCCTTTGGGGTTGACCTGGGGGCTCAGGGTCGGGGGCTGAGCCTGGCCCCGCCCCCAGGCGCGCAAAGCGCTGGGGGGCGACTAAGGGGGCCCTGGTACGGCGTCAGACCGAGCGGCGGCCGGGGGGCGCGATCGCCTGTGGCCGTGGAAAGGGCTGCGCTCACTCTCCATTTGAAGGGTTAATTCTGCAGCCTAATGTCCCCCTCCCCTTGTAGGGCAGGTTGGGGGTGGGGTGGGGCGGGTGTGAGCCCGGGCCAGCGCTGCAAGCTGCTGGGAGGGCGATGGCGTAGGAGCCAGGCAGACGGGGGGAGGGGTGGGCCGCCGAGCGCCCCAGAGTTGGGGTGTGTGGGGTTCGCAGGGCGAGCAGGGTCTCCGGAGCCGCCGCGCCGTCGGGGCAGGGTTGTGGCTGTGAGTCCTGGAGATTGTGTGTCTCCTGCTGTGTTGTGGGGCAAGGTAAACCTCTCCTGGGCACCACTGTTTGCTGGTCTGGCAGCCAGGGGTCCGGGTAGGGCCCTCCCTGGGCCATGGGGACAGAAAGCCAGATGGAGGAGTGTCCAGTATTGTGGGACAGAATTACAAGATGTGGCCCTGTGGCTTTGGGTGACAGGTCTGCAGTCGAAGCAGAGCGCAATACATGTGGAGTTTGTTATGTGGGGTTTTATGTATGTTTTATACCAGCATGTGTTTTCTTGCACCTATGTGTCTTGTGCTGCACATATGAACTGTTGTTTTCTGCATAGCTGGTGTGGTGTAAGTGCTGTGGAGGGTACCAGAGTGCAGGGTGTGTGCGCCCACGTAGAGGGGGCAGTTGTGTACCTTTGAGTCGGAAGGTGTCATGTCTGGGTCCCATTTCTGTGGCCCTGCTGAGGTGTGGTCCAGTCTTGGTGAAGATGGCCCGCTGGATGGGTTTGTGTGTCTGTGTGAGTAGCCAGTTGCATGGGGGGGTGCACGTCTAGAACTCAGGTCTCTTGGATCACGTGGGAAGTGAGAAACCCCAGGGTGTGTCTCAGGTACTTGTGGGGCGACTCGCACTGGGGTGAGGGGCTCTGGGTGGAACGTGCAGGTTGTGTTTATGGGATCGTGGGTAGCTGAGCAAGGGAAAGGTTGTGTGTTTGCAACATTCGCTACAGGATTCTTTTGTGACATTGTTTGTGGGAGCCTGTCCTGTGCTGTTGGGCTGGGAGGCAAGCTGGTCAGAAAACACTTGTGGGGAGGGAGGTGGCGTGACAAGGGCAATGTGGGCCTCAGACTGGAGATCAGCGCAAGCTGTGTGTGCGTGCCTGCCTTCTGTGTGTTTAGGTGGCCGTGTGGGGCTGCTGTGGGGATATGTTATGAAGAAGGCAGGGAGATAAATATGGGGCAGAGCAAGGGCAGCCGGCGGGAGGCCTGGGTGTTGTCTTGGTGGCCCAGCTAGTCTTTGTGCAGGGTCTGTGTGCTTGCCCCTCACCGGCCCGCCCAGCGTGTCAGGGTCACCGGGAGGAGAGGCCTGGCGGCTGCAAGGAAACTGAGCTTGGACAGACTGGCTCCTTGGCCATGTTTACGTAAAGGCCGGGTGTGACTCTTGTCACTGAAATGGAAAAAAGAAACACGAAGTTTTCAGTCTCCTCCTCCTGCTTCACCCTCTCTCTGCCCCCCTTAACGGGTATCTCTGCTTTTCCGTCTCTTCTGTGACGCACACTGGGCCGCTCCTGCAACTGTGGAAGGGTCTGGGAACAGAATTCGCTCACTATGCAGATTCCTTAGAACAGGTTTTCCTCACCTTTGGGTCCTCGGCTGTTCTATAGATGCGCGCACGCGCGCGTGTGTGTGTGTGTGTAGGGGTGAGTGGTGTGTGTGCTCCAAGTGTGCATACCACTGTGGACTGCGCCTGGCCTGGCTGGAAGCGTGGATATGCATGGGGGGCCGAGAGGGCACTATGGTGGTGCCCTCCTGCGTGATGGGTGCTGGCTGCTGTGTGAGGCCTGCACACCAGCTGCACGACGGCCTGGTGGAGGGGAAGGAGGCCTAGACTAGAACTGAGGAGTGCTGGCCCTACCACTTCCTCACTGGCGCTTGCCCTGAGTAAGCCTCAGTTCCTCATCTGTAAAATGGGGCTAATTACCTGCCTTGCCTATCTTCCAACAGGGTAGTAAGTAAGTACCACATGGGAAGTGTACCTGGAAAGTAGCAACACTTTGCTTATGCCTGTGCCAGCCACTGTTAACCCTCTACCAGCATGGAGCCCTTTCTTGGGGCTTGGCTAATGACAACAGCAATAAACACTTATTTAGCACTTACTGTGTACCAGGCAGTATTCTCAGTGCTTTTACATATGATCACTTGTTTAGTATTTGCAACACCCTGTGGAAGTAGGTGTTCTAATTGCTTTTCTTTTTCAGACGAGACAGCTGAGGCCCAGAGAAGTAATTTGCCCAAAGCCACTTAGCTAGTAAGAGGTAAAGCTGGACTTGAACCCAGACAGTCAGGTTCCAGATCCTGTGCCCTTTTATGCTATCCTCTGCTGCCCTTCTGAAGCTTTCTGTGTACCTCCACTACACACACACTTCTCCCCAATCTCTGCAGAACTTAGCACCTGCGCCTGGCTATTTTAGAAGACCGGTGTGCTCAGACAGTGACTCAGGGTGTCCCAGCCTGGCGAGTGAGAACCTAATATCTGCTGCTGAGTGCTGGCCATCGGGGCACAAAATGTTGATGAGCCAGGCGAAGGAGAGCTTGTCCTTGCCCTGTGGGTCAGGGAGGGCCAAGAGGGAGGTGGCATTTGAATTAGATTTTCACATTTTGGAGGGATTTGGGGAAGAGGTTGGGGACAGATTGCATTTCTGGCAGGAGAACCAGCATAGGCAAAGGCATGGGGGTGGGGGACACATTGAGGTTGGAGAGCACACTGGGTGCTTGAAGGGAGACTGACACCAGGCAAGACTAGAAAGGAAGATTGGAGCTAGACCCTTGAATGCTTGGCTGAGGAATTCGAACTTTATTCTGGAGTGAGTGGGGACCAGTGAAGGTTTCTGAGCCCAGGAGTGATACCACCTGAGCTGCGCTGGGGAAGCTGGCCCTCAGTGAGAGGAAGGCTGGACGGTGGAAGGTAAGCCTGGAAGCAGGGGAATGGCTGAGGCCATGGCCTTGGACCACATGAGTGTTAACAAGGCTCTGAGCTAGTGTGGGGGCCAGAGGCGGGTTGAAGGGAAGGCTTCCGGAGCCATTCCCAAGCGGGGCTGCAGATTCAACCAGAATTGATGACCGCTGGATGTGGGGAGCGAGGACAGGGCGGAGTCAGACATGACACAGTTTGCACCTACTGTGGAGACCTTGTGTGGTGATTTCTGTAATCCGCTGGCCGGCCATAGGCGCCTTCAGGGGACAATCCAGCAGTGTGGAGAGGAAAAGACTCAGCATCTGGGTTCACACAGTCCTGGATTTGAATTTTGACTCTGCTCCTCACAAGCTGTGTGAGCTTGAGGAAGGCATATCCCTCTATAAGCCTCAGTTTCCTCATTTGTAAAACGGATAATATAAACACCGACTGTGGGTGGCCGCTTGGAGGGCATCATTAAATGAGGCAATGCATGTCAAGCCCTGGAAGCATATCAGGCAAACCGTGATGCCCCAGAAGTGGTCAAGTTATGCTATCATCCCTGGCTCCTGGCCACCTTGGTCTGGCACTGAGGATGGCTTCCTTCCTGAGGGGGGACAGACTCCAGGCAGACTTTGAAGAAGGCAGTTCCATTCATTCACCAAATTTTTTTTAATCCCCCATTATGTCCCAGGCACTGTTCTAAACACTGGAGATCGCAGTAAACAAACCAAACAAAAATCTCCCCCTCCCTTGGAGGTTACATTCTAGAGATAAACGAACAACGTGTTTACTAAGTGCCAAGGAGAAAAAGTCAGGGAGAGGGATAGGAAGTTTGGGGAGATAGGGTGTGGCCAGGGAAGGTCTCCAGGAGAAGGTGACTTTTGAGTCTAGGCTTAACGGAGGTGGGGCAGCAAGGCAGGTGGCTGTCCGTGGAAAGAACATTCCAGGCAAAGGGAACAGCAAGAAGTGAAGTGTGTCTGGTGCAGTGCTCAGATCCCCCTCAGTCACACCTCTAAGATCACACAGCCAGTCAAGAGTAGAGAAACGGTAAAAACAAATAAAAAGCTAAAAACCACAGAGCCACCAAACCTACCATGAAGCCTGATTTCTGCCTCTTTTTCTTCACCACTTCCCCCCACCATTTTCCGGGACTGAGTTCCAAAATGATAAGGAGAGCTAGCACTTACTGAGCATTTACTGTGTGCCACACACTTCTAGGTGCTGCCAACAACCCTATGAAGTGGGAACTATTCATTATTCCACCTTATCAACAAGGAAACAGATACAGAGAGGTTAAGCAACTTGCCCAGGGTCACAAAGCTAGTGTCTTCTCCACCTCCCATAAGCCCTTGCAGGGCAGTGGCCCTTGATGAGGCAGTTGAACTCAGGAGAGATGGGTCCAAACCCCGACTTGGTTAGCCATGAGACTGGGGGCAAATCCCCTGCCACTACATTCTCTCTACCTGAAAGTGAGGAGTTTAGAGGATTTAAAGCCTCAGTTTCCTCACCAATACAATGGGGATGATGATAGCCCCTGCCTCCCTGTGGGCCTTTTGAGTGTTGAAATGAGATGATGCGGATAAAATGCTTAGCACTGTACTTGGGATATAATAAGCATTTCATAAATGGCAGCTACAAGTACCATGATGATGATGATTCTTAGGTGATCTCTAAGGGCCAGGCCAGCTTTGGACCTCTGTAGTTCTAAGAAGCCCTGACAGGCCTGGTCCACATATCTTGGTAGCACATAGCCATGCCTCAGTATGCACCGAGCTCAATGCACAGGTTATGCGGGTGGGCAGCCCTGGCCAAGGGGGTAACTGGGGGCTGGAATCGAACCTCTGCTTTGCCAACCTGTGCAGGGCTGCTGCCTCCTGGAGGAAGGGGCCCTTCCTCCAGTTTTTTTCCCTTCCTCTAATTTTCAGAAAGGTACTAGGTGGGCTAGTGGGGGCCTTAGTGTGTGCTGTTTAAAGAAAAACACAATTGTTTTTCTATACACTCTACTCAGAACACTTCTGATACCAAATGTGTGGGGTTTTCCCACACTGACCAATTCTCCGACACCAGCTGGGTGTCCTACATTTCTACTCAATTCTGACACTATCTACCCAGAGACAGTATCAGATCCCACAGGTTAGGGACTCAGTCCCACGACTAGCCCCATGTCAGATGCCAACGGCAAGTCTGGGCCTCCTGTCCTTCTGACTGACCAGCTATAAATTGAAGTTTCCCATGGCCCCCTCCTCAGATTTGATAATTTGCTAGAATGGCTCATAGAACTGAGGGAAACACTTATGTTTATGGGTTTATTATATAATAAAGGATATGATAATACAGATGAATAGCCAGATGAAGAGCTGCATAGAGTGAGGTCTAGAAGGGTCTTGAGCACAGGAACTTCTGTCTTCACGGAGTTGGGGTGCACCACCCTCGTGGCATGTGGATGTGTTTGCCAATCAGAAAGCTCTCTGGGGGCCGCCCGGTGGCGCAGCGGTTTAGTCCGCGCTTGGCAGCCCGGGGTTCGCGAGTTCGGATCCCGGGCGCCCGCCGACGCACTGCCTGTCAGCCATGCCGTGGTGGCGTCCCATATAACGTGGAGGAAGATGGGCACGATGTTAGCCCAGGGCCAGTCTTCCTCAGCAAAAAGGGGAGGATTGGCGACGGATGTTAGCTCAGGGCTGGTCTTCCCCACAAAAAAAAAAAGAAAGCTCTCTGAATCCCATAGTTTAGGGATTTTTATGGAGGCTTCATCATGTAGGCCTGATCAATTATTAACTCAATCTCCAGGCCCTCTCTCCTCCCCAGAGGTTTGGGAGTGAGGCTGAAAGTTCAAGCTTCTAATCATGGCTTGGTCTTTCTGGTGACCAGCCCCCGTCCTGAAGCTCTCCAGGAGCCCACCCAGGGTCACCTCATTAGAATAAAAGATGCTCCTATCACCCAGGAAATTCCAAGGGGTTCAGGAGCTTGGTGTTAGGAACCAGGGTCCAAGACCAAATATTAGAACAGAGGATGCTCCTAGTACCCCTATCACTTGGGAAATTATGAGAGTTTTAGGAGCTGTGTGTCAGGAACAGGGATGAAGACCAAATATATACACTTATTATTATATCACAATATCACAGCTATAAACATGTCCTTCATCCTGATGTGGTATAGTCAAGAACACAGGCTTTGAAGCCAAACTTCCTGGGATCAGATCGCAGCCCTGCTACTAACTGGTCATACATAGATCCTTGGGTGAGCTACCTCACATCTGTTGGCTTTGGTCTGTCAGTTTAAAATGAGGAAGTGCTGAGGAGTAAATGAGGTAATGCAAGAAAATCACTGACTCGGGGGTCCCAGTGGGCCAGTGGCTATCACAGAAGAGAGTGGGAGGCTTTGCTCTCTTTCCTCACTTTATAAGCAGAACTGAACACCAGCCCACAAATGGGGCAGTGGAGGGGAGGGGGGCTTCCCCAGGATTCCCGACCCATCTGCCATCCAGCAACTGACAAGGTTAACACTCGACCCAGTACTGGTGTGTGCCTGACAGTCGGGGCTATTAGAACTTTTGAATGTCACCCCTCTTTACCACCTTCCTCCTCCTTCTCCAGGAGAGGAGTCAGAGCAATCTTTTGGGAACATGAAATGGGCTCTGGAGGGAAGGCCTTTTAGTCCAGATAGTATGAGTAATAAATGGGAAAAGAGCATTTTTGTGGGGGGTGGGAATTGTATGAGGAACTCCTGATGCAGGACACCTCAGAGGACATGTGTGACCCAGGGCAGTCAGAAGGAGAGAGCTCCCATGCTTTGTGGAGGGTGGACAATGCGCCGACACCTCTGCTCTCAGGTCAGCAGGCCTGGCTCTATGAACAGGTCCCACCTGTTATTACCAGCTCTGTGTGACTTTAGCCAAGTCACTCTATGGCTCTGGAACTCAGATCTTCAACTGAAAAATGGGACCCCAAAGCTCTGGCTGTGCCCACACAGGAGAAGCAGCTGTGAGGTGCTTTCTGTGTGGTGACTGCCACAGCTCACAGTTGGGTTGTCTGGTATTCCTTTGGATGAGCCTCCCAGCAAGAGATGAGGTAGGGGTTGTGTTCCCTTCTCACTTTTTAAGCCAAAGTGCCAAAGCCACAGGCTCTCAGAGTAAGGAGTGGGACCCAAGCCTCCTCACTCCTGGTCTGCTGGCCTTTCCAGTGCCCGCCAGAGACTGGAGCAAGCTGGCACATATGTATGAATCCATGGTCTTTGGTGGTCGCCTGGCACCTGGACCAGAAACCTCCTCTTAAGATTTGTGAGACTGGCGTGTATGAGAGGAGGTCCTCTCCTAATTTGAATAGCTAGCAGCTTGGTCCAATAAAAAAGCTCTAGCAAATCTATTTTGATATGTAAATGAGACTAGTATAATGAAAGACAACATGCAAATCTTTGGTTTCCTTTGAGCCCCGAAGGTTGGGCCAAAGGGATTTGAGAGTGATCCAACATGCTTCCCTGAACCTATGGGATTGAACTACACTGCTGTATTGTTTTGAGGTGCATTGGGAATATGCAAATTATCTTGTTCCTGTACTTCTCTCAGGGACAGCAGAACAAGGCCTTGCAATCATCTGTGTGACCTCCTAGGTCTGATTGGATGCAGCTATACAAATAACCTGACGGGAGGGTCAGGGTCTGCAGAGCAGCCCAGGCGTCCTCTCTGACCCCAAGTGCTGTGCCACCCCTCACTTCCAGGAGTCCTTCCTTCTCAGTTCCCTTCCTGAGGACATGGTTTCTGTTTCTCCACAGAAGGAAGAGGCCCTGCGGAAGAGACTCGCTGAGCCAGCCCCACTCCACTCCATGTTGGCTGTGCTCTCGGGTGAGACGGTGCGAGAGGTCTGCAGCTAGGAGAAGTTGGACCTAAGGCAGCAGGCCAGCAAAGGCAGCTGTTTTGTCTAAGCTGGAGAGTCCTGTGAAATGGCATCAGTAGTTGTGGGGGCTTCATCCTTCCAAAAGGAGAGAGTCCATTGCTTACCTCCCTAGTCTGTGACTTTGGAGGTTTTGACCCCTTGACCTTCGCCATGACCCTGAGGTATTCCTGGCCTCTTCCAGCCCCGCTGGCCAAGCTAAGGTTAACCCCTGACTTCTGTGACCAGAAGTTAGCCTTCCTCTAGTCTCTGACCAATAACCTCCAACCCCCTCCCAGCTCACCTCCCTGGTTTTAGAGGCCCCTGCCCTCTGCCCATCCTCTGAGACCCTCCCCTCGCTGCTTCTTCTCCTTCTAGGCTGGCGCCATGCCCCCTCCTGCAGAGGTGACGGATCCGTCCCATGCCCCCGCCGTCCTGCGCCAGCTCAATGAGCAGCGGCTCCGTGGCCTCTTCTGTGATGTCACCCTCATAGCCGGAGACACCAAGTTCCCTGCTCACCGCAGTGTCCTGGCTGCTTCTAGTCCCTTCTTCAGAGAGGCTCTGCTTGCTTCAGCCCCACTGCCCCTCCCACCAGTTACTGGGGGCTCAGCCCCCAACCCTGCCACCACCACAGCTGCCTCCTCCTCCTCCTCCTCCTCATCATCCTCCTCCTCTTCTTCTTCCTCTTCCTCCTCCTCTTCCTCATCTTCTTCTTCCTCCTCCTCCTCTTCTTCCTCCTCCTCCTCTCCCCCTCCAGCCTCACCCCCTGCTTCATCCCCTCCCCGGGTCCTGGAGCTGCCAGGGGTCCCAGCAGCTGCCTTCTCTGATGTCCTCAATTTCATCTACAGTGCCCGGCTTGCACTACCTGGTGGTGGAGGGGACGGGGCAGCTGTGGCAGAGATTGGAGCTCTGGGGCGGCGTCTGGGCATCTCCCGCCTGCAGGGCCTGGGGGAGGGAGGTGATGCTTGGGTACCTCCTGCCCCAGCCCCCATGGCCACCTCACAGCCTGAAGAGGACAGCTTTGGGCCTGGGCCTAGGCCAGCTGGGGAATGGGAGAGTGACAGGGTTGAGGCCCAGGCCCCTGACTCGCAGCCCGCCCTGCCCCGGCGGCCCCTCCCCTGCCCCCGATGTGGGAAAAGCTTCATCCATCCCAAGCGGCTACAGACCCATGAGGCACAGTGCCGACGGGGGGCCAGCACTCGGGGGTCTGCAGGGCTAGGAGCTGGGGGCTCTGGCCCCAGTGGTCCTGCAGGAGTGGATGCCTCAGCCCTGCCCCCACCAGTGGGCTTCCGAGGTGGCCCGGAGCACGTGGTGAAGGTAGTGGGTGGCCACGTACTCTATGTGTGCGCAGCCTGTGAGCGTTCCTACGTGACCCTGTCCAGCCTGAAGCGGCACAGTAATGTACACTCGTGGCGGAGGAAGTACCCCTGCCGCTATTGTGAGAAGGTGTTCGCCCTGGCTGAGTACCGCACCAAGCATGAGGTGTGGCACACCGGGGAACGCAGGTAAGTGGCCTGGAGGGCCGGGGATTGGGGGGTGGAGGAGTCAAGTCAGCACTTGGGGATCAAGGGTCAGCACTCAGGGACCACATGGATAAGGGAGGGAATGGGCAGAGGGTGGGGCCTAGAAGATCATCCTGAGACTGGCCTGCTCCATCACTCACCCATCTGCCTCCCTTCAGCCCTACTTCCTTCTGCTGATGTTTACTAGCACCTCTAGGTGCCATGTCCTGGAGTGATGGTGTGGAGAAGGCCGAGGAGGAAAGAGAAAGTTGCCCTCATAGGAAAGGACTATGGAGAGCACAGGCATGTCCACTAATAGTTATAATATGTATTTCCAGAACGTGTCCCTGTTCATGAAACATTTCCCCATTCTGTCATTTGAGCTACAAGAAAAAAGGTTTGTGAGTGAGGCGAGGTGTGTGATTATTCCCAGTTTACAGATGGAACAGCTGAGCACTAGCATCTCACAGCCTGTGGGGAGGCACTGAGCTAGGACTGGGGTCCCCCCTGAGGCTGGTCAGGTGAGACAAGCAGCATGAAATGAGGGCGAGCAAATGGCTAGGGCAGTTATAGGTCTGAGTGGCAGTAGAGGACATGGGAAGCTGAGGCCCTGGCTTCAGGGCCTCTGACTCAAGTGGCTCTGTCCCTGCCCTGTTCCCTGCTGTCCTGGCCCAGGTACCAGTGCATCTTCTGCTGGGAGACCTTTGTCACTTATTATAACCTGAAGACCCACCAGCGAGCCTTCCATGGCATTAGCCCAGGCCTCCTGGCCAGTGAGAAGACACCCAATGGAGGCTATAAGCCCAAGCTCAACACCCTCAAGCTGTACCGCCTGCTCCCCATGCGGGCAGCCAAGCGACCCTACAAGACCTACAGCCAGGGAGCCCCTGAGGCTCCCCTTTCTCCAAGTCTCAACACACCGGCCCCTGCAGCAATGCCAGCCAGCCCACCACCCGGACCCCCACCTGCCCCAGAGCCTGGCCCCCCACCCTCTGTCATCACTTTTGCCCACCCAGCTCCGTCTGTCATTGTTCATGGGGGCAGTAACAGTAGTGGAACAGGGAGTGGGCCAGCCAGCACAGGAGGGGCCCAAGCTGCCTCAGTCATCACTTACACTGCTCCCCCAAGGCCCCCCAAAAAACGTGAGTACCCACCTCCTCCCCCCGAGCCTGCACCCACACCAGCCAGCATAGCCACAGCGGGCAGCCCAGCAACAGCCGCGGGGCCTGCCACAGCCACGGAGGAGGCCAAGGGCCGGAACCCACGGGCGGGAAGGACTCTGACCTACATGGCCAAGCCAGCTGGTGGGATTGGCGGGGGCGGGGGTCCCCCTGCAGGGCCTGGCAGGGGCCCCTCTCAGCTACAGGCTCCACCGCCACTGTGTCAGATCACTGTGCGAATAGGTGAGGAGGCCATTGTCAAGCGCCGCATCTCAGAAACTGACCTGCGTCCTGGAGAGTTGAGTGGAGAGGAGGTGGAGGAGAGCGAGGAGGAGGATGAAGAGGAGGACGATGATGATGATGATGAGGATGAGGAGGAGGAGGAGGAGGAGGAGGAGGAATCAAAGGCTGGTGGAGAGGACCAGCTCTGGAGGCCCTACTACTCGTACAAGCCCAAGCGCAAGGCTGGAGCTACAGGCACAGGCAGCAGCGGGGGCAGCGGGATGCCCAAAGGCCGCCGGCCACCACGCTGGAGACAGAAGCTGGAACGGAGAAGCTGGGATGAGAACCCCATGGCTGAGGGCCCTGCAGGGCGTGCCCGTGGTGAGCGGAGGCACCGCTGCGGGGACTGTGCCCAGACATTTGCCACCCTGAGGAAGCTGCGGAAGCACCAGGAGGCCCACAATGGAGGTTCCCACGGCTCCCGGGCTGGACGTAGGCCTTCCACCCGCTTTGCCTGCCCTCACTGCGCCAAGGTGTGCAAGACGGCAGCCGCCCTGAGCCGCCACGGGCAGAGGCATGCTGCCGAGCGGCCCGGGGGCACCCCTACACCTGTCATTGCCTACTCCAAGGGCTGCGCTGGCACCAGACCTGGGGATGTCAAGGAGGAAGCCCCACAAGAGATGCAAGTCTCCTCATCTAGCGGGGAGGCAGGTGGAGGGAGCGCTGCTGCTGAGGAAGCTCCCAAGACTGCCTCACTCCAGGACCCTGTCATCTCGGGGGGTGAGGAGCCCCCAGTGGTGGCAGGAGCAGGCACCTATGCATACCCGCCTGTGCAGGAATTTCCACTGGCTCTAATTGGGAGTGGCCGGGAACCTGGCAGTGGCAGGGGAAAACCTGGGAGTGAGGGGCTAGTGGGGGCTGGGGAGGGGGACCGGATGGAGGCGATGGGGGCTGCCAAAGTCACCTTCTACCCCGAGCCCTACCCACTCGTCTATGGCCCCCAGCTCCTTGCCGCCTACCCTTACAACTTCAGCAACTTGGCTGCTCTCCCAGTTGCTCTTAACATGGTCCTACCTGATGAGAAGGGAGGGGGGGCCCTTCCCTTCCTACCAGGGGTCTTTGGCTACGCAGTCAATCCTCAAGCAGCACCCCCTACTCCCCCAACGCCACCCCCCCCGACTCTTCCTCCACCAGTCCCCCCTAAGGGAGAAGGAGAGAGGGCAGGGGTTGAGAGAACCCAGAAGGGAGATGTGGGGTGAGCTCTGGGCCCAGATCCCCCCTTTCACCAGATGCCACCCTCCCTGAAGCCCCCACCACTACCAGCTCCCTGGCCTCCCTGCCCCTTGGGAGTCCCTCCTTTGTGCAGGGACTTGGGGGCCCCTGGAGCTCAGGGGTCAGGCTGCTTTGTGTGAGACTGTAGTTT
Organism: Tapirus indicus; assembly: GCA_031878705.1. Lineage (NCBI taxonomy): Eukaryota > Metazoa > Chordata > Mammalia > Perissodactyla > Tapiridae > Tapirus > Tapirus indicus. The sequence continues at coordinate 10,982,938 of CM062932.1, forward strand.
TCCCATCTCCTGGGAAGGGATCTTTGGTGGTTCCCCTCTCAGTTCTCCTCCAGGGAATGGCCTTCATGAGGGGCAGGGCCAGCTCCCATCCCTTTTCCAGCCCTTGGGGCAACTGAGCAATATACTTATAAGAATCTCTACTCATGGCCCCCACCAGCTCTGAATGTCTAACCTGCCCCCCTAATTCGTAAACCTAGGGGGAAACCATCTCTCTCCCATAATGACCCCCTCTCATTCTGAAGCTTTTTCTAAGCCCTTCTCTAGATGCTTCCTAGAACATTCCATTCTTCGTGGCCCAGGGCCTGGACCAGACCATTGTGACACCCAACACCCCCCATCTGGGAGCATGGCTTTGGATTCCATTCTTCTCAAGGGTGGGTTTCTATGTCCCTGTTTCCTTCACGTTAAGATGCCATGCCTTCCTTGGCTTCCATGCCTTTGGATCTTCCATATTCCTCCTCATAATCCTAGACTCTGGAGATGGCCTCTCCCAATCCAGGTCAAGGAGATGTTGGGGGGAGGGCTACCCTACCCGTCTGTTCCATGGCTGAGCACTTTCCCAGCCCAGGGCAGCATCAATCTTGGCCCTGTCTTGACCCCCAAATCCAGTGAGCCCCAGATTCTTCCAAGGCAAAAGAGGTGAGTAGGTCACACCTCTTTCTGCCTTTGCATATGGCCTCTTCTGGACTAAACCAGATTTGGGGGCCAGGAGGGAGGAGCTCCATATGGGATAGGGAAGGGAATCTACTTTCTCCCTGTTTTTTCCTGATGGTTTCTCCCAGACTAGACCAAATAGCCAGAAAAATGATGGGAGTTGGATGGGTGGGTAAGCCCAAGATTTGCACATGAGCTCCCATCCTTACCTTTATCCCCATCTTCCCCAGTGTCACTCCCCTCACCAATCACTCCAGATGGTTTTTGGGAAACCATCCTACTCCCTTGGTGGGCTTTGGGGTATCCCCACCAACTTTCCCTCCAAAATAGCACCTTATACCCCATTTTTGACTCAGTTCCCCACACCCAAAGATCCCAGCCTAGGGATGGGGTACAGGGACCTTAAATAGTCCCTGATCCCTAATTTGCACTAGTTAACCCTGGTCAGGGGTCCCTATGTTTCCTTCCAGTGGGGGAGTTGAAGAAATGTTTGCTCCTGATTCTCTTTGATAACTGGGCCTCCCCACTCTGTGATTGGATGAACATTTCCCATCCTACCACCGTCACCTGAAAAACAAAACAGCTCACAAGGGGAGAGCCAGTTTGGGGGAGCAAATTTGATAAATGGGAATTAGAGGAGTGCAGTTTAAAAAGGGGAAAAGATGCTGTCATCAAAATGGCAGCCTTTTTCCTAGCTACTGTTTTCTGGGGCCAAGATGGCTGCCCTCTCAACAGATGCTGAAAGGGCAAGATCATGGCTTTTGGAGGGAGGTGAGTTTGGGAGAGGGACAGGAGCATCCTCTTGCCTCTTCTTACCCTCCCAGCATATAGGAAGGGGAAGGTTTTCAGAGGCTCCCTGAATGTTAACCACAGAGGGGTGTCACTCCTTCACTCCTCCTCTGTCTCTTTGCACTTTTCTTGGTCTTGGCCACAGTCCAAGTGAAGAGTTTCCTACTGAATGTACCAAGCTCCAATTTTTAAGGGGGAAAAAAGTTTAAAACGGGAAAATGCGAAAAAAAAAATCACTAAGAAATTCCCATAAATCTTGTTTCTGGCACTTTAGAAAAACTGCGAAAAAAGTACATAATAAAGAATACATATATATATCTACACACAAATTATATATATATATACACACACACACAGCGGAACCACAGAGAGACTGAGGAAGGCCTTGGAGGCAGGGGGCAGATGCGATGACAGTCCCCCTATATCCTTAACCTGCACTCCTCTGAGGCAAAAAGGCACAGGAGATGGAAGGCGTGAGGATGGACTAGGGAATTTGAATTTCAGAACAGGTCAAAATTCCAAAACCATGGACATTTTGGGGGAACTGAGATTGTAGACATTTATTTTTTTGAAAATATGATTTAGGAAAATAGCTTCCAGAATTTGGTGGTTCTGGGCAACAAGTGAGATTGTGGCAAAATGGAGATTAAAAATATATGTATCTGAGCTGGGGAACTTGAATACTGTGCATTTCAGATGTTGGAAATTTGGGATTTTGTAATTTCGTCTTTTGAAAATCATCAAGTCTTGTCAGTTTGTGCCCTCTTTGCCCATGTTCCCTGGGAAAAAGGGTGATGGTGGAGTGGGAAGGCCACTGGTTCTGTGCCACAGCACGCAAGATTTAGAATTCTACAGACTCTAGCTCTATACGTAGTGAGGACCCGGATTTAGAGAAACTGACCAATATTTATCTCCGCATTTGTGTGTGTGTCCAACTTTCTAGGCCAATAAACCAACAAGACAAACAAACTGTGCTCCGCAGTGGGATGGCAGGTGCAATTATTTGCGTGGCTGGTGGGTCTGGTTGGACAGGGACATGCTAACCTTGTCCCATAGGGATCCCTGGGAGTTGCAGCCCTCTTCTCCCTCTTAGGACAACAACTTCCAGCAATTGAGTAGGTGTGAGGGCTTGTTGACCCTAGGTACTTCACTGTAGTTGCTGCAGCCACTAGGCTCAAGCTGACTTTGGTCTGACTCCCAGGCAGAAACATTAATTCAGTCCAGTTCACACAGCCTGCTGGGCACAAGATCTTCATGTCCCAGAAAAGCCATGCTTAAAATCAGGTGCAAACCTTTCTCCAAATTGAAAGGAAACTGAGGCCATAAGGGACACAACAACTTTTCTTTTTTGACTCCTAGCCTCCCGTTGGCTTCAACTCCTTGTCCCCCCTCCCCTGTATTTTGTCTAGTGTTATGGAGGGATGAGCAAGTAAAATGAGTGAAGCTGGTAAGGTGGGTGGGGGCTTTGAGAAATTCTGGTACAAATACCTTGACCCAAGTAGGCAGCCACTAATCAGCTCTGGCAGGTTGCTGCCAACAGGGGACTCAGGCCTGGTGTTACTGTAATTTTTAAAAATTTTCAAGAGAAGCCAGAAATCCAGATTTCTCTGGGAAATACCCAAATTTTAAAAGTAGCAAAGTAATTCAAATTTAAAATTGTGCAAGCCAACAACATGGGCAAAACAACACACACCAGTTTGCAACCTCTGATATATATTGTATAGTGCTTTTATTCCTATCTTCTCATATGATCCTCAGACTAGGAGGCAGATAGGGAAACTTAGGCACAAAGCAGTTTAGTAGCTTGTCCAAAGTTTGAGCACCAAAGCTGGAACTTGAATGTTTTTAAAGTGCACTTTTTTTTTCTCATTACAAATGCATCCTTTTAGAAATAACCTTTTTTTTTATCCTAAAGATAATACTTATTACAAAACATAATAAGTTACAGACAAGTAAAAATAAAAAATGACCACTAGTCCCAACACGCAAACATAAGCACTATTAATTGGTGTATTTCCTTCCAGAAAAAAATTTTCCCTATTCGTTCAACAAATGTTAAGCACCTACTATAGGTCAGGACCTGTGCTAGGTGCTGGAGATACTACAGTGAACAAGATACAGTTCCTGCCCTTATAAGGCTTACCGTCTAGTTCTTGTTCTTTGTTCCATTTTACTGGGAGCTTAGGTGATGATGTCCAAAGGAGCTTCTTCCAGAAGCCAAAGAGTGAATAACCTGATAGTGCATTCTGGTGGGCCCAAGGCCTCCTACTGCCCAGTCCCACTTCGGCTCGCTCCCCAGAAACGAAATGATGAGGGGACTGGATTCCTAGTGAAGGAGTGAAGAGGCAGAAAGGGAAGGGTTTCAGAGTACTGCCGATTCAACTGGCCCAGGACCTGAGTCTCGACCCTCTTTTCTCAAGGAAAGGGGTCGGCAGGGGGCAAGTGGTACGTGGCGTCCAGGAAGATGACGAGGGTCCCGACGCTGGTGAAGATGATGAAGGTCCAAAGGAAGAGGCGGTCCACTACCATGGCCACAAATTGCCAGTCTTCTTTCAGCTGGGGATGGGCAGAAAAAACTGTTCCTGAGCCCCAGATCCCCAGGGAAGTCCACCCCAAAAGACCCACACCCAGCTCTGGTCCTCCTACCACAGCTCCGAGAGGAGGGCAGGCTGCGGAACAGAGGAGTGCACAACGGCCGGCGATGGGTGGGAGTAAAGAACCAATCGGAGAACAGGGGGCGGGACCAAGTGAGGCAAACTTCCAGTCAGAAATAAAACCGAGCGCTAGGGGCGGAGCTTGAGTTTGCGGGTGGAATCGAGGCCCAGCCCTGCTCCACACTCAGTGGGCTTACCGCGTCGTAGTCCTCCTGTTCCTGCAGCTGTCGAGCGATGTAGCTGATCGAGGAAACGACCTCCCGTAGCTCGGGGGGCAGTCCTACAGCCCGGCTTGGACCATCGATAAATCGCCGCAGGTCCGGGGTAGACAGTTCAGGCTGGAACCTGAAAGGGGCGGGACTCTTTGGCCACGCCCCGGGCGCAAACACATAGCCGGAGCCGGGGCTCTAGGCCCCGCCCTAACACCCTCCTCCAACACCATGCCAGTTTTAAAACCTGAGAGGGCCCTTCAGGCTCTCCCCGCCAGCGGGGCGACTTCTCCAGCCTTCCGCAATTCTTCCCCTCCCTCTAAGCTTCCCCTCCCTCTAAGTTCTCTCCTTTACGCTAAGTGGGCAGCAGAAGGGATACTACAACTCCCATGATGCTCAACCACAGCATCTTCCGGGAGCTTAGGCCGCCTGCCTCCGCACAGTCTTCTGGGAACTGTAATTCTCCCTCTCCCTTTTATGCGGGTGATGAAGAGTAGGTACTACCTGTTGGGTTTGGGGAAGAGAAAATCACTCGGTGGCTTCCGGATGAAATACTCATCTGTTCCCCGACCCCAGCCACTTCCTGGAGAATCCCTGAGGGCTACAGGTGGCGGCTCCGGCATCTGGTCTCTCTCAGGTTTGGGCCTCTTCAGACCCAGGTACAGAGGAAGTTTTTGGATGAAGATCTGCAGAGTAAAAGAAGAATCGTGTTGGAGGGGGCGCTCATGACTTCGGACCAGAAGGGAAGCTAACCACGCCCACGCCACATGCCCATCCCTGCGCATGCGTGCATACGTCCCACAGCGCTACACAGACAAGGAAATGCAACCACACAGCTTAAGAGCTAAGTGGGTTGGGAAGCATCCTGACTGGAAAGAAAAGTTCAGAGGGCTTCCACCCTGATAGTACCTAACACTGAGCATGTTTCCCTGGGACCCAGGGTGGGCAGTATTGATGAAGAATATGAGATCTATGAAATGATAATGATGGGAGGGTAAAATTAATTGTGCAATGTTTCAACACCCAACAGGCCTTGGCACAACACTCTACCAGGAGTTGTAGTTCTCCCTCAGGTCTGTGAAAGGGAAGGCTGAAGTTGCTGGGTTGGAGAAGTGATAACCGGACATAAAGCCAAATACCAGGACTGAAAGTTAACACAGGTGGAGGAGGAGATCTTCTTACCTGACGGACCCAAAGGGGCATTTGGTGAGTGTGGGGTGAGCGATGGTGCAGGTTGAGGACTACGACGCTAAGGATGACTGAGCAGGTGACGAGGACCATGGTAAACATGAGGTACTTGATAATGATGGGGACAGACAGGGAGGTCTCAGGCACTTTGTCTGCCAGCAGCAGCAGGAACACAGTAAGGGTCAGCAGGGCAAAGATCGAGAGCCCCATCTTCTCACCTTAGGAGGCAAAAGGATTAGGCTTTGACAGAAAGCAACCTCTATGGCATAATCGGTCACCATGTTTCCAGCCCATTCAAGGACAGGCTTTTGGAAGGGCCAACTGCATCCAAATAACTCCTATATTTATACCTCTAGTGTGAACTTACTCCCCTAAACTCCAGACTTATATCCACCTGCCTACTTAACCTCTCCACTTGGATGTCCAGTAGACATCTCAAACTTAACATGTGGAAAACCTAATTCCCTCACCACCAAATCCTCCTATAGTCTTTCCCATTTCATAAATGATAACTCCATCTTTCCTGTGGCTCAGGCCGAATCTTTTGAGTCATTCTCAACTCTCCCCTCTCTCTCATTCCATATCCAGTCCATAGCTCTACCTTCAAAAGGTATCCTGAAATTGATGACTTACCACATCTACCACTACCACCCTGGTACAAACCACCATTACCTCAGGTCTGAGTTATTTTAAAGGCCTCCTCTTTGCTTCAGCCTTTGCACCCCCCCCCCCGCCTGTTCTCAACAGAGCAGCCAGATTGATTCTGTTAAAATGTAAATCAGATCATATCACTCTTCTTCTCAAAACCTTCCAGTGGCTTCCCATCTCCTTCAGCATAAAAGTCAAAGTCCTTAGTATGGTCTGCAAGTCCTTCCCATTAGCTCTCTGACTTCATCTCCTACTGTTTTCTCTCTTGCTTCATTGGTTACCTTGGCTATTTCTTGAATTATGCAGGGCACACTCACTCTCATCTCAGGGTCTTTGTATTCACTGTTAACTCTTGGTACATTTTTCCCCCAGATATCTGTCAGGGTCATTCTCTCACCTCCTTCAAGTCTTTGTTCAAATATTCCCTTTTTAGTGAGGCATTCACTGACCATCCTGTTTTTAAATTGCAACCCCTACCCCCATTCTCATCCTCCCCAACCCCTTTTCTTACTTTATTTTCCTCCTTAGGACTTGTCCTCTTCTAATATACTATCTAACAGATTTATTTGTTATGTTTATTGACTGTCTCCCCCACTAGAATGTAAATGCCTTGAGAGCAGGGATTTTTGTCTCTTTTATTCACTAATGTATTCCCAGTGTCTTGCACATTATAGATGCTCAACAAATATTGCTGCATGAATGAAGGGACCAACCACTGTAGCATGTCCAGGAACTATATAGCAATTTGAGGGATCTAAAAAATGAAACAAAATATATAAGGATATGCCAGGTGGCTAATCATTCCTGTTGCATACAACAGGCACTGCAAACTTCAAAAAGGTATTGAAATAAATAACTTTTATGGTCTAATCTACTTTAGTTCTTTAATATTGGGTTCCAAGATTTTCTGTGCTCCAGGAGGAAGCAGAAGTTACATTGGGAAGTGTATTCTGGAGCTGCATCCCTCTCCTTCCCTAAACAAGAGAGGACTTGATTCCAGAGAGAAGGAAAGCATGTTTTGAATACCACAGTTGAGGATATCATGTTGGTCTCTAAATCAGATTGGCACTAACCAGGGTTGGAATAGTGACACGGCCTCTCTCTAACTGTGTAATGTCGGTCAGATGACTTAAACTCTCTCAGCCTCTTTATCCTCCTCTGTAAAATGAGAGGACAATTCAGTATTTACCTCACAGAGTTGTTGTAAACATTAGAATTGAGTTAATAAATGAAACATGTCAATTGTATTACCTTATAGCAAGTGCTCAAAAATAGCAAAGACAATGCCAACACTTACATAGAACTTACTGGGTACCAAGCATAGTTTTATTAACTCAGTTAATGCTCAAACAATCCTATGTGGTAGGGACAATGATTGTCCCCCTTTCCAGTTCAGGAAACTGATATATAGAGATTAAGGAATATGCCCAAGGCTACACTGTTACTACATTATACTATCTCCTAGAGAAATGTTGGCTATTATTTCCAAGAGAGATAGGAGATTAAGGGACTAGTAGGTGTCTGAAAAGTGGGGGAGGGAGGAAGCCAGGAATGGGGAAAGGGAGAGTTGTCTAAGCCTGGGAATTTGTTGGTCAGAGGAATGGTGGTTCCAAGGATGAGATCCTAGGATTCTGAAGGGAAGAGTTCAGAAGTTACTGGGTGGAGAGAAGTGGGCAGCAGAGGGGAGGCAGAGCCTGACGTTGGAAGAAAAACCTGGATCCAGATGCAAAGGCTCTGGTTGAAGGGAAAAACCTGGGTGAGATAACTGAAGCACAATCCATGATGACTTGAGTTGGCAGGAAAACCTTGCCTGGATTAAGGGTGAAGAGGAAGAGGTAAGAAGGAGGGCTGGGGCCCCTTGCCCTCTTACCTGCATCTGGTGGCAGGTAGAAGACAAAGATGGCCAGGACAGTGATGAGGATACATGGGGCGATGACGTTGACCAGGTAGAAGAGAGGCTTCCGGCGAATGATGAGGTAGAAGGTGACTTCTTCACGCTGTCTTTCCCCCCCTCCCCTAGGATCCACTGGATGCTGGATTAGCCGAGAAGGTTTGTGGATAATCTCCCATTGGCCATTCTCTTGGTGGGGAAGGGGAAGAAGAGCAGAAGGGGACACAGATGTGGACCTGTCCTTGTTGGTGCCAGATATGGCTTTCTCTGCCACATCCTAGAGCAGAGGGGGCTGATGTGATAAGTGGCTAGCTGTGGACACTGGGCTGGGCAGCCCATCTCTAATAAACTTGAATGTCTCAATTTCCATATCTGCAAAACATAGATAGTCATACCTATCTTGTTCACCCCACAGGATTGTTTTGGGCATCACTGATGGAGTATATTTATCAGCCTGTTAGAAACCGGAAATCATAAAGCCCATGGCCATGGGAGCCATGCCCACTCACCAATGAAGGTCCCTTCGTGAATGTGCACTTCCTGCCGCTCCTGCCCATCGGGACCCGAGCTAGTCCTCAGGCTGACCTCTGAGCTGTCATAGCTATAGGAACTGAACACCATGGTACAGTTCTGCCAGTCAAAGGGGAAGTAGGTGACCTGGATGGAGTGGGGAGTCACTCGAGCTGCCAGAGAACTTGTTGGGGCTGGGGGAGTTGAGGAGGTCACAGGGCAGATAGGGGTCAGAGGAGAGGGGGCACCAGGGAGATAAGGACCACCAGGGGAGGTCACAGGGAAGTGGGGTCACAGAGGAATTGGAAGGTTATTAGGGGAGGCCATGGGCAATGGAGGGGGTCACTGAGGAAGAGTGGAAGTCAATGAAAATGGACAGAGAAGATGAAACTCAACTGATCAGTAGGGCGAGAGAGATGTGAGGGTCATAGGGGATAATGGAGGAGGGATGGGAGTCTTTGGGGAGTCAGCACGTCTGAGGAGAGGGCGGCTTTCTGAGAGTGCCTCGAGCCTCGCGGGCTGAGCCTAAAGACCTGGATGCTGCAGCTGCTGCGATAGATGCCCGGGGGTTGCCAGCGCACGGAGCCATCGGAGGACACCACGACGTTTATGTCCAGAGCAACGTCAAAATTTCCGTCATTACTGCAGGGAAGGAATCCTCTCATCTAGGATCAGGCCCCGCCCTCCGGAGGCCCCGCCCCACCTCCCAGACTTAGGGAAGATCCTACTTGTTTAGGAGCACCACGTCTGGTAGCCACACGGATTCGGCCGTAATGCGGAGTGAATCGATGCCTTCGTACCCTGCAGGGTCCCAGCTCAGCCTGTAGTCAGTCCACTCCTAGGGAAGCAGAGGCTGAGGGGCTGTCCCGGGCTGGAGGCCCGGAAGAGCCTTGGGATGTCCGAAGGAAGCCCGGGCAGGGAGTACAAGGGAGGGGAGCAGCGCGGGCATGGGCTGTGATTCCGGAGGCCGGGGTTCTGATTCTGGCTTCACCTGCACTCGCTGGGACCCCATCAGCTAATTTCCCCTTCCCTCACACCGGTCCCCAGTTTTTCAGTCTGTAAGATGAGGAGGTTGCACTAGCTGTCCTCTAAAACAGTGGTTTTCAAAGTGCAGTTCGCGCCCCTTTAGTGGGTCGAGAATCAAATTAGTGGCCCCAAACCAGTGTAAAAAAAATTAGAATGAAAAATGCATGTAGTGCAACTCCCGTAGTAAAGACAGGTATTGTTTCCTGAAGCTTCTGTTTCAGTTATAAATGTGGTTTCTGAGGTCGTGATGCAAAAAATATTCACTGGGCCAGACATTCGAGGAAATTGGAAAGGCAGTAGGACGCCCTTTCCCACCCGGCGGGGTCTCCGTACCAGGTCTAAGTACACCTTTGTGCTCATCTCCTCATCCTTCTCGTTCTAGAAGGGAAAAGTTTAAAGAGTAGAGGTGATGTAAGTGTAGAGAGATGAGGGGGCTCGGCGGGTCAAGCACTCCCTGGAAACTCCCCCTTTTTTCTGAGATTCTCCTGGGCCCAAGCCCCGCCTCCTAGAAGCTGCGTTAGTTTAAGTCCCGCCTCTAGCAAAGAAACATCCTGCGGTCTATACTGCCAGCCAATTCGTCTAGCATCCCTGCAGGCCCTCCGCTTGGCTGGGTACCGGGCCCCACCCACAGCTCGTAATTCACCCAACTCTGAATCTCCGCCGGCTGTCGTTTATTGATGCAGTCCGGCATCAAGCTCCGCCCCAGCCTGTGACCCCGCCTCCAGGCCCGCCCCACAGCCTGTCAATCGGCCCCAGCTCCACTTCAAGATGCGCCCACAGGCCTGTTCCTCACCCTACCCTGCCCTACCCCAGGCCTGCCCGGCAGTCACGCCCACAGCTGGTCCACTGATCCGATTTCGGTCCAATCTCTGCTGACAGCTCGTCCTTCTCTCAGTCTGGCCTCGTCCCAGGCCCCGCCCCCAGCCGTCCCTGGGTCCTGCCATGCCTAGGGCCACGCCCCCAGCCGGTCGGTGGGCCAGACCTCGACCCCTCGCGAGCGCCCTCACCAGGCTGATGAGTTGCGCCAGGCGGAGACCAATGCTGACGCCGACGCGGTCTCCCACCTCCCGCGCCGGCCGCACCGAGCTGTCGTAGCCCAAGAAAAGTTTCTCGCGGAGTCGGCCCTCTGCCTCCGAGCCGCGGGCGCCTGGAGGAGGAGAGCGCTAAGTGAAACCATGGTGCCTGGCCACGATCTCTGGCCCTGTCTCTACCCCTTTGAGGCCCAGACTTACCCGGGGCCAGCTGCGCCCCCAGCGCCCCCAGCAGCAGCAGCAGCAGCGCCCTTAGGGTCATAGCCCAGTCGCGTCGCTCAGTGAGTTCGCTCCGTGAGCCACAGGGACAGCCAGCTCAGGGGAAGTGACGAGGAGCCCAGGAATGTGCACCTGTTGTTGGGGGGCAGCCGCCAGCCCACCTGCCCCGCCCCTGGGACTTAGTCCCGCCCAGAGCAACTGCCAATGCCTGCCACCCAGAGATGACAGACAACACTTCAGTTCTATAAATCGTCTTTAATTGAGAAAGCATGGAGTGGAGACCCAGTCCCCTCGGAGCAGAGCCAGGAGATGAGTGGAGCCTGAGCCGGGTCTGTGTGAGTGAGGGGAGCATTTACCCCTCTTGCAACAAGCCAGAAGTAGAAAGAGCCTGAGAAAAAGTGACCTGCCACTGAGCCCTAGCCTCTCCCTTTAGGGCCTCCTCAGTCTATCCTGTCCAGGTCTGAGGCTACTCAGTCTCCCTCCTAGTTCATTGGTGTTTTCCTGATCTTTTTCAGGCCTGCCCCTAGCTCCCGGCATTTTTCAGAAAAATCTAGTCAGGCCCTTTTTGGGTACCTGAAACCCACCTGAGGTCATAAACTGTTAATTGGGGTCTCCTCACTGGGGGGGGGTCAGGGCTATGTCCAATTTGTCCTTTTTATTCTAGACCCATTACCCTAAAGCCCTCAGCTTTAAAGAGGACCTGGAAGGAATTCCTGCTGAGGTAGCTAAGTGTTCACGTCTCCCCAACCCAAGCACAGGTCATGCCCATGGTTTTGGCCCCTTTCCCATCCTAGCTTCCCTACTGCGAGCCAGAGATTCCTTCCAAAACTCCTCTGCCCTTCCTCAGACTCTGTTTCCCTGGCAGGACCCCAGCTGAGTTGCAGGAGCTAGAAACTGCATGTAAAAATAAGGTTAGCATTCTATAGGAAGAATACGAGTTTTAGAAAATTATCTAGAAAAAAACAAGAAGTGACTCTTGATTCGTCCAGAACTTAGTTCTTTATAAATCATACCTGGGTCCTTTCCAGAGCTCATCTTTCATGGGTATCACTAGAGAAAGTGGGAGGGTGGGTCTAGAACTTACTCTAGAGCAATAATATGACTATACAGGCCCCAGTTCCATCCTGGAGGGAAGGGCTGAGAGTCGTGGTCCTTGTCCTAGAGCTGAGATTCAAAAGGAAATATGGCTCCATATGTGTCTAGAACTCCATGCTCTAGAATTGGGTGTCTCTGGGATAAGAAAGTTAAACCTGTGGTAATCTGAGACTGGTCCCTGTCAGGCCAAGGCCAACAGCTGCATAAGGCTCAACTCCAGCCTCTTTCTACTTGGAAACCATGGATCCATCTGGGTCAAGGACAGAAGTCTGATGGATCCAGAACAGAGCCTGGCAGCATGCCTGCATTCCAGCACAGAGCCTAAGGGCAGAAATGGCCCTGGCTGGGGTGCCTGTTGTTCCAGAACCTGTCCAGAACAAGGCAGAAGGTGGAGTAGGGAAGGAAGGAAACTAATCCTGAGCTCTAGTGGACCTATAAATCTATGGCTCAGTGGAAATGAAAAGGGCATAGGGCTCCAGGAACTGGCTGAGCCTGGGAGGAGAGTATTTATGCCCTGGTTCTGTCAGTTTTGGAACCCCCAGCGCCCTCTGGGCAAAAGGCTTCAGGGGTGTGTGAGTGTGGAAGGAAAGAAGTGACCAGCCAGGACCATTTTCAGACATCTCCCTCTCTGACCCCCTCCTGGGCCCAAGGATCTAAGGGTCTCAGCAGCCCCAGAAGTCACAGCTAGCCCCTAGGCTCCCTCAGGGTAGAGCACCTGGTAGGACCTGGCTGCTCAGGGCATAAGTGTGGCAGCAGGGGTGAGAGCAGGGCCAGGAGCAGGTGGTGGTGGCTGGCTCAGTGCGAGTGCAGGGAGCCTCCAGTCCAGGGACTACATTTCAGGGGGCAGGGGGACTGGAAGGGGAGGTCTCAGGGACACTGTGGAGAGAAGGCTCCCGGTACATGGCCACTGTGAATGGAAAAGAGAGGATCAGGAAGGAGAGTTAGGCACAGAGAGACCTAGGTAGAATCAGAGCTCTGAAAGGGCTCCCTTCTCCTACATTTATCCTCTGGGAACCCCAACCCACAGGAGGACAGCTCCACAAACCCTCAAAGGCCAAAACCTTCCTGGCTTGACTCGTCATAGCAGCTGTCCTCTTAACACTTGTAGCCCCTGAGCTAAATATCCATGTCAAGTTCAATACCCTCCCATGTGGCCACCTTTTCTTGAGTCCATACTCACCCTCCAGGAGCTTGGGCACAAAGTGGGCAGCTGCCTTGGTCTTCTTGACTCGATTTCCCTTCATGACTCGACCCTCCTTGTCCAGTCCCAGGTACCAGGCCCGGCCAGAACGGCGCTGGCGATAGACAGCAGAGGCGTACAGGACATAGTAATTCTCAAAGACGCACTCCTTAAAGCGACACTCAGCTGTGAAATGTGGCTGAGGAGACAAAGAGCCAGAAGGGCACACAGACAGACAAAAAGACACATCACTGGACAGAAGGGAGCCCTGGGAAGAACAAGCCAGGATATAATCCATATATTTTAGGCTGGGAAGGCCAACTTCTGAGCCCATGCAGAAACTGGGAGAAAGAGAGGATGAAGAAGGGTCAGGAACGAGACTTTTAGGAACCCTGGAATAAGAAGATACCTTCTCTCTACTCTACTTCCAACCTCTCACCATCCCCTATCCTGAATAACTTTGGGGAAGTGAGTAATAATGAAGTCTAGAGGAGGTAGGACAAGGAATGGGAGCCCTAAAAGGCTGAGAGTTAGACATTCAAAGACCCTGGGGGTATCTGGGGGGCTATGCAAGGTGTAGGGACTGGAGGGACCCTAGAGGAGGTGCTCTGAAGTGGGTAGTGATGACAGGACATCAGCAAGAGCTGGAGGGAGAGGGAGTCCTGAACTGCGAAATATTTGTAGTTGACAAGGTTGTTGCTAGGGGAGTCCTCAAACCCCAGGCCACTCAGCCTCACTGTCTCACCGAGCTGTAGAGCAGCCCCTCAGCATTCATGGCCATATAGTGACCCAGCTTGGCACTCTGGATGGTGACCACACGGAGCCCCACTGGGATCAGGTTGAAGTGTGCTGGGGGTGGAGAGAGGGGGCATCAGCACCCCAGGCCTCAAACCCCCATCTGAGCTCCCCCCATCCCAGCTCCACTTCCTCCCTTGGGGATCAAAAAGCCAGACTGAAAACAACAGAACCTGAGGGGAACAGCATTGTCATCTCCTAGCCCCATCTCCCCCTTCCCACCCAGCCACTGGCTTCTCCTCTCACTGAAAGAGCTGGTGTCCTCTGGGGTGCCTTGGATGCTCCCATCCGGATTCGCCTGGAGGTAGAAACCCTGGCGGCAGAACAGTTTGGTGACGATGCCTTTGAGCTGAGGCTCTGGAGAGAGAGACATTCATCTTTGAAAATGACATCTCTGTTCCCAGAAACATTTCTACACTTGGCAGGATCAGAAGAAAGAAAGAAAGGAGAATGGAGGGAAGGAAGAGGGTCCCAGGGCCTCAGCTCTCTGACCCTCCAAGCAAGCTCTCTCCCACCTCTCTTTGACTCCTGCAAAAGCTGGGGTGTGGGTCTCTTCTGCTTCTTCTAACCAGCAGCTTTCAGTTTAATTTATTGAAATTTATTGAAATTGCTTAATTCCTACTCTACAGCTCAACGAGAAGTAGGGGGAGGGGAGAAGAGGGAAGAGGAAGGGGAGAGATACATCAAAAGGCAAAGGATAGAGGGAGACAGGCAGAGCTGCTGAAGAGGCAGTGTGTTTGCAAATGTGGGGGGCAGCAAAGTGACCACAGGGTAGAGGAGCCCCCTCAGGAGTGGCGGTGGGACTGGGCCTGACGCTGACTCAGCACCTGCTGCTGCGGCTGCTGCTCGCTTGGCGCGAGCCTTGGCTTGGCCCAGCGCCTGCCTGTCTGACACTGACCCATCTGTCTGTCTGTCTGTCAGTCAGTCAGTTTGCTGCTCCCGGGGGCCCAGCCCTCCCTGAAGCTCAGCCAGGTAACCGGCCTGGGCTGGGGAACATTCGGTACCAAATCAAGTAAATGGGAGGAGGGGGCTGGGGAGCCGCCGAGGCAGGCTGAGTCACGTGGGGCCCGGTCCCGCTCAAAGGGTGGGCTGCGGACTGTACCACTATGGAAGGCCGGCGGCGGGGGGAGGAGAGCGCAAAGGGGCCACCCCTAGGGGAGCTGGGAGCGGACGGGACCAGGCCAGAGGGACTCCCTGCCTGTCGTACCTGGAAGGGGACCACACGCTAACCCTCACAACTCTCCTTCCCCGTCGCTTGCTCTAGGCCGACTTCCCTGTACCTCCTTGTAGGTGGTACGACCCCCCAGTCTCCCTGCGGGTCTCCAGGCATGTACTGTGTCTGAGTACCTCGCGGCAGAGGGTCCTCTGAGTCTGTGGGACCCGATTTTGGAGTCGCGCCGGGGGTAACGGGGGGTGCCCAGTTCCCTTCATGAAGTGCAGGTCACGGGAGGAGGGCGCACAGAGGGGCGGGCTGGCGAGGTAGCTGCAAGGACACCCCGGGGAGAGCTGGGGAGATTGGCGCCGAGCCAGGCCAGCTCGGCCAAGAGGAACCCAGCCGAGGCGGCGAGGCGCGGGAGAACCGGGGCGGGGGCGGGGCTGCCGGAGCTGCAGAAACCCTCGGGGTGACCCAGGCGTCCGGAACCCCGGGGCCGCTCCGCTCGGGATTGAAAGAATCGCGAGAGCCGGCACGTAGGCGGAGAACGGTAGGGGTGGGGACTCCCGTGTTGGGGGGGCGAGGAGGAGCTGCGAGGCTTCGGGGCACCCGACTTAGCCCCTCAAGCCTTCCCCTTGCCCTCGAAAGGAAGGAGACTCGGGGTTATGGACAAAAGAGAAGGGAAACTGAGGCATAGTCTGGCAGAGACTTTGTTGTCCTGGCCCACCCCCTTTCACTTTCGGGGAGCCCCCTCAGTCGGGCCCCATTCTTCAGAGTCCCTGGCCTCAACCTCCCAGGCAGAGAGACCCAAGGCCCGGAGACCCGCCCCAGCCACTCACCCGGGCCGCGGTCTGGCCGCGCGGGCCGCCCCCCGCACAGTCGCACCTTGGACAGCAGGATGAGGAGCTGCTTCTGGCAAAGGGACTTGGTGCCGCGGGGACACACGCGCCGCTGTGCCGACACGGGCCGGCTGCCCCCGGGCTCGCGGACCTCCCGCTTCTGGCGGATCAGGCTACTGGCCAGCGCCGCCATGGCGCCCCGGGAAGAGACACCCCCAAACCAGCAAGCGCCCGGAGCGCGCTGGGCTCCCCCAGAGAAGCCCGTTCACCAGGGCATGCTCGACACTACAGTCCCGACTCAGCGCCCCACCCACAGGACCTGAAGATAAGCCTTAGACCCGTCCCTCCTACCCCCAGTCACCAGCTCCCACCCTTGGGCCCCGTCCTAGCTCCACCGGACCCAGCAGCCTATGTACCTCTCAGTCGACCCCACTATCGACTTTTGCCCCCTACTGAAAACTCTCCCCTTCCCTGCTTTACAGGGTCCCTGTTCCCCTATCCCAAAGCCAAGGCCCTCAAAATTTCCAAGATGTGGTTCCGATATCCCCAGGCACCTTTTCACCCTATTGTGGGACCCTGCACTCCTGCCAGATCCACTCTTGTAATCTACAAGGTGTGGGTCCTTAGCTTTGGGGGTATATTAGCTCACCCCACCCAACCCCTACTAGGGTGCTGCCAATGTCAGGGAAGAACCCAACCTTGGTGTCTTTGCCATTCTCTAAGTGGAGAGGATCACCCACTTTTTTCACTGAAATCCCCCAAAACTATGTCTGGGAATATCCAGGCTGTCCCTGGTCAGTGAGAAGGAGTTCCCAGACCCTGTCTGTGGACAATACCTTTTTTTCACCAAGTCACTCCCATTTCTAGTGGCACTGGGTTCCAGCAGCTGAGAGCCCCTTTCCTCACCTTGTTACCCTCCACTCCTTTTGAAGTCACCTCCAAAGCCTCCCTTCCTAGTGGATACACCAAGTCGTTGTCTGGAGGTCCCTCTGATACCTCGAAATAAGGAGCATCCGGTTTTGTTTTTTTTTTTTTCTGGCTGCCCCTTAAATTTCCTCGGGGACAGCTGGTGCTGTTTAGATCCCACGTCCCTCCAATCCAATCAGCCCCCCGAGAGAGGAGTGCACCCACGTTGTCACCAGTCCCCAAATGTGAACAAGCCCCCTACAAGTCAGAGCACATCAAAGCTTCCTGCGACAGAGCTTCCTGTCCTCCCCAGGACTGCCTATAGCACCCCCTCTTCCTTCCCCGACGCCCCTCAACCTGTCCTGTCTTGTTGATCCGGCGACGGGTGGCGCTGGCTCCGGTTCCAGGCTCCTCCCTCCCTGTTCCCTGCAAGTAGAGCTTCCCCCCACGCCCGGCTAGGCGCCCAGGACCCCAGGAAGGAGTGAGGGTGTCTCCGCAGAGCGCCCTGGTACAGCGAAGTCAGAGCACTGGGCCTGGCGGCTGGACTAAGCGGAGCGGCGGCAGCGGCGGCAGCGGCAGCGGCAACGGCTGTTGGGAAGCAGAGGCGGCGGCAACGACAGCAGCTCCCCCTCCTCCGAGAGCCGGCCCGGGGGCGGGGCAGGAGGCGGAGACGCTGGGAAAGACGGGGGGTGAAGCTGGGTGGATGGAACCCCGGGGTTCCTTGGAGGCAGGGAGTGGGGACAGTCTTAGTGGCAGGCGGAGCGGAGGCAACGCCGCATCTCGGGGTTCAGAGGAGGAGGGACAAGGAGGCGACTCCCCTGAATGGAACCCTGGATGGGGGGAGAGGTTGGGCTTAAGAGATGGAATGGCGGATGCCCCGAGAATGGAGAAAGGGAAGGGACCCTACCGCCCAGGATGGGAGCTCATAACTGGATGAGGAAAGTGGGGGGAATAACTGAAGAGATGAGGGTAGTGGTGAGATCTAGCCTGGGGCGAAATCCGGCCTCCTTAATATCTCTGCTTTTGTGTGAGCCAAATTGGTCAGTCCCTGGTCTCCATACCTCTCCCCCTTCCACGTTTTGTCAGCAAATACATTCCCCCCATCCTATTTACTCCTATGAGAAAAGACCGTAAGAACTGGAGGGAGATGGTTACGGGAGGCTGCACCGGAGTGGAAGGGTTGCTGGCCACAGATTTGGAAAGTAGAGAGGCCAGAATGGAACGACCTACGCTAAGAATGGGGCAGGGGAAGGGTGGGAGGATGGGGAGGAATCGGCGAGGCCTTCTAGAACGGGATCTTCGGGCAGGGAGCTAGATCTGTCTCCCAGGCGAGGGGAGAGCAGTGACCCTCCACATCCCGCTGGCCAGCAAGAAACACGTTCCACGCTGGTAGGAGTAGCGTCTTTAATGTACCCCGCCTCCCACGCCAGCTAAGCCGCCCCCCTTGCGCGCAGCCTTTGCTTCCTCTACCGCTGCGCGCAGGGCCCGGGTAGGGTCCCCGCGGAGCCGGGCCAACGCCCCGAGCAGCTCAGCGGCGCCGTCCCCCACGCGCAGCTTTCGGCCGCTCAGAAAATAGTGGGGCAGCACCCCGGCCTCGAGCACACGGCCCAGCTCATCCAGCAGCCCGAGGCAGCAGGCGCCCGCATTCTCGGGCCGCGCTAGATAGAGCGCGGGCAGCCGCTCGCAAGCCCAGTAGAGCAACGTCCTCAGGAGGTAGGGCGCCGCGGCCCGGGTCCCGGCCACCAGCGGGCGCAGCAGGGCCTGGGCCGCCGCGTGCGCTTGCAGCAGCGGAGCGGGTATGCGCGCCTTGAGCGCCAGCTCCTGGCGGGCGAAGCAGAGCTGCCAGCCCGAAGCGCCCGGCCGCTCTGTGCTGCTGCCAGGCACCAGGTAGAAGGACGACTCAGAGGCCAGCGGGCCGGCCCACGAGTGGCTCCGAGCCCCTTCGGGCCAGCCGGCCACGGACACCACAGGAATCAGGTCGAAGAGCAGGAGGTGGCGCGGGGGCCCCGGTGTAGCCAGGAGGATGGTGGTGAACCCTGCGTGGCGGGCTGCGTGGACCAAGCGCGGGGCACCCGGGACCGGGAACAGGGACTCAGCGACCGCGGCCAAAGAAGCAAAGAACCACGCAGCCACATGTGCGGGGCACAATGTGGGCCATGCCTCCTGAGCCTCCGACGGCTGTGGGACTGGGCTAACGACGGCTGCTTTGGTGACGTCACCATTCAGTTTTTTCAACGGTGCAGGAAAGCCAAGATCGGTTACGTCCTGCCCAGGCGACTCGGCCCCCGAAACGTTACTAGGTGATTTTTCCAAAGACACCTGCGGCTCAGGCTCACTGATGTAACCATGCGGCTGGTCCACCGAGCTTTGCCAGTCCTTGGGACTTCCTTCACTTTCAGTTCGGCGGATCGAATCACTTCCTCCTGGGACTGGGGGTCCTAGGCAATCCTGCCATGCCTCCCGGACCGAGGTTCCGCGTATCTGCTCTGGGAGACAGACCCACGCGTAACAGGATTCCACGTCCAGTTGCAGCTCCTGCCCAGTGCCGTCTAGCGAAAACACCGGCACCAGGAGGGTGAAGCCAGCGTCGTAGTGAGGTCCCCGGGCGTAGGGACCTAGGGGTGCAGGCCCCAGATCCAAGGAGCCCTCGCGAATCCCGCCACGAAGCAACAAGAGCTCTGCCTGGGGAGGAAAGCGGGGATCCCTGCGGTGAACAAGACCTAAGGAAAGAGAAGGGATTGTGAGGGCGTGACCCAAAGCCGGGGCGGGGTGGGACGGAGCTGAGATCTGCGAGTTCCCAAAGGCAGGGAGGGTTCCTTACCGAGCAAAGAGAAGACAAAGTCCTTGGCCCGGAGGAGGTCTGGTCCCGGCTTGGGCCCGTCACTCCAACTCTCCTGCACACCCAGCTCCTGGATCAACTGGGTTAGTTCCTGCAGCTGCGCCCCAGAGCAGAAGTCGATGTCCGTGAGCGGCCGGGCTGGGGCTGGGGGCGGCGGGCCCCACCAGGGAGCACTCCCCCAGACCGTGGAAGCCATGTGGCTCCACCGTGTTGGGCTAGGGAAAACACGGATGGGAGAAAGCCCAGCCCGGCCGTTCCTTTGCTGCCGAAAAGTCGCCCCTGTTCTTTTCTCTTTCCGAGGCCGAGAGAATGCCCCAGACACAGTCCGCCAATGGGTCTGCAGATGAAGGGCTCTAAATTTAGTCTTGAAAACGAACAAATACCTTCTCTGTCCTTGCCCTTTTCTTATATGCTAGTCCCCGCCCCCAAGGACCAGTTCACCTGACTCAGCAGGTTAAAAGTAGCTGTTGGACCACTCCTACTGAATGCGATAGCCAGTCTCTTCTGCCGCCTCTTGTCTACCTCCCCTTACCTCTTTTTCGGAAGAGGCTTATGGTCTGCTGCTCTCTTAGGGGTAGCTACAAGGGTTGGGAAGAGAATGGATAGAACGATTCAACAGGTAACTTCTTCCTACTGCCCATAAGGCCACGCCCCTAGATATGACCACGCCCCTTTCTGGAAGCTCTCGGGGTGGTTCCAGGCCGCCCCGCCTCCAGTCAGAGTTCAGTCACTCCTTTCCCTCTGCGGAGATCTCGCGCTATCCTAGGGGTTGTAGTTTGCCTTCCCTGCTATGAAGGCGTTGGGGCCACGCCCCCACGTCCTTTCTTGTTCCGCTGATGTAGTGCCTGATGGGAGTTGTAGTTTCTAAGGAGATAAACTGTTCTGTGTCTTTCTAAGCCCAGGTCAACCCTATACAAACATTCCTTGGGGTTGGAGCAGAGGGGTAATAGGATGGATCTGAAAAGCAAACAATTATGTGGGACATATCCTAGGGCCTGGGAGAAATAGGGGCCTCTACATCCCGTGTGTGAGTAGAGGATACCTGGTCGCTTAGATCTAGGAGGGTTCTTCCATACAATTATAACTTCATTTTGGAAATGAGACTGCAGCCTAGAAAGGTTGCACATGACTTGTCCAAGGTCAGAGCTGAGCCAGAGAGGTATTGGAAAGAGTCTTCCAGGCTGGGTGGGGAGGCATCTCCTTGGAATCGGTGGTGGTGGTGGTGTTAGGCAAGAACACACGGTGGTGACCCAGGAATGGACATCTGACTCAGGGAAGGGGCATACATATTAGCGATGCCCACCTCAGACACACATGGGTGGTGGCAGGGAAAACACTTCGGAGTCTCAGAGGTCTTGTGTGTACACAGACGAGTTATCAGGGCTGAAAATCAAGTCCAGAAGAAACTCCCAGCTGGGCTGGGGCAGCAATGGAAAATTATCAAGGGAAGGAAATTGCTTTCGGTAACCAATGCTATCAGGGACACAGCTTAAGTCCAGGATGAGACTAGAAGACAGAATAATAGGACAGAAAGGTAGGAAACCAGGGACAAGCTCACAGATTAGACCAATCCATCACTGGACCAGGACTTCTTACATCCTCATTTCCCCAGGGACTGTCTCCAGAATGAGATAGGCCTAAGTCTATGGGCAAGAGAATTAAGCAGAGACACCCAGAAAAATTAGAGTCCTATAAAGGAGGGTGATTCTCAGAATCCAGAGCTCAATTTGGGGAGCCCAGATCTCAGGGGTTCCTAGTCACTGACAAAGAGACCTCTTCTTCCTCAGCAACCGAGATCCCCAAAACACAGCTCAGAACTGGGGAGGCAGGTTTCCATACATCTGATTGTGAGCGAAAAGACTAGATCAGGAAAACTGAAGACTGGGCTCTTTGTCACAGTGTGGGGTAATCAGGCATCGGGCATCCCTACATCTTACCTTCTCCCCTGAGGGTGGCCTGTGAGCCACCCTAAAAAGAACTAAGTTCTCTGGGCTCTGCGGGAACTTTGAAGATGCTGGGGATGAGTGACAAGGGAAAGGAAAGTTCCTCTAAACTCTAAAGCATTGCTGTCCAGTAGGATTTTCTGTGATAGTGGAAAAGTTCTAAATCTGTGCTGTCCAATACAGTAGCCACCAGCCACACATGGTTATTGAGTACTTGAAATGTAGATAATGAGGCTGAGGAACAGAATTTTAAATTTTATTTAATTTACATTCTGATAGCCATATATGGCTAGTGGCTACTGTATTGGACAATGCAGTTCTAGGGCCTTGGGGATAATGGGTTTAGCTATACTGCTATGGAGGAGAGGCAGGGGCAAGGATAGTCCCAGTCCTCATCAGGCCCTGCGGGTGGCCAGTGTCAGGAATGGGGGCTGGTGTGGGTGTCCTCAAACAACCACAGAACACTTCTCTCGCCTCTTTATTCCTGATGCACATTTGTCCCCTCTTTTTCTGAGGTTCTCATCACACACTGATATCCCCACTCCTTGATGGTCTCTGGTGAGTTGCTGGGTGCCTCTTGGCGAAGGCGCCTGGGAGATAGAGCTTCACACTTGTCTCTGCCCACTCCAAACTGTCTCTGGCGGGCATCAAAGACCACATGCCCTACCCTGGTGCCTGGTCCGGGACAGTGGGGCTTCCAGTTGATCTTGGGAGGCATAGACATCTGGCGATAGTTCTGGCAGGCTGGAGGAACTATATCCACAGGGCGGTACACCCAGTCTTGGCTGCCTGCTCTCCGGGAGGATGGCTGCAGCTCAATTAGTACAGGCACCTCTGAGAAGGTTTGCAGGTCATTGTAGATCACCTGGGCCTTGGAAGAGCAGGAGTTCTGACTGAGTGGGACAGAAGTCCATGGTCCGTGCTGCTCTGCACCCTCCTTCTGAGGAGCCTCCTCAGATACAAATGATTTCATCAGGGACAGTGTTGACTTTGTGGTCTGAGGTGGGCCCAAGACTTGGACAGACTCAGTGCCTGCAGCAAGGCCTGGGTTCTTGTGGAGGTCAGGATTTGGGATAAGGCATGTGTCCTTGTAGAGGCCTGATTCCTCGGTAAGGCCTTGAGTCTTGGGGAGGCCAGAGTCTTGGGTAAGGGCTGGGACCTTATGGGGGCCAGGATCTTGATTCATTCCTGGGTTCTTGTGGAAGCTGGGGCCTTGGGTATGTTCTGGGCTCCTGTGAATTCCAACATCTTGGGTAAGGTCACATTTCTTTTCAACTTCAGTGGCGTGGATAAGGCCTAGATTCTTATGGAAGTCAGAATCTTGAGTAAGGCCCAGGCTCCCGTAGACTCCAGAATCTTGAGTATTCTTATCGTCTCTTGTACTCTCTGGATTCTTGTAGTCTCCTGAGTCTTGGGTAAGACCTGAGCCCTTAAGGAGGCCAGAGGTTTGGACAAGGCCTGGGCTCTTGTGGAGACCAGATTCCTGGGAAAGGCCTGAGCTCTTGACTCCAGAGTCTTGGGCAGGGGATGGCCTCTTCTGCTGGCCAGAATCTTGGGTAAGGCCTAGACTCCTATAGACTCCCGGATCTTGGGCATTACCTGTACTCTTGTAACTTCCAGATTCTTGAGAGGGGCCTGGGCTGTTTTGGAGACCAGCTGTTTGGGACAAATCTTGACTTTTGTAGAGTACAGTCTCTTGGTTTCCTTCTAGATTCCTATAAACTCCAGAGTCTTGCTTAAACCCCGAGGTCCTCTGAATATCAGAAGTTTGGGGAAATGTTGTGTTCTTGTGGAGGCCAGAGTGTTGGGTGAGACATGTGCTCCTAAAGATACCTGCATCTTGAATAGGACCTACGCTCTTTGGGGTAATGACTGGATTCTTGTGAAGGCCAGAGTCTTGGGTAAGGCCTGGGAGCTTACACAGGCCTTGATCTTGAGCAAGGCCTGGGTTCTTGTGGAGGCCTGGATTTTTGGTAAGGCCTGGATTCCTGGAAACTTTAGAGTCTTTTGAAGGGCTTGGGGTCCTTTGGAGGCCAGAGTCTTGGGTGAGACCTAGACTCTCATGAAGTTCAGGGGATTGAGGTTGGATTGGGGGTTGGGAAATGGTGGAGAACTGTAGAGGGATGGGGAACTGGGAAGAGAGGACAGACTGAGGAGACTTGGAGGTTGGGGGAAAGGTAGGGGTTTGTATTAAGATGGAGGGCTTCTGGTTGTTGGTGGGTTGATGAAGGACAAAGGATTTGGGAGAAACAAGAGGCAGAGAAAGAGTGCATGGTGGAGGAATGGTGCACAGTGAGCTCTGGGCATTGGTTGGAGAATGAAAGCAAGGTTGAGAAGGTGTAGCATCCTTGGAGTAGACCAGGAATTTGGGGTAGACTGGAGCTTGGGAGTCTGTGTTTCTCCTCTCAGAACCGCAAGGATGGAAGCTGCAGTAAGGGAAGGTCTTGGGCTGTAAGAAGTTGTCTGTGGCATCATTTGAGATCTTCCATTCCATATTCCCCAACTCCCGGTAACCCAGTATGGATCCTGTGGAGGGCTTGGCATTGTCCCCACTACGTTGATTAGATGTTTGCTCAGCTGTACCAGAGCTCACCAGGCCCTGCCCCTCTCGGGGCCTGGAAAGACTGCCCAAGTACTTTCTGGAATACCCAGAGTTCTGGGCAGGGCACACATGGAATAAGTTCTGCTTTACCCTGTGGGCATTGTAGACCACATGGCCAGTGGAGAGGCCTTCTGGGGCAGGGTAGGAAGGCAGGGTAGAGGGAATAGGAGTTAGGATGGGGGTAGAGCTGGTGGCAGGGACAGGAGCAGGGACTGGAGTGGTAGTCAGAGCCATGACCAATGCTGGGGCAGGGGTTGGGGCAGAGATTGGTACAGGGGCTGGTGTAGGGGCTGGGGCAGGAGTAGTGGCAGGGGCAGAAGTTGGGGGAGGGGCTGGGACAGAGGTTGGGGCAGGGACAAGGGTGTGGGCATGGGTGTAGGTTGGAGGAGCCTGGGCCAGGGTGCGGGCTGGGGCGTGGACTGTTCTGTGCTCTGGGCTGTGGCCCAGGGCGTGGACTGAGGTGTGCTCAGGGCCCGGGGCCTGGGCGCGGATGTGTTCAGTGGGGTGGACTGAGGAGCGGATCTGAACCTGGGTGGAGGTATGCTCAGTGGGGTGGACTGGGGAGCGGGTCTGGGCCTGGGGGTGGGTGTGCTCAGGGGGGTGGACTGGGGAGCGGGTCTGGGCCTGGGTGGGGGCCTGGGTTGGGTCATAGTCTAGGGTCTTAGTCTTGCTCTTTTGGGGCAAGTGGAGTGGAACCATGTCCAACTTGCTCACCCTGGGGAACTGGGAAGATGTTTCTTGCCTGGAGAAAAAGGTGGCTTGGGCCTTTAAGGCTGTGACCTGAGGAGCCTCCCCAGCTCCCATCATCCCCTCCTTCCACAGTCCCCATGGAGCCTCCATGGGAGCCCTGGTGTGTCCACACTGAGGTGGCATCCAGGAGCACCTAGAAGCCTTCTCATCATTTATGTCTGGTATCCAGGAGTCAAGGTGGTTAGGGTGCCCGAGCAGGAAGCTTGGGCGATGATGGAAGCGGGAAAAGACTCTTGCGAACAGGTTCTTGGGATCCACGGAGCAGCGCGTACACATGGGATGGCTGCCTATACAGCTGGGTTGCTTGTCTGCAGGGAAAGGTGGGATGGGACAACACTGGGTTCCTGAGAGGCTGAGAATGGGGAGAGGGATAGAAGAAAGGGCACAGACCACATCCCCTTGAGCCTGTGCTGGGACCCACTCACCTTTGGGGAAAAAATGATGGAAAAGAATCCGCAGGGAGCTCTTCAGATGCTTCCAGAGCTGAGGGGAGCAGGGGAGGGGAGAGTCCGAAAGTAGAGTGAGCCCTGAAGTCCAACCCTGGCCACATCCCAACAGCCCTCTTACCTCAGCCCCTTCAAGACCCCAGGGCTCCCCCAACCCTGCTGCCCAGACCCTCCTCTGACCAGAATCACCACATTGATCCCCACGTTGAGCAAGACGACGCTGCCCAGAATCAGAAGAATTGAGTCTCCTAGATCCTGGCACTTCCTGAGGTTGGTGCCAGAGCACACTTGGGCTCTGTGGTGGGCTCGCTCACCCATGGCCGGGGGTCCCAGGACTACCTGGGCCCCCTGGCCCCCATATGCTCACTATGATCCAGACTCCTCTGGTGGGGGAGGGGGAGAAGGACTGGATCATAATGGGGCAGGTAGTTGGGGTCACAATGAAGGAGGGGGAGGAAAAGGAGGACCCAGGGTGGCATTCCCTGGTAACCGGGCTCAGGTAACCTGAGCCTGGACAGTCAAATAGGGCTGGGAAGCTAGCACACCTCCCCTCCTGCCCTCATTCGTTCCCTCACTGCCTGCTGACTCACTCATTCAAACACTCATGCATTCCATCCCCTTGACCACTCCTGAGACTGGGAAGACCTTGGCCTCAGAGCCCTGGGGAAGGCCTGGCTGGAATCCAGAGCCTTGGCCTTCTTCCTGCCCTTCACTGGGCCGAGGGCCTGCATCTACCCAGATGTGGAATGCCCAAGTCTGGATTCTGACCTCAGCTTCTTATATGGGGACAGGGAGAGCAGAGACACAGAGTAGGTGCCCAGAGACCAGTGGTTTGGAGTCTGCAGCTGCAAGATCTACTTAGTGGATGGTGCAGGACCAGGAGGGGCCTGCTTGCAGGACTGTGGCCACTAAGCCAAGGGGAACCTCATGTCAAGAAGGGGACACTGGCTTCTCATTTCAGGAAGCCAAGGGCAGGAACCCAGGTCAGCAGAAGGAGTGGTGCTTCCAAGCCACAGACCACCACAGTGTTTCCTGGACTCTGTTGCTCTTTATTCCTCTCTCCATGCCCTGCCCCACTGCCCACTTTCGCTCCTGGTCAGTTAAATTTCCCGGTCCGGCTCCTGTGCAGGGAGGGCCTCGAGGCCGAGGTGGAAGGTGGTGGGAGTGAGTTGGCTCGTGCTCGGCTCTCCTGCACTTGCCGCTTCAGCTCCAGGCTGTCGTACACCTGGTAGTTGGCATTGCCCCCCGGATTCCGTCTGAGTGGCATGAAGGTGGGCGGAGGTGGGGGAAGCTCAGCAGCCTGGACTTCAGGCAGGGGCTGGGAGGAGCGGGAGAGCAGGGCTGAGCTGGGAGCTGGGGCTCGGTGGTATGAGGCCTCACCCAACACTGTGAGGGAGGTGGAGGTAGTCAGAGGGTGCCGAATGGGCAGTGCCTCTGCCCACTCGGCCGCCCGGTGCCGAACCTCATGTGGATCTCGGGAGCTGTAGCACAAGTGTCCCGTGGACGGGTGGGGGCTGCGGTTGGGCTGGCTGTAAGCATGGCTGGGGAGGCTCCGCCGGTGGGACTGTGGGGAGCACTGCTCTCGGGCCTCGGGCCGGGAGCCGCGGGGCACCAGGACAGATGGAGGCTCAGAGCCCTCCAGACCACGCCGCCGCTGATCCCAGGAGTCACACAGTAGCTGGCCCCCTGAGGAGTAAGGGCTGTGCACCCTGGGGACCCAGGAGGGGTTACAGGGCAGCTGGTGGGGAGTTGGTGGAGATGAGGTCCACTGCTCAGCCTCCATATTGCCCCAGATGTGGGACTGTGAGCAGAGGGGCCTGTAGGACTGCAACCTCAGCTCTGACTTGGCCTCCACACGCTTTGGCATGCGGCGCAGCTCAGGTGACAGGTAGAGAGAAGGTGGTGGCAGGCTGGCCAGAATCCCACCCTGGCGGCCCCACAGTCCCATATTGGAGGGCAGGCCCATTCGCGGGTAGAGCCCTCCCCAGCCCCGCTGTGGGTACTTGGGATATGGGAAGGACAGGTCATCCTCCTCTTCCAGGTAGGAGTCCACATCCTCTGGATCAAAGGGGGGCATCGGCTGCATCTGTGACATCTTGCGGCTGTGATGTTGGCTATGGAAGACGGAGCGGTTGTGGGGGAACTGTCTGTGGTTCTTCAGCCTCTGCTGGTGGCTGCAGCTGTGGTGGCAGCGGCGGCGGCGGCGGCGGCAGTGGTGACAGCGTGAGCAGCGGCTGAGGATGTGGTGGTAGCAGGAAGAGGAGTAGCAAGTGGGCCGGGCCATCTTCACTTCTACAGGGTCCAGGGTGCAGTGGATGTGGACATCTTGGGCCTTGGCTGGTGAATCTTCGGGAGAACTTTCACAAGCCTGCAACATTTCATCTGGGGGAGGCAAGAGTCCATGAGGGCAGAGCAATTGTCATAAGAGTTCAGGGTTGGGAACACCGGGGCCTGGGTTTCTAGGGCTGTGGTGGCGGGGTGGCAGGGGGTCCCTACCTCTCTACCTACCATACTTACTTTTTTGATTAATCCAACAGATCATCTTGTCTAAGGCATTCTGGAGCCCATGCCACATCTGGGGGTGGGGTAGGGTGAGTGGGTGGGAATGAAGGCCAGGCTCTCCACCCCCACCCTCCACCCCCCTCCCAGTCAAGAGCACTCCTGCAGGTAGAGGTGCAGGCTGCAGCTGGCTTCCATCCTCAGCCCTCTTTACCCTTTACCCCAAGGGGTGGTCCACAAAACCATCACTGACCACAGTTGCCATGTTGATCCCAATGTTGACAAGAATGATGAGGCCCAGCAGCAGGAGTAGGAAGTCCTCAGCATCCTGGGGACTTTCTTGGTATTGATTGCAGCATCGCAGGGTGTCATACCAGAGCTGGTTTTCCATGGTGGGGGGGTCCTAGGGCCACCTGGGCCGCCCCCCCCCCACCGGCCCCGACCCACACTGCACTCATGCCAGGACCTGGGAACACCTACCAGCTGGTGAGGGAGCCGGGTCATAATGAGGCACATTGAGGGGAGTCACAATGCAGAGGTGGCAGCTCTTTTATCCACTTGGATGACCCTTTATGTGGCCATCTCTGCCCCTGGCTCCCACTCAGTGGAGCCCAGTCCCCAGATATCTCAGAGTTCAATCTGTCCCTCTGTCTCCATGGGGCTTGCTTAATACCTGATTCTTGATTTGAAAACATGGTAGCTACAGTTGTGAGACAGTCTTCATAGGAATTGAATCATGCATAAAGGATTTCCTCCATTTTATTGTTCTTTTGAGACATTATGGCAGCTTATGTAGCCTGTTGGTACTTCCCAACCCATGCTTACTTGGGGCCAGCAGCTAGGGTGACTAGATGGATGAATGACAGCAAGATTCCCTCTGGGATTGCCACACTGCACCATTCCCTCCCTGTCTTGCCCATTTCCCTGTCATAATCCCTCTAGCAACCACCCTACCCATCCCTTTCTGGCCAGGGATTGCAGCCCTCGGTGCTGGTGGTTGTTGAGCCCATTGGCCCCTTCGCTTCAGGGCAAGACTGACTTCTACCTTGCTGCGGTTGCTGCCTCTGCCACGGACCACTCCTCTCCATCCTAACCAAATGCCCTCCCACTGAGGCGCCCTTCTAAGTTGAAAAACTGCTAGCTGCCACCTTAAGAAAACCACATGAAATTCACAAAGCACCAAATAGATGTAATTGTTGATATAACAAAAGGAGTCTTCGATTTAAACCAGGTTCATCACTGGGGTCTGTGAAAGTGGTGCCCTGGGGACCTCAAGTCATTTCTTTGCACAATGAACAACTCAGCAGAATAGAGGAACAGCTTTTGGTGGCGAACACAATGTAGTTTATACAGAAGTCGAATTATAATTCAGGTGATAACACCTGAAATCTATATAATGTTATAAACCAGTGTTACCTCAATAAACAAAAAATAAATAGAGGAACAGCCAGTGGGCATTTCCCATCAAGCCTGCAAACACATAAGAGGTGCTCAGTGCACACTCACTGAATGGAATCAGTTTAAAATGATCAATTACGCTAGTTGAATGAAAATGATCAGAGAAGCAGGGCGATTCACAAAAGGCCTGTACCTATCCTGGGTACATTCCAGGAACCCATCTGGTGTGGAAGGTGAGGTCCAGTTCCTTCAGCCTGGGTGCACTCACATGGCTACTTGTTCCCAAGTTGTGTATGTGCACACACGTACGTGCGTGCATGCATATGTGATCCCAACTGTCTAGGAGTAGGGTAGAGCCTGGGTTTCCCTGATGTCCAGTGGATGGGATATTCTGATGAGTTCACATGGCAGACTGAAGATGGGAGATCCCAATGGGCCAGGCTGACTCAGTGGCAATGGGAATCTACCTGTGGGAGCAGGGGGATGGAGCATCTGAGGTCATGAAGTTGATCCTTGGTGCCATTGTGACCATGAATAAGTCACTTGGTCTTTCTGAGCCTCAGTCTCCTCATTTGTGACATGGAGGTGTTAATCAGAGGAGTGAGGTCACAGAGGGCTGTGATGTTATGAGGTGGCCCTTGGGAGTGTCCCCAATATTTCCTCCTCTGCTCCAAGCCTGCTTGAGGGTACAGGAACTTCACCCTCAGCCATCCCTCCCCAAAGAAACCAGGGTTTAAGAGGGAACCACATCTCACCCCTAACCGCAGCGTAAAGCTGGGCTCTGGCAGGAACAAGACCTCTGAGGGGCTGGGGTCATGGGGATGAGGGTTTCCCTTCTAGTGCAAGAGTGCCTGCGGATCTGGGGTGAAATTTGGGGGCCTTCTCTGGGCACTAAGGAAAAGAGAGTAGAGTCAGGTGGGAGTCTTACAACCACGAAGGGCCTAGGAAAGGGCTGAGGACAGGGCCTGGGGATGCCAAGAGGTTGATGAGGGTCCTCAGGGCTCTGTAGGCCCTGTTGCCAGGGAGATCATTCCCTTAGCAACCAGGGCTTCTGGGTGCTGTGTGGGCTCTGGTACCCCCCACACCACCACAAACCACCTCCTCTCTCCTTTTTATTCTTTTCCCAGTCACCTCTCTGCCAGGGAATGGTATACCCAGTCCTTGCCCATCCCCTCAGCGGTGCTGGATCCGGAGGCCAGGGGGTAACAGTGGGACAGGGCCTCCACCTCCCGGGTCAGCTCCCGAAGCCGCCGCCTCACATCGCGGGCATCATACACTATGCGGCCTGAGGAGCGGCGCCGGGGGATGTCAGGGACGATTGCTGGACCCCGAATGGGTGGCGGGGCTGGTGGGGCTGGCGAGCACTGCTCCTGCTCTGCCTCGGCCCCGGCCCCCGCCCTACCTCCACTGTTCCTGTGGCTCAGGGCCTGAGGGCTGGGGGGTGGGGGGTTCACAGGGTACACATAGGCCTCTAGGCCCAGTTCTGACCGCATCTCTCTCTTGAGGGGCCTTTCCTCTACGGTCTGCCGGAAGCGGATGGTCTGGGGAGGTGGCTCCACAGTGTCCTGGGTCCAGGGAGCCCAGAACCCCCAGGTGGGTTGGAAGTCTTCCCAGTCCTTGGGGCGATCCCAGTTGTGGGAGCAGATTGCTGGGTGCTGATAAGGGGGCTTCTCGTCATTGTCAGTGTCTGGGGCCCAGGCTACTGGGCAGTGGGCACGGCGCACTGAAGAGCCTCGATGGCGATGGCGGCGAGTGGGTGGGGGGGTCACGGTCATTTTCACAGGGTCCATGGTGCATCGAAGGTGGACTGCAGGGCAGCTCTGCTTCAGGGGCTGGGTCTGCTTCCCAGGTGAGGATGACTTAGAAGCTTCTGTGGATCAGGGAGAGGTGAGAGGCTGGTGAGGAGGCTGGCTCCTCCAAGGATGGAGAGGCAAGGTGCAGGGAGAGAAGCTGCACAGCTATGGTGTCTAAGAGGAGAGACCAGGAGGGGAAGAGGCCAGGGTCAGGGCTAGAAAGCCTGGTTTCTGCCCCTCCTACGCCCCAACCTCCAGCCCCTGCTTACCTTTGTCACAAACAATATGGAACACTTGGTGTAAGAAGCCACGGAGTCTGCGCCAGAGCTAGGTGGGGGAGGACACAGTGACCCCAGGCAGGCCCTGGCCACCAGGCCTGTCCCCCCACCCCACCATCCTACCAGCACCCTCCTGCCCGGCCCCACCCTGACCAGCGTCACCATATTGATGCCAATGTTAATGCAGATGATGAGGCCCAGCAGCAACAGGAAGGAGTTGCCCAGGTCCTGGCAGTTGTTGGTGTTGGGGCTTTGATACGAAGCCCACCCAGGCTGTGGCCACTCAGCCATAGCCATGGGGGTTCCTAGGGCCACCGGGGCCACTAGGCCCCCAGCCCACCGTGCCCACAGTATCCAGTGGCCTGCCTGCCTGTCCCAGAGGCTACTGGGGGTAAGCGGGTCACAATGATGCTGGGGCTCTCCCTCACAATGTGCCAAGAGGGAGAGTCCTGGGCCCACAGTTGACCCTCCAGCCTGGGCCCAGGCCTTGGCAGAGGCCAAACCCTTCACCTTGCAGGCCTTTCCTGTAGCCAGCCACCTGGACAGCCCATGGGCCCTCTGGCCTATCTGGTGTCTGCCCCCATCAGCCCCTGCCCAGTTCTTCCCTACACCAGGCTCTGACCTCTGCAGAGACACGGCTCCTGATCTGAACTTCCCAAACAGCCCCATTACCATGGCAGTCTTACTCCAGCACCCACTCCCCCTTTCTCTCAGACCTCGGAGCTAGGAGCTGTTCACTGAAAAGGGCTGTGGGCTCGGACGCCCTCTTCCTCCCTCATCGGCAGTCACTTCCCCAAGACTTGTTGTTTTCGGAGCCCCCCATCCCCCCCCCCTTGCTAACACAACGGCAGGCACAACCAACAGTTAAACTTTTATATTTACAATATTCTCTTCATCTTTTGCCAGGTTTAAAAATGTGTACAGAGCCGCGAAGTGTTGGGGTGTGTACATGGGATTGTCAGGGAATTGTTCTGGGGAGAGGGGCTGGGCATTGGAGTCCGTGGCTGAATCATGGGGTCCCCCAGCCCCCCTCCCATGCCCCAATTTGGGGGGCATCTGTCTACAGGGTTCAGGGCCCAGGTCCCTAGCATTTAGAGGGCATGGCTGTTTGGAGAGGAGCTGGACCAGGCAGGGAGGGGTGGGAAAAGAACTAAGTTTCCACAGGAGGAGGCGGGGGAAAAGGGACAGTCAGGAGGCAAGGTTCTGGGGAGCCAAGACCAGGGACTCTGGATTTAGGTGTCAGTGGAAGACAGCACCCCACCCCCTACTCAAGTTTGGCACTAACAAACCCACAAAATGCCAGATGAGGATTCTCTCCTGCTCCACTGGTGTCCCTTAAAACCCTTCCTGATACCGTTCTTCTCCCCAGAGGCTCAAACTCTCTCCTCAGGTCCCCTCTGGGTAGTCACCTCACACACGTCCTTTCAAATTCTTCCTGCTGGTGTCTGCCCAAGCCCCGTCTCCCACTGCCCCTTCCATCTGTTCCTCAGCACGGCTGACCTCATTCTCTCCCCAGCTCTTCTCCCCTCCACCCTCCACCACTCGTTTCCTTCAGCACTGGCGGCTAAGGGAAGAGGGGGCAGGTCAAAGAAGGGAGTGGGCAGCTGAAGGGGAAGCTGGTCTGACAGAGATGGGGACAGCTTCAAAGAGGAAGACAGAGATGGAGGAATGGGGAACTGAGGCACAGAGGGAGGGATGAGACATAGTGAGGAGAAGAGAGAGACAGGTGGGACCCCTTTAGCTGCCACTTTCTCTCCCATGTATCCACCTGCACCCACATTTACCTGCCCTGGCCCAGGACTGGGGAATCCTTGGCACACTTTGGGGGTCTTCCTCCCTCAAACTCACCTACCCAGTTTGGCATGGATGAGCAATGGCCCGAAGACTGAGGGAAAGGCTGTCCTCAGACCCGGATGAGGGCTTTGTTCAAACATGCATGGCTTCTGTGGGTGACAGGTGCCATGCCCCCACCCCCCAACTCAGCATCTCTGGTGAAGGGAGGGCAGAGCTCTCCCCTCAGGGTTTGTACATCCCCCTCAGCTCCATTAGTTTGAAGTCTGTTCCCACTGGCTGTGTGAGGAGGAATTAAGTGCTGGGCCTGAGGCCTGGGGATGCAGAGAGGTGCTAGAGAGAAAGGGACCGTCTGCATGGGAAAACACACATCCACATGCAATAACATACTTCCGCTCGGAGAAACATGTCCCTGACCCATGGGAAAACAAGTTTCCAGGCAGGACAGGGACGCACGGATCTCCTCCTATCCCCCTGGCAGGGAATCTGTGTCATCTGTGGAAGGCGAGGCCAACTGGGGAGAACGTGCTCCATCTGACTTGTGCCACAGGGGAGAAACATGCTTTGCTGGGGTGGGGAAGGGTGTGGGGCAGGGAGAGGGGGCCTGTGATTTCCTTGCTACTTCCCAGGCACCACCCTGTGTTGTCTGGTGGCCAAGGGTTACTATATGTGAACACACCACTTCCAGGGTCTCCATGGGGTGGGGAGGGGGGAGGAGGTAGGAGAAGGCATGAGGGAACAGGATTCTGGGGTACAAATCCCCGCAGAAATTCTTTGAGGGGGCCAACATGTGTCCAGGGCGGCAAAAAAAACCTCACCCTGCACATGGGAAAACACACCCCCTCGTGAGAAAGCACACCTCCGCGTGGGAAAATGCTCCCATGTTTCCACACACCGAAGACTGGTGTCCCAGTGGAGGGCAAAAAAACGCCCTCCAGTTGTACAAAGGCCCAGGTCCAGAGAAGAGAGTGGGCCTCTCTGCATGGGCAAAACACGCATCCTGGTGAGGAAACCCACGTCCACCTAATGCTCCTCGACGTGTGACAGCTCCACACGAGAAAAGCCTGTGGCCAAGTCCTCCTCCCTGCCTTCCAAGTGGCACTTCCTGCCGGGCTGGGAGGGCTGGGGAGGAGGGCCCCCCCAGGCTGCCCCCTATACCCGAGTAGTGGAGTGGGGGTGGGGTAGCGTGTTGTTGTGGCTGGTAGCAGTGGGGGGAGGTGGGGGGAAGGGCCCAAAGGGATGGAGGGAGGGGGGCGGCGGGGGCGGCGGGGGCCCCAGGCCACTGGGCAGCAGGGTCAGGGCCCCGGGGGCCAAGAGAGGCACATCGTCTGGTGCCCGGCGCAGAGCCAGGGTGTAGTCGGGCGGACAGGCAGGGCGTAGGGCTTCAGCAGGGTCCGCCCCGACGCCACCTCCCCGCTTCAGCTGCAGTGACACCAGCTCCTCCTCTGGTGGCAACTCGCGGCCGGTGGCCGGGAGCAGGGAGCCCCCACCAGGCACACCAGAGCCTGAGCCGCCTGGTGGGCTGAGCCGCCTGCACCGCAGCTCCTGCCGCCGGTCCCGCTTGTAGTAGAGGGCAGCAAAGGCGAGGATGTTGAGGAAGAGGAGGGAGGCGCCCACAGCCACAGTGACACTTAGCTCCGTGGAGTAGTCTCGTGAGTCCCCAGGGAAGCGGTCATAGGCCCTGGGGCCTGGCTCGGGCTCGGGTTCGGGCGGCAGAGTGGCAGGCGGCGGGGGCCGGCGTGTGCCCGGGGCGCCGGGCGGTGGGCGAGGCGGCCAGCGTGTGGCGTAGGGAGGCAGGCGTGTGGTGGTGGTGAAGAGCTCCGTGTGCAGGTTGTGCAGGTGGGGCACCAGCTCTAGCCAGAAGGCCACCTTGTTGGCGCGGTAGTTGTCACGCACGCGCGGCTTCAAGCCGATGTGCAGGTACTGCTTCTCCTTGCTGTTGAACTTGCTCCACACCACCTCCTCAAAACGATTGGGCTTGGTGTGGATGAACTTAGTGTCCTGCGGCACTGGCTGGTTGGGATCACTGTGGGCACAGGAGGGCAGGGAAAGGAGGAGTGAGGGTGAGGCTCCAAGGAGGGTGTAGGAGGAATGGGGAGGGAGATGGACAGAGATGCAGAGAGCCAGGGAGACAGAAAGAAAGTCAGAGAAAAAGAGAGAGGCAGAGAGACAGGAGATGGACACGAAGAGACAGAGAAACTGCCAGAGACAGGGACAGAGAGACAAATAGGGATGGAGACAGACTGCCAGAGATGAGGACAGAGGGCCAGAGATAGGCACAGACAGACAAAGAGATAGCCAGTGAGAGAGGCAGAAGCTGAGACTGAGTGAGATACAGACATGTAGAAACAGATAGACAAAGACACAGGAGAGACAGCCAGGGTGAAATCAGCAAGCAAAAAGGAAACAGATCAAAGAGAGCAGAGGGAGAGGGAGAGATATCAATGGAGTTCAAGAGAGATGTAGAGATAGCAATAAAGAAACAGACAGACACAAACAGTTACACATACTCAGACACACAGACTGGAGCAGTCAGAGGGGCAGAGCACTGGGAGAAGAAAGAGAAAGGGTGGGGAGGCAAGGGAGGGAAGGAGAGAGACATGGAGCCAAAGCCAAGTGAGCCCACCCCCAGAAAGAGGAACCTCTCTGTCTAACTCTGCTGAATCTCCAACATGCAACTCAGTGCCTGGCACAGAGAAGGTGTCCAGCAGGTGTCTGAGTGGAGAAGACAAGAGCACCTTAATGGAGGAATGATGGCTGTATGAAGGAGTGAGGGAGAGAAGGAGCTGAGGATGGAGGGTGTGTGTGCCTTGGCCTGCAAGGGTGCCCCACCCAGCCCCTCTGGCCCTCACCCAGTCTTGGCGAAGTTGGTCCAGTAGGTCATGACCACGGCACTAAGCATGACATCATTCTTGGAGAAGTTGCAGGGGAAGAGGTCAGTGGCGCCCACCATGGGCACACCGAAGACATAGGGTAGCTCATCCCCATGCGCTGCGTCTGCCCACTCGGGCCGGCCCTCAGCCTGGCAGTGGTGGTAGAAGGTGTAAAAGTAGACAGGGGACTGGTAGTCGGCGTGCAGCTTGGCAGTGGCCACAGCTGGTGCCACCCACTGGTGATCAGTAAAGAGCGCCAGCAGGGTCTTGCGCCGCATCTCGCCATTGTCCCGGTCGGCCCAGTCTGTGTACATAAACTTGATGGTCTCCCGCAACACATCCTTGCCCTCCGGGTAGCCATACAGGTTGTCTACAAAGTTAGAGACTGTGAAGTCAAAGGCGCTGGCGGACACACCGTCCTCACTCTCTGCAGAGTCCTCCACGAACTTGAGGCCCTCTCCTTGGTTGACACCGATGAGCATGTCGTAGTTGAGGAATTCTCCCTGCTGCATGAGGATCTCAGGGTCATCAGGGACGACATCACCGTCCACCACGGGCCCGAAGGCGATGTGGTAGCTGAGGAAAAGGGGTCAGGGTCTCATTACTTGCTCATGGCTTCCTCTCAGTTCACAGTCTGCTGAGCCTCTGCCCAGAAAACCCTTCTCCCCTAGTTAAAAATCTCCTGAGTGCTTCAGGATACCTGGCCTCTCAGAAAGTCTCCCTGAAGCCCTTCATGGCATCTTGTGCACACCTGCTCTGTTTAGGCACCTCCACTCAGGGAAGGCTTCCGAGAAAGAAGAAGGCAGAGCCCCTAGAGGGGCCTGAAGCCCACCTCTCCTTGCCAGATGGAATGCCTGTGGGCACTTCTCATCCTCAACCTCCTTGGAACCAGCAAGGACCTGGCCCTCTCCCACCCCCACCCTCACCCCCATACCGGGCAGGCTGCACGTCCTGGTCCACCAGCTCCCGAGAAGGCTTCCGGCGCAGACACTCCACAGCTTCAGCACTGTCCTCCCGGTCACAGCCCACCTTGGCCGCCAGCAGCCGCGTGTATTTGAGCGGCTGGTAGTTGACAGACCAGCTGGAAATGGCAGTGCCACTCTGGGCGATGGCCTTCTGGAACAGCCCTGGCGAGACAGGCAGGCTTCAGGCTGGGTGGTATCAGCCCAAGGGAGAAGGGAGAGCTGGTAGGGTCGGGGGTGTGGGAAAGGAGAAGGGAGGAGCAGACTGAGGAGGTCGCTGGTACCTTCTGAATGATGGGAGAGGATCAGAAGGTTGACACAGGAGGCCCCTGCCCCGGACCCAAAGATGGTGATGCGCTCGGGGTCACCCCCAAAGTGGGCAATGTTTTCACTGAGCCAGCGCAGGGCCTGGATCTGGTCCAGGAGCCCATAGTTGCCTTTTGCAGCCTGGTCCCCAGTGCTGAGAAAACCTGGAGGTAGAGGAAGAAAGGGGCTCCCTGGGGGTGTCACAGCACCCTTGCCCCTTTTCTGGGCAGCTCAGTCCAGCCCAGAAGCCATTCTGCTTCTGCTGGGTTTAGAGGAACCCTGCCCGCGAGGATCCCCTCCCAGACTCCAGCCCCTAGAGTTGGCTGCCCACCCTCACCGAGCACCCCAAGCCGGTAGTTGAGCGTAGCTACAATGACGTTGCCATAGGCAGCCAGGACGGAGCCATCGAACATGTTCCCGGTGCCCTCCATGTAGGAGCCTCCGTGAAGAAACAGCATCACAGGCTTCTTCCCAGAGTCCCGGATATCTGTGTGGGGAGAGGGCGGGAGGGTGGGCCAGGATGTGGGGGACAAGGATATAGTCAGACCGGAAGCAGTGCCGCCCAGCTCCCAGGCCTGCTGGGGACCAGCCTGGAGCTCAGGGGACATGTCACTCCCATCCCTGGGGGGCAAGACCGGATTCCCCTCCCTCCCTCCCCAGCTAGCCGTGGCAGAAGGTCCCTCCCCACCTCCTGCCAGTCTGTCCCACAGCACTTCTCCAAATGCTGGGCAGAGCTTCCAAGAAGCCTAACAGAGGTGGGGGTGGGGGTGGCCCCCCTCAGGGCATCTGCTGGATCCAGGGAACCCCCTCTCCAAACACACACACAGCAAATCTCCTTCCTGCTCCTAGGAAGAGCGAGCTCCCAAGGCTGGCACTAGAGCTAGAGATGCTGGGAGGGTCCTGGCGTCTCCTCAGACTCAGGCTTGGGCCTCAGCTCCACGTGGTAGCCTGGTCTGTGGGTGAGGGGGTGCCAGGCCCTAGGGTCCCTGGGGGCTTGGTCTCCTCCCCGCCCTAATTCCTTTCTAGGTCACCTCCCCAGTTACCATGGCAACCCCCAGCCTAATTACTGTGGCAAGAGGAGGCAGGGTGGGAAAGAGTCTGCTTAATGAAGCCAGGGTACAGCTTCTAGTCTTGGACATACCCAAACTGGCCTGAGCCCTGGGTTCTGCACTGGACCCATCTCTTGCCATGTCCCCAGAAGATCCCATAATCACTGCTACATGTAAGTAGGCCCTCAAGGCACTCCAGACGGTACTGAGGAGTGACTAATTCCAGAAGAGGGTAGTAGTCTGAGAGGGCTTGCCAGGGTCCCCAAGGCTATAGTAAGTACCCTCCCCTGCAGCCCCTCCACGATTCAGCCACAGTGCCAGAGCTGGGGTCACCACTGTCCCACAGGCCCTCCTCTTTCTTGACACCTGCAATCTCTGACTAGCACTCAGCAAACAAGAGCCAGGCCTGGGTCTCCACAGCTGGTCCCCAGCGCCTCTGCCACCCTCCCTCATCCTGCTAGGAACTTTCCTCCTGCTAGAAGGTCAACCAACAGGTCACTAAGACACTCCCCTCCACTCCCCCCCCCCCTTGCCCCAGACAGCTTCCTGCCTCCTGTCTCCTAGGACTTTCTCTGCCACCTCTCTCCACCTGACTTTGGCGAGGAGCTCGTAGGTGGGCAGTGCCCCCTCTGTGTCCTCCCCAAATCCTGTTCTTCCCTTTGTTACTGAACCTCCAGTGGGCTTCAGGCTGGAGTCTCCTTCCCTCCAAAGTCCTGTCCTAAAGGTCCTCAGTTCTCCCCTCTCCTCCCCACCCAGCACCTCCACTCCCAGTGTGGGGGGAGGGGGAGTCAGAAAGGGAAGGAGCAGGAAGGGGGGCTGGGGCAACAAGAATTCAAAACCAACAACAAAAAACAGGATCAAGAAAGAAAAAACAACAACCAAAAAGCAAGAAGCTCTCGGGGCAGATTCAACAAGAAAAGAAAAAAAACCAAAAAGATCCGTTTTTGGAAAAAAAAAGAAAAAAAGAAAAAAGTTCTTTGCATTTTTTTTCAAAATTTTATGGTGAAACTTCAAGATATTGGGCCCTGTTTTCAAAAATTTCCAAATTCTTTAATTTGCTTCAAATGTTTGCATTTTCTACGTCTGACAGGCTTTTGGAAATTGTAGCAGGTTTCTTATGTTTCCATTGTGTTATCAATTTGCCAACTTCAAAGTTTTTTTCAAATGTTGTTTTGCTCCAAATTAAAATTATTTTTTCAAATGTTACATTTCACAAGTTTCAAAACAGTTCAAATTTCTGTCAAACTCTAACCATTTTATCCAATTCTTTGGTGGTTTTTTTTCTCTGATATTCCAATTTCTTTTTTCACTTAATTTTCGCCATGTTTAGCTTTTTTGCAGGTTTTCTAGTGGGTCCAACATTGTTCAAATTTCGTTTGAAGTTTTCATAATTCTTTTTTCCAATTATTACAAATTTTTCTTTTCTTTTCTTTTTCATTTTTTTAGTTGGGAGAACAACTGAGGGGCCTTGAGGGCTGTGGGGCATTTAGTTAGGGGCAGGGCCGTGAGCATCCTCTTATCAGCAACCACATGCAGCAGCGGGATTTTTAAATCTACCTGTGTCTGGCGGATTGAGCGTCGCCTCGTCACGTTTTTTTGTGAGCGGACCTAAGACCAGGAACACAAAACAGAGAAAAAAGGACAATTTTGTGGGGAAAGATGGGGGTCGGGGGAGGTGGTGGATGGGGAGGGGAGGAGAGAAAGCAGAAAAGGGGAGGGTGGAGGGCAGAAAAAATAAGCCAAAAAAAGCAAAATTGTTTGCAAGAAAAAGAAACCAAGAAAAGAGAAAAACGTTTCTACAACCCAATTTTGTTCCCCTCCCCGGAAAAAGTCATGCCCCAAAGAAAAGGCTGGTTTTGTGGGGGTGGGGTGCCTGAGTGGGCTGAGGCCTGTCTTAAGACATATTGACTTGGCTGGAAAGGATTTGGCTTGTCGATGTGTTTCCTAATTGCTGGAAATGAAACGGTGTTAGAGGTGGGGTGGGAGGGGAGGGAAAGCCCACCAGGGAGCCTGGGAGCCCAAGGCCAGCTGTGCCATCCAGGCCACCACTCACGCAGGCCCTCTTCAGAGCCAGCCAAGCACCTGCCTGCTCCCTCAGGCTATAGAGAGGAGGGGCTGCAGCAGAAAGGACTCTGCTTCCCTCTGGACCAAACTGGAGGGCACCGGGTAGGATGGGGTTAGGGGCAGCCCGCCCCCGCAGCTTGAAGTCCCTGGAAGCCCTCAGCTCCCCACTGGAGAGCCATGGGGAGGTCAGCTAAGGCTGCCTGCCCACCTACCCAGCCTCTCACCTGCCAGCATTTCTCTTCCATCCGCACTCACAGGCCTGGCTTCTCACCCCATCACCCCAATGTGGGGCAAAGCAGGGAAAGGGGTCATCAGGTCTTGCCCTCCACTCCACCTCTTCCCTCTGGACCCCCCCCAACCTCATCCCTTACCCAGGACTGCTCTCCTCCCCCAAAATGGTAAACTTTCCACCAGGGGCACCAGCCCCCCGCCAACCCCTGCTCTAATGCCAAAGCCCCCCTCCCCAATTGGAGGTTCAGTCCTCAAATAGGGAAAAGGAACACAGTGCCCTGAGCAAGCCTGACACATAAGGTGCCAGGAGGTGCTGGGAAGCACAAAGTGTGCTCACTCTCAAGGAAAGTCCCCACACTGGGCTCAGAGTTTGGCTCCAGGGTTCTTTCCAATTGTCGGATTGGTCAGGGGAGGGCTGGAACCCAGAGGCCTGAAGGGGTTCACCCAGGCTGATTGGTGAGAATCAAGAGAATGAGGAGGGATGGGTCAGCAAGGCCCAGGCCAGATTCTGGAAGGCTTCTCCCAACTGGCAATGATGACCCCATGGGGACCCGTTAGGATCAGGACCTGTTCTTCTCCATAACAGGTTGGGGATGGAAATGAAGTCAGCAGGGCATGTGTGTGTGTGAGAATATTGAGCGTGTGTGTGTGCCTGAGTCAACCTCTTCCTCCCAAAGCTGGTGTGAAGATTCAGTGAGATCACCTGAATGTGTCAGGCCCCAAGCAGGTCTGCAATAAGTGATGGTTAAAAATACAGAAGGTGTGGGCCTGGGTGGTGTGGGGACAGGGTGGACAACTTATTTGGAAGTGTTGGGGTGGACAGACCATTGGTGGGAAGTACTGCGTGGATGTTTCGCATGGGGGGGTGAGATAGATAGCCCACTGGGGTGGACGGCCTACATGAAGATGTGGGGGTAGAGAGTCTAAGAGTGGAGAGCATTGAGATAGCCAGCCTGTGTGGAGGCACTGGGGAGAACAATTCACAGGTGGGAGGGTGGTGGGGTAAGTGGTCCATGAGGGGGCCAGGGGAATGTGAAGTGGATGGTTCTCATGTGGAGGGTGTTGGGGTATTGGGGAGGATGTGTGGGCAAATGGTCTATTAGGGTGCTTGGAATCTGGATAGGATTGGAGTAGGTGATACTTCTGTGCATTGTGTGTTTGGGTTGCTAGGAGGCATGGTTTACATGGGGAGGGGTAGGTAGGGTGTTAGGGTGTATGACTGGTATGAGGAATATAGGGTGGATGGTCCATATGGGAGGTGTCGAAAGGACATGGGTTGAGGTGCATGAGGTGTTCTGTGATTGGCATGAGAGGACTCTGAGTGCAGGGAGCGAGGTATTGGAGTACTGGATCTGTGAGTAGGGTAGAAGGTTGCTGGCTGTGTTGTCACAGCCTGAGGTATGATACAGATGATCTCTAGGTAGGAAGTGGGGTAAGCAATGTTTGAGAAGTGTTGAGGGTACCAGGGACTGTGGTGTGAGTGGCCTGTTGGAGCACATGGTCCAGGTGCAGAGTGATTGGGGTAAAGGCCTATGTATGGGTGTTACTAGGGCACATGATCTATATCTAGGGATACTGGGGGCACAGGCCTTTGTGGGTGATGGATACACAATTTCAGAGAAGTGTTGGGATGTGCGCTGTGTGAAGTTGCTGGGAATTGTCCTATGTGGGGTGTTGGAGCACATGGTCAGTGTGTAGGTTGGTTGGGTACATGACCTGAGTGTTGAGTAGCTGAGATTCCTGGTCTGTATTGGGACTTGAGGACATGATGTGGCAGATTGGGTGTGGAGGGTGTACATACAGGGTTTCCTGGGTACTAGGCCTATGTAAAGTTGTTGGAAAATGGCCTGTGGGAGTGTTGTAAGAGTGAATGGTCTCTGGAGGTGTTGGGGTGCTTTGGAGTAGTGACATGGGATATTAGAAGAATCTCATGGGGGCTGTTTGTGAGGTCTGTTGGGGTGGCTGGAGTTCTTCTGATCACTCTTCTGTTGTAGACAGCTGGAAGGTACTCTGAAAGATATTCTGATTAATCTTGGTGTGCTGAAGGTTGGCAGGTGGAGAACTGTCCAGGGGGAATGTGCTGGAGGCCCTGAGCAGTGTTATAGTGAACTAGAGAGTTCATGGACAAGAACCGCCAGCTGAAGGGCCCTAGGGAAGGTGTTCTGATGGGGATGGCTGGGCTTTGCTGTGAGTGGAGGAGCCTTTGCCAAGGGGCTTCCCTCATCCTTTTGGGGTATATAGGGGTCAGGGGACAGAGCATCCTGGAGAAGAGGCACTCAGCTGCACTCAGCTCAGGCAGGGGCTCCGGCTCTGATGTGACAGATGGAAGTCTGCCCATGCCGGCCTAGGGGAAAGGAGTCTATGTTGTCCTTGAAGTGTAGATGTAGCTAAAGTAGATATTCCTCCAGGGGCAAGCCCAGGCCTGGGGGTGGGAGGTGGGGCAGAGCTGGAGTGGGTGTCTAGGCAGGAGATGGGTGCCTCCATCACCTGATCACCCTCAGTGGCCACTCTGTGTGTGCCTCTGTGGTGAGGGGGTGGGTAAGCCCAGGCTAGTGCCTGCTGCCCTTATCATTGATTCTCTGTGGGCACAAAGAACTTCTGGGGTGGCTGTCTGTGGGATTCGTTCCTGGGACTGCCCAGCAGGCACCCGTACCACCCTGGGAAGGCATGCAGAGCCTGCAGAGACAGACTGCCCCTCATAGCCCCCACAAAGGCCCAGCACCTGCCCCAGGCCGTGCCAGTGCCTGAGGGTCTGCATGTGCGTTTGTGGGCTGTGTCCACGCGGTGCCCGGCCTGGTGCCCGCGCCCTTACCGTCCTCGGTGGGCACGTAGAGGTTGAGGTATAGGCAGTCCTCGCTCTGGTTCTGCACGTAGGTGGCGGCCGCCTCCAAGTTGTCGGTGAACCACACAGGCAGCATGATGGCGGGCAGCGCCCCGTGCAGGTTCTGCGGGCAGGCGGGCGGCAGGGTGGTGGCGTTGCGCACGCCAGGCCACGAGGCGGGGGCCTCGGGCGGCTGGAAGCGGCGGGCGCCCAGGGGTGGCGTGGCGTAGGGCACGCCCAAGAACTGTACGACGGGGCCCAGGATCTCGTTGTTGAGTTCACGCCGCACACCGCGCACTCGCCCGTAGGCTGTGTTCACCACTGGGAAGCGCTCCTCCCCGAGGCTGCTGAGGCCCAGGGTCGGGCCGCCTGGGACGCCGCTGCCAGGACCCCCTCCCCCCCGTTGAGCCCCCGCCAGCCCCACCAGACACAGCGCCAGGAGCCACATGCTGATCGGGGGACCCCCCCTCCCTCCCCGGGACCCCCCCCCCTCGGAGAGAGAGAGAAGGGGGGGAGAGGGAGGGAGGCCCCCCTCGCCCCAGAAGGGAGGAGGGGATGGGGGAAAGGAGGGAGGAGGGGGGTGAGGAAGGACCTGGGTTAGACCGGACAGAGGGGAGGTCTATTCCTCTCCATGGAGGGGGCAAGGGGTGGGGAAGGGGGAGGAAGTGGGAGAAGGTGAAGGCAGGCCCGACCTGAGGGGAGGAGGGACAGGGTATGCAAGATACAGACAGACAAATACAGAGGAGAGGTGGAAGAAGGGAAGGGAAATTGGACCGGGCAGACAGAAAGGAATGGGGAAACAGAAGAGACAAGTGGTTAGTGACTTGGAATTCAGACCAAGTTGCCCCCCTTCTTTCACCCCTAGGCCCCCTGGCCCCTCCCCAACCCAGCAACCCCCCTCCCATCAGCAGGGACCCAAATAGAGAAGTCTGAGGCTGGGGGTGGGGTCAAAATGTGGTAACTGTCCAGGACAGAGCCAGAGGAGGGTCAGCTCCCTAGACCCAGGACACCCCCCCTTCCAGCTGCTTTATCCCTCCCAGGCAGGCTCTCCTCAGGGGACTCAGGAGTCCTAGTTCCCACCTCCCTGGGAAGGATAAGATAGGCAAGGA
Organism: Tapirus indicus; assembly: GCA_031878705.1. Classification (NCBI taxonomy): domain Eukaryota; kingdom Metazoa; phylum Chordata; class Mammalia; order Perissodactyla; family Tapiridae; genus Tapirus; species Tapirus indicus. The sequence continues at coordinate 11,027,479 of CM062932.1, forward strand.
AGAGAAAATAAAAATACCAAGTCATTAATTATCAGGAAGTGGCGGGTTTGTTTATACGTGTTAATTACTTCTGAGCTGTAATTTCATGGCACTGAACCCCAACCCCAGGCCAGACTCAGGTCTTTCTTGGGACTGCACAAGTCCAGCACCTTCTCCTCCCTTCAACATCCCATTCCCTAAGGATTTGTTCAGCAGGGGACCCTTTTCTCCCAGGCCCTCTCGTTTCTTCCCTTAGAAGTTAAGGTGCCTTGAGGCAGGGGCTAGAGTAGGGTGGTGATGCTGGAGGGGCAAATCCGGGGACAGATGTGTGATCCTGCAGCCGGTTGCCGGGCGACAGGATGCTGCCCCGCAATGTTACCTCGGCAACGGGCTGCAGCTTGAACCCTGGAGGGGGGTTCTGGAGGAAGAGGGGAAGGGGTTGGCTTGGTATGGGGTCCATTCAGGCATGAGGGGGAGAGCAGAGACATGAGTCAGAATGCTAGAGTTTCCCCCAACCTTAGCATAGAAGAAGTATGTATGTTGAGGGGTGCAGAGACTGGGGGCTTAGAGAACCCTAAAAGACCCGCCTCTTGCCCTTATTGGCCAATCAGAGCCTAACTCTAGTGACCAGGCCTCTGGCTGTGGAGAAGGGGTACTGAGGTGGGTTTGGAGGGCATCAGATGTGCCCACCAACTGCCCCCCTCAGTCTTGAACAGCCTTGGACCCCAGAATCCTCCTCTTCCATGCACAGCATTTTGACCTATGTCCTAGGAGCAAACCTCGGTTTTCTTTTCGTCACATCCCTGCTGTTCATCTCCCTTTCCCCTTGCCAGCCCCCCACAGTTGCTACTCTGATGCCTGCGTGCTCAGGGCAGCAGGGGCAGGACAAGGGAAGAGGTCAGACCAAAGGGGCAGACACCCAGGTCATTTCAGCAAGCCCCCCCATCCCCGCCCCATCCCCATCCCGTTCCACCCCCCCCCCCCAGCAGCCAGAGCTGTTTGCTGACGCGGGGTTTTCAGAGCCAGGCGCCAGCCCGCTGGTGGCTCTCTGCAGGTGTCAATTTATTCCAGAGATGAGGACACAGGAATCCTTACCACATACCCAGTCATGCTCTCCCCCTCTTCAGGTCCTCTTAAGCTCCTGTTCCCCCATCACCTGGAGGGGGCTTAGAGCTGGCTGCCTCAGGATCTCCTCTGCCCATGCCAGGCTGGGCTCTGCTTCCATGGCCTTGCTGCCCCTTCCCCCTCCCACTAACAGTCTGCCTCTGTCACCCCCTCTTCCTTAAGGTACGTTAGGCCTCTGGCCTCCTCTCTGCCAGCTTCTCCCCCTTCTTCCCTCCCACTGGAGCCCTCCACCCCCCCCCCCCCCCCCGCATCTCTCTCCTCTCCATAGCGCTCCCTCAGAGCATCTTTCCCCAGCCTCTTCCAGCCTGCTCCGGCTCCTGCCTTCAGTCTCTCACCCTTCAGTCTTTTTTTTCATTTCTCTCTTCTGTATCTCCCTCCTTGGTGTTTCTCATCCTTCTCTCTCCTTCAAATCCCTTCCCCAAATTTCTCCCTCAAGCCCCTTCTATTTCTCTCTCTCTCTCTCCTTTCCCTATCTTTGTCTCCCTCATTTTCTCTCCCCTGCTCTCCCCATCTCTGTCTGCCACATCTTGCTCCCCCCTCCTTCTCCCTATCCCTCTGCCTTGCTCTCTCCATTCCTGCCCAGGCCTGACTCCCCCAGCTGGGGAGAGTTGAGGGATGGGGGCTCAGGCCGCAGCCCCCCCCCCCTTCCTGCAGTGGGGAAAATGGCTTGGCCGGGAAGGGGAGAAGGAGGGGGAGGGGGAGATGGGAACACACGGGGTCTGTGGGCCCATTCAAAGGATCATTCATGGGCTGGAGAGAGGCAGAGACAAAGAGACCGAGACGCAGAGACACGGCGAGAGCATCCCTAGGCGGAGACACGCAGACAGAGCAGGCTGGGGGAAACCAGGCGCAGGGAAAGAGATGGGAAGAGGGAGACCCCAGTGGACCGCCACGCAGCCCCCTCCACCCAGCCCGGCTTAGCTCTTACCTGGCTCAGCCCTGGGGCCGTGGTGCCTCCATCCAGGGATCCGAGCAGGGGGCGGACGGGCTTCGGGAGGGGGGCAGCGGCCTCTGAGCCCCCGCGGCCCCGCAGGCCCAGCCCCCGCCCGCAGCGCCTCACCCGGCGGGGGAGGGGGGTCGCCCCAGCCCCGGGGGGCGGGGCCGGGATCCAGTCGATCCCCGGGGAAAGGAGAGGTAGGGGATGGGGTCAGGAGGAACCCTAGAACAGGGAACCCCGCAGTGGGGACGGCGGGGCGAGGAGGGGGCAACGGGACAGCACTGGATTGGGGATCCACTGGCTCCGTGGGCCGGCTTCGAGGGACCAGAAGGTGGTACAGGCGGAGGATCCTAAGGGATCGGGTGCGGGAGGAGGAGTCCACGGCAATCCCGAGGGGCCCGGAGCCTGGGAGCGCAGGATCCGCGGTGCAGGGGCAGGGATCCAGCCAGAATCCTCGGGGAGGGGGAGGGATCTAGTCGATCCCGAGGGCGGGCAGGAGGGGGAGGTCCGGGGAGTCAGAGGAGGGCGGGAGCCCAGTCTGGAGGTCCGGGGCGGGGGTCGGCACGGCTCCTAGGAGGGAAAGTGGGGGAAGGGGGAGGCTTCGGGGGACGCTTAGCAGCCAGGAGGCCCGGACTCCTGGCTCCGCGCGCCAGGGCCCACCCGCCCCGCGTCCATCCCAGCCCGAGAGTGATGATCCGCCGGCGGAGCAGCCGCAGCAGCCCCGCGCGTCACCGCGCGGCCGCCTCCCCCGCCCCCTGCCGAGAGAGCGGCGCACACCCCTCGCTCGCACCCGCCTGCCTGCCCGCCCTCCAGAGTGTGGGGGGATTGGAAACGGTGGAAGGGGGCGGGAGTGGACAGACCGACGGATGGACGAAGCGGGCCGGGGCAGGGTGGAGACATCCCCCCAGATCTCCCACCCTCGGGGTTCTCGTGGTTGGTGGGGGGGCGGGGGAGGAGGGGTGAATATGGGGGCGGGGGCATCATATGAAGAGGGAGGAGCCTTCGGACCTGGAGGAGGAGCCATCTGGAGAGTGGGCGGGGTTTAATGGCTATGGGTGGGACTTGGGTATCCGTGGGGCCGCCTCTTTTGGGGAGTGGGTCTGGCTTAAAGCTGAAAAGGAGGAGCCTGTGGGGAAAGGGGCGGAACTTTGCGTGGGGACCGGGATCTTTGGAAATTGGCCGGAGGTGGGGGGGGGCGGTATTAGAAGAGGCGATCAACTTGGAAAGTGGGCCAATCCGTGACGCAAATCCTCTAGTCCCGCCCCCCCGCAGCCCCGCCCCCCTGCTCCGCTCCTCCGCTTCTAATTGGTTGTGGTTTCTCCACCCGCCAGACGTCTTCGCCACTTAACAGAGGTTTTACAAAAGCGTAAGTACCGGGTTGAGGACCTGGACGCTGAAATGAACACGGTCCGGATTGGGCACCTGTGGGCCTTATTGGCATGGAAGATCGGGATTGGCTGGCCTCTTGGGTGGCCGGGGCGGTGTTCTTCCGGCGCGTGACCATCTACGGCCATGGCTGGGCCAGGGGCTGCTTTCCACCGCTTGGGCGCCTTGTCCGGAGCCGGGGCCTTGGGCTTGGCCTCCTACGGGGCGCATGGTTAGAGGGCTGGGGATGGAGCTGGGATTGTGCTAGGGGCGACCTCTGGGCTCTGGTGCAGGGGCGGAGTCTATGGGAAGTGCCGGGGTTCCCATCGACCAGACAGCCCGGGAGCCCTACACCTTTTCAAGTCCCTCAGCCCGGTCCAGTTGGTTCCCGCAACTGCTCGTGCATGCTTCCACGAATCAGAAGCCTCCTGGGGGCGCTCTTTCTCTCCAGTGTCCACCTGGAGTGGAGGCCGTCAGGGCTGGTGCTAGGACTGGTAACCTTTGCCTCTCCTTTCCACAGGCGCCCAGTTCCCTGATGCCTACGGGAAGGAGGTGAAGTAACTACCCTGGGGCTCTCCGACTTCCGGGTCTATGAGGGCACAAAGTCTGGGGGAAGTAGGGGAGGGGCGGAACGCGGGTCTTTGGAGCCGCAAGGGCTGCAAGCCTGAGGCGGGAGACTCGGTCTGACCCAGAGGCAAGCTGGGACTTTAGTTGGGGGACAAACTTTTGCCCGTTGTGTCCCCAGGGGATCCAGGCTCCTGCATTGCTTAGGAAGTACCCCCTTTTCTCTTTTTCTTACAGCTCTTTGACAAGACCAACAAACACCACTTCTTACACAGCCTGGCCCTGTTAGGGGTGCCCCACTGCAGAAAGCCCGTCTGGGTAACCTTCCCCCCTTGTCTAACCCTGACCAAGCCCCACCCACTTCTCATCGTGCCCTGTTCTTACCCTCCTGTATTCTTCCTTGTATCTCCTTCAGGCCGGGTTACTGCTAGCCTCTGGAACCACCTTATTCTGCACCAGCTTTTACTACCAGGCTCTGAGTGGAGACCCCAGCGCCCAGACTTTGGCCCCTGTGGGAGGGAGCCTGCTATTCTTGGGCTGGCTTGCCTTGGCTCTTTGAGCTTCCTTGTGTTTAATTTCTGGGTACATTTTTTGAGAGTTGGAGCCAGGAGGGGATTAAAACAGAAAGGCAAATAAAGAATTTTGGAGTCTTTGTTCATCTAACCTCTTGGAGGTGGAAGGATAGGGATTGTCAACCTCTGAACTCCCTTTCCTAAGACTGAATCAGTGAGCCTTGGGTCTGGGGATTCTGTTCGCTTCAGGTTAACTTGTTATGAGGTTCTTAAACTGGTGGGCATCAGAGTCATAAAGAATGCTTGAAATAATGCAGGTTCTTATTGAAGCCGTCTTTGGGGCCTGGGAATCTATTCTAATAAGCTCATCTTGTGGTTCTGATACTCACTAAATTTGAAGATTACTGTAGGGTGGTGGTTTTCAGCTCTGTCATTCCACAGATTTATTGAGTACTTGCTCTAGAAGTCAGGGTTAAGGCAAGGCAGGACAGGAGGAGTGCCATTAGTTACAGACTACTTTGGAGTTCAAAGCAGGGACAGAACATCATGTATTGGGGGTCAGAAAATGCTTCACAGTGCTTGAAATGATCCTTAAAAGAGCTCCGTTGTGTGGAAGAAACTGAACAGAGACAGAGGTGAGGAGGGGAGGAGTATGGGGCCATAGGAGTCGTCAATGTGGGCCAAGTTTCTGAGTTAGAAAAGGAGTGAGGAAAGGTGGCAAGGCAGGCTAGAGTAGCACCTACAGCATGTAGAGAACTGCAAGATATTTAGGGGGCCATGTTTATTAAGTCATCAAATGTTGATCATGGGTCAGACAGACACACATTACAAGGAAATTCAACTGTGAACAAGACAGATGCCATCCTTTCCCTCGTGGAGTTTCACATTTAATAGTGAAAACGAACCTAAAACAATGAAACACAAATATATCATTGTGAGTTGTGTTATCTGCTTGAAGGAAAAGCACAGGGAGGCAGTGAAACAATGGGGCAGTGGAGTGGGTGCCCCTTTAGATGGGAAGGCCTCCATTGAAACTGGAGCTAACCATGCACAAAGTAGAGGGGAAGTGTATTCTAGGCAGAAAGAATAGCTGACAAAACAGGTTGAAAAGGAGCAGTTCAAAATCCTTGAGAAAGGAGAAAATTGGGTGAGTTGGTGAAAGTGCAAAACCAGTGTGGCTGACATGTAGTGAGTAGGGGGTCCTGGGTGGTCAGTGCAGTCCTTGCAGGCAGTGGTAAGCACTCATAATTTATTTGTAGGGTAACAGCGAGTCATTGAAAGGTTTAAAGTGAGAGAATGCTAGGGTCTGATTTATATGTTTAAAAGATCTGGAGAACCAATCGGAGGAAGGTAAGGATGCAACAGGGAGATAAGTCAGGAGGCCACTAAGAGGTCCAGATGTGGGATGAGGATGGTGGCTTGCTTTAGGGTGGAAGAGGTGGTGAAAGGGTTCAATTCAGAATATATTTTGAAGGTAGCGCTGATAGGACTTGCTGATGGATTGGATATAAGGGGTGACTGAGATGGAGATTTCTGGTTTACACATTTGGTTGAATGGAGGTGCTGTTAGCGAGATGAGAAAAATTAAAGGAGGGCCAGATTAGGGGGAGGCAGATCAGGTCAGTTTTGGACATGTTGCTTAGGAGACATCCAAGTGGAGGCACCAAGCAGGTAGTTGGGGAGCTCAGGAAGGTGTCTGAGCTCGCAAGAGAGATCTGGACTCAAGTTTACTCTGCAACCCACTCTGGTCAGTCTTCCATCCCATCTCTTCCCCATGAATGCCCTTGGAAGGATCCTGTGAATCACTATGACCTCCTGGTTGCCAGATCCAGTGGATGATTTTCAATCTCATCTTCCTCAGCCTTTCTGTAGCATTTGACACAGTTGGCCACACTGTCCTTGAAACACATCATGTTACTTCTATGATACCACTCTTCTGGTTTTCCCTATCTCTGTGGCAGCTTTGCCAGCTTCTTCTCTACCCAATTTAAATCAATGGTTTCCAAATTTTAATGAAAAAAAAATAGAACTCCTATGTATCCGTATTTTAATTTCATCCTTTTTGATTTCTGTTTTTCTGAATGTTTTATAAAATGCATATCTGTATAGTATATTGGCGGTGCATACTTAATTTTTCTGAAGGTGTGCATTCAAAAAAGTACAGACCATTTCTCTAAATGAGAGGATTTTTAGGTAATCTCATTCAGCCCCATATCTTTAATTACAATCTGCATACTGTTCAATCCAGATTTCTATCTTCCACCCTGGTCCCTACTGAGCTCCAGATTCCTGTAGCAGCTGCCGTGTAGAAGTGTTTGGTGGATACCCAAAGAAGTTAGGTGATAAGGAGGGAGAGGGCCGTGTTCCGGACCAAGGCAAAAGCTTTTGAGGTAGTCCTGAAGCAAGAGAGCCCAGTGTATTCAAGATCTGAAAGAATTCCTGGTGGCTGGCTTGACGACCATGAGAGGGTCAGTAGTGAACGATGCGCACAGCAGGGGCCAAATGGTGGAGGGCCTTGTGCTGAGAGGTTGGACTCTCTTCTGAGAGCAATGGAGAACCACTGAAACATTTATATCCAGGGAGGAGGCATGATTAGTAGAGGATCACAATATTTCTTCATTTTAAAGATGAGTAAAATAAGGCCTTAGGGGGCACCTCCAGAGTGGCCCAGAGTGCCAGTGGCAGAGCCAGCACTGGATCCCCAGGCTCCTACCTCACAGTCCAGTGCTCTTGCTGCATTTCCATCCTTCATCTCAGGTAGTGTCTGGGGCACATAGAACCTCCAGGTGGAGGAGACTCGGCATTTGGAATGGCCACCCTCCATGTAATGTGATCCCTAATACGTTAGCTTTGGGCCAAACTCTTGGGGAACCAAGATAAATAAGGCCTGTCTGATAACTGGTCCCTCTTATTACTGCACATTATATCCAGTCTTGTCAAGAGTCCTGCAAGTTAGTGGGAAGTGAAGATAAGAGAAATGAAGCAACTTGTTCTATATCATACAGCTAGGACTTGGGTAAGTTGTGATTCAGTCTCTTTTTTGTCCAATTCCCAGAGCTAAGTTCTTTCCTTCTTGTACCTACCAAGAAACTCAGATTTCAGCAGTGAAGATAGAACCTTTAAAAAGACAGTTTGTTACAATATGTTGAATATTACAAGTAGATACTGAGGTGGGCTTGTTTTGCCTTTGGGGACTAGTAAGACTTCCATCCATCTGCTGGGTTTCAGCATGAATAGTTCACCAGAAAAAAGGGACAAGATCACACTGGTAACAAGAGGGAGAATAGGAGTGTTTGGAGCTCAGGATGGAGTGGGCAGGAGGGAAATGACCACACAGAATAATGGTGGAGCCCACACTGTAAAGGGTCTCCTGGGACAAGCCCCAGTCAACTCTGACTTCCCTTTGCCTCACATACTATATCCAAGCCATCATCAAATACTATTGGCTCAAATACATAACCAGAATCCGACCATTTCTCACCACCTCCATTGCTACCGCTCTGGAGCCTGGTCTGAGCCACCATCATATCTCACCCAGCTTTTTGCAAGAACTCCCTTCTGCCCTTGCCTCCCCACAGCCTATTCTGGACACAGCAGCCTGAGATCCTTCTAATACAGTAGTCCTCAGCCTTGGTTGCAATTTAAAATCTGCTGGGGAATTTTCAAAAGGTTCTTAGGTCTGTACCTCACCCCACATATTCTAATTTAATTGTGTGAAGTGGGGCCCAGGCAGAGGGATTTTTTAAGCACCCCAGGTGATTCTAACTTATGGCTAGGGTTGAGGACCACCGTTTCGGTATGTAAGTCGCATGTCTCTTCTCTGTCCAAACCCTCCAACACTTCCCATTTCACTCAGAGTATAATCCAATGGTTTAAAAGGCCCTATGTGATCTGGCCTCCTGTGACCTCTCTTACCTCCCCCTCGTTCATTCCATTCCATTCCAGCCACACCAGTCTCCTCTTTGTTCATTGAACAAGGAAGGCACACTTCTGCCTTGGGGCCTTTGCCCTTGTTGTTCCCTCTGCATGAAACACTCTTCACCTAGAAGTCTGCATGGCTTGATCCTTGACCTTCCCTTAGGTCTTTGCTCAACTATCACCTTCCTGATGATACCTTCCTAGTCCACCCTCTTCAAAATTGTAACTCCTGCACACCACTCTCTGTCCTCCTTATCCTACTCTATTTTTCTTCATAGCATTTGTCACCATCTGACTTCCGATGTATTTTGTTTACATTATCTGTCTCTTCACTAGAATGTAAACCCCAGGAGATCAGGAATTTTTGTAAATTTTTTTTAACTGCTGTATATTCCTGTCGCCTTGAATGCCGTCTGACATGGAATAAGTGCTCACTAAATCTCTGTTAAATAACTGAATTTCTGTACGTTTATGTGTTTTGGTGGAGGCGGGCCCATGGTTTGAGTCATGTAGAATCTGAGGCACTAAGCGGTACCAAGCACTTGGGTCTGAAGCAGATGATGACCGAAGCTGTGGGAGCAGCTGACCAGCCCAGAGGAACATGGACATAGAGGCAAAGGAACCCCCCAAACTTTCATCTCCCCATGTTCATCTTGATGAGTGACACCTCCATCTGCCTGGTCACCAGGCAGGCACCTGGTGTCATCCTGGACTTCTCACCTCCACATCTCACCCCCCAAACAAGTTCTATATTATTGTCTAAATACCTCCAAAGTCTGCCACTTCTGTCTGTCTACACTACCACAGCCATTCTCTCCCCCAGACTACTGCCAACAGCCCAGCCTGAGTGCCTCCATTGTTCTCCACACTGCAGTTTTAATGGTTTTTCTAAAACATCTGACCTCCCTCGGCCTTAAAATCTTTCAGTGGGCTACCTGCTGCCCTTGGGGCCAAGTCTCAGCTCCCACAAGGCCCTCTGCGCAGGTGGGCTGGACTCCCTCTCTAAACTCATCTCTCGCCACCCAGCCTATAGGCCCCCAAGGCGCAGGACTTCCTCAGGCCTGCGTGCCTCGCCTCAGGACCCAGGGGAAGCGACTCTTCTTGGGGGAAGCCTTTCCCGCTGACCGCGCCGCCTCCTCTGGCCCCGCGCCTCATCTCGCGCACATTCATTATTGACACTGTTTGGCGGTCTGTCACCCGCGTGGCTGGGGGCGTCCGAAGGAAGCACTGTAATTGCGAGATGTCTGTGTGGGTCACTGCTGCACCAGGGAGAGGGGACGGCGAGGTAGACCCCGGGAGGTGGAAAGCGAGCCAGGAGCCAGTGCTAGAAGTGAGTGAGTGTGAAGTGTGTTCCGCTGCGTCAGCGACGCTCGAACCGCCCTTGGGAGGAGGAGCCTGGGGTCCAGCGCCGCGCAAGCGGCCCTCCTTCCCACCAAGGGGCATTGAGGACTCTGCACCCGTAGACCTGGCGGGGGTCGCAGGGCTAGGTCTCAGCCGGCTGGCCTCCCCAGGCGAGCTTCCTTTCTGGGACTTGGCATCGGAGCGGAAAGGGCGGGAACGCAAGCAACCAGAAGGAAACGGTCGTCCGGGGTCCGCGGTCCCGCGGGAGAGCCCGCATCCTTTCTGCGCAGTCGCGCCACCCAGGCCGGGAGGGGCGGGGCCTGGACGGGTCGAGGGGCGGGGTCAGATCCTGGGCCCGCCTCCACTAGCTCCTGAGAGCCGCCCAGTGCTGGGCACCCCGGCTATTCTAGGGGCTTCAGGTGAGCGGGGAGCACAGAGGGGTCAAGAGACCTCCCTCGAGGTCGGGTCGTCGGTCTGACCGCAGGTCCATCTGTCCTGCCGTCTGCCTACAGCCGCCTCCGCGGAGAATGGGAGAACAAAGGGAGGGGGCGGTTCTGGGGCCCCTGAGGGAATCCAGGGTCCCAGGTACCCCGCCCCGCCCGCTGACACTTTCGGTTTCTCTCCGAGTCAGAGGCGCCGCCCAAGAGACCCTGGGCCGGCGCCGGGCGCAGCTGCCTTTCGGCGTTTGCCTGTCCGTCTTTGTGTCTATCTCTGTGTCTGTCTGGCTGTCTCCGAGCTTGCCTCCACTTCTAGAACTAAGCTTCTCGGACACCGACATCCCGCGAACCCTCGCCCCTTCCCCATGGCAGGTAAGTGGGCGCAAGACCGAGGGTCTCCGTTATCCCCCCCACGGAACTGGGAGGCGGGTGTCGAACACATCCTCCGGGAATGTGCTCGGACTGGCTGAGTGGGGCTCCTCCCTTCCTCCCAGGGAGCCGCCGCCCTCCTCCCCCGCCCCATCTTTCTCAGTTTCTTCCCACCACATTTCTCTATTGGCTTCGCGGCCCGTGGGCTAAGGGGTATGGGGATGAGGCCGCGGGTCCTTTTCTAATCTACTTCTGTCCCCCCACAGGCCACTTGCCCCCCAAAGATTACTCCCCTTCGCCCCCACCTCCCTACCCTGTGACGGCTGGGTACCCGGAGCCGGCGCTGCATCCTGGGTCCGTGCAGGCGCCAGTGCCCGCCCACGCGCCGGCCCCTGCGCCCGGCTTCGCTGTTTTTCCCTCGCCCGGCCCCGCGGCACCGGGGCCTGCTGTCCCCTTCTTGTCACTGCCAGGGGTGCCTTCTGGCCTCGAATTCCTGGTACAGGTGAGTGGGAGGGAGGGAGGGAGGAGTGACGGGGAAGGGGCTGGACTCCAGGCCAGCCAGCTGACGGCGGCGCGGCCCCTACTCTCTTTCCAGATTGATCAGATCTTGATTCACCAGAAGTCTGAGCGAGTGGAAAGTGAGTGGAAGGAGGAGTAGGTTGGGTCTCATGATGGGGGTAGAGATAGTGGGCTCTTGGGCAGGCGCCGGTGCCTGAGTCTCAGCGTGTCACCCCTTGGCAGCGCTCCTAGGCTGGGAGACAAGTAACCGGTACGAACTGCGCTCGGGGGCCGGACAGCCCCTGGGTCAGGCGGCTGAGGAGAGCAACTGCTGCGCCCGTCTGTGCTGTGGTGCCCGCCGGCCCCTGCGTGTCCGCCTGGTCGACCCCGGGGACCGAGAGGTGCTGCGCCTGCTACGCCCCCTCCACTGTGGCTGCAGCTGCTGCCCGTGTGGGCTCCAGGAGGTGGGCGGGGAGGGATGGGGCCTGGGAGAGACTTGGGTAGGGGGCAGGCCTTAAAGGGGAGGGCCAATTGTGGGGCAGGACCGGGGATGAGGCCTGGGATGAGGCGTGGCTCAGGTGGGAGTGGGCAGGTGGGGTGGGAGGTCTAGTGAGGGGGATGACATGTGGTCTAGTGAAGGGGATGGGAGGACTTGTGACGGGAAACGTGATAGAACTGGACCGGTGAGAGCTTGGGCCCGGGTGCCCTGGCTCAGCAGTGATCCTGCCTGCCTGCCACTCCAGATGGAAGTACAGTCTCCACCCGGCACCACCATTGGCCATGTGCTACAGACCTGGCATCCCTTCCTCCCCAAGTTCTCGATCCAGGATGTCAATCGCAAGACCATCCTGAGAGTGGTGGGGCCCTGCTGGACCTGTGGCTGTGGCACAGATACCAACTTTGAGGTACGTATCAGGAATAAGGGGAGATTCCTGGGATCTTCATAAACCAAGATGATCCATGAGGCAGGATGGCCAACACTAAGGTCAAGACCCTGAGCTCAGCAATCCCAATCCACTGTGACTCCTACCACGTTTCCAGTTTTCCTCCATTCAGAAACAGGATGGCCCCGTGGTCCTACAAAAACACGGCAAAGAGGGTTTCATCTTAAGGACCAGTGATGATTCTTACCTGCAGCCCTGTGTTGAGGGGGGAAAACTAAGGCCAGGCTGGATTTAGAGTAGAGATGATTATTGAGTCTGTCATGGGCTGGGCCCATTGTGGCTGCTGTGCATAAGCATGTGAGCCCAGGTCCTAGAGCAAGCAATCATTTAACTTGTTAATATCCTGTGGCTTGCCCTGCCAACCTAGAAGTCCAAATGGCCCCTCTAACCTGGAATCCAGGTGATATCCTTCTGACCTGCATTCCAATCACTAACCTGGAGCCTGGAGAACCCAAGTGGTGAGCGTTTCAGGGTAAGGCCTGGGAAGCACCTTTATTTCTAGAAGACAAAGTCACTTTACAGACTCTTGAGTTCTTTAAGGGATAATTACCTGTGCAGATAAAGGAGAAACAACAGGTATAATCCTGTAGACTTTCCAAGGCTTCTGATGAGGTGCCCTACCTAAGGTTACTTTTAAAAATTGAGTCACGGAGCTGGCCAGGTGGCACAGTGGTTAATTTTGCACGCTCCACTTCAGCGGCCCAGGATTCATGGGTTCAGATCCCAGGAGTGGACCTATGCGCTGCTTATCAAGCCATGCTGTGGCAGGTGTCCCACATATAAAGTAGAGGAAGTTGGGCACCAGGGCCATCTTCCTCAGCAAAAAAAGAGGAGGATTGGCAACAGATGTTAGCTCAGGGCTAATCTTCCTTACCAAAAAGAAAAAAACAAACAAAACTGAGTCACCTTGGTATCTGGGGAAAGTTTCTGTGATGGGAACTGGTTGGGAAAGAGATAACTGGGTGACCTCTGGATTGGGAATATGTAGACTGTGCAGTTCTCATAGGGCCAGTCTCCCTTTTACATAATTATAAATGGGCCATATTTGGGGCCGTACTCTTGGGACCACAGGGCTAGCTGGGAGAGGCTCTGTCCAGCCTGGGACTGGTCTGCAGGAAGTGCCCAGAGCTGTGGGACAGTGGGGCAGGTGGGTGGGAAAGACACAGAAGGATATCACTCTAGTTCTGGCCACTGGAGAATGAGCGTAGGAAAAGAACTAGGGAGTCACTGTGAATTACCACCCACATCGGCAGGTCCTATTGCTGCTGGGCCCTGAGAGCCCAGTAGAAATCATGGTCCTCAGAGGCCACTTACTGCTGCCCCCCCCCCAATAGATGGGCTTGGATCCCCTAGATGAGGCTTGCATGCAATTCTGGACAGGGCCCTCCCTACTTTGCTGATCAGAGGAAAGCCACCCTTTTTGGCAGACACAGCCTTCTAGGAGCCTAGTTGGCTGGTGGAGTGCAGCCAGAAGTTTAGCAGCCTCCCTTGCCCTCTTGGTCAAGCTACTTTGTGCAGGGCACAAACTGCACCAATTGAGGGTGGCAGGGACTTTGGTAAGCAAACAAACCTAGCGACCAGCTATACACTAAGGAGATCAGACTATATCCTGCTTCCATTTCTCTGAGCACTGATGTTCAGTTGTCATGTATGGCCTTTCAAGAGCAACAGATCTGAGTTTGAATCCTGATTTTTGCTCTATACTTGCGGTGTGACTTAGGGTGCCTCAGTTTCCCCAGATGTCACATGGCTGTTGGGAGGATTCACTAAGTGTAGAGCCTGCACAGTTCATACATGGTGACGGTGGGAGTGAGATTGGAGGCAGGTGAGATCAGTCGCATCCTCCCCAGTTGGGTCCTTCCTTCCTCCCTCCTCTCCTGACAGGTGAAGACTCCGGATGAATCCCGAAGTGTGGGCCGCATCAGCAAGCAGTGGGGGGGGCTGCTCCAAGAAGCCCTCACGGATGCAGATGACTTCGGCCTACAGTTCCCGCTGGATCTGGACGTGAAGGTGAAGGCTGTGCTGCTGGGAGCCACGTTCCTCATTGTGAGTTGGCTGTCCCCGCTCCTGCCCTCCTGCTACTCCTTTGCTCTCACTCCCTGGACTCCTGCTAGGAGAGCGTTAGGGACAGACTTTATGGGGGGGCTGTGGTTCCAGACCTGGGTTGTGATAGCTGAGCCAGGCTGGCCCAGCCAGATCACCTGTTGACAGTGCCCTCCCCTCAGGACTACATGTTCTTCGAGAAGCGAGGAGGACCTGGGCCCTCTGCCATTACCAGTTAGAGACTGCCTCAGGGTGAGGAGACCATCACCTCAACTGGAATTCAAGATGGTCACCTTTCCTGGCCTGACCCCTCCTCAGAGGCAGCCCCCTTCCTCCATGTACACTCCAGGGGAGAGACAGGGATGCCTGAGAGGCTGGGGGCCATGGCGCCCCATCCCTACCCTACTCCCCTGGCTTCTTTCAACTGTGGCCCCCACAGAAGGGTATGTATGAGAGCCCTTCCCCTGCTACCTCCCACTACCTCCGGCAGTCCCTCAGCACACAGGCATGTCAGCTTTCAAACTTTTCCTAGCAACCTCCTCCCACCCTCTTCTAGGGCCTCTGCTCCAGATGAGGTGTTTGGAATCCAGGGCTCTGGGGTTTTTTATGACAGGGCTGGGGTGGGGAGGGGTAAGCAGCACCAAAGATGGCAGACATGGCCATCCTTCCCCTGCATTAGCTTGACCAATCCGGTCAGCCTCAGACCATGGCACTCTGAGGGGATCCCCACCTCCCCACCAACAGCTGCAGGGCCTAGACCCCAGTGCCAACGTCCTCTCCCCCTTGGGCCCTGCCCACAGCTGGTGCTTGCTGCAACATCCTGTGCCTTATTTAACCACCTCTTCCTTACCTTGCCCTAGGAAGGAAGCTGCATCTTTGTATGTTATATTCATATAAACTTTGTAACTTTTTGGATATTGGAAAATGTATGTAATGGGAGAGGGTAGAAAAAAGATTTGGTGTAGGAAGAAACAAAGGGAAATACAACAGCTGGGCCTGGTTGGGGCTGGCCCGTCTCATAATCCATGCTGCCAGGATCAAGTGTCTTTGAGTCCAAGAGAGCAACTTTCCTCACCCATGATGGCCCTGGACCAAGGCAAGGCAGTTTGGGCCATGTGCCCCAAGTCAGTAAGGCTTCCATCATCCAAGATGGCTGCTCCCAAAGTGCAGTGTAATAGCTGACGGCAGGTTAGGATGGCTGTTCCCACGGTCCAATGTGGTCACTTGATCACTCTCTGTAGCTAGTAGAAGCTTCCTGTGGGTATGATGTGTAGCAGCTCTGTTCCTCCAAGTCCTCCTCTTGGTTGGGAATGTGGTGGGCAGAGTAGATTAGATCCTTCTATGATCCAGCCAAGGGAGTTTGAGCCCTCAGAGGCCAAGGGGCAGGCAAGGTAGGAGGAGACACTTGTCAGTGCCCAACTCAGGGCTCCTCCTGTGCTGCCTACAGCAGGATCTCCCCAGGTAGGAAAGTCTGCTCTGATAGGACTTTGTTCTGGTTCTGCTTGGTCCCATGTGGCCAGGCCCTTGGTCATGCTCATGTCTGTGCCCAAGGGAGTATGGCTCAGGGCCGGGCCAGGACATAGCGACTGGCAGCTGAGAGGTCCCACTGGTAATGCTCGAGGATGCGCCGGCAGTCAGCTCTGGATCGGCTACTCAGGTGGAAGAGCTGGTCCACCTGTGGAGTCAGGAGGGCGGGCAGCTGACTGCCAAAGGGCAAGGGCAGGAGAGGCGGGAACCCGAGAGAAGGGTCTGGCTTTACCTTAAGGTTTCTGATGGCAGAAACCACATCTCCCCCAGTGGCCCTCAGTGCTGCCTGGCACTCCTGGTGGGTGACTCCATGCACGCTTAGCTCCACCTGCAGTGAACAAAGCCTCGCTTGGGCCCTACCCCAGCCTGTAGCCCCTTCTGGACACCAGGCCACTTCTGGGAGACCTCACCTCCATAATCCTCCTCTGCAACTCGGAGTCGGGCGAGAGGCCTCCAGAGGGGATGGTGGCTTTGCTGGCTCCTGGCGCTCCCATGGGGTGACTGTGTGGGGGTTCTCTTTTGGGCCAGGGAGGCCGCTCCCTGGAGGACTGGCTGGGCTGAGAAGAAGAGCCTGTGGCAAAGGGAGGGCGGGGTGGCAGGCCTGGAGGTCCCTGGGGCACAGCTCTGGCATGTCGAAGTTCCGGGGGGCTCGAACCACCCCCTGTGGGGCGGGGGCCCAGGGACAGAACCGATTCCAGACTCTTGGAAATGCCTGCACAGTTGAGAAAGAAACGACCTGAGAGGAAGCCTGGATGCCTGGCCCTGCCTTCTTCCTGTTTTCTGTCTGAGCTGTCCTCAGGGTGGTCCATGTGTTAGGTGGGACAGTAAGACAGGTGTACAGAATGGACACCCAGGCCTAGGCAGCTGAGGACCCAAAGAACTGAGAGTGCAGGGGCTGCAGTGGGGAGATGCTGTTCAGTGGGGAGGGCAGATCTCAGAGTACAGCTAGGATGTCACCCGGCAGAATGTGGGGGAAGGAAATCATATATGCAAAGGCATGGATTCAGAGCAGGGGGCAGAACTGGAGGGTGGTTCTTGATCTCCTCAGAGACCCTGGAGGCCCTGTCCCACCTCCACACCCACCTTTCATCCCTTGCAGGGGCACGTTCCTTCTCTGGCCCCGGGCTGGAGGTGGATCCCGAAGCTTTGCCTTCACTCTGTCCCTGTTGGAGAGTGATCCAGTTCATTCTCCACACATACCCCCAACCCACAGATCAATGTCTCCTTCCCAAAGAAACTCTCTGGGGCCCCCACCCAGAATGGAAGCTCCAGCTGGGAGGCAAGTCCAGCTTCGCCTTGGCCCCCTCCCCAAGCTTCTCTTCCAGAGAAACTGCTGAACTTGGTTGACCCCCAGTCTAGCTCTGCCCCCCACTCTTTCAAGTCCTCACCTGTCTATGTTTCCCTGGTGTCGGTCTCCCCGGGCAGGGGAGCCTCTGTGGACTGGACGGGTGGCTGGCGAGTTCCCCAAGTCTGCCAGCGTCACTGCTGAGGCTGGGAAGCTGCCCACTTTGAATGTGCGACCATTCTGGCCCTTCCAGGTTGCAGAGTCGGGGCTGTGGGAAGAGGCGCTGATGAAGGGGAGGGGGTGGGGGCAGGGAGTGGAGATCGAGCTGCATCTGTCTGGAGGAAGGGAAGCCTTTTTCTCCCTAACACAAAAGGGCTCTATGGTCCCGTGGTGGCTCTAGCGGGGAGGCCAGTACTGTGGTGGAGCTCTCGGGGCCCAGTGGGGAGAGGAGGAGGTGAAGCAGAGGATCAGGGTTCAAGGAGCTGGGGAGAAGCAGAGATGGGACCAGGATTGGGAAGGTTAGGAGGGAGTCCTCCTTCTGGGGATGGGTGGGAGGCATGGGGCCCTCACCTGCCCTCAATGATAGTGATGGGGTCCCCAGGCTCCATTCTTAGAGCACCTGGCTCTGTGACATCTCTCACACAACGTCCTTCAGGAGGCCAGGCCTGTAGAGACAGGAGGAAATGGTGGCTGGGCTTGTGGCCTGAGTCAGAAGTGTAACATCATGGGAGCAGGGAAGAAAGGAGACTCCTGTTTATGCACCCACCAATCAAACCCATACCAGGTATGTCCTCTGTTCTGGGCCCAGGGTGGGACTGTCTCTGTCTCCCAATTGTAATCCAGTCAGGGAGGCAGACCTGAATTCCATGCCAAGCTGGACACAGCCCAGGGGTCAGGGATCAACACAGGGGGGCCCTGTCACTACCTAGGGGGACCAAGGGGAGAGTCATCCTGTATACTGCTTTTACTCCACACCCAGGCTCATCAGATCTGCCTCCCAAGCACCTCTAGAAATTTTTCATTTCTCTCCAGTCCCATGCCTCGACTATCATCTCACTTCTGCTTCACAGCCTTGTCACCTACCTGGTCTGCGCATCGTCAGTATCATCCCTCTAATCCATCCTTACACCAAGCCAGAGTGATACACGTAAAGTTGGCTTGTAACTCCCTTGCTCAAAACCCTTCCATGGCTCCCAGGTGCCCTCAGAGTAAAGACTAAATAAACTCCTTTAACAGTAAAGTAGAGTGATTTAGGGAACAGGTCTGGAGTCAGATTCACTGGTTCAAATCCCAACTCCTCCATCTACTGTGTGACTTTAGGCAAGTCACTTAAACTGTCAGTGCCCTAACAGCCCCATCTGTAAAACTGAAATAATAATGACCTCAGTGGGTTGTGGGGATTCAATGACTGAAAGCATAAGGATGCATGTAAAGCACTTAGTACAGTATCTTACACAGGTCGAGTGCTCTGTGTGTTAGCTCTGGTTATTTATCATTGCCTTACAAATCTCCCCATGGCATAGCCTCTGGCACCTCTGCCACTTTAATTACTTGTATTCCCCCTCCCATGCTGAACTTCTTTTCCTCTCCCTGTCAAACACCCACTGCTCTGTGCTCCCTTTCTCCGGCCCAGCCCTAGCCCCAAGCCCTTCAGCCTGCATCTTTGTAGTCCCAAGCTGCCTCCCTAGGCCTCTGAGCTCCCTGCTCAGAGGGACTGAACCAGTTTTGTTCAGAGCCAGGTCTCAGACCCCAGCCCAAGAGTCAGTATATGCTAGTCTTGTCCCTGGAGAGAGATTGGAGGGAAGAGAGACTGAGTGAATCTGGGAGGCAGGGGCTCCCACCTCTTGAAGCAGCCCCTCCAGGTGGGTAAAGCTAGGCCGGTCAGCAGGGTGGGGAGCCCAGCAGCGCAAGGCGAGGGCGTAGAGGGCCCTGGAACAGAGGGGAGGCCTAGGCAGCCGAGCTCGGTCCTTCTCCAGCCTCTGCAGAATGAGGTACGGTGGGACCCCAGCCCAGGGCTCCTCACCCCCCGAGAACATCTCCCACAGCGTCACCCCAAACATCCACACGTCCGAGGCAGAAGAGAAGGCCCCCTGGCGCAGGCTCTCTGGAGCACACCTGCGGAAATAGAGGTGAAGGGGGCCGGATATGTGCCCCTCGGAGCTCCCACCTTCCACTGAGCATGCCCCCTTGGTGCTACCGCCGTCCTCATAAGTCCTCCTCTCCAGCTCTTCTAGACCCACGACTATCCCAGCCTCCCTCGGAGGACCAGCCCCCTCCTTAGCTAGTGCCCTCCGATCTCTCCCCTCTCCGGGGCTCCAAGCCAGACCACCCGCCGGGTCCCGCCCCTCACCAGGCAAAGGGGATGGGCCGGGGTCCGCCCATGACGTAGCGGCCCCGGGCACCGCCCAGCGGCCGCACCAAGCCGAAGTCCGCCACCTTGATTATTCGCGGTGAAGCCAGCAGCAGGTTGCGCGTAGCGAGGTCTCGGTGTACCAGCCCGCGGGCCCCCAGGTACGCCATGGCCCCCGCCAACTGCCGCAGGAAGAGGCAGAGCAGGGCCACCAGCAGCGGGGGTGTAGGGGCCGGGGCGGTCAGGCGCGCGTGCAGGGAGCCCAGTGGTGCCAGCTCCATCACCTGCGGAGCACAGCGCCGCCTGAGCAGTGGTCTGGCCCCACGGGATTCTGGCCGCCCACCCTCCTGTCGCACAGCAGCACCGGGGCTGCTCACCATCTGCAGAGGCTGGCCCAGGACGAGGCCGTGCAGACGCAGCACATGTGGGTGTTCCAAGTTCATCATGATGGACACCTCTCGCAGGAAGTCCCCCAGCTCTGTGCCCACTGGGCCTTCTGGACCCACCCGGAGGGACTTGACAGCCACTGGGACCTGGGGGTGGGGGGAAGCACCATCAGGCACCCTAGGGAGCCTCTATGCTAGGGCCAGAGCAGAGAGGGCATGTGGAACAAAGGGGCAGCTGGCCTAGGTACCCAGGATGAAGTAGGCTCCCTGGACACTCACACTCTGGCCACCCGGCAGTGTCCACAGCCCTCGGTGCACCACACCAAAGCAGCCAGAGCCCAGCAGCTCCCCTCTGCACACAGCACCATCTGGGATCAGACACTTGAGGCCTCCCTCTGGCTCAGGGAGGGACCGAGTGTTGTCTGAGGGTGGTGTGGTCTCCTTCTGCTCAGGGGCAAAACCCCCAAGGATCTGAAACAGGGGTGGGAAATCAGGTGTGCAGAACTCTGCATACCATTCCCTGCCACTCAGCCCACCCCATTCCCAGGCCTAAGCTGGCCCTTTAAGCCTCTCACCTCTGCCCTAAAACACACACCTTGTAGACCCAGTTCTTAGACTTGAGCCCCGAACGGTGCTTCTTCAGAGCTTCAGCCAGTCTGCGCTGAGCTGGGGGAGGCCAGAATCAGAGGGCTGGGGGATGGGGGGCAGGATGCAGGGGATTTACAGGCAAGAAGAGGGCTGGTGTGTGTGGGTGGGGGCAACTAACAAGCTGGGGAAGGAGAGACCAGGGCCTCGGGGCAGGGGTCCCTCACCAGGCCGGCCCATGCCAATGCCATCCAGGTCCTCAGGTCTCACAAAGTCAAAGTGCTCTGGCCGAGTAACATTTAGCTCCTCAAGGATGGGTCGGTAAAACTGGGCCAGCTGGATGTCCCGGAGCAGCCGCAGCAGCCACACGGAGCCCACCTCAGGGAGCATGTCTAGAGAAGGAACCCCTAAGGATGATGCATGCTCCTCCAAACAGACACACAGCCCAGGGTAGGCACCTGAGACACTCAGACCAGAGATGCAGTCACCACCTCCACCCTCACCCCATCAGAAACACTCAGGTACAGAGCAAGAGACCCATAGAGACAGCCAGGAATCCTGCCTTTCACACACACACCCCAGGAAGAATACTCCTCATCCTCCAGACCCCTCACCACTGAGAAACCCACCCTCCTCACAGCCAAGATTCTAGCACTGTGCAGACTTCAGGTGTGTTGCCCTGCTCACTCTTGAGATATTATGGCACACTGCCTCTGTACCCATAGGACACCCAGATCCACTGCCCTTTTAGACCTGAGGTACACCATTGCACACACTTACATACACCTGAGACACCTTATATACACAAGACGTTTTGACCTACCACATACACACCAGAGATGCCGAGATACGCTAGCCACACCCCATCTCAGACATGCAGATACACACAAACACACACACGAGGATACATTGCCTCCCACACCCAGATACATTGCTACACACACACACACACACACACAAAGACCTACAGATATGCTGCAAAAGATGCCTGAGACACCCAGATACATGTCCTCTCAAATCTGAGACCTTCCAGTATGCTGCCGTAAAACATCCCGGCTTACTGCCACATACCCCTCACATACATGTACTCGAGACACCGCAGTTCACTGCCTCCAAGACACACTGCCTCACACGTCTGATATCAAGGTCCACATAAACACATACAACACATACGACATCAGGGTACAGCGTCCACACATACCTGAGTTAGGCAGGCATACTGCCCCATCAGCCCAGAGACGCCCAAGGCAGCAACATTTGAAATCAAATCGGTCATTCCCGATGTGCGGCTAAGTGCCGGCGGCGCTTAACTCAAGTACGGCATTCAGAGCCACCTCGGCTGCCAGGTGCACGGTCCCTTCCACACCCACCTGAGCTTAGCTCCTGGTCCAGAGCCCTGCTCGCACACCTGAGTCTCTCAGTCTCACTTGGCTTCAAGGCAACTCCACCAGTCTGTATTAAATAAGGCTCCGGGTGCTCTGGGTGATGGCTGCCTGCGCAAACACACTCTCCCTTACACACTGGACCCCACCCTGCCCCCACTTCAGTTAAGCCAGGAGGTAGCGGAGGACCCGAGGCTGGGCCCAGATGGAAACCCAGACCTGGGCTGAGGAACTGGGCGCGAGCAGGTGCGGGGGAGGAGAAAGCCCAGGACCGGGGAGAGCTGGGACCGCTTGCAAGGTGCGAAGGTGAAAGCACATGAGAGGGGACGGGAGGAAACGCGGCCGCGGGAGGGAAGGACCCGGGGAGCGGAGCGGCGGCGGGCAGATTCCACACCCTTGGACGTACTCCAAGCGACGGCTGCTCCGCCAGCCCAGCTCCGCGCGCCCCTGCTTCTCGGGACCCTTACCTGGCGAAGGCGGAAGCGGCGGCCGGGAGCCGCCTCGGCCGCCAGCACTAAATCCCGAGAAGGGCGGGACCAGGACGCGGAGGGCGGGACCTGCGGCTGCGCCGCGCCCTCAGTCCCCTGGCGGGACAGGTGAGCGCTGCGAGAGCGGCTGGCGGGCCCCTCCCTCCGCCAGGCCGGACCCTGAGAAACCTCCCTTCCCCCTGTCTTTTGCTCGCCTTCCTTCACACCCTCTTTCCATCTTCACATTCTCTTTCCAGCCTTTTCTAAAGAACTTTTCAGCCTCCCCAGACTTCCTCCTCTGTGTCCTCCCCCATTCCCCCTCTTGCCAAATCCTTCACCTCTCTCAGCCAAAATGAATTGAATCCCACCCCTTAAATGAATAAGCACCTGATAGAGGTATCCTGCCCAGGCACTGGGAGTATAAGGCTAAATAGGACAAGGTCCCTGCCTCCTCGCAGGGGAGAGAGCCTCCTAGCACTCCCAACGGAGGAAGGCCCGTGCTGCAGGGTGCTTTGGGATAGAGCCAGGGCAGACAGGCGTTGGCGGTGGTGCAAGCAGTCAGCCACCAGCCTACACAGAGTCTAAGATCGAAACCATTGTCCTTTTCCCAGCTCTGAACTTCAGTCCAATGTGCTGCACCTGAAAAGGACCTTTTGGGGAGCTCCCCAGGGTGGAACACATGGGAGGTCTTGTGTGTGTGTGTGTGTTAGGGGCGGGGACAGAGCTTCTGAGTGGCTCCTCAACCCCATCCCAGCTTGGTACCTTGTCTTGGTGATCAAAGGCAGCACTCCATGCCTCAGGGCACCCTTCCACAGCACTGGCACTTCCTGGCCTCATTCTGGCATAACCTTCCTCCCCTATGTAGCCTTTGCTGACCCCAGGGCCCCATACATTGCTACTTGGCCTGTGGCTGCAGGGACATTGTCCAGGACCTTGAAGAAGGCTCTGAGGAGGAGCATGCCCTCTCCTTTTCTCTCAAGGGTCCCAGGGAGGAAGCCACCAGTCTTAGGGCATCTGGCCTGTCTCCTTCTGTCCCAAGGAAGGCTGTGTGAGCATAGCAGCGGTTGTCCCCAGAGTTGCTTGGAGGGAAAAGGGTAAACACATGGGATATGCCAGCATTGATGGGAAAACCATCATAGTTCACAATTCTTCCTGTATGGTTTTCTTGCCAGTTCTCTTGCCCTCCAACCTGGCCAGCTCATCACCCTCCACATCTGTCATCCCTGATATACTGTGGGCTCCACCCAGCAGGGGCTGGATCTGTCTTGTTCATCCTTGTGTTCTTAGTACCTGGGACAGTGTGGGCATACAGTAGGTACAATGCATACTGGTTGTGAAGAAATCTGCTCAGTCTGATGGCTATTCCTTTGTAGGTGATCTGTCTTTTCTCCCTGCTTTTAAGATAACATTGGTATTTTGTAGTTTTATTACAAAGTATCTAGGTATAGATTCCTGTTTATTCTGCAGTGTGTTGTATGCCCTATATCTATGAATTCACGTCTTTATCAGTTTTGGAAAATTGTCAGCCAGTATCTCTTCAAATATTCTTTTTCCTTCATTCTTTGTGTTCTTTCCTTTGGCGACTCTGATTAGAAGTGTGCTGGGGGCTGGCTCAGTAGCCTAGTGGTTAAGTTCATGCACTTGGCTTTGGTAGCCTGGGGTTCGCAGGCTCAGGTCCCGGGTGCGGACCTATGCACTGCTCATCAAGCCATGCTATGGCAGGTGTCCCATGTATAAAATAGAGGAAGATGGGCAAAGATATTAGCTCAGGGCCAGTCTTCCGCAGGAAAAAGAGAAGGATTGGCAACAGATGTTAGCTTAGGGCTAATCTTCCTCACCAAAAAAAAGTGTGCTAGACCTTTTCACTCTGCCTTCTATGTCTTTTAATCTCTCTTCCATATTTTCCATTCTTTGTATCTCTGTGTTGCAATCCAGGTAATCTCTTCAGCTCTATCTTCCAGTTCACCAGTTCTCTCTTTGGTTATGTCTGATGTGTTGTTTAATCCATACACTGAGGGGTCTTTTGGCATTGTTATATTCATATGAACGTTACTATACTTTCTATGCTGACAGTATTTTATTGAGGTATAACTTACATTCAGTAACATGCACAGATTTAACTCTACAGCTCAATGCATTTCAACAAATGTACACATCCATGAATGCAAATAAAGATGTAGAACATTTCTGCCATCCCAGAAAGTTGCCTTGTGCCCATTTTCAGTCAATCCCATTCCCCGGAGGCAACTACTATTCTGATTTCTAAGACCCATAGATTACTTTTGCCTGCTTTTGACCTTGTCAATGCTGTCACAGAGTGTTTATTATTTGCATTTGGCTTCTTTCACTTGACATGTTTTTTGTGGATGTTTTTTGTTGAGGAAGATTGGTCCTGAGCTAACATCTATTGCCAGTCTTCCTCTTTTTGCTCAAGGAAGATTGTCGCTGAGCTAACATCCGTGCCAATCTTCCTCTATTTTTCATGTGGGACACTGCCACAGCATGGCTTGATGAGTGGTGTGTGGATCCGTGCCCAGGATCTGAACCCACGAACTCTGGGCCGCTGAAGCACAGTGTGCAAACTTAACCACTATGCCACCGGGCCAGCCCTCACTCGATATGTTTTTGAGATTCATCTTGGTGTTCAAGTTCTTGTTGGGAAACACAATGGCTCCAATGGGCTTTTTCAGGGAAGAGCATGTGAAACCTGATTTTCCTCTAAATGTCCAGTGTCCTTACAGATCTGGGTGCACTGGAGGTCCTCTGGGAGTCTACATGAGTGTAGAACACATGGGGAGACGTGAAGGCAGATGCAGCCGGAGAGGTTGGCAGAAGCCAGACTTGGCATCAATTCATCCTTCCAGCAAATTTTCACTGTGCCAGGTTCTGGGGACCCAGGCGAACAAGTAGATGCTATCCCTTCCCTGATTGGATTTATTCTATAGAGCCTTGCAGAACATGGTCAGGAGCTTGGGCTTCACCTGAGGGCTCTGGTAACCGCTGAAAGGTTTTATATACAGCGGAGCGGCAGAATCAGTCTGCTGTAGTAAGAGGCTGGGAAAAGGTGAGAGAGAAGAAGCAGGGAGCTCAGGGAAGAGGCTCTTACCATTGGTTCAGGGTAGAGAGGCTGGCCCTGCTTAGGGCATGTCTACAGGATGGAGAGGAGGCTGAGGACAGGAGGCTCTTGACCCAGGCCCTCTACACTCCAGCAGGAAACCAGAGGCAGCTGCTCAGCCCCACCTTTGTCTTTGGCTTGGAATAAACCCAGGGAATCAGAGGCCTCTTTATTCCTTCCCTTCTCCCTCTTCACTTCTTACTTTTGGAGTTAAGCTTCTCTCATCCCTACCTTTGCCCGTAAAGAAGGGTGGGATGTGGAGAAGCACAGCCTGACCATCCTAACCATGCTCAGGGAGCACATCCTTTAGGCTGAGATGGGGCATCCTGCTAATAATACTTAAACCTGGAGGCCCAGATCTGGTACCGCCGCCCTCCGTCTGCTTTTCCCCAACCTCTGCCCTGCCCTGCAGGCTCTGCATTCGAGAAGGATGAGCACATTCACACTACTGGGGCCAAGTCTTTTTCCACAGGGCAGAGAACCAGGAGGATAAGCAGAGAGGGCACCCAGGTGCTCCCCCCGACCCCTCCAGCCTTGGGTTTGGGTTGGGAGTGGGAACTGTCCCTGTGCAGAAACCTTTCCATTTCCATTGGGAACTACATTAGTGCCCCCTTAGCTCCTCCTTTCCTGCTCTGATCCCTGAGATTACTCCCCCCCTTCCGTCTCACCCATGTCCACTTCCCCACAGAGGGAGCCTCAGAGTTCTGGCCCTCTCTCTTCTGAGCCTTGGCAGCCTGTTCCCTCTGCTTGGAAGTCTTCCCACCCTTATCCCAATGTGGCCTTGCTAAGTGCCAGAAGCCTATCCCTGACTGGTCAGAACTCTTCCCCTACACCCCAAGATCCCTGTGCTTTCCTGTCATGGTACTCAATACTCTGGTGGAATTTGCCAATAACTTGTCTGTCTCCCTGGCTAGACTCCAAGTGCCAGGGAGAAAAGGACTTCATCTTACCTGGGCATTGCTATGTCCCCCATGCCCAGCCTAGTGCCTGGCTCATATGATAAGTGCTCAGTAACCTTTGCTGAACAAAGTGATGAGACAGAGTCATCTGGGTATGGTAAAGCAAAGGAGATTTTTGACATCGAGAGCTCCTTTGCTGAGAGTGATGGGGATGGGAGTTTCCAAACCTAACCTGTGAACGTTCACCTGGTGAACCCATCCGTGCCCCTTTCCCTGTGTGCCACTCCTTTGCTCCACATGGTTGGCTCTTCTCAGACCCTTGGGTAAAACCCTCCTGTTCCATCACCCCATCTCCATCTCCCAGGTCCCTGAGGTCCCATTCTTTTCCAATTTGCATTTGCCTCACTAGTTTTTACAGTCACCAGTCCACCACCTTGTATGTATCTGTTAGTTAGCTTTCCAAAGTGGAAGCACTCTTAGATCCACACATTCCTTCAAGCTCACAATGGAGCTGAGGGCCTTTACAGCATGGTAGCTTAGACCTTACCTCTGGAGCCCACCTGCCTGAATTTGAATCCCAGCTTTACCTCATACCATCCTGTGAATCTGAGCAAGTCACTTCACGTTTCTGTGCCTCTGTTTCCTCATCTTCAAGATGAGCCTATTAGGAGTATCTACCTTAGGGAGTTATTGGAGAATTAACTGTGTCTATGTATGTGGTAGCCAGTCTCCAAAATGGCTGCCAATGAAACTCCCCTCCCCATATTCACACTGTTATGTAGTGCCTTCCCACAATGAATAGGGCTGATCTGTGTAATTTATGGGATATTATGGAAAGCATGGTGTGTGACTTCCGAGCTAGGTCATAAAAGACAATGTGACTTCTGCCCTCCCTCTTGGAATACTAGCACCGGGGGAAGCTGCCACCATGTCATGAGGACACTCGAGCAGCTCTAGGGAGAGCCTCCACATGTCAAGGACCTAATGCCTCCTGACAGCAGCCAACACCAACTCGCCAGGCATGCGAGTGAGCAGTCTTGGAAGCTGATCCTCCACCCCCAGTCAAACCTTAGATTCCTGCAGATTCCTGCAGCCCTGACTGCACCCTCATAAGAAACTCTGAGCCAGAACCACCAGTGAAGCTGCTCCTGAATTTGTGTGTGTGTGTGTGTGAGGAAGACCAGCCCTGAGCTAATCCGTTGCCAATCCTCCTCTTTTTGCTGAGGAAGACTGGCCCTGGCTAACATCCGTGCCCACCTTCCTCTACTTTATATGGGACGCCGCCATGGCATGGCTGACAAGTGGTGCGTTGGTGGGCGCCCAGGATCCAAACCCGCAAACCCCAGGCTGCCAAGCGCAAACCAAACCACTGCGCCACCGGGCCAGCCCCCTGCTCCTGAATTTCTGATCCACAGAAACTGAGAGATAATAATTGTTTTAGACAATTGAGTTTTGGAATAATTTGTTACACAGCTATAGATGACTAATACAATCCATAAAATGCCTAGAATGGTGTCTGACACATAGTCTCCATACGTGTAAGCCATCATTAACTCCATTTTACAGGTAGGAAGACTGAGGCTCAGGCTGGTGAAGTGATGTTCCTTGTGCACATAGCTGGGAAGTTTCAGGGCCAACCATGTCATGAATCCAGGCCTTTGCTGCCAAGTCCATGGCTTCTTTTTCTGCCCCACTGATCCAGTTATCTATTGTTAAGTAATAATACCTAATGGCATAAAACAACAATTTTACTACGCTATTGGACTTTGAGAATCTGGAATTCCAGCAGGACACTGTGGGGATGGTTTATCTCTGCTCCAGTACATCTGGGGCCTTAGTTGGAAAAACTGGAAGTCTGAGGGTGACTTGACAGTTGGAGGCTGTATTATCACTCATATGTCCAGCAGTAGATGCTGGCTTTTGGCAAACCCCTTCATGTGGACTCTTCATGTAGGCTGGCTATCCTCATCACATGGTGACTGGTTTCCGGAAGCAGTGGGCAGAAGGTACCAGTTTCTTAAGGCCTGGGCTCAGAAAGTGGCCCAGCATTACTTTTGCCACATTCAATTGGTCAGCCAGTCATGGAACCCAGGTTCAAAGGAAGGATATGTAGACACTACCTCTCAATAGGAGGCATGTCAAAGAATGTGGGGGCCATTGTTTAAAACTGCCAAACCCACAGCAGCCTCCCCTGTTTGGTGAGGGGCTCAGAGAAACCAGCTCTGCCCCGGCAGGCCACACTCTGGTGGTTTGGCCTTATGTACACAGAAAAGAAACACAAACTCCACCAGCCTCCTGTGCTACGTGCTCATGAAGAGCTTACGTGGGGAGGGCACATCACAAGGGTTCAGCAAAGGGGCTGGAATTGTCAGGATACTTCCTGGTGTCTACCAGGTGCCCCTCACTGAGGAAACAAAGACACAAAACCTTAGGTAGTGGGTTCATAGAGTAGTGCATAGTGTAGAGGGGAGATGTATAAAGAAACCTCACCACCTGATGTAACAGGGCCCACATGAGAGATGCCTAGAGAAGGGACATTCTACCCTGTCTCAGGGGATCAGAGAAGGCTTCTCAGAAGAGGCAATGTCTGAGCCAAAGGAGAAGGGCATCCTAGGAACAAGCCTGAGCAAAGGCAAGGAGACATGAGGACACAGACAGTGTTTGGGCAACTACAAGTGATTCAGTGTGGCTGTGGGATGAGCAGTGCTGGGAGAGAAAGCTCCAGGGACATGTGGGGGCCAGATTCCAAGAAGTATTACAAAGGTAGATCGCTGACTGATGAGAAGTGGGCATGTGGCATGAGAGGAAGAGGTCCGTGACCTTCCTGGCACTGCCCTTAAGCTTGAGAGAGATAACAAGAGGTGGGTGGGGTTAGGAGGAAGGTGGGTTTGGACGTGTGGAGTCTGAGATGCCTGTGGGGCATTCAGGCAGAGATTCCAGTTAAATCTGTGTTTGGATAGCTCTGGCCTGAGGACAAAATAAGGCAGGGGGGAGCCACTGACGGAGAGCCTTGAATGTCAGGGTAAACCAGGTCTATATTCTGTAGGCAAGGAAAAGCTAGGGAAGGGTTTTAAGTAAGAGACTATTATGGATAATACTTAATGAGGGCCCATTATATGTTGGACACAGTCCCAAGCATTTTATATGAACTCATTTTTTTTTTTTTTTGTGAGGAAGACCAGCCCTGAGCTAACATCTGTCGCCAATCTTCCTCTTTTTGCTGAGGAAGACTGGCCCTGGGCTAACATCTGTGCCCATCTTCCTCTACTTTATATGGGACGCTGCCACGGCGTGGCTGACAGGTAGTGTGTCGGCGGGCACCGGGGATCCGAACCTGCGAACCCCGGGCTGCCAAGCGCGGACTAAACCGCTGCGCCACCGGGCGGCCCTTATATGAACTCATTTGGACCTCACAGTAATTCTGTAAGGTAAGTACTGTTGCATTTCATTGAATTGAAGATATCATCAATTGTAAATTATACCATTATGCCATGACATGTCTTCAGTTTAAGATGGATTCTTCAGAGATTTTAAAATGTAAAGAGAAAAAAAAAGTCCGTAGAATCAATGAAATACATGATCTGCATTTAAAAGATGAGTCAACAGGCACAGAGAATAACTTGCCCAAAGTCCAGTAAGAGACAGAGCCACATTTGAAATCAGGTAGTCCAACTCTACAGCCCAGGTTCTTAACCATTATTTGATGCTGGACAAGAGGTGTGAGCAATGTGGAGGTTTAAGAAGAGCAGTGTGGGGGCCAGCCCCATGGCATAGTGGTTAAGTCCAGCATATTCTGCTTCAGTGGCCTGTCAGCCCGGGGTTTGCAGGCCAGATCCCAGGTGCAGACCTACACCACTCATCAAGCCACACTGTGGCAGCGACCCACATGCAAAATCCAGGAAGATTGGCACAGATGTTAGCTCAGGGGTAATCTTCCTCACCAAAAAAAAAAAAAAGCTTAAGAAAAAAAAGAAGAGCAGTGTGGCCACTGAAGGTGAGATGGATTTGAGGGGAGTGGGCAAAGTCAGATGGCACATCTGGGAGACTGGGGCCAAAGGGCAGGAGAAGGGGACAGATAGGATAGAGGCCCTTCAAGAATGGGGAGAGATTTTGGGTGTGAAAGCAAGGACAACTCCAAAATGTTGAGCCTAGAAAGAGGGTACAGCATAGGAGGGTACGAGGCAGCTACTCTAGACCAGAGGAGAGCTGTGGTGCCTGGGAAGCCGGGGATGTGGCTTCTCATCCCAGCGTGGGCAGTAACGCTGCCTGGCACCTGGTGGGCACTCACTAAGTATTTGTCAAATGAACGGATGAATGAGTTGTTTGGGGCAAGTTTGTATGATCTTGCTGTATGACTTCTGGGTCTCATTTTTTGTGTGTAAAACGAAGGGACTGGACTAGAATGTGTAAAACAAAATAGAAGGAACACTTCTGGACGGGGTAGGCATTCCTCTCCCCATCCCCAGGGCCTTTATGAGTACCCCAAAAAAGTGGTTCTAACCCTGGCTGTAAGTGAGATTAACCGAGGCCCCATATGAGACCACTAAATTCAGAATCTCTAGAGATGAGGCCCAGGCAGGGGTAGTTTTAAAGCTGCCCAGGTGACTCCAATGTGCAGCTGGTTGAGAACCCTTGCCCTGGAGCCTCCAGGCATCCAGTCTGAAAACCACTGGGCTAGGTGAGGGCCAGAATCCCTTCCAGGCCTAGGCCCTTGAACTACTACTTGTGGTTGGTGACAGGCCTCTCTTTTCATGTCCCATTTCCCATCCCCCAAACCAAAAAACTGACAGCCGGGGGACCGAACACCAAGGCTTCTCAACCACACACTATTGACATTTTGGACAGGATAATTCTTTGTTGTAGAGAACTCTCCTGTGCATTTTAGGATGTTGAGCAGCATCCCTGGTCTCTACCCACTAGATGCCAGTAGCATATTCCCCCCACTCAAAGCAACCAAAAATGTCTCCAGATGTCGCCAAATGTCTCCTGGGGTGCAACCACCCCCCACCCACGCTGAGAACCACCCTGCTACATGGAGTCTCCCATCCTCCCTCTGCCCTCCCCAGCTGCAGACAGAAGCCAGGCAGGAGTAGAGGCAATTTGACAGCAGGTTTAGTTGGGCCCGGCAGGAGGGAGGCCTCTGCGGGAGGGAGGCCGGGGTTTCACAATGGGGGAATAGCATGCCAGCAGACTGACTGATGTGGTCTCACTCTAGAGGGAAGTTTTCCAGAACACTCATTCCCGGATTCTCAATCAGTCATAGGCGAGCCAAGAGTAACTTCTGGGACAGACAGGCCCCACTTCCCAGGAACAGGCAGAAGGGGGTGTGGGAGTGGTGGTGCTTGTGGAGGGGATTCTTTCCTTCTGTAGATATTTCCTGGCATTGGACTGCCCCTATCTGATTGGTTGAGGGCTTGGAGGGGAGGAACTTTCCAGCTGTGGGTGCCTGGGTCCCTGGAGGCCTTCTGACACTGGGATCATGCAGATACCTGGGTTTTAGGGTCTGGAAGACTAAACCTTTGGGGCTGGAACTAAGGGACTGGCTGGTCCCCCCCCCTGCCAAGGAAGTGGAAGTTGTGGATACATGCTCCTTATAACTGGAGGCTGGGAGGCTGTCAGCGTCTTCACAAGTTACTTTTTGCTTTGAGGTGCCTGGACCTGAGGGAAGACAGAATGGGAGGCCTGGGAAGGGAAGGGGAGGGGAGGGGAGGGAAGGGAGTTGGGAGGGAAGGAGGAAGGATGGGTGATGGAAAGCACTGAGCTGGTTGGAGGTGGAGGCAGTGAGGTTGTTTCCTGCCCTCATCCCCCAACTCACTCCACAATGAGGCTCAGAACACCCAGAAGCAGGACAGCTCCAAAGACAGAGAGGAGCAGAATCTTGGCTTCCCAAAGATCGTGACTTCCTGCAGGGAACCCAGGAGGCAGTGAATGATCCTGGGGACCACACCCGTCTTCGCTGGGGGAGCCTAAGAGCTCAGAGATCTGAGTAGGGTGAGGCAGGGGTGGGGAGTAAGGACCTGGAAAGCAGCGCTTTCGGGGCCAACAGTACACCTCCGAGCCCTCGCAGGTGGAACAGTTGTACAGGGTGGTGCTGCCCCCTGCAGGAGATAGCAGGACTAGAGCTGGGGAGGAGAAGCGCCAGCTCCACCCTTCCAGAGGATCCCATTTCCTCCGCGCTAACTGCCAGGCTCTTCTCAGGTACCCCTGAGGCCCCTTGTCCTCACTACCCCTCTCCTTTTCTACTCACGGCAGGTGGGAGCACAGAGAGCTGAAATGAGACAAGGAGAGGTGGGGGTAAATGAGCTGCTCAGCCACATACTCCTTTGCCCGCGATCATAGGCACCCCTTACCCCTACCCGCATCAGTACCTTCCCTGGTGTACTCGGGGAGCTTGGTCTTTTGAAGCCATTGCCAATATGAAGGGAGTGAGGAGAGAGAGCCTTTGATCTCTGGGGAGGCAGAGAGCAGCCATATTGCCCAGGGCCTCAACAGGGCTGGGTCACCTCCACCCCTTCACCTAGCACCTCCCTAATCACGCCCTCCTGTCTCCATCTGCCTTCCACCCTTCCCTGCCTCCCTAGCCCCTTCCTCCTATCCCCCTCTTAGGTGCCCATCAAGCCCCTAGGTCGTGCCTACCCCCTTGACCTCACCCATGACCCTCAGGACTCTGTGAGTCTTCTCTGTGACTTTGTTCATGGACACCTCATCTGTGGAGATGAACAAGGACCAGCGATTCCCTCATCAGCCCAGAAGGAGGTTCTGGGGTCTTTTCTGACTTTCCTGGGGACCGAAGCTCTCCCAGAGGGAAAGGTCAGTGTGTCCAGAGAGGGCTGCGGACTGAGGCGACAACTGAAGGGCACAGCCAGGAAACCACATGCTGCCCCTCTTGGGACATGAGGGTGACTAAGGCTGGACCCATCCCTGGATGTCTGGTCTTACCTAAAGCAAAGGGTGAGAAGTTCCAGGAGGCCTCACAATCCCTCCACTGGGCCTCTATGTGGCTGCAGAGCCGAGCCAGGCGGCCTGACAAATCTCGGGCTGGGAGGTGGCAGAAGACACAGGCCTGGGCAGCTGCCAGGAAAACCCCACCTAGTGCCAGCATCCACATGAGGCCCGCTGGGAGTAGTGGAGGGAGGCTGGCCCCACCTAGGCTGGGAAGGCCTTGGAATACTCTATGATTCTGGTTCCAGCCCTTTGCCTGGAGGTTCTAGAGTGTTCCAGAACAGTTCACTGCTCCATCCCTGGCTGGGGTAAATGTGGGGCCCAGGGAACTAGAGATTAGAAGACATCTCTAGTGGGAGATAGGCAGAGAAAGCAGAGCTTCTGCTGCAAGGATGGCACCGCCAACCTGGCCCTCAGCAGCCTTTTCAAGTTTGTGGTTCCAAAAGCAATTTTATTTTTCTTCTTGTAAATCACGACCAGTGATAAATAATGAGTGACTCCCCCAGTGAAGAAGTTATGTGTGAGTATTCCATCCCCTCAGGGACCCAGAAATCCCATCTCTTCCCATATTCTCCCCCAGACTCTCCAAACTCTTCCATTCATCTTCTCTCTGCCCTGGGCAGCCTTGGGCCTTCCCCAGCTATCTCCTAGCAACAGGCCCATGGTTGCCTTAGCAACCAAGAGTTCTGTACAGGCCTCCCCAGGCCCAGGGAAGCCCAGTGACTTCTCTTACCTCTCACCAGGAAGATCCTAGTGACTCAAACCCCAACAGGTACCTCCTGCCTACGTGGTGATGTGAACGCACATGCGTGCACACACACACACACCCTTTGTGATTAAACTACTAATTCTCAATCTACTCACACCCATACCACAGACACACCCGGTGCCAAACAGTTGCTGGGCAACCCCAAACAGGCCTGGACACACAGAGACCACAGAAAGACCAGCACACAAGATGCTGTCTCCAGCAACACAGATGGGAGCCCAAATGTCAGGGACCCACACATCAGTCAGACACACTGGCTGACACACACACACAAAGGAAGTAAGGCCAAGACCCAAGAAGATGCCACCCTCTTTCCCACGGCCAGCCCCACCATCAATATGGGATCCTTTAAAACACTTGGCTCTCCAGAGGGGATGCTCCAGCCCCATGGTTAATGGGGATTCTTCCTAGCTCCCTTATGCCAACCTAGGCTGGGGAGTAGCCTTTCTGTCTCCCTCAGTAGGCAACTTGGGACACAGCGAAGAATCTCCCTTCCCACATTCCTGAGTGTTCTGGCCTCTCGTTGGTCAATACAGACCAGGCACCCAGCTCCAGGAGGAGAAGTCACAGTCCAGGAGACCACAGAGCAATCCAGAGTCCCTCTTTCTCCCAGACTCCAGTGTCCCTCCAGGGTTCTGCTACCTTCCCAGACCTCTGAATAATGAGCTCCAACCAAAGAAGTCCCCAGCTTCAGCAGACAAGTCACGGAAACTTCCCCACCCCTTCTGGGAACAGTAGCAGTCCAGACCCTCTGGACCACTTGTGAGCCCTTGGTGGACTCAGGTTTGGGAATTCCTGCCCACATCTGGGCTCCAGTCGGGCGCAGTGGGATCCCGACTCTCACAGCTTCCAAAGCAGAACTAGGAAGAGGCTTCAGGGGAGCCTTCATCCCCCTTGCTGCCTACTCGCCTCCCCAAGTCAAACTGAGGGCAACGCGCTCAGTCCTCAGTGCCGGACAAAGCGCAGAGATCGGGAGTTGAGCAGGTCTTCAGGGTCAGGGAAGACGGAGTCTAGACGGAAGCCATGCTCCAGAGCCACCCGCAGCACCTCCTCCAGGAAGGCCGGAGTGCCCACCACCTCTCGTCGTTCTCCTGGCCCCCCAGTCCACAGTGGCTGCAGTCCCAGTCTCCTGTACTCCACTTCGGGGAGTTCCACGGGGCGGGGGGCCCACTCCAGATGAAAGTGTGGGCCTCCCTCTGCCCTGTCCTCATTGGCCACACCAAATCGGGCTCGCATGGCACCCAGACATTCAGGGTCAGTGCAGAAGAGGTTGGCTCGGAAGGTGTCCACCTGGACAGAGCTCAGCTCATAGTGGTGTGGACCCCGGCGAGCAGAGAAGTGCACCTGGCGGGGGCTGGCATCTACATCTGCGTGGAGCAGGGCAGCTGTGGGTGCAGGGGTCCCCCGAGCGGCCTCCAGTTCCTGCAGGGCATCCAGGAGAGGCCGGATCTGGTAGAAGTCGGCCTCTGCCCTGAGAAGTGCTGTCTCCCCATACCCACGGGGCAGGTCCAGGCGGCCCAGCCGCAGGAAATTGAGGATGTGCCGGAAGGCCTTGCCATCTCGGTCGATGAAGTAGTGGCCACCTCCCTGGGCATTGAGGTTGGGGGGCATGGGGGTGCCCGCCCTAAACATGGCCCCCAGCATGGAGTCTGGGAAACGAGTCAGGGTCTCCAAAGTGGTGGAATATAGCGTGCCCCCCACATTCAGGGTCACAGGACCCCCAAAGGAGGGGGGCGAAGAGGGCACAGGAGGAGGAGAAATTTTGGGGAGTATTGGAGACACCGAAAGAGAAGAAAAGGCAGAACTTCCTGGGTATGTGCAGAATTGAGTCGTAAGGTTCAGACTCTCCGGGTTGGAGGCACAGGTTGAAGTACAAGGCAGCAAGATTTGGGGCTCACCCCAGCTACCTTGGTCGTGGGGGATGGTTTCCGGGCACAGAAACGCCCGAAAGGTTGACAGAACCGCTGAAAAGGGCAGAGGGAAGCCAGAAGGGAGGGAAGGGAGATTTCTGTCCAGACGCATCCGATTCTGGGTGGTCAGCGATTCCTTTCTGGGTCTTCAAACAGTGGGTTTCCGGAATTCAACTGGCAGGTGACGGTGGCGAGCACGAGGCTGACTCTTTGAAGGGTCCAGCTTCCGAGTTCCCAGGCAGATCGCTGTCCCCGGGGGCAAGTCCACGCAGGGCTCCGGGGACCAGTCAGAGGCCTGGCCTGGCCCCAGCACGGGTCCCAGGAGATGGAGGCAGGGCTGACTGGAGCTGATGGCGGAGGTGCCTCTTTATCAGCTGGGGAACGACGATGCACGCTCACTCCGAGATGGGAATGTCAGGGAACTCTGCTGGAAGCAGCTGGGAGTCTCAGGACCCGGGCGTCGCCGCCTTTCCCGGTGTAGTCGCAGCCGCTTAAGTCCTCTCCGCCCCCAGGAAGTGGCCTCAGGGCAGTGGCCAGGGTCCCTTTAAGAGGCAGCCCCGCCCCTTGTCGCCCCGCCCCCCGCCCCCGCGGGGCTGGCGCAGCTCGAGAGGAGGTGGGAGCCCAGCGCCGCGAACCGGAGAGACGGGGCGGACGGGCTGGACTGGCGGACGCAAGCGGGGGTGGGGTCCGGAGGGTGACTCAGGCGCGTCGCTCCGGATGTGCCCGCGACAGCCACGCCAGCCCCCAGGTGTGCCCGATAGCACGTCTGCAACTCGGCGAGGGCCCGAGTCTAACCCCGAGTCTCCAACCTCTCCCAGAGTGCAGTTTTCTCTACTCGGGAAACCGAGGCCCGGCCCTCCGGGCTTGGGGACCAGTTACCTCCCAGTCGCTCCCGTAGGGAATTCCCGAGGGGGCGGGTGCTGAGCCGCCGCATTCCGAGGATGCCTCGGGGCCGGGGTGGCCAGAGCAGCCTCCCCATTCCTGCCGGACGCCAGCACCCCCCCCAAGGAAAGGCCGGCCCCCAGCCCACGCGAGCGGCCTCTCCCCGGCTGGCCGCGTCTGGCCACGTCGCCTGAGCCGAGAGCCCCGCCCCAGGGCCGCCCCGTGCTAGGGCTGAGGCCCAAGCTGCCACTTCACTCCCCGGGAGTCGCCAACTCCCAAGCGCTCCAGCACCCCGGGACCCGCGGCGCCCAACACCTTGCCGGCCCGAAGGTGGCGCCCAATAAATGAACTCTGAAGAGGGAAGGAAAGCACGAAGTCTTTAATGGCGAAGGGGGGAGGAGGCTGGGGGTGTGGACCCGCAAAGGCCTGGGATCACAGTGTGTGCAGATCGTGACTACGCCGGCTCAGCTTCTCCGGGTCGTCCGACGCCATGAGGGAGAAGTCGCGGAAGATGTCGAGATACGTCTCATCCCCTGAGGGGAGGGAGGGAGGGCTGGGAGGCCGGAGGGCCGGGCCCTAGCGCGGAAGAGCATGGTAGGGACTGCGGAGCTGGCCTGCTAAGAGCGCCCGCTTCCAGCGTGGGTAGACGGGACATCTGCGCTGTCAGGGCACCGCCCTCGCCTATTCTTTGCTCTGTTCTGGGATTCGCGTCGGATGCGCCCAATACATATTTGTTGAATAAACGATGGAATTAATCAATGAAGCTGGGCACGAGGGGGACAGGTCGTCAAAGGCCAGAAGCCCAGTATTACAATGTTGGGCCGGGGGCGGGGAGTACTTTACCTGCCTGACCCTGGGCCGCTTCGGCCTCTCGCATCTTTGCCAATCGTAGCCTGAAAAGGAAGGAATTAAGGAATGAATGACATTCTCCTCACTCCCCCCACCCCAACTTCCCAAACTTTGAGTGGGTGTCTTATTTATGTTTCCCTAGAGTCCAGTGCTCAAAAGATGCTTGACAACAATGATGACTCTCCCTCAGCACGAACTCACCATCCTAGGATTCTCCCCACCTCCCTCTTCTGACTCCACGCCCCAATCAACACTCTGAGCATTCTTTTTCTCTCCGAGTCCAGAAGGTGGCCCCGCCCCTCCCCACGCCCCGCCTCGCACGCTCGGGTCTCAATGTTAGCCCCGCCCCAAGTGGATAGTGCAAGCGCTAGCCCCGACCCTTGAGGCATCCTCACAAGGTGACGATGTCGGCGTTAGCTGCTTCCATGGCGATAGTCAGAGGGTCCCTGCCTTCAGAGTCCCGAGCTCCCAGATCGGCCCCCCGTTTCAGGAACAAGCAGGCCAGCCTGGAGAGGGCAGTCAGGTTCAGCCGGCCTCTCGCCCCGTCCCGGGCCTTCCTCCCCAAGAGGAAGCCTTCCTCCCCAAGGTTTCCATCATTCCTGCCGCCCCTACCCCGTGTGGCCAAGAATGGTTGCGTGGTGGAGCGGTCCCCGGCCGTGGTTGTCCGCTTGGTTCACGTTCGCCCCGTTCTGGAGGAGAAACTCACAGGCCAGAAGAGAATTCTACATAGAAAGGTGGAGAATGGGGAGAGAGGGTGGCATGTTTAGAGGCAGATTTAAAGATATTTTAGACTGGGCTCAGTTCAGAGGGTGGGGCATGGGCATCAGGAGTATAGGGGTACAGATAAGTGTCAGGCTCTGCCCTAATCTTTAGATGTAGTCATACATTAAATCCACAGTACAACCTAATGAGATGTGTTATCCCTGTTTTACAGATGAGGAAACTGAGGCACAGAGAGGTTCATAACTTGTTCCAAGTCTCCTGTAAGTTGTGAGAGCCTGGATTCAAACCTAGGTTGTCTGCCTCCAAATTGTACACTCTTAGCAAGCAGTCTCTATTGGTTATCACTCCCTATGGGGTGGGGGTCCAGGGAGCAGGTGGGGGTGGAAGGAGGGGTAAGAGCTGGGCCAGAGTCAGAGAAGGGGTCAAAGAGAAGGAGCCTTAGAGTGGGATGGGGAGGTCGACAAGACTCTCACAGCAGCTGTGGCCTGGATCAGCGGCGTAGCATTCTCCTGACTCCCGTTGACCCAGTTGACATCGGCTCCATGGGCAAGGGCATCGGCCATGGTGGGAAGAGATGGAGGATGCCCAGCAGCTCGAAACAGCAGGGCCCCAGGGTGCAGGCTGCCCAGGTCATCAGAGGGGGGTTCTGTTAGAGGGAATCAGCTGTGAGTCTGGGAAGAAACCCTCAGCATAGTCCCCTGATGCTGTAATGGGAGAGGTCACTTCTCAATTGTGGGGAGGCCTTCAGGACTCTGGGGACTGTGGTGGGAGGTGGAGGTGTGTGTGTGTGTTTGTGTGTGGCCCCTAGAGTGTGGGGAGAAACGGCATCATTCACCGCTTCCTGTCCAACCATCCTGACCGGCTGGGATGTCACAGGTGAGCTGACTCACTGATGCTCGGCTCCCTCCCAAACTCACATTCTCCTTCACAGGCCTTTGGAGACCCTAGCTCATTCACACTCTGGACTTTGCTCATGCTGTTGACACCCTTACATAGCCCTCCCTGCCTACTCCCAGCCCCATGCTCCTTCTCATTCTTCACTGTAACCCCCAAAACTCTTGCCTTGTAAAACCAGTGCCAGTGTGGGCTGGCCCCTCCAGCATTGTCAAGGGGAAGGCCTGGGCCTCATACTCTGTGCCTCCCCACCAGTCCTGGCACAGTGCTGAGCACACAGCAGGCACTCGATGAATGCCCAGCCAACCCCGTACCTGGCTTGGATCTGAAGCTCCCTGGCCGGGGCCTGATGGAAGGCTTTGGGGGAACAGGAGGCTGCCCCCTGGGGGGCCCCCGGCCTCCTCTTCGCCCTCGAATCTCAGGAAGCTTGGTCAGGAACTTCTTCTCCACGTATTTGGCGTGAATCCAGGCCTCCTTCTCCTGCCTGGTGGGGGGTGGTCAGGGGAAAGAAGGGGACAGTCTTCCCTCCTCCCATCCTAGACCTTCCTCCCTCCCCATAAGGAGGGCAGCCCCAACCTCACCGGGAGCAGGTGGGCCCTGGCTTCTTCACTGCCATGGCCTCCACACGGGCCTCATAGATCTGGTTGATGACTACATTTCCGAGTTCGCACATAAGCTTCAGGCGGCCCAGGCAGAGGCAGACAAGTAGGGTGGGGGTGAGTGTCTGAGCCCTCAGGGCTCTGTAGCCCTGTCCTCACCCCACCCCCACCCCCACCTTCTTCCCCATATCCCGAGTCACCTTCACTAGTTCTGGCTCCCATGAGTCGAGGGTCAGAGACCGGACTTTGGAGAAATGAACTCCAAGGCTCCTAGAGGGCCAGAGTGGGAGTCAGGTCCTCTGTGGGCCAGCAGCTGGGGCAGCTGCTGCTGCTCCTGAAAAGACTTGGAGGCCAGGCCGTGCATGGGGGGCTGTGCAGAGGCACAGGGCCACGAGGCCCATGTAGCCGTGACCTGCACTGGTTCACCCTTCCTTCTTCTCCCTTCTTCCCCTACATTTCATTATAAGGTCCCCTCCAGCCACTTCCTTCTCTCATGGCACTCTGGCCTGGACAACTCTTTCCATGCCACTCCCCTTTCCCCCTTCCACCAGACTGACTTGGGGTGAGGGCTGTATAGACTTGCTAAGGCCTCATGACCTCTCTCTCTCTCCTCTTTGTTGGCTCCCCTACTCTCAACAGCCTTGACCCCACAACTCCTCCAGTCAAGCCTAATAAACTCCTCTTGGTGTCCCCCAACCTTGGCCAGACCAGGACACTAAGTGGCTAGGCCCACCTGGGTCCACACTGTGCCCCACAAGCTTGGTCCAGGCCTGTGCCCAGTCACAGCCAGGATCTAAGAGAGGAAGTCAGGGCAGGGTGGGAAGGGAGGAGCCAGTGTGATGGGCTCTATCTTGCCCCCCGCCCCCGACACTGCAGCCAGAAGAGGTGGGGGCCACGTTTGGGGCCTTAGGGAATGACCTGTGGATGCCAGAGCACTGAATGCACAGGGTAACACCAAGGTTGATGCTGGCCCACTCAGGAGCTGGCTCCCGGCAGTCGCAGCACTGGGCATTGCCGTCCACACTCTGCACCTGGGCTGCCACATGCCCAACTCCGCCAGGCTCCCTGCCCCTGGTTGTCCCACCACAGCCCAGAGTGGCAGCGGAGCCCATGGCCAGGTGTCCTGAGCCCTGGGGGAGACAGGCGAAGAAAGAGAGGCCATGAGGCCTAGGGGAAGGGATGTCTCATCTTCCTGGGCAGCCTGGCCCTGCACCCTCATGTTAAGGTACCTGGCCTGGACCCCGGGGGCTGTCATCAAGGCGGGCCTGGCTGAAGGCTGTGGCGATGCTGCTCTGCACAGCACTAATCCACAGCTGCAGGAGGCGCTCTGAGTCAGCCTGCAGGAGGCAGGACCTGAGCAGGAATGGGGACAGAGAGTGGGGAGGGGTCTGAGGCCTGGGAAGCCATGGGGCAGGATGGCTAGTATTCAGCTAGTATTCGACTATACCAGTCATATTGAAATACTTCTGTACCAACTGGTAATATCCTTCTACATATTCCCAATCACCCTATATCCTCCCCTCAGAACCCGCACCCCCTGCCCGACTGCCCTGCGATCCAGCCACCAAAGGGTTAAGGCCTGGGGCTGCATGGGGGGCCTCTAAGACCCTGCTCCAGGAGGCCTTTGTGATTGGCCTGCCTTTCCAGTTGGTAAAGATTGAGATATATTACAGCATCACCCGTGGGGCTGGGTGCCACTCACTTGCTGGGGGACACCACCTCAAAGCAAAACCTCCTTTCAGAGTCCGGGCAGAGCTTCACTGTGCAGAGACGGAGGTCATCTACCACTACAGTCACAGGGTCCTGGCAGGGAAGGTGATAAGGGGGCAGACGTCCAGCCAGCCACAGCAAGGGCTGAGTCTCCCTGGGCCCAGTCATCCAGGACCTGGGCCTACTCACCTTGTACTTCTTCTGATAAACCAGTTGGTTGCTCTGAATAGTGAACCAGCGTCTGGAGGAGGTGGAGATAGAGTTATGGACATGCGCAGCACTGGGATGAGGCTCAGGACAGGGACAGCAGAGAGGCTGTGCCCTTTGCCCCATAAGGATCTTGCTGAGAGGAGACCTGGGCTGACTGTCCCATGTGATGTTCCAGAGGAGGGAAGACAGTTGTGCAGACCAGGACATCTAAGGAGCACTATTCACATATTGGACAACCCAGGTTTGATATACTTATGGAGACAACTTTCCAGCAGATGGCAGTAAAATGCTTTTTCTAATGAAATAAGTCTCTTGCTACAATTTTTTGACAGATGGAAGTATCTTGGGGAAGGGGCTTCATTTTCTAATTTGCACAAAGATCCCATATGGGCAGTGGCCCTGGATGGAGAAGGAGTTGAGTCAGAGCAGATCACCACCCTGCTCCGTACCCTGCAATGGCTCCCCATTTCCCTCAGAGTAGAGTCTAAATCCCTACACAAGCCAATAAGGCCCTCTCATGATTCACACCCCCAGTAGCTCCAACTTCATCTCCTACCACTTCCTCCTCCCTCCCTTTGTCCACACCCATGGCCTCCTCTCTGTTCCTCCAACACTTCAAGTTTTTCAGGGCCTTGGCACTGGCTCCTCCTTCTGTTGAGAACATTCTTCCCCCAGATATCCTTCAAGTCTTCACTCAGAAGTCACCTTCTCATGAGGACTACCTTGACCATCCTATTTCAAATTGTCACCTCTCCCCAGCTCTCCATATCCCTTGCATTTATTATTTTTCTCCTATGGCACTCTTACCTTCTAACATAACATATAATTTACTTACTTATTATGTTTCTGGTCTATCTTTGCTGACGGAATGTGAACTCTTTGAAGGCAGAGGGTTTTTGTCTGTGTTTCTTGCTGTGCTTAGCACACTGTAACCACTCAAAAAATATTTGATCAGATGGGTTTGGCTGACTGGGGTGTCCTCTCACCTGCTCCAGGTCTTAAATGCATTGCTGGCCCGTTTGAAAAGATGACCTTCCATGACCAGGCCACCAGGCCCCTCCTTTAGGCTTGGCTCTGGCTCCTCCCCACCCAGCTCCTGGGGGCAGAAGAGGGT
Organism: Tapirus indicus; assembly: GCA_031878705.1. NCBI lineage: Eukaryota > Metazoa > Chordata > Mammalia > Perissodactyla > Tapiridae > Tapirus > Tapirus indicus. The sequence goes on from CM062932.1 coordinate 11,070,109, forward strand.
CAAAGGGCAACTGAGGTGGGCAGAGACCAAGGCCCCAAGGTCATATGCCTCCTGCCTGCAGTCCCAGCCCTCACCTTCTGTTTTAGCAGCACGTGTCTCTGTTCCATGTCCCTCTTCTCTCGAGCTGAATTCAAGACCAGCTGGTGCAACTGGGCATAGGAGGGGCATCTCAGATGTCCCCGGCCTCCCCCAACTAGGCCAGGAGAATCATCTCAGAGCCGCCTGCCCTCCCTCCACCATCTGCCTGCTCCCTGGGGCCCTACCTGGGCACCTAGCTCCTTGCGATACTGGGCCAGCCGGCTTAGCTCCTCATGGCCCTGCTGGAAATAGGTAGCTTGGGCCTCCACCAAACGCAGCACCTGGGGGACAAGGTGGGCAAGGGGCAGAGCTGAGGAAGGACCCCTCTTTCCCTCTTCCCTCCTGCTCTCCATCAGCAGGCTCCTCCCCACCTTGCCCTCACCACCACTGCAACTCACAAACTCCATGATGTCAAACTTCCTCTTGTCCTCAATCACATTGATCTGAAGGACCAAAAAGACCTCAGGTCAGTCTTGAGAACATAGTGCCCCCTCCCACTGCACACTGGGGACCCTCCAGCCTCAAGGTGACTGAGGCCCTGGTACCCCAGGAGGACAGGTTGGGGCAGGCACCTGCAAAGCATAATCCAGTGCCCGTCCCCGATATCCAGCTCTAGCAGTCTTCAAAGCAGCTCCTGCCTCTTCTGCCTCTTGGGTCCGGCGCCGGGGTACCTCTGCGTTGTGGGTAAGAGCAGCCTCCAGGCTCTCAGCCCCCCGCCAGAAATCCCGGCGAGCCTCTCGGAAACCCCGGAGACCTCTGGGGGTGGGAAGATAACACAGAATCACAGGTACCCCCACCTGCCGCCAGCAGAGAAGTCCCAGGAGAAGGCCCTGTCAGCCTTTCAGTTGGCCTGTGTAATAGGACCTCCAAGGGGCTCCTTGGGATGGGGGATAGCAGACAGGCCACCAGAAACACCACACCCCCAAGTCTTACAACTCCTTCATTCAAGGAGGCCCCTGTGGTAATGGGAAGAAGGCTGGAGGACTGGTTTCCCTCCCAACTCACTCTTTGACCAGGGTTTGGATTTGCTGCTGCAGCGTGTGCTGGGTGGCATCTAGAAGCTCCTGAGCGGAAGCAGAAATTGGCAGGTGGGGGTCAGGACTACAGACAACCTTGCTTCCCCCACCAGCCCTACCTACCCCCACTCACCGCGTGGCTGTCCAGCTTGTGGCCCAGGCTCTCAGTGAATTTGTCCAGACACTCCTAAGCAGGAAGAGCAGAGAAAGAGTACCAGGCATGGGGCGGTAGGGCCCTCCCATCTCTAGACCTAGTCTGCTATGGCTGTCTCAGGTGGCAGCCCCAGCCCTGCTGTGGCCTGGGACCTGCAGACCCCAGGCCAATCCTCCCCTTCCACAGGATCTCTCCACATCCCAGGCCCCATCCCACCATGGTTCGGGCCCTCCACATACCGCCATCATGGGCTCTGGTGGACCCAGGCGGGCCAGATCACAGATGCCGACAATGAAGGCACGGCCGGCGGCAAGGTAATGGCGCCCACTCTCCAGGAGGCCGTTACCCAGCTTGAGGAGCTAGGAAGCATCAGGGCAACAGGGAGTTGTGCCGTGTGCACCAGACCTGGTGGACCCCCACTCCTGCCCTCTTCCTCTCCCCTTCCCCAGGGCCATGCCCTCATCAACCTCGCCTATGCTTCTCTGCAGCCCAGTCCAGCTCTCCCAGTGTCTAACGCACACCTGGTGCTTTCTCATCTCCACTTCTTGCTCCCACTGCTCTATGCCTGGAACAAAATTCCTCCCAGCCTGTCACCAAAGCCAGTGTCAGCTTCACCTCCAAATGTCTTTCTCTTTCTCCATACATCTCTCCCTGCCCTGCCCCAATCCTTGGATCCAGAGCTCCCCAGAAACTCCATCCTCATGCACTGTCTGGCTCACAGGATGAATGCTCTACCTGGCTGCTATTAAGTTCTACAATATTTACTGTCTCGAGTTGTCCCATTCTGAGCTCATTGAACATTCCCTCACAAATATTAATTAGTTACCAAAGCCACAGGGAAGGGCAAAGATGGCATGCTAGGGTGCTCCTAGGGCCCATTCTGTCTGCCCCCACCAACTGACAAATAAGGAGGCTTAATAAACAAGGGGACAAGTAACTGGCCCAAGCAGGGTATCTCTGGGAGAGCCAGGTAACTGAGTCAGAAGCCAAAGTGAGGTCTCCTGATCCCTGGCCCTTGTTACCTGCGGGAACAGCATTGCCCCCGAGGTGACACCACTTGGCTCTGGCCTGAGTCACCACATCTAGGATGGAGCAAATGTCTGTGGAGCCCTTCAGCTCAGCCCAGGGGACAGGAGACCACCAGGGAGGTTCTGTGAGGAAATTCTGGGCAGCAGGAGCTCAGAAAGCTTGGGCCACACAGGTGCTCAGTGAACTTTTGATAAACTGAAAAACACTTTCTAGGGCGAGTGAAGGCTTCAGGGAAATACAGCTTGACTTAAGGGTGGCTGGTAGGGTCAGTAGTAAGTTTTCTGACCACAACCAAGCCTTATCAGATGTCACCACAGGGTGTCTGTGACCAGGGACAAGGACCCAGATGCTCACAACTCCACTGTGTGGAGCTGGGAGACTGAATGTCCGATTTTTTCCTCATCCACCACACCCTCCCCATATATCCGAATAAGGAACTTTCATAAGAGTGAACTAGTAAGAACCTGGTGCATCCATACAGTAGAATAGTACTCAGCAATGTAAAGGAATGAACTATTCATAAATGAACTACTGATACTATTGATATGCAATAACTTGAATAAACTTCAAGGGCATTATTCTGAGTGAAAAAAAAAGAGCCAATCTTGAAAGTTCACATACTGTATGAATTCACTTATGTAACATTCTAGAAATGACAAAAGTCTAGAGATGGAGAACAGAGGAGTGGTTGTCATGGATTTGACAAGGGGGAGGGGAGGGCATCATTACAAAGGGTAGCACAAAAGAGTTCCTTTGTGGTGACAGGAGTTTCGTACCTTGAATGTGATGCTGGTTATAAGAATCTACACATGTGGTAAAGTGCCATTGAATTATACACAAAGATTTTTTTCTTTTTTTTAAAAGACTATATGCAAAACAGGTAAAATCCAAGTAAGGTCTGTAGACAATTCATTGCATCCTGCCAATATCAATTTCCTGGTTTCGGTAAGGTACTATAGTTATATAAGATTGCCACCATTGGGAGGAAGCTGGGTGATGGGTACATGGGACCTCATGTACTATTTTTGCAACTTCTTGTGAGTCTATAATTAACTCAAAAAATAGAATTTAAAAAATATATGTATATATTAATTGATCCTCTGCTAACTTTCAGGCTCCAGTATAGGCACTGGGGATTGAGCAAAAACAAAACATAAAAGTCCCTCATGGCACTAACATACTAGCGTGGAAATACAGACAAAAAAATTGGCAAGTGTTACAGACACACGCTAAGGCAACCCAGGATGATTCCCACTCTTGCATAATCCCCGCCCCTTGACTGTGAGCGAGACCTGTAACTTGCTTCTAACCAACAGAATATGGCAAAGACAATGGGATGGCACTCCCATGACTTGGTTACACCATGTGGCAAAGGTGATGGATGCTTCTCCTGTGATTACATTACATAAATTGATGCCATCTTGCCAGCACCCACAAGAGAGACTCTCCTGCTGGCCTTGAAGAAGCAAGGTACTATGATGTAAACTGCCTACGGACGGGGCCACATGGCAGGGGACTGTGGGTAGCCTCTACAAGATGAGGGCCTCAGTCCCGCAACAGCAAGGAACTGAACTCTGCCAACAATCATGAGAGCTTGGAAGAAAACTCTAAGCCTCAGAGGAGACTGCAGCCTGTGAGAGCCTGAGCAGAGGACCAGCTAAGCTGTGGGTGGTTTCTGACCCACAGAAACTATGATAACAAATATGTATTGTTTTTAGTCACTAAATTTGTAATTTGTTACACAGCAATAGAAAACTAATACAGCAAATAAATATGTAACATGTCAGATTGAGGTAAAAGCTATAGAGAAAAATAAATTCGAGTAAGGGAGATGGGAGTGTGTGTATGTGTGTGCGTGTGCACACGTGCATGCATGCGTCTTTTACAGAGTGGCCAGGGAAGGCCTTACTGTCTTGTGTTTAAGTGTTTCACGGGTTTGTCTTCCACAGCAGTCTGTGGGCACCCTGGGGGCGGAAATAGCCTTGCTCTCCCCAGACACCCAGAGCCCAGCATAATGCAGGGCTCAAGAGTAGTCCACAAATGAGTCTGGTTTTTCAAGGTCCTGAGCTCCTTGAGGGCACAGAACCACCTTTCTCCTTCTCTATACCCCCCCAAATATTTACCCCACATGGCTAGCATTCAATAATCCCTGGAACTCATTCCCAGTCTCCAACTTTCTCCCTGGCCCTGCCCCTCTCTTCTTAACTGGATCCTGGGTCACCTCTCCATGTCAGGATCACCTTTTCCAGCCGGGTCTCCAATTCTGACACTTCGGCTTCCACCAACTCGATAGAGGCTCTGGGAAAGGAGGGATGGGGTCACAGGAACAGAGCTTGGGTCCATGTGCTCAGTCGGCCTCAGCAGGGTCAGCGATTGGGGTTAGGGAGTGGAGGGTACAGACAGAAAAAGTGGAGGGGCTGAGAAGAGCCACCCACCCGCCCTCTTTTGCTCAGCTCACTCTGCGCAGTGTGGGAGCTGCTGGCCCAGGCCAGAGCAGGAAGGGTAGAAGGGAGGGTGGATGTGGCGAGGGCAGGAAGTTGCTAACCGCCCAGAGCAGGTGCTGGGGGAGGGGCAGGGGTCTCAGTGAGAGGGAGGAGGGAATGCCAGCTCTGGGGGTGTGAGAGGCTGCAGCAGCCCCCTCCACACGTGCAGGGAGTGGAGAGCATCAGAGCACCCAGTTTGATAGCAGAGGTCCTACTTTGGCCCCAAGCTCCATCTTGTCCCTTTGAGACTTACTCCCTGGAAGGACATCTGACCTGGGGAAGGTTGTGTGAGTGTGTGTGTATGTTGGGGAGTGTCGGACCACCCCCCTCTCTGCTCTCCAGACCTGCACACACTTACCGGAAGCGAGGTGAGTCCTTAAGACACTCTTCGAAATCCAGTTTGACCGTCATCTCAGCTTAACCGCTCCCGCTCCGGGGCCTGGGGGCCCTGGGGCCAGGCTGGTGGGGATGCAGGTAGAGGCACTCTCTGCCTCAGGAAGGGTGCTGATGAAGGAGGAAAAGATCCTCTCCTGGGTAGAGGTTGGGGGGGCGCAATTTTTTCCCCAAGGGGAAGGGGTGTCCTAGGAGGAGCTCTCACCCCACACTTCCAGGCAGCACTGGGAGGGGCAGAGGCGGGGCCTGGGTGGAGGAGAGGGGCCTGAGATCAGAGAAGCCACAGCCCCGCCCTCAGGGACTATCTGCTGTCACCTTCCTACCGAGGGCCCTGGTCTCTCTTTGCTTCTTTCTCCTTTATTGGCTGAATTTGAGAGGCCTGGCAGATATAGGTTCAAATCCTGATTCTATCACTTGAAGGTTATGTGACCCTGGGCAAGCTCTCTGATTCCTCAGTTTTCTCATCTGGAAGATGGGGATGATAACCCCTACCTCCAGGGTTGTTATAAGAATTAAAGATGATACTGGTAAATTTATGGTTGACTGAATCACACCAATCACTGTCATTCTGCTGCAGTTAGGCCTTCTCAGACTCCTAGGTTCTTGCTGAGTCCGGTTCCCCAGACTACTCCAAGCTTTCTTCTCTGCTCAGCCTGCCAGTGGTTTCCTGTGTGTGAAGTTCCCTCCCTCCTCCCTTCTCGTCAAGAACAGAGCAGGTCCAGCCTGGGTCCCCAATTCATAGCACCCAGACGCCTGCTCTTCTTGTCTTTATTGTCCACCCCTAGGGTGGTGAGGGCAGGGGAAGGTTGGTCCCCACCCCATCCCCAGCTGGCTACATTTTCCATTGTCTGGCTTCCTCCTCCTGAGTCCATCGAAGCCACAGAGTTGCACCTGGAGAGAGAAGGGGTTGGGCTAGTGGCTTTTGTGCAGTAGATGTGAGATCTGGCCCATGCGTCCCCGGAGATTCCCTAGAACCTACCCACTCAGCTCCTTTCCCTCCCTGAGCAAAGCAGGGAGCCCCTTGCCCCCACCCAGGCTCAGGCTCACTTCTGTGCTAGTTTAGGTTTGGGGAGTTTGGGTTGCTTCCAGGTACCCTCTCCGAGCTTTCTGGGCTTCGCCAGTTCAACCCTTTGGACACCAGCCACTGACACCCGCCGGACACCGCTTGGGACCTAGTGTCTTTGGAAGACAGGGCAGTACCTGGAGTAGGGTGGGTGGCAGAGAGGAGTCAGGGGGCCAGCAGGTGGTGCCAAGCTGGAGGGGGTCCCAACCCTTCTGAGCTTCCCTGGTTCCTCTCTGTATAACAAGGGCTTTGCACCCTAGGATGTTTAGTCCTCACCAGGCAGCGATGGTGTCACTGTCACCATCAGAGAGTTCTCGGCAGCCTTGGGATCCTGAAAGGGGTTTCCTGTGTGGTCCAGCAGACGGACCTCAGTGCTTATGGGATTCTCAATCATCCAGTTCAAGCTTGTGGAGCCTGGAAACATCACGGGGTCAGGGTTGGGGCACCCATCAGTCTGTTGGTCTTCAGCCCTCCCGCCCCCAGGCTGACCCGGCCCAGCTCTCACTGTCCTGCTGCTCATCTTCTGTGTCCTCCTCAAGCTCCGGGTGGGGAGAGCGCCTCAGGTATCTTCCTTTGCTGTAATACTCCTTGCGTTGCAGATCAATCTCCTGCTCCAACACCATGGTGGCCGGAGCTGGGGACTGATTTCTGAAGGTAGAGAAATCTGAGGAGTCACCCAAATCAATCTGAGTCTCATACCTAGGGTATCCAGGCCCCTCAGGCATCCATTGTGGCCCCCCACCACAGGGGAGAATCTCAAGCCCCAGGTTCTCATCTCACTTCTATCACCTCCCATTTTAGAAAACCTCAGTGACCTCTGAACCCCCACGGTTCTCTTGGGCTCTCTGTTCCTCCTCACCAGCCAGCCTTCCCTGGGGACTATCTTGATGGGGACCTCACCCCAGCTCCCCTCTGTCTTCCCTGGGGTCACCTCCCAGTATTACCTCCCTCTTAGGCAGGGCCCTGGGCTGATGCTCACTGAGGAAGACAGGCTATGGTAGAGAAGGGTCTGGACTACAATTCCCTTGAGTCCCTGGGGCCCTGCCATAGCTAACCCTTGGCTTCTAGGATGTGGTTCCTGGTCATCAGGTCAGTCTCAGCTTTGACTCCTTTGGCCAGTCCTCCTGCCCAGCTTCTCTCCACAGGCCTGGGCTCTGGGCTCAGCATCACACCTCGACTGCCACTGCCCATACTGACACTACCCCCATGGCTGTTCTTGTTATTTTCCAAGGGCAGGTTTTTCTGAGCCTTGAGGAACTTTCCTTCATCATAGTGTGCCTTGCGGTGCTTCTCAAAATCACTGGAGTCTGTGGGCCAGTGTAAGAGCTTGGCTTTCCCTCCAGGCTCTCGCTGAAGGTTCACTCCGCCTCCCCTTTTCATTCAATCCCCGACCCTCATCTCACGTGTCTTGGAAAAGTTATCTGAAGACCCTGAGCTTCTGTTATCACTGTACTGGAGGACCTTGGGGCATAAATTGTCCATTGTTGCAAACCTGAAGGGGAGGGAGACTAGTTGGGGGCACCGAAGGGAGAGAACAACAATGGGGGCAGGTGGTAGATAGGGCCAAGCTAGCTGACTCCCTGACCTTGGCCTTGGTCAGTTCTGATGGGAATTGTGGTCAAAAAAGCAGAGCTGGCTCAGACCCCAGAGTTCAGGGGTGGAGGGAGGAAGAGGTCCCATACCCCTACTGAGCTCTGGCAGACTCTCACCTCTCTGCTAGCTCCTCGGGAGTCATTGTGCGGGAGGAAACCTCAAGCAGGTCCTCACTGCTGTCCTGCAGCCTGCAGAGGAAGGAGGAAGCAGCGGTGAGAGGGAGGCATCAGGCAATATCCAGTCCCTGAGGTCTCTCTGTCCTCCCCTTCCCCTCCTTTGAACAGGGAAGAGAGTCTCAGCCTAGGGGCTAAGGCTGAGGGCTCAGCACCTGTGGTAGGGAGTGCTGGGCTCATCCACCTTCATAAATCCGTAGTCCTTGTCAGCAGGGTGGTAGGTGGCCAGGATATTCATTTCATCCCAGCGCTGAGACTTTTTCCTGGGGTGAGGGAAGGATACAAAAAAAACGAGGAGGAAGCCTAGCGACCTCTTCCTCACAGCCCTCCCTCATTCTTTCAGTCATTCAAAACCTTTTTCTTGCACCCCCTTTGTAGTTCCAGAGGCGTAGGAGGCTGGGGATAGGATCACACCTAATGATAATCACTTACTATGTAGACAGGGTTGATCTGGTACCTACTGCTCTCCCGCAAAGCCCTGGAAACTCAAATTTCTCACCCAATCGCCCTCACCTACTCTCACTTACAGTTCTCAGGACTCCGCCCCTTCCCTCTGGCTCCGCCCCCTCAGCGTCCGGAACCCCTCCCTCCCGGCTCCGAGCAGCGTGCCCACTGAGCTGGGCTCCTTACTTCTCCACACTGGGGGATTTCTGCATCAAGATGGAACTGCTGTTTTTTAGGATGCCCCTGGGCCGGTCCTCACAAGGTTTGTGGAGGTGCAAGAAAGTTGACCCAGGGTGCGAACTGCTTCCCGAGTTGTACACCCCAGACCCCCCGGACCCAAGGCTGGATGTCCCAGATACACTGGTTCCAGGGAAGAGGGGATTAAATCCGCCAGGGTATGTGCCGGACCCATGGCTGTGGCCCGCAATCTCCCCAGGGTGCTGGTTGGGCCCGGAACCATGGACCGCTACTGCCCCGGAGGGCCGGCTAGAACCAGGACTGCGAATTACGACTCCCCCGGAGTGCAGGGGATGCCCAGAACTGTGACACGAGACTACTCCGGAGGGAGGCCTGGCGCCTGCCTCCACTCCTCCGATGCCTCCTGGCACTCCCCTGGCTGCCCCTCCAGGGGATTCCCCGTTGAGGCCGCCGGCAGCCCCTAGAAGATCCTGCTTCTCCATGGCCCCACCAGGGGGCCGCTCTCAGCTACCCCGCCCTGCCACCCTACTCCACATAGCCCCGCCCCCTAAGGCCCCGCCCCCACCGCGGCGGACGGGGGACGCTTGGGCCAAGGGCCGGGTCCCCACCCCCTCGGCTCTCTGGAGCCGCGGTGGGCGGAATCAAGACTATTTATAAAGGCACTGCAGGCTGGGAGCCCCTCCCTTTTTGTCCCACCCAAAGACTTTCTTTGTCTGTGGGGTTTGTTCCCGCCCTTCTCCCCCATCACCGCCCTCATCCGAATTATCCAATCACAGAGGTCCTGGTGCAGGGGCGAGAAGACTTAATTGTGACGTCATAGTTCTCCAACCTTAGCGCAAGCATCGCTGGGTTGGGCTGGGGGTTACTAATAGCTCTGGGGGATCTTTTGGGACCGTCAGCATCGATGCTTGAAAATGCCTTCTGGGGTTTCTTTGGACTCTTTATTCGCGGCTTTAAAATCTAAGAGTTTGGTTGCATTGCAGTTCAAGGTGGTCTTGAGTAGATACATCGCGAACCTTTTTCCTCCAAAAGTCGGCCCGCTTTGCCTCCCACGAGAGGTGATACAAAGTGGAGGGATTGCCGCACTGCTGTAAGATATCCGGTCTCGGCGGTGTGGAGAAGAGAAATCATTTATAAAGCTACCAGTTCCCTTCTCTGGGTCCTCCAGACCCCGCTCGCGCCTCTTTCAAGCGTGTAGCGCGAAAAAAAGACACCTCCCCTCTTGCCGTAAAACGAACACGTCAAGGTGTCGCCTGCCTTGACGAGAGCGGAGTCGTTGGGGCCGCTGTCGCAAAGCTGAAAGTGTTTGGGCGCCAGCACTTACACTCTCTCCGTCGTAAAGATGCCTGCGGCAGTTGTTTCTTCCACTGTCGCAAAAGCTCCCTGCCCAAGTCTTCACCTTTCTTGGAGCCACTCCGTCACCTCTCCCTGCCGTAAAGCAAACCTTTCGACCCCGTCGTCCTTCTGTTCCCACCGTGGTAGTCTTAGTTCCCTAGCACGGGATGCTTCATTGCCCGGCAGTGCCGTAAAGCATATCTGGCCCCAGCCCCTGATCCTATTCCCTCAGGGAGTCTGTGCACCGCGGTTGCCACGGTGCCGCCAAGCGCGGCTGTCGCGCGGCCCTGGTGTCAGCGGCGATGGCGGCGGGGTCGGGTGGGAGTGGGGGCTCTGGGGGAGGCCCCGGGTCGGGGCCAGGTGGGGGTGGGGGCCCCGGCGGGAGCGGCCCAGGGCCAGGGTCCGGCGGGGGTCTGGGCAGCGGCGGGGAGCTGCACCCGCGCACTGGGCGCTTGGTGAGCCTGTCGGCCTGTGGGCGTATAGCGCGGCGGCAGCAGCCGGGCCAGGAGTTTAACCACGGACTGGTGTTGAGCCGGGAACCCTTGCGCGATGGGCGCATCTTCACCGTCCGCATCGACCGCAAGGTGCGGAGCTGGGGCCGCGGAACCGAGATGTGGAGGATGGTGGGAGGGGACCAGAGGGAAACGAGGTAGGACAGCCAGGGTAGCCCACATCGCCGGGTACCGACACGAAACCGAGAGAACTTAGGACACAGGGTGACGGGCAGGAAGGGAGCCTGAAGTAGAAACATTCAGTCTGAATGAGGAGACAAGGAAAGGTTGAGTTTCTTCAAGACCCAGGAGCAGGGAAGGGACAGGGGCCCTCACCCACTGGAATGACTGGGGGACAGATCTCCTGGAGCAATTTCTGGGAGATGGAGGATGGAGAGATGTCAGAGATGTGATGGAAGGAGAAGAGAGATAACCAAGGAAAGAACAAACCATTGAAGGACAAACTCACGGGTTGGACTGCAAAGATGGATGAGAAGAGATACTCAAAGAGAGGGAGGTGTGTGTACTTGTGTGTGATTTAGTGAAGAGGCCTGGCGGACAGAGGTGGAATTTGGGAACGTAGTGAATCTGAGTGGAGTGAGAGTCTAGAAGAGAATGATATACAAGAGCAAGGAATAAATATGGGCATGGAAAGCTGTAAATTTGGGTGGTTGAGGAGCCAGAGACCAGGGGAAGTTAGGGCAGGTGGTTGGAGCCAGGGAATTTAGCCAGCATGGTGGGGAAAGGAGTGGTGTGGTAGACACTGAGCACCCAGAGTACAAAGCAGAGTTCCTAAGGAAGAGTGGGCCCGACAATTCCTGAAACGGCCGAGAAAATTACTTATGGGATTGCATCACTGGATTAGTGTCTCAAGTCTCAAGTCTCAAGAGAAAAAGCCACTTAGCTGTCTGAGACGTGGGAACGGGGGGATGCAGTGGCCTGTGAAATGTTTCCTAATGGTGGGAGACCCGTTCATGGCCCATCCTGAGTCTCTGTTCACCACCCTTATCACAGGTCAACTCCTGGAGTGGCTCCATTGAGATTGGGGTGACGGCACTGGACCCCAGTGTGCTGGACTTCCCAAGCAGCGCCACGGGGCTAAAGGGGGGATCGTGGGTAGTGTCAGGCTGCTCGGTGCTGAGGGATGGACGTTCTGTGCTGGAGGAGTATGGTCAGGACCTGGACCAGCTTGGCGAAGGGGACCGTGTGGGCGTGGAGCGCACGGTTGCTGGGGAGCTGCGGCTCTGGGTGAACGGGCGGGATTGCGGTGTGGCTGCTACGGACCTGCCTGCTCGTGTCTGGGCCGTTGTGGACCTTTATGGCAAGTGCACCCAGATCACTGTGCTACCCCCTGAGCCAGGCTTCAGCCCCCCTACTCCCATCCCCACACCTCCCCTCGAGCCCTCTGCCCCTGCTGAAGATTCTGCCTTGGCTGAACAGGGGATCTCTGGAGATGAAGGTGAGAACACAGCTAGGCAGTAGTGGAGGAGTGGGGTGGAGAGAATGGCTGAAGGAATGGGCGAAATGTAGTGACAAGCGAGGCTGGGTGTGGGCAGGGACACTCAGACTGCAGAGTCTGTTGAAGGGGAGAGCAGGGGCTAGAGAAGGGGGTCTCCTGGCTGTGGGCCCTGCAGCAGGGGCTGAACCCTTATTCCCCTCCCATCCCGCCTGGTCCCCAGCCTTCATGGTGTCCCCAGCACAGGCCCGGCCAGAGACGTTTCCTAACAGCCTTGAGTCGCATAATGGTGAGGGCTATGGGGTGAGAGTGGGGGGGGGGGCGCTGGGAAGGGGAGCGGGAAGTGAGGTGGACAAGGGAGGGATCTCAGGAGAAGGGTAGGGAGAGGGACAAGCCTGAGGGTGTAGAGCCTTATTTCAGCTTCTTTCCTCCATCCTGTTGCTGCAGACTTTGCCAGCATGGAGCTCTCTGAGGTGGTGAGCAACGCCATCCTGTCTGCCTATAATGGGGGGCTCCTAAATGTGAACCTGAGCTCCCCACTGGCAGGGGAAGGGCTGGGGTCTAGCGGTGCTGCCACCTCGCCCATCCTCACTTCCAATGATGCCCTGCTCTTTCATGAGAAGTGTGGAACCCTCATCAAACTCAGCAACAATAATAAGACAGCTGAGCGCCGGCGGCCCCTGGATGAATTCAACAATGGGGTTGTCATGACCAACCGCCCGCTCCGGGACAATGAGATGTTTGAGGTGTGCAAGATCCTGGGGTCTGGCTCGCATCTCACCCTCTGGGAGCTAAAGATGGGGCTTGATCCTTGACGCTGGAAGGATAGGGCCTGGGGAAGAGCCAAGGGCTAAGGGTCCTTTCTCTGCATTTACATTCTTTGCCTCTCCCTTTTGCTATCACTCTACCCAAGATCCGCATCGACAAGCTCGTAGATAAGTGGTCGGGCTCCATTGAGATTGGTGTCACCACCCACAACCCCAATAATTTGGAGTACCCAGCCACCATGACCAACCTGCAGTCAGGTACCAGCCCCTGGCAGGGTGGGGGTATGGGCTTGGAGTTGGTGAGGTGAAGGAAGCCCAAACTCTAACCAGGGTGTCTGCTTTCTCCCAGGCACCATCATGATGAGCGGCTGCGGGATCCTGACCAACGGCAAGGGCACCCGCCGAGAGTACTGTGAATTCAGTCTGGATGAACTGCAGGTGAGGGTGGGGCATGGAGCCTGGGCCCCTCTCCAGGGAGCCCTGGTACTCTGCATCCCCGCCTGGGCACCAGGGTCCCCTCTGTGACCTAGGGCAAGGGCTTCTGTCTTTTGCCAGAAAGTTCCTTCTGAGAAGGCAGGGCTGTCCAACAGTTAGGCACTCAGATTTTAGAATCATATGGGTTCAATTCCTTTCATTGTTGGCCACTACCACTGTTTGTGGTAGTGACCTGAGACAGGAATCTTATGCTCTTCGGTAGTTCTTTTTTCTTCTTTCCCGCTAATGTCTAAAATGAGCCTGTTAGTAGTATTTTATAGATTGTCATAAGCGTTAAACAAGTTGATGTTTATAAGGTGCTGTAACACGGTGCCTGACTCACATTGAGTGCTCAGGGTGGTCTGAAACTCGCAGGAACATTTTGGAGCTGTTCCTCAGTGGTATAGAGTAGTGGGAAGGTTTTAGGACCGCTCTGTTCTCATGGTCCCTAGGACAAGTCTGGAGCCTGATTGTGGATGGATTCCAGACTGTTATTTTTCTGCTTTGAATAGGAGGGCGACCACATTGGTCTCACAAGGAAGTCTAACTCTGCCCTACACTTCTTCATTAATGGCATCGATCAGGGTAAGGGTAAGCTTAGAGGGGGCCACTGGGCCAGGGCTTTTGGTGCGGGGGTCTGCACCTCATCCTCCTGCCTCTCTTTGATGCTCGGGCTCTCTATATTTGACTCTTCTCCCCTCACCCCCCCATCCCCTGTGCCTTCTACCCCAACAGGCGTAGCTACCCCACTGACGCCCCCAGTGGTGTATGGTGTGGTGGACTTGTATGGGATGGCAGTGAAGGTAACCATCGTCCACAATAACAACCACAGTGACCGTCTACGCCGGAACAATGCCATCCTGCGGGCGCTGTCCCCTGAGGGTGCTCTCCGCCGTGCTGCTCCTGCTGCCCAGGCAGAACCTGAGCGCCTGCTCTTCCACCCCAACTGTGGGCAGAAGGCAGCCATCACCCACGAGGGACGCACAGCCCTGAGGCCCCAGTATGGCCCATGGGGTGGGGAGAAGTGTGCAGAAGGGGCTCTAGTAGGATTGGGGGGAGGGGGAGGGAAGGGGGAGGCAGAGTTCTAGTCTGGGGCATCCTAGACAGAAAAGGGAGGGAGCCTCCTGGAGTGTGAAGTTTAGCTGGTTGACTTGGGGCAGTGAGTGTCAGGCAGGCATCACTAGGCTAAGCTTTGGCATGCTCAGAGTGTGTGCTGGGGTCTGAGTCCCCACTTGCTGTACCCTCAGTGCCACTGATGACTTCAATCATGGCGTGGTGCTGAGCAGCAGAGCCCTGCGGGACGGAGAAGTGTTCCAGGTGCGCATTGACAAGATGGTGGACAAATGGGCTGGCTCCATTGAGATTGGTGTCACCACCCACAACCCTGCCTACCTCCAGTTGCCCTCCACCATGACCAACTTGCGCTCTGGTGAGCTCCTAAGAAGGACAGGGTCAGGATAGGGTCCTAGAGAGGAAGCTGTCCCTGAAGCCCTGACACTTGCTCTCTAGCTCCTCTTTTACTTGTCATACTTGTGACGACTCATTCAGTGGTTGAGGAATGCCACATGGACAGGGCCTGTGGCTGGCTTGAGAACTGTAGAGTTTTCTTGCCCTATGTTGGGAAGAAAGCTGACTGTCAAAGGAAAGGCAGTCTGGGCTAATGGCTTTGGGGAGTAATGCGGAGACTGCTGTATAAAGGAGAGGAGCCCTGCTTCCCCCTCATGTCCTCTGCCACTCCTTATCCTCCTAGGGACCTGGATGATGACTGGGAATGGGGTGATGCACAATGGGACAACCATCTTGGATGAATATGGGCACAACCTGGACCGCCTCAAGGTGGGAGAATGGGGGTACCACCAGGGCTCAGCAATGGGGAGGTAGGCAAGGTGGGGCTGCTGCAGGACCAGCCCAGGCAGGAACTCTGCCTGACTCCTCACTCCAGCCCCCCTTCTTCCAAGGCAGGGGACACGGTGGGCGTGGTGCGGCGGGAGGATGGGACTCTCCACTTCTTTGTCAATGGGATGACTCAGGGCCCTGCTGCCTGGAATGTGCCCCCGGGCGTCTATGCTGTCGTGGATCTCTACGGCCAGGCAGCCCAGGCCACCATCGTGGACGACGTGGGTGAGGGCCGGGCTGCGCAGGGGCAGGGGGTGGGGTAGCCTTGGGAGGCCTCAGAGACAACTGCAGACCTGATGGGTGATGTCCACTCTTGCAGAGGTGCCCCCAGTCCCTGAGCCACTCCCTGAGGGGAACAACCAGGTGTCTCCAAGCTCACCGTCATCAGGGGCTGGGGGCTCCGACCTGCGCTTCCACCAGCTGCATGGCAGTAACGCAGTCATCACTAATGGGGGCCGCACTGCGCTCCGCCACAACTGCCGCAGCGAGTTCAATGACGCCATTGTCATCTCCAACAGGTCAGTGCCTAGACTTTCATGTCCCTACCTTCCTACTGCCTAGCCTCAGCCACCCAAGTAGGGCCTGTCTGATTGCCACTCTCCCTGGCAGGGCCCTGCGGGATGGAGAGCTGTTTGAGATTGTCATTCAGAAGATGGTGGACCGCTGGTCAGGCTCTATTGAGGCTGGTGAGGGGCACCTATGTGTGTGTGTGCTAGGGGGAGGTGCTGGCTGCCTGTGGCTGGGGCTTGGCTCTGACCTACCTCTGCTTCCTTCCAGGAGTGACCGCTATTCGGCCAGAGGACCTTGAGTTCCCCAACACTATGACGGACATTGACTACGATACGTGGATGCTGAGGTTGGGCGGCCTGCGTTAGGGGCCAGCTGGGTGGAACTGGCTGGGATGAGGGAAGGAGGTTTGGGGGCCTGTGGTGGCCATGGACAATGACAGACCTAGGGGATCTGGCTGCCCATTCCATTCGATTCTGGGAACCCTCTCCCCCACTACACGGGCTCAACCCTTCTTCCTCTTATGGTAGTTCCTGCTTTTAACTGAGGGGATCCTAAGAATGTAGGAGATAAGATTAGGCCTCAGACCTCAGATCAAGACTCCAATTGAAGGCACTGGAGGGTTCTGACAGGCAGAGACTGGGCAGGGACCTGAGTGGGGAGGAAGCTGGGAGGCTGACCTGCCCCTTCTGCCATCCCCCCAGTGGCACAGCCATCATGCAAGATGGTAACACGATGCGCAACAACTATGGGTGTGACCTTGATGCACTGGGTACAGGTGCGCGAATCGGCATGATGCGAACTGCCAAGGGCGATCTGCACTACTTCATCAATGGCCAGGACCAAGGCGCTGCCTGCTCAGGCTTGCCTCCGGGTAAAGGTGACTGCTCTGTGGCTTTCGGCCTGCCACCCTCTGCCCGGCTCACCCCGGGCTATCACGTTTCTGACCCGGTCCTTTCTTACCCAGAGGTATATGCGGTAGTGGATCTATATGGCCAGTGTGTTCAAGTGTCCATCACCAATGCCACCGGCCCCATGGACAACAGCCTGGCGACTAGCAACACTGCCACTGAGAAGTCATTCCCCCTGCACTCCCCAGGTTCAGCTGGCAAGGAGGGAGGGAGGGCGGGCTCTGCTTGCCTGCTGTGGGCCTGAGGGATGCAGCTTCCAGGGCAGAGAAGCTGTTCAAAGACAGGCTGGCTGCAGCATCTGCAGGCTAAGGGGAGGGAACAACCCCTGGTGGGAAGCAGCCAAGAAGAAGGGAGGAGATTACGACTGGTACACAGGGCCGGGACACCATCAGCTGGGTATACCAGGTTTGGGAGTGAGTACCACTGTAGTGAAAAGAGGTGTCAGAGGTGTTGAAGGAGTAATGGCAGATGGGAGCTTTATGTCAACTTTCTGTTTCACCTGAAAGCTTTGCTCTGTGTCCTGTCTGAAGCTTGCTGCCCCAATCCTACCCCTTCCTCCGGTGCCATCTTTCCACAGTGGCTGGTGTGGCTCACCGATTTCACAGTACTTGTGGCAAGAATGTCACTCTGGAGGAGGACGGCACAAGGGCAGTGCGTGTGGCTGGCTATGCTCATGGCCTCGTCTTCAGCACCAAGGAGCTCAAGACTGAGGAAGTGTTTGAGGTAGGCTATGGAAATGTGACAAAGGAGGCTGCTGCGCCCTTCACAACAGGGCCAGAATGCTTCCTACCCTCCTGTCCCTAGCTAGTGCCAGCCAGTATTTTCTCTCTCACAGGTGAAAGTGGAAGAGCTGGATGAGAAATGGGCAGGTTCCCTCCGGCTAGGGCTGACCACACTAGTGCCAGGGGAGATGGGGCCTGGAGTAGGCGGTGGCCCAGGACTGCCTCCCTCCCTGCCAGAGCTCCGGACTAAGACCACCTGGATGGTGTCCAGCTGTGAAGTGAGGCGTGATGGGCAGCTCCAGAGGATGAACTATGGCCGGAACCTAGAGAGGCTGGGGGTGAAGCAGCTGGCTCCAGGGAAGGGGTGGGGTTGGGCATAGGGGTGGCAAGGAGAGGTGGGCTGAGCATCTGTCCTTGTCTTGTCTCACCGTGGTCCTAGGTGGGGAGCCGTGTGGGCATTCGGCGTGGGGCAGATGACACGATGCACATCCTGGTAGATGGAGAGGATATGGGTCCTGCAGCCACGGGCATTGCCAAGGTAGACCCAAGACCCCTCCTTGGGTTCTGGGAGTAGGATTGAGGTCTTCCACTGATCTCTGACTTCCTGGGTCTTTTGTGCCCCCAGAATGTGTGGGCTGTGTTGGATCTTTACGGGCCAGTACGGAGTGTGTCTGTTGTCAGCTCCACGAGGCTGGAGGAGTCAGAAGGCACCCAGCCTCCTTCCCCCAGCTCGGACACTGGCAGTGAGGGCGAGGAGGACGACGAGGGCGAGGAGCATGGCCTGGGAGTAAGAGGCTGCAGCAGGGCCTGCAGGGCAAATGGATGGACAGTTGGTGGGCCATTGACCACCAGGTCGTTTTGGGGGTCTCTGATCCGGTCCTGGATAGGGAGAGGCTTATACACAAGCTCTGTAAACTCCAGTGGGTAGCTCAGGCCTCACATTGGCAATCCCAGCAGCTCAGTCTCTCCTCCACACCAGGGCCAGAATCAAGTGGCCATTATGCCCACAGCCCTCGAGTTCCTGGAGAACCATGGGAAGAATATCCTCTTGTCCAATGGGAATCGTACAGCTACGCGGGTGGCCAGCTATAATCAGGGCATCGTTGTCATCAACCAGCCTCTGGTGCCCCAGCTGCTGGTCCAGGTGGGCCTCGCCTCCTTATCCCCAGCTCCTCTTGCTCAGGATGACCAAGGGCCAGCCCTCCTGGAGAAAGGCCTTTCCAGGTTGAGGACAAAGTGGAAAGCAAGCTCCTTGGATGAGCTTCCTGGGCTTCTGTTCATACCCTTTGGTGGGGGTGGTAGGTCAGTTACCAGGAAGCGTTTGCCTGGTGACTGGTAAAGGAAGCAGTAGGGAGGGGCTGGGGGAGTCCAGGAGAGTTGCCTGATCCTGTATGTGAGAACAGGGAGGGCTTTCCAGAGGAGGGGGCCTTTCTGCTGTAAACTAAAAGATGTCAGGGTTAGCCAGCTCAAGGAAGCCGCGAGGGACGAGAATCCTTATAGAGGCCACAGCAAGACTGAGGCTGAAAGAGGGAAGGAAACAACTGAGTTTGCAATTTCCAGTCTCTCCAAGCATTAGAAGGGGCAGCATCCTAGGCCACACTCTGGGAGGTGCTATCTTCCCTCCCTGGCTGGGGTGAGGAGCCTTGTTCTGCTGGGTCTCTTTCCAGGAGGTCATGATTGGAGAATAGTTGCCTTCTCCCCCAGGTGCGGATAGACTTTCTGAACCGGCAGTGGACATCCTCCCTTGTCCTGGGAGTCATCACCTGCCCACCAGAGAGGCTCAACTTCCCTGCTTCTGCCTGTGCCCTCAAACGTGCAGCCTGGCTGCTGCGGGGTCATGGGGTCTTCCACAATGGTCTCAAGGTGGGTAGGCAGCAGAGAGAAGCGAGAGGGCCAGGTCACTGAGTAGGGAGGAGCTGGCCCAAAGGGAGAAGCGGGGCCCCTGGCCCTGGAGGAAGGACCACAGGTAGAAAGGGGCACTGAGTGGGGGGACCCTGTGGTGGATGGGCAAAGGCGTGAGTGTTATTACTTGGATGGTCTTGGGCTTGCTGCCACCTCCTGTGTCTCTGCCATGGAGAATGTTGCAGTGGGGGAAGGGGAGGTGGACTCTAGGTAATTATGGGGGTGGGTAGAGCCCAGGCAGTGGGCAGATGTGGAGGCAAAGCCCAGGGACTGGTGACCTGAAGTTTAGTGAAGGGTGGTGGTGGCCGCTGCCAGTGGGAGTCTGATTTCTGGGAAGACAGTAGGTCTTTTCTCCCAGATCTGTGAGAAGTTTGGGCCAAATCTGGACACATGTCCTGAAGGCACCATCCTGGGACTGCGGTTAGACAGCTCTGGGGGGCTGCATCTCCACATCAATGGGATGGACCAGGGGGTGGCTGTGCCAGATGTCTCCCAGCCCTGCCATGCGCTCGTGGACCTCTACGGGCAGTGTGAGCAGGTGAGTGGCAAGGGAGGCAGGGAGGAGGGAGTGCCTGGGAGACTGGACTGTCCACGGAAAGGGGAATTCTGGTCCAAGGAGAGGATCAGCAGGCCCTGGGGGCTGGTCACGCTCTTGCTGACCACCCCTCTCCCTTGCAGGTGACAATTGTGAGCCCTGAACCAGGGGCTGCCAGTGGGAAGAGTGCTGGAACCCAAGGGGACATGGAGAAAGCTGACGTGGTGGACGGTGAGCCAACCCAAAGGGACCAGGATCCTACCCCACCCCACCCCATACTTCTAGCCCCAGCTCCTGTGACCTGTGCCCCCTCTGCTCCCTCAGGTATCAAGGAGAATGTGTGCTGGGGTCCACCGCCTGCTGCTAGCCCTCTCAAGAGCTGCGAGTACCATGCCCTTTGCTCCCGTTTCCAAGAACTGCTGCTGCTTCCTGGTGAGTCCCCAGCCCCCTAGAACCTGCCTCATTCCCTGGAGATCAGTTGGAAGGAGGCCACGTGGTTGAAACCCAGGGCGGGAGCCACAGCACCAAGTCTGCCACTCACTCTCCTGCAGAGGATTATTTCATGCCTCCACCGAAGCGTAGCCTGTGCTACTGTGAGTCTTGCCGGAAGCTGCGAGGGGACGAGGCCCACAGGCGCCGTGGGGAGCCCCCCCGGGAATATGCCCTGCCTTTTGGCTGGTGCAGGTTCAACCTCAGGTACGTATGGGGCAGGTCATATGTCTCCCTTACTGTTCTTTGCTCCCTTGAGAAAGGAGGGTCCTAAGAGGGATTATGGGAAGAAATGACAAACTTTCTGTTTAGGGGATAATCTTAGGGAGCCAGAGACCTTTGTCCAATCTGCCCTATGTCTCCACCTTCTAGGGTGAATCCCTGCCTGGAGGCTGGGACGCTAACCAAGAAATGGCACATGGCGTATCATGGGAGCAATGTGGCAGCTGTCCGGAGGGTGCTGGACCGCGGGGAGCTGGGAGCAGGTACCATGGCACTGGCAGAGGCAGAGCAGGCCAGGTCTATGGACCGTGGGAGGGCTGCCCTGACCTAGCTCCCTTCACAGGCACTGCCTCCATCCTAAGCTGCCGGCCTTTGAAGGGAGAGCCTGGGGTAGGGTTTGAGGAGCCTGGCGAGAACTGTGCACCACCTCGGGAGGAGCAGCCCCCTCCAGTGCTGCTTTCCCCCTCCCTCCAATATGCTGGGGCTGAGACCCTGGCATCCAAAGTGCAGTGAGTACACAGGGGTGGGGGGTGGGGTGGCAGGGATAGTTGGGTCTCCATGATTTGCCCTCCTGGTCCCACCTTGTCTTGCTAGTTCCTCAGTCTCCACCCTAGCCCTTTCTTCACACATTCATTGAACAAATACCACTTATTTTGTGCTATCTCAATGAACAAAAAAGGTAACCTTGCTCTTGTGGAACTTATGTCCTCTCTTGCTCTAGAATGTTTATGCATAGTATTTAGTATTTTTAAAAGTGACAAGTAAGTACTATGGAAACAAAAAGTAGAGTGGGGTAAAGTGGATCAGAAGTGTAGTTGGAGTGGGCATGTTAAATAGGGTAGTCAGGGTAGACATCATTAAGAAGATGAGATTTGAGGGGCCGGCCCAGTGGCGCAGCGGTTTAGTTTGCGCTTGGCAGCCCGGGGTTTGCGGGTTCGGATCCCGGGCTCCTGCCGACGCACTGCTTGTCAGCCATGCCGTGGCGGCGTCCCATATAAAGTGGAGGAAGATGGGCACGGATGTTAGCCCAGGGCCAGTCTTCCTCAGCAAAAAGAGGATTAGCAACGGATGTTAGCTCAGGGCTGGTCTTCCTCACAAAAAAAAAAAAAAGATGAGATTTGAACAAAGGCCTGGAAAAAGAAGTGAAGGAGTTAGCTAAGCAGGCACTGGGAGGAAGAACAGTTCAAGTAGAGAAAATGGCTAGACCCAAATCTTGAAAAGGGGAGAGTGATTCCTAGGAAAAGCAAGGCCAGTTTGGTGGTTGCCTTTAGCAAGGGGGAGAGGTCATGGGGGCCAGAGGCCTCATCGCCCTATTTCTGCTTCTTGCCTGACAGATTTCGGGATCCCAAATCCCAGCGGACGCACCAGGCCCAGGTGGCGTTCCAGGTGTGTGTGCGCCCTGGTTCCTACACCCCTGGTCCCCCTTCTGCTGCCCTCAGAGAACCTCCTGACCCTCACTTCAGCCCTACCGAACTGGAGTGGGTAACCAAGGAGAAGGGGGCCACTCTCCTCTATGCCTTGCTGGTACGGGTGGAATGAGGGGTGAGACCTCACTACTACAAGCACAGTTGGGCCTTGGGCCTGTGGACTCTGACGACTGCCTCCAACTCATTCCAATGACCCATGGCATGCACAGGTGCTCAGTCTGGCAAAGGCACAGGAGCATGTAGGCAGGCTCTCAGATTTAGATGGGAAGTGGAGCACATCTCCATGTCCAGGGCTCCAAACACTCCCTCTGAGGTGAGGGAGCTTGTGGGGAGCCCAGCTCCAGGCCCTAGGTAACCCCTCTTCATGCACTGATTTGGGGAACACGACTCCCTATGACTCCCTCCCCCATATCACTTAATTTATTTCCGTTTTTGTTCTTGGTTACTGTGAATCCCAGAGGAGTCTCCCTGTGCCCCACATGAAGCTGCTTTTTCCGGGGGCCACCGGGCGGGAGTGGGGAAGGGCGGGTGCAAGGCAAGATGGGGGCCCTCTGTACAGTTGTTACTGACTCTGATTTCTAAGGAGCCAATAAACACCGTTTCAGAGCACCCGCCTCGGCTTCTCTCTCGAGCGCCCCTCAGGAGTCCCGGCCCGCTGGGGCTGTCCCTGGTGTATCCGGCCCCGCCAAATTAGGGGCCCCGCCTGCGGGGCCAGAGCCGGCTCGGGGCGCCCCGCAGCTGGACCGCGGCCAGGAGCACCAGCCAGGGTCTGGGCGGCGCGGGGCCGAGGCGCAGTGACGGGGTTTGGACGCCACGGGTACCCGTCGCAGGCATTTCCGCCTTCTCTCCGCCCCACCCGCAGGGCTGACCGCTGCCCTGACCCCGGAAGGATTCGGCCCAGTTGCCGGATGTGACGCAGCGGCCAAGGCGAGCAGGAGGCCGCGGAGAAAGCAAAGAGAAGGCGGGTAGGGAGGGGCCGGCGCCCGGGGCTGGCGGAGCAGGGGGCGGGGAGCGCCGCGCCCGAAGACTCGCGCCCCGCCCGCGCACGCGGTGGAACTGTGGCTATCGGCCGGGCCGGGCCGGGCGGCGGGCGCAGGACACGTGACCGGGGCGACGGGCGGGCTTCCGCCTGGGCCGGGCGCGGTCCCCTCTTAGCGCCCGTCTGCCCTCAGGCCCGGTCCGAGGTCTGGTAGTCAGTGACAGAGCCGGGCACCCACGGCCTGAGCGCCCCCGGCGGCACCATGCCTGCGCTCTTGGAGCGTCCCAAGCTTTCCAACGCCATGGCCAGGGCGTTGCACCGGCACATCATGATGGAGCGGGAGCGCAAGCGGCAGGGTGAGCCACGGCAAAAGCGGCCGGACACACGGCCCAGCGCGGTACCGCTATCCCAGGGCTGACTCCCACCCACGGGCCCACCAGTGCGCTGGCCGCCAAAGCTAGAAGAGGGATGGAACAGCCCCGTTGTGGTGGGAGTTGGAGACGCCAGGTCTAAACTCCAGAACCCTTGAGCTGGGAAGGACCTTGGAGAGCACCTAAAAAAAACCCTCCCTCTCCCTGTCCCCTATTGCAGTGATGGGGAACCCTGTTTTCTCAAGAGGGAAAGAACCATTACCAAGAGCATAAGGGAGCATTGGGATAACCAGTTTTTGCTGTTCTTCAGTCCCTAACGTTCTAATATTTTAACCACCCTGCAACTTTCCCATTCTGCCTGACTCTTCTTCCAGAGGAAGAAGAGGTGGACAAGATGATGGAACAGAAAATGAAAGAAGAGCAGGAGAGAAGGAAGAAAAAGGAGATGGAAGAGAGAATGTCACTAGAGGAGACCAAGGAACAAGTAAGCAGTCCCTTGATCTCTCCCAGCTTTCTTCCCTTGGCTTTCCTGCCTTCATTTTCTCTCCCCTCCCTTCCCAGATCCTAAAGTTGCAGGAGAAGCTTTTGGCCCTACAGGAAGAGAAGCACCAGCTTTTCCTGCAGCTCAAGAAAGTTTTACATGAGGAAGAGAAACGAAGGCGAAAGGAACAGAGGTGGGATTGAAGAGCTAAAAATAAAACTGGGGGCAAAGTGTAACTGGGATCAGATAACAAAAGGTCAGTGTTGAATGACAAAAGCGGGAGTACTTGTCCTTGATTTTGACCAGCCTTCCTTTCATTCCAGTGACCTGACCACTCTGACATCAGCCGCGTACCAGCAGGGCCTGACTGTTCACACAGGAACTCACCTCCTCAGCATGCAGGGTGAAGATTATAGAAACCACTTGTCAGAATGGGCCCTTCTGGGGGGTTGCAGCCTCCCATTTCAGCTTCATGAAGCCCCTCTCTTGTCTCTAGGGAGCCCTGGAGGACACAATCGCCCAGGCACCCTCATGGCAGCTGACAGAGCCAAACAGATGTTTGGACCCCAAGTGCTTACAGTAAGAGGAGGATTGGGTGTCTAGCCCGTTGTTTTCCCCTATCTCTTCCACTCAGACCCAGGCATCCTTCCAAGACCAGTACAGTCACGCATTGCTTAACAACAGGCATACATTCTGAGAAACACCATAGAGTGCACTTACACAAACCTACATGGTATAGTCTACCTTATGGGACCATCGTTGTACATGCGGTCCGTTGACTGAAACGTCGTTATGCCGTGCGTGAATGTATCAACCACTTAACTATATAGGGGAAAATGGGGCATACACAAGTCACTTGAGTTTCTGTTTTCAAGTTTACAGGCAGTGAGTTCTCATCCTCTCTCCTTAGACCCGGCACTACGTGGGCTCAGCAGCTGCTTTTGCAGGGACCCCAGAGCACGGACAATTCCAAGGCAGCCCAGGCGGCGCCTATGGGACTGCTCAGCCCCCACCTCACTATGGACCCACACAGCCCGCCTATAGTCCTAGTCAGCAGCTCAGAGGTGAGTGGTGGGAAAAAAGGGAGGGCTTTCAAGGCCCAGAGGGAGGAGGGTTAGAAACAGGCTAAATGAATGTTCTAATGGCTGTGCCTCCTGCCTTTCTCAGCACCTTCAGCATTTCCTGCAGTGCAGTACCTCTCTCAGCCACAGCCACAGCCCTATGCCGTGCACAGCCACTTTCAGCCCACCCAGACAGGTGATAACACCCCACACAGGGGCCCTAGTTCCACAAGTCCTCCCTTCTCTTTCACATTCTCTACTCATTTCATGCACCACTCTTCCCCACCTAGGGTTCCTCCAGCCTGGCAGTGCCTTGTCCTTGCAAAAGCAGATGGAACATGCTAACCAGCAGACTGGCTTCTCTGACTCAGTGAGTGTATAGAGCCTCGGGAGGTCAGGGAAAGGGTTATACTAAGGGGAGCCCCGGGCTGCCTCAGGTCCTAACTCTGTTCTCTGCAGTCCTCCCTGCGCCCCATGCATCCCCAAGCTCTGCATCCAGCCCCTGGACTCCTTGCCTCCCCCCAGCTCCCTGTGCAGATGCAACCAGCAGGAAAGGTAAGGATGGTAGCCAAACCTGTCAGAACCCCTACACTACCAGGGAAAATAGGATTGGGTAGGACAGGTGGCCCACAACCCCCTTTTCCCTTCCTCCTTGGGGGTGGTTGTCAGTAAGGGTGTGAAGAAGGGAGAATATGCACACTGACAAGCCCTCCTTTCGTCACCACCACCAGTCAGGCTTTGCAGCTACCAGCCAACCTGGCCCTCGGCTCCCCTTCATCCAGCACAGCCAGAACCCGCGATTCTACCACAAGTGACCATCAGATTTTATCTTCGGCTTCACCCCCACCCCCTGCCATGGGTGAGGGTCCCTGGGGTGTCCCAGTCCTAGGCCAATAAAATCCATTGGCCACTGCCCCGGCTGCTACTGTTTGTGTTGCCTCCCACCTGGACTAGGCCAGGGCTGCTTCAAGGGTGGGGGGTGGCAGGCAGGTCCACAGCAAGTCACAGTGGGACAGTGGGTTGGGTGTAATAAATTCAGTGGGAGAGTTCAATTTATAATCTTTCTGGTCTACAGATTTACCTTCCAGTCAAAAAATACCCATTTAATCCAAAGAAGCAGCTGAGTTAGGGGCTTCATATTAAACTTGTAGTTTTATTCAGGTTTGATTTTAACAAATGTGTCGGGGAGAGAGCCCGCAGGAAAGGGTGAAGCCCATGGGGGCAAGGGCCCTCCCAGATGCCTGAGGAGGGGGCAGGTCCCCTCCCCTCTCCTCCTCTTCCCTCCCCATCTAAAGGGATTTGGGGAGAGACATAGGCAGGGGAGGGGGCTGGTCCCCAGTCTGTGGGGTGGTGCTTGGGGTCAAGGGCTATGGGGAACGAGAGACCAGACCAGGGATGCATGGAGGAAGGGCACAAGGACCATTTGCTAGAATCCACAGCTTTCTGATTCCAGATTGAATTAAAAAAAAAAAAAAAAAAAAAAAAAAACACTAAACCACAAGCAGCACCCACCCCCTCTCCCCCACGAGGGCTGTAGTGCGAGGGGAGAAAAGGAGGGCAGCTTCACCGAGGCCGTGGCTCGCTCACTCCTGGCCAAGGGAGCAAGGTGAAGGGCAGGGGCTCCCCGACAGATTGAGGGGGTGGGGAAAACCAAAATAAAACGTCAAATAAATTGCGTAGGAGTCGTCCAGCCAAGGGCCGGGCCAGAGCTGGGCCAGGCTGGGGGAGGGGGCCTCTGCAGGCTCGAAGATCACTGCTGCCACCACCGCCACCCTGGGTAGGAGAGAGAAACCAGGTGAGACTGAATAATTCCTTCAACAGGAAGAAGGGTGAGATGGGCAGGACCATGCTGGGGCCAGAAAATAAGCCTGGAACAATAAAGACTAAAGCACCTCTTTCCTGGGGACAACCCTGTGTATGAAGGGGGCTGGGGGGGAGTTTGTCACACCCACCTAGGAGCCAGTTATTTTGCCATGGCCTTGATTGCAACAGCTGCCTCCTCTGTCATGGCAGACAGCACCGTGATCTGGGGGAGCAAGAGGTATAGTCAGAAGCCTGAGCTCAGAGGAAGCAGAACAGAGAGCACAGCCGGGCACAAAAGAAACGGGGGTACCATACCAGGATCTCTTCTCCACAGTCGTACTTCTGCTCAATCTCCTTGCCGAGGTCTCCCTCAGGCAGACGAAGGTCCTCTCGCACCTCCCCGCTGTCCTGGAGCAGTGATAGATACCCATCCTGGATACCAATCAGCTGGGGGCAGATAGGGAAGGAAGCTGAAGGTAGGCCCAGGTAGGTTGAGGATAGAGGGTCTGATCGACAAACTGGGGTAGCAAATTGCTAATACCAAATATCCTCTCTTCCTGCTATTTCCCTCCTCTCTCCCAGTATAAGCTCTTCCTGTCAATCTGTATTTCCCCCCACAAACCACTAACCCATCTACACTCAGACCATCTACATACCTGGAAATCATTCCTTTTGATGTTGGGGACATCCATATTATGAGTTGACGGGCAGATATCTTCATATTTCTTCCCAGTAAAGATGTCAATACCAACCAGGTGGACCTGTGTGTATGCATCACATCAAAGAGAAACCCAACCAAGCTCTAGGATGGAGGAGATACAGGCCCATGTTGTCCCTGGCTGGTGAGGGATGTCAGACCAGGTTGTTAGGGCAAAGATTAGGGGAGCTGAAATTGAACCTGTCAACTCGAAAAAGAAACACTAAAGCCTCCAAAAAGAACCTGACACAAAAAGACCACCATTGAGACTGGGATTGGCAGCACCAGGGAAATTGTAGGGCAGGCTTGGAGCAGTCAGTTACCTTGATCTATCAAAACACTGACAGGCAAGAGGCTGAGAGCCTAGGGAAGTGGGAGGAGTCTAGGTAAAAGCTCGGATGAGTTTTCTGGACATCAGCATAAAAGGCTGAGAACTTGGAAAATAACAAAGGTAGAAGGGAAAGAGCTGAGAAAACAGGACAGCATGAGAAAGAAAGACAGCTGAAGAGAAAAAAGGACTTGGGGGCAATCAAAGAACTACGCAGTCAGGAAATAAGGAAACCAGAAAGAACACAGAAAAGGATCTAGATGTTAGGGGTAACCCAGGATGAATGCCAAGTCAAAAGATAGAAAAACTGATTAGAGAACAGACTCACAAGAAATCCAACAAGGATGAACCAGATTGAACTTGAGGAAAAAAAGTCTGAAGTGATAAAGAAAGCACCAGCAAGAATGTTAGGACCCAATAAAGCAAGGAGGCTCAAAGAACTCAAGGAGCGGGGCAGGCAGAGGCAGTCTTGATACTGCATCAGAGATCCAAAGGGAAAGCTGGCACTGGAGAGTGAGGCAGCAGGGCGATTTGAAAGCTCAGAGGTACACCTGGAGTCCCTGCAGAGAAGGCTGCATTCTGTGTTAGGATTGTAGAAACCCTGGGCAAACTGATGGAAACAAAGAGCATGTACAAAGTCTCAAGAGAAGAGAGACAAAAAAATATAAAAGACAGGAATAAGGAAAGACCACCAAGAGAAGTTAGAGACTCACAGAGAGAGAGAGACAGGGGGAGATTACCAGAGAATGATGGGGCACCAATGGATAACCAAGGAAAAGGCTGAAGGTGAGGGAGCAGGTGTAGTAGGTATCCAGGGCTGAGTGCTCAACACAAGGAACTGGATGGTAAGAAATGAACGAAAGGAAGGTAGAGGTCTAGGACTGATGACAGCCTGCTGCCAGGAACCCCATGGAAACAGGAGGTGTGGGGATGGCAAGATGTGGAGAGGTAAGATTCTAACCTTGGCGTGGCCGTGCTTGCCAGTCTTGGAGGTAGACATCTCCACGATCTTACATGGCCGGCCTTTGAGCACCACAAAGCCATTCTTACGTAATGCTGAGCACTGCATCGGGAAGGTGGCTGATGCCCCTGCATCTCCTGTCTCGAAGTCCAAATCATCTGCCATTTTAAGAGGCTTCGATTCCAACTAGAGTCAAGAAGAGAACTGGGATCAGTAAGGATGGAGGTTAACAGGGCCCCCAATCTATCCCACTCCTCTCTGGAAGCACTGCTTCATTTTTTCACCAGCCCTTTATTCCATTATTCACCTAAAATAAAGTCAAAGTTCCTGGATTAAATACTGATTCAAATCACAAATACTTGCGAATGGTGTATGTATTAGGCGCGGGTGGGAGGAGGAATAAGCTGGATCTCCACCACCAAATGAAAGCTAAAGAGGTGGTTTGGGAAAGGAAGGCTCCAGGAAGTTAGGATGCCAAATCTCTGAGATGGGCAAAAGCCTAATTCCTGGGAGTGGGAGGACTCAGGTGTTACTTGCCACTGAAACCAACCACCCCTCTTCCTCACATATAACCAAGGCTATAATTAGGTGAGCAGCTATGAGCCAGCAAAAGGGCGGAGCTAATGTGGGGGGGAGAGGGGAGGGTGGAAACCGGAGGACAGTGCCCCACCCGTCTCTGTTACACTCCCCCCACCGTATCCACACACAAGCCAGTCACTGGTACAGGAAACCACAAGGCCTCTTTGGGGGATTCCCGCCTCTCCACACGCATTTAAAGATGCAGCCGAGGGGAGAGAAAGTAAAGTTGTTTTCTAACTGATCCCCCTGCCAAACACCTCGATCTCGTTTCCCAAAGGGAACCCAGGAACCTAGCCTCTCCTAGAGGGCCCTCCCACTTTTCCCAGGATGCATCGGTCCTGTCGGCTTTTCAGGCCGGGCCTGTACAGTCAGTAGAAAGTGGGGGAGTGGAGAGCGGTGAATGACGATAAAATGAAAGCAAAAGGTTGGTAGTAGCGAGTAGTATAAATTATACTAGGCCAGTAGAGTCAAGGACTCTAAAGCCAGGAACTCCCAAATCAGACACAGAGAGGAAAACAGTGACAAGGTGAAGAGCACCTATCACAGCGGGAACTCATCTGCCCTGGACTTTAAGGCGCTGTCGTTAGAACCAAGAGGAGCTGGGCTCGCGTCCAATCGTCCTCGGTTTCCCCATTTCTCTGGTCTCCCAGCCCGGAAAAGTGCCCCTTACACCTGGCTAGCAGCCTCACTTCACATGAGGATTGGGGGAAAGTTCCAAAGGCCCATGAGGTGAGCGCTAACATATGCCCGCAGCGAGCTCTCCAGGGTGATCAGGATCCGGGCCTCGGGCTTCTCCTTCTCTTCAAAATTCCAAGCTCCCTTAGGCGCCCGCGAGGACCAGCTCTCCCCGCGCTGGGGGTTGCCGGCTCCCGCGCACCATGAGGCCGCCCGGGGCTTCCGGTGGCCGGGATCTGGGGGGAGGGGTCCCCGCGCTGCCATGCGGCCCCCGTCCACGTTCGGCCATGCGGCCTCCGACCCCGAGGGCAGCCTCCCGTGGGGGGCACTTCCGGTGCCGCGGCCACCCCCTCCTCAAAGGTCGGAGCCACACCGCCTCCCCTCCCCCCCCGGCCGTCAACCCCCCCTCCACATGCCCTCTCACCGAATGGCCCCCTCCCCCACCTCACGTGGCCGCGCGGCGCCAGGTTCTCAACGGCCCAGGTACCCTTGCCCCGGCGGGCCGATCTGGCCCCCGGCCCTAGTCCTGGCGTGGCCGCCCGGCGGCCTCTCCCGCGTGGCGGCCTCGCGGCTCGCCGTCCCCCACCCTGCGTCGCTCCAACGTCACCCGGCCGGCCCCAACCGTCACCCCGCGCGCCAACCGGGACGAGCGCCCGCGCCTCTCCGCAACTCGTGCTGCTCGCCGACTGAACCCCGTGCGGCGGCAGCCGCCGCTCCCCTCTGCCCCCTCCCCGACCCCCGCACAGTTCCATCTCTATGCCTAGACCCAAGCCAAGATTCCGCGCACGCGCGCCCTGCCCGCTCTCACCTCGCGCGAACGCACTGACTCAACCCCGTCCGCTCGCCGCGAGTCCAACCGCTGCCTCCGAGCCCGCTGCCGCCGCCGCCGCCTCTACCGCCGCCGCCGCTGCTGCACACGGGTCTTAGTACGCAGGCGCCGACTCCCCACTGACCAACCAAGCAGCCCTGTGACAGCCGCGCAAGCGTGCTTTCTCTCTCCTCCGCCCTCCACCCCCGCACTGCGCAAGCGCACAGACCCTCCCCGAGCTCCACCCTCCCTCCCACCTACACATCCAATGACGCGCATACGTGACCCCGCCCCTCACAAATCCTGAGCTCTTCCCACCGGTAGGCAACGCGCAGGCGCACCCGGTTTTTTAAGCACTTCAACCTCCTCTTCCCTCCCGGTGATAGACCAGCAGCCCTACCCGACAGTCCTTGCGCCTGCGCAGTAAGGAGCCCTGCACTCCACACCCTCTGAAGGAAACGCCTCGGCATCAGAGCGCATGCGTGTTGGGAATCCTGAACGCCCTTTCCACCTCAGACGTCGCCGGGTGTTGAAAAGAGCACGCCACGGTATCGCTTGTTTTGTCTAGAACGCATGCGTCTTAGGAAATGCCCCACCTCGGCTTTAACTGGACTTTAGCGACTCACACGTTTCAGAAAACTTGCACCGTGGGGTGGGCCTCTTGTCTCAAAACCCATCCCCCCGGTTCCACACATGCGCAAGAGATCTCTTTCCGCTCCACTCTTCTAAGCGCACTGGTGTAATCGGGTTACCACCCATCTCAGCTTCACTTCTCTAAACTGTATTCCTCTGCTCTGCCATAGAGTTTCACCCGGAAAGATAGAGCGGTCCTGTCCCAGCCACCATCTTGTTTAAACCTTCGGTCCGTATTGGTCCTTATGGCTTCCATAGAGGCCTTTCTACCTCTGAATCCTAAATAAAGAGACTTAAATGACATTTCTTTTCTTTCCCAACTGTTCTTTGCAGTCTCCAAAACGATTGCGAACACCCTTAGGAAAAATTCTCCACGAAGAAGAGTGATATGTTAAATTCCACTGACGTTCTCTATATCATAGCAGATGACCATGAAGCTGGAAACAAGCTACCTCTCGGAATGTATTTCCCTGGCCCTCCTTCTAGGGAAGAAAGCAGCTTCTTTTCCTGAAACTTTGTAGTCTTCTCCCTCCAGTTCCTAGGTTTCCAGCACTATCTTCATGGCTACCTTGTTTGTGTCAGTAAACTAGGTAGGCAGCAGTACTGTGGAACAAGACAAGCAACTAAATATCTGGGCTTGGAATCCAAAACCCTGAATCTACTTCTTGCTTTGTTCAAGAATCCCGTGATATGTAGATGTGAACTGCAAACACTAGCTTGAATTACTACATTTATGTAGCAAACTATACTATCACCCCCGGCTCCTTCCATTCAATATTCTGAAGTTTCTGCCCTTTCCTTTGTTAAAAAAAAAAAAAAAAAAAAAAAAATTCTAGGGTGCACTGTTTGAAAGTTCAATTCCTGCTCTTCTCAAAGATGTATTGTCCATATGATCCAACAATTCTTCTGCTAGGTATATAGCCCAAATAATTAAAAACAGGTACTCAACCAAATCCTTGAGAATATTTACAGCAGCACTATTCACAGTAGCCAAAAGGTGGAAACAACCCAAATGTCTATCAACAGATGAATGGATAAACAAATTATGGTATATACATGTAATGGAACATTATTCACTCAAAGGAATGAAGTACCAACACATGCTACAACTAGATGAGTTTCAAAAACATTATGCTAAGTGAAAGAAGCTAAACACAAAAGGTCACATATTCTATGATTGCATTGTGCGATATCCAGAATAGGTAAATCCATAGAAACAGAAAGCAGATTGGTAGTTGCCAGGTGCTGAGGGGGAGGGGAATGGGAGATAACTGCTTAGTGGGCATGGGGTTTTATTTTAGAGTGATGAAATGTTTTGAAATTAGATAGAAGTGGTGGTTGCACAACACTGTGAATGCACTAAATGCCACTGAATTGCTCATTTTAAAATGGTTAGTTTTATGTGAATGTCACCTCAATTTAAAAAACTCCTGTGCACAAATGTTCAAAGCAGCATTATTCATAATAGCTAAAAAGTGGAAACTACCCAAATGTCCATCAATTGATGAAGAGATAAATAAAATATGGTGTATCTATACAACGAAATATTATTCAGGAATAAAAAGGAATGAAGTACTGGGTACATGCTACAACGTGGATGAAACTTTAAACATGCTAAATGAAAGACAGTCACAGAAGACCACATAGTATATGATTCTATTTATGTGAAATGTCCAGAATAGGCAAATCTATAGAGACAGAAAGTAGATTACTAGTTGCCTAGTGCTGAGGGGTTAGGGGAAAGAGGGGTGACTGCTAATGGATATGGGGGACAGGGGAGAGGGTGTCTTTTGGGGTGATGAAAATGTTCTAAAATTGATTGGAGTGATGGTTGCACTCTTCAGATATTAAATAACATTGAATTGTACACTTTAAATAATTCAGTTGTATGGTATGTGAATTACATCTCCATAAAGCTGTTACTTAAAAAATATATTGTCATCTTTATATGATAGTACATACTGTGCCTAATGTGACAGTCTTAACTGATTCATTTCTCTGAGACATTGGTGAAGTGTCCTAGCTGAGCAAAGGCACAGCTACATGATAATTAAAGGGGGCTGAGTGACAACAGCCCCCAAGAGCTTCCATTCAAAACAGAAGAGGCGCAAATAATCTTTTTTTTCTTTTGAGAAAGATTAGCCCTGAGCTAACATCCGTTGCCAATCCTCCTCTTTTTGCTGAAGAAGATTGGCCCTGGGCTAACATCTGTGCCCATCTCCCTCTACTTTATATGTGGGACACCTGCCACAGCATGGCCTGATAAGCAGTGCATAGGTCCACGCCCGGGATCCAGGCCTGTAAACCCCAGGCTGATGGAGCTGAGCGTGAGAACTTAACCACTAAGCTACCAGGCTGGCCCACAAATAATCTTGATAGAAGACTAAAGCACACACACTTAGAGAAAGAGAGGGGCAAAATATTGTATAGTACTGTAGAGTGATGAGATAGTCAGTACCTGGGAGGACCACAGTAGCATTCCATCTATGGAGTCACCACAGTCCAGGGCAGAGTCCTCAGCTTTGTAAGCCCCAACATTTTATTTTGCCAATTAAATCACTTCTTTAAGGAAACTTTTTGACCTACCAGACTCAGTCAGCTTCTCATGTTATATGCTCTCATAGAAAACCTTATAGCATCTTTCACAGATTGCTGATATTTATTTATTTGTGTAATCGCTTTGCTAATGTCTGGTCTTCTCCATTAGAATATAACCTGTATAAGGACAGGTACCTGTCTGTTTTGTTCACCATTGTGTCCCAGCTCCTAGAATTGCGCCTGGCAGATATTTGGTACACTGTAAATATCAATTTAATGTTGAGTGAAGGTACACCTGACTCAAGCTAACCAAACTCACAATACATTGACAAGGAAGTGGCAATATCAACTTATTTGTAAATGAATTGAAATGGCCAAGGGCAATAGAACATCTGTGTTGGCTGGTCCATCTGTCCATTCTTTCTATAAGAAAATATTAGAGTAAAGATAAAATCCAGTCAAAGATCCTTGAAATCAAGGCAAGGGAATTGGCTGCACTTCATTGTGTGTCTTCAAAAAGCCTGTCTGCCTCCTCAGAAAGAATCCTGGGATAGTAATAACCCTGGATCAGGACTCACCTGAAAGTTATTGGAGAACCTTTCTGCTTTTTAAAAATTTACGTACGGAGCATTCCCCTTCAGTTCACATAGAAGTTTCTTTCTTGAGAACTGATGCAAATACAATTGATGAGATTCCATCTTCTCTTAATGACATTCACATTCTTTTCTCACCTTCTTGTGGTTACACTTACTCACAAAATTAGAATTCAGATATTCTTGAAAAACTCTCCAGCTGCCCTTCTATAGATTTTCAATGGCTTCGGATGATATCCTAACAATTAATCTCAATTATTATTTCCTCATTTCTTTCTCAGAGGGTAACAGTTTAGGGGCACCCACGTTCTGCTGAGGAAGAAGTTTGCCAAATGAATCTATGTCTGTTCTGGTAGACTTTTCTGGCAGACTTTCTAAACCTTCTATTTTGAAATAATTTTAGATTTACAGAGAGTTGCAACAATAGTACAAAGAGCACTGTAAGGTACACCAGTGAAAAGTTTTGAATGGGAATCAATGGTGTGGTGGAGGCTGCTTGCACGTATAGCCTTACAAGAACAAATTGTGTATATCTCTTACCAACTCCATGTTCAATAATGTCTCATTGGTAGCTTCAAATTGCCCATGGTGGAAGTATCTACACCATGGAAATTGTCAGGTGCTGCAAATCAGGGTCCCCTATCCAGAGCTGGTTGTTAAACATTTAGCAGCCCACCACTGGTAGGGACCACTGATAGAGAAGGTGGTTCTGATGTATACAAAGTAAGGTTAGATCAGGATATTCCGGCAATAGTGTGAGAGATGGGTTGAAGGAGTGAGAAACTAGAGGTTAGAAAGCTGTCATGTGGTTCAGATAGCAAGCAATGAGGGTTTGGACTAAGGGTTCCTGAGGAAAGCAGAATTTTAATAACTGGACCTTGAAAAATGGGTGGAATTTTGGGAAAAAGGTAGAAAAAAGAGTAAAGAACACTCCACACAATGGGAGCAGTGAGAGCAAAGGTATGGAGGAAGATGTGCAGAGTGAAGAGAGAAGGAGTCATGTCAGTGGTTGGGGGTAGAGGGCAGAGATTGTAAATGAAAGGTAGAGGAGGAAAGGAGGCCTGGACCAGATCATGGAGTCTTGAATCTGTGCAAAGGAGGAGGGTCTTTTTCTGTAGGTAATGGAGAAGCAATGCCAGTCACTGATGTGGCTGGGCTCTAGGAAACTCATACCAGGTGGTAGAGGATCAGAATGAATAGGCAGAGCACAGAGGATTTTTAGGGCAGTGAAACTATTCTGTATGATACTACAATGGAGGATACATGTCTTTGTAAACTTGTCCAAACCCATAGAATGTACAACACCAAGAGTGAACCCCAATGTAAACTATGGGCTCTGAGTGATAATGATGTGTTAATATAGGTCCATCAATCATAACAATTGTACCACTCTGGTGGAGGATGTTGATAATGGGGAAGGCTGTGCATGTGTAGTGGCAGGAGGTATCCTGGGAGGATTGGGAAATCCTCTTAAGGTTCTGGGATTCTGAGATTCTTGGGGAGCCTGCTCAGAGTTGGGTGGGGCATGCACATTAGTCTCACAGCAAAGCTGGGCTTGGGAAGATGGGTAGGACAGGGGTTGAGGACAAACCAGTTGTTTTCTGTACCACTTGTACCTTACCTGGAAGGGAAAGGGCTCCAGTTGTATCAAGAGGAATGATTTTACATGATTAAAAAGATTCTGTCAAATTTTGTTTATTGTAACAATACGAGTCTATTGTAGGAAAAGTTTTGGAAAATGTAGAGAATAATAAGAAAAAAGTTAACCATAAACCCAACACCCAGAGACAATGGCTACTAATATTTTACCATATTTTCCTGCAATCTTTTATCTATGCCCTTTTACAAATGCATCCAAAGGGCCAGCCCGGTGGCATAGTGGTTAAGTTCACATGCTCTGCTTTGGCAGCCTGGGCTTCGCAGGTTTGGATCCCAGGCGTGGACACCCCTCATCAAGCCATGCTGTGGAGGCGTCCCACATGTAAAGTAGAGGAAGATTGGCACAGATGTTAGCTCATGGACAATCTTCCTCACACACACACACACACACACAAAACGCATCTGAGATCATAGTGAACAGATTCTGTGTGCATGTGAAGGTAAATTAAATCAGCTGGTGGAAGGGATTTCCAGATACAGGTATAAGGAAAACAGGCAAGGGTTGGGGTCGGAGTGGGGATTCTTTGTGGTACAAATATTTCACAGTGAGAATTTATCATTATCGGGGGCCTGGGCAGGGACTAGTCTCCCTTCCACCCTCAAGGGCTTGCATAAAAGTCAAATACACCAAGTGAACCTTGAGGATGGGCAAATAGGTAACCGTTTGGTGATAGTGGTGGGGGGTTCTTGGACCTGCTCTCCCAGCACCCAGATGCTGGGAAGATAGCAGAAACCTTGACTGCCTTCACTCACTCATCCATTCATTCAGTTAGTATTTATTGAGTCCATGAAGTGCCAGATACTTGGGATGTAAGGTGGTGAGCTTAGTAGTATAGTTCCTGCCCCACAGTTGGGAGGGGGAGATTATCAGATAACAAACGAATATATAATGTTGGTCTGTGTGCTCAGGTCAGTACCTGGCTACCACCAGTGAGTGATGGGTTTATGAATGGTAGTTGGTATGAGAGCAGGAGGAGCACCCTGAGAAGATGCCTGAGGGATCTTTATGATTTTGACCTTGCTTCTTTGGAAGGTAAAAAAAGAGGGTGGAGGTGGAGAAGAAGGAAACTGGAGTGATTCTGGGCCTGATGGAAAAGTCCTCCCCACTCACCATTCCCAGAGGCCTTGCTGAACCTGGGTGTTAGAGAGAAAAGTCAGAAAGTTTCTTAGAAACCGGACCAAGTGAATAGGGAATAGGGCTGGGGACAGAATATAGACTCAGCTCATAGAGGAAGGAAGCTCAATGAGCCAATCATAAATGACTACAGAGTGTTCACCATGATCATTCATTCACTCATTCATTCACTCTCCAGGTGGTGACAGAAGCCTTGCTCTGTGCCAGGCCCTGCGGCCAGTGGCGGGAATTAAGAGGTGGTCAGGCAACTGCAGAGCAGAGTGATGTGGGCCACTGCAAGGAATTTGGGGGCTGAGTGAGCATCAAGACAGGGCCAAACCCAGCCTGGAAGTCTGGCAGGTCTTTTGGCAGGAGAGACACCTAAAGAAGCAGGGGAACCTAAAGAAGGATTGTCCCTCAACAGGGTGAGGGAAGGCCTGGGAGTTCTGTGGAAAAGGATAAAGAAACATTATCTGGGTATCAACCTTTCTTGACTGGTCTAGACCCATAAAAAGAATGCCTCAAGATGTAAGAGAGGAGGTGAGGAGCAGATGACATCTGTGTTGAGAGCAGAAGGAGCCAAAGGGCAGGTTGGGGCCTCAACTCCAACAGGGATACCCTTGCTGCATCTTGGGTCTCAGGCCTATGCACCTGCCCACAGTCACAATCCTAATCCCATTCCTGTCTATGCTCTCTCCACCTGGCCAACTCTTGTGTGCCTTTCAGAACTGGGACTTGGCTTCATCTCCTGCCGATGCCATCCCTGACACTTCCAGGCTGACTTGCATGGCATCTTCTCTGCCTCACCACCTCTGTGCTTACCCCTACCTAGCACATGTCCTACAGACAACATGTCTGTCTACCCCACCAGACCATGAGCTTCGTGAGAGCAGGGTCTTTGCATCCCCAGCACCCACCAGATAGTGTGGTCTGTGGCTGGCTCTGAATGTTTATAGAATGAATGGAGTGGGGGGCCAATCCGAGCAGGAGAAACTACCTGATGCCCGGAGGGAATCAAGAAAGAAGAGTGTTGTAAAACAGGGAGATGTGAGTTTGAAGTTAGAGATTAAAGAATACACTCTGGGCACACTTCAGGACCACCTGTCCTAACTGGCCAGGAAAGGCCTGACTGCCAGGCCTGAGATGGGCATGCCCTTCTCTCTCCTGTGCTCGCCTCCTCTCCTCCTCAGGAGCTTGGTCCAGCTTAGAATATCTGATTTTTCTTGGCACTGGTGCCCCCAATTTCTTTGAAGGAAAAGGGAGCTGGACAACTCAGAGATGAATGGGACTCACCAAATCTTAGTCTCTACAAAGGGGAAACCAGCCTTAGAGATGGAACTTAGAGAAGACAGAGGATTCCCACTGCCTGAAGCCCAAGTCTCCTGCCTGTGTAGAGAGGAGGGAGCATCCCCTCCTGCCAGCGCCGAAGGAAGAGGAAGTCCTCCAAGTCAGCAGTGCCGTTCATCTGAGCAGTCCATCTTAAGGGCTCCCCTGGCACCCCAGACAGAGCTGTAATGTCAGAGTTCGATCTGAGAGGCCCCAAAGACCTGCCTGTTCAGAAAAACATCCCTCTACCCTCACTACCTTCTAGAGCCTGCCAGGAAGCCTACATCCCCACCAATGGCATCAGTCTACCGAGATGATTCAGTTCAACCAAAAAGAACACAGTAAAAGGCTTTACATAATCATTCAGGGGCCACTTACTTCAGGACGAGTTTCCCTCTGGATTCGAGGCCTGCCAGAATTAGGCTCCAACCAACTACTCCCACTGTCCCTCCACAGAGCCCCTGCAGGCCTCCTGTGCCTCCCAAACACAGCCATACTGTTCCTGCTTCTGGGCCAAGCACTGTTTGTTTAACTTCGGCCCAGTCACTTTGCCTCTCTGTGACATTTTCTCATCTATGAGAATAGAGAGATCAAACTTACTTTGCAGAGAGTTCACTCAACCATAGGGCTATAAATCCCATCTGTGCTCGGGACTCCAAATGCGTGACTATAGCCCCGACTTTCTCTTGAGCTGCACACACTTACCTCCAACTGCCTGGTCGAGCTCTCCTCTGGGAGGTTTCAAACAAGCCCCAAACCAGGCTCCTGACTATGGTCCTCCTCTAGGGTTTCTCATCATTATCCACTCAAATTGGCTCAAGCTGAAAATCTAGGTTCCTTGATTGCTTTTCCCTCATCCCCTGATCCAGTCCACTACCAAGTCTTGTAGACACTATTTCCAAAACATTCTTCAAACTGGTCCACTTCTCTCCATTCTCATAACCCCCACACTAATCCATGCCCCCATCACCTCTGCCTCCTCCAATTTATTTTCCATAGAGCTGTCAAATGATGTTTTATTTTATTTTTTTATGTTCCTGAGGAAGAGCAGCCCTGAGCTAACATCCGTTGCCAATCCTCCTCTTTTTGCTGAGGAAGACTGGCCCTGGGCTAACATCTGTGCCCATCTTCCTCTATGGGACGCCGCCACGGCATGGCTGACAAGCAGTGCGGCAGCAGGCGCCCGGGATCCGAACCCGCAAACCCCGGGCTGCCAAGCACGAACTTAACCGCTGTGCCATTGGGCCAGTCCCTCAAATGATGTTTTAAAAACATAAATCAAGTAAGGAAGGTTGTGCATGTATGGGGGTAGGGGTTTATAAGAAATCTCTGTATCTTTTGCTCAGTTTTGCTGTGAACTTAAAACTACTTTTAAAAATAAAATTTATTTTTTAAAAATCAGACTATATGACACACTGCCCCCTTTAAAACCCTTCAAAGACTTCCCATCACTCTTGGAATAAAATCCAAATTCCAAGGCTTTGGTTGATCTGGTCCTGCCTACCTCACCCTCCTCCTTGTTCACTAAACTTTTTCCTCCAATAGGCTCAAGTCTTTTATGCCTCAGGGCCTTTGAATTAGCTGTTTCATGTCCCTCCTCCCTTCATTTGGCTCTTTTCCTCATCTTTCAGGTCACAGCATAAGTTGTGACACACCTCCTGGCAGTGTCTTCCTGACAGCCTAATTCCAGAATAACTGCCTACATCCTCCTGTTCTCTATCACATCAATCTATGCATTTCCTTCATGGCTTTTATTATAAGTAATTATCATGTGTATCTGTTTACTTATTTCACTGTCTCCTTTACTAGGATGTGAGTCACATAAGGGCAGGGATCTTGTGTGTCTTATTCACGACTCTATCCCAGCACCTTTTACGGTACCTGACATGCACAGTACACGCTCAGTAAATGTTGGTTGAAGAAATAAATGAATATGCACATTTTATTGTAAACTACCTGAAATATTTTGAGAAAAAGACTCACAGAGTCGCTAAGAAGCACTGCGATTATCATTACAGTTATTGGTGCCCTTGTCTCCCTCACTACGTGGTCAGAGGAAGGTTCTTGATAAATGCCAGTGAGATTAATTCCAATAAGAAATCCCTGGACCTTGAGAACAGAAGATTTAGTATCATGGAAGTTGAGATTTAAAGAGATGGTTGTGTAGCAGCGCTGTCTACTACAACCTTCTGTGATGAAATGTTCCATATCTGTGCTAATACAGTATCCAAGAGCCACAAGTGGCTATTGAGCTTTTTTGTGTGTGTGTGAGGAAGACCAGCCCTGAGCTAACATCCGTTGCTAATCCTCCTCTTTTTGCTGAGGAAGACTGGCCCTGGGCTAACATCCGTGCCCATCTTCCTCCACTTTATATGGGACGCCGCCACGGCGTGGCTGACAAGCAGTGCGTCGGCGGGCGCCCGGGATCCAAACCCGAGAACCCCAGGCTGCCAAGCGCCGACTAAACCGCTGCGCCACCGGGCGGCCCCTTGAGCTTTTGAAATATGGCTGGAGAGACAGTGAAACTGAGTGGATTTTTTATTCACTTAATTTTAACTAAACTTAAATAACCATATGTTGCTAGTGGCTACTGTTTTGGACAATTCAGACCAGCATCAAGAAGACCAGTCAGGAGAGAGGCTTGGGGACTAGACAGGTAGGGACTCAGTGGCAAAGGGAAGACAGAAGGCTGGATCTTGGGTCTTTAAAGCTAAGAGGTCTAAACGTTACCTATGAGTCTTCAGTGGGAAGCCACTGAAGAGTTTTAAGCTGAATAGAGTATTTCATTCATTCACTCATAAATTTGCCTAATTTATTTATTTTATTTTTAACCTCTTATCCCATTTCTATCCCTTTCCTTTCATAGGCAATTATGCTATAGTATATCTTTTCATTTTTATATATTCTGATGAGATGTGATTTGTTGTTTGTGGGAAAGCATCTTTTTTAAGTAAGTGAGATTGCTGTGTATCTCATCCTGTTTCTTATCTTTTTCTCTAAGCACTGTGTTATTAAGATCCATCCACGTTGCCATAAGTACATCTAACCTGTCGCTTCTAATTGCTGCATAATACTCCATGGTGCATACCTACCACATTTTATCCATCACACTCCCAGCGATGGATACCCAGGTTGCCTCCAACTTCCCACCTTCACATTCTCATGCATGTCTCCTTATAGACCTGTAAAAGAATCTGTTTGGGTCACGTGCCCAGGAGATGAATTGCTGAGTCATAGGGAATGTGTATATTTAACGTGCCTAAATATTTCTTTTTCTTCCAGCACAGCAGAAGGAGGTTGGTGACTTAGAAGGTGTGTTCCGGAGTTAGGCTGATCAGCATTTGAATCCCAGCTTGGCTCCTGTGACTTTAGGCTGTGTGACTTTAGGCTGGTTGCTTAACTTCACTATACCTCAGTTTCCTTATCTGCAAAATGGGGATAATTATAATCATATCCACTTCCCAGGGTTGTTGTAAGCACTAAATGACTGAACGCATCTAAAGTGCTTAGCACAGTGTGCAGCACATAGTAATTGCTCAATAGATATTAACCCGTACTGCTATTAGGTTAAAAAGAAACAAGACAAGGAAGAGGTTTCAAGAAGGAGGTGGTAAGTAGTATCAGATATAGTAGCTAGGACAAGGAGGTAGAAGGTGGAGAAAAGGTCAAGGATTTGGCAGAGTGCCAGCAGAGCCTGGAAAGAGGGAGGGATGGAGGTAACAGCAGCTAAAGAGCAAATGGAAGAAAAGAAGATGGAGGCTGTAGGTGTGGAACACTCTCTGTGGCAGTTGAGAAATAAGAGAAGCGAGTATTAGAAGAGAGAAGAAGTAAACTCTGATTTGGGCTGCAGTGAGACAGTTGGAGGGGAAAGTTGCTGGGAATATTTGGTACTAGGGGACAGAGGTGACACTATCTTTTAAATCTTTCAAATATTATCTCAATCTGATACCAGAAATCTTCACGTTTGCTGTGCAAAGCCTGGGCATCCAGGGGAAACTGTTCTACAAATGAGGAATGGGCACTAAAGAATGATAGTTTTAGG
Organism: Tapirus indicus; assembly: GCA_031878705.1. NCBI lineage: Eukaryota > Metazoa > Chordata > Mammalia > Perissodactyla > Tapiridae > Tapirus > Tapirus indicus. The sequence goes on from CM062932.1 coordinate 11,112,515, forward strand.
GGGCCGGCCCAGTGCCATAGTGGTTAAGTTTGCAAGCTCCACTTTGGCAGCCCTGGGTTCACAGGTTCGGATCCCAGGCTCGGACCTACACACTGCTCATCAAGCCATGCTGTGGCAGAGTCCCACATACAAAATAAAAGAAGACTGGCACAGATATTAGCTCAGGGCCAATCTTCCGCCCCTCCAAATAAAGAATGTTTGTGAGTAAGTGGTGACATAACTCAGTGAGAAGGGGGGTGGCAGGGAGGAAAAAGAGGAGCTTCGACATGGGCTTGTCAAGTTTCAGAAGCCTGAGGAGCAACTGGCTAGAGAGGGCCTGGCTCAGAGTCTGCTAGAAAGTGGGAAGGACTCAGGCCTGAGACACAGATTTAAGAGCCATAGAGCAGGTGGTCACCAAAACCAGGGGAATGGGTAGAATGACCGACAGAAGGTAGATGGCAGGAGAAGACAGTTCAAGAAAGATTGAGGCTGGTGGAGGAGAACAAGTCACAAAAGGAGCGGTATGAGGGCATGGGGGAAGGTTGGGCTGTGGAAACTGTGGCAGGAACACTTCTCGGGATGGAGTCGAAAGAGAACCAAAAACCAAGCACCATTAAGAAGGGATCGTGGACCATTGCTGAAGGCATCTCAGCGGAGCGGTGGGGGCAGAAACCAGATTTGGGTTGGTGGGGTGTGGAAGAAAGATGAGGAAGTAGAGACAGTAAAGACTGCTTTCTGGAAATTGGGTGTTAAATTAATGGAGGTGTATAGGACAATAGTTAAGGAGGCAGGGGCTCTGTTTTTATTTTTTTAAACAGTGGACAAGATAGGCAAGACAACTTCAGGTGGGCAGGAGCAAATGGAAAGAGAATGACAGAAAAAGGAGAAAGCCTTTTCACTAGAATGTCTGGAGCCCTTGTTAACTACAGCGCTTAGAAATATTTAAATAACCGGAAAATTACATGCACAAACTCTTCAACTAAATAGGGGAATTAATTGCATCTCTCTGTGGCATCTGTTAGTTCTGATCCACCGGGACAGAGAGCATGTAATTGTTGCATGTGTGTTTCTTGACTCCGTGTCAAGTGCTTTTCCCTGCAGTGCCCCGACCCCTGGTCTCCAGACAGATTTTTAATCTTACTACAAACAGGGCTCACCCTTCCTACGAGCTTCCTCTCACCTTACCTTCTCACCTTATCTAGTCCACACCTGAGCTCACTCTGTACCTTCTATGTGATTCTTTTGTTGCCGGGGTCACTAGGAGGATTCTTGCTTGCTTTCCTCCAGGCTTGGTCTCATGCTGCTGGCATTCCTTGAGCTCAGGGCTGGGCACAGTTATATTGTTCCTTAACAATTTAACGGAGGGCAGTATTTTCTGTATCCTTTACGGCCTCACCTTGTGATTTAGTTGTTTTCTTATCTTCTCTCTTTTTCTGTCCACTGTGTTGGATGCCCAGGGAAACAGAATCGTCAACTCGCAAAGGGCCTGAGGGGTGGAGTGGGCGAGGTAGCTGGTGGAAGGACCGCGAGGAAACCGGTGCCGGCGGCCTCCGGGAGCAGCCGGCAGAGGGCGCGCCGGGACCGAGATTGGCGGCGGCTGCGGCAGCAGCTGGGGAGCCGACGCAGGGCCTGGCGGGGACACCATGACTCGGGAAGCGCACGTGGGGCCGAGCAGCGCGTGGGGGCACGTGTGCTGCCCCGGAGCGCGCTGTCCCGGCTAAAAGTACGTGCTGCCTAGCGCCGGCCGCGGTCTCCCCGGGAGGAGCGACTTCTGAAGCTACGTTATTTTGGAAGGGAGATTGCTGCTCCCGGGCTGGACCTCCCGGGATCCTGAGAAACCTGGGGGAAACCTCGCACCGGGCCTCAGTCTTCTCATCTGTGGAATGGGGACCATTCATTTATTCAAGAAATATTGAGCGCCCATGTTGTGCCAGACACTTCTCCAGGCGTCAGACACAACTACAAAGCTCTTATTGCTGTGGAGGTCACAGTCTAGCGTTGCGGAGGGGACGGGGTGGGAAGAAGAATAGAATAAAGAAGCAAATGAACAGGATACTTTCATATTTTCAAAAATGCCATGAGAAAAATAACAAATGATATGATACTGAGAAGTGATATGTAAGCTGGTACTTGAAGTCACCCTGAGATACACAGAGGACACGTTCTAGGCAGACGAAACTGCCTGTGCTAAAGGCCTTGAATCCGAAGAGCCTAGCCAGTTGCAGAAATGAAAGAAGGCAGGCAGCGGGGGAGGCCCCCCTGGCCCAGCCCACAGCGCCCAGCACGGTGGACCCTGAAATTAATCTAGGGTGGTAGACATCAGAACAGCGGTGGTCGCGGGGGAGGCTGGGATTGCCTGGAAGGGGCTCGAGGAAGAAATACCCTGATTAGGGTGTTGACTACAGCGATGAACACGTTTACCAAAACTCAGCGAAGAGTTGTGCATATTGCTATATGTAAAATTCAGCTCAAAAACAAAATAAAAGTGAGAGACCCCGGCTTTTGAGAGCAACCGCGAACTGAGAAAGTCGTTCTACTGCGCCTTCCAGCTTGCTCCGCGAGCGGATACCGCAGCCCGAGGCGTGCAGTGCATCCTCTAGGCAGAGGGAGGGGGCGGGCAGGGAAAAGGAGTCCACAGCCGGCAGTGCGGACAAGGGCGGTCTCGAGAGGGGAGGTGAGTGGTGCCGTTCACAGCCAGAACCGAGGCTGCCGTCTCCGGCCCCCCACCCCCGTCGTCAGGGGCAACTTTGGCGCTGCGCCCGCCGCCCCACCCTTCGCGCAGACGCCAGGTGGCGGTTGGGGAGCAACTCCCCGTTTGATTTCCCGCGGCCGGTGGAAAGGGGCGGAGGGGGGAGGGGAAAGGGGCGGCCGGCCAATGGGTTGGGCTGGGAGTGGTCACGTGACAGCATCAGGGCGGGGCCCAGGTGTACTTACGGGGCTGCGGACGGGGGCCCCGGCTGCGGCGCGAAGCCCGGGAGGCGGGGCCGGCGTGCGGGTCGGGGGGCTGCTCCGCTAGGATTGGCCTGTGGCCCGGAGGCGGGGCCTGCGCGCGCCGCGGCTGCGGGCTGCGATTGGCCTCGGCTCAGGGCCAGCTGCAAGCGTGCGGGCGAGGCTCGGGGCGCGAGGACCGAGTGGGGCGGCGGGTTCGCGAGCCGGGGGGAGGGGCCGGGGCGGTGGCGGAGGCGGCGGCGGAGCAGGAGGTGGCGGTGGGGGCCGGTACTGGACCCGGCGGGATGAGTGAGGCGGAGGCGGCAGCGGTGGCCACAGCGGCCCCCGCGGCGACGGTGCCCGCGACGGCGGCAGGGGTGGTAGCGGTGGTGGTACCGGTGCCCGCGGGGGAGCCACAGAAAGCAGGCGGCGGGGCGGGCGGCGGCGGGGTCGGAGCCGCCACGGGCCCCGCTGCTGGGACCCCCTCGGCGCTGGGTCCCCGCACCCCTGGCAACCCGGCGACGGCGGCCTCGGGGACCCCCGCGCCCCCCGCCCGGAGTCAGGCGGACAAGCCGGTGCTGGGTGAGGGGGGGGGGCGCGTGCCAGGGCGGCTCTAAGGGGTCTGCGGGCTGGGGGAGGGGCAACGTGGAGCCCGGTGGGGTCAGAAAGCTGAGCGGGCCTGGAGGCTCAAAGGACTAGCTGGCCTGGGGGCAGCGGATCAAAGTGGGTTCCCCTGGTGGGAAATCCTGCTGTGCCTTCCTGGGCGGGAGGGTGTGGTCGACAGGTCCAGCTGGGGCCTTGGGGTGGAGGCTGAAACCTCAGGGTCTGGCCACGCCCCCGGGGCGGTTGACTTGGCCTAGCTGACTAAGGTTAGTGCTAGGTAAATCTCTGAGCCCGGCAAGCAGGTGCACTAGGGACCCTTACACTGGGAGGGCTAGAAAAGACCTCAGTTACGACTGAGGGCGGGACTATGTGTCCAGGTGAGTACCCTGTTCTAGGTGAGGGGCCCGGATTTGTAACATCTGAGGAACTTGCTGTACAGTTGGAAGGGTTTTGAAAACCTGAGCCCCGCTGTGTGGGCGCTTCCTTTTGGTGGATCTGGGGTAAGAATGCTTTGAAGCTGCTGGGTGGAACCTGGTTGGCTTCAAGTTAAGCTTAATGGATAATAGGGAGGTAGGTTAGATTTTGGAGTCAAAACTCAAAACTGAGTCCAACTCCATCTTTTCTCCCATCTTACTGTCCCCACTGCATCTCTGCCTGGCAGCAATCCAAGTCCTGGGCACTGTCAAATGGTTCAACGTCCGGAATGGTTACGGCTTCATCAACAGGTATCCGAGGAACCTAGGGAGGGGGTGGAACGGGTGTCTTCCAGACTGGCCTGTGGGACTGGACACCTCCCTGACCTCATCTCCACCCTGCCAAGGCACATGGTTGCAATGTCCAGCTGACGCTGATTGAAAGTCTTTAACTGCAGCACAAATGTGGGCAAGATGAAGCTGCCTCCACATCTTCAAAGGCAGCAGAGGGTTAATGATCTAGGAAGTTGGCAAACCTGGGTCTGACCCTCTCAGCTTGTCTGTCTCATCTTCTGGTTTAGTTTGCCCACCTTTGGGGCAGCATATCCCTGCTCTCTGTGCCTCACGGCTCCAGGCTGGAATCCTCATTTCCTGTTTTGGGCAACACACATAGCACTCTTATAACTCATCTCCCTTAGAGAGCTGCTGGCTCATTTGAATACCCCACCTGATGGGACTGAGGCTGGTGGGGGTGGGGAAGGAGGGGGCCAGCCCAGCCAGAGGCTGCTGCTTTCTTTGGGTTCAGCAGCCCCACCCCCTCCCAGCACTGAGAGGGGCCACAGTGGTAGATTTTGAGCAGAGCCAGGTCTCCCCCAGTGGGCCCTTCCCCAGACCGGGCACCCTGCCCAGCCCTGCCCTCCTGGGAGGCCCCAGTTCCCTCTAAGCAGGCTGACCTTTGTGCAGATCCAAGTGCTTTAAAGCTAGAACATTTGTTCTAGGGAAGGGTCCCTCTCTAATCCTGGAAACAGGACTTGTGGGAGGTTCTAAAGGAAAACCTCTCCACTCCCCCTCCCCCACTGGGGTGTGAGGATAAACGGGGGTAAAAGGCAGGGGAGTGATAGAGAATGATCCAATGTTCTCTCTCATCCTTGATCGCTTGGTGTGTTGAGAGGGAAGCTGACCCTGGGGTTCACCTGCAGGCTGAGGGTGAGAGTAAAGTTTTGTGACTGTTTGGAACGAGTTCTTGACAGATTGTCCCCTTCACAAACTTGTTCTGCACCTCTACCCCTGTTCCCACTTTCTCCCTCCTTGACTGTAGAAGGAGACAGGGTGGAATTTTCCAGCCATGATGGGGGTTGGGGAAGAGGGGGCGTTGGCCAGGGACAGTTACACCCAGCACTACCAGGTTCTAAGGTGCCCCTGGGGTAGAGGGCGGAGTGCTCAGCAGGCAAAGAGCTGGCCCAGTTCCTTCAAGGTGCCTTTGCCTTCCCCCTCCACCCTTCTCCTGAAGCCTAGGTTTTTCACTGAGGCTTTAGGTATATTCTCTTCATACCGGCTTTGGGGGGCCCTGCTGGCTCTTGTCTTACTCCCTGGGCCTTGTCTGCCCCCAAGCAGCCATGGAAGGCTAGAGAAGGTGGGCCTACTATCTAAGGAATGGGCAGCTAGGGAGGCTTCAGTGGAGGTGAGTGCCTCACCACAGTCCCTGTAACAAGCCATCCTATTCTGCAGGAATGACACCAAGGAGGACGTCTTTGTTCACCAGGTAAGAGCTAGGTTGGCTTTCTGAGGGGAGGAACCCGCCCTCTCTTTGAGGGCCTTTGCCATCATCCTTAGCAGCACAGATCATGTTTTTCCAGCTTTTCTCTCACAACAGCATGCCCACCAGGAAATAGTTCTGCTCCCCATCTGCCTCAGGTGCCTGTATTAACTGCCATTGGCCCCACTTCTGTTGGGTTGTCTCTGTAAGAAATGTACCTCTTGCCCTCCGGGCACAGCATGCTCACTACCTCCTCGGACGTGTTCATACTACAGGAATGAATCACAGGCAGTGTTCAGAGGGAAAGGACACAGGCTAGAGATACTTGGGTGCAGTGGTTCTCCAAGTGTGGCTCCTGCACCAGCAGCATCACCTGACATCCAAATTCTCAGGCCCCACCTCAGACCTGAATCAGTCAGACTTGGGGGAGGGGCCCAGCAGTCTGTTAACAAGCCCTCCAGGTGATGCTGATGCTGCCACAGTTTGAGAACCACCGCTTTGGTGGAAAGAGCTCTCAGTGGGACTGAGGTAAGAAGCACAGTCAATTTTACCCTCTTTGCAACTTCAGACTGTCTCTGCTTTTTGTTTTGCGTTTGAGTTCATGTTTCTTGCCTCCCTTTTTGAAATCCCTGAGGGGAAAGGGGAGGAGGGAGTGTGTCCTGGGGACAGTGGTAACTGCACAGTCATTCCTGAGGCCCCTAGCTTATGGCTTTTCCCCTAATAAACTTTGACTACCTTCTCCTTGCTCCGCCCTCCAGCCCCAGCCCACAAGTAAAATGATGAAAATGAAATTGGGTGGTGGACCCAGCAGGGGAGAGAGACCCCCAGCCTGCTGTCCTCACCTTTCTCATGGCCTTTCCCCTAACCAGACAGCTATTAAAAGAAACAACCCCAGGAAGTTTCTGCGCAGTGTTGGAGATGGGGAGACTGTGGAGTTTGATGTCGTGGAAGGAGAGAAGGTTTGGGGGCTGTGGTGGGATATAGAGTTGACCAAGCTCGTGGGAGGGTGGCCTGGAGGTCATCTCAGACTTTGGCCCTCTGGAGGCCAGCTCTTCCTCTGGCCTGTTAGCCCAGGCTGTGGGAATGGGACCATGTTCTCATGCAGACGTTGTTGTTAACACTCTGGCTGCTCTAAGGGATGTCCTAAAGAACCTGTTCCTGTCATCAGTCAGTAATATCTGGGTTTCTTTGTAGTTCACCAAGCACTTCCATGTCTGTCCTCCACATAGGGCCCTGTCCCCAGGGTCTCTTCTCAGAGTCAGCTCTCTGCAGCCAGATGGACAGTTGCTGCCAGCCCTCTTCTCCGCCCCCACCTCCAGTCTTAAACTCAAGAGGGTCCAGTAGCAGCTGTTTCAAAAGGACAAGTTGCACGTGTCCAAACATATGCCGTTGCCCCCCTGGGGAGGGTGGAAAGAAGCAGAAGTTAGAGGAGCTGAGGGAAGGCTGGAGAGGGGCGTTGAGCTGGAAGAAGGAGAGGACTAATGATCCGAGCAAGTTTTGGAATGTTGTGCGTTTGTCATCGGAGCAAGTTCTGTTTCCTCCCCGCCTCCTCCCCAGGGTGCAGAAGCTGCTAATGTAACTGGGCCCGGGGGGGTGCCAGTGAAAGGCAGCCGCTATGCCCCCAATCGACGTCGGTTCCGCCGATTCATTCCCCGGCCTCGCCCAGCTGCCCCACCACCCATGGTGGCAGAGGCTCCGTCAGGTGGGACAGAACCAGGCAGCGAAGGAGAGCGAGCTGAAGACTCTGGGCAGCGGCCCAGACGGCGGCGCCCACCACCCTTCTTCTACCGACGGCGCTTTGTGCGAGGCCCTCGGCCCCCCAACCAGCAGCAGTCTATGGAGGTGAGGGGAACTGGGAATGTGGGAAGCAGCTACCCAAGTCCTGGGAACGGAGTGGGAGCTGATGAGAATAGAGACCACAGAGTCCCCAGAGGAAGCGGAACTAAGGCCGGGGAAGAGCTGTGGAGACCTGGGTCCTGGGCACCTGGTCTGCCCACTCATCAAGGCCTTTGTATGTCCCCAGGGCACTGATGGGGTAGAACCCAAAGAGACAGCCCCGTTGGAGGGGGACCAGCAGCAGGGAGATGAGCGTGTCCCCCCACCTAGATTCCGGCCCAGGTACCGAAGGTAAGACTCTCTCCGAGGCTCTGTCTTCCCCTTCACCATCCAGTATTGGTCCCCAAGGGGAAGGGGACGGGAGGATGGGAAGGAGAAGAGCTAAGTCCTAAGAAGAGCCTGAAGCTACTGGTGAAGAGGGATGGGTAGCTGAGCAATTACTGCTTGGGTGCCCAGGGAGAAGCAGGCTCCAGGGGCTCGAAGCCTGGCTCGTGGGGGTGGGGAAGCAGCTAGTCCATCTCTGCTGGAGGAGTGCTGGGAGGGAGAGAGGTGCTCTGAACTGGGCTCCCTGCTCCCTTCAGGGTTCCCACTTCTCTCCCAAGGCCTTTCCGCCCCAGGCCACCCCAACAGCCTACCACAGAAGGTGGGGATGGTGAGACCAAGCCCAGCCAAGGCCCCACTGATGGTTCCCGGCCTGAGCCCCAGCGCCCACGAAACCGCCCCTACTTCCAGCGGCGACGGCAGCAGCCCCCTGGACCCAGGCAGCCCACGGCCCCAGAGGTGAGGACCTTGGACTCTCTACCCATGGTGGGTGGGGGTTGAAAGAAAAGGCTGGGACCAACTTCCCCCTCTCCTTTCTTCCCCTCCTCCTTTCTATCCTCTTCTTTTCCCTTCTCACTCGATTCCTTTGCTCCTCTGTGTCCTGGCCCTGCCTCCACCCCACCCCCTTCTATGCAGCCTGACACCCAAAAGCCAGTACTGCTGTGCCCACCCCTGGCAGGCACCCCACCCACCAGGAAACCCCAGCAGAGGCAGTCAAGCCCTTGTCACCCCCTGTAGACTTCCCTTTCAATTCTGCTTGGAGCCATTGCACCAGCTTGTGGATGTGAACTGGGAGGAATGGGAAAGGGCTATGGGCATGGAAGAGACAGGTGGGAGAAGGTTGAAGTTGGGGGCTCTCAAGAACAAGAGGGTCTCAGTTGAATACCCCTGTTCTCTAGACCTCAGCCCCCATCAACAGTGGGGACCCCACCACCACCATACTGGAGTGATTCCAACTCAAAGGACACCCAGAGCTACCATCTGGTGAGTGGCTACTCCTGGGGAGGCCCCGGGCGGGTAGCCAAGAGGGCAGGGGACTGGGTGATGATAAGTGGCTGTCATGACTCTCCGTTTCTTTTTCTCTCTCAGGTATCTGCCAGTTTTTCCAACTGACCTGTACCCTACCCAGGACCCCTCTCCCCTTTCCCATAATTCATGACATCAAAACACCAGCTTTTCCCTCTTTTCCTTGAGACTCAGGAGGGCCAAAGCAACAGCCTTTTGCTTTTTTTTCTCTCTCCCCTACCAAGGGTCGAAGGAAGGGATCCACCCTATTGTTCAGAGGCACCACCTCCCTCCCCTAAATCAGGCTGAGAAGGAACCAGCCAGCTCTTACCTCCTCCTGGTTGTTTTTCTTTCCCACCCCAGTTTATTTTTTGTTTCCCCTCTCCCCCTACCCCCTACCTCTGACGCCATTTTATGAACTGTCATGTGCCACCTGAGCCTCCAGTAAAAACAAAAACAGGCTTTCCTGTGGTCTTGGTCTTTGCCTCTTTTCTGTTCGGAGACTCACTGATCACTCACTGCTGAAGGTGGGGGGGGGGGGGAGGAAGTGGGGCGGTGGGCAGGGCCTGCTCTGGAATCCGTGTGCCTGTCTTTTTAGCTGTGCAGCCTGAGCAAGTGCTTTCACCCCTGCGAGATTCGCTTTCTCCATTTGTACAATGGGCATTCCTCCTTTGTAGAATGAGTGTTCTGTAAAGTGCCAAGAGCAGTATCTGGCAGGCAGCTACAACTTAGGGAGCATTTACTATTAATAAAAGCAATGAGTAGAACTATAAGTGGGGGCATGAGTGACAGCATCCAGAGGATTCTGCAGCCTCGGGCTAAGGCAGGCTAGAGAGGAGGCAGAGCGGGGAAGGGTGACAGTCCCTGTCTCAGTCATCCTTGAGTGCCTCCACACGACAGGACGCTCGTCTGATATAGTGACTTTATATACGTATCTATATATACATTTAGTACAACAGATCTTCAGTTTCTTCTCTCCACCCCTTCTTTTTCAAACATATACAAAAATATCTGAAGGCTCCTCCCAGCCCATGTTTACAGGCAGCCTTTCAAATCCCTCTTTCCTTTAGTTGGTCAAAAGCCTGTAGGTGCAACACCCTACCAGGATGAGGGAGGAAGGAAGAGCTGGGACCCCCCCACCTGGCAGCCTTGGGGAGCAGTTGGGGTAGGACCTAGAGCCCTGAGTCTAGTGGTGGGAGCCTGCTGTCCCTTTCTCTCGCCACATATGGGCACGTGTTCCCTCTTGCCCTGGAAGGTCGAGCGAGAGGACCGAGCCTGCAGTGAGAGGTGAGGTTAGACCTTGGGAGGGTGCGTTCTTTGCCCTGGAGGGGTCAAGACCACCCCTTCACCCAGAGTCTATGTGGTAAGAATTCAGAGAAAATGCTAGCGAAGGGGAGGAGTCTGAGGTGGCAGGAGACTCAATTTCTCTTCTCCAGTCCTGCTCCTGGCTTCAGTTCCCCCTCCACTAAAGTCAGCCCTAGAGCCTCCCTTCTCTCCAATCCCCCTTCTTTAGCAGGGACATGAAGTATTCCAGAGCTGAGGCTGGGAGGGGTGGGGGTGGGCTATGGAGGGAGGGGTGGGGGTGGGGTATGGAGGAAGGAGGGGACGAGAGGGGAGAATGGCCCACCCTGATGGCCATAGCCTAACCACAACACATAAATAATCCAAGAGTCACACGAGGGGAATGAGGGGGTGCTCAGACCACCCTTCCCTCCAGCTTCCCAATTCCACCAGGCTGCAGGGGTTCCTCCACCCTGGAAGTAATGGGGAAGAGAGGGTTAAAGTGCTGCAGAGGAAGGAGGGGGCTCTGGGGGGCAGAGAGCTCTGGCTCTCCCACCCTTCCTGCCCTCAGTCATTCTCATCTGGCCCTAAGTACTCCAGTTCCGTGCTGGGCTTCACCTCCTGCTCTAAAAGAGAGGGTGTCCGGTGGAAGGCAGCTGAGATCTGGTCAAACGTCCGGCCTCGGGTTTCAGGCACTCTTAAGAAGGTGAAGATGAAGAAGCCAAGCAGGAGGACCGCAAATAGAAGGAAGACGTAGGGACCCATAGCATCCTGGTGGAGAAAGAAGTGTTGACAGAGGAGAGGGAGGGGTGGTCTCAGGCAAGCCAGGAACTAAAGACCCTCACAGGGAGCTGGGATACTGCAGGAAGCAAGTGGCTCCTTTGCAGGGCAATGGAAATTACCAGGAATGAGAATTTAGTGAAAAAACGGTTCTCCAAATCCCAACTCTCCTATACTTTTTTGCTCTCTTTACTATCCTGAGTTACTGAACTCAGGGTGGATTCCTAGACATTTACAGTATTAATATGAAGTTTATAATTTTATTCCTAGTCAAAAAAAGTTATGCCACTAGTTTGTTTTGAAGACACCTCTGTGGCTATCTGATCTAGCTCAGCTCCCTTCTTTCATTTGATTCTGGGGGAGCAAGTGGTCTTTGGGGCTCATGTGGTCCACGAAAGGGATCCCCAGACCAGCAGTCTGTGGGCTGGGGGAGTCACTGACTGGAAAGCAAGTGGGCTAGCTGTGAGTTGCCCTCCTCTGACTTATGGTGTGGGAGAATGGGACGGGGCAGGAGACCTACCGCTACATACTGGAAACTCATGCCAATGATGAAGTTGCACGTCCAGTTGGAGAAGCCAGCCACAGCCATGGCTGCCGGGCGGGGTCCCTGGCTGAAGAGCTCAGCCACGATGAACCAGGGGATGGGGCCAGGGCCGATCTCAAAGAATGCCACAAAGCCAAAGATGGCCACGATGGAGACATAGCTCATGGCTGGAATCCGCTCCTGGGGAGGCCAGGCAGGAAGGGTGGGAAATTCAGGTCAGGTCTTTCTGGATCTTCCTTTGCCCTCAACCCAGAAAACTGAAATCTATTTCTCCTGGCAGCTCATGGGGCGGGGGGCGGGGGGTGTGGTGTGGTGTGTGTGCCCTGCCACCCTTCATTGGAACAGGGAATTGAGCATTTCTGAGCTCTGGCATTCAGCTGGCTGCCCTATGCCGATTCAGGGCAGAGGGAATGTTACAATCTCTCAGCTCTTTTTTTTTTTGCTGAGGAAGATTCACCCTGAGCTAACATCCATGCCAGTCTTCCTCTCTGCTGTAGTATGTGGGCTGCCAGCACAGCATGGTTGCTAACAGAGCAGTGTAGGTCTGCACCCAGGAACCAAACCTGGGCCGCCGAAGTGGTGTGCACTGAACTTAACCACTCGGCCACCAGGGCCGGCCCTCTCAGCTCTTATGATGGTCGATTCCCCCTTCATTCTAAAGCTGGGTCCTTAGGAATTGTTGTTCCTGAGGCTTGACAGTGGCTCTCCTTCCTGGCTGCCAGAACTGTGCTACAGCTTCCTCCCAGAGTGGGAGAAAGTACAGCCTGGGTCCCTCAGCTGTAGGATGAGCCTACATGCCAGCACAGACCATGGAGCTGGCACACGGGCTGGCCCCGGGATGGAAGGCATGTGTGCTGAGGAGGGGAGGGGCCTTGGCTGTCCACAGAGCCTCTTGGGGCAGTTCCCATGAGTTGGGCTTCGGTCCCCTTCTCTCTCCTCAGGCCTCACCAGCAGAAGCAGAGCCACAGTCATCAAGATGGCACAGCCACACATTCCTGCCAGGCCCAGGAGATGGAGTGTCCGGCGCCCAGCCCGTTCTACCAAGAACACCTGTGGGGAAAGTCAGGGCTTGGCAGGGGGCCTTCAGCACACAGGAAGTAGGAGGGATTGGGTGGGGGCCACCAAGAGTAGGACCTCCAGGACACCCGGGGATGTGAAGCCAAAGGTGGGGGCCCTTCCAGAGGCCAGCAATTACCGAGACCAAGGTGAAGACTGTGTTGACCACACCAGCTCCTATGGTGGCATAAGCTGGCTGCCCTACCCCTGCTGTCTCGAAGATGCTGGTTGAATAATAGAAAACCTAGAGGTGGGAGAGAAAAAAGGGAGATGGCAGGGATGTCCCTTCCTCCCCTGCAGCCACATCAAGATGGACTGACCCTGAGTTTTAATGGAGGGGGCTGGCTCCCTTCTCCCCTCCTCTTGGGCTGTTCCCTAACCCTTGCCCCTCCTGGAGGTGCCGCATACATACAGCGTTGATGCCCGACAGCTGCTGGCTGAGCTGTAGCACAATTGCGATGACTAGGGGCTGCCGGTGGACATGGCTGCCCAGGAGCTGGAGCAGGGACAGTGGCCGCTCACACTCCAGCTTCCGCTTCTCTTCCTTCAGCTCAGCCAGCGCTCCAGACACGTCAGCCCAGCCTGTCAGGCGCTTCAGACCTGGAGGTGAGGAGGGTCAGGCCTGAGAGGGCAGGGAGGGGGCCTGGGAGGACAGGTGCTAGAAAGACAGGGTGGAAGCTCACTCTTTCTGGCGGGCCCCTCTAGGTTCCGGATGATATAGAGGTAGCGGGGGCTTTCTGGGCAGAAGGGCAGCAGGACCAGCTGCAGGAGGGCAGGCAGCACTGTGATGCCCAGGAGCAGTGGCCATAGGGTGGCAGTGCCTAGCATGGACTCCAAGCCTAGCACCTGTGGGAGAAGGATGGGAAGGAGGGCAGGCCATTCAGCCTGTTCCCCAGAGCCCTACACCAAACCCCTGCCTGGCCCCCCATGAGACCAGGCCCAGTCACCTGGGCGATCAGAATGCCAATGACGATGGCCAGTTGGTTGAGCGTCCCCAAGGCACCCCTCAGGTGAGTGGGGGCGATCTCCCCCACGTACATGGGCACCAGCCCCGACGTCAGCCCTGGGCAGAGAGAAGAAGAGAGAGCTGTGGGCAGCTGCCCACTCCCACCCCCAAGCCCAGGGATGGTGAAGGAGAGCAAGGCACTGGGCAGGTCATGGTGCCCATGGGTACCTGAGTAGGCGCCAATGAGGAACCGTCCAAGAATGAGCATTTCATAGGAGGCAGCAGCGTTGGCCAGGCCCATGAAGCTGCCCCCCAGCACTGCCAGGGCATTGTTGACCAGCATTGCCCTCTTCCTGGCAGGCAAAGAGTGGGGCCGTGAGAGTCAGGGCACCCACGTTGCGGCTCCCTTCCTGTCTCCCACCCTTGTTCTTCAGCCTCATACCTTCCCAGCCACTGAGAGATGATGCCAATGAGGAAGGAGGAGATCATGCCGCCCACAGAAAAGATGGCCACGGAGACAGCCCAGAGGGTAGTGAGGGTGCCTGGTGGGATGGAGCTTGGCCCCTCAGGCCCCTGCCTCCCCAGCCATGTCTCATTGTAGTTCTGTTCAATCACCTGGGGGCAGAGCATAGGAGTATTTCGTTGCAGACCCTTCCCTCTCTGCTCACCCCTGACGTCCCCTCCCTGCTTAATTGGGTACCCCCACTCTGCCAGCTGCAGGCCCCTCACCTTCTGCGGGGCATTGATGACCCCAATGTTGTAGCCAAACTGCAGGGAGCCAAGCACAGCAGAGAATACTGCGAGGACCAGGGTCCCAGTGACTCGCTGCTGAGGGGGTTCCCCATCCTGGGCAGGCAGAAGCAGAGAAGAGGCATGTCACATGGAATAGTGGTTCCTTTCCTCCCTCCAGGGGCCCAGGCCCAGCAGGAGCCTTAAGATGCTGGGTTCCATCCAACGTGCTGGGTGAGGGAAACTGGGCCATATTAGGAATCGCAAGAAGAGCTCAATGTAAACAGGAGCAGGAAGAACCCGACAGAAACCAGGGCATGGAGGAGAAACTGGATGTTTGAGATCAGCAGGCAGAGAAATGTTTGGGACCTAGGTCTCACAATTCCTCTGTGACCTTGGGATGGGCTTGGTCTTAAGAGACCTAAGTTCAGATTTGTGTGACCTTGGGCAAGTCCCTTTTCCACTCTGAACCTAGGCTTCCTCTAGCTTAGGGGAGACAGGGCTGATGTTACCTGCTTTGCCTACCTGCCAGTGAAAGTGTGAAAATCAAAATCAAATGTGAACAGTATCCCTGACAGGGCTAGTTATATAAAGTGACATGAGCATTATCATCATCAGCCTCTGCCCTCTTCTTTCCCTTCTGGGGGTTCTGTCAGTGGCTCCTGGAAGCCCCCAACAGGCTCAAGAAGGGCAATTCCAAAAAGGACATCGCGGTCATTCCTTCCAGCCTATGGCCCTTGGGGTGGCCTTCTCTGTCTCCGCCCCGGCCTCCCCTCCCCCTCTAAGCTCCAACGAAGGGCGGGGGGCCATGCCTGGCTTTTGCCTGGGAGAGTCATGCCCATGGGGCGGGAAGGTAGTGTGAGGGGCGGTGGCGTGGTGGCCACTGGCGGCACAGATTGTCTCCAAGCGGAAACCTGAGCTGGGGGAGGGGGGGCTGATACTCCCCTCTGCCCCTCCACCAACCGTGGGGCCAAGGGAAAGTTCAGCGTCCGGGAGGACGGCCAGGAGTGGGGGTGGGGGCCCACGGAGAGTCTCCGGTCCTCGAAAAACTGCCCGCGAGGCGGGACAGACGGACAGCTCCTGGAGGGCAAGACCCGCCTGGATCTGCTTTCTCAAGCTAGATCGAGGGCAGGGTGTTCCCGATCCCGGCGCAACGCGCTGAATACTAGAGAAGGGGGCGAACCCTGAACTCGAAGAATCCAGCTGTGGCCCGTGCCCCTGGATAGTACCCCAGACCCACCCTGCCTCTTGGAGGGAGTGGAATCCGACTGTCAGGGGCTGGCCAGCCCTGGTATAAATAGCCAGGCCCCCACCCCCACCCCCTGCGCCTGCGCAGGGACCGCCCCCTAGCTGACCCCAACCGCGACCCCAGCCCGAGAAAAGTGGGACCGGTGCCCCCGTCCCCCCCGCGCATGCTGAACCCTACTTCTGAGCCGATCTGTTGGAAGCCGGACGGCATCTCGTCTTAGGAACTGGAGGCGCAGGAGCTGCAGTAGACGAGAGGGAGGCGACTGGGGGTCTGCGGCCCCGGCCTCGCAGGCAGAGGGCGCGGGACGAGGGGGGTCCCGGAGCGATGTGCGGAGGGCGGGCCTGGCGGGACCCACAGCCACAAGCCAAGGAACCAGAGAGCAGCTCCCGGGGATCTGGCCCCGCCGGGCTAGGGGGAAAAGACCCGAAGCGCCCCCGCAGCCCCCCGGCCACGCCCTTCACAACACCCATTGGCCAGGAGCCCGCACACCCCAGAAGGCCACGCCCTCCCCTTGAGCCCGGGGTTTAGAGTTCGGCGGAGTGGTCGGGTGGGCCAGCGAGGCCACGCCCCCTCAGCATGCCCGGCGGGACACACCCCTCGGGTTCCCGCCAGCATCCGGCTGGGAAGGTTTGAGAAAAGGGTCCTTAGAGTTCAGAAGGCCCCGTCCCTCCTCGTGTGGAGACTCCGCCCACCAGCCAAGGTTATGGGTCAAAGAAGCGACTTAAAAGTCCTGCGCTGCAGCTCGTACAGCGGGGTCCGAGAGCAGAGGATGGGCTAGGTATACTTGCCCCGGAGAGAACTCGGGCGGCCTGAGACCCGGCGCGCGAGGCGGCGCTCGGGGTGGGTGAGGAGCAATGGCCTGAAGTAACCCGGAGCGGTTATTTTTAGCTCCCACGTCGGGAGACGCCAAATGTCAGGTCCCGGGTGTCCCGGCTTGTCCCGGGCGGGGGAGGGCAGGGAGATGGAACCTTAAAGGGTCCGCGACACGCTTCCTACGCGGGGGTGGCCCTGGGGGAGAGGAAATTCCGCTCCTGGTGGGTCAGGTGTCTGGGCTTGGTGGTCCTCTTTCCTTGCATCCCAGCTCCGGGCACTGTCCATTTGGACCTTCCCCCACACTTGTTCCCCACTTTGCTTCCTGGAGGAGGCCCGAGGGACATGCGGTCACACCAACCACGCCACCAGTCCTGAGATCCCTGAGTCGCCACTCATGTGCTGGCCGCGTGGACAACTTGGACACGCTCTCTGGAGGCTGCTCGGGGTTTGAATTCCCAGCTAAATCCTGCACAGAGAGGAGGGCACGACCTAGAGTCGGCGTGTCCTGAGAGAAGCGGAACACTCCGAATACCGAGAGCGCGCGGCTCCGAAGCGTGGGGCTGTAGTGCCACCTGGAGGGAGAGCGAGGCTCCGCAGCGGATCGGGCCAGGGTAGTCTCTGGCCCACTGTCCCTCGCCATTCTACCCCTCTAAGGCTTCGGTTACATCCAACCCTCGCCTCATTCTGGAGCTTCAGATCCGAGTGTTCAGCTACCGCCTGGATGGGGCAGCTCACATGATCAGCATAGCCAAACTTGCTCCTCCTCCTGACTTTCTCATCCCAGTGAATGGTTCCATTAGCCACCCTGTCGCTCCTATCAGAATTCTGGAAGTCGTGCTTGATTCCTCCTCTCCTGCACCCTCCTTTATTCGGTTTTACCAACATTGGTGTTTTGACCTCCTAAACTCACATTCGTCTCATTTTCTCCGCCTGTACTACTGCCGCTTTAGTCCAGACCACCGCCTGACTCTCTGGTCTTCCTGCCCTTCCTCTTCTCTTACAATGGAGGGCAGAGTACAATAGTACAAAAAATTCAACCTCATCACTCCTGCCCCCCAAATTACTGGCTCTTTGTTGCCCCCACTGTCAAGTTCAAAACCCTTTTCAGAGTGAACAAAACTTGCCTTTCCTATCTCTGCCTCACTTTCTATCCTCTCCAAGTTTTAGTCAATACCCAGCTCCTTCTTGTACCCAGAACACACAGTGCTGTCCCACTCCTTGGTGACTTTGTCATACTAATCCCTCAGTCTGGAACACCAGAGGACTCCTATTCATCCTTCAAAAAAACCTCACCCCCTCTGTGAAACTTCCCTTGGCTTTCCTCCAGAAAGCTGTGTCCCCAATGTAGTATGTTGTCATCATTTCTTCTCTGTACTTCAACCTTGAGGACAGACGGTCACTTTTTTTACCTCTGTATTCCCAGCACCCAGCCTAGGGGCGGGCACTCAGTAAATGTTTGTCAAATGAATGAAATGAGGGTCTGCTCCTGTTGGCCAAGAATACAGATTGGGGAGCAATCACAAAGGAGAACGGCTTTGTGATTTGGTGAATGGCTCCACCTATCTAACTAAGGGGATATAGATGAAGAACAAAGGTCTGAATGTTGAGGAGAACCAATCATTTATGAGCAGAAAGGAGCAGAAGTGATAGATGGAAGCAGAGAGGGATGGATCAGGAAGGTAAAAGGAGAACCAGGGTTGCTGGAATACCATAAAGGGAGGAGGGCAAGGAGATGGGGAAAGCCTAGAAAGGTGCCGAGAGGAAAAAGGGACTAGGAGGGAGGGCAGAGGTTGGGGGCAGATGACCAGTCAGTGTAGTAGGTGGAGTGCAGGACTGGGGTCTAGCACCCTGGGGTCTGTCCTGCCCCTTGGAGCAAGGCACATCCCTGCTCTCATTCAGATGCTTTGTTTCTGATGCTTCTCAGGGACGCTTCTAGGAGTTTAAACCCCAGGGAAAGTGGAATCAAGGAAAGCCAGTCAGAGCTAGATATAGGAGATGGAGTAGTTTAAAGAGTGTGGAGAAAGTGATGGGGAAGTAGAACAGGAGAAAAAAGAGGAATAAAGAGAGAGTTGGGAGGGAGGAAGAAAAATGTCATGGAAGGTGGGGGAAAGAGGTTGATTAATAGAGGACTGGAAAGGAAGGAGAGACACATGACACAAGTGTGACCTTTGCACTGGAGCATGTGCTTGCGTGTGTTGATCTTGCATAGTAATCCTTGGCCCGTTTGATCTCAGAACGAATTGTAGCCCTTCCTAAAAGAATTTAGGAATTCTTTTAGGCCCTATATCATGGGGAGCTGATTCCTGCAGGCTTTTGTTTTCCAAGCTCCTGTGTTCAGTGCCTTCTGGCTGGGTTCAGCCCATGGTAGGTGAGTGATCGGAGGGCAGGAGGAAGCCAGGATATTTCTCCCTCCCTCTCTCTGCCTCCAGCTCCTACTCTACAGACCCACTTTGCTTCCAGCTTCTGGAGGGAAATCTTGACTCCTGAGCTCCAGCAATGTTATCTCTTCTCTTTGTCTCTTCACTGCGTTTGTCTATATATTAGAGTCTCAGGTGCAGAGGATTGAATTAATGACACAGTTCTCGGTACATTGTCTTCATTGGTCTATGTCTTATTTTGTGTTTATTTTTTAAATTATTCTCTTTTATTTCCATACCCATTCCATTTCTCACTTGTCTTCACTCAAAAGGCAACCATTCCAAGCATTTAATATGCTCATTTTTTTTGTTTCTGTTCTTGCAAAATATGAATCCTTTTATGTGCAAACATTTTAAATTTATGTAAATAGCATCTTGTTATATATTTCATTTTGATCTTATTTTCAGTAAGCACTATGTTTTTAAAAACCCACTCATGTTCTATGATTATCAAATTTATTGTTGCATAATACTCCACAGTATCAGTCACACCACATTTTACTTGCTCACAATCTCATCCTCCAGTTCCCAACCACAACAAATAATATGGCAATGAACATTTTCAGACAAGCTTCCTTATGGAGTCCTATGAGAACTTCTTTGGGAGATATATCTCTGCCTGTGACCATGTCTATGTCTTTATTTATATCTATCCCCTCGAGTGGAATTGCTGAGTCATAGGGTATACTTATACCTAATTTGACTAAGTACTACCAGCTTGCTCTTTACAATGGCTGTCAGTCTCCACTTCCATCAGCAGTTCCAGAGGGTTCTGCCACCACCACACCCTCTCAGTCAGCATACACCAGGAGGCAGCAGAGTTAAGGATTCTGGGTCCAAACTGCCTGAGTTTGAGCCCCAGCTTTGATACTTACTACCTTTGTGCCCTTGGGAAAGTTACCTAAGCTCCTTGTGCCTAATTTACCTCATCTGTAAAATGAGAAGGGAGATAATAATAGTATCCGCATCTTAGGGTTTTTATAAAGGTGAATAATGTAATACTCATATAGTGCTTAGAATAGATTGAACTGAATAAGGTTTTTTTGTTTTTATTTTTTAAAACAGCTTTATTGAAGTATAACTGACAAACAATAAAGTGCATATATTTAAAGTGTACAATTTGATAAGTTTTGACATATGTAAACATCCGTAACACCACCCCACAATCAAGATAATGAACATGTCCATTACCCCCAAAGTTTCCTTGTACCTCTTTGTAATCCCTGCCTTCAGCCTTTTCCCCCACCTGCTAGGCAACCACTGATCTGCTTTCTGTCATTATAGACTAGTTTGCATTTTCTAGAATTTTATATAAATAGAATCATACAGAATGTACTCATTTTGTCTGGCTTCTTTCACTTAACATAATTACTGATTCATTTATGCTGTTGCATGGAACAAGAATTCATTCCTTCTTATTGCTGAATATTATTGATTTGATTATCAATAATAATCAGTTTGATTATCCATTCACCTGTTGGTGGACATTTGGGTTATTTCAGTTTTAGGCTTTTATAAATAAAGCTGCTAGGAACATTGATGTACAAATCTTTGTATGGACATATGCTTTCATTTCTCTTGGAAAATATCTAGGAGTAGAATGGCTGGATTATATGATAGGTGTATATGTAACTTTTCATGAAACTGCCAAACTCTTTTCCAAAGTGGTTGTACCATTTTATGTTCCCACCAGCAGTGTATGAGGGTTCTGGTTCCTCTGCTCCCTCACCAGCATTGAAGAGAGTCAGTCTTTTTAAATCCAGAATGGACTATACAAGATTTTCATCAAATACCTGAGAAATTGTTTGGATTTCTAGTATTTGTCAGTTCAATAGGTGAACGGTGATATCTTACCGCAGTTTTCTCTGATTACTTACGGCTTGGAGCATCCCTTTAAACACTTGTTAGCACCTTGGCTTTCTTCTTTTGTAAATTCCCTACTTATAGTCTCTACCTGCTTTCTCTTGGAGTATTTTTCTTGTTGATTGGCAAGACATTAAAAAAATCAGTTCTTTGTCAGATTTGGACATTGCAAATATTTTCTCTCATTCTATGTCTGCCTATTAATTTTTCCCTGGTGAACTTCACTGAATAGAAATCCTTGATTTTGATGTAATCAAATTGATCATTTTTTCCCTTATGGTTTTGAAAATGTACATATGTTCCTTTCCATCTCTGCACCATTCAAAGATATTTTTTTACATTTTCTTCCAATAACTTTATAGTTTTACTCTTCACATTTAGGTCTTTTTAATCCATCTAGAGGAAATCCTTATTTTGGGTGTTAGGGATCCAATTTATTTTTCTCTTATTGAGCCACATATCAAATTCTGATATATACAAGTGTTTGTCTCTGAGCTTGTATTCTGTTCCATTGGTGTTTCTATCTGTTCTTGCACTAATATTACATTGTTATTGTTGCTGTTTTTCAGAATGCTTTGCAGCAAGTTTAAATTTCTGGAAGGGCAAAACCCCTCTTGTTACTCTTTTATTTCAAAGTTGCCTTAACCATCTGGGGGTCTCATTGCTCCATACAATTTTAGGGGTGAACTTATCCAGACCTTTAATTTGTAAAAAAAAGGTGGATTTTTATTGGTAATATATCAAATTATAAATTATTCTGAAGACAACTAATATCTTTATAATGTTAAATGATCCCATTTAAGAGCATGGATTATTTCTCTATTTATTCAGGTCACCTTTCATGTCCTTTACTTGAATTAAAAAATTTTTTTCCACTGAGGTCTTACGAACAGTTGGTTAATTCCTAGATGCTTTATATTTTTTGTCACTGATGCAAATTGAATGTTATTTTTTATTACATTTTCTGATGATTACTGCTGGCGTAGTAAAATAGTGGTGATTTTTTTCTGTAGGTTGATCTCGTATACAGCAACCTTGGTGAATACCCTGCTAGTTCTGTCTCTCTGTTTCTAAGTAAAGGATTACATCATCTGCAAATCAGTTTTATTTTGTCCCTTTCAATCTTTGCACTCCTTATTTCTTTTCTTTCCTTATAGTACTGATCAAGACCACTAGGACTTTGTCAGACAAAAGTGGTAACAGTGGACATCTTTGTGCTTTTCTCAGTCATAAAAGAGATGTCTAAAATTTCTTCATTAAGTATGAGAATTTTCTTTCTGATCTTTGTTTGCTAAGGGTTTGTATCATAAGTAGGTGTTGAAACTTACCAAATGCTTTTAAAAATTATTGATTGAGATAACTAATTTTTTTCCTTTAGTCTATTAATGTGGTGAATTACATTGATGGATTTTCTAGTACTGAAACACTTGCATTCCTGGGGTAAACTGCCTGTTTGCGATGTATTGCTCTTTAAATACACTTCTATATTTGGTTAAGTAATATTTTATTAAGGATTTTTGCATCTGTGTTTATAGATGAAATTGGCCTATAAAACTTTTCTTATATTATCAAATGATTTCATAGGCAAAATTACCCTAGCCTCATAAAATGAGCTGCTCACTTCTTCACTCCTTCTCCAGATCTGTATCTCAGATATGTATTCTGGGCTGGACCAGAGGAGGTCACCTGGCCCAGCCTCCTGTTTCCTAAGCAAATATTATCATTCCTATCTTATAGATCAGACAATTGAGGCCCAAGAATAAATTCCTGAAAGAGGTGGAATTAGAACTTGGAATATTTTATCTGCCTTGGGTCTATAACTTCTTGGTCTGACCAGTATAATAATTAGTTTTTGAATAATACTGCAAGTTTCCAAAGTTCATCCATTAGTTATTCAGAACTCAGAATACATTTTCCCATAGAAACGAACAAGTTGGTTTGGTTCCCATACGGGCTTGCTTACCTATTGCTTACCTCCTAATATCACCCGCCATGCCCATGGTCTGGTGTGTATCCCCTAATCTAACCCAATTTTCCAACCAGACTTGATCTTTCAAACTCTCCCAGTATGATCTCTGGACTCAGCGTCTGTCATCATCCTTATATGCCCAGCCTCTTATCTGAACATTCCTTTCCCAAACCTTACTGAAGCCTGGCTTTCTCAGAGGACACACTTCCCCGCAGCCCTCTTAATAGAGGCTTGGTTTTTACTTTTGATTTTACTTCACATACCTGAGGGTCTGGAGCTGGGAGTATTGCTCTCCAATGCTACTTCTAGACCATTATTCTTCCTTCATCCTTCAAAATCCTCTGCTCCTTTGAAGTTCATGTCTGGAAGTGTATTAACTACTACCTCTAATTGTCACTGGGGTCTCCCTGCCTGGCCATTCACCCACATTCACTGATAACTCTAACACCTGCCTTATCGTCTTCCTCTTTACACCCGTGTTCCAATCATTGTTTTTGACTTCAAAATCCATCAGGGTACGCCATCTAATTGTAGCCTCTCAGGCCTCAGTCTCATCTCCAATGATCTTTCTCTTCAGCCCATCCCCAGGCCCATCCCCTAGGCTTTGTCATCTCCAAAAACAACCTCTTCCAATTTATTGAATTCAAGCCCCCCACCTCTGATGATCACCTCCTAGCCTTCCACTTCATTTACTCATGTATCCCCATTCCTTTCACTTTATGGAGACCTCTAAACCATTGACTCTATCAGTTTTTCACTATCCACCACCCCTTTTTATGTTTACTCTCCTTCTTACCCAGTTTATAGCCATGATCTAACACATAATCACTCTCATGCAAATACCTTAAAATCCCTTTTCTCTCTTTTTAGCAAAACCCCAACCCTGGCTAATTCCAACCATCCATCTATTTGCTCTTTGCACCCAACTGTTTACTTGAATGCTGCTAGAGAAAAAAATCCACAACGATGCTGACTGGTCATACTTTAAATCAGTAGATCTTAGTTGGGACCGATTTTGCCTCTCCTCTCACTGGGACATTTGGCAGTCTGGAGACATTCTTGATTGTCACACTGGGGTTTGGGGGAAGGTCCTACTGACATCTAATCAGTAGAAGTCAAGGATGCTGCTAAATATCCTACAATGCGCAGGACAGTCACCCACAACAAAGAATTATCTGGCCCCAAGTGTCAATAGTGCTGAGGTTGAGAGATCCTGCTATAAATTAATATTACAAGTCTCAAAGAGGTAATCGACACAGGGTCTTAGCACTTGCTGTCCCCTCTGCCTATAACATAGTTCTCTCATGACTGGCTCATTATTTAACAGTCACTTCCTCAGAGATCTCTCCCTGACCTCACTCTAGAGTGGACCCAACCTCATCACATTACTCTGTTTTATTGCTTTCAAAACATGCACCATTTTTTTATGTCTTTATTGCCTGCTTCCTCCCTCTAGTCCCTCTGTCACTCAGAATCCAAGTGACATGAGTGCAGTCTCCTTATCTGCCTTGTTTACAGCTGTATCCCCAGTGTCAAGCATGGTGCCTGGTACATTATATAGGCACTCAGAGAATATTTGTTGAACAAGTGGATGAAAATATTGTTAATTTGCAATTTATTCATTCAGTTATCAAATATTTATTAGTGATAAAATCCAGACACATCTCTACACTCTTAGAACTTATAGTACAGTGGAGAGACTGACACTGAATAAAGAACCACACAAAGTAAATAGTTTCAAACTATGATAAGGGCTTTGAAAGAAAAGTACAGGTAGTGGTGAGAGCATTCAGCAGGTGATCTGACTCAGTCTGGGGTGGGGAGTCAGGCCAGGCTTCCTAGAAGTGATATTGGAGCTAATAACTGAAGGAAGAGTCAGTTAGCTGGGTAGAGGAAGGTAGGGGTAGGTGGAGAAGAGCATCCAGCCTTAGAGTAGAGTGTGTGCAAGGTGCTTTGGTGGGAAGGAACGTAGTTACCCTTCAGGAACAGAGAAGTCCCATGTGGCTGAAGCACAGTCTGGTAAGCCATGGTATGACATTTATTTGCCAAATCCAGTGGGGCAATTGGAGCAAAGGAGTGCCATTGGAAGATTTTAAAAATTTTAATAGAAAGTGACAAGACCAAAGTTTGTAAAAAAAAAAAAAAAAAAAAAATCCCTCTGGAGAAGAGAGGGGAAGCAGGGAGATTGGTTTGGAAACAGTTGCAGTGTTCTGGCAAGAGATGATGGTGGCTTGGCCTGAGGTGGTGAGCTTGGAGAGAAGTTAGATATACTTAAGTAATGAAAAACATGGAATTTTAGAGCTGGAAAGCACTTAAAAAAAACCTCACCATTAATCAAAAAGTAGAACAATAAAAATGAATAATAAAGAGTTCATTAAAGCCTGCATTTTATAGAAAAGCAGGTTAATTAGCTTAGCATGAGGGGCCCTTTAGTAAGTTTATTGAATAAAAGAAGGACTGAGAGGGTGGAACAAAGATGGAAAATGAGAGAGTTAAGAAAAAGAGGAGAGAGAAAAATGAAATGACAGAGACAGTAAGACAGGTATGTGAATCTGAGGTGTGAGGAGGTTGGAGAAGAGGTGGATTGGGAGGAAACTGGGCAAGAGGGGGGCCAGCGATGTGCACGTAGGAAGATGCAGAGAAAGACTACTTGGTGATTTCCGTGCTCCCAAGGGGTTGGAGCTAGGGAAGGAGGATAAACTAAAAGAGAAGGGAGTGAAACAGGAAGCAGGAAAGGCAGGAAGGGGGAGATGATTCAAGATGAGGGAGGAATGAGTAAATGGGGGATGCTTGGAAGAGATGTCTGGAGGAAGGGTGGGCAATAGCTTGGGGAGAGTGAGAGAAGAAACCTGAGGGTGCGGTGGGGGTCTGAGGCGTTAGGGTGAGCCAGATGTTAGGGTGGACAGAACCGGGTGAAGACGGGAGAGCTCACACAAGTAGGCAGGTCCTGGCTCAGAATGAAGGAAAAAGAAATGTATGTATGGCTGGGGGAAGGGGGGAAGAAGGAAGGGTGGAGGGCAGGTTTGGAAAGACTCCAAGGAACAGGAATGATGGGTGTGCCCAAGACTCTGACCTAGCCCTTACTCTGCTCCCCACCCTCTGCTGGCTTCTGGTCTCAGTGGTTTCTTCCTTCAGCTACAAGGACCCTTGATGCTGGAGGGGACAATGACCGCGGGAGGTGTGGGGTGTGAAGGGTTCAGGCATTAAATCATGCCAGGGATCGGAATGGGGGATCAAGAAGATTTGGGGTGTTGGGGCGCCATGTCTAAAAGCCGGGTGTCTGGTGGAGGGCAGGGTAGGATAGGCGACGGAGAGCGGCCGGGGGCGGGTGGGTGCTGGGGCAGTGGCTCTGGGTGTGGAGACTCCAACAAGGCTACCGAAGTGGGGAGTTCTGAGGGACTGGAGTCAGGGCTCCTGAGGGTGGGATCGGCTAGGATAGGAGACTGAAGAAACAGGAGAAGAGCTGGGGAGAGGAGAAAGTAGGGCGGGACAAAGAGCGCCTGGAGTAGAAACCAAGAGTCCCAGAGGGGTAAAAGGCGACGCCAAGGCTAGCAAGAGGCGTCCCCTCCGCCCCTCCCCGCACCCCCCTCCCCCCTCTGGCTCCGCAGCGTCCCAGGCGCACCTGTTGGGGAGAGGGGAAGGGGCATCCTGGTGCCCGAGGGCAGTCGAGTTCAGAGGGGCTGATTCTGAGCTTGGGACTCCTGAGAAGCCTCCGCCTCCTCCCCACCTGCGGTCAAAGCCCGGCAAGTGAAGGGGCGTGACCCTGGTGCTCAGGTTTCTTCCTCTTCACCTGGGCAAGGAGGGGTGGGGGCCAGGACTTCCGGCTCAGGTGAGTGTCCCTTCGGTGACGTCAGGTCACCCTCGGTCGCCCCTCCAGTCCCGCCCCCCATCTCGCGCTCCCGGTGCCCGCGGGGGCGCGCCCCCGACGCCCTACATATACTCAGGTGCGCCGCACCTGTCCGCTCGCACCTGCCCGCTGACCGCTGAACAGCCTCTCCGCACCGCAGCCTCGGGCGTACAGCCCAGGGTATATTGGGGAGTTCCAGTATCCAGGGCCGCGCCCATACGGCGCCTCCACCTTTTGTTTAGGTAGGGTCGCCGAGAGCGCGGGAGGGAACCGCCTGGCCTTCGCAGATCGCTTTTGTCGGCCACCAGTCCTCCGGGCGTAGCCTGTTCTCTCTGCTGGGAGACCCTCGCCCCGCCAGAGGGGTCGGTTTGTGTTTACTTCGGGTGTCAAGAAGATTTGCAGTCACTCGACCAAAAACTTTTTTGTCTCCGAGTAACTTAAAATTCCACCCCAAGTTGTCCTTTGTGGGGTTGCCCTTCAAGGTTTGTTTGTTTTACTGCAGAGTCGCCCACCCGGCTCCCCTAGTCTTTCCCGAGGGCGGAAATGGCCAATTCGGGCCTGCAGCTGCTGGGCTTTGCCATGGCTGTGCTGGGCTGGGTGGGCCTGGTGGCTTCCACCGCCATCCCGCAGTGGCAGATGAGCTCGTACGCGGGCGACAACATCATCACGGCCCAGGCCATGTACAAGGGGCTATGGATGGACTGCGTCACGCAGAGCACGGGCCTGATGAGCTGCAAAATGTACGACTCGGTGCTCTCCCTGTCGGGTAAGGCCGCGGGACCGACGGGGCGGGCGCGCCCAGGGCCGAGGTCGCGGAGTGGGGTGCGGGGTAGGGCCCGAGGCCCCAAGGCCCGACGCCCTGGGTTGCCGGGGAGCAGGCGGGGGAGGAGGAAGCGGAAGCGGTTGGGCCGGGGTTCTGGTGGCTCATGTGGGCCTGCACCCCGGCAGGCTGCGCCCCTCTTCCGCTCCCAGCTGGACCTCCTCTTCGGCTTGGTGCCCGGCGGCCCAAGCCCTTCAGGGGGAGCCGAGCCCTAGGCTGGGGTCTCCCCTCCCCCACCACCCTGGGCAGGCAGTGGCCTCCGCCATTTCCCGCCCTTTTCTCCCCGACAAAAGGCCGCGCTGGGCGGAGGCCGCGGGATCGGGCCGAGGGCCGAGGAGCCGTGCGCTCTGTAAAACTTGGGCCGCCGCCTTTGGCCTCTAATCTTATCGGACGATTAGCCGAAGCCACAAACCCGGTGGCTCCGATAGTGGGGTCAGAGGTGGGACGCAGGCCGGGACCTGCGGCCCTCCTGGGGGCTCCGGCCGCCGCCTCCGCTTCTCGTGGTTGTCCCCTTTCACCCTTCCCCTGGCCTGGGGCAGTTTCATCGAAACCCTGGCGCCCCGGGCGGGTCCTAGAGCAGAGGGCGGGGCGGAGCAGGAAGGCTGCTGAGTCGGGAGCTGGCGGGATCCACCCAGCTCAGGCCCCAGACTTGCAGAGGGGGGGCCCAGGCCAGCGGCGGGCTCCGCGCCGCGCTAGTTAGTGGGCCTAGTTAGTGTGCTCGGCCAGCGGGTCGACGGCTGGAGCCGTCGGAGAAAAGCCTGCATTTCCGGCAGTAACAGCATCCTTCACCCTTCACGCTTCCCCGCAGCGCCCCTGCAAGCCACCCGAGCTCTAATGGTGGTATCCCTGGTGCTGGGCTTCCTGGCCATGTTCGTGGCCACGATGGGCATGAAGTGCACAAACTGTGGGGGAGACGACAAAGTCAAGAAGGCCCGTATAGCCATGGCCGGAGGCATCATTTTCATCGTGGCAGGTGAGCCACAGGTCTAAGGGCAGGCCCAAGGGTTCTCCTCTCTTCCATCTTGGAGGAGTGAGGGTGGGCAAAGGTGCTGGTTTGAGGGCCACAATATCTGAATCCTCATTCTCTCTCCAGGTCTTGCTGCCTTGATAGCTTGCTCCTGGTATGGCCACCAGATTGTCACAGACTTTTATGACCCATTGGTCCCCATGAATACTAAGTATGTATGGGAACCCTATCTTAAGGGACAGGTCTGGGGTCAGGAGAGGCAGACCAGGGTTTCTGACCCCAATCTCCTCTCTCTACAGGTACGAGTTTGGTCCTGCCATCTTCATTGGCTGGGCAGGGTCTGCTCTGGTCCT
Source organism: Tapirus indicus (assembly GCA_031878705.1). Classification (NCBI taxonomy): domain Eukaryota; kingdom Metazoa; phylum Chordata; class Mammalia; order Perissodactyla; family Tapiridae; genus Tapirus; species Tapirus indicus. The sequence goes on from CM062932.1 coordinate 11,140,990, forward strand.
CCTGGGAGGTGCCCTGCTGTCTTTCTCCTGTCCTGGAAGTGAGAGCAAAGCTGGGTACCGTGCACCCCGCTCTTACCCTAAGCCCAACTCTGCCAAGGAGTATGTGTGAGCTGGGACCCCCTTGCCCCAGCCTGGCAGCCTATGGGTGTGCCCAGATAACCTTTGAAAGGACCTGGGGCAGAGAACTCAGCCCTTGGGCAGGGTGCGGAGAAGAAGCCTCTGGTCACTCCAGCCCTGCACACCATGTACAGTTCCCTGGGGGGTTGGATGGGGGAGCCAAAAAGAGGGGAGGGTGTGCTTTTTGTACAGTAATAAACAGTATGTTTTTGAAAGTAGGCTTTTTTTTTTCCCCCTCAGGGTCTTTGCTTTCTTCCGATCCAGATCCTTGCAGGGAGCCTGGAACCTAAAGTACACCTACCTGTTTCAGATAAAAAGACACTTACTGAGCACCAATTGCATGCAAGGCCATCTCTGCCCCACCATTTCACTGTCATTCAGGCCCTAATACTTTGACTATTGACTATAGAAGACTCAGGTGCTTGGCTTCCCTGATCCATTCCCATCCTCTAGCCCCTTCTACTCCCAACCCTTGCTTAAACAGCTACCAAAGAGTTTCTTTTTTAACAAAAAAATTAAGATTTTATTAGGCTTGGGGAGGGGGATGCTATTCTCTCACCTTCCCCTATGCCCCCATCTCACTTTTGGCCCCGCTTGGAGGCTGCTCCCTGGCTCATGGGTCATAGGGCAGGGCCTCCATAGACACAGGTAACAAAGGCGGGGCAGGGACAGGGTAAGGACAACCCGAACAATGGAAGGATGGTTATGGGCCCAAGGTCTTCCTCCTCCCCTTCCAATTACAGTCCAATCAGATCTCCTGGCCAGTCAAACATCTAGGTCATCATCTGGGTCTTCTTGGTCCAGGTCATCATAAGCATCTGGCTCATAGAAGATGTGGCTGGTAGCCTGGCCTGACCCAGGGCACAGTAGAGCTTCCTGTCTGAGGAAAGAGAAGGGGAGAATTGGCGTTGGTAAGTGTGGATAATAGGGGTCATGTCTGGATACCCTCTTCCTGGTGACTGTGACTCCCTCTTTGGCTTCCATGTTTTCTTGGTCCAAGTGCCTTTCTCTGACCTCCTCGTTTAGTTAGTACTGAAGCACCATTTGGTACTGGGATAGATACTCTCATACCGCTCTCCTAATAAAATCCTAAGTTCTTAGCAGCTTGAGGGCAAGGATTCTGCTGTACTCTTGCTTCACCCACCCACACACTAGGCACAGAACAGGCATCTGCTAAGCCCTTATTAACCTGCCTTTGCCATTACCATCGTTTCCTGTCCTAGCACCACTGCCTGGAGATAGGGCCACTTCCCCAGGGTCTGGTCTGGCTTAACCCAGGCCCAGATTGCTCTGGGGATGACTGTGGAGATGGGACCCAAGGCTCTAATGGAGAGAAGAGACATAAAAGTCCTTTGCCATTGATGGGGTATGGGTGGGTAGAGAACCACTCCCCAGACTTGTCTCCGGAGGTGGACTTTAGCCCCTATAAAGACAGAGAGGTTAATCAATAACCTGCTGTTGCCCCACCTCTCAGGCCCAGATGCTCGGCTCTACTGAGGGATCCGAGCACCTAGGCCCCAACCTTACTTTTCAGAGCTGAACTGGAAGGGCAGGGTCAGGCTATCTTTCGCTTCTTTCTCTTTCTTGGATAAGTGAAGGTTAAATGTCAAATGAGTCGTGGGGGCCACCTGTGGGTACAAAGGATGCTGCCACTCTGCCCCATCACTGGAATCCCTGACCCCACCCCCAACCTCTGCAGTTTTTATTCTCCTCTCTTCTTTTGCCAGAACCCAAACTCCATTCCCTTGTTCTGGCCCTGGCACTCTTAGATACCGGGGGTATGTGAGGATCTGGGTGGGGTTGGGACTCTAGGGGGGGCCCCCCTTGGAGATCCAGGCTGAAGTCAGGCAGGATGGAGAACCACTGAGTCTGGGGAGAAGAGAGAAGAGTATCAAAAAGGTTTTTTCCATCTTACTGAACAAACCAGAGAGAACTCGGGACCTAACACCCCCAGCCCCCAGTCACCTATGTAAATGGCTGCTTTCAGCTCTTGCTCTCCAAATCTCACCCCTTCTTCAAACCTGTCCTTCTCCCCCCTGAGTAACCACTCTCAGTCTTTCCTCCTTTTCCATTTCCTAGAAGGCAGTATCTTTCATTTGTTAAGCTCACAAGATGTGAGTCAGGCAATCTTGAGTTCAAATCCTGGCTCTACCACTTACTCTCTGTAATCTTGGGAAAGTGACTTAAATTTAAACCTTCCTGGACTTCATATCCCAGACTGCAAAATGGAGATAATAAACAATCTACCTCACATGGTAGCTATGAAGATTAAATGAGGGAAATGATGAAACAATGAAAGGACAGGGAAGTACTCAATCACACCTTTTTAAATTGCTTTTCCCATTAAGACCTCCCCCCCTGAATCAAACCTCCAGTCCTCCCATGCTTCTCCTGACCTGATGGGTCGGGCGCTGTCGGGGCCTCCGATAGAGGATGTGGGCAGAGGCCTGACCCATTGCACCACTCAGGGTCACCTCAGTCTGAGCAAGGCTGCTCAATGCTCCCACGGGGCCCGGGCCATGAAGTTCTTCATGTAGTAGGCCCAGCACATGCACCTGCTCCACTGGGGAGCTCTCACCTGGAGAAGGACAGGAAATGTAGGGCACAAAGTGCAGCAGGGAGCATTCAGAGTGGAGACCTGGGATCAAAGTGAGGAGGGAAAAAGGAAGGAGAGGCCCACATTCCATCACAGTTTTGCCACAGTCCTGACTTACCTCGCCAGTTTCACTGCCCTGCTCTGAGCCTCTGTCAGCCCTCACCTTTCATACACTTTCTTATTCCAGTGTAAATCTGGTCAAGGCACCACTCTGACTTCAGTCCTCAAGACCTCCTCACAGCCTTCAGGATGGAATTAATGCTTTCATTGTCTGGTCTTGGCTTACTTCCAGCCTCAACTCTTATACACTGAACTAGTTGCAGTTTTGGAAACTTGCCAAGATCCCCGCCAGTGCCTTGGATTTTCTCTCTTTTGGGGAGCATTTACAGTGTCAGGCACTGCACTAAACACTTGAACATTTCAATACTTAACAAAAGTCAGAATTTTTAGACTGAACCATGTGAAATTGCTGATATTTGACATGTGACCATATCTGACCTACAAAAACAGCAATTCCAAGTGGTTAATCCTAGTACTATAAACTCCCCCACTTTTACAGAGGAAACTGAAACACTGAGAGATCAAGCACCTTAATACAAAGCTGAGTATCTGACTCCAAAGCCCATTCTAGAACCCACAGTGTACTTCAGGGCTAGTCCCAGTACCCCTGACCTGACCAAATATAATAAATTTGCCTGGCTGACTCCTTGTTCTTCAAGACAGTTCCTTCCTTAAGGTACTCGGTACATGTTCCTTTATCGTGACGACCCTTATGAGACTATCTTGTAACTGCTTGTTTACTTTCTGTATCCTTTATAGGACTTTGAGCTCCTGGAAGGCAAGAACCTGTATACAATTAGTTTTTATTTTCCCATTACCTAGAATTGTACCTGACACATTGTATATATTTAATGTTTGTTGAATAAATGAATAAAATAAAGGAATAAGAAAGAACTTGGAGAGGAAAAAAAAGTGATTGGTACATGGCACTATGGAGAAATCAAGAACTAGAATGAAGACTGAAGAGATGAAAGAAGGTCCAATTGGAGATCCCTGATATGTTTTTTCTTAGGATGTAAACGGGCACACTCCTTGGCAGGGGAAGATGTATGAGGGGAAGTAACAAAGGAGGGGTCTCACCAGGGTGGGAGTCCTGATGGCTCAGAGCATGCAGGATCTGGCAGAGTGTGGTGCAGGGAAGGTGAAGCAGCAGCCAGCTGAGTGAATCCAGAGCAATGGTGACAGGACCATGATTTGTCCTCCTGCACATGGCTCTCAAGGCTCCCAGGGGCCCCCCAGGAAGGGCTTCCCCAGTCTTTGACCAGTTGAGAGGGTCTCTGAAGAGGTCATGGTAAACCAGTCTGCATAAGGGAAAATAGGAGACAACATAATACTGCCCTCTCCCCCTAATCTTGAACTTCGTCCTCTGATCTATGTGGCTCCGTTTTCTTGATTTAATATCCTAAATTTTAGTGAAAGGTAATTACCGAGAGAGAGAATACAGTGATTGAGAGCACAGACTTTGGTGTCAGACAGCCCTGACCTCCAAGCCTGGCTTTGCTATTTGCCCAAGGTCACCTAACTGATAAGTCACTTAATCTCTCTCAGACTGTTTCTTCATTTGTAAAATAGGGATACCAACCTCTTGACATTTAGCACAGTGCTTGATGCTAAATACTTAATAAATGTTAGCTATCATCATTATCAAATATTTTGTAAGTGGTGCCTAAAGCGTATCATTCTTTGGATGGATAAAGAGAAAGGAGAGGACATGAGACATGGTTCCTGCCTGTTGAACAGCTTAAAGAAGATCAAGAACTAAGTCACATGGTAGTAACTAGAAATAAAGTAGCAGTTCAGGAAAAGGAGTCTGGCATGGGCTAGAAACCCTGGGAAAGCTTCATGGTGGCAGAACTTGTCTCCAGACACCTTTCCATCTTCTGCTTCTCTCTGTGAATGCCATCTGACCATACAGCATCATCTCTATCACAATGCCTGATACAAAATGAGGGCTCAACAGACAGATGTAAACTATTATTATTATTATTCACTGAGCTGCCCAGACCAGGAAGTAATCTCTCTTAACCAGGCAATTTAGATGGGTTCAGGGACCTCCTGATCTGGATATTTTCCTCTACACCACATCAGTCTATGAGTCCTGGAAATTCTACCTGCTAAAGTCCTTTTACATTTGTCCTAACCTCTCCGTCCCTACTGCCATTGCCTTAAGACAGGCCTCTGTCATCTCCTATCATTATTCTCTAAGATTCATTAGGGCAGGGACCAAGTCTGCCTCATTCACTGCAGTGTCTCCAGTGCCTAGCACAGCACCTGGTTCATAACTGGTGCTCAGTATACACCTGAATGAACCTGGAGTACTGCAACAGTCTTCCCACTTGGTCTCCCTATCTCCAGGCTGCCCCCTTCCAACACACTCTTCACACTGTGGTCCACCCTGGACTAGTCTAACAGATATGATGTTACCACTCTCCTCCCAAATTTTCAAATGACTCCCCACTGCCTTTAGGAATAACATCTAAACTCCTTTTCATGTTCTGTAAGACCTTTTACTATCAGGCACCTCTTTATCTGTCTGACCTCAGGAAGCTCTTCCACCTTCCACGAACAGGTATGCCTTCCACAGCTCCCTAATTTTGCAAAAGCTGTTCCCTCTACTTGTAGGACAAGTCCCTCAGTAACTTACGGCTAGTGTTGATGCAAGTTTGGAATCCATGTCTGGATTAAGCATCGCCAAATTTCGAATAACTCAAAAGGTATAACATGTTTATTATTACCCTTCATTTCAGCCTCTGATGCTAACCTGTACTGTCAGTCTTTTATTACTCTTTTTCTCTCTCAACTTCTACGGTCCCTGCTTTGGATTCTCCAGATACCACTTCATCATTCCTCTTACTAATTCTCGCCTCCTGAAAGACCCATATCCATTCATTCCATAAATATTTAAGTAGTTGCTAATAACATCCGAGGTTCTGCGCCTGTTGCTGTAAGGGAAGTTCCTCAGCAATAGAGGTCCCACATTCAATTAAATCTCTTCCAGTTTGTACTTACTGGCTGTTGATACTGGAGTCAAAACCTTCACGAAACTCTTCCTCGCTCACTTCACAGCCCAGGATGTGGACTTGTTCCCCACTGAGGCAGAGATGCGCGGAAGTGTCAGAGTGGGGCCCAGGCTCCCTTCCCGGGGAGGACAAGGAGACGCTGCCATATACTCACCACACCGCAGATTTCTTGACAAGCGCTTTCAAGAGACTGCGCCCCTCCCACTCCACGGAGTCTGGGGAGAGCGAGTGAGGGATAAACAGCGTGAAAACACTGACGTTTCCTCTTTCACGAACCCGTCGCGACCTCCACCCCTAGCTTGTGATCCATGGCCCTTCCTCTCCACTTGCGCTCCCTGGGCCCGTCTCCGAAGCCCCCGTGCCTGTGGCCCTCACCTCGCAGCAACACCAGGCCGCCAAGAGCCAAAAGCGACTCCAACATCTCTAATTCGAGCCCCGTCCCTCTTCCGACGCTCTCTGATGGCGTCACGGCTCGCTGCCCCGCCCCTTCCAGGTGAAAGGGGCGGGGCACTCATGATTCCTCCCACCACTAAGACCTGGCCTAGCATGGAATGAGAAGAGATTATGTACAATATTCCAGGGGTACTGACGCGGAGGGACCCCTCCCGAGCCCTGGCGCACAGACGTAGGGACGACGCCCCTCTCTGCATTTTTACCCTGACTAGGCAGGAAGAGCCGTTAGGGCAGTTGGGGGGAGGAAGAGGCCGCCGCTCCAGCCCGTCGGACGGATCTGAGCCTCGGGGGCAAGTGACGTCACTCCGCCACGCCCACGCCGTTCGAAGCGGGGTCAGCTTCTCCCCTGGCCCCGCCCCACCGCCACCTTCTGCGCGTGCGCAGTACTGCGGCCTTGCTGGGGTCACAGTCCACTTTCCTAGTCCCCACCCCCATAGACCGAGTAGGGGGAACATTAGTCCCGGTGAAGCGAATACACGTCACCACCGGAAGTAGTGTCAGAGAGGAAGAGGAGGGGGGAAAAAAGGAGGAGGGAGCTCTTTGGGCGGCAAAATGGCGCCTGTCAGAGTGGGAAATCCAGCTGCAGAGACTGCAGTCCCGCTCCCCAGCGGCTAAGGCACCCCCGACCTCGGGGAGGGGGAGGCCGCTCCTGTCCAGCCATCCGCGCTCTTCGGCTCCCCCTCCCCCTCCTTCGCTCAGCGGGCTTGTTCGCCTCCGCCGCGCCCTTTCGCGTGCCGCTGCCCCCGCCCGCCCCTTTCCCGCGGGCAGCCCCCTAGCGCGCCTGCGCAGCAGGCCACCCTCCGCTTCCCCCTTCCCCTCCCCCTTCCTTCTCCCTCCCTCCCTTCTCCCTAGCCCCCTTCCCCACGGCCCCCTCCCCCAATTCTCCATCCCCTTCACGCCTGGTCTCGGAGGACCCCGTCCTAGCCCGACCTGTCTCGGCCCGCAGCCTCCGCGAAGCCGTCGGTGTCACTCCCCGCCCATGTGGGCCCCCGCGGGCTGCCCACGCCTGTCCCCCAGCTCCTGGTTTTGCTGGGTTTTCCCCTTGCCCGGGGTGGTTTTCTGAGCTGCCCGCTCCGTGCCCCTCTCTGCAGCCTCTCCTGCCACTCGGGGCCCCCGTTCCCCCTCCCGGTGGCGGGGGGCTGCCCCCGGGGGGCTGGCGGAGCTGGGCCGCGGGGGCCCCGGGGCCGGCGGTGCCGGGGTCATCGGGATGATGCGGACGCAGTGTCTCTTGGGGCTGCGCACGTTCGTGGCCTTCGCCGCCAAGCTCTGGAGCTTCTTCATTTACCTTTTGCGGAGGCAGATCCGCACGGTGAGCCGGGGTGGGCGCTGGTGGTGGTGAGGACCTCTGTGAGCGGTGCTCACGGGTTTTCGGAAAGTGTCGGGCCTCTGTTTGGGCCTAGGAACAGAGTCCTGCTGGCGGCTTCTCCCGCTAGAGAATTAGGGCACACTTAGCTGGACATGGGGTGGGATGGGGAAGAAGAAGACCCTTGTAGTAGAACCGGGGGCGGGGGGGGGCTGTGCTAACCAGGGCAGGATTTGGCAACTCTTGGGGCTAGAGTGGTGGGTGGGGCGCTCTTTAAGAAAGCTAGAGTTGTTGCTGAAGAAACCGAGAGGCAGGGAACACCTGTTTGATGGCAGCAGATCTGTTGATGTGGGCTTATGAAAGACCCTCCTGTTATTCGGAACCTCCGTGTGTGTTTGGTCTTATAGCAAGGGAGAGACGGGCTTATGTGTCAAGGGAGGGGGTGGGTGGGAGAGCATATGTGGCAAACAAGGATGGGAACTTGGGAAAAGCCCTGGGTGTGAAGGAGAAACCCCTGCGGTTGGCATTAAGAGAACTCCAAAAAAGCCCTGAAAACTTTTTCATAGTGTAAGTATCTGGGTTTATTGAGACCCCGAGACTAAAAAAGATGCATTTATGATGGGCTACTTTAGTTGTAGAAGGGAGCACATTAAAGTTTGGGTGTCCCAATCAGAAGACGGTGCTTGTCAGTTGCAGAGCTTGAATCTGAGGGGACGCTGGATGCTCCAGGAGACCCAAGCATTATGAGGGATACTGTGGGGAGTGGAGACTGTGTGGATGTACCCAAGTATCTCCGGGTTCCCTCCCCCATAGCTTTTCTTCAAGGTCAAAGCTCCTTAGGCTAACATCATTTAATGAATGTGCTCTTGTGTTCTCATTCTCACTGGGGAGAATCCTCTGAAGGAATCCGGGGAGAATTCAGTGAGCTGGGGTGCAGAGGTTCTGTGGTCTTTACTCTTTGGCCTACCTCAATAAAATTTGAAAGAATAAAACCAGGTAGGGGCTGCCTAGGTCATGGACTTTCCAGAAAGCCCTGGATGGTAGTGGTGGCTGACTTGTTGATTTGGGGGAATGGGCCTGGCCTTGGATTCAGTCTCTCCTTTACCAGTCTACTCCTTCCACTTCCTGATTTAGGGTGAGGATTGTTCTGGGTGGTCATGGTTGTAGGCAGGGCTATTTCCCTAAGACAGGAGTTAGGAACCAAAAAGAATTTGGGGTCAGAGGTGCTGAGATGTGTGTGGGGCTAGCTCTTGGGGTTTTCTTTACGTGTTAGCTGTCATCCTCTCTGCCTGGTCTTGCTGCAAGCATCTCCTCTTCTCCCCCTAACACATCAGTTTTCTATTCTGGGTGCAGGGAGTAGTGCTACAGTCCATCCAGAAGCTAGTTGCTTGCAAAATTGCTCTCCTCTAGGCAGCACTGACCCCACAGCCTTTTGTCTTCCCTTCCCATCCCTTCTCTTCCAATGTGGTTTCTCCTCCCACCCCCTTTCTGGCAGTTGCTTGGAGCATTCCCTACATGCCCAGCATATGCAACTCGAGATAGCAGAGCAGGACACCCGAGCTGTTGCCGAGCTGTTGCCGCTCTCATCATGGCCCAGGGAGAAAAGAAGGACAGATACCTTGGGATTAGGGGGAGAGGGCCCTTTGGTTTGCAAGGGGGGAGCCTGGTTTTGGTGAGGCTTGGGGCCTAGGGATGGACTGAAGAGCATTTGTCTGTGCCTTAGAAGAAAAGAGCAGAGGAGTGAATTGTTGGGCTTCACATGGGGGATATCGGAGTGTTAGAAATAGGAGCCTCTAGAGAAGACTTGGAGAAGCTGGAAGGCCGAGGTGGTGACGTCCTTGTCCCTTTCTCACCTCTCAGTCACAGTCCTTACTTCACTCTGGCCTTCTTGGTACCCTATCGGTCTGCTTGGTGGGTGGGGCTTTCCAGTGTTCTCTGCCTTGCTCTGGGTACCAGCATAAGGAGGCTGTTCAGAGGGCTGAGGTTCTCTGCAACTTGTGACTTGGCTAGTAGAGACAGAAGTGGACAGGTGGCTGGTTAAAATAGGCCTGGTGGCCCTCAGCCAGAGGAACTTAGCTGACTTGACAACCCCTGGATTCCCTCATCCTCTATTCCCCTTAGGGACCCAAGGACCTCCCCTCCTGACTCCTACTCCATGTCCACTAAGGAATCTGAGGCTCTCAGTTCTCAACGGGAAGTGATGGGAGTTGTCACAAAGAATCCCTGGGGTGGAGGTGGGGAGGGCCAGGCATTTCTTTGTTCAGGATAGCAGGATAATATCATGATTAAGAGGGCAGGTTCTTGGGCAGACTGCATGGGTACAATCCCGGCTACACCACTTCACTGATTCTAATGTTAACTGACCATCCCTGCTACAGTCTTCTAGGAATACAACCATGATGGAGACAATCCATGTTCTCATGGAATTTTCATTCTAATTGAGGAGACAAACAACTAAATAAGATAATTCCTAGCTCTGTGGCCTTATTACGTATTAATCTCTCCAAGCCTCGGTTTCTTCATCCTTAAAACAGAAATGATATTATTATTATTAGGGTTGTTTTGAGGAATAAGTGAAATAATCCTAAATCACTTACACAGTGCCTGACATATGGTAACTGTTCAATATGCACTACCTATTATCGTTACTGGGGAAGATTTCCTTGTCAAGAGTTCTAATCTTCTCTTGTTATTCATAGGTAATTCAGTACCAAACTGTTCGATATGATATCCTTCCCTTATCTCCTGTGTCCCGGAATCGGCTAGGTGAGTCTGTGGCTGGGAAGACTGTTTTAAGGTGAGGTAGTAGGGTTCAGGGTCTGGGCTGGAGGTTGGTTGGTGTTATCCCTTCCCATTGTGGTTCAGGCCAGGTGAAGAGGAAGATCCTGGTGCTGGATCTGGATGAGACACTTATTCACTCCCATCATGATGGGGTCCTGAGGCCCACAGTCCGGCCTGGAACACCTCCTGACTTCATCCTCAAGGTGTGTGGTGGTAGGAAGTGATGGAATGGTAATGTCCATTATTCTGCTCAGACCGGGACTCCCTTTCCCAGTCCCAGAGAGTCCTGTCCCTGTCCCCATCCCTTGGCACCAGCGTGAGCCTGAAGGAGGGAAGCAGGCAGTGGGAGAGTGAGGGGTGTCTGTTAGGCCTGTGTTGTGGTGCTCAGGACTTCTCCCAGCCTTTCCCTGTTCCTCTATAGGTGGTAATAGACAAACATCCTGTCCGGTTTTTTGTACATAAGAGGCCCCATGTGGATTTCTTCTTAGAAGTGGTGAGTTTGTGGAAGCTAAAGGGAGCTCTGTGATGAAGGAATGGTTTTAGGGCTCTGGGAATTTAGGGGATCTGGAGGAAGTAAGGGGTGAGGAGAAATGGATAAGGGCAGTTTTGGAGAGGGGGGTTGTGGGATGATTAGAAAATGGCTCTTGATAGTTTGGCTTTATTTGTTTTGTTGATGTAATTCTATTTTTCCACAGGCTTCCTGCTCTTTTGTTCTCGCATCTCTGAATCTTAAGGGTGTATGGTGCCTAAGACTCTGAGTTTGGGGCCATTCAGAATTTTGTGTCCCCAGAGACATTCAATGTTGCTGAAAGGCCTGAAGGACTAGACAGGAGTCCTAGTGAAAGGGAACTGTATGTCTAAATGAGTGATCACGTCGTCTGACACGTCTCTCCTGCAACCTATTTCAGGTGAGCCAGTGGTACGAGCTGGTGGTGTTCACAGCAAGCATGGAGATTTACGGCTCTGCTGTGGCAGATAAACTGGACAATAGCAGAAGCATTCTCAAGAGGAGATACTACAGACAGGTAAGGGGCTCGAATCCAGGTCTAATAGTTAGGCTCAGGAGGCAGGCTACCAGGGCAGGATCTGAGTTTTAGGCAATTGCCCTGAAATGGGACCTCCTGGGGGTGAGGGGGGGGTGTACTGTATGATCTCTTTTGTGGGAGTTGGCTGCCCATGGGTGTTATTGGGATTGGGGGAGCAATCACAGAGGACGAGTCTCCTTTTGATGCCAGCTCACCCTGCCTTCCAGCACTGCACTTTGGAATTGGGCAGCTACATCAAGGACCTCTCTGTGGTCCACAGTGACCTCTCCAGCATTGTGATCCTGGATAACTCTCCAGGGGCTTATAGGAGCCATCCAGGTATGGGGGAAGGTGGTGAGTCTGGCAGGACTAGGAAATAGTTATGAGAAGATATTTTGAATGCATAGCACTGGGATTCCCTGGTTTACTGTAGGTCAGGATATAAGTTGTTTCTCTTTTAAATGAGATGTCCCTCCTCCCCCACATGTCCATTTCATACATCAGATTTCTCATATCAAACTTGCTTCAGGTGAGACACAATAGCAATAAGTTTTCCTAGCAGTCTCACACTAGTATGAGATATAGTGATTAAAATTTAATTTTATTTTGGAGTATAAATCAGAAAGGTTTTACTTAGGTTATTGAGTTTGGGCAGGGTGGGGGGTGCGGTGTGGTGAGGTATGTATTTTAAAGTAATGATCCTTATCCCCAAATAAAAGAAAAAACACTGTCTCTCTTGAATCCTTTGTTTCTTCTCATGTGTATTTTCACCCAACCTAGACAATGCCATCCCCATCAAATCCTGGTTCAGTGACCCCAGTGATACCGCCCTTCTCAACCTGCTTCCGATGCTGGATGCCCTCAGGTAAGGGAATGTAGACATTTAGATTTCCGAGGAAAGGAGGAGGTGGGGGATCCCAAGGGAATAAAAGTTTGTCCTGTTATACTTTACTTATCTCTCTTCCCTTAAGAACTTAGCGTTTGAACCCAGGTCTTCTTACACTAAAGCTTATCACTTTTAACCATTGAATTTTGGGCCATCTGAACCTCAGTCTCATCGTGTGAAAATGGTGATCATTTCTGCCCCTTGTCTCCAGTGAGGCTGCCTTACAATAGTGTTGTGAGGCTATCAACTATAAGGACTCTACCAATGCAAGTTATTGTCATCCCAGGTTCACCGCTGATGTTCGCTCTGTGCTGAGCCGAAACCTTCACCAACATAGGCTCTGGTGACAGCTGCTCCCCCTCCACCTGAGTTGGGGTGGGGGGGAAAGGGAGGGTGAGCCCTCGGGATGCCGTCTGATTCCCTGTCCAATGGTGAGGACTGCTTGGGCAGGGTCTGCCCCTCCCATCCCTCTCTGCCCTGGGAGCCCTGCACTCCATATGGAGTTTGGATGGACACATGGGCCAGATTCTGAAGCAGCCTCACTCTAACTTCGTGTTCGCACTCCTTGGAAACCCCAGACTGGGACATAAACGGAAGCCTAGGAGAGCCGAAACAGTGTCTTTGTGGTGGAGAGACAGGACTGGCCAGAGTGAGAGACATTCGGTAATCCGGGCGGCTCAAAGAGAAGCCACGCCAGCTTTGTTGTGATTTAATTTTTTAAAAACTCTTGTACAAAAGTGATCTAATTCTTCACTCCAAGGGCTGGGCTGTGGGTGGGAAACTGGGATTTTGGGCCACTGGATTTTCCCCAAACTTGTCCCCCCCTTACTTTTCCCTCTATTTTCTCTTCTTTCTAGAGTCCCTCAGATCTGTAACCAGCTTTCTCTTTTTTTTTTTTTTCTTTTCTCTCTTTTAAACCATGCATTATAACTTTGAAACCAAAGCTGCCCTAGATCCTTCTCTGGGTTTTGGGGAAATGGGGGGGAAAGGTCTTTGTTCACATCCCCCCGTCCCCTAGGCAGAGGAGAAAGAGACTGCTGTTGGGCCCAAGAAGAGTAGGAGGAAAGGTGGTGCTGGCTTTGCGGGGATGGAAGAGTTAATACCGGTATTGATGCTTTGGCGGGAAGGGTCTTAGTGACGGGATGGGCGGCCTGGCGGGGAGTGAAAGGACAGCTGCCTGTGCTAAGGGAACTTGAGTTTTAGAGCAGTAGGACAAACAAGTATGAAAGGAGGAGAAACCTGGACGCCGGAACAGGCATATAGCTGGAGAGAGGCCGGGCTTCGCCTGGGGGACTGACGTGGACAAACTAGGCGGGCGCTGCCCCCAGACGGCGTGTGCCCCCCGGCCCTCGGCTCTCCCTACTCCACCCCGGCGGCTCCACCCTTCAGCTCTCTTCTTCCGAAGCCGGCTCTACTTCCTCGCAGCCGCCACGTGACGCTCCGCCCTTCTCTGAGGTCACATGATATCTCTTACGAATACTGAAAGTATTCTTCCGCGCTGACGTAGTCCCTACCTTTCGGACTTCCTCTCCAGTCCCCATTGGTCCATTCATTCCTGGAACCTAAGCGTTCTGTGCGTCTCTCCAAACATATATTTCGTTTTTGCTCTCCTTAATTCCCGGAGACCATCTTCTCTGCTTGGGTACTACTTTGTTTTGGTGTCAACGGCCGCCATCAACGTAACAGCACGTTTTGTGAATAGCTATTCTTGTAGTTATCTCTGCTTTTTTTCTCTACGTTACTTCCGAGAAGAGCTTTTGGAGAACCAAGTCTCAAATCATGATTACCATCTCCTAGCCCTTTTCATTCCCGGCTTCCTCGGGGGAAGGTGGGGAAATGGGTTTTCAGTTACTTTCAACGACAGCAGCATACCCACAATTTGATTCCAGAGCGATTACGCTGATGGCGTGAGGGGGGCGGTGTCACGCTAGCGGCGTTAGGGCCGGTGAGCTAGTGGCGTAACATAGCAGGCGGGGCGACTCATGATGGTCGGGGGCGGGGTTGGTGAATAGGGAAGTGGCGCAAGTGCCGGGATCGCTCCGCTGAATCCGCCCGCGCGTCGCCTCCGTCGCCGCCGCCCCCTGTCCCGGCCCCCCCCCGGGTTCCCTCAGCCCAGCCCGGTCCAGCCCGGTTCCCGGGAGGATGAAGTTCGTGTATAAAGAGGAGCATCCCTTCGAGAAGCGCCGCTCCGAGGGCGAGAAGATCCGAAAGAAATACCCGGACCGGGTGCCGGTGAGGACAGTAGCCAGGGCCGACGGCGCGGGGCGCTGGCGCTGGCGCTGACGCCACAGCCTGGGCTTGGGTCCACGACGGGCAGCGCGGGCACCAGGCTGCCTGCTGTCGCGGGGTTGGGAATGAGCCCTAAATTGCTATCCCTGGGACCGGAGATGAATGGAGTAGGGTGGCGGTACAGCTGGTGGCGAGGGGATGTAGATGGAGAGAGAGATCCTAGGATTCGTGTGGGAGGTTGTAGGGAGTTTGACAGCCTGAGCTTCACAAGGTCGTTCCCCCCAGCTAGCTAGGTTTTTGGGATTGAAGCTCTGGTTAGCCCAGACTAGTCCTAGTCATCCCTGTCTGATTAAGGTAGTTGTTTATTGTGACGCCCTGTTCAGGGATCCTGGATGTAGGTGAGTTCCAGTCAGTGGGGTGAGGATCTCTACTCAGGGCTGCACCGCGTGTTCAGAGACAAAGAAATGAGTCGGGGGTAGGTTTGGGTGTTGGGAATATTGTTGCTTGAGTTCTTCACAGGTGGAGCTGTGGGGCTGTGTACTTAATGTCTCTTAATTTTCATTTTTATCAGGTGATAGTAGAAAAGGCTCCCAAAGCTCGGATAGGGGACTTGGACAAAAAGAAATACCTGGTGCCTTCTGATCTCACAGGTGGGAACCTGACCCAATACTCGGGTTTGCTTCCTGTGGGTGGGATTGCAGTCTCTGTGGGAGGAAGCTCCACAAATAGTAGCTGTTTTTTTGAGGGCATTTGTGACTTCTGTGACTTCATTGCACCTTGTATCTTTGGCAGTTGGTCAGTTCTACTTCTTGATCCGGAAGCGAATTCATCTCCGAGCTGAGGATGCCTTGTTTTTCTTTGTTAACAATGTCATTCCACCCACCAGTGCCACGATGGGTCAGCTATACCAGGTATGGTGACTGGGAGAAGGGGAGGCTTTTGAGAGGAGTTAGAAGAGCTTGAGGGGAAGAAAGTTTTAGGTCAGCAATTCTTGGATTAGCTGATTTGCTTAGCTCTCAATTTTATCTTTGGTCTTAAAATTTCTGGATCGTTGTTCTGGATCCTTGGGGGTTTGGACAGGGCATGGGAGTAGAGAGAAGGGAGAGAATAGTGAGCTGGAGCAACTGTTCTGATCCAGACTCTCCCCAGTCCCCTTCCCATTCCAAGGTAGTAGAGAACAGTTTGAGATCTTTTTGCCCAGGACTGTCGCTAGGGCCTGAAGCGAGGGAAGGAGTCAAGGCACTGGTTTTTGGGGTCTTCAGAAAGAATGGTTTTTGAACAATGTGTCTGGGTGGTGGGTGGTTCAAGTAACTAAAGCCTAGATGCCGGAGCACCACAATTTTCTGCTTTTCCCCCAGGAACACCATGAAGAAGACTTCTTTCTATACATTGCCTACAGTGATGAAAGTGTCTACGGTCTGTGAAGCTGCTGCCCCTGAGGTGGGGGGTCCCATTCTACAAAGAGAGAGGTGGCCCCCCTTCCTTGACCTACTCTTCCTCCTTCAGGCTCAAACACCACCTCCCTTCTTCAAGACCTGCACTTCCTAATGTTTGAGACTCTCCTCCAGGCTGTCTTAGCAGTAGGGTTAATGGGGGAGATGGCCTCTAGTACTCCTCCCTTCTCCTTTCTTCCCCTTTCTCTACCACCTTTCCCACTCTGCGTTAGACTTCTTGATTGTCAATCTCTGTCACATCCAGTGATTGTTTTGGTTTCTCTTCTCTTTCTAACTGCCCAAGGGGCTCTGAACCCCAACAATCCCTTCCTTTTGCTACCTTCTTTTTTGTGGGTAGATGGAAGGGACTGAATTGTGGGGGGAAGGTAGGAGGCACATCAATAAAAAGGAAACCACCAAGCTGAACTGGATTTTGCTTTGTGTTGCTCCTTTCCCCCTTTTGTTTTTTAGTCCTCGGTGGTGGGGAAAGAGGAGGTTGGAGGGATAGTAATATATTTCGGTTTATTCTGTTGATGTTGGGCTCTACCTTGTGTATAAATTAGGGTGCTTTTGTTGTGATGGATGTAATACTCTTTCGTGAAACTTCAGTTTTACATACGTGTGTATTGGGTCCTGATAGAAAGTTTTTTTACTGTTTCTGTGGAGAAAGTTTGAAAGTACCTGCTTTAAACACATCCAAGTTTGTTACAACCTTTGGGATTAAGGAAGAGGTTTTCGTGTGTCGGAGCTGGTAAGACTGTCTTCAGTTGCATGTCATTTGGCCAGACTTTGTGCCGGCGTGTGGGATCCAGTGGAGTGGAATCGAAGGGAGGGAGAAGACTGGGAGGAGGGAGCCATTATCACCAGGAGAACTTCATCCCCCAGCAAACACTTCTCCATCTGGCCGGAAGTGGAGTTGTCCCCCGGGGAAGAAAGAAGCTGCAGAATGAGGCAGTATGGTGGCCGAGAGTTTTAATCCCTTCTTCCCGTTCGTTCTTAGTCCCGCCCAGCCTACATTTCCCAGGAGCCTGCGCGCGCTCTTCCGCTCTACCCTCTGCTCCCAATCTCCCCGCCACTCCCCGGGGGAGGGGAGCGGTTTAATGCGCCTGCACCAATCTGTGGCTTGCTGGGAACTGAAGTTCCGGAGGTTAATGCAGTACTCTTTCCGCTGCCCCCGGACGGACTACAAGTCCCTTGATGCATTGCGCGTCGGCGCCCGCGAAGGGAGGGGGGAGGGAGGGAGGAGGAGGAGGAGGAGGAGGAGGGAGCAGGCGGCCGGCGGCGCGGGGGGAGGGGGCCCGGTCCGGGAGTGCGGGAGGCAGTGGCAGAGGGAGGTGGCGGCAGCGGCTAGCGGACTCGAGTCACAACCGGGCCGAGGCAGGCACCTCTGTGGAGCGAGGCAGTAGGAGCACCGAGCACCGGAGGCGGCACCGGGATCCCCGGCTCTGGGGAGGGGGGTGCCGGACCGGGAGGAGGGGAGGGGGCGATGCTGGAAGCCATGGCGGAGCCCAGTCCCGAAGGTGAGCTTTCGACCAGCACGGAGCACTGAGCCAGCGGGAGGCGGGCGAGGAATCAATTGGCAAACTTGGAGGTCGAGCCCTGGAGCCCAGCGAGGGAGCACGGGGAGGGGGTCGGGGGCCTGCCCCTAGAGGTGGGAGAGCGATGAGTTGAGAGACCTTGGAGAAAGGGGAGTGGGAGATTGGGCTGGGGGTAGTTGGAGATCAGACAGGGTGGCGGGGGTGGGGAGTGGGAGCTGGAAACCCAGAGCTTCGGGGGTTAGGGGCCGAAAGGGCCTCCGGCAGGTTGGGGCCCTGGACCTGGGAGGTTGGGAGAATCGGGGCCCGGGGAGTTGTTGAGGAGGGAGGATGTAGAAGACTGAGTGAGGAGCCCGGTAGTTCGCTGAGGTGGGGGAGTTTGGCGGTGGTGCTGGAGCTCCCGGTAGTTGCCGCCGGAGATAGCCCGGTGATTGTTGGAGGGGTGGGCAGATAGTTGTGGGGGGAAGAGGAGTCCGGGTATTGTCTGCGGTATAGGGACCTGTTCCGGGGGTAGTTGTGAGGAGGGAGAGCCGGGGAGCGAGGAGAGCTGGGTAGTTGTAGGGGCGGTGGGGCGGGGTGGGGGGGGTTCAGACCGGCGAGTTGCGGAGGGTGGGGGGAGGTTTGGTCGGCGAGGGTTAGAGCCTGAGAGTTGCGGAGGGTGAGGGGGGCAGCGGCGGCAGCAGCAGGGCTTGCTGTGGAGGGAGAGAGTAGCTGCTTGCGGGGCGGGGGCTAGAGTTTAGGGATCCGTAGCCTAGTGACTTGGTGGTGAGTACGGGGGCGGAGGGGGGGCGGCGGCCGGAGAGAGCTCGGAACAGGGCCCGGGGGCCCGGCGGGGAGCCCGAGGAGCTCGAGACGGGGAGGGGCCAAAGCCCCGGATGGGGGCGGAGGGACGGCGAAATTGTGGGGAGCGCGGTATGGGGGGGGGCAGGTGGGGCCGCGTCCGGGTTAGAGCTCTCTGGTCTGTCCCGGACGCGAAGTGGCGTTGGCCGTGTGTGTTTAGGTGGGGGTGAGGGGCGCGCCGTGCCTCGTGCTCCGGTAGAAGGGGCCGGAGGGCGGGGAGCGGTTCAGCGTGGTCATCCTGGACCCTGGGGCCTGGCGGACGGCGTGTGCGGTCTCGGAGGACCCGGGGCGGTAGAGCGCGGCCGGGTAGGAACTCCAGGCTCTGGGCGCGTGTGAAGGACGGGGGCAGGAGGCAGCCCGGACTCGGTCCGGGGAGCGGTATGGCGGGGTGGGGCGCTAAGAGATCCGAGTAGACTGGAGTCTAGAGAAACCGTGAGTTATGGGGGGCGGGGCGCCAGGCCTCCGGTGGGGGGAAGGGGAGCGCTATAGCGAGGCCTGAGAGGGCGCCGCGCCCAGGCTCCGCCCCTCGCGGGGCGGAAGGGGGAGCAGGGGTGGGTCCAGCACAGCTGGGGGCCTGCTGGCCTGGCTGAGGTACCTGGGAGAGGAAGGGGAGTCACTTGGGACCTCCAAAATTTAGAGGTGGGGTTTTACACAGAGTCTTTCCTAGTGCTTTGACTCAGCTTTTATTGCTTTCACAGATCCACCTCCGACCCTTAAGCCAGAGACTCAGGTGAGGTTTTCTTTACCTTTGCAGCCTAGTATTACTTTTAGACCCCTTCCCCATCCTCTGTCCCTCTCTCTTTTCCTCCTACATTTTGCAGATTCCTCACTCCAGGGACTATGCCTTTGGGAATGCCTTTTTTACACTCCATGTGATACTTGTTTCCTTCCTTTCAGCCACCAGAGAAACGTCGGAGAACAATTGAGGATTTCAATAAATTCTGCAGTTTTGTCTTGGCTTATGCCGGTTACATCCCCCCTAGCAAAGAGGTAGGGACAGGAGGACAAGTGACTTGAAGGTGGTGTGCCAGGACTATAGAGGGGCTGTTGAGCAAATGGGACTGTATTATTTTAAAGAAGTCTAAAGACTAGGAAAATTGGAAACTCTGGTAGGAAAACTTGTATCTGGGATGGAGATGGGATTAATAAAGATAGGTGGTTTGAACAGCAGCGAATGGTTTTGGGCTGCTGTTAATGGAAGGTGCTTTTGGATACATTGTGGGAAGCTGAAAATGGTAACAAATGAGGCCATACAAGAACAGAGCTAAAGAAATACGGGTCTGATCTGGGGGATAAAATGTTGCAAAGGCAGTGGGCTTTGGGGAGATGACTAGAATTTGAGGGCAGAGGTAACCTGGAAATGTTCAAGAGGAGATGTTGATTGGAATTGGGATGAGTACGCTGAGATTTGGTGGTTTTGACAGGATATTTTGGGGTAGAGCTAGTCCTTGGTCTTTAAGCTGGGTTTGTAGAGGGGCTGAGATGACACTGGGTTGTCTGCTGAACCTGGTTTCTTCCCCCTTTTTAAGGAAAGTGACTGGCCAGCGTCCGGCTCCAGCTCTCCATTGCGAGGTGAGAGTGCAGCAGACAGTGATGGCTGGGACTCAGCCCCTTCAGATCTCCGAACCATCCAAACCTTTGTTAAAAAAGCCAAGTCATCCAAGAGAAGGGCGGCTCAAGCAGGTCCCACCCAGCCAGGACCCCCAAGGTCCACTTTCTCTCGTCTGCAGGCCCCTGACAGTGCCACCCTGCTTGAGAAGATGAAACTCAAGGACTCTCTCTTTGATCTAGATGGGCCCAAAATGGCATCTCCACTGTCCCCCACATCCCTGACACATGCCTCCCGGCCCCCTGCTGCTCTCACCCCAGTGCCCCTTTCCCAGGGGGACCTCTCCCAGCCGCCTCGAAAGAAGGACCGAAAGAACCGAAAATTGGGGCCAGGAGTGGGGGCTGGCTTTGGGGTGCTTCGGAGGCCTCGGCCAGCCCCTGGGGATGGGGAAAAGAGGTCTCGAATCAAGAAAAGCAAGAAGCGGAAGTTGAAAAAAGCAGAGCGAGGGGATAGACTCCCACCTCCTGGTCCTCCCCGGGCACCCCCCAGTGATACAGACTCTGAAGAAGAGGAGGAGGAGGAGGAAGAGGAGGAGGAGGAAGAGATAGCAGCAATGGTAGGGGGTGAAGCCCCAGCCCCTGTGCTGCCAACACCCCCTGAGGCTCCTAGGCCCCCGGCCACAGTGCACCCTGAAGGAGCCCCTCCCACTGACAATGAAAGCAAGGAGGTGGGCAGCACTGAAACAAGCCAAGATGGAGATGCCAGTTCCAGTGAAGGAGAGATGCGGGTCATGGATGAGGACATCATGGTAGAATCAGGTGAGAAGTTTGGGGCCGCCCAGGGGCAGCTGGGAGGATGGGTTTAGAGGTGTTGTGGATCCAAGAGCTCAGGCAGAACACCAAACAAACCTTCTTTTCCCCAGGTGATGACTCATGGGATCTGATCACATGTTACTGCCGAAAGCCCTTTGCAGGGCGGCCCATGATTGAGTGCAGCCTGTGTGGGACGTGGATCCACCTCTCCTGTGCTAAGATTAAGAAGACCAATGTCCCTGACTTCTTTTACTGCCAGAAATGCAAAGAACTGCGGCCAGAGGCCAGGCGGTTAGGGGGCCCTCCCAAATCTGGAGAGCCCTGACATCACCATCTCTAGGCTGGAACTTCTAAATGACATGACTTGGGAACTGAGCCTCAGGGTCCTCAAGCCTATCCCCTGGAGCTTGGATACTGTCCCACTTCAAGGCAGGAATTCCTAAGGGAGACTGGTTTGGAAATGAGTTTCTCACGTTCCTCCCCTTCCCTTCCTTCCCACCTTATGGACTTGAACTCGGACCCATTACGTTTGTGGGTGGGAAGCTGTCTGGGTCCCTAGACACTTAATCTCTGTCCCTTAGACATGCCACTTCTCACTTTTTGGGCCAGGGTTGGAATTGGGATGGAATGGGATGGTGGTCTATAAAACTCTAGTGTAAATATAGCACTCCCGTCCCTCATCTTTTATTCTCTCTCACTCCCCATTTATTCTATACCGGTTGTATTTTTAATTTTGGACTTCCCCTTTTGGGCATGGCAGCTCAGAGGTGGAGTACCAGCCAGAGCCTGGCCGAGGCAGGAAGGAAAACAGAAAGGTGACGATTCTCTCGCTCACCTCTTGTTTTTAATAATATTGCCCAGCTGTTTGTACAGACAGCCTGCGTGTTGTAAATAAAGCAGAGTGGGCTCTTTTGTGTTTATAGCCCTCACTGACTGAACTGCTTGGGAGGGAGGCTTTGCAAAAGCTGGCAGAAGACTGGCTGGAGGTGGGGCTGAAACTAACCCCTCTTGAAAGTACGAGCTGAAAACGACCGGCTCTGCAACTTTCCCACCCACTCTACGGCCTCAATTCGTTTTGCCCTATCACCCCAGTCTAGGACCCCCACGATCCCCACCCTCAACCCCCACGCTCGGTTTAGCGAATCAGACTTGGCTTGGAGCTCCCCGCCTGAGCGGGGTAAAGCGGAGTGGGAATCAGTTGCCTGCTCCCTGAGGGCAGACACCAGCTTAGCCACGGGACTGGGAGGACGCGGGTGGGGACACATTTGGGGGCGGGGCCGGTGCTGGCTGGGAGACCATTGCCGAAAGCAGTGGTCACATGGCAGGGGCGCTAGGCGGAGCCGAGCGGTCACGTGACCAGGAGACGGTCACGTGGCGGAGGGGCGTTACGAAAAGCGCGAGGTGGCTCGGTTTGCGTCACGTGACATGGGGAGAGGTGGGCGGGGCACAGGAAGGCGCTCGCGACGTCGGTGGCAGTGGCGCGCGGCGGCGGCAGAGTCCGAGGCTTTTGGTCGCACCCACTTGCCGCCCTCCCAACCCGCCGACCCCCGCCTTTTCCCCTCTTGCACCTCTCTTGCATTGGGTCGGTCCTGTCCGCGCTCGCGAGTCGGTTTGGGGGTGTGCGCAGGCGCGGCGGGAGCGATTAGCCCGGTTGGGTGGGCGGTGGAACCCGGGAGCGCGCGGGCGAGACCATGGCGGGCAGCGGCGCGGGGGGTGGTGGTGTCGGGGAGACGAAGGTGATTTACCACCTGGATGAAGAAGAGACTCCTTACCTGGTGAAGATCCCTGTCCCCGCGGAGCGCATCACCCTCGGCGATTTCAAGAGCGTCTTGCAGCGGCCCGCGGGCGCTAAGTACTTTTTCAAGTCTATGGATCAGGATTTCGGGTGAGCGCGAGGCCTAGACTGGGATTGCTGGGCACTGTGCTGGAATGGATTGGTCGATATTGAGGGGCACAGGTCTAATTTGGGCCATGCTGGGGTTTTGTGGGCTGTAGTGGAGCGGATTGTGCTATGCTAGGGTAGATTGGATATCCCAGGACGGACAAGGTTATGCTTGGACAGATTGAGGCGCATGGAGCTGTAGGAGGACAGACTGGGCTATGCTAAACCAGATTAGAGAAGATTAGGCTATACTGGACTAGAGTGGGGCTCACTGGTTTATTTTGGGATATTCTGGGCTGGACTGAGGTGGATTGATCTATCCTTTGGTAGTTAGTACATTCTGAGCAGTGGCATACAGGCTATGTAGGGATCTTGTGGAATCTCCTGATGTAGATTGGGGTACATTGGGGCAATTTGGGACATTCTGGCCTACGATACGGCAGACATTCTAGTCTGTACTAATGCAGAGAGTGCTGTATTGGGATGTTCTAGGCTGCCCTGGAGTAGATTAGGCTATGTTGGAGAAACTTGGGCCAGTCTGGTCTCTACTGGGTTGTATTGGTTCATCTTAATTTTTTAGTTTTTATTGGCCTAGTTTTTATTGGGATATTCAGTACAGAGGCAGACAGGGCTGTAGGGATCTCTGCTAGTACAGACAGCTGTATTGTGATATTTTAGTCTATATTGGTGCAGACAGCTGCCTATGGAGACGTTCTGGGCTGTGGTAGAATAGATTGTGCTTTCCTGGGGTAATTTGGGACATTCTGGGCTAGGCTGGGACTTTAAATAATGCAGAAAAGCCCTTTTGTGTTTATAGCTTTTGAGACTGAGCCTTCTATGTCCTCAACCTCGGGTTTGAAGGCAGGCTGGATTAGGCTGGGATCGCCTGGGTTCTAGGCGAGCTGAACAGACTGGGCTCTACCTAGAAAGATTGTTGGACGTTTGGGAAAGTGGTACTGTCTTGGGAGTTACCTTGAATTTAAATCAAGCTTCTTCTGTTTGTCAGTACTTTGCTGTGAGGCCGGGATGCAGTGTTGGACAGAAGAGGCATTAATGATTTCAGGTGGTGGTTGAGAAGAAGGGGCAAGTCCAGTCCATTGCAAGGAACGCATGGGGGAGATGGTCCTCAGGGCTGGGCTTTGGGGTCTGTCAGGTGGAGCTGATTGCTTAGTGCCGAGCTTTGTGCCAGGTGAGACAGGGGAATGGAAAGCCCGGCTTCCCTTCTCCTTGGGATCTCTCAGCCTAATGGGGAAGTACCATTCTTTGGTTTAATGGATATTTTTACCTAGGCAAAGACAGCACATTTGGACTGCCCTTTGGAAGTGAGTTAGAGAAAACTAAGGAAATCATAAGAGTGGAGACTTAGATGAGGACCAAAGCCTTTTTTGGGAAGGTGTGTGAGGAACAGGGTGGAGGTTGGGGGGAGGCTGCCAGCAAAGCTCCCAAGGTTAGATAGATATTTTGGGCAGCTGGAGTAACTTCAGGGGATGGCCTTTGAAACTGGACTGAGAGGTTTGAATCAGACTCAAGGAAATCTTTGGAGCAGTATTGAGCCCCTGAGGATGAGCTGGGGAGAGAAAGAGAAATAAGGAAAGGGAATTGCGTGGAGATTTCTTAGGTGTAAGAGCAGAGTGTTTCAATGTTACAGAACAGGAGTTGGACAGGGTGAGAGAAAGTCCAAGTCCTTGAGCTGGATGAAGATTGGGAGAGACTTTGAATGAGGATGGGAGTGTGGGGGAGCTAGTCCAGTCTCTCTGACTTTTATTCCATCTCTTGGCAGGGTTGTGAAGGAAGAAATTTCAGATGACAATGCCCGCCTTCCTTGCTTCAACGGAAGGGTGGTGTCCTGGGTAAGGGGCTCTGGCTCTGAGGGCCTAGTCCCTCTTGTGTTGCCAAGCTCTTCCAAGCCTCAGTCTGTTCTGTAGCGCACCCCCCCTCCCCCCCGCCTTGCTCAGTCGTTGGAGGCTCTGGCTCTTTGCTTCCCTAACTGTTTAGAGAGCCTGCTGGAGCCCCTCAGCCTCCTTCTGAAGCTCTACTGCTTGGTATGGCTTTTTTGTGCTTTTCTCCAGGCTCTTTCAGACACTGTCCCCTTTTCTAGTCCTTTTCCCTATTCCCAT
Organism: Tapirus indicus; assembly: GCA_031878705.1. NCBI lineage: Eukaryota > Metazoa > Chordata > Mammalia > Perissodactyla > Tapiridae > Tapirus > Tapirus indicus. Next base: position 11,165,628 of record CM062932.1, read on the forward strand.
CTCATACACCTCACTTCCCAATTGAGCCATTTTTTATCACTTGCACTCTTCTAGCTAGTGTCATCAGATAACCCCCAACCCGAGATGGCTCCCGCAGCCCATGAACCTCGGACAGAACTGGTGCCTCCACCCCCGCCATTACCCCCTTTGCCACCAGAGAGGACCAGTGGCATAGGGGACTCCAGGCCTCCATCTTTCCAGTGAGTCCTTGGATTCTAGAATCCAGGGGAGGGAGGTGAGGAGGGAATCCAAGCCCCCTGGGAGGGGAAGCTGAGGATTTAGAGCCCTGTCCTACTGATGCAGTTTGGAAACCATCTCTCCCCATCTAGCCCTAATGTGTCCAGCAGCCGGGAAAATCTGGAGCCCGAGACAGAAACAGAGTCAGTAGTGTCTCTGAGGCGGGAGCGGCCACGCAGGAGAGAGAGCAGTGAGCATGGCGGTGAGGGGGGCCGGCCTTGAGGCTGGGTAGATTGGGAACTGGGAGGGGGTTGGGTCAGACCCAAGCTTTGATGAGGGTAAGGAACTTAAGGCCTGGTTCCTGAGGTTCCTGTTGATACTTAGCTGGGGGCCACAGGCCCAGCGGCCCCTCAAGGCTGGAGCGCCACCTGGCTGGGTACGAGAGCTCCTCAACCCTCATGACCAGCGAGCTGGAGAGCACCAGCCTGGGGGACTCGGACGAAGACGACACCATGAGCAGGTAATGGCTCCACACATCTCTCCCCAGGGCACCAGCCCCTTCTCTTCCCTTCTTCCAGCCAATCCTCTCATCCTTCTCTTGGTCCCATGACCACCTCTGCCTGCGAGTGCTCCCCTTCCCAACCTCCTGACAGGTTCAGCAGCTCCACAGAGCAGAGCAGTGCCTCCCGCCTCCTCAAGCGCCATCGGCGGCGGAGGAAACAGCGGCCACCTCGCCTGGAGAGGGTGAGGGAGTTCTCATGGGACAATGGGCCTTGGAGAACGTGGGGGCATGGGCCTTGGTTTAAGGGGTACAGGGCACAGACTGAGAATCCCAGGGCTTAACCCCGGGTTGTTGAAGGCAGTCCAGCTCCTTCCCCTTTTCCCACCACAGACCTCATCCTTCAGCAGCGTCACTGATTCCACCATGTCTCTCAACATCATCACAGTCACACTCAACATGGGTATGGAGAGAGCCTAGGGCTGGGGGGCTGGGGAGGACCTGATCTCCAGAGCTCCTGGGGGTCATGTGGCTGGGGCTTCCCTTGTTACATGGATTCCCTCCACAGAGAAGTACAACTTCCTGGGCATCTCCATTGTGGGCCAAAGCAATGAGCGGGGAGACGGTGGCATCTACATTGGCTCCATCATGAAGGGCGGGGCTGTGGCAGCTGATGGGCGCATTGAGCCAGGGGACATGCTTTTGCAGGTGTGCTGGGGTGGGGCCACCAGCGCTAACTCGGGCAGGGGCTCTCAGCCTCGCCCACCCTGCCTCTGACCCACTTCCCGTCGCTTCCAGGTGAATGACATGAACTTTGAGAACATGAGCAATGATGATGCAGTACGGGTGCTGAGGGACATCGTGCACAAGCCAGGGTGAGCCTCTGAGCTGGTCTTGGCTCCTCTGTCCTCTTGTCTTTGCCTTTTCACCTTTTGTTTTATAATTTTAAAAAGTGGTGAAATGGAGGCCAGCCGAATGGCCTAATGGTTAAATTCGGCAGGCTCTGCTTTGGCAGCCTGGGTTCTCAGGTTCAGTTCCCAGGCACGGACCTACACCACTCGTCAGTGGCCATGCTGTGGCTGTGGCCCACATATGAAATAGAGGAAGACTGGCACAGATGTTAGCTCAGGGCTAATCTTCCTCAAGCAAAAAGAGGAAGATTGGTGACAGATGTTAGCTCAGGGCAAATCTTCCTCAGCAAAAAAAGGAAAAAAAAAGTGGTGAAACATAACATGCATCTAAAAAGTACGTAAAACAAAAATGCATAATGTAGTGAATAATTCTAGAGTGAATGAGTGCCTGTGTCACCACCACCTAAATCATGAAATAGAAGATTGCTGATATCCTAGAAGTCCCCCACAGTGTCCCTTCCTGCTCCCACCCTCCTCGCTTCCCATAGAGGTAATAATTATTCTTCTGACTTGTTTGGTCGTTGTGTCGGCAAAGAAAATCTGCGCTACACTTGGTAGTTTTACCACCCATGCATGTATCCTTGAACAACATGGTTTAGTTTTACCTGTTTTTGGACTTGCTCTGAATGGAACTGTACTTTCTGTACTCTCGTCTCACTCAGCAGTATGTTTTTAAGAGCTATCCTTGTTGGTGAGTCACCCACATTGTGGAGCCTTCCACCCTCACTTTCTTTGGCCCAACCTTGTCTGTGCTCTTTTCTCCTCTCCTCTCTCTGTCCCTCAGCCCATTCTCATTCCAGGCCTCTGCCCTCCTGAGGGCCTTTCCCCCCACCCCTGCTTGACCGGCCTTCTCCTCTTCCCCACAGCCCCATCGTGCTGACTGTGGCCAAGTGCTGGGATCCCTCTCCCCAGGCCTATTTCACCCTGCCCCGAAGTGAGTGATGCTCAGCCTGCAGCTGAGAGGAGAGCTCGGAGCTGGGGTTGGGCTTTCGGGGAAAGAGTGGAGGAGGGTCAAGGTGGAGGCAAGATGGGGTCTGAGTCAGGGAGGGACAGGGCTGGCCCTTTGGGACTGGGGAGTGATCATCTTGGTGGCCTTCTCTGTCCCAGATGAGCCCATCCAGCCAATTGACCCTGCTGCCTGGGTCTCACACTCCGCTGCGCTGACTGGCACCTTCCCAGCCTATCCAGGTTCCTCATCCATGAGCACCATTACGTCTGGGTCTTCTCTGCCTGATGGTGAGCCCCCAGGCCCACCTTATCCCACTCTTCCTGGAACTCCCAACAATGGCGTAACCCCGCCACTCTTTGGGAGTGGGCCCTACCTCTGATTCCCCACTATCTCCTCTGTCAGGCTGTGAGGGGCGGGGTCTCTCCATCCATACAGACATGGCATCTGTGACCAAGGCCATGGCAGCTCCAGAGTCTGGACTGGAAGTTCGGGACCGCATGTGGCTCAAGATCACCATCCCTAATGCCTTTCTGGGTACTGCTGGGCCCTGGGCAGGTGGTGTGGGGAGGAGGAGGAGGAGGCCAAAGTTGTGACTGGCCCAGGCAGGGGTGAAGCAGGAGCCGGGGAGGAGAACCTGAGGCCTTTTTCTGCTCTGGGCAATCCCAGGCTCGGACGTGGTTGACTGGCTCTACCATCATGTGGAGGGCTTTCCTGAGCGGCGGGAGGCCCGCAAGTATGCCAGCGGGCTCCTCAAGGCAGGCCTTATCCGACACACCGTAAACAAGATCACCTTCTCTGAGCAGTGCTATTATGTTTTTGGAGACCTCAGTGGCGGCTGTGAGAGTTGTGAGTCCCCCTGTCCCGGCCCTGGGAGAGCATTTTTGGCTGCCTTGTCCTGCCTCTCAAAACTCAGACCTAGCCCAGAAACCAGCCAGGGCCACCATAGATGGTTGAGCAGTATGTGTCCTGCAGTAGGCCCTACATTGGCCAATGAGGGCTGACAGGTGGGGGGGTGACATCCACCCAAGTTCTGCTGGACAAGCTGTGCCCCGGGAGCAGGGCTGTCTGCTGGGCGGAGGGGCACCTTTTCTTGGGTCTCATAAAAGCCTATGTGACTTATGGTGGCCCTGTGTTCCTGCCCTGATGGCAGTGGCAGGTGGGGAATTTCCTGTCAGAGGCCCTTATGATGCCGTTTTAACCCCCATCATGGGTGGTTCTGGAGAAACGATTCCCAGTTCCTCTTCGTTCAATGTCTTGGGGTCCTGACCTCTCAAAGCAGCGAGTTTTAATCTTTTCTTTTACTTTCCAGACCTAGTTAACTTGTCTCTGAATGACAATGACGGCTCTAGTGGGGCTTCAGACCAGGACACCTTGGCTCCTCTGCCTGGGGCCACCCCCTGGCCCTTGCTGCCCACCTTCTCCTACCAGTACCCAGCCCCACACCCATACAGCCCCCAGCCCCCACCCTACCATGAGCTCTCGTCCTACACCTATGGTGGAGGCAGTGCCAGCAGCCAGCACAGTGAGGGTAAGTCACCACTAGATACCCGTACAGCCAGCGTCTGGGGAGGGGCGACGGGAAACCAGGGAGGAGAGGCTGGAGCAGGGGCTGGGGAGGCCAAGGGACCCTGGGCTAGGGCTCAGTTGCCCCCATCCCCCCTCCCCACACAGGGAGCCGGAGCAGTGGGTCGACACGAAGCGATGGGGGGGCAGGGCGCACAGGGAGGCCTGAGGAGCGGGCCCCCGAGTCCAAGTCCGGCAGCGGCAGTGAGTCTGAGCCCTCCAGCCGGGGGGGCAGCCTTCGGCGGGGTGGGGAATCTGGCGGGACTGGCGATGGGGGACCCCCTCCCCCATCCAGGGGCTCGTCAGGGGGTGTTCCCAATCTCCGAGCCCACCCAGGGCTCCATCCCTATGGACCACCCCCTGGCATGACTCTCCCCTATAACCCCATGATGGTGGTCATGATGCCCCCACCCCCACCTCCTGTCCCTCCAGCAGTGCAGCCCCCCGGGGCCCCTCCAGTCAGAGACCTGGGCTCGGTGCCCCCAGAGCTAACAGCCAGCCGCCAAAGCTTCCACATGGCCATGGGCAACCCCAGTGAGTTCTTTGTGGATGTTATGTAGAGCCCACAGGGGGGCCATGTTGGATCTCTAGCCTTGGCCTGTCCAGTCAGTGCTTGGTGCTCCTGTCCTGTGATTGGGTGTCTTGTCAGTCATACACTCATTACTCCTCTGGTGCCTGGGCTCAGCCTGTCCTGTGGGCTGCTGCCTGTTGTGAGGTTGTTGCCACTGTGACTCTTACCAGCAGTGCCTGGTTCCTCCCCGTTCCTTCGGGGTGTAAAAGGGACCTTTGGTTATTTTTAGCTTTATTGTTTTTTGTAAGCCTTTTTGGGGGTTAAAATAGACTTTATTACATCTTTTGGACTATTTTTTTAGTAGACATTTCTTTTTATATGAAGAATTCCCATCTCCCAGGCCCCTCCTTCTCACCCCAAAATGTGACCTCCTCCTTCATTTGCCCAGTTGGCTCAGTCCTGCACAGGGCGGGGGGGTGGTCAGTGGTACCTGGGAGGAGGAAGGGGGTGGCTACCCTAGATAGCAGTCAAAGGAGCTGGGGTATTTGGTATTTGGGGGCCGTGTAGCTGCTTCTGTTACTCTATTTATTTTAGTCACTTGTATAAAACACCAAATAAAGCAATAGGGGCAAACTCCCCATGCCTCTGGCTCCTTTCTTTGGGAGGGAGGCAGGCAGCAAAGGAAAGGACTGACACAGTAGCAAAGCATGACTGGTTAGAAACTTTGTGAGGCAGTAAGTGCTCCCTCCAAGAGCAGGCAGTCCTGGGGTGAGGGCCCCTTCAAGGCAGAACCAGGGGCCACAGGAAAGGGGCCTGGGCTTTGGCTTGAGAGAAGGCACATTCTGGGCCAGGCCCTGGCTGTGAGTGTTCAGAAGCCAAGGGGGTTGCTAGTGACCACGCCACCCCGTTCCACCAAGGCCTTGGAGATGCTTTTGAAGTTACGGAAGAGCTTCTGCTGCTGGGGGTCAGACTGCAGAGCAGCCATGTTCTCCCGGATTCGGGCTGCAGCCTGGGAAGGGGAAGGAGTGGTTCAGGCCTGTGCCTTGAGCCCCCCACCTGTACTTGGTAACCCCAAATCTCACCTCAATACACCAGCTGTCACAGAGCATTTTCTCATGCTGGGCTGTGGGGTGGCCCTCACTCAGGGATCTTGAGGCCCTGGTGGGAAGCAGGAGAAAACAAATTTGGGCTGTGACCCTGGCCTAGGACCCCCCTGCGGCTCAGGCCTCCCACACTGCCTCCTCACCTGGACAGAACCACCACCATGGCATAGAGGTCAATGGCACTGTCTGCCAGACGCTGCAGCAGAAACTGTTCGTCTGTCAGGTAGATGGGATGGGGTGGGGGGGCATTAGTTGGAGGGAGAGGAAAAGGAGGGTTGGGAATGGGGTAGAGCTCACTCACTGACAATCTCCTTCTTGTGTTTTATCAGCTTAGCCTCCACCACGGTGGCAAACTGCTCCAGAGCCTGCACCGCCTGAAGAGATGGGGAAGGCTTTCAGGGCTCAGAGGGGGGCAGCTCCATCAGCCCTTGACGCAGGCTGTCCTTCCACCCTTGGCTACTTACCAGCTCACCGCTCCGACTCAAATCCTGATGGATGACTCCACTGAGACTCAGGCCACTGCCCATCCCTGCCCGCCTTAGAGGAAGGGGGAGAATGACTGGTTAGTTGCCCCACACGCAGCCCTGCCCAGCCCTGCCCTGGCTCCTGAGCTTACCGCTTCAGCTGTTTGCCTGCCTCTCCTAGCAGGAGGCCAGCATTCCCAAAAGGATTCTTAAGAGCACTGCCAAGTTTAGAGAGTTCCTTTCCTTTGTCCTGTGGGGAAGGAGGGTCCAACAGTCAGGACTCACTGTCCTCCCCACCACCTCCCCCCAATTCTCCTTCTTACCATACAGCCCTGCAGAGCCACAAACAGCCGGAGAATGTCGTTCGTCCCCTCAAAGATCCGGAAGATGCGAAGATCTCGGAGCACGCGCTCTACCCCAGGCTCCTACCACAGGGGAAGACAGATCACCAGCCCTGCTGAGATGTGCCTTCCTACTTCTCCAGGCCCAGCTGCGGCTACCCCAGTCAGAGAACCATCTTGTACCTTCATGAAGCCCATGCCCCCCATGATTTGGATGCACTCATCTGTCACCTGCCAGGCTGCCTCCTAGGAACAAAGAACCACATAAGATTGGTTTTGGAGCCAACTCCCGAACTGGCCTTTCCCTCCTTGCAGGCCTGGGACCTCACCGAGCCAAAGATTTTGCTGATGGCGGCCTCTATCTGGAAGTCCGTGGATCCCTGGTCCATGTTGGCACTCACCATGTAAGCCATGGACTAAGGTTGCATGGTTGACACAGGAAGGAAAATGGAAAAGGGCTGCATCAGACTCGACTGATCTCCCAAATCTCCAAGAGCAGGTCGGCCCTAGCTCCCTGTGGCCCTTGCCTTCACCTTCTAACTCCATGTGTCAGGCACGTCAAATTATTTGGTCCCAAGTCAGTTCATCAGGGGCTTCTAGGCATTTGATTTCTTGAAAGAGGTGAAGAGGTAAGGGTGGGGGAGGGGGTAGAATAAACTTCATATACCTCTGGAAGCACCTCAGCAGAACAGCATGGCTCTCCCCATTCTGCAGAAGCTGAGCTGACTATGCCTCCCCGCATCCCCTAGGGCATTGGTGTAAAGCTGGAGACCCACTGCCCCAGGTGCTGCTGGGGGTTGTAGTCTGACCCGACTGGGAAGAAGGCACAAAGCTCTGAGGAGAGTGGTGGGGCAGCCCTCACCTCAGTCACATACTGCAGCATAGCCATCCGGGCCAGCTTCTCCTGGATCATCCCAAAGTTGTGAATTTTCTCCCCAAACTGGGTACGATTAGCAGCATGATCCACCTGGAAGAGAGCAATGTGTCCCACTGTGGTTCCCTAGTCTATTCTCCCCAGGAAGGGGCGGGGCTGGGCTTGGAGGGATGGGCTTTGGCCACAGCCAAGAGTTCAGTCCAGGCTAGACAGAAACCTAAACTGCTGGTGGGGGAGGGGTCTTTGGTGGAGGAAGTGCCTGCAAGGAAACAGGGACCCATGGAAAGGGGGACAATGTGACGTGGATTCAGGTTGGCTAGGGACTCAGGCAGGGTACTCACCGCTTTAGCAATGATGCCCTTCATGGTGCCTGCAAGGGCTGCAGCCATGCCAAACCTTCCATTGTTGAGAATGTGCATGGCGACCTTGAAGCCGCCCCCCACCTCACCCAGCACATTTTCTGATGGCACCTGTACTCCATCAAAGTACACCTCTGCTGTGTTCGAGGCCTTGATGCCCATCTTCTTCTCAGGGGGCCCACTGTGACAGGGCAGGGTGGAAAAGCAGAGGTGTGTTCGACAAGTTGCCACTGGGGGAAACTGCCCCTTCACTCCTTATGAACCAGGGAGGAACTACAACTCCCAGCCTGTAAGAGGGTGCAGGCAACAGGCAACAGTTCCTGCACCCACAGGGCTGAGGAGGCCTCGCTCTATCCTGCTGTCATGTGTTGGGCTCATTGGTTGCTGAAGCCAAAGCTTTTCGATACTTCCATACATATTAGTCCTAAAGTGAACATGCCGTCCAGCTGCTCTGGCTTTTGCACACATCCCCAGGGTGACCTCTAACAGCTGTCTCCTCCGGAGCTCAGTACTGCCCCCCTCTCTGGCTTGACCTTTCTTCCCCAAGCCCACTCACTGGGTGACACCTCCAAAGCTCCTCTCCACCACAAAAGCTGTGATCTTCTCCTTCACAGCCCCTGTGGCTGCATCTGTAACTGGTGTCTTGGCAAAGACTGTGAAGATATCTGCCAGGCCTCCGTTACTGTGGAAAAATGAGGGGTAGTCAAGGACTGCCTGTGGAGGACAGAGCAGTGGGGCCTGGAATTGGGCAGAGGTGGAGAGATGGGAGGAAGATTGCCTGATCCAAATCTTGCTTCCATTGAGGGTATAATATTTTCCACAGGGGCTGGGCACAGCTGAGCTTCGGATGGAGGCTGCATCAGACCCACTGGAGGGTTCCGTTAGACAGAAAGCGGCTATAGTCTCCCCTGTTTGAGAGAGAGCTCCTTTACACGGTGCTGATGGGCATCAGAGGCCCTTCGGTGCCCAGCCTGCCCACAGGAAATATTCAGTCTTTTCACATTTCCCCACCAGCACACTGGGATACCTTCCCTGAATCTCCCCCAACCGACAGGCCCAACTATGTAGTGATCTAAATACCACCGGCCTAGTTTCTGTCAAGCCCAGGACACCCCTAACCCTGGGTCTCCTAGGGCTGCCTCACCAGATGCCAGTTTGGGAAGGTATTTTTCTTTCTGGGCCTTCGTGCCAAAGAGCAGGATGCCTTTGAAACCGATGCTCTGATGGGCCCCCAGAGTGATGCCCACGCCGAGGTCGTGCATGCCCACAATCTCCACCAAGCGGGCGTACTGGAGGGGAAGCGGGCATCTGAGGCTGTCACTGGCTGCATGGGGGCCTGCCCTTAGCAGAAAAGTGTGAGCAACAGGGCCGGGCCTGACCTGGGCATCCCCACAAAGTGAGTGGAGAGAGGAAGTGGGACCATGGTAGAAAAGGACATTCAGTCTGTCCCAGGTTTTAGTGGGAAGGAGGCTTCCTACCCTATTGTCAGGCAGTCCCCACCTTAGAGATTCATTAGGACTTGGGAACCTGGGTGAGGTCCGTGTTCCTAGAAGATTGCATGTAGTTTGGTGTTATGTTTGGAATGGGTGTGTACACATTGAGGAGAGTCAACATCCCACGGGCTCCCAGGGCAGTTGCTTGGCAGAAACTTTAGCCCCAGGGATGAGGAAGGAGCGGAATCTACCAAACTTGAGTAGACCTGGACACTGGGAAGTGACCCTGGGGGCTTCCTCACCTGGGTGTTGCAGAGGCCCACGCCACCCAGCTCACTGGGCACTTGCAGACCGAAGGCCCCCAGCTCCTTGAGGCCCTGCATAGTGGTCTCCTCCACCTGCTCCAGCATGTCATTCTTGGCAGGATTGTTCACCTCCTAGGAAGGCACAGGACTCCACGTGGATCCAGGCTCCTTTTAAGCTCCTTAATCTCTCTCCCTCATCAGGGACCAAATCCTCTAGTCCCTAGCCCCAGTCATTCCTCACCTCGAAGAAACGGGACACAGGTCCCACCAGCTCTTTGAGAAACTCTGTCTGCTCCTCGTTTAGCACTGCGGGCGTGGGTGGGGAAGACAGACGGTAGGTCAGGCGAGGCTGTCAGGGGAAACCGCCCAGTTTCACCCAGCTCGGACTACCCCTTCCCTTACCAGAGGGGTATGGAAACACCTGGTCTGTGGTGAGCAGGCCCTTGAACATCCCCACAGCAAAGGACTTAGATTCCTGCACAGGGAGAAGGGGGTTTCGGAGAAGGGGAGCTGTCGGGTGGGTCCGCCCCTGCTTAGCTCCTCCCGGCCTCGGGGTCACATACCGTCTGGGCCTGTTTTCCCCTGGTGGAAGTCTCAGAGGAAAGGGAATCTGATTTGTCCAGAACAGCCTGGGGAAAGCGGTAGTTAGCGAGGTCAGGGAAGAGCCTTCGGAAGTGCCAAGGAGAGCCAAAGAGCTGAGTGCTGGGGGAGGGCGGATCCGGCCACCTTTCCCCTAGTTTCGTCCCGGGGCACCCTGGCCTGCTCTTTCCCCTGCTTTAGGCGCCAGGCCAGTCGCAGGTGACTGGGACGAAGAGGGAGACCCCTGCTGGCAGCAGGCAGGTGGGAGCCGAGGCGGACTCCCCCTCCCCCTCCTCTCTCCCAAGGCCGCTGTCACTTACCTGAGCGGCCCCACTGGCATAGTGTCGCCGGGCAGGGCCAGGCCGCGGCTGTCCCAGGAGCGCGCTGGGCCGCGAGCTGTGGGGAGTGGGGGCTCAGTTCTGGCCCGGTCCCCAGGCCCGCTGCCCCCCGTCCCTCCTGTCACACACACCTTCCGCCCCCCAACCTCAGCAGATGCCGCCCCACGCTGGAGGCCATCCTCGCCCCCTGCATCTCCGAACCGCTCCAGGCGCCGCTGCCTTGAGAGCTGACCTAGAGCTCTTGCCCTATCTGCCAAAGTCTGGGTCCCCCCACCCCTGACTCATCCTCCACAATGCACCGGGAGGTGGGAGGGCGGGGCTTCCGGTCGCCGGGGCATGCTGGGAGCTGTAGTTCCGGAGCGCTCCTTGCCAGCCCATCCCCCCCGCCCCTGCATTCTGGTTGACCTAGGATGATCTCCAGAGGTCCCTTGTCTCCCCCAAACTCCTTCATCCCGCCTGTCGGAACTAGAATGCAGCCCTCGGAAGGGGTGATGAGATAGGCTGGGATGGAAGAGGGAGGAGCTTAGGCGACTGCAGCCAGAGGAATGGAGGGTAGACTGAAGGGACAACTTCGCAGGTGGAGTTTGAAGGGAGAGGTGGGAAAAGAAAAGTGTAAGATAGATGGCAGAGGCATGGAAAGACGACTCTTTGGGGTCTTTTGTGAAATCTGTCTCCACCAACAAAAAAGGAAGGTAACTCGTGTGGTGGGGGACTCAAGCTGCGGTGTGTCCCCCAAACATATTCTCCTGAGACCTAGGAGGTGTCACTAACTCTGGAAACACCTACATTTTCACAGTAGAAAGAACTCCCGGGGTTCACTGCCTCCCTGCTTTGGGCCTCTGAGCCCTTCCTGAACTTCTGTCTTTGTCTGTCCTCTGTTTTCTGAGACCATGTTCCCAGGCTAGACCTCTGAGCACATGTATTCTTCCCAGGCCTGAGAGGAACTGTAGGAATTCTCATGTGCCCCCTTCTCCCACATTTCTCTAGCCCTGGGTCAAGAAATCCTAGGTAATTTATACCCCTCTTTCTGCCATTCCTACTGGGGGCAGGCCCAGGAGGAGAGAGACCTGGGCTCAGCTTCCTTTCTTTTTGTGCAGCAGGAGTCTCCTTGGTAGTGACCTCTTCCCCAGTCCCTCAGGAAAGCGTAGCTAAGTCATGCCTGGCTTTGGGGAGAGGCGCCAGGGTATGTGGAGCAAGGTGGTGGTGGTGGTGCCTGGGGACCTGGGGAAGAATGGGACAGCAGGTGCATTCAGAGACTGCCTGCTTTACTTAACAGCTGGAATTGGGTGAGGAGAAGTCAGCTCAGCTCCAATCCTGGTGGATTAGGGAGATTAAAATGAGAGAAGAGAGAGATGTCCGAGAGACCAAGAGGTGAAAAACAGGGAGTCCTTGGGGAAGAGAGGCCTGGGGGCGGAGTGGGCATCTGGGAGTCCTTCTCCCAGAATCTTTCCATAGAGCCTGGGGTGAAAGGGCAAAGGCTGGGGAAGATGAGGTGAGTGAGTGTGCTGGTCTGTTTGCCTCTTCCTTATCCCAATCCTCCCTTACTTGGATTTCACCAGCTCCCAGGTCAGCCCTCTGGCTCCTGGCCCCCCCACTATTGCGATGGGCACCCCCTCTCCTCACAGTGCTGCACAGCGACCTCTTCCAGGCCTTGCTGGGTGAGTAGCCCCAATTTTCTGAGGGGCAGTGGTGGAAAGGGCTGGCCTGGGCCTGCGAGGGCAGTTGTCGAACTCCGGGGCTGGCTGAGAGTCTAGAGATCATTTGGTCCAAGCAGGAGCCCCACGCAGGGGTCATCCCAACAGTGTCCTCCATCAGCATCCACCAGCCTCGGCTGCAGGAGCTCTTCCCTTACCAGACAGGAGGCGGCGAATGATGGCAGGGGTGGCCAGGGAGGCAGGGAGTGGGGGAGGGTAACTCAGTTCTGTTCCTGTGACAGACATCCTGGACTATTATGAGGCTTCCATCTCAGAGAGTCAGGTAAGGGGGGGAGGGGGATGGGCGGGTGCTGACTTCCTGAGGGAGCAGGCAGGGCTGGAGCAAAGTACTGAGGGAAGTACTGCTGAAATTTAACTGAGACTTGGGGGCCCTGGGGATGAAATCCTGAGTCAGGGGCACCGAGAATGCACTCTCTCCTGTCCTGTAGCCCCTTCTCCCTCTTGCTTCCCCCTTTTCTTTGCCTGCCCCAATTTCAGGCACTAAGAGTCCAGGACATAATTACTTTTCAGGCTTCCTCCTGTGAATCCTGAGGGAGAACTAGGCCCCCAGGGATTCCCTCCTGCCAGCCCCGCCCTCACCTCCTGCCCCCTACCATGGGCTCTCTCCAGTATTTAAACAACCATGGGTGCTCCCAGCCCAACTCTGGGTGCTTCCTCTAAGAAGTGAAACCCATCTTCATAGTCTCTGCTCTATCACTGGTGGCTGCCTAGGTCTCCATGTTTGCCTCAGGGCCTCTTGGCTCCTGTTTCTATCTCCTCTCCCATTATCCGGGTTCCTGCCAGCACTGAAGGAGTTAACTCTGCCAAGGCACCCCCCCATTCTCGCTCCTCGCTCCCTCCCTCCCTCCCCCTGCTTCCTCTCTCCTCCTCTCTCCCCTTCCCTCCTCGGCTCCACGGCTCCCTCGGCCGCTGCCGCCTCCAACCCCCCCACCCCACTCCCCCGCCACGGCCCCTAGCCCCTGGCCGTTAGGCAATACTCCCCCCTTCCCCGGGGCTCCCCCCAATCCAATTCCCCTCCCCCACCTCAGCTCATGCCCCAGCCCCCAAACTCCGGGGCTGCCAGCCCCCGGTGCCCCCGCCCCTCCTGAGAATCGGGGTGTGCTCCCCAAGCCCCCTCCCCTCCATTGGGGACCCCCTTTTAGGGCCCCCTTCCCCTCCCTTCCACGCTCCCCTACCCTTTCCTTCTCCAACCCCCCCTTTCCCCTCTCACCCCTCCCCCCATCCTGGCCCCCCCTGCAAAAGTGGGGTGCGGAGGGGGGAGGGGTGAGAACCCACGGAGGGGAGGAAGGAAACTCCGATGAAGTCAGAGCCCCTTACCCGCCGCCGCGGCCAGGCCCCCCAACATGGACTGTCTCTGTATAGTGACAACCAAGGTAAGCGTGATGGGGGGGCTGTAAACTGGGGGGAGGGTATGAGTTTGTGGGGAGAGGTTAGGCAGGCCTAATCTGGGGCCAGGGGCCCTGGAGTGAGAGCATCAGAAGATGTATCTGGGGGTCATAATTTAGTTTGGGGGTTCACATCAGAAAATGCTTGGTTTGGCCACAGGTGCCCCTGGAGTGGTCCCTTTGTACCTGTAGAAAAATGGAAAATTTGGTGTATTCTGTAGTTTGGGGGGGTCTGGTGGGTTTTGGGGTTCACCAATGATGTTTGAGGGAGACTTATTTAAGGAGAAGCCTGGCTCACATGGGAGTCCTGCTCATGTATGTTAGGTGGACTACGTGTTGGGGGGTTCCTCTTTCCTCCTGGGGGACAAGCTGGCTTCCAGGTGCCTTGTCTAATTTCAGGGGGCTCCTGGCTTGTGGGTAGAAGGTTATTGGTTGGGAGTGCCTGACTGGTCTGGGGGTGTCAGCTGGCAGGGAAGGGGTGGGCCTTAAGGCTATGGAACAAGCGTCTCATGGTAGATACATTTGGGGATCCTGTCTCAATTTGAGGCAACTGTTAATTTAGGGTTCCATTATATGGAATGGGGATAGCTGGGAGTTTTCAGAGGGCTGGGGCCTGACATAGGATCACCTGAGGGAATGGACCAGGTGAGGTTAGGATTTGGGGTACTCCCATGGGAGGTAGAAGGTTGCAGCAGCTGAGTTTGCCAGCTCCTGATGAGGAGGAGAAGAGGTTTTGAGAGAGAGGGGATTTGAGGAGGGGAACCAGGTGGGTGGTGCAAAATTTGGGGGTGGCCCAGGCAAGTGCCCAATATCCCCATCCCCTCCTACACTGTGCCTACCCCTGGTTGAGAAAAAGGGAGAAGAGCAGATGGAGGGGAATGTTCCTGTTACTACCCCTGACACTTAGGATCAAGGTTGGGGGGACACCTGGATTTAAGGTTACTGGGGTGAAAAGGAGTAGGAGGAGGGCAGGGCTGGCAGCAGTGAGGATCTGTACAAGGGCGGCCTTGTAGTTGGAGCCTGGAAAGGGCAGAAGATCTTGGATGAGGAGAGCAAGCATGCTCCTGGTGGGATGCAGAATACCTAGGTCTTGGCCGTGAGACTCTGGGACTGGAAAGCTGGATGCCTGGTGTGTGGAGGGAGGCTTGGGCGGGTGGCAGGCAGCTGGGGGCTGGGGGGTGGGACAGGAAGTGGGGGCTGGGGAGGCGGGGTCCGGGTGAGTCACAGGCTGGGGAGGGGGTTATATTTAGTGGGAACTGCAGCTTCTCAGAGGAGGGAGCTGAGGACACGCATGTTCCCTGCCACAAACTCACCCAAACATGTGTTGTGCACATGTGAGCATGGATGGCAGAGACTAGGGGCTGAGGACCTTTAGGTTTGGAGCACCCACCCCCTCTCCAGGGCTTCTAGCTTGTCCCCTGTTCTGTGGGCTTTGGGCTTTCTCCCACGTTGCTTCTTTCCCTCACCCCCTGTAGTTTCGGTGGATTTTTGTGCCTCAGTTTCTCTGGCCTGGTCTCCTTTAATGTCTGTCTGATCCTCTGCTCCAGCTGTCTCCTGCCCTTAGCCTGCCCCTTAACCTTAGGCTCCCCGGCTGTGGTCCCTTGTGTACAGGTGTACACAGTCAGTTGGAATGTGTGGGCTCTGCTTCCAATATGTGAACATATGTGAGTGAGGGTGAGGGGCTTGCCTGCACTGGCAGCTATTCTGGGAGAGGGGCTTATTCATCTCCCTTCCAGACTCCTACTTCTTCACTGGAGCCCAGGGTTGAGCATCCCAGAAGGAAGGAGCCTTGTGCAGAGAGGATCATGCATATGGGGTTTTACAGAGGCGTGGAGACACGGGCTTACCACATTCCTTGGCCGGAAAACTTGTCAGTCTCGGGATGGCGGGGACTCCAACTCCCATAAGGCCTCAAGGCACAAGCAGCTCTCAGTGTTAGAGGGCTGCTGCCCCTGGGGCTATTGGGAGTTGTGGTTCATCTCTATCCAGAGCGACGAAGGGTAGCCCAGGAGGAGCCAGCAGGGGGCACATGGCACTTGCTCCCCCAAAATGCTTTGTGGGGAAGGGGATGCCCAGGCTTTGCGGTCGTTGAGCTTCCCACTCCGTCTGAGAGTCCTCCATCTTTCATTGCCTATATTTAGACTCCTGCCGCAGTGATTTAAGGAACACTTATTGAATGCCACCATGTGCCAAGCCCTGTGCTTTGTGCTAACTCTGCCTTTATAGCTATCACTGTTACTCCGTGCCTGTATCTCTGCCTGTGTCTCTCTGTCTCTGAGCATCTTTCTCCCACTCCACCCCCGTCCCTCCCCCTTCTCCCCGCGCTGCTGCCGCCGTTGCCATGGTAACCGGCGACGACTGAAGTTGCGTGGCGAACTTGAGGGCCGGGCGAGGGTGGCGGAGGGCGGAGCAAAACAAGTGGGGGAGGGGGGAAAGTGAGGCAAGACCGGGGGTATTTGGCCAGAGCCCCGGATGCGAAGCGGTTAAACCCCCCGGGTGGTCCTCATTGGGCAAAGCTAAGATACTGGGGGCGGGGCAGTGTGGTCAGCGGCCTCATTCATTGGCCGACAGGGGCGTGGCGAAGAGACAGTGTGGGCCAGGCCGGGGGAGCGACTGGGCGGGAAGTGGACGGAGGCGTGGTCTCCTGGAGGCCGGTGGGCGGGGTCTGGCTTACTCTATCGAGGGAGGCGGGCAACCACCCTCGAAAAGGGGCGGGGCCTTAGGGCTGGGTAACCTGATCGAAATGAGGGCGGGGCTGGCTCGGCAGGGGCGTGGCGTGGTCCCATGTGCCGAAAGGAGACAGGGTTTGAGGGGCTGTTGTCTAAGTAACTGCGGGGCGCAGGGGTCTTTGGAAAGGAGAATCCAGGAGTTGAGCGATCTGACGTCTCAATTTTCCTAAGATGGAGGCCTGTTCAGATTTCATCAGAGCACAACCTCCTACCTCAGCTCTATGTTCCAGGGAGACGGTTGCTAGGCTACAGCAAAGTCCTTGATTGCTGCGTTGCCAGGCAACGGGGAAACGGAAAATGGAGGGAAAAAGGAAATGGGGAATGGGGGAGGGTCTTGATGGGCTATTAGGCCCACTGGTGGAGAACTAGGGCCTATGCATTTTCTATTCTAGAAGGAATTTCGAGTCCAGCCTCTTCCGCACTGGCTCCCTTTGAGGCTCCAAGTATTCTATCCAGATATGAAACTAGGGCATTGAGGGTCATTTTGGGGGTGCATCTAACAGATTCCGATCAACGGGAAAAGAGGGGGCATAGGCGAGAGTCTAGGGAAGTCCATTCTCTCTGCCATGTGTGGGCATTTTAGAGAAGCCAGAGAAGCAGATTTGAGGAGACTGCTCACTGGGCTTTAAGAGTTGGAAGGATGAGCATTCAATGGGAGCACATTTGGAAGAGATGCTTTCAGGTTCAGTTGTTTGAGAGAAAATGGAAGCCCCTGAAGAGACCTGAGGTGGTCATTTCGGGGTGTTCTGGAAGATTTGTGGGTCACTGCAAATTGCAGGCCAGATCTGACTTTGAGATTATTTTTTGAGGCTTGGGTGTAGGGGATATGGATATATTTGGGAGCAATCTTCCAACAAAGTTGGAATTCAGAATCATGGAGGGGATGTTGAGATGTAGGGAGGGCAGGCAGAAAAGGAGTAATGTATGAACTTGAGAGATAAAGAAAAGGAATAGGGAAATATCTCTTAATTTAAGGGTTTGGGAATAAATTGTAGAGGCTGCAATTGAATTTGGGTCAGCTTTAAGGTACATTAAGTATTCCCTGAAATTGGGGTCTGGAGGTATTGAGGACTGGTATATTAGAAAGTCATGAGTATATCCTTAGATTCAGGGATTTGGACAGGGGACCCCAAATAAATTTGAGGACTGCTTATTTGGATGTTTACATTAGAATAAGGGTAATATTTGCACTCATTTCAAGGTCTCTGTTAGTGTGTTGTGGGATGGTTATGATTTTAAAAGTGATGATTTAAAGGGTAGATTAATTTGAGGACACAACAAGGACCTTTGGTCCTTAAACTCTTGAAAAGCATTGTCTGGCTATCAGGTGGGGCTGGACTGCTGGTTAGAACAGATGTCTTGGCATCTGAGGGTATGCTGTCCCCATTAACAATCTTGGGGGAGGGGCTTGTAGGAGGAGTTTAGATCCCTTGGGGGTCCTTCTGAAGTGAGAGAGAAGTGCTGCTTCCTTCCCTCCACTCTGGGAGTCCAGTAGTGGAAAACGGTCCAATGAGGTTTTGGAATAGTTAGGAGCCTGGTGGGAGATTAGGTGGAATAACGAGTCCTTGAGAACCAGAGCCATAAATGGGTAAATTTTAGGATTGTCTCTATTTGTAGAGGGGGTCGGAATAGGAGTATAGTGTGGAAGGTGAAGTCCACAGAGAAGCAGCTGGAACCAGGGAAGTTGATGGCTAAGAGGGTCTCCCCTCACCCCCTCTGTCCTAGCGTGACGCTCTCCCGCACTGCGCAGGCGCCGTTCTCCCCCCTTCGGCCGCAGCCTCCAGTCTCTGCGGCCGCCGCAGCCCCCGCCCCTCTGCCCCTCCCCCTCCCCAACCCCGGGACCCTTGCTCTCCCACCTAACCCCTTCCATCAGTCCCCCTCCCCTTCTCCATGTCGGCTCGGAACAGATTCGCCTCCATGTGTCTCTGCGTGGTACGTGCCGCGGTACGGGCTCCGGCCCCGCTCCCCTCTTCCCAGACCCCCCAGATCTCAGGGTGCAAGCTTCAAGTGCTGTCGCTTGTCCTTCTGCTTGGCGCGGGGTCTCTGGGTTGCAGTGTCTCGCGGACAGGCGCAGTGGGTCGCCCCTCTTATCATCATCCACATTCACTCAGACCCCTCTATTTTGGGGGTGCAACCCTCCGTTCCAGGTCATTCTGTGTAACTGGGGCTTTGGTGATGAGGGGGCCAAGGGAAAAGGAACAACAGCAATCCCCAGGCCTTTTACTTGTCTTATGCCCTAATATATTGGGGGTTCAGACTTGGTCCCAATAACATCCTAGCTGTCTCGTGTCGGGGCTCAGAGTCCCAGTAGGGTAAAGGGGGATCCTCCTTTCCTGCCTACCCTGCTTTAGTTGTCCTGTAATCTGGGACTGAGAGGTGCTGACCCTGAACCCCACCTCCTGTTTGCAGTTTCGGAATTACTCTCCCCCACCCCCACCCCTCCAGACGTTTTTCTTTTTTTTCCCTTACTACATGTACTTTGAAAATTTCTAAGGACTGATCATGGGCTCTAACCTCCTTCAGCCACATTCTGGGAACTTTGGTACCTTTTCCTTGTTCCCCATTTCCCTCACATTGTCTCCCATTCCAGGGGAGCCTGTTCCTCAGTGCTAGACCCTCGCCCCCATGGGGGTGGGGCAGGGAGAGGTGTCTGCAGTCTCACTGTGATAAAAATTTACCTTCATTTCCTCTCTAGAATAAACAATGAAATGTCCCTTTCCACGCTTTCATTTTCTTAATGTGAACCCTGACATTTCTTCATTGGATTCAGTTTCCTCTGTGAAGTGAGGTGAAGGTGGAGGGGTATTGGGCTCAAACTCTCCCCCAGAATCCAAAACTTGAAGCTGCCACCCTTGGCCCTGCCTCATTTATCAGGCAGGGAATTGGGGTCCTTGGGAAGTGAGAGAGGAGAGCTTCTTCCTCCCCTTCTCCCTGAACCCCCCAGTTCTGGGGCCCTGTCCCTCCCTCAGCGCTTGCACTGTCTAGGCTGAAGACCACCTTTTCAGGGTGTGGAATGAACAACCTCTTTCAGTTGATCAAAGTCTGTTATCCAAGACAGCCCAGCCTTTGAGGAGGGCTGTTTAGCTTATGCCCACTACTTTTCTTCTCGACTTTTTGTGCCCATGGTATTGAAACTTGGAGCTCAGGTTTCTCTCCCCAAGTCTCTGGGCTAGGAAGTGGAGTGTGTCTGATGAGCCTTATGTTCCATCTTGAAGGCTTTTCAAATGTATCTAGGTGCTTCTTGATCCTGGTTATCTTTGTGTCCTGAGTTTGAGAGTCTTCATGTTGCTGGTATCGTTTCCCTCCTCCCAGTCTCCTGCACCCTTAGCCACAGCCAAAGTTAGCTTATATCCTCAGCCTTGGTTCATCATCCTCAGAATTTTCAGAATCATGCTCCAGTATCAGGCGTTGACCTTGATAAGCTTCTTTCAGTTGGTTCTCGCAACTGTTGCCCTCCAGATGTTGGGGTACTCCCAGCTTCTCAGATACTTTTTTGAGAGGGAAATTCTGCTTCTCTTTTTACCCATGTGTACTGGGGAGTATATTGTCTTCTCCAGTCCCTGAGGGAGCCTTGCATATGGTACCTACTTCCTCCTCTGCTGAGCCTGGAGTTGGGGAAGGTCTGCTTCTGTGGGGGTTGGCTCCTGAGGAGGGGAGCATCGCAAGGGCAGAGGCAGATGTGGGGGGACCCAGGCAGGGTTGCTGCCCTTCACTGCTGTCTCCAGCTGCCCTTTTCCTCTCTCTTTGGCCCCCAGTTAATCTCATTTACTGGTGTCCCTATTAAGCTAGCATGGGAGGCCCTTGGGATGGCAGGTGATTAGTTAAGAAGATAGTCAGGGGTCATGTTGGGTCTTTCACTCCAAAAGGCCAGAGCGAGACCAGAAATGCACTCTGAGTCTCAGCACTCTATCCCCTTCCCCAGTCAGCGAACCTGGCACCTGGCACCCATTCCTGCCCCCTCCTGAGCCCTACTGCCTCTGTTCCTCTCCCTTACTCCCCCATTCTCTTCTGGTATATCCGATTAGCTGGCTGGGCTGTGGGCATTTGTAGGGGTGGGGCTAGACTCCTGGGGCCCCTTTGCTGACCACTTGCGAGCCAGTGGGGCCAGTGGAGGGAGAGCTGGCCAGGTTTACCTTTGTCCTGCCTAGGGGTCTGATGCCAAGTTCCTCCTAGTTGAAGGGCCTGACTGTGCTCCCTGCCTCACATACACACAAGGTGCTGGAGAGCCATCCACTTACGGAGTAGAGGCTGCAGTGGGGAGACTAAGGCGGTGAAGGTGGGGTGGGGTGGGATGGAATGCAGAGTGGGAGCAGCAACTGGAGAATGGAGGAGGGAGGTTACAACATGGGGAGTGGGATTAAGGGAATGAGGGAAGTGGGATGGACATGATGAGGGAAGCAAAGAAGTCAGGGATGGATGTAGCGAATGGAGGAACAAGTGTCAGAGGGGCTGGAGCTCTGAAAGGATGGAGGGCCTTGGAGACGAAGGCCTGGGAAAGGGGTGAAGAAATGGATGCTGAAAAAGTGGTGTGCTGGGTAGAAGGCTCGGGTCCTAGGATGTCAAGAGGAGGAGGATTTGGGGGATGGGGCTGGGATTTGGGAAGAGATTGAGAGGTGCCCAGGCCTTGGCGGGAGAGGGGGCTGTGGGGAGGGTGGAGAGAGGGGAACCAATGGGCTGGAGGAGAGGGAGGGGGAGGAGCTGGTCAGGCCCCAGGGCCTTCCGCACTGCACTGGCTGGGGGAAGAGGAGGCGCCGGGCTGTCCGAGGCACTGGGCCGACCCCAGTGACGCCTCCGTCCCTATCCCCAGAAATACCGCTACCAAGATGAAGACACGCCCCCTCTGGAGCACAGCCCGGCCCACCTCCCCAACCAGGTAAACGCCCCCGAGCTGGTGCACGTGGCGGAGAGGAACTTGTCCCACCTCGAGGCCGTCCACGGGGTCGTGGGCCACACCCACTTCTCCCCCCTCAAGGTAGGAGACTCAGGCGGCCCCCTCCCCAGTGCGGCCCTCGGAGCCTCGGAGCTACAACAACCCCCAAAGGGCCGGTAGGGCGAGAGCTGTAGGTGGAGGGAGGCTGGGACTTAGGGGCTGGGGCTTGGGCTCCTGGGGCCACGGGGGGGGCGGGGAGGGGGCGTTTGCGGGGCTGGAAACACCTTGTTCCCATACAGGAAAAACGGAGGCCAGGCAAGTGGGAGTGGGCGTAGAGCTTAAAGCCAGGATGTGTGTATGTGTGCGTGTCTGTGTCTGCATCTGCGCATCTGCAAGCATGTGTGTTGAGATATGTGCATTCCCATGTCCAGACCCTCTTCATTCCTTCACACCCCCCACCTCCGATTCTGTTTTCTGTGTCCAGAGCTCTGTTCAGAGCCCCTGCTGCCCTCATTTGCTCTTGTCCCTTCCCCGCGTCCTCCCCCCACTTACGGCCTCTGGGCCTGGCTCTCCCTATCCCCGAGTCTCCAGCCCTATCCATCTGTCTGGCCTGAGACTTCCAGTCGTGGGGCCTTTCTGCCTCCATCCCCTGCCCAGCCTTTGCTCCCCTCCTCTGTTCCCTCCCCTCCTCACTGCCTTTCCCTCCCTGCTGGCTGGCTGGTTCTTGATGCTGTCTCTCTCTTCCTCCCACGCACTCTCCTTCTCCTCCCCCTGATCCCCAGCTCAGGCCCTCTGCGACCTGACCTGATCGGTCCTATTCCTTGGTCAGCCAGCTCCCTCTCTCTCAGTTACCCCATTCCCTACTCATCACTTCTCTCCTTTCTTCTCATGCCTCCCCTCTCTCATCCTCTTGGGCTCTCACTTTGCAGATCTTCTTTCTGCACACCCTCTGCCCCCCATTATTGTTCACCACCACCTGTTTCCCCTTCTCCTCCTATGCTGACAGTGTGTTTCCCCTTCTCCAGTCCTGGCGAGGCCTTGTTTCTAAGACCTTCCATTCTCCAGGCCACTTTCAATCTTCTTCCCTCTCAGTTTCCTCTTTGGAGGAGCATGGGATGGGGAGGAATAGAGAGCACCAGGCAAGCTGTGAGATTGAGGGGAACACTGTGGGGTTAGGGGTGGGATCCCAGGATCTTGTGGGATGCCCTGGGAAGGGGGAGGTTGCTGACATTTCATCAAGAAGATGGGGAGGAGGTTTCTGAGCCTAGAGATGAGGAGGGAGGAAGTGGGCAGCAGCAGGTTCTGGGGTGAGAAGGACGTGGCAGGAGAGGAGTTGGAGAGGGAGAGAAAGACCATTCTCTGGCATGTAGCAAAATGGAGAGGGAACAGAAGGGTAAAAGGTCCTGGGGCAGAGACAGACAAGGATGAGACTGTGAAGTCAGGGCAGCAGGTTGAGCTAATTGAGAGAAGGAAAGTAAGGCCCTGGAAATGGGGAGATGGTGCAGAGTATTCCTGTGGAACTTGAGGCTGCAAGGAGCGATGGAATGAAGACTAGAGATGCTTTTTGTGAGATAGGGCCATTAAGTCACTGCGGAGAGGGAAGATGAGAGAAGGGAGCCTTGAGAGGTGGTAGTTAGTTCAGTGCTAGGGAGTGTTGGAACCAGAGCTCAGAAGCAGAAGAAAGTGGAAGGAGAGAGTGCTGGAACCTGTATGTGAGGGAGGGAGGTCTCAGGACAAGGCCCGAGTTGGGGGGCAGGAGAAGCCCCAATTTTCACAGGAGAAGGAGAGTGGGTTGAGAATGAAGGAGTGTGATTTGGCCATATAATCTTGAGGTCTTGAGGATGAGGTAAGGGAGAGTGATGCTGATCTCTCTGGAGAATCAGAAATTAGGATGGAGGATAAGAGCAGGAGATTGATAAGGAGGACTGATAAGGGATGGGGCTGGAGGGTGGGATAGGGACAGGGAACTGGATGGAAAATGGAGGCTGGGGTTGGAAGACGGAAATTGAAGGGTGGGACAGGGATGTAGATGGAGGATGTGGGTTGGGGTCGAGAGAGATGGGAAGATTATGAAGGTAGTCGTGGATGAAGGATGGCACCTGGGGAAGGAAGTTCTAGGATAAGGATGGGGATGGGGACTGAGGATAGGCATTGGGATGGAGGATGGACATGTGGATGAGATTTTGGCAGTCAGTGGCTATTGGTTGGACAACAGCATTTGCTGAGATTTGAAGGGTCCGAGGATGGTGTTAATAGATTTATGGGCATGAAATCTATTCTAGAGTTTGAAAATGGTAATGTGTTGTATTGAAAAATAGAGGTAGGAGAGAGGAGGGACCCCGCTGGAGGGGCAGAGTGAGGAGCCTGGGGAATCCGTGATGAATGCCTCGCGCTTGGTAGGCTCCAAATATTTGTTTAAGGAGGAGAGAGGTTGGGGACCCGGGAAGGAGGCTCTTGGCCACCTCCCCTCATTGCCATGGAGATGTGGCTTCGGTTGCCTTGGCAATTGGGGAATCCCCTAGGACCCGCCTAAAGCTGGCCCCGCCCCTGGAGTCTAGAGACCCTGCGGCTTCAAGGCGACTGACGTCAGGGACCTGGGCACGCCCCACTTTAACCCTTTCCGGAATGAAGTTGGGGGGTGGGGGGGTGGGGGGAGTGGTAGATAAGAGGATAGAACCCGGATGTCTTTCACCACTCCCCCTTCCTGACGTCCTTTGCACTGCGTAGGGTGAGGGGCGTAGGGGTGGGGGAAGGGAGGTTATTCAGGATGAGCTGCGCCCACAAACCTATTCAGCCTGGACTTCTCTCGGCCTGGCTAATGGGGGGGCGGGGCCCAGGGCAGCAGAGGCAGGGCTAGCGGATCGCTTCTTCATTCTGGAGTCTGGTCGGCCCTAGGCCACGCCCCACTTCCCCCTCTTGTTGTCCTGACGACAGGGCCTCCCGGAGGTGGGTCTCCCCAGGCCTTGGCTGGGCTTAGATACCGTTGCTAGGCAACAGGGTCCCTAGAGGAAGGGGTGGATTGGATGGTGAGTGGGCGAGAGAGAGGGAGGGGCCTGCATCTGGGGCAACCCCAGATTCCCGGGGCCCAGGGTTTAGGGCGAATGTGTGTGAAGGTGAGGGGCAAATCTGAGGGAGGGCTATGAAAGTATCTGGATGTATGTGGGCGGATAGGGACAGGGATCTGGCAGGAAGGGGGGCAGGACCCCATGGACATAAGCCCTGGGGTGAATGTGTGTAGCACATAAGGCATGTAACACCCTGTGGTGTTATATCCGGTGAGAAGCTATCCCCCCCCCCAGCCTCCTCCCCTCTCCCCACTCTTTACCATCTGCTGCTCCCCGTCTGGCTGTCTCTCCCTTACTGCTTCTCAGCCCCTCCTTCCACATGCAGGGGACACGGGCTGGGCAGAGTTAGATCTGCGCACATATGCATGTGCGCATATGTGTGTAGGTAATATGGATTGATGCTGGGTCCTTGAGGGACTCTGAGGGTAGCAGAGTGGTCTTGGTTAAGAGGCTGAAAGGGTAGCCAGGCTGGTGGGACTCTTGGTTACCGGCTCCCTCTTGAGCCAAGGCTCAGGCAGCTTTTCATCTTCTTTTTCCCCTCATAGGCCAATTCTCCCCCTGTGATTGTCAACACAGACACCCTAGAAGCCCCAGGATATGTGAGTTGTTTAGATTTTGGGGCCATTGCAGAGGAAGGAGGGAGAGAGGGAAGGCTTGGGTCCCAGCACCAGGGTAGGGACAGGTTATTAGGTGGGAATGTCTGTCTCACTGTTTTTGTGTTTCTGGCGCGTGCTGGAGTTGCAGGTGAATGGGACCGAGGGGGAGATGGAATACGAGGAGATCACATTGGAAAGGGTAAGCAGGCTCCTCCATCCGAGGCCCCCTTGCTCCCTCTCTGTGCCTATGTTTTCTAGGTGGCCACCATCTTAACCCTGACCCTTCCTGCTCTGGTCACAGCTCCCCAACCCATTCCCCTCCCTACTCACCTCTCCAGGAGTGGGCTGTGAGGGGAGCTGACCCTCTTCCCTTCCTTCTGCCCAGGGTAACTCAGGTCTGGGCTTCAGCATCGCAGGTGGCACTGACAATCCACACATCGGTGACGACCCATCCATTTTCATCACCAAGATCATTCCCGGTGGGGCTGCAGCCCAGGATGGCCGCCTCAGGTGGGGAGAGGAGACAGGGGTTAAGATGCTGATTCCCTCAAAAGGGAGGGCCAGGGCAGCAGGAAGCTCCTGGCTCAGGCCCACCTTGCTGCCCTCAGGGTCAACGATAGCATCTTGTTTGTAAATGAAGTGGACGTGCGGGAGGTGACCCACTCAGCTGCGGTGGAGGCCCTCAAAGAGGCAGGCTCCATTGTCCGCCTGTACGTCATGCGGCGGAAGCCCCCAGCTGAGAAGCTCATGGAGATCAAGCTCATCAAGGGGCCTAAAGGTAGTAACTCATTATGTTGCCACTCCCATCCCAACTGTTCTCTGCTCCAAGGCCTGCTTCCTAGGCACCTGGCACCCACCTCTGCCCTGTCCTCCATCCAGGTCTTGGCTTCAGCATTGCAGGGGGTGTAGGGAACCAGCACATCCCTGGAGATAATAGCATCTACGTAACCAAGATTATCGAAGGGGGTGCTGCCCACAAGGACGGGAGGTTGCAGATTGGAGACAAGATCCTGGCGGTGAGGACTCCCATCGCTTTTCTAGTCCACACTTGGGTCTCACCTACTGGCCCTGAGCAGACCCAGGCTTCCTTATCAGCTCCTTATCAGCCCCAGTCATCTGTCTTGAGGCTGTTTCTGGCTTGGTCTGACCTTTGCTTCCCTTGACCCAGGTCAACAGTGTGGGGCTGGAGGACGTCATGCATGAGGATGCCGTGGCAGCCCTGAAGAACACGTATGATGTTGTCTACCTAAAGGTGGCCAAGCCCAGCAATGCCTACCTGAGTGACAGCTATGCTCCCCCAGACATCACAACCTGTGAGAGCCCTCCAAATCCCAAAGCTCCCCATGACCCATCCCAGTTACCCTCATGGCATCCCTGGGGACTGTTCCTCTTCAGATACTCCCCATGAAATAGCCACAACCTCTGTCACTTCCAGTGGTTGGAGAATAGATTGAAAATTGGTCACAATAGAAGAACTAGAAAAGATTGTCAACAGTCTCTCCCACAGAAGGCACAAGGCCCGGATGGTTTTCTGGCTTATTTTGTCAAATCCCCAAGGAATAGATAATCATTATGCTCTTTCTGAGTATAGGAAAAGATAAAAAGTTTCACATTTTATTTTATAAGGCCAATTCAAATGGTCACAAAGATAATGTAAAAGAAGGAAAGTATAGACGAATTTTGCTTTTTAATACAGATGCAGAAATTTACAATAATGTAGTAGCAAACCAAACCCAGCAGCATATAAAGGGACTAATGTTGTCACAAAGTAGGATTTGTTTCAGAAAACTAAAGGTAGCTTGATGTCAGGAAACCTCTTAATATGATTCATTGTATTAAAAGTTAAGGTAGAAAAATAAAATTATTTCAGATAGATGTGGAAAACACGTTTGATGAAACTCAACATCTATTTTCAGATGAAAACTTAGTAAACTAGGAACAGAGGAATTTTTCTTAACGTGATGAAGAGTAGTTATCAGAAACCAATGACTGAGCCAGCCCTGATGGCCTAGTGGTTAAAGTTCAGCACACTCCACTTTGGCAGCTCGGGTTTGGTTACTGGGCACGGAACCACACCACTCATCTATCAGTAGGCATGCTGTGGTGGTGGCTCACATAAAAGAACAAGAAGGACCTACAAGTAGAATATACAACTGTGTATTGGGGCTTTGGGGAGGGGAAAAAAAAAAAGAAGATTGGCAATAGATGTTAGCTCAGGGAGAATCTTTCCCAGAAAAAGAAAAAAAAAAAAAAAAGAAATCAATGACAAACATTTCATGATAAAATCCTAGCCGTGTTATCCATCAATTTAGGAGATGGGCAAGGATGCCTCTTATCTCTGCTATTATTCTACACTGCTTTAGAGCGGGGTTTCTTAACATTGGTACTTAACTATTGACATTTTTGGACCCAAGAATTCTGGTGGGGGGTTGTTCTGTGCATTGTAGGATATTTAAGAGCATCCCTCACCTCTATCAGGTGACAGTGGTACCTCTCCCCACCAGTCGGAACAACCAAAAATGTCTTTAGACATTGCCAAATGTTCCCTGCTTGACAATCTCTGCTTTAGAGATTTCAGGCAGTGTAGTGAGACAAGAAGAATAAACAGATGTTACATTTGAAAAGGAAGAAACAAACTTATCCTTATTGGTAAATTGTACTATTGTCCGTCTAGATTAAAGTCTAAGTGAGTTAACTGAAAAACTTAAAAATAATATGGAAGGTTAAGAATGTGGCCATATGTAAGATAAATAACAAGAATTAGTAACTTGCCAGCAATAAAAACGTAATTGGTAAAAAGATCCCTCTCGGCATAGAAAAAAATTGTGTAAAATTCTTAGAACTATAAACTTGACAGGAAGTGTGTAAGATTTGTATGAAAAAAAATGACACTTTACTGAAGGACATAAAAGAAGACTTGAAGAAATGGAGAGTCACATCATGTTTTTGGATGGAAAAACTTAATATGCTAAAGATCTGGGGGCCGGACTGGTAGCTTAGTGGTTAAGTTCACGCGCTCTGCTTCAGTGGCCTGGGGTTCGCAGGTTCAGATCCCGGGTGCAGACAGACGCACCGCTTGTCAAGCCATGCTGTGGCGGCATCCCATATGAAATAGAGGAAGATCGGCACAGATGTTAGCCCAGGGTCAGTCTTTCTCAGCAAAAAAGAGGACGATTGGCAATGGATGTTAGCTCAGGGCTAGTCTTCCTCACACACATAAAAAGAGATCTCAACCTTCTCCAAATTAATCTATACATTTTATATAGTCCTAATCAGAATTTTAACGTCCTCCCCGCCCCCCCCCCCTCCCGCTGGGAACTTGGCAGGTTGATTCTAAAGTTCAACTTTAGAAAATACTTTTGGGAGAATAGCCAAGAAATTTTGGAAAAGAATAATGAGGTGTGACCGTCTCTACCAAATATGAAATCATACTGTAAAAACATATTAAAATCACATGGTAATATTTCTAAATACCATAATCTACCAAAAGGAACCTTGGTTCCTTGGAAGAAGGGCCGATTCCAAATCTTGGGCAACAAATGTACCAGATGAGCTTGTGATATCTTTCATACTAGAAGGCGAGGAAGGCATCCTGGACTGCTAGGGTCATGTCAGAGACACAAGAGGGGCTCCTACTGGCCATTCAGTCAAAACAAAAGATGTTAAAATCTGTGAGGTCATAATGATCCTTAAGAATAATTGGGTAACTTTGGAGGGTGCTAGGGAACCCATTCATTCTGAAAACTGAAAAATAAAGGGAAAGAGTCAAGCATTTAATCTCCGTTTCCTATACAAACTGCACCTCAGAGTAACCAAAAGTTGATACAGGAAAGTTCTTTTTTATAGAAGTGCCACTAGTAAGTGCTCCCCCCCCCCCAAAAAAAGTAGAATATCACTATTTTGCAGTCCCCAATGAGACGTCAGAACCAGGCAGTGATTGGCTGAAACTCCTCAGTGAAAGACTGATGGGGAGCTTTGTACTGGGTGGATCAGGCTGACAACACCTGAGCCTGCCGATTATTCTTACTGAAGATGACCAGACGTTCTTGCATCCTGTTGTGATTCAGTGGAAAGGAAACAGCACCACCTATGAAGTATTTGTTCCAAAAAATTGAACTTGAATCTAAGTCTCTAGAATGAATTACCAGTTTACAGGAGATACAGGTCAGAGGCCCATGTTCACACACACAGATGCAGGCAGTGATTTCCTTGTTTGAATTTCCCTAATAGAATGTGGGAAATCCTCTTAGACAAATGATCTAGTTTTTTCAACAAATGAATGGCCAACAGGAAAAAAAAAAAAGAGGAATTTTATAAATTAAGAGATTTGAGAGACATAGCAACCAAAAGAAAACCCCAGAAAACCTGGTATTAATAGTCCCCTTGGCTTCACAGTCCTGGTATACCTAGGACATGTAACCTTTAAATCGATTATCCCCTGGGAGAACCAACCCTTGATATCACCTGTGAATTCCTGCTGCTGACATTGCTGTGATCTGATGCCCCCTCACCCCACTCTAGTATCTCTGGCAGAATAACTTCACCTGAGTCTGGTTCTCTGGTTCTCTGTTTCCCTAGGGAGAAGGGGGGTGGGTGGGGGGTGGGTGCTGTCTCCCTTCATGTGTCCTTTCTCCCACGTCTTCCCTCAGCGTATTCCCAGCACCTGGACAATGAGATCAGTCACAGCAGCTACCTGGGCACCGACTACCCCACAGCCATGACCCCCACTTCCCCTCGGCGCTACTCCCCAGTGGCCAAGGACCTGCTGGGGGAGGAAGACATTCCCCGAGAACCGAGGCGGATTGTGATCCACCGGGGCTCCACGGGCCTTGGCTTCAACATTGTGGGTGGCGAGGACGGTGAAGGCATCTTCATCTCCTTTATCCTGGCCGGGGGCCCTGCGGACCTCAGTGGGGAGCTGCGGAAGGGGGACCAGATCCTCTCGGTGAGGAAAGGCCAGCCCCTGCCCACACCACCATCTCCCCTCATGGCAGAGCCCAAAGCTCTTGGGCAGGGGCTTGGGTTGGCTGGAGCCTGGTCCCCACCTCTAGCGACTCAGCCTCTCCTCTGCTCTCTAGGTTAATGGTGTTGACCTCCGCAATGCCAGCCACGAGCAGGCTGCCATTGCCCTGAAGAATGCGGGTCAGACAGTCACAATCATCGCTCAGTATAAACCAGAAGGTAGCAGCCTGAAGCTTCCCCTCTTGTGGGCTCAGGTGGTCCTAGAACTCTGTCTCCTCGCCTTGTGGTTTCAGCAGAGACAAGGGAGGGTGGCAGTAGGATGGGGCCAGAGCTCAGGAACCTTCTTATCCTTGCTTAGAGTACAGCCGATTCGAGGCCAAGATCCACGACCTTCGGGAACAGCTCATGAACAGCAGCCTGGGCTCAGGGACTGCCTCCCTGCGGAGCAACCCCAAAAGGGGTTTCTACATCAGGTTGGATGCTTCCCGGGCTGGGCTGGCCCACCCCCCTAAACCTTCCTCTAAATCCAACCAGGCCTGACACTCAGCTGGTGTTCATGGGCTTGGCTGTACAGGTTTGCATTTTTTTTGTGGGGAAGACCAGCCCTGAGCTAACATCCATCACCAATCCTCCCCTTTTTTGCTGAGGAAGACTGGCCCTGGGCTAACATCTGTGCCCATCTTCCTCCACTTTATATGGGACGCCGCCACAGCGTGGCTGACAGGCAGTGCGTCAGCGGGCGCCCGGGATCCGAACTTGCGAACCCCGGGCTGCCAAGCGCGGACTAAACCGCTGCGCCACCGGGCGGCCCCAGGTTTGCATTTTGAAATTCTCATATTGATTGGAAAATAGCCTCTGCCTCAAGTATCCCTACTGCCTTCTAGCCCGTGGTCATCCTGGCACTTCCCCTAGGACCTCCGGCCTGCCCCACAGCTTGGTGACTCAGAGGTTAATGCCTGGCGGAGCAGGGGGCCCCAGCCTGCACGTCCCTGTGGGCAGTCCGCAGGAGTGGACCACAGCTCTCTCGCTCACAGGCACTGTCTTCTGCTTCTGCCTCCCGCTTCTTTTCTTCCCTCCCTCTGGGCTCCTGTCCACTCACACGGCCTCATCTGCTGCTCTACCCTACAGATGTCTTTCGGAGCTCTCAGCTCGGGCCTGACCTCCTCCTGGAGGTCCGGAGCTGCAGTTCCGGCCATCTGCTTTCTGGACCTGTCCACTGGGGTGTCCCACAGGCATCTCACACTCACTGCACCCCAAACTGAGCTCTTCTTTTCTCATGTGTGCTCGTGCTCTCTGTCTTGCCGAATCAGTGTTTTCTCTCTTACTGAATGGCACCACTGTCCACCTAGACACCTGGCTCCAACCAGAGCTTCGCTCGGCCCTTCCCTCCCTGCTAGGGTCCAGTTGGCTCTCAGGGCCGTTCATTTCTGACCCCCAGATGACGCTGGAGAATCCTAGAGTCTCTTTCCTTCTTTCCAGTCCCATTGCTCTGCTCGACATCCTTGCTGTCTCAGTGGTCATTCCTTCTCTTGTCCTGACCCCAGGGGTGGTGACTTACTGACAGGAGTTTGATATTGATAAGGGGACCCAGAGTTTGCAGAGTGATTTTTTTTCTTATGAATTGGAGCAGGTTCCAGGTTCCCTGTGACTGTGATGTGATGTGTATAGCAGACTGCTTTCTCAGGAGGGTGGAGTTCTCTCTCTCTCTCTCTAAAAATTGCACTGTCCATAGCCTGTCTGATCCCTGACACAGGGTGGACTGAATGATGGCTAATAGTGTGGTGAGAAGGAGTTATCCTAGAGCTTTTGGTCCCCACACAGGTTTTTGGGTCCCTCAGAATCCGCAGCACTTGTGGGAAGCCATCAGCAGCCCAAGGTTTTCTGTAGACCCTTTGCCCAGAACCTCTGGGCTGGGTCTCAGGGTGGCTGGAATCCTCAGCCAGGCTCTGACCAATGGCCCCCTGCCCTCTAGGGCCCTGTTTGATTATGACAAGACCAAGGATTGCGGCTTCCTGAGCCAGGCTCTGAGCTTCCGCTTTGGGGACGTGCTGCATGTAATCGATGCCAGTGATGAGGAGTGGTGGCAGGCACGGCGGGTCCACTCTGACAGCGAGACCGATGACATTGGCTTTATTCCCAGCAAACGGCGGTGAGGCTCCCAGGGCCTGCAGCCTTCCTGCCACAGCATCGAAGTTCCCAAGGTCCTGGGTGGGCAGTCAGTAGGGCACGGGTCTGCCCTCTGATTTCTTGGGCGTCTGTCTGCTGGGCTCTCTGGGGCACCATGACTCCCATGAGCCTTTGGGGCAGACATCTCATTTAGGAGCACAGGGGCCCAGGGGCTGCTGGGAGATGGGGTTATCAGCTGACTTAGGTGATGGGGGCCATAGGGCCCCTCACTGGGCATTTCCCTATCCCCCATCCTTCCATGTTTCCCACAGGGTTGAGCGACGGGAGTGGTCAAGGTTAAAGGCCAAGGTAGGTAGAGGAAGGGGTGAGCTTGGGTGAGAGACTTGAGGACTCATGGGGCTGAACTCCTGACCGACCACCTGGCCTGCTTTTTCTTCCTAGGACTGGGGCTCCAGCTCGGGATCACAGGGTAAGTAGGGTCAGTTTGGGAAACCTGGGGTGAGAGGAGCCCTGAGCTCCTCTTGACATCCTCAGGAAGGTGACATGGGCCCCTAGTCCCCTGTCTCAGAGCCCCTCGCAGACACCTTGCCTCTCACTAGGTCGAGAAGACTCGGTTCTGAGCTACGAGACAGTGACGCAGATGGAAGGTGAGCCCTGGCCCCTGCCTTGGCCCCAGCCCCTCCTGCTCCCGGCTCTGTCCTCTGCTGAGCCACTGTCTCTCCTCAGTGCACTACGCTCGCCCCATCATCATCCTTGGGCCCACCAAGGATCGCGCCAATGATGATCTTCTCTCTGAGTTCCCTGACAAGTTTGGATCCTGTGTTCCCCGTGAGTGTTGGGGCCTCAGATGGAGGTGGGAGGTGGGGGTCCCCCGTGGGCCATAGGCAGAGCCACTTTCAGGCTTTGGGGTGCAGAAGGACACAGGGATTCTCAGAGAAGGGGTGCTTCTCAGCCACCTTCCTGTTTCATGGTAGCCATTCCAGGCCAGAGACTTGGAGGACCCAGAGGATTCTGGGAGAGGTGGTTCCATCCCTCCTCAGTTTTGGTCTCCCCAGCAGCCCCCTTCCACTGAAGGATCAGCTGGGCACCCTGGGGGTTTGATGGTGTAGGCAGGTTTTAAGCTAGAGGGATGGTGGTTAGATCTTTAGGGGGTGGGGTGACTTCCCGGCAGATACAACACGGCCCAAGCGGGAGTATGAGATAGATGGCCGGGATTACCACTTTGTGTCATCCCGGGAGAAAATGGAGAAGGACATTCAGGCGCACAAGTTCATTGAGGCCGGCCAGTACAACAGCCACCTATATGGAACCAGCGTCCAGTCCGTGCGAGAGGTGGCAGAGCAGGTAGGACCCGGTGGGCAACCCAGTCCTCTTCCTCCTCCCCTCTCCCCACCCCATGGCCTTCCTCCAGCTCTCTCTAACTCTCTTTCTTTCTGTCTCTTTCCCTCCTGGGTCTCTGCTCCGCTCCTCCACTTCCTTCTTCTCTTGGGCAACTCTGTCTGACTGCCTGCGCTCCTGTGCCCCGCTCCCCGCTCCTCCCTCCCTTCCTGACCCCAAACTCCTCACAACCATCTGTCCCCTCTCCTCCGCTGCCCTCCTCCTTGCCTGATTTCTCCTCTTCCTGTGGCCTTGCTGTTGGTGGCTTGGCCTCCTCCAACTCGGTCCCTCCCTTCTCCCTGGCTTCCCTTTGGCCCTCTCCCCACTCTCCTTCCTCTTTGCCTGCTCCTGGGGTCTCCGCTCCCCTCTCCCACTCCTCTGCCACCTCTTTTTCCCTGCTGCCCCCCACCCTGCCCTCTCTCCCTCCCTGGCTCTTTTCTCCATCTGCCTCTCCTTCCTCCCATCTGTCTCTCCTTGTTCCTTCCATCTGTCTGTCCTTTGTCCATCCTCCCCTCCCTCCTCCCTCCATCCTACTTCCTTTCTCCTTTTCCTTTGCTTTCTCACCCCACCTGTCCCATTCCCACCTTCTGTACCCCCACCCCACTTGGCCCCTCTTGCCTTGCTCTGTCCCATCTATTGGGTCCCTTCCCTGGGTGTTCCTCACTCCTCCCTCCATTCCCCTCCTGCTGTGCTGGCATATTCCCTTGCTCTTTGTCTGCCCCTTTCCTTTTTCTCTCTGTCTTTCACTCTGTCTATCCATACCCCTTCCTGTCTTGACTCTCTCTGCCCATGTGTCTTTTGACATCCATGTCATTTCCCTTTTGTCCAACCTCCCATTCCCCGCCTTTCCATGTACTGTGTCCTGTCCTGGCACCTCTGTCTGTCCTTTCCCGCCACCTCCTGGTCCCCCTCTGCCCACCCTGCCTGCCCCCAGGGGAAGCACTGCATCCTTGATGTCTCGGCCAATGCCGTGCGGCGGCTGCAGGCGGCCCACCTGCACCCTATCGCCATCTTCATCCGCCCCCGCTCCCTGGAGAATGTACTGTGAGTATGGTCCTGGGGGCCTCCCTTCTGCTCCCCACACCTGTGGCCCTGGCCACAGAAGGCCTCTGTGTTGAACTCTTCCTCAGAACCCTGGACAGCGGCTCTAGCAGCCCTTGATGGGGATCTGCACAGAGAGCTGGAACCCAGGGGATGCAGGGAATCCTAGGCCTCTCCTCCTCTCCTGCCTTGGGCTAGGCAGGACTGCAACTTCCAGCAGCCGCTGGGGCACACTCCTACTGGGGCAAGCCAGGACCTCTGGGGCTGTTGGGAGTTAGAGGCTGAATTCCTTCAGAAGGGCTGAAGGCTAGAAGGTTGAGGCTCTGGAGAGGTCCCTGGAGTGACTGCACCCAGCTGGGGAGGGCCAGGGGTAGGGGAGGGGCATCTGTGACCCCAGAGGATATTGGGAATTGTATTTTTTGCCACATACTCCAAAGAAGAAAATACTGATTGCAACTAACATCCCTGGATGGAGGAGGTAAAAGGCAGGACCCACCCTCAGGTCTGCATCTTTCTCTCTCTCCACAGAGAGATTAACAAGCGGATCACAGAGGAGCAAGCCCGCAAAGCCTTCGACAGAGCCACCAAGCTGGAGCAGGAGTTCACAGAGTGCTTCTCAGGTGAGGCTGCGGCGAGCCCGTTGCCAGCACACGAGGCACCTTTGCTCAGATTCAGAACAGCTGCCCCCACCGGGTGGACGGTTTAGAAACAGGTGCCCTGTTTGGGTGGGTGCAGCCCCATGGCTCACGGCTTGGAGAATCAGAAAAAGGTCCCCTTCCTCTGGGCTGGTGCCAACCCCTTTGCCGGACGTCTGGCCTCACTCCCTGCTCCACCCCACCCCCAGCCATCGTGGAGGGCGACAGCTTTGAGGAGATCTACCACAAAGTGAAGCGTGTCATCGAGGACCTCTCAGGCCCCTACATCTGGGTCCCAGCCCGAGAGAGACTCTGATTCCTGCCCTGGCTTGGCCTGGACTCTCCCTGCCTCCACCGCCCGGGCCCTTGGTCTGGACTGAATTGCCCAAGCCCTTCGCGCCCCCTAGCCTCCCTCCTACCCCTTCTTATTTATTTCCTTTCTAACTGGATCCAGCCCATTGGAGGGGACACTCCTCTGCATGTATCCCCGCACCCAGACCTGGGCTCCTGAACCCCAGGAACCTGGGGTCTGGGGGGGGCCGGGCTCCTGATCCTGGGCCCTCGCTCCAGAGGGCCCCTCGCCCCTGCCCGCCCCCGACGCACACACAAACCCCCCGGGGCCACCTGCCCTCCCCCATCTTCTCCCACACACATTCCGGAAGTCAGGGCCCCTCAAGGAGCACCCCGCTGCAGGGATGCAGGGCCACAGGCCTCTACCCTCTCCTGAGGCAGGGTCTGGGGTCACCCCTGCCCCCATTATAACTCCCCATGTCCCTTGATTTCTCATTTATTTTTTCCATTTTTTTTTTCTTCTCAAAGGTGGTTTTTTGGGGGGATAAGTGGGGGGACTCCACTGTGGGCCCCCTGCCTTCCACATACCCCCACCTTTTTTCTTTGCTGGTTTGCATGAGTGGAAGGTCTAACTGTGGCTTTTTTTTTTTTTTCTGGGATTTTTTTGGGAAAAGGGAGGGATGGGTCTAGGGAGTGGGAATGTGGGAGGGAGGGTGGGGGGGCAGGGGTTGGGGGTCGGGTGTCTGGGAGCCAGGGGAAGACTGGAAATGCTGCCGCCTTCTGCAATTTATTTATTTTTTCTTTTGAGAGAGTGAAAGGAAGAGACAGATACTTGAAACCTAGTGTGTGGCCTGGTTATTTGGGACCCGGGTGAGGAGGGAGACAGGGTGGGAGCATAGGGAGGGAAAGTGAGATCCTCTTCCTCCCAACCCAGAGGGGATAGAGGGGCTTGAAAGGGGCCTTGGAGGGAAACTGAAGCCAAGGACCCAGAGTCGGTAGTGAGGAACAGGCCTGGGAAGGGCTGGAAGCTCTGTCCTTAGTCACTGATAGACCCAGAAAGAGGAGGCCAGACTTGCATAGGTCCCTTGCAAACTTAGCCCAGCCTGATCACTCCTTTGGGCTGTCTCCGTCCTGTTGGGCAGCACAACACTCTCTAAAGGAAAATAGAGAGGAAACTTTCTTTGTTCATGTTCGTGGAGTTGTGGACAGAGCTGGGCTCTGTGATGACTTTTACAGAGGTTTGCTGATGAGAAATACTGTGTAAATATTATTCATTGGATTTCTTTATGCCACATCTCTATAGGAAAGTTTCGAAGCAGCTTTGCAAATAATAAGGGTAGGCAAATAGAACCTCGATAAACTAGGAGAAACAGATGCAGTAGCTATGAGTGTAAATATGATCTCTGAGCTTCCTACTAGACAGGGCAAAAAGGGAAATGGTCCATTACCTAGTTCTTTATTAAAAAGGAGAAAGAATTCTAGTTTTTTTAGGGAGTCAGATTTTCCTGGCCCTCAGTGCTGAATGGAGTTTCTCAGATGCTGTTATGTAGCATAGTGGTTCTCAGCTTTCCTTCTACCACTGTTCAAGTGCTTGACAGGCTCCCACCACAAAGGCGACAGCTGCAGCATAGATGAGCCATTGCTGGCACCAGCTGGGATAGCCCCCTTTCTCCCTCTGACTTGGGCTCTGGCAGGGAAGGCTGAGGTGGAGGGTATGAAGACTTGTGATGGTTAAGTAGTGAACAGTGCAAAAGGGCAGTTTTTGTAGCCACCCCTGACAGAAGGTGAGAGTTGGATGCAAGAGACCAACACAGGGGTAGTGATTCGGGGGTGGGGGCATGACTGCCCCAGCCCAAACTGATCCAAGGATAGAGGCAGAGGTCCCTGGAGGTATGTCACGTAAACCAGTGGTCCTCTCTGTGGATTGCCCTGCACAATTTTCCTGGCAGTATTTTATCTAACAGATCCAGCCCACTGACTCGGGGGGGGGGGGGGGTCC
Source organism: Tapirus indicus (assembly GCA_031878705.1). Classification (NCBI taxonomy): domain Eukaryota; kingdom Metazoa; phylum Chordata; class Mammalia; order Perissodactyla; family Tapiridae; genus Tapirus; species Tapirus indicus. Next base: position 11,202,826 of record CM062932.1, read on the forward strand.
CAGGGGTCTGCATTTCAGGAAACCCCCCAGGTGATCCTGAGGTCTTGCTGGGTGGAGAGGCACTGCTTCCCGGGTTGTTTTTCAAATAACCCTTCTTTAGCTTGGTTCTGCGTAGGAGCAGATGGTCTGAGGCTGTGCTGATGTTCTCTGCTATCGGCTGAAGGGAGAGAGCTGAGCCGAGGAAAGTGCGTGCAGGTGATGTGTCTAGATCTAAGGGCTTGAGGAGAGGTCACCAAGAGGGGTAGAATCACCTAATTCTACATGCATTTTTTTTAGATTACAAAGGTAATGTGTACCTTACGAAAATTCAAATAAATAATAGAAATACACATGGTTAAAAAGTTCCCTCCCCGTCTCATTCCACGTACTCCTCAGAGGGAAGCACGGGAACAGTTTGGAATGTATTCTTCCAAATCTATAAAGAGCTCTTTCCTGGTCCCCCCTTTTTTTTCTATATAGGCAGACCTGAGGCTTTTTTTTTTTGCTGGGAAAGAGAAAAAAATGAGATGTTAACTCTCCCTGACTTAACATTTGTTGCCAATCTTCCTCTCTCTCTTTTTTTTTCTTTCTCTCCTCAAAGCCCCAGTACACAGTTGTGTATTCTAGTTGTAAGTCCTTCTAATTCTATGTGAGCTGTTGCCACAGCATGGCTACTGACAGACGGGTGGTGTGGTTCCATGCCTGGGAACTGAATCCAGGCTGCCAAAGCAGAATGTGCCGAACTTGAACTACTAGACTATCAGGGCTGGCTCTTCCCTGACCCTTGAAAGGAGACTGTGTGTTTTAGTGGATAGGTGCAGCCGATTCCCAAACAGATGGGGTTCAAATCGTGACTCCCCTTCACCTCCTTCTATTTCTTTCAACAAATACTTATTTGGATCCTCCTTGGTGCCAGGCAGTGTTTGAAATGCTGGAATGCAATGTCCTGCCCTCAGGGAACTTGGGGTCAATCCAGTGGGTACAATAGGCAGGAGGAAGTAAAGGAATGCAGAGGATTAAAATACCGAAGGTGCTGTTAAGCAAAGAAAGTGACTGCTGGGTAGGTGTCTTTGCTAGTTGAGACAGGGTGATCAGGGAGGCCTCTTCTTGGAGCAGCTTTTGAGTTGAGACCTGATTGATGACAAAGCCTGAGGCGGGGGAGTGTGCCGGGCACAGAGGAACAGCAAGGTAGAAAGAAGTTTGGAATGTCGAAGGACAGAAAGAAGTCGTGGGGTGGAGGGAGGGAGGGAAATAGGAGATGGTTCAGAGAGGTAAGCACAGCCTGCCTGACACTAGGACTTTCCGTGGACTTTATTCAAAGTGCCATAAAAAGCTGTTGGAGGGCTGCAAGAAGGGAGCAACAGGGTACCCCGGTGCCAGTGGACAGTAGGGTTGGTAGAGAGCCAGCTGGGAGGTGGTTGTGAGGTTAAGATGAGAGAGGTTGTGGTGTCACTGTAACTGGGCAAAGAGCTTAACTTCTCTGAGCCTGTTTCCCTTAACTGTAAAATGGGAATAATAACTTTACCTTGCTGGATTCTTGTGAGGAACAAAGGAGATGATATACGTAAAGCCCTCGGCACGCTGCCCAGCACATGCTGGAAAGTGGTAACGATTGTTGGTCTATTCTCAGTTACTGGGTGACCTTGAAAGTTAAATAAAACCCGGAAACATTTGGAGTTTTAAAATTCTCTAAAATTTTCACCCTCTAAATAAAAGTAGGAAAGAAGAGTAGAGAGGGTCTTGGGTCACAGAATCCTGGCTGTCCCAACACTGAAAAGTTGGGGTGTGCCTGGATTGGAGAATGGAGTTGGGGAGGAGAGACCAGGATGGAGAAAGACCCTACAGAGCTCGGCGGTCAGGCCCACCCTGCAGGCAAGTTCTCACCCAGCTGCAGGGAGGGCATACTGAAGCCCTTGGGTGGGTTCTATCTGTTCACATTTTAAGCTTGTGGGCAGTGGCCATCTTCCCCTCCAGTCCTGGAGGGCCCCTCTTACCTTGCCTCTGCTCCTGGTGCTAAGCCCTCCACCCGAGCGCATCTCCTTTAACCTCGCCTGCTTCGTCTCCACCCAAGCCCTGCTCAGCCTTTCCTAGGTTTGGAGCACCAGGGGTCACCCCCTTTGGAAAGTCAGCACTGAGCCTCGTCTTCACCCCTCTGCCCATTTGTCCAGTCACCGCATCTTGAGGTCTGCAGCCTGGAGGGGGCCACGGGACCTGAGGTGTAGTCCCAATGCTCTGGGTCTGGGGAAGAGTGAGGCAGGTCCATTCCAGACACGAGCTTGAAAGTGCTGTGAGACGTGGGCGAGAGCAGATGGAGCTCAGAACTCAGGTCTCCTTCTCCATAGAGAACCCCAGGACCCAGTTCTGTCCCAGAGAAGTTGCTAACCACCCTCTGGGTTATGGGGAGAGACATCCTCTGCTATCCTGACCCCAACTTCCCCCTTTGCTCCACATTCAGAGGCCCTGGAGGTCTAACTCAACCCTTGGCTGCGCTGCTAGTGATAAGAAGAAGAATGAAAATAGCTGGTATGTGCCAGGCCCTGTGCTGAATTCTTTCCCTCATTATCTCATTAACCTTGACAATAACTCTCTGAGATGGGCATAAGACCCACTTTCCAGATGTGGGCAAGGTGAACTCAGATCTGTCTGACAGTGGCCTTCAGGCTCTTTCTGCTGCACTGGCCTTTCACCCCCTTAACATCCTGGAGGCCTCTGGCAGCCACACGCGCTCTCTACCAGCCCCTCTTCTGTTCATCAACTGCTCAGGCCTCCCTGGCTGGAAAGCACTTTCCTCTTCCTGACTCACCCTGATGGGAGGCCCATCCCCCTCTCTCCCTGGCAGTCTTTAACCTGGCACTTGGGGTCCCCTGAGCTGGCCCTGAAGGTTACCCCCACTTCCTGGCTTGTATGACTGGCAGTCCTGGGACTTTTCTTCTGCTTCTCCCACTAGCAGGGGCTCTGTCCTGGGCTGCTTTCTTTCCACTGTGCCTTCTCACTGGTGGGGTTCATCACACAGCACTGCTACATCTGGGCCACACCCAAGACTCTGCCTCAGTGTCTTCAGCCCAGAAATCTCTGCAGACTCCAGACCCATCTCCAGCAGCCTTCTGGATCCTAGTCAGGTGCACTGCTGACCGCCCCCACCGCCCCCTCCCCTCCCTCGCTGCGTGTCCAGCAGCCACCAGGGTCACTCCATTCCTCTGCTAAGGTCCTGCCCAAGTGACCTTCCCTTTCTGGCCCCAAGTTTCATAGTTTCTCACTGGGACCAACCCAGCAGCCACCTGACCAAGCTCCCTGCCTCTTGGCAACCCAACTCAGACCCATCACCCACCCCAAGGCCAGGCCATTGTTCAACTTACAGATCTGACCTCACGACTGCCCTGCCTGCAGCTCTTCATGGGCCCCATAGTCTGTAGTCACAGTCTTTAACTTTGTTGTTCAGGTGCCCCATCAGTAAAAGTGCTTTTGGGTGTGTGTCCCTCAGTATATAGTCACTCATCTAATAATTCTATACATGTTGTGGTAGCCAGCCTTCCAGATGGACCCCGATTATTCTCCCTGCTGGTGTTCATCCCCTTGTGTAGTTCCCTCCACACTGAGTAGGGCTGACCGGTATAACCACTAGGTTACTGTGGAGATGATGGAGTGTTGCTTCTGAGGCCAGGTCATAAGAGAGATTGCAGCTTCCGTCTTGTGCTCTCGGATCACTTGCTCTGGGGGAGCGGCTACCACGTTGTGAGGACATGCAAGCGGCCCTGTGGAGAGAGAGGCCCATGTGGTGAGCTGAGGCCTCCTGCCAGCAGCCAGCACTAACTTGCTAGCTGTGTGACTGAGTCACCTTGGAAGCTGGTCCTCCAGCCTCAGTCAAGTCTTCAAATGCACGATGCCCTGACTGACACGCTGATGGCAGCCTCATGGGAGACCGTGAGCCAAAAGCAGCCAGCTGAGCTGACCTTCAGAAACTGAGGGAGATGATCAGTACTCCTTGTTTTAAGTTGCCAAGTTTGGGGATGATCATTTTGCAGCAACTGATCACTAATACACATGTACAAGTCTGTTAGTATATCATAAAACATATCCCCAAGTAGAAATCTAAAGAAAAGGGATAAAAATGTATGTAAATAAAGTTCTAATGTTTTCTTACCACACTCCTAATGGATGATCTTGTGACCCTCTGGGGTGCCTGTCCCTCCTTTGGAGACCTCTGTACTTCCGAATGACATTCAGAACGCCTCACCCTGAGGTCGAAGGCCCTCTTCAGGCTGGTCCAAGCTACCTTTCTGCTTTCCTCTTCCCGGGGTCACTTGCTTATTACCACTGCTAAAATCCTACCTGTTCTTCTGGCCAACATTATAGACTTCCTCTCGGGAGCCTTTCTCGATTGCCCTGAAGGTGGGGTTCCCAGGTTTAGAGCCCAGCCTCTCTGAATTGCTCTCTGCATGTGCTCTGCACCCCACAGGGAAGCGTACTCAGAGGGGATGGGGGTTGCTTTGTGTGAAGTGTGTTGGCAGAGTTCTAAAAGTGGCCCCCAAGATTCCACGGTCATCCCGGGAACCTGTGAATATGTTGAGATACCACTCATATTCATGTTGTTAGATATGTGTATGTTACGTAAATAGTTGACCGTATGGATGACCATACATATGTATGCTGTACACACAGTTGACCTTAATACAGGAAGATTATCCAGGTGGGCCTAATCTGATCACACGAGCCCATTTAAAAGCACAGAGGAAGTCAGAGAGACTTGAAGCACTAGAGAGATTCCACACTCTGGTGCCGACTTTGAAGATGGAGGGCCATGTGATGAGGAAGCCTGCGGCCTCTAGGAGCGGAGGGTGGCCCCTGGCTGACAGTCAGCAAAGAAATGGGGACCTCAGTCCTACAGCTGCAAGGAGCTGGATTCTGTCAACAGCTTGAACAGGCTTGGAAGCAGATTCTTCTCCTTTGCCTCCAGAAATGAATACAGTCCTGCCAACCCCCTGATCTCAGCTTTGTGAGACCCTGAGCACAGAACCCAGTCAGACTTCTGCCCTACAGAACCGTGAGCTAACAAATAGGTGCTGTTTTGTGTGTGTGTGTGTGTGTGAGGTAGACCAGCCCTGAGCTAACATCCGTTGCCAATCCTCCTCTTTTTGCTGGGGAAGACTGGCCCTGGGCTAATGTCCGTGCCCATCTTCCTCTACTTTATGTGGGACGCCGCCACAGCATGACTTGACAAGTGGTGTGTCTGTCTACACCGGGGATCCGAACCTGCAGAGCCCAGGCTGCTGAAGCGGAGTGCGCGAACTTAACCACCACGCCACAGGGCCAGCCCCTAAATGGGTGCTGTTTTAAACCACCAAGTTTGTGGTACGTTATTACTCAGCAATAGAAGATAAACACATGAGGCTTTGTCCCTGAAGACCTTGCATGATTCGAGGTGTATATTCTCAAAAGAACAAATGTGAAGAGTGGGCGAGTTCTCAAAGTGCATAAATCTACCACCATGTGGTATAGTTTTGTTTTTAGCTACTTTTAGTCTCAGGACTATCTCTGGTATTTTGCAGAGCGCCTCCTTGTACATTGATGGCCTGTGTGTCATGTTGTTTGTCTGGCTTTCTTTGCAGCGTTTTATCACCTTTGACTCCCATTCTAAAGTTAGTGGCTTTGGAGGGTGTTTCTCAGCACTGGTCCAAGCACTGCTCCCTAATCAATGAGTCTGGGGAACATGGTTATAGGCAGAAACCAGATTTCAAAAACATCTTATTCCAGTGTAATGTGCAAACTGAAGAGTGCACAGATCATACGTGCATGGGTTTCTGCAGTTTTGCACACTGAACACAGCCATGCAACCAGTGTCCAGATCAAAAAGCTGAACATTTCCATCACCCCAGAGGCCCCCACCATGCTTCCTTCAAGTCACTACTTCTGCAAGGGTAACCACTTCTGACCAAAACAGCGTAGGTTTGTTTGCCTGAATAAACCAGATTGTAATGATAATATCTGAGAATGCCAAATTAACAGCCCAATAGTCAGCAAAATTACTGGCCATGGTCCCAGTGCATGCAAACAAGAGGGGCGTTTTCAAGACACAGACAAACAGGGGTGACCCAGGGCTTTCACATTTTATGCAAGGGATGTGTTCCTGAATATCTCACATGAGGTAAAACTATCCTAACTCAAGTCTAGTTTTCTCACTGAAATAACTGTAACAGGATTTGTATGACTTCACATTTGGGGCCTCAAGTAAGACTTAATGTCTTTAATATTGACCAATTTCTAATTTAGCATAATTCGAATTCACACACCCCTCCCTGAAAACAAACCTCTCTGAACCCCCCATGGAACTGTGAGGGACAGAGTTTAGCATCTCTGGGACCCTGGGGCCCAGCTGTGGTGACAGGATGGGGTCCCGGTTCTGAGGCCAGCACACAGGTCTTGGAATCGGGCTGCCCAAATTCCAGTGTGACCAAATTCCTTGCAGTGTGACCCTGGGTAAGCTCTTACCTTTCAGGGCCTCAGTTTCCTCATCTGCGAATCTGGGGAAATGAGAGGACTTAATGAATGAAAAGCCCCGGGCACACAGTAGGACGCCATGGAGGTTTGTTGGCCCCAATCCCAGCTGAGGTGGGAAAAGCCTATTCTCCTGCCTCTCCCTGCACTGCACCCCATGCTGCTTGGAGGACTTGACTTCCCAGGAGAGTGAAGCTAGTCAGCCCCGAGCTGGGGAGCCCAGCAGCTGAGCCCCCAAGGAAGCTGGGGCCCAGGCTCAGGTGCCAGGGTCAGAGGCCCAGATTGGGCAAGAGCAGAGAACGAGTCCCTTTGATCCTGGTCGGGGATATTTGGAGACACCAACAATTCTGGGAAATTTAGAGGCAGGAAATGAAAGGGGGAGGGGCAGAGGGAAACAGCAAACTGCACCCCAGCCCCTTCTGGCCTGGCCCACCTCTCAAACCGTGCAATGATTGAGGTTGACCGCATGTCGGGGTGGGGCGACAGACCAGGAGACTCCTCCTCTCTGGGGAGGAAAGCAGAGGTAACCTATCCCCTGCTCCCACCCCCACACAGCCCCTGAGTTCCCAATCCATTTCCACTTCTGTTTACCGTCCAAAGTCCCGGGCCCTGGAGATGCCAGGTTCAGCGTGTTCAGATACACAGACAGGCAGACACACAGACACGCAGTGCACAGGGCTCAGGGCCCTCGTATGGACCCTGCCCCCTCCCCTCCTACCATCCTGGGCTATCCACGCACCCCAATTCTCCAGGCTTCAGCTCCCTCCTTAGCTGGGGATCTGCACAGCAGTGAGGGACCCAGGAGTCAACCTTGAGACCTTCAGCAAGTAAAAGGGGAAGAAAGGCAGGAGGACTGACTGGGGGTGGGAGGGGGAGGGGATGGAGGGGACTTGCTGTCATGAGGGGTGGGGGCTGGGTGGGAAAACTTCAGAGGATGGATTTTGGATGTCAGGCCTGGGAGGGAATAGGGGAAAGGAAAAAGGTCTCCATGTAGCCACCCATCACTTAGAAAGGGACCAGATCTCACACCCCAACTCCCTACAGCCCCAACCTCAGCCCTAATCCCAGCCTTGACCTAGACCCAGGCTCAGCCAGCCTTACCATGACAAAGGAATATCAAGATCTTCAGCATCTGGACAACGAGGAGAATGGCCATCAGCTCCGAAAAGGTGAGGGGACACCCCCATTTCTGAAAGGTGAACATTAGGTGGCTCTCACCACCTCACCTTCTGACTCTATCTCTGGGTCTGCCCCCTCACAAGAACATGGTGTCTGAGCCGCCACTCTTAGGGGAGGTGCAGGGTGTGAAGCTGCAGTCTTTCTTGGTGACAGGTACCCAAGGCTTCTGCATGACCCTCCTGACCCTTGCCATGTCACCCACCTCTCAGGACCCTGGGGAGGGGGTGGACCCAGGGGGTGGGAGTAACTGAAAGAAGTTAGGCCCCTGCCTCCTTTCCTCTTCCAACACCCAGAGAGCCTTGGCCATGTGTGTGAGTGTGAGTGAGTGTGAGTGTGAGTGTCTGGGGTCAGTTTGGTCAAGGGGGTAAGGTTTCTGTGAAGAAGCTGAGGGATCTCTGCTCCGAGGGAGGATGAGGGTCACCATCAAGAAACAAGCCCTGCTTCTTTCTCATGTGAGCAAAGATGTTGTCTGGGCTGAGCAAGGATGAAATTCCTGGGGGATTGGAGTGGGCAGTGTCCTTTGATGGGGGAAGGGGCTGCAGGAGAGGAGAGAATGGGGGGAGGCCCCCACATTCCAGCTCACAGGGACAGGGCTCCCCAAGAGGGAGCAACTTGAGGGGCCTGAAGTCTGGTTACTCCACCTTCTCTCTCTGGACCCAGCCAAAGAGGAATGGGATTCACGGGTAGAGACAGAAAATCCCTTCTTTTGACCCTTTGGGGGTGGAGCAGTGCCTCCCCAGCTGGCCGCCCACTCCATCAGTCTCCTGCAGTTCACAGACTCCATCCTCAAGGCTCTGATGAGGTTCATCAGCTGCAGTGACACAGTCAAGCCACTAGGTGTCAGCAAAGGCTCAGGACCTGGGTAGGGCTAGGGCAGGTCAAAGCTTTGCACCCCCTTGGACCCGTCTTCCCTTCCCCACCTCCAGTTGCCTCTGGCCCCTCAGGGTCACCCACTGCCCAGATTTCTTAATCTATATGGTTCCTCCTAGGCTATTAGAAGCGCCTTAGCCTGCTCTTCTAGGACCCCAGAGCTGCCTTAGGCTCCTGTCTGTCCCTGAGACCCTGACACCCTCTCCTCTTGCAGGGCCACCTCCTCCCCAGCCGTTCTTTCAACGTCTCTGCTCTGGAACCCGCCTTCTCCTGCTCTCCCTAGGCCTCAGCCTCCTGCTGCTCGTGGTTGTCTGTGTGATCGGATCCCAGAGTGGGTGCCCTGGGGGTGGGCTGGGAAGGGAGCAATGTTGCGGGGGACAGTGGTAGAAGGAGTGCTAGCTGCTGTGATGGTGAACACAGCCCCCTCATTTTGTCCTATCCCCACTGGCTCCTGCCCAGACTCCAAGCTGCAGGAGGAGCTGCAGACTCTGAGAGAGATGTTCAGCAACTTCACAGGGAACACTGAGGTCGAGGTCAAGGCCCTGAGCAGCCAGGGTGAGGAGGGCTGGGGGTGGGGGTTGGTAGAAGGTTAGGGATGTTGGGACACTGAGCAAGTCTCTCCCCCAGGAGGAAGTGTGGGCAGAAAGATGAAGTCCCTGGAGTCCCAGCTGGAGAAACAGCAGCAGGACCTGAGTGAAGGTCAGAGAGGGAGCAAGTGTGCGTGTGCGTGTGTGTGTGTGTGTGTGTGTGTAGGATACAGGGGATTTCTCAGGCAAACCAAGGGCTGTGGCAGGGGCCTCTGTGATTGATCTTGGGGCCCCAGCATTCAGATGACAGACTCTTCCCAACCCCCAGCGCTCCTCCTGACCTCCTTTTCCTCCCCCATTTTATCTTCCCTCCTCGTCTGCCCTCTGTCTCCCCAGAGCACTCCAGCTTGCTGCTCCACGTGAAGCAGTTTGTGTCTGACCTTCGAAGCCTGAGCTGTCAGATGGCCATCCTCCAGGGCAATGGTGAGGAGGTGGGGCGCCCAGCCCCACTTTCCTGCCCACTTACCCTCCAGGCAGCGCCTCAGCCCCTCCACCCTCCTCCTGCCCCCCAGGCTCTGAAAGGACCTGCTGCCCCGTTAACTGGGTGGAGCATGAAGGCAGCTGCTACTGGTTCTCTCGCTCTGGGAAGCCCTGGCCCGAGGCCAACAAATATTGCCAGCTGGAGAACGCCCACCTGGTGGTAGTGGGCTCCTGGGATGAGCAGGTGAGGGCCCCGGAGGGCTCATCTGGGAGACTGGCTGGTCTAAGGAGAGGTCACCACCCGCCTCCTCTCTCCCCAGAAATTTCTCCAGCACCACATGGGCTCTGCGCACACCTGGATGGGCCTCACCGACCAAAATGGGCCTTGGAAATGGGTGGACGGGACCGACTACGAGACGGGTTTCAAGTGAGCATGCGCCCCGCCCCGCCCTCCCCACCCGGTGGCCCCAGGCGCCAGGGCCTCCTGGGGGCCCAGCTGAGGGGCTGGCCTCCTGGGTCACGTCCGGCTCGTCCCTTCAGGAACTGGAGACCAGAGCAGCCAGACGACTGGTACGGACACGGGCTTGGGGGAGGCGAGGACTGCGCCCACTTCACGGAGGACGGCCGCTGGAACGATGACGTCTGCCAGAGGCCCTACCGCTGGGTCTGCGAGACGGCGCGGGACAGGGACAGCTAGGAGCCTCCCTCTCCTAATTTATTTCCTCAATGCCTTTACCCGCCAAAGGGGCTGGGATTGGGGATCCTCCTATCTGTGGGCCTCCCCCACCTTCTCGGGGGAATGGGCCGTGTCTGAGGAATGTAGAATGATGTTTGGAGGGATGGGGAGCTTGGAACCCATGTCACTTTCTGTAGTTTGCCAACTTTGTCAACTTTTTTAGAGTAAAAAGAAGAGAGGAATACTAAACATTCTGAGTTGTCTGGTTATTGAGGATGAGGGATCAGAATTGGGCTGGTTGACACTAAAAACCCCTGGGCAGGCCGGCGGCGAGGGGCAGGGGGAGAACTGAATGGGCTTTGGGTCAGATGGCCTGGTTCCATTCTTTACAGGTGTGGGAGTTAAGGCAGTTATTCCACTCTCTGATTCTCAGCTGTAATTGTATGGTATGGTATGGTATTGTATTGTTACCAGAACCATCCACCTCCAGCAATCCCCCCAGAAACAGAACCACCCCAATGTGTTGAGTGCTTCAAAAGCTTCGAGTGAAACTCATTGGTGCCTGTTGCAAGCAGTACAGTGAAGGGAAGCCGCAAATACAGTGAAGGAAAAGATGAGCCCACAACCAAGAATCACCAAATGTGAGGAAAACCAGTACCATGTAAGGGAAGACCCCAAATAGATAGACTCCTCAACCCAGGATGGGAGTTAACAGGACAAACAGATTAAGATTTTACAGACACTTTTGGGATAATCAACAAAAATTGACAACAATATTAGCCCACGAATAAGACCCCATCTAATTTGAAAAAGGAGCAATGCTCTGACTATAATAAAATAAAGTTAGAAATGAGCACAAAAGTATAGCCAAAAAAGATCTACAACATGTAAATTTCTCACCATCTTTCTTGATAACTTTCAGTTTAAGAGAAAATTGAAATAAAGTCAAGTGATATAGAAATGAACAAGGAAAGCACTACATCCTGAGACTGTGGAAAGGTGAAAAGCAGTTTCCAGGAAGAAATGTATATAGCCTTAAGTGCACTTATTAAAAAACAGGAAAGGCTGAATTGAAATAAGCTAACTCAAGAAACTTGAAAAAGAATAGCAAAATAAATCCCCCCAAATAGAAGGAAGAAATTGATTTCAAAAAAAGCAAAAAGTAATAAACTAGAATATAAAAACATAGATATGATCAACAAAAGAAAAATCTGATTCTTGGAAAAGGTGAATAAAATAAACAAATATTAAGGAGAAAAAAGGAAACACAGACACCTGACTTTAGAAAGGAGAAAGTTTCCAGAAATAGAGATATATACGATATAATGATATAACACTCCCAGATTTGAAACAGCAGAGTAAAGACAGTGTTTTTCCTACCATTGTTATAATTTCTAGGTTAATCCCATAGAAACAGAGCTTATAATTCCAAATTTATAAGGGGGAAAAAGGAAGAAAAAATATTAATCTTAAGGAACGGCAGGAAAGGAGGGTAAAAGAAACAGAACAGGTAGATAAGAAAAAGCACAAAATAAAAGGTTAGTTATGAATCCAAATATGTTGCTGATTGTATTAAATGCAAAAGACTAAATTATCCTGTTAAAAGACAAGAACTTCCAGACAGAATAAAAAGTAAAATACAACCATATGCCCAAGAGACACATCTAAAACAGTAGTTGAAAGCAAAAGCATTAAAAAGATATATTAGGCAAATTATAATCAAAATAACCATATAAAGTACACTTTAAAATAAAAAGTATTATTAGAGATAAAGAGGGTCACTTCCAAATGATAAAAGGCTTAATTCAACAAGAAGATACACCAGTGTTAAATATATGTGCACTGAATAACACAGCCACAAAATACAGGTGATAAAAATTTTAGAAGTACAAGAAAAAAAGACAAATCTATATTCATGGTAGGAGATTATAGTACATCTCTCTCAGTAATAGACAGATCAAGCAGACAAAAAATCACTAAGGAAACAGATGTTTTGAACCCCAGATTGAATTGTTATGATCCAATGGACATATTTAGTACACTGCAGCCATCAACTACACAATTCTTTTCAAGCTCGTTAGGACATTTTTAAAAAATTGAGCAAATACTGGGCCATAAAACAAGTTTTAACTGTTTCAAATAGAGAATTTTCACTATAATGACCAGAAATGTAAGATTCCTTTATAAAATATTAGCTAACCCAATCAAGTGGTGTATTAAGAGAGAATACGTTCAACTAGCACATATGTGAAGAATTCAAAGATGGTTTAACATCAGAAAAATTTATTAGTAAAATAGACTTAAGGAGCACAGAAGACCAGATTAATGGAGTACAAAAGAAAAAATTATATAACACAGAAAAAGCATTTGGCAAAAGTTCAACACTTATTTATGATGAAATATTTTAGGGCCTTGGCTGCTTCCACTTTGTTGCTCTACTCTTCTCAACATGTGGATTCTATCACATGTTCCAAGATGTCAGCCCCACTCCAGCCATGACACATTCCAGGCAACAGAAAGGAGAGAAGAGAGGAGAATGGTGTGTTCTCTCTCTATGTGAGGACGCTTCTGGAAGTTGTATGCACTTTAGTTTACATCTCTTTGATCAGAAATAGTCCCAGGGCCACAGTTAGCTGCAAATGTTGCTGAGAAGTGTACTCTTTATTTTAAATGGCCAAATTTCAGCTAAAAACCAGAGGATTCTATTAATGTAGAGCAGGAGTCAGCAAACTATGGCTCACACCTGTATTTGTAAATAAAGTTTTATTGGAACACAGCCATGCTCATTTGTTTACATATTGTTTCTGATTGCTTTCATGCTATAAGCAGGGTCGAGTAGTTACAACAAAGCCCGATAGCTCTGTAAAATTTGCTATCTGGTCTTTTACAGAAAATTTTTGCCCACCCCTCGTGTAGAGAAAAGGAGAGAATGGATATAGGGGTCAATTAGAAGTCTCTGCCATACTGCTATTGTGCTGCTGTTTAACATCATCCTGCGCATCCTGGCCAAAGTGCACAAGACAGGAAAAGGCATCAGAGCTGTAAGGATCGGAAAGGAAGAGATAAAACAATATGATCATCTACATGGAAAATCAACACCATCAACAACTAGACCTAATAAGAGGCCTCAGCGGGTGTATGTCAGCTATCCCCATGATACTGCACAAAGTACACACAAGAAAAAAACTAAAATTCTTTCCAAATTAATATATAAATTCAATGCAAGGAAAGTACAAGTTTCAGCTGGAGTTTTAAAAACAACTCAACAATCTTTTTCAAAAAAATATAGAGAAAGATAAAAGACAGTTTGGGGGAAAAAAGGCAAAAATCGGGAGAAAAGGAAACTGCACTTTTCAGATATTAGAATATATTACAAAGCCATATTCATAAAAACAGAATGGTTATGATACAAGAACAGACAAGTAGACCAATAGTATAGAATAGGGGGCCTCGGAGACAGAACTATGCACAAATGGGAACTTAACATTACAATAAAGGAGGCACCTCAAATTGGTGGAGGAAAGGCATTATTGGGAAAACCGGCTCTCCATATGAAGAAAAACAATCCATACTGACATCACATGCAAGAGTCTATTCAAGACCTAAACATAAAAGGTAAAATTACAGAAGTAATAGGAAAAAAAATAGGGAGGAGACTCTTTTTACCAAGGGGCACAGAAGAACTGCATAAATAAGGCTTTCAAAGCAAATACCAAAAAATTTAGTGAAATTGCATGAAAATTTGAAATTTCAGCTCAATGACAATGTATCAGTTAGGCTCCCAGCAAGAAACAGATGGCATACTTGAAATGGGTAATTAGAGGATGGTTTAATAAAGGGACAGTTTACAAAGGTGTGAACAGGATTAGGAAAGCCACAAGTAAAAGGGCAGGAGCTCAGGTGTCCCAGCAGTGGGGAGTTGTTAGCTCCTCCAGGAACACAGGGAGAGAGACAGCTGTGTGGGTCGCAGAGCTGTGACTTTGTCAGTCTGTTGTGGCTTTTGGTCGCAGGAGGCAGCTGGCCCACAGCTACTCTGCAGGGAGGGACTGGGGGAGTCAATAGCCTTCTCTTCCTCCTTCTGATTTCCTGCTAGTGCTGGAAGCCAGATGGCAAGGGAGCAATTTGTTGCAGCCATACAACTCTGCCTCCAAGGGCACTGGATGTGGAGGGACAAATGGAAGACATCCAGCACAGAAGGAGCCCAGGGATGAAGAAACAGATAGGAAATGTGTTAGAGAAGAAGCAAAGGATATAAACAGACAGTTCACTGAAGAGGAACTCCTGGGGTCTAATGTGCATATGAAGACATGCTTATAATCACTAGTAATGAGAGAAATGCAGTTAAAAACATCAATGAGCCATCTCTTTACACGCGTCTGAATGACAAAAATTAGACAAGAAATCAAGTGCTGGCAAGGATGAAGGGGAAATGAGAATCTTATGTACTGCTGAGGGGATTATAAATTGGAATAGCCATTCTGCAAGGTATTTAGCGGAATTAAGAATGCATATATGCCATGATTCCTGCAATCCTACTTCTGGGTATACATCTACATTCTCTCACTGGTACATTATGGGACACTTAGAAGATGTTCACAGCAGGGCTGTTCGGGTAGCAGGAACCGGAGGTGACCTAGGTGCCTGCTGATGGCCTTCCGTGGCAGGCGTGCCTGATGGACCACTGACCAGCATTTAGAAACAGTGACTATGGTGCAGTCACGATGAAAAACAGCATGGAGGATTCTCAAAAATTAAACTAGATCTACCATATGATCCAGCAATCCCACTTCTGGGTATGTATCCAAAGGAAACGAAATCAGGATCTCAAAGAGATATCTGCACCCTCATATTCATTGCAGCATTATTCACAATGCCCAAGATATGGAAACAACCTAAGGGTTTATTGATGAATGAATGGATAAAGAAAGTGTGGTGTGTGTATACACACACACACACACACACACACACACAATGGAATATTATTCAGCCATGAAAAAGAAGGAAATCCTGCCATTTGCAACAACATGAATGAACCAGGAGGACATTATGCTAAGCGAAATAAGCCAGACAGAGAAAGACAAATACTGTATGATCTCACTTATATGTGGAATCTAAAAAAGTTGAACTCATAGAACCAGACAGTAAAGAGGTGGTTGCCAGGGGCTGGGGGAGTGGGAGATATTGCTCAAAGGGTACAAAGTTTCAGTTATAAGATGAATAATTTCTGGGGGTCTAATGAACAGCGTGGTGATCATAGTTGATAATACTGTATGGTGTACTTGAAATTTGCTCAGAGAGTAGATCTTAAGTGTTCCCACCGCACACACAAAATGGTAACCATGTGAGGTGATGGATGTGTTAATTAACTTGATTGTGGGAATCATTTCACAATGTGTATATATATTAAATCACCATGTTGTACACCTTAAAAAAATCATGTTGTACAGCCTAAATATAGACAGTTTTTATGTGTCAATCATACCTCAGTAAAGCTGGAAAAAAGTCAATTAAAGTGTATTGCACAGAAAAAAAAAACAGTGACTACATGTACACACAGCACTATGGAGAGACCTAAAATCAGTATTGAATGAAAAAAGTAAAAAAGAGAATGCAGTCTAGAACACAATAACGTTGATAAAAATCAATAGCCTACATGCACAATAGCGCTACATAAATTTCAAGGATCCATACATTTTCAGGGACGTGTCACACCCATTCAAGTGGTTGCTTAAGGAGGGGAGAATGGCAGGTGCAACCAGGATGAAGGAAAAACATCGGAGAGAAGAACCTGGAACAGACTGAAGCTGAGAGCGTGGCTTGAACTGAGGAGTGGGGGAAACTCAACCTCATTTCTGGTCCAGAAGGAAAATGCACATGTACGTCTCCACCTGCACACTGCCAGGATCCTTCTGGGGAAAGAGGAGACACAGTCCACCAGAGACTGGGGGCCCAGATAAGGAGGGGAACCATCCCCTGGACTAGCCTGGAGGTCGATCCAGAGAGAGAAATAAGAATAAAATCATTAGAAAGGAGGAGGTCAATTTTTTTTAAAATGTGCAGACTTTAGGTGTCTCCTATTTCTATGCAATGGGGGCTACACAGCATCGCCTGTGAAAGGTTTTTCTCAGAGAACCTTGAGCCTCAATCTGCCTAAGCTTCTAGTGCTAACTGTCAGTTTATAGGAAATTCAGCGGGGAGGGGAACATGCAGACAGGAGTACATTCCATCAAATCCAGAAGGTGGATGATTTTTAAGAGCCAATTTCTGATTTATTCAACAAATAAACGACATGAAGAGAAAAAAAGAGGGAGGGGGAATTGTTATGGATTAAAAGAGCCTTAAGAGACACATCCAGTACATGTGGGAACTTGGACGCTGATTTGAACAAACCGATTGTAAAGAGACATTATGGGAAAATCAGGTAAATTTGAATACTAACTGGATAAGGCATTATTGTGAATTATTTTTGGTATGATAATCGTATTGTGGTTAAATTAAAAACAGAAGATTCTCTATTTTAGAGATACATTCGGAAATAGTTACAGGCGAAATTATATGTCTGAGATTTACTCTGAAATAATTCAGCTGGGTGGTGGGGGAGGTGGGAGGGGGTATAGAAGAAACAAAACTGGTCATATATAATTGTTGAAGCGAGTGAAGGGTATATGGGTGTTCACCATACTGTTTTCTCAACTTTTGTACATATTTTATTCACTGGAGCTGAACCAGAAAATGCAGGGCCTAAAGACAGGACTTAATGGAAATATAGGGGACAACAGATTTTTTTTGTAAGTGCAATACAAGGAAATGATATTTTGCTTCTACAGGAAAGATTGACAGATTTGACTTCACTAAAATTAGAAACAAGCAATGGACTTGGAAGAAATATTTGCAACATTTATAACAGGTAATTAATACCCAGAATACAAAGAACACCTATAAAATAACAAGAAAAAAGCAATGCAACAGAGAAACAGGAGATTATAGTAAATATTTGTCATCTCTGTTTTAGGGAATCCCTCATTATGTGCATACCTGGGGGCACAAGTAGCCAAAGACTGTGTTGTCCCTCTCACCTCCCTGGTGTAGCTGGGGGTGGGGGTGTGTGTACCTTAGATGTTGCCCACTGGACCCTGTCTCCCAGAACGTTGAGTCTGGAGTCTGTGGTGCAAATTTGTGATCATAGTTGGAAGTGGGGGGATCACGCTTAAGGTCTTTAAGAAATTAAGTAAAATATTCAGGCTGCGAAATAATATATACGATATAATCCCCTCTATGTAGTGGCCCCCCACCCCCAACTCAGTTGCTGTATATTTCCTTAACTCACACCAGTGGTTGTTGATTTTTCTCTCATCCAGTCATCCTCTCTCCCTCCATGGATTCTCTCCATGTTTAAAGACTTTTGCATCAGAAATTCCCCACTTAACCCCCTGGCTCCTCTCCAGACACTGTCCTCTCTCCCTCTCTATTGCCTCAAGTTATCTGTGCTTTGGGGAATAAAAGGAGGGGCTGTGGCCTGGATTTAGCAGAGGCAGACCAGGGAGGGCTGCAGTATTGTGGAGGAGTTACAAGCTTGTCAGAGGTATTAAAGGGAGGGGCAGGGCGCCAAAGGCTGGAGAACTCAGGAATGTTTGGGTTAGAGCCTGACGTGTGTGTGTGTGTGTGTGTGTGTGTGTGTGAGTGTGTGCGTGAGTGCATGTGCATGCTGGGAAGGAGAGTCAGAGGAGAGGAAGCCATGTCTCAGGAGTTTTTGGGTCCCCCACCCTGACTCTCTGGAGGGCCAACTTAGCCATTCCTACCCCTCATCATAGCCCCTGAGAGGACTGTCCCCTGGTGCTCACTCTCACCTACATGAGGTGACACAGGGAGTGGCTTCTGACTGCAGGCCAGACTGGTCCCAGTTCTGTTCAACAGCCATGTGGAGGTGGTGTGATGTTTCTTGGCAGTAGGGAAACCAATTGGCTCAAGGGATTCTCCCATAAAACCCAATGGTCTCACTATGAGTCAGAATCCCACAGGAGGCCTATCTTACTTTGAGTATTTCCCAAAAGCAGAGCCTGAGAGAAAGGCTTGGGAGGGAGCTTGTTTCCTTGGGAGCTGACTCCAGGAAGCAGGAGTGAAGGAGCAGAGAGTGAGATGGGGAAGGGGAAAGACCAGTAGAGATGTATTGCCAAGGTTTCTGCACACTTTGGCGGCTCACCAGCATCTCCTAAGTGTACAGATGGTGGACCGAAAGGAGGGGTGGCTGGAGTATTTCTCCACAGCTCCCATTCCCCATGGGTGTTAACTCCCCAGCAGTTCTGGGCTGGACTTGTGCTGGCTGGGCTGGCTCCTAGTGGCGCTAGAGAAGACACTGGGTCAGAAAGTATGTCTCATGCTTGAGGTGGGATGCTGTTAGCAGGAGGAGCTGTCTGAGCCCACACAGAACTGTCCACCTCTGTTGTGGCCGAAATTGGAGACAGTCAGGGGCATGTGATGTGGGGCACCGGAGGGGTCTGCCACAAGCCCCATACCCAAACTCCAGAAAGAAGAATGAGGATGCACAATAGCAACCAATACATAAAACACCTAGGAATGAACTTAGGAAATGTGCAAGATGTGTATGAAAACAGCTGTAAAACTCTAATGAAGGTCATACAAAGGCTTGAATACAGCCAACTTATTCTTGGCTAGGGAGTCTCAATAGTGCAATGATTTCAGTTTTCCTTAGATTAATGTATGATGTCAAGGTTATCCAAATCAAAATTTCTATGCAGTGCTTTTTTTTCTTTTGAATTTGACAACATGAGTCTAAATTTCCCTGGAAGAATAAAGTGTGAGAAGAGTCAGCAGAAAAATTTTAAAAGAACAACCATCAGGGAACTTGTCCTATCAGGTATTAAAATATATTATAAAGTTAAGTAATTAAAACACATTTGGCACTGGCATAGGAATGGACCGCTGAATCAATGACATGGAATAGACTCCAGAAATGGATCCAGGGAATTAGCTGGGGCTGTTTTGGTTGTAAGTGACAGAAATTCAACAGGAACCAGCTTAAGGAAAGAAGGGAGTTTATCAGAAGGGCTGTGGAACATCTTGGGGGATCTCTGGGCAGGGGTGCAGCTGGGCCTCATGAATCAAAACGGGGACTAGTGCTCTGTAGGGGACCCAGGAAGGGCTCTCTGTATCACCTCCACTTCTTTCAAAGCATCTGCCTCACTCCTCTGTCTTATTCAGCCTTGCTTCTCTGCTCTTCAGTTCACATCCTAACAACACTCCTGAGTTTTATAGCCTACATGATTAGTCCTCCCTTCTTCTTTCCCCCCAGACTCCCAGGGAAGACACTGATTGGCTCTCTGTGGGTCAGCTGACTGGCACTGTGCCAATAAACTGGAGCCAAGGGCAGAGTCATGTCATGGCAGCTGCTGTGGTGACCACATAGAAAGGAGGGAGAGTGTTCACAGAAATGTGGTGATTGGGGTTTGGAGGTGGTGGTGGGAAAACCATGCAATAGGAACAATAGATATCTATTACACCCAGGTACATACAGGAGTTTGGTAGATAGTGTGACATAATAAGAAATATAAATAGTGGTGTCTGTTCCTAGTTCCTGACATAGAGCTCCCTAAACCCTTGTAATTTCCTGAGTGATAGGGGGTGATAAGAGCATCTTACACAGAGTTCCTAAATCCTTTGGCTTTTCTTTGACGAGAAGAGCATCTTTTGTTCTAGTGAGGGGACTCTTGGATGGCTTCAGGATGGGGGTTGGTCACCAGAAAGACCAAGCCATGATTAGAAGCTTGGAACTTTCAGCCCTGCCCCCCATCTTCCATGGATGGGAGACGGGGTGGAGATTGAGTTAATAATCCATCATGCCTACGCGGTGAGGCCTCCATGAAAATCCCCAAACTACAGGATTTGGAGAGCTTCTGGGTTGGTAAACACATCCATGTGCCAGGAGAGTGGTGTACCCCAACTCCACAGGGACAGAAGCTCCTGCACTTGGGAACTTTCTAGACCTCACCTTATGTATCTCTTCATCTGGTTGTTTATCTGTATCCTGTATCATATCCTTTAAAACAAACCAGGAGATGTAAGTGTTTCCCGAGTTCTGTGAACCATTATGGCAAATCATTGAATTTGAGAAGGGATTGTGGGAACCCTTGATTTATTGCTGGTTGGTCAGAAGTACAGGTGACAACCTGGGACGTGTGATGGCATCTGAAGTGGAGGGGGGCAATTTTGTGGCACTGAGCCCTTAACCTGTGGGGTCTGCACTAACTCCAGGTAATTAGCGTCATAATTGAATTGTAGGACACTCAGCTGGTGTCTGCAGAGTTGGAGAATTGGTTGGTGTGGGGAAAAAAACCCATGCATTTGGTGTCAGAAGTGTTGTGAATAAGAGTAAACAAGAATTTTCCTTTAATAACTAAGGAGGAGTTTCAAATCAGAGGAGAAAAGATGCAGTAAATGGTGGTGGGACAGTTGCTATCCAATTCACTGACCTCATCACTTTAAAAAAATATTTGATGATGGAAATAATTTCTTTCTTTCTTTCCTTTTTTTTTTTTTTTTGAGGAAGATCGTCCCTGAGCTAACATCTGTGCCAGTCTTCCTCTATTTTGTATGTGGGTCAGCGCCACAGCATGGCTTGAAGAGCGGTGTGTGTGTCTGCGCCCTGGATATGGGCTTGTGAACCCCAAACCACTGAAGCGGAGTGTGCGAACTTAACCACTACACCACTGGGCCAGCCCTGGAAATAGTTTATTTCTTATGTGCTATCTTTCTCAATTCTGAATGCCTGGAATGCTACTTTTCAAAAACAGTTTCAAGTGTTTCCTTTCATACTAACGGGTTAAAAAACAGTAGAATTGGTACAGAGGAGCTATGGTTACCCCTAATGTTTTAAAAAGAGGTGAAGAAAACTTCAAATTTCAAAGCTTAAAACGTTTTCTGTGGAATAAAACCCCAAGAGCTTCTTCCCTCCCCTGAAGTCACAAGTTTTACCATAAATAAACTCTTTTGAAATAACCATGGAATGCATTCCACCTGTCTGGGGGGAAACATCCTGTGGCTAACATCTTAATGCCCCTAAATGATTCGCTGAGTCCGACCGTTCAATGATGTATTGCTATCAACTGGTTTTCCTAAAGACCTTTCACCAAATACAAGACCTTCGGCACAGCACACACCTGTAGCATAGTTCATATATTCAGACTTTTCTATTATAGTGCTTATGTTGCCATTTTGGTCAGGATAATAATAACAGGTGTAAATAGCTTTCTTTTTTAAAAATTTTCATTTTTATTGATGTCTTAATAGTTTATAACATTGTGGGGTTTTAGCTGTACATTATTTTTTGTCCGTCACCATGTGGATGCATCCTTTCACCCCTTGTGCCCACCCCCTACCCCCCTTCCCCTTGGTAACCACCAATCAGTTCTCTCTGTCTGTGTGTTCATTTATATTCCACATATGAGTGAGTTCATGCAGTGTTTGTCCTTCTCTCTCTGGCTTATTTCACTTAACATAATACCCTCTAGGTCCATCCATGTAGTTGCAAATGGGACAATTCTGTCTTTCTTATGGCTGAGTAGTATTCCATTGTATATATATACCACATCTTCCTTATCCACTCATCAGTCGAGGGATGCTTGGGTTCCTTCCACTTCTTGGCTATAGTGAATAATGCTGCAATGAACATAGGGGTGCCTAACCCTCTTGGGATGGTTGATTTCATGTCCATTGGTTGGATGCTCAAGAGTGGGATGGCTGGATCATAATGTATTTCTATTTTTAATTTTTTGAGGACTCTCCATACTGTTTCCCATAGAGGCTGCACCAGTTTGCATTCCCACCAGCAGTGAATGAGGGTTACCATTTCTCCACAACCTCTCCAACATTTGTTGTTGGAGATTATAGCCATTCTAACGGGTGTAAGGTGATATCTTAGTGTAGTTTTGATTTGCATTTCCCTGATGATTAGTGATGTTGAACATCTTTTCATGTGTCTATTGGCCATCTGTATATCTTCCTTGGAAAAATGTCTGTTCATATCCTCTGTCCATTTTTTGATCGGGTTGTTTGTTTTTTTCTTGCTCAGTTGTATGAGTTCTTCATATATTATGGAGATTAATCTCTTGTCCGATAAACAATTTGCGAATATTTTCTCCCAGCTGGTGGGTTGTCTATTCATTTTGATCCTGGTTTCATTTGCCTTGTAGAAACTCTGTAGTCTGATGAAGTTCTGCTCATTTATTTTTTCTTTTGTTTCCCTTGTCCGAGTAGACATGGAATCTGAAAGGACCCCTTTATGACGAATGTCAATTGGTGTACTGCCTATATTTTCTTCCAGGAGTTTTATAGTTTCAGGTCTCACTTTCAGGTCCTTAATCCATTTTGAGTTGGTTTTTGTGTACGGCGATAGAAGATGGTCTACTTTCATTCGTTTGCATGTGGCTGTCCGATTTTCCCAGCACTATTTATTGAACAGACTTCCCTTTCTCCATTGTATGTTCTTTGCTCCTTTGTTGAATATTAGCTTCCATAGGTGTGTGGTTTTATTTCTGGGCTTTCAATTCTGTTCCATTGATCTGTGTGTCTATTTTTGTACCAGTACCATGCTGTTTTGATTACTATAGCTCTATAGTATATTTTGAAATCAGGGGTTGTGATGCCTCTAGTTTTGTTCTTTTTTTTCAGGATTGCTTTAGCTATTTGGGGTCTTTTGTTGCCCCATACGAATTTCAGTATTTTTTGTTCTATTTCCGTGAAGAATGACATTGGGATTCTGATTGGGATTGCATTGAATCTGTAGATTGCTTTAGGTAGTATGGACATTTTAACTATGTTTATTCTTCCAATCCATGTGCATGGAATTGTTTTCCATTTCTTTATGTCTTCCTCGATTTCTTTCAATAGTGTCATAGTTTTCATTGTATAGGTCTTTCACCTCCTTGGTTAAATTTATTCCCCCTTGGTTAAATTTATTCTTTTTGTTGCAGTTGTAAATGGGCTTGCCTTTTTGAGTTCTCCTTCATTAGCATATAGAAATGCAACTGATTTTTGTAAGTTGATTTTATACCCTGCCACTTTGCTGTAGTTGTTGATTATTTCTAGTAGTTTTCCAATGGATTTTTTTGGGTTTTCTATGTATAAGATCATGTCGTCTGCAAATAGTGAGAGTTTCACTTCTTCATTGCCTATTTGGAGTCCTTTTATTCCTTTTTCTTGCCTAATTGCTCTGGCCAAAACTTCTAGGACTGTGTTGAATAAGAGTGGTGAGAGTGGGCACCCTTGTCTTGTTCCTGTCCTCAAAGGAATGGCTTTTAGTTTTTCCCCATTGAGTAGGATGTTAGCTGTAGGTTTGTCATATATGGCCCTTATTATGTTGAGGCACTTTCCTTCTATACCCATTTTGTTGAGAGTTTTTATCATAAATGGATGTTGGATCTTGTCGAATGCCTTCTCTGCATCGATTGAGATGATCATGTGGTTTTTATTCTTCATTTTGTTAATGTGGTGTATCACGTTGATTGATTTGCAGATGTTGAACCATCCCTGTGTCCCTGGTATAAAGCCCACTTGATCATGGTGTATGACCTTTTTGATGTATTGCTGTATTCGGTTTGCCAATATTTTGTTGAGGATTTCTGTGTTAGCAACATTGGCCTGCAGTTTTCCTTCTTTGTATTGTCCTTGTCTGGCTTTGGTACCAGGATGATGTTGGCCTTGTAGAATGTATTAGGAAGTATTCCATCTTCCTCTATTTTTTGGAAAAGTTTGAGAAGGATAGGTGCTAAAAATCTTCTTTGAAGGTTTGGTAAAATTCTCCATGGAAGCCATCTGGTCCTGGGCTTTTATTTTTTGGGAGGTTTTTGATTACTGTTTCAACCTCTTTACTTGTGATTGGTCTATTCAGATTCTCTATTTCTTTTTGATTCAGTTTTGGGAAGTTGTATGCATCCAAGAATTTGTCCATTTCCTCTAGGTTGTCCAATTTGTTGGCATAAAGTTTTTCATAGTATTCCCTAATAATCCCTTGTATTTCTGTGGTATCTGTTGTAATTTCTCCTCTTTCATTTCTAATTTTACTTATTTGAGTCTTCTCCCTTTTTTTCTTAGTGAGTCTGGCTAAGGGTCTGTCAATTTTATTTATCTTCTCAAAGAACCAGCTCTTTGTTTCATTGATCCTTTCTACTGTTTTTTTTTTTTTTTTTGGTTTCAATTTCATTTATTTCTGCTCTGATTTTTATTATTTCCCTGATTCAGGGCTTTGTCTGTTCTTCTTTTTCTAATTCTATTAGATGCGGTTTAAGGTTATTTATTTGGGATTTTTCTTGTTTGTTAAGGTGGGCTTGTATTGCTATGAATTTCCCTCTCAGGACCACTTTTGCTGCATCCCATATGAGTTGGTATGGTGTATTTTCCTTTTCACTTGTCTCCACATGCTTTTGATTTCTCCTTTAATTTCATCAACGATCTATTGGTTTTTCAGTAGCATGTTGTTTAGTCTCCACATCTTTGTCTCATTCCCAGTTTTTTCCTTGCAGTTGATTTCTAGTTTCACAGCATTATGATCAGGAAAGATGCTTGTAATGGTTTCGATCTTCTTAAATTTATAGAGGTTTGCCTTGTTTCCTAATACATGGTCTATCCTTGAGAATGTTCCATGTGCACTTGAGAAGAATGTGTACTCTGCTGTTTTTGGGTGGAGTGCTCTGTATATATCTATTAAGTCCATTGTGTCTAGTTTTTTGTTTAAGTCCATTATTTCCTGATTGACTTTTTGTCTGGATGATCTATCTAAGGGGGGTGTTAAGATCCCCTACTATTATTGTGTTATTGTTACTATCTCCTTTTAGGTTTTTTAGCAGTCGCTTTATGTACTTTGGTGCTCCTGTGTTGGGTGCATAGATATTTATAAGTGTTATGTCTTCTTGGTGAAGTGTCGCTTTTATCACTATATATTGCCCTTCTTTGTCTCTCATTACCTTTTTTATCTTGAAGTCTACTTTGTCTGATATAAGTATGGCAAATCCTGCTTTCTTTTGTTTGCCATTAGCTTGGAGTATCATTTTCCATCCTTTTATTTTGAGTCTGTGTTTGTCTTTAGAGCTGAGATGTGTTTCCTGGAGGCAGCAAATTGTTGGATCTTGGTTTTCAATCCATCCTGCCACTCTGTGTCTTTTGATTGGAGAATTCAATCCACTTACATTTAGAGTGATTATTGATATATGGGGGCTTAATGTTGCTATTTTATTGTTCATTTTCTGGTTCTTTTGCATTTCCTTCATTTCTTGTCCCATGTGTTTTGGACTGCCAATTCAGTTTGGTATTTCTGCATGATGATTCTCTTAGTTTTCTGTTTATTTGTCATGTGTGGTTCTCTTCTGGTTATTTGTTTAGTGTTTACTGTGAGGTTTATATAAAAGATCTCCTGGATAAGATAGTACATTTTCAGATGCCTCTTGTTCCCTTAGACTAAGTTGCTTCGATCCCTTTCCTCTTCCCCTCCTTATTTGTTGTTGTCACTGCTTATTCCATCTTGTGTTGTGAGTGTGTGTTTACAGTGATGAGCTTAAGTTAATTTTTGATGTTTTCCAGCTGTAGTTTTTCTGGTTTATTCTCCTTGCTCAAACCTTTGTATCCCCTTTCTATTTTTTTTTTTTTCAGGCCTAAGGGCCTTCTTGAGCATTTCTTGTAGTGGGTGTCTTGTGGTGATGAACTCCCTTAGCTTTTGTTTATCAGGGAGAGTTGTTATTTCTCCTCCATGTTTGAAGGATATTTTTGCTGGATAAAGTATTCTTGGCTGAAGGTTTTTGTTTTTCATGATTTTGAGTATATCATTCCAGTCTCTCCTAGCCTGTAGAGTTTCTCTCGAGAAATCAGCTGAGAGCCTGATGAGGTTCCCTTTGTATGTTATCTTGTTTAGCTGCCCTTAATATTGTTTCCTTGTCACTGACTCTTGTTAATTAACTATTATGTGGTGTGGCGTTTATCTATTCCTGTTTATATATTTAGGTGATCTATTGATTTCATTCACTGCTATTTCCATCTCTTTCCCTAGGTTTGGGAAGTTCTCAGCTATTATTTCTTTGAACAAACTCTCTGCTCCTTTTTCCCTTTCTTCTCCTCCTGGAATACCTATTATCCTTATGTTACTTTTCCTCATTGAGTCTGATATTTCTCGAAGAATTTCTTCATTTCTTTTTAGTCTGAGCTCTCTCTCCTCCTCTATCTGGAGTGTTTCTACATGGCTATCCTCGATAACGCTAATTCTTTCCTCCATATTGTCAGTTCTGCTCTTTAAAGACTCCAGGTTTTCCATTATCTCGTCCATTGTGTTTTTCATCTCCAATATTTCTGATTGGTTTTTCTTTATGGTTTCAATCTCTCTTGTGAAGAAATCCCTGAATTCATTGATTTGTTTCTCGGTGTTCTCTTGTAATTCATTGAGTTTGTTTATGATAGCTATTTTGAATTCTCTGTTGTTCAGCTTATAGATTTCTGTGCCTTCAGGGTTGGTTTCTGGGTGTTTGTCATTTTCCTCTTGGTCTGTAGACTTAAGATACTTTTGCATGGATCCTGCTGATTTACCTTTGCTATTCTTCATCTTGAAGATGGTACTGAAGTTTCCACTTGCTGCCACTGGGTGGAGGTCATGAATGGTGTATTCTGAGTCCACTGCAGTCCCCAGAGGGAATGTGCTGAGCGCAGGGCATGTGGGGGGAGGGGTTCCCTCTTTCACCTGCCCAAACTGGGGGCTTCCTTCCTGGGTCTCTTGGGGCATTTACCACACCCCTGAAACAGTCTGTCATCACTTCCCGGTGGGGATCTCTCGACAGTCTGTGAGAGCACCTGGAGGGCGATAGTTTTCCCCTGCAGAGGGCCACCCCTCCCCCTTCTCTGTCTGTGAGCCATGCTGTCTGTCTTTGCCCATTGATTGGGGAGGGGGAGTAAAACTCCTTACCTCTCCTCCTGTCCTTTGGGGGTTCCTGTGCCTTCACCATCAGATGTACCATGGCAAGGGTTTTTTAGAAGTCCTTTGTAGTGTTTGATTGACCTCTGTGGGTATGCGAATGATGTTTTTGTTGTGTCTTAGGGGGCAGAGATTCAAAGAGGGAATCTCACTCTGCCATGATGCTGACATCACTCTCGTAAATAGCTTTCTTTCTGTAATCTAAAACCAACTGACAAGGAAAGTAGACACCAAGATACCAAAATATTTCATACTTAAGGCAAATGCATTCAGTTCCTTCCTATGCAGCACATAATAACAAGGAATCTATGCACTTGCTGTTTGTTTTCCAAATCATCAGTTTGGGACAGTCTTTGAGGATCCACTCAACCTCCCGTGGTGAGACATCTTGCAACAATTTTGTTGGGTATCTTATGTAGGGGGAAATTAGCCAAGTGAGGAGTGCGCTGGCAGAAGAACCAAATGTCTATTGTCTCTTCCATCACCATCAAGCTCATGTGAGGGCCATCTTAGTTAACCTGTACCAACAGGTGCCTATAGAAAGCCATTTGGATTTACTACTGCAGGGAGGAAGGCTCGGGAGAAGAGGACGAGCAGACACAATGTCTCATGATGGAGTGTAGAGGCTCCTGGTTGGAAAAAACAACTGATACATTCTGATGAAAGATGGGTTGGGAAAAAAACCCACCCAGGAACAATGGAAGTAGAATTGTCCTCCTTAGGATGCCTTACCAAGCAGAAAGCCTTTGAAAAATCCCTTGGTCACGGGAACATTCTTCTGCATGAATGATGCCACCTTTTCATTTTTGTGTGTGTGTGTGTGAGGAAGATTAGCCCTGAGCTGACATCCATTGCCAATCCTCTTTTTGGTGAGGAAGACCAGCCCTGGGCTGACGTCTGTGCCCATCTTCCTCTACTTTATATGGGACGCCACCGCAGCATGGCTTGACAAGTGGTGCGTCGGTCCACGCCCAGGATCGGAACCTGAGGACTCTGAGCTGCCAGAAGCAGAGCCTGCAAACCTAACTGCTACACCACCGGGCTGGCCTCTCAGTTTTTCTTTTGACTTCAGCAGGTATCTGATTGCTTTTAGGGATTTTCAGTGGTTCCTTGGCTTTCTTCATATCCTTCTTTACTCGCTGCCAGTAAACTCTGATGCACCCAGTATGGTTTGCAAGCTAAAGGAGAAAAAATCTACCTCCCACAGTTGTTGTAGGCACTTCTCCAACCTCCCAGAAAATGAATCCTGCATGCCATCCAGGGACACCTCCCATCAATGGT
Organism: Tapirus indicus; assembly: GCA_031878705.1. Taxonomy (NCBI): domain Eukaryota; kingdom Metazoa; phylum Chordata; class Mammalia; order Perissodactyla; family Tapiridae; genus Tapirus; species Tapirus indicus. Next base: position 11,231,273 of record CM062932.1, read on the forward strand.
GGGTTCACCACGCTGGACTCTTCTGCAGAGGGTCCAGCTTCCTGCATGAACATGACTGCTTTTTAGCAAATTCTACAAGGTCCAGCAGTTCAAAAGTTTCCTCAAAGTTTCCTTGACTGGACACAGCCATTTGGGTCAGCTTGTCTCTTGAGGACATTGCAGGGGCTCGTGTGGCCCTTTCACACTTTCATGACAATGGGTGCCATGTTCTCACTGCCCTTCTCAGCAGCCTTGAAGTAATTATAATTGTAATCATTTTATACCCTGAATTCCCTTGCCCTTCTTTCCCTCTGTCTTTCTCACCAGGCAAAAACTCCAACCCTGGTTAGATTTTTTTCCCCTCTAACTCTACTCCTGCACCTGAGCAACCGAGGATGGCAACATCACAGGAAGCAACACCAGTGACAACAAAACACCGCCACATGACAGCCTGTCTGACTTTAAAATTGTGACCAATTTCAAGTGAATCCTCAGCACTGCCCGGCATTCCTACAGATTCTATTCATCAATCCTCTCTCCATCTCTCCAAAATCAATACTTTCTCCTCTCTTGATCCTTCCTCACTTTCAGCCCATGACTTTGCTTCCTATTTCACTGAGAAAATGGCAGCAATCTGATGAGAGCTCCCCCTCTCGCTCTGTGGTGGAGACCACCTGGATATTCATGAATCCCATCTCCACTGTGGACAGGTGGGGAATTGACTTTCCAGCCTTCTTTGCAGGTAGGCTGGGGCAATGGACTGGACTCCGGCCTGCACTACTTCTGAAGTAGTGCGCATCCAGGCCTGGCCGTCATGTGTTATACCTGGTCCTTCTCATTCTTTCTCTTTGCTGCCCAGCTGGCCAGAGGGGAGGCATCCTGAGGAAGTCTCTGGGGAGGCCCTAATGGACAGCAGAGCTGAGGATGGAAGGACCCTGGATCCCTGAGTCACTCCAGTGAGGAAACTTGTCCTGCATTGGACTGTGATGTGAGTGAGAAACACAATTTGTGGTGTTAAACCACCAAGATTTGGTGTTGTAACGGCAGCTAAGTAGACTCATTCACTTTCCCATCTTTGAGTACACCAAACTATTGTGCTTCCATCTATGCCTGTACTCCTCACCTTCCGTCCTGCTACGGGGGCCTGCTCTCTGCTCCTATCACAGGCTGTGGAACCCACACCCACGCACTTATTTCTGCTTCCCTCTCCTCTACATGCATGAGTTCTCTCTCCCTTCTGAACCATTCCCACGAGCTCACAAACAAGCTCCCTCCACTCCCATCTTAGACGCCCACTCTGTCCAGCACCACTTCTGTGATGTCCCAGCTTCTTTGCTTCCTTTTAGAACAAAACTCCTTAAGAGCTACCCTTTGCATTGTCTTTACTTCCTCACTTCCTATTCTTTTTTTTGTTTAATTTAAAAAATTAATATTATGAGATATTTTGAATCTACTGAAAAATGTAGAGAAAAAGATTTAAAAAAAAAATACAAACTCACAACCCCTATACCCAGTGTCCAGCTTTCATAGACCTTACTATTTGACCATATGTATTTTTAAAGAGATACACACACACTTAAAGCCACCGGTGTACCCCTCTCTAATCCCACCCTGTCCCTTTCTCTTCCTCGGTAACGACCACTCTGAAATTAATGATTGTGGTTCTCAAGTTTTTGTATTTTAATTTATGTAGGTTCCCATTACCTATGACTAGCATTATTTTGTGTGCTTCTGAACTTTAAATAAATGATATCCTCCTTATAAATTATTCTACAAATTGCTTTTACTCACCCACATTTTGTTTGTGAGATTTATCCATGTTAATGTATGTAGATATAGCGTCACTTCCCTATCAAACCACAACAGGGCTTTGTTGTTTGAGTATACTATATACCCCTCCGCCTGCACCTCAGTTTTCCTTCTGATGCTCATTTAGGTTGTTTTCCATGTTTTGCCATTATAAATTATTCAGGATTTCTATTGCTTATTGAGCAACTTCTAGAAAGTTATATTTTTTTCTAGAAATTTGTCCATTCTGTTTACATTTTCAGATATATTGGCCCAAGGTTGCTTATGGTATTTTATTTTATTTTTAATCTATGCTGTATCTGGAGTTATGTCATGTTTTTAATTCCATTTTTTTCTTGATCAGTGTTTTCAGATGATGTCAGTTTCAAGGAAACAACTTTGGGCTCTGCTGATAGTCTCCACCGTGTCTTTGTTTTCTACTTAATTAATCTTCGTTCTCGCTCTCCTATCTCCTTTCCACTTTTGGGGGGTTATTCTGTTCTTTTCCTAACTTTTAAAGAAGGCTCTTTAGTCTTTATGCTTTTCTAATGTAAAGATGTGAGAATATAAATTTTCTCCTTTGTTCTATTTTTGCTGAATCCTACAAGTTTTGATTTGTAACATTTGCAATATTGTTCAATTCTAAATATTTGAAAATTTTTGTTATTTTTTCTTTGATCTATAAGATGTTAGATCTAAGTTTTTAAATTTCCAAATGTACAGGGATGTTTAAATTTCTCTGCTTGTTGATGATGTCTTACTCATTGCATTTTAGTCAGAGATCTGTATGATATTCCCTCTTTGAAATTTGTTGAGACTTGCCTTATGGCCTATTACTTGGTCAATTGAGTATATATCCCAGGTGTGCTTGAGTAGACTGTGTAATCTTTAATTATTTGGAGCAGGGTTTTATATATGTCATTAAATCAAGTTTTTAAATTGAGTTTTTCAAATCTTCCATATCTTCACTATGCTTTATTTATCAACATATTTATTGATAGGGTTTGACCTATCAATAATGGCAAGAAGCATGTTGAAATCTTCCACCATGATGGTGGATTTGTCAATTTCTCTCCATAGTTCTATCAAGTTTTTCCCTTTATATTTGTTGAGGTTATTTCATTGAGTTCATATAATTTTACAATTGTTATATTTTCCAGGTGATTGAATCTTATCATTTTGTAATACACCCTTTTATCCCTAAAACGCCTTTTCTGTGGGTCCAGCACCACTGACCAATGTGTCACTCTGAGAGCTTGAATGCAGGCTTGGGAGCAGCAGCCAGGCCTGGCAATGATGTCCAAGTGGAATGGGAATGCAGAGTAGAGAGAACATGGCAGGGAAGAAGGGGATGTGGTATGGAGGTTGGACTTGACATGCTGGATGAGATGAAGGATGTAAGGCTTCAAATGGTTGACCATTTCTCACATCCTGGCATGTGTGAAGCCAGTCCATAGGAGGTGACCTATTTTCTGCTCCTACTGGAGGACAACAGCCACTTTGTGTTAGGTGTCAGACTGGGGCAGCAGGACCTGGAGAGACCAAGCATACAAGGAAAGGATTACCAGAGAGCAAGGCTACTTCCTGTATTAGTCAGAACTCCCTGTTTGGAAGTGACAGAAACAAAAAGGAGAATTTATCGACTCATAAAACCAAACCTTGTGAAGGATGGGGTGGAACTGATCTTTGAGACTCCTGGAAGGAACCCAAATGCTGTTAGGACTCTCTCTTTCTCCACGTGTTGGCATCATTCTCTCAGACCCACTTCTCCATGAGGCCATAACCACAGCTGCTGGCAATTCTGTTTTTAACATCCTCAAATCTCCAAAAGGGACTTCCAGTACAAACATGTCTGCATAAGTCAGCTTTAAACTCTTTGCTTGAAAATCATATAACAGAATAAAGAGAATGAAAAAACCATGGAGAATTCCATTTTCAAAGAAAGTTTAAAATCCCAGCTGTAGATAGGTAGAAACTGTGATTAGGAGAAAGGGAAGTAGGAAACATGGCAAGAGGGTGACAGGGCTGCAGCTTTCTGAAAGTCTGAAACACTTCCTGAAGGTGGCAGGACCATCCTGGTGTATCCTTGGCGAACAGTAAGAAGCAGGAACCGAAGGGAGCAGGGCTGGGGGCATTATTCTCTTCACTGTCTGTTCATGGAAGCAGATGGGTTGGGGCCCCACAAAGAATCCCACAGTTGAGCCTTATCTAGAAGAAGCAGCCGAGGAGAGAGCCTTTGGGTTGTGAGGCTGGGAAGGCCACTGTGCAAATAGTTGGCCTGGGAAAATCCAACACATTCAATGATGAGTCTAAAAAAGTAACTGGGGGCTGCCTGGTGGTGCAGCGGTTTAGTCCGCGCTTGGCAGCCCGGGGTTCGCGAGTTCGGATCCCTGGCGCCCGCCGACGCACTGCCTGTCAGCCATGCTGTGGCGGCGTCCCATATAAAGTGGAGGAAGATGGGCACGGATGTTAGCCCAGGGCCAGTCTTCCTCAGCAAAAAGGGGAGGATTGGCAACAGATGTTAGCTCAGGGCTGGTCTTCCCCACAAAAGAAAAAAAAAAAAAAAGTAACTGGCACAGCACTAAGATATACCAAAAGGAAAAAAATGTGGAAAACAGCAGTAAAATTCACCAACAGATGAAGAATACTCACCAGAAAAAAATTTCGCCATGGAGCAGTTGAAAACTGTGACTAAGAACTTTGCTATGAATTAAAAAAAATTAATTAAGCAATCATCTTGATGAAGGAAGATAATAAGGCAGAAATGCAAGAGCTGAGAAAAGAGATCATGGGACAACAGGAGCAGATGAAAGGAGAGCTGGCTGAATTTCAGAAAGAAATGGAAGAAAAACATCACAAACGTTAAAGAAATGAAAATGAAATTGAAAGAAGTATCAAGGAGAACAGACACTGTGAAAAACACTGTAAAGGACACAAAGGATAGAAATAAGAAATTGAACAAATGAAGTGGAAATAAAAGTAGAGCTAAAAAGAATAGGAGAGAAATTATATATATATATATACACAATATATTATATATGTATGACATGCAAAGGAGATCCAATATATGCACAGTTGGAATCTCTGAAGAAGAAAACCAAAACAACTGATAGAACATACATTTAAATATATAATTCAAGAAAGTTTTCCTGAGACAAAAGAGAGTTGAATCTGTATTTTAAAAGAGAAAGGTACATGCCAGAGAAAACTGATCAAGTTATTGAATTTTAAAAATAAAGAATTTTTTGAGCAGCTAGGAAAAAGTTCAAGTCACCTATAAGCGGGTAAAGATCAGGCTAGTCTTGGATGTCTACAGACATTGAATGCCAGAAGAGAGGGTGCAGGTTACTCAAGGAACAAAAACATGAGTCAGGATTTTACAAAAAAAACACAGGTAGTTTTCCCTCCTCCTTCCCCTCTCCTCCTGGCAGCCACTGATCTTTTTACCATCTCAATAGTTTTTCTTTTTCCAAAATATCATATAGTTGGAATCACATAGTATGTAGTCTTTTCAGATTGGCTTCTTTCACTTAGCAATATGCATTTAAGTTTCTTCCATTTCTTTTCATGCCTTGATAGCTCATTTCTTTTTTCTTTTGGTGAATAAGATTAGCTCTGAGCTAACATCCATTGCCAATCCTCCTCTTTTTGCTGAGGGAGATTGGCCCTGGTCTAATATCTGTGCCCATCTTCCTCCACTTTATATGGGACGCCACCACAGCATGGCTTGACAAGCAGCGTGTAGGTCCGTGCCCAGGATCTGAACCTGTGAACCCTGGGCCACTGAAGTGGAGCACACAAACTTAATCACTATGCCACTGGGCTGGCCCCCATACCTCATTTCTTTTTATCTATCTATCTATCTATCTTGCTGAGGAAGATTCACCCTGAGCTAACAACCGCTGCCAATCTTCCTCTTTTTGTATGTGAGCTGCCGTCACAGCATGGCCACTGACAGATGAGCGGTGTAGGTCCACACCCAGGAACTGAACCTGGGCCGCAGAATTGGAGTGTGCTGAACTTAACCACTAGGCCTCCAGGCCTGGTCCACTCATTTCTTTTTATTACTGAATAATATTCCATTGCATGGAAGCACCACAGTTTCCTTATCCATTCACATGTCACAGTCTCAATTTCCAGTTCAGTGAAACCAACTGTGTTTTCTCATGGAAGCATTTGGCCCTTGGGAATTAAGATTTCTAAAGTTGATAGAACAGAGGTCAAACACAAGTGAATTATTCAGTGTAATAGGGAGGATTACATTCAATTACATTCAATACAATTCACAAGCCCTTCAATTTCTGGGCTTGTGAATTCTGGCTATGGGAAGAACTGTTCAAAATCTATAGAGCATCCTGTAGGATAGCCCCCCAATCTTACAGGGTGTTGTCTCCCAGCTGGCACAGTTATGGAGTGTTGACTAAGTCATTCCACCATTATATCAGGCAACAAGGTACATTGAAAGATCAGTGAATTCCATGAGCTTGCCCCCAATGCTGTACTTCATTTGCTGTAAAATGAGCTGCTTGCTCAGGAGTACAGTATATTGTATATATCATGACAGTCAACAAGGCTTTCTGAAAATCCATGCATGGAGGGCAGTGCTGGCAGAAGAACTGCAGAGAGTGAAGGCAAATCTGTATGCTGAATAATGACAAATTATATATGCTTCCCCCTCCATGACGTCCAATGCTATTAACCTGCTAAATTGCGACTAGGTGGGTGACTGGCTGGTCTTCCCCCACACTCATCCCCAAAGTCCAGCCTTTGTAGTCTTTACTTTACATTATACCGGGAAAGTTTTGGTATCATCTCAATCTCAACCAGTACAGACCACCAATGAGGCCAGATTTCAATCAAGCAACCAAGAGCTGCATTCAGTTACTTTGACTAACCCAGCGAATCCAGAATCTCTAGGAAGTGCACCCACTCAATACCTGTAACTGGGTGGCACATAGGCCTGTCTCTCTAATCCGATGGCTCAAAATGGGCAGTGGTTAAAGTCTCACATGCATTGTCAAGGATAACCTAGCCAGGTCATGAGCATGGAATCTTGACCCTGATCAGACCAGGGACAGCTTCACAATCAGAGCTGCTTTGGCTGTGGGTCATCCCAGAGTGCCTGAAGGTGACCATAGGCAGAACTCTACAGTGGGAGGAGTAGACCATGGATGCCAAAAGAGGCCTGGGCGGGTGGAGGACAGACAGGTATGCACCTCTCAGGGAGAGTGGGAAGGACTATTGTGGGCTGCGGAGTTCTCCTGGCCCATTCTGGACATTTATGACCAGAGACATTGAGACTGGCTTCCCTGGGCCCAAGAGACCAAATGTCAATATTACAACTATCAGTGAGAGTGCAATCACTGTTTTTTGGAGAGGGGGTTCTCTGGGGGATAAAGGCAAAGAAAGGACAATTTATGCATAGAGGCCAGCCTACACCTGTGTACCAATACAGACGCAGTCCCCAAATGGCAGGCTTTGCTTGTCCAAAAAAGTAAATCTTCATGTTGGCCATTAGAACCTGTGCTCATCAACTTTGTATTAAACTCTTGTTATGGGCTGAATTGTGTCCCCCCCAAATTCATATGTTTACTCCTAACCCCCGGTACCTCAGAATGTGACCATATTTGGAGATAAGGTCTTTAAAGAGGTAATTAAGTTCAAGTGAAGTAATTAGGGTGGGCCCTAATCCAATGTGACAGAGAAGGGGAGATCTGGACACAGATGCGTTGGGTAAAGACGATGTGAAGATACAGGGAGAAGACGGCCATCTACAAGCCAAGGAGAGAGGCCTGGAACAGATCCTTCCCTCATGGCCCTCAGAAGGAACCAACCCTGTCAATGACACCTTGATCTCAGACTTCCAGCCTCCAGGACTGTGAGAAAATAAATGCCCATCGTTTAAGCCCCCCAGTCTGTGGTACTTTGTTATGGTAGCCTGAGCAAAACAAAGACAGCTCCCTTCCTGCATGGATGCATGTAAATAAAATACACAGGCACCTTTGAAAATCTGTAATGCCATAAAATAACCAATTCCACCAATAAAAATTTCTCTCCATACAAATGAGGATTCTTAAGGAATAAAATCCCAAGCGTGAGGGATGCATCCTGCAAGATTTGTACTAATGAATTCCAGTTTTGGAATCCCAATTTGATTGATTAAATTCCACATTTGCAATATGTCAGCGCCTGCAAGGAAGGCCAGTATTAAATCATATCAGTGCTTTGAACAGCGACGTCATTCAGAGTGTTAACAACAAAGTTGGCCCTGGTCTCCGTTCAGGACTCCCTCTGGCCCACCCCTGAGGTTTCTAGGCCACACAGCAGACGAAATTCCTTCTTTCCTCCGATCTAAGCTCCCATCCTCATAGCGAGCCGCATTCTGTCAGCCAGAAGGCGGAGGAAGGCCTTTGCCATCAAATAAGCTTTCGTTGTATTTTTAGTGGTTTGTTTTGCTGTAGAGAAGTTCCTGGGGTGAAGGGAGCAGAAGTTCAACAGGCAGCTTTTAACTTCGGTTTGGATTTTGTGGTCCTCCTCTTTTCCCACTCCTCCTCCCCGCTGCGCTGCGGTTGAAGGCTTTATTGCCAGGGTGACCGTTCTGTCCTCCCACCAGCTTCCACAGCAGGACTGTGCTTTCTGCTTTTGCGGAGGAAAAGAGAACAACTCACAAACCTAAAATACAAAATCAGTTCTTGAAAATTCAGTCCAATTTACGATAACATTTTTTGATCTAACAACTGGAGTCCTTTTCCTTGGTTACCATTTAGAAACATAATGTTATTCCAACAACAAAGTTATTCCAACGTCCCTTAACAAGAGAGTGTTTCTCAACCGAACAACATGGTTTGTTGTTCAAGGGAGGCGCTAAATCGTTAAGCAAACAGGTCATTTAGGTACACTGATTAATTGTATTTTTATTGCAAACATTTAACGACCTCATAAAAGAGAGGGTCAGGTTCCCACTGGTGGAATAAAAACTTAGGTTTGTTTTAGGAACAAATGAACTCTTCAGTATCAACACTTTCTTGATTTGGGGGTGAGGGGAGCACGTTTAAAAACAAATTAACCTGTTATAAACACTTAAAACATAAATTCCACATCAGAGGTACAACCTACACAGATAGACATTGGTTTCCAATGTGGAAGTTTGTATTTTTCATTAAGTAATTAGCTGTGTGTTTAAGAAAAAAGTCATTTCCTCAAATAAATCAAGACTTTTGATCTTGCCATTTGCAACAACATAGATGAACCTTGAGGGCACTATGCTAAGTGAAATAAGTCAGACAGAGAAAGACAAATACTATATGATTTCACTTATATGTGGAATCTCCAGGACACAAAAACAAAACCAAAAAACCAAGCTCATAGATGCAGAGAACAGATTGGTGGTTGCCAGAGGCGGGGGGGGGGGTGGCGTGGGAGTTGGGGAAAATGAGTGAAGGGGGTCAAAAGGCACAAACTTCCAGTTACAAAAAAAGTCATGGGGATGTAATGTATGGGCCTGGTGACTATAGTTAACAACACTGTGCTGCACATTTGAAAGTTGCTAAGAGAGTAGATCTTAAAGGTTCTCATCACAAGAAAAACAATTTGTAACTACGTACAGTGACAAATGTTAACTAGACTTATTGTGGTGATCATTTTGCAAGATATACAAATATCGAATCATTACGTTGTACATCTGAAACTAATATGTTACATGTCAATTATACCTCAAAAAAAAAGTTAAGACAAATGCACAAATACCTAATCCAAGGCAGAATCTGATAAACTTCATAGGAGAAATAAACCGTTATGGAGGTTTATAGAAGGAATTCAAATACAGTCATGCATCTTAAATTTAAATAAATTTATTTTGAAGCTTAAAAAAAAAGACTTCTGAAAGACCCTGGACACTTCAGCTGTTGGTGAAGAGGACCAGGCCAAGGTTGGCAAGCAGACTGGGGACCCCCAGGGAGGACCTGAGAGGGTGGAACAGGATGCCATGGGATGGGTGTAGGCTGCTAAGACAGAGGGGGCACGGACCCCCACCTGGCATAGGTGTTAACGAGAAGCGGCAAAGATGTAACAAGAAGCAGCAGAGCAGCTCAGCTGGCAGCCACACAGCCTAACTGGGCAGGAGAAGCAGGAAGATGTGTTGTCCAGGACAGTGGGTATGCGGGTGTGGTCTCCAGGCCAAGAAGAGGGCAAGGTCAAGAGAAAATAGCTCCTGCTCTGTTAATGCTCAACCACCTCTGGGCCCCAAGTCTATGAGGTGTGTGGTTCCAGCCTGAGGGTGTGTTAACATGGGGGAATCCAGGGATCAAGTCAATAAGCCTTCACTGAGGACTTACTCTCTGCTAAATTACATGTTGGGTACCATTGAGGTTCTAAAACACAATATAGTGCCTGTCTTGGAAGCAGGAAACTCATTCATTGAGGAGCTATTAGATGCCTGGTATTTTATAAACACTCTCTCTCTTAGTCCTTACCCGCCCTTCACCATGCCTAGGCTGAGCGTTCAAGAGGGGCATCTGCAGCCTCCAGCCTCCGGCCTCCGGCAATAGACTGGGCAGGGGAGCCCGGTGGGCGGAGCCATTCCGTCCCGCTTCCCACCAGCGCGCGGGCCTTCTCCGCCCTGGCTCTCCCGCCGCTCTCAGGCCAGTGTGCATACCATAAAACCAGATGGAGCTTCCATCTCAGAAGTTTGCTAAGTGAGGCTCTAAAAGTATGATCGGTGAAGATGTGCTTGCATCTAACCTTTAAGGAAACAGTTCTGAGAGTTCACGGAGCCAGTTCGTGCAGCAGGCGGGCCGCCAGGGCACCGGCAGGGTGATGCTGGGAGAAACCCACCGGGCAGCCGCCGTGGGTGGTCCTGCCTGGAGGGAGGGGCTCTCTTCCCCGAGCAGGAGCCAAGGAGACGCTCTCTCCCCTGGGGGAGAAACTGATAGGGTGAGAGTGGAGGTGCTCTGTGTAGATCCCCCTCCCCCATTTCCTAATTTGACTGAGAGAGGAGGGAGGCAAAGGTCTGCTAGAAGCTGTCGAGTGCACGAAGTCCTTTCACGGAAAGTAAAACTCCAGAGGCCCCTTTTACTGAGCCCTTATAAACCTGGGGATTATAAACTCAGTCTTCCTGGTTTCTGAACTCGAGTTCCCTAGGTCTGGGGACTACACAGAGAGGAACTACCACCTTCTGATGCCAGGCTGTCTTGAAACCTTCAGGGTCTTTGCAAGCCTTTATTGACTGGAAGATATGTGTCAGAGTAACCAGAAAGTGTAGAGGATTTGAGCTAGAATAAATTAATAAAAGTTAATAGAAGAAAAATGATCAGAGGCAAAAGTTGCCAAATTACTTTCAGGAGTTGATTTGTTGAAACCTTTTAGCTGTAAGATTGATCTCTTGAATGTTTCGCTTCAGCTGTTTGATAAACTTCGGTGGGCAGCCGCAGTCTCCGTCCTTGCAGACTGGAGCATCGTGCAGGTGGGACCACACGGTGGCGCTGCCCTCCTGAATGTTGGGAATGGAAAAGAAAAAGAAAAACCCAGCTTCTTAAATGGTGAAAGAGTAACCGCCCCCCTCAAAACATGAGGTGACTTTTAATGCCTATTGCAGTAATTTAAAGAAGTTTTACAGAAACATGCTAAAATGGAAAAACTCAGTTTTTTTCTTCCTATGTAGAGAAAGACCCAGTTTTTCCTGACTGTGTTTCTTTCCTGTGAGTCCCCTTTAGTTAAGAACACATCAGTCTGACACTTTGGGTCACCAAATGTGTGGAGGTTTTTCCCCCACCACAAGCAATTCTCTGTGTCACCAGCTGGGTGTCCTACAATTTAACTCAATTCTGACACTATCTACCGGGAGATAATGTCAGATCCCACAGTTACCGGCTCAGTCCCACAAGACTGCCCCCCACTCCCACACACACACTTCAGACACCAGTGCTTCTGACCACATAGCTATGGATGGGAGGTTCCAAAGACCCCTCCTCAGGTTTGATTAATTTGCTAGGGTGGCTCACAGAACTCAGGGAAACACTTACATTTACCAGTTTGTTAAAGGATATGATAAAGGAGACAGAAGAACAGCCAGACGAAGAGATGCATAGAGCAAGGTCTGGGAGGGTCCCCAGCACAGGAGCTTCTCTCTCTGTGGAGCTGGGGTGCATCACCCTCTTGGTGTGGATGTGTTCACCAACCTGGAAGCTCTCTGAACCCCCGACTATTGGGATTTTATGGAAACTTCCTCATGTAGGCATGATTGATCATTAACCCCACCTCTGGCCCCTCTTCCTTCTCTGGAGGATGGGGAGGTGAGGCTGAAAATTCCAAGCTTCTAATCATGGCTTGGTCTTTCCAGTGACCAGCCCCTATCCAGGAGCCCATCCAGAGTTGCCTCATTAGAACAAAAGATGCCCCTAGTGCTCTTATCTCTTAGGAATTTACAAGGGTTTTAGGAGCTCTGTGCCAGGTACTGGGGCAGAGACCAACATCTATATTTTCTATGATCCCACACATGCATAGGTCAAATTTCACAGATTGAACGTGCACGTGCAACCAGAAAAAACATGATGAGCATCCATAGCCCTGTTGTGCCCCCTTCCAGTCATCACTCCCCTCTCTGACTTCTAACAGAATACGTTAGTTTTGCCTGTTTTTGCCTAAGTCAATGGAACCATGTCATTTTGAGTCTGGCTTCTTTCGCTCATCATTGACTGTGAGATTCAGGCGAATTGTTGCGCGTGGCTGTAGTTGGTTCACTCTCATGGCTGTGTAGTGTCCCACTGTGTGAGTAGACCCCAATTTGTTTATCCACTCTACTTCTGATGGGCATTTGGATAGTTTCTCATTTTTGGCTTTTATGAAGAGTGCTGCTCTGAACATCGTGCATGAATTTTGTTGAAAATGCGGATGCATTTCTGTTGGGTATACCCCTAGGACCAGAATTCCTGGCTTGTGTGTCCAGGTTTAGTAGACATTGTCAAACAGCTTCCTGACGTGGTTGTACCATCTTATGCTCCCGTCAGCCCTGTACGAGAGTTCTGGTTGCTCCTTATCCTCGCCAACATTTTTCCTACCATAATAATTTAAAAACATTATTTCTTCAAACAAAAGTTGTTAAATCAACTAACATTTCTTGAGGGCCTACTATGTGCCCATGCTCTTCTAAGTGGTGGGGACACCGCACTGAAGCAAGACTGTCAAAGGTCCTGCTTCTCTGTAGCCTGGGATCTCAAGGATCCTGTGGGGTCATCCAACAAATGGAACATGTTCGGCAGGTACTGAGGACAAGATGAGGCTGGAGAGATCTCATGGGGTCCTCGGCTGAAATTCTGCTTCCTGCTTCTCCACCAGCAACTCCTACAGTCCTAGCAGGGCTGAGTGAGTTACAAAATGCAAATCATTGTAAAGCTGGAAGGTGAATCCCACTGCTCCATACTTTCTGATGAACAGTTTCCTCAGACTTTCCCAATGCTTGTACCAAAACACTGGCCTACGTCTATCTTGACTCTCACAGCAAAAGAGGAGGGGAATCTAGGCAAGCTGTGTGCCAGGTCCTATGCAGAGTGTTAGGGACACAGAGGTGGAAAAGCCATGGTTCCTGCCTGGAGGGTGTCAGGGTGCCCCAAAGCAATGACAGTGGAATATGCCTAGCATGGAGGTGGTGCCAAGGAGGGCATGGCATTGAGCTCCTTTTGGTGAGTCAGGGAAGGCCTCCTGGAGGAGGGGACCCTTAAGTCATATCCCAGAGGATAAATTGGAGGTCGCCAGATGGATGCCTGGACTGGGATTCCAGGAAGGCGAGAAGCTTGTGCAAAGGAAGAAAGAAATGAAATGGCTCGCCATGTTCTGGCAGCTCCAAGTAGCTTCCTGCAGCTTTTAAGAGGTCAGCCTGGGGGCAGCGGGCTGGAGATGACAATGTGTGGAGCTTGAAGGTGGGGCACGGAGTTTGGATATTTCTTATCTTTGTGCGCCTCAAACTGACGTGTCTGTGACGCAAGGGATGCACCCCAGGGGGGCATAATTGCAAGAGCATTGGGTCTGGAGTCACATAGACCTGGCTCTGCATCCTGGCTCACCCACTTACTTCTGAGTGACTTTAGGGAAGTTATGTAACTTCTCCAAGCCTTAGTTTGCACATCTGTAAAATGGAGATAATAGCAGTACCTTCTCTGTGGGCTATCTGTGGGCTTCACTGAGATAACAGATGTAGCCCATGTCCTACGATGCCTGGCACATAAGCTGTCAGTAAATGTTAGGCTAGTGTTATTATATCATCACTTGGTAATGTGTCAGTGCATTGTTTCCCCCTGAGGAGTCCATTTTGACTCAGCAATCTTAATTTAAAATTATTTTTACATTAAAAGAAACACGAATACATTAAAATAAGGACTGTATGGTGTGGCAAGTGGGTGTCTCAGAGCTCACTCTCCTCTGACAGGAGGGAGCAGAGGTGGGAAAGTTTGGAGAGTGAGGTTCCGGGCTGAGGTTCCCCGAGGGCAGCTGAACACCCACCTTGAGCATCCTCCTTCCCTCGGGGTTGTGCCGTGTATGAATCCGTGTTCCCTTCTCATTTGTGCTCTGCCTGAGGACGGGGTCCCTGTTCATTCCTGTATGTGAGCTGCACACAGTGGGCATCTGATCCCATCACCAGGACCCTCTTCTTGTATTTGGCCTCGTAGAACCTTGTGATCGTGTTGAGGAGACAGAAAGCAACGTGGCTCAAAGAATCTGAGGAAAGTTACTGATGGCGGCCTTTCTCACATCCTCTTTGACATTTCACATCTCTAAGACCTCCAACGTGGCTGAGAATCCCAACCGTTCCAGCCTCCCAGGGCCCTCGTGGCATTTTAAGAGCATGCCTGTCCTCTCAACATAGCATATCCGCCCCACAGAAAGTCCCAGGTGACATGGGTTTTGTAATCCAAGCGGGGAGAAGGAGCCCTCTATCAACAGGCCACAGACAGGCAGGTGCAGATAAGAGCAGACCGCGGAGGTTAAGGGAGGCACGCTATCAGCACGGGGCTTCCAGGGGTGATAGCACACTGCCTTACAGGAAAAAAGAAGCAGCACGGACTTTAACATCCCCCTGGCCCCTCAGCACCGTCCCCTCGGGTGGGGTCGCAGCGTCAGGCAGGGATGTGGTTACGCGCAGGAAGCATCAGTCCAAACAGCTGGGGACTTTCTGGGGTTTGAGCTGCTATTTGGAGGTTTAGATGGGGCTTCCGGTCCCCCACACTCCCTTTCCCAGTGCTCCAACTGGAGATCCAGGGGCACAGGCTTCCCCCACCCACAGTCCTCCCAGGCATCATGGATTGGGAAGGCGACACAGAGACGAGGCCAGCACAGCCATTGGGCAGGGACTAGCTGGGCAGGAGCAGGGGTATCTCTTCAGCATGACAGGGCTCACGGGATTGGGGTGAGTGTGTGTGTGTGACCCTGCCCGCATTCTGTATCCAACTTCCCACCTGACATCTACACCTGAGGTCTAGCGGGCACCTCACACCGACCATGTCCCAAATCAGGCACTTTGTTCCTCTTTCCACCCTGCTCTCAAACCCACTCCCCCTATCTTCCTGACTCACTTAAATCTACCCATTTTCTTTTAAACGACTCATAAGTTTTATTTGTTTATTTATTTTTATGTTTTATTTTATTTTATTATTTTTTAAATTTTAATTTATTTTTATTTAAATCTACCCATTTTTCTCAGCCACAGCGAGGGATTATTCACGCGGCCTCACTGCCCCTGCGCAGAGCTGCTGCCCCACCAGTGCAGAGCTGGTGGTTCTTCCTCCAAGATCTCCTTTTAATCTGACCTTTCACTGTCATTGCTGCCTCCTCCTAGTCCCAACCACCATCGTCTCTCTCCTGGGGCTTGTGGACCAACCCTGCCCCGCTAGGTCCACCCTCGTTCAGCAGCCTGAGGGGCCTTTAACAATGGAAATCAGACCACATCCTTTCCTTGTTTAAACTCATTAATGACCTCCCACTTCAAGGAGCAGGATAAAACTCAAAGTCCTTCCAAGCCCCTGGAGTCACCACGTGATCTAGCCCCTGCCTTCCTCTCTAACTTCTGCTCCTCTGACCCTGCTCCTTTCACACTTCAGCCTTCTACTTTTTCTCAAGCACACCCAGCTCTCTGTTGCCTCAGGGCCTTTGCACATGCTGTTCCCTCCAGCTCATTGCCTGGCTGCACCTCTGAGGAAGATCCCCAGCCACCACTCTTATTTTTTTCAAGCTCTCAGTCACTCCCTGAAATGAGCTTATTTTCCATTTAATGCTTGTCTATTTTTTGTCTCCCTCTTAGAGAGGAGGTTCCTTGGGGACAGGAGCCATGTCTGTTTTGTTCATCACTATTCCCAGCACTTAAGTCCAGGTCCACACTAATGTGGAGCCCAGGACAAGAGTCCAGATGGAGGCCCTCGGCCCACCCTCCCTTCTCTTCCTGCTTCTGGCTTCTCTTCATTGAGGGGCCTCACGCACAAAGGTGTAGACAGCTCAGCCTGCACCACCAAATTGCATCCTCACCCACCAAAAACAGAGGCCCCCTGGTGACCTCCAAGCTGAGGGCTCTGCACCCCAGAGGTGAATTCTGCCTTTGAGAGGACCCCTCTAGCAAAGAGAACTGTGCAGGCCCTGCGTGTGGGCAGGGAGTTCTGGGGTCCCAGGGCTGGTCTAGAAGGCCCAGGTGGGCATGGCCCCTGACCTGATGGACTCCTTTGGGGGAAGTGTGGCTTGAGGAGTGTCACACGGGGGTCTTCTAAAGTGTGGGCTCGATGACCTAGGACTAAGGGCAGAGCTGCCTACAGCACTGTCCCGCAGACAGAAGGTGCTGATGAAACATTTCTGAATAAAGTAATTGCAGGGATGGGAGAGCAGTCCTAGCCCCTTCCCCCCAGGCCTGGGGCTGAGCCGGATTTGGAGAGAGTAACTCTCCTCTGACTCCTCCTTCCCCAATGCATGTAACACATAGGTGAACACACACACACACTCTCTCTCAGATCAGATTTCTGTTCCATGCTGTTATGGGCTGAATTGTGTCTCCCCAAAATTCATATGTTGAATCTCTAACCCCCAGTCCCTTGGAATGTGACAGTATTTGGAGACAGGGTCCTTAAAGAGGTAATTAAGTTAAAATGAGGTCACTGGGGTGGGCTCTAATCCAACACAATTTGTGTCCTTATAAGAAGAGGAGATCAGGACATAGACACACACACAAGAGAGGCCATGTGGGGACACAGCGAGAAGACAGCCATCTGCCTGCCAAGGAGAGAGGCCTCGGGAGAAATCAACTCTGCTGACACCTTGATCTTGGATTTCTAGCCCCCACACTGTGAAAAAATAAATTTCTGTTGTTAAGCCAGTCTGTGGTATTGTTCTGGCAGCCCTAGCGAACGAATACACATGCTTATCCTCAGCATCTTGTCCGGACTCATCATCCCGGATGGGTCCTGGACACACCCTCTCCTTTTGGGCTTCAGTTTCCCCTCCTTGGATGGAGGCAGACGGGCCTCAGGTCCCCACCAGCTAGGATATTGTACGATTCTATGACTCACAGCTCTGGTCTCCCCTCAGAGGACTCTAGCAGGGGCTCAGGACCTCCCCCCAGATCGGCGCTTAACAAGTATCTGCTGTGAAATACATGACAGAGGGAGGCAGAAGGGAGCCCATGGGGACAGAGAGGTGAAGGCACAGACAGGGTGTGGAGGAAGACAGAGCCTGGGAGGAGTAGAAGCAGATGGCAGACAGAGCAGGGACACTCGATCATGATTTGGGAGTGCTCAATTCCTACGGGGCCCCAGCTCTTCACGTTGGAATTGGGCTTGGGATCAGATCTAGGACTGAGGTTTGTGTGGGGCCAGAAGTTGGCGTGGGGGGAGTGGGGGATGGGGCCATGTTGATTTTCCTCTTCCAGGCCGTCTTCTCCCCTTGTCCCTTTCTGTGTCTCCTCATTTGGTTCCTCATTTTGGTGACTTAGGAGTGTGTGTGTGGGATGGGGGTGGGGCTGTCTAGAAGGGGCCAGGGGTGCTGGTTGCTGTTTCCCCTCTGCTCCACGCCTCCTTTTACTTCCTGCCTTTGAAGTTCCCCAAATTATTGATGTCTCCAAATCCCCAGCCAGGGACCCATTTTCTGCTCCCATCCTCCTGCCTGAGCCACAGAAAGCTGGGCCCAGGCTCTCCAACTCCTGTCACGGCATTTACCCCACGGGAGTAAATGAGATGGAGCGCCTGAAGCTCAGGGGGAGGAGGAGAGCCTTTTCTGCAGCACTTGGAGGAGGTGGAAAGGAGTAAGGGAACGGATTTTTACTGAGCACCTACAACGAGATGGGCTTTGTGTCAAGGCTCAGCTTGAGACACTTTTCCTCCCATTAACTCATTTATTTCCCGCAAGAACAACGTGAGGTAGGTATTATTATCCGCATTTCCTGCTGAAGAAACTGAAGGGTGGGATGCCCACCTTCTCTGCCTCTGGGGCTGGTGCTGGTGGAACTTTGGATGTTCTGCCCAGTCTATTTGCTCGGCAAGAGTGGAGTCAGGGTGGGCTGTACTGCGGGTGTGCTAAGCATGGGTAGTGCATTCTTTTTTTTTTTTTGTGGGGAAGACCAGCCCTGAGCTAACATCTGTCCAATCCTCCTCTTTTTGCTGAGGAAGACTGGCCCTGGGCTAACATCGTGCCCATCTTCCTCTAATTTATATGGGACACCGCCATGGCGTGGCTGACAGGCAGTGCGTCGGCGGGCGCCCGGGATCTGAACCCGCGAACCCCGGGCTGCCAAGCGCGGACGAAACCGCTGCGCCACCGGGGCGGCCCCGGTAGTGCATTCTTTTAGACAGCTTGCCCTGGACCCCAGCCCCTTGGCATGTGGACCCTAATGTCAAGGTGAACTTTTGATGTTTGTGGTGGTATTTGTGTACAGAAGGGACTATTTACTGTTACTTTGTGTTTAAAAAATTAATGGTCGATTTGTTAAAATACATTTTAAAACTCATTTTCTTTAAGTGTCCTATAAGTTCAGTTTATAAGTGTGATTTTTTTAAAATAAATTGAGCCAAATCAGAGCCACCAACTTCACTTCCTCATTGTTTGTGGCATAATAATACAAGCTGAATTTCCAAGACTCTCCTAAATAATCCATCCCGTTCACAACGCGGTTAAAGGCTCAGAAACATTGTAAATTGAATTTATACATTCAACGTGTTTTATTTTAAGTATTTTAAAATGCCTGTCCTAGCAAGCAAAAACTAAGCAAATAAGTTAATTAATATTCATAATGAACCTCAAGGTCTCTTAAACCTTCCAACACTATTTAAAAACATCATCAAATTATTTGATACCTTTCAACTGAAACTACAAGTCTAAAATCAAGTACTTGATTTTATATTTTCACTTGAAATTACAAGGCTAATTTCAAACTCTTTAGTGTTCTATATTTCCGTACACATTACAATACCAAATATAGATTGCTCTTACATTTAAAGCGAAAGTATTAATACCATGTGTTTGATTGACTTTGTCATTTATATATTTAGTTTCAAATCCTCCTGGGCTTGGAATACACTTCCTTGAAGGAAAAGCATTACCTTCCCATGTCTCCTGGGGTCGAGGGTTCTTGCTGGTTAGAGTTCTAAGACTGGGATATGGGGCCTGGGGCTGCTTATGACCAGGATGATTCTCCCGGAGCCATAGGGAGAAGTTCTGAGCCCTTTTCTGGTTGCTAAGATGAGCCTGAACTCACGGTTCACCTTCCCCGGACTCCCTTTAATCTATTCCATAACTTTTTGGAGTCAAATTTGAATAAAGTTATGCACAACTACTAAGGTTGCAACTGCCTACCTTCACTTTACTGCTCAGGTGAATACAGAATTCTTTACCATTTATTCAGTCTGAGCAAGATCCAACTCTACTAGGCATCTATGCGATGTCTGACTTGCCATGGTGCTGACTCCATGGGGGAACATTGTATCTCTTCTTAGCCCCCATGGTGGTCTCTACTGCATCCCCTTCTGAGTGGTTTCCTTTTGCTCAGCCGGGTGACTTCTGTAGCAGCCCATTGACTCATGCCCCAGGATCACCCATGGTTTGCTTTCACATGTGGGGTTAGAGAAACTCCTGAAGGTCTTGTCCAGTCTTCCAGAAGCTGTGGGGTTGCTGAGAGGGCACTCCCTTCACTCTAGCTAGGGATGGTTCTTTCAGGCTTTGTTGGAGCAAAGAAATTCTGTGATCCCTGGTCCTCAGAAGCAGCATCCCTATTACCCTATATGTGGATCCATCCCTAAGCTTCTGAGGGAGCTCCCCCCGGAAGCCCCACATCTGGGGAGCCATGTGGGCTCCTTCTTTCTCCTGGGGTGGGGCGGGGGGAAGGTAAGGTGCCTCTCACCTGCAGAAACTCTGTTCTCCAGATGCCCTCCCTTCTATTCTACCTTCTAGCCCACTCTTCATTTGTTTGCATTTGTTTTGAAATCTCATCCTCTGTTATAAGGAAGAACATCCACTTTTTCTGACTCACAAAACCCACTTGTTTCCATTTACACTTGGCTTTCATTGAACCTGGTAGTTTGTAATCTAGTCCTTTGTTCTTGCCTCTGTGTGTGTGTGTGTGTGTGTGTGTGGCGTGGTGGGAGGAAGGTGGCACAAAGGGAAAGTGAACAGGATTCTTTTTCCATGTCTTAAGTGATTGTTAGAAGTAAACACTACATCCCTTATTCTTTTCTAAGAAAATTTCTGCTGTGAAGCAGAAAAAAGGCTTAAGATACTCTTTAAATTCAGTTTATGAGAAAATAATGTGATGTTTTTGAATTTTGGGCTGTGACTGCTGTAGTAAGGGTTGCAGAGACATTGAGAAGGATGGACGGACAGAATGTGTAATTCACCCGTGTGGCAGCAGAGAGAAGGGTCAAGGCAGGTCCTGGGCTTTCCACGGAGAGCACATGGAGGAGCAGGTTGGCTGCTGGTGGTGGGAGGAGTACATATGTTCCACAAGTATTTGAAGGATTTTCAATAAAAATACATAATAGAAAGATGTCAGAATATATCTGAAAATAAAGAATATGGACCAGGGGAAATGGAAGTAAAAGTAGAAAGTCAAGATAGGGAGAAAAAGATGAACAGAAGGAATGCAGGCTACAAGGACCTGCAGAGCAGTTCGTGTTTAGTCTCTGGTTTCACTCTGAGATTCCTGGAAGCCAAAGTGAAAAGGGAAACATGGTTACATAATGCTATTATCAGAAAGAAAGAAATATACTGGCTTTATTACTATTTTTTTTAAAGCAAATCTTTTTTTGTTTTTGCTGGGAAAGATTCGCCCTGAGCTAACATCTGTTGCCAATCTTCCTCTTTTTTTTACCTCCCCAAAGCCCCAGTGCATAGTTGTATATTCTAGTTGTGAGTCCTTCTAGTTCTTCTATGTGAGCTGCTGCCACAGCATGGCAACTGACAGACGAGTGGTGCGGTTCCACGCCTGGGAACCGGGCCAGGCCACCAAAGTGGAGTGTGCCGAACTTTAACCGTTAGGCCGTCAGAGCTGGCTCTATACTGGCTTTGTTTGAGGCACTAACAGAGTATGGACAGCAAGTGTTCTGAGTTGTTGTAATGCTCGGAGCACAGTCAGCTCCTAATATTTGTTGATTGACTACACTAGCAAATTAATAAACGACTGGGTTGCATCTGCTTCTGAAACTAGGGACCAGTTTGTAGGTGAATCTATTGGAGCAGGAGACTAAGGCTTTACATAGCTTGGGGAAATGTTTTCTCTTATTTCTTCTCCATTGTTTTCTACTCTTTTTCTATAATTCTTATATGTATTTTGGATGTAGTGGTTCTACCTTACATGTCTCATCATTTTTTCTTATATTACATTTTCATCATTTCTATGAGGTGCATTTTCTCATATTAACATCTCTGAAATCAGGATATTTTAAAATTGATGACATCTCACAGTTGCTTCCGTTCAGGTGATAATTGTGGCATAGATGTCATTGCCTGTGCATGTCCGAACTTCATTGTTCTTCCTGAAGGCTTGATGGATCATTGCAACGCCTTGATGTTTCAGGCAACTAACCATTTAAGGATCATTCATGAAAAGAATGTGAGTCCTGAATCTTGTCTGAGAACCGTCCGTTGACATCTTCTGGAAAAATAAAGCAAGTTTGCAAAATGGATGCCAGTTGCTTGGAAGAAAGTCCTGGAGATAATGGAGCACTCTTAAGAAATGCTGCATCAGCAACGCTCTTGATGGCATAGAGGACAACATCGTGTGGGAATGCGTGGACACTGACAATTCTGAGTCGAAAACGATTCAGAAGAATTGGACTTTGAAGATAAAGAAGTTTTAGGAGTAGTTTAATTTATTTTACTTATATTTGTGTATGACATGCATGATATAGATAAAATATATGTTTAAGTAAGTCTAAAAAAGCTCTTTCAGTAGGTATATCATAGCAATTCTAAGTGATAAGAAATTATTTCTTCATTGTTTTTCCTTAATGGCACATAAATAATGAAGTATCTTACAATGATGGCATCTTACATTTGATGAGCTAGAGTAAGATTTAAATTACTCTAGATAATCTAGAAAAGATTTTCTTTTCTCCATTTCCTCCTCTTTTTTGTTGTGGTAAAATATACTTAACATTCGATTTACCATTTTAACCATTTTTAAGTGTATAGTTTGCTAGCAGTAAGTACATATTGTTGTGTAATCATTACCACCATCCATCTCCAGAAATTTTTCATTTTGCAAACAGGAAACTTTGTACCCATTAAATAAGAACTCCCCTACTCACCTTCCCCCAGCCCCTGGCAACCACCATTCTACTTTTTGTCTCTATCAATTTGACTACTCTACGTACCTCATGTAAGTGGAGTCGTACTGTATTTGTCTTTTTGTGGCTGGCTTATTTCACTCAGCATAATGTCCTTAAGCTCCATCCATGTTGTAGCATGTGTCAGAATTTCCTTCTTTTTTTTTTTTTTTGTGAGGAAGACCAGCCCTGAGCTAACATCCGTTGCTAATCTTCCTCTTTTTGCTGAGGAAGGCTGGCCCGGGGCTAATGTCCGTGCCCATCTTCCTCTATGGGACGCCGCCACAGCATGGCTGACAAGCGGTGCGTCGGCCGGCACCCGGGATCCGAACCCGCGAACCCCGGGCTGCCAAGCGCGAACTAAACCGCTGCGCCACCAGGCGGCCCCAGAATTTCCTTCTTTTTAAGGCTGAATAATATTCCATTATATGTATACATATGTATGTGTGTATATATATATATATATATATATATATATATATATATGTACCACATCTTTTCTATCCATTCATCTGTCAACAGACACTTGGGTTGCTTCTGCCTTTTGGCTATTGTGAATAGTGCTGCTATGAACATGGGTGCATAAATCTCTTTAGTTCTGAGTTTTGGGAAAATTTACCATTTCTGTCTTGTAAATCACTGATTCAGTTTCCCGCTATTACCAATTGTTCCTTCACATCCTCCATTGTATTTTGAAATTATCAATTATCATGTTACTCCCCCCAAATTGCTTTTCTGTTATTAATTCTTCCTTTTTTGTGACTTCCTGCTCTAGTTTTATAGGAGCAAGATTAATTCATTTGGCATATAAACTATATATTTTAAAAACTTTACCCTGTTTTATTGCTGTTAAGTCTACTTCAAGAGGATCATTTCTCTGATTTATTTCCATCTTTTGACTTGCTGAATCTTTTCATATGTCCAGTTTTTTGTCTTTTTGCCCATTATATTACTCTGCTCAGGCTGCCATAACAGAATACTGCAGACTGGATGGCTTAAACAGCAGATATTTATTTCCTTATAGTTCTCGAGGCTGGAAGTCCAAGATCAAGGTGCTGGCAGGGTTGGTCTCTGGTGAGGCCTCTCCCTGGCTTGCAGACGGCTGCCTTTTCTCTGTCCTCACATGGCCTTTCCTATGTGTGTGCACTCCTGGCATCTCTTCCTCTTCTTATAAGGACTTCAGTCCTATTGGATTAGGGCCCCACCCTTATGACCTCATTTGACCTTAATTACCTCCTTAAAGGCCGTATCTCCAAATACAGTCACAGCAGGAGTCAGGGCTTCAACATATGGATTTGGGGGTGACGGAATACAGTTCAGTCCATAACACTCATCCTTGTAGAGGAAGGTCTATTTTATTCAGTATTAGAGTTGGGATGGCTTTTGTCAGAGAAGGTGGCTATCTCTTCAAAATATAGACCTAGAGGGAAGCAGAAAGTGAAAGTTTACATTTCCTTTCTTTGGGGCAACATGTCTTAGAGAGCTTGTAAAGTGTGGGGTGGACCTCCTGACAGACAGATGTTTTGGGGGTTGTTTCATGTTTCAGAGTTTGTTCTCTGAAGTCTGTGACAATATGGAAGGAGCTGGACAGTGACTTGTTCTCTCAGAGGTGCTGCCAGCGTGGTGAGTGGCCAAGCTTGGCAGTACTTCTGTCTTCCTTGGGGCCTGTCTGCCCTGCCAAGTGAAAGCCACAAGTGCTGCAGAGGACTGTGGCTCCCGAGGGCTCCCGAGGGACTCCGGTATCTGGGGCACTTCTTGCAGACCTCAGTATGATTGAACTAGGCACCTCAAACTGCCCTTGTCCCCAGCTGCCACCACCTGATCAGGGCAGGGATATCTGTGGCACTCCCTGGATGTCCTTCCATTTGCTCCCTGGATGGGGTTCCCTCCACCATCCTCCCCACCCGAGTCTGGGGCTGCTCTGTTCTTTGCTCAGCCTTATCTACACCACATCTTGCAGTAGAATTTGGAAGTGGTGTAGAGTGGTATACATGGGCTCAGATGTTCATCTTGGACTGGATGTCTCACTTCTTGAACCTCTTTACTTGGCTTCCCTCCCCTTTTTCCTTCCTTCTCCCTGGATGCACCCTCTCAGTCTCCTTTCTGGGACCTCATTCCCCATCCATCTATTCAGTGTGAGTATTTTCCAGGGCTCTGTCTTAGACCCTCTTCTTCACCCCCATGGCTTCAATTACCTTTGGTGGTTCCTGCTCTCCAGCCCAGCCCTCTCCTCTGAGCTTCTGATTCATCTGTTTCTAACTGCCTCCTAGATAGCTGATGGACCACCAGTATGATAAGCCCATGTCCCAAATGAAACTTGCCCCTACCGCCAAACCAGATCTCCCCCTGGGCTCCTCGGCTGATGAGTGGCACCACCAGCCACCTGCTTGTCTCAGCCAGAAACCTGGCTCTCCTGACTTCTTCTCATCTGCTTCTCATGCCCAACGGTTACAGTGGTTACAGCTGACTCTGTGGCCTCCTATGTTGTGGTTCCTAGAGTTCTAGTGAACATACTTTAGAATACAGGAGGTAGAGACTTGGGTCCACAAAGTATTAGGACATTGTCTCCTCCAAATAGTTTTCTACCAGTGCACAAATCATGGCAAGCCTCAGGGCCAAACTTTTCATAAAACAAAAGGATAATTACCTGTCAGGTTTCCTCCAACTAGTTCTGTTGCCCCTGCCCCCCGCCCCCCTCGCCCCAGTGCAACATGACCATTGGACCAAGCAGAGGAGAGGATTTATAAATGTTAGCCCATTTATTTCCTGTTAGGAGAGATGAGGTTTCGCTCTCTTATACCACTGCCATCTTCCAAATGTAGTTAAAGCAGCATCTTTAAAAAAAAGAAGCTTTTTTTTTTTTTTAAAAAAGAAGCTTTCATATTATACATCTATGTAAATATTATGTCTCACAGAACCAACTTTTCTACTGTGATAACATTTTCTCTCTGGTATAGTTTGTTTTTGCTTTTATTGGAGATATACTAGTTATTCTTTTCATCTTGCAATGTTTTCCTTATAACAATTTTCTATTGCTTACAATTAAAACTCCATAAAATGAAATTCTCTTTTCTCAGGACGACTTCCTTTACGGTGTTCTCAGCCACCATCTGAGAGTCTTGAGTGTTAATTCAAATTATTTGCTAAGCACCAATCCAGCAGAGTTATAGCCCTTAGTTATTCCATCATGCCCATGAGAGAAGAGGAAAGGGCCAGTGAGCCGCTTCGGATTTGAAACAAGAATTGTATCCTTGGGGCCGCCTGGTGGCGCAGCGGTTTAGTCCGCGCTTGGGAGCCCGGGGTTCGCCGCTTCGGTTCCCAGGCGCCCGCAGACGCACCGCTTGTCAGCCATGCCGTGGCGGCGTCCCATATAAAGTAGAGGAAGATGGGCACGGATGTTAGCCCAGGGCCAGTCTTCCTCAGCAAAAAGAGGAGGATTGGCAACGGATGTTAGCTCAGGGCTGGTCTTCCTTACAAAAAAAAAAAAAAAAAGAATTGTATCCTTGCTTAGAGATTCCAAGTGCAATAAATTAACAAGACAAACGATCAGAATCACAGGAATGTTGGAGAAATTATTTTTACCAGTGATGGCAACAATTTCTTTTAGGGTCTTTCTTCCAAAGAGAGATTTAATGTTGCAGAGAACAGAATATGTCTGCAAGAATTATGAAGGTCCACCTAGGTCTCCGTAGTTCATAGGAGAACAAGACAAGTAGGCTGTGAACATTCTCACTTGCACAGCCTATCCAGTGAGTCTCCATCTCTTCCTTAGATTTCTTATGTTCGTTTTGGTGACTTGCATTTTTAAGGCCAGGCTCTCAAACTTCACTAGTTGGCATTATAAGAAAAAAAGCCAACCTGTAGGTAGAAATACAGAAAGAGTTGAATGAGGTTTATTTAATAATAATGAAAAAGGCTCATATTGAGATGTTCTTCTACATGTCTTGTGTTTGGATTATTTCCTTACTTTCTATGGTACTTCCTAACATAAAAGAAGAAGGAGATAAATATTCTGAGCACTGGCATGTGTGAAAGCTCTTTATTCCACTCTCTCATGCCAATAATCATTTGACATTACAATTCTAGGTTGAAAAAAGTTTCCCTTGGAGGTGTGAAGGCATCATCCTGTCGTCTCCTCACATTCAATGTAACAGCTGAGAAGTGGGATCCATTCTCATTCTTGTTTCTTTGTCGGTGATTTTTTTCCCTCTCCAGTAGCTTTTAGAATCTTCTCTTTATCTCTGGGATTCTGAAATTTCATGATGCTGTGCTTGGGTCATTCTTCACGAAAAGCTGGCCAATAGTGAGTTATCTAAATCTGAAGACTCATCCTTTTAATTCTAAGTAACATTCTTGTATCAATTCTTTGATAACTTTCTCCCTTTTACTTCCTGTTTTATCTTCTAGAGCTGTTAGTTGGATGTTGGTTCTCCAAATTGATCTTTTATGTTGCTGTTGACATTTTATGAGGCTAATAAAAAAGAGCCCTTTCTTTTCCTCTTAAGTTTGAAACCAATTGAGAACTAAGACACAGTAGACAGATAAATGGATATCAAGATGTTAGCTTTATTGCTCATAAGCAGGGAAAGAGGATTTGGCTTAAAACCTTAGAGCAAAATGACTTGTTAATAATTCATCTGAGAATTAGCAGACATACCTACCTAGTCACGGGCAGAGCTGGGAAAAGCAGGCCTTCCGTGCAGGGGTGGGCTCAGTGCTGCCTGGCAGAAGTTAGATTACAAGGTGGGCAGGGAGACACCACGTGTGGCCCCACGGGGCTGAGTCACGCATGCTCTGTGAGTCAAGCTTCCTCCCTGGGGAGGAGGGGGCAGTCTGGAGAAAGGCTCAGAGAGTTTCCCTAGTGAGAAATACAGATGGAAACATGAGGCCAGGGGAAAAAAATCCCCCTAATTTAGCTATCTGTTTTCTCATTAAAAAATTTTTTTTAAATCTCTTCGTCTTTTTATTTTTTTTCCCTGGAAGATTTCCTAAATCTATCTTCCAAAGCTTCTATTAATTTTCTTTGGCTTTAACAATAATACTTTTTTATTTTCAAAAGACCTTTCTTGTTTTCTGAACAAGTGTCTAGAATATACAAGAAATTCCGGCTAATCAGCAAAGTGAATTCAGGAAACCCAATAGAAAAATGGATAAAGGATATGAAAAGGCAGTTCATACAAGGGGAAACCTGAATGACTAGCAAATAGATGAAGAAATGTTCAAACCCACTATTAGCCAGAAATGCAAAATAAAAGAACAGTGAGATGGCTTCAGACTGGCAGCAAGTGGGAAGTTGAATAATATCAAGTGTTGGGAAGGATGAATCAGAAGAGGGAGCCCTCATATACTAGTGGTGGGAGTGTCAACTGGCACAGCCATTCTGGAGAATGTATAGTCCGGCAGGACTCAGTGAAATTAAGCATGAGAATATTTTGTGAGCTCTCAGTTTCACTCCTGGATGTATTTTACAGGTAAATTCTCACCTAGGTCCAGGTGGGAACATGATGAAGCATTAATAGCAGAGATAAAACGGGAAGATAATTTCTAGGTTATTAATATTTTCATAGAAGGGGCAGAAATGAAAGATGAGGTGACGGGATAGAGAAGGGGAGGGGGAGGATGAGGCAAGCAAAAAAAGAAAGGGAACAAAAACTGCACTAAAAAAGAGTATTGTGGATATGATCTCATCAGTGTAAAAATGTGTGTGTGCATGAAGTTAAGTAGGAGAATATTCTGTGACCTAGCAATTTCATTCTTGGATATAGTTCCAAGAGAAATTCTCACCTCAGTCCACAAGGGAGTATGATGAGAACATTAATCACAGTGTTGATGGAGGCAGTTGGGTGTTGGTGACAAGCCAGGGTTCATTATTAGAGGACGGGGTAAATAGACTCTGATGGATACACGCCACTGAATACTCTGTAGCAGTTCATAGTAACAGACCAGATGTACAAATAGCAACAGGGATGGATCCTAAACATTTATTGTTGGGAGAAAAAGGTCAGGAACAAATGAGATTTATAGAAGTTCCTTTTATGGATATAAAAAACACAAACCACCACATATTTTATAAGGATACATATTTAAGAATATATATTGTTCCAGTTACCTATTGGTCCATAACATACCAACTCAAAACTTCAGTGGCTTAAAACAAACGACTATTTATTATTTCTCAAGATTCTCTGGGTCAGAAATTTGGGCAGGGCTAGGCCAGGTGGACCGTGTGGTATCGGCTAGAATTACACACTCAGATGCATTCAGCTGTTGGCTGGACTGGGCTGAAACCCCTAGAAGGCTTTGTTCAAACGCTGGGGGCCTCAGAGCTCCTCTGTGATCTCTCTCTATCTTTGTCTGTCTTTCTCCATATTGTGTCACCTCTGACCACCCCCGCCCCCCGCCCCCGGGCCTCTTCACAAGGTCTCTCTCTCCAGCAGGATAGCTGGACTTCATTATAGCATGGTGGCTGGCCTCCAAGAGTGAAAACAGAAACTTCCAGATCTCTTGAAGGCTAGGCCCAGAACTGGCAGTGTCACTCCTAGCACTTTCTATTGATCAAGGCAAGTCACACGGTCAGTGTGATTCAAGGGGAGGGGAAACAGACTCTACTTCCGGATGGGTGGTGTGACTTGCACATACAGTGAGGAGAGACATTGGTGGCCGTCATCTTTGGAGACTGTCACACGTAGCAGACATGCCATTTGGACTGCCTGTGGAGAGTAGAGGAATTGGTGTGGGGAAACAGAATGGGGGAGGGAAAGTAATAAAACAAGCGAAAGGTCTTGCTCAGAACTCTGAGGAACACTGGCTGTCATGAACTCAGCAATATGACTAATCTACCTTCTGTGCCTGGGGTACAAAAAAACCCCCAAAACCAAAATCAACCAAATAAAAAGGATTCCATAATCAAAATCAGAAAAATCCCACCAAAAAAGTAACAAGACAATATGAAAACTTTAGAAATAGTCCAAGAATATGCCAACTTTTGGTAAGTTAAAATGCTGACTTTCAAACAGGGAGAAAGGGAAGGATGCAGAGGGTGTTTCTTGTTTTTCTCAGTGCTATCTCACCGCTGCCAGGAGTGGGGTTTACCTGAATCGTGCAATCAGTTCAGCCGAGGTCAGCGGCCAGTGAGAATCCCCTTGTCCCAGATGGCAGTTGGTGAACCTTGACATGCAGTAGGTAAGCCATTTGTTAAGCTCTTGCCTGTATCTTGGAACTAAAACCACATCCCTACCAAGACTGGGGCTTCATGGCAGTGTTTTCAGACTTTGAATTGTGACCCATCAGTGGATGGGGAAATTCAACTGAGTTGGTCATGAAATAGAATGCAAGTAGTGAAGTAAACATTGTTTTATGAAAATTTCATGTCAATAATGTATCTACAAATTCATTCATTCAATTGCTCCTTCATTCAATAAATACTTGTTGAGCACATACTGTGGGCCAGGTGCTGGGGATTCAGAAGAAAGTAAAACATACAAATATGCATGCGTGGGCGCAGGTGCGTGTGTGTGTGTTCGGGATCACATTGTAAAATGTATCTCTCACTGCAGGTTACAGTCAAAACACAAAGCAGCCACCACTGCCTTAGTGGCTTTGTGGGAATGTCAGGTACTGGAGCGTGTGGCTGCCTCCTGTGTGTGTCGGAAAGTTACCACAAGAAAAGCACAGGCCTCTGTTCCAATCCCTTTGCAGCACCAGGGGAGACACGGGCAGCTTTATAAGAAAATTCCGCCCATAGCCAGCAACCCAAGAAGGTCAGAAAATCGGGGACGAAAACTATTTTCTTTCTCAAGTTATTGTTAGTGCGAGTGTAGACGGTTAATTAACCACATTCCTCAGTTCATGGAGCACTGCCTTCCTCATAGGACTGTGAAGACCCCTCTCTTAGGGGCAATTTCCCTACCATCTGACCCCTCTACCCTGGGCAAGTCACTTAATTTCCCTGAGGCTCTGTTCCTTCCCCTGTGAAGTGGGAACAACAAAAGTACCTGCGTCCAGGCGTGTTGTGAGGGTTACGTGAGAAAACGTCTGTAGACCATGAGGAGAAGTGTCTGGTCACGAGGACAAAGGTTCGTATGGCCAGAGCCATGGAAGGGGCTTATCGAGGTTGAATTCCTCCTGCCCGAGGAGGGCTGCCTTCTGCAATGCTCTTCCCTCCTCCCGCTGTGCTCCCAGTTCTTGAGGGACTTTACTCCCCAGGAGAGTGAAGCGGGTTGGCCCAGAGCGAGGGAGCCTGGCGGCTAATCCTGCAGAAAGCTGGGGCCTAGGCTCAGATGCCAGATTGGGCAAGAGCAGAGAACCGGCCCCTCTGATCCTAGTCAGGGATATTTGGAGTCGTCAACAATTCTGGGAAACCCAGAGGCAGGAAGTGAAAATGGGAGGGGCAGAGGGGAAACAGTGAGCTGCGCCCCGGCCCCTCCTGGCCTGGCCCCCCCCTCCCAAACTGTGCAATGAGTGAGATGACCAGCGTGTGGGGAGGGAGGTGGACAGACCAGGACACCCCCTTCTCAGGGAAGAACAGAGACAGTCCTGTCCCCTGCCCCCACTATGCTTTCCCTGAGTTCCAACTCTGTTTCCACTTCTGTTTACTGTCCAAAGTCCCGGAGGCAGGAGATGCCAGGTTAGAACCACTTCAACACTCAGACACACAGGCTCAGGGCCCTCGCCTGGACTGGCCCCCTCCCCTCCTCTCCCCTACTCATCTAGTACCCACTGCCCCACTTCTCCTGGCTCCAGCCCCTCCTTTGCCCTGGGGCCTGGGCTGCCTGAGGGACCCAGCAGTCAGCCCTCCACACCTCCAACAGGTAACCAAGGTTGGGGTGGCAGGTGGAATTGGGGGTGTTTGGGATTAAGGAGACCCTAGTTCAGGGACAGCGGGGGCCAGATGGGAAGATGTGGGCTGGTTTGGTCCAGAAGAGTGTGGAGGGAAGGCTTCTGGACATATCAAGGTCCAAGCAATCTCCTGAGAAGGGATGGGACCCCAGCTGTATTTCAGCCCCAAATTCACCTCCAATCTCAGACCCAACCCAAGCCATCGCCTCAACCGACTCAGACCCTACATTCAACCCCATCCTCAGCCTCCACCTGAATTAGCATCTGAGCACAAGCATCAGCCCGAACTCAGCCCCAGCCCCAAGAGCAGCCTCAACCTAACCCCAGGTCCAGCTCCAGCCCTGGACCCAGCATGGCAAAGGACTTTCAAGACATCCAGCAGCTGGACTCTGAGGAAAATGACCACCAGCTCGGTAGAGGTGAGGGGCCAGGCTCTCGTGGGCACCACTCCAGGAGAGAAAATCCATTTTGGAAAGGTAAGTGTCTAGTTTCTGGGGCTTGGCCCCACCTCTGTCTAGCTTCTGATCACTCTCTGTCTCTCTGAGGTCTGTCACATTCACTCTGTGACCAGAAGCGGGACCCCTCTGGGTATGAGGTGCCTGACATCTCTTCTTGCCCCCTGACCTCACCTTCCTCTCCACCCCTAGGACCCCAGGAAAGGGTGTGTGCCCAGAGGTGAGGGGATAACTGGAGGCTGGGGATGACTTCCTCCCTTCTTTCCGACCTGAGCAGTGTGTGCTCTGTGTGTGCATGTGTGTGTACAAGGAAAGCACACTCAGCCAGGAGAGTGTATGTGTGTGCATATGGGGGGCGTGGGGATGGGTGGGTGGGAGACCGGGCTCAGAGGGATCCTGGAAGATTCCTGCTCCTCCCAACCCACCTGCCTGGATCCTTCTCTAGCAAATCTTGACTGAAAGCCCCAAGTGTCTGGGAAAAGGTATTAGGGCGAGAGATCTGAGTGGCTCTAGGCTGAAGGGCAGGAGCCAGGGGTGGGGGTTGGGTGTTAGGTGTGGGGGTGCTGGTGATGGAGTGAGGCTCTGTGCACACAGGAGGGGTTGGGGCTCGGAGCTCAGGAAGGAGGATTAGTTAGCCTGGGCTGGGAGGAGGGACCTCTCATTCCTGAGGCTGGCACACGGAGGGAGGGTTGGTGCTGTTGCAGGTGAGGGTGGGAGCTGGGCAGGGCAGGAGCAGCAGGAGAGACAGGCATTCCCCCCTACGGCGTCCCCTTCCCTCGGGTAATGGGCTGGCAGGCAGTAGGCTGCATGGGGCAGAGGCCAGACCCGTATCACTCCCTCTGCATCCTCAGTGCCCATGTGATGTCTGGTACTAGTGAGACTCAAAAATGACTTTGGATATTGTTGAATCTTCTGAGGGTGAGAGGATTCAGAGTTTAAGCAGGAGGCTTGGAGAGAGTCCAGGGGTTTGGATTTCATGGGAGAGGGAGCTCACCCAAAAGGGCTGATGGACAATACGGCAGGGCAAGTCTGCGGCGGCGCAACCGGCAGTGCATTTCTCTCCAGCAGTCTCTGCTGCCTTCATGTGAGCTGACACATATCACCTGCTTACCGGCGTCTTCCACTCTGCAAGCTGACACCTATCACCTGCTTACTGGCGTCTTCCACTCTGCCTAGCGCTTCATATGCCTACAGTTTTCAGCAAATCTGGAAATGTTTTGGCCATAATTTCCTCAAATATTTTTTCTGCTGGCACCCCTACCCGGCCTGCCAAGGGCTTCAATTATGCGCATATTCGTGTCCCACAGCTCCTGACGCTCTATGTTTTTTTTTTTTTTGGATTCTTCTTTCTCTTGGTGTTTCTATTTACATAGTTGTTATTGCCATGTCTCTAAGTTCACTAATCTTTTCTTATGCTTGTCTAATCTGGCATTAATTCTACCCAGTGTATTATTCTTATTGTGTGTGTGTGTGTGAGGAAGACCAGCCCTGAGCTAACATCTGTTGCCAGTCCTCCTCTTCTTGCTCAGGAAGACTGGCCCTGGGCTAACATCCGTGCCCATTTTCCTCTACTTTATATGAGACGCCACCACAGCATGGCTGACAAGTAGTGTGTCGGTCCATGTCTGGGATCCGAACCTGTGAACCCCAGACTGCCAGAAGTGGAGCATGCGAACTTAACCACTATGCCACCGGGCCCGCCCCTACCCAGTGTATTTTTCATTTCACACAATGTAGTTTTTACCTCCAGAAGTTCAATCTGGGACTTTTAAATATCTTCCTTGACAATCTACTCAATTTTTTGAACATATGGAATACAGTTATAACATCTGTTTTAATGTCTGCTAATTCTAACATCTGTGTCAGTTCTGGATCAGTTTTGATAGCTTTATTAGTCTCCTTATTATGAGCTGTATTTCCTGCTTCTTTCTCTGCCAGTAATCTTTGTTTGGCTGCCAGACCTTGTGTGTTTTACCTTGTTGGGTGCTGGACATATTTGTATTCCTCTAAATATTCTTGAAACTTGTTCTGGGACAAGTAACTTGGAGTCAACTTGATCCTTTTGGGTCATACTTTTATGATTTGCTAGGTGGGCCTGGAGCACCACCGAGGCAAGACCTTCTGGGGTCCTCTACCCACTGCCCTGTGCCTTATGAGTTTTCCAGTCTGGCTGTGGGAATAGGCACTAGTCCTAGCCATGTGTGGGTGCCAGGCACTGTTCACTAATCCTGTCAGATTGTTTTTCTCCCGGCCTCAGGGAGTTTTCCTTACATGCACGCGCTGATCTGTACCCAGCTGATTCCTTGAGGGAACCCCCTTGCGGATCTCTGGGATTCTGTGTGCAGCCCTCTCCTCTGATCCTCTGTCCTGTGAAGTCTAACCACCTTGGTCTCCTCAGACTCTCAGCTCCATCTCCTCAACCCAGTGAGTCTGCTGGGTTCCACTGGATTTCTCCTCCCTGCCCCGTGGCCTGGAAACTTTCTGCCAGCACTGGGCTGGGGCCATCGTGGGGCTCATCTCGTTTGTTTCCTGTCTCTCAGGAATCATTGCCCTTTGTTGCCTGACGTTCGTGTCTTGAAAATGGTTGTTTCTCAGAGTTACCTGTTTTTTCTTGTGGTTGTCTCCGGGAGGAGGATAAATCTTGTCCCTATTATTCCATGGTGCACAGACCCTTTTGTAACTGAGCAAAAAGGGGCTCGTTCCGCTCTCCACAATCCGGTGCCAATCGATTGCAAATGAGTCGGTGGTTGTGAAAGGAACGATTAGCTAACATAATCAGAAGACGGTGGAGTGTGTCCTAAAGAACCATCTTAAAATTATACAGAATCCCGAGGCAGTCATACAGGGGAAATGGGCAGGGAAGGAGGGGGTTAGGGATGGCTAGCGTCTGGTGTGATGCACTTCAAGGTGCCCCATTATCTCTTTCTTTTGTCATTCGTGATGGGTACCAGCGCACAGTTTTTCTTTCTGGAGGTCATCACGTTCCTCGGGAACTCAGAGAGCAAAGTTATCATCTTATCACAGCTGGGAGACATACGTAAGTAAGAGTCATAGAACTAGCTGATCACGTATTTTGCAAAAGGGAAAGGTGCTTAATCATCTTGGCTGTGTGCAGGCCAGAAGGCATTCGTAGAGACTAGTGAGTCAGGGTCATAGTTACAGTATTGCTTCCTTTCCCTAAGGTGGCTTGCCTCATGCTAACTTGAGATCTAGCTGTTACACTTTCTTTTACTTTCAAACTTGCCTAAAACACTTGTGTTTTAACTCATTTCATTCTCAGAACAACCCAATCAGATGGCTATTATTCTTATCCCCATTTTTTTTATTGTGGTAAGAACACTTAATATGGGATCTACCCTCTCAACAAGTTTTTAAATGCACAACACCGCATTGTTAACTACAGGCGCAACGTTGCACAGCAGATCTCTAGAACTTAATCTTGCATAACTGAAACTTTATACCCGTTGAATAGCAACTCCCCATTTCCCCTCCTCAGCCCCTGGTAACCACTGTTCTACTCTCTGCTTCTATGAGTGTGACTATTCTAGATTCCCTGTGTGAGTGGACGTGAGAAAACTGAGGCACTGAGAGGCTGAGTGACTTGTCCACGACCTCAGAGCTAGTTGGTGGCACAGTTGGATTCAGCCACGGGTGATCTGGTTTCAGGGTAGAGGTGCAGAGACAGATTGCTGAGCTGACCCAGAGTTGGAGGTTTATAGGTCACAGGTCAGGTGGGAAACAGGACAAGGGCCTGCTGAGTAGACAGTACTGGAGAGAGCAGTCAGGGGCTCGGCCATGGGGGGTCAGGGGCCCAGCTGGGTGGGGAAGACTGTGATCAGGGAGAGCTTCTGGAGGGCAGCTGTGCTCACCAATGCCACTAGGGAGAGCTTCCTAATGGAAAGAAATGCAGGGGATCGGGGAAGATGTATGGGAGAGAGAGGCAAGTGGGAGGCTGTGCTGAGAGGGGGGAGTGGGCAGTGGAGGTGTCAGAGACATGGCCCCTCTGGGTCAAGATGAGGTCTTGAGTGTGGCTGATGTGGAGGAAGGTGACAGTCGTTGGTGTGAGGAGGTCAAGAGTTCTGGGTGATCATTCACAGGGACAGTGTCCAACTCAGAATACTGGCAGGAGATGAACTGGGAGGAAGATCTTGGGCCCCTGACTGAGCCTCCCAGCTAGGGGTGCCTGGGTATGATACCAACGAGGAGAGAGGGACGGTCAGGGTCTGAGGCACAGAAGGTGGAAAGAACACAGGAGCTCAGGGCTGGGAGGAGAGCCAGTGCTCCAGGCCTGGAGAGCAGGCAGGAGGGGTGAGGCCAGCTCTGTGTGAAGATGTGGGTGCATGTGTGTGAGAGAGAGTGTGTGAGAATGTGTGTGTGTTGTGTGTATATGTGTGTGAGGCGTGTGCATGTGTGCTACAGTGAGAGTGTGTATGAAAGAATGTGCATGTTAGTGTGTGTGTGAGAGAATGTGTGTTAATGAGTATGTTTGTGAGAGTGAAATGAAAAATGCGTGTGTGAGTGTGTGTGTGGTCAGAGTTCAGCTTGATCAAGGGGAGGGAGAGGTTTCTGTGAGATGACTGAGGGCTAAGAGGAGGGAGTTTACAGCAGAATAAGGGTCTCTGGGGGGCGAGGGCAAAGCAAAGTGGGAGAGGAGGCCCCGAGGGTGGGAGATGAGGAGGGAGGATGGGGCTTAGAGGGCAGCCCTTGGGGAGTGGTCTGTGGTGGAATGACCTGGACTTAAGGATCCCAGTGGAATTTGGGGTTGTGGGGCAGTTGTTCCGGTTTTGGACTTGTCTGAGGGGCCTGGGCTGGGATTTTGGGAAGAACACAGTTTCCGACCTCTAGGGACCCCAGTTTGAGGGAAGAAGGGACTTAGAAGAGCTGAGACTGAGGTCAGAGATGACGGGAGCCCTCTCCTAGTGGTTGGGCAGAAGAGGAGACCCATTCATCGATCTTTCTTAGGATATGTGCCTAATAAGGCCAGGTCTGTCCCCCACCCCTTCTGTGTCTCCCTGTCACCCAGGTCCATGATCAGGGCTTGCACACAGATGGTGTGATACCGTGTGCCATGTGCAAGTGTGTTGTATGCACCTGTGTATGTGTGTGCATGTTTACACATGTTCATGTAGGTGCGAGTGTGCAAATGAGTGTGTGTGCAATGCCTGAACACTGGGGTCAAAGCCTTCTGACTCCTCCAACACCCCCCACCTCCTCTCCCCCCAGACTTCTTTTCCCTTGGGTGCTCCCATTACCTGCACTCTAGCTCCCCTGCCCCGATGCCCCAGTCCTGACACCCCTTTTCTTGCAGGAACGCCTCCTCTGCAGCCCCTGCTGCTACAGCGTCTCTGCTCCAGGCTACGCCTCAGTCTGCTTGTCCTGGGTGTCAACGTCCTGCTGCTGGTGGCCATCTGTGTGATTGGGTCCCAAAGTGAGGGTTGCAGGGGTCAACAGGCATGAGGCAGTGATGGGGGAGGAGATATGGGCAGTGCTGGGGTAGTAAGGAGATAGTCACATGGACAGTGGTAGGGGCTGTCATACGGGACACAACCACTCCTCTTAGTTTTGTCCCCACTGTCTCCCGACAAGGAACACAACTGCAAGTGGAGCTGTGGACCCTAAAAGAAACTTTCAGCAATTTTTCCTCGAGCACCCTGATGGAGATCCAGGCTCTCAGCTCCCATGGTAATTGGGTGCTCCCCTGAGGGGAGGGGCTGGGGCAGCTGGATGGTGGAGGCCCCTGTTTATCCACAGGGGTTTCCTGGACTCTGTAGGGGTGCCCAGTGTTGGGTCTGCAATGGGGCATGTTTGGGGTGCTGTGGGGGCACAGACTGGGGCAGATAACCCAGGCTGAGAAGCTGGGCAAGGCTTCCGGGGACACTGATCTCTGAGCTGAGGGACCCTGAAGGATGAATAGGGGTTAGGCAGGTGAAGAGGATGGGGGTTAGTGCCAGGTAGAGAGAACAGGATCTGCGAGGGCTGGGGGTGAGGAATACCACTGCACATTTGGGGCCTGTAAACACTTCCAACATGGCAGAAGCTAGGTGGTGAGGGGTGAGCCAGAGAGGTGGGTGGGGGCCAGGCCATGCAGG
This sequence comes from Tapirus indicus, assembly GCA_031878705.1. Lineage (NCBI taxonomy): Eukaryota > Metazoa > Chordata > Mammalia > Perissodactyla > Tapiridae > Tapirus > Tapirus indicus. The sequence goes on from CM062932.1 coordinate 11,269,202, forward strand.
CAAGCCGTGCTAATGAAGTGAGCCTTTGTTCTGAGGAATTGGGGACCTATTGGAGAGATTTAAGCAGGGAGGGACCTGAACAGGTTTGTGCTTCAGAAAGCCACTGTGGCAGCGTAGGGAGAATGGGCAGAGTCAGGGAGGCCACGGGGCAGAGAATGCAACGTCCCAGATCAAGGTGGTGGTGGCCTGGACTGAAGCCCCAGCGACAGGAGGATGGAGCGATGTTAAGGAGGCAAACAGAGGGAAAACGGTTTAGCTTTCCACTCTTTCAGGAGGCAGCGCAGGTAACAAGTTGACATCTTTGGAAGCCAAGCTGGAAAAACAAGAGCAGGACCTAAAAGCAGGTCAGAGACCCTCCCTTGAGTGTTTGTCAGTGTGTGAGTGTGTATGCATGTGGTGTGTTGTGAGTGTTGTGTTTCTCCAGCTAAAGGCTGGAGTCCTGTGCAGGGTCCTGATAGGTGGGGTACCCAAACTGCCCATACCATCGTCCATCACTCTGTCCCCCTAGATCATGCCGCCTTGCTCCTTCATTTGAAGCACTTCCCAGTGGATCTGCACATCTTGGCTTGTCAGCTGGCATTCCTCCAGAGCAACGGTAGGGATGGGGGGGAGTCTCCAGTCCCTCTGTACCTGTCCCTTCCAGCTGGATCTCATCTCCTTCTGCCCCCCAACCCCCTCAGGCACAGACTGCTGCCCCATTAACTGGCTGGAGCATGAAGGCAGCTGCTACTGGTTCTCTTACTCTGGGAAGACATGGCCTGAGGCTGAGAAGTACTGCCAGCTGGAGAACGCCCACCTGGTGGTCATCAACTCCAGAGAGGAGCAGGTACACCCATATCCTTCCCAAAGGCAGGAGGAGACCTCGGGAAGGCAAACTCTGGGAGGCTGGATCAGGCTTGCTTTATTATTTTTTTAACCTAAGGAAGAGTCCAGAAGCAGAAGTCTGGCAGAGCTCTGAGGGTTCATGGTGGAGCAGCCATTGATTCTAAGAGGTGGGAGATTATAGCCAGGAGCTTGGGTGAAAGGACAAGAACTAGGTGACCAGGTGATGAGGAGCAGGTCAGGAGACAGAATTTGACACAGGGTGAACAGGGCCAGGACTCGGGTGAAGACAGTGGAGGTGCTGAGAGTCCCCACTTGCTGTGTGCTGGCCGTAGGATGTGGTGGTCACTTGGATGAAAGGAGCAGAGGGGGCAGGATTCCCAGTGACACACCTGCAAAGGGTTACTGCATCTCTCCAAAGCACCCCAGATCCTCCTTGCCCACTGCTGTCACCAGACCACAACCCCAAACACCGAAGTTCACAGGAAGAACCTACCCATTAGAATAGGTGGGGCATTTTTTGGAAAAGGAGGATATTAATGTAATATTTGCTGAGTCCTTACTCTGTGCCAGGTACTGTCATATATTCACTTCTTTAATCCTCACCACCCTATGGGGTATGTACTCTTATTATCTCTACTTTGAGGGAGGGAGAGATGGGGAACTAAGGAACAGAGAGGTTAAGTAACTTACTGCACAGCCAGAGAGTAAGGATGGATCCAGAATTCAGAGCCACTCTGCCTCCTTAGCCAGTGTTTTCAACTACTACATGCTGCCAGATCATATTTATCGAATACATTGAATATCGAATATATATTTATATAATATATTTAATTTATATATATTTTAATATAATTTATTTAATAATATATAATAATATATATCGAATATATGTATTTACATGGTGGAATGATTACAAACATATTTTGATTTATTGATCAAGTTGAAATTGCCAATATTCAATCAATTTTGACCTATAAAATGTCAGTTTCATGTGGGTCAACCTAAGATTTCAGTGCTCTGTGATTTGGCCCACAACAAATTCGTGATGGCTACAAATTCATGGTGGAACGGATTGTAGCTTCATCATTATGAAGTGAACGTCAGTGTCCCATTCAGTGCTTTTTGCCTTGAATTCATCTTTATAGAATGGTCCTTGATTTCTTTTCACTTGCATTTGCTTAATGTATCTCTGTCCATCCTTTCATTTCCAACCTTTTTGAGTTTCTTAGTGATTCTCAGCCTTGGCTGTATATTGTAAGCTCTTGAGGAGTTTAAAAAATATTGACACCTGGCCTCACACTCAAAGATTCTAATTTAATTAATCTTGGATATACATCCTGGGCTTTGAGATTTTTAAAAGTTCCCCCAACTGATGCTACTGTGCAGCCAAGCTTAAGGTATTTCTCCTATAGGTTGTGTGTAAGTTTTATTTTTGATTTTTAAACATTGAATGAGAGTCTCTTTTCTTTTAATAGGTGAATGTATCTCATTTACATTTATTTTTAAATTGATATATTTAATTTTAATCCTGTCTTTTTTCCTGTTTTATGTGCTTCTTTTGTTTTCTCACATTTGTTATGTGAGATGTATTCTTTTTGTTTTCTCCTCTGTGGTATTTTGGACTAGATGTAGCATATTTTTTGTTATACCAGCAATTACTTTCATAGCTTTAAATGATGGGCTGAAACTTATTGGCTTCAAAAAATAAGAGTTTATATAACCTTCCACGTGAAAGATGAGTAAACCGGCACACTTACTCTTCTTCACATGCTTCATTCTTTTATTTTTTTAAATTGAGATCTAATTGACATATAGCATTGTGTAAGTTTAAGGTGAACGACGTGTTGATTTGATACATTGATATATTGCAATATGATTGCTGCAGTAGTGTTAGCTAACACCTTTATCATGTCACATAATTATCGTTTCTTTTTCGTGTTGAGAACAATTAAGATCTAGTCTTTCAGCAACTTTGAAGTTTATAATGCCTCATTTTTTTCTCTCCTAGATTCCTTAAGTGTTTTGCCTGAATAGTTGGAATCCTCTCTATCTTTGAATTTCATTAACTTCATTCAGATATATCTTGGTGTTGCTCATTCTCTCTATATTTTTGCTCTGAGGCCAGGAGGGTCCTTTTAATACATGAAGTCAGATTTTCTAACATTTTAGATTTTCTTAAGTCATATGTTAGAATTTTTTTTCTTGTCCATCATCCAAAAATATCTCCATTGTCTGCCCCCCACAGCCATCATCTTGTTGCTATTTACTTCCATCCTTCTCTCCTTTCCTCTGCATTCTGGGTCCTTTTCTCAGGCCCATCTTTCATATCTCAGACTTGGTTTTCTGCTGAGTTGCTGCTGTTGTTTTTTTTAATATAGCTCAAATTTTTCTCTTCAATTTCTTCACTTATCATTGTGTTATCTTTCTTCTTTGACATCTTCTTTGATATTTTATGTCATTCAGTTCCTCTTTAATTTTTTTGAGGATGTAAAGAAGTTGTTTTCCAACATCCCCTATATGTTCTGAAACATGCCTTGTTTTCAAAGTATGCTTTTCACCTCTCTTTTTTATATCAAAGTTCTTCTGTCCTCCTCCTCTTCCTCTTCATCCTCACTATTTTTACACAAGTTTCATGATAATATTCCCCTTCTGTTACTTTTATAAATGGGTGCAATTCTTTCTTGCCTGTTGTTTACCCATGAATAGGGGAGGTGAATTCTCCTGGACCATCTTCTCTCATCATCTGGCACTACTTGATTCCTCCCCTCAGTTGTCAACACAGAGGCCTGGATACTGATGATTTGTATTCTTTGCCCAGTTATTCAGCTTCTTGTAGTGGTGGGAAGAGGGGACTGGGGCAGCAGGAAGCAGCAAATAGAATATCTTGTTTCTAGGCACTTTCCCTCCAGCTCTGTTGACTCCTCTGAATTTGGGGAGCAGCCCTACCAGCCTCTGAGGGCTGTTCCTTCAGGCACAGGACATTGTCCTATTTGCAGGATTCTAGAATTCAAGGATGCTATAGTATCTGCCCTGAGATGAGGTGACTAACTGCAAGCTTAGTTTTGTCTCTAAGAGGTGAGAGGGGAATTAGGAAATTTTTATCCAAACGCAGTTGGAGACCCTTTGCGTTCTGTCAAAGGGAACTGCTAGGTGTGTGTGTTGGTCAGCCCATCCTTCTGCTTCCTCTTCACCACCCCGCTGCTACCCTCCCAAACGCTGGGGCTTAAGTTCCAGGAAGAGCCACAGCCGTAAGAGAAAGCCACTTAGGGGTGTTGTTCTAGGGGTGTGCATGAGTCCTGTGAAGCTACCTCAGGGACCACTTTCACCCCAGCCACTTCCAGCTTGGTGACTGGGCTGCCCCCCACACCCAGGGCAGCCTCCTATTTTTAGCACAGACTGCCAGACCTTATGTAACCAAGTTATAATGGGGCTCTGGGCAGTGGGTCCAAGCTTGGAAGCTCCAGGGCCTGGCAAGCCTCCAGAAGTGACAGCTACACATAGAGCAGGAACAGGGGCAGATGTACCTGAGAGGCGAGTGAAACCACGATCCTTAGTGGGTGCTGGGGTCCATGGGAGCACCAGGGACAGGGACGAGAGGCAGGATTCCAGGAGTTTGAGGTTGTGGGCAGAAGACAAGGAGAGGACTAGAGTCGGGGTAGCAGCCATGAGTTGGGAATGAAGTGGGAGGCCAGGTCAGGGGCAGCATTCACAAACTCAGGTACCGGATTGACTTTCTGGGCTCTACCAACTACCACAAGTTTCCTAACCTCACGTGTAAAGTGTGAATCATTCAGGGGCCCAATTTAGAGGGCTTTATGAGAACTAAATAAAATAATCCTTGTAAAGCACTTAGCATGAGGTCTAGCCCAGTACCTTTACAGAAGAAAAAGCAAGGAACTAGTTGTGTTTGGGGCTGATGGATCCACCTGGGGGCAGATCAGGCTGGGGAAGGCTGAGGGAAGCACAGCTAATGCCAGCATGAAGGTACAGGGACTAGAAACTTGCCTCTTGCCTGTTTTCCAGAAATTCATTGTACAGCACACGAGCCCCTTTCATATCTGGATAGGTCTCACCGACAGCGATGGCTCCTGGGGATGGGTGGATGGCACAGACTATAAGAATAGCTACACGTAAGTGCTCCCCCTGCCCCCCGTTAGTTTGGCCTGGGGATGGCCACATGGTCTTTTGCCCCAGTACACTCCCACCTGTCCCTCAGGGACCAAATTCCCCAACCCTCTCCCCCCAGATTCCCACCTCCAAGGCTCCGGCTTCTGCTCTCTGAACCCCTCCAAGGCTGTGCTTTTCTGAGGTGGGAATGAGAGTTGCTGGTTTAGAGGGTCAGAGCTGGAGCTTTGTCCTGCCTTCCTAGGAACTGGGCTGTCACTCAGCCAGATAACTGGCGTGGGCACGAGCAGGGTGGAGGTGAAGATTGTGTTGAAGTCCGGCCCGATGGCCGCTGGAACGATGACTTCTGCCAGCAGGTGCATCGCTGGGTGTGTGAGATGAAGCGGAACATCACCATCTAGGAGCCCTGAGCTCCGCAGACCTCTAGCCTGCCCTCCTCCCCGCCCCCAGCCTTTCTATTGGGGATTTTGAAGAAAGGAAGAAGAATAGAGGCAGAGCCATGGGGAGGGGTGGAGGAAAGATAGAAGGAGGTGGTTTAAGAATCTCAGACCCTGGGGAGACTGAGATCCTGCCTCCTTCTGCAAGTCACTGTAATTATTATAATTTTCAGCCTCCTCAGTGGAGTAGGAAAAGAAGAAACAAATATTTGAAACTGTGTTGACTGGTTATTTGAAACTGGGAAATGGACGGTGCAAAGAAGAGGGAGGGGAGAGGGTCTGGAAGAGAGAAAGTTTAAATCCTAGACAGCTGCTCCTTGACACCCAATCCAGAGGGACATGGGTCAGTGCAGGCACTGGGGGTTGGAGGGAAGGAGCTGGCTGGGCTGGGCTGGAGGGTCTGCCAACACCCTGAGGGGTTCCCTAAGGAAGCAGCTTTCCCTGCAGTTGGGATCTCCTCCTGAAGAGGTTTCAGGGAGCACCCCTGCTCCACTCTCAGCCTGGGAACTGTGGACTGGGCTGGCAAAGGCCAGTGGAAAAGGTTTGCCAAGAGAAGGAGAATTTTCAGCGTGGCTGTCTCTTTTTGATCCCAAACAGATCTAGACATATCTCCAGAACATGGTGTCACCAACAATTTCCACAGTGCGTTAATGTCACCTTCCAAGATCATTCTGAAAAGCTTAAAAGGGTCTTCAAGCAATTAGATTTTTTGTTTTATTTTTATTATAAAAGTAAAATATGTTATTAGTAAAAAATGTTTCAAATACACACACACACATCCCATACACATAGGGAGTGTCCTTCCCTCACCCCACCCACTTCTCTCCAGAGTTAACAATTTCAAGGATATTATATTAGTCATAGTTTTCCAAAGAAACAGAACCAATAGAATGTGTATGTATATCTATCATTTCTCTCTCTCTCATCTATCTATCAAAAGAGATATATTATAGGGAATTGCCTCTTACAATGATGGAGGTTGACAAGTCCCAAGTTCTGCAGGTGAGTAGGCAAGCTGGAGACCCAGGAGAGCTGATGGTGCAAGTTCCAATCTGAGTCTGAAGGCATGAGAACCAAGAGAGTGGATGGTATAGTTCCATGTGAGGGCGGCAGGCTCAAGACCCAGGAAGAGCCGATGTTTCTGTTCAAGTCCAAAAGTAGGAAAAAAGCTGATGTCCCAGTTTGAAAGGGGTCAGGCAGGAAGAACTCTCTTACTCACTGGAGGGTCAGCCTTCTTGTTCTACTCAGGGCTTCAGCTGATTGGACAAGGCCCACCCACATTAGGGAGGACAATCTGCTTTACCAATTCAAGTGGTCATCTCATCCAAAAACACCCTCACAGACACACCCAGCATAACCAAAGCTCTGGGTGCCCTGTGACCCAGTCAAGTTGACACATGAAATTAACCATTATAGGTTTCCTCTCAGGATGTTTCCTGCAGATGTGTGTATATCACACAACATATCATCATGTAGCTTGCTTTTTTCACTTTATAGTGTCTTGTGGACACTGATCCACTCTATGCTCTTCCCTGACAGGTTTTACCTCATTGAATTTAGCAGGGGTAGAGAATTCTAAGTATGGATGTGCCATATCTTCTTTATTCCTTCTCTGTGGTGGACAAGTAGTGCCCATTTTTCTTCATTTTCACATGTGATATTTCAAGCCATTTTTGCTTCTAAGCTTGTGCTGGGTCAAGACTTTTAGCCCTGAGCTAACATCTGTGCCCATTTTCCTCTGTTTTGCCTGTGAGATGCCGCCACAGCATGGCTTGATAATTGGTGCGTAGCTCCACATCCGGGATCTGAACCTGCGAACCCTGGGCTGCCAAAGGGGAGTGCGTGAACTTAACCACTACGCCACTGGGCCGGCCCCCAAGACTTTCCAATTTTTAGTTGCAAAATTTTCTAGGATTTCTCCTACAAAATGTTTATGATTGGCATTAAATTTAGAAAGTTATGAAAGTAATAATACATGCAATTTAAAGTCTTATAGGGTTAAGAAGCAGCCGCTCCTGCTGTTCAGAGAAACTACTTTCAATATTTTAGCTGTTTCTTTCGGTATTGACATCTGAATTTCTAAATAATACACATAAACAAATATCTCTCTATTTATCAACTGTTGGCATTATTCTGTCACTCTTTATCATGTAGATGGGTACAATCTTCCAATTTAGTCTACCACAATTTTTATTTAAATCCTAGTTCAGAATCTGTATCAGTTAAGGCTATGTCAATATTGTTAACCACTGAGCCAAGGAATATAATCTGATTACATTTCCTTTCTTGCACAACTTTTGTTTCTTCTGAAGTTAATAATTGTTTCATTTAAAAATTTGCTTCAGATTCTTTGAACCTATTGCAAAATCTTCCTTAACTGTAAAAAAGCCTGACAATATAATTTTCTACGCATGCAAACTGGTCATATAACCAGTATTTCAGTTGTACTTTTCTCCTAGAGCCATAGAATTGAATCCAAGTTTTATAGGGCCTGAAGTGTACACAATTTTGGGGAGCCCTACTTATGAAAAATTGCAAAATTATGAATATAAAATTCAACAAAAAAGGAAATAGTTACTTAAATTAGAAAAATCACAAATTAAAAAACTGAAAGCTACCATAAACATCACAAAATCCAGAAAAATGATATATTTTTAATAGTTTTCCAACACACCTCTAAAATCCATTTTCCCTATACTTTTTTGCTGCATACACATTGTTGACTTCCGCATATGACAAAAAGGTTGTAAAGTGACCTGTAGAGAGAAGAGAAGGATAACTGAGCATCTCTCCCATGTTTCTTCTTTATTACTGATGTCAAGTGCTTCAGGGCGCTCATGTTCCACCTTCATGTCACCTCCCAAGTGAGTCTGCACAGCGGGTGGCAGAAGTACCTGAAAGCCATTCCGTGCTTGTGGGCCAACATATGGATCCACGATGTGACTGCAAACCACATATCAATGTCCCTCTCGACTCAAGCCAAACGTGTTTCCAACCTAACTTCTTAGTCGGATTAGAAAAGCCACCTGACACCGAGGGAGGTGCGAATGGGGGAAGTTGGAGTGGAAAGTGAGGAGTCATCTTAGTTGATTATAGTTAACTTTTCATAATTTACAGAAACGTATAATCATCTGAAGATGTTGCTAGGGCCCTTGAGGGCCCTGTAAGGGACCCATGTAGGGCCCTTGAGCTCAAGCTCCCTTCGACTCCCGGTCAGTCCACTCATGCACCCTGCCCCCTTGCCCTGCCTGCCAGTCTCTGTTCTCAGCTCCCACCAGAGAGGTTGCTCTCTAAGCCTGTGGGAGAGCAATTTTCTCAGGATTTCCCACTCATCCTTTCTCTTTCCCCTGGGTTGGATCCTCTCTTCCCTGGGTCCCTGTCGTCTTTCTTGGTTTATTCCTTTGTTTTGTTGAAGCATCTCCTCCAGTAGCTTTCTGAAAATGTGTGTAGAGGAGAGACATTTTTTGATAGATTGATTGATCACTTGTGGGAATATAGAATTCTAGATTGAAAATAACCTCCCTTCACTGTTTTCTAGGCCTTGCTCTGTGTTTCTAGCTTTCAATGTACTGTTGAAAGATCTGACCCTCCTGCAGGCCTGATCCTTTGTATGTGAACTTACCCCCTCTTTAGGATGCTCCCCTTAACCCCGGTGTCTGAAAATCACTGCTGATGTCCCCTGGTGGGGGGCTGTCAGTCATTACACCGGCTCTCACCAGGCTTTTTTAATCTGAGAAGGAGTTGATGGAAGAGAATCAGCTGAGAGCCAGGTGGTTGGTCTTTTGGGCCTGCTGCTACTTGCTCGAAATCTGCTAGCTGTGTCAGGCGCTGCTTTCCTCCCTGCTCAGTGTCCCCGGGTTCTTCAGGAAAACCTCAGGAGACTTGGGTCTGACATGCAATAGTGACATCACACTGCTGTTCAGTATTTTCCTCCAAATCTTAGATGTTAGGTTTTTATGCTACAAACTTACTCTTTCAACCACCGATTCATTTTCTGAATTGAAAATATAACTTTTAAATTATTACATTAAAAGTAACTGCTAAGTATGGCTAAGTGAAAAGGCTACATTCTATATGATTCCAACTATATGACATTCTGGAAAAGGCAAAACTGTGGAGACAATACAAACATCAGTGGTTGCCAGGGGCTCAGGGCGAGAAAGGGAGGGATGAATAGGTGGAGGACAGCGGATTTTCAGGACAGTGAAACTATTCTGTATGATACATTTGTCGAAACCTAAAGAAAGCACAATACCAAGAGTGAACCCTATGTAAACTATGGACTTTAGTTAATAATAATGTATTAATATTGGCTCATCAGTTGTATCAAATGTGCCACTAATGCAAGATGAAAAAAAAGTAAGCGAAGAATAAAATGAAAATTACAATAAATATAATTTTCTGTTCTTTTAAGTTATTGGGATGACTCACTGTAGGAGGAAGTAAACTTAAGCATGTTCTATGGGTGTAAACAGAACATCTGGTAAAGTAAAATTGCCTCTGGAAGATGAACAAATTGTGGGAGCCAATAGCTTCCTATAATAATAATAAATAAAAACAAAAGTTGTTTGTACAGTGCTTTGAGAGGTAATTTTGTCACAGCAATCTATCAAAGAAAGACTTTAATAAATACCAAAAAGGAGAGATTTTTAAGGTTGTATTCTCTTATTATAATACAATTAAAGTTATATAGGTATAATAAAAAGAGGATCCAAATGTCTTAGCTATTTGTAAATGAAGAAATTCTCTCCCACATTACCATGATTCAAAGAGAAAATTATCTGGAAAAATGAAATATAGCAAAACCTATGGGACAGAGTTAAAGCTGGACTCAGAGGAAAATGTACAGTCTCACGTTTTTATAACTAAAGGCTGAAAATACATAAGGCAAGAATTCGAGTTAAAATTAAGAAAAATCACCTACAAAATCACCCAAAATGTAGCAGGAAGAGAGAATTAATAAAGATGGAATATTAGAAGATTCCAAAAATTAGTAGAGTAAATAAAAATAAGACCCATTTAAAAAATTAAAGGTTTTATTTTTAGGTAATTGGAGACTCATATGCAGTTGTATGCAATAATGCAGAGAGATCTCATGTAACCTTTATCTATAAATCTTGTACAACTATTGTATAATACGACCAGAATATTGACATTGATCCAGTCCAGATATAGAACATTCCATCACCACAAGGATCCCTTGTGCCACCCTCTTATAGCCTCATCCACCACCATCCCCCATCCCATCCCCCCATCCAGTTCCTAACCCTTGAAAACCACTAATCTGTTTTCTATTTCTATAATTTTGTAATTTCAAGAATATTATATAAATGGAATCAGACAGTATTCCAATCCCTTTGGGATTGGATTTTTTCACTCACCATCATTCACTGGCGATTCATTCAAGTTTTTGTATGTGTCAATAGTTCATTCTTTTTGTTGCTGAGTAGTATTCCATGGGATAGATGTACCACAGTTTGTTTAACCAGGTACCCATTGAAGGCTATCTAGGTTGTTTCTAGTTTTTGGTTATTACAAATAAAGTTGTTATGAACATTCATGTACAAGTTTTTGTGTGAACATAAATTTTCTTTTCTCTGGGATAAATGCCCACGAGTACAGTTGCTGGGTCACATAGTGGTTGCATGTCTACTTTTAGAAGAAACTGCCAGACTGTCCTCCAGAACAGTTTTACCATTTTATATTCCCACCAGCAATGTATGAGTGATCCAGCTTTGTCCATAACCTCTCCTGTGTTTGGTTGCTGTCATTATTTTTTTTTAAATTTGAACCATTCTGGTAGGTGTGTAGTGATGTATTACTGTGGTTTTAATTTGCATTTCCCTGGTGGCTAATGATGTTGTGCATCTTTTCATGTGCTTATTTTCCATCTGTATATCCTCTTTGACAAAATGTTTCTTCACGTCTTTTGCCAATTTTCTAATTGGATTTTTTTTTACTGTTGAGTTTTGAGAATTCTTCATACATTCTAGTACTAGGCTTTGGCTGGATATGTGGTTTGCAAATATTTTCTCCAAATCTGTAGCTTGTCTTTCTATCCTGTTAACAAAAACCCATTTCCAAAAAGACTAATGTGATAAATAAAATCTTGGCAAGCTCAATTGAGGAACTGGAAAAAGTGACATGACCACATAAAATAGGAGGTTAAATGACACTTTTCCTGTTTTTGTAGAAATTTTGCTGGAATCCCAAAGCTGAGAATGATTGTTGATAAGTGACTACACGTTTAAAACAGAGAGGCTCTAGGGGATGAAGAAACAGGGAGATGTTGATCAAAGGGTACAAACTTCCAGTTAGAAGATTGACAAGTTTGGGGATCCAATGTACAGCTTGCTGATTTTCACTAATGATACTGTGTCATATACTTGAATGTTGCTAAGAGAGTAGATTTTAAATGTTCTCACCACGAAAAAGAAATGGTAACTATGTGATGGGATGGAGGTAATAGCTAATACTATGGTAACAATCATTTTGCAATGTATAAATGAATCAAATCAACACATTGTGCACCTTATATTTACATAATGTTATGTATCAATTATGTCTCAATGAAGCTGGAAAAAACCCCAGAGGTCCTGGACAAGTCTAGTCAGGACTTACTAAGAGGTGGCAAAACAAACCACCACCACTATTCTCAGCCTCTGTAGGAGAAGAGTAGGGAGTTAAGGAGATGAGTTCAAGGGAATTCTTAGATCTAGTGAGATTCAACTCTTTTTCTCTTCATATGGCAAAAGGGGATGCTTCTCCACACCCCACAAGCCAGATGATGGAGTCCAAAGGAAACCACTATAGAAACTAGGGTTGTATTCAAGTGGGTAAGACAGGCATCTCACCACCAGGCCAGGTGGTAGTTGAGCTGCGGACACTGTTGGAGTCACCATAAACTGCTATTTGAGAGGAGCAAGAAGAATGTTGGGGGAGGCTGTGGATGTGTCCTCAGGGTTTTGGGGGCAAACATGAAGAAATAGACTCATCCTTGACAGGAGAAGTCTGAAGGCAAAAACCTGGGCTGCAGCTGCCCCTTTCATCAGCTGACCATTCTGCACTTGGTTGTCTGTCAGAGAATCTGTGACCCTAGTGGACTCCATGGATGTCAGGCTTGAGCCATCTAAGAAGGACCCTGCCCAAGGGGACTATGTGGCAGAATGAGGCTGAAAGAGGCTGTGGGTGTACAGCTGCAATCTGGGGCAGGAGCTGATGGTGATCATCACAGAGGCTACCCAGAGAGTTCCTCATCCTTGTCAGGGACTGATATGGTGCAGAGCATCCCATGGGGGTCTCTAAGGCACCACCAACAGACTCCATGAAAGGCTAGGGTTGAGTGCCTGCTGTGAAGAGCATCTTGATTCAATAGCATCAGATAATGGGCCTCTTTTTCTTGAATCTTCCTCTCCTTTGCCCCAGTGCTTGAGGATCAATGAGGAGAAAAGAAAGAGACAGAATGAAGAGAACAGTTCATGACTCCTGTCCTAGGTTCTCCAGAAGCAGACCCTGGGATGAGGATCTTCGTGAAAGTTATTCATTAGAAGATGTTCCTGGGAAAAATTGGTCTGGAAATGGGGAAGCATAATGAGGAAGGGAAGGAAATCAAGCAAGAGTGCAATAGAAATTGACCACGAGATGAGGACTCTTGTGAAAGTGATTCATGAGGAAGTGTTCTTAGGCACTATCAAGCAGAGTCCTGTGGTGGTGGTGGTGTACTTACCTCAATCCCACAGTGGAGCAATTGAGACAAAAAGGTCACATCTCAGAGTTGTCCGAATCAGGAACAAGGTATCTGGAGTATTTATATCCATGCCCCCACAGTTATTGCTTAAGGGCTGCCTGTGATTGGCAAGAACGTAAATTCCAAGATACTTCTTGCTCTCTGTGTGTCCACACAAAAAGCATGTTCTGGGAGCTTGAGGGTAGTCCTCTGACGAAGAGATACAGGTGCTGGTTGTTAAGAATAAACTCACACTGGAGACCAGTGTGCACGAGAAGAGGGAAGGGATCTGAAGTGATCTGAGCAAAGCCCTGACCGTGTCGGCTACAGCTCAGTCCATTGCAGATCCTGAGGCAGTACTGCATGAAGCTTTGATTGGATGGGAGATTAAAGTTTTGCTTTCATTTAGACTGGACTTTTGAGACCTGAAATTAAGACTGATTTTATAGCCTTTCCTATACATAGGAAAGAAAAATCCAAGGAAGTCCATTTAATAACAATGGAAAGACATATTAGTATGTGATACCCTTTATCAGGTTGAGGAAGTTCCCTTCTCTTCCTAGTTTGGTGGCAGGCTTTTTTTGTTTGTTTGCTTTTTGTTTTTATCATGAATGGGTATTGAATTTTTGTCTCATGCCTATTCTGAACGAACTGAAACAATTATATAGATTTTCTTCTTAAATTGTTAATATGGTGGATTACACTGATTGATTTCTGAATATTGAGCCAACCTTACACTCCTGGGACAGACCTCACTTGGTCATAGTGTATTCTTTTAATATATTGCTAGATTCAAATTGCTGATATTTTGTTGACGATTTTTATATCTATGGCCCTGAGAGATATTAGTCTGTAGTTTTCTTTTCTTGTATTATCTTTGTCTAGTTTTGGTAGCACGGAAAATGCTAGCCTAACAAAATGAGTTGGAAAGTCTTCCCTCCTCTTCTATTTTTCTGGAAGCGATTATGTAGGATTGGTGTTATTTCTTCTTTAAATGTTTGGTAGAATTCTCTAGTTATGCTATCTAGGCCTGGAGATTTTTTTTTGGAAGCTTTTAAAGCATGAATTCAGTTTCTTTAATAGTAATAGAACTATCCAGTTTGTATTTTATCTTAAGCAAGTTTTGATAATTTGTGGGTTTTTGAGAATTGTTCCATTTTATTTCAGTCGTTAAAATTTTGTGCATAGAATTATTCATAATGTTTCTTTTTTATCCTTTTGATCTCCTCAGAGTCTGTAGTGATATCCTCTTTTATTCCTGATATTAGTAATTTGTATTTTTTCCTTTTTTCTTTGTCAGTCTTGCTAGAGGTTTATCAATTGTATCGATCTTTTCAAAGAACCAAAACTTTTGGTTTCACCAATTTTCTCTTTTTTTTTCTGTTTTTAATTTTATTGATTTCTGCTTTTATCTTCATTATTTCCTTTCTTCTGCTTGTTTTGGGTTTGTTTTGTTCTTTTTCTAATTTCTTAAGGTGGGAGCTTAGGTTGTTGACTTAAGACCTTTCTTCCATTTAATATAAGCTTTTAATGTTATAAATTTCTCTCTAAGCTTTTCTTTAGCTGCACCCCACAAATTTTGATATGTTGTATTTTAATTGTAGTTCACTTCAAAATAGTTTCTAATTTCTCTTGAGACTTTCTCTTTGACCCATGCATTGTTTAGAAATGTGATGTTTAATTTTTGGATTTTGGAGATTTTTAAATTATCTTTTTGTTATTGATTTCCAGTTTAATTCCATTGTGATCTGAGGACATATGTTGTAAAATTTCAATTTGTTTAAGTTTGTTTTGTGATCCATGGTATATCTTGGTGAAAGTTCCATGTGTACTTGAAAGTAATATGTATTCTGCTGTTGTTGGGTGGAGTGGTTTATAAACATCCATTATATCTGCTTTGTTCATGGCATGTTTAAGTTCCTCTATATTTTTGCTTATTTTTATGTCTACATGTTCTATTACTCAGAAAGGAGTGTTGAAGTTTTCAACCATAATGGTGGGTTTGTCACTTTCTTCTTTCAGTTCTGTCAGTTTTTGCATCATGAATCTTGAAATACTGTTTTTAAGTGCATACACATTTAGGATTGTTATGTTTTACTGGTGAATTAACCCTTTTATCATTATGTAATGTCCATCTTTATCTCCAGTAATTGTATTTCCTCTGAATTTTACTTTGATGTTAATATAGCCACTCCAGCTTTCTTTTGATTAGTGTTTGCTTACTTACATTTTTCCATATTTTCACTTTTAGCCTATTTATATTACTATATTTGAAGTGAGTTTCTTGTCGACAGCATGTAGTTGGGTCATTTTCAAAACCCATTCTGAGAGTCTCTTTCTTTAAATTGGTGTGTTTAGACCATTTACATTTAATGTCATTGTTGATATGTTTGGATGTAGGTCTAATGTTGTTTTCTGTTTCTTCCCTCTGGGTTATTTAAATGTTTTTTAGTGCTCCATTTAACTTTCTCTATTGTGATTTTGACCATATCTCTTTGTGTAATTTTTAAAAATAATTGCTCTAGGGATTACCAAATACATACTTAACTTTTTACAGCCTACCTAGAATCAGTGTTTTATTACTTTAATTGGAATGCAGACACTTTACCACTATATAGACCCTTTTTTCTTCTCCTCTGTTATGGGCTGAATTGTGTCCCCTCAAAATTTATATGTTGAAGCCCTAACCCATAATACCTTAGAATATGGCTCTTTTGGGCGGGGAGGATAGAGCCTTTAAAGATATGATTAAAGTTAGTTTGTTGGGATGGGCACTAATCCAAGCTGACTGGTGTCCTTATAAGAAGAAATTTAGATGTGCAAAAAGAGGCACCAGGGATGTACACACACAGAGGAAAAACCATGTGAGGACACAGTGAGAAGGTAGTCATCTGCCAGCCAAAGAGAGAGGCCTCAGATGAAACCAAACCTACTGACACCTTGATCACTGACATCTAGCTTCCAGAACTGTAACAAAATAAATTTCTGTTGTTTAAGCACCCGGTCTGTGGTATTTTGTTATGGTGGCCCCAGCAACTCCTATGAACTCCAGGGCTCACCCCTGAGCCACCCAGGTGAGGATCTAATCCTAATTAGCATGCCAAAGACTTCACTGAGCTAACAGATAAACTACTCCTCGTGTCCCAGAACAACCAGTGGGTGGCACACAGCCAGGACAAACCTGAAGAGCACTAAAAAGGCATATATAGAGAATACGGTTACATATTACATGTAATAGTTATATATATAATATATATATTATGTTGTCCTATTTTACATCTACCTACATTGAAAATGCCAGTAGGCTAGTTTACTTTTTCTTTTTTGCTTTTAACCAACAAGTACATTTTAAATATCTCAAGAAGAGATCAAGAGTCCATGATTTTGCCCCGACATTTACCATTCCTGTTGCTCTTTGTTCCTGATGTTCCATGTTTTCTTCTGGTGTCATTTCCCTCCAGGCTGAGTCACTTCCTGTAGTCATTCTTTTAGAGCAGATCTGCTGGCATGATCTTATTTTTTATTTCAACTTATTTCCTGAAGGATATTTTCACTGGACATAGAATTCTGGTTGACAGTTCTTATCTTTCATCACTTGAAAAATGTGCCACTTCCTTCTGGCCTTATGGCTTCTGATGAGAAATCGGCTGTCATTGGAATCCTTCTTCCCCCAGAAGGGGATGCTTTCAAGATCTTTTCTTTGTCTTTTATTTTCAACAGTAGAGTTTTGGGGGAATTTTTACATGTTTTTGAAATATATAATCTTGTCACAATGTATTGGTTCATGATAATAATAAGCCATGTGTCTGTTAGTATGTATTTTTTGTTTTACTAAACTTCTGAAATGTTTAGTATTACTCTATCAACAAAGAAGATTCTCTGTGTATTAGCAGTTCCTCATTATCACTTCAATCACGTAAATAAAGCATTATGAAAAAATTGAAATAACACAATTTTAGTAATTCCTGAGAACTTCCTGGAATTCTGATTTCTTGCTCCTGAATCCCAAAGATTAATATCTGTCAGACATTTGGAAACACCAGCTAGACCTGATAACGTGGTAAGCTACCTTGTGTTTCTGGATAGGAAGATATAATATAACAAATATGTCAATCCTTCCAGAAATTATATATAAACAAAATGTACTTTTGATCTGAATGCCAACAAACTTTTTTTGGAACAGGGTAAAGTCTAAGTACATATATAATTTTATGGTCAAGAAATTGTGAGAGATAACTTACTCTAAATCTGCTGAAATCAAATCAATATGATATTAGCAAAAGAAAAGAAATTAAATCAGTGGAACAGACTACAAGTCCAGAAATACATACAAATATAGTTTTGAACTGAATATGTGACAAAAGCCTTATTTCAATTCATTGGAAGAAAGCATAAAACACAATATATTTTGTAGATCAGTTATTCATTTGGAATAAAACAAATACATACTGTTATACTCTATACAGAAATAATAAACTCCAGATAGATTAATTATTTAAATGGAAGCATTAATCATTAAAAAATATTGGAAAGAAATTTAGGAGAACCTATAAAATTGGGATGAGGAGCTCTTTCTAAGCAAGACTAGAAATCCAGAAGCCATGAAAGAAATGGTAAACCTTTCTTGACTACATAAAGATGGGGTGGGGGAGATGCACACCAAAAGACATCACGCTCTTAATATCACACTGGGACTTCCTGGAGCATAAGGCGAAATGAGGCACAATCCTACAATCTATCTTTTCTAAAGCCCAATGAAATGAACAAAGTCACCACTGTTACAAACGGCCAAGGTTACTCTGCAACATCCAAACTTGAAATGTTTTCAAACATCTAACATAAACTTTGTAAAGTGGAGATGTGAAAATAAAAGATATAAATCATAGCATTTTAAAGATTTAATTATTTGTGAGCTGGTTCTCTGGGAGTTTTTAAGTAGACAATCATATCATTTACCAATATTGACAGCTTTCTTTCTCTTTCAGTCCTCATATGTTTTATTTGTCTTGTCTTTCTGCACTATCTAGTACAACCTCACAAGGAATTTGTGACAATGACATCCTTCATCTTGTTCCGAGCTTTAAAGAAATGCTTCTTTTTACTCTACTTCTGGGAAATTTCTTCAACTTTTATCTTCTAGTTCTTCTACTAAGTCATTCATTTTGGTTATAATATTTTTTACTTTCCCCTTATGTTTTTATGTGTATATACTTTGATAATTTTAAAAAAACAAACAATTAAAAAAGAAATAACAGAAGAGAATTCCCCAGAACTGAATGTTATAGATCTCAGGTGGAAAAAGCCCAGCAAATTCTCTGCATAATGGATCAAAAAAGGCCCATACTTAGTCTCATTACTATGAATTTCAGAGCATTATGTAGGGAAATAATAATAAAAGATTTCCAGAGAGAAAAATCTGAAGGTAATCATTGAAAGAACGGAAACAAGATGCATAATTTCTAAACCATTAGAAGAAAGAAAACAGCAACAAATCTGTCAAACGTCGGGAAAGAAAAAAAAGGCAAGAAAATATGGTAGATTGAAAACGTGAAATTATATGGCAGGAATAAATCCAAACATATCAATAATTATAATAAATGTGAATAGGTTTACTTCTATTAATAAATAATAGAAAAAAATCCAGTTATGTGCTACTTATAAGCCATGGTCATATATCTAAAACAACACAACACAAACATGTCAAATAAAGGAAGGAAAATATATTCTAGACAAATGCTAATAAAAATAGAGCAAGTGAAACATTCTCCGACAAAAGAGACTTTCAGATGAAAAGCATTAAAAGGGGTCAAGGTAGGGATCACATATTGATAAAAGGTAAAATTCACCCAAAATGAGTCATGGATAATTGTGTGTTTAAAGGAGTAGATCTAAATCACACAGAACAAAAGTGTATGGAAATATAAAGAGAAATTGACAGTCAAAATTCGTTGAAGAGGAACGCACTTCTTACATGGAAACAGAACGGACATAAGCCCCATCTTTGAGAAGGGAGAATCTGAAAGCAGAAACAGAAGTCTTCCTTTGCAAAGAGAATCGCTTGAATTAAAGGTGAGCTGGAAAGCAAATCACTTGGACTTAAAATACCGATGCTATGCTCTATGCTATGATTTATTCTGAGAACCTGGATATTTACCACCTCATGAGCTAAACAAACAAACAAATTATTTGTGAAAACTCAGGTCAGGGCAGTTGTTGCCAAGTGAGATTAAATTCGACTCTACTTTGCATCCTACAGTAAATGACAGATTTCTTTTTTATTTTTTAGCCATTTGATGTAAAGAGATAAAGATTCTCTTGTCAAATCATCTTACTCAGGAGGCTGCCTTTTCCCATATGAAATATAAACCTTTCTGTTTGTATGAACATTAGGGTTTGTGAGAAATACTTGGATAATGATGGGAAGTCATAATGTTGCTAATGTAGGAAATGGTAATTTTCTTAAAGTGTACTTATTGATAATCCCTGTAGATATAACCGAATTTAAAATGAATTCACTTTTTAAAAACTTTCCTTTAAGCAGTTGAAGCTCAATGCCTGGTTTCACACGCTCTGAAAGCTCAGTTCAATGTCTAATGCATGTCCACTGTTTTGAAACAGCAGGTATACATTTCTGTCTTCCAGTAGCAGTTGTTCATAATAAACTTTAATTAAATAAAAGAGCTTCTGACAGAGTCTAAACCTAAAATATAATGCAAAGCTTTGTTTTTTCCAAACCAGTAATCAGCTAAGTGATAACTGAAATAATGAGATGGAAGATACTTCTTGAACATCACAGTGGGGAGCGTTTATAGGTTTGTTGGTGACGTGTGGATAAATGAGTATCCTTATACATAGTTAGAGAGAAGATAAATTGGTAATGTCTTTTCAGAGCAATTTAGCTGTGTCCATACAATTTTTAATTTTAAGGTAGATGTTTCTACTGAGCAATTCTACTTCTAGATATCTAACCAAGAGAAATACTTGCTTCTTAGCAAAAACAGGCATATACGAGCCTATTCACTTCAGTGTTATTTACAAAAGCAAAAGAAGCAAGCATCTCAAAAATCGATCACTAAGGGAGACATTAGATAAGGTCTGGCACACCAGCGCTCTGAAACACCATGCAGCCTTTAAAGAGAAGGAGGTGGGCAGGAAAATCCTCAAGATTCATTTTCAGGTGGAAGCATGTTACAGAGAAAAATTTGTGTAAAAACACTCCCAGTACATATGTATGTATATGCTTACAGGTATATAAATATGCACAGAAATATATCTGAAAAGATACACATGAAATTGCTATCTCTGGGCTTGGGGACTGGAGATGGGTAAATTTCCTATTTCACTCCCTTTCCCTCACCTCTCATGTCCAAGCTATCGGTGGGTATACATCTCACATCAGTGGCCAGTATGGTTCCATCTCCCCCACGGCCACATGTACAACCAAGGGACAGAGGAGAGTAGTGTCTCCTCTCACATGACACCTAATAATCCACCTAGAATTTTTGCTCTTCATCTGCACAATCTGGAATTTGGAAGTTCTAGTGCCCAAGGAAAGAACCCACCCACCAGGGAAGACAGCCTTGGTTCTGTTTCAATTTGAAGATAAGATTGAGTCCTGGCTGATTTGGGCTCCTCATAATACCATTAGGTAGGGGATGGGGATAATTGTACTTTTGGGGGTGATTGATTCTGATTAAGAAGGGAAATGGATCTGTTGCTTCACAATGAGGGAAAGGAGGACTGAGCCTGCAATCCATGAGACTCTCTGGGGTGCCACCGAGCACTCCCATGCCCAATCATATAATGGTGAGTGGTGAATTGCGGTGACCCAGGAAAGATAGGACCACTAAGGACTTGGATGCTGTGGAAATAAAGTTTTGGGTCACCCCACCAGGTGAAAGAATCCCGACCAGCTGAGGCACTGGGAGAGGGTAAGGGATCATGGAAAAGACGGTGGAAGAAGGAAGCTATGATTGTCAACTGTGAAAGACATCTCAGTGACAAAAACATTTAGGAAAGAAAAGAAGTATACATGCAAAGAAGTTGCAAAGCAATCAGACTTTGGAGGACAAGCTTACCAAACAAAATGACAACAGATATTCAGGGGAAAATTCTGCAAGATTACCAGTGTTAACAAGTTTTTAATTAGTCTGCTCACGACGGCAAAGCAGAGCTTCTCTCACGTGATTGTCGTATTCACAAAAGACCATGAAGTGTCTTTAGGCATCAGCTTTGCAAAAGTCAGAGATATGGCTGTTTTTTCTAGGAAGTCAGCAATTTATGGGAAATGCTCAAAGTTTAATTATTTTGGGGACTAGAAGGAGAACTATTTTCTTGAGAAACTCACATGCAACCTATCAGCAAAATCCTGTCAACTCTGCCTTCACAATAGATCCAGAATCGGAACACTTCTCACCACCTCCATGCATGTACCACCCTCATCTCTCACCTAGATATTACAGTAGCTCCTTACCTGGACTCTCCATTTCTACCCTTGTCCCTTTTCTTGAAATTCACAACACAATAATCACATTGTTATGGTTCACATATAAGTTGGGTCATTCACTCCTCCACTCTGACCCCTCCAAAGTCTGCCTTTTCAACTCAGAGTGAAAACAAATCCTTAACAGTAGTGTACAAGGCCCTAAAGTATTGGCACTCCGCGTTTTCCCTCTGACTCATCTACTCCTCTTCTCTCTAGCTCACTTCTTTATAAACTCTCTGGCAAATGAATGATCCATGTACACACCAGACATTCTCCCATCCCAGGGCCTTTGCACTTGCTGTGCACTTTGTGTGGAACACTCTTCCTCCTGGAGCTCATTATTTGCTCCCTTACCTCCTTCAGACTTTTGCTCAGATATCACCCTCCTTTCTTTTTTTTTTTTTTTTGCTGAGGAAGATTAGCCCTGAGCCAATATCTGTTGCCAATCTTCCCCATTTTTTTTTTTTTTGCTTGAGAAAGATTAGCCCTAAGCTAACATTGGTGCCAGTCTTCCTCTACTTTGTATGTGGGTCACCGTCACAACGTGGCTGATGAATGATGCAGGTCTGCACCTGGGATCCGAACCCACAAACCCGGGCCACTGAAGCAGAACTCACTGAACTCCACCAGTACACCACGGGGCCAGTCCCCCAGTAAGGCCTTTCTTGACACACTATTCCTAATGGCCTATCTCACTTCCCTGCTGTATTTTCTTCCATAGAACCTATCACCATGTGACATTATACGTATTTTACTCATTTATTTTGTCTGTCATCCACTAGAATGTAAGCCCTATGAAGGCAGGGCTTTTTCTGTCTGTTGGTTCCCTTCTGAAGGATGCCTCTTCTAAAGGAGAAGGCCTGGCATCTTGTAGACACCCGGTATGTACATGTTGAGTGGATAAATAAATGCATGTATGAGTGAATGGAGAACCATACCATGTGGGAAAGATTCAGCAATGTAAAAATGTTGATTATCCCCAAATTAATGTGTGAATCTGATGCAATACTGAGATGAGCTACCCAGACCCCCCTTTCCAGGATGGTCTTGGTGCCCCACTATGGGGAGTGTGACCTGTGCAGATAGCCACGTCCCCTGAGGTCACGCCCCTGTTGGGGTGGCCTGCGCATCTGGTGACTGAGCAAGGGGGTATTATAAAGTCCCAGTTTAGCCCCGAGCTGGACAGCTCCGACAGGCAATGCTGTTTGAACTCCCAGAACCCCCTGGTGGATTTGCTGAAGATTTGTGGGGTCTTTACCACTGTTTAACTTCTCCCTCCCTCTGCTCACATTTCCTTCTTCCCCCTTCCTTTCACAGGTGTTGATCCCTAATAAATAACTTGTGCCCCCAATTCAATCTCAGTGTTGCCTTCCAAAAACCCAGCCTGTTAGTGACAAATACTAATCAAAATAACAAATAAAAGCAAAACTAGAAAACAAAACAAAACTGGAAACAACCTAAATGTCTACCAATAGGGAAATGCCTAATAAGTAACTTATGGTAATATGAAATGAGAATAAGATAAGAAATGAATTAAGGACAATTTATGAGCTGATGTGGAGAAATGTTCCTGATACGATGTCAATTGAATAAAAAAAGCAGCAGAACACAAATCCATTTAACTAGAAAATATAACCTAAAATGTATTTCCTTTCCTTCTTCACCTCTGAAGACACTGTTTCCTTCCTATTAGAAAGGATGTGTGTATGAATTCAGGGCAGCCCCTTAGAGGGGTTTACAGGGTTTACTGGATTAAATCGAATCGCTTTCGTGAAGGCGGTGCATGTGGAGAGAGTCCAGCCGGGTTAGGGTTTCGGGCAGCACTGGGCTTGAATTCTGGCTCTTTCGCTTACCAGGCGTGGGGTCTTGGGCAAGTCACACAATGGCTCTGAGCCTCAGTCCATCACCCAAAATGCCTCCCAAGTTTCTCGTGGGAATTGAATGGTTGATGTACAGTAAGTGTCTGCACAATGTCCATTGCAGATTGGATGCTCAATACATTTTGCTCCTTTCCCCGGCTCCTCCTCTTCCAATCCGGCCAGGAATCCTGCTCTCCAACCCCCTGTTCCCTCCTTCTGAGTGGAGCGAGGGAGCTAGGCCAGAGCTGGGTGAGGTTAATGGCTGAGGGTCCAGAAGAAGCTCAGATGCTGGGGACTTGGGTCCGGATTGAGCAAGAGCAGAGATGGGTTCCTCTGGATCTGGGTGTGCAACGTTGGAGACACCAACGATTCTGGGAAATTCAAGCCAGGAAGTGAAAGGGGTGTGTGGGGCAGAGGGGAAACAACAGACGCACCTTCTGGCCCCTTCTGGTCTGACTCCCCTCTCCCAAATGGTAAAATTGAGGAAGTCAAGGAACTTAAAAGAAGCAGAAAGGGAGTAGGCACGCTCTGGAGGAGGAGAGCAAAGCTGGTCCCATATCCAACTCCTCCCCATCCACAATCTCTGCCTGTGTTCCAATTTCAATTCCTTCTCGTTATTATTTACCACCCAAAGGTGAGGAAACAGAAGATCCCAGATTGTAGACTCCTGGGCTTTCAGACACAAAGCCAGCAGGACTCCAGTCACATATGCAACTCCTCCTTCAGTCGCCTCTACCCCAAGTCTCCAGGATTTAGTTTTTTCCAACTCTGGTCACCACTCCACAACGAACCCAAGAATCACAGCCTCCAGACTTTCCACAGGTAATCGGGCTGGGGAGGCAGGTGAGACCGAAGAGACAGGGAGAATGTTAGAGAAGCCAGGAGAGGGGGATGTAGGTCTTAGGTGGGACCGAAGGGAAGAAACATAAGGGGGTAGCTTGGGGATTTAATGACAAAGTGAAGATTTTAGACTCTATTCCCTCCACCGGATTCCGATGGAAGCATGGCAGCCAAACCTGAGACTTAAACTCAGTCCCCTCTCTGGCCCACTTCCAGCCCTATCCTCGGCAACAGCCCCAGCCCCAGCTCTAACCCTCATACTAACCCCACCTCCTCCTTTAACCCCAACTGCAGCTTCAACCCCAGAGTCAACTTGAATTTTAACACCAGTCCCAACCCAAGGTTGACCCTCAACTCTAGTTTATTTCCAACTTCATCGCCAAGCTTAGGCCCAGCTCCATCCGTGGCTCCAACATGAGTACTGACCCCAAACCTAGCAAGAGACACAACTTCCATTCCAGTCCCAGTGTTAGACCCACTCCTAGGGATACATTTAGCTCCAAACTTACCTCCACCTTCAATCCCAAACTCAACCTAATCCCAGCCCAAAGTCTCATCCTGACCCCTCTTCCAACCTCAGCTGCAAAGCCAGGCCCATTCCCACTCTGAACCCTAACCCCAGGCTCCTTCTCACCCAAACCTCATCCCTTACCTCAGCTCCAGCCCTGACCTCAGCTCCAACCTAGTCCCAGCCTCCTCCTTTGCCCCAGCTCCTGCCCCAGCTCCTGCTCCAGCCTGGCCCTGCCTCCATTTCAGCTCTGACAGCCTCAGTGGTCATGTTGGTCCATGCATGTCAATGAAGTATGAAAACTTTCAGGACTCGGAGAGTGAGAATAAAAGCCACAGGTTCAGAAATGGTAAGAGGAAAGGAGGAATGGTCTCCCCCAAAATACCCTCCCAATACGTTTAGAAGACTCTCTGCTGTCACGTCACATCTGCACCTCTACCATGTGCCCTGGTGGGTTCCCCCACTCTGAGAGGGTCAGGCCCCAGCCTCGGGAGGCCCCAGTATGAAGGGGATTCAGGGTCCTCAGAAAGACAAGGACAGGGAAGACCACAGCAGGCCTGGCTTCCCGAGCTCTGGGGAGGGCATGGGGGTTGCCCTGGTAGGGGGATGAGTGATTGGGTTTGGAAGGGAAACCCATTTCCCTCCCCCATAGAACGGATGAGTGTGAGCTGCTAAGGGCCTGGCTGCCCCAACTCTCCCTGGGTCCTCTTGCCACCTCCCCCAGCTCTGATGATAGGACCTTACATATCGCCATCGTCCCCCGTCTGTGTCTCCTTGTGTACATGTGTCCCCAGGGGTACAAGGGGCCCATGTGGCTGGGGACTTGTGCTGATCTCTGACAGGTCAGAAGATTGGGCATCCTCCGTCCCACAATCCTCCTCGTGCAGCCTCCCCCCAGCATTACCTGTGCCAGCTTTGATCCCTGACAGGTCCCTGTGGCCCTCTCCTCCCCTGTCTCTCTCATGTCCTGGATCCTCCTTGTCCTGACACCCTCTCTCCTCTTGCAGGGCTGCCTCCCCTCCAGCCCTTCCTGCAGCCACTCTGCTCCAGCTTCCGCCTCCTCCTGCTCTCCCTGGGCCTCAGCCTCCTCCTGCTGGTCGGCGTCTGCGTGATCAGATCCCAAAGTGAGGGTCACAGGGTGGGCAGGGAAGAGAGAAATAAAGGGGTGCATTGATGGGGGCACTGATGGAGTTGGTGATGGATAAGGGTGGCTGCTGGCTCTGTCACTTATTAGTTGGGCAATGTAGTCAAATTATGTAACATCTCTAAGCCTTGGCTTCCTCATCTGCAATACTGGATAACAGTGGCGTCTGTCCCTTTGGGTTGGGCTGTTGCAAGAAACCAAGGAGACAGTGCATGTGAAGTGCCCTGCTCAGTGCTGCCACAAAGAGGGCCTGATAAATCTTAGCTCTGCTCTGATTGTCCCATCTGCCCCATCAGATTCCAAGTTTCAGATGGACCTGGTGACCCTGAACAACTCCACGTCACACACTGAGCATCAGGTCAAGTCACTGCTGTCCCAGGGTGAGCCTGGCGTGGAAGGGGCTCTGGACCGGGGTGGGGTGCAGTGGAGGAGGGGGTGGGAGCTGACTCTTGAGCACTGAGTCCCCATGTCCTCCAGGTGACAGTTTGCAAAAGTCATAACACCTCTGAAAGCGGAGGTGGGGAATCACAAGCAGGAGCTGCAAGCAGGTGAGACTCTCCAGGAGTGTGTGCGAGGGCAGGGGTGGGCCTCAGGACAGAGACGGGGGGAGCCCCTCGTGGTGCTGAGCGCCCTCCCCTCCAGCCCATAGCATGAATGACAAGGCATTTTCCATGGAGAACAAGCTGGAGAAACAGCAGCAGGAACTCAAAGCAGGTCAGGCCTCTGCTCCCCTCTACCTGGGCATGACGTGTGGGGGAGGGCATGGAGATTCCTAGGCTGGCGCTGTGCAGGGAAATCTGGCCTCCAGGGACTCTTGGGGCAGAATCCACAGGCAGGACAGTCCCCACTGCCCACCTGTGTGTGTCCCAGATTATTCCGAAATACTCCTACTAGTCCAGCAGCAGGCCAAAGACCTGAAATTCCCGACTTGCGAGACGGCTGCCCTCAAGAGCAATGGTAAGGGGTGTGTGGGGGCGTGCCTGGCCTCACGACCTGCCCACATCCCACTGGGTAGCGTCTCAGACCCTCCCCCACTCCTGGCCCCCCAGGCTCTGAAAGGGCCCGCTGCCCCCTTAACTGGCTGGAGCATGAAGGCAGCTGCTACTGGTTCTCTCGCTCTGAGAAACCTGGGACGAGGCTGAGAGGAACTGCCTGCTGCAGAAAGTTCACCTGGTGGTCATCAACTCCAGAGAAGAACAGGTGAGGGCCTCTGATGCTCAGGTCCCAAGACCTGTCCCATCTAAGGAAATGGTTCTCAAACTTGGAATCACCTGGGGAGCTTTCAAAACTACTACCATCTGAGCCACCTCTCAGGGATTTAAGTGGCCTGGGCATTGGGATAAACATCCCAAATCTCCTCAACTGGTTTAATGAGCATGTTAAGTCTAGAACTGCTAGTCCAAGGAGTTGGCTAAGATGGTGAGAAGTCACCATTGCTCTTCTGTCGTCCTAGAATTTTGTCCAGGAACATATAGGCTCCTCAGACACCTGGATGGGCCTCAGTGATCCTAAAAGAGTCTGGAAATGGGTGGATGGGACAGACTACAAGACCCACTTCCAGTGAGTACACAGTACACCCTGGCTTTCTGTGTCCTACCTCCTCCTTAGCTCTGCTCCTTGGGATCTGACCCACAGCCCCTTCTTCTCAGACCTGGATTCTGTGCCACCTGATCTTCCTAGCTTGCTGTTGTCCTTTCCACTCAGGAACTGGAGTCCAGACCAGCCAGACGACTGGGATGGACATGGCCTGGGCGGAGGCGAGGACTGTGCTCACTTCTGCCCCAGTGGCGAGTAGAATGACAACGTCTGCCAGAGGTTCTTCCGCTGGGTCTGTGAGACCAAGATGGACAAAGCCAGCTAGGAGAGTCGCAGAGCTGCTTCCTGTAGACCACTCGGCTGAGGAAATGGCGGGGGGTGGGGGGGTGGGTAGTGGGGCCCTTCCCCAGAGACCCCTAGGGAGAGCTCTGTGGGAGAGGAATAAACCCTGAGAGAGTGGAGCACTGGCCCCATTTTGAATTTTTTTCTCCTTAACTTTGAAATAACTATATAAAGTTTCTAAGGATTTTTTTTTAATTTCAGTTTTATTGAGGTATAACTGACATATAAAATTGTAAGTATTTAAAGTGTACTTTGTGGTGATTTGATATAGATATACATTGTATAAAAATTCCCCCCATCTAGTTAATTAACACATCCATCAGCTCACATATTGATCTTTGGGGGCTTTTTTTGGTGAGAACATTTAAGTTCTGCTGTCTTAGCAAATTTCAATTATACAATATGGTGATATCAACTATGGTCGCCATGTTATACATTAGATCCTCACACCTTATTATTCTTATTGCTGAAAGTTTGTACACTTTTACCAACCTCTTCCCATTTCCCCCACCCCCCAGCTCCTGGAAACCACTTTTCTGCTCTCTGTTTCTATGAGTTTGCCTTATTTATTTATTTTAGATTCCATATATTAGTGATACCATGCAGTCTTTGTCTTTTTCTATCTGGCTTATCTCACTTAGCGTAATGCCTTCAAGCTCCATCTGTGTTGTTGCAAATGGCAAGATTTCCTTCCTTCTCATGGCTGAATAACCTTCCATTGTATACATATGCACCACATCTTCTTTGTCCATTTGTTGTTGGATAGAGTTTGTTTCAACGTCTTGGCTATTGTGAATAATGCTGCAGTGAACATGGGTGTGCAGATATCTCTTTACTATCCTGTTTTCATTTCCTATGAGTATATACCCAGAAGTGAGATCGCTGGATCATATGGTAGTTCTATTTTTAATTTTCTGAGGAATCTCCATACTGTTTTCCGTACTGGTGTATCAGTTTACATTCCCACCAACAATGCATGTGGGTTCCCTTTTCTCCACATCCTAAGGTTTTTTAACCATAAAAATCAACTTTATTGAGGTATAATTCTTACACAATAAAACACACCCATTTAGAGTAGAGATGACTTTTGACACATGTAAATATCTAGGCAACCACCACTCTAGTCAAGATATAGGACGTTTCCATCACTCAAAGTTTCTCTTTGCCCCTTTGTTGTCCAGCCCCCTTCCTTGCCCCCAGGCAGCTAATGATCTGCTTTCTTTCATGATTGACTGGTTTTGCCTATTCTAGAATTTCACACAAATGAAATCACACAGTATATATTCTTTTGTGAAATCTTATGTAGTCTGTGTTGCCCTATTTTTAGCACTCTTAAAATGGCAGAATGAAGAAGGTAGGTGATGCCTTGTAAAGTCCTATGTTATTGTGAAAAGAGCATTTTCTTTTCATATAGATTTGAGTTCAAATCTTTTCTGTCTCTTAAAAGCCTTTTAAACTTAGGGTGATAAGGAAAGGCAATTCTTTAATATCCTTGAAGATCCCAGAGTCTTTGGGAAAAGTGGATAAGATCCCCAAGTGTATTGGTGAGCTATTGCTGTGTAACAAACACCCCAAAGCTCAGGGGCTTAAAAGAATAAGCATTTATATAGCTCATGACTCTTTAAGTCATCTGGGTGGTTTTTGGGTCTGGCCAGGCGAGGCTCATCTGAGCTGGGCTTGTTCATGCATTTGTGGTCAGCTGGGGGTTGGCTGAGAGCTGGCTGGTCTAGGATAGTCTCCCTCCCATGTCTGACATTTGGCTGGTTATGGGCTGGGACAATGGAGATGACTGGGCCATACTAGGCTAGACTGGGCTTGTTCCCATAGTGTCTGGGCAGGGTCCCAAGAGAGTAATTGGAAGAATGTATGGAGTCTGGAGTCTTAGTTTTGGAACTGAAGCATCAATTATGCTGTATCCTATTGGCACAAGTAGATCACAATGCATCCCAGATTCGAGGAGTAAGGAAATAGAATCCACCTTTTGATGGGAGGAACTAAAATGTCCTATTGTGTAGAGGATGGATATAGGGAGGGGTGGAGATTGCTATTTTTTCAATCAATCTAGCATACCAGGGGAAGCATCTCAGTTGTAAGGAACCAGCCCATAGCTAAGGGTGCTTATTAAGAGAGAGCAGGACCCATTCATTGCTGTATTACTTGCACCCAGAAAACTGCCTGGTATACAGGAGGGTATCAATTAGTGTTGATTAAAAATAAAGAGGGTGATGTCAGAGGGAAGGTATGAGAAGGACAAAATTTAGCTCCCAGGAGGCAGCACCCTTTTTCTTCTCCTTGTCTACCAGCATCACATGGAAATCATCAGGCTGGAGCAGAGAAAGGTCTTGGGTGGAAGTGCTCAGAGGAGACCCGAAACTGATGGGATCAGGAGGGTACTGCCCAGGGTGCAAGAGACCCCATAAGGAGCAGTGGCGCCTGGCTGGTTCTGTGGGCACCAAATTTTGGAACCCAGTGCAGCCAAGTGCACAGGTCCACAAGTCCTCAAGTGGCCCCATGTCTGTCACTGGTACCACAACAGAATCCAGTCAGTAATCTGTGGTCAGAGTTGGGCTGAGGGTTGGTAAAGAGAAGGAAGAACATCAGGAAACCTTTCCAGCCTGGAGACCTGATGTCGTCAAGTGATGGTCAAGTGACGGGGAACCAACACTCCAGAAGTAGATGCCACTGCTTAGGCTGTGCCCCTAAGGGTACAGGCACTCTTGTTGGTTCTTTAAAGTGGGCAGTGGGCGCTAGTGAGCATAGCATGGGGCCCACCGTCAGAGAGACCATCACTGCTTCCCCCAAGGTGGGAAGGGTAGTGAGTACCCAGAGGTTCGATGACAGAGGAAGAGATACCTCAATTTATTGCTCCAAAAATTATACTGTGTAGTATTATTTTGTATCTTTCTCCTTTAATTTTCTACCTTATGCACTGTGCTTTTCAAAGTGAGTTTAAGATTTATGTAACTCATTAATGAGGGAACCAGTAGAATGATAAAGCCTGTTCAGAGGAGTATGGGAGAGACAGAAGTATTTTTAATTATCAAAATAAGCATTGCAGGAATAAGACTGCTAAATTAGAGGCAAAACTTGTTAATGTCCTATGGCCAATAAAACTGAATATTTGGGGTTATCTTCTACATAGAAATAATTTGATGTCTATTGGACAAAATCCATTTGCATTTGCTATCAGACAAGAATCATTTGCTTGGCTAAGTGTTTTCCTTCAGAATTAAAAAAAAAAATCTTATTCAAGAATAGGTAGTTAGTTCAACGAAGGTACATGTTCCTACAGAATAAGAGAATCCCTGGGTTGGCCTATGAGACGACGTCCAGCAGGACAACTGAAAAGATATGCAGCCATCCCCTTGCTCTCCTCCAAAGTTTTCTTATCAGCCCCGCTTTGTGAGGATGAATAATTTACAATGATTGTTCTTCATCACCAAAACCAACCAACAACCAACCAATCAAGCCCTCCTTGTCTCCTTGTGTTGTGTTCTCATTCATTCACATATATTCTATTTACATATATTTTATTTCAATAGCCTCTATCACTTCAGAGATTCAAAAAATATTACTGCTTTTCAATTCTGAAGTTATAAAACCAAATCAAAGAAATTTATTTCCACCAGTGTTTGCCTGTGGTACCTATAAATGTGGGTGAATTCTACTTTCCCAGGGTCCTCCAAATCTGCTAAGGTTCCTGGTCCATCAGGAAATGATCTTCTTCACATGGAACAGGTACCAGATCGACTTCCTAGGCAGGGTTTGTAAGCACCTTGGTCCTTAATGATGGACTTAAAATACCTGATTAAATAACATGTATGTTCAAATGTGACACTCTAGAAAATTCAAACAATTTTATGGCACAGTTGCATTTTCACACTATATCTTGGTAAAAAGCAGGGCATAATCTCATTGAATCTATGCAAATAATTACATTGCCATTAAAAGTAAAGAGATTTAGGAGGAGTATTTTCCACTGGATATTGAGAGATCAATGAGAACATAAAAGTTTAAAGAACATTTTACTAAATTAAAGACTGGAGAGGAAAGATAAAATGCTTTATTATAAAACTGTCCAAAATAGAATATTAAAACAATACCAATAATATTCCAAACCAGTCACTGCAAGTTTATTTCCCTTATCAGTTTATGTGGTGCTACTTAATTCTTGTTCTGCTGGACGGTGGGTCAGCATTCTGGTTTCATGGAGTTTGCTGAATCTGGACTAGAACAGTCCTGGAAATCCTGACTCAGTCTGATGATAGAACTGACAGTTGTCTAAGCAGTGTCTGCTCAGAAGCCCAGACTCATGAGTCTGTTCCTTGAAATAATAGTATTTACAAATACTTGGTAAATGCCTTTCATCAGGCTTTGTTGAAGATAATTTTTTTTCCCCACATACCTTATAACAGGGGTTGTAGGCAAGTACAGAAAGAAAGAAAAACCTTACATATGGATAAGGTTGAATGGCTACAGCTCATTTATTTCAATAACCAGCAATACCATAATGGAGAAGGGTAATGTTATCTATTGAAGAATAATACAGAACTATTTTGTGAGGATTTGATGGATGTTTCCCAAAAAGTAAGAATATTTTATGGACAAGGCGGGCGTTGACAAATCTCTAGCACCTTCCAATCTATTGCGTAGAGTGTACAATCTCTGAAACATGTTTATATTATTAACATTTTGTCAATACATAATTAACCTAGGGATGGCTGAATTCCTCTTTTGACTGGACGGCTCTTAAAATAGTGTTGAGGTAATTAAGAATACAGAGCACACCAAATAAACTTCTTTTTCTTTTTTTTTTTTAGCATTCCTTTTCCTCTAAAGTAAAAGAAAAAAATCTTTGTGGTTGTCCAGTGGCCTTCTGAGAACCCCCAAAACTAGTTTAGGGTAAAAAAAATCTTCAAAATTTTATTTTTCTGAATTTAGGGTCTGATCTTGAAAAGGCAAAATTAAGTTATCAGAGAAATTGATCATTTCATGTGGACAGTAGCGTGAGTGCCAGGAATGAGCATTGGCAGTACCTTGTATAAGAGTGACAGTGCGATATTTAAAAAATAAAAACAGCAGAAAGTAACACAATTGTAAGAAATCTTAACACATTCAGCAGTGGGGAACTTTTGCCTGTTTTAATAATCAAGGACATAAATTCAGCATGAGGCACAAAAAGTTATTATGATAAGGTACAGAGTCTCTTCTCTCTGAGCAGACTTTATAAGTGATAAAGAATAACTTTTAATATTTCTTGTTTAAAGCAGACCGAACACTCCAAAACCAATTTATCATTTTAATAGAGAGAAAACAATTTTAGTCCGGCATTAGTGTAATAATTGGCAGGAAAGGATTCTCGTGCTTTAAAAAAATGTTATTAATAAACTCATCGAAATTAAACCAATGTTGCCAGAGTTTTAATACATTTCATTCCTTCTTTTTAGAGTCATTATTTACAGTTATTATATATAGTCCAAAGAAAATACATTTCATTTCTACAAACCTTCTACGACTTTCTATATCCATCCAGGTTTTGTCCTTCACTCTTACCCTGCACAATCTAGAACAACAGAACACTTCAAGGAAAAAACTACCCTCTTTTTCCTTGAAAAACAAAAATATCACATATTTCCTAGCATACACATTCCTATTTCTTTGCTATCATTGTTTCAGCATAGTCTCAACCACTTTGATTAATTATAATTGTTAATCAAGGTAATAAATTTCTCTTTCACATGGAAAGCTGGGAGGTAGGTAATTGAGAACTGTTTGTCACATACCAGGATCTAGAAATCCAACAAGGCTCACCATCACACAAATATAAATTCCTATAGCAAGACACATTCCTTTTACACTTTTTCAAAGTGGCAAAAATGATTTTTTTAACATAACCTATGTCAAGAAATATGAAGAATGTGAGATTCTCTTTGAAGGGTCTGAAATTTTACCCTACCCACAAGCTAATGAGCTAGACTGCCATCATTTCATGGGTGCTAGCAGATCTGACACCCCTGGGTCAGATGTGAAGAGTTTTATTACTCAGGATACAGCAAACAGCATGAGCATCATGTTAGTCTCAGTTCCCTTGTCTCCCAAGCTGAAGGGGGTGACATAGAGGGGCCCAGTGAGTGCTGCACGTGCAGTGGGTTTGCACCACAGCTAAGGAACCCTGAGTGTAGGGAACTCGAATCTTTTATCATAGGCAGTTAGCCTGCCTGTCTTTTGCCCCAGAGGGAGATCTTATTTTTATTACACTAGACAATAAAACAAATTTACTCTTTTCTCTGGAGGCAGACACTATTTCTATTTTGCAAGGCTGTTTGCTATACAAGTATTCTTGAAAAGACAGTCTAGAACACAGACAGTGTCTCTGCACATAAGACGTGCACAAACATGAGAGACCTATGGAGAACTTTCTTCCAAGAACCTAAAGATACAGTTCATCTACAACCGATACAAATAATAAACAAATGTGTATATATATGAAAACAATGTTTGGTGATCAATGTTTCTATGTTTTATCTTAGAAATTATCCAGGTATCCAAAGATTGCCTACTGATTTGATTAAGGTCTTAAAGTTAACTAAGGATCTTGAAAATTATGTTTATGTTGACACACCATAAAATTGAATTACTATTGACATAAACAAGTTTTTCAGAATTATAATTCAATTTAGTTGAATAATTTTTTTTCAAATATTAAATGCTTATACTCCACATTGATCAAATTAGGGAAAAGACATATAGCAGCTCCTTTTTTTTTTTTTTTTGAGGAAGACTGGCCCTGGGCTAACATCCATGACTATCTTCCTCTACTTTATATGTGGGATGCCAGCCACAGCATGGCTTGATAAGCAGTGTGTATGTCCGCTCCCAGGATCCGAACCCGTGAACCCCTAGTCGCCAAAGCTGCGTGCACAAACTTAACCACTACACCACTGGGCTGGCCTCGACATATGGCAGCTTTTAAGCCAAAATTATTAAACTAATTTGATCATGTGGACCTAGATTCTTATGGTGAAATGCTTCTTGGATTTTTAAGGTGTCAATCATAATTACATCAACAATTAGAGAAAATTATGTCTTTTCTTCTCCACATTTTATTTTGCATTTTCCTGCATGTATTCAATTTCTAACTTATACATTGTATTTTTAAAGTCAGTTAAAATTTATTTAACTCATTAATGAGGGAGTCAATGGGATGGCAAAGCTGGTTAAGTGGAGTATAACAGAGAGAGAAATATTGCTAGTAATGGAAAAAAAGATTGCTGGGATAAGATTGCTAAATTATAGGCAAAACTTACTTGCCCTACAGGACAATAAAACAGTAATCTTTGGGTAATCTTTTCTATCAGACAGAATTCATTTGCATTGCTCTTGGATAAGAATCACTTGCCTTGCTATCAGCTTTTCCGTACAGTTTCAAATGTACTAACCAATGTTACACAGTAAGTCAAACAAAGGTATATTTCCCTAAAGAGTTAGATAATTCTTGAGTGAGTCTCCTAGACAATATTCTAGTATGACAATTAAAGACATGCATTCACTGTTTTGCCTATCTCTAAGTTTTGGATTTTTTTCCTAAAACGTTCCTCGTTATGATCATAAATAATCTCAAAACGTTTTTCTTTTCATTTTTTCGCTGAGGAAGATCCACCCTGAGCTAACATCTGTTGCCAATCCTCTTTTTTTTCGCTTGAGGAAGATTAGCTCTAACATCTGTGCCAATCAGCCCTGAGCTAACATCTGTGCCAATCTTCCTCTATTTTGTATGTGGGTCACTGCCACAGCATGGCTAATGAGTAGTGTAGGTCCACACCTGGGATCTGAACCCATAAACCTGGGCCACCAAAGCAGAGCGTGCCAAACTTAAC
This sequence comes from Tapirus indicus, assembly GCA_031878705.1. Lineage (NCBI taxonomy): Eukaryota > Metazoa > Chordata > Mammalia > Perissodactyla > Tapiridae > Tapirus > Tapirus indicus. Next base: position 11,304,906 of record CM062932.1, read on the forward strand.
CACTACACCACAGGGCTGGTCCCACTGAAATATTTCTCTTGACCACTAAAAAAAGGCTGGCATTTGTCCTGATTCATTCACATCGGTGCAGCACAAAGTGGTAATGAACATAATAAACCTCCTTTGTGTGGTCAGCAAATCTAGAGCCACATGGTGTTAGACAGCTACCAAAGTCTGGGGAAACTTTGTGGGCGTTGGGTACACATGAGAAACACAACTCTTGATCTTTAATGGTAGGTTTATCATATCCGATAAAATAAGGATCCCTCTCTCAAATGTGACATTCCAGGCTTGATCTTGGTCACACAATTGATTCACTCAGAATGAAAGTTTTAATTTTGATAAAGTCCAATTTATGTCTTTTTCTTTTATATATTGTGCTTTTGGTGCTCTAAGAAATCTTTGCTTAATCTAAGGTCATAAAGATTTTCTCCTTTGATTTCTAGTTGTTTTTCTTGAGATATTGGACCATATTGGGGGCTCAGTATTGGTTTCTATTTCTGACAAGTTGGACTTTCAGAAGTACTAGTAGCTAGATCAGCCTTGGGAAGTAGGAGTCATTATGTTGGATCCATATGTAGCCACTCTGTTCACATGCCTGTCCTGCCAGTTCTGGGCTAGCCAGTGATGAAGGCTGGCTAAAGTCAACCGGGCAAGGCATTTTGTCTACTCGGTTGTTGAGTACCTCTTCCCTGATGACCCTTTCTGGTGGGGGTTAGCTTGTGATACACTTGGTGCTCACTCTAGTATGTTCAGCCACATGCCTCTACCCCAGATACCCTTGTCTCTGATCTTCAAGTCTTTTCCATCCAGACCTCCAACCAGATAGCCAGGCCATTGGCTACTGCCCAAGGATCTATAAATTTTCTTACCTCAGGCCACTTCTCCTTCCAAAGTGAATGACCAGTTGCACTGCTTATAGCTGTGTCCATTGGGAAGATTTTCCTTCTCAACTGTCTTTTAGAACCATATCTCAATGTGGCTGTAACACAGCCACTGTCCGTTTTCAGCTTATACCTAAGCATTAAGCTGACCCATCCATAAATCAAGCTTGGGCCTTTTCTCCTCCTTCAAATGAAAACTAGGGAAGGGGACTGATGCAAACTTGGTGGGTGATATGGGGGTGTGGGCTACTTGCTCATGTAGCCCACTTGTGCCCTTTGATCTGGTCCTGCTTAGGCTTGATTCAATTTCCGGCTGACAATGGACTGTTGCTGTCCATTGTCTGTCTCTCTCAAGGTCCAGTAACATGTCAAGAACTATTTCTCAAGGGGCACCTAATTCTCTGCTGCAGATCACATGGTCTTACTCCAGAATCCCAGAGGCTTCTGTTGTGATTCTCCTACTGGAGCTTTCCATAAGCTCCATTCTGCATCTGCCACCTCCAAAACCTAGAGTCCGTGGGTCATATGGCCCAAACAGCAGGGCTGATTGCATCGCAGCCTCTACCTGCCGCAGAGCCTGTTCCTGCGCTGGATCCCATTCAAAGCTGGCAATCTTCTGTGTCACCTGGTACATGGGCCAGAGTGATATTCCTAGGTGTGGAATATGCTGCCTCCAGAACCCAAAGAAACCCACCAGGCACTGTGCTTTCTTCTTTGTGGTGGTGGTGGGAATGCAAACAGCAGCATTTTATCTTTTATTTTGGAGGGGATATCCCAGAAATCCCCTAACCACAAGAACCCTAACAACTTCATTGAAGTGGCTAATCCCCGAATTATTATAGAGTTTATCTCCCTACACTCTGTAGCGTGCATGTGCCTTACCAAGGCCTCCAATGTCCTGTCTACCTTTTGCTCTTCCTGTCCAGCCACCATGATGTCATCAATGTAATGGATCAGTGTGATGTCTGTGGAATGTCCAGGAGATCCAGATCTTTTTGGACTAGATTAAGATAGAGAGTGGGAGAGTTAAATAGCCCTGAGGCAAAACTGTAAGTGAATATTGTCTGTCTCATGTGAATATGAACTATTTTTGATCCTCTTTTCTAATTGGAATGGAAAAGAATGCATTCATCAAATCAATGGCCACATACCATGTACCCAAGAGCTTATAAATCTGCTTTGGCAATAATGCACATCCAGCACAGCAGCTGAAACGATAGCTACTACTTGGTTCAGTCTGCTTCACACTGTGGGAAGAAGAGCCAAGTGGAGGCCATTGGAAGTACCAAGATGTTAGACCAAAGCAATACCACATCCCTAAGGGAAGTAAAAATATTAAAAGTCTTAGGAACCACAGAAGACCCCAAGTAGCCAAAGCAATCCTGAGAAAGAAGAACAAAGCTGGAGGCATCACACTTCCTGATTTCAAACTATGCTAAAAAGCTAAATTAATCAAAACAGTACAGTATTGGCATAAAAACAGACACAGATCAATGGAACAGAATAGAGATCCCAGAAATAAACCCATGCATATATGGTCAATTAATTTATGACAAAGGAGCCAAGAATATACAGTGGGGAAAGGACAATCTCTTCAATAAATGGTATCAGGAAAACTGGACAACCACATGCAAAAGAATGAAACTGCACCATGCACAAAAATAAACTCAAAACGGATTAAAGACTTGAATATAGGATCTGAAACTGTAAAACTCCTAGAAGAAAATAGAGGGGGTAAACTCCTTGACATCAGTTTTGGTGATGAGTTTTTAGGTTTGACACCAAAAGCAAAGGCACCAAAAGCAAAAATAAACAAATGGGACTACATCAAACTAAAGCTTCTGCACAGCAAAGGAAACCGTCAACAAAACGAAAAGGCAACCTATGGAATGGGAGAAAATATTTGCAAATCATATATTTGATAAGGGGTTAATATCCAAAATATATAAAGAACTCACACAACTCAATAGAAAAAAAATTCAATTAAAAATATGTAGAAGATCTGAATAGATATTTTTCCAAAGAAGACATACAAATGGCCAATAAGTACATGAAAAGGTGCTCAACATCACTAATCATCAAGGAAATGCAAATCAAAACCACAAGGAGATATCACCTCACACCTGTTAGAATGGCTATTATCAAAAAGACAAGAAATAACAAGCGTTGGGGAGGATGTGGAGAAAAGAGAACACTTGTGTGCTGTTGGTGGGAATATAAATTGGGCAGCCACTATGGAAAACAGTATGGAGGTTCCTCAAAAAATTAAAAATAGAACTACCATATGATCCAGCAATTCTACTTCTGACTATATATCTGAAGGAAACAAAATCACTATCTTGAAGAAATTTCTGCACACCTATGTTCATAGCAGCATTATTTACAATAGCCAAGATATGGAAACAACCTAAGTGTCCATAGATGGATGGACATGAGTGGATAAAGAAGGTGTGGTATATATATATATATATATATATATATATATATATATATATATATATATACACAATGGAATACTATTCAGCTGTGAGAAAGAAAGAAATCCCACCATATGTGATGACATGGGTGGACCTTGAGGGCATTATGCTAAGTGAAATAAGTCAGACAGAGAAAGAGAAATACTATATGATCTCACTTATACGTGGAATCTAAAAAAAACCTGAACTCGTAGATACAGAGAACCCATTGGTGGTTGCCAGAGGCAAGGGGTGGTGGGTGGACGAAATGGGTGAAGGTGGTCAAAAGGTACAAACTTCCAGTTATAAGATAAATAAGTCCTGGGGATGTAATGTTCAGCATGGTGATTATAGTTAACAATATTGTATTGTATATTTGAAAGTTGCAAAGAGAGTAGATCTTAAAAGTTCTCTCTTCACATGGAAAATATTATAACTATGTAGTGATAGATATTAACTAAACTTATTGTGGTAATCATTTCACAATACACACATAATCAAATCAGTATGTTGTACACCTAAAACTAATACAATGTTAGATGTCAATTACATCTCAATAAAAAAGCAAAAACAAAAACAAAAAAAGACTTGGGAAAATGCAGGAATGGTGATTCCTGCCACATTTCCAATTAAGTTGCCCATTTGGCCACTGCAAAATTCAGATAGGTCTTTGAAAATGACTGTGAACATTATAAAACTTAAGTTGTAATACAGTTGTAGATAAGGTCCAAGATGAATTATCTTTACTGAAGCAATTCAACACATTCACTGGCACCTAATATGTGGTTATTCACTTATCAAATGCTTTCTTTTCAATTTCTATCCACAAAGATAATCAGAAACAATTTGCCTTTATGTGATAAGGACAGCAGTGCACATTCACTCTCTTATCTGTGTCTCTACTGTTCTCTATCATAGTATATGGGCTATGTCAACTCAACTGTCAACTCTATGCCAACTCTATTGTTCTCTATCACGATATAGTCTGGAAGGCATCTGGGACTTTTATCAACTTACTGTTGTACAAAATATAGTAATATATTGTATTGATAACATTATACTAATTTGACCAGATGAGGAGGAAGTAGCAAGCACCCTCAATGTCTCTGTAAGGCACATGCATGCTAGAGGAGGAAGACAACTCTGCTAATGCTCCAGTGGTCTTGGGTATGTGAGGCTGCCCTTCAAAAGTTAGAACCAAGTTGCCACACCTTGCACTGCCTATCAGGAAAAAAGAGGCAAAATGCTTTAAATGTCTTTGAATTTGGGAGAAAATATATAGCACATGTGGGGTTGTTGCTGTGACCAATCTACTGAGTAATCTATGAGGCTACCAGTTTTACAATAGGCCTAGAGCAAGAAAAGGCTTTTATCAGATCCAGGCTGCAAGTTAGATTTTCTACCATTTAGGCCTTATAACTGAGCAGACCCAATGGTATTGATAATGTCTAGGGCAAGTAGTGGTACGGTGTTGGGCCTCTGGCAAATCCCAGCATGAGAATCACAGTGTAGACCCCTAGGATTTTGGAATAAGATTATGCCCTCGTTTGTTGACCACTATTCTCCATTTGAAAAGCAGCTCCTGGGCTTGCTCCTTGGGCTTGGTAGAGATTCAATACCTATCTCTAGACTTTAAGTATCTTTGCAACCCAAAATGCCCATCATGATCTAGATTTTATTTGGTAATCAAAATCATAGAATTTAGACATGGGTTGCAATACGTTGTAAAATAGAAGTATTTCATACATACAAGAGGAGTCCAGAGGGTACTACTGCATTGGCAAGTGGCTCATATTCCCATGGTACCTGTTCCTAATGCTTTGCTGCTGTTCTTCAGTTCATACCTAGGACCTCATGGGGAGTTCCATATAATCAGTTAACAGAAGAGTAAAACCATAGTCCTGATTTGAAGATGGCTTTTCAAGCTGTGCTAGCAACTATGCACAAGTGAATGCTGCTGTAGTATAGCCTTACTTAGGGGATGCCCTGAAAGGCAATGGCGAAGAGAATTCCTCTCCATAGGCAGATCGTTGCTCAGTATATCTGGTTGTGCATTTTAGGAAGAAGGAGATATGGCCTGAGTGTGGATCTACACTGATTTATAGGCAGTGGTTTAATGAGTTCACTAGCTGGTCAGTACCTTGGGAAGAACAAGATTGGAAAATCATTAACAAGTTGTTTTGGGGGAGAGATATGTGGCTGAACATCTCAGAATGGGCACAGAGGGTGAAGATATTTGTTTCCCATGTAAATGCCCACCAAAGGACAGCCACAGAGGAAAAGGCTGTCAATAATCAGGGGGATCAGATGACTTGTTTTGTGAATGCCAGTAAACTTTATCCAGCCACTCTGGGGCTTACTCAATTGGCCCAGGTAGAAAGTTACCACAGCAGCAGGGATGAAGGCTGTACATTAGCTCAACAACACAGATTTTCTTTTCCAAGACTGACATGGCTATTACTACTGCTGAGTTCCCAACCTGCCCAAAGCAGAGACTAACACTGAGCCCTGATATGTTATGATTACTCAGTGGGACTAGCCATTTACCTTACAGCAGGTTAGTTTCATTGGACCCCTTGCAACGTGAAGCGAGCAGCAATATGTCCTTAGAGGAATAAGCACTTATTCTGAATATGGATGACTTCCTTTCCCACAATGCTTCTGCCAGCACCTCCATTCATGGACTTATATGGACCATATTATCCCTCACACTATCACTTCCAACTGAGAAACTCAGTTTATAACAAAGGAAGTGCAGCAGTAGACTGAAACCTATGGTATTACCATGTGTCTAGTGCTCAGATGCAGATAGCTGGATTGAGTGGTGGGATAGTTTTTTAAAGGTTCAGTTACAGCACCAGCTGGGAGACAATACCCTATGAGGTTGAGGTGCTTTCCTATGGGATATGGTATATGCCTTATACAATATATGATGCCATTTCCCTCATGGAGACAGTGCACAAGCCTGGGAACCAAGGTATGGAGGTGGGGTGTGGCCTCTCATGACTATACCTAATCTCCACTTAAGGATTTTTTTCCTTCCTATCCCACAATCTTGGGCTCAGTGGGTTTGGACATCTTAGTGCCCAAAGAAAGAATGTTCCCATGAGGACAATAGCCATTGTTCCATTAAATTCACATCTAAGAACAACTCCTCTTCATTTTGGGCTCCTTATGTCACCGAACCAACAGGCAGAGAAGAGAGTTCTTATTCTGGTCGAAGAGACTGATGCCAATGACCAAGGGGGAAATGGGAGGCTGTTACAACATGGGGGCAAGGAGGACTACATCTGAAACCCAGAGGAGTTACTGGAGTGGCTTTAGTATTTCTATGACCCATAATAATGGTCAGTGGCAACCGAGGCAAGACAGGAACTCGAAGGGTCTGTGTTGTGTGAGAATGAAAGTTTGGTCAGCCCAGCAGGTGAAAAACAACTCTGATAAACAGGTTCTAGCAGAGGATAAATGGATCATGGAAAGGAGAGTGGAAGAAAGAAGCTCTGTGTACCATTTTATGCCTCGTGACCAGCTACTGAAAGAGACAGTAGAACTGTATTTCATGTTAATTTCTCCTGCCAATTTATACGAAATGTGCTTGTCAAGGCTAATGTTACATTGAAGTTATGGCTGAAAGTATGACTGAATAATCATGACCCTTTGATGATACATAAACCACTTGTGTTTACCCCCTGTCACTGGGGACGTGAATGTCTTCCTCCAAGCAAAGAACAAGAATGAATGCTAAGTGGCAAAAGTAGGGGACTGTGCTCGCTATTCTTTGAGTCTCCCTCCAGAAATATTCACTCATTTCTGCCCTGCTGCACTCCAGGAAGCTGATCACTATGGACTACATCATGATGAGCCCCTTGCCATATGACCTCCTTTTGGATCCTTCCAGCTGGAGGCATTTGTTGGAGCTCAGCAGGAAGAGAGAACTGTTGTGGATTGGTTTTCTTGCTCCCCTCTGGTTGCTATGGCTCTGGTGGAACTGCGCTCTAGTGCTCCTGCCAGGTGGCCCTCATCGCTGCTCTCAAACTTCTCAGGGCTCCAGTATCATGTTCCTTCCTCTTCTGCTTTCCCGCCAGGGGTGGTAATGGCTCCCCACTGCTCCTGAAGGCTTCATCCATCTTTGTTCTCATTCCTGCTCGAACTCTATAAATGTCCCTTCATTAAACTCTTTTTGGTGAAATCCTTTTGTGTCGCCATCAACATCTTGCTGGGACTGATGAAACCTTTTTGAAGAAATTATAAATGTTTACCAAAGGACACAGAAAGAAAGAAGTCTCCATTTGGAAGTCAACAGCCTTCTCAAATTCAACATGTCTAAATCTTATTTCCCATTCCACCCACAGAACCAGCTTCTCTCACAATCTTCCCCATCTTAATTAACTGGAACTCCAGCCTTCTAGTTCCTCAAACCCCAAACCTGGAATTATCCTTGACTCTCTCATTCTCTCAAACCCCTCAGCAAATCCTGACCAATCTACCTTTAAAATACGTCCAGAACGTGAATGCTTTTCCCCACTCCACTTCTATCACCTAGTCAAGCCATCATTGCATCTCACCTGGAGTATTGCAAGTGGCCCCACCTGATCTTCATGCTGCTGTCCTATGACTCAACCCCGCAGGCAGAATGATCCCGTTAAAATGAGCCTCCTCATGTGAGCCTTGATGTCCTGAACATCCTATGTCAAAACTTTCCCACGTCTTCCTGCCGGACTGAGAGTAAAGACAAGTCCTTTACAGGGCCTTATAAGGCCCAGTTACTCCATACCCCTCGACCCTGCAAACTCATCTGCTGCTCCTTTCCCCCTGCTCACTGCACCCAGCTGCGCCAGCCTCCTTGCAGTCCCCTGAACACAGCAGTCAGCTCCTGACTGACAGAGAATAAGAAAGAGACTATACAGATGCTAAAATGAGTGGAATAGATCTTTATTTCTGATTTGGAGGGAAGTCTATGCTGTATTGTCAATGTTACAAAGGCAAGGTGCAGAAGATGAGACTATTGACACATAATACATAAGCTACAATGTATTTACTTTCCTTCTCCACCTTTCAAGACACTAAAGTTCCTTCCTTTTGAAAGGGATGTGTGCACAGACTCAGAGTTGCCCTTTTAGGGGCATTTACAGGGCTCACTGGTGGAAATTGAGTCCCTTTTGTGAAGACAGTGTGTGTGCAGAGAGTCTAGGCCAGAGTGCCGGGCAGCACTGGGCTTGAGTCCTGGCTCTCTCCCTTATGAGAGTTTGAGCACATCACACAACAAGCCTCAGTCCATCATCAAACTGCCTCCCAAGGTTCTTGTGGGAATTGGACAGTAAATGTAAGGCAAGTGTCTGACACAATCCCCATCACAGATTTGATGCTTAAAGTTTGCCCCTGTCCCGTCTCCTCCCATCCTCTTCCAGCTGGGAAATCCTATTCTCCATCACCCTCTCTCTTCCTTCCCCCATGGTCCGAGTCCTTGGTTGACTTTTACTTCTGAGTAGAGGGAAGGCCAGAACTGGGAGAGCCTGATGGCGGAGCTGCCTGACGAAGCTCTGTCAGGGGCTCAGATTCTAGGAGGCCAGGTCTGCACTGGGCAAGAGAAGAGAAATGGGTTTCTCTAGACCCAAGTCAAAAATATCTGGAGACATCAACAATTCTGGGGAATTCAGAGGCAGGAAGGGAAAAAGGATGTGGCAAAGGAGAAATGACAAACTGTACCCCTGACCCCTTCTGGTTGTGCTCCCCCTCCCAAATGGTAAAAAAGAGGAAGTCAGGGAGCTGGAAAGGAGAGGAAACACCCTGGCAGAGGGATGCCAAGTGGGGCTCAGCCCCCACTGCCACCTACATAGACCCTTTGCCAATGTTCCAACCCCCTTCTGATTTATTGTCCACAGTCAGGGGTTAGGAGATCTCAGGGTACGGGATGCTGGGCCCTCACACACACACACAGGAAGGATCTCATCACCTGTGTGGAATCTGTCAACCATATGGCTCTCCATTCAGAATTTCCTGGTACCTGGGCTGCCCAAGGAAACCAGTAATCACATTCTCCAACTTCCTGCAGGTAACTGGACTGGGGAGGCAGGGACGCTATGAGGGAAGGTAGAGGAGTGTGACTTTGTGTTTTAGGTGGAAATAAATGGGAGTGTAGATCACAGATTGAACCACTAACTGGAGGAGATTGAGACTCTGTCTCTCCACTGACTTCTAGATCATGTTAGACATTCCCGAATCAGCACAATTGTGGCTGCAACTCCAGCTTCAGGCCCAACCCCAGCCTGAACCCAACTTCCAGCCTCAATTTCAGTCCCACCCTTGGCTCTAAATTCATCACTAAAGTCAAGCTCAGTCCCAAATGCAGCTCCAGCCTGGCCCCGCCTCCAACCTCAGCCCCAAACTCAGTCCCAGACCCAACATGAGCCTTCTGTGCAATTTTAGCCGGAGACCCAGTTTCACTTTTAGCTTCGAACACCAGACCTAATCCTACCCTCATCTTAATTTTCACTTCAACCCCAACCTCATCCCAACCCCGGATCCAAACCCAATCCTGATCCCTGTTTCACCCTCAGCTGCAAACCCAGCCCCATCCCCACTCCTAGTCCCAGTGCCAGGCTCAGTCTCCACTTGACCTCATTTTCTACCTCAAAACCAGCTCTAGACCAACCTGCAGCACTCATCCCAGGCTCCTCCCGAAGGGGCCCCAATAGCTGCCTCAGCCAGCCCCTCTCTGCCTCCGTCTCAGCTCCGACTGCCTCCGAGACCACTCTGGCCCAGGGATATCAATGCAGTACGAAGACCTCAATGCTCAGACAGTGAGAACGACGAGAGGCTTAGAAAGGTTAGAAGACAAGCAGAGACATGCCCGTCCCTGAAGTTCACGGAGTCTGAGCAACTTCTTCTTGAGGTCACCCCCTTTGCCCCCCTCCCCTGGCTCAGTCCTGCCCCTCAAGGAGCCTGGGGGCACACGTGAGGACACCCTTAGCACACAGGCCACACCCCACTCACCACCTGACTGCTACCCCGCAGGGGCTCAGGGTGCGCACACCAGCAGCACAGTCAGCCCAAGAGAACGGGCCTGGGAAGCAGATTCACACAGGCCCCTGAAACAGGCTCAAAGAATTTGGTGTGAGTGATCGGGCTCCCAAGTATCCAAAGGGTGGTCTAGAAGGGTAGGCTCGCCCCCTTGGCCCTGCAGATTCCTCCTTCCATGGGAAGGGATGGAGTTGGAGGAGGGCCAGCGAGGACCCTCTAAAATGTGAAGCCCGGGGGTTCCAATTGCCAGAGTCTGAGGACCATCCTGCTCTAAACACGTCATCTCTCCCTATGTGCATGAAGGGTTTCTGGTGTGGTGTCTCCACTGGGCTGTATCCCCAGGGGTCTGGGTTTTGCTCATTTCTGTAACTCTAATATGTGCCTATGGGGGTCCCCTCTCTGAGGGTCAGGGCCTAGCCTCTGATGGTCCCAGTCTGAAGGGGAGTTGGGGTCCTCTGCAACACAGGGACAGGAAACACAAAAGTTTTCCAGGCTCTTTAGGGTAGTCTTGGAAACCCATTCACTACCCTGCTTTCACTGAAGAGTGCAAGTCTGCTAAGGGCCTGGCTGCCCCAACTTTCCCTGGATCCTCCTGCCACCTCCCCCAGCTCTGATGATAGGACCTTTCATACAGCCATCATCCCCTGTCTGTGTGTCCTTGTGTATGTGTGTCCTCACGGGTGTGAAGGGCCCATGTGACTGGAGACTTGTGCTGGTCCATGAGGGGTAAGAAGCCTGGGCGTCCCCTGCCCTACAATCCTCCTCGTGCAGCCTCCCCCCAGCATTACCTGTGCCAGTCTTGATCCCTGACAGGTCCCTCTGGCCCTCTCCTCTTGCAGGGCCACCTCCCCTTCAGCCCTTCCTGCAGTAACTCTGTTCTGGGCCCCACCCTCTCGTGATCTCCTTAGGCCTCAGCCTCCTCCTGCTGGTCGGCATCTGCGTGATTGGATCCCAAAGTGAAGGTCACAGCGTGGGCAGGGATGGGGGCAATAGTGGGATACAGTGATGGGGCAGTGATGGTGGGATCACGAGGTTAACGATGGATGGTCAAGGGGAAAAATGTTGAGATGAAGAAATCTTGGGAAAGTGTTGGGGCAATGGTGGGGCAGTTATGGCAGAGTGTTTAGGGACTGTGATGAGGGCAGTTTTGGGTGAGTTGTGTGGCAGTTATGGGACAAACATGAGGGCAGTATTTGCCAGTGACAAAGGAGTAGTTGGGCCATCACAAGAACAGTGATGGGGACAGTGTTGGATCATGATAAAGACCACCAGAGTGTTCTTGAGTCTGACACACTTGGGTCTTGAATCCTGACACTTTTAGTTACTAGTTGTGTAATGTGGACAAGTTATATCACCTCTCTAAGCCTTCGTTTCACCCTCTGTATCATTAGGACTACCATAGTGCCCTCTGTGTTAGGTCCCTATGAGGACTAAATGAGACAATGCCTGTCAAGTGCCCTGCTCAGTGCTGGCACAGAGAGAGGACCTGATAAGTCTTAGCTCTGATTGTCCCAAACACATTCCCTACCTGATCAGGTTCTCCATGTCAGAGGGACCTTTTGGCCCTGAAAAGTTTTTAGCAACATCACGTCAAGCAACATGGCTGAGGCCCAGGCACTGAATTCCCAGGGTGAGCCTGGCTTGGGTGCGCTCTAGGCTTGGGTGAGGCTGGGTTGGCGAGCAGATGGGAACTGACTCTTGGGGATTGATTTACCCTGTCCCTCAGGTGGAAGCTTGCAAGGAAAGATAACTGCTCTGGAAACCAAGGTATGGGGACATGATCAAGAACTGCAAGAAGGTGAAGGACCACCCAGGAGTGTGTGTGGAAGTGTCTGGTGGGGACCCCAGGACAAAAGTGGTAGTGGGAGCAGTGTGAGTTATATGATGAACTGGACGACACTAGCAGTGGAGAATGAGCTGGAGAAATAGGATCAGAAACTCAAAGTAGGTCAGAGACCACCCTTGGATACTGTGTGTGGGAGGGCATGAGCACTCTCAGGGCAAGACTAGGGCATGGGATGAGGGATATCTGACCTCCAAGGACACTCATTGACCTCCACTGCCCATCTGTGTGTCCACAGGATGGATGACTGTGTTTCCGCAAGTCCAGCAGCTGGTGAGTGACCTGCACTTCCCCCTTGGAACCTGGCTGCCCTCAAGAACTATAGGGAGGAGGAGCTGCTGCCCAGCCCACACTCCTACCACGTCGCCCTCCTCCACTGAGACACCTCAGCCCTTCCACCCTGCCTCTGTCCATCAGGCTCTGAAAGGACCTGCTGCTGGTGAGCTGGGTGGACACAACGGCAGCTGCTACTAGGTGTCCCACTTTGAGACATCTTGGCTTCAGGCTGCGAATTATTGCCAGCTGGAGAATGCCCACCTGGTCTCCATCAACTCCAGGGACGAGCAGGTGAGGGCCCTGAGTCCCCAGTCCAAGAGCACCTGATCTGGCGGGGGGGGGGGGATCGGTGGGGTGGGGAGGAGTCAAGACTACCCACAGTGTCCCCAGATATTTGTCCAGAGCTTCAAAGACAGCATATATGCCTGAATGGGCCTCAGTGCACACGAGTGCATGGATCAGACTGTAAGACAAACTTCAAGTGAGTGAGCCCCACGCTCCTGTGGCTTGCTCTCCTGCTCAGCTTTGCCCCTCATGGTCTAACCTTCAGTCCTTTATCCCAGACCTGAATTCTGCTCCACTGGCCTCTTGGGCCATCTTTGTCATCCTCCTCCTTCCCTTATTTAAAATCTACTCATCCCTCCCATCTCAGTTTAAACATTACTTCTTCGGGGTAGGCTGCCCCATCCCCTGTGGCATAAGCAATCCTCCCACTCCCCTCATCTTTCCCCACCCACCCACCCCCAGTTTAAATCCTTCTATAACTCTGTGTTTCCTTCTTTGGGCTGTCAAACACTTGCAATTACTAGTTCATGTCTGTCCCACCTCATGGACAGAGCCTCAGCAAGGAGGGCCCACACCTGTCCCTCAATGATGTCGTCTCAGCAACTGGGACAGGATGGAGGGAAGAGGAAGGAGGCTTCCCAAGGAGTCCCAAGACACACTATTTCACAGTCACAGGAGTCAGACATCTAAAATGGAATTTTACTTAGTTCTCTATAACCGATCCTGGCAATGTTTTGGAGCACACATTCTAATGGCAGAATGCCACCTTGCCAATTGTGAATAACCCACTCGCTTCTGGATTGTCTGTCCTTTTCAGGCTTGGTCAATTCTGGATTCTCTCCTTTCCTGCTTCTCCTTCTACTTATTCTGGGGTCGACCTCTCTTGTTGGAGTGGGGCTTCACGTTTTCCTCACAGGCATCTGCTTCTCCTTCTTCATCTTGCTCTGTGGAGGTGTCCACACCCCTCTCTGTTCTTCAGCCTCCTGACCCACACAGACCACCCTGTATTCTCCCTGCCCCAGATCTCCCTGCTTCTGGGGATGCTGGCTCACTCTTAGCCTCTGGCACATTCCTCCAAGGACACAGGAATCTTTGGATAACTCTCTTGATAGGAGATTCAAAGTTTATCTTCAGCTGTCTTTTGCCTACACACAGCAGCTGCCATTTCTACTTTCTGTCAGCAGGGCCTGCTGGTGTGAGGGCTTCTCCCTGAGGCCTTTGGCCAGCCCTTCATCTGAGAAGCAAATCTCAGATCCTCTCTGCTCTGTTGAATCCCCACCCAATGTATACTCAATCTTCCCTTTTCCCAGAAATTAGACCCCATCAATGGTCCAAGCCCCAGTCTCTTTTACAGGAACCACACCAATGACTCACCCTTTGACTCTCCTGTTTCTATCTAGTCCCCTCCTCCCCCAGTGGCACTGTATCTCTCTCTGCAAGGCCAGGGAGTCTGGCACCCTGGCCACTGTCTCATCGCTGGACTTGGGTTTATGCAGTCAGTTTTATGACCTGCATCATTGAGGCTTTGGCTGTTGATTTGAAAAGTCAAACTTTTGGAATTCAAAAAAGATCTCTTCTCTCCTCCACAGCCTGGCTCTTGCAAATCTAAAATCGGTCACCTTGGCTTTCAGAATGTTGCTCTGTCATGAGTTTTGAAAGTCCATTCAGAGATCCAGTTGAAGTTTTTGTCTTGGTTTATGTGCATTCCTGCTCCAAATCAGGGCAGGAACTGTGGAGAGTGGTCACTGCTGCTTGAGTGCTGGGCAGGACAATGATTACACAGAGGATTGATGATGGGGACAAAGAGGCTTCATCTACTGCTCCAAATATTACCTACTGCATGTTCCTCATTTAATATCTTTCTACACTGCTTGGATTTTCTAACTACATAAAGTGAATTTTTTTAATTTAAAAAAAGAAACCAATAAAATGACATTAAAAAAATCTAGTTAGGAACTCGAACTTGTACAAGCTCTCCAAGTTTGGAACGAATGAGTCAAGGTCATGCTGTAATTGTCACCCCCACAGTAAAGACAAAATCAAACAACTCTGGCCTCATTGGGGTGAGCACTAGGGTGTGGCAGTGTCACAGGCCCCACAAAGGGGAGGCTGTCCAAGCTCTGAAAAGTCAGAACGCTTAGGGGGGCTGGGGTTAGATGAGGTGTGCAATTGGTGACAGGTTCTGAATGTTAAGAGTATCAATATCGAGACAGGGGCCAGGGACTGGGAGGAAGCTGGAAACTCATCTGGAACAGCTGATGGATCAGAAGGCTCGCACATTGAACAAAAAAGTGTTATTTAAAAGCTACATTTTCACAAATTAAAACCACCACCACCACCTTGAATTTTCTTCTGTCTGGGAAGAATATATTTTAAAAGAAGACTGTGTCTCAGTTTTAGGAAACTTCCTCTCTATGCTAACAAACCCTCTGTTATTCAAAGTTTTGTAGACCCCCTTCTGAAAAAGGACTTTGGTTCCAGGGAGATAAAACTGCTCTTGGGTGATCATATAAGCTTTTCTAAGTTGCTTCTGGAAACAAGGAGTCTTAGGTAAGGAGGGGACGAGACCGAGGAAGGGTGGTATGACTCTTGTCTGATGGGACTAGTTGGATCCCTATTACAGACCTATATTAAAAGGACTCTGATTATAAACTACAGAAAATCTCTGGATTTAGGTAACGCAAAAAAGACCATTAGTTATACCAGGGTGTCTCACACAACCTGTATGGGATGAATTGTGTCCTCCAAAAAGATATGTTGAACCCCCAATACCTGTGACTGTGACCTTATTTGGAAATAGGATGGTTACAGATGTAATCGGTTAAGATGAGGTCATATTAGAGTAAGGTGGGCCTTTAATCCAATATGACTGGTGTCCACATAAAGAGAGAAGAGACACAGGCACACAGGGGAGAAAGCATGTGACCACCAAGGCAGAGATTGAAGTGCTGCAGCTTTAAGCCAAGGAATGTCAAGGATTGCCCACAAACCACGAGAAGCTAGGAAGAGCAAGGAAGGGCTCTCTCCTACAGGCTTCAGAGGGAGCTGACACCTTGATTTCAGACTTCTAGTCTCCAGAACTGTGAGACAATACATTTCTGTTGTTTTTGTAGTACTCTGTTAAGGCAGCCCCAGGAAACCAGTAAGCAACTCCAAAGGCAGGGAAGTCTCTGAAGTCTCGAGATAAATTATAAAGGGGAATTGGAACTGAGGGTCTCTCGTCTCTGTTCGCCATCTGCTTTACTCCTCTTTCTCAGAGCAGACCGTCATTCTCTGCCTCTTTCGCAAACACTCCCTGCGGTCATCTCCGTCCCCCTCCTCTGTTAGGTATGCATGTGGGGCAGCAAGGGTCCAGTGTAGACCCTTCCATCCTTCACTACCGAGGGCTGAATTACGATTGGCTTGAGCCAATTAGGGCACGCCCACTCTTTTGTAGGTGATTGGTTTACGGATAGACATGTGTCTCAGTTCTGACCAATGATGCTTGATGATCTGGAAACCTGCTGAGCCTTCGGTGCAAGATTTTCTTCCCTGATGAAAAAAGAAAGATGTCTAAGGGGCCAAACCCTGCTTGTTGCCTTCCTGCTTCGGATGTTTCCTTGTTGAGGACATGATGTCTGGAGCAGTGGCAGCTGTCTCATGACTAGGAAGGGAAAGCCAAGAGTATGGAGTCTCTTTAACTGCTGTGGCGCTGTGAATCTACTATGACCCCTTGGGGGAAGGCAGAGAACTGGAACCAATACTGGCTTAATGCTCTGCACATCCTGCTTCTCACCTAGAATGAAAATATACATTCCTCTGAGAGTTAACCTACTTGTAGATTTGGGAAAAAAGAAGGACAAGAATCTGAATAGAAACTGAAGAAAATATACGAATCATTGGCTAGAAAGGAAGACAAATGCCTCTAGCAGTGCCCCCAGAATTATTAGGATTTAAAATGTCAGAATGAGTCATAATGGGTCATGTTTTATAAGTGAAAAAGCAATCTCAGTGTGTATTATTCACGTGGTGCATGATCACTTCATGGGGGTGGACGGGAACAGTCTATTGCCATTTGATAGAAAAGTTTCAGAATGAGGAAAGGAAACCATTAAATAAATCAAGATAAGCAGTGCACAACCCTCCTAACTCCATCAGTTGTCCACAGGTTGATTTGCAGTGTCTGACAATAAGGGGCAAGACACTTATCCCTTCTGTACACATGTGCACAGCCACTACCACCTAAAATTAGCCAATTCAGAGGCTAACACATAAACTCTCCAGTTTCATACCTTGACCATGGTGAACTGTGACTAGGAATGGAGTAATTCTGTCTCAGAAGATCATAAGGAACAGAGTGCTTATATAGACTAGACTGTCTTTGACATCTGTAAGAAATTATATAGATGGCAGTCGCAAAAAACTGAAAAAGATTGTTCCTTTCTGTCAGTGAAACTGCTTGTTGAGCTGTACTCTGAAGTCCTCACTGGGTTCTGATGATCCAGCAGAGAGACAAGACTGAATGGGAAGTAGACTCATTTGCACTACATGCCTCTGTCACCTGATCACTCAATGTTAATCCTGAGACCTTTACCAGTTCACTGGCCACCGATCGGAGCCAATCCTGAGATGGAGGCAGGTTTACGCTTCTCAACATAGGGGATGGGGATTAACTCCCTCTTGCCTTTGCTGTCCTCATTTCACCACTGCTCTTCAGGCTTTTCCTGGGTTCTCAGGATGTCTCCCTTCTTAAAGGCAAGATCTTCTCCATCACACTCATTAAAGTCAAAGAGGGGCTAGGTCCTGCGCCCTCTGGCTCTTCCTGCCTGAGACGCACTGCACTTTCCTGCCTGGCCCTGGAAGCTGGTTCTATCAATACTGTAGTGTCCCAAAGTGCATTTTGTAGAATTCCAATAAAGTAGGCAATGAATCAAACTCCTGATCTTCTGTTTGGAATCTGAGGGGACTCATTCCAGCTACTCCACTCCTCTGAGTGGAAGTAGCCCACCTTGGCCATCTATCCACCAACATGCTGAGACACTGTGGTCATGCGCAGCTCCCCCAGCTCCAGCAGCCACTGTGCAGTGGACCCTCTCAGGTCTCAGCCTCACTATTATGCCTGAAATGGCAGCGACAGCTGTGGGCACCCCCCCACTGGAAATCTCTCTAGTTGTTTTGATAGTTTCATTTTTCTTATTCACATTTTCAAACTCTTTTATTTATTTAAACATATTAGATATATTTTGTATTTTCCCAATAATTCCAACATCTAAACTCCACACAGGTCTAATTCTGCTGTTTGCTATTTCTGTGCACTTTCATTCCTGATGCCCCATTTTCTTTTGTGTTTTGTGATTTTTCACAATCTAAATTTGTGAGGAAGATTAGCCCTGAGCTAACATCCGTTGCCAATCCTTCTCTTCTTGCTGAGGAAGACTGGCCCTGGGCTAACATCCGTGCCCATCCTCCTCTACTTTATATGGGACGCCGCCACAGCATGGCTTGACAAGCACTGCGTCGCTCAATCCGAACCTGTGAACCCTGGGCTGCCAGAAGCAGAGTGCGTGAACTTAACTGCTATGCCACCGGGCCAGCCCCAGTGTGATTTTTTTTTTTTTTTTGATATAAGCTCTTAGTTTTTGAATCTTTGTCTCCCAAAATTATTTCAGGTCTAGTCTGACGGTATATTCCTCCAGAGAAGATTTGTGTTTACTTCTGCCAGGCACCTGAGGGCCTTCCGATCCAGGACTACTTTAAATAAAATGCTCAGCTGGATGTTTCTGGAAACTCAAATGTGGTGTGTATTTGTGCCCTGATCCTGCTTGAGGGCAAGCTTGTGATTGTGAATTTTTATGGGAGTTGTCTTTTCTTCTCAACCCAGAGCCAAGGCCAAGACAGACCAGCTTCCTCCTTGTCTTTTTCGTGGTTCTTCCTGAGACCGCTGTTGTGATCTGACTCCCCAGCTAGTGTGAGCCAAGGCTTCATTGCCTGCCACCCACGCGGGCATTCAGTTTGAAGTTCCGTATTACTCTCTTCAGCTCTTCAGGTCGCTCTCTGCTTTAGCCCTTGCCTTCCTCTCTGGATTCAGGCTTTAGCTCTAAGAATCTCCCTTATTTTCTTTTTTAAATCACTACTTTAAAAGGAAATTTTTCTTTTTTTTTATCCAACACTTTTATATATCTTATAGTGGGAGGGTTTCAGGATATTTAACTGCCCTATTGCTAAGGAAAAGAATATAAAGCTACCATTTTACATTTATATATCCTGTATCCAGCCACCTTGACAAAGTTTCTTATTAATTCTGATATTTTTTTTATAGCAGAGCCTCTTGTGTCTTCTAAGTATTCAGTCTTACCGATATGTACTTTTTTGCACTTACTAGAACCTCTGGGCATTTTTGAGTACTAATGGTGATAATGGGTATCCCTGCTTACTTTTTTTTCCCCTAAATTGAGATACAATTGACATATAACATAGTATTAGTTTCAGGTGTATATATTGCAAAATGATTACCACAGTAAGTTTAGTTAACTTCCACCATCACACATAGTCAAAAAATTTTTTTCTTGTGTTGAGAACTACTCTAAGATGTATTCTTTTAGCAACTTTCAAATATACAATACAATATTGTTAACTATGGTCACCATGCTGTACATTACATCCCTAGGACTTATTTATCTTTTAATTGGAAGTTTGTACCTTTTAGCCAAGTTCACCCATTTTAGCCACCCTCTATCCCCTGCCTCTGGTAACCACCAATCTGTTCATCTGTACTTATGAGTTTGGTTTTTTTAGATTCCATATATGAGTGAGATCATACAGTATTTGTGTTTCTCTGCGTGATTACTCTTTTTAACAAAATAGATTTAATGATTTTCTGTTTAGAATATTTGCCTTTTTTGAGAAATGGCCTTTATTAAATTTAAGAAGTTTCCTTATATTCCTATTTAACTTAGTTTTTTTTTTTTTTTAAATTAGAAAATGACTGCAGAAGCTCACCCAATGCCTCCTCAGAATTTAGGAGGTGCAGGAGACCAACCGCAATGGCCAGGGAATTAGGAAGTTGGAGTACACAGTGGACTGAAATACAGGCCCTGCTCAGAACCTGTATTTCAGAGAACTACAAGCTTAGTCTCCTCCATTGGGATGATTATGATTCTGGAAATTTCTGTCCATTGTCCATTTTTTGCCTTCTTAATGAATGGGCAGGTGTGAACTGACAGGGGAGGTTGTGGAGCATGCCAGCACAGGAGAGGCACTTCTGCAAATTCTGTTACTTGGGATAAAAGAGAAACTGTATTCACTGACTCATGGAAAAATTTGAAGAGATCCTGTCTTGCCTGTGCCTGGGGGATGTTATTTTTGGCATAAGCCAGGCAGACTGTTCCTGCCAGAAAAAAACAAACCAAACCAAAACAACAAAACCACTTAAATATGCACCAGTACCCTTTAAAATTAATTGTGTAAAAGTAATTAAAATGAGTTTCTACTATGAAGAAGAAAAAATTAATTTATTGGTGTGATGCTACATGCAATTTTAACCATGCCATGCCTATTCATGCTGGAGCTGAAGATTCTGAGCATGTGGTTTTCGGGCTGGGTTCAAAGGATAAAGGGCCTTGCGCTCCTGGCTGAGTCGGGGCTGTCCTGAGAGCAGTTGGGAGCCTTTGTGGGTAGATCAGATTTGAATTTTGAAAAAAGTCACTCTGCTACAGTGAAGCAAATGGATTGCTGGGACCAACTGGAGGTAGGGAGAGCAATGAGGACGTGGGCGCTGTCATCTAGACCGGGGGAGGAGAGATATGCATTTATTTATTGCTGTTATATTGATGCCTTCTTCGCACCAGACATTATGTCAGGTCCTTGACACACAATGTAGGAGTTTCTTCCTGCTTCTTGTGTGCATGTGTGGTGGAGAAGAGAGAAGTTTGTGGCAAAAATCAGAGGGAACAAATCACATTAATAGTAACGACCAAATGAAAACACACGAGTCCCAGGAATGAACCCCTCCAGAGTAATCTTTGGTTTTCCAACCTCCTCAATTCCCTTCAAACACCAACGGGAAATTTGTAGATGGTTTAGCCAACACTCTTGGTTTTGTACCCAACATTGATTCTTACTTTTTCCTCCTTCCTAACTGACCCTAAATGGTATTTAGGAATCCACCCTACTCCATACCATCATGTTCTTTAGGTGCGTCTGACTCTAGCCCATTCCCGAAGGTAGTCAATCATGGTAATCCCATCCCTCTTGTCGTGGCCGGTTTTATCATGGACATGGGATATAATTCTGCCACGGATGAGGGGCTATCTTTTGGGAGCTGTAGGGAAAGATTTCCTTACTGCTAAGGGGGACACACTGAAAGAGATGTGCTCGTTGTCCTCTGCACATTGTTATCCTGGATGCCATATCTGAAACTGCTAGAGCAGAGAGTGTTGCAACCTTAAGAGGAAAAAGCTAAAACACTGAGGGCAACAGATTGAAAATATGGGGAGAACCTGACTTCTTGATGATGTTGTTGAGCCATGATTAGCTAGCCTTGGGTATTCCTACCTCTAGTTTTATTGATACATGAGATAATACACTTTGTTATCATTTAAGCCAAGTTGAGTTGGATTCTTTTGTTTCTTCTGGCCAGAAACAGCATAACTAACAGAGATGGTTTGTGCTGCCAATGAGCACACTGCTTATGCTCTCCCAAAGGGCTCGTGACTCACAGCTGACATGATCTTCCCTTCCTTCTGGGACTTATATTACTGGGAACTGCCATCCACTGTGTTTTCTGGGCACTGCCACTTCTCATCACCATCCCCGATACCAGATGGCATCATGGGAAGTTGGACTCATAACTGGAGACAAAGACAAAGCTGAGAGTGAGAGAGACCATCAGAGATTGGAAGGGTAACAAGTAGAGTCAAGGGGTGTACGGATTTTGTAGGGCGGGGGTGGTCAGCACAGCCAGAGGCTGCTCAAGAGTCCAGCAGGTCGGTGCCAAAATGGATGATTAGATTGAGGAGGAGTTAGGAAGACAGCTTCCTTGATAAAACCAAACTGGCAACTCCACGGGTTAACCCAGGTAGGAGAAGCACGAAAACTGGGCAGCAACTCTCTGGTCTGAATTTTCCCTTCTCCTTGAGGTCCTTTTTGCTCTGCCTCCATCCTGAAGGCCCAAGTATGCATGGTTCCTCTGTGGCCTAAGGCTGCACACAACACTCTCCTTAGGTTCACTAGCCCAGGCGAACTGGGGATGGAACTTTCTTAAAGACATAAGCAAACACTCAGGGATCAAAAGCTCTCCTACATTTGTGTATTTATTTAGACAAAGAAACCCTTAAATAGTGCTTACTTCTTGCTAGGAATTGTTCTAAACGCTTTACAAATGTTAACTCATTCCTCACAACAATGCCTAAGAAGCTGTGCTAATAGTAACAAGGTGCTATGATCATCATCATCTTGTTTTCCTCAGATTTTATCATCATCTGTTTTATGGATGAGGGAACCATTGCACAGGTAGCTTAAATAATTTGTTTCAGGTCATATAGCTGGTAAGTGGCAAAGGCAGAATTTGAACCCAGGCAATCTGGTTCCAGGCTCCGTGTTCCCACTACCAAGCTGTATTACCTCTCAATATTGAGTGTATTAAAATGCACTCATATTCCACACTAAATATAATAAGATTGCTGTCCAGATTTTTGAGAGGATATTATTTTTTAGAATTATTTGTCTACAAGGAACTCATTAAATCTATGATTGGCTCTGATTTCTCAGCAATCATCATGAATATTTAGGAAATTCTGGGAAGTGAGAAAAATTAACCTACAAATTGTTTTCCAATGTAATGAAATTTTAGGAATATGAAATTTAACCAAGAAGTTGATTGACTAACATTATGTTTTACAGACATTTATTTAAATATCTAAACATTCATTATTTTAGATTTTTACAGTGTACTTTTGGTAACTTGGAGTCAATAAACTTTTTCAGGTCTGTAACATTTCTGTAAGCACTTGGAAAGCTTTTAGCCCTAAGCCCTGTGTACACAGAGGAGAAGTCAACTCTCTTCAAGGACAACAGGGAAATAAACCCAGAACCCACAGCCACCTAAGAACACCCAGGCTTTGTGTATCACGGAGCTTAGGCTCTGATCTTACCCTACCCTGTTGCTCACTGCTCTCAGCTCTCATTGGCCACTACCATGAAACAACTGCACCTGAGCCTTTGGCACCAACTTCCCACCTCCCAGATTCCTGGGTGCAGGAGGGGTAAGCTCATAACCCATAAATCAGGATGCCCCTCTTAGGCAGCCAGTCGACCTGATGCCCAAGGCCTCACCCTCACCTCTCTGCAGGCCTACCCAGATGTGACCTCCCACCAGGCCAGACCCTACGACCGCACCCTTCAAGTTAGGCGGTAGGTATCAGACTCACAAATGTGCTTTAAACTGGATCAGTCCCATTGTGAGAGACTTCTGGTTGTGAATGAAGAAAGAGAGATACGACCAGAGCTTGAGACAGAGGTGGACAAAGCTGGGTAAAGCTATTTGGTTGAATGGGATAGAGAAGGAACACTTAAGAAGAGAGGCTGCCCAGGATTTAAACTGCTTTGAAAGTAGAGGAGAGGCAGGAGAATGCTTTGCGGAGGAAATTACACTGAAGTGTGGGCAGTGGCAAAGGAGATTTGTGGCAAACAAGAGGAACTCTGTTCAGAAGCGAGGTCACTGAAAGAGAAAAGACTCACCCTGTGTGCAGACAACAAGAGGTTTGTGTGGTATCAGTGGCAGCCAGTCAGAGCCTCTTTAGTTCACAGACCCCCAGTGGCTTCAAGACTTTCCCCGGGCTCGGTCAGTCCCCACTCCACTCCTCCCAGTGTCCACACAGGGATTTCTCCCTTGGGGAAAGAGAACAGGCCCCCAAAACTCTGCCTTACACATGTTAGATCTCCAGAACATCTAATTTACATCCCTACAGCTGTAGGAACACTGTTATCTGACTCTGTCTCCTCCCACGGTGGCTTCTGGTCCTGGTTGACATTTTTCACATGGGAAGCAGATTCTAGCCAGGCAAGTCCACTGTAGCCCTAGGGCAGATCTGGGGGTTGTCAACCAAGTTCTCTAAGAGGCTGGGTCCTTTAAGTCAGATGTGAGGTCCCAGGCTGGGGCTGGGAAAGCAGACAACAGGCCCAGAAAATTCAGAGGTAGCTAAAAGATTGGGTAGTGCACAAGGGAAATGACAGACATCACCCCTGGCCCCTTCTGGTGTGACTCCCCCTATCAAATCAAGACATGAGGAGCACAGGGAACTGGAGTAGAGATTGGACAGGAGATGAAGGGCCAGAAAATGGGAGGAAATGATATGGAAGGGAACCTACATTTGTAGCGTGCCTACTACATGCTTGCAGTTGTGCTGGTCCTTTCCAAGCTTTATTTCACTGAAGTCTCACAAACAATCCTTTGAAGTATTACCCCTTTTGTGTGTGTGTGTGAGGAAGATTAGCCCTGAGCTAACATCTGTTGCCAATCCTCTTCTTTTTGCTGAGGAAGATTGGCCCTGGGCTAACATCTGTGCCCATCTTCCTCTACTTTATGTGGGACGCCGCCACGGCATGACTGACAAGCAGTGAGTCTGCGGGCGCCTGGGATCCGAACCTGCGAACCCCGGGCAGCCAAAAGCGGAGCACGCGAACTTAACTGCTATGCCACCAGGCGGCCCCATACTATTACCACCTTTTAATACATGCCTAGAAAGCTTCAGAGTTGGGACTCAAGAACTACGCTTTTAACAGTTTGCCAGGCCTAAGTTGCTTTTGCAGGATGCATGCACATGGCTGCCTCAATTAGAGTCCCATTCCCATCCTGATAACCTGTTTTTAGTGGATGTTTTGGGGTGCCTTGCATCTGAACCTCTCTTCCTGTTACCGCCCAAAAAGAGGGTCTGTCTGCCCACCACAAGACATGCCAATAGTCAAGAGGCAAGGTGGTAGGAGAGAAAAGACTTTTTATTACAGCTTGGCAGCAAGAGGGAAGATGGCTGACTAATGTCTGAAAGAACCATCTTACAGAACAAAGACTACAGGCCAGTTATATGGGGGAGCTGGTCTCTGGATGGGACAGACATCTGGTCTCAGGGTGGAGGCACCCATCTGATCTTAGTTTCTGATCGTCTTTTGTTTTACTGGATATGCATCAGAGACCGGAGCAACGCCTTATACTCAGATCTTTCAGTTGTCACTGATGATGGCTATCAGCATAGGCTCTCTGTTTGGGGGGGTGGTCATCACATTCCTAAGGAACTCAAAAGAACAAAGTTTTCATCTTATCGCAGCTGGGAGGCACCTGCACAAGCAGGGGTTGTAAAATCTACAGAGCAGTTAGATCTCCTCGAGGGTGCATATCCAGCTTGGTTAGTCAGAGGTCAAAGTTACAGTAGGGTTTCTTTTCTATGATATGGTTTCCCTTATGTCAACCTTGTCTTGAGCCTACATCATTCCTTTGAGAAATTCCCATCATCATCGTCCCCCTTTGAGATACGATCGACGGCCCCTCATTATTTTTGATGGGAGGCAGAACTCATCTATCTGTAGACACTGAAAATACCAGGTGCTCCTTTTCCTTGTGTCCCTTACGCTAGGATGAGAGCACATGACCAAGGTTCAGGTGGTCAAGAGCACTGACCCCGGGCTTGAATTTGGAGTTAGCGGTGAATGAAGCAGAGACCAGTTTTGAGCAGCAGCAGCAGTGTCGAGGCCCAGTGGCCGCAGAGGGCCAGCAGCGACATCTAGCATCCAATGGTGACAGCAGTGGCCTTGGCAACCCATTTAGGCCTGTGGTAGTGTGTGTTCCGGCCAAACCTAGTTCTGTGGCCTTCTTGGTAATTCTGAGAGCTCCTCAGTATCCTGTAATCAATCATTTTTCTCCTTAAATAACTCAGAGTGAGTGCACGTGGCTTACAACTAAGAACTTTGACCAAGATGTTGGCCAAAGTCCCAGAACCAGAAAATGCCAGATAACACATATTTGGATATTTAGACACACAGACCAGGCTCAAAGACTCTAGCTGGGAGCTTCCCCCACCGTCCTGGAGACTGGGCTGTCTGGAGAGATCCAAGAGCCAGAGGCTTCAGAACTTTAACATGTAAGGGGGTGGGAAGGTGGGGGGTGGTGACAGAGAGAAAGGATGGGGACTGGATTGGAAGAGGCACTGGAGACAGGAATAAGCAAGGAGTAACGTGGGGTAGGATTCCCATCCCACCCCACCCCATCCCAGGTCTTGGCTCCAACGTAGCTCCAGCCTCAGCTCTATCTTGTCTGTGTGTCAAAATTGATTATAGTGGAGCCATTTTAAAATGGCGCTGGAGCTGCCTTTCCAGAGAAACTGCCTTCCTGTCTTGAACCTTGGACTGGGCCAAACATTTGGACTGGGCCCAAACTGCAATTTTTTTGCAAGCAATTGTTTGAGAAGTCAGCAGGAAAACAGACATCCTGATCACAAAGACTGAGGATTGTGGACTTTCTGAAGATAGAATCAACAGTCAATCAATGTTCAGTCAAGACTAGCTCTCTGCCTCCAACTCCAATTAAAATTCTTTGTAATACAACCTCCCTTCTTTGCCTTTAAAAGCCCCTGACTTTTACTCCCTAGCAGAACATTATTTGGGTTTCTACCTGAATCTGTGCTTCCTGCATTGCAATTCTAGATACCCCAAATAAACTTTTTGCTTCTCTTGTAGTTTACGCCTCTTATTCGTTGACATGTGCCAACTTCAGCCCCACCACCAGCCCCCCCCCACCCCCAGACTGAGCAAACTCCTTACCCAGTTCCAATCCTAACACAGGGTTCAGGGGACCCAGTGTGGTTCTCCATTCATGTGTGGTCACCCAGGCAGACTTGTTCCCTGCACACAATGAGCCCCCATGTCCTTTACCCTCCTGCTTCATTTCCTACCCCCATTTTGGAGCATCTCAACAATGTGCTTCCCCAGCCCTGAACCACAAACCCTGACCTCATCCCCTTCCTGGGTCAGGTTCTTCCACTTTTCCAGGCCCTGGACCTGGGCTTTGAGGTCTATGCTGACTTCCCATGGCTTGGTCTCTGGGTGAGCTGGGGAAGGAGAGGATTCTGGGGGATGAGGGTGAGAGGCAACTCTATTAGGCACTTAGAAGCCCAAGATCAGCTGGGCCAAATACTGGAAAGCCTATTTTTGTGTACCTCAAATAGAGCTCAATATAGCACTCAATATATCCAATATACCTTAAATACCCACTCCTGTGGGTAACACCATTCATCCTTGCCTGCCCTCTTCCCTCCCATCCACCTTCTGCAGACGGAGCACCTGGTGGGTGTACCCAGAGAATGACTGGTCTCAGCTCAGGGCTTCCTCAAGGTTGCAGACCCCTGAGACCCCAAGAACCTCCTTCAGAGGCTCCCATGAGAAAGTGCCAGAGCAATTTTAAAGTTCACAAACACAGACACACTCTCAGATCCCCAAAGCAAATTATGTACAGACCTTCTCTTTTGATCTCCCTAAAGACTTGACCTGGCTCAGCATCTGCTTCTGGGGCTTTCTCCAGGTGGGCAGGCATTACCAGTTTGGTCCATTAGTGACTCTTTCTTGTGGTATTGCCACATCCCGTGGAGCACTGGGCCCTGACTCCACTCATTCAATGAGTCCCTTGTTCACTGTTTCTCCCATTCAGTCATTCATCATTTACCTTTGGCATCTTTGGGTGTCAAAGATCCAGAGATCAACAATGCAAAGTCCCACCTCCAGGGCAACGTGCGGGTGAGGGGCAGAAGACAAATGAATGATTTCACCACAGGCTGAGAGGTACTCTGATGGGGGTTAAGTAGGCAGAGTGGGGGCATCTAATGCAGACTAGGAGTGTGTGTAGCCGGGACAACTTCCCGGAGGAGACCTTGCCGCATCATCGGTGGAGAAGACTTAAGGAGAAAAACCTAAATAATTTACCTAGTCATTTAAAGCATTATTTTCCTATGAAAATATGCATGGGGGGCCAGCCTGGTGGCATAGCGGTTAAGTTTGCGCGCTCCGCTTCGGCAGCCCAGGGTTCGCAGGTTTGGATCCCGGGCACAGACAGACGCACCACTTGTCAAGCCATGCTGTGGCGACGTCCCATATAAAGTGGAGGAAGACGGGCACGGATGTTAGCCCTGGGCCAGTCTTTCTCAGCAAAAAAAGAGAGGAGGATTGGCAACAGATGTTAGCTCAGGGCTAATCTTCCTCACAAAAAAAGAAAAAGAAAAAGAAAATATGCATCAAAGATTATGAAGTAGAATGAAGTAGGATGCAAAATTCCACATGAATTTTCAATGTAAAACAAGCTATTTCAAAGAAACTTCCCACATGCAAAAGGTCTACAACTCCACACTCTCCTGACCCCTTCGACTATGGTATGAAATCCTCTCTCCTCTGTGTTCCGCTTCCAATATTAGTGAATATTAGTGAATGCTACATTAGTGGAAATTTTTGAGAAGCATCAGTCTCTGGGAAAACATCCAAATTCCTTAGCCTGGCCTTCAAGACCTTTCATGATGGGACCCTCTGCCCTAGCAGCTTCGTCCTACATTATTCTCCTACACGCTCTCTGTACTCCACCCAGTGGCGATTTACAGCTCCCCAAACAACAAACAATGTGCCAAGCTGGTTCATGCCTTTGTGATTTTTTACAAGCTGCTCCCTTTGCCTGAAATGCCCCTGCCCACACATCCATCTGGCAAACTCCTACTCATACTTCAAGACCCAGCTCAAAGGGCTCCTCTTCTGTGAAGCCTTCCAGGCAGGCCCCAGCGGAATGAGTCAGTTCCTCCCTTGCACCACTATATGGTGTCTGTGTCCCTCTCCTTGTGTTGAGATTTCTTTATTTCACTTTCTCTCTGATTGTGGGGGCTTGGAGGGGAAAGACTTTAGCATTTATATTTGTATCTCTAGCCCTAAGCACAGCATTTGGCATGGTAGGTGTCTATAAATATTTTGTATAAAGGAACAAATGAACAAAATTTATTTTGGCTCCTTTTTTCCCTTTTGTTTTTAGAGTCAATATAGGGAGACCAGCATTTTCTCACAGACTTTGGAAAATGCTAAGAAAACCACTCACCACAAAGAAAAAAGTTTCCATTTAACCTCTTTTTGTTGCCATTCACATCCTATCTATCACTCGTGTAGTTCCACTGAGAACTCACCAGACCATCATCGTTCTTTGACCTTGAGGCATCAGTAAACAGAGCCAGGTGGGGAAGGGGCAGCGGTGCGTGTAGGGTCTAGTCAGGTTCCTCCTAATCAGAGCAACAGCAGCAATGGGGGCTGACACTTACCATGTTCCAGGCCTTGTTCTAAGTCCCTTACTATACATGTATACACAGTGACTCTTAATCGCATAACAACCCTATCAGGTAGCTACTACTATTATCCCCATTTTAGAGATGAGGAAACTGAGGCACAGGCAGATTGAGCAACTCGCTCACAATAATACAGCTAATAAGTGGCAGAGATGGGATTCAAACCCAGGAAGTCTAGCTTGAGAATTTATTCTCCCAACCTCAATGCTACGTTAGTTCCATGAGCAAAAGATGTATAGTGACGGTAATTTGGGCTAAGAATACAGGGAACATGACGTAGAAAAGGAATGTGCCCTTTCACAACCAATCACCCCAGTCTCGAGCTCAGGGATGCCCCCTGGGTTCATAAGCATCCTGTACAGGCGCTCACTTTGTACAACTCCCAGACCCAGAAGGCCCAGTCTCCTCTTTGCCCTGCATTTTTACTTCACTGCGGAGAGGGAGCTATTTGTTTCAGTTGGCTTCGTTCAGCTTAGAGCAGTCCTCACCAGCCATTTCAGGAAGTGGGCTCCCTGCCATCCTGGGTGGCTAAGGATCTGCCGGCTCCACCTCCCAGGTGCCTTTCACAACAGCACCCCAGGCTAGGGAAACCGGTGAGACCACTTTCCTAGGGTGTGCGGGGGCAGGACCTTAAACCTTCATGGATTCCTGTATCCCATCCAGGACATTTCAAGTAGAGGGCATGACGTATGCAAAAATTCAGGAGAAAAAGCTAGGCCTCTCCCTGGAGCAGGTGAGATGCTAATGGCTGATGAAAGGGTATAAGAGAGAGAGGAGGGAGATGGAATAGAAAGGTAGTCTGGGTCTGCTTTTGCATGTGAACGGCCTTAAACCCAAAGTAGAGAAATTGGATTTTCTTCCTCCTATAGGCAGTGGAGAGCCATCGAAGGTCATGCTGTGTTTGTTAGGTTTACAGTTTTACTACTTAAGGAGCTGTTTCTCTTTATTTGCAGCTACTTTCTCAACAATTAGGAAACACTGCCATCATGTGGCTGTGGGGCGATGCATACCCCAAAGTGTAAACTGACCAGTTTTCTCTGATATCGTTTAATATGTAGTTGAATCAAAGAACACATCTCTTGATGCAAATAGCTGAAGTAAAGCAATGGTAACCTTAATTCTAACGTAGAAAGGATATTTTTTATAGTTTTTCAGGAAATCAATACCTGTGTTCAATTCTTGGATTTCTTACTTTTCTTTCAAAATTCTAATCTAAATCTTTAGTGATTCTGATCCCAAGGATCCTTTCTATTCCTAGTAACCCCTATCTTAGCATCATAAACTCTCTGGCCCTGCGAAGACTCCACTATCTCCAGGTCAGTTTGGCATCACACTGTCTCCAGGCCATTTCCCTCAACTGTGGCAGATTCTATTTCAGTCCTAGGTCTGTCCTCCTTGTATGGCCCAGCAGTTGGACAGACCAAAATTCAAATATTTCCACCATCTTTTAGCTGGGTGATCTGGGGCAAGTCACTCAACCTCTCCAAACTTCAGTCACTTCATCTGTAAGATGGGGATGACACCTTCTCCACAGGGTTATTGTCAGGATGGAAAGATGACACATGTAGAGTGTCTGGCACATGACAGCTCCTCATGATAAGGGAGTCCTCTTCCTTCCCCTCCGACCTTGAAGGCACATTGTTGAACACCGATCAAACACTCAGTGGAGGTCTGTGATATGATATCCGAGATTTACCTGGTCCTCCAGCAACATTCCCTGAGAACAAAACTACTCACCGCCTCAGACTTTGGGGGACCACCCCTACTTCCGTGCGTTGTCTCATAAGACCTTGGGCTTGCTGGGGATTGCAATCCACGCCTATCCTCGGTGCGCAGCAGGCGGCAGGTGCGTGAACGGGAGCGGGGTGGGCGGGGCGGCATTCATTCCTCGCCGCTCCCTTACCCGGGGCTGGTGGTGGGGGGTGTATGTGGATAATTCAATCCCCGTGGGATCCAGCGTCTGGCCTCACCCGCGGCTCGGCCGATTGGCTGACGGTCTCAGCTCGCCTCCGCCCTCCTTCCCTCCGCGTCCCAGGTGGCTCAGGCCCCCTGTGGTGCTCTCTGTTTACGGAGAGAGCCCGTCCAAGTTGGGCTCCATCTCTGTACTCGCTCCCTTCTGGGGCCCCGCCCGCCCGGGAAACAGGGAGAAAACCAGGCCGTGCCATTCCTCGTCCTTCCCCTCCCCCCACCGCCCGGAGAGGTCGGGTAAGGGGGAAGAGGTGTGTGTGGGAGGGGGAGTTCCAGGCCTGGGGGTCACCCCCTCCCAGTACCTCGCACAGACCCAGGAGTTATATCCCTAGGCCTAGCTCCTGCTCCCTCCCCCCCCCATCGTGCTCAGGGTGACGTGCCCACCCTGGGCAAGCAGCCAGAAGCTGTATCTCAGGGGTGCCAGGTCCCTAGAGGAGGCACAGATTACAGACTTCACTCACAGGTGTTCCTCCTTCCTCAGACGGCGATGACCCCCAAGCCGGCCGGACCCCCGGACGGGGGCTGGGGCTGGATGGTGGCGGCCGCAGCCTTCGCGGTGAATGGGCTCTCCTACGGGCTGTTACGCTCCCTGGGCCTTGCCCTCCCTGACCTCGCGGAGCACTTTGATCGAAGCGCTCAAGACACTGCGTGGGTCAGCGCCCTGGCCCTGGCCGTGCAGCAGGCAGCCAGTGAGGGGGGCCCCGAGGGATGCGGGAACTGGGGTGGAGGGGCTGTGAGTGTAGTGGTGGGGGACTCACCTGATTACCAGACAACCTGAGAAAGGGAGACCGATGGAAGCACGTTCTAGAAAAGAGTAGGTCTTGAGGTCAAAGGGATGAGCTATTAGGCTGGGGGAGGAGTTTTAGGCCAGGCAAACAGCCAATGAGAAGTGTTGGAGCGAGTTTGGGGGTCCAGGGGCGTGTCTTGCGTTGACTCCGCCCCCTTCTAGGCCCAGTGGGCAGCGCCCTGAGTACTCGCTGGGGGGCGCGCCCCGTGGTGATGGTTGGGGGCGTCCTCACCTCGCTCGGCTTCGTCTTTTCGGCTTTCGCCCGCAGTCTGCTGCACCTCTACCTCGGCCTGGGCGTCCTTGCTGGTGAGGGGAGAGGGATACTGGGGTCCTTGATGGGTGATGGTGGAGACAGGAGCTGGAGGGGGCTGGAGGTCAACGGGGTGGGGGCCTCCTGCGAGGTGCAGGGCTGGGATTGCTGGGGCAGGCATCCCCGGCGCCTGTCCTTACCCCCTCCTACTCATTCGCAGGCTCCGGCTGGGCCCTAGTGTTCGCCCCTGCCCTCGGGACACTCTCGCGTTACTTCTCCCGCCGTCGAGTCTTGGCCGTGGGGCTGGCACTCACGGGCAACGGGGCTTCCTCGCTGCTTCTGGCGCCCACCTTGCAGTTCCTCCTTGATACTTTCGGCTGGCGGGGCGCCCTGCTCCTCCTTGGCGCCATTACCCTTCACCTTACCCCCTGTGGCGCCCTGCTGCGCCCCTTGACGCTCCCTGGAGACCCCCCGGCCCCACCCCGCGGGCCCTTAGCTGCCCTCGGCCTGGGTCTGTTCACACGCCGGGCCTTCTCAGTTTTTGCTCTGGGCACGGCCCTTGTGGGGGGCGGCTACTTCGTTCCCTACGTGCACTTGGCTCCTCACGCTATAGACCGGGGCCTGGGAGGGTATGGGGCAGCGCTGGTGGTGGCGGTGGCTGCGGTGGGGGATGCGGGCTCCCGGCTGGTCTGCGGGTGGCTGGCGGACCGGGGCTGGGTGCCCCTCTCGCGGCTGCTGGCCGTGTTCGGGGCTCTAACCGGGCTGGGGCTGCTGGCCGTGGGACTGGTGCCCGTGGTGCGGAGCGAGGAGGGCTGGGGGGGCCCCCTGCTGGCCGCCGCTGGAGCCTACGGGCTGAGCGCCGGAAGTTACGCCCCGCTAGTTTTCGGTGTGCTCCCAGGGCTGGTGGGCATCGGAGGTGTTGTACAGGCCACGGGGCTGGTGATGATGCTGATGAGCCTCGGAGGGCTTCTGGGCCCTCCCCTGTCAGGTAAGGGCCTGAGCCAGCCGACCCGTTCGCAACCATCCTCTGCCCCTGGAGTTCGAGGCCTCTCAATTCCTTTCCCCTTCCTCTCAGGCTTCCTAAGGGATGAGACTGGAGACTTCACTGCCTCCTTCCTCGTGTGCGGCTCTTTCATCCTCTCTGGCAGCTTCATTTACATGGGGCTGCCCGGGGCGCTGCCCTCCTGCCGTCCAGCCTCACAGCCAGCCGCCCTTCCCCCTGAGAGGGGGGAGCTGCTCCCCGCTCCTCAGGTTGCCCTGCTCTCCGCAGGAGGCCCTCACTCCACCCTGGACACCACTTGTTGACCATTTTGTTTGAGCCCCTCCCCCAATAAAGAATTTCTATTCGGTTTTCCTGCAAGCTCCAAACATTAGCCAATCTAGGACGCTGAAAACATTCTACTTAAGCTACCCAAAAAGGTGGTGGAAAGGAACAGGATCCCACTAAGCTCTGGGGAAGGGGAAGGGTGTCTGTCTGTCCAGCCGGTCCATTTCTCTTTGGCCAAGTTATTGCCATTATAACAAGGAATCTTTGAGAAGCTGCCTGCCTGTCAGTTTCAGTTTGTTGGAGGGAATGACTCATGGGTGCTATTTGCCCCCTCCCCGTCCCAGATTACTCTTTCCTGCATTTCATTATCTTTCTACTGGCCAGAGGGAAGTAAACGAATCTTAGACCCAGACTTCAGTTCTCTCAGCTTTAGCTCCCCCTCCCAAACTACCCCCCACCCTGTATCCCCACCATTCTCTTAATTTATTTTCTAAGTCACAGGGGATAGTGGGAAAGAGGGAGGTCAGTGGGCAAGAGGAACTGTGGTCCAGAGAACAAAGTCCAGGGTTAAAATGCTCTGGGTCACCAGAGCTCCTGGACACCACCCCTCCAGTTCCCAGCCATGACCCCATTCAGCCAACCCAAGCATATGGGCCCCAGCTTTTTTTGAGGTTCTGATTATTAGCCAGTTTGCTTACTCAGTTTTATCTCAAAGGGGCATCCTTCTTTCCCAACCATCTGTCTTCAGAGAAATTTAGTAGGCAACATTGGAGATCACATGTAAAACATAAGTCTCTCGGTCTTTGATTTTCACAGTTGATCCACAGCTCAGTGGAGCAGGCTGAACTCCTGGATCCCTCAGAAAAGGTTGTGGGAGCAAAGAAGAGATGAGAATCCTTGACAAAATACAAAGGGTTGGCACATACATTGCAGGAGCCCCAGGCCTGCTCCGGGGGAAGGCAGATCAAGATGTTTAAGGCACTGTGGTTCTGCAGGCGCCAAGGAAGAGAAGACCTGGATCTGCCAACCTCTGGCTTTCTGGGTCTGACAGCCCCTTTTTGGAGTTCAGTCCTCTCCCGGTCCCTCCTTGGGCAGGGGGGCTTTGGTATCCAGTGCCTCTGTTACAACGTCCTGGGGCTTTAAGGTAGGAGCTGAGAAGCAGAAGAAGTGGGGCAGAGTGATGAGAACTCCACTCCCTGCCAGAAGGAAGGCCCCAGCTACCACAAAGGAAGCTGTGTAGTTGCCGGTCACATCCCGGAGGTAGCCTAGGTCCAAGAGAGAAAAAGAATACACATGGGTAATTTGTTTCCTGGGACTGATGGCTCAGACACATATTTGGGTGGAAGGAAGAACATAATCCTTAACCTATCATCTTGGGAGAGTTAGAACTCCCAAGGTAGGACTGGATGAGCTTGAGAACTCTGATTTCCCCAAGGGGTTTCAAGAGGTAATTCCGACCACCCTTCTGCCTTCAGAAAGGACCTCCAAATGAGCCAGTGGGGATTTGGGGATCCAGATTGAGTCAGGCACACCTGTGCTTTCTTTCTGGCAAATGTGGCTCTCCCTTCTACACATCCAGTTAATAGTTAAGAGGACAGTGTTAAGGATCTGAAAGTTCTGGCATCTGGAGCCGGGAGAACTTTGACCATATGGCTCAGACACCTGGGCTAGGGCCCAGTGGGCCAAGGGAAAGGGCAGACACTGGCATCCTATGTCTGGCCAGGTCCTGCCAGGTCCTCTGAAAACCCAAGCTGTAGGTACCCTGCCAAGGGTTCCACATGGCTCCTCTTAATCTTTGCACAGCCCCAATTTCTTTGCCCCATGGACCCACTTCAGGGCTGCAATGATTGGCCATGCAGGCCATGTACTGTACCATACCAGTGGGCAATATTCACATACACTATAATGTGGATAGTCCCCTCCTCGAATTGTATGACATGGCAGCCCAGACCCACCCGGAAACCCCATTCCCTTTACCTGACAGCGGAGCTCCCAGAAGCCCTCCGATGCTCTCTACCATCTGCAACAGTCCCAGCCCACAGTATATCCTTCCAGTCCCCACCAGTTCAGGCAGCACAGAGAAGGCCACTGGAGTCAGGGCCCCTGATGTGAAGCCATAGGCCACGGCCAGAGCCACTAGGGCTGTGGGAGCCTGAGCCACGGGGAACAGGGCAAGTGACACCCCAGTCAGGGTGGTCCACAGGGTCAGGAGTCGTGTCACAGGCCCTGGGACTGAATCCCCTAGCCACCCAGAGGCCACACGCCCTACAAGGTCAGAAATAGCAGCCACTGAGAGTAAGAAGGCAGCAGGCAATGGCTCCCAATTCAGGTCCTGGAGATGGGCCACCAGGTGCACATAGGGAATGAAGAAGCCAGTGTTGATCAAGGTGAGGGCAACAGTGTAACGGAGGAAGGGGCCATGATGGAGAAGGGAGGCAAGCTGGGCCCCAGGGCCACCCATGGCAGGGTCCTCAGTCAGGAAGAGTGGGCGGAGGAGAGCACCACAGGCCACCAGGTGGAGGGAGAGGGCAGACACCAGCAATAGGGCTCCCCGCCAGGCGTAGTGGCTGAGCAGCCATTGGAAGAGTGGGGCAAAGGCAAAGGAGGAGAGGCCCACGCCCGTCAGTGCTAGCCCTGTGGCCAGGGATCGCCGGCGAGAGAAGTAACGGGACAGGCAGGCCAGGGTCGGAGTGAAGGTCAAGGCCCAGCCAGAGCCTGTCAAAAAGGAAGAAATGGGAGTTGGGGGACTCTTACGGAGCTCAGGGCACCCTGTAATCCCAACACTGCCCAACAGCAGAATATAGCACAGGCCTGGGTTATAATCCTGGCTTTGATACTTCCTAGCTATATGACCTCGTGTATTTTACTTAATCTCCCAGCCTCAATCTCCTCATCTGTAAAATGGCGGTAGGATACCTTATGGGACTGTGGAGGTTTAGAGATAATGTTTGTAAAGTAACTAGCACAGAACTTGGGAGTTGGACCTGGGCCCTATCATTTCTGGCCGTGTGAGCCTCATTTGCCGAGTTGTATAAGCTTCTGAAGACTTTCTTCGTCTGTAAATAGGATAATGATATCTATTTCATCGCGACAGTATCTGGCACAACTTGACAGTAATTCTTCCTTTTACATTCCAGTCCCGCTAGCCCTGGGCTTGTATATTCTGGATTCATCATCTTTGAATTTCCTAATGTCCCCACCATGTTTATCAATTTAGTCATCCATCTTGAGAACTCCTCTCCGGCACAGGTGCTAACCAAAACTTTCTCTCAGCTTCTCCCTAAGCCTTTTGGAAGGAGCAGGAAGAAAGAGGAAGTCCAAAGGCCAAAGACTCAGACTTTTGACTCTACTGCCTGTGCCCAGGGTCTCACCTGAGAGCAGCCCAATACTCAGGTAGAGGTGGGTCAAGGAGGTAGCAAAGGAGGCGAGCAGCATGCCCAACGCAGCCAAGATGCCCCCAGTCATTACCACGGGCCTGGGCCCGAACTTCGTGCTCAGGGCACTGCCCACAGGGCCTGGGGAAGAGGAAGGGGTTCTGCAAGATCTCAGGTGTTCTTCTCCAGCATCCTCCCCATCCGCAACTTCCCCTTTAC
This sequence comes from Tapirus indicus, assembly GCA_031878705.1. Classification (NCBI taxonomy): domain Eukaryota; kingdom Metazoa; phylum Chordata; class Mammalia; order Perissodactyla; family Tapiridae; genus Tapirus; species Tapirus indicus. The sequence goes on from CM062932.1 coordinate 11,341,866, forward strand.
AGTCCCCGCATCCCCTCTCCCTTCCGAGGGTCGCAGGACGCCGGACCCAGGCGCGGCACTCACTCCCAAACTGCTGCACCGCGATTCCTATGGAGGCGATCCAGGAGACGCGCGCTGCCTGCTCCTCGAACGCCGCCACAAACTCCACGAAGAAGACGCCGAAGGAGCGGAGCACCCCGAACACCAGCGCCGACTGGAAGAACGCTGAGAGCACCACCATCCATCCCCAGCCTCCGTCGGGGGGCTCGGACCTACGCGCCATCTGGGAGGTAACAGAGCTGCTGCCACTAAGAGCCCCTTCCAGAGCAGGGCTCAGGACGTTCCACCACTGCCCATCCCCCACCCCCCACCCAGGCGGACGGCTCAGGGCCGAGCGGAGGAGAGGCTGGCAGCGAGGAAGGTACCGACGAGAGCTTGAAAGCTGCAGAGAGGCTGCGTGAGGCGCCTGCGCCTTTCCCCTAGGGGGGGCGATATAGGTGGGGAGAGCCGGCCTGCGCTGGCCCCGGCGATTAGCGCCCGGGGGCGTGCCTCCGCTGGCTGCGAGTCGAGAGTCCAAGCCTGGGCAGGACAGATCCGGGCGGGGGCCCACGTTCAGTATAGAAACCAGGAGGCGGCACTGGGTTTGGGCCCCACCCCAGAAGCGCGCCAGGCTCCGCGTGGATCTTCTATTTTATCATTGGAAGTGTCCGCACCTGACCCATCCTGGCCAACATCGCTGACCCTAGCTCGCCAATGAGGAGCGGGACTCCTGAGCAGGGGGCGGAGCCAGAAGGGCAGGGCGGGGTTTAGAGCATTGCTCAAGATAGGGGCGCATGCGTAAGGAGGGGCTATTAGGAGGCTGACTAGATGGGCCCCAAGTGACGCAGGGACCTACCCGGAGGCGGTTTCCGTCTCCTGTCCACCTAGCGGGTCCAGATTTCAGCATCAAGCCTGCATGTAAGGAGCCCATGGGGGTTGGTGGTGGGTAAACTGCTTCAGGAAAACACTCACTTGCTTAATGAGGGGCCCAGGAGTTGCAAGGCCAGGTAGGGGCGTGCAGAGGTGTTATGAAATGAGACTCAAACAAAATACCTGGCCAAGCGCCTGAGGCCCTTGGAATCTAGATTCCTGGATACCTGAGTTTAGAAACCAAGAGAAGAGACAAGGGGAATGGGTTGTTGAACTTCTGGCATTCATTTCTGCAATGGGAACTTGTTCCTATCGCTTCTGTTCCCACTAACAGGAAACCTCAGGTCACAGAGACCAAAAATAACTGGAGAGAGGAAGGGCGGCTCTGAGCTCACTCAAGGCGCCACCAGCACCCGCCTTCTTCAGTGGGGCTGGAACCTTTTCCTCTGCCCTCTAGTAACAACCACTTCCGAACCACGTTTTTTGATCTAATGATGGGATAGACTAAAGAGAGAACCCATGACCACTGGAGCAATCAGCCTCTCCTACCCAACCAGTACCCAGTCCCTCCACCTATGTAGCACTAATGGCTTGGCTTCCTGTTTCTTCATTATAATTCAAGCCTCCAAGAACCTGGACCTTGAAACTTGGGCTCTAGGGTTCATACCCAGACAAGTCTGTGTGTGTTGTGGGGGAGGGCTGTGTAATTTTAAAAAGTCTGTTGAACCTTATAATTTTATATGTAGGAAATAAAAATAGTCATACCCCCCCCCCAATTTTTTTTTTTAAGTGGAGTCAAAACTTTGGCTGGTGGGGAATATGCCAAAGATGTAGAAATTGGTGTGGCTGTATAATGTAGTGATTAAGAGCGCAGTCTTTAGAATCAAGTCATAGTTCCAATCTTGGCTTCATCACTTATTAGTTTGGCCAAGATACTGAACCTCTCAGCTGGTTTCCCTGTCTGTAAGCTGGGGATAATAATAGTACCCACTTTTTAGGGTTCTCAGGGGAGTTGAATTTAAAAATCTATACACTAAAATGCTTATTAGGGCCTGACATGTAGCAGGAGATAAAGTAATATTAGCTGGACTCATTTTCAACAGGGGATAAGCTGTAGTGGGAGGGAAAGGAGGGTTTTAGGTTTTTTTTGTTTCATTTTTTTGCCTTTTTAAAATCTAATCAAGGTCATGGGTTTTAAAAGATTGAGAAACACAACCACAAACTGTAAATGTTGGAAGGACCTGCAGAGGTCATGTTTATGGACTTATTTCACAGATGAGGAATTTAAGTCCAAAAGGGAAGTAACATAAGAATTAGTGAACTTCTCCCTTCTGCCCATGGGGCAGAGCAGAGCTGTGCACCCAAGACACACACAGGACGGGGGAAAGGGAGGGAGAGAAGCATGCACTGGGCACCAGATAGATTGATTCCAAGACACCATTGCTGGGGGAGGGGTGGAGTTGGGATGTTGGCTTTAACCACACAGCCTTCTCACTGCCACCTCCAGCCCCTCTTGTCCTCCTGGGACCCAAGTCCTATCCATTTTTCTTGGTGATGGTGGTAGGGGGTGACCCAAGCATTAAGATTCCCAGCACAGATGCATCCCCCAGCCTCATGGTATTATTAGTGGCTTCCTGGTTTATCCCTGCTGCCTCCACACCTCAAGCAGGAAGTGACTTCACAGCAGCAGGATGCAGGTGGCTCCGGAGAAACTTCATGAAGTCACTGGTTCCTATACAATGAGCCGGAAGGCAAAGGCAGGGAAAGGGAGAACAAGGGCCATCTAAAATGTCTGGTGGGATGGGACAGTGGAATGGGCACAGAATCCAAGATGGTATCCCAGAGGGAGGAACCCTCTTTCCCCAGCTTCACCCAATCCCCAGATCTCCCCAAGCAAGAACTCAGGACACAGCAGGCAGCATAGAGAGGCTTCTTTATTCCAAGAATCTGATCTTGCAGGATCTAACATCTCCACCCCTAGGCACTCTCCACCTGCCCATCCAACCTCCTAAATAAAAATCATAGTTCCTTCTCACATCTCTCCTCTGCTTTCCCTCTTTCAATTCTGTAGTGGGGAATAAGAGGGAAAGAGGGAGAAGAGTAGCTTTCTCACCAGTCCCCAAGTGACAGCCACTAGTACTGACCACCCCATAAATTCAAAGTGCTTCTTACCTTCAACCCCATGCCCCACAGTCAAATGGTCCCCAGGACAACGGGGGCAGGACTATAAATTAAGGCTTCAGAATATCATCTAACATTCCAAACATTCCACCCAGTTAAGAGGCAACCTCATTCCTAACTTTCTACCTACTTGGCCCACACCAGAGACTGTGCACCTCAACCGACCTCTTAATCCTACCTGGATACTTGGTCAAATAGAAGGTCCATCAGTCAATAATCTTTTAAATCTTCTAAATCTCTAATCCCAGCAGTGATCCCAATCATAATCGCATACTACAGCAAATCCAGAATGGAACTCAGCCCCTTTTTGCTCCCTGTGGAAGTTTCTAGTACATTCACTGGTTCCAGACAGGAATGCAGTGATGGGAAGACCAGGTCACAGACCCAGGTTTTCTAAGGTAAGAAAGGAGAAGCACCTGTGACTTCTAGAGGCAAAGAAGTTTCTGGAATCTGGACACTTGCCAGAAGATGTCCAAAAACCCACTAAAGGAAGAAAGGGTTCGTCTCAGGTAGAGAGAACCCCAAGGAACATTCAAACCCAGATGCCTCTGCAGTAAAGGATGGGTCATGACTCTTTATCCTTTAGTCAAGATAAAGCATTTTGTAATTCTCCCCTAGATGATAACATTCTTAGAGACTGGACAGAATCAGAAAAGGTTGCATCATCTCCAGTAAGGAATTTCAGATCTCTCCCCCATAGAGGGATCAACTTAGTGCTAAGAACAGGCCCTAGTGGGAGGATTATGGGCTCAACTCAAGCACCTGGGTGGGCTCTATCATGACAGATAGATACAGCAGAGCCAAACCGAGGTGACCAGACTAATGGGACAGTTAGGGGCATAAGAGAGCCACTTCAATCATCCTCCCAGTTCCAACACTGACAAAGCCCTCATACCCACAGCCTCCAGGAGGCATTTATTACCTCCATTTCAGGCTTACTATAAAAGTTCCTATAACCCTGGAAGAACAAAGAAAAGTCTATATTCCAGTTCTAGCCTGCTAGAGAACCTACAATATCCAGAATACCAGAGAGGGTTCCTGACCCAATTCCCCAAACCCACGTGTTCCCAGAGCTGCCCTAGAATAAAGGTTCCAGACCTAGAATTGGAGGGGCAGGACACAGAGAACCCCTTTCTCCATTTTAAACAAGCCAACAAGCAAACAAATAGAAAGAACAATTCTAAAAGATAAAAGTTATGACCATAATGATATAAAACACAAATGCCGAAGGAGACAGCCAAGTGCCAATCTCTGCCAGCAGAGTTGTAACCTCACATTCTATGTTTCAGGTCACTTTTGATCACACTTGTGGAAGAGGAAGTGGGAAATGCAATAGAATGAAGGCCCTGGTGCCACTCAAAGCCCTCAATAAATTATATTTACAGATAAATCAAATGAGATGGCTGCAGGTGGAGGACTGTTCCATTAAGGAAACCAGACTTCCAGTCTCTCCCCTCCCCTAGCTCCTAGCTTGCTGTCTCCTCAGAAACAATTTTGATTGTGGGGAAAAGGTTTTGACCAGCAAAACAGAGGCAGATCAAGCCGGGATCTGCCACCCCTGCTCTCCCCAGTGAGAAATTAAGGTGGTGGCAGTTTCTGATATTGGAGGGGCTTTGCACACCCCCATACCCAAGCCTGACAGGAAAGCCAGGTGTGAGCCCGCAAGCTTCCCCGGCTTCCAGGAAGCAGTGGGGTCTGTGCCGGCGCCCGGCTAGGGCCCCCCCAGAAGGTGGTAGTGCACTTTGGTGTTGGTAGCAGCTCCGTGTTTCTGGCGCAGATGCAGCCGTAGTTGACTCTTGTGCCGGAAATGCAGGCCGCAGGGGTCGCACTGTGGAAGAACGGCCGGGTCAGATCCCTCCCCATTCACAACCACCCTTTAGGTGTTGAGCGAGGGAGAACTGTCCAGCTGTCCGCTGAACAGAAGCTCTGTAGTCCTCACGTCCTCCCAAATCCTCAGGGGGAGGCCAAGGAAACAGGCTCCGCCTTCTTCGCCAAAGGTTTTTCCACCCGTTAGCCCCTCTCCAGGAGGGCAGTGCCCAGGCCAGCAGCCTAACTCCTATATCTACCCATCCTAGCCCCGGCCCCGCCCTTTACTCACATGGGCTCTTCCAGGCCACCGCCCATTTCGAAAAGATCTAGGGACAGCCAGGCCCGCTCCCCTCAGGGCCCCGCCCCTAGGTGAACAGGAGGTAATTCTAAGTCTTTGGGCCAGGCCAGGTCGGGTCCTCACGTGGTAAGGCTTCTCTCCCGTGTGGATGCGAAGGTGGCTCTTGAGAGTCTGTAAGTGGCGGAAGCGAGTCCCGCAGGTGGGACAAGGATAGGGCTTCTCCCCGGTGTGGATCAGCACGTGCGCGCGCAGATGCGCTACCTGGAAGGGGAGGAAACCTCAGACCGCGCCTCTCGGAAGGACAGAACTCTCTCCACACGGCCCGCCCCGCCCTCTTGCAAGTTTGCCTTTGAGCCTGCTCTGAGACTGGCTCCGTACCTGTACAAAGCGCGAGCCGCACGTCTCACACTTATAGGGCTTCTCTCCCGAATGGATGCGACTGTGCGTTTTCAGGTTAGCAGGCCGGTTAAAGCGGGCCCCGCAGATGGAGCAGTGGTAGGGCTTTTCCCCTGGAGGCAAGAAGGAAGGGAGGTCAGGGACTCTGACAACTGTGGGCATGAAGGGCAGGGCCCTCTCCTCTCTGCTCCTCCCCTACCTGTGTGCACCGTGCGGTGACTGGCCAGGTTGCCCTTGTAGCGGAAGGCAGACCGGCAGAGCTGACACTTGTAGGGCTTGTCTTGATCCCCAGGAGCCAAAGGGTCCAGCCCCGATGAGCACCCAGCCACAGCCTCGCAGTTCTGGCAGCCGAAAAATTCACTTCCTGGGAAGCGAGGTGGGTGATGACAACAATACCAGTGAATCCTCAGCCCACACAGTAGTAGGTTTTCTTTTTCCCAATTTACTATTAAGGCTTCCGGGGCTCATTTAACTTGCTCAAGGTCACAAAGCTAATAAGAGGACAAGCCAAGATCTGACTCCATGTCTGTCTGACTCCAGAGCTCTCTGCTAATCTCTTCAATAGTGGTAGTGGTAGGTGGAGGCCCCCACTAGTGGGTGGAAGTTTCTGTTTCTCTCTCCTCTCTTGCACCACTCTGGATGACAGCTTGCCAGAGAGGCCCTGCCAAGCCCTGGGCCTACCGCTCAGCTCTGGATGGGAATAGGCCAGAAGTTCCCAAACTTTCTTGCTCACTGGAAGCTTTAAAAAAATACTGATGCCTGGCTTTCACTTCCAGACATTCTGATCTATGGGGTGTGACCTGGGCAATGGGATTTTTAAAAGCTCCCTTGGTGATTCTAATTTGCAGTAATTGGAATAGGCCTTTTGGCCCAAACTGGCCTTGAGTAGCCACAGGAGAAAAGCCAAGAGGGAGGTAGAAGGAGAGGTTCTTACCTGGTGGTGGATGAGCCTGCCCAGAGGGTGATCCAGTGGTTTCTTGGGCCTGGGGTATGAGGATATGGGAGGTATTGACTGGAGCCCCACATTTGAACTGTACAGTGGCAGCAGTTGGAGAAAGCCTAGGCAGCAGTTGGAGAAAGGCCCAGAGAAAAGGGTTAGGAGAGATTATATGGGGGGGGGGGTCCTCCCCGAGAGAACTTGGAACCAAAGGCCTACCCTCTGGAGATGAGCCAGTATTGACCAATGAACCATATCCAATTGTGTTGCCAAAGTGTCACCCCAGTGAGTAAGCCTGGCTTCTGGCCAGCTCCCTAAGGTAGGCTGTGTCTCTGACACCCACCCCCTCACTCCCTGCTCCTGACCACCCAGGCCCAATGGTTCTCCCTCCTAGCTGAGGCTAGCCGTTACAAATTCTTGAGGTTCCAGTTTCTGTACCTGCTCCGGGGACCAGGAATGGGTCCTTCTTCGCTGCTGCTGCTGGAAGCCTCATCTCCACTGGGGAGCCCGGCCTGGGGGCAAAGTTGACCAGAACTCCTCTCCCCAGTCAGGCTCCCTGCTTGGGAGGCCTGAGAGTTTAGCACGATGAACTTGTACTTTTTCCAGTTGCAGGCCTTGGGGTCTGGGCTGCCTGGACTGGAGGGGCCTTGACTGCAACTGCGAGACTCAGTAGGTGGGTCTGGGTGCCCTTCGGAGCGCCTGGGACTGCCTGGTGGAGGGACCGTTGGGGGCGCAGGAGGTTCTGCCTCCACGGGTCGCAGGGAGATGCCCAGAGGTTCATAGCTGGGAAAAGCGCAATGGACATTAGTGCTATTTCCTAATCTTGGCCTCTGCCCTTGACACCTGGGATGCTACCTCACCCACGGAGAACACCAAGCTGGCGCTCCCTCACCTGGCCTGGATGAAGCGGTGGCATGCCTGAACCACGTGTTCCATCTGCAAGTAGGTGGCGGCCGCAAGGACTGCTGGTGCAGTGGCCGGAGAGAGGCGTAGGCGCGAAGTGTACATGAAGTCCAGAAGAGGAGCGAAGCCTCCGGCTTCAGGGCCCCCTGGTAGGGAGAGCACGTCCACTCCCACTCCTGCACGGCCCCGGAAAATTGAATAGAAGAAGCCACTGGAGAGAGGGCAGATAAGTCACGTTAGGGGCTGGGAAACCAAGGGAGACACGCGCCTCAGTAGAAAGCCCCGCCTCCTCCCCACTATCACCCCGCCCCCAATTCTGGAACGCTCCGCCTACTGCTTCTGGAAGGCTTGGCTTCCGATTCTCTCCCAAAGACCTTATGGCTCCGCCCCTTTCCCATTTGGTCCCACCGCACCCCACGAGCCACCCCTCGAACCTGCAGGCGATAAGAATTGCCTTGTGAGCTCGAAGGGGTTGCCCGCCAACCAGCAGCGTGACGTCAGTGAGGATCCCGCGCAGGCGCAGCTCATTCAGGTTGCCGAGCACGTCGGAGGAGTGGCGAGTGAACTCGCGGACGTAGCCCAGCGCTCCCGCCGCAGTAGCGGTGGAACCCATAGCGACGCAGGCCTGCGGGTGCCAAGGCGAGGGCTTGGGGATCTAGGCAGTCCTCAGACGCCTTCCCTCCCGCAGTTTGCCTCTTCCTCCTGAGGTGCAGCTAGAGCCAAGCCCCCGGCCTCGGCTCCCGCAGCCTCGCTTAATTTATCTTGTTCTTTCTGCCCTCAACCACACCAGCGCTCGCTTTCCTCCTCTAGATTCCACAGCTCTTGGAGCGCGCTGAAGGTTCCCACACCGCGGCGTCGATGGCGAGCGTGGGGAATCCGGCCCGCAGCGCCTTTAGTTCGACTCCTAGTGCCCTTCCAGCACCCCCACTCCCCTCTGCTTCTCTGCGCGCCTGAGTCTCAGGTGTCCGACCCTGCCTAGAGACCCCAGACGACCTGCGGTCCACACCCCTCCAAATCCCAATCAAAGCTCCCTTCCCCAAACCACGGAATTCTTCTAGTACCATCTAGTTCCCGATCCCTGGTTTACCCCAATTTCTGGGCCTCCTACCATCAACAAGCCCCAAACCTCTTCGGAGACCCAGGAGTCTGGCTCCCTCGGTCTCTCGTTCTTACCCCCGTCCCGCAGGGGCTGCGGCTTGTCTTCTCAAGGGGGGCGGGGTCTCTCTCCCCTCTTGGCCTCGGCCCCTTTATCTGGCCGGGATGTCGGGGGCGGGGGGTGGAGGTGGGGTGGACGCCTGGGTCTGTATCCTTCCTTCCTCCCTTGCTCTCCAGATGGCAAGCCCAGGGCGGGGTCTCTGGCTCGAGGGCGGGACCTCAGAAACGCTGGGTGGTCGTAACGTAAGGGGTCTTGAGACACTGAGAGTGGAACCGAGGATGGGACACTGGAATTGGGGAGGAGGCTGGGGATATCGAGATCGGAAATATGGGTGACCTGGGTCGTCGGAGGGCCTGGGACAGCGAAAATTGGTGTGTTGGTTTCTGGAAGGGGGGTGTCGGGAGCCTGTTATAGGAGAGTGAATACAGCAAAACTCCCCTTTCCAATGTACGGTATTAAGGGAGATAAAGGGGAGCCCTAAGAGGAACCAGGTTTGGGGAGGCGATAGTGGGTTCCCGTGGGGTCTCAGACAGCGGGAGGGTGTGGTGTGAATGACAGGCTCCTCTAGCGGGGCCTACAAAAAGGGGGGCTCTGACCAGGCTGGGTAGAGAGGGGGCGGATATGATTTCTAGTCCGTTTCCTTCCATTGTCCTGCGACCGGACGGCTCCACCAGCTGCTTCCCCTCGAGGAGGTGGGGAAAGCCCCGGGTGGGGGCCGAGAGACGCTCAGGAGACCTAGGCGTCCAGACTCTGGCTCCCGACTCTCTTCTGAATCCTTTTAGGGATCCAGAGAGACAGACTCCCGCCCAAAGCCCGCTTGCCCTCCCCCAATCCCAGCTCACTAGGGCCTCGGGCACCCGCCCGTCGGCTACGCTTGGAGGCTGGCGGGACGCCGGGGTCCAGCGCGGCAAGTAGGCAAAGCTCGGCAATGTTTGGCTCCTTCCACGAGGGGGCGGACGAGCACTAGCCTCGCCTCGCCCCGTCGTCTCCACCCGGCTGGGGGTCCTCTTAGACGGGGGCGCAGGATCGATTCGGTCTGGGCGGCTGAAACCTTCGTCCTCCTCCCCTTTGCGCTGGTTTATTTTATGCCTCTGTCTCCTAAGAGGGGACTAGGGTTGGTCGGAGGGAGGGAAAGTTAGGCGACAGAGGGAACTTTCCTCCGAGGCTGGGGCTCCTACCTGGGGTGAGAAATCCGCGGGCTTTGGGAGCAAGGGAAATGGGTGGGACAAGGAGTGGGGTCTGAGCCCTGGGAGCACAGGGTTTTCTTTTCTAATTAAGATAGACACTATTATCTGTCTTGAGAGGTGAATTTGTAGTGAACGTTAATCCGAAAGGTGGGTGGGGTGAATAGAGAGAAGGGGAAACAGGGGGGGCCTCAGGGTAAAAGAAGGGAGAGAGGGTAGGAGGGCCGTGATAACTCTAATCTTAAGTCCCTGATCTGGGAAATAGGTACAGATCACACTCTCATGTTTTGTTTGGGGAGACGTTGGGAGTGGGGGTTGGGGGGGACAAGGTTCATTCGGAGAGGGGGGGCCAGAGCTGAGTCCAGCTGCAAAGCAGGACTTGCATTTGGGCTCAGGAGAGTCTATAGCTGCCAGGAATGATTGACCATTATCCATGGAGCTGCATATCCAGGCCTGGGGCCCTACCTTTCAGATTAGAGGGTGTCTGTGTGGGGGCACTAAAGAACTGCTGAGAGACTGGGAATTGGGGATCACTAGAGATTCAGGATAGTGAGGTGGCTTTTGCATGTGAGGGTTGCTTTGGTCTCTGCCCAGTTTGGAGGTGGGAGTTAGACTACGGGCTCCCTTTGGTATCAGGATGGTATCAGTTGATTTTGTGTTATCTGGTCAACTGTGGGGTGCATGTTTGTTATGGGGTATTGAGTTAATTTGATTGTTCTGGGCCCTGGAGGCTGCATTCAGGCTTGAGGGCCTATGGTAAGTTTGAGGCATGGAGCTGATTTTGAAGCTACATTAGTTCTGGGCATTCTGATACCAACAATTTGGAGGTTGTCCTCTTGGAATATCAGAAGGAGGGAGTGTTCTTTGGGAGGTGGTGAGGGTTTTGTTTGGGTATATGTTTTGTTGGTGTATATGGACAATCTGACTTCAAGTAGAGTAGTCATGCTGATTTTGGGGTGCAGTCTGTTTTGGGGTATCATGAGTTTCAAGGCTCAGATTGATTTTGGGGGACATGAAATTCAATTTGGAGTTTTAAAAATTAGCTTGAGGTGGAACATAATAGGAACTTGGGGGTAAGTTTGAAGGCCTTCTGTGATTGTGGGTTCTTGACGGGGAGCAAAGCTTTATATTTGAATGTTGTGGAAACTTACTTTGAGGGGGGGATACGCCTGTGTATGCAGAGATAGCCAAGAAGCTTTTTCCAGGGGGAGAAACAAGGTAGGGCCCAGGAGACTAAAGTTTTGGGGTATCATTATTTTGGGGTGTTTCATCACTCTTTGGGTGCATTTGGTGAAGCTGACAGACGGATCATGAGATTGATTTGGGGGTTCACTTCATTTGGAGCACAATGCTGGTTTGGAGTCCTTTGCTTATAGCTCCCTCTCACCCCAGATTCTAGAAGTCTCTTTAGTGAACCCCAAAATATGCCCAGGATCTGAAGGCAGAAATTTGGAAAGGGAGTGTATCTCCTCTTATTTCTATGTGGCCTGGATAGATCTGACAGAGAAAAGGTTGTTTCAGATTCCAAACCCCAATTTCTTAAGGGAACATGCCTCAGTTTGGGGAAGGCGGGGGGAAATGGGGTGTCTTGTGGTAAAGTGGACACCCCTGACTAGGGCAGTACTGTTGGAACTGTGGCAAGGAGAGGTGGCGGTGTGGTACAAGAAGGTGATTCTCATACCCTGATTTTCTAGGATAAGAGCCCCAAACAGAAAGCAGACAGAGGACTGGGAGTGTGGGTGAGAGGGGGGGAGGGGTTCCCCACGGCAGCAGGGGCTAGCGGGTAAGCCAGGCCAGCTCTGCACGCCTGGGTCCCTGCTCTCTTCGGCTCTCCTCCCCTCTCTCCCTCCCACCGCCCACCCCCCCAACCCAAGGAAAAAAAACTGCCTGTGCAACAGCAATGGCAGATTCCAATCCTCCAGGCTTTCCTAAACCACCACCGAGACCAGCCAGGGGGGAGGGGAAGGGAGGATCGGGCTTTCCTGCTTCCCTAAGACTGGGGCTATGAGCTTGACCTCCTGGCCCTTAGCCCCTCGAGGAGTGCCCCCCGGTCTGGAAGCCAGGTGTCCTGGACCCTAGCCCCCGAGCGGGGGGGCCTGGAGAGACGGGGAGGAGGAAGGAGGGAGTGACTTCCAAAATTGGCATCGGGACAGAGCAGGGCTGGCGGGAGGCAGGTGAAAGACGGAATTTTCCTGAAAAAACGGGGGTATCTGAGGACCCCAAATTTGGGGAGCTAGTCCAGGACCGTCCTGCCAACATCCCAGATTTTTTTGGGATTTTTTGGAGCCCCCGGGACCCCTCTAGATGGGGTGAGGAATGTAGTGTTGGGGGAATCTGACTGGGGCATTGCAGCTGCCTCTCCCGCCGAGTTGGAGACGGATGGGCTGGGACGAGTTTGGGGGGGGTGTCCCCAATTCTGACTGGGAGTGCAGGAGCCCCCTCCTGAGCTCTCTTGTGGGGGTCCCCCCTCCCTAGAGCACTCCCCACTCCCTGAGCCAGCGAGAGGAAGGAGGCCAGCGATGCGACTGGGGCGGCTCCTTTCTCCTGCACCCCAAATGTGAGGGATGCACCCCAAATTTTGCTCCCTTCAAAATAGGGGACCAGGATCTCAGGGGAGAGTAGCTGAGGTAAGTGGGGAGGAAAGTGTCCCCTGTTTTCAGGAGAGACGTGGCGGTTGGGGGGGAGGTTTGGAGGTGCGTGCTGGGGTGGGGTTGGGCTTTGTCAGTCTTGGAACTGGGGGGATGATTGGAGAGGCTTTCTCTTATGCCCCTAAACTGCAGTCCCTCAGATGGAAACCAAAGACTGAGACCAGAGGGCCCCCAACATCCCCAGCCGTTAGTATAATGTTTGATTTCTGTTTCACCCCCACAAAGGCTCTGCCGAGGATAGGAGCTGGGGGCAGCTGTTCAGTTTGGGGGCTATGGAGGGTGGAGTAAGGAGCAGGACGCCTTGGCAGGATTTGATGTAGGACAGATAGGGGTCCCGAGGAAGGGGGTCTGACATTCCCCGGGGCCTAAAAAGATTGCTTACACCACCATCATAGATCTTTTTGATTGCTAAGAGTTTTGGGGGGTGTGTCGGAAGCGGGGGTAGGATGGGAGGTAGGAAGATAACTTTTGGGTTTTAGAAGATATTATTTTGATTTGCGGAAGGGATTTTGGCCCTTGGATTTTGCTTTCTGGGGGGCGCTTTTTAAAAATCAAGTCCTGGACAGGAGGAAAAGGCTGAGGGAAGGCCTAGGGTGGGGGTGGGGAGAGGCATGTTTGTCTCAGCTTAAACGTGGCTTTCTGGGGTGGGCCCGCCTTCCTGGGCCTGGTAGATGGGCTGATGGGGGTTGTTGCGGAGGGTGGGACTTGGGTCCTGGGGGGCCGTGGGAAGTGGGAACAGTGCTGGAGGTTGAATACCTGGCCCCCAGGTCCAGATGGCCCTCTTCCTGGGCCCTGCTGCTCCCCTTTCCCCCTGGCCTCCATTTCCTGCCTTTGGCCTCCATTTTGTGGCAGGCCCAGGGCCCAGGGCGACTTCCGGCCCCCCTCTCCCAACCATGTTCCGGCCCCACCACCTCTGGACTGCCAACTCCCAACCCTGCTGTCCTTGGCCTTCTGTCTCTCCTTGCTTTCTCTTGGGTTCTGACCCAGGGAGGGGAGGAACAGACACAGGAAGCCTTGGGTCCCTGCCCTTGCTGAGTCGGGAGGCAGTTCCTTGGTCCCCCCCAGTCATTCCCTATTTCCTCCGCCTCTGACCCCACCCTAGGGATCCCCTGAGCTGAGTTCCTACAGAGGGAAGATGGTTCCAGTCTTATTACGCTTCGAGCTCATCCCTTAGGCCTCTCTTCCTCCAGTTGCCTGCTCAGCTCCTAGCCCTGGTTTCTCGTTTTCCCCAACCCTTCTTGGGGCCATGTTTGCCTTTTAAGCCTTCTCTATGTCCCTGCTCTTGGTGATGGGGGTCTTCATAGCACTGTCTCGTGCTCCCTTACTCTCAACCCACCCCAGTCCTGCTCCCGCCCCAGCAGCACACTGTGGTTTGTACGGCACTGTGGCCACGTCCAAACCACACTGTGGTGTTAGAGCGAGGGTGGGGGAGGCACCGCTGAGGCTTGGCCCGGGGAGGCCACCCTGGAGAAGCGACACAAAAAACATCTGGGGCCTTCTTGTGGGGGGGAGGTATGAAAGCACTGGAAACAGCCCCTCTAAAATCCCCAGGGTAGTCTCAGGAATACTAACTGCCAGAGACCTTGGGAGTAAGTTCTGCCTCCAGAGAGCAAAGTGGAGTCTTTGTTGCCCACACCCAGCTCCCCTGGCTCTAGCAGCACAGAAATATTGGCACTGGGAAGAGAGTCTGCCAATATTGGCTGTGCTGCTCTAGGCAGGGTGGTGAGAGCTGCCAGGAGGGGCTGAGCCCCTGGGGGCTAAGGAGAGAGGGAACCGCCCCTTGCACTCCAATAAGTTAAGATGAAGGCACAAGCTGAGAGGGAAATCTTTATTGTTTTCTGTATAAAAGTGTCCATCAGATGGAGGTCAAAGGGGTTGGGGGCAGATGTTTATACAGGAAAACCAAGGTGGGCAGCCCCAGCAGCCTTTCGACCCTCTCTCATGCAGGCCTTGCTCAGAGTCGCAGGTGATCCACAGGTCCAAGATGAACAGTGAGAGGGGTAAGTGGTGGAAGCTCAGCGAGAGAGCAGAGGAGGATCAGCAGAGGTCATGAGAAGGCCAGAATCCAGGGTCAGGCTGTCTGGAACAGGAAGTAAAATGGGCCGAGATGGAGCGACCCCCAAGTATGCTTCCAAGACAACTCCCACCTCCCTAAAACACCCAGCTCCTTACTGACCCAATCCCCTGCACTGTGTACAAGAGAACCTTCTCTTCCAAGGCCCCCATACAAGGGTGGGGGGCTCCTGCTGAGACCCTCCCCTACTTCCAAGTGAGCACTTCCTCCCCAACCCCTTCAGCTGGTGTGGGAGGAGGAGGACTCCTACCCTGGTCGAAGTTGAGTTTCTTGGCTGGAGGAGTTTCTCCTAGCCCTTCAATATCCACCAGGTCACTGTTGGCGTCGGAGTCGTTCAGAGCACTGAGTGTCACATCTGGGAGGGGGGCATAAGCTAGGTTCTAGGTTCCCTGACTGCCTCCCAGCTTTCCAAAGCTTCAAGCTCCCCCTCCCTCCCCTACTCAAGCCACTCTCTGGGAACCTTCACTGGGAGAGGAAGAGAGATTTGTCCTTCTTTGACCCAAGCCCAATTCTCTCACTGAAGCTCAGATGGAAACTTTAACCCCTAGGGAGCAATTCCACAGCCCTCACCAGCCTTCTGTTTCTTTATGGGGGGACCCCCGGCCTCAGGGACACTGGAGCTGCTTGGTGGAGGGGCAGCTGGAGGAGGCGACAAGACACCAGCTGCCACCTTCTTGGGCCCTTTCTTGGGTGACTCAGCTGGAAGGGGGATGCCAGAGTCTTCATATACCTTGCGCTTCACGGTGGCCTTTATCTGAGCCCTGAAGAGAAAAGAGAGCAGGTTAGGAAGGGGTCATCAGAGAGGCTGAGGGAAGGGAGGGCAGGGGCAGGGGTAATGGGCTACCCTGAAGAATACTGAGGAGCCCCTTCATAAGAATCCAAGTTAGGGCCCCAACTCTTTGGCAGGGTTCTCATTTTCCTGAAGCTTTGCACTCACTTAGGGCAGATGGAGTGTGAAGAGTAGAGGCCCTGAACTGAGTAGTGGAAAAGGACCATCTCTTAATTCTCTTCTAGGAGAGATGCATGGATGTTGAAGGCTACCAGGTAAGCCTTGGTGATCTACAGGTAGATTGAGAATTAATTGTAGATCCTGATCAACTAATTCAGAATCACAATATCCCTGGAAACACTGCAGTAGTCTCAAAAGATCTGTATAAATAACCTGTATAAATCACCAGGGAACTCCCATTACCAAATTCAATTATTGGTTATCTCAGGCAACCTAAAATCAAATTCTTGGAAGGTCCTATTACCATAGCATTTTAGTAACTTCTAGCCAGTTGTGACAATTCTTTTATTCTTTCAGTCCTCAAGGGGATGCTAACAAAACTAGCAACAAAGTAGGAAAAGATGTTGACCTGGGACTTCTGAGGAAGATGGAACAATGGGTATGAGGAAGAAAGCTGCCCACCCTCCCTTTCTCTGCCAGACAACCCTCCCTCACACTGTCCGTTCCTTGATGATACAGCTGATGTGATTAAGATCGTCCCCAAATCGCTTCACAGCAGCCCTCAGCATCTCTATCTCCGTCTCCGTCCACTTGGCACTGTCAGAAGGGGAGAGGGGAATCGCGAAAGTGGGAGAAGGAGGGGTGTGGAGCCAGCCCACAGGCATGCATTACACAGCAACCAGCCTCCTCCCCCCAACCCCTGGGGCCCCTTCCAGGGATCCTTAAAAAGGTCCTCCTTAAAAAAAAAAAAGCTGCTAAGGCCCTGTGGGAACCCCGAGAACCCCCAACCACATGAGATCACAACAATATTCCCACCTTAGGAAAAAACCTCTCCCCCATCAACGTGAAACAGTTGCTGTAAACAGCCCACTGAAACCAATTCAACAAGTAGAAGTCTTAACAAACAGAACCCCTGAACACATTCTGCAGCAGTCTGAGGGAATTTCACATAATTGGGGGTGGGTGGGTCGTGGTGGTGGTCTATAATCTGCCGGTTCGCAGCAGAGTAGAGCTGTGAAATGAGTCCGGGTTATGAGCCTCAGTCTGTGGTTTTATCTGTCGTTCATTCATTCATTCATTCATTCAACAATCATTTATTAACACCTACTCTGCGGTGTGCCAAGCACAAAGGGAAACTAACATTTGTCCCTGCCCTAGAGAGTGTCCGTGTCTGTGATCGAGTCCAAGCGTCCGCTCTCCGCGTCCACGTCCCAGCCCGGGCTCACGTACCCCGCAGGGGAAGAGTCGGCCACGGGATGCAGCTGCATCGTCAGCTCTCCGAGCTTCGTGAAAGCGGCGCCCGCCGCGGAAAAGATCTCTCCGACCTAGGGGCGGGGCAGCATTACGGGGGGCCGGCGCACACCCCCGCGCCGACCCGCCCGGAGCCCCTAGCCCCACCCCAGCTCGGCTCCCGCCCGCCCCCTGCCCCAGGCGGAAGAGCCGGGAGCCAACTGGGGGGCCCGCCCTCCCGTGGCCGCCAGGGAGCGCTGTCCGCGAAGGAGGTCGAACCTTTGTGGACGCTGACGTCATGGCCCCGCGCGCCTCCTCACGGAGACACTGCCGCTGCCGCCACCACGGAGCTGGGACCACGGAGAGCCGGGCGACGGCACCGCTGCGGCCCCTGTGCAGGAAGTCCCACCCCTTCCTGCAGTTGATTGGCTCAGACCCGGCCACTCACCGCCTCACCAGCTGCAGTTACTTAGGCCGCCTTGGCGCGCTGAGGGACGGAGAGGGGAAGACACCGCCTCACTTCCGGCCCTGCTTCATTCCGTTTCCGTCGAGGGGTCGAGAGTGCCTGTCTGGGGGCCGATCTCCGGCCCCCATGCCCGCCCCCCAACCCAAGCACAGACACAAGGCTTAAGAGAGCAAGTTTCTCTTTATTGTGGTACGAGACAAGGCGAGGGGAGCAGAGGGGCAGGGAACAGCCAGCCCAAGCCTCTCTCCACTGGGGCCGGGCGCCAGAGATAAGAGAATAAGGGATTCAGTCTCTCGCCAGGGAAACCCCGTCCCGCAGAGGGCGCCAGAATGGGGGGGGGGGTTGGAGGGAGAGTCTTTAAATAGAGGAAGGGGCTGGAGAGGGGAAACGCGACGGTGCTCTAGCGCACCATGTATTCCTTGCGCTTATTGAGCCGAACTTGGCAGAAAGAGAAGCCTCCGAGGAGGAGGTAAAGGCCCGCGGCGATGAAACAGTTGTAGCTGACTTGCTCGTACAGGTAGTATATGTCCTGGGGGCCATGCCTAAGGGTGGGGATTAGGCAGAGAACTGTCAGAAACATTAATAGAAGCCAACACTTACTATGTGCCAGCTACCGTTCTAAACTCTTTTACGTATACTGTCTTATTCAATCTTCTTCATAACCCTATGGGGTTATATCTTATAGCGTATACTTTGTAGAGTTGGACGGAAGTAAAGAGAAGTCAAGTAAAATACCTAAAGAAACCACACCTAAAGTGGTGGGTTTAGGATGGCCGCTGAGGTCTGACTCCCAAGACCGCTCCTAAATGTAGGCTAAAGAAAGCAGCTCTCCGCACCCTAGCCTCCGGATCCCAAGCATCCAGCCTCCTGCAATTCCCCGCCCAAAATTCTGACCACAGGCTCAGCCACCTCCCCAACAGCACCTAGCCCCGCCTCTCCCATCTGACTACTTACTCAAAATCTTTCTCGGTGAAGGGAACGTCCTCTATTAGTACAGCGGAATGGACATTGAAAAAGATCCCGAGCATTATCTGAAAAAAGGGAATTGGGTAGGTAGTTGAACTCAGGCACCTAACCTGGTTACTCCCTAAACTCCTCCCACTTTTAATGTTGTCACAACACCTGGGTTTGCGAATTACCAGAATGAGCTGGGATTAGGGGTGGTTGTCGCTAGATTCGGACTCAGTCACCCGGAATAGGGCGTGAGGTGGTGACATAAAGACGATTTGGCTGGGGCAAGGGCAGAAATAGTGAGCAACCCAGATTATCTTCCTCTCCACAGGCGTCATTATCACGGGACAGGGCGGAAGGAGTCAGGGGGAATCGGCACTTCATTTTATTTCTTTCTGGAGTGGGGCGGGTAGAGTCCTGGGGAAACTCGGCCCATTTTGGGAACCAGCGCTCCCTTTCTCCACTGCCCTCTATTCAGCTCAAGCATCTCTCAAGAGCCCAGCCTTTCCTCTTACCTTGAAAGATCTCCAAATTTGCCAGCGCAGGCTCCCATTCCAAGCTTCAGCTATCCCTACCCCCCAACCCACTCCAGTTCCCCATTTCTCAATCTCAGTTCTGTCTCGTTCTCCAGCAGCTAATCAACCACCCCCTCCAGCCTGCCTGCAGCTTTCTAAGGCCTGGAGTCTCCTAGCTTTCCAGCCCTCCAACACCGGGGGCCCTTAGGCCCTCTCCGGTTCTTGCCGGGCAGTCCCCTCACCAACATGATCACTCCCCAGGCGCTGAGGACGATGCCGCAGGCAGCCAGCTTGGGCCCACAGCACAGAAGCGACGCCATGAAGAAGGGAGCCGGGGATCGCCTAGATGTGTGACGAGTGGAAAGGCGATGAGAGGAAGCCCGGATGCGCCCGGGAAAGGCGAGCTGGGCTTGGGGGCTCTAGCGGCGGAAGACTGAGAGCCGGGAGGACGGTGGAGGGGGCATGGCCTCCGGACCCAACCATCGTGCCGGGGGCGCTGGGCGGAGAATGCTGAGCGCCTCCGGCTCCTGTCGGGACTTCGGCGGGGAGAGGCGGTGTCTGAAGTCTGAATTAGTCCCTCGGGAATCTCTTATTGATCTGTGTAGCTGGGGTGCGAGTGTTGCAGGAGCAAGGGCCTCAGGTTTCTTGGCTTTCCCCTCTCCAGATTGGAATGGGAGGAGCCGGTTGCCACGTGACCAAGTTTGGCAAGTCATGTGATGGGGAACGAGCCGCAGCTGGGCCTTGGGAAGAAGTCTAGATTTGGCGGCGCTCCTGGTAACCTTGGCGGTCGGCTGTGAGGAGCGGAGGTTTGGAACTATCTGATTTTTCCCTCAGATACCTTAGTATGCGGATGCTAGCCTGTAATGAGAAAATAGTAAGTGCGGCATAGAGATTTACACCGAGAGAGAACGCCTCTATCTCCTTTCTCCTCATTCCTACCTTTTAAAATAGATATTCCAACACATAAAAGGAGACAGCAGCTCCTTCTCGAGGCCAAGCGTGCTGTTGGGGCTAGAACGCTTCAACATTGCTGACGGTTCTTGGCATTGGAAATACTTAAGTAACGTTTCATTACCAAACATGGAATACTGGATGCCAAATCCAGGTAAAATACGGACATTAGGAAAAGTTCAGGGAAAGCCGACTCAATGAGCAAGTTGTGAAGGTGAGTGGTCTTGCTAAATGTACTGGAGAAAGGAGTAAATACACAAAAATGTCACTTTGCTTCCATACTGTAAACCAAGGAAACTGACTATAGGTCACTTGAATAAGGAAGGGTACAAGATTTACAAAAGTATGAATAGATCATCTTTTCCAAAGAAAAAGTTTGTGTACTTCACTGGCGAGAGACAGATTTGTAATAATTATTCAGGGAAATAGGAGTGTTTGAAGAACACAATTTTGCACTGAGCTTGTACCCATTCTAGTGAGGACAGTGATCACAGCATAATTGAGAGGGGTCATTTCGATCCCAAGGCCCCAGAACCAGACACTGTCAGTGGTTAGCATAACTTTGTGGTATTTTTCCATTTATTTTGTGCATATTGTTCTTAAAAGGATTGTGAAAGAGAACTTGGAACCTGGGAAACACACAGAGGCCCCAGGGTACTAAAGGGGCTGGGAAAGTGGCCTTGAGACATGAATTTCATGTCTCTTTTGTTTGAGACTGTCTGGGAAGAAAGCCATTTTGGGGTAAAGGTTTTTATTTTGCCCTAGGAGCACCATTCTTATTCAAGGACTTTTGGGGTAGGTGTTTAAATAGGAGGGACAGGGGTGGAGGGAAAGTTGCCAAAGAACAGAGTGAGGAAGTTTTAAGTTGGCCACCAAGCATGAAGTCTAGCTCCTGGGAAAGAATTAGTTGAGGTAGTTGACTTTTCCAAGAGATCTTCCCTGCCCTTTGAGAGCGTTCTTTGGATGTTTTGCAAGTAGGGTCAGTGCCTCAGGCTGGTGCAGGGGACCCTTGTGCAGGTACTGCCCCAGAGGGCCAAATCTAGTCCGCAGTCTGTGCATGTCCCTCTAGCAAAGGACAGGTTTTTTTGCATTTTTAAAGGGTTGACTAAACCAAAAGAAGACTATTTTGTGACACGTAAAGTTCCTATTTTGCTGTCCATAAATAAAAGTTTTATTGAAACATAGTCACATTCTTTTACATATTGTCTGTGGCTGCTTTTGTGCTACAACAGGAGAGTTGAGTACCTGTAGTTGTGATAGAGACTATATGGCTTACAAAGCCTAAAATGTTTATTATCTGGCCCTTTATAGAAAAGGTCTGCTGCCTCCCTTGGGCTAGTGGGATACCGATGTAGGCAATTTAGCTGGGGGAGGAAACAGAGCCTTAGCAGCAGACTTTGGAAACCATGAAATTCAAGATGGAAATGTCAGTCCTAGAGCTGTTCTAAAAGTCTTCCAGGTGGGGGCACCTTAGAGCTCAGATAGTGACACTGTTTTCTATGTGGCTGGGCTTCAGGTATTCATAGGGCATGTCAAGTTGCTCATTCCGGGCTGTAATCTCCCTTTCCAAGTTTTCCAGATCTGTTTGGAATTGGTTTAGTACCGCCATGGCCTTGGGACCTGAGAAATACTTTTCTTTGTGATGCCCCAGAGGAACCTAAGAAAGAACAAAGGATCAGTCAGGTTCTAGTCCGAAGGCAGAAAACCCAAGAGCCTAGCCCCTCACTCGGATGTCTCCCTTCCAACTGTCATTTCCCTTTCCCCAGAGTCTTCTCTTACCATGTCTGGCTGGCGGCGACCCAGATGCCATGTGATGGTCATTTGAAGACATGCCTGTCGGACATCAGGTAGTGAGCCCATCACTGTGGCCATTGTCACATCTTCCTTGGTGGTGGGTGGGGGCATCCGCATTGTGCATGGGGCATTAGGGACCCAAGCATACCAGTCCAGCTGGGGGAAGAAACTGCAACCCTAGGATCCTGGTACTGAGGGTTTGAACCCCCATCTCTCCCTTGGGTATCCCAAGGTCCAGACGCTTGCCTTCAGGGACCCGGGCTTTCAGCTATCCATACCTGGCCCTGGTTGATAGCCGCATGCTGGGCAGTGCACGTGAAGACACACATGGTAAGGAAATGGCAGAGTTGATTCTGGGACTGGAAAGAGACAGGGAAACCTGGGAAGGAAAGGAACAAGATGTCAAGGTTACAGCATGAAAGAAGAGAAATAAAGGCCAAGGTCTTGGGTGTCTGTATTTTGCAATTGAGGGGTGTTGGTTCATTTATTCAAATATATTTGTATCAGACATGGGTTTCAATTCAGGCTCAAGCAATACAGTTTGGTTACCTTAGGCCAATCACTTAACCTCTCTGAACCTCAATTTCTTCATCTGTAAAATGTGGATGATACCTACCTTATAAATGAGATAATATATTGAAATCACCTGATATGTAACAAGTGCTCGATAAGTAATAATTATTGTTATTATGGAAGTGTTGGGGGCTGAAAAGGTCTGGGTGATCAAATGTCCTCTGCTTCAAAAAGTTAAGAATTTAGGGATGCTTCCTCCTGTTCCCAGACAGGGAATTAGAAGTGTCTGAGTAATAAAGTGAGGAATAAGAGTAGCCATGGAGTTATAGTGTCACAACCAAGAGAGGCTTTCCACAAAGGTTATCTCTGGCCACTCATTTGACAGTGGAGGTGGGGGCTCAGAGGCCCAGTAATCCTATCAGTTAAGTGGAACAAATATATTCACTTCCCTTTTATAGATTAAAAAAAATCCAGAGAGATTAAACTGCGTGTCAGGATTGAGTAGTTGGGAAACGGCAGAGACCTTGAATTTGGGTTCCTGACTGTTAATCTGAGGCTGTTTTTAATTTTAGCACATTTCCTCTAAAAATTCTGTTGGGAAAATTAGGCAAAGGTGAGCCATGAGAACTGAGGGAGACTGGAGGAAAAGAATGAGAGGCAGTTAGTGGAGGTTAAAGTTAACATGTAAATATTTTCATTTTCCAAATGTAGATACTGGTTGGGGAAAAGATGGCAAGGGAGAGGAAGAAGGGTCTTCTGGGGGCATGTGAAGCCTAAGGGACAGTACTGAGACGTAGTAGAGAAAGTTTGGTCCTGGAAGGGTGGGGATGGTGCAGCCACAGATTCCCCAGGGAGAGGCTCCCTCCAGAGAGCAGGGGTTGGTTTATTGCTCACTGCATCCCCAGGCTCTCCAGCCTCCTCAGGCTTCCTCTACAATCGTTTCTTGTTGCCCCACAGAGGCAGAGATGTTGGTGTGAAGTGAGAGGGGCAGGGACTGAAGGTTGACATGAAGCAGTCCAGGCTGGCCCATGTGTGTTAGAGAGAGGAGGATGAACTTAGGAAGAGATCAAGAAAGGCTTTCTTCCCCAGAGGTTAAAATGCGGTGCTAAAGGTAGTGGCTAGATCCTAGTAGGGGTGGGGGAAGCTGGATTGGCCAAAGAAACGTGAGCCCCAAGAGGAAGGGCACTGAGTTTGGGTTTGGGCCAAAGCATGGACAGTACTGGGTTTGTACCTAGAATGACCTTGCACTGTGGAAGTGTGCACTATGCCTGGACCATCTGTGTGTGCTGGATGGTAGCAGGCAGGAGGAGAAGGGAGGGAAAACAGAGTGGGTCATCATGGGCTTTGGTGGAAAAATCTCCCCATTTATATCCTCAGGTAGGAAAATAGACAACCATGATGAGAACGTGAACCCCCGCAGGGCCTGGGCAGATCTCTCACTGTTTGTGGTTCTGGCCTTACTGGATTCCATGCTGTGGCAGGTTTGGGGCTTCTGTGACTTGGGAGGTGGTAGAGGTTGATGGCCAGGGTTTCTGAGAAGAACAATCTTGGGTATCTAGAATTGTCCCGAGTTTTAGGAGGTGGGAATGGAATGCAGATGCTTCATGTGTGGCTGGAGAGGGGGTTGTGATGAGGAGTTGGGGTCCTGAACCCAGAAGGGCAGGGCTGAGAAGGGGCTCTAGGCAGAGTGTCTGAGGAGCTCCTGTCTCTGGGGAAGGATTTTACCTCGGTCTTGGGCCTGGCACAGCCCCACCTCAGTGATCTCCCGACACCAGGCCTGCAGCTCAGGGTCCCCTCTCACGATGTCATCCCTGTGGTAGAAGAGGTGGACGACCCCCTCCACGTACCTGCCCAGAGAAGGGAGTGGAGCTCCTTGAGAGTAGAAGGCTCCAGCCTCTGACCTCTGCTCCTTTTCTGTGGCCTCTGCCTAGCTGCTTCTACTGTATCTGGAGACAGATCTTACAAGACTTGTCTTTTGGGACTTTCCCAGCTCTTTCTACACACTAACGTAGAAAGGAATGAAATGTGGGTCATTAGTTCTAGGAATTCCCTACACATGGTTGCTAGCCTTTCTTCCTGGAAAAAAAATCCTGATTTGTCCAGATCCCTCAGTCTCCCACTGCCCAGCTTTCCCAGCCTAGGCTCTCTACTCCTATTCCCCTTTCCTCCTTTTCAGACCCCACCCACTGACTCCTCACTCTCCCTCAGCTCTTCCTGTCTAGACCTTCTTGTTTCATGTGTTTCTTTTGCCCCATGCTGATCTCAGGTCAGAGCCCCACTCTCCCTCTCCCCGATGCCCCTCCAATTCTCAGCTCCCCCTCTCACCCACCGGGCAATGATCTCCCAGAGCCGTAAAGCATCGTGGGCATAGAGAGCACTTGGGATTCCCAGCAGGCCTCGGTCAGCCAGATCATCAGGAGGACAGAGGGAGCAGTAGGTCAGCTGAGCCATGGCCTTACGGACCAGCTGCACATGGCCCCCTCCACCTGTGCTTACTGCCTGGGACGAGAGATGAGAGGCTTTGAGGGAGAAGATAGAGCGTAGCATATAAGGGGTCAGATGTCGGGTTTTCACATTTAAAGACATGGGTATAAAGGGACAGGCTTATGGTTTTAAGGGTCAGGACATTTCACACAGGTTGGTCTGGGATCTTGGAAGTGACAGGAGATCATAGAGAGTTGGATGATTAGGCAGCCCCATGCCCCATTCCGTCCTTACCTTATCAAATATACCACCTTCTGAGATGAGTTGTGTGCGTGCCCTGGTGTTGATTTCCATGGTGTAGCGGATGTGTGGGATCAGGAGCTGGGATGGAGATTGGAAGGAGGTGGTTTATGGAGGACATGCTTGTGTCCTTCCTTGTAGGGAGTGGCACCCAGCAGGGTGGCCTTCTCTTCTCTTGATGCTTTCCTCCCTGCTGCTGCCTTGACAGGCTGGTCTCCTTCTGCTTCTATGATCACTCCCTCTCATGCTCTTTATTCCCCTGTGATTCAGGCTCTGGAGCTAGACTTCACTACTCACTTTGATACTCATCCAAGGTAATGGACCCTCTAAGTGTTAATCTGTCTCATCTCCTATCTAGCACCTCATCTGTCAATAGAGAATGATAAGAGGATCTCTTATCTCAGAAAGCTGTGGTGATGCTTCAGTGAGTGATGTATGTGTTCACTACACACAGAAGCTGTTATCATTTGTTTATTATTTCCACCTTGAGTGTAGGTATCCTTTAAGAATCAGCCCCTTTTGATTTTCCTTTATACGTCTATCCTTTACATCCTCATAGCTTAAATGAGACCCTGTACTCATTATCAAAGCCACACCTCCATCCTCTGGTTGCTTCACTGGTTGAGTTTTTTTGTCAGTTAGAATTAGTCAGAATTAGAGGAGCCATATTGAGCTACCTGCTTAAGCAGCAGATGGGCTGTCGTCAAATCTGCCCCCACCCCCAATTAGGCAGTTAGGCCCCCTCAATTTTAATAGCTTTTTTAAAAATAGCTTTTCTTTAGCTATTAAAAAAGGCCATCTGATCCTCACATGCATTTTTTTTAATCTCAGACTATTTTGTCTTCATTTCCATCAGTTAATATGCAGGTTTCATGCAGTGTTGCTGTTTATCTGAGTTGGTGACGCTGGACATGGGGAATGACCCAAGTGATACCTCTGGTGTCAAGATGTCAAAGCAGCTCACATTGGTCTGACATTTCTCAGAAAGTTCTGAAAGATGCTGAGTGTCATAGAAAGCCCAAAGTCCACACGAGGAGAGAAGATACCTGAGGACAAACAACCCCTAATAATAGTCATAATAATTGCAAGAACTAATGTTTTTTGTCGCTTTTAGCCTGTGTCACACTGTTGTGTTATGTCGTTTTATCCTCATCAACCCTACGATGGAGCTCCTGTTATCCCCATTTAGAGATGAGGATACTGAGCATGCATCTGGTAAGGACTGAGGCCAGGATTCAGGATTCTGACCCTGGCAGTCCGAATCCAGAGCGTGCACACGCAGCCTTGGTGACATTTGCAGGCTTAGCCTTCCTGTGTGTCCTATAACAACTCAGCTGTTGGCCATGGGATGAAGTTGTTATGGTGAGGGGAGACAGAGGGCTGAGCTAGTAAAGTGTGAGTAGAGGCTTAACATATTCAAGATGAGCAGAAGATGGTGATGCAGGAGCACCATGAGATCAGTCAAATCCAAGATTCTGTTAATCACACTGGTCTCCATCTTGCCTGTGTTACCCCAGACTCAAAGAGGCCACAGCGACTCTTGGCCAGGCTTGAGGGGTCGGGGTGGAGACCCCCCAGCTGAAACACAGTTCACTTGTTCCCTTACCAGCTACTTATTTGCATATCTTGCCAACGTTTCAAACTCCATGTACTTAAAACTGAACGCCTCATCTTTGCTTCCAAACTGGCTTCTCCTGACTTTGCTGTTTCTGACAATTGCTCTGGTTCATAAGCTTGTATCAGTTTTGTCCCTTCTCTCCCATGTTCCCTACATCTAAGGTGTCATCAAGATTCTGAGAACATTTTTAAGCAAGCACAAGTCATCTTGCTGCCTTCTGCCTAGCAATAGATTCTGAATTCACTTTTTAATAAAATTACAGTATTTCTATGTCGGTACAAACCACCCACCTTGTGGGCTCCTAGGTGTTGCAGCAGCTTAGACCTCTGACCTTTCTCTCTCCAGTCTTATACCCAGGCATGCTGCAGCTACTGTTTCCTCCCCTCACCACGTCTTTGCTTGTTTTCCTTTTCATTCCTGTCACCATCTTGCCAATGCATGTCTTTCTCCACACCTCTCCTGGGCAGGTATAAGTAGCCTGTTTGGGTGCTCTCCTTGCCTACTTAGCAGAGTCCTCAGTTCAGATGGAACATTCTCCGTCAATACGGTAGCGTTTATAGGCTGTCTCTTGTGATTTCAAATTCTAGTTCCAGATATTGTTTTCTGGTTGGTTCTTATGCGCATCACTTGTCTTCCTGGCTCAATAGTAAATCTCCTAAGGTAGGAACAAGCCTTCTGTTTTACTAACCATATTCCATCTGTACTCGAGGCCCATTGCTAGATTGTCAGATCTCTGAGAATTTCAGAGAGTTCCCTTAATAATACGTCCTGAAGAAACGTTAAGTGACTCGACTTAATTAAAATGTCTCAAAGATATTGATACAGTCTTCCTTCTCTTCTCCCCTCTTTTCTTTCACAAATTGCTATAAGTATTTTTTGTTGCAACATCAGTTGATATTGGGCAGTTTCCTCTCTCTGGCATCTGAATGAGATAGGACAGGGAGGGTAGAGGAATGTACCTTGAAGATAGGGTGCAGCCCTGGGAGGCACCTCATGGTGGCGACAGCAATGACTTCAGCCACCAGATGAGTGTTCAGCAAATGATATCGGAGCTGGTGCAGTTGGAAATCTGAATTTCGGACCCAGGACTTTGCCAGGAGCCAGGCAAGTGGAGGATCTGAGGGCAGGAACAGTGGTGGGGTGGGGAAGCTGGGGTTGGGAGGCTGGATCTGGGAAAAATAAATAAAGCATTTATTGAACTCCCAATTTATGTATGACATTATGGTCAGCATCCTTGGGGAAACAGAGATGAGTAAGTAAGATTATTGCCTTCCAGGAGGTTATCATCTAGGAGGAGGAACGAGGACACTTCCACCTGCCTCTCACTAGCTGTGGTGCCATGCGAATGCCATAATGGTTGGGTTGAGTGCGGGAGAGTCAGAAGCAGGGAGTCCAATAAGGAGATCCCAACAGTGGTTTGGGAGAAAAGCGATGGGGTCTGAGTTAGGGTCGGGGAAGGGGAAGCTGAATGTATGAAGTAATTGACGGTACTTGTTAATTGACTGTTGAGAACTGTGGGAGAAAAGATACTCAAGAAACGATAGGTATTCAGAGTCAGAGGCTACTGAGAGATTAAATAGTGATTCTCAAAGTGTGTTCCCAAACTAGCAGCATCAGTATCACTTTGGAACTTGTTAGAAATGCACATTCTCAGTCCCACCCCAGACCTACTGAATCAGAAAGTCTGGTGGTGGGATCCAGCAACTTGTGTTTTAACAAATCCTTCAGATGACTCTGATACACACTAAAGTTTGAGAGTCACTGGGTACAAGATGAGAGCTCCAAAAGGTCATTATGACTTGAACAAGTACTTCCAGTTGGGTGAGTCAGGGAAAACCAGGCTGCAAGCAAACAAAGAGTGACATGAGGACAGGTTTCACTGCATGAGGATGGAGTTTGGGAGCCAAGAACCAGGGGGCTGGGTCCCTGGGAGCAGAGATTGGGGTGAACAGAGAACAGTGTTGGGGGGGTGCCCAGGGCACCTCACCTGGATGACCATGGGTAGCAGCTTCCCATTGGGTTCCATCTTCAGCATCACAAGGGGGGCAGCCAGGTACTGCTTCTCTCCTCGGATCACGTTGGGTGGAATTCCATCCAGAAGGATGAAGTCAGCCTCAAATAGGGAACCATTCTGGG
Source organism: Tapirus indicus (assembly GCA_031878705.1). Taxonomy (NCBI): domain Eukaryota; kingdom Metazoa; phylum Chordata; class Mammalia; order Perissodactyla; family Tapiridae; genus Tapirus; species Tapirus indicus. Next base: position 11,370,187 of record CM062932.1, read on the forward strand.
GAAAGGAGGAACATATCCATCATTAGAGTTCAAAGTCTACCCCCAGAGGGCCAGGACAAAAGGGGAAGACAAAGACATTTATCTAGTTTCTTTCTGTCATCCTATATCAGTACCAGAGTCCTACTGGCAGAACCAGAGCATCTAGTCTAATTCCTGTCATTTTAAATAAGTGAAAAAATGGCCTAGTGAGGGTAGATGTGCAGGGATGTGTGGCGGCAGATCTGGATTTAGAACCAGGCCTGCTCAGTCCACTTTGCATTACAGGCACTGTAAGCTGTCCTCTTGTCAAGACGGCCAGGCCCCTTCCCCATCATCCCTCAGGGGTCTTCTCCCTGTGGTCCCTCCCGCCTCCCTCCAAATGCTCTTTTCACTCCCTGTCCAAATCTCACCTCCTCTGGCCAAGTAATCCACAGAGGTTCTCCTAACTACCACTGCCACTGAATCCAGCACGCACACAATGGACATGCTCATATCCCACCTTGCTTGTCGTCCTCATATGCAGTTCATCTCTTCCAAACCCGGCTTTCCTCCTCCAGGAAACCTCCCCAATTGTCCCCACCTGATGGCACATTCTTCACTTTTCTCCCTGCCCATAAACAGTGGTGGTGGGAGCACTGACAGGGACTGTCATTGTCCCTGCTAGCATCTTTGGCCCCATCTGTGCCCAGGAATCCATCCTGTTTCCCCCTCCATGCTGGGAACTCCTTATAGTTTTCCCTACATACTTCATCATCTCTAGGTTTTTCCACACAGGACTCTGCACCAAAGGACAGTGGGTTACTGCAGCCTCCCTTCCCCTGACTCATTTTGGTCCCTTCCCTTCACTGCTTCTCCTCCCCACACTGCCAAGGAGAGAACAATGGAGGGCAGGACGATGTACCTGGAGTTCTTTCTCCAGCTGGGTCCGAAGTGCCTCCATCCCCGTGGGCAGCACTAGCCGGGAGGGCAGAGAGGTGGAACGTCTCAACAGCATGGGGTTAGCACCATTGAGGAACTGGTAGCCAAAAAACTCATCATCCTGCCAGTACTGGTGAACCTTCTCTGTGGGGTAGGAGTGGAGTGTAGGAAATTTACCACAGCCCCGATGTCCCTCTCCTTCAGGCCCTACCCCTGAAGGCATATGTGATTCAGGCATATGACCACCCTGTGTCTAGCCCCTGGCTTTTCTTTCTTGAGGCCTCTGTGAGATGATCAGGCACAATAAGGTCTCATCTGGCAAGGAGTTATGGGGGACTGTGGAGTGGGAAGATTGGGGCATCAAAAGAGGCCATCAAGGGGTTATAGAGACCTGGGGGAACCACTCACCAGCCAGGGCGCTCTTCTGACCCCAGAAGATCTGATCGAAATCCTCTGGGCAGTTCCAGGAGCTCAGGAAGGTATAAACACGTTTGAGGACCATCTCCAGTGCCCTTGGGAAAGGAATTGAAGCATGAACCCATTTGCTGATCCCTCAGGCCCTCACCATTTACCACCATTCTTGGATCTCCCAGCCCTTATTCCACTCTGAGCTCCAGGCTTTCTCTCACCCTGCTTTCATTGTCCACTCAAAGTCCCGTCTCTTCTCCTCGTGGAATCGCATATTTGGAGGTAGGTCATCCTTACACCCTGCAGCTATTGTCAGGGGTAACCCTTCCTTCCAGGTGGCCCAGCTAGGAGATGGGGACAAAGCTTCAGGGAGGGTGTCCAGGTCAGTGGTCGGGGGGCAGGGCCAGGGAAGTGGGGTACAATTGGGGGGCTTATGGGTTGGTGGTCACCGGTATATCTGTCGTCTTTCCTTCAGTTCTTTCTCTCGATGTTTCTGGAACATGTCCAGTGCATTGTCTCCTGCCAAGCGGGCTGGGGAGATATTAAGATGATTGGCCACACAGTTTTGTATGGTCCCGTGCTCTCCCTGCTTGTCCCCATCTTCCTTTTCGTAGTCAGAGTCCATGGGTTCAGTCATGCTCTGTTGCTTTTCTCTCTAGCTGTGCCTCACTTGATTGAGTCTCTAGACACAGTTATCCCATTTTTGCTGACTTGCCACTCCTGGTTTCACTCATCTCAGCCCTCATCCCTTGCCTTGAGACAAAAATCTCATGTTTGCCACACTTTCCCATCCTTTAACTCGTCTTTCCCTACCTGATCCTATTTCACCAATATCTATGCTTGGATTAATCACCTTAATTAAGGTGATAAAATCTTAGTCACCCATATGCCCACACCTGTTTTCTATTATATATTGCTTTGGTTAATTTCACATCTTGAGCCTCACCTGCCACACCTTCAGCTGTCCTCAAAAACCATTGAGGAACAGCTGTTTGCTTTGTTTGCCTGACTTCATCTTTCTTAGACTTACCATCATAGTCTATATTTTTGTTCCTGCTCTTATCTGTCTCAAAGTCATATATGTCATATTTCCATCCTTACTGTCTTTGCCCTCATTTGTCTGTGTATTCATGTCTTGTTTCCCACAGTAACAAATTCTGTATTGCCGTCCTCCTTCATCCCCACCCCCTGCCATGAGCTCCCTGTCTCTCAGTGCTCCTCGTTTTTCTAACTTTTCAGCTCTCCGACTTTATATCCGACTTTATATATATTTGCTTCACTTAGCTTTCTCCTCTCAAGGGTCACCCACCATCTCCTCTGCCATGTACTACCCTGACCTGTCCCTGCCCTAACTTGTTTCCCATCCTTTCCACTTTTACTTTGCTCTTCAGTTCTCCATCATTGCTGCAGCTCCCATTCCCTGTCCTCACCGTCTTGAAGACCAGATCTCCAAATCACTTATTTTCTAGCCATAGCCTCACCGGCAGCCTCTTTTAGTCTATATTTAACTTCAGGACTTGATAACTATTTCTCTCTTCCCTTTCTTGCTTCCTTTGTTTCCCTACATTAATCTGCCCTGAGTCTATCCCTTCCTTAAGTTCCCTTCTCACTCGCAACGCCAGGCAACCCCCGAGGCCCTGGCCCCGGTCCCCCGGTCCCCCGACACTGCCCCTCACCGGTGCCCTCGGGCAGGCTCAGCACGCCCTCGCCCTGCACCCAGCGGTAACACGGGAAGGCGGCCTCCGCGCAGGCTCCAGGCTCCTGCACCGTGATGCGGTCGCAGAACCACGCGTCGTCCACCAGGGAGTGGTGTTTGCGCAACTTCACGAACTGCAGTGGCCCCAAGTCCTCGGGAATGTCGCGATCAAACTCCTCCTCCTGCGGAGGCCAGAGCGCGGCGAGACTTAGTAGGAGCGACCGGGAGAGGCCGTTTTGTCGGGGGTTGGGGTTGGGGGGTCAAAGGTGGGGTGGGGACGAGGAGAGGCGGGGACCTTTGTGGAGTGTCCGTTGACGAGGCCTCCAAAGACAGCATCCCCTCGTTCCCTCCTCCCGACACCTGCGCGCTGGGCCTCAGACGCCCCATCGCAGGGAGGACGAGGGAGCGCGGGGCGTGGCCCGCAGTGTCTGGAATTGATGACTGGGCATCGTCGCCCGCATCGGTCCATTCACTGAGCTCTCCCCGCGCCCGCGCTCTCCCAGGAGCTTCACGTTCGACCCCTGATCCTGCATTGATCCTATAATGCCACTGGCTCTGGGGTCATTTGGGGAAGGAGTTGGAGGCCGGGAGGACCAGGGTCGGGAAGGGAGAAAGGGGTTCGGTTCAGCCCAGCCCAGCCCAGCCCACCCCTGGCTCCCGACTCTCTTCCCGCTGCTGGCGCGGCAGGCCCAACTCCCTGGAAGTCCCAGCCGGCGCGGTGGCGCCGTCACTCACCCCCAGCCTCCCAGGCCGCCCTCCCGCCGCGAGCCCAGCCCGGGCCCGGGTCGGGGTCCCCGCTCCCGCCCGCTGACCTGGCCCCGCGCCGGCTGCAGCTGCAGCTCCAGCTCCGCCTGCCCGCGCGCCCCCACCAGCCACAGCTGCACGCGGTTGTGCGACCCGGAGAAAAGCGAGGCCCCGGTGGCCACGCGGATGCGGTAGCGGCCCATGGCGGCCCCCAGTAGCTTAGGTGAAGGGGAGCCGTGTCCTGCGCGCTTCTTGGGACCGCCCAGGGCCGCCGGCGGGTGTCGAGGTGCCTTAGGGCCAGTTCCCGGCCTTTAAAGATAGATCTGCGTACCCGCCCTCCTCACAACTTTCTGGCGCTCCCTCCCAAGTCCCCGCCCCAGACTAGCCCGAACCTGTGAGCCGCAGAGCAGGCTGTGGGGAAGGGCTGCGCCTCCCCATTGGAGCGTAGCTGCGGGAAGATTAAAGGGGCCCTGGCCTGGGCGAGGCGGAGGGGATGGACGCGCTGGTCTTCTCTGGACCTCCGGGGGGGGGGTGGCAGGTGCCTCGGGTTTGGAGGCAGCAAGGGTGAGGACACTTTCCGAGGTCTTCAGACCTTTTGGAAAGCTAGGAGAAGGGGGGTGAGTCGGTCTTCCCAATCGAGGAGAAAGTCTCTGCTTTTCTGGGCTGGGACCTGGGGAAGGCCCTGGGCTGACTTCTAGAAGGCGGGGCTGGGAGGCTGCACTGGGCTCCTGTGGATGTCCAGCCTCTAGACCTAGTATGGCCCAGTAAGTCTTTCAGTTCATGATTTCTACGAATTTGAGCCCAGTCCTTCAAAAAATGACCAGGAGTTCCCCAGGCTGCGGAGAACCTGGAAAGGTAACAGCTCAAAGACTTGCTCCCCCACTCTCCCTGAACCCGGTTTCACACATATGGGCATTAGGATCCTAGGTATCCCAGAAACCCAGAGAGGCCTAAATGAGGCAAGGCAGTGAAAACTTCCTTTTGGCCAGCCTTCATAGTGGGTGCAGAAAATGTCAGGGACCCAGGTGTTAGGGTGCAGTGTGGAGTCACGTAGGGACCCAGCTTACATGGGAACTTCCCATGAACACTGTCCTTTCCAGGTGAATGCAGCCCCTTCTTCAGTATGTTCCAGGTTAGTTTTTATTTGGCTTCATCTCACTGACCTTGGTGCCTGTTTCCCCTACCAGAATTCAGTTTTCTCCTAAAAAATTATATGTAAACAGCTTTTATTTGGCATGAAGTTCCACTTCTTTCATCTTCTCTCTTGTCCTTATTCCACTCCCCCTCCCACAAGCTATTTCCTTCAGGGATCTCAGGGCAGGAAACCAGGGAGCAGCAGTGGGGCCAGTGCTGGTTAGGGACTTTGTAAACAATACAAGGATGATTCAGGGCTCAGGCTTTGTCACCCACCCAGGAATCAGATGAAGCCTCCGGCAGGTCCCTGTCTACATCTTCTTGGTCCAGATCATTGTAAGCCTGTGGTTCACAGTGGCTGTGTCTGGTGGCCTGCACTGGGGCAGGGCAAGGTCAATCTGCTTTCTTGAGCCAGACCCTCAAAAATGACCTGGCATGTTGGTGATTGGTGGGGATAAGAGGGATTCTAGACCTGCCTTACAACCTCCAAACCTGATGGCAGTGTCTGGTCCTTACTGGGTGCCATTCCCCTTCTTATTTTCTAGACCCCCTCCTGCCTACATCCTCTGTGCTCAGGACTGGGTGTCTGCCGTTTGCCAGCCCCCAGTTCCTCCGGCTTTTGTGGTCACCCTATTCTGTAATATCCAAATTAAATGGCTCACAGTCCCACCTATGTAGTAGCTGGATCTGGCCTTTTCCACACATACCCTTCAAGGGTCACTTTTTTTTCCCTAAAGGTTACTTTTGCCTAAAAAAGAGAGCTTGTTTCATACCTACTTCCAAAATCAGTCCATACTTGAGCCTGCTTCTCTGCTGTTTTGTGACACCTTTTCTGCCCACTCTTGGTACTTCAAGGTCACATGGCAGAGGGGGTGGGGAATGAACGATAATCCAAGTTACTGCATATGCTAAATGAGTTAATATGTTTAAAACACTTAGAACAATGCCAGTATGCATTGGCTGCTATTATTCTGTTATTTACAGACTGGAAACAATTTCCAATTGAATATCAGCATCACTCCTCCTAGAAATTCCTCTACCTTTCCCCACCACATACTGTTTTTTCATGTCCCTCCAAAGCCCCCAGCCTCTCTCTAGGGGTCTTACTCCTTAAGACCCTTCCTCCCACTTTTTTTTTTCCTTTTTAAACACATGCATTATGTTGGGGGAATGTAATTAAAAACAAAATTTCCCACCCAGAAAAACCTCTCTACAAAGGTAGTAGAGAAAGAAAACAGCTGTATTATTGAACAAGTATTAAACCAGAATGTGATGTGCCTCACAGGCAATCCGCTGAGAGACCGCGAAGACGAAGACAGAAAGAAATCTTGTTCTTTCATACAGCCAATTAAATACATCCCATGACACGCTTGTTCTCAATATAAACAATAACTAGTTGTCAAGTAAGAGACTTGAGGGCACCAGTCGTCACACATAGTGCCTCCTAACTTTACCTGGTAATTGGTGACCATCTCTGTTATTAATAAGTTTAATCATTGGAAAGACAAAAAGTTCTCGAATCTTTATGACAGGAGGTAGTTTTGCAGCTTCGAGCAACGAGCCCCCCTAAGGCTTCTACCCTCCCACAGAAACTGGGAAAGAAGGGTGCTGTCTCCCTTGATGTTGACATTTCAAAGAGATGGCTCCCAGGTCCTTGGGAAAGACATTCCTGGATCATAAAGATGGCAAAAACTTGCTGAGCTTCTGAAAAGATTTACACACATTTCAAAGAGACTGAGAAAGAACTTAACAATGATAAGTTTTCTGGAGTAAATGCTCTAAGAAAAGGGAGGGAAGGAGAGGTCTCTTATATTCAACAGGGAGAATTAAACCTCTTATGTTAACATTTTTATTTGTCCTGTTTTGTTCTATCGTATGCCACGGGATGGACCAAGGGCTTCCTTTTGCCTGGGCCCTTTGCGGTAGGAAGCCCACATATGCCACATGTGCACGCCAAAACTAAACTCTCCTCTTCTTCCAGACTCCCAGGGCCCTGTTCTGTGTGCCAGGAGCCAACTGCCACATTCCCATTACTTCTTTTTGCAGAACAATTTAACCTCTTGATCAAAGCTTCTCCAACCAGGTTATTCCCCAGGGGGTGTGGGTGAGGGGGATGGACCTTACATTTCACAGCCAAAACGGCATGTTAAAGTGTTTTTCTAAACACAAGAATAATTTCATCCTTTTCTCCTATGCCAAGGTGGCTCAGAGTGCAGTCAGTTTAGGGGATAACTCTTGTCCTTACTGCATGAGTGTTTGGAGCCCATAGTTGGCACAGAGCTATATACATTTGTATTTGTTCCTTGACAAATTGGACATACAAACGTGACATTATAAACTATGTAAATATAGGATCTGTTCAGAGTAGACATTGTATCATCTATTTTTCCCACCCACCCCTATTTGCAGGAAGTCCAGCAATTCCCTCACTGAGTGCTGTCACTTTCTTCTGTCCTTGTTCATTGGTGTAACCTGGGAAACTGTCCTGCATAATCTGATGGGTCATTTTCTAGTGCTGCAGGGATACCTGCATAGGCCACGACAGTGACATAACTTGGGCTTCCCAACTCTTAGTTCACACAGGCTCATGCAAGGTCCTCAAGTGTGACTGTAGTGCTAGGGGCCTGTGCTTGAGCCATGTCCAGCCTCAGCCTCTTAAACCTTTAGGATTTGGTGTTGACCAGACCACTTTCCTCACAGAGGGTTCCTTTTTGGGACCCTTAGTGTTCTTTCCTGCTGGTGGATCTCTAGTAGAACTTTCTCAATCTTTCAGAGAGGACTTATTAACATTGAACAATGTCAAAAAGAATTCACGTCTCAATCTTTTTTCTTCCAGGTAGTGTCTTGGGCCCTTGAGGCAAATTTACCCCCTCCTCCTCATCCACCAGCTCTGCGTACCAAAGGAGTATTGGGGTGGGAGTGGGAGATGGGAGGGTGTGGCAGGGAAGGGAGAGCCTTTGTGGGACCTCAAAAGGATGCTGGAGAGGTGACATTCAAGGCTCAGGGAAGAGTCAAAGACAGTTTGCTCCCAGAGAGCTGTGTCCATTCAGAGAGAAAAAAAGCTGGCAGATTCTTGCCCTTTTGCTGCCTGTGCTCCTTTTCCTCCCACCTCTGCCGCCCCCATCCTAGCAGCTATGCCCAAGTTAAGCCCAAAGAGACTGCTCAGGTTTCTGTGGGTTCATAGAGTCATCTGCAATCATGAATACACTCCTAGGAGTGGTTTGAGTTGTTTAAAAAATCTGTGCTGCCCAATATACATTTTCCTGAAGCTTGCTTTTCTCACTTAAGAAGTATATCTCATGGAAATCTCTGTAGTTCAGTAGTTATACAGCAGTCCCCCCTTATCCGTCGTTTTGCTTTCTGTGGCTTCAGTTACCTGTGGTCAACCGTGGTCTGAAAATATTAAATGGAAAATTCCAGAAATAAACAGTTCATAAGTTTTAAATTGCGTGCCATTCTGAGTAGCGTGATGAAATCCTGCTCTGTCTCGCCCAGGACGTGAATCATCCCTTTGTCCAGCGTATCCACGCTGTGCACGCTACCCACCCGTTAGTCACTTAGTAGCCATCTCAGTTATCAGATGGACTGTGGAGGTATCGCAGTGCTTGTGTTCAAGTAACCCTTATTTTACTTAATAATGGCCCCAAAGCGCAAGGGTGGTGATGCTGGCAATTCTGATATGCCAAAGAGAAGCAGTAAAGTGCTTCCTTTAAGTGAAAAGATGAAAGTTCTTAATAAGAAAAGAAAAAAAGTCATATGCTGAGGTTGCTAAGATCTATGGTAACTTTTATTATAGTATATTGTTATAATTGTTCTATTTTATTATACTTATTGTTATTAATCTCTGACTGTGCCTAATTTATAAATTACACTTTTATCATAGGTATGTATGTATAGGAAAAAACATAGTACATATAGGTTTGTGTACTGTCCATGGTTTCCGGCACCTACTGGGGGTGTTGGAACATATCTCCCACGGATAACGGGGGACTGCCACACATCTGGTTCATTCTTTTCAACAGCTTCATGGTGCTCCACAGTGCATTCAGCCTTTCCTCTGTTGATGAGCATTCAGTGGTTTCCAGTTTTGGGACATATAATGAGTGCTACAAAGGGCATGTTTGTACTTATATCCTTAAGTGCTTGGTGGTTTTATTTCTATGGGTTGGAGTCCAAGATAAGGGTGGAAGGATAAAAGACCACCCGAATAAAAAAACCCCAAAACAAGAATGAAAAAAACCAAATCAACAAAGCTGAGTGTCTTTACTTGTCAGACAGAGGAATATACCAGACAAGCCATTGACTGAGTCATTCATGGAGGGGGTAAGTCAGGGATTGTTAACTGCTAGAAAGGGGGTGTTCATAATGTTTATGCCGATTAAAAGTTGAAAGCTTGTTTCCTGGAGAGGCTGGATTGAGTCCACAGGTTTGTACACTGTTGGTTGAAGCAAGTCCCATTGTTCTTTAGTTAGAGGAGTCTTAGGTCCACTAAGGATTGGGCATACCAGTGTTACTCAGTGTTCATGGTCATTTAAAGTCTTCAGCTGGTTAGAAACAGGTGTGGTGAAACACAGCATTCAGTTTTGCTATCTCCTAGGCAAGTGCTGCTAAGAGTTCTTTTACATGGGATCTCTGGGTGAAAGGGAGTGTGTGTGTGGGGGGGCACGGAGTTCATTTGTGATATTATGGAGAACAAGTTCAGTAGAGAGATGGAGGCAGCATGCAGATTGGAGTGTAGCATGCCTTTCAAGAAATAAAGCCTTGAAGGGAACAGAGAGAGAGCCATAGCTGGAGATGGGTGACCAGTAGAGCCAGTGAGAGGGAGAGGTGGAGATACAGGAGAACAAAGGTAAGTGATGAGAGGAGGACCTTGAGGGAGGAGATAAAATCCAAAAACCAGCTGAGGAACTGGCCTTGGATCATGCATTCTCAAAGGGGGCGGGGCAACAACATCTTAGATATTACAATGGTTTGTGGCCCTCCAACGGGCCGAGTATATAAACAGATATATTAAGGTGTTAAAATTTCATGGGGCAGAGGCAGAAAGCAATTAGGAAAAAAACATCTTAAAACCTTTGTTAAGGGGGCAGTAATGGAAAAAGGTAGAGAAACATGGGCAGGGGTATGATTTTCTGGCAGTACTCACTGCTTGTTTGCTGACACAGACAAATAAAAGATTGGATTCATCCAGAACATTAAGGAATGGAGCAGGGATTCTGAGGCTCCATCTGCCCCAGGATGACATGAGCCCCTCCCTCGTTCTTAACTCCCCAGCATCAGTGGTGGAGCAGGTATGAACACGAGGCCTCATTTGTACATGTTATCAGTTTGCATTTTAAGCCAACATGGTGTCAAGACAAGCCTCCTAGACCCCCTTTCCATGAGATTGGCATCTCTAAACTACTTGGATTTACTTGTTCTGAAGCTGGCTCTTCTCAACATGTCTGGAAAGAGGTTGAGAGGTTAATCCTGGTCCTTCCCTCCAGCCCCCACTGCTAGTCTTTTCCTCAGGGACCCAACATCCAACTCCTGGCCTCCTCTTTTTTCAGGACTGGCCTGCAAGGCCAGACCCACAGCATCTTGAGCTTTTTTTTTTTTTTTTTTGGAGAAGCAAAGGTTAAAGGACAAATGAGTTGAGGGTCCACCAGAGGGTACAGGGGATACAGAAATTCCACTCCTTCTCTGGGATCCCTGCCAACACCTCCTAACCATCCCAAACTCTGTTTATCTTTCTCTTTGTTCTAATATCTACCTTGTAAACCTACATTATTAAAATTTCTTACACTGGTTTCTAGATAATTTTTGTGTCTTGCCTACTGCTTATGATCTCTTTGCTCTATGCTGAACCATATTTAAAAACTGTCACTAACCCAAAGCTGTTCCGTGTAACGGACTTGTACTGATGGTTTGAAAGGGTAATAGCCAGGGCAGGGGCTAAGGTGAGAAGAGTGAGGCACTTACCTTGGGTGCAATATTAAGGGGCCCCCCAAAAACCCAGTAATTAAGATAAATAATATTTTAATGCAATATTTTTAAAAGTCAACATTAATGCAAAAAATTCATGGTGAACAAAATATCTAAATTTTAAGTAAATACAGGATCAGTTGTAGGACTTAGTATTAGCCATCTATATTCTTAACATTTTTTGCAGTCATTCCTGCCACCAGAAATTTCTTTCTGATCAACTTGACCCCCAGCATCCCCATATCCAACCCACAGGTGCCTTGTTGTAGAATTTTCTTACTTTATCCTTTTTCTGTTGTTCTCAGGCTCTCTCACCTCCTCTCTTTACTTCCACCCTCTCCCCAGCAATGGCATATTTGAGGAAAGTCAGTATTCTTATTTTATTATGTAAAACAACTTCTCTCTCATAGTCTCATCTCCTTTCCAAAAACTGCTCTGCCTCCTGGCTTTCCAGGACCAAAATGGCTCTTTGAGGTGTTTTGTAAAGATAGGCCATCTGCTAAATGATTTTCCAAGATCAAATTCTCAGGCATCATTCTCTTTTCCACCAGTGTCTGTAAATTTAAGAAAGCAGAGATTGACTCTTGTAAGATTCATACACTGCCATCCCCATCCCCAAAGAATAGTTGGCTACAATCAAGAGTGTATGTGTGTGTTTGATGAAAGTAAGAAAATGAATGGGGGACCAGCCCCATGGCATAGTGGTTAAGTTAGGCACGCTCCGCTTTGGTGGCCCAGGTTTGCAGGTTTGGATCCTGGGCAGGGACCCACACCACTCTTCAGCCATGCTGTGGCGGCCACCCACATATAAAGTGGAGGAAGATTGGCAACAGATGTTAGCTCAGGGCTAATCTTCCTCAGCAAAAAAAAAAAAAAAAAAGAAGAAGAAGAATATCTAATTTAATCCTATAAAACTCTGGGAAGTAGATATTATTATTCCTATTCATAAACGAGGGCACTAAGCACAAAGAGAGGAAGAGATGTTCTCAAAGTCACACAAGTAACCAGTGTAGGTGGAATAGCCCAGAAAGTGTCATGGGCTTGATTCAGATTCTCATCACCCATTCTCTCTTTGGCACGTCAATGTCACCTGCCCTGATCACTGTAATGAGTCCACTCCCAGAGCTTATTTATGACCTCTTCATTCTTTTTTTTTTTTTTTTTTTTTGTGGGGAAGACCAGCCCTGAGCTAACATCTGTTGCCAATCCTCCCCTTTTTGCTGAGGAAGACTGGCCCTGGGCTAACATCCATGCCCATCTTCCTCTACTTTATATGGGACGCCGCCACGGCGTGGCTGACGAGCAGTGTGTCAGCGGGCGCCCGGGATCCGAACTCACGAACCCCAGGCTGCCAAGCGCAGAGTAAACTGCTGCGCTACCGGGCGGCCCCTGACCTCTTCATTCTTAAATCTCTCGGTGTTCATTGTTGTAAAAGTCTCTACTGCTTTGACTAGGACTGCCCCTGGGTGTACAGGGTCTTAAGCAAATAATTTTTTGCAGGCCACCTATCTATATAAACAATATGATTAAAAATGTATAACAGAATTCATGGGCCCATGTGAGGTATGGTGATTTATCAACGAATATATGGAATAATGGTTAGTGAGGTAGTGCTTATATATTTATTTATTGTGCATCCAGTGCACCAGGAGCCTGGCATGAGCTTTTTTTTTTTCCTCTGAGGAAGAGTAGCCCTGAGTTAACATCTGTTGCCAATCTTCCTCATTTTTTTTTGCTTGAGGAAGATCAGCCCTGAGCTAACAGCTATGCCAGTCTTCTACTTTATACGTGGGTCGCCACCACAGCATGGCTGATGAGTGGTGCAGGTTCATGCCTGGGATCCAAACCTGTGAACCCAGGTCACTAAAGCAGAATGTGCTGAACTCAACCACTGCGCCACTGGGCCAGCCTCCTGGCATGAGCTTTTGCTCCATTAGTTTTCTGAGAAGGAGTGCTTAAGAGGTATGTTTTTTGAGATCTTGCATATTTGAAAATGTATTTATTCAACTCACACTTGCTTGATAATTTGCCTAGGAATAAATCCTGGATGGGAAGCTAACTTCCCTCAGAATATTGAAGGTATTTTTGTTAGTGAAAGTATAGGCTAACTTCCATAACAAAGAAACCCCAAAATACAGTGACTTAAACATCTGATTAATAGTTCCTATGTTGCCTCTTCTAATTTTCACCTCTTTTTCACTACTTTCTTGGAGATTTCCTCAACTTCATCTCTACCTCTTTTATTGAATTAAAATTTTTTTCTGCTATTGGATCTTCTCTGTCTTGTTCTTTGTTATTTCTAGAAAACACTTTGCTCTTGTTTCAAGGATGCTAAATCTTCTCTAATATTTCCGAACATGGTAATTGTAGTCAAAAAACCCTTCTATTCCTGCACTGTTCTGTTTTCTTGAGTCCCTTTCTCTTTTTAAGTGTCTGGTGATCTTGGCTTTCTCTTCATATTTAAGAGTGAGTCACTAAAAAAGGTGATTATCCCCATTGATGGGGCTTTTCAAAGGAAGGGGAAGAGGTCTCGCCCTTGGTATGGGACCCTCAGTATCAGTACCTTTAGGTGTTTTCTCTTGGGTTGCTTGATTTCTCCAGAGACAATGTTCCACTTTCCTGTTTTGAGTGTATAACCCTGGCCATCAGCATTCTTGGCAGCATTTGGAGAAAGAGGACTAGGGACTCACTGTTTAGTGTATTGGCTTTCACTTAGGTTTTCTGTTTTCAATAGGGCACATCTACCTGATGTCTCAAATCCAGAGTCCCCCTTGCTCTATCAGAGGATAAACTTTTAGTCTTCTGTTGGGAAGAAGGAGGGAGAATTGCCTGAGTGGGTTATTAAAGGAATATGGGGGCCATTTGCTTGCTTCTCATACAGATTTTCGATCAGTTCTACTGTATTTAGTCTTACCTGCACCCCTGTCTTCAGGGATCATTGGTACTCCAGTTCTTGAGCCTTTCTGGGGATCTGTGCTGATCGGCCCACCCACCCCTGTAGGCATCTGGTCTGCTAAATTAGTTACCACTTTTCCATCTGCTTTCAGCTTCCAAAATATAGATGTCATCTCTTATCTACTCTTGTATCATCTCCAATTCTCTTTATAATTATGCTTTTTTTTTTTTTGTGGGGAAGACCAGCCCTGAGCTAACATCTGTTGCCAATCCTCCCCTTTTTGCTGAGGAAGACTGGCCCTGGGCTAACATCCGTGCCCATCTTCCTCCACTTTATATGGGACGCCACCACGGCATGGCTAACAGGCAGTGCGTCTGCGGGTGCCCGGGATCCGAACTCGCGAACCCCGGGCTGCCAAGCGCGGACTAAACCGCTGCGCCACCAGGCGGCCCCTAATTATGCTTTTTAAAAAGTACCTTAACTGGCATTTAAGTGGAGAGAGGAATGAAAGCAAAGAAGGGGCAGAGGTTCAGTTCTTCATGATTAATTGCAAGAACACTTTTTCTTTTAAGTAGTGCCACTCTTCCATTTTTTTCTAGTCTCTCCTTCTGGAACTTTTAGATGGATGTTAGAACTTCTGGATTTATTCTCCATGTTCCTCTACATTTCTTCCTCACTTTACAAAGCCTTATTTCTGTATTTTGTACTTTGAGAGAATTCCTTGGCTGAGTCTTCCAGTTCACAAATTCACTCTTTAGCTGTGTCCATTTGCCACTGAGTTTTAATCTCAACAATTATAATTTTTTATTTCCTAGTTCTTTAATTTCTTCATTTAATAACTTACAGTTCCTGTTTTATGATTGCACTACCCATCCTCATCTCTTTGAAGATATTAATTATACTTATTGTAAAGTCCTATTCTGATACCCTATTAATTCTATTTCATTGGGTTTAAGTTCTTCCAATTTTTTGAGTTTGTGTGTCTCTAATGACGTCAGAAACTTCTCATCTGTCTGGTAATTCTTTTTTTGTGCTCTTCTCTTCATAGTTGATGTTATTTACTAGACTGTCTACTGTCTTGGCTTTCACAGCCTAACTGGGGAGAGGGGCTGCCATTGCTGTCAGAGTTGCACTCTCTATTTGTTGTCACTGAAAGTTGGAAGTGGATGAGATGTGCTGCTGGTGAGGTACATGGGAAGTTGGAGTACATAGTGTGACTTCTCCTTATTCCCTGTGGATGGCTTCCATGTGGCTACCACTCCGCAGGACGTTGGTCTTGTTTCCTCCTGAGGGAGAGGAATATATTCCTCTCTCTCTATTCCTGCTGATGTTCTAGGCTACAGTTTTCCCTTTCAATCTAATCTAGTGTGATTTCCTTTTGCAAGTTCTCTTCTTCTATTCCACCAAGCATTCACTTTCTAATTTTGGAGCATAGTTATTAATTTATTTATAATATGTTTCTATAGATCGAGTCTGGTGTAGGAGGGTAGACTCTAGTATCTATCAGTCCACCATCTTGAAATCAGTATTGGGTGTTTATTCTGTACTAAATCTCCTTGTATTGGTGACTGAAAAGATATTTTAAAAGTCTTGTGACTCTCACACTATGAATCAAATAAGCAAAAAGTAGTTTAACTGATATATCCTGCCTCACCAGTTTGTTACAAAATCAGGTTACACTCCTTTCAATATTTAGATTAAACTATTCTTTACCTCCACCCTGCCCAATAGGATATGTTCTTTTTCCTTCTCCAGGATCCTTCTTCCATAATGATAGTTAACAGTTCTATATTACTTACTTTGGGCCAGACATTCTTCTAAGTGCTTTTTACATCTATTAACTCATTAACTCCAGACTCCTCAGGGAAGCTTATTAAGTTTAATTGTTTAGTATTTGCTATTATTATCTTGAATAGAACAAAATCTGAAAACCTGCTCAGTGTGTCAGAGATTCTTGGTTTTTTGGTTTGTTTTTCTTTTGACTTTTGTTACTGTTACTTGAATGTGGATTGCTGGTGAATCTCAGGTTGCCTAATGATTTTGCTCCTTGTCTACTGATAAATGATCCGTTGTACACTGGTCAGTGAGAGTATCACATCCTCTTGGACAGAGATTGGTTAAGAAGTGGACACATGGCCCAGGGTGGGCTAATCAGAGCAAAAGAGGCTTATTTCTGGGGCTTTGATGGAAATACAGAGAATGAAGTCTTTGTATTTCCACTGTGGCTGCCAAGCTTGTAGACTTTAGGCCTGTTGACTCCAGTGGCCTCCACTTGGTGAAAGCCTATCAGAAAATAAAGCCAACATAGAAGAAAGCAAAGCTGGGTCATGGAGGGAGAGAGAGGGACCGAGTGCTGATGATATTGTTTGAACCCCTTGATCCAGCCACATCTGCGGTCAGACTACTCCTGACTTTTAAAATTACAGGAACCAATACGTCTTTT
The DNA here is from genome assembly GCA_031878705.1 of Tapirus indicus. Lineage (NCBI taxonomy): Eukaryota > Metazoa > Chordata > Mammalia > Perissodactyla > Tapiridae > Tapirus > Tapirus indicus. Next base: position 11,386,369 of record CM062932.1, read on the forward strand.
CTTTTTTAAAAGCGCTTTGAATTGACTTTCTGTTACATATGAACAAAGAATCCTGAATAAGAATCCTTGCAAGCGGCAAGACAGTGGCACAGCCCCTAGGCTGGAGCACATGGGCACCTGTGGTCTGGGTCCAAGAGACAGTGACTTAAAACAATGTGCCAACCTGTGAGCAGTGTTAGCCCCAGACAGCCCAGAATCTGTGGAAGTGAGTTTGGATGTGGAGTGAATTTCTCGCTATCTTCCTAGGGTCCTTTTCCAGGTGGTACTCTTCTCTTAATTGCTGGGACCTTCTCCTCTCAGAGGTTGGAGCTTGGCATCTCTTGGCTTTTTTCATATTTCCACAACCTCTCTGGGTAAGTCAGCCAGTTTAAAGGACACTGATTTGGGTGTGGGAAGACTGTCTGCCCAGTGATTGGCCTTATATTTTCACTTTGACTTACTATTTAATATTTCTTTTTTTTTTTCCTTATATGGTTGAAAGTAGAAATCGTCTGTTTTTTTTCTGGAGAATTGTTTTTTGGGGGTTGAGTTTTGTCCTGGTGCCTGCCCACTAATCTTAGGAGGGATGGCAAGACGGTTCTGTCCACCAGTTCTAGAAGAGGTTCTTTAAAGTAGGTCATCTTGAATTGGCCTCTCCTATTTAATTTGTGTTTATTCACAACTAATGTTCCAAATCTTTCCATCATTAGATAGAGAGCACCTGTCCACTGGCCAACTGGTTTATGTTAATTTTATAGTAGGATTTGTTATCTTTTCCATAGTTCCTGGCATCTGGAAGTGTTTTTGTGAGCAGTGGCATAGTTAACCAGATACGCTTTTGAGGGTGTATTTTGGGTGCAGTTTTCTAAATCTTCCTTCCACAAATCCATGCTAAAGCATTAATTTGTGAGCAGTTATGGTCTCCACCTAACATCAAAAAGTGGCATGTAAAGCCAGTGACATCATTAAAGTTTCACTAATGCATGTTCCAGAAATGTCACAACTCTTGCTCAGGCCACAGTGTCACCAACATTTAAAAAAAAATCAGTGATTTATTTTACAAAGGATTTTTTTTTAAATAAACTTTTAATTTTAGAATAGTTTTAGATTTACAGGAAAATTGCAAAGACAGTACAGAGAATTTGTCACCAATATTTTGAAATTTGTTTGAGAATTTTTAGGTTGGAGGTTCCCTCTGAGTTTATTTGGTGGTGACCCTGTGCTTTTGTATACCAGCTAAGTAGAATATTTCAGGCAGTAGCTGGATCTCAGTCACTCTTGTCAAGAAACCCTTATATTGAAGAATCATTTCCTTCTCATTATATTTGTGCAATTGTGGTCACTTTCTGGATTCTGGTGGGATACGCCTCTGCACGGTCCGAGAAGTAATTGATCAGCACAAATAGGCCTTTAAGTTTCCACCTATCAGTCTTTGAGGATAATGTGTGGATATACAATTTATGAGTATTATTTTGGACAGCATATAAAGGCAAAGTGTTGATGTTAGTAAGGGTTTTGTGTATGTATTGGGTATAACAATTAGATTTGACTTTCTCAGCCATCTTATACTCAAATGGCCAACTATGCCATATTTTATAACAAAAATGTACAATTAAATATTTTATTATATATTAAAATATTTTCTTATGCATAAAATTATATGATTCGATGATCTTTTTTTTGTTGCAAAGTGGTTTTAAATCAACCTTAGTGAGGTATAGTTTATATACAATGAAATGCATTCATTTTAAATGTGCATTCCCTTGAGTTCTGATAGATTTATACATCCCTATATCTATGACCACATAAATATATGGAACATTTTCATTATCTCAAAAATATTCCTTTGTGCCCCATACCAGTCAACCTCCCTGGCCCCAGGCAACCATTGGTTTGCTTTCTGTCACCATAGATTAGACTTGTCTTTTCTAGAGTTATATGTAAATGGAATCATATATCATATACTCTTTTGTATCTGGCTTTATCCACTCTGAATAGTGTCTTTGTGATTTATCCACTTTATTGTGTATATCAATAGTTACTCCTTTTTATTTTGAAATATGTATAGATTCACAGGAAATTGCAAAAGATAGGACAAAAATGTCCCATGTACATCTTAATGTTAACTATAGTACAATATCAAAACCAGGGAATTGACACTGGTACAATGGGTGTGTATAGTTCTCTGCCATTTTATCACATGTGTAGATTTGTGTAACCACCATTGCAAGTGAGATAGAGAACTATTCCATTACCACAAGGTCTCCCTGGTTTCACACTCTCCTTCCTCCCCTCACCATCCCTAACTCCTGACAACCACTAATCTGTACTCCATAATTTTGTCATTTCTAGAATGTTGTATAAATGGAATCGTACAGTATGTGATCTTTTGAGATTGGCCTTTTTTCCCTCAGAATAGTGCTCTTATATCATATAGTTGGGGCATGTTTTTTGTGTGTGTGAGGAAGACTAGCCTGAGCTAATATCTGTTGCCGATCCTTCTCTTTTTGCTGAGGAAGACTGGCCCTGGGCTAACATCTGTGCCCATCTTCCTCTACTTTATATGAGACCCTGCCACAGCATGGCTTGACAAGCAGTGAGTCAGTCCATGCCCAGGATCGGAACCTGCGAACCCCAGGCCGCCGAAGCAGAGTGCACGTACTTAACCCCTATGCCACAGGGCTGGCTCTGGGGGGCATGTTTTTTATTTTTATTTTTTTTTATTTATTTTTTGTGTGTGTGTGGGGAAGACCAGCCCTGAGCTAACATCTGTTGCCAATCTTCCCCTTTTTGCTGAGGAAGACTGGCCCTGAGCTAACATCCGTGCCCATCTTCCTCTACTTTATATGGGACGCCGCCACGGGATGGCTGACAGGCAGTGCGCGTCCGCGGGCGCCTGGGATCCGAACTCGCGAACCCCGGGCTGCCAAGCGCGGACTAAACCGCTGCGCCACCGGGCGTGGGGGGCATGTTTTTTAATCCAGTGTGCCAATTCACTTGGCCTTCTCTGACTCGGGTGGGGAGGGAGAGTGGCACCTTATTATCTCTGGGTGGGGATGGAAGTCTAGGATCCCCATGTGGTCTCCCCTGATGTTTTGGAAGGGAGGCCTCATGAAAGTCCCAGATCTCCACCCAATCTTCTCTGATACCATCCTGGCAAGGGGATGTTAGAGGTGCCTTGTTACAGCCACATAAGAGTGGAAGTCTAGGCTCCCCAGTCAGCATTTGTTGATGGGGGTGATGATGGGGCTGTGGGTCTTTCTGGGGTGTTTGGCTAGAATAGAGCGATTATGTCCAAAAGTTTTCTCTCTTGCTAATTTGCCCCTTTCCTCTTTCTTTGGCCAGGGAGATTTCCTGGAGATTTTTTTGATTGCGCCCATTGATGTTCTCAGATTGGCACCTTCTCCAGCATCCAGACCCGTATATATGAGGCAAAAAGAAACCCAGGGAACTCACTGCCATGTTATTCCTAATGTCCCAAGGTCTCTAGCTGGTCTTTTGTCTTGACCTTTTAGTTTTCTTATGTTTGTTTTATATATAATGTCTGTAGTTTTTAGCTGTACTTAGTGAGAAGTATAGGGAGAAGTGTATCTAGTTCAACTTCAGTTCATTCCTTTTTTTTTGTTTAGTAATATTCCATTGGACAAACCACAGATTGTTTATCCAATTACTTGTTGAGGCACATTTGGATTGTTTCCAGTTTTTGGCTTCATGAATAATGCTGCTTTGAAAATGATTTACTGCTTCTATGAACATACATCATCAAGCCTTTGTGGAATTGCTGAGTCATATGCTAATTATATGTTTAACTTTATAAGAAACTGTCAAACTTTTCCAAAGTAGTTGTACCATTTTACTGTCCCACTAGCAATGTTCCAGTTCCTCTCCATCCTCACCAATATCTGATATTGGCAGTCTTTTAAGTTTTAGTCATTCTAGTTTTAATTTGCATTTCCCTCATGACTGATGATGGTGAACATCTTTTCATGTGCTTATGTGCCATTCCTATATCTTCTTTGGTAATGTGCCTGTTAAAATATTTGGCCTATTTTGTTTTATTGGGTTGTTTGTCTTCTTATTACAGAGTTGTAAAAGTTCTTTATATATTCTGGATACAGTTCTTTTATTGGATATATGTTTTGCGGATATTTTCCCCCAGTCTGTGGCTTGTCTTTTCATTGTGTTAACAGTGTCTTTTGAAGAGAACAAGTTTTTAATTTCGATGAAGTCTCGTTCATCAATTTTTTTTCTTTTATAGTTGATAATTTTTTGTCCTAAGAAAACTTTACCCAAACCAAAGTAAAAAAAATTTCTCCTAAGTTTTTGCTAAAAGTATTATAGTTTCAACTCTTATATTGGGGTTTATATTTTATTTTGAGTTATTTTTATATATGGTATGAGGTAAGGGTTGAGATCCATTCTTTTGCATATGGATATGCAATTATTCCAGCACCTTTTGTTGAGAAGACTGATCTTTTGTTGAAAAGACTATCTTATATTACCTTGGAACCTTTGTTGATGGTCAATTGACTATGTATGTGTGGGTCTATTTCTGGACTCTATTCTATTTATTTATATGTCTATCCTTACACCAATATCACACTGCTAATAGCATTTATTACTATTTCATATATTAATATATATTAATATTTAATAATAGAGTAGGCTAGCTTTATGGTTAGCTAATTCTGGAGTAAGTCTTGAAAGTGAGATAGTATAAGTCCTCCAACTTTGTTCTTATTTATCCAGAGTTTTTGGATATTCTAGATCCTTTGCTTTTCTATTTAAGTTTGAGATTCAGCCTGTCCATTTCTACAAAATAACTGTCTGGTATTTTTATTGGTATCATGTTAATTTATAGATCAATTTAGGGAGAATTGAAATCTTAACATATTAAATCTTAAGTATACTGAACTATCCTTAACTATACTGAAATCTTAACTATTCTGATCTATGAACATGGTATATCTCTTCATTTATTTAGGTGTTCTTTAATGTTTCTTGCAATGTTTTGTAGATTTTACTTTTCAGTTTTGGTCATTTCTTATAATTTTGAGACCAGTTTTCCCTCCTTTCTTCCTCATTCCCTCTATTTCTCTATATCTCTCCCTTCCTTCCTCCCTCCCTTCTTTCCTCCCTTTGTTTGTTCATTCATCCCTTTCTTCCTTTTAGTCTTTCATTCTTTTTCTCTTTTTAAATTCAGCCATATAGTATATATCTTGACTCCTGTGGTCATTTCATGAATTTATTAAAATTTAAGATGTGTTCTGTAGATAAATACATTTGGGATAACTTAAAATAGTTAGCCAGAGGTTACAGCTAAGCACACAGCACTCCTGTGTGAAGAGGTGGTATAGGATAGTCATTAAGAGCACAGACTGTGGAGCCAGACACTGTGTTTGCAGTCCTGGCTCCACCATTACTAGATGTGTGATGTTAGGAAAATTACTTCATCTCCTTTGTGCTTCAATTTCTTCATTTGTAAAACTGCAAAAATAATAGTACCTACACTATGACTTTTTGGAGGATTAAAGGTGAATACATGTGAAGTGATTAGAAAAGTGACTAGTAAACACTGGATTCATGTATGATGATACTATTATTATTATGACCCCCTGTCTACTGGGAGAAGCAGCCCTGTAGTGACAACAATAGTAAAATGCATAAGAATTCTAACCGACGCCTAGGAGCACAGAGATCAGAAGGGTCAGGGAAGTCTTCAATGGAGAATTGATATTTGGATTGATTCTTGAAGAATGAACATAACTCACTAAATATATGAGGAGAAAGGAGCATCCTAGGCATATGAAGTCCAGGTACAAAGACAGAGAAGTCTGATACATCAAAGTGCTTGTGGTGAACAGTAACTAGTTTGTGGGGCTGGAGAGTAGAATTCATGGAAGAAGACGGTGGGAGCGTGCAATTGGAAAGGGAGGCAGGAGCCAGATTACCATGGGCTCATATGTATAGTGAAAGCCATAAGAGAAAATGCAAAACTTGTGTTGAACCTGCTCATTGAACTTGGGGAGGAGATGGTACCGGTGAAGACAATGAGTTTTTTTTTTTTCTATCTGAGCAGGACCTTAGACATGGGTTCATCAACAAGCAGTGACAGAACTATATACCAGGGAAGTTAGGAGTGATGGAAGAGGTGAGAGGCAGAGACATTAGTAAAGGTATATGTGGTGGCAGTGTGTGAGACAGACAATAACAGGAGTAACATAATGTTGAATGGGCCCTTTCTTCATTCATTCATTCATTCAACTAATATTTGCTAAGTATCTACTATGTGCCACATACCCCAGTACTTGTAGATATTGAGGACATAGCATGAGCAAAGAGACAAAATCACACTCTTATTCTGTCATCCACTATATAGCAAATCTCAGGCATCATATTTTACCTTTCAATATTTTTGTATGTATCTCTTAGTGATAGACTTTAAAAAACATAACCACCATATTATTATCACAATATCATTTGTCATACCATGCCATATAATAGCATCATATCATTTAATAGTCAGTACACATTCACATTTTCCCCAGTGTTTTAAAAATGTCTTTTTTACAGTTAATTTCTTTGAATCCAGATTCCATTAATCTCTAACAGCTCTGCATACTCTCTTTTGTAACCTTTCATGCCACTTAAAATTTTTTTATTTTTAAATTATCATACAGTAAAATTGACTCTGATGCACAGTTCTATAAATTTTAACACATGTATAGGTCCATGTAACTACCACCACAATCAGGATACAGAACAATTCCTTCACCACCATCCCCCCAAACTCCCTGGCGCTCTCTAAGTCACACCTTTCGTGCTGTTTTATATGTTGGAAAATTGAGATGTTTGTTCTGTAGAATTTCCCACGGTCTGGATTTGGTTGATAGCACTCTTGCAATGTGGTTTAGCATGTTTCTCTCGTTCCTCTATTTTCTGTAAATTGGTAGGTAGATCTAGAGGTTTGATTAGATTCAAGTCCAATTTTCTTTCTTTTTTTTGGCGAGAATACTTACAGATGGTGGTGTGATTTTTCCTATTGCATCATATTTGGTGGGAAATAATGTCTGGTTGAATCACTTTTAGTGATTCTGAGATTCATCATTGGGTTCACTTGTTATCAGCTTGACCCATTCATTATAGAGTGCCCCATCGACCATTCACCTAATGGACATTACCTAAATCTGTTATTTCATTAGGGATTACAAAATGGTGATTTTCTAATTCTGTCATTTCTTTTACATTTATTAACTGTAATTCTTCTATTCCAATCTACATTTAACAGAAGAAAAAGATTAATCAGGAAGAAAGTGGGCAATCATTTCTTTGAGGGGTTGGTAGCCCCATGTATCCAAGTTAGGTGATATTGAGAGAACCATTTATAAAGACTTGGGATGCTTTCCAGAAGGAGAACCCAACCTCTGCTTCCCAACTGGATGCTGGTTGAGCAGCAGAAACGAGCCTGCCCTGTGCTGTTGACTGAGTATGAAGAAAGTATGTGAAAGACTTCTTGGGACAACTTGAGCTGCACCGTCTGGAGACTGGGGAGGTACACAGAGGGGGGCCTGATCCTTGCTCTTTCGCCTCTCATCCTTTCTCTCATCCTGTTTCTGGAGGAGCCAGAGCTGTATTATAAGTTGGGGAGAGGAAGGAAGGGAAAACAAGGAAGAAAATATTTAAAGACACAGACCACTGCCTCCATTTTCCCCTTTGCAGGGTTTTTAAGTCTCAGTCAGGCCTGAGCTGGGGGAAAGGGAATAAACTTTGAATTGGATGAGAAATGCAAATTTGATAATAGATTAGAGCTTTTAATATCCGAAATTATCATTGTTTTAACAGCCAGAGTGGCACAAAAAGCTAGAGGATCTTAGATGCTAATTATGCAGGTCTATTCAGTTTGTGAAAATTCTTTTAACTGTATACACATGATACTTTTCTATATGTATCTTTTATTTCAATAAAAATTAAAAGAAAGCTATAGGTTGTAATATAATCCAGAGGTACAGAAGGGGGATCACACAGCAGGTTTGAGGACAGTGGAGAGTTAAAGAGATTTTGTGATTGTGCCCCACTGAGTCCTGCCGGTTTATACCAGTGACCCTCTACTGTACCCACAGTCTGATGTAGCTGGGGAAACACCAGGTATGTATGCCTTGCTGGGACATTTCATCATGAAATTAATGGAAAGGGTTTCAGGCTAGGGAGTGACATTTTGGAATATTCACTATAGTCAATGTGTCAGTAGATTGGAGACCAGTGGAGTTAGGCAGGGTGGTCAAGAGGCTGTAGTGGAAGTTGAGGCTGGAATAGAGTGCTACATGGGCATGAGGATTAAGATCACATTTATACCTCCAGCCCGTACCCCTCCTTTGAGGATCTCTGTACACAATTGCCTCTATGTATCAACTTTTAGATATTAAAAGGCACCTCAATCTTAACACATTCAGCCTGAACTCATGCTCTTTCTCCCAAAACCTGATTCTATTCCAGTATTCCCAGTCTCTGTGAATCACTTCCACCATATATCTAGTTATGCAAGCCAGAATCTAGAAGTCACTCTTACCTCCTCCTCCCCTTTGCCAAGCCCTGCTGATCGTATCTCTTAAATGTCTCTTGAATCCTTTAGTGTCTCTGCATCTCCATGATCTTTACCCTTGTTGAAGCTGTCTGGGCTATTGCATTAGGATCCTAATTGGTCCACCCTTGCCCACTCTGACCTGCATCCAGTTCATTCACTACACTAAAGCTGATTGATCTGCATTATTCAGGATTCTTATGGCTGGATCCATTCTCAAGAAGGTTTTTCCCATGTGGCAGCTCCCACTGCCTCCAGGCTAACACCCTGCTAGATGAGTGATGCCACTGTCAACATAGAGATGGTATTTGAAGGCATTGGAATAGATAAACTTCACCAGGGATGGTTATGTGAAGAGAAGACGACCATGGGCAGAATCCTGGGGGCACTGGTTGCTAGGTTACAGAAACAGCCAGGATGCTTGTTACTCCTAGGACCCAATCCATCTTCATGTGACCAAAAGGGAGTGTTCAGAATATTTGGCCAAATCAAGAAGTCTGCCCCTTCCCCACTTTTTTTGTCCTTCTCTAAGTTTTATTTCTGTGAGGCTTTGGATCTCTGACTCACCCAAAGGAATCGGTCAGCTATTGCTTTGTTCCGATCCCCAGGTTTCTTAAAATTTCCTCTCCTTCCTGGGTGTAGTTGATTGTTCTGGAGATAAGCACCCGACTGAGGCTGGACCAGTCCTTCCCAGGAATTTGGAAGTAAGGCTAAGAGACTTCAGCTCAGACTGATGAGATAAAGAGGACTTCCTGTGTTCCCTGAAGTGCTCTGGTCCCTAGTTCCAGCCTTTTCTGAGCCTGTTTCTGAGGCCCAGCCATATCTCTGTCCTTGGGTTCTGTGAGAAACCCCAGGTTCCTTACAGTATGATTTCCCTTACAAATTTAAGATGGCTTAAGTGGGTTTCTGTTACTAGAACTCAAAATAATCCTACCTGATGACCCTCAGAGAACACTGTTTAAATTCTTTCTTATGAGCCTAAAGACTGCCTGACATTAGTCATGACATTGGTTTTTTTTTCTCTCCTGGAGAAAAAGATGGAAATAAGAGACTGTATATATTAAACAAATTACCACCAAGTTCTTTCTTGCAAGATAAATGTTGTAAAATCTAAGTCTTGCAATACAGGAAGAACTTCACTGTTTGCAGAATTCTTACTTGAACTCTTTCTTTGACTATAAATCCTATTCAGCTATGCCTACTTACACATTATTGTTGCTATTCAAGAATAAGAAGGAGTGCCCTTGAACCTGTCCCTCAGTGTCTCCAATGAGAGAACAGAGTTATGAAGAGATATTCACACATGGGGTCAGGTGGCTGTCACCGCTATCATTTTTGTCCCTTTGAAGGATTTGAATGCTTGTTCCTCCTGAGCCCAAGGGCAATCTTCAAGAAAGTGGAACATCAAAAATTCTTGAAGGGTTGAAAAAAAGAAATTTATCTCAGCAGCGGAGGGTTAAAACTTATGTGGATATTGTTCGAATATCTCTTCGTTCTGATTTAACTTGATGATAAACGGAAGAATATTAGAAAAAGTCTTTGACTTGTACCTCTCCTTTTTTGTTCTGAAATTTAGCTCCAGCTCAGGGAGAGATATTTTCTTGTTTTAGGTGAAGTCCTAAAAGAAACTGGGGCTGGGCTTGGTTGTGGGACTCCTTCTGCTGGGGGATTGCTGGGGCCGAGAAGATAGTATCAGAAGGATGGGCGGGGTCGCTGGGAGATTCTGCCCCCATCTCCCCCTCCTGTGTTTTTGCTGTGGGAGACAGTTGAGTTCCCTTTCATTGGAGCCCATAGTTGCTTGGAAGTACAATCAGGGGAAGCCCGATTCCTCTTCAGTTTTACTCCTAGTTTATTTCTTAACATTCTTGTCCTTTGTATCAGATGTTAGGGTCTCATGATTATGCCCTAGGGTGGCTTTAGAACATGTCCACAAATTCTTTGACACCCCATCCATTGAAGGTGCGGTCTGTGTCCTCCTCTTGCTCTGAAACTGGGCGGGTTTTTAACTCACTTGTAACCAATGGTGTGTGATGGAAATGATGTGTGAATTCTGAGGCCAGGTCAGAAAAGATGCCACAGCTTCCACTTTGTTTGCTCAACACCCGTTTTTGGAGCCCTGAGCTACAAGGTAAGAAGTCTGAGCAGGCCGTATGGTCGATAGCTCCAGCAAAGGTCTCGGCAGACAGCCAGCGGTAAACGCCAGACATGGAGGTGAAGGCACCTCCACGTGAATCCAGTCCTAGCAGTTGGGTCTTCCAGCCGAGGAGCCTTCCCAGCTGAGGCCCCAGAGGTCATGGAGCAGAGACAGGTCTTTTCTGCTGTGCCCCCATCTGCATTCCTGACCCACAGAATCTGTGAGCAAAGTAAAATGATTGTTTTAAGCCTTTCCGTTTTAGGTTAACTTGTTATGCACCAATAGTATTCAGAACACACTCCCAAACTGACTTCCCCACCCCGCTATACAGCTAAAAGCTTGGAGGGCAGTACTTAACTCGTAGTCTCCTAGGCAGGCTGGCTCCCAAGAAGAAAATAAATGGAGGAGCCGAGTCATACCTTCCCATTTTATTCTTCCCGTTAATACCAATGAGATATGTCATTCCGTCGCCCCTGAGACCTGGAACTTTACACGGTTTAAGCTTCCTCCTCATCAAAGAAACATGAGGAGAGGGGCACAAGTGTTCACCTCTGTCAAGAGGGTATTTTAAAGAGTTTCTTCTGCATCCCTCCTCTCCAAATTATTCATTTTATTCTTTTATTTCTTTTTGTTTTGTTATAGTGTAATAATATAAATTATAGTAAAGTTAAATAAAAGAATGGTTATGATAAAAAGCTTTATAAATTTGTTATATAATTATATAATAAAAAGTTGTAATAAAGTTTAATAAAAGTTGTATTAAAAGAATAAAAATCCTTTTATTTGTTTTTGTTATTTTGTTCTCTCTCGTTTTAGAGGTTCTCTTCCAATGTTTTGTATTCCTTGGCTATCTTCATGCAAATGTGAGGCATTACAAAGCTGACTGGAAGCTCCAAGACTTGTGGATGCGCGGGCCTCACACAGGGAAACTAGGAGGTGAATGTGCTCTGTCATTGGGTATACCCCCAAATGTTAGTTAGAACAAGGAGGCCTTTTCTCTGGAGTGGTGATTCGCAGAAAAGAACTGCCCCATCTCCTGCTTTGGTAGTATGAGCTGCTCGTAAATCGAGGAGCAGGGTGAGGAAGGCCTGTGGTCCCCATCATTCAGTGTTAAGCTTCACTTAATCTCCCTGTTTTCAGTCCCATCCCTCACCCTACCCTCTCTACCCTACCTGTTCTCCCCAAGTCCAGAGCATCCCATTTCTTCAAAGGATAAACCTCCCGTCTCTCCCCGTGTGGAAGGGTGCTAACCTGCGTATGTTGAGTGTGAGAGGATTTAGCTGTCTGATCCCTCAGTAACACACTTTCAAGCACCCCCTCATTTTAGCCTCATGTCCCACCTACAGCTTTTGTGGTACCTTTGATACTGGCTCAACAAAAGGTTGACATAGGGGAAGCCATATTGTAGGAAAAAACCATATTGTAACTTTGAATGACCTTTGCTTAACTAACCCAGCTGGATATGCACCCTCCAGGAGAAGTTCATGCTTGGTAGATTTTATGGCCCCTCCCAGCCACAAGAAGTCAATGACTTTTTTCTTTTGAGTTCCTTAGGAATGTGATGACCCTGGGGCAGAGAGTCTATGGTGATAGACATCATCAATGATAAAGATCTGGGTATAGGGCAGTTGCTGGGGTCTCTGATGCATGTCCAGTAAAATAAAAGATTATCAGGAACTAAGACCAGATGTCTGCCCCCACCTGGAGATCAGATGGATGCCCCTGCCCAGAGACCAACTGCCTCCCGCGCCCAGAGACCAGCCCCCTATATAACTGGCCTGTAATCTTTGTTCTGTAAGATGATTCTTTTGGACATTAGTCGTCCATCTTCCCCTTTGCTAGCAAGCTGTAATAAAACCCTTCCTCTCCCACCGCCTTGCCTCTTGACTATTGGGATGTCTTGCGTGGCAGGCAGACACGTCCCCCTTGGGCGGTTACACCTTGACTCTCAAGGGCTGAGCCTTTCCAGGTTCTGTGGGGTCTAATTGCCTCATTTCCCATTGGGTACCCCTCTTCAGGGTTAGGAAGATTAAATTGCCCAAAGTTACACATCTAATCTTGGAACTCAGACTCAAACTCAGGTTCGCCCATCTTCAAACCTCTATATTTCTTAATTTATTTTATGAAGCTAGAATAAAGTCTGATAAACCTGAGAAAATAGAGTACCAGAAGATTCATTTTCAGAATATAGATGCAGGATTCCTAAATAAAATGTTAATAAACTGAATCCAGCACAATATTGAAAAATCTATACATGATAGACAACTCAGTGAAGAAATGCAAAATGGAATGAGATACCACTCTTGTGTGTATGTGATTAACTTGGCAGAGATTTAAGAAAGATACTACCCATTGCAGGCAATGGATGGAGGAAATAGGCATTCTCATGTGTTTGCTGTGAGAATCAATTCGCCTCACCTTTCAAGGGGTCACTTTTACTGTATGTAACAAAAGTCTTAATATCCCACACAACTTTTGACTCAGAATTTCCACTTCTCTCAATTTATTTTCAGGAAACAATTGTGATATGCACAAAAATTTAACTATGGGAATATTCATTTCAGTGTTATTTATAATATTGGAAAATTAATAACAATTTATCTGTCCACTAATATGGGCTTGATAAAATAAATTATAATATTAGACATAAAATAATGTTGAAGAATTATTTTATTTTTTTGGTGAGGAAGATTAGCCCTTAGCTAACGTCTGCTGCCAATCCCCCTCTTTTTGCTGAGGAAGATTGGCCCTGGGCTAACATCTGTGCCCATCTTCCCCTACTTTATATGTGGGACACCTGCCACAGCATGGCTTGATAAGCAGTGCATAGGTGCGCACCCGGGATCTGAACCTGTGAACCCCAGGCCGCTGCAGCAGAGCACGTGAACTTAACCACTACACCACTGGGCCGGTCCCAACGAATAATTTTAATAAAAAGAAAATACGATAATGATATATTAAGTGAAATACATAGGTTCAAAACAGTATGTTCTCAATTTTTTGTATTATAAGGGATTCCTTCTGTTGCAAGTGACAACAACTCAACTAAAAGTGGCTTAAGAGAAAGAAAAAAAAGTATTGATTCATAATAATACTGGAAAGTCAGGGAGCATAATGCCTTCAGGCAAGTTGGATGCAGGTGCTCAAGGATCATCATTAGTAATGTGTTTCCATTTCTTAGCTCAGCTTTATTTTTTGTTGGTTTTACTTTCATGTAGACTCTCCACAGTGGTGTTAAGCAGGGTGTATTAGTCAGGGTTCTCTAGAGAAATAGAGCCGAAGAGACCCAGGAACGCTAGTGGTGTGTTTCAAAAGCCTGAAAACCAGAGAGCCGACGGTGTAGATTCCAGTCCGAGTCTGAATGCCTGAGAATCAGGAGCTCCGAGGGCAGAAGATTGATGTCCCAACTCAAATAGCCTAAGAGCAACTTCAACCATCTTTCACCTCTTTGTTCTGTTTGGGGGCCCTCAATGGATTGGATAAGGCCCACCCACACTGGGGAAGACCATCTGCTTTACTCAATACACTAATTCAAATACTAATCTCTTCTGGAAACACCCTCACGGACACACCCACAAATAATGCTTAACCAGCTATCTGGGCATCCTGTGGCCAAGTCAAGTTGACACAAAAAACCAGCACAAATCCACCCATTGTCAACTTGGCACCCATACACATCTCCTTAAACCATACTAATCTCCAAGTAAAGACAATAACAAAGTCATAATTCCACCTAACATGATACAGTTGTCCTGCATACAACTGAAAACATACTAACCCATTCCCCAGAAGAGTTCTCCAGAAGGTAAAGTCCTTGAGAGATGTTTACTCTTCTCCTTGATATCCTGTAACTTAAATACTATGATGTAAAATTAACAATACTTAAATACTATGATATGAAGTCAATACATCTTATGGTACGTGATAAGGGAGGAAAGAAAAAAATATATACACACTCAAATATATTCATAACAAAATAAGGAGGAAATAATTATACTGACAATTATAGTCCTCATTTCTCTAACTGGTTATGTGGCTGGTATTTGTAACTAACTTCTACTACCCATTCTGTATTCCTTTCTCCTTCAGCAAGCACCTCAGCTGGTTGTTGTTCTTTACCTGGTAGGGTGACAAAACCTTCATTCCTGAAGGGTCTGGGCCATTAGTATTCCTTCCTGGATTGGATTGTTGTAGCTTTCCATTGACCTTAATCACAGGGCATGGTAATACTAAGAGATACCCTAAGGGATCTCCTGTATTCCACACATACTCTTCCTTACCTCCATTGTGGAGTAATAGTCCAATTTCTCATTTGTAATCAGGATCAATCATCCCAACCAGCACAGTAACTCCCTTTTTTGCCTGTTGATTCAGAGGCGTGAGGAGCCCAAAGTGACTGGGTGGCAGTCTTAACCTCCAGTTCAATGGAATCATTGTTATCTCCTGGTAGAAGCATTCTTCCCTCTGGAACTAAGACCTCTAGGCCAGCAGAATGTAAACAGGAAGCAAAGATTTTGCTAGTGGATCACTAGAGATAATAGTGATGGTGCCACTCCCATTTCCACTCCTGATTCCTGGACCCATGAATCCTGGCTATCGGAGAACAGCACCATATATTGGATGCTGATTCAGAGCATATACAGCCTTCTGGAGCAGCTTTCCTAGCCCTGCAAGATACTACCACCTAGCTGGTGTTGTAACTGAGTCTTCAAAAGGCCATTCCACAGTTCTGTCAAACCAGGATGGTGGGGAATATGGTAAGACCAATACATTCCATGAGCATGGGCCCATTGCTGCAATTCTTTTGCTGTGAAGTGAGTTCCTTGATCAGAAGCAATGCGGTGTGGAATACCGTGGTGGTGGATAAGGCGTTCTGTAAATCCAGATGATAGTTCTGGCAGAAGCATTGCATGCAGGGAAGGCAAATCCATATTCAGATGAAGTGTCTATTCCGGTAAGAACAAAATGCTGCCCCTTCCATGATGGAAGTTGTCCAATGTAATCAATATGCCACCAGCTGGCTGGCAGATCATCTTGTAGAATGGTGCTATGTTGAGGACTCAGTGTTGGTCTCTGCTGCTGGCAGATTGGGCACTCAGCAGTAGCCGTAGCCAGTTGGCCTTGGTGAGTGGAAGTCCATGTTGCTATGCCCGCGCATAACCTCCGTCCCTGCCAGCATCGTCACTTTGTTCATGAGCCTGTTGGGCTGTGGAAAGAGGCTGACTGGTATCCACAGAATGGGTCATCCTATTCACTTGATTATTAAAATACTCCTCTGCTGAGGTCATCCTTTGGTGACATTCACATGGAACACAGATATCTTCGTGTTTTTTGCCTATTCAGAGAGGTCTATTTGTGTATCTCTTTGCCAAATTTCCTTGTCACCAATTTTCCAATCATGTTTCTCCCAAGTCCCTAACCATCCAGCCAAACCATTGGACACATATCTCAGTGTATAATTGCATGTATGGCCATTTCTCCTTCTAAGCAAAGTGAACAACCAGGTGCTCATTTGAAGTTCTGCCCACTGTGAGGATTTCCCTTCACGACCGTCCTTCAGGAATGTCCCAGAAAGGTCCTGTAGTACTGCAGCTGGCCACTATTGAGTGGTGCCTGCATATTGTATAGAACCTTATATAAACCAGACCTGAGTCTTCTCTTCCTCTGTCAACTGATCATAGGGGACTCCCCAGGAGGCCATAGGTAGAGGCTGGGAGAAAGAAGGCAGTGTAGCAGGAGTGGGATCATATTTGGGCCAGTTCTTCATGTAATTTTACTTGTGCTTTCAGGGCGTGCTTAGGCCTGATCATATATATACCACTTCCATTTGATGATGGACTGCTGCTCTGCATGCCCAACTTTATGGCTTGGTGGGTCACACGATATCCAGCTCATGATTGGTGGCTCAGGTCACATGGTAACTTGAGGGTCCATGGTCAAGTATTCAGTTTCTGCTAAGGCCCATTGGCAAGCCAAGAGCTGTTTCACAAAAGGAGAGTAGCTATCTGCAGAGGATGGCAGGGCTTTGCTTCAAAATCCTAAGGGCCTGCACCTCAGTTCACCTATAGGGGCCAGCCAAATGCTCCAAACAGCGTTCCTATCTGCCACTGGCACTTCAAGCACCACTGGATCTGCTGGATCATATGGCCCAACTGGCAGAGCAGCTTACACAGCAGTCTGGACCTGTTGCAGAGCCTTGTCCTATTCTGGGCCCCACTCAAAACTAGCAACTTTTTGAGTCACTTGTTAAATGGGTTGGAGTAACACACCTAAATGAGGAATTTGTTGCCTCCAAAGTCCAAAAAGGCCCACTAGGCGTTGTGCTTCTTTTTTGGTTGTCAGGAGGGGCCAGATGCAACAACTTTTGAAAAAGGAGATATTCCTTATCTTAGAAGGAATAGCTTGACATGCCCTATATCACTGGACCCCTAGAAATTTCGTTGAGTTGGAAGGCCCCTGAATTTTCATTGGATTTATTTCCCACCTTTTGGCATGCCAATGAGTCTAGAGTAGTTGCTACTTCTTGCTTACTAGGTCCAATCAGCATAATGTCATCCATGTAATGGACCAGTGTGATATCTTTTGGAAGGGAAAGGCAATCAAGATTCCTGTGATCAATAGCTGCATACCGGGTGCCAGGGGGATGTGCTACTTTGCTCAAGGAGTGAAACTACATTGAATTTGCCACTTGGTTAAGCTGACGATAAATCACTGTCATTCTCCGAGACCCATCTGTCTTCTGCACAGGCCAGATAGGCAAGTTGAATGAGGGTGCAGTAGGAATCAACACTCCTGCATCCTTGATGTCATTGGTGGTGGCACTAATCTCTGCAATCCCTCCAGGAATGCAGTATTGCTTTTGGTTTACTATTTTCCCAGGTAGAAGCAGCTCTAGTAGCTTCCACTTGGCCTTTCTCATCATAATAGCCCTCACTCCACAGGTCAGGGAACCAATGTGGGGATTCTGCCAGCTGCTAAGTATATCTATCCCAATTATGCATTCTGGAACTGGGGAAATAACCACAATATGGGTTTGGGAACCCACTGGGCTCTCTATGACAGACCTGAGCTAAAACTCCAGTGATCTCCTGACTTATATCAGCCTCTACTCTGACTGGTGGGCCACAGTGATGTTTTGGGTCTCCTGGAATTAGTGTCAGTTCAGAGCCAGTGTCTAGTAGTCCCTGAGAGGTCTGATCATTTCCTTTTTCCCAATACATAGTTACTCTGGTAAAAGGCTATAGGTCCCTTTGGGGAAGGCTGGGAGAAAGATTAACAGTATAAATTTTTGGTAGTGTGTCAGGGCCCTTCCTCAAGGGGACCTGGCCTCTTCTTCATTCAAAGAGTTCTGGGTCTGTGAACTGGCTCAAATATGGGAATTGATTGAGGGACAATGACTCTCTGTGTTTATTATTTCAGACAGACTTTTGTGCACTTGTCCTAGAACTTTTCTGCTTATACAAATCAAGTAAGAATCTAGTAGGCTTCCTATCTGTTTCACTTCTAGAACATCACGATCAACTAGCCAAGGTCTGTGAGAGTCAGACTATTCTGATTACTGCTTTGACTCTGCTTTCCATTTCAACCACCAGGCCCACCTTGCCTTTGGCAGTTGAATGCTGCCACTTGGCCTCTGCCACCCTGGGATCCAATTACTTCCATTGCATTTAGGATTCCCAGTTCAGTGGCTGCAATTCCCACTGTAAGGTCTGGCCTACAGAGAAGGGCAATCACAGAGCTCTTCCAGGATGCTGGGCTCCCCTCACAAATTTATTTCTTATGGTAGTGGTGAAAGATATGTCTTCTGCGTGTTCCCAAGGTGAGTGAGTAGGTTTTAAATGACAAATCCACTCTAACATTTCAATCTCCCTAAGGCTTTGAATCTTTTTCTCTACGTTAAACCAAGGCATGTCCAGCATTTCCAATTTGCTCACTGTGGGCCACCTTTTGATCCATGTTTCAGCCAACCAATTAAACAAACTGTTAGAGCCCTCCCTAAGTCCCCAAGCTGCAATATTAAATGTAGACTCTCTGCTTAGTGAGCCCATATCAATAAATTTGGCCTGATCCAACTTTATATTCCTTCCACTATTATCCCACACCCTAGTGTACATTCCTACACATGCTCCCCAGGGTTCTGTCTGTATAAACTAGAAAACTCAAGTAGTTCTTTTGGAGTTTAGCACACCTCCTAATGGGTCACACTTTACCTCACATTTAGGGGCCTGCTGGGACTTGAGCCTAGTTATAGGTCTAGAAGCAAAGAGGGGTCCTGAGGAGAATCAGCCTTCTCTCTCATGGCAACTGCCTCAGGAGAGGCCATACCAGTTTCCTCAGGGAATGAAGTGTTAATTCCCTCAGCCGGAGGTGGAAAGACTGGTAGCACTGGGGTGGAGAGGCTGCTACCACTGAGGGTAGGGGGAACTCTTTCCCTGGCAAAGAAGACTCATCAGAATTTAGAGGCTCAATGTCTCCAGCTTCATCAGGGTCTTCCCAGATGTCTCCATCCCAACTTACAGGATCTCAATTATTGTCCTCACTTTAACAGTAGACACTTTGCAAGGTTGAGAGTTCAACTTGGATTGTAATTCAGCCAGCTGCAGGACAAGAGTCTGTTTGATTTTCAGCACTCTCAGCTCTGTGGCTACAGGAGATAAGGGTCTCCTTCAGGGCACACATAGGAGCCTTCAGGTCATTTATACAGCACTTGAGCTGGAAATTCAAATTGAAACTGGGGGCCAACTTGCTGTAACTATACTCAGTTGTTTGTTTGCAAAAGTAGTTAGATAAGGCATGACTAAAATCCACCCCATAGATAACATCTCTGAGGCTTGGGTCACCATGGTAATGGGTGGAGTGCTTGAGTTTTTCAGGAACTAAGAGTTGACCCCTTGTCCAGTTCAGGCTGGTTGAGACCATCAACCCATCAACTGGGCCTGTGCAAATGCTCGACAGGTGAGACAAGTGACCTTTTTGATGTCAGGGAGCTAAAAACTCCACCCTTGGGTCAAGGTAACATTTTGTGAACATGCATCCTATGAAGAGGCATGAAGCTTGATTAGGCTTGCGCAGATCATCAATTACCTCACTTCTCCTTACCTCCAATCATCTATTCCCACACTTCAGACTGCCCCACTCCCTTATCCCGTAAATATTCAAGTCCCCATTTTCAAGGAGGCGGATCTGAGATTGATTCTCCCACCTTTTCGCTTGGCCATCTTGCAATTAAATCCTTTCTCCTTGCAAACTTGTCATCTTTTTTTTTTTTGTGAGGAAGACCAGCCCTGAGCTAACATCCATTGCTAGTCTTCCTCTTTTTGCTGAGGAAGACTGGCCCTAGGCTAACATCCGTGCCCACCTTCCTCTACTTTACATGGGACGCCGCCATGGCATGGCTGACAGGCAGTGCGTCGGCAGGCGCCCGGGATCCGAACCCAGGAACCCCGGGCTGCCAAGCGCGAACCAAACCGCTGCGCCACCGGGCCAGCCCCAAAACTCATCATCTTGATGACTGGTATAATTGTGTGGCAGGCAAAGCGAACCTCGTTCGGTAACAAAATCCCTGAGCTTATCCTTCTCTTTTACCACTTTGTCCAGTGACATTAGGAACAATCAGCCAACCTTATTACATTTGTTAGTTTTCCAAACAGTATCATATGCTTAGTCACCTAGCTCCTTGTTTCTTTAAGTGGTTGATTAGGAGTATCCAATGCATATTTTTTGTCTCTCTCTTTTGCCAGAGCATGCCATGGACTATCAGTGCTCTCTTTACTACTGGAAATAGCATCTTTAAATCTAATCAGATTAGAGAGCCAATTCCAAAAACTCCAGACACAATTCAGAAAACTCATCCTTATAATTCTTCCTCTAGAACAACTCCTGGTACCAAAATATGTATTAGTCAGGGTTCCCCAGAGAAACAGATCCAATAGGTATTGGCTCATGTTATTGTAGAGGCTGAGTAGTCCCACGATCTGCCACCTGCAAGATGGAGACCCAGGAAAGCTCTCTCTGAGAGCCAGAGAGCTGATGGTGTAGATTTCAGTTTGAGTCTGAAGGCTTGAGAACCAGGAGTGCTGAGGGCAGAAGATTGATGTCCCAGTTTAAGTAGTCAGGAAGGGAATGAATTCAACCATCCTCCACCTTTTTGTTCTATTTGGGCCCTCAATGGATTGGATGAGGCCCACACACTTTGGAGAGGGCCATCTGCTTTACTCATTCCACTAATTCAAGTGTTGATCTCTTCTGGAAACACCCTCACACACACACACCCAGAAACAATATTTAATCAGCTATCTGGGCATCCTATAGCCCAGTCAAGTTGACACATAAAATTAACCATCACAGAGGTCTACTAGCAGCTCTGGGATTATATTTTACCAATTTAATAACCTAACAGAAAAAGAGTCTTTCCTTCCAAACCATTCCAGCAAAAATCCCAGTGGCAAATTTCTTTGGCCAAGCCTGAGTCATGTATTCCTCTCTTCATCTGAGAGGAAGACTGTAGTAATGAACTATGTAATAATGATGATAGCTGAAATTTATTGAGTACTAATAGTCAGATTATGAATCTGAGTTTGAGTTCTATGATTAGATGTGTAACCTTGGGCAATTTAATCTCCCCAAGCCAGAAGAGGACACATAATCAGTGTCCTCTGTATTATTTCACTTAATCCTCTTGACAACCCCAATAAAATAGATTCTATCACCATCCTCGTTTTAAATAGATGAAGAAGGTAAGGCTGAGGCAGGTTAAGTATTTTATACACGACAAAAGAATTAGCAAATGGTGAGTCTATTCCCATGGATTGAGAATGTGGGAAAAGGCAGTTCCCCAAAGAAGAATCAGATGCTGCTCCTTCTGACATTGAAAATAGAACCCCAAACAGAAACAAAACAAAACAAACAACCCCACAGAATACACAAGGATATAAAAACTTTTAAAAATCTATCATTAATATGCTCATAAAGGTAAAAGAATATATTGCACTCATGTTTTAAGAAAAGGATGATATAACTATGAAGAGAATAAAAAAGAGCCCTTAAAAGTTAAAGCAGGATATAGATCCGAAAAAGGTAATAGAAGAGTTGGAAGATAAACTTGAGGAAATCCCTGAAGAAGATGAAGAGATAGAAAATAGAAGAGGAAAGATAAGATTAGAGAATAGACCCGGTAGGTTCAATATCTGAATAATAGGAGTTCTGGAAAGAGAGAACAGAGGACATTTAGAGAGACAGTCGTAAATACACAACATAGAAAAATTTACCAGAACTGAAGGACATGAGTTTCCAGATTGAAAGGGTCCTTCAAATGCCCAGAAAAAGAGACCCACCAAGACACATCATCATGAAATTTCAAAACACCAGGACAACGTGATCTTAAAATCTTTGAGAGAGAAAAATAGAGAGAGCGAGCGTGAGTGAGCAAATGAGAGAGAGAGCATGCACACACACAAAGATCATATACAAAAGACCAGGAATCAGATTTGGCTTTGCATTTCTCAACAAACAACACTGGAAGCAAGAAGACAACAGAGCAATGCCTCGAAAATTCTGAAGAAGAGTGATTTCCAATATAGAATTCTGTGCCAAGCTAAATTATCAATCAAATACAGGAGTAAATAAAGACATTCTCAGACATGCAATATCTCAAAGCATTTATCTCCCATGCATCCTCTCTCAAGAAGCTACTGGAGGCTGTGCTTCTTGAACAAGAGAATAAACCAAGAAAGAGGAAGACATGGGATTCAACGAATAGAAATCTGACACAGGAGAGAGGCAAAGGGAATCCTCAGGGTGAGGGGGATGGGAGATTCCAGGATGACAGCCGTGCACTAGATGCAGAAGGAAACAAGTTCAGACTGAAGCAGTGTGGCTCCAGAGAGAGACACTGAGGGCTGCTGACACCGTTACCCCCACTACCATCAGGCTGTTTTAAATCAAGGACAAAATACCCAAGAGTCTGGCCCAAGTTTTTCTCTGTACTTATCCTATTTTGACTACATGCTGATAAAATTCCTGCTCATTCTTGCATGCCCTGCTGCCTGATCTGCTGTGGATATCGTCTAGAAATGTTCTGCTCTGGTCTCTCCTGGGAGTTGGCAGGGAAGTCATGGTAAACAGAAAGTACAGAACAGCCTCTGACTGGTTCCTGGACAAACATCTAAAACCTGGCCCTTGCTACGGAGCTGCCACATGTCTCAACTGTGGTGAGCCCAATGCTCAGTGTTACTCATCATCTTACTCAATGATTTTACCATAAAAGCCTCTTGTAAATGCTTAGGGAAGCTGAAGCCAGACAACGACCCAGAGACTGTTCAGCTTATCTTCTCCTCCTGAGCCTTCCTCCAACAGTTCCAGCACCACCCTCTCCTTACCCTCCTTGATTGGCACTTACTACTCACATTTTCAAAACTAAGTAATGTTTAGGGATGCCTAGGTGGAAAACTTAAAAGGAAAAATGGGAATGATTAACATGAAAGTCATCACAGTGGTTACCGCTGTGGGTAGAGAAGAGACTACAACTGAGGAGGAGCGAACAGAGGCTTCAAAAGGATTGGCTCTGTTTTACATCTCAAACTGGCTGGATGATTGTTTACGTATTATATTTAAACTGCACAAATGATTTTATTCCCCCTTCTATTTGTATGATGAGTTTCACAACAAACTATTTTAAAAATCAGATGCTGTTAACTCAATAAAAAGGGAAATGAATGGAGACAAGCAGAAATAAGAGACGTTTATCCAGAATCTTTGGAAAATGAAAACACCTGCACAGAGAGAGGACAGGAAGGGACATTTGTGTCTGGCTCTTTTTGTTGCGAGGGACAGAGAGACCTACTAAATTTAACTCAAGAAAGGAGTGGGGATTGTTTTGAGCCTACATGTGGAATGAACTGGAACTATGAAACTCAGGTAGTTTTCCCCTCTCCCTGCAGGTATCTCTGTGTGTCTGTCTGTCTGGTCTATTCCCTATTGGCTATATAGTAAACCTCCCCAAACTTCATTGGCTTAAAACAACAATCACCATTTATTTATTGGCTCATGATGCTATAATTTGTGAAAGGATTGGCAGGAACAGCTCATCTCTGCTTTATGAAGTGTTGGTTGGGCCACCTTGACTGGGGCTGAAGGATGTGGATGGCTTCATTCACATGTGTGGCTCCTCATCTAAAGTGTCGAGAACAGCTAGGGCCTGGCTGTTCTTCAGCAGGGCTTCTTTACATGGAGGCTCAGAGCTCCAAGAGAAGTCAGGCAGAAGCTGTCAGGCCCCTTAAGCACTAGGTCTAGAACTGGCACCGTGCCACTTCTGCTGCATTTTGTTGGTCAAAGCAAGTCCATATCACAAGGAGGAGAAATAGGCTTCACTTCTTGATGAGAGAGGTGGCATGTGCTTACAGAGATGGGAAGAATACTTAGTAGCTATTTTTGCAAACAATTTGCCATATCTTTTCTCCAACACACAATTTTGGTTTGCATATAATTTTAGCTTGCTATTTTCTTAACTCCACTCATGTTTTTCTATTACCTTTGACTTTGCTGCCAGCTAGCAAATCCTTTTTGTGTTTTTAGGTTCAAATTCCTAAGAACTGGTTGGTTCAGTTCATCTTTTTACCTCATGCTGGTGGTCAAAGGTCAGAGGCCAACCTATTTTTTTCTTAAGTTTTTAATTTGAAAAATGTTAAGCCTTCAGAATAGTTGCAAGAATAATACACTGAATGCCTGTAGACCCTTCACTTAGATTCACCAATTTTAACATTTGCCACATTTGCTTGGTCACACTTTCTCTCTGTATGCATATATGTATGGAGTTGGTTGGAGACATTGTGACATTTTACCTTTAAATGCTTTAGCATATATCTCCTGAGAACAAGGACATTCTCTTCCATAACCACAATCAAATGATCACACTCAAGAAATTTACAGTTACATATAACTATAATCTAATGTACTACCCATATTCATATTTCCATAATTGCCCCAATAATGTCCTTTATATATGATTTTTTTTTGATCCAGTCTTCAAACTATGATCATACCTAGAAATTAGTTGTCATGTCTCCCTAATGTATTTTAATTTAGACAAGTTCTCTGGCCATTTTTTCATCTTTTATGATATTGACTTTTTGGAGAGTCTAGGCCAGTTGTTTTGCACAATGTCTTTCAATTTGGATTTGCCTGATTATTTCCTCATGATTAGATTCAGATTAAACCTTTTTGGTAAGAATACCACATAGGTGATGTTGTGTGGCTAGCCAATTGGTTGGCTGCTCTTAGACAATTGCTGGCCAATTGCTTATTTGCGCTTACTCCTATCCCTCCTTCCTCCTTTCCTCTCCCCCATCATTTCCCAGGCTCCTTAGCCTGGAGGCTTCTGGGTAAGTTTGGCCAAGGGAAGACAATGGCAGATGATTAGAGAGTAGAAGGGAAAAGGCTGGGATATTTCCCCCATTTCTCTGTTCCTCTGAGGTCCTTGACTGTGGCTGCTTCTCTTCTATGAAGTCTCCTGTTCCCCTCAAACACACCCTTCCTGTATGGTTTCAGCTCCCTGGAATCCCCCTCCTTGGTTCTGGCTCCTTCTGGCAGGCCCCAACTTCTGTGCTCTGATCAAACCTCCTTCTCCTGTTGTCCCTTCAGCCCGAGGGCAGCAGTTGCTTCTGGCTATAGCTAACCTCTCAGTTGCTTCACCATCCTGTGTTTGGCCTCTCAACTTTTCCATTTCCTGTGTAACCAATTTCCTTTATTTGGTTTGAAAAACCCAGGGTGGTGTCTGTTTTCCTGACTAAACCCTGACTAATATAGTTACAGTGTTCATCCTTGGTCTAATCCGAGTGACTTGTGGAATGGGGTTACGTGGTATAAACTAAGGCAGCATTAACAGCAGAGGCTGTTAGAGGGGAAATTCCTGTGGAAGGAAGAGTGAACACTGTAGGCCTCCTCCCTGGTTACACAGAAAGCAAACGTACAAAAAGGTAATGTCTCTGGGTGGTAGAATTTTGAATGATTGTTATATTATTTTTTCTTCTTTTTTGTTTACCCAAATTACCTAAATTTTCTGCAATGGGCATGGATTATTTTGGCATGAAGAAAAATTGCCAGTATGCCATGTAGAGTAAACAAATGAACGAGAATGAAAGATATTAGAGAATATGGAAGTGGCTAACCCCCATAAAAGTACTTGGCCCCTAAATCTTTTTTTCAGCTTTATTGAGGTATAATTGACAAATAAAATTGTAATATATTTAAAGTGTGCACCTTGATGATTTGATATACATATACATTGTGAAAGGATTCCCACAGTTGAGTTAACACATCCATCACCTCACATATTTACCTTTTATTTTTTTTGGTGCGAAGACTTAAGTTTTACTCTCTTCGCAAGTTTCAATTGTACAATGCAGTGTTATCAACTATAGTCACCATGTTATACATTAGATCTTTAGACCTTATTCATCTTATAACTAAAAGTGTGTACCCTTTGCCAACTTCTCCCCATTTGTCCCAACCCCCAGCCCCTGGCAACCACTACATTCTATTCTTTTTCTATGAGTTTGACTTAAAAAATTTTTTTTAGATTCCACGTATAAGTGATACCATGCAATATTTGTCTTTGTCTGGCTCCCCAAATCTTTTAAATAAGAAAGAGAGTCATTGAGTATAATATAAGAAAGTAACAAGAGATTTCTCTTGTGAGATTTATATAAAATGTTTATACTTTTTTGTATGTTTGATATAGTTCATAATATAATTTTTTTTTGCTGAGGAAGGGTTCGCCCTGAGCTAACATCTGCTACCAATCTTCCTCTTTTTATATGTGAGGTGCCGCCACAGCATGGCCATTGACAGATGAGTGGTGCAGGTCTGTGCCGGGAACTGAACCTGGGCCACTGAAGCAGAGCACGCCAAACTTAACCACTAGGCCACTGGGGCTGGCCCTGTAATATAATTTAATAATTTAAGAAATCTGGTGCTGTAACCATAAAAAGGGGAAATGGCTCAGTTGTTGAGGTTTTCACATAATCACTCAAGCCCACAGATGGGCAAGTCTCCAGTAATCAAGAGAAAACCACGCTGGTTCATATGGATGTGTTTACATTTAACAAGTGACTTGTGTGATTTGGAGACAAGAATCGGAGGCATTTTTCAGTGTTTAATTACTTAATCAAGTAACCTTAGGAGTTATGGAAAATTTATTAACTGAGAGACTAAGGGATTTAGAGGTATATTAAAATAGGTTAGAATTCTGAGAAAATGAGTTTAAAAAGGCTAAAGAAATAGCAGTGGAAAGATTAAATAGGATGCAAGGTTAAAATAAAACTGCAGCAAGAAGGACAGACAGGAATCATTGGAGATAAAATGAACTATTGGAAATGAGAAGACTGAAAAAAAAATTATAGGGTTAATCAAATAGTGCCGGATTTGAATAATTAACAAGCTGTTTTCCCAGAAGAGCCTAACATAGCAATGTGCTTTGTGAGAACACAGCAAAATCTGCTTCCACTGTGCATATAATCCAATATAGTCTGTGCAAAGTGTCTTGAAGAGTCAAAAGAAGATGTCTTCCTAGATGTTTAACTGTTTCAATGACCATCAGCGAGTCATAGCAACACACTTTTGACTTCAACCTGCTTCTACCTGCCAAAACCTGTGTGAAGTCGGGCTCTAATGATGGCTCTCTCAAGAGTTTATTCACTGGACTCACAAAGTGCTGTCAGTGAGAAGAATGAGATTGTTAATTCGGTCTGAAATGAAGCATGTGAATAAATAGATTAGAAGGGTTGACATTTTATATGAATTATTATGACCTCTTAGTATTGCATATTTAATGTTATGGTTTATGAACGTAGAAGAAAGTATCCAGTCAGAGTTAGACCTGTTTGTCTTTACCACCCACACTGAGAAAAGGGTCTGTGTTGAAGAAGCACCTCTGCCTCTGAGAATCTTCTCCTTTAGGGTTTTCCATGGACAATATTGGAATATGATTTGGACAATGCAGTACATAGGCTACAAAGCTTTGAAAGGTGCTGGTATGGATCTAGGCAGAGGTCTCTTGATTAATTATTCTGTTATCTTTATTTTCTCCCAACTTTCATCCTGTATGAATGTCTCATTAGAACCATATCTACTAATTGAAAGAGGCTTCTGGAAGTTGCTCAGCTATAATGACATTCTCCTGACACATCAGGAAAATTTGAGCAAACAGGTCTAGGAGGAGAAAACTTGGGCCTGTGATGCCTTCTCGGTGTACCTAACACTCCTCAAATAATAAAAAGAACATAGATTGCATGTTTAACAACTCATCTTTATTAACTACATGATTCAGGCTTTTTGTTTTAAGTATTTCCCCTCTCCATTTGCAGAAATTCTAGGTTGTGATTATCTTTCACATTTCCAGAGACACTATAAAGTAACTACCATTAGATTTTTAGTCATAAGTAATACGTAGAATAGTTATCGCAACATTCTGAGCATGGTAATTGGTGTTCCTGGAAATATCTAGGACAACTGTCATTTCTGGAAATATCTACGGGCTTAAGGTATCGAACCGGCATCTGAACGGAAAATATATCTGAACTGAGGTCAGTGGATGGATGGGATTCTTTCAAAAGCTATTGACTTACAGTTGTGTCAAAAGTACAACAGCCATTGATGCCCATAACCTGCTTGCAAGTAATCACACACATAGTTAATACTCCAAACTACTTTTCCATTTAAGGCATTTTAATTACATTAATTATGTAAAAGTAAAAATTATTTTTAGAGCAACGCTGCTCCCCCAGCAGTGAAACATCACCAGGTCCCCTCATTGCTGTGCATTTCAGTCACTTTCAATTGTCCTCAAAAAGCACATCTCTTAAAGAATCTATTTTTTTTCATGCTTACTCAGTTGAACTTCCTCTCCTGATTTATCTAACCAGGAATGGTAATTCATCTTCCTTTGAAGAAGTACATAGTTCACAACTTAGGTTTCCTTCCATTCTTTCCGAAAACAAAAGAAATGTAGCTTAGTTTTGTTTCTAAGAATTAAGATCAGAAATGCTATCACTGATTCCAAGTTTTTTTAAAAAAAGAAAATTGTTCATATCCAGAGTATACTTCTTCTTCTTTTTTTCTTTGCTGAGGAAGATTGACCCTGAGCTAACGTTTGTGTCCATCTTCCTCCATTTTTTTATATGTGGGATGCCTGCCATAGCATGGCTTGATAAGTTGTGCACAGGTCTGCGCCCAGGATCCAAACCTGCAAACTGCAGGCCCCTAAAGCAGAGTGCGTGAACTGAACCACTACACTACCGGGCCAGCCCCAGAAAGTATATGTTCTTTAAATTAATAGATTTTATTTTTTTAGAGCAGTTTCACGTTTACAGAAAAATTGAGCGGAAAGTAGGAATCTATTTTTTGTGTGTGTGTGTGGGGAAGACCAGCCCTGAGCTAACATCTGTTGCCAATCCTCCCCTTTTTGCTGAGGAAGACTGGCCCTGGCCTAACATCCGTGCCCATCTTCCTCCACTTTATATGGCACGCCGCCACGGCATGGCTGACAGGCAGTGCATTGGCGGGCGCCCGGCATCCGAACTTGCGAACTCCGGGCTGCCAAGCGCGGACTAAACCGCTGCGCCACCGGGTGGCTCCAGGAATCTATTTTTTGAACAGAAATTCTTAAGAGCTCATGAAGTTCCAGGGCCTATCACAATAGTTGGGCTCCTGTTCCAGTGAGCTTGTGGTAATATAACCAATAAGCCAATAGCCTATAACCAAGTGCAAATTAGCACCCATCAAAAGTCCATAAATGAGGGGCCGCTCGGTGGCTCAGCGGTTTAGTTTGCACTGTGGCAACCCAGGGTTCGTGGGTTCGGATCCTGGGCGCCCGCCAACGCACTGCTTGTCAGCCATGCTGTGGCAGCATCCCATATAAAGTAGAGGAAGATGGGCACGGATGTTAGCCCAGGGCCAGTCTCCCTCAGCAAAAAGTGGAGGATTAGCAAAGAATGTTAGCTCAGGGCTGGTCTTCCTCACACACACACCAAAAAAAAAAAAAAAAAAGTCCATAAATGATATATTTTGCGTTAAACCACAAGGCTGTAAATTACAGGTTTTATACACCTGTATCTTTTACCTTGCGATTTCCATACCATAGTTGCTGTTGTCTTCAATCCAGTGTATCTAAAAATTTCCATATTACTTTTCGTGATGTTAAAAGCATGATCTAGGAACTGCCCCTCACCGAGCTCACCACCATTTCTCCTGTTAAGTATAGTGGGTTGTGCTAACCAAAGTTACACGATTGGCACCCTTCAAAATCAGCAGGATCCAGAGCCCCTTGGATTTCATTGGTGAGCTACTGAATGGCTTGGCAGCCATCCCCAGCGTCTGACTAGAGGATTTTATCCTTTCCAAATTCACAAGCAGAATTTCTTTTGCTACTAAGTTTCCCTAAAATGGTTTGTGAGCTTCTCTCAGTTCGTCACTTTCAGGAAGGTGTCTGAGGTAGTCCCCAGTCTTTTCCCAGCTATTTCTGGTTTCAGAAGACTAGTCTTGGGTGACTGTCTTGGAGTCACAGTCATGTGTGTGCTGATCCAAATGACTTACTTTGTGGCCCAGGAGGCTATGGTGTAACCACCTTGGCCCTGAAAGAAAAAATGTCTGACTGTTGGTTTCCAAGCCCATGTTCTTGTGAAGTTTTCCCTTAAAAGCGGGACGTTAAACTCAGATTCTACAGCAAAAGTTCTTAACCTGAGGTCCCATCACCCTCTTTTTCACAGTTGAGTTTTAGTGGGTCTGTGAATCCCTGTGTATAAATTTCCTGCAGATATAATTTTTCTGGAGAAAGGGTGCTTAACTTTCATCAGATTCTTCAGGAATTGATGTCCCCAAAAGCCTAAGAGCTATTGGTCTGTCCTATTACCTTAATCTGACTTGATACACACTGATCCTTGTTTGTCTTTCTAACTAGTAGATGTAAACTGGTTTTAGACACAGAGCCCAATAGTCCCTGGCTCTGTGTCTCCTTGAGAACCTTGTACGTGGTACTTTTTCTTCTTTTTTTAGGAAGATTGGCCCTGAGCTAAGATTTGTTGCCAATCTTCCTTCTTTTTTTTTTTCCCCCAAACCCCAGTAGATAGTTGTATGTACGTCATAGTGGTGCAACCTTCTAGTTGCTCTATGTGGGACGCTGCCTCAGCATGGCTTGATGAGCGGAGCCTCAGTCCACGCCCAGGATCCGAACCGGCGAACCCCAGGCATCTGAAGCGGAGCCCGGGAACTTAACCACTGGGCCACAGAGCTGGCCGGCCCCCTCTTGTTCTTTTTGATTATACATTTTTCTGGTTGGACGTCCAGTTTCTGGATACTCTTAAATCTTTCTTGTGAACTTTAAGTTAGTCAATGATTTAACTTATGGTGGTGGTGATCTTTTAATGTCATGATTTTTTGTTTTCTTAAACATTTTTAGTGTGGACTGTGTAAAACATAGAAAAGAGCACATATGTATGTGGAATTGAAAGAAAAAATTAAAGCAATTAAAAAGCACCTGGTAACCACAACCCAGTTCAAGAATTAGAATATTGCAGCATCCCATTTCCACACCCTCCAAAACCTCTCCCAGAAATAACCATTCTTCTAACTTTGTGATAACCATTTCCTTGGCTACCTTTATGGTTTTTCCAAGTGTGTATGCATTATTTAGTTTTGCCTGTTTTTGAACTTTATATAAGTGGAATCATACTAAATTATTTTTTTATCTTCTTTAGCCCAATATTATATTTATAATAGTAGTTCACATTGCTGCATGTAGCTGTAGTTCATTCATTTTTATTGCTTTGCAGTGCTGTTTTGTATGAATATACCACAATTAATTTATCCATTTCACTATTGATGGACAATGGATGGTTCCCTATTAATAGCTGTTGAGAATAATGTAATTGTTTTCATGTATGTGGTGGATATGGACAAGAATTTCTCAAGGGTATGTACTTAGAATTGGAATTGCTAGATCGTAGGGTATGAACAAATTAAACTTTATTAGAAAATGCCAGTGATTTTCCGAAGTGGTTCTAGGAATTTAAGCTGTCACGAGCAATGAATGAGAATTCTTCTATATCCTTGGTAATCCTTGGTAGTATGAGTGTTTTCATTTTAGCTATTCTAGAAGTATGTAGTTGTATCTCACTGAAGTTTTAATTTGTGTTTTTCTGATTCCTAACGAGGTTGAGAATTTTAAAACATGCTTATTGACCATTGGATCTCTTCTTTTTTGAAGTGCCTGTCCAAGTGTTTTGCCTAGTTATTACTGTGTTGTCTCTTACTTATTGATTTATTGGAGTTCTTTTTGTATTCTAGATACTATTACTTTTTTTTTTTTTTTGATGTATGTGCAGCAAGTATCCTCTCCCATACCACTGGTTCTTTTATAATTTTTTTTATGAGCTTTTATTTAAAAAATCTTTTTAATTGTCATTTTAAGCATACACAAAAATAGAGAGAAAATATAATAAACCCCCATGTTCCAATCACCCATCTTCAACAATTGTGTAATTTTTTTGATGGACAGAAACTCTTAAATTTTAGTGTAGTTCACTTTATCAATCTCTTTCTTTAGGGTTAGTATTATCTGTGTCTTATTTAAGAAATCTTTCCCAGGGTCTTAAAGGTATTCTTCTCTATTTTCTTTTGAAAGATTTAGAGTTTTATCTTTTACATTTAGACCTTTAGTCTACTTGAAATTGATTTATGAATGATATGAATAAAGATCCAATTTTTTCCATATGGATACCTACCCATTCTCAGCACCATTTATTAAATAGTCCCTCCTTCCCCACCTGATCTACACCAGCACCTCTGTCAAAAATGACCAATGTGCCTGGGTCTGTTTCTGGGCTCTCCATTCTCCTCCAATTGCTCTATTTGTCAGTCCCTGTGCTACTGCCAAGCTGTCTTCATAAGCAAGTTTTTGCTCTTCGTGTCTGGCTTGATTGCTCGTAGTAGTCATAGTATGTTTTGCCTGATTGCAATCTTCTAATTTTGTTGAGACTTGCTTTATTGTCTGTGGCCCATTTTTGGAAAGGTCTATGTGTTCTTGAAAAGAATATGTGTTATGCAACGTTGGGTGCTGTGTTCTACAAATGTCCACTTGACCAAGTTTGTTAATTGTGTTGTTCAAATCTATATTCTTTTTTTCCTATTTATTCTTATTTTTATTTTTTTTCAGTTTCGAATCTGTATTTTTACTGATTTTTCATCTGCTTGTTCTATCAATTACTGAGAGAGGTGTATTGAAATTTCCCAGTATGATTGTGAACGTGTCTGCTTCTCCATGTAGTTCTGTCAGTTTTTATTTCATTTTGAGATTATGTTACGAGGTTCATATAAATTTAAAATCATTATATCTCCCTGGTGAATTGAGTATTTTATCAATATGAAGTGAATCTCCTTATCTCTAGAAACGCTGCTTGCCTTCAATTTTTCGTTTCTGCAATTAATAGTGACAAATATTTGCTAGATATATGTGTGTGTATACACACACATATTTACATTTTTTATTGTGGTAAAATATATATAACATAAAATTTACCACTTTAACCATTTTAGGTGTACAATTCAGTGGCATTAAGTATTTCACGTTGTTGTGTAACCATCACCACTATCCATTTCCAGAACTTTTTAATCATTCCAAAGAGAAACTCTATACCCATTAAATAATAATTCCCCATTCTCTCCTCTAGGGGGAATTCCTTCTATTCTTCTAGGTACCTTATATTATAGAAATCATACAATATTTGTTCTTTTGTGCCTGGCTTCTTTCACTTAGCATAATATTTTCAAAGTTCATCCATGTTGTATCATGTATCAGAATTTCATTCCTTTTTATGGCTTAATAATATTCCATTGTATGTATACACCACATTTGTCTATCCATTCATCTGCTGGTAGACACTGGAGTTGTTTCCATCTTTTGGCTCTTGTGAACAATGATACTAAGAGTATTGGTGTAAAAGTGTTTGAGTCTCTGCTTTTAATTCTTTTGGGTATACACACCCACACATTTTTAATATAGTGTTTTTCAATTTAAAAAATTTCAAGCCTTCTAAAACCTTATATATGTTTCTCTTAAAAACCAACCTGTCAATCTTTGATTTCAACTGAAGCATTTAGGCCATTTACATTTAATGAAATTATTGATATATTTTGTTTTATATATATCATCTAATTTTATGCTTTCAATTTGTCCTGCCTATTCTGTGTGGTTTTCTCCTATCCTTTATTACTTTCTTTTAAATTGATTATTATTTGTTAAATCATTCCAGTCCCTCTGTCAGTTGTTTGGAAGCTCTATACTATTTCCCTTTCTTTTAGTGCTCACTTGGAAATTACAACATGCACTCTTAATGTACCAAAATCTAAATTTAATTAATATTTTACACTCATCCCAGACAATACAAGAACTTCAGAATATTTTAAGTTAAACATTTTCTTTCCAGACTTTAATGTTGTTATTGGGTGTTTTCATTAAAAAAAATCCTCCTTATTACCAGTATTGTATAGATTCCATTTTCACTTATATTTACTCACATCTTTACAACTTTCTGTGTTCTTTTTCTTTCTCAAAATTCTGACTTTCCCTCTGGGACCATTTTCTTTTTCCCTGAAGCATATCATTTAGAATTTCCATTATTGAGTGATAGCTTGAAATACATTTGTACTGGTCCTAGGAGATGTCATTTCACTGTTTTGTTTTTCATAGATGTTTTTGCAACATCTGAGAAATCAACTGTAAGTCCAACTATTGTTGCTTTGTAAGCAACCTGGTTTTTTTAAAAGTATTTATATGAAGAAGTAGACAAATAGTATAATAATTCCTGTTTGCTTATGATTCAACTTTGAAAATTATTAATTCATGGCCACTACCCACTTTCCACCCTCCTGTTTTATTTTGAAGCAAATCAAAGACATCACATTATTTCATAGATAAATATTTCAGTATACGAACCTAAAAAGATAACGGATTTCTCTTAGAAGAAACATAACCATCATACTAGTATTGCCCCTAAAAATTAACAATAATTTACTAATATCATCAAATATCCAGTCAGTGTTCAAATTTCCAATTGTCTCATAAATGACTTTTTTACAGTTTGTTTGAATAAGATGCTCACATTGCTAGTAGTTTTTATATTTATTAAATTCTTTTAATCTATATCTTCCTTTTCCTCTTTTTTCTTTCTAATTTATTTGTTGAAGAAGCAAAGTGTTTTTCCTGTAGTACTTCCCACAGACTGCATTCTCATAGTGTCATTTAACATGTTCTGCAACCACATTTAAGAACTTCTCTTTGTTTTGGATATTCTGTGTGAAATGAATAAGAGAAACCTCAACTAAATTGTAGTCTGGAAGCCCTGTGGGGGGAGCTCTCATGCCCTATCACACATCATCAATTACTTCAAACAGGAAGAGATCTATGCTTGCATCTCTGACAGGAAGTACAACTACTTTACTACTGAAGGAAGATTTCTCTCCCAACCTGGCAACAGCCCAGCCAATCAGAAACATCAGAGCTCAGCCAATGAGAAGCCATTGCTGCCCTGAACTGTTATTTCCCCCCAATAGACTTTTGTTTAGAACAGCCCCTCCCTACTGCCCCTTTTTCTCTATAAAAGCAAGCTCCCCTCCTTTGTTCTCTGTATTTGCCTATGGTTTGCCACAGCACGCACATCTGGAATTGCAATTCTTTGGTCTATTCCCAAATAAACTCATTTTAAGGGTAAAATAACAAGTAAATTTTCATTTTAAGTTGACATCTACATTTCATTATGGTGAGTCTAGTTGTAAATTTCTCTTAAACTTTTAAAATATTCTGCTGAAGAGTCTCTGAGATTTTTGAATTTGTGGATGTGTATACTTCTTCAGTTCTGAAATATTCTCATCCATTATATCCTCAGATACTTCCTCTGCCCTGTTTATCTAGAACTCTCACGAGAGAGAACTCTCACTGATTAGAACTCTCTCTGATTAGAACTGTCACTGCTGGTCTCATAACTTTTATCTCATATTTTCCATCTCTTTGTTCCCTTTGGTTGCATTCTGAATAATTACTAATGTTTTATCTTCTATTAATTGTCTCCTAAACTGTGTCTAACCTGCTGTCGAACCTATTCATTGAGTTTTAATATCTTGTATTTTGAAATGTTATATTTATTCTGTTTGGTTCCTTTTCAAATCTACTGTTACATGACATATGTGGGTTAGGCCTATCTCTTTATGTTTCGTAGACAAACAGACCAAATTGCAACTTAGAACAATATTCTACAAAGGGTTTGGGAATATCAGAATGGAAATTCCAAACAAGGTTTACACCTGGTGCTAGGTGTGGCCACCCATAGAACCCCCAGGGCCAGGCAAACCTATCTTTAAGAGATCACTAGTAAATTCCTCTCTGCTTTATTCCCAGTCAACAAGCACCTCAAAGAAGCCATGTTATCCTCATCACAATGGGAGTGTCCACCAGTTATGTCTATCTTACCCAGAATCTGAGCCTCGATAAGTATAGGTTCTGAGAGAAAGAAGGGAACTTTCCCTGAATCCAAGTTATGTTTTGCCAATCATCGTTTTCCAGCTAGATTTACCTTTCCTAGGAGGCACTTTGCTGAACTTTTTATGTACCTTATCTCATCTAGTTGTCACAACAAACCTGTGAGGTTATTATGTTACCTCATTTTTAAAGTTGAGGAAATGGATACTCAGAGGGTTTAAGTCAGTTGCCATGGTAACACACCTAGTGAGTGGTGAGAAAGTCTTGAATGAACACAGCTCTATCTGACGTCCATACCTAAGCATTTTCCTTTCCCATCTTCTAAAGAATCTTCAGGCTCCTCTCTGATCCTGAGGATTTAAGATCCAGATCAATCCATGAGAGGCTGATTCACATATCTGGAATGACATAGTGTCAATAATCTCTATCTTATTTTATTGAAGTCAGGATTATATAAAATAACACTTGATACTAATTCAGGCCAATTCATCATCTTGTGGTATAAAAAAATACGATCACATTTTTTGTGGTGTATTTTATATTGATTAAATGCACAGATCTTAAGTTTCATTCGGTTTTTTTTTACATATTTATACACCTGTTTACCACTATCCAAATCAAAATATAGACTATTTCAATCACCCATGAATATTCCCTCCTGTCCATATTCCTACTTCCAGAAACAACCATCGGTATAGTTTTTATCCCTTTAGATTAGCTTTGCCTGTTCTTGAACTTCATATAAATGCAATCATACTGTGTATACTCTTTTGGTCTTGATTCTTTTGCCCCACGACATTTTTTGAGATGTATCCACGTTATTGCATGCAATTCATAGTATTCAATTGTGTGACAGACTGGGAGAAAATTACTATTACTACTAGCAGCTTTACTCATAATTACCAAAAGTTGGAAATAAACAAGATGTCCTTCAGTAGGTGAGTGGGTAAGTAAACTGTGGTACATCCAGACAATGAAATATTATTCAGTGCTAAAAATAAACGAGCTATCGAGGCATGAAAAGACATGGAGAACCTTAAATGTATATTACTAAGTAAAAGAAGCCAATCTTTCTTGGCTATATACTGTATGATTCCAACTACATGACATTCTGGAAATGGAGACAATAAAAATATCAGTGGTTGCCAGGGGTTGAGGGGAGGAGGGATGAATAGGCAGAGCACAGAAGATTTTTAGAGCAGTAAAAATACTCTGTATGATACCATAATGATGGATACATGTCATTATACATTTGCCTGTACCCATAGAATATACACCAAGACTTAACTGTAATGTAAATTATGGCTTTTGGGGCTGGGGCACTCATAGGACAAGTCCAGCACCCAGGTCTTAGACTTTACCTTGGTCCAGGGCAGGCAGTTCCACTTCAACAAAACCTAGGTGAGAAATACTCCTTGATTAGCAGTATTTATACTCCTTGATTAGGAGCCCTGTCCCAGGGCTACTTGGGATGCAGAGAAGAGGGATCTCAACCTATTAGAACCTTCCAGCCCCTGCCCTACATGTTCTCTGTAGCTGCCTCCTTCTTAGAGACCCAAGTTCCAGCTTTCACCTCACACTGCTTGTGTGGCCTTGATATCTGGAGTCAATAATGTCCCCTCCATCTTCTATCCCATCTCTCCTACATCCTGCATCCCTACCCTGGAGTAGGAGAAAATGGAACAAGGAGAACTGGGATGTAGACTTTTCAGGACACTGTCAGATGGAAAGGGAAACAATGAGCTGGGATGTTGAGAGAGATCTTGTTCCCAGCCAGGGGCATTGAAAGAAGGATAAAGAAGGATCCTGACCCAGGGCCCAGTCCTCCTTTCCACACCCAGATGCAGAGATCCAGGGTTCCCCATACACACTGAGCTTACTTGCTGATGGTCCTCAGCCTCACTGCTGCCTCCTCATGGCCTCATTTTGGGATTCCCAGGGCTCAAGGGGATCAGCCTGGGACCCAGCTACACAGATGCACAGGCCTTGAGAAGTAGGGGGATGGTAAAGAGATCCATATGGGCATCCAGCCCTTTGTGGACCTAGACCACCCTATGCCATTGTATTTCTACCTGTTGCACTGCTTCACACAGGTCTTTAAACACAGCAGCCCCTTCAATAAAAGTTTGAAATGAAAACCAAATCAAGTGAAAGCCTGCATTTTTGTTGGGAAGGAGGCAGAAGCAATGCCATTTCAAGCTCTTGGGAAGGAAGGTGTGACTTCTCTTATAGAGATGTTAAATGCAGTTCAGATGCAGAATATCCAGAGGCTGAGAGAATTTAGAGTAAAGGGGAGGGTCTATTCAAACAAGTGAGACAGAACTTCATTAGTAGGAGGTGATGGAATAGGATTTGAATTGGCAGGAAAGAAAGAGGCAGCTATTCCTATGGGCGTTTGGGTGGCTGCATCAGCAAAATTGGAAATGTGGAGTTGATACAGGTGGCACAGGCAGAAGGGAGCCAAATTTTACTTCCTCTTCTGTTCTCACTTGCCTTCCGTTTTTCCCTGGGCAGATACATCTTTGTCATCCTTTTTTATTTAATATTGCATCATAAGCATTTTCCATATTGCTGATATGTTTTCTTAATAAATTTTTTATTGCAGAATCCTGTTAGATTTACAGAGAATTTGCAAAGATAGAAGAGAGAGCTCGCATGCTCCCCTCATCCAGGGTGTTTCTCTCAATGCTATCGTCTTACATTACTGTGGCCCATTTGTCAAAAGTAAGAAACCACCCTTGGTACATTACTATTAACTAAACTCCAGTATTATACCAATTTTTCCATTAATATCCTTTTTAAATTTCAGGATCCAACCCAGGACACCACATTGCATTTAGTTGTTATGTCACCTTAGTTTCTGTGACAGTTTCTCAGTTGTTCTTTAATTCTCATGACCTTGAGAGTTTAGGGGAGTCTTGGTCAAGTATTTTGTAGAATGTCCCTCAAATTGGCTTTGTCTGATATTTTTCTCATGATTAGAATGGGGTTATGTGTTTTTGGAAAGAATACCACAGAGGTGACATGCCCTTCTCATCCCATCACATCTGGGGGTGTGTGATATCCATGTGACATTACTGGAGATGTGAACCTTGGTCACTTGGTTAAGGCAGTGTTGGCCAGGTTTCTCCACCAGTAAAGTTACTGTTTCTCCCTTTCCCTACTCCATTCTTTGGAAATGAGTTGCTAAGTTCAACCCACACTCAAAATTGGTGGAGGAAACTATGCTCCTCTTCCTGGAAGGGTAGTATCTTCATAAATTATTTGGAGTTCTGTAAGGAACATTTGTTTCTTCTCCACATTTATTTATTTATGGAATCCTTTATTTATATCGGTATGTATACATATTTTGTCCTTCAGGTTATAATTCAATAGTACATTATTTTGTGCCCAAATTGTTCCAGCTTTGGCCATTGGTGACTCTTTTGGCTTGGCTCCTGTGTCCGTGTGACATGCTCCATCCTTTTATTTTTCTGAGCACTTCCTTACTTCTGGCACTACGAGATTATCCAGGCTCATCTTGTATTTTCTCTGCCTCAGCCCTAGAGTCAGCCACTTCTTCCAAGAGCCCTGGTTTCTTTAATTGGAGGATGGTATTTAGAACCAACATCTGGGTGTTAGGCTTAGCTACATGGTTTTTATAATGATGATTTTCATTTTTTTATTCCATTTAGTAGATTACAATGATTAATTCAGCCACTCTGAATTTTACATTTAGCAGTAATGATTTTTAGTGTTAAAAAATCATTTTGCAAATTTTCCCTTCTATTGAATTCTTTCTGGAGAGTAAATTTCCAGGAGAAGAATTAATGAGGAAACAGTCATGAATCTTTTTATGTTTCTAGATACTTAGAGGCAAACTGATCCCCAAATTATAGTACTAGTCCATACTGTCTCCAAGAACTTATAAATGCACTAGTTTCACTTCAATTTTTAGAGTAAATAGAAAAGTATAGAATGAAAAATCTTCCTGTCCCCTTCTTTCCAATTCCCATACTCTTCCTTCCCAGACACCATGGTATTAGTTTCTTGTATATTCTTTTAGAGTTTTCTTATGAACAAACCAACAAAACGAATGCATGCAAAAGATGGCGTACTGAACACACTGTTCATAATCTTACCTTTTTTATTTGTATTTTGGAAATATTTCTATATTAACACAGAGAACTTCCTCATTCTTTTCATAGCTGCAAAATATTCCTTTGTATGTGCAAAGGGTTCCTGGACCCAATTCCAAAGTGTGTGTGTGTGTGTGTGTGTGTGTGTGTGTGTGTGTGTGTAGGCTTCCTTGCACCAAAAAGCAGTTCTCGGAGGCCAGCAGGGTATCCGAGAATTCAACTCAATTCTGACGCTATCTACGCAGAGATAGAATCAGATTCCACAGGTAAAGGGCTCAGTCCCACAAGACCACCTTCTACTTCAGATACCAGCACAAGCCCAGGTTGTTACCTGTGCTTCTGACTGGCTGGCTATAAACTGGAGGTCCTAACAACCCCCTCCAACTCAGGATGCCAATCACAAGTCCAGGTTATTACCTGCACTCCTGAACAGCTGGCTATAAATCAGAGGTTTCCACAACCCCCTCCTTGCCTTCAATTAATTTGTTAGAATGGCTCACAGAACTCCAGAAAACCCATTTACTCACTAGTTTACCAACTTATTACAAAAGATATTGTAGGGGAGGAAGGCATATTCCTCTACCTTCTGGATTCTTCTGGCTGGTCTAAGAATTAAATTGACATGAGGCAGAATAATAGGAGAAAATCAAACAAATTTAATAACATGTGTACATGGGAGAAACCCAGGAAAACTGAGTAACTTGCTAAAATGGCTGAAACCACAACTTTAAATACCATCTTCAGCTGAAGACAAAGGAGGATGTTGGGGGTAGTGGTTTTGGAATTCAAAAGGGAGGAAGGCAATTCACATGGAGATGGAAAAGCAAATGTTTGGTAAGCAAAGGTTTGCCATACCTTGCAAAGACAATGGGACCTGGGGAGAACTTTGATTAAATAGGCCTTGCTAGGTTCCTTCCTGTCTACCATTATAGTTATTTATGGTGATAGCTCCTTCCTGAAACAGGCCTTCTATCTTAAATTCTTTTAGGCAGTTAAGGGGAAGGTCAAAGTTTCTTTCTCAGTCTTTTGTTCTTAAAAATAATCAAGCCAAAGAGATACATTCTGGGGTGACAAATTCTGATCCCCCACAATATTAAAGGATATGAATCAGCAACCACATGAAGAGATACATAGAGCGAGGTCTTAAACAAAGGAGCGCTGTCCTTGTGGAGCTCAGGACCCTGCACAGTGGCATGTGGAAGCATTCTGATTCCCCAGTGTGGAACCTCTCCGAAAAAAAGGGCCTACGAGCTATCCTTTTGGGTTTTTATGGAGGCTTCATTACATAGTCATGATTTATTAAGTCTTTGGCTATTGGCAAGTGATTCAACCTCAAGACTCCCTCCCCTCTCAGAAATCAGGGGGTGGAACTGAAAGTTCCAATCCTGTGATCACATGGCTCTTTCTCCTGGCAAGCCCCCACACTTGGGTGGGATCCAAAAGTATCCCTCATTAACATAAACAAGACACCCATTTCACCTTTATGGCCCTGAAGGTTTCCAGGAACTGAGGACAGGAGACCAAATATCATGACAAAAGATGCTCCCATTGCTCTTATGCTCAGGAAATTCCAAGGGTTTTGGGAGCTGTGAGCCAGGAACTGTGGAG
This sequence comes from Tapirus indicus, assembly GCA_031878705.1. NCBI lineage: Eukaryota > Metazoa > Chordata > Mammalia > Perissodactyla > Tapiridae > Tapirus > Tapirus indicus. The sequence continues at coordinate 11,428,308 of CM062932.1, forward strand.
GAAGACCAACTATATCTGAGAAATATATTTTGGTCATCTCAATGACCAAATACATACATGTTTCTTATAAGTCACAATACTGCAGTATGAATTCACTGTAATATACTTAGCCACTCATCCACTGATGAACATTTAGATTTTTTCCTAATCTTTTACTGAAGCAAACAATGAGGCAGTGATTAACCTTCTACTCACGTTGTTTTGCCTGTGTGCAAGTCTATTTGAATAATGAATTCTCAGAAACATTACTGCTGGATCAGAGGGTGTTAGATATTACCAAATTGCCCTCCAGAGGGGTTATATCCAATTTTCATACCCACTAGCAATGTAAGAGACTGTGATTACCCCATTATCCTATTACACACCAAAGAGTGTCCTATTAAACACTTGAGTTAATGTGCCTAAAGCACTTGGAACAGTGAATGAAACATACCAAGAGAGTGTTATTCCTTTTACCATTGTTATTATTAGACTTTTGTCAATCCAATTGGTGAAAAATGGTACCTCAGTGTTTTTCATTTGCTTTTGTCTTATTACAAGTGAGGTTGAATCTCTTTTCATATGTTTAAAAGCTATTTGTAGTCCTTTTTCTGGGATCTATCTTTGCATGTCTTTTGCCATTCATTTTTTGGGTTGATGATCTCTTTTTTTTCTTATTTCATAGGAGCTCTTGAAATATTAGGGAGATTAGCCCTTTGTGATATGAATGGCAAATATTTATTCCCAGTTTGTCATTTGTCTTGTCAATCTTTGCTTTTATGGATTCTGGATTTTGAATCATAGTTAGAAAGGCTTTCATGGTTTCCATTTTTACATTTAACTATTTTATTCTTTTGGAATATATCCTGGCAGACGGTATGGGGTTTGCAATGTTTTAAATTTTTGTTAACTTAATAGCTGTAGATTAGTACATTGGTGATATTTTTCTCTGCATTTATTTGATTATTGGTGAGGTGGAACATTATTCTCTGCATTTTTTTTCTGATTGTATTTCATCTCAAGTGAATGGTTTGCACCTACTTTTTCATACATTAATCTTTGGAATCTCAATAATTTTCTTACCAACTTGCAAGTATTCTTTATATAATATAGACAGTGTTCACATATTTTTTGTGAATATTTTTCCCATTTTGTCTTTTTATATTTATTGCATTCCACACAGTTTTAGGTTTTTTTTTTTTCTTTTGCTGAGGAAGATTCACCTTGAGCTAACATCTGTGGCAAATCTTCCTCTGCTTTGTATGTGGACCACCACCACAGTATGGCCACCGACCAGCAGTGTAGGTCTATGCCTGAAAACTGAACCCAGGCTGCTGAAGCAGAGCATGCCAAACTTAACCACTAGGCCACCAGGGCTGGCCCCAGTTTTAGCTTTTTATACATTAAATATTTACCCCTATGCCTCATTTTGGTTAGTTCCTAATGCTATGTCTTCAAGTTCACCGATCTACAATGTCTTGTAGAACCAAACTAAAATGGGTTACTTATGTCAGGGATGAAATGGAGATAGTCAACGGCAGGTGCATAAAGGAAACTTAACCTAACTTTACAGGAACTGACAGCTTTTCTAGGACACCAGCCAATCCCCAAATGACAAATCTGTTCATGCTGTCTCTGGACTTCCTTGTTCCCCTGACTCAGCTACCCTGGTCCAAATAAGAAAGATCACTAGGCAGCTAATCAGCTGAAAAAGTCAAATAACCTCTGCATTTACCCCATAAAAACTCCTTATTCTGTGAGCGACACAGAACTGCTCCCATGGCCTTGAGTCTCCCGGCTTGCAGGTCGAAACCCTTGCAATAAATTCATCTTTCCGCTTTGTTTTATTCAGTGTGCAGAGTTTGGTCTTTGACAGTCTCATCTGCTATTAATTGCATCCAGTAAAATGTTTATTTTAGATACTATCTTTATCATCTCTAGAAGTTCAACTTGGTTATTTTTTATATCTTTCCTTTCTCTTCTTAATGTCTTTTTATAATATTTGTAATAGCTATTTTAAAGTCCTTGTCTGCCAATTCCATCATCTCTGTCATATCTGATCTGTTTCTATTGACTATATTTTCTTCAGGTCATGGGTCACACTTTCCTGCTTCTTTGCATTGCTAGTAATTTTTGATTAGGTGCCAGATATTGTGAATTTTATATTGTCGAGTGCTTGATTTTGTTGTATCCCTTTAAAGAGTGTCAGACTTTATTCTGTCAGATAATTAATTTACTTGCAGACCTCCTTGATCTTTTTGAGACTTATTTTTAGGCATTTTTTAGGATAGATCTAGAGTAGCCGGTACTAAAGACTTATTTAGCCCCATTACTGTAGGAGACTCTCATGGGTCTTTGCTGAATGCCCCATGTTTTTAATGAGGTCTCTCAACTCTGGCTAATGAGCACTTAAAGAATTTCCAGCCCTGTGTGAGCCCAGGGAATTTTCAACTTACAGATCCACAAGTAATTGTTCTCTTTCTGGTCATTCTTTGCCCGACCTCATGGAATTTCACCCTTGGTCAGATTAGTATTCAGCCCAACACTGAAGGAGACCCCCCTGCAGATTTCTGGGGCTCTTTCTCTGTGTTTATGGCTCCTCCCTGGTATTCTGCCCCCTAATTCTCCCTGGACCTCCTTGAACTCTGGTCTGTTTCCTCAGTTCAGTGGAGCTCTGTTTGAGATTCCCCTCCTTGTGTTGCAGTTCAGAAATTGCCTCTAGGCAGAAAGCCTAGGCAATTATATAGAGTTCATCTCATTTGTTTCCCTCCACAGTCCTACACTCCGTGTTTTCCAATGTTTGAAAATGGTTGTTTGCAATAGCAACAAGTATTAGGATCTGGTCATTGCACATGGGGTATGTGTGTATGTGTAAAAATAACAAAACATTGAAGATTACCTAAAGTTATAATAAAAAGGTAGTGACACTGAAAATAAGGCTTTCAGCCAAATGAGAAGATGTTGTCCTCATCCCTCATCTTGAGGTAATGTCATTTACTATTATTATCTTGTTTACAATTAGAGTAAGAAGATGAAGTTATGTATCCAAAGAAGACATGACAATATTAAAGCAATAACACTATATAAACACTGAGATATATAAAAAGCACTGAACTGGGAATCAGAAATTCTGGGTTTTAGTTCCTGTTCTATCTTTGCAAGCTATGCAGCCTGGAGCCTATCTGAACCTTAGTTTCTTTCTTTGGTCCATGGGAAAAATATCTGTCATGCCTACCTCCCAGGAGAGGCTCAAATGAAATAATACAAATGAGAGAGCTTTGTAAACCACTTGCATGATCCAGGGGTAAGCTATCACTGTATGATTGTTATTATTTTGCCTAGTAAATATCAAGATGCCAAAGGTCAGAGTAAAGCTTTGATCAAAGCCAGATAGTTGTCACCTTGGAGGTCTTCCTGTAGAAAGTGTCATTAAAGATAGAAATAATAACTAGGTAGGAAGGAACCAGTATGGGAACCACCATAAACAGAACTTTAGAGGCAGAAACAAGCTCTCTTTTTATGTTGGCCCCTGGGACAATTTACCCTCCCTCCACAAAGAGTAGCTGACTAACACTTAGAGGAAATTAGAGCAGAGAGCTGAAAGGCTGGAGTGGGGAGATTAAGGGTGTGCTGAAGGAGAGGTGAGGACACTGGCTGAGAAGGAGCTAAGAGGGATAGCTGGAGAAAGAGATAGAAAGATGTGGGAGAGAAAAGTGGTTTATCACCAGTGTTCTTTGGCTGGAGTGGGGGTGAGTGTAATTATAAAAGTAACGCCTACTAATTGTAAAACTTCATGCACAACAGAAAGTCCTCAACTCTTTTTCACTTAGAAGACGTGACTGATCCTAACAATTTGGTATATATCCTTTCACACTTTTTTCAATGCATACAAAACATTTAAATACAAACTTACATTCACACCAGATGACAATTAACTCCCTAAGTTTTGAACCTCTCTGCCATTCGCTTGCTGGTCCCTGTGCTGGTTCTCCTCCTAACCCCCAGATTATCTTTCTTCCTTTCTCTTTCTCACCCCTAAGAGGAGATGTGTCTCAAGGCTCAGTCCTTCTTCCTCTACATTCTTTGCTCTTGAAGATCTCCATGCGGATGACTTCCCAATCTCCTCTTCGATACCTGACTTCTCTCAAGAATTCCAAGTCTGTATTTCCTACTACCTGCTGGACATCTCTTCCTTGATCTCTCACCCATGACCTCTCACTTGGCCCTTTCTACAACCAAGGTCAACCATTTGCCTTAAAAGGTCTCCTTCAAGCTTTCCTGTATTTATCGTTTACATACCCTCAAAGTCATGTGCTCAAAACCGTGGCTTTATCTTTCACTTTCCTCTCTCACTAGCATCTAGCTCCAAGTGTTCCTTCTCTCATGATATCTTCCTCCTCCATCCCGTCCTTTCCTTCTCTATTTTCACCACCTAGACGATGATAATCACCCAGCCATGAATCTCTCCCCACTCTAATCCATCTCCTCGTAGCTGCCATGCCAACCTTTGTGAAACACTATTTACATCTTAATCCTCTTAATCCTCCTCAATGTGGAATCCACCTTCCTGCTTACCTGCCACTGTCCCAGTTCCTCAACCTGCCAGTTATACCTCTCACAGTCTAGCCCCAAATTATCTTTCCAGTCTCATCTCCATGACTTTTCTATACCACCTTTCCATGCCAGCCCAAATAATTTAATTTTTGTTCTCTTAAAACACCTTGTACCTGCTGACTCCCAGATCTTTGCTCAAGCCACTGACTCAACCTGCAATTCTGATTCCCTTTTTTTGAACTTGTCCAAAAACTTTTCTTCTCAGCTCAAAACTCAGTCAAGCCCTATCTCCTCCAAGAAGCATTTTCTGACCGCCTCCACCATCCGTGCTACTGCCCCTGCCAAAGCCTGAGGACTCGAATCACTGAAGGACTGGATTGATCTTTACATTTTATATCTTCAGGTACATGTTTGGCCTCCCTGTATTTCACGTGCAGACTGTGCCTTATTCCTCGGTTTACCCTCAGTGCTGGCACAGAGTCTGGACATCATCAGTGTTCAATAGTTTTATGTACAATGACTGTGCTTAGGGATAGGATGGTTAGGCTGATGGTTTGGAGACAAAGAAGATAAGGATGGGAGATAAAGAAGGGGGATATTATGGGAAGAGATGAGGGATACATTGTGGCAAGGGATGAAGGGAGCAGGTTGAAGGAGAGGTGGCAATGTGTGTTTGGGATAAGAGCATGAGATTGAGTGAAGGTCACTCTCCCACTCTCCCAAAGGTCATTTGTAGGGCCTGGGTTAGAAGCCCCATCTAGATGTGATCATGAGGTGGCTGGGTGAAGGCCCAGATGGGCCTCAGACTAGGGGAAATTATGGAGTTGGCTTCCTTGGCTCTACTGTGGCAGGTAACCAATGAATTACTTAATTTAACTCTTACAGAGGCTCATAGAAGCCCCTGCTGGAAGGCCTAGTTGCTTGTCTCACAGAAAAAGAAGGGTAAAGATAGGAAAGTATTTTGTTTGTCTACTGGATTCATTCAAAAAGTGTTTATTGAGCACCTTTTATACACCAGGCACTAAGAATACAGAATTTTTGCCCTCAAGGAGTTCTGAGTCAAGTGGGGGAAACAAAAACATAAAAATAAATGCCACAGTGTGTTACTTGAAGAAAGAATTCTGTATGGGGTGTGTGGGGCACAAAGCAGGGAGGGGTCAGTTTACCTTGAGGGGACAGAAAAGACTTCTCGGGGAAGCAACTTGAATTGGGCCTTGGAATCTGTGTAGGCATCTGCCAGGTTGGTGGGAACAGAGGAGAGTTGGGGAGAGAGTGGGCATTCTGGGCAAAAAGGCAGCAAGAGTTGCAGGAGCTGGTGAAATTTCAGGGAAATTCATGAGGTTGGGGCCAGGAAGAGATAAGTGATGTGGTTACAGAGAAAACAGACCCATGAGGAGACTTCTTCATGCTGGTGAGAGATGATAAGGGCATGCAACAAGGCAGAGTTCACAGGAATAGAGATGGGGGAGGGTAAAGAGATGCTAAGGGAGTGGAATTGTCAAGACTGTTATTCAACTGGTGGTGACAGGGAGAGAAAGAGGGAGAGAAGAATGTGAGAGAGAGGGAGAGAAAGAGAGAGAGAGATTGATCCAGTATGACTCCCTGATTCTTGGCTGGGGCATCTAGGTATGTGGTGGTGTTATTTACTGAGATATGGGACACATAAGGAGTGGAAGGATTGGGAAATATGATAAACTCAGTTTTTGGCAAACCAAGTTTGAGGTGCCTCTGGGAATTGTAGAATTGCTCCTCATGGCCCACTTCACAGGCCACTGCTTTGCATATGTGAAAGCTCTGGTTGTCTGTGAAAGGTCAAAGGAATTGTTGGTAGAGGAACTGTGAGCAAGTGAAATCCAACTCAAAATAAGTTATTGAACATTTACTATGTGCCAGACACAGTGCACACACCCTGCCCCCAAGGGGGCAGGGACACTATCTGACTTGCATTCCAGTGACTGATACACAATGGACATTTCATTAATATTTGTTGAATGACTAATTGAATGCATGAATGAATATGCTTGGTAATGAGAATACAGCAGTGAGCATCTGCTGAATCCCTCTCTTTGGGAGTTTGCTGTCTGGTTGGGGAGATGAATGCATAGACAACCAGTGTCAAACAGCATATTAAATGCTTGAATAGAGGTTGGATGTAAGGGCAATGAGGACTCAGGGGAGGAAGGGAGTGACTTATTCAGTCCTTGTGCTGGGTTTTAAAGAACGTATAACAGTTTTCTAGGCAGAGAAGAGGAAGACATTCCAGGAAGAAGGAATAGACCACATAATGGCTTAGAAGGGTGAAAGTGTATGGCACGGTTCTCAGACTAACCGTTTAGTGCAGCTGTACTGCACATGGTAATCATCATACCTGCCGTCCCCTTATAAGGAAATCTGCCCCATCCACAGCTCCTGCTGAGGGGATGCTCGGGGTATACTTGCTTTACCCAAAATAAAACTGCTGTTCAGCCACAGGTGACCACTTACCTGAGGACAGACAAATCATAGGCTGTCTAATGGCTTAAGACGGATACTTGAGTGGAACCACCGCCCAACCAGAAGGAGCAGGGCCAGTTTCTCACTACGATGTGAGTGTGTGTGTGTGTGAGTGTATGTGTGTGCGATCTGGAAAATACAGAGAGAATCAGGCAGTTAGCCAAAGGAACAAGGTGGAGAGAAACCAGAGGGGCCAAGATGGCTATAGGAAAACGAAATTACAAAAAAGTAGAAGCCACATGGTAGAGAAAAGACATGCTGAGCAGAGGGAGAAGCAGCAGTTGTGTTGAGAGTGCGTAGCAGATGAATCAGAGATCAGCCCATTATATCACATCTACATATATTAAAAACCCATTAATAATGTTATAATATTTGCTGTCAACCATTAAACGTTTAATGATTCATTAAGAGAGGAACAGTCTATTACATTTACCCAGATTTACATTTTCTGTTGTTCTTCCTTCATTCCTGGTGTTCCAAGTTTCCTGCTATTCCTTTCCTTCTGTCTGAAGAACTTCCTTTAGCAGTTCTTTTGGAGCAGATCTGCTGGCAGTGGATTCTCTTTGTTTTCCTTCATCTGAAAATGTCTGTCTTTCACCATAATTCCTCCAGGATATTTTTGTTGGATATGGAAGTCTGAGTTGACAGTTCTTTTCTTTCAGCACTTTAAAAACATTACTCTACTTCCTCCTGACCTCTCTTGTTTCTGAGAACTCTACAATCATTTGTATCACTGTTTCTCTATAGGAAATGTGTCACTTTTCTCTGGCTGCTTTCAAGGTTTTTTCTTTGTAGTTTTCAGTAGTTTGATTGTGATATGCCTGGGTGAGGTTTTTTTGTTTGTTTGTTTAATCCTTACATTTTTTTTTCTGCACCACATTCTCCTTCTTGGATTCTGATAACATAAGTGTTAGACCTTTTGGCATTGTCCTACATATCCTTGAGGCTCTGTTCACTTTTTTCAGCCATTTTCCCTCTATGTTGTTCAAATTGCGTAGTTTCTATTATCTATATTCAAGTTCACTGAATCTTTCCTTTGTCATCTCCTTTCTGTAGTTGAGCTCATTCAGTGAATTAAAAAAATTTTTACTCTTTGTATTTTTCAGTTCTAAATGTTCATTTGGTTCTTCTTTATATTTTCTATTTATTTTCTGAGACTTTCTACCTTTTCATTCATTTCAACAGTGTTTGCCTTTACTTGTTGGAGTATTTTATAATCACTCCTTTAAGTCTTTATCAAATAATCCTAATATCTGTGTTATCTTCACATTGGCATCTATTGCCTCTTATTCTGTGAGTTGAGATATTCCTGGTTCTTCATATTATGAGTAATTTGGGATTGTTTTCTGGATATTTTAAATATTATGGTATGAGACTCAATCTTGTTTAAATCCTATAGAGAATGATGGTATTTTTGTTTTATTAGGCAGTTGAGCTGGTTGAGTTCAGGTCGCAAATTCCAATCAGTCTTCTGTGGTTGCTATTTGGATCTGTCCCATGTGTGTGCCACCCAGTGGCCAGTCTGGAACGTGGGTGATGGCCTGTCTCTTAATTCAGGTCTCAAAGTCTTTGGTAGTCTGTTTGTGATTGGGTCTCTTCATGTACAGTTCAGGAGTGAGCCAGGAGTTCATAAACAACATTTTGGGGTTCCTTTCATGAGCTCCTCCTTCTCTTTGATCTCCCCAGTGCTTTCCCATTCTCTGGCATTGCCCTTTTTGGTCCTCCAGCCAGAAAGTTGGGCTTAATATACCCTGCTCTGCTGTACTGTGTCCTCATCTGGGTTCAGGTGGCAAGAGGATAGAGAGAGGAAAAAAAATCAGTGTGAGTTTTCCCCATCCTTTTGGGACCACACTTCTGATTGGAGAGGTTTTCCCTTCTTTGGAGTTATAGGTGCCTGTAGGTCCCTGCTGCTGCTGTTGTTTTTTCCAGAAGACCCTTTTCCCATTCTCTAAGGCAGAACTAAGAGCTTCCCCCAAAGTGCTCTCTGTCCATGCTGATATACACTTCTGGGTTTTAGGCTGCCTTGAAGTCAGCCTAGGGGTTACTGGAGGGAAAAAAAATAGTAAACTCACTACCAGTTTGCATTCTGATCTTTTCCTCAAATCCACCTGCTACTAGTACTTTTCAGTGTCCTTAAAAAACTGCTCCATACATTATATCCAGGTCTTTATAGCTGCATTCAGTGGGAGAGAGGAACCAGAACTCCTGTCTTTAAAAAAAAAATCTACAAATTATAAAACATGATTATTTTACCTGGCAATGTTTGTTTTGGTTTCCTTGTATGTTACTATGTTCTTGCATCTCAAATAATTCTTATGAGATTATTTTCCTTCTTTTTTGGAGTACATTCTCAGAAGTTTCTTTAAAGCAGATCTTTAGAAGTTGCCTCATATTTTTTTAATTTGAAAACACTTTTATTTGAGTTTTGCTGGGTTCTCATTTCTTGGTTGACCAATATTTTATTTCAATGTGTCAAATACCTGATTGCATTGTTTTCTGCCTTGCATTGTTGGTATTGAGACTTTTGTTGTCATGCTAACTCTTGTTCTTTTGTAGGTGATATTTCCTTTCTTTCTGGCTGTTTTCAAGATCTTTTCATCTATGGTGTTCTGAAGTTTTACTCTGATGTGTCTGGCTATGGATTTATGTTCATTTTTTTTCTGCTTGGGATACACTGATCTGTGGGTTTTGATGTTTCATTTGTTCTGGAATATTGTTAACAATATTGGTTTAAATATTTCCTTTTGTCTATCACTATCCTTTCCTTCTGAAACTCCAATTATTTCTATATTATACCTTCTCATTTTATCCTCTGTGTCTCTAAATCTCTCTTTTATATTTTTCATATCTATATATATCATTGTCATATTCTGGATATATCCTTTTGACAAATCTTCCAATTCTCTAATTCTTTCTTCAGTTGTCCCAAATCTTCTAAATCATCCTTTGAAACTTTAATTTCCACAATTTTATTTTTTCTTGTTTCTAGAATATGTTTTTCTCCTGACCTATCCATTCAATCTAGGTCACTTCTTATTGTATGGTTACATTTGTAAATACAACTCTTTCTACTCTTTAAGCATTTCAGATTTATATGTTCTATATTCTGTATTTATCAGTTCTAATAGCTTTATTAATTTGGGATCTAAATGTGGGGTTTTTTGCTGCTTCTGATTTTTACTCAGTAGCTTGCTCCCTTGTGTGTTTGATAATCTTTGTGAACCCATTGTTTGAACTTAATATGTGGGAGAAGCTTTCTTCCAGAGAGTGTTTGCTTTGGCTCCTGGAGTAGTCAGGGAGTGCTCCCAATGTAAGACCACTTTATTCTTTCTTTGAAGGTATTGGCTCAGATAGAAGTTGCATGCTCAGCTTCCCCAACTTTCTGCTATTCTAAGGTTAAATGTCCCCCACAGCATTGTTCCTCTAGAAATCTGGACTCTGCATCACTGCCTTTCCTGGCTGACTGTCCACACAGGCTGAAAACTTGCCTCTCTTTCTCCTAACCATTCTAGCTCCTGGATGGAAATGAAATTTATACTCACTGAAAACTAAAACACTATACAGGATAAGTTCTAGACTGGAAACAGTCTATTTTCTTAGAAAATTATAACTCAATACAAGTTTTCAAATTTATTTGCATAGCGTTGAGCAAAGTAAGTCATTTATAGTATTTTAAATGTCCTCTATCTCTTTATTTCCCTCTATTATTTGTTCTTTAGTGTATTTGTGCTTTCTCACTTCCTTATTTTTGATTAGGCTAATGAATTGTTTGCCTTTTTTAAAAAAAATCTTTTTGATTTATATATTAGTTCTGTTTTTCTTTCCTGTGTTCTAATTAATATAATTTGGTTTTTTTCTTATTTATTCCTTTCTAAAGCTTTCTTTTGGTTTATTTTGTTGTTATCTTTCTAACTTTTTCAGATGCTTATTTCTTTATTTTGCATTGAAATATGTATTTAAGGTGATTTTCCCCTGAGTCCTTCTTTAGCTGCATTCCATAGATTCTGGTATACATTCTTTACATTATTGTTGTTGTTGTTGTTATTATTATTTTCCATTAATTCTTTAGTTTTGGATTATATTTCCTTTTTGACCTAAGGCTTATATAAAAGAGAGTTTTGTTTTTAACTTCCAGATAGAGAGAGAGGACTCTGATTTTCTTATTAAATTCTACTTTGTTGCAATGTGATAAGAGAATATTTTCTGTATTATTTCCATTTGGGGGTTATTATTTAGATATCCCTTGAAGTCTTAAATATGAAGAATTTTCATGAATATTATTGGACACTTGAAAGTATGGAGTATTCTCTGCTTTTGGGATGTAATGATTGATCTATATCAGTGAGGTCTACTTTATTAATTATATTGTTTAGGTCAACTATATTTTTAGTTATTTAGATTTACTATTATTTGATCTTTTTTGGATGGAGACAAGTAAATTAAAGCCTCTTTTTATTAGCATGTTTCTGTTTACTTCTCCTTGCTTTCTTGTGATTTCTACTTTATGAAGGTTACTTTTATGTTATTTGGTGCATCAATATTTATTATATTTCCATTGCCAATTATACCCCTTAGCTTTATAAAGTAATCTTGCTTTTTGGCTCAAATTACACCTTGTCTATTATTAAAATCATGACTTCTGCTTTAAAAAATTTTCGTTCTATACCCTTGCCAATCTTTTAATTTTTATTTTTTATTTTATTTTCTCCCCAAATCCCCAGTAGATAGTTGTATGTCCTAGTTGTACATCCTTCTAGTTGCTCTATGTAGAAAGCTGCCTCACCATGGCTTCACGAGCAGTGAGTAGGTCCGCACCCAGGATCCAAAACGGCAAACCCCAGACTACCAGAGCAGAACACGCAAACTTAACCGCTATGCCACTGGGCCAGCCCCTCAATCTTTTTATTTTTTAAAATAAACTTCAGTTTAAAGAATGGCTTTAGATATACAGAAAAATTGTGAAGATTGTACTGAGAGTTTTCATATACTCCACACCTAGTTTCTTCGTATTTTTAACATCTTATATTAGAATGGTACATTTGTTACTATTAATGAGCCCAGAGTGATACATTGTTATTAACTAAAGTCCATATGTTATTTGATTTACCTAGTTTTTACCTAATGTCCTTTTTCTGTTCCAGGATTCTATCCAAGATACCATATTACATTTAGTCATTATGTCTCCTTAGGCTCCTCTTGGCTGTAAGTTTCTCAGACTTTCCTTGCTTTTGATGACCTTGACAATTTTGAGAAGTACTCGTCAGGTATTTTGTAGAATATGCCTCTATTGGGATTTGTCTGATGGTTTTTCTCATGATTAGATGGAGATTATGGGTTTTGGGGAGGAAGACCACAGAGGTAAAATGCCATTCTCATCGCATCATATCAAGGGTACATACTATCAACATGACTTATCACTGTTGATCACCTACCTGAAGTGGCATTTGTCAGTTTTCTCCGTTGTAAAGTTACTCTTTTTACCCCTTTTCGATACTTTACTATTTGGAAGGAAGTCACTATGAGCAGCCCACACTTACAGAATGGGGAGTTATGCTCTACCTTCTTGAGGGCAGAGTGTCTACATAAATTACGTGAAATTTTTCTGCATGGAAAATTTGTATCTTCTCCCTCATTTATTTATTTGATCATTTATTTGCATCATGAGTATGGACTCATGGATATTTATTTTATACTTTGGGTTATAATCTAAATACTGCTTTATTTAATTTATTGTTCAAATTGTTCCAGCTTTGGCCATTGGGATCACATTCAATAGGTTCCTGTATCGCTTAAACATATCCCCATCATTGTGGTTTTATGTATGTACCTGTGTGCGTGTGTGTGCACGTGTGTATGTGCATTTCCTTACTTTCTGCCATTACAAGATACTCCAGGCTCATTTTGTATAATTTCTGCTCCAGTCCTAGAATCAGCCACCTCCCTAAGGAGCCCTAATTCTTTTTATTAGAGAATGGTATTAAAAACCGTGATTTGAGAACTAGATGTGCTCATTGCTACTGGAGTGGCATTGCTTCTAGGCCCTGTCAGATGATACCACAATTATATATATGCCGATATCTCAAACCCCAATCCATGACCTCCAATCCTTTTATTTTTGGCCTCTATGATTAATTTTGTTTTAGGTATATTTCTTGTAAACCGCAGAAGAGTCTTATTTTTAGAGCCAATATAAACATGTTTTCTAGTAATTGGTATGGTAAGTTGATTTACATTTATTGTCATATATATTTGTGGTTCTGTCACATGATTTCATTAATATATGTATTTGTTTATATATATCTTGATTTTATATGTCTATATATCTCTCTATTTACACACACACATACATAGAGATATTTAAATTATTTCACTATGTGGCCTGCTTGCTTTGCTTTTCATTGTCGTTTTATAGATATTCAGGAAGGTTTGTATTTTTGTCCTACTAATTACTAGCATAATTAATCTTGATTAATTCAGACAATAGTTTTAGTTCTTACTATGAGAAATGTTAAAATTAGCTTGTGTACCATTCCTCTTACATTTTCACTACCACCCAATTTTAGCCAATATTAACTTTTTTATTGTTTATCTTTTTTGTTTTTAAATATGCTTTTATTTTTACTACTTGAGCCTTATTCAGCTTTTCAACTTCTCTCCCTGTTCTCTCATTTTATTGGTTATATAATTTCCACATTATCAAAACAAAATATTTACATTCTATTACATAATCTTTATCCCCAGAATTGCTTTCATCTTAGTTCTGCAGTATTCAATGCTTACCACCAGTCCTTTTGCCAAAGTTTCTCTTGGTTGGCTGGAATTTGTCCTCTGGTATTTTCCACAAGAAGAACTAATGAGAACAATATTCCTTGATTTCTTATGTTTCAAAACTATCTGAAGCTCTTATACCAGAACTGCAGTATGGCTGGATATAAAACCCTTGACTCAGTCTTTATTTTCTTGCATATCTTTTATTGTTGCTCAGTGTATTCTGGCATGGGATGCTGGTGTGGAGAATTATAAGTGATTTGATCTTTTGATCTAGCTAGCCAAAGGAGTCTGTCTTTATCTTAAAGTCCAATAACTTTACTAGGCTATATCTTGGTGCTTACACGTTGGATCAGTTTTCCCTGGGACTTGGTGCACCCTTTCAAAATGTAGATTTGAGCATTGTTTTTTTTTGAGGCACATTTGCTTGAATTAAATTTTAAAAGGTGTATTATCTTCCTACGGATTGTTCCATGGTTTCCTCTTCAGGGACCTTGATTATGTGTATGTTGGCAGGCTTTTACCTGCATTCTGTATCTCTTAATCCTCTTAATCTCCCAATCTCTTTCTTGATTTGTTTCATTATGTTTACTTACCTCATTTTTATCATCTCCATTACTGTGCTTTCTGTAATATCTGTTCCCCATTGTACTCCTTTTAATTTTTTTTTTCTTTTTTTGGTGAGGAAGACCAGCCCTGAGCTAACATCTGTTGCTAATCTTCCTCTTTTTGCTGAGGAAGACTGGCCCCGGGCTAACATCCATGCCCATCTTCCTCTACTTTTATATGGGACGCCGCCACAGCATGGCTGACGAGCGGTGCGTGGGCAGGCACCCAGGATCCAAACCCGCAAACCACGGGCTGCCAGGGGTGAACTAAACCGCTGCGCCACTGGGCCAGCACCTGTACTCCTTTTAATTTTGTCTTCATTTCTGTGATGATTTTTCTTTTTCTTCTATTTCATTTCTGAGTTCTACCAATTCTCATTTTAATTCCTGCTATTGTCTGGTCATATCATTACTGAATTATTGTATTTTCTACTTTGTAGTGTTTTTTCACAGTGACAATTGCTTCTTTAAGTTTTTTTTTTTTTTTAATTTATTTTTGGTGAGGAAGACCAGCCCTGAGCTAACATCTGTTGCTAATCCTCCCCTTTTTTTTGCTGAGGAAGACTGGCCCTGGGCTAACATCCGTGCCCATCTTCCTGCACTTTATATGGGATGCCGCCTCGGCATGGCTGACAGGCAGTGCGTCGGCGGGCGCCCGGGATCTGAACTTGCGAACCCCGGGCTGCCAAGCGCGAACTAAACCGCTGCGCCACCGGGCGGCCCCCGCTTCTTTAAGTATTTTTTAATTCATGGTGAAATATTTGGATATACATTTTTATCCAATCCATGAAAACATGTTTCTGGTAAATGTTTTCTGTAGAAATGTTTTGTGCTATTTTTATATTTAAAAATATATACTATCTCTATTTGAATGTTGTATTAATTTCTTTTTAAAATTCATATTTGAGTGAGTTAGATTTTTCTTTATCAGCTATTTGCAGGCATTTCCTGTTGGCATAGGGTTATGGAGGGACAAGAATAGCCTTCCATGGTGTGCAGCTCAAGGGTTCCCTTTCCTGTTTCTAGAAAGATGTGTTGTTTCCTTCAAATATGGTGCTTTTATATATCCATACATCCTCAGTTTCCCCAAGCCAGTTCAAGAGGGCTTGGCCCTTTCACTGAGCGCTGCCACCAAGGGGCCCAGCCAATGTTTTTCAGTGCCATTTCCTCACCTTCCAGACAGGTTATTTCTGAGTTCTGCCACTCATAGAACCCTATACACTACTCCATCTTCCTACAGAGCCTTCTGTGTAGTCCTTTTGGTATCAACTGCTTTTGGACACATTTGCACATAATTTTGAGTTTGAAAACATTTGTCTGTCTCCTAGATTATTGAAAATAAAATTTTAAATTCCCTTTGTTGTTCTTTATAGTTTGCAAGAGAAGGAATAGGAATATATATAATTTAACCACTTGAGATGCTCAGTGAAAGAACTACTGAAAGATGTATTTCATTGAGAAAAATAGGATCTCAGAAGAAAGGCACGGATGCCAAGAGCACAAAAATATATAAATATGTTGTTTAATTAATTTATTCACTTAAAGGATTTGATTAACTATTGATTATAAAGAAACAATCATAATAACAATTTTGTGTGTGTGTGTGTGTGAGAAAGACCAGCCCTGAGCTAACATCCATCGCCAATCCTCCTCTTTTTTTTTTGCTGAGGAAGACCAGCCCTGGGCTAACATCCGTGCCCATCTTCCTCTACTTTATATGGGACACTGCCATGGCATGGCTGACAAGCAGTGTGTCAGCGGGCACCCGGGATCCGAACCCACGAACCCCTGGCTGCCAAAGCCCGAACTAAACCTCTGCGCCACCGGGCCAGCCCCCATAATAACTAATTTTTTTATGTTTAAACTAAAGATGTGACCTAAAACCCCAGACAATAAAAAGTTGTTTTCTTGTTTGGTAGGAGAATATATACACATATAATGTTTTTAGATTTTATGGAAAAATTTATAATTAGATTTGGGATTAAAAAAATGTAAAGGTAACCACACACACACAAAAAGAAGTACAATTGATGGCTTCCAATTCAGAAGAGGGGAAAAATGTAATAAAAACATTGGCATTTAAACAGAAAACAGAGAAAAATAAAAGTTAAAGAAAAGGTGGTAAAACATTATACTCATAATAAGATGGAGAAATTAGTCCAAAGTATTTCTGATAAACATAAATTTACTGCAAAAAATTGGAGATGATTACATTGGATTATAAAAATAAAATCTATTTATATGCTATTTAGAAGAGACATCTGGAACAAAACCAGTGCTGAAAATAAAAAATGGATGGCAGGGGCTGGCCCCGTGGCCTAGTGTTTAAGTTCAGTGCGTTCCACTTGGGCGGCCTGGGCCCAGTTCCTGGGCACAGACCTACACTACTTGTCAGTGGCCATGCTGTGGCGGCAACCCACATACAAAATAGAGGAAGATTGGCACGGATGTTAGCTCAGGGCGAATCTTCCTCAAAAACAAAAAAGGATGCCAAAGATATACCATATAAACACTAACCAAAAAATATCTGTCATAATCATTTTAATATCATGCAAAGTAGAAGGCAAAAAAGTACTAATAAGGATAAAGAGAGACACTATGTAATGCCAAAAGGAGCAATTGCCAAAATAATGTAACAACTATAAATCTGTATAGACTCAACATTTGAAATATATAAGGCAAAAACTAACAAAATTGGAAGGATTAATGGCTAAATCCTCAAACTCTATGGGAGAATTTAGGTGTACCTCTTTGAGAATTTGGTAGATTAAGCAGACTTAAAAATTAATAACATAGGAATTGATACCTCTTTAACATGGAAAAAAGGGCATAAATATAAAGCCAGCATCTTTCTTACTGGGGAAAAAATAGAGGCATTCCTACTAGTCAGAGAAAAGGCAAGACTGTTCACTATCTCCATTATAATTTAACAGTGTATTGGGGGTATTAGCTAACATAGGGTGTGGGGAGGAGTGATAGAGAAATTAAAAATAAAAGCAAGTAAGAAGTAAATTTATCTTCATTTGCAGATTATTTAATTATATATCTGGAAAATCCAAATGTAATGGAAAACTACTAAAAAGAAAATGAAAATTTAGTAAAGTAGCAGAATACAAAATTAAACACAGAAATTAGAAGCCTTCATATAGAAAACAACAGTGAGATTGAAAAAATAATGAAAGACCACATTTACAGTAGCAATAAATAAAGAAAAATTTCTAGGTACAAACTTAAAAATAAATGTACAAAACTAACATGAGAAATTATAAAACACTCTCCAAAGACAAAAAGTCAGACTTGACCAAGTGGAAAGACATGTCACATTTATGAATAGAAAGATTTAACACCATGTTGATTCTCCCTAAATTAATTTTAAAATTAATTAAATTAATTAATTTAAAATGCAGTCCCAATAAATGTCGGTTAATTTTTTTCTAGACCCAAAAGATTGATTATAAAGTTTATTTGGAAGAAAAAACTAGCAAAAATGCCCAGGAAATCTCCGAGAAGGAAGGGCTGTGGGGCCATAGCCACAGCCCAATCGAGTGTTAAATAGATTTTAAAGCCTCCGTTATGAAAATTGTTGGCGCATGAGTAAATACACAGATCAATGAAACATTATACAAATCTAGAAATAGATATAAGAGCATATGACAAATCGTATATATTAAAGATATCTTTTACCCTTGTTGTGGAAAAGAAGGACTTTTAAATAAGTGATGTTGAGACAATTGGATAGCCATATGGAAAAAGGTAAAATTGAAACCATTCTTTGAACCATAAAGTAGGGAAATTTCCAAATGAGTCAAGTACCTAAATGTGAAAAAACAAGAACAAACACACCCCCCCCATAAGTGGTAGTGGAAAATGTGGGTGAATTCTTTTAGAAGGAAGGGGGAAAATTCTTCTAACCACGACCAAAATTCTAGAAGCCATAGAGAAAGAAGATGAACTTGACTATATAATTACAAAACAAACATATCTTTTGCATGGCAAAACCCCACAAATGAAGGAAAAAGACAAATGGTAATAATTTGCAACTTTCACCACAAAGGGCTATTATCTTTAATATATAATGAACTTCCAAAATTTGAGAAGAAAAAGACCAATAAGGCCATGGAAAAAAATGAGCGAAAGATGTAAACAGATAGTTCACAGAAAAAGAAATTAAAATGGCCCTTGGACATATGAAAAGATTCCCGACCTTGCTTATAATAAGAGAAATGCAAATTAGAATTACACTGAGGTGTCATTTCCCACCTCTCTAATTCGCAAAGATCCAAAAGCTTGACAACACTTTCTGTTGGCAAAGCTGTGGGGAAACAGACACTCTTATACATTGTTGGTGTGAATGCAAAATGGAAATTTGGTAATATGCAGCAAAATTACACATGAATTTACCTTTTGAAACAGAAATTCCACTTGTAGGAATCTATCCCAAAAATACCTGGACAAAAATGAGAAATGATGTAAGCATAAAACTATTAATTGTAGCACTCCTTGTAACAGCAAAGGACTGGAAACATCCCAAGTGTCCTTCAATAGGGGACTGATGCACAGATATGAAAATGTCAAAAGTAAAAATATAGAAAACATACAACATTAGATATTAACAACAACAAAAAGGCTGATCTGACCTGACAATCCACAAGGGAAGATGTAACAATTCTAAATCTGCTTTGTACTTAACAACATAGTCTGAAAATGTATAATGCAAAAATTGACATAACTATAATGAAAAACACACATCCTCAGTTTTAGAGGGAAATTATCTCACACATATCTCAGTAACTGATGCAACAAGTAGACAGAAAGTCAGTGAGATTGTAGATTTGAACAATGTAATTAACCAATTTGACCTAAAACACATTATATCCAAGTGCACATGGAACATTTACCATAACGGATCATATAGGGCCATAAGGTAAACTGCAATAAATTTCAAAGGATTTTATATCATGCAGAGTAAATTTTCTGACCACAATGGTATTGTTGGAAATCAAGTAATATGAAGATAATTAGAAAATTTCAAATATATGGAAATGAAGCAATACATTAAAAAAATCAAAATATGGGTCTATAAAGAAATAACAGTGAAAATTAGAACATATTTTAACTAAATATAAATGAAAATATATGTCAAAACTTGTGCACTACAGTTAGAACCATGCTTAGAGGAAGATTTATAGCATTAAATGAAAATATCAGAAAAAAGTCCCAGGCTCAATAGCAATCATTTGAATATCATCTCATGAAGTTAGAAAAATAATAGCAAATAAACTCAAAGAAAGTAGAAAAGAGCAAATAATAAAGAGCAGAAATTGATGAAATAGAAACAAACTCATAACAGGGAATATCAAAAAAGCAAGAGTATATTATTTTAAAATACTGATAAAATTGATAACACTCAGGCAAAACTTACATAATAACGAAAATCAACAAACTATTGCTAAATGCAACAAATAGATGAATCTCACAAACAAATGTTAAGCAATAAAAGCCAAACTAAAAGAGTATATGCTGTATGATTCCATTAATATAAATTTCAAAAAACAGACAAGACTATACATGGTATTAAAAGTAAAAATAACAGTTACCTCTGGGGAGAAAGGAAGGAGAAGTGATTGCCATTAGGGGGCTTTTGGGATGCTGGAAATTTCTGTGTCTTGAATAAATATTAGTTAGATGGGTGTGTTCACCCTGTGATAATTCATTGACCTGTGCACTTATGATCTGTGTGCTTTTCTGAACTTTATACAGCAGTAAGATTTTATCAAGAAGAGACAGAAGTCAGCAGACAACAGTTACTTGACAAAGTCAATGCCAAAAAAAGAGATAAGAACAGACCCCTTTCTCCTTGACTCTTTCTAGCTGCCTGGAATATGCACAGGATGCCTGGAGATTCAGAAGCCATTTGTAATCATGAAGATGAAAGCCACAAAGGACAACAGATCTGGAAGAGAGAAGGAGCCACGACATCAGCCTTGGACAGCCTACTACAGACATGTTACAAAAGAAAAATGAACCACTTGTCTACTGGAGCCATTCTTACTTGAAGCTGAATGCCACCTCAACTAATGGTTTAAGTATTCAATTTTTCAAAACTAGAAGAAGTACAGTTTAAACATAAAGAGAGTAGAAGGAAGCAAATAGAAATTAACCATGTAGAAAATGGAGAAACAATAAGAATATACATAAAACATTTAAAAATAAAGTCAATAAAATAAGTAAATCTCAAGCAAGCTTTATTTTTTTACAAAATGACAGAGTAAAACTAAACCGTATTAAGAAGGAATAAAAGAAACACAATTACTCATACAGTACAGGTTTTAAAAAAATTGTAAGAACTCTACAGCAGGGATAAAGTGGGGAGTGGTGTGGGAATCCCTGATAATTTACAGAGCCTACAGTTTGAAACTCATCATTACCTGACATGTGTAGTATCCATGCTGTAACAATTTAGCCTTTCAGTTAAAAAATGTCAGCTCTCCTCTTTCTAAGTAATTGGGATTGTTGCTTGATTTCAGCCAATCCTTAAAGTGGAAAGTGTAACCCACCTGGTCTGGAGGTGGGACACTCTAGGACCACACATTTTAATTCCTTGGATTATTGCCCAAGGTTTAAATAGAGAGCCCTCTAGGGGCCAGCAATAGAATAATAGCAGCTGCTGTTTGGCTCTCGTGGAGAGAGAAGGGGACACTTCTAGTTTAGAGCTTCCAGCCAAAAGAGAAGTCTCAGCATCAGAACTCTTGATCCTTTCTCTTACCATTTACAGATGGCCACCATGTCTCAAAACTGCAGCGGATACCATTCTCAGAGAATGCCGTGGGAGTGCCCACCCTGGAGTTGTGCAGCCCCACACGGGTACAGATGGAGTAAGATGGAAGAACTGACCAAAGTCAGCTCAAACAAGTCTGACTAGATTCCTGAAGGTGTTTTGAGCCTGGAATGAAAGGAGGGGAGAAAGATGATTAATGGGGAAGTTAGGAGTGTGCAGTCCATTAACAAAGATTTAGAAGCAACAGATTAAGATGCCTGCGCTCAGAGGCCCCTCCTGTGCAGTGGTGCCTGGGCAGATTGCTTCAGTAAAGGAAGAGGGGTTGTACCAGACTCTCCTGGCAGATTAGGGTGGAATGCGTTGAAGGCAGGACCGAGTAAATTCAAAATGTGCTGTGGGGGACGTTAGAATACTTGCTGAGAAGACTCCAGGGGAAGATAAGAGGGAAGATTAGAGAACAGAGTGAGAGAGAGATGAGACACTGGGGAGATATCCTGTTTTTTCTCATAAACTGATCCTTCTCCTTCCCAAGCTCCACGTGTCTGTCTCAAATCCCTGACTGTAGGTGTGCCCTAGGAGTCTTTGGCCCACCCACATTCAGTCTTGATAGTCCAATCTGGATCTCAATGACCCCTCATCCGAATGCTTGATTTCTTCCCATAAGTGTCCGACTATTACTCAAATTTACAGTTTTCCTTCCAAACCTCTCTAGCCCAATCATGCCCACACTCATAACCTCAGACTCATCTTTTAATCTTCCTCATTCCCTCCTTCTCTTCTGAAACTCAGTCAGTCTTCTAGTTCTGTCAATCTTTACCTCACAAAGTCTCTCCAGAAAAACTTCTAAGTGACCAATGCAAAGATTCTGGAAGTCTATGATCTCTGAGACTGTCTTTTATTATCTACCTGAGAAGGCAAGTTCTGGGCTAAAACTCCACCTCCTGCTTGGCGAGACAGGGACTGAGGGGTTAAAAGGTTGGCGGCATCAATAGGTGAATTTTGATGGCTCATACATGTCTGTTTCTATCTTATTAATTGTATTATGTTGATCTTATTTAAATTGCCGCAAGTATTTGTGGAAAGCTGTGGGGCATAGATGAACTGAATGTCTAAGATATTTTAAGGATTCAGACTCTCTTTATCTGTCCCATCCTTTACTATCCACCAGGCAAGGCTTTCATCTCCTCACACTGAGATGACAGCAATAATTTCCAGATTGGTCCTTTGGTCTCTACATTTTAAGATTTACCTTCTTATGCACTGTTTTGCTCATGTTCTTAATCCTAGCTTTGATTCTTCCTCTCAAGTGGTCCTTGATCTTTTTATATTTGGTTATATGTCATGCTTTTCTTAACGTTTTTAAGCATATGGGCCTGGTGGAGACAGAGAGCAGTGAGTCCACAATATCCGTTTTTGTCATATCCTTGGAGACGGGTGGGGGCTTCTGAATGGTACATGGGTTCCAGGAGTGCTAGTCCAGCTGCAATAGGAGAACTACTCAGGGATCCAGGCTGCTGACCCATGCATTCTGTACTCCTCTTCTGTGTTCTGAGGGACCGCCCATTAAGGATTACCTGGCCCAGGTTGGCAGAAGCACATTGACCGGTGCATTTGAAGATGCACATGGAGGCAAAATGGCTGAACTGGAGCAGTCTAAGGAGATGGGGAAACTGGGTAATATCAGAAGAGTTAGAGGCTGAGAGACCAGAGCTCAGACAGCGAAAAGGATGCAAAGGCCAGAAATGTGGATATACAGAGAAAGAATAAAGTCCTGGGTGTCCTGGCCTTTGAATGTGTTTTATTCATAGTGAGCATTTGAATGTTTGTCAACATGGAATGAAACTTGGAACTATGGAGCATATTGGAACTATGTAGGAAAGGGTGAGAGAAGTTATCTGAGATATGTAAAAACACTTAAAAGAGTATAAGAGATATGTAGTACAGGTAAATGTAAAGAAAACCATATCTGCACACATTATAATCAAACCACTGACAACCAAAGAAAAGAGAAAATGTTAAAAGATGTCAGAGAAAGACACATTAATTTCAGAGGAGCAAGACTGACAGCCAACTTCTCAATAGAAACAATGGAAAAAAAGACAAGTTCTATAACAGAGTTACTTTTTACCTAGAATTCTATACTCAGTGAGACTATTCTACAAAATGAAGTAAAAATAAAGATGCTTTAAGACAAACAAGAGTAAGAGAATTTAAGACATGCCCTGTAAACAATAATAAAGGGAATTCCTTAGCAGAAAGAAAATGTTTCATGAAGGAAACCCAAAATTATAAAAAGGAAAATGATCCTAGAGGAAAACACAGAAATACAGAAAGGAAAATGTAAAGAGTAGATATGTGGGTAAATATAAATGAATATTGATAGTGAAATGACATTGATATTGTAGGGTTTAAAATATACTTGAAATTACAATGTATGACAATAATGCAAGGAGAGGGAGTTAAAATGTTTCTGAGATACCAGTATTATTGGGTAAATGGTCAAAGTACTAATTTGTCTTAGATTACAGTAAATCAAAGATGAATGTTGTAATCCATAATATCACCATCAAAAATTGCAACACACACAGGCTAAAACAAAAATGAAATAAAAATATTTGATTCAAAGAGAAGGCAGGAAAGAATTACCACATCTTGGTCAAGAGCATCTACAAAAAAACCTACAGTTAACATCACAGTTAGTGGGTAAAACCTGAATGCTCCTCCCTTTGATCTGGAACAAAATATCCACTGTAACCACTCTTATCCAACATGGTGCTGAAAGTTTTAACGATTGCAATAAGGCAAGAAAAACAAATAGAAGACACACATATTGGAAGGAAGAAATAAAAGTATCTCTATTTGCAGATGACATGATTGTCCTCCTAGAAAATCCTAAGGAATCTACACACAAAAGAAACCCTCCTAAAATTAATAAGTGTGTTCACCATGGTCACAGGATACAGTATCAACACACAAAAATAAATCAATATCTGTATAATAACAATAAGTATATGGAAACTGAAATTTAAAACAGAACCTCACCTGGATGACCATGGGTAGCAGCTTCCCATTGGGTTCCATCTTCAGCATCACCAGGGGGACAGCCAGGTACTGCTTCTCGCCTTGTATCACGTTGGGTGGAATCCCATCCAGCAGGATGAAGTCAGCTTCAAACAGGGAATTGTTCTGAGGAAAGGAGGAATATATCCATAGTTAAAGTTGAAAGCATACCTCCAGAGGGCCAAGGCAAAGGGGAAGATGTAAAGACATTCAGTCTAATTCCTTGCCATTATCCCACATCATACTAGAGTCCCAGTGGCAGAACTGAAGAAAGCATCCAGAACATTAGGTTCAAGTCTCTCATTTTACAGTGAGGGATAAGACCCAATGAGGGGAGTCTTCCCTAGGGACATGCACCTTGTTTGTGGCAGAGGTAGTTTTAGAACTAGGCCTGCCAATTGATTCTGCACCACAGGTATATTAAGCTCTCCCCTTGTCAAGTGTCCAAGCTCCTTTCCCCAACATCTCTTGATGGTCTACTTTGTTTGGCTGTAACCAGCCTCAAAGCTTTTCCTCTACATACCTTATCATCTCTAGGTTTTTCCAGCACAGGACTCTGTACCCAGGGGCAGTGGCTTAGCACAGCCTCCCTTCCCTGACTCATCTTTGGTATCCCCCCCCTTCACCAATTTTCCTCCCACACTACCAAGAAGAGAACAATGCAGGGTGGGAGAAGATACCTGGAGTTCTTTCTCCAACTGGGCCTGAAGCTCTTCCATCCCCATGGGCAGCACCAGCCAGGAGGGCTGGAGCATCTCAACAGCATGGGGTTGGTGCCATTGAGGAACTGGTAGCCAAAAAGCTCATCATCCTGCCAGCACCCGTGAACCCTCTCTGTGGGGGTTGGGTTGGGGTATGGATGGAGGATATTTACCCCAATATTCCTCTCCTCCAGCCTCTACCTCAGGGGTTTAGTCACATGACTACTCCATACCCAGCCCCCATTTTTTCATTCTTGAGGCCTCTGTGAGATCACCAGGCACAATAAGGTCTTTTTTGGCAAGCAGTTTTAGGGACTATGGAGTGTGACAGGTCATTAAAAGGGCCATAAAGGTGTTTGGAGACCTGGGGAAACCACTGACCAGTCAGGGCTCTCTTTTGTCCCCAGAAGATCTGATCAAAATCCTCCAGGCGTTTCCAGGAGCTCAGGAGGATGTAAACATGTTTGATGGCAATTTCCATAACCTTAGAACAGATACTGAGGACAAAACTGTCAATTTACCAAATCCTACCTGTTTCTGGATCCACCAGCCCCACTCCACTCTGACCATTTCCTCACCCTGCCTTCACTGTCCCTTCAAAGTCCCATTTCTTCTCCTTGTGGAATCTCATATTTGGAGGTAGATCCTCCTTACACCCTGCAGCTATTGTCAGGGGTAACCCTTCCTTCCAGGTGGCCCAGCTAGGAGGTGGGGACAAAATTTCAATGGAGAGGGTAGAAATCAGTGATGGAGGAAGTGTCAGGGAAGGGGTGGGACAATTGGGAGGCTTCTGGGAGGGCAGTCGCGGGTAGATCTGCTGTCTTTCCCCCAGTTCTTTCTCTCGATGCTTCTGGAACACCCCCAAGGCATTGTTTCCTGCCAGGTGGACTGGGGAGACATTAATGCAATTGATCACATTGCTTTGTCCAACCTCATGCTATGCCCTGGCTTCTTCCAATCTCCTATTTCTTAACTGTATTGCATCAGACTCTTTTGCCTTTTTCTCTGGCTCTGTCTCTCCTGATTAATTCCCTGGTCATTTATTTCATCTTAGCCCACCCCCTTTTCTTGATTTCACCAATCTCAGATCTCATATTCATCCTGAGACAAAAATCCCATTTTTGACACCCTTTCGTACCCCTTAACTCAAATTTCCCTATTCTTCATTGTCTATAAATTTTATTCTTAATCATCTGAAATGTCCACACTTATCCCATATTATCCCATATTACATTGTTAATCTCCCCTGTCTTGGTCCTCCCCTGTCCACACCTTAACTTGTCCTCCAAAATGACATATTTCGAGTTAGGTGCACTTACATCCCCTGAACTCGCCTATCTCCACCTTCAACTGTTCCCTGGGATAAGATATTCTGTATGTGCCATCCTTAAATGTACCTTCCCACCTGTCCTGGAGAACAAGTGTTTTCATGTTGCTACCTTTCCCTAGCTCTATCTCACCTGTCCTCAACATCATGTTGTCTACATTTGTTAACATTCTCAAAGGTGCATATTTCATGTTTCCGTTCTTACCTGTCTTTTCTCTCAATTGTCTTTCCTGCTTATTTCCTAAGGTAAAATATTCTATATTTTCTGTCCTTACTCATCCCCACTCCCTGCCACGTGCTCCCTGTCTCTCACAGTGGTCCTCCTTGTTTCTCTAACTTTTCAACTCTCCAACTTTATTCATTTGCTTCACTTAGCTTTCTCCTCTCAGGGGTCACCCACCATCTCCTCTGCCATGTGCCACCCTGACCTGTCCCTGCCCTAACTTGTTCCCCATCACATAGAGGTCTCCTTTCCACTTTTACTTTGCTCTTCAGTTCTCCATCATTGCTGCAGCTCCCATTCCCTGTCCTCACCGTCTTGAAGACCAGATCTCCAAATCACTTATTTTCTGGCCATAGCCTCACCGGCAGCCTCTTTTAGTCTATATTTAACTTCAGGACTTGATAACTATTTCTCTCTTCCCTTTCTTGCTTCCTTTGTTTCCCTACATTAATCTGCCCTGAGTCTATCCCTTCCTTAAGTTCCCTTCTCACTCGCAACGCCAGGCAACCCCCGAGGCCCTGGCCCCGGTCCCCCGGTCCCCCGACACTGCCCCTCACCGGTGCCCTCGGGCAGGCTCAGCACGCCCTCGCCCTGCACCCAGCGGTAACACGGGAAGGCGGCCTCCGCGCAGGCTCCAGGCTCCTGCGCCGTGATGCGGTCGCAGAACCACGCGTCGTCCACCAGGGAGTGGTGTTTGCGCAACTTCACGAACTGCAGTGGCCCCAAGTCCTCGGGAATGTCGCGATCAAACTCCTCCTCCTGCGGAGGCCAGAGCGCGGCGAGACTTAGTAGGAGCGACCGGGAGAGGCCGTTTTGTCGGGGGTTGGGGTTGGGGGGTCAAAGGTGGGGTGGGGACGAGGAGAGGCGGGGACCTTTGTGGAGTGTCCGTTGACGAGGCCTCCAAAGACAGCATCCCCTCGTTCCCTCCTCCCGACACCTGCGCGCTGGGCCTCAGACGCCCCATCGCAGGGAGGACGAGGGAGCGCGGGGCGTGGCCCGCAGTGTCTGGAATTGATGACTGGGCATCGTCGCCCGCATCGGTCCATTCACTGAGCTCTCCCCGCGCCCGCGCTCTCCCAGGAGCTTCACGTTCGACCCCTGATCCTGCATTGATCCTATAGTGCCACTGGCTCTGGGGTCATTTGGGGAAGGAGTTGGAGGCCGGGAGGACCAGGGTCGGGAAGGGAGAAAGGGGTTCGGTTCAGCCCAGCCCAGCCCACCCCTGGCTCCCGACCCTCTTCCCGCTGCTGGCGCGGCAGGCCCAACTCCCTGGAAGTCCCAGCCGGCGCGGTGGCGCCGTCACTCACCCCCAGCCTCCCAGGCCGCCCTCCCGCCGCGAGCCCAGCCCGGGCCCGGGTCGGGGTCCCCGCTCCCGCCCGCTGACCTGGCCCCGCGCCGGCTGCAGCTGCAGCTCCAGCTCCGCCTGCCCGCGCGCCCCCACCAGCCACAGCTGCACGCGGTTGTGCGACCCGGAGAAAAGCGAGGCCCCGGTGGCCACGCGGATGCGGTAGCGGCCCATGGCGGCAGGTGGGTTTACCTGGGCTTCAGAGGTTCAGTTAATGATACCGGGCAAGAATTCCGCGGCCAGGTCTCATGTTGCCAGAAGGATTAGTGCAGGGCTTAATAAAGCAGGACGCTGCGAGGCTGCCCATTCCAGGATTCGGGGCACTTCTGGGTCCCCACCCCAGACAAGAATATGCTATTAGCCCATGGTGTGGGGAAAGGCTGCTCCTCTCAGCTCAATGTTGAGAAGTGGGGATTTGGGGAAGATGAGGGGCTGAGCCTGGCTGCAGGAAGGAGGGAAAGGGGGCAGGACTAATCCATCAGAGCTCTTTTCTGGGCTTCTCATCCTCCCCTCACCCCCTGTTTTGCTTCTGAACAGCATTTTCTGAAGGGGTCCTGGGTGCCAATCCTTTTTCTTTCTGGCAGTGCCTGGTGCCCCTGGGTGACTGTCCCCACCTTCTCTTCATCTACCAGGTCTGCCTGCTGAAGGGGTATTGGGATTGTCATTGTGGGCCAGAGAAGGGCCCTTCTTGAGGGACACGCAAGAGTTAGGGAAAAGTTATAGTGTTCCCTTTAATATGACTTTCCATGTCCAGGCACCTAGAGAATAGCTGAGGTCTTTCTTTTCTCCCTTTGTTTTCTATTCACACTCCCATCCAAGGAAGGAGAACCAATGTCCATGGTCCAGTGTTTCTTCGTATCCACTCCTTTCTGTTTATGGACTTGTTTCTGTATGGTTTTGGTCATTTCTTCCACAAAAATGAGGTCACGCTATAACTTTTTTTCCTTGGAAGTTGCTTTCCACAGTTAACAATACATGATGGGAATATCTTCAGATCAATAGATAGAGAACCAAGCTCTTCATTAGCTCTAATGATTCCCCTCTTGGTGAGTGTCCAGGTTGTTCCAGGGAGTATTAACTATGATGAGTGCTTTAATCAACACCTTTCTTTGTGTACCCTTATGTACAGGAGCTTTTATATTTATAGGATCGATTCCCAGAAATGAGATTTCTGAGTGAAATGATATCAATATGTATTAACAGATACGATCAAATATTTTCCAGAAAGGCTATAGCATGGTATCAGAGTGCTCTTTCTCTGCATTCTCACCTGCACAGGGAATTGTCATTTAAAATTTTTTTGTTTGAGATTTTTCTTGTTTGTCAAAGTGGGCTTGTATTGCTATGAATTTCCCTCTCAGGACCACTTTTGCTGCATCCCATATGAGTTGGTATGGTGTATTTTCCTTTTCATTTGTCTCCACATAGCTTTTGATTTCTCCTTTAATTTCACCAATGACCCATTTGTTGTTCAGTAGCATGTTGTTTAGTCTCCACATCTTTGTCCCTTTCCCAGTTTTTTCCTTGCAGTTGATTTCTAGTTTCACAGCATTATGATCAGAAAAGATGCTTGTAATGATTTCAAGCTTCTTAAATTTATAGAGGTTTGCCTTGTTTCCTAATATATGGTCTATCCTTGAGACTGTTCCATGCACGCTTGAGAAGAATGTGTACTCTGCTGTTTTTGGGTGGAGTGCTCTGTATATATCTCTTAAGTCCATCTTGTCTAGCTTTTTGTTTAAGTCCATTGTTTCCTTGTTGACTTTTTGTCTGGATGATCTATCAATTGATGTAAGGGGGGTGTTAATATCCCCTACTATTATTGTTTTGTTGTTAATATCTCCTTTTAGGTTTTTTAGTAGTTGTTTTATGTACTTTGGTGCTCCTGTGTTGGGTGCATAGATATTTATAAGTGATATGTCTTCTTGGTGAAGTGTCCCTTTTATCATTATATATTGCCCCTTTTTGTCTCTCATTACCTTTTTTATCTTGAAGTCTACTTTGTCTGATATAAGTTTGGCAACTCCTGCTTTCTGTTGTTTGCCATTAGCTTGGAGTATCGTCTTCCACCCTTTTACTTTGAGTCTATGTTTTTCTTTAGAGCTGGGATGGGTTTCCTGGAGGCAGCAAATTGTTGGATCTTGGTTTTTAATCCATCCTGCCACTCTGTGTCTTTTGATTGGAGAATTCAATCCGTTTACATTTAGAGTGATTATTGATATACGAGGGTTTAATGTTGCTATTTTATTGTTCATTTTCTGGTTCTTTTGCATTTCTTTTGTTTCTTGTCCCATGTGTTTTGGACTGCCAATTCAGTTTGGTATTTCTGCATGATGATTCTCTTAGTTTTCTCTTTATTTGTCATATGTGGTTCTCTTCTGGTTATTTGTTTAGTGGTTACCGTGAGGTTTATATAAAAGATCTCCTGGATAAGATAGTCCATTTTCTGATGCCTCTTGTCTCCTTAGACTAAGTTGATTTGATCCCTCTCCTCTTCCCCCTCTAATGTGTTCTTGTCACTACTTATTCCATCTTGTGTCATGAGCATGTGTTTACAGTGATGAGTTTAAATTTATTTTTGATGTTTTCCAACTGTAGTTTTTCTGAATTACTCTCCTTGCTCAAAACTTTGTATCCCCTTTCTCTCTTTTTTTTTTTTTTCAGGCCTAAGGGCCTTCTTGAGCATTTCTTGTAGTGGAGGTGTTGTGGTGATGAACTCCCTTAGCTTTAGTTTATCAGGGAGAGTTATTATTTCTCCATCATATTTGAAGGATATTTTGGTGGGTAAAGTATTCTTGGCTGAAGATTTTTGTCTTTCAGGAGTTTGAATATATCATTCCAGTCCCTCCTAGCCTGTAGAGTTTCTGTCAAGAAATCAACTGAGACCCTGATGGGGTTTCCTTTGTATGTTATTTTGTTTTTTTGTTTAGCTGCCCTTAATATTTTTTCTTTGTCTATGACTCTTGCTACTATATGCTACTATGCTACTTTTCCTGTTTATATATTGAGGTGATCTATTGACTTCATTCACTATTATTTCCATCTCTTTCCCCAGGTTTGGGAAATTCTCAGCTATTATTTCTTTGAACAAACTCTCTGCTCCTTTTTCCCTTTCTTCTCCTTCTGGAATACCTATTATCGTTATGTTACTTTTCCTAATTGAGTCTCATATTTCTCGAAGTATTTCTTCATTTCTTCGCAGCCTTAGTTCTCTCTCCTCCTCTATCTGGAGCGTTTCTGCATGGCCATCCTCAATAATGCTAATTCTTTCCTCCATATTGTCAGTTCTGCTCTTTAAAGACTGTAGGTTTTCCTTTATCTCATCCATTGTGTTTTTCATCTCCAATATTTCTGATTGGTTTTTCTTTATGGTTTCAATCTCTTTTGTGAAGAAATTCCTGAATTTGTTGAATTGTTTCTCTGTGTTCTCTTGTAATTCACTGAGTTTTTTTATGATAGCTATTTTGAATTCTCCATCTTTTAGGTTATAGATTTCTGTGCCTTCAGGGTTGGTTTCTGGGTGTTTGTCATTTTCCTCTTGGTCTGGAGACTTAAGATACTTTTGCATAGAGCTGGCTGATTTACCTTTGCTATTCTTCATGTTGATAATTTCTGGTCCTGCAGTTTCCACTTGCTGCCACTGGGTGGAGGCCACTAGCGGTGTGTTCTGAGCCTGCTGTAGTCCCTGGAGGGATTGTGCTGAAGCACAGTGCGTGTGGAGGGGAGAGGTTCTCTCTTTCGCCTGCCCGACCCAGGGGCATCCTTTCTGGCTCTCTTGGGGTGTTTGCCACACCCCCGAAACAGTCCATAGTTGCTTCCCAGTGGGGATCTCTTGACAGTCTGTGAGAGCACCTGGAGGGTGATAGTTATCCCCAAGAGGGCCGCCCCCTACCCTCCCCACCCCCCCACCCCTCCCACCCCCCCACCCCCCCCACCCCATCTGTGAGCCATGTGGTCTGTCTTTACCAATAGGATGGGGAGGGGGAGTAGATTTCCTTACCTCTCCTCAAGTCCTTTGGAGCTTCCGGTGCCTCCACTGTCAGATGTATTGTGGCAAGTGTCTCTTAGAAGTCCTTTGTAGTGTTTGATTGACCTCTGTTGATATGTGAATGATGTTTTTGTTGTGTCTTAGGAGGCAGAGATTCAAAGAGGGGATCTCACTCCGCCATGATGCTGACGTCACTTCTGACGTTTAACAAATTTTTGCCAGTCTGGTGGATGAAAAGTGTCAAGAAGTATGAGAAATCTGGGATTTTACCCTACTTAAAAGCTATCCAATTACCTGCTACTGTTTGAGAGATGGTAGCAGAAGACACAAGACTCCTATCCAAAGTCCTAAAGAGTGTTATTGCTCACAGCAAAACCAATAGCCAGAGGTTCATATCCCGTCAGTTCCTCCTGCACTCAAGTTCCATGGTGGTGACTCAGGTGGGCCTGGATGGATGCCTGCACCTACTGCAGGCTGCATTACAGGAGAGGATCACTGAGCTTGGGGGATTCATCGTTTTTATAGTAAGTGGAAGGAAGTCTGTTCTTTGTCTGGGGGTGATATTACCTCATCTCTCAAGGTTGCTTGCTACAAACACATTTCTTGAGAAATAGCCCAGATAAAGAGCTCTAAAGGCCTTGCATTCCTGGAATACCCAGCAGGAATGTTCAGGGGCACTCAGGGGTCATGGCAGATTTCCCCTCCCAATAGAAAGTAGTGTCTTAGCTGCTTAACACCTTCTATAGCTTCCTATTAAATATAAAATAAAATCTAAGTCCCTCAGACAGGTGTGGTATGCCATCCATGGCCAAGTCTGCTCTGGGCTTAATGATGAATAAATAAGTTGAACAGGGAAGTATATAACTGTAGTACAGCAAGTATTTCTCTACATGGTAATAACATGAATCCCTTAGTACTGTCAGAGCATTCCTTACACTATTTCACCAACTTAATGCTACAAAAGGCAGCAAGCTTATTATTCCAGACTTCACTGCCCTGATGCATCTTCACTCTGCATGACCACTGAACATCCAGCAAGCCTCAACAAGAAAAAGGACAAGAATTATCATGAAACTATAGCTACTTTGTCTACACAGATTGCTATGCCTGATCTATATCTTTTCCCCTCTTCTTGCTGATTTGACAATAAACTAAGTGTGAAAATAAACCTTAAACCATGTTCAAGTCAACATTCTTGCCAATTTCCAATCCAAGCGGTCTTATGTGGAATTTCTCTTCTTAGATACATTCCAGGTGATAAATGAAGTAGGGTGATGGAATTAGAATATCAATACCTTGCATCCTCTAATAGAATAATAAATCTAGGAAGTGGTTATCTATGGTGGCTAAATTCACAAAAAAAGAGACTGCTACAGGTTATGTCCCTTGTGATGAAGTATTTAGCACTACCTTTGAAGTCATTTGCCAAAAAACAAAAAGTAGAAATTATTTGTGATTTTCATCAAATCTGTAGAAATGCAGATTATAGGAAATATAGAGGACAAAGGAACATATTAAATAACACCACATAGATACAACCAGAAAAATCCAGAATGAGGGACAAACAACTTGTGTCATCAAAATAAATCACAAGAAATAATAAGGGAATATCCTCAAGTAGACAAAGAATATCTACAAAAAACCCTACAGCTAACATCCTAATTAATGGTGAGAAACTTGAACCTTTCCCATAAGATCAGGTACAGGGCAAGCATGTCCCCTCTCACCATTCTATTTCAACATCATACTGGAATTTCTAGTTAATACAGTAATATAAGAAAAGGAAATAAAAGGCATACATGGGAAGGATGAAATAAAACTGTCTTTATCATTGATGACATGATCATCTATGTAGAAAATCCAAAAGAACTGACAAAACAACTCCTATAACTAACAAGTAATTATAGCAAGATTGCAGGATACAGGTTAATATACCAAAGTCAATTACTCTCCTATATGCCAACAGTGAACAAGTGGAATTTGAAATTAAAAACACAATACCATTTACATTAGCACCCCCTAAAATGAAATAGTTAGATATAAATCTAACAAAATATGTATAAGATCTATATGAGTAAAACTACAAAACTGATTAATGAAATCAAAGAAGAACTAAATAAATGGTGAGATAGTCCATGTTCATGGATAGGAAAACTCAATCTTGTCAAGATGTCAGTTCTTGCCAACTAGTTCTATAGATTCAATGCAATCCTAATCAAAATATCAGGAAGTTATTTTGTGACTATCAACAGACTGATTATAAAGTTTATAAGGAGAGGGAAAAGACCCAGAATAGCCAACTCAATGTTGAAGGGGAAAAACAAAGTTGGAGCCACTATCCAACTTCAAGACTTACTACAAAACTACAGTAATCAAGACAATATGGCACTGGTGAAAGAATAGACAAATAGATCAATGCAATGGAATAGACAGCCCAGAAATAGAGCCACATAAATAAAATCAACTGATCTTTAACAAAGGAGCAAAGGCAATACAATGGAGCAAAGACAGTCTTCTCCACAAGTGGTGTTGGAACAACTCGACATCCACATGCAAAAAAAAATAATCTAGACATAGACCTTACACCATTCTCAAAAATTAACTCAAAATGGATCACAGACTTAAATGTAAAATGCAACACTATAAAACTTCTCAAAGATAACTTAGGAGAAAATCTGGTAAATGTTCTTCCCAGGAAACTTTTCTGTTCTGAGGGTTTTACTTCAGACACGTGCACATTGGTATTCAGCCAAAGGATCAAAAGGCCTCCCAGGTGGATATCTGGAGTTCTTTGTGTAGCTTCCCCTTCTTGTATATGTAGCCCTGCAATTTCTAGCCTTCTTGGCCTCCCTGGACTCCAATATCTGTCTCCCCAACTCAGATTGTCTGACCCGGTTTGGGTTCTCCATCACTGTTCACAGTCTGGGAATTAACTCCATGAAGAAAATCCAGATGATGATAGAGCTCATTTCATTTCCCTTTTCTCAGGAGTCACAGTACTACACTGACTATTTTTCAATGCCTAAAAATATTTTTTTTCTATATTTTGTATGGTTTTCTAGTTGTTTATGGTGGGAAGGTGACTCTGGAACATCTTACTCTCTCATGTTTGGAAGCAGAAAAACCCCCCTCACCTTTTTCATAGTTTTATTGTACCTATATGTATTCATATGTATTTCATTTTAATTATGTTAACCTGATTTTTTTAATGGTATCATGCTTTATGCAATCATTTGGAGTTTTTACTAATGTAACCTAAACTTTTACATTGTATTTACCTGCTTTTCTTATATCCTTACAAGCATACGACTACTGCCTCTGCCTTGATTTTATTCCTGTGCTCACCTGGACTAGAAGTTTGAGTTAGTGTGAGTTGGGGACAGTGGGTATTTATCCCAAAGCTATTCAAGGGATAAACAAGAGCAGAACTTCAGCGATTTCCCTCCTAATTGATCTGCCCGCAACTAAGCAGGACAGTTTCCTCCAGGCCTAAGTCACCATCCTGTCCACACCAGTCCAAAACAATGCCCCCATCATCAAGTGAGTCTCTCAGTTTTTTTGGCGGTCTTACTTCTATAGTTCTTCCTTAGTTGTACACTGGGAAAAGAACCAGTAGTCATGTGAATTAAGTTTCCTGGCAGGGCTGGACATTTATTTGGAAGCACTTTTTTCTTTTTCTTTTTTTTTTAACTTAATTCAGTAATGGAAACACTTTTTTTCTTTAGAAGAAGACTGGTAGCCATTTCTATCAATTGCAAACCGTTTCTGTGGTTAGCACTCGAGCAATAATGTGACTTCAAGATTGCTCTTCTTTGTATTAGAGAATGTCCTAGAATGGTTATTTCTTATTCAACCTGAAGCAATCATCCATCTACTATTTTGGGAGATATAGATATGGATATTGTTCTAATAATGGAATTTTTTAGTATCACAGTGTCCTGGAGTTTAAATGTTAATGATGGATATATTTAATTGATATTTCCCCCAATGTATCTATCAGCATACGTAACTTTACAAAGGGGGCAAAGAGCCTTCAGGGAGAAGAAAAAGACACAAACCCTTTTCCTTTGAGGTTGAAAGTTTTTGAACATTTTGAGAGATTTGGGTGGCTCTAAGGTCAGCTGACAGGGAAAGGACAACAGGGAAACTCAGAAGCGTAAAGGATCGGGGCTCTGAACAGGTGTCTGGATGGGGTCCATACCAAGACCTAGGTTATCACAGGAAGATGTGGTTCTCAGCACATCAGGTGACTTTGACACTGTGGGCATTAGAGAGTATGTGACTGTATTAATTGGAACTCCAACTGGTGATTCATCTCAAACCCAGTTTCATATCTGTGCTCATACAATCTTAATAGCTGTGAGATAAAGTAGGCATTATTTTCACCTTTTTTTTTTAGAGAAAGGAACTTGGCATTTCAGGTGTGTTAGTCAGTTACTCATTGTCTGATCCAGGTTTTAAAATCTGAGGGTCAAATCCTAGAACAGGGTGACTGAATCAAGGTGTGATCAAGTGTTTCCCAATCTCCTGCCCACTTCCCTTAGCTTACACCATGCTCACCTCCAGATTGACCCTGGGTGATTAAACCAGAGGATTTCCAAAGACCCAACTTCATGAAATCCTCGGGTCTACCCTCCTTTTCTCTTTCATTGCCCCCTGACAAAACACAAACAACCCAAGGCAGACCTGGCTTTCTATGCTTTTGGGTTGATCTTAAGGAGAAAAGAGAAGCAGTAGCAGCCAAAGAACTTTATGTATAGGGGCAATAAGCCAAGAGTTTCTTCCAAGGTAAAGTGAATCAGGCTGGAAAAAGAATTAACATGTTTAGAGTTTCAACCATTAGGTGCAGAATAAGGGTATCCATCTATTTA
This sequence comes from Tapirus indicus, assembly GCA_031878705.1. Lineage (NCBI taxonomy): Eukaryota > Metazoa > Chordata > Mammalia > Perissodactyla > Tapiridae > Tapirus > Tapirus indicus. The sequence goes on from CM062932.1 coordinate 11,465,003, forward strand.
TGAATTATGATTATTCTAAGCATCTGAGCACACCCTTCTGACTGCAAGATGTCTACTCTGTGACTCCTAGGGATTCCCACTCCACCCAAAGGGTCAGCTGTGTTTACAATGACTGACCTCACAAAGGAAGAATCCAAAAAGTCTGGTCTGTCTGTTAAAAGGCCTGCTTTCCACCCTTGTGGATGACTTCACCACCACAATCACAGCTTCAAGCAGCCATGGAATGATCAAAGCCTTCTTAGAACACTCCTATCCTCAGGGTTATGCGCAGATATGGGTTCTCCATGCCAGAATAAGCTTGGGACCCCAAAGTGATGGCCATGGCTGACACAGCTTTTACAAATGCACACACAAAGACACACAGATGCACACACACGCTCATTTCCTGTAAGGCACATTTCTCTGTGCTATTACTAGAACTGGATGACCCAGCACCTCTGAGAAAAGATTGATATCACTAATGAAAAAGTTAACCTGGGAACTTGGGGAATCAGCTTTGTTCCTGGCCAGCCTCATTGTAACTCTTTCCAACACCACCACTCTACCGCTCACACTCCACATTCCCACCCTAGGCAGGGTTCCTAATGGAAGTTCATGTCTCCTTGACTGATGGGATCTGGACCATGGCCAGTGAGAGTTGGTCATGCTGAAACCTCAGCACAGTGGGACACTCTTATTTATGGTCATGTGGTGAGGAGACCCAGAATGCTGTACTGATAGCAAATAATGAGGTTCTAGTGTCAGGAAAATGTGGTTTTAAGTTCCTTATCTGCCACTTAAACTTTATGATTTTGAACAATGTTCTTAATATCACACTCTAAGTTTCTCCCTCTTAAAAATGGGGTTAATACTGAGCATTATAGTGTTAATTTCCTTTGTCTCTTATCATCTGGCATCCACATCTGCTTGCTATAGCTCCAGTTGGTCCAGCACCTAAACCAAGCCTTAATCACACTACTCTCAGATCTCAGAGCATCCCATAGCCTGGCTTTTGCCCATGACCCAGGTGCTTTGCTGTGATTTCCAGCTGCAACTGTTAGAGTCATCTCCACAATGCGGACATCTTGTAGCTGAGGTGTTCTCTGTGGCCCAAATCTATACTCTATTTCAAGATACCTCACTGGTTCCCCTACACCTCCCAGATTTCACATATCAGGCCTCAGACTGTGTTGCTGAGCCCATCAAAAGTAATAATGAGAAAGGGAGGGCTTAAGAGTCCATTTTCTCATTTTTTTGATTGAGTTTGGGGAAGCAAATGAAAAAGGTAGGATAGAGGCTTCTATCCTCCCATAAAAATCACTGGATCCAAAATGATAACTAAAGTAACTATTTTACCCAAAAAGTGGAGAGTCTATTAAAATCAGAAGCCTGTGTATTAAAATTACAATTGGAAAATCAATTAAATCAAAAGTTGGTTCCTTAAAAAGTTCACTGAAATTGACAACCTTTAGTTAAAGTGACCAAGGAAAAAAGAGAGGAGACTCAAATTATTAAAACCAGGAATGAAAGAGGGACATTACCACTGAACTTACAGGAATAAAAAGGATTAAGTACTATGAACAATTACATGTTGACAAAAATGGAAATCCTAGATGAAATGGACAAATTCCTAAAAACACACAAATAACACTGAAGAAGAAATAGAAAATCTGAATAGACCTATAACAAGTAAAGGGATTGACACACTAATAAAAAATCTTCCAACGAAGAGAAACCCAGGACCAGATGGCTTCACTGGTGAATTCCACCAAAAGTAAAAAGAATTAACACTAATCCTTGTCATACTCTTCCAAAAAATAGAAGAGAGAGGAACACTTTCCAACTCATTTTGTGAAATCATTATTACCTTGACACCAAAGCCTGAGAAAGACCTTGGAAGAAAAGAAAGCTAGAGACCCAATATTTCTTATGAATCCAGATGCAAAAGTCCTCAACAAAATACTAGCAAATTGAGTTCAGCAGCATATTAAATGGATTATACACCATGACCAAATGAGGTTTATCTCAACAATGCAAGGTTGTTCTAACCTCTGAAAATCAAACAATGATATACACCATATTAATAGGATAAAGGGAAAAAATCCATAATAATCTCAATAGAAGCAGAAAAAGCATTTGACAAAATCCAACACCCTTTCATGATAAAAAAAGAAATCACCCATTCACCACAAAACCTTTTAGGGCTTTTAACCTTATCATCCTTATCTGCCTTGGGATCATTGGAACTAATATCTCCAAGCCCTTTATCACTGTTTATATCAGTTATTACAAGAAGCCCAGGTCTCCATTTCATCTCTCATACTCAGACTGTAATCTCCAAACTCCTGGCAAGATTGATCAAGAAAAAAAAGGAAGAAGGTACAAATAAACCATATTAGCAATGAAATGTAGCTATAATGACAGTTGCTGCAGATAATTAATGAGTAAAAGAATATTTTGAACATGGCAATAAATTTGATGAAATTTTTTAAACTTCCTAGAAAGAACAGAACTAAATCTGACTAAAGAAGAAATACAATTTGAATGGTTCTATAAAGAATATTAATAGGTAGTCAAAAATATTCCCACCAAAAAAACCCCCACCACACATAGACAATTGTAAAGATGAGTTCTATAAAACATTCAATGAAAAGATCATAGCATAGAGACGATCTTCTAAAAAAAAAAAAAAAACCCCAAAATAAGAAACACTATCCAACTCACTAAGGGTAATTATAAGGATCTTAAACCAGAAAAGGATAGCTCAAGAAGTGATCATTATAAGCTAACCAAAATAAGAACATAAATGCAGGGGCTGGCCCTGGGGCTGAGTGGTTAAGGTTCTGCCCTCTCTGCTTGGGCGGTCTGGGTTCGCAGGTTCGGATCCTGGGCGTGGACCTATTCCACTCATCAGCCATGCTGTGGAGGCGTCCCACATATGAATTAGAGGAAGATTGGCACAGCTCAGGGCGAATCTTCCTCACACACACACACACAAAAGAACATAAAGGCAAAATTTGTCATCAAAATATTAGTAATTTTGAAATTCAACAATGTATAAAATGACAAATTGGATATAGCTCAAGAATGCAAAGTTGGTTTAAATAAAGATTAAAAACCTTATCTAGATGCACGTCCAATAAAAGTCACAATAGGTTTTATGTGGAGAATGACAAGCTAATCTAATACTTGTGTGAAAGGAAGTCCAAGAAAAACGAAGGCACCTCTAAGGGACAAATTGGACAAATATGTCTTATGAAATAGTAGACTATGTTAACCATAAAGTTGTATAATTATGTCAGTGTGGTGCTGTGTAAGACAAACATATGCATGGAATAGGATAGGAAGCTCAAAGATACTCCCATTCAGATATGGCAACTTGATTTATGTCGGCATTATAGATCAGGGAGAGAGGATGGGCTCTTCAATAAACCATGCTCAATAAGATTTATTAATAATAAATAATAAGGGATTATCCCAATGGAAACAATGGAATTGGACCTTTTCACACACCATAGTAACAAATCCATCTCCAGATGATTATAATAAATTGAAAAGACAAAATTTCCAGAGGCAGGAGAAGGCTACATGAGTAGATAGTTGGTTTCTCTAAGGAATGTAGTTTCAAGTTAAAGACATTCTGTTAGGTGAACTGGAGGTGAGGACAGTGCCTCAGACTAGTGATATATTCTGGAAGGGAACTCAGGTAGGGAAGAAAACAGAACCAGAGCAACTCAGATCCATTGAAACACAGAACTCAGTATGAAAATGTTAACCATATTGGTGGCATAGGATCTTCAAAGGGCCAGCATGTTTGGGTTTAGATAGGGATACTGCTCTGTGTTCAGCTGGGTTCCAGGTCTTCACAGGGAAGATCTAGTTGCTCATTCTGGGCCATGATTTTCCCTTCCTGGCTGTCCAGATCTATCTGAAATCATCTTAACACAGCATTGGTCTGTTCTGGCCTGAGAAATAGTCTGTCTGATGCCCTAGGGGGATCTGCAGCAGAGAAAAAAGGATTGATTAGTTTCTAGTTCCAAAAAACAGGCACTAGAGTCCAGTCACTCACTCTGATATCTCGTTTCCAGTTGTCAGTGTCCCCAATTACCCAAGGTCCCCTCCCACCTTGTCTGACTGCGCTGGCCCAGCTGCTACACAAGAAACATCTGAAGACAGCTCTGCCGGACATCAGGGAGTTAGCCCATCACTGTGGCCATTGTCCTTGGTGGTGGGTGGGGGCATCTTCACTGAACATGGCATTAGGGACCCAGAAAAACCAGTCCAGCTGGGGGAGGAAGAATCTGGAGTCAACCTAGAACTCTGATATGCAGGACCCTAGCCCCCAACTCTTTCCTTCAGTCATCCCCTAATCCAGGCATTTTCCCTCAGGGACCCAGGCTTTTCGGCTTTCGGTCCATACCTGGCTCTGGTTGATGGCCACATGCTGGGCAGTGCACGTGAAGATGCACGTGGTAAGGAAATGACTGAGCTGAGCCCGAGACCAGAAGGAGCAGGGAAACCTGGTAGAAGAAAGACCAAATTTAGAAATTACAGTCCCTGAGGAGTCAAGGAAATAAATACTGATGTCTTGAGACACCCATATGTTAGAATTAGTGAGTGTTCATTCATTCATTCATTCATTCAAACTGTATGGGACTACCGTGTATCAGGCACTGTTGAGGCATTGGGGATACATTGTGAGCAAAACTGACAAAGACCCCTGTCTTCTTATAGCTTAGAGTCTATTGGAGGAGAACGATAATAAACAGAATAATCAAGTGAAATTACACACAGTATGTTGATAAGAAGTGAAAAGAAGAGAAATAAATCAAAGAAAATGGAAATGAGAAGCCAGGGAGGGGTGGTTGATAATTTAGTCAAGGGACCAGGAGAGCCTCAGGGACAATTGTCTGTGAAGCAGGAGGTGCAGTGGTCAAGAGCCCAGGCTGTGGCATGAGACCAGTCCTGGCTCTGCTGCTGACCAGCTGTGTTAGCTTGAACCAATTGCTTAGCCTCTCTTGAGCCTCTATACTTTCCTCTAAAAATAGGGATAATAATACTTATGTTATAAATAGATATTTATATATATAATGGAATATAAATAGAATATATATAAAATATTTATATCAAATAAATAAATAGAATATATATAAATATATCAAATAAATAAATAGAATATATATAAAATATTTATATCAAATAAATAAATACAATATAAATAGATAGATAGTAAAGTCCCTCAGAACTTTGTAGGTATGATTATTATGGTAAGGTGGAGGGTGAGGAGGTCTGAGAAATTGTCGTTAAATATCGTTTTTTTTAAAAGTGAATAAAAATAACATGATAAAGGCAGACAACCAAAAAGTACACGAGCAAAAGGCTTTCACAGGCATTACATAAAGAACGATATCCAGATGGCTATTAAACGAAGGAAAAAGTACTCAGTGCAGCAAGTCGTTGGGGAAATGCAACTTACGCTCACAATGTGATAGCTCTACACACCCACCAAAACTGCTAACGTATTTGAGAGGATATGGAGTAACTATAACGGATACTCTGCTGGAAGGAGTGGAAATTGAAACAACCACTTTGGAAAACAGTAACTTCTAACGCTGAACATAAGCATACTCAGTGATCCATCAATCCCACACCTAGGTGTGCACACGACAGGAAAACACACACCAACGTTCACAGCAGCATGGATATTAATAGGCACAAGCTGGAGATAATCCTAATTGCTTATCAATAGCAGAAAGGAAAAATAAATTGTGCCATATTCACAAAATGGAAAAGTGATAATCATGGTAGTGAATGAACTTCACGCTACATGTAACACGGGTAAATCTCAAACATATTGTTCAGAGAATGAAGGCACACACAAGTGAGTGCCACTTATAATTCCATTTGTGTAAAGATCAAAATAGGTGAAACTAACCTATGCTGTTAGAAGTCAGGATAATGGTCATCTATATGGGTACAGCCAGGGTCTCTGAGGAAGACAATTCTTGGGTATCTAGAATTGTCCTGAGTCTTAGGAGGTGGGAATGAGATTCAGATGCTTAATGTGTGGCTGGAGAGGGGGTTGTGATGAGGAGTTGGGGTCCTGAACCCAGAAGGGCAGGGCTGAGAAGGGGTTCTGGGCAGAGTGTCTGAGGAGCTTGTCTCTGGGGAAGGATTTTACCTCGGTCTTGGGCCTGGCACAGCCCCACTTCAGTGATCTCCTGACACCGGGCCTGCAGCTCAGGGTCCCCTCTCACAATGCCATCCCTGTGGTAGAAGAGGTGGACGATCCCCTCCACATACCTGCCCAGAGAAGAGAGTGGAGCTCCTTGAGAGTAGAAGGCTCCAGCCTCTGACCTCTGCTCCTTTTCTGTGGCCTCTGCCCAGCTTATTCTACTGTGTTTGTGGACAGATCTTACAAGACTTGTCTTTTGGGACTTTCCCAGCTCTTTCTACACACTAATGTAGAAAGGAATGAAATGTGGGTCATTAGTTCTAGGAATTCCCTACACACGGTTGCTAGCCTTTCTTCCTGGAAAAAAACCCTGATTTGTCCAGATCCCTCAGTCTCCCACTGCCCAGCTTTCCCAGCCTAGGCTCTCTACTACTATTCCCCTTTCCTCCTTTTCAGACCCCACCCACTGACTCCTCACTCTCTCTCAGCTCTTCCTGTCTAGACCTTCTTGTTTCATGTGTTTCTTTTGCCCCATGCTGATCTCAGGTCAGAGCCCCACTCTCCCTCTCCCCAACGCCCCTCCATTTCTCAGCTCCCCCTCTCACCCACCGGGCAATGATCTCCCAGAGCTGGAAAGCATCGTGGGCATAGAGAGCACTTGGGATTCCCAGCAGGCCCCGGCCAGCCAGATCATCAGGAGGACAGAGGGAGCAGGAGGTCAGCTGAGCCATGGCCCAACGGTCCAACTGCACATGGCCCCCTGCACCTGCGCTCACTGCCTGGGACGAGAGCGTTGATAGGTCTTGAGGCATAGAAGAAGAGCTGGAGACTTTTGGCATATCAGATAAGGGGTCAGGAATGGGGTTTTCAGAATTAAAGGTATAAAGGTATACAAGAGACAGGGAAACTTGGGTGAAGTGAAGAGAATTAGAGGCTTTGAGACCAGGACATGAGACAGATCTTAGGCAGTGAAAGATATTTAGAGATACAGAAAAGAATTTCCATCTGTGGTTGTGGCCTCTAGACTCTATCGCTCCTACATGGTATGTACTCAAATCTTTATGGACTTGGATGAACCTTGGTGCTACGGGGAGAGGGTAGGAAAGGGTGAGGGAAAATACCTAAGAGAAGTGTATCTGGTTCCAGAGGGAGCTCTTAGTGCATGCACATTGGGAATGCTGCATGGGAGGGTGAGAAAGGAAGGGGGCTGAGGAATCAGGGGTGATCACTAGGATTTCTGGAGAGGTCCAGAAATTCTCAGGGTCCCCAAGATAAGGTATCTTATGTTGTGAGAAGGTGCGGACTGTTGACAGATGGTGTGAGTTGATAGAAGGTCAATGGCGAGGGATCTGAGCCTTACTCCCCATCCTGGGCACCCTGCAGTGCAGTCTCAATGGTCTGCAGCTCTGGATCATCCTTCACAGCTTCATCACTCTTGCAGAAAAGACTGGCCATCCCCTCCATGTACTTGCTCCCAGAGAATAAGGAACTCGATCTCAGATGGCCAATGTAGGACGTTCTGGACCTATGGTTCCCCTTGTTCTCTCCAACAGGCCCACTGGGTCCTCCCTCTCTGTGTCACCCTCTCTGGCTGATGTTTCCCCACAGCCTAAGGGCATCTTGGCCACAGAGAGAAGATTTCACATCCAAGAGCCCACAGTTAGCCAGGTCATCAGGAGGGCAGAAGGAATAATAGGTCAAACAAGTTGTGGTCTCTGGAGAATGTCCACGTGGCCTCCACTACCAGTACTCACTACCTGAGGACAACCCCACAGCAGATAAACTAGAGTTAGCCATGTCAGGTTGGAGAGGAGGGAGATTCCAGGTTCATGGTCCTACTCAGGCCTCTCTAAGGAGAAGGCTACCCAGGTGTGAGACAGATCAGGGAGAGGCCTTCGTGGAGGAAGCAGAGCTTGGGGAAGGAGTGGGTAAGTGACACAACCCTTGGGATTCTTTCATCTCTAAACCCTCCTCCCTCTTTACCCATCTCTTTCCATACCAGATCAAAAGTCCCCCATTCAGAGACAAGATTACTCTGAGCTAGGATGTTGATCTCCATAGTGCAGTGAAAGTGGGGGCTCAGGAGCTGATTGTGGACGAAAGAAATGAGACATAGTCAAATAAGAGGATCTCAGGATCCATGAGGGGAGGGGAAATTAAAGAACCAGGGAGTGAATAGAAGGGAGAGGAGGGGTCTTCACGAAAATGAGAGACTTCCTGTTGGATTGGATTGTGTCAGGTCAAGATATGGGAGAAGAGGGATGGGGGAATGTCTTCCCAGGGCCTCCCAAGGTCAGGGGTTTTAGGAGTTCACTTGTTTGCACAGTCTCATGTTATTTGTAAGAATTCTAGGAATCCCTTATCTCGCACCACAAAAACTAGCAGGGTTCCCACATGTGAAACCCTATCTTATGCCTCTCTCTTCTCGCTATTGATAAAGTATCTCTACTCCTTTCAGAGGCAAATTCCTCCACTTGTGCTCAGGAGCCCAACCTCTTTTGCCTTCTCCAGGACATCGCTCCTGCAATCAATCTCTGTCTCTCTCTCTCTCTCTTACACACACACACATACACACACTTAATATTTGATACCCTAAAAAAGAAAACCCTCACTTGACCCCACACCTCTCTCATTTCTTGTCTCCCCTTTCACAGCAAGTCTTCTGAAAAGAGTCACCCTGTGCTGTCTCTGCTTCCTCACCTCAGATTTTCCTGTTCAGTCCCCACCAGTCAGATTCCCCACCTCCACTTCCCTGAGGTAGCGTTCATCAGTGTGTTAACCAATGACTCCCATATTGACAAATCCAAGTGTCACTTCTCTATAACTTTGTTGACTTCTCAGCAGCATTTGACACAGATAATCATGTCTCCCTCTTAAAGCACTTTCTCCTCTTGGCTGCCATGACATCACACTTTTTGTTTCCCTCCTGTCTCAATGGACATCCTTTCTCTTGCTCCTTTTCTTCACTCCCTCCTCTCAACTTCCAACGTTAGGGTACCCTAGAGTCATATCCTGCGCCAAACTCTCTGCTGTAGTTACAAACCCTAGACAACTTAATCTAGTACAATGGCTTTAGACACTTCTGTTTTCTGATTACTCTAACATCTATATCTTCAACCCTGACCTCTTCCAAGAACTCCAGGCTCGTATATCTAACTGCCCTTCTGACATTTTCAAATGGATCTCTAGAAGCACTGGAAACCTCACACAGCCAAAACAGAACTCTTGATACTTCTTTGCACCAAGTAACATGGCTTCCTCTCTCCTCTTTTCCCACCTCCCTTTCCTCCTACCCAGTGCTTCAATCACTCACACCCTACTCTTCAGTCACACCTGGAGGGGAGGAAGACAATTCCTCTACCCTCTAGGTCCTTCTGGCTGGTCTAAGAATTAAATTGACATGGGACAGGAGAAAATAAAACAAAGTTTAACAACATGTATACATGGGAGACACCCAGGAAAACTGAGTAACTTGCCAAAATAGCCAAAGCCGCCATCTTAAATATCATCTTCAGCTAAAGACAAAGGAGGATGTTGGGGGTAGTGACTTGGGACTTCAAGGGGAGGAAGTCAATTCACATGGAGATGGAAATGCAAATGTTTGATAAACAAGTGTTTGCTGAGCCATCTATAGACAATGTGACCTGAGAGACAGAACTTTGACAAAAATGGGCTATGCTGGTGCCTTTCTATCACTCTATTTTACATTATACTATAGTTATGATATTAGCTCCTTCCTGGAACAGACCTTCTATCTTAAATTCTTTTAGGCAGTTAGGCGGAAGGTCAAAGTTTCTTTCAGAGTCTTTTGTTCTTAAAAATAATGAAGCCAAAGAGACACATTTTGGAGTGGCCAATTCTGATGCCTGACACACCTAATATCAGTCATCATCCATATTCCTCTGCAGATCTCTCTGACTGGAATGTCCCCATCCCTCACTATCCAACTGGCAACCTCCTCAGCCTAAATTTCAAGTCCTTTGTAAAACCTATTCTCACTCTTTCCCCAACCAGGGGTGTTCCCATAGCACTGTGTGTGTGTGTGTCTGTGTGCATGTGCATGCACGCATGTGCTTATCAACTGAGATTGCTACTAACCTAACATGACACAAGGTTAGACTCTGGGTAGATGCCACAATGTTAGAAGTGTGAGATCTGAAGGGCAGTCAGATGCAGAATGACAGAGATGCTGAAATACCTTGTAGATAGGGTGCAGGCTGGGCAGGCTCGTCATTGTGGTCACAGAAATAACCTCAGCCATCAGGTGTCCCTCAGCAGGTATGACTGTAACTGGTACAGCTGGAAATCAGAGCCATGGGCCCAGGTCTTGACCAGGAGCCAGGCCATGAGGGGATATGAAGGCAGGAACAGCAGAGGTTGGGGGCATCTGTAACAAGATGGCTGGAGCTAGAGTAGGAGGGAGTTGGGGGTGAGGGCCTGGGTGTCTAAGTCCCTAAAGGGGGTCAATGTCTGGGGGTAGGAAACCTGGGTCTCTTACCTGGATAACCATGGGTAAGAGTATTCCATCAGGCTGAAGCTTCAGCATGAACAGAGGAGCTTCCACGTGTTGTTGCTTGAAAATGATGGCATTAGGCTTGACCCCATCCAGCAGGGAGAAATCAGCTTCAATCAGAGATCCAGCCTGAGGGCCGGGGGTAGGGATAGATAAAGGGGTAGGGTCCGTTCTGGACCTGCCCTTCTCTCGTTTGCCAGGGTAGCTCCTTCCTCCATCCATCAAGTCTTTTACTTTAAACACCAATCACTTTCCCCATAACCAAAGCCCTAAACGCAAGGTTTCCATGCCCAGTGTCTTCCATCAGACTTGGAGCTCCTGAGGTGAACTTTCTGGGTTTCCACCATGCACCCCCACCTCCTGCAACCAAAGTCTTCCCTTATCACCCCCTCTGAGGCTTTAGCCAAATGTAACACAAAATAGCTCCTTTATCCCCACCCCCAGTTCTCTACTGGGCTTTGTTCAGTCTTTCTTGCTGTTTCCCTCCAGAAGCCTGAGCTCTTCCCTAAGGCTAAATACCTCTAATGAAGAAGGAAGAGATGACGGTGGAAATGGAAGAGGAAGAAGAAAAGAAAGAGACAACAGGAGGAGTTGGTGTAGATCACTGGTGATTTTGCTCCCCAGAGAATGTTTGGCAATGTCTGGAGACATTTTTGGTTGTCACAACTGGGGGCATGTTACTGGCATCTAGTGGGTAGAGGACAGAGATATTACTAACCATCCTACACTCTGAAAGTGAGAAAGAGCATTCTCTACCCACTCTGGGTCCTTTCTGGCTGGGCTACAAATTAAATTGACATGAGGCCGAAGAGCAGGAGAAAATCAAAGAAAGCTTTATAATATGTATACATGGGAGAGACTCAGGGAAACTGAGTATCTCTCTCTCGACAGAATGGTGGAGGTTCTCCTCTTAAATAGACAAAGGAAAATATGGGGGGTTTGGGGGATAACGAGGGATTACAAGAAAAGCACAGTAAACAAGAGTATGCAGATTCAAGTCTTCACCTTCTGCACTGATAAGAGTTTTTAGAGATAAAGTCATCCCCCCTTCTTCCTGGTACAGAGAGGGAGATACCTTTACAAATGGAGATTTCCCTTACAAATGTAAATGTATGGTAGACAGAACTTTGATAAGAATGGGCCCAGCAAAGACCCTCCCAGTCTATATCGATACACAGAGTTATCCATGGCCCATCGCAGGGACAGGGCTTCCATCCCAAATCCCTTCAGACAGTTAGTGGGGGCAGGGGAGGTCAAAGCCTCCTTCAGTGAAAATGATCAAGGCAGAGAGACACATCTTGAGGTGGCCAATTCTGGTCCCCACAACACAAAGGACAGCACCAGGAGCAGGAGCTGTTTTTGTTGGTCCCCACAACAAAAAGTTATCTGACTCAAAATATCAATAGTACCATAGTTGAGAAACCCTAAGTGTAGTTGGAGGAGGGTGTAGATTGAAGAGGTATTGATGGAGGAAAGGAGGGAAGGGGGGCAGGAGGCAGAAAGAAACATAGAGCAAGGAGATGCGGACCATGGCTGGGGTAGTGGGTGAACAGAAGGAGTGCAGCACCTGGAGTTCTTTCTCCAGCTGGGTCTTCAAGTCCTCCATCCCCTGGAGGCAGTGCCAGCAGGCTGCGAGGCTGGCAGAATGCCTCAGGAGCATGCAGTTTGCACCACTGAGGAACTGGTACCCAAAGAGTGCATCATCCTTCCAGGAGTTTCGAACCTGCTTTAGGGTCTGAGCTAACATATCATTCTCCTACCCTCTCTCCCTCTTCTTTCAAATCCTTGGGTTGGAAATATGTGTATAGGTTTTAGGAGGTTGTGGTTATTAACCAGCCAGGGCAGTCTTTCTACACGAGAATATTTTTTTGAAAACTTCCAGTCTTTTCACAAAATTCGTGAGATCTAATGTCCCCTCGAGGGCCAAGTCCTTCAACCTGTGGAGAGAAGGCCAGTGCAAGAAGATCAAGAAAGGATCCCACCTTGCATCCTCAGATGCAAGTGCCCAACCTCCCCCTGGCACTAACACTTTTGCCAGAAAGAGAGTGAGGTCCAAATCCTTATCCTCGAGGAATCGCTCATTCCTGGGAAGATCCCACTGCGTATTCCCAGCTATAGGCAGGATTAACACACCTTTCCAGGAGCCCCACCTGGAGGAAGAACATGGAATCGGGGAAAGTGGGGCGGTGTGTTTCTTGGGATGTGGTAAGAGATCAAAGACTTTCTTGGGCTCACTGGTTCACCTTCCTTCTTGCCTTAGAGCTCCTGCTCCCGATGTTTCTTAAACAGGTTCTAGGGGTCATCGCTCACAGTCCAGGCTGGCGAGGGGACACAAGAGCATGAGGCCTCCTTTGACATCCCTCGGTGCTTGCCCTGCTCCATCAGCCATCATCTCAGCCCTATGTTCTTTCACTTCTCCCCGCTCCTCCAGCTCTCTCACCTTTCCCTCCTATATCATAGCATTTCCCCGACCCCCTTCTTCTCCCAGCTCTCCGGGTGCTGCTCCCCGTTTCCCCACCGCCCTCACCAGTGCCCTCGGGCAGACAGATGATCCCGTCGTCCTGCGCCCGACGGTAGCAGGTGAAAAGGGCCCTACGTGGTGTGACCCACCTGCAGAACCAGTTGAAATCCCGCAAGTCTTTGTGCTTGCGCAGCTTCACCAGTAGGGGGCGCCCCAGGTGTAGAGGGACGTCGATGTCAAACTGTGTCTCCCCCGGGACAGGACCCGGGTCAGAGGCAGGTTTGGGGGCCCTCAGAGAGGGCGAGGTCAGTGAACTTTCAGAGAAGTTTCGTTCCGCTATCCCCCCCCCCCCGGAGCACTCCCCAGGAGCGACCTGAATCCCAGCTGGAAGTGAGGTGGAACAGCCCCCTCTGGGGTCTCCGACCTCGGTCCCCGCCGCGTCTGGGGAAAGCGCAGCGCCCCGCAGCAGGCGTCTCATCTCTGTCCCCTCCACCCGGACAGAAAAGTGCCGCTCTTCTCTCCCGGGCCTCTCACTTTCTTTTTTCATACCTGGCAACCCACCCGTGCCCGACCCCGTTCTCCCACGACCAAGGCTCGGGCGCCCGCAGGCCCCTCCTCCCGCCCCCGCTCCCCAGTGGCTGCCGCAGGGTCCCGGGTCTCCGCGCCCGGCCGTGCTCTGGCACTGACCTTGCCCCACGCTGGCCACAGCTGCTTCCCTGGTCCACCAGCCACAGCTGCACCAGGTTGCTGGAGCCCGCCAAGGCGGGTGGCCGCGCGGAGTGGCCACGCGGATCGTATACTTGCCCATCTTGCCTAGACTGGGAGGAGACCTGGGCATATTAAGCAATTAAGAGGATCTGAGGCCCAGCCCCCAGGGAAGCTGTTCTCAGAGCAGTATCTGTTGTGCTGGGTTCCAGGGTGTCCACCTCCCAGCCCCAGGTTCCTCTCCACTTGGATGCATGCGTCCCTCTCAGCTACCGTCTGTGTCCAGGGTTTCTCACAGCAGCTCCGCAAGGTGTGCCCCATCCTTATCCACTTGGCAAACACTCCCTGGCCAGTTCCACTCCCAACCATGACTGAATACACCGGCCTCCAGATGATGACAGATAAACACTAGCCATCAGCTCCACCAAATTTTGGTGAATAAATGAATAAGGTAGCAACAAGCAACAGAGATGAGGGAGGTGGGATGGTTTGAAGTGTGGGAGTGTTTTCAGTGAAAAGTGAGTAAACCATTTTGGCAAGAATGCAGGGCTTTTAGTTGAAGACAAGTATGAGATAATGCTGGACAGGGGAAGCAGACGAGTTTGCTGTCCAGACTCGGGAGCCAAGAGGGGGAGTTTGGAATTCCCGGTCAAATCCAGTCGTGAAGCTTCTATTGGGCTTTCCTGAAATGGGCCCTCTGGGGCCAGCACCCCAGGCTGAGCACCTATAATGGGCCCTATCAGCATGCTCCCTTCAGAATCAATTCTTCCCCACCCCACTCCCAATCTTTTGCTCTCCTTATCCTCCTTAGGGACAACTGTTGTACGAGGCACAAATCCTCCTAGATTCCTTCTTTGGATGTTCATTTCTGTCCACTCCTTCCCAGGCACTCCTGCTCACCAGTCAGCTGCCTCTTTCCTTGACCTTCTGTTCTATTGTGAACAAAGGCCTTGAATCCACGGCTTTTCGCTTAAATACTGCTTCCATCTCCTCATGTTGAAATAGTCAGTTAATCAAAATAGTTGGTTCAAGTGGGAATCAAAAAGTATACAAACATACCTTAAACATTTTGTTTTAAAGTGAAACCATAAAGCCACTCATGAATGTTTTTATATAGGGTGGAAACTTTTTGAGTGTGGGTCCATAATAAGAGTTTCCCTGGGTCTTTCTTGCATAAACCACACCCAAAGGAGTTGACATTTATTTAAAATGAAGCTAAATCCTAAAGGTTCTTGTGGGAAAAAACCAAAATGCAGTATCTCTCCAGATCTTTACAGTTTTCCCCAGACCTTTTACAGTTGTCTTCCTACTCCTAATCATTAACTTGACAGTGATTTTTAAATGATTCTTGTTTATAGTGTCCTAAAGTATTCAACTTGGTTTTAATAAAAATAACTTTATGTATACCCATTTATCTGTTTTTCTGTAAAGTTCATAATTTCGATAACAAATACAACAGACATAAACAGCTTGGGAAGCTTACACGACTATTCTTGATAAACATAAAGCTCAACTGGTGGGCATCAAAGTGCCAGGCGTGTCAGGAATTAGCCTACTCGCTATGTATGTTTGGCAAACTGTGGGCATATCAGTCTCTTTTGGAGGGGATGGACAGTGTTGGTTACCTGATAAGTGGGTTAAATGTAGGTGATTTAGAAGCTTCTATTGTAAAATCTGGTTTTTCTCTGATGCTACCCTGTCCACGGCAGCCACCTCTCCCACTAGTCAAGAATCTGGGGACCATGAGTGGTCACAACCCTCTCTGCTCCCACAGCCACGTCCACAGAGTTGTGTTGCTGCCATCCCTCAGCAACTCCCTTCCAAAGTTCACGCTGTTAACCAATAAAACTCTCTTTCCTTCCTCTTCAAAATTAGAAGCACTCTCCTCTCCTCCCCATTGACTCCAACCCCTGACAAACTTCACCTCCACTCTGTGACCTACCGTTGCCCTCAAGAGTCTCAACTTGTATTTAGAAAAGACCCTTCTTACACTTCGGCGATATGTTCCCTCCACTGACTGAATCCCTACTTCTCGCATTTCAGTTGCCCACCAATCCAGTCACAACTTAGACATCATTTATTATCACTTAAAACTCACCAGCAGTATCTTATACTTGTGGTGGTCTAATCCCTCAGCCCACGAACCATTCTTCCTTTCCTGAAGATTGTGACTGGAGAGAGGCGAGAGAGAGAAACTGTGAACTCCTGAGCATTTCCAGCCCCTTGCTCCAGTCCCTGGGAGACCCAGCTCAGTTCTTTTCCTTGGGTTCTGTGAGATACCAAGTGTCCTTCCAAGTAATCCCCCTTGGTGGCTTAAGTTAGTTTGAAGTGGGTCTCTAGGGCTAAAGAAATCCTGTCAGGAGTAAGTCCATGTTACAGATGCATAGAAAGAAATTATGACACGAAGTAGTGACGAGTCTCAAGAGCTGTAGCGCAAACACGAACTCGTGTTCCTTCTCTAATCACCTCCCCATTGTGCTATGTGGACCTCCCCTTCCTGCTGAGTAGTGGTTTGTTTACTTAATGATTTCTTGTCCTGAGTCCACAATTTTCCAATCCTTCTTGTTTAATAGTATAATCTTATTTCAACATTTAAGATTGCTTATTTTATAACTTCCATCTCAAAGTCCATTCAAAGCTCATCTCCTTGCCTCCACCTACTTCTGAACTATGCTCCCCCCGCCTATTTAATTAGACATCCTAACTCAAGCTGCATCTATTTTTGGACCTAGAGGCTTAGAGTAAAGGAGAGGGCTGATCTGCTTTTCATACACTTTCCCTTTTCTTTCTCTCTTTGTGTTTCATACTCTCACACATCCTCTGTGAAGGAAGCCAAGATAGAATGAAGAAATTCCACTAAGTAACTCATCGAAGGTGTCTCTGCCAACCACTGCTGGTTACCTGTGTGGATACGATGGTTTGTGTAAATAATGTTTGGTTCTTGGAGCCACTGCTCAGTTTCATGCCTGTCCTTTCTATCAAAAGCACTCCTCCTAGAGCAGGAGCCATATTTCATCAGTGTAAAATCCCAACACCATTTTCAGGCTGGATGTCCCATTGTTTGGCTGGAAATACTGTAGTCCCATGGCTTCTGCCCCTCTGCTAGCCTCCATGCCCTCCATGTGGAGCCACAGGAATCACTGATACCCTCCTCTGTACCCTTTAAGGGCTGCGGAGAAGCAGGGTGAGTTGAAAATGGCTCCCATCTTCCTCCAAGGCAAAATACATTATTTTCTTAGGTTATTAGGTTCTTTCAGGTCTTCTTGGGACTCTCTACAGGTGTCTCATTCCAAAATCTCCGGTTACATATGTGGAAGATAAACAAACACATAGACACCGAGAACAGATTGGTGGTTACTAGAGGAGAAGGGAGTGGGGGGAAGGCGAAAGGGGTAAAAGGGCATATATGTGGTGATGATGGAGACCAGACTTTTGGTGATGAATACAATGCAGTCTATACAGAACCCAAGATATAATGATGTACACCCAAAATTTGCACAATGTTATAAACCAATGTGGCCTCAATAAAATAAAAAAAAAAATCTCCAGTGAGATTCATTCAAAGTCTCCAGACCAATAGCAAACACGAGTTTCTATATTAAAGTATGCCCCCAAATTCAGAAGACAAATAGCTCTCTCTTCTTCCCCATAATGGAGGAAGAGGACTAAAAAGGACAATGCTCCATAATCCTAGAGCATCAGAACTCTTTTATAATAACTTATTTCGCTATTATACACTCCAGGGATGGCCCTAGGAGATTCACATTCTGCCAGTTTTCCTGCATTAGCCAAGGACCCAATAGAAGAGAGATGACACAGTTAAATTAAGATAATTAGAGAAGAATTTATTTACACTGAGACAACATATAAAGGGATGGATAGGGTGTGAGAAACTACAAAGGGTTAGTGCTAAGGCTAGCAGTCCTGTAGTTGTCACCTGTCTAGGCCCAAGGAAAAAAAAAGAGGACGGAGAGGTTACTAGAACCTAGAAAGAGAAGGTTTTCTAGAGAAGGTTTCCTTGAAAGGAGGAGTGTTCTTTTGTCAACTCACACAGCCTGAAATGAACTTTTAGGGAGGGATTTAGGGGAATAAACACCCTGACCTCACTCTCCTCCTTCCCTATAACCTCCTGCTGGGACTCCCCACTGGGCAAACCCAACTGGAAACCAGAGGGTATGAGAGCCCATTAACATAATCCATCAGATCATCCTCCCAGGGAAGAGAGAAGAATGTGTAAGAGTAGAAAATGGATCTGGAGAGACAAAAAGAATTTATCCAGAACATTGCCTTTATAGTAGACATCCTCAACCTTGGCTTTAGAGAGAAAAGAACCCTGCTTCTCTCTCATATTGGTAAAAGGGAAGAAAGTACTTCTCTTCAAAACACTAAACTTCAGGGTGGGGGTTGGCAAAAATGGGTGAAGGTCGTCAAAAGCTACAAATTTCCGGTTATAAAATAAATGTCATAGGGATGTAGTGTACACCATAGTAACTATAGTTAGCAATATTGTATTGCGTATTTGACAGTTGCTAAGAAGAGTAGATCTTAAAAGTTCTCATCACAAGAGAAAAAAACTTATAACTATATATGGTGATGGATGTTAACTGGACTTATTGTGGTGATCATTTTGCAATATATACAAATATCAAATCATTGTGTTGTACACCTGAAACTAATATAATGTTATATGTCAATTATATCTCAATTTTAAAATCCCCACTAAATTCCACAGAACACTAATGACCTGTTCTATTTGTTCTCTGTTTATATTGATCGAAATGGGGTGGTTGACAGTAGAACCAGTTCTGAACTGGCACCTTCAGTAAGCTCTGCAAAGGGTGGAAAAATTGAGATGAAGTGGAGGTTAGTGAGAGTCTGCCAGCCCAGGATAGGGAGTAGGTAGTGACAAAGCCATTGGTTAAGCAATCACCAACTGTCTTCTATTATGACCACTAAGGGCAAGGCCTTAGGAGATTCAATAGCCAACTCTAACAATTTCAGTTTTGTGACTCTAAGATGCATCAGAAGAGATAAATATAAGTTCAAGTTTGCCCATCTGAAAGCAGACAGGGAAAAGCAGAATTTTTATGTAACTCTGTTGTAGCAAACTTTTTTTAACTACAATCAGTGATTTGAAACCACTGGTGTCAAATCAAGAAATTAATTGTGAGTCTTAATGAATAGTGGCACCCAAATCATCTGCAGCACCTGGTTTCTAACAGTAAAGTTGGTGTAATTACTGGGAAAATGGGGAATCCTGGCAACTTAAGAGGATATCTGGGAGGAACAAGAGATTTTAGAGAGCTCTCTCCCCAGACTTTGCCACTCCACCAAATACTATCTCCATATGTGCCCCCTAGTTATGATCAAAGATATTACAATATTCCCTTGTAAAGTGGTTTCCACCATTATTGTGGGAATCCAGCATATGAGCAGAGGATGGCAATATTTAAGGACTGGATTTCCATGCTGCCCTTCATTCCCCTTTTATCCCCTGAGCTCAAGGCAATAAAGCAAAGAGTTCAGCAGAGGTGTGTGGAGCTTTCAGGCTTGCTGCAAAGAAACTTATAAACTCCACATGACTCAGTTCTGGCCATTAAGTCTCTGATGATGACCTGTATGCTAAATAGCACACTAAATTTCTATGTGAATTTCTTTATCAGATACAAGAATCATAGGGAAGATAGTTAAAGATATATGGATATAGCTAAAGATAGCTAGATGATAGATAGATATCTACATCTATAGATATAGATCCATGTGGAGCTATAGATGTCTAGATATCTATATCTATGCCTATATCTATCTATATCCATCTAGAGAGAGAGAAAGATAGGAAGAATATAGAATTTTTTTCTCTACAACATAAGAACATGAATATGGCTGCCAAGAGATCACCGTGGTACCCTACCTTCAGCAAATGTCCTCTCTGGGAAGAAAAACCACCAGTTATTTGCATCCATTATCTCAAATAGAAAATGTGAATCAAAATATTGATATTAAACTTGTCAAGGTGACTTTGGGAATCCTCATCCCATCCTCATCACTGCAAAACTTTTAGGCAATGGGGAAATCCTCCAAATCAAAATAGGATCAAATCATTTTCAAACAAGACCATTTGCTTTGAGTTGGACCTAAGGAGTTGAGATCACCTCAGGGGAAGAACCTCAGAGTGTGAGATGTTGGAGGAAGACTGGGGTAGTGGTTAAGAGCACAGGCTTTTGAGTCAGACAGACTTGAGTCCAATTCTAGACCTGCCTCTAACTTGCTATGTGACCCATGACACATCACTGAACTTCTCAGGGTCTCTATGACTTCATCTATAAAATGAAAATAATAATACCTACATCATAGAACTATTTGAGGATCAAAAGGGTTACTGTGCAAAGTGATCTTAACACAGTATCTAACATTTAACAAGGTTCAACAAACGGTAGATATCATCATTATGCACAAGGAAACCTCAAGACTCAAAAAGGAAGCAGAGCTTGTGACTAAAGCTGAAGGAGACAGATCCTGGACACAGAATGGACCACCTTGAAGTCATCAATTTTAATGGTTGTCATGTTGCAGCTTTTTGAAGGGGTAGATCTGAAAGTGAAACCAAATTGATGGCAGGAATTTTCTACACAATTTAAGTTAGTTTTAGAGTCATATACTCCAGGGCTTCCTGTTCTTTATCAATTTGTCCAACTTCTCATAGGACCCAGAGATGCCTCCCTAAGGTTTGAGAAGACCAAAATTAATAAAGATGTACAGTTAAACCAAAATACACCTGGGGCCTATCACAGAGCTAGAGAGATCAGAGAAATGCTTTTAGATTCAATTCCCATGGGCTTTCCATCTACAATCGGTTAGTCAAAGATTCAAGCATGCGGACAAAAAAGAGATGAATCAGTCTCTAACTATAAACACCACTTAGAAAACATCTGGAAGGATTTTCAGGTTTAACTCTAAATGATCTCATGACTTCTGCTTTAGTTACCAGGATTGTTAATGGGCTTCATGCTGAACTGAGAAAGGCTATTTTAAAACATCATTCTAGCAGAATGCCCCTCTCTCTGAGATGCGTGCTTTAGCACAACGCCATAAAGATGCACAGGCTGAGAAAGCTAAAGAATCTAAGCAGCTCAAGCTCACGGCTCTCCAACTGAAACAACTCCAGGGAAATCCTCCCAAGGCCTTGGAGCCACCCTTGACTTCCCCACAACCTTGAGTAGACTGGGATACCTGTAAATATTGCTAGGAAAGGGATATTGGGTTAAAGGTGGTCCAAAAAGAAAAAGAATCCAACAGATTTCAGAGTGTCAATGACTCCCATCTGAGAAATCTGCTCCTGTCTCCCCCCAGATACCCTTAAACACACTGGATGAAATAATCCCAGTCAGTGGGCACCCTACCACCTTTCCAATAGACATTAGGAACACCTTCTCTACCCTTAACACCACACAATTCCCCGCCATACTCCCTCAGTAGTGGAGTTAGATAACTTACCACATGATTTGCCCCTCTCTAAGCCCCTTTCAGTATCTCTTGGACCCCATGATGCCTAACATAGCTTTTTGTTAATTTCCACAATCCTGTTAATCTATTAGGCTGAGATTTACTTTCTAATTGGAATGTTAATATTTTATGTGTGTCTGAAGGACTAACCCTGGAAGTCATGGACCTCTTCCCCCACTCACCTGTGTCCTCTAACAGCTCTAATAGATCGCCCCATTTCCTCGCTGCCCTCACACTTCCCCAAGCCCTCATTCAGAACATTCTCACTCACATTCCTGAGTCCCTTTCAGCTACAAGATCAACAAATATAGGACATATTTGGAAAGCAGAGCCCTTAAAAGTGGAAATAAACCCCACCATGCCCCTCCCTGAACTACCCCAGTATCCTTTAAAACCTGAAGGAATTGAAGGTCTCAGACCTATTATTCAAGGACTCCTTGAAGAGTGCTCCTCATCTCTATTTGCAGCTCCTGTAACATCTTTATTTTCCATGTAAAAAACTTAAGAGCCTACATTCTGCTAAAGACACTGTTAAAAAGAATGAAAAGACAAGCCACAGACTGGGAGAAAATATTTTTGAAACACATATCTGATAAGAGACTTGTATCCAAAATATACAAAGAACACTTAAAACTCAATAATAAGAAAACAAACAATTCAGCTTTAAAAATGGGCAAAAAGCAGCTGGCCCAGTGGCGTAGCATTTAATTTGGTGCACTCCGCTTCCACAGCCCCGGGTTCACAGGTTCGCATCCCTGGCGTGGACCAACACACCACTCATCAAGCCATGCTGTGGCAGCGTCCCATATAAAGTGGAGGAAGATGGGCACAGATGTCGGCACAGGGCCAGTCTTCCTCAGCAAAAAGAGGAGGATTGGCAACGGATGTTAGCTCAGGACTAGTCTTCCTCACACACACAAAATTTTTTTAAACTAAAAATAATAAATAAAAATGGGCAAAAAATAGACAAGTACTATGTGATTCCACTTATCTGAAATACCTAGAGTGGTCAGATTCATAGAGGCAGAAATAGAATGGTGATTGCAAGAGGCTGGGGTAGGGGGTGGCCAGTAGTAGGGGAATAGGGATTTCTTGTTTAATGGGTAGAGAGTTTCTTCCAGTTTTGCAAGATGAAAAGAGTTCTGGAGATGGATGGTGGGGATGGTTGCCCAACAATGTGAATGTCTTGAACACTACTGAACTGTACACTTAAAACAGGGTTAAGATGGTAAATTTTATGTTATGCATATTTTACCACAATTAAAAATAAAAATTTAGATAGAAAAGACAAATGCTGTATGATTTTACTTATATGTGGAATCTAGAAAACAGAACAAACAAGAAAACAAAACAAAACAGAAACAGCCTCATAGATACAGAGAACAAACTTGTGCTCTCCAGAGGAGGGGGGTGGGGGATGGGCAAAATAGGTGAAGAGGATTAAGAGGTACAAACTTCCAGTCATAAAATAAATGTCACAAGGATGTAATGGACAGCATAGGGAATATAGTCAATAATATTGGGATAACTTTGTATGATGACAGATGGTAACTAGACAAATCTTGGTGATCATTTCATAATGTAGAAAGATATTGAATCACTATGTTGTGCACCTGAAACTAATATAATATTGTATGTCAATTATATTTCAATAAAAATAAATAAATAAATAATTTTTAATGGGCAAAAGATCTGAACAGACACCTCATCAAAGAAGATGTACAGATGGCAAATAAGCGTATGAAGAGTTGCTCAATATCATATTTCACTAGGAGACTGCAAATTAAAACAACAATGAGGAGGTGATGTCAGCATCATGGTGGAGTGAGATTCCCTCTTCGAATCTCTGCCCCCTACGACACAGCGAAAATATCATTCGCATTCCAACAGAGCTCAATCAAACACTACAAAGGACTTCTAAGAAACTCCTGCTGCCAAACATCAGACTGTGGAGGTGCAGGAAGCCCATAAGGATGCGAGGAGAGATAAGAAGTTGTACTCCCCCTCCCCAATCGATTGGCAAAGACAGCAGGGCTTGCAGACAGAGGGGGCGGGGCGGCCCACAGCGGGGAAAACAATCGCCATCCAGGTGCTCTCACAGACTGTTGAGAGATCCCCACTGGGAAGCGACAACGGACTGTTTAGGGGGTGTAGCAAACACCCTAAGAGAGCCAGAAAGGAAACCCCCAGGTTGAGCAGGAGAAAGAGAGGACCCCTCCCCCAACACACCCCGCATTTCAGCATAATCCCTCCGGGGGCTGCAGCAGGCTCAGCGACAATTTGTTATGGCTACAGACCAAAAGGAAAATGACAAACACCCAGAAACCAACCCTGAAGGCACAGAATTTGATAACCTGAATGACAGAGAATTCAAAATAGCTATCATAAACAAACTCAACGAAATACAAGAGAACACAAAGAAACAAATCAACGAATTCAGGGATTTCATCACAAAAGAGATTGAAACCATAAAGAAAAACCAGTCAGAATTATTGGAGATGAAAAACAAAATCAACGAGAGAGTGGAAAAAATGGAGTCTTTAAAGAGCAGAACTGACAATATGGAGGAACAAATTAGCACTATTGAGGATAGCCACACAGAAACGCTCCAGATAGAGGAGGAGAGAGAGCTAAGACTAAAAAGAAATGAAGAATGTCTTCGAGAAATATCAGACTCAATGAGGAAAAGCAACATAAGGATAATAGGTATTCCAGAAGGAGAAGAAAGAGAAAAAGGAGCAGAGAGTTTGTTCAAAGAAATAATAGCTGAGAACTTCCCCAACCTAGGGAACGAGAGGGAAATAACAGTGAATGAAATCAATAGATCACCTAAATATATAAACAGGAATAAAAATCATCTCGCCACATAGTAGCAAACTTGAAGAATACCCGTGACAAGGAAATAATATTAAGGGCAGCTAAACAAAAAAACAAAATAACATACAAAGGAAACCCCATCAGGCTCTCAGCTGATTTCTTGACAGAAACTCTACAGGCTAGGAGAGACTGGAATGATATATTCAAAATCATGAAAGACAAAAATCTTCAGCCGAGAATACTTTATCCAGCAAAAATATCCTTCAAATATGATGGAGAAATAATAACTCTCCCTGATAAACAAAAGCTAAGAGAGTTCATCACCACAAGACCCCACTACAAGAAATGCTCAAGAAGGCCCTTAGGCCTGAAAAAAAAACAAATGAGAAAGGGGATACAAAGATTTCAGCAAGGAGAAAAGCAAGGAGACTAAACCAGAACAAACTACACTTGGATAACATCAAAAATTAATTCAAGCTCATCACTGGAAACACACATTCATGACACAATCTAGAATAAAGAGATAACAAATAAGGAGGGGAAGAGGTAAGGGATTGAATCGACCCAGCCTCAGGAAAAAGGAGGCATCTGAAAATGTACTTTCTTATCCAGGAGATCGCTTATATAAACTTCACGGTAACCACTAAACAAATAACCAGAAGAGAACCACACATGGCAAATAAAGAGAAAACCAAGAGAATGAGCATGCAGAAATACCAAATTGAATTTGCAGTCTGAAACACAAGGGACAAGAAATGAAGGAAATGCAAAAGAACCAGAAAATGAACAATAAAATAGCAACATTAAACCCTCGTATATCAATAATCACTCTAAATGTAAATGGATTGAATTCTCCAATCAAAAGACACAGAGTGGCAGGATGGATTAAAAACCAAGATCCAACAATCTGCTGCCTCCAGGAAACACATCTCAGCTCTAAAGGCAAACACTGACTCAAAATAAAAGGATGGAAAACAATACTCCAAGCTAATGGCAAACAAAAGAAAAAAGAAGTAGCCATACTTATATCAGACAAAGTAGACTCCAAGATAAAAAAGGTAATGAGAGACAAAAAGGGGCAATATATAATGATAAAAGGGACACTTCACCAAGAAGACATAACACTTATAAATATCTATGCACCCAACAAGGGAGCACCAAAGTACATAAAACAACTGCTAAAAAAACTTAAAGGTGATATTAACAATAACACAATAATAGTAGGGGATCTTAACATCCCCCTTACATCAATGGATAGATCATCCAGGCAAAAAGTCAATAAGGAAATAATGGACTTAAACGAAAAACTAGATGCAATGGACTTAATAGCTATATACAGAGCACTCCACCCAAAAAAAGCAGAGTACACTTTCTTCTCAAGT
The DNA here is from genome assembly GCA_031878705.1 of Tapirus indicus. NCBI lineage: Eukaryota > Metazoa > Chordata > Mammalia > Perissodactyla > Tapiridae > Tapirus > Tapirus indicus. The sequence goes on from CM062932.1 coordinate 11,490,538, forward strand.
GCACATGGAACATTCTCAAGGATAGACCAGGTATTAGGAAACAAGGCAAACCTCTATAAATTTAAGAAGATTGAAATCATTACAAGCATCTTTTCTGATCATAATGCTGTGAAACTAGAAATCAACTGCAAGGAAAAAACTGGGAAAGGGACAAAGATGTGGAGACTAAACAACATGCTACTGAACAACAAATGGGTCATTGGTGAAATTAAAGGAGAAATCAAAAGCTATGTGGAGACAAATGAAAAGGAAAATACACCATACCAACTCATATGGGATGCAGCAAAAGCAGTCCTGAGAGGGAAATTCATAGCAATACAAGCTCACCTTAACAAACAAGAAAAATCCCAAATAAATAACCTTAAATTGCACCTAACAGAATTAGAAAAAGAAGAACAGACAAAGCCCTGAATCAGCAGAAGGAGGGAAATAATAAAAATCAGAGCAGAAATAAATGAAATTGAAACCAAAAAAACAGTAGAAAGGATCAATGAAACAAAGAGCTGGTTCTTTGAGAAGATAAATAAAATTGACAAACCCTTAGCCAGACTCACTAAGAAAAAAAGGGAGAAGACTCAAATAAATAAAATTAGAAATGAAAGAGGAGAAATTACAACAGACACCACAGAAATACAAGGGATTATTAGGGAATACTATGAAAAACTTTACGCCAACAAATTGGACAACCTAAAGGAAATGGACAAATTCTTGGACGCGTACAACCTCCCAAAACTGAATCAAGAAGAAATAGAGACTCTGAACAGACCAATCACAAGTAAAGAGATTGAAACAGTAATCAAAAACCTCCCCAAAAATAAAAGCCCAGGACCAGATGGCTTCCCTGGAGAATTTTATCAAACGTTCAATGAAGATTTAGCACCTATCCTTCTCAAACTATTCCAAAAAATAGAGGAAGATGGAATACTTCTCAACACATACTCCAACACATACTATGAGGCCAACATCATCCTGATACCAAAGCCAGACAAGGACAATACAAAGAAGGAAAACTACAGGCCAATATCACTGATGAACATAGACGCAAAAATCCTCAACAAAATATTGGCAAACCAAATACAGCAATACATCAAAAAGATCATACACCACAATCAAGTGGGATTTATACCAGGGACACAGGGATGGTTCAACATCCACAAATCAATCAACATGATACACCACATTAACAAAATGAAGAATAAAAACCACATGATCATCTCAATCGAGGCAGAGAAGGCATTCGACAAGATCCAGCTCCATTTATGATAAAAACTCTCAACAAAATGGGTATAGAAGGAAAGTACCTCAGCATATTAAGGGCCATATATGACAAACCTACAGCAAACATCCTACTCAACAGGGAAAAACTGAAAGCCATTCCTTTGAGAACAGGAACAAGACAAGGGTGCCCACTCTCACCGCTCTTATTCAACATAGTACTGGAAGTTCTGGCCAGAGCAATTGGCAAGAAAAAGGAATAAAAGGACTCCAAATAGGCAATGAAGAAGTGAAACTCTCACTATTTGCAGACGACATGATCTTATACATAGAAAACCCAAAAAAATCCATCGGAAAACTACTAGAAATAATCAACAGCTACAGTAAAGTGTCAGGGTATAAAATCAACTTACAAAAATCAATTGCATTTCTATACACTAACAATGAACCAACAGAAAGAGAACTCAAAAAGACAATCCCATTTACAATTGCAACAAAAAGAATAAAATATCTGGGAATAAATTTAACCAAGGAGGTAAAAGACCTATACAATGAAAACTATAAGACAGTATTGAAAGAAATCGAGGAAGACATAAAGAAATGGAAAAATATTCCATGCACATGGATTGGAAGAATAAATATAGTTAAAATGTCCATTCTACCTAAAGCAATCTACAGATTCAATGCAATCCCAATCAGAATCCTAATGTCATTCTTCACGGTAATAGAACAAAAACTACTGAAATTCGTATGGGGCAACAAAAGAGCCCGAATAGCTAAAGCAATTCTGCAAAAAAAGAACAAAGCTGGAGGCATCACAATCCCTGATTTCAAAATATACTATAAAGCTATAGTAAATAAAACAGCATGGTACTAGTACAAGAATAGACACACAGATCAACGGAACAGAATTGAAAGCCCAGAAATAAAACCACACACCTATGGAAACTAATCTTCAACAAAGGAGCAAAGAACATACAATGGAGAGAGGGAAGTCTCTTCACTACATGGTGCTGAGAAAATTGGACAGCAACATGCAAAAGAATGAAAGTAGACCATCTCCTATCGCCATATGCAAAAATCAATTCAAAATGGATCAAGGACCTGAAAGTGAGACCTGAAACTATAAAACTCCTGGAAGAGAATATAGGCAGTACACTAATTGAGATTGGACATAAAGGGATCCTTTCAGATTCCATGTCTACTCGGACAAGGGAAACAAAAGAAAAGATAAACAAGTGGGACCTCATCAGACTAAAGAGCTTCTGCAAGGCAAATGAAACCAGGATCAAAATGAATAAACAACCCACCAGCTGGGAGAAAATATTTGCAAATTGTTTGTCTGACAAGGGATTAATCTCAGTAATATATAAAGATCTCATACAACTGAGCAACAAAAAAACAAACAACCCGATCAAAAAATGGGCAGAGGATATGAACAGACATTTTTCCAAGGAAGAGATACAGATGGCCAATAGACACATGAAAAGATGTTCAATATCACTAATCATCAGGGAAATGCAAATCAAAACTACACTAAGATATCATCTTACACCAGTTAGAATGGCTATAATCACAAAGACAAATAACAACAAATGCTGGAGAGGTTGTGGAGAAACAGGGACCCTCATTCACTGCTGGTGGGAATGCAAACTGGTGCGGCCTCTATGGAAAACAGTATGGAGAGTCCTCAAAAAATTAAAAATAGAAATACCATATGATCCAGCAGTCCCACTCTTGGGCATCTACCCAATGGACATGAAATCAACCATCACAAGAGGCGTATGCACCCCTATGTTCATTGCAGCATTATTCACTATAGCCAAGAAGTGGAAGCAACCCAAGTGTTCCTTGACTGATGATTGGTTAAAGAAGATGTGGTATATACATACAATGGAATACTACTCAGCCATAAGAAAAGACACAATTGTCCCATTTGCAACAACATGGATAGACCTAGAGGGTATTATGTTAAGTGAAATAAGCCAGAGAGAGAAGGACAGACACTGCATGAACTCACTCATATATGGAATATAAGTGAACACATGGACAGAGAGAACTGATTGGTGGTTACCAAGGGGAAGGGGGGTGGGGGATGGGCACAAGGGGTGAAGGGTTACATCCACAAGGTGATGGACAAACAAAAATGTACAACTAAAACCCCACAGTGTTATAAACTATTAAGACATCAATAAAAAAAATGGTAAACAACAACAACAACAATGAGATAACACTACACACCTATTAGGAATGGTTAAACTCCAAAATACTGACAATATTAAATGTTGACAGGATGTGGAACAACAAGAACACTCACTCATTGCTGATGGGAAGGCAAAATGGTACAGCCAATTTGGAAGACATTTTGACAGTTTTTACAAAGCTAAATATAGTTTTACCATATGATCCAGCAATTGCACTCCTTGTATTTATGCAATTATGTCAACACAAAAACCTGCACACAAATGTTTATAGCAATTTTATTCATAATTGTCAGAAAGTGGAAGTAACCAAGATGTCCTTCAATAGGTGGATGGATAAACAAACTGTGGTACATCCATTCAGTGGAATATTATTCAATGATAAAAAGAAATGAGCTATCGAGCCATAAAAAGACATGAAGCAACCTGAAATACATATTGCTAAGTAAAAGAAACCAGTCTAAAATGGCAACATACTGTATGATTCCAACCAAATGACGTTCAGAAAAGGCAAAAACCACAGAGAAAGTAAAAAGATCAGTGGTTGCCAAGGAATCTAGTGGGAGAGGTGGAGAGGGATGAACAGGTAGAGTGCAAGGAGTTTTAAGGGCAGTGAAACTAATCTGTATGATACTGGAATGGTGGATACATGTCATTATGCAGTTGTCAAAACCCTTGAAACTGTACAACACACAGAGTGAATTTAATGTAAACTATGAACTTTAGTTAATAATGATATATCAATATCAGTTCATTGATTGTAACAAATGTACATTAATGCAAGATGCATTACTTATCATTGTTATTATTAATGTGCAAAATTAATAGGAAATACTGTGTGCAAGTAGGGGGCCGGGATATATGGGAAATCTCTGTACTAGTACTTGATTTTTCTGTAAATTGAATACTGTTCTAAAAAATAAAGTCTATTAATTTTTGCAAAAGCCTAGTGGGAAGGATATTGATTAGTCCAAGACCTTTGGGCCATAATAAAGCCTAGATTCCCTTCAGTTTCAAACCCTCATATCATCCTTGCTTCAATACCCCCTGATACCAACTACTTCACTGTAATTGATGTTTCCACCTTCTTCAGCATATCCTTCCACTCTGACTTCCAACACCTATTTGCCTTCTCCTGAGAAAATCAACAATACACTTGGGCTGTTATTCCCCAGGGGTTTACAGCCTATTTTCCCCCAAACATTAAATGCAAATTTAAAGAATTTGGTTTCCCTTGTAATTCAACCCTTATTCAGTATGTAGATGACCTCCTTCTTTGCCCCAGTGCATTTGGTAATCATTGACAGATACCCAATACCTATTGGAAGGTCTGACTAAAAAGAGACAGGTTTCAAGAGACAAAATACAATTCTGTTGTTCTCAGTTTCATTATCTTGGACATGACATTTCCCAGGAGGAAAAAATTTAGTCCCCAGATGCATCAAGACCGCCCTCAATTACCCTTTATCTAAAACAATGTGACAACTCCTGGACTTTCTGAGACTGATTGGCTATTGCAGAATGTGGATTCCTAATTTCTCTGCTATAGCATCCCCCTTTATAGAATAAGACTAAGAAATAGCATCTGAACCCCTACAATGGGACTCATCCTCTATAACAGCATTAGATCCTTAAAAACTTCCCTTTCCTCTGCCCCTGGCTTGGGACAAACTAGACCTTGCCCTTTTCTCTATACATTCATGAGAGAGAAAGACATAATTTAGATGTCCCACCTCAGAAACAAACAGGATCCAGAAGCCCATTGGATATTTTAGCCTCAAGCCTTCCCTCCTTGCTTATGAGCAGTCATAGCAACAGCAAAATTGGTTCAAGCCACAGCTGATCTTGTGCTACATCATGCTTTGAATACTTATGTGCTCCATGCCATCCAAACCCTTCTCCTGACTGAAAACACCCAACATTTTTCAACCTCTCGCCTCACCTCTTATAAGATCCTTTTGTTTTCTCCTTCTTGCATAACTATCTGCCATTGTCAAAATCTTAATCCTGCTATGCTTCTTCCTCTCCCAGGTGAAGAACAATCACATGAGTCTATTGCAGCCACCATTTCACTCTTTATTCCTTCCCCATCCTGATCCTGCTGGAGTTCTTCTTGTAGATCCAGATCTCACCCTCCTTCCTGATGGTTCATACCTCCACACCTCAGAAGATATCCAGGCAGAATATGCCATTACAGATTTCCACAACCCTATGGAATATGAGCTCCTACTCAGTGCAAAGTCAGCTCAGATAGAAGAATCTGTGGTTCTCACAAGAGCCTGCACTTTAGCTAAGGATAAGAGAGTTAACATCCACATAGAGTGTAGATATGCTTTCAGGGTATTACATGACATTGTTATGTTATGGAAAGCCAAGAGATTTATGACTATAGCTGGAACACCAATTAAAATAAGAAATATGTGGCTGACCTCCTAAGGCTTTATTCTTACCACAAGAGGTGGCTATACTCAAAATAGAAGCTCATATGGGCACTAAGACCCCTGAGGCAAAGGGAAACTCATTAGCTGATAAATATGCTAAACCAGCAGTTTAAAAATCTGTCTCAATCCTACCACAATCAGACAAGATATTAAATATGCTCAACTTCCCACTTGATCCTGTAACTGAGCAACTCAAAAATACCTCAGTTCTAGGCCCCTGAAGATGAAAAAGCCAATTGGAAACTAGGTGGATGTTTTATCCACCCCAGTAGACTTTGGAGACACCCAGAAGGCCACTTGATCTCTCCTCAGTCCCTCATCTGACATTCAGTCTTCACAAGATTACTCATCATGGAAAAGAAAAACTAAATTAATTCCCCCAACATCACTGGTAGGGAAATTTCACTCCTTACCTGAGACCAAGTGGTATCTTCTTGTCTCAGCTGCCGAAAACATAGTCCTGGCAAAGCTATAAAGGTGGGGCAAGGAAAAGAATCACCTCCAGCAGGACTCTTTCTCCATTGGCAATTACATTTTATTCAACTCCCTAAATCTTATGGTTATGAATATGCCCTTACCTTATTTCCATGTTCCAGAGTTGGCTAGAATCTTTCCTATGTAAGAGGGCCACCACTACTACTGGTGCTAAATCTCTGTTACAATAAATTTTCCCTCCTGGGGGATTCCATTTGCTTTGTCAAGTCACCAGGGAACCCATTTCACCAGTAAAGTCGTTCAAAAAGATTCAACAAGTTCTTCCTCTGTTCCCCAAATTACAGTGTCCTTATCATCCCCAGTCATCTGGAATGATTCGGCAAGCAGACAAAACTAAAATTTGCAAAATTCTCAGAGAAACTCAATCTTCCATGGCCCAAAGTCTTGTCCTTGACCCTGATTGCTCTCCAGTCTTTCCCTACTAGACCACAGCAACTCGATGCAATAATTACTGGCTGAACTATGAGAATTCCATACTCAACGTGGGCAATATAAGACTCCAATTGAGTTAATTCAGGCATTCTTACATGTTGCAAGGGTCTCATTAACTACACTCACATTTATCAATAGGTTAATGCTCCTTTTCCTCTGTCCTTCCACCTAAGACACTCTCCAACCTAGAAATCGGAGATTAGTTCTCTGGAAATGATATCACCGAAAAACTAACCTTGTACCCCATTGGAAGGGCCTCTATACTATTCTCTTGACCACTAACACTGTAGCCAAACTTCAGGGGATGCAACCCTGGATGCACATCTCACAACTGAAAAATTGCAAGAGCTACTTTTAATGAAAATCTACTACAGCTGGAGATCTTAAACTGAGGCTCTCTCAAGATCTCCCAGAAGCAGATGACCTCATGAGGTAGACAAATTTCCCAAAAGCTTTAGATCAAGCAGATGAGATCACAAAGTGGTCAGCTTCTGCCTAAGATGTTGGAAAAAGTTCCCCACCCACCCCATCCCACCTCTGTCAGGATTTTCTTGTCTATTTCCTATCCTCACCCTTCTCATTGTCCTTCTCTGCTACATTCTTCTTCTCTATCCTCTCCAACATCATCTTTGCTATCCACTGAATTCTCCCCGTTGCAACCACAGCTTTTCATGATGATTCTCTACCTGTGTTATCTTCTCACTCTCCCCCTCACTCAAGCAATTCCCCCTCTGATAATTTCTCCATCCTTCTAAGGACTCCTAAATACATGGCATTCTTTCACCCAATTCATAACTCAAACTCATAACCTTACCTTCAACCGCTGGCTGTGCACCCCTTTCCCATTAAAGTCATCCAGCTTTCTAAAAGTACCCATTCTCTTACAAACAACACTGTAGATATGATCTTCCATGTTCACCTGTTCTTAAGATATCCTCATGATCACACTCATACAATGCAAAAGGGCCCTGATTTTTTTTTAATATCCCTGTCTTTTTAGTTCATGGATACCTTTGTTTCTCTCACATTTTTACTAATGGTCTTTTTGTAGGATGGAATTTACTGCTCAATCAGCTATGAAGCCTAACATCTTCTGCCTTTTTCAATGTTACCCAACCACCTGAGAGCCAAAATTTTTCCTCAAAGAGTGGCAAACCTCCTCTCCCTAGTCATAAACTCACAATTGGATGCTTTCTACCTCAAAATCTACATCCCCAGACCCATCCATGAAAATAACAGAACCCCAACCTGCCTCTCCAGAAGTCAGATAGACTATAGAGTTATTCAATAATTATTTTTACTTACTCCAATAATACTTACTTTGTCTGTGGAGACCAGGCTTATTGGTATCTACCTGCTAATGCACTAGATTCTGCTATCTAGCTAATCTTACTAGCCATTACCAAATCTTTAACCAGACTGGTCTTTTCTTTCATCTTAGTCTTTCTGTTACCTTTGACTTAGGCTTTTCAGCTCCCAAGCAACCTAAGCAATTTACAAGAACCACAATTTGTTATAGTCAAAGGCTCTGGCATGTGATTCCAACTTCTAAATGAAATTATGATTCTCCCTTTCCACCTTGTTCAGAAGAGGCTGTGAAACACAAAGCCAGACATCTAGGAGTAAACCTAGAGGACTTAACCACTGCTATGTTGGACCATGCACAGCCTGCCCAGAGCTGCAACCATATGGGTCACTCAGGAAATTCCTGAAACTCCCATATTTTCATACTTTGCTCCAGGAGATAACCAGGACTGTGGACAATCTCATCAAAACCACCAACATCATCACCAGAAAACTGAAGAAACTCCAACAAATGGTCCTTCACAACCCTCTGGTGTTGGACACGGTTCTGGCTTCTCAAGGAGATACTTGCAGTGGTCAGTAGTAGCTACTGTACATATGTTCTCCCAAAACTCTCTGATGTCTATTCTATAACTAAAAATACTCAGATAGCAAACTGAGACATTCATCAGATCACCACTGCTGTTCTCACTGCACCACCTAGAGACACTTCAGCACCAATGTCCTGGGACTCTCTTGATTGGCTCCCTTCATGCATTAAGTCTTGGTTTTACTCCCTTATTCAATCTTTAATAACCATTTTTTCTTGTTATTTTTCTAGACATTTCTCTTATTAAGTGCCTGACTACTAAAACCCTCCAACAGCTGTCAGTCTGACAACATGCTCAACAGACTGCTCAACTAATTTTGCAGGAACATCAACAAGAGTCCTCAGGAGATTCTTTTTTTTCTTTTTTTGTGAGGAAGACTAGCCCTGAGCTAACATCCATAGCCAATCCTCTTCCTTCTTGCTGAGGAATATTGGCCCTGGGATGACATCCATGCCCATCTTTCTCTACTTTATATGGGATGCTGCCAAAGCATGGCTTGTCAAGCAGTGCATCTGTCTGCGCCCAGGATTCGAACCTGTGAACCCTGGGCCACCGAAGCGGAGTGCACAAACTTAACCGCTACACCACCGGGCTGGCCACAGGAGATTATTTCTTAAACCCTACCTTTCCTCATTCAGGTTTATTATTACCTCTGAGCTGTTCAACAATAAATGACATTCACTTATCTTTAACAAAATAGGGGGCTGACAATATTGAATTTCACCCAATCACTGTGATCCTTGAAAACAAGGATGATTAAAGAAATCTCCCTCAGTGTTCTAGGTTTACTACAAAGAATCACCCTTCCGCATATGACTTAGATAAAACTAATGGATAATCCCCTTGTTTACCTAGAACAAAGCCAGACACAGAACCTCCAAATTCCCATTCTTTGTCTCATAAATGATTATCTAAACTGTTTGTCTTCACTTATCAATTGGAGAAAAATACCTACTGATTTGCCCAAACTTCAGTGAAACTTCTCACCTCCCCGCAGGACCTGGAACTTTGACTCATCCACAAAGGTAAACAAACATGGGAACACAGAACAACCCCTCCCAGCTAAACTCAAGGAAAGATAGTCCCCGCTCCAAGGGTTGATCACATCGCCACACTTGGTTCTTTCTAGCTTGTTTACTTCTCTCTATTATGGAAAATTTCTGTCTGCCTGACCTTTGAGACACTTGAAGATCTTGTGGTCAAAGTGTTCTCCCTATTGCAATAGTCTTTTTGAATAAAATCTCTCCTTATTTGTCTTAATTTGTTTTTATTTAACAATGATATTGGCAAATGGGTCTTTTTCCTTGATTGTATTGGGCACTAGGCAATCCTGTCACTCTGAAGATCTATGTTTCTCAAATATGGGAAATTCTCTCTTTCTTTAATTTTTTGAAGTATAATTTACATATATAAAAGTGCACTGTTATAAGTGTACAACTTGATGGCTTTCTCAAACTGAACACACCCATGTAATCAGCACCCAGATCAAAAACCAGAAAATAACTAGAGTCCCAAAAGCCTCTCTCATGACCCCTTCCAGTCACTACCCTCCTCCAAGGGGTAACCACTCTTCTGATCTCTAGCACCATGGATAAGTTTTGCCTGTCTTGTACTTTATATAAATGAAGTTGCAGCATATGTACCCTTTTGTGTCTGGCTTCTTTTGCTCAACATTGTGTTTGCAAATTCATCCATGTTGCTGCTTATTAGTTGTTCTTTCATTATCATGACTGCATATTATTCTTTTATGCAAAAATACCAAGATTAATATACCCATTCCATTGTTGATTGATATTTGTGTAGTTTTCAGTTTGGGAATTTTGTGAATAGTATTTCTATGAACATTCTCGTTCATGTCTTTTAGCAAATATATATAAACACATCTGTTGGATATATAATTTTGTTACTGCACAAAGGGCACGATCTGCTTGCCACAATACAAAAGCCAATCATCAAGAAGCAAGATGGTGGAAAAGAGAAAGGGTTTATTACAGTTTGCCAGCAAAAGGGAAGATGGTCCACTCATGTCCAAAATAACTATCTTACAGAACAAAGACTACAAGCCAGTTACATTGGGGCTGGTCTCCGGGTGGAGGAGGCATCTGGTCTCAGGGTGGGGGCATCCATCTGTTCTTAGTTCCTGAGTCTTTTGTTTTACTTGATGTTCATCAGAAACTGGAACAATGCCCTATACCTTGGTCTTTCGGTTTTCATTGATGAAGGCTATCAGCCTAGATTCTCTGCCTAAGTGTCATCATATTCCTAAGGAACTCAAAAGAACAAGGTTATCAACTTATAGCAGCTGGGAGGGGCCACAAAATCCACAGAGCATGTCTGGGCTAGTTAATCAGAGGTCATTCAAAGTTACAATACAGTTTCCTTTTCTACAATATGGCTTCCCTTATGTCAACCTTGTCATGAGCTGGTATCAATTTTAGAAGTGGAATTGTTGAGTCATAGGGTATGCATATATTCATTCTGCCAAATACTGCCAAATATTTTTCTAAGTGGTTGTACCAATTTATACTCCCACCATCAGTGCATGAGGGTTCTATTTGCTTCACTTCTTCACTCCACAGCACTTTCTATTTTCCGTGCAGCTGTGTTCCCACTTAAAACAAGACAATGGATATTGGAGAGCAGTTAGCAATCTCTGCCTCAAACAGAAACACCTTAATATAGAAAGCTTTACTCTGGGGCAACAACACCTACACTTTCCCAAGTATTTTCCAGACAGTTTGCTCATTTCCAGTAAAGAAGAGCCCTTTGGGGTTTTTGCCTAGGATGTGAACATCTGGCTGCTGGATATTCTGTGAATGGGAGGAGGAGAACTCAATGGTTTTGAACACAGTGTTTAAATTAACATCTAATTTTAGCCCCACTTCTCAATTCTCTTTCATCTTACCTTATATCTGGAATTCATGACCCTATCTAAGGACCTGAAAGAAAGATCAGCTCCTCCCCAAATGCAAACTGTTCCTCCCCTTTTCTAGGCTGCAGCTTCCTCTGTCCCATTTCATCAGTCACACCCCTCCATCTGCTTTCTATTTTCTCAAATTTGTTGAAATTTTCCCTTCCCTTCAGAACTTCACCACTTCTTTTCACTGTGGGTCCTTTGTTATTCCTTCACAATCATTTTATAGAATCTTGGGATGAAAAGGAGAAAAGGAGCGCTCAATTCTTCATATTCCACCAGAAGTCTTCCTTTGGTTAAGTAAATAGTTCCTTAGGTTGCTAATGGAAGTCAACCACTTCCTAATGGGCCATAAAGCTCTATTGTAAATGGAAAGAAATAGAATGAGTACTTTTGTGTACAAGGAACTAAAAAAAGTTGGAATAGAAAATGTAGGAGAGGAGCTCCTGATGTGACAGCATGAGGAGCTCTGTGAACCTGCTCTCCAGTGAAACTGTTGAAAATTATTTTTAAAAAGCAACTATTTAAAATCTCTGGAAATGGTCTTAAGAGCATACAGCAAATTGAAGGGGAAAAAGAGCATTCTCTACCTACTCTGGGTCCTTTCTGGCTGGGCTACAAATTAAATTGACATGAGGCTGAGTAGCAGGAGAAAATCAAACAAAGCTTTATAACACGTATACATGGGAGAGACCCGGGGAAACTGAGTATCTCTCAACAAAATGGCGGAGGTTCTCCTCTTAAATAGACAAATGAGGATATTGGGGTTGCGTTAGCTATGGGAGATTACCAGAAAGGCACAGTAAGGTTATTATGCAGATTTAAGGCCTCACCTTCCACATTGACAGGTTTCTAGGGATGAAGTCATCCACCTCTCTTCCCAGTACAGAGAAGGAGATACCTTTACAAATGGAGGTTTCCCTTACAAATGTAAATGTTTGGTAAACAGAACTTTGATAAGAATGGGTGTAGCAAAGACCCTCCCAGTCTATCGATACCCAGAGTTATCCAAGGTGATGGCCCATCCCAGGGACAGGCCTTCCATCCCAAATGACTTTAGAAAGTTGGGGCTAGCACCATACTCAGTGATGAAAGATGAAAGCTTTCCCCCTAAGACCAAGAATAAACAAGGATACCTGCTTCTACCATTGCTATTCAACACTGCACTGAACATTCTAGCTTCAGCAATTAGGTAAGAAAAAGAAATGAAAGGTATCCAAATTGGAAGGAAAAAAGTAAAACTATTTAAATTCATAGATGACATGATCTCATACATGGAAAGTCCCAAGAATCCACAAAAAACTCTACTAAAGCTAATTAATTCAGTAAAGTTGCAGAGTACAAAATCAATATACAGAAATCAGTTGTGTCCCTATATATCAGCAATGAAAAATCCAAAATGGAAATTAAGAAAATTATGTTTACAATACCATCCAAAAGAATAAAATACCTTGGTATAGATTTAACCAAGAAAGTGAAAGACTTGTTCACTGAAAATTACAAACGTTACTGAGAGAAATTAAAGAGGATCTAAGTAAATGGAAAGGCATCCAATGTTCATGGATTGGAAAAGTTAATATGTTAAGATGGCAGTACTACTCAGAGTTATCTACAGAGTCAAAGCAATTCCTATCAAAATTGCAGAAATGAAAAAGCCAATATTTAAACTCATATAGAATTAAAAGGGACCTTGAATAGCCAAAGCAATATTGAAAAAGAAAAACAAATTTGGAAGACTCACATTTCCTGATTTCAAAACTTACTATAAGCTACAATAATCAAAACTGTGGTACTGGCAAAGGATAGACAATGAAATAGAACTAAGAAATAAACCCATACATCTGTGGCAAATTAATTTTTGACAAGGGTGCCAAGATCATTCAGTGGGGAAAGAATAGTCTCTTCAATAAATGGTGCTGGGACAATTGGATATCCACATGCAAAGGACTGAAATTGGACTCTTATCTCACATCACATACAAAAATTACCTTAAAGTGGATCAATGGCCTAAATATTAGAGCTAAAACTATAAAACTCATAGAAGAAAACATAGAAGTAAATCATAATGACCTTAGATTTGGCATTGGATTCTTAGCTACGACACTAACAGCATGAGTAAGAAAAGAAAAAAATACACATGTTGGGCTTCATCAAAATTAAACTTTTGTGCATCCAAGGACAGTATCAAGAAAGTGAAAAGACAAACTACAGAATAGGAGAAAATATTTGCAAATCATGTATTTTGATAAGGAATGGCATCTGGAATATATAAAGAATTCTTCCAACTCAACAAAGGACAAACAATATAATTTTTAAATGCACAAAGATTGAATAGACATATCTCCAAAGAACATATACAAATGGTCAACAGGCATATGAAAAATTGCTCAATATCATTAGTCATTAGAATGACAATCCAAACCAGAACGAGGTACTTTAAACCCACTAAAATGACTATAATTTTTTTAACAGAAAATAAGAAGTGTTGGCGAGAATGCAGAGAAATTGGAACCTTCATACATTGCTGGTGGGAAGTAATAGCACAGCTGCTGTGGAAAACAGTTTGGTGGTTTCTTAAAAAGTTAAACACAGAATTACCATATGATCCAACAATTCTGCTCCTGTGTATATACTCAAAAGAATTGAAAACGAGTGTTCAAACAAATACTTGTACACGAATGCTCATAGCAGCACTATTCACAACAGCCAAAAGGTAGACACAAACCAAATGTATACCAACTGATAAACAGATAAACAAAATGTGGTATATCTATACAATGGAATGTTCTTCATCCATAAAAAGGAATGGAATTCTGATACCTACTAAAACGTGGATGAACCTGGAAAATGTTATGAAAGAAGCTAGACACAAAAGGTCACGTATTGTATGATTTCATTTATATGAAATATCCAGAATAGGTAAGTCCATAGAGACAGAAAGCAGATTGGTGGTGCCAGACGCTGAGGGAAGGGTGAATGGGGAGTGACTGCTTAATGGGTACAGGTTTTCTTTTGGAGTGATGAAAATGTTCTGGAACTAGATAGAAGTGGTGGTTACATAACACTGTGAATTTACTAAATGCCATTGAATTGTACACTGTACACTTTAAAATGGCTAATTTTATGTTATGTAAATTTTACCTCAATTTAAAAAAATCCGTTAGAGAATATTGTGACAAACACCCATGTACTTACTACCCAGAATAATCAGGTGTTAATATTATTGCTTCAGATATATTTTTATACAAAATAAATAGAACTTCCCAGGGGAAAGAAATATGAAGAAAAAGGATGACCCTCTGCTCTTCCTATCTTCATCCCCCACCCAATCTTGCTCCCTAGAAACAACCACACTTCAAGTTTTTAAAATATTTCTTCTGATATTTATACCACATTTCTAAATAATATAGTTCCACTTATTGAGCAGTCAATTTTAGGAACTATTTACTGATTATTCGACTTTCTGTGATAGTGATGAGGATTTAGTTCTCTCAGATTCCTCCCCTTTTCTCTTTTCCCAGCCTCCCAATGATTATATGTAAATTTTTGTTAAGTCAATATTCAGAGTTTACATTATTTTGATTATTTAAATATTGCTCACTGCAGAGTCAAGTAAAATAGAAGATTGTATTTCCTTTCTTGCACAGCATTGTTTCCCTTGAAATTAATAGTTGCCTTGTTTTTTTATTTGCTTAATTTTCATGTACCTGTCCTTAACTTTTACATATGCTTCATCAGATCTGTAAAAATGCCTATCCATTTTATTATTTAATTATAAAATATATGAGATAATACACCAGTTACATTTTATTCTTGCTCAGATCCCTCTGTCCTCCTGCTCCAACCTGAACTGGCCGGTCTTCACATCTGCTGAACAGGTATTATTCCGGAATTTGCCTTTACTGTTCTATGTTGGATCCTCCTTTCACTAAATCCCAAGTTTTTCTCTTCTTGGATTTTTCTTTATTTTGCTCCAGTAGCTTTCTTATGGATATGACTCCCTCTGCATCTTAAAATGTCTTTAGTGTCTCCTCACGTTTAACAATTTGGTGTTTAAGTATAGGCGTTGCTTTAGTGTGTCTGGCTTCCAAGAGTGCTGTTGAAATGTCCAATGCCTTTCCAAATCCAATTTATTTTGTTGTAATCTGCTTTTTGTCAGTGAAAGCTTTCAGGATGTTCTCTTTATCTCTAGTGTACTGAAATTTCACAATGTTGTGCCTGAAAACAGTCATTGACTAAAGAATGGTCATATAATATATGTGGTCTAATCTGGGTGATTCTCAGGGGCCTTGCTTAGAGTGCTGGGCTCTCCCTTTCTAGATAGCATGGGGTTCAGATCTGAAGCCTGGAGCAGGTACAACCATTTTGCTACCATGATAGAAGCCAGCCTTAGCATGAAGCTGACACAGTGTAAGAGAGAGAGCAGAGAGACAGAGAGAAATTACAACTTTGAAAACATTGAATCAACTTATCCTAAAGCCTGCCATGCCTATTGAATATCATTACATAAACCAATAAATCCCCTTTATTGTTTAAGCCAGTTTAACATGGGTTTGTTTTTTGTAGATGGTGATGATGTTACTACTTGCAACTGAACATGTCCTTACTGCTATAGATATTGTCCTCAAACATTTGTTAATTCTCTGCAGTCGGTTTGTATTTACAAAAGCAAGGAAACACTAGTAGGAGCTCTCTATGCTTCAGCAGACTTGACCAGCAGATTGCTTAAACCTGGCAAACTGACCACACATGTTACCTCCTGACACTCTCACCAAAATGTTAGCAAGGGAATAAAAAGCATAACTCAGCAGGGAGAAAAAGAACAAGAGAGAAGACCTCAAAATAAGAATTTCAACATGTTTTTGAAAGATTGAAAGCAGATGGAGAAATGGATTCCAACTTTACATTGTAGACACCATAACTTAAAGTACATCAAAGGGTAATAAGAATAAGTACTATGCTGAATAGCCCCCAGAGGACCCCTCAGAGGTCCTAGCCTTGGAGGTACCAGTTACCCTGAATATGTGTAAGTGAGAACACAAAGGCTTGGTTGAAAGTCTATATATGGAACAATCCCTAGACTGCATACCCCACCTTGCGTAGACAGACTACACCTTTGTCAAGACCCTATGGTTCTATTCTCTGGAGAAATTGAAATAAAGAGGATCTGAACTTGAGGCACTAATTACAGAGATAGCTGGGGTGGGGCACAAGGCTTAAAGTGGGGGATAATGTGAAAGTCTGCACAATGAATGGTGGTATCCCACCCCTTTTCCCTCACCCTGCTTCTAGAACACCAGGAGCCAGGTGTGTGAATTCAGGCAATTGGAAGATTCTTTTACAGAGAAACTGAATGGCCCCAGAGAAAATATCTCCAAATATTGACATTTGGGGATTCCTCAATAAACACCACCTAACCACTCAGAGAGAAAGCCACAAGCCCTTCCTGTGCACACAGAGCTTCAGTTCTTTCTTCTTAAAGCTAATATTTTCCTGAGGAGGATTCTTCGTCTTAATCCTTTAATAATCGCTACCTTGAAACACTGTGAACCTTTTCAACGAGCAAAGGCAAACTTCCATCATGTCAGGAATACTTTCTCTAAGTTTCCTGTGAGCATTTTTTTAGTGCCATTTGTTCTGTCTTTTCCTCAGGTGCACCGTGCAGACAACTCCCCAGTCTGTGCGTCTGGCATGGATCTTTCCTTGAGCCCATGCATTCGCACACAGCATCTCCATTTTGAGGTACCCCTAACTCATCAAGCTCAAGTTTTCAAAAAATCAGTCATTCCTCTCCCTCAACCCCTCACTCTCACTGCTACCATATCATCATCCTTATCTGTACTGATGGCTGGGGCAATGCCATTGCCCTAGACATTCATCCTGGGAATTTTTAGCTGACTCTGACTCCTCTCGAACTCTCCTCCTTCACCTCTCCCTCATCACCAAGCCACCTGGTTCAGCCTGCATTGTGTTTCTCACATTTGTCTGTCCCTTGCCATTCCCACTCACTTCTCCCTTGTTATCATCTCCTACTTAGACTGATGAAGTACCATCATACTTGGTCTTCCCACTCCACTATCTTTCTCTAATCGCTAAACCTCTGCCAAGTTAATCTTTCATATAAGCCAGTCTGATAATGACGCCCCCATGTCTCAGAAATCGACATTAGCTCCCTGCCATCACTGCAACTTCACAAAAACCCGTTCCAAATTCAATGTACAGATCAATCTTCCATACCTCAGTTTTTTACTATAAAAAGTAATACATAGGGATTCTGGGAAGGTGGTTTCAGAGGAGGCAGCATAGATTTTGGATCTGAATACTCATGTAAAAACAGACAGAACAACTAGATTGCAAAACCAAAAACCCATGGATTACATTTACAAAAAGCTGGAAGGCAAGTCATCCCCACAAACTCCAAAATACGAGTGGATTGGAACAAAACCACCAATAGCCGCAAGATCTTTGTGTTTTCAGCATCTCCTCTGGCAAGAGAACACAGAAGAAAGCAACGGGCAAACCTGAGAACAGGATAAAACGGCAGCGGGCCAGTTTGAGCACCTGAAACTGTGAGGGGTTTTGCCCACTCTGAGAGCAGGTAGATCCCAGGGCCTGTGATCTAAATAAAGGAACTAGAACAGTCCATGGACCCTTGAAACTGACCCTCCAGGGCTCTCTTCCAGGATGGAGCTCCATACTGAGGAGAAACTCCTGGGACAAGCTCAACAGAGATGAAGGCAAGACAAGGTCCAGATAAAACTAGGGGAGTGGAACAGAGCCAGGAAATCTCAGACATCAAGCCCCCATGTCTTTGAACATTGCAAGAATGAAAATGGAGAGAAACCTAAGAAGTCAGAAACACTATCTGAACAAAGCCTCTTTCTAATTACACAGGAAAACTGAATTCATCTAAAAATAGCAATAGGAAAGTAGTGAGGTCAAATCCCACAAAAAATTACCATAAGAAAAAAGAGAATAAAGAACAAAACTATAAGCACCTGCACACAGATGTTTATAGCAGTTTTATTTATAACTGCTAAAACTTTGAAGCAACCAACATGTCTTTCAGTGGGGAATGGATAAATAAACTGTGGCACATGCAGACATGGAATATTATTCTGCACTGAAGAGAAATGAGCTAGCAAGCCACAAAAAGATATGGAGGAACCCTAAATGCATATTACTAAGTGAAAGAAGCCAGTTTGAAAAGGCTACATACTGTGTGACTCCAACTATATGACGTTCTGGAAAAGACAAAACTATGGAGTAAAAACATCAGTGGCTGCCAGGGATTGGGCGGAGGAAGGAATGAATAGGTGGAACACAGAGGATTTTTAGGGCAGTGAAAATACTCTGTATGATACTACAATGATGGATCCATGTCATTGTACATTTGTCCAAGCCCATAGAATGTACAACACCAAGAGTGAACCTTAATGTAAACTATGGACTTTGAGTGACTATGATGTGTTAATGTAGGTTCATCAGTCGTAACAAATGTACCACTGTGGTGGAGGATGTTGATAATGGGGGAGGCTATGCATGTGTGGGGGCAGGGTGTATATGGGAAATCTCTGCACCTTTCTCTCATTGCTGTGAACCTAAACCTATTCTTAAAAAAACTGTCATTTTTTTTAAAAAAAGAACAAAATAACACCATTATAGAAAATGAAAGCACACTAGAAAGATGAACAAAAGCAAGGGATCAGAACAAATTCTAAGACCTGTAATTCAAGAACATGTTCCTGAAATAAATATGAAGTAATATAAATAAACATGAACAAATATGAAACCACATATTATAAGAGTATACCATATATCTAAGGAAATCAACCCAGAATGACCAACACTAAGACATGATCTGGTAAATTACTAAACTTTAAAGAAAAATAAAAAAACTTTCAAGGCATCCAGACCAAAGGCACATGACTTATAAGGGAAATATAATTAGATTATTGTCCAACTTTTTAAGTGTGATAATGTTGTACTGTGTCATTTTAGCTAAACTTGACTTGAATTTACCAGAATTTCCTTCCCTGTGTGGTTGTTGCTGGCCATTAAGAGAAATTTGCATAAGATTTGGAAGGCTGAAGAGAAACAGCAACCATTTTTTTACACTTTGAAGGTTGCAGTAGGGCGCCAGGCACTAAACTAGCTCACGCACCTTGCTGCTGGTCTACTGGCTCACCTTGATGTGGGGCAGCTTCTCCAGTTCCCACCAGACTGCCTCCTTCAGATTCTCCAAGTCCTGGGGCAGCAGCATGTGCAGCTTCTTGGTGAATGCACCAACTTCTCTTGGAGGTCAGCACACCACTGAGGTTGGTAGCAGAACAAGACATATACACGTTCCAGGTTGTCTTCAGAACTCCCAACTTGTCTTCTCTTCCATGTGACATCTTGATTTCATTTCCAACTTCTAGCCTGGTTGACCTTTAGAGACTTTGGGCTCAACCCTAGTCACAGAAGCAACAGACGTGCATAGACTTTTCCACCAGATCCTACAATTGTGTAAGGTCTGGTCCCCATAACAGTCCCTGATTCTATGTCACTTAGGGTTCTGCTTCTCTGATGGAACCCTGACTGATACAGACAAGCAATGCTTTATGCCAAAAGAAATGAAAAAAGGTATTTAAGATGCTCATAGAAAGAAAATGTGAGCCAGGGATTTTAGATCTAACAAAACTGACATTCAAGTATAGAGGGTTCAGAAAAACTGTTATCAACATGCAAGAAGTCAGAGAATATTGTTCCCATGAGCCCTTCCTAAACTATCTCGAAAATGAACTCCAGACAACCAAAAATAAAAACACTGGAGAGACTGGTGATAGGCATTGAACAAATAGGTAGTCGTAGAACTAAATGAGGGTTACAAGGAGGAGTTTATGGTTTTTAATGACTATGTGATCTGACAATGTGTATATAGCATGATCATTAAAAATGGGGGAAGAATGAGAGAGTATGTGCAAATATATTTAACTGTTTTCAATAATCGCAATTGGTGCTGTTACTATTAGCATTGTTATACTGAAACTGTTGTATGTTTAATTAGGAATAAAACAAATGAGTAATTATGAAATATTGTAATTCGATAAATCTGCGTGTCCTTGAAAATTATTGGTATGGAAGAAAAGAGATACAGATGTCCAGGATTCTTGGTATGGAAAAAGGAGATATGCATGTCATATAAAGAGATTAAGACTCTGTATTCCTGAATTTGCAACAGTGACCAATGAGTGTCTGAGCATCTCTAGTGCCCTGATTGTGGTCTTGAAACACCATTTCCCATTAAATGAAACCTCTTGGAGAATTGGCTGATTCTAGATCTGCATCATGAAATGTGCAAGATAAGCCTATAACATCTTGAAATCAGATAGCCAAGGAAGCTATTAAATTACTGGAGTTGTGTCAAAATGATTCAGGAACCAGGTTAAAGGGCTCCCATTGGCTACAGATGAGACTCTTTGAGTTTCAATAAGATAAGACTTGCAATGAATTGAAACCCACCAAATATAGTTAAATGAGCTAATAATATATTTTTTTAAATAGTCACCTTCTGAAGATGACAGGTAACCAACTCATTATCTTGAAAACTAGGTAATAAAAGAAAAGAACAAACATTTCTCCCACCATTCCTAAATAAATTGTACCACTGGCTAATAAAATAGATGAGGGGAAGCATCTCTTATAAAATTATTTTAGTTAATGAATGAAAATAAAATGAAAGAATTAAAATATCACCATTTTCAAGCTCCAATTAATTAATGGATAAAAGACAAGCATTTCAAAGACTGCCAACATAAAAAAGCAGTGAAAAAATCAGACATTATTTCTCTTTTTTCCCAGCTTTATTAAGATATAATTGACATATAACATTGTGTAAGTTTAAGGGTACATGTTGATTTTGTACACTTATGTATTGCAAAATGATTACTGTTATAGTGTTAGCTAACACCTCTATCACATCACATAATTACCATTTCTTTTTTGTAGTGAGCATATTTAAGATCTACTATCTTTGCAACTTTCAAGTACATAATACCTTATTATTAATTATAATCACCATGCTGTTACATTAGATTCCCACAACTTATTCATCTTATAACTGGAAGTTTGTACCCTTTGATCAACATCTCCTCATTTCTCCCACCCCTCAGCCCCTGGTAACCACCATCGACTCTGTTTCTGTATGTTTGGCTTTTTTAGATTTCACATCTAAGTGGTATTATACAGTATTTGTCTTTCCCTGTCTGACTTATTCCACTTAGCATAATGCCCTCAATGTCCATTCATATTGTTGCAAATAGCAGGATTTCCTTCTTTCTCATGGCTGAATAATATTCCATTATAGAAGGAGAGAGATAGAGAGAGAGTGATATATCACATTCTTTATCTATTCATCCATTGACGGACATTTAGGCTGTTTCCATATTTTGGTTACTGTAAATAATGCTGCAATGAACAAGGGGGTGCAGTCAGCTCTTTGAGATTCTGTTTTCATTTCCTTTGGAGATATACTCAGAAATGGAATTGCTGGATCATACGGCAGTTCTATTTTTAATTCTTTGAGGAAGCTTCATATTGTTTTCCAATATGTAACCTGCACTAACTTACATTCCCACCGAAGTGCACCAGGGTCCTCTTCTCCACATCCTCACTAGCAATTGTTAGCTCCTGTCGTTTGACGACAGTCATTCTAACAAGTGTGAGGTGACATCTCAGTGAGGTTTTGATTTGAATTTCCCTGATGATTAGTGATGTCAAGCACCTTTTCATGCACCTCTTGGCCACTTGTACGTCTTCTTAGGAAAAAAGTCTGTTCAGTTCCTTTGCCACTCCCCCCCCCTTTTTTTTTTTTTTGGTGGGGAAGACCAGCCCTGAGCTAACATCTGTTGCCAATACTCCCCTTTTTGCTGAGGAAGACTGGCTCTGGGCTAACATCCGTGCCCATCTTCCTCCACTTTATATGGGACGCCGCCACAGCATGGCTGACAAGCAGTGCGTCGGCGGGCGCCCGGGATCCGAACTCGCGAACCCCGGGCTGCCAAGCGCGAACTAAACCGCTGACGCCACTGGGCGGCCCCCCTTTGCCCCTTTTTAAATTGGATTGTTTGGTTTTTTGCTGTTGAGTTGTATGAGTTCTTTACATATTTTGTATATTAACCTCTGATCAGATATATGGTTTGCAAATATTTTTTCCCATTCCATTGGTTGCCTTTTCATTCTGTTGATTGTTTCTTTTGCTGTGCAGAAGCTTTTTGGTTTGATGTAGTCCCACTTACTAATTTCTGCTTTTGTTGTCTGTGCTTTCGGTGTCAGATCCAAAAAATCATTGCCAAGACCAATGTCAAGGAGCTTTTTCCCTATGTTTTCTTCCAAGAGTTTTATGATTTCAGCTCTAGTGTTTAAGTCTTTAATCTATTTTCAGTTAATTTTTATGAATTGATGATTTTCTGTGATGGTATGCTTTGATTCCCTTCTCTTTATCTTTTGTGAATCTACTGTAGCTTTTTGCTTTGTGGTTACCATGAGGCTTGCTTATTTAAAACATCTCATAGATATAACAGTCTATTTTACACTGATAAAAAATTAACTTCAATCACATACAAAATTCTACCCTTTTACACCCCTCTTTTATATTTTTGATGTCACAACTTACCTTTCTTTATATTGTGTATCCACTAACAAATTATAGTAGCTATAGTTATTTTAAATATTTTTAATACTCTTGTCCTTTAACCTTTAGTCTAGGCTGGTGTCCTGCACTTGGACAGCCACAGAGCCTTGGGCTGGCTGCAGGTGCTGTTCTGGGCTCCAAGGGGCATGGGGGAGGGAGCAGAGAGGGACTCAGGGGGCTTGGCATCAGCAAATGCAAATACCTGTGGGGCAAAAGCTGGTGAAATCTGCAGAGGTCCACAGCTGCTGTTCTGGCCCTTCTTCAGTGGCTGAAGCTGCTGGGTTTGTCTGTGGAGCAGGTCACTATGAACCACAGCCACTCCAACTGCATCGCTGCTATTGGCAGCCCCTGCTTTTCTTCCCTGTTCCTAGCCGTATCTGTGTGTGTTCAGCTTTGCCAGTCTGGGTGGGGTGAAATCGAAGTGTGACCTTCATGAGGTGCCCCTAAAGGTTGGGGAAGCTGGTTGTGCACCCCTCTCTTCCTTTCCAGGCAAAGGGAACTCTTCAAGCTGGGGAGTTCCCTCTTGGCACTGAGCAATACCAACTTGGGGGATGAGATGATGGAGGTAAAATGAAGGTGTCTTCCTTCTTGTTTTGGGAGGTTCTTCTCAGGCATTTTGTTCTACTGTGTTGCTGATGTTTCTTAAGTGGACTCTGAGCTCTCCCAGAGTTGTTTTTGTTTGTAGATAGCTGTTTAACTGTTGATCTTTGTGGGGAGACAGAGGCTGGGGTCTCCTACACCACCATCTTGGTGACGTCACTCAGACATTATTTGTGATGAGTGATGACAACATCACCATAGGTTTGCAAAAGGGATTAAATCTGAGTTGGATCAAGTCTCTTGATCTAGCTGCTTCGTGTGGAAAATACAGAGGAGAGAAGAACATGTTGAACCGCACCACTAATAGGCCGTCAGCAAAATCTACAGAACCTACAGCCTGGGTTCTCCAACACATAAATTATAAGGAAAAGAAAAGGAAGGAGGGAGACTCTATGAATTAAAAGAGATGTAAATGACATATCACATTTAAATAATGAGCAATACTATAGTGTACATAGGCACACATTTGAGGGATAAAACCAAAAAGAATTACAAAGAAGTGATGACTATAAAAGTCAGGAGAGTGGTTCCTCTGGGGAGAAAGGCATGTGGGGAGGCGAGTGATTGAGATGGACCACTGGAGAGGCTTCTAAGGTGGCTGGGAAAGTTGTGGTTCTTGAGCTGGATTGTGGAAGCTTGCTTGATAGTAATTTATGAAGCTCTACGTTTATTTTGAGTGGTTTTCTGTATCTGTGTTTTATTTTACCAAAAAAATAAATAACCTTTATAAAAGACAAGTAATTAATAGGAAGAAAGTGTTTGCAATATATAACACAAAGCATTAATGTCTATAATACATAAGAATCGTCTACAAATAATAAAAGGTAAACAATCCTATAGAAAATTAGCAAAGCCATTAAGAAGCAAAGTATGGAAGAAATGCAAGTGATCAAAAATAAGTGAAAATGTGTTTAACCTCTTTAGTAATAGGGGAAATACAAATTGAAAGAAGATAAAAATTTTACCCTTTTGATTAACAACAACAACAAAACCCTGTAATTTGTCAGAAAGAGTGTAGCAAAACTGGCATTCACATTACTGAAAGAATAAATTGATAAAGCTTTTATAGACTACATTTTGGCAGTGTTAGTTAAAATATCAAATGTGCTCATATTTTACCCAGAAATTCTACTTCTAATATCTAAAATAAACAACACTACATGGACTCAAGGGATATTCATTGTAGTACTATTTGAAATTTTTGGAAAAAAATATAGTTGTCACTAGAGTAATGACTAGATAAATTTAAATTATGATATATCCATACTATCAAATATGGCTATAGATAAACTTATAGTATGATCCCAATTATTTTTCAAAACTATATATGCATATATGTATAAATTAAATGCATATAAAAGCTTTTAAAATTATAAATAAACATGCCAAAAAATTTTAAAGTATATAAGGATATACAGTGCCAAGTCTTAGTCCTCCTCCAGAACCTGGTCCAGTTAATAGAGGTAAATACTAATTATTAAATACATAAAACAAATTAATAATTTCTTATACAAACTTCTAAAATTTTTCTATTCATTTGGGAGTTGTAATGTGTATATAATTTCAAGGAGGCAAATATGGGTAATTCTTCACCTCTAAAATTGACCTTAATTTTTGACTCAGCCCCAAATCAGCATCTTAGAGGACAACTTGGTCATTTTTCAATCATCCCTTTGTTATTATCTAGTATTAAACTCATTCTGTGTTATTATATGGTTTTAAATTCATTTTCAGGTTTTCTTTTCCCCTTCTTCCCATTCTGACTGCATATTGACTCATATTCAGAGGCTGTGGATGAAGGAGTCTGCTTTTGCAATTGGCCGTACCTCCGTGGCAAGGAGTATGTGCTTCTCTGTCAGTCTCATCTGGCCTGGTCCTGTGTTGGCATCAATGGGTCCTTAGAGCCTGAGTTCTCTTGGCTGGTGTTGGGAGACAGTTTTCATGTCTAGGAACCAGCAGATCCTGCTAACACAGAGTAGTTCTAAAGTGGTTTTCTGAGATGCACAACCCCTCAGAAATGCAGCTTTATTCTTGTCCTCACCCCAGCAGGAATCTACACACTTTTTTAATGTTCACCCTGCCTGGCAACCTCTTGAGCTGAAATTCCAGCTTCCTCTACTAGCTACCAATGTCCTCCCAAGCTTCTTGGGGTCTTGCAGCAAAGTCTGTAGATGGCATAAGGCACCTATCATCCCTGGACCCCCTCATTGCCACGCCAATTATTCTCTGCATACCCAGTTGCATGAGAAACCTTTGTTGAATTTCTGCCTCAAACTTTAGCCAGAAAACAATGTGTCAATTTCTCAGAGTCACAGATAATCTCCAAATTTTGCAAGGTACCTTTTAAGGTTGCTTTCCTTTCCTCACCACACAAACTCAGAGCCAGACCCAGAGGAGAAGAGGGAGAAAGACTCTACATTCCTTCTCACTCTCTTTTGCCTTTCTCCAGTTCTTCCTCTTTATGTGAGCAAAGGAGGGGCAAAACTGGTTCTCCCAGAACACATCTATCTTAAAATCGTTGAACTCTGTCTATTCACACCACTGTATGAAAGCTTTACTGTCACACTAGGGAGGGATGCTTACACTGAACTTTGCAATTTGGAGACTGTGGTCTTTTCTCTCTGGGTTAGGTTCCCTCCATAGCAATCAAAGTTCCTAATGTTTAGATTCTGCACGTGGAATGGTCTTGGGGTGGGGGGGTGGTCAGGTGGAATGGCTCCTTAGTAAGCACATTAAAATATCATCCAGCACAACACAGTTTATCTGTTGGATGTTTTTTGATTAGAGATACAGAAAACAAAAGTAACAGTAGTTATAAAAATAAGGATATGAGATATCACACAAGACATATGTCTAAAGATATATCCAGAAATCATCAAGATAGGTTAATAATCCAGTTGCTCAATAACATCTGGTCTCTGCTTCCACACTTTCCTGCAATTTTCTTGCTTTCCCCTCGTGATTGCAAAATGTCACAGCTTTAAACATTACATTCTGACGCTATGATGTCTAAAAGCAGTCACAGAGGAAGGAAGGAAGACATAGAGGGAGGGAGAGTTTCTCCTTGCTTGCCTCTCTCTTTCTATCAGAGAGGAAAATCTTGCTCCGAAGTTCAATGGCAGACTTCCCCTTACATCCCATTGGGTCTCAGGCTGACAAAAAATTAGGACTTGACTGACAAAGGAATGGGGGACTAGTTTGGAGTAGGCAACAAATATTGTTTTCCTCACTATTAATATTTATGTCTATTTATCTTTTTTCATACATGGACTTATAATTCAACTGTCTTCTCTCTCCCTTTTTTTACCTAACAACGAACTCTGAAGATCTTTTCACGTCAACACATTTACGAATATCTCATTATTTTAATGACTGTATTATATTCCACTGCAGGGACATGTTCCTTTTTTACTTTTGGTCTGCATGGCATCATTCTCTTTGGAGAACTGCTCATCCCAACTCCAAGGGATTTTGTGAAATCCCAAACCCTCACCACAGGGGTAGACATGTATCTCAAACAGGATGATCCAGAGTCCTTTAAGGTGGCTGTGGGAGACTATATTTCCCCAAAAGAGCTACAGCTGTATTTCCAGTCCCACAAACTTTTCCAGAACCTTGCCACTCTCCCATTAAGAGATGGGGTCTTTTTCTCCTCCCTTTAAGCCTGGACAGGCCTTTGTGAGTGCCTCATTTCATTCACACTCACACCACCCTCATCATCATCTCATATCTGGACTCCTGTAATATTGACCTCATTATCTGCCCACTCTTCACACTCTCTCCCACTGTTGACAGATTAATCTTCCAAACTGAAAGGTCTGATCATGTACAGTAGTCCTCTCTTATCCACAGTTTCACTTTCCCCAGTTTCAGTTACCCAAAGTCAACCACAGTCTAAAAATATTAAATGGAAAATTCCAGAAATAAACAATTCATAAATTTTAAATCACTTGCCACTCTGAGCAACCTGATGAAATATTGTGCCATCCTGCCTGGAACATGAATCTTCCCTTTGTCTAGCATATCCACACAGTATGTGCTACCCACCCATTAGTCACTTAGTAGCCATCTCATTTATCAGATGGATTGTCATAGTATCACAGTGCTTGTGTTCAAGTAACCCTCATTTTACTTAATAATGACTTCAAAGCACAAAGGTAGTGATGCTGGCAACTGGGGAATGCCAAAGAGAAACCATAAAGTGCTTCCTTTAAGTGGAAAGGTGAAAGTTCTTGACTTAATAAGGAAAGAAAAAAATCATATGCTGAGGTTGCTAAGATCTATGGTAAGAATGAATCTTCTATCCATGAAATTGTGAAGAAGGAAAAAGAAATTTGTGCTAGTTTTACTGTCACAACACAAATATGTATGTATAGGAAAAAACATAGTATATACAGGGTTCGGTACTATCCGTGGTTTCAGGCATCCACTGAGGATTTTGGAATGTATCCCCCATGGATAAGAATGGACTACCTTAACTCACTTATTCACAAATCATCATTGGATCCCTGTCTCCACTCATTACTGCACACCAGTCTTCAGCCTTTTTAACTAGTAGGTAGAGTTTATGAAATTTCCACTTCTATAAGTCAAAAACTGTCAAAATATCAGCAATTTCACATGGTTCAATCTTTTTACCAAAAAAGGAGTACATACATATGGTAAAAACTCAATTAATAGAAAATTTCTAAACATTATACAATGAAAAGAAATTACCTCTATTATCTCAAATTCCTAATTCCAACTTCCAGAAGTAAACATTGTTAGCAATTTATTGTATATCTTCTAGAAAATTCGACTTTCCTTGCCTAAAGTTGCAATAATATTACCTCATAATTCTTTTAAATACCTTGGGGAGCGGTGGTCATATTTTATTTCTCTTTCTTAATTTTTGATGTTTTATTTCTTTTTGCTAAATAAACCTTATAAAAGGGGTCTATCATTGTTTTTCAAGGAACCAAATTTTTATTTTATTAATTCCATGAGACCTTTTTATTTCTAATTTATTAGTGTTTTACACTATGTCCCAGAGGTCCCTGGAGGTATCACCCTCTAGTTTTCCACAGTAGTAACCTGCTTATTAATGATCTTTTTCCTTCCCTTCCCTGTCTTATTCACCACTCCCCTATCAAGACTTCTGGGATAACCTCCCAAATAAACTCCTCCTTGCACTCAAATTCTAGTCTTAGGTTCTGCTCCTGGAGAAACCCAATCTTAGATGGTATGGGGACACTTGAGTGAATGCACCTGAGAAGGTTCAAACCCAAGATTCCTATAAACCCTCTGGGCCAGCAGAAGTGGCCTCTTTCAGTAGCTAGAGGACAGAGCCTCTTATCTTCTGGATAGCATGCAATGGCCTCCTCTAAGACAGGTGCTATGCAAGATGATGTTATCCTCCCCAGGGTCTGCTTCCACCTCTCCTCTTTGCTTTTAGACCAATTTTAAGGTTAAGTCTCAGTATGGCCCAAGGAGGAAACTAATCTATTCACCAGAAGAACTACAAAACATGACTAGTGCATACTAAGGAATGAAGAAAATATGCTTGGGCATGAATCTTGAGGGTGCCAGTCTAGGAAAGGCAAGATCTGAGACTGGATAAGGGAGAGTTTATTGATGTGAAGACACTTTCCTGTGACTTAAGATTTAACACTCTGCAAGCAAAGAAAGCAGGTATAGCCATACTTATATCAGACAAAGAAGACTTCAAGATAAAAAAGATAGTGAGAGACAAAGATGGACATTATATAATGATAAAAGGGGCAATCCACCAAGAAGGTGTAACACATTAATATATATGCACCTAATACAGGAGCACCAAAGTATATAAAGCAACAGAACTAAAGGGAGAAATTGACAGCAATACAATAATAGTAGAGTGACCTCATTACCCCACTTACATCAATCGATAGATCATCCAGACAGAAAGTCAACAGGAAACAGTGACCTTAAATGAGACACTAGACCAGGTGGACTTAATAGCTATATAGAGAACATTCCATCCAATAACAGCAGAATACCCATTCTTCTCAAGTGCACATGGAATGTTCTCAAAGGTAGACCATATGTTGGGAAAAGGCAAGCCTCAATAAATTTAAGAAGATTGAAATCACATCAAGCATCTTTTCTGACCACAATGCTATAAAACTACATATCAAATACAAGAAAAAACCTGGGAAAGTCACAAATATGTGGAGACTAACCAACCTGCTACTGAACAACCACTGGATCAATGGAGAAATCAAAAAATACCTGGAGACAAATGGAAATGAAAACACAACACACCAACACTTATGGGATGCAGTGAAAATGGTACTTAGAGGGAAATTTATAGTAATACAGACCTACCTCAAGAAACAAGAAAAATCTCAAATAAGTAATCTTAAACTATACCTAACAGAACTAGAAAAAGAAGAACAAACAAAGCCCAAAGTCAGTAGAAGGAGAGAAATAATAAAAGTCAGAGCAGAAATAAATGAAATGAGACTAAAAAAACAACAGAAAGGATCAATAAACTAAGAGCTGGTTCTTTGAGAAAATAAACAGAATTGATAAGTCCTTAGCCAGACTCACTAAGAAAAGAAGAGAGAATAAATAAATAAAATTAGAAATGAGAGAGGAGAAAGTACAATGGATACCACAGAAATACAAAAGATTACAAGAGAATACTATAAAAAGCTATATGCCAACAAATTGGATAACATAGAAGAAATGGATAAATTCTTAGAATCATACAACCTCCCAAAACTGAATCAAGAAGAAATAGAGAATCTGAATAGACCAATCACAAGTAAAGAGATTGAAACAGTAATCAAAAACCTCCCAAAAAACAAAAGTCCAGGACTGATGGCTTCTCTGGTGAATTCTACCATTCAAAGAAGATTTAAAATGTATTCTTCTCAAACTATTCCAAAATATTGAAGAGAATGGGATGCTTATGAACTCATTCTATCAGGCCAACATTACCCTGATACCAAAACCAGACAAGAAAAACACAAAAAAGGAAAATTATAGGTCAATATAGCTGATGAACATAGATGCAAAAATCCTCAACAAAATATTAGCTAATTGAATATAACAATACATTAAAAGGATCATACACTATTATCAAGTGGGATTTATTCTAGGGATGCAAGGTTGGTTCAACATCCACAAATCAATCAATGTGATACACCACATTAACAAAATGAGGAATAAAAAATCACATGATCATCTCCATAGATGCAGAGAAAGCATTAGACAAGATCCAGCATCCATTTATGATAAAAACTCTCAATAAAATGGGAATAGAAGGAAAGTACCTCAACAGAATAAAGGCCATATATGACAAACCCACAGCCAACATCATACTTAATGGTGAAAAGCTGAAAGCCATTCCTCTGAGAACAGAAACAAGACAAGGTTGCCCACTCTTACCAATCTTATTCAACATAGTACTAGAAGTTTTGGCTAGAGCAATTGGGCAAGAAAAAGAAATAAAAGGGATCAAAATTGGAAATGAAGAAGTAAAACTCTCAGTGTTTGCAGAAGACATGATTCTATATACAGAAAACCCTAAAAAATCCACTAGAAAACTATTAGAAATAATCAATAACTACAACAAAGTTGCAGGTACAAAATCAACATAGAAAAATCAGTTGCATTTCTATACACTAATAACAAACTAGCAAAAAAAGAGAAGTCAAGAATACAATCCCATTTACAATCACAACAAAAAGAATAAAATACCTGGGAACAAATTTAACCAAGGAAGTGAAAGACCTGTACACTGAAAACTATAAAATATTATTGAAAGAAATCGAAGACATAAAGAAATGGAAAGATACACCATGTTCACGGGTTGGAAGAATAAACATAGTTAAAATGTCCATATTACCTAAAGCAATCTACAGATTCAGTGCAATCCCAATCAGAATCCCAATGACATTCTTCACAGAAACAGAACAAAGAATCCTACCATTTATATGGAACAAAAAAGATCCTGAACTAAGCAATCCTGAGAAAAAAGAACAAAGCTGGAGGTATCACAATCCCTGACTTCAAAATATACTACAAAGCTATAGTAATCAAAACAGCATGGTACTGGCAGAAAAACAGATTCACAGATCAATGGAACAGAATTGAAAGCCCAGAAATAAACCCACATGTACAGCTAATCTTCAACAAAGGAACCAAGAACATACAATGGAGAAAGGAAAGTCTCATCAATAAATGGTGCTGAGAAAACTGGACAGCCACATGCAAAAGAATGAAAGTAAACCATCATCTTACACCATACACAAAAATTAACTCAAACTGGACCAAAGACTTGAATGTAAGACCTGAACCCATAAAACTCCAAGAAGAAAATATAGGCACTACACTCTTTGACATCGGTCTTAGCAGCATCTTTTCAAATACCATGTCTACTCAGGCAAGGGACAAAAAGAAAAAAGAAACAAATAGGACTACATGAGACTAAAAATTTCTTCAAGGCAAAGGAAACCATGAACAAAATGAAAAGGCAACCCACCAACTGGGAAAAAATATTTGCAAATCATATATCCAACAAGGGGTTAATTTCCAAAATATATAAAGAACTCATATAACTCAACAACAACAAAACAAACAACATGATCAAAAAATGGGCAGAGGATATGAACAGACATTTTTCCAAAGAAGATATGCAGATAGCCAATAACACATGAAAAGATGTTCAATTTCACTAATTATTAAGGAAATGCAAATCAAAACTACAATGAGATATCACCTTACACCCGTAAGAATGGCTATAATTAACAAGACAAGAAATAACAAATATTGTAAAGGATGTGGAGAAAAGGGAACTCTCATACACCGCTGGTAGGAGTGCAAACTAGTGCAGCCACTATGGAAAACAGTATGGAGACTTCCCAAAAAATTAAAAATAGAAATACCTTATGGGGGCCGCCTGGTGGCACAGCGGTTTAGTCCGCGCTTGGCAGCCCAGGGTTCGTGAGTTCGGATCCTGGGCGCCCGCCAATGCACTGCCTGTCAGCCATGCCGTGGTGGCATCCCATATAAAGTGGAGGAAAATGGGCACGGATGTTAGCCCAGGGCCAGTCTTCCTCAGCAAAAGGGGGAAGATTGGCAACAGATGTTAGCTCAGGGCTGGTCTTCCCCACAAAAAAAAAAAAAAAAAGAAATACCTTATGATCCAGCTATCCCACTACTGGGTATTCATCCAAAAAATGTGAAATCAACAATTCAAAGAGATTAGGCACCTCTATGTTCATCGCAGCATAATTCATAGCAGCCAAGATGTGGAAGCAACTCAAGTGCCCATCAATGGATGAATGGATAAAGATGTGGTATATATATACAATGGAATACTACTCAGCTATAAAAAAAAGACAAAATCTTGCCATTTTCAACAACATGGATGGACCGTGAGGGTATTATGCTAAGCAAAATAAGCCAGACAAAGACAAAAACCATATGATTTTACTCATATGTGGAAGATAAACAAACACATGGATAAGGAGAACAGATTAGTGGGTAGCAGAGGGGAAGAGGGTGCAGGGAGGGGTAAAGGGGTATATATGTATGGTGACAGATAAAAACTAGACTATTGGTGGTGAACATGATGCAGTCTATACGGAAACTGATATCTAATAATGTACGCCTGAAATTTACACAATGTTTTAAGCCAATATGGCCTCAATAAAGTAATTTAAAAAAGAAGATTTAACACTTCAGCAAGGCATCAGAAAGCATTGTTGGAATGTTTCCTTGGATTTTAGAAAATACAATAGAGTGGCAAATGAGGTGGAAAAGCTCCTCAAAGAGTGTGAAGGAAGAGATCTGGTACAGAGAAGTAGGCATGTTAGAAAGAATTTATTACGTAAAATCAGAGAACGCACCAGCCTACTCTCCTTCCTCGAGGGCCCAGAAGGCCCTCCGTTCACAAAGCAATAAGAAGTGCATGAGTGAGGAGGCACCGGCATCCTTACAAAGCTCAGTGCAGCTGTCCCTTGTAGGTCAGAGATGACATTAGAAGATGTCATGGAGCTAGGTCCTAAAACACCATGACTAGTTTTCTTTCAAGCATTAACAAACCGTAATATGCTTCATTTATCAAAATTATGCAAAGAACCAGACGTTTACTTCCTCTTATACCAGATAAGTATAGATACCAGTCGGTATTAAACTGGCCTTGCTCATTTTTCATCATCCTTGTATTTTGCATTATGTTGTTCAGTATGTATGTGTTTTCATTATGTTTACCTAAGATTTTTCATTATTAAGACTACTTATTTCTAAGACACTACTTGAACTTGAATAACCAATACATTGCAGTATTTAGTGTTATGGGCAAAAGAGGGGCATCAAGGAAAACTCCAAGATTTTTAGTCAGAACTATGGGAAGGATGGAGTTGCCACTAACCATCATGGGGAAGACTTAGGGAGGAAGAGAGTTAAGGGGAAAAATCAGGAGCTCAGTTCCACTTTGTTTAAACCTCTTCGAGTTGTTGCAAGTGAACAATCTAAGTAACTTGCACCCAAAAGCATCCTACCTTATGGAGAATTTGCACCAGTAACTGGGAGACTACAAGCCTTAGATCATTAAATATAGATCATAAATATTATGTCCTTTATAATGAGGATGGAGGAGAGTAAGAACTCCACCTTTATGGGTTAAACTTGGTAAACTAAGGCCTATTACATGCTAGACTGAGGCCATATGCCTGAAAATGCTTTAGCATCACAGAATTTGGTAGGGGAAAAAAAGTCATCATGTTAAAGTGTGTTAACTATATTGTGCAGTCTTCAATAAAGACTTAAAAGAAAGAGACTAGCTTAGGCTGAAGGCAATGATTTAAAATCAAAGAGGGTACTGCATATTTGAAACCTGCAAAGAGTAAATTTTAAAAGTTCTCATCACAAGAAAAAAATTTCTGTAATTATGTATGGTGACGGATGTTAACTAGACTTATTGTGGTGATCATTTTGCAATATACACAAATATCAAATCATTATGTTGTATACCTGAAACTAATATAGTGTTATATGTCATTTGTACCTCAATACAAAAATAAAATAAAGTCAGAGAGGGAAGAGTGGTTTTGTTAAGACTGGCTCTCTCTGGTTATAGACTACAATCTAAAAACTACTGGAATTCTGTCAATCGGGAGTGTTTTGCACTTGGAAAAACAGAATTCTCTATACCCCAAGCTAAGGTTAGTGATAGCAAAGGCAGGGAGATAGGGATTCGCTACGAAATAAGACTGGAGCACAGAGCAAGTTCTTTCCCAAGCACCTCCCATTAAGTACTCTGACAAAAGGGGGAAACAGGCTCATTGGGAAGATGCAGCTGAGATTAACAATGTCACTGGTCCATACTGGGCTTTTGTGAGACTTAGGAAAAGGTATCCTTCCAGGCAGAGGCAGCCCCACAGGTGTACAGTTTTATGAATGATTCATGCTTTTTTTCATATGACTAAAAATGCACTATAGCTCACGATTACTGTAGAGACCTACGTTGTCCTCTCCCAACTTGAATCATGTAAGGATCACTGAGACCCACATCTTTATTTTAAAAACTAACTCTCTGAGTTTTCACAGATCCTGTACTTTCACTTCCTGGAGTTGCAACCCCACGGCCTATCTGGTGAGATCTGTGGTGCCTCAGCTCTTTCCACCGGCCCAACACTTCTCACCAACAGTAGCCTCTGCATCATAAACTTTGTCACTTGTCTTTTTTTTTTTGGTGGGAGGAGGAAGATTAGCCCTGAGCTAACATCCATTGCCAATCCTCCTCTTTTTTTTTTTTTGGCTGAGGAAGGTTGGCCCTGGGCTAACATCCATGCCCATCTTCTTCTACTTTATATGGGACGCCACCACAGCATGGCTTGCCAAGCAGTGCGTCGGTCCACGCCCGGGATCCAAACCTGCGAACCCTGGGCCTCCTAAGCAGAGTGCAAGAACTTAACCACTACGCCACTGGCCGGCCCCTCACTTTTCTTTATATTTAGACTTTTAAACACAATGGACTAGACACTCAGGAGTTAAAGGTATAGTTCCCATATCTTATTGATACTGTCACAGTTCATAAAATATTAGTTATCTCAAACCATTGATGATCAACAGACCAATTAGACGTCCTAATATTATCTATTTTCCCTTCAATTTCTAAGTTAAAATTGAAAGTTTCCTCACTAAGAGTTATCTAGAATGGCTTTTGAGTCTTTTCATTAATCCCATTTCTTATACCTATTTATGTGACCATATACTAACAAATATTAATGGTAAGCTCATATTGTAGAAAAGACAGGACATAGATACCAAGAAAATAAACAAAACCTAGACACCAAGTAAATCAAACAAGACTTACTTACCTAAAGGATCCTCATCAGAGACACACAGCTGCAGATGATAATATCAGAGTGAATCATGTTACTCCTTCAGGAAACTCACTTGTCCACCTTCAGATCCAGACTTATACACATATTTGCCTAAGGCTAGATTTGGTCAGGACATAGCCTTGCCTGGATACATGCTGGACCTCCACACCCTAGCCATACGCACCTCACAAATCTCCAGATCTTGTAGTGGTCAGCATGATTGCCAGAGGACAGTACACAGTACACTTTAGCTTGTATAATCGTTCCTCTCAGCTTTCTCAGGCTAAAAGAGTTTGGGCCGTGTACATACCAGAATTTAAGTATGTGGGTCTAGAACAAAGGTCAGTTACGCAGACATTTCAAGAATCATGATAACGTCTCACAGACCAGCTTAGTGCCTGTATGTGGAGTCTTAAATAACACTTCACCACAGGTAGCCCAGAGCTCTGTCTCCTGACCGCTACATGGCTGCTAAAACTGAAATTCTAAGTTGCAGGTAGCCACAGGCTTTGGCATCATGCCTCATCAGACTCTTTCTATGCCTTTGTTTTTGTTCTCTAAGAATTTCTACTACTTTCTTGTCAAATAAACAATGCATTTAAGTTTTTAAAAATTTATATAATAGAGAAATTGTGGGTATTTTCACTGGGGGAGTTTCATGGTTCCTAGTCCACAATATCTGCTGAAAATAGTGTTCTTATTTTTCTAATCTATAAATTTACCATCTACCCATTGTGTTAGGATGGAAATCTGTCACTGGTTGGATTTTGATGGTGTGTGTGTGTGTGTGTGTGTGTGTGTGTGTGCGTGCACGAGAGAGAAAGAGTTTCTTAGAAAGGGAAAGGGTGATATGAGAAGAATGGACATTACCAGCATTTTCTTGGTGGTCAAAGTGCTATCTTTCCTCACCAAAGTATTTACCCCAAAAGGAATTTCTCTATAGTTTTGCAATAAAAGGAAACTGAAAAACTGGACTTAATACACAGAAATTCATGCTAGCAGTTGAGCTTTTTCAGGAACATGTCCACTCAAGTGAAGTGTACCTTTATTCCAAACAGCATATAGTAGAAGAGGATAAGGAGTTAAGGAAAGACCAGAAAGAGTTCAATGTAACCAGGGAAGACTTTTTTGGAGAAGGTGACTTTTGAACTGGCTTTGCAAAGCAAGGATCTTTGAAGATCTGCAGGGAAAGTGTTTCAGGTGGAAAGTATGTGATGAAACCGAAGTCCAATGCAAAACAAACAAATGAAAAAACCCATGGATAAGGCAAGGAGTTTGATTTGGAGAAGAACCTTATGTGGCCAAGCTGAGAACTGAACCCAGGTTGTTCACACCGTGTCTCACTGCAAAAAGGACTTGCGCCTACTAAGAAAGTTCCATAGACCACACTAAGGTTAAAAAAAATTAAGTGAACAAATCAAAAAGAAGAAAATGTAAGGGTAGGAAGAACAAGACGAGGTCGGGGATGGGTCAGCACAAGCTGAGATGTCAAGATTTGTTTGGATGGCTAGTAGAAAGCCAGTGTAAACTATTTCTGAGAGAAACTGGGGGAAAAAGTGATTGACAAAAACGCTGATGAGGATGACCATTCTAGTGGTGGTTGTAGACAGCATGTGATGGAACTGGGAAACTAGAATTAGGATGTCAATTTGAAGGCAAAGCATCTGGGTTTATATTCCTATCTGTGTTTAAGCAGTGTGATCTTGGATGAAT
This sequence comes from Tapirus indicus, assembly GCA_031878705.1. NCBI lineage: Eukaryota > Metazoa > Chordata > Mammalia > Perissodactyla > Tapiridae > Tapirus > Tapirus indicus. Next base: position 11,528,477 of record CM062932.1, read on the forward strand.
ACTAATGTCAGACCTGGGCCAGAGGGGCCTTTGCCCTGGGCCTTTTGCTTCAGAGGGCCTTGCATATCATGGACCAAAAAAATGAGTTAAAGAACACCTGGGTGTGGTAAGTGCAAAGAAAATACCTATACAAGTTACAAATGAAAAAGAGAAAGGAATCAAAATCTATTAATAAAAAAAAAATGTAACCCAAAGGAAGATAAAAGAGAAAATGAGGGACAAAAGAAATACAAAACAAAGAGTTAACGAAATGGCAATTGTAAATCCTTCCTTATCAATAATTAAATGTAAATGGAGTAAACTCTCCAATCAAAAGACATAGAGTGGTTGAATGGGAAAAAAAACAAGATCCAACTTTATATGTCTACAGGAAACTCACTTTAGATTTAAGGACACACATAGGCTGAAAGTCAAAGGGGTGGAAAAAAATATTTCATGCAGATAGTAAGCAAAAGAAAGCAGAAGTGGCTATATTTATATCAGACAAATAGACTTTAAGTCAAAAACTGTCTCTAGAGACAAAGAAGGTCATTATATAATGATAAAAGGATCAGTTCAACAGGAAGATAAGACAATTGTAAATATATATGGACCCAACATCCCAGCACCTAAATATGCAAAGCAAACACTGACAGATCTGAAGGGGAAAGTTGGTACAATACAATAGTAGTAGGAGACTTCAATACTCTACTTTCAATAACAGGTAGAACATCCAGGCAAAAAAATCAATAAAATAACGGTGAACTTCATCAACACTATAGATGAAATAGACATAACACATATATACAGACCTTTCCACTCAGCAGCAGAAGAATAAACATTCTTCTCAAGCAAACACAGAACATTCTCCAGGATATATAACATGTTAGATCACAAAACAAGTCTTAACAAAATTTAAGAAGATCAAAATCATATCAAGTATCTTTTCCAACTACAATGGAATGAAACTAGAAGTCAATAACAGTAAGAAAACAAGAAAATACACAAATACATGGAAACATGAGTTTCCATGAGTCAAAGAGAAACATGAGTCAAAGAGAAAATCAAAACGGAATTGTAAAAATATCTCAAGACAAATGAAAATGAAAAACAGTATACCAAAACTTATAGATACAGCAAAAACTGTACTAAGAGCAAAGTTTATAGCGATAAACATCTACATTAAAAAATAAAAAAGATTGCAAATATACAGCCTAACTTTACACCTCAAGAACTAGAAAAAGAACAAACTAAGTCCAAAGTTAGGAGGAGGAAGAAATAATAAAGATCAGAGCAGAAATAAATCAAATAAAGAATAGAAAAACATAGGAAAAAATCAACAAAACTAAGAACTGATTTTTTGAAAAACTAAACAAAATCAACAAACCCTTAGCTAGACTAAGAAAAAAAGAAGATTTAAATAAATAAAATCAGAAATGAAAGAGGAGACATTACAACAGATACCTCAAAAATAAAAAGGATCATAAGGGACTACTATGAACAATTATTTGCCAAAAAATTGGATAACCTAGAAGAAAAGGATAAATTTCTAGAAACATACAACCCACCAAGACTGAATCAAGAAGAAATAGAAAGCCTGAACAGATTATTAACAAATAAGGAGATTGAATCAGTTATTGAAAAATTCTCAACAAAGAAAAGCCCAGGACAGGTGGTTTCACAGGTGAATTCTATCAAACATTCAAGGAAGGATTAATGCCAATTTTTCTTAAACTCTTCAAAAATATAGAAGGAAAAGAAATACTTCCAAACTCATTTTATGAGGCCAGCATCAGTCAAAAGCCAGATACACCATAAGAAAAGAAAACTACAGGCCAATATCCCTAATGAACATAGATGCTAAAATCCTCAATAAAATACTAACAAACTGAGGCGCCGCCCGGTGGCACAGCGGTTTAGTTCGCGCTTGGCGGCCCGGGGTTCGCCGGTTCGGATCCCGGGCGCCCGCCGACGCACTGCCTGTCAGCCACGCCGTGGCGGTGTCCCATATAAAGTAGAGAAAGATGGGCACGGATGTTAGCCCAGGGCCAGTCTTCCTCAGCAAAAAGAGGAGGATTGGCAGTGGATGTTAGCTCAGGGCTAGTCTTCCTCGCAAAAAAAAAATAAAATAAAATAAAATACTAACAAACTGAATCCAGCAGCATATTAAAAGGATTACACATCAGGACTAAGTAAGATTTGTCCCTGGGGTGCAAAGATGGTTCAACATACGGAAATCAATCAATGTGATACACCACATTAACAGAATGAAACATAAAACCACATAATCGACTCAAATGATGCAGAAAAGGCATTTGATAAAATTCCACATCTGTTCATGATAAAAACTCCCAAAAAAGTAGGTACAGAAGGAACTTACCTCCCCACAATAAAGACTATATATGAAAAGCACACAGCTAACATTATAATCAATGGGGAAAAACTCAACGTTTTTTCTCTAAGATCCAATACAAAGCAAGGATGCCCACTCTTGACACTTCTATTCAGCATAATACTGGAAGTCCTACCCAGACCAATTAGACAGGAAAAATAAATAAAAGTAATCCAAATTGGAAAGGAAGGAGTAAAATTATCTCTGTTTGCAGATGACATGATCATATATGTAGAAACCCTAAGGACTCAACAACAACACAAAACCTGTTAGAACTAATAAACGAATTCAGTAAAGTGGCAGGATATAAAATCAACATACAAAGATCAGTGTTGTTTCTATAAGGAAACTAAGAAAACAATCCCATTTACAATAGCAACAAAAAGAACAAAATACTTAGGAACAAATTTAACCAAAGAGATGAAAAACTTGTACACTGAAAATTATAAAACATTGATGAAGGAAACTAAGGACACAAATGAAAAGACATCCCATGTTCATGTATTGGGAGAATTAACACTGTTAAAATGTTTGTACTACTTAAAGTGATCTACAGATTCGATGCAATTCCTATCAAAGTCCCAATGGCATTTTTTACAGAAATAGGAAAAACAATCCTAAAATTCATATGGGATCACAACAGACCCCAAATAGCCAAAGTGGTCTTGAGCAATAAAGAACAAAGCTGGAGGCATCATGCTTCCTGATTTCAAAATATATTACAAAGCTACATTAATCAAAACTGTATGGTACAGGCATAAAAATAAATGTATAAACCAATGAAACAGAACAGAGAGCCCAGAAATAAATCCACACATTTATAGTCAACCAATATTCAACAAGGGTGCCAAGAATGCACAAAGGGGAGAGGATAGCCTCTTCAATAAATGGTGTTGGGAAAATTGGATATCCACATGCAGAAGAATGAAATTGGACCCTTATCTCACACCATATATAAAAATAAAATTAAAATGGATTAAAGACTTAAATATAAAACCTGAAACTGTAAAACTACTAGAAGAAAACATAGGAAAAAAGCTTCTGGACATTAGTCTTGGCAATGATTTTTTTGATATGACACCAAAAGCACAGGCAACAAGAGCAAAAATTGACAAGTGAAACTACATCAAACTAAAAGTTTCTGTTCGGCAAAGGGAGCAATCTACAAAATGGGAGAAAATATTTGCAAACCATGTATCTGATAAGGGGTTAATATCCAAAATTACTCACACAACTCAATAGCAAACAAAAATATTAACCCAATTAAAAAATGTGTAAAGGACCTGAATAGACATTTCTCCAAAGAAGACATGCAAATGACTAACAGGTATCTGAAATGGTGCTCAAAATCACTAATCATTAGAGAAGTGCAAATCGAAACCACAATGAGATATCACCTCACACCTGTTAGAATGGTTATTATCAAAAAGATAAGAGAGGGGCCAGCCTGGTGGCGTAGTGGTTAAGTTCACGCACTTCACTTTGGTGGCCTGGGGTTCACAGGTTCTGATCCCGGTGCGGACCTATGCACTGCTTATCAAGTCATGCTGTGGCAGGCGTCCCACACATAAAACAGAGGAAGATGGGCATTGATGTTAGCCCAGGACCAATCTTCCTCAGCAAAAAAGAGGAAGATTGGCAACAGATGTTAGCTCAGGGCTAATCTTCCTCACTGAAAAAAAAAGAGATAACTAATGCTGGCAAAGATGTGGAGAAAAGGTAACACTGCACACTATTGGTCGGAATGTAAATTGGTACAACCACTATGGAAAACAGTTCAGAAGTTCCTCAAAAAATTAAAAATAGAACTATCATATGATCCAGCAATCCCACTTCTGGGTGTACAGTCATGCATCACTTAACGACAGGGAAATGTTCTGAGAAAAGTGTCATTAGGCGACTTCATCACTGTTCAAACATCATAGAGTGTACTAAAGGGGAACAAAATTTGCCACCCCAAAATGTGTCTCTTTAACATGAGGATTATTTTAGGTTGATTTTTTTTTAAGAAACAAATACCTCAGACAGTTTTTCTTGTTACTCCCTCCTTAACTGCCTAAAAGAATTCAGATTAAAAAAACTGCCTCCAGAAGTGAGCTATCACCTTGGCAAAACACGAATTAGGTAGTAGACAGGGAGGAACCTAGAAAAGCCTACTTGTTGGGCTGCCCTCTGTGTTCTTTTGTTTCTGTGTGGCCAAACACTTGTTTTCCAAATGTTTGCTCCTTTTCACTACCTGTGAATTGCCTTCCTTCTCTTTGAAGTCCCTGACTCTCCCCACCTCTTGGGGACTTCTTTTGTCTTTAACTGAGGATTGTATTTAAGGTGAGGGCTTCAGCCATTTTGGTGAGTTACTTGGTTTTCCTGGGTTTCTCCTATGTAGACTTGTTAAGATTTGTTTTTCTTCTGTTAATCTGTCTCATGTCAATTTAATTCTGAGATCAGCCAGAAGAACCTAGAAGGGTAGAGGAAAATTTTTTCCTCCCCTACAGTACTTACACAAACCTAGATACTACAGCCTACTACACACCTAAGTTATATGGTACTAATCTTATGGGACCGCTGTCATATGTGCAATCTGTCATTGGCTGAAACATTGTCATGTGGCTCACGACTGTATATCCAAACGATATGAAATCTGGATCTCAAAGAGATATCTGCACTCCTATGTTCATTGCAGCATTTTTCACAATAGCCAAGATATGGAAACAATCTAAATATCTGTCGATGGACAAATGGATACAGAAAATGTGATATATATATACACAATGGAATATTATCCAGCCTTTAAAAAGAAGGAAATTCTGCCATTTGTGACAACATGGATGAACCTGAAGGACATTATGCTAAGTGAAATAGGCCAGACACAGAAAGACAAATACTGCATGATCTCACTTATACATGGAATCTAAAATAGTCAAATTCATAGAAGCAGGGAATAAAATGGTTGCCAGGATTGGGGAGAGGAGGAAATGGGGAGATGTTGGTCAAAGGGTACCAAGTTTCAGTTACGCAAGATGAATAAGTTCTGGAGATCTAACGTACAGCACGGTGACTATAGTCAACAACACTGTATTATACACTTGGAATTTGCTAAGAGGGTAGATTTTAAATGTTCTCATCACAAATAAGGAAGGAAGGAAGGAAATTGTAGCTATGTGAGGTGATGGATATGTTAATTAGCTTGATTGTGGTGATCATTTCACAATGTATACAAAACATCAAGTTGTACACTTTAAATATATACAATTCCTATCTGTCAATCATACCTCAATAAAGCTGAAAAAAAACCAAAGTAAAATAAAAAATAAAATGTGTGCCTCTGTCACTCTAAATCTGGAGCTCAGTGCTGGCTGGGAGTTTCCAACAATCTAAACATCTCTTCTTGTGTTTAACACTGTTCAGCCCCCAGATAAATGCTTCAGGACATCCTTTCCCTATGTCCTTGAAACAAAAGGTGGTTGCATTCAAATGTCATGAAGGTTTGTGGGTTGTGCAGCTGACGTCAAAGACAAGAAACTGATTCAACATCTGGGGAGCCTTTCAGCAGTGAATGTGCTTCAGAGAGAGAAAAGACAAATTAACTTGTCAAATGCTCCCTATGAGCGTAGCATGGGTGAGCATGGGTGCAATAGAGTCTTGCACAATGAAGCAGTGTTTCCTAATAGTCCCAAGCACCCATGATTTTTCTCCTCTTTGTGCTTCAATTCATGGTTCAGAGGTACGCAGGAATTAGCAGTCTTCATAACAGTGTTGCATATGGCAGCCAAGAAACATTTTTCAATGTTAAATAATTTGTATTACTCTTAAATTTGTAACACAAATGTAACACGTGTGAAGTGCAAAAGATGGTGAAAGTATCACAACGTAAGTGAAAAAATAAAACATTTAATAAAATTTTCTGCAATAATAATATCATTGCCGTATGTCAAATTATGTAAGTATGTCAAATTCATGGTTCATTTCTGAATCTAATTATTCCTTTAAGAATTGACAATTCCCATTACTACTGCCTCAACAAAGCCAAGTTTCTGCAAATCGAAATCAATAAAAATTATCTAAGAACTACGTTGACTCAGGAAAGATCATCTAATTTAGCATTGCTGTCAATTAAACACGAATTATGTAAAATCTTTTTTGTGTGTGTGTGTGTGTGAGGAAGACCAGCCCTGAGCTAACATCTGTTGCTAGTCCTCCTCTTTTTGCTGAGGAAGACTGGTGCTGGGCTAACATCCATGCCCATCCTCCTCTACTTTATATGGGACACCACCACAGCATGGCTGACAGGCAGTGCATCGGCAGGCGCCCGGGATCCGAACCCACAAACCCTGGGCTGCCAAGCGCGAACTAAACCACTGCGCCACCAGGCTGGCCCCGAATTATGTAAAATCTTGATTATAAAAACATACTTAGTGACTTCTCTGAAAATAAGGGAAGGAAATTAAATTTATGTGAAATAAATTCATAAGAATTTGCTTATTATATATGTCTTAATTTTATTACTTATACAAACATTGCCAGCTCACCAACATATTATCCTGACTTCACAACAGTAATTAAATTCAAGCGTCTTTCATATATTTCTGACTTTCTCATTTCACATTTTTCTTTTCCCATTTTTTCTTCTGTTCATATGAAGGAATATTTGTCAAGATAGGAGAACATATTTCATTTAACAGTTATTAGTTTGATTTGTGACTTTGAACTTTTTGGACATATGATCTGCACACCGCCAGTCCTCATGAATAGTAGACCTGCTTTAAACAAACCCCGCCTTTCTGAACCATTCCCTGTCTGTCTGGAGTTGTCAATTCTTAAGGGAATAATTAGATTCAGAAATAAACCATGAATTTGACATTCCCTGAAGATGATGTCACCTTCCTCAAAACTGAGGTGTTCTGAGTATTTTAATGAAGTACTGTACTTGAGAGTGTTCATAACAGACGCTAAATAAAATCTTTTTTGAAGGAAGATGATCTTTGTAAAAGTCTAGATGTGAAAACTGAAAAGGTATGAAAACAAAAGACAAAGAATGGGCTGGACTTAGTGACTGACTGTACTCTATTCAGAGAGAAGCTGAGCACTCAGGGTAGTCAGTCTGTCTACAAACTAAGGAATGGACTAGATGATATCTAAGGTCCCACCCAGCTCTAAGAGTCTGTGCCCTAGCATTCTAATAATCATGGCATTTTTTGTAAAGCTAGCATTCCAGACTTATGAAGCATTTTCAAAGTAGATCTCCTCCTCCCTTGACCAGTAAGAAACCAGCAGGATGACATTCCTGGTCTTTACTGAATACCAACTGTGCACCCAGACCTTTGGTGAGCAATGCATGGAATGCACAAATACACATGCTCCCTGAGCAGGGCACCTAGCTGAAGAGTCAGAACCCACTTGGATGGGGCTTGGTGAAACCCATCTATTTCCTTCCTTAAGCTAGCTTTGGTTTAACTTGCTCTTCTTTTCTAAGGTGTTAAGTTAGGTTATTGATTTTGGATCTTCTTTTTTTACGTAGATGTTTACAGTTATAAATTTCTCTCTGAACGCTGACAAGATTCCAGAGTTCTGCAAAAGTTGATTCTGACAGTTTTTTGGTTATTTTTGAGGAGGAGATGGAGCCCTGGAGTTCTCTACTCTGCCATTTTTGGTGACAAAACCAATGAAATCCATCTAAAACCAACATTTATAAAATGTATGATCTTGACTGTACAGCTCACTCCAGGAATGAAGCCTAGCATTCACAGCCCTCTCTCCTACCTTTCTAGCTGGATCTTTAACTGATCCAACTGATTCTCTCCATCATCCCTCTGCTCCAGCCAATGTGCAGCAAACAATCTCTGGGCCTTAGCAGTTCTTCATTCATGCTGATCCCTCCTCCCAGAATCCATCCACACCATTTCCCCCTGTTGAAACCCCGTCCTTCCTTCAAGACCTAGCTCAAAGCCTGCCTCTCAGTGAAGCCTTCTCTGACCACCAGCAGCCCCGCCCTCCTCTCTATCCCAACAGCACGTTTCTAACCATACGTTGCTCAACTGTAGTCATTTGCGTCTTTGTCTTTGTATCAGTCTGGGTTTTAGCAGGAAACAGATGGCAACTGAAAGGGCTTAACTAAAGATAATGTACAAAATTAATGGAATCAACAAGGATGGTGAAGCATCTAGGAACTAGCAACGGAGGAAGCCAATATCACCATAGCAGGCGAGGGAGGGTGTTCCTGGAGCCTGGAGAGAGCTGGACCCGTGGAAAAGTTGCTGCCCAACAGGGGCTGTGGCCCCAGAATAGAAGCAACCGTCTCCAGAACCACAGTGAGGCAGGGCAGTTGGGGAGAGGAGGCGAGATAAATACCCAGGTCCTTCTCTCCTCCCGACGCTTCTTCTCCTGCAGATGCCTCCCACCAGCAAAACCTGGTTAGAAGCCAGAAGGCAAGGGCGCTTCAATTATGCAACCTGTATGTAAATGTCATCCTCCTAGGGCACAAGGGAGGACAGGAAAAGATGGAGAGTTGATCAGGATGGGCAAATAGGCAAATGGGGAAGGACCAGCACAGTCTCGTTTCCGACACAAACTTACCTTACAAAACATTGGTTCAAACAACAATTTACACCATAACAGCTCCTGAAAAGTAATACTACTTTTCGAATGACTCCTTTTTTATATTTTTTTTACTTTTGGTGTGATGACTTTTCCACTCAAAAACATGGCAAGTTATATACTCTAAGAAGCAATATTTTGATATTGTGATTTCAGGTAAAGATCCACTTACTAATTTACTCAAAAAAGCAGTTTCCAGTTAAAGAATATTGCATAGAGAAAATTTAAATTCTGCACCACAGTCAGATGACCCTAAATAATTTTGCTTAGCATTCAAAGTCTAAGAGAGAGGGACGAGGAGGTAGCATCTTCTACAAATCTTCAGTCTGTTGAACATGTTTTGAAGCATCATAACGTTAATCTCTTTTTGTCAAAGTCTCAAGGAATAGAAAATTATCATGTGATGTTGAATGCCTTCCTGAAAGCTAATTAAATTCAACACCCTCCCTCCACTAGTCACACCCATGATCAAGTATTTTCTTATTCCTTTAGCCTTCATTACATTTCATTTTATATGCAAAATGTATTTATTTGCTTTCAAATTCTTTTTTACTGCTTATATAAACTTGTTCCCATTGTTTGGCTAATATGTTTTCCTATTTGTGAAAAATATTTGGTTATCTTGTGTTGGGATGAAATGCATCATAATTGTTACCATTAAAAGTAATGGGAATTTTTAAGTTTAGCCACAGGGTTTTCAAGAACTAACAAGTTATTAAGTGAGGATTAGGTGACTTTTTAGTGCTTTGGAACAAACTCTTGGAAACCTTGGTCTTCCAAAGGTTCTACTAAAGGTTTTGTACATACCATGGTGGGTTCCCAACAAATGTTTGTTGGTTGGTTTGTCTTGTTTTGTTACCACACAAAGGGCACAATCTGCTCACCGCGTGACAAAAGCCAATCGTCAAGAGGCAAGATGGTGGACAAGAAAGGGCATTTATTACAACTTGCTAACAAGAGAGAAGATGGCTGACTCATGTCCAAAAGAACCATCTTAAGGGGGCACAAAATCTTACAGCAGTTATATAGGCTGGTGGGTTACAGGGGAAGAGTTAGGAATGTTGACCCTTGGGTGTCACAGACTGGGAGTCACCACACCAGATCTTTCAGTTTTCATCGATGATGGCTATCAGCATAGACTCTCTGTTCGGGGGTCATCACATTCCCGAGGAACTCAAAGGAACAAAGTTATCATCTTATCATAGCTGGGAGGTACATGCACAAGCAGGGGTCATAACATCTACAGAGAAGGTAGATCTCCCGGAGGGTGCAAATCCAGCTGGGTTAGTTAGTCAGAGATCATTCAAAGTTACAAGAGGGTTTCTTTTCTACAATATGGCTTCCCTTATGTCAACCTTGTGTTGAGCCAGTATCAGTTTTAGTCCACTGGAATAACATCTACTTGATTATAACTCGCTGGTAGTGGCAGAGGCCATGTCTCAATTCATCTTCACTTCCCAGCGACTAGCACAAGGACAGTAAGTAGTAGGCACTCAACACACGCGTATTAAATAAATGAACATATGATTGGATTTGTGCTGCTCTTGTCTATCAAGGGAGCTTCTCTAATCCATTCACACTTCCGTGCATTGGACAGGTAACTGCTGCTTTTATTTATCATGGTTGGCTAATCAGCCCAACCAATAGGCAAAGATATCTGGGGACAAATCGAATCTTGCCCAGGGCCATACAGCTGATAAGTGCAGGATCCAGGATTTGAACCTAAACAGTACAAGTCCAGAGCCTGTGTTTTTAACCACCACACTCTGCTGAGATCCTGCACTGGAGAGACGCTCGGAAGTGGGCGCCTCTGAGCCCATCAGGGAATCCGCTCCTCCCTCTGAGATTTAAAATATCTATTTGGTCACTCATGTTTTTAAAATGAAGTCTTTTTTATAAAATGAAAGAATTCATAAAATAGATGTGCAAAACTGATGGTGTCACTTTCTCCCGGATTGTGATCACTAGGTGAGAGTCCCCAGCCCACTCATAACCAGCAGAAGGAGAACACAGGCCCTTCTGGCCACCCTCACTTTATCCACAGGCTCTGAGCCCCTTTATGGGCTGGAGAGAGGAAGTGTTCCCAAGTTCTCAGGCCAGCACTGAGGTTCCTACAGCTCGCCCATTTCTCTTGGCTTTATGGGCACACACAGGGCAGGTCCTCCATCTAGTACTGCCTACTGGGCAGCAGGTGGCGCTCAAAGCTCACAGTAGGCTAAAGGGCCAACGCAGATTTGTCGGTATCTCCTGAAGGTGAAAAAAATCACCAAAAAGAGGTCATTTCCATTCCTGCCCCTTCACCTTCCACCTCCCTTCCCTCTGTCAGTAGGTAGGGAGGGTCAATCTGTGTAAATATAACCAGGTCTTTGAGATGGAATCTTGGAGTACAAATCTTCCCGAGCTGATGAAATGTTCTGCTGTTTAAGTGGGTTAGGCTGAGGCAAGTCTCTCTCTGGTGTCAGGACCACTGACCTCAGAGCCCATCCCAAAGCTGGAGGGAGTGGGGAGGGAAGCTTTAGGGTGACCTCCAGTGTCCAAGGCCAGAATCCATACAAAAAGGGTGCTCTGGTGCAGCCCCATCGAGCGCTAAATGCCAGTGCCCCTGTGGCCAGCACGTTCCTCTGTCCATTCTAAGTGCTACCGGCCGCCCGGGCTGGGCAGGTGGGATAGAGGGTGGACTCTCGGGGGAGAGCGAAGAAGGGGAAGAGGAATGGTGCAGCTGGGACTAGGATTCCTTGGAGGGCAGGCCCAGCAGCTGGGTTATTAGTAAACCCTACTAGGGCAGCGGCTACAGCCCAGCCGAGAAGCTCCCAGAAACGCCTTGCGTCTCTCCCTTTCTCTCACCTTCTGCTGGGAGTTTGGCAGGCCCCTCTGTCCCTAGGGAGCCTAGACTCAGAGGGGCCTTTCCCTGTGTGCATGCTGCAAACTGCCGAAGCCTGGAGGCCTGGAGAGCAGGGTGAGGGGGCCAGCTGGAAATCGTCCAAAGTCACATGGAGAAAAAGACATCCTTTCCCTCTTTCTCTCACTCACTAAATATTTACTGAGTTCCTATTATATGCCTGGCCCTTTGCTAAGTCTTCCATATTGGGGATGGAGGAATGGAGAGGGAGGGACCAAAGGAAAAAGTGAATAAGATATGACTCCAACCTTTTGGAGTTCACAGTAGGAGAGCCTGGCACTGATGGGGCAAAGTCAACCTCACACACTCACCAACGCGGGCTCAAGGTCCAGCATACACAGAAGGTTTGGTTACTTCAGTCTAAGTCCAGGGAATGTTGCACATGGAGGAGACCCACAGCCTGGTTTTGTTCCCAGAGATGGAGGGAACAGCAGATACAAAAGCAAAGAAGTGGGAAACTGTTTGCTGGAGGGTGGGAGGTGGGGATAGCACAAATAATTCAACAATTAATTATGGCAAATAATTTAAGGTTGGTTAAGTGCCCCATTCAAACAGTTCACACCTCAGAGATGAGGCACAATGTGCCACCTGTCTCAGGGGAATTGCTTCTTAACTGAGAAGAAAGAGACTCAAGTCCAAGTAACAGCGGAAATTCAGGCATCAGGAGTGTGTGTGTCTATGGCCCAAGGTCAGAGTGACCAGGATATGTTGGGTAGAGAGGACTTTGCCCTTTCTCTTGACTTTATTATTCCCCCCAGGAACAAATGCCTCCATCCAGCTCACTAGTTAAGAATGGAACTGCCTAGATGGAGACCCACATTGTGCACTTTGATGGCACGTCTCTGGACGATATGCCCAATGGCTTCCTTTCTCCCTCTCAGATCCTGGCACTGGGGTAGCTCCAGGTTTCTCTGGCTCCTAGCCTCTGCTTCTTGGCTTTGTTCTGAGTTTGGTCCCTAGATAGCTGTGTTTCTGCTACTATTACCAAGAGATCATGCCTAATAGGGCCAAGTTGGATGCCCAAGTTGGCATCCATTCTGGGGCCACCACTGGAATTGGACCACCATGGTTAATGGATGACTATCTCTGCCTGGACCTTCGACATAGGTTCTAACCAGTTTGGGTCAAGAAGGCAGATCCTGGGTAGAAGAAGGGATGTCTGAATACTCTCTACAAGTCTTGACTGCTTCCCACCAGGGAAGCCCTGGTGCTCCAGAGTGGTCCAGCTTGGTCTCTGAGCATCCTACTTCCCCCAGTGAGTGCTATGAATGTTGAATAATCCTCTGCCTCCTCATCTGAATTGCCAACAGGAAGTGGCTTGAAGGTCCTAATCCAGTATAGCCAGGGAACTCAGGTGTGCTGGTCCAGGTGTGTGATAGCCATTGCTCCAATCCCTCCAGGTGTTGCCTTTGAAAAGTCCCTGATGCTAAAGTTAGGTGAAGCCTGCCCAGGGAAGCTTTGAGAGGCTATCGAGCACTGACCAGGGAGCTCTACTCCAGGCTTGAAAGAAAAATCTCTAAGGATGGCCTGGGAGAGGGAAAAGAGTTGAGAGATATCTCTGACCGAGTTATCAATTAAGCAAATAGGCTTATGCACTGTATTTAGTATTTGCAGCACCATCAGAATCACTTTTTATTTCTGCTGAAGGAGGAAGATGAATCTCAAATTGTTCATCTTAAACTTCAAGACAAACTGGCTGTTATAAGATTTGAATACAACAAGGCTCCTTTAAGAAAAACTGAATAAGCTTCCTGTTGGGTGTTTTTACATTAATTGATACATATCTTTAAATGTCATTAATCTGAAACAACAATGGAGCCTCTTTAATGTCCATGAAGAGAAGAGTAAAATATTACTTTTTTGGGTATTGTTTTGGTATTAGAAAAAGTCTTCTCTTCCTAAAAGAAAAAACAGCTGCTTCTTGCACAGAGGAACTGACAAATATATTCCTATTGAAATTAACTTTTTCCTTTAATACGTAATCTTGCCAGGAAGCAAGATACAAGTTTTTCAACATTCTTAAAAGAGACACTCATAGTTTTAGATCATATTCTCCCTTAATTTAAAAGGTGGGGGAGTTTGGAGTTTTTTTTGAACAAAGAATTGCTTTATTAATACAAACACACACAAAAACTATAAGGCACTAATAAACTTAAATATCTGAGTCATAGCAAGTAGGTGACAATTTAACATCCGGGGTCAACAGAATGCTAGAAGGAGCAACAGATAAGACTCCCACGGTGGAGGGGGCATCTTCACAGGCAAAGGGGGGCCTGGCTGTAATAGTTTCTCAAATTCTCTCTCCTCACCCAGATCATGAGAGGCATACCATTCAAGGGGAGGTATGCGATCTGGTGCTCTTCAGGCAGGTCAAAACTCTCAAAAGGTAAAGGATTGAAGGGAAAGAATTTTTCTATTTCTGGATAGGTGTCATCGAGGCAGGAACTAAGCTTCCCAGAAGATAAAATGGTGATGAACAACAATGAAGAGACTTACAGAAATTGCACCCCCAACATTATTTAATTCTTACAGCTACTCTTAAAAGAACAGTGATAAGAGCTACCTGACAGAGATCAAATTGCATGATTATCACATATTTTAAAATACAATTTGGAACTATCTGCCTAGCAAAGGAAAAGGTGGACCTTCTCTAGAAGATTTCATCATCTGGGGTCTCTGCAATTTTTATACACATCATCCAGCATTCAGTTAAAAAGTACTAGTCAAGCCAAGAGACAGGACTATAGACAAAAGTACAAGAGGAAAGAGTCAAGGAAAGAGAGTCTCAGATGATACAGATATTAGAGTTAACAAAACAAAGACGGTAAAATAATGGATTCATGCATTCAAGAAAATAGAGGAAAAGATGAAGAAAATAGGTGAAAGGATAAAAAATTTCACCAGAGAACTGTAATCAATAAAAACAAATCAAATGGAAACTCTAGAACTGAACAACACAATAGCTGAGAGAAAGACTTAATAGTGGATTTATAGCAGAATAAACCTAGCATAAAATTGGATTAATAAACCAGAAGACAGGTCAATCGAAAATAACCACATAGAAGTAGAAAAAGAAGAAAAAATAGAAAATAAAGAGTCAAAGTATGTTGAACACCGTGAGGAAGTCTAACATGTGGAATTGCAGGAGAAGAAAAGAGAATTAGGTAGAGGCAATTTGAAGAGGTAATAGCCAAAAATTTCCCAAAACTGATTAAAAATATCAACCCACAGATTCAAGAATCTCTGTGAACCCTAAGCAGAATAAGTACAAAGAAAACTAGTCCCAGGCACATAATAGCAAAAACACTAAAAAAACAAAACAAAAAAAAAAAAAAACAGGCAAATAGAAAACTATAAAAGCAACCAGAGAAAAAAGACACAAAACTAAAGGAGCAATAGTTGAAGTGCCATCTCTGTTTCTCAACAGAATGATAGAAACTAGGGGACAACAGAATGATATTTCTAAAGTGCTTATAGAAAATAACTCCACCTCTAAGTCTATACCCAGTGAAAATATCCTTCAAAAACAAATACAAAGTAAAGATATTTTTAGACAGATAAAAACAAAGAATTCCTCACTATCATATCTGCTCAAAAACAAATACGAAGGGGAGTTTTTCAGGCAGAAAGGAATGGTTCCAAATGGAAACACAGAAATACAGAAAGAGTGTCTATACATACGCACACAATGGAATATTATTCAGCCATGAAAAAGAGTGAAATCCTGCCGTTTGCAACAACATGGACGGTCCTAGAGGACATTATGCTAAGTGAGATAAGTCAGACAGAGAAATACAAATTCTCTATGATCTCACTTATATGTGGAATCTAAAAAAGCTTAACTCTTAGAAACAAAGAGTAGAATGGTGGTTACCAGGGGTTGGGGAGAGGGGGAAATGGGGAGCTGGTGGTCAAAAAGTACAAACTTCTACTTAGAAGACGAATGAGTTCTGGGATTCTAACGCACAGCATTGTGATTACAGGTAACAATACTATACTATATATATGAAAGTGGCTAAGAGTAGATCTTAAATGTTCTCACCACAAAAAAGAAATGGTAATTATGTGACATGATGGAGGAGTTAGCCAACACTACTGGTGGTAATTTGTTATAGCAGCCTGAACGGACTAAGGCATTTTCATTTCCAAATCCAGCATCAGTTGTTCTCCTGAGGCAAATTGAATGGAGATGCTGAAAGAATTAAGTATTTTCATCTCTGAAGGACGTCTTTATGATCAGGTGTCCCAATGATCAGAAACTTACAGTCCTAACAATAAAGGGGGATAATACATTTTAAAATATACAGAATACACCTTGTTCTCTCCCTCTCTCTCCCTCCCTCTTGCATATCAACAAAATTTTAAAAATGGGAAAATTGAGCATGGTATACACAAAACCTAGTGGTAGATGATCCTGCATATTTAAAGAATCATACGACCTGTCAATACTGCGCACATATGGTGGGAATAGCAGAAGAAAGAAAGGAAGGGAGGGAGGGAGGGAGAGGAGGAGGATGGAAGGGAAGAAAGCTCCTAGCATGTTTGTTGTTTCTGGGTGAAATCATGGCATAGTAATAATAATAATACCTAACATTTATTGCATAATTACTATGTAACCTGACTAAGTGCTGTGCCCACATTATCCTATTTAATTTTTTCTTATTTATTTTTTATCTTTATCTAAATAACACCTGTACGTGCTTTTAGAAGTCTAACAGTACTAGAACATTCCTGCACTCCACCCCTTCCTACTGCAGAGGCAACCTCCTTCAAAAGTTTTAGCTGTTTCTTCTAGTATTTATTGTCCCATTTCCAACGTGTTTTTGCTATTTCTTGATTTTTCTCAATTTTTTATTTTATCTCCTAAGTAAGAGAGGGATTTAGCTCTCTTACACTATCCCCACACACAAACACAAACTTCCCCGTCCCTACCTTGTCTATGTACTCGTTTCAGCATTTTTGTTTAAAGAAATATTTGGCGTCTACATTATTATGACTATGTAACTATTATTCACGGTTGAACCACACAGTATACTCCGACTACATTTTCTTTCTTTTACTTTTTTGTTTTCCATGGAGTTATTCATTGCCTCATTCTTTTATTGTTTGCTTCATTTTTTGTGAAATGATTAACACATCTCTGGACTCAAATAAAACTGTAAATCTCTTCTTGATATCTTCAAAAACATCAGATAATCTAATGATTTCATTGTCTTCACGGAGACATATCTCTGGAGCTCCAGGCTGAAATGGTTCCTCTCTAGATCTTCTATAGAGCCATCAGGCTGGAACCTACCTTCACCATTAGACTGAGAATCTCCTTCAGCACTTTCCGGTACTGGGTCTCCTGGTCCTTGGCTCCCATTCATTCGTTTAGTCAAAAATTATTTATTAAGCATTTATTCTGTGCTAGGCACTGTTCCGGGTGCATCAGTGACCAAAACAGGGGAGGGAGATCATCCTTATGCAGCTATGAGCTAGTGAAAAGAAACATACAATAAGCAAATAAAGTAAAATACATAATATGCCAGGTGGCGATAATGCTATAAGGATGGAGGGGG
This sequence comes from Tapirus indicus, assembly GCA_031878705.1. NCBI lineage: Eukaryota > Metazoa > Chordata > Mammalia > Perissodactyla > Tapiridae > Tapirus > Tapirus indicus. The sequence continues at coordinate 11,545,899 of CM062932.1, forward strand.
GAGAAAGGAGGAGGAGAGAAGTGCTGGTAGGAGGGTTACAATTTTAAATGTTCGGGGAAGACCTCATGGAGAAGATGACATTTCTGCAAAGCCCTGAAGGAGGTGAAGGCACAAGACATACATGTATCTTGGAGGGGTGGAGGTGGGCAGGCAAAAAAAAAAAAAGGAAAGAAAGTAGAGGAAATAACAAGCAAAAAAGTCCTAAGGTGGGAGCATGCCTGGCATATTTGTGGATAGAGATGAGTGAATGAGAGGATGGATGGATGGAAGCCAAAGACGGAAGATGAAGCCAAAGATGGAACGAGGACCACATTGTATGGGACCTTCTGAGCCACAGCAGGAAATTTGGCTTTTACTCTGAAGGAGACACTGGAGTGCTTTGGAAGAGGAGTGACACGACTAGATTTATGTTTTGACATCATTCTGGTTGTTGCATTGAGAATATATTGTAGACTTGCTTAAGTTGGCAAGAGGTAGTATCTGTGCTTGAAAATAAAGAATGCTAACCGGTATAGAGATTAATAGTGAAGAGCGTGTTGCAAACAACAGACCCTCAGGGAAATATGGGGTGTTTGGAGTTAGGTATCTGGCTGTGATGGAGTAGATGACAGTGAAGTTCTCGTTAATATTCTAGGGATTGGGACCCTAGAAGTTCTTGGTATCTGGTGGCAAAATGACTGAGTTATTACTGCACCTGGAAGCAAGCATTTAAGGAGGCCATGACTCTGTGGAACAAGGTAACCTCTTCTATAGAATAACATAAAAAGTATTAAGAATTCTAGGACAGTGGGGTACAGGGGTTGTTTCTGATGCCAATGGAAAATTGAAAAAGGATGTCAAGCTCAGACCATTAATTTATTGCTTCAAGGTAGACTAAAACTCAGAGACTTTCCGTGGCCATCATGTCAAAGAATCTCATCTCTTGCAGCCACCTAGATGGGGCTGCAGAAAAGAGAACTCACTTTGATTCTGTGAATTCAAGAAAGCCGTTGATCAGGGGAGACTGGGACTCGCTCATTAGAACGGGATATCAGGGAGTGTCTGGAAAGCTGCAAGTGTGCCCAAACCCTTCTAAAATGCTTTGTACCGCCCTTCCCTATAGCAGACCCGATAAGGATTATGTATTCTGTTTGAATACTAAAACTCTGAGACAAAGATATTTTCAGATAAACACTTACCAAATGATAGAAATTTAGAGATTTATTGTTTTGGCAATGAAGTGACCAAAGGAATGTTAGCAAAGGAATTTGACAGTAAACTTATTCAGTGGACCCCACAAAATGGGTCTCCCCTAGCGTGGAGAGCCACTACTGTCATCTCCTGCTCTTTTAGAGTTGACCACTGCCTGATGTTGCATTTAAGAAGCTGCTAGCCAGGCTCCAAATGCTTTGCTTCTCTTGGTCACTCCTCTGATATCAAAGACTCTTATATAATAGAAGGTTTATTTGTACCAAAAACAGTTATTTATCATTGCATATGTCATATTATTTAGACAGTTGGGTTGTTGCCTGGAAAGAAAGTTCATAGGAACTTCATCATCTGACTATTCCCATTAGGTGAAATTCCATAGTTAAGTGGATATCCAAGAAAGGGAGTTAGGCTCCTGACATCCATCCCGTTAGAGATGAACCTCCCTTGCCCTCCTCTCCTGAAGAAACTGCTCCTCCCTGGCTTAGATGTGGTGTTACTGCCTCACTAGAGGAAGACCACATGTGAAAAAATAATAATAATTCCCCTTAGACCACGCCCCATCACGTCACAAGCTACTAATCAGAATGGGATCCCAGCAATCCAGGGTATAAGATATAGAATCAGATTCTGGAAGAGAAACTTTACACGCTGAGAGGATTTCAGAATTTGCTTAGTTATGTCAGTAAAAATCTAGAGACTCTTTATGGAAATGGATTTTTGAGCCCGATTAACCAAAGTGAGAGGAATATTATTATTATTATTTTTTTTTTTGGTGAGGAAGACCAGCCCTGAGCTAACATCCGTTGCTAATCCTCCTCTTTTTGCTGAGGAAGACTGGCCCTGGGCTAACATCCGTGCCCATCTTCCTCCACTTTTTATATGGGACGCCGCCACGGCATGGCTGACAGGCAGTGCGTCGGCGGGCGCCCGGGATCCGAACCAGCGAACCCCGGGCTGCCAAGCGCGGACTAAACTGCTGCGCCACCGGGCCGGCCCCAAGAGAGGAATATTATTTTACAGATAGGCTGAATCTATCCATATCCGTGGACTTATGGAGATTCTACATTTGCACATCTGGGTGTGATTCTCACACTTGGCTGTGTTGGCCAGCATGAAGTCAGATGCAGTTCTGGATGACACAAATGAAGTTTAGATGCTATAAAACTCTTGACATATTGTAGAAGGACTTCAAAGACAGGTGCATTAAAATGCTGGATTAGTTCCATCACATATGTCCTACTCACCCACCCACACGCTGTGTTCCCTGAGAGGACCCAGAAGGTTCTCCCTCGCCAGAATTGAAGAAGTGAGATTTACTGGCTGTTCAATAAAAAAACTAATGTATTTACACACACATACATATACACGCACACCCAATGGGGATTGTTTGTACCTGTGAGTTTTAATTCAATACCAGTCTCCAGATAAACTTAGATTACTCACTAATTACCTCAATTTTGCGTTAGTTCAAGGAATCAAAGTCAACTAAGGATTCTATAAAATATATTTAAGTTAGCATCATAAAATAACACAATAATTCTTGATTATAAGTATTTTGTCAGAAAGGTACAATGTCTTAAAACTTTCCTTTCCAAATGAGTGGAGTGATTCTGTAGATCCATATATATTGCAATATTATCTGACATTTTTAAGTAGTTTATAAATTTATTAATTTATTTGAACTGCAACTTAATTTTGATTAAAGCCCATGTATCTATTTACATACTTTTAAATAGCAATGTGTGTATAAAGATTTATCTGACCTATAAAGTAAGTGCAAAGATTTTAGGAAATCATACTTCAGTCTTTTAAAAAGATCTAAAGTCTTGCACCAACTAAAATATCAAGTTGGCATTTTTATTTCCCATTATGGAAAAATTGCAGAATTGCTGTACAGACATTCCTTGAATCCAAAATTTACACAATCACTTAATTTTGCAAAAGGATTGCCTTGATTAGGAAAATTAAGTGAATTTGAATTAAAATATAATTTCCTCATTTTGCTTTTGCTAAGTAATATTAAAACCATGTACATCTCGATTAAAAGTCCCAATAAAAAAGTTTCTTAAAAGTTTTTTATGACCATTAAAATTGGCCTGATATGAATTTGTGTATTTGTTCTTTATCCTATAACTCAGTAGGGATGAGTTCAGTTTTTATGAGTAACAGTTCTTGTACACAGTTATTTATATGGAGTTTATTATATTCTCATAAATGTGTAAAATTTATCTTCTAACCAAATATTTCATAACTTGAGTAAATTTTTTACTCAAAATTTCCATTTTACAATTAGAATACCAGGGTTAAGATTCTCTCTCTGTGGTGGCCTTGGAGGTAAGACTCTCAGACTTCCCTTCAAGAGAACCTGCTGCAAGGAGAATTGGAGGACAGCCTCTAGCTGCCACACCCCTGGATCCATTCGCAGCGTTCACGACGTGGCCAGGCTTTCCCCACAACACTCCCAGCCAATGAATGACCATTGTGAGCCACTGTGGCTGGGCCATTCCTGTCTAATGCAGGACTCATTTGATGGACAATCTTTGCTCTAGCGCTCCCCATCAGCCTGGCCAAGACTTTCTTAGAGTTTCACTGGAATTAGAGTCTCCTACCCAATTCTCCTTACTTCTTCCTCTCCTTACAGAGACGTCAGACCTCCCTGATGATCTGAAGGCTCTCCCTGCCTACTACTGCTCCTCATCCCTTTATCCTTCACAAGTATTTCCCCCATTAAATCTTTTGAACATTTAATTCCAACATGACCTCTGCTTGTTGAAGGATTGGAACTGACACAGTCCTGCAAAGTCTAATTTAGATATGTTATTTAATGTGTTTGTTCAAGTTACCAAGTATGACTTATGACTTGGCTCTCTCTCCAAATACTGTAATATCATTACTCTGGCAATCATTTCATTTTCTCCCAGCCAGAGAGTTCTTCTTAAAGGACTAGTACAATGAAGGCATTAGAAATTTTGCTTTGATTTGTACTTTCTCACTCCTCTCTAGATCGTCTTTGAGGTCTCTTAGATACTGACAAACTCTTGGAAATTTCTTGTAACTAATAAAATAGGAGCTCTATTGAACTTGAAAGACTTTGTAACCTTTATTTTTTAATGCCCTCCAGAAATGAACTATCACAAATAATTAAAAGGTGCTCTCTAAAGTAAATTATTTTCCTTTGTCATGCATGGAGTATCTATACCAATACTTTTTAAAGAACATACAGCTTCATCAAACATATTTTTTTATCATCACAAAGACTAGAGTCTCCACTGGAATCCCAGAATTCTCTTTGATACCCCGTTGTTCATCTCTCAACTAATAGAGGTTTCCACATAGGGAAAAATATTCCTTATATGAGCAATGGAAGAAATTATTAAATTAAGATCAACAGTTTGGGAAATATATATGATCTCTTTTCTTCCATGGATAAGAAGAAAAAAAATGGGGGCCGGCCTGGTGGCGCAGCAGTTTAGTTCGCGCTTTGGCAGCCTGGGGTTCGCGGGTTCGGATCCCGGGCACCGGCTGATGGGCTGCTTGTCAGTCATGCTGTGGCGACGTCCCATATAAAGTAGAGGAAGATGGGCACGGATGTTAGCCCAGGGCCAGTCTTCCTCAGCAAAAAGAGGAGGATTGGCGACGGATGTTAGCTCAGGGCTGGTATTCCTCACAAAAAAAAGGGAAAAAATTAATACATCCAGAAAACAAAACTCAGCCCTGGATTTATCCCCAAAGAAGATGGCAGTCTCCTGCTATTGAGAACAGAAAACCTTGGATCACTGGTTTTCCGTCTTAGAGATTCAGCACTCCACCCCTGGTCCAGTAACAGAATATAAAACTCATTCATAAGGGCTGCAGTTCTCTCAAAGAGAAAAATCCAGTTGCTTCAGCTCACAGACAAATTTCATCGATATTTCATGAATACATACATACCCAGTACCATCTAGCAAAAATCCATGTGATAACAAACAGCAGAAAACAAAACTAATTTTCTTGCTTTCCAACGAGTGGCAGAAACTGCTAGGTATCCTTCCACATCCATTCTAAACTTCTTCCACAGCACTAAAATTATAGCCTGACACGTGGCTGGCCACCTGCACAACATTTCCCTGTCACCCGACCAATTAGATATGGCCATGTGGCTTAATTCTCTTCCTTGGACTGCAAGCAGAAGTGACATGTGCTGCTTCCAAGTGGACACCTTAAGATTGGATTGTTATTTCCACTTCTTGCTGACCACAACTCAGCTTCAGCCATGAGAAAAAAACTTCCTGGGGAGGAAAAGGGCGGACAGAGAAAACCTGGGCCCTTGAATTATGAAGTAGAGCTTCCAGGTTACCTGGAGCACCTGCCCTGGACTGTTTCTTCAGAGGACAATGAAGTTCTATTTGTTTGAGCTATTGAATTTTTGATCTCTTTGTCAAGCAGTTTAACCTACCCTAATGAATACACACGTCTCTGTAGATTTTCTCAACATGTAGCTCTTTAGCAGCATCATTCCCCGTTGGTTAGAGACAGATGGCAGAGGCAGGCAGGCTCCTCACCAATACCTAACAGAGGCCATCTCAGTCAGTTCAGACTGCTATAACATATAAACCAGAGACTTGGTAGCTTAAACAACAATATTTATTTCTCACAGTTCTGGAGGCTAGTAAGTCCAAGATCAAGGTTCTGGCAGATCTGGGGTCTGGTGAGAGCTCACTTCCTGGTTTCCAGACGTCATTCTTCTCGTTGTATTGCCATGTGGTGGAGAGCAGAGAGAGAGGAAGCAAGCTCTCCTTTGCTTTTTCTTATAAGGACACTAATCCTATTCATGATGGCTCCACCCTCATGACCTAATTACCTCCCCAAACCCCACCTGTAAATACTATCACATTGGGGATTAAGGTTTCAGCATGTGAATTTGAGGTGGACACAAACATTCAGTCCATAACAGAAGCAGATCTTACTTTCCTTTCATTGGCTCATATTTAGCAACAGTGTGGGCACACAGTCTTCGATGGATCATTTTCTGCTCAGTTTAGCCAAACCACATCACAGCGCCTTTTGTTAATTTAAATGGAGCAAGACTTCCATGCTCTTCATTTAAATAAGAAATCAAGATGAGTCATTACTTTATTTTTCTTTATAAATGAGAGAGAAGAGGAAAGTCAAAATGATTCCTTTCTTGATTAAGACACAAAATGCATAAATATTTACAATTTGATGAAAACAAGATGTTAATTTAAATACTATTGCCAGACAAGCACATTATCAATATAATCATTCCCATTAAAGATTTCTTAGGGGTTAAGGCTTATTTTCACAGGATATAACGTCACAGGAAATACTTTCACAGGACTTCCACAAAACACAACAACAACCTGCCTAGAAAAGGGTGAAGTTTCTCTGGAGAAAGATAACATCAGTCAAATAATGTTTTATATACAGTGTTCCACATTCAGTTAACAAAATTATTATGCATGCTGAAAAACAAGACCAGATGATCAAAATACAAGAGAACAAGAACAAGTCAATAATAGAATTGGACCCATAAGTAATTCAGGTAAAAGAGTCAGCAAATAAGAACACTAAAATAACCATGATTAACATGTCCAAAAAATAAAGGAAAGTGTAGAGAATTAAATGAAAAGTTGGCCAATTTCAGCAAAGAATATGAATCCATAAAAAAGTTAAATGGAAATTCTAGAATTGAAAGATACAATGCTGAAAATAAAAATTCAAAAGATGAGTATAAGCATAGATTTGACATAACAGAAGACAGTATTAGTTAACCGGAAGATGGACCACCAAATTGAAGCACAGATAGAAATAGGAATGGAAAATACATAAACAAGTATAACAGACATGTGAGATAAATTGAAAAAGATTATAGTTGTAATTGAATCCTAGAAGGATAGAAGAAAGAAATGGGACCAAAATAGTATTTGGCAAAATAAGATCAATAATTTTCCAAAACTAATGAAAGACATAAAACCACAAATTCAAGAATATTTTCAAAGAAGCAACAATAAGTCTGAAAGTTGACTTCTCAATAAAATCTATAAAGGTCAGAATGCAATGGAATGAAGAAGAACAGAAAAAATGACTTTTTCAAGCACATTCAATTACCCAAAATTAGAAATGATAAACTTATTAAGGCCTGTGCCCCTAAGAGCTTCGATATTATTTTAACTCAGTTTGTTGGTTAAGAAGTTTGTTGGGTGGAATCTGACTTTGAGTTTACCCAATTGCCAAATTAAATCTGAACCAATGCTTTTTAATAAAAACTTATTTTCAAGGTCAACGCTAGTCTTTCTCCAGTAGAAGCTACATATAAAGAGAAATACTCAGTAACATTGATGTTTTCAAAAAAGGAAACGCCAAATGACAACTCGTCTATTTTATTGACACTCTTTTTTTATTAGTAGCAGACTTTGATCTATTTCCAAATATTCAAATCTAAATGTGCCTGTGGTTGTAAAGGATGTGCCTTGTTTCTATAATAAACATTTTGCTTAAAGTCTTTTAAACAAAGACAAACTTTGGTTTAAAGTTAATCTTAATGCCATCTCATTTTTATTAAAAAAAAAACTACTTGAATTTGCCCAATAGATGCAAAACTGAAGAGTTTTATATAATGTGGAAAATTATATGCTGAACAAAATTTTTCTATGGACTTTCTTTGCAACTTTAGGGATGTTTTTCTACTGAAAAAAAAATTCTGATCCATAACAAATATCATAGTTAAGTTTTTACCATTCCTTTTTAAGGCATATTCTGCATGTAATAAGACAGACTCAATCAAACTCCCTCCCCAAAACCTGCATGATATTTGCTCCAATAGACAATCAGTGGGCATAAATTATTGACATAATTTTCATCATATTGGGATTCTCACCAACTCGATAGCACTGGAAAGTTTTCAGAAACCATAAACTGGAGGCATTCTTCACAACCTACTAGTTATAATCAACGTAAGGACATGCATTTTCAAACAGATCTTACTAAGCCATTAGTGTAGTATGATGATTAATTAAAATCTCAGTAAAAGAGGTAACTATAAAAAAAATAAAGAATTTACCACTCTCATCAAAATTTTAGAAAATCTTATTTATAGATATCAAATAAACAAATTTGGAAGTTCTTTCTGAAGTTTTCTTTAGCACTGAAAAAAAAAATGCCTGTGTAAGAAACCTAGATTCATATTATTGCTGTAATTGACTATGTGAAAGTGAGTATACTGATACCTCTATGAATGACCTAACTATAGTCTTCCTGATTGCTACACTCCTGTTCACAATCATGATTTTTGGTCCATGTCATCTGTAATTATTATTCATGCTATGTTTTGAAGTTAAAAGTCAGCAGGAAATTCAGACCCATCACTCTTCATGCTATCTTTACCCAGAAAAATTAATTTAACCCGCATACTCTCAACTCTTCTCCTTCATTTCTTTGAAGAAAGAGGAGGATTGATATGTAACATTCCATGTCCAAAAAGTCAAGTACCCCACTGTTAATTTTACTTTAACTTCTATCATCTCCTCTCATGGCAATAAAATGTAATTAATTCACTTATTTTCAACTTAAAATCTTCCATCAGCTGCTCTTGTAGCAGTTCAAGGTACATGAATGACTGGTGATGGTGAGAGCATCAGTTGTTTCCATCTTCTGAAGGATGTATTTATGGCCAGAGGGTCCAAGGTGATCAACCATGCTTCAAAATATAGAAAATAAACATTAACTTAGGAACTCTGAAATAAGCCTGAATAAAATATCAAAATCCATTCATTTAATTGCAAAATTGAGAATTCCATACAATGTTATGAACCAATGTTATTGCAATAAAAAATAAATTTTAAAAAAAGAATTAGAAAAACAAAAGAATTCCAAGACATTACAAAAAGAAGGAACATGTTCTAATTTTCTCAGATGAGAGACTTTTAAAAAGGTACCAATAACATGATGTGGAAGTGGTGACAGTCTATATTTCTTCTCTCCATTCGTGTCAATAAAATAAATAAATAACACTGGAGAGTGCATACGCAAATCCTAATCAGAAATGATCCTGTGTACATATAGAATATAAACAACCTGGAAAATATAGTGTACATAAGAGGGCAATCATGAAAAACCAATGGATTAATCAGCAAAAACATAGCATGTTTTTCAATTAGCTAATAGAGTAATAATAATAATAATAACACATGTATTGAATATTTACTTTGTGGCAGATGCTATGTCAAATGCTTTATGTACATTATATAATTTAATCTTTCTGTGCTGAAATTTTATTTTTATCAGAGTAACATATGTGTTGTGAAATGAATAATAGAAATTTCAACTAAATTGGAGTCAGGAAGGCCTGTAGGGAGAGCTCCCATGCCCTGTCATACATCATCAATTACTCCAAACAGGAAGAGATGTATGCTTGCATCTTCCACAGGAGGTAGAACTACTTTACTACTGAAAGAAGATTTCTCTCCTCATTGGGCAACAGCCCAACCAATGAGAAATGTTGCAGCTCAGCCAATGAGAAGCTGTTGCCACCCTGAACTGTTACTTTCCCCCAATGGACTTTTGTTCAGAACAGCCCCTCCCTATTCCCCTTTTTCTCTCTATAAAAGCAAGGTTCCCTCCTTTGTTCTCCAGATTTGCTATAATTCGCCATAGCATGCACATCCCAAGATGCAATTCTTTTGGCTATTCCCAAATAAACTCGTTTGAGAATAAAATAACAGCTTAAATTTGCTTTTTAAGTTGTCAGTGCCTATTCTTAATAGTCTAACAAATACTGTAACATTTCTCTGTTCCAAACCTTATCATTCCATATTCTCTGAAACTGAAGGAGCCTTCTTCAACTTTTAGCCATTCTAATCTTTTTTGCCATATTAGAGCCATTACATGGCTCTTCTGCTATTTCTTGATCTTTTTAAATTTTCGATATTATCTGTCAACTTCTTTCATTAATTACATGTCCCTTCTTCCTCTTCACAAGCTCCTTCCCTTCAGCTAAATGTGTGCGATGTTTGCCCACTACTTTTAAAAAATCAGTTAAAACACACTGTTTTTAACTCCATATTTTATTAGATACAGCCAAGTATTTTCACAGTTTAGCCACAAAAACTGTAGTCTATACTAGCTCACAGCTTGTTAACCAAAACTCATCTTGAAGGAGCAAACTCATTTTTATGTATTGCTTTTTTTCTATTAACTAGTTCTTTAAGTTGAATGAAACTACTTAATATTTGCATGGTTAAAATATTAGTGATTATAAAATAGTATACAGTAGTCCCCCTTATATGCGAGGGATACATTCCAATAACTCCAGTGGATGCCTGAAATTGCAGATAGTTCCAAACCCTATATATACTAAGATTTTTCCTATACGTACGTACCTATTATAAAGTTTAATTTACAAATTAGGTACAGTAAGAGATTAACAACAATAACTAATAATAAAATAAAACAATTATAACAATATACTGTAATAAAAGTTACTGTTGATCTTAGCAACCTTAGCATATGATTTTTTTCTTTCCTTATTAAGTAAAGAACTTTCACTTTTTCACTTAAAGGCAGCACTTTATGGCCTCTCTTTGGCATATCCAAATTGCCAGCATCACTACTCTTGCACTTTTTGGCTATTATTAAGTAAAATAAGGGTTACTTGGACACAAGCACTGCAAATGGACAGTTGATCTGATAACCAAGATTGCTAATGTGACTAATGGGCAGGTAGTGGATAGTGTGGATCCACTGGACAAAGGGATGATTCACGTCCAGGGCAGGACAGAGCAGGACGGTGCAAGATTTCATCATGACACTCAGAATGGCATACAATTTAAAACTCATGAGTTACTTATTTCTGGAATTTTCCATTTAATACTTTCAGATTGCAGGTGACTTCTGGTAACCGAAATCACAGAAAGCAAAACCACAGATTGGGGGGTACTGTACAATGAAAGGTTGATCCATTATCTAAGTCAGTCCTCCCTCTCCATGGAAACTAGGCATATTCTGTGTTTCTTTCCAGAAATCATGTATGCATATCCAGACATATAAATATTCTTTGAAAATATCAAATAGGACCATACTGTGCATACAATTCCACACCTAAGATTTCTTTCAGCTAATGAAATATCTGGGATGGTTTTCTAAAGTACACATAGAGAGCTATATCATTGTTTTTACTGGCTACATAGTGCTTCATTGTATTGATAAAGTGTGATCCACTTAATTAGTCCCATATTGGCATTTTATGTGTTTTTAGTCATTTGCTGCTGTAAACAATACTGCAACTAATAGCCTTACATATATGTCCTTGCACAGTCATTCAAATATATCTATAAATTCTTAAAAGCAGAATTGCTGGCATGAAGGGTACATGTGCCTTCCATTTTTTATTGATTTTGCAAAATTACCTTCCAAAATAGTTTTATTAAATCCATAGAATTTTCTACTCCTCTAAATAATGAACAATTATTAGTAACTGCAGGTGATGTTTTTGGTGAGAGAAAGGAGATAATTCTTGATGCTTCTTAAATCAACTAAGAAAAGGACTGAGGATTCCAGGTCAAGATGGCGGCGTAGGCAGACTCTGAACCCACCTCCTCCCACAGACATGGCAGACTTACAACAAATCTTGGAAAAATTATGCTCAGAAAGAACTGAAAACTGGATAAGAGGAAACCCTGCAACAAACGACCTAACTGAGGCCTAACTGAGGTGGAAGAAGCAGAAATTCCCTTCTGGAGAGAAAAAATGCCACCTCCACAACCCGCAATGCTTCACAGCCACCAAGGAGCAATCCAAAGGTACGCAGCCTTCCCTGGAGGAGGGGGGACCTGAGCCAGGGAGTGTTGCCGCTATTGGCATTTTTCAGACCCAGCACAACCGAGACAAGTGTCATAATATCTGACTTTGCTGGCTACTAACAACAATGGGGAATACCCCCAGAAAAGCTGGGACACAAAAAAATTAAAGCTGCTTTTAAAGGGCCCACACACAAATTCACCCGTTTCAGAAAGCAAACTAAAATCACCAGAGAGAAAGGCGCACAGTCCTTTGGTGAAAAGAAACTCACCTGAGAGGCTCTGGGTGCATCTCGGTGAGAGGTGACACCTCCCAAGGGACTGGGACATTGGTGGCAGCCATTGTTGTGACCTAGTGTGGGTGTGCTGACAGACACTGGAAGATGCCATTGGAGTTCTCCCTGTGGCCTGCTAGCCCAGGGTCTGCCCCACCCACCAGAGCACCGATTTAATCTAGCTCAGCCAAGGAAAGCAACCTGCCCTAGGAACTGGCCCCACCCAACAATAAGCCCTTGGGCAACTTGTGGGCCTTATTAAAAGAACTGCCTGGATTCTATGTAGCCTGGCAAGTGAGTCCACCCTTGTGGGGCAGGGCGAGCCCAAGGAGCAGGTGGAGACTATGGGCACCCTGCCTTGGAGCAACTGGGTCCACTTTAGAGGGTCAGGGCCTGCGCACGGACTGTGTTGACTGTGCGTGAGGCCCCATGGGTGGCGGGGCTTCTGAGCTGCAGAAGACTTGTGCTCTCAAACAGCCACAAAAGAGATTGACCCCACCCTCCAAAGCCTGAAACAATTGAATGCTCCTGTGCCTGGAGCCAGCCCCACCCAGCTGCAACCCTCTGAGAGCTGACAAGAGCCTAATAGGCCAGGGCTTATAGCAATTGTAAGCCCCTGAGCCTAACAGCCAGCCACACTGGGGGCCTACACATTTAATAGAAAAACTGCAACAGGAATGTGCTATTAGACCTTGCAGTCAACTGTGCTCCTCATTACAACTAGCTGATCGGGGGGACAGCTCAGCCTCCCTGGGCACCTACGGCAAGAGCAACCCTGCCACAACAGACGGACACAAGTAGCCCACACAGGGGTCACTCCTGGAACACTTGGAACTAGTGATGAGAGGAAAGCACACTGCTGGGTCTCATAAGGCATCACTTACATAAGGTCACCTCTCCAAGATTAGGAGACCTAGCTGACCTACCTAATACATAGAAACAAGTATAGAGAAAGAAGAAAAATGAGGCAAAGGAATACTTTCCAAGTAAGGGAACAGGACAAAACCCCAGAAAAGAAACTAAAAGAAACAGAAATGTGCAATCTACCTGACACAGAATTCAAATAAAGACTCATAAATATGCTCACTGATCTTGGGAAAAGAATGGATGAACTCAGTGAGAACGTCAACAAAGAAATGGAAGATATAAAAAAGAACCAATCAGAAATGAAGAATACAATACTGGAAATGAAAAATTCACTAGAGGGACTTAAAAGCAGAGTAGAGGATACAGAAGAACGGATTAGCAAGCTGGATAAAGACTAGAAGAATTCACCCAAGCTGAACAGATAAAAGAAAAAAGAATTAAAAAGAGTGAAGACAGTCTAAGGGACCTCTGGGACAACATCAAGTGCACTAACATCCATGTTATAGGGGTCCCAGAAGGAGAAGAGAGAGACAAAGGGGCAGAGAATCTGTTTGAAGAGATAATAGCTGAAAACTTCTCTAACCTAAGGAAGGAAGCAGACATCCAGGTACAGGAAGCACTAAGAGTGCCAAACAAGATAAACCCAAAGAGGCCCACACCAAAACACATCATAATTAAAATGTCCGGAATTAAAGATAAAGAGAGAATCCTAAAAGCTGCAAGAGAAAGACAAGTTACATACAAAGGAAACCCCATAAGGCTATCAGTTGACTTCTCTGCAGAAATCTTACAAGATAGAAGAGAGTGGCATAACATATTTAAAATGCTAAAAGGAAAAAACCTACAGCCTAGAATACTCTACCCAGCAAAGTTATCATTCAGAATGGAAGGAGAGACAAAGAGTTTCCCAGACAAGCAAAAATTAAAGGAGTTTATCACCAAGAAACCAGTCCTACAGGAAATGCTAAAGGGACTTATTTAAGGGGGAAAGAGAAGACCACAAATATGAAGAAATTATCTATTTCCATGATAAGAGGGTAACGGATACAAAGGCACAAAAAAAGATATGCTATCAAAAACATAAAATGTGGGAGGAGGGGAGTAAGAGAGCAGAGCTTTCAGATAGAGGTCAAACTAAGAGACCATTAACTCAATATAGATTGCTATACATGTAGGTTGATATATATGAACCTCATGGTAATCACAAACCAGAAACCTATAATAAATACACAAAAAACTAAGCAAAAGGAACCCAAACATAATACCAAAGAAAGCTATCAAACCACAGGGGAAGAGAGCAAGAAAAGAAGAAAGGAACAGAGAAGAACTACTAAAACACCACAAAAATAAGTAAAAATATGGCAGTAAGTACATACATATCAATAGCTACTTTAAATGTCAATGGACTAAATGCTCCAATCAAAAGGCATAGGGTGGCTGATTGGATTTAAAAAAAGACCCACATATATACTGCATACAAGAGACACACTTCAGACCTAAAGACACTCACAAACTGAAAGTGAAGGGATGGAAAAAGATACTCCATGCAAACGGCAATGAAAAGAAAGCTGGAGTAGCAATAATCATATCAGACAAAATAGACTTTAAAACAAAAAGTGTAACAAGAGACAAAGAAGGGCACTACATAATGATCAAGGGAACAATCCAACAAGAGGATCTAACACTCGTAAAGATCTATGCACCCAACATAGGAGCACATAAATACATAAAGCAATTATTAACAGATGTAAAAGGAGAAATAGACGGGAACACAATAATAATAGGGGACTTTAACACTCCACTTGCACCAATGGATAGATCATCCAAACAGAAGATCAACAAAGAAACATTGGCCTTAAACAACACATTAGACCTGATGGACCTAGTAGATATATACAGAACATTCCATCCAAACACTGAAGAATACACATTCTTTTCAAATGCACATGGAACATTCTCCAGAATTGATCACATATGAGGCCACGAAACAAGTCTCCATAAATTTAAGAAGACTGAAATAATATCAAGCATCTTTTCTGACCACAAAGGTATGAAACTAGAAATCAACTATAGGAAGAAAATCAGAAAAGCCACAAATATGTGGCAGTTAAACAAAATGCTACTGAACAATGACTGGGTCAATGAAGAAATCAAAGGAGAAATCAAAAAATAACTGGAGACAAATGAAAATGAAAATACAACATGCCAGAATTTATGGGATACAGCAAAAGCAGTTCTAAGAGGGAAATTTATATCAATAAAGCCTATCTCAACAAACAAGAAAAATCTCAAATAAACAATCTAACAGCACACCTAAAGGAACTTGGAAAAGAAGAACAAACAAAGCCCAAAATCAGTAGAAGGAGGGAAATAATAAAAATCAGAGCAGAAATAAATGAAATAGAGACTAAAAAGAAAAAATCAATAAAATTAAGAGCTGGTTCTTTGAAAAGATGAAGAAAATTGGCAAATCTTTAGCTAGACTCACCTAGAAAAAAAGAGAGAAGGCTCAAATAAGTAAAATCAGAAATGAAAGAGGAGAAATTACAATGGACACCACAGAAATACAAGATTATAAGAGACTACTACGAAAAGCTATATGCCAACAAATAGGACAATCTAGAAGAAATGGATAAATTCTTAGAATCATACAACCTTCCAAAACTGAATCAAGAAGAAATAGACAATTTGAATAGACCAATCACCAGTAAGGAGATTGAAACAGTAATAAAAAAAACCTCCCCCAAAATAAAAGTACTGGACCAGACGCTTCCCTGGTGAATTCTATCAAACATTCAAAGAAGAATTAATACCTATCCTTCTCAATCTTCCAAAAAATTGAAGAGGAGAGGAAGCATCCTAACTCATTCTATGAAGCCAACATTACCCGGATACCAAAACCAGACAAGGGCAACACACACAAAAAAAATTACAGGCCAGTATCACTGATGAACATTGATGCAAAAATCCTCAACAAAATACTAGCAAATCAAATACAACAATACATTAAAAAAGTCACACACCACGATCAAGTGGGATTCATCCCAGGGATGCAGAGATGGTTCAACATCCACAAATCAATCAATGTGATACACCACATTAATAAAATGAAGAATAAAAATCACATGATCATCTCAATAGATGCAGAGAAAGCATTTGACAAGATACAGTATCTATTTATGATAAAAACTCTGAATAAAATGGGTACAGAAGGGAAGTACCTCAACATAATCAAGTCCATAATGACAAATCCACAGCTAATATCATTCTCAGTGGTGAAAAACTGAAAGCTATCCCTCTAAGAACAGGAACCAGACAAGGATGCCCACTTTCACCACTCCTATTTAACATAGTATTGGAAGTCCTGGCTAGAGCAATCAGGCAAGAAAAAGAAAAGGGATCCAAATCAGAAAGGAAGAAGTGAAACTGTCATTATTTGCAGATGACATGATTTTATATATATAGAAAACCCTAAAGAATCCACCAAAAACTTCTAGAAATAATAAATGAATATGGTAAAGTTGCAGGATACAAAATCAACATGCAAGGATCACCTGCATTTCCATGCACTAACAATGAAGTAGCAGAAAGAGAAATTAAGAATACAATCCCATTTACAATTGCAACAAAAAGAATAAAATACCTAGGAATAAACTTAACCAAAGAGGTGAAAGATCTGTACACTGAAAACTATAAAACCTTGTTGAAAGAAATTGAGGAAGACACAAAGAAATGGACAGATATTCCATGCTCTTGGATTGGAAGAATTAACACAGTTAAAATGTCCATACTTCCTAAAGCAATCTGTAGATTCAGTGCAATCCCTATCAAAGTTCCAACATTTTTCACAGAAATAGAACAAAGAATCCTAAAATTTATGTGGAACAACAAAAGACCCCGAATAGCTAAAGGAATACTGAGAAAAAAGAACAGAGCTGGAGGAATCACACTCCCTGATTTCAAAATATATAACAAAGCTATAATAACGAAAACAGCATGGTACTGGCACAAAAACAGACACACAGATCAATGGAATAGAATCAAGAGCCCAGAAATAAACCTACACATCTACGGACAGCTAATTTTCGACAGGAGAGCCAAGAACATACAATGGAGAAAGGAAAGTCTCTTCAACAAATGGTGCTGGGAAAACTGGACAGCCACATGCAAAAAAAAAAAATGAAAGTAGACCATTATCTTACACCATACACAAAAATTAACTCAAAATGGATTAAAGACTTGAATGTAACACCTGAAACCATGAAACTTCTAGAAGAAAACATAGGGAGTACATTCTTTCGACATTGGTCTTAGCAACATATTTTCGAGTACCGTGTCTGACCAGGCAAGGGAAACAATAGAAAAAATAAATAAATGGGACTACATCAAACTAAAAAGCTTCTGCATAACAAAGGAAACCATCAACAAAACGAAAAGACAACCTAACAATTGGGAGAAGATATTTGCAAACCATATATCTGAAGGGGTTAATCTCCAAAATACATAAAGAACTCATACATCTCAACAACAAAAAAACTGACAACCCAACTAAAAAATGAGTGAAAGACCTGAACAGACATTTCTCCAAAGAAGATATACAGATGACCAACAGGCACATGAAAAGATGTTCAATGTCACTAATTATTAGGGAAATGCAAATCAAAACTACAATGAGATATCACCTTACACCCATAAGAATGGCTGTAATTAACAAGACAAGAAATAACAAATATTGTAGAGGATGTGGAGAAAAGGGAACTCTCATACACTGCTGGTGGGAGTGCAAACTGGTGCAGCCTCTATGGAAAACAGTATGGAGATTCCTCAAAAAATTAAAAATAGAAATACCTTATGATCCAGCTATCCCACTACCGGGTATTCATCCAAAGAACATTGAAATCAACAATTCAAAGAGATTATGCATCCCTATGTTCATCGCAGCATAATTCACAATAGCCAAGATGTGGAAGCAACCCAAGTGCCCATGAATGGATGAATGGATAAAGAAGATGTGGTATATATAAACAATGAAATACTACTCAGCCATAAGAAGCGATGAAATCCAGCCATTTGTGACAACACGGATGGGCACTGAGGGTATTATGCTAAGCGAAATAAGTCAGAAGGAGAAGGTCAAAAACTGTATGATGTCGCTCATAAGTAGAAGGTAAAAATAACAACAAACAAACACATAGAGACAGAGATTGGATTGGCAGTTACCAGAGGGGAAGGGGGGAGGAGGAGGGCAAAAGGGATGATTAGGCACATGTGTGTGGTGATGGACTGTAATTAGTATTTGGGTGGTGAACATGTTATCTATGCAGAAATAGAAATATAATGATACATACCTGAAATGTATACAATGTTGTAAACCAAAGTTACTGCAATAAAAAATAAATTTTAAAAAAAGAATATGCCTGTTGTAAGAAATTGAGTTCACTCACCTAAAAGTAATGTAGCTCCCTCTGACCTCACTTTTTATTCTGTAACTTCACTAGAGTTTAAGGGGCGTAATCTCTTGTGTTTGAGAACGTCAAGACCGTGTATCTTGGTTTTCTCCCCACAAGCCTGGTTGTAATACACCTGTGGCTCTAAAAGATTCATTTCTAGCAAGCAATGGGAGTTAAACTTTCTCTGTCAGAGACTGAGGAGAGTAGCTGTCAGAATGAAAGTATCAGGCAAGGAACCAATAATGGCAGTGTGGCCCCCAAGGAGAAGGAGGTGCCTTTGTGAGTGTTTGACTTCCAGGACCTTGTCATACCCTTACTTCAACCTTCAATATTTGCTACAGGTCAAGTCGAATTTCCTGGCATGAAACACGTTCATCATGAGGCTGCCCCTTCCCACTGCTCCTCTCCCAGCCCAAGCTCCTACCACTCGCCCTGCACCACTCGCCACACTGCATTACTGCCTTATTTCTGATGTGAAGACTGTGCCACACTTTCTCCTACCTCCTTGTGGGTTCTCCTAGATCCCAGCATTAAATGCTACCCTCGCCTCTCAACTGTTTATTCTTTTTTGTGTGTGAGGAAGACTAGCCCTGAGCTAACACCCATTGCCAATCCTCCTCTTTTTGCTGAGGAAGACTGGCCCTGGGCTAACATCCGTGCCCATCTTCCTCTACTTTATATGGGACACCGCCACGGCATGGCTGACAGGCAGTGCGTCAGTCCACACCCGGGATCCAAACCTGCGAACCTCAGGCCACCAGAAGAGGAGCGTGCACACCTAACCGCTACGCCACCAGGCTGGCCCCTCAACTGTTTCTTCTTCTTCTTCCTTCAAGAATCAAACCAAACATCACCCTCCTACCAAATAAAATAGAATCTGGGGCAAGCAGCAACTTTGTTCCCATTTTCCTAAAGGAAAAAATTTTGGCTTGTATATACTGTTAGCTTCTGTTTTAAAATATCCATCAATGATCATATTAAGAAATAAAATATTCAAGTTTATTTTTCCAGAATTTTAATCAGATACAGAAATTGGACTCTATTAATTCCTTTGTTGTCATTCACCAAAATAATCGTGAGATTTTTACTATTTTTCCAATTAATTACTGATATTCGAGACTTCCCAAATACTGAACTGCAAATAGGTTATAGACATGGATCCCTCAGGCGAAACCCCAAGGCCAGATACCTCCTGGGTGGGAGCAGCTTCTTCAGTTTAACTGGTTTACTTCCATTGATCACTTTCTAAGTGGGCCAAGAAATGAAAGCCTTGAGAGCTGCCATGTTAACGGTTTGCTTTGTGTTGTGTCTGGCTTCAGGACTTGCGGTAAAACCCATCCAGTTAGAAAGATATGCTATATTCTTTTGCCAATACTTTATTTAGGATAATTCAATCTAATTTGATTTGTTGCTGTTCAACTTGATTTAGGTTCAAAATTATAAAAGGTGTATAGCAATATGTATTATTACCCTATTCTACCCTTGAAACAGTTTATACACACGTGGCTGTTATCTGCCCTACAGGAGATCTGAATGATGAGGGAGGGAGGGAGGAAGAGTGCACGAGGCCCCTAGGTGGTGTGTCTAGGGTAAAATTTGTCCACTGTGGGCATAGACAATGAAAAGGTGACTCTTTAGGAGGGTGGGAGACAGGAGGAGTGTGGAATTTGGGAAAGGCAAGACAGAAAGCACCAAGGGGTGGGGTCATGACACCAAGGTGGAAGGGGCCTGAAACAACCAAAGGCCCAGGTGGCTCATATGACCACGCTGTTTTCCACCAGGCTGGGCCACAGGTACTCATAGGGCATGTCCAGCTTTGCATTTCAGATCTCAATTTCCTTATCCAGGGCAGCCAGCTCTTCTCTGAACTTCTTCAGCACAGCCTTGGGCCCAGGGCAGCCAGCTCCTCTCTGAGCTTCTTCAGCACAGCCCTGGGCCCAGGGCCTGAAAAATACTCCTCCTTGTGCTGGCCCAGAGCCACCTGGGATGGAGAGAAAAAGGCAGCCAAGAGCCTTATGACCCTCAGTTTGGAGTGCCACACCTCCCCGCCGCTGCCCCCTTCCTCAGGGACCCAGGCCTCTGGCTCTCACCATAACTGGCTGGCGTCTGCCCAGATGCCAAGTGATGGACATCTGGAGAGAAGCCTGACAAAAGTTGGACAGTGTTGCCATCACCGTCTCCAGTGTCGCATCCTTGGTGGTCTGTGGGGGCAGCCGCATGGTGCAGGGTGCATTAGGGACCCAACTGTACCAGTCCAGTTAAGGAGGGGCAGACACCTAGAGTCAATGTCTGCTAAGCGTGAAAACCCCTCAGCCCACCTGCACACAGCACCCTCCCTCAATCCAGGCACAGATGCCCAGCTGCCCCCCTATGGTAAGGACCTGGCCCAGGTGGATGGAGAAATGCTGGCCAGTGCAGGTGAAGATGCACATGGTGACAAAGTGGCAGACCTGGTCCGGGGACTGTAAGGACACAGGAAACCCTGCAAGGGATAAGGAGAGTCAGAAGCTGTGAGGCCAGGCATAGAAGAGAGCTCAGAGAGATGAGGGAGAGAGGGGAGAACGAGACGGGGAAAGGGTGCCGAGGACTTGCAGGAGCTACTGTGGGAACAACCGTGAGAGTGGCTTGGGCTGGGGGAAGTGGGGAGCTCCGCTGACAGGGTCCCGCTCAGTGGGGTAGTGGTATGGCTCCTACTGGCTCATGAGAGGCAGTTATGTTAAATTTTCAAGCATTTAGCAAACTAGTTGACATCACATAGGTAGCCACCATGGGAATATTTACACCATGGAAATGGGCTAATGCTCAGATCAGGGCTTTTTTTTTTTCAGAGAATCAGTTGTTAAACATTTATGAGCAACCACTGGTCCCACTGCATCTGGGACCCAGAGGGGTTCTCAGTGCATAAGGCAGGGACCTGTCTCTAGCTGAGAGGAAAGGGAATCTGGGGGTGGCTTTGGGTATTTTCATAGGGGTTGGAAATGCTTCTGGAAGGTTCCATAGGAGTATAAAGGATTCTGGAGATGTTCCAAGGAGGGATCTCTCATGTTGGCTCGGGGCAGAGGCTCATCTTACCTTGGCCCTGGGCCCCTAGCAGCCCAATTTCAGTGATCTCTCGACACCAGGTCCGCAGCTCGATTCTCTTTCACAGCCTTGTCCATCTTATAACGGAGATTCACAATTCCCTCCACGTAGCTGCCAGCCAAGGGGTCGGGGCCAGAGAACTGAAGCTGACAGGGAGCCCCAAGGCCAGGTCAGAGCCCCCAGCCCCCAACTAAGACACAGACCTCCTGTTCTCCTAGCATCCTCCTCAACTCCCACCCCCGCCAGTCCTGCTTCCCCCCTGCCTCACCGAGAGATGATTTCCCAGAGCCGCAGGGCATCTTGGGCATAGAAGGAAGACTTGACTCCCAGGAGCCCCCGGTCAGCCAGGTCATCAGGGGCACATAATGAGCAGTAGATCAGAAAGGCTGCAGCTCGCTTGAGCAGCTCCACATGCCCGGGCCCCTCCCACCCCATGCTCACCATCTGAGAAGGAAGGACCAGCAGTCAGGACAATCGACCCGCCCCGAGGCCAGAGCCGGAGGGAGAGTGAACTCCAGAATCCCCCTTTCTCTCCTCATACCTGGTCGAAAACTCCCATGTCAGAGACCAGCCCAGTCCTGGCCCGGACGTTAATTTCCATGGTGTATCTCAGGTGGGGAATCACAAGCTAGAGGGAGAAGAGCAGGGAAGAGCAAGATCAGAAGAGAGCTGGGGCAGGTCCCTGCAGGAAGTAGGGGACGAAGAGTAGGAAAGGGGCCAGGTCTTCAGGAAAAGCATAGCCATGAAGTTTAGTGACCCCTCGACACCGAGAGTGTTCAGTTGATTTGTAATTCGTTCCACAAACCATGAACTTATTGCTCTATGGTATTTGAAAGAAATCATTCTCCTTTTCTTTTCATATAAGACTATTCACAGTCCATCTCAATGTTTCTCAACCTTTCCTTCATTATCACTCCTTTAAGGAGTCTTTTTAGATATTTTTTCCTACTCCTACCCCTCCATGAAATTTAAATGCTGCACATATACTGTATCTGTCATGTACTGTATGTCTATATGTGCTTTATAAATAAAAATAAGATAGTTTGCCCCCTTAGAACCACTTTCACCCCCTTGGGGGACATAATTGCCCCCATGGTCTAACCTGCCTACCTCCAGAATGTCATCACCTACCCTCTCCCCTTTGTCTGTTATACTCACCCTCTTTCTGTTCTTCAAACATGCCCAGCTTATTCCTGCCTCAGGACCATTGCACTAACTGTTCCCTCTGCCTAGAAAAATGTGCCCTTTGATCACGTCATGGCTGGCTCCTCATTCTCTCTGTCATCTCCTCAAAGGAGCCTTTCCTGACCACCCAACCTAAACTCGCCATCACATCTCCCTGCTCGATTCTCTGCATTGTACTTATCACAGCTGATGTGTTACAACACAATCTTTATTGTCTGTTAGCCCTTAACAGAAAGGAAAACCCCCAAAGATCAGGACCTTGCCTCTCTTGCTCAGCACTGGCATCTAGAATGGTTCTTCCCCCACAGAAGGCACCCAAGAAAAGAGTCAACGGGTGAACACTCTGTCCTAACTGCCCATGATACACCAGACTGCTGTCGTTGACCTGAGCCCCTCGAACTGGCCTATGTGTTACTATTTTAGAACCCTTCAAAACTGGCTGGAAAAATCTTTTATGTTATTTGCATGGTCCCCTCTTGTTGGATGGACTCCTCACTCATTTGTGTGTACTGTTTATATACTGTATGTATATCTGTGCTTTATACATAAAAAAAGGTAAGACTTCTCACTCCCTACCCCACCACCACGCACCCCGCCAATGAATTGTTTTCACCTCTTGATATCAGGGTGATATCACCCTCTGAAATGTAGAGCAAGCCACACTCTCACTCCCTTGCTTTCTTGTCTTTCACTGGTCAGCTCCCCACATCCCTGAGATTCCGCAGAGTGGGTGCCTCCAGAGGTGGGACTGTGCCACGGGGCAGAGAGGGGCAGGCAGAAGAGAAGGGAATAAGGTATTACCTTGAAGATAGGATGTATCGACGGAAGGCACCTCCGTGCCTCCACCACCTTCTCCCTTCTTCCTCCAAATTTGCTTTGCTTTCTCCACCTGACTGCTGCTACCCACCTCCAGTCACTATTCCTCCCCTCCCCTTCCTACCTACTCAGCCGGTTAACATTGTGCAAGCTGCTCTGCCCTCACTCTGCCTTCTCCGGCCTCCACTTCCCCTTTCAGTCCCCTCAGTGTGGGCAGGATTCAAACCCACCACTTCCTTCATCCCACACTCTTTGTCAGAAATCTCAGCCTCTCTCTGATCTGTCAACTCCACCTCTACACAGTTGATTAAGCCTCCAGTTCTCAGCTAGTCACTAGCTAGACATTACAATTTGAATGTCTCCTCATTACCTCAAAATTGGCCAGACGAAAGCCTGCCTGAGCATCTTTTCCTCTTTCTTTGTCCTATTTCTGCAGGTGCCTTGCCTGGCTCCTCCTTTTCCTCTCTCCTTGAATCCAGGCCAGTTTACTTTCATCTGCACCCCCACAGCTCCTCCCCACCTCTGAGCCCATCACCTCCGCCTTGGACAACGGCTGTAGCATGTTACCCCAATCCCTGTATCTAGCAATTCCTTCTCCCATCCATCCTAAACCCTACTGCCCATATAATGTGCCTGTGGCATCTTTCACAGCAGTCTTCACCAGCTTCCCATGTTCAGCCTGACATCCATGGCCGGCTGCAGCCTGGCCCTCTCACCTCACACTGGTCCCCAACACTCCTGCCCAACTGTTCACTGGGAATCTCCTGACTCCTCACACTCAGACACACCTCAGCCTCTCTGCCCAGCCCATCTTCCCCTGGAGAAGTGGGGAGGGGGTCCTGCCCCTTCCACTTGCTTGAAGATCTAAGTGCTGACCCTTCCCCAAGGCCAGGCCCACCCCATCTCCAACCATCCCTCCCAGACTGTCTCAGTCCTCAGGCACTTCCTCAGTCCTGGAGCTTATTGAGATTTGCCTGGTCTTTCTCCAGCTAGACTACACCCCTTAAGGTCAGAGACTTGCCCATTTCCTCCTTTCATGCCACCCCAGTGTCTTAGCACAAGGTCTCTGCACAGAGTGGGTACTCAGTGAATTTGAGTGAGGGGCTGAACTGAAAAAGCCAACCCCTGGGTTGAGAAATCCTGAGTCCTCTCACCTGGATGACCACGGGCAAGAGTTTCCCATCAGGCTGCAGTTTCAGCATGACCAGAGGGGCAGCCAGGTGCCGCTGGCTACACAGGATGATGTTGGCCTTGATCCCATCCAGCAGGGAGAGGTCAGCTTCAAACAGCGTGCCTCCCTGGATGGGGGCAGAGGACAAGGGCTGCTGTCAGCATAAGGCATCTTCTTCCCACCCAATTCCCCGAAAGAAGAAGAAAAAGAAGGAAACTAACTCGTCTCCAATACCTACTTTGTACAGGTAGTGGATCATGTGCTTATTGCCTCATATATTTCTTACATGCGCTTGAATTAGCCCCAGTTTTATAAAAGAGAAAACAGATGGTCAGAGAGGATAGGTACCCGGCCTGAAGTCACACAGCTTATAAACAGCAGAACCAGGATTCAAACCCAAGTCTGTTCCACCCTATAATCCATGAGTTTTCTCTCTCAGTTGTTCCATGTTGACTCCTGATTAACAACCCCAGCCCTGACTCTGATTCTCTTACTCCACACTCTCCCTAAACCCCCAGTTCCAAGGCCCAGTTACAGCTCTTCATTTTGACTCTGTCTCCATCACCCATTGCACACTTTTCCTCCACAGTACGCTGTTCCCATTCAGGGAAGAAGGGCATGGAGCCGCACTTCTCCAGGATCACTCCAGATCTCTCCTGTAGAACCCCTTCTTGCCATCTGGCAGCACGCTGGGCCCCAGTGGACCCCACAGCAGCACAAATGCTGACCCCACCCCTATTTCCGCATGGCCTCCCTAGGGCTCTTATGTCCATACCTGGAGCTCCTTCTCCAGCTGGGCCTGCAGCTCCTCCATCTCTGGAGGGAACACTAGGCGGGCAGGAAGGTGAACGGAGAGCCTCAGCAACATGGGGTTGGCACCGTTGAGAAACTGGTACCCGAATAAGGCATCCTCCTTCCAGGAGTCCCACACCCGCTGTGGGATGGCAGTTGTGGAGCACACTGTGGGATCTGAGCTCCTGGTCCTGCCAACCCCCACCAAACCATCCCCACTTGACCCCAGCCTACCAGAAGGACCAAGGCCTCTGGTCTCCCAACCCTGGTTCCCTAGATTGGGTGGGATCTGGGGGCAAGGGTCCTAGGAGAAATATTGGAGTAGGGATACTGACCAGCTAGCTCGCTCTGGCCACACCAGAAAATCCTGTTGAAGTCATCCAGATCATTCCAGCAAGTCAGAACATTTAAAGAGTCTTTGACAGCTAGGTCTGCCAGCCTTCAGGGAAGGATAGGTGAAGAGTTTGAGAGTTATTCTCAGAATCAAACATTACAACCACAGGGCCTGGCCCTGGGGCCAAGTGATTAAAGTTCCATGCGCTTCACTTCGGTGTCCCAGGTTCGCAGGTTCAGATCCTGGGTGCAGACATACTCCACTCACCAGCCATGCGGTGGTGGTGTCCCACATATAAAGTAGAGGAAGATTGGCACAGATGTTAGTTCAGGGTGAATCTTCCTCAGCAAAAAAACAAAAAACAAACTACAACCAGGCATCCACCTTGGGCTGGTCCAGCTCTGTTCAGTCCATAAGCCCAATGGCCTCCACTAGACCAGGACACCTCCCTCACCCAGCCCCCCTTGTTCTCACCCCTCTGCCAGCGAAGCCTCAAAGTCAATTCTCTTGTCCTCCAGAAATCTCTCATCTACAGGGAGGTCACATATTCCGGCCCCAGCCACACTCAGAATTAACCCATCCTTCCAGTTACCCCACCTGCAGCATAGAAAAGAAATCAGGCATTGTTACTGGGGAAGAGTCAGCACCTCACTGTGGGGTCAGGAGGAGCTGAGGAGGAGGGGGGCTAACCGGCACAGCTTCCTTCTCTTTTCCAGCTCCTCCTCCCTGTGTTTCTTGAACAAGGCTTGAGGGTCGTCTACCACCGTGAGGCCTAGAAGTGGGGAGGAGGGCACGGGCAGTGAGGCTTCTCCTGACAGCCTCTCCCCTGTCCCTGCCAAGGGGGACTCTCAGCCCGCCCTTCCGGCCGGCCCCTGACCGTTCAGCGTCACAGCCTTCCCCAGACCCCGTGCACCTCGGTGCCAGCTCCAGCAACCCACCTCTTCCAAAGACCCCGCCCTGCAGGTTCCTGCCCCAACGCCCTTTTCTCTGCTCCCCCAACCCGCAACTTCTCTTGTGCCCCAGAGGCCTCCTCACACTCCCATCCCCGCGCTCGCCAGTGCCCTCGGGTAGCCTCAGGACGCCATCGCCCTCCACCCAGCGGTAACAGGAGAAACTGAACTCGTCTCCCCTGGCCCCGGGACCCTGCACGGAGATCCAGTTGCAGAACCACGCATCATCCTGAAGGAGGCGCCGTTTGCGCAGTTTCACGAAGAGCAGCGGTCCCAGGTACTCCGACACGTTCACCTTGAACTCCGCCTCCTGCAGGCGACAAAACAGTGTCAGCAAGGTGGGGCTCTCAGGAAGGGGTGTTTGGACTAAGCCCTGGACGCCCTTCCGCTGGTCCTCTCGGAAAGCTGCGCAAACGGAGCCAGAAAGAGAAAGGGGGCGCGCGCCGAGCAGATGTCTCCACGACCCGATTCTGGGTGGTCGAGTTCCTCAGCCCGGGTGAGGTGGTGAAGGGTAGATGTGGGGAGGTGCACTTTTTCCTCCCTGTAGTCACTGATTGTGCCGAGCGCTGGGCTGGGCACTGGGCACCCGGCGCCGCTCCGTGGGCGCTGGGACGGCACACTGTGAACCAGGCAATTACGGCCGAAGAGACACCGGCGCCCCCCAGACTCCTCACCAAGGCTGAGCGCCGACAGAGGCCCCACCCGGCCTGGAGGGCAGGCTTCCCGGAGGACATTCCGTCTGAACCGAGACCTCTAGGTGGAAAAGGCTTAGCCAGGGAGAATGAGAGAGAGGAAAAAGTGGGGGAAAGGCAGGGAGAAGAAAAGGAGAGAGCAGAGGCTAAGGGAGGGCGAGCAGCGTCGTGGAGCTGGAGCACAGAGCGCAAGAGGATATGAGCAGGACCAGATCGTGAAGTCTCGAAGGTGAAGCCAAGGGCTTTGGATTGGTGCTGAACGCAAGCGGAAGCCATTCAAATGTTTTAAGCCGGGGGAATGTTTTAAGGGTGGGAATGTATTTGGAAGAAATCGCTCTGGCTGCAGAAGGGCTTGGAAGGGAAGGAGCGACAGCGGCGAGGCAGGTAAAGAAGATGAAAGTGACGTAGGGTCAAGGGGACATTGGTAGTCGGGGGTGGGGCGGACATCAGAGGACGGATGCCGGAGATGTCCAGGAGATAGAATTGACATCGCTCCATTCTTGGTTAGACAGAGGTGAAAAGCCGGGGAGGAGCGAGTGACACCTGGGGGAGACAAGAGGCGAGGTCTGAGAGGTGGGAAGGGAGGAGGACTTCACTTGGCATGCTCCTTTGAAGCGTCCGTGGGACAGACATCCGGATCTGGGGGTCTCGGAGAGAGCTGGACAGACGATGGGAATTTGGGGGTCGGCGGAGGGAAAAAGTAACAAGAGCCAGGGGCGAATACCAGGTAGATGTGATGGGAGAGGGGAAGTGGGTCGGGAAATTCAGAATGTTCTCATCTCTTGGCTTCTTCTCCCCACCCTTCCCCCCGGTTACCCCAGCCCACCCCACCTCAGGTGATAAAGCCTGCAAGGTGGGAGATCTAGCAACAGTAGAGAAGTTTTAAACAGTAGCTTTTAAGAATAGAGAAAACAGGAGATGCACGGCCGCTCTAGGGACCCCTGCGTTTCAAGAAAAGAGAGAGCTCTCTGGAACGACGGGCGCGCGAGAGTATCCCCTCAATTCCAAATATTCCTGGGGGGCGGGGGCAGGAACATTTATTTTGAGCGCTTACTGTGTGCCATGTACCGCCCTAAAGCGCTCTACCCTGCGGCCTCCAAGCGCTCTTTGCGCGGGATGCGTGCGCCCTCAGCCGCGAGGATCTGGAGGCCTGCGGGGGCGCGTCTCTTGCCCGGTATTTGACTGACTTGGCCCACCCCGCCCAGCTCCGGCCAGCTCACCTTGCCCCGCGCCGGCCGCAGGCGAGTCCCGAGCGCCGCCTTCCGGTGCTGGCCGACCAGCCACAGCTGCACCTGATTGTTGGAGCCCGCCCAGAGCGAGGACCCGGTGGACACGCGGACGCATAGAGACCCATCTTACCCAAAGACGTTTCGAGCCTTCCGAGGGGAATGAAGAGTGGAGGCGCCAAATAATGGGGCCCAAGACCCCGCCCCTCAGTAGCCTTGCCAGGGCTTGGGGCTGTGGATGGCAGGTCTCCAACCAACCCCGCCTGGCCACGCACTGGGGCCCCCAGCTCTGCGCAGCCCAGAGCTCAGCCCTGAGCCCAAGAAGGCGGGTCCTGGAGGGGGCAGGGGATTCGGACCATCATCTTGGGGAAGCAGATGAGAATTTAGGGAGAAAATATGCAGGAAGAAGGAATCAAAGCCTGGCCCACCAGGCAGATGGTGTGTGTGGCTGGGAAGCCCCTCCATCTAAACACACACAGACACACTGGCCTCACAAGTTGGTTCATCTCTGCCAAGGGAGATGCTTGAGGTTGTAGGGAGGATGAAGGGGGCAAGGAGACCTAGTCTGCAGCAGCATCGGAGGAAGGTACATTCAGGCCACCGAATCAATTTGACCAACTTTAAACGCTCTCTTGCCTTCCCTGTGCCAAGTTCTGGGGTTCATTCCTTTTTAGCTTAAAAGCCTCCGCCTCTCTGTTGCCTGCAAGATAAAAATCCAGACTTCTTGGGGCCAGCCCAGTGGCATAGTGGTTAAGTCCGCGGGGCGCGAAGTTTGCAGGTTGGGATCCCAGGCGCAGAGCTACACACCACTCGGCAAGCCATGCTGTGGCTGTGTCCCACATGTGAAAAACAGAGGAAGATTGGCACAAATGTTAGCTCAGGGCCAGTCTTCCTCATCAAAAAAGAAAATCCAAACTTCTTGACATTCAAAGCCCTTGCTAACCTGGCCTGCCCTCCTCCCACTTCATCCCACCCCACCCCATCCTCATGCCCCGTCTCTCTCTTTGGGCTGGAGCCCTGCATTTCCCAGAACCCACCGTGTTGCTGGCTTGCAGTCCTTGCTCCGGGAAAACTCTATCCAGCCTTCTAAGCCCTGGTTAGACTCCAATTTCTCAGAGAAGTTTTTCCTGGTAATTTCACCCCTCCCCACTACCACCACCGGAGCTAATCAGCTTTCCCCTCTACTGCTTTCGCCCTGTGCATACTTCTACTATTGCATACACGTAATACTACAGTAATCTGTTTGTGTGTCTGTATCCCCCACGGTGAGCTCTTCCTAGGCAGGGACCACATATTCACTTTTGTTTCCCCTGGATTTAGCCCAGTATCAGGGTTTGTGGGTGTCAGTAAGTGTTAACTGAAACACACAGAACTGAAAGATCAATTGTAAGTCCTTCCCCTGTGGGAGACAAAGGCAAACAAATAACTCCCAGTGTAACTAACAAGGGAATAGTAAAGGGTGGAGTGCTATAAGCCTGGTAGGACAAGTGAAGTCCATAGAAATAGTCTGGAATGCATACTTTCTTACTTATTTTTTTAGTGGGAAGTGATTCAAAGTTCAGAAGGTACCAAGTGGTATTCACTAGCATCTCCCTCCCTCTTGGCCCCAAGCCACCCAGTCCCTCCGCCCCCAGCAGTCACTGTTCTGTGCACATTCACAAGCAAATACATGCCTATCCTTTTTGTTCTTTTCCTACACATATTTTACACACTGTTCTGCATCTCATTTTTTCCGTTTTGCAACATAAATCAGGAGATCATTCCATATCGTACATAAAGAGCTTCTTCATTCTTAAGGCTGCCATTGTTTTGATGCAGCATAATATACTCTACCGGTTTCTTATAAGTGGACATTTAGGTTGTTTGCGATTTTTTGTAACCATAAAAAATTTTTTTGCTGAAAGAAATTACCCAGTATATACATCATTTCTCAGATGTAAGTATATCTGTATACAAAATCCTAGAAATGGAATTTCTGAGCCAAAAGCATATATAATTTTGGCAGAAATTGCTACACTATTCTCCATAGAAGTTGTACCAATTTATACTCCCATCAGTGAGCCCACTGGTGTATAAGAATGCCCATTCTTGGGGGCCGCCTGGTGGCGCAGCGGTTTAGTCCGCGCTTGGCAGCCCGGTGTTCGCGAGTTCGGATCCCGAGCGCCTGCCCGACGCACTGCCTGTCAGCCACGCCGTGGCGGCGTCCCATATAAAGTAGAGGAAGATGGACACAGATGTTAGCCCAGGGCCAGTCTTCCTCAGCAAAAAGGGGAGGATTGGCAACAGATGTTAGCTCAGGGCTGGTCTTACCCACAAAAAAATTAATTAATTCAAAAAATGCCCATTCTCCTTCACACTTGTGAATAGTGTGTTGACAAACATTTTCACCTTTGCCAATGGTAAGATATCCTAGTATAAAACGGTACCCTACTGTAATTTTAATTTGCATTTCTCTTATTATGAGTAAGGTTGAGCATCATTCATACTGGAGGAGCCATTTGTATTTCCTTTTCTGTGAACTAGCTGTTCCAATCTTCTATCGGATTTTGGTCTTTTTCTTTTTGATTTGTAGGGACTATTTATATATTAGGAAAATTAGCCCTTTTCCAGCTCTATCACTGCTAAAAGGGTCCCAAAAGCAACAATGGTCCGTTTTACCTACGTAAGGTCTTTAGAGCCCAGATTTTGGTCTATAATATTGTTCTCTGCTAAAAGAAACTTGGGCTCCTTGAGGGTAGCTGATTCCATGGTTTGGGGCAGGTAAAACTCAGGATAAGCCTGGAACATGCTATTGTTGCTAAAAAAGTAAGAGCACTCTCAAGAAAGTCACGGGCAAGATGTACAATTAGAGGGCTTCCCACTGGCTGTGTTGTGACCTTTTGAGGAGCAAAACTGAATAATAAATAGGGTTAATTGAAATAGATAAATGTGTCAGAATGCTTTCTGTTGCAAGTAACCAAAAAATCAATTCAAAATAGCTCAAACAATAGGGAAAAATTATTATCTCAGAAAAGAAGAAGTCCATAGGGTAGGTTGGCTCTGGGGTTGTTTAGTTCAGTGGCTCAACAACATCCTCAAGGAGCCAGGGTTTTGTTTCTCCATCTTTCTGTCCTCCATGAGTTAGCTCCTCAATGAGTTACCTTCTTAACAAAATGGCTTCTACCACTCCAGTAATCCCAAACAGACAACAACATCCAGTGGGAAAAGAAAGATCATTTCTTCCTGTGCCTCCCTTTTTAAGAGAAGAGGAAGTTTTCCCAGAAACCGTCAAGCAGCTTTTCTTTATCTATTTTTAGCCAAAACTGAACACCAAACCCAAATCCTTCAAACCAGTGAGGGAAACGGAACCACCATGATCATCTTAGCTAGTCAGGATTTGCCCCTGAGTTACACAAGGAAGGATGGACACACAAACACATTTGGGGTCCCCACCAACAAGTAAAACAGGACAATGGATTGGGAGGTAGGCACCAAAGGGTGTCTGCTACAATTAGCTTATGAAAGAGCCAAATTCATAATAATATTAAAAGGAGAAAATTTACTATAAACTGTTACAAAAAAGTATAATACAAAAGAGAGTGATTATATTAGGATTTTTAAAGTTTTTATAGGTTTTAATAAGAAAGAGAATGTTACTCTATATAAGCATGTGTGTTTCTTCTAAATATACATCTGTTTATAATGAACAGATATATGCTCACTTCCAGTGGCAAATAGAAAAGGATAAAAGCAGGGAATGGTGTGTGAGCCAAATAGTCCTGGAGAAAATAGGAACTGTTCCAAGAACAGGAAGGACTTATCAGCACTTGTGGCTATACATGATAACCAGGTAGAAAGGAGATTAACCAGCACTGGTGCTCACACTCTGTGGCCAAGGAGAAAGGGGGTCGGGGTCCTGGGATGCCATATTAGCCAAATGTCCTGAAGAGGAGCCAACACAATCCTTCTCCCCCAGAAGATGAATCCACAAGGTGCCCCCTTAACCATAATAAGACATTGATAATGCATGCAGTATTTTTAAATAATACTAACAAAGCAAGTCAATATATCATAATGACAGAACAAGGATTCCATAACTCTGGCCAAGTGAAACTAAAGGAATACATCATTTCAAGGGGGAAAGACAGATCACAGAAACTAAAAACTTATGTGGAAGATACGAGTATTAAAAGACTTATTGGGGTAATAGGAGAAGTTTTACTGGAATACAGATAGCTCCTTGGCAGAAACAACAAGCTTCAGAGCCCTAAGCGTCAATCCATCTGCTGAGAAGCCCGATTCTATAGCCTCAGTGCATATGAGGATCTGAGACAATATCCTTTGGTGGGGGTAGGGAGGGTCTGAGAAGACTTCAGTAACACCAAGAAAAGATCAAAAGAAGTATTTTAGCAACCTTAAGAAAATATCTTGTTGCTAGAGAAAAACAATAACAAGGAGAAACCAATGAAGTAATGAATTAAATCCATGGTGTTGATGTTTTAAAGTAGATTTAAGTATAATGACAGTAGGTCTTGTAATCATTGTATTTGTGTCTATTTTGTGTACTGTTTAAAGCGTATTCAAAAGAATCATCACATTAAATTTGTAATTGTAGCTTAAATCGTTTAAGGAAATTTAATGAAGTTTGCAATCAATGTTTAAATATTAAAATTTATTTTTCAAAGTTCTGTTTATAGATGTGTTTAATAAATTGAGCATTAAATAAAACACAAATATTTGTAGGGTGTTCTCTCCATGGACAAAAATATCCTCAAACTTTAAAAACTCTATCAACAATGAGCATAAACTCTGTCAACAATAAACATAGAAAAATACCTGAAAGAGTGTACACCAAAGTATTAGCAATGGTTAATTCTAGGTAGTGGGAGAAGGTGGGGAAGGGACTTTCATTTTTTACATACTTTGAAATTTTTAACTTTTTACAGAAGCATGAGTAATTTTTGTAATCTCAAAAATTTAATCCTGAACAAAATTCAATGCTATAAATGCTATTATAAAAGCATAACTATCATCGAGTGTGGCTATAAGGGAAGCCCTGAAACTGAAGCTCAAGTTTTCTCTTACAAATGAAATTCAGAAAAATCAAAATGTAGTGGACAAAACTCATCATCTGTAGAAATTCTTACCAATTAAAAGTGTGGTTGGGGCCTGTCCCTGTGGCCAAGTGGTTAATGTTCTGCACACTCCACTATGGTGGCCCAGGTTTGTGGGTTTGGATCCCAGGCATGGACCCACTCCACTCACTAGCCATGCTGTGGAGGTGTCCCAGTTATAAAATGGAGGAAGATTGGCACAGATGTTAGCTCAGGGCTGGTCTTCCTCAAGTAAATAAAAGGGGAGGATTGGCAGCAGATGTTAGCTCAGGGCAAATCTTCCTCAGCAAAAAAAGTATGGTTGAAGAGTTGGGAAGACACCCAAAAGTCATTCACAGTAACTTGTGGGTAGATTCAGTGAGGTTAGATTATAATGCGGTTGTGACCTTGAGAGGTAAAACCTAGGCTGTTTCCCCCCTCCTTTTTGAATAGGAATATCTATAATGGTTATCCTATGCCTGTTCCGCCATTGTATGGTGGCAGGGGGAGAGGCAGGCAACTTTCTCTTTGGTTCACAGGTCTTCAGAAGGAAAGGAATTTCACTGAAGAAGCCCTACAAACACAATTGAGACATCTCACCCATAGCTGGACCTAATTTGTATGATGAAATTCTGGACTTCAAGTTGATGCTGTAATGGAATTAGACCTTGAAGTGCCTTGGAGGGGCTGAGTGTATTTTGCATGTGGGAGGAGTATGAATCATTGGGGCCCAGAGGGCATACCGTGGTAGTCACTCTTCAGAACAGCCCCCAGTGATCCATACCTTATGGTATTCATGCCCTTGAATAGTCTCCTCCCAAATTGTATCAGGGTTGGTCTGCATAGCCAATAAAATATGGCAGAAGGGATGGCATATGACTTCTGAAGCTAGGTCCTAAAAGACATCTCTCTCCCCTCGTCTCTCTCTCTTTCTTTCTTCTTCTCTCTATCTCTTCAACTGCTTTCTGTGAGACGTCAGCTGCCATGTCACAAGGACAATAAAGAAACTTCATGGAGAGGTCCACATGGCAAGGAACTGAGCACTCCTGCCACAAGCCAGTGAGGAACTGAGGCCTCTAACTAACAGCTATGTGAGTGAGCCATCTTGGTAGCAGTTCTTCCAGCCCCAGTCAAGACTTCAGATGACTACAGCCCCAGCCAACATCTTGAATGAAACCTCATGAAAGACCTGAGCTAGAACCACCTGAGTCTCAGAAACTGTGTGAGATAATAAGTATTTGTTGCTCTAAGCCACTGAGTTTTGAGGTAATGGTAATATAGCAATAAATAACTAATATGGTCTGCATACTAATTTTCTGAGTCCCCCAAACTCATAAGATTGCGTAGAGTCAAAAAATATTCATGATGAATGACCACTTACAAAATCAGTCCTCACTCAGATATTCCTCCCTTATTAGTAGCAGCTATCAACTCTGCCCATCTAATTGGCAGCAGAGTGAAACTTCAAGTGTTGAAAAAGATAGATGCCTTCACCAAGTCCTTGGAAGTGCTGTTAGAAAACTGATCAATCAGAAAAGCAATTGAAAAATAATGTTGAGGTAGCAGCAACACAGGCCTCCCACCTGAAATCATCCAAATGAGAACAAACAGAGGCTATTTATTCAGAGCTTGCTATATAGCAAGGGAGTTCAGCCACCATCACTTGTGTTTGGCAGTGACTCAAAGGCAGGCTGGATAGTTGGAAAACTTTACAGCGTAAAAAGGGAGAGGCTTCCGGTATTTCCCGTTTGGAGGCTGTTGGCATAGGAAAGTTGTAGGCAGGCTAACTAGAAGCAGGGGTGTCCTACACGATTAGTTAGGGGAGCATATTTGTCTTTCTCCAGTTGGTCTGAAGTCAGAAGCAGGAGCAAAAATTAGGGAAGCCAGCAGTTTTTGACCAAGTCCTGACCGTTTGGGGCCAATTGCTGCAAAGGCTGTAGTTGGGCTTCCCTGGCTGGTTGCTGCAGAGGTTGTAGGTCAGAGTTCCATTTTTAAATATGATTCTGGCCATTGTCCTTTTGTAGATTCAGTCTCTCACTAGCAATGTATGAGAGTTTCCATTGCTCTGTATCCTCACCAGCACTTGGTATTGTCAACTTGGGGGAGATAGGGGTGATTTGTGGAGTTTTTCCAACCATTCTAATAGGTGTATAGTGGTATGCCATTGTGGCTTTAATGTACATTTTGCTAATAACTAATTATACTGAGCATCTTTTCATGTTCTTATTTAACATTTGTTTATCTTTTTTGAAGTATCTGTTCAGACTTTTGCCCATTTTTTATTGGGTTCTTTCTCATTGTTGAGTTTTGAGAATTATAAATATATTCCGATGTAAGTCATTTATAAGATATGTGATTTACAAATATTTTCTTGCAACAAGGAAGGTCTCAGGAACTGAGGATGTCTTTTCATCTCTTAACGGTGTCTTTAGCCAAGCAAAAGTTTTAATTATGATGAAATACACTTTATCAATTGTTTTATTTTATGGATTATGTTCACCTGTGACTAACAAAAGGTCATAAAGATTCTCTCCTATGTTTCCTTCTAGAAGTTGTATTATTTCACATTTTATATTTAGGTCTGTGATCCATTCTCAGGTTTTATTTTTTTTTTTGGTATGAGGTGTGAGGAATGGGTCAAGAATGATTTTTTTTTGCATATAGATATTCATATGGAAATGGTGTTCCAGCACCTCTTCTTGAAAAGACTATCTTTGTTCCATTGAATTGCCTTTGAATCTTTGCCAAAAATCAGCTAGTCATATTTGTGTCTATTTTTGGACTACCTATTTTGTTCCACAATCTATGTATTTATCATTTAGCCAATACCACCCTGACTTTGTTACTGCAGCTTTATAGTAAGTTTTGAAATTAGGTAGTATGAGTCTTAAAATTTTGTTCTTCATTTCCAAAAATGTTTTAGCTATTCTATTTTCTTTGCCTTTTGCCATAAATTTTAGAATCAGCTTATTGACACTGACAAAAATTATTGATAATAATTCCTGTTATTTTTTAATTGGGATTCCATTGAATCTATAGATATATTGAGGAGAATTGACATTTAACAACATTGAATATTTCAATCAATGAACAAATTATATCTCTCCATTTATTTGGTCTACTTTGATTTCTTTCATTAGTATTTTATAGTTTCCAGGATAGAGATCATGTACATGTTTTGCTAGATTTATACCTAAGTATTTCTTTTTCTGGTATGGTTGCAAGCGGTACTTTCTTATTTCACATTCCAATGGTTCATTGATACTATATAGAAATAGAATTGACTTTTGTATATTGATCTTCTATCGTGCAATCTTAAAAAGCTCACTTCTTAGTTCTAGGAGCTTTTCTGTAGACTCTGGATTTTCTATGTAGACAATCATATCAGATGGAAATGGGGACAGTTTTATTTCTTCCTTTCCAATCTGTATACCTTTTGTTTACTTTCTTGCATTATTGCACTGGCTAGGACTTCCTATATGATGTTGAATAGGAGCAGTGAAAGTGGACAATTTTCCCTTATGCCTGATGTTAGGAGAAAAGCATTCAGTATTTCATGATTAAGTAAGATGTTAGTTGTAGGTTTTCAACTTTGTCAGGTTGAGGAAGTTCCCTTCTATTCATAGTTTGCTGATAGTTATCATGGTGGATGTTGTCATATGCTTTTTTCTTCGTGTATTGAGATGATTATATGATTTTTCCTCTTTACTCTGTTAAGATGGTAAATTGCATTGATTGATTTTCAAGTGTATATAACCAGCATTGCATTCCCAGGCTGAACTCCACTTGGACATGATTATTACACTTTTTATATACTGCTGAATTCGATTTGATAATATTTTGATGTGTATATATATACATATACATAGTCAGAAGCACAGGTTATGATGACCTAGGCTTGCAACTGGTGTCTGAAGTGGGGGGCGGGGTTGGGAGGGGGCAGTCTTGTAAGACTGAACTCTTAACCTGTGGGATCCGATGCCATCCCTGGGTACGTAGTGTCAGAATTGAATTGAATTATAGAACACCCAGCTGGAGTCAGAGAATTGTTGATGTGGAAAAACCCTCCCCACCATGTTGGAATTGGGTCCAGAACCCCCTTTAATATAGAACTATTCAAATTACTGTTTCTTCTTGAGTGAGTTTTGACAGTTTGTCTTTTCAGTAGTTAGTCTGTTTCATCTGAGTTGTCAAATATATAGTAGAATTGTTCACAATATATTTTTCATATATCTTTCTGCTGCTGATTTCTAGTTTAATTCCATTATGGCCAGAGACACACTTTGTATAATTTTCAATTATTTTAAATTTGTTGAGGTTTATTTTATGGCCCAGAATATAATCTGTCTCACTGAATTTTCCATGTGTACTTGAAAAGTGTTATTCTGTTGCTGTTTTGGTGGAGTGTTCTATAAGTGTCAATCAGATCAAGTTGGTTAATAGTGTTTTTCAGGTCTTCTATATCCTTGCTGATTTTCTGTCTTCATGTTCTTTGATTACTGAGAGGGTAGCATGGAAGTTTCCAAGTATAATTGTGGATTTGTCTATTTCGCCTTTTAGTTCTATCAGTTTTTCTTCATGTA
Source organism: Tapirus indicus (assembly GCA_031878705.1). Taxonomy (NCBI): domain Eukaryota; kingdom Metazoa; phylum Chordata; class Mammalia; order Perissodactyla; family Tapiridae; genus Tapirus; species Tapirus indicus. The sequence goes on from CM062932.1 coordinate 11,584,377, forward strand.
TTTTGAATCTTGTTGTTAGGTGCATATATGTTATGAGGACTGTTATGAATTCTTGTTGGAATGACCTTTTTCCGTTCTGTAATGTCTCTCTTTATTCCTGATAACATTGCTTAATGTGAAGTCTAGTTTGTCCAATATTACTACAGCCACTCTATTTTTTTCTACTAGTGTATTCATTGCATATCTTTTTCAACTCTTTTATTTTTAACCTATTTATATCATTATATTTAAAGTGGATTTATTATAAACAAAATCTACCTGGGCCTTTTTTTTTTATCCAATCTGATCATCTTTGTCTTTAACTAGTGTGTCTTTAACCATTTACATTTGATATAATTATTAATATGGTTGAATTCAAGTCTACCACTTTATTATTTGTTTTCTGTTTGTTCTCTCAATTATATGGTCTTCCATTCCCCCTTTTCTGTCTTCTTTTGGGGTTACTTGGACATTTTTTAGTATTGCATTTTAATTTACCTATTGGCTTTTGGGCTATTTCACTTTGCACTGTTTTTCAGGAGGTGCTCCAGGGATTACGATGTACATACCTAACCTTTTACAGTCTACTTAGAGTTAATATTTTTACCACCTCAAGTAAAATATAGAAACCTTACAACCATATGAGTTCCTTCATCCCCTTTTATGTTATACTTGTCATATATAATACATCTACATACATGGAACACCCCATCAGACAATGGACTAATCTTTGCTTTAAACAGTCAATACATATTTTAAATAACTTAAGAGAAGAAAAGTAGTTTAATACATTACCCAGAGAGGTGTCATTTCTGTTGCTCTTCCTTTGTTCCTGAAGTTACAAGTCTCTCTCTGGTATCATTTTCCCTCAGCATAAAGAAACTTCCATTCTTGTAGAACAGGTCTGATGCCAACATATTTTCATACTTTTCCTTCATCTACGAATGTCTTCATTTTGTGATCATTCCTGGAGGATTTTTTCACTGGAAATAGAATTCTCAGTAGACAGTTCTTTTCTTTAAACACTTTAAAGATGTCATTCAACTGTCTCTGGCTTCCTTGCTTCTAATAAGAAATCCACAGTCATTTGAATTGTTGCTTTCCTATCTGTAATGAGTCCTTTTTCTCTGGCTACTTTAAAGAGGATTTTTTTTAACCTTTCATTTTCAACAATTTGTTGCCTGGGCATGGTTTTATTGAATTCATCCTGTTTGGGATTTGTTGAGCTTTTTGAATCTGCAAATTTCTGTCTTTTGCTAAATTTGGGGAGTTTGCATTCATTATTTATTCAAATACATTTTCTGCACCATATTTGTTCTCCGCTTCTGGGACTTCAATGACACAAATGTTGGAGCTTTTGATATTGTCCCGCAGGTCACTGAGGCTCTGTTTTGTTTTTTTGTTTGTTTGTTTTTTTGGTGAGGAAGATTGTCCCTGGGCTAACATCCGTGCCAGTCTTCCTCTACTTTGTATGTGGGACACAGCCACAGCATTAGTGGTATGTAGGCCCGTGCCCAGGATCAGAAACTGTGAACCCTGGGCCACTGAAGCAGAGCACGCAAAATTAACCACTATGCCACCAGGCCAGCTCTGTTCAATATTTTTTAATTTTTTTCTCTATGTTAATCAGATTGGAAAATATCTGATTGTTCATTGACTCTTTCTTGTCACCTCCATTCCATTCTTGAGCTCCTCCAGTGAAATTTTTATTTCAGATGTTGTATTTTTCAGTTTTAAAATTTCCATTTAGTTCTTTATCATAGCTTCTATTCTGCTGAGAACATGTCTCTCTCCATTCGATACCTTGAGCTCATGGAGCATGGTTATAATAGCTGGTTTAAAGTCTTTGATAATTCCAATATCTGAGTTGTCTCAGGGCTGGCTTCTGTTGATTGCCTTTTACTTGAGAATTGACCACACTTTCCAAATTATTTTTATGTCAGGCAACTTTGAATTGTATCCTGGACATTTTTATTATGTTGAGAGACTCTGAGTCCTGTCAAAATCCTCTGGAGAATGTTGATTTTTTTTGTTTATTTGTTTTGGTTTAACAGACAATTGACCTGGTTAGTTTCAGATCAAGTTCTGTCTTACCTGTGAGCTATCTATGGTTTTAATGTTAACTGAGTTTTCAATGTTAATTGAGTTTGTGCTGCTTTGGGTCTGTCCCACACGTGCATCTCTCTTAGTCTGGGACTTGAGGGGTGGTTTATATCATAATTCAGTTCCCATCCTTCCCACGCTGCCTTACATCTGTTGTGTGCATGCAAGCTCTGAGATTAACTCAGGAATTAGGGGTTCCTCTTCTCCAGCTCTCTCCTCACCAGTACTTTCCCTACCTTGTCCAACCTCCTGGGATCTATTTTTCCTGTCCTCTTGCTGGAAAGAAGGAATTTCTCTTCAAGTTTTAGTCACCTGTGCTGCCACACAGTTCTGCATGACTGGGGCTGCTCCTGGTGCAAAGTGATGAGAGAATAGAAAGAGAAAAAAATAATGGAGACTCACCCCACACTCTTCAACCACAGGGTCTCCTTTTTCTGGTTCCTCTGGCCAGAAAGGTGGGTTTCCTCTTAGAGTTTTGGGTGTCCACGTCACTGCCCCCTTTACTGTTTGCTTTGTGACTCTGGCCACCCTTGGGCCAAAACCAAAAAATAAAAAGAAAAAAGGAGTGACTGCCACACTCTCGAGCTTGCAGGAGCCCCCGTTCTTCGTCCTCTGGCCAGAAAGACAGAGTTTCTCTCGATGTTTTTACTGCTATTACCTGCTGTGCAATCCTGAGGCCACTCTCAGGTCAAAGTCAGGATATAAAAGAGTAAAATAAACAGCGTAACACCTCAGTCACATGTTATTCTTCAAGTTCTCCCAATCTACACAACATTACTAACTTTACAGACTTGTCAGGTAGGTAGCCGCATTTTGTATTTTGTTCATAGTTTAGTTGTAATCAGTGGGAAAGATAGGCTGTATTGCGCCGGCCCGGTGGCCTAGAGGTTAAGTTTGTGCACTCCGCTTCTGGCGGTCCAGGGTTCGCACAATCTGATCTCGGGCGCAGACCTACTCACTGCTTGTGGAACCATGTTGTAGTGATGTCCCATATAAAGTAGAGGAGGATGGGCACGGTTGTTAGCCCAGGGTCAATCTTCCTCAGCAAAAAGAGGAGGATTGGCAATGGATGTTAGCTCAGGGCTAATCTTCCTCACACACACACACAAAAAGTAGACTGTTTCCAGGTTTTGACGGGAAGGGAAGAATAGGGAGTGACCAGGAAGAAACCCTATATATGCAATCTCTTTTGTGGATGGTAAAATGTTCTGAAATTAGATAGTGGTGATGGTTGCATAACTCTGTGAATTCACTAAAACCCACTGAATTGTATATTTTAAAAGGGTGAATTTATGGTATGTGAGTTACATCTCAATAAAGTTGTTATTTTAAAATATACATATGTAAACTTAAGGCCTTTTTATTGTTTTCAACAAATATTGTATTCCACATGAAAGTTAATTTTGAGAACTCCCAGTTGTATAGTTAGTCCCTGACGTAACTATACATGTTCATTTCAAGAGCAAGTTTATTAACAGTTCAGAATTATTCAAGCTCACTTTGGATACAGTTTGTGTCTCCATCCCAAGTCAGATGGAGTACTCATTTTGAAGTCGTGCAAACATCAAAGACAATTTTTTAAAATTTAATCTCAATCTCCAAAGTACACTTTGCTTTAAAAAAAAAAATGCGGACACAAGAGGATCAGCTCAGATCCTGCTCTCCGCTGTATGCAGTTTTTCTTTCCTGAGTTATCTTTTTCCTCTGCTGTCAAGTTTTAAGTTCGATTAATCAGACACAAAAATATTTGCAAACAGCTGGAATCAGCCTTAAACAATGCACAGCGCAGCATCAAGCTTTAAATTATTCCTTGAAGACTGACCACAGAAATTGTGAAGAAGGCCACTAATTATGCAACAACAAAATGTAAGAAAATAAGCATATACATAGAAAAAAGAATCAAATTTCAAAGAATAAAACAATGAATTCAAAAAAAGAATTCAAATTAAAAATCCATAACTTCTTTTCTTTTTTTTAACTGTAATTTTAAACTTTTCATTTAAAAAAATTGTACTGGCCTGATTATATAGACAAAGTTCAATAAAAGAAAAAATTTTTTCTGTCTCAAATTTTCTAGCCATAATTACAATTATTTTTTCAATTCATTATTACTAAAATTAATTTAAGGGTGTTAAAAGTGAACTGCTTTGGGTGTCAAATAAGCTAGGTACACAGCTGTCCCTTAGTTTTGATTGTAACAAGGATGGCACCTGTGATTAAAACTTTCCCTTGGACATTGGGACAGATTGTATTTTTCAAATACGGCTGCCTCATTGATTTTCCCATTGAGTGATGCACTCCATGTTCAGTCTGCTTGCTCTTGAGTGGACCCTTGTGACCACCTCAACAAATAGAGTACAACAGAAGTGACATTCTGTGACTTCCAAGACTAGGTCATAAAATTTCATGCACTTCCTTCCACTTTGTTCTCTTGGAACCCAGCCACCATGCTGTGAGGAAGCCCAAGCCACATGGCAAGGCCACATGTAGATGTTTGTTCCAGCTGATAAGCAGAATAAGCACCACATGTGTGAGCAAGGAAGTCTTCAAGATGACTCCAGTTCCAGTCACAACCTGACTACAATCACATGAGAGATTCTAAGTGAGAAACACCTAGCCCAGGTGACCCCAAGAACCATTAGAGACAATAATAAAATTATTGTCAATATTTCAAGCCTCCAAGTTTTGGGGTGATCTGTTGCTAGCAGTTAGTACCCAGAACAGATTTTGGTACCAAGAATGGGGTGCTGCTGAAACAAAAACCTAAAACATGTGGCATTGGCTTTAGGACCAGGTGTTGGGCAGAAGCCTAAGGGGCCTCCAGCAGACTGTTAGTGAAAACCTAAAGTGCTTCAAGGAGGTTGTTGGTGAGGGCTTAAAGGAAAGTAAGAGAAGTGTTATTGGAAACTAGAGGAAAAGAATTATGCATGCAGGGGCCGGCCTGGTGGTGCAGCGGTTTAGGTCGTGCTTTGGCAGCCCAGGGTTCACGGGTTCGGATCTCGGGCGCCGGCGGACGCACTGCTTGTCAGCCATACAGTGGCGGTGTCCCATATAAAGTAGAGGAGGATGGGCATGGATATTAGCCCAGGGCCAGTCTTCCCCAGCAAAAAGAGGAGGATTGGCAATGGATGTTAGCTCAGGGCTGGTCTTCCTCACACACACACACACACACAAATTATGCATGCAGGGGAAATTTTATGTATGTAGTATTGTTATGTAATAGTGCAGTAACAGGAAAAGTGGGAAATGTATCTAATAAACTCAATGATCTAAGGAAATTTCTAGGCAAAATACTGAAAGGACCACCTGACTTCTCGCTACCTATGATAAAATGGAAGAGGAGAGAGGTAAGTCAAAGATGAAATATTACATATGAATGGTCCAGGACTTGCCGAGTTTAAAAATAAAGCTGTTTCTCACTCTCAGCCATTCCAGATGACTCACAATGACAAAATTAAGAACTGGCTTCCGGGCAGAGATCAAATCCAGGCCATTTTCAGGAAAACATGGTCTAAAGATTAAACCAAAGGTGTAATTGTAAAATCATTTGTTAAAACCTCAAAAAGATTTAAGGTGGTGCTTCACACCGACAAAAGCCTTTTAAGGATCTTAAGGGTATGTCTGGCAAAATTTCTCTGTTAAAACAAAAGGGCTTTTAAGAATCTTAAGGGCAAGGAGTTCAAGCTAGAGAAGAAATTATCATAATGAGATTTATATATGGGTTTTGTCTAATAGATTGGATTATAATTGATACATACAACACCCACAAGGTTTTGTTTTATTTTAATTATATGAGCTTGAACTGAAAAGAACAGAAACAGTACAAACAGAAAAGAAAACTTTAGACCCGCAAACTTCTACAAGCAAGAATCAGGCTAAGACTACTCACTTACAAACAGGGGCTGCTGTTTATGGAAAAGGAAGGATGGCGTGTAGGAGAAAGCTAAGATCTAGCGGGGGAAGCCAAGAGCCACAGTGAGCTCACATGCAGTGAAACTGAGCCCTAATCAAGCAGCTATACCTGAGAACCACACCCAAGAAGCTTCATCCTCATCTGGAAGAGACCCTGGACTTTAAAGTGATGCCATAATGGGATGTGACTTTGGGGAGGGACTGAGTGTACTTTGCATATGGGAGGGATATGAGTTGTGGTCAGAGGGTGGACTGTGATAGCTTGTGTTTTCCAAATATTTCCACAATAACATATAACATCCCACATGCTCTTTTGTAATACTGATATTCCTCTCATTGAATGATGGGGTCTAGTCCTCCCATCTTGTGTACCTGAATGGACTTCTGTGACTGCCTCAACCAATGGAATATGATGGAAGCGGTGTTATGCGACTTCTAAGACTAGGTTAAATGTCATGCTCTTCCTTGCACCTTGTTTTCTTGGGATACTTGCTCTTGGAACCTAGCCACCATGTAGTGAGGAAACCCAGGCCACATGGAGAGGCCACATGGAGATGTTCTGGCCAACAGCCCTAACTTGAGATCTCAATCAACAGCCAATATTGACCACCAGACAAGGTAAATGAGGAAGCCTTTGAGATGACTCTAGCCTCAGCCACTGTCTGACTACAACTACATGATATTCCCCAAGTGAGAATAACATCTGAGGCCCGTTAATGGCCAGAACTGTTAAAAGATAACAATAAAATGATTGTTAATGTTTTAAGTCACTAAGTTTTGGGATGATTCACTATGCAACAATAGATAATTGGAACAGACATGCAGAAACCAAGGACAAGAAGGAGAAGGCCTATAGAGAAGAGCTACCCTAGTCCTTGTAGCAAAAAGGGTTGACAAAAACTGCAGGCCCCTTGCCTTACAAGACACAGAACCCAAAGGCAAGGCATATGGAGGGCAAACAGGGCATATGTCTGCCCAGTGGTGTTCTACTTTGTGGATGTCAAGACGTATGTGGAGCCCCTAGCTGAATCAAGTGACAAAAAACACCAGGTTGGATATACAACTAGTTTTCCAGGTCACCCTTCAACTGACTTTTTTCCAACCCCCACCCAACATCAACAGATATGTCAACATCATATATGATATGTCAATATCATATATCAATGCTAATGAGGGTAATGTAGGTTTTGCAAAGGAGACATCATGGAGGAAAGGGTTGAAAGTTTTTAACTCATCTCTAAATAACCAGAAAGAATCAGGAAATAATACCCCAAAAGGGGCCTCAGGGAAGGGTCCTGTCCAACCCTTTGGGGGTAAAGAAGGAAAGTATTGGGCTGAGTCAGATGAGGCCCAGGGGTCACAAGTAAATACCGTGCTCTTTCTCCTCCTCATCTACCTCTCAAGGAAAGAATTTGTGTAGTAATCTTGTGGTGATAGAAAATAATTTTTCTGGAAAGCATGTAACAGGGTAAAGGGGTGAAGATTTTATTCTTCTCACAGCTGTGTGAATTCCTCCTAGGAAATGACTTAAGAGGGGCCATTGAGACAGATTTTTAAAGAAATCTTGAGAACTTTGAACAAACCCAAATCTTGTAATTTGGGGAGCGGTTCAAGAAAATACAACCTAAAATGCAAGAGCCCAGGAGGTTTCAGCAGGCTTCTAGGCTACATATAGACCAAAAAATGAATAAACAGATGAATGAATAAACAATTACAGCACAGTTATTGACACCTTCCTCTCTTACTTTTTATGGTTAGAAACGCATTTATTGTTTAAAATTCAGGATATTTTTAGCTCAAAATCTGTCAAAATCAAAAGAAAGTTAATTATTCAGCCATTGGATGCTGAGCTGGGAGTTAAAGCAGATACCTAATGATTGGGTCTCTTGACCAAAAGAGAGATAAGGAGACTGTAAAAAGAAAATGACCAGACTCTGTATTTTATACGGAACACAATCTCATTTAAAAATCATCATACAGGGGTCGGCCCTGTGGCGTAGTGGTTAAGTTTGCGCTCTCTGCTTCAGTGGCCTGGGATTCGTAGGTTCAGATCCCAGGCATGGACCTATGCACCACTCATCAAGCCGTGCTGTGGTAGCCTCCCACATACAAAATAGAGGAAGGTTGGCACAGATGTTAGCTCAGGGCCGATCTTCCTCACCAAAAAAAAAAAAAATCATCATACAGTTCAAGAAAAACAACCAGGTGCCAATTTAAAATGTACAGATTTTTTTTTTAATCAATGGGTAAAATTCAACTTAACAACTTCAAAACTTTTAGGACTATGTGAATATTGCTGGGCCAGCTTCAAGACAAAATAAAATTCTTCATTAGGAATCCAAAAATGTAGGAAAACTAAAAAATAGAGCAGAAACCTGGAGTCCATAGTCTGGTTTGTGCAGACATGTACCGAACAGCTTCAGAGTGCTCTTGGAAGAAAAGGAATGACGGTTTGTCATTTGATTGCCCCTTGGACCTTCTGCAGCTCTTCAACGGACTTCCATGGTCAGTTGATTGTGAAGAGCTTTAGAGGCTCACTAGGACCCACAGCTTCCCAAGGCTCTCAATTCTTTTGCCATCAATATCACGGCAGATTTTCAAAGGAAACAGAAAAACCTGAGGCTCTGTGGGCTGCAAAGACAATGATGGCTCCAGCCATGGTATAACTACACCGTCCATCAGTTGGGTGGGGCTGAGGAAGATGACGTTGTTTATTTTAGAACTCCGGAATTCTTTTTAAATCCCAAATGTCTTATATGGGAGCAAAGTCTAGGAAATGGTTATAAAAGAAAAATGCCTTGTAGAAAACTCTTGAATGATTTTTAATTAAATTATATGGGCAGTCCAAGCTTATTACTTAATCCTTCACTTTTAAATCCACACCCTACATTAAGTTCAAAGTAAACGAACTGAACTGAAAACATCCAATTCCTTGTAAACTGTTTGCAAGATAAAGTATCATTTTTCAAATGACACCATATTACTTGGAAATGCACAGGAAATTTTTCAATATCTATGACGTTATGAATAGGTGACTGTGGAATTTTGGAAACACCTCAGATTCAGTATAAGGTAACCTGAGCCATAAGACTCTAAGAGACAAGATTAAGAAAAGCAGGGTATTATGCTAAGTGAAATAAGCCAAAGACAAACACTGCATGATTTCACTCATATGTGGAGGATAAACGAACACATGAATAAGGAGAACAGATTAGAGGCTACCAGAGGGGAAGGGGTTGGGAGGAGGGTGAGAGTGGTAAAAGGGCACATATGTATGGTGGCAGATAAAAACTAGACTATTGGTGAACAGGATGCAGTCTATATAGAAACTGAAATATACTCATGTACACCTGAAATTTACACAATGTTATAAGCCAATATGACCTCGATAAAATAAAAAAAGAAAAGGAAAACACTTGTAAATGTTCTAACTGAAGACAGAGTATGTTAACAGAAAGGGGAACCTGAAGAACAAGTGTCAGGTCAAACATCCATCAGGATACCTGAGAGACGTCATTACCCGAAATGTCTGTAAAGGGGAGAGATGGGGTGGGGGCCTTTGTGCCAGGGGCATTTCTAACACATTCACAAATTTTAGGATTTTCTATTCGGGGATTGGAAGGAAAAAGAACACTAGCTTAACTGACTGGAATATCTCTGCCACTGATTTATGATGGTGCCTTCAGTTTAACGTACAGAAGATGCATCCCATTCCATAGAGTCCTAGACTTCCGGTGAAGAATGACTACATCCAAAGGGAGCCACCTAACCTGGAGGTTTCCAGTGGCCTGCCACAGAGCTGTCTCCTTTAATCCTGTCCTCATTCTTGAAGACATCATACTTGAACTGACAGGAAAGTTTTATCTTGGTGCTTCCAACAACCTTGTTTCCCAAGTCCAGATAGCCCCCACTTTAGTCCTCACAAGACAGACTGAGCTGAAGCACACCCCAGCGTGACCCCTCTAATCTGTGTTCCATGAGCATAGAAGGGCGGGAACCAGGAAGAATTGGAACGTTCTTCACCAGTGCGCCTTTCTTCCCATGGCAAAGAGCAGAGTATGGCTCAAGGATGGGGCAGGGAATAGGGTTGTGTAGCGGTCCCTACAGACTGCCTCAAACACAGAGCACACAATATATAAGGTAAACACACTAAAGTTTGGCATCTGCCATTTTTTATTCCTAAAACAATATATCCATCTACTCCACACTTTTCCTGAGAAAGCTGGCCTACTTCACAGTCCAAAGAGATACTGCAGACACTTCTGATAAAGAATGGATGATCAAACACACCTTTATCTCCACTCCCTCCTAAAGCCCCATACTAACGACAATAAAGGAATTTTTTTAAAACATATAAACCCACAAGAACAAAGACAGCAGGAGACATGCCAACTGCAGGTGAGAGATGTCAACAAATTTTGTCACCTGGAAGCAGTCAGGGGATAACTGCCTCAACAGATTGGAAAAAGATAAAAAACTAGATGTGTGAAGGGGGACAGAACTGGGATTATAAAACTCCAAGAAGCAAGCCAATTCCTGACACAGAATCCTGAAAAGGCTCAATAACTGAAGGCACCAGGTACCTCTGAAGGCATGGGTGCAGACTAGGACTGGCCTCTGGAAAATTCACTGAAAATCCTTAATGGCAGCAGATCTCTTCCCCCAGTCTGCGTAGCCAGACAATTACCTCTGCCCAGCCCTGGAGGAAAAGTATAAGTTTCCTTCCTGGGAAGGAAGGAAGGGTGCTGAGAGCCAGGGTGCAATTTTATGCTGAAAACAACATACTGGACAGGGGAATTCCCAGCCCCCCACCCATCCAAACTCCCTGAACACCAGCAGCCAGGCAGAGATAAGCAAGAGACAAGAGGACTCCTGTTTAAGGAAACTGAGCACAACCAAGTGAAATGATCTATAAATACTGGCATTTGGGGTCCTCCCACAAAATACTCAGGTCCCCACCTGATCATGCCCAGCAAAGCCCTCTGGTAGAGGAGTCCCACTGATGCACACACAGTTTCCAATGAGCATCTCATAGGGCCTTACTTTAAATACAAAAGATAGTCAAGCATCACCAGATGTCTGAGGAAAGCGTCTAGTGTGAAATACAGAGACCAAACAGAAAGGGGCTTGGAGAAAAGAGAGATAAGGGGACCTGAAGAAAACTTTTTTTTAAATTATCATTAACATCAAAAGAGAGATAAGAGAAGATATTGTAGCCATGAAACAAGAACAGGAACCTATTTTTTTAAAAAGAACATTCAGAGAATAAGGACAAGCCTTTGGAAATAAAAAATATGATAGCAGAAATTCAAATTTCAAAAGAAGAGCTGGAGGAAATGTGAATGAAACCTCCCAGAAAAAGAGAAAGAATAATATTTCTTGAATGAGAGAAGAAAGAAAAGATGAGAAAAACTCATAAAACATTTAAGAAAATTTTCTATTAGTTCCAGATTAATAAAACCTACCAAGTCCCAACAAAACGAATATAAACACCTAGACCAAGGCATACCACTGTGAAATTTCAGAATGCTGCGGACAGAGAAAAAATCCTCAAAGTTTCCAGAGAGAATTTAAAAAAAAAATAGGTCACATACCAAGTGAGTTCAAATGGCATCAAACTTCTCAATGGCAACACTGGAAACTAGAAGAAATAGGAAAATGTCTACAAGATTTTGAGGGAAAATAATTTCTGACCCCTGTACTGGCCAAATCGCCAATCAAATGTAAGAATAAAGTTATATTCAGACATGCAAGAAGTAAACCATTTTACCTCCTATGCACCCTTTCTCAAGAAGCTACTGGAGGGTGTTCTCCACTGAAATAAGTAGATAAGCCAAGAAAAACGAAAGCATGGGATCCAGGAAACAGAGGAGAGGCCAAGAGAATTTCCAAGGAAGATGGTGAAGGGAAGTTCCAGAATAACAATTAAATAGCATGTCTAGAGAACAAGCAAGCCAAAGTGAAGCAGGAAGTATGTTCCCAAGAATGAATGAATGTTTACTTTGATTAGATTAAAATTTGAAGATGTAGAAATATTCTTAAAGTTATTACAGAGATGTCACAACAAAAGGAACAGAATGAATTTTCCCCCTAAATCCTCCCTGCTCTATACTCGTTTATCTCTGTTTTCTCCTACTCCCACTTACAATGCCAGTCAATGACATGGCTATAACCAATCCCAAACTTTCTTTTCCTGCTGCCTTCTGACCAGTCAATTTCTGGCTTCCCCTATCATTCCTTTATTTATGTTTCATTCATTTCACAAAAATGTCAGTGCCCACTGTGTTGTTACAAGAGCAATTGTATCACGTATTCAGCCTAATTCATAAATTCGGAGGTCTTTTTTGAGTGCCAGCCTCAGTGCTTTATAGAAACTGAAGTGATGCAAGCAATAAAACTAGGTTGGAATTGTGGGCTGGGGGGGGGATGCATTCCAGGGGTCAAGGACCCCACCCATAATGACTGCATGGCCAGATGAAGAGAGATGCTTGGTGGGAGCCTGATAGTCTATCAATCCTGCCACAACCTGGACCTTATTTTTACCTGACATGTATGGCACTTCTGTTTAACAGGCATCTTTTTAGTAAAAAGTTATAAATCTCTTGTTAGTTAGGTTTATTTTTGCTTTTGACTGGAGAGAAAGGAAGAAGTAGATACTAATTCTAGAATCTAATGTTTTAACAACTAAGCAGGAGTTAGCAGAGGTGGCCCATACCATAGAGATCCAACCAACGGCCATGAAGGAATATAAGTGGGGATCAGGGAAGGGATGAGACTCGGGGGTGGGACAAGAAACGGAGTTCAGGTCACAGATGGGACAAGGGTACCTGTGATTTGATGACTTAAAAAGCTGAAATTCACAAACAGCTATAATGGACATTAGTGGGACAATTGAGAAAATTTGAATATGAGCAACATATTGGGTAATAGTATTCTCTCAATTGTTAAATTTCTTGACTGATAATCATATTGTGATTGTGTCCTTAATCTTAGGAAATACTGCATAAATATTTAGGAGTGTGGACGTATTTAAGGGTAAAGTATCATGATACAATTTACTCTCAAATGATTCGCTATAGAGAAAGCAAATGCGGCAAAATATCAATATTTGATTAATCTAAGTGAAATTTGTACAGCTATTCTGTTAACTTTTCTACAGATTTGAAAAAAAAATTCGTTAGGAAGTTTAAAAAATTTTCTAAAAACTTAAATACTTTGTTTGCTACAGTGTGAACGTCAAAATGTCCTGCTTCTTGGCTCATCATTTGGGATGGGTGGAGTTCCCCCACCTTCTTTCCAACACACCTGTCCCCGAATGCCCAGACAATAGGCACTCTCTCCAAAGCCCCTCTGATACTTTGTCTCCCCACTACCCCTACCCGCCTCGTAGATCCTACAGCTCTCTTTTGGGGCTTCCATTGTACTCTATAATTACGTAACAATGTCACTTCACTGCATTTATCCTTCTCTTTCCCAGGAGACTGAGACATCCTTGGAGACAGTGACCATGCAGTTTTTGTTTTCGTTCTCTCCGGCACCTAGCACAACATGTGGCCTCCAGAAAGTACAGGACATGACATACGCACTACACGTTGTGGAAGCAGTGAGTGGATGAGCTCACTGGATGGACAGATAGACAAAGATGGTAGGTGGCATACCAAAAATGAAAGCATGTAACCTCCAGGCTGGTTGACAGGGACTGAAATGATCAAAGTGTAATGGGTTTAGATTCTTGGTGTTTGAGATCCAAAAATGTGGCTTAAGCACTATGCTACCACCTGGGAGCTAGAGAAACCAACGATAGGGTAGACTGGAAGGGGTCAGAGAACTGAAGAAATCTGGAGCAAAACTGAGTTAAAGTATTGAGAAATATTAGAACAGCATGAGATGAGGGAGACCAAGTATAATCGTGAAGGACTGAAAACCAGCAGCTTCCTCTTGAACTCTGGATCACACACAGGACCTTTCATTTACTTACCACTTACTAATAGCTCCTCTAGTCCAAGCATTTTGCTAGGAACCACAGGGGGAAAAGAAAGCCTAACACACGGTCCCTGTTCAGAGGGTGCTACAGATGAGTAACTACCAAGGGAATCTCAGGGCAGGTTGTAGGGAGTTCACTTACCCAGTGTTTGAGAACAGATTTCCACCTGGGCCCAGGCAGGTAGAGACTGAAAGTGAGAAAGTGAATCAGGCACATGGGTGGAGATCAGTGTGACCAGGGGAGACAGGGCAGGGAAGTGGCATCCTGTGGGCTCTGAGAGCTGCCCCTCCAAGTCTCCTTGGCTTGAAAGGGGCAGCGCAGTTCCAGGGAAAGCCTACAGCCCCAGGCCATTCTTCTGTTGCTGCTGCATTGTCTTGTAAGAGGGAAAGGGCTGGAACAGACACCATTTGAGATGAACACTGAGTGACCCCTTCAGATGGTTAAAGGAAGAACAGCTTGGTGACCTCAGCCTGACAGGCCAAACTCCCCTGCTAAATTCAGTTTCTCAATCTCCTCCGGCAATACTCACCCCAGTCTCAGATAGAGCTTATCAAGTTGTAGGTAAGGTTTGCTTATCTCCCACTTTCAACTCCTCAAGGGACTGAGGGGGGACCACAGTTAACCATGTTTGTGATATCTCCCAAGACCCAGAAGGGATTCCTCCTCAGTTATTCATTCCCCCATTCATTTGTTCATTCATTCCATAGTTACTGAGCCCCGGCTACGAACCAGGAACTTCGGACTGGAGATACAGCAGTGAACCAACCAAAAACAAAACAGTCTCTGCTTTTGTGGTGCTTACACTCTATTGGGAGGAGACAAACTCCAATAAACTCACATTAAATAATATATATCAGGTGGTGCTAAGTGCTACAAAGGCGGGGGGAAGCGGGGTAAGGGCTTAATGATGGGAGCTGGGGAGCAAGGGGTGATTTTAGACAGGCTGTCCAAAGCCCCTCTGAAAACATCAGCTCTCTGCCCCTGTTAGGGGTGGTCAGGCCCAGAGCCTGAGATCTTCTAGGGAGCTTTGCCTCCCCCTGGAGGCTCTGACAAGAACCACACATGAGGCTGAGGAGCAGCCCTGCCCTGGAGGTCAGAAACCAGTGAGAGAACATGCCGGGAACTGAGCAGAGCACACAGCAGGTGGCTGCAGAGGCAGCACAGTGGCCAGTCCCTGGGTGGAGATGGGGTGGTGCAGAGCCCAGGCCAGTGCCCTCCCTACCCCATCTTCTCCTCCGTCACATGCAGAATCATGCTCTTCCGCTTTTCTCACCTCGCAACCCTCCCAGTGAGTTTGGCTCCCCCAACCCTTCTCAGACTGCTCTCCTTGAGCCCACTGATTGCTGAGAAATCCGATGGACATTTCTCAACAGCACCGTTTTTCCCCTCCTGTTTGAAGCTCTTCTCTTATTTTCTAGGGCACTGCCCTCTGCAAGTTCTCTTCACTCTCCTTTAAAGGCCCCTCTTGCCCCTAAAATGTTGATGTTCTCTGGGTTCCATGCTCAGCCCACTTCTCTCTTCATTCCGATCATATTCCCTGGGTGACTTACCCCCTCCCAAATCTCTGCAGCCCTGAACTCTCTCTGAGCTCCAAAACCCACATATCCAATTGCCTGCTACCCTAGAGGTAATGCTCACTCAAAGTGTTCTACATTATTGCCAGACTGTGAATTCCTTTAGAGAAAGATCTTGAATGACATATTATTTCCCCAATGACTGCTACCCTGCTTGTACACCACAAGCGCTCAATAAACCCAAACTACTATCTTGGCCATAGGCCCTGCCATTGGGGGGATTATCTCGAGTTTCCAGCTGTTTACTCTCCCAAAGCCCTATCTCTAGGGGAGCATAAGCAATAAGGACACTGACACATCATACTGACTGACAACAGAAGACTAAAGGCCTGGGCCAGGCAGCCAGCTCTTCCTGGGGAAAAGCAGGTCTTAGAGACCGCTCCCAGGCAAGGCCCAGCCAGCCTTTGGCAAGGGTCCCCAAAACTGAAGCATTTAGGACTCCCTGGCAGCCCAGCCCCAGACAGCAAGCCAAAGGGCATCCTTAGATGCCAGGGCAGCCTGACCTCCTCATACCTGCCCATGGCTACTGCCCAAAGCCCCACTTCCCCACTCTCCACCTAGACCACTGCACATTTCCTCTCTCACCTCTCAGGCCCCAGCTCTTCTCCACAGGCTGCTAAAGCTGATGGAAAACAGAACTAGTCAATTTTCTCCTCAAGGCTAAACTTTAAAGGAATCCCTGCTACCTAGAGAACAAGCTAAACCAGGGAGCAGTTTCTGAGGCCCTCCACAATCCACCCAGCCACATCCCATGCCACCTTGAATCACCACCAGCTCAGCTCCAGCTCTGGATTTAAGCAACCTGACGGAAGGCTCTCTCAAGCCTCCACCTATCTCTGCACCCTCCTATTCCTGCTAAGCCACATCTCCCGATACTATGCAACTGTTTGAGGAGCCCAAAGACAGAACCGTATTCTGATCCCTAGAAAATTCTACCATGCGACTTTTTAAAAGTCCTTATCAGACAATTCCAAATACATATATGCTAGCCCTCCAACTTTGTGTCCCCTGAAAATTTAATAAACAGATCTACATCCAAGTTACTTACAGTGATCTTGAGCAAGGTCTGGAGCACACTCCAAGAAATCTACTCCAGGATAACCCTGATCCATTATCCTTTGGATATGATTATTAACTGCTTGAGTACCACAACTATCCTAATATTCAGCCAACATTCTCTACATGGCCACAGCATATTGTAAGACTGTTGGAGAGCTTGCTGAAGTCAAGTGCTCTCCCCATTTCCACAACTATCCATCCAGAAACCCAGAAGGACTAGTCTGACAGGCCCTGTTCTGAACTGTGAACCCATTCTGGATCAATTATTTTTTCACAAAGCCAAGCTAAAACATGCCTTAATAACCTACTCTTCCTACCAGATACTGGAACGTACCATAAATCCATCAGGAAAAGACAGATTGTTTAATAAATGACATTTAGACAAAACAGTAAAGTCAGATCTGTACCTCATGCCTCACACTAGGATAAATTTCCAATGGATGGGGATTTAAATATAAAAACTAAACCCATAAAAGAATTAGTATTATAAAAGCATAACATCATAAAAATACTAGGAAACAAAGTGAAAATCTCCTAACAATCTCAGAATGGTGAGGGTTTTTTAAAAATATGACTCAAAACCCAGGAGCTTTAAAAGACATTAATAAATGCAATTAACAAAGAAAAATTTTCAGCATGGCAGAAACCACTATAAGCAGCCAAAAGACAAAAACAAACCATCAAAAAATTGCAACTCTTATTAGACAAAGAGCAAATTTTCTATAAAGAGCTGTCAAACAATAAGGAAATAGATCAACAACTTAATAGGCAAAGCATATGGACATTTCACAAGAGATTCAAAGAGATCTTAAACACATGAAAAGAGGCTCAAACTCTCTCACAAGAGAAATACAAATTAAAACACATTGACGTGCCATTTTCCATCTAATATATTGGCAAAGATCACAAAGTTTGTTAACACACATTGGTAAAGGGTTCGGGAAACACTCCTATTCCTGGTGGGGCAAAACCTGGTACAACATGCAAGATAGGACTCAGCAATTCTATTCCTAGCAATTTGTCCTATTTATACTTATGTGCAAAATGACATGTGCACATGTCACTTGTATACATGTACATATGTTTGCTTGTTTGTGGCAGCAAAAGATAGGAGATTGATCTAAATATTCACCAGTCTAAATAAATTACGGGACAATGAAATTCTAGGCAGCTGTATAAAAAAGAATGAGGAAACTCTGTATGAACTGAAATGGAATGATCTTCAAATTCTGTCAATTCTACCTTCAAAAATTATCTAGAATCCAACCACTTCTCCACCACTTGACCCAAGACATCATCTCTGCTAGCTGGATTAGCCACCTGACTGGTGTCTCTGCCACCACACTTACTCCCTCCCCTTCATCCATTTCCCAAGCGTAGTCACGTCAGATTCCATTAAAACACAAATCATATTATGTCAAGTCTCTGATTAAAACCCTCCGGTGGTTTCCCACCTCACTCAGAATAGAAGCCATACACCCTACATCACTGTCCCCCCATTCCTACTCGCACTCTATTCTCTCTGACCTTGTCTCTTTTTCAACTGCAGTGGCCTCTCTACCTTCCTTCAACACCTGAAGAATGCTCCTGCTTCAGGACCTTTTGTTGGCTGTGCCCTCTGCATGGAAAACTCTTCCCCCAGAACTCTGCACTGCTCTCCCCTCAATCCTTCGGGTTTTTATTTACTATCACCTTCTCAGCAAGACCTTCCTTGACCATCCTACTTAAAATTGCACAAACACACACACAAATATATAACATGGCAGATAAATAGGTGTTCTCTGTAAAATTCTTTCAACTTTCCTTAATGTCTGAAAATAGTCACAATAAAATGTTGAAAAAAACACCCATATGAATCTATTCGCCTGTCCTTGCTTTCCCACTGTACTCGTCACCATCTAACACACATTTTACTTATTTACTGTCTACCTGCCAACACAACATCTAGACTATACACCCCATTAAGGGTAGGGCAGGGATTTTGTCTGGTTTCTTCACTGCTCTATCTTCAGCTTGTAAAACTGCCTATCACTGTACCAACATCAAATTCCTGGTTCTAAAACTGTCCTATAATCATTAAGCCCTGGGGGAAATGGGGTGAAGGGTGCCGTGTCACTCCCACCCTCTCTGTACTATCTTTGCCACCTCCTGTGGATCTATAATTATTTCAAAAAAATATCTATTAATAAGCAAACAGTGCCTAGTACATAATTGGTACTCAATGTTTGTTGAATGAATAAATCCCAAGATTTAGTGAAATAAGTGATTCATATTAAGTGATAATATACTACTATTTGTGAGGAATAAAGCGAAGGATGTTTATACATATTTGCTTGTACATGCACACATTATCTCTGGAAGAATATATAAAAACTGATAATATTGGCTGCTCTAGGTAGAAAATCTGGGTGACTGGAGAACAGGGGTGAGAAGACAACCTTTTGTACCTGTGGAATTTTGAACCATGTGAATATATTATCTATTCAGGATACAATTTAAATTAGAAAAATCTCTCCTAGCCCCTTCCTCAGGGTCAACATCAGCTTCACCTATCTACAGTTTCTAGAGTTCAGGTTCTTTCCACTTCTGAAAAAAATCACTATTGCAGTTTTCACACTTCTGCACCTTTGTCGTTGCAGTGATCCTTAGGCTGTAAATGGCCCTCTCTACCTAAAAAGAAATCCTTAAACTTGAATCAGAGAAAAAAACAGCTATAAAAGACATATCAAGGATAGAGAAATTTGAATATCACAATATACATACAATATTATTGAATTACTGTTATAGTCATCCCTCTTATCCACGGTTTCATTTTCTGCGGTTTCAGTTACCCATGGTCAACTGTTGTCCAAAAATATCAAATGGAAAAATGCCAGAAATAAACAATTCATAAGTTTTAAATTGCACACTGTTCTCAGTAGCGTGATAAAATCTCTGTCCCATTCTGTTCCGCCTGGAATGTGAATCATCCCTTTGTCCAGTGTATCCACAGTGTACACGCTACCCGCCCGGTAGTCACTTAGTAGCCATCTCAGTTATCAGATTGACTGCCACAGTATCCCAGTGCTTGTCTTCAAGTAGCGCTCATTTTACTTAATAATGGCCCCAAAGCACAAGAGTTGTGATGCTGGCAACTGGGATATGCTGAAGAGAAGCCATAAAGTGCTTCCTTTAAGTGAAAAGGTGTAAGTTCCCAACTTAATAAGGAAAGAAAAAAGTTATATGCTGAGGTTGCTAAGATCTATGGTAACTTTTATTACAGTATGTTGTTATAATTGTTCTATTTTATTATTACTTGTTAATCTCTTACTGTGCCTAATTTATAAATTAAACATTATCATAAGTATGTATGTATAGGAAAAAACATAATATATATGGGGTTTGGTTCTATCCATGGCTTCAGGCACCCACTGGGGGTCTTGGAACATACCCACCACGGATAAAGGGGGACTACCGTACTTTTCTGAGGTTTGATAGTGGTATTGTGATCATGTAGAAAAATGTCCTTAATCTTAGGAGGAGATAATGTAGAAGAATTTAGAGGTGAAGGGCCATGACATCTACAACTTACTTTGACATGATTCCACAAAAAAAGAAACATGTATAGGTGGGTATAAATGTATTGATTATAGATATAGATACATGTGTGTATATAAATACATATGTCTATATGTAGACACAGATATAGTTATACAGAGAGAAAAACTAACATGGCAAAATATTAACAATTGAGGAATCTGCACAAAGGTTATATACTGTACTATTTTCCCAACTTTTCTACAGGTTTGAAATTTTTCAAAATGAGTTGGGAAGAAAATTTTTTTAAATCCCTACTAAATTTCCAGAAATTAGCTCAAATATCTCATCAAAGAGGCCTTTCAGGATGCACACATTTGGGAAAAATCACTCCCTTTTCTGCATTTCCAAGGTACTTATGTTCATACTTCAATAGTCTGACTGAAAAAGTCATGGGCTATCTACCTGAAGCCCATGAACTTCAACACTTTCTCATATATACACCTCTAGGCTCATGCTCATACATCATCCCAACAAGGCCTAGAGTAAGTGCTTAAGGGGACCAGACACTGACTGGGAAACGTCCAAATCTCAAGAGCAGGTAGGAAGGCCTGGGGTGAGGAGCTTGTCAAACTCCTGCCAGGGAGGTGTTGGGGTGGGGGTGTACTGGGATGTTGTCACTGGAAGGACCAGCCCCAGAACAGAGCTCATTCCCCATATCCACTATGGATACCCCTTTAATTTGGGACATCCAAGGTTCAAATTTCACAGAATCCAATGACCAAACTCCTCTTATATCTTTCACACTTTTCTAAACTTCCATCACAATCACTTAGCCTACTCTTTCAGACCAAGAAGGGGCTGTGTGTGTGTGTAGGTATGTGTGTTTACAGAGGTTCACTCACTAGGACACTTAATCCCATAAATTTCCCACACATTCCCACATCTGGATTAAAAACTCAAAAGCAGGGCTACACTTTCTTACTCCTTGTAGTCTTAACCACACAGGCAACTCAGCACATATTCAGCATCAGCAAGAGCAGAGGGCAAAAATTCTAAAATTCTGGCACTGAGTTGCTAAGCAACAGGACAGTCCATTACCCCTGCAAGTCAATGGTTCCTTCTGTGCACAATGGAGACAACAGGACAGCTATGGAGACATTTGGGGAAAACTTTGGATACCTTGAAAAGTCTAGCAGACAGGGGCTTCTGGCTGGGGACACAGTTGTGAAAAAGGCAGAAGCAGCAGTCTATATCCAAGGACATAACTTTATTGGAAACAAGGAGTAGGGGTGTAAGAGAAAACTAGGAATCAGGTTGTGTGACAGGTGGTGGCTTCTCATCATCAGGGGGACAATCGATGAAGTCAGCCAGCATGGCAGCTGTGTCATCCTGCTCCTTTTAGGGACAGACATAAGATTTGAAATAGTCAACACATACACAAAAGAGTGGGTCAGGCTGGGGACAAACACAAGCAGCTGCAACCCTTTCTCCTCCCCACTCGCCCCTCCCCACTCCAGAACCACCCTCCCTGCCTGGCACACTCACCTTCTCCTGGAGAGCTGCCACCTCTGTCTCCATCTCCATTTCTTCTGCTGCAGATGTCTCTGGTGGGGGTGGTACCTTGTCATCCCCAACCTCAGTCCCCTCTTCCAGCAGGGTTGGGGGAGCAGAGGGCTCCTCTTCAACAAGCTCCTGAGAAGGTGCCCCTACTTGGGGGCTCCCCTCTTCCCTCACCACCTCCCCCTGGGAGGGGAGCACCTCAGGGGCCAGCGTGGGGGCTGCCTCAGCCCCATGCTCCTCCTCCGCCCCTGGCTCCTCCACTTCCAACAGCAGCCCGGGTTCCGGCTCTGGCTCAGGCTGTACCTTGGGGGACTCAGCAGGGGGCAAAGCTGGAGGCAGGCTTGGGGGTGGAGGTCCACCTTCTTCTACCTCCCCTCCTGCTGAGCCGAACTCCAACTCTTCTACCTCTTCCAACTCTTCTTCCTCCTCCTCCTCCTCCTCCTCTTCTTCTTCCTCTAACTCACCTTCCTCTTCCTCAAATTCCTCCTCAAATTCTTCTTCCTCTTCTTCTTCCTCTTCAAAATACTCCTCTTCATCCTCTTCTTCCTCCTCAAAATCTTCTTCCTCCTCTTCTTCTTCCTCCTCCTCCTCCTCCTCTTCTTCCTCTTCCTCCTCCTCCTCATCACTGCTGTTGATATTAATAACTGTCAAATCTTCTTCCAGGGCTGGGGGTCCTCCCCCACCAGGAGTCCCTTCAGGGACCAACTGGGGTGGTGGGAGTGTCACAGGGCCAGGAACAGGAGGGGGTGGAGGAGGAGGGAGAGGCCCTGGGGCTGCAGGAAGCTCTTCAGGCTCCTCCTTGGCTGGCACAGGAGGGGAGGCTGTTGGTGGCCCGGCTGGGGCTACAGGAGGGGGTGTGGTGCCTGAGGGGGGTGCGGGCGGCAGGGATGGCAGCCCCTCAGGCACGATGACCACACTGTCATCAGAGTCGCTTTCCAAGGATATCTCCACATCAGATGCCTCCTCCTTATCATAGTGGACAAAGGCTGGTCTGGGCATTCTTCCCCCAAAAGTTTCATCTGGGGGTACAGTAGGTGGAGGAGTGCCACTAGGGGCAAAGACAGGATCCTCATTTGAGCCTGCCCGGTGGTTCTCAGGGCCAGGAAGAAGCCGGGGAGGTACAGACACCAGGCCTGGGACAGAGAGGCCTAAGTGGTTGGCTGTGGCTGGAGGTCCAGGACGAGCTGGGGGCACTGGGCCCGCTGAGGGCATTGGGCCCACCGAGGGCAATGGGCCCAAGGAGGGCATGGGGCCTGCTGAGGGCACAGGGCCCGCCGAGGGCACGGGGCCTACTGAGGGCATGGGACCCGGGGGGTGGAAGGGTGGAGCCCTGAATGGAGATGGGGCATCAGGAGGGGGAACTGGGGCAGCTGTGGGGCAGGTGGGGCCCATAGACTGCAAGGGAGGAACCCGGGGGTGGGTCAGAGCAGCACAGGTCACCAGTGCTTCTGAGCAGAAAGAGGAGACCTGAAGAAGGAAGAAAAAGTATGAGCATCAGGAATACAGGGTTTTCTGGCACCAGAGAGGGAGAGCCCACCAGCTTCAGAAACAAGAGAATCCAGAAACCAAAGAGGTGGACTCAGTCCCAGTCAGCGGTTACCTCAAGGCTGTCTTCTCTCTGGCCAAGGGAGAAGGCTTGCAGGGCACAAGAAAGAGGAGGTGGGCAGCGAGGAGAAGGTGCCAGCAGCAGAGCCAGCAGCAGGCGGTAGAGTTCACGGCGACAGCGGGAGCTGGTGTATGGGGAGCTGCCTAGGACCTCACCCTGCTGGACACCCATGACCAGGGGTAGGACCAGATCATGCAGTCTCTGAAAAAGACACAGGGCACACCTAGAGACATCACCAAGACCACCCAACCCTTCTCCAGGGCCTACTCCCAGGTTTGAATGGACCCACCTCTCGGGATACCCCCCACACACATGTACAGAGCATTGGCCCCTCCCTGATCTCCATGGGGACCACTAACCCTGTGAGTCTCCTCCTTGATGAGAGGCCCGCACATGAGGATGGTCCGGCTGAGGCCTGGGGAAGAAGAATGGTGTCTAAGACGCAGACTACCAACAGGATTTAGAGCAAGGGCTTCTGAAGCACTCAGCCCAAGGTGAGTATTCAGCTCTGCCCCTGCCTAACTTGGGCAAGTCACTTAACTTCTATAAGTTTGTTTTTTCAATTATAAAATGGGGATCATAAAAGTACTTCTACATATATAGGGCTTTGACAATATGTAAATGAAATGATGTAGGTACAACATTATAAACGTGCATTTGTGTATCTGGTGAGAGTTGGCTCTCCTCTTCACACAGGGTGAGGTGGTGGGCGGTGAAATATATGGGACCCAAAGGAAAGTCACTCATTAACTGCACAGTATCCGACTATACTTCTGCTTCCAAATTAGCGATTGTGTTGGAAGCAGAAAGCCCCACTGAGCAGCCTGCCTGGGGAGAATGTAAGCTCCACAGGACAGTGATTTTCCCCCATGCAGAACAGTACCTGACATGTAGAGAGGATATGCAAACAAAGACAAAATGGGACCCCGGAGAAGCAGTGTAGACAACCAGAATCCCCCATCTAACAGCAGGATCCAAGATTCTGCCTGCAGCCCTGGTGGTTGCGTGGCTGCTTCTGATTCTTCTTTCGGCTTCTCTGCAGGTTTTTTTTTGTTTGTTTTTTGGTAAGGAAGATTGGCTCTGAGCTAACATCTGTGCCCATCTTCCTCTATTTTCTGTATGTGGTATGCTGCCACAGCACGGCATGATGAGCAGTGCATGGGTCCACGCCAGGGATTTGAACCTGCAAACCCCAGGCTGCTAAAGCAGAGCCCGCGAACCTAACCACTACGCCACTGGGCCACCCCCCTCTCTGCAGGTTTTTAGCTGGTTCTGCATTTTATCGACACCTCTACTTCAACAACTGGTTTTGAGCTACAACCTGGGCCAACCCAGTACCCCAAGAGTGCAGGGCACAGGCCTCACCCACCTCTCAGTGCAGCTGCACACACATCGCTGTTAGCATTGCTCTCCCCTTTCCGGTGGCTGGGCGGCGCCATAGCCTCCCCCACATCCAGCTTTAGCTTCTTGGGGGCACTGGGTTTCCCAGACGGCAAACCCCCATCAGGGCTCCCCCGGGGACTGCGCAGCTGGTGGTGGAGGGAAACATAAATCACATAAATGGGCAAACAGGAAGACAGGACAGTCAGGAGACCATTTGGTAGGGAGGCTCATTTGGACAAGGGGCACAGGATGAGAGGCCTGGGACTGGAGCAGAGGCCTCATTCACCTTCAGGGCATCAGCTGGGGGAGAGATGTCACTGAGCAGGTGGGTGAGCAAGGCCTCTCCCGAAGCTCCTCCCTGAAGCACTCCTGCTGAGGCCCCGCACACCTGCACCCACAGCTCTAACACAGCATACACTTTGGTCCGCATGGTGCTGTGGAGTGAGTAGAGGACAGCTTGTGAAAGGGAGTCGACATGCCAGATCCTGCCTCTCATTCCTAGGTACTCCCAGCCCCTTGGAACCCCCCTGCCCACCTGTATCCCCTGACCCTTCTGTGATGGTCACCTGTAAGGCCTCTCCTGGCCTGGAGAGAGGGTATCCCTACCAATGCTCCAGGCATTGAGGACCTGGGGAAGCAGGCGGCTGATCAGGGCCCCAAAGCGCAACAGCCGGCCTCCACACCTGGGGGCGAAGACAGAATGGTGACCCCCGTTCCCAGCATGTCCCAGTCCCTTCACCACACCCTGCCCAATCCCACTCACGCAAGGATGAGCGCAGAGAGCAGGTCTAAGGCTTCAAGGTGGATAGAGGGCAGCAGCAGCAACCGCAGGGGACCATCTCCAAGCAAGCTCTGCAGAAAAAAAAGGGCGAAGAAAGTGAGACAGAGAGAGATGGAGGCAGAGTAGATGTGTGTGACTAAATACATGTGTACACATAGGTAAGGAATCCACCACCGACCCCAGCTCTCCCAACAAGATCAAACCCCCATCCTCTAAAACAGACCCTGGAAGGAGGTTGAGGGGAAGGATGGCTGAACCTCTCAGCAATGACTCAGCGGACCCCAAGTTCACTCTCCCCTAGGGAAGCATCTGCTACAAGTGTTCCTGCATCAAGTGAGAGAATCCACTCTGCCGTGCATGTGTGTTGGGAGCAGCACAGAGAATAACGGCATTTGGACAAAAGTAAGGAGCTAGCCGGACAACCTCAGGGGTGACATCATTTGGGGAGCTTCAGACCCCACCCTGCTTTCCTGGTTGTCTTGGGTCTTGAGGAAGGGCTGTGAACAGAGGACAAACTCCACTTACAATATTCTTGGCACTGATGCTGAGAGTCCGACAGATGACATCCAGGATTTCCTGCACAGGTACAGATACAGGAGCCCCAAACTCAGAGCTAAAGAGAATCAGAGCAGGGAGACCCTCAGCGCAGGTTCCCCAGCTTGACTCCACACCCAACCTCAATCTCCTTCCTCATGATGAAGATGACACTCCTTTCTCAACCCCTCCTGCTCCAGGCCCTTGCTCCCCCAACACTCACACACCTGAGCATGAGCCCCAGGCAGTGGGCCAGTCCAGAAAATCTCTGCCGAAGCCGGAGAAGGGCATGGGCATCGCCATCTTCTGAGGGGGAGAGCAGCACCTCCACTCCAGGCCCTTCATACTGCATGGGAGCTGGACAGAAACACAACCAACTTCACACTCTAGGTCTTCCTTCCATCCCCTCCTTTTTCATCTGTGGTGGATGACCCACCTATATTCTAATCCATTCTGCCAGAAATCAACTCCCCGCCTCTCTGGGCCACCCTCCCAGTTCCCTCCTGCCACATCCCCAACCACTTCACCTGTTTCTGCTCCTTCATACAGAGCCCCTAGCAGGCTGTGCAGTGAGGCCAATAGGCTGTGAAGCTCCTGCTCCCAGCTCTCGGTGTGCTTCAGGCCCTGAGAAAAGCCAGCCCCTAGAGAAGGCAGCCTGGAATAACACTCACAGGCCAACTGCAGAAGAAAGGTGAGAAACCTGGTCAGACAGGAATCCAGCTGGGCCACCAAATTCCCCGATCCACCAATGCCAAGAAAGATGGAGATCAAAGAGAGCTCGGAGGGCAAACGGAAAGGGACAACAGGGCAGAAAGACACAGGTGGAAACACAGAAGCAGAAGATGACTTGTGTATCTTGTGTATGTTAACAGGGAGGGAAGTGGGATCATGGTCCAAAAGTAGTAACAGAGAGAAAAGCTAAGAATAAGAGATAAGAAGCTCCAGCTCAGACCCCCACACTCTCCATCTCCTTCCTTTCCCTTTACCTGCTGGAGCTGAGGGCTCAAGGCATCCACCCGAGACAGGAAAAATGAAGCCAGCTTGCCCTGGGTTAGGGGAAAAGAGAGGAAGAGGCTGGTGAGTCAGCTCCAAGGGCCAGAGACATACACTCTGCCCATTCCCAGCAGCAGAATCCAAGCCAGGCCTCCTTCTATCCTGCAGACACAGGAAGCAAAGCACTCTAAGGGGCATCAAGTCTGGGAGCAGACACGCTCTCGTGGTAGAAAAACAACCTGAACGTCAGCTCTCGTCCTTAGCCTCCCTGTTCAGAGGGGGAAAGGGTCTGGCCCATGCCCCACAGACACTGGGCTCCCTCCTGACACAGAGTACTGATAAGCAGCAACCCCACAGCCCAACTCCCTACCAGCTTAGACAGGAAGGGAAGGTCCAAGCTGAGAACTGAGGCACTAACCAGAGGTGTGAGGGCAGGACAAGGTCAAGAGAGAAGAGAAGGCTGCAGAGCAGACATCTCAGAGCAGTGACTTGTCAGCACATGTTTGCTCTGCCTGCTATGTGAAGGTGCTGGAGCAAGAGTGTTTAACCTGGGGCCATAATTTATTTGGGGGTAGAATCAAAGGGGCCTGTGAACGTGATCGGGAAAAAAACATTTTATCATTTTCACTAACCTGTAAGTGAAACGTAGTGTTTCTTTCAATTATAAATGTAGACGAAAACCCACAGTATTATTACAGTACCTCTGACCGTTACCAACAGACATCACTTATTTTTATTTCACATTAAAATTATAGGGCTGGCCCGATGGTGCAGCGGTTTAGTTCGCGCTTGGCAGCCCAGGGTTCGCAGGTTCGGATCCCGGGCGCCCGCCGACACACTGCTTGTCAGCCATGCCGTGGCGGCGTCCCATATAAAGTAGAGGAAGATGGGCATGGATGTTAGCCCAGGGCCAGTCTTCCTCAGCAAAAAGAGGAGGATTAGCAACGGATGTTAGCTCAGGGCTGGTTTTCCTCACAAAAATAAAAAAATTATAACAGGTGTCCTGAAATATCATTTACATGCATCACCATTTGAAATTTCAGTAGTTATCAGACACGCTGCTAGATCTTGTTATTTGACATGTTAATAAAGGAGTATGTACTACTCTATTTTGTACTACTACTACAATTTTTTTTAAAATACATTTCACCAGAATTGGTTTCCCTTGCAATTCCATGTATTTTATTTTATGAATTTAAAAACATCCTGAGAGGGGGGTCCCTGGCACAAAAAAGGGTAAGAATACTGAAGTGAAGCTGTAGAAATGAATGAAACAGCATTTCCATCTTCAGTGGGATGTAAGCGTTAGTGAGGAAGACAAGATCAGGGTATGGAACCAACAGTAGCACTGTACCAAGAGGAGGGCAGAAGGAGGGTCGAGAGAGACTGATGCTGGGAGGCAGGACTAGGGAGGGCAGTACTGAGTTGAGCTTAGAAAAAAGGGAAGAATCCAGATAATGAGACCAGAGAGGGAGAAACACTGTGAGGAAAGCTACTCAGGAGATGCTCACGAGAAGCAGGCTAAGGCCTTAAATCCCAGGCTAGTGAGTATGGATGTAATTGGGGGCAGAGGCATCACTCACACAAAGGAAAACTTCCGGAAGACAAATGGGCAGCGACCCAGACACACGGAAGGGGACTTACAGGAACACAGTAGGAGCGGGAGCAGAAGCCCAGAGGACTCCCTACCATCTACCCTGGGGCAGGAACCACATTTAGTTTCCCACCTCACACTTCAGGGTTCTTACTGACCACAAGATATGCACTGTTTTAGCTGATCCCAGGGTAGAAGATCTAGAACCATTTCCCTTGAGACCTGGAAAGCACTTTCATATCTGATGGACTAGGGTTCGGAACACTTCAAACCAAAAACAATAACCACCCACAGGTCTCCTGATTCACCAGCTTCTCCAAGGATGATATTTCCTAGAGCTGCCAAAGCCCAACTATAGTGGCACTCAGCCCTTTTGGCCAACTTACTGCTCAAGTTTTCCTTGAGACTCTAGCTCAAAAAACAGCCCTGAGGCCAACAGAAGTCTGTTTATATGACCATAGTAAAGCAGAGGACAAGGACATGGCTTTGACCACAGGTCTACCTCAAGTGACCCACAAAGCAAACCAAAGCAATGGCTCGCTTGGAACATATCCCTTGAAATGCAGGTGCACATGCACACACGTACACATATAAACATACATCCTGGGTAACTCTCAAGAGTGGGGCTAGTCTTCCCACTTACTCCAAGGAATTACTAATCAATTTGGTGAGGAGGAGGAGGTAAAGCCGCTACAGGATTGACCTCATAGGCTCAGAATGGTTGACATCATTTGCAAGGAGTAATCCTGAGCTTGGAGACTGCAATTGCCCTGGGAGCTTCTTGGGAGACGGGACAGAGAACAAACACTCCAAAATGGCAATTATCAGTTTCCTAAGTACTGGTCTCCAAGATTTTCCAAGTACAAATTGCCCCTGGGGCCTCTACACAGAACAGATTCTTATCTAACATGTTGGCAATAGACAAAGCCAAAATCCTCAAAAGAGGGAAGTTCTCCAGATGATACTTTATTCTTAAAGAAATAAAGGCACACATACCCTGTAACAACATATGAAAGTTTTGTTGTTTTGTTTGGAAAGAGTACTCAAAATGCCAGCCATAACTTCAAAAACTACACATCTGACAAAAGGTTGTGAATTACAGATGAATTCTCCTGACTATTCACAAAGAAAATTAAGAGGCACTAGCAGGGGAAACACTAGGCATTCTAGTGTCCCTGACTATTCACATCTTGACGCTGCAGGTAACACTCAATTCTCCCTCCGCTTTCGTGGGAGGATGCAGGTAGATACAGACAACCCCACACCAAGCTGAATCAAACAGACATTTGCAGTAAAACCTCACAAACTGTGACCAATGAGAGGTCAGGGACAAAGATCTAGCCTGTATAATTTCAGAGGTTAATTTACAGAGCATTTTAGAAGAAATACAGTTTTTACTAAACTTAGTAAAACTTCAGTAAAAGAACTTTACTAAAATCCATGAGTTACTCCAAATGCCTTCCTGAGAAAGTCCTGTCCTGCCTACCCAAAGATTCTACTACCTGTCAGTGGCATTCATACAAAAATAAAGAATCTACAAGGACATGACCCCAAGTTCACTGAGAAACATGTGCTCCGGGACTTTAAAAATACGGTAAGTAATCAGTTACTAAAGCCTTAACAGACACCACCCCCAGATCATAGCACACATGTCCACAGAGCTCCACGTCTGGCTGACAACCCTTCTCAAGTCACTGACAACGGACCAGAGCCTATCTGCTGATCCTGTCTGTGTTCTTGAAAGCTTCTAGGGAGTCTGGTTCAGTGGAAAAAACACAGCTTGAAGGGCAAACAGATCTGACTCATACCCTGGTTTTACAGCTACCAGATATATAAGCTCGGGCTAGGTTAGTTCAATCCCTTTGGGCCTGTTTCCTCCTCCATTTAATTTCGTGACACCAACTCCACAGAATTACTGTAATGCTAAAGTGACACAACACACCTTAGACACTCACTCAGCAGAGTGTCTGGCACATAGTGGGTACCCACTAAATGCCAGTTCCCTTTCCCTTTCTTTTACTTTCTTGATTTGGTCATAGAACCATGGGATCTTACTTTCAAGATCATTTGAATGGCAAACTCCCCCTTACCTGATAATACTGATGACCAATACAGTTATACAAAAAAATTATTAATTTGCCGCTAATTCCAGTTCTCTATAGATTTATGCTTCCATCTGAGTAACAGGATGCCCAATGGTTTGTCAAGCAATGATGAGTATAACACCACAAGGGAGAACATCTAATCCACAAGAGAACACCTGTTTGTTCTCAGGTACTGGTTGGCATCCAATTACACTGCAAACAACAAATGAGCCAATTACAAATGGCCCTTTAACTATTACTGCTTGGCAGAATTTGTTAACCATTCATATTTGTTATTGTATTTCCTTGAAAATAAAACTGATTCTTTCACTGACCTCCTCCCTCACCTGACCCTCATACATTCTGCCTGTGTGACCGAACAAGGCTTTGGTGTATGGCCACCCTGTATGGGTCATGACAGCTTGGGGGAAAGGATAGGGAAGTGAGAGAGAGAGTTTAGTCAGGGATATAAGGAAAGAAGTGTTGGAGAAGTTGATATAGGGAAGTGATAAGTCAGGAAGGCTTGCTGGAGGAAATTATAAGAGCTTTAGAAACAAAGTAAAATAGGATGGTAGAAAAATGGGGTACAGAGAAGGCAGGGCACAAAGGAGTCCAGGGTTAAGAGCCTGGGCTTTAGAATCAGACATAGGTTCCAATCTCTACTTATCTCAGGCAAGTTACTTAATTTCAATTTCTTTATCTGTGAGGATTAAATGAGAATGCATTTAAAAGTGCTACAAGGTGGTATAATTATAGCTGTGGAGATAGGTGACAGAATAATCAGAAGACAGGTGCCTAGAAATCCCAGTAATGGAATCTGAAGTAAGACAGCTCTCAAGGTTTATGTTAGTGGGAAGAGGAATTTCCATGAATACTTACTTTGAGAGACCCACAAGCCCGAGGAAAATAGATCATACAAGCCTTCATTCCCTCCAGGGCTGAGAGCTCACACTGTGGGAAAAATAGAAAGTAAGAAAAGGCCAAGAGCCCAACGCCCGCGCAGACTCCATCTCCTCCCTGCCACCCCTCAAGGTCCCTTTTCCATATGCTTTTTCTTGGCCCTTCCTTCTTCTCACTTCAGTCCTATTCCCCAGTCACTTCCCATCACATTGTTTAACCCAATCAATGTGAGTGAGGGCAAGGGGCCAAGGGGCGGGTGGACTGGGGAGGTGTCTCACCTCTGGTCTGAGGCCCAGCAGAGAGGTGAGAAGGCCAGGCAGGTGGTTCATGGAGATGTCCCGGAAGAGTGTGGGAAGCTGGGCTGCATATCGGAGCAGGTCCCTCAAGACAGCCACGGCCAACTCCATTGTGGGGGGTGGGTCCTGGGACTAAAGAGCAATAACACCCCATGCTCCCAACCTCATCTTCATGGTCACCAAGAGGAGGAGGAATGAGAGGTATGACAACACGGGGCTTTTGAGAAACACCACAGTTAATGTCAATATTATCATCAAATCCACCAGGAACAGAGTACATGAGAGATATGGAGGATCCAAAAGTAACATATTTCTCTACAGAAAGGACATGTGTTTACATTTAGGATTATGGGCATCTGAGGGTCCTAGGAATTCATTTGGAAAAAAAAAAGTAACAAAGCCACATCTTAAAGATCTCAAGTTTCTGGACTCCCCCACACTCTATTTCCCTGCTAGGAATGGAGAAGAGCACTTCTCAGACTGA
This sequence comes from Tapirus indicus, assembly GCA_031878705.1. Taxonomy (NCBI): domain Eukaryota; kingdom Metazoa; phylum Chordata; class Mammalia; order Perissodactyla; family Tapiridae; genus Tapirus; species Tapirus indicus. Next base: position 11,616,722 of record CM062932.1, read on the forward strand.
AAAAGACTCTCAGCCACCACAAAACCACCCGCCTCTTCAAGCTTGCTTATGGCTGGCTCAGACCTACCCTGGAACGGTTTGCATTTAGAAGGACTTCCCTAGAAAATTAACATGTATCTAAGGAAAAAGCACTCAGTACATATCTCCTGCTAGACCAGAGGCCATGTGTCAATGAAACAAATAAGAATGCTTATTTAGAAAGTACAAGGGGCTGGCCCGGTGGCGTAGTGGTTAAGTTCATGCACTCCGCTTCAGCAGCCCAGGGTTCACAGGTTCAGATCCCAGGCGCAGACCTACACACTTCATCAAGCCATGCTGTGACAGTGTCCCACATATAAAAAATAGAGGAAGATTGACACATGTTAGCTCAGGAACATCCTCCTCAAGCAAAAAGAGGAAGACTGGCAACAGATGTTAGCTCAGGGCCAATCTCCCTCACCAAAAAAAAAAAAAAAAAAAAAAGTACGAATAGGTGGGCCTCCCAACTACAAAGAGGCCCTCAACACTGTCCAGAAATCCTACTGCACTGCTCTCTGGTTAACTGTCTCTGCTACACAACCCTTATCCCACCACTGTCACCTCTGTATAACCTAACCTGCAACTTCACAGAGAAAACTGAAGCCCAAGCTTCCCACCACCCAACCTGGAACTCCATCTTCATCCGCATCCACCCTCTCGCTCCCACCTGTCACACCAGAAGAGGTACTAGAGGAGGGCCCATCCAAGGACAATCCCTCTGCTGTGCTTTAGATGCCATCCCCTCCCTTCTTCTCAGAACCTTACACTATTAACTAGCCCCCTCTCTCCTATATTTCCAACCAGTCCCTCTCCAATGGATTCTTCCCACTGACATTTATACATGCTCAAGTCTCTCCCATCTTAAAAATCCTTCTCTTAAACCTAGTCTCAGTCATTGCCCAATTTCTCTCCCTTACCATTAGAACCTAATGTCTTAAAAGGATCACCTATCTTCTTTATTTCCATTCCTTCTCCCACTTACTGCTCATCCCAGGTCAATTTGGCCTCCGTGTCCACTGCTCCACCAAAAACACTTTCACTACAGTCTTATAACCCTTGAGTTCCTAAATCTGATAAACAATTTTCAGCCTTCATCTTGTTCCACCTCAGAGGAGCATAAACAGAAATAAGTCCTCCCTCTTCCCTGAAGTACTGTTCCCTCGGATTCCATCCAACCCACAATCCTGGTTACCTCCTTTCTACTGCTCTGTCTCAGTCTCCTTTGTAAGCTCATCCTCCTCTACCTGACCATTAAATGCGGAGTGCCTTAAAATCCAGTCTGTACAAGTACTCAATTTGATAACTTCACCCTCAGTTTCAACTGCCATCTAAATGCTGAAGACTCTTCCATTGTAAAACATATTGACTAAAGCCCCCAGCCACTGAACCCTCGAGGTTATACTCTGAGACATCTGGCCACTTCCACTCAAATCAGATCAGGGGCATGCTTACTAAGAGGGCTTCTACTCAATGCCCAAGGCCACATTCACAGTATTTTACCCCTCTCCTCTGACCCTGGTTGCCTTCTAATGTTCTGAAATCCAGGAGTCTTCCTGAACACATCCTCCCCATAACCCTAGTCCATCATCAGGACGAGTCCACTTTGCCTCTAAATCTCTCTTGAACTCATCTACTTCTCTTCATTTCTACTTCCACCATCCTAGTCCAAGCTATCGGGAATATTCTCCAAGGGTACTTAGTAGTCCTCTACATGGTCTTTCTGCTTCCATTCTGGCTCCTTTCTAATTCTTCTCCATACACCAGCCAGTGATATTTCCAAATGAAAATCTGATCACGTCACCACCACCACCACCTCCTCACCCCTACCCAAAACCATCCACGAATTCTCACTGTTCCAAGAATGAAAACCAAACTCCTTAACATGCCTACAACACCATACATGGCTTGGTCCCCATCTACCTACCTCCCCAGTTGCATCTCATCAACCCCAGCCATACCTTGCTTATAATTTTTCAAATGAGCCGAACTCCTCTTCTCTCAGGGCTTTTGCACATTAGAACACTTAGAAAACTTCTTAGCCCAATTTACTCTTACTGCTCAGTTCAGAAAAGCCCTCCCTGAACCACCGACCCTGATCACCTTCACCCACACCACCCTAGTCTGGGTCATATTCTCTTGCTGTTAAATGTTCCCAGAGAACTATATTCTTTACCTCCATAGCACCTGCCATAGTTTACCATTTCACACTCATTGTATAATTATTCAATTAAAGCATCTTCCACCAGAACAGGGATCAGTAAACTACAGTCTGTGCGTGCCTGTTTTTGCATGGCCCACAAGAAAATGGTTTTTTTTTTTTTTTTTTTTTTTTTTGTGGGGAAGACCAGCACTGAGCTAACATCTATTGTCAATCCTCCCCTTTTTGCTGAGGAAGACTGGCCCTGGGCTAACATCGTGCCCATCTTCCTCCACTTTATATGGGACGCCACCGCAACATGGCTGACAGGCAGTGTGTCGGCGGGCGCCCGGGATCCGAACCAGCGAACCCCAGGCTGCCAAGCGCCAACTAAACCGCCGCCCCAGAAAATGGTTTTTAAAGGGTAGGAAAACAAACAAAGAAACAATATGCAACAGAACCATATGTGATGTGTAAAGCCTAAAACACTTACAATCTGTAAACATTTACTTCATAGAAAGTGTCCCAACCTCTGTGCTAGACCCTAAGCACCATGAAAGTAGGGTCCAAGTACATCTTACCACTGTCTCCCCAGAGCTTAGCACACAGCCTGCCACATGTGCTCAGGACAGACTTGTTGAAGAACTAAGTGGAGATGTCATCAAAGGATGTAAAAGTAGAAAAAAATTAAAATGCTAAAAGAGGAAGAAAAGAGTAGGCAAAAAAAAAAAAAATCAAACAGCTGGAAAAGAGCTTTAGAGATGTCACTCATTAGAAACGCTAACGAGAAAGTGAAACAGTCAGAGGTTACAGTATGCGAAAGGTCAGATAAAATAACCCAGTAGATAAAAATATCAAAAAGTTTAAGAGGATTATTTCTATTTGAAGCTTATCCTTCCTGCTATCAGGAAACTGCTTCTAATTATTCTGTCCCCCAGAACTAAATGTCCAAGCCGCAAAGAACATACCACATCCAGAATGGAGAATAAAGGGATGGTTGTGAGAGGGGGAGGAGGCAGGGCAGCTGAATCCTTACCTGCAAGACCTGCTGAATGCTCCGAAGCCAAGAGACACAGTGCTGCTGGAACATCTCTGTGGGGCTCTCCCCCACCAGCAGGGACAGCAGACATAGGCCCTCAAACCTTATATGAAAGAAGCGAGTGATGACAAATGGGTGGAGGCGAGACTTCAGAGAAAGCTGTTTATCGCTCTTTTACTCTCACTGGGCTAGAGCAAGACGTCACATCCAAATCCACTGAGGTTTCTAACTCCTGAAATACTTGCAGGACTTGGAGTGAGGTGCGGGCAGCAAGGAAAGAAGGGAACAGCAGCGATCCCAGGTGAGGCATAGGAAACCTGGGAGCTGCAACACGTGGGGTTCAACTCAAGTGAGCTCATGAAAAGAATGAACTCTCCAGGGGCCGGCCCGGTGGCGCAGCAGTTTAGGTTGCACTTTGGCAGCCCGGGGTTCACAGGTTCGGATCCTGGGCGCCGGCCGACGCACTGCTTGTCAGCCATGCTGTGGCGGCATCCCATATAAAGTAGAGGAAGATAGGCACGGATGTTAGCCCAGGGCCAGTCTTCCTCAGCAAAAAGAGGAGGATTGGCAACGGATGTTAGCTCAGGGCTGGTCTTCCTCACCAAAAAAAAAAAAGAATGAACTCTCCACTCTCTTGGGAATGAAGAGATCTCTTGAATCCATGGGGTGTGACAACAGATGGACAGATGTATAGCCCACTTCCTAAGGAAACATCCTCCTGGAGAAAAAACAGGGTGAAAGACTTACCGAGTTTTGATAGAACCAAGACGTGCATTACTGAGGCCCACCAACGCCCCAACAGCTGAAAGGTTCTGGAGGAAGGAAAACAGGGAATTGAGTCAAGAATAGGATTCTAAAGACACAAGAGAATTTCTCCAAGCCCTTCCCTGCCCCACCATCTATGAAGCCTTTTCTGAAGTCACACCTCCTCTGAGGCCAAAATCCCATTCCAGAGGCCTTCAGCCTTCGCCCTATTTTCAGCAGGTGAAACACCTAGCAGCCTATCCCGCAGGCTTTCCTCAAATTACGTCTTGCCTGACCACTTCTCCCACTTCCCACCCAACAAATTAGTGCTACGCAGAGAAGAGCCCAACTCATCCCAGCTACCAGACTTCACACAGGTCTCCCTCACCTCATATACCTAGACAGCACCTAGCACAAAGACTTCCATAAATGCTTGCTGAAAGGACACTGAATTCATCTGTTATGCTTCTTCCTTCACCCCCAAACAAATCCTCCTCCTCCTCTTCCTGGCTTCCTCAGAGCCGTTAACACCAATACAGACGTAATCAACCAGAGCTTCCTTCCAACCCTCTCATTCTCTCACATTCTGGGAGCACCAAAAGAGGTTTCCTCTTCAGCCTTCCCACAAGTAACCTCTCCATCCCCTGAATGGCCAGACTCCTCTCATGACCCCTGTATCGCCCTAACCATACTCGTCACTCATTCGTTCAACAAACACATATTATGCACTGAGTCAGATGAAAGATACAGAGCTGAATAAAATAAATAAGGTCCCTGCTCTCATGAACGGAAATGTTCATTCATTTATTCAGTAAATATTTATGTAACATCTACTTCATGTGAGACATTGTTTTAGGTGCTGGGGAGCTTATATCCTAGTTAGAGGAGACAGAAAATAAACAAATGACCAAATAACAAATAGCATGTTGGATGGTGCTAAGTGCCATGGGGAAGAGAAAAGCAGACTAAGGAAGGAAAGGAGTAGGGAAGGGAAATAGTATCTTACGTGGAGTGGGCACCAAAGCCCTCCCTAAAAGGCCATCTGAGCAGAAACCTAAAGGAAAGTGAGAGCATGACAGACTGATACCCTCATACACCGCTGCTAAGAACGTAAAATGGTGCAACCACTTTGGAAAACAGTCTAGCAGCCCTCAAAAGGTTATACATAGAGTTAACATATGACCCAGCAATTCCATCCTAAGCGTACACCCAAGAGAAATGAAAATATAGGTTCTCACAAGAACTTGTCCATGAACGTTGATAGCGGCATTATTCATAATAGCCAAAAAGTGGAAACAACCCAAATGTCCACTGACAAATGAATGGATAAACAAAATATAGTATAGCCATACAATGGAATATTATTCAGGCATAAAAAGGAATGAAGTTCTGAGACATGGATGAACCTAAAACATGATGCTAAGTGAAAGATGTCAGACCCAAAAGGCCACATTTTGTAGGATTCATTCAAATGAAATGGTCAAATAGGCAAATCTCTAGAGACAAAAAGTAGATTAGCGGTTGCCTAGGGCTGAAGGGCAAGGAGCGGGTGGGGGGAAATGGGGAGTGACTACCAAGGGGTACAGGATTTTCTTTTGGAGTGATAAAATGTTCTAAAACTGATCATAGTGATGGTTGCAAAACTGCAAATTTCCAAAAACCACTGAACTGTATACTTCAAATGGGTGAATTATATATGGGAATTACATCTCAACAAAGCCGCTTTAAAAAAAAGCATACCGGGGCCAGCCCCATGGCATAGTGGTTGAGTTCATGCACTCCGCTTCGGCGGCCTGGGGTTCACAGGTTCAGATCCCAGGTGCGGACCTACACACTGCTTGTCAAGCCATGCTGTGGCAGGCATCCCACGTACAAAGTAGGGGAAGATGGGCAGAGATGTTAGCCTGGGGCCAATCTTCCTCAGCAAAAAGAGGAGAATTGGCAACAGACGTTAGCTCAGGGCTAATCTTCCTCACCAAAAAAAAAAAAGGCTTACTGTTAATGGGAAAAAAAAAGAATGTTTCAGGCAGAGGAGAGAAAAAGCAAAGGTTGTGAAATGACAGCACACTTGGTATATCTGAGGAACAGCAAGGAGGCAAACTGTCACTGGAGAAGAGCAAGCAAGAGAGAGAGGAATAATATAAGATGAAGGCCCCAGCAGCAGGGCTAGACCTTGTAAAGCCACAGAGGCAAATGCTGACTTTCACTGTGAATAGATAAAAACCATGGGACGAGAGAGGAATTGAGCAGAGGAGTGCTATTATCTGACTTACGCTTTATTTTTTAAAACACATCAACAAGACTTGGGTTGCCTTGTTGAGAAGGCATAAGCAGACAGAAGTAGACGATTACTGTAATAATCCAGGAGAGAGATGATGCAGCTTAAAGAGGCTGGTAATTGTGGGGATACAAAAAATCAAATTCTGGATATATTCTGAAGGTAGAGCCAACAGAATTTGATAACAAAGTGGATATGGGTGAAAGATAAAGGCAAAGATAATTCCAAGGTTTTTCACTTGAGCAACTAGCCATTTACTAAGAAGGGAGATACTGCAGGAGGAGCAGATTTTGGGGGTGAGAATCAGCTCAGTTTCAGATATGTTAAATCTAGGACGTCTATTTAACATCAAAATGCAGATGCCAAGTAGATGTTAGGTAGATGAGTCTGGAGTTAGGAGAAATCCTGGCTGGAGTATGAATGTGGGAGTTGTCAGTCATGAGGCTGGATCAGCTCATGGAGGTAGTGAGTATAAACAGAGAAAAAAGGCAGTACAAGGACTGGGTTCTTGGCCACTCAAATATCTAGAGGTCAGACCAGTGAGGGGGAACCAGTAAAAACAACTAGAAAGGAGTGACCAGTAGGGTAAGAGGAAAATCAAGAGAGAGTGGCATCCAAGAAGCCACGTGAGGAAAATTATCAAATACTACAGATAGGTCAATTAATATGAGGACCCAAATTTGACCTTTGAACTTGATATCCCAATGGTCACTGCTGACTTTTAAGAATTACCATATGACCCAGCAAAAGGGTATTTTGATGAGGTGTTTAGGCTGAAAGCCTAAATGGAATGAGTTCTATGTAACAACCATTATCATAATAATTCATTCAGGGAAGAATCTTTAATGGACGCTAAAACAAAAGAGTGAAAGGCTGATAAGACACAAGACATTTACATCATCTTCTCACAGGACGCTTGTTAATTACAAAAGAAAAAATCCTAACTTTATAGTAAAGAAACCTCCTTAACCCAGTGATCAAAGTTAGCACCACCAGTAATGAAATAGAGACATCAGGTGCCTCCTATATGATGCATGAAGAATGTCACATCATTTCTGCAGTATTCCTGCCAAAAATGCACAACCTGAGTCTAATCATCAGGAAACAGCAGACAAACCAAACTGAAGGACATTCTACAAAATACCTAACTTGTACTCTTCAAAAATGTCAAGATCAGGGGTTGGCCCAGTGGCATAGTGGTTAAGTTCGTGCGCTCCACTTCAGTGGCCTGGGGTTTGCCAGTTCAGATCCTGGGTGCAGACCTACACCATTCTTCAAGCCATGCTGTGGTGGCAACCCACATAAAATAGAGGAAGACTGCCACAGATATTAGCTCAGGGCCAGTCTTCCTCAAGCAAAAAGAGGAGGATCGGCAACAGACGTTAGCTCAGGGCCAATCTTCCTCACCAAAAAAAATAAAATAAAAACCCAAAAATGTCAAGATCATAAGACAAAGGCTGAGGAACTACTTCAGATTAAAGACTAAAGAGACATAACTACTCAGTGCAATGTGTGATACTGCACTGAATCCGGGACTACAAACTTTTCTTTTGCTAAAACACACTTTGAGGACAACTGACAAAACCTGGATAAGACCTACAGATCAGATAATTTATAGCATCAGTGCGAATTTTCTGATTTTAATGATGGGATGTCATTATGTAAGGGAATGTCCTTGTTTTCAAGGAAATACACACTGAAGTATCTAAAGGTAAAAGGCGTTACGTCTGCAAAACCCTCCTACAAGGACTCAGAAAAAACATACACAGAATGATAAAACACTGACATTTGGGGAATCTGGGTGAAGGGCATATTCTTTCAAATTTTCTATAAATTTTAAATTATTTCAAACTAATGTTATTTTAAAAAAAAAGAAGAAGAATCAGAGACAGAAGTGCAAACAATTATTTTGAGGAGTTTTGCCATAAAGACAAGTTAGAGAAATGGGGCAGGAGCTGAAGGGGGATTTTTTTTAAAGCAGCTTTGAGCTGTATGCTGATGAAAATGAGGGAAAATGTGATGATGGAGAAGTGGGGAAGAACTGCTGAAGCAACATACCTGTGTAGGTGGAGAGGGGATAGATCTAGTGCAAAAGCAGAGGCATGGCCTCAGATAACAACATGACTAGCTCATCCCTAGTGGTGGGATGCAAGGCAGAGCATATGGGCACAGACACAGGTAAGCTAGCAGATATGGTGGTGGGAGCCTATGAGAATTCTCATCCAACTATTTCTACTTTGTCAGCAAAATGGGAAGCAAGGTCATCAGCTAAGAGTGAGGACGAAGAGAAGTAATCAGAGGTTGTCTAGAAAAGTAGAAATATAACAGGATTGCTAGGCAACACTAAGTGTCTACTTGAGATGATGATGGCCATAAATTTAAAGTGAGACAAGTCAGCAAGGATACATGTTTTTCTCCAGATATACTGAGCTGTGCAGGTGCAGGCACAGAATAAACAGAGCTGAATTTAACACAGACAGGATATTGCCAGGCAAGTACAATGAAGGGACAGGGGCAAGGAAGTGATTATAACAGAATTTAAACTGGGTAAGAAGGGAAGAGAGAACAGGACAGATAACAAGTTAATTTCTTTCAAATAATGACAAATACTAAGAAAGCAACAGAACAGAATAATGTGACAGAGAATGACTAGAACAGGAAGGACTACTTTATTTTAAGATGGGGGTCAGGAAAGATTCCTCTGAAATGGTGGCATGTAAGTCGAGACCTAAATGAGAAGCTCACCTTCCCATGAGATCCCAGCAGAGTGAAGGGACTGACAAGCAAGGGCCTCATCATGCTCTAGAAAAGAGATTAGCTTGGGTGACTGGAGTACAGTGAAGACAGGCAGGGAGTCTTATGAGATGAGGTCAAGAGGTAAGCAGAGGCCACACTATGTAGGGCCTTGTGCAATAAGTTACTGTAGGGTTTTAAGCAGAGTGCTGTAATCTTATTGATATTTTTTTAAAAGCTCACTGGCTACTGGCTGGGGAATGGAACAGTACAAAGCCCTGAGGATATAAGGCAGAACAAGTCACTCTGCTCCTCAAAGCACATGCAGTTAAGTTATAGCGGAAATGAGGTCTGGGATTTGCTTTAAAATGCTGGGGAGGGGAGGGCGGGCAGAGTTGGGAGGGTGGGAATGAAATAAGATTGGTAAAATGTTCACTGTTAAATTTCAGTGATGGGGACAGCATAGGGTGGAGAGGTTCAAAATACTGTTTTCTCTGATATTTTCCATAAGTTGTTTTTTTTTAAATTACATACAAAAACAAAACAAATCAAAGCCCAGTTGTGTAGATGTGGGGAAGGAGGTTGTATATATATATATATATGTAAAATGAATAAATGGATCATTTCAATATGGTGTAATAAAGAGCAGCTAATCATAGCTGTTTGGGGAAGGTTTCCCAAAGGCAGCGACAAATGTGCAGAGAATTGAAAAGACTTTTGGAAGGAACAGGGAGGCAGCACAGGAAGGTACTCCAAGCAGAGAACAGTAAATGCAAAGACCCGGGGGCAAGAAAGCCCAGGTACTGAAGGATTTTAAAGGCGGCAAACAGGATCAGAATTTCACTTTAGAAAGCTCACTCCAGCTGCTGTGTGGGAAATGGGTTAAAAAGAGCAAGACTGAGAACAAAGAGACCAGTTAGGAGATTGTTTTATAATCCGATCCAGAAATTGTGAACTGTGCTAAGGTAGCTCCATGTGGAACTGCTGAGTTTGTAGTACCTGCGCGAAAGTGAAGTTGGTGATTAAGCCTAGATGGATGGACCAATCAATGGATTTTTTTCTCTCAAGCTCCAAGCCTATTTACTTACCTTCATTACTCCTCTCAACTAGACTAGAAATTCTGCGAGAGAAAAGACTATGTCTTATTTATCTACCTGGAAATGAAGAATAGTACCTAACACATAACAAACACTCAATAAATGTTTGTTGAATGAAAATCTATGGGGAAGTGAAGGAAACACTTCACACGGTTCCATGTACTGAGGACCCAATACAAGAGACATAAGTAGAAAAAAACTTCAAGGCAGGATATACCCAAAAATGTAGTACAGGCAATATTAAAGGGGGAGTCTAGTTTCCCACATCACCCTTAGATTCTTTACTCAAAATCCCAGACAAAAAATAATGTACAGCTAAAACCCCACAATGTTATAAACTATTAAGACATCAATAAAAATGAAAATTAAATAAATAAATAAATAAATAAAATCCTACTAGACTTTAGCCACTTAAAGAAAATAAGCAAGACATTAAGTTCATGTAACTCATCTTTAGGGAGGAGGGCCAGACTTGAAAGAGATGATGAAGAAAATCACACCTTTATAGTCAGAATAGATACTATTTCAGAAACACTTAGGAACCCCATGAATTTAGAGGAGGAAGATTTAGAGGGAAGAGAAAACGTACAATCAGCTCCTGCTTCCAAAACTGGGCTGAGAAAGCAGACGCAGTTTTGCCATCCTCAACAACGAGGAGTAATGTTAATATAAACAATAATGAGATTGTCCCTGATGAATTTGGGGCTCAGATATTGAACCACCCAGCAGCTTTTAACAATCCCCTTCCTGGAAGGAAGCATAGGGCTGGGAAGGTCCCAGTAATAAAGGTTGAAACAGGGAAGACCTCATGTACATAAGTGTTGGAGGATGGGTAGATTTTCAGAGAGGGTTAGGGGAGAGGGTGGAGGGGGGAGACATGTTATGTCTTGTTAGAATCAGTGCCTTCACCTGGGCAAGATGATGGGGGTTCAAGCTAGGATGGGGGCAAAGGGAACGATATGGAAAGAAGTGGACAGATCTGAAAGCGACTCAGAGGAAAAAATCAAGAGGACTTGATAGACTGCATATGGAGGTGTGTGCGCAAGAAGAAAGTGTTTAGGATGACACCTGGGTTTCTAGCTTGCAGAACTGAATGGATGTTAGATTCTATTTAGTATAATCCAAAGGACCCTTCTAAGCCAGTGTACAAAGCTCTGTATGATCTGTCCACTGCCTAACCACTTCACCAGCCTCATCACGCCCACTCTCTTCCCCCCCACCTCTGAGCCCCAGTACAATGCGCTTCTTTTCAGTTTCTTCCCACCCCAGGGCCTTCCCACATGAGTTTTCCACTGACTGAACCACCCCTCCCATTTTCTTTCCCTATCCAACCCCTACTCATCCTTGGGGGTCTCAGCTTAAACTCCAGTACCTCAGGAAAACCTTTGCGATTCTCCAGATTAGGTTAGAGCTCCCGACTATACAATGCTCATAGTGTTTCATAACATTTTGTTCATTGCCATCGCATCTGTAACTGGAGCGCCCAGTACTTGACCCTGAGTAAGAGCTCAGTAAATATTTGTTGACTACGTCCATTAACACAGTCGAAACAACTCCAAAAATCAGACACTGCCCGAGGAAAAAGCAGCTAAGGATCATACGTCTAGTGAGTGACGGGGCGTGGAATCGAACCCATTCATGTGTGACTACCAATAGCCTAGCAACAGAGAAATAAGGCCCTTCCCCTTCCCTGAGTTTCTACTCGTGGCTGATAAAGGAGAAATGCGCGAATCTCGTCCAGCATGATGCCTAGATGCAGTTTCTGCCCCCAGCTCTCCTCTCTACCCTCTACCGTGACCCCGGCACACAGGTGCGGCGCCAAACTTCCAACAGGGCCTCAGGCACGCGGGCCACAGACTCACCTGGGCCCCGCCCACCGTCCCATGCAGCCGCAACAGGCACATGAGCCCGGGTAAATGTGCGGCCGAGCGGACTTGAGGATGCACGGAAGCAACAGTGGACCCCACTCGTGGCTGCAGCAACCCGGACACGCTCTCCAGCAGCAGCAGGCGGAGACGTGGGCCCGAGCCAACAGCCGAGAGACCCCCGGCCCCGCCGGCAGCCCCAGCCGCGGAGCCCGCAGAGGGCCCACTAAGAACGGCTGCCGCCATCTTCACCCGGGCTCTGGTGGTGGCGTGGCGCGATGACGCAAACACCCCGCGACGGACGCCCCGTGGGGAGTGGGCGTGAGGTGGGGGCTCTGGTCCTGCGCGTTGGGTGAACGGAAGTTGGACTCAGGGCTCTGGCTGGGAGGGAGCATGCGCGGTGTGCAGGGGCCGGGCCGCCTGGGGGCGGGAGCGCGGGAGCGTTGGGTGTTAGTTCCCTGAGTGTGAAGGGCTGACGGGTGGGCCCGGGCGGGGGCGGGCTGGTGGCGCTTAAAGAACACGTGGTCAGGACAAAAGGCGCCAGAGTCCGAAAGCTATCCTTTAAGCCAACGGAGTCCCTGGACACTTTCGCTCCCGAAATCACTGATATCTAAGGAGTTGACCCCCTTGTCTGAAATCATAGACATTTTTAACATTTACAACTACAGAAATGATATAATACACGCACCTTGCAAAAACAAATTCAAACAATACAGAGGCATAAAGTAAAAAGAGAAATCCACTCTCCCACTAAATCGTTCCCCCAGTAATGTGTGTACTTTCCTAATATTAGTCTATGCACAAACACGTAAGTACATAGTTTATTTTACAAGAGCAGGGTGTGCACTTGGCTTTTTTCATCCAATATATATATCGTGGGCGCCTTCACGCTGTTTTTTAAGTAGCATGGTACAATGAAATGGGAGCGTCATGATTTAACAATCCTATTGCTGAATACTTCCAGCTGCTCCAGTTTTCACTAATAAAACACTTTAGTGAACACTAATACCTCTATGTGTACTTTTGTACACAAAAATAATCTAGTAATTTGAATCTAATTAAAGGCAAATCCAAGAGTCATCTTTTTTTGTCTCTTACTGCCCTCTAATCCTTCTTCAAGTCCTGGCATTCTGCCTCCAAAATTCATTAACCTAATAGGGTTATTTTTTCTCTATTTCTTCATCTCCAGTGCCACTGCAGTCCAAGTCATCATTCTCCCTCACCTGGCCTCTTATGATAACCTCTTCCAACGGCCTCTTCGTTGCTCTCCTTGCTTCCCTCTTGGCCCTCTGTAGTCCCTTCTGCACATAGCAATGAGTGGTCCTTGCAAATGTAAGTCAGTTCTTGTCACTTCCTGCTTAAAAGCTCTCAGTGGCTTCCAAATATGATGTGAATGAATTCCCATCTTTCACCTTGGCCTACTAGAATCTACTTGATCTGACCCATACCCACCTCTCTGACCTCAACACATACCACATGTATCACTCTCCCTCTCTTTCCCTATCCTTGAGCCAAACTAGCCTTCTTTCTATCCTCCAGCAGGCCCATTCCCACCTCAGAGCCTTTCCACATGCCGCTGCTTCTGCCTAGAGAAACTTTCCTTTGATTCTGTATGACCGACACCATCCTGCCATCCTCAGAGAGGGCTCCTTTTTAAGAAGTCTCCACTCCAACCCCCATCACCCTCTACCACATTACCCTGCTTATTTTTTTTTATTACTCATAGCACTATCCAAAATTTATGTGTTTTCTTACTTATTAACTATCTCTTCTGTCTAAAATACAAACTCCATGAGAGGACTCTTGTCTTCTTCACTATTTTATTCTCATCACCTAGAACAGTGCCTGGCACATAAAAAGTTCTCAATAAATATTTGAGTGAATAAATGAATATTGGCTGAAAGAGAATGCCTATTTTTAATTTTGACAGGAACTGGCAAAATGCCCTCTAGAAAGGTTCCACCAATTTACATCCCTGCTGACCATGTAAAATAGTGCTCTATACCTTATACATCATCCCAATACTAGGCTTATTTATCTTTTTAAATTTTGTCAGTCTGAAACATGAAAAATATCTCCTTCTTTTAACACATTTTCCCTGATCATTAGTAAAATGGAGTCACTTTCATATGTTTAATAGACATTTGTATTTCTTCTTTATTAATTACTTTTCATACCTTTTACCCATTTTCCCACTGAGTTGTTCATCTCTATCTTATTAGTTTGTAGGAACTCTTTGTATGTGTGGGAAATTATTCTTGATTGTTATATGTGTTGCAAGGTTGCAAAAGGTTTCTTCCAATTTGTCTTTGTATTTTATTTGTTATTTTTTAATCTCTTAGTCTTTTTGAAGTAAGGTATTGTGATTAAGGGCACAGACTCTGGAGCTAGACTGCTGGGTTCCAACACCAGCTTTGCCTCTTGCTAGTCGTGTGAGCCAGCAAGTTACTCAACTGTGCCTCCACTTCATCTGTAAAGAGGGGAAAATTATAGAACCTTAACTCATAGGGTTGTGAGGACAAAATGAAGTGATGTTTGTCAAGTGCTTAGAACAATGTTTGGCACATGGTAAATACTATAAAATGCTAGTTATTATTATAGCCCTGGGATTTGATATCTTGGGAAGCTTTTCCTAACCTCCCAGAGTATAAAAATATTCTCCTATATTTTCCCCTAATACTTTCATAGTTTTGCTCTGCATTTAGGTCTTTAACCCATCTGGAATTTATTTTAAGATAGAGGTATAACTTTTTTTTCCCCAGATAGCTGATTGTCCCAGTCCTATTTAGTGAATCTGCCATTATTTCTCCATTGACTCAAAATGCTACCACATGGGTCTGTGTCTGGACTCTATTCTGTTTCATTGCTCTGTTTGTATTATTGCACCAATAACACAATTTTAATTACTGTAACATAATAAATTATCTTATCTGGTAAGACAAATGCCTGCTGTTCTCTTATTTTTAAAAATTTTCCTGGCTATACTTGAAAGTTGATTCTTCTGATTATGTTTAGAATCAAGTTCCCCCCCAAAAAAATCTCATTGCTATTTTATATGGCATTAAATTTGTAGACAATTTGCAGAGAAATGACATCTTTATAATGATTTTTCTTTATAATGGTTTTTCCCACCTAGAATATGGTATATATCTTTCCTTCTTTCTGGCCTTCTTTACTATCTTTCTAAAGTTGTCTTTATATTAGTATCTTTTAATACAGTCATTTTCATGCCATGCAGACCACTTATATTTCAGCTCCAATAGCACTTTAGATATGTAGCAATACAGATCTCATTACCTTCTGATCCTGACCCTTTGACAAAAATGATTCATGAGTCTAAAAGAAATGTATGATCTAAAGCTTGAAAGGGGTGAAGAGTGAGCTTAGAAGGTGGTGATAGAACTGGGGTGGGGAGGTGGCAGCTGGTGGGCAAGATCTGTGTTTGAACCTTAAAGATGATCTCAGAAACTGTCTTGTGTGCATAGAAAACTGGAGGGAGAAGTGTGAAGTTAGTTCATTTGGGGAAAATGGGGAGTATGGGAAAAGAGATGGAAGAAGAAAAAATACTTTAGCTCCTTATGTCCAGAAATGTCAGTCATCCATCATCTTCCCCAAGTCCAGTCAATTTTGCCCTAGAAATAACTCTTCAGCCTCTTCTCCCTTCCACTCTATCATTCATCATCTCCCCTTGACTAGTTTCAGTCTACAGCAGCCTTGCCCCACTCCCTCCACCCTCCACATTGCCCAGAACTATCTTCCTAAAAGAGAAATCTCATCATGCCACTTCTTTGCTTAAAAAACCACTACTGGGGGGCCGCCCGGTGGCGCAGCGGTTTAGTTCGCGCTTGGCAGCCCGGGGTTCGCGGGTTCGGATCCCGAGCGCCCGCAGACGCACTGCTCGTCAGCCATGCCGTGGCGGCGTCCCATATAAAGTGGAGGAAAGATGGGCACGATGTTAGCCCAGGGCCAGTCTTCCTCAGCAAAAAGAGGAGGATTAGCAACGGATGTTAGCTCAGGGCTGGTCTTCCTCACAAAAAAAAAAAAAAAAAAAAACCACCACTACTGGATCCACGTGTCCTCCTCCAGGGCAGGGCCTCGGTTTCATTCCTTCACCTGCTATACAAAATCTTTGTTTTTACTCTGTTCCAGTCTCCTCCTCAGCCTTCTCTCTCCTGCCATCTAACCCCACAAGCACTTCAGAACAGATGTGCCTCGCTTTTCTCTCTGGAATACCCTTTCTCAACTTCTGTCCATTATTCAGAAAGATTGTCCTCAAATGTCCCCTCCTCTGTACAGCCTACATTCCCTCCACCCCCACCCCAGCCAAATGCTGGTAGTTGCTCTGTCTTCTGAGTCATACCTCCATTATAGCATCCCTGGGATCATAATACCAGTTTAAGTGTCTCCTCAACTATACGAAGAAGGCAGGGGCCGTGTTAATTAACGTATGTGTCCCCATTGCCTAGCATAGTGACTAGCACAAAATAGGCATGAATAGATGGATGGATAGGTGAGTGGGTAGGTGGACGGGTGGGTAGGTGGATGGATATTAGTTGCGATGAGTGGATGGAGGGCTGGGTAGTTAGAGAAATTAGAAAAGTAACACCGCGAAGCAAAAACAGACACCAGGGGGAGCTGACACACCACAATAAAGAAGAGGGAGGGCGGGCCAAAAAGGCTACAAGCTCTGGGATGAGCGGGTGAGCGGCGCGCACTAAGGCAAGCACCACGCAACTGGAACCGCTCACTCACGTGTGTATCCCCTCATCCTCCTTCCCAGACAGTGCTTGAGCTCATTACACCGCCCCCACCACCCTGATCGCCTCCACAGCCACAGAAAAAGCAAACAAAGGGGAGGAAACCCCTGCAGGGTCCTGGATGCAGGCAGCCAATCAGAGGGCTCCAATCTTCTGGGAGGCGGGAGCCTTCGTTTAAGGAAGCCCAATCAGTTTCCAAGGGGTGCGGAGGGGAGGAGAGATGGGCGGGAAGAGCAGAGTAGAGACAGCGCCGGCCGGGGAGAGATCCCTCGGGAAGGGTGGAGACAGAGCGCGGAGGGGGCGGGGGCGGAGCCAATCACCGCGCGTGCTGTGAGGATAGGGCGGGCAGCGCTGCGGCGCGCGCGATCCAGGCTGACGCATCTGGCCCTCGTTCCCCGGGATCCGAGGGGGGGCCGGAGGGGAGGGGGAGAGGAGAATGAGCGGAGAGTGCGCGTGCGCAGTGGCGCGGGGAGGAGCAGGGACCTGGCAGCGGGCTGCGAGGCTGCAAGCGAGCCGCGAACCGGGCGGGTGGCGGGCGCGCGCACCATGGGGGAGAAACCGGGGACCAGGTAAGGGAGGTGGGGCCACGCGGTGGGACGTGGGCGGCGGCTTGGGGCGGGTGCCGGGACGGTCCCCAGACAAGGACACCGGAGAGAGAATCCCGGGGTCGGACGCCTGGGTCCCTAGGGGGCAGCCATCCGGGGCTGCACGCCTAGGTCCTCGAGGATAATGAGGGGGACGCATGCCAGGGCCCCTGCAGAAAGCAAGGGCTGAAGGGGATCAGGAAACCGGCATCTGGGTTCTCGCGGGGATGTGGGGGCAGGACGACTGGGTTCTCCGGTGCAGGCTGCGATGCAGGGGCGGAGGAAGGAGGAGCAGGTGGCCGGTCCCAAGGGGTCGCGTATGGACAAGCTGGGTGCCGGGAGGGGGATCCCCCCTAGACTTGTGCCGAGCCACTGGAAAGCCGCCTAATACCCCACAGGCAATCGGGCTGTCCCCACCGTCCCGAGGGCTGGCTCCGCTTCCAAACTTCTGCCTTCTCCCGGGTTGCTAGGAGCAACAGCTTCATCTTGGGGGAGCAGAGTGCGCGGCGACCCTCCCCGATTCTGGGCCTTACCCCTCTTCCCGGGGGTGAAGGGAGGCAGTATCTGCCCAGGGCACGCCATCCACTCCCCGGATGTTTTCTGTGCAATCGAGGCTCTTTCCTTCCACTGACACCTCGAGTTCTGTTTTTTGGTCTCTAGCAAAATCCACTTCCTGTTGTGACCCAACACCCCTAAGGGGGCAATGGTTGAATGCCCGAGTCCCTGGGGAGCAGGAGCAAAAGAGGAAAAGATTGGGGCTGTATGCCTCTATCCAGAGTGCATCAGGAATCAGGGCCTGGTCCTGAGCTGTCACTTGTTCTACAAAACACTATCATATCAGCACACCCATAGAATAGGAGAACCCAGACTTCTGAGCACCAAGTCGACAAGTATTGGAGAGAGATGATCAGAAGGAAGATTGGTGTCCTGGATTAGAGATTAAACACCCCAGAGAAAGGGGAAGTCACTAACTTGAGGGAGGCCCCCGATTTCCGTTATGTGGTTCAGGGAGGAGGACGGATGGACCAAAGGGGGACTGCTGACTTGGCACAATTCCCCCCCACCCCCATCAAATTCTGGGCCACAGGAAATGGAGAGAATAGCAGGAAGTGTGAGGGGGCATCTGCTTCTGCTGCCCCCCCCCCTCATTGGGCACCTTCCTGGTCACTCCCACACTCCGCCTCCTTGGCCAGCCTCAGTATACACATGCTGCTCCCCACTAGCCTGGCAGGGGGTTGGCTGGGTTAGGATCCAAAGGGCAGGTGCCCTTGCAGCTGCTGCAAGGCAATTACTCCAAAGCCACACTCCAGTTGGCCAACTGATTGTGGCTGTTGCAGCCCTCTGCCAGGGCTCCTAATAGGAAGAAACACTGGGACAAAGAGGAAAACCAGAAGCAAAGGGGAAGGAGAGCTGGATGATGCCACAGCAACCAGCCCCCAAGTTGGGACAAGAGGTGGGGTACTTATTCCAGCTGCCACCATATCAATGTTTACTCTCCTTTATTGAATGGGGATACCTGGGGACCTCCATACCCTTTGCCTTAAGGCCTTTGGATAGCTTGGCCTCCTGGGAAGAAGGGGCAAGTGAAGTTGTTATAGCAGAAAACAGGTGGTAGAGTTGCAGAAGGGATGGACCACTTAGCAGGATTTTCTAAGTCCCCAGTTTCTACTATCTGGGGACCCTTCCCAGGGATCACTGCAGAACCAGAGTGGATTGGGAGCGGATTGTAAGGTGGTAGAGCAAAGAACAAGCCCACAAGTAGCCAGAGCATTGGAGTAGCCAGACACTTCCCTACCCTCCCAGCAATGGGTGGAGTCCATGCTTAAATTGTTTCAGCAACTGGGAAGCAAATCCCCTTCAATTCAACAAACTTGATGCCAATTACAGAAGCAGGGTAGTATAGTCGGCCTTCTGTATCTGCGGGTTCCACATCCCAACTGCGGATCTAAAGGCCTACGATGGTTGCGTCTGCACTGAAGATGTACCGACTTTTTTTCTTGTCATTATTCCCTAAACAATACAATGTATTTACATTGTATTAGGTGTTATGACTTAAAGTATATAAGAGGATGTGCACAGGCTATATGCAGATACTCCACCAAGTATATAAGGGACTTGGGCCTCTGCGGATTTGGGTATCCACAGGGGTCCTAGAACCAATCCCCTGCACATACCAAGGGATAACTGTGTAGCGGTTTAGTGATTAATGCATGGACTTGGAGCCAGACTGACTCTTGTTTGTATCTGAATTCCACCACTGACACTGACCTTGGGCAAAATACTTGACCTCCCCTGCACCTTAGTTTCTTCAACTGTAAAATAGGAATATTAGGACATCCATCATTGGGTTATTAGGAGTATCAAATTAGGTGAAACACTTGAAACAGTGCTGAGCATGGAGTATTCACCCAATAAATGTTAGCCAGCATCATCTTTGTTGTATGGCTGGCATGGTGCTGAGGATGCCTAAATGAATAAGGCCTCTGATGCTCACAGTCTATCTAGTGAGACAGATGATACACAGCTAACTGCCCTTGTGTGCTATCACACAACAAGTAAAACATAAACAAGGTGTGACAGGACCCCAAAGAAAAGGAGTGGCCAGGGTCTGGGTTGGATCTGCTTTCTAAAGGAGGTGATATCTGAGCTGGGCCTTGAAAGACAAATAGGCTTTTAAGCTGCTGAGATCAGAGATGGGGACAGTTGGAGGTTAATGGAGTAGGGTCACACTTAGGTAGTGCCTACAGTAGAGCACTTTAAAGGCAAAGGCCAGGGCCATTGGTCTTCCAAGTACTCCAGCTGTCATTGGAGCTGGAGACCAGAGAAGATGGAAAGAGGGTTAGGTCTTACACAGACACTGCCGTGACCTGCCCATTCAGGTCCCCCTGGGGAAAGTCCTCTGAGAAGAGCCTGGGTGGTTCCTGTGGCAACCAGTGGCCATTGCCAGGGGAGGAGGGGAACTAGTGAGGGTGGGCCAAGGAGGGGCTGCCATGTTGGAAATATTAAGGACCTGTGGTTGCCTTTCCTTCCGGGAAGAAGTGGGAGCAGGTAGGGCTAGGCAAAGCCCCAAAGCCTCCAGGCAGGAATCCTGGGTGAGCTCTGCTTCTCAGGCTGGGGAGGGACAAGGTCCTGGTGCGGGGTTCCCTGCTGAGTCTGAGGGAGGCAGTGGGGTTTCCCTTTGTGTTTTGTTAGGGTCTTCAAGAAGTCGAGCCCTAACTGCAAGGTGAGTCTCCCACAGTGCTTCTCCTCCCAACCCTCCCTGGGCCCTTACAAGGCCTAGCCTGCCCCTAGACGATCCCCAACCCCTAGCTCCCCACTTCCTGTGACAGCTAAGAGCCGACTTCCTCCCCTCCTGAAGCCCCTTGCCACAAAGGCTGCTCCGCCTGAGCCAGCTACAGGGCTGGGTGGGGACAGGCCTGGGTCCCTAAGCAAGACCAACAGGGAGGAGCCAGAAGCCCATGCCTGTAGCCCTCTTAGGAGCCGCCCAGGGTGCCTGGGAACAGTTAACAGCCCCCCAGGCTATGGCCTGTTTATCCCAGAGCCCCTTGAGGGGAATGAGTGAGGCTGAGAGTGAGCCACTCTCTAACTGGCTGCCTAGGGCTGGGTTCTCCCTGAGGAGTCACACACCTTACTTGTGGGCAGAGGTGTGAAAAGATATTAGGGAGCAGCTAAAAAGCCTCAAGGTGGCTAAAAACCCCTGCCACCCTCCCCTTGCAACCCTACTGGGAGGAAACCAGAAGAAACTCCTTTCTAGATACCCCAGCCTGGGAAGACCAGGGGCAGGGCAGCCACTTTTCAGGGCTCTGATGCCCTGCCACCCTCCTAGCCAATCTTCCCTGTGACCCCTCTCCATCCTCAGCTCACCGTATACTTGGGCAAGCGGGACTTTGTAGATCACCTGGACAAAGTGGATCCTGTAGGTAAGTGCCCAGAAAGTGGCATCACATCCCCCAAGAGGGGAAGAAGTTCGTGGGCCCAGGAATGGAGGCGAGGCCCTGACAGGAAATGAGATCGTGTGTCCCCTTCCAGATGGCGTGGTGCTTGTGGACCCTGACTACTTGAAGGACCGCAAAGGTACTGGCCCCGAGTCCAGAGGCCCAAGGGGAGGCAGGGAGGTGGGGAAGGGAACTGGCATTGAGAAGGGCCCCAGAGAGCTGGAGGGCTGAGGTGGAAGCCAGAAGTAGGATTCAGGCAGGTTTTATGCTGCTGAGGAAGGAGCAGCTGCTGCTAGGTACTGGGGGGACTGGGGAAGAGGGGCTCCTGACCACCTCACCTTGCCCTCCCTTGCCAGTGTTTGTGACCCTCACCTGCGCCTTCCGCTATGGCCGCGAGGACCTGGACGTGCTGGGCTTGTCCTTCCGCAAAGACCTCTTCATCGCCACCTACCAGGCCTTCCCCCCAATGCCCAACCCGCCCCGGCCCCCCACCCGCCTGCAGGAGCGGCTGCTGAGGAAGCTGGGCCAGCATGCCCACCCCTTTTTTTTCACAGTGAGGATACCCCCCACCGTCTGCAGTGCAAGGGGCCTGGGACTGTGTTTGGGGGGTGAGGCACCTATTATGGGCAGATCTGGATGAAACAGTAAAGAGGGGCCCTAGACCCACCTCCCTTCAGGGTCACCCTGCATTCAGGAAGCCCTTGCCTCTCTGCCTCCTCCCTGGGGCCCCTTCCTTCTTCCTTATCCCCAGGAGTCCTTCCCCAGACTCTTAAATTGAGATTGGGAGGAAGATTTGGGGGCCTTCTGGAGAAACTGAAGCCTCCCCTTTCCTCTGCCACAGATACCCCAGAATCTGCCCTGCTCCGTCACACTGCAGCCAGGCCCAGAGGACACAGGCAAGGTATGGGAGGAATGGCTCTGAGAGCTCGTGGGGCAGAAGAGGGTCCAGCAGGAGCCTGGGGCACACCTGAGAGGGGGGTGGGCTGTTGAGAAGCCAGGGTGGGGCTAAGAGTAGGAAATGTCCCCAGTGGAAGTGGGATGTGTATGGGATGGTCACTGCTCACAGGTGACACTGCCTCCTGCTCCCAACCTGCACAAACCTGGGTATAGGGGCTCACCTTGCACAGCCAGGACCGAGCCTCTGCCAGGTGCTAGGCTCAGAGAAGCAGAGGAGGAAGACTCAGGCCCTATGCTCCTCAGACTGTGATGGGGCGAGAGTCCTTGCCCAAGACAAGGGAAGAAGGAAGGAAGGGAGTGGTGGTGGTGGCAGGGGCCTTGTGTAAGATGTGACCTTTTCTCCCCCTTCCGAGGCCTGTGGGGTAGACTTTGAGATTCGAGCCTTCTGTGCCAAATCACTAGAAGAGAAAAGCCACAAAAGGTGAGGGAAGCAACCTCCTCTGGTTTGACCATTCCCTCCCTGCTCCCAGGAGCGCCAAGCCCCTGTGGGAGATCTCTGAGGACTGACCCCTTCCACCCCCAGGAACTCTGTGCGTCTGGTGATCCGAAAGGTGCAGTTTGCCCCAGAGAAACCCGGCCCCCAGCCTTCAGCTGAAACCACACGCCACTTCCTCATGTCTGACCGGTCCCTGCACCTTGAGGCCTCCCTGGACAAGGAGGTGGGGTGCGAGAGGGTGATGCAGTTGCTACAGTGCAGGCAGACCCTAGGGGAAGGGGGGAAGCCACATGTCAGGATGGCATTTTTAAAGGAGGCTGCCTTAGCTGGGTGTGGAGAGTTGCTGTGGGCTTGAGTTTAGAGGGAGGAAGCTGAGCAGTGTGTCTGTGTCAATACTAATAACGGGACCAGTGAAAAATCCAATTAACTTGACCCCCCTCCCCCCAAAAGCTGTACTACCACGGGGAGCCCCTCAGTGTCAATGTCCACGTCACCAACAACTCCACCAAGACTGTCAAGAAGATCAAAGTCTCTGGTAGGCAGTAGGAGTTGGAAGGGGGCCTTGGGGGAGGGAGTTGCTGTACATGTGGCTTCTGGCAAGATGTCAGCCCAAGGACATACCCCGTTGCGGGAGACCCCCAGGGCCCAAAGAATTTAGGCTGTCCCAGGACGAGATACGAGCTGCCCGCCCCCAGTGTTTACCACTATGGGGAGGGCCAAGTGTCACAGGGGTCATGGTGGTGCTGGGCTGGGGCCCAGAGCCCTTGCCACCTGGTCTGCAGTGGGGCGGTAGTCTGTGCTCCATACACACCTGAGAGCTGCTTGACCCCACCCCACAGTGAGACAGTATGCCGACATCTGCCTCTTCAGCACTGCCCAGTACAAGTGTCCTGTGGCTCAGATCGAACAAGAGTGAGTATCAAAATGACCCTGGGTCCCCACCTCAGGGGAAAAGAGTAGGCCCAGGAGGATGTAAGGTCGGGGTGGAATTCTTCCCAAACTATCTATACTTACAATGGCATTCCCTCCACAGTTGGGTGCCTCTGAACTGTGAATTTTCATGAGCAGGTTGAGGCAAAACCTACTCCCTGTGACCCATGCCCTAAATTGAGATTGGGAGGAAGATTTGGGAGCTTTCTGGAGGAACTCCCCTTTCCTCTGCCCTAGATAAGAAAAGGGGCTAGTGGTGGGGAAGATGCTACCCCCTCGACCAGCCTGGCCCTCCAAGAGTCTTGTTCTCTTGTCCCCACCCCCAGTGATCAGGTATCTCCCAGCTCCACATTCTGTAAGGTGTACACCATAACCCCGCTGCTCAGCGACAACCGGGAGAAGCGTGGTCTTGCCCTGGATGGGAAGCTCAAGCACGAGGACACTAACCTGGCCTCCAGCACCATGTGAGGGGGAGTTGGATATGGGGGGGTGGGTCTCCTGCAGCCCAGGAGACAGATGTTCGCTCAGTGCCAACCTCTGTCCTAGGTGCCACGGCTCTATCAGTGAACAGGAGACAAAAAAAATCTCTTACATTCTAGGGGAGGGAGGACAGACAGATAAATGGTAAAATATATAGCATGTTTCATGACAAGTGTCAGGGAGAACAAGCAAGGCAGAGAACGGAGGTACAAAGTTTAGAGAGAGTGGCAAGGTGTATTGACTCTAAATCAGGTGGCTAGGGAAGGCATAATCCAGATGGGAATTTTGAGTAAGGACCCAAAGGAAGGAGGCAGTGTGGACATGCAGGGAGTGTGCTCCAGGCAGAGAGAACTGCAAGCACAAACACTCAGAGGTGGACCGGGCCCGGTGTGTTTGCAGAGGAGCCTCAGAGCCACTGTTGGCCTCTAAGGGGCCACTATGCCTTAGAGCAGGAGCAGCCCCAGAGGTCCACAGCTTCACAAAGAAGGGGTTGGATTTCAGTCCCACTGGCACCTTTGTAAAGGGTACACACTGCACGAGCACACACAGCAGGCCTGGAGGCCAGCATGGTGAGAGTGAACTACAAGGAGAGGAGTAGGAGGTGGGGCCAGAGGGCTAACGGAGAGCAAGACATTGCAGGGCTGTCAGGTCACAAGGACTTCAGCTTTTACTGTGAGAGAAGTGAGAAGCCACGGGAAGGTTCTGCGCAGGAGAATGCCATGAGGTACCTTACTGTGATGACAGCACAGCCTAGGCTGCTGGAGCCCTGGGGGCTGGAGCGAGTTTGTGGTCCCGCTCAGAGTCCTGTTGGGAGCCCCACGGGTAGGCTGCGATGCAGGGCGCTGGGCCCTGGTCTGACTCCTCCCCCCAATTGCAGTGTGAAGGAGGGTGCCAACAAGGAGGTGCTGGGAATCCTGGTGTCCTACAGGGTCAAGGTGAAGCTGGTGGTGTCTCGTGGAGGGTGAGTGCAGGGGGAGAGCTGGGGTGGGGGGTTGCAGTGGTTTCCTCTGGCTCTGCATTGTCGTCATCTCTTCATGCCGCCTCTCCCCCTGCCCCCCGCCCCAGGGATGTCTCCGTGGAGCTGCCTTTTGTTCTTATGCACCCCAAGCCCCATGACCACATCACCCTTCCCAGACCCCAGTCAGGTGAGCATGCCATCCACCCTAAGCCCTGAAGGGAGGGCCTGAAGCAATGTCAGTGGAGAAAAGCTGGTCCTTCCAGCACCCACCCACCCACCCCCTCTCCTCCTCCCCTCAGCTGCTCCTGAAACAGATGCCCCTGTGGACACCAACCTCATTGAATTTGATACTAAGTAAGAGACTCATCCCCTGCCTTCCTACCTTTGACCCTCTTTGGACAAAGATTCCTATAACATTCTAATCTACCCTCTACTATTTTTTTTCCTGGGGGTGGGATGGTCAAAACGTCAAATTGGGATGACTTAGCCATGTGAGCTGCCTGTTACTGCCCTTCTTTGTCCCTTCTTGCAAACACCTGCAGTCCTGTTGCTGCTCTGACACCTTTGTCTCTAGGAGGGGAGTGGGAGGTTGAGAGGAAGGTCCGAAGCCCTCGCCTCACCCCCTCCTTTCCACCACTAAGCTACGCCACAGATGATGACATCGTGTTTGAGGACTTTGCCAGGCTTCGGCTGAAGGGGATGAAGGATGAGGACTACGACGACCAGTTCTGCTAGGAAGGGGGGCTGGAAGAAGGGAGTGGATGGTGCTGGGAGAGGTAGGGGCAGGACCAAGATCCCCACTGTTCTTGGAGGGGTCCCAGCCTCTCTTCCCTTCCTCTCCATCTAGCAGCTTCCTCAACCATCCCCTTTCCTCCCTCCCTCTCCCCATCCCCCCTAGATACGCACTGGATCCATCTCTTACTGAATGTGGGCATTAATTTTTTGACTACAGCTGTGCTTCCCCAACCCCACAGTGGGTGGCAAGCTGTGTTCACACCTAAATTTTTTGGAGAGGGACACTGAAAAGAGGAGTGACAGTAGAGAAAGAGGGGAAAAAGAACTCCCACATTCAACCCCACACCAACAACCCCTCCTGTCACTATCTCTGCTTCCAGTCCTTCAAGATGAGACCCTTTGGGGGCAAGGCCACCTCTTTGCTTCTGAGCATAAAGAAGAAAATAAACCTTTTAATAGGCATGAGTGTGTGTGTTTTCTATGTAGCATTTAAGGAGGCTACAGCGTGCTCATCCATGACTTCTCTTAGCTTGTGGGTGAGGACCCAGTCTTCTCTGCATCCATGAGGCACCTGGCCCAAAGGCTGTCAATAAATGTTTACTGAACGACTGGGCTGTATCTGCGTTGGAAGGTAAACATCAAAACTTTGATTTGGTCAGTCCAAACTCAAGGGTACAGTTTGGTAAAGCCGCAAAGTAAACTTATTCATTTACAGGGGGAATAATAACTCACTTCCCTGCAACTAGATGCTCTTGGGAGCTGGGCAGGGCAGGCTCTTCCCTACTGCGGCCAACACACATGACCGCATGGTGACCTGTTGTGATCGAGTGTGTTCGTTTCCACCGCTCCTACGGTTGCTCAAGCAGTCCATTCCTGGGGCTCAGTGGGACCACAGCTACAGGCCTCACCAGACAGAAGCCACACAACATCTCTGTGGAACCTGGTACTTAAATTCTAACAGAAGCCAAGGCTTTGGGCAGCCAAAGAGAGTCACACTGCTGTGGCGTCTGAAAAGCTACATCCAACTGCTGTCCTCTGACAGCATCAGGGACTCCCTGCACCTTGGCCAAAGCCCCAGGCTGGGTTGGAGGGAGGTAGCAACACTCCACTGACACTCCTCCCCTCTACCCCCGTGCCCACTCCTGTGCCCCAACCATTCTCTCCTTTTTCTCTTAAGGCTCATTCATGCATTCCGTGATCAATTTTGATTTTCAGTCCCTATTATGTGCCAAGCATAGTAGAGTAACATAGCAGTGACCAAAACAAATATTAAATCATTCCCTAGCTATTTAATTGCACTATCTGTGCTCCAAAGCACAAGTACCGGAGCTATGAGAACGCATGACAAGAGAGTTCTGACCTAGGCTGGGGTTGGGGAAGATTTCCCTGGAGGAAGTGACCTTTGAGCAGAAAACTGGAAGATGAGGAAGAGTTCGAGCATTCCAGGCAACGGCAACACCATGTGTTAAGGCAGGAAGAACAGAGCACATTTCAGGGACTGAAAGAGGCCAGAGGGACTAGGACAGAGACAGCCAGGGGCAAAGTAGTTTCAGATGAGGCTGGGGAGGCAGATGGGGCAGCTCATATAGGCCTTTAGTCCATGTTATCGCTTATGACATCTAATTAAATCATTATTTACCCACAGGCTTTAAGTGCTGCCAAAATGCCAATGAACTTGCTTGCTCCATCACAGTAGCAGCCTACCCTGCACACCCTGGGCTTTATCATGTGGAGGAACTGCCAGCATCCCTTGGACTTCTGTGAACCTGCTCCTTGACCTCTGAGCTCTTGGCCCATGGATCTCAAACTTCTTCAGGTGAATCAGAATCCTCTGGGAAACATGAAAAAGACAGAGTCCCAGGCTCTACCTTCCCAGATTCTGATTCAGTAGGTCCCAGGAAGAATCCATGAATCTGGATTTTGAATTAGCACACACTTTGAGAAACAATGTCTTTTTTCTTTTAGCTTTTTACGTTTTTAATGTTTTTAAGAAGGTAAAACATGCACATGGTTTTTACAAAAATTCCATACAGTAAACAGTGAAAAGAAGGCTCCCTCCTACCCCTGATCCCCAGCCTCCCAGTTCTCATTCCCACAGGCAACCACCATCACCAGTCCCTTGATTATTCTTCCAAAGATAATCATCAGACTCAGTCACACATGTATGAATAATATTTCCCCCAGATAATAGTATATATGCACACTCTTCTACACCTTGCTTCTTTCCCTGAATAGTGTAGCTGGGAGAACATTCCTTTAACAATACATATAAATCTACCTCATTCTCTTAAAGAGCTGCATAGCTTTCCATTGCCTAGATGTCATTTGCTTTTACCAGTTTCCTACCGATGGACATGAAGGATGTCCATTCACTTGCTAATTCAAACAATATTACAATAATTATCCTGGAAGATATGTCTTTTTGCACACATAAAGTGTATCTGTGGGACAAATTCTCAAAAGGAGAACTGCTAGGTCAATGAGGGTGGGTCTCTTTAATCCTGCCAATCAAGCAGGTAAAATATGGTATCATCCTAGTTTTAATTTGTATTTCTTTGATTATGAGTGATATATGATTTGATATATGATTTGTCATATATTTTGCAAATATTTTTCCCAGTTTGTCATTTGTCTTTCTAATTTGTTTCTAGTTTTTTTTAACTGAGGTAAAATTCATATAACATAAAATTAACCATTTTAAAGTGTACAATTCAGTGGTGTTTAGTACATTAACAATGTCATGCAACCATCACTTCTAGTTTCAAAGTATTTTGCTTCTGGTATTTTTAATAATTCAGATTTTTTTATTTTAATGTAATCAATTATAATCACCTTTTTTATGGCTTTCTGGTTTTTTGTCAAAAAGCTCTTGGCCCTTCTGTTTTCTCACAATTTGAGAAATTTCTCACAATTTCTCACAACTTCCTTTTCTTTCCAGACTAAACTTCCAGATCATCATATCAACCACTATCTCATTAACACCCTCAACTTCTCTTCACAATACCTCCTCTCAAACCCCACCCTTGGCTCTATCCAACCACCACCCTGCCCTTCTCCACTCCAACCCCATCTGCTGAGCACTGCCAGAGAAAAATCACACCACATTTATTTGTTCATTCAAAAAATATTTCTGAACACATCCTAGGTGCTAACACTGTGCTAGGTGCTGGGTATGGATTTGGGGCCACTACAAACATATGGTCTCCAACCTCAGCTGGGCCCTCAATACCCGATGACTCCTTGTCCTTCTCCATGTCCCCAGTCACCTCCCTCTCCTGTTCCCATCCTACTCATTAATTTTCCAAACCTTCCTCCCACTCATAGTGACCTTTCCTCCGTTTTTCACAGAGACTGGGCTATGAGGGATGAATGATTTCGATTTCCCACCACCTACCGACAAACACTGACATCTGCACCAATTCTCCTACACACCAAGGTTAAGATGCCTTCTCCAACTCAAAGCTAATCCCTCCACCTGTGCTCAGATTGCTCCCTTCCCACCTCCTCTGAGACCTTGATTCATCAAACCACCCCCCTTCTTCAACCTCTGCCTCTCTACTGGTTCTTCCTCCATGGTAAATAAACCCACACAAGTCTCTTCCATTAAGGGAAGGAAGGAAGGGAGGGAGGGAGGGAAGGAGAAAGGAAAGAGGGAAGGAAACCAAGGAAAAGACACTCCTCCACTTTAGGTCTCTTTCACAGTAAAGTATATCTCTATTTCCTCTCTCACTTTTCATTTTTATTTAGTTTTTATTTTCAAAGTTATATATGCACATAGTTTAAGGAGTCAGATAGTACTACAAGGCATATTACAATAAAGAGTAGACCCCTTCCCTCTCCAATTTCCCCCTCAGAGGCAACTACTTTTACCTCTTTTAGATGTTTCTTTTGGTATTTACCTCCATATCTCTAAACAACAAGCTTATTTTGTTACTTCTTGACTTTTGTTTTAAGCATCATCTACTGGCTTCCCGCCATATAAGGTGAACACTGAGCTCCCTTTCACCCGCCTGCCCCACCATGGAACACTTTCCATGGTGTCCCTGCCTCCCATATTCCCAATTCTATCCACTGGGGTTAGATCAATATTCAGTTTTTATATTATGCTTATGCAAATGTTATCCATAGCTGAGTCATTTGGTATATTGATTACCTTTTTCTTCTTGCACAACTCTGTTTTCCCTGAATAACTTATTTAAAGAATTTGCTTATTCTCTGAATTTATAACTAATTCTGCCCTATACTCTCCTCCAAAAGTCTAGCTATCCTCTCGATGCATTCGAAACAAAAGAGATGTTCACCTCTTTCCTTGAAGAAATCTCTCTAGGAGACTTCTATTCTGCTCCATTCTGAGCTGGATGTTCTTCACGCCTGTCACCCTGGATCTCCCTTCACCCTAAGCTCGGGGTTCCTGTTCACTTCTCTTGCAAGCTGAAGTCCTTAGTTCCTAGACCTTCCTCTCCTGGGTCTAATAACCTCCTAAGAAAGGGTACTTGGGAGAAAAATTTGACACCTTGTACATATCAAAATGTTTTTATTCTATTTCATTACTGATAGTTTGGCTGTTGTGAGAGTCCAGATATCCCCTCAAATCTATTCTTGCATGGTGCTAGGACAATAGCTGGCCACGTAGGTAAGGAATGGATTTCCCAGAACCCCTGAGTTAGATGAGACCATTTGAATAAATTTTCTTCAATGGAATGTGAGTAGAAATTACATGGGCCACTTCCTAGCCAGACCTCTGAAACAGGTATGCCTCCCCCACATTTTCTCTTGCCCCTTCCTGCCAGCTGTGACCCAGGGATGGCAGCAGCCTGCTTTTGACATTGCAGACAGCAATGCCCTAGAGCAGTGTTTCTCAGATTTTACTGTACATACAGATCATCTCAGGATCTTCACACACAGATACTGATTCAGTAGGTCTGGAGTAGGGCCTGAGATTCTGCATTTCTAACAAGCTTCTAGGTAATGCCAATGCAGCTGGCCTACAGACCACACTTTTGAGTATAAGACCCTAAAGGACAGCAGGGCTGCTCTGCTAGCCTTGGTCCCTATATGATTTATGGAGCACAGTGAACTGTTTCATGAGAAGAAATTAAGTTCTATTCTGTTGAGTCATTGCGTTTTCAGCCTTCACCATAGCACAGCTGGAGTACAGAATTCTAGATTGGAAATCACTTTCCCCCAAAACTGAAGGCATTGCTCCACCATCTTCTAGTGTGGAGTGTTACTATTAAGAGGTCCAGCGCCTTTCTGATTGCTGATCCTTAGCATGTGGTCTGTTCTCTCTCTGGAAGTTTTTGCAAAACCATTTCCTTTGAGCCTAGTGTTCTGATATTTCATGATGTGCCTTGACGCTAAGCACTTGATGGGCCCCCTTCATCTGGAAGTGCAAGTCCTTTCTTCCTCTTCATTTTCTCTTGTCTTGTAGAATTTAAGCCCCCTGGACTGATTCTCTAATTTTCTCATCTTTTCTTTCCTATATGCCATCTCTTTTCTTTTGCTTTACTTACTGGGAGAGTTCCTCAATTTCTCTTTCAACCCTTCTGCTAGATTTTCCATTTCGTCCCGCCTGGTTTTATTTTTCAAGTGTGCTTTCTT
This sequence comes from Tapirus indicus, assembly GCA_031878705.1. NCBI lineage: Eukaryota > Metazoa > Chordata > Mammalia > Perissodactyla > Tapiridae > Tapirus > Tapirus indicus. Next base: position 11,648,006 of record CM062932.1, read on the forward strand.
GGATTCAATCTTTTATTATAGAATCTCTCACCTAAGAATCAATAGTTCAGGGGGTTTTTTCCCCTTAAGTTTTACTCCATATTGTCTAAGGTGTTGTTTTGTTTTTTCCTGTTTATTTTGGTTTCCGCCTTTCATGTTAGAAATCTGTTTCTTCAAATATCTAGAAATCCTTTGCTTTACGTCTGCTTATATTTAAGGGTGAGATGCTAAGAAGTTGACTAGAAGATCTATGGACACAGTTGGGACTTCAACTGTGGGTTTCACTATGGGGTGATCTGGCTAACTGCTTTGTTGGGGAACCCCTGATGTTAATACCCTTAGGTCTTTTCTCTGACTAATCAAATTCCCCAGATAAGAGTCTTCCAGTCTCCAACCTGGAAAATATAAGCCTGGTTGCCAGAGTTCTAGAAACCACCACTCAGTAAATAAACTTTCACTTAATCTCTGTTTTCAATACAACTGTGCCCAGGGGTCCTCCATGCCAAAGACCCTCTGTTTTCCATCTCCAACAAAGAAACTTCCAGTAATCTGATGGATTGGGGGTAAGTAGCTGCCGAGAAATATGGTGTAAAGGAGGAGATCTGGGGGTCTAACTACTTCAAATAATCCTCCTAATTTTAGTACCACCTACACCCCAGGTGTACATGATGCCAGTAAATTAAGGGTAAATCAAGTTGCTTCTAAGCTCTCTTTACTGCTGGCTAAATTACCACTTCACTGCTATATCAGTTACCGCTTGTCCTTCTGTTTTCCAGTTTCTATCTAAATTTTTGCTATTAACTCCTCTCTCTTTCTCTTTGACCCCTTTATGAAACCCCCTTATTGGTATTTTCTTAGGATTTAGGAAAGGAGTGAAGTTAAATGCTAGATCCCTCAAGTTTAACTGAAAGTCTCCATTCATTTGCTAACCCTGTGCAAACTGGCTTCATTCTCTATCTTCCATAAGCTGTCAAGATTGATCTTTCCAAAAAGGTAAATCTGGTCATTACACACTTCTTGAAAATCCTTCAAAGGTTCCCAAATGCTTTTAGAACAGAGTCCAAATTACTTAGCTTGCAAGCCTTTTCCTAATCTGGCTCCCCACTCCAGTCTCCCCACTATCACACCTAAACACCACCACACTCCATTCACTCCAGTCAAACTGAATCCCTTGCTGTACTTCAAATGTGCTAGGCCCCTTCACAGCATCATGCACTTGCCTATGCTGGTTCCCTTTTCCACTCCAACCTCTCTCATCCACGTGGTTAACCGTTAAGATTCAGTTCAAGCAGCACTTTCTCCTAGAACCCTCTCTCTGTGCTCCTAGCGACACACCCTGAAGGCGACACACACCTTAGAGCATATCTCTAAGAAAACTCGATCCCACTACCACCTGAGAGTCCATCTCATTCATCTTTGTATCCCCAGAGTCCACCAAATAATAGGCAACAGAAAGGGAAAGGGGAAAAGGCTGAAAGGAGCCAGCTTCTGAGAATACATTGATAGTCTGTGTTTCATTTGGGCTCCTGTTCAGGAGGAAGCGCTAGGCCGAATAACATAACACTCACCAAGTCAAGCTTTCCCCAGGCCCCGAAAGATGGCGGAGCGGGGTGAGCAGACAGAGGGCCCATGGCTCTCCAGTCTGGAGGAATACCCCAGAGCGCCCACCATCATCACCTAGCACCAGCAGACGCTCAATAAACTCTTGTAGGAGAAATTAAATAGATCACAGATAGCGTCGCGAAAGTAGACAGGTCTGAACGGCCTCAAGCTAGGGAATGTCTCGATACTGCCTCTTACCACGGTGGTCCCGTGGCGGCGGCGCAGACCTGGGCATGCGCAGGATACCCCGGGAGTTGTAGTTCGAGAGGTGAACCGAGAAAGGCGAGACTGCGCTGAGCATCCTGGGAATTGTAGGGTCCGCTAGAGAGCGCTCTCCGCGCAGGCGCAAAACGACAGCCACTTCCGGGCTCAAGCGTCGCGTTTCGCAAAGGAGAAAATCTCGTAGAAGAGTCCCAGACTGACAATGGCTACCTATAGCCTGGCGAACGAGCGTCTGCGCGCCCTGGAAGACATCGAACGGGAAATCGGCGCCATTCTTCAAAATGCAGGTTCAGGATACGACGACCAAAGGGCAGGGAGCGAGAGCGAGGCCTAGCCGCTTGCACGTGCGCCGACCGGCGACTGGGAGGAGGTTGGGGAGGAAGCCTAGGTGCATGCGCGGCGCGTGCGGGGGGGAGGGGCTGGCCCCGGGGCGGGAGGGGCTGGCCCCGGGGCGGGGCTGTGCTGGCCGTCTCCAGGTAGCCCCGCCCTCTCCCCGCCCCGGCAGGTACCGTGATCCTGGAACTGTCCAAGGAAAAAACCAATGAGCGGCTCCTAGACCGGCAGGCGGCGGCCTTCACGGCGTCGGTGCAACACGTGGAGGCGGAGCTGTCGGCTCAGATCCGCTACCTCACCCAGGTGTGTGTGTGTGTGTGTGGTGGGAGGTGCTACGCGCCCACCCAGCTCTCTGCCTTAGCCTTAGCCTTCGGGGGTCCCGGGCGGAGCTTTGGCCTTGGGAGCCAGGCAGGACCAGACCTCCCAAGCCTGCAGTACCCGCGACCTAGCCGGATGACCCTGGCAGGACCTCTCCCTTCCAGGGCCGGTTTCTTCCTCTAAAAGGAAAGAATTAAAAGCGGCCCTGCCTACTTCACTGGGTTGCATCTCGTTAGCCACTGGATGGGGAAGCTCTGGGAGAGGGCTTGTAAACAATGCCAAAGCCACAGGACTTTGCCCTTAGAAACTTGACCTGATTTCAGGGGCATGAAGCCCTAGATGGCTACATCTTGATTAAAGGGACAGGATTGAGAGGGTTCTGAAGTCATTACAACAGCCACAACCATTTACTAAATTTTTACAATGTGTCAGACACTCTGCATTATCTTATCTAATCTTACAACTCTAGAAAGTAGTTATTGTCACTTCCATTTTACAGATGAGATTAACAGAAGTTAAGTGATTTGCCCTAGGTCATCCAGCTACCATGTGGTATAATGGATTCAAACACAGGGGAGAAATGAGACGAGATGGGATGACTGGTTGGGGAGATAGGCAAGGGAAGGGATGCTTCATTGATCAATCTAACTTCCCTGTAGGTGGCCACAGGGCAGCCCCATGAGGGCTCCAGCTACTCTTCAAGGAAGGACTGTCAGATGGCCCTGAAGCGAGTGGACTATGCTCGCCTCAAGCTCAGTGATGTAGCCCGGACCTGTGAGCAGATGCTGGAAAACTAAGCCAATGAGCCCATGGAGCAAGAGCTTGGAGGGAGACCACTTTCATCCCAGGACAGAACCTGGAGACCTGTAGGATGGGGAGCATGGGCTGCCACATACATGCCCTGCTGGTCAGAGTATAGGAGGATAAAGGGGCAAAAGATGGGAATGGAGAAACTTAAAAGACCAAGCCTGCCCACAACTATGCCCTGGTTCCTCCAGCAGGGTGCTCCTGCTCTGCACTTCACAAAAGCGCTGACAAACTGAGACAGGAGATGGAGATTCAGACACCTAACCCACTTCCTCACACACTTCATGTCCCTGGCCCAGGCTTCCTGCAGACTTAGCCTAATGAAGACACATTCTTCTTCCTTGGAAAAGACGAAACAAGAACTAAGGATTTTTTTTCCCCTTTTCTCCCCAAAGCCCCCAGTACATAGTTGTATATCCTAGTTGTAGGTCCTTCTAGTTCTTCTGTGTGGGACGTCGCCTCAGCATGGCTTGATGAGCGGTGATTAGGTCCGTGCCCAGGATTGGAACCGGCGAACCCCAAGCTGCCAAAGTGGAATGTGCAAACTTAACCTCTGTACCACCGGGCCAGCCCAGAACTAAGGATTTTAATAATAAAAACATAACAATAAAAACAAGGAGCTCAGACTCTCACTGGGGCATATGTGGGTGATGCAGGGGATTGAGGAAGTAAAACCAGCCTGTATGGCGGCAGCTGAGGAGGGAGGATGGGAAAGCCTAGGCCTTCAGTGTGGGATTGGGAGAGGAAGCAGGAGAGGGCTGAATGTAGGGAGGAACAGCTAGTGTAGTAGGAAGAGAGAGTTGGGACAAAAGAGGACCATCAGCAGAGAAGCTGAAGCCAGGAATCATGGTAAGGAGGCAAGGGCATGAGGCCAATGTATGCAGAAAGAAGGGTCAATAATTATAAAAATAATTTTTAGTGGTTAAAAAACACATAAAATTTTCCCAAGATATTACCCAGTGCAAAAGACGATTTTACATTATAGCACAGAAAAAAAAAAAAACCAAACAGGTAAGGTCTAAGAGGGGGCAGTAGCTGGTTAACTGTGTATTAAACATTAACAAATACAGAGTACCTACCATATGCCAGAGACTGTTAGAGTATTAAATGCATATGGTACCAAATAAATCATGATCTGTGCCCTCAGAGGCTTCCGTTCTTGGCTCAAGCGTCGGAGTCTGGTGCCACCCGTGTATAATGAGGTTGCAAATCTGGAAGAGAGAAAGAAATTGAGATGAGATCAAGGGAAGTTGGTGGGGGGGGGGTGATAGCTTGAACTAGGGAATCAGACTCCAAAACATTAACTGAACGACCTGGGACACAGTAGGTGCTCAATAAAGATTGGTGCATTAAATGAATGGCTCCCAGTTTCCTTCACAGCTTCATCCTCCACTAGCCAGCTCTAGCTGTCATCTTGTTGCTCCAAGCACTGCCTGGCTTTGAAGGCCAAGCACTGGTCCCTGGCCCAGTGGTGGCTTCCCTCGCTTCCCATTCCATAGTCTCTGGCTGCCTCTTCTCTCATGGCCTATGGTCTATGGTGCAGACAGCTTTCACATTTGTCCACCTAGGCCAGGTTTCCAGCCAACTGGGAGCTACTGAGGGTAGGATCCCTGCCAGGGAGGCTCTGGGTCCCTGGGGGAGGGGCTCAGAGGCCCAGTTTACCTGGGAAGTTCTGCAGTGACTGCTCCCTCCTCTTACACAGCACATAGAGGAGGACTCCGGTGAGGAAGAAGGTGATGGCCAAGAGGGACAGCACTGCCACTATGACTGATGTCCCAGTTGCAGAACCCACATTTTCTTTCATCTGCTTCTGGTTCTCCCCAGCTTCAGGCCCAGACACCAGACTGTGACCCAAAGTGGAAGTGGTGGTTTCACTGGCATGAGTGAGCTTTTTGTCCAAGAATGGTGCTTCTGCTGGATGGGTGGGATGCTGGATAGGCTGGAGGGTAGATGGCAGGTATGTCTGGGCATGGATGACCACATCTGAAGGTGCCCTTTCTGTGGGCTCAGGAATCTGGGTGGTGGAGGGAGGTAAATGCTCCCGGTGGGCCACACTCCCACGGTTACCCCATCCACATTCTGGAGAGGCAAGAAGTGAGGAATCAGGGCTATGAGAGGACAAGGCAAAGGCATAGATAGAGGGAAGTGTAATGGGTCAAGGAGAACATCAAGGGAACAGCTGGAGGCCAGGAGAGGAAGGCAGGGGCAGAGAGGAAAGCTGGGGGACAAGGAAGTGAGCAAACCACAACATGGAACCACTGGGACCAGGGTGCATTCTGAACTGGGAAGTCAAGAGACCTGGGTTAGAACCCTGGCTCTGTTACAAAGTAGCTGTGTGACCTTACCCCTTGTCTCTTAACCTCTCTGGGACTCATTTCTTTCAGCTGTAAAGTGGGGATAATTTTAGTACCAAGGACCAGGGTAGCTGGGAGAATTAAATGAAATAATGTAGGTCTATGGAGCCCAAAGGGCAGTATGCATACCACTGATGCTACACAAGACAACTTTAGGTGGGACATGTAAGAACATTTTGTATTTTAATGGTTGTGTATTTATTTTAGGAGAAAAATACAACCAGCACATCAAATTTGTGACTTCACAGATGTTATTGCTTAGGACAAGTTGCTACTTAAGTTTTTCAAAAGTGGACTTGTGTACACTTAAGATTTATTCATTTCATTGTATGTAAATTTTACCTCAAAAGAAAAAAGGAACAATAAAATGTTGAACTCTACTTAATAACATACATGCTGAAATGTTTGGGAATGAAGTACAGTCATGCCTGCAACTTAAAAATGCATCAGAAATAAGGTGGATTGATGATGGATAGTCAGATGGATGTGCAATAAAGCAAGTATAGTTAAAATGTTGTAAACTCGATATTGTAAAATATGAAATATATTTGCTTTATTATGTACATATTATATAAAATATGTAAAATATAAAAATATATAAAATATTGTAGAATCTAGGTGTGGGTACATGGATGTTTACGGTACAATTCTTTCAACTTCTGTATATGTCTTTCAATTTCCATAATAAAATATTGGAAAAAATAGTGCCTTGATTTCAAGAAAAATATTAAGTAAACAATAGCACAGGTGATAGGATGAACTGGCAAAAATTGTGAAAGTAGTGATGAATGATGTTTGGTAAACAGGGACTTAAGTGAAAGTACTTTCGCCTTAGCCAGCATGAGAAGGTACTAGGAATGTCAGGTGTCACGGGGGAAAGTTCTAAGCCCTAGAGACCGAGCCTGGAGAGGAGGGGGAAACTCTCACCTCTGCGATCAAAGCAGCTCATCAATTCACGAACCCACTGGTCTTTGCTGCCCCCGCACACACTCCGGGAATACAGCTGGAACCTGCGGGGGAAGGACCTGGTCTCAGCTGCATCTCCCGCCCAACCCTTTCCCCAGCTCTTTCCTCGTTCCGAGGAGGTGAAGTCACTGCCAAGATATAGCCCTTCCTGCTGGGGATGGGAAAGTCTACGTAGGTGGGACGAGGAAATAAAGGTGAATTAGGAGAATTAGGGCAAACATAACCCGGAGAGGGGGCTAGGTCCTCCCAGAAGGAATTCAAGTTTGACCAGACAGGGTTCCTCCCAGAGGCGCTGTCCTCCCAGGGGTGGTTGAGATTACCTGACGTAGGAAGTACAGCGATGATAGACTCGCATTTGTTTCCGCAAATGTTCCATGTGTTGAACCGTTGGAGGGGAGTGGGAAGAAAACACTTTATCACAGTGACAACTTCCAGCAATGCTGCCCTCGTTGCCATCGCCTGAGCGAGACAGAGGCGGTCAGCACAGGTTCCCACGCCAAAGTGCTCCCCCAGCTATTACTTAGCTTCCAACCCACTGCCCCATCGCAGCCTCTCCCCAGACCAGGGTCTGGCCCCCAGGCTCAACCCACACATCACCACCCCCAAAGACGTCCAAAATCCGACTTGGACCCAGACGTCCTCAACCCCAGGCCCCCCGACGCCCGCCCCTGCTGCCTTGGGAACCCTGGCGCACCTGGCTCCCCACTTATTTAACTGAACCCCGTGGCCCTAGTGCCCGCCCCCTCATTCCCTTGCCCGAATTCGGGGATCTGGGCCCCAGCCCGGACCCTGACGAACCTCGGAGAGTCAGCAACGCTAGCAGGAGAAGCAGGAGCTCGCGGGGCACGGGTCCCCAGCTCCGCCTCATCTCGGGGCCGCCCTGCCCTGTCTGACTACCAGTCAGGCTCCGGATCATGACGTCCAGCTGATTTCTCTCGGGCTTTCGCTTCGCTCCCCGCTCCGTCGGAGACTCTGGGGCAGGCGGCGGCCGCAGGCGCCGGGTCTCGGCCGAAGAGGAGGCGCGAGGTGGCGGCGCGCTCGGCCCCCGCGCTGCGCCGTCTAGAAGGGACAGCGCGGTTTGTTCTGCGCTCCCCAAGCGGCTGCCCTCCTCCCGCGGCGGGGAAACCCCCGGAGGCGGAGCCCCTTCCCCCGCGCCGGGCCCAGAGTCTTCGTCGAGGGGTCAGCCAGCGATGTCTGAAGAAAGCGAAAGAAAACTCAGGTTGCAGAGCGAGGGGGGGCAGGTCGGCGGTGGCCCGACGGCTGATTCAGTGATTCAGGCTGATTCAGTTCGGTTCAGGGATGCCCGTCCGCCCGGTCCAGGTCACTCCGTGGGACCGGTGACGCGGATGAGCCGCTTCACCCCGCCTCTCCTCCAAGAAGTTTTCACTTCCCCCCTAGGGATGCCGCCGCAGCTGGACCCATCACATGGCGGGAGCGACGCCGGCGTCAAAGTCCGCGAGCCTAGCAGCGCACACTGGCGGGGCAGGGCGGCTCACGCTCCCGACTCGCCACCGGGGCGTGGCCACTCGAGGGGCGGGCCGTGGGCGCGGGCATCCCTGACGTCACGACCGCCCCGCCCCGAGGTATTTACCTTCGAAAAGAGGTGGCGGCTGCAGGTACCGGAGTAGTGGAGCGGCCGGGAGGGGCTAGGACTACTGGGGCGCACCGCCAAACCGACCCAAACCGAAGGGACGCCTCGGCTCCTATTCCCTCCTCCCACACCCCACAGACCTATCCCAAATTATTCCCTCTTCGCCAGACCCTTCTCCATAGGATTAGCCCTGCCTCATCTCTATCTTTAATTCAAATCCTACTTTTGAGGGTTCGAACCTCAAATTTTGAGCCCAAATACCATCTCACTCCTGACGACTCATCTGTAACCCTAATCGCCCACTTTCTAGTCCCCATTCGCATCCTGAACTCCTATCTCTTCAGGCCTGAAAACCCTTTTCTCAGCTCCTAACCCTCATGCATTAGATACACCCTAAGTGACCTCAAACCCACACCCTCTCCCATTTTGTGACCCAGCCCCAAACTCTCACCACTACCCTCTCCCTCACCATATATCCCTTCCTCTGCTCAGTCCGGGCCCAGGCCCTGTGCCCCTGCAGACATGGAGTTTGTGTCTGGATACCGGGATGAGTTCCTTGATTTCGCTGCCCTCCTCTTTGGCTGGTTCCGCAAGTTCGTGGCTGAGCGCGGCGCTGTGGGGGCCAGCCTTGAGGGCCGCTGGCGACAGCTGGAGGCTCAGATCAGAAGGCTGCCCCAGGACCCTGCCCTTTGGGTGCTCCATGTCTTGCCCAACCGTAGTGTGGGCATCAGCCTGGGGCAAGGGGCAGAGCCAGGCCCTGGACCAGGCCTGGGGGCTTCCCGGCTCCTGGGAGATGAGCCCCCACTCCACCTTCGAGACCTAAGCCCCTATGTCAGCTTTGTCAGCCTGGAGGAAGGGGAGGAAGGGGAGGAAGAGGAGGAAGAAGAAGAAGAAGAGAACGTTGAGGAGGAGGGTGCAGGCACGGAGAAGGTAGAACCAGAGGAGGATAGAGATCCAGCCCCTACCAGCAGAGAGTCCCCCCAGGAAGCAAACCCTCCAGGGGAGCCAGAGGAGGCTGAGCAGGAGGCAGGAGGTGGCGAGGATGGCTGCCGAGAGGACAGGGCAGAGGACGAAAAGGGGCCTGAGAGGAGGAAGGGACGGAGAAGCGGTAAGAACCCAGGGCTGGCCCTCCCCTGACCCCTGACCAGGCATATACACCTTCTGAAGCCCTCCTCTACCTCTCAGAACCCAGCTAGGAGTCACAAACAGGGGGCCTTCAGGCCAGTCTGCCCTGAAAAGGTATTTTCATTGACCTACAATGTTTTTAAATTTGAGCCAACATATAAACATAGAAAGAAAGAAAAAAAAAAAAAAAACAACTCCAGAAGTCTGGATTTACACCTTCTCAAGAAAAGTCTAAAGTTCCAACAGCAGGACCAGGTTTCTGCATGGCAGCAAATGCTGGTACTGTGTAGCAGCTGTCCCCCTGAGATGAGGCATAGCCTCTCTACCTAGTCCCCTTTACTCAGTTTACCTGCCTGGCCCCTGTACGCATTTGAATTTAGTACCCCCACCCCTGACTTTTCCCTTCCTCCCCAGAGGCTGCCCCCTTGCACCTTTCCTGCCTCTTACTGGTGACGGATGAACATGGCACCATCTTGGGCATTGACCTGCTAATGGATGGAGCCCAGGGGAATGCAGACAGGGTCGCAGGGACAGAGAAACTGGCTTCTCGGGCCTATGCTCTCCTCTGCCATAGCATGACCTGCCCCATGGGCTCCGGAGACCCCCGAAAGCCCCGACAGCTTACTGTGGGAGATGCTCAGCTGCATGGGTACAGAAATCTGGTATCTGAGGGTGAGGAGGCCTAGGGGCCTGGACTCTTGAACCCTCCAGCCTGACACTATCTTCCACCCCCATTCAGAGAGCTGGAGAGTCTGGTCCCAAGGCTGGGAGTGAAGTTAGCCAAGACCCCAATGCGGACATGGGGTCCCCGGCCAAGCTTTACCTTTGCCTCTCTTCGGGCTCGAACCTGCCATGTTTGTCACAGGCACAGCTTTGAAGTGAAGCTGACACCCTGGTGAGCAGCCTGCAAAGATGGAGTGAGAGGGAGGAAGACCCCAACAGTTAGGCAAATAAAGAGAAAGCAGGCCAATGGGGGGCCCAGCAGACAGACAGAGTGAGGGACTGGGAAATAAGATGAAGTAAAAAACAAAAAAAGCTGTTACAGGCAGAGAGTATACAGAAAAACAGACTGAGTGACATATGGGCAGCTGCAGGGCAGACAGACAGCAGACAGAGGACCTACAGAGGTTAACACTGGGTGCCCACCACCCCTGTGACCCCAGCCCCCAGTGTAGTGCTGTCTTGTACTGTGGAGAGGCTTGTCTCCGGGCCGACTGGCGGCGATGCCCAGATGATGTGAGCCACCGATTTTGGTGCCCGAGGCTTGCAGCCTTCATGGAGCGGGCTGGAGAACTGGCAACTCTGCCTTTTACCTACACCGCAGGTACCATAAGGAGGTCAGGATGGTGGGGCAAACAGGTGTTTGGGACTGGGGCCCAGGTGCCTGGGAACAGGGTCCTGGGACTGAAGTCTAAGTGCCTTGGGTGGATTCTAGATCCCTCGATTAAGGGCTGGATGCCAGGTATCAGGGGCTGGGGGCTAGACCCCTGGGACTGGAGACAGGGTCTCCGGAGCTGAGGACTGAGGCCCGGATACCTGAGAGCTTAGGAGATTTGGGAGTAGGGATTCAAACACTCTCTTCCCAGCTCCACCACTAACAGGTGACCTTAAACAAATCACTTTACTTCTCAGAGCCTCAGTTTCCTCATCTGTAACATAGAGCTACTAACAAATGTTAAAACCCAAGGAATTGCTTTAAGGATTCTGTGGGCTCGATGACCACTATGCTGTAGACACTCAGAAATATTAGTTGGCTCCATGACTAGAACCAGACTCAGAGCCAGGGTCCCTGGGAGAGGCTGAGGAGAGCCACAGTCTGGGCTCCTAGCCACCAGGCCCTCAACCCCTCTCCCCCTCCTTCTCCAGAGGTGACCAGTGAAACCTTCAACAAGGAGGCCTTCCTGGCCACGCGGGGCCTAACTCGTGGCTACTGGACCCAGCTTAGCATGCTGATTCCAGGCCCTGGCACACCCAGGCATCCCTGGGGCAGCACACCGTCCCTCGGCCTTCTTCTCAGTGGTACGTGGAGCCTCTTTTCAGGCATGGGCCCCTCAGCCTAGAGGGAAAGATGGGAGAGAAAAAAGTTGTCGGGGTCCCAGATAACCCTCCACATACACACCACCAGGGCCATTTCAGGTCTTTCCCAAATCCTCAGAGAAGTCACCCCCACCCACCCCATCCAGAAGCCCCATCCATACGCAACCCCCATTTCCTCTTGCTGCAACTTCAGGCCCTCTCTCAGGGAATACAGATTCTTTGGAAGGAAGAGGCGGATGGGCTGGGTGGGGGTCTCCCTGACACCAGGTTCCTCTTCTTCCTTTCGTCCTCTCAGGAGATCCCTACCAGCTTCTCCAGGGGGACGGGCCTGCCCTGATGCCTCCTGTGCCCCCAGATCCACCCAGGGGCCTCTTTGGTGAGCTGGAGGGGCCCTGAGGGAGCTAGAGGTAGAGATAGAGACTGGAGGGCCAGCAGTCTGGGTGGCTGAGAAAAAGGGGGCTACTGGACTGAAGGGGTTGGGGTCCCGGCCTGGGACCATGTCCCTCAGTAACCCACTCTCCCCAGGCTCGTGGCAGGATTACTACACCTGGCGGGGCCTCAGCTTGGACTCCCCCATGGCTGTGCTTCTTACCTACCCACTGACTGTGTATTACGTCATCACCCACCTGGTGCCTCAGTCCTGTAAGGAGAGCCAAGGCAGGGGAGGACCGCATGGAGCAGGGGGACAGGGAGCTGGTAGGGGACAGGAGGAAGGAGGGAGGAGGACCATATTCTTAAATGGCTAGCTTCTCACCCAGTCCCTGAGCTCAACATCCAGAACAAACAGTCACTGAAAATCCATGTGGTGGAGGCCGGGAAGGAGTTTGACCTTGTCATGGTGTTTTGGGTAAGTCCCTCCAGGCCTGAGGGTTGGGCATTTGGGTGTGGAAGTGGACAGAGGGTGGGACCCAGATCTGTCCTCTCTGTCCTTCAGGAGCTCTTGGTCTTGCTCCCCCACGTGGCCCTGGAGCTGCAGTTTGTGGGTGATGGCCTGCCCCCTGAGAGTGACCAGCAGCATTTTACCCTGCAGAGGGTGAGGGCTGAGGGGGGCTCTGCTCTCATCCTGATTGGGCCCTGCCCTGCCTCTCTCCTGCTCCCTCTTCTCTGTCTTACCTAATGCATCTTCCAGTACCCTAACTTCCAGTGGTTTCTCCACCCCACTCCTGGCTCCCCAGGATGGCCCTGAAGTATCTGCCCGTTCTGGTCCTGGGGTATCAGCACGGCTCAGCTCTGGGACTAAGGAGAAGGGGGGCCGCAGGGACCTGCAGATCAAGGTGTCTGCACGGCCCTACCACCTGCTCCAGGGGCCTAAGCCTGACCTGGTTATTGGTAAGAGCCTGGGGTAGGAGTGTGGGGAGGGTGGGAGAGAACACCATGGGAGCCAGCTTCTTCCTGCTCTCCCTCGGTCCGCAGGATTTAACTCCGGCTTTGGTCTCAAGGACACTTGGCTGAGCTCACTGCCCCGGTTACAGGTGGGAGATGAGGCAAAAGGGAACCTTTTCACCTTCTGCCCAGCCTCTCTTCTTTTTCTGAAAGTCTGTTCCTCCCCATCATCTGCTCCACAGACGTGGGGTACGCCCACGGGTCCTCTTGCCCCTCTCTGTGTCTGCCTGGTGCCTCTCCCTCATTCCAGTCCGTCTGGGTCCTCAGTTTTCAACCCAGTCTTCGATCCTCGTGGCTCGGGAGGTACCTGGGGGGAGGAGCCTCTCCGAATGTGTCTGAGGCCCCGCCCCACCCCCAGTCCCTCCGAGTGCCGGCCTTCTTCACCGAGAGCAGCGAGTACGGCTGTGTGATGGACGACCAGACCATGGCGGTGGCCACAGGAGGGGGCACCAGCCCTCCACAGCCCAACCCCTTCCGCTCCCCCTTTCGCCTCAGAGCGGGCGACAATTGCATGCCGTGGTAAGGGCCCGAGACCCTCCCTATTTCATTCCTGACCTTTAACTTCTTACTCTGGCTGTGCATCCTAAAAGGCCCACCTTGACGCTCGTCTCTGCTCTCCTGAGACCCTCCTCGCCGCATCCCTACAACCCGCCTTCTCTGCCTCCACTACTCACCACCCCCCTGGCGGGTCTCGACAACGCCAGTACACCGCCCTTTAGATCCAGCTCACAAAATCTCTCCAACTCCTCGCCCACTCGTCAAAAGACCCTGCTACCCTCTGCTTGGCCGAGCCCCTAAGTCTAGCCCCACCTCCTGGAACTTGGTGCACACAAACCCCTCCCCTTTGGGAATCCCGGCCTCTTGGCCCCGCCCCTGACGGCCACGCCCCCGTCAGGTACTGCAACGCCTTCATCTTCCACCTGGTCTACAAGCCCGCGCAAGGGAACGGGGCCCGCCTGGCGCCCAGGCCCGCGCCCCCAGCCCCAACTCCCACCGCTCCTCCGGCCCCCGCCCGAAAACGCCGAGGAGAAAAGAAACTTAGGCGAGGTGCCCGCCGGCGGAGATGAAGGCTGAGTCCACCCCCTCCCCCAACACGCCTCTGAAAGGAACACGAAAACACGCAAGGCCGAGGGGGAGGCCGGTTGGCGGAACCCGAAAAGGTGAATAAAATTACTTGTTTGAAACCACTGAGTCAAACGCTCATAACTGGGTCATTAAACGGGGAGGCGAGAAAAGGATTTAGGGATGATTTATTCTCCTCCAGCTTCTCTCAGCCCTTGGTCGGCTCTCCCATCTCTTACTTGGGACTCTGACCCTCCTTCGTAATCTCAAATTTTTTGTGATGTACTTGTCGATAAGTGTAAGATTTTCCATCTCCAGTAACCCTCAGGGACTGCCCCAAGGCAAGCCAAGACCAAGAAGCAGAAAGTGGCTTCTCTCTGGGGGGGCAAAGGAAGCATACAACCTCCTAGGGGCACACAGACCCCTTGGTTTAGTGAAAGGCCCCAGCGGCCCAACAGTCCAAGTTAGAAACCTGGCCGCCATCCTTGAGTCCACCTTCTCTCATCCCTGTATCCAATGAAGAACCAACTCCTGCTAAGTCAGACTGCTAAAGTCACTCAAATCCTCCAGTTTGATAAATAAATTGCAAGCAATAGGATATATTGGAGTATATGAGGAAGCCATTTGGTGTAAAACTAATTCCTCCCGACCTTGTTTTTCCAAAAGGGCCTGACTTGGCCTTTGAACATGCATTGTATATCTGCTTTGAGCATTTACCATGTCCCAGAGACAAGAACAAATGCCCTTAAGATAAGGATGCAACTTCCCCCACATTGGCATTTCCTTAAGGATAAGCATTTCTCCCTAGGCTGGGATTTGATTGCTGTGCTCATCCTGTGACCACCCAACTCAAGACAACAGACCTGCTACCTGCTGTGCCCATCAATCACTGTGCCAGCAGGGCAATCTCGTGACTATTGTAAAAAGGACATTGCAATCATACGTGATACATGCTCTTTGATGGTATATAATCACTCTTACACCCCACTTCTTGGGTGCCCTTCCTTCCTTGGGGAAGGAAGGCCCCGGGCTATATGGTCCTCAAATTTGGCTCATAATAAACTCACCCCAATTTTGATTTAAAGATTGATTATGGATTATTTGCATCGACAAGTTTATGTCCAATCCCACTGGAGACTGCACCATACCTCATCTCCACATTTCAGCCAGCATATTCCTCCTACAATAGACATTCAAATCCCTCCAGTGACCCTCCTCTGCTTCTAAAGTCCCCTTGAGTGTGGGCTGGACTTAGTGACTCTCACTAAGTATAGAAAGGGAAAAACAGTGGAGAAACCTGGCAGACACCACTTAACCAAGTGATTAAGGTCAATAAGAAATAACAAGTCATGTTGACATTGTAGGGGAGGAAAACATATCCTCTACCCATTCTGAGTCCTTTCTGGCTGGCCTATGAATTAAATTGACATGAGAGAGAATAACAAGAGAAAATCAAACAAAGCTGTAGCGTTGTGTACATGTAACATGTGTACATGGGAGAGACCCAGGAAAAACTGGGTAACTCGCCAAAATGTCAGGGGCTCTCATTTTAAATACCATCTTCAGCTAAAGACTAAGGAAGATGTTGGGGGCGGGGGGAGTCAGTTATGGGAGATTACTAGAAAAGCACAGTCAACAAGAGTAAGGTTATTATGCAGATTTAAGCCCTTGCCTTCCACATTGATAAGACTTTCTAGAGATAAGGTCATCCCCCCTTCTTCCTGGTACAGAGAGGGAGATACCTTTACAAATGGAGTTCTCCCTTACAAATCTAAATGTCTCTTACAAAGGGTAAATTCTACTTTTCAGAGCTTCTCCCATGTCTGCAGTTTTTAAAAGTAATAATTCTCATTAGCCCAAAATAATCCTCATGCCAAAGAGACACATTTGGTGGTGGCCATTTCTGACCCCCCACAACATCATGTGCTCCCTGACATGACGCAATGGGAAGGCCACATCACCTCTGTAGTATTCTTCCTAGAAACCCATAACTTCAGTCTAATCATGAGAAAACATCAGACAAATCCAAATTGTGGGACAGTCTACAAAATACCTGACCACTATTCTTCAAAAGTGACCAAGTGATGAAAGGCAAGGAGAGACCAAGACACTGTGACAGATGGGAAGAGACTAAGGAGACATGACAACTAATATGATGCAGTATCCTGGATTGGATCCTGGAACAGAAAAAGGACATTAGTGGAAAAACTGGAGAAATCGGAATAAAGTCTGTGGTTTAGATAATGGTATTGTATCAATGTTAATTTCTTAGTTTTGATAAACATGCCATGGTTATTTAAGATATAACATTAAAGGAAGATGGGTGAAGGTATTGATACTGGCTCAATACAAGGTTGACATAAGGGAAGCCATATTGTAGAAAAGAAATCATATTGTAACTTTGAATGACCTCTGATTAACTGACATGCTCTGTGGATTTTATGGCCCCTCCCAGCTGCAATAAGTCAATAACTTTGTTCTTTTGAGTTCCTTAGGAATGTGATGACCCGGGGGAAGAGAGTCTATGCTGAAAGCCATCATCAATGACAACTGAAAGGTCAGGGTATAGGGTATTACTCTGGTCTCTGATCCATATCCTGTAAAACAAAAGACTACCAGGAACTAAGAACAGATGTCTTCCCCCACCCTAAGACTGGATGTCTACCCCCACCCGGAGATCAGATGGATGCCCCTACTCTGAGACCAAATACCTCCCCAACCTGGAGACCAGCTCCCTATAAAACTGGCCTGTAAGGGGCCGCCTGGTGGCGCAGCGGTTTAGTCTGCGCTTGGTAGCCTGGGGTTCGCGAGTTCGGATCCCGGGAGCCCGCCGACGCACTGCCTGTCAGCCATGCCGTGGCAGCGTCCCATATAAAGTGGAGGAAGATGGGCACGGATGTTAGCCCAGGGCCAGTCTTCCTCAGCAAAAAGGGGAGGATTGGCAACGGATGTTAGCTCAGGGCTGGTCTTCCCCACAAAAAAAAAAACAAAAAAAAACTGGCCTGTAGTCTTCATTCTGTAAGATGGTTCTTTTGGACATTAGTTGGCCATCTTCCCCCTTGCTAGCAAGCTGTAACAAACTGCCCTTTCTCTGCCACCATCTTGACTCTTGAAGATTGACTTTTGTCTCAGGGTGAGCAGATCATGCCCTTTGTGTGATAACAGTATATGGGAATGTTCTACTACCTTTGCAGCTGATCTATAAATCTAAAATTATTTCAAAATAAAAGTTAAAAGTCAAGTTCAGACTCCTTAGTATGGCTTATAAGGTGTCTCTCTGTTATTCACTTTTTTTGTGTGTGAAGAAGATTAGCCCCGAGCTAATATCCATTGCCAATCCTCCTTTTTCTGCTGAAGAGGATTGGCCCTGGGCTAACATCTGTGCCCATCTTCCTCTGCTTTATATGTGGGACGTCTGCCACAGCATGGCTTGATAAGCAGTGCATACATCCACGCCTGGGATCTGAAACTGCAAACCACGGGCTGCTGGAGCAGAGCACGCAAATTTAACCACTATGCCACCAGGCCAGCCCCCTCTGTCATTCACTTTTATTATAAATATTTTATTATCTGAGTTTCCAAATATACTCAAAAGCCCAGAGACTTAACATAATGAATCTCTATGTACCCTTCACTCAGCTTCAACATTTTTCCCATTTTATCATTATCCCCTGTGATATTGTGATATAATAAGAAATACATATTTGGTCTTGTCCTGGTTCCTGGCACAAGAGCTTCTAAATCCCTTGGAATTTCCTGAGTGATAGTGGTGATAGGAGTGTCTTTTGTTTTCATAATAAGCCCCTTTCAATGTACCTGAGTCTATACTAATGAGGTGACCCTAGGTGGGCCTTTATTTAACTTCAGGATGGGGGCTCGTTGCTAGAAGAACCAACCATGTGATTAGAGGGCTGGAGCTTTCAGGCCCACCCCTTAACCCCTAGAGAGAAGAGAGGTGCTGGAAATTGAGTTAATCACCAAAATTTAATAAATCATGCCTACATAATAGAACCTCAATAAAAAATCCCTAACCAACGGGGTTCAGAGAGCTTCTGGGTTGGTGAATACACTCAGGTACTGAGGATGGTGCACCTGGAGAGAGCATGGAAGCTCCACACCACCCACCCACCCCAACACCTTGCCCCATGCATCTTTCCATTTGGCTGTTCCTAAGTTGTATGCTTTATAATAAACCAGTAAAGGTTAGTAAACTGTTTTCCTGAGTCCTGTGAGCCATTTTAGTAAATTATCAAACCTCAGGAAGGGGTTGTGGGGATCAGAATTGGCCACCTCAAGATGTGTCTCTGGCATGAGGATTATTTTGGGCTGGTTACTTTTAAGAAACTGCAGACAAGGGAGAAGCTCTGAAAACCAAGTAGAAGTTACCTTTTGTAAGAAACACATTGTAAGGAAAATCTCCATTTGTAAAGCTATCTCCTTCTCTCTACCAGGAAGAGACCTTATCTCTAAAAATGCTTAGCAATGCAGAAGGCAAGGACTTAAATCTGTGTAATAAACTTACTCTTGTTTACTGTGCTTTTCTGGTAATCTCCCATGGCTGACTCCCCCCAACCCCCAACATCCTCCTTTGTCTTTAGCTGAAGATGCTATTTAAGGTGGCAGCTTCAGCCCTTCTGGCTGAGTTACCCAGTTTTCCTGGGTTTCTCGCATGTATACATGTTATTAAACTTGTTTGCTTTTTCTCCTGTTATTCTGTCTCATGTCAATTTAATTCGTAGCCCAGCCAGAAGGACCTAGAGTGGGTAGAGGAATTGTCTTCCCCCCCTAAAGGGTCATGGGAACCACTGTTGGTGGTCAGAAGTACAGGAGGCCCAGGACTCGCCATTGGCATCTGAAGTGGGGGAAGTCTTATGGAAGTCTTAAGCTCACTCTGGGTATTTAGTGACAGAATTGATTGAATTGCAGGACACTGAGTTGGTGTCTGGGTAGTTGAGAATTGATTGGTGTGGGGGAAAAGAACCCACAAATTTGGTGTCAGAAGTGCTGGTAGTAAAAATAGCTAAAAGTTGGTGTCAGAAGTGAGATTTGCTAGACTGGCCCTGGCTCACAGAAATATGTGGTTTGGGAAGAAAAAGAATGAAAGGGTGACAGGTGAGAAACCTTTGATTCCTGGGTGGCCATGTGGTCACCCATGGTACAGAACAGCAGCTGTGCGGCAATCAGTTACTAAAGGTAAAAGTTACCAGTGGAATTTAGAATTGACTCAAACTCCCAGGGAGTTGGTTCACTGGATGCATAAGGAAATGCAAACTAACAAGAAAAAAGTGAAGTACACAATCCCTTGGTTATTCTCTGTAATAGTAAAAAGAAATTTAAAGAGTTCTGGTTTGGATTTTGATGCTAGACTAAGCTCAAATTTTGGTCAGTCTAAGCTTCGGCCACTAGCCTCAAAGCTGTTCACAAAGTGAAAAATTATGCAATGACAACAGAAAGTACCTCTAAGGCCTCTGGTCACCAAGAAGGTAGTCAACATGGGGGGAGGGCAAAACCAAGAAACTACGGAAACCAGGGGGTATAGAGTGTGAAGGAGCTGCTTCATTTTGTAGATTGGTATCATCAGCTTCCTAAAGACCCTTTACTAAAATGGATTATAAGAGTGACTAATTTAGGGGCAATGTCTTTGGTTTTGAATGCTGCAGGGTAGAAAAGCATGTTTGGGTTGATACAGAACCTACAGCTCCCTATGAAACAATCACAGATGGCTGTACACAATCCAGACACACAGAAGGTTATTCCTGGGGAATAAACTGGAAGTTATCTAGGGGCCCACCAAGAGTCACCTCATTAGCATAAATTCAGGTATGGTTGAAAGGGGCTTATTATGAATAACAAGAGATGTTCCTCTTACCCCTATCATTCAGGAAATTCCAAGGGTTTTAGAAGCACTTGTGCCAGGAACCTGGGACAAAGATCAAATACATATTTCTTATTATATCACAATGTCACACACCATTAGCTTTTTTCCAGAGTGTTTTAAAGCACACCCCAGACATCAGTCATCTCACTTATATGCATCTATAACTAAAAACAGCTTTTAAAAAAATGTAACCATCATGCCATTATCATACCCAGTAAAATTAACAACTTTTCTTTAATATCTTATAATACCCAGTTCATATTCAAATTTCTTCAATTATCTCAAAGATGCCTTTTACAGTTGGTTTGTTCCAATCAAGAAATAAATAAGATCCACGTGTGGTTTTTGGTTGTTATGTGTCCTAAGTCTCCTTTATTCTATAACAGACCTCCCTCCCTTTTCTTTCTTTTTTATTTTCATGCCACTGATTCAATGAGAAACTGAACCATTTGTCCTGTAGAATGTTCCTCATGTCTGGATCTGGCTGATCACTTCCTCAGAGCGTTTTTTAATTTGTTCATCTATCTCCTTTAGTTCCTGAAAACTGGTAGGTAGACCTAGATGACAAGGCCCTTTTAATGCGGTCCCCGCCAACCTCCACAGGCTGATCTCATGCCACTTCCTGCCTCCTCTCTACACTCCAGCCAGACGCCTCTAAATGAAAACACCACATTCTCTCATTGTGGAACTTCCCTGCTCTCTTGCTCAACTAATTCCTTCTCAGCCTAAACATCACTTCCTTAGGGAGGGAGGACTTCCTTGACCCCCAGATGAGGATAAGCCCTCACTACTCTGGATGTCCCCTACAGCCATAAAAGGGCAGCCTTAGTCCCTGGTGGGTCAAGGGGAAATAGAATTTTGCACCACTCCCTTGGCTGGAAAATAACCTTTCCCTAAATTCCTGCCATCTACTGCATAAAAGGATGAAAGGAAATGGTTATCTCTGAGACAGGGGTTACTAAGGATTTGTTTATTGATTTTGTTTAGCTGTATTGTTCGTTTTTCTTCCATGAACACATAGTACTTTTGTAATAAAAATGTTTAATTTACAAAGTGCTGTCTTTAATAATTCAATAAATATTGATTGAATGCACACAAGGCTTTATGCTAGAGATGCAATGAGGAAAAAAGACAGATGGTGGTCCCCGCCTCCATGAAGCCTGTAGGCTATGGCAGGGGACAGTAAACTATGGCCTCTGGCCAAAGCCAGCCCACCACCTGTTTTTGTATGGCTTGCAAGCTAAGAAATCAAAAGAAGACTATCTCATAATGTAAAAATTATGTGAAATTCAAATTGCAATGTTCAGGGGGCCACCCGTGGCGCAGCAGTTTAGTTCTGCACTTTGGCACCCCAGGGTTGACGGGTTCAGATCCTGGGCGCCCGCTGACACACTGCTTGTCAGCCATGCCGTGGCGGCGTCCCATATAAAGTAGAGGAAGATGGGCGTGGATGTTAGCCCAGGGCCAGTCTTCCTCGGCAAAAAAGAGGAGGATTAGCAACGGATGTTAGCTCAGGGCTGGTCTTCCACACAAAACAACAACAACAACAAATTGCAGTGTCCATAAATTTATATTGAAATAGACCCACAACCATTTCTTTATGCATTGTCTGTGGCTACTTTCATGATACAAACAGCAGGGTTTGAGTACTAGTGACAGAAACCACACGGCCCGCAAACTCTCAAATATTCACTAACAGGCTCTTCACAGAAAAAGTTTGCTGACCCCTGATCTAGGGCAAGGTTTTCAAAATGCAGACTTATGAGATTTTGTGTGGGTCGTAAAGTCAATTCAGCGGGCCTCAAATAACATTCTTTTTGTAATGAAATAGAACAGAATAAAAATATTACTACTCCTGTAGTAAGAGTAAACATTTTGTGAAACATTTGTTTTGCTTCTACATACAATATATGCATATATGTGTGTGTGTGTGCTGCATCATGATAGAGAATGTATTTCTTGCTGTAAACCCAGATCAAAACATCTGAAAGTCACTGGCTTGGAGGGAGGTCTAGAAGAAACAGAAGTATCAGGAAAATTACAGAACAATGTGATTGGTGTGATGATGAAAGAGTTACAGACTCTTAGAAACAAAGAAGAGGCATTTAAGACAGCCTCAGGGTGTCAGGGAAGGCTTCCTGGAAGAAATGACATCTAAGCAGTGACCTGAAGGACAAGTAGGAGTTAGCCAGGAAAAGAAAAGACTAATATCATGTACAAAGGCCCTGGGGCAAAAGTAAACAAAGCACTTGAGAGAAATTATAAGTTCACTGTGGTTGGAGTTTAGGATGAGATGAGGCTCCCTTACCCCCCTCACTCTCCATCACATTACTCTTTTATTTTCTTTGAGCACTTAATCACAGTTATTTTATTGGCTCATTCATTTATGTATGTTTATTACCCCTCTTCCTCCAACACACACTAAAAAGTAAATTCCTTAAAAGGGGAAACCTTGTCTGCCTTGTTTATAACTATGCCCTAGCACAGTGCCTAGGATATAATAGCCACTCGGCATTTCCTAAAGGAATAGTAGAAAGATAGTCCTGCTATGCCAGGGGAAAAATGGACTATAAGAGGGTAAGACCTGAGGAGACAGATCAGCTAGGAGGTTTTGGTAATAATACAGACAAGAGCAGATGGTGCCTTGATGTTGGAGAGAAACAGGTAGATCCTGGGCTCATGAGAAGGTAGAAATAACAGGTGGTGATCAACGAATAGATATTGGGGCAAGGGGAGGGCAGGGGAAGGAGCTGAAGGAATGAAGGATGGCCTCCTGGTTCCTAGTTAGGGAAAATAGATAGAAGAAGTGCCATCTGCTCGCAGTGGGGACACAAGAAGAAGAGGATTGGAGTTACAGTAGTTGGAAAGGGATGGGAGAGAAAGGTAATGAATTCAGGTGGGACTCGCGAAGTTTGAGATGCATGCGGGACCTCCTGGTGAAGATTCTGGTAGGCAGTTGATATGTGAGATGGAACTCACACAACTAGGAGAGTGGATGAAGGCACCTAGACAGAATGAGAAGAGACCTTAACAACAGAAGCCTGGTGAAGGCCAAAATTTCAGGCTGGTCAGAGGAAGGAGAGGGTGAAGTCCTGAGGGTAGCAGGAAAACCAGGAGAGTTCAGAAACAAAGGAAGGGTGCTCAGCTGTGTCGGATGCTGCTTAGCTCAGGCAAGATAAGGGTGAAGAAGTGTCCCCTGGACTTAGCAACAAGGACAAGAGTACAGTAGTCCCCCCTTATCCATCGGGATACATTCCAAGACCCCCAGTGGATGCCTGAGAGTACTGAACCCTATATATACTGTTTTTTCCTGTATGTACATACCTACGATAAAGTTTAATTTATAAATTAGGCACAGTCAGAAATTAACAACTAACAATAAAATAGAACAATTATAAAGCAATATACTGTAATAAAACTTACTGTAGATCTTAGCAATCTCAGCATATGATTTTTTTTCTTTCCTTATTAAGTCGAGAACTTTCACCTTTTCACTTAAAGGAAGCACTTTATAGCTTCTCTTTGGCATATCCAAACTGCCAGTATCACTACTCTTGCACTTAGGCGCCATTATTAATGATGATGGCTACTAAGTGACTACCAGGCGGGTAGCAAACACAGTGTGGATGCAGTGGATAAAAGGGTGATTCACCTCCCTGGTGGGACAGAGCGAGATGATGCGAGATTTCATCACGTTACTCAGAATGGCGTGAGATTTAAAACTTATGTATTGTTTATTTCTGGAATTTTCCATTTAATATTTTTGGACTACAGTTGAGGGTGGGTAACTGAAACCATGGAAAGTGAAACCTTGGATAAGGGGGGATGACTGTATTCAACAGAGCAGTGGTGGCAGACTGGAGAGGGTAGATAACTGAGAGGGAGGTGAATTACAGGCAACAATTGGGCAACTTAGAAAACACTAAAAAGAAAATTCAAATGACCCTCAATTCCAATACCCAGAGATAACCACCATTGTCATTTTCATGTGTTTATAGTCTTTTTTTAGCAGAATGCATATATTTTTACAAAACTTTAATCATACTGTGTATAATGCTAACTAGCTTGCTTTTTTTTAATATAACAATGTTATTCATAGTTTTTTCATGTCATTAGACAATCCCCTTTCTCGGATGGCTGTATACTAGTTTACTTTATGAATGCAACATACCCAATCCCAGTTTTGAACGTTTAAGCAGTTCCT
This sequence comes from Tapirus indicus, assembly GCA_031878705.1. NCBI lineage: Eukaryota > Metazoa > Chordata > Mammalia > Perissodactyla > Tapiridae > Tapirus > Tapirus indicus. The sequence goes on from CM062932.1 coordinate 11,671,867, forward strand.
AATTTTTCTCTATTATAAATGAAGGAGGCAATAGAAAGTATCCCAGCTTAGAAGCAAACTGGGACCCAAGATAGTCTGGGCCTGCCTGGCAGGTGGGGAGCTGATTTACCTGAGATGCTTTGCATGGAGTTTCTGGCCAAGGAAGGAAGAAGGCAGTTTGCAGGTACTTGGGTATAAACATGGGATGAGGAAGGCAACATGGGTCTGTGTGGAGTGCTAGTCCCAACCCTGACGGCTTTATGGACTCAGGTCTGAGGCCTACGAGAGAGGAACCATAGGCAGAGGCCAAAGTAGCCACTGTAAAGCCATGGGGCACAAAGAGCACAGCACAGCGCCTGGATCTCAGGAAACAAAGTCATACACAGAAAGGGCTCCTCCCACTTCTTGGGGGACACAGTGTGGCTCTGGGGGGCACTGAGAACTCCAAAGAACCCACAAGAATGGCCCTGGTACATGGATGACTGGCAGGTTTGGAAGCTGTTGCTTTCACATTGGGAGCGTTACACAGGTGAGACAAGAGCCAGCAAGCTACAGGTTGTTACCATTAATGGCCCCAGTTAGTACCCACATGCTAGTGAGGCCATGAGTTTTTTTATTTCCAAGCATTTGGAGATTTTCCCGTTATCTTTCTGTTATTGATTTCTAGTCTGTGTCCATTGTGGTCAGAGAACACACTCTGTATGATTTCAGTTCTTTTAAATGCGCTGAGGTTGGTTTTATGGCCCAGGATATGGTCTATCTTGGTATATGTTCCATGAGTGCTTGAAAAGAATGTGTATTCTGCTGTCGTTGGGTGGAGTCATCTACGAGCATCGATTACATCCTGGTGGTTGATGGTGTTGTTGAGTTCTTCTATATCCTTGCTGATTTTGTCTAATTGTTCAATCGGTTACTGAAAGGTAGGCCATGGGTTATGGATTTAGATAAACCTGGTTTGAACCCAGGCAGATTCCGATCCAGAACCCTGGAGAAGTTCTGAGATCCACCCTCTCTTGGCCTCGCATGGAAAGTGCAAAGAGCAAATCTTCATACAGTGCTTACTCTGTGCCAGGCTGTGTTCTAAGCACTTTACATCAATTTAATCCTTACAACAAACCTGCAAGTTGGTATTATTATAATCCCCCATTTTACAGATAAGGAAACTGAGGCACAGGGAAGTTAAGTAACTTAACCAAGGTCAAGTAAGGTAGCCTGGAAACAAACCCACACAATCCAACTCCAGAATATGCACTTTTAGCCTCTACACCATACTGCTTGTTGGAAAACGACAACACAATGTCCCAGGACAGGGAAGAAAGGCTTACTACGAAAGCCCATCTCTCTGACGATTGGCCACACAAAGAATCAGAAACACTTCTGTCAAGTTTTCTTTGAAATACATGGAGGGACTGGAAGGCCCACAAAGGTAGATCCATGAGCTCCTGGGAGGATCACTACTCCCCCTCTGAACACTGCCCATCTCACCACTACAGGGGGAAGGGAATATGACACAAGCCACAACTTAGGAATGAATACAGTGCCACTCACCACTTGTGGCTATTGAACAGGAGAAATGTGGCAAGTCTGACTCGAGATGGGCCTCAAGTGTAAAATGCAAACTGGATTTTGAAGACTTAGTATGAAGAATGTAAAATATCTCAGTAACTTTTTATATTGATTACACATTGAAATGACATTTTGAATATATTCAGCTAAATAAAATATATTATTAAAATTTTTAAAAAAAGATGAGGCATAGGAATCAGATAGCCTAAGTTTAAATCCAAGCTTCCCATATACTAGCTACATGACCTTGAACAAGTTACCCAACCTCTCTGTGTGTTTCCCCACCTGTAAAATGGGGACAGTAATAGGAGTGTCGTAAGGATGAAGGAAATTGATAGATGTAAGTGCTTAGAAGAGTCCTCAGCATGGTAAGTATTCAATAGATGTAATATGTTATTATTATTATTGCAAACCGTCTAAGAGACCAAGACAGAGACTACAACTAAAACTAACTCCCTACCTTTCGCAGAGATACTATGCCTTATGTCTCTGTTAATTGTAGGCACCATACCAGAAGTTCACGCTTTCCAGGGCATCCGTTGTCACCTTGACTTATCCCCAGATGACTCTCTGTCCATCTGCTCTTGGGTTCAATCTCTGCCTCCCCCCCCCAACCCTGCCCCAAATCCTTTCATTTGACCCTCTGGAACTTAAGGTCAACAAAATCCCCCCAACCATCAACCTCCTCTCTCAGCTTGCTCTTGCTCTCATAGAAACTTGGCTCTCCTCCGAAGCCACTGCTCTCTTGCAACCCTTTGAAGAGGCAGGTGTTTGTTCTCCCACATTCCACATACCCTGAGGTGAGGCAGGTGTGTTTCTTACTCCCTGTTGTTGCTTCCAAAAAACTTCAAAACCCTAGCCTCTTTGAAGCACATGCCAACAGACTATATATCACCCATTACCCCTCCTTGTTACAGTCATCTTCCAACATCTACCAACTTCATTGAGGACTTAAGCATTTGGCTGATGTTTACTTCTTCACCATTAATCGTGTCTTCATTCTTGTAGACTAAGATATCCACCTAGACAGTCCAAGTTCCTTGTTCTCAGCACTCTAATCTTCTCCACCCCACCTCAGCCACACACTCCAATGGCCAAACCCAGAACCCTGTCATCATCAGTAACTGCACCAATTCCAATCTCCTGATTTCAAGCATCCCTCCACTATCCATCTTTCCAGTCTCCTTTCTGGTACCTTCAGTTCAACAATCCTTCAATCCTTTGGGCTCTTTAGTCCATCGACCAGTCCACATTTTCACTGTCCATCACCCTCTTCATGTCTTCACATCTCACCTCACCCAGTTTAGATCTGATTCTCCATTACTATAATCATTCCTTTGCATACACTCTTAATTCTCTTGTCCTTCTCCCTCCATCTTACTTGGAAAACTGCAAGTGTGATTAAACCAAATTCCACCAAAAATGAGACTTTCCCTGAACTACTGAACATGGCTGGAGATAAACAATTGTGCTGATGGATCTCACTCTGGATTTGCAATGACAAATCACAGGCAGGCTCTTAGCACTGCCCAACAATCCTAGGGTTTCCCTACTCTATTCTTTCTCCTGCTCTCTGAAATAAGACTTCATACCCCTTCTCTCCTCAAATGGCAACATGCTGCCATCCTTAACTAGTAATTGTAATTCTCATTTTACAGAGAAAAGAGAAGCAACCAGAAAAGAACTTCCTCATCTTTTTACCAGTGCTTCTTATGATATCTAGTCCCCGCAAATTCCTTTTTTCTGTTTGTTTTCTGGTCTTTCATGTTGAATGCATTTCTCAAATGTCTGGTCATCCTTTCTTTTCCATTCACATCCCCACCACTCCAGTGAAAGCACCCTGGTTGAGATAATTTTGCCAAATCCAATGGTCAGTACTCACCCTTTTAGGAGCATTTAACAGGGTTGTCACTCCCTCCTTGAAACACTGTCTTGGCCTCCAGGACATCACACTCTACTAGTTTTCCTCTCACCTTGCCAGTGGATCCTTTTGCTGGCTTCTCCTCCTCTTTTCTATGACTATACTCACTCTCCCACTCCTGCCCCACACAAGTGTCTTCCCTGTGCTTCTTCATGTTTATAAATGGCACCACCCAACCCATCACTGGGTCCAAATCTTAGGGTTCATCCATGCATACAACCCCTCAGCCGGTCCCAACGGCTCTATCTTCAAACTCTGTCCCAAATCTGATCACTCTCACCACCTCTACCTTTACCACACTGGTTCAGGCCACCACTATCCCTCACCTGGGCTACTGCAATAACCTCCTCGCTGGTCTCCTGACTTCCAGTCTTGCCCTTCTATAGTCCATTCTCCTCACAACAAAGGGTAACAGTAAAATCTAAATCAGATCACATCAGCCCCTGCTCCAAACTCTCCAGTGGCTTCCCCATGATGACTATGACAGCACTCACTCTTACCATGACCAACAAAGTTTAGGGCCCTACATCACCCCTTCAGCTCTTCTCTCACTCACCAAGCCCCAGCCACTTGGCCGTCCTTTGCTGTGCCTACAGCAGGCCACGGTTGTTTCCTCAGGGCCTTTGCACTTGACTCTTGCCTTCACTGGAACACACTTCCTCCCAAATCTCACTTCCTTCCTGAGCATCACTGACTCACAGAGCCCTTCCCTGACCTCCCTAACTAAAATAGCCCTCACTACCTATTAGTCTACCTCCTTCATTTGTTTTACTTTTCTTCATAACACTTATCAGTACCTAAAGTTGTATATGTATTCATTTACTTGTTTATTGTCTTCCTCTCCCAACTGAATCCCCAGCATGCTGAACAATGCCTGGTATGAAGTAAGTACTCAATAAATCTTTGTTGTATGAAAGAAAGAAAAGGAGAGAGAAATAATAAGCAGGTAAGCAAAAAGCCTCAGAAAACTGGTTTTGGTTAAAGCCAGCTAAACCATCAGCTCTTCCCTTTTGCATATTTTATCAGTCATGTTGATCACACAGCACAGGAACTGCAAGCACAAGAATTTGAGTCTGACAGGCCTGAGTGCAAGTTCCAGCTTGACTAGTTTCAGCTGTGCAGTCTTGGGCAGGTTACTTAATCTCTCTGGGCTACATACACTCATTCAGCAAATATTTACAGAGCGCCTACTTAACAATAGGGGCACTGTGCTGTCTGTTGTGAAGATTATATAAGATAATGTATGATGAGTCTCTAGCACCAAGCCTGGCTAATCATAAGTACTCAATCACCTGGTGTTATCTATGCATATTCTTCAACTTTCACATGAGACATTCTCACTGTCTGTTTATAATCTTCTTTGTTTGCAACTTGGATTGTCTGGTTGATCAAATAATTATTTAGGACTGTTTTGGGGTTTTTAAGAAGTTGGGTTTTGTTACTTAAACATTTGTAAATTTCTGGTTTATTGTCTTGTGGCCGGAGAATGTGACCAGTACAATTTCAGGTTTGGGGAATTTGGTATTTCTTTCAGAGCCTAATGTTTCCTCAATATTTGTAAATGTTTTGTTGGCGATAAAGAAGGTGTGTTCTCCATTTATGAGACACAAAGTTCAATAAATATCATTTGAAATGCCAGCTTCAGGATGGAGACATCATGTTCACTGCTGATTGCTGGTATCTGGCAAAGGACCTGGTGCGCGTCATAGATGCTCGATAAATATTTGTTGAATGGGTAGCTAATTAATCAGTCAACCTTATTATCATTTAGTTTCTTGATACCTTTGTACCTTTGTATATTTTTCTCTTACTTCATCTGCCAAAGACTGGTGAGTTGTTACAATTTCCCACTGCTATTATATTTCTGACAGTTTCCCAGTGTATTGCTGACTATTTTGGCTTTATATATTTCAATACAATACAACTTAGTGCCTAAAGGTTTATGGCTGTCATACAATCATTATAAATATACCCTATATCAATATAAAATGACCATTTAACAAAATACTATCTATACCATATGGTTTAATTTTATTATGCATTTATTATTTTGAATAAGCAACACATAATAATAAAATCCAAAAGGTACAAAAGTACCTTTTCACAAAAGTGCAAAGTAATTTCCCTTCCTCTCTTGTCTCCCATCACCCCGTCCCGCCCCCCCAAGGCAACCACTGTTAATAGAATTTTGCTGATTAGCTCAATTTGAAAACATTAACTTTTTTCACAGAGGAGTTTAAAATATCTACGTGAATTTTTGTGTGTGTGTGTGAGGAAGATTAGCCCTGAGCTAACACCCGTTGCCAATCCTCCTCTTTTTGCTGAGGAAGATTGGCCCTGAGCTAACATCCATGCCTATCTTCCTCCATTTTATATGTGGGAGTCCTGCCATAGCATGGCTTGATGAGCAGTGCATAGGTCCACACCCGGGATCCAAACATGCGAACCCTGGGCCGCTGAAGTGGAGCGCACGGACTTAACCACTACACCACCGGGCCGGCCCCTATGTGAATTGTTTTGACCGGTATATTTGGTATAGTCATCTTATTTTATGCTTTCTGTTTTTTATGCTTCCTTGATGCTTTATCTTCTGCTATGTGGATTCAGTTTTCTTTCCTTTTATCTTCTCTGTGCTTTGGAAGGCATATACCCCATTTTTTATTTCTCTAATGTTTTCCTTTAACATTTTCAAAAGTATTCTTAACTTGTATTTCTTGACTTGGAGTCAAGAGTAAAATAACATGCTATGAGTCTCCCCAGTTAAGTCAAGAATTTAAGCATACCCCTTTCCTCCCCTCCTCAGATAATGTTGATAAAATGGGGAGGTTACAGATATATATATATATATTGTTATTATTGTTCTAGTCTGGCCCTGTGGTTGTAAGGAAGATTTACCCACCTGTTACGGGCTCAACTGTGGCTCCTGAAAACTCATATGTTGAAGTCCTAACCCCCAGTAGCTCAAAATGTGACTGTATTTGAAGACAGAGCCTTTAAATAAGTTAAATGGAGGTTGTCACATGGGCCCTAATCCAAAATGACTGATGTCCTTATGAAAAGAGGAAATTTGGACACAGACGTGCAGAGAGAAGATCATGTGAGGACAAAGGGAGAAGGTCGCCATCTACAACCCAAAGAAAGAGGCCTCAGAGGAAACCAACCCTGGGACATCTTGATCTCGGCTGTCTGGCCTCCAGAACTATGAGAAATACATTTCTGTTGTTTAAGCCACCTAGTCCGTGGTGCTTTGTTATGACAGCCCCAGCAAACTAACACATCACCTAAAATAACTCAAGGAAAAGGGGACCATGTGGCAAGCCCCTCTCACCTTCCCACTGGGTCTCATGACCCTCTAGAGAGGAATCTATGGAGGGACCGAGCATGTGTCCCCTGCTGGGCTGCCATCAGCTGGCAGCTCTTCCTTGCCACTAGTGGTCCCTAGTAAAGATGTGGTGATGGACACCTCTTAGATGACATTGAGCAGGAAGTGACCCTCCTCTGCTCAGGATTCTGCCTTGCTAGCCTGCCGGTATAAGGAGTTAAGCAGTTTTTACCGCACTGTTTAGATGTCTTCTCCTGAGGATACGAGGAGAGAGACACCAGGCCTGGAGCTCCTGCTCTAGAACCTTGTTCCTTGCCCTGGACACCAGATTGTGACTCAATTGCAGATAACTCACAGATGGCTGCTCATTCCTAATACTCCGCCTCTTTCCGCAATTCTCTTCTAACCCCTGCTGAGTTGGTGCCTTTTTCTGAGGAAACGCCACCCTTCCTGCCTATGGAAAGAATCCATTCCCAATACTTTCTTTGGTCTTGCAAATATTATAGCCAAATGCATTTTTTTTCCTGGTATCTCAGTGTCTACTCACCACAAACAGATAATGGATGGCAAGGTGGGACAGTGAGCTGTGGTCCCATGGTCTCCAGTGGTCTCAGCTGTGAGAGGGAAGAGGAGAGAAATACCGAGGGGCTATAGTACTTGCAGGGTTTCTATTGAAAAATCTGAATTCAAACAGTCTTCACCATCTGAAGAATATTTCTCTTCTAAAGATTCCATCTGGTCCTCATTTGGACCTTACCCTGGTCTTACCAAGCTAAGAGAGCATTCAACCCCATCCCTACCCCAGGTTACATTATGAAACATCCTCAGTGACAATCATGGGGTTCTCTGAATGCATCACTCCTATTCCTGGGCCTCCCTTCATACCTTCTGTTTCCATGGTCTTGACTTCTTACTTCAGGAAACGAAACCACTCTCCATTTGGCTGCCAGAGCCCAAAATTTAGAAACCATCTTTGATTTCCGTCTTTCTTTCCTTTACGTCCACATTCAATCCATCAGTAATCCAATGCATCCCCCCAGTCCACAGCTACATCATTTCTCCCCTGGACTACTGTGATGGCCTCCAAACTCCTGGTCTCCCTGCTCCCACACTTCCCCTCTACAGGCCATTTTCCAGGCACCACCAGAACAGTCTTTTTAAAAATAAATAAAATCATGTCACTCCATTGCTTAAAATCTTCCAAAGGCTTCTCAGCTCCTCACAAGGCGCCACATGATCTAGTCCCTGCCTACCTCTCTGCCCTCATCTTGGACCCCTCCCCCCCATTCTAATCACACTGGCTTCTTTTGGTCTCTTAATGCAACTCTTCTCCCCGAGAGCCTGTCCCTCAACCCAGAATGTTCTCTGCCTCCAGCTCATCATGTGACTGTCTCCTCCTATCCTTCATCCTCCAAGGGGCTCCCCTCTCTGAGTGGAGGCAACAGAGCATTGTGGTCAACAGCACAGACCCTGAAGCCAAAATGCCTGGATCTGAATCCCAGTTTCCTCATTTACAAAACGGGAATCATGATAATCGTTCCGATTTCTCGTGGGTTTGTTATGAGAATTATGAGAGTTAATATATGTTAAATACTTAGAGCCTAGCATACAGGTTAGCCATTATTATTATATTAGTTATTAATATTATTATATCCTGCAGGCCCACTGCTAACATTTGTGAGACCCAGGACAGTGACACAAAAGAAGGCCCACATACTAGAAGTCTAAATACTTTAACATATAAATTAAGCTATGCCCAAGGCCTGGCCCACCCACATTCACTCTTAGACTGCTCACCTCCTCACAATCCAGAGACTAAAGGAGCCAAATTCTTCTCTGGACTGTGGCTGCCTCCTGCAAGTCTGAGGGTTAGCCCAGAACTGCTGGGGCAGGGTGAGCAGAAGCTGCTCTGGGCCCAGACTCCGGTGTCACAATATACACACCTGCATCTCAGCGTCCCATCCACTCCACTGGCACATTTCTCTTTCAGAATTCCCATTTGCTCAGTCAGTCACTGAACTTTCAAAAACTTCCTCACAAGGCCGAAGGGAGCTTTGCGTTTCAGTATTTGTGATATGCAGGGCCCCCTACAGCCTTGCTACCCATAAGGGATCCTTGGAACAGGAACATCAGCATCACCTGGGAGCCGGGTAGAAATGCAGGCTCTCTGGTCCTGCCCCAGCCCTACTGAATCCGAACCTGCATTTTAACAAGAAAAGTTTGAGAAGCACTGAACTAAGCGGAGAGCCAGGGAGGGGCCCCTCCTGTCTAGGACTAAGTGTGGGTCTGGTTCCCTAATCACCAAATCCAGAGCAGCCACGGCCCAGTCACTCTCTATCACATCACCTTGTTTATTTCTTTCATACAATTTAGCATAGTCTCTAATTTCTAGTTTATTGCCTCTCTCCCCAAACTATAATACAAACTACAGCGAGGGACCTCGTGTGTCAAGTTTAGTGCTGTATCCACTGGGTCCAGAACTGGGCCAATACAGACAGGGTGCTCAATACTGAATTTCACTGAATCTAAGACACCTTCAATTGTAACACACACTATTGTTTTATGCACCACTAAGAAAAAAATGCTGCCAGTTAAATTATAACACAATGCTTTCTTAACACTTAAAGGTTTTATTTTTGCTAATTTAAAAGCTCTTTTAGACCCTTTTTAGAAATCATTCTGGTGCATCCATGAAAATTGTAGGTAAAACAAATTGGTTAAAATATTCCAAAAGTTTCTTCAGAGTCTGATTCTCCTGAATTGCTTTCTGGCTGAGTTACTGATGTCTGTGTTTCCCCACAAAATACTATCCTCTGTGCCATCAAGGGCACTGGTAAGGCAGCATTTCTCAAGAGTGCTCCACTACTGTCTCCGAGATTTTCTCACAAACTGCTGGCACTCTCTCGTTTTACCAGATGGTATCAACAGAATTGACACCTTCACTCACATCAAATTTTTGCCCCACTGCTTTGTTTCCATGACTTTCTAAATACTTTACTAGTTTTTTGTCTCAATTTTAAAACACAATGTAATCTTTGTGGAGACTTTTTTTAAAGTTGAGATATAATTGACATATAACATTGTACAGGTTTTAGGTGTACAGCATAATGATTTGATACATGTATATATTGCAAAATGATTACCAAAATTAGTTAACTTCCATCACCTCAGATAGTTACAATTTTATGTGTGTGTGTGAGGAAGACCAGCCCTGAGCTAACATCCATTGCCAATCCTCCTCTTTTTGCTGAGGAAGACTGGCCCTGGACTAACATCCGTGCCCATCTTCCTCCACTTTATATGGGACGCCGCCACGGGATGGCTGACAAGCAGTGCATCGGCAGGCGCCAGGGATCCAAACCCGCGAACCCGGGGCTGCCAAAGCTTGAACTAAACTGCTGTGCCACTGGGCCGGCCCATGGCAATTACGATTTTTTTTCTTGTGATGAAAACTTTTAAGATCTACTCTCTTAGCTTGCATACTTTTTAAAAAAATAGACTATTTTTTTAGAGCAGTTTTAGGGTCACAGCAAAATTGAGCAGAAAGTACAGAGTTCCATATACTGCCCCCTGCCCCCACACACCCACAGCCTCCCCTACTGTCAACAACCCCCACCAGACTGGTACATTTGTTACAATCAATGAACCTACATTGACACATCATTATCACCCAAAGTCCATAGTTTATGTAGGGTTCACTCCAGTGTTGTACATTCTATGAGTTTTGACAAATGTATGATGACATGGATCCACCATTATAGTATCATACAGAATAATTTCACTGTCCTAAAATTCCTCTGTGCTCTGCCTATTCATCCCTCCCCCATTCCCCCAAACACTGGCAATCACTGACCTTTTTACTGTCTCCAGAGTTTTGCCTTTCCCAGAATGTCATACAGTTAGAATCAAGTATGTAGCCTTTTCAGATTGGCTTCTTTCACTTAGTAATATGCATGTAAGTTTCCTCTATGCCTTTTCATGACTTGAGAGCTCAGTGCTTTTTAGTGCTGAACAATATTTTACTGTCTGGATGTACCACAGTTTATTTATCTATTCACTTACTGAAGGACATCTTGTTTGCTTCAAAGTTTTGGCAATCAAGAATAAAGCTGCTATAAACATCTGTGTGCAAGTTTTTGTGTGGACCTAAGTTTTCAACTTACTTCGGTAAATACCATGCTGGGTTGTATGGTAAGAGTATGTTTAGTTTTATAAGAAACTGCCAAAATTTCTTCCAAAGTGGCTATACCATTTTGCATTCCCAACAGCAATGAATGAGAATTCTTGTTGGTCCGCATCTTCGTCAGCATTTGATGTTGTCACTGTCTTGGATTTTGGCCATTCTAAGAGGTGCGTAATGGTATCTCATTGTTCTAGGGAAATCTGCATTTCTCTGAGGACATGTGATGTTGAGCATCTATTCATATGCTTATTTGCCTTCTGTATATCTTGGGTGAGATGTCTATTCAGGTCTTTTGTCCAATTTTTCAGTCGGGTTGTTCTTTTTTCTTATTGTTGAGTTTTAAACGTTCTTTGTATGTTTTGGATAAACATACAAACATAAACAATCCTTTATCAGATACGTCTTTTGCAAATATTTTCTCCCAGTCTGTGGCTTCGCTTCTTCTCTTGACAGTGTCTTTTACAGGGCAGAAGTTTTAACTTTAATGAAGTCCAGCTTCAATTACTTCTTTCATGGACTGTGCCTGAAAGTTAGTTCTATCTTTGGATGTTTTGATTACCTGAACCAATAAATTCCCTTTTTATTTCAGTAAAGTTGGGTTATCTGTTATCTGATATGTTTCCTTAAAATGGACCTGGGCATGGCAGGCAATAAATAATTGACATCTTTACTACTGTTAATATAATTTTTAGAATTTATATATTTTCTCTTTAAAGGATTTTTTGTTGAAATTCCCACTGAGTTTCATAAGCAGATTTATCAAAATGATTTAGCATTTTGCCAAGACTTCCCCAATTTGGAGTTTTTATTTTACTACACCTCTTGGTGAGTTAAAATACTTTTTTTAAAAAAGGAGAAGAAGGCGACACAGTGGTATTTCCAAAACCCAAGCATTCTCAGAAATGCAATTCTGTTGCCCTTCCCACACAAAAAGCAACTTGGATATATACACAATAACTGAGTCATAGCTTTTTTTCCTATCATAACTATAGACATTGCTCCTTTGTCTTTTGACATGTAGTATTGCAGAGAAGTCTCAGGCCAGACCGACTTTCGTTCCTTTCTAGGTAGCCTTTTAATTCACATATTTCGTCAGGGTGAATCTAGGTTCGGTTCACTTTTAATACTTTTCCTGGGGTACAGTATGCCTTTCACCCTGCTAACTCAAGTGGATCTACGCCCAGGGAAGCTTTCTCCCAGGATAGAGTTGTTAACTGTGGCGTCATTTCCCCCGGCTCTGTTCTTGTCTTTGGGAGCAGCCCACATCTCTGACATCTCCATTTATCTGTTCACATCAACATTACCCGACATCTCTGTTCTATCATCTTCCCTTCCAGTGTTTTAATTGCTGGTCTTTTTTTCTAAACTTTTGGTCCTTTTCCTGTGAATTCAAGAGTTTTCTCAAGTTTGTCCTCTGCATCTGTCATTCACTTTGTCTCAGCTTCCATTCTGTTCTTTGGTGCTCCTGATGAAGACTTTAGTCCTCTCTGTGCATTTTGAGTTTCCATGCAATTCTCCCTTTTCTCCCCCAGAAACATGCTGGTGCTATTTCATCTCAGCCTTTTCTTTCTTCAAGTACTCTACTCCTACTTCCAGGAGAATTCTAGTGAAAACCTTCCTGAAAACTCCTTCCAAATCCTCCAGTAAATATTTCTCAAGAGTTCTGTTTCTTTCGTTCAGTCTTCAGGATGATGTGCCCCTTCCTTTGTTTTGAGAAAAATTTTCAGAATCCCTATGTTTTTAACATTATTAACACTATTTCATGCACACAGAATTTTATAAAATGTAATATAATGAATACTTGTGAACCACCCCACACAGGTAACTTTTTTTTCCTCTTTATTTATTCTGAAAAGCAGTACCATCTCTCAGATTCAGTATTGATGGGCTTGTAGACAAATATGTGGCTTGCTCTTGGCCACACTCTCTGTCCCTCGGGACAATGGCTGAATCCCTCTCCAGGCCTCAAGTGGGAAGGCCCGTTATTTGACATGATGGTTGCTCTAGCAGTTCAACATTATTCCTGGTCGCTCAGCAGAACCCCTTGTCAGCCGCTTCACCCAGGACCCAAATTCTCCATCTCTACTCCCCAGCCCTTGTGCCTCTTCCTCCTGCACTGTTTCTCTACACAATTCTCTTCCTTATGGCTTCTGCTTATATGGTTTCAGTCACCTCGTGGCCTTTGCTCACTCCCTGCTTTCATATTTCTCTCAGTTTGTGGCCACCCTTCCCTCTGGGACTCTCTCAGGTTGTCTTGCATTCAAGTTTCCCAAGAATGAAGAACCAATTCATTGATCAGTCATCATGCAGTGAGGGCAGCTCTGTCGGGCAGAGTTCTCATCTCAAGCCACCTCACAGGTCTCTGGCTACATGTCTGCCTTTGGGTTGGCTACTCATTCCTGGATCAATCAGCTGTGGCCTGGATAACTGGGTCTGTGTCAGCCAGCTATTGCTGTGGAACAAAAAGCCCACAAAGTCTTTTTGTTTGTTTGTTTGTTTGTTTTGGTGAGGAACCAGCCCTGAGCTAACATCTGTTGCCAATCCTTCTCTTTTTGCTGAGGAAGTCTGGCCCTGGGCTAACATCCGCACCCAACTTCCTCTACTTTATATGGGATGCCGCCACAGCATGGCTGACAAGCAGTGTGTCCACAGGCGCCCAGGATCTGAACCCGCGAACCCCAGGGTGGCAAGGGCAAACTAAACTGCTGTGCCACTGGGCAGCCCCACCCACAAAGTCTTGGTGACATACAAATATAAGCATTTATTTCACTCATACATGTATGGGTTGTTGGGGTCAGCTGATCTGGGCCTTTCCCTTGTATCTTATGCCTTCCTTTTACCAGTGGGCTAACTTGGGCATGTTCTTCCCAATGCAATGATGGGGCACAAGGTGTTAAGTAGCAACACGGAATGTCTCTTAAGGCCTAGGCTCAGAACTGAGATATTGCTGATCCTGCCCACATTCCATTCTGCATGTATGGTGGGACGTATAATCTACCTCTAGTGGGAGGGACTACACGATGAGATAGCAAAGAGCATGGAGGACTGAAGAATTAGAACAAATAGTTTTCAGTTTTTACCACAGAATCACATGGTCATATAGGCATAAGCTATAAACCTAAGCGTGGTAAACCATCTGTACAGAACCCCTCAAAGGAGGCTGCAGGGATGACAGGCAGTCTGAGGCTTCTCAGACAGAGGCAGGATGACAAGTTAAAGGATACTTTTGCAACACTTACAAGCAACCACTACCAGGATTTAAAATATGCCTTCTAAAACACAGGAGAATGTAAAAAATTTCATGCAAAGAGGCAGAAAATTTAAGGAAAAGAGACATCAAAAACAACATGGAAATCTTCAAAGCCTTAAACAATACAACAGAAGCAAAACCTAATATCAGTTATCACAGTAATTGTCTATGAGTCAGAGGTAGACAGTTGGGGGAGGTTCAAAGTATTTTCTTTTTCAGGTATCCTCTGATTCAAGAGGTAAATTCTTCCCAGATTTTTCTCAGTCCAGCTTCTCTGTCTTATAAATAGTAGGAATCCCTCCCAGATTCTGGCATTCATTTTGAGTGGTGAGTTTCCTCCATTTTCCATGTCTCTGTAGTGGTTTGAGTGGGCTGTTGGGACAAGCTACAACAGAGGCCACTGGCTGGATACCACGTTCTGTGTGACATTCTCATCACATGCCCTCTGAAGTCCTGCAGCACTTCCTGCCGCCCTCGTCTCCTCCACAGCACTACCACATCCCATCTGGGCCTTCACTCTTCTTTTTGCTTCGGAGGCCCATATCTGGGTCTCATGCATACAACTGCGAATCCCCACAGTCTCCAGCACAAGGTCCTGTCCATAGCAAGGGCTTAATGAATTAATCTCTGTATCAAAAAAGACTCTTTACAATGCAGTTGACAGAAACACAACTCAAACTGGTTGACATAGTCAAAACTTTCCAAGGAATGATCAAGCTTGAGGCATCGCCAGATCTGCAAGTTCAAGATCTGCAGGTTCAAATGACGTCATCAAGACTTAGTCTCTCTCCATCTCTCTATTGTTCTTTCCTCTGGATTGACTTCACCCTCCAATACGCAGGCCCTCCCTTGTGACAACAATATGCCACCAGCAACTTCAGCACCCCAACAAAAACAGAACTTCTTTGACCTCAGACTGTCAACAACAAAAACCAGAAATTGATTCTCACGAGACTGGTTTGGATCATGTGGCCATCGCTGAATCAGACGTTGAGGTTGGGGGATGGAATGCTCTAACCAATCAGGCCTCAGTCCGAGCCCACCCTGAGACAGGTCGTGGCATCAACCGGAGGAGGCTTTGATAAACAAATATTGACAAGAAGAAATGAAAGGACAGCGAATGTCCACTACCATCTTAGTTTCTTTCCAGGAAGAGCCTTGCCTGTGGAACTAATAGAAACGATGAGGCCACCATACCTCTGCGTAGTGCATCCTGGTTTACAAAATGCTTCTCACATTGTCCCACTGAATCCTCACAACCAGCCCACAAGCCAAGTGGCATCATTGTACCTTTTATACAGCTGAGGTTACTGAGACTTAGAGATATTAAGGGGCTTGGCTAAGTCACAGAACAGGTAAGGAGCCAACAGAGGGGCTGTGGAGAGGTGTGTTCAGAAAAAGAGGAAGAATATGCTGACCCCAGCCAACTTCCTCTGTGTGTCAAGCTCCCCCACCTCCTCCCCCACATCCTCCCCTTCACCTCCCCTCCTCTTCGCCTGTCTCCTGCCTCTCCCCCATATCATCGATCCTGCCAGTTTCTGCCACACCTCTTTCCTGACCTTTGCTCCTCACTCCAGGCTTGTTTTCCTCTGGACCTGGGAACCAAGGCTCATTTTCACTCTGCCTGTCCTTCCCAACTGCTTCACCATGTGTACGGGAAAGTGTGCCCGCTTCGTGGGGCTCTCCCTCATCCCCCTTTCCCTGGTCTGCATTGTGGCCAACGCCCTCCTGCTGGTGCCTAACGGGGAGACCACCTGGACCAACCACCTCAGCTTGCAAGTCTGGCTCATGGCTGGCTTCATCGGCGGGGGCCTGATGGTGAGAAGGCTGTCAAGGGAGCGCAGCAGAGGGGGCTGGGCACCACTCTATGAGTTCTGAACAGGAGGGAACGGGGGAGAGGGAAAAGGATGGCCGCCTGGGAAGAGATGGCAGTGGTGTGGTGGGAACCTGGAGCCCTCCCAATCTGCCCCCAAACACTGAGCACTCTGAAGAGGTCCTGGAGGAGTCCCAGGGTCCTGAGATGAACGTCTGAGAGGAACAAGAAAGAAGGGAGGGCCTGGCCCAGTGGCATAGAGGTTAAGTTCACACGCTCTGCTTCGGTGGCCCGGGGTTCTCAGGTTTGGATCCTGGGCGCGAACCGACACACCGCTTGTCAAGCCCTGCTGTGGCGGTGTCCCATATAAAGTAGAGGAAGATGGGCATGGATGTTAGTCCAGGGCCAATCTTCCTCAGCAAAAAGAGGAGGATTGGCAACAGGTGTTACTCAGGGCTAATCTTCCGCACAAAAAAACAAAAAGAAGAAAGAATGGAGCCTCGCCATTCTAAACAGCTTCCCTTCTGGGTAGGGAGTAGGTCCTACCTGCCTCTCACTGTCCCCACTGCTGAGCAGATGCTGGGAACACCTCACTACAAGGATAGATGCAGAAGGAGCCGCTGGTTGTGTGGGAGCTTATCAGGGCAAGATAATAATGGGCATGGAGGTTGGGGTGCAGTGACAATGTCTGGAGCCAGGGAGCAATGTCAAGGATCAGTTATTCTACTTATCAGCTCGGTGTCACCCTCCCTTGCCTCATGTCCATTTACTCTCAGCCCACATTTCTGGATTCCCACTCTGTGCTTGGTGCTAAGAATAAATTCAGAACCTAGGTCAGTATGACAGAGAAGGTACCCCCATGTCTTTCTGGAGACTAGGATCTGTCAGGAGATGTGGGAGAAGGGGAGATGAAGATTCCCTGGACTTCCTAACCCCATCCTCCAACTCCCTCCCCATTCAAGGGAACTTTTGGAAGGTCAGGCTAGTTTAACATCTTCATGGGATGAAGACAAAATATCTACTCAGCATGAGTCCCCACTTCTCAGGAGGGTTGGAGAGGTCTCACTTTCCGTCTCTTTCACTGGTCACACCTCTTCTCCTTTATCCAACAATCCCCTCTTACCCTCTGGGATCTTTTCTCCTACTCCCCCTTCTGCATGGATTCATGGCTATTGGATTCTACTCCATCGCTCTGACCTCAACTCTCTCTGAGATGTCACACTCCTCCCAGGCCTATGCACTCACCCAGTGTTGCATCACACCACTCATTCTCCAGCCTAAACCACCCCACTGCCCCACAATCTAACCAGTGTGTTTCCGGGGAGACCCCTGAGGATGCCCTCCCAACACGCTCCTTTCCAGCTGCTTTCCTCCCACCTCAATGCCCAGAGCCACTCTTGAGAAGGCTTTCTCAAATGTATTCACATAGTCCGTGCTACACCACAGGGACACGGGCGAGGTCCCCGCTCTCCCTGAAGCTGGTGTTCTCGCCGGGGAAACACACAGTATCAAGGGAGCAAGAACATAAGGCCTGTGAGAGCAAGGACTGCCTATTTTGTTGGCTGCTGTGTGTCAGGTGCCTGGATCAGTGCCTTGCAATTAATAGGCACTCAATTAATAGTCAGTGAATGAACAAAGTAAATAAAGGAGCAAGAAGATCTCAGGTAGGAGTAGGTACCATCAAGAAAACAAAGCAGAGTATCATCATAAAGAGATCCTAGGGCAAGGTGGGAGGCCACTTTTTACAGCATTTTCAAGGAAGGCCTCGATGAGGTGATGTCTGAACCGAGACTCTAAAGGCAGAAAGAAGGAATCAGCACTGCAGACAGGGGGACAAGCACGTACAAACCCCAAGGCAGGAAAAGGCTCACACAGATGAGGACTGGACCGGCGGCCAGTGTAGCCAAGGTTTCATGAGATGAGAACTAAGGTGGGCAGAGGCCAGAGCCTGTGCAGAAAGCCACAGTGAGGAATCTGAATTTTATTACAAGTACAACAGAAAACTATTGAAGGACTTTTTAACCTTTATTTGAACTTTAAAAAATTTTTTTGAAATTTTTATATAAATCATACAGACAAGTGCTCAGATCCTTAGTATACAGCTCAATGGATTTTTACAAAGTGAACACACCCATGCCCCCAGCACCCAGATCAAGATATAGGTCATTACCAGAAACCCAGACATGCCTCCCACACCAGGTACTACTGCCCACCGACAAGGGTCCCCACTATCCTGACTTCTACTCCACCAATCAGTTGCCTGTTTCCCACTTTATATAAATGGATTTGTACTGTATGGACACTTTTGTGTCTGGCTTCTTTAGCTCAACATTAGGTTTGTAAGATTCATCCATATTATTGTGTGTAGTCATAGTTTATTATTTCTTATGCATTCCATTGTGTGAAAATACCACAGTTTATTCAAACTTTCTACTGCTGATGGACATTTGATAGTTCCCAACTTGGGTTTATTACAAATAATGCTGCTGTAAACATTCCTGTTAATGTCTTTAGGTGAACATATATTTGCATTTCTGTTGGATATATACCCAGGAATAAAATCGCTGATTCTTATGGTATGCAAATATTCAGTGCTGACAGGTATTGCCAAATAGTTTTCTAAAGTTCTTATACCAATTTCATTCTCATCAGCAAAGTATAAGAGTCCTAGTTGCTCCATACCCTACTGGATTTAAGAAGATCCCTCCGGTTGCTGTGCAGAAAATGGATAGTAAGAGGTCAGCAGTGGATGCAGACAGACCAGACTGAGGTCACTGCAGTTGTCCAGGAGAGATGATAGTGGCTTAGAGTAGGCCAGTGGCCATGGAGATGGAGAAAAGTAAGCAGATTTGAGCTACAAACTCAATGTTTCCTCCTGCATTTACAATGACACTTCTCTTTTCATTAAGATGAGCAGATGGCAAAGAGTGAGACAGAGGAGCCCGGACAACAAAAGGAAACAAACACTTTGACCAAAAAAGTAAAAATCTCAAACAGGTAGATCATTCAAAAATGGTAAATCTAGGGGCTGGCCCAGTGGTGTCGTGGTTAAGTTTGCACACTCCACTTCAGTGGCCCAGGATTTGTGGGTTTGGATCCCAGGCATGGACCTACACACTGCTCATCAAGCCATGCTATGGTGGCAACCCATACACAAAATAGAGGAAGATGGGCACAGATGTTAGCTCAGAGGCAATCTTTCTCACCAAAAACAAAAAGGTAAATCCAAATTCTAGGTGTCTTTGGATCCAGGAGCTTCCCAGTAAGTGACATAACCAGAGAGGCTAAGCAAGGAGTTCAGTACTGGTCCTAGACCTGCCATGAGACATGGAAGAGGAGAGAGAGTGTCCGCTGGAAAGTCCATTCAACTCTGCAGGTGTTTCTGTGAGGTTACTGTGGATGATAGAACTAAAACTCTCAGCCCTTCTCCTAGAGAAGAACAAAATGCTGCCTTGTATGGTGTGTGCTAGACAAGACATACAGGAAGGCAAAGATCAAGACAGCTGTGGAATTCCAGAGATGGGAGATGGGCAAAGAATCTGGCCTGGTGCAGCAAAGATCAGGCTGGAACCAAAGTGAGGACCCTCAAATGCATTCCTAGAGTGCAGTCTTGATGGGCTACTCTTTGAGGAGACCCTAAACGATTTGAACAGGGAAAAGACCAGTTGAAAGCTAAGTTTGATCTGGCAGTAGCAATGTAGGATGAAGTGTGGAGTGGCATGGGGCAAGAGATACAGAAATCTAGTAGGGAGGTTGGGAACATCACCCTCCTGGGAGACGATTATGGATTGACAGTGGGGAAGAAGAAAGGACTGACAGATTCAAGAGACACTGAAGGAAAAGTTGCAAGGAACTGAGGTCTGGCTGGGTGTGGAGGATTCAACTTTTCCAGTCTGAGTGACGTGGAGGATATTTCCACTGATGGAGACAAGATAGTCAAAGGGAGATGAATTGGGGGAATAAATTGTGAGGTCAGTATGAGACTGAGTGAATCGAGCTAAAATCAAGACATTCAAATAAACATGTCCTTCAGGCAGTTAGATTTGAATCTGGAGGCATCAATTTAGGAGGCGACTATTGTTAGAGCAAGCAGCTGATGCCCTGGGAGGGGATGGGCTCTGTGAGGAAGGCCACAGGGAGAAAGAAAGACAAAGAGGATCAGGGCTGTATCTTGAGGATTCCTACACTTCCCATCAGAGCATTCACTAACTCCTCCACTCCTTCTCCACTCTCCACTACAATCCCAGCTCACCAGACACTCCAACACCACTGTTCCTTCCGCTGCTGAGGGATTTTATAGTTATTGAGCATTGACTCTGAGCCACTCTGGGCTCAAGAGTCAACCTGTTATTTCATTAAATCCTGAGAACAGCCCTGTAAGGCAGATCTTGTGGACTCATTTTACAAAAGACAAAACACACCCAGAGAGATGAATCAATTCATGGAGTGTGAAGTAAGCACAAGGTTGCCATTACACCCAAAACTCCTGACTCCCATTTATTGAGCACGTACTATGTGCCAAGATTTATGGAGGATATAACGATATTGGGCCCTACCCTACTGGAGGCTACAATCTGGACAGAGCTAAGCAGGCACGTAAATAACGATAAATTAAGGTAAAGCCCGACAGTGCTCCAGAAGAAGTAGAGATAAGGTCTTCCTATAGTCCACAGGGATGAGGGCATCACAGGCAGCTTCCAGGAGGAGGTAAGCACTGACGCAAGTAACGTCGCCAGGATCTGGGGGACTCGCTATCACACTGACTCTCGTCTCGTAGGTACTGTGTCCGGGAATCGCAGCTGTTCGGGCAGGGGGCAAGGGCTGCTGTGGTGCAGGCTGCTGTGGAAATCGCTGCCGGGTAAGATCCAAATTAAAACCGGATTCAGGATCAGTCTTTGAACAGGTCCTCGAAGAGCCACACCTAAAACCACAGCCCACTCTACAGAATTCCTAGTTACACGAGCTCCGCTGCAGAGTCCCAGGCTCCACATCACCCTCCCTCCCACCCGCAAATCTTAGGCCGCAGTGAGCCCGACCAGAGGGGACTACAACCCCCATGAAACTCCGCGGCCTCTGGCTCTTAGGATTAGTGAAACTCCCAGCCCCGGGGTTTGACGGGAAATGTCTTTTGATGTGACTCCAGAAGAGGATGGAAGTGTGGGGGGCGGAGCTAGGCGCGGTCTTCCCGCTAATGGGGAGGGGTTGGCTCTACTCACCTTCCACTCGGTGTCCAGATGCTGCGCTCGGTCTTCTCCTCGGCGTTCGGGGTGCTTGGTGCCATCTACTGCCTCTCGGTATCAGGAGCCGGGCTCCGAATTGGACCCAAATGTTTAATGAACGGCAAGTGGGATTACCACTTCGAAGAGACCTCGTAAGACTTAGCCTGTATTCGCGCCCCTCCATTCTCTGCCTCTCCCCACCTGCCCTCCTCACGTGGAACGGGAAACCTGGGCCGGACTAGCCTTCGAGAGAACGTCCTCCACGTGGGCCAAACGAACCCTTTGCAAATCCCTCTTGGCGCGTGCGCCGGGCAGGGAACGGGGAGGGGCACTCTGCCTGACTTCCCTCTCTCACGTGACCCTGCCCCACCCACAGAGGCTCTTATCTGCTCAACCGCACCCAGTGGGGTCTGTGCGAGGAGCCACGTGGTGTGGTCTACTGGAATGTGACACTCTTCTCACTGCTGGTGGCTGCGTCGTGCCTGGAGATCGTGCTGTGTGGGGTGCAGCTGGTGAACGCGACCATTGGTGTCTTCTGTGGCGATTGCAGGAAGAAGGTGGGACGGCGTGGGGTGGAGTTGTAGAGGGAACCTACTTGCTCCCTGGCTGCGTCCTCACTTTCTCTTTTCCGCAGGACGCCCCTCACTGAGGCTCCACTGACCGCCCTGCTCGCTCCTGGACGCCCAGCCGGCCTGCCCCCGCCCTGGAATAAACTGTTTTGAGCTATCTGGCGCGTCTCAGATTGTGTGCTCTGTGATGAGTGTCTGAAGCCTCCACATACACAGAAGCTTGGAGCTCTTGTGTTTGGGACCTCTGTACCCCGCTTATTAACAAATAGTTATTGAGCTCCTAGTGTGCGCTAGAAATACAACCGTAAACAAGACAGGCAAGTTCTGTGCTCTCAAAGAATTTAACATTCCAAGGGTGGAAGATGGGCAATTTAAAAAGGAGGCAATAGATTATTTCAGTTGGTGATAAACACTTTTTAAAAACAAGTTGAGGGGCCGCCCCGTGGCGCAGCGGTTTAGTCCGCGCTTGGCAGCCTGGGGTTCGCAGGTTCCGATCCAGGGCGCCCAGCGATGCACTGCTCGTCAGCCACACCATGGCAGCATCCCATATAAAGTAGAGGAAAGACGGGCACAGATGTTAGCTCAGGGCCAGTCTTCCTCAGCAAAAAGAGGAGGATTGGCGACGGATGTTAGCTCAGGGCTGGTCTTCCTCACAAAAAAAATTAAAAAAAAAAAAGTTGAGGACAGGAAATCAACCATCCCAAGAGGCTTATACACCCCTATGTTCATTGCAGCATTATTCACTATAGCCAAGAAGTGGAAGCAACCCAAGTGTCCCTCGACTGATGATTGGATAAAGAAGTAATGGAATACTACTCAGCCATAAAAAAAGAATTGTCCCATTTGCAACAACATGGATGGACCTAGAGGGTATTATGTTAGTGAAATAAGCCAGAGAGAGAGGGACAGACACTGCATGTGTTCACTCATATGTGGAATATAAACTAACACACAGAGAGAGCTGGTTGGTGGTTACCAGGGGGAAGAGGAGTTGGGGGTGGGCACAAGGGATGAGGGGATGCATCCACATGGTGACAAATAATAATGTACAACTAAAACCCCACAATGTTATAAACTATTAAGACATCAATAAAAATTAAAAATAAACAGAATAAAACAAGTTGATAATGGGATAGATATTGACTGATGGAGGGACTTTTTAAAATAAGAGAAAGTGAAATTGGAGCTGAAATCTGGTGGATGGGCTAACCATCTGGATAGCTGGGGATTCCCGGCAAAGAGAACAGCAAGGACAAAGATCCTAAACGGAATCAGTATATAGAAAAGCCACTGTTTGAGTTTTTTAGGGGAAGAATAAAGGGGGGGGGGGTGGACTATGGAAATGACACATTAGCCTCTTAAACTTTAAAAAATGAAGGCTTAAGGAGTTATAACACCGTCACCTCCTAATTTGGTAAAAGTCTTAATCTGAGGTCACTGGTGGTTCAGAAAGGAAACAACCTGGGCTCTTAATGGAGGCAGTGTGTCTGCAGACGCCCTCAGAGAGCCTGCGACTTCTCTAGCTTGTACACAAAATTGTGTTTGAGTTTTTCTGGACTATGTATGGGTGTGTAACTTTCAGTAGCCTATCAAGGATTCCTGAGACCAAACCCGAACTTGGGCCTGGCCCAATGCGAGGTTAGGAGGAAGACAAAGAGGCGCAGTGTCTCCCAACCCCGCCACTACCCCTACCCCCACCTTAAACAAGCGAGACCAAAGCCAAGACAGAGAAGTTTTAATAGGGGGAGGTGGAACTAGACTCGGGGCCAGGGAGAGGGCGGCTACAGTGTCAATTTCGACAGCAGAAAAAGCGCGCGTCGTTAACCGCGGTGTCATCGCGGAGGCCTCTAGGCTGCTGGATCTTGGTCTGCAAGCCGCACACGCCTTTAGGGCATGGGTCGCTCCAGTCTCCGTAGTCTCCCCAGGCCAGGCCAGGCCCCTCCAGCACCGTGCCGTCGGAACAGCGGAAGCGCACGTTGTTCGCAGCCGTGTTGTCCCCAGGGGTCACGGGTGCCTCCACACGAAGCGAAAAAGCCACAAGGAAGCCGCCACCGGGACACCACAGCGGCTCACTCCACGCGCCCCACCTACGAGGGAAGGGGAGACGCGCTGGCTCTGCGGGCGCCCCCACCCACCTCCAGCCCGACCCAGCCCTGGGGACTTCCTAGCGAGTTGCCCCACGACCCGGCCGGTTGGGTCTAGTCACCTGACCTCCACTCAGGTGCGGAGGGGAGGTCTTCCACCCACTCCCCAGGTCTAAACTTCCCCACAGCTGTGGAGGAACCTGCCTGCAGGGAGGTTGTGTGTGTAACAGAGTAAGGGGCATACCCCCACCCTCGGGGATTCTTGGACCCTGACCCCCACCTTCCAGACTGGGATTCCGCCACGTGCGTGTTGCGCTCGGAATTTCCGCGCGCGCAATGCAGACGGATCCCGTTCAGAGCCGTATCGTCGCCAGGAAGTCCTTGCTGGGGCTCCACCTGGGCAGCGAGCGAGGAGAGGCAGGGTAAGGACGAGTCAGAAGACTGCCATCTCCTCTGGGGTCCTGCGCATCTCTGCCCCCTCCGAAACCTACGCCTGAGCCCCCACCTTGAGCGAGAACCCGCTGGCGAAGAATCTGTCAGGACACATCTCAGGCCAGGCCCAGTCTCCCCAGGGGCCTCCGTTGGTCACCTCGATGACTGAGGTGTAGCCCCTCAGCCCATCTGCTCGTGCATGTCCACAGCAGGTCGCCCACAGCAGCAGCAGCAGCTTGGTTCCTGCGACCTGCTCCATCTCGCAGCCTCTATGAGCCTGGGCCAGTTACACAAGTTTATACCACCTCTGCCCCTACTAGGGGCTCCGATTGCGGAAGGGCCACCTGGATTGACACCCGAAACTAATCCGCTCCTGGAACCCTGCAGACTCGATTGTCTGCCCAGAGAGACAGAGGCTCCCAGAGCCAGAGGAGGAGGGGCAGTGAGAGCTGACTAATTGAAGTAACCACTACCTACTGAACGTTTACTATAGGCCATGAATTGTGGTTAGCGTTTTGCAAGCATTGCAACAATTTTAGGAGGTGGGAATTACCCTTCCTATTCTGCAGATAACTTGCCTAAAGTCAGCCAGCAAGCCAGGAAACATTCTAACACTGGGAAATGGGGAGCCCAAGGCTAGGAATGGAGGCGATGGCTCTGGAATCCCACTGGACAGGATTGGTCAGGAGCAACCCCAGAGAACTCCAGGTTGTGAGGGAGCATCAGATGCCGAGAGAGGGCAAGAATCTACGAAGTGTGGCAGCTAGGAAAGCTCTTAGCGATTGGGACCCTGATGTCTTGAGAATCTGGGATACTCCTTCCCCCTCCCTGAAGAAAATATACACAGAGACAGGAACAATTCTTAGAAGTTTATGGAGAGGGGAATGAGAACAGGAGACGCTGTTTCTTCCATTGCTTGTATCCTTTCCCTGAATGTTTTCCCCCCATGACCACCAGGTGGACTCCTAATTTGCAAAAACAAACCAAAAAAATATGGCTCAAATTTGTCATGGGAACACCACCACTGATTTGCCTGCCCCTCAGACATATTCCTTTGTTTATTCAATATATATTTATTTAGCGATAATGTATTTTGGCCCAGGCAAATGCTGTAAATAGAGCAGCAACCAAGAAAAACAAGGCCCTTGTCTTCACCAGAGCTCACATTCCAGTGGGGGAAACAGATGATAAATAAACTTTTCTAATGAACCTTGAGCTCTGTGAAGGCACTTTTGTCTTCCTGAGGCCTTGTATAGTGCCTGGGATGCGGAAGTAGTTAATAAAGGTTAGTTCAATGAATGATTGAGGAACCAATCTGGAGTTTCAAAAATTAAACCACAAAAATGTAAAAGGATAAAGCCTAAGGTACATACTCGAAAGGTCATGCATCCAGATCTTTACCCTGGGGATAGGATAGAGAATTTAGAAGTGGGTGTTCCCTGCATCCCAGGTGCCCCATGCTTGAACTAAATAGGTGAGATTTATGGAGCAATTGTGGTAAGCTTTTCCATTTACAGTGTTTGCATATACATTATCATTTAATCCTCACAGGAGGCTTGCAAAGTACCCATTATTCTCCTCAACTTACAGTGGAGGGAACTCAAGCCCAGAGTTAACTTAGGGCCCACACTGTTGCTCAGTGTGGGAGCTGGTTCTGACCCCAGCCTCTCTTCCCAATACCCAGGCTGCCTCTTACTACAACCTGGCCCTACAGGGAAGGGAAGTGCAGAGACGTGTCATTGCTCGAATCCCCCAAATCCTCTTCATCCGGTCCCTCACCCCTGGGATGCTGCCCTCAGGGACAAAGGGCACAGGGGAAGGGGTTTTAGTAGGTTAATTATTAACTCTTAGCACCTCAGGGCACCGCGGGCTTCCCTCCCCTCCCGGAGGCGGAGGGACAAGGACTGGCTAGAGGCTGGTGAGGGGGCGGTGGTCCCAGCAGCAGCCATGAGGGTCGTGCTGCCTCCGCAGGTCCTCCGGCGCTGGTTCCGCCGTGCAATTCCTCTCACTATCTTCACGCTACTGCTTCTTTATCTCAGTGCTCGAAGCCTCCGTGAGTGGCCCCTTCCCTCACCTGCTCCAGCAGGAACCCAGGAATCCAGGCGCTTGGGACCTAAGCCCCCTCGTCAAGCCCTCACCGCTCCGCCTCGCCTCTCCCCAGGTGCCCTCTCAGGCTGCGGATCCGCAACGCCGGCCTGCATTCCGGAGCGACCGCCGCCTTTCCAGGTATGCTCAAGCAGGGCCGGGACTTGGAGCTCCAGGCGGGTCTCTGAACAGGGGGAAGTGGAGTCAGGCTGAGGATCTGGTGAAGGGCAGGTCCTCCTCCTGTCTCCCTTCTCCTGTCAGAAGCTGAGAGTACAGCAGAAGGGACACCAGCTAGACCTTAGGAATAATTTCTTCGGAGCCCATTTGGACTGCCCAGCGAGGAGGCCCAGCAGGCCAGGGGTTCTGCTCCCGCCCCCTTCCCCTCATATTTCTCTCTCCAGGTTGGGCAACGGTCCGGACCCCTGGAGGCCCCGGAGCCGGAAGAGCCTCAGTGTCTGGGCCCCCAGGGGATCCTGGGCCGCATAATGAGGCCGTTCCGCGCCAGTCTAAACCCCGAAGGGGATGTGGAGTTGTCGCAGTACCTGGCAGGATGGAAGGAGCTAGTCAGGCGAGTGGTCTCCCTCCCCCAATCCAGTCCCCGCCTCCTTGTGGCTCCATCGTCCTCTCTGAAACCATCTCACTCTTCCCACCGCCAAACACACAGGTTCCTAACTCCGTTCGGCTCCATCTTCGCCTTCGCTACAAGCGAGGCCTTCATCAAAGTGACAGCCCTGGAGGCTCGGGTGCACGGCCCAGATGCCGCGCACCACACGTCGCTGGCGGCCATGGTGGCGTGGGAGAGGCGGGCGGGACTTTTGGACCGGCCCGGGATCGCCCCCCGAGACCCGGCCAAGTCCTCGGGCTCACGAACGATGCTCTTGCTGCACCGTGCGCTACGCTGGTCCCAGCTCTGCCTCCACCGGGTGGCCACCGGGACTCTCGGAGGCCCGGACGCCGGCGTGCAGTGCAGCGACGCCTACGACACAGCCCTGGCCCCGCACCACCCCTGGCTCATCCGTCAGGCCGCCCGCCTCGCATTCCTCGCCTTCCCGGGTCGCGGACGCTTGCTGGAGTTGGCGTGTCCGGGAACCAGAGAGGCGGAGGCGCGGGCCGCTCTAGCCCAGGCCGCGAGCACCCTGGAGGATGTCTACAACCGTACCCAGGGCTTGTTGGCCGAACGCGGCCTGCTCCAGCTGGCCTGAGGGCAGCCGCTGCCGGGACTGGCGAGGAAGGGAGAGCCCTGGGACGGGGTCAGCGCAACTCGGGTGGAGCCCTGGGCACCCGCTTCCGGCGCCCGGGGGCGGGACCGCCTGAAACCACGCCTCTTTGGTGAGGTCATACCCCCTTGAAGGTCCACCCCCGGCGGGAGTGGTTTTTGAGCCCCTCCCTTTATCCGCAGTCTTGGAAATAGGGAGGAGCTGTGGGGAATAAAGAGTGTTTTTCAGTGGCCGTCAATTTAGGGCGTTTTGTGTGATGACGGCAGACGCTTAAGGGAAATAGAAAAAAATGGATGTGGGAAGATGTGTCATCCCTGTTCCCGGCAGCGGAGAGACTCACTCACCCCCTGGCCTATCCCGATCGTTCCTATGGCTTCAGTTGCCAACAGCATGCCCAGTCTCCAGCCCAGACCTGTCCCCTGGACTCCAGCCCTCATAAAGCCAACTCTTTCCCGGACACCTCCACAGACACTGCAAATGCAACACGTCCAACACGGATCCAATCACCTCCTCCCAGAACTGCACCTCCTGTGTTCCCTGTCTCTGTGAATAAATAGCACCCTCTCCTGTCGACTATCCAGGCCTAAAACCTGTGTGCCATGCCTCCCACCAAGTAGACGCTCAGCTCAATAATGTACATTTTTTAAATGACTCCTTGGCCACTCCCACAATAATAGTGAACATGGAAGTGCCTGGCCATTTCATACACTGATAACTCCCAAATTATAACTCCAACCTGCTTTCCCCTGGACTCCAGAATCCTATATATACACCTCTTTATTTGACATCTCCACTTGGATTTCAACTAGGCATTGCAAACTTAACATGTCCAAAACTGAGCTGCTAATACCCTCTCCTCCCAAATACTCCCTTCATAGTCGTTGCTAGCTCAGAAAATGACAACTCCATTCTTCCAGGTCCTTAGGCTAAAAACCTTGTAGTCATCCTGACTCTTCTGTGTCTGTTTCATCGTACCCACATCCAATCTGTCAGAATCTGACCATTTCCCACTATCTCCACTGTTACCACCCTTGTCAAGCCAATTTTATCTATCACCTGGATTGTTGCAATAGCCTCCTAATTGTCTCTCTGTCCCATACTTGGCCTTTCTATAGTGTATTTTCAATAGATCAGCCAAAGGCATCCTTTAAAATGTACATCTTACCATGTTACTTCCCTGCTCAAAACATTTCAATGGCTTCCTATTGCACTCAGATGGAAATTTTTTTTAAATTTAAGCAGGAAATTTTCTGGATCACATTTTCAGTTGAGAATGATGAAAAGCTTTGTAAAGGTCCTATGTGATCTGACTCTGTACTAGCCAAACTGACCTCAATATTCATTCAATATCTCAGGCATGATTTAGCCTGAGGACCTTTGCACTTGCTCGTCTCTCTGTCCAGAATGTTTTTTCCCCAAATAGACAAATGACTCCCCTCCTTACTTCCTTCTGGTCTTTATTCAAATGTCTGCTCAGTGAGATCTTCCCTGATTATTCTTTCTAAAATTTCAAAACACACAGACACACACACACACACTTCTTATCTCCCTTCCTTACCTTGTTTTTCTTCTTGGTATGATTCACTATCTAACATACTGTATATTGTACTTATTTGTTTTGGCTTTTTGTCTCCTGCAATAGATGTAAGCTCCATGTGGCTAGGAATTTCCGTCTATTTTGTTCCCTGATGTACCTCCAATAGCTCAAACAGTGCCTAGCACCTAGTAGACATTCAATAATTTTTTGTTGAATGAACGTATGAACACTAAAAATAGTTCAGATGGCTGGAGCCCCGAGTCAAAAAGAAAAAAGGGGGTTGCACAACAAAGTAAATATACTTAATGCTACTGAATTATACACCAAAAATGGTTAAAATGCTAAATTTTATTTTATGTTATTTATATTTTACTACAATAAAAAATTAAAAAGTAAAGAGGAGATGTGATTCTGGACCGGTGGGCAAGAGCAAATTCATGAAGGGCCTTATAAAGTATGTTACAGAGATGGGACTTTATCTCAACAGTTAATTTTAAGCAGGGGATTGTCTGGATCACATTTTCCATTCAAAAAACCAGCTCCAGGGTCCAGCCGTATGGCATAGTGGTTAAGTTTGCACGTTCCACTTTGGCGGCCCAGGGTTTGCAGGTTCGGATCCTGGGTGCAGACTTACATACTGCTCATCAAGCCATGCTGTGGCAGCGTCCCACATACAAAATAGAGGAAGATGGGCACAGGTATTAGCTCAGGGTCAATCTTCCTCCCCAAAATAAAAAAATTTAAAAAACCCAGCTCCAGCTGCAGTGTGTAGAAAGAGTATGGCAGATTTATAAGAGGACCGTTCCACACAATAACAGCAAAATACACAATCTTCTCAAGTGCACATGTGACATTCTCCAGGATAGACCATATGTTAGGCCACAGAAGTCTCGATAAATTTAAAAATATTGAAGTCATAAAATATTCTCCAACTAAAATGGATGAAATTAGAAATTGATAACAGAAGGGAATTTGGGAACTTCACAAATATGTGGAAATTAAACAACACACTCCTAAAAAACCAATGGGTCAAAGGAGAAATTACAAGGAAAATACTTTGAGATTAGTGAAAATGAAAACAAAACATGCAAAAACTTAGGGATACAGCACAAACAGTGTTCAGAGGGAAATTTGTGGCTGTAAATGCTTATATTAAAAATGAAGAAAGATCTCGAATCAGTAGCTTAACCTTCCACCTTAAGAAACAAGAAAAAGAAGAGCAAACTAAACCTGAAGAAAGCAGAAGGAAGGAATTAATAAAGATCAGAGTGGAAATAAATGAAATAGAAAACAGAAAAACAATAGAAAGAATCAACTAAACCAAAAGTTGGCTCTTTGAAAAGATCAACGAAATTGACAAACCTTTAGCTAGACTGACCAAGAAAAAAACGGAGAAGACTCAAATTACTAAAAATCAAGAAGGAAACAGGGGACATTACTACCAATCTTACAGAAATAAAAAGGATTACAAGGGAATACCATAAACAACTGTGCGCCAACAAATTAAATAATCTAAATGAAATGGACAAATTCCTAGAAAGACATAAACTACCAGAACTGACCCAAGAATAAATAGAAAATCTGACTGGATCTACAACAAATAAAGAGATTGAGTTAGTAATCAAAAAAACTTCCCACAAAGAAAAGCCCAGGACCAGATGTTTTTACTGATGAATTCTACCAAAGGTTTAAAGAAAAATTAATGCAAATCCTTCACAAACTCTTACAAAAATAGAAGAGGAGGGAACACTTCCCTACTCATTCTGTGAGGCCAGTATTACCCTGATACCAAAGATATCACAAGAAAAAAAGACCCTACAGACCAAATATATTGTACGAATGGAGACACAAAAAATCTTCAACAAAATACTAGCAAATCACATATAAAAAGGATCATACACTGTGGTCGATTTTCAAAAAGGGTGCCAAGACATTCAAAAGGGAAAGAATAGTCTTTTCAACAAATGGTGCTGGAACAATTGGATATCCACAGGCAAAAGAATGAATTTGGGCCCCTATTTCACATCATATATAAAAAATTAACTCAAAATGGATCATAGACCTAAAAATGTAAGAACTAAAACTATAAAACTCATAGAAGAAAACATAGATGTAAATCTCTGTGGTCTTGGATTAGGCAACAGTTTCTTGGATACAAAATCAAAAGCACAAGCAGCCAAAAGAAAAACGGTTAAACTGGACTTCATCAAAACTTAAAACCGGGACCAGCCCGGTGGTGTAGTGAATAAGTTCTCACGCTCCGCTTCGGTGGCCTGGGGCTTGCAGGTTGGAGTCCCACCGCTCCGCTCATCAAGCTATGCTGTGGTGGGGTCCCACGTACAAAACACAGCAAGATGGGCACAAATGTTAGCTTAGCTCAGGGCCAGTCTTCCTCACAAAATAAAAAACTTAAAACTTTTGTACTTCAAAGGACACCAATGAAAGAAGTGAAAAGAATCCGTAGAATGGAGACAATATTTGCAAATCATATATCTGATAAAGATCTAATATCTAAACTATAAAAGGAACTCTTACAACTCAACCATAAAAAGATAACCCAATTTTAAAATGGGCAAAGGACTTGAATAGACATTTCTCCAAAGAAACTATGCAACGGTCAATTAGCACATGAAAATAAGCTCAACATCACTAATCATTAGGGAAATGCAAGAACCCCCACAAGATACCACTTCACACCCACTAGGATGGCTAAAATTAAAAATGCACAATAACAATTAGTGAGGATGTGGAAAAACTGGAATCCTCATACATGGCTGGTGGAAATATAAAAGGCGGCAGCTCCTACGGAAAACAGTTGTCCGTTCTTCAAAATGCTAAAAACAGAGTTACTACATGACACAGCAACTCCTAATGTATACTTCTAGATGTATACCTAAAAGAAATGAAAACACAGTGTGGTCATTTTAAGTCAGAGACTCTCAAGTCTAGCTTGAAGGCTCTTTTAATTACAATTCCGATCAGATATATCAGTATCGCGCAATCCGATAATAAACTTAGTTTCTGCAGACTGTTTTGGGGTTTTTTTTTTAATTTGTTTGCCTATCACGCTGCCGTCAAGCGCTCACTGTCGCAAAAGAATTTTCCCTATACATTTCTTTTCCGTTCTGCCGTCAACCGTGGCATAGCTTCGCCCCAGAAGGCCTCAGAGCACGACCAAAGAGAGTGACAGAGCGCTTTACGACAGTTGCTTTGTGGCAGTACAGGAGGAGAAAGATGGCGGCCACCTCAGTAGCTGCTCGAGGACCGGGGCCAGCACCAGCCTGGGGGCCGGAGGCCATTACCCCCGACTGGGAAAACCGAGAAGTCTCCACAGGGGTGAGGAAGGATTCGGGGTTCAGGAGATGTGCACAAGACTTGATGCGATGGAAGGATAAGGCCCGAGTGTGTTGGGAGAACTGGGGGGCAAGGGAGGGAGAGGGTCTGTGATGTGCTCAAGGCAGAGAGAGAGGTATTCTGAGGATGCTGGAGTGGTGTGGTACTTTCGTAGTGGGAGGTGGAAGGTAGGCTGAAGCGTGGAATTCTGGAATCTTGCGGGACGAGGGCTTAAGGTCAGGATGGGCCTTTGGGGATTGGGATTGTATATTGCGGGGTGTTCAGACCCCCATGAAATTTGATAATGGGTCAGCGGCGCACGACTTTCGTACTCTAGGGACTGGGTAGAGGGATCATTGAGGTTTGTGTATGCTGGAGAAAGCGGAGGGGCCCAGACTCACCCCTTTCTCCTTTTTCCCAGACCACTATCATGGCCGTGCAATTTGACGGGGGCGTGGTTCTGGGGGCCGACTCCAGAACAACCACTGGGTGAGCTCAGGACAGATACGTGAAAGGTCTTCCCATCTTTCCCTTCCTTTCTTGCCTGCCAGCCTATTCTTAACCCTCCACAGACCGCTGTGGGGAGGGAGGTTTTCCTCTATCTGGAGATAAAGATTTGTTCCAGCTTCACTACTTCTCAGTTCCCCTCACCTTTTGGTGAAATTCTTGCAAAAGTCTTTTCTCCAACCTGCTTCAGTTTGGATGAGAACTAATAGGAAATACTGGAGTTACTATTTCTGAGCCCTGAGGGAGTGGAGAGTAATGGGATGGAGGTGGGAGACAAGTGGGGTCCTTCCCTCACTATTCTGCCATCTTGCAGGTCCTACATCGCCAATCGAGTGACTGACAAGCTGACCCCAATTCACGACCGTATTTTCTGCTGCCGCTCAGGCTCAGCAGCTGATACCCAGGCAGTAGCTGACGCTGTCACTTATCAACTTGGTTTCCACAGGTGCTTGTGGGCAGGGCAGGAGCAAGAATCTGAAGGGAGTTGGGACCTAAGGTGCTAAATGGTCTGAGTCCCAGGTCCTGACACTGCCTTCCCTATCACTCCTTTCATCCTCCAGCATCGAGCTGAATGAGCCTCCGCTGGTACACACGGCAGCCAGCCTCTTTAAGGAGATGTGCTACAGATACCGGGAAGACCTGATGGCAGGAATCATTGTTGCAGGCTGGGACCCCCAAGAAGGAGGGCAGGTCAGACGCCCCCACCCCCAGAGCACTGGAGCCATGCCTTTGATCCTCTCCCCACCCCAGCCATTTTTTATTTCTCTTTCCCATCTCTAACTCCCTTACTCTTACTGTTAATTCTTCCCAGACCAATCCCACGATGGATGAATGTGCATGTGTTGCAAGGAGGGTACTATTGGTGACTCTTGTTTTCCCTCCATCTGGCAGGTGTACTCAGTGCCAATGGGAGGTATGATGGTAAGGCAGTCCTTTGCCATTGGGGGCTCCGGAAGTTCCTATATCTATGGCTATGTCGATGCCACCTACCGGGAAGGCATGACCAAGGAAGAATGTCTGCAATTCACTGCCAATGGTGAGAACTTGGGCTTCTGGGCCTGTGAGCTTCAACTCCCAGCCCAACAGTCCTCATTCCTTGCAGTGATCCCAGCATCTGACTCTGACCCCAACTTTCTTCTTTTATCCACAGCTCTCGCTTTGGCCATGGAGCGGGATGGCTCCAGTGGAGGGGTGATCCGCCTGGCAGCCATTGCAGAATCAGGGGTAGAGCGGCAGGTACTTTTGGGAGACCAGATCCCCAAATTCACCATTGCCACTTTACCACCTCCCTGAATCCTGGGATTCTAGGATACAATAAGAGATACCCCATACTGTCGCAAAATTCAATAAACAATTTGTCAAAGAGAATCTGTGTGCTTTGGGATTCTTTTCTTGACCTCAAGCCTGAACTTTTCTGGCCCACTCCTGTTTGTACAAACACTGCTCTGAGCTCTGAGGGAGTTGGAGAGGAGCCTTTGGAAGGGTGGTTTTCAAGCCTCTTTCTCCAGACCACCTTCTCCCACATTTCCTTTCTTCTACCATATCTAGGTCCTTAGGACCCCAGAGTGTCGTTGATGTGGGGGCTACCAACAAATGACCCACCTCTCTCCCTGTTCAAGCCCAAGGTGGAACTCAGAATCCTGGCTGAGACTGGGGTCACCTCCCCTCAGCCTGCCTCCTTCCTGTCATCATGGGTGGCTACTGGCCCTAAGGCCAGAAGGACTCCAGATTTCCGACACAGCCTCATGGTCCCCTCTCTCCACACTCATCTCTATCACCTCATTTTGTCAGGAGCAGCAGTGTGACTTCCTTGACTTTTGGGAGGAAGGTGGGCCTTGTTTGCAAATGGAGTTTAAGGTGGATGTTGGGTGAGAAATGGCAGTCACTAGCAGTGCTGTGGGCCAGCTCTGGAAGCCACCTTTCCCCTGGGTCAGTCAGTCTTTAGCCCCTTGGATGGGAGGCTGAGAGTGGACTCTGGCCCCTCCCAGGCTGTCCCCACTGGAGAGCTCAGTGGTGCTCATTAACAGTGACCAACATTCTCAGTTTTGCCTCAGTCTTCTTTTCTCCCCTCTATGGATCAGGGAACTATAGAAACCATATTTGAAACCTTGTTCTAGAATAGAATCCTGCCCTGGAGGATTTTGGAGGGTACAAGGGAGGCTTCCTAAGGAGGTGGGGAGGTCTTGTATTAAGTGGAGAAGAGCCAAGAAGGATCTCTGACCCCAAACATTGTACCTCAAACTCAACCAGTAGAGAACTTTTGGTTTTCCTGCAAAACCTGTTTTCCCAGTCCTCCCTATCTCAAGGCATCTTCTATTCTCTTTCCCTTGCACTCCACATTCAGTCTAACAGGAAGTCCTGAAAACTCTGCAAAAGTATGTCTGGAATCCATCTACCTCTCCCCATCTCCACAGCACTGTCCTCAGCCAGGCCACCATCATCTCTTGCCTGGAGGGTAGTGAACCCCCTGCATGGCCTTGCTGCTTCCACACTTGCTCCACTATAGTCTTCCCACACAGAACCAAAGTGATCTTTAAGTGAAATCATGTCATCTCCCTGCTTAACGTTTTTCGATGTTTTCCCATTTCATCTAGCATAATATTTTAGCTCCTTACCATGGCCTAGGAAACCTAGCAGGTCCCCTCAATCTTGACACTCCAGTCACTGGCTTTTTTTCTGTTTTCTAGATGGATTTTTTTAAACTTAATACTTGCTGTTTTTCTCTGCCTGGGAC
This sequence comes from Tapirus indicus, assembly GCA_031878705.1. NCBI lineage: Eukaryota > Metazoa > Chordata > Mammalia > Perissodactyla > Tapiridae > Tapirus > Tapirus indicus. The sequence goes on from CM062932.1 coordinate 11,707,618, forward strand.
TGCTCGTCCCTGATTAAAAAAATAAACTATTTTTTCAAGGAGTTTTGGGTTCACAGCAAAATTGAGCAGAAGGTACAGAGATATCCCATATACCTCCTGCCCCCACATATGCATAGCCTCTCCCACCATCAACATCCTGCGCCGGAGTGGGACATTTGTTACAATCCGTGAACCTACACTGAAACATCATTCAGGTCTCAGTTCAAATGTCACCTCATCAGAAAGGTCTTTCCTAACCACTTGAAATTGAAGAGATACCCTCTTCCACCCTACTCTCACATTACCCTGTTTAATTTTCCTTGAGGCAACACTTAATGCTATCTCGTACTATCATGCTTATTTGTTTATTTATTGTCTACTTCCCCTACTAGAAAGTAAGGTCAGTGAGAAGAGAGAATTCTTTCTGCTTGGTTCACTGATAGATCCTCAATGCCTGGTAGGGAGTAGATGCTTGACATTTATTGAGTGAATCTGCTCCGTAGCCCCATCTGCTGTCCTGCTTAGCCCCTAACCTCTCCAGACTGCCCTCGCCACACTCAACTCTGAAGGCTGATTGCAGCAAACTTACTTCCTGCTAGCCACACCGGCTCTGCGTTAGATCAGCGGCATCATATTTACCACTCCTGTGTCCCCACTCCCACCCCATGCTGCACAGCCCACCTCAGCCCCATAACCCAGCCCAGTGCCTTGGCCCCCATCTACTCCCCCACCAACACACACATACATAAACACAACACTTGGCAACTTTGAATGTATTTAATAAGAAGGTCATGAGAGACTTGGGGGAGCCAGAGACTGTAGGATCACTGAGAAGTAGGGGGAAGGAAGGTTGCCAAGGCTTCCTGGAAGTTCAGCCTCTGGTTGTCCCCTTCAAATGGTGGAGTCATTGGCTGATGCTATGTCATGCAGCTGGTGGCGGAAGGAGAGTCGGGCCTTCCTGCTGAAGTAGGCACCAGACCCTAGGGAGTGTATCTCTCCCTCAGCCATGATGGGGGCTATAGCTGGACTGGGATCTGGATCTGGAGGGGCAGCTGGATCTAGGCCTAAAAGGGAGATTGGAAGAGGAAGAAGGGAGTTGTGGGTCAGGGTCCCCCTTTCCTCCCCGCCCAACACCCCCACCCAGTGAGGAGGAAAGAGGGTAGAGAAGACACCCGAGGGTCTGGGGGGGGGGGTGAGTGTCGGTGGCATCAGCAGGGAGAGGGAAAGGGGTTGCAGAGACAGCAGGGCTGGCTTCACTGGCCTGCGACCCTGTGCAGTTGCACAGGGCCCCACACTCAGAAGGGCCCCCCGTGCTTGGTGTAATGCTCTGCTGTCACCATCTTGAAAGTGTTAATTTTTTAACAAGGGGTCCCTCTTCTTCATTTTGCACTGGGCCCTCCAGAGTATTTAGCCAGTCCTTTGGCAAAGCAATAGATCCACCTCCCACCCAGGAGGACAGATTATCCTTTTCTCTTCACTGGTGTAAGCATTTACCTTTCTCCCCAGTGCAGTTTGTCTGTCTGCCTGGAAGCCCCCCTTTTTCCTCAGTTTCCCCCATACCTGCTCCTCTTTCAGTCCCCCGCTGTCTCCGGCACCCACACCATGGGAAACACCATGCCCCCTTGAGACCCATCTCAACAATGGAGGAGACCAGGATGCTGGGAGTGGCCAGGAGGGCCTCAGGGTGGGGGGTGTGGTTTCCAAGCCCCCCCACTGTGGGCAAAGCTACCACTTAGCCTCAGACCGCCTGGTGATTATAGGCGCCAGGGGATGGAAGGGGGAGAAGAGGGAGGAGGGAAGAGGTGGAGAGATACCTCATTCAAACACCCATCCTTTTGTGCCCCCTTAATTTGGGGGTTCTCTCTGATCCCCATGGAGAAGCAGGAAGAGACTGGGAGGAGTGGCATGGCCGAGACAGATGCAGTGAAAATTCTTAACAGCCATGCTGGACAACTTGGAGCCAGCCTCGATACTGCTGGGGATTCATTTGTATTTTAGAATGAGAATTTAGAATGCCCAGGATGGAAAATTTTCAAGAATAGTCTATTTTTTTAGAACAAGAAAATCTACTAGTCAGGGAAATATTATGTTCTCATTGAATGGTCTAGTAGCTCTTGTTCCCTTTTATGAAGATAGTTGTAATTGATTAATTATTCTGTGCCAGGTAGATTCTAGGCACTTTTACAGGTTATCTCATTTAATCACATCGAAGATCCTTTGAGGTAGGTATTATAACTATCCTGATTTTACAGATGAGTAATCAGAGGCACTTGGAGATTAGGTAACCTGCTCAAGGTCACACAGACAGTTATCAGCAGAGCAGAAGCTCAACCCCGTCCCCATCAGTCAACCGCAGAGTTCACTCTGTTTACTATCCCCCTGAGCTTCCCAAGCATGTCCCTGGCGGGCATTGATGCCTTCGGCCAGGTCTGGGGGGGGGTCCAGAGCACCTTAGCCAAGGACTGTAAATGCCCTCCACTAAAGCTGTGCAAATGCTTTATTATCATTCCCTGTGGGTGCTGCAGTGTGCAAAAGGTTGGGAAGCACTGCTGATTATACTGTACTGCCTGACTTAGAAATCTGTTTTTTTGTTTTTAAATTAACTTTATTGAAGTAAAAATTCACATACAATTTAATGCACACATCTTAGTGTACAGTTCTGTGAGTTTTGGCAAGTGTACACACCCATGTAATCACCACCCCAGTCAAGATACAGGAACTTTCTATCACCAAGTTCCCTGTGTGCCCCTTTACAGTCAATCTTTTCCCCTCCACCTGCCACAGGCGACTACTGATCTGATTTCCATCAAAATAGATTGGTTTGGCCTGTTTCAGAACTTTATATAAATGGAGTCACATAGTATTACTCTTTTGTGTCTGGCTTCTTTCAGCATAGTGGTTTTGAAATTCACCCATGTTATATGTATTAACAGTTTGTGTTTTTTGTAATAACAGCTTTACTGAGATATCATTCACATACCATAAAATTCACCCTTTTGAAGTATACAGTTCAGTGGTTTTTACTCTATTCACAGAGCTGTACAACCATCACAACTAATTTTATAACATTTTCATCACCTTCAAAGGGAACCCTGGGGCCTGCCCCATGGTATAGTGGTTAAAGTTCTGTGTGCAGCTAGGGTTCACAGATTCAGAATCTCGGGCACGGACCTACACCACTTGTCAGCCATGCTGTGATGGAGACCCGCATACGAAATACAGGAAGATTGGCTCAGATGTTAGCTCAGGGCGAATCTTCCTCAAACAAAAAAAGAGGAAGATTGGCAACAGATGTTAGCTCAGGGCGAATCTTCCTCGGCAAGAAAAAGAAACACTGTACCCATTAGTAGTCACTCCCCTGTCCTCCCTCTCCCCAGCTACTGGCAACCACTAATCTACTTTCTGTTTCTATGGATTTATTTATTCTGGACATTTCATATAGATGGAATCATAGAATAAGTGGTCCTTTGTGTCCAGCTTCTTTCACTTAGCATAATGTTTTCAAGGTTCATCCAATGTTATAACATGGATCAGTTACATCATTCCTTTTTATGGCTGAATAATATTCCATTGTAGGGATACACCACATTTTGTTTATCCATTCATCAGTTGATGGACATTTGGGTTGTGTCTACTTTTTGGTTATTTGTTTTTTGTGTGTGTGTGAGGAAGACCAGCCCTGAGCTAACATCCGTTGCCAATCCTCCTCTTTTTGCTGAGGAAGACTGGCCCTGGGCTAACATCCGTGCCCATCTTCCCCTACTTTATATGGGACACCACGGTATGGCTGACAAGCAGTGGGTCAGTGGGCGCCTGGGATCTGAACCCGCGAACCCGCAAACCCCGGGCTGCCAAAGGGCCAACTAAACTGCTGCGCCACCGGGCCGCCATTTTTGGCTCTTTGAATAATACTACTATGGACATTTGTGTACAAGCTTTTATGTGGACATATGTTTTCGATACTCTTGGGTATCTACTTAGGAGTGGAATTGCTGGGCCATATGGTAACTCTACATTTAACATTTTAAGAAACTGTTTTCCAAGATGGCTGCACCATTTTACACTTTATTTTATTGCTGAGTAATAGTCTACCACAAATTAATCAAAATAAAAAACTTTTGCTCTTCAAAAGGCACCATTATTTTAAAAAGACAAGCCACATTCTGGGAGAAAATATTTGCAGTACATATATCTGATAAAGAATTTGTATCCAAAATAAATGAACTCATAATTCAATAAGACAGATAACATGATTTTTAAAAAATTAGCAAAAGACTTGAACAGACACTTTACAAAAGAAAATATACAAATGGCCAATAAGCACATGAAACATGGTCAGCATCATTAATCATCAGTGAAATGAAAATAAAACTGCAATGATGTACTATTTTACACTTATTAGAATGGTCAACATTCGAAAGATTTAACTATCAGGCTGGCCCATGGCGTAGGCGTATGGTTAAGTTTGAGGGGCTCTGCTCGGCCCAGATTCTCCGGTTTGGATCCTGGCGGACTTACACCACTGTCAGCCATGCTATGGAGGCATCCCACATGTAAAGTGGAGGAAGACTGGCACAGATGTTAGCTCAGGACTAATCTTCCTAAGCAAAAAAAAAAAAACGATTGACTATCAAATGTTGGTCATGTTGTGGAACAACTAGAATTACCATACACTGATTTTGGAAATGTAAAATGAAACAACCATTTTGGAAAACAGTTTGGCAGTTTCTTATAAAGTTGAAATACACTTATTACACGACCCAGCAACTCCACTCCTAGCTATTTACCCAAGAGAAATGAAAACATATATCCACACAAAGACTTATACAGGAATGTTTGTAGGAGCTTTAGTCACAACAGACAAAAACTAGAAATAACCCAAATGTCCATCATAAGAAGAGATAAAGAAACATGCTTTGGGAAAAAAAATGGAATATTTTCTTTTAGAACCTGAAAATTTTCCTGTTTTCCCCCTACACTGTAAGTTCCAGGAGAGCAGTTCCATGACCGTCTTGTTCACTATTGTATGCTCAGTGTCTGGCACTGAGCAAGTGTGCAATAAATGGTGAATGAATGAAAGAATGCAAGCTTGGGTACATTAATGAATTTGTGGCCACCATCTCCTGGTCTTTTACCATTCCTTCCATCTACAACCATCTAGGCCAGGCCCAATGTGATTCGCAGCCGGCCCGAGAAGGGGGCACCCGCAGGTCCCTGCCGCGCATCCCGCCAGGGGCCCAGGCAGCTCCGGCAGCCGGAAAGGGCCCGGGGGCCGCATCGGAGCGGAGGAAAGTGCGCAGCGTCGAGCGCCCACAGGGCGGCGGCCGGGCACACTCGGACCGACGGCGCGAGACAGACGGACAGACCGCTGACAGCGCCTGCCGGTCGCACGGAGCGAGCGCGCGGTTCCGCAGCACCAAGGGCGGCCCAGGCCAAGAGCTGCGCGCAGGACGGCGGGGCGGGGCGGGCCGAGGGCGGCGGGGGCGGGACAGAACAGACGAGAATCCCGCGGAGGTGAGGCCGGGGGCCGTCCCGCCCCCGAGGGCAGGCCCTGAGCACCGACCCCGCCCCGGCCCGCTGGGGTGTGGGCTCCGGCTCCGGCTGCGCTTGGCTCCCTCTGCTCGCGAACCCGCGCTAGCGCCGGCTGGGGCTGCCCGGGTGAGGGGTCCGGGGAGGGGACGCCGCGGAGTTCCCGGGCCCTGGGAATCGGGCGGGGACGGGAATGGAGCCGGGCTGCGGCTCCGGACTCAGAGGCACGCTCAGATTTCGGGGTTTCCCTCCCGGGCGGGGAGCATTTAACTTCCTCATTCTCGCCTGGACCCATTCTCCTGGCCAGCCGAGTCTGGATTGAGCCTCGACGGCTCCGGGCCCCTTGCGACCCCCCAGGGCCCCTTCTCCTGGCTTCTGCTCTGCTCCAGTTCGGGGCCATCCGGCTCGGCTGGATGTCCCTCGGCGCCCTGGTTACGGGACGGGAGGCGGGGCTCAGGGATTCTGGATGAAGGACCGAGGAGGGGATGGAGGTTAGAGGTGGGTTGGCGGGGCGTTGCAGACCGATGGGCCGTAATCAGAAAGAGGTTGGGAGTCAGCGGGGTCCAGGTGGGTGGGGAAGTGGGACACCTGTGGGAGATGGAGGACTGTGGGGGTGGGATAGGGGGTAGGCTTCTGCAGGGCAGATCACCTCCCTAAGGCCTCCCCATATTCCCAGGATGACGGCGACCCCCGTGAGCCTCTTCCCCTCAGGGGACGTCCTGGACTCCAGCCAGTTACAGATGGAGCCCGATGAAGTGGATACTCTGAGGGAAGGAGAGGACCCAGGTACACAGGGAGGATGGCCCAGAGGCAGAGGAGGACAGGGGCTGAGACCTCCTGGGGTCTACACTCTTGCAATTTCTTTCCTCCCAGCTGACCGGATGCACCCTTTTCTGGCCATTTACGACCTTAAGCCTCTGAAAACGCACCCCTTGGTGTTCGCCCCTGGGGTCCCTGTCACAGCCCAGGTGGTGGGCACTGAAAGATACGCCAGTGGATCCAAGGTGGCTGGGCTGGTGCTAGGGAAGGGGGTAATGGGAGGGCTGGCCAGAGTGGGGGGCTGTGACCCCACCAGGGGACATCCATTCAGTTCCTCACACCCCCAGGTGGGAACCTGCACTCTGTATTCTGTCCGCTTGACTCATGGCGACTTTACCTGGACAACCAAGAAGAAATTCCGTCATTTTCAGGAGCTGCATCGGGACCTCCTGAGACACAAAGTCTTGATGAGTCTGCTCCCTCTGGCTCGGTGAGGAGGACCAGACTGCTTCCTGTGAAGGGCAGGTGGCCCCCCCCTCTGGCAGCATGTGCTGTCACTGCCCCAACCCCCATCACTCCTTCCTGCCTGTCTTACCCCCAGACCGCACCCTTTCCCCCCCAGGTACTGTCCTCCCCCAGCTCTGGCCACTGGGCTCCCTGCCCTGACCCCGGTTACCAGGAAACCTTCCCTGCTCAGCTCTCCCTGTCCATGGTTCTGTGCCAGTATCTCAGCTGGGCTGCATGCCCAAAATGCCCTTGGCAGCCTCCCCTCTTTTCTTGTCTCCATTCTCAGGGTAGGGGGCCTTCCTTCTGCCAGCTTCTAGGCCTCCTCCCCTGTCCAAGACCCCATCTCCAGTGCTTCAGGAACCCAGGCACTCAGCCTCCCAGCTCTTTCTTGACCCTCACCCCATCCCTCCCACAGCTTTGCCATTGCCCATCCTCCAGCCCCAGAGGCAGTCAACAGAGAGATGCCCTCTCTCCCCCGAGCAGGTCCTGAAGGCTCCACCAGACATGCATCCAGCAAACAGGTGCGACCAGACTTCAGGTCCTCTGGGAAGGCGTTTGGTGTGCAAATGGCTCTGGTCCCATCTCTCTCTCTCTGTCTCCCATCCCTACCTTAGAAATACCTGGAGAATTACCTCAATTGCCTCTTAACCATGTCTTTCTACCGCAACTACCATGCCATGGTAAGGTCCAGGGGCTGAATACCTGTGTCTTTTGAGGTGGAGCAGAATAATCAGATCCCTAAGGGGCAAAGGGTCAGGGTCAGTAGGGTCTGAGGGGCTGAAAGCTGGAGTGTCTCCTCTGAGCCTTTGTCTTCCTCTGCAGACAGAGTTCCTGGAAGTCAGTCAACTGTCCTTTATCCCGGACCTTGGATGCAAAGGACTGTGAGTGTCTGACACTCCTCACCCAGCTGTCTGCAAACATCTGCATCTATCCCTGCCTGAGAATGGGAAAAACAGTGCAGGGTGGGCTGAGGGACTGGATTCCTCATCCGGCATCTCTTCCTGATTTTCCTCACAGGGAGGGGATGATCCGGAAGCGCTCAGGTGGCCACCGCGTTCCTGGCCTCACCTGCTGTGGTAGGGACCGAGTTTGTTACCAGTGGTCCAAGAGGTGAGGCCTGGAGTGGAGCAGCTGGGCAGGGGGTGGGGGTGAGGACAGCGATCTGAGGAAAGGGAGGAACGGATGGAGCCCTTCCGCTCCAGGTGGCTGGTAGTGAAGGACTCCTTCCTGCTGTACATGTGCCTCGAGACCGGCGCCATCTCATTTGTTCAGCTCTTCGACCCTGGCTTCGAGGTGCAGGTGGGGAAAAGGAGCACAGAGGCACGGTATGGGGTCCGGATCGACACCTCCCACAGGTAAGGCCTCCCTGGTGTGGACAGACACCTAGTGAGTGAAGAGCCAGCTCAGGGCCCTGAGTGGGGTTGAGTGGAAGAGACCAGGGAAGAAAGGAAGACATTGCCACCCCCTGGAGCCGGCCATGATTTGGAACCAGGGAACTAGTCTAGCCAGATGCTTGGACTGCTCTTAGAGACTTGGCTCAGAGAAAGGGGGTTGAGATAAGCTTGGAGGAGGGACTCTTGATGTAAAAGCAAAGGAACTCCATTCATTCATTTATTCATTCAGCAAACCTGAGTGCCTGGCACAATACTAGGTGCCTGGGACCCAACTGTGAATAAGGCAGGTAATATGCCCTGTCCCTATGGAGTCGTGAATTAGGGACTAAGGGAGGAAGTAGGAAAGAGGTGTTAGCTAAAGTAGGGAGCTTTTTGAGCTGGGCCAGAGGAGGGCTAGGATTGTGGTCCATCTCATTGTTCCTGTCCAGGTCCCTGATTCTCAAGTGCAGTGGCTACCGGCAGGCGCGGTGGTGGGCCCAGGAGATCACTGAGCTGGCCCAGGGCCAGGGCAGAGACTTCCTACAGCTGCACCGGCATGACAGCTACGCTCCGCCCCGGCCTGGGACTTTGGCCCGGTGGTGAGACACTGATGTCCCTTCTGAGCTTGTCTGTAGCCTTCTTGACTCCCTTGGTGTTCTCTGAGTCCTTGATCTTTTTTTATCTCCTCTGACCCCTTCTGACCTCAATAACCTCCCCCTTTGACTTCTGGAATCTCCCTACTCCTCGACCTCTTTAACCACACTGATCTCTCTGACTCCCCTCTGATCTTTCTAACCGTCAGACTTGGTAATCTCCTCTGACTCCTAACCTTCCTGACCTCCTGTGACATTTTGAACCCTCTTTTACCACTCTGACCCTCTCAGTTCTCTATGATCTCAAATCTCTCTGATTTATCCGTTCATTTAACAAACATTTTCTAAGTATCTACCATGTGCCAGGTCCAGTGACAGGAATAAGACACAGTCCAGTAGGTGGTTCAGTCCCGAAACAATGGGAGCTTGCCCTACCGGTGCCAGATACAGGGGACTGAGCACAGAGGAGGAGCACCTGCCCCAGCGTGGGGATGTCAGACTGACTCCCAGATGGCAGTAATCCTGCCTCAGTAAGCTGAGGTTTGCCTTAGCAAGATAAAGAAAATGGAGAAGGGCGGTCTGTGCAGAGAAGCTAGAAATAGCCTGCCGTGTTTGGGAAACACAGGACCGACTGTGGTTGCAGCGTGAGGAGGAGCGCCCTGAGGAGTCCGGGAGTGGGCAGCCCCTGATCTCCGCCCTCTGCGCTAAGCTGTGGAGGTTGACCTTTATTATAGGCAGGGGGAGTCATGGAAGGAATTTTTTTTTTTGAGGTGATGTTGAGATTTTTTTTTAATATAGGAACTAATAATAGCTAATACTTAGGTAGCACTTACTGTGTGCCAGGAACTGTTCTAAGTGTTTTCCGTGTACTAACTTATTCAGTACTCACAACAACCCTATGAGGCAGGTATGGTTATCTCCATTTTACAGATGTGAAAATTGAGGCAAGGAGAAGTTGAGTAACTTACCCAAGGTCACACACCTTGTAAACAGTGGAACCAAGATTCACATCCAGGCAGGCTGGGTCAAGACCTTGCTCTGAACCATCATACTAGACTGTTAGTTATTAAAAAGTCAAACAATATGGAAACACATTAAATTAAAAAATTAAAGTTCCCACTCATTGCACAACCCTTTGACCCCCCAGCCCTTACTTCTTCCCTACACTCCCTCCCAACAATCCCATTTCTCTCCCCAGAAGTAACCCTGGCAACAGTTTGATGTTTACCCTCCCAGATCTTTTCTTGCATATTTTCATATGCTTATGCATATATGTTGCTTTTTGTTTTAACGTAAATGAGATCATATACTCTCTTCTGTGACTTATTTTTTCACTTAATACATGTGTTAGAGATTAGGCATTTAGGTTTTTCACTCTTTTTTTTTTTGTGGGGAAGACCAGCCCTGAGCTAACATCTGTTGCCAATCCTCCCCTTTTTGCTGAGGAAGACTGGCCCTGGGCTAACATCCATGCCCATCTTCCTCCACTTTATATGGGACGCCGCCACGCATGGCTGACAGGCAGTGTGTCGGCGGGCGCCTGGGATCCGAACCCGCGAACCCCAGGCTGCCAAGCACGGACTAAACTGCTGCGCCACCGGGTGGCCCCCAAAGGTTTTTCACTCTTATGATGCTGCTGAACACAATCTTTGCCTAAGCATTTAATAGGATGTATTCCTAGGATTAGAATTACTATTTAGTGATATTTAAATCCACCATTAAATGGTGCATTTAATGGTATTAAGAGGTATGTGCATTTAATATTCTGATAGATATTGCCAAATTGTCCTCTAAAAAGGCAATAATCAAGGTATATTCCCATAGTCTATGTGAATGCTCACTTCCGCATATACTAATATTGAACATTACCAGTGATTTTAATTTTTGCCAATCTAGTGAATTAAAAAACTGTTATTTCATTTTAATATAAATTTCCTTGTTTACTAGTGAAATTGAACATCTTTTCCTATGGTTGACTATTGATTTCCTCTGTGAACTGTCAGTTCTTAATCTGAGGCTTCAGGTTCTCTGCTCATTTTTCAGTTGGCTTTATGAATGATGTCTTAATCCTCCCTATTTTTAGTCATTTTCTTTAGTTTATTGTGTGTTTTGTAATTTTTTATTTTATTTAGCTCATACTGGCAAATTTATCCCACTTTGATATATATCTGATATCGTCTGACCTCTCTGATCACTCTTGATCTTTGACCCTACTGTCACCTCTGACCCATGACTGTCCTCCGGTCTTCACTCTCCAGAGCTTTCTGGCTTCTGACTCCCCTGACCTACTTGGCTTGGCCTTCCCCCAGGTTTGTGAATGGGGCAGGTTACTTTGCTGCTGTGGCAGATGCCATCCTGCGAGCTCAAGAGGAGATTTTCATCACAGACTGGTGGTGAGTCGGGGAAAAGCCCAAGCAAGAAGGGGCAGGATAGGGCCTGCGGCTGCTCAGCTTATGGGTCAGAGGAGAGGGTGGAAGGAGAGGAATGGTTGGTTGTCTGGGGCTTAGCCCTCACCCCCTGCCCTGAATCCCAGGTTAAGTCCTGAGATTTACCTGAAGCGTCCGGCCCATTCAGATGACTGGAGACTGGACATTATGCTCAAGAAGAAGGCGGTGAGGAAAGTGGTCATGGGAGGGGAGGTGTGGTGGAGTTGCCTGTGGATGGAGGTTGGTTAGAAGGGACTGCAGCCTGGGGGAAGGTAGGGAATCTGAGGCTTCAGGGGGAGGAGACATGCCCATCCTGGCTCAGTGTCCAGCAAACATAACCTCTTCCTCTTCCTTAAGGAGAACGACACTTCCCTCTTCATGCTCCTCCTCTACCTGGTATAGACTTCTCTCCCAGGACCCATTACACTTATTATGTTACCTGGGCATGTACATGTCTATCTCTCCCACTGGACTGATAATATCACTAGTTCCAGTACAAGGCACAGTGTCTGCCATGTTGGGAGTGCCCATAGATGTTAATGGATGGGAGGGTGATGGAGAGTGAGTGGCTGAGTGGATGGATCGATGATGGAAAGGGAGATGGATGGAAGGATATGAGGTTGAAAAGGTGGATCAATAGGAGGGTGGGTGGGTAGATGAATGAATGATAGATGGTAAATAAAGGGATGAGTAAATGGTTGGGAAGATGGATGGATAGATAATGATAGGTAGGTGGGTAGATGTGTGGATGGATGAGTGGTTGAGCAGTTAGCTGACATTCAGTCTAAGTTTGCTGTAAGCATCAAGGCAGGGTGTAAGTGGCAGAGCATTGAGCAATCCAGGCAGGGTAGAGGAACATACAGGAATCCTGAACATGGGGAAAGGTTTGGGAGGGTGGAAAGAGGCTGTTCTGGGAGAAGCATTATGATCTGATTCCCTCACCACTAGGAGGAGGGTGTCCGTGTGTCTGTACTGCTGTTTAAGGAAGTGGAGTTGGCCTTGGGCATCAACAGTGGCTATAGCAAAAGGGCTCTGATGCTGCTGCACCCCAACATAAAGGTGACTTTCAGGCCTCAGAGACCCCTCCCACACTCCAGCCTTCCTCACCACACTTCCCCATCCCCTCAACCCTCCCTTTCCTTGAACTTCTCGTCCTGTCTCATCCTTCCATCTTTCCATTCTCCCTCCCAACACCTCCTCTGTCCACCCTCACGAACTCCTCCATACCTGCTCCAGGTGATGCGCCACCCAGACCAGGTGACGTTGTGGGCCCATCATGAGAAGCTCCTGGTGGTGGACCAAGTAGTGGCCTTCTTGGGGGGGCTGGACCTTGCCTATGGCCGCTGGGACGACCTGCACTACCGACTGACTGACCTTGGGGACTCCTCTGAATCAGCCCCACAGGTAATCCCCCAAGGCCTTCCTGGTTCCCCCAAACTCAGCTAACATATATCCACACCCCTTCCCAGCTCCAGCCTTCTCCCTCAAGTCATTCCAAGCACTACCCCCCCTCAGAGTTCCTTGGCCTTTCTGGGACCCCAAGAACCTGCTTTGAAGATACTATGACCCAGTCCCTTCCCCATTTCCACAACCCCACCCCCCATTCTGTTACCACCCAAGGGGGGATCGTCTGCCCTCCACAAGACATGCCAACAGTCGAGAGGCAAGGTGGTAGGAGAGAAAGGGTTATATTACAGTTTGCTAGCAAGGGAGAAGATGGCTGACTAGTGTCAGAAAGAACCATCTTATAGAACAAAGACCACAGGCCAGTTATATAGGGGGCTGGTCTCCGGTAGGGGAGGCATCTGGTCTTAATTCCTGATAATCTTTTGTTTTACTGGATATGTATCAGAGATCGGAGCAATGCCCTACACCCTGATCTTTCAGTTGTCATTGATGATGGCTATCAGCATAGACTCTCTGCCTGGGGGTCATCACATTCCTAAGGAACTCAAAAGAACGAAGTTATTGATTTATAGCAGCTGGGAGGGGCTGTAAAATCTACAGAGCATGTATATATCCTGGAGGGTGCATATCCAGCTGGGTTAGTTAATCAGAGGTCATTCAAAGTTACAATATCGTTTCTTTACTACCATATGGCTTCCCTTATGTCAACCTTGTGTTGAGCCAGTATCAGTTCCTCTAGGGATATCAAATACAGCTGAAGGGGAGGGCCAGGGAAGCAAACTCTCTCTGTTTCATTCTTACTCTCTCTGTCTCATTCTTACTCTCTCTGTCTCTCTGTCTGTCTCACACTTTTCCAGTGTTCCTATCTTCTCTTTGGCCCTGGCTCTGTATCGCCTCCATGACCTCTCCTTGCCCCTGGCTTGGGTGTGTTCCCCCTACAGCCTCCCACCCTGTGCCCAGACTCTCCAGACACCCCAGACCTCTCTCAGAATCAACTCTTCTGGCTGGGCAAGGACTACAGCAATCTTATCACTAAGGATTGGGTGCAGCTGGACCGGCCTTTCGAGGGTGAGGGTCCCCCTCCTCCAAAGCCCCCTAGAGCTGGGAGCAGGGTAGAAGTTGGGCTAGGACTGAGAGTGGGATAGGCTGGGTCAGGGATAATGCAGCCTTTCCTCTGGTCAGCTCCTCCTCCTCCTCCTCCTCCCTGTCCCAAGTGTCCCCAAGAGACCATCCCTGACCTCTCCCCTGACTCTCCTGGGACCCCCAGATTTCATTGACAGGGAAACCACACCCCGGATGCCATGGCGGGACGTTGGGGTGGTCGTCCATGGCCCACCCGCCCGGGACCTTGCCCGGCACTTTATCCAGCGCTGGAACTTCACCAAGGTGCTCACTCCTTCCTGTGGGGGCTGGAGGGTGGGCGGGAGCCAAGGGCAGCTTGCCACCTCCCACTGACTCTGCCATTCTTCCACCTTAGACTATCAAGGCCAAGTACAAGACACCCACGTACCCCTACCTGCTGCCCAAGTCCACCAGCACTGCTAATCAGCTCCCCTTCATGCTCCCGGGAGTGCAGTGCGCCACTGTGCAGGTGAGGCTCCCAACTTCAGCCTCGCACCTCCCCGCTTCCTTCAACCCAATGCCCCGGCCCACTCTCCCTGACCTGAGAGCCCCCCAGACTCCTCCTATCCTGGGGTCAGCAACCACATCATATTCACCATCCCCCAGGTCTTGCGGTCAGTAGACCGCTGGTCAGCGGGGACTTTGGAGAACTCCATCCTCAATGCCTACCTGCACACTATCAGGGAGAGCCAGCACTTCCTCTACATTGAGGTCTGTTTGGGGGGAGGGTGGGGCAGAGAATGGAGGGACGGCCCAGGAGAGAGACTTAGGATGTCAGTGGGATCAGTCATTGAGGGCTGGTGTAGCAGGGCCTGGAGAAATGCGGAAGCCTGGGGCCAGGGCCTGGAGCCTGGGGGTGAGGACAAGGCTGGGAGCTGAGCACAGGGGTGGCATCAGCAGCAGCAGGGGCCGGGCTGCTGATGTCTCTCTTTGGTGCCTGCCCTAGAATCAGTTCTTCATTAGCTGCTCAGATGGGCGGACGGTTCTGAACAAAGTGGGCGATGAAATTGTGGACAGAATCCTGAAGGCCCACAAGTAAGGTGGACTGGCAGGAGGGTAGGGACTATGGGCACGATTTAAACCTGTCTGGAGAGGTGGGGCTTTGGGGACAGGTCACCTCTGACTCTGCCCCCTCCTCAGACAGGGGCAGTGCTTCCGGGTCTACGTGCTTTTGCCCCTGCTTCCCGGTTTTGAGGGTGACATCTCCACAGGTGGTGGTAACTCCATCCAGGCCATTCTGCACTTCACTTACAGGTGACCCCCCCCCCACCAGATTCTGCCTCTCAGTAGCCCCATCCCACTCATGTCCCCGTCCTGACTCTGTCCTCATCCCTTCCTGCTGGGCTTTCAAGGTCCATCTCTCTCTGACATCCCCATTCCCTCCCCCAGCCTCCACCTCCCTCACTTATTCTTTTCCCTCAGGACCCTGTGTCGTGGGGAATATTCAATCCTACATCGCCTCAAAGCAGCCAGTGAGTGCTGGGGGCTGGGGGTATGATCTCTGGACCCCTGAGGAGGGAGAGATTGGGGATCTGGAGGCCCCAGGGGTGCAGGGAAGGAGGCTATCATTCTTGCCTCTGGGGCTACCGCCCTGAGACCACAGGTGGGCTTTCATTGCAGGGAGAAGTACATAGACTAGGCTCCAGGGCTTCTGAAGGGAGGAGGGCTCCATCCGCACACAGAGGGCACCTCTCACCTCACTTCCCCCACCCCCATCTCTCTTACTCGCAGTGGGGACAGCGTGGCGGGACTATATATCCATCTGTGGGCTTCGCACACATGGAGAGCTGGGCGGGCACCCAGTCTCAGAGCTCATCTATATCCACAGCAAGATGCTCATTGCAGATGACCGGACAGTCATCATTGGTCAGTGCTGGATCTGGGCCCTTGGCAGCGAGAGGAAAGTGGGGAGGCGTTGAGCAGGGCCAGCCTGGGGTAACGGGATGAGTGGGGGATGAGGGGGCTTGAGGGATGAGCGGGGATGATGGAGCCTGCAGCTGAGGCCCAAATGGGGATGGAGGCCAAAGAAGGTGTGTTGCCCACAGGCCAGTGCTTTAGTATAGGTGATGGGGTAGGGGGTTCCGCTGGGTCCAGGCAGACACGGTATGTCCCGCACCCACCCCAGGCTCTGCGAATATCAATGACCGGAGCTTGCTGGGGAAGCGGGACAGTGAGCTGGCTGTGCTGATCGAGGACACAGAGATGGAGCCATCCCTCATGGACGGTGTGGAGTATCAGGCTGGCAGGTTTGCCCTGAGTTTGCGGAAGCATTGCTTCAGGTAGAGCCGGAGTGGGGTGCTATAACGCGGGGGGAGGTAAAAGGGACAGTCTGCCTTTTGAGCAGGTGTGAGGACTTCTTAGAGCTGTACTGGATTTTTCAATAGGAAAACTAACTGAGTTTAGGGTACCAGCAAAGTAGGGATACAAAAAAAATTAGAAACAAATTTTTTTGTTTCCTGAGGAAGATTCGCCCTGAGCTAACATCTGTGGCCAATCTTCCTCTATTTTGTACATGATCTGCCACTACAGCATGGCCACTGATGAGTGGTGTAGGTCCACGCCTGGGAACTAAACCCGGGCCACTGAAGCAGAGCACACGGAACTTAATCACTAGGCCACCGGGGTTGGCCCAGAGAAACAAATATTTTAAAGATAATTTAGTACATATATATATATTTTTGTGTGTGTGAGGAAGACCAGCCCTGAGCTAACATCCGTTGCTAATCCTCCTCTTTTTGCTGAGGAAGACTGGCCCTGGGCTAACATCCGTGCCCATCTTCCTCTACTTTATAGGGGACGCAGCCACAGCGTGGCTGACAAGCAGTGCGTCGGCGGGCGCCCGGGATCCGAACCCGCAAACCCCGGGCTGCCAAGCGCGAACTAAACCACTGTGCCACTGGGCCCCTAGTACATATTTTTTTAAAGTGTTAAAGTAGTTGCCAAAGTCGAGACAAATTAAAGCTCTGTTGGACTCTTACACTTTACTGTTTAACATTGTGTCTATTTTGAATGGCCTGGGTAGGCACGACACAACTTTTCTAGTATTCTGGTTCTCTCAGGATCTTAATCTGGCCCTGCTGGGACCTCTTTCTTCCATAGCGTGATTCTTGGGGCAGATGCCCGGCCGGACCTGGATCTCCGAGACCCTGTCTGTGATGACTTCTTCCAGCTGTGGCAAGACACAGCGGAGAGCAATGCCAATATCTATGAGCAGGTGGGTGCTGAGGGAGGCTGGCCTAGGGGAAATTCTTGGCTTATTCTGTTTGGGCTGGGATGGAAAGAAGCCCCACCACATAGCCCTTCTTAGAAGGAGGATGAGGGTCTGTGGGGCATGTCAAGAGATTCAGTGGCTCAGGGTCAGTGTTGGGGGAATTGGTGTGGGGAGTGAGGGCGTCTAGCCCAGTTGGACTTGGATTCTTGGGAGAGTCTCCCCAAACTTATCGGCTTCCATGTCCCGTGCCCACAGATCTTCCGCTGCCTGCCGTCCAATGCCACACGTTCCCTGCGAGTACTTCGGGAGTACGTGGCTGTGGAGCCCCTAGCCATGGTCAGCCCTCCCTTGGCCCGGTCTGAGCTCACCCAGGTCCAGGGCCACCTGGTCCACTTCCCCCTCAAGTTCCTGGAGGATGAATCTTTGCTGCCCCCCCTGGGTAGCAAGGAGGGTGTGATGCCCCTAGAAGTGTGGACATAGCTGTGGCTCCACCCAGGGGAGATCACCAGCCGCTGGGCTCCACTGAATCTGGCTCCCTGCTTCCTAATTCTGAGGACTGAGGGCAGTGCCCTTTGAGACCTGGGAGAGCAAGCCTCCCTGGAGGGGACTAGAGAAGTCACAGGGGACCCTTTCTTGAGAACCAGCCAAAGAGGACATTCCCAACTCTGGGCTGGGGAGGCAGGAGAGGGCCTCAGAGAAGTTCATCTTCCCTGCTGCCCAGTTCAAACCACTGCCTTAGAGGATGAAGCATATCTCCTGCCAGGACGCCTGGGACAAGCCTCTTTACTCCAGAAGGAGGGGGCTCTGCCCTGGGTCTTCCCATCTCTCCCTTCTTCCTCCTACCCTGGAACCCCCTCCCTGCCCCAGGGGCTCTCCCAGCCCATTGCTGCCAAGGTGGAGGGAAGGATGAAGCCACTCCTTCAGCCCCCACCGTGGGGAGGGGTTGTAGTGGGGGGTACACACTAACTCCCTCCACCAGCCTGCGGACAGACACTAACTTTGTATCAGTTTGATAAGCATTTCATAAATAAAACCATAAAAAAGGTCCCTGTGCCTCTCCCTCGCCGGACTGAGTGCTTGTCTCCGCCTCCCCCACACATAGTGCCAGGCCCCTTCACTCCTTTCTTCTTCCTGCTGCTTCATCTCTGCTCTACCTGTCTGTGGCTTTGGGAGCTCGGTCACCTAGCTGCTGGCAGGAGAAGGTGTTCACACAGTGCTGCCTACCTGGGTAGAAGGAAGGGCAGGGCCAATTCAGGACACCTGGAGAACCATGAGGGAGGTGCACAGAGAAGGGCCTGAAGGGGCTGCCGCGTGTGCCTCAAGTGACAACACAGGAGAGGCTTAGGGAAGCCCCTCTGGAAGTGGTTAGGGTATAGGCTTGAGGTCAAGAACTGGGCCCAAATCCTGGGCTTGTCACTTATTACCTAGGTGACCTTGTCAAGTCACATCACTTGTCTGGGCCTCAGTGGTCCCAACTGGGAAATGGGAATACTACTTGCATAACTGGCTTGCATAAAGATTCAGGCGC
Organism: Tapirus indicus; assembly: GCA_031878705.1. Taxonomy (NCBI): domain Eukaryota; kingdom Metazoa; phylum Chordata; class Mammalia; order Perissodactyla; family Tapiridae; genus Tapirus; species Tapirus indicus. Next base: position 11,726,052 of record CM062932.1, read on the forward strand.
TGACTTAAATATTTATTGAGCACCTGCTATTTGCCAGACACTGTTCTAGAATCACAAAAGTGAGCACAACAAAGCCCCCACCACACCCCATGGGGCACTTATGCACTTAGGCACATATGTCCTGGAGCTTCACTGACCCATACAGTAGCCGCTAGCCACATTTGGCTATTTACATTTAAATTAGTTAAAATCAGAAATAATTAAAAATGTAGTTTCTCATTTGCACTAGCCACATTTTAAGTGCTCAGTAGCCACTTCTTGCTAGTGGCTAGCATATTGGACAGTGCAGGGACAGACCGTTTCCATCACTGCACAAAGTTCTGTTGGTCGGGGCTGCTCCAGAGGGAGAAAATAAACGGTATAGTCTACGAGAGTGTATAGCACACACCAGATTGAGGAGGGTTACCTCCCAGGGTGGGTGGAGAGAAAGGGATAACAGAAGGGTAGACAGAAAGAGCTCTTCGAGTGAACTGGTGACTTTTATTTCTTAAGCTGAGCAGTGGGTATATGAACATACATATATTCGTATCTTTTTGTAGATCTGAAATATTTTGCAATTAGAAAAAAAGTTTAGCACAGGTCCTGGCTCTTGCCCTTCATTCCCCCAGCCTCACTCTCCATTCTCTGAATTGACCACAGGAGCAGGAAGAAACAGAGGGGGATAGAGTGAGGAGTTTAGGAAGCCTTCCTGGAAGAGGGGTGTGTGGTGATGATGACATGGAGAGAGGGGAGGCTGGTGTCTTGCCCCCATCCTCTCCTTTGAGTCCAGCCCTCTGCTCCTCTAAAGAAGCCACTTCCATACAAGAAATCCCCCATCCTGCATATAGCAGTCCCCTGGTACTGACTGGCATTCTGCTAATTAGCCTCCTTGTCAGCACTAAGTGCCTCTTTCCCTAGGGGACCATTACCTCATTAAGCAAGAAGTGGGGTGGAGGCAGTGGCTGCCCAGACTGGGCCAGGGGCTGGGTGGGCTTCTGCTTCACAGTCTGTTGGTCTATCTGCCCCCCCCCCGCCCCCCATCCCCATCATTAGTCCTGCAGTTTCTTGAATGGAAGCCACCATAGTGCAGGGGGAAAAGCCGTGGGCTTGGAATCGGAAGAGTTAGCTTGAGACCCAGGATGAAAAAAATGAATCCAGCCTGCTAAGGTGGGTAAGAGGTCCTGAGGGCAACTGGGCCTGTGCAAAATGTTCATTCAACCCCCAGGGGTCCTAGGATTTGTCTTATTTTTAATATTTTAATTTTCCTTGATGCCTGATTGAGGGCTTCCTCCACCATATTGTCTCTCTTTAAGTTTTTATTATGGACAACTTCATATATACAGTAGTCCCCCTTTATCTGTGGTTTCACTTACCCACAGTCAACCACAGTCCAAAAATAGTAAATGGAATATTCCAGAAATAAACAATTCATAAATTTTAAATCACACACCGTTCTGAGTAGCACGATGGAATCTTGCACTATCCCATTCTGTCCAGCCCTGGACGTGAATCATCCCTTTGTCCAGTGCATCCATGCTGTATACGCTACCTGCCCGTTAGTCACTTCATAGCCGTCTGTTATTAGATAGACTGTCATGGCATCACAGTGTTTAAGTAACCCTTATTTAACTTAATAATTGCCCCAAAGTACATGAGTAGCGATGCTGGCAATTGGGATATGCCAAAGAGAAGCCGTAAAGTGCTTCCTTTAAGTGAAAATGTGAAAGTTCTTGACTTAAGAAAAAAATCGTATGCTGAGGTTGCTAATGGTATGCCATGGTAAGAATGAATGTTTTATCCATGAGATTGTGAGAAGGAAAAAGAAATTCACGCTAGTTTTGCTCAAACTGCAAAAATTACGGCCACAGTGAGTGATAAGTGCTGGGTTAAGATGGAAAAGGCATTAAGTTTGTGGGTGGAAGACACGAACAGAAAACGTGTTCTGGCTGAAGGCAACGTGTTGCACCAGAAAGCTTTGAGCCTATATGGAGACTTCAGCAAGGGATCCCCCGAGACAAGTGACACCAAGACATTCACTGCAAGTGAGGGATGGTTACAGATTCAGAAATAGGTTTGGACTGAGAGAGAGAGACTACATTCACATAACTTTTACTACAGTATATTTTTATAATTGTTCTATTTTATTGTTAGTCATTATTATTAACCTCTTACTGAGCCTAATTTATAAATTAAACTTTATCATAGGTATGTATGTATATATAGGAAAAAAACATAGTATATATAGGGTTCAGTACTATCTGCAGTTTCAGGCATCCACTGGGGGTCTTGGAATGTATCCCCTGCCGATAAGGGGGGACTACAGTATATAAAAATAGGAATAGTATAATGAACCCTCATGTACCCATGCGTCTGTACTCCAGCTTCAATAATTATCTGCATGGGGCCAATCTTGTTTCTCAACCCTCCCCATCCCCCAAATTACACTGCCTCTTGAAGTTTGGGTGGTCATTTATCCTATCCCTGTGATCTTAATTTGCTTATTCATTGACGCAGCATCTCTTTATTAAACACTGCCCATGAGTCAGGTATTAGTAAATTTATTGAAGACCTAGGATATGCCAAGTGCTTTACATACCTAATTTGATTTTACCCTAACCTCCCTGTTATTATCTCTATTTTAAAGATGATGGAATTGAGTTTCAGAGAGATTAAGGACTTGCCCAAAGCACTAACTTCAAATTCTATGTTTTCTTCCTACTATCCCATGGTCTTGACCTTGAATTACTATAGATCACACTGCCTACTCAAACAACAGAGGCCTTCATTCACTTATGTGTTACTGAAACTCTAGTGGGCTCCAGGCCCTGTGCTGAACAAGACTGACATAATTCCTGCCTTTAAGGAGATTCAACAGACATTACAATTCAAGTGTTAAATGTTACCATGGGTTTAAGCCAGGCAGCTAAAACAGAAGAGCCAAATTCAATCTTAGCGGGTCAAGGAAGACTCCATGGAGGAGGTGATTTAGACAGTGACAGCAGGCATGGTCAGAATATTCCAGGGAGAAGAAACAGCAAGTGCATAGGCTGGAGGAGGATCTGTTGAGGTCTGGGAACTGTGAGTAGAGGATTTCGGTATGGCTAGAACACATGAGGTTGAAAGGTGGAGTACTGAAAAACAAGGCAGTAGAAGCAGGCAGAATCTTGAAGGTCTTTGATGCCACACTTTAGACTCTACTCAAAAGACAGTGGGGAGTCAGTGAAGGGTCTTAAACAGGAGAGTGACATCAGATTTGAGTTTTAGAAAAATCACTCTAGGTATGAAGAATCGACTTAAGGGGTCTGGCAGGGAGACCAAGTAGGAGGCTGGTAAGAGTAATGGAGGTGAGTGGGGACTGTGGCTTGGACAAGGACAATGGCAAGATAAATAGGAAGGGAGGGAAGCAAAACTGGATGTGCACTTGAATGTGCTAAGGGTCCACACTTCATTCAAACTCTCCTAAGTGATATTTGTGTTAAGGCTGGTGGTGGGGTCTTTCAGAGATAGCATTGTTGCTGGAAGTGATCTCAGGGATCAAACAGCCTCCTCCCTCAACTTCACAGTGAAAGAAGTCCAGAGAAGCAAAGCAACTTGCTCAAAGTCACACAGCGCGTCAGTAGTAGAACATGACTCCTTGTTCTTTACATAGCCTTACCCAGCCTCTAGTGAGGCTAATGGCTGGGGGTGCTGTGCCAACATGACTAGACCTAAGGTGACCCAAGCAAGATTTGAAGGGGTTGGACATAGATTCCTTCTCTTCCCCTCCGCCTCTCCCTGCCAACCCTTTCCCCATGCACGGCTCCAGTGATCAGTCAACGAATAATTGTTGAAACAGTTCCTTTGCGCAGAACAAAAGGTGCAGAGATAAAGGTCCGCGGTAGGATTCCCTCCCCTCAGATCTGAGACCCCCCTCCTCAACACCCCCCACTCCAGCCAGGGAAGCGGGTATAGGGCATTCCTGAAGCAGCCAGTCCCCCCCTCCACTCTCCAACTCCCAAGTGGTTTCTACAGCCAAGTTCTCACCGACAGGCCCCTCCCTCAGCGGCTCCACTGTTGCCATAGCAATTAGGTGGGTGGACAGCCCATCCTATCTAGAGGCCACCCAGCCCTCGCGTGGGGAGTTACCATAACAACCCCCTAGTAATGGAGGGGGTTGGGTCCCGCCCCCCTTCCCCCGCAAATAGAGAGGTGGGTGGCTTGATTGGCAGCTGGGCACACGAAAGAAGAGGGAAAGGGAAGGAGAACCGTCAAAAGAGAGCTAAGAAGGAAATGGCAGAGAGAAAGGGCAAAAAATAGGGGAAGGGAATGAAACGCGCGTGCGCACGCGCGCCAGCTGGTGGGCGCGCTCCGCGGCCGCCTCGGCCGCCGCCCACTTCTTTCACGCCAGGCTCGCGCGGTCGCTCAGTCCTCGCGCTCGTCTTTCGCTCTCTCGCTTGCGCCTGCGCGCAGGTGTCGGCGCCGAGGGGGAGGGGGAACTCGGCGCGCTCGCGTCACGTTCCCTCTTCTACCCTCCCGGTGCCCGGCCGTTCCGCGCCTGCGCAGGAGAGTCGGGAGCTCGGGTTGCAGGCTCCCGGGCGAGAGCGCCTGTCAGTCGGTGGGTCGGTCCTCCCGCCGGCCCTCCCCCTCCCCGTTCTCCGGGGGAGGCACGGTGGAGTCCGCCCCCGGGATCCCCCGATGGGGGAGAAGCGGCGACGGCGGCAGCGGAATAACCGAGCCGGAGCGTGAGAGGCCCCGGGGCCCCGTTCCCCGCGGAGGCCATGGGCGACCCAGCCCCCGCCCGCAGCCTGGACGACATCGACCTGTCCGCCCTGCGGGTGAGCGCGCCGCCCCCCAGCCTCGCCCTGGTTTCAGTCCCTCCGCAGGGGAGCGGGGTGGCCGCACGCCTCACCTGCTCCCCGGGCGCCCCCTCCGCCAGCCCCGTCCCCCTCGGCGACCCCCGCCCCTTTCCCGGGCGCCTGCCGCTGCTGGGCCCCCGCCCCTGCTCCCCCTCTCTCCACTCGCTGCAGATTCTGGGAGCCAGTTCGGTTCCCACCCTGTGGTGCCCCGCCCCCATACTTCCAGGCCACCTCTACCTTTACTTAGGTTCCGGACCCCCTTCCTCCAAGGTGTTTGAGGATCACCCCTGGTTCCCCTAAACTTAGGGCCCCATCTTCTGCAGAATCTCTATTGTGGTGCCCCTCACAGTCTCTCGGGCCTCTTTCCACCCTTGCTCTTACTTATATTTTCTTCCTTCCCCTCCTCTTTCTCGGTTCCTCGAATTTTGACTTTGCAACTGTCTTGACAGCCTTCCCCTCATTATCCTTTCTTCTCCTCGCCCACCCCTGAAATGCCTCTCTTCCCTGGTCGGAATTTCAGCCTCCCTTCTTCACCCCACACCTCCTACCGTCGCCCTCATCCGCTTGTTCAGCTCTCCCCATCCCTTCTCTCGTGTTTCAAGTGCAGCAGTCCAGAACCAGGCATTTCCGGTCTCAGGGTCCCTGAATATTGCATTACCAACTCTGCAGCGGTGTGGGGCTGGGAGGACAGACAAGTGCACTGGGGGAGGAAGGGAAGCATGGATTCTGTTTGGAAACTAGCCTGGGCTGGGAAGAGGATGTTTATATGTGTGCACACACACAAAACACACGCTGTATGTCATCCATCAGGAGGCTGGGGAAAGCACTGGGTATTTTCTGTGTTTGCTGGAGAGGGGGAGGTAATGGAGATCCCTCAAGGGAGGGGCTCATTAGAAAAGGGATAAAAGGAAACAATCGCAGCAGGAATTTCTTCGAAATACCTTTTTATTGTCCCTCCTGGGGCACTTGCATGCCCTCATTTGGGACCTTTCAGCAGCATTTATGTGTTTTTCTTCAGCAAGGAGCTCTGGCTGAAGGGGCAACTTAGAGATTTCAAGGTGAACGCTCCAGCCTATCACCCAGGTGATATTTTTGTTCGGGCTTTCTCAACAGGCCAAGGTGTGGGGAGAGCAGGATTTCCCATCTCTGGGTTAGCTTCTCTGGAGGCACCTGTTTAAATTGTCTTCTGGCTTTTGAGTCAGCCAGGGAACATGGCCAGTAGCGGGAAAAGGCGGTCAGCCACACAGGTGCCCCGGATATGACTGGAGGGGAATTGAAGAGAGCAGAGTCATGTCGTTAATTGGGTTTCTCTAGGTGACACAGTTTTTCTTGCCATTCAGGTCATAATTTGTTTGGTGCAGTGTTGGGCTAGGAGACCTGACTTGCTGGAGATAAGATGATAAGTTGCTCAGGAGGGAGACTGAGCATTGAATTTCTCTCTCTCTCTTTGTGTGTGTGTGTGTGTGTGTGTGTGTGTGTGTGTGTGTGTGAGAGAGAGAGAGAGAGAGTGGGTGGGGAGGGTGCATTGGTGGGAGAGGGTCTGAAGGCTTTGGGAGGAAGATTCTCATGGTCAGTATAAACTTCGTTTCTCAAGTTAAGCCGGTTGGATATAAGATGGAAATGCAGGCTCCCCTTAATGTGCTCCTTCCCTTCCCTCCTTAGTTGTTGATTAACTCTGGCTACAGGTTCCTGTGGCTGTGGTGACTGACATACAATAAAAAACGGGTGGGTCCAAACCATGACCTTTGGTTTAAACCTTCTGGGACTCTGCTTGGGCTTTCTTTCCCTTTAGCTTCTTCTGGTAGTTTGGCCTGGACCCTCAACCTGGGATTTCCAGCAATTCTGCAAACATTCTCTGACCTTGGATGTGGTATTTCCCTTCTGGACTTCTCTGCTTGAAGCAGTTAGCCTCCTTCCTCAAGCCTCCTCCCTTATTCTCCTCTCCGTTCCTCAAGAGAGCCAGGTGACCTGCTCCCAGTCTTCTGTTTTTCCTGCCTCATGCTTCTTAAGAAAGCATTCCTCTTCCCCCACGACCACCCCAGTACTCCAGGGCTTGAGAGAGAGCTGTGCCTTCTTTGAAATGGGGCTAGAGAGGGCCTGCTTTCTCCTTGCTGCTGACCTTTTCTCAGTGCCTGTCCCCCCTGCTCTACCTCAGAGAGCTGCTGTGGCACTGTAGAGCAGCTAGCTCAGTTATCTCTTGTTCTGTTCCTGTCTGTTTTCCAGTGAGAAATGGTCACCTGGAGAATTAGCAATAAAGCATGTTTCTTTTTACTCCGTTGTCTTGTGTTGGGGGCCTGGTGGGGAGGGGAGAGTAATGTATTCAGCATTTATTGGCTGGCCTTGAAGAGCCCAAGTAGTCTTTCTACTCTTGTTTCAAGATAAGGTTTGGTTTTCAGCTGGTGATGAGAGTAATAGTCTGACATTAGGGAAGATTGAATTGCACTCATCTCTTAGCCATGTGTCCAGAGGCCGGGTGGACCTGCCACTTTGTGACCACAGGCGCACTTGACCTATTTGAGGCTCCATTTCTCCATCAGCACAATAGCATGGGATTGCATTCCTGAGTTCAAGTCTGGCTTTCTCACTTACTGTGTAACCTTGGCCTTGCTCCCCCTTCCTGGCTTACTTGCTGGAGATTCTGCAAAAGGCCTTACCTCTCTAAGGCTCTGTTTTCTCATCTATATCAGCGAGGATGGTGATAGTACTGAACTCAGAGTTGCTGAGGATTAAATGTTCAGTACTTAGTCCAGGTCCTGGCACAAGTGACCATATGCTACCCCATATTGTTGCCAGCTGTTATCACATGGCAGTCAGAGAATCCCTCCAGGACAACTGAATCTAAAATAGCACTCCCTTCATTTTTATATAAAATTTTATATAGCGTTCCCTTAGTCTGCTTTGTTTTACTTCATATTATTTATTACCAGCTGATGTATTGATTTATTTTTATCAAGCCCGACTAAAATGTAAGGTCAGTGAAAGCTAGAATTTTGACTGTTTTGTTCATTTTTGCATCCCCAGTGCCTACAACAGTGTTTTGCACGTAGTGGGGGCTCAAATGTTTGTTGAATAAGTGCACGTTATAACAAATGAAAGCTCTTAGCACAATACTTGCTTAGAGAAAGGATTCAATTAATGTCACTTTTGTTAGGCTTCCTCTTGCCCCTCTTTTATATACATACAATTAAGAATATGTCTTTTCTGAGTTGTTTTTGGAATCAGACCTTGTTTGGTGGTAAACACAGTTCTGGAAGCCTCTAGCTGAGCGATGCCCTTGAAATAAAAGTTAGGATCATCCAGGAGAAGATTTGGGCCTTTGTTTCCAACCTTTTCTGTGTCTAAGCTTGGTTATATTCCAGAAGAACCTTCTAACTTGGAACTCTTGGCTTCTTACAAAGGATAAGTATCAGTGGAAGTGGACTAGACAAAGGGAGAGCAGACCCCAGGCTGACCTCTTTCCTTTTGCATTGCTCCTGTTGGTTGACCCACTTCATAAATCAAACAGCTTCTCTTTACTGTCCAACCATCTGGAAGTTTTAGACTGCAGTGTCCTTGAAACTCTGGAGCTGTGCTCACTGTTGCTGTATTGAAATAATGTCATGGATTGCAGTCAAGAGGGACTTGTTGCTAGGTAGAAGTGCTGACAGAGATGTTCTTTTTCAAATGATTTTGTGTTGTTGTGTCTGTCCTTTGGAGAAGTCTCTTCCCCTTCCTTCTCTCTTCGTGAGGCTGTGAAGCCAGCACCACTTGGAAAGCTGGCAATTCTGGGCATGCATTTCTAGGCTGCTGAGCAATGCGGGACTGCTACTGTGTTCTGATGTGCTAGCTGTCCAAATGTTGATGACAGATGCCTCAGGCAGGGGAATGGGAAGGCTGACCTCCTGCAGCAGAAGTAGTGGCATTTTTTCCTAGAGAACTGCGAATGGGTGGGGCTGTAGCTAGTGGCACTTGGAGTGAAGTGAAATGCTGCTTTGGCAGAATGATGGAAGGAAGATTGCAGAGAACTTTGCTGAAACTAGGTGTTCAGCCATTCTCCAAATGAGGGAAGAGACACCACCACTCTTTATGCTGTAGGACAGGACAGATTTCCATAGGCCGTAGTGATACGTGGAGGGGAGAGTCTTTGGAAAAGTGAAGTTTTGACAGTTAAGATAACAGTAAGAGGGTCCACAAGAGAGTCAGCTGGTCCACCCCCTCATGCTTGCCCCAAGAACTCAGTTAACAGTATGTTGTATAGAATCCTGATTTCAAATCTGATCTCCATTCCTTTCAGCTTTGAACTGTGTGCCTAAGGCAGGGGAACTCACACAGCTTGGATATGTAGAGTGTCCTTGCTTGTCATCTTGGGGACAAGATGGTAGGAAGTGTGCAGTCGCTCTTTACAAGCTTGCGCTGTGGCATGGGTCTAGCAATGCAGTAACCTCTCAACCCAGAACCATGAAACAATTCTGGGACTGGAGAGCATCTCCAGAAACCATCTGAGAGTCTGCCTGACTAATCTTTCTGTCTTCAGACAAAGTTGTACAAAAGAAAGTTTTCAATAATGTCCTTTCCTGCATCAGTCGCCAAGCATTGTCAGTCTACTGTGTGGAGAATCAAGTTCTAGATAGTATGGGAAGGATGTAATATTGTGCTCAGTACCATACTAAGCTACTTAATCAGAGCTCTGGGAGCATCTACCTAAGAAATGCCTTTGCAGACTCAGGCTCTCTCTTTTTTTTTTAACTTTTTATTTATTTAATTTTTTAAATTTTTTTGGTGAGGAAGATTGGCCCTAAGCTAACATCCATTGCCAATCTTCCTCTTTTTGCTTGAGGAAGATTGGCCCTGAGCTAACAACTGTGCCTATCTTCCTCTATTTTGTATATGGGATGCTGCCACAGCATGGCTTGATGAGTGGTGCACAGGTCCGTGCCTGGGATCTGAACCTGTGAACGAACCCCAGGCCACCAAAGCGGAGCTTGCGAACTTAACCAGTATGGCACTGGCCCAGCCCCGCCCCTTTTCTTAACTGTTATTGCTTTCCTCAATATCTTAGAACCCTCAAGGTCGGGAAGTTTTTGTTAAATCTGATTGCCATGAATTATACTAATTTCCTGTTGTCCTGTGGTCAGTCATCTTGAAATCTGGTATCCAGTCTTTTCCCCTCCCCCAGCACCCACTTTACACCCCCAATTCCCTCAATCTTTTCTTTCCTAGGTTGAAGAAATGGAACAAAAAGTAATCACATTAATAAGTCAACTCTCAAAGCCTTTCTAGAATGCCCACACAATAAAGGATGACATAAAAACATTACTTACCAGAAGACTTGGACCCTGTCGACAGCCCACATTCATTCTCTCCTCTCTCCTGTTCTTCCTGCCATTCTCCTCCCAACCAACCTGACTTGAGTCAGGATTCTCCCATCTACAGGAAGCTCCTCAGAGCGTAATTGAAAAGGTACTTAAGGCTCTTTGTTCTTTATAAAGGTAGGGAATGGTAGAGGGAGGAGAGAAGAAAGGGATGGAATTGTGACCCAGGGAGCCCCTGGAGATTTTGTCCAGTGGTCAGGCAGCCTGAGGATGTACTTGCTAACTATGGGAGGGATTTCGTGTTCTGTTTGAGGAAAGATCTAGAACTAGGCACAGAGGACACAGTGATGAATAAAGCAGACATGGTTTTCTTACAGTGTAGTAGTAGGGAGAAGCATTAATAAAATAATCATATATATAAAATTGCAAACGATGATAAGGACTGTAGCAGAAGACTTTAGCATGCCAGGAGAGCATATAACAAGAATTGTTTTTAGTTTTTACAAGACAAAAATATTTGGTTGGTTGATTGAGAGGAAAATAAATCACATATCAGAAGACCAAGCTGGCATTGCTACAGAAAGAGTAGATAGAGGTGAACCAGGAGGTAGAGTTTGGTGATGACCAGAATTAGGAGACCCTGGAGTGGGGCCATTCTTACGGCAGAGCATTTGGTCAACAACCAAGGGCATGGGGCCTGAGGATGTGGTGGAAACTCCAGTCTTAATTTTCGAAGGGATTTCTTCTGAGCCTTCTTGTGGGAGGGGAAAAGTTTTTTTTGTTTATTTGTTTCAAAGGGAAGGGCATGTGTATATGGAAAGGGCATGTGACTCGTGTGATCCTCATTTTAATTTTTTCGGGGGGGGTCTCTGGGTCTGCATGGACTCATGTCGCTCTGCAGAGGGTGGGAGTGTGCTTCTTGTCTAGAGTGGGTGAGGGAGAAGGTTGTATCACTAGATGTTTTATTTTTTAAATAAAAATTGTATATATTTAAGGTGTACAACATGATATTTTGATATTCATATACATAGTGAAGTGATTGCCACAGTCAAGCTAATTAACATATCCATCTCCTCACATAGTTACCTGTGGGGGCGGGGAATGTGTGTGTGTGTCACTGGATGCTGTTAGCCTGAGCAGTCGCTGGGGTTGGAAGGTAGGTAAGTCTCACAGACATAAGCACAAGTAGGCCCAGCCTTGGGCTTAGGTCTTGTGTTCTGTGGGAAGTGGGATTCTTCCCTCACATTAGGTAGTACTGTGCATAGATAAATGAGACTCTCAATTTACATTGTGTCCAAGTAAAGGATGAGTGGGGTGTGTAGGGGAAGTGTTACTGATTTTGCTGGTTTGAAATGAAATGGGGTTGGGGAAGCCACAGTCTTGGGCTTCTTGGAGGAGCCAGACTCCAGTAGCAGCTTAAATGTCAGGAGGGTGGCACTAGAGAAGACGGTGGGATGGGCTGTGAGAAGTGTTTGGTGGCGCAGCCTGTGAGAGGAGCCTTCATGGCTGAAGAGAGGTGAATGGAGAAAATGGAGACTCTCTGCCTGAGAAAAATGGTGGTGGTTGGTAAGGGAGGAGGCAGTTAGGACCTCAGACTCATCTGGGAAGTCCATGTCCCCACAGCAGGAGAATCTTACAGGGCCAAAGGTGACAGGTAAAGTGGAGAGTTTCCGTAATCACAGCTGGAACCCCCACCACTCAAGGTCTGTGCCTCGTCAGTGCATGTGGCGGTGACTGCACCCCTGCCTTGCCTTCAGGATGAGAAAGCCTCCTTAAAGCAGGCCTGACATTAGCTGGCCTTCTGAGGGGAAAGGGGAAATTTCTCACACCCTCTTCCACCAGGAACCATTTGAGGATAGGATCTGAAGGGCTTGATTGCTGAATTGCTCCTGGAACCACAGGTTTGGAGGAGTTTTCTATGAACAGCAGTCCTTGTAGGGATAGACTGAGGGTCAGTAGGGCTGAGTGAAGAAAATTCCACCTCCTTCAAGCCACTGCAACTTCTGCTTTTTCCGCGAAGCCTCCCCTGACTGCCAGCTCTCACTGGTCACGTTCCCACCTTCTCCCAGATCCCACAATTTGGTCTTTGATTATATATTGCCTTGTATTGAATACTGTTCTATGGTCTTGCTTTTCATTACCTCCTTACATATAAGGATCATAATCCATGTTTCCTATTGATCCGTCACAGTGCCTACAAAAACAGCACATAGTAGGAGTTCAGGGATTACTTGCTTGGTAAGAGACATGGATCTAAGTATTCCTGTGACTTGTGCTTTCCCACTAGATTCAACCCACAAGCAACAAAGTGTGCCTTGTATTTGCTGGGCACTGTGACACAAAATGATACAGGTTCTTGGTAGTTCTCAACTAGGGTGGCCCTGCCCTCCATGGGGTGTTTGGAAATGTTGGGGAGGGAGGTTTAATTGTCACTATGTCTGGGGAGGACTAACAGCATTTAGTATGTGGGGATCAGGGATGCTAACCACCCTGCAATGTCTGGATATCACATTGAAGAATTGTTTTTCCACCCAAATTGCCAATAGTGCCTCTTGTGAACTCGTTATGGATGTGGGAAAAGTCAAGTGAAGGACCAGACAGGTTTCTTCCACGAAGTCGAAAGTAGTTCCTAAGTCTGCTTCTTTCTGGGTGGAGAGAAGTATGTAAGCTCTAAATTATTTTGTGCATTGCACATCTCTCTTCTAACAGCTTTTATTTGTCTGCCAGCACACCTCAGAAGGTGAAATCGGCAGGCTCCAAGCCAGACTGTGAGGAAGAAGATTTTCATGTTCTCTCTCCACCACCCACCCACTCTTTCTTTCAAGGCACATTTGTGAGACACTGGCTAAAGCATGTATTACTTGGTCTTTCATTCTAAGAGGCCCAGGAAAGAGTCTTCAAGAGAATGATTGGACAGGGGCACCCCAAAGCCTAATCAGCACGAGGCAGAGATAGATGGGTGCATGCAGTGCTTGCGAGAGGAGGACAGCACATTCATCTCTTCTCTTGGGTCTTTTCATCCAGTGGTTGTCCCCTTGAAGACAGAGGTGTGGTGAGTGAGTGTCATTACTCAGATTGCAGGGGAGTAACCAGAGGATAGGAGGCAACTAATCTGGTATATCCTTTAGAGAACAACAGAGCTGTGGGGGTGGGTGAGTGGCTGGGAGTAGAGCAGCTGACGGGGACAAGTTGATGAAGCTGTCCATCCACTTCTCACCATCTCCGAGTCTGATTCAGGAGAGCAGAGCTTGATGGGCCCTTGGTCTGGTCCACCTAAGGTTTCAAGAAGCTGAGAACATCCCTCCAACCTTGACAAGGTCATTCTTCACCGTGGAAACTACCCTAGAGCCACATGTCACAGTGGGGCTGGGGGGACAGGCAGCATGTGGCTCAGAAGTTTGTCGGTTCCTTTATCCCGTTAGACCTCTAGTAAGCCCTTCTTTTTCTCTCTTTCTTCAGTTCAGAACAAAGATTGTTCTGATGCCAGTCATTTATATTTTAATGTGAATTCATTTCAGAAGGGGTTTTGGGGTTTGAATAAGAATAATAATGCTTACTATGCAGTAGGTCCTCTCTTTATGTAATCTCATTATCCCTCACAGTAACCCTTTGAGGTGGATGATATTCCTCATTTTCAAGAAGAAGAAACCAAGGCTTACAGAACTTGGAAGTTAAGTAACTTGCCTACGGTTGGACAGTCAGTAAAGTGGCAGAGCCGTTTCAGACTCAGGTCTGACTCTAAGCCTGAGCTGGTTCACCCTGTGCTGTTGGAGGCTGCTCCCCGGTGGCAGGGTATGTGTGTGTGGGTGCGTGTTGAGGGGAGGGCAGCGTGTAGCTGACATTCCAGACTGTGTGCTTTGAGCAGTATTGTTTGCTTCTTGCTTTAGTTTTAAATGTGTGACCTGTGGCAAACAGGCTCTGTGGGCTTAGGGATACCACACCCTCCATAATGTTTCTGTGGTAAAGTGTTTGGAGACTTTTGGAATATAACCTGTTTTGTGGATTGGAGACAGCCTGTATGAGAAATGGTTACTGCCCTCCAGGAGCACATGGTCTCCATCTGTGGCTTGATAGAGGCCAGGTTTTATTCCTATACTGGGACATTTTTTGAGGAGAAGAGGGAGTAAGTGACTTGAGCCTGAGCCTTTCAGAACTGCTGGTAGGTTGGCATTGGTGGGCACATGCTGGGAGTACAAAGCTCCATGGGGCCTGTGCCCAGAACTGAGAGATTTCTGGACGTTGGGATGCTGGGCAGAGCACTCTGATGAGAGGAGGGGAAAGACATGCGAAAGAATTCAGAAGATTTAGTCTGGAGGAAAGAGAGTTGAATGATTCAGAAGAAGACCTGTTCTTCAGAGGGAGGAGAGGAAGACTGTCTCACTCCCCCTCCCCCTTTTTAAAAAAAATTTATCATAGTTAAATATACGTAACATAAAACTTACCATTTTAACCATTTTCAAGTGTACAGTTCAGTGGCATTAAGTACATTCACATTGTTATGTAACTATGACCACCGTTCATCTCCAAAACTTATTTGTCATCCCGAACTGAAACTCTGTACCCCTTGAGCATGAACTGCCCTCCTCTCCTCCCCCCCAGCCCCTGGCAATCACCATTCTGCGTCTCCTCCCTTTTTGTTTGCAGAGTTGAACAGAGGGCCTGACAGAGCAGATGCTTAATATTTGTCAAGTCAGGTGAGGTGACCTGTCTTAGAAGTCCATGTGTCATCAGCAAACCCAGAACACTCCCCCTCCCTCCTGGCTCCAGTGCAAGGTGATAGACCTCCGAGAGGAATTTTAAATGAAATGCCTGCATGGAATCACAAGAGGATTAGGTGGTGGAAAGAGAAGTTAAGGCTTTCTCCTCTGTATTCCGCTCCTTTTGCCATCTCCCAGCTATGACTTGCTTTCTGGTTCTGTTGTTGGGCTTCTATTCATCGTCTTGCTTGTTCTCAGCTCTTCTCATCCTGGGGGTCTGGTGGGTAGGTGCTCGAGGAAGTTGGGAAGAAGGTCATTTATGGGATGAAGGTCATAAAATGTAACCGCATTTCTGTATTTGTGTGTGAGGGAGTACATGCGTTATGGGGGAGTCTCCCTGGAGGTGGAAGAAAACCACCCTGAGATGAGTACCTTGGACCTGGTAGAGTGTCTCCCTACATTCACATTTCCTGAGGGGTGGCCAGTGGTGCATCTCTGGCTAGAAGCTTTATTCAATAAACATGTATTTATGTATCACTGGGAACCATTCTAGGTGCCAAAAGGTCATACATGGATGACATCAAGTAAAGGCAGGGTAGTATGAACTTAGATGCTTCTCTCCTGTGGGATGATGGGCCCCAGAAAAGGTCTAGTTCATATGGGAGGAGGGGGTGGTTAGCTGCCAAAGATGTTTTGGTGAAACTTTGGGCAGCCTTTGAGGCCCCTTCGATGTCACCCTCCTGGGCCTCCAAGCCTGCACACTTTGGCTCTGGGTCAGGCTGTATCCCTCTGTGGTGTCCACACAAGCGTGACATAGAATTTAGTTGAATTTCTTAGAAGTGACCAATTCGATGGCCTGCCTAGCCTTCTCACTTTCATTTATCTACTCCATTTACGGTTTTTTCATTGACTTTCATGGGGAAAGAGGGAAAAAGGAAGGAGAGACAGGCCTGGCACTCAAGTCGCCTGGGAAGAGAAGAGGGCAGGAGAGCCCCACACCTGAGAGAGGCCTGTCTTACAGGTCAAATCCAGGCTGCAGAGGCCTCTAGCTGGTAGGTTGGGGTTGGCAACTTAAGAGTCCACTGTTCAGGGCTGTGTCCCTAGATCACTAGTCTTTGTGTTGAATCCACAAGGACTGAGGGAAAGCTTGAGAAGTCATGGTCTTTTTCTCTGTCTTCTGTGTACAACCTTAGAAGAGGCTACATGTATTTAGCGTTCTCTTCCAGGGTCTGCCCAATACTGAATGGCCCTTCTCACCACAGTCCCTCTCACTACAGTCTAAAGCCAATTTTTTTCTTCAGTTGAGCTGTGTATGAACTGGGGTTGATTGTTTTCTTTGGACTGAGCCTGTTTTACCCAACCCTGGTGCTCAAAAGTTTGAATGAAGGAATGTTCACTTAATCACTCTTAGAAACACTGCCTGCCTTCAGTGTTATCCCATAGTCTGTCATTATGCATTGCCTGGATGTGGTTATCATCACCATCAGTCATAGAAGTGAAAAGTGATTTAAATGCCTGCGTTTAAAGCAGAGCATCCACGGGCCCATCTTAGATTTTTTAGAGGTGCCAGCAGGAGATCAGGGTCTCCAAGCTAGTTAGATCTGACTTCCAATACCTGCTTGTGTGCTTAACCGCTCTGCTGTGTTACCCATATCCACCAGAAATGAAGGTCTTGTGTGTTTGGTCAACCTGGGGTCCAAGGTGCATTCTGTGCAGATGAGTTGTGTTTCACAAGGCAAAGGTTAATGCCCCTACTCCTGCCTAGATGCCCTGCCCTGGCCCCGGAACCTCCTCAGAGGGGTAAAATGGACAGTCTCCAGAGAGCTCCCAGTTGGAGGCCTGCTGGCTGACATGGGCTGTTGAAGCAGAGGCAACGTGATACATGGAGTGAGCGTGGCATTGGGAGCTGGGAGACCTCGTTCTAGTTTCAGTTCCATCTCTAGTTTACAGGATGAGTGTTGTCTCTCAGGGACTTGGTTTCCTCACTTGCAAAACGAGGGGATGAGAACTCTGGCTCTTAATCAGAGGCTCAATCAGAATCACCAGGGTAGCCTTTTTAACTTACATATACCCAGGCCCTGCCCCCGGAGGTGATTCAGTCAATCCAGGGTGGGGCCTGGTATGTGTGTTTTCCCAGGTGATCTGATGCAGATTTCCTCTGAGAACTGCTGAACCAGGTGATCCCTAAGGTCTGTCTGACCCGAGTCCCCTCCTCCCTTCTTTCCTCTTCCTTCCTAAAAATCTTTGCCTACTAGGTGGTGTGCTCTGTTCTTAACGCCGACTTAAACATATAAACAAATCAGATGTGTGATTTGCCATGTACTATATATGTAAGGAAAGGTGCACTTATGGGGTGGTGACTGTGTGTGAAGCTGGGCAAAGGAGGAGTTGAGAGAAACAATAATGGGGGAGGGGGTTGGCCCGGGGTTGGGTGACTGAGGACGATGTCTCTGAGCTGGTCTGGGAAACACCAGCACCTACTGTGTAGAGATCTCAGGGTGGAGCCAATGTTGTGGTGTGGGCATGGGGCTGGGCATTTGGGAAGGACACAGAATAAAGGGAAGGTCCAGAAAAATGTCTGAAGGACTGTTTGAAGTATGAACTTCAGCTTTAGTGTGCTCCAGAGACTGCTTCCTGAGTCTGTAGTGCTGAGGGGAAGAACAGTCACACCAGGTGAGGATTGCCTTGAGAAGACAAGGAATTTTTACTTAGGTTTTGAAGACAGGGAGGGACCTGGAATAGTGGGGCCTTCGCCATGATCACTCGTCCCCGAAAGTATTGGCGTTGGAGACAGACTGGAATTCAAATGCCAGTTCTGTCACTTACTGTGTGACCTTTGGTAAGGCCATGTCTCATTTTCATCATTTGTCAAATGAGGGTAAGAAGACCCGCCTCACAGTGCTGTTGCGAGGGTTGAATATGACAGTGTGGGTAAAGTGTGTGGCCTGGGCAGTGCTCAGTAGAGAGGTGGTAGGTGGTAGCTGCCTGATTTCTCTTGTGAAAGAAAGTGCCCAGAAAGGGTGTCTCCTGAGGTTCTTTTAACATTCCTCTCCTTCTGACTTGTGTTGTGTTTGGGAAAGAGAAAACCACCCAGTCTGTTGGGCTCCATCTTAATGGCTGTGGGTGGGTGAGTCACTGAGCCCCCAGGTGTGGGCATGGAATTCCGTGAGGCTGGCTTCCCTTTCTCTGCCCTAGAGCCTTCTACCATCCCTGAAAGTCTTCCACCTTCACTGGAAGAAAGAGCAACTTCAAAATCTAGTATCTGAACTTGAAACTCCTGTTTGTCCTGCCCCCCTGAGTCAGGAATTCCGGCAGTCACTGGGCAGACACTGCGGCCCTGCCTGCCCTTTTGTGTAAAAGGTCTGGGCCCAGAAGCACTCAGACTGAGGGGACATTCTGATGGGGATACATGGCTTTGTTCGGTTGTGAGACACAGGACATTTGTACAAAAATGGCTAAAGGGCTTTACTGAAAGGCGTGGATTCCTGGCCGGGGCTGCTTGGCTCCTCCTTGCTTAGAGATTGAAGACTCTTCCTGCCTCAGAGCCTCTGGTCTTCCCCACCCTTGACCTTTGCTTGGTTAACTCTTTCTTGTCCTTTTGGTTGCAGTTTAAATATCACTTCCCCAACAGGCCTTGCCTGGACCCCCTCCTCATCATGACCTCCCTTTTATCTTTCTAGTAGTGCTCCGGCCTTTTTCTCCGTAGTCTATCACAGTTGAATTTGTGTAGTTGTTGTGTCATTATGTCTTTAATGTCTGCTTCCTGTAAGCTCCACGAAGGAAGGGACCATTTCAGTTTTTTTCATTGCCACAGTCTAGTATCTAGCAGGCACTCGATGTTTGTTGAGTGACTGCATGAACTGGTTCATTGGGCCCTGGCGTTGGCATGAATGCAGCCAAGGAAGGTTTCTTAGGAGAAAGAGGGAGATGGGCCTGGTGAAAAGTTGGGTGAGCATGTTTGCTCTATCCTGCCGGTCAGAAAGTCCCCCCTTCTGTCTCATCTACATCTCTTGGGCTGTAATTTATTCTGAGTTGGTCCTTGGTGGGGCCAGAGAATATCTGGTCTCCACCCTTTGGAGAATAATCCTGGTCTTCCTTTCTAAGTCAGTGATTCAGACAGTCCTTCCTTCCCCTCCCTGCTGGCCCCACCCTCCACCTGCTCTTCTCTCAACTGACTCAGCTTTGCACCCTCTACCCTTCCTTCCCGGGTCTCTTTTCAGAGTCCCCTTATCTTTCATAGCATTCTTTAATAAGATCTCTCTCCTGGTGTCTGGTTGGTCTCCCATCTGGAATTAGAAGCAATACAGGGGTCAGACAAGTTACAGGCTTTCTTGGACCTGAAGCTTCCCCAGTTTCGTCCTTGGATTTGTGGACACCTGACTCCCACAGGAGGAGGTTGCAATGAGGTATAATGATTTGTTTGTGCTGCAATTGAAAACCAGCAGTGAGAAGCCTTATTATTACCCAGCCCCTGATTATTGTTGTCCTCCTCCGTGAGCTTAAGGTTTGCCAGCTGGGATGGGCTTGAAGGCCCCCTCCCTCCCTGCCTCCCTGCCTGCCTCCTCCTGCTTCCACACTCTGCCCTTTCTTGCTCTCCTAGAGTCTGCTTCCCAGGAACTACCCTCCTCCCTGCCCGGTTCAGCCCTACCCCCAAGGCCAGAGCTCTTTTTTTCTCCCTCCTCTTTCTCCTGCCGTCTTCTCAATTTTGCTTACCTTGTTTCTTTTCTCTTGAGCCGCCACTCTTCACTCTGAATCCTCGGAACACCAACGGTCTTACTAAGTCACCTTTTGATAGTTTCTCCTGCTCTATGGGAGGCAGTCTCTTCATAATGACTCCATGCAAATTTGTAGCACTTAATGGATTTCAAAATGTTTTTACCTCCATGAATTCTTGTGAGATGGGATTGGGTAGATAAGGAAAAGAGGCTCTGACAGGTTAAGTGATTTGCCTCAATTACTTGAAAAACTCAGAATCAGTGCCCCGACTTCTGATTCCCAGTGAAGTATGAACACTAACCATTCCCTGTCATTCTGTCTGCCCACACTCCTGGCTTCCTTTCTGCCTCAGCTAAGAGAATCTGTCCCTGAGTTATCCTCTTGCACTTTTGAGTCTTCCTCTAAATTGTCCAGGGGTCGGACCTTCTGCCCTTCTCACCTAACCCAGCCTCTGCCCACCTCTATCTCCTCCTTTCCAAAATGCTTAGCCCCTTTCTCTTCTGGGAAGCCTTCTCTTTATCTATTCTTGCCCTGTTGCTTCCTACGGCCTTTGGGTCCTTATTAATGTTTCTATTTGATTTTTGCCAACTATATAGGAGTTCCCCTGCTTTAAGAAAGTCCACTTTCTAGTGATATATATCTACCAAGCATATAAATTATGGAGCGCTGATTCACGTGACAAAGGATTCACTTTTAGTAGCTGCTCCAGTGCATTGCTTTTCAGTGAATATTCATGGATTATTTTGGAAGAATGGAGGTAAACCCCAAACTAGTGTTAGAAACCATTGCTTTAAGGAGAGGAGAAGGTTTTTCTAGATAACGCCAACTTTCTTTTATTTCTATATTAATTCATTTGATAGACAGGTATTAAATGTGGTCCTGACCTCTAAGAACTTAGTCTAGCAGAGGAGACAGACAATTAAAGACTCAATCACAAAAATGTACTCGGTGCTGTGAAAGGGGCAGTACAGAGTACTGTGGGAGCAGAAGGATAGTCAGGGAAACTTCCTGGAGAGGGTGATGTCCCTGTTGAGGTCTGGAAAGATGCGCATGGGGTATCCTGGCAAAAAGGAGGGGAATGATGTGCTTGAAAGAGTGAACAGCATGTGCAAAGACCCAGAGGTGAGAAAGGGCATGCCATATTAGACCTGAGAGAAGAACTGAGAGATTCCAAGGCTCCTGCCCATCCGCCTCATCCCCACACTAGCAAGAAACAAAATGACCCCAGATGGGAATTGGCAAGGCTCCAGATAAGCCATACCTGGGATAATCAGCTGTCAGGCAGTCAGATCTGAGCCTGAGAAGACCCTCTTTGGCTCACAGAGGGCAAATGGAATACAGTGGACAAAGCAGGGAGTGGGGGCAGACCGTGGGAAGGCTCCTTGGATTTGCCATGAGAAGACTAACCAGGCTGGAGCTCTCGCTTCACCTTGACAAACATTTAACTTCTTGGAGCCTTAGTTTTCTTGTCTGTGAAATGGGGTGATAATTCCTGCCTGGCTTCCCTACAGGTCTGAGGTGCAAATGAGATAATGACTCTGAAGGCACCTTGTGGATTGTAAAGTGCTGGGCAGTTGGGTGGTGGCAGCAGTGGCAGCAGCCGTGAGGTGATGAAATTGATTCTGCTGGCCGCGAACAGAAACTGATTATTGTGGCAGAACCAGGGTCAAACTGCTCTGACAGCTTTTAACGTTTTAATAAAAACAAAGACCTTAAAAAGTTGAGACTTGGGACTTGAGTATTGGAGAGGTAAAGGAAGATGCCACCTCAGCTGCCTAGAAGATTCTGCAACATTTTTGGTCTCTGAACAGGGGGATGGCTGGAATGACCTCTAACACTTCAGACCTGAGGCCAGGGGTTGTCCTCCCAGGCCTGTACTTCTCTACTTTCCCTTAGAAGGCTCTGGAGGCAGGCAGAGCCTCAGAAGCAAGCTGTTTATCTTTTAGATTTTTCAGTTTATTTTTACATTTCTGACTGTGATGGTATTTATTTTTTCCTTTTCCCTTTCCCCACTTCTCCCGCTCAGCATCAGAAAGGGACCATCTGTCCCCTGCCTTGCCTGTGGCCATTTTAGAACCAACACAAGGCTGCTTGAGTTCTGGACCCCTCTTTGCCTTCTCTCCTTCCCCCACTGCCTGCCTTTCTGTCCTCTGTGCTCCCCCAAAATCTTCTCATCTAGCTCCCTCCAGGTGTCAGCTACCCACCTCCTGTGGGCCTTTCTCTCTGGGAAGACCTCTGGTCTGGATATAGTACCAGCCCAGGGCCGCTATCTGAGGCAGCCAGATCTGTGGGGAACATGGGCATTGAGGCATGGAGGAGAACTGCTCCCAGCCTGCTTGCCCTTCAAGGAGGGCCCCCTCTGCTCTGACTGGTTTCTGATTAGAATGGTATTTATGTTTGTGTATGTGTCAGGTCTAAACTTGCTTCTGCCTCTGCGTGTATCTGCAAGTCTCTGTGTATGTGTCCGCATTCATGTTCATGTGTGTGTCTTTCTGGCATCGAGACCCAGGAGGAGTGACTTAAAAACCACCCCTCCTCCCAGCACTTAAATATCTTTCCTGGTTTCTTTCCCTCTCCTCTACTCCCAGAGTCTACTTGAGTTTCTCCCCTGCTGTGCCCCATTCCCATAAAAACACTTCAAAACATGTGTATCAGTCAATAGATAAACAGAGGACTAGTGCCTCACAGTGTGGAACCAGAATAAAAGGATCCAGTTCAGTTCCACAGTGTGAAAGGTAGGGTTAGCCTGCAGCAGAGTGGAGAGTCAGTTTTAGAGAGTAATAAAAGCTGGGAAAAGGAGTTTTTTGAAGACTTCATTAGAGTCCAGTTTATTATTGGACATGATGGGCAGTAGGGAATTGACGAGGGTTTTAAGCTTCCTTTCATTCTCTCTTCCTTCCTGATGGTTGGCTCAGTGAAGAGGTGCTCTGCTGATCTCTCTCCTCCATCGATTTCCTTTCTCACCGTAGGAATATTTCATGTCTCATGCTTTGGCTTTGAGCCTGCTTTCCCCACTGAGCCCTTTGGGGTAGGAGTAGGGTAGAGCGACATACTGTCCCTGGGTGGCTTGGGGGAGATGGAGACCGACTCAGGCCTTGGAGAGCCACCTCCTGTTGAGAAAGGCAGGCGCCTGGCTCTCTCTTTTCCTGTTGGGTCCTTGGGGCTGTGCCTGGTTTCTCTCCTTGGTTAGGAAGGAAGAGGTGACCTGATGAAACTTTTCCTGCCACTTCCCTACCCCCAGCCCACACATCCACTCCCATTTTTTTTCTTACATACTCTCTGTCTTTCTCAGAAACACACACCCTCCTACATTTTTTTCTCAAGTGCATACATGCACACACATCCTTTAGGTACTCACAGCTAATTGAAGGATGTCTAAGTCTCCACTCCTCTCTACCAGAATATTCCTCCTCTTCCATGTCTGCCAGTACTGTGTCTGGCTTGTGTCCCTCTGGGTCTTGAACTGTTGGGGAAACCCCATCTGCCACTCTCGGCCCTTCGCCCTCCCCTGGTGGTGGCTTCAGAATATCTTGTGGAGACGGGGTTTGGGGTTAGGAATCTGGTTGGTGTTGGGACTTAGAGGATGGGGTTTTAAGCTGCATCTGCATAGCAGTCACTGTTGTAGCACTTAGATGGTTGGGGTTTTGAGGCACTGATGAGCTTCTGGGAAGTTGAAGCCCCCTCCCCCAGGCTGTGCCTTGGTACCACAGAGCCTTTGCCCCCCTCTTCCTCTTTGTGTGGGCCTTCTGGGTCACAGGAAGAGCTCAGGAAAACAGGCCTATTGTTTTCTTCTGGCAGGGAGGGAGGGTAGGCCTCTCAGCCCAGCCTAGTCTCAGTACCAGAGAGATAGAGGCTCCACAGGCCCTGGCAGCCCTGCTCTTCCAGGGCAAGAGAGTTGTTTGGCTTGGACTCTGTTAGGCCAGCTCTTGTTGGTTCCCACTGTAGACCACAAGTTCCCATTCTCTTTCCCTGGTGGCCCCACAATTCTTTTTCCCCTCTTCCCCCATCTGTTTGTCTC
The DNA here is from genome assembly GCA_031878705.1 of Tapirus indicus. Taxonomy (NCBI): domain Eukaryota; kingdom Metazoa; phylum Chordata; class Mammalia; order Perissodactyla; family Tapiridae; genus Tapirus; species Tapirus indicus. Next base: position 11,749,588 of record CM062932.1, read on the forward strand.
TATCACAGGTTTCTCTGAGTCTCTCATCCTCTGTGGAGTCCTGGTGTGCTTGGCAATAGGAGTGAGTCTGTCTGCTGTAAGTGGGAGGAGATGGGGCTGTGGCCCCCTCCCCCAGCCTTTGTCCTCCTATTCCCCCACACCCATGGCGGCCCCACCTCCTGGTGCTGCTCCCCTGTCAGGGTAGGATGGCGCCTTGCCTGGGTTTTGGGAACAGCACTGGTTACAGCAGCAGGACCTGCCAGGGCATATCCAAGTGAATAATCGTTGCCGGACCTGGAGTGCAGGAGAGACCAGTCCTTCCCTCGTCTCTTTCCCAAGGACTTCCAGCCCTTTCCCAGACTTTACGGTTCTAATTCTTTCTACCATTCCAGCAGCCTCCTAGAATCTCCTGGAATTCTTAACGGATGAAGCCTTCCAGCTCTAAAATTTTGTAATTGTAAGCCTCATGGATCAACAAAAAAGTAGGGGACACATTTTCCTATCCTACCTGCTTCTCCTGCAGTTGCCTCACAAGCGATTTTACCCCTTATATTTTACCATATGTAACTCTTGTCTTCTCTCTGTGTTGCTGTCTGATTTGTAAGCTCCTAGAAGACAGTTAAAGGCACTTAAAAAAGATGCCGGCATGGGGCTGGCCTGGTGGCGTAGTGGTTAAGTTCCGGGCTCTGCTTCGGTGGCCTGGGGTCCGCCGGTTCGGATCCTGGGCGCAGACTTACTCACCCCTCATCAAGCCATGCTGAGGCAGCGTCCCACATAGAGCAACTAGAAGAATGCACAAGTATGACATGCAACTATCTACTGGGGTTTTAGGAAGAAAAAAGCAAAAAAAAAAGATGCTGGCTAATATTGATAATAGCAGTGTGCATTTGTTAAAGTACTTCAGAAAAAACTTCACCCTCAGGATTTCATCTACATGCAAAGCAGACGGCATGAGTACCTTTCCCCATTTGGAGATGGACGATCTGAACTAGTGGGTACCAAGAGAAGAGGCATATTGTTTGAGGAGGTGCTGTTAATGGAACAGGACTGGAGGCCAGGGTTCTAATCTGCCAGCTCTGGGCCACTTCCGAGAAATGTGATCACAAACCTAAGGTGCTTGCCTCTCTTTGCCCATTCTGTCTCCCACCCCTTTCATCCTAGACTCCACTGTGCCGCCAGACCCCTCCTGTACATGTCTAGGTATCCACACGCTAATTGTGAGGGAGTAATTGGGGTTTTCTCCTTTTCTTCTTCTCTTGTCCTACAGCCTTGGCTCACTCTCCTTCCTCGAGCTTCAACTAGTATCCCCACTGCCACCCCACCCCAGCCTCTGAACTGGACTGTGGTTTGCTAGTCCTGAAACAACTGATGCCTAAACTCTTCTGCATTTTCTCTTGGGGAATAGTCACAGCCTTCGTTTTTAACCTAATCTCCACTTGTCCTGCTACAATCACGTGCCGCATAACGACATTTCAATCAACGACAGACTGCATATACGACAGTGGTCCTGTAAGATTAGTACCATATAGCCTAGGTGTGTAGGAGCCTGTAACATTGAGGTTTGTGTAAGTATGTGCTATGATGTTCGCACAACAACGAAATTGCCTAACGGTGCATTTCTTAGAACGTATCCCCGTCATTAAGCGATGTGTGACTGTACTGCATTAAAATGACTTCTTGGTTTCAGGGAAGGGAAAGGAAAATGTCAGTTGGTGCCGGGCCCCAGGCATCAGACTAAGTGCATTGCTGTTTGTCAGAGCTCTGCTCGCCACTTCCCCCTAGTTCTTTCTGTGGGAGGGGCCGAGGGAGCCCCTTGAGGGTCAGCAGAGCAAAGAAGAAAGAGCTCAAGCAGAGCCCGTGGTGAAGGTGCAAGCTGGCGTCTCAGGAAGGATCAAGGTTGTGCCTAACATTGTTCAGCTTTCCTTTATCGCGCACGTAGCATGTGCCAATGCTGGGGAGGGTCTGAAGCATAAGGTAGCGCCTTCAGGAAGTCTGTGGGCTATAGTTGGGGAGACCAAGACACCTGAAATCACTGAAGGAGGATTTAAGGCAGAGGAGAAGAGTCGAAGGGCCACCTCCTTCCTTTCTGCACCTTGCCCACCTGCAGGCTGTGTGTTTCTGCCTTATCCACCCAGCTTGGGGCCTCCTCTCTCCCTCCAGTTCTTACCCTCAACTTCTTCCAGAAAGCTTTCCTTGACCAAACCCATCTCTGCCTTGCTCTATCTGGCATTTAAACATTAAATCAACAAGCATCTGAGCACCTCATGCATCCTCGGAAACTGCCTGGTGCTGTGAGGAAAACAGAGAGATGGGTGACAGGCATTTCCCGAGTTGTGCAGGGGTAGCATCCTGAGTGAGCTGCATATGCACATGTCAGGATTGAATGTGTGTGTGAAACATGGTCCCTTGTATTGCTCGTGAGTTACATCTACCCGGAGAGTGTTTGCAGTTAACATCACTGCTGTCTCTTCATATCTGAATGTATCTAATTATATATTGTAGATGACGTCATACAGTGCAAAGCACAGTGCCTTGTAACGTATCTCTGACAGTTTTGACCTACACGAGGGGGTGTGTCAGTTGTCTCAGAGCCCCACTCTTCAGTAATTGATTCTAACACTTTTATGATGCTTTCTGTCAACTTTATAAAGTTTTAATGTATATAAAATATGAAGGATAAGAAATGCTTAGTAATGTAACCTCTAGTGAATGAAAGAAGGCAGCCACAGACTGTTACTCTACATGCTCAGTATGCAACAAAAGTGGTTCTGTGTATGATACAGATTCTGAGCTGCACAGATAACATACTGCTGTTTTTCATTCAGATACCCATATCAGCATGTGTCTGCGTAACTCTCATACCTGTACTACCCATGACCACCTGAGCATGGTTCCTGCCCTTAAACAGCTTCTGTTCTGCTTGGGGAGATGAGACATAATCATGTGAAAAGTTAAATAGTGATATTGTGGTCTGGCTTGTTCGGTTGCAAGGAACCTGCTCCAGCTAGGTCAAAGAAAGGGATAGTTGTAGCATAGACTCTGGAGCCAGGCTGCATGCGTTCAAATCCTGGCTTTGCCACTTAATTAGCTTGTTGACTTTGGGCTAAGTTACTTCCCTTCACTGAGCCTCAGTTTTCTCATCTGTAAAGTGGGAACAATAATAATGTCAATGTCGTGGAGTTTTGTGGGAATTAAATTAATTGGTATGTGTAAAGCTCTTAGAATAGGGCTGGTTATCAATATTAATTTTCATTAACTTTAAGGTCCAGAATCTCATTGGTGTCAGAGCACAAGAACTGCAAGCATAGCCAGTTCCTTGGAACTGGAACTGTAGGGCGGTTCTGGATTCGTGGTAACAGCAGGGGACAGCTAGAGCAATCAGTCAATCTTTCCCCCACTTTGATCTCCTTCCCTGCTGCTCTCGTTCCCTCGCCCTCCACTCTGCTTTGCTCTCAGCTTTCCTTTACCTGAGACCATAATGGCCTCTCCAGCCCTGACTCTGGGTACTCCGTGTAGTATCTGGCATTTTCTCTCTGGGTGTTGGTTGGAAAGGCCGAGAGGGACATTTGCTCGAGCTCATCTTTTCTCTTGGGTCTTGGACTGGCTACCCTTGAGTCAGGAACCCTTTTCTTGGACTCATGAGCTATGGCTGGGGTAAGAAAGGGATCAAATGGTTGAAAACATGGTCCCTTAGGCAATAGGAGCTGTGAGCAAGGCAAAGCAGTCCTTGGAGTCAAATTTTTGAGGTCAAACCTTGGCTCCACCACTTCCTGGCTGTGTGTGACCCTGGGCAAGTCGTTTATTGCTCTAAATTTCCTTTACCTGTGAAATGAATATACCAACAGCACCTACCTCTTACCTCAAAATTTGTTATGAGATTGTACTTCTAAAGTGCTCAGCAGTACCAGAAACTAAGAAAATGCTCAAAAATTGCTAGCTATTTAATTATTAAGAGGATATGAGGAGGATGGGCAATGAGAGAGATCTCTGAGATAGAAAATATTGGAGACCTCATAGGATAGTAATGATAAGGGGCACAGTGTTGGGGCAGATAATAGCATTCATTGCTCACAGGAGAGTACTGGGAAGGCTGGTAGACCCCAGCTTAAATATATCATCCTGAGAGAGCCTTTGTTTCCCAGACTTGGTCAAGTTTGTTCTCTTGGTGCCCAGTACTTCTCCATAGCACATAGATGTACCATGGTTATAGTTCAAGAGTTAATTGTTGAGTTCTTTAATGTCTGCCTCCCTCCTCAGAATGTAAACACCATCCCGGCAGGGATTGCCCCATTTTATTCATTGCTATATTCCCGAGCCTAACACAGCTCCTGGCACACAGTATGGAAGTAATACATAGTCATCAGCTGGCAGCTTCATGAAGTATGGACTTGAGCAGTTAGAAGCTTAGAGTTAGAACTGGAAAGTTTTCTTATCTTGTTGAAAGGGAACCCAGTGAGGTTAAGTGACTTGCCCCCAAACACACAGCCTGTTAGTAGCAGAGCCAAGATTAGTAACCAAGTTGCCTAACTCTTAATCACATAAGTGGTTGTATTTTATCATTTTCTATGTTTGTCTCAGGACTTTTTCGTATGTGTTATTAGACCAGAAGCACCTTGAGGGCTCCCTCCATGTTAGTAGAGTGGCTTTCTTATCAACAATAATTTATTGAGCACTATGGGAAGTGCTCTTAGGATTATTATTATTGTTTTTAATTGAGGTATAATTGACATACAACTTTATATTAGTTTCAGGTGTACAACACAGTGACCTGACACTTGTATATACCGTGAAATGATAATCACAATAGGTCCAGTTAACATCTGTCACCACACATAGTTAGAGAATTTTTTTTTTCTTGTGATGAGAACTTTTAAGATCTATTGTCTTAGCAACTTTCAAATATGCAACACAGTATTGTTAACTGTAGTCACCATGCTGTACATTACATCCCAAGACTTATTTATTTTATAACTGGAAGTTTGTACCTTTTGACTCCCTTCAGGATTATTATTATTATTTTTTGGAGGGAGATTGGCCCTGAACTAACATCTGTTGCCAATCTTCCTCTTTTTCTTTTTTCTCCCCAGTGCACAACTATGATACACACAAGTACACAGTTGTGTATCATAGTTGTAGAGTTGTAGCCCTTCTATGTGGGACGCTACCTCAGCATGGCTTAATGAGCGGCCCAGAATCTGAACCCGTGAACCCAAGGCCGCCGAAGCAGAACGTGTGAACTTAACCACTACGCCACTGGGCCGGCCCCAGGATTATTATTTTTAATAACAGCTTTATTGAGATATAATTCACATACCACAACATTCATCCTTTTAAAGTATTTTCAAGTGGTTTTTAGTGTATTCACAGTCTTACCATCACCACTGTCTAATTTCAGAACATTTTCATCAGCCCCAAATAAAACCCAGTATACATTAGCAGTCATTACCCATTCCCCACTGCACACAGCCCCTGGAAACCACTAATCTACTTCTGTCTATGGATTTGCCTCTTATAGGTATTATGCATAAATGGAGCCATACAGTATGTGGCCTTTTGTGTCTGGCTTCTTTCGTTTAGTGTAATGTTTTCAAGGTTCATCCATGTTGTAGCACTTCATAGCTTTTTATTGCCAAATAATATTCCATTGTATGGGTATATCACATTTATCCATTCATCAGTTGATGGATATTTCGGTTGTTTCTACTTTTTGGCTGCTATGAAGAATGCTGCTATGAACATTTTATGTACAGATTTTTGTGTGCACGTATGTTTTCAGTTCTCCTGGGTGTCTCCCTAAGAGTAGAATTGCTGGGTCATGTGACAACTCTCTGTTTTACATTTTGAGGAACTGCCAAGCTGTTTTCCAAAATGATTGCACCATTTTACATTCCCACCAGCAATATATGAGGGTTCCAAGTTCTCCACATCCTCACCAATGCTTGTTACTGTCCATCCTTTAGATTATAGCCCTTTTGGTGGATGTGAAGTGGTATCTTCTTGTGGTTTTGGTTCACATTTCCCTAGTAACTAATGATGTTGAACATCTTTTCATGTGCTTATTGGCCACTATATATCTTCTTTGGAGAATTGTCTATTCAGATCCTTTGCCCATTTTTTAATTGAGTTATTTGTCTTTTTTTTTTGCAGGGAAAGATTTGCCTTGAGCTAACATCTGTTGCCAATCTTCCTCTTTTTTTTATTCCCCCTCCCCAAAGCCCCAGTCCATGGTTGTATATATCTAGTTTAAGTCCTTCTAGTTATTCTATATGAGTCGCTGGCACAGCATGGCCACTGAGAGACAGGTGGTGTGGTTCTGTGACCAAGAAACAAACCCGGGCCGCCCAACCGGTGAGAGCACCAAACTTTAACCACTAGGCCGTCAGGGCTGGCTCAGTTATTTGTCTTTTTATTTTTGAGTTACTTTATTAGTGAGGAGTCCTTTTTGTATTTTGGATGCAAGTCCCTTATCAGATCCAAGTCCCTTATCTGTTTACAAGTCCCTTATCTGATACATAATTTACAAATGTTTTCTTCCTTTCTGTGGGTTGCCTTTTCACTTTCTTTATGGTGTCTTTTTTTTTTTTTTTTTTTTTTGTGGGGAAGACCAGCCCTGAGCTAACATCTGTTGCCAATCCTCCCCTTTTTGCTGAGGAAGACTGGCCCTGGGCTCACATCCGTGCCCATCTTCCTCCACTTTATATGGGACGCCGCCACGGAATGGCTGACAGGCAGTGCGCGTCCGCGGGCGCCCGGGATCCGAACTCCCGAACCCTGGGCTGCCAAGCGCGAACTTAACTGCTGCGCCACCGGGCGGCCCCTCTTTATGGTGTCTTTTGAAGCACAAAAGTTTTTAATTGTGATGAAGTCCAATTTATCTTTTTGTCTTTTGCTGCTTGTGCTTTTGGTGTCATGTGTAAGAAACCATTGTATGATCCAAGGTTATGAAGATTTACTCCTATGTTTTCTTTCAAGACTTTTATGGTGTTAGCTCTTACATTTTTAGGTCTGTGATCCATTTTGAGTTTTTGTGTATAGTATAAGGTAGGGGTCCAACTTTATTCTTTTACATATGGATAGCCACTTGTCCCAGCACCATTTGTTGAAAAGACTATAGAATAGTCTTGGTACTCTTGTCAAAAATCAATTGACCACAAATTTAAGAGTTTATTTTTGGATTCTCAATTCTAGTCCATTGATCTATATGTCTGTCATTCTGCTAGTATCACACTGTCTTGATTACTGTAGCTTTGTAGTAGGTTTTTTAAATTTTTGTGAGGAAGGTTAGCCCTGAGCTAACATCCGTCGCCAATCCTCCTCTTTTTGCTGAGGAAGACTGGCCCTGGGCTAACATCTGTGCCCGTCTTTCCTCCACTTTATATGGGACGCCGCCACGGCGTGGCTGACAAGTGGTGCGTCAGTCCAAGCTCAGGCTCACACCTGTGAACCCCGGCCGCTGAAGCGGAGCGTGTGAACTTAACCCCTTCGCCACCTGCCGGCCCCTGTAGTAGGTTTTGAAATTGGAAATGTGAGTCTTCCAACTTTGTTCTTCTTTTTCAAGACTGTTTCTTTTGGATCCCCATTTCCGTATGATTTTTAGGATAAGCTTGTCAGTTTCTGCAAGAGGCAGCTGTGATTTTCATACCAGTGCATTGAATCTGTAGATCTTAACAGTATTAAGTCTTCTGATCCATAAACATGGGCTATCTTTCCATTTACTTAGGTCTTTTTAAATTTCTTTCAACAGTGTTTTGTAGTTTTCAGCATATACATCTAACACTTCTTTGGTTAAATTTATTCTTTTTGATGCTATTATAAATTGAATTTTTTTCTTAATTTCATTTTTGGATTATTCATTGTAGTGTATAGAAATACAGTTGGTTTTTGTATATTGATCTTGTATCCTGCAACGTTGCTGAACTTACTGATTAGTTCTAATAGACTTTTTAGATTTCTTAGGATTTTCTACATATAAGATCGTGTCATCTGCACATAGAGATAGTTTTACTCCTTTCTTTCCAATTCAGAGGACTTTTATTGGTTTTTCTTGCCTAATTGCCTGGGCTGGAACTTCCAGTACAACACTGAGTAGAAGGCAAGAGTGCACAATCTTGTCTTGTTCTTATGTTATTTAAAAAATTATATTCACTTGTTCCTATTCTTTTTTCTTTTCGGGAGGAAGATTGGCCCTGAGCTAACATCTGTGCCAGTCTTCCTCTATTTTCTATGTGGGGTGCGGCCACAGTGTGGCCTGATGAGTGGTGTGTAGTTCCATTCCCAGGATTCAAACCTGTGAACCCTGCGTCGCTGAAGTGGAGCACGCAAACTTAACCACTACACCACCAGGCTGGCCCCCACTTGGTCGTATTCTTGAGAAACTTAAACTCATGGTGGAGATGAAATTAAGGTTGAAATTCATGGGTAGGATAGCTTGTGGTGGGCTAGAGTAGCTAGAGAAGACTTCCTGAAAAGAAAAAAAAAAAACTTGAGATTTGGCTTGGCTGAAAGGAGAGGTCATTTTTAGGCACAGTTGGCCACATGAACATACTAAAAAACGGGCATGAGTTGAGTGAGGACAAAGGCACTGTAGGGCTGTCGTAGACGACAGCCAGAGTTGATCACTCAGGTGCTGCTCACCTACCCTCACTCAGGCTGCCTGACTTCACTGAGATCCCTGCTGCTCCTGGATCATCCTGCACCTTCCATTCACCTGTTAGTGACCCCCTAAAGGACGGTGTTTTTCAAAATGGGTCCACTGACCCTCTGCGTTAGAATCACCCAAGGGAACTATTAAATATACAGATTCCTACTCCTCACCCCCAGGCCTGTGGTGCTAAATAAGAATCTCTGGAGGCGGATCCTAGGAATCTGCTTCCCAAGTGATTCTCATGTCTCCTGAAGTTTGAGAACCACCATCGTAAAGCACCCTGTAGAGCAGCTGTTCCCAAGCTTTTCTACCTCATTCAGGCCCCTCACCCCCACTCCTACTTCGCAGATGATCTTCCCTCCTACCTCATCATTACAGTCAAGGTTGTTGGGTATTCATGGAGTTCCCTCATCTTTCTTCCTCTTTACCTCAGAAGACCAGTGTCTCTTCACTTCTCTTCTCTTCTTGTCCTTCTCTCTCCCTCCTTATTAGTTACCCAGACTGCTGAGGATGAAGAGTTTGAGCACCAAGAGAAAGAGTGGGAGAAGGCCTGCAACAGCATCATGCAGAGCTGTGCCCATGTGCAGGGGGCAAGCCAGGGCTGCCTGTGGGTTTCCCAGGAGTACAGCACCTCCCTCTGGAGGCGCCTCTTCTAGATCACCATTGAAGAGGCTGACCAAGCATGCAGGCAGGCACATAGTTGAAGGGCCCACATTGGAAGCCAGATCAGTGCATGAATCATATTTGAATGGTGGCATGCATTTCTGGGCATTCTGAATCCTTGGGTATGTGTGTAAGAGAGAACAGACGCTCCTGTACTTTATCACGACTGTAAACCAGTGGAAGATGCAGTTATATACTACGGAATACACACATCCCTGTATACACACACATATCATAAAAAATTAACTCGTCCAGCATCATCTAGTCTCTGTTTGGCTTTTTCCCTTCCATAAGCATGAGAGATCTTCCCTGTCTTGAAAACCCCTTTGTCTGGACCTGCTGCCTCCTCTAGCTGTTGTCTGATTTCCCCCTTCCTCTCAAAGTTCGATTTCTCTCGGGAGGGTGCTGCACCCATAGCCTGTACTTCCTCATCACTGCCGCCTCCCCCAGCCCGCTGACTGCCTTCTGCTCGCTCAACTGCAGTTCCCACAGAGGTCCCCATGGATTCCTAGGTGCTGCGGCCAGTGGTATTGTCCTCAGTCCTTTCTGACCATTTCCTCCTCTGGTGTCTGTTCTACTCTCCCACGTGGAGCCCGTGGCCATTCTTCCAAGGCTAGCCCTGGCTCTTTTCTTCTTTCCCTGTATACTCTCCCTGGACTTCTTGTCTCCTCTCTCCCACTCTCCCACTCGTGAGTGTCCTCTAAATCTTTCTCACCAGACCCTTGTTTCAAACTGCCTGATAGACATTTACTCCTACTTGTCCCCTAACGTCTCAAACTCCACATCCAAACCCAAACTCCTGTCCTTTAGCATGGCATGACCTTCCCCACTCTTAAATTCCTGTCACCAATTGAAAACTTAACCAGCCTCCAAAGCCCAGCTCAGACACCTTCTCCAGGAAGCCTGCCTGAGATTCCCAGCCAGAATTTGATTCTGTACCCTGAAACCATGAAACCCACTTTTTACCCAATCCAGTTCCCTCTTAGTTTGTGTGAGGAAGAGGAGGCCCAAAACAGTTAGATACTTGCCCAGGGACACACGGCTAATGCTGAAGTTCTCCCTAGAAAGTCACTCTCCAGTGTGCTTTCCACTATACCAAGCAGGTCCTTAATGCCCTCAGTGCTTTCGATTGCTCTTATGGTATGTAGTTAGACAGTGCCACATATCAGTGTTGGGGAACTTGGCATGTCTGTAAAGTTATGAGGTCCTTGAGGGGCCCTCCATGTTTCTCACATGGCGTTGAGTTCCCCATTGTGCCTAATGAGGAGTTGTCACACAGTTAGTGCTCAGTCGATATTTAACAGATGAACGAAGTAAGAGAAGGTTGCTTTATATATTTTCCCTGATTAGGACCCAGCCCAGTGCAGGGTAGATGTAGATCCTCAGAAAATATTTATTGGTTGGTTAATGATGGGACAACTTTAAATATCAGGCTGAGGTGTTTGGACTGTCTTCTGGAAGCAGTGGGGAGCCGTGACAGTTCTAGGCAGAAGAGTAAAATTAGGAAAGTGCCATTTGAGGAGGATTAAATCTGGCGGTGGCAGCAGAAGGAAGAGTGGTGGGGCAGGAGGGAGGAGCAAGGGGTCGGTCTGGAGTGGCAGCTTCAGGAATTGAGAGAAAGAGACAAACAGGGACATTTTGAAGGGAGAGAGGACAGGGTGACTGATGTGGAGAAGTAAGGAGGGGGAGTAGAGGATGGTGCAGAGGCGGGATTTGGGTGTGGAAAATTGAAAAGCAGAGAGGGATGGCCTCTGTGGAGCACGTTCTGTGGAGGATGTTAGGTACCATGACTGCCGTGTCACGTGCATAGCCTCAGCTTAATTCTCAGAATAACCCTTTCAGAAAGGTGTGGTCATCCTGACTTGTGGGCCAGGAAATGGGCTTGAAACCATTAAATCAATATCTGAACCCAGTGTGTCTTACCTCAAAGATTGTTCTTTCGTCTCTCAGTGAGTCCCAAATGTTTCGGAAGGAGACAGAATCAGAGCTAAGATTACAAAGTTAAATCTAATTGTGCTGATTTGAGGAGATAGTGGTATATCATTTATGACTAACAGGCCCATCATATTTTACCCTCTTAGATTTGGAGCATCCAGAAAATCATGACCCTAAATCCTTTTTCCTGTCTCCATCCATCTCAGAAAGAACTAAGTTAGATGTAGGAAAGGACTTCCCAACAGTCAGAGTTAAGAGGCCCCGAAATTGATGAACCCTTTTTTGGGGGGAGATTGTTAGGGAACTGTGTTCCTTTCCTCTTAAGTCTGGAATTGTAGATAGACAAGATAACTTCTTCCAAGTTCCTTGAGTTCTCAGATTCAGACAAACCTCTCATTAGCCCCCCACACTGCAGTGTCAATTCCTCCCTTTCCTGTGAGGCCTGCTGTTTTTTTTTTAGACCTTCAGCTGGAGCTAAATAACTGAAGATAGAACCATGAAATTTTTGGTCTGGTCAGCCCAGGCCCCTTCAGAGCACATAGAAGGAGCCCCTCTGCAACTTCAGTCAAGTCTACCCTGGAGTGGGTTTGGGATGTCCTTTCAGATTGCTGTGTGCCAGGCCCTGGGCTAATGCTGCATACACTGGCGAGCGAGGAGGGTTCAGTCCCTTTCCTCCAGGAATTTACAGACAAGTAAATACACAGTTACAGTGTGATGACACGTGCTCTGATAGGGGAAGTACAGGGAGCCAGGGCACATTTCCAATCCTCCCGTTCCCCCCTCTGAGAAAATGGGCAAAGAGCGTACGGTGAGGACGGGCTGCTGTCTCCCTGGTCTCCAGCACGCCCAAGTCACGTTCCATCTGCTCACAGCGGCGGATGGAGGGTGAAGGGTTCTTTTGGTTTGTTTCGTTTTGTTTTTTGTTTTTTTAGAAATCCTACATTGGTTTTCAAAATCAGGGAGAAAGGAGTTTTAGATTATATACTTTTAGAATTATCAGCACAGAGGCCTAAGTGTTACCTGGAGAGTTTGTTTCCCCGTGACATCCTCACTTTGTGCCTCCCCTCTCCATTCTGCAGGTGGTGGGAGGGGGCCTGCGCCATGAAATACCAGCCTGTTCTGAGGGAGGCGCGGGACTGCAGACAGCGCTGGGCTCTCAGCCTGTGGCTCCACCTCCCAACCTCCCAACCCCTCTCTCAAAAAGAAGTCCTGCCAGGAGGGTGTGGGTGGCCTCCCAGCAGCTGTGCTGCTCAGCCGGCCTGCTTGCTCTTGGCCCATCAGGCGATGAACCTCTTTGGAAGCTTTGTTTGAGCCTTTCGGGCCCTCTCCTCCCGGCACTGCTTGGCTCAGGGAAGGTGGGAACCGAAAGTTCTCCCTTCTCACTGCCCCTCCCAGGGGCCTCTCACTGTCACCTGCTCTCTCCCCTCCCAGGTCCCTTCTACCCCCAAATGCCCCAAACCTTGGCCTGGAAGCCCTGGGTCTCAGGAAGGGGGCACTGGGAAGGGGGAAAAGGACAAGAGGGATGGTGGCTCTCAAATTCCAGCCCCTGCTAGCTTTCCTCATCCCTGCTTTTAAAAAAGAAAATAATAAAAATGATAATTAACTTTTACTGCACACACGCTCTGTGCAAGGCACCATCTTAAGCATTTTATGGGCATTGTCTGATTTAAAGTTGACACCAACCCCAGAGGCGGGTACTCAGGATCCCCATTTTGCAGATGAAGCCACAGACTCTCAGAGTTTGTCACTCAGTTTGAAATCAGGAGCATGTCTGAAAAGCCAGCTAGGCTCTGACTTCTGTTTCCTGTCACCTCCTTTTGACTTTTCCCATAGGACACAAACTCTGCACCAATCCAGGAGAAGGGCAGCTGGCCATCAGGGTTCCCCTTGAAGCCCTCTTGTAATGTACTAGTCAATCTTCACTCATCTCCTGATTGAATAACCACCCCCCCCCCCATGAACTACATAATCCTGTTCTGAACTCCTCGCACCTTATTCTTTCTCCCTCCCTCGTCTCCCCTCTCCCAGGACCCTGCTGGAATCTTTGAGCTGGTGGAGGTGGTTGGCAATGGAACCTACGGACAGGTGTACAAGGTGAGACGCTGATGGTGCAGATGCACGATCCTCTTCCAGGGGCCCTCCCAACAGGGGTGGAAGAAGTGGGCCTTAGGTCTGAGATTTGAGGGAGGGCTGTGGGAGATTACAGAGTCTGGGGGCCAGGGAGAAGGGAGGGAGGATCTGGAGAGATTGGAGAATACAAGTAATGAGGGAAGGAAGCTGCAAGAAGTGGGGTGTTTTTGCTGGCCTCTGCCTCTGAGTTTAGAACTAGTCCTGGGTGTGGCAGGAACAGGTCTAGAGCTGGGTGGGGTGTGGAACAGCACATGTGAGGGCAGTGGGAAGGGTCTGGGTGTGTGTGTGTGTCAGAGCTCACTGGGGAGTTCAGAACAGAGCTCCGGCCAAAGGTGCACGTTTGGCTTCTCCCAAGACCACAGAGCCCCACAGGACTTGGAGTTGGTGGGACCTAATGGGTGACCTGAGAGGGGAAGTGGTTTCTTGAGCTCCCACAGTTGGCCTGCAGCAGGGCTGGAGCCCGAGCTCAGGTCTTCTGCTTTTGAGGCTGCCTCTCCCACAGAGTGGCATTTCCTCAGTCACTGATTGTAGCTTTTGGCCTGGCCAGCCCAGCCCTCTCACGTGGCCTGACCACTGGTCACACTTGGAAGGGGGGAGGTGGCCACAGCAGAGAGATGTTCAAGGTGGATGCTGCCCCAGAGCGGGAGGCCCCCAGAGCACACGCCGTGCTTCTTCTCCAGACATGATGCTGGGTCTTGTCACGAGTCTTCTCTGCATCTCAGGGGTCTGTGTGTCCTGCGTCATTGGGACCACCTGCCTTTCTCTTACTCTTCCCTGTAAGCTTTGGGAAACAGGCACTCCCCTCCCCCCATATGTTGCCTAGTCGTTGCCATGGAAATAGTAGCACTGTGTTCTGCTTCTCTGGGCTTGGGGTCTTAAATGATTGCTGGGGATAAAAATAATCCATGGTTGGCAATACCCATGTCCATCTGCACGAGGGGCTACCTTCCCCCACCCTGCTCTTCCCCAGGAAGCCTTGGGCTTTCCTGTCCAAGCCTGAGATGGCTCCTGCTAGGGATTCCAGAAGGATGAGTGGGGAGGAGGGGGAATAGCAGGGAGGAGGGAATGGCAGGACATACTCTAGAAGAAGTTTCTTTCCATTAGCACTGGTGATGGGGCACTGACACATGTCAGCCCTTCTGTGTTTCCCCCATTTCCCTAAAATCTCAGCTGTCTTGATTCTTTCCTGTCAACAATAATAAAAAGCCTTGGAGGGGGTGATTTCTGGGAAAGGCCTCCTGTCCAGAGAGGATGGAACGGGAAAGCACTGAGGCAGTTGATCTTGCACAGAAGATGCCAGAGAGGCAGAGCCTCTCCCTCCCCAGCCTCCTCCCCAGCTCCCTCCAGCTCCAGCTGAGGATGGAGAAGATACCCTCCGCTCCCCACTCTAACTTTCAAACTGCAGGAAGTCCAAGCCCTAGAGACTAGAGCAGAAATGTGTCTCTTACTCGTCTCTCTTGAGTGTTGTGTGGGGAGAGACCCTTCATCCTTGTCAGGCTCAGCACCTGGAATCCAGGTTCAATAGTTTTTCTATAGCCCCCTGTCTACCCCTATCACCAGCCCACAAACTGAGGTGTCTAGCCGCCATGAGGGGCACTTTCTAAGACAAAACAGCCAAAAGGTGTGCCCTCTCCCAGAATCAAGCCCTCACTGAGCAGAGACCTAGGTCCCTCCATGCCCGGCTCTCTGTCCTGCAGGGTCGGCATGTCAAGACTGGGCAGCTGGCTGCCATCAAGGTCATGGATGTCACAGAGGTAGGGAGTGGTGCGGGGCAGAGGGAGGGTGGGAGCAATGAGAAGGGAGTAGGGGGACTCGCAGGGCTCATCTCCTCCCGTTCACCTAGGATGAGGAGGAGGAGATCAAACAGGAGATCAACATGTTGAAAAAATATTCTCACCACCGCAACATTGCCACCTACTACGGGGCTTTTATCAAGAAGAGCCCCCCTGGAAACGATGACCAGCTCTGGGTAAGAAGTGCCCTTGGCCTGCCCCCCTGCGCCTCCCTGCCCTTCCCTGGCTCCAGGCTGCTCTTTGGAACTCCGTGTCAGTGCCCAGTCTCCTCTTGCCAGCCCTCGCCTTCAGTCTACACAGTCTCTCTCGTGTCTGAATCCACAGGGACCTCCTGACTCACACGGAACCTCCCACACACTGCAGCCTCTTGTCCTCTGAGGATTTTGGTGGCAGGGTTCTGGGGTTTGCCCCCACCTTTGCCCTGACCAGTACCTTACCCTGTGTCCAGCAGGCACTTAATAAAGAGTGAGCAATGGAATCCTAGCCAGGGCTGGAAGAGACCACAGGGAGGTTAGTCCATCAGTTCTCCTGTCTGTGCACAGCTCTCGGGAAAGCAACAAAATATTTGTGGGCGGCCACAGGGTCAGACCCCTCCCGACAGTGCACAAGCCCTTCTGGATGATTATTCTAACCAGAGCTCGCTGTAGCTCTTTTGGGCCTCCCCCAGATTCCCTCTTGGCATAACATTCCTAAGAGTCATTGCCCTCCCTGGCCTGGCACTGGTGCCAGGCTGATTCCCCAGCCTCACCCTTCCTGGTACTCAGCCCAGCCCCCAGGAGAGAGCAGCAGGCAGCGTGGCCATGGCTGTGGGTGATTTGGAGCTGTCTCCCCTTCCAGCAGTCTGCCAGACAAGTACTTATTGAGCACCTTCTGTGTACCCTGCACAGATAGGCATGTGTCATGGTTCCTGCCTCCAAGGCACTTAGTCTTTTTGGGGATAGGTGTGTGTGCGCTTGCGCGTGCACACACTCATACACACAAAGAAAGGGAGTAACACATCAGGTAGGTTTACCTGCCAGCTGTGTGGTGGGAAATTATTGAGGACTAGTGGCTAGGTGCATGTGACCGGGCGCCCCCTTCTGGACCTGTGGGACACCGTCCTTCCCTCCTCCCGCTGTGCTCTGCTGTCGAGGGGGAGGCCTATGCAAAGGACTTTTATTGCATATGCAAGTGTATCCCATCCAGCCTTTTTCTGCTTTGGATGTGGCTTTTAGAAAACGTACAGTGAAAACATTTGGACAGGCATACTGATCCCAGGGGACTGATTTGTCCCCTGTCTCTGGGTCCCACTGGTTCTTCCCTTGAGGTGCCATCTCCCAGGCATTGGCCTCGCCTCTGTGTGCGGTTTCTGCTGCAGTCTCACACCCGGTCCCTCCTGCAGCAGTCTGTAGCCCGTGCCTTGTCTCTGCCTCTCGCAGGCTGTGGAATTGCTGATTCTTTACCCTTTTCTTGTCTCTGGGTCAGGTGTTGGCAAACTTTTTCTGTGAATGGCCAGATATTTGGGGCTTTGTGGGTCATAAAGTCTCTGTCTCAACTACTCAGTTGAGCTGTTGCACCATGAAAGCAGCTGTAGACAATACATAAATGAATGGGCGTCCATGTGTCCCCCAAAACCTTTATGTATCATATGAAATTGAAATTTCATATGATTCTTCTTTTGATTTTTTCCAACCATTAACAAATGTAAATATCATGCTTAGCTCACTGGCATGTTTGGCCGACCCCTGGGGTCTATGGGTCCCTGTGAGGATCTGATGAAAGCACTGGATCCTTCCCCAGGGAAATCGTTTTGTCTACAATTTGAAGGAATTTTTGGACTTCTACTCTGGACCCAGACCATCTCCCTCAGCCCCACCTGCCCTGTCTTTCCCCTTCCTCTCCTAATCTCTGGAAGTTCTATGGCCTTTGTGAGGGGTCTTGAGGCCCCTGCTCTCCAGCTCATACCTGAGGCCTCTGGTCCTCCTCCAGGGGGCTGCCCAGGGAAGGAGGCCTTGCCTGACCAGTGCTTTTCTTTCTGGTGCCTCCCTGGGACCACAGCTAGTGATGGAGTTCTGCGGTGCTGGTTCTGTGACAGACCTGGTAAAGAACACGAAAGGGAACGCCCTGAAGGAGGACTGCATCGCCTACATCTGCAGGGAGATCCTCCGGGTGAGCACCAGGCCCCTCCCTCGCCGCCACCTGGGCCACCCCCCGCTGGAGCTTCTCCCTGGATACAGAACTTCCCCACACTGGGAGGGGATGGAACTGTGCCTCTTTAAGGAGCAGATGGTCTGATGGGGGTGGAGTGGAGACAGAGTCCCGACCTTGGGGAACCCTCAGACTGTTGGAGGACACAAGGGCCTCTGTTTCCGGGCTCTGCCACGCTCCGTGGGCAGCCCTCAGCTGCTGGGAATTCTCTGGGAGCCTCCACTCTGAGGACGCTCCCCACGACAGCTCTGCCTATACTATGGCTGCTCCTTCAGCTCAGCCCTGTCCAGCCTGCTGACTCCTTCTCCCCTGGGCTCAGGTCCTTGGCCTTGTTCTTTCCCACCCCCACCAACACCAAGACTAATCTCCCCTACTCTCCTGTCCCAGGGTCTGGCCCATCTGCATGCCCACAAGGTGATCCACCGAGACATCAAGGGGCAGAACGTGCTGCTGACAGAGAATGCCGAGGTCAAGCTAGGTACGCTGATTCCTACTGAGGCAGACAGGGGCCCTCACTTCAGGACAGAATGAGAGTCCCCTTTATTCCTCTGGTGGCTCAAGTCTCACTACCTGTCAGCTGGGAAGCTTGCTCCTCCCTTTCCCCATCTCCTCCCTGGGGATGCCCTACCTCCTGCTGAAAATCACTCCAGAATTTTTTTTCCTGCTACCTATTATGGCCCAGGGGCTGTGCAGGTCCCTCTGGGGAGAGGGGGTATTTTTGACCCCTCCTGCCTGGGATGCTGTCCCTTGGTCCTTTCACCTTGGTTTTTCCCCAAGACGCAGGAAGACTAGGTCAGGTTCTTCAGGATGTTGATGGAGTGAAAGAGGTGCTGAGGAGTGTCTGGGTAGGGCAAGGACCTCTGCCACCCTGGGGCATGCACGTGCCAGGCCAAGACAAGGTGAGCAGACATGATCCCTCCCTCCATGTCTTCCCAGTGGATTTTGGGGTGAGTGCTCAGCTGGACCGCACCGTGGGCAGGCGGAACACTTTCATTGGGACCCCCTACTGGATGGCCCCAGAGGTCATCGCCTGTGATGAGAACCCTGATGCCACCTACGATTACAGGGTATGGAACAGAAGGCAGGGAGCATGGAGGCAACCAAGGGCAGGAAATGAGATGGGGGTGATGGGTAAATTGAAAATACCGGGGGCTTGGGCAGGTTGGGGAAGAAAATGAAGGTCTAATGGTGTGTTAGCAGTGAGGGCTTGTGGCAAGGAAAAGATGGATGGGAGGACTGGGTGAGGTAGAAGACAGTGCAGAGTTGGAGGAGAAGGGCCTCAGGAAGGGATGTGGACCAGGACATGGTCCTGAAGAGGCCGGGGATGGTGGGTGAAGAGAGTTGTTGGGAACATTCACCTGTCCCTTCTTGTCTCCCCTCTGTAGAGTGACATTTGGTCCCTAGGAATCACAGCCATTGAGATGGCAGAGGGAGCCCCCCGTAAGTGCGGAGTCTGGGCGAGAAGGGAGGGCCCAGGAAGTGGCTGTAGGGAGGAGGTGGGTCACCGGAGGTCATGGTGAGAAAGGCTCCTTAGGCTCTCGGCATGGCAGAAGGAACTGATGGTGTGTCTTCCATGTGCCAGCTCTGTGTGACATGCACCCCATGCGAGCCCTCTTCCTCATCCCTCGGAACCCACCACCCAGGCTCAAGTCCAAGAAATGGTAGGTCTCTGGGGGTTTGGTGTACAGGAAGGAAGGACTCTGGACAAGGCCACCCCTCCTTAACCTGGGCTGGGCTTGGGTCTCACCATAGAAGAGGTGTTGGGGTGGAGGGTGGGGGTGCCTGGTTTTGGGATATGGAGAAGACAGGAGGGAAGTCAAGCTGGCTTTTGGATGAATGATTCCCCCCTCTTCCTCCTGTAACCCCTCTTTTCTGAGGGGTCCCTCCCAGTGTGCACCATTGTTTTCAGGTCTAAGAAGTTCATCGACTTCATTGACACGTGTCTCATCAAGACTTACCTGAGCCGCCCACCAACAGAGCAGCTACTGAAGTTCCCTTTCATCCGCGACCAGCCCACGGAGCGGCAGGTCCGCATCCAGCTCAAGGACCACATCGACCGATCCCGGAAGAAGCGAGGCGAGAAGGGTCAGTGGGCGAGGAGGGAGGTGGCGGGTCTCGAACACTTTGGCCCCTGCTCCTCTTCACCAGCCCTGGCTGCCTTTCGGGCTCCCCTCTCAGGCAGGCCCAGCTCTCCCTGTCCAAGGAGATCTCCTTTCCCAAACTTCCAGCCCCAGAGGGGTTTTTCCTCTCTACCATCCAGTCCAAGCCAGCCTTCCAAATGAGGGTCCCCTTTTCCGTCCTACAGAAGCCTCGTGTTGAGCACGTGCACGTGTCAGTGCATGCACACATTCTACCACATCCCACTTACTGTGAGGTCTGATCCCCATCTCTGTCCAGGCCCAGACCTGGGACTCACCATCAACCCATTGCTCCAAGGAGGGGGGCGGGGACCCAGGTGCGTGGCCATCCAGACAGACCTTGTTGGTTGTCCCCATCTAAGGTTTCCCTAGCCCAGGGGGGGCGGTCTGGGGCACTGGGTGAAGACACAGCAGTGATCTCCCCCCTGCAGAGGAGACAGAATACGAGTACAGCGGCAGCGAAGAGGAAGATGACAGCCATGGAGAGGAAGGAGAGCCGAGGTGGGCTTGGCAGGTGGAGGTTGAGAGCCATCACTTACTGTCTGAAGGGACAACAGTAGTCCTTGGCTTGGGACGCTCAGTCTGGGGGTGGTGGGCACAAACAGGTAGAGACCCATAAAACCAAATCTTTGAGTGCCGAGAAGAAATGGGACGAATAGATGAACAAGAGGTGGACAAGGGTGATGCAGGACTGCAGGCTGGGATATTAAAGGAGGACAGGGCCCAAGACTGGGCAGGGGGGAGGGCAGATCCTGGTCACCTGAAGTGACCCGAGGCAGGCTGGTCCAGGTGAAGCGCCCACTCAGGCGCCTCCCCAGGGATGAGAGTGGGAAACAGCGGGATTCTAACCCCGACCTCCGTTGTGCTACCCTGACCCAGCTCCATCATGAACGTCCCTGGGGAGTCGACCCTGCGCAGGGAATTTCTCCGCCTCCAGCAGGAGAATAAGAGCAACTCAGAGGCTTTAAAGCAGCAGCAGCAGCAGCTGCAGCAGCAGCAACAGCGAGACCCCGAGGCGCACATCAAACACCTCCTGCACCAGCGGCAGCGACGCATCGAGGAGCAGAAGGAGGAGCGGCGGCGCGTTGAGGAGGTGGGGCTGTCCTTCCCCTGTCCCTGTCACCGCTCTGGTTCCTCAGGGCAGTGGGGAGAACGAGTGAGCGGGGCTTGCTTCCCCAGCCCTTTCCTTCGGGCTCTGTGGAAAGGCTCTGTCCTGTATCAGAGGCGAGCCCTGGGCACACTGTCCCCGCCCAGCCCTGTGGATGACTGTGCCCTTAGCATCCCCTCAGAGCAGAGCCATTTCTGAAAAGCCGTGCTGGTCCCCCACGGACAAGACTGTCCCCGTCCTTGTTTGCATCTCAACCTCCACTCTGGGTTTGTCTAGCTCCACTTACCTTAAATCTCGGGAGGTGGGGTCTGTGTGCAAACACCTCAGTCCCGTGGGCATCGACTCTCCACAGCTGTCTGGTTTGAACATGGGGAACATCCTCCTTTTACTTTTGGTTGTTTGGGCTCAGATTTGCTGGAAAGTACAGTCTTGTCAATCAGACTAATTGGAGGTGGGTCGGAGAAATTCATTTTAATTAATAGAGCATCTTATTTTTAAATAGCTGCAGTTTGCTTTTCTTATCAGTTTAACATATGTGTGTATCTGCATATATACATGTTTAAATGTATTTATTTATTTTGCAGGGGGGCATGGTGAGGAAGGGGAGGTATAGATTGCTTAAAAAATTGCTTTAAATGATGGGATTTTTGTTAAAACAATTGCATGATTTCAAAGCTCATGAAGAGCAGGACTTAACAAAAAATTATCTAAATAATAAGAGATAGATGGAAGCATCCACACTGTCCATGTACCTCTCCCCAGAGCAGGCCCCTGTCTTTGTTGAATAAAAGGTGATTTGCAGGGGCCGGCCCGGTGGCGTAGTGGTTAAGTTTGTGCACTCTGCTTCGGCAGCCCGGGATTCGCAGGTTCGGATCCTGGGCGCGGACCTATGCACCGCTCATTAAGCCGTGCTGTGGCAGCATCCCACATACAAAATATAGAGGAAAATGGGCACAGATGTTAGCTCAGGGCTAATCTTCCTCACCAAAAAAAACCCCCAATAATAATAATTTGCAGGAAACCCTGCTACAAGAGTTGTTGTTAGTGCCGAGGAGTCAAGTCTGACTCCTTGCAACCCTGTGGACACCAGAGCAGAACTCTGCCTGGTCTTTTTGTGCCATCTTCTCACCTTCCAGCACTAGATCAGATAATGGCCAGTTTTTTCAGAAGTTGGTGGCCAGGTCCCTCATCCTCGTCTGTCTTACTCTGGAAGCTCCACTGAAATCTGTTCACCATGGGTGGCCCTGCTGTTATGTGAAATACCGGTGGCTTAGCTTTCAGCATCACAGCAACACACAGCCACCACAGTATGACAGCCGAGAGATGGGTGGTGTGGTTCCCTGACCAGGAAATGAACCTGGGCCAAAGTGGTGAGAGTTTTGGATCTTAACCATTAGACCACCAGGGCTGGCTTGCTACAAGAGAGCCCAGTGCAATCCCTTTTAATAAATATTGTTTTCAGGTAACAAAGAACAGAAAATCATGTCTACCGAGGTGTTTCCTGAAGCAGGCCTGCCAGATCTTCATTGTAGAGATAGAAACAGCAAAGTTCTCCCAACTGTAATGGCCTCTTAGGAGTTGTGCTTTTTTTCTTTCTTTCTTTTTTTTTTTTTTTGCAGACTCTTTGGTCAGAAATATTGTGAAAGTAAAGCACAACCTGGGCTACTGCTGTTTGCCCAGAAGCTGGCCGAGACCTAGTCCTCTTGAGTAGCTTCTCTGTGCCCTGGCACCTGGTGCCCTCTTGTGGCCTAAGGCTATCACTCTAGTCTACTCTATTTGGACTCCCAGGCAGAGGTTGATTTGAGGGGCCAGGAGTGTGTGGGAGGGGGGTGTTGACTTTTGGTTTTGTTTGTTTGTTCCATGGAGGAGTGGAGAGGGGAAGGTATTATCCAGTTCAGCCCACTCCAAAGGCAGCAGCCAGCGTCTCTCGTCCCAAGCTGGCATCTAGTTAGACAGCAATTTTTCCCAAGCCAAGCCCCCGTGGGCTCTTGTGTAGGGGTAGGTATGTTTATAGAAATAAGTTGAAGTCCTTCTCACTCACCACCATCCCTGGTGAGGAGACCTGCCCGTGCTGTCCAGCAGGGATCCCCTTCCAGGAGGCACGGAAGTGGGCTGGGACCCCGCCTTCCAGACCTGTGCTGTCTGGTACAGTCCTTAAGATCACACCTCTCTTCACCCACAGCAACAGCGGCGGGAGCGGGAGCAGCGGAAGCTGCAGGAGAAGGAGCAGCAGCGGCGGCTGGAGGACATGCAAGCCCTGCGGCGCGAGGAGGAGCGGCGGCAGGCAGAGCGGGAGCAGGTACAGCGCCCCCAGTGCACACCGCACACACCCTTCCCCCCCGCCCCGCCTCCCCTCCCGCTCCTGCTGCCTGCCTCCCCTGCTCCCCAATACCCTTCCCCCTTCTTTCCCTACCCCTAGATTCCTCCTATCTTTTCCAGCTTCACTCTTTCTCTCTGTTTTCTCCCACCCTTCAACCCCCAACCCTGGCTCCTGCCCTCCTCCTGTCTCTGTGCCTTCATTCCCCATCTCTTTGCCCCATCCCTGACTCCTCTTCCCTGCACTTTCCCTCATGGGTCCTCCACCCTGACTTCCTCCTCATTTCCTTCCCTCGGTGGGCTCATTCCACCCCGGGCTCTCTGTTACTATTCCCCGCTCTCCTCATCCTCACCCCACTGATCCCTTCCTCCTCCTCCAACTCCTTCGCCGCCGCCGCTGCCCCTCCTCCGCCTCTCCCTCTTTCCCTGCCCTTTGCCCCCCACCCCCGCCCCCCCAGGAGTATATCCGTCACAGGCTAGAGGAGGAGCAGCGACAGCTCGAGATCCTTCAGCAACAGCTGCTCCAGGAACAGGCCCTACTGCTGGTAACGGGGTCCCCTAGCTTCCTCTGGGAAGATGCATACTCAGAGCTTCTCTGCTGGAATGGGATGGGGACACTTCAGGGGAAGGGATTCACCCAAGCATCAAGGGAAGACGTCTCCTCTCTAGGCAGTTGGAGGAAAGAAAGGGCATGCCTGCTCTAACTTCCAGGGTCACACCCTGCTGAGCTCTCTCTCCCTACCGTTGGGCCCAGGAATACAAGCGGAAGCAGCTGGAGGAGCAGCGGCAGTCGGAGCGTCTCCAGAGGCAGCTGCAGCAGGAACACGCCTACCTCAAGTCCCTGCAGCAGCAGCAGCAGCAGCAGCAGCAGCTTCAGAAGCAGCAGCAGCAGCAGCAGCAGCAGCAAATCCTGCCCGGGGACAGGAAGCCCCTGTATCATTATGGTCGGGGCATTAACCCTGCCGACAAACCAGCCTGGGCCCGAGAGGTACTCACCGCCTCCTTTGCCACCTAAGACTCCATCCTCCCAGCCCCACTGCCTGAGGCCTGATAGCTGCACAGTTGCTCCGCACTGGTGGGCCCTGAGAAGGGAAAAGGGCACAGGCTGGAGGGCTGGAGCAGTGGGTTAGGTGGGGACCTAAATTTTGAGAAGAGGGAAGCAAAAGCTGGCCTGCTTGACATGCTTTCACATCACAGGTAGAAGAGAGAACAAGGATGAACAAGCAGCAGAACTCTCCCCTGGCCAAGACCAAGCCAAGCAGCACAGGGCCTGAGCCCCCTGTACCCCAGGCCTCCCCTGGACCCCCAGGACCCCTTTCGCAAACTCCTCCTATGCAGAGGCCGGTGGAGCCCCAGGAGGGACCGCACAAGGTGAGTCTCTCCCGTTCCTGTCTTAACACAGACACAGGGAGCCTCACTCGGCACAGGTACACGCACGTGTGCACATACACACACACATGCTGCACACCCCCATAGCCAGGGATCATAGACCTCAAGATACTTTGGCAGAGGTGGTCACCTGCTTGCTGCTGCATGTGTCTGTTCCTACGTCTTACCTGTTCTCGGGGTCTAGAAGCCTCTTTCCTTCTGTGGATGATCGGAAGCCAGAGGCTTTACCTGCCCCTTCCTCCCAGCCCAGGCCCCAGCTCCCAGGTGGGGATGTGCCACAGAACAGGCAGCCC
This sequence comes from Tapirus indicus, assembly GCA_031878705.1. Lineage (NCBI taxonomy): Eukaryota > Metazoa > Chordata > Mammalia > Perissodactyla > Tapiridae > Tapirus > Tapirus indicus. Next base: position 11,774,163 of record CM062932.1, read on the forward strand.
ACCCTCCCTGGTCTTTCCCCGCAGAGCCTGGTGGCACACCGGGTCCCACTGAAGCCATATGCAGCGCCTGTACCCCGATCCCAGTCCCTGCAGGACCAGCCCACCCGAAACCTGGCTGCCTTCCCAGCCTCCCACGACCCAGAACCTGCTGTCCCCACACCCACTGCCACGCCCACTGCCCGAGGAGCTGTCATCCGCCAGAATTCAGACCCCACCTCCGAAGGGCCTGGCCCCAGCCCGAACCCCCCAGCCTGGGTCCGGCCGGATAATGAGGCCCCACCCAAGGTAAGGACAGCCCTCTGGGAGCAGGAAAGAGCAAAGAGATAGTAAGGGAGGAAGGGGAGGGCAAGTGGGGGAGCAGGCAGGTGGAGATAGGTTCCGGGTTGGAAGGAAAAAGAAGGGTGAGGTGTCCGCCATGGCCTCTGTCCCGCAGGGTTTAACTTAACTCTGGTGGGCGGGGCGGCATGTGAATGTGTGGAGGTGATCCCAGCGGTGAGTGTGGGAGTGGAGAAATGCCAAGGTGTTTGGGGAGCACTTAGAGGGAAGACTCTCTGGGTTACGATCCCAGCCCTATGACCTTAAACAAACTCATTAGCTTTCCTGACCTTAGTGTGCTTCTCTGTAAAAGCTGGGGAGAGCATGTGTCAGAGTCACGGTGAGAACAACATATTTGTGGGGTGCCCAGCACCGTGCCAGCCAAAACATGCTGACTCCTTCCTTCTCTCCTCAGGTGCCTCAGAGGACCTCATCTATTGCCACTGCCCTTAACACCAGTGGGGCTGGAGGGTCCCGGCCGGCTCAGGCTGTCCGTGCCAGGTAACACCTGAATGGGATTGGCGGCAGCCTAGGGAGCGGGGTTGGGGGCAAAGGGGAGTTTGCCAGGTTACCCACTGAGGGGTGGGCAAGCCCCAACCCAGTCACCTCAGCCCCCTACCTGCCCCCGCCCCCGGCACCCCTGTGCTCCCTCCACAGACCTCGCAGCAACTCGGCCTGGCAAATCTATCTGCAAAGGCGGGCAGAGCGGGGCACCCCCAAGCCTCCAGGGCCCCCTGCTCAGCCCCCTGGCCCGCCCAACGCCTGTAGGTAATGGAGTTGTCCCCCCACTCACTCCCACCCTCACTTCTGCCACCTGCTTCCCCTGGTGATGGCTCCTTCTGTGGTGCAGCTCAGCACCCCGGGGAGGGGAGCACCCTATCTCCCTGACCCTGCCTCTGGTCCTCCTACAGTAACCCCGACCTCAGGAGGAGTGACCCTGGCTGGGAGCGATCGGACAGTGTCCTTCCAGCCTCTCACGGGCACCTCCCCCAGGCTGGCTCGCTGGAACGGAACCGTGTGGGAGGTACGTGAGCCAGGCTGGAACAGCCTGCTCTGGGGCCTGGACACAGTCGATCTCAGGATGGATGCTGCCTTTGGCAGCTTTGGACTGAGACACCCTCGGGGGCAGCGTGGGGACCGGGCTGGGTGTGGAGCATGGTGCTGAGCTCTGGGCTCAGGCCCGAGGGGTCAGCCCAGAGTGTGGGCTCGAGGCCATCCCTCTCCAGGTGTCAGTGACCTCCCTTCTCCCACCCTGCCATATGCAGTCTCCTCCAAACTGGACAGCTCCCCAGTCCTCTCTCCTGGGAACAAAGCCAAGCCTGATGACCACCGTTCACGGCCAGGCCGGCCCGCAGTAAGTCATCAGGTGGCAGCCATGGTCCTGCCTTCTCCTGATTGGGGGCTTAAGGACCAGATGTGGAGCCTCTCGAGCCCCCAGGAGCTGGGTGCCAGGGGCCGGGCCTTCATTAATCTGTGTGAAGGGGGGCTGCAGGATAAGGGGATGGCACTTCTCAGTTACTAACCTCTCTGAACCTCTCTCCTGCCTCTTCCTGGCTGCCTGTCTTCCCCGGTGGCCCCTCCCAGAGCTATAAGCGAGCCATTGGTGAGGTCAGTGAGAAGGGGCCTGCTTGTGGGAGCTCCTCCTGTTACCCTGCCCCTTTCCCTCTCCTCCTCACGCAGCTCCTCCCTTGCAGGATTTTGTGTTGCTGAAAGAGCGGACCCTGGATGAGGCCCCCCGGCCTCCCAAGAAGGCCATGGACTACTCATCATCCAGTGAGGAGGTGGAGAGCAGTGAGGACGAGGAAGAGGAAAGCAATGGCGAGCCGTCAGAGGGGAGCAGAGATACCCCTGGGGCCCGGTATGGGGGCATCCTGGGGGCAGGGGTGCTCCCACATCGGAGGCACCAGGACAGACAGGATGCAGGCAGGAGGGGAGGATGAGGCTCTGGGGCACGTCTGAGGGAAAGTGATTCCCTTTTTGCCAGAGTGGGGAACCCTGGCTGTCATTGCTGGTCAGGTCTTCCTCCTCTTCTCTAGAGAATGGGGTCCAGGGACTGGTGTTCCCATCCCTCTCCCACTGTCCTGTCAGTTTGGGGTGGGTCTCTTCAGGTGTCTCTCTGCGGCCAGCCTTCCCCAAGTGCCAAGCGTGGAACACCCAGCAGTGGGGCGGAGGCTGCTCAGTGAAGGCTGAGCGTGTGGGTTTGGATGGAGACTGAAAGTGCTGGTCCTCCTGCTTCGTCTGCTCCCTGTGGCACTTGCGTGGCGGGCAGGGCCTGGCGGGCCTCGCCTGGCGGGCCTCATGACCTTCCTCTGCCGTAGCAGCGATGGAGACACAGACAGCGTCAGCACCATGGTAGTCCACGACGTGGAGGAGATAGCTGGGACCCAGACCCCCTACGGGGGCGGCACTATGGTGGTCCAGCGCGTGAGTGGGCCCCCCATTCTTCCCACTGCCTGCCATGCACCCTCCTTGGCCCCGGCACTGGCCCCTTCCCTCTGTTCCTTTAGACTCCTGAAGAGGAGCGAAGCCTGCTGCATGCCGACAGCAACGGTTACACAAACCTGCCGGACGTGGTCCAGCCCAGCCACTCGCCCACTGAGAGCAGCAAGGGTCAAAGCCCCCCCTCAAAGGATGGAGGCAGCGACGTAAGTGGGTGGAGGCAGATCCACAGACAGGAGAGGAGCGCTAGCAGTGGGCAGGGGTCTGAGGGGTACTGGGGCGGTGGGCGGGGCAGGGCACCTGGGAGCTGGTTGGCCAGGATTCCAGTGGGGAGGGCCGTGGGCTTGGGTCTCGTGTGTTTGCCTGACTGCTGCCCCCACCCCCGCAGTACCAGTCTCGTGGGCTGGTAAAGGCCCCTGGCAAGAGCTCCTTCACAATGTTTGTGGACCTAGGGATCTACCAGCCTGGAGGCAGTGGGGACACCATCCCCATCACAGGTGAGGATGGGAGAACAGATCTGCCACGAGGCCTGGGGAGGGGCACAGCTTGACAGGCAGAGTCACAGCCTTCCCTTTGGCCTGAGCACTTGCCCTGGCACAGAGGCAGCAAGAGCTTCTGAGGCCTCATTGACCCAAGAGGAAAACTGCTCAGAGTGGCCCAGGGCCTGAGTGACAGAACGAGTACTCTGCGAGGCCTTTTGGCTCTATTTCAACTCCTCCCTGCACCCGCTCCATTCTCCAATCTTGTCCTTTCCTTCTGAGTGTTCAGAGGAGCCAAGACCAAATGTGGGGGGTCAGGTGCAGCAGCCCACCTCCCCTTCCCTCTCCTCTTCCCGGCAGCCCTAGTGGGTGGAGAGGGCAGTCGGCTCGATCAGCTACAGTATGATGTGCGGAAAGGCTCTGTGGTCAACGTGAACCCCACCAACACCCGGGCCCACAGTGAAACCCCCGAGATTCGGAAGTACAAGAAGCGCTTCAATTCCGAGATCCTCTGTGCGGCCCTTTGGGGTAAGCCAGGGCCGGGAAGGAAAAGAGGGGTGTGGTGTGCTCCTGTGCTCCTGGTCAGGTGAGGGCCTGGCTCTGCCTCTGATCTGCCCAAGGGCTGCTATTGCAGGGGTCAACCTGCTGGTGGGCACCGAGAATGGGCTGATGCTGCTGGACCGAAGTGGGCAGGGCAAGGTGTACGGACTCATCGGGCGGCGACGCTTCCAGCAAATGGATGTGCTGGAAGGGCTCAACTTGCTCATCACCATCTCAGGTACGTGTGTGAAGTGCGGGCCAGGGGTAGGGCCGGGAGGAGGGGGCTCAGCTCCTTGGCTGGCTGTCACCATCTTCAGCCTGGGAGGAGGGCAACCTTGGTCCAGGAGCCAGAAAGTGGGGCCACACCTTCTCAGCCCTTGTGGTACGCAGATAAAGGATGGTGGGGAGGCAGAAGCTGGACCTCCAATGAGGGAGTGTGTGTGTCCACTCCTCAGGGAAAAGGAACAAACTGCGGGTGTATTACCTGTCCTGGCTCCGGAACAAGATTCTGCACAATGATCCAGAAGTGGAGAAGAAGCAGGGCTGGACCACCGTGGGGGACATGGAGGGCTGCGGGCACTACCGAGTTGGTGAGGAGGTCACAACGGAGTGACCAGGGCACATTTGTTTATGAGACGAGAGAAACAGGGGCCTGGGCTTAACAGCTAAGAAAGCCTTGAAGCCAGAGATGTGGGGCCTGGGCTTGGGGCTGTGGTGACAGAGCTGTGGGAGGAGGTTAGCAGCCCAAGAAGGGAAGTCCGTGCATGCCTCTTCTTTCCTGCCCCCAGTGAAATATGAACGCATTAAGTTCCTGGTCATCGCCCTGAAGAACTCCGTGGAAGTGTATGCCTGGGCCCCCAAACCCTACCATAAATTCATGGCCTTCAAGGTAATCCCAGCCTCAGCACCCCCAGTATTGCTCCAAGGTCCAACTCCTCCACCTGTGTCGCCTGAGCCCTTCTCTCCTCCACAGTCCTTTGCTGACCTCCCTCACCGCCCTCTGCTGGTTGACCTGACCGTAGAGGAGGGACAGCGGCTCAAGGTCATCTATGGCTCCAGTGCCGGCTTCCATGCTGTGGATGTCGACTCGGGGAACAGCTATGACATCTACATCCCTGTGCATGTACGCGTGGCAGGGCTGCAGGCAGAGTGGGACCACCCATCTGCGCCCCAGATGTGGGGACTCCAGCCCACCTTCTCCTCCCCAGATCCAGAGCCAGGTCACACCCCATGCCATCATCTTCCTCCCCAACACCGACGGCATGGAGATGCTACTGTGCTATGAGGACGAGGGCGTCTACGTCAACACATATGGGCGGATCATTAAGGATGTGGTGCTGCAGTGGGGAGAGATGCCCACTTCTGTAGGTGAGTGAGGCACCTGCCCCCCACACTGCATGTCCCCGAGCTGGCCCACAGCCCACTCACTGCCCCTCAACTCCCTTCTCCGCCAGCCTACATCTGCTCCAACCAGATAATGGGCTGGGGTGAGAAAGCCATTGAGATCCGCTCCGTGGAGACGGGCCACCTGGACGGGGTCTTCATGCACAAACGAGCCCAGAGGCTCAAGTTCCTGTGTGAGCGGAATGACAAGGTGGGAGGCCCCTGGAAAGGGCCCGGGCGCCTGCACTGGGCTGGCTCCCATGACCCCAGGACCCCAGACAGAGTTGGGGAAGGGGATGGTTGTGGAGTCTTCCTGAAAGAGGGCCCCTCGGGGAGCACAACATGCAGTCACAGCCTGCCCTTCCCTCCTCTTCAGTTTCTGAGAATATTCCAGACTCCTTCGCCCCCCATGTCTGCCAGCTACCCTCTTCCCCAGGCATTTCTGCCTTTCCTTTCAGGGCGGGGGGGTGGGGGCACTCTGAGAGACTAAATTCAGCAGTTTCTCTCTGTCTCTCCCTCTCCCAGTTAATTGAGACCCCACCCCACCCCTTAGTGACTTCTTCTCCTACCCCACCCAGGTGTTTTTTGCCTCAGTCCGCTCTGGGGGCAGCAGCCAAGTTTACTTCATGACTCTGAACCGAAACTGCATCATGAACTGGTGATGGGGCCCTGGACTGCGGCTGGCCCACATGGACCCAGCTCTCCCCCAACAGCCAGACTTCCCAGGCCGCCCTTCTTTCCCCTCCCTGGGCTTTTGCTTTTACTGGTTTGATTCACTGGAGCCTGCTGGGAACGTGACCTCTGACCCCTGATGCTTTTGTGACCACGTGACCATCCTTTTCCCTGACATGTTCTCTCCCCAGAACTGTGCCTGTCCCAACTTCTGGGGAGAGGCACAGCTTCCCCTTACCAGGAATTGAGTGGGCCTAGCCCCACCCCCCCTTTTCTCCATTTAAAAGGAGAGTGCTTGGGGCTTGGACCCCAAACCCCACTGCTGCTGACTGGGCAGGGCCCTGGGCCCCTTTATTTGCACGTCAGGGGAGCCGGCTCCCCCCTTGAATGTACCAGACCCTGGGGGGGGTCACTGGGCCCTAGGTTTTAGGGGGGGGTCACCAGCCACTCCAGGGGCAGGGACCATTTCCTCATTTTCTGAAAGCACTTTAATGATTCCCCTCCCCCCAAACCCCAGGGAATGGAGGGGGGACCCCGCCAGCCAAAACATTTCCCCCTTTCCAACCCCCATTTCTTCTGGCCTCTGCCCTTCCCTGGTGGAGGGAGGGAGCAGGGAGCTCTCCCCCTCCACACCCCCTTGCTTGCATCTGTATATAGTGTGAGCAGCAAGTAGCCCTGTCCCCTCCCTGCCCCCACCCCTCCTCAATGTAGTGGCCTTGGATATCCCGTTTGTTAATAAAGACAATTCAACCAGCTCCCACCATTTCAGGCCCCATTTTGTTTTGTTTTCTCTCACAATCCCAGATACTAGCCAGGGCAAGCCAGCAGAGCCGGTATGAAGGGCAAGGTGGGGTGGAATCAGCAATGAGGGAGTCTTGGGGTGTGCGGCAGTGCTGGGCCAAGAAAACCTGGAAGAAATGACTGAGGGAGGTCCAGGGCATCCTCAGCCTTAAACCTCTGGGCCTGTGGGGGGATCTGCATGGAGGGTATTTGGTCCCCACCCACTCCATCAGGGTCAGGCCAGAGGGACCTGACTTCCTCGTTCCAGCCTCCCTATGTGCCAGTCCTGCAAAGGGGTCTCTCCTGTTTGGCTGTCAGATGGATAAAGATAGCTTAGAAGCTCCCAGGGCTAGAGGGTCACATGGGGCTGGGGCCTGAGAAAAACTGGGAAGTCAGCAAGGCTGACTAGAGGATGATTCTGGCTTTCTGGAGGACTGGCGCCCTCTCCTGATTCCTGCTCTGTGGCTAGACTTACATACCTGTGCACACAACTCCTCTTGGGAAGTCGGCAAAATACAGATTTATTATTGGCAGTGGGCAAGGGTCGTAATACAGCAGTGGCAGCAACTTTTTTCAAAATCTATTTCCTCCTGAAAATGGGTGGGAAGGTTGAAGTCAGTGTGGCCCCGGGCTCAGGTCTTACATACATGGCGGGTAGGGCAGTTCGGGCACTTGGTTGAAGTAGCCCCCGAGGAAGATGAGGCTGGAGCCCACACTGAAGAGCACCAGAGCGGCCCAGAAGCAGATGTTGTCAAGGGCCTTCCCCATGCACATCCAGTCGGACACCTCCTGGGGAAGGGCGGGCACAAGCTGAGTCAGTATAGGCTGCAGGAGCCTGCCGCACGAGAGGGCCACCCCGCCTCTCTGGCTCCTGCCCCACCTCGCCGGTGGCCTCCTGGTTTCTCGTGCTCTCGGCCACGAAGTTCACGGCATCCACACAGCAGCGGATCTCGGGGGCAGCTGCGCCTAGGTTCTGGCAGAGGGCAGCTGGTGGGGGCAACCCCAGGGGCGGGTTATTAGGAGCCTCCCCCGCTGCAGGCGCCCCCTGTTGGTCCGCTCGGGCTACTCGGCTCACCGCTCCAGGTCCGGTGCCGGTAGCGCTGCCCCTCAAACACGAGCTCGCTCCGCGGCTTTTTTAGTATCAGCTCCTCCGCGCGGAGCAAGATGCCCACCGACGACGCCCGCCTTGGGGCCGAGGCGGCCCGGGGGGCCTCGGGGAGCGCGCCCGAGCCCAGGAGGCGCGGCAGCAGCTCCAACAAGACCTGGGGGCGGGGCGGGGCTTAGCCCGAAGTCCCGCCTCCCACCCCCGAGCCGCCCACCGGGCGCTTACGTGGCGCAGCCGCGGGGACATGGCATGAGTGGTGGGCGTCCGCAAAGACACGTTGAGCACGATGACGCAATTCACGACAATGAGCGTGGCAACGACCATGACGAAAATGAGGAACCTGAGAAGCCAGGAGTGCGTGACATCACAGCCTTCCCGCTTCCCCGGAGCCACAAAGGGCGCTCTTTGACCTCACAAACACACCTCTCCGCAAGGGGTGGAGTTACACTCTTAGGAGCTCATCCCTTGCAGGGCCAGACGTATCCCCCGGCCCCTCTCCCCCTCCCACCGCCGGTGGCAGCCATGAAGGGGACCCCCAGCTCCCTGGAAACCCTGCTGTGGGTCTACCGCTTCCACAGCTCCACGGAGGTGAGGCTACCCCAATGCCCCCACCCCGAGGGTAGCACTTCGAGACCCTCTGGGAAGGTCTCCAGCGCCCCACCCGCGACCCCTGCCCTATGATCCGATGCTCCTTCTCCAGGTGGCCCTCCAGCCCCCGCTTCTATCTTCCCTGGAACTCGCTGTGGCCGCAGCCGATGAATATCTGGAGCAGAGGTTCAGAGAGCTGAAGTCCCTGGAGCCGCAGAAGCCGAAGAAGCCGCCCGCCCCGAAGCCCACCCTGGGACTGGTGCTCAGAGAAGCGGCGGCCAGCGTCGTGCGTTTCGGCGCCGCCTTGTTAGAGGTCGGGCGCCGGGGTACTGAGGAGGGGCGGGGAGGGGGGATCGGGGAGCGGGAGCAGGGACCTCTGCATCCCCACTAACTCCTCCACCCCCACTGCAGATCTCAGCCCTGTGGCTGCAGCAGGAGGTGCGGCGACTAGAGGGCGGCAATGGCGGCCCGAGCTCAGCCCCAGACGCGGGGGATCCGGGTGGAGCGCTGGCCCGGGTGGCCCAGGCCGCGGGGGAGGGGGCTCGGCAGGCGGGGGCTGCCGCGGGCGCTAGCGCCCGGCTCCTGCTCCAGGGGGCGTGGCTGTGCCTGTGCGGACGGGGTCTGCAGGGGTCCGCCTCGTTCCTGCAACAGTGGCGACGCCAGCTGGGCCTCGGAACCCCCGAGGAACCGGTGAGTTCGGGATGGGAGGTGAGTTGGGGGCCAGAGGCGGCGGGGCTGGGGAGGCACTGAGCCGGCCCGCCCCCAACAGAGACACTCAGGAGACCTCAAGGTGGCGCCCGGCAGCAGTGCGGAGGACGGAGGACCGGAGGATCCACCACCGTCCCACCCCACCCCCGCGTCCAAGTAAATAAAGCCCAGGAGCGCACCAGCCAGCCAAAGCTGCTCCCGGAGTCGCTTGGTTTAGACCCCGCCCTCCCCGACGCGCCCTTCCTGGCTCCGCCCCGTGCCCATTGGCTCCGCCCTTCACGCTGGCCACGGTGGGCACCGCTTGGACCCTCTCTGCGCTCACCTGCCCAGCAGTGGTACGCTCAAAGAGGTCTCTGGGATTTTCTGGGCAATTAGGAACAAGAAGACGGTCTGGGCGAGCAGGACATTGATGGAGACGGTGCATTTCTGGCCGCCAGCTGAAGGGAGCACCCGGTGAGAGCAGGCCCCGCCCCAAGGAGCGAGCCCGGGGTTAGGGTCGGAGCGCCTCCATACCCTGCGCCGGCAGGAAGTAGGCGAGCAGCACAAGGCCCGAGATGAGTACGCAGGGCACGATGATGTTAATAACGTAGAAGAGCGGCTTCCGGCGAATGATGAGCGTGTAGATGACGTCAGTGTACCCCGGGCCATTAGCAGCGCCACCGTCGTGGCGGCGGATCATACCGGGGCAGAAGTCGATGGCCCACTCGCCGTTCTCTGTGGGACGGGAGGCGCGGTCAGCTCGCCCCCGGGGGTGCGGCGCCCTGCCCTGCTCTCCGGCACCACAGCTGACCGCGGGGTAACTTCTGGCCGAGGAGAGGATGCAGCTGTCTGGACCAGGGTGGGCGGGGCAGATGGTCTGGACTATTTGTGCCGTGGGCCGTCAGATGAGGGCAATTCGGGCAGGAAGGGGCATTCCCAGTGAGGGTGCGGAACCACCACAAGCGAGGAAGCAGGACTAGTCTAACAGTGGAGAATGGCTTCAGGAAAGGGGCAAGTTCAAGCCTGGTTGCCCGAGTCAATCCCCTGTATCGATGGTCTGGGCAGCCCCACTCTGCAAGTGTCCTCTCTGGACCCCGTCTTGAAGCGGGTTTTTCAGAGCAGAAGGGGCCTCACCAGTATAGGCCTCGGTGTCGATTTGGATCTTGCTGATGGTCTCGCCTTCGTCGTCCACGGCAAAGACGAACTCGACCTCTTCGGCACTGTACGTCTGAGAGCTGCGGAGCCAGGGCCCGGGCCCCCACCCCAGAAGCTCGGACCCGGTCCCTGTCTCAGGCCCGCCCTGGGAGTTTAGATCTGGTGGGGGAATAACGCTCCACCCTATTGCCCAGGCCCCGCCTCCACGCCTGTGTTCCACCCTACTTCTAACCGGCTCGAGTAGCCCCACCCCATTCAACAGCCTGGCCCCACCTCCAGCACAAAGCCCCGCCCCCGGGCTAGATTTCCCCATCTGGCCCCGCCCCTGCTCCATAATCCCATAATCCCATAGCGGTCCGGGCCTCTGAGAAACTCTTCCCACCGGAAAACGAGCGAGCAGTTCTGCCAGTCGAAGGGGAAGTAGGTGACCTCCACGGCACAGGTGCTGCGGTAGATGGCCGGGGGCAACCAGCTCACGTAACCGCCCGCGTAGACCAGCACGTTGGCGTCGTGGGCCACGCCAAATTGGCCGTCGATGCTGTGGGCTCGGGGAAACGCAGCGTTTGCGCAGGCCCGCGGCCCCCTCGCCCTCCAAGCAACCTCCCGCCCCAACCAGTTCCAGCCTAGATCCCCCAGGCCTCGGCTTCCCTCCAGTCCGGCCCGGTCCTCACTTGTTTTCCAGCACAATCTCTGGTAGCCATACGAGTTCTGAAGGGACTCTCAGGGTTTCTATGCCCCCAAAGTCGTCCTTGCTGTAGTTGAGTCGGTAATCATGCCAATCCTAAGGGGTGGGGAACGGAAGGACGTGTGCCCTGCATCTCCCACCCGGTGCCCGCGAGGAGTTTGAGAGAAAGGGGTCCCCTGGGCAAGACCTTAGCTGTTCCCCATATTTGACTCACTATTCCAATCCAAACGCTGGTGGTGAGAGTCTCCTCTTTCTCGTTCTGCAAGTGGAAGATTAGGCTTGATTGAAGTGGAATTCCAGGGCCAGAAGTGAGCTTTATGACAGAGCTCAGCGACTGGGGCTAGAAGTGGGATTTTAGGCTCAGAGATTGGAGCTTGGGGTGGGGGTGGGGTATCTTACCAGTGAGATGAGATTGGTCAGGGTGACCTTGAGGGTGATGGTGACAGTGTCCTCAGGCCCCTTCACTGGCCGGCTTTCTGGGTCATAGTTGTCAAAGAGATGGTGATAAAGACGCAGCTCCTCATTCTTCCCCTCACCCCTGCCTGGGGATGGGGTTAAGCAGTGGGGTCACTGGAGATGAAGAAGCTAGGGGCCTCTCCTCTTTGCCTCCCCTGGGTCAGCACAGACTGAGGCTGTGTATTTTTCTGTGTCTGTCTCCTGAACTAATGATATTGCGCCTGGGGACCAAATATCACGTCTCAGTCTACATCTTGGTCTCAGTCTTTGTCCTGTCCCTTTTCATCAGTTTCTTTGTGCATGTGTCTGACCACCTCCCCTGACCCCTGTCCATACCTAGGAGCCGCAAGAGGAGCAGGGCCCCAAGCAGAGCCCCTGCCATCCCGCTGTCTGGTCCTCGGGGTTCTTCTGAGCTTTAACAGTCTTGGAGGGTGCATGAGTGAGGGGGCGGAGGGTGTTAGTTCCGGGCTGGGTTAGGGGACTGTCACCTAATCCTCTTCCCACCCCTCCTGCAGCCAGGAACATCTTGGCTGCTTCCACAGGCAGCTGCCCCATCCTGTGTTCCCTGCCCCCGCCCCATCCCAGTATCCTTTGCCTGGTCCTTGGCCAGCTCCCCAGCTGCAGACCCGATCCTCTCATGACTGGAGCAGGCCTGATGCAGGAGGACAGGTCCTTTAAGAGTCCGGCAGTGGGGGATGGGGGACCCTGCTTTGAACATGCACTGGTGTCCTTTGAGTAAGCTGCCTTGTGCAGGTGACATCCCTTGCCTCCCATACTCACCTGTGTGGGACACACATTATCACCACACAGCCTGGCCAAGGTCACACTAATGCAGTTTCCGACGGCAGAGTTTGGCAAAAGCAGTCTCCATAAAGACCTGGTAATGAGACAGGCGGTCACGGGATTAGTCTGCAATAACAGACTCCACTTGGCAAAGGAGGCCACGCAGCAGTTCAGGGCCCACCTCTTCCCACAACCTCGTCCCCATGCCTGCCCACCCCCAGCCCCTCTCAGTGGGCACCTGTCAGAGATGGTCAGTTTCTCCTTGCCACTCACTGCTGCCACCTTGTGGCCACAGGTGATAGTACTGTCTTCCCCATATCAAACACACACACACACACCTTTCAGTGTTTGTCTTCAAGTCTCCTAGGACCACCCTAATCAATCAGCTAGAGTGCTTACTTAAAATCCACATTCCTAGGCTCCATCCCTAAAGAACCATGATTTAAGAGGATGGCAGAAATGCGGTGCCAGGAATCTGTTTTTTAAGAAGCTATCCATATGTTTCCTCATGGAGTAGGAGGTGCTGGACTAAGCATTTTTGATGCCTTACACATTGCTTCCTCACACCAACCCAGCACAGCAGTTACCATTGACCTGAATGTACGAAAGAGGACTCTCAGGTCAGGTCCAAGGTCACACAAGTAGATTGGCAATAATGCGTGAGATTTATCAATCAGCTTTATTGATCATGTACACCTGTGTTCATTTTACACCTCACAAGACACTTTCATGTCCATCATTTTTGGGTCTCTTTCCTCTCCCTGTGAGCTCTCTCAGAATCACCCCCATGTTAAAAGCAAGGACACCAAAAACCAGAGGATCCATGGAGCTTGTCCCTTTCCCACACATCCTCGAAGCCTCTGCTTCCACTGCTAACTGCCTTATCATTCCGTTTTCCACTTCAGACCCTCAGAAAGAATCTCTTTGGCCCAGCTCACCTTGCACGTGGCTGATACATGTACTGACTCTAAAATCTGTGCTGCTGCTTATTCCACAGCCTCTGGGTCAGGGCCTAGGCCAAGAGTTGTGATAAATGCAGATATGTACTCAGACATCAGTAGGCGCCTACAAGCTTCCCTGCACAGGGCCAGATGCTAGGATTGTAGAGATAAGACATGGCCTCAAGGAGAAGGGAGAGACGGATTAACAGACAGTGACAGCAGAACTGTCAAAGGGTAAAAAGCAGGAGCCATGGAAGCTGTAGGTAGGGTACCATGTCACTCAGCTTCTTTGTGTTATAAGAATCAGATCCACAGCCAGGTTTCCTGTGGGCTTACACATCGATGGGACAAACGACCAGTGTCAGAGGCCAAGGCAGCTCTGGGGACCGGCCACTCCCGCCTCTCCTGCCTCTGCTTTGTCTGCTCTGTGCTCCTCTCACCCCCGACCAGCCTGCCTCTTCTCTCTACTTTGTACATCCCCTTTCTGCTGTGTGGTTTCTGCTTTCTCATAGCTTCTGCATCATTTCACCATGGTCGTGGCCCCAAATCGACCTCTTGGCTTCTCTCTGCACATGCAGCCAATTCAGCCTTTGCTCCCATTGCTACCTGCCTGATGCCACGAGGCTGTGGGCACAGGCACCGAACAGTCATGGGGTTGGCCTAAGACTGCCCAAGGTGGTGGATGTGGCCATACACGTCCAGAGCCTTCCACCCTTACCAACCCAGCCCACTTCCTACATATTTAGTTCCCAAAACATATTTAGTTCATGATACCGTTCTCACTGCTGCAACTGAAAATGCACTATAGCCTTCCCAGCAGGACTGACACTTGATGTCTTACTTCCAAAAGTGACTGTGGCAGGGGCCTTCAAAAAAGCTCTTGGTCTCAGAGTCCACTGTCCTCAGATTTACATACAGTCTCCTCCGGGTGTGATTTCCATCCATTCTCCAAACTGGGCTAAATCCTCAATTTAATCACCATCACCTACAAACAATGTATCACACTCACATCCTATAAGATACAAGAGTGGGGCAAAACCACATTTGGACCAACAACCTGCATGTAGGAGAGAGAGAAGTTTGGGGGTGGAGGGAGAGTGGAAATACTCATCCCTTGATGCCCAAACCCATGTATGGCAGCTTGGGCTGTTGGCCCGAGGCATGGGTCACGGTCTACAAGAGAGCACTTTGCTGTGGAGTCCCCAGCTGGGGCTGTACTCGCTGGTGGAGGTCTTGTTCATACCAGTGAATCCCAGAGGCATCTCTGACAGAGTCAGCACATCAGAAAACCTTCCCTTGGGGAGTCTGCAGGAGGGACTCTTACCCCTACCCCCTCCCCTCCCCACCCCCACCCCTGCAGCAGTCCGTTCTGTTCTGGAGTGCTGGGCCAGAGCTGAGCCACTGTCTTTTTCTGTGTTTGCTCAGGATGACGACAGCCTGAGGGACTGAGACTTCTTGCCAAGTCGGTGAAGCCAGGCCTGGGTTTTGTATTTCTATAATGAAAATTCCACAGAATCTTGGTGGGCTGCCTGACAATTTTGTTTCTGGGGACAGGACGTCTTGACTTCCAAGCTAGACCCAAAGATCTCAGCTCAACAGGAAGCCACTCCCTTCACCTACTGGCTCTTGGCTGGCAACTCAGAACAGCTGCAGCCGCCTTCCATGGCCAGGCCTGCCAGGCTCTGCTTCTTAGCCATCAGTACCCTCACAGTGGAAATATCCCCAAGCTGGTCTGACGAGGGCCCCCTCCGCCTGCAGCAAAAAGAGCTCCTCTCTCTTTTGTGAACGGGAAAGTGGCTTTGGCTGAGCCGGGACAGGAGGTGGAGCAGACACTGATTTCCAGACCGTCTCCCTCACTAGAACCTAAGCTGTCTGATCATGGACACCTTGCTGGTTACAGAGGTTAGCACATGATAGGCACTCAATATTTACTGAACAAATGAGTAAGAATAAATGAAGGAATGAGTGTGTTATCTTCCCAGCATCCTCCATTCTACTGAGAGCACTTCTCCAATCATGTGACCCCAGAGGATCTGCTAGGTATTTAGAGATACTACCCACCTCCTACCCTACCCCCCTCCCCTGGCCAGAGCTGATGGGTCCAGGAGAGGACACCTGACCCAGGCCAGGCAAAAGAAAGTTTGTCTCTGAGAATTTTGTCAAGCAGGAACTTAAGAAGTCCGCCTCTTTGCTGTAGGAGCTGAAAAATATGAAATTTAGATGCATGAGGCAGCCATGTTCATTCCTCATCCTTTACATGGAGAGAGAAAGTGGCTGATACACAAAGACAAGTAGAGACAAGAAAGGGCCGTCAGCACCCCAGCCCTTGGTCCCAGAAATTCCTGAGGCCCAGCTGTGCTGTCTCCTCCTGCAGGCTGGTGGCCCAACACTTCCTTTGATGGAATGATGTACTTCAGCATCTTTCCAGTAAATCCACCTCTTCTCAGCTTAAAAATATTAGGATTAAAAAAAAAACTACTATAAAGGAAAACAAAAATGCCCCATAACACAATACCCAGAAAAATGCTTCTGACAATAAAAAAGTAATACATGCCATCACTAGAAAAATTGAAGGGTGCAGAAAGACATAATGAAAATCAAAAGCTTTCCTCTTTCCACCAAGTCCCTCTTCCCAAAGGTTAGCAGTTTCTCATAAATCCAATTCTTCTAGACCAAAGTCCAGCATATGTGTGTGTATATGTGTATATATACATATATATGTATTTATTTATTTAATGTATGCAAAGAACACTACGATGTTTACTATTCTGCAACTTTTTCTCACTTAATATACTGTAGAGATTGGCCCATATCAGGGCAGACAAGCCATCTTCATCTTTTTAACTGCTGCACACTGTTCCATTGTATGAATGCACCATAGATCATTTATGCAGTTCCCAATGAATAGACATTTAAGATGCTAACCGCTTTGGTTTTTGCAATAACAAACCATGCAACAGTGAACATATTTATGCATTTATCTTTGGCATACTTTTAGAAGTGTATCCATAGGGTAAATTCCTAGCAGTGAAATTGCTGGGACAGAGTTCATGCATTTTTTTTTTAAGCTGTTGATGCCTTTTGCCAAATTGTTCTCCAAAAAGCATGTACCCACTTACATTCACACCAACAGAGTATGGGAATGCCTGTTTCCTCAGACCCTCCCTGGGACAGGATACTGTCAAACTTTTAAATTTCTGCCAAACCTACAGGTTTTGAAAACTCCTATCTCATTATTTAGATTTACATGTCTTGATGAAAAGGGTTGAGCTTTTTTTTCAGCTGATGTACTGGCCATCTATATGGATTTCTTTTTTCTGAAAACTGCCTATTCATATCAATGGAACAAAATAATATTTGCTCCAATGTATGAGAACCTGCAATACAATAAAGATAAAATAGTACCTTAATGTAGAAAATAAGGCTTAATCAAATAAATGCTGTTGGGACAACTGGAAAACCAATCATCAGAATACCCACCGGACTCATCTCTCTACTTCCACTGGGTGGTCTGATATTTGAATGTAAATCGAAGCCAAGAAAGTCCTAGAGTAAAACCAGGATGGATGTATTCATCATTGCAGAGGGAAGAAGGCTTTTCTTCCCCTCCCTGGAGCCCCAAATCAGAGACATAAAGAAAAACAACAACAACAACAAAAATACAAAAAAGTTCTGTAGGGTCAAAAGTATAGCAAAGGCAAGCAAATTATAAACTGAGAGAAAACGGCTTATCTCCTCTATTAATAAAGTGCCCATAGAAAGCCCGAAAACAATGGGCAAGGTGGTGAAATCACTTGGGCGTTGGTTTCCACGGCAAGTGTAAAAGCATTGCTGCAAAAGTGTGAGAAACTCCTGGGAAGAGAGAAGGCGGAGGGTCCTGGTGTTGGAGGGAAACAGCAGGCCAGAGCCAGGGGTGGCGGGCTCCCGTGGAGAGAGATGACAATGGTAGAGATTCATAATAAATAACTTCAAAAAGAGAGCGGCAGAAATGAGAGAGAGAAGAAGGAGGGGAGGGGGAGAGGGAGGACGAGGACGGGAGAAGGGAGGCAGGGAATGGAAAGGAGGAGGAGGGAGACGGCTCAGCTGACTCCTTGAGGATCTGGCAACGATGAGTTGAGCGCAGCCAGGGAGTCCCCCAGGCCCCGGGTGAAGCGTCCGCCCTCCCCAGGCGGCGATCTCCTTACCCACCTGAGTCAAGAAGTAAAAGTCCTTGGGACTTACCGGTAGAGGAAAGAAAATCCATACTGGTCATCTTGTCAAAGGAGATCTCGAGTCAACCTCTCACTTCAGAAGACGAGAAAATGAGTCGGGCAGGCAAGTCTCAATATCAGCCAAGAGGGGACAGTACATTCAGGGGAAGTTTCTACGACGGTGG
Organism: Tapirus indicus; assembly: GCA_031878705.1. Classification (NCBI taxonomy): domain Eukaryota; kingdom Metazoa; phylum Chordata; class Mammalia; order Perissodactyla; family Tapiridae; genus Tapirus; species Tapirus indicus. The sequence goes on from CM062932.1 coordinate 11,791,546, forward strand.
GCTTGGCTTCGGAGAGCGAGAGGACGGTGGAGAAGGTGATGCGACTGTTGCTGCCGCCGCGAGGATTCCGCTGATTCTGAAAGTCCAGGAGAAAATGATTCGGGGTCAGGAAACACTGCTGAGAACTCCCAGGGCCTAAACAGCCTGACGAGGTGAAGTCCTCACACAGAAAGGACGCAAGAAATAATTATAGAATGATGCGTGTTAGGTCCAGTGGTTCCTACTCCTAACTCCTGTTGACTTTTAATACTCTTAGTATTCATACTATTAATATTCAAGGTAAGTGGAACTCAATTTTTTTTTAGTAAGTGGGAGTGTGAAATAGACAACCACTTTGGAAAATTGGCAGTTTCTTACAAAGTTAAAGCATGCATTTCCCCCCGACCTAGGAATTCCATTCCTACGAATTTATCCAAGAGAAAGGAAAACATATCCACAGAAGATTTGCACACAAACCAAATCAATGGTTGCCTGGTTGGGAGGACTGACTGGGGAAAGGCACAAGGGAAGTGGTGGAAATGTTCTCTGTCTTGATAGGGTGGCGATTACCTGGGTGGACACGTTTGTCAGAACTCATAGAACCGTGCACCTAAGATCTGTGTATTTCTCTGTATATAAGTCATTACTCAAATTTTAAAAGTGATTAGTTAAAAAATTAAAATAAGACATATGTTTAAATGCACAATGGAGGACTACATATAGAACATAGACCTGGGTATTATAATTCTTAAGGCCATTTTAAATAATTACAAAGAATGTTTGCTTTCAGATGCCATGGGTTACACTCTAATGGTTATGACTATCCATTTTTGTAAAGTACAACAGTTGTATAAAATATAAAATAAATACAGTTCCTATTTTCCTTTCATAGTAGCATCATCACCTTTTTACTCCTTCTAATACAGTTGTGGGGGACACACTTTAACACAGATAATGTTTTGTGAAATTTTTTGCTTGTGACAGCTGGTTTGATCTTTTTCCTGCCCTTCCATATTTTCCTTATAAAAATTCTCTTGGTAATATATAAAGATCTCATACAACTGAGCAACAAAAAAACAAACAACCCGATCAAAAAATGGGCAGAGGATATGAACAGACATTTTTCCAAGGAAGATATACAGATGGCCAACAGGCACATGAAAAGATGTTCAACATCACTAATCATCAGGGAAATGCAAATCAAAACTACACTAAGATATCACCTTACACCGGTTAGAATGGCTATAATCACAAAGACAAATAACAACAAATGCTGGAGAGGTTGTGGAGAAACGGGGACCCTCATTCACTGCTGGTGGGAATGCAAACTGGTGCAGCCTCTATGAAAACAGTATGGAGAGTCCTCAAAAAATTAAAAATAGAAATACCATATGATCCAGCAATCCCACTCTTGGGCATCTACCCAATGGACATGAAATCAACCATCACAAGAGGCGTATGCACCCCTATGTTCATTGCAGCATTATTCACTATAGCCAAGAAGTGGAAGCAACCCAAGTGTCCCTCGACTGATGATTGGTTAAAGAAGATGTGGTATATACATACAATGGAATACTACTCAGCCATAAGAAAAGACAGAATTGTCCCATTTGCAACAACATGGATGGACCTAGAGGGTATTATGTTAAGTGAAATAAGCCAGAGAGAGAAGGACAGACACTGCATGAACTCACTCATATATGGAATATAAGTGAACACACGGACAGAGAGAACTGATTGGTGGTTACCAAGGGGAAGGGGGGTGGGAGGTGGGCACAAGGGGTGAAGGGTTACATCCACAAGGTGACGGACAAACAAAAATGTACAACTAAAACCCCACAGTGTTATAAACTGTTAAGACATCAATAAAAAAAATGGTAACAAAAAAAAATTCCCTCAGTACTGTGATGAATTCATGAACAAACTCTTCCTTTAATATTTTTTGTTAGAGTAGAACTATGTATCATGAATATTTCTCCTGCCAATAATATATTCTAAATTAATGATGGCAAAATATTGGGCACTTAGTTTACTGTTAATGATTCTGTTCTACTCTTGTGAACCAAAGCAACATAAGGGCTGATAACATTCACACCTGTTGGGGCTGATAACACTCTCATGCCTTTGAAAGCAGTGTTTGTTTATAATTTAGCTGAATTATATAGCATGTCACATTTTGATCAAATGTGACCAGTTTTTACAGGATAAATTTATCTTTCTGATCATTTGATCTTTTCTATTTAAGAATGTGTAAAACTGATTTTTAAAAGGAACATGTGATCAAAGTTAAATTAATTTTCTCCCTTTGGTCTAAATATAGAGAAAACAGATTCCTATGTTTGATTATGATTTCTTTATACCCATCATTTTAACATGAGGAAGGCTTTATTGAACAAGAATCTGAAACAGGAAATTCTCTTCACTTTATCCCAAGGCTGCATTTTTTATTCATTTTATTTGTTCGTTACCAAAAATAAGCGCTACTTTATATGTATATATAGAAAAGAGGGGGAATATCGGTAAACTGAAGCAGAAAGAAGCAGTTATAAAGAATAGCTAGTGATGTCATGCAAAAGAATGAAAGGAGACCATCTTCTATTGCCATACACAAAAATCAACTCAAAATGGATTAAAGACCTGAAACTATAAAACTCCTGGAAAAAAATACAGGCAGCACACTAATTGACATCAGTCATAAAGGGATCCTTTTGGATTCCATGTCTGCTCGGACAAGGGAAACAAAAGAAAAAGTAAACAAGTGGGACTTCATCAGACTACAGAGCTTCTACAAGGCAAATGAAACCAGGATAAAAGTGAATAGACAACCCACCAGCTGGGAGAAAATATTCGCAAATTGTATATCTGACAAGGGATTAATCTCTGTAATATATAAAGAACTCACACAACTGAACAATAAAAAAACCAAACAACCCGATCAAAAAATGGCCAGAGGATATGAACAGACATTTTTCCAAGGAAGATATACAGATGGCCAACAGGCACATGAAAAGATGTTCAACATCACTAATCATCAGGGAAATGCAAATCAAAACTATGCTAAGATATCACCTTACACCCATTAGAATGGCTGTAATCACCAAGACAACAACCAATGTTGGAGAGGTTGTGGAGAAACAGGAACCCTAATTCACTGCTGGTGGGAATGCAAACTGGTGCAGCCTCTATGAAAACAGTATGGAGAGTCCTCAAAAAATTAAAAATAGAAATACCTTATAATCCAGCAATCCCACTCTTGAGCATCCACCTAATGGACATGAAATCAACCATCCCAAGAGGCTTGTGCACCCCTATGTTCATTGCAGCATTGTTCACTATAGCCAAGAAGTGGAAGCAACCCAAGTGTCCCTCGACTGATGATTGGATAAAGAAGATGTGGTATATACATACAATGGAATACTACTCAGCCATAAGAAAAGACAGAATTGTCCCATTTGCAACAACATGGATGGACCTAGAGGGTATTATGTTAAGTGAAATAAGCCAGAGAGAGAAGGACAAACACCACATGATTTCACTCATATGTGGAATATAAACGAATACACGAACAGAGAGAATTGGTTGGCGGTTACCAGGGGGAAGGGGAGTGGGGGGTGGGCACAAGGGGTGAAGGGATGCATCCATATGGTGACAGACAAATAATAATGTACAACTAAAACCCCACAATGTTATAAACTATTAAGACATCAATAAAAATTAAAAGAATAGCTCGTGATGAAATGGGAATGAAAGATCTTTCCTCACAGCGAACTCCCACCCAACTAGCTTTATAGATGAGTTCTACCTAACTTTGAAGGAATGGATCATCTGTACTTTATACAAGTTGTTTCAGAAAATAGAAAAAGAAGGCAAGCCAACTAGTTTTATGATGTTTTTACTTCAGCTAAGGACAGCACGGGAAAATAAAAATATAGGCCTCCTTCACTTAAGAATATAAATGTGAAAATCTTAAATAAAATATGGGCCAACCAAATCCAAAAGTTTATTGAAAAAGAAATTGTCCAACCCAATTCAGTCAAGTTTGTCCCAGAAATGCAAGGATGGTATGTCCCCCCACATCTTCCTTCCCACAGAACTCCATCCTGTTGGGAGCAGCATGTGCCCAGCCCCAATGGATAAGTCACAATTAGTCACTGCCATCCCCTTCTCCTTTGCCAGATACTCAGAATGCAAAGCTCCCTTGTGGCCAGAGCATCCTGATCCATTTCTGACCAATGACAAGAGGACAAGTCTGCCAGTGGAGGGGGCTTCCAGGAAAGTTTATCCTTTGCTGGTAAAAGGAGAGTCACTTCAAGTAAACCAGTTCTATGCTTCTGCTCCTGCTTCTTCACTTGCACCACCAGATTTATGCCTTTGAATGTGGCAGCCCTCTTGCAACCATGAGGTGACTAGCATAAGGACAAAAAGCCAGTGTGCTGAGAATGGCAAAATAGAAAGATAGGCTTCTTCTACTGGATGACACAATCAAGCTGCTAGACCAGCCTGAGATGGCCCACCTCCAGACTGCTTGTTAAGAGTTAATGCCCTTAGGTTTTCAGATACTATTGCTGGTATTCTGTACATGCAGCTGAGACCATTTCTACCCATCCAAATGGTTTATCATCAGAAAATCTACCAATATTATTAATTGCATCAGTGGACTAAAGGAGAAAGATCACAAGATTGTATGATCAGAAATAGAAAAAAAAAAAAAACTCATAGAGCACAATGCCTAATTTTAACTTTCTTTTCCTTTTTTTGGTGAGGAAGATTGGCCCTGAGCTAACATCTATGCCAGTCTTACTCAATTTTGTATGTGGGATGCTGCCACAGCATGGCTTTGATGAGCAGTGTGTAGGTCCATGCCTGGGATCTGAACCCCGGGCTGTTGAAGCAGAGTGTGTGAACTTAACCACTATGCCACTGAGCCAGCCCCTAATTTTACCTTTTAAAACTCCAGGAAACTAGGAATAGAAACAACTTCTCTAACTTGAAAAAGACTGTATATTAAAAACCTACAATTAACATGTTTATAGAGAACTAGAAGGATGCACAACTATGATATACAGCTATCTACTGGGGCTTTGGGGAGAAAAAAGCAAAAAAAAAAATATATATATATATATATATATGTTTAATGATGCCTTCCCTGTAAAGATGGGAATAATACAGTATTGCCACTACTGCAGTACTAGGGCTCCTGGCCAAGGTACTAAGATAAGAAAATAAAATAGGAGTGACATCAGCATCATGGCGGAGTGAGATTCCCTCTTTGAATCTCTGCCCCCTAAGACACAAGAAAAACATCATTTGCATACCAACAGAGGTCAATCAAACACTACAAAGGACTTCTAAGAAACCCTTGATGCCATACATCGGACAGTGGAGGCACTGGAAGCCCTAAAGGACATGAGGAGAGGTAAGGAGTTTTACTCCCCCTCCCCAGTCGATGGGCAAAGACAGCACAGCTTGCAGACAGAGGGGAGGAGGGGCGGCCTTCTGTGGGGAAAACTATCACCCTCCAGGTGCTCTCACAGACTGTTGAGAGATCCCCACCAGGAAGCTAGGACAGACTGTTTCGGGGGTGTGGCAAACCCCCCAAGAGAGCCAGAAAGGAAACCCCTGGGTGGAGCAGGAGAAAGAGAGAACCCCTCCCCACCCAAGTCCTGTGCTTCAGCACAATCCCTCTGGAGACTGCAGCAGGCTCAGAGCACACCACTCGTGACCTCCGCCCAGTGGCAGCAGGTGGAAATTGCAGGACCATCTTCAAGATGAAGAAAGGTAAAGGTAAATCCCTGGGATCTATGCAATGGTATATTATCTCTGCAGACCAAGAGGAAAATGACAAACACCCAGAAACCAACCCTGAAGGGACAGAAATCTATGCCTGAATGACAGAAAATTCAAAATAGCTATTATAAACAAACAACAAAATACAAGAGAACACAGAGAAACAAATCAACGAATTCAGGGATTTCTTTACAAAAGAGATTGAAACCATAAAGAAAAAACGGTCAGAAATATTGGAGGTGAAAAACACAACGGATGAGATAATGGAAAAACTGGAGTCTTTAAAGAACAGAACTGACAATATGGAGGAAAGAATTAGCATTATCGAGGATAGCCACGCAGAAATGCTCCAGATAGAGGAGGAGAGAGAGCTAAGACTAAAAAGAAATAAAGAAATTCTTCGAGAAATATCAGACTCAATGAGGAAAAGCAACATAAGGATAATAGGTATTCCAGAAGGAGAAGAAAGAGAAAAAGGAGCAGAGAGTTTCTTCAAAGAAATAATAGCTGAGAACTTCCCAAACCTAGGGAATGAGATGGAAATAACTGAATGAAATCAATAGATCACCTAAATATATAAACAGGAATAGACAAACAGCACGCCACATAATAGCTAAGTTGACAAGACTTAGTGACAAGGAAACAATATTAAGGGCAGCTAAACAAAAAAACAAAATAACATACAAAGGAAACCCCATCAGGCTCTCAGCTGATTTCTCAACAGAAACTCTACAGGCTAGGAGAGACTGGAATGATATATTCAAAATCATGAAAGACAAAAACCTTCGGCCAAGAATACTTTATCCAGCAAAAATATCCTTCAAATATGAAGGAGAAATAATAACTCTCCCTGATAAACAAAAGCTAAGAGAGTTCATCACCACAAGACCCCCACTACAAGAAATGCTCAAGAAGGCCCTTAGGCCTGAAAAAAAAAAAGCAAAAGAGAAAGGGGATACAAAGCTTTCAGCAAGGAGAAAAGCAAGGAGACTAAACCAGAACAAACGACAGTTGGAAAACATCATAATTAAAAAATTAATTCAAGCTCATCACTGTAAACACACACTCACGACACAAGATGGAATAAGTAGTGACAACAACAAATAAGGGGGGGAAGAGGAAAGGGATTGAATCGACTCAGCCTAAGGAAACAAGAGGCATCTGAAAATGTACTATCTTATCCAGGAGATCTTTTATATAAACCTCATGGTAACCACTAAACAAATAACCAGAAGAGAACCACATATGACAAATAAACAGAAAACTAAGAGAATCATCATGCAGAAATGCCAAACTGAATTGGCAGTCCGAAACACATGCAACAAGAAACAAAGGAAATGCAAAAGAACCAGAAAATGAACAATAAAATAGCAACATTAAACCCTTATATATCAATAATCACTCTAAATGTAAATGGATTGAATTCTCCAGTCAAAAGACACAGAGTGGCGGGATGGATTAAAAACCAAGATCCAACAATTTGCTGCCTCCAGGAAACACATCTCAGCTCTAAAGACAAACACAGACTCAAAATAAAAGGATGGAAAATGATACTCCAAGCTAATGGTAAACAAAAGAAAGCAGGAGTTGCCATACTTATATCAGACAAAGTAGACTTCAAGATAAAAAAGGTAATGAGAGACAAAGAAGGGCAATATATAATGATAAAAGGGACACTTCACCAAGAAAACATAACACTTATAAATATCTATGCACCCAACACAGGAGCACCAAAGTACATAAAACAACTGTTAAAAAACCTAAAAGGAGATATTAACAATAACACAATAATAGTAGGGGATCTTAACACCCTCCTTACTTCAATGGATAGATCATCCAGACAAAAAGTCAATAAGGAAATAATGGACTTAAACAAAAAACTAGACGCGATGGACTTAATAGATATACACAGAGCACTCCCCCCAAAAACAGCAGATTACACATTCTTCTCAAGTGCGCATGGAACATTCTCAAGGATAGACTATGTGTTAGGAAACAAGGCAAATCTCTATAAATTTAAGAAGATTGAAGTCATTACAAGCATCTTTCCTGATCATAATGCTGTGAAACTAGAAATCAGCTGCAAGGAAAAAACTAGGAAAGTGACAAAGATGTGGAGACGAAACAACATGCTACTGAACAACCAATGGATCGTTGATGAAATTAAAGGAGAAATCAAAAGCTATCTGAAGACAAATGAAAAAGAAAATACACCATATCGACTCATATGGGATGCAGCAAAAGCGGTCCTGAGAGGGAAATTCATAGCAATACAAGCTCACCTTAACAAACAAGAAAAATCCCAAATAAATAACCTTAAATTGCATCTACAGAATTAGAAAAAGAAGAACAGACAAAGCCCCGAATCAGCAGAAGGAGGGAAATAATAAAAATCAAAGCAGAAATAAATGAAATTGAAACAAACAAAAAAAAAAACAGTAGAAAGGATCAATGAAACAAAGAGCTGATTCTTTGAGAAGATAAAATTGACAAACCCTTAGCCAGATGCACTAAGAAAAAAAGGGAGAAGACTCAAATAAATAAAATTAGAAATGAAAGAGGAGAAATTACAACAGTTACCACAAAAATACAAGGGATTATTAGGGAATACTTTGAAAAACTTTACGCCAACAAATTGGACAACTTAGAGGAAATGGACAAATTCTTGGATGCATACAACCTCCCAAAACTGAATCAAGAAGAAATAGAGAATCTGAATAGACCAATCACAAGTAAAGAGATTGAAACAGTAATCAAAAACCTCCCAAAAAATAAAAGCCCAGGACCAGATGGCTTCCCTGGAGAATTTTACTAAACATTCAAAGATTTAGCACCTATCCTTCTCAAACTATTCCAAAAAATAGAGGAAGATGGAATACTTCCTAACACATTCTATGAGGCCAACATCATCCTGATACCAAAGCCAGACAAGGACAATACAAAGAAGGAAAACTACAGGCCAATATCACTGATGAACATAGACGCAAAAATCCTCAACAAAATATTGGCAAACCGAATACAGCAATACATCAAAAAGATCATATACCATGACCAAGTGGGATTTATACCAGGGACACAGGGATGGTTCAACATCCACAAACCAATCAACGTGATACACCACATTAAGAAAATGAAGAATAAAAACCACATGATCATCTCAATTGAGGCAGAGAAGGCATTCGACAAGATCCAGCTCAATTTATGATAAAAACTCTCAACAAAATGGGTATAGAAGGAAAGTACCTCAACATAATAAGGGCCATATATGACAAACCTACAGCAAACATCCTACTCAACAGGGAAAAACTGAAGCCATTCCTTTGAGGACAGGAACAAGACAAGGGTGCCCACTCTCACCACTCTTATTCAACATAGTACTGGAAGTTCTGGCCAGAGCAATTAGGCAAGAAAAAGGAATAAAAGGACTCCAAATAGGCAATGAAGAAGTGAAACTCTCACTATTTGCAGACAACATGATCTTATACATAGAAAACCCAAAAAAATCCCTTGGAAAACTACTAGAAATAATCAACAACTACAGCAAAGTGGCAGGGTATAAAATCAACTTACAAAAATCAGTTGCATTTCTATACACTAATGATGAACTAACAGAAAGAGAACTCAAAAAGACAATCCCATTTAAAATTGCAACAAAAAGAATAAAATATCTGGGAATAAATTTAACCAAGGAGGTAAAAGACCTATACAATGAAAACTATAAGACACTATTGAAAGAAATCGAGGAAGACATAAAGAAATGGAAAAATATTCCATGCATATGGATTGGAAGAATAAACATAGTTAAAATGTCCATACTACCTAAAGCAATCTACAGATTCAATGCAATCCCAATCAGAGTCCCAATGTCATTCTTCACGGAAATAGAACAAAAAAATACTGAAATCCATAGGGGGCAAGAAAAGACCCCGAATAGCTAAAGCAATCCTGAAAAAAAAGAACACAGCTGGAGGCATCACAATCCCTGATTTCAAAATATACTATAAAGCTACAGTAATCAAAACAGCATGGTACTGGTACAAGAATAGACATACAGATCAATGGAACAGAATTGAAAGCCCAGAAATAAAACCACACACCTATGGACAGCTAATCTTCGACAAAGGAGCAAAGAACATACAATGGAGAAAGGGAAGTCTCTTCAATAAATGGTGCTGGGAAAATTGGACAGCAACATGCAAAAGAATGAAAGTAGACCATCCCCTATCACCATACACAAAAATCAATTCAAAATGGATCAAAGACCTGAAAGTGAGACCTGAAACTATAAAAATCCTGGAAGAAAATATAGGCAGTACACTAATTGACAGCGGTCATAAAGGGATCCTTTCAGATTCCATGTCTACTCAGGCAAGGGAAACAAAAGAAAAAATAAACAAGTGGGACTTCATCAGACTACAGAGCTTCTACAAGGCAAATGAAACCAGGATCAAAATAAGTAGACAACCCACCAGCTGGGAGAAAATATTCGCAAATCGTTTATCTGACAAGGGATTAATCTCCGTAATATATAAATAACTCATACAACTGAGCACCAAAAACCAAACAACCCGATCAAAAAATGGCCAGAGGATATGAACAGACGTTTTTCCAAGGAAGAGATACAGATGGCCAATAGACACATGAAAAGATGTTCAACATCACTAATCATCAGGGAAATGCAAATCAAAACTACACTAAGATATCACCTGACACCCATTAGAATGGCTATAATCACCAAGACAAAAAACAACAGATGCTGGAGAGGTTGTGGAGAAATGGGAACCCTCATTCACTGCTGGTGGGAATGCAAACTGGTGCAGCCTCTATGAAAACAGTATGGAGACTCCTCAAAAAATTAAAAATAGAAATACCTTATGATCCAGCAATCCCACTCTTGGGCATCTACCCAAGGGACGTGAAATCAACCATCACAAAAGGCTTATGCACCCCTATGTTCATTGCAGCATTATTCACTATAGCCAAGAAGTGGTAGCAACCCAAGTGTCCCTTGACTGATGATTGGTTAAAGAAGATGTGGTATATATATACAATGGAATACTACTCAGCCATAAGAAAAGACAGAATTGTCCCATTTGCAACAACATGGATGGACCTAGAGGGTATTATGTTAAGTGAAATAAGCCAGAGAGAGAAGGATAGACAGTGCATGATTTCACTCATATGTGGAATATAAATGAACACACGGATAGAGAGAACTGGTTGGTGGTTACCAAGGGGAAGGGGAGTGGGGGGTGGGCACAAGGGGTGAAGGGATGCATCCACATGGTGATGGACAAAAACTAGTGTACAGCTAAAATCGCACAATGTTATAAACTATTAAGACATCAATTTAAAAAAAAACTTTTTTTAAAGCAAAAAGAAAATACGGGCTGGCCCTGTGGCATAGTGGTTAAGTTCGGTGCATTCACCTTAGGTGGCCTGGGTTTGTGGGTTCAGATCCTGGGTGCAGACCTCCACCATTCATCAGCTATGCTGTGGTGGCAACCCACATATGAAGTAGAGGAAGACTGGCAACAGGTGTTAGCTCAGGGCTAATCTTCCTCAGCAAAATAAACAAATAAATAATTTTTAAACAAGAAAATGAAATAAGCAGTATAGAGTCAGGAAAGGAAAAGATAAATCTGTTGTTATCTGTGATGATATGATTACCTATGTAGAAAATCTACCAGAAACAATAAACAATCCATTAGAACCAATAGGATAGTCAGGGGCTTTGCTGGATACAAGAAAAACTTAATACTAATAGCTCTCCTCTACACTGGCATAATCAACTAGGAATTATAGAAAACAAAATATCATTCACAATAGTAACAAAATCTATAAAGTATTCAGAACTAAAGAATATTCTTTACATTTATGTAAAAGCTTTATAGAAAAAAAATTGAAATTGTTAAAGTTTCAGTATAAAAGTTCAGTATAAATGGAGAGAGAAACTATTTGGATGGGTCAACCCAATATTATAAAGATGTCAATTCTCCTCAAAATAACATATAAGTTAAATTTTCGGGAATTTGACAATATGAGAGAATAAAGATACATGAATAGTCATATCAGTTTTGAAAAAGAAAAGAGGAGGGAATCACCCTGCCAGATATTAAAATATACCACAGAAGTCATAGCAAACAAACAACAAACACACACACACAAAAACACAACTGGTACTGCTTGGTAACTGACAAATAAAAGAAGGAAACTGAATAGAGAACACAGAAACTGATGATGTGCACACGGAAGCTTGATACAGGATAAAGATAGGATGACATCAGTTAGATTAGCGCAGGTTAGATTAGCAGGTAGGGTAAGTAGCTGCCTCACTCAATGGAAAAAGAAGAAATAAAGCTGTATCCCTACCTCACACCACATATAAAAGTAAACTCTAGATGGATCAAAGACTTTAAAACAAAAGGTTAAATTATAAAGCTAATAGAAGAAAATGTAGGAGAGTATTTTTGTGATCTTGCAGTGGGATTTCCTTTTTAATTTTTTCTTTTTTGCTGAGGAAGATTAGCCCTGAGCTAATATCTGTGCCCATCTTCCTCTATTTTGTATATGGGATGCCGCCACAGCACGGCTTGACAAGCGAGGCATAGATCCGCACCTGGGATTTGAACCTGCGAATCCCAGGCTGCTGAAGTGGAGGGTGCAAACTTAACCACTACACTACTGGGCCGGCTCTGGGGTGAGATTTTCTTAAATAAGATACCAAACCCACAAACTTTAAAAGGAAACATTGATGGATTTGAATATATTAAGAATTTCTGCTCAGCGAAGGATATCACAGACCTACCCACTGTTGCTTGCCTACTCTGCTGACATTAATTCATTCATTTATTCAAGAATTTTTTTTTTTTTTGTGAAGAAGACCAGCCCTGAGCTAACATCCATCGCCAATCCTCCTCTTTTTGCTGAGGAAGACCGGCCCTGGGCTAACATCTGTGCCCATCTTTCCTCTATTTTATATGGGACGCCACCACGGCGTGGCTGATGAGCAGTGCATCGGCGGGCGCCCGGGATCCGAACCTGCAAACCCTGGGCTGCCAAGCGCGGACTAAACCGCTGTGCCACCGGGCGGCCCCTATTCAAGAAATTTTTATTAAGCACTATGCCAGCACTGGGGCTACAACACTGACCAAAGTTCACAACAGGGAATGTGATCCCTGCAGAAATGTGGCTGGACTGGCATTGCTGAGCAAGATGGCAGGAGGAGTACATTCTCCAAAAGTGGCATCTTTTCAGCAAATGTGCAGGTAGTATTTTGGCAGGATCATTGTTAAGACTATAATAAAAAACACTAGAGGAAGCATACAAAAGCAAGACATGAGACACACAGAGAGAAGCCAAAGGAGGTGTCTTATTCAATGTGATTGTTTCTCCCTCAGCCAATGCAGCAGTTTCTACCCCCTAGAGCATGGGCTGTTTCTGAGTGCCTGCTGTCTGTCCCAAAGCTTGCCATCTAGAGGGGTAGGCAGACATCAAAACAAAGTATCATAATAGCTTTGGCAGGGTTGTAGGAACTTACAATACAGTAACTAATCCAGTCTAGAGAGCTCAAAGAACAATTTCGCTCCTGGAATTCAGCCAGAACTAGAGCCACCAAATCCACCACATCCCCACTGATAGAGCGCTCATGCTTCGAGTCCAAGAGACCCCAGGGGACAGCTTCATTAGTGGCTCTGCCATGCAAACCCTGGATAGAAACATTCCATTCCATCTGCTAACACTCAGGATCAGTTCCACGAAACCCCACTTCTGATTCTAATTTTTCAGTCAGGTTCTTTTGGTTACAAGGAAAAGGAATAAACTTAAATCACCAAAAAAATAATTTTTCAACCTTCATGACAATAATTTATTCAGGCGAGAATTATCAATGGATGCTGCAACTTGTGGGCCCAAGTTTGATTAGGAACGAATATTACATAGTATCAAAATATTTCCCCCACAAAAATGCTTCTTAGTTACAAAAGGAAAAATAGAATTCTTTTTTGTGTGTGTGTGAGGAAGACTAGCCCTGAGCTAATATCTGTTGCCAATCCTCCTCCTTTTTGCTTTTTTTCTCCCCAAAGCCCCAGTAGATAGTTGTATGTCATAGTTGTTCATCCTTCTAGTTGCTCTATGTGGGACACCTCCTCAGCATGGCTTGATGAGTGGTGTGTTGGTCCATGCCCAGGATCGAAACCAGCGAACCCCAGGCCACCAAAGCAGAGCACGCGAACTTAACCGCTATGCCACCAGGCCAGCCCCTCAAATATTTTTTGCAGCCAGCAATTTATATAAACAGCAAGTCTACAGATTACAAGTCTACAGGCTCAAGTGTCCACCTCTTGTCTGCCACCAGTGGTGAGCAGATAGGGCCAGGCTCACGTGGTCGCATGGTGCCCCTTCGGGGGACAGGAGGTGGGACATTTTCATCATTAGAAAGGGCAGTGGGGGCTGACCCCATGGCATAGTGGTTAAGTTCAGGGCACTCCGCTTCAGTGGCCCGAGTTTGCAGGTTTGGATCCCAGGCATAGACCTACACCACTCATCAGCCATGCTGTGGTGGTGACCCACATACAAAATAGAGGAAGATTGGCACAGATGTTAGCTCAGGGCTAATCTTCCTCAAGCCAAAAAAAAAAAAGAGAGAGAGAGAGGAAAACTGGCAACAGATGTTAGCTCAGGGCAAATCTTCCTCAGCAGGAAAAAAAAAAAAGAAAGGGAAGTTGACCAACAGACATGGTGGCTGACTTTCTGAAATAGGCACCTAACCTGGTCTGGGGAAGTCCTAAAAGGCTTTTTGGAGGAAGAAATTCTGGGCTGGAACTTTCCAGGTAAGTAAGAATTAGGCAGAAGGGGATACAGGGTGAGAAGAGAGTTGGCACGAGAATGAGAATGATCTTGAGTGAAAGGCGGAGTGTTAAGAGATGGGGCTGGACCAGTAGGCAAGAATCAGATCACACTGGACGCCATAGGCCAAGTTAGGGATCTAAGACTTTCTCCTGAGAGCTATAAGGAGCCATTGATGAGTTTCAAGCAGTGGAAGGATGTGAGCAAATCTGCAGTTCTGAAAGACCACTCCAGTGGGGAATGGGGAGAAGAAGGGAAGTCAGCAAGTTGGGAGACCAGCTGGGAGCTGAGCAGTGAAGCAGTAGAGAGAAGGTGGCACCCTGGACTAGGAATGGTGGCAGCGATGATGGAAAGAAGTGGATTTGAGAGAGATTCGGAGGTAAAATCAGTGGGACTTGGTGACAGGTTGGATGTGGGGATGAAGGAGGGGAGGCACTAAGGATGACTATCAAGGATTTTGTTTGTATTGATTGAATGGCTAGATAAATGAGTGGATGATGGTACCATTTACCAGGTTGGACAACACAAGAGGATAAGCTATTTGGAGAGAGATGATGAGCTCAATTTTGAACATATTGTTTTAGTGCCTGTGGGACAGCCAAGAAATTCAAAAGGCAGTAGGATATGTGTGTTTGGGTCTCAGGAGAGGGGTCTGAGCTACAGATAAAGATTTGAGAGTCACTGGGGTTGAGGTGGTGGTTGAAGGCAAGGGCATGGATGAGGATAATCTCAGGTGTTTGTGTAGCATAAGAAGAGGGCCAAAGACCAAACTCTGGGGGAAGGTTAATTTTTCATGAAGGGCAGAGGAAGAGGAATCCACAAAGGAGATTGAGAAGGGCCAGCCAGAGAGGTAAGAGGAAAACAAGGGAAATTAGTGTCATGAGTCCCAAGGTGGCAGTGACCATGGGGATGCAGGCTGCAGGAAACAAGTAAGATCATAATGGAGAGATGTCCAGTGGATGCAGAGGAGTGGGGGGCACTGGTGACCTTGGCAAGAACTAAGCCAATGGAGTTGTGGGGGGAACCAGCCTAGAATGGGGTGAAGGCAGAGGGAATGAGGATTAAAATTAGGCAACTCTAAGAATGTAGCTGCGAAGGGGAAGTGAGAGTGGCAGCTGGAGAGGTTTTTTAAGAGCTGAATGAGGGTGGTGGTTGAAGGAGTCACTCCCAATCTCCCCAGAGTAGAAGGAAAGTGGGAGAGAATAGAGCCAAAAGAAGGGCTTAGGGGAAAGTTGTGGAAGGAGGTGATAAGGGCCTGTGTCCGGAGGGAGACTGTTCCCCAGGTCACAGGAATCCCTATCAGGCTGACATTTCCTCTCCGTCCCCACCCCCTTCCTGCCTTCCCTGAAGCTGGAAGAGAGAAGAACCAAGTCACACCGTGGAAGAAGCCCTGTGCCTTCAGAGGTCTTTCTGCCTGCCTGTAAGCTGGGGTTGGGGCTGGGGGCAAGGGGGGTCTGTGGGAGGCATAAGAGCCAAGGACCTGGAGCTAGCAGTTTAGGCTTTTGGGAGCAAGGGTAACAGAGGGGAGTGGAGAGATTGGGAGGTATGGGAGCTGAGTTTCTGGGAAGGATCCTAGAAGCAGCAGTGGGGGCTAGGGCCTGAGGGAATAATGCTGGGGGCCAGTGGGGTGCCCACTCAAGACCCCCTCACCCACAGGTCCCCATGCCTCTCCTCCTCCTGCTGCTCCTGCTGCCAAGCCCTTCACACCCCGAATCCGTCTGTGAGGTCTCCAAAGTGGCCAGAGTGGAAGTAAACTGTGATAATCGGCAGCTGAAGACGCTGCCTCCAGATCTGCCAGCAGACACAGCCATCCTCCGCCTGGATGAGAACCCCCTGGGCAACTTCTCTATCGCATCCCTAGTGCCTCTGACTCGCCTCACTCAGCTGTACCTGTCTAAATGCCAGCTGACTGACCTGTGGACTGATGGGATGCTGCCACTGCTGGATGCCTTGGATATATCCCACAACAAGTTGGAAAGCCTGCCCTTGCTAGGACAAGCACTGCCAGCACTCACTACCCTGGACGTCTCCTCCAACAGGCTGACCTCCTTGTCTCCTGGTGCCCTGGACGGCCTGAGCAAACTTCAAGAACTCTCCCTGCGTAGCAATAAGCTGAAGACTCTGCCCCCTGGGCTCCTGAAGCCCACAGCCCAGCTGAAGAAGCTCAATCTGGCTGAAACCGGGTTGCACGAGCTGCCCCCTGGGCTCCTAGATGGGTTGGAGGACCTCGACACCCTCTACCTCCAAGGGAACCAGCTGCACACGATACCAAAGGGCTTCTTTGGGCAGCTCCTCCTGCCTTTTGTTTTTCTCCACGACAACCCCTGGAAATGCAACTGCGAGATCCTCTATTTCAAGCGCTGGCTGCAGGACCACGAAAAAAATGTCTACTTATGGAAGAATGATACGGACGTCAAGGCCATGACCCCCAATGTGGAAAGTGTGCAATGTGCCAACGAACCCGTCTACACCTACCCAGGGAAGGACTGCCCCACCCCTGATTATGGGGATGAGTTAGACTATGATAACTATGAAGATGAGGACCAGAAGGGTGATAAGGTGACTGACACAAGGGCTATGGTCAGGTTCTCTACCAACACTGAAGTCCACATAACCCACCGAGGCCTACTCTACTCAGAACCTACTGCTTCTCTAGACAGCCAAATACCCTACCTGCCCCCAACCCAAGAGTCCACTCAGAAACAGACCACATTCCCAGCTGTCACAGAATTCATCATATTCTCCCCAACTCCAAACCCCACTACTGAACCCACCACCATGCCGACCACCCCAGAGCCCACAACCCCAGAACCCACCACAATCCCTAAAGCCTCAGTCCCTACTAACTTAGAACCCGCAACCACCACCCATGAGCCCAACTACTTGAAGAGGGGTGGGGTGGCTCAAGAGAATTTGGGTGGCTCCAGAAATGACCCTTTTCTCAACCCTGATTTTTGCTGCCTCTTCCCCCTGGGCTTCTACATTTTGGGTCTCCTCTGGCTCCTGTTTGCCTCCGTGGTCCTCATCCTGCTGCTGACCTGGGTCCAGCACGTGAAACCACAGGCCCTGGACTTTGGTCAGTCTGCTGCCCTGGCCACAGCCACACACACCACACATCTGGAGCTGCAGAGGGGAAGGCAAGTGACTGTGCCCCGGGCCTGGCTGCTCTTCCTTCAAGGGTCACTCCCCACCTTCCGCTCTAGCCTTTTCCTGTGGGTACGGCCTAACGGCCGTGTGGGGCCTCTGGTGGCAGGACGGCGGCCCTCAGCTCTGAGTCTGGGTCGTGGTCAGGACCTGCTGGGTACAGTGGGCGTTAGGTACTCTGGCCACAGCCTCTGAGGGGGGTGGTTTGGGGACCTTGAGAGGCTCTGATGGACTTTCCTATTGGGATCTAGCTGGGGGTGGGGGGTAGGTAAGGAGCACGGGGTCAGGAGGAGGTCTTAATTACTTTTCCTTTATCAGAAGCCTCCTCTTCACACCACAGGCACACAACCCCAGACCCAGCAAGTCAGGAGGGGTAGTGAGATGGAGGAGTTGGGTGGGTTATAGAACAAAGCTCTCAATGCTGCATGTTTTTTTTTTTTTTCCCCCAGACCACTAGTTTACTACCATCACTTCTGGGAAGTTTTAGGAGAAAGCAAGTAATGAATAGAATAGAGCATGGTTCTGACATGTATCTGCGCACTGAAGAAAACTGGGAAAGGGATTTAGCAAGATGTGAGCCCTGACTGTCTCTGGGTGGGATGAATAGGGGGTTTTTTCTTTTCCTCTGCTTAGCATTTTCTAGTTTTCCACAATCGTATATTATTTGTATAATAAACAATCATTTAAAAAAGAAAATTTAGTTTCTTTTGGAGAGGGAGAGTGGCTGGGGCACCTGTCACCAGCATTTCAAGGCCCCAACTGCCCTCACCCTACTTACACTGCTCACCCCAAACAGCTCTAGTCTTAGCCTGCACTTCCCCTGCCTGGGTGCCTTCTTCTCTCCTCCAGGGGTGACCACCCACCAGGCCACACCAAGCACCAGTTCCAGCTCAAGAAACATGTTTCTCTGGAGCATAGTGACATTGCTGAGGCCTACCCGCCTGCAGCCTGCAGTACTAGGAGAGAAGGCGGCTGCCTGCTCACACCTGCAGCCTCAAAAAATGCAGTTCTCCTGCTTTGCCCAGCTCAGAGGGACAGGAGAAGGGTGTGGGCCTAGCGGCGTGTGCCATCTTGGTGGGTTTTACTGAATAGTCCCAGGTTTCCTGCTCTCAGGCTAGGACGCAGAGAAATGGAACCCACTGCTCTCCATTACGCCATAGATTCTGCCATTCCCTTTACCACACTGGGTGGGGCTTTCTCTTCTACCTTGTCTCCAGCCCAAACCAAAGATTGGAGCTCAGAGAATGGGAGTGAAGGCTGAGCCTTTCTGGCTCCACAGAGACCCCCTCCTCCAGATGGTGCTGGAAGAATCTTCCTACCTGGAAAACCTGACTGCATCTCTCTCCTGCTTTGAACTCTTCCCTGGGTAGAGGACAGTCTTGACCTTGGCAATCAAGGATTTCTGTGCACTGACCCCACCTTGCAGTCCAGCTTCGACAGACTTCACAACCTGTGCTCCAGCTATTGCAAACTGCACAGATCACCTGTTTCCCAGCGTTTCTCCTTTAAGCCTTTGCTCTCATGTCAGCCAGAAGTGCGGCCCCGTCCTCTTCCCCAACCAGCCTAACTGCTACTTTGCACAGGTCTCTTCCCCCAGGCTGGGCCAGGTGCTCCAAGTTACCCTGCAACCGTCTATTGCTACCCTCCCAGTTTCCCAACAGCTCCTGTGTCATCTTCCCTTCTGGACTTGGAACTCCTTAAGGACAAGGTCCAGGCTCCAAGTGTCTCAAACTGGCCCCTATGGCCCAGGCCAGCATGAGCGCGGAGGGGTAAGCAGAGACGCAGAGGCGGGAGGGCCCAGCAGGGATGCCAGGCTGCGAGGCTCCACCTCTTCTTCTTTTGACAAGGCCCTGCCAAGGGGGTAGCTCCCACCTGCTGCCTGCCTGTCCCCTGGCCTGGCTTGAAGCCTTTGGGCCTCCTGCTGCCCAGCCCTCCTTCCAGTTGACCTTCCCATGCCCTTTTTTGCCCTGGGAAGTTTTTAGGCTCCTCAAGGGCAGGGCCTGGGAATCACACATCTCCTTCTAAAGAAACAGATAAGGCAGAACTCTCCCCAGCCTGGGGCCCAGATCAAGTCCCTAACACCCTTGCTTTCCTCAAGCCTCCAGGCTTTGGGGCCCTGCCCCTCCCCCCCGCCACAGGTCAACCTTCCCCTCAGAGCTTCTTTATTCTCTCCCTCTTTAGGCTGCAAAAGCAGTCAAGACCCCAGAGGCTTTTCCTGGGATTACATGAGATGACCCGCGCGTCTGTCTGTCTGTCGCATTCTCTTGGAAGCAGCACACAGGGCCTGCAGTCTTGGTTTTCCTCACCCTGTCACGTGCTGCAACAAGACTCATTTATGTAGCATTTGCATAAAACCAGTGGGTGCTTGTTCTTTAATAATTTTTCTTAAAAACTCCAGTTCCTGTTCTTCAGGGGCATCTGCATCTTTGTCCAGTCTCCTCCCCCTCCTGCTCCAACAACTCTCCAGATTTGGAGTGGTATCATCAATCCAATTTATTGATTTATGCCCTCAGTGAGGTGGAGGGAGGAAGGGCCACATCCTCCCACTGCAGACCCTTTGACCATCTTGACAGCTTCTGCTCTCTCCTGTCCCCTCAGCTCTGCCTCGGTTTCCCCACTGAGAAGGGGGGATCTTCTGCTGTCCTATGTGTCCTGAAACTAACACCCAAAAGGAGGCCAGAAATCCTCAGGGAGTTTCCCAATTCCCCCCAAGGCACCAGCAGGGACAGAGAGGTCATGAGGACCAGGACAAGCAGGGCAAGCTGGAGCAGGGGTAGGACAGACCAAAGTCCTTTACCGCAGAGGGGGCACCACACTGTGGAAGGAAAATAAATAGAGGGGCCCAGGGCAGCAGAGTCCAGGCCCCCGGGGGGGGCACTGACTGTAGGAGCAGCGGGTGAGTGGGAGCCCCGGCACACCATCCCAGGCCCCTCGCCCGCCTCAGCCACTGAGGAAGAGACGCTTGTAAGCTTTGTTCATCTGCTCCAAGAAGATGAAGGTGAGGACGGTGTGGGGGCCCAGGCGGGCATAGTACGGTGTAAAGCCCTTCCACAGGCTGAAGAAGCCCTCGTAGCGGACGACCTTCACCAACACATCCTAGACAGGCAGGCAGAGCTCTGAGGCTAGGACCTGGCCTCTGGGGCCATGTCCCTCTTACCCAGCCACCCTCACTGCCCTCCCAGGGCATCCAATCCTCCAGCCCAAGCACCCAGCCCTGCTTCCTCACCAGTCCGTTCTTGTATTCTGGCTTCCCATCAATCATTCGCATGTTCTGGATCCTGAAGGAGAGGAAGTAGGGGCATGAGCGACATAAAGGGAGCCCTGCTATCCCTCTCCAGACCCAGGCCTGCATAGCGCTCACCGGGTCTTGACAATGTCCACGGGCATGGAGGCGGCAGTGGTGACCAGGCCGCTGATCATGCTGGCACAAAAGTGGCACAGGATGTTGTCAGAGAAGTAGCCTGGGGGAGGTGGAGCAGGGGGTGGCAGTCAGCTCGGAGCTGGCCCAGGCCAGGCTGGGAGCTGAGGGCCCAGCATCTGGATCTCACCTGAGTCCAGTAAGAACTGCTTGGATTGGGAGTAGGAGGCGAGCTGAGCAGCATTGACAACGACAGCCCGAGCCATGGTAGGAATACAGCCCTGGGGTGGGAGAGTGGGAGAAAAGTCAGAAATGCCCAAGACCTGACCCCATATCCCCCAAGTCTCCAGCCCCTTCACTCACCCTCCATAGTGTGAGAACCCCCTCCTCCCGGACGATTCGAATCAGGGCATTAAACACGTTTTTGTAGCCACGGCGCTGGTCAGCTGGAAGCCTGGTGGGAAGGCAGGGAGAGGCCAAGCTCAGGATAGACCACCCTGCCCCACAGGAGCAAAGAAAGGGAGGCCAGAACAAGTGAATGCTCTGCTCTAGATCTAGGGTAAGAAATCGGTCCTTTCATTCCAGATTCCAGGGAATGGGGCTGGGGGCAGACTCAGACCTGGAACTCACCGGCCATCGGCAGTCATGCGGATAAGAGCCACCTCAGCTGGTGTTCCCACAAAGGCACCAGTTGCACCTGCAGTCATGCCAATCACAGCCTTCAGCAGAAAGCCTGGGGGTGTACCATCAGCCCCAGTCAGGCGCTCAAACAGCACGGTATAGATGCCGAGGCGAGTAGTGGTGTACGTGGCCTGGCGCAGCAGGCCTGCTGACAGCCTGCGGAGTGAAGGGGTCAGCGCATCAGGCCAAGGTCTGGAGCTGCCAACCATATCCTACCCCTCACCCTGTGGTATGGCCCCAATACCCAGTGTAAATGCCCCTCAGTCCTTCTGCCTTCAGGATGCTGGTGAGGGCATGGAAGCTGGTTTTATACTCTCGTGTCTTGGCTCCTTCCCCACTTAGCTGCATCCGGTTCTTCACCAGGTCCAGGGGCTGCACAAAAACTGTAGCTCCCATCCTGGAGGAAGACAGGGATGGAGTCAAGGGCCAGGTATCCCAGATCTACCAATGCCCAATGGAACCTGGCAACAAGGGGTCACAAAGGGCAGGGCCTGCCATGCGATTGACTAAGTGTTCAGGAGGCTGGTGGGCATGTGTACAAGAGTCTCTGTGTGTACCAAGAGCAACGGGTCTGAAAAGTCCAGGGGTCCAGTAGAAGCCATGCAATGAAAGTGCTCAGTGCAGCTCCAAGGAGGTCAAGCAGCGACCTGGGACTGCATGCAGTCTGACCCAGGAAGGAAAGGTGGACATTCATGACCTGAGACTCCACGTAGTCCGGCCAGAGCTCCACGCAATGACCTGGAACCCCATAGAGCCCGGCAGAGCCAAGAAATGGTTTGGGAAACTCAGGCGGTCCGACAGGGACTATGCAATGACCCTGCATGCAGCCCAGTAGGGGCCCTGCAATGGGTGAAAAGATCCTGGCAGCCCATCAAGGACCTTGCAATACCCTGGGGACCGCGCTGACCCCATGCCGGCTCGGTTTACTGCAACAGACCCAAGGATGAACCGGGCCCGGTTCCTCGCACCCGTCCCTTCATCCTCCTCTCCCATCCCTGGGGCCTGAGCTTACCCGGCCAGGCCCCCAAACAGGAACTTGACGGACTTAGGGGAGGTACGGGCCTTCCCGTCCATCCCGCCAGCCCCAGGACTCGCCGTCACCGCCATCGCGACTCAATGGCCCCCAGCTCCGAGTCCTGTGCGCGCGCGGCCACGCTCGCGCCCAAGGTGACACCGCGCGCGCAACAGGGGAAGGGCGCGCGCGCGTGCACGCCCCTCAGGCTCTCAGGACCAGCACAAGCGGGAAGCTGGCGCAGGCGCAGGCGCTGGCGCGCAGCGCAAAGGCGGCCGGGAGTAAGGCGGAGCTGAAGGAGGAGCTTCAAGGATGGGTGCGGGAAGGGGTGTGGCGAATTTAGAAAGCCAGAGGATAGACGCAGTTTTTACCGAATTGGAATCGCGGGAAAATAAGCGAGGGTGTTATCTGGAGATCTCGCGAGATCGAGTGAGCTAGGCTAGCCAGAGTTGGGAGGTCTCTCGTGATAGATACGGCAAGATTTCAGCGGGTGGGAGGGAAGTGTGGTGAGGACTCTCGCGAGATCTGAAAGTACCGCAGCGGCGGCGCCGGCCAGAGGGAGAGGTTTGTAAACTCTGGAGCTCCAGGATCCCGGGCACTAAAGGGAAACGACTAGGTCGTCTTCTGGGGCTTCAGTGCTTCTCCTATCTTCACAGGCGCTCCCTCCACCTCTAACCTTTCTTTTAACCGGCCTTTTAGGACCGGAAGTCCTTCATCGTGAGCGTCCAATGCTGGAAGCGGCCTGACTTTCTTTACCGGAAACCTCTTTCCAGGGGAGAGGAAGACGGCCCACCTGGCCGGAAGTCCCACCTCCTCGAGCTCCCCCACCCTTCCCCAAGTTTTTCTGTCACCTGTGTTGTCTCCGTCACCTTTCCCCGTTTTACCCCTATTCCAGAAAAGGATACATTTAGTGTCTCCCTCCCAGCTCCACTAAACTGGTTGGATATCTCACTCCCCGAGTCAAGGTTCCTTCCCCGCGCCCCCATGTAGCTGGGAAGGGACCTGGGGGTGGCTGGACCCCTGGGATCCTGAAAGGGGGCGGAGAGGGCGCAGAACTCCGCTTCTGCTCCTGCTACCAGGACGCGGCCTCCTCCGCCTCTTCCCTCCCGCTGCCATGCACCCTGCGGCCTTCCAGCTTCCTGTGGTTGTGGCCACTGTGCTGTGGGGAGCGGCCCCCATCCGGGGGCTCATTCGAGCGGTGAGTCTGAGGGGCAGATGGGGGAAGGGCGCTGAGGAGAGAGGTTGCAGGCTGAAGGGGAACATGGACTCTTTTGTCCGCAGACCTCGGACCACAATGCCAGCATGGACTTTGCAGACCTTCCAGCTCTTTTTGGGGCTGCTTTGAGCCAGGAGGGACTTCAGGTGATTTTCTTCCTTTTCCTGTTTCCCTAAATCCTCCATCCTTGGTAGGGGTTGAGGAGCCTTACCCTTGGGTGAAGCTGGAAGTAGGAAGAGTCCACTTATGCACTAAGTGCACATGCACATCTAGTGTGGAATCTAGAGGGAGAAGACAAAGTCTGCCCCTAGAACTCTGAGCCTTATAGGTAGACTGGGAATGGACTAAGATAAAAGGCAGGGCAAAGTGGTGTTTATCAGTAGAGTCTCTGGAGCCAGTTATTGGTTTTATGACCCTTGACAAGTTAATTATCTCTCTGAGCCCCAGTTTCTGTTACTGTAAAATGGGATAATAATAGAAATTATCTCAGTGTTGTTATGAGGATTAAATTGGATAAACAATTTTGTAGTACTTCATCACAAAGACTGCCACATAGCAAGAACTCAGGTCATAGATATCAGTATAGTTGTTTGTAAGAGGGGTAATTGGAAAATTAAAGGGAGGCGTTAAAAACAAAATTCAACCAAATTAATTTTAAAGATCTTAGTGGCTTTTTTTAATGATTCGTGAACTGGGCAGCATCCGGTCTGGTAGATGGAAAGGAGCTCCCAAGAACTGTACACAATGAAAGACTTTTATGGGCAGAGGGGGACCTGACGAAGTTATACTAGGAAAAAGCTGATTGTGGCAAGATCACCTTTCTTTAGGGGAGGACAGGGGTCTGTCAGGCAGATTACCTCACTAGTGCTGACTAGGTAATTCCACATTGACTGGTTTAAGATTCCATTCCTGGGGGAGGCTGAAACTGTAATTAAGTTAGGTATTAAGTCTCAGTTCGGCAACCTGGGGCCTAGCACGAGTGACTCCATTTTGGGCCTGTTGTCTGTTTTTTAACAGAGAGGAGTATGTTCTTTATGAGTATGTACTGGAAAGGGGAATGTGAAACAGAACTTGAGAGAAAGTGACATGGATTAGTGGAGAATTGAATTTAAATCAGTGTGAAACTGGAAGGCAGAAGAATTTGAATTAGCTTGGAGTATGGGGCATAGAAAAGCTCATCTGGGACAGGGAAAGGGATAGTGGGAGGGTCTGGTAAAGGGAGGGTTTGATGTAATTGCATCTTCAGGAGGCTAAGAGAAGAGGTAGACTTCTGAGTCAGGTGAGATGCTCAGGCCCCAGTAATGAGAAAGAAGTGAGGAATAGAGGACTTGCAGCTTGTGGGAGCCAGTGTGCTTGGTGGGGCCCTGTAGGGAGCAGAACCTAGGGAGGTGAAATTGAACTGTTGTTCGCTTTTCTTCCCCAGGGCTTCCTTGTGGAGGCTCACCCAGCCAATGCCTGCAGCCCCATTGCCCCACCACCCCCAGCCCCGGTCAACGGGTCAGTCTTTATTGCACTGCTTCGAAGATTCGACTGCAACTTTGACCTCAAGGTTGCTGAATGTGGAGTGGGATCTGGGAAACTGAGGGTAAAAAAAAAAGCACCAGTAATGAAAGGAGGTAAGGCCCATGATGGCTCCTCATCTCCTGCCTTGTCTCCCTAGGTCCTAAATGCTCAGAAGGCTGGATATGGTGCAGCTGTGGTACACAATGTGAATTCCAATGAACTTCTGAACATGGTGTGGAATAGCGGTAAGGTTGGGAGATCTGGACAGCTGGGTTTTCAGTAGCGCTCAGACTGAGAGATGGTGGGAAGACTGAAGATGTAGAGAAAAGAAGTGAATTCTTTGGGTGGGATGGGGCAGAAGAGCCAAATGCTAGGGGTACTAAAGGATTTGAGTTGAGGGTTGGGTCCCCATTGTAATGCCCTGATCCTTGCAGAGGAAATCCAGCAGCAGATCTGGATCCCATCTGTGTTTATTGGGGAGAGGAGCTCTGAGTACCTGCGTGCTCTCTTTGTCTACGAGAAGGGGTAGGATGTGTCCCTCCTCCCCACCCTTCCTTCAGCACTTCCATGCTAACCTGGAGCCCAAGCCTCAGTGCCCCAACCATTGAGCCTCAGGCCCTTCATAGTCTGCCTTTTGACTTTCTTCCCACCCCTTCCCCATCCGTGGGCCTTGTCCAGAGCCAGTTACTTTGTTCCTCTGCCTTTCCTGCCCCTCTGATACTGGTCTTCCTTTTCCCAGGGCTCGGGTGCTTCTGGTCCCAGACAATAGCTTCCCTTTGGGCTATTACCTCATCCCTTTCACAGGGATTGTGGGACTGCTGGTTTTGGCAATGGGAGCAGTGATGGTGAGTAGCTCGGGGAGTATGATGGGAAGAGCTGAGGCCTTTAAAGCCAGGCTGGA
This sequence comes from Tapirus indicus, assembly GCA_031878705.1. Classification (NCBI taxonomy): domain Eukaryota; kingdom Metazoa; phylum Chordata; class Mammalia; order Perissodactyla; family Tapiridae; genus Tapirus; species Tapirus indicus. Next base: position 11,817,974 of record CM062932.1, read on the forward strand.
TCTGGAGTTGGGAATGGTTTGTACTGGATTGTCCAGTTTTGTTCCCTAAGCCTGATGCATCCACTCCCCGTTTCCCCAGATAGTTCGTTGTATCCAGCACCGGAAACGGCTCCAGCGGAATCGACTGACCAAAGAGCAACTGAAACAGATTCCTACACATGACTATCAGAAGGGTGAGTGGATAGGGGAGAGGAGAGCCTTTCCCACAGCTTACCTGGTTCTGAAGGAGTTTGAGCCCAGGAGATAAGGGGCAAAGAAAGATGGCAGGGAGGTGTCAGCCTGAGATGCCAGCTTTCCTCCTCTTTCTACCCATACGTACAGTGAGGACAGGACAGGGATAGAGCAGGAGATGGAAGGCAAAAATGATTAAATGAAATAGTTCGGGGACGAGATGGAAGCCCGATCTTGTTTATAAGGGAGAAGAGCAGAAAATGCTCTTTAAGGGAGAGAGCAGAAAAATGGAAGGAGTGGGGAGGAGTGAATCTGAGAAGGAAGAAACAGGTAAGGAGGGGCTGGGTCTTCAGGCCCTGGAGCCTCCAGTGCCCATATAAGGCTATAACAGAAGCCCTGCCCCCCCATTTCCGCTCCTCCCACTCCCTGTCTCTCCACCCTTATACCTCCTGCCCCAAAACCCACTTCCCTTCTTACCTCTGCTTCTCTTTGCTTGTCCATTCTAATTCCAAATTCCAAAAGAGCTAAGAGCCAGTCTTAGCTCTTCCACTCGTTCTATAGAACCAGGGAAAATAACTTTTGCAGGGTTTAGCTCCACCACAGGTCTCCCAGAGTGAGTTCTTGTGGGCTGTGGCCCAGGATGGCCCAGTAAAAGGACTCCTTTCATCCTCCCTCAGGAGACCAGTATGATGTCTGTGCCATCTGCTTGGATGAATATGAAGATGGGGACAAGCTGAGGGTGCTCCCCTGTGCTCATGGTGAGGCCCTCACTTCCTGTGCCCATGCCCCTACTCCACCAGCAGGCACCAGGTGCTTCACCTTACTCTTCTCTGCAGCCTATCACAGCCGCTGTGTGGACCCCTGGCTCACTCAGACTCGGAAGACCTGCCCCATCTGTAAGCAGCCTGTTCATCGGGGTCCTGGGGATGAGGAGGAGGAGGAAGAAACTCAGGAGCAAGAGGGTGATGAGGCAGGGGAGTCAAGGGACCACCCTGCCTCAGAACGGACCCCACTTCTGGGCTCCAGCCCCATACTCCCCACCTCCTTTGGCTCCCTAGCCCCAGCTCCCCTCGTTCTTCCTGGGTCTTCAACAGGTTCTCCACCATCTCCTTTCTCCTCTTCCTCTTCAGTTGCCATCCTGGTCTAATGCTCCCCTCACCCCTCCACCTCTGCTGACCTGTTTGCACAGCCCCTTCTCCTCCTTCCAGTCTTCTGTGCTGCAAGATAGGGGACATTTTCGCCCCAGGTTTCTCCCTTACCCAACCCCATCCTTTTGAGGGGGTTGAGGGTGCAGAGGGACTGGGTCTTCACTTACTGAGTTAATAAAATTGTTTTTGTGAACTAAGGAAGGGTGAGGTCCTTCTCACACAGGTCAACTTTTTATCCTTTTGGTGAACTGCCCCTTTTTTTGCCATAGAGGGGCAGGGGAGTGCTGGAAACTAACCTATAGTCAAGGGGACAGCCCCAGCAGGCATTTGTTGTGACTCAGAGGGGAGCCCCACCTACCCATGAGCATGACTCAACTGGCCCTGCCTTTCCCGCAGGCCTGGACCCATTCTCCCAATTCATCTAGCACAGGAAGACCTAGGGCTGGAAATGCCACGGTGGGAAGGGCTGGGCCACCTGGTCAGGTGGGCTTGAAACAGGTGCTTAGTCCTAGACATGGAGGCAAGCTCAAATTCCTAGCAGTGCCTCAACCCTCCTGGCTCCCAACCCCAAACCAGGATAAAGGAGGCAGGTCACAGTGAGTGTCCATCCTGACACCCAGGCTAAAACCACACAGCACCTTGTTAGTAGAATCTTTTTTATTCAGAAAAAAAAACCCAAAAAACAAAAAAATTTTCCAACCACACACAGGAGGGGTATGGGTAGGGGGAGGTGTCTGTCCATCCAGCCCCAGCCCCCAGCCCATGTGGTTTTGGCAGCAATAAGGGGTGTGGGGTAATGGCCCCAAAAATAAAAATGGTGTATGTGTGTGTATGGGAAGGGAAGGAAAGGGGTGCAAAAGCAGTGGGGAGTGGTAGGGGGAAGGGACAGACGAGGTCAGTACTGGGAACGCCGCAGGTGGGAGGCCATTTCATAACATTTCTTGTTGATCATACCACCGTGGACACCTTCTTTGCCCATCAGCAGGACTAGCGCTGGAGGAAGAGAAAGAAGGCTAAGACCCAGGTGCCACAGTTCTACCCCCTGCCAGCTGTTCAGCAGCTGTCTAGCCCTGGGGGCTGTAACCCAACCTCATCTCTCCCCCCCCACCCCCCACAGGCAGGCTGTCAGTCACTCTGAAACAATAGGGCTTTTCAAAAGGGGAAAATCACACTTAAAGCCTGGGAAGGAATACACTAAAATTTAGGGGTCAAAGTTTCACAGGCTGTTGACTCACGTATTCAGGCTAGAAATGGCTGTGGATGAGCCTGCCATCTCCAAGTTTTAACAAAAGGGCTCAAAGGATGAGAGCTAAGTGCGGACTTATGACCAACAGTCCACCTCCAAGAAAACAGAGTTTCTCAGCTGAAAAGGTTCTAGGCAGGAAGGAACTTATGAGGTAACACAGCTCAACTTCTTTATATTACAAGATGAGGAACTCAGACAGAACTGGAGGGGCTATCCAATGTCCCAGCATCCAGCAGGCTGGGAGAGAAAGCTGGTCTAGTCCCTTCATACTGAAGACGACCCACACAGAAGAACTAAAAAAGTTAACAGAAAGAGGTACATTACAAATCTTGGGGTTAAGAAAAGGGTAATACTCAGAAACTCACTCTTGGCAGTCATGGTGACAGTGATGTTGAAGGTGGGGGCTCCGCCGGTGCTCTTGGTACGAAGATCCATGGTAAATTCCCCATCCTGCAGCAGTGAGTCCCGGATCACAGAACATTTCTGGCCCCCAAGTGTCAGCCCATTCACGAAAAAACTTGACCGGTCTTTGCCAACCAGGACACCAACCTCCGCTGGCTGGAAGGGGAACCAAGCACCCATCAAGTTAGTACACCAAGGTTCCCACCTTCTCCAAGGACCCGCCTGCTCTTGCACTTCTCAGAGCTAGAACAGCGTCCCCCGGCCCCAGAGAGGAGAGGCGTACATTATGTGCTTTGTACACATCCATGAAATCTGAGAAACTCTTAGGAAGTTAGTGCACGAAAAGATCATGATCCTCAGACCTAAGAGAATCATCATAGGAAGGGACGACATACTTCCTCTGGAGACTTAGATTTGGTTTAATGGGGAAAGCAAACCCAGGAAATAAAAAGGGCCAAAAGTCAGTGAGGCCAGTGGAGTGGAATGGAGTGGGGAGCCTTTGGATGCTCAGAACTCTCCTTCAGGAAAAGCAGAAGCGAAGAGGGGAAGGGAGGGGGCGGGCTAAGCAGGAGAAGCAACTTTGCCCTTATTTGGTCAAAGGTTCTGCAGGAGTTGTTAGGGGCCCGGACGCCTGGGTCTCCAAGTAACCTAGAGTTTAGGTCCAGGTATCTATGCCCCAAGATGAGAAAGCAGATCCCTAGGGGCTTTCCGGGAAAGTTGGAAAACTTTTGAAGGGGACCCGGGGCTAGACCCGGCAAGCCAGCTCTCGGGTCTAGCTACCCCAGGGAACCTTTCACCCCCCCTTACACCCCAAATCCCCACATCCGGTCCCCTCCCGCCCGGAAATCCCCTTCCCCCCTTTTGAACTTCCGCTCCCCCTCCCCACTTCCGGGCAGTGTGGACAGGGGAGGTGGTGATGAGGCCGCCAGTAATCATCCCTTCTTCCTTCAGTTATACTGTCCTAGAACTTCTCACAAAGTTCCCCTGCTCCAGGCCCCGCCGGGTGGCGGGAAGGGAGGGCGAGGGGACTTCCGGGGTTGTTCTCACAGGAATGTTGAGTCCAACGTGCCGACTTGGGGGGGGCGTGTGGCGGCCTCACCCTCTCTAATAGAGTTGGGAGGAGCAGAGAGCCCAGAGACCGGGCATGGGACCCAGGCCACGAGACTGGGGCTCCCTCCCGCATAAGGAGGAACAATGGTGGAGGGGGCGCGAGCTGGCGGCCGGAAGTAGAGCTGGGGGTCCAGGGGTCCCCAAGTCCCCTCATATCACAATGCCTGGTTGAAATTGCAGCGCGTGCCCGCCTCGCCCTGGAGGAGGCGGAAGTGGGCCGCCGCACCGGGCGGCGCGCCCCTCCCCGCCCTGTGCCCCGGATGTAACGCCCCGTCGCGGAAAGCGGGGTGGCGGGCGGGATGGGCGCCGCCGCCTGGCGCGTAGAACTTGGGGGGCAATAGAGGGACCCGCTCACGTGCAGCCGCCATTCGTGCCGTTTCCAAGGCAAGGGCCGGGTCACGGCCTTTCGCTGCCCTCCACAGACCGCGCCCGCCCCCACCCAAGTCCCTCCCTCAGCGTCCGAGCCCAGCCCAGTGCCCCAGACCGCGCAGGCCTCGCAGTACCGTGATGTTGACGAAGGTTTTCCCGGGGACGGCGGCCCAGACGGAGGGCGAGTCCTTATAGCCCACGATGGCCGCGTCCTGACAGGTCCCGTCCGCCATGAGGTTGTCGATGTAGGCGTTCCACCCGGCCATGGCGCTGCTACTGGGGCTGCTCTCGGCGCTGCTGCTGGGGCCGCGGGCTGGGCTCGGGGTGCCTCGGGCTGGCGGGCGGGGGAAGGCGGAGAGCTCGAGGCACGCGCTCCTGTCCGGACCGCGGCTCTGCTAGCTGTGCAGCAGCCCTCGCACCGCCACTTCCTGCTCCTCCCCCCCCCCCGATTTTTATTTGCAAAGGGCGGTAGGGGCGGGGCCTGCTCCCCAGTCCCTCCCTCCCCCCCACTTGCCTGCCGAGATACCGAACTTCTCAAATGCAATTTAAAAAAATCCCTCCCCTATTGCAAAATTTGCAGAGTTTGAGGGAAAGCAATGTCAAAGGATGGGGGGGAGGGGGCAGAGAAAGGTTAGGGTTAGGGCTCGCTCCACTTCGCATTGAATATAAACAAGACTTTGGTATAGGGGAAGGGAGTGAGCCAGAGCGAGGAAGGAAAGTGAAAGGAGGAAGAATTAACAACCTGCAAATTTAGCAAATTAAGGAGGGTTTGGGGAACTCAGGGTTAAACGGAACGACTCCCCCTTCCCCCACCTCCGCCTGAGGGAAGGAACGGCGGGCGGCGGCGGCGCGTGCGCCCGCGCCTGCGCCAGGGCCGGGAAGGAAGGCGCGTGGGGCGGTTGGAGCCGGCGGCCGGCTTCGCGGGCGCGCGCCTGGGCGCGCCTAGCCGGACCCATTTGGGCCCCCCTCGCGAAGGAAGGCGGGTCGGGGATGTGTCTCCCACCAGGCGGAAGGGGCGGGGGTGAGGCGTGCGCTTTGCTGGTTCTCCACTTTTTATTTTATTTATTCAAGAAATAAGGGAGCTAGGGGAATTTGACAAAATATCCCAGTCGTTTTCAGAGTTGAAGGCATCCACAGGGAACACTTGTGTCCCCAGGATCTACCCGGGTGGCACAAGTTGGACTCACTGGAGCCCACCCCCACTCCAGGGGATTATCCCTTGCTGGATCAACTCCAGCCCCGAACCTCACAACGACGTCCCAGCCCCGCCCGACCCCTGGCCAAGAGTTTGGGTCGCCGGCCGTGCCCCTTTGCCCGTCTTTGCAGAGGTCGCTGGGCGTGGGCGCCTGTGGGGCTAGACGGGCGGGACTATTTTTCAAGGCGGAAGAATACTAAGAAGTTTCAAGATTTGCAAGTTTTTCAATAAGGGGAAAGTCCCTTCTACTTTGGGCCAGTTGGGTTTTTTTTCTTCTTTTTCTGTAAAACTTATGCTAAGAACTTGTGTGCGATTAGTGCGCTCACCGACAACGAGGAAGGGGGTGGGCAGGACCTCGCGGCGGGCTTAGGTGAATTGGTCCCCGCTGGCCCTGGCCGCCGAGGGGCTTGGCCGCTTCCGGTCCCTCGGGGGAGGGGCGCCTCCGAGGCGGGAAGGGGCTCCGTTTCTCTCATCCTCCCGAGCGGGGCGTGGTTCCCTGCGGCCACTCCGAGCCCCTTGGGCACCCGACGCCCCCCGAGCCCGTGTTCCTCTACAGCCGGCGTGGCTGAGTCACCGGCCCGCTCGGGCTGGGACACGGACACGTGGCGGCTCTCCCCGCCCGCCATCTCCTGACCTCTGGCCTGCCGCACCCCCGACCCCGGGGTGGAAAAATCCCGGGAGGGAGCGGCCAGAGATAAGGGGGTAGAGGCGAGATGGGAGATGGGGGGTAGGGACCCTGGGGTGGGGGCTGGGAGGCAGACTCCGCGGGGCAGGCGGGGCGGGGAGGGGCGCTAGGAAGAGGGCTGCGGGGGTGAGTCACCCGGCGCGGGCTGCTCCGGCGCCGGCGGGAGGGACCTCCGAGTCGGGGGCGAGGAGCCTAGGCGCCCTGTGACCCTCGCCTGCTGGCCGGCCGGCTCGAGCCTCGGCGTGCCTCCCTCTCCCGGCTGGGGCTGCGGCAGAACTCGGGGCAGCCCCACGCTCCCCCCAGGCCCTCCCAGGTGGAGAGTTACCGAGTGCAGAGACTCACTTCCCTGCAATGCCGCGAACGGACCGCCGGACTGGCCCCGGGAGTTCAGACGCTCACAAAGGGCCGCCCCCCTCCTCCCGTCCATTCATTTTTTTCACTCCTGATTCAACATCATTCATTGATGGGCTGGGACCGCGCCCCGAAGCGCCCGCAGTCGTTAGGGAAAGGGGCGCCTGACTGACAGTCTCCCCGCTGGACGATAAGTGCTGTCCCAGCGCTATCAGTAGGGAGCCGCGCCAACTTTGAGGGCCCGTCTAAATTAGTCTCCCTGCTCCCTCCACCCTCTTGCTGGCCTGGAGAGGGTAGGATGGGGCGGAGCCGAGAGAGGCTGCTATGAGGACCCTAAGAGGTGAGACCCTCTCGCCTTCTGAATGGGGGGTTCAATTTTAGACCTCAGAGCTTGCCTAGAACCCCCGGCCCCTACCCTCACTGAGGGCAGAGGTAGCCCTATGCCCGCCAAGTGAGCTGAGCATGTGTGGATGTCAATCCTGCAGCCCCCCTTCTAGGCCCCCTCCCCAGCCCTGCAGAGCTCAGGTTACCCCTGACCTTTCCTAAAGGGCACTAGTTCCTCTTTAACCTTTGCAAAAGGGGAATATAATCCTAGAGAGGGGAGAGACCCCCTAATCTGAAGCCCCACCCCTGCTCCTCCACAGTGGTAGAATTAAAAGTAGGGAATTTTATTGGGGGACAGAGAGAAAGGAGGGGAGTGATTGACCTTTGGGAAGGGGGCAGGTGCCCACCGCCAAAAGCTTCTTCTTTAGGCTGTAGTGGGCACTTGGCTGCCAGCCTGGTGTGGAGGGGGAGGATGGAGAGGGAGAGAGGCGGGGCTGGCTGGGGGACAGGGAGGCTCGGCGATAAATGCCCAGCCTGAGACGGGGTGAGCTGACACCGTCCCAGCTGCCACCTAGATTCTGAGCTCACCTCAAACCCCCAGTGAAGACAACCCAGGTCTGTTGAATCTTTCAGCCCCAGAGGACAGGCGGTGTAAAGGGCGAGGGTGACGCTAGCTTGGAGAAAGTGGGGAAAATGTAGGCTTTTTTCCCTCCTGGGACTGGGGGTACTTGAAAAAGACTGGAGGGGTTGGAGCAAGCAGGATGGGGGTATCCAAGGATAGGGAAATGAGACTGTGAAGAGAGGCAGGCTGACATGGCTAGAAAAGGGTATTTAGAGTTGGAGCCAGATGAAGAATTTAGGGGCCCTGATGATTTGGAGAAGACTGAGGGGCAGGAAAATGAGAACCAGAATAACAGGAGAGGATTTGAGGGCTAGGAAGCCATGGAGAACAGATTGCTTTACCAGAAGGGTCGGAGGAGAAGGCATAAGTGCAACTTTGTGGCAGATGGGGGTTCAGGGAGTGGTGGAATCCAAGGTGTAAGAAAGGAGAGGCCCCCGGATTCTTAGGATGGGAGAGTGGAATAGGAGCTGTTCTGAGTGGGGGAGGGGGCTTGCCTGCCTCTTTGGTCTGTGACCTTTTTGTGGGATATTTTTAGCTCCAGCACCTGCCTTCTTGGGGTGGGGAAGACTCTTAAAGGGCAAGGGATTTCTGGTTCCTTAAGGGATCAACTGTCCACACTCAGTCACATCTGGTGTCCTGCAGCCATGGCCATGCAGAAAATCTTTGCCCGGGAAATCCTGGACTCCAGGGGCAACCCCACGGTGGAGGTGGACCTGCACACAGCCAAGGGTAACACAGGCCCATTGAATTGGTTTGCCTTGGAAGACCCCCAACCCCATCTGGCCTTTGTCTCCCATCTCTGTGCCACATCCTCTCCTTTCTCTGGAGTCCCCTTCCCCAGAGTTCTTCCCAGGCCTTCCTCTTCTAACCTGGCTCCCCAGTGAGGAGAAGCAGGAGTCTCTGTCTGGCTCCTGTCCCTGGGCTCAGAGGATACCTCAGCCCTTTGGGTGGATGGGGCTCTCTGTGATCTTCCAATTTCTCCTGGCCCAGGCCGATTCCGAGCAGCTGTGCCCAGTGGAGCTTCCACAGGTATCTATGAAGCTCTGGAACTAAGAGATGGAGACAAATCTCGCTACCTGGGGAAAGGTGAGGAAAGACTGCCACTGGAGGAGCCTGTGTATGAGGGTGGTTTCAGGACGTGGGCACACAATGTCTGCATGGGGTGGAGCACTGGAACCCAAAGCTCTTGGGGTTATGGAGTCCACAGGAAGAGACCTGTCTGAATCAAGAGATCTGAAGTCCCTCCTGTGGCCTCTCTAGGGGTCCTGAAGGCTGTGGAGCACATCAACAAGACTCTAGGCCCTGCTCTGCTGGAAAAGGCAAGTGGAGGAGCCTGCTTCCCCCTCCCCCACTCCCCTCATGCTTGGGAGAGGCCAGGTAGCCCAACTCCCTCAAATACCTGCCCTTCTCCCTCCTCCGGCACATGTCCTGCCTCCTAAGAAACCTGACCTCTCCTCTCCCCTCCTCAAACCTGCCCTTCCAGAAACTAAGTGTTGTGGATCAAGAAAAAGTTGACAAATTTATGATTGAGCTGGATGGGACGGAGAATAAGTGTGAGTGAAGGGCTAGAGATAAGGGAGGGGGTGGGATGCGGGAGGGATGGGGGAGAGACCACGGGGCTGAGGTCTGGTTAGGATTATTTCTCTTTCCCATATTTTGGGGCACACTGTAGCTGGATGGACTTTTATTCATTCCACAGGCATTTCCTGATGCCTGTTCTCTGCCAGGCCAAGGCTGGTCTGTGGATGCAGACATGAAGCTGACACGTTCCCCTGGGGTAGGGGCTCCTGGAGCACCTCGGGTGGCCAGCCAGGGAGACATTCATTAACAAGTTCTTAATGCCCTGTGGTTTGGAGTTCTGCATTCTTCCTGGGGTGACCAGAGGGAATGTTCCAGGAGATGACCTGCTCCTGGGGGAGCAGCTCTCATCCTTTCTTTGTGCTTGCTTCCTCCAGCCAAGTTTGGGGCCAATGCCATCCTGGGTGTATCCCTGGCTGTGTGCAAGGCTGGAGCAGCTGAGAAGGGGGTCCCGCTCTACCGACACATTGCGGATCTCGCCGGGAACCCAGACCTGGTCCTGCCAGTCCCTGTGAGTGCAGCTGCCCCTGCCAGATCCCACAGTGACAGAGTTGCCCCACCCAGGAAGGATTGCAAAACCAGCCCCTGAAAAGTCCACCTTCCAGACCCAGCTCCAAAAAAGCGTTTTCCTGAAATGGAACCTCTCCTGCTGCGGTCCAGCCCCTCCCTCTTTCCCACAAGCCAAACCTTCCCTTAAGCCTCTCTGCTTCTTTCCCTTGATGTAATCAGGTCCCTCACATGCCAGTCCTGGGCTCAATAACTCCAACTTCTCCTTCTGCCCTGTACCCAACCCCCAAGTCAGATCGAGAGCTTCTTCATGGCAAGAATCTTGGCATTTCTTTGTATTTTATTTAATCTTTATTAAGCCAAATTCCCTCTTTATAGAAACTCTTTGAATTTAATCTCAATAATAACGTGACCATTTACTGTTGCTTACAAAGCAGACTGTATGAAAGCATGAGCTCTGGAGACAAGCTGCTGGGTTCCAGTCCTGGTTTTACTGGTTTCCTAGTTGTGTGATCTTGGGCAAGTTGGTTTAACCTCTCTATGCCTCATTTGCCCCATCTGTAAAGTGGGGGATAATAATAATGCCTAGTTAATAGGGTTGTTTGGAGAATGAAATGAGCTGATAGAATGTATGTAAAGCATTTAAAGCATTGCCTGGCCTGTGGTAAGTGCCGTATCAGTGTCAGCTATTACACAGCAGGTACGTGCTAAGAACTTTACATTCAGTTTCTCTAACTTTCAGCATAAGATCCTGCAGATAAGCAAGTGGTATCCCCATTTTATAGAAATGAGGAAAAAGGCTCTGAAGAGTAAAATTACTCATGCTAGATCCCTTAGCTAGTACGTAGGAAGCCAGGATTCCTCCTTGACAATCCCCCCAACCCTTCTTGATCCCGCACAATGTGGCCCAGGTCTGAACACCCTCTCCCCCTCTCAGGCCTTCAATGTGATCAACGGGGGCTCCCATGCTGGAAACAAGCTGGCCATGCAGGAGTTCATGATTCTGCCCGTGGGAGCCAGCTCCTTCAGGGAAGCCATGCGTATTGGCGCTGAGGTCTACCACCACCTCAAGGGGGTCATCAAGGCCAAGTATGGGAAGGACGCCACCAATGTGGGCGATGAGGGTGGCTTCGCACCAAACATCCTGGAGAACAATGAGGGTCAGTGTGAGCGCTCAGAGGGGCAGAGCCCCTGGGTCCCCGCAGAGAAGGGGTTGCAGAGATAGGGTGCCATGGAGCCTCAGGTCCTCTCTTGCCTATTTTTCAGCCCTGGAGCTGCTGAAGACAGCCATCCAAGCGGCTGGTTACCCAGATAAGGTGGTGATCGGCATGGATGTGGCAGCGTCAGAGTTCCATCGCAATGGGAAGTACGATCTGGACTTCAAGTCACCTGATGACCCCGCACGGCACATCACTGGGGAGAAGCTGGGGGAGCTGTACAAGAGCTTCATCAAGAACTACCCTGGTGAGGGGCTGTCTGGTGGTGCAGTGGTTTAGTCCGCGCTTGGCAGCCCGGGGTTTGCAGGTTCGGATCCCGGGTGCCCACCGATGCACTGCTCGTCAGCCACGCCATGGCGGCGTCCCATATAAAGTAGAGGAAGATGGGCATGGATGTTAGCCCAGGGCCAGTCTTCCTCAGCAAAAAGAGGAGGATTGGCGATGGATGTTAGCTCAGGGCTGGTCTTCCTCACAAAAAAAAAAAAAGAACTATCCTGGTGAGACCCTATGTGTTCCACTGCTCCTGCCTGACTCCCTGGCACCTGCCTAACACACTGACTTCAGAGCCTCTGCTGCCACCAACTCAGTCCTTCTAATCCTTAGCTCCATCAAAATCCCGACCCAAACTCTTCTGACCTGTCACCCCTCCATGAGGCCCTTCTGACCTTTAACCCAACTCTGCCACTGTCTCCCACCAGTGGTCTCCATCGAAGATCCCTTTGACCAGGATGACTGGGCCACCTGGACCTCATTCCTCTCGGGGGTCAACATCCAGATCGTGGGGGATGACCTCACAGTCACCAACCCCAAGAGGATTGCCCAGGCCGTTGAGAAGAAGGCCTGCAACTGCCTGCTGCTGAAGGTCAACCAGATCGGCTCTGTGACCGAGTCCATCCAGGCGTGAGTGCCTCCTGGCCTGGGGCGCACCATAGCTTTCCTCCACCCCAGCTCTGCCCACTCCAGCTAGTCTTGCCCACTAGCTCCAAGGCTGACTTTCCCCTGGTTCCTGACCCACCCCCACCCTCCTGACCTCAAGACTTTGACTAACCCTTGGCCTGACCCCAAGAGCTTTGCCATTGTGACCCTGCCATGCACCACCCCACCCCATGCCATTCCTCTCCCCCAGATTCTGCCCTTCTTCCCACCAGCATTTCAGGAGCCCAAATTCAAGATCAAGAATCTTCCCCTTTCCTACTTCCCAAAGAACTTAGTCATTACCCTCCCCTCAAAGTGCCCACTCCCCAAAACAAGGAAGAAGCCCTACCAGTCCTTGGCTTTCCCACTGAGGTGGTCCCGTTAGGCCTTATAAAATGTCCTCTCTACCTAGCTGCAAACTGGCTCAGTCTAATGGCTGGGGGGTGATGGTGAGCCACCGCTCTGGGGAGACTGAGGATACGTTCATCGCTGACCTCGTGGTGGGGCTCTGCACGGGACAGGTACTCATGGCTCTCCTCTGCCAAGCATCTGAGCAAGTTTTCTTGGGGTCCCTAGCCTCCTGCCCTCTGAGTTGAATGCCACCACAGCCCGCTCCCTCAGGGCCAGGCCCAATCCCTCTTCTTCAGCCTCCTGTAAACCTCGGAATCCCTCTTCCCTCCTCAGATCAAGACTGGTGCCCCCTGCCGCTCAGAGCGTCTGGCCAAATACAACCAGCTCATGAGGTACAGTGGTGCAGTGGGCCTGGGCCTGAGCAGCCAAGGGCTATGGGTTGGAAGGGCACAGCTCTGACTTTATCTGCCTTCCAGGATTGAGGAGGCTCTTGGGGACAAGGCTGTCTTTGCTGGACGCAAGTTCCGTAACCCAAAGGCCAAGTGAGACACTGGAGGCCCCAGGAATCCACAGGACAGATCTAGGCCTTCAAGCTCTTCTTCCTCAAATAAACACTGGTGCCAACCAAGTCAGTGGTGTGCTCTTTTGTGGGGGGGAGGAGATGCTGGTCTCTGGGCTGGGTAAGACAGAAGGTGGAGAGGTGGGGGCAGGAAGGGGAGAACAGACATGGAACCTGCTGGGATGAGGAGGAAGTGAGGGACTGGTCAGAGAGGAAGTTGGGCTAGATCTAGACCAACAAAGTTCACATTTTGGAAGGAGCCTGGGGGGAAGCAGGTGCCATGTGTGAAATGAAGCTGAAGAGGCACTGATGGAACATGGAACCAGCTCCAGGAGAAGGGGAACAGGGTAGAGGACCAGGGGGTCTGACATCACCGTGAGGGGGAAGCTGGATCAGATCTGCCGATAAGTTGAAATACGCAGTCTGCAGAGTGCACTGCAGCATCAAAATCAGTGCTCATCCTCACGAAGTCCAAGTGCATTGTGAGGATGAGTGATAACCAGAGCAGTTACCACTTCTATGGAGCTTCAAGGATCTGGAACTGTTTAAACATCTGACATGTATTGACTTGTATAATCTTTGAAATGGTCCGATCAGATAGTTACCATTATTATCCCCATTTTATGGGAGAGAAAACTGAGGCACAAAAAGGTAAAATACCTTACCCAAGGTGACCGAGTTAGTAACTGGCGAGCCAGGGTCCAAAGCTAGGCCATTTGCCTCTAGCAATTTTGCTCTTAAAATACTCTCTCTCATAAATCTCTATGAAAGTGCCAATATTTGGCCATCTTTGGCCTATACAAACAAAAATTTTATACTGTTCAACCTAAAATTATTTCTCTTCCTCTCCAGGACCCACCTTTCTCTGTTCAAATAAACCAAGACATTGGGTCAAACAGTGTTTATTGAATGTAAAGTAACCCCAGCCCCATGGGGAAGAAAATTTCAAGGAGAACAAAGAATAATACAGATTAAATACCCACCCGTGCATTCATACTCTTTCATACACGCATACATACACAACACATACACATCCAAGCTCCAACAGTGACAAACACATTTCCCCCAGCCTGAGTGACAGCTGTTAGGAGGTGGTTCAGAGGTGGGGCTCCAGGACAGGTCCTAATAGCAGCAGCCTTGTCCCTCCCTGCCCCCTGCCCTACCCTAGGGAGCTGGGCTGCCTAGGAGGTAGGTGGCAACTCTTCCCCACTCTGCCGCAGACGCTTCTTGGCTCTGATCTCATTCATGGCCTCTTCAATGGAGCGTGTGTCTCTCTTGTTGGCCACAGGCACTGGGGGCAGAGGGGAAGGTGGGGAGGGCCTAGAAGCCCTGTGCCTCGGGGTCCCCACCCCTCCACCACCATGCTGTGCTCCTCTCCCTGCCCTCCCCAGCCCCCACTGTGGCCTCACCACAGCCGTAGGTCTTGTTGGCCTGTAGCATGTGGGCTGCATCCTTGGCTGCCCCCTTGCCAATGAGGTGGCTATACTTGTCCTTGTAGTCGCTGGCTGGGCTCACCACCACAGGTCCCTGCTGGGCCGCCTCCTCCTCCTGCCGCTGGGCCAGCTCCTAGGGATGCAGAGATGGGGCACTGGTGCTCAGGGGCCTGACACCAACCCCTCCCAAGTGGTGGGCTGCAGGGCTCCAGGGACTGCCACGCATAACTCACCTTCAGCTTCCGTTTCTCCTCAGCCTTCTGGGGGTCCCACTCCTCGCCACGACGGTAGGAGTCCAGCTCTTCATCTGAGGGGGCAAACTCCTGGGGAAGAAGAGAATGATGGGGTCGAGGTTCCATATACACGTTGTATCTCATTCCTCTCCCCCAGGGAGGTACAGGCTGAAAAGGAGAGAGGAGAGAGTGGGGAACTCAGGCCATTCACCTTTTTGAAGATCATGACATAGCGACACTCATCGTCTTCCCCGAAGGAGAAGGATGTCAGGCCAGCCACTTCTACCACATCGTGTCTGGGAAGGGAGGGCAGAGGGGAAAGAATATGTAGAGCCATGAGGAAGTCTAGCGCCCTCCTCTCACGGATTCCCCCGCTGGCCCTTTCATGCCACCCTGGTCATCCGTTTCCTGCCTCCCCCAGCCCAGAGACACTCACAGTATGCTCCTCTCTATCTTGTTCATCGGCTGAAACTTTTTCTTGATCTGCCCACTGTCTTGGATGAAATCTGACACCTCTTTCTCCATCTTGGGGGAAAAGGAATGAAGATATGAGATGACGGCTCTGCCCCAATACCCCTCTCCCCAGCTGGGCCAACGGGCCTTCGCCTCCCCACACCTTCCCAGCCTCCACGCCACTGGCTTCCAGGCTTCACCTCTCTCTCAACATTTAAAGAAAACTGAGTCCTCAACCTTTCAATCCTAACTTATTGGAAGTCCATCCTGAGGCCTTTGATCTCCAGTTGTTCTCACCCTTTTACGAAACTCCACTTTCTGTTGTTTCTCTTGCTCCTGTAGTTTCTTCAGGCGGGCAGCCTGCTCTGGGGGTAGGAAATGGCAGCATGAGGTCAGGAGTGGAAGCATGAGTGGGGAGAGTTTGTAAAGCTTCAAAAGAGGTCTGGTGTCCACCAGGAGGTATCAGCTGGGAAGGCAGGATTACTGGTCATTCACCAAGCATTTATTGATATTTACTCTATCCAGGGCACTGTGCTAGGCCCTGGAGTACAAATATGAAGATATAGTTTTGCCCTTCAAGAGCCCACGGTTTAGAGGGAGTAACAAAGATTAGAATCATGCTTAACCCCATTTCCCAACTCCACTGGGGAAACCAATTGACAAACATTTATTTAATGCCCACAACATACAAAGAACTACAAAGCACCTGGGGAGGTAAGGAGAACAGGCTAAAGCCTGGCCTCAAAGAGTTTATCATCTCATTGTCTACATAGGAAAGGGGAAATTATTTAACTTCCTACATTTTGTAACAGCCCCACTTCTTACTTCTGCAGACAGGATGAAGCTGAAATGGCTAATCTAACACTCTCTTCCTTTAGGAGTGTAGGTATCCAAGGTGACCTGCAAAGGAACTCCCCACCCTTGAGTCTTAATGCCCCCCTCTCCTCTCTTCTGCCATTTCAAATCCTTTCTATCTTTACAGTCCACTTCCTCCACAGGATTTGAATCTCTCCAGCTGCACTGAACCTCTTCCCATTTTCCTAATCACTCCATGCCTTTGCACATCTTGTTCCTTCTGCTGGAAATGCTTTTCCTCCTCTTGCAAACTTTGAGATCTACTATGAGTCAGAGTTACTCACTGGTTCCTTTGGGTCCCAAGCACATTTGGTTCAGACACCCACTAGAGCATGTGCTGAGAACTACCATAATGTAACTTTTTATTTGTCTCGCCTACCAGATTATGAGCTCCTAGAAGGCAGAGACCCTGTTCATCTCCTATCCAGTTATTTTCTGTGGCCCCAGGGCCTGACAGCTTGGTAGCTCTCATCTCTCTGACCTCAAGGGCTCCGACCATCAGTGCATCCCATCTTGGCCATTGACTGTTCTCTAACCGGTTTGTGAATCTTCTCTCTGAATCTGAGGAGGTGTAATAAGATTGTGGTTAAGAACTTAAGCTTAAAAGTCACATCTGGGTTTGAAACTTTGCCACTTTGTAACCATTCAATCTCAGGCAAGTGACTAAACTCTGAACTTCAGCTTCCTAGTCTGTCAACTGCTGCTGGTGAACCCCTTAGAAAGTGATGGTGAGCATTAAATAATTCCAATTCCCAGTACCCATTATGTTCTCTCCTTCCTCAGAGCTTTCAAATGCACATCTCTGCCTGTAACACTTTGCTACTCCTCTCACTTACTGAATTACCTATTGTTCAGCTCTCAGCTCACTGCAGACTAGGTTAGGACCCCTAGGTAGTTGATCTCATAACAATTATTTTTCCTTCAGAGGATTTATCAAGTTGGTTATTAAACTTCTGTGTGATCATCTCATCAATGCTCCAGACTGTGGGCTCCTGAGGGTACCCCTGGCCCCTAGCAACCATTCTGTAAATAACGCATATTTCGATAGTAAGCAGCACTTGAGAACTCTGAAGGCATCCGGCCTGCCGGGGAGCCGGTGCCCGTGACGGGGCTTGTCCCTAGTCAAGGCCCGCAGGGTTGGGAGCTGGGGTCCTCTCCACGGCAGTCATTCTGCAAGTCTCATTCTCGCGCTGCGGGGAGGGCAGCCCAGGGGAGGCCGGCACCACCCGGCCGGCCGCGCCCTACGCTGACAGCCGAACTTGAGCCCGCCTGCGGGGAAGTTACTCGGAGAACACAGGCGGGGAGACTAGGCCAATCGGACCCGGCAGGAGCATTCTCATCCTTCCAATCGAAATCACGACCCGCGCGAACAGCTCGGGAGTTTAAGGCTACAGATGAGAGAAGGGTCGGAGGGAGGTGGAAGGGACCGGGTTAAATCAAGTAGGAGGCGCATAAGGGCACCGACAGGACCCAGCAACCAATGGAGGTGCTGAGGGTGGGGTGGGCCAGAGACAGGTCAAACAACACTTCATAGGTAGACCTTTAAGTTGAGATGGCCAATAGAGGTGAAAGGATTGCGGATGGGCGTGTCCTAGACCCAATCGGAAGGGGGATGGGGGTGCAGGGACACGGGGGCCGGGAGGTAGGCGGGGCCGAGCGATCGGACACGCCCTCCTCCGACCCGAAGGCGTGCCGAGGAACGCCAAGGGATTGGGCGGGTGTGAGGCAGCCCACCAATCAGAGCACGCGAGCAGCGGACAGGCGGGCCCGTCGGCGAATTGAAAACAAGGACTGTGGAAGGCCAGACTAGGGAAAGAGGCAGGAGGCTGGCGCTAGGCTTCAGGTAGCCAATCATCGTCCGCTAAGGACAGCGGGCGGGTCGGCAGTCCTTTTAGGGACTCTGGGGGTCTCGGACGAAGCCTGTGAGGGGTCTCTCAAGGTTGAGGAGGCGGCATCGTCCAAAGAAGGAAGACACGTGCGGTCCTGAGAACCGGGCGAAGAAAGGCGGTTGTGAATTTGGGATCCTCACCTCGGGCCTTGCGCCGAGTCTCCTGGTCTCCGAGACTGGGTGGCTTCTCCATGGAGCTCAGGATGGAGCCCAGTAGGTCCGCCATCTTGGGAGTGACTGAGAAGGGGCGGTGCGTCTTAAAGGGAAGGGCGAAATGCCTTTAAGGCCGGAAACACGTCGGAGGCGGAAAACCGTGTTCCCGCCCCGCCCCTGCAGACAGAGTCCGGAGGCTGGCTGGTGCAACGATGTTTAATGGCAATTCGTAGAAACCAAGCCCATGCACAAGTAGAAAGTACTCGTGGAGCCGGCAGGAGGCCCCCGCCGCGCCGGGGACCCACAAGCCCGGCCGTGCAGCCCTCCCCGCGGAGCCTTAAATAGATTCTTCACTATACTCTGTATGTTACATTATGTACAAGCCCCCTCCCCTCGGGGGACGGGGCGGGACTCCGCAGCGCGTTCCCTACATACGCCCCCTTTAGCCCCAAGGTTGGTGGCCAGAGTCAGGGTGACGGGGGAGGACAGGCCCAGGAAGGGAGGAAACAGACGCAAACATGCGGAGTCGGGTGGGGGCCCGGTCAGCCCTGAAACACGAGGGGCGCGCGCAGCGAAGGCAGAGGTGGGGCCGAGGTGGATACATTCAGAGACGAGTCGAACAAATAAATAAGGCAAGTCAGGAAGGGGCCGGTCCGGTGCAGGCAGGGAGGGAGCTGTGAAGGGGCAGGCAGGGCTCCGGAGGTCACAGCTGAAGATGCAGGTATGTGGGGCGTGGGTCTTCTGGAGCCAGGGACCGAAAGAAAGGGAGGACGACCCAGAGGGAAGAGGAGCAAGGTGGAGGAGCCGGGGGTAGGAGAGGGAGCTCAGCACTTCGGAGGAGGAGGAGGATGGAGACCTAGGAAGGGCTCCAGCCAAAGTGAGGGGGAAAGCTGCCGACAGGGGGCTCCTCCTCCCTCAGAGAGCCCTCTCCCTGTTAAGACTGCAGGAAGCGGCCCCCAGGGTGGTGAGAAAGGCTGTGTAGAGGTCAGGTGGCCAGTCCAGGTTGGGGAAGCCCTTCCAGCTCCTGACTCTGCTTCAATTCCCTCATCCTGCAGAGAGACAAGGAAGGAGTCAGAGGAGTCAGATCGGGGCAGGTGGGATGGTGGAAGAGGCGGGGCAAAATCCAGTGAGAATGGATGAGTACCTGTGTCGGCAGCGCCGCAGGAATCTCATGATCTTCCGGGCTGCCTGGTCCTGTTTCTTGGTGAGAAAGGAGCCTCTGGTGGAAGAAAGAAGAGATGAGGCCACCTCACACAACACTCAGGCATCCCCTGCCCTCGGCCCTGTAGGGACCCAGCAGGGAAAGGCAGGATGATGGGCTGGGGGTTGGAGGTCTGTGGGCATTGGGTGTGGATGCAGTGAGTAGGCACAGAGGGCTGGAGGGCTGCGGCCGTACTTGCTGCGGGCAGGCAGGCTGCCCGGGGGCCGGTGGGGAGGCCCGGGCCGGCGGCGGTAGGAGCGGTAGTGCTGCTGGATAAGCACAGCCGCTCGGCGGCTCTGCTGAAATCGCTTCTGTTCATAGTAGCTTCGGAACTTGCTCTGGATCAGGATGGCCGCTTGGGTCATCTTCTTATAGAGTGCAAACTGCAGGGGTGGGGAGGAGGGACAGGAGCTAAAACAGAGGGACAGACCCAAACCCCTGAGGGTCACCCCCAAGTTCGGTTGATGCGTGTCTTTCTTTAATCCACACGCTCATGGAAAGGCTGAATGATCACAGACAACCTCACACCCAGATCTCATGCCTGATACCTTAAGTGCGATCCAGGTCAGCTTGTGGAGAGAGAAGGGGAGTTAGGGCTCCAGCAGCATTCTGGGTGCTCTGGGCTGGAATGGGTGGGTGTGGGTGTGGGTTGGTGGATATGGTTTCGAGAGAGAAGAGTCGCACCTGCTTGTACTTCCGGTAACAGCGCTGGATCACCGCTGCTGCTACCTCCTGCTGCTCCTTCAGCCGCCGGCCCTGAAGGGAGGGAAGGAAGCCTCAGCACCTAACGGCCCAACTAATAGACATCTTACCTGTCCTTCCAACTTGCCTGGGGTTCCCTGACCCTTCACCCCATCTAAGGCCTGTCTGGATGACTGCTCTCCCTCTCAAAGTCCTGGGAGCCCACAATCTCCCAACTCAAGATTGTGTACTTCATCCCCTGAGACCCCCAGTCCCCTGACCTTGTACTTTCGGAAGGCTGTCTGGATGACTCGGGCTGCCTCATACAGTTCCCGTTGCTCATGATCTGATAGTGTCAGCAGGGCAAAATCACTCTCCATCTTGCCACTGGCAGATGCAGAGAGAAACTCTGCCCAGGAAGGTGCTGGAGGGATAGCCAGGCGACCCCGCTCAAAGGGCAGTTCGCTGTAGGGGATAGGGAGAAGGGATGTCATGGGGCATCTGAAGTCCCTCTTCTTCCACCTAGGGACTGCTGTGAAGGCAGACCCCCAGCAACAGACTGGAGAGTGACCTCAGAGCTCAGCAGCCAGTTCCAATCCCCATCTCAAAGGCCCTGGGGCCTAAGCCAGAATGGAGCTTTGGCTATGGGGAAGCCTCCTTCTTCCCTCCCATCTTCCTTTGAAGAATAATCTGGAGGTTTTGTCCTGAGCTGGTCACCTGGGTGGGGATGAGCTGGGAAAATGGTCCACATTCTCCAGATAGCTGGCCAGCCAGGACATGGTTTCGCTGAGCCCCAGGGCCCCTGTCCGCTCCCTCATTGGGGCTCCAGCCTCAGGCAGCCCCACAAAGTCCTCTTGTTTAATCCGCTCTGGTGTGGCTTCGATGATCTGCTTGGCCAGTGAGATCATGTCCACCTGGATGAAGGAGAAGCTGGGTGAGCCTTGAGATGCCTCAAATGCCAGATGTTCCTGCCCTGCCACAGCTGTAGCTTCAGTCTACTTCCTATCTTGTTCCTCTTCTCACCACCAGACGATGAGGCTTCAGGGGTTGCTGTCCCTGCTAAACCCATCTTTCTCAGCCACTGTTCCAGATTCATTCATTTATGCTCACTGGGATCCCACTTGGGAGTACAGCTATGTTGAGGTGTTGTAGAAAACACAGGGTAGGAAGAACATACTGCAAATGGGGATTCTGGAACGGAGCAAATGAAGGACTTACCTTTCCAGGCTGACTGCCCACTGTCCCACCTGGGCCTGCCCCATGCCAGCTGACCAGCACATTCTCCCCACAGACTTGGCCATGCCCACCATCCCACCCCCCTTCAGCTCTCCAAGAACCAGCTCAATGCTTGCCAACCACATAACACCCTGTTGAATGGCTCCAGCCTTGCCTTTGCTCCAGCCCTGAAGCCCACAGCACTTCCTGCTGGCTACAGGTAGCAAAGCCAACCTTGTGGAACTCTCAAGTTTTTTGTACTTATAGTGCTACCCAATTAATCCATTAGCCTCTCTAAAGCAGGTATGTCCCCAGGTTCTAGCAGAGAAATATGCTGCTATACTTCCAGATTCACTTGCTCTCATTTATTCATTCATCCACAAGACTTTCTTAGCTTTTACCATGTGCAAGTCTCCTCCCTGCCCAGATCATTGCCAGATCCCTCCATCTTGTCAACCTCTGCTCCACACCTCCCAACTTCCCTCCATTGCTCTGCTTCCCCAAAAACCTTGTTTCTTCATGGATTAACAGGTAACCCCTACAACCCAGCACTAATTGAAGATATTCCCCAGAATTTTTAACCTCTAATTTCTAAGTCACAAGCTGTGACAGGAGCTAAGCAAAGGGTTATACCTTGCCTGTCCCAAAATAAGGGTACATGGCTCTTTCTTTCCAAACTGAAGCCAAACTCTGATTCTGTTCTCATAATAGTTGGTGTCACCCCACCCCTGCACCCACTCTATTTCTAGCCCTCATAATTCCATCAACATAAGCAGTACCGAGATCACATCCACAGCTGGTAGGCTGTCAGCATCCTCTGGAACAGCCCCACCATCTGGGACTGGTGGAAGAGGAGGCGATGAGGGTGGGGGCCCTTTGGGGTTGGCGGCTTCATAGTCCATGAGGAGTAGGGGGGCCTCTGGAGCACCAGAGGAGAGCTGGCCTGAGACCATCTCCTCCATAGTAATCTCAGAGGCTGGCAGAGGAACGGGGGGAGGACTCCCATCCAGGGCACTAGAGTAGGCTGATGTGACGGAGAAAGTGCCATCCGACAGCTCCGAGGGTGAGGAGACACTGCTCAGACCTATGAGGTGAGGGAAGAGGGTGAGGGCAGCAGGAGCCATCTGCTATCCCTCAAGTTGCCTACCTGCCTCCATCCTTGCTCTCAATCTCTCTGTTCTTGCTACTGTTATCTCCCCATCCCTGCCTCTTCCTCTCATACTCTTTCTGTCTCCCACCTTTCAGCTTTCCCCTGGCCTAGCCTTCCACCCACATCCCCCTCTTAAAAAGGTTAGGGGCAACCCTCACCAGTGTCTGGGCTGGAGGAGGGTGGTGACAGGGCAAGTGGGGGCTCAGTTGAAACTTCCTGTCTCTGTAGTTCTTCAAGGCAGCGGGCAAGGCGCACATGACCCCGGGAATGAGCCACAGTCAGGGGTAGACGGCCCAGAGAGTCGGGAATGCTCAGTGCCTGTCTGTTCCAACGGAAAAGAAGCACAGCAGCTTCCAGGTGTCCCAGGGCACAAGCCCACATCTGAGGAGAGGGGCAGGGAGAGGAGGATGGAGGAGAAGGGGGGACGGAGGTGGAGGTGAGGCCTAAGGCCCTTCCTCCTGGCCAGGTGTTCAGTCCCTAAGTCCCTAGCCCTCCCCACTCCTTCCCTCCACCCCTCAAAGTGTCTTCCCTTTGCAGCCCTGTGCCCATTGCCCATTGCCCACATGCACGCAGGACTCCAGCCTCCTCACCAGAGGGGTGCAAGAGAAGTGATCAACGTTGAGTGGGTCAACCTCTTGCTCTAAGTCCAAACTTCCAGTCTCTACACTTCTGGAGGGTTTGGGAAAGGGACAACAGAGCCCATCAGAGAAAAAGTGGGCAGAGCAGGAACATCAGAATTGAAGGGACTGGGAAGCAAGCTGTCTAGAAGCACTAAGGTCAATGGATGAAGCAATCAAAGAGATTAATAAATGTAAGGAGATCAAGAAGTCAGTGTCTAAGTCAGGGGATATTAAAATTCCCCCAAATGCAAATCCTCTTCCAGGCCCTTTTCCATCCCACAGTGACCCCAGCTCCCTCTTAGCAGGGTTCAGGTCCTCCAGTTCCTCCTCAGTCCCCTGGCACTTCTGTCCCAGTGGCTGCCCAGTCCCCTCCCTGCTGCCCCTGCTCACCGCCACTGGCTCAGGGTCTCGATGAGGCGGGCGTAGCCCTGGGCAGCAGCCAGGTGCAGAAGGCTCATGCCCCGGAAGGGGCTTCCATGGGCCAGACGTTCAGGACCCCTCCAGGTGAAGCGTGGGATCATGCTCTCTACCAAGACCACCACCCGTGCCTCGAACCCAGGCCCCTGGCCTTCATCCTGTGGTACACACACCCTTATGCAGAGATCTGAGCATCTGGTTCCCTGGCTTGAGATGGCCTTGGCCACCCCACACCTGTCCTCTCAGCTTCTAATTCTGCCCCCACCCCACACTTCCCACTCCAGGTTCCCACCACCCAGACCTCAGATGGCCCATCAGTTCTCCCAGTTTGAGTTCCTGGGTGTCCCCCACGCCCACAGCTAACTTCCTCCAGCCTCTCTGGCAGCCAGACGTCACACACCCTTGCCCACACTGTGCCTTCATATCAGCTCAGATCAGTGCCATATCCACAGATGGCTTCTCCCCCTCAGAACCCAGAGTCCTCTCCCAGTCTTCCTCCTTCAGAGACTTGGGACCCACAGAGTGCTGAGCCCCAACTCTCCTGATCCCCTCCCCCAACCTCTCCTTCATCTCCACCCTTCTTCAGACCATAAATAGTCTGAAGTCTGTCATGCCAAGAGGGTGCCCAGAATAGCCACTCTTGCCACGGGACGGGGGTGGGAGCAGGGTGACGTCAGGGAGAAGGAAGGAGGACTGCCTGAGGAGGCTGAGGACAGGAGAGTCATACACTAGAGCCATTTCCTTTAGGAAGACCCTTGCCCTGTTCCCCACTGTAGACCTCCCTCCTCATGGAAGTACCTGAATTGGAGGCACATCAGGACCCTGGCAGGGTGCCTGCCCAGCTGCTGCAATCTCTGCCATCCGCTTCTCCATCTGCTCCAGTCGCTCAAGTATGGACATCCGGAACTGGTTGTCTGAGGGGAACGGGTATGGGGGGGCTGAGTGGGGAGGGTCTAGGTGATGCTCTGATCACCAAAACTGGACCTGTCCCAGGATCTGGGAGGTGAAGACCCAGAATCATATTCTTTCTTCTTCTCCAAAACAATAGCCCCTTTACCCACTCACCTTCTAAATATAGCCCACCAGGATTCAGTCCTTAAACTAGGGCTCTTAATACCACCCATCGACCTAGGACCAGAATCCCAAACCAAGACTGTGTCCTTCGAGACAGAGACAGTAGGAACTCCCCAACGGCATCCAGCTCGAGCTGCCTCAGATCACATATACACGTACTCCCCAGCCTTCTCCTGGGGGAACTGTTCCCTCAGTTCTCCTTGCCCCAGACACTACCTTTGTCCCCCATGCTGGGGCTGAAGGACTCCAGGGTCCCTCCTCTCTGTTAACCACTGCCCAAAGGAGCTCAGGGACTGTGATTTGAAAAGCAACACCCCCTCCTCCCGGCCCCCCACAGCTGTCCACAAAGAGGATGGCGGGGAGGGAAGGTGACAGAGATGGATAGCCATGTCCATCCTCTACCCCATGCACAAATACACACGCACACACATACACACACACCCCCAAGCTATATCTGTCCCCTCCTGAGATCACATAAAGACAAGGAGGGGAGGCGGGAGGGGCTCAGAGCCATGGGAAAACAGGCACAGAGAAACAGGTGGAGGTTGGGGACGTTCTGAGATGCCAGAACAGAAGGAGATGAAGGTATAGAGGTGGGGAGGAGGGTGGAGAATGATGAGCAGAAACTCAGGTATAACAGAGAGAGAGAGCAGAAGGGATAAACAAGATGAAGGAGAGGAGAGAAAGGACAAAGAAGAGCTGGGGGACATACTAAACAAGCAATAAGAGAAGGGGGGCAGGTTAAGACGCTGGTCCAAGGAGAAATAGAAAGAGGAGGGAGGGAGGAACCATACAGGACACATGGTAAAATGCAGATCAGACAGGGACAGCAAGGTGAGGAGAAGTCACAGAGCAGACAGAACAGGGCTGGGATCCCAAGGTAGATGGACTCGAGTCAGAGACCCAACACTCACGCTTGGGCTTTGTGAGGGGGCAGCTCCAAGAGTGAGCAAACCAGGGGCGAGAGCCCTAAGGGAGAGAAGCAGGGATGGAAAAAGACAGAGACAAACTCAACAGGGCCACAGCAGAACCGAGAGAAACCAAGAGGCAACAACAGAGACACCAAGAGGAGGAGACAGAGAAAAAGCAAACGTCAGGAAAGAAGCAGGAGCAGAGAGAAACAATTCTCAAAGCCACAGTAGGGATTACCAGGAAAAGGAACAAACACAGCTCGAGATTTACATAAATACACACACATACACACATATGTGTATGTGTGTGCATCTCTGTGTGTTTGTATAAGAAAGTATATTAAAGATGGTGAATATCACTAAGTAGTAATATCATAGGCTATTTTCATTTTCTACTTTGTGCTTCTCTGTAATATCCAGATTTCCTGTAAGAAACACCTATCTTTATATTCAGACGGAAAAACAGTAAGAAAATTTCAATACATATATAAGTATGTGTATACACTCATGCATGTCCCACATATATTGCTCTAGACCCTGTCCCTACGCCTGGCTCTTGGCCTCGCCCACCAAGATCCCATCCTCTGGGACGGAAAGGACACGGCAAAAGCTGGGACAAAGATGGCTCCAAGATTTACGGGGAAGAGGAGATGAGGGAAATTGCTGCTGCATTTAGAAATGACCAATGAAGCAGGAGCTGAGAAAAGAGGGGTAAAGTGGGGGCCAAGCAGTGGCCACCTGAGTCCTGAGGGGTCTAGGAGCATGTCATGCTCCAAGGTTGTGGGGCCTGACACTAGGGGTCAGAGGGCTAGATACTCACCGTCCAGTGACAACCAGTCAAGCTGAGTACTAGGCAGTGACAGGAATCGGCGGGCTCGATATTCAAAGAGCACAGAAGCAGAAAGGGGCCCCTCCCGCCCTGCCACCTGCAAAGACACCAGCCCAACCTCATGGGCTGGGGAGGGCAGGATCAGTGAGAAGGCTCCCTGGCTCCTTCTCTGGCCCCTTGAGTCAGAGCCACAGATGATCATTTCATATTTATCTCCCCTACTTCCCTGCTGTGGGCCAAGAGGCCCCTGGCTTCAGTGGCTTTGGCACTAACTGGGAAGAGATTCCATTCATTTGAAAACTTAATATCTACTATGGGCCAGGGACCCCTTGGATTCTAGACCCTGTAGTTAAGGATGTTCATTATTCAGCACTAAGGCCTGGAAGATGAGGGTCAAGAGATACCTATACTTATGGGGCTGGCCTGGTGGCGCAGCGGTTTAGTTCGTGCTTTGGCAGCCCGGGGTTCATGGGTTTGGATCCCAAGCGCTGGCTGACACACTGTTTGTCAGCCATGCTGTGACGGCATCCCATATAAAGTAGAGGAAGATGGGCACGGATGTCAGCCCAGAGCCAGTCTTCCTCAGCAAAAAAGAGGATTGGCAACAAATATTAGCTCAGGGCTGGTCTTCCTCACACACAAAAAAAGAGATACCTATACTTATAAACAATGTGATGGTGGTTAAACCCCTTGATCCCCCAAGATCAGAGTCCAGAGGTCATGACCCTGTTACTAAGATGGGGTAAGGGGAAATTAGCTGCTCACCAACAGTATCTAGTGAGAGCTGTGTCCCAGGGTCTCAATGTCTGTAGCCTTGAGAATGAAACCATCAGGCCCTGGTCCCAAGACTAGAGGCTGAGACTCTTCTTCCCAATCCTAGCTTCTCTGGTCTCATCCCCTTTCCTTCCATGCACCATTGAACAGGGCTGTTGAGATGAGGGGAGAATGCACTCATAGAGGGCAAAGCTGTCAACCTGGTGGTCCTCAGGGTCCCACAGTAACACTGTTGAGTGCAGGGTAGGGGACAAAATTGGTGGCAAAAGGGCAGAGATGAGCCTTGGCAATGACATCTAGACCAATGCTGTCCAACAGAACTTTCCTCAATGATGGAAATGTTCTGTATCTGCACTGTCCAATAGGGTAGCACTAGCCACATGAGTTAGAAAGGGCTAGTCAGAGGGACTATGGAAACAGGAAAGAAGCTGCACTCTACATAAAAATAGAGATGGGAATAACCACATGTGGATATTGAGCACTCAAAATGTGGTTAGTGTGACTGAGGAACTAAATTTTAAGTTTTACTTAATTTTAATTAATTTCAATAGGCATATGTGGTTAATGGCTACCATATTGGACAGCACAGGTCTAGAAGCCAATGTCCTTTAGTCCCAAGGCTGGTTGGAGGAGACCAATAGCTCTCCCTTCTCATTCTCCCCAGAGCCCCTGGATTGGAGCCAGAGACTCTGACTCTAAGTCAGAGGGCCTGGACAGACCTTAAGGACCTTTTGGGTCAAATGCCTGACCTTACAGGAGGGGAGGCCA
The DNA here is from genome assembly GCA_031878705.1 of Tapirus indicus. NCBI lineage: Eukaryota > Metazoa > Chordata > Mammalia > Perissodactyla > Tapiridae > Tapirus > Tapirus indicus. The sequence continues at coordinate 11,845,379 of CM062932.1, forward strand.
AAGACCCAAGAAAGGAACAGACTTATCCAAGGTCACTAGTCAGCGAAGAAATAGATTTCTGAGACCAGAACCTAGACCTTCTGACACCAAAGCCTGGACTCATTTCCCTCTTGGGGAAGAAGGGGTTCAGCCTCAGGACTAGACGAGGTCCTTGTGCTCTCAGGAACAACCCAACACCTTTGTTCCCAGTGATTCCTGGAAGTCCTCACTGCCCGTATGTTGATCCCTTCCCCTACTGTTCCCAATCCCCATACCGGGACAGTAGCAGCGTAAGACACCAGGCTGGACAAGTGAGGCTGGCACTGCGATGTGATCAAAGACACAGGAGTAATGCTCGGTGGCCTCTGTCCAAGGACCTGTGATGAGCACCTTGACCCCACCCTGCAGACAGAAGTCAAAGAGCCATGTGACTGGAGTTCTGTTGGATATTCATTCCCTCACTCATTCATTCACTAATTCATACCTCGTGAGAGTATCTACTATATGGCAGGCCCTGTACTAAAGTCTAACGGTACAGGGATTGGACAGGACCCAGTGGGGTAAGGTCAGCCAGTCTGTCCCTTCTCTCCAACATTCTTGCCCTCTACCTGAATCTGCCAGAAATGCCTCCCCCAAGGCTACCAACTCATTTGCAGATAGCTGTCATTAGGAGGAAATCCTTTTCTTAGGCCCCCACTGTACCCCCACTGTAGTTCCTCCTTTCCCTCTCTGGAGCAGCATAAAGCAGAACTTCTCCATTGCTGAAGACAGTCTTTCAGCTTCCCAAAGTCTGCAATCATACCCCAGCTGTATTTTCTCTTCTGCAGGCTGAGTTGCCCCAGTTCCCTTCCCGTGAAACAGTCACCAAGGGACAATGAAGTCCCCTGGGGCACTTGGGGGACTCACACAACCACAGCTAACACGTGGAAAAGGGAGGAAGGGAGAAAGGGTTAGTCCTTTCAGATGGACTACAGAGACAGGAAAGAAGCTACACTCTGTAGAAACAGAGGTTGGAGAACTAAGCAGTCATGAAAACGGAGGGAAACTAGGTCACAGCCATGGAGTAAGAGGGATGGAGGAGGAAGGAGAGAAGCCTGAGACTCACCTCTGGGTAGGACCACTCTGGGGAGAAGTCTGTGATGGTGCTAAGAGCAGGAGAGAGCTGGGGGGTTGGGGCAGGGATGCTTGGAGCTTCGTCACTGATGAGTTCTCCCATAAGGTCTGGGAATGATGAAAGACTGAAAGGCTCCAGTTCGCTGGCCCCACCAGCTCCTCCAAACAAGGCCTCCCCTCTTCCTGCCCTGCCCGATGGCTCCAGGGGGGCAGGTGAGGGTGGGGGTGAAGGAGGGGGTGAAGGTATGGGTGGGGCAGCCCCCTGGGCCTTGAGCTCCTCTCCACTGTCATCATCTTGAATGAAGAAGCAGTTTCCTCTTCTCCCACCTGCTCCTGACTGTGGAGGGGGACCCCGAGCAGCCGCCTGGGGCTCCAGGGCAGCAGCAGGCTCTAGGGCAGGACAGGGGGTATGGGCAGCATCTGCCTCAGGGAAGTCTGGGCTTACCCCCTGCCCCCCTCCATATGTCTGGCCCCTCTGGGGGCTGTTGAGAAAACGATCAGGGTCAAAGGCAGGGCTGGGAGGAGCTGGTGGGGCAGAAGGCTCAGAGCCTACAACCACAGCCAAGCTCATGGAAGGCCTGGAATCAGCCTGGGGAGCCAAGTGCCTGGTGGGCGTCAAGCCCCCAGTACGCTGCTCCAGTCCCGTTAGCAGGAGGATAGCAGTGCCTCCTCTCGACGAACCCCCTCGAGAGGTGGGAGGGCTAGGTCTGATCTCTAGGGGTTCTGCAAAGCCTGATGAAGAGGAGGAAGAGGAGGAAGAAGAAGATGGAGAGGTATGTGCCTTGGGGAGCTCTGGGGGAAGTGGGGCTATCAGTGGAGGGGGGTCAGGGGGATGGGGATGGGGGACAGAGGTCAGGGTTAAAGCTCGGGGCTCCACTTTGGGAGAGATGATGCGGTGTTTCGTGCTGCTGCATTTGTGGGTAAGGCTTCCGGAACCTGGAGTGGAAAGGAGTGGGGAGGAGAGAAGGGATAAGATACATCTTTCTCCAGCCTTCTCTTACTGGAAGCCTTCACATATTTCCTGGGACTTCCGCTATGTACCAGAGATGTAATATTGACTGTGGCCACTGGGAGGCAGCAGAAATATTTCTCCTTCCCACTTCTCCCTTCCCAGATTAAACAGGACTAGAGGAGTATCGCAAGGGAGAAGGAAGGCTTGAGAGGAGTAGCTGAGAGAAATAGGTAAAGGCATAGAAAAAAGACAAAAGAACAGAACCAAAGGCGTACCAGCTAGGAATAAAGCTAAGGCTGGGTGTAAGTGGTAGTGCTGAGGTGGTCAGTAATTGCTGAGGGTAGAAGGCAGATAAAGAACCCAGGCTGCCAGGACTCAAGTAAAAGGAGCTGGGGCCAGTGTGTGCGCAGATGGGAAGGCCTCTGCTCATCTGGCCCATCTTGCTGGGACATGCAAAAGACATGCAAATCAGCATGCAAATCTCATCAAGAGAGATATCCCCCTGGCTTGAGTAAGAGCAGTATGGCTAGGCAAGAAGAGAGCCCCAAGGTCAGAGGTCACTAACCAAGGCCCCCACTGCAGAGACAGGCATGGGTTCGGGGTGCGGGCTTGGTCGGGTGAGTGTCCAGGATCTGCTGCACCAGCTGCTCTACAGAGAACTCCTCTGTCCCATTCCCACAGCTCCACTTGATGCCATGAACTAGGGGAGAGTTGGGAGAAGTGCTGTGGGACCCCCAGAGAAATCTGACAGGTCATCCAAGCACGAGATGCTCCAAGACTTCTGGTCAAGTGAACAGAGGCCAGCAGCCTCAAGACTGCTTGGACATGTAGCTCACAGCTATTCTTCAGTCTCTTCTCTGTATTGCAACACCTTAGAAGGCACCAGGAATCCAAGCACCCCCACAGGAAAGCACCCTCCTGGCTTGGAAGGAAATGGTCACCCCACAGGCTTCTGGGTATAGAACCCTGACCCCTTTTGGAGGTCCCTGTTTCCACTCTCCCCTTTGAGTGCTGTCCTAGCCCTGCTGCCTTACACATGGGCTTCAGCTGTCCCAACAGCTCCTCCCGGGACCACTTCAGCCACTCTCGACGGTCGCTGCTGATGGAACAAAAGATGGGGCTGCAGCCCTTTCCACAATCCTCCAGGGCTGGGACGTTCAGGTAGTGCACAAGGACGATGTCAGGGTTCTGAGAGCACAGGGGTACACACACAGAGCACCATGGGGTCCTAAGGTCCAGGGGCTCAGCCTCCTACTCCTCACTTTCTGCCAGGCAACCCCAACCTCATCCCCAACTTCTGGCTCTCTCCATCCCCACCCCCCTCTCTCTTCTTCCCAGGCTCCTTTTCCCACTCAGAATCTAGTCATCCTTCCATTTCATCCTTTCAGATCCCATCTCCCTCAAAGAGCCAGGAAGAGTCTAGCTCTCTGAGCTCTTCTGTCCTTACCTGGAGCAGCCAGTAGCAGCGCCGATGGAATGTGGGGACGATGGAAGAGTGAACGTAGCAGCCATAGAGACACTGCCAGGAGACAGGCTGGGGTGGGGGGAGGGCTAGTCTGCTCCCCAACTCTTCCTCTGTTCAGTCCCTTTGCAGGAATCCCAATCTTTCCACCAGTTCCTCTTCAACCCTCATCCACCCCACCTATTCCCCACACCTTTCAAATCCCAGCACCCCACATCATAAATGAGAGATAGAGAGAAGGGAATAGTGGGGCCAGGGCCTTACAATGAGGAGCAGATTTGAGATATAGGACTATCTAGAAGTCAGAGGGCAGGGCAAGAATGCATCCGAGATGAGGAGCAATGATTTGGGGAAGAGAAATCTGTGCTTAGAGGTTCAGTACTCAGACTCCTGAGGGAAATGCAAGAGAAGTGAGGGGACTGGGCATCATGTCCTCCAGGGGGAGGCATGGCCTAAGTCCTGGAGAGTTGGGTCACGGAGGGAAATGGGAAGCAGAGAGTGGGCTAAGCAACCAGCTTGTGATCCAAAGTGAGTGAGAAAGGAAGGGTGATTGGGAGGGTGACAGGCAAATGATGTCACCAAGCCCTGTCAGGGCTGGAGCCCAGCTAGGAGTGGAGAAGGGTGGGCAAGGGCAGATGAGTGGGATGCCTTGCTTACCTCCATGCCCTGGACCTTCAGCTTCATGTGATCCTCTCGGGTGGTCTTCCCATCCTTCCGCTTCTTCCAGAGGTAACCATCCTTCCGATATTTCACCTTCTTGCGGTTGTAGAGGATAATGGAGCCATTCTGAGGCCTGAGGAGGGAAGGGTTGGCCTCGAGTTCTGTGGACAAAATCCAAGACCCTGCCACTCCCCACCTTCACAGACTTTCTCACCTTGTCTTTGGAGCACAGGATAGCCACTCATCGTGCTTCTCAAAGGTGATTAAGTATGATGCAATCTCCTGAGGAAGGGAGGCACTCAGGTGAGTGTCCCCTTCATAGGGTCTCCACCTAGCCTCTCGGTCATCCCCTCAGTCTTACTCTGTTGAATTCTGGCAGCTAATGGAGGATGCTAGCACGTATCTGGAGCAGCAAGGCCCACTGCCCTCCTAGGAATCCCAGGTTCCATCTCAGACAAAAGTCTAATCTCTCCTTCCCTCCCCTGCAACTGGGGCCTTTATCTTGGGGTCAGGTCCAAGCTCTTCATGATCCATTCTTCATGCTGCATATTATTTTACTCTCTCCAAATCCCATTTTTGTGCCACTTCCTGACTCAAAAAACTTCAATGGTTTGACACTGCCAGGAATTCTAGATTCCTCAGCCTGACTCCAAGGTTCTCCCAGACCAGGGATCAAACCATCATATCCACTATTTACCCATATTGCATCTACCAATCCTACCAGATCAGTCCATTAATTCTTCCCTGAACATGCCCCGTGCAGTCACCTCCTGAATGTTAGTGCCCTACAAGCCTGAAGTGCCATGTGCACATCTCTCCACATCTGAAAATCCTAGCCATCCTATTAACTGAGTCCCTTCCCAGGTCTCCATGAAGCCCTGCTGACCACCCTAGCCCTTCCTGCATTTACAACAATAACACATACACACATACCCTTCTACTGACAGTTCTCTTCTAATCAATAATCAAATCAATGATGATTCACTACCAAGTACATACAAAGCAGTGTGTTTGGGGAGCACAGAAGGTGTGTAACACAAGGACCGTGCCCTCGAGAAGGAGCCAGCATCAGTGGTGGTTAAAAGCAGGGACTCTGGAGTTAGATAAACTACATGGGGTAAGTTGGTCTCCTCACCTATACCACAGAATAACAACATTGCCTGCTCTATAGTCATTAGAGGACTGAATAAAATAACGTAGGTCAAGTGCTTAGCACAGTGCTTGGTTTGTAAGAAATAATTTGTAGGTGGTAGCTATTATTTTAACCCAGGGTAATACGCCAAGAAGTGAGCTCCTACAAGATGCAGGTCTTTATACCTCTCCTGTGATCCCCAAAGAACCTAGAACAGCACTCTGCACTTGGGAGTGTAGACAGACACAGGAAGACCTCCAGTCACCCTCCTCTAGCCCACCAGGCCTTGCTAGGCCCTGATCCTCCAGGCTCCCTGGATAACCTCATTTGTATTCCACCGTAGCCGCTCTGGAGGCAGCAGCGGACAGCGAGGAAGACACTCCAGCAGCTTCTTGGGGAGAAAGATCTTCAGATGGTGGCTGTTCTCTAGAGGGAATTAGAAGGGAGGGCTTAGTGTGCTGCTCCTGATCCCTGTGATAGCCCAGGGGAAAAGAGCTGAATCCAGAGCATTGGGGGAAACTGAAACGATGACAAGGAGAGCAGGGAGCCAAGAATTAGAGGGTCACCACAGCGTGGGCAGAAATAAAGGCTGTGCCCAAACTGGGAACCTGGATTGTGAACTCACCAGCAACCTCAGTGGCGTCCTTGGTATTCATGGTGAGGGCTCCAGGGGGCAAGGTCACCCCCGGCCTGAAGGGCCGGGGGGAGGGGGAGTCTGTGCTGGGAAGGGAGAGAACAAGGTCATGGCAGAAGCCTCCACACTTATCTAGGATGAGGAGGATGAGGTGGGAGAGGGGGTGCAGAACTGGGTCATGATATCTGGGAAAGACGAGGAAGAGAGAAGGGGCTGGACTACCATGTGAGAGCAGAGCCAGGGAATGGAGGAGAGGGAGAACCGAGACATGGTGCCAGGAATCAACACGAGTGGGGAGACATGACAGAACAGAGCAATCAGGAAGGGATGGGGGGGAGGGGAGAAGGCTGGCAGGGCTGGCACTTCAGAGCCCTACAGCGTGGACTCAGGCAGAGGCCAGGGCTAAGAGGCTGGGGCTACGGTGGGGTCAGGTCCTGGGGCATCTGGTCCTTGGAGGATGGTTTGGCAAATGAGAGCCTGGATGTTGCGAGGAGGGCAGAGCTAAGTCCAGGTGGAGAACTAGGCCTTAGAAAACACACCCTGAGTTCCTTCTCTATTTGATTTTTCCCAGGGTAAGGGCAGATCAGATAACTGATCCTAACCTACTCCCTCTCCTCCAGGTTGGTCAGGGCCTGCTAGAATCTGGGCTAGACATCCAGGGCCCAGCTTCCCATCCTCAGGACAACCCATCCTCCACCCTGTGGCTGACAGCCCTCTCTACTCCCTACCGCCCCCCACCCCCAAACGTCTCTGCTTCCGCTGGCCTCCAGGCCTACCCTACCCCATCTACCACTTTGGCTCCAGCCTGAGCCCCCACCCTCCTGGAGGAACAGATGGAAGCTGGAGGACGCTCTGGGCACGGGCTCCGCCAGGTGTCCGAGGATGAAGAGGGGGAGGAGACCAGTCCGAGCTCGGCTGTGTGCAGTGAAGCCTGGGTTGGAGTAAGGACTCCGCCCAGGGCGCAGGTGCGCAGTCCAGGCTGGGCAGCCTGCCAGGGTGCGGAGCGGTGCCGGGGGCGGCCCCCCACGGTGGGGCGGTGGTCCCCAGAGAAGCTCCGAGATCGGAGGATCCCACCTCCCGCCCGCACGAAGGGATGTTCTGAGGAAGCTGCGGAGCAGAGTCCGCGGATCCGTGGCGGGCGAGGGACAGAGCGGGTGCCGGGGTGCGGGGGTCCCCGGAACGGTCCCGGCACGGTAGATCTGCCGTGGGGCCCTGAGCCGAGCGGCGCCCCCTGGCGCGGGGGAGGAAGACGGAAGCGGGGAGTGGGGGGAACCGGGAGGAGGGACGGTGGTCCCCAGCGCGGCGTACCACGTCCGGGCTGGTGGACCTGCGCCCCCTGGCGCGGGGGCGGAGAGGCGGGCGAGAAGCCCTGGCTCTTACCTCCCGGGGTCCCGCGGGGGACGGCGGCAGCGGCCATTCTACCCCACACCTACCCCCGCCAGCGCCGGCTGACAGCGGCGTCCGACGTCACTGCGCACGGGGCGGGGCCTTCCAATTAAGGGGATGGGGGTCGGGAAGGGAACCTGGGGTCAGTGCAGGTGGGGCTCTGGGTGGGGCGCTGGGCCAGGTGGCGGGACAGACTACCGGGAAGTCCCAGAAGGGGCAGCAGTGCTGCGGGGCAGGATTCCGGGGTCCCCGAGGCGGAAGCTCGGCCGACTGACGTGACCTCCGGGCCGGCCGGGAGAGTGGGGCGCAGGCGGCCGTCCAAGTGCTGGCGAGGATCGTGGGACTGGGGGTAGGACTCCTTGAATTTTGAGGACCCAGCCCGACTTCACTGTAGCTGGGTCCTCGAGAAGGTGAAAGGAGCCCTCTTTCCCCATGAGCCTCTCCATCACTGCCTCCCGGGGAGAAAGACAACTCTGGGCTCAACTTGCTTGCTTTTTAATAACAGAACAGAGAGAACACAGTGCCAGCGAGTGGGGCGGGGGACAACACGCATTGGGGACTTCCTGTGAGAGGGTGCATTAAGATGGAAGCCAAGGGGGCTGTTAGTGCCTAGTTCAGAGGACAGGAGAGGAAGCTGGGAGAGGCTAAGGAAAGGGAAATGCCTGGATCCAGAAATGGGGAGAGTCCAGTGATGAGAGCTAGTCTTGGGCCCCTGAGGCAGCGCTAGCATCTTGGGCATGGACCGTCTCTCCTTACTCCTCAGACTGCAGCTCCATCCCCCAGGGGTTGTAAAGGGGGTTCCTACTGGCTGTGACAGTGCTGTAGGAGGCCAGAGAGCTCAGCTGCCTGGAGAAACAAGATCCCTCCTGGCCCAGGGGACTCCAGGGGGACCAAAGTAGCTGTAAAGATGAGAAAAATTGAAAAATGAATGAAAGAATAGAAAAACAGGTCTCTCTCCAGATTTCCTAGTCCCCAAACCCAGGTGTCCCCAAGTCTCTGGCTCTCGCCTACTTTATTTTTGTTCCTCTCAAATCCAACTCTCCAACCTGGCTCTTGGCTTCCTCTGTCTCTCCATGCCAGACCAGCCATCCACATCACCCTCCACTACCCCACTAAGTTCTCTTCCAACCATACCTGGGCCCTGCCAGGAGTGAGAAAATGGTCCTCTTCCCATGGATAGGCTGCCCTCTCTTCTTCCAGATCAGGGTATTGGGTGGTGCCGGGGAATCCACAGCCCTCTTCATCAGGCACCAGGGGTTCAGAGGCAGTTTCAGAGCTGCCCCACTGGGCCTTCTTCAGTCTGTGGAAACTTTAGCTTTAGGAAAGAGATGACTGGAGGCCAGGCTTCCTGTCTTTCCATTCTTCACCTTTCTGCCCTGAAATACTTCCTGCTGGGACTCAGGGGTGTTGTCATTTGACTTCCAACTCCCTATTCCCAACTTTCTGCTCCCCTCAGCCTGAAGTATTTTCAGTCCAGGGACTCAGGTGACCTCTAGCTCCTGACTCTCATCTAGTTCTATAGCATGCTTTCCTGTCTTCAATGATCCAGTTTCCATTCCTTGCAGTTCATATGGCTTGTCCTCCATCCCTCAGTTCCCTCCCCCTTTCCACATTATGGAAATTCTGCTGCAATTACATCAAGTCCATGGTTTATTTCCAAACAACCTCCAATTCCTTCAAAGCTCTCAACTCCTTCCTTAGTTCAAACCATCCTGCCCCCAAACCCTGCTTGGTTTTCAGAGCCCAGATGTTTCTCCTTACTCATTGATGATTCTCTGTCTCCTCCTTAGATCCTCCAGGTGATAAGTGACAGCCCTTACCCGGGCTGGGATGCCCCCGGGTCCCCGCTGCGTTCCCACCAAATGAGGCCTCCTTCTCTTTCTTCTGCAAAGTATCTCAGGTGGTGGGAGCCCCTCAGGGGGGTACAGGCCAGGCTGGGAGCAACCCATGGCTCTCTGTGCCAGAGAATGGGGAAAAGGAGCTAGAGGGCAGAACTGGGTCTCTCAGGGAAGCTTGGACTGAAATAGGGAGTCAGGGGTCCTGGGAAGCCCAGATCACGAAAACATAGCCGTGATCTGGAAAACATGATGAGTGATTCATAGACAGGAGGGCCTAGTCAGTGCACTGGCTAGGGGACACCAGAGGCAAGGGGTAATAAGGAGAGCTGAGGACAGAATGGCAGTGGGTACAATTTTAACCAAGAAGTGTTGAAGCACAAAAAGTTTGTCATACCAGCTGGGATGGGATGAACTGTTCCTCCATGCAGGTGGGGCTGTGAAGCACAAAAAGTGGGCTAAGTGCAGATGGGACACCCTCATCCATACTGTTTCTCTAACAACCTCTCCCAACCACCTATCTGGCATGAGGAATTACAACGTCCATCAGCCAGTGGGGCAATTCCCCAGACTAGGGCTTATGGTATTTTAAAATTGTGCAGCCTCACCTTCCCACCTCCAGTTAAGTCCCCATTTTCTCCATTTCTACCCACCTGGGCCTTTGACTAAGGTTCTCCCAACAGATGTCTCCATAATGCTGGGGTGTCAGTCTGAGACTCTGGGAAGGCAAGCTGGGGGGTGGAGATCGGCTGACCACCCTGGAACACCTGAGGTGAGGACAAGGTAGGCTCAGGTCTGGCTCTTCCTTACAGCATCTACTCACCCCAGGGATTCAGGAGTCCTGTCTTTCCAAGGAACCATATAGCTGCCCAGGCTTCCTCAGGCCATGTCCTCCCTTATCCAATTTAACTGAGGAAGGTGGTGAGGCCTCTGATTTGAAAGGAGATTGGAGCTGGGGTGGGGTGGAGACTGGCAATTGTTTGAGCTCAGATCTCACTGAATCTCAAGCTTCTACACCCCACAACCAGAGAACATCGTATTTGCAAGCAGGGCTGTTAAAAAGGAAGGTGCAACTACTCAGTTGATGTGACAGACATGGTTCCTTTTGGTCAATGCAAGGATCCAGGACAGCAGAACCTCTCTGTTCATCCCTGCTTTGTCTCCCCTATCTCAGAAGGACTAATATCCCCATAGGTAGGGAGGGGTGTGCAGAGCTGTTTGAAAACAGTGCTCACCACTTCCAAAGCTCCCAGATTGAATGATGACTTCCCTCCTGACCTCTAGGAGAGTGTCCTAACGCTTAGGCCTGGGCCTTTTATCTTCTCCATCTCCATCCTTCCTTAAGTGATCTCACCCAGGCCCATGACTAAATACCACCAATGTGCTGATGACTCCCAAGTCTATATTTCCAGCCCTGGCTCCTCCCCAGACTCAAGACTTGCAGGTTCAACTGCCCACTCAACATCTCCTCCCTAGCCTTCCCCATCTCGCTGAAAGTCACCCCAAAACCCCAGTTGCTACAGCCAAAAACCTGGTATGCCTCACTTTCCCTCACCGCCCAAATCCAGTCTATCAGCAAGTCCTATCAGTTCTACATGTAAGATATACCAAAATTTAACCACTCCTCACCATTTCCACTCCCACCACCATATCTCAGCTCATCTTCCCCTGCCTGGACTATTGCAATGACTTCCTCCTCCTCTCTGCTTCCATTCTAATCCCCCAACAATCTATTCAGCACAGAGCAGTGTGAGTAATCTTTTAAAAATGATCATGTGGAATGATATACGGTTTGAGATTTACTTCGAAATAGTCTGAGTAGTAGGGGGCTCAATGAATGTACAAATGAAAAGATTATCCATATAATGATAATTATTGAAGCTAATTGAGGAGGGTACACCAGGTTCATGCCTACCATTTTCTCTACTTCTGTATTTGTTTGAAATTTTCCATAATAAAAATGTTGAAGAAAAAAAAGTCTGCTCATGTCATTCTCTTGTTTAAAACCTTCCACTGATTTCTACTGCCCTTAGAATAAAATCCAAACTCTTTTCAATGGCCTATAAGGTCCTATATGATCTGGCCTCTGTCTAACTCTCTGACTTTACTTTCCTCTTTTCCTTTGGTCACTAAGTTTCAGTTACACTGGTCTGCTTCCTGGTCCTAGAAGATACCAAGTTTGTTTCTTTCTTGGAGCTTTTTTACATACTATTCCTTCTTCTCTCCCCTGATTCTTATCAGAGTGACTCCTCAATTTTCAGGTCTCAGTTCAAATCACTGGTCGAAATTACATTTGCTTACACATTCTGTTTCCTCCCTTTAGAATATAAGCTCTATGAGCAGGACCCCTATCACTCTACTTGCTGAATCCCTGGCATCTAATACAGTGCCTAGAACACTGTAGTGTTCAAAAACTATTTGTTGAATAAATTAATGAATCATCAATCCCCTGAGATCAGGCATTGAGCTTCTTGTTCCTTGTTTCCTATTCCTCTTAGAGAAGGACCCAGGCATGCAATGTTCCCTCCATCCCATCCCCATCCTTACCACTGGGTGGGAGGACTCACTTGGCAAAAGGGATGAGGTTGTCTCCATCTTCTTGTACCTGAATGACTGGACTGGGCTGGGTGGCTGGACTGAGTCTCCTCATTGGAGCTGGGAGGAAACAGAAAATGAATCATTCAGTCCTGCTATGGCTGTAGGGATGAGACCAGTAGCAGATCTAGAGATTGGAAAAAGGATGTATGGGTCCTGAAAAAGGAAAGAGAGCTTAAAAGGTATTTCTAGTGATGGACATTTCTATTAGCTGAACATACAGATTGAAGATGGTGAGTGCAGAAAATTTGGATATGGTAAAAAATAAATTTTCTGAAGCCAAATGCATAGACTAAGTGAAATTTACAGATGACAGGTAAGTGATTTAACTGGCAATATGAGAAGATGAGATGAAAAAGGATGACAGGTGGAGACTAGATGGGGCAGAGGCATTTGGGGGTAGTTAGTATAGAATTGGTGGTTGGGGCAGTTAGAGAAGTGGCAGAATTGAAGGTTGGTAAATAAATCAGGTCAGAGTGGTTAGTGAAAGGTAAGTGTGGACAGAGTGGTCAGTTGGTGCCAGGGAAGGAGGGGGCAGTCTGCAGGTAGAGAAGGTGAGCACAGAGGTCAGTTGCACAGAGCCAGAATTAGGGGCAGCCAAAGATGACCTGACAGCCCGTTGAGGTGGGCAGAAAAGGCAGATAAGAACGCTAGATAAGTTAGGAGAGTGCCTGTAGGCAGCATAAAGAACAGAAAAGGCCAGTTGGAAACTGTTAGAGATGAACAAGTATTTATCCAAGGGCAACTAAGGATGGGTTGAGAAAGCAGTTAGGTGAGGTAAAAAACTGACAGAGGAGTATTTAGGCTGAGGTGGCAGATGGGATAGTTAAGAGTTGGGCTGAGAGGGCAGGTGGGGTCTAAATGGGACATCCTGGGCCAGAGGGGGTAAGCTGAACTCAGGGGGCAGCTGGAAGCTGTGGGGCACTCAGACCTCAGGTAGTTGGGTCTAAATGGGTGACTTAGATCTAACAGGCAGGATGGGGCTTAAGGAAGCTGGACAGAGTACTCAGCAGTTGCCTAGTAGGTACCCAAGGTCCTGGAGGGCAACCTGAGCCTGACAGGGCAGATGAGATGCTGGCCTGAGCCTGGGAGTGGTGGGGGGCGGTAGCCCAGCCGGGAGAGAAAGGCCAGGCCTGAGGGTATGGCTTGGGCCTGAGGGGGCCGAGGGGACCCTTGGCAGGTGGACTGGGGCGGGGCCAGGCCTTCAGGAGCAGCCAAGCCTGAGGGCATAATTCGGGCCTGAGGAGTCGATGTGGCCCCCACGTGGTGGGCCCATGCCTGAGGGGACAGTCTGGGCCTGAGGGGGCCAGGCTGGGTCGGGAGGGGCGGCCTGGGGCTGAGACGGCACCCAGGCCTGAGGGAGTGGCTTGGGCCTGAGGCGGCGGTTTGGGCATGCTGGGACTGCCGAGCTTGAGGGCCAGGCAGGGACAGAGCGCCCGGTGGCTGCGCCGCCGCTGACCGCACTTGGCCACAGCACCTGAGACAGCTGCTTGGCGAATTCTAGAACGATACGCCGGGCGGGGAGGAGGAGAGAGGCGGCGACTGGAGCCGAGGGAGGAGCCGGCCGGCACCGCGCGCCTAGGGGCGGGGCCTGGGCTGAACCACCTCCTGGGCGGGGCCCGACGGGAGGCTCCGCCCCCTGGGCGCGCCTCCGACGGAGGCGACGTACGCGGGTCGGAGGCCTGGGTCCCCCTGCAGGGTCCGCCTGCAACTTTCGCGGCTCCTCGGGCGCCCGTAATCCTCCGAGTCCCGGCGTCCTGCTCGCCCTTCTGCGTCCGCGACTCTGTTCTCTAGTCCCCGCCCCGTGGGCCCCACAGTCCCGAAGGCATTGCCCCTTTAACTGCAATAGTTCTGGTCGCTCCCGGGCCCTTCCCGGGACGGCGCGCGCCCGCCCGCCCGCGTGCGCGCGCTCGCCGGTCCCCCGCCCCTCGCTCCCGCCCCAGCTTGCGCTGCCCGGGCGGGCGCCGGCCGCTGGCGCCGCTACTGCTGCCGCCCCCGGGGCGCGAGTCCGCCGCCCGCCGCCTGGGGACCCGGCGAGGGGCGGGGGCAGCCCCGATCCGGCCCCGGATCTCCCCCGCTCCGGTCTCACGCTTCCCGGGAAGTTTGTCCCTTTGCGCTTTACCGAGCCGCTCCGGGAGCCCCGCCGCGACGAGGTGAGAGCTGGGGGAGAGGGGGGTTAGGGAGGGGACGCCCGCGGAGGAATGTGCCGGGCTGCGGGGCGGGGAGCCGGGGTCCCCGTTTGCACTACCCGGCGGGGGCCGGCTGGCCGAGAGAGCCGGGATCATGTGCTGTTTGTCCCGCGGAGGCGCAGAGAGGTGCCAGGCCCGGGGCGGCCGTCGGTTGGCTGGTCAGGAGGACAGGGTCCGCATGGCCGCCCAGAGAGGCCGGGACCGGGACCTGTCTGAGAACTGCCGGGCGGGCAAGTGCAGGTAGCCCGAGGTCCCCTTTCGGGTCGGTCGGCTCCACCCCAGCCGCCGCTCCTTCCTGTACCTCACTGCTCCTTTACGCTGCACCGGCCCACCCCTGTACCTATTCCGTAGTTCTTTACCCTGCTATCCCCTAGCCGTGCCACCCCATTAGCCGCAACGGCGTCACCATTGCTTGTCCCCATCAGTGCCCCTTCCCTTCCCTGGTCAGGGTCTGGGAGTCAGGGCTGTTCTTCCTGAGACAGCCACTGTGATTTCAGCTACTCCCTTCCTGTCCTGGGACAGATCGGCTCTCTCACTCCTCCCATGCTCTGCCCAGGAAGGCTGGTGAGGTGAGGCCTGGCATGACAGGGGTTTGAGGTCCTTTGGGGCCACAGAAGGGGACCCAGCATCCCTGATCCGTTTTCCCAGCCCTCCACCCTGCTGTCCGTGGGCGTGGGCTGCTCAGCCTCTACTCCCAGGGTGTGGGCACCTGATCACCCACATTCCTGGGCTCCAGCTTGGCACCTTCCCCAGGGCAGTGCACGCCATAGCACTAGCCCCAGGCTGGGACTGGGATCTGCCTATTTCCTTTCCTTTGTCTCCCTTTTCACGGAGACCCCTGTGCTATAAAGATAGGTATTCTTTCCTCCCCATGAAGATAGGTATTCTGGATCCATCAACAGAGGAGGCCTGGGGTTGGTATGAGGGATGCAGGATGACCCCACCCTCCCCTGCCCATTGTCCTGGATCCTGAGGAGGAAGTGCTGGGGGCTGGGCAAGGGGTTTGGGGCCCACAGGCAGGCCCTGTGGACCTCAGTCCTGGGCTGTATCTCCAGTCCTTGGACTTTGCCCATCAGCAGTCCCTCCCTTTGTGTGGAGGTTGTGGGTCCTAGGTGGGAGCTAGTTTCTACTTCTGCCTGGCTGATCCTCTGGGGAAATTTTATGTTTGGGGTTTTCTCTCCTACCGTTTTTCTTCTGGGCTCCCGATTTGTGCTTTTGCCCCAGAACGCGCCTCCCTGCCTGTTTAACATTTCTGTGTTTGCTGTCTTCTGTGTCCTTCCTATTTTCCTCCTGCCATTATTTCCTTCATAGCATGACCTCAATCTTGCCTTGGCTCTTGTCTCTCTCATTTTGTTGGTGTCTCTGACTTTCTGCCCCTCCTTCCCTGCCTTTCTGCCACCCTCAGTGTCTCTGTCCATGTGTCCCTCTCTGAATTGCTCTCTGTCCAGTTTCTCTCTGTCTTCTCTATCTGAACGTTCAGTACACTTGTGAGTGACGAGGAATAAAAATATCACTGTCCCTGCCCTTGGATTCACATTGCATTTGGCCACTCCAGAGGAACAGCCACCCTTACCTTTCCTAATGTTAACCCCCCCACCCCTTGCCCTCCCACTGCGGAACCCAGACACACCTCTGGAGCCACAGGTGCCTCCTAACCACTCTTCCCCCACAACCAGGGTTTTCCCCACAGCCTCAGCTGGCGTGGCCAGGCCCCAAGTGTAGGATGGGGCTCCTCCCAGGAGGGCCGGTGGCAGCCAGAACTGATACAGCCCCCCTGGTCTGGGGCCAGGACACCAGGTAACTCTGGGGTGATGGCCCAGGTCCCTGCAAGCTGGGATATGACCGGGGAGAGAGGCAGGAACACCCTCGGGAGTCCCTGAGGAGAGTGACATTTGGGAGGAAGGCCAGGGGAATAGGAACTGAGTCCTTGAGGGGCTGGGTAGCTGGGGAAGGGGGATGGAGAGACTGGTTCCTGCGAGAAGCTGGGAGGCACTGTCTGGATCCGCCAGTGGCTCTGATCACTTCTTTTGTCTCTGTCCTCCAGCTGAGGAAGGGTGGGAGTATCTGGAGCCATGGCTGGCGCCTCGGTGAAAGTGGCAGTGCGGGTTCGGCCCTTCAATGCTCGTGAGACCAGCCAGGATGCCAAGTGTGTGGTCAGCATGCAGGGCAGCACCACCTGTGAGTGAGTCCCAGGGGCCTGGCTGGGCACAGGCAAGGCAGGCCGGGCCCACCCGGCAGGCCAGTCCTGCTGGGCCGAACCGGGAGGAGGGCTGTGCTGGGCACAGAGCAGGTGCTAGTTGTAAGGGCGGGGGCTGGGGCAGGCTGGCCTTTCCATGTTCCCAGTCCCTGGGAGGGGGAATGTTGGCCTGGAGCCCTCCATTGCCCAATCCAGGGAGGCAGCCCGGTGGGGGGCGGGTCCTAGGAAGCCAAAATTAGCTTTAGTAGCTGAAGGGGGTGGGGAGTATTAAAGGGGAGGATGAACTAGGACAGAGGTGGGGAGTGGGATGCCTGGATTCCAGGGGCCTGGGGGGAGTGGGCAGAGGCTGACCTTGGCCTTCCTTCCTTTGCCCTCTCCTGCCCTGTCAGCCATCATCAATCCCAAACAGAGCAAGGATGCCCCCAAAAGCTTCACCTTCGACTACTCCTACTGGTCACACACTTCGGTGAGGTTGTTGGGCTAGGGGGAGAACTAAGCAATGAGGGACAAGGGATTTAGGTCCTGGGGAGGAGGTGTTGCTGGGAAATCAGACCACCAGGGGATGGGTTGGGAGAACCAGGACCCCTGTGTGGGGGTGGTTAGGACCCATAGGTTGTGACTGGGACCAGGATAGGGGAAGCAGAATCCCTTAGGGTAATTAGGACAGGCAAGAGACTGGCTAGGATCCTCAGGGGTGATTAGGACCATGATGGGGATGGGGCTTTGGGGGCACACAGGACGTTTGGGCAGTCATCAGTGATGAGGGCAAGACTCTTGGGACCTAGACATTAAGGACAAAGTCATCTAGGGCTCCTGTTGTCTTTCTCTGCCCCCCTTTCACCTAGGCCGAGGACCCCCAGTTTGCATCTCAGCAACAAGTATATCGGGACATTGGAGAAGAGATGCTGCTCCACGCCTTTGAAGGCTACAACGTGTGCATCTTTGCCTATGGGCAGACCGGGGCTGGGAAATCCTACACCATGATGGGGCGGCAGGAGCCGGGGCAGCAGGGCATCGTGCCCCAGGTACATGCCGGGCCCTGGCAAGGCAGCCAGGGCAGGACCATCTTCACCTGCCCCTAGGGAGGAAGGCCAGAGGTCTAAGGGTTATGGAGCAGAGACCTGGCTTTCTGAGGCTGTTAGTGACAGGGAATGTGATGGAGGAGAGGGGTTGGCTGCAACCTGGACATCAGGGCCCTTTGGGGAGGGAGTCTTTGCCCCCACCAGAGGCAACAAGGCTCCATAAGAAGAGCCAAAGCTTTGGCATCAGAGAGCCCTGGATTTGAACCCTGCTTCTATCGCTTACTACTATTTTCCCTTGTCTTGTAATTATTTGTGAGTGTAGCTCTCCTATAGGTTCGTGTACCATAGTCAAAGTGTTGACTGTAGGAAAAGCCAGTTGTGTGTAACTGAGAGTTGACCATAATTCTCCCTGATTGTGCAGCCTAGTGGCCTTGCACACAGGCTCTGGAGTCAGGATGCTTGGGTTTGCATCCTGGCTCACTGAATACTATCGTGTGACCCTGAGCAAGTGTGACCTTCTCTGAGTTTGTTTTCCCATCTGTAAAATGGGAATGATTCCTCCCTCAGAGCTGTGGTAAGGGTTAAACAGGGTCACCTGAGACAGGGCCTGGCCTGCTGCTGGGTGCCACAGGTGCGCTGTAACAGCAGCTTCTCTGCGTTCCCCTCCAGCTCTGTGAGGACCTCTTCTCTCGTGTTAGTAAGAACCAGAGTGCTCAGCTATCCTACTCTGTGGAGGTAAGCCCAGGTCTTGGTGGGGGGTGGGGAGGGGGCACGGTGTCCCCGGGGCAGTGAAGGGGAGAGCAGAGTGATTAAGACCAAGGGCAGTCTCAAGTCAGACAGCCAGGGATCTACTCTTGGCTCCGCTGGTTACTAACTGTGGCTTTGAGCAGTTGATTTCGTCTCAGCCGCTGAGCATGTTCATCTGTGAAATGATAATGATCAGATCCCTCCTAGGGTTGTTGGGAGGATCAGTGAGCTCGCATATGCAAAATGCTGAGCACCATGTGTGGGGCACAGTAAACGCTCAGTATCCATTAGCTGCACCTACCTGTGCCATGCCCAGGGAAGTTCAGGGTAAGTTCCATTGTCAGTATTATTGCTGGCTTTGTCACTTCTTATTTGCTTCTCCCACTCAGGTGAGCTATATGGAGATCTATTGTGAGCGGGTACGAGACCTCTTGAACCCCAAGAGTCGGGGCTCTCTGCGTGTCCGGGAGCACCCCATCCTGGGCCCCTACGTGCAGGACCTGTCTAAGTTGGCCGTGACCTCCTATGCAGACATTGCCGACCTCATGGACTGTGGAAATAAGGCGCGGTGAGGCAGGCTGATGGAGTGGAGGGAAAGGGAGCCAGGGTTAGGAAGGTGAGAGGCGAGACCCTAGTGACCACTCCCTCCCTGCAGGACTGTGGCCGCCACCAACATGAATGAGACCAGCAGCCGTTCCCACGCCGTCTTCACCATCGTCTTCACACAGCGCTGTCACGACCAGCTCACTGGGCTGGACTCAGAGAAGGTGGGACCCCCTCCCATCCCCATCTGGTGACAGGGACAACGATGTGATGAAAGAACCTTGCGTCCCCCCTCCCCGCCCATGCTGGGTTGAGTGCCTCCTTGGGGCTTCCACAGCCCCTCTGCTTGCCCTTCAGATCAGACTGGTACAACCTCCTGTGTGCTTGTTTGCTTCTTACTAGACTTCTCAGGGCAGGGCTTGGGTCCCACTGTGTCCCTTGTCCCAGCACATGGTGGGCATGTCAATATTTGTAAATGAACAGATAGATGAGTAACCAACCCCTCACCATTCCATTTTCTCCTGTCCCTTTCCTTTGCCCCCTCCTGGCTTTTTCCATCCCTTGCCAGCTGCCCAGTTCCCTTGCTCGGTGTTCCCCTGATTTGCCTGCCCCGCCCCCACTGACTCCAGTCACCTCCTCCTTCTTTCCTCTGACCTAGGTTAGTAAGATCAGTTTGGTGGACCTTGCTGGGAGTGAGCGGGCCGACTCCTCGGGGGCCCGGGGCATGCGCCTGAAGGTAAGGGGGCCTAGGAGGGGCAGACGGGCAGTGTTGGTGGCTGTTTGTGGTTGTCTCTGATCATAACCTGGGAATCTTGCTGTGGGGAGAAAGAAGGGGAAGTGGATTGGAGTGGGAGATGAGGGCCTCATTCCCCATGTTCCTCATACCTTTCCAGGAAGGCGCCAACATCAATAAGTCCCTGACTACTCTAGGGAAGGTGATCTCGGCCCTTGCGGATATGGTGAGGCCTGGGGGTGGGAAGAGAAGAGGCTTTGGGAAAGGGGAACAGAGGGGTGGCCCACCCTGATCCCCTTCCCCCATCTATCCCCCAGCAATCAAAGAAGCGGAAGTCGGATTTTATCCCTTACAGGGACTCTGTGCTCACCTGGCTGCTCAAGGAGAATTTGGGTGAGGGGCTCCTTCTTTTTCTCTCTCTTTGCTGACCCTGCCACCATCTCACTCACCCCCTTTGATATGTCTGACAAATCCACTTGCCAATCCTAGAATCTCAAATTCCCCAGTTGTCCATTGACTTTCCCCTTGACCCAGAAAACATCCTTTGAAGATGTTCTGCTACTGAGATCAAGGCCACAGCCTCCCTGCCAAGCCAAGGGCCTCACTGACCTGGCTACCCGTAACTCCTCTCTGACCCCACACCCGCTGCGGACTTCATTCTCCTCCCGCTGTTCTCTGACTGTCCCACAGATGTCTGATGTCTCCCTGACCTCACCCTGCCGTCCTCTTGACCGCCAGATTTCGTGGTTAGCTGCATAACTCTTAGCTTCACCCTACCTCGGACAGTGACCCTCTCAGACCCCTGCCTGGGCACTGAGGCCCCCGTGACCCAGTGACCCAGGGTGACTTTACCTAGGACCAGCCCAGCTCAAGCTTTCCCCTCCTCTCCGTTCATAGGTGGGAACTCACGCACAGCAATGATCGCAGCCCTGAGCCCTGCAGACATCAATTATGAGGAGACTCTCAGCACCCTCAGGTGGGCCTTCGGCTCTGGCAGGGGTGGGGCAGCAGAGGAAAAGTGCCAGGAGCTCAGAGACTGGACGCTCCGGACCCTAGAGACAGGGTTGACCCTCAGCTCTACCCCAGTATTTTAAAACCTGGCAGGGAAAGAGGGAAACAGGCAGCAGACCAAAGTCACCTGTGTCTGGGCCTCACCAGTCCCAGTCCTCCCTCCTCACCCCAGGTATGCTGACCGCACCAAGCAGATCCGCTGCAACGCCATCATCAACGAGGACCCTAATGCCCGGCTGATCCGAGAGCTGCAGGAGGAGGTGGCTCGGCTACGGGAACTGCTGATGGCCCAGGGGCTCTCAGCTTCTGCTTTGGGAGGTAGGGCTTCAGGGGAGGGTTAGCTCAGGGACGCCCCCTGGCCTGCCTTATCCCTCCTCATTTTCTTTGCCCAGTGCTGGGGCCGGGTCAGGACCACCAACCACAAAGCCCTTCATGTGCTCTGTGACATGGATACGGATATGGAGATGTTCAGATGTTCAGAGCTGGGACGGACTGATTCTCCAGGGGAGAGTCGGGGTTCAGAGAGACCTTGACGGGCTCCTGGCACTACTAATTGACAAGAGCAGGAGTAAATGGCAAGTCCTGCATTTGTGGTTCAAACAGTAAATCATTACTGTCAAGGCTGCTGGGGCACCTGCCTTGACAAAAGTTCTCGTGAAATGTCAGGGATTTAGTTGACCATAAGCTTAACAACAGTCAACAGTGGAATGGTTTCTGAATGTAATGCGCAGCCTTGCTAATACGAAACAGCGTCCATGTTAGAGTATAAGAGCGTAGTCTGTGTTGACCACGTCAGATGTGGACTCTGCATTCGGTTTTGGGGTCCATCCCACGGAGGACAGTCAGGATGCTGAGGGGCACAGTGGGGGGAATAAGGGTGTCAGTTCTTGGGAAGAGAAGGAAAAGGCAGACATAATGTTCACCTTCCCGCATTTGAAGGATAGTCTTGCAGAAGAAAAAGCAGTATAGTCTATCTTATCCCAGAGGGTAGAACTAAAAACAGTGGACACGTGACATGGGGCAGATTTCACCTCAACACAGGTAAGAACTTTCGGATGGTGCGGGTCATCTAACAATGGAAAGAACTGGCTGCCTTGTTCAGTAATGAGCTCTTCATCCCCGGAGGGGAACAAGCAGAGACTGGGTGCCCATTTGTCAAGGCTGCAGTAGGAGGGCTTTCTACTTGGTGGAGGTTGACCAGGTATCTTCTGAAGTCCTTAGAGGCTGGTCCTCTGTGAGGCCTTCTCTATGTCTCTGATCAGTTCCGTCTTTTCTTAGCTTCCTTCTTTGACTTTCTTTTCCCTCCCAGGTCTGAAAGTGGATGAGGGGAGTCCCGGAGGTGCTCTGCCAGCTGTATCATCTCCCCCTGCCCCAGCTTCACCCTCATCTCCACCCACACACAATGGGGAGCTGGAGCCATCACTCTCCCCCAATGCTGAGCCCCAGATTGGGCCTGAGGAGGCCATGGAGAGGCTGCAGGTAGGGAGCTGGAGCTGGCAAGGGGTGGGAGTCTAGTGGCTGCTGGGTGTTTAGTTCTCCAAAGCCAGGGTCAAAGAGGAAAAAGGAATCGCAGGGGCAGTGTGGCCCCCATGGTAGGTGTTTGTCCCCGACTGTCCTGATACCTATCTGTCTTCTGCCTCCAGGAGACAGAGAAGATTATAGCAGAGCTGAATGAGACCTGGGAGGAGAAGCTACGCAAAACGGAAGCCCTGAGGATGGAGAGGTGTGAGGGGGTCGGGGCTGACAGCTGGAGCCCTGGAAGGAGTGGGGAGGGGAGGGAAGTTCAGGCCCTGCAGGGAAGGAGTTCATGGGTAGCGATGATAAGACCAACCTTTGCCTCTCCTCTGCCCACAGAGAAGCATTGCTGGCTGAGATGGGGGTGGCTGTCCGGGAGGACGGGGGAACCGTGGGAGTCTTCTCTCCAAAGAAGGTGAGTGAGGGGTTGGGTGAGGAGGCCTAGGGAGGCCTCCCAGACTTTGGATGCTTAGAGAAGAGGCTTGGGGGTGGCAGGGTAATGAGTTCTAATTCTGATCTCTGAGGTCTCTGAATTGTCCCTCCATCATGTCTGTCCCCACTCCTGCCACCTCCTCTCCTTGTTATCCACCATCCCTGCCTTCTCCCTCCATCTGACAGTTAGCCAGAGGTACATGCTTATTAAGTGCCTGTGGCCAGGGACTCTAGGGACCACAGAAGGATGACAAGTTTCCTGCCCTTTGGGGGATTTGAAGAGCTGCTTAGAATCTAGGTGTTTACAAACATAACCTCACAAGTGTCTGTATGCGAGTTCATGCATAGAATTGTCTCTGGATTCGTAAGAAACTGGTTATGGTGGTTACCCCAGGAGAGAGGGAGAGGACCTGGGAGGTTGGAGGTTGGTTGGGATGGTGACTTATTCACTGTATGTGCTTTTGTATCATTTGAATTTTGTACTCTGTGTATGTGTTACCTACTCGAAAAGTAACTGAAAACATTTTTGAAAGGTTAACTTGGGAAGATAAGACTGTAAGGGGAACAGAGGAGGAGTAAGCACTAAACTCTTAAGATGTTGGTTGTAAATGCGGTGAGCGTCTTAAAGATGGAAGCATCAGTGCAGCCTGGAGATGTTTGGAAACTGGTTTTCCAGAGAAGGTGGTTTGGAAAGTGGAGCCTGAAAGATGGATGGGATTTGGGTGGTAGAGAGCAGCAGGGAAAACACTAGGCTAAGCAGACACGGGCCAGTGTCGGCCGAGTGGGGCACCAGTGCCTGTCACATGCCTGCTATGTAGGAGGTGCTCGGTGAATCTTTGCTGAGAGGAAGAAAGGAAGGAAGCAGGGCGGGAGTGATCAGGCTCAGTTGGAGAGAGGAATGATATTCAAAATCTTTAACAACCAGCACGGCACAGGGGCCAACCAATCAGAGTGGATGCTGGGTGTAGACAGCCAGCACAGCTGCACGGGTGCATACTGATGACAGGATGATATGGATGCCGGTTTGAGTAGAGCAGGAATTTCCAGTCCCACCGGGGAGCCAGCCACACCTGTCTGGTCCATGGGACCAGGCCCTAAGTCAGATAGACTGTGCTCAGAGCCAGATAGGGGCTGCCTGGAAGAGGTGGTGGGTTCTTAGAAGGAGGCCCCTCTCGATTACATAAGGTCAAGGCTGTCTGGGAGACTGTGCAAGCAGGGATCATTGAATAGGGATCCAGAAAGAGAGGGGTTTGTCTTGCCTGGCTAGGGAGGTGCAGCCAGGGAGTGAGAGAGCTGTGGGTGGGTGACTGAGGGCAGCAGGCTGGGCTGAGGGGCCTGGTCCAGGGCTGGGCACCCTGGGCTTTGGGATCCTTCTGAGGTCTGCATCCAGGAGGATGTGTAGCTTGCAGCCACCTTGGGGTACCTGGTACCTGAGGAGCTTCCACCACAGTTGCCAGGTTGGAGAAAAGGTAGGAAGGGTAGAGAAACTGATGGAGTGCATGTTTCTTTCCTGGAGGGCTTCACACTGCACAGGGATGCCACCCACTAAAGCCCGGGGACCAACCGGAGGGGGGTTTTGTTTTCAATTGTTCTTGTAAAGGTAATACACACTGGAGAGAACCTTCACATAGTGCCGAGAGGTGTGCATGGTGGAAAGGAATCTCCTTCCTTCCCACCCTCAGGTTCTGCTCCCAGAGGCAAACCCTATTATCAGTTCCTGATGTGTTCTTCGAGAGGTAGTCTATGCACGTACAGGCGTGTGTTGTGTGTAATTATCTACACACGCGCACACACGTAGCCTCTTTGGAATAGAAGTGATTTTATATCTGATACTTTACTTTTTTATATAACACTATTTTGGAGTTCTGTCCATTCTTTTTCATGGTTCATCGTGTAGATGTGGGATAATTTAACCAGCTTCCTACTGATGGACATTTAGGTTGTTTCCCATTCCTTGACACTATAAACAATGTTACAATAGATTGTCTTTTGGTCTGTTATCTGTAGAACAAATTCCTGGAAGTGGAGATTTGGGGTCAAATGGTAGCCATGTAAAATTTTGATTTATTTTGCCAAAGTACCCTCCAAAGATGGCTATACATGCCACTCTGTACTCCCTAGAGCAACATACAAGAGAGCCCATGTTCTCTCACCCTCTTCAACTTTTGATCTTTGCCAGTCTGATTGGTGAAAAAGGTGTCTTATGGTAGTTTACTCTTGCATTTTCTCAAAGTGGTGAGGATGAACATATTCTCATATGTTTGAAAGGTTTGTGTATTTCAGAAGGGAGAGCTGTCCGACTCAACAGGGGACATGGGTTTGGTGGGGGTGGCTCCAACCTGGTGATTGGGTGGGGAAGTGGGTCCTAGGGGAAAAGCTACAGTTTGTCTTGGAGAGAGCTGAGAGGCTTAGGGAAACCCCCTCTTTCTGGGACCCCACTACTTGGTCTAAGGACTTCTTAAATCTGTGATTTTCAAACCTGGCTTGGACTTCCTTCACAGGGGCTGAGGTGGGGGAGTGGAGCAGGACCAGACTCTGGGTTCCCCATCCCCAGCCTCGGCCTGAGTGGCTCCTTGCTTATCTGCTTGGCATATTAGGCTTCTAGGTAAGGTTTCATCTGAACAAAGGGTTCCAGGGCTGAACAAAGATTGAAAAGCACTGCCCTAAATCATGTCCCCTCTCCCAAGGGATAGATCGCTTTCTGC
Source organism: Tapirus indicus (assembly GCA_031878705.1). NCBI lineage: Eukaryota > Metazoa > Chordata > Mammalia > Perissodactyla > Tapiridae > Tapirus > Tapirus indicus. The sequence goes on from CM062932.1 coordinate 11,870,221, forward strand.
TTCCAGAGCCCATCAGTGTTTGCTATTCCCAGAGCAGGCCTGACACTGCACTATAGGGAGGGGGCAGAGCGTCCCTGCGGGAGAGGAAGTGTTGCAGCAGTAACTGTTGGCGGGCCTGGGCGGAGGGGCAGGCGCACGGGTGCACATCCTATCCACTGTGGACACAACCTTGGGCTCACTGTTCAGGGGGCACCCAAAGAAATGTGGGGCCTCGACTGTTGGCTGCTTTCTCCTAGACTCTGTGCTTTCCTGCCTCTGTGCGTTTGTTCAAACTCCTCCTTTCACCCGGAACGCTCTTCCTTCTGCATGTCCACGTCCTCCTCATCCTCAAAGACTAGCTCCCATGCTGCCTTTTCCATGAAGTCCTCCTGAGCTCCTGAAGTTCCTCCCTTTATTCATCTTTGCACGTGAGCCCCTCCCAGGATACGATGTCACTCAGCTACCTGGGAACAAATGAGTGAATGAACAGATGAATGAGCTAAGTGAAGGTGTGGACAGATCAGAAACTCTACTATGAGACGTCCATTTCCCACTTGTAGTGGTGTTTCCATGCCAAGTCTTATCTCCCCAACTTGAGTGCAATTTCCTTACTGACGGGATGGCAGCATCCGGGTTTTACTCATCTTTGAGTCCTGCCCAGCACCTCACTGGGGTCTTACACATAGAAAGCCCACAGTAAATCCTTGTAGAACAGAGGTGGGGGATCTTGTGTTTGGTTGGAAGGCTTAGGAAGGCTTCGTGGAGGAAGTGGCATTTGAGATAGACCATGAGGGACAGGAAGGAACTGAATGACTTTGACAGGTGGAGATGGGGGTGGGGCTGGGATGAGGCTGTTCCAGGCGAGGGCACATGGGAAGCAGCTCACGAGGGTGGTCAGGGATGCAGGAGGCCTGTTTCTGGAGTGAGTGGTCAGCAGTCCACTGGGCAGGAGCACAGAAGGGGAGAGAGGGCTTGGACAAGTGCGCTGGGGCCTGATGTGGAGGAGGTCCAGGGATGCCAGCGTGAAAAGAGGCTCAAGTCAGGCGGGCATCGGGTGCCAGCTGGAGAAGTCTGAGTGGAGAAGTGTGACGAAGCCATGGTGTGGTGTGAGCAGGAAGCTGGGAAACCCTTGGAGATGGGAAGAAGTCAGGCAGGCCTGCGGTGGGGTGGGCTGGGGCAGCAGGCAGTAGGGAGGGAGACTTCCCTGGGCTTGGCAGCCAGTGGTGTGAGGCGGGTGTAGAGGGAACAGGGCTTGTGTGCTGCCCGGAGTTACATGCCTGGGGAGGGCGGGGGTCTCGTAAGAGAAACAGAAGTCAGGAAAAGGTGTTTTTGGGGACGGGAACAGGCTGGGTTTTCAGTGCTCCGAGCAGCATAATGATGAGCCAGGTATGTGGGCCAGAGTCGGTCAGGGAGGCCTCGGCAGGGGTAGCACCAGGCAGCTGCTGCAGTGACCCTGGTCCGAGGTAAAGCAGGCGTGGGGACAGGCAGTGGCTGAGGAAAAGTGGGGAGTCTGTTGTGAGAAACGGATCTGTTTTATTTGCTTTTCTACCTTTTTTTTTTTTTTTTTGTGGGGAAGACCAGCCCTGAGCTAACATCCGTCGCCAATCCTCCCCTTTTTGCTGAGGAAGACTGGCCCTGGGCTAACATCCGTGCCCATCTTCCTCCACTTTATATGGGACGCCGCCACGGCGTGGCTGACAGGCACTGCATCGGCGGGCGCCCGGGATCCGAACTCGCGAACCCCGGGCTGCCAAGCGTGGACTAAACCGCTGCGCCACCGGGCGGCCCCTGTTTTATTTGCTTTTGAATTGAGCTGACAGTTTTTATTTTTAATTTTAATTACAAAAGTAATCTGTGCTCCTAAAAAATTCAAGCTGGAATAAGAGGTGGGAAGTACCAGTCCTTTAACCCAGTCCCCTCTTGTACTCTCCAGGAGGGGTAAGATACATTTTGAAGGAAGAAGCAACGAGACCTGGGGACAGAGGGAATACGGGGAAAGCAGAGGCGAGGGCAGGTGGATTCTAAGGTTTCCAGTCACGGAGACTAGTGGCTGAGGTGCCTCTGAAGAAGTGGGACCTTGGGAAGGATTGCTGACCTGGGAGGGGGTAGATGGGTGGGGGCAATTTTGTAGGCCCCTTGTGTATGAGGAGAGGGTGGGTCAGGCTGTCCTGAAGGTGGTGGTTAGGAGTGGGAGTAAGGAGGGTGGGACAGTTCTCCGAGGGAGGGGGGCGGTCAGCAGGCAGTGCTGGACCCTGGAGGGATGTCTGCTGAAGCTCCTTCCCTCCCTTCCTCTTTGCGGCACCCTCTGGCTGGCTCTCACAATCCCTCTCCTGACCACTCTCCTCCCCCCTCAGACTCCCCACCTGGTGAACCTGAACGAAGACCCCCTGATGTCTGAATGTCTGCTCTACCACATCAAAGATGGCGTTACCAGGTAGTGTTTACTCAGTGGCCCATGGGGCAATCTCTTCTTTTGGGGTATGGTTGCAGAGGGACAGCCACACTGGGGACTCCCTTTCCTGGTGACCTCACGGGAGACACCCCAGATCTGAGGACATCTGCCTTCACAGTCCTGCTCGCTCTCCGGGCTTCCTGAGAAGTTGCTGAGCCTGGCTGCTCAGCGGCCATCCTGCCTCCATCCACCTCTTTGGTAGGGGTGAGACGCTTCCTGGGACCAAACTGACCCAGTGCTTGTGGGGACCGCTCCTGGGGCAGAAGAGTGGGCAGGAAGCTTAGACCACCGCATCCTTAGCCCCTGGCACCATTCCCTTGGCATCCCTTGATGGGATGCTGCCTTGGGGGAGAAGAAGGGAATTGTGGCCCCAGCCCCACGTTGTTGAGAAGCAGGTGGCTTCACTGGCTGATGCTAACGACCTGCTGGGGCTCGGTGCCTCTCAGGTTGCCTCTGGAGTTAAAGGGGTGAGGGTGCCCCTTACTCCCACCACAACCTTTCACAGCTATCCTTGGTGATAGTCATGGGTGGAGAGGGAGCCCTCGGGGTGGTCATCCCAAGGATGGATGGGAGGCCTGCAGCTTAGCTTCCCTTTTCCCCTTTGCTGTGTAATGCAGTGAGTGAGGACATGGGCTGTGGAGTCAGGTAGATCTGGGCTCAGATCAGCAGATCAGCAGCTTCACCGCTGCTGGGCTTCATGACCTTGGGCAAGTTCCTTCACCTTTCTGAGCCTCGGCTTCCTCATCTGTGAAAAGGGAATTATGCTTGGCTCACTGAGTGAATGAACTTGTGTTGAGAAGAGGCTTGGCGAATGTCTGGCACATGCCCAGCAAATGTTGGCCATTGCTTCCCCAGGGTCGGCCAGGTAGATGTGGACATCAAGCTGACTGGGCAGTTCATTCGGGAGCAACACTGTCTGTTCCGGAGCATCCCTCAGGCGGATGGAGAAGGTAATGGCTGAGGGGGTGAGAGTGGAGTGGCCACTGAATACAGTTCCACCCCACACCCTGAATATAGAGGCCTGGGTCAGGCACTGGGAGTATGGCCATATAAGAGGGGATGTGTCCTCGCCCTCAGAGGGACTTCGACCTTATAATGAGCAGTGGCGGAATATCCAGGCCCCAGCTGTCTGCACTCGTCCTGAGAGTGCAGACCGCTGCAGTGGGCAGGGAGTGGTGAGGGTCTCCAAGGTAGAGACAACACTGTGGCGCCAGAGAGGAGATCCCACCTTCTTCCTTCATTTTTTAGCCTCAGATAGCACTGGTCATTTTTTATGAAAACCTGTATTTGTTTCAGTGGAGTTTCTGAATTTATCTCTCAAACCTGCTTCTATCTAGCTATGACTACAAAGGTTTCTGGAGTTAATCGGCCCATGTATCCCTCTGGTTCCAGAACTTTCAGATATTTAGCCCTTATATGGCCATAGCAGCAAAAGCTTTTAAGAATCACAAGCCCTAAGGGTGAAAGTATAGCCTGTCTGACATATCAAAACGATAGTCATGCAGTTCAGGGTGTATTTTGAGGTCACTGTTTTGTTCTGCTTCAGTCCTTTTTAAAAAATGGAATGATTTGGGTTCAATTAAGCCCAGGCGAAGTCAAGCTCTGGGAAATGAGTTGGGTGGGGAGGCAGGACATGTTACACATGAGCCCTCCATCAACTTGAGCCCATGCAGCGTGCCTCAGAGATCTGGAAAGAGTGCCTCGCCTGATGCCTTTAGGGGACTGGGAGATGGGGTATGCATGGCCAGCACTTTTTTTTTTAATTGTTTAATTTTTATTGATGTCTTAATAGTTTATAACATTGTGGGATTTTAGTTGTACATTATTATTTGTCCGTCACCATATGGATGCATCCTCTCACCCCTTGTGCCCACCCCCCACTCCCCTTCCCCCTGGTAACCACCAACCAGTTCTCTCTGTCTGTGTGTTAGTTGATATTCCACATATGAGTGAAATCATGTGGTGTTTGTCCTTCTCTCTCTGGCTTATTTCACTTAACATAGTACCGCCTAGGTCCATCCATGTCGTTGCAAATGGGACAATTCTGTCTTTTTTTTTTTGTGAGGAAGATTAGCCCTGAGCTAACATCCGCTGCCCTTCCTCCTCTTTTTGCTGAGGAAGATTGGTCCTGGGCTAACATCTGTGCCCATCTTCCTCTACTTTATATGGGACGCCACCACAGCATGGCTTGATAAGCAGTGCGTAGGTCTGTGCCTGGGATCCGAACCTGCAAACCCCAGGCCCCCAACATGGAGTGCACGAACTTAACCACTACACCGCCGGGCTGGCCCCAACCAGCACATTTTTAAAAATAAGAAAATCGCTATTATGTGGCTTACAGCTCAGGTTTAAGACATGCTCGTCGGGCTTCAGTTTGTTCAGGGTCGGCAGGTTGACGCAGTCATTTCTGGTCTGGTTCAAGTCCCCAGTGGCAGCAAATGCTTCCGGCATTGTGGGCTGCACGGTGTGGAATCAGTTCAGCCCAGTGAGTTATTGCTGAGTTCCTGTTCTGCGGTTACATCAAGCCGTGTGCTGGGGTGATACCAAAACCTCGTCTGCAGAGCGAGCCCGCCCTCGGGCTCGGTGTGTTTGGGGAGATGACAGATGGGCACTAAGTGGTTACATCACAATAAAAGATGATTCTGTGCCCCAAAGGGTGGGGTTTTTTATAAAGGTTTAGTCCATTTGGGTCTCTATTCTTACAGCAGATTTAAGACTTGACCAGAGACAGGCAGAGATGAGGCAGGCAGCATGGACAGAGCTGTGGTCGTAGAAGAATAGTTATTACTTACTGACCATCTACTTTGTGCCTTGCGTTTTCTCATGCAGCCCACAGATGAGGGACCTGAGGCTCTCAGGGATAGGGAATTTGCCTAAGACCACACAGCTAGAAGGTGGCAGAACTGGATTGGAATGCAGCATGGCAGGCTCCAGGGCTGTGCTCTGAGCTCAGCCCCAGTACAGATCCTGTGGGCTCCTGGACTGGAGAAGGCTGCCCTGGCCAGGCTGGAGCAAATCATCCCCTTGCCTGGCCCCCTTTCCCTCCATGACAGCTGTCCCCCCGACTTTAGATTACCTGCTGATTTACTTGTTTATTGTCTATCTTACCAGCTGGAGGTGAGCCCTGTGAGAGCAGGGATTTTGGTTTTTATCCCCACCATATTTCTAGGACCTAAGATAGTGCCTGGTGTATAGTAGGGGGCGCAATACATTTGTGGAATGAATGAAGGAATTTTGGGGCATCATGGGAAATAAGGGTGGGGATAGACTGGGACCCATTACAGCCACCCTATCCTCTCATCTGCCACCTTCTTCTGTTGCTGTTCCCGGACACTCAGTGATGCCTTATGTCTCTGTCTTCTTCCTCTTCGCCATCATTCCTGCCCCTTGAAATCCAAGTTTCCCTTCAAGCATTGGCTCAGAAGTTACCACTTTTTCATAATCATTTCCAGTCCTCTGCCCCTAAGCTGAGTTCCTGTCTGCTTTCTTTGTACTCCCCCTGTGTCGGTAGTCCCATCTCTGCCTTACTTACAATTTATTCTGGTTTCTTTATGACTATTGGTATAAATAATAATGACTCTTGCGCATATCACTTTATTTGAGCCTTCCAACCATTTCGTAAAGAAAGACTTCATTATCCCATTTTATAGAGGCTCACAGAAGTTGGGTGACTTGCTTAGTGTCCTTCAGCTAAGGAGTCACAGAGCCTTTGGGATACAGGGGTCCCTCTGTGACAAAGGGGTACCATTCCTTGAGGGCAGGGAGCTGCCTCATATATCTTTGCATCCCGGCAAGCAGCAGGCTCCATGATTCGTACAGAAGACAGGAGCACCTTGATAGATGTTTGAGTTGGGTTGACTTCGTCTTATCCGGTGAAGACAGTGATCTGTTGGCCATGGCTTGAGAAGATTAATCAGTCAGGTGGCAGTCTGCAAGATGCATCAAACAGAAGTGGGCTAGGAACCTGCTGGAGAAATCCAGGCCTGGGCAGGGGTGATATTAGCTGGAAAGGAAGGAATGGACATCTGGAAGGCAGGCATGACAGGGCCTGCTGACCCACTGGACATGAGAGAGGAAGTCCTCTGAGAATTACTGGTTTGCTAAGCCCCTGCTGGGGAGGGTAGTGGTGGGTGAGTAGGGGTCCCTGCAGAGGCTCCTAGGAATTGTAGCTGGGGCTCTAACCCTCCTTCTGCTCTTCCTTCCCGTGCTGCCTGCCACCAGAGGGGCCTTGGCACCCCAACAGGTACTGGGGGGTGGGACTGGGGGTGCATGTATGTTTTTGGGTGGGTGGTGCAAGATGGGAGTCTGTGACCATAAGCCCCCTTCCTCCAGGGTCTAATTGCTTCCTTTCCTCTCTCGCTCCACTCAGTGGTGGTCACCTTGGAGCCTTGTGAAGGAGCTGAGACCTACGTCAATGGGAAACTTGTAACTGAGCCACTGGTGCTGAAGTCAGGTAGAAGAAGGGTGCAGAGTGAGGGTTCTGGCTATATGTCAGAAGTCCCAGGGCAGAGCTTTCTGGAGGAATCCTGGGGCAGGACCCAGAAATAAATAGGAAACAGCATGGGGATATGGAGAAGGAAGTGGGAAGTGAAGATAAAGGAGTCAGGTTCTGGTTTCTTTTGCTGCCTGGGGAAATGGGAGAAGGAGGCAAAACTCCCCCAGTTCCCTTTGGCTATCAGGGATGGGGTGGTTCCTGGAATCAGTGGGGGAGCCTTGGCTCTGACTACCCTTAGACTTGGGGTGATGGGAGAGGTGGTGTCGGGGCCCCCGGCACTTGTGGGCAAGGCCCTGTATACCTTGGGCATGGGGTGGGTTTGCTGCTATGGGGGAGCAAGTCTACTTTTCCCTCCTCCCATCTCTAGGGAATAGGATTGTGATGGGCAAGAACCACGTTTTCCGCTTCAATCACCCGGAGCAGGCACGGCTGGAACGGGAGCGAGGGGTCCCCCCGCCCCCAGGACCTCCCTCTGAGCCCGTCGACTGGAACTTTGCCCAGAAGGAACTGCTAGAACAGCAAGGCATTGATATCAAGCTGGAGATGGAGAAGAGGTATGAGTCCTGGGTCTTCTTGGCCATCCCTCCTAGGCCCCCAGTCCTCTCCTGTTGTCCAGCCCCTGACTGAGGTGGCTCCAGAACCCCACACAGCTTTTCCTTCCCTCCCTACCCAATTCCAGGTTGCAGGATCTGGAGAATCAGTACCGGAAAGAAAAGGAAGAAGCTGATCTTCTCCTGGAGCAGCAGCGACTGGTGAGGGATCGGCTGGGGGATGTGTTGGGGTGTGAGAGGTGGGAGATGGGCTGGCGGGCGGCACATGAGCGTCCAGCCCGGTAGTGCTTCAGCCTGGCTCTGCTTTTGGTTCACACTTTCTGAGCCAGAGTGGGGAGTGGGCATGGGGATGAGGGGTACGGGTGGCGTCTAAGAGGAGACAGTTATGAGAGAAATGTGACTTGGGGATGAAATTATGTGCAGGGAACTAGACTTCGTCCCAGTTGACCAGGGCTTCCCAGATGCCAGTTGATCCTGTGTCAGCTTTCTGAATTTTACCATATCCAAGTGCCACCTGTACTGTTATTTACTTAAGATTGTTCTTTAAGTGGACTTACTTTTAAATCTTTACCCTCATCCTGAGCAATAATATACATACACGAAAGCTAGACTCGTACAGCTACAACTGATACTTACCCATCACTCTCTCTGTGCCAGCCACTGTTCCATACACTTGGTGTACGTTAATCCTCCAGATGTTTCTGTGAGGGAGATACTGCCGTTATTTCCATTGCGTAGACGAGCAGAGGTTAAGCAGTCCACCCAAGGGTGCTCAGTTCTGATGGTTGCTTCTGGTGTCGTTGGGACTTAGGGGCTCTGGGACATCCTTAGCCCTCTCTGTGTCTTCTCTCTCTCTCTGGCCCCAGTATGCGGACTCCGACAGCGGGGACGACTCCGACAAGCGCTCCTGTGAAGAGAGCTGGCGGCTCATCTCCTCCTTGAGGGAGCAGTTGCCCCCCACCACGGTCCAGACCATCGTCAAGCGCTGTGGCCTGCCCAGTAGTGGCAAGCGCAGGGCCCCTCGCAGAGTGTATCAGATTCCCCAGCGTCGGCGGCTGCAGGGCAAAGACCCCCGCTGGGCCACCATGGCTGACCTGAAGATGCAGGCGGTAAAGGAGATCTGCTACGAGGTGGCCCTGGCCGACTTCCGCCACGGGCGGGCTGAGATCGAGGCCCTGGCTGCCCTCAAGATGCGGGAGCTGTGTCGCACCTATGGCAAGCCAGAGGGGCCCGGAGATGCCTGGAGGGCTGTGGCCCGGGATGTCTGGGACACAGTGGGCGAGGAGGAAGGCAGCGGAAGTGGAGGTGGTGGTGGTGAGGAGGGAGCCCGTGGGGCGGAAGTGGAGGACCTCCGGGCTCACATCGACAAGCTGACGGGGATTCTGCAGGAGGTGAAGCTGCAGAACAGCAGCAAGGACCGAGAGCTGCAGGCCCTGAGGGACCGCATGCTCCGCATGGAGAGGGTCATCCCACTGACCCAGGTAGGGGGGGCCCTGGCCCCGGCTTTCTCCCTTTCTTCTCCCCTCCTTCAGTTCTTCCCTTTGGGAATCTGAACCTCCCACTGCACATTCAAACCTCCTCCCCCCAATTCCTTTAAAAAATAATTGTGTTGAAGTATAACACAGCTTTTCTCACTATAGTTTATGAATCACCGGGCACTAACTGAAAATGCAGATTCCTGGGTTCTACCCCAGACCTACTGAATCAGCGTCCTTGGGGATGAATCTGCATTTATAATAAGTTCCCAGGTGTTTCTGAAGTACAGTAAAGTTTGAGCACCACTGATAGAAAGTGCACGATTCTTTTTTGTGTGTGTGTGTGAGGAAGACCAGCCCTGAGCTAACATCTGTTGCCAATCCTCCTCTTTTTGCTGAGGAAGACTGGCCCTGGGCTAACATCCGTGCCCATCTTCCTCTACTTTATATGGGACGCCGCCACAGCATGGCTGACAAGCAGTGCGTCTGCAGGTGCCCGGGATCCGAACCCATGGACCCTGGTCTGCCAACCACAAACTAAACCGCTGCGCCACTGGGCCGGCGAAAGTGCACGATTCTTAAGTCACCACACCATGGCTGTGCAGCACATGTACACTCTTAGGACCACCCTTCTCCCAGGGGTGACAATTTGCTCTGTGGTAGCCGCTGTGCTGAGCACTTCTCCTGTGTCACCTTATTTCATCTTCATAGTAGCCCTGCGCGTGCCAGTGTTATCACCAATGCCTGTTTTGCATGTATTCACTCAACAAGTAAATATTTGAGTGCCTACTGTGTGCCAGGTATTGTGCTGGCTGCTGGGGTTACTTATGACAGACAAAATTTCTGCTCTATTGGAGCTTATCTTCTAGTGGGGGACGACAGTCTGCCTTCACAGCAACAGTTCATGGTTATTGAAGGCTTACCTCCAAAGGCAGCTCCCACTCCCCTCCCCTTGCTCTTTCCACTCCAGCCCGTGCTGGTCCTTCAACTTCCTGGGCACATTCCTGCCTCAGGCCCTTTGCACCTGCTGTTCCCTCTGCCTAGAATGCCTTTCCCCCCGATAGCCTTATAGCCTCACTTCCTTCAGGTGTTTACTACAATGATAACTATGGCAGCCGCCTTCTCCCCAGCCTCCTATCCTTCCTTGCTCTAGTCTTCTCCATTTGAATACATATATTTATATAAAGTATATTATATAACATATTCTATACAGAATATATACACATATATAATATAAAAAATATAAATATATACACTCATATTTAACTTTTTATTGAAGTATAATGTATGTACCATGCTATATATTTTTCTTACTCATTTATCAGCTGTCTCACCCCACTGAAGTAATGGCAGGTATTTTTCTTCCCGTTTTGTTGACTGCTGTATCCCCAGGGCACGTGATTTATTCAGCAGTATTTACTGGGTGCCTACTATGTGCCGGGCACTGCTCTAAATGCTGTACATGGTTTAGCTCATGTAATCCTTACAACAACCCTATGCAGTGGGTACTGTTATTATTGGCATCATCTTATGCATGAGGAGAGGGAGGCACAGAGAGGTCACAAGCCAGAGGTCCAGACCTCACAGACAGGAAGGGGCAGAGCAGGATGGAGCCCGGACCACCTGGCTCCTGGGCCTGTGCTCCTAAACTACTGTTCTAGCTTCCTCATCTCCAGGCCCCTCTGGGGAATGCTTGACCTCCAGCCGCTCCAGGCCTTCTGACTTCTCCTGGATCTGCATGTGCTCTGGACTCAGCTCTCCTCACGTCCCTTCTCCTTTTCTCTCACCCCCTCTCCCTCCCAGGATCATGAGGACGAGAATGAAGAAGCCAGTGAGGCCACCTGGGCCACGCGCCAAGGGTCAGAGGCGGGAGATGAGGAGGTCCCCGGTGACCACGCACCCTCAGCCCGGCCCCCCTCGCCACCCTTGTCAAGCTGGGAGCGGGTGTCGAGGCTGATGGAGGAGGACCCTGCCTTCCGTCGTGGCCGCCTTCGCTGGCTCAAGCAGGAGCAGTTGCGGCTGCAGGGACTGCAGGGCTCTGGAGGCCGGGGCGGGGGGCTGCGCAGGCCCCCAGCCCGCTTTGTGCCCCCTCACGACTGCAAGCTGCGCTTCCCCTTCAAGAGCAACCCCCAACACCGGGAGTCCTGGCCAGGGATGGGGGGCGGGGAGGCCCCAGCTCCACCACAACCCCCTGAAGAGGTCACTCCTTCTCTGGCCACCCCTGCCCGCAGGCCCCCAAGTCCCCGCAGGTCCCACCGTCCCCGCAGGAACTCCCTGGACGGAGGGGGCCGATCCCGGGGAGGGGGTTCCACACAGCCCGAACCCCAGCACTTCCAGCCCAAAAAGCACAACTATTATCCCCAGCAGCCCCAACCATACCCAGCCCAGCGGCCCCCAGGGCCCCGCTACCCCCCGTACACTACTCCCCCCCGAATGAGACGGCAGCGCTCGGCCCCTGACCTCAAGGAGAGTGGGGCGGCTGTGTGAATCCCAGGTCCTGGGCAGAGGGCCTGGCGGCCCCGTGCTGGGAGGAGTGAAGCCGCCTGAGATGCTGCTTCCCCAGAAGCCCTGGGGCAGGGAGGCCCTAGAGATGAGAGAGAAGGTCCGAGTAGGTGATAGAAGATGTGGGAGTGACTGGGCCGGAGGCTGAAGGAAGGAAGAAGGCACGGAGTTGCCAGGAGCAAACCAAAGTGAAGGAAGAGCGGTGGGAAGCTGCCTCGGGACGCCCCTTGCAGAGGGGTGGGTCCCACAAACGCTGCTATGGGTGGGGTGGGGGGCTGGGGTGCTGCGTAGCCAGTGTTTGACTTTCTTTTCAAGTGGGGGCAAAGGGGAGAGAACCTAGAGTGAGTGAGTTCTCCTCCCCGGCCCGTCTGTCCGTCTGTCTGTCTGTGGTGGGTTTCTGTTTCCAGGGAAGTGTGGTGGGATCGTAAGTCATTCCCCTCCCCTTCCAGGCCTCCTGCTGTATTTGGGGGACCTGTCTGGTTTCTGGTTTGGCTGGGGTCCCATGAGGATGTGGGACCCTTCAATAAAGGATAGCAAACAGAGGGAGCTTGTTGCTAGTGGTTGTTTGGTTTGGTTTTTAACGGAGGTGTAGATTATACAAGTAAAATGCACAGATCTTAAGTGTGTGGCTCAGTGAATTTTTACATGAGTATGCCCCCACGCAGTCACCATCCAGACCAAGACACAACATTTCCATCTTGGTTTCTTGAATGTTAAACATCGTGTCTCCTCACTTCAGAATGCATAACCCACTCTATTTCCCTTCTTTCATTTTTGCTTATCCAGCGTCTCTATCTCTCTCCTCAGCACCGCTGTCATTGTCCCTGACAAAGGAGAGAAGGGAGGTGGAGGGAGTACCAGCCTGTCAATGCCCAACTGGCTGTTCCTAACAGGAAATGGAGGGATTTAGGGGGCAAGGAGGGGTTCTGCTTCACTGAATCTCTTAACTGTTTGAAAAGTCTCCCCAGTAGCAACGATTTCCCGGGATTCTGTTCTGTCTCGGATGTGCTGAACAGTGAATGTGTTGGTCAAGCTTACTGCACCTACCTGATTATTTTCATCCCGTTCCTGTTTCCTGCCTTTCAGCAGGGTGTATTCCGTATTTCAAGTAGTATTTTGTCTTAAGACTGTTTTTGAGAAGGCTGTCTGCTTGTTTTCATGTTCTGGCTTGGGGTAACAAGCCCATGGCAATGCCCTATCATCAAGACTTTGTAGGTTAGACTGTATCCCTGCTCTGCCTTCACCTTGCCAAACTCTGGAATCCCCACGTTTTCATCCCGTTCTCAGAAAAACACTTCCACCCACTTGAAAATTTCAGCTGCTTCTCCGCAGTTTACTGATGTCAGTCTTGAGGTGCAAGCAGGCAAAACCACAGACTTTATCCCAATTGCAGCCAAACCACAACTCTGGGCAAGGGTGTGATTAGGTTTACCCTTGGTTTTGATGCCCTGGTGCTGGCTACCTTTATTTTGGCACCTTTGACTGCCAGGTCTTCAGGGACCTGTTGACAGTGACCTGGGATCTGGAATGTAATGGATAGTTGGGCGACAGTGGTTACTGGAGCAGTTTATAATCTGGTCAAGGAGACTAAATGTGAGCAAGAAAATGATAGGATACAAAGTTCTCCGCAAGTCAAGGCAAGCTGAGTGGTAGACAGTGCTTTGGGAGTTAAGATGGGAAAGATACCTCACTAATTTAAATACAATTGGGTTATTTTTCCCTAAAGACTACTTTGTATAAATGTTATCTACCATTTTTATCCACTTTTCCCTTGCAAACTGATCTTTTAAAATGTGATGAACTTTTGATTTTATTCAGAGAAGTGCCCACTAATCCTAGCATTCCATATGCATATCATTCTTAAAACAACCCTGTTAAGTAGGTCTCTTTTTGTTTCCATTTTTCAGATGGAAAGACTGAGGTTTGAATAGATTGAGTTTCCCAAGGTCATACAGTTCTTAAGAGGCTAAGTTAGGATTCCAACCCAGGTCAACTTGACTGGAGCCCAGACTCCATCTCACACCTCTAGGACATCAGATAACCACTTTTCCTTCTAGAAACTACATTGCCTTCTCTTCATATTAGGTCTTCTCAAGTTTCTGGTCTCCCCCAAAGTTGCCCTGTGAAGAAGTGAGAGCCGCTATTTGTGGGCCTCCTCCAGATTTATGGGCAGAAGTCACCCAATCTGCCAGCTTTCTTGCTCACTCAGTTTGGACATTTCTACAATTTCACCCTTGGTTTCCCTGGAGATTCATTTTGCTTTTCTTCATTTTTCTCTTTGGAGGCCTCTTTTTTTTTTTGTGAGGAAGACCAGCCCTGAGCTAACATCCGTTGCTAATCCTCCTCTTTTTGCTGAGGAAGACTGGCCCTGGGCTAACATCGTGCCCATCTTCCTCCACTTTATATGGGACGCCGCCACGGCACGGCTGACAGGCAGTGCGTCGGCGGGCGCCCGGGATCCGAACCCGCGAACCCCAGGCTGCCAAGCGCGAACTAAACCGCTGCGCCACCGGGCGGCCTCTCTTTTGTCAGTTATTCATTTGGATGTTTTGTTCTTTCACCTGGAATTTTGTATCTTGACTACCTTTGGAAATCCCAAGACACGTTTTTTTTTTTAACAGTCTTTATTCTATATTCCTAGGTTCTGATTTGGTTTGGTTTGAAATTGTTTTCCCTTTTAAAGATTTAACGTCAGCAGCTCCCTGATGACATTTTGGTGCAGGTGGACTGTGGGTAGCTTCTACTTACCATCCCCAAAGACCCACCATTTCTGCCGAGTCACAGACTCTGCTTGAACCATCATCTAGTTCCTTCACATGGCGTCTTTGAAACCTTGGGTGTCACTGGGGTCCTGCTTCCTGTGCTGGTAGAGTTGTAGGGAATGCTACCCAAGGCAGGCTGGCTTTAAGTATCCTACCTGACCTTACTTGGCTCACGGGCTCTCCCTATAGCCCTGGTACTCTGTGCTGCTTCATCAACATCTCTGGCTACCCACTCAGGTTGGCTTAGTATTTGCCTTTCTCCAGATCAAAGGCCAGCAAACTCTGCCTCATTATTACAAGTTCTGACTCCCACCACCCGCTTCTGTCTCTCTTGAAAGGCAAGAGGAGACTGTGGCATCCATCGTTCAGTATGTCTCATCTAAAAGTCTGGTCACCAGATGGTTGTAGAAACTGCTTCTCTCATCCCTAAACAATTCCACAGTTGTAGGAGTTGATGTTAACCTACAATATCCCTGATTGCCTCATCAATGAGGATTTCCACCTTAACTCCCCCAGTTCCTTTATTGCGCTCCTCCCAGCAGTCCTGGAGAAGAAATGCGTTTCCAGACACCTGGGAAAGTCTTGCCCTGAGCTCCTATAAGCTCCTAGGCTGTAGCTGGGTTCCTGCCCAATACACCGGACACATGCACTAGCCTGAAAAGTTTTCATGCCTAACAAGCTAAGCTTCTTTAAAAATGACCATGGAAACTGTTCTAGGCATTCTTGCAGAGGCTTCTCAGCTAGAGAGGAGAAGAAACTCTCCTTTCTTCAAATCTGGGGCCCCATCCCCAACACGTTAGGGCTGCAATCAGCCTTTGGAGCAGACAGACCTGGGTCCCAACTTGGTCACTAATTAGCTGTGTTACTCTGGGTAAGTCACCCCCTCTGGGCCTCAGTTTCCTTCTTCTCTGTAAATAAGACTAATAACCCAATAAAGCTGTTGGGAAGATTTAATGAGATAGTATGTACGTGTACATGTAAAGGGCCTAGCACGTAGGAGCTCGAGGTTGGTGCCTTCCCTTTTTCTTTGTTCTGAACTGGAAATGAAGCCTTGGAAAAGAAGAGAGGTGCCGCAAAACGAGGTCAAGTCCCAGAAGATGTCAAAGCTCCTCTCCAGCTCAACCCTCCGCAGTGTCTGGATTCCCTACTCGCCAAAACGTCTCCCCCAAGTCCTGTTGTTCCACTGTTGTCCACTAGGGGGAGAAAAGGTGCAGGTTCCCTCGCCGGCCGCTTTCGCTTGCGCGTTCACAGAATTTTGAGAGAGCGCGGCCGTGCGGGGCCCCGCGGCCGTGCGCGCTCGTGAGACGCCCCGGGGTGGCGGGGTGGGGGCGCACGCGCAGATGGCCGGGCGTGACGCGGCGCCAAGCCCGGGCTTCCTTTTCCCGCGTGGCGGGAGCTGGCCTGAGTTGAGGCTGGGGGCCCTGAGGGCCAGAGGAGGGCGGCACGGGGGTGGGGTGTAGGGGCAGGTGCCCGACGGGCATTTCTTCCTCCGGGACCAACTTTCATCTTCGTTTTCCGGAAGGGACGACTTGACTCCCTTCAGAATTGGCATTTCTTCCCCATAGTGGATGCTCTCGAATTCCAAAGAAAGGGCAGAGATGGGACATTAATTGAGCATCTTCTGCCGTAGGGACTGTGCAGGGGAAGTGGACCAACCTTAGGGGGAACGGTGCCCTCATACTAGAGGAGGTTTTGGATTGGGGTTTGCTTTGTTCGAAATGTAGCAAATATGGAAAAGTAGAAGGAAGACAGTTGAAGGAATCTGTACTCCCTCACCCCCAAAGTATCCATTGCTACTTCCTGAAAATGTGTCAAAAAGTGTTCAACAAGTATTTATTGAACGTCTACGTGTATTATGTGCTTAGCGTGTTAGGTGGTGTGGAGACTCGCAGAGGGAAGAGACCGATGATCAGGAAACAGGGTTTTTAGAAATCTGTGCAAATGAGTGCATGTTAGTGTCCTAAGGGACAACCCCACAGGGAAAGCCAGAGAATCGCTTTACTAAGAAAGATTTCAGGGAAGAAAACCCACAGAAGAGGGAAGCTGTGGATATGGTAAAGGCATTATAATCTGTATTCGAATCTCATTGTGCGTTAGAGAATATATATGTGGGGAAAGTGAGTTAGCCCAACTCTGATTTTATTAATTTTTCTTGTAAGGTTTTTATTTGACCTTTAAGTCACAAAATAATGCATGCTACATGTATACAAAATTGTAAAGGCTATCAGAATTTTAATACTCATGAGGAAAATGAGGCCCAGAAAAGCCTAGATTTGCTTAGAATCCAGCGGGGTGGGACTGGGACCAGACCCTGATCTCAGATTTCCAGGCTGGTACTGTTTCTGTTGTATCATAATAGCCAAGTGTGGTTCAGGCTTTAAATGAAATTCTGACATTATTGAGTTTCAGAGAATTCATCCTGGAGGAAAAAAGTCTATAAATTTAATCAAAGCTGGAGTTCTCAGATAATAATTAGATCTTGGATAATTCTTACTGAGGAGATAGTCTATAAACATAATGAGTAGCCTTTGGCTATATCATAACTTTTAGTAGATGGCAGGATTATACTGGAAAGTAACTAAATAAATTTAATAAGTATGGTAAAAAGATGGCTCTTGTCTTTGTTAAATTCCAAGGAATTCACACTTGAATTACCTCCTGTGAAAGTTTACAAGTTTCAAAGAACCAGGCGGTGCCTATCACTCCTGTGATGGAGGATCCCCCCAGCTTGCTTTCTGTGTGATTCAGAATGTCTTTATCCATTCTTCATTCATGAAATGGGCAGGATGTGGGATTGTGAGACCAGGACCCAGTGAGAAGCCTTTAATGCAGACTCTGTGGTAGGGGAAAGAAGGCCTTTGGAAATATCCCTTCAAGAAGTTTCTAGACAGAAGATCCAGAGTCAAACCTTTCAGGGGAAATGATTAGGATAATAAAAGTTTTCAACTTGATTGTGCATTAGAATCACATGAGAAGCTCCTTAGAAATAAAACTTCCCAGGCCCAACCTCACAGCCTCTCTCCTCTTTCAGTGAGCCAGTCTCTTTACCATGGCCCACCAGGCCCACAGGATCTGGTTCTCACCTACAATTCTGGCTTTATCTCTGAGCTTCTAAGCACTTTCCTTCCAATCTTTCCATGACAGTCTCATATCATTTAGGTCTCAACTTAAATATTATCTCCTCAGAGAACCTTCCTTGACTTCCACATCAATGTTACCCACAGACACCCACACTGTCTAGCATATTTCATCCTGTTTTGTTTTTTTCATAGTCCACCTCTCTATTTGAAATGATATTTTGTACAGGTTCATTTGTTTATTGTCCATCTCAGGGGCTGCTCTGGCCTGTCACCTGTTTTGTTGGGTTTTTTTTAATAATTTTTTTTTGCTGAGGAAGATTGGTCCTGGGCTAACATCCATGCCCATCTTCCTCTAGTTTATATGTGGGACGCCGCCACAGCATGGCTTAATAAGTGGTGAGTTGGTCCGCACCTGGGATCCAAACCTGCGAACCCTGGGCTGCCAAAGTGGAGTGCGTGAACTTAACCACTTCACCCCTGGGCTGGCTCCAATCTTCCTCTTTTATTGCTTGAGGAGATTAGCCCTGAGATAACATCTGTGTCAGTCTTCCTCTATTTTGAATGTGGGTTGCTGCCAAGCATGGCTGTTGAGTGGTGTAGGTCTGCGCCCAGGATCTGAACCCATGAACCCAGTCTGCTGAAGTGGAGCATGTGGAACTTAACCACTATGCCATGGGGCCGGCCCCTACTGCCTGTTTTTTGTATGGCCTAAGGATGGTTTTTACACTTTTTAATGGTTGGAAAAAAATGAAAAGAAGAATCATATTTCGTGATGTGTGAAGATTACATGAAATTCAAATTTCAGTGTCCATAAATTTGTATTGGAACATAGCCACACCAATCATTTATGTAGTGTCTGTAGCTGCTTTCCTGCTGCAAGGGCACAACTGAATGGTTGCACAGAGACTTTATGGCTCCCCAAGCCTAAAATATTTACTATCTGGTCATTTACAGAAGAAGTGTGCTGATTCCTGGTCTACCTCCCTCACTAGGGTGTAAGTTCACTGAGAGGAGTTACCCGTCTTCCTCACTACCTGCTCTATTCTCATGATCGTTACACCACGTAGTATGTGCTCAAATTGTTGTTGAATGGATGAATCAGCAGCAACCCTAGAATCTGTGCTGAAACAGACTCAAATTCCCTAGGTGATTCTGATGTGTAATGAGGCTTGGCCTCATTGCTGAGGGGAAAGACTGAACCAGACTGAAATGTGGTCCAATTTAGGCCCTCATGGTAATACCAAGCAATGGTGTTTCTAATTCTCTGAGAGATTTAGAATTAAAAAGACTGATTTACCCAATACTTTTATACTGCTGCTTATGTGCCAGGCTCTGTTCTGAGTATTTAAAAAATATTAACAAATTTAATCTTCCTAACAGCCCAACGGAGTAGTTACTATTATATTATTCCATGTATGATGAGGAAACTGAGGCATATAAAGGATAAGTAATTGGCCGACGCTTCTGCACCACAAGCAGAGCCAGGATTTGAGCTGGGGTGTGGGTCTGTCTCCAGGGCCTGTGCTCTTGACTTCAGATACCATGTCACCCTAGGCCAGAGGCTCCTGCCTCACTGCCTGTGAATCAGTTATCGACAATTTACAGACAAAGTTGCCTATGTGTTAGGGGCCCTGAAGAGGAGGGAAAGAAAAATAATAAAATGGAGATGCTTCCCTCAAATGAGTTTGAGACAAAAGAAACCACTGTGTCTTTAGAAATGGAACTCTGGAGCTGAATAGAGGCAGAACGCTAGAAAGGCTGCACTGAGAGGCAAGACCCGCAAGAAGGGATCAAGGAGTGCGCTATGAACAGTTATTGCTAGAAGTCAGTGTGCCCAGGGTGCTTGTGATTTGTAGGACTATAAAAGCGCCTTTTGTGTGGGGCCCAATGAGGAATGGATACTTAAAGTAGGAAGTGGAAGAACCTTACTTAATGAAGCGTATCACCAGCACCGGTGTGTCCCAAGAACAAACTCGTTCAGGTCTGGGGTGAGAGGACTGACACAAATGGGAAGAAAGGGCATGGTGGGAAGTGCCTCAAACCTTGGACTTCACCATGAATTTTCACAAAGGAGCAGAAGCTGAGGTACAAGGAATAGGAGTGGTGGCCGTGGGGAGGGGCTGGAGGCGGGGGAATAACCAAGGGGACCAGGGGCCTAACTTGCCCTTCTCACCTGGGGAATCCCTGTGCTTCTTGGTGGCTGGGCTCACAGTGCCTAAACAGCCCGAAACCTGTTACCTGTGCTCAGCCCACCCGGACCCTGTAGCAGCACCGTGTGCCCCAGGGAACAGGCAGCATGGAGGAATAGCACTTCTTAGATAGGGAGTGAGTGAGGTCCAGGAGCCTAAGGGTGTTCTCATTCTGTAGCCACGAAAGAGATTTAGGTCATCATCTAGTCCAGATGGGTGGGAGGGGCCGTGTTAAGGATTTCCCCAGTCTCCAACCTCTGATTTTTACTTCCCCCAATTCCCTTACTGATTAGCCAGAAAGTACCCAGAATCCTAGACAATTGCTTGGGTTCCTCTTTTGAAGTCCCCCCAGCAGCATTTAAATTCTAATGTTGGTGTGGATAGAAGGGTGGGCACCAAATCCTCATAGCCTTGTGAGGACTGGGCTGGCCTTGGGGTAGGTACTGTGAAGGCCCATCCATGAACCCATTCATGTGCATGGGATAAACCCTTCCTACTGCTTTCGATGACTTAACCCACGTCTGTGTGGAAGAAGGTCGTCACAGATAAAGGTGGCTGTCTTCCAGTGTTGGCCTTCTGCTCTGGCAGCACACCCCACCCTCCCCTCTGCCTCAGGAACATTGGCCTCAGACCTCAGAGAAGGAGGTAAACCCAGGTCAGCCTGAATCTTTATCTTGTTTACCTTAGTCCTCTTGCTTACCTTCAACCTGGCTCCTCATGATACAGAACCCCTCCCTCCTTGTAAAGGGCCATAGTCTTTCCCCTCCCTGCAGGTGTGATTGTCTCCAGTCCAGGGCCTGGTTTTGACAACTCACCCAGGGAGAGGGCCAACCCCACCCAACAGTATAACTTACCTGTAAGGCGGGTTTGACATCACTCCCTCTCCCCGAAATAGATACTTCTATGGAGCAAAGTCACACAGCTAGTGAGTGGCTCAGAGTTCATGCCATTTGGCCACAACTCTACTAATAAAACGGAGTCATTCTGTCAGTTAAACCTTTGTGTGGATTACTTGGTTTGGGTTTGCAGTGACAGGTGAATTTGGAAAACTAAGGTTCTGCATTGTGTTTTCCAGGTAATCTTAGAGATTTACTTATTATTTGCATTTGTTTTTACAAGAAGGAATACCTTTAAAGAGGTTCCTGAGAACCCAGAGAGGTTTTTATACTGGCAGAGTTAATTGGAGACAGATCAGTGATGACATAGAGGGTTGATAACAACCAGATTCTGAGTCAAGTCAACTCCTGTGATTAACCCAGTTATGACTGAAGTGAACAAGGACAGTTTTCTATATCAAACACTCAAGCAGATGTCAATTCCTGTAACATTCACAGGCTCGAGGTTACAAATGAACAGTTCTTAGAATTATGAAAACAACTCTTCTAATATTGATGAAAAGCTCTGACACTTTTAGAAAATGAAAAGAAACTGAAACCCAGTTCTAGCAGGACGAGATAAAGAATAAGCAAGGATTTAACTTACATTTTATGGCCGCTAGGATGTAAATATTTCCTCATCTTATTTCTTATCCTTCTGAAAAACAAAGGCTAGTGACTAGCCCAGGACTTTGCATTCTCTAAGCACTTCAATGTGCATCAAAGGGATTTGGTTTATAAGTTTTTTAATTCCACAGGGTGAGGTGGATTTTCAGATGAAAGAGGTTGAGATGCTGAAGTGAGCAGAGGTGAGATAAGGTAAATAGTGGAGTGAAAGGGGGGCTGCCTCCATTCCCACTGGAGGGAAAAGAAACACGTTGCTCTGATTCTGATTCTCTGCTATTAACCACAGCGAAGCTGAATGCAGCTGGCCCTTGGCCTGTTTTTGCTATGCTATACCACCACTGATTGCTGTTTCAGAAGCTTTTCCTATTATAAGGCTCAGGGTTGGAGCTGTGCTTCTTTTCACAGTACCTACATCTGGCTCCAGAGGGAGGCCTGCGAGGAAAGGGAGCTTTCCGGAGCCCTGCTTTCTTTCAAGGAGGGAACAAACTACAGACACTCATCTTGGGTGTCTTCCCAGGCCGGGGAGTGGGGTAAGGAGGAGGCTGCCCCCTCATCGTCGTCCTCCTCATGCTCTTGCTTGTCTCCTTTTAAGGGCATTTATTTTGTTTCTGTTCTGACAAACAAATAATAAGATTTTCCGTGGAGGACTGGACAATTGGAGGAACTTCAAGGAGGGGGCCTATTCCTGCTTTCTGTGTGGCTTTGTAAGGGGGAAGGGAAGGAAGAGGGAAAAGATAGGCTTGGAAAACTTAACTGTGCATCCCTGAGCTGGTTTTATACTTCCGTTAAATGAACTTAGCAGTTTACCATCATCACGTGGGAGCATTCTACTACAGCCGAAAGGGAGTTTGGAACAGTAGCCATGGAGACTGAGTGAAGATGACATGGCACCCCCAAAAGCAGCATTCCGGTGTTGGAATGCTGAATCCGGATGTCAAGAAGACAGACAAACAGTGTGAGGAGGTTCAGAGGTTAGACTTTTTTTGAGCTTTTGACATTTGACTAAATCATTGAGTTTACAAGAGACATAGAGAAGCAACCCGAACATGTTGTACAGTCCCATTTATATGAAATATTCAGAACAGGCAAATTTCTAGAAACAAAGTAGATGAGTGGTTGCCTAGGGCTGGGGTGAAGTGGAGGATGGAGAGTGACTGCTAACGGGTACAAAGCTTCTTTTTGGGATGATGAAAATGTTCTAAAATTAGATTATGATGGTAAAACCATCGAGTTGTACACTTTAAGAGGTGAACTTTATGGTACGTGAATTATATCTCAATAAAGCTGTTAAGTAAAAGCTCCCTCTATCCCCCAAGAAAAGCAAATTCTAACTCTAACTATAGTTAAGGAGGAAAATATCCCCACTGGGATCGAGATTGTAGATGAAAGAAGATTGACTGTGAGTTGATGGTTGTTGAATGTGGGTGATGAATACTTGGGGGTTCATTATATTATTCTCTCAACTTTGGTATACGTTTGAAATTTTCCATAATAATAAGTCAAATACATTTTTAAAAGTGAAAACACAAAAAGCACCTAAAAATGCTGTGAGAAATGAAAGGACAGAAAATGGATGATGGTAAAATCTAAAACTCACAGATACCATCTGAAAGAAGGGTTGTCTCAAGTGTCAGGGAAAATGAAAAGGGTAGGTCCTGTTGTGGGCGTTTAGAACCTGGCCAGTCGACACAGAGAAATCTAGAAGGGCCATAGCTGATCATTTACATCCTCATCGATTTTTCTTTTCTTTATTCAAGTATTATTTTATAGATACAAAAAATGGGCAGGAGAATGGAGAGGTGAGAATTATCTCTGTTATCTTTTATGAGATGAAATAAAGATTTTAGAACAATTACTCTGAAATTTTTTAAAAATCACACTATATGAAAGGATATATACAATGCAAAGTGGGTCTCCTTCCATGGTGGATCCCGAGTTTTATTCCCCAGAGACAATCACCATCATCATCAGCTGTTCTTATAAACACAGAATATGTGTGCACACTCACACATATACACACACTCATCTTCTTTTCCCATATATATGGGTGTATATATGGGGTATACTCTTTTGCATCTTGCTTTTTTCACTTAGTTTATATTAGAGGGAATTTAATGGTCACTTTTTAAATATCACTAAGATATCCCCCCTGCCCTCAGGGGGATATCAGATGGTGATTTTCAGTGGCCAAAGAGAAATATCAGCCCTAGATCAAAATAAGTCTCTAAAGTCAGGCAACAACCAATTCTCTCTTTGCCTTCCACGAAAGAACAACAGGCCCACAATGGGTCTGAGATTGGGTTGGAGGCAGAGCTGGGAGAAGAAAGGAGCAAAGGTGTCGGGGAGCATGGGACAGTCAGATTCGTGTGCTCTTGATCTAACTGCCCACAGCCTTGTTGCTCTGCCTCCACGGGCGTGTTTGAACCAATGGGGAAAAGGCGCAATCCGTTTCTGAATCTGTAGACCCTATTTTTCCTCTCTGTTATTGTAGGAGTTTCCAAACACAGCCTGCACACTGAGGTTTGCCCTGGTCCTGAGGGAAATGCCCATGTACCCCGGATGGTGTGTGTGAGAAGATTGCCTTTGTTGGGAAGGCGTTTCTTTCCCTCCCCTCCTTCCTCCCTCCCTTCCTTCTTTCCTTTCTTCACTCCTTCCTTTCTCCCTCCCTCCCTCTCTCTGTCTTTCTTTCTTTCAATAAAATTATGTTGATAGATTTTTTTTCATTTAAATGTCTGTGACAAAATTAAAAGATAAATATTTGTATTGGAAAAAGTTTTTCAATAAATCTTGGGCTCCAAGATGGATTTAATGAGTAGTAAAATTAACACTAAAAGGTTAGGACCTACCATGTTATCATATCAGGGGCACAGCCTGTCCACGCATTTCCTGCAGACTAGACGGGCTGCCCTCTCCCCATTCCTGTTTGTGGAAATTCTCACCGTCGAGGCTCTGCTCAGAATGCCGCTCCTATAAGCACAGAGAAGTTAAGAAGAGAAAAGACATACCTTGGAGACATACCCTAGGAGTGTGAGAATGATAAAGGTTGTTTTACAAGATAGTGGGAAGGGGTAGAGCGGAAGGATTATTCAATAAATAAATGTTCTTGGGAAATACAGGTAGTCAGTAAACGTATGGAAAAAGCGCTCCCCCGACAATGTATCAAAGAAAGGCCAATGAACACATCAATGGTATACCATTTGTCAACTATGAAAAGGAAAAAATATTTTACAAATATTTTGGCTGGTTAAAACTCAGTGAAAGTCTCAAACTCTGCTGGCATAAATTGGTAGATGAAAGAGGGATTCAATTACCAGCAGAGGAACAGAAACACGGGGTAGATAAAAAAGAAGGGCTCATTACAATGATTTTCAAATTTTGGTCTCTCTCTCTCTTTTTTTTTTTTTTTTCTGGGTAAATTCCCAGAAATGGAATTATTGGGTAAAAAGGTAGGCTCTTGAGACAGACTGCCAAGTTTCTTTCCCAAATGGTGATCCTGATTTACCCTCACATTAGTACGGGGGAACGCCTGGGCCAGCATTCAAAAACAAGCTTCAAAAGTTAAAGATAAAATGCCTATGCGCCAACCAAAGAAGAGCAACAGGACTATGGGTATGGCTAAGCAAACTGTAGAGTGTGTGTGAACCGGAGGAGGCCGGGAGTCCAGTCCTGGCTCTGAGTTCTCGTCTTGCCTTCGACCCTAAATGAGCCATGAGCAGAACTCTAGCCTGTTGTGTCTTATTTTGTGCAACTGCTCAATGAGAGACCTGGGCTAATTGATTTTTAAGGCCTCTTGTGGCATTAATATTTGATAACTCTACAATAACAGGTTCTTTACAGCTTTCAAAGGTTTGGCACAGTTAACAGAGGAATCATGGCTGACATTTATTTGTTCCTAGGAACCAGGACAAGTTGGTACCCAGTGGAAGGAATTCTGAGCAGGGAGGAGTGCATGAAATGTCTGGCGTCAGTCCACAGATGACCAGCCTTGGTCACTGGTACATGTAAGACCCTTTGGGGATGCCCACAAACACCTGGGGAGTACTTTGCCTGGATTTGTGGGTCTACATTGGGAGGTGGGGGCAAGAGCCAGGGAAACGTGTTATGTCAACATGCCCCAAACCTAACTCGCCTTTCCCAGCCCGACTTTCCCACCTCTCAGTAGAACCACTTGGCCTTCCAGCCCCGCCTCGGCTCAAACCTCAGTGTTCTTTTTGATTCCTTGCTTCTTTTATCTGGTCATGGCTACAGCCAGCAAGCCCTGCCAGCTTTTTCATTCAACAGATATTCTCAAGCTTCCACTTACTCAGCCCACAATGATTTCTTTCCTCTTACAGCATTGATTTTTGGTACACTCAGTTTGGCACTTGACTACACTGTTTGCTTGACATGTGTGCTCCTGTGTCTTGACTTCACCTCGTCTGTAACTCCCCCAGGCAAGGATGGCATCTCACACCTCTTTGTGTCTTCCCTAGTACCTGCCTCACAGTCCTGCACATCACTGAGGGCACTCATGCATTCATATTTGTATGAACCTACGTAGTATGCTTCTATGTTCTGGGGATAGAGCAGTGAAAAAAACCAGACAATAATCCCTGCCTTTATGGAGCTTACATTCTAGGGGAGGAAACAAAACAGTAATTAAGATAACTAAATAAAATATATTGCATGTTAGATAATGATACCTGTTGAGAAAAAAATAAAGCATGAAAGGGGGACACAAAGTGTGTAAATGGAGGGAGGGAGGATATTGAAACATTAGATAGGGTGTCCAGACTCTTGAGTAAAACATAAGGGGGTGAGAGAGTTAGCCATACAACCTCTGGAGTAAGAGCATTCTAGGAAGCAGGAATAGGATGTGCAAAGGTCCTGAGGCAGGAGTTTGTCTGATACCATCTACAAACACCAAGAAGACCACTGTGGCTGAAACTGAGTGAAACTGTTTGCTTCATCAAAAAAAGTGAATGATTGAGTTTAAGGCCTCAGGAATACCTCACTGCAAGATGGGCTTACACTGGGTGGCCATTGTCCCATCCTGTGCAGCCCCCAATCTCTCCTCTGGGGTTTGAAGAGGTCCCACACCACTCTTCCAGCTCACCATCCAGTCGGAAGCCCAGGGTAGTGTGGGTCCCTGGGTGGGCAGGGGAGTTAGAGTTCCTGTCCCACCACCCCTGGGCTATGTGGGAGAGGGATGCCTTCTTCAGCTTCTGGGCACTTACAGGTGCTTTTCTCCTCTCCACTTTAAAAGACACCACTTCATTTGATACTAGTTCATCCCAGTTAGATTTTGCTCAGTTTTTGTTGTTGTTGGTTTTTTTTTTTTTTTTTTGGTCTGTGTTTCTTTTACTGTTGTTTCCTGTTTGAGTTCACAAATTTGTTTCCCATAATTAAAAAAAATCTTTTCTAACTACAGTGGGTTGTTGTATTTCCTTAGGTTTTCTCTTGGCATCCAGATAGGCTTGATGTCATGTTATTGTTTAATGAGATTTTCTGAACTTCTGGTCAATGAATTAAGACTGGAAACAAAGATCCAGGAATCCTGCTTCTGGGTATATCTCCAAAGGAAATGAAAACAGAATCTCAAAGAGATATCTGCACTCCCATGTTCACTGCAGCATTAGTCACAATAGCCAAGACATGGAAACAACCTAAGTGTCTGTCAATGGACGAATGGATAAAGAAGTGGTATATACACAACAGAATATTATCTAGCCATGAGAAAGAAGGAAATCTTGCCATTTGTGACAAACTGGATGAATCTTGAGGGTGTTATGTTAAGTGAAAAAAAGTGAGACAGTGAAAGACAAATACTGTATGACCTTACTTCCATGTGGAATCTAAAAATGCTGAACTCGTAGCAACAGAGTAGAGTGGTGGTTGCCAGGGGCTAGAGAGAGGGGGAAATAGGGAGATGTTGGTCAAAGGGTATAAACTTCCGGTTATAAGATGAATAAGTCCTGGGGATCTAATGTACAGCATGGCAATTATAGCTAATAATACTGTATTATATACTTGAAAGTTACTAAGTGAGTAGATCTTATATGTTCTTACCACAAAAAAGAAGTGGTAATTATGTGACATGATGACGGTGTTAGCTAATGCTATGGTGGTAATCATTTTGCAATATATAAGTAAATGAAATTAACATGTTATACCCTCAAACTTACACAATGTTATATGTCAATTATATCTCAATAAAGCTGGAACAAAACAACAGCAAAAAAGACTGGAAACAAAAATTTCATAACTTTTGAAAAGGAAACAAAATTATTCCTTGTATATGCTCTAAGTTATACCTTGAAACTCCCTGAAAATAAAATGAAAAAAAAGAGGGTGTGTGGATATTCGTTATTACAAGTATTTCCCAGTAATAAACCAGAACCAGAGAATAAACGGAAAAAACATTCACATTCATGACAGCAACAAAAAAAGCTCATAAGATACCAAAGAATAATCTTAAATATGTGGACATGTATAATCGTATGAATAGCTAACATTCACTGAGCATGCAAAGCGCTATGTTAGATACTTTACGTTAGATAAAGTTGGTTTTAAATGTCTGCCTCCCCATTACACCGAGTTGTTGTAACTCCAGTGTGCTCAGTAAATGAACAGAGATCTTAAAATATGTTTGATGGATTTTATTAGGCTCCTCTAGTGGATTTAAATTTAGTTTAAGCTTACTACTTAAACTATTGGATGTAATAAATATGGAAATGCTCTCTGACTTAGTTTAAGCTTACTAAGTCTAGCAGAGGTCAGTAATCCCTTTGGTCCTTTGGGAACCCCAAAAGTTCGAGGAAGGAGAAAAGGTTGAGAGGGAAAGAGAAATAAGAGCAGAAGTGGGGAAAGAGAAGGAGAAGAAATGACTGAAGGAAAAAGCCCCAGGTGCATATGATCAGGAGAGAAACAGCCCTCAAAAGTAGGTCAGGAATAGTTCAAAGGTACTGTGAACCCACAGGCTGCCCACACTGACTTTTCTTGTCTGTAATAATTGTTGATGCATTGCCCTTCATTTAATCCACCAACCTCCCTCATGTCTTCCCTGTGGTAAACCCAATCCCTTCCCCCAGCACAAGTTTCTGAGGTTGTTGAGGGCACAGTCTGTCTTACTCTGTTGGCTCCCATTTTGGAAACCATAGTGCTACAGACTGAATTGTGTCCCTCACAAATTCACATGTTGAAGCCCTAACCCTCAACGTAGTGGTATTTGAAGGTGGGGCCTTTGGGAGGTAGGTAGATTTAGATGAAGTCACGAGGGTGAGGTCCTCATGATGGAGTGAGTGCCCTCATAAGTAGAGGAAGAGACACCAGAGCGCTCTCTCTCTGCCACTTGAGGCCACAGAGAGAAGGCAGGTGTCTCCAAGCCAGGAAGAGCACCTTCACCAGGAGCCGAATCTGCCGGCACCTTGATCTGGGACTTCCCAGCCTCCAGAACTGTGAGAAATACACGTCTATTGTTTAAGCCACCCAGCCTATGGTATGTTATAGCAGCCTGAGCTGATTAAGACACGTAGTGTTCTTGGGAGTTACATTTTGAATAGTGGTTGCCATGAGGAGGAGTGCCTCTGAGATTACAGCAAGAAAGGCATGTGGTTCAAGATAGGGTGGCCAAGTAGGTGATAAGCTAATATCTGCTATTGAAGACACAAGAACAAGCATATCAATTAAGTATATTCTATTTGCACTTTTAGTCAACAAATATTTATGGAACACTTGTCCTGTGCTGGGTACTGTTCTTGGCTTTAAGGATATAGTAGTAAGAGGGGAAAAAAAAAAGAAAAAAATCTTTGCTTTCAATGACTATTCTAATGGAGTGAAAAAGCAATAAACAAAGCGAATAAATAAAATATATAGTATGTCAGATGGTGATAAACTCAATGGAGAAAAATAAAGCAAGGAAAGAGAATAGGAGGAGATGTGGGAGAGACTGCAATTTTTTAATTATAATTTTTTTTAAAAAACCTTTTTTTTAGAGCAATGTTAGGCTCACAGCAAAATTAAGAGGAAGGTACAGAGATTTCCCATATAGCCCATGCCCCTACACATGCATAGCCTCCCCTATTATCAATATCCCCACCAGAGTGGTGCATTTGTTACAATACATTGACACATCATTATCACCCATTGTTTACACTGAGGTTCTTGGTGGTGTACATTCTACGAGTTTGGACAAATGTGTAAGGACATGTATCCACCATTATAGTATCATACAGAGTAGTTTCACTGCCCTGAAAATCCTCTGTGCTCTGCCTATTCCTCCCTCCCTTACCCCTAATCCCTGGAAACCACTGACCTTTTTACTGTCTCCAAGGTTTTGCCTTTTCCAGAATGTCATATAGTTGGAATCATACAGTATATAGCCTTTTCAGATTGGCTTCTTTCACTTGGTAATGCATTCAAGTTTTCTTCATGTCTTTTCATGGCTCTTTAGCTCATTTCTTCCTAGTGCTGAATAACATCCTATTGTCTGGATGTACCAGTTTATTTATCCATTCACCTACTAAAGGACATCTTGGTTGGTTCCAAGTCTTGACAATTATGAATAAAGCTGCTACGAACATGCGTGTGCAGGTTTTTGTGTGGACATAAGTTTTCAATCCCTTTGGGTAAATACCAAGACTATGATTGCTGTATGGTAACAGAACGTTTAGTTTTTTTAAGAAACCGCTCGATTGTCCTCCAAAGTGGCTGTACCATTTTGCATTCCACCAGCAATGAATGAGAATTCCTGTTGCTCTACATCCTCGCCAGCATTTGGATTTTGGCCCTTCTAACGGGTGTGTAGATTGCTTTAATTTGTATCTCATTGTTGCTTTAATCTGCATTTCCCTAATGACATATGATGTGGAGCATCTTTTCATATGCTTATTTGCCATTTGTATATCTTCTTTGGTGAGGTGTCTGTTAAGATCTTTGGCCCATTTGTTAATTGGGTTGTTTGTTTTCTTATTGTTGAGTTTTAAGAGTTTTTTTGTATGTTTTGGATACCAGTCCTTAATCAAATATATCTTTTGCAAATATTTTCTCCCATTCTGTGGCTTGTTTTTTCATTCTTTTGACAGTAACTTTCACAGAGCAGAAATTTTAATTTTAATGAAGTCCAGCTTATGAATACTTTCTTTCATGGTTGGTGCCTTTGGTGTTATTTCTTAAAAGTCATCACCAAACCCAAGGTCATCTAGATTTTCTCCCCTGTTATCTTTTAGGAGTTTTATAGTTTGGCATTTTACATTTAGGTCTGTGATCCATTTTGAGTTAATTTTTGTGAAGAGTGTAGGGTCTGTGTCTAGATTTATTTTTTTCACATGTTGATACCCAATTGTCCCAGCACCATTGGTTGAAAAAACTATCTTTTCTCCATTATATTGCCTTTGCTCCTTTGTGAGAGGTCAGTTGGCTGTATTTATGTGGTTCTGTTTCTGGGATCTCTATCCTGTTCTGTTGATCTGTTTGTCTAGTTTTTCACCAATACCACAATGCCTTGATTACTGTAGCTGTTATTTCTTTTTCTTGTCTTATTGCATTAGCTGGGACTTCCATTATGATATTGAAAAGGAATGGGGAGAAGGGATATCTTTGTCTTGTTCCTGACCTTAGTGGGAAAGCTTCTAATTTCTCATTATTAAGTATGGTGTTAGCTGTATGGTTTTGTAGATATTATTTATCAGGTAGAGGAAGTTGCCTTCTAGTCTTAGTTTACTAAAAGTTTTAATCATGAATGGGTGTTGGATTTTGTCAAATGCTTTTTCTGCATATCTTGGTAAGATCATATGATTTTTCTTCTTTTCATTAATTGATTTTCAGATGTTGAACTAGCTTTGCATAGCTGGGATAAATCCCACTTGGTCATAATGTATGATTCTTTTTATACATTGTTGGATTCAATTTGCTAATATTTTGTTGAGAATTTTTATATCTGTGTTCATGAGAGATATTGGTCTGCAGTTTTCTTTTCTTTTAATGTCTTTGTCTAGTTTTGGTATTATGGTGATGCTGGCCTTAGAAAATGAGTTAGAAAGTATTCCCTCTGTTTCTATCATCTGAAAGAAATTATAGAGAATTGGTATAATTTCTTCCCTAAATGTTTGGTAGAATTCACTAGTGAACCCATCTGGAGCTTTTTGTTTTGGAAGGTTACTAATTATTGATTCAATTTCTTTAATAGATATAGACCTATTCACATTGTCTATTTCTCCTTGTGTGAGTTTTGGAAGACTGTGCCTTTCAAGAAATTGGTCCATTTCATCTAGGTCATCAAATTTGTGGGCATAGAGTTGTACACAGTGTTCCTTTATTATCCTTTTAATGTATATGGTATCTATAGTGATGTTCCCTCTTCCATTTCTGACATTAGTAATTCGTGGCTTCTCTCTCTTTTTCTTAGTTAACCTGGCTAGAGGCTTATCAGTTTTATTGATCTTTTCGAAGAACCAGTTTTTGGTTTCATTGATTTTTCTCTATTGATTGCTTGTTTTCAGTTTCATTGCTTTCTGCTCTAATTTTTATTATTTCTTTTCTTCTGCTTACTTTCAATTTAGTTTGCTCTTCTTTTTCTAGTTTCCTGAGGTGAAAGCTTAGATTGTTGATCTTAGATCTTTCTCCTTTTAACATGTGCATCAATGCTTTAAATTTCCCTCTAAGCATTTTTTTCACTGTATCCCACAAATTCTGATAAGTTGTGTTTTAATTTTCATTTAATTCAAAATATTTTTAAAATTCTCTTGAGATTTCTTCTTTGACTCATTACACAGAATTGTGTTGTTTATTCTCCACATATTTTGGAATTTTCCAATTAACTTTGTGTTATTGATTTCTAGTTTAATTCCTCTGTGGTCTGAAAGCAGACATTGTATGATTTCTATTCTTTTAAATTTGTTAAGGTGTGTTTTGTGGCCTAGAATGTGGTTTATCTTGGTTGAATGTTCTGTGTGAACTTGAGACAAATGTGTGTTCTTCTGTTTTTGGGTGAAACAGTCTATAGATATGCATTATATCCAGTTGATTGATGGTGTTGTAGAGTTCAACTATGTCCTTACTGATTTTCTGTCTGCTGGATCTGTCCATTTCTGATGGAGGGGCATTGAAGTCTCCAAGTATAATAGTGGATTCATCTATATCTTCTTGCAGTTCTATCATTTTTTTTTGCTTCATGTATTTTAATGCTCTGTTGTTAGGAGCATACACATTAAGGATTGTTATGTCTTCTTGAAGAATTGACTCCTTTAGTGTTATATAACGCCCCTCTTCATCCCTGATAACTTTCCTTCCTTTGAAGTCTGCTCTGTTTGAAATTAACATAGCTACTCCTGCTTTCTTTTGATTGGTGTTAGCATGGTATATCTTTCTCCACCCTTTTGCTTTTAATCTATATGTGCCTTTATATTTAAAGTGGGTTTCTTGTAGACAATACATAGTTCAGTCTAGTTTTTTGATCTACTCTGACAATCTCTGTCTTTTAATTGGTTCATTCAGACGATTGATGTCCGAAATGATTATTGCTATAGTTGCATTAATATCTACCATATCTGTTACTGTCTTCTATTTGTTGCTCTTGTTATTTGTTCTTATTTCTGTCTTCCACTCTTTTTCTACCTTTTGTGGTTTTAACTGAGCATTTTATATGTTCCATTTTCTCTCTTTTATTAGCATATCAGTTATACTTCTTTATTTCAAACTTTTTTAGTGATTACCTTAGAGTTTGCAGGATACATTTACAAATAATCCAAGCCCACTTTCAACAACACTATACTGCTTCCTGAGTAGTGTAAATACCTTGTAATAACAAAATAATATTAATTCCTCCCTCCCATCCCTTGTATTATTGCTGTCATTCATTTTACTTAAATATAAGCACAACACACACACACACACACAAACATACATAATTGAATGCATTGTTGGTATTAGTATTTTGAACAACTGATTATCTATTAGGTCAACTAAGAATAAGAAAAATAAAAGTTTTTATTTTACTTTCATTTATTCCTTCTTCAGTGCTGTTCTGTTCTTTGTGTAGATCTGAGTTTCTGAGCTATATTATTTTCCTTCTCTCTAAAGAACTGCTTTGAACATTTCTTGCAAGACAGGTCTACTGACAACAAATTTTTTCAGTTTTGTTTGTCTGAGAAAGTCTTTGTTTCTCCTTCACTTTTGAAGGATAATTTTGCAGGGTACAGAATTGTAGGTCTGTGGGTTTTTTCCCTCAATATTTTAAATATTTCACTCCACTCTCTTCTTGCTTGCATGGTTTCTGAGGAGGGGTTGGGTGTAATTCTTCTCTTCGCTCCTCTATAGGTGAGGTGTTTTTTCTTTCTGGCTTCTTCCAGGATTTTTCTTTATCTTTGATTTTCTGTAGTTTGAAAGTGATATGCCTAGGTGTAGGCTTTTATTTTTGTTTTTGTTTTTTGCATTTATCCTGCTTGGTGTTCTCTCAACTTCCTGGATCTGTGGTCTGGTATTTGACATTAATTTGGGGAAATTCTCAGTCATTATTGTTTCAAATATTTCTTCTGTTCTTTTACCTTTATCTTCTCCTGGTATTCCCATTACATATATGTTGCACCTTTTGTAGTTGTCCCACAGTTCAAAGATATTCTGTTCTTTTTTTTCCTTTCAGTCTTTGTCCTCTTTGCTTTTCAGTGTTGGAGGTTTCTATTGATATATCCTCAATCTCAGAGATTCTTTCCTTAGCTATGTCCACTCTACTAATAAGCCCATCAAAAGTATTCTTCATTTCTATTACAATGTTTTTGATCTCTAGTGTTTCTTTTTGGTTATTTCTTAGAATTTCTATCTCTCTGCTTACATTGCCCATCTGTTCTTGCATGCTGTCTACTTTATTCATTAGAGCCATTAGCATTTTAATCATAGTTTTTAAGATTCCTGGTCTGATAATTTCGACATCCCTGCCATGTTTGGTTCTGAT
The DNA here is from genome assembly GCA_031878705.1 of Tapirus indicus. NCBI lineage: Eukaryota > Metazoa > Chordata > Mammalia > Perissodactyla > Tapiridae > Tapirus > Tapirus indicus. The sequence goes on from CM062932.1 coordinate 11,904,133, forward strand.
GCTTGCTCTGTCTCTTCAAACTGTGCTCTTTGCCTTTTAGTCTGCCTTGTAATTTTTTCTTGATACCTGGACATGATGTCCTAGGTAAAAGGAACTGCTGCAAATAGGCCTTTAGTAATGTGGTGGTGAGGTGGGCAGGGAGGGGAAATGTTTTATAGGCCCATGATTAGGCCTCAGTCTTTTAGGGAGCCTTGCCTCTGGACTGTGAACTTCACAAGTGTTTGTCAGTATTTTCCTTTCCCCTTGAGTGGAACAGGATGGCTACAGTGGACTGGAGTTGGGTATTTCCCTTCTCTCATGTGGAGGGCTAGACCTGGCTGGAGTTGGATATTTCCCTTCCTCCAGGTTAGGCTTGGATAAAACCCCAGCAGGTCAGGTTCTGGTTAACTAGTTTCTCCTAAGGGCAGACCTTGTTAAGAAGAATGGAGTTCTCTGGCGTATTTCAAAAGAGAACCTGGTCAAGCTCCTGAGGGTAAAATTCATAAAAGCGTGGATCACCCCTGCCCCTATGACTGGGTTCCCTGGAGTTTTTAACTCTCAGACTTGTCCACCCTGGGCCTCCAGCAATTCATCAGTTACAGTTCAGGCTTTCCTATCCCAGCGCTGGCTCCCATGGAGGCTTCTGCTCCAGCACGTTGTGATTCTCTGTATTTGCCTGTCTCTCCAATTTTGGGGGCAGAGGTTTGCTCTGTGACCTCACTTCTTTCACGAATTTCAGATGAGTTGTTGATTTTTCAGCTTGTCAAACTTTTTACTGTGGTTAGGATGGAGTGGCGACTTCCAAGCTCCTTACTAGTGGAACCAGAAACCGGAACAGATTACAGTTTTAAATAAACGCATTTTCTGAACTTCCTTGCTCTATCATGAACTTCTTGCCTGCCTGAATTCACATCCCTTCATCTATCTCTTTCCTAGATTTCAGAATTTTTAAAAATTTAATTTTTAAAACAGTCAATGCATTTTTGTAGTATAGAGAACAAAAGGCCCCAACACCCAGTTTTCCTCCCCAGAGTAAGGTTTTCAATCCTCCAGAGATAGTCTGTGCATAGTCAGTCGAATGTGTGGGGTTTTTCTCTCTCTGGTTTTGTTTGTTTGTTTTTTGGTACACAACTGGTAGTGTTCAGTAAACACTGTTCGGAACCTTGTTTTTATTTATTTATTTTTTATTTTATTTATTTATTTATTTTTTTGTGGGGAAGACCAGCCCTGAGCTAACATCCGTCGCCAATCCTCCCCTTTTTGCTGAGGAAGACTGGCCCTGGGCTAACATCGTGCCCATCTTCCTCCACTTTATATGGGACGCCGCCACAGCATGGCTGGCAGGCAGTGCGTCGGCGGGCGCCCGGGATCCGAACTCGCGAACCCCGGGCTGCCAAGCGCGGACTAAACCGCTGCGCCACCGGGCGGTCCCTCTTGTTTTTATTTTTAAGGTAATTCCATATTGGTTTATAAAGAGCTTCTTCATTCTTAGTCATGGCTGCAAAGTGTCTCATTTTATGGATGTATCATAGTTTATTTAACCACTTCCCTAAGGATCCATTTAGACTATTTCAAACCATTTGCTATTATGAACAATGTTGCACTAAGTAACCTTGTACACTTGTAATTTTAGACAGGATAAAGTCTACCTGTAGAATACATTCTTAGAAGTGGAATTGCTCAAAGGGTACATGCATTTTTCATTTGGAAAAATTTACTCTCCCTGGAATTTGTACCAATTTGCATTCCTCCAGCAATAAACAAGTGCTCATTTCCCCACCCCCCTCACCAACAGAGTTTTATTAATTTTTTTAATCTTTACCAATGAGCTAGGTGAAAATGTGACATTTGTGGCCAAAAAAAATTATACCATACTCCATATAGGATAATTCATACTGGAGAAAAATCATATAAACATAGTGAATGCCAGAGGGTTTTCCAAGGGAAATTAGGACTCGTTAGGTATTATTGAGTTCATAGTGGAAAAAACTTTAGAAATATAAGGAATGTGGGAAAGCTTTTTAGGTGGCAATCTTGACTTGTTCAACATCTGAGAATTCACAGTGGAGAAATGCCTAGGAATGTAATAAGTGTGGGAAACTTTCTGGAGGAGTTCATACATTGTTTAGCATCAGATAATTCATTTGGAAGAAACCCCTGTGAGTGCATAGAGCATAGAAGAGCCTTCAGCTACAGCTTAGGTCTCATAGAACATCAGTGAGTTTACACTGGAAAAAACCCTATGAATCTAAGGAATGTGGGGAAACATTTACACATAATTCAGCCTTACCAGTCCGGAGACTTCATGTTAGAAGAGAAACCTTTTGAATGTAATGACTACGGGAAAGCTTTTCCTCAGAACCCACATCTTATTCTACATCACTGAGTCTACTCATGAGAGAAACCCTATAATTTATTGAATGTGGTAAAACCTTTAATCAGAGCTTGAGGCTTATTCAACATCAAAGAATTCGTTCTGGAGAGAAATCCTGTGAATGTCATAAGTGTTGGAAGGCCTTCAATTAGAGTTCATACCTTATTCAACCCCAGAGAATTCATACAGGAGAGAAACTATTTGGATGTAATAAATGTGGAAATGCTCTCTGACTTAGGTCAAGCTTTACAACAACATCAAAGAATTCATTTCAGGGAAGAATTCTATGAATGTAATGAAAACGAGGATTCCTTCAGCCAGACTTACACCTGAGAATCTACTTGGCAAAAAAAGAGATGATAAAAACATGAGCAATTTGAATGTATCTGTGTATTTATTTTGTGATGCAAAGCTGCTAGCTCTTCCCCGTATGCACCTCCTTGGTTCATACGTTTCTTATGTGAATAATTGATCAAACGGTAAACACGGAGCAAAGTTTGTCTACAGTTTCTCCTGATATGTCATCAAAGTGCCACACCAGATGGAAAAGCAGTGGATGCAATTCTTGGAAATTAATGGAAGCATTCTGACTTGTGCCACACAAGCTGCTCAAGTACCCTTGTTAATAAGGATCAGAGCTCCTGATGTCTCTTGTAGTCACTTCCTGCCCAAAGTCAGGGAAGTGCAAGGGAGCCCCGAAATGGAGGGTGCTGGCAAGTTTTCTCCCTCCAAGAAGTAGTTTATAAACGGGAAGAAAGATTCTGAGATGAAGTGGAGAAAGAGCTCTCACGTCTCTGAAAGGGCTGAGTGGTGAAGGGGCCCTGGTGAGAGTGAGGGAAGAGGATGCTGGCCATCAGGACCCCTTTCAGTTATTTTCTGGCACTTAAGATTAATTGAATTACCCTTTAGGATGGTGAAGGTGGATGAGAAGACGCAATTATGCTTACCTGAATTAATGCTCCACTCTGTGTCCCAGGACTTGGCTTCTGTGCTTCTTCTCACACCTGCCCATTCCCTCTCAACACACACAAAACTAAGGGGTATGGGTGCCCATGCAGAGTCTCTTTCAAGACAGAATGCAGGGCCAGCACTAGAATGAGGTGCCTATGGTGCAGAATTTAAGGAGGCACTCTCTCTCTTGCATGACTCTGAGAGTGATGCTGCCTTAAATATTATGCCCTGTGCCTCACTTGCCTCTCCTTAGTCTGGTGCTGGACAGAAGCCCTGAAGCCTGGATGGCTTGCTTAGAGGGGACTAAATGGAAATCTAGATCTTGGGGTTTTGGAACAGCTGGAACAGAGAGAAGGAAGGAAGAAATGAGGGAAACACTTGGGAGGAAGCTGGCCAAGGGAAAGAGCTGTAGGGATGGACTTAGTCACAGGGCCATAGCTGGAAAAACTGGGCGGCTCTGAGATACAGATCACCCATCTTCAGGAGCACCAGTAATGGCCCTCCCTATATTTATTCAGTCATTTATTGAGTGTCACTATGCTAGACACGTTGCTGGTAGAAATGTGCTTTGGTTGGACTCTTTTCATGCAAGGAATGGATGTCTTCAGAAGCTAGCTCAGATAATGGTGCTTTATTATAAAGGTACTGGGATTGTTTTTATTATTTTTTTCTTTCTTTCCTTGTTTCCTTCCTTCCTTCCTTATTTCTTTCCATTCTATGGCTTTATTATAAAGTAAAGAGTTAACTTGGCAGGTTTAGGCTACCCAAACTCTGCACATTCCAAAAATTTTCAGGTCTAGTCCTTGATCATCTCCTGGGAGATAACCTCTGAGCCCTTAGAATACCTTGCCTGATGAGAGTGTCTTTGTATACCTGAGGCTTTGGGCCACACCAGATAGTTTATACTAACGATGTGATGTGTGGTGAACACCTGTTTCTGTATGCTTAGGGGCTTTGGGCCACACTGTATCAGTTTGACTTCTGGGGGCTGGAGACTGAAGAGCTAAGGTCAGTTACATGAGCACTCCATGCTTACATGACTGACCTTCCCCCACATCCTGAACTCCAAGGCTCTGGTGAGCTTCCCTGGTTGGCAACACTTTGTATGTGTTGTCGCACATCGTTGCTGGGAGAATTAAGCGCTGTTCGTGTGCTTCTACTGGGAACGGACAAGTGGAAGCTTGCTCCAGTCTCTTCTGTACTCCGCTGTGTGTCTTTTCCCTTTGCTGGTGTTAATGTGTATCCTTTCCCTGTAATGACCCATAACTGTAAGTATTACAGCTTTCTGAGTTGGTGCGTCCTTCTAGCAAACCATCAGAACTGAGGGTGGCCTTGGGGACCCTCAACATAGATACTTGTGCAGGGACCTCAGGAAAAGCTGAACAGGCAGACTTCAGATTGTTTTGGATCCAAGGCAGCTTAAAGAACTTCTATTTTGTGTGTGTGTCATTTTTAGTCATGGAACTTTACTTTTAAGCCAATTTTAAGTACCCAAAGATAACAGTTCAAAAAACAAAAACAAAACAAAAGAGGGGCCAGCCCGGTGACGCAGCGGTTAAGTTTGTGCACTTGGCTTCCGCGGCCTGACGTTCACAGGTTCGGATCCCGGGTGCCGGCCAACAGGCAGCTTGTCAGCCATGCTGTGGTGGCGTCCCACATAAAGTAGAGGAAGATGGGCACGGATGTTAGCCCAGGGCCAGTCTTCCTCAGCAAAAAGAGGAGGATTGGCAATGGATGTTAGCTCAGGGCTAATCTTTGTCCCCCCCCCACACACACAAAAGAACACAGTTATAATTGTCTATACATTGCTAATTCTATATGTGGCCCAAGAGGAATTCCACCAAATGTCAAAGAAGGAAAGTCTCTGGACTAGAGACATGGCAAGGGGCCTTATTGTTTGTTGTTGGCTGTCTTGGAGGAACCCGTCTATGACTTTCCCATTTAATGGGCTTCTGGTCTTAATCATCAAAGCATCCCTTTTCCTAGAGGAAAAGACTAATAGTAAATATGTAAGTATAATGTGCTATCTAATATTCCTTGCTATCATCCCAGAAAGTCTCAGTAAATATAAAAGTGAACCACTTATTGGAGAAGTGTCTGTCAATGGTGACTCAGTCAGGATTTATTGAGTAATGAATACCTTAAACTTCACCTCTGTTTCTTATTTTCTCATCTCAGAAACTTATGACCTTGATTAAGGCCCACTGGTTATAGTTTGTTGACTAATAACAGCAGGAGCTTTCCAGTCCTCATCTTCATCCTCCCACTCTGGACTGTCCTTCTCCTTTTCAGAAAGCACTGAAAGAAGACTCACACTAGCAGTATATTTACTGTGTTATTGTCGACATTTCCCTCCACTTCTTCTACGTGTGATGCTGCTCAGTCTTAAAGGTTTGAGAATTGCCTTTTATCTCCGTCACCATCTTCTCTATTTGATCTTCCACTCATTTCATCCATATATTTTTTATACAAAAGTATTCTTTAAAAACAAAACTGGGTCTTACGTGGAGTATCAGTTGGATCATGTTTGGCTCCGAGTAACAAAGACCCAAAATAACAGTGGCTTATGCATGATCTAAGTTTATTTTTCTCTCACATGAAAGGCCAGAGGTGGACAATTCAGGGTTTCTACAGTGCCCTCAAAGTCACCCGTTTCTATGGGATCCAGGCTGCTTCTGGCTTCTCCCTCTGTCATCCCTAGGGCACAGCCCCAGCCTTCAGGTACAAGATGGAGCTGCTGTCATCAAAACCACGTTCCAGGCAGGGAATGCAGGAAGGTACTTGCCGTCTGTCTCTCAAGGAAATTTCCTACAAGCTGCCACTTCCATTTGTGTCCCACGGGCCACTTAGCCACATGACCACACCAGCTCAAGGAAGACTGGGAATTGTACTCTTTACTTCAAGCAGCCACATGCCCAGCTAAACCTCTGGGATTCTAAGAAGGGTGGCTGATACTGGGCAGGCAACCACCTGTCTGCCCCGTTGTCATGAATGCTCCTCACATCTTTCTCTTTTCTGTCTCCACCAGGGCCCAAGTTTCACTGCCATATTTGCCAACAGAAATGGCTTATCTGGTTTGGGATCTTGGTTATGATATTATTTTTTATAAGTAGTACACTTACATTCTGTTATAACATACAGTATGCATATTTTAACATGTCCTTTGATATAGAAATAATTAGGAAAAATTTAGATGCGGAGGATTGGTCTGTATTTTGAATTTATTATTTTTTTTGGTGAGGAAGATTAGCTCTGGGCTAACATCGTGCCCATCTTCCTCTACTTTATATGTGGGACGCCGCCACAGCACGGCTTGACAAGCGGTGCATAGGTCGGGCTCAGGATCCGAACCCGCGAACCCCGGGCAGCCAAAGCAAAGCACACGAACTTGACCACTAAGCAACCGGTGGCCCTTGTATACTGAATTTTACAGATTCATTGAAACGTAAACAGCCACTAAAGACACCTCATCTATACAAAGTGGCAGCTGTGTCAGGTGGACAAGTGCTCCAGAGACTCAACTTTTTACTCCCCTATCTGCTTTCCCTGGCCACAGTTGGACTCTGGTCTGCGGGTTCGTGGCGCCACCTAATGCCCATCGGGGACATTGTCTCTTTGTCGCTGGGCAGGGAGAGGACACATAAACATATAAGCATTCTCCTGCTCCTGTGTCTTTTCTGATTCCCGGTCTACTTAATTCCACTGCAGCTAATCTTTCTCGCACAAACACTTTTTCCTCATACCCCTCTTTTCTAACTCTTGCCTGGACCTCAAGAAAATCTCTCCTCTCCTTATTTGCACCAGCAGTAGCTCCAGTAGTAATTGCCATTACACACACTCTAGTGCCTGGCAAGTGCTAAGTGCTTTTTGTGCATTATCTCGTTAAATTCTCACAAGAACCCTATGTACTAATATTATCCCATTTTACAGGAGAGGACACTGAGGCTCAAAGCTCAGGTCATCTTCCCAGGTATGCAGAGCTAGAAAGTGGCAGAAGCCCAAGTGGAGTGCAGGACTTTCTCCAAATCCCGTGCTTTACCAGTGGTTCTGAACCCTGGAAAGCTCTTTTAAAAGTATTAATGCTTGCTCCTCCCCCTCCCCGATAATTTAATTGATCTGGGGTGAGGCATGGTGTTAGAGATGGAATTGTCTCACCCAAATTTGTATATTGAAGCCCTAACCTCCAGTGTGACTGAATTGGGAGATAGGGCCTTTAAGGAGGTAATTAAGGTTAAGTGAGGTCAAAAGGGTGGGACCCTAATCCAAGATGACTAGTGTCCTTATAAGAAGAAGAGACACCAGGGAATTCTTACATAGAGAAAAGGCCATGGGAGGACACAGCAAGAAGGTGGTCACCAGCAAGGCAAGAAGAGGGGCTGAAGGAGAAACCAATCCTGCTGACACCTTGATCTTGGATTTCCAGCTTCCAGAACCATGAGAAAATAAATTTTTGTTGTTTAAGTCATCCAGTCTGTGGTGCTTTATCATGGTAGCCCTAGCAGACTAACACACATGGACATCAATTTTTTTTAGCTCCCCAGGTAATTCTGGGATGTACGTGGGTGAGAATCGGGGCAAATCCAAGCTGTGCCACTGCCTTTGGTGGTAAGCCTAAGAGAAAACCCAAAGAGAAAAGGCAGCCTTGGATTCTGGGGTAAAAATAGGCTAACAGCCTTTAGAACTCTTGAAAGAATTCAGACGATTCTCTCAATTATTCCATCTGCCCCCTTATTTTCTTTTATTCTCATTCTATTTACTTAACATCAGCACTCAAGATAAATAAAATATTATTTCTTATTCATTTTCCCTTTGTTTTGTTTTATGACTAGCATCGCCACAGCATTGTTTTATATTGCTCATTGCAAGGGTGTGCTATTTCACTTATGTTACTGGATAAATACATTTTTATGGGTTGTTAGGAGAACTTACTTAACATTAGGGTAAATGAATATGTTTCAGGTTTCAATAACCAATTTAAAAATGGAATTTGGGAGCACCTCCTGCATGTAGGTTTAAGGACGTCTGTAGACTTATGTCTCTTGGCACATGTTTATAGAAATACTCCTCATTAGTTCTCTTGAGTATGAATTTCAGCATCCAGGCTGGCTTGCATACTGAACTTAAATTGACAGTCTGGTTCCTCAGGGTTGAGGTGACTTTTAAGTTTAGCAATGCCCTAATACATCAGAATCCCCTGGGGATTAAAATACAGGGAGCTCTGCCCCCATCCTGGACCTTCCAAATCACAGTCTCCTGGGGCGGGCCCCGGGAATCTGGACTCTGTTCTCTCTTCACCAGGGGAGCAGCCTTAGATTTGTGTGGTATTACTGGACACATTTTATGTGATGTTGAGTAATTTGAAAGCATATGATATAAAATTCATGTTATACACAAAATGTGAAATGAAGCCAATCTCCTTTAATTAAAACAAAATTTCAAGAATTGAATTTGAAAGCTTGTGAGGGAAATTGTACACTGTTCACACCAATGCTAAGGTAAAAGCTAAGGAAATCTGAATAAGTTATGGACTTTAGTTTATAACAATGTATCAATTGGTTCACGAATTGTAACAAATACATCATAGTTATGTTAGATGTTAATAGTGGAAATTGGGTGTAGGGTATGTGGGACTCTGTACTACTTTTGCAATTTTCCTATAAATCTAAACTGTTTCAAAATTAAAAGTTTGTTATTTTTATTTTTTCCAGTTTCACTGAGATGTAGTTGACACGTAACATTGTACTAATTTAAGATGTACAACACAGTGATTTGATATATGTATACACTGTGAAAAAGTTTATTTAAAATAAAGGGTTACAAAGATGGCAAAAATGTACTGTTATAATTCTTAATGTTTTTGTATTCTATAATGTACTCTTGCATTTTTTAGTAATGATGCTAATGTTAGCATTGAAAAATGCACATAGAAATCTTATTTTGAAATGGAAGTAAGATGTAATAAAACTCCATGATAAAGTTTCAACAGCTGCTGTGCTACTTGGTTTTATAAATTTAGGAGACAGTCCCCTGTGAAATCACAGAGGCAATAAACACAGCCTTAAAGAAAAATATATTTATGAGCCACGTGATGACACCACCCCCTTTATCTTTATTCGTATTGGGGAAATCATCTTACATTATGTGAACTCCTTTCTTGCCTAAAACTGACAGCTCCATACTTGGGGTTTTCATATCAGGCATATCATGAGCAGACGTGGCACACCAATTATTCTCATTTTCAGATAAGGGAACTAAGGTGTTAAGCCACTTTATTAAGGTCCCAGAAATAGTAAATGGCAGAGCCAGGACCAGAATCCAGTCTTGTCATGCTAATCCAGTGCTGTTTTCACCACTCTGCAACAGCAGGAGCTGGTCCTTCGCCGTTGAAAGGGTACGCCAGCCCCTCTTCCTCCTTCCTATCAGAATGCCACTTTTACTCAGGTGTCTACACCTGTCTGGAGCCCCTGAACTCCAGAGAAGCCTTTGGGCCCCAGCTTCAGGTGGTTTCTCAATAGTCTAACCAGGGGCTCTCAACTTTGGGGCACATTGGAATCATCTTAGGAGCTTCCCTGATGCTTCAGTCGCACCTCTGGAAATTCTGAAATATTTGGTATACAGAGCAGCCTGGGATTTTTTTTTTTTTTTGCCCTAAAATTGTGCCATTTTGTAGTTTAATGTTGCTACCAAAGAACAGAAAAGGATCTACCCATTAAATCTGCTTCAAATAGGGCGATGGATTTTGATTGGATGTCACTTCTGCTAATCATATCTGGAGAAGTCCGAACACTTTCCCCTTTGAAGCAGATGCCCGGCTTTGGGCAAAACCCTTTGGGTCTTCTCCCCACAAGGCAGAAGTTCCACACCTCAGGACATGAAACAGAATTCATCTGTTGGATGGTTTTAGGGTAGACGGCTACTCACACAAGCTGAGGCCTGAAACAAATCTAGTCATCTCTGAATGTTGTACTCTGTTGTTTTGATGGAGACTAATGGGGAGAATAGTCCTTCGACTGTTTTCTCAGGGGGTTGAAATGTCCACTGCATTGCACAATTTAACACTTAGGCCTTATCTAGAAAAGGCAGTCCCCTGATTTTGACAAGGCTTAATATAATCATTTATATCCATTTCCACAATGCCCAGTCTCCTCCAGGTTCAGGCCCTATCTCTCCTTATGCTAACAACCCAGATCCCATATCAAGCAATATTTACTAGGATGATGGGAGGTATGACCTACTCGCCCTATTTGGAGGTATTTGTCCATCTCCTCCAGTGATGCTGTTTTTCCCTTTGTGGGCTCTGGTGACTTTCAACAGTCTTGCCTACCAGTGCTGGAAATAGCCCCAGATTCTTCCAACATCTTGGCACCAAAGACACTGCCTAGATCAACGTATCCTCCCTTGGGTCCAGTATGATAGGTCAAATTACACACTCCATCACAAGTAGGGAATGGTCTAGTTTTAATGATCTAGAGTATATAACTTTACAAAATTGTTGCTTATCCAGGGGTGGCCCTATCCAAAAGTAAAGAAATACTGAATAGAGCTTAAAAGGTATGTCCAGTGAGATAAGAAAGAAGAGGAACAGAAACCAGGTTGTATTTGAAATATTTGCAGACATCAGCCCCTTACACTGGTTGTTAACATACTTCATCCCGATTCCATTTGAGAACTCTCCCTATTTTAAGCTTTCCAGTATAACCAACCAGTCATCAAGATCAACCAATCTCATTAACCAGCCATCTGGTTGTTATATTTTGATTCACTGACCCTCAGATGTTATATAGAACTTGTGGACCCTAGTGTCAGCCACCATTCCTCATCCAACCCTATGAAAGAGTTCTCAACCCTATGATGACTACTGATCTCATGGGATACGGGGGGTCTGAAAAGCCAATTAGCTACATTTGCTCTTTTTACCAGCTTTACCCTATGCCCCAAATTCCTGCCATTACTTTTAGACTTCTGGGTTAAGGTACCATTTCTTGAAGGCCACTGTTAAAATTCAAGTTAATCACAGAAGACTTTTCCACATAGATATTTCTCAGGCAATATGTACAGACGTCTCTGGTTGGTGCTGGGCTATGGGTGCAGTCCTGCGGGCAGGTTGGGTTCTTATCATTGGGTGGGGAGATGGAAAATATTCTTACAAGAGAATACAAGCTACAACAGGTCAAATTAACCCAAATGCCAAGGGTGAGGAAGGACAGTAGAGGAGAGGTGGGAGTGAGAAGAGAGGAACCAGGAGGGGCTCTGTGGATGTGATTTTTTGAACCAGGTGTTGAAGAAAGGAAGCCAGACCCCAAACTCCACTATTATGCAGGGTTTTATTCTGGTAGATGGGAGATACTTTATGCACACGTAAAGCAAATGTGGATTTTCTGAATGTTAGATTTGAAATTTCCTGTCTGGAGCTGAATGGTCAAAACAGTGGCAAAACAGGCCTGGACATGCTTCTGGACTCCATTAGGGGGGGAAGCAGATTGTGTGTTAAGTGGGACTTTAGGAAGGCAGTCAGGTTGGAGTTAGAAGAGCCTGGGGTGGAGCCTAAAGATATGGGTGCTAATCCTGGTCTCCCACCTTCTGAACTGAGTAAACTTGGACAAGTCATTGAATCCTCTGGGTCTCCCTCATCTGTGGAAGCCTTATCTACAGTTGCCATAGACAGCATAAGCCTCAAGAGACTCTGACTAATGTATGTGAGAGGGCTTTGTAAACTACGTTAGCTATTTGTAAGGTTTGGATTTCTTGTTATTGTTCTTTTAAACCATGCCTCAAAACCTATTATTTTGCCCATCTGGATAAGATCTATACATCATGATTTCCTATATGGCATTAAAGTAGTGATGTCAAGGAGGATCATTTGACTGACTCACTCCTGCAGGGGTAGAGTGAGTTTGAATGAGGAGGGGAGGCAACAAGCCCAAGACAGTCTAGAGAGAATTTGTGGGTATTAGCAGCAGAATGAAGCCTCAGAAACAAAGAGACCCTTTTGTTTGAGAGGGACCCTGAGGTGACATCACAGTTATGTATTTAGGTGGCAGTGGGAACACGGACAGTATCATGGGCAGGTGTATGAAGAGTGAGTAATCAGAGTGTGGGAGATGGCAAATGGATCACATTAGCCTGAGGAGAAAGGCTGCGTCACAGAGAAGGGATCTTGTTGGAGGATTGAACAGTTCACCCAAGAGTTGTGTTTTTTTAAGTTTTTTGGCAGAGGAAGATTCGCCCTGAGCTAACATTGGTTGCCAATCTTCCTCTTTTTCTTTTTTTTTTGGTTGAGGAAGATTAGCCTTGAGCTAACACCTGTGTCAATCTTCCTCTACTTTATATGTGGGTCACTGCCACAACATGGCTGATGAGTGGTGTAGGTCCGCACCCGGATCTGAACCTGCAAACCGAGGCTGCTGAAGCAGAGCATGACAAACTTAACCACTAGGCCACGGGGCTGCCCCACCCAAGGTTTTTTGATGCACCACATCTTGAGCTGGGAAAATGACACCATGAAAGCAGAATTAGGATTCATGCTGGCAGTTTTAAGGTTCTCTAGTCACATTGGGGACTTATATGTGCTTTTGATGGTGGGAGACACTACAGCTTGATTTCCTTCCATGATATTTTCTCAAAAGAGAGCCTCAGAAATATTCATGTAGGACTGCCTTGGCCCTGGGATGGCAAATAATTTCTACTTATATGTGAATTCAGACTAATTAGTACCAGTTGCCTGGAGCATTGTAATGAGGGTCTCTAAGCAGATTTGGGGCTCGGTGGGCAGGGACACTCAGTGGTGTCTTACCTGTGGTGGCAAGTGTGCCGATTATTTTGCTGACTTTGTGAAGACTCCAGAGCCCTAATGAGGAGTCTCATACACTGGGGTGCAGCTTTCTTTTCCTTTATCCTCTGATCACTTGCTCCCTCGAACATTCTGCTGTTGTCTAGTTCCAGTGCATCCCCTCCCACCACTTCCAGCTCACCTTCCTTGAAGCCCAGCTCCAACCCCTCTACCAGGGCAGCCTTCTCTTCTCTGCCTTTCAACCCGACACCAAAACCATGGAGCAGTGATTGGGAGGCTGAGGTTTCCAGGTGTTGCTGCATTTTATCCCTTGTGAAAGGGATCGTGGTTTCACTTGAGAGAAGTGGACCTCATAGGACCCTGAAGGCACCTGTTAGGCTTACAGAACTGGCCCAAGAAGGATGGGCTATCCTGGCACAGCGAAAGCATGACCTTGCTGGGTCAGGCTCAGAACTGGTTGCTCTGGGCTCCTTGGTATAACTATTAATTCTAGAGAAGGAAGTTACCTTTTTGTTTTACTTGCTTCTTCTTCATAGATGGAGCTGTGAGGGGCACACTGAAGACTTAATTGATCCTTGACTCAGCTTTAGCCTGTCACTTTAGTTTGTGGAAGTGAGATATGAGTATTTCAGGTCAGCTGGTCTCTACTGAACATGTGCCGGGCATGGCTGGTGCCTCTCGTGGACACGTAATGCAGTCCTGGATCTCAAGGAACACTGTCTATATGAGGGAAAAGGTATGTTCATAGGGAATGGTTAAGTCACATAGGCAAGATGCATTTGCACCAGACTGAGTGAGACTTTGGGTGTGTAGGGTGTTCTTCCCTAGTTGAAAGAAGGAAAGGAAGGCAGGATCAAGGAGGCAGGTGACAGTGATAGAAGAAGTAGATGTGGGGAGGTGGGAAGAGGAGAGCAGCTTGCAGGAAGAGAGAGCTATCCAAGCCAGGGTCCTTGTGCTAAATCATACCCTGGCCCAGGGTACACACCTGCAGGAGAAGGGGTTTTGAAAGACCTGAAGGTTTGCAAGGGGGTTGCTTTTGATCATTTCTTTCAAAATCCTAACAGTGGCTTATACTTACATGCTAATGAAATCTAAGAGGACATTGAGTGCTGTTATTAATAGTTTGGTAACAGTTTGGAATGTGGTTTATAGACAACTGAAAACATAATTACAACCAGCACTAGGTCCTAATCAGAACTGTAAACTAATTTGAGAGATGATGTGGTTTTAAAGAAAGGAGTGCAGCCAGTGCTGGTAGCCCTTCTTCCCATGTCTTCCACAGATAGAAGAGAAGGCACAAGGGTGAACATGAAGAGTATGCCTTTTATTTTCCATGTACCTGTCCCTGTGTGGACCCAAGAGGGTGGCTAAAGTTCCTACCTGCCATTTTTTTCAAGAGGAGCAATTGCTGATACTTACCTATAAAACTCAATTTGATGGAATCCTGAGTCCTTCGGGAGACTGTGAAACACCATCCCCTACCCTGTTATACACATCTTCATATACACTGGAAATGAGAATGGTATTTGTGGACCATATGCCGTGGTCTCCTTCCCTCGGTAGATTCCCATTGCTCCAGATGGCTCCTAAGTTGGCTAATGTAATAAAGCAGATAGTGGGCAAGGGAGTAGCCAGGAGGATTCAACTTATCCTTTTCCTGTCTAACTCACATACAAGCGCTGATCAAATGAAGCACTGTCAATGTCTGGGTCAGTGATACCCAAACTCTAGCGAGCATCAGAACCGCTGAAGGGCTTGTTAAAACACAGACTGCAAAGCCCTAACCCAGGGTTTCTGATTCAGAAGATCTGAGGGTGGGGCCTGAGAATTTGCATTTCCGAAAAATTCCCAGGTGATTCAGAGACTACACTGTGAGAATCACTGAATTAGGCTATTGGTTTTCAACCTTGTTAGCTGCGTGTTAGAATCACTTGGAAAGCTAAAAAAATGAAAAGAATCCCGCCTCCAAAAACAAAAACAAAAAAAACAAAAAAACTCCACACCTAGACCATGTCTCAGATCAATTTCAACAGAATCTATGTGGGTGGTACCAGGCATCAATATTTTTAAAGATCCCCAAGTGATTCTATTGTGCACTCAAGGTTGAGAATCACTGATCTAAGCTCTTGAGACAGATGCCCATTAATGCAGCTGCACTAGATAAAAGTCAGTAGAGCCAAATGTCTCCCACCCTTGCTTCTGAGGCAAGATACTTTTGTAGTCTGGGCATCTTTCCTTGGGACAAATGTAGCTGGCAATGATTGTGAGGGTAACTGACTCCTCTTGGATCATGGCTTGAGCAGAATGGAGAAGGTTGAAACAGCAATAGTGAAAAATGGTAGGCAAGTTGACTAGGGAAACAGAAAGTGATTTCTGGGCAGCAGTGAGAGACCTCTGGGATGTGGAGACCATACATTTATTGGGGATCTTCTCCAAAATGTATGATTTTTCCCACTAGTTAGTAGCAGCCTGGGCAAGGAAAATGGACATTTCAACTGATCCGGGGTTAACAGACTTCCCAGACAGTTGCAGACAGTGAGGCAAAAGAGTTAAGGATATTGGTGTGCAAGTGGCTAAAGTGATGGCCCCTAGAGTCTGGGGTCTGATCCCAACGACGAACTCAAGAGAAAGTTTTTTTTTTTTTGGTATGTTGTGTACTGGATATATACACAATATCCGTTCCTTTCTGAGGGTAGTCATTCCCTTCCCTATTCCACAGGAAACACAAAGGCCCACCCCGACAAATGGGGCAGAAAGTGACCCCAGACTTGGCTAATCCTACCATCCCTTTCCAGTGAATTCAATGATTGATCCAGAACCAAACAGGACCAATCATAGTCCTTCCCTGTAATTGATATTTGGGAGGGGCGGTGTAGTTTGAGGCAACATTAGACAGGATGGAAGCCTTCTCCAACGTAGTCACCTTTGAACTGAGCCCTGAATAACGGGAAGCTCGTTGTGCAAAGGGAAGGGCAGAGAAAGTAACACGTAACAAATACAAAGGTTCTGAGGAGAAATGGGCCAAGCTTGTTCAAGAGAGAAGGCTAGCATAGACTGCTGTTCCCATTGCCTGAACCGCTCTCCCCCTCACCCTTAACCTGGGTAAATTCCCGCACAACCCTCAGATTTCAGTCGAAATATCACTCCCTTCAGTAAGCCCTCCCAGACCTCACAGCAGGTCTCCCTTCGCCCCAGGAGACCATCAGCCTCTTCCTGAGATCTAGGGGAATGTGTTTACTAGACTCACGGAGCTCAGGAAAGGGAGTGACGGGATAAGGGATGCGGGTTGGGGGCGTTAAGAGGGTCGCGCAATCCCTGCGCACCGAGAAAGCGAAGCCAACTGCTAACTTCTCAAGCCCAGCTCAACGCTTGGGGAGCGGCAGCAGCGCGCAGAGTGGCCGGTCACAGGGCGGAAGTGCATCCCTGGAGCCGTTCTAGGAAACCCGGAGGACCCAGCTCGTCAGTGATCCTGGGGCGGCAGCGGGCATCGCCCGTACACAGGGCCACTTCAGGGAACTGATTGCGCAGGCAGGGGCCAGATGGCATTTGGGTTAGGGCGAGAACAGGCAAAAAGCAAGGCTGGGAAAGTTGAGGAGGCGTCAGCGTGCTGCCCACCGGTTCCTCCGGCGGAGTGCGGCGCGCTGATTGGCTGGAGTGCCGCCCGGGTACCGGAAGTGGCCGATGCCCGTCGCCCGTGAAACCAAGACAACAGCTGCGGGTTCTGTGCAAGCGGGCAAAGCGGCGCCGGGGGCCCAAGCGGAGCGAGCGAGGGGCGGAAGCGGTCTGCGGTGAGACCTCGTTCCGTCACAGCGGGAGCGGGGAGGGCTCTGGGCTTCCGACTCCCCGGCCGGCGAGCCCCGCGGAAACCCAACGTCTAGGCCCCTTCCTGACCCGGGTTCCCTGTGTGACCTTGGACTTCATGGTCCCCTGGGCCTCCATGTCCCCACCTGCACACACAGGGTGTGGGGCCTGGATAGGCAGTTCCGTGCCTGTCAGCCGCGGGGGCGGGAGAAGCAGGGACACCCCCTTCCTCTGTCCCGACGTGGGGGCCGATGGGAGCTGTGGTTTTCTTAGACTTTCCATTCCCAAGTAAACCGCGCGGACGCAATGGCGGGCAGTGTCAAAAACTTAAGGCCCCGGTGGCAGATTGTGCCCTGTGCTGGCAGACAGGATATTGGCTTCTGAGGGTTAGTTACGGGAAGGAGACAGGTTTGAGCACAGAGTTAATGAGCCTTCTTGATCGTGGGAACCAGGGTGAGGACAGAGAAAAGGAGGATAACAGTGCTTTAAATTAAATATCATCCAGATTGGGAGAAGGAACTTATTTTTACAAATATTGACACCAGCTATGTGTCAGACACCATTTAGGCTATTTAGATACAAAAATGAATAAAATATCCAGTTAGTCCTCAAGGGTGTCACAGATTTGTTATGTAGGTAAGATATTTACACAAATTCATTTACCACATATTTACCAGGTACCCAAAATGTACTAGGCACTGAGAATGCCAAGATGAATAGAACATCATCCTTGCTCACTGTCGAAAGAAGAAAGCAGACATGAAAATAGACTAACCATGAGGTAACTGCTACAAGCTGAAGGAGATCTATCTGTCTCAGGGGCAGGGGCAGAGAAGGAAATGGAGGGGACTGTCTGTGCATGAGCTGAGTCTTGTAGGTGTTTGCTGAGTGCACAAGGTGGGCAGTGGTGTTCCGGGAAGTGGAAATAACCTGTTCTCAAAGGCAGAGAAACTTTAAAGAATAGCAAGTGTTTGAACCAGAGGACCCTGAGCATGACTGCAGCTTCCAGCAGTCATTGGAGGGTGGGGGACAGGAGACGGGAAGGGGGACGGGGGCCTGACCAGGAGGGTGTTATGAGCCATGTTAAGAAGTTTTTATTTTGTAGGCCTTGGGGGGCAATGGAAGCGACATGATAGCTATAGTACAAAGCAAGAGGTAGGGAAATGCTGGTTCAGAGAACCTCCCCCCTGCAGAGGTTAGTGAAGACTTTGGGGAGGAGGTGATCCTTGTACTAGATATTAAGCATTTGGCAGCCTCTGGCCATTCAGAAGTTAAGGGAAGGTATTTGTATCAGTTAAGATGCTTTTGCCCGTCAGTAACAGAATCCAACCCAAGCTGGCTTAAAAATGTGCAAGTGTAAAAGCTCTCATAATTGGAGGTCAAGAAGGATAGTGGTTTCGGGATTGACTTAATCTAGTGGCCCTGGCTCCATTTCCCCTTGATTTTCTTGGCTCTACCTGCCTTCCTCCACAAGCTGGTAGTGAGATGGCAGCAGCAGTTCCAGGCAACAGTATATAGAAGTCTTTTCCTGTGGTTCTCTCAGATGGCAGGAATCTAATCCCAGAAGCTTCCAGCAAACTTCCTCAAAGTATCATTGACATAGATGAAGGCGTTTGTCCATTCCTGAACCAATCCCTGCTGTTTTGAAAGGCACTTGCAAGCGGGATGGTGTTAGTTTGACTGGGTTAACTCAGTTGTGAGTTACCTTGCTCTTGGGTGAGGTCAGATCTCTTGCAAAGAGAACAAGCCCACAGCAAGCTTTTTTGCTCAAATACCCCATAAAATAATTTGAAAAGCTTTGTATTCCGTTATACATTTGTAAGTTGACCTCCAAAATGTTTCATCATTTTTTCATCATAAATTGTAATAGTTGCAAAGAATATTATTGTTGGTATATTGTAATTTTGACATTTCAAAATAAAACCTCATCCCAGTTTCCAGGATACCTGCCCTTGGTTCTGTGTGCTCACCACATTCATCACCCTTTCTGTAAACTCCGTTGGTTAGTATCCCACTCCTCCCTCCTTCCCCCTGCTTCATTTGCCTCCCTATCTCACTCAGCCATCTCAACTGTGTCCTGGCTAACATCCCCAAGTCCCTCACTTCCTCAGTCTTCCACCACACATATCCCTAGATTCCCAGCCTGCTCTGGGGCGGTCAGAAGCGTTCCTGGAGAAAGTCAGGAAAGCATGCTGATTGGCGGCTCCTCACACTGTTGCCACTCCAGCAGCCCGTGGCCTCTAGCTTTCTCTTCTCACCTCCTCTTTCACCAGTGCTCTTTTCCTCTTTTATAAAAAAAGACATACTTCTCACTCATGTCCTCCTTAATTTTGCTGTGGTGCATCACTCTGGGGTGGAAAATCCTCTAGAGTGCCACACAAAGGGACAATTTGTTGAGGAAGTAAATGATTCTTGGACCTTTTGTAACTCAAGTCCCAATCTTTGCTTTTAACAAAATACTAAAAAGACCTAATCAGACTGTCAGCTGATAGATTATTTAATAATTTTTTTTACTACAAATCACAATATGATTTTGGCAGATAAAGTTCAAAGAATTAATTGATATTGCTATCACAAGAGATTACTGTAACTGTGATTTAGGCAGTTTAGGCAAACTCAGGTCCTGTAACTCAGGTCAATCTGATAAACATAACGGAAATGTGATTTTTAACTCAGAAAAGGTGATCTAATCAATTTTATAATATTTGCCCTGTCTGCTCTCAGAGGTTTAGGGTAGGGAAGGGGCAGTCGAGATGGAGGGTGGGAAAAAAGAAGTCAGGGCAAGAACTGGCAGTGTTCCTGAAATCCTGCTGCTTCACACATGTGTTGACCTAGTTGGTAGACCAGAGCTTGGGTCGAGATGGATGCGGCAGGTTGAGAGTGGGATAGCTCCCGTCGTTAAGACTGTCTGACACAGTGGTTTCCAAACCTGGCAGGGCATCAGAATCACCTGGGGCACTTGTTAAAAATACAGATCTCTTAGCCCACCCCTGGAGATTCTGATTCTGGGAGGTCTGAGGTGAGACCTGGAAATTAGTATTTTTAACAGATTTTCCCAGTTAATTCTTATGCATCTAGTCTAGTTCCAGGCCAAAAACCATTATTTAAGATCATTCATCAAAAAAAAAAAGATCCTCCTGCTGTGATTGCAAGCCTATTAAACAGTTTTCAGGGTTTTATGTGGCTTCCAATGCAGATTTTCATCTAGGTAGTGTGGTCTTTTCAGAGTTTTATTTCTTTTTTTATTTTTATTTTTATTTTTTTGTGAGGAAGACCAGCCCTGAGCTAACATCCGTAGCTAATCTTCCTCTTTTTGCTGAGGAAGACTGGCCCTGGGCTAACATCCGTGCCATCTTCCTCTACTTTATATGGGACACCGCCACGGCATGGCTCACAGGCAGTGCGTCGGCGGGTGCCCGGGATCCGAACTCGCGAACCCCAGGCTGCCAAGCGCGGACTAAACCGCTGCGCCACTGGGCCGGCCCGAGAGTTTTATTTCTTATTGTTAATTAATAGGTGGGCATCTGGTTCGTGCATCAGTATTTTGTGAATGAGGCTTTCTGAGCCTACTATCCTAGGGTGCGTTGAAAAAAACATATCCAGGTCTGCAGAGTTGAAGACCCTATTTTGAACTATGGAGACATAATAGAGGTCTGCCTGTCATCCCCCAGACTGAGGACCAAGAGTGGTCAACCTCCTCCTCAGGTGGCACCTCCATTTCGTCTCTCTTCAGAAACAGCTAATTTCAGATTTAGGAAAAGAAGACGTGAGAAACAGAAAGATAGGAAATTATGTTTGGAAATTTGAATTTAGGCTATGAGTAATGGAGTGTTTCCATATGAGGGTGAGGTCTAATGTGTGGCTGTGCCTCTGGGACAATCAACCAAATGGAGATTGGATTTGATTTATATGTGAGAAGCTACCTATAAAGTAATATTTAACAAATGACATTAATATTGTGTCACTGGCAGAATGTAAAGTAAAAGAATGGTTAGAGAGGGTCAGATTTAGTTGGGGAAGACCTTCTGGATTTAAATTTTGAACCAGGTCTTGAAGTTGGGGCTAGATACATACCTAACATGTATCTTGTAACTTGTTTTACTGTGGACAAGTGATTTTCCATGTAGGGTGGTACAGAAGTAGTTCTATGAATGCTGACTTTGTAAAGAGCTAGATGATGGAGAAGAAGTAACTATAGGAGAGATGAAGGTGAAAAGGAAAGGCCAGAGAGGGAGTTGGAAGTAGATAGGGACTGAAATACCAGCTGTGGAACTTGTTCTTGGCAGAGGATTTGAGAGAAATATATTTAAGACAGTACTTTCCAACTCAAATGGCACCATGGATGAAGAAGATAAAGACAGCTAAGTTCTTTACAATGGGTCTTTACAATTATATAGGTACATATTATCTATAATTTTCAAAAACTTCGATAATAAGGAGAAATCCGGCTCTTGGGTGCCTGCCCATGGGAAAATTAAAGAAGATGCTGATGAGGGGAAAGTTGAAGAAGATTCCAGGTCATTTTGAGGGGTAGCACGAAGAGCTTCCAAGGCTTCAGGATTGCAGTAGATCAGCTTCCTTCCAGGTGTCAGGGGAGGGGGGCATTACCAGGGCTTCCCTGATGAGTGTGACCGGAGAGGCCCCGGGTAATAATCACCATCTTGTGGATGACTGGAGGCTGGGCAGAGAAAAAGAGCAGTACAAAGGCACCCCAAATCACCACTTTCCCCTTCCCTCACACTTGACCCCAGGCTCTTCTGCCTTTCAGGGTCTTCATTTCTTTAGTAATCTCATCTTCCCTCTTAACCCCTTTCTTTCTTCTGGCACCATCTCTTCTAATATAAACATGTTCAAATCTCTCCCATCAGAGAAAATCCTTCTATGATCCTGTGGCATGGTCACATTTCTGCCCATCATGGTCCTCTCCTTTTGTCGAAATTTTTTGAAAGAAGCAGCGAATTCTTTCATCAGTCCGCTGCCACTTGGCTTCTGCTTCTGCCGTTCCATTGAATCTGTGCTCACAGGTCACCTGTGACCACCTAATTGTCCCAAAGAATGTTTTCCAGTTCTTATCCTAGTGGATCTCTCAACTCATGTGACACTTTTTAATTCCCTCTGCCATTGCCCTGGTGACTTCTATGACACGTATTCTGGTCCTCCTATTTCACTAACCTTTCTCTTATTGGCAGGCTTCTCTTCCTCCATACACCCCTTTATTATTAGAGTCCAAATAGGAAACAGCTCTCTCAAATTAGGATAATTTGAGAAAAGTTTATTTGCCAAGAAGTTAATTATAAATGATACAGGTGTGGGCAGGGTGTTGAGGAACCTGGGGCTGGCAGCAGTGGAGTGGTCACTAGCCTGGGCCTGAAGAGACGAGAGGTAGGAGAGGTACTGAAATCTAGACAGTGAGACGATTGAGTAGGATAGATTTCTTGAGAGGAGTAATGACCTTCAATTGAGGGACATCACCAGTCCAAGGCGACCTCACAGGAATGAACCCAGAGAATAAATACCCTGGCCTTACTTGCCTTCCTACTTCCAGCCTCCCGCTGGGGCTACCCATTGGTGGAGCACAACTGGAAGCCAGAGGGTCTGTTGATGTATGCCAGATAGGTTAGCCTGGGGCAGAGGGCAGAGGGCAGGGTGGAGAAAGGTGGAAAGATCTGGAGGGGAAAATGGAAGATAACTGGAATGCTCGTGCATTTAGCTTTAGCTTTCTAGGTTTCTATCCTTGGTCCCTGACAATTCTCACACTATACTCATTACCATCTATGCTGAGTACTCTCATGTCTGTCTCTAGTCCTGACTGCTTTAAGTCTTAGACCAATATATTTTGACTGATTCATTGATACCTCTATATGGATATCTTGGAACTCATCTTGTCCAAAACAGAGCTCCATCTGTCATCTTACCTCCTAAACTAGCTGCTCCTCTAGTATAGTAGTCCCCGCTTATCCACCGTTGTGCTCTCCATGGTTTCGGTTGCCTGTGGTCAACCACGGTCTGAAAATATTAAGTGGAAAATTTGAGAAATAAACAATTAGGCAGTTTTAAATTGTGCGCTGTGCTGAATAGTGTGATGAAATCTCATGTTGTCCCTCTCTGTTGCGCCCGGAACATGAATCATCCCTTTGTCCAGCGTATCCACACTGTGTCCATTACCTGCCCATTAGTCACTTAGTAGCTGTCTCAATTATCAGATGGACTTGCTGTATCGCAGTGCTTGTGTTCAAGTCACCCTTACTTTATTTAATAATGGCCCCAAAGCGCAAGAGTAGTGATGCTGGCAATTCAGATATGCCAAAGAGAAGCCCTCCAGTGCTTCCTTTAAGTGAAAAGGTGAGAATTCTCAATTTAATAAGGAAAGAAGAAAAACTGCTGAGGTTGCTAAGATCTATGGTAACTTTTATTACAGTATATTGTTATAAATGTTCTATTTTATTATTAGTTATTGTTGTTAATCTCTTACTGTGCTTAATTTACTAATTAAACTTTATCATAGGTATGTATGTAAAGGAAAAAACACAGTATGTATAGGGTTTGGTACTATCCACTGTTTCAGACATCCACTGAGGGCGTCTTGGTTCATATCCCCCATGGATAAGGGGGGACTACTGTATTCCTAACCTCGGTGGCACCGCTATGCATCCAATTACCATTTCTCAAACAAAGGGAGAGCTGTGCAGCGTCTTGGACTCCTCCCTCTTCCTTCACCTATATGCAATCACACACCAACTCTTACAGAATTTGGCCTCTTAAATATTTCTCCAGTCTGTCTCCTCTTCATTCCGACTGCTACTGTTGCTCTAGTTAGATCTTATCACCCCTTGCCTTGATGACTACATCAGCCATCTAACTGATCTCCCTATGTCCAGGCCTACTGCTTTCTAGTTAAGCCATTAAATGGCCACTAATATGCATCTACCTGAAATGCTAATCTGACCATGGACTATGTCACTCCTTGGCTTAAAAACCATGCCATGACTCTGCATTGTCTGAAGGATGAAGTCCCCTACCTGCCCATTCCCCCTTGAGAATCACCTTCCACAATTAACACTTTTACTGATGGTAGGATTGTATTCCTCAGATTTGCTGTGATTTCCTCACAATTGCAGTGCCCCAGGCACTTCAATATTAGCTCCACATTGCTTACTGCCTGAACAGAGGCCGGGCTCGTTCTCCTGGCATTTGGACCTCGTTTCTGTGATGGGGGTGGCTAAATCCCCAGGGCTGTTGTACCGGTTAGGAATAGATTTGGCTTCATAAATAAACAAAAAATAATAGCTTAAGCAAGGCAAAAGCTTGTCTCTCTCTTAGATAAAAGAAGTCCAGAGGCAGGCATGCCAGGGCTGGTGTGGCAGCTTCATAGAGTCCTCAGGGACCCTGGTTCCTTCCAGCTGTGGTCCTGTTGTAGGGTATGCTGGTGTATTCATGGTCCAAGATGGCACTCCAACTATGCTGTAATCCCCAGGTACAGCATGGAAGAAGAGGGCGAAGAAATGCATTCCCTCACCCTTATGGAGACTTCCCAGACGTCTCATTTGCTTTCATTTCATCTTATTGTCTCATTGGCCAGAATTTGGTCACCTGGCCAAACCTAGCTGTAAATGAAGCTGAGGAATGTATTTCTTTAGGTAGGCTCATTGCCACACTAAATAAATTCATTATTCTGTTGCCAATGAAGTGGGGAAGAATGGATGTTGGGGGTGGCAATTAAAATCTTTGCCACAGCCTTTTAGATTTTTATAATATATATAGGCTTTAAGATCTATAAAAGTGTTAAGAAAATTCTATAAAGAGGCTGATTACAAAATTAGTATGTAAAAAATCAACAGCATTGTGATATATATATATTATATATATATATATATATATAATAACCAGTTAGAAATGTAAGAAAAACTCACTAAAAGAAAAGACATACAGACACATGATGGATATAAAAATATCAAGATAAGTTTGGGAATTTAAAAAAATTACACTAAAATTTATTTGGAAAAAATATGAGAATGAAAAACAGAACTTTCTCTAACATATTAAAAATTTTAGTAAAGCTATAGTAGGTTGAACAATTTGGTATTAGAAAAGGAATAGCTAGATCAGGAGAACTGAATGGAGTCCAGAAATTGACAGAAATATATATGGACATTTAGACTGTGTTATAGGTGGCATTTCAAATCAGTAGAGAAAGGAAAAGTAGGTATTGACACAATTTACTAACCATCTGGGGAAAATTAAGCTAGAACCTTACTTCATCTGAATGTAAGGGAGCCAAGAATAGTTACTTCTAGTTACAGCTAAGTCATGTTAACCCTTTGCATGGTAACCCCTACATATACAGTCCCCTGATCTGTAGAGCTGGTGAGTACCACAGGACTGAACTAAGGATAGTTCCTCTTGCTACTCATTTTGTGGTTACTTCCTCTATAAACCCCAAAGTTTATATTAATTTATCATTTTCGCCCCTTCTCTCAACCTTTCCCATATACCCATCTATTAGTATGGCCACCATTTTGCCTCAGTATTTTCCTTACCAAACTCAGATTCCACTCCAACTCACTGTTAATATTGTGGAACTTTTATCAGCATCTCGTTAACATCTATATCCTATTTCTCTCCTTAAATCTCTTCCTCTGATAATTTCTCTCAATCTTTTCAGTGTCTGCTGTTTGTTTAGCATGTCCACCATAATCCTAAATCTCTTTCTTCTCTTTAACAGCACCCTGTCGTTTTAGCAGATACTAGGACTGTTTCTGAGTGCTGTCAGCACCATGTCAAAGCTCCATACTTCTCTCGCATTAGCTTCATTTAGATATGATATAGCCACTTCACATACTTACCCTCTCTCATTTCAGATTGAGATGGGGACTGAGAACAAGGAGGTAATTCCCAAGGAAGAAATTTCTGAAGAATCTGAACCACATGGGGCAATATTAGAAAAACCTCCAAAGGTGGTTTACCAGGGTCTTGAGTTTGGAGCGGCATGTGAAGAAGACATGTTGGAGGAGCATTCGAGAGATTCCACAGAAGAGATTATGGAACAGATGTCTCCTCGGGAGAGAGACTTTGCATCAGGGTTGATTATCTTTAAGAAGTCACCCTCAAGTGAGAAAGACCAGGAGAATAATGAGAGTGAGAGAGCCTACAGTCCCAGCCCAAACCTGGTTGCACATCATGGAGGTACTGCAGCAGAGGCAGTGAGTACATTTGCTACCTCTGGGCAAAACTTTGTAGAGAATTTAGAATCTAACAAAACACAGAGAAGTTCAGTGGGAGAAAAGCCTCATACATGTAAAGAATGTGGGAAAGCCTTTAATCAGAACTCACATCTCATCCAGCATATGAGAGTTCATAGTGGAGAGAAACCCTTCGAATGCAAAGAATGTGGAAAAACATTTGGAACTAACTCAAGCCTTCGAAGGCACCTGAGAATTCATGCTGGAGAGAAACCCTTTGCTTGTAATGAATGTGGAAAGGCTTTCATTCAGAGTTCACATCTTATCCATCATCATAGAATTCATACTGGAGAGAGACCTTATAAATGTGAAGAATGTGGTAAAGCCTTCAGTCAGAATTCAGCCCTTATTCTACATCAGAGAATCCACACTGGAGAGAAACCGTATGAATGTAATGAATGTGGGAAGACCTTTAGGGTTAGCTCACAGCTTATTCAGCATCAGAGAATTCATACTGAAGAAAGATATCATGAATGCAATGAGTGTGGCAAAGCCTTCAAGCATAGCTCAGGCCTTATTAGGCACCAGAAAATTCATACTGGAGAAAAACCTTACCTGTGCAACGAGTGTGGGAAAGGCTTTGGTCAGAGTTCTGAGCTTATCCGGCATCAAAGAATTCATACAGGGGACAAACCGTATGAATGTACTGAATGTGGGAAAACGTTTGGCCAGAACTCAGAGATTATTAGACATATTAGAATTCATACTGGTGAGAAGCCCTATGTTTGTAAGGAATGTGGGAAGGCCTTCAGGGGGAACTCAGAACTTCTTAGACACGAGAGAATTCACACTGGAGAGAAACCATATGAATGCTTTGAGTGTGGAAAGGCTTTTAGGCGGACCTCTCACCTTATTGTCCACCAGAGAATTCATACTGGAGAGAAACCCCATCAGTGTAATGAATGTGCGAGAACCTTTTGGGACAACTCTGAGCTGCTTCTCCACCAGAAAATTCATATTGGAGAGAAACCTTATGAGTGTAATGAGTGTGAGAAAACATTCAGCCAGCATTCCCAGCTTGTCATACATCAGAGAATTCACACTGGAGAGAAGCCCTACGAGTGCCAAGAGTGTCAGAAGACCTTCAGTCGGAGCTCTCACCTCCTCCGACACCAGAGTGTTCACTGTATCGAATGATCGGCAAAATAGGAAAGCTTTCTGTGGAAAAGCTGAAGTCAGACTTAATTTGTTCATAATCTGCACCCCAAGTTT
This sequence comes from Tapirus indicus, assembly GCA_031878705.1. Lineage (NCBI taxonomy): Eukaryota > Metazoa > Chordata > Mammalia > Perissodactyla > Tapiridae > Tapirus > Tapirus indicus. The sequence continues at coordinate 11,931,479 of CM062932.1, forward strand.
TTAGGTCAAATGAATGGACAGACCGTCTCTGTCCTTCCACTGGTTTTATTTAAATAGTTGAAAAGGATGAGGCACTTTTGTGAACTATTCATTGAGAAGTCTCAGTGTACTGAGTTAAAGCATAAAAGCTGTTTCAGGCCTTAATTCTCCTCTGTCCCTTTTTCCTTCCCTTCTTCCCTCCTCTCCTCATGGATCACATAACATTAGGGGTCTGTACCAGCCATCTAGCCTAAATTGTTAACTCGCCAGGAAAAATGGAGGAACCTGATTCCATCACCTCCTGAAAATGACAGAGTTAACTCATTGAATATTTTCCCCTGAAACGTTAGAAAGTCATGGCCTAGAAGACACACCTTGTTTTTCTGTCCACTGTTTAGAACTGGAATAATTTAATAAGCTTTTATTAGCTTCAAAATCTTCCAAACATGCTATCAAGTTCCCTTGGAAGATGGCAGCATTAATGAAGAAGCAGGAAGGTTGGGTCATTTTACATCTACGCTTCCTTATTCACCTGTAGAGGGTGCCGTGATGGAGGAAACTGACAGGCAATGACAGGATTGTAAGTGAAGGCCTTTAGAATCCAGAGGGGCCAGGGATAAAGAGGTGAGGCCAGACTACTCAGCAGGGGCAGAAGCAACTCTTTAGCAGCTGTTCCCCACTTCAGGGCCGCTCAGACTGACTGCTCCCAAGAACTGCTGCATTCACTTTTGGCACCAGCTCCTGCTGCTGCTGAAAGATCCTGTGTCAGGAAGTAACAGAGAAGACAGCAGTGTCACCATCACCAGGCACCTGGCCACAGTGATGAGCCGGTTCACCTGACTGACCAGGGCCTTGCCTTGCCAAAGCACTTAAGCTCTCATGACTGGAGCCCTCTGCTGGGGACCCTGGCTGATAGGCCAGGATGTGACGCCCCTTCTGTTTGCCCTTGGCTTTGTAATTGTCTCTTCAACATCTCTACATGCGTTTTCTGTGTTCTCCTATATGTAATTTTTCCTTTGAGGGAACACATCCTCAATTTTTCATGTGTCCATGTTTCTGAGGCAGTGGGTGGGAGTGGGAATTGCACTAATGGGGATCCAGCAGGCCTGGGGTCTGGTCTTAGAGCTAGATCTTGAATGAAGCACTTCACCTGCCAGGCCCTGACTTTCTCATCTGGAAAATGAAGGGAGTTTAACTAAATGATTTCTGAAGTTTCAACCAGCCCAATAATTCCTTGATTTTTTAAATCTGACTTTATAATCTTCAGCATTCTATCCTTTAATCTCTTCTTTATTACACTAATACTAATCACAAGTATTTATGGAGTGTTTACTATGTGCCAGGCACAGTGCCAGACAGTTCACATTTTTATTTTCACAGCATCTCAATGATGTGAGTACTCTTAAAAAAAAAAAAGTTTTGGGGCTGGCCCGGTAGCACAGTGGTTACGTTCACATGCTCTGCTTCAGCGGGGCTTGCAGGTTTGGTTCCTGGGTGTGGACAGATGCACCGCTTGTCAAGCCATGCTGTGGTGGCGTCCCATATAAAGTAGAGGAGGATGGGCATGGATGTTAGCCCAGGGCCAGTCTTCCTCAGCAAAAAGAGGAGGATGGGCATGGATGTTAGCCCAGGGCCAGTCTTCCTCAGCAAAAAGAGGAGGATTGGCAACGGATGTTAGCTCAGGGCTAATCTTCCTCACACACACACACACACACAGTTTTATTGAGGTATAATTTATGCACCATAAAATTCACCTGTTTTAAATGTTCAGCTTTTTAGTTAATTTACAGAGTTGCACAACCATCAATGATGTGGGTACTCTTACCCCAGTGTAAGAGATGCAGAGGGGCGGGGGGGATGTTAAGTACCTTACGCATGATCACACAGCTGGTAAACGCTAGAGCCAAGACTCCAACCCTGGTCTGTGCTCTTAACGCCTATGCTGTGCTATGGATAGGCAGATTCATTACTGCCTTATTTGAAACCTCTTGCACATTTTTAATTATTAATTACTACATGGATTTGAATATAATAGATTTAAATCATGTCCTTGGAAACATAACTGGTCACAGCCAAAACCCACAAAGTGGCTTTATTCTGTACCCCAGTATGGGTTCCCCAGGTTCAGACCCTTGGCTTGAGAAAAGGACTGTACAAACAGATCACACAGTTTCCACATCAGGTACCTCTGCCTCTAGCAGTTGGATTCATAGCAGAAGTTCTTTTTTTTTTTTTTTTTGGTGAGGAAGATTGGCCCTGAGCTAACATCTGTTGCCAATCTTCCTCTATTTTGTATGTGGGATGCTGCCAGTATGGCTTGATGAGAGGTGTGTAGGTCCTGCACCTGGGATCTGAACCAACGAGCCCTGGGCTGCTGAAGCAGAGTACTCAAACTTAACCACTATGCCAATGGGCAGGCCCCCAGAAGTTCTTTCACTTACCTCTTTCTTTAGGGTGATTACAAGTGCAGTGTGCTCTCATTCCTTTATTCATTGCTCAAGTGCAAATTGGATTATACCCAGACTACCTTTCTCATATGAAACCTGGATGTCACCTATCCCTTTAACTTCTGATTCCTGTGTTTGCATATTTTATTTCCACGTTCACCACTTGCCAGCCCTGGATATGGAACTCAGCACCTTTTCAAGCTCCCCCAGAGGAATCCACTCACACAAACACATCCATGAGTAATATGGACTTAAGATGCTAAGAGGTAGAGAAAGGGGTTCACATTGTACATCCTGTTAGACATTTTGTTCTCAGAAGTCCCTTCTTTGCGAACTCATCACTGTAGGTTTTTTTTTTTTTGTCCTCCCCCTCTCAGGGCTCAGTCACCGCAGCAACTTTTTTCTTGCCAGATATCCAACCCCCACCACGTCCCCCCCCCGCCCCAGTTCAAATATCTTCTTAAAACCCACTACTCAACAAAAGAAAAGGCCCTTCAGTTAACAGTCCACTCGTTGGCACATTAGAAGGCAATTTAGTGGCCAACTTTTACTGTACCTGAGCATATTCTTAAAGGCGGGAGGTCTCACGTCTCATTCCAAGAAGAATCTTCCAATATATACACACACACACACATATTAGTGCTTTCCCAAGAGGAATTCTGGTGAATGAAATTATCTCCGCCTTGTTATGTACGCTATACACAAATTCTGTAAATTCATTCCCTCGTACACCTCTCACCCAGTTACCTCAGGAAGATCTCTCCTATTTGCCTCCTTCCCTCTCAATTTACTAGGGAGTCAAAATCTGACCGTAATTATGACTGGTAGTCATAATTTTGTGCAAGTAGAAGTCTATCAAGGAAAAGACATGAATTTTCTCAATTTTAGAACATTAGAAAAACCGGGCCTCACAATCTCAAAGACCTACCTATATGCCCAGGAATACCCTTCAGAAATTTTGCTGCTATGTCCGTGTACATTTTCATCCTTCCCAATTAAACAGTTTTACTGGTATACTAACACTTTAGGTAAATAAAGTATTTCTCTACAATTTTACTGACTTGATGCCTTTCTAATGTTTATTATTCCAAAGTCCGTTATTTTATTATGGTCTTAATATGACTTTGTATGCCAGTTTCATCCCCACCCTGTAAGTTTCACCCTTACCTAAGTACCCCAACATATTCTGCTGTTAGCTTCTCGTTTTGCATATGCTCTTCACTCTGTCCTTGATCTTCTGCTTTGCTTGCTGAGATCCTTTATCTTTCATAACAGAACAAGTGTTACCTATTTTGTTAATATATATGTATATTTATAATATATATTTATCGGTGTATATAAATATTAATATATTAGAGATATGTTTACATGTGTTTTTCATGATTAACTTATTTTAAGATATACTGGATCATCTGGATAATCCAGTTTTTTAAGAAAATCACCTCATGACTGAAATCTCAGGACTGGTGTTTATTATTGTCTAAAATTCAATTTTTCCGTGTTTTCTAAGTGACTCATGGTGTAAGGCAGGTTCCTAAGGTTAGGTAAGGGCTCTTCTTTGAGACTCAGGAAAGCTCTGCCTAGAAGAATGTGCATGCAATTTCAGGGAATTCATGCACCACCTGAAACCTATCCTTGGACCCCTGTACTCCTTTATACGTTCCTAAAAGCAATGTTTTACTTTTAGAAAAGATTACCAAGTAACCTGCAATAACCTCTCCCTCACCGCATTCCTCAGCCTTTGGGATGAAGCTTAGTCAAAATGACCTGCCTGGGTGAACTCCTGAAAACGGACAAGAGCTGGAGCCTCAGTAAAACCCAGTGGGAAGGGGCGGGGACGACTCGGTGATAACCCGAGGAGGGCTCAGTCACGCAGGTCGGTGGACATTCACCCACCACTTGCTGAGCGCCTACGAAGGGTTAGGACCTGTGCTAGGCGAGGGGGCCAAGCTCTAAGCGACAAGGCGGTCAGCGCTGCGGAAAAGGAGAGGAGGCTTCGGGGCTCCAATCAGCCGGTGATCATCCGACGCCCACCTCTCCCCGAAGCTCTGAGAGCTGGAAGGAAGGCGGCGGCTTGAGGGCTTGGGGGCGGCCAACCGGACAGGCTAAACCCCCTCCACAAGCCAGGACCCCAGCTTGCCCCCCTTTTCGTCTCTCCGGCCGTCCCTCCCACGTCCTCGTCTCCCAGCCAGGGGCTCTGCGCGGGGCCGCGGCCGCCACTCCAATCTCTTCTGCAGCACAGCTGATTGGAACTCTCATTTTTCACTTGTTTGTAACACGCTTTGCAGGCAGTGTTTTCATCTGCTGGATCCAACTCTGCCAGCACTCGCCATCTCTCCAAAGAGTCACCAAATGCGCAGGGCCGCCAGCCTGCCTCCGGACGAAAAGGTAGGAACTCCCCCGAGAGAGGCACCGCCTCAGTAGCTGGGGCCGCTCTAGGAAGCCGGGAGGACCCCTCGTTTGTGCAGGACGGCGGCGGGCCCAGGGGGCGGGGCTTGAGGGCCTGGGGGCGGCGCGCCGCGCGCCGATTGGTTGAGATCCCCGGTGTCTTTTTGCTGACCAGTGGGGTCAGGATGCTAAGGCCGGGGGGACCCCGGGGTGGGTTGTCGGCTGAGGGCGCAGGCTGTGGCGCGCCAGCTGGCTGCTAAGTCCGTGTCCTGGGGGCAACGGCCCGGTCCTTGGGCCTTTGTCTCTCAGCCCGACGTGATTTATAGTTTGTGAGGACGTTTCACTTCCCAGGGTGGGATTCATTCATCCATTCCACAGACGTTTATGGAGTCCTTGCCGCGCTCTAGGTCCTTTAGTACTTCCAACCAGGCCTATTAAGATAATTATCTAATAACTAATCATTAAAATTTAATTTAGTTGCAGTAGGAAAGGACAGACTCAAAGTACAGAAGGCAGGATTGGCTTTAGAAAGAGGGAAGAAGGCACTGTCCTCCGAGACAGCTGGAAGGACTAAGAAGATAAATGTGGAGGTGATGAGTGCTGGGCCAGCAGAGTTGATTATTTTGAGGCCTTTTGCTAAGAAGGTGGGTGGTTATGAGTTGGGAGTGGGCAAAGGTCTGGGACAGCTCCTGGGCAGATTACCCAAAAAATCAAGAAAGGAGCAAAATGCTTCCATGCTCTTGGTCTGCTGGTTATGTCTGGCATTCTCTAAGCCGGACTGTGGGTGGGGATGGGGAGGCACTTTAGTCAGAGCAGGACTATAGTCCACATTCCACTCCATTGACACCCAAGTGGGGGGACCCCAGGAGTGCAGTGAATGTGGGAAGGACCTGGGAGGTCATCATGCCTTCAGGTGGAGAAGTCTTCAGCTGGAGCTCGGAAATTCTTTGCATCAGAGAGTTCACACGGGTGAGCAAACCTGCTAATGTAATGAATTCCACCTTAAGATGGAATTCCCACCTTGGGGTTCATCGGAAAATTCACACTGGAGAGGCCCTTTGAATACCAAAGTAGAAAAACCTCTGGTCAGAGCTCTTACCAACTTCAGCATCAGAGCATCTGCAGCGCGCAGCCATCTGGGGATTCACTGACTGTAGGACACTTTCATTCTGACCTGAAACTTTGCTCTGATCTTTCCCCTTCTTCACCAGGGTCAGTAGACTGGAAATGCCCTTTATGTCAGTTAATTTTGTCCTGCTCCTTGAGGACAGGGCTCACTCTTGTTGTAGAAGAGTGTACCACATTGAGCCCAGGGTTGCCACCCCAAAATTAATAAATGAATGAATTCAACAAATAAGAGGCCGTAAATAATGGATTGGACATTTCAAATGTAATTGACTGAAGGTAGCATCATGATGCCTAATTCTATGCAAATCCTCTATCCTCCAAAATATTGGTGATGGCGTGAAAGGCCTATATCACCCATCTAACCTAAATTCTCTGTATGTGACATGGGGACAGGTAAAATGTTAAACAGGTGAACCAAAACCTTTCTTTAGCTGAGGGAATTGATCCACTATACCATTTACTCAAATACAAGATAGCCACAGGTTGCTTTAAACACATGCCTTTTGCCTGTAACTTTCAAACTGAGAAGAAAGATAAGAAAAAATTGGGTAATATTTCACATGTATCATCCTCAAAATCTTTCTTTCATAATAGCCTTTATTTACTTCTTGATCTCATTTTTGTTTTTTATGCATTTCCATCTTCTTGGATATATTATTTCTTCGTGTGAGCTATCTTAAATGTCTTTGCTGGGATTCAGTAGTCTTGTTTTTGTTATTAAAAGGATTAGAATCTACTGAAGACAAACCATGTGCTGGAAGCCTCGTTGGTAGAGCAGAATCCTGGCAGAGCTGGATGTTCTGTCCCTCGAACACAGGCATGGCCTCTTTAACTCCTTTTCCCTTTCCCTCCTTTTTTTACGATGTTTGTTCAGGTACCTCAGGAAAACTTCAGTCCTTTTTTTCTCCATATATCATGTGGACCCATTTGTCAACTACAGATAAGCTCCAGTCAGACAAAGAAACAGCACTAATGCAGGAAATGCAAACAAATCAAGGAAAAAGTAGCCATTTGTTTTTAAGACAAACTAGACCAAATAGCCAGTGTCACCCGTCTGTAAAGGTCCTGAGCATGCCCAGAGGTCCCTTCGGAATTCAACATGGATTGTATTATCTTGGTTATTCCCTGAATTTCAATTTCCTCATCCATAAAGTGGGGAAAGCACCTACCCTTCAAGGTTGTGGGAGTGTAATACATAACGACATATCTGAAAGCCCACTGCCTGGTATATAGTAGGAGCCCAATAGATGCAGTTTATTTTTCTCCTTTATCCACTTTCCTTTTCCTCTGATTTACTCCAAGTTAAGGAGGCTTTCTCACAAGCATTAGAATCAAAGAGAATAAATATTGCATCTTAACCACTGCATTGTACTAATTTTTATTTTCTTCTGTGTTTTACCTTAAATGATGATTTCATCTACCTTAAGGATGCTAAGTAGCCCTGTGAGTTGACAGAGAATCTAACTACCATTATAACGGTGTTTCTTTGTCAAGTCTAACCAGTGGATTTACATTGAGATTTCCAAATGTAATGTGTTTGCAGGTTTATCATAGAAGGTTTCTTCCTTTACAACTGGGAATTCCACTGTGAAGTGCTTACAGTCTTTAGGTTTCCTGAGAAGTCAATAATACTTCATTTTTACTTACAAATTCTAGTCCTTGTTTCTAAAATGACATTCTACGTCTCGGCCAATTATGCTGCCTATGTATTTATTACTGGTTTTAAGCAACCTGGTGTATTTTTCTTAATAATTCTTCTGCTTGGTGTTTGTTGAGCTTCTTGGATCTGTGGATTTATAGTTAACATCAAATTTGGAAAATTGTCAGCCCTTGTTTCTTCAAATGTTTTTTCTGCTTTCCTTGGTTTTTCCCTGGAACTCCAATTACATATATATTTGGTTGATCAAAGTTGTCCTGATGTGGTCAAAACCTTGTTTATGACTTGTTCTACAATTTCCAATTCTTTCCATGAGACTCCACTCAGACTAGCAGACCCCTACTTAGTCAATCCCCTCTGGCTAGGAGCGAAGGAATTTACCTCAGGAGGTGATCAATGACCCTAATCCCCTGCCCACGTGCTCTTTGAGGCACACCATACCTAGGAATGCAAGATTACATCTTGTTCATCAAGCCCTCACACCCTAATCTTTGAGACTAACCAGAACCCATCAATTTGCTTGACCAGATCCCCTAATATTTCTTCCTCTGACATTTATCTAGAGTAGTAAAAATAGTTAAAATCGTATATAATGGCCCCACACAGACACTTTCACTGCAGCTCTTTACTGCCCATGGGCTCTGTCCCCATGCTGAATAAAGGCACATGAACAGGTGGCTCGTGTCTGAAAATTCTTTTTCAACTTGTGACTCAGCGGCCCCACATCAGTCCCACAGCTCACGGATGCTCTGTTCATCTTCTTTTTTTCCCAAGTATTTTTTTAATCTCTGTGTTTCATTTTGGACAGTTTCTATCCAATGTATTTTTCATCTCTAGAAGTTCAGTTGGGTCTTTTTAACATCTTCTCTGTCTCTCTCTACACGCTCACGTTTTCCTTTACCTTCTTGAACATATGGCATATAACTGCCATATGTTTTTAGTGTCCTTTTCTAATAAGGACCTGTGCCATTTCTGGATCTGTTTCTGGTGATGATTTTTCTCCTCACTGTGGGTCATGTTTTCCTTTCTCTTTGTGTGCCTTTAATTTTTGATTGGGTGCCAGACATCGTAAATTTTATGTCTTTGGGTGCTGTTTTTGTTCTTTTTAAATTCCTTTAAATATTTTTGAGCTTTGTGCTGGGATGCAGGTAAGTTGCTTGGAAACAGTTTGATTCTTTTGAGGCTTGATTTTATGCTTTGTTGGGTGGGACAGAGCAGCCGTTCAGGCCAGTGCTAGTTTGGGCCATCACTGAAGCAGTCCTCCTCCGAGCGCTCTACCGATGCCCTGCGTACTACAAGGTTCTCCACTCTGGCTCTTTAGAATGTAAACTATTCCCAGACCTGTGTGAGCTCCAAGAATTCCACCTGCTTCTTCCTGAGGTTCTTCCCCTGGCCTCAGGTAATGCCTCACACAAATGTGCCAATGAGGACTCAGCTGAAGAACTGAGGGGAACTTCCTGCAGATCGCTGGAGCTCTCTCCTCTCTGGTACTCTGTCCTCTGAACTCTCAGTTCTGTCCCTTCAGGGAGTCTGCAGACTCTGGGTTCCCCCTCTCTGCTCTGCAGCCTGGAAACTCTCCCCGGACAGTAAGCTGGGCCAATCCTAGGACTCATCTCATTTGTTTCCCTTCTCTCTTGACTCCCTGTCCTGCATGGCCTGTCGTCCAATGTCTGAAAATCATAGTTTCGTGTATTTTGTCTGGCTTTTTAGTTGTTTAAGGGAGGATGGATGGTAAATCCAGTTCCTGTTACTCCATCATGGCCAGAAGCAGTCCTATCTGTGTATTTGTTTGATCTATAAGGTTTTTGTTTGTGCTGATTTTGTGGGCGACAGGCCTTTTTCAAGGCTGTTTTCATTTTTTAAATAAAGACCATCATTTTTCATTGTTCCATTATGGAATTAGCAGGACAGAAGTAATTTAATTCTGCATTGGTCCCCCTGTGCAGCGGAGGCAGTTAGGTCTCTGGGACCAAGCACCCACCTGTTCAGGAAGCTGTGCTGACGGGAATGGTGAGTTTGGCTCTTCCTGCCTCACACTTCAAGTCGGAAATGCAACAAACCCCACTTATTTTTCCCTCTTTCTTGCAGTTTTGCTGTGTATACAAAGAGCTGTATGAGCACAGGGTTTGAAATCATACTTAGGTTCAGATCTTGGTTGAACCGTGATGTTACTTTGGAGTTACTGCAACAGCCTCCTGATAAATGTCTGTTTTCAATTTTCCACCCTGTAGCTTAACTGATCTTCCTGAAATGCAACTGATGGTGTCACTCCCCAGTGCTCTTAAAATCCATTAGGTGGCGTGCAAGGCCTGTGCCATCAGCTAACCCTCAGTTCATCTTTTCAGCCTCATCTAACATCTGTTTTCCTTGCACTCTATTCAACAGGTACACCAAAAAATATCCCCTCACCCTTCCTGGCTTTCCACGCTGCACCTTCTGCTTGGATACCCTCTCCCCTTCCGTCTTTCTACCCCCCTCTTCTTTGCTAACCCTCCATATCCTTAAGCATGGAGCTTGGGCTGCACCTTCTCTCCTGGGTGCTCCCACAGCTGCTTCCTGTCAGGAAATGTACCCCAACATATGGCAATTCCCTATTTACTTGTGCCTCTGCCTCCCACTCGGTTGTAAACTTTTTCATGGTAAGGCACTTGGAATTTGATGAATGGATATATAAATATATATATCAAAAGAGCAGGGCAGGTAGGGATCCATGGCTTCCTACAAATTAATGACTTAAAGGTCCAAGTAATTTTCACTTTCCCCCTAGTTCACATCTCTTTACTCTGCTTATTTGATGCTGCCTAATTTCCACGGGTTGAGATCCCCAGGAAACAGACTTTGAAATGGAGTGTGTGCAGGAAGTCTACTGCGGAATGCTCTTGGGAACACCTGTGGGAGGAAAGGGGGGCCATGGGAGAGGCAGAGGAAGTTAGAGGGTGATGCGGGTGCAATGGAAGCCTCTATCAACCTCTCAGAGATGTTTCCCATTGAAGAAAGGTGGCAGGCCTATGACCCCATCTCCTTTTCTCTGCCCCCGGGCCCATCGATTAGATATGGGCTACTCCAGGGAGGGGACAGAAACTTGGGTGAGGCAGCTCCCTTTCGCTTAAGGCAATTCCTGGGAAGGGACAGCTGTCAGCAGGGGACACTCTTGGCAGCTCGGGGAATGAGTGTCTGCTGTGAACGGGAATCTGGGTGGTGCACCACAGCATCCACTACACTAATAAGACTTCTCTTTCTCTTCTGCTTTCATATGAACAGGAATGTCAAGGAACTGGCACATAAGAGGTGTTTATCAAATATTTTTTCCTTTTCTACTTAACTTATTCCCTGGGTGGTTTTTTAGATCCTGGAATATTCAGACACACTCCGGACACTGCTGCCTTTCAACAGTTTTGCATCACTGATATAAGCTAACATTTATTAATTACCTGTTCCTGTCACTGGGCTAGGTGTGTTATTGCACTTAATCCCCATAACCACCTTAGATAGGTGCTATTATTTTCCTCTTTTTACAGAGGAGAAAGCTAGACTCAGATTAAATGACTCATCCAAGGCTGAACTTTGTCCCCCACAGAATTCATACGTTCCAGTCCTAACCCCTATGACCTCAGAATGTGACTGTATTTGGAGGTAGTCTTTAAAGAGGTAATTAAATTAAAATAAGGTTATTAGGGTGGGCCCTAATAATTAGGCCACAGACATGCACAGAGGGAAGACCAGGTGAAGACACAGGGAAATGATGGTCATCTACAAGCCAAGGAGAGAGGCCTCAGAAGACACCAACCCTATCGACACTTTGATCTTGGACTTCTAGCCTCTAGAATTGTAAAAAAATAAACTTCTGTTTAAGCCATGCAGTCTGTGGTAACTTTGTTAGGGCAGCCCTAGCAAACTCATACACAAGGTCATTACGGCTGGTAAGTACTGAATTTTGGGCTTTGTACTGGCTGCCTGCCTCAAGAATCCACACACCATTGCTAAACTGACCACTGCTGCTGAGATGGGTTCTCCCAACTAGAACCCAGTGTGCCGGCAGGGTGGGGACTTACAATGCAGACTGCTGCTTGACAGATACGTGCTGAACAGAACGGAAAATGCTCTAACCCTTTTAAGATGTTCTAGGAACGAACTGTTGCACTCTCTCCATGCCACCCAGTCCCCCAGACAGTCTGCCTTCTTGGGGGCAATTTCTAAAGGGGCTGCCCTCCTCAGTGGCCACACCCTAAAGACCACGGTGCAAGGGAAAACCTGGCAGCAGGAAGATGGGACAGTGAGAGGCTCCTGCCAGATCAAATGCCCAAACTCCCTGGCTCAGTCCGAGTCCCTTCCTCCAACAGTTCACATCTTCACTCCCGGCAGGGCTATCTTTTTTGTGTGTGTGTGAGGAAGACCAGCCCTGAGCTAACATCCGTTGCCAATCCTCCTCTTTTTTGCTGAGGAAGACTGGCCCTGGGCTAACATCCATGCCCATCTTCCTCTACTTTATATGGGATGCCACCACAGCATGGCTGACAAGCCATGCGTCTGTCCATGCCCGGGATCCGAACCTGCAAACCCCGGGCCAGCCTAAGCGGAGAGCACCAACTTAACCACTACGCCACAAGGCTGGCCCCAAGGCAGGGCTATCTTGCTTCTTGCCTCTCCCTACTTCTGAGATTTTCTTGGTGGAGCCAGAGAAATAGCACGTAAAAGAATTCACCTGAAACTCTAAGATCTTGTAAATGAAACTGTTCTAACTGCAATTATTCCATGATCTTGGTTTCATTATATTAAGACTTTGGTCACAATCCCTGAAGAGGGGTCCAGGAATTGACTAAAGTTTGCACAATCTTTTCCTCTCTCTGTAGGTAGAAAAGTGCCTTGCTCACACGTGCACCTTGCATTTCCTTATGATGGGAGAGCTTTCCCTAGACGTGCAATGGAATTAACAAGAAGCTCTGTACCTTTTAGGTAAAGGACAATCTTTGTATTTCTTACCAACCCCAGTGGTCTCTGCCCTCAGTATACCTGGGTACCCTCTTCTTCCAGACCAGGTCACCAGTATTCAGTACAGTGAATTTGCCGTGAAATCTCTACTAAGCGTGTTTATATGGCATCCCTAGGCTGTCCATCAGCTTCCGGAGACCAGGTACAGTCTGTTTCTTCTTTTTTCTTCTGCTGTTGACCAAAGACCATGCTCTTGTTAGCAGGGACAAGTTCTTTTGTTTACTCAGCTCTACAGCTGGGGGGACCTCCTGCTATCAGTGAATCCCAAAATGCACACGTGAGAAAGCACTTGTACACAGAAACAGGAACAGATTATGATTATACGAACATGGCACCTTCAACTCCCAGGACCCCAAGGATAAGGAACCAGTTCGTGTAACATAATTAAACCAAGCACACACAACCTGTGTTGTTGGAATAGATTCTTTTGTACTAACAAAGTCTAAACAGATGGTTTTCGGTCAACGTTTTCCCTACAAAATATTTTTCTGGCTTCAGCTCTTCTCAGAGTGCCAAATACAGGGCCCTGCAGCCAGAATGATGGCTATTTCCAGAGTGACCGCCACCAAGGCCAGAGCTCTAATCCACACCCTTGACCTCTTGTCCTCAGCCTGTTTCCCAGATCCTGCTCTGCCCTCTTTCTGGGACCAGGACTCTCCTTCTCTGGTCAATTAGCAGCTCCAGGGTGCAGAAGTGGGGAGATGTCCCATGGGGTGGAGCACTGCTCATTATCTTCCTAAATCTGTTCTCTCCTTCTCCACAGTAATAAAATTTTATTGGGCAAATGGCCATCCTACTAGAGGTGTTTTCCAGCCTCCCTGGAAGATAGATGTGGGGGTGTAATTGAGTTTTCACCAAAGGACTGGGGCACCTTCCATGACACTTGCTGAAAAGGAAATAGCTTGTCCTTGTGATTATTACTCTGCTTTTCCTGTGAGCTGGAATATGGATATGGGAACGATCCAGCTTCAACCATGTGGACAAAACCGTCCTAGCCCAGGGGATGGAAGAGCAAGATGCAAAGTACACTGGTTCCTGAAGCATCAGGTGAAACTAAACTGAGTGGCTCCTTACACCACGGCTTCTGTAAAGGGCCAGATAATAAATATTTTAGGCCTTGCAGGCCACATACAGTCTCTGTCACTTCCTCTTTTTTTCTGCTTTTTTTTTTTTTTTTTGTGGGGAAGACCAGCCCTGAGCTAACATCCGTCGCCAATCCTCCCCTTTTCTGCTGAGGAAGACTGGCCCTGGGCTAACATCCGTGCCCATCCTCCTCCACTCTATATGGGACGCCGCCACGGCATGGCTGACAGGCAGTGCGTCGGCGGGCGCTCGGGATCCGAACCCGCGAACCCCGTGCTGCCAAGTGCAGACTAAACCGCTGCGCCACCGGGCCGGCCCTCTTTTTTTCTGCTTTTTATAACACTTCAAAAACATACAAACCATTCTTGGCTCGTGGGCCATAAAAAAACAGGCCATGAGCTAGATTTGGGTTTGGCCTGTGGGCTCTAGTTTGCTGACCAATTACTTACCTCTGGACATTTATGTGAGAGAGAGATAAAGCGTGTATCTTAGAGTCAGGGAAGGCTTCTCTGAAGAGGTGACATTGAAGTAGAGATCTAGATAAAGACTTATGTAACCATGTGGGGGGAATGCAGGGAGGCAGGGAGGTGGAGAACAAGGACAGGGGTCCTAAGGTGGCAATGCACTTGTAACACGTGCCAGTTAGCAACTGATTGCCTCCTAACTCCAAACCTTCCATTTTCTGCTCCACTTTATGATACTTGAGCTGGACCTGTAAACATCTTCCCTTTGCCAGCTGGCACAGTGTTAGGCTCTGCCAGTAAAGGGCAGTGGAGGGACAGAGCAAAGAGGAAGGGCCTTCTCCTTCTGGTTCTGGTAGTTTCTCCTTCTTTTTCTTCCAGTGCAGCACCGCACCCTCTGCTGAGTTTGCTGGCACCTCAATCAGGGGTTTCCTGCTTTGGCCTGCAGCCCCTGGGGAAACTTCACCATCCAGTGGGCCACAGCCAGTCTTGTATTGGTAAATATTTAACAACTAGTTCAAAAAGAAAAACAGCCCTGATTTGTAGCGTTCACTGACTTCCATGGTGTGAATACTCCCACTGTAACCAATTTCAATGCAGGATTGGGGAGAGATGTGAAAACTGGCCCTTGCAAGCCTGTACAGACCAGCTCTAGCACACCCCTGGGACAGCACACCCTGTCTAGTGAGGCCTGAACTTCAGTGTTGGCTGGGGGCCCTCTTCTCAGTTTGCTGCTTCCTTGGGTTTCTCTCAGCCTTAGAGGTAGCAGCTCTTCCTCACGAAGCTATTCCTATACTCTTTAAGATCTCTCTACCTCGTTTAGCAGATAATCCCCTTTTACTAGTTAATACCTCTTTATATTAAACTTCCCCTGTTCAAATGACTAGTGTGGCTTGTTTCATGCCTGGACACTTGCAGATGTGACCCTGTCCAGAGAGGGAGACCAGTGTGGGTCTGAAAAAGGGCCAGAACCAAAGACCTATTCACAATAATACTGATAGAAAAACTACCACTGCCTGAGCAGCTGCTCCGTGCCAGGCCCAGAACTCTAATGAAGCAGGCATTTTGGCTATTACTCCCCGCAGAAGGCATCCTAACTGATACAGTCATCTTAATCAGCAGACATGAAGTGATGATCTGCAGGTAGGAGTAGGTAAACAGTTTTTCCTAAATCAAGAAAGACACAGGAAAAACCTTAAGGTGCTTATAACTTTTATGGAATCTAGTCCTAAAATTGATTGGACAAAAGTACAATTCTGTCTGGGGACCTTTTTCACCTTCAGAACGCTGGGAAGGCTCTTTTCTGGCATGAAATCTCTGATGTCTAATAAGCTCTGAACTCCACCTATAGGCTTTCCCACATTCTTTACATATAAAAGGTTTCTCTCCACTGTGAATTCTCAGATGCTGACTTAGATATGGGCTTTGACTGAAGGCCTTCCCACACTCATTACACTCATAGGGTTTCTCTCCTCTGTGAATTCTCTGATGCTGAATGAGGTTTGAGCTCTGATTGAAAGTTTTCCCACAGTCACTACACTTACAGGGTTTCTCTCCAGAATGAATGAAGTTATAATGAAGGCTTTACCACATTCACTACATTCATGGTCTTTCTTCTCTGTCGGAGTTTTCTTATGGGTGACAACCATCTGCCTGAAACATTTCCCCTGGACAGGGGACCGCCTCAGTCTCTCCACTCTGGGATTTCTCTGCTGCTGCTCTAAAGTGCCCTCAACTTCAGAGGTAGCTTCAAATGTAAGGTGCCGGTGGCAAGTTTTTCTGAGACCACCTGTGATTCTACTTCAGTAATGGGCGGTTGTGGCAATGATCCTTTGTCCTTGGGCTCTGGGTTATCTTCTGCAACAATTGATAGAAAATGTAAATATACCTGTTCTGGATGCACAGAGAAATGACACTTGGATTAGGGTTTATATTTCTGGCATGAAAATAAAAGCTTAAAAAATATTCAACATACACACAACAAAGTCTGGAAGGGTATTTACTTAAATAGGAACAATGGTTATCTCTTGGTGATAGGACTGTGTGGGGGAGGGTGTTTTTTTCTTTTTTCTTTTCCTCCTGCTTATCTGTTTTTTCTACTTATTCCTTAATGGAACACTGCAAAAATGTTATTTGAAAAGTAAAATAAGTTTTAAGGCAGGATCTTCTTTTTAAGATTTACTCTTAAAAACTATGAGAAAAAGTAATATTTTTAAGAAATTGGAGAGTAGTCAACTGATATTGTGACGGAAGGGAAAGACAAGAAAGAAGAATCACAGGGTTAGGGAACAGGGATGTTCCTAAAGACAGACTCACTCTGCCCTTCCTGACTGTACCCTGCACATCTTCCCATTCATTCCAGCCCCATAAATTTCCAGCCACTGAAAAGGATCCCCAAGCAGTGGTCTCCTTTACTGAGGGGATGACTGCCAGTTCTGTGCCTCCTCCCTGCTTGGTGCTCTCTGACTTTCCCTTTGACCTGCTCCTTAAAAAAGGAAGAGAAGAGTGCCATGCCCTTTTGTTTTTAAAGGTCTGTAACACTTTTTGTGTTTTAATTATCTGTAACACTCTCTATAGTCTAAAGAGGACAAAAAGCAATTGCTTTAAGATAACTCAAGAACATTTGATTTAAAAAACACTTTTTGTTTTTTCAGGGTAAAAGCTTGTGGTTAAAGAAATCTCCAACATGCTTGCTGAAAAAAAATCAAACAATAGCTAGCTTCTTTTTAAAAGAATCAAGTTGATAAATGAATAGAGACTTACTATATAGAAGTAAAGGAGACAAGAAAAAGTCTGGAAGATAGGAAAGGAAGTGCTGGGAGGCAAAAACATACTTTTGGAATAAACTCTAAGATTAATCTCCATTTCTAGTTTTTCCCACTTTGTTGCTAACAACAATTTGATTTTTCAGATGCTGTTGTTTGGTGATGGGGCTGTGGTATGAAACCAAATATTAAATAGAATCTTCTTGATTAGCGACATATTCATATTACATTACGATGGTTCATGACATTACAGAGGTCAGCAAGGACAGTTCACAGTCCTGTGGCTCTAAGACCAGAGTCTGCCACAGGGAGAGAGGAGAGGATGTATGCAGGCTGGGAAGGAAGTTTCTGCAGTAAATTTGAAGGGCAGAAGGTAAGTGCTGACATAAGGGAGTTTCAAATAGGGCTTTTAGATAGGGGTCGGTGGTAGATAAAGGTGATGACAGGCTGTAGCTCACACAGGAGTTGCTTCATAGCTTAAAGTATGTTTTGGGTGGGAGGCATGGAGAAGTTCGAAAAGGGATCCCAAAGCTGGCCTCCAGCTCAGGGCAGAGGTGTTATGAACTAGAGCAGTGGAGAGGATGAGGCAAGTGAATGAGATATTTCCTCGTCCTGTTTTAGGGCTCTCTAAAGCTAGGAGATGCTGATGAGGCTTTATAGCTAAATATGATTTAAGTTTTATTTAATCTTCAGAGCTACCTTACGAGGTAGTTTTTTTTTTTTGGGGGGGGGTGAGGAAGGTTGTCCCTGAGCTAACATCTGTGCCAATCTTCCTCTACTTTGATTGTGGGATGCCACCATAGCATGGTTTGATGAGCGGTGTGTAGGTCCGTGCCCGGGATCCGAACCTGCGAACCTGGGCCAGCCAAAGCAGAGTGTGCGAACTTAACCACTACGCCACCAGGCCAGCCCCAAGGTAGATTATTATTATTCCTAATTTTACAGGTGATGAAACAGGATAAGTCTCTCACCTAACAAGTAAGAATAATAAGGCCAGGATGATAACAGCCAACTTCTGAGCACTGGCTATGTGCCCTTTATACGCCCCCCTCCTCCTCTCCCTCCCCACAGAAACCTGCTCCTCACCACTCTCTGGGAAAGGCTGGGTCTCCTGAGATTCACACTTGAGCTGGTTCTCCTTAGGCTGGAGCTGGATGCTCGGTGCCTCTTGGGCTGCTCCCAGAGGTGCCTTCTCCTCCCACGGCTCTTCCTGTGCAAGTCCACGTGCAGGGCCTGGGACCTGGAGGTGATCAGGCACCACTCGGTTTATGTGGGACCAAAGCTTCCAAGGAGACTTTAGAGAGCCTCCTCAGAGTCAGCACAGGGGAAGGAAGAGGAGCAAGAGTCTCATTCAGGCTTGAGGGCAGAAAAGACAGAGACAGAAATACACACTAACTGCTCTACCTGGCCTGAGAGAGGTTTGAACTTGGCCACTCCCCCTACTGCTGCCCCTCTGTCCAGCCTGAAGGTCATTGATCTGGCTACCACAACAGATCACATTTCCCCTTCCCACCTGCAGTCTTGGTTCATCAAGTCCTTTTTCTAAATCTTCCAGCACAGTCACAGCCTCCTCTCCACTTTTAGAGTGATGTCCCCACACCCAGGATTGGAGCTCCTCAGGAAGGATGGTCAGGAATTGCTCCAGCACCAGTAACTCCAGGATCTGCTCCTTGGTGTGCCTCTCGGGCCTCAGCCACTCACAACAGAGCACCCGTAGTCGGCTCAGGGCCTCCCGGGGACCAGGAGTCTCTTGGTAGCCCAGCTGCCTGAAGCATTGGCGGAAGATCTCTTGACTGGGAGAGTGGTTCCTATGTAGCCTGGTCTCATACTCCCAAGCCTGTTCCTCTTTCTTTGGGTCCATCATCATAATCTTCTCTTGATCCTGCGTACCCTGAAGGGCCAGAATTTTAGCTGCTGTTACTGATACAGCCATCCTAGCCTGCACTAGCTCTGTGGAAGGCGCACACCAGCTGGACTCTTTCGGGGCACCCTGTAACACAAGAAATCATTCTTTTTCCCCCATTCATTACACATACGCTCAGCTTCTACAAAGTGCCAAACTCTGTACTATACCCTTTAATCCTTTTTTCTCCATCTCTCCCCAGAATCCTATTCCACTAAGAGTCACTGCCTTTGAGAAACTTGCAATCTCGTAGACAGATATGTAAAGTGTTTTCTACAATACCACTAGATAAATGCTATAGCAGGAAAAAATTAGCAGAAAAAAAAGTGTTCTGGGAGTCTACAGGGAGAAACACGTTTGAAGCAAAACCCAAGTTTCCAGATTTAGAGCCTAGCAGTGAACAGCTTGCAGTGCAAGATGACTTGCCTGTTTTCAATGATTGAGTCTCTCAAAGGTATTGGAGAGGCAGCCTCCTCCCAAATGGCCCCCAGCACCTTTTCTCAAATTTCTGTAGTGGCCACAGCAAAAAAAAGAAAAAAAAAATTCCTTCTAAGGGGTTAGATCTTATTCAAACGCCCAGGATCTGTAGCAGGGCCCTGTTACGGCTGCTATGAGCAAGACTCGGTCTCGAGTAAGGTGTCCAGCTTCAGGAATATCTAACAGGGACAGAGGCGGGACGCACCCAGAGGCCAGTAAAGCGCACAAACAGGGGCCGTTGGCCGAGAACAAAGGAGGCGCGGCCGATCACCACGCAGCAGCCTGTCTCTCAGGGTGGTGCCCGGCGGCACCAGGCCCAGCTCAGCTTCTACGCACAGCATTGGGCAGGTGCCCACCGACAGCCCTGGGGACAGGGCTGCCGTCCAGGCCAGTTAGAATTCTCCACTCCCGCCGTTCACTTTTCCCCTGGTATCTCCAGTAGAGAGAAGAGGGGCACCGGCCCCCCTCCACGCCGTCCACACCACGTGACGTAACCCATGCAGCGGAGCGCGGGGACCCAGACCCCGCTCCGCGCAAACACGCGCAGCTGTGGCCTCGGTTCCTCCCAGGACTGCCCGCCGGCTGTGCTCACAGCAGAAACCGCCGCTGCCCTCCGGGAACCGCATACCCGGGGGCACCGCTAAGACTCACCTCTCAGGACCCGCAGGGTCCATCTGGTCCCTTGCGCGCAGCGCGCACTGCCAGCCCACCCCCAAACGCAGGTGTGTGCCTGCGCAGCCGCGGCCACCGCCACCACCCCGCCAGAGGCCCCCGGGCGCCGCCTTTCGGCGGGACAGCGTCCCCCGCCCGAGGCGGACGGGAGCGGCAGGAGGCGAGCGCTCCGCTGAGCACAGCGACCTCGCGCGGCCCGCGCCGGGAGGCCTCCGGGAACTGCAGCCCCGGGCAGGTGGAGGCGGGGCCGGCGCCAGCGGCTTATTTGACCAGCGGTTCGCGGGCCGCGCTCTTCCGTGCAGTTGTCTGGTGAGGGGCTGTCCAGGCTGGCTGAAACGGCTGGGAAATTCTAGCCCCGGGCACGCCGGTTGCAGCACGTCCTCCTGTATGTTGTGTTCCAGTTACGTCTTCCCAGACCTGATCAGAGGGTCACAGCCGAGGAAGAAAATACCCTCAAGGAGAAAATATTCCCAACCACCGACTTACCGGTGTCCATTGGTAAATAAAAATCCCTGGGTAAGAGAAAAAAGAAATCTAAGGTTTCAGTGTATTGGGGTAGGGAATATAGGACTTGTTGATAGAATTATTGCTATTTTGTTTTCCAATAATAATAGAAAAATATGCGTCTGAGTGTGAGTTCTAGGGAAGGCAAGGTAACCATTATGAGAATGGAAAAGTACAGTAGAACAAATTATAACAAGGGGAAAAAGAGAATGCACTATAACTTGTGCAAACCAGCAAAAACAAGAAAGAATCCAATGGGATCAAAAGAGGAAATCAAAAGCAAAATTACAAACTGTCTAGAAGGCAATGAAAAGAACACTTCATGGTAAAATCTATGGGACCCAGCAACAGCCATACTTGAAAATGTATAGCCTTAATTACCTCCCTAATAAACAAATACAGATATAAAAGAATTTAAAATTCACCTTAAGAAACGTTAAAAGCATAGTAAAATAAACCCAAAGAAGCAAGGAAGAGTGAATCAATAAAGATAAAAACTAATTAATGACATGGAAAAATTTAAAATAGTAGAAAGGATAAATTCAAATACTGATTTCTTTGAAAAGAGCAATAAAGTAGATAAACTTGTTTAGACAGAGAAACCAGTCCTTCCAAACTCCCCCTGCTGTTCAAGGCCCTCTTCACCACAGGCCTAACTCATGCCCCACCATACAAGACACGGTCATAGTGTCACATCCTCTACCAGAAGTTTAGGTCTTCTAATCTCACCAACTTCAAAGGTAGGGAGAAAGTTTCTCTAAATCTTTATTTCATCAGAGATTCAGAAGCTGGAAGGAGAAATGATTTACACTTTAGCTCCAGCCAAGGGACATCAACATATTTACCTGCTATGTTTTCAACATCCTCAACTGCTACATTCAAACCTATCCTGCTTCAGGGAAGAAATGGTTGGGAGAAGGGAGCTAGGTAAGGAATAAATTTAGTAACCAATGTCACTGGTGTGCTCGATAAAAGTAGATTTAATAGAGTGTTGGGAGAGGGACCTCAATGGGTTGAGGAAGAGACATAAAGAATTGGAAACAATGGGGCCAGCCCTGGTGGCTTAGCAGTTCAGTTCAGCGTGTTCTGCTTCAGCAGCTGGGGTTCGGTTCCCAGGCGCAGACCTATACCACTTGTCTATCAGTGGCCGTGCTGTGGTAGCAGCTCACATACAAAATAGAGGAAGATTGGCAACAGATGTTAGCTCCAGGTGAATCTTCCTCAGCAAAAAAAAGAAAAAGGGAGACAATGAATGCAGATAAGTCTTTAGATAAAAAATTGGCTATGAAAGGAGATGATATAAGCTAAAAATGGGGTCAAGGGAGGGTTCAATTTTGTTTGTTTTTTAGGATGGAAGACACTTGAACATATTTTTCACATCTGGCAAGGGGCAGTGGAGAAGACAGTTGAAGATACAGGAAGAGATGGGATGAGTGGATGGAGTAAGGTCCCAGAGGGAGTGGGATAGGAAGCATAGATAGAAAGAGGAGTTCTTGGGGCCGGCCCAGCGCCCTAGTGGTTAAGTTCGCGCACTCCACTTCAGCGGCCCGGAGTTCAGGGGTTCGGATCCTGGGCACAGACCGACACACTGCTTGTCAAGCCATGCTGTGGCGGCGTCCCATATAAAAAGTAGAGGAAGATGGGCACGGATGTTAGCCCAGGGCCAGTCTTCCTCAGCAAAAAGAGGAGGATTGGCAACGGATGTTAGCTCAGGGCTGGTCTTCCTCACAAAAAAAAAAAAAAAAAGAAAGAAAGAAAGAGGAGTTCTTCTATTGGGAAGGGAGCAAAGATGGAGGTGGAATCAGTGTATGAGAGATGGGTGAGGGGTGAGGATGGGAGCAGAACGACAAAAATGTTTCTGTCTGAAGGTCTCTAGTTTCTCTGTGAAGTAACAGATCAGGTGCTAAGAAGGGGTGGTGGTGGGGTGGTTAGCTGTGTAAAGAGGGAGGGCAGGTATGAAGTGGTTATTAAGAGATAATGGGGACCAGCCCAGTGGCATAGTGGTTAAGTTCACCTGCTCCTCTTCAGCAGCCCCGCTTCACAGGTTCAGATCCCGGGTGCAGACCTACGCACCACTCATCAAGCCATGCTGTGGCGGCATCCCACACAAAAAATAAAGAAGAATGGGCACGGATGTTAGCTCGGGGCCAATCTTCCTCACCAACAATAAATAAATAAATAGGGGGAAAAAACCCCAGAGGGATAATGGGAGAGAATGCTGACTAGAGATTACATTTGTGTTGAGTGCCCAAAGTCTCCCTAGGTGTGTGATTTTCTTCCTCAATCCAGGTGCAGGCTCAGAAAAGGAGGACAGTTAAGACTGTCCATGGCTAGTTTTTGTTTTGTCTAAGTACATGCGACTGAAGGACAATGAGGCATAGATATTAGTAAAAGAGTTGCTGAAGCATCAGACAATGGTATCTACTATGGAAAGGGTAAAAATGAGGGAAGGACGATGGCTGGACACAGTAGAAAGGTCACTGGACTGGAGATCCTGAGGAGTTATAAGAATGCAAAGATTAAAACACACCACAGGGTCTTGGCTCCTCTGAAATAACCCAGATGGTCCGAAGAACCTTTCCCAACTCAATAAAATTTGCCTTCTGATATGAAAAAGTTAAGACTTCCTCATTCTCCTATTACTTTCTCAAAACCAGTAAGCTACCTACAGGAATTAAAGTTCTCTCCCTGTCATATTTGCAGGGTATTTATTGATCCAATCTCTCAATACTTTCATAAAACAGCTTAATCCTAGCCTCTCCAAGAAAAATCCTAATTCAACTCTGTAGTACTATAGGAACACTTCTCAGATTAACTGCTAAATTTGTTTCTCCAAGATATAGCATCCTATAGAAGACAAATGCTGCACGGTTCCACTTATATGAAGTATCTAAAGTAGTCAAACTCATAGAAGCAGAGAGTAGAATGGTGGTTGCCAGGGAGAGGGAGGAATGGGGAGCTGCTGGTCAATGGGTGCAGTTTCAGTTCTGGAAGATGAATAAGTTCTAGAGATCTGCTGTACAACATGTGCCTATAGTTAACAATATGACATTGTACACTTAAAATTTTGTTAAGAGGGTAAATCTCATGTTAAATGTTCTTACCACACGTTAAGTGTTCTTACCACTAGGCCAAGACTCCCCTAACTTCAGGCAGGATCAGGAAATGCAGGATCCTGTAATCTTCCGGAAGCACTTAGCAGGGGAGAACATGTCTCCTTTCCTTCAAAGTGCCTGAGAGAATCACTGCCCAGGGGGAACTGCTGATAACAACAGCTGCCATCTGTTGTCTACCGTGTGTCTAGAACTACACTAGTGCTGAACAAAACTGTCGCATTTCATCTTCACGACAGCCCCACAGGGAGAGATCATTACCTTGATTTTACAGATAAGAAAACCAAGGCTCAGAAATGTACAAAAAACTTGCCTAAGATCACACAGGTAAAAGTGACAGAGCCTGGGGTGTCAGTATGTCAGACTCCAAAGTGCCATTAAAGTTTTAAATCCTACAGGAGAGATTTAGTCACAACTTCCACACTTACATGAAAGAAGACAACTGTCCTGTGACTTACTATCCACGTCCTTTTCCTAATTAAATTAGCTGCTTCTGTATCTAATTTTACTAGCAATAGAGGAACAAGCTCAAACTCCCTAATCTATATATATTGACATTTATTTTAATGAGAAAACCTCAGGACTGTTGGCAGACTTTGGGATTAGACTCTGTCCCAGGAAGGACCCTCCACCCTGGAGTTCAGGATAGCATCCCTTATATTCCCCTGGGACGGTTCATATTATGGATAAAAAGACAGGGGCAAAGCTATTAGAGTCCTGGTGCTGCTGAACAGGACACGCAAGGACACCATACTGTGCTGCTGTAGGTGTTTTATATGCAAATTCCTGCATTTGCAAGATTTCTCTGTGGTGTGGACTCTCTGATGATATGATAAAGGGGTGAAAATGTAATTAAAGCCTTACCCCATCAAGGTGGGAAGCATTTAGGAGGGACATACCTCCACATGGCCTGAGGTTAAGAACTCTAAAGTGAATCAGATGGAAACTGCTCTTAGGAAGCTTAGAATTTTCCAAGTAGTTATGATGGCCAGGTAGACACAACAGTAATTAAAAACAAACAAATATCTATGTACGTAGATGTAGATATCTACATCTATCTATCTATCATATATCTACCTACCTACCTATCTTTATCATTACTTCCTAGGGTTATGATCTTGTGTGGTTTCTCTGATGCTGAGTAAGACCTGAGCTCTGACTGAAACTTTTTCCACACTCATTATGTTCATAAACTTTCTCTCTAGTATGAATTTTCTGATGCCTAACAAGGTCTGAGCTCCACCTGAAGGCTTTTCCACATACATTACATTCGTAGGGCTTTTCTCCACTATGAATTCTATGATGTCGAATAAGGTCTGAGCTCTGATTAAAAGTCTTGGAACACTGATTGCATTCATAGGGTTTCTTTCCGCTGTGAATTCTTTGATGCTGAATAAGTTGTGAGCTCCCCCGAAAGGCTTTCCCGCATTCACTGCATTTATGAGGCCTCTCACCTGTATGGATTCTCTGATGTTCTATAAGGACGGAGTTCCTACTGAAGGCCTTTCCACATTCACTGCATTCATAAGGTTTTTCTCCAGTGTGAATTGTTTGATGTCTAATAAGATCTGAGTTGCCTTGGAAGGTTTTTCCACATTCATTACATTCATAACGTTTCTTTTCCTCATGAAATCTCTGCTGTCCAGGAAGTTCTGAATCTGAACTGAAGGCTTTCTCATATTCAAGTTTTTCTCCAATATGAAGTCTTTGATGTTTAAGAACTGTGCACCCACTGAAGGCTTTCCCACATTCAGGGCATTTGTACGGTTTTTCTCCACTATGGATTCTTTGATGCTGAATAAGAAGAGAACTCTGCCTGAAGGCTTTTCCACATTCACTGCATTCATAGGGTTTCTCCCCAGCATGAATCCTCTGGTGGGTAACAAGATGTGAGCTCTGACTGAATGCTTTCCCACAGTCATTACATTCATAGGGTTTCTCTTCACTGTGAATTCTGTGATGTATTATAAGATCTGAGCTTTGACTGAAGGCCTTCCCACATTCATTACATATATATGGCTTCCCTCCACTATGAATTCTCTGATGCAGGATAAGATTTGAGCTTCCCCTGAAAGCTTTTCCACACTGGTTACATTCATAGGAATTCTCCTCACTATGAATTCGCTGATGTCAAACGAGATTGGAGCTCTGACTAAAGACTTTGCCACAGTCACCACAAACATAAGGTTTCCTTCCTGTGTGAACTCTTTTGATGTATAACCAGGTTTGAGCTCCTATTGAAAACCTTTCCACATTCATCACACTTAGAGGTTCTCTTTATAGTATGGATTTTCTGATGCTGATTAAGTCCTGACTTCTGTTTGAAGCTCTGGCCACATGCCTTGCACCTATAGGTTCTTTCCTCTGCAGAAACTCCCGGATGTGTAACAAATGGGCTCAGATCACAAATTCTCATTTTCTCATTACATTCAAGTTTTCCCTCTCCTATAAGGGTTTTCTTAAGGGTAATGCTTGACTGAACTCCTTATCCTCAAAAGAGGATTGCAGCAGTCTAGCTGCTGATGAATTTACCTGTTGCCTCTCCAAGCTGTTCTCAGATTCACTGGGTCCTAAGAATTTAGACCCATGGGTTATTTGTATTGGGTGTTCTGATTCTATTTCTTCAGAAATTTCCTGCTTTAGCTTCCATTACTTCTTCTTAGTTTTCTTTTCATTATCTGAAGCATAAATTAAAAGTATAAATGGTTACTTTCTCATGCTAGGAGAAAATAAATTCTTAGGGGCAGCAAATAATCAAAGTAAAACATTTCTATGTTTGGGTTGAGCTTCTAAATTCTCAAAAATGGTTTTATAATCTGGGAAAGAGAAAGACTTCTAAACTTAACTTTGGTCTCTATGGTTTATAAAAGCAGTTCCCAAACCTGGCTGATTGTCAGAAATACATAGGGGGAGCTACTGAACCAGAATTTGAGTCCACTTCATTATTCTCTCCGCAGACTGTCTTTCTCCTTTATTGCCTTAGCTTCTGGATCTTAAAATTTCCTTTATTCTAAACACCAGCCCTAGATGAACTAAAATTTCTTAGTTCTAGTTCCAAAATCTTAGATAAAAGAATAAGTTGTCCCAGTTTAGGTGAAGTGTCAACTGCTACTCTAATCAGGGGTGGCAGGGGAGAGAGCAGGGCTGTGGGGGATCACACAGGATCAAGTTGTTTGTTGGGAGCCCCTCTGCAGGTGAGAAGGACAGGTAGACTTTGGTGAGCAGCCTAGATACTGCTAAAGTTGTTTATGACATGATTTTTGCCTGAGAGGGTGAGACCCTTCATTACAGTTTCATCTTCTTGGCCATTTAATGGATATACTCAATATATGGGGGGAAGAATGGCAAGTAGGTTTTATCTCAAGTGTCAACCATGAAGGATAGAAAAGTAGTTGCCTTAAAGCACCACTTTAAGTGCTGAGGCTGTTTGTGGGCTCAATAAGAACAGAGTACTGTGTATGGGCAGAGTGTGGATTACTTAAATCTGCCAAGGGTGTGTGGGGGAGTGGAGAGTAGTGGAGGTAAAGGAAGGATGGGATGGGCTTGCTATCCCTACATAGGAGCAAAGTAAAGATGCCAATAGAATGTAGAAAGGATTACTCCTTAATAATTATCGAGCAAGTATCAACACATAATGGCTGAGATTATCTGTATGTAGAAATAATTCAAAGAAGTAAGTAGGGAGATCTGGAACTCCTAAGTCCAATCAAGGTTACCAGGACCTGGTTTCAAGAGGGGCATGAGTGGAGTATGATTATAATCAAGACAGGGGAACCCAGTCATTTATATTAAAGCCCATCTGAAGAAACACTAGGTTACAGTCTAGAAAAGATGGAGTCAGAGAGTAAAAATGGGCCTGTGTCTCCAGCACTGATTCAGGGGGAGAGTGCTCACTCCAGCAGATGGGGGTATTCTGTCCCCTTTACAGACACCCACCTCCCTTCCAAGAGCAGGTAGATATACCACATGATCAGGGCTGGATGACACTTGCATTAATATTACCCAGATAATGCCTCTGCTTTGCTTCCACGCCCACTGAGCAAACTTATGATTAGAATTTAGCTTCTTCTGTAGGTTTTCCTAGAGAGAGAATGTGTTGACAGCCCACTCAATTTCTGATCAGGCAGTTGTATTTTCCCCTGGTTTTTACATCACTCTCTTGTGATTTGGAGAGCATTAAGTCCACTTCCCTAGCCTGAACAATTCTGGATAGGTACACTGACAAAATAAAATTTCTGGACCTGGAAAGTGGAGGACCAGCCCCTGAAACCTGGTGATCAGAGCACAAGGCCCAGTTAAAAAGCCAGCTGGCCTTCCTGGACAAAATCTACATCTCATCACCAAGTGAAATGGTAAATATTTTCTCTTGGAAACCAGATTATTTCTAAATTAAGAATTCCGAAACTGGTATGCTTTCTAATATTCTTGTCTCTGATAATGCCCTGCCTCAAGCTCCCAATCTTAGGTTATTCTTGAATAATGTTTCCCTATGGTACTGGGTTGAATGGTATCCCCCCAAAATTCATGTCTATCTGGAACCTGTGAATGTGACCTTACTTGGAAATAGGGTCTTTGCAGATATAATCAAGTTAAGATGAGGTCATTAGGGTGGGCCCTAAATCCAATATGACTGGTGTCATTATATGAAGAGGGACATTTGGACACAGACGTAAGACGGCCGTATGAACACGGAGGCAGAGACTGGCGTTATGCTGCCACAGCCAAGCAACCCCTGGGGCTACCAGAAGCTGGAAAAGGCAAGAAAGGATCCTTCTATAGAGGGTTCAGAGGGAGCATAGCCCTGCCAACACCTTGATTTTGGACTTGTAGACTCCATAACTGTGAGGGAATAAATTTCTGTTGCTTTAAGCCACCCGTTTGTGGTAATTTGTTACAGCAGCCCTAGGAAACTAATACACTTACTATGAAGTCCAATTGATTTTTCAGAAAAAAAAGTCAGTCTCTCCATCACTCATTTCCCACCGACACCACTCTTGTAGCTTTCTGGATTTCACTGGATTATCATAAGAGAGTGGAGCATAGTGGTTAAGAATATGGGCTCTGGATACAGACTCCTGGGTCTACCTCTACCATTTGCTTGCTGTGTGGCCTTCAGTTACTTAACCTTTCTGTGCCTCTGTTTCCTCATCTGTAAAATCTGGACAGTAATAGTACTTAGAGGTTTTGTGAGGATTAAATGAGTCACTACATGCCAAGTGCTCAGAATTAACACCTGGCACAGAGTTAGCACTCAGTAAATAATGGATAGTTTAAATTTTGTTACTTGGTTAATAATCTTGACACCAGGGTTTTCCTGCTCCAATTCAGACTGGACCATGCTGTTAGTTATACATCACTTTCATCATGTTAATCACTGTTCAAAAAAACTTTAATTCTCCTGGTTTATTACTGTATCAAATTGAACTTTCTTTTATTTTTGAAAGATGTCCAAAATCTGATCCCAACATAGTCGTCTGATGTTATTTTCCTTTACTCCATAAGGGCAGGTTTTGTTCACTCTTGCATCCCAGAGCCTAGAACAGAGTTTGGCACATTGTAGTCACTCAGTAATTGCCTATTCAATGAATGAATACAGCCCAGTTCAAGACTGCTGCTCTAAATAGCCAAGTCCACCTCCGCCTTCCACGTCCAAATCAGGCTCTCCCTCCTTTAGAAGGTCTGTCTGAGACAGTGGTTAAGAGCACAGACTCTGGAACCAGACTTAGTTCAAATTCTAGCTCTGTCATTCTCTAACCGGAGACCTCAGACACGTTTCCTAACTTCTGTGTACCTTACCTATTTCATGGGGTTTCCACCTTTGTAGGGTTTTCACCTGCTTCATAGGGTTGATAAGGATGAAATGAATGAATATGAAGCACTTAGAATGGTGCCTGCCACACAGGTAAGTATTAGAGGAAAAATAAGTACATAAAATATGAGACACAAAATGTGACTTTTAGTTATACATGGTCATGTTGTTTCCCAAGCTCAAGATCATTTGACCTTTACTCCTCTCTTGATTTTCAATTATTCTTAAAATATCTCTATTGGTTTTTCCTTTCAACTCTTAACATTATAAATCAGGAGTGTATCATTCTCTATTTGGACTATTTCAACAGTCTCAAAACTGGTCTGTTTCCTGCCTTCCTCTAATTTTATCTATTTATCTTTCACTACTGTGAAAATACTTTTTCTAAATGAACACATTGTGTTAAATTAGTCTCCAATTCAAAGTGCAAATATTCTGGATTCTGGGAGCAGTCTAAAATCTAGGCCTCCAACTATAGTGACTGACAGCTCTTTCATCAGAGCCGATTTTGGATTTGTACTCGAGTCAGCATAAGCGCAGGCATAAGTTCAAGGCATCAGGATGTCTTCTTTTATTTGCTAGAGGCATTTTTTGGGGGTAGAAGAGATGAGGACTTGGGCAGTGAGCCTCTGACTTTTTAGAGAAGACATTTCAAAACAGGGAACAGAGACAGTTCTGTATCCCAGAGGGATTTAGAAATGTGATGCTTGCTCAAAATTCAGGAATCCACTACCCTGACACTCATCCAACCCAGAAGTTGTTTCATTTTGCGAAGGTCAAAAGGTCCCTATGAATAACTTTCGAGTCACTGAAGAAGGTCCTTACCCAGCAAGCCCCTGTCCCCTTCACTGTCCTGCACTCGGTCCTCGCAGAGGTCGCCTCGTGCGTGGACTGGCAGAGCACAGCGCCCGGCCGCGTCCCGCCCGTCTCCGTGCAAGGGGACAACAGTTCCGGAGGCGCCGGGCTAGGAGGAGCAATCCCGCCGGTCGCGGGCCAGGAGCCTACGGGCCGGAGGCTGGGCGAGCCGCCGGGAGGACCGCAAAGCTGCGGGGTGGGGGCTGCGAGTGGAAACCCACGGGATGGGGCAGGCCGGACGGGGGCCCTAGCGGCTCGGCCAGACAGGCAGGAGGCCGGAGCCGGGCGCCCAGCTCCGCACCCGCGGCCACTGCGGGGGCTCGTCGCCAGGCCTCCCTCAGTGCCCCCTCACTCGGCGCCTCCTCCGTGGCCTGGGCCATTGTGCCCCACGGCAACCAGGCACCGGGAGCCGCGGCCCCTCGGGGCGGCTGGTGCCAGGACTCCCCGCCCCTCGGCCAGCAGCCACCCCTCGCCGGCTCCCGGCGACCCGCCCCGCCTCCCCGGGCGAAGGCACCGCAGCGCCACCGAGTCGAGTCCTCCTCAGTTGCTAGACAAGCCCGGAGGCGGCCACACTGCCGCCCACGTGAGCCGTCGTCTCTCCTGGTGTCTGCGGCTCGGCTCTGGGTCGCTGAGCCTGCAGAGACGAGAAGGACCCAGTCCCCGCCCGGGAAAGGCTCAGTCTAGTGGGAGAGACAAGAAAATAATTACTGTGCTGTGCTGCCTGTGGCCCGTGGGAGCACAATGGAAGCACCTAACCCCGACTGGGTGTGTATCAGGGAAGGCGTGTGCAGGAATTGGGAGACGATGCTGTAGTGCCTAAGAAAACGGGCTTCGGAGTCTGGCAGGCCTGGATTTGAATTCCAGTTTCTTCACTTACCAGTTCTGGGTCTCTGGGCAAATTACCTTGCCTTTCTGACCTTAGTTTCCTGTTTAGAAAACGGGGATAACAGTAATACCACCAGTGAAGACAGAGGCAAAGAATGCAAGATAAAATTGGTGTTGAGTTCCTATCAGGGTACCCCACACGGAGAAAGTAGGAAGTACTAATAACGCTCATGGAGCTAGAGAAGGAGGGAGGGAGCAATCCTGGCAGAGGGAACAGCTTGTGGAAATGCCACAGGGCAAGAGGGCAGTGCCTAGGTCCTTGGGGAACTGCAGATATTTCAGGGGTAAATGTTGGATTTAGAAAGGCAAGCACTTTGCAGAAAGCCTTCCCCAAATAGGTCAGACTCCCCACTGCAGTATCATGCCTCCCCTTTGTGGCACTTAACTATGGTTGTGCTAACCTAAAATAAAGAGCCAAAATGAGAGGCAGATGTTTATATTGGGATCAAAGAATTGCAATTAGGGGATCACAGATTTCAGGTAGAAACCCAAATAGCATTCTGCTAGGGAGTAAAAGTCGGGGGCTTTTAAAGGCAAAGAAGGGAGGTTGGAGTTAGAGGCAGAGAGCTAGTCTTGGCTAAACATTGACTGTTGATTCTATCTTCAGAAAGTCCACAATCCTCAGTCTTTGTGAGCAGGATGTCTGTTCTCCTGTTGACTTCTCAAACAATTCCTTGTAAACAATTGCCATTTTGGCCCAGTCCAAAGTCCAAGGCAGCAAGGCAGTTTCTCTGGAAAGGCAGCTCTGACTCCATGTTAAAATGGCTCTGCTAACATCAATTTCCACAGTTGTAATTTTACTTATGATTCTAATTAATCTCTCCTCTGCTATTATAAGCTCTACCAGGGCAGAGACTGTTGTCTACTTCTGCTCACCCCTCTTTGTACCCCCCAGTGCCTGACACATATTAGAAGCTCAGTAAATATTTACCAAATGAGTGGATGAATGGGACCAGATCAGAACACGTGTGTCACGTTAAGGACTGGACTTCAGGCTCAGGTTAGTGGGAAACCACTGCAGAAGTTTAGAGAGGGGTGGCACTATCCGATTTGTTCTAAAGAAAGATCATTTAGGCTGCTCTGTAGAGAAATGGAAGCAAGGAGGCATGTTAGGAGGCTGTGGTAATAACACAAGCAAGAGATGATGATGGCCTCATTCTAAGGGCATCAAAAATCAAGAAAAGTGGACTAAATTGGCAGATTATTGGGTAACATTCCCTTCCTCTGCTATACTCAAACACTGTCTCTCCAAGGTGGTGGTGTCTTGTTTCCTATGAAATATTTATATGGAGAAACCTCTTAACCCACATTCCAATCACCCCTGTTCCTCAAGGAGATCTGATCATTTCTCAGCTTTGGTCCTCCTGGAGTTCTTTAGCTGTTTAAGATCTCTTGAAAGCAAACTTCTATCCTTGAGGCTCTTTTCTCAAAGTTCCAACGTAGGCCGCTTTCTACCAGGTAGATCTTATTCTGTGGAATTCAGGCTTACAAATTGGACACTGCTACATTCACTTCTACCCATTAAAGCTTTGAATGGGCCTTCATTTCATGAATTGTCTGCTTAACAGAAGATTAACTCTGTTGTCCTCCTTCAGCCCCCACTGGACTCTAAGCTCCTCAAAGAATAATGACTATCTTTCTCTAGCCCTATCTATCTAATTGTGGCCCCTGGCACATATTAGACACTCAATAGGTATTTCTTGCATAACGTTTATTTCAACATTCACAGTTGAAAGCACTTCCATTAACAAAAAGCTCCCCCTGCTTTCAAAAGTCCGATACACTCAATATAATTCAAGCTCTATCAGGGATGAAATGAAAAGGTTAATTTTCAATCTGAGGTCTTCAAGCAATAGTTAATATTTTTAAAAGCCCAAGGCAAATTATACATTTGCCCACAAAAGGAATAAAAGGACTAAGGAAAATGTTATTGGCTGTGGTCTGGAATTTTTAAACCTAAGTCTGGTTATGTTATGCCAATCAGAAACATGATTGGTGGTTATACATGCATTTGAATAGCTAAAAATAAAGAATGAATTATTATTTAATAAATGTAGTTTGGTAAACAAAACCTTTTAAAATACAGGGCACGGGGGGTAAAAAAGAGGATCTTGATGTTTAAAAAGCTGGAAATCACTGCATTAAATTACCTTCAAGTCTTTTTCAATATCCTGCTTATCCTTATAAACATCACTGTCACTGTGCAGCACTGTAAATATAGGCAAGGAGATGGAGATGGCTTTGTAGAATAAATTCCCAATTCCTTTCTTTTATAAAAATAGAATGCTAAAATGTTTCAGTTAGCTAAAGGTTTTGACTAGTTAGAATCTGGGATAACTCAAAATGTAAGTATTTAAAATTTTTAATCCAAGTGTATCACTGATGATAGCTATTTTGAATTCCTTGTGCTTCCAAATATATTTAAAAGATATTCTAACATGAAAAGATTATTAGGAGCCAGCCCCGGTGGCCTAGTGGTTAAAGTTCAGCGTGCTCTGTTTTAGTGACCCAGATTCGGTTCCTGGGTGCGGAACCACGCCACTCGTGTCAGTAGCCATGCCGTGATGGCGGCTCACATAGAAAAATTAGAAGGACTTACAAGTAGAATATACAACTATGTACTGGGGCTTTGGGGAGAAAAAAAAAGATTATTAGTTTATGTGAGATTACTGAAGAGCTTAAACCTTTGAGGCAGGTGATGGGGCTAGGCAGGCTTCTGGAGCCCCTGCAGCCAGCTGTCAGGGATGGTGTGGATGGGCTTCTCCACTTCAAGACATCCCACTACTGTTCAGGATGCCCCTCTGGGGAAGCCATAGCCCCTAATGCTTTTAACTTTAACAGGTCATATTCTTCACACCAGCCACAAAATACCACTATATCTTATACATCTTATATTTTGCTTGTAAATACTTCATCTTGTTTAAACACAATTATAGCTCCAGATGCCCTTCTATGTGTTAACAGTAAATTTCAGTTTTCTCATTTAAACCTCACAATTACACCATGAGGGACATTATTCTATCATCATTTTATTAATGAGGAAAATAAGGATCAGAGGGGTTACATAATTTGCTCCAGGTCCCAGTATGTTGTACTGGGACTCAAACCCACGTCTGTGCTCCCTCCACTATACCAGGTTGCCTCTCTTCAAACAGTTCATCAAACTAAAGGTTTCTATCAGACTCTGGGTTCCCCTTGGGATGCACTGCCACTGCCCACATCACACTGAAACACTTGCTTAAATGGCCCCAGGTGGCTAATGTTCTAAATAGCCACGGTCGGGGTTTCTCAACCACGGCACTATTCACACTTGGGGCCAGATAATTCTTTGTTGCCGGGGGGGTTGTGTATTATAAAATATTTAGCAATATCCCTGGTTTGGAATATTTTCTTCCCAGTTGTGACAACCAGATGTCTCTGGACATTGCCAAATGTCCCCTGGGGGGCAAAATCCCCCCAGTTGAGAACCACTGATCCCCTCTGAGCATCTCACAAGCTACTCCCATTAAGGAAAAATATGAGGTTGAATTTGTCCTTGCCTTACATTGTCCCATTCAGTAACTTTCCTATCTGATAACTCATGTAAATTCCTATGCAATCTGCCAGTAGTTCAGAGTACAAGAAATATTTGATCATTGTGTTTGATTGCACAAATAGGCAGGGCCCTAATTACCAATATTAGTTATCAGATTAAATGATGACTGACCTCTCTTCAGAGTTCCATGTAGACTCTCCAATTCTCAAATAAGCTGTGCCCGATTACAAAGCCCTGGTTCAAGACAGAACCACTCTCCCTATAATCACCTGACCTTTCACAGTAGTTGATTTCTTCTAATTCCCACCAATTCATGTCACCTGGCACTCAGTCTAACCCTATGCCCAACACTTACTGTCCTCCTGTCCCTTCCTCTTCTTCTGATTCTACTAGTAGTCACTCCTCCTTCTCTGGGGGACACCTCACTGGCTCGTGTCCTGACCTTTGGATCCTGTTGTCATTTCTATTATTTTTTTGTTTCCTCTCGATTAGTGGATCATTCTAATTAGCATTATTACATATGCATAAGCATATTTTTATAAGGAAGATATAAGAGAAATATGTATAAAATAAATCTAAGGGGAAGAATTCATCCCAGAGATTTAATCACCCTAAAGTACTTAAAGCAGATTTATACTTGTCACTGGACTACTAGCCAAGGTTGAAATGGCTCCTTCCATGAAGAATTTAGTTTTGGGGTTATTGCCAAAGTGATTTCTAATGATTTTAATAATGACAGAAGTCCCCTAAAACATTCTCAAGTAATTATATCTTTGGGACCATGCTCCAGTGTCAACTCTGAGGCAGAAAAAAGGTTATGATATCTAAGAGCTTTTCCACCTGATTACACTTACATGTTTTCCATCCAGCAGGACTCTTCCAGTGTTTTGCTACCTTCAAATGGTTTTCAACAATAAAAGTTCTCTCTAGTACAATAAGATGTGGTCTCCATCAGGCTTTTCCTATATTCATTAGGTTTCTGTTACCTATCAGAATAAGTCCCGTTTGAAGACTCTCTCACATTCCCCAAGTTCCTTTCCAGTATAACGTTTCTGATGTTTAAGAAAGGCTGTGTGCCCACTGAAAGCCTTCCCACAGCTGCTGCACTCAAAGGGTTTCACACCAGTGTGAATTCTCTGGTGACTAATAAGGTGTGAGTTCTGACTGAAGGCCTTCCCACATTCAGGGCATTCATAGGGTTTCTCTCCAGTATGAACACGACAGTGTTTAGTAAGATCTGAGCTGCCCCTAAAGGATTTCCCACATTGACTGCATATGTAAGGTTTTTCTCCACTATGAATTCTATGATGTCTCATAAGGTCTGAGCTCTGATTGAAAGTTTTCCCACATTCTTTACATTCATATGGTTTCTCTCCTGTATGAGTTACCTGATGTCTAATGAGGTCTGAGCTGCCTCGGAAAGTTCTACCACACTGATTACACTGATAAGCCTTCTCTTCTTGGTGAATTCTCTGCTCTTCTCTATGCAACTCATCCTTGCTGAATGTTTTCTCACATTCTTCAAGTTTCTCTCGAGTATGCAGTCTCTGATGTTTGAGAAAAGCCGTGCGCCAGATGAAGAGTTTTCCACATTCCTCACATGCATAGGGTTTCTCACCACTATGGATTCTCCGATGTTGCATAAGGAGTGAATGCTGCCGGAAGGCTTTCCCACATTCATTGCACTGATAGGGTTTCTCTCCAGTATGAATTTTCTGATGTGTAACGAGGTGCGACCTCTGGCTAAAGGCTTTCCCACACTCACTACATTCATATGGTTTCTCTCCAGTATGAATTATCCAATGCCGAATTAGATCTGAACTTCCCCGGAAAGTTTTTCCACACTCAGTACATTCATAAGGTTTTTCTTCCCTATGAATTCTCTGTTGTTTGATAAGGTCCAAGTCAGAAGTGCAGGCTTTTTCACATTCAAGTTCCTTTCCAGTATGTAGTCTCTGATGTTTAAGAAAAGCTGTGCGCCCACTGAAGGATTTCCCACATTCACAACATTCATAGGGTTTCTCTCCACTGTGGAGTCTCTGGTGCTCAGTAAGGCGTGACCGCTGCCTGAAGGCCTTTTCGCATTCACTACACTTGAAGGGTTTCTCTCCAGTATGAATTCTCTGATGTGTGACAAGGTGTGAACTTTGACTGAAGGTTTGTCCACATTCATAACATTCATAAGGTTTCTCTCCAGTGTGAATTCTGTGATGTATTATAAGATCTGAGCTTTGACTGAAGGCCTTCCCACATTCATTACATATATATGGCTTCCCTCCACTATGAATTCTCTGGTGTAGGACAAGGTTTGAGCTTCCCTTGAAGGCCTTCCCACACTCTTTACATTCATAGGGATTCTCGCCACTATGAATTCTCTTATGTCTAACCAGATTAGAACTCTGATTAAAGTCTTTTCCACATTCATGACATATATAAGGTTTCTTTCCTGTATGAATTCTCTGATGTATAATGAGATTTGAACTTTGATTAAAGTCTTTCCCACACTCATTACATACATATGGTTTCTTTCCTGTATGAATTCTCTGATGTATAATCAGGTTTGAGCTTCGATTGAAAGTTTTTCCACATTCCTTACATTCATAGGTTTTCTTTATGTTATCAGTTTTCAGAAGTTCAGTTACTTCTGACTTCTCTTTGAAGCTCTGGCCACAGTCTTCATATCTGTGGGATCTTTCACCTGCAGGTAGTATTTTTTCTCTTTCATTACATCCATGGCCTCTCTCTCCTGCAATGGCTGCCTTGGGGATGAGATTCACTTCCCTGATACCTCTCTCTTGTGAAGGAGGATGTCTCACTGCATCCTCCAAGGGGCTTACCCAATGCCTCAATAACCTGTTCTCAGGATCACCAGTTTCAACTAACCCACATTCCCGGGAGACCTGTCTTTGGAGTCTTTCTGATACAGCCCTTGCTGAATCTTTTTCTTCAGAAATTTCCATCTTTGACTTCCAGTCCTTCATCTTATTCCTGATCTCAGAATCTGAAATGATAAGTAGACCATTCTATAATTCCTAAAATACAAGTATCACCTCTTCCCTATCCTGGGAAGTCTAAGAGGGAAGAACAAAGAACTTAGAAGAGGACTCTTACCTGCCAGGGCTGACATTCAGACTCTTTGAGAGACTGTGGCTACCACAGGAACACATACCGTATTGGTAGAGAAGAAACTTGCCAGGGTGCAGGTTGGAGCTGGTGTGTGGGAGTGGCCTGCAGGATGGTAGAAAAATTCACTGGAGGAGGTGGGCAGTCTGAAGCTGGTCCACAGGAAGTGGCCTGTTTGATGGGGTAGGAACTTTCTGGACCCTGTGACTGGCCCAGAGTGGGTTCAGAGGAGGCAACCCACCAGGGTGAGTGCCATCAGGCCTCCCACAAGTTGATCTGCTGACAGCCACACCAATAAATAAAAGAAATAAAAATTAAATTAAATTAAAATAATAAATAAACAAATAAAATAACAGCATCCCAGCACCAGAAAGACAAGTTCCTTCCTTTTTCCTATGGCCTTGCATTGTCCCTCCAGCATCCTCTATTGACAAAATCTAAATCTTGTGCCACCTGGCAAAGGAGAAATGGTCCAGATCCAGTAGCACAAGCAAAACAAAGTATGGAAGATTTGAAGTTGAGAGGCAATAAATTAATAACTGGCACACTACTCATTCCTCTCAATATACCACAACAGTTAAACAAATCTGAAACTATGCCTCAGAAAAAAAATGTTTCTGTGTCATTTTAATAGAATTCAATTCTCACTTTCTCAGGCCTGACTTTTTCTTTTTGGTATTCTGGTGGAATTGACTCCTTCTGTATGCCAATTTGGTGTCTTCCTGCAATTGGAAGACAAATGAGCTTATTGCTCTCGAGTGTCCATATCATCAAATCCCTGACCTTGCCCAGTCACAGAAACACATTTCTGAGCTCCTTGAGAGAGTCATTTCACCTTGGCCCTGGTTAAGGGGCTGTCCCTCCAGTCATTAATCTTTTTGCAATGAGTAAGGGGCAACACAGAATAGTGATTAAGAGCATGGATTCCTAATGGACTGTAGGGCAAACTGCCTGGGTTTGAATCCTATTTCCATCACTTACTGACTGTGTGACCTTCGACAAGTCACTGGAGCTCTCTGTGCCTCAGTTTCCTCATCTCTAAAATGGGGATAATAGTATTTACTTCATAGTTGTCATGAGAATTAAATATATGTAAAATATTTAAAACAATGTTTGGCATATGGAAGCATTATATAAGTGTCTGGCTGTTATTATTACTATTATTATTATTAATCTTTACCTTTTAAGCCCAAGAATTTTCACTAAGTAATGTGTCCCTAGCACAAATCTCCATATCAGGCTGGATTTTATTTAAATAACATTCAAATGAAATACCAGAAAGAATTGGTTTTGTCATAATTTTCTCTTAAAGTGCTTTTTTTTGGGTTTGATGTATATTGTTCAAAACAGATTATTCAAAACAGATTATTCAAAAACAGATTATTAAAAGATGGCAAAGGCATTTCTCAAAACCCACTGGAAACAATTAAAAGAATGACAAAGGAGGTAAACTCCATCTTCAAAAAGGGCCATGTGCAGACATCTCTCAAGTATCAAATTCCTGAATGGCATATTCAGTGGTCTTCTGATTCGAGTGAAGCAATCTAGAGGCGTGGTGGGGAGAGGTGTCACAGAGAAAGTGGAGACTGGCCCTGTAGAGATCTCGTTTGACATATCAGAGTGGCAGGGGAGAAGATGTTAAAGAAGGAACCATGCTGGCAGGTCTTTTCTCTTATCTTCCACCTAGTTCCTAGCTAAGGAACACTGAGAGAGGTGATGCAAGGTGAAGGGGGAGTAGACAGTGTGACTGTCAAATTGTATTACAAAAAGCCTGTGATCTAAAGGGCTTTTTCTTGTGCCATCTTGATCTCTGGGAACCAAAAGCTGAAGGGAGATAAGCCTGTAGAGTTGATGAGAGGGTGTCTGTGGCAGCAAATCTGTATGAAGGCTGTGAAGTGCCCCAGCTCCCTTCCCTCTGCCTCTTCCCACAGACTCTTTAATAGAGAGCCTGCTCCATTCAGTGCTGAGTAGTGATCATTAAGGTAACTTTATAGGATATCTGCTTGAAAATAGGTTGTCGTTGTTTTATGAAAGGAAGGAACATGAATAACAGAGGGATTAGGAGCACACATCCAAGAGGAATACCAAAGGAAGTAATGGGAAGCATTCAGTGGAGTTCTCCATCATCTCAAAGAAATTATAGACAAAAATCACTCTAAATAAAAACTCAAAGATGAGATATAAGGGTTCAAAATAGATTATAAAACAATAAAAAGGTTATAAAATAATTAAAAAGAGTGAGAAGTAATTTGGCAGAGCTGAGGAAAGGAACAGAAAGGAAAACTAAAAGCATAATGTAGATGAAATTGACCTAAGAAACAACAAAAATAATCAGAGGGTCATGATGAGGCCTGGAGAAATCACACAGAATGAAATGGATGTAAGTACAACTATAGAGAAGGCCAGTAGCAATGGAAAGATATTCAAATACATACAATTAGTGTTCCTAAAGAAGAGAAAAGAACAAAAAGAAAGAAAAAACCATTCAAACATAAAACAGAAGAAAATGTTGCTGAAATAAAGACTTGACTACGGGCAGGGGACACTGTAGTCCATAAAAAGTTGATATAGAACAGTCAACACCAACAGTCAACAGTCCTGGTGAAGTAACTAAATTTCAGGAACAACTGAACAAATCTGCGTCTAGGCAGAGAAGCAAGTAATATGCAAGAGAGAACTTCCACTTGACTTTACACTTCTCCACAGTTACACTTCATGCCAGAATATAGTGATGCCTATAAAGTTCTGAAGAGAAACAAGGTGTGATCCGATCGTTTTTGACCCAGCAAAGTGTGCCCTCATCTCGAAAGCAAAAGGCAAACACTCTCACTTAGGTAAAAACTCAGGGAGTATGGCACCCTGGAGCCCTTTTTGAAAAGAACTACTGGGCAATGAGATATAGCCAATGAAGAAATGAATTAAAATAAACATTCGGAAACTGAGAAGACACTGTAAAAGAATGGATAGTGAGCATTGAATCAATTTAAATGTAGAAATGAGATTAAATGATTGGAAATTACTTCTGTATAACAGATAAAGTAAATGCTTTAAACCATGACAATGTAAAAATAATTATATCATAAAAACTGCGCTGTGAGGAGGAGAGGTGTGGGAGTAAGATGAATTGTGCTAATTTACCTATCTTTCATGACAGGAAATCAATAGATACCTTAATCTAAAGTAGAAATGTATAATTTTAAAAAAGGACTTCAAACCCTTAATGTGTTTCATAATTGTTTTTTCATAATTTTAGAGGAAGAATCTTTTAAAATTACAGAGAAACACTTTTTCCATAACATTTCTGCTAATCACAAAAATACTACGTGCTTTTTACAGGAAAATCCAGAACAGAGAAAAGCACAGAGAAGAAAATAAGTAGTCATAATCCTACGATCCTGCCACCCAAAGATGACCACTGGCAATGCTTTGTTATATATTCTCCCAGTTTTATTTCTGGGTATATGTTTTTTCTGATATAAAAATGGGATCATATTACACATGCCTTTTTTGTCTTCTTTGCTTCACTTGTGATATTGGAACTGAACCCTGAAACATTTCTCTTTTGTGAGCTGGCTTTGTCAATAGAGGGTGCTAGAGGAACACTGTAAGCCACACAAAGAGAAAGGGATTTCTCTTCCTGGTACCTGAGAGCTGTTTTGCTTTTTGGTGGGGGCACCAAATCAACATCTGGGAGGCTTGATGGCTTCTGGTGGACCAGCTCCAGTCCACCCATATCCTCCAGTGAGTTTTTCTACCACCCAGTAGGCCTTTCCTATGGCCTACCTCCTGCCTGCCTACACCTTTCAGTAAATTTCTCTGCCATCGGGCAGCCATGCTTACAGACCAGCTCTGGCCTATGCCCTCTGACAAGTTTCTTCATCACCAGCAGGCTGCGTGTTCCTTTGGCAGCCACGACCTCTCCAAAAAAGTCTGAATCTCAGTTCTGGGGTGAGGGAGTCCTCTTCTAAACTCTTGGTTCTTTTCCTTAGTCCTAGAGGGAAGGCTGCTTCCTGCATTATCTATTTCTATATTCCTTAGAATCCTCTTTTAACCCTTTCAGTAGTCAACTATCTTTTGCTAGTTAAAAATTCTTTATATTAAATGTCCCTTGTTTAAATTACTGGTATAGATTTTGTCTCCTGACTGGATCCTGACTCATATGGATACATAGTATCATTTCATTTTAGATCTAGAACAAAGTGAAGATGATACAAGGAAAGTAATAAGGAGGCTAGAAAGGGGAAACAAAAAATTGTTTGGAAATAGTGATAAAAGGCTCCTTTCTCTAAGAATCATTAGGATCAGCCTTTGCCACCAGCATGGCTGTGGCAAAGTACCCTGTCCTTAGTCCTAGCTTTCTCTACAGAGATGAGTGGCCATGCTGCTCAAATTTCTCATCCAATTCCACAGGTGAAAGGAATAGGGAGTAATTTAAGGAAATCTTCCCCTCAGAGGATGTCCGGAGCAGAAGGGTACAAACACACCCTTGATCAGAGGTGAGTCCTCCTCTACAGTCCAATCAAGCTGCACTCAAGAGCTTCTGGGAAAACGGCATCAGTGTTTCACATCATTCACTGATTTGTTCACCTAACACACATTAACTGAGCAGACACTGTACTAGGTATTGGGAATACAAAAGTGAACATAAGATATGGTCCCTGCTCTCAAGGAACTTACAGTTTAATAGAGGGGAGATAAATGTGTAAACAGATAATAACAAGACAGTGTGACCAGTGCTCCATAAGGTAAGCACTGTCTACTATGGGAGAATCTAGAATCAACAGAACATGGTGCATGCATGTGGGGAAAGAAAGGAGTCAAGAATGACTTTCAGTTTTCTGACTTAGGCAATGGGTGGGATATGGAGCTGTTTATGAAGACAGAGGTCAGAGGAGGAAGAAGAGGTTTTGAAGATTTGAAGACGAGCTGAGTTTTGGTCATCTACTGGTTTCTAACAGGACTAGAAAGACAGAGATAGTGCAAGCTCAGGGAAAGCAAAGGAACTGTCAATTTCCAACTCCACAGATTAGCCCAGACTTCCTTCAACAAAGAGCAGAAGCATCCTGCCTCCAAGAGTCAAGGCCACTGGGAATCCTTAATCCTCCAATTCCACTGAGCTCTTTAAGAACTTTTCTTGGTTTTTGTTTTTCAAGGAGAACTCAAAAGTATATGGATTCTAAGTTAGAGGAGAGAGCCCTTACCCAGTGAGACCAGCTCTCTCTCCTCCTCTAGCATCTCTTCCTCGCAGAGACTCCAGTGGTGCAGACCCGGTGCCCAGCATCCTTCTGTGATTTGTTCACAGCCACATCCTGTAGCATCTTGAATTCCTGAAATATAAGTTCCTGCTCAATAACTACCTAATAGAGAGTCAGTAGCAGATACTCCATACCTTCTCGTCTCTTTTTAAATCTCTCTTACTTTCTGCCTTGGTCTCAGTAGACAATCTTGCCCCTCGCTTTAAAAATGTGTGAGACCATGTGGTAAAAATCACCTCACACTACCCTGTCTTTTCAATGACTCTTCATCTTTACTGTATTTCTTCTGTTCTCTAGTATGTATTTGCTTTTTAATGGAGCCCCTACTATGGGCTAGGTGCCCTGCTAGGTGGTTAGAATACAATCATGAGGAGGACAGAGTCCCTGTCCTTGAGGAGCTTGTGGTGGCTGTTACAGACAATGTCAATTAAATGGGTAAAGTGCACAATAAAGGTAAGGATGGGGTGCTATGGGACCTCACAGGCAGAGTACACCTTGGCGGGGAGAGGGTGAGGAAACTTCCTGATGGAGGTAGCTTCTAGGGTGAGGCCTGAAAGACAATTTGAGATAACTAGATAGAAAGAAAAAGGAAGGGCTTTCCGTATTGAGGCTATCGTATGTAAAAAGCAGGAGGTGAGAGAAGCTGGGATGCATTCACGGATGCACCATATGATGGAGTCCAGAGTACAAGACAGTAGAAGATGAGGCTGGTGAAGTACTGGTCAAATCATGGAGGGCCTTGTACGCCAGCTAAGAAGTTTGGCCTATCTCCTGAAGGCAACGGGGAGCCACTGAAGAGGTCAAAGCAGGAGAATGACATCTTTAGATTTATCTTTTAAAAAGACTGTTCTGACTGCTTTATAGAGAATGTGCTGGAGGGTGCATGGCTGAAGGCTGGGATATCAGTTAGGAAAGTAAAGCAGTACTCTGTGTTGGAGACAGCGAGGGCCTAAATGAGCCACTGGCAGAGAGGTGGACAGAGTCGATATATTACAGAAGCAAAACCAGGCAGAATTGGTGCTACCCTAGATAGAGGGGGTAAAGGAAAAGAGAAGGCATTAAGGATGACATCCAAGTTTCTAACTTGATCAACTGCCCAAGTCGGGTAGTTGGGGTGAGAGCGTAGAAGTTGAGGGAGAGGCAGTGGTGAATTCCACTTCAGGCACGTTATGTGTGATGTACCTGTGATCCAGGAGGAAATGTCCAGGAAGCTGATGGATCAACAGGAACCCAGTCAGGAACCCAGAAGGAAAATCTAGAATGGAGACACGGATTTTGGAATCATCAGCATACAAGTAGTAAATAAAGCAGAAAAGTGACATTGGTGATGACTGGGAGACAGCCTGGAGGCCTGAACAGAACACAGACTTTGGAAGTAAGCAGGACCAAGTTAGAATCCTGGCTTCTCGATCTCCCTCAACCATCATCTCCTCAAATGTAAAACAGAAATAATACCACTTATTCCAAAGTGTTATTGTACAGATCACACACCCCCCCCTCCATATAGAAAGGCACACACTACTACAGTGTAAGCCTCTCCAGAATGTGAGCCCCATGGTGGGGGGGGGGCGTGTCTTTGTCTGTTTTGTTCAGTGTTGGAACAGAACCTGGAACACAGTGGGAGCTCAATAAAAAACTATTAAATAAATGAATGTAGGTTAACTCTCTTCCCTCTTTCCCTTGACTAAATAATCCCCGAGATTCTTTTCTCCCTTGGCTTTGAAAATGCATGATAGTCCAATCACTCCACTTTACTGACCTTTTCAGCGTCCTCCTTCTATTAAGTGTTACTAAGGCTCAGTCCCTAGTCCTCTCGTTATAGTCAACATCTCAGTGACCATCACCTCTGGCTCAGTTATCACCTTTGTCCGAATGAATCATAAATCTAAACCTCCTATTCCTCACCCACAGTTTAGTCTATATTTACAATGCATCTCCAGTTCAATGTCTTGCTGACAGTCAAGACAA
Source organism: Tapirus indicus (assembly GCA_031878705.1). NCBI lineage: Eukaryota > Metazoa > Chordata > Mammalia > Perissodactyla > Tapiridae > Tapirus > Tapirus indicus. The sequence goes on from CM062932.1 coordinate 11,976,475, forward strand.
ATCAAATGGATAAAAATGAACTCATCATTTTTGCTTCTAAGCTTACTCCCTTCTTACTATCCATTTCTGCCCAATGACTCATTTTCATTGAACAAATATTTATTGTGAGCCTATGTATTCAGGCACTGTTCTAGGCCCTGGGATACACCGGTGAACAAGACCAAGTCCCTGCCCTCCTGGGACTTGTATTCTAGGGGTTTTTAAGTCAGAAAAACAGTAGTTTAGCGCTGCCTAAAGTGTGATCCACACACCAGCAACATCAGCCACACCCAGGAGCTTGGTAAAAATGCAAATTGTCAAGCATCATCCCAGACTTACTGAGTCAGAGACTGTGGGGAAGGGGCGCCGCAACTGTGCTTACTAAGCTGCCCAGGTGACTCTCAGGTATACTACAACTTGAGAACTCCTCCCTCTCTATCCCCTCGATCTGTACTGACCACCTCACTCTGAAAACTGTTCCAACCCCATTTTAATCCAGCACCTTCTCACCTCATCCTTAGATTGCTGTAAAATCTCTAAACATGCTTTCTGGCTCCAATCCATGCTGACAACACTCAGATGAAATCATTTTCTAAAACACTGCTTTCACTGACACCAATGATCAAAAGTTTACCATGAATTTTCTATCACCTATTAAAGGACATAATAGCTTCTTTTTGACTTACAGAGCCATATTAGTATCCCAGGACTGCTTGTAACAAAGTATCACAAATTGGGTGGCTTAAACCCCCAGAAACTTGTTCCTCTCACAGTTCTGGAGGCTAGAAGTCTGAAATGAAGGTGTTGGCAGAGTTGCTTCTTTCTGCAGGCTCTAAGGGATAACCGTTCCACGCCTCTCTCCTAGCTTCTGGTGACAGCTAGCAATCCCTGTGTTCCCTGCTCTGTAGACGCATCACTCCAATCTCTGCCACCATCTTCACGTGACACTCTCCCTGTGTCTGTCTCTTCACACGACCATCTTCTTATAAAGACACCAGTCATACTGAATTAGGGGCCCATTCTACCCCAGGGTGACTTCATCTTAACTAATTATACCTTTAACAACTTTGTTTCCAAATAAGGTTATATCCTGAGGTACTGGGGGTTAGGACCTCAACCTATCTTTTTGGGGGACACAGTTCAACCCACAACAATAGCACTACTCTATGATTCATCTAAGAACAAACCTATGCTCTCGAATCCTCACTTTCCCATCTACTGTGCTTCTCCCCATTCTGTCCCTTTGCCCATGACTCTCCTGTGTGATGATGTTCCTCCTTTCCTCCATCTACATCTAGAATCAAGAACTCAAACGGCTGCAGGAGGCCAGGCACTTAATCAGGAGAGAAGCAAACTAGGTGATAAATGACAACGGATACTTTGTTTCAGTGTCAGGGAGATGACAGAGACTAATGGGGACTGAGGATCTGGAAATTTTATGCTGAGTCTAAAGAAGGGAGCGGCTACTCAACTCCTGTTCACTGCACCATGCAGGCATGTGGGCCCCGTCTGGCCACATCTGATTTTTGAAGAGATGCTGAAAATGTAGATTTTGTGTGAGTGGATATGAAAGAAATTTCTTGATTTGAAAATGTTGGCCATTAATTCAAATAAAAACAAACCACACGAGCCAAGAAAATGTGTCTATAGTCCAATCTGGCACAAGGGCCATCATCTTCAACCTCTGATTTACACAAATACTTCCCACCTCAGTTAATACCTTCTAACCATTTTGATCCTTTTTAATTCATATTCATGTGCATGCATTAGGTGATGCTAAACAAAGATAGAGTCCCTTCCTAGACAGGGGCCTGGAAGACAGACAGACACACGCACAAGAAGATAATAAGTGCTTATGAATTAGATACTAAACAAGCCCTAGCTAAATAAGCTAAAAAAGATGGAGGTAGGGAGGTGGCAATCCTCGAAGGCTTCCCAAAGGAAATGACTTTTGAAGCTACTCCTAAAAGGATATGCAGACCTTTACAAAAGAGAGACCAGCCTAAATCCCTCTTCATGAACTGCAGCAATCCGAATATTTTAGATCAAGTATTAAAACATGCCTGAACAATGCAGTTCATTCCTATGGTTCGGTCTACTCTCCCCAACGGGCTGTCAGTAATTCCCGGAGCATGGAAACCAGATCTTGTAAGTTACATCTACAAACGCGCCTGGGGCCGCGTCCGGCCAGGAATAGGGTCAATTTATGGCTGAAGGTTGATTCCGGGCCTGGGCGAGATGCAGTTTGCGGTACCCACGGGAGGGAACCGGAGCAGACGAGGCTGGGGGACGCGGCAGGGGGAGGGCCGGGGGCGGGGCACGCCGAGACCCAGAAGAGGGCCAAGGGCATAGAGGGCCCAGCCCCGCGCGCCACGCACCTCCCTCCCCGAGGCCCCAGCTTCTCCCCACTCGGAGGAATGAGGGGCCTGGCGCCTGCCTCCGCCTCGCTTCCCTGAGGGACTCCGGCGCCGGGGCCCAGCTCTGCGAACGCAGCGGGCTCTCACCTCCAGGCCACCCCCAGCCTCCCGCTCCACCGGGGCCCCTCACGACCGCCATCGCGCAGCCCCCGCTGCTCACTCGGGCGCGGCTCCGCCACCTCGGACACCGCGCCCGCGGCCGGCGGCCACTTCCGGCGCGCTCCCCAAAGCGGCGGTACCCGCGCCGCCGGGCCGGCAGTGCTTGCCGATCCGCGTGCGCGCCCCCAGGCTGCCTCCCGCGGGCTCGGGTCTCTGCACTGCGCAGACTCGGCCGGCTCCGCCGCCGGCTCGGTCTCGCGTGAGTCGACTGCTGGAGGGTCCCGCGCCGCGCAGGTTGGTGCACCTGCCCGCGCGGCGCTACGTGAGCGAGGTTACCACCGAGACGCGGAGTCCTCCGGGGCTCCTAGATTTGCCTGAAGCCACGCTTTGGCCCCTTGGTCTGGGTGGGCGACCCCGTCAAATCATTTTACATTTTTGTTCTATTTAATCTTTTTCTTTTTTCCCTGCATGGCTTTGCGGTCTCATTGATTGATGCTTTATATTGCAACGCCCTGTCAAAGGCTAGGCGATACAGAGGGAAACAAGGATAGCGTAATGTTTAAAAGGGCAAGTTCTGAAGTGAGAAAGTCAGACGCTCAAAGACAGAATCGCAGAACCGCCGCTCATGGGCTGTGTGACTTTTGGCAAGTTACTTAACCTCTCTGAGTCCCATTTAATGGATCATCCTTTTTCCTCACTGATTTTAAATGCTGTCTTTATCGTTAACTGAGTTTACATATGTACTTGTTATGTATTTTGGGTGTGTTTCTGTCCACTTATCTGTTTGTCTCTTTCCTTGATAATAAACTTATAATTACTATTGTGAGCTTTTAAATATGTTTTAAAATCTGGTAGGGCTAGTCCTGTCTTCATTTACTCTTCTTTTTTCAGAAAAGTTGTACCCATGAATGTTTTCTTGTATTTCTTTTTCTTTTAGTTTTCATTTTTATTAATGTCTTAATAGTTTATAACATTGTGGGGTTTTACCTGTATATTATTTTTTGTCTATCACCATGTGGATACATCCCTTCACCCCTTGTGCCCACCCCCCACCCCTTCCCCCTGGTAACCACCAACCAGTTCTCTCTGTCCGTATGTTCGTTTATATTCCATGTAAGAGTGAAATCATGTGGTGTTTGTCCTTCTCTCTCAGGCTTATTTCATTTAACATAATATCCTCTAGGTCCATCCATGTAGTTGCAAATGGGACAATTCTGTCTTTTCTTATGGCTGAGTAGTATTCCATTGTATGTATATACCACATCTTTATCCAGTCATCAGTCGAGGGACACTTAGGTTGCTTCCACTTCTTGGCTATAGTGAATAGTGCTTCAATGAACATAGGGGTGCATAACCCTCTTGTGATGGTTGATTTCATGTCCGTTGGGTAGATGCCCAAGAGCGGGATTGCTGGATCATAAGGTATTTCTATTTTTAATTTTTTGAGGAGTCTCGATACTGTTTTCCATAGAGGCTGCACCAGTTTGCATTCCCACCAGCAGTGAATGAGGGTTCCCATTTCTCCACAACCTCTCCTCAAAAACCTCAAAAAACAAAATTTTGTTGTTTCTTGTCTTGGTGATTATAGCCATTCTAACGGGTGTAAGGTGATATCTTAGTGTAGTTTTGATTTGCATTTCCCTGATGATTAGTGCTGTTGAACATCTTTTCATGTGTCTATTGGCCATCTGTATATCTTCCTAGGAAACATGTCTGTTCATATCCTCTGCCCATTTTTTGATTGGGTTGTTTGTTTTTTTGTTGCTCAGTTGTGTGAGTTCTTTATGTATTATGAAAATTAATCCCAGATAAATGATTTGCAAATATTTTCTCCCAGCTGGTGGGTTGTCTATTTATTTTGATCCTGGTTTCATTTGCCTTGTAGAAGCTCTGTAGTCTGATGAAGTCCCACTCATTTATTTTTTCTTTTGTTTCCCTTGTCCAAGTAGACACGGAATCTGAAAGGATCCCTTTATGACCAATGTCAATTACTGTACTGCCTATATTTTCCTCCAGGAGTTTTATAGTTTCAGGTCTCACTTTCAGGTCCTTAATCCATTTTGAATTGATTTTTGTGTATGGTGATAGGAGATGGTCAACTTTCATTCTTTTGCATGTTGCTGTCCAATTTTCCCAGCACCATTTATTGAAGAGACTTCCCTTTCTCCATTGTATGTTCTTTGCTCCGTTGTCGAAGATTAGCTTCCATAGGTGTGTGGTTTTATTTCTGGGCTTTCAATTCTGTTCCATTGATCTCTGTGTCTATTCTTGTACCAGTACCATGCTGTTTTGATTACTATAGCTCTATAGTATATTTTGAAATCAGGGATTGTGATGCCTCCAGCTGTGTTCTTTTTTTCAGGATTGCTTTTGCTATCTGGGGTCTTTTGTTGCCCCATACGAATTTCAGTATTTTTTGTTCTATTTCCATGAAAAATGACATTGGGATTCTTATTCGGATTGCATTGAATCTGTAGATTGCTTTAGGTAGTATGGACATTTTAACTATGTTTATTCTTCCGATCCATGTGCATGGAATATTTTTCCATTTCTTTATGTCTTCCTCAATTTCTTTCAATAGTGTCTTATAATTTTCATTGTATAGATCTTTCACCTCCTTGGTTAAATTTATTCCCAGATATTTTATTCTTTTTGTTGCAATTGTAAATGGGTTTGTCTTTTTGAGTTCTCTTTCTATTAGTTCATCATTAGTGTATAGAAATGCAACTGATTTTTGTAAGTTGATTTTATACCCTGCCACTTTGCTGTAGTTGTTGATTATTTGTAGTAGTTTTCCAATGGATTTTTTTTTGGTTTTCTATGTATAAGATCATGTCGTCTGCAAATAGTGAGAGTTTCACTTCTTCATTGCCTATTTGGAGTCCTTTTATTCCTTCTTCTTGCCTAATTGCTCTGGCCAAAACTTCCAGTACTATGTTGAATAAGAGCAGTGAGAGGGGGCACCCTTGTCTTGTTCCTGTCCTCAAAGGAATGGCTTTCACTTTTCCCCCGTTGAGTAGGATGTTAGCTGTAGGTTTGTCATATATGGCCCTTATTATGTTGAGGTACTTTCCTTCTATACCCATTTTGTTGAGAGTTTTTATCATGAATGGATGTTGGATCTTGTCGAAAGCCTTCTCTGCATCGATTGAGATGATCATGTGGCTTTTATTCTTCATTATGTTAATGTGGTGTGTCACGTTGATTGATTTGCGGATGTTGAACCATCCCTGTGTCCCTGGTATAAAGCCCACTTGGTCGTGGTGTATGATCTTTTTGATATATTGCTGTATTCGGTTTGCCAATATTTTGTTGAGGATTTTTGCGTCTATGTTCATCAGTGATATTGGCCTGTAGTTTTCCTTCTTTGATTGTCCTTGTCTGGCTTTGGTATCAGGGTGATGTTGGCCTCGTAGAAGGTGTTAGGAAGTATTCCATCTTCCTCTATTTTTTGGAATAGTTTGAGAAGAATAGGTGTTAAATCTTCTTTGAATGTTTGGTAAAATTCTCCAGGGAAGCCATCTGGTCCTGGGCTTTTATTTTTTGGGAGGTTTTTGGTTACTGTTTCAATCTCTTTACTTGTGATTGGTCTATTCAGATTCTCTATTTCTTCTTCATTCAGTTTTGGGAGGTTGTATGTGTCCAAGAATTTGTCCATTTCCTCTAGGTTGTCCGATTTGTTGGCATAAAGTTTTTCATAGTATTCTATGATGTTGGATACATGGCTTGTATTTCTGTGGTATCCATTGCAATTTCTCCTCTTTCATTTCTAATTTTATTTATTTGAGTCTTCTCCCTTTTTTTTCTTAGTGAGTGTGGCTAAGGGTTTGTCAGTTTTATTTATCTTCTCAAAGAACCAGCTCTTTCTTTCATTGATCCTTTCTACTGTTTTTTTTTTTTTTGTTTCAATTTCATTTATTTCTGCTCTGATTTTTTTATTTCCCTCCTTCTGCTGATTTAGGGCTTTGTCTGTTCTTCTTTTTCTAATTCTATTAGATGCGGTTTAAGGTTATTTATTTGGTCCCTCTCAGGACCGCTTCTGCTGCGTCCCATATGAGTTGGTATGGTGTATTTTCTTTTTCATTTGTCTCCATATAGCTTTTAATTTCTCCTTTAATTTCATCAACGATCCATTGGTTGTTCAGTAGCATGTTGTTTTGTCTCCACATCTTTGTCCCTTTCCCAGTTTTTTCCTTGCAGTTGATTTCTAGTTTCATAGCATTATGATCAGAAAAGATGCTTGTAATAATTTCAGTCTTCTTAAATTTATAGAGGTTTGCCTTGTTTCCTAATGTCTGGTCTATCCTTGAGAATGTTCCATGCACGGTTGAGAAGAATGTGTAATCTGCTATTTTTCGGTGGAGTGCTCTGTATATATCTATTAAGTGCATCATGTCTAGTTTTTAGTTTAAGTCCATTATTTCCTTATTGACTTTTTGTCTGGATGATCTATCCATTGATGTGAGTGGGGTGTTAAGATCCCCTACTATTATTGTGTTATTGTTAATATCTCCTTTTAGGTTTTTTAGCAGTTGTTTTATGTACTTTGGTGCTCCTGTGTTACCCAATATAGATATTTATAAGTGATATGTCTTCTTGGTGAAGTGTCACTTTTATCATTACATGTTGCCCTTCTTTGTCTCTCATTACTTTTTTTATCTTGAAGACTTCTTTGTCTGATATAAGTATGGCAACTCCTGCTTTCTTTTGTTTGCCATTAGCTTGGAGTATCGTTTTCCATCCTTTTACTTTGAGTCTGTGTTTGTCTTTATCACTGAGACGTGTTTCCTGGGGCAGCAAATTGTTGGATCTTGGTTTTCGATCTAGCCTGCCACTCTGTGTCTTTTGATCGGAGAATTCAATCTGTTTACAATTAGAGTGATTATTGATATATGAGGGTTTAATGTTGCTAATTTGTCGTTCATTTTCTGGTTCTTTTGCATTTCCTTCATTTCTTGTGCCATGTGTTTTGGACTGCCAATTCAGTTTGGTAGTTCTGCATGATGATTCTCTTAGTTTTTCTCTTTATTTGTCTTATGTGGTTCTATTCTGGTTATTTGTTTAGTGGTTACCGTGAGGTTTATATAAAAGATCTCCTCAATAAGATAGTACATTTTCAGATGCCTCTTGTTTCCTTAGACTAAGTAGATTCGATCCCTTTCCTCTTCCCCTTCTTATTTGTTGTTGTCACTACTTATTCCATCTTGTGTCGTGAGTGTTTGTTTACAGTGATGAGCTTAAATTCATTTTTGATGTTTTCCAACTGTAGTTTTTCTGGCTTAGTCTCCTTGTTTTTCTCCTTGCTCAAAACTTTGTATCCCCTTTTTCTTTTGTTTTTTTTTTTTTTCAGGCCTAAGGGCCTTCTTGAGCATTTCTGGTAGTGGGGGTCTTGTGGTGGTGAACTCCCTTAGCTTTTATTTATCAGGGAGAATTATTATTTCTCCATCACATTTGAAGGATATTTTTGCTGGATAAAGTACTCTTGGCTGAAGGTTTTTGTCTTTCATGATTTTGCGTATATCATTCCAGTCTCTCCTAGCCTGTAGAGTTTCTGTCGAGATATCAGCTGAGAGCCTGATGGGGTTTCCTTTGCATGTTATTTTGTTTTTTTGTTTAGCTGCCCTTAATATTGTTTCCTTGTCACTGACTCTTGTTAATTTAGCTATTATGTGGCATCGCATTTGTCTATTACTGTTTATATATTTAGGTGATCTATTGATTTCATTCACTGTTATTTCCATCTCTTTCCCTAGGTTTGGGAAGTTCTCAGCTATTATTTCTTTGAACAAACTCTCTGCTCCTTTTTCTCTTTCTTCTCCTTCTGGAATACCTATTATCCTTATGTTACTTTTCCTCAGTGAGTCTGATATTTCTCTAAGAATTTCTTCATTTCTTTTTTAGTCTTAGTTCTCACTCCTCCTCTATCTAGAGCATTTCTGTGTGGCTATCCTTGATAATGCTCATTCTTTCCTCCATGTCACCAGTTCTGCTCTTTAAAGACTCCAGGTTTTCCATTATCTTGTCCATCATGTTTTTCATCTCCAATATTTCTGATTGGGTTTTCTTTACGGTTTCAATCTCTTTTGTGAAGAAATCCCTGAATTTGTTGATTTGTTTCTCTGTGTTCTCTTGTATTTCATTGAGTTTGTTTATGATAGCTATTTTGAATTCTCTGTCATTCAGATTATAGATTTCTGTGCCTTCAGGGTTGGTTTCTGCGTGTTTGTCATTTTCCTGTTGGTCTGTAGCCTTAAGATACTTTTGCATAGGGGCTGCTGATTTACCTTTGCTATTCTTCATCTTGAAGATGGTCCTGCAGTTTCCACTTGCTGCCAGTGGGTGGAGGTCATGAGCGGTGTGCTCTGAGCCTACTGCAGTCCCGGAGGCATTGTGCTGAAGCACAGGGCGTGTAGGGAAAGGGGTTCTCTCTTTCATCTGCCTGACCCCGGGGCTTCCTTTCTGGCTCTCTTGGGGCATTTACCACACCCCAGAAACAGTCTGTTGTTGCTTCCCAGTGGGGATCTCTCAGCAGTCTGTGAGAACACCTGGAGGGTGATAGTTTTCCCTGCAGAGGGCCATGCCTCCCGCCTCTCTGTGTAAGCTGTGCTGTCTGTCTTTGCGTATTGATTGGGGAGGGAGAGTAAATCTCCTTACCTCTCCTCACGTCCTTTGGGGCTTCCCGTGCCTCCACCGTCAGATGTACTGCTGCAAGGTCTCTTATCTGTTGGTATGCGAATGATGTTTTTGTTGTGTCTTAGGGGGCAGAGATTCGGAGGGAATCTCACTCCACCATGATGCTGACGTCCTTCTTGTATTTCTTATATTACTTTTAAAATAACAAAATGAAGGGTTTTTTATTTTGGTTTTGATTTTAAGAACCAAGAGCTGCTTAAGCCAGAAGAATGAAAATTGAGGGTCCAAGGAAGGACAGTAGCTACATTTTTGTTGAGAAATATAAAGTCACATTAAGAGTGGTTTATTTTGGCTTTTTAGTCTTTTTCTTTTTTTAAGAACCAAGACCTCTTCTTTCTGATCTCTTCTGGGTTTAGCATGCTGTCCCTGTCAGCAGTGCGGATTCATTATGCAATTCATTTGTTCTACAAATATGTATGGAGTGCCCACTCTCTGCCAGGCACTGGTGATACAATGAATGTTGAGCAAAACTGAAGGGCCTCTCATGGAACTTAAAGCCACATGGAGAAGAAGTGTAAAGAATTCCACGAATAAATATAAAGTGATTAACTGTGGTGAGTGCTATGCTGGAGAGTACATAGCACCCTAAGAGCTTATAAAAAAGATTTGACCTACACAGGAAGGTCTGGGAAGGCTTTCTGGAATCAGGCTTTCACTGAAGAGTTGGGCAGATGAAGGATGATAAAGTAATAGAAACCCAGCTCTAACTTGAGCATAACTTGGCTCATGTACCGGGAAAGTCCAGGGGGTAGACTGGCTTTGGGAAAGGCCAGAATTAAGGAATTTAAGCACTGTCATCAGGACTCCTTTCTCTCCAGCACTTAATTTTGCTTTTCCCTGTGTTGACGTCATAGATCTTTTTCCACCTGAAGATATGTTTCAGTGCCCAGGACTTCAGAAGGAGAGCCTCTATAGCAATTACAGAAAAGGGACTCTGACTGGTTCTGCTTGGATCACATGTCTGACCCTGGACCAATCTCTGTAGCCAGTGGTTGAGGTACTCTGATTGGCCAGCTTAAATTACCTGCTGGAATAGGGAAAGGGAGCAGTGTTACTACAAGATCCATCAGGTGATGGAAAGAAAAGACAGTTTTTTTGTTGTTTTTGTTTATCCCAGAAAAATGAGACAGCCCTTTGGTCAGGCAAAGTAGCAGATGTCTACTGTGGGAGGCTGTAGGGGGAGAGCATTACAGGGAGCAGGAACTACACGTGCAAGGCCCTGTGGCAGCTGGCAATGCCTTGGAGAAACTGAGGGCCAGTGTGGGTGGACAGCAGAAGGGAGCACAGTGTGGCGTCAGATGAGCTTGGAAAGATTATGCCACAGCACAGAGCATCTGGAAAGCCATATGTAGACGTTTGGCTTTATCCTAAGGGCAACAGAGATCTGTTAGGGGTTAAACTGGGCAGGGTACCTGGGTGTGAGGAGGGGGAGCCACAATCTCACTACAACTGCCCGAGACCCCAAGCCAGAACTGCCCAGTCCAGACCCTTGCGGATTCCTGACCATAGAAACTGTGAGAGAGAATGACATGATTGTTATTGTTTTAAGCCGGTAAATTTTGGGGTGATATGTTATGCTGCGATAGATAACCAGAACAGGAAGCATCTATCACGATCATGCCATCAGCTTTGTATCAGTTTTCTCTGCCATATTCTCATTTGTCAATGGCTTTGCTTGTGATTCAAGCAATTTCCCCCATCACTTTTATGTACTCTGTGAAATCCTTCTTTTGCTGGAAGATTTGCAATTTTACTTTGTAATAAATCTTCATTGTACAGTATTTTTATTTTATTATATAATGTTTACATCGCCTGAGGGACAAGATGTTAACTAGATAAATGGGGATAGACATGAATATTAAGTGAGGAGGGATTTTTGCAAAGGGACTAACTGGAAGTCGATGGGTGAATAATTTCATGTTTTGATGAATTTTCTCTACCCAGGCTCATAATTGTGGAGATTTAGATAATGAATATTTGAAAAACGAGGACCCCAAGTAATCATCTTTAGAGCAGGGCTGTTTCCTTGGTGATAAAGGGTAAAGAGACGTGAATCCCTTCATTGTCAGTGCAATAATTTTAGGTTGCCTTTGAAACCTTCATAATTCACCATGGCTTCATTGTCATAGTTATTAATGTTCTAGAATCACAGGGATGGAAGGCCCCCTGAAGATCATAGCCTTCTATATCGTTTTTGAGCATAATCAGCCTTCCTTCCTCCCTTCTGTCTTCTCTCCTTCCCTCCCCACCTTCTTTCCACAATATTTATTGGGCTCCCATATGTGCTAGGCATTGAGGATACAGAAGTGAACAAAAACAGGTATTAAAAAACAAGGGCAATGAATGTGTGTATTTCCTTCTCAGCAGCAAGTATTTGTTGAGAGTTACTATGCACTACTATTTTTTTCTATATGCAGTTTAAAAAATCTCTCACCATGTAAATCAGAGACCAAGAAAAATCAAGAAAAGAGGAGAGAAAGAAAAAGATCTTTAAATAAAGAAAATAATCTGTTAACTTGTTTTAACCATTGTTTTTGTCTGTTTGGTCTGAGAAACATTAACAAATTTACCTAAATTATCTTAAGAAAATTCTCCAATGTACATGCAAATTACAGGGGTAACAAAGAGGTCTACATTGCTTATCTCATTTCTAGAAAGACCTTTAAGTAAATGGCTCAATTTTCTGTCTGAATTACAGACTACCCCCAAACAAAATATGGGCAAAATATAGTTATTTTTTCTTAACAGCAACGGCTGTTTTGCCCATAATGTGTAGACTTCCTAATACACCACTAGGTGGCAGTGGTTTGCAGCCCGTAGTGATAGATCAAAACATCTTAAATACACCTTATTTTTAGACAACAGAAAAATAAGCTTACTAGTTATACAAGAATCACATGGCTTTTGGCCTTTCCTACCCTGTAAACTAAAGGTCTACATCTGTGAAAAGATGTCCACAAAATAGGGTTAAATTTTAAAGCAAGTTGCAGAACAATATGCAACTCCCTTTCTCCTTTGATGGCTCTCTCGCTTCCTCCCCGCTTCCACAAATATTTACTGAGCACCCACCGTGTGCCAACACCTTCTAAGTCACTGGAAATACGATGGTGAGAAAATCAGCATTAGTGCAGCCCCCATGGACTTTGTAGTCTCCTATAGGTGGACAGATACACTTCTCATTATAACAATACTACGAAGAACATCTTTATATATGTGCTTGAGTTTCTCTAGGGCAGTGGTTCTCAAAGTGTGGTTTGGGCCATGAGATCAAAACTATTTTCATAATAATACTAAGATGTTATTTACCCTTATTTATGCTTACTCTCTCATGAATGAACAGTGGAGCTTTCCAGAGGCTACATGATGATGATGTTGCAACAGATTGCAGAAGCAGATATGAGAATCTGGATGTTTTCTATTAAGCCAGACATTAAAGAGAGTCACAAAAATATAACACAATGTCACTCTTTCACTAATTTTTTTGTTTGGGAAAATAGAATTATTTTAATAAAAATGTTATATTAACATGACTGGATTTATTGTTATTTAAAATGAGTTAATAAATATTTTAATTCTTTCTCAGTTTTAATTTCCACTGAGGTAAATATCAATAGATATTTTCTGCATATACTCTTTGGTGTCCTCAGTCATTTTTAAGAGTGGAATGGAGACCTGGTACCAAAAAGCCTGAAAGCTCCTGTTCTGGGGTATGTATCCTGAAGTGGGGTTGCTGGGTCATGTAGGGTGTCCACACTTTTTAAAACTTATTTTTTATTTATTTGTTTATTTATTTACATTTTTCTGTGAGGAAGCCTAGCCCTGAGCTAGCATCCATTGCCAATCCTCTTTTTGCTGAAGAAGACTGGCCCTGGGCTAACATCCATGCCCATCTTCCTCTGCTTTATATGGGACGCCGCCACAGCATGGCTTGACAAGTGGTGCATCAGTCCCTGCCCGGGATCCAAACGTGCGATCGCCGGGCCACCAGAAGCAGAGCACGCAAACTTAACCGCTACACCACCGGGCCGGCCCTGACACTTTCAATTTTAATAGACTTTGCCAAATTGCTCTCCAAAGCGGCTAAAGCTGACCTTTTTAAAAAATCTGTGTATAGTTTTTTTTCAGGCATATCTCAAAATGTAAAGAATTGTGGAATTATTATTAAACTAGATGAGTAATACAACAGAGGTTTGATCTTTGAAATATTGATTGAATAGCTTTTCTAAACAGTAGTGAGAAATGCAGGGCAATATTTATTTTTAGTATACTCAGAGGGAGTTTTTCTTGGTCACCGAGAATAGCACTGTAGAGTGTCAATGTTAAATGTATCGGAAAATTTATTTTTGTTTGGTGCCTCATGGGAGGTAGAGGTGTAAAATTTATGCAAATAAACTTTTTTTTTTAACCATCAGGGGAATTTCATTTTTCTTAAATTCTACCTTCTGCAAATTTTTGTTAAAACCTAAGCCATGTTCCATTGACACCCAATCTGTAACAAAATGCTGAGGCATCTAATGTTAAAAAAATTTTTTTTCAAAGGCTGATAGTTTATAGGTCACTTTATAAGTGACCAAGTTTAAGCAATTTTGTGTTGTTTTTTGATTGTAGAATATTAAAATTGTTCAAGTGTAGCTGATCTAAAACTTTAGCTGCACTAAATTTTGGCAGCAAGATGTGGGTAAATATAAAAACTGAGTTTTACAGTTGAAGGGCCAAGATGCAACAATATTAACTGGCTGTTTCTTACAATGGTTTTGCACATGGTGATTTGCATACCGTGCTCATAAAATAAAATGTGGCCACAGTCCATTGTTACCTGTCTATTTATGGTGGAGGGCTGTGGGTGACCAAGTGCTAATCTAGATGAGCTTTCATCCTGCTGCTTGGCCACGGCAGATGTGCACCCAGGGAAAGCGGATGGGGTAGGTTAGAGACTGAAGCACATTACCATTCGGGAGACATGTCTGGGCAGTAATAATGCTACTGATGCAACATGCGTCACAGAACAAATGGAAATTGTTTTTTGTTTGTTGTTAGAAGACTTTCCAGCCACCAATGGGGCTAACTGAGGGAACTGTGTCTTCAGTAGAGGAGATCTGCTGTGTTTATTTGTGTCGATAGGCTCCCAGCAGGTAATGGTCTCTGAAGCTGTTGATCCAGGAGTGAACATGTTTGAATGTGGAATTCTACATGGGGGATCCTTTTCAAGCCTTTTGGATTACTGACTTTACTTGGATCACTTTAAGCAGTAAAGAACTTAAAATAATCTAATTCAGTTTATTTCATAGCAGAAAATGAGACCTAGGAAGGATCACTTATTCATATATTCATTTGAAAAATATATATATACATTTTTTGGTGAGGAAGATTCACCCTGAGCTAACATCTGTGCCCACCTTCCTCCATTTTGTATGTGGGACACCGCCACAGCATGGCTTGATGAGCGGTGCGCCGGTCCGCGTCCAGGAACCAAACTCCGGGCCGCTGAAGCAGAGCTCTCGAACTGAACCACTATGCCACCGGGCCGACACCAAAAAATAATTTTTAACACTCACTCTGTGAAAACACTGACCTAATCATGAATAAGTAGGGTGAACATGTAATTTATCATCCAAACAAGGACACTTCTGAGAGTGAAAAGGGGTACTACTACTAATAATACCAAGACATCAAACAAAAGCCAAAATTGTCCTGGGCAAACCTGCATGTAGTCACCCTGAGACATAATCCTAAATCTCAAGGAGCCCAGCATCTAATGAGGAGAGATGTGTAACCACAAGATGGAGATCATTATGCATTGCGATGAGTGCAAGAGAAATGCTGAGGAAGGATGCCCCTGACCCCCTGAGGAAAGATCTCTCAGAGAAAGCGATGCCCCAGCTGGGTGCCAAGGGTTGAGTCGCAGTTTATCAGGTGGAGAAGGAGGGAAAGGGTGTTCTCAGCAGAAGGAAGAGAATATACAAAGCCTTAGCACCATTTTGATGCTCCCGTGGAGCTGCAAGTGGTTTCCCACGGGCATTGCATGGGGGGAGGAGAGGGGGAGCTGAAACAAGGCCAGTGGGGACCAGGTTATGAAGGCCTTGGCTGGTGCGCTAAGGAGTGTGGATTTTATCCTTGTGAACACAAGGGAGCCACTGAAGGATTTTAAGCAGGGCCATGACGTACTCAGATTTGTGTTTTAGAAAGTTCACTCTGACAGCAAGTGGGAGACGGATTGGAGGAGAGAACGGTCAAGGGATTTCTGTATTCAGCCAGATGAAAGATGATGAGATCAAGATTAGGCAGTGATGGTGGGGATGGGCAGAGTTGGAAGCATTTAAAGAATATTGGCTCATGTAACTAAAAAATTCAGAGGTTATGCCTGCATTAAGCACGACTACACACAGGAGCTCAAACAATGCCATAAGGATCTGGGTTTTTCCTTAGCTCAGCTCAGTGTCTTCTGTGACAGATTCTACCTTGAGAACTTATATCCCCTCAGCTTCAAATCCAGTGGGAAAGAACGCCTGCTCTGGTACTCAGAGCATCAACCAATCAGTCGCTGTGGCCAGGCAACGAGAGTCTCCGATTGGCCAGGCCGGGTCACGTGCTCTAGCCCTGAGTGGGGGATGAGGCTCCTAACAAACTGCACCAACTTGAGGGAAGAGGAAGAAGTGGATCCAACAGGAAAATCAGGGGCTTTTGCTGGAAAGAGTGGAATACATATTGGGGAAGTGAAGAACAAGCTTCCACCACGGAGGCAGAGCTGGGCTGACCCCCCCAGGACACTGCTCTGACCGCTGGCCCTTGGCAGCTCTGGAGAGGGCCACAGCACAAGGTCAGGAAAGGTCATCTTAGCGGGGGGTGGGGGGTCTTACCCTCTTTCTTTCAATTTCCACAGAGGAGAGTCCCTTTCTCTTCCTGTGAGGAGGAGAGAGGAGGGACTAACTTGACTGAGTTGAGTCCAAGACACTTGCTGAGAATCTAGATGGAGTTGTTTTGCCTCAAAAGGGAGAACAGGCTGCGACCCCTCTCTCTGACCCACATGCAGCTCCTCCTCCGTTTTCTCTTCCCAGGAAGTGGTGAGGTGATAATAAGAGGTTAGGGTGATAACGAGGACGCTCGTCTTTACCTCAGGCCTAAAGGACAGGCTCTACAGCCATCTTGTGTTTGGGTGATTTCAAGGTAAATTGCAGACGCTTCCCTGTAAATGCTTCAGTGTGCATGTCATTAACTAGAGTTTAATATTTGTTCACAGTTTTTTCTTTTGAGCTAAAATTTACTGACTTTGAAATGCAGAAATCTTCTGTGTATTCACTGAGTTTTGACAAATGCATACACCTGTGTAACTCACACCTGAAGGATTATTACCCAAGGGTGACCAGAAAAACCAATGGCACCTGCCTGAGATTTTATCCAAGAGGGTGGGGGAAAACCAGCCTGTCAGAGTGGGTTTCAAGGAACAGTGAGGGCGAGGAGGTGGAGGGAGGATAAAGCTCCCTATTACATCCCAGCAGTCCTGCCTGTTCAAAGTCACCGTTGGTTACATTGTACACTGAAGCCCTTAGAACTCTGACACAGAGTAGCGCTCAGTCACTGTCGGCTCCTGCTATTGTTGCTATTGCTGTTATTGTCATTATCCTCATCTGACTGGCAATCCTTTGTCTATCTTTATTGCTCAAAACCCTGTAGGAGAAGAAGGGTGAATGGTAGAATCTGGATACCACACCTTACCCTGAACTCCCTAACACCTCTGAGATTGTAACGGAAAAAAGAGCCAATAACGAATAGTGTTATTCGTGAAAGTGAACTGACCCAGGGAGATGGCAGGTTGGCTAGTCAGCAGCAGTTCCCTCCTTTTTCCTTGATGGCAAAGTCCACCTCCAGCCAGAAAGGCTGAAAATGCCCAATGTTCACTCCCCAGCGTTTCCTATAGCTGGGCATGTGAACCAATCCAGGCCAATGAGATAGTAGGGAAAGTTGCTGGGGGCTTCTGGGAAAGATTTTCCTCCGTAATAAAAAGAGCTACATGGGAGGAAATGCCCCTTTCCTTCCTAACTTTGAATATTATCATGTGAGAATGTGATGCGTGAAGCCATGGCAGCTACCTTGCCACCATGAGGGTAAAGCTAAGAGAATCAAAGAAAAGTCGGCCCATCCGCCTGCATCTTAGAGTTGCTCAATTCTAGAGTGCGTATCTCTAGACGTCTGTTTTGTGAGGTCATAAATTCCTCATTGTTGAAGTTACTTTTAGTTGGATAGTCTGTTCCTTGCAGCCGAAAGCATACTAACTGATACACAGGATTTGTAAAATTTGTTTCCGGTTATACCAGAGCATTTCCTGAAAACAATCTTATTTGGATCACAAAGAAGATCAGACTGTTAACTACTTTAAAGGAAACTATAATCCACTGATTTGTGATATGAGTAAACCATTAGTTCTCAAAACAGTTAAGGTGACAGAAGAGGAGTTGTTTTAAAATGATGGTTTTCAATATTTGTAGGGATTTCAACATCATCACAGTCATCTTCAGGCTCCATATAGCTCAGGACAGGAACTGTCTTCTTATTTCTAACTTTATATATGAGTGTGTAGCTGGTAGCTGACTTGGGGTTTCCTGTGGGGCTAGAATACACAGAAAGGTCCTGTGAAATCTTGATATATTTAATTCTATCATCCAAACTGGTAACAACTTTTTTAGCCAAATGGGTAAAAACGTGGCTTTATTACAGGTGCCCAGAGTAAAATCTCGACCAAATTACACATGCCCAGAGAAAAATGGCTTGTTTGTTTTTGTCAAACTGATTAGTAGATTTTCCATTAATGTTCAAATCCAAAAAGTATTTATTAAGTTCCAGGGTTTGTGCTGGATACTGGGGATATAGCAGTGAGCCAGACAAGTTCCACCCCAAAGGAGCTCCCGATTAGAAGGGAGGATGGAAAAGGAGCCAGGCAATTATAATGCAGAGGGAGAAGTGTTTCCTAGGGCCAGGTACAGGGAGCAGTGAGATCCCAGAGGCGTTCACTCATTCATTCAGTCAACATATTTATTGAGCATCTCCAAAGTGCCTGGGCACTGTGCTAGGAACAGAGAAAACAGAGTGTCTAGAGTGAGACGAGGGCAGGGACGGGGACAGAACCCTGAGGAAGACCAGCACTGAAGGGATGTTTCAGAGAGGGGGGCTCCCAAACAAGACTGACACAGGCCAGACAGGTGGTAGGAGAACAAGGAGACGGTGGTGTCCCAGAAACCAAGGAGGAGTTAACATTTACCTGGAATTTGCTTTTAACTTTTCTCACAGATGTAGACGGTTTATAGAAAATTTCTAAGAGGAGAGCATACATGTGAAATACTTCTATCCTTTAGCTTATTATTTTTTCCTCTAATTTGGGAAAAGAGTCCTCTCTCTGGCTGGTAGAATGCCAGAGTTCCATTAGGCCACAGTTAGAGACCCACTGGGCTACAGAAGGAAGTATTACCTGAAGCTGGAAGTCTCCGTGGAGTCTAGAAAGAGAGGACCCGGGAGAAGGCACATGTCCCCACTGGTCTGGCAGTGGTCGGGGGAGGAAGCTTCAAGCTTCAATCTGGTAGGAACACACCTTCCAGTTCTTGAGGAGGAGCTCAGTCCAAGTGACCCTCCTGGGCCTTTTCATCATTCAGCGTGCTCTCCCTGCAAGCCTGCTCTTTAGCTGGATTTCCCAGGGATTGCTTAGAAATCAGCCTCTTGTGAGTCTGGTTAGAAAGTATCCAGTCCTAGGGCTCTAGCAGATGAACTTGAAGGAACTGATGAGGTTCAGGAGCCTACAAGCTGACCTGGGCCCCTGCAAGGAGGGCAGTTGTCTAACAGACAGCAGCCCACTTCCCTGGCATCTCATTAACAGCAGCACGTTGCACTGGAATTTCTGCCTCCAGATGCTCAGGGAGAGGGATCTGGAAGGAAGGGACTTGGCACTGTTCACATAGCACTTTATCTAAGGGAGGAGGCAGTAATGAAAATGTTGGGGGAGGCCGCTGAGCCCCCTGAACTCTCATCTTGAATTTGCCATTTAATCGTCCCTTCTTTCCTGTTCCCTATGATTTTTCCCGGGGAAACCTACTTTTCCTGTAGCTCCCCCAATGCACACATTGCAAAATGACACCTCCTTGTATAACTTCTGTCCCTTGTTGAGTGTTGGGGGGACCAGGGAGCACAGGTGAGAACTTCAGTCTCTATGGTCAGTCTGGCCGATGTCACAGAGAGGCACTGGGGTGTGGGTGTGTGCTGGTGGGGAGGGTTTGCATGAACAAAACGCACTCCCGCTCTTGAAGAACCTACAAGGCTTGACGCAGTTCCTTGCGCACAAGAGCGCTCGGCTGTAACTACCACCCACAGCCCCTCAGTGTGTGAAGTGGGTTGGGTGGGTGGAGACAAGACCGTGTGCTCCATGGGGGCTGTGCTGGGGATGGGAGCCTGGGAGGCTCTGCGCAACCAAACCCCAAGATCTAAGATCACTTAGAACCGTACAAACGAGGGAAGGAAAGGGGGAAGAGTGCCGAGAACTGAGTGGTTTCTCACAGGTGGGAGCCCTGGAACCCAGAGGTCCTCCCCGTGGGACTCACTCAGCAGAAGCCCAAGGTCTGGCTCCTCTTGGTCTTCGAGGCTGGGCATCTGCATTTTTCCTCTGACTGCAGTCATCTGATCGCTGGCGCTCCTATGTCTAAGGTTCAGGAAGTGCTTATCTTACAGAGCTTCATAAATTGCCACTGGGTTTCGGGACCACATACCAACTGAAGTTCAACCACTCTTGATTGTTTTAAAATAAGTTGTGTGAACCCTCTTCAGCTTGCCAAAGAGGAGAAACGTTTGTTTCTAAGTGATGCTTTTCCATATTTGCAGGGATATCAACATCGTCATAGTCTTCTTCAGGCTCAATATAGCTCGGGATGGAAGTTTTCTTCTTATTTCTAACTTTTTCGACCAGTGTGTATGTAGCTGGCATCTGACTTGTGGTTTCCTGTGGAGCTAGAAAACACAAAAGGGTCCTTAGACTCAAAGCTATTGTGTGTTTCCATAATTTTGACCAAGTGGCTCAGCATGATTTTCATGGATGTTGGTGATCTTCCCACCTCTTGGTGGACCAGATCTCCATTTTACAGAGGAAACTGTGGCTCAGACATGACAGTTCCAAGATCTCCCAGGTGAGGAAATGGCAGATATTGGTCATACATCTTGACTCCCCGTCCCTCTGCCTAAGACTGCACTGTAGCGGGAACCACGAAACAGAAGCTTAGATAAGAAACCTCCCAGAGCCAGTAGCCCAATGAGTAGTGTTGTGTTTACAGATCCTAACTCTTTTAAGGAAGTGATACAAACCATATTTCCTTTACAGCACATCCCTCCTAATGACTTATACTCTTCTCCAGAACTATCCATAATTGCTCATGTTTGAATCTCTCTGCTAAGAAGGAAGGGGACAGTGGTGTTTTCAAAAGGTGGAAATAGTGGAGAACTAAAGTGGCTAGAGGAGGGATGATGAAATAGCCCAGCCCCACCTTTGATGGGGATTGGAACCGCCTCCACCACAATCTCATCTTTTCCTAAGAGAACCTGAAAAACTACCACCATTTCATTTCCTGCAGAGCCCTGCAGTTAGATGGATCTAAGTTAATATTCAGGCTCCAAGAGTCACTAGCTGTGTGACTGTGGGTAAGTCACTTAACTCCTCTGTGCTTCAGTGTCCTCATCTGTCAAAGGGGAATAATAATGTACCTGTCTCATAGAGTTGTTGAGAGGATTAAAGGAGATAATGCCTGTAAAGAGCCTAGCATGGGGCCTGACACACAGTGTGTGCTCAATGAATGTTAGCTAATATTATTATTGATCCATTCAATTGAAACATTTTATTAATTATCTACTAAGCTCCAGGTACTGTTCTCAGTGGTGTGTAAACAGTGGTGAACAAGACAAGACGGTTCCTATTTCCTGGAGTTTATATTTCTAGTGGAGGAGAGAGACAATAAACAAACAAACAATAAGTAAATAAGACTATTTCGGATAATTTCCGTAAGTTTCCTAGAGAAAATTAGCAGGATTACTTTAGATAGGGTGGTCAGGAATGGCCTCTTTGAGGTGGTGACATTTGAGCTGACACCTGAAGCGTGAAGTAAAGCCACATCTGTGAAGAGCTTAAGAACACTCCAGTCGAGGGAACCGGGCAGTTTTTCTGATAGGAAGTGTGAGAGGCCCAGGGACACCCCTACGTTCCTTTTTACTCGTGCTCCAAGCTGGGATTTGAATACTGATTTACATATTGAATATCAGGAGCATTGGTACTTATCCTGCCCCCCATTTAACTTTTTCATCTCTTTTAAACAGGATGCTGCCATGTGCACATCCTAGTGTTATGGACCGAACATTCGTGTCCCCACAAAATTCATACACTGAAGCCTTGACCTCCACCCCCAGTGTGGCTGTATTTGGAGATGGGGCCTCTAAGGAGGTAATTAAGGTTAAATAAGGGTTGGGCCCTGATCCCATGGTGTCCTTGTATGAAGAGACATCAGAGAGCTCTCGCTCTCCCTCTCTTCTCTACCCGTCACCCCCCACCCCCATGCACGCACCAAGGAAAGGCCATGTGAGGACACAGCAAGAAGGTGGCCCTCCACAAGCCAGAAGGAGAGCCCTCACTAGAAACCAAATCTGCTGGCACCTTGATCTTGGACTTCTAGCCTCCAGAATTCCAGAAAATAAATTTCTGTTGTTTAAGCCCCCTGTCTATGGTGTTTTGTTGTGGGCTGCCTGAGCTAAGACATTTGGATAGATGTGTTATCCTACCCTGAATGAAACTGTGATCAGCAAAATATACTTACAGGCATGTTCTGGAGAAAGCCCACTTCGGGGTGGCAGAGGGGGTAACTGAACTGGCGACTGATTAGTGACATTCCTGGAGAGAGAGAAAGAGGAGGAGTTAGTGTCTGGTTTTGACCATGCTCGCAGTCAATGGATTTAAAGGAAAACATCAAAGAAAATGGACAGGGTTGAACATTCAAATCCCGGTCCCTAAAAATTGGCGGCATTTCCTTTCCTTCCTAGGTCTGGCATCCCATTTGTAACTGGCACGCTAAAGAAACTGTTTCCTCTAGCCCAGGGAGCTGGCTTTGAGGGAAGGGAGTTGAAGCCCTGGGCCTTAGAGCATGGAGCACACCTTCCTGTGTTCACTCGAGCTGGATTAGGAGTGGGAGGGAAGCACCAGGTGTATTTTGATTTGCAAACAGATGTACTCCTAAAGCTATATGTACACACACCGTGTGACAGCAATTCCACCACTGGGTCTATACCCTACTGAACACATGCTTGCCTATGTTCACCAAAAGACATACCAGAATGCTCATAGCAGCACTATTTGTAACAACCCCAAACTGGACACTGCCCAAATGTCCTTCAGCAGCAGAATGGGTAAATTTATCATGGTACACTCCCACAGTGGAAGACTCTATAGCCATGAGAATGAACAGTCTACAACCACACATGATGAATCTCACAAAAAGTGATGAGCAAAAGAAGCCAAACACCAAATAATACATACCATGTAATTCCATTTACATAAAGCATAAAAACAAGAAAAAAACTAACCTATACTATTTCAGATAGTGGTTACCTTTGGGGTGTAATGGCTGAAAGGGAATATAAGGTGTTGAGGTGCTGGTAATTTTGTTTCTGATCTGGGTGCCAGCTACCCAGGTCTGTTCAGTTTGTGGAAATTCACGGAGTTGTACTCTTACCAATAGTCAGCCCTGGTGGTCTAGTGGTTAAGATTCGGTGCTTTCACCCCCCCCCCAACCCCGCCCAGGTCCAGGTTCATTTCCCGGTCAGGGAACCAACCACACCACTAGGAAGAAGGACCTGACCACCCACTTCCAAAAGCCTATGAATAGCAGCAGAGCACTGTCTGATAGAGCACGGACGGTGAGAAGATGGCGCAGAAAGACCAGGCAGGGTTCCACTCCGCTGTACACAGGGGTGAGAGAGTTGGAATCCACTCAACGGCAATAACAATAAACTCTTACCATGTGTACTTTTCTGTATTCATATCATACTTCAGTAAGAAGTTTTAAGAAAAAGATAGACTCCAAGAAAGCCTATTTACCTGGACCCCTATTTCCCTCTATGTACTCTGATTTCCAAACTGGTACTAGATTCTTCTGAGCCAAGTTTTGGCCTCCTGTAGGTGGTTAAGTCCCCCTGGTAATGCATAAGCAGTTTTAGATTGTTGAGATGAGTGGAGAAGGGGACACGTGGCAAGAGCTCCATTGGTGGCCTCTCTTCACCCCTCCATGGCTCTTGCCAGGAAAGGAGGGAAATTTATCTGACTTTGGGAAAGATCTAGCTCCTCCCACTTTCCCCTCCAGGGCCAGCCTCATTGTAGAAACATATATTCTACTTGAGTCTTTGTCATTCAGAGAAAGGGGCTGCCCTGTGCGGGAGACCTGAGTCTCCGGGGCTGCCTGGGTGCTGTGCAGCAAAGTTTGCCTGGTTGTGAATTAGGAAATGCACTTGCCCATGGAGAAAAGCCACATTCTGCAATGCCAGTTTGATTCTCCATAAAGGCAATATTTTTTTACCTGACTGCATGACACATTGGTCTTACTCCTCAAGGAAATCAGAGTTGGTGGGGAAGAGGTCTATTATTTGCTGGATCCTTTGAACCCCAAAAAAAGTCATTTTAGAAAAGCATAGATTTTGTTTCAGATAGTGCATACATTCCAAAGAAAGGGCTGGCCCTTGACCAGCTCCTGGGAGATAACCTCTGACCTCTTGGAATATCCCGCCTATTAAGAGTGTCTTTGTATACCTGGTGCCTTGGGCCAGCCAGATAGTTTACGCTAACACGTTGATTGGTGCGGAATGCCTGCTTGTGCTTGCCTGGGGCCCTGGGTCATGCCTTATGTTTGGTCTCTGGAGGAGCTGAAGACTGAGTAGCTAAAGTGGGTCATGCGGGCACTTTTTACTAATGTGACTGACTCCCAATAAAAACCCTAGAAACCAAGGCTCGGGTGAGCTTCTCCGGTTGTCAATGCTTCACACATCAGCATTGGGAGAATTAAGCACTGTCTATGTGGTTCCACTGGGAGAGGACAAGTGGAAGCTTGTGCCTGGTTTCTCCTACACTCCACCCTGTGAGCCTTTTCTGAGTTTAATCTGTATCCTTTCGCTGTAATAACCAATAACTGAATATTTCAGCTTTTCTGGATCCTGTGAGTCCTTCTAGTGAATCATCGAGCCTAAAAGTGTTCTCAGGGACCCCGACACAGACAGCGATCATAAAGCCCCAAAGATAGCACAAAATGCAAAAGTAAAGCGAATGGCATATTTTTGTTCAAACAATTGCTTTTAGAGGCCTAGACTTATAATCCAACTAAAGAGAAGAAAAGTAGACCTAACCCTGAATGGTGGGCCCAGAACACAGCGCCTGACCTGTGACCTCTGTCAAACCAGATGAGACGAGGAGGACCTGGACAGCAGAGAGAGCCAGACGGTGCCCGGCATCCCCAAACCCTGATGTCACCCACTAGTGCCCCGAGGAACTCAAGGGTGGGTTTGGAAGCACTGAACTGTTTTTTCCAAGTTGCTTTTTGTGTTAAGGAGACACACCCAGCAACCACTCTGAAGCTAACCAAGCCTCCCTGCAAGAGCTACGCCCATGACCTTGCCTTATTTTTAATGGGAAGATCTCTTCAAGAGGAGCTTAAGCCTCATTAGCATAATCTGCAGTGTACCCACCTCTCCCTTTTGAATATTCGTTATCCAGCCGAAATAAAAGTTCCTGCTTCCCTTTGTTCAGGGACGCCGTGACTTTGGAAATGATTCCTCATGGCCTCCTATTTGCTACAAATACACTTTACTTTGTGAGACAACTTCCACTGGTGTAGAGTCTTATTTAACTCACCAGGAGGAGAGCCCACTTGGTTCGGTATCACTGAGACCTCTCTGCTTAAAGTGGGGAGAGTTGGCAGACATGACATTTCCCCAGCTCCATGGGAAGAGTGGGCGTTTCAGTCTTACTAACACAGGAGCGTAGGTGCAGGAGTGGAAGTGAGCTGGTAATTCTCAAAATTAAAAAGCAGAAGGATTTCCCCCCACTTACTCATACATCTTTTCTTCATCTCTTTGCATTTGTTTCATGGACTTGGCAATTTTCAATTTCTTGCCTAAAGAAAAAAAAATAAGCATATTCCTTTAGGAAGAATTAGCAAAATGTGTGATTTTAGAGTTGAGAAGTCCTCAGAGACCAGGCGGGTTCAGGACATTTGGAAGAAGAACCACCAACAGGAAATAGACTTAGGATACACAGAGCAATAAGTGGTGGGGCCAGAATTGAACCCAGGCCATCTGATCACAGAGCCTTTCGCTAAGCCAAGGAGGGCAGGACCTCACAGGCTGTGTTTATTTCCTCATTGCCTAGTATCATGCTTGGTGGGTAGTTGACACTCAGAAATATTGGCCCCAAAATTGGCCCAACCAAACGTGTGTTTGGGAGGAAATGAGATAAAGAATGAGAAAAGCAGTTTGTAAATTGACATGCTGGATGTATAAGTTATCATTAATTATAACCTGCTTTTTAATAGGAATGGGTCGAGATAAAAGAGAATAGGTAAAGTTTTTGTTCAGGGTCATACTTTTGTCTATATCTGAGAATGAAATGTTTTAAGAAGGCAAATGGATAGAGGACTATAGGGGCCAGAATACACTTTGTGTTAATGAAAACTAATTTCCGTCAAGTGGTGGAGGGGAAAGAACATTGAACAGGGAGCCCAGAGGACCCAAGTTCTGGTCCCAAGTCTGCCACCAACCCCTATGAGACCTCAGTCAAGGCTTCACCTCTCTCTGAATCTTAATTTTCTGATTATCTAAAAGGAGATCGAGAAGAATGACAAGAAGGTTTCACTTCTTGTACAGCCCTGATCTTTCAGCACTGGACTGAGCAGGAATCTGAGGCTGTATCCAGATGCAACAGGAGGACAGGGCCTTGAACACGGCGGGGGGTCGGGGGGGGGCTGCCCAGGGTGCCCCAGGAGAAGGTGGCTATACCCCTCAGTGTATTTACCACCCCCAGGTGTAGTCCAGGCTTACGTCATCATGTAAAGGGATAAGATCTCAAGAAAAGACACCAATGAATCAAGGATTTCACGTTTCTGGAGATGAATAGCAAAATGGAAAGCCCACTTATAGATAGTCTAAAGTTAGTGTTAACCTCCAGGTAGCTGCTTATTTATGTCTGAGAATGCCAAGAACCTCTGGCCAAGGTGGATAAAATACCAGAAATTCAGAGTATATCTTAGAGTAGGCAATCATGGTGACCAAACATGTTGATCATGGATTGAGTCCATTTTTCATGCCTCAAGACAGTTTTTAAAAAAAAATCACTTTATTGAGGTGTGATCGACATAGAAAAAGCTGTATGTATTTAATATTATACAACAAGTATACAACTGGTTGAGTTTGGAATCAAGACAGTTTTTGACATTTCATGGACTTGTGTTCTCTTTCAAGTCCCAGAGATAAGATGCTCTGATCAGCAGCCACTTCGGAGAGAGAAAATACTGGGGCATAGTGTGACTTGAAACAGATTTTGCTTTCACCCAAGCCCTTGGGGCTGGAAGAATTCTTAGAGATTAGTTAACCTCCATCCCTTCACAGTGCAGATGAGGAAACTGAGGCCCAGAGACACAAGTTAGTAGCAGGGCTAGGACTCAAACCCAGAATGTGCGATGCTTAATCCAAAGTTCAGCCTTGACAGGCGCAGGACTAACCTTGCCCTAAAGGAGCCCGATGCATAGATAACCACGGCTCCTCTGCCCTCTCTCTACCTGCCCAGGTGAGAATGGTCATTACCTTGTGTAAACAGACACCTACAGACACAGTATAGGATGATGCCCAGGCCCATGGAGACAATGATGATGGTCACAGCTAAGATGATCCAGAAATTGCTCCTCCACCAATCCATTGGAGTGGAATCCTGAGAAGAATGGAGATAGAGGAATGAAGAATGAGTGAAAGACATCTGGGGTTGGCAGGGGCAGTTATCTAGCATGTTGTGGAGATACAGCTGCTTAGGGATCAGGTAGGCACTGGTTCACAATCAGATTCTGCTTGTGAGCAGCTGGGACACCTCGGGCAAGTCATTTAACCTTCTCTGAGCCTCTGTGTTCTCATCTGCAAGATGGGAGTGATACTGTCTACCACCATTTCACGGGGGATTTGTGAGGATTAGAGATAAGATATGTACTTACTGATGTCACCACCTAACTGCCCCGAGGAACTGAAAGTGGGTTTGGAAGCATTTAACTGTTTTCCAAATTGTTTGTTTTTATTTTGTTATGTTTAGGAGATGCAATCACCAACCACACTGAACCAGACCAAGCCTCACAAGAGCTGCGCCCATGACCTTTGCGTTATTTTTAATGCTAAGATCGCTCCAGGAGGAGCTTAGGCCTCATTAAGATAACCTGCAATGTATGTGGAAGCATTTTTTCAAACTGAGCCTGTGCAAGTGAATACCCACCTCTCCCTTTTGAATATTCATTTGCCATCCAAAATAAAAGTTCCTTGCTTCCCTTTGTTCTGGGAGAGCCATGACTTTGGAAATGATTCCGCATGGTCTCCTATTTGCTGCAAATACCCTTTACTTTGTGTGACAACTACTCCTGGTGGAGAGTCTGATTTAACTCGCCAGGAGGCGAACTCACTTTGGTTTCATTAACATAGGTACTCTAGAAATGGTAGACAGAAGCACCGCTCTTTCTTATATTGTCAAACACGCAGCAGGAGGAGGAAGTGCCATTTAAAGCAATAATTGACTGTAGTTGTTTTTATATCAAAAGGGCAACAGAGACTTAATTCACAAGAGGGAGATAGAATTTTGAGAGCTTTGTTTTTTGTTTTTTTGAGGTGGGGGTTAGAAAAATGCCTTGATGGGTCTCTTTGAGTGAGGAGTGGTCAGAAGGGGGAAGGTGAAGATGCAAAGCAAACTAGTTGGTCTGCATGAGAAAAGCAACAGGAATTTGGGGGCTGAAGCCTGGCCAGCTAGAGAGGAGGAGGGTCTGGGAAGAGGGAGGCAGCAGAGGGAGAGGTCAAAAAGAGAGTAGATCTGAAATGTTCTCCCTGTAAAAAAGAAATGGTGACTGTGTGACGGGATGGAGATGTTAGCTAACCTATGGTGGTAATCATATTACAATATCTAAAGGTATTAAATCAACATAGTGTACACCTTAAACTTACACAAGATTATATGCCAATTATATCTCAATATAGCTGGAAAAAAAAGAAGAGAGCAGAAAGGCCCCATAGTGGAAAATGACGAGTGCATTTGTAGGAGTTATGTCTAATATTCAGTCTTCAGTTGTTGCCTGTATAATGCTGTGTTGCAATCTTCTGTTACCATCAAATCTTCAATTAAATTGCACAAAAAAGCTTTATGAACAGAGCCTGGGGACAAATGACATGTGAGCAGTGGTTTTCCAAGCCAGGGGTGACACGTGGGCAAGTAGAGAGAAGAGAGCTGCCAGGCGCCAAGTGACAGTGGGGAGCAGGCTGCAGGATGGACTCAGAGGAGTAGCCTTCAGGAACTCAGGGAGATCTTGGGGAGGGGCTGGGCCCCTCTCACCCATGGAATGAGCACTTTTCCAGTTCATTTGGATATTAGAGTTAAAAATGATCCTTGAGGCCTGGGAGATATCTTGGCATATGCTGGTTATGTGAGAATTGACTTCCTGTGTCACCATTTGGCCAAAGGAAACTCCCCCATGCATGTTTGGGTAGTACCCTTTCTAGTTCATGCTTTTGAGTAATATTAATGATATAAACAGGGCCCCAGGCAGGTGGCAGAAGAATAGGGACAAAATGAGGCTGCTGCTAAAGCCACTGTTATTACAAAAACCATCTAACTTGGCTTACTCTGTAAACGTGTTTGTATTACTGGCTTGGTGTCTTCATTTGTTAAGTTGTTATATCATGATTTGGATTTTCTGTTCCAAACTTCGTTTCTTTTAGTGAAGGTTTGGCTTTGAAACCGTCAAACAGTTAGCCATTGATGCTTAAGCAGCTAGTAACGGGGTGGGGGGATCGGAATTGGCCACCCCAAAATATGTCTCTGCCGGAGAGGCGCTTTAAACCCCACCCCCCACTAACTGACCAAAGGAGTTTGGGATGGGAGGCCTGTCCCTAGAATAGGCCATCACCATAGACATCTCGGGGTATCTGGGATGATCCTTTGTAAGAGACATTTACATTTGTAGAGGAAATCTCCATTCGTAAAGGTAGCTTCTTCCCTGTACTGGGAAGAAAGGGGGGGGATGGCCTTACCTTGAAACTTGTCAAAATGGAAGGCTTAGGACTTAAATCTGCATGATAAACTTACCCATTGTTAATTGTGCTGTCTGGGCATTATGCTATCTGACTCCTACTAGGTTCCTTTAGACAACATCTCCCTGGGGCCCGGGTCACCATGGTAATGGAGTTTTTGAGCTATTTTTTCAGGAGCCGCCATTCTGTAGACATGCGTCCTATAGGGAGTCATGAAGCCTGACTACACTTGTGTAGATCGTCAATTACCTCATCTCTCCTCACCTCCAATCATTTCAGACCACCTTGCCCCCTACCCCATAAATATCCCTGAGTCCTTATTTTCAGGGAAGCAAATTTGAGATTCATTCTCTCCCATTTCCTCACATGGCTGCCCTGTGATTAAACTCTCTCTCTGCTGCAATCTCGTCGTCTGTGTCCGGCTTTCTGGGCGGCGGGCAAAAACGGACCTGGCATGGTAACAGCTTGATCAAATATAAGGTTCTTTGGCTATTAATAAAGTTATATGTGGCAAAACCAATCGTGTGTAACTAGTACTCTTCTATACACATCATTCTGCAGCTTACTGTTTTGCTCAACATTATGTTTTTGTCATTTATCCATGTTGGTGGACGTGCTGGGGATTTACTCCTAAGAGGAAGTGTCAGCTACACCGGATAACTCACCCCCAAGGCACGCACTGGCAGAGGTTTTGTTGTAGATCACCTTTTCAGGATGCACAAAAGAAGGCAGTAGAGAGGGGGCCAGCCCGGTGGTGTAGCGGCTAAGTTCCCTTGCTCCACTTGGCGGCCTGGAGTTCACAGGTTCGAATCCCGGGCATGGACATATGCACCGCTTATCAAGCCATGCTGTGGTGGCATCTCATATAAAATAGAGGAAGATGGGCATGGATGTTAGCCCAGGGCCAATCTTCCTCAGCAAAAAGAGGAGGATTGGCAACAGATCTTAGCTCAGGGCTAATCTTCCTCATCAAAAAAAAGAAAGAAAGAAAGCAGTAGAGAAAGAAGAACAAAGGGAAGAAGAAAAACCATGGAGACTGGAAACTTGGCTCTCAGTAGGGGCCTGGGAAATTTGGTTTAGCAGGGCCCAATGAGGTCAAAGGGTACTGGACTTAAGAAGATGCCACATATCAGAGGGCAGCCTCTGTTCAACAAACCTAAATTGGAATCTCACCTTCTTTATCTCTGGGCAACCGGATGGATGGATAGATAGATGAATGGATAGATAGCTAGGTAGATAGATATAATTTTCTTCCCTCCATTTTCTCATTCTTTTCTCTTATTCAAATGTTTGTCTCCTGGTTCTTTGTCTAATTTTCCTCTCATATTTTCTATCTCTTTGTCTTTTTGTTTTACTCTTGAAGGATTTCTCCAAAAAGCAACATAAACTATAGAGCTTTAGAATTAAGTACCAGAACACAAGAGTTAAGAGCTGTTGCATCTGAGGAGTATGACTGGGTGGAAGGTTGGAAGTGGGAAGCCAGGGGGCTGTAACTTTCCACTATGAACCCTCTGAATCAGTTGACCTTTTAACTATTTGCATTTACTTTGATAAAATTGAAAAAAGAGTCAATCAACCATATAGGGTAGCTTCCGTGAAAAGCCATGGCTCAGATTTCAAGTTCAAAGAAATTTCATTCTCATTAGATTCCTGGGGAAGAAAGAAGTAGAATGATGTCAGAAAGTGAAACTATGGGTCACTTTTCAGAACCATGCAGTGATAAATGTTTTGCAGTTTTGTTCTTACAAATTGAATGGATTTGATTTGCCATTAGATGTTTTGTGTTCAGTGCACCAAGCAGTCTGCAAGCGCTTTCTCATCTCTCCCCTCATTTCATCCTCACCGCCACACCGTTTTTCAGACAGGGAGCTGAGATTGAGGTGAAATGACTTGTGCAAGGAAGGAGGGTGGAATGGCTTTCTTTCTATGTCACAGGGCCTTCCTCTGTTGACGTTAGTCATGATGCCCCCAAGTCATCAAGGAAAGGGCAAATGGGGTTCAGAATATCTTACTTTAAAAGGAGCATTGCTGTGGTAGTGATAGGTGGTATGAGGGCCCAAGGAATTCCCCAGAATTAATGATCAGGGCCACGGTTGAGAATAAAGGTCCCATGTTCCCCACATTCTAAGACCAGAGAAACAGCACTCTTCCCCATGGATTGCTGAGAGATACCTTTTCAACAGAACCAAGAAGAGCTTGTCTTTGGGGAGAGTGCAGCTGAGAGAGGAAGCCCCGAGAGAATCACATTCCCAGTTGGATGTCCTCTAGGCTACCAGGCTAGTTCAATGGCCAGGGTGCCATCAGAGAAGGGAGAGGAGCTCTGGGGAGAGACAGCGGGGAGTACAACCACTGGGGGCATGTAATGGCTGCATGATCAAGTTCAGTATCGGGACAGTTTTGGAAGCTGAATCCCGCCTGTGTTGGCAGACCTGGAGCAGACAAGATTATGGGGTGCAGGCCTCCTGAGAGCCACGGAAGCATAGCTCAAAGAAGTGTTTGCATGAGAAGATGCTGGCAGTCAGCCCAAAGATGCTGGCGAGTCTCTCAAGGGACCACAAAGGACCTCTCAAGGGCCAGGGCTTGAGTCTCCACCCAACACCACAAAGTAGATCACAGCAATGGCTCACTGATGGGAGACTTCCCGTGGAAAACTGTTTGTCCCTGTCTTTCCTCCTCAATCCAATACAGGGAAGTAAGGCAGGGGAGTGGTGCTGGGGATGCTGAGGCAGCCCTACCTCTCCCTACTCCCCTCACCGGGGCCAAGAGGGGAGCTTTGAGTCAAAGATAAGACTGAAGTTTTAAAATGAGCATGACTAAATTTTTAAAACTGAAATGAGTCTGCTTGGTAATCAAAAGTAACTCGAAAGTTTTGGAATTGGACTGAAATGTCATCGGCAGAGGCCACTCCCCACTGGGACAAGGTGGGAGCCCAGGCAGCAGCAGTCACTAGAAACAAACTGCAGTTGTTTCTTGTAGCTGCTCTAGCAAATGATCTCAAATGTAGTGGCTTAAAACAACACAAATGCATTGTCTTACAGTTCTGGAGGTCAGAAGTCCAACATGATGTCACTGGGCTGAAATCAAAGTGTGGGCAGGGCTGCGTCCCTTCTGGAGGCTCCACTGGAGAAGCCATTTCCTTGCTCTTCTCAGCTTCATGTTCCTTGGCTCCTGACTCCTTCTTCCATCTTCAAAGCCGGCAATGTCGTGTCCCTCTGACAATTCTTCCATAGTTACATCTCCCTCTGACCTCCTTTTTTGCCTCCCTCTCCCATTTATAAGGACTCCTGCGATTACATTGGGTACACCCGGATAATCCACAATCATCACCCCATCTCTGGGTTAGCTGATTAGCAACCTTAATTCCACCTGCCACCTTAGTTCCCCTTTGCCATGTAATCTGACATATTCGTGGGTTCTGGGGATTGGAATGCAGACATCTTGGGGTGGGTGGGGTCACCACACAAACCACTTCATGTTCTTACCTCAATGAGACTCTTTGGTTAAGGTGGTTCTACGGGTTTATATTTTTTAAAATTTTGGGTTTTGCTTTCTATTGATGTCTCAGGAAGGAAAGGGGAAAAAAGTGAGTGACAATTCTGCTATCTTTGACTGGAAGTCCACCACATAGTGTCTGATGTTGCTGACCCAGTCGAGAAGCAGTAGGGACCTGTCACAAGGCTGGGGACAGACACTATTTAACATAGACAGGTCTCTATTGCTGGGAGGTGACTGCCACATGGGAGGGAAGATCTGTTTTCAAGAGTTTGAGGACATAGGAGGGTTCTCAAGGCGGGACTTGGCTTCAGAAATAAAGCAGGGCCCTGTGAGCCAGAGTGGGGGCCCACAGTTCATTATAGACCAGAAGAGGGTAGGATCTAATGTGGGACCAGAGCTGGTCTAAACTTTGACAAGAGATTCTCATATATTGAGGTATATGGGGTAACTATTAGGGTTCAAAACTGATTTGGTTTGAACTAAAGAAGCTTGACTTATGGCCGATCAAACACACATTGTACATCTGCTTTAGCCATTAAAGTAAAGAATGCACTATCTTAAGATAATAATGCAAACTTCCCCTCCCACACTCTATCAGTAACGCCCCTGTTAGTCCCCTTCCAGACATCAGGGTCATGTTGACCTGTTAATTTGCAACTAAATACCTCTTTGAAACTTTGATGAATATGTATCCTGGGTGTGTTTAATGTATGTTCTTTATGCTAAAATGATATAAGACTGTACTGAAAATCATGCTTCTCTGAACGCTTTCTAAAGCCTTCCTGGGTTATAATCCTCACTCTGGCTCAAGTAAAACACACCTTATTTCTCTTATCTATAGAATAGTTATTGGTTATTTTATGTTGACGCCTTGAACCGTAGGTCAGCAGGTCCCAGGGCATGGGGGGACGAGGGCCTGAGTCCACAGGTACAGGTGTCTGGGTCCCGGCTACTGGGAGGAGGTCAGGGAGCTGCAGGGCCTGCCCTCAGTTTCTGTCAGTTGCGGGAGCATTTTGTGGACACCATACATGGAAGAAGGAGGAGTGAGAGGAACTATGGGAACACCCTTTAGTTATCAGTTATCGCGTACCTTGGGTGTGTCAGGCCCTGGGCCAAGAACTTGAGGAAGACTGGAAGTTTCCAACCCTGCCTCAACCTTGGAATCACTTGGAGAGCCTGAAAAACTGCTGCTGTTTGCACTACGTCAGATACTCTGATTTACTGGACCTGGGGTGGGGTCTGGCCACTGGGGTTTTGTTTGTTTTAATAAAGTTCTCCAGATGATTCTAATATGAGGCTAAGGCTGAGAACCAGTGATATACATGTTATCACTTAATCCTCTTTTTTTGTGTGTGTACATGAGGAAGACCAGCCCTGAGCTAACATCTATTTCTAATCTTCCTCTTTTTGATGAGGAAGATTGGCCCTGGGCCAACATCCATGCCCATCCTCCTCCACTTTATATGTGGGACGCCTGCCACGGCATGGCTTGATAAGCGGTGCATAGGTCTGCGCCTGGAATCCGAACCTGTGAACCCTGGGCTGCTGAGCACGTGAACTCAACCACTATGCCACCAGGCTGGCCCAATTAATCCTTATTACAACGGGGGGGGGGGTGCTATTATTACCCCTATTTGACAAATGAAGAAATAGAACTCAGAGAGATTAAGCAATTTGCTAAAGGCAACACAGCCAGTAATCGACTTACCTAAGACTGCAGCTCAGCCCAGTTTGATGCCAAAGTTCATGCTCTTTTTACTCTGCCAGGCTGACACCAACCTGATAAATGTTTCTTTTCATAACAGAACTGAAAGCAGAAGCCTCATTCAAGAATTTCCAATATTGGCAAGACCTCACCCTTTAGCTGTGACTTGTTTCACATAATAAGAACCTCAATATGAAAATGCACTTTAGAAAAGTAACACGCATCGTGCGCGACCTTCCCACAAGCTCTAAGTACTCTATATGCTCTATCTCATTTAATCCTCACAATGGCTCTATAAGGCAGGTCATCGTAACTATCCCATTTCATAGGTAAGAAAATTGAGGCTTAGAAAAGTCCAATAACTTGCCCAAGATTGCACAGCTAGTAAGTGGAAAAATCAGAAGCCAGACCCAGGTCTTTCTGACTCCGGAGCCCTAACTGGGGACCACCAAGCCAGGGCTTCAGGAAATGTATTAAAATGCAGATGCCAGGGTCCTATGTCCCTACTCCCCTCCCAATTTTTTTTTCTTTTCTCTCTGTCTTTCTTTTTCTTTTCTCTCTCTTTTTTTTTTTCTGGTGAGGAAAACTAGCCGTGAGCTAACATCCATCGCCAATCCTCCTCTTTTTGCTGAGGAAGACTGGCCCTGGGCTAACATCCGTGCCCATCTTCCTCTACTTTATATGTGGGGATGCCTGCCACAGTGTGGCTTGATAAGCGGTGCATAGTCCACGCCTGGGATCCGAACCTGTGAACCCCAGGTCACCAAAGTGGAGCGGGCAAACTTAACCACTATGCCACTGGGCTGGCCCTCCACTCTCTATCCTAATTTGTAGGTCTGGTGTGGGACTCGGGAATCAGCATTTTTCACAAGCACTCCAGGGTGTTCCCAGGCCTCAGGGAGGAGCACTGCATCCAGCTGTCTGCGGAGGCCCCAGCCGGGGCAGGTGAGGAAGCTGGGG
The DNA here is from genome assembly GCA_031878705.1 of Tapirus indicus. Taxonomy (NCBI): domain Eukaryota; kingdom Metazoa; phylum Chordata; class Mammalia; order Perissodactyla; family Tapiridae; genus Tapirus; species Tapirus indicus. Next base: position 12,012,145 of record CM062932.1, read on the forward strand.
GCTTGTTCCCCACAATAGTCAAAGGCAGCAGCAGCAGCTGGGTGGAGTGAAAGGCACTAAAAAGGACTCCTTGAGCCCAAATACTTTTCCTGTTTGCTTGTCACAGTGCCTGGAATTCCATCACCAAGTCACTTCTCTCCAGAGCAAAGTTCTGTTCCCTCCTCCCCACTTCCCCTCTGTTTAAACTCATTTGCCTGGGTGTGCCAGACATTGAGGAAGAGAAACTGATTTTTGCTGGGTGAGAACCAGCTCATTGACTCCTCAGGACTCCTGCCCTGGGCATTGGCAGGAGGAGGGGCATCCTAGACCCTTGTCCAAGGGCCTTAGAGGATAGTCACAACTGAGCATGACAGAAACGAAGACCCCGTTGTCTGAGCATCATCCTCCTTGCTCGTCGTCCCCTCCCTGCTCAGGAGCTCAGCGCTCCCGTACCCTCCCGCCCGCTTTCTCCCCAGTCATCCTGACTTCAGGACTGACTCTGAATCTCATTCACTCTGTAACCTCCATGACTGATAACAGCTTAAAGGGGGCTCCATGGTCAGTGTGATGACAGCCCAGAGGGCAATGGAAGCTTGGATTTCAAGAAGGGAGGAAACTGAGGTTGAGGAAAGTTGCTTGTTTAAAATACGAGAGCCTTTAGTGTTGATAAACTGTGAAGGGCCAGGAGAGAGGATAAGAGTGAAATAGAGAGATAGGAGAGAGAGCCGAAGTGAGATCTGGAGAAGAGCAGAGGAGAGACTTTTACGGGCCCAGACAGAAGAATGAGCTTTTGAAAGAGAACAAGGATCCAGACAGGCGTGTGCCCATGAATGGAGCCAGACTGGGGCATGGGGCAGGAATTTGAGAGCTCACCCCCAAGTTGCCACTCCCTCTGAAGTGGGAGGCAGTCAAGGGGCTGGGTGCTGGGTGGGGAGGCAGACCCTCCGCAATGTGCTATGATTAATATGTGAAATGCATTCTTCTTCTGAGGCCACGTACGCTTACCGTGATGGCTGTCTCTTGGTTTATCTGTTCATTAGTTCATTGTCTGTCTCACACACTGGTGTGTAAGCTCCACGAGAGCAAGGGCCTTGCCTGTCTTTACCACTGTGTCCAGTGCCTAGACCATCACCTGGAACACAGTAGGCGCTCCATACGTTTCTGTGAATATATAAATGAATGACTGATGCCCCTGCCTCCCTCCTCTGCTACTGGTGAACTTCTTTCTGATGATGCAGGGCAGTAGGCAGATTGGATCCAGTGTCTGAAATTCAATTGCTATGCATTCTAACTCTAAAGCCACCTCACCTGGACGCGCAACCTTGGGCAGGCTCCCTGCTCTCCACGTGCCATCCGCTGCTGGGTTCAAGCAGCTGGCTGGGAAGCAGAGGCCATGCAAGTATTGGGGGGTGGATTTCCAGCCTCCTTCTTGTTTCTCCCCATTCCCCAAGTAACGGAGGACATTCTCCACAGGGAGCCTGTTGCAATTCTAAGTGTGTCAGGGTGGGAGAGCAGCTAAGAGCAACCACCAGCCCAGCCCCAACTCTCACTTCCTCATAAGGCATTTCTGGGGAGTCAGCAACAGAAATGACGCTCTGTATCCATTACCGGGAATTCTAGAGACTGGGTTTATTCCACATTTGCTTTTTTTTTAACCAAGATCCTCAGAATAAGCAATACAGTTTACAATGTGACAGCTACACATATATTCACATAAATGAAACAAGTTTCACAAAATGTTTTGATGACACACGATGCACTCCAACATTTTCCCACCGATTCTAGCCTATTTCATGAAAAAAAGTACCGAGTGTAAGCCCCTAAATTTATTTCAAAACCCATTAATGGTCATGTCCTGTATATTGCAAAACTTGAGTTTCTCTCATGAAAAATATATGATCTGAAATAGCCACGAGTCCCATTAGGTGTGGGTAGAATGCATAGGGGTGGGGGACAGTAGAGTTTCAGAAAGTTGGAGTTGGACAAGGCCTCAAAAAAAATCTCTGTGGGAAGAGGCAGACTTGTAAACCACTCAGCAGGAAGATGGGGAGACTTGGATTCGAACCCAGCTCTTTGTTCTCTGCCATCAAGGGCTGCGTGGCCTTGGACACAGATTCCCTTACCCGAGGCCAGCACTGTCCAAGGCGGCAGCCACTGGCCCCATGTGGCTATTGAGCAACTAGTGGCTAGTTGGAGCTGACATGTGCTGGAAGTGTAAAATGCACACTGGATTTCAAAGACTTAGTATGGAAATAAGAATGTAAAAGATCACATTAATAAATATTTACATTGATTACATGTTGAAATGATAATATTTTGGATATATTAAGTATTATTAAAATGAAGTTCAGCTTTTTTTTTTCCTTTTTCTTTTTCTTCCACTTGAAATTTTTCCCCCTCTGCCCTGCTCACACTCAGATTCTTAGGATCAACCATCTGGGCATGTTGTACTTAGTGACGTCAGCTCCCAAAACTGTATAAAAATAGAATGGAATTCAACAGAGGAATGGATAAACAGGCTGCTGTATTCATACGATGAAATGCTCCCCAGAAGTTTAAAAAAATGAATTCCTGATACACACGACAACATAGATGAATCCTGACAACGTTACGTTAGGTGAGAGAAGCCAGTCACAGATGAGGACAGCCTGTGTGAGTCTCCTTATACGAAGTTCAAGAAAGGGCTAAACTACTGTGTGGTGGCAGAAATGAGGTGGCGGTTGCCATGGCGGAGGAAAGGGTCTGATTGGAAAGGGGCACAAGAGAAATTTCTGGGGTGATTCAAGTTTCTACACCTTGTTTTGGGCAATGGTTACAGAGTATATACAACTGTCAAATGTATTGAACTTAAGACTTATGCATTTTATTGCTGTTAAATGTATCTCATGAAAAAATAAAAATAAAAAACAGAATGAGCTACCTTTAAAGTACTTGGCTGGCTGGGCAGGAATGAAGTTTGCTGGCAGGAACTGGAGACTGTTGAATTCTTCTGGGTTTGGGGTGGGAGGGATTTGGGGTTCTAGGGGAGAGGGGGATGAGAAGGAATGGGAGGAGGAGAGGAAGGGGCGCCAGCCAGATGGTACAAAGGTGGGAGAAGCAACTGGTGGAAAGTGCTCATGGGTGGGGTGGCCAAGACACTTTAAAAACAGGGCTGTGTTACATTCAGTGTGCGGTTGTTTGCTGCATTAGAAACCTCTCCTGTGACCCCTGCTCAATCTTCACGAAAATCTACTGCATCTGCCAATGCTCTGGTGAGCAGTTTTGTTTTGAGTGTGGGGAACCGAGAAAGGTGCCGAGTTTCACCCCCGGGTCAGTACAGTATGGAACAGAGGCTCCCCTGCGGGAGCTCGGAGTGCAGTGCTAACCATGGGAAAGCGGCGGGGTCAAGGGGTTGTTCCCTCCTGGGGAACCCAGAGAAGTCTTGGGGAGCTTTGGACTTCAGCAGGATGTGGAATGAGGGCTTGAGCTGCTCTCAAACTAGATCTCAAGGGTCTGGGAGGCTGTAGATAATATTTAGACTACACTTGAAGTCAGCACGAGCAGTTCTTGCCCAAATTCACCCCTAGTTCCCCGACGTCACTGCCCACGCTTGGAGAGGCCATGTTCCCAGCACGTTCCCACTTTCTGCCCCACGTCAGCCCCAGAAAGGGCCGTGTGCATAGTTGATGGCAACTTAAAATCCAAGGGGGAGGGGCAGGGCAGTGTAATTAAAAGGAGTCCAGCCCCTCTTCTCCCTCTCTCTATCCTCCCAATTCTGTGAACGGCTGAGTCTAAATCCAAGAAGAAGAATCCAAGAAGAAGGTGAACTGAACGTGCCTTTGTGGCCATGTGGAGCCATGCTGACTGACGTGATTCCTTCAGCGCGATCGCTTATCCCACCCTTAGGTTAACACTCGCAGGTTAATCTTGCATCTGATTTATTTCATTACAGGACTCGACTCTGTTCGTACATGCGCAGTCATCCTAGTTTATTGCTCCCACAGATAGAAACTACATCTATTGGCTAGCAAAAATGAAAAATAATGATAAAATGCTATTCTGGCAAAGTTGTGGTGAAACGGATCCTCCCACAGGGCCAGCGGCAGTATACATTGATTTAGAAAATTGTTTTTGAAAGCAAATGGTGATATATTTAAAAAATGGTCACATCCTTTGATTCCATAATATCATTTCTAGAAATCTAGCCTAAGAAGTAATCCAAAGGAAGTAAAACCTAAATGCATAAATATGATCACCTCAATATAGATAAACAGGGAGCTACCTAGCAAACAGTGGAGGGTTGAGCAAGAAAATTCCAGAAGGGCCACTTGATGGGATAGGATGCAGCAATCGAGTGATAGGAAGAAAACATCATGACAGGACTATTGGGAAACCACATCAAATGAAAAAGGCAGAATATAACATTGTGTCTCTGCTGCTGCCACATCTTCACATGTGACCTAAGTGTGTGGCTAGAGACAATTGGGAGAAAACATGGAAAAATGATTTTGATGTTTCAGTCTGTGAGAGCAGGATCCTTCTTTCTTTCTCTACCGCCCAGCCTCGCTGTGAAGCACAAAATAGACACCTTTTCAAAAATTTAGGTATCACATCTCAAAAGAGCTTCTGCTCCCTGCTCCCCAACAGGTCACTTTTCTAGTATTTCTGAGATGTTCACTGCGATGTGTTTGCTCTTAGCTGAGCCTTCCAAAGTTGCAGATTATTCAAGATTCCTGGTAAGTTTATCCCAGGATTCCCAGAACCCAGAAGTCCTTCCCTGGGTCCAATCAAATTGTCTCTTGCTGTTGCTTACTTTTCTTATTTGTTTGGTTCGGAAAACTCGAAACTTGTCACTCAGTGCTTCTCTGGCAATAATGCTGGTGTGACAAGTGGGTGGAGGGGCCTGAGGAGGCCTGTGACTTGACGACAGTGGTGAAGTTTATATTTCTATTTCTGGAATGTATTTATATCAAAATAAAACAATGATAACTTTTCAAAATATCCACACCCAGGAAGAAAAGACTAGAAGGCAAAACAACAAGCTCTTTACCGTGGTTGTTTGTGAGGGGGTGGAATTTGAGGTCATTGTTCTTCCCATTTCTCTGCAGTTTGCCAATTTTCAGAAAGGAAAAAAAGGTCCTAAAAACATAAAAAGCAGCTCCCAGGCCTTGCCTTCTCCAGGCTCAGCAATCCCACTCGATGCTCGATGCTCGTCAGAGGTCCATGTGTGCAAAGGGGTCAGGAAAGGGAGTGGCTTTAGGGACAAGTGAGGCGTGAGAAGGTAGAAGTGAAAGAGACAAAGCTGAACCCGGGTCTCCTCTGTGGTAATTTTCCAGAGAGCAAGAGTGGACGGCTAGATCGAGATCTGCCCTCAGCCCAACACACCTTGATCCCGAGGCCTCTGGAAGGCGGGATGCCTTGTAAGTAAATCCCTGAACGCCAGAGACAGTGACAAAGACAGCAAGGCTGGTAGTGATCCAGGTTCTTCATCCTAGGGCTCCAAGATGTAGCCCAAAGTTCACATGGGATCAGTGTCTCAACGCCACCCCTGCTCCAGCACAGGCCCATTAGGGTCCTCTCACGTACCAGTTACCAACCTCACCTTCAGGATCCAGAGAGTCAGAACAACCCCTTCACAGTACACACATCTCACTCCCAGTCATTATGTCATTTCAACCTGAGAGGTAGGCTTCTTGGCCCCAACACACACCCAAGGAAATGGAGGCTCAGAGAGGTGAAGTGAATCTGAGGTCACCCAGTCAGTGACTGGCAGAGTGGATTCTTCAAGGCCAGTGTCTCTCTAACCCCACCCAGCGTTCATAGCAAGGCCCAGCTACAATCCTCCAGCCCAAGCCCGGGTGGTCACTCACACTGACACCAGGGTGCTTACCTGGGCCGCCAGGGTGTCCAGAGGTGAGCAGCTGAAGAGAGAGCAGTGTCCCGAGTGCTGTGGCTCAGGCGCAGCAGGCGAGAGGCGTTCCTCGCCCACAGGCCTTCCACCCACCTCAGAGCAGTGAGCCCCGGGCTGACCACACTTCCCCTTTCTGCTCAGCCCAACGGGGAAAGGCCCAGGCACCGTCACTGGCAACCAATGCCTCTTCTAGGGAGGCAACTCTTCAGGCTTTCCAGGAGCCAGAATCTTCTCACGGTCCCTCGTGCTCCCACAAGGCCCCCCCCAGAGGACCAACCTGGTGTGGAGGCGTTAGGCCCTGGTGGGGAGACTTGGCAGCATATGGTGGGGTGGAGGTGTCCCCACAGACAAACCTGCCCTGAGCATTCCTGGACCCCCTCCCACCCAGAGACAGACCTGGGTAAGAAACCAGCTCATGTGTGACCGATATACCATCCCACAAGGAGAGCAGCTCTTGCAAACCCGGGGGGAACCTGGAACTGCTGACCCAGCTTCTGCTCAGGGAGGCGAGGGAAAGGCTCCTGTTTCTAAGGGTCTGTAACAGGCTGCATCAAGAAATGGGTCCAGTTGACCATTGACTGAACTGAGTCTGTCCCCGAACACTACAAGACAGTATTTCCAGCAAGTCTCACAGCTCTTAAAATGGGGGCTAGGGGTGGGGAAACCAATCAACCATTTTGTTGAATTGACTGTTCTGACTGAAATGAGCGGTCATATCAATAAAAATAGCCAAACTGGTGTACGTTGGGTCTGCTCGGAGTGAACAAGTTTTTCTCAGCGATAAAGATGATACCCCGGGATGTCTGGTAAATGTTCAACAACCGGATCCAGGAAAGAAAAGATTCCTGATTTGTTGTATTTGCTAATTTCCGTGATGTAAATATTCCCACTATGCCCGATTTCAAGCTACCAACAAGATATCACTGGACTTGGAATTGGGATGAGATCTGCACAGTCAGCAGCACAGAATTGATAAATCCCATTATTGAGCACCTGCTGGGGACCCGAGTCTGGAACCAGTGTTTTCTATGTCTGATCTCACCTCGTCTTCACTTATCTGGAAGTCGTCATCTCCATTTTACAGGTAAGAACATCAAAGCTCTGGGAGGTTACATCATGATTCTACTCTGCACAGCCAGGGAAGGATGTGGAAGCCAGGTCTGCCCATGTGCAAAGCCTGTGCTCTTGTTAGAGTTGATCCAAACTTTAGCGGCTCAAAAACCTCCCTGAAAGTAAATTTAAAATGATCTTTTGAGAAGTGAATAAATGCTTCTGTGGGTAGATGCCTCTGCTACCAAAGTGGTGACTCCTTGGTTTGGGTTCCGTTGATTCATCCAATAAATGATTTGCTAACCCTTTAGACTGGCCCTGTTCAGCTGTGATACAGCAAACTTGCTAGAACTACTGCTGCCCACTATGCTCTTTGCACAGCAAGTCCAAGCCTGGGGTGTCAGGAGATCAGAATTCCAGCTTCAGTTCGCCAACAACTTCCTACATGAACCCTCCCCTCTCTGAGCCTCAGTTTCCTCACTTATAAAATGAAAGAGTTCGACTGATGAACATTAAGGTGCTCCGGGGATGGTGCCACGAATCTCTCCTCTGTTACTGTCTGCTCTCCCCAGCTGGGACAGACTACCCTCCTCAACCATGGCACCCAGCACAGTCCTGGGCACAATAGAAAATGCCTGGTAGGTATGTGTTGATTGAAAAAAGAAGCCAGGTCATCCACAGAGAGAAGTGAGTTACATACACCAAAGGAGGCAACTTCATCCTAGCAAACTTGAAGGCCTACCTTGCCGGACTCTGTACTGGGCAGTGCAAGGGCCTGAGAGAAGAATCAGACCCAGTGTCTGCCCTCAGGGAAGTCTCTCAGGGTGTAGGAGGAAGGTGAAGACGTAATACAATGCAGGTGAAGTTCAATGTCCTTCACTTTGTGCCAGGCCCTTTGCTCACAAGTCTCTACTCGGGGCTGAGCAAGTCATGGTCCCCGGTGGAGCCAATGTTCTCTAGGACAGAAGGGCACACATGTAATTACTATTGAAAGCAATGGATGCTGGGGGCATGGGAGCACGGAAGTGGAAGGAACTGAGAGGATCCCAGTTGTAGATTTGAACTGGGCCTTGAAGGATGTGTGGGAGCTCACCAAGTGCAGAGAATGTGAATAGACCAAGCCAGAGTGTCTGGAGAGCAGCAGATGGTTGTGTGGCTGACTGGGAGTGAATGTGTTGGCAGAGGGAGGCCTGAGAGCAAAGTTGAGGGCCCCACACCAGGGCTCCTGGACCTGCCCACTTCCTTGCCACCCACACTCTTCCCCTGGCTCCACCACTGCCTTTCCGCCACAAGAAGAGGGCAGCAAGTTAGGATGGTCGCATTTGTCCTTCTTTCCGCATATCTGCTTGCAGGTCTGGTAACTAAAGAGGGCCCCGAGGGGGCACCAGGAGAATGGAGGGCACCCTCTGGTGGTCATCTATGTGCTTTCCTCTTCTCCTTAGGATTCTGGTCCAGCTTGACCTCCCAAGGGGGATGGCTGGGCGCACAAGATGTTCACCTCTTAAAGCCACAGAACCAGAGACCATCAGACTAGAGGAGACCCAGAAGAGATTCTAGTCCATTTCTCGCCTCATGATTCAATGTCCCTGTCAACATCCTGCCAGGAGGCACACAGCTTCTGCTGTGCTGTTTCTTCTCTAAGGCATCCAAGTCATGTATAAAATGAGGGTCTTATCCCGTGTGCCACTTCACAGGTGTCAATTAATCACTGCCATGAGCAACGATTGAAGAAAGGGCTGTATGGGGCTATCTGGGCAGAAATAAAATTAAAAGGGGCCGTGATTTCTGCTGTCTAATTGCAAAACTGCTAACACAGGGAAGGTTCCACTTGTATTGTGTGGCATCAAAACACAGAACCAGAACCGATGGGTGGAAGCTCCCAGTGTGGAAGAAAGCCCTCATGGTGGCAGCTGGCACCTTGGAGGGAGTGGTCACTGAAGGGCGGAGGCCCGGAAGCTTAACATAACGTAGTCTGAGGCCTTGAGTCATAGAGCACAGCAACCTGATACGGTGGAAAGAACACTCAATTCGGCAAACTCAGATTTGAATGAGGTCCTCCCACCTACAGACTAAGTGACTCTTTCCACTGTACCAGGCTGCTGCTGACCTGGAAACAGGGTGCCATAACTTGGATGGAAAGCTCTCTCCTCCCTTCTTATTGAGCCCCATACATCAAGTCCAACAACGTCATCACCCTATGGTTCAAAGTATCAAACTACCTTAAGTTGAAAGAAAAAAAAAACCCAACCAGTTCCTATTTTGGACTAGAATCTAGTGTTTTTCCGTGGAGACTTATAGTCAGTCTGTCCCATGACATGGTTAAATTATCTGCCCAGGGCCTTGCTCTGCATGCTCTGCTGCTCAGGTAGCTTTCTTCGGAGCTCACCTACCTGGAAATGCAAACGAGTGTCGGCCATTGGAGCAGCAGCCTCCTTTCGATTCTCTAACCACCTCTGAGCTGTCCCTTTGCGTGCATATCCTCCATGGGAGATGAGAGGTGGTTGTCTGTCTTCACCGGGAGCTAGGACACCCCAGGAAAGGGCAGCGGTGGTGCCTCATGACCTCATCTGTTAGTATTCATGTATTTGGTCAAATATTTATTGTCTCCTCTGTGCTGGTCACCGAGTAGGATGGTAACAGGACCAGTTTCTCATCTTCAGGTGACTCACAGTCCAGTGGGGATAAAGACAAGTGAGTAGGTTACCACAGTCAGGATAACTGTGACAGTGATCACAATAAAGAGTCAAAATAGACTCCAGTACTGGGACATTAGGGTATGATAGACGCGGCATTTCACATCAGCATGGAGAAGGTGGATTCTTCATCGCAGGATACTGTCCAGGCTCTTTGAAAAACTACCTGATTCCAATCTCGCTTCTCACAGGAAAACACATTCCAGGTATAGCAAAGATTTAACTTTAAAACATGAAATTACAGAAGTACCAGAAGAAAATATGGATAATTTTCTTTTTTTAAATTATCATGGGTAGGGAAAGACTTTCTCTAAGTTGGCTACAAAACCAAAAACCATAAAAGAAAGCATTGATAAATTTGATTATATTTTTTTAAAGTTTCTGAAGGATAAGAGAAACCAGACACGTGGGTGACGGATAGATGCCTAAATGGGGAAAAATATTCGGTCCATAAATGGGAAAGGGTCAATGTTTCTAATTTTGAAAATGTCTCTTACAAGCTAATAAGAAATAAAATAAACATCCCAGTAGAAAAATGGGCAAAAGGTGTAAACAGGCAATTCATGGGAGAAACACAAGTAGTTGGCAAACATATGAAAAGTTATGACGCCTCACCAATCATAAAAGACATGTACATAAAGACGGTTTATTACGAGGAGAATTTAAACTTATACAGCCTTTCTGGAGGGCAGTTGGGCAACATGCATTTGCATTCGTTTGCTAGGACTGCTGCAACAAAGTACCAGGAACTCGTTTGTTTAAAACAAAAGAAATTTATCGTCTCACGTTCTGGAGCCTAGAAGTTCAAAATCAAGGTGTCGACAGAATCACGCTTCCCCTGAGACTCCAGGTGGAATCCTTCCTTGCTTCTTCCCAGCTCCTGGTGATGACTGGCATCGTCGGTGCTCCTTAGCTTGCAGCTGCGTTGGTCCAGTCTCACCACATGGCCATCTTCACATCGTCTTCTCTCTGTGCATTTCTGTGTCTGCGTCTGGGTCCAAGTGTCTCCTTTACGTAAGGACACCAGTCATATTGGATTGGGACCCGCCCTAATGACTTCACCCTAACTTAATCATCTGCAAAGGCCCTATTTCCAAATAAGTTCACGGGTACTAGGGGTTAGGACCTCAACATATCCTTTTGGGGGACACAATTTAACCCATAGTAGTATACAAATGTAAAATGAGCACCCTTTGACTCAGTAACCCCATGTTTAGACATTTACCCTAAAGAGATGCCTAGACAAGTGGCAAAGAGGCTCACGGTAGTATTTCTCATAATAGTGAAAAATTAGAAGCAACTTAGTAGTCAATTGTGTACTAGTCAAATATGTTATTCTATACAATAGTTTAAAACCAATAGAGATGGAGATGTAATTCTATATTTACTGCCATAGAAAAGTGATCTATTTCACCTATTATTGAGTGAATGAAGCAGATTATAAAGCAGGATGTATAATGCCTTTGTAAACATGTATACTTAAATCTGTGTCAAGAAAGATGTACTTCAGTATGTTAACAGTGGTTACCTCCGAGTTGGTGGGATTTTTAGAGATTTAAATTGTCTTCCTCTTATTGTCTGAGGATGTTTGGGTATGTTTGTAAATAAAAAACAAGAACACATGTTTGAAGAGCTCTGAGGGGTATGGGAGGCCGAAGCATCAGGTGGAACTAGGAGTGGTCACTAAGCCCACGTGGTTGCTCTGTTCCTCCCCAACAACCGCCAAGCAGGCGTTGCATCTCCTCTGTCTCCCATCCCTGCCCTAAGGTCACTAAGGTGAGATCTTCCTGGCCCAGATGTAAGGTCAGTGTGTAGATATTTGGGGGGTGGGGGTGGGCAGGAGGCAGCCATCTTTTGTGTATGAAAGTGGTCCCTGCCCACTTTTCCTGATTCCTGGAGGTGAAGGTACCTATGAGAGGGTATGGGGAGCATTAACAGTCAGTCCTCTCCTTATCCTTGCAATTTCCAGAAAGGCCCCTAATCCCCAGAATCTGTGAATACGTTACCTTATCTGGGCAAAGGTTAAATCAAGGACTTTGACGTGGGAGATTATCCTAGATGATCCAGGCGGGCCCAAAATAATCACAAGGGTCCTCCCAAGAGAGGGGCAGGAGGCCCAGAGTCAGTAATAGGAGAAGTGACCACGGATGCAAGAGGACGGAAGTGACGGAAGAAGGGCCATGAGCCAGGGAATGCAGGTGGCCTCTGGGAGCTGAAAAAGGTGAGAAAATGGATCCTCCCCTGGGACAGGGATGTGGAGACAGTAGTGATTTCAGTTCTGCCCTTGAACCTGTTCTCCTCCTCTTCATTCCCAAACTGGTTCGCTAGCCCTGCCACGTTCAACTCTGATTGGGGGTCAAGTTGGTCATTCTCTACTTGCTATTTACCTGTTGATAACATCTAGAAGTTGTCTGTGGCCTGTCAACTCAACCCAGCGTGGTCGTCACTCCTCTGGGTGTCCTCCTCGAGACACATTTTGCAGCGGTTTTAAAACAAGTCCACACATTCTTTGACGCTCCTCCCATTGAGAAGGGGGATGTCTGTCCCCTCTACTTGAAACTGGGTGACCTTAGTGACTCATTTATCACCCACAGAATGTAGTGAAAGTGAGGCTGTGTAACTGAGAAGACCAGGTCACAAAAGGTGTGCAGTTTCTGCCTGGTCCTCTTGGGATGCTTGCTTGGGGTGAGGGGTGGGGGGGTGAGGGGAGGGGGAGGCCAGCCATCATGTAAGAAGTCCAGCTACTCTGAGCCCCCATCCTTTTGGGAGGCCATGCAGGGCACTTGGTTGACAGCCCCCCTGAGCTCCCAGGCATCAGCCAGCGTCAGCAGCCAGCCACGTGAATGAGCCATCTTGGACGTCCAGCCCAGTCTGACCTTCAGATGACATCTGAGCAACTGCCTGAGAGAGGTGGAATGAGAACTGCCCAGCTAAGTCCTTCCTAAATTTCTGGCCCACAAAATCATGAGCAAGTTAAGTTTTGGAGTAATTTGTTACATATCCATTGTAACTAAAACAATCTTTTCTCTATCTTCCCCTACCCAGGATGCCTCCAAGAGGAAAGGATAACTCCCCACTTTGTGCAAACATTGTGTCTGGGCTGTCTCTCTATCACAGCTATAGTGGACACCTGTTATTTTGTCTTCCCAGGCCTTCAACCCTTCTTTTGTGAACAGCAACCCTTTCTTTTGAGAAAGTGTCCCCCTCTGCCCCCACCCCCCCATATCAACCATGTTTTTCCAGTCAGAATTGCTATGCTCCTACTTACTGCTCCCCGCTGCTACGATTGTTTGGTCCAGGGATGAGCACCTGGCCCAAGGTGTCTTTGATAAAGATGCCCCAGAAGCGGACCCTGAGGAAGAATTTGAGGGAGAGTAGTTTATTTGGTAGATAGCCCCAGGTCGCACTAGTAGGGGCATGGGAGGGTGAGATGGGGAGCATCAATGAGCAGGCTTCTGCTGTGAGTACCTGGGACTCTGTCCTGCTGGGAACCTCAGGGAGATTGTGGAGAGCACTCTTTAGATGTCTCCCACCCATGGAACTCAGGTATTTGCCCACCAACTCTGGTCAGCCATTGATTGATAGCTGATCGCCTGGACTTGAACTCTCCACGGTTAACTTCCCAGCATTTCCAGTCGGCCTGAGGCCGAGCTCACAATGGTGGCTAGAGAAAGGCCAGGCCAGGAGCCACAGGGCTGGCAGCAGGAAGCTTGTTGGGTGTTGGGGGGACAGTGAGTGAGGAGACAAGGGGTGTAGATGGGGCACCAACAGCATCTGCCATACTAGACAAGCCAACAGTAGTCCTTCCCTGGGACTTTGCAAACTGGACAGAGAGAGAGGCGATCTTCCTCCACTGGATTGTGAGGTTCAGGAGTCATAGGTGGATGTAGTTCTAGCCATGAGGAAGAAGCGGGTCTGCAACAAGAGAGGAATAAGCAACCACAGAGAGAAAAGCAGAATCGAGGCTGTCACACATCTATCCATCCATTCATTCATGGCGGTGGCATTTGAGTCCTTGGCTCAATGGTCCCGAAGGCCCAGCTGCCTTCCTTTTCTTCCCCAGGTTTGGTCCTTTAACTCTTCAGAGATCTGATTGCATGGGTCCCCCACATATTCCCAGGTCCTTGGGTTCACATCAGCACACGAAGATGAATGGTTTACTTAGTTTCAAGGATATGACATAGAGATGTATCACAGGGGCACAGAAAGTGTTTAATAACAACTAGAAAGACCTTTGTCACATCATCCCAAAGAGCCTGCCGGCGTACGAGAGGTGAATAAAGCATATAGGAAGCCAGGAGGAGCCAGAGCCACCCTCCCTGGGCAGGATAGGAGGAGGAATATCAGGTAACTGATGGTTAGCAGTGTAACAGGCACGTCTGAATACGTGCAATTTAGGACTACTGTGCATTACTGCCCGTATGGGGATGTCCAGTCATGTCCCCATGAGCCTCAGTAACCCTCTGTGGTGAGCTTAATAATGACCCCCAAAGACGTGCCAGTCCCCAGACAGAACCTGTGAATATGTTACTTTGTACGGTAAAAGGGACTCCGCAGATGTGATTACATTAAGGATTTTGAGATTGAGAGACTTTCCTGGACTATCCAGCCGGGCCCAATGCAATCACAAGGGTTCTTCCAAGAGGGAGGCGGAAGGTCAGAGTCAGTAGTAGGAGATGTGACCATGGGAGCAAGAGGTTAGAGTGATGGAAGAAGGGGCCAGGAGCCAAGGAATGCTGGCGGCCTCTAGGAGCTAAAAAAGGTGAGGACACAGATCTTCTAGAGTCTCCAGAAGGAACCAGCCCTGCCAACCCATTTTAGACTTCTGATGCCCAGAACTGTAACAGATTAAATTTCTCTTGTTTTAAGCCACTAGGTTTGTGGTGATTTGCTACAGTGGCAACAGGAAACTAATACCCCCTCCAGCATCTCCAGGATCTTCCCAGTACCTTCTTCTTGTTTATGTCTAAGCCAGCTCCAGGATGGTTTCTGTCATTTGCTACCAAACAGTCTTTTCAGAACGACAGCAAAGGTCACATTGACAGATGTTCTCGCCCTCACACTGTCAGCTCCTTTTTATCTCTGCCATGCCATTCCATGGAATCTTCTAGATGGTGGGTCACAGTCATTGTTTGTTGTTTGGTTGATAACTAAGGCAGTGGGGTGGGAGGAGGAAGGTTTATTTTTAAAATTCATACACAGCAAGTTTAGTCTCTGAGAAGCTGTGAAATCTTGTGCAATTTCAGCTTTCCCCACAGGAACCCACCCAGAAACGTATTCAAATTAGTAACTCTCACTCTCTTCTTTTTACTTTGGTAAAATATACATAACATAAAATTTACCATGTTAACCATATTTAAGTGTACAGTTTGGTAGCATATTCATATTGTTGTGCAACCATCATCACCATCCATCTCCAGAACTTTATCATCTCCCCAAACTGAAACTCTGTCCCCATTAAACACGAACTCCCCATCTTCCCTCCCCCTGGCCCCTCGTAGCAACTTTTTCTTGAAAAAGGCTAATGCATTTTCAAAAGCCAACCATTTTACCTCCTGGCAAGTACACGGTTGGGCAGGCTCCTGAGCTATCTTGAAACTATTCTAGGGCAAAACAATACAGAAATCTTCAGGGCAAGCTTCCTCCCACCCATCCAGAAAAATCTCAACTTTGCCTTCATGACATGTTCCCCAACCACGTGTGCTGCTCCCTGTGGGGACCGGGACACAGAGGTGAGGTCTCCCCAGAGGCCAGAGGGCTACTAAAGGGGAACCAGGTCACCGCTGTTGCTCCCCCCTGAACAGCTCTCAATGCTGGAAAGATGGGCTTTTCTAGGGGCAGGGGCCTGCCTAGCTTAGTGTTAAAAGCTAATTTTCAATAAAAGATAAAATCGTGAATCTCATGCAGATATAAAAATGAGCACCTTTTAAAGATTTTATTCTATGCATTAATCACTGAGGGAGCCAGGCAGATGTTATAATAGGTTTAAAAGAATATCCAAGGAACAGACACATTTGTAGATCAGGAATATTGAAATGAATATGCAGATGTAAGCAAAACTGGTTTATCCACAAAGCAGGTGGGGTGGGGAGGAAAGTCAATTCAACCTCTGCAGGATTGGACAGAATTCTCATATCTATAGACCAGAATTATTTTTCTGTTGCTATCAGTTATTGACACTTCACAGAGAACTGGGATCAGAAAACCCAGAGGGACGTCCTCTCGAGTTTGGACAATGCATGGTTTTCCACTGAAACAGATTTCTCACATGAAAGATGGCAGGGCTGAGGCTAAGGAATTAGAAAGAAGAGCAGATCAGTGGAGCTTCTGGGAGAGGAAGGGATTAGGAGCAGTTTGTAGACCGAGAACAGGGCCCTCACATTTCTGGGAGATTCTAGAGCTTCAACTGTTAAATTGCTACCCACTACCTGGGTCCCTGCTGAATTTTTCAGTGAAATTCTGATATGAAAGACCTGAGGGCTTGCTTCAGGGACAGCCGAGAAGGTGAAGCCACCAAGCAAGTCCAGACCGCAGAGCCTTTGTGGGCAGGAGGCACACAAGCTTTGGAGATGAAGGCAGAGCTGCAGGGAGTGGCACGTGGGCCACTCAGGCAGCCTGAGCAAGGCTGGACCGCCCAGATCCGGCGCTGCCTCGGATGTTCTGCACGCCAGGGAGGCCCTGAGCGCCAGGCCTGAATGGAGGGGTGTGCATTCCAGAACTGGAGCCAGAAAGGACAAGGCTACCCCAAAGGAGCTCCAGGGATTCCCTGAAGGAGGAATTTGGGGGCTCTGTGAGGGAATTTCTGCTTGTGGGAGCAGGATATTCTGGAGCCCCTGTGAACACAGCATGGGGCGCTCTGCCCGTGATCTCCACCCTGGCGCCCCCAAAGCTGAGTGGAGGGAGGAAGCACTTCAGCGCCCGCTGACCTGAAGAGATTCTCAAAAAAAGTTACAGTCTGGCTGGAGCCACTAAACCCTGCCTTTACCTTCATTCAGCCTCTTCCTGGAATTCTCAATGGAATTGATAAATTGCTGCAAGTCTGGAAACTCACTCTACCACCAGATGGCGCCCCTCACACCCACACTGGCTAATTGTTAAGCCAGACAAGAGGCCCTCACACCCGCAAAGGAACAGGGCAGAGCCCAACCCACCCCGCTCCCTCAGGAACCGTGGGATTTCCAAGTCTCTGGGTTGAGGGAAGGAGCAGAGGAAAGTAGACGCTGTCTGGGGAGCTGAGAACCCAGAGAGGGAAAGGAGATCCCGATCAGAAATCGCTCTTTCTCCAACCGTCCTCACCACACACTGCTCTTGTTCTTTTTCTTGTTTCACTTCGCTTTGTACAAAGACTGAAACTGCAGCCATTAAAAATTCTTTGGTTCCGGCTAGCCAGGTGGCGCAGCGGTTTAATTCGCACTTCGCCAGCCCGGGGATCGTGGGTTCGGATCCCGGGCGCCCGCAGACGCACTGCTTGTCAGCCATGCTGTGGTGGTGTCCTATATAAAGTAGAGGGAGATGGCACGGATGTTAGCCCAGGGCCAGTCTTCCTCAGCAAAAAGAGGAGGATTGGCAATGGATGTTAGCTCAGGGCTGGTCTTCCTCACACACACACACACACACACACAAATTCCTTGGTTCAACAACAAAAAACACCAGACAACCCTATTAAAAAATGGAGAAAGGACTAGAATGGACATTTCTCCAAGGAAGATATACAAATGGCCAACAAGCACATGAAAGGGTGCTCAACATCATTAATCATTTAGGAAAATGCAAATCAAACCCACAATGAGATACCACCTCACACCCATTAGGATGGCTACTATTAAAAAAAAAAAACAACAGAAAATAACAAGTGTTGGCAAGGATGTGGAGAAATTGGAATCCTTGGGCACTGATGGTGGACATGTAAAATGGTGCAGCTGCTGTGGAAACCAGGATAGCAGGTCCTCGAAATATCAAAACTAGAACTACCATATCACCTAGCAATTACACTTCTAGGTATATACTCCAAAGAATTAAAAGCAGGATCTCAAAGAGATATTTGTATACCCATATTCATAGCAGCATTTTTCACCATAGTGAAAAAGTGGGAACAACTCAAGTGTCTATCAATAGGTGAGTGGATAAACAAAATATGATATATACACACAATAGATATTATTCAGTCTTAAAAAGGAAGGAAATTCTGACACATGTTACAATGTGGATGAACCTTGAGGACATTATGCTAAGTGAAATAAGCCAGTCACAAAAAGACACATACTGTGTGACTCTAGTTATATGAAGAACCTAGAGTAATCAAATTCATAAAGATGGAAATTAGAATGGTGGTTTCCAGGAGTTACGAGGAGAGAGGAAAATTAATTGGTAATTGGAATCATACTTCACTCATCAAAATTAATTCCAAATAGCTTTTAAAGTTTCAATGTTAAAAATTAAAACAAATATTCTTGAAGTGGGGAAGGCTTTGTAAATGTGTCTTCAAGTCGGAAACCATAACTGAAAAGGTGATCGGTTTTAATGAAAACAAAAAACACTGAAACAAGATTAACACTTTTTTCCCAAAATATATTTAAAAAGCACTTATCATGTGTTCTGTTCTTGATGCTTGGGAGGACACAGCAGTAAATAAAACATAAATCTCTGCCCTTCCACAGTTTATTTTCTAGTTAGGAGACAATCACAAAAGGAAACATAACACAAATAAATATATAATATGTCAGGCGGTAATAAGGATTTTGGAGGAAAATGGAGGAGTGTAAGGGAGATTGGAGTAACAGAGGGTAAGAGTGAGCTGCATTCCAGGCATAAGAAACAGCAAGTACAGGGCCTGCCTGGTGGCATAGTGGTTAAGTTCACACACTCCACTTCAGCAGGCTGGGGTTCACAGGTTTGGATCCCAGGCACAGACCTATTCACTGCTCATCAAGCCATGCTGTGGCAGGCGTCCCACATAAAATAGAGGAAGATGGGCACAGATGTTAGCTCAGGGTCAATCTTCCTCAGCAAAAGAAAGAAAGAAAGAAACAGCAAGTACAAATTTGAAAGACGAAAGACAAATTGTGAAAAATATCTGCACTATGTGATAAAAGTAGAGTTATTTTCCTTAATATACAAAAAACTGCTATAAATCATTATGTAAAAGATGTACAACCAATAGAAAAAACAATGGGCAAAGGACATGAGAATTTCTCCTTTTAAAATTCAAATGGCCAATAATTCAAATGGCTAATAAATCTGGAAAGACACTTAACCTCACGGGTAATCAGGGAAATGCAAATTAAAATGAGATACATTTTCTTCCTATCAGTGCTGGTCAAGATTAAAAAGGCTGCTGGCTGCCTCTCAATACTGTCTCCAATCTAATGTCACCTCCTCAGAGAGGCTTTGACTTTATCTAAAATAGCATCCCTCAGTGAAAAATTACCAAGCATCCAATGAATCAGGAAACTACAACTCATAAGGGGGAGAGAAATCAATCAATTGAAACAGACCCAGAAATGACAGAGATGATGAAATCATTGGATAAAAGCATGTTAGGCAGAGACATAGAAGATATATATGATCCAAATAAAACTTCTAGAGATGAAAAATACACTGATGGAATTTACAGATTAGACACTACAGGCTGGTCTAGTGGTTATGATTCAGCGCTCTCACCGCTATGGCCCAGGTTTGTTTCCGGGTCAGGGAACCACACCACCTGTCTGTCGGTTGTCACATCATGTCAGCTTTGTGTTGCTGTGATGCTGAAAGCTATGCCACTGGTGTTTCAAATACCAGCAGGGTCATCCATGGTGGACAGGTTTCGTGGTGCTACTAGACTAAGACAGACTAGGAAGAAGGACCCGGCCACCCACTTCTGAAAAATTGGCCATGAAAAGCTTATGAATAGCAGCAGAACGCTGTCTGACAAAGCGCCCGAAGGTGAGAAGATGGTGCAAAAAGACCGGGAAAGGTTCTGCTCTGCTATACACAGGGTCACTAGGAGTTGGAATCAACTCAAACAGCACTAACAAACAAAGACAATACAGAAGACAAGATTAGTGAATTTAATGTAGTAAGAGGAACTATCCATAATGAAACATGGAGGAAAAAAAGGCTGATAATAAATGAATACTGAGTGTGGAATAACTTCAAGAAGCCTAATATACATATAACTGGAGTCCTGAAAGGAGGAGGTGTAGAAAAAGTATACAAAGAAATAGTGAATTCAAATTTTCCACATTTGATGAAAACTGTAAACCCACAGATCTAAGAAGCTCATTGAACCAAAAGCACAAGAAGCACAAAGAAAACTACACCAAGGTACATCATAATCAAACTGTTTAAAACTAGCAATAAAGAGAAAATCTACCAGCAGCCAGAGGAAAAAAGACACATATGTACATATAGAGAAACAAATATTTCAGCAATCTTCTTTTTAGAATCAATGTGATCCAGAAGATAGTGGAGCAATATTTTAAAGAACCAAAAGGAAAACAAAGTTAGCAGTCTAGAATTCTATACCCAGTGAAAATATCTTGCAGCAAAACTAAGACATTTTCAGTTAGACAATATATTACGGGCTGACCTGAACTGTTAAAGGAAGTCCTTCGGTCAGGAGAAAAATACCAGACGGAATCTGGATGGACACAAAGGAATGAAGAGCCTTGAAATGGTAAATATGCAGATCAATATGAGATTTTTTATTATTTTAAAAATTTCTTTCTCAACTTGAAAAAGGGCATCTATGAAAAACCTATAGCTAAGATCATACTTAACACTGATATACTGAATGCTTTTGCCCCACAATCAGGATCAAGTCATGGGTGTCTGATTTCACCACTCGTACTCAACATTGTACTGGAAGTTCTTGTCAGTACAACAAAGTAGAGAGAGAAATAAAAGGAATCCAGATTGGAAAAGAAAGAGTAAAACTATATTTATTCAGAGAAGATATGAGTGTCTATGTGGAAAATTCTATAGAATGACAAGATACTAGAATTAATAAGTGAGTTTAATAATGTTGCAAGATATAGTACAAAACTAAATTGTATATCTATATCACTAGCAATGATCAGATCTTGAAATTTTTAAAAATATCATAAAAATATTAATTACTTAGGGAGAGATCTGACAAAGATGTGCATGACCTGCACATTGAAAACTATAGAACAGTGCTGAGAAAAAATTTTAAAAACCTAAATAAGTGGAGAGTTATATTATATTTAGGGATCAGAAGACTCAATATTGGTAAGGTGTCGATTCTCTCCAAATTGACCTACAAAATCAATATGATTCCAATCAAAATCTCAGTGGGATTGTTTTGGTAGAACAAGCCTGTTCTAAAATTTATATGGAAATGCAAAGGACCTAGAATGGCCAAAATAACATTTGGTCTTGCCACTTACCATCCATTTTTCCTCCAGTAAAATACTTAACATAACAGTTTTTAGTCCCCGAATCTGTAAACCGGGGATAACAACCTCCCAGAGCTGTGAGGATCGCATGAGTTAGGATATGTAAAGTACATACTTAGAATAATGTCTGGCACAAACTAAGTATTATGGAGGGTTTATTACTATTATTGCAGCATTGTATGAGGATTAGAAATTATCTTTATAAAATTTACAGGATAGATTATACTATAGTGACTAAGGAACTAATGTCTGGAATCCACATACTGTGGTTGTGTCACTTACAAATTTATTGTATCACTTTTAGGCTCTTCTGTAGGAGAGTTATTTATCCTCCTAAAGCTCTACTTTTATCACCTGCAAAATGGGGATAACAATTGTAGCTAGTACTTACTGAATGCTTACTCAGTATTCCAGGAACTTAATATAATCATCTCATTTAATTATCCCTACAACTGTTTGAGCTAAGTATTATTAATAAACCCATTTTATATATGAGAAGACTGAAGCATAAAAAATTTAAATAACTACCTCTGGTAGATTAGGCTAAAAGTGACAATGACGGAATTGAATCCAGGTACTTGACAGTCCAGAGCCCACAACCCATGATATTGATCACCATGTTACACTGCCATCAAAGATAATGATAATATAGTACCCACCTCATAGTATCATAAAATAAAATATATATGGAAATGCAAAGGACCTAGAACGGCTAAAATAACATTGAAGAAGAAAAACAAAGTTGGAGGATTTAATACTACCTGATTCAAGATTTATAAAGCTACAGTAATAAGAAAACAATGTGTTAGTGCACATATATGAAATATATCAAATAAACAAATAGATCAGTGGAACAGAATAGAGATATAAGAAATAGACTTGCACATACGTGGTCAGTTGATTCTCAACAAAGGTGCAAAGCCAATTCACTGGAGAAAGGATAGTTTTTCAATTCTTTAAATAGGTCAATGGAACAGAATAGAGTGTCCAGAAATAGATGTACACATATATGGTCAATTGATTTTCAACAAAGCTGCAAAGGCAATTCAGTGGAGAGAGAAAGAAAAGGCAATTCAGTGGAGAGAGAAAGAATTGTCTTTTCAACAAATAGTGCTGAAACCATAGGACATCCATATGCAAACAAAACAAAACAACCTAAAACCAAAGCAAAACCAAAATACTGGAAGGGGATCATAGAACTAAATGTAAAACTTAAAAACTATAAAACTTCTGGAAGAACACATAGGAGAAAATCTTCATGACCTGAGGTTTAGCAAAGATTTCTTAGATGCTACATCAAAAGCACTATCCATAAAAGAAAAAACAAATCAATAAATTGGGCTTCCTCAAAATTAGAAACTTCTCTTCCAAGGACACTGTTAAGAGAACGAAAAGACAAGCCACAGACTGGAAAACAATATTTGAAAATCATATACCTGATAAAGACTTGTATACAGAATATATAAAGGACTCTCAAAACTTAAGAGAAAACAAACAATTCAATTAAAAAATGGGGAAAATATTTGGACACTTCATCAAATGGCAAATAAACACATGAAAACACCCTGAACATCATTACTGATTAGGAAAATGCAAATTAAAACCTCAGTAATGTATCTACACATCTATCAGAATGGCTAGAATGAAAAAGACCGAGCATCCAAGTGTTGGTGAGGACGTGGAGGAACTGGGACTCTTGTACGCTGGTGGTGGGAATGTAAAATGGAGCAACCACTTTGGAAAACAGTTCGGTAGTTTCTGAGAAAGTTAAACATGTACTTACCCTAGGACCACCCACTGAGCCCCTAGGTATCCCCCAAGAGGAACGAAAGCATTTGTCCACGAGAAGGCTTCCACACCAGCATTCAGAGCTGCTTTATCTGAGAGTCAAAAACTGGGAGCAATCTAACTGTTCATCAACAGGGAAATGGATGAACAAATTGTAGTCCATTCATATGATAGAAAGTATTAACTCTGCAATAAAAAGAAATGAACTATTGATACACAGAACAGCAGGGAGGAACCTCAGAATAATTGTGCTGAGTGAAAGAAGCCAGACATACCTACCGGATGACTCCATTTATATATACCCCCCCCCCCACATTGCAAACTGATCTATAGTGACAGAAACATATCAGTGGTTGCTGGGGGTGGGGGTTGGGGGGAGAAGTGGGAAGAAGGGATGACAAAAGGACACAAGGAAATTTTGGGGTGATGGATATGTTCGTTATCTTGACTGTGATGTTGATTTCCGGGGTGTATGTATGTCAAAACTTCTCAAATTGTACACTTTAAATATGTGCAGTTTATATGTCAATAGTACCTCAGTAAAGCTGTTTAAAAAAAAAAAAGGTGAGTCTGGCGGGGATGGCTGGGTATCAGAACACGGAGGACTCTGAAAGCCAGACTGAGGGGCACGCATGACCCTGAGGTGGAGGGCAGCACTGGGTGTTTCCAATGGGATTGGGTTGTGGGCAGAGTCTGGAATAGCCTGGAGGGGGCAAAGCCCATCTGGAGATCCTTGCAAAGGCCTCACCAGAGGGGTGGGGATGGATCTAGAGACAGAAGGAAGGAAAACCGAATTAGTGATCATTTAGGGCCAGTTCTCTGGCTCCCAGGGCAGTAAGTTGATAAATCAAGTCTGGGGCAAGAAAGGCCTTTGGGGCTTGAAAAGAAAATCCTGCCCTGTCCGCTTCTTTCTGGTGTCTCCCTTGTGAATGGGGTCCTGTGACCGCAGGTCTTTCTGCTGACAGCTGCTGGGTGCTACTGTCTGTCAATGTGTCACTCCCTGAGCCATGGCTCACCGGGCAGGAAGGGGGCGAGATCCTGCCCCGCCTGTCCTCCAGGGAAGGAAGGGGCCCAACCAGCTGAGCGACTCTTCCTGCTGATCTTCTGGTGCTGCCTTTCCCCGGCCCAAGTCAGGCACTGATATCTCCCTAAAGTCACGTTCCTCTTTGGGTCTGACCTCCACCTCTCTGGGTTTAGCATAAGCCACACATTTCATCCCTCCACTGTAACTTGCTTAAATAGACTGGGAGTCAATGCCTGGCTTTCCTGCCCACTTCCTGGCTGCCCCTGGTCCCACCTCAGTTTACTCCTGTAATGCCACAGCTGCCACTGTGCCCTTATTAATGGGTGACCCCATCAGGTGACAGAAATCTAAATATAACTGTGACTGCCTGGCTGGCTGGCTGACTTCCTGTGTGTGCTCAGGGCAAAAGACCAAGACTTGTGCCTTCCCCCCGCCTCCAGATCCAGATCCTTGCTGCAGGGACGGCACTCAGGGCACAGCTTGCAATCTGATGACAGACAGAAAGAGAAGGTGTGTGTGGTAGGAAACAGCACAGTTCAGAGAAAGATGGGGGCCAAACCCAAAGCCAGAGGCAAGATCTTTGCAGAGTGATTGACATTTCTAAGGGATGGATTCCTGCAAGGTTCATCCTCTCCAGTGGGGAATCTTCCAGGAGCCTTTGATCGACATCCTGAATACCCTGCCTAAGCCAAGTATTTCATTCTTTCATCCATTTATTCATTCACACAACCAATATTCATTGAAGCCTCTTCACTGAAGCTCTGGTTGCAGACCTACATCCTGCCTTCAAGGAACAGACACCAAAAAACAAAACCAGAAATTACAAACCCTGTGATAAGGGTGCTCAGGGGGTCTTCAGCCCAAATCTGAGAGGGGGTGGGTCAAGGAAGTTTTGCTGGAAGAGATCCCATTTAGACTCAAGTCCCAAAGGGTTAGCAGGAATAAACTCAGAGAGGTGTGCCGAGTGGGGCAGGTGTGCTTGGAGATACCTTCAAAGAACTGTAAGTAGTTTGGATATTGGGCACTTAGGATGAGATGGGTGTGGGTTTGGGACAAGGTGAGGCAAGGCTGCGCATCCTGGTAGGTTCCTGATCTTGAACGCCTTGTATGCCTGGCTAAGAAATGTGGGCTGTATCCAGCTAGCAGTGGGGAGTCATTGAAGGTTTTAGGCATGTTAGAAGGATCACCCTGAGCCCAGAATGGAGAATATGTATGAGGTAAGCAAATTGAGAGGTGGGGAAACCAGCAAGGAGGTGATGTAGTCATCCCAGGTGATTAGAGGTGAGGCCAGAGCTGGGCACTTGCAGTGAGAAGAATAGAAGGAGACAATCTGAGACATGAATGAGATAGAATTTGATCTGCCTATCAGCCCCAGGGCCCTAGTATTATCATCCCCATTTTACAAGCAGGAAACTGATGCTCCACCATTTGATTCAACTGATACTACTCTATAGAATATGTAAAAGGTATGGCCCCTATGCTGTAGGAGCTTATTTTGTTTTGCTTTCTCCTCCTGCCACAGGGCCTTTGCACATGCTGTTCTACCTGTTAGGAATGTTCTTTCTTCCCTTCTTTGCCTAGATAACTCTGACTTCTGCTTATGACCCCAGTGTTACTTTCTCAGGGGAGTTGTCCCTGACTTTCCAAACCGGGTAGAAGCCCTCTGCTTTCCAGACCTTCACAGCATTCTGTGTCTCTCCTTTATAGCTCTTGTCCATGTTGCAATTTTATATTTTTTGCTATTATTTATGAATGGATGCGCTCCCTTACTAGACTATATGCTCCACTGAGAAGAGGGAAATTGTGTCCCGGTACCTAGCACCATGCATAATAGGTGCTCAATAAATATTTCCTGCATGACTTAGTGAATGAAATAAGTTGTGTATAATGTTATAGGAGCTTGTTTTTTTAACAACCGTAGCCACTCTCTCTCCAGCACTTGCAGAAAGGCAGAATTTGGTATGAAAGCCACAAAAAAATCAACAATCACATCCAAGAAGAGTATTATTCTAAGAAGTGGCAACAAGCAGCCTGAGACAGCTGGAACAGTCAGACCTCACCCAGAAGGATAATATTTGACTGCTGGTGCACCCTAGACAGTTTTCAAAGCACATCTGAAAATCTACCACAACCCTCCCTGTTCATTCTTTCAATATTTATCGAGCACTTGCTACACAGCAGGCCCTGTGCAAGGTGCTACAGACTTGACAGCGAACAAGACAGATACAGACCTGTCCTCTGGGGTCCACAGTCCATAGGAGACTATCAATAAAATAATTACCATGAAAATATAATTATAGATTGGTGAAAGAGAAGAGCGGAATGGATGAGAGAGCTGGGTGAAGATGAAGACAGTGACAACCTAGTCTATATTGGGGGGGGACAGGAAAGACTTCTCTGAGAAAGGGACAATTTGTGCTGAGACAGGAGGATAAGGGTGCTAAGGAGCTGGAGGGTGGGAGCAGGTGTGGAAACATTAGGAGTGAGGGGAACTACCTGCGTAAAGGCCCTGAGGTAGGAAAGCCAGTTTTTTGAGGAGCTGAGAAAGCATCTGGGTGGCTGGGGGTGGGGGGCAGCAGAGAAGAGTACAGAGCTCCCTTAACTTCTAACCTTTCAGGTCCTGAGAGCAATAGACCACAGAACCCCAAAACTTTGCAATGCAAACCATGGGCAGCCTGGTGACCTCTGAGTTCACCCATCATCTCTTCTTTCCTCCCTCTCGGTGGATCCTGGGACACAGCCTGTGTTTCTGAGGCCAGTCAGGAGGAGGGGCCCATGTTCTCCTGGTCCTTGTAACCAGAAGAGAGAGAAGCAAGAGAAGAGTCACCTTACAGGCAAGATCCATCCTTCCTTCCTTCCTCCCTTCCTCCCTTTTATCCATCCATCCATCCATCCATCACATTTACTGAGCACATCCTGTGTGCTACACATTCATTCCATCAGTCTATAAACTTGTACTTGGTGCCTGCTTTATGTTTACGCCTATTATAGATCTTTGGAACTACTTCCTTCATTTAACTAAGGTTCGTGGGTCACTTACTAATATGTGCCACCCTGTTCTACATGTTTATTGATTCAGTACTAACTCACTGAACAAACATTTACTGAGCATGTACTCTGGGTCAGACCTTGTGCTTGGGGATTAAGAATAGTCCTGAATTTGTTAAGAAATTTGCTGTCGTTGAATGCTCTCCAGATTTAGGTGATTCTGCCATTAACAACAAAATATTTTTGAGCACACACTACGAATTCCTCCCGTTATTTATTTATAATTAGTCATACTATAGTTATTGTTTTCTCAAAACAAACTCTACACTCAGGGTGAGAGGCATTGTTAATGTCAGTGGATATAAATATGCATTTCAAACATTCTTTTTGATAATTTCTCTCACTCTCTCTTGCTCTGTCACTCGTTCACCAGATTTTTGTCAGATCTGATTAGTTCATCATTGGTTTTGCATCATAACGTGGCTAACGAAGGACTTCTACCAGGAACAGGAGAAGCATCAGGTCTGCTATTTCCTTGTTTGGGGCTTGTACTGGCTTTATGGGTTTATCTTCAATCTGCACATCTTTGCAAGCTGCAGTACATCACAATATGCAGAAAGCAAAGATCAAGGTTGCCACTCTGTCCCCCACCGGGCTGCTGTGGGTGGGCCTCCCGCTCTTCCATTAGGACACCTGGTGTACCCTGCCTGACCTGTGTTGGTCTGATCTATGCACCAGGATGCCAGTGCCAATCTGCATAATTTATCTTAGCCACGTGTGATGTATTTCAACCTTTTTAGGTTTGATACAAAATCACACCCCAGTGGATCATCTTGCAGATCCTTGAAACAGAAGCCAGGTCCATGGCAGCTGCTCTCTCTTATTTCAGAAGCAGAGAAAGCTCTAATTTAGCCTACAGGAAGCATACAATAAGGAATCCTTGATTCTCCTGGCTAAAACCCTCCAATGGCTTCTCACTGCATTGAGAAAAATATCCAAATCCCTTATTGTAGCCTTCAAGTAAGGGCAACTGTATAATTCGTTGTCCAAACCCAAACACTGTTGAAAGTGAAAGGGTAGAACAAATTTTAGAGGGGCCAGACAATAGGTGTAAACTGGAAAAGTCTCAACGAACCTGGGATGAAGGGCCCCTTTAGAACACGACTCCGAGTTCTCCAACCTCACATCCTATAGCTTCCCCACTCCTCTATGAAGCTCCAGCCACGCTGGTCTTCTTTCTGGTCCTGTGCCATGCAAAGGTTTTCTCTTCTGCAGGGTTTTCACACTTGCTGGTCCCTCCACCTGGAACACCACCCAGCTTTTCACGTGGTTGGTTCCTTCTCATCCTTCCGTTCTTAGTTCAAATATCACCTCCTCACAGAAATTGTCCCCAGTTACCCAACCTAAGTAGCATCTTTACCCTCTTCCATGCCCCCCACGATGCCACACATCCCCCCTCTATCCATTACCTCATGCTGGTTTTTTAAATAGCACTATCACCACGTGAAATTGCCTTTTTATTTACTTATTTGCTTACATATTACATCTTCTCCACTAGATAGTATGCTCCATGAGAGCAGGAATATTGTCTCTCTCATCAAGGTATTCCCAGCACCTAAAACAGTGCCTGGTAGGTAGTAATCACTCTTTAAATATTGAATGAATGAATGGATGGATGAATGAATGAATGAGAACATGACATAAAAACTTTCTTAGGCCTCAGTGACTTGGACAAGGTAGCCCGCAGATGGCAGATTTGAGGTTCACAGTAAGTCAGTCTACTTCTGTTATTCTGCTCTGCAGTTACATAGCAGAGAACTCAGAGCCCAGCATGGACAGTGACAAGGCCCTTGCGCAGAGATGAAGCAGTGTGGAAGGAAACCAGCCTGGGGAAAAGACTTTGCACCTGCTCCCTTCTGTGAACTTGCCTTTCTGGTGTCTCCATTTGGAATGCTCTTCCCTGCCTTCACCTGGCTAATGTCTACTCCACGTTTAAGACTGAGTTCAGGGGCTGGCCTGGTGGCATAGTGGTTAGGTTTGTGCACTTCACTTTGGCAACCCGAGGTCTGTGGGTTCGGATCCCAGGCGCAGGCCTAAACACTGCTCGTCAAGCCATGCTGTGGCAGTGACTCACATACAAAATAGAGGAAGAATGGCACAGATGTTAGCTCAGTGACAATCTTCCTTAAGCAAAAAGAGGAAGATTGGCAACAGATGTTAGCTCAGGGCCAATCTACCTCACCAAAAAAAGAAAAGACTGAGCTCAATTTAGTTAAGTGGCAGTATACAACACAAATTTATAAAGACTAGAAGCCATAGGGAAAATATTTTACCAGTTTGAATTTATATATATTAAAAACCAAAAACTTCCACATTGGGGTAGACATTGCAAAGTCAAAAGATAAACAAGAGGCTGGGAGAAAATATTTGTAACACATATAACAGACAAAGAATTACTCTCTATAATATATAGAGGGCTCCTATAAATAAGCAAAAAGACAAAGCAATTAAAGAAACTCAGGCAGAATGGATAAACAAACTGTGGTACATCCATACAATGGAATATTACTCAGTGATAAAAACAGGTAAAAGGATGTGAACAGGCAATTCAAGACTAGAAATAAAAATGGGCAATTAACTTATGAATAAACCAGTAATCAGAGAAACGCAAAATAAAACTTCATATCATTTTTCATCCATCAGGCTGCCAAAAACTTAAAAGACTCATAATATACAGTGCTGATGAGGGTGGAGGGAAATGGATGCTTTTATACACTATTAGTGGGAATGTAAATTGACAGTATTTTTGGAGAAAAAAAATGGCAATTTGTACCAAAAAATATTTTTAAATGCACCACCACTTTTTAAGTACACCTCACTTATGGGGATCTAGTTTATTGAAATCCACTGGCCAAAGCTCTATTTATGAAGCTACTGTTCATTACTGCAGCATTGGTTTAAATTAGAAACAAGCCAAATATTCATCAATAGGGTAATGGATAATAAAAAATATGGTACATTTATACACTAAAATACTACAAAAATGCACTAGATCCATAAGTACTGAAATGAAAAAGTGTCCATGATATATGTTAAATTAAAAAGCGATTTGCTGTATAGTGCGTAAAGCATGTTCCCATTTCTCTGGAAGATACGATTTTAGAACATTCTTGCATTCATAGCCGTTCATTTTTATGATATTTGAATCTTTTACCAAAATAAACATTTCTGTACAAAAGAGAAAAAGTTATTTTACAAAGATCCAGTGTTTTATAAACAATTAAAAACTTCTCAATTAATTTTATTATTGAACTTAATTGAAGGTCTGTCCTCCTTGGCTAAGTGATTTACATTATATAAACATAGAAAAATATCATTACTACCTTCCAGGAACTTAAATTAGAACAAAAACCAAACTCACAGAATTCAGCAGCTACGGAATATCTCCAAAAGAGTTTGGACTTGCTGCCACAAAAATCTGAGCATAGGCTTGGCAGTCACTAATTAGCTGTGTGACTCCAGACTCGAACTCTTTCGAGGCTCACACTCATTTGCAAAATGAGGATTTACAAAAAAACTAATGTAGGAGATCTGAGAAGCAAAAGTGGGATTACTGAGGGCAGAGGGAAGAATAATGAGCCAAAATAATTAAAATGAGAGAGTAGACTGGTGTATACATGTCAGATTCCATGCACTTTACCCTCTTCCCAAGTCTGGAGTTATAGCTATGCTGGAGAATTGATTTACACTGGTTACTGCAGAAATTTAGTTGCACAATTGAAATGATAACCAAAATCATCTTACCTCTACTATTTAATAATGATCTGAGGGTTCCAGCCAATGCAAAGAGACCAAAAAAAAAAAAAAAAAAAAGAAAGAAACAAAAGGTACAGTTGCTGGAAATGTACACTCAAAATTATAAGACTCAAACTTTAACCCATCCTCAGTTAAAATCAAAAGAAACTAATACTCACAAGGGTATTTGATGAGAGGTCTGGGAGGGAAATATATTTTTGCCAAAACTATTTGAGAATGCAAGTGTTGTGCTGGTTATTGCTATCTTAGCAAGAGAAGGAAGAAAAAGTTAGCACTGTTGGACACCAGCCAGGTGTCACCAAAGATCTAATTTATGATTAAACTATACATCCCTGCTTTCTTGTCATCACGATGGCAGTTCCTCTCAATGTATTAACTGGTATTCAAGGAGAAGGAACTATGTAAAGAGGTTCCATGATATTCATCTGTCAGAGTACAAGAGGTTTTTTTGTTTCTGTTTAATCTCAGAGGAATGTAACATTTAACCACAAGGCTTGGGATAACCATAAAACCTGTAAAAATATATTTATTATGACAGATCTTATTTGCTCATTTAAGCCACAAAATACGCTTATTATAGGAAATTGAATTTGTTCACTTAATCTGCAAATGAACTCAATGGTTTTATGATAATTAATGTGCCATTTTATAAATGAAATAATTTACATTGCATAAATATTGGTTGGTTCAAAGAATTGCCTGGAGAGCTGGAGAACCAGGTTCAAGGTTATGGGATGAGAACCACAACCAAGGTTATGGCATAGAACCGGTCTGGTAAGGACACCTCTGCTGTCATCCCAGAGGTGTAAATGCTGCAGTGACATTGTTGATGGCACTGGGAACTGGGGGCTACCACTGGTACTGTTGTCACTGCTGATTCTAGAAAATGGATGTTGTTGCCACATCTCCACTACTGTCAGTGATGATGCTCCCCCATCTCTGTTTATTTCCTAGCTCCCAATTCAAAATTCAGAACAGTTGATTGGCTGCACCGAGGTCACGTGCTCAGTCCTTGTTGCAGAGGAGACCGGGAAAGTAAGTATCTGGCAGCTTCAGCTTCAACGGTGGGAGGAGGGATATGCCATCACCCAGACTGTTAAGATTGGGAAAGGGGTACCAAATATAGGAAATATAGGAAAGGGGTTCAGATTCGGAGCAGTCAATAAAAATTATAAAAGGCCATCATATCTGGTTAACCCCAGCCATCCTCTTACTCTCTACCTGCACCCAAACATGGATATTGTAAGAGAGAATCGCCTCATCATACTGATTGAACTCACTTTCCATTTATGCCACAAGTCTCAAATGAGCTTGCAACACTGCCAGACTATTCTTCACTTTCCTAGTACATTCATTTTTCTACCTTCTGAGATACTATTTCATATTTTTCTCTCCTCAAATTTCCGACATCTCTCCCTCATCTCAGTGGTATTTTTGTTTAGTGATCCCTCAAGAAAACAGATGCAATCAAAGGAGCTCTATCTCCTTTTTCCACCAATGCAACCCTTCCATTTGTTCTCTGAATCCCATCCCCTCTCACCTACTAGCACTATCATTTCCACTGGCATGGAAACATGTCTTCATATCATGCATCTTCAGAAACATAAACCAAACAAAAACCTGCTCCAAGCCTCGTCCCCTTCCAACGCTTGCCTCGTTTCTGTTTTCTTTTCCAAACAAACCGCATCCTTCAAATTGTCTATTTTGCTCTCACTCTTCCTCATCTCCAACTTTACCACAAACCTCTTCAGTCAGGCTCTTGTCTTCACTCTTTTATCAAGGTCACCAATGACCTACATCTTGCCAAAGCCAATGTTTGTTTGTTTGATCTTTCTGCTGGCATCTTACTGAACTTCTCAGCAGCATTTGAATCTGTTGAACGCTTTGTCCTTTGTGAAACACTTCTTGAGCTTCCAGGACTTCACATTCCCCTGGTGTTCCTCCTCCTTCTCGACTTACTGCGCTTCCCCAGGACTCTGTCATTAGCAGTCTTCTCTCCTCTATGTTCTCTCCCTCAGGGATTTCCAGCCTCTTTACCTAATTTTTTTTTCTCCACGAATTTTATCACATTTCCCCTCAACTTCTTATTCTGAAAAATTTCAAGCTTACCAGAAAGTTGGAAGAAGAGTAACACTGATATACTGTTCCATGAAATTCATCAGCTGCTAAATATTTGTGTGTACACTCTATCTCTGCCTCTCTCCATCCCTTCTCCCTCATCCCCACAAACTTAATTTTTTTTGCTGACCCATTTGAAAGCAAGTTTCAATTGAGACACTTCTCCATTAAATACTATAGCATATATATCCCAGGATTGGAACAAAGATTTTCCTAAGTAACTATAACTCTATTACTACATCTAAGAAAATTAATGAAGGGGAGAAAGAGCATTCTCTACCCACTCTGGGTCCTTTCTGGCTGGGCTACAAATTAAATTGACACTAGGCTGAATAGCAGGAGAAAATCAAACAAAGCTTTATAACATGTATACATGGGACAGACCAGGGGAAACCGAGTATCTTTCTACAGAATGGTGGAGGTTCTCCTCTTAAATAGACAAAGGAGAATTTTTGGGGGGTTGGAGGTGTCAGTGATGAGGGATGACAAGAAAAGCACAGTAAACAAAAGTATTCAGATTTGTCTCCCCCACCCACTGATAAGAGTTTTTAGAGAGAGGGTCATACCCCCTTCTTCCTGGTACAGAGAGGGAGATACCCTTACAAATGAAGATTTCCCTTACAAATGTAAATATCTCTTACAAAAGGTAACTTCTACTTGTTTTTCAGAGCTTTTCCCCTGTCTGCAGATTTCAGCCCAAAACCTTTATGTCAAATAATCTTCACATTTTGGGGTAACCAATTCTGATGCCCCACATTAACAATAAGTTGATATCATCTAATATGCAGTACACATTCACATTTCCCCAAATCTCTGATATATGACTTTTATAGAAGTTTTTCATTTAAATTCAAGATCCAATTAAGATTTACCTATTACATTTGGTCATTAGTCTCTTTTATTGTAAAAGAGACAATCCCTCCCTTGCGTTCCCCACCCCCCCGCCCTGACAAAATTGACTTTTTTGAAGATTCACCTCTTATATCTTCTAGATCAGTGGTTCTCTACTTGGGTGATTTTGCCCCTTAGGGGAAATTTGGCAACTTCTGGGGATGGTGTTCCAGGCAGGCCACCCCAAGATCCGCCACTCTGGTATGTGGATTATTTCAAGCTGAAGAAATGAAAGGCTCAGAAGGCTCAGGAACAACATTGGAGCTTCCCTGAAACAGCCTAAAGAATTTAGCAAAGATGGCCTGTTCCGGAAAGGAGCTAATACCTTATGATAATTGTAGTATAATGTAAAATAAGTGTGATAAGAAAGGCACCAACAAGCCCAAATTATCATCGAAATTGTCTCTCGGGCCACATTCTCTATAAGTGGCCCGGTAAAGAGTCGTCTGACAAACATTTGAATTTCTATCTTCAGATAAATTGTCTTCTTCCCCTCTGAAATCCCAAACCACTACCCCAACATCCTGTTTACCTGTACCCGAAAAATACTTAAGCGAACAGCTTAGTCAGAGTGACAAGTTGCTCAGTTTTCTGAGTTTCTCCCATGTATTCATGTTATTAAAGCTTTGTTTGATTTTCTCCTGCTAACCTGCCTTTTTAAGTATTTGGCCAGCCATAAGAACCTTAAGGGAAAGGGCGAGGAGGGGAATTCTCCCTCTTCCCCAACACCGGAAACATTTTTAGTTGTCACAACTGGGGAGATGTGTCTTAGTACTTTCAGACTGCTATAATAAAATACCATAGACTGGTGGCTTATAAAAAACAGAAATTTATCTTTCACAGTTCTGGAGGCTGGGAATTCTGAGATTAAGGTGCCAGCAGGTTCGGTGTCTGGTGAGAGCCTGCTTCCTGGTTCATAGATGCCTGTCTTTTCACTATAATCTCAAAATCTCATGATTAGATTCAGGCTCAAGACTTTTTGGTGAGAAAACTACACAGGTGATATTGTGGCTTTTTAATGAATCTCATCAGGAGGCCCTTCCTGTCAGACTGTCCCTCTTGGTCCCTAAGTCTGATCACTTAGTTAAGTGGAGACTGCTGGATCTCCATTGTAAAGCTCTATTTCCCGCTTTGTAATTGGTAAGTACTCTGTGGGGTATACTTGGACATCTTGTGAGTATTCTATTGCCCAAAAATATTTTACCCTGTAGTTTAGGACTGATGATTCTTTAGTCATCAATCAAGGATCCATTAATGATCTTACCGGAACCAACTATTATACTAGGGATTGCAGAATGGTTATTTTCTTTTAATCTATCATTCTTTCTATGATTATTAGCTGGCATTCTTCTGTAAAGAAGAGTTTTTCATTTCTATTTCTCTTTTTCATTTTAGTATTGCTATGGACTAATGGAAAATTTTAATTTCATATATTATAAACCATTAACATCATTCATTTTGATGCTCAAATTGTCACTAATTTGGCCAGTGGGAGCCACTTCGAGGTGTCTCCTATGTCCTTTCCACATTTCCATTTGTCTTTGAGCTTTCTTTAGTCTTCTTATTCTTCTTTGTTTTCTGGCACAAAATATGTCCCAGGCTCACCTTCCACTTTCCCTGCCCCTGCCCTGGAATCACCCATTTTCTCTAAATATTTCTCCATGATTCTTTTAATGGGAACATAGTATTTAGAAACCAAGAACTGGGTGCTAGATGTGTTCATTGCTACTAGAGTACCTTTGCTTCCATGCTTTGGAAGCCTGGACAGAGCAAATATCAGGAACTCTTGAAAAAAATATACAATAAAAATCATAAATTAATATTAATACCATTAATTCAAATCCAACAAATACCATTCCACCTTTGTCCTTCTACATTTGTATCTTCCTTCTCCCACAGTAAGAATCCTGGCTCTCAACAAAATCAATATATTTGCACTACCCTATAATATACACAAAATAGTTTGACAATTACTCCCTCTATAGTGATTTTTATTGGTCTCTGGTTTATCCTGTGTTTCATTTTGTGAAAAAAATGAAGAAATACCGATAGAATCACTTCCAGAATGGTAAAGATCTCTGAAAATCTGCTCATCCACAAAAGAAACAAGAACACTGGCAAAAATTGTCAAAATCAACTTTTTCAGAACTCTGAAAGTTAACCAAAGGCTTGCTAAAATCCAAGGAGGATTTATTCAAGAAAAACAGTTGTAAAAACAGAAAGCTTTCTGGCATTTAACTTCCTCTATTCCCATCCCCCTCTCCCTAGCTTTGCAGTAGCCTTGAAACTACAATAGGTATGAAACCAGCAGCCTAGAAGCCACTGGAGGGGACAGAATAGGCTTGAACCTCCCCTCAAAATCCCCAACTCAGAGAATTGTCACTATTTGATCTGTCTGGCAACTCCCTAAAAATCTCCACTCTTAGGGCTTGTTTTTATTTGAACTGACTCAGAGCTCACTCCATGCAAACAGCCCTATCCTCAGGGCATCTGTTGAAAACAAAATCAGCTGCAATTGTTTAACATCAGAGCTGCCAGAGGTGGTAATACCAGCTGGGGCTAACAAGAGGCTGATTAAGAGCTTAAAAGGAAAAGCTGGGGAGTGAGATGTCCCTAGTGGGCTTTGATAATCTCTATTTATTCTTGGGACTCTAGAAGGACACATGCATGTGCAGGGCTGTGTGTATGTCCAAGAAAGACCTGAGAGGCCTCAATCTCTCACTTCTGGCTGACCTTGAGGCTTTGCGCAAGCAAGAAATGAAGGGTAAGACAGGGTTGTAAACTGCCTGCTGAAGCATTGAAATCATGACCAAACACACACAGAGCCCCTTGGCAAAGGCTGTGAGACTTGTTGGTTCAAGGAATTTAAGGAACTCTCTGCCCAATTATTAACTGACTGTTAAACTAATTGAATAGAGACTTCAGTGGCTGTATAGACAAGAGATGCAGACTTTACAGGACTAGTCCAGGAGAGTCATTAAATGAACAAACAGCAACCACATCAACAGCAAACTGAAACAACAGCAAATCCTGGGGAGTGGGGAATCTGACTTCCAGAGTTGCCACATTATATTATTTAAAATGTTCATTTTTCAAGAAAAAATTATGATTCATAATGAGGCATCATTTGTGTCTGGACATGAAAGTATGGCCCATACACAGGAATAAAAGCAATAAATAGAACTGGCCCCTGAGGAAGTCCAGACATTGGACTTACTAGATAAAGACTTTAAATCAGCTGTTATAAATATGATCAAAGCACTAAAGGAAATCATGTCTAAATAACTAAATGAAAGTATGAGAATGATGCCTCACCAAACAGGGAATATCAACAAGGAGATGGAAATTATAAAAAGGGACCAAATAGAAATAGGAGTTGAATAGTACAATAACTGAAATGAAAAATTCACTAGAGGAGCTAAACAGAAGATTTGAACTGGCAGAAGAAAGAATCAGCAAACTTGAAGATAGATCATTTGAGATTATCCAGTCTGAGAAATAGAAAGAAAAAAGAATGAAAATGAAAAGAGCCTAAGAGATCTGTGGGATACATATCATCAAACATACTAAGATATGAGTAATGGAAGTCCTAGAAAGAGAGGAGAGAGAAAAAGACTGTTTAAAGAAATAATGGCAGAAAACTTCCCAAATTTGATGGAAAACATTAATTTGCACATTCAGGAAGCTCAACTAACTCCAAGTATGATAAACTCAAGTGATGCATAACGAGCTGCATCATAGTCAGGCTGTTAAAAACCAAAGCCAAAGAGCTAATCTTGAAAGCATCAAGAGAAAAGTGACTCATCACACAGAAGAAGTCTGCAATGACATTAACAGCTGACTTCTCTTAGGAAACCATGGAGACCAGAAGGCAGTGAGACGACAGATTCAAAGTGCTAAAGGAAAAAGATTGTCAACCAAGAATTCCATATCCAGCAAAATTATCCTTCAAAAATGAGGGAGAAATTAAGACATTCTCAGAAAACAAAAGTGAAGAGAATTCATTGCTAGCATACCTGCCCTACAAATAATACTAAAGGGAGTCCTTCAGGCTAAAATGAAAAGACACTAGAGAGTAACTCAAATCCACACAAAGAAATAAAGAATAAAAATAAAGGTAACTACATAGGTATAAGACAGCATAAATCCATTTTTTTATTTGTAACTCTCTTTTTCTTCTATCTGACTTAAAAGACAAGTGTAAAAAGCAATAATTATAGACCTGTGTTTATGGGTATATTAGTTTCCTCTTCTACTTTTTCAGTAATACATCACATGTAAGTGTATTAAATACTCCAACCAAAAGGCAGATTGGCAATAAAATAAAGAATATCATGAAGTGTATGCTGTTTCAAGAGCCATTTAAATTCAACGACACTAAAAAGATGGAGAAGATAGTTTATGAAAACGGCATTCAAATGAGAAGTAGAATGGCTATATTAATACCATATAAAATATACTTTAAGGCAAAAATTGTTACTAGAGACAAAGAAGGACATTTTATAATAATACAAAGGTTAATCCATTATAATTATAATTATACATGCACCTAACAACAGAGTCCCAAAATACATGAAGCCAAAATGGACAGAATTGGGGCTGGCCCGGTGGCCTAGTGATTAAGTTTGCATGCTCTGCTTCGGTGGCCCAGGGTTTGCAGGTTCAGATCCCGGGTGCGGAACCATGCACCACTTGTGAAGTCATGCTGTGGCAGTGTCCCACATAAAGCAGAGGAAGATAGGCATGGATGTTAGCCCAGGGGCAATCTTCCTCAGCAAAAAGAGGAGGATTGGCAACGGATGTTAGCTCATGGCTAATCTTCCTCACACACACACACAAATGGACAGAATTGAAGGAAGATACAGGTAATTCAACAACAACAGTTGGAGGCTTCAATACCACATTTTCAATAACAGATAGAACAGCTAGAAATATGATGGGGAAATAGATGACTTGAGCAACACTATAAACCAACTAGACCTAACAGATACCCAACAAAAACAGAAAACACATTATTTTCAAGTGCATATAGAATGTTTTCCAAGATAGAGCATAAGTTAGGTCATAAAATAATCCTTGACAAGTTTAAAAGGTTTGAAATCATACAAAATATGTTCTCCAACCACAATGGAATGAAATTAGAAATCAACAGCATAAGGATATTTGGTAAATTCACAAATATGTGGAAATTAAACAGCACGCTTCTAAATAACCAATGAGTCAAAGAAAAAATCAAAAGGGAAATTAGAAAATACTTTGAGATGGATGAAAATGAAAACATAACATTTCAAAACTTATGGATGGCAGTTAAAGTAGTGATTAGAGGGAAATTTATACCTGTAAAGGCCTGTATTAAAAAGAAGAAAGATCTTAAATCCATAACATAATTTTGTACTTTAGAAAACTAGAAAAAGAAGAGCAAATGAAACACAAAGCAATATAAAAATAATAAAGATTAGGGGGCCGGCCCAGTGGCGCAGCGGTTTAGTTCGCACTTGGCAGCCCGGGGTTCGCGGGTTCGGATCCCGGGCGCCCGCCGACGCACTGCTTGTCAGCCATGCTGTGGCGGCGTCCCATATAAAGTGGAGGAAGATGGGCACAGATGTTAGCCCAGGGCCAGTCTTCCTCAGCAAAAAGAGGAAGATTAGCAACTGATGTTAGCTCAGGGCTGGTCTTCCTCACAAAAAAAAAAAATAAATAAATAAATAAAAATAAAGATTAGAGTGAAATAGAGAATAGAAAAACATTAGAGAGAATCAACAGAACCAAAAGTTGGGTTTTTTTGAAAAGATCAACAAAATTTACAAACCTTTAGTGAGATTGACCAAGAAATGAAAACAGAGGACATTACTACTAACCTTATAGAAATAAAAGGATAATAAGAAAATGTTGTGAACAATTGTATGTCATTAAGTTAGATAGTTTAGATGAAACAGAGAAATTCCCAGAGAGACACAAACTGCTGAAACTGATTCATGAAGAAATAGAAAATATGAATAGATGTACAACAAATAACAAGATTGAATTAATAATAAAAAAATACAAAGAAAAACCCAGGACCAGATGGCTTCACTGGTGAATTCCACTAAATGTTTAAAGAAGAATTAACACCAATACTTCACAAAATCTTCCAAAAAATAGGCAAGAGAGGATAGTTCCCCACTCTTTCTATGAGTCTAGTATTATCCTAAAACCAAAAAAAAAAAAAAAAAAAGACATCACAAGAAAGAAAACTACAGACCAATATTCCTTATGAATACAGATGAAAAAAATCTCAACAAAGTACTAGCAAACCAAATTCAGCAACACATAAAAAGAATCATACAGCACGATCAAGTAGGATTTATCCCAGGAATGCAAGGCTGGTTTAATACCTGAAAATGAATTAGTAAAATACACCATGTCAATGGGGAAAAAACAAACAAAAAAACACACACAGGATCATCTCAATAGACACAGAAAAAACATTTGACAAAATCCAATATCCTTTCATGATAAAAACACACAATAAAGTAGGAATACAAAGGAATTTTCTCAACCTGATAAAGGACATATATAAAAACTATTTTTAGTGATATATGTATGAGATCCTGTGTTTAGTGGTGTGTGGTGTATGTGCTGCTGTGTTTAATAATGTATGCATGAGACACTGTGTTTAGTGGTGCATGGTGGGTGTTTTACCCTAGGAAATACTAAGTTTAGTCATGCATACGGTGTGTGCTATTGTGTTTAGTAATGTGCATGTAAGACACTGTGTTTATAGGTGTGTGATGTGTGTGCTGTGTTTGGCAATATATGCATGAGATGCCCTGTTAAGTGGTGTATAGTGTCTATTCTATTGGGTTTAGTGATATATGTGGGAGAGATTGTGCTAAGCACTCATAGTGCATGCTCTTTCTTAAGTGATGTATGTGTGAGACACTATGTTTAGTGGTGCATAGCAGGTGTGCTACTGTGTAAAATAATGAAAGCTTTCCTTCTAAGATCAAGAACAATACAAAGATGTCCACTCTCATCATTTCTATTCAACATCAAACTGGAATTTTTATCCAGGGCAATTAAGCAAGAAAATGAAATAAAAGGCATCCAAATAGGAAAGAAAGAAGTAAAACTATCTTTATTCTCAGAAGACATAATCTTCTATATAGAAAATCCTGGATTGGCGAACTGAAGGTGGTGGCGTAGGCAGACTCTGAACTCACCTCCTCCCACAGACACAGCAGATTTACAATGAAACTTGGAAAAATTATGCTCAGAGAGAACTGAAAACTGGATAAAAGGAACCCCTGCAACAAACAACAGGTCTAACTGAGGTGAAAGAAGCAGAAATTCCCTTCTGGAGAGAAAAATACCCCACCTCCACAACCCACAATGCTTCACAGCTGTCTGGGAGAAATCCAAAGGTAGCCTTCCCTGGAGAAGGGGGGGGACCTGAGCCAGGGAGCATTGCCACTATTGGCATTTTTTGGACCCAGCACAACTGAGACAAGTGTCATAATATCTGGCTTTGCTGGCTACTAACAACAATGGGGAATACCCCCAGAAAAGCTAGGACACAAAGAAATTAAAGCTGCTTTTAAAGGGCCCATGCGCAAATTCACCCATTTCAGAAAGCAACCTAAAATCACCAGAGAGAAAGGCGCACAGTCCTTTGGTGAAAAGTGACTCAGCTGATAGGCTCTGGGTGCAACTGAGTGAGAGGTGAGACCTCCCAAGGGACTGGGACATTGGTGGTGGCCATTGTTGTGACCTGGTGTGGGCATGCTGACACGGACACTGGCAGATGCCATTAGAGTTCTCCCTGTGGCCTGCTAGCCCAGGGTCTGTCCCACCCTCTAGAACACTGATTTAATCCAGCACAGCCAACGAAAACAGACTGCCCTAGAGACTGGCCCCACCATCAACAAGCCCTCAGGCAACTTGTGGACCTGCTTAAAAGAGCTGCTTGGATTCTCTGCAGCCTGGCAGGTGGGTCCACCTCTGTGGGGCAGGGTGAGCCCAAGGAGCAGGTGGAGAGTGTGGGGCCCCTGCCTTGAAGCGACTGGGTCCACTTTAGAGGGTTGGTGAGGTGTGCATGGGGCAGGACTGTGTTGACTGTGTGTGAGGCCCCATGGGTGGTGGGGCTTCTCAGTTGGAGAAAACTTGTGCTTCTCAAACAGCCACAAAGGGGATCAGCCCCCCCCTCCAAAGCCAGAAACAAGTGGATGCTCCTTTGCCTGGGACCAGCACCACCCAGCTGCAACCCTCTGAGAGCTGACAAGAGCCTAATAGGCCAAGGCTTATAGCAATTGTAAGCCCCTGAGCCTAACAACCAGCCACGCTGGGGGCCTACTCATTTAATAGAAAAACTGCAACAGGAATGTGCTATTAGACCTTGCAGTCAACTATGCTAGGGCTCCCCACAGCTGATAAACAGACTGAAAGGCCTACAGCAACCACATGCAGCTGAGCATTACAACCAGCTGGTCAGGGGGACAGCTCAGCCTCCCTGGGCACCTACAGCAAGAGCAACCCTGCCACAACAGAAGGACACAAGTAGCCCACACAGGGGTCACTCCTGGAACACTTGGAACTAGTGATGAGAGGAAAGCACACTGCTGAGCCTCATAAGGCATCACTTACATAAGTTCACCTCTCCAAGATTAGGAGGCATAGCTGACCTATCTAATACATAGAAACAAGTACAGAGAAAGAGGCAAAATGAGGAGGCAAAGGAATACTTTGCAAGTAAGGGAACAGGACAAAACCCCAGAAAAGAAACTAAATGAAACAGAAATGTGCAATCTATTTGACACAGAGTTCAAACAAAGACTCATAAATATGTTCACTGATCTTGGGAGAAGAATGGATGAACTCAGTGAGAAAGTCAACAAAGAAATGGAAGATATAAAAAAGAACCAATCAGAAATGAAGAATACAATACTGGAAATGAAAAATTCACTAGAGGGACTTAAAAGCAGAGTAGAGGATAGAGAAGAACGGATCAGCGAGCTGGATGAAAGACTAGAGGAAATAACCCAAGCTGAACAGATAAAAAAAAGAATTAAAAAGAGTGAAGACAGTCTAAGGGACCTCTGGGACAACATCAAGTGCACTAACATCCATATTATAGGGGTCCCAGAAGGAGAAGAGAGAGACAAAGGGTCAGAGAATCTATATGAAGAGATAATAGCTGAAAACTTCCCTAACCTAAGGAAGGAAGCAGAAATCCAGGTATAGGAAGCACTGAGAGCACCAAACAAGATAAACCCAAAGAGGCCCACACCAAGACACAACATAATTAAAGTGTCCAGAATTAAAGATAAAGAGAGAATCCTAAAAGCCACAAGAGAAAGACAAGTTACATACAAAGGAAACCCCATAAGGCTATCAGCTGACTTCTCTGCAGAAACCTTATAGGCTAGAAGAGAGTGGCATGACATATTTAAAGTGCTAAAAAGAAAAAACCTACAGCCTAGAATACTCTATCTGGCAAGGTTATCATTCAGAATGGAAGGAGAGATAGTTTCCCAGACAAGCAAAAATTAAAGTTTATCACCAAGAAACCAGTCCTACAGGAAATGCTAAAGGGACTTATTTAAGGCGGAAAGAGAAGACCACACATGTGAAAAAATTATCTATTTCCATGATAAGAGGGTAACAGGTACAAATGCACAAAAAAAGATAGATATGATATCAAAAACATAAAATGTGGGAGGAGGGGAGTAAGAGTAGAGCTTTCAGATAGAGGTCAAACTAAAGAGACCATTAACTCAATATAGATTGCTATATTTGTAGGTTGATATATATGAACCTCATGGTAATCACAAACCAGAAATCTATAATAAGTACACAAAAAACTAAGCAAAAGGAACCCAAATATAATACCAAAGAAAGCTATCAAGCCACAGGGGAAGAGAGCATGAAAAGAAGAAAGGAACAGAGAAGAACTACTAAAACACCACGAAAATAAGTAAAAATATGGCAGTAAGTACATACATATCAATAGCTACTTTAAATGTCAATGGACTAAGTGCTCCAATCAGAAGGCATAGGGTGGCTGATTGGATGAAAAAACAAGACCCATATATATGCTGCAAACAAGAGACACACTTCAGACCTAAAGACACTCACAAACTGAAAGTGAAGGGATGGAAAAAGATACACCATGCAGATGGCAATGACAAGAAAGCTGGGGTAGCAACACTCATATCAGACAAAATAGACTTTAAAACAAAAACTGTAACAAGAGACAAAGAAGGGCACTACATAATGATCAAGGGAACAATCCAACAAGAGGATATAACACTCTTAAATATCTATGCACCCAACATAGGAGCACATAAATATATAAAGCAATTATTAACAGACATAAAAGGAGAAATAGACAGTAACACAATAATAGTAGGGGACTTTAACACTCCACTTACACCAATGGATAGATCATCCAAACAGAAGATCAATAAGGAAACATTGGCCTGAAACAACACATTAGACCTGATGGGCTTAGTAGATATATACAGAACATTCCATCCAAAAACCAAAGAATACACATTCTTTTCAAATGCACATGGAACATTCTCCAGGATTGATCACATATTAGGCCACAAAACAAATCTCCATAAATTTAAGAAGACTGAAATAATACCAAGCATCTTTTCTGACCACAAAGGTATGAAACTAGAAATCAGCTATAGGAAGAAATCAGAAAAGCCACAAATATGTGGAGATTAAACAAAATGCTACTGAACAACGATGGGGTCAACGAAGAAATCAAAGGAGAAATCAAAAAATACCTGGAGACAAGTGAAAATGAAAATACGACATGCCAGAATTTATTGGATACAGCAAAAGCGGTTCTGAGGGAAGTTTATAGCAACACAAGCCTATCTCAACAAACAAGAAAAATCTCAAATAAATACTCTAACAGTGCACCTAAAGAAACTGGAAAAAGAAGAACAAACAAAGCCCAAAATCAGTAGAAGAAGGGAAATAATAAAAATCAGAGCAGAAATAAATGAAATAGAGGCTAAAAAAAAAAAAAAAAAAAGAAAAAAATCAATAAAACCAAGAGTTGGTTCTTTGAAAAGATGAAGAGAATTGACAATCCTTTAGCTAGACTCACCAAGAAAAAAAGAGAGAAGGCTCAGATAAGTAAAATCAGAAATGAAAGAGGAGAAATTACAACAGACACGTCAGGAATACAAAAGATTATAAGAGAATACTACAAAAAGCTATATGCCAACAAATTGGACAACCTAGAAGAAATGGATAA
This sequence comes from Tapirus indicus, assembly GCA_031878705.1. NCBI lineage: Eukaryota > Metazoa > Chordata > Mammalia > Perissodactyla > Tapiridae > Tapirus > Tapirus indicus. Next base: position 12,057,038 of record CM062932.1, read on the forward strand.
ATTCTTAGAATCATACAACCTTCCAAAACTGAATCAAAAAGAAATAGACAATTTGAATAGACCAATCACCAGTAAGGAGACTGAAACAGTAATCAAAAACCTCTCAAAAAATAAAAGTCCAGGACCAGACGGCTTCCTTGGTGAATTCTACCAAACATTCAAAGAAGACTTAATACCTGTCCTTCTCAAACTCTTCCAAAAAATTGAAGAGGAGGAGAAGCTTCCTAACTCATTCTACGAAGCCAACATTACCCTGATACCAAAACCAGACAATGGCAACACAAAAAAAGAAAACGACGGGCCAATATCACTTATGAACATCAATGCAAAAATCCTCAACAAAATACTAGCAAATTGAAACAATACATTAAAAAGATCACACACCATGATCAAGTGGGATTCATCCCAGGGATGCAGGGATGGTTCAACATCTGCAAATCAATCAACATGATACACTACATTAATAAAATGAAGAATAAGAATCACACGATCATCTCAATAGATGCGGAGAAAGCATTTGACAAGATACAGTATCCATTTATGATAAAAACTCTGAATAAAATGGCTATAGAAGGGAAGTACCTCAACATAATAAAGTCCATATATGACAAACCCACCGCTAATATCATCCTCAATGGTGAAAAACTGAAAGCTATCCCTCTAAGAACAGGAACCAGACAAGGATGCCCACTTTCACCACTCCTATTTAACATGGTATTGGAAGTCCTGGCTAGAGCAATCAGGCAAGACAAAGAAATAAAGGGGATCCAGATTGGAAAGGAAGAAGTGAAACCATCATTATTTGCAGACAACATGATTTTATATATAGAAAACTCTGAAGAATCCACCAAAAAACTTCTAGAAATAATAAATGTATATGGTAAAGTCACAGGATACAAAATCAACACACAAAAATCAGTTGCATTTCTATATAGTAACAATGAAGTAGCAGAAGGAGAAATTAAGAATAAAATCCCATTGGGGCCGCCCAGTGGCGCAGCGGTTTAGTCCACGCTTGGCAGCCCGGGGTTCGCGAGTTCGGATCCCGGGCACCCGCAGACGCACTGCCTGTTAGCCATGCCGTGGTGGCGTCCCGTATAAAAGTGGAGGAAGATGGGCATGGATGTTAGCCCAGGGCCAGTCTTCCTCAGCAAAAAGGGGGGGATTGGCAACAGATGTTAGCTCAGGGCTGGTCTTCCCCACAAAAAAAAAAAAGAATAAAATCCCATTTACAATTGCAACAAAAAGAATAAAATACCTAGGAATAAACTTAACCAAAGAGGTGAAAGATCTGTACACCAAAAACTATAAAACATTGTTGAAAGAAATTGAGGAAGACTCAAAGAAATGGAAAGATATTCCATGCTCTTGGATTGGAAGAATGAACATAGTTAAAATGTCCATCCTTCCTGAAGCAATCTATAGATTCAATGCAATCCCTATCAAAGTTCCAACAACATTTTTCACAGAAATAGAACAAAGAATCCTAAAATTTATATGGAACAACAAAAGACCCCAAATAGCTAAAGCAATATTGAGAAAAAAGAACAAAGCTGGAGGAATGACACTCCCTGATTTCAAAATATACCACAAAGCTATAGTAACCAAAACAGCATGGTATTGGCACAAAAACAGACACACAGATCAATGGAATAGAATTGAGAGCCCAGAAATAAACCCACACATCTATGGATGGCTAATCTTCGACAGGAGAGCCAAGAACATGCAACGGAGAAAGGAAAGTCTCTTCAACAAATGGTTTTGGAAAAACTGGACAGCCCCATGCAAAAAAATGAAAGTAGACCATTATCTTACACCATACACAAAAATTAACTCAAAATGGATTAAAGACTTGAATGTAAGACCTGAAACCATGAAATTTCTAGAAGAAAACATAGGCAGTATGCTCTTTGACATTGGTCTTAGCAACATATTCTCAAGTACCGTGTCTGACCGGGCATGGGAAACAATAGAAAAAATAAACAAATGGGACAACATCAAACTAAAAAACTTCTGCACAGCAAAAGAAACCATCAACAAAATGAAAAGACAACTTAACAATTGGGAGAAGATATTTGCAAACCATATGTCTAAAGGGCTAATCTCCAAAATATATAAAGAACTCATACATCTCAACAACAAAAAAACTGACAACCCAATTAAAAAATGGGTAAAAGACCTGAACAGACATTTCTCCAAAGAAGATATACAGATGGCCAACAGGCACATGAAAAGATGCTCAACATCATTAACTATCAGGGAAATGCAAATCAAAACCACAATGAGATATCACCTCAGGCCTGTCAGAATGGCCATAATTAACAAGACAGGAAACAACAAGTGTTGGAGAGGATGTGGTGAGAAGGGAACTCATACACTGCTGGTGGGAGTGCAGACTGGTGCAGCCACTATGGAAAACAGTATGGAGATTCCTCAAAAAATTAAGAATAGAACTACCATACAATCTGCTATTCCACTTTGGGTATTTATCCAAGGAAAATGAAAACACCAATACGTAAAGATACATGCACCTGTGTGTTCATTGCAGCATTGTTAACAATAGCCAAGACTTGGAAGCCACCTAAGTGCCCATCAAGGGACAAATGGATAAAGAAGATGTGGTATATATACACAGTGGAATACTACTCAGCCATAAGAAATGATGAAATCCAGCCATTTTGACAACATGGATAGACATTGAGGATATTATGCTGAGCGAAATAAGTCAGAGGGAGAAGGTCAAAAACTGTATGATGGAGCTCATAAGTAGAAGATAAAAACAGCAAACACATAGAGACAGAGGTTGGATTGGTGGTTACCAGAGGGGAAGGAGGTGGGAGGGATGATTAGGCGCATGTGTGTGGTAATGGATTGTAATTAGTATTTGGGTGGTGAACATGATGTTACCTATGCAGAAATAGAAGTATAATGATGTACACCTTAAATTTATACAATGTTATAAACCAATGTTACTGCAATAAAAAATAAATTTAAAAAAGAAAAAGAAATCCTAAGGCATCCACTAAAAAACTATTGAAACTAATAAATTAGTTCAGCAAGGGTGCAGGATACAGGACTAACATACAAAAATCAATTGTATTTCTATATACTAGCAGTGAAAAATCTAAAAATGACATTGAGAGGTCAATTCCATTTACAATAGCTCAAAAACAATGAGATATTTAGGGATAAATTTAACAAAAGAAGTGCAAAATATATACTCTCTGAAAACTGTAAAACATTGTTGAAGGAGATTTAAGACAGAAATAAATGGAAAGACACATCATATTATGGACTGGAAGATGTAGTATTGTTAAGATGGCAATACTCCTCAAAATGATCTACAGATTCAACACAATGTCTTTCAATATCGCAGCTGGCTTATTTGCAGAAATTGACAGGCTGAACCTAAAATTCATTTGGGAATTCAAGGGACCCAGAATAGCCAAAACAATCTTAAAGAAGAATCAAGTTGGAGGACTCACACTTCTTAATTCAAAATATTATATATTTCATAAAGGATCTGAATCTAGAATATGAAAAGAACTCTTAACAACTCAACAATATAAAGAAAAATAACCCGATTAAAAAATGGGCAAAGCTACATCTTAAACTTACACAATGTTATGTGTGTCAATTATATCTCAATAAAGCTGGGAAAAAATGGGCGAAGGATCTGAATAGACATTTCTTCAGAGAAGATATACAAATGGCCAATAAGCACATGAAAAGATGTTCACGACCATTAGCCATTAGGGAAATGCAACTCCAAATCTCAATGAGATACTACTGCACATTCATTTGGATAGCTAAAATAAAAAACGCAAACAATAAATAACAAGTGTTGTCAAAGATGTAGAGGACCTGGAACACTCATACATTGCTGGTGGGAATGTAAAATGGTGCAGCCACTGTGGAAAACAGTTTGGTAGTTCCTCAAAATGCTAAACATAGAGTTACCATATGACCCAGCAATTGCACTCATAGTTATATAACAAAGTGAAATGAAAACATGTATTTACACAAACATGAATATTCACAGCAGTGTTATACAGAAATAACCCAAATGTCCCTCAACTGATGAGTGGATAAACAAAATATAGTGTATCCATACAATGGAATATTATTTGGCCACAAAAGGAAACAAAGTGTTGATACATACTACAATAGGGATGAACCTTGAAAACATTATGCTTAGTGAACATGGAAAATAGAGAAGTGGTTGCCAGAGGCTGGAGGGAGAGGGGAATAGGGACTGAATGTAATGGGTATGGGGCTTCTTTTTGTGTTGATGAGAATGTTCTAAAATTGATTGTGGTGATGGATGCATATCTTCATGAATATACTAAAAACCACTGATGTGTATATTTAAAAGGGTGAATTTTATTACATGAATTATACCTCAATAGGCTGTAATAAAAAATTAGGAAATACAGAATACATAGGCTTATTTCTCCATTTTTTTCTTAACAAAATGTAGCATATTATATATACTTTTTTGAACTCCGCTTTTTTCATTTAACAGTAAATCTTGGTATTCACTTCATATTAGTACATAGAACGCCTCTTCATTCTCTTTTATGGCTACATGGTATTCAATTATTTAGCTGTACCATCTGTAATTCAACAAGTTTCCTATGTAGGTGACACTTGGGTTGTTTCTAATATTTTGCTATTAAAAATAATGCCACATTGGGCAGCCAAGTGGCGCAGCGGTTTAGGTTGCACTTTGGCAGCCCGGGGTTTGCAGGTTTGGATCCCGGTCGCCAGCCGACGCACTGCTTGTCAGCCATGCTGTGGCGGCGTCCCATATAGAGGAAGATGGGCACGGATGTTAGCTCAGGGTCAGTCTTCCTCAGCAAAAAGAGGAGGAATGGCAATGGATGTTAGCTCAGGGCTGGTCTTCCTCACACACACACAAAAATAAATAATGCCACAATTAATAGCCTGTGCATTTGCTGTTTCATTTTTTGCAGATGTATCCTCCAGGTAACTTTGTATAAAAGAGATTACTGGGTCAAGGGGTAAATGCATATGAATATATAATTTTGTTAAATATTGCCAAATTTTCCCTCCACAGCATTTGTTCCATTTTGTGCTTCCAACAGCAATGCAAGAGAGTGCTTATTTTCCTCACAGCTTCATTAATTAGATAGGTTGTCAGCTTTTTGAATTTTTGTCAATTAATGGGTAAGAAACAGTATCTCATTATAGTTTCAATTTGAATTCTGAGTGAAGCTGAGCATCTCTTGATAGGTTTAAAGAACTTTTTTTAAAATAAACTGCCATGTCCTATGCCCATTTTTCTATCAGATTTTTGGTCTTGTTTCTCTAGATTTTTACAGAGCTCTTTATTCTTGCTGTTGACTATAACTATCATGTAAACTGGTGACTCCCAGACCACATGCCCATACCAGAGCTCCAAATTTGTATATCCAAACATCTACTTGACATTTCCATTTAGATATCCAATAGGCTCTTAGATCTACCATGGCAAAAGACAGAACTTTTTATTTTTCTCTTCAGCAAATCCTCATCTCAAAAAATTATACCCAAACAACTGATGATTTTTCTGTATCCCCTCTGGTATAACCCTGAACCAAGCCACCACCGTTTGTCTCCCTGACTATGGCAGCACCTCCTAACTAGCCTCCCTGCTTCCATCTTTACCTCTCCCCTCCCCCATGATCCATTTTCCAAATAGTGACCAGGGTGATCTCTCTAAAAGTGTAAATCGAATCCTGTAGCTCTTCTGTTTAAAACTCTCCGATGGCTTCCCATAGTAGATGGAACAAAACAGAATATAATTTAATCTCTTGTGTGGCACCTCTCCAGCTGTCTCCCACCACTCTGGCCCTCCTTCTCCCTGCTCCAGTCATCATGACTTTCTTTTGTCTCTTGAACATGCCAAGCTTGTTATGCTCTTAGAACTTTTACAAGTTTCTCCTCTTTTTGCATGAATATTCTTTCCCTCTACATCTTTCCATGGCTGCCTCCATCTTCCCATTCAGGTCTCAGCCAAAGTAGCCCCATCCTCCATCGCTCTAGTTAATTTTATTCAAAGCTTTTCTCAAGAACAGTTGCTGCTCTGGACATCTTAGTTATATGAGCAAACAAATTTCCTTTGTTTTCTTAAACCAGTTTGAGATTTTTTTTCTCTTGCAACAAAGATAACTCTACTTAATATATTTATAGGAATTTATCAATAATAAAAGTGGCATTTCAAATCAGTGGGGAAAAAATGATTCGGAGACAGTTGCCTATCCATCTGAAAGAATATAAAAATCCTCAACCTCATACCAAATAAAAAGTTATTTCTTGTAGATTAAAAAGCTAAACATGAAAACCCAAAACTACGAAAATATTGGGAAAACTATTGAGAATACATTTATGAATTCAGGGGTGAGAAAGTTCTTCTTGGACAAGATGAAAAATCCAGAAGCTATAAAAAGATAGATAAGCCGACAATAAAAATTTGAAACTTTTGGGGGCCGGCCCTGTGGCTTAGTGGTTAAGTTCGCACCCTTTGTTTCGGTGGCCCAGGGTTTTGCAGGTTCGGATCCCGGGAGCAGACAGATGCACTGCTTGTCAAGCCATCTTGTGGCAGTGTCCCATATAAAGTAGAGGAAGATGGGCACGGATGTTAGCCCAGGGCCAGTCTTCCTCAGGAAAAAAGAGGAGGATTGGCAACGGATGTTAGCTCAGGGCTAGTCTTCCTCACCAAAAAGAAAAAAATAATAAATAAAGGAACAACAAGGACAAAAAATTGAAACTTCTGTAAATAAATAATGCTATTAATGTTATTAAAATTAAAAGAAGACAACAAACTGGAAGAAAATACACCATATATAACATGCAAAAGATTACTATCCAGAATATGTTGAGTTCCTACAAATCAATAATAAAAGACAAACAACCAGTAACAAATGGGCAAAAGATATATAAGATTCATTGTAGAAGAAATACAAACAGTTAATAAAAATATGAAAAGATTCCTAACCTCACTGATATTCAGGGAAATGCTGATTAAAATGACATTAATATATAATCTTTTGCCCATCAGATTGGCAGACATAAAGAAGACTGATAAAAGCCAGCATTGGCAAGGATGTGCTGAAATGAATATGTTCATACACTTGGTAGGAATATACACTGCTGTGATACTTTTTTGAGAGTAATTTGTCAGTATCTATTACAATGAAAAAGTGTGCATGACCTTTGACTTAGTAATTCCGAGTGGGGAGCTAAGTCTCCCAGAAAACTACTCATGTAACTGCCTAAAGAGGCATGCATGTTCCTTGCAGCATTGTTTATAAATAACGAAAAACTGTAATTAACCTAATCATTTACCACAGTGGAAAACTATGTGGGAGTTAAAAAGAATGAAGTAGAGTTATATGTACGGACTATGTTATTAAGGGAAAAAGCAAGCCCAGAACAATATGGACAATACGATCTTATTGATGTGAGGAACATGAACGGGCACGTGTTTCCGCATGTTCATAGATGCACAGGAAAATGTCCGCAAGGATTCACACAGCTCATACTAGTCGTTTGCCCTGGGAAGGAGTGTGGGGTTGTGTGTGTGTTGGGGGGACGAGAGGTTGAGGGGGTACTTTTGCTTTATCTGTATTTTTAAAAGATTTAGAACTAGGATTTTACTGGAGTAATTTGAAAAAATATATATAAAGGAGGGTAACTTTTGAAGATATCGTTGAAAATTCTGAAAATGAATTCAGCTGATAATGAGATAGGAGTGTAGGGGTATTTGCTGATATCTAATAGATATGGTTAGCCAGCACTGACAGCAAAAAAGCAAGCTAGTCAGACAGACTCGGATTTGAATTCTAGTTCTTCCATTCACTGTGTGACTTGGGCAAGTAATTTAACCTCTCTGAGCTCTGGGATAATAAATGGATTATACTTCAAAGGGCTGTTATGAGTATAGAGGTGATTACACAGTGAGATTTCTATAAGACGTAGGTGCTCAGTTAAGTGGTGAGTATTAGTGGTAGTCGTAATGGTTAAATTAATTGTCTGTAACCCAATGACAAGTGAGAAGCTGATGCATGGTGACCTAATAGAATTGAATCACACAGATTTACTTTGCAGACTGTAGATCTCACCAACAAGGATTCCTTATTATTTGCACCATATACTCCTAGTGTTACTCATTTGTTCATCCATTCATTCACTCATTCATTCAATAAGTATTTATTGAGCATTTCTTATGTTAGGCACTAGACATACATTAGAAATAAATGACTCTGACTCTATTTTCTGGGATTTGATATCTTCCCCCAATGGGAGAAGAGACACACAGCTAGTTGGCAACGAACATAGCATGGAAGTTACGCATATGGGCATTGGACCCGGACAATTTGGCTCTGACTTCCATCTCTATCACTTACCAGCTCTGTGACCCTGGATGACTTATTTAACCTCTTTGGTCCCATCATCTATAAAATGGGTTGACAGCAGTTCCCCCCTGCCACCATATCCCCATCATAAGGTTCTTAAGAGGATTAAATGAGTCAGTACAAGGGTAAAGTACTTTACTCAGTGCCTGGCACATGGTATACACTAGTGAATGTCAATCATGTTTCTTACCAGGTAATTATGCCACTGTGTGATGGATGATATAAAAGGGCAATTCCAAGAGAAGGGAGCACCCACCAGATGTGAAGATTCTTGTCTATCTAGCAAACTACATATATTAAGTAATAATGGATTGATCCCTCTTTGTTTATGACTAATCAACAGCTAATATAGAACTGGAATAAGAACTTCTAATCAGCATGAGATAAGCAATGTGATAAAATTTTTGTCCAAAGCAAAAGTAAATTGACATTTTAGACTTGGGACCTTATCTAGTGTAAATGGGACAATTCCATTAGGCTCTGACAATATGTATTGGACATTTCCGCCCTAGATCTCTAGGAATACCTTTACAGACTGATTTCTAAGGTCTGGGGATGACTCTTCCCCAGGATGGAAACTGCTGATTTAGGAAAAAAGGAGGGAAAGGAGAGCAGAGGAGGAAACAGACATTCATAGAGCAATTCCCATGTGTTAGTGGTTGTGTCCTGTACCTCTTTAGCCCCTCTGATGTGTCACAAGTCTGGTCTATCATCCCCGTTTTAGAGATAAGCAAAAGGGTTCAGAGAGGTTAAATAACGTGTTCTGGGTCAAAAGCTAATTTGTGTCAGAATTTCCAGGGCTTCTAATTCTAAGCCTGGAGCTCTTCCCTGGACATCGACCTACAGCTTGTGAGAGTATGAGAGAGAAGTCACCCTTCTGTTTGGGGCACTCTCCCATATATTTCTCACTTGGGAGAGGGATGGAGCAAGGATGGATTGGAGCGATGATCACCCATCACTGTCTTCCCACTCCAGGTCCCAGGAGGGGAAGGTAGCTGCTCGTGGCCAAATGGACCAGGCAATAGAGAGAGGGACCGGGTGGGGGTATTATGGCTGAGGACATAATACTGTCTGTCTCTGCTGGGCTCTTTCTGGAAACCCTTACTGAGAAAGCTAGAACCGAGGTTGGAACTTTCCAAGTCTCCATGTGCCTGGAAGCAGACAGGGCCCCTGGGAGAGACTTCCCTGATTCTTGTCCTTCCCCCAACCTGCACCAAAGCTGTCCCTTTTTGAAGGCCAGAGAAGTATGGTGCCCTGGCCCTACTCTCTGGTCTCTTCCTGCCCCTGAGAATCTGGGTCCCAGAAAGAGAGGAACCCTAATACTGCTGAGTACTATCAGCTGAACCCCAAGTTGGAACACCTGGTCTGATAGCCATGTCTGTATTTACGGAAACCACAAATAGAATTTTGAAATGGAATTTATCCAGGAAAATTTGATTTAACTACTCTGCGCCTATTGTCCACCTTTTGGGTTGTTGTGAGGAATAAAATGAAATAATGTATATGGGAATGCATCTAGTAAACTTTAAAATGCAGGAAACTTATTACTGTCATTAGTATTAGAGAATACTATATGAAAAGGACTGCAAAGATGGTCTAGTCTAATCCCCGAACTGTAGCAGGAATCCCTTCTACAGCACCTCTGACCAATTGCCAGCTAGCTTTACTTGCACACTTGCAGTGATAGGGAACTTACTCTCTGAAAGGTAGTCTCTTCCCTCTCTGGTTAGCTCTGACTGAGAAAAATTTCTTCTTTAGGTTGAGTTGAAGTCTGTCATGCTGCGATCTCTGGGCATACAGCACATTTGTACCCATTCTACTCCATGACTTGAGGACAGTCTTCACAGCCCAAGTCATCTTTTTTCCCCCAGAGTAACTTTTTCTGATATCTCCATGTACTTTGCACAGAATAATTTTCAGATTCTTCATTCCCTGGGGCCCCACCCACTCCAGCTGGTCAGCGTCCCCTTGTAAATAATGGTGCCTAGAACAAACACAGCCAACACCACTGATATGACCTGGTGAGGGCAAAGTGCAGGGGAGGCATTACCTTCTATAATCTACACTCCGTGACTCTATTACTAAAGAACAAAAAGGAGTGCTTTTCAGCAGCTGCATTGAATTTGCTCATTTTAAGCTATAATCAGCAAATACCCCTAAATCTTTCTCACCTAAACTACCTCAAAGTTTGTACTTCCCAGATTTATAATTAGTTTAAATGGACCCAGGTTAAGAAATATCACTTGCCAGCACCCTGGAAGGTAGGTTTTTAGGTGCCCTTCTTAATCACATGTCCCTCCGTCACTGCTCCAGGAACCACTGTCATGACTTCTGTATCTTCCCATCTTTACAGTTTACCAACTATGTATTCATATTGTTTAGTTTTGCCTGTTTTGTACCTTTGTATAAATGGAATCACACTGTATTATAATTATCTTCTTTCTCTCAAAACTATGTTTCTCAGATTCATTGGTGTTGAGTATGTAGCTGTAGTTTATTCATTTTCACTGCTGTAGAGTATTCCATTGTATTACTATTTTAAAATTTATTATCTGGTCTACTGTTGATGAACATTTGGGTTATTTATTTATTGTATTATGCCGTTATGAATATTCTCATATGTGTCACCTGGGGGCACATATGCAATCTAATTGATAAGTAATTATTTCATGTGTTTAAATCTTATCTCTCAATTTCCTTCTGAACATAAGAATTATGTCTTTTGCATACTTAATAAAGGCATTGAGCATGCACGACTTTTCTTTAGAATATATACCAAGGGGTGGAATTGCTGGGTCTTAGGGTTTACCTAAAAATATGAAAATGTACATAACTCTTTCATGCTCCTATCTGATTTCAAAATTGCTTTTTCAACCACCTCCTTGGCATGGGGAGCTCTGGGTGTCCAAGCCTGACCATTTCTGTGTGATTTTGATCTTGAGGGCCTGGCTTCAAGCCCCAGATTATCAGTGGCAATAAACATGCCTCTTACTCACCGGAAGGAATCTCTCCTGTAGAGGACATCAGCATCTATTATCTTTATGGCCCCTGCCTTGGGTTAGTCATCAGAAGACAGAGGATTGCACTGGGCTACCCTATCTTGGACAAAGATCTCCCTGCTGAACATGGATTTGCTCACCTAGGAAAGTCATTTATGAGGGGGAAGGTTGGGGAGTGGAGTAAATGACCCTGTTTGCTTTCTCAAAGGCACACCAGCCATCCAAGGATATTAACTGCTCAAAAAACTCAAGTCTGTGTATAGGTCCTCCCTGAATGTTAGCAGGATTTGGGGCAGAAGTACAAATAGATGCCACATGTCTACCTAAATTATTTTAAATTATAAAACATTCCAACTAACTGTTAACCTTAATAGACTCTATTCTTCTACCTTGACAAACACACATCTTTAATGATTTGGAAGACCAGGTTTGAATTTAGAATTCCTGGACTCCTTGGAATGAAGTGGGGAGGGGAGCGCCGGCTCTGGCCCATGGCCCACCTGCCTTCTTTTCCCACTTGTCTTGCACTAGGGATCTGTGGACATAGTAGCACAAATATCTAAGTGCTGTGCCACCTCCAAACACAGCTGCCCCTTAGCGACTTTTAGGCATGACCAGACTCTGTCCTAAAGAGGATGGACCTGGGGAAGAGGCTACAGTCTCCAGTCATTGGAGGAGAGTCCCCAGAACTTGGTCCTGAAGGAGGGGGACAGGCGCCAGGTAGGCATGTTGTCCCCTGGACCCTCTGGACTAATCATTCTGCAGGAGGCGTGCGGCCAGAGGGGGTTTGAGGGGAGCCTCTGACAATGGGGCCTAGGGCAGGCTCTCCTGCTCAGGTCTAAGGGCAGTACTGTCTGCAGATCATTTCTCCTCTCCCCTCATGAGGGCAGGGACTGTGCCTGGCTGGATCCCCAGTATCTATCACAGTGCCTGGCACCTAAAGTCACATCGTACGTACATAGGTGCTTAATGGAAAGTACGTCAGAAACAGTTCCTCACAGTTCCTCATTCAAACTTTTCTTAGCCATTAAACAGATGACGGCTGTGCGGCTCAAAGAGGTTAAGTGACTCTCCCAAGGTCACACAGCTAGAAGAGCCAGAGGCTGGATTTGCAGTCAATTCACCGTCCGGCCTCTTTCGTCCTTTTTTTTTTATTATCGTCTTATTTGCCTCTGTGCTGGGGCAGAAGACCAGGAGCCTCTGCTCTAGGCTGCCGGGCCTTTCCCGCGGCCCCTCCTCCGCTCCCCTCCGTCCGCCTCCGTCCTCCCCTGTTTAACCTCGCTCCAGCCGGGGCAGCCAGCTCCGCTCCTCCTCGAGCCTCCCCTCCCTTCTCGAAGCCCCGCCCCTCCCCTCAGGGCGACGTCACGTGCCGCCCCATCCCCCCGCGCCTGCGCACTGCTTATTTCCCGCTGTCAGGATGAGGAGGCGGAGGTCGGCGCTCGGGTCCGTCTCTGCCCGCGGCTGTGGCGGCGCCGGTGGCTCCAGCCTTAGCGGTTCCTCCCTGGGCGGCGGCGGCGGCGGCTCGGTCGACGCCTCCTCCGCCAGCTGAGCCCGTGGGAGCTCGGGACGCCGCTTCCCCGCCTATCCCTGCTCTCCGAGGCCGGCCGCCTGGCCATGGCGCAGCCGGGCCCGGCTCCTCAACCTGACGGTGAGGCGCCCACCATAGCAGGCGTCGCAGGCGCGGCCTGCCCGGCGCCGGCGTCGCGGGGGAACCTCCGGGCGGCGGGAAGGGCGCGCGCAGGCCCCGGGGGTGACCCCGCTGGGTCGAGGCGGGAGCGCGCGGGTTCCGGCCCCGGCTACGCGCGAGGGCGGCGCGGGGACCTGGGGGGCCGTCGCTGGGGAGGGGGCGGGAGGCGCGGGCGGCAGCGGTGGCAGGAGGCGGAGGAAAAGGCCTGGGGAGTCTGCGGGGAACCTGGCAGAAGCTGGGGAACGTGGAGAGGGAGTTGCCGCGGGTAGCGGGGGGACCGGCACGTGGGTTCTGCCCATGGGGAGGATGGAAATCGGGAACATGTGCTATATTAGAAAAAAAATTGTTTAGGTAGTGATGGTGTGTCCTCCTCATCCATGCTACAGAGCGCTTTGCACCCAGTTTTGTGACATAAAACTAGTTGGGATCAGTAACTGGATTTAGTAGCGTCTCTTGAGAGGCAGTGTGGCTTAATGGTAAGTGGTGGGGCCTGGGAGTGTAAAGGACCTGGATCCTTCACTAACAAACTCTGGGCAGATTTCTTAGCCTCTCTGAACTTCAGTATTCTCACTCATGAAAAAAAAGGTTAATTCATGGCTTTATATTTTATCTATAAAGATGGCAGCATGTTTATATGTAAAGTGATTAGTGGTAGTATGGGAGGATTTGGGAAGAACGAGGAGCATGCTTTTTGAGAATGCTGAGGTCGAGGAAACGTGTCTTTTGTAGCACTTAACGTTCTTGGAAGGAAAAAGAGCCCCGTCCTAAATAATCCAAGTTGGTTGTTAGAGTCCTTCGTGACCTTCTGGGAAGTGGACTAAGCCCTGCTTCAGAGATGGACCACATCGTTCCGGGTTTTACTGCACGGAGTTATGTTTGGAAAGAATATGTTTGGTCTTTGGCAAGGTACTACTGTATCTAGCTGAGAAAGTTCTTTCAGGTGTATTTCTATAATCAGCGTGTGTGCATAGCATCTTTAAGTGTGAGTGGAATGTTGGAATATGGTGCTGGGTGCATAGTAGGTACTTAAAACTTGCCCTTGCCTAGGGTTCTCTCTTAAAACAACCTTTCATGAAAACCTTACTTTTTTTTTCTTGCCTTTGGGGAACCTGAAACAATGTTATCAGATTTTAAGGCTGGCTGCTTCTTTGGAAGACGGGCTCCCAAGCCTGTTAGCCTCTGGTTTTAGGTTTTGTTAGTTTCCTGAAGAGAGATGTTTAGTACCTACACCTGGAGTTGTATAAGAATCTGCTTGCTGTTTCTGTTTCAGTAGGAGAGAGGTATTTCTGGGGGGCTCTGAGAGAGAGGGAACAGAGAAAAAAAAAGTTCTCACCTTCTGCATTTGGTATCAAGGAAGAAAACTTTTGCTTTTCCACAAACCCCTCTTTGTTACTGAAGACAGAGGCAGAATACAGAAAGCTCCAGTGGCTTCTGGTTCTGATCTGGATTGGTAGGTATGCTTAGCTGGCTGCTACCTTCTCTTGAGTTGCATGGAAACAAATGTCTAGGGCAGCTCAGGTGACATGACAGTCTGGAGTCAAAATTCCCTGCCTCTTTCAAGATGTGAAATGGTCTTGTTAATAGGGAGAAGTGACTAAGCACTTGAAAGAGGCTAGGGAAAATTAGCTTTAGGAAATGGTGTATTCCTGCTATTCTTAGTACAGGTTTATTCCCTATTTTTCAGATCCTGTGATTCTGGGATGAGATTTAGTTTGCATAGATTGCAGTATTTGTCTTCCATTAGTGTAGTAAATGAGCAGCCACAGTTACTGTTTACAAAAGGACAGAGAATTCAGTGTATTTGAGTGCTTTGTGTCAGTATCTTCTTAGAAGTTCACCTTGGGGATTTAATTTTTCTCTTTGGCTGAATTTAATACAGATCACTTCTTACCACTTTAGCTTTAAGCACACTCAAATTTCCTAGCCCTGCTGATTTTTAAAGAAACTATTGCAGAATTTTATTGAGTCAAACTGACAATAAAAGGTAACTCCTTAGTTTTTGACTTTAATCTTGCTTTTATCCCATTTTAGAAGCAGTTGTCTTTTATGTTGATGTTTTCCTTTTTTGACATCTTTGTTTTTCATGGAGATATGGTAGATTAAGAAAAGAACTGGTTTGTGTGTAAATTGGCAGGATGAAATTAACAATTTTTATTCTCTTTAATTCCTTATTTTGTAAATTTTTGAAAAAAGTTTTTTTTGATTGTTCATTTTAGCTTAATTATTTAGAATAAAGGTAATTTTAATAGCCAAACAAATTTCAGCTAATTATTCTAGTTTACTCTGAGAATTCAAAGACTATATATAACATAAAAGTTTTCAAATTTTAATATTTTTAAATCTGAGTTAAACTATATCTTAGAAGCATATGCTCTGATTTTACTTCATTTCTTTTTTATTTAAAAACACCATCTTCTAAAATCCGTCCATTAAAAAGTGTGTATATTAATAAGTCATGTCTTCTCCCATCTCCCAGAAGTAATCACTATTAAGTTTTCTATCCTTCTTGACTTTTTTTTTTTTTTTTTACAGTTAACAGATATGCTACCTTTTCCCCTGAAATGGACATGCTTTACATAGATAGATCTGCAACTTGTCTAGTTCACTTAATAAATGTTAACTATAATTATTATATACTTGTAAATGGTTATGTGGCCATGTAATGCACTATAAGCACTATACACATTATCTCAGGAAATCTACATGTCAATGAGAGGGTACTATTGTAGTGTTGTTATTCCTATTTTATTGACGAGGAAACTGAAGCCCAGAGAAGTTAAAGGTGCCTAGAGTTATAAAGCTAGGAAGTGGGGGGACCCAGGATTCAAATCCAGGCCATCTGATGTCTGGACCCTCTGGTCTGTTTACTAGACCATGGACTACTTTTCCAGGTCAGTGTTATAGATCTGCCTCATTCTTGTTAAAGAGTACTCCATCACATGCATGTACCATGCATGATTTATTTGCTCGTCTCTCTATTGATGGACAAGTAGATGGCTTTCGATTTTTTCATTATTTTATAAGCAGTACTGTAATAGATATGCTTGTACATATTTTTCGGGTACTCTTGTTTTTACTTCTGTAAGACTACTGAATTAAAGAGCATGAGCTCTGAGTGGTTTAAATTTTAATAGCTATTGCTAGCTTATGCTCAAAAAAGTATCAATTTACATACCTGTCAACAGTAGATGAGAGGATGGATTTCCCCTACACTTACAAGCCCTGGATAATGTCAGTTGTACTAAATTTGTATCTTCTGACGGAGAAAAAATGATATTTTTCAATTAATAAATGTTTGCGTGCCTAGTTTATGCCAAGCCCTATGCTAGGCTCTAGGGAATACAATGATTGAACAAAACCAAACCCAGTCCCTGTTCCTAGGTAGTGAATCAGGTGGCCATTAATTAGATAATCTCACAGGCAAGTATAAAACTATTTAGCAAATATGACTATGTATTGCTTGCCAGGCACAGTTCTGGGTATTTGGAATACATCAGTGGACAATACAGACAATATATAACCCTGACCTAGTGTGGGAGAAACAGATATTAAACAACAAACATAAGCAAATCATAGGGATTGTCAGGTGATAAGTACTATGGAAAAAAGAAAAAATAGAGCAGGGTAAAAGGAAGGGGGATAGGCTGGTTTTAAATAGGGTGGTCAGAGTAGTCTTATTGAGAAGATGACATTTGAGCAACGACTTGAAGGAGAGAGGAGTTAGCTGTGAGGATATTTGGAGGAAGAGTGTTCTAGACAGAGGGATCAGTTTTTGCAAATGCTTTAAGGAAGAGAAGTGTATCTGGCATGTTTGAGGAATGACATGGAGGTCAGTGTAGCTGGAATGAAGTTATAGGGAGGAGGTGGGAGAAGAGTAGTAGGATTGATGTGGGAGGTGTTGGGATGGGGGCAGATCTTGTTGGGCCCTACTTTGTAGCCAAGCATTGTAAAGATTGGCTTTCACTATGGGGAACCATTGAAAAGGTTTTGAGCAAAGGACGATGTGATCTGACTTATGTTTTAAAAAATCACTCTGACTGCTAGATTGGCAATAGAGAGTAAAGGGAGGCAAGGGAGGCATTAATCCAGAAAAAAGATGATGAGGCTTGGACCAGGGTATATTGGTGGAGGTTATATTTTGAGGGTATGGCCAACAAGATTTGGATTAGATATGGGATGCTAGAGAGAGAGGAGTCAAAGATCACTCAGAGGTTTTTGGCCTGAGCAACCGTGAGAGGTACACAATGCTATGAACACCTATAATTGAGGAGTTGGACCATTTAGGGAGTCTAGGAAAGGTTTCTGAGGAAATGGTCCTGGAGCTGAGATCTAATGGATGAGCAGGAGTCCCTTTCTTGGAAGAAGCAGGATGAGTAAGAGAACCAAAGAAAGGTCAGTGTGCCTGGGTAGAGAGAAGGAGGGGATGTGAAATAGGTATGGGCTGGCCTGAGTGGGCTTTAGCCTTCGAGCTGTAGGGGAAGCCATTGAAGGGTTTTAAGCAAGTACATGACATGATAGCTTTTTAATTTGTACTTCCCTGATAGTTAGTGATTATATATATTTATTTTTTCTTTTCTTGTGCAGAAAGCTTTACTTTTTATGTAGATGTGGCCATTTTTTAAATTTATGATTTTTGGGTTTCTTGTCTTGCTTAGGAAGACCTCCCCAAGTCCCATGTTTATTAAAAGAAAGAAACAAAACCAACAACCATCTCATTTTCAACATTTTTATAGTTTTGTCTTTATATTTAGTACTTTAAACCATCTGGAATTTATTTATTTTTAAGTTTAAACAGGGAAAGTTTAATATAAAGAATTATTAACTAAACAGATTACCTAAGAGAAAAAGAAAACCCTAAAGAATATAGGAATAGCAGATATAAGGAGCAGGTTAAGTATAAACAACCAAATCTACCTGACTGAAATAAAGGTCTCAAAACTACAACCCCCACTGGTTGCCTAGACTGATTGGAGCACCCAAGGAAGGAACAGATTTTCAAGAGGCCACTCCCAGAACTGAGATCCAGACTTTGTTGGAGAGGGTGAGCTGTGGCCCTCTGAAGGGTAATTGTGTGAGTAATCAGGTGTCTTGGGAGCGTGAGTCCTCTTTAGAGACAGGTTTAAAAAGGGCTGAGCCTGAATGGTGGAAAGCTTTGCTGCCAGCTAAGAAGTTTGGGTTATTCTAGATGATGTGGCTAGGCCTATGTGTTTTGATGGAGTAATAATGTGATCCATACTGTGCTATAGGAAGCTTTCTCTGGAAGTTATACAGAGGGTCAGTTGATCATAAGGCAGATGGTTAGTTAAGGAGATTGGTTAGGCTATTGCTGTGGTCCAGGAGAGAAGTGATGGGGTTATAACTTATGTCAGTGGGAATGCTGAAAAGGAAATAATAGATGTGAGAAATAATGTGGTGGTAAAAAGCAACTTGCTGAACATTTGGTTTGGGGTTCAAGCAGGAGAGAAATTGAAGAGAATTCTGAGAATGTAGATGCTGTTTGCCAATCAGTCTAGGCAACCAGTGGGGGTTGTAGTTTTGAGAACTTTATTTCAGTCAGGTAGATTTTGTTGTTTATACTTAACCTGAGTTCCTCATTTAACCATAGAACACAGAAAATAATTGGGCTATTTTCCCAGTTATCCAAAAGATGATATAACCAGTACCATTCTAGATGCATAGGAGAGAAGTTAGTTCATGATATACATTAAATACCTTGGGCATTAGAGCTTAATTCTGTCATGGAACCTGGGTTGAGAAAGGCTGGTAGAGTAATAAGTACAGGATATGATTGGGTCCTTATTGTGGGAAGTCTGATGGGTTGGGGAGAGCAGACCATGAGGTGGGTTGCCATTCATTTGGTTAATCTGTTAAAATCAAGACAAACTTGATATTTACCATTTAATCCCCAAGAGATATTTACTTTCTCTAAACTCCTGCTAATATTTATTATCTGTAAATAAACTACTGCTGCCCCACCCTTCCCATCTAGATCTTGTATCCCCAACTTTCTTAGCTACTCTAGAGCAGAGTCTGTCTGAAACTACTGCTCTCTTTCATTTTATTGTGAACCTAGTAAGCCTCTGTAGAGAGTTTCAGAAGGCAAATTAACAGTTTTAGATCCATCTCTGTTGCAAAATTTGTTCTGCATTTATTCCTAACAGGTGAAAATCCAGTCTTTCTAGAACACTTCCACTTTTTGTGGTAACTGTATTAAAAAATTCTTTATTTTGTTGGGCCCAAATCACTTCCCTACAACTTGTACACCATGGGTTCTGGCCTCTTGAATGAATCAGAATTAGGCTATTTTCTCTTCCACACAAAGTGTCTTCAAATATTTAAAGAGCTTTCTTCCATCTTGGCACTTCCTCATATGAGAGTTCTATATCCTCCCCGTTCTTTCTGGCTTCCTCTGCTAGGCTAGCCAGATGTTCTAATACCAGATAGTTTGCCTAGTGCTGGTCTGAAAATGGTGCATCTAAAATTGGCGAAGACATAGAATCTGTGTGACTTGTGCAAAGAACAGCTAAAACATTCTTTTTTGATCAAGACCCTCAACTCTCTTTTTAACGTAGGCTAACATTCCCTCAATTTGTTTTAGTTCACTGTATCATATTAGTTCATAATAAAACGGCAACTATGATTTATTGAGAAGATATATGCCTTGCACTGTGCACTTTTTAAAATTAATTTGAGCATTTATTATAGGCTAGGCACTGGGGATACAGATATGGTTACAATTTCAAAAAAATTAATAGACTTTATTTTTTAGAGCAGTTTTAGATTCACAGTAAAATTGAACAGAAAGTACAGAGAGTTTCTGTATACTCCCTCCACTGCTAGACTCCCCCACCATCAACATTCCACACCAGTGTGGTAAATTTGCTATAGTTGGTGAACTTGCACATCATTATCGCCCGAAGTCCATTGTTTACATTAGGGTTCGCTCTGGGTGTTGTACATTCTATGAGTTTGGACAAATGTACAATGACATGTATCCATTGACCATTGTAGTACCATACAGAACAGTTTCACTGCCCTTAAAATCCCCTGTGTTCCTCCTGTTCATCCCTTTTTCTCCCTAAATCACTGGCGACCACTGATTTTTACTTTCTCCATAGTTTTGCCTTTTCCAGAATGTCATATAGTTGAAATCATACAGTATGTAGCTTTTTCAGATTGGCTTCTTTCACTCAATAATATGCATTTAAAGTTCCTTCATATCTTTTTGTGGTTTGATAGCTCATTTCTTTTTAGCACTGATTAATATTCCATTGTATGGATGTACCAATTTATTTATCGACTCACCTATTAAAGGACATGATTGCTTCCAAGTTTTGGCAATTACGAATAAAGCTTTTATCATGCAGATTTTTGTGTGGGTGTAAGTTTTCAGCTCATTTGGGTAAATATCAAGGAGTGTGGTTGCTCGATCATATGGTAAGAGTATGTTAAAGTGGCTGTACCATTTCCATTCCCACCAGCAATGAATGAGAATTCCTATTGCTCCACTTCCTCATTAGCATTTGGTGTTGTCTGTGTTTTGGATTTTAGCCATTCCAGTAGGTGTGTAGTGGTATCTCATTTTAACTTGCAATTCCCTAATGACCAATGATGTTGGACATCTTTCTATATGCTCATTTGCCATGTGTATATTTTCTTTTGTTTGGAATTTTTGCCCATCTTTTAATCAGGTTGTTCATTTTCTTATTGTTTAGTTTTAAGAGTTCTTTGTATATTTTGGATAACAGGCCTTTATTAGACATGTCTTTCGGAAGTATTTTCTCCAAGTCTGTGGCTTGTCTTCTCATTCCCTTGACAGTGTCTTTTCGCAGAGCAGTTTTTACTTTTAATGAAATCCACTTACCAATTATTTCTTTTCATGGATTATACCATGGATGTTGTATCTAAGAAGTCGTTGCCGTACATGATCATTTAGATTTTCTTCTATATTTTGCTCTAGGAGTTTTATAGTTTTGCATTTTACGTTAAGGTCTGTGACTCATTTTGAGTTAATTTTTGTGAAGAGTGTAAAGTCTGTATCTAAATTCCTTTTTTTTTGCGTGTGTATATCTAGTTGTTCCAGTGCCATCATTTATTGAAAAGACTATGCTGTCTCCATTGAATTGCCTTTCCTTGTTTGTCACAGATCAGTTGACTGTATTTGTGTGGATCTATTTTTGGGCTCTCTATTCCATTGATGTATTTGTCTATCCTTTGAGGCTGTGTGTTTTTAAATTTCTTAATTGAAAATTTTTTGCGTCAAAAATAATAATCATAAAAATAATTACAAAAATAATAAATACTTGTGGTAAAAAATGTATAATATGAAAGGCAAAGTCCATATAAGCTCATAAGCTCACCCCTCAGAGATAAACACTGGTAAAGGCCTGGTATATATTTTTCCAGTTTTTAAAAAAGTGTGTATTCTGATGATTTAAAAATGGAGTCATGCTACGTATGCTGTTCTCAAGCTTCCTTTTCTCAATTTTGTTTTTGATATAGATAATGCATCACTTTTGAAGTAGATCATTTTTGTGGCTGCATAATATAAATGCACTATAATTTTTAAAAGTAAGTCCTCATTGATGAATATTATTACAGTAATACTGCAGTGAATATCCTTGTACATATCTTTGCAGACTCATGTGAGTGTTTTTATGGAATAAATTCCTTGAACAGAAATTACCGAGTCAAAGAATGTGCATGTTTAAAACTTGAATGGCAAATGCCAAATTCTCTTTCAAAAAGGTTTGACAATTTACAGGCTCACCATCAGGGTATGAGGGCTTGTAGTTCCTTAATTTAACAAATTAAGTTCTTTGCATATGGGGAAGTTGGGGTCTTTGTTATGTATGTAGCAAAAATTTCTCCCAGCTGATTTGCTTTAGTTTTGAGATGTTTTGGCGTATGTAAGTATTTTAATTTTTATGTGATTTATTGGTTTTTTCTTTTGTGGCTTCTGGGTTTACTTCTACCTCTGTTATCCTCTAGTATTTATTTGATCACTTTGGAATTAATTTTGATGTAAGGACTGAGATAGGAATCCAGCTTTTACTGTTTATTTTCAAATGGCTAGCCAGATGTTCTTGCACCATGTAGTGATTAATCCATTTTTCTCCATTGATTTTTGAAATGCCACCATTTATTATATACCAAATATCCATGAATACTTGAGTCCATTTCTGGATTGTATTTTGTTCAGTTGATTTATCTATTCTGGTGTCATACTGCATAGTACGACATAGAAATTACTGTTCCTTTCTACTTTCTCTCAATGCTTTGTTTTAGAGAGCCAGGTACCCTTCATTATTCTTTTTCTAGAATTTTCTTAGGTATCTATTCATTCAGATAAAATTTGGAATGATCACGTTGTCTCCCTACCATGTCCACCCCGCCCCCCCCCCCCCCCCCCCGCAAAAAAGGCCTTAAAAAAAAATCTCATTGATTGAGTTTATAAACTAAGGAGAACAGGTATCATCTTTTTTGCTGAGGGAAGTTCGCCCTGAGGTAACATCTGTTGCCAATCTTCCTATTTTTTTGCTTGAGGAAGATTAGCCCTGAGCCAACGTCCGTGCCAGTCTCCTTCTATTTTGTATGTGGGTCGCCACCACAGCATGGCTGACGAGCAGTCGGTCTGCGCCAGGATCCAAACCCGGCCTCTGAAGCTGAGCACACTGAATCCAACCACTACGTCACAGGGCTGGCCCCGGGAACATGTATCTTTAACAAACATGTTTACAATTACAGTGCCTTTTGGCACTTTAAATGAACTAATTATTTTATTTAATCCTCCAAATTCTTTAAGGGTGGTATTTTCCCAAAAGTTTAGTAACTTGCCCAGGATCCAGGTTTCCATGACTATTTTCACTCCACCCATTATCTCTGAGGTCAGGTTTAGTTAAATAAACTCTCAGGTCATTAAAAAAAGGGCAAAATTAAAACGCCAAGTTTCTTTTTTGATCATAAAATACAAAGTGTAAAGAAAACTGGACTTACCCATAATTCCATCCTTCAGAGTATTTTGTCATTTTAGTGTATTTCTGGTCATCTTTTATATCTACAAATAAAAAAATTTTAAAGCAGTTGATCATATTGCACATGTGGTTTTGTATTCTGCTATTTTTAATTACGATGTGAAATTTCCCTGTTTTGTAAGTTATTTTTCAAACAACAATGGTGTTAAAAGTCTATAATTTATCGCATGGATGTATCATAATTATTTTGCTATTACTGACTATTTGATTATTTGTAAGGTCTTGCTGTTAATAATTCTATAGGAGACATCCTTGGACATTAATCTTTGATGTCATTTTTTATTATTTCCTAGAGAGTTCTGGATCAAAAAGTATGAGGTTTTGATATAAGGCCAATTTGCTTTCCAGAAATCTAGTTCTGGTTTACATTTCTACCGTTAGTCCTGATGTCTGTTAGTGTCACCTTACCCTTGTTAATGTTAGGTATGGACTTAAAACTTTCTTGCCAATAGTATAGGCAAAAGTGGTATCTAATTGCTGTTTTAAGTTGCATTTTTAGTATGATTGGCCTTTAAAAAAATATATTGGCCATCTGTTTTCTTTCTTTGTGCATTGCCTCTTCATGTCTTTTGCCATTTTCTTATTAATTTATAAGTATCTTTATTTCATAGATATTGGCCTTTGTCTTTTATTTGTTACAGATATTTTCAAAGTTTGTCCTTTGTCTTATTTTGGCTTTTTGGTAATTTATGATGTAGAGAAGTCTAAGATTTCATTTCAACAAACTTGATAATGTTTTGGTACTTTCAAAGACTTACTCTATCTCAATATCAATTAGATATCTACTTATACTTTCTTTGTTTAGTGTTAAAAATTTTCTAGACAGTTGACAAATTTTTTTAATATAATTTGAATTCTTAAGTTGTTTCTATATGAGGTGTTTGTCAAGTTAGGTCTTCTACATCTTGTATTTAAGACATAAATTTTCTTTCCGTGAACAATTATTTTATAATTTTAGGTAAAATTTATATTGCATATTGCAGACAATTCAGTAAATGCAGAAAAGCATAAAGAATAAAACAGTAGTCACCTAAAGGTAATTTCCATTAACATTTTGTTGTATTATCTTTCTGGCATTTTCATATGTATATAACATATGAAAAAATCTCTTAAAAATTTGACAAAAAATTATAGTACTTTTATAGGATGCTCTTCCCACTTGAAGAAATGTTCATGATGTATTATTAAATAATAAATCTTATTTTTAATTACTGCCTAGGATTCCATTGTGTGGATTGCATAATATGTTTAATTCTCTCTTGGTAAATACTTAAGTTTAAAATTTTTTTCTTATTACAAATAAAACTGTCATAAACTTCTTGATACATATCTCTAAATAATTGTGCAAATACTTCCCTCAGTAAATCTTATTAGTTGTTTCAAAGGTTATATACATTTAAATTTTGATACTTTTGATACGTTTACATTTTGATATGTTCTTTTGTGTCAGGAATACTTCTGTCTCAGAGTCGTTGAAATCCAACCCATAGTGGCTTAAACAAGTAAAGGATTCAGTTTTGTGTGTGTAACAAGTTTAAAGGCGAGGCGGGGTGGGGGGCACAGGGAATGGAGGAGGGGAAATCCCTGTTGGCCATGTACAATTTATAAACCCATCATCATGTGTTTGTGTGTCTCTCAAGCTGAGAGTCTGATTTTTATACCAAAGAGAAAATGATTTATTTTCATATTTGGTTTGTCTATATTATATAAATATAAATGTATATATGTGTGTGTGTACATATATATATACACACACAATTATATATATATTATTTTTTTGGTTCTCTCTTGTTTTTTAGGGAGGAAGGAAAGTACCAAGTTGCACTGAACTGTAATTAAGGAACATTCTGTATAATTTATGGCACATTTCTATACTTGGAAAAATTATATCATTTTGTGGATATAAGAGAAAAATGCCTTTTTATAAAATTCCAGTTTCTGGGGGGACAAAAAAGTAAAGCAATCCAAGGCTGGTTCAACTGCTCAAGGATGTCTAAGATTGAAGTTTCTTCTATTTTCTACTTTCCTCTTCTGTGGGCCTGTTTGTTCACATCCTTCTTATTATTTTTCTTGCAGATTCCATTCTGATTTCCTTTGGGGAATATTTATTCCTTTAAATCTTTTAGTGTGTTCTTTTTTTTGTTTTCTTTTAGTATTTTCTTAGTTCTGTTTGTTGGGTTCTCTACTTTAGGCACATGGATCATCCTTATATTGGACATTCTTTGTTTCACATAGCTATTTCCTCTTTAATTGCTTTACTTGTCTTTTCTTTGTAATTCACTGAGATTACTTCAGGTCTTTTTGATCTGTTTAACAAAATGGATTACATTAATGGATTTCCTAATGTTGGGCAGATTTTGTATGCTTGGGATAAACTCAAATTGGCTGTGATGGATTGTTCTAGTATGTAGCTAGATTTGATTTGCTAATGTTTAAAATATTTTTTGCAATTATATTCATAGTTTTCCATTTGATACTACTTTGGGTTTTGGTGTCTTGATTATACTAGCCTGGTAAAATAAATTGGGAAACAGTCCATTTTTTACTATGCTGAGGGCGTTTTAAATAGTATCGGAAATACTTACTCACTGTAGATTTGATAAAACTTGTGTTCTCTTTCAAGTTTCATCTTGAAACTTGTATAGATATTTCATAATTTTTTTGGTCACTTTTCTATTGTAAGACATTGGCTTGTTTCTGAAATTTTAACTGATGCTACAGTCAACATTCTTGTGATTAAATCTTTACACATATCCATGGTTACTTCTTTAGGATAAATTCTTGACTGTGAAATTGCTTTGTTAAAGAGTATACAAAATTTTAAGGCTTTTGCTGTTGAATACCACATAGTCATTTGTCTTGAAATATGCCCTGGATTTGTTTTAATCGGATATGGTAAGGTGACAGACACAGAGACAACTGCCTTTGAAAGAGGAGTTTGTTACTTATAGTTCCCAAGGGAGGTGGGCATGGCATGCCACGCAGGGCCCCATGGGGAAGTACCAGGGTTGGTTAGGAGGCAGAAGGAGTGCAGGGAGAGCATGGCCCAGAGCCTGTATCGTGGTCTCCATGGAAGGAATAGGTGGGGCAGAGTAGGCAAGTTTAAGATTGGATAGTTTGAACAGTGTTGATGGGCTGTGGTCTATAGGGGTGGTCTCCAGTTGTCTGATACCTGGCCCTGGGGTGATTCAGGGCAGGGGAAATATTGGCTTGGTGTGTGAGAGTTAGATAAAAGAGGTGGTTGGAATATGGACATGAGATTGGTTGGTTTGCATGTGATAGCCATATTCTTGGGTGAGTTGTTATCTCTAGGAATTAGCTAGCCCTTGGAGGGGCAACCTCTCTCTGGGCAGCAGGACCCCATGACGTCAGAGCATTGTAAAATATAGAAAATAAAAACTACTAATAGCCCACTTTTTAAGATTGTAATACTTTGTGCTCATACCAGTGGTGTATGAGCATGCCAATACTAATTAGATAGTGGTATCTTTAATTAAAAAAAAAGAAATCCAGGAGGCTGGCCTGGTGGTTTAGCAGTTAAGTTTGCACATTCTGCTTCAGTGGCCTGGGGTTTGCCGGTTCAGATCCTGGGTGTGGAACTACTCACTGCTCATCAAGCCCTGCTGAGGCAGTGTCCCATATGGAAGACCTACAGCTCTACAACTATGATACACAACTATGTACTGGGGCTTTGGGGAGAAAAAGAAAAAAAAAGTGGGGGAAGATTGGCAGCAGATGTTAGTGCAGGGCCAATCTTCCTCAAAAAAAAAAAAACCCCACAAAAAATGTTGGCTGATTTTGGTAAGCAAAAAGTCTTGTTTAGATTTGCATTTCTTTGATTTCTATTGGCATTTGGAGTTCTTTTGCAAATGATCTATCTTTATCCTTTAACCATTAAATAGTATTTGTCTTTTTACTGATCATTAAGAGCTTTTTATACAAGGATGCTCCTCCAACAAGTCTAGTGTTTTGTGTGTGTGTGTGTGTGTGAAATTTTCTTGCCATAAATTTGAATCAGTTTGGCAAAGTGGTCAAAGGAGAATAAGTTATGGGATTGGGGGGTGGTTAATGTGGGCATTGCTACCCCCATCACCTGATTTGACTGTACAGTTGGTGGAAACATTACATACCTGTGGGCCATGTTTACTCCTTCAAGAGCCTTAAAGATTGTATGGAAGACACTTGTGGATTAGGCCCTTTTTCTTTTTAATTTTATTATTTTTTTTAATTTTCATTTTTATTGATGTCTTAATAGTTTATAACATTTTGGGGTTTTAGTTGTACATTATTTTTTGTCTGTCACCATGTGGATGCATCCCTTCACCTCTTGTGCCCACCCCCCACCCCCGTTCCCTTTGGTGACCACCAACCAGTTCCCTCTGTCCATGTGTTTGTTTATATTCCACATATGAGTGAAAGCATGCGGTGGTTGTCTCTCTCTCTCTCTCTCTGGCTTATTTCACTTAACATAGTACCCCCTCTAGGTCCATCTATGTTGTTGCAAATGGGACAATTCTGTCTTTTCTTATGGCTGAGTAGTATTCCATTGTATATATACACCACATCTTCTTTATCCACTCATCAGTCGAGGGACACTTAGGTTGCTTCCACTTCTTGGCTATAGTGAATAATGCTGCAATGAACACAGGGGTGCATAAGCCTCTTGTGATGGTTGATTTCATGTCCTTTGGGTAGATGCCCAAGAGTGGGATTGCTGGATCATAAGGTATTTCTATTTTAATTTTTTGAGGAGTCTCCATACTGTTTTCCATAGAGGCTGCACCAGTTTGCATTCCCACCAGCAGTGAATGAGGGTTCCCGTTTCTCCACAACCTCTCAAAAACCTCAAAAAAACCACATTTGTTGTTTCTTGTCTTGGTGATTATAGCCATTCTAACGGGTGTAAGCTGATATCTTAGTGTAGTTTTGATTTGCAGTTCCCTGATGAATAGTGCTGTTGAACATCTTTTCGTGTAACTGTTGGCTATCTGTATATCTTCCTTGGTAAAAATGTCTGCTCATATCCTCTGCCCATTTTTTGATTGGGTTGTTTGTTTTTTTGTTGCTTAGTTGTGCGAGTTCTTTATATGTTGTGGAGATTAATCCATTGTTGGATTTTTTTTTTTTTTTTTTTTTTGGTGGGGAAGACCAGCCCTGAGCTAACATCTGTTGCTAATCCTCGCCTTTTTGCGGAGGAAGACTGGCCCTGGGTTAACATCCGTGCCCATCTTCCTCCACTTTATATGGGACGCCACCACAGCATGGCTGACAGGCAGTGCGTCGGCGGGCACCAGGGATCTGAACTCGCGAACCCTGGGCTGCGAAGCGCGGACTAAACCGCTGCGCCACCGGGCGGCCCCCCATTGTTGGATTTTTGCTTTGCGAGTATTTTCTCCCAGCTGGTGGGTTGTCTATTCATTTTGATCCTGGTTTCATTTGCCTTGTAGAAGCTCTGTAGTCTGATGAGGTCCCACTTGTTTATTTTTTCTTTTGTTTCCCTTGTCCGAGTAGACATGGAATTTCTCCTTGATTCAGTTTTGGGAGGTTGTATGCATCCAACAATTTGTCCATTTCCTCTAGGTTGTCCAATTTGTTGGAATAAAGTTTTTCATAATATTTTCTAATAATCGCTTGTATTTCTCTGGTATCTGTAGTAATTTCCCCTCTTTCATTTCTAATTTTATTTGAGTCTTCTCCCTTTTTTTCTTAGTGAGCCTGGCTAAGAGTTTGTCAATTTTATTTATCTTCTCAAAGAACCAGCTCTTTCTTTCATTGATCCTTTCTACTGTTTTTTTTTGGTTTCAATTTCATTTATTTCTGCTCTGATTTTGTTATTTCCCTCCTTCTGCTGATTCGAGGCTTTGTCTGTTCTTCTTTTTCTAATTCTGTTAGGTGCAGTTTAAGGTTATTTAATTGGGAGTTTTCTTATTTCTTAAGGTGGTCTTGTATTGCTATGAATTTCCCTCTCAGGACTGCTTTTGCTGTGCCCCATATGAGTTGGTATAGTGTATTTTCCTTTTCATTTGTCTCCAGATAGCTTTTGATTTCTCCTTTAATTTCATCAACAATCCATTGGTTGTTCAGTAGCATGTTGTTTAGTCTCCACATCTTTGTCCCTTTCCCAGTTTTTTCCTTGTAGTTGATTTGTAGTCTCATAGCATTTGATCAGAAAAGATGCTTGTAATGATTTCAATCTTCTTAAATTTATAGAGATTTGCTGTGTTTCCTAATGTCTGGTCTGTCCTTGAGAATGTTCCATGTGTGCTTGAGAAGAATGTGTACTCTGCTGTTTTTGGGTGGAGTGCTCTGTATATATCTGTTAAGTCCATTGTGTCTAGTTTTTCATTTAAGTCCATTATTTCCTTATTGACTTTTTGTCTGGATGATCTATCATTTGATGTAAGGGGGGTGTTAGGATCCCCTACTATTATTGTGTTATTGTTACTATCTCCTTTTAGGTTTTTTAGCAGTTGTTTAATGTACTTTGGTGCTCCTGTTTTGGGTGCATAGATATTTATAAGTGATATGTCTTCTTGGTAAAGTGTCCCTTTTATCATTATATATTGCCCTTGTCAAGTCTCTCATTACCTTTTTTTATGTGTGTGTGAGGAAGACCAGCCCTGAGCTAACATCCGTTGCCAATCCTCCTCTTTTTGCTGAGGAAGACTGGCCCTGGGCTAACATCTTTGCCCATCTTCCTCCACTCTATATGGGATGCCACCATGGCATGGCTGACAAGCAGTGCGTCCGCAGGCGCCCGGGATCCGAACCCACGAACCCCGGGCTGCCAAGTGTGAACTAAACCGCTGCGCCACTGGGCCGGCCCCTCTCATTACCTTTTTTATCCTGAAGTCTACTTTGTCTGATATAAGTATGGCAACTCCTGCTTTCTTTTGTTTGCCATTAGCTTGGAGTATCGTTTTCCATCCTTTTATTTTGAGTCTGTGTTTGTCTTTAGAGCTGAGATGGGTTTCCTGGAGGCAGCAAATTATTGGATCCATCCCGCCACTCTGTGTCTTTTGATCGGTGAATTCAATCTGTTTACATTTAGAGTGCTTATTGATACATGAGGGTTTAATGTTGCTATTTTAGTGTTCTTTTTCTGGTTCTTTTGCATTTCCTTTGTTTCTTGTCACATGTGTTTTGGACTGCCAATTCAGTTTGGTATTTCTGCATGATGTTTCTCTTAGTTTTCTCTTTATTTGTCATATGTGGTTCTCTTCTGGTTATTTGTTTAGTGGTTACCGTGAGGTTTGTATAAAAGATCTCCTGGGTAAGATAGTACGTTTTCAGATGCCTCTTGTTTCCTTAGACTAAGTCGATTCGATCCCTTTCCTCTTCCCCTTCTTATTTGTTGTCACTGTTTATTCCATCTTGTGTCGTGACTGTGTGTTTACAGTGATGAGCTTAAATTCATTTTTGGTGTTTTCCAACTGTAGTTTTTCTGGTTTAGTCTCCTTGTTTTTCTCCTTTCTGAAACCTTTGTATCCCCTTTCTGTTTTGTTTTTTTTCAGGCCTAAGGGCCTTCTTGAGCATTTCTTGTAGTGGGGTCTTGTGGTGATGAACTCCCTTATTAGCTTTTGTTTATCAGGGAGAGTTATTATTTCTCCATCATATTTGAAGGATATTTTCACTGGATAAAGTATTTTTGGCTGAAAGTTTTTGTCTTTCATGATTTTGGATATATCATTCCAGTCTCTCCTAGCCTGTAGAGTTTCTGTTGAGAAATCAGCTGAGAGCCTGATGGGGTTTCCTTTGCATGTTATTTTGTTTTTTTGTTTAGCTGCCCTTAATATTGTTTCCTTGTCACTGACTCTTGTTAATTAACTATTATGTGGCATGGCATTTGTCTATCTCTGTTTATATATGTAGGTGATCTATTGATTTCATTCACTGTTATTTCCATCTCTTTCCCTAGGTTTGGGAAGTTCTCAGCTATTATTTCTTTGAACAAACTCTGTGCTCCTTTTTCTCTTTTTTCTCCTTCTGGAATACCTATTATCCTTATGTTGCTTTTCCTCATTGAGTCTGATATTTCTCAAAGAATTTCTTTATTTCTTCTTAGTTTTAGCTCTCTCTCTTACTTTGTCTGGAGCGTTTCTGCATGGCTATCCATGCTAATGCTCATTCTTTCCTCCATGTTGTCTGTTCTCCTCTTTAAAGACTCCAGGCTTTCCATTATCTTGTTCATCGTGTTTTTCATCTTCAATATTTCTGATTGGTTTTTCTTTGTGGTTTCAATCTCTTTTGTGAAGAAACCCCTGAATTTATTGATTTGTTTCTCTTTGTTCTCTTGTATTTTGTTGAGTTTGTTTATGATAGCTATTTTGAATTCTCTGTCATTCAGGTTATAGATTTCTGTGCCTTCAGGGTTGGTTTCTGGGTGTTTGTCATTTTCCTCTTGGTCTGTAGCCTTAAGATACTTTTGCATAGAGCCCACTGATTTACCTTTGCTATTCTTCATCTTGAAGACAGTCCTGCAGTTTCCCTTGCTGCCACTGGGTGGAGGTCATGAGCAGTGTGCTCTGAGCTTGCTGCCAGTCCCCAGAGGGATTGTGCTGAAGCAGAGGGCATGTGGGGGAAGGGGTTCTCTCTTTCGCTTGCCTGACCTGGGGGCTTCCTTTCTGGCTCTCTTGGGGTGTTTACCACACCCCCGAAACACCTGTCGTTGCTTCCTGGTAGGGATCTCTCGACAGTCTGTGAGAGCACCTGGAGGGTGATAGTTTTTCCTGTAGAGGGCCGCCCCGCCCCGAGCCGCGCTGTCTATGCCCATAGATTGGGGGGGGGAATAAAACTCCTTACCTCTCCTCACGTCCTTTGGGGCTTCCCGTGCCTCCACTGTGAGATGTACCATGCCAAGGGTCTCTTAGAAGTCCTTTGTAGTGTTTGATCTCTGTTGGTATGGGACTGATGTTTTTGTTGTGTCTTAGGGGGCAGAGATTAAAAGAGGGAATCTCATCCCGCCATGATGCTTACGTCACTCCTCTAGGCCCTTTTTCTTTATTCCCGTAACCAGAGTCTTTCTTGTTTGGTGATGTGAAAGTGAAAGCCTTTTTGTTTGACTATTATTCAGTGATCTGGTTGAATTTGGAACAAGAAGTCAAATTATTTCCTTCTGTACTGTCTTCCTCCATTAAAAAAAGGTTTTAAAAACTATGACGGGAAAACACCCATGAATATTTTAGATGCAGTGTTTCCATAGTTTGATACTGCTGTATCTTTCCTGTATTTCTTTAATATTGAAATCAAACTTCGTTTTTGTGAGATTGCATGCTGAAAAGTACCTAGATACCTAAGCAGGTGCTAAATGAGCATTTGACAGTGCTGTTGCAGAGCTTTAGGAATTAGATGCAGAGTTAGACTAGATGAATCTCAGAATTTTAGGATTGGAAGGGATTTTTTACCTATCTGCTAGTTTGTCATTCTGTATCAAAAGTTCTCAACTCTGTCAAATTATAACAGGTTTCTCACCTTTGTCACAATTGATATTTTGAGCTGGATAATTCTTTGTTGTGGGGGCTTTCCTATACATTGCAGGATGTTTAGCAGCATCTCTGTCCTCTACCCACTAGATGTTAGCACCCCCCCACCCCCCAGTTGTAACAGTCAAAAATGTCTCCAGACATTGCCAGATGTCCCTTGGGGAGCAAAATCACCCTCAGTTGAGAACCACTGGTTTATAACAAAATGCTTTAGAATGTCCCTTTTAAATTCTGATGTAAAATTATACACATGACTTAAAAAAAACCCTAACAGTATAATGCCCTTACTATAAAGGAAAATAATTTATAATTGTGTGTAATATGTATTTCAATATGTAAATGAACAGTATGAGTAAATAAAAGAACACCCCTAGGAGATGGTGTTACACCTGTTCATAACTCCTGCTTATGTGTTGCATAAGTCTCTTATCGCCTCTATTAAATACTTATAATCACCGGGAAATCTACCTAGGCCTTGGAGCCAGGCAGGTCAGTGTTTGAATCCAGTTCTGCCACTTTAGGTGGGAAACTTAATCTCTCAGGGAATATTTTGTCATCTATAACTGGGGATGATAATGCCTTTTTAGTTTGTTGTGAAAATCTAATGAGTCAGTGTATAAAATAACTTGCCTAATACTCCATGAAGATCTACATGTGCATTATTTAATTCTTGCTACAACCTTGGAAGGTAGTGCTATTCTAGACCCCATTTTTACAGATGGAAAGAAGGAATCAGTTTATAAGTGGTAGACCTGGGATTCAAACTTAATTTAATTCCAGAGCTTGTGCTATCAACTATTATGCTATACTGCTTTGCATATAATACCTGATAGGTAGGTGATACTTAATTGTTATCTCTTATTATTATTTCATTTTTTTTCTAGCTTTGAGACTCCTCCAATATTTAACATCAGTACTCTCTCCTTGAAATTTTTCTTTCTTTTTTTTTTGCTGAGGAAGATTTGCTCTAACATCTGTGCCAGTCTTCCTCTATTTGGTATGTGGGTCACCACCACGGCACAGCTGAGTGGTGTAGGACTGTGCCTGGGATCGGAATCTGCAAACCTGGGACACCAAAGCAGAGTACTCCAAACTCAACCACTATGCCATGGGGCCGACCCCTCTACTTGAAATTTTTTACTTGTTGGTTTCTCATATTCCATTCCAGAGACATACAGTTAATCTTTTTCATCCACATGTAGGTATTAGCAAAATTCTGATCCCTCTCTTTGTCTGACCTTGATAGTTCTGAAAAGCTCATAAATAATGCATTCAACTTTCCTTATAAATAAAATGTAACCCTTCTTTTTTTAGTATTTATGAAGAACTTTTCTTATGATAAGTAACTCCTGATGTTAATTTTGTAGATGTATTGTAGCCTTTTTATAACACAAATTTAGGGAGATAAGAAATTACATTTACATTTTAGATTTTCTGTGTTAAAATGAAGGACAGTATTGGGGCTAGTCCGGTGGCGCAGTGAGTAAGTTCGCGCGCTCCACTTTGGCGGCTCGGGATTCGTGGGTTTGGATCCTGGGTGTGGACCTACACGGCACTTATCAAGCCATGCTGTGGCAGGCATCCCACATATAAAGTAGAGGAAAATGGGCATGGATGTTAGCTGAGGGCCAATCTTCCTCAGCAAAAAGAGGAGGATTGGCGACAGATGTTAGCTCAGGGCTAATCTTCCTCACCAGGAAAAAAAAAAAAAAGGACAGTGTGTGCATAGGGAATTTGATTTGTTTTACAGTATAATCAAACACAGTTCTAAGAGGTATCTTAGGTTGCATTAGGCTTGACTTTTTCACCTGTAAATGATAAAAAATCTTCAGAATATTCTAAACCAATTATCATTTTATATTAAAGGAATTGGTAATAACCAGAAATAATTTTTTGTTAGTAGTTCTCTACTGTGAATTATATGTGTGAATATGTATAATGCCCCATTATGTGGAAGGGTGGAGGAATGATGTTATATGGGTACATTACTTTTCAGCTAATTTAGATGTAATCTCTCAAGCACAGAAATGGCAAGATTAAAAAAAAAATTAACCTTAAGAGTCCTTTGTATGGAACTTTTTAAACTTAAAAAGTAAAAAGATTAGTATGTAGACCTACTGCCCTCCATGTGTCATGATTATCAGTGTATTGCCAGTCTTGTTTCATCTGTAAGCCATTCTCCACTTCCTCTCCTGGATTTATAAATAGCAAATTTCACACATTATATGATTTAATTTGGAAACGTTTCATTATATAGGCATACCTCGTTTTATCAAGCTTTGCTTTATTGTGTGTCGCAGATATTGAGTTTTTATAAATCGAAGGTTTGTGGCAACACTGTGTTGAGCAAGTCCATCGGTGCCATTTTTCCAACAGCATTTGCTCCCTTTGTGTCTCTATGCCACATTTTGGTAATTCTTGCAATATTTCAGACTTTTCCATTATTATTATATTTGTTATGGTGATGTGTGATCAGTGATGTTTGATGTTGCTATTACCATTGTTTTGGGGCACTATGAACTGTGCCCATATAAGACGGCAAACTTAATTGATGAATGTTGTATGTGTTCTGACTGCTCCAAAGACTGGCCATTCCCCCATCTCTCTCCCTCTCCCTGGGCCTCCCTACACAGACACAACAATATTGAAATTAGGCCAATTAATAACCCTACAGTGGTCTCTAAATGTTCAGCTGAAAGGAAGAGGTGCACATCTTGCACTTTAAATCAAAAGCTAGGAATGATTAAGCGAGGAAGGCATGTCAAAAGCTGAGATAGACCAAGTGCTACTCCAGTGAGCGCACGAATGATAAGAAAGTAAAACAGTCTTACTGCTGGTATGGAGCAAGTTTTAGTGGTCTGAGTAGAAGATCAAACCAGCCACAACATTCCCTTAAGCCAACGCCTAGTCCAGAGCAGACCCTAACTTTCTTCAATCCTTTGAAGACTGAGAGGTGAGGAAGCTGCTGAAGAAAAGTTTGAAGCTAACAGAGCTTGATCCATGAGGTTTAAGGAAAGAAGCCATCCCCATAACATAAAAGTGCAAGGTGAGGCAGCAAATGTTGATGTAGAAGCTGTGGCAAGTTATCCAGAAGATCTAGCTGAGATAATGAAAATGGCTACACTAAACAACCGATTTCCTTTTTTTTTTTGTGAGGAAGACTAGCCCTGAGCTAACATCTGTTTCCAATCCTCCTCTTTTTTTTGCTGAGGAAAACTGGCCCTGGGCTAACATCCATGCCCATCTTCCTCCACTTTATATGGGACGCCGCCACAGCATGGGTTGACAAGCGGTGCATCTGTCCACGCCCTGGATCTGAACCTGCGAAACCCTGGGCTGCCGAAGCGGAGCGCAAGAACTTAACCGCTACGCCACCGGGCCGGCCCCTAAACAACAGATTTTCGATGTAGATGAAACAGCCTTATATTGGAAGAAGATGCCTTCTAGGACTTTCATAGCTAGAAAGGAGAAGTAATGCCTGGCTTCAAAGGACAGGCTGACATGCTTGTTAGGGGCCAGTGCAGTTGGTGACTTTCAGTTGAAGCTGGTGCTCATTTGCCATTCCAAAATCCTAGAGCCCTTAAGAATTATGTGAAATCTGTTCTACCTGTTCTCTATAAATGGAACAACAAAGCGCGGATGGCAGCACACCTGTTTACAACATGGTTTACTGAATATATTAAGCCCACTGTTGAGACCTACTGCTCAGAAAAAAAGATTTCTTTCAAAATATTACTGCTCATTGACAACGCACCTGGCCACCCAAGAGCTCTGATGGAGCTGTACAATGAGATTGTTTTCACCTACTAACATAACACCCATTCTGCAGCCCATGGATCAGGGAATAATTTTGAATTTCAAGTTTTATTATTTAAGAAATACTTTTTGTAAGGCTGTAGTTGCCATAGATAGTCATTCTTCTGATGGATCTGAGCAAATGAAAACCTGGAAAGGGTTCACCATTCTAGATGCCATTAAGAACATTCGTGATTCATGGAAAGAGGTCAAAATATCAACATTAACAAGAGTTTAGAAGGTGATTCCAGCCCTTATGGATGACTTTGAGGTGTTCAAAACTTCAGTGGAGGAAGTAACTGCAGATGAGGTAGAAATCACAAGAGAACTAGAATTAGAAGTGGAGCCTGGAGATGTGACTGAATTGCTGCAATCTCATGACAAAACTAACAGATGAGGCATTGTTTCTTATGGATTAGCAAAGAAAGTGATTTCCTAAGATGGAATCTATTTCTGGTGAAGATTCTGTGAAGTGTTCAAATGATAACAAAGGATTTAGAATATTACATAAACTTCGTAGATAAAGCATGAAGCAGCAGGGTTTGAGAGGATTGACTCCAGTGTTGAAAGAAGTTCTACTGTGGGCAAAATGCTACAAATAGCATCGCATGCTACAGAGAAAGCATTCGTGAAAGGAAGAGTCAATTGATGCAGCAAACTTCTTTGTTGTCCTTTTTTAAGAAATTGCCACAGCCACCCCAACCTTTAGCAACCACCACTCTGATCAGTCAGCAGCCGTCAACATCGAGGCAAGACCCTCCATCAGTGAAGATTATGACTTGCTGAAGGCTCAGATGATGTTTAGCATTTTTTAGCAATAAAGTATTTTTTAGATTAAGGTTTGTACATTGTTTTTTTAGACATAATGCTGTTGCACTTAATAGACTACAATATAGTGTAAGTGTAAATTTTATGCTGAGGAAGATTCACCCTGAGCTAACATCCACTGCCAATATTCCTCTCTTTTTTCTCGTATATGAGCTGCTGCCACAGCATGGCCACTGACAGATGAGTGGTGAAGGTCCATGCCCGGGAACCAAACCTGGGCTGCTGAAGCAGAATACACCAAACTTAACCACTAGGCCACCAGGGCTGACCTGTAAACGTAAATTTTATATGCACTGAGAAACCAGAAAATGTGTGTGACTCACTTTATTGCTATATTCACTTTACTGTGGTGGTCTGGAACCAAACCTGCAATAACTCTAAAGTTTGCCTAAATATGTAAACATAGCCACAATACTATTGTAACACCTAAAAAGAGTTAATAATTCTTTAATATCACCAAATATCCAGTCACTGTTGGAATTTGCCCAGTTTTCTCAACTCTAAAAATTGAGTTTGTTCAAATCAGGATCCAAAATAAGGGCCATCCTTAAAACTGGTATATGTGCTTGGCCCTTTTTTTTCCCCTTATAATTTATTTGTTTAAAAATGCATCCTGGAGAATGCACCTGAATTTAAAAAAAAATTTTTATTAATGTCTGAATAGTTTATAACATTGTGAAGTTTTAGTTGTACATTAGTGTTTGTCAGTCACCATATGAATGCATCCCATCACCCCTTGTGCCCACTCCCCATCCCCCTTGCCCCTGGTAACCACCAAACAGTTCTCTCTCTGTGTGTGTTAGTTTATATTCCACATATGAGTGAAATCATGCAGTGTTTGTCTCTCTCTCTCTCTGGTTTATTTCACGTAACATAATACTCTCTAGGTCCATCTACGTTGTTGCAAATGGGACAATTTTGTCTTGTTTTATGGCTGAGTAGTATTCCATTGTATATATATATATGTGTGTATTGTATATATATATATATACACACATCTTCTTTATCCAGTCATCAGTCGAGAGACACTTGGGTTGCTTCCACTTCTTGGCTATAGTGAATAATGCTGCAGTGAACATAGGGGTGCATAAGCCTCTTTGGATGGTTGATTTCATGCCCATTTGGTAGATGCCCAATAGTGGGATTGCTGGTTCGTAAGGTATTTCTATTTTTAATTTTTTGAGGACTCTCCCTGTGTTTTCCATAAAGGTTGGCACCAGTTTGCATTCCCACCAGCAGTGAATGAGGGTTCCCGTTTCTCCACAACCTCTCCTCAAAAACCTCAAAAAAAAAATAGTTGTTTTTTGTCTTGGTGATTTTAGCCATTCTAACGGGTGAGAGGTGATATCTTAGTGTAGTTTAGATTTGCATTTCCCTGATGATTAGTGATGTTGAACATCTTTTCATGTGTCTGTTGGCTATCTGTATATCTTCCTTGGAAAAATGTGTGTTCATATCCTCTGCCCATTTTTTGATTGGGTTGTTTTTTTGTTATTCAGTTGTGTGAGTTCTTTATGTGTTACGGAGATTAATCCCTTGTTAGATACTTGCTTTGCGAATATTTTCTCCCAGCTGGTGGGTTGTCTTTTCATTTTGATCCTGGTTTCATTTGCCTTGTAGAAGCTCTGTAGTCTGATGAAGTCCCACTTGTTTATTTTTTTCTTTTGTTTCTCTTGTCCGAGTAGACATGGAATCTGAAAGGATCCCTTTATGACCCATGTCAATTAGTGTACTGCCTATATTTTCTTCCAGGAGTTTTATAGTTTCAGGTCTCACATTCAGGTCCTTAATCCGTTTTGAGTTAATTTTTGTGTGTGGTGATAGCAGATGGTCTACTTTCATTCTTCTGCATGTAGCTGTTCAATATTCCCAGTATCATTAATTGAAGAGACTTTCCTTTCTCCGTTGTATGTTCTTAGCTCTTTGGCTGAAGGTTAGCTGTCCATAGGTGTGTGGTTTTATTTCTGGGCTTTCAATTCTGTTCCATTGATCTGTGTGTCTGTTTTTGTACCAGTACCATGCTGTTTTGATTACTATGGCTTTGTAGTATATTTTGAAGTCAGGGATTGTGATGCCTCCAGCTTTGTTCTTTTTTCTCAGGATTGCTTTAGCTATTTGGGGTCTTTCGTTGCCCCATATGAATTTCAGTATTTTTTGTTCTATTTCCATGAAGAATGTCATTGGGATTCTGATTGGGATTGCATTGAATCTGTAGATTGCTTTAGGTAGTATGGACATTTTAACTATGTTTGTTCTTTCAATCCGTTTCTTTATGTTGTTGTCGATTTCTTTGAATAGTGTCTTGTACTTTTCATTGTATAGGTGTTTCACCTCCTTGGTTAAATTTATTCCCAGATATTTTATTCTTTTTTTTGCAGTTGTAAACAGGATTGTCTTTTTAAGTTCTCTTTCTGTTAGTTCATTATTAGCATATAGAAATGCAACTGATTTTTGTAAGTTGATTTTATACCCTGCCACTTTCCTGTAGTTGTTGATTATCTGTAGTAGTTTTCCAATGGATTTTTTAGGATTTTCTATATATAAGATCATGTCATCTGCAAATAGAGTTTCACTTCTTCATTGCCTGTTTGGAGTCCTTTAATTCCTTTTTCTTGCCTAATTGATCTGGCTAAAATCTCCATTGCTATGTTGAATAAGAGTAGCGAGAGTGGGCACCCTTGTCTTGTTCCTGTTCTCAAAGGAATGGCTTTCAGTTTTTCCCCATTGAGTAAGATGTTAACTGTGGGTTTGTCCTATATGGCCCTTATTATGTTGAGGTACTTTCCTTCTATACCCATTTTGTTGAGAGTTTTTGTCACAATGGATGTTGTATCTTGTCGAATGCCTTCTCTGCATCAATTGAGATGATCATGTGGTTTTTATTGTTCATTTTGTTAATGTGGTGTATCACGTTGATTAAGATTTGCTGATGTTGAACCATTCCTGTGTCCCTGGTATAAATCCCATTTGGTCGTGATGGTGTGTG
This sequence comes from Tapirus indicus, assembly GCA_031878705.1. Taxonomy (NCBI): domain Eukaryota; kingdom Metazoa; phylum Chordata; class Mammalia; order Perissodactyla; family Tapiridae; genus Tapirus; species Tapirus indicus. The sequence continues at coordinate 12,097,269 of CM062932.1, forward strand.
ATCTTTTTGATGTATTGCTGTATTCGGTTTGCCAATATTTTGTTGAGGATTTTTGCATCTACGTTCATCAGAGATATATCCTGTAGTTTTCCTTTTTTGTATTGTCCTTGTCTGGCTTTGGTATCAGGGTGATGTTGGCCTTGTAGAATGTGTTAGGGAGTATTCCCTCTTCCTCTTTTTGGAATAGTTTGAGAAGGATAGGTATTAAATTATCTTTGAATGTTTGGTAAAATTCTCTGGGGAAGCCATCTGGTCCTGGGCTTTTATTTTTTGGGAGGTTTTTGATTACTGTTTCAATCTCTTGTGATTGGTCTATTCAGGTTCTCTATTTCTTCTTGATTCGGTTTGGGAGGTTGTATGCATTTAAGAATATCCATTTCCTTTAGGTTGTCCAATTTGTTGGCATATAGCTTTTAATAGTATTCTCTAATAATCCTTTGTATTTCTGTGGTATCTGTTGTAATTTCTCCTTTTTCGTGTCTAATTTTATTTGATTTTCCTCTCTTTTTTTTTTTTTATTGATGTCTTAGTTTATAACACTGTGGGGTTTTAGTTGTACATTTTTGTTTGTCCGTCACCTTGTGGATGTAACCCTTCACCCCTTGTGCCCCCCCCACCCCCCTTCCCCTTGGTAACCACCAATCAGTTCTCTCTGTCCGTGTGTTCACTTATATTCCATATATGAGTGAGTTCATGCAGTGTCTGTCCTTCTCTCTCTGGCTTATTTCACTTAACATAATACCCTCTAGGTCCTTCCATGTTGTTACAAATGGGAAAATTGTGTCTTTTCTTATGGCTGAGTAGTATTCCATTGTATGTATATGCCACATCTTCTTTAACCAATCTTCAGTTGAGGGACACTTGGGTTGCTTCCACTTCTTGGCTATAGTGAATAATGCTGCAATGAACATAGGGGTGCATACGCCTCTTGTGATGGTTGATTTCACGTCCATTGGGTAGATGCCCAAGAGTGGTATTGCTGGATCATACGGTATTTCTATTTTTAATTTTTTGAGGAATCTCCATACTGTTTTCCATAGAGGCTGCACCAGTTTGCATTCCCACCAGCAGTGAATGAGGGTCCCCGTTTCTCCACAAACTCTCCAGCATTTGTTGTTTTTTGTGTTGGTGATTATAGCCATTCTAACCAGTGTAAGGTGATATCTCAGTGTAGTTTTGATTTGCATTTCCCTGTTGATTAGTGATGTTGAACATCTTTTCATGTGTCTATTGGCCATCTGTATCTCTTCCTTGGAAAAATGTCTGTTCATATCCTCTGCCCATTTTTTGATCGGGTTGTTTGTTTTTTTGTTGCTCAGTTGTATGAGATCTTTGTATATTACTGAGATTAATCCCTTGTCAGACAAACGATTTGCAAATATTTTCTCCCAGCTGGTGGGTTGTTTATTCATTTTGATCCTGGTTTCATTTGCCTTGTAGAAGCTCTTTAGTCTGATGAGGTCCCACTTGTTTATTTTTTCTTTTGTTTCCCTTGTCTGGGTAGACATGGAATCTGAAAGGATCCCTTTATGTCCAATCGCAATTAGTGTACTGCCTATATTTTCTTCCAGGAGTTTTATAGTTTCAGGTCTCACTTTCAGGTCTTTGATCCATTGTGAATTGATTTTTGTATATGGCGATAGGAGATGGTCTACTTTCATTCTTTTGCATGTTGCTGTCCAATTTTCCCAGCACCATTTATTGAAGAGACTTCCCTCTCTCCATTGTATGTTCTTTGCTCCTTTGTCGAAGATTAGCTGTCCATAGGTGTGTGGTTTTATTTCTGGGCTTTCAATTCTGTTCCATTGATCTGTGTCCTCTCTTTTTTTCTTATTGAGTCTGGCTAAGGGTTTGTCAATTTTGTTTATCTTCTCAAAGAACCAGCTCTTTGTTTCATTGATCTTTTCTACTGTTTTTTTGGTTTCTATTTCATTTATTTCTGCTCTGGTTTTTATTATTTCCCTCCTTCTCCTGATCTGGGGCTTTGTTCTTCTTTTTCTAATTCTGTTAGGTGTATTTTAAGGTTGCTTATTTGGGATTTTTATTTGTTAAGGTGGGCCTGTATTGCTGTGAGTTTCCCTCTCAGGACTGCTTTTGCTGCATCCCACATGAGTTGGTATGATGTATTTTTGTTTTCATTTGTGTCCAGATATTTTTTGATTTCTCTTTTAATTTCATCAACGATCCATTGGTTGTTCAGTAGCATGTTGTTTCGTCTCCACGTCTTCATCCCTTTCCCAGTTTTTTTCTTGTAGATGATTTCTAGTTTCTTAGCATTATGTTCAGGAAAGATGCTTGTTATAATTTCAGTCTTCTTAAATTTATAGACATTTGCCTTGTTTCCTAATATATGGTCTATCCTTGAGAATGTTCTGTGCATGCTTGAGAAGAATGTGTACTCTGCTGTTTTTGGTTGGAGTGTTCTGTATATATCTATTAAATCCATCTCCTTTAGCTTTTTGTTTAAGTCCATTATTCCCTTATTGTCTGGATGATCTATCCATGATGTAAGTGGGGTGTTGAGATCCCATACTATTATTTTGTTGTTGTTAACATCTCCTTTTAGGTTTTTTAATAGTTGTTTTATGTACTTTGGTGCTCCTGTGTTTGGTGCATAGATATTTATAAGTGATATGTCTTCTTGGTGAAGTGTCCTTTTTATCATTATATATTGCCCCTCTTTGTCTCTCATTGCCTTTTTTAGCTTGAAGTCTACTTTGTCTGATATAAGTATGGTAACTCTTGCTTTCTTTTGTTTGCCCTTGGCTTGGAGTATTGTCTTCTCTTCTTTCACTGTTGAGTCTGTGTTTATCTTTAGAGCTGAGATGTGTTTCCTGGAGGCAGCAAATTGTTGCATCTTGCCTTTTAATCCATCTTGCCTCTCTGTGTCTTTTGATGGGAGAATTCAATCCATTTACATTTAGAGTGGTTATTGATATATGAGGGTTTAATGTTGCTATTTTATTGTTCATTTCTGGTTCTTTTGCATTTCCTTCGTTTCTTGTGCCATGTGTTTCGGACTGCCACTTCAGTTTGGTAGTTCTGTATGGTGATTCTGTTAGTTTTCTCTTTATTTGTCATATGTGATTCTGTTCTGGTTATTTGTTTAGTGGTTACCATGAGGTTTGTGTAGAAAATCTCGTGGATGAGAGAGTCCATTTTCTGATGCCTCTTCTTTCCTTAGACTAAGTCAATTTGATCTCTTTCCTCTTTACCCTCTAATTTATTGTTGTGACTACTTATTCTATCTTGAGTTGTGAGTGTGTGTTTAAAGTGATGAGTTTATATTTATTCTTGGTGTTTTCCTTCCCTTAGTCTTGACTTTTATAATTAAGTATTTGCTAACCTATCCTGATAGAGGGCTGCAATTTTTCTGGTTTAGTCTCCTTATTTTTCTCCTTGCTCAAAACTTTGTATCCCCTTTCTCTTTTTTTTTTTTTGTTTTTTTTTGTTTTTTTTCAGGCATAAGGGCCTTCTTGAGCATTTCTTGTAGTGGGGGTCTTGTGGTGATGAACTCCTTTAGCTTTTGTTTATCAGGGAATGATGTTTTTGTTGTGTCTTAGGAGGCAGAGATTCAAAGGGGAAAGCTCACTCCGCCATGATGCTGATGTCACTCGGTTATTTTTTAATTGCATCCATATGGTGGTATTCTCCGTGTCCTTTTGCCTTCTGTGTTCCCTCTAAATTGGAAGTTAGATCTAGAGTCAAGATCAGATCCAAGTTGTTTGTTTGTTATATGATTTTTGTTGTGTGTTTTTTGTGGTGGTTTTGTTTTTTTTTTTTATTTAAAGAATATTTCAAAGCAGTAGTGTGTACCTCCATTAGGAGACACATAATGTCTAGTTGTCTCTGTTTTTCAGATGTTAGGACCATTGATGATCATTTGCTAGATCTCTCCAGTAGGGTTTGTAAAACAGTAACTTATTAGCTGGAATACTTCTAAAGAGAAAAATTCTTCTCGTGTATTATACTATCTTAAAGTATAGTTAATGTATTGAAATCTTTTCCTTTACCAGTTTTCAAAATAATGACTTGGTTGCCTAGAATTCTTCAAAGGTGAGCGATCAGGTGGTGGTGGTTGTTTTTTCTTTGTGTATCATCAAGAACACATGAATTTAATAATGTATATATATGTTTTAGTTCATTGTAGTTATTTTTACTGATTGTATTAGTTTACCATGGCTGCTCCAACAAATTGCCACAAACTGGGTGGCTTAAAACAACAGAAATTTATTCTTTCACAGTTGAGGAGGCCAGAAGTCCACAATCGGTATCTCTGGGCTGAAATCAGAGTCTCAGCAGGGCTGTGCTCCTTCCAGAGGCTCTAGGGGAGCATCTCTTCTTTGTCTCTTTCAGCTTCTGGTGGCTGCTGGTTTCCTTGGCTATGTCAGTCCAATCTCTGTTCCTTTTGTCACATTACATAGTCTTCTGTGTGTCTATGTCAAAACTCCTGTTCCTTTCTTATAAGGGTACATGTGATTGCATTTGCGGCCTACGGGATAATGCAGGATAAATTCCTCAAGATCCGTAACTTAATCACATCTTTTGCCATATAAGGTAATATTTACAGGTTCTGGGGATTAGGAAGTGAATATATCTTGAGGGGGAGGTGTGGTTCAGCCTACCACACTGTAGTTCAAATTATCTCACTTTTGGCCAGTGTGTCTTCTAAGTTGACTCCTAAGTCCTTTGATACAACCCCAATAGATGCCAAGATGTTTCAGGTCTATTTTTTATACTTCCTGCCCAGGCCTGGAATCAGTCATTTTTTCCAAGGAGCCCTGTTCGTTTTAGTGGGAAATGGTATTTAGAGACCACTTTCTTGGTGGTAGGAGTGTACCGTGTACTTTTCTTAGCAATTTTTCTAAAATAAATTACACTTTACCCTGCTTCCTCAAACAGTGCACTAGATATCATTGAGCCTTTTATTGATGACTTGTTATGAACATTAGTTTTGGGGCTGAACTGTAAGCTGGTGACTTCCCCAGTGCTGCTGAAGTTTGTAAAATTAGATTTGTTTGCCTTTACACATCTTCCTCAACTTACTTACGGTGGGATTACATCCTGATAAACCCATTATAAGTTGAAAATATCGTTAAGTCGAAAATGCATTTAATACACATAACCAACCAAACATCATTGCTTAGTCTAGTCTACTTTAAACATGCTCAGAATGCTTACATTAGCCTACTGTTGGGCAAAATCATCTAACACAAAGCCTATTTTATAATGAAGTGTTGAATATCTCGTGTAATTTATTGAAGACTACTGAAATTGAAAAACAGAATGGTTGCGTGTATATTGGTTGTTCACCCTCGTGATCACATCGCTGTCTGGGAGCTACAGCTCGCTGTTCCTGCCCAGCGTCACCAGATCTTTTCCCAGGCTTGTCACTAGCCTGGGAAAAAATCAAAATTTAAAATTCAAAGTATGGTTTCTACTGAATGTGTATCACTTTTGCACCATTGTAAAGTCGAAAACTCGTTAAGTTGAACCATCGTAAGTTGGAGACTGTCTGTATAATAAATGGTACTGAATTCCAATTCAGTTCTAGTCCTTGTTTTATTGTTTCCCTGTGACCCAGTCCTCCTTGCAGTGGGGTCTGTTTTTCATCTACAGGGCTTTTCAACCTACTGTCTGACTCATCTCTAAACTCTACTTTTTCTGTATCCTTTGTTCTCTCTCTGGCTCTAAGCAAATCTAAGGGTTATTAGGAGATAAAATCGAATCTTTTAGAGTATGATATTAAGTCAGATGGAAAGGGAAGTCTACTCTTCAGCTAAGCATTCAAATACATGAGTTTTCATTTCTGTTAAGCCTGAAGACTCTTTTGGAGGGGGGCAATGTGGTGGTGATGGTGTGTGGGAGGGGTATTTGCTCTTTCCTGGGTGGTCAACAGTGCCAGATCTCTGGTTACAATTTTAGTAAAGATATTCATTTATTTGGATTTGAAAACGATTCAAAGTTTAATGAATAGCATTTTAAAAAAAACACTTTATTTTAGAATAGTTTTAGACTTACAGAAAAGTTGGGAAGATAGTACAGAGTTTTCATATACTGCACATCACTTTCCCCTTTAATAACATCGTATATTAGTGTGGTGTACTTGTCAGAATTAATGAACTAATGCCGATCCATTATTCCGAACTTAAGTCCATAGTTTATTCAGGTTTCCTTAGCTTTTTCTTAATGGCTTTTTTCTATTCCTAGATCCTGTCCAGACACCACATTAAATTTAGTCACCATGACTCCTGAGGCTCCTCTAGACTGTGACAGTTTCTCTGACTTTATTTTAGATATCCTTGACAGTTTGAAAAAGTACTGGTCAGGTGTTTTGTAGACTGCCCCTCAATTGGGATCTGTGTGATTTTTTTCTCATGTTCAGATTGGAATTGTGGGTTTTTGGGAGAAGACCACACAGGTAAAATCCATTTTCCTTGCATCATATCAAGAGTACATACTATCAGTGTTGATGCTAGCCTTGATCACCCCTGCTCAGGGTGGTGTTTGTTACAGTTTCAAGAAACTGTAAAGTTGCTCTTTTTTTTTTTTTTTTTTTTGGTGCCTTTCCATACTGTACTCTTTGTAAGGAAGTCAGTATGTGCTCCCTACAAAGTATTATGAAATATGTAAACCAGATGGATTGTAAGCAGATTTTTGCAGAGTGTTTCCTATCTTCTAACCAATGTTAATCCCTTGTGGATTTTTTTCTTTTTTTAATCAATGCCTAGTACCCTATGAGCAGTCTTGAAGAGAATGGTGATGGAAGTGACAGTATACTATGATTCACTGAGAGTTCTTTTTTGCAAACAAAACAATTTATTCTGTCTGGTTTAAGCAAAAAAGGGATTTGGGGGAAGATATGAAGTAGCTTACAGAGTCATTGGGAGGGCAGGGAGAAGTAGATTCTAGGCCATTGGTTCTCAAACTTGAGCATGCATTTAAGGGGCTTGTTAAAACACATTTCTGGGGGCCGCCCGGTGGTGCAGCGGTTTAGTCCGCGCTTGGCAGCCCGGGGTTCGCAGGTTCGGATCCCAGGCGCCCGCCGATGCAGTGCTTGTTAGCCACGCCACGCCGTGGCAGCGTCCCATATAAAGTAGAGGAAGATGGGCACGGATGTCAGCCCAGGGCCAGTCTTCCTCAGCAAAAAGTGGAGGATTGGCGACAGATGTTAGCTCAGGGCTGGTCTTCCTCACACACACACAAAAAACCACATTTCTGGGCCCCACACCCAGAATTTCTGATTCAAGAAGATCTGGAATGGGGTCTGAGAATTTGCCCTTGCAAACAAGTTCTCAAGTGATAGTGATTCTGTGGTCTCAGAGCCACACTTTGAGAATCACTGCTGTGGGCTAAATTTCAAGGAACACCTGAAAGCTGTCACAGAACTGGCCTGATAGGAAGCTGTTTCCTTTGATGCTGATGAACATATGGAGCTCCACTTTAGTACAGTTGCTGTTACTGCTTGCACTGAAGCCATTTCTGCTTCAGGAACTGGATGTGTAACCACTGGGAAGCTACTGAAAGCCTTATAGCAGCAAGAATGAAACCTTGTTTCTTTACACTGCTCAATTCTGAATTGAGCATTGCATTTGTATGTGTGATTGGAGGAGTTTAGGTGATATGCCTGCATTTTGGTTTCTTGGGAGCTTGGGAATTTGTGTTTGACTTCTATTTTGGGAAGCTGCAACTCATAAATTGGAAATGTCTTTAATTGTAGAAAGACTATTCAAAAGATAATGGGCAGCCATGGATATGACAGTTGTCTCCTACAGCAGTGGTCTGCAAGGAGATAAAGAGCTCGCACCAGAATGTGAATTTGTGTACTGCTTCCTTCATCAAAAAATGTCTGCTGAACTGAGCAATGTTCTTAGTGTCTTAGTTGATTTTACATTCTGGCAAAAACTCCTTATCTCTTTAGACCAGTAACAGTCTGTATACTACATTAGAGTAGCAGTGTGCTACTGTAAAAGCACAAGGGAGAAGGGAATCTAGGGATTGAAGTTGACTGACCTCAGGGTCTAAGTTGGCTGTGAAGTGTGGTTATACTTGAAGCTGGCTGGTAATTGGGAAAAATAGAGAGGGTAAGAGAATTAGAGGTAAAAATAGGAGCTCAAAATATCCAGGGTATCCAATCAGCCCTCCAGAACAGCGCTGTTCAGTAGAGATGTAATGTGCGCCAAAGAATGTAATTTAAAATTTTCTAGTAGCCACATTAAAAAGCCAAAAAACCAAAACAAAAACCTCCAAGTAGAAGAACAGGTGAAATTAATTTTTTAAAGTAACAGCTTTATTGAGATTTAATTCACATGCCATCAAGTTCATCCTTTTTAAGTGTACAGTTCAGTGGTTTTTAGCATATTCACAGAGCTATGCATTCATCACCACTAATTCCAGAACATTTTCATTACCCCAAAAAGAATCCCCATAGCATTAGCGGTCACTCCCCATTCCATTCCTCCTTCCCCCAGCCTCTGGCAATTTCTGATCTACTCTTAGTCTCTATGGATTTTCCTGTTTTAGATGTTACATATAAATGGAATCATGCAATATGTAGCCTTCGGTGTCTGGCTTCTTTCACTTAGCATAATGTTTTCAAGGGTCATCCATCTTGTAACATGTATCAGTGCTTCATTCCTTTTTATGGACAAATGATATCTTATGAATATATCACATTTTGTTTTCCGTTCATCAGTTGATGGACACCTGAGTTTCCTTTTTATGGCTGTTACAAATAATGCTACAATGAACATTCATGTATAACTTTCTGTGGAAATTAACTTTAATAATGTATTTTATTTACCCCAATATATTCTAGATGTTGTAATTTCTACATATGATCACTATAAAAATTACTAATTAGCTATTTTAGATTTTTTGTAGTAAAGTCTTCAAAATTCCATATATATTTTATACTTAATAACATATCTCAATTCAGACAGCCACATTTCAGGTGTTCAGTAGCCTTATGTGACTAGTGGCTGCCATATTGGAAAGCACAACCCAAGAAGGAACTCGAGAGGACTACTGTGCTATGTGGGAAAAGTTCCAGTTTTCCCAAGTCAGAGATGTTTGCTTGCTGGCTCCTAGATAGCTGTGCATTACTGCCTTGCTCCCTTTGTCTTTGATTGTTCCCAGTGGAATACTCTTCTCTCCTTTGCTTCTTCAAATCTTTGCTATCTTTTAAAATCCTGACTTATGTCCCTCTTCCTCAGTGAGTTTTAGTTATTCCAGCTCACTTTTTGTTTTTTTATTTATTTGGTAAATGTTTGTTGGACACCTTCTGTGTGCCAGCCACAGTTCTAGGCGTTGGAAGTGTAGCAATGAGCAGGATACATAAAGTCTCTCTTTTCACTGAGTGTATAATCTAGAAAGGAGCAATATGTAAATATTCAAATATTCAGAGCAAGAATTTCAGATAGTGACAAGTGCTGTGAGGATAATAAAATTGGCCTGATGAAGAAATCACTTCTGCTGTTGCCAAGCACTAGTTTATTCTTGTAATTTTTAACTCATACCTCAGATAAAGCTGATTAAAAAATAACTTACACTAAAATTTACTAATTTTAAGTGTATAGATCCAGGAGTTTTCACAAATGTGTACAGTTCTGTAACAATCATAATAATTGTGTTATAGAACGTTTTACCCCAAAAAGTTCTTTCATGCTCTTTTGCCGTTAAACCCCTCCCCCCGCTTCTGGGCAAGTGCTGATCTGCTTTCTGTCACTATAGTTTTGCCTTTTTTAGAATTTCATGTAAGTGGAATCAGACTTTTTGTTCTGTTTTCTTTCACTTAGCATGATGCTCTTGAGATTTATCCATGTTGTGTGCATTAGTAGTTGATTCCTTTTTTTTTTGCTGAGTAGTATTCTGTTGTATGGCTACACCATTATTTGTCTATTTATAGTGGGCATTTGGGTGATTTCCGGTTTTTGGCTGGTATAAGTAAAGCTGCAGTGAGCATTTGTATACAGATCTTTTGTGGAAATATGTTTTCATTTGTAGGATTGCTGGGTTGTATGGTAAGTGTATGTTTATAAGAAACAGCCAAACTGGTTTTCAAAGTGGTTGTACTGTTCCTACAAGCAGCCTTACCAACAATTGGTGCAAAATAAAGATTAAATTTAACTTCACTGATAGTGAATTCTTAAGAGTCCTAAGCCAGGTCCTGAAGTGGCAAGATGTAGTTCTGCTTATGAATGCCAGTAGAGTTATAGGCAGAATTGAATTCTTTTGGCCATTTCCTTAAGTGGGCCTGATATTAAAGTTTTGAATAGCCTTCTTTGTCTCATAAGTGGGGAACTAAAATATTTAGATATCCAAATAGTTAAGAGAATATATCTGCTAATCAGTCCAGTGATAGTCATGCTTTTTCATCTGGCTTGGCATTGTATCGTTTGAAATACTATTGGGAAATAGAATGTCACCAGTTTGTACAAATTGAGTAGATAATAGTCCATTTTTATCCATGCATACTTATATCAGCTGTTGAATACCAGCTTTTGGCAGTTATGATAATTGAATTAAATATAATCAGAAATTAAGGTGATTTAAAGACTGTCTGGTAAGTTGCATGTAGTAGTGGTTGAACTGTATTGTATGTCTTAACTAGTATTCAAAAACATCCATAGTTTATTTCAACCATGTAGTTGGCTTATTTCTGAAGTTAACCTTTTTTGGCAACTATTTGAGACTTTTTTCATGGTTCTCATTGTCAATGTATAGTCTATATGGGAGTACATGGTGGAATATAGCTTTATAGCCTTATGTAATATAGAGCCTTGAATATAGTTTACATTACATTGTTTATCTACTGCACATTTACTGAAATCCCTATTCTTTTGTTCACAGTTACTTCTCTTTTGTATTTTTAACTCTTAAAACTTTGTTTACCTGCTTGTCTTAATTGATAACTTTACTTAAATACAGTTTCGGGAACATTCAAAAAAATAGATTATTAAGGAAGTGGTTTATAGCATTTTAGAAAATAAAGTGGTTTTGCAGTTATCACTGGGAAGAATCTCTAGAACAAGTTGAGCCAGATGAACATCTCCATTTTTTTAGCAGAATTTTGAAACTGAAACTACTAAATTCTGAAGTTGTTAACAGTAGCTATCATTTGAGTGCCTGTGATATGTGAGTTGCTTTTACATGATGCTGCCTCTAATCCTCATAGCAGTTGGTACTCTGCAAAATGGGTATCATCTTTATTTTAATGAAATCTTGGAAAGGTGGAACTATTTGCCCTAGTTCATAAAATGAAAACTTAGGTTTGGGTTGAAGCACAAGTTTCTCTGACTCCAAAATAGCTTATCTTTGAATTTTAATAAGGCATTTGACTACACTTACGAAATCATGGATAAGATGAAGAAATGTGATTTGATACTAAGGATGGTTGGAATGAATTTGTAACTAATAGAGCAATCTAATATATCAATATCAGCCTCTACCGAGATCTCAGGTGATGTACCAAAGGGCTCTATCTTTAGTTCTAACTTAAAACTTTGTTTAAAAAAACCCAAACAAACCAAAACTCTGCAACAAGGCTAAACCTGCACCAGGTGTAGATTGCAGGGCCTTGGCTTAATTGAAGTTCAAGTGAAAAGAGTGTAAGGGCAGTGTTAGATTACGTTGATTTTATGGGCTAACAATGACAATGTGAGGATGTGGCCAAAAAAAGCTAGAGTACATTATTAAGAGTGTAGTCCCCAGATATAATGTTTCTGCTAGACTCTGTGCTGGTATTGTGTTGGGATCAGAGTGTCCTATTTTTTGTAGAATTTTGACTAACTATATACGGGGACAGCAACTTAGATAATGATGAATTTAGAAATTATTAAAGAGTTATGTGTTTGTCTGGAGAACAAAGGAGAGAGGAAGTATAAGATGTCAGATATTAGAAATTTTCCTCTCTAATTCTATAGGGCAGAACTAAGATCTCGAAGAAAGCTGATTTAGGGTCATGTTCCTAAAAATAGATATTTCTAACAGATGATCAATTATCCAAGGGAAGATGAGGATAATCTAAAATCTCTGAACAGTAGAATTGGCTGCCCATGAGGCAGTGAACTGAGTTAACTAGAGTTATATTCAAGTGGAAGGCATATGATCACCTGTCTGTGTAATTGTAGGAATGGATTCCTGCATGAGTTAGGAATTTAGTTTTCAAACTATTTTGACCTCTCTCCACAGTAAGAAACACATTTTTTATTGCAACCTGGTATAAACGTCTGAGTATCTTAAATACAAATTTTGTGAAATAACAGGTGCCCTCATTAAATGTGTTGCTGATATTTTCTATTAAATTTCATTATTTTTAAAAGGCAGATTGTTAATCACTAAGTTGATTTAACAACTCACTAATGGATTGAGACTCAGTTTGAAATAAATTGGACTAGAATAATCTCTAAAATCCTTGCAATACTATAATTCTGTGATTGTTCCTTCCTACTCAGTAATGTATAACTAAAAATTAGACCCAGAAAATTCCACACTGCAAACGCCTGGAGGTTATTAATTAATTTTGATCATAAATGTCTCTAGGGAGATTGAAAGAAAATATTCCTGTGTCCTTTGATTCTTCCCTCCTCCACCTTTGCCATCCCTGCTACCCTCCCCCCCAAATCAGGCTTTTCCATTGTTTCTTCTCCTTAATTCTACTTTTACCCTTTTGAAGAATCTCTTAAATAGTTTTTCATTATCTCATTTTCCCCCCAAATTAACTTTTGGTGCCAGTTTTTTCTTTGACTTAATATATTTTGTAGGTTCATAATAACATCTTCAGGTAATTTACATAAACATCTATTTTTTTACATAAGAAATAATTGGCTTTCTTATTTGAAATTCATCTTTAAGGTGTTATCTTTTATCTGAAGTATTATGACACCTAATTGCTTTAAGAGACTTACAAAAAAGAAAAGTAAAAGACAAGATTTTTCATGTTGATTCACAGAAGGAAGGCTAAGAAGTTGTTCTATGTAAACTTCTTAATCAAATGTTATTTTGTTTTATTTGAGGAAAATGGACAAGGTAAAAGGATGCAGTTTCTTAAAGTTGCTGAAGTCAGATGTTTTGGGGATTATATAAAGTGAAATGAGATTATGTAAAGTGAAATGACAACTTTCTATTGTACTAAAGAATTGTGATTATCTTTAATATTATGGAAAAAGTGATTTCCAAATGCTTTATCTATTTGTTCTAATATTGTAAAGTGATTGGTAATGTTAACCCAGTTACCTGCATGTGGACTGCTGTTTGTCTGTGACGAATATTCTCTAGATTTAGTAATCCCTGCCAGACCCACCCACTCTACTTTCTCCTCTCCCCTTCATTTGTGAGGCATGCTAAGTTGTGGATTTATTTAAATATTAGCCTAAACAAAGCACAATTCAGTGGGTAGATTTACTGCAAATAATAATCATTTTTAGTAATTCCTAAAAGAAGGTGGACATGATGAGTTTTTAGAGCACTGAAAGAAGGCAGCGGTTTATTAGCTGGAAGGCCACTTTTGCAACAGCAAAAGAGATGATGTTTTTTAGGGAATTTATCTATTTTAGCAAATTGCTTGTCCTGGGAAAATATAAGTGTAGTTTTAAAAAATGATTATTTAGTGTGTTGAAATATTTTAAGACGATTGAAGTAAGAAAAATGAAGCAGTTCATTACCTTTTAATTTAAATCCAATCAATGTAATTTATCCTTTTAGTTGCCCTTTGATTCAGAGAGGCAACTACTCTGAATATAATTTGGCATATTCTTTCCAGTCTTTTTTTTTCTATGTATTTTTTGCATAGCTCATATTGTGTTGTCTGTAATTTTGTATCTTGTTCTTTTTATTTAGTATAATTTTTCTGGCTTGGTGTCATTCCATTAGATGGATGTACCTATCATACTTAATAGTTTCATTTTAAAACCCAGTGATACAGAACTTAAGACTTCAGTTTCAGGAACTGTTCAGATTCTTTTGTTCCACTGGAGTTATGTTCTGTGTTTTTGCTTGAAATAGGTATTTTCTTGGATCTTGAACATCTTAAATAGATTCTGGTTGAAGTAATATTTGACTTAGACTGCTTTTTTATTTCTTCTCCCATTGCTTATGTCTCATCAAATTTAGTATAATGTTAGAGGAATGTAATAGGAAGACACAACTTGGGGCTTAAAAATATTTTTAAATGATTACGTGTTCTCCCATTCATATCAAAATTAGGGAAGGAGATATATCTAAGAATTATTGAGTCTTTCCTTCATTTATTTACCATATTATTCTTTTTTCTTTCTTTCTGTATTGTTGCTTAATTCAGATATTTTGAGTAAATGACGTAATTATTTCTCCCTTTGGATGTCAAGCATTAAAAGTAGCCATTGCGTAAGATAGTTTTCTCCTTTTTTTTGTTACTCAAATGAAGGTAACAATATACAGAATGTGTGGAATGGTTAATGAAGGCTGGTATACTAATAGCTCTCAGCTGCTAAGTTACAGAAGGCTTAATATTGCTACAGGCGGCATTAACACTAATTTGTCCATGATGCTATGAAGATACATGGTAATAGGGAAGGGTATGAGCTGCAAGTCTAAGCATGGAACTGAGTCAGAATCATGAGGTTGGAAGTGACTTCTGGTCTTTTGTGGCTACATGCAAAGTCACTTGATCACTCTGCTTTTTTCTTTTATTCATTAAATAAATATCACTAGTTTAATAATTACAGCTAACATTTATCAATTTTTTTCTATATGCCAGGCTAAGTACTTTTTGCATGAACTATTAACTAACTTTTGTGAACTGTAGTCATCATGTTAGAAAAATAATACAGCATTTTGTGTGATGAAAGCTGTTTTCATTTGGATTTGTGGTTGGTTGCTAATGCAGTGGGATATGCCTGTTTGTAAACTTTCCTGCTGTCTTATGCAAGGTGAATTGATTTTTTTAGATATAGCAGTAGAGGCATTCTTGTAAAAAGCAGTTGTTTTGGCCTTTTTCTGTATTGTAGAGTTGCAGTGTGTTAGAAGTACTTCAGGTGGATTTAACATATTTTAAATTAAAAAGACAAATGAGAATAAGAGAGTTACTTGGTATATCCCCAAAGGGATCACAATTCCTGGAATTGAAAACTGTCCTGAAACCTGGAGAGAGGCAGCCAGACCTCTGGGTGTGGATAGAGTCTGAACTGCGAGTCAGAGCCAGGATGGGGTTAGGAATAGTGGAAACACACATAATCTTGGCTGCAATTTTAAAGGCTGCATTTTAGTTTTTATTGATTCATTAGCCTCAGTTCCTAAATATAAATATAGTGTTGAAAGGTGTGGGAGTTGTGTATGTGTGTGTTTTGGTGGAAAGTAGGAGTGGAGTGGGAGAGTAGTTCTTAAATGGAAAAGTAGAACAGAGGAATTTTGCTTTTTCTTCTTTCTTGATTCCCCAGAACCCATTCCTACCTCATGCAGTAAATAGTAGCTACCAGTAATATTGAAGTGTTAAGTGGAAAACTTCTTTAATTTATTTAACAATTGGAGTTTGCACAATAAAAATAACAGGAGAAATAAATAGCATAGAGAACAAGTTTCCTTCCTGATTTCAAATAATAAATATGAATTAACTGTGCATTTCTCCCTTCCAGTGGATTCTCCATCCTTCTTTTTCTCCAAAGGTTATCAGTTGTTCAGATGACCAGATGTCAATCCTTGCTTTGCCCTAAAGACCCTAGATATTTGCTTCTCAAAATGATTCCTTACCTTTAATGACATGGAACTCAAAAAAGCAGTCATTTCCTCTTTCTGCTGTGGTTTGTATCGATACTGTTAGATATGTAGTGAGGCTAGTCTGGAGATGTCATGGGAATGAACAAATACTGGTTTTAGTTCATTTATTTATTGTCAGAGGAGTTGTAGAGAATTTTGAAAAGGATGTGGAAGAAATTAATGAGCCGTAATTCTATTACTTATAGATAAATCATTGGTGCATTTTTTCTATGTACTATAAAATCAGCTCTCAGTTAAATTGAGTAATGGTTTGGGGAGGGACTTCAGAAATAATCTCAGATCATAGTTAAAACTGTAGGCAGATCATCATTATTTGGAGTGGCTTGTAGTAGGCAAGTGGGACCTCTTCTGGCCTAGGTAATTAGGCAATGGTGTTAGTACTGATAGGTATCCACTGGAGGGATTAGAGGCATAGATTTTGGCTGGGTTGCTGTTGGAGCAAAGGAGGAGGTCAAGAGTTTGGACTCCTGGATTTCCCACCCCTTGTGTGAACCAGCAGATTCTCTGGGTTTGGTCAGGATAGGCATTTATTTAATCAGCCATGGCCAAATTATAGTGCCCCTAAAGTAAAAGAGTGTCCCAATCCCTGCCACCCCACAATCAACATTAATCTAAAAACCAGATAATCTCCCAGTAATTGAGAGTGCATACAGAATGTAGAATTCTGTATCCTTTCTGTATGAAAGGGGTTTTGATTATAATTTCAGCATAATGGTAATGAATCATCTTGAAGTTGGAAGAGTAGTTCAAGCTGGTATGGCTATCCTAATCAAGGAACTGTTTTTTGCTCGTAACACGCAAGAGAAACAGGAGCTAACAGGATTGGCAGTGGGTTCATTTATGGGATAAATAGCCCAAATAATCCAATATTTAACAGTTCCAGAAGTGGATTGACATTCTAATCTGTCAGTTACACAAAGGAACTTTAGAAGCTCTCTTTTGGGAAATTTGCCTTATATGATTCTCTGTATATATGCTGTTTCACTTTACATGATTCATTCACAGTTTGTGTAGTAAGTCTAATAGAAGCGTCTTATTATTATTTTTTTTTTTAACTAGAATTTCTTAGAATATATTGGATCTTGGGAAGAAACATGACTACTTGTTTCATTATAGAAATGCGCAGCTGGAATACTAATGTATTCTTGTAACTTAATTTATAAATAAAAGTTATTACTTGTTAACTAGTTTTTTTTCTTTTTAGTTTCTCTTCAGCAACGGGTAGCAGAATTGGAAAAAATTAATGCAGAATTTTTACGTGCACAGCAGCAGCTTGAGCAAGAATTTAATCAAAAGAGAGCAAAATTTAAAGAGTTATATTTGGCTAAAGAGGGTAAGTTCATAAGTCTCCCCCTAGTCCCCATACTAAAACTGGCTTAAAATGTCAAGTTTCTTGGTAGTACAATGTTAATTTTATCACTGAATAAACCTTGATTTTATTTGTACTTGCATTGTATAATAAAGGCCTATTTAGAGGCTAGGGTTAAGAATGGAATTGAAAAACAAGTTGAAAAATGCGTTACTCAGATTTTTCCTTGTCTTTTGACCTTAATGATGATATTTAACGTAGTAGTCCCGGGACTTAGGACTTTCAGTGCTCTTAACACACTTGAGAGCCAGCCCCAAACAAGTCAGGACTATTGGCATTCTAATAATAGCCTTAGCCATGTTATATTAAGACTGACATTTCATGGGATTTATCCAACAAATGTTCAGTTATTTATCAGTAAATATTTGTTTAATATCTACTATGAGGCAGACATTGTGCCTAGGTGCTGGGTATACAGAAGGGGCAAGATTCATGTGGTTCTTTAACTCATAGAACTTGAACTCTAGTGAGGAAAACATATTAAGTAATTGTTTGAGTTGTTTTAAAAAAGGAAAGTGTATAAGGCAAGTAAATACATGAGAACACATCATGGGGACCTCGTCTGAAGGATAAGGGGAAGGGTTTACATTTTGGGTAATGACTTAGGAAAATATGGATATGGTTTCCAAAGCCCTCTAGACCAGTGGTTCTCAAAGTATGATTGTAGAATAGCAGCATCAGCATCATTATCACCTGGGAAACTTGTTAGAAATGCAAAATTTTGGGTCCTCCCTGGATGTACTGAGTCAGAAACTCTGGTATTAGGGTCCAGCAGTTGATGTTTTAAGAAGCTCTCCAGCTCATCGGATGCACACCAATTTTGAGAACCGCTGCTCTAGTCTAGACCAGTGACTCTCAAACTTTAATGTGGATAAAAATCACCTAGAGAGCTTGTTACAATACAGTATGTTGGGTTCGGGCCTGAGAATTTGCATTTCTAATAAGTTTGTAGGTGATTGCAGTACTGCTAGTCGAAGGACCACAGTTTGAGAACCACTGCTGTAGATCATCCAACTTTTAAATTAGTGTACTCCATAAAATATTTATATGCACCCCTCACACCTTCTTAAGGTTGATGTTTAAATTTTATTTTAAATTTAAAAAGATGTGAAGGATGTAAATTCTATCATATTGTCAATACTGACAATTTAAATTAAAACTTTATGCTGTTAAATATATCCAGTGGAATCAATTTTAGTGACTTAATATCCATCATCATTCATTTAATAAAAAGTACACGAATAAGCTCTTTAGCAGAAACTTTACATTTTTTTCCTCCTTGTGTTGGGTTTTCTTTTTTACGTCTCCCTCAGAATTTTATTCTAATAAGTGTTTTTTAAGAACACAAACTTGAATGTGCATCACAGTTTTACTTGGAGGGTTTGTTAAAACAAAGATTGCTGGGCCCTACCCCCAGAATTTCTGATTTACTAAGTCTGTGGGATCCTGGAATTTGCATTTCCAGCAAGTTATCGGGTGATGCTGACGTTGGTTCAGGGACCACAGTTTGAGAACCACTGGCCTAAAATAATATTGTGTGCTTGAAAGCCATTTAAGAAAATTTGGTCAGACTTCTCTGCAGCAAAAATATCCATGTAAATTTCTTCTGTATTGAGTTATCATTACAGTTATTAAAAGTACACAATTTATCACACCATAAATATTTTACACATTAAAAAAATCATTATTAAAATGTAAAAATTATTGCAAATGCAGCTCTTGTGAGATATATTGTGTCTCCCGCCCAATTAAGTCATTAACGTCTGGGTGAATATTATTTACTTTTAGAAAAAGATGTTTCTCTTTTTTGTGTGTGTGAGGAAGACTAGCCCTGAGCTAACATCCGTTGCTAATCCTATTCTTTTTGCTGAGGAAGATTGGCCCTGGGCTAACATCTGTGCCCATCTTCATTTGCTTTTTATGGGATCCTGCCACAGCATGGCTTGATAAGCGATGTGCCGGTCTGCGCCTGGGATCCGAACCCGCGAACCTTGGGCCGCTGAAGCAGAGTGCTCAAACTTAACTGCTACGCCACCGGACTGGCCCCTCATTTTTAAAAAAAATATATAATTGCTGAGAATCCTTGGTCTCATAAATAAGTAGATGGAAAAAGTTTTTTATAGTGGTTATTATTCCATTTTCTTAACTCTTTCTGAATTATATGTTAAATCACATAGTGCTCTAAGTTAAAAAATATTTTTATTCTACTGACTAACAACTCCATTAGGTCTTCCCTCAGTTTTGTTGAAAGCAGACTTTGCAGTCACCTGACCTGCCAAAAGATTTGTTACCCAGTTATTAGTCATTCACTTTTTTATTATTGACATTGCTATTTTTAATTGTCCCTGTAGTTTGATATCACAGAGGAGCTTTTACACAACGGGGCAGTGAACCATAGTAAAACATAGGATGGGTGAAAAGCCTTTCTTCAGTTTAGTGGGAGAAGGGTGTTAAGAAAAGGGAGGTGGGCAAGGAGAATCTGCACTTAAACACCCCTCTGTTTTAGGAAAGACTATTTATGAAAGTTGAGGATCTAGAAGTTGATTCCTTTAAAACAACATGTGCCTGTGAATCCCTTGGAAAATCTTTGCATACCCCCAGGGATAAATGTACCCCACTTTGAAGACCACTGCCCTGGAGTGGTGTTATTCAGACTACAGCTTGTTACCCATTGATGCATAAGAAAATTGAGTGGGTTGTAACCAGTAATTTAAAAAAAAAAAAGGAATAAAATGGAAAATAACAGAGCACATTATACTTGGTAAGATTAAGTAAGTGTAGTTGCACGAAATTTTTTGTTTCAGTTACCTATATACATGTGTGTATACAGTTGTGATATGAAATATATTTCTTGTTGTGGACTGTGGTCAGAGAAGTTTGAAAGCCACTGTTCTATAGGATGGAAGGTTCTTAGGCCTCACAGAATTCAGCCCTGGCTTGGAAAGGCTTACTGACTGTGGTATGGGATGGGGTTCCATTTTCTCATGGCTCGCAGGAGGGTTGTTTCCTGTTTTATTTTGTTCCTTCGTAGGCTGACAAGGAGTTGGGAAAGCTGGTGTTCCTATCTGGCATGGTGGCATTCTGCAAGACACTGTGGAGGTTGGGATGAATAAGATATGGTTTTTATCTTCAAGAAAGTATAGTCTACTGGGGTAGATAATACATTTTGCACAGTATCATCATTGTTTGAATATATGTTAAATGTCATGAGAAATAAGTTTTTTCCAGTTTTTCAGTATGTTCATGTAAATTTGTTAACTCTGTCTCTTAAAATTTGTTTTAACCTTGAATTGATGAGATACCACTTTAAACTCTGTGCAGTGGTATGTTCTTGTCAAGATGACCTGTAATACCTTTAAATATATATGTATAAGGTCATGGCAGTATTTTCTCTGATGACCAATTCAAACTCACAATGATACTGGCTAGTGACATCCTTCTTTCCCTTCACCTCTCATACCAATAACTCTGTGGGTTGGTCATCCTCTCTACAGCTTTTTCTTTTGGTCTTTGCTTATTCAGTACATTCAAGTTAATCTTGTCCAAAGTTGTTCATTTTACTTTCTGTTTTTCCTCTGTCCCCAAGTAAAGCTGTTAGGGTTTCCCTTGTTTTTGTACTTTCTTCTTTGAAATTATAAAATTGACTTTTCTGTAAAATTCTGAAGAAATGGAAATGACCAAGATTCTCTCATTTCTGAAATACATTATCAATTGCAGTTTTATATCTCTGATCTAAACAGCTTGTAATGTGGGTTCGTTCAGAAAACATACTTGGTATGTTAAAATTGCTTTGAATATGTCTAGACACAGTAAATAATCTGTATGTGTACTGTTGTATCTTTACTATCTGAAGCTCTTGATGAACTTAAGATGACCATGGAGAACAGTTGAGGTAACTTTTTACAAAATTTCAAAAAGGATAATATGATCCTTTTTTGAGAGTTTTTGGTGTCATTTCTAAAGAAAATTCATAGTGTGTAAAAGGTCAATGATGATTTAGTTTCTGTCTTGGCTGTTTGCCTATACCATAAAAATTAAATTTAAAAATGTTCTGTAAAGCAGCAGTTTATATTATTGCATCTACTCTGAAGTATAAACCTAGTCTTTTGTGATGGTCACAGATGATAACAGTAATAAGCCATGGTTTTGATGTGTTCAGCAGTCTTGTCTGTTTTATCTTTCAGCAAACCAGGTCAAGGTAACCCTGGAAGTCCAAACATTGGTGTTTTTCCCAATAGGAGCAGCTTTTGCTTTGGTGTTGTAATAGCTCTGTTTTCATTTATTTGGAGAATAGCTGAAATATAAGTGCAAACAGTAATGAGGAATGCTAATAAAGGGGATTATCACCTTTTAACTCCTCTTACAGTCTGTTCCTGCCTTGGTACCCATTCTTTTCCCAGCTGACTTCAACTGGGAATTTAATAAACATTTTTGAAAGTTTTGTTGCTTTTCTGTTGAACTTGAAAAAAAGTATTTAGCTTTCAAAAAAGTATTTGATTTAGCTTTCTCCTTTAACCAGCTTCAGCACAGAGCTTGGCACTGCAGCAGCGTTTGTGTTTTGTGTTTTGGAAATCCTCACTCTTGGGCAATAAGTAAGATCCTATTACATGAGTCAGCAAACAAAAGGCCAAAGAATTCTCAATTTGAAGGAAAATAGTAGAAATAGAGCTCACATTAATCACCAGAAGATAGTGAAATTTTCTAGTTTTGTTTAAAAAGATTTTGTACATGGTCATAATTTATATAAAGCTCTGTTGCTAACTAACCAGAGTTTCAATAGTTAAAAGCTAGGTTTAGGAAGATATTTGTGGTTCTGATGCCATAAGCTTGCACTTAGACATGGAAATAAAACTAGAGTATGTTAAAAAAAAGTTAAAAACCATTAGAAATCTTGGGAATACAATAAATAAATTGAAATAAGGTAAATAGATGGTTTAAACTGTGGACAAGGCACAGAGATTTTAGTAAATTAGAAAATAGTATTTGAGAAATTCTCCTTCCCAATGAGACAAAGAGAGAAATATCAAAGAACAGTTGACCTAGAGGATGAAGTAAGTCTCCAGCACACATCTAAAAAGAGTTCCAGGAGAAGAGAATGGAGGGAATAGTAGAGAATATTTGAGGGGAAAATAACTGAAATGTTTCAAATATTAAGAAAAAAAAGTGAGTCCTCAACATAAATACTGAGTACCAAGCAGAATAGATAATAGTAAATTCATACGTTAACACATCTTAAACTGTGGAACATCA
Source organism: Tapirus indicus (assembly GCA_031878705.1). NCBI lineage: Eukaryota > Metazoa > Chordata > Mammalia > Perissodactyla > Tapiridae > Tapirus > Tapirus indicus. Next base: position 12,119,641 of record CM062932.1, read on the forward strand.
ACAATGAAAAGAAAATGTTGAAAGTTTCCAGAGAAGAAACAGTTATGCTCACAGGAGATACCACATAAGCAAGATAGATGCCAGGAGACAATGAAATAAGATCTTCAAAGTGCAGAGAAAAAATAATTGTCAACCTAAAATTTTATATGCAACCAAATTATTCAAGAGTGAGAGCAAAATAGATATTTCAGGCATACAAAAACTAAGAGCATTTATCACTCACATAAATCATTGGAAGAACTAGTAAAGATAACATTTGCGTATAAGAAAAGTAAATGTAGAGGGAATGTATAGGATGTAAGAAACAATACCAACCATAGAAACTGATAAATCTGACTATAAAACAACAAAACCAAAAAACTTCCTAGTTCACTTTACTTTTTCAAAAGAAGAAAGTAAAACAAGGCAATAATAAGATTGGGGTTTAAGGCAAAAACAGTGAAGAGATATAGAAGGCTATCTCATACTGAAAGAAGCAGTCTATCAAGAAAATGTAATAATCATGGACTTGTATGTACCCAACAAAATGGCCATCGTATAGAACAAAAGGTGATAGAATTACAAGAAGAAATTGATGAATGCACACATAGGAGATGTTTAACATTATATCAATTGCTAGATCAACCAATAGGTAAAGATATAATAGTTTTGAGCAACAGAATATTAAAAAGCTTGATCTTCTAGGAATTCTGTACCCAAGAAACTGAAAATATACATTCCTTTTGTATTCATAAGGAACACTTAAAAATTGTCTTACACCTAAAAGGATGACTCAACATATTTACAAAATCGAGCTACTTACCATGTTTTCTTACCTAATGCAGTTAGAAAGATTTTCATCAACAATGTACATATTTTTTTTAAAAGTTTGGAAACTAAGAATGCATTCCTATTGCTTATGAGTTAAAAAGAGGAAATCACAATGGAGATTGCAGAATATTTAGAATACAATGAAGACAGTTGTGGGATGCAGCTAAAACAATACTTTGAGAGTAAGCTTATAACTTTAAAAGCGTTTATTGAAATTAATTTATTAAAAGACATGTGATCGAGGGGCCGGCCCGGTGGCGCAGCAGTTTGGTCCGCGCTTGGCAGCCCGGGGTTCGCTGGTTCGGATCCCGGGCTCCCGCCGACGCACTGCCTGTCAGCCATACGGTGGCGGCGTCCCATATAGAGTGGAGGGAGATGGGCGCGGATGTTAGCCCAGGGCCGGTCTTCCTCAGCAAAAAGAGGAGGATTAGCAACGGATGTTAGCTCAGGGCTGGTCTTCCTCACCAAAAAAAAAAAAAAAAAAAAAAAGACATGTGATCGAAAATAAATAGTCCAAGTATACAACTCCAGAAGCTAGAAAAAGAGTGAACCCAAAGAAAGTAGAAGAAAGAAAATAATAATAGTAATTAATGAAATAGAAAGCAAAGTAACAGTTGAGAAACTCCGTAACATCAAAAGCACATCTTTTGGAGTAAACTAATAAAAAAGAAAAGGGAGACATAATTCCTGATATAGTAGTGATGTAAAAGCATAAGCGTACTATGCCAAAAAATTTGGAAATTTAGAGGAAATGAATAATTTTCCAGGAAATGTGAATTAACAAAATTACCTCAAATAGAAAACCTAAATAAACCATAACCATAAGAGAAATTGAATCAATAAATAGAATTCTTATTTACAAAAAATGCCACAAGCATAGGTTTTATAGGCAAATTTTGTTAAATCTTCAAGGAATATTTGTTCCTATCATTTATATACTATATCAGAAACAAGAAAAAGAGAGCCATCCGGTTCATTTTGTGGGATTAGTAAAACCTTGATATCTAAACAAGAGGCACTAATACTAATACTGGTGTGCTACCAATAAACCAACTACATTTATGACCATAGAGTTTAAAATCCTAAATAAAATTGACTTCAGTAGAGTATTAAAAAATAGTATACCATGACCATGCATACTAGGAATGCAAGGATAGTTTAACATTAGAACATCTATTGATGTAACTCACTACGTTGACATATTAAATGAGAAGAACCAGAAAGGACATTTAATAACATTTGACACCGTTTAGTAATATGAGTTCGTACTAGTTCCTAGCAAACTAGGAATTGAGGGGACTTGCCTTAGCCTAGAAAATGTTTCTATTAGAAACCAATAGCATATGTCATACTTAATGGTGAAATGAGACAAGAGGACCTATAATCAGTACTTTAATTCATTTTTGTACTAGAGGTCTTTCTAGGCAATGCAATAAAATAAAAAGAAACGTTACAAAATTTGGAAAGTTAAGTCTAGTTTTGTCTCTATGTGGAGTCCATATTATTAACAGGGGAACCAAGAGAATCCACACTGTTAGAACTAAACAGTTATCAACATTTTTGGAATGAAGATTAATATAAAAGAATCAGTAATGTTTTTCTGTACCAGTAACAACTGATTAGAGAAGTAATAGAAGAAAAAGAAATCCTAAAGCAAATAAAACAGAAGACAAAAAGAAAAAAAAAAAAATCAGAATCCTTAGTCACTTGGGAATAAGTCTACCCAAAGATATATAAAACTTTTATAGATGAAAGTTATAAAACTGTCGAAAGACATGAAAGAAAATCTGAATAAATGGAATGAGATATCATATTCATAGGTAGAAAGACTCAGTGTCATAAAGATACTAACTCTCACCTCAATCTATAAATTCAGAGCAATTCCAATTAAAATCACTTTTTTCCCTCATGGATCTTCCAAACAATCTTTAATTGTACAAGAACAGGATCAAGAAGATGGTGACGTGACCCACTCTGTTGATCCACCAATTTATAGGAAATACAAAGAACAAAAGAATAAGTTCAAGTATATTATAGGTATGCAGTTAGCAAAATCCAGACTGTGAGAAGTTCTCCAAGACAACCTAGTTTCCTCAGTAAATAAATGGCAAGAAAAAAAGAGATGGAGAGGAAACCTATAGGTTAAAAGAGACTTAAAATACATATTAACTAACTGTAATGTATAGACCTTATTTGGATTCCGATTCAAAGAGCTGAATTATTAAATTTAGACGACTGGAAATTTCAACACTGGCTGGATGTTTGATGATACTTCAGGTGTTATTAAATTTTTTCAGATGTGAAAATTGTCATTACAAAGTGAAATAAGCCAGTCAGAAAAAGACAAATAGTGTATGATTCCACTTATATGAGGTATCTGGAATAATTAAATTTAAAGAAACAGAAAGTAGAGTGTGGTTGCTAGGGGCTTGGAGGAGGGGGAAATAGGGAGTTGTTTAATGGGTATAGTTTCAGTTTTGTAAGATGAAAAGTTCTGGAGATTGATTGCATAACAATATGAATAACTTAACACCACTGACTATACACTTAAAAATGGTTAAGATGGTAAATTTTATGTGTATTTTAAAAAAATGGTCCTAAAAATTGTCCTTTTAGAAATACATGCTGAAATATTTATGGGTAAATGATAAGTTTGAGAGTTCTACTTCTGGTATGGTAATGTGAGGCACTCCCAATCTTCAGCAAAACTGGTGAAAATTATTTTTAAGAACAACCATTTAAAGTCTCTAGAAGTGGTCCTAAGGCATACAGCAAATGAAACATTTCTTCAAGAAAATCTACTAAACCTTGTTAAAGACAGAGTCTGTGGCATTTGATCCATGAACTCTTCCCTCCTTCTCCCCTCCCAACCTGGTGTGATGGAAACTCCACTCCAGGCAGATGATGCCAAGAACACAGATCTCTCTCTCTCTCCCCAGTTCACAGGTGAGGGCTACAGAATTATCCTCCCCACCCCTGCCCAGCTACCTGTTGTAGAGGCTAAGTTTTGGTTGAGTGTGGCTGAGAGGTCTGGAGCTCCTTTCTTCTGCCTCGCCCCCACAGAATACTGGGGCCCTGATAGCCCTTGCCCTGGCTTGTTTGTAGAGTGGAATTTCCATGGTGGGAGAAACAAGCCAAGAAGACCAGAGGCTACCACTCTATCTTCCCCTCTCAGTGCCCTGTTCCTAAACCAGATATGTCGCTGAGAGAGGAAGAACACCAGCAATTAAGTGGAGTTTGACAGATGGATGTGGTCAGGGAAAGAGACACACACAAGGGATTCCTGAAAAAACTGTCATCCCTGAGTGACTGTGCACATGCCCAAGGCTGTACCTTCTGAGGAGCAACATGAGAGGCTTCATACTGTGAGAGGGGGAGGAAGAGGGGAGAAGAAATAGACTTGACTAAATCCAGCTAACTACTAAACAAACAAACAGCAGACAACAGCAACAAGCCGGGAAGGGGGTAGGGGTGAACTATTGCTAGAGTTGCTGTAATATATTATAAAAAATGTCATCAACCAAAAAAAATTCAGAAGATATGAAACAAACAGTAAACTGACGCATATAAAGGAAGAAAGCACATGGTGTCTGTGAGGGTGATCAGATGTCAGATTTAACAGACAAAGACTTCCAGGTAGTCATAAATATGTTCAAAGAACTGAAGAAAACCATGCTTAAAGAAGTAAAGGAAATTGTGACAGTGTTTCATCAAATAGAGAATATCAATAAAGAGAAATTGTAACAAAGAACCAAATGGAAATTCTGGAGTTGAAAAGTACAATAATTAAAATGAAAAATTCACTCTAGGGGCTCAACAGTAGATTTGAACTGGCAGAAGAAAGAATTAGTTAACTTGAAGATAGGTCACTTTAGATTATCAGGTCTGAAGAAGAGAAAGAAAATATTAGAAACAATGGAGGCGAGAAGGCAGTGGGATGACATTTAAAATGCTCAAAGGAAAAAAACTGTTGACCAAGAATCCTGTATCCAGGAAAAGCATCTTTCTAAGATAAAGGTGAAAAAAAGACATTCTCAGATAAACAAAAACTGAGAGAATTTTTTCCTAGTGGACTGCCTTAAAAGAAATACTAAAGGAAGTTCTTAAGCTGAAAGCAAGTGATTCTAGACAGTAATTTGAATTCATGTGAAAAAAGAGTCCCCAGTAAAGATAATTGTGATTATAACAATATAAATAAATATTTCTTAATGGATTAAAAAGCAGTTATATAAACCAATATGTATATTCTTGTTTTATTGGGCCTTTAATGAATGGAAATGTAATATATTTGCCAGTATCAGCACAAACAAGTTGGGTGAGAGGAAAGTTGTATTGGACTAAGGAAATGACACCAGATAGTAACTCCAACCCACAGGATCAAATGAAAGAAGCCAGAAGTGGTAAATAAGAAGGTTAATGTAACACACTCTATAAAAATATACTTGGTTTCCTTTCTCCTCTCAGCTTCTTTAAAAGACAATTATATGAAGCAATAGTTACAGCAGTATATCATTAGGTTTGTAAGATATAGACGGCAGTGTATATAACAGTAATGGCATAGACATGGGAAAAGGAAATGGAGCTATAGAGGAGTAAAATTTCTATATTTCATTGGAATTAAGGTTGTATAGATCTGAAGTAGATTTTGTTAAGATGTGTATTGTAAGCCCTAGAGCAACCACTAAGGAAATAACACAAAATATAGTGAAACAATTATGAAATGAATTAATATGTTACATTAGAAATTACTTAATGCAAAAGAAAGCAATAAAAGGATAGAGGAACGAAAAGACATAAGATGTATAAACAAAAGTTGCAGAATTAAATACAATATTAATGTGATGTCAGTAATATTAAATGTGAATGGATTAAATAATCCAAACAAAAGACAGATTTTTTCAGACTTGTTAATAAAACAAGATTCAACTATTTGCTGTCCATAATTGATACATTTTAGATGCAAAGATACAAATAGATTGAAAGTAAAAGTCTTAAAAAAGATCCATACAGCAACCATGAGAAAGCTGCAGTGGTGTTACTAATATCAGGCAAAATAGAGTTTAAACCAAAAATGTTACTAGAGATAAAGACATTTTATGGTAACAAAAAGGCAGGAAGATAAAATAGTTATGTACACATCTAAGTACAGAGCCCCAAAATACAGGAAGCAAACTGACGGAAATGAAGGGAGAAATATGCAGTTTGACAATAATGTTGTATACTTCAGTACTCCACTTTCAGTAATGAGTAGAACAACACGGAGAAGATTAACAAGGAAATAGAAGATTTGAATATAAAAGGACTAAAATAATATGAAGTGTGTTCTCTGACCACAATGGAATGAAATTTGGGAAACTCACTGATAATGTGGAAGTTGGATAACACAGTCCTAAGTAACCAGTGGCTGAAAGAAGAAATCAGAAAATTAGAAAATACTTTGAGATAAGTGAAATTGTAGGCACAACATACCAACCCTTATGGGATGCAGTTGCATCAGTGCTTAGAGGGACATATATAGCTGTAAATACCTATGTTAAAAAAGAAGAAATATCTCAAATCATTAACTTAACCTTCCACCTTAAGACACTGGAAAAAGAAGAGTTAATGAAACTTAAAGCAAGTAGAAGGAAACAAATAAGGATTAGAGTAAACATCAGTGAAATAGAGAATAGAAAAACAATAATGAAAATCAGTGAAACCAATAGTGCATTTTTTGGAAGGACCTACAAAACTGACAAATCTTTCGCTAGATTGACCAAGAAATGAATACAGGAGCCATTACTAATGACCTGATAGAAATATAAAAGGATTATAAGGGAATGCTATGAACAACTTTATGCCAATAAATTAGATAACTTAAATGAAATGGACAAATTCCTAGAAAGATACAAACACCAAAACTGGCTAAAGAAGAAATAGAAAATCTGAATAGACCCATAGCAAATAAAGAGGTTGATTTCGTAATTTAAAAACTACCCACACAAAAAAAGGAAAACCCAGACTTAGATGGGTTAAGTAGTGAATTTTACAAGGTGTTCAAAGAATTAATGCTAATCCTTCTCAAACTCTTCAGTCAGGTGGAGAGACTTCCATAGTCATTTTATGAGGCTGGTATTACCCTGATACCAGAACCAACACAGATATCACAAGCAAAAAAACTCCAGACCAATACTCCTTATGAATATAGATGCAAAAATCCTCAACAAAATACTCGCAAGCCAAATTCAGCAACACATAAAAAGAATTATACACCATGACCAAGTGGGATTTATCCTAAGAATGCAGAGTTCAACATCTGAAAATCAATTAATGTAATATGCCACAATTAATGTAATACACCACATTAATAGCATAAAAAACAAAACATGATCTCTATAGACAAAGAAAAAGCATTTGACAAAATCCAACTTGCTTCCATGATAAAAAACACTAAACTAGGAATAAAAGGAAACTTCATCCACTTGATAAAAGGCATCTACAAAAAACCCACAGCTAACATCATCATTTGTTGTTAGTGCCCTTGAGTCTGTTCCAACTCCTAGCGACCCTGTGTATAGCATTGCGGAACCCTGCCCAGTCTTTTTGTGCCATCCTCTGATCTTCTGGCGTTACATCAGAATGCTCTGCTGCTATTCATCATTGTACTTAACTAAGTGGTTAAAGACAATGCTTTCTCCCTGAGATTTGGAATAAGACAATGATGTTCACCACTTCTGTTCATCATTGACTGGAGGTTCTTTCCAGGGCAATTAGGCCAAAAAAATTTTTTTTAAAAAGGAATCCAAATTGGAAGGGAAGAAGTAAAACTATTTATATTTTCAAATGACCTTTTCTTATGTAGAAAATTATAGGGAATCCACTAAAAAACTAAATATGAGCTTGAACTAAATATGAGTTCAGCAAGGTTGCAGGATACAAGATCAATATGCAAAATCAATTGTATTTCTATACACTTGCAATGAATAATCTGAAAATGAAATTAAGGAAACAATTAAAATTTTAATTAAAATTCCATTTACAATAGCATCAAAATGAATAATATACTTAGGAATAAATTTAACAAAATAAGTGTGAAACTTGTACTCTGAAAACTTCAAAAACACTGTTGAAAGAAATTTAACAAGATCTAAATAAAGATTGGAAAGACATGCCATGTTCTTATGTCAGAAGACTTAATATTGGCAATACTCCCCTGACTGATCTACAAATTTAATGAAGTGTCTTTCAGTATCTCAGTTGCCTTTTTGGAGAAATGGATAAGCTGATCCTAAAATTTATATGAAAATGCTAGGGAGCCAAAATAGCCAAAACATTCTTGGAAAACAAGAACAAAGTTGGAGGACTCAACTTCCTCATTTTAAAACTTACTGTAAAGCAACAGTAGTCAAGACAGTGTGACACTGGCATACGGATAGGTATAGTTCAGTGGAATAGAATTGGGAATCCATAAATAAACCCTCACATATATGAGCAAGTGGTTTTCTCCAAGGTACCAAAACAATTCAATTGGGAAAGAATGGTCTTCTCAACAAATTGTACTGAGATATCTGGATATCCACATGCAAACGAATGACATTGGGCTCCTAGCATCTACAAAAATTAACTCAGTGTATCAAGGACCTGCATTTAAAAGGTAAACTTATAGAACTTGTAGAAGAAAACATAGGGGTAAATCTTTGTGACTTCGGATTAGGCAGTGATTTCTTAGATATGACACTACAAGCAGAAGTAACTGATGAAAAATAGATAAATTGGATTTCACCAAATTTAAAGATTTTTGTGCTTCCAAGTGCACTATCATCAAGAAAGTGAAAATACAACCCATTGAACGGGAGAAAATTTTGCAAATATTATGTCAGATAAGGGACTTTTATCTAGATTATATAAAGAACTCTTACAACTCAGTAATAAAAATAGAACCCAATTTAAAATGGTCAACAGATCTGATTAGACATTTCTCCAAAGACAATACACAGATGGCCAATAAGCACATGTTAAGATGCTCAATGTCATTAGCTATCAGGGAAACAGATTAAAATTACAATTTTGAGATGCCACTTCACACTCACTAGCATGGCCATGTCAAAAAGTCAGTCAGTAACAAGTGTTGGCAAGGATGTGGAGAAATGAAAACCCTCATACTCTGCTGGCAGGAATGTTAAATGGTCCAGCAGCTTTGGAAAAAGAGTCTTTCAGTTCTTCAAATGGTTAAATATACGGTTAACCATTTTACGCAGCAATTCCACTCCTAGATATAACACAAGAGAAAAGAAAACATGTCCATACGTAAACAGCTATGTGAATTTCCATAGCAGCATTGTTCATAATACCAAAAAGTGGGGAACAACCCAAATATCCATAAACTGATGAATGGATAAACAAATTGTTTTTATTATTCATCCATTAAAAGGAATGAAGTACTGAAACTCACTACAGTATGGATGAACCTTGAAAACATATGCTCAGTGGCAGAAGCCAGTCACAAAGGACCACTTATTGTATGATTACATTTATCTGAATTGTCCAGAATAGGTGATCAATAGGGTTAGACAGTAGATTAGTGGTTGCCTGGGACTAGCGGGCCAGAGGATTGGTGGTGATAAAGAATACTGGGTTTCTTTCTGGGGAGATGAAAGTGTGCCAGAATTGGTTGTGGTGATGGTTGCACAAGTCTCTGAATATTACAACAGTGAGATATCACTACACACCTATTATAATGGCCAAAATCTAAAACACTGACAACACCAAATGCTGACGATAATGTGGAGCAACAGGAGCTCTCGTTCATCGCTGGTGAGAATGCAGGTGGTGCAGCCACTTTGGAAAGCAGTTTGGCAGTTTCTTACAAAACTAAACATACTCTTAGCATATGATCCAGCAGTTTTGCTCCTTGGTGTTTTCCTGAATGAATTGAAAACTTATGTCCATGGAAAAACCTGCACACGGATGTTTATAGCAACTTTATTCATAATTGCCAAAATTTGGAAGCAGCCAAGATGTCCTTCAGTAGGTGAGTGGATAAGCAGTGTTATATCCAGACAATGGAGTATTATTCAGCATGAAAAAGAAATGAGCTATCAAGTCATGAGAAGTCAAAGATGAAGCTTAAATGCGTATTAGGAAGTGAAAGAAACCAATCAGAAAAGACTACATACTGTATGATTCTAACCATATGACATTCTGGAAAAGGCAAAACTATGGAGACAGTGATAAAGATCAGTGGTTGCTAAGGGTTAGGAGGGAAGGAGGAGTGAATAGGCAGAGCAGAGAGGATTTTTTTGTTGTTGTTGTTAGTATATTACTTTATTTATTTATTTTTTATTGATGTCTTAGTTTATAACACTGTGGGGTTTTAGTTGTACATTTTTGTTTGTCCGTCACCTTGTGGATGTAACCCTTCACCCCTTGTGCCCCCCCCACCCCCCTTCCCCTTGGTAACCACCAATCAGTTCTCGCAGAGAGGATTTTTAGGGTATATTCTGTATGATACTACAATGGATACATGTCCTTATACATTGTCCAAATGTAAACCGTGGACTTTGAGTGATAATGATGTATCATTGTAGGGCCATCAGTTGTAACAAATGTACTGCTGTGGTGGGAGATGTCAACAGTAGGGGAGGTTGTGTGTGGGTGGGAGCAGGGAGTATATGGGAACTCTACTTTCCTGCTCAGTTTTGCAGTGAACCTAACTTTGCTCTAAAAAATAAAGTTTCTTAATTTAAAAAATGTCTGAGACTTGTCTCAAAATAATAATTGTGGAGTACATATGGACGGATGGGGCCAGATTGCCCATGGGTTTATGGTTGCTGAAGCTGGGTGGTGAGTACATGAGGCTTATAATAACTTTTGATATCTGGTAGGGCAAGTCCCCCTACTTTATTCAAAACTATCATGAGCTTTTTATTAAACTATTTATTATGGAAAATTTTAAACATATAAAATAGGAGACAAAATAGTATAAATAATGCTCTATTAGTTTAGACAGTATCGTCTTGGCATGAGAATAGAAAAATAGACCATTTTTATGGAATAGAGGTTTCGTAATCAGACCCTCATATATGTGGAAACTTGATATATGACATAGATGGCATTATAAAAATGGGTAAAGATTGGGGCAGTGGGTATAGAACAATGGGAACATTTATATAGAAAAAGTACATTCCTACTTCACACCTGAATGCCCATGAATGTAATAGCTGATATGTTGGTGTATGGTATTGCAATTAACAAATGAAGTAGTTACATGTACTAACAATCTCAAAAACAATGTTGTGGGATAAGAAGTAATTGCAGAACACTATGCTACGAGAGCTTTAAGGTTTTAAAAACCTGCAACATCGAGTAAAGTTGTAAAATATACATGGTAATGACAACTACCGATTCTTGGTAGTTATTACCTTTGAGGAAGGTAATGTATTTGTAATGTTTTATTTCTTAAAGTTAAAAAGACATTAAAGCACATGTAGCAATAACATTAAAAATTGATGAAGCTAGGTGATAGAAACATTAGTATAACCAAATGAAGTGTCTTGTTTGGATCCTAATTCAAGCAAATCTTCAAAAAGACATTTTTGTGGCAATTGGAGAAATTTTACTACAGATTGGTTATTAGATTATATCAAGCAATTGTAAATTTTTTTAGGTGTGACAGTGACACAGTGTTTATAAGAAAATATTCTTGTTTTTAGAAATGTGTATGTAGTATGTTAGATAATATAATACGGTTTCTGGGGCTTACTTTAAAATACTTTAGCAAAGAAGAAGGATAGTTGAAATAAATGTAGCAAAATCTTGATAACTGGTGAATCTTCATGATAGGTATGTGAAGTATTATTGTACTATATGCTCAACTTTTGAATATGTTTGAAAATCTTTATAATTACACATACGAAAACAAAATAATTATTCATTTTTTTTCTTTGCTGAGAAAGATTTGCCCGGAGCTAACATCTATTGCCAATCTTCTCTTTTTTCGCTTGAGGAAGATTAGCCCTAAGCTAACATCCATGCCAGTCTTCTTTGTATGTGGGTTGCCGCCACGGCATGGCAGATGAGTGGTGTAGGTCTGCACCCAGAATCTGAACCTGGGCCACTGCAGCAGAGCACACCAAACCCAACCACTATGCCAGGGGGCTGGCCCGAATAATTATTCTTTAATAATAATCTGTACCATTGGCTAACATGTTTGTTATGCTTTGCTACAAAAATTTAAGTTTTTCTAACTTTATTTTTAACTTCTATTTGTTTCCTGGTTTAAACATATATACATGCACTTAAAGTAATATGTATAACGTGTAATATATATTTTGTCTTATCTAAATACATGTAAAGATATGTAAAGGAAGTCAAAAATAAAATTTGACCTAATCTTCCTCCAGGCCCTCTATACTGCTTTTGACTGTGTGGAAACATGCCAAAAATAAGTATTTAGGTTTGGTATTTGTTTGCAGTTTTTCCATTCATAGTGACAATGTGGCAGTGGATAGCTCTGGGTAATTTCCAATAAATCAAAAGTAGCAGGGATAATCAGCATGAAGAGGTGTTCAGTATATAAACTTGAGCCTTGACAAAATTGTAGTTCTCGGGAGTGAATAAAGTATTCCAGAAGTAATGCTTTTTCTTTTATTTCACATTTTATGAAACAATTTAACACTTAGAATAAAGAGTTGATACACACACAAACACACACTTTTCTATTGTGGTTTCACGTGTTTATGTCTTTACTCAGTTTCTGGGTCATTCAAAATATTTTAATAATGATGACAAAATGATGTGAAACTGATGTTGAGAGAGTAGAGATTTCTTAAATGACTTTACTTAAAATTAGCATGACTAGGTTTTTTTTCCCATGTTACTTAGACTATGAAATTGTTAATTCCTGTGATTGTTTGATAATGATGAATATCTTCACAACTTTTAAAAGTTTTTAATACCAATTATCTATTTGATTTTTTCAAGTACTTAGAAATTTATGCAGAAAAGTGTTGCCACTATCCTGGCTTGAGGGCCTTATGATTCCCTTAAAGTCATGCAGCTGGTCAGTGGGAGAGTTGCATCTTAAATTGTTTTTATGGCCAGTTGGCTTAGTTTTTGTAAAGGAAACTGATGACTTTGCAAAGATGAACAGTTGTTCTGCATTAACGTCCCATAACTTTTAGATGGCAAAAGATATAAAAAAGAAGTTAACAGACAAACAGCAGCAGACTGGGAAAAGTTTTATAAGAGAAAATAGGGTTAATATCCAATATATATAAAAGACTCTTCAAATCAGAAGAAAAACAATTCATTGGGAACACAGGTAAAGGATATCATCAAAGAGGAAATACTGGTCACTAATAAATGTATGAAAAGATACTCAACCTCTCTACTAATAGGGAAATATAGATTAAAACTATCACCATTTTCTACCCATTATGTTGGGAAGAATTTTAAAAAATGCAAAATAGTGACTGTTGGTAAGGGTATGGGAAAACAAACACACCACTATATACTGGTGGTAGGTTCATCCTTTTTGGAAGTCAATTTGGCCAAACATATGCCCTACCTAGGCTTAAATCATTTAGTAGGCACATCAGATCAACTTAATATTTAAGAGATGGTAAAGGGGTGCTGAGAAATTAATCCTGTTAAAAAACCTGGGTTAGTAACTGCCATGTACTGTGGCTTTCTTTTCTCTTTTATTAACCATTTCTTGAATGTTTATTTTGAGCAAGGTACTGTACTAGTAAGCATTTTCAATAAATTATTTTATCACTAAAACAACTTTTTTAGGTGGGTATTTTTATCCCCATTTTGTAGATATGGAAACTGAGGCCAGAGAGGTTAAATAAATTCATTTAGCCAGTGAGTGAAAGACACTAAATTTAGCTCTAAAACTGTGGCCTCAATCACTGTCTGGTTAGATAGTTAATAATTAATTGATTTGTGATACCCAGTATACCATAAATCTTACCTTTATTAAAATGATTTCATTTTCTAAGTGAACATTTTATAATATATACTTAATTTCTTCATTGGAATGTTAACATTATAAATTTAGTGCTTTATTTCTTCATTGGAATGTCAGCCTGATAAAAGTGAATTTCCCCTCATTAATGGAAGGTCTTTTACTTTTTTTCCAGAGGATCTGAAGAGGCAAAATGCAGTGTTACAAGCTGCACAAGATGATTTGGGACACCTTCGGACACAGCTGTGGGAAGCCCAAGCAGAGATGGAGAATATTAAGGCCATTGCCACAGTCTCTGAGAATACCAAGCAAGAAGCTATAGATGAAGTGAAAAGACAATGGAGAGAAGAAGTTGCTTCACTTCAGGCTGTTATGAAAGGTAAAACCGAAGAAAGTTGGATCTGTTTTATGATTTTCTGAGATAACTGACTCGGATGATTGAGAACATTTTCAGAGGGTCTTAAAATGTATCCTGAGTTTCATTTGTGGCTTTATATATTACCATCTTCAAGATGTACTGTCATCTTTAACATAAAAGAGAAGTCAATGATATTTTAAGTGGATATATCATCTGTATCTTTAACAAATTTAATAATGGAGAATTATAATGAGTGTTACAGAGATATTGCATTAAGTGAGAACTATAGTTCATCATAAGATTTAAAGTAGGGCTTCAAAATGGATTTTCTTATAGGAGTCAGGCAGGTAATGTCAATGAATAAAGCTTTATGGTCACAGAGAGTATGCAGAACTAGAGAGACCTCCCATGCAAAGAGTAAAGTTAATATTTACATTTATTAGATTCAGCTAATTATTGCCCATCCAGTCCAGTGTTGCCATATCTTTTTCAAGAAAAAATTTTTAAGAAAAATTTGGATTTTTGTGTGAAATCTTCGTTGCAGTCTATCAGGTAGAATGGCCTATGGGGTAGAATAGGCTTTATGGGCTGCCAGCTTGTGACCCTTGTTCTGAAGGAAGAGTAGTAGTTTAGTCTCTATCTGCCATTGGCACTGGTGCTTTTATTACTTTCTGCATTTCTGAGAAGATAAAAATCAAATGAAGTAAGTTGCTTCCTGAATCTTTGGGTTCCTGGAGTTAGTTTAGTCAATATTAAAAATGTGAAATAGTGATGACTTGTTTTCCATCTTCACAGTTGTGTCATTTTTGACTTAGTATTCTTTGTAAGAAGGCCAGTTAGACTAGCCCTGTTTCTGAGTTTGTGGCTATCACCTAGGGATTACTCTAAGCCACATGTGACAATCCTGACTATAGTGGCTAATCCGAATAGGAGTTCATTTTTCTCACAGAAGAAGAAATCCAGAGGTAGGTAATCTTTGGCTGGTTACAGTGGTTGCATGATGTCCTCAGTGTCCTAGGCTCCTTCAGACCTTCTGTTCCTTCATCTTTAATATGTGTTTTCAACTTCATTTTGCCTCATCGCGGAAAAATGGCTGTTCTTCCTTCAGTCTGCCTCAGAAAAGCAAAAGTTTGCTAGAAATCTCCAGCATATATGCCCCCCTCACACTTTATTGAGGTGTGTGGTTACCCATAACTACAAGGGCAACTGGAAAATCCAGTTTTTAAATTGAGTCATTGACTTCCTAAACAAAATTGGGGTTTTGTTAATAGGAAAGAAGGAGGAGTGAAAATTAATGGGTAACTAGCAATGTTTATCACATAATGTTTTAAGATTATATTGAAGATAAAGCCATTTTACAAAGACTTTACAGAATTTGTCTCAACTTAGAACCTCGGCTTATAGTAAAATATTCGAGAAATATGTCCCTTTTCTCACACTTTCAGGTAGTTGGATTGGGATGACATGTATGTTTGTCTTAGGAGCCATAGCATAGTATGTAAGAACATAGGTTTTGGAGTTGATCTTAGGTTTGAATTCTAGCTCTGCTTCTTTCTGTTTATGAAACATTGGCCAAAGTATTTAACCTTTCCTAAGCTTTCGTCATCTGTAAAGTAATCTATGGCACAGGTTTCTTGTGAAGATTGCAGATGATGATTCAAAGCCCTTAGCAAAATTCTGTGCATAACAAGAACTAGAAATGTTAGTTTAGTTTTTTTTTTAGTGAATTAAAAGATTTCCAGAAATTAGGCATAAGCTCTTTACATAACTACTTTTTAAATGTTAGTGTGCCAGAACATTTTTTTTTCAGAATGCTTAGACATGAAATATTTGGTGATGTTTTGTAGAAACAGTTCGTGACTATGAGCACCAGTTCCACCATAGGCTGGAGCAGGAGCGAACACAGTGGGCACAGTATCGAGAATCTGCAGAGAGGGAAATAGCTGATTTAAGGAGAAGGCTGTCTGAAGGCCAAGAGGAGGAAAATTTAGAAAATGAAATGAAAAAGGTATGAAGGAATGTATTCATCTGCAGACGTATTTGAATCCAAATGCAAGATGCTTTAATAATATTGTGGTAATAGAAGTTGTACATAATTTGTGTTTTCTGTTAGAGAAATTATTTGGACACAGACCTAAATATGGTACTAGATAATTTGATGCCCTTCCCCCAGCTATTTGTATGGCTAACTCCCCCACCTTCTTTACCTCATGAGTCCTATCCTGACCCCCTCCCCATTTAACATTGCAACCTGCCCACCTCCCTCCCCCACCTACCACAACTCTGCTGATCGCCCTTATCCTATTCTTATTTTTCCTTTTCCATAGCACATATTTACTTATAATATAGAGTTCACCTATTTATTATGTTTATTGTTTGCTACCTTTCTCTTCCTTGCTAGAATGTAAGCTCCATGAGGGCAGGAGTCTTGTTTATTTGTGTATCCTAAATGCCTAGAATAGTGTCTAGCACATAGGTACTCAGTAAATATTTGTTGAATGAGTGTTGTTGCTTGGTGATTGTGTCTAAACCAAAGCTTTAGAACAGATGTTAGTTTTCCTTCTTTCTCAGTATACTTTGGTTCCTGTGTGATGAATGTACTGCATATTATGCTTGAACATATTACCATAAGATGCCTGAACATAGAGCAACTAAATATAAGGTGAAACATTTTATCATTGAGAAAATTTAAAAAGCTTTTTGGCCAGTTTGATTATATAAACTTTTACTTTATTAATTTATATACATACACATATTTTAAATCACATATTATAAAAAAATAATAATTAGAATTTGACTTTTCAATCAGATTAATCATAATCTTTGGTTCCTAATCCTTGTCCATACAAGGACTACTTTTATGTATTTAAAAGGTTATTTATTTTTTTAATAATGTAAAAATCATCTGAGCACCCAATGCCCAAAATGAAACCTTGAACCCTGAGGAACAGTTTTTTTCCGCTCTCATTTCAGAAAAGATTGTAATTCAGCATCATCATGAGTACCTGATAATGTCTTCATTATCACTAGAGTCTCTTAGTCATCTAACATAGTTATCCAAAGTAGACAGACAGCCTTCACTTCTCTCAAGTTGTTTGAGATGAATTCATATTTGATGCTGTCACTGGAAATTTTATTCCAAGCCACAAGTACACATTCACATGAGGATAATTTTTTTCATTCTTCTAATATATTCATATTTGTGATCTCCACAGTCTGTCACTTTTTGTTGTTTTTAAAATTTATTTTTTGGGGCCGGCCCGGTGGCGCAGCGGTTTAGTTCGCGCTTGGCAGCCCAGGGTTTGCCGGTTCGGATCCTGGGCGCCCCCGGACGCACTGCTTGTCAGCCATGCCGTGGTGGCGTCCCATATAAAGTAGAGGAAGATGGGCACGGATGTTATCCCAGGGCCAGTCTTCCTCAGCAAAAAAAAAGAGGAAGATTAGCAAGGAATGTTAGCTCAGGGCTGGTCTTCCTCATAAAAAAATAAAATTTATTTTTTAAAATAAGCTTTATTTATTGTTTTTGTGAGGAAGACCAGCCCTGAGCTAACATCTGTTACCAATCCTCCTCTTTTTTGCTGAGGAAGACAGGCCCTGGGCTAAAATCCATGCCCATCTTCCTCTACTTTATATGGGACACCGGCACAGCATGGCTTGACAAGCGGTGTGTCAGTCCGCGCCCTGGATCCGAACCTGTGGACCCTGGGCCGCGGAGCGTGTGAAGTTAACTGCTACGCCACCAGGCTGGCCCCAAAATAAGCCTTATTTTTTAGAGCAGTAATTGATATACAGAAAAATTGTGAAGACAGTACAGAGTTCCCATACACTCCAAACCCAGTTTCCCCTATTATTAACATCTTACTTTGGTATGGTACATTTGTCATAATTAAAAAACCAATAGTGATTCATTATTATAAACTGAAATCCATTCTTTGTATTCAGATTTCATGAGTTTTTACCTAATGTCCTTTTTTTCTGTTCCAGGATACCACATTACATTTAGTCATGTATCTTTTGGCTCCTCTTGACTGTGACAATTTCTCAGATATTCATTATTTTTAGTGACCTTTCTGTCATTTAAAAAGAATCATCTTTAAAAGTTTTGTTTATAATGATATGTAACACTTGGAATTGTGAGGTCATCTTTGCATTAATAAATAACTCAATCTGTGTTAAATTCTTTGCTTTTCCCCTCCTTTTTTTTCTTCTGATTTTTATCAGCTGACCTCTGTAAGCATCCCAAATTAGCCTTGACTGAAGTTATTTTAAGCCTACATGTCTTTTCCAAACAGGACTTAGTTCCAAATAAAATGAATAATGAAATGACTTTGTAAGGACAAGAAAACAAAGTGAACCTCTCTTTTCTGAGAGGGGTATTTTTTAGGGAAAATTTTCACTTACATTTGGGCATATGTGATATTTTCCCTATCATGAACAATTTGGGATAAGCTTGAGCTCATTTAAAATCAGTGAATAAGGTTAATTTTCATTTTCACTAGAAGGAAAAAAGCTAACTTTTTGAGCCTGCCTTTGTTTTAGTGTGTGTGTGACACACACACACACTGAATATATATGGAATATATAGTGAAAATGAAAATTATGTATAATGAAAATTTTGTATGTAATTTTATAATATATATAATTATTTAATGAAAGTTCATTTATAATGAAAATTGTTTCTCACCAGTTTACTAGTATGGATGTTGTTTCCTTTTAATCCATGTTTTTGAGACTGAAGGATGGAAAGCAATATAGGAGTCATTCTTTGAGTTTAATTTGAGTATCAAAAGTAAAATATTTAAAGTACTCTGTTCAAATAACTAGATGGATGGAAACCTTTTTATAGCAATATAATTTTCTAATATTTTAGAAAATACATTGTTCTATTTTCTAATGCTTAAAAATAATCAATCTTTTCAGTATTCATAAGAAATTATGGTTTCATTAATTGAGTAACCAGAACTATAAAAAAGTATTTATTATGTGTATTTCCTTTTATATCTAGAATATCTTTCAACTCAACTATTTAAAAAGTCAAATTTGTCATAATGAATCCATTTTCCTATATACTCCTAAATTCTAAGTGGAATATTTGGGACAGCTATGATTATGACTTGATATTCAAAGTAATGCAAAGTTTATGTGAGTGCTAATGCAGTGCCTGGTTGACTTATTTGCTATACTAATTTTAACAAGTGAGTAGGTCAGAGTTTCTTAGAAAAGCAATAAATCAGTAAGTTGTAGCGTTTAATTCTTTTTAACCATAGGCCCAAGAGGATGCTGAAAAACTTCGGTCTGTTGTGATGCCCATGGAGAAGGAAATTGCGGCTTTGAAAGATAAACTGACAGAGGCTGAGGACAAGATTAAAGAGCTGGAGGCCTCAAAGGTTGTGAAACACTAATCCATTTGCTTGAAAACCAAGATTCTGCCCTAATGCCATGAGCAAAATTAGAATCACTAAGGGAGTAAAAACTATAATTTAGACTATGCGTCTTAAGAATATTGCTTTCTTTAAAATGCAAAAAAATGCTTGCTTGGAGATGATTTTGCCCTTATGGATATTCTAAATAATCACAACAGTGATGCTTGTGCTGCTTTGTTACAAAGTTAGTGTTCATTTTCTTATCAGAATGAGACCCAATCTCACTCATTTTCTTATCAAGGAAAATAAGCTGTTCAAAGTTGACTTTGTTTTCTGAAGCCAGCCCCAGAATTGATCTTTTAGAGATGATGTAGCTACAGTATGGATGGATTTGTTGGCCATAAAGACACAATAGAAGAAAACAGAAGGAATGTCAAAATTGTTAATAATTAATTAAAAGAAAGTAGGAAAGAAAGAAACAAAAGATAGTAAACAAAAGCACAACACAGGAATGTAGAAATGGGAATGTATCAATAATCCTTGTAAACGTAAACTGATAATCACCTACTAAGAAAGATTGGACTAATCAAAGGAAAGTTGATGTAGCAATTGTAATAGGAAACAGTATGTAAGGGAAAAAAGAATTAATAGAGAGAGGGACTCCATCTAATAAATAATCCCTCAATAAGACATAACAATCATGAACTTGAATGCACTTTACATAGCCTTGAAATATGTGAACTAAAAAGTGACAATTACAAGGGGAAATTGACATTCACATTATAGTAGGAAATTTAAACTGATCTTTAGCAAATGATAGTGCAAGCAGAAAAAAATATTAGTAGGGATATAGAAGTTTTGAGCAACCTGATTAATAGTATAGACACACAAAACCCTATTTCCAAGAAAGAGAGACTGTATTTTTACTGTAGTGGAGCATAGTAGTTAAAAGGTCAGCATTTATTAGCTGAGTGACCTTGGGCAAATTACTTAATCTTACTATGCTTTGGTTTTCTCGTTTATAAAATGGGGATAATTATGCTACCTGCTTCATAAGACTATTACAAGGATTATGTAAGTTAACATACAAAGCACTTAGGATAGTGCATGGAATAAAGTATTACTATTTTTAGGTATATTATACTTTTCATAAGATCACAAAGGAAGTGGCAATAAATTTCAAAGAATTGATGTTATTCAGACCCAAGTCTCTGACCACAGGTTATTAAATTATTTACTATAAAGTGATAGCTAAAATAAAATGTCTGGAAGTGAAAAAAATGAACTCATATGGAAAAAGGAATTGTAAAATATTTAGAGTGATTTAATATTTTACTCAAGAATCTGAAAAAAGAACAATAGTACAAACAATATGAATGGAAGGAAACAATACAAGTAAGAGCAGAACTTAGTGAAATAGAAAAGCAAAAGAAAAATTGAGAATGTCAACATAATGAAAAAAATGGAAAACTAGTAAGATAGACAAACCTCTAATAAGACTAATCAGGAGAAAGGAAAAAAAGACTCAGACCATTAGAAATGAAAGAGCAGACATAACTGCAAATCAGTAGAGATTTAAAAATAATAAATACTATGAACAATGTCACACCAATAGATTTGAAATGAAGTAAATTTGATGAAATGAAAAAATTTCTAATAAAAGATAATTAGCCAAGGGGCCGCCCGGTGGCGCAGCGGTTTAAGTCCGCGCTTGGCAGCCCGGGGTTCGCGAGTTCGGATCCCGGGCACCCGCCGACGCACTGCCTGTCAGCCATGCTGTGGCGGCGTTCCATATAAAGTGGAGGAAGATGGGCACGATGTTAGCCCAGGGCCAGTCTTCCTCAGCAAAAAGGGGAGGATTGGCGACGGATGTTGGCTCAGGGCTGGTCTTCCCCACAAAAAAAAAAAAAAAAAGATAATTAGCCAAAATTGTCTCAAGATAAAATAGGAAAGCTGAAATAGTCAGTAACTATTAAAGAAAGTAAATTTATAGTCAAAATTCTGTCTCCTCTCCTCCAAAAGACATTGGATTCAGTTGGTTTTGCAGGCAATTTTTTCCAAACCTCCTGGAAAGAAATAATCCTTATATTTTACAAACTGTATTAGAGAATAGAAAAAGAGGAAAACTCTCCAACTCATTTTATGAGACTTGTATAACTTCATTACAAACACACACACAGGTAGTATAAGAAAAAAAATATATAGATCTATCTCATTTAAGAATACTGAAACAAAAATTTTCAACAGTGTAGTTTTTAAAGAAAAAAGAAAAAGAAAAAAAGACATCATGGCCAAATAGGGTATATTCCCAGGAATTTAAAGATGGTATATCACCAGAAAATGATTGTTATATACCACATAAAAAGATTGTAGGAGAAGAGCAATACAGTTGTCTTAGATTCAGAAAGGCATTTGATAAATTTAAATACCCAATAACTTAATAAAGGGCTATTTATCAAACCTTCAGCAAGCATCATATTTAATGATGAATATTTCACAGCCTTACTATTAATGACAGGAACAGTATGAGGAGACCCATGTTCAAAGATTTTATTCAGATTGTTTTTGTGGCCCTAGACAAACAGCAAGACAAGATAGAGAAATGAGTCATAAGAACTGGAAAGAAAACGATGAAATTGATTTGCTTGTCTATATAGAAAAGCAAGAGAATGTTCAGATTATTAGACCTAATAAGAATTCAGGAAAGTTGTTCCAACAAGATCAACATACAAAAATAACAGTGTTTCTATACCCTAGTAATATCCAATTAAAGAATGTAATAGGAATGGGCCAGCCCGGTGGGGTAGTGGTTAAGTTCGCGTGCTACCACTTTGGCGGCCCGGGGTTTGCAGGTTTGAATCCAGGGCATGGACCTACGCACCGCTTATCAAGCCATGCTTGTGGCGGCGTCCCATATAAGGTAGAGGAAGATGGGCACAGATGTAGCCCAGGGCCAATCTTCCTCAGCAAAAAGAGGAGTTTGGCAACAGATGTTAGCTCAGGGCTAATCTTCCTCACACACACACACACACACACAAAGAATGTAATGGGGAAAAATCTCATTCACAACAGCAAAAAAAAAAAAAAAAAAAAAAAACCTATGTAAGTTACTTGAAAATATATCTAAACAAAAATGGGCAAGATCTTTTGGAATACATTAAAAATGAAGATCTGAATGCATATGTTTTCCTGAATGAAAAGATAATGTATTATAAAGCAGGCAGTATATCCTCAAATTAATCTAGAAATTTAAAATTCCACTCAAAATCCAACAGGGTTTAATAAGGAACTTGATACATAGATCCTAGAATTTATACAGACAAACAAAGGATCAGAAATAAACCCAGCAAAATTTTGAAGAAGGCCAGGTGAGAAGACTCGCTCTACCTACCAGATATTAAAACTTAGAATAAAGCTGCTGTAATTAAGATTGTTATTGGTGTAGGGATAAACAAGTGGACCAGTGAAACAGAATAGAGAGCCCAGAAATAGACCCATATGTATATGGAAATTTGATAAATGACGAGTGGCATTACAAATCAGTGGGAAAAGAATGGAATGTTAAAAAATAGGCTTTTCAGATAATTAGCTATAAATAGGGAATAAAGTGAAATTAGTTTTCTACCTGACAATTTACAAAAATTAATTTCAATTAATTAAAAACCTAAGAGTGAGGGGCCGCCCGGTGGCGCAGCGGCTTAGTCCGCGCTTGGCAGCCCGGGGTTCGCGAGTTCGGATCCCGGGCGCCCGCCGACGCACTGCCTGTCAGCCATGCCGTGGCGGCGTCCCATATAAAGTAGAGGAAGATGGGCACGATGTTAGCCCAGGGCCAGTCTTCCTCAGCAAAAAGGGGAGGAGTGGCAACAGATGTTAGCTCAGGGCTGGTCTTCCCCACAAAAAAAAAAAAAAAAAAAAAAACCTAAGAGTGAAAAGTAAATCTTTAAAACTTTTAGATGTTAGAAAAAGAGAATATATTATTTGGAGTACAAAAACATTTCTTTAAATAAGACAAAAATATTGACTGTGAAGAGAAGGCTTAAAAATTTGCCTACATTAAAGTGTAAAACTTCCTTATTAAAAGATAACACAAAAAGTAGAAAGAGAAGCTACAGAGTGTTAGAAGATATCTGTATTTCATATACCTGACAACAAATTAGCGTCCAGAATTAAAAATTACTAAGTCCCTAAGTGCCAAATGGCCCAATAGAGAAACAAGGAAAGAATATGAACAAGCAATTCACAAAAGAGAAAACCAGAATAGTCAAAGAATGTGAAAAGATACTCAACTTCACCAGAAATTAGGGAAATATAAGTGAAAATGGGATACCATTTTGCCCTAATAGGATTTAAGTCTTATAATAGAAATTCGTTGCATTCACTCACTATTGGAGTCTGTGAAACTCTTCTCTGTTTCAGCTGCCATTGCCAAGTTGGAGCTCCAGTTGACTATTTTGGAGTTCTTGGGGCCCTTGTTGCTTCCTTTTACTTTCTCCTGCTAGATGTTGATACCATATAAGTCCATATAGGTAGATTTCAGAAGTTTGTCCTCACCCTCTATTTACCACTTGTTTTTTTTGTAAGTGTCCATGTATTTTTGGTTTTGTTATTTTAGTAGCTCTGTTGTTAGGGCATGTGAAATTAAGGAAATTCATATACTGTGCCATCATCTTCCCAGAGTTCTGCTCAATAGCTTTCAAATGTTAGAAATTCATTCATTATTAATTGTCAAATATTTATTCTAAGAAGTAATCGCTGATAGAATTAGTGGTTATAAACCACCATTTTATATCTGCCATATTGACACTCTTTTACCATCAACTGAATTACCACCCTCTCCAGGTGATAGGGAAAATGCCTCACCACAGTCAACACTTTGTCATGTTTCGTTAGTATCTTTTTGGTTGGCTGATAACCTCTAGTGAAGCATCAGATAGCAGCTTAAATAATCATTTTAGCCTGTGACCACTACTCCTGTATTGTATTAATGGTCGAGGAGTAAAGATAATTGAAAACAGGTCAGACATCTTTTTCATGTTTGAAGAAATGGGAAGATAAAAGACATGAAAATGACCTTGAAAGTGAAATTAGGTATAACCATTTGAAAAGGTTGAAAGTTAGCTAAATGGCCAAAATTTAGGAAGGACAATTTGTAAAACGGGGTAAAACAAATGATTTCTGTAATCACGTTCTGGGGCAAGATTGCATTTTATTTTGGTTATAACTATTTCAGATATTAGACTGTATTGTTAATGTTTGAATATTATAGTTAATTATTCAACAGAAATAAAACAGTTTTTTAAAAGATGTGATTTTTAAAAGTATTCTGCACTTGCCTTCAAGTTTATGTTCATTACAGGATGAGACCAATTATTTTTTCCATCATGACTTCCTCTTTCTTCCTTCCACAAATATATGTCTGTGAAATGTCTCTTTATTATAAATTTAAGCATTTGGAATTACCTCACTAGAAATCAAAGAAAAGCAAACTTACAAGAGTATGGTATCATTTTTATCTTTAGAAAGTTAACTACTGTTTAAAAAAACCACCACCACCACTTGGTGTTACTGAGTATGGGATAAAATGACCACATGTGTGTATTGCTCTGGGAATAAAAATTGGAACTACCTTTTTGAAAAGCAAGGTATAAAACTGTTAATGTGTAATCTCAATTATATATTTACTCTGGTGATATGATTATAGATAATGCCTACTGTTAATTCTGTTATTTCCCCAGTTTTCCATAGTAAGTATGTATTTGTTTTGTAATTAAAAATTACAAATGTTAATTTTTTTGTAAATTTAAATTTATGTAAATATAAATTTTTTTCAAGGCACATCCAGACCTTACCATTATACCTAAGATAGAAACAGTCGTGAATTTTAGTTTAATAGAATTGCATCTTATTTCAGGTTAAAGAACTGAATCATTATCTGGAAGCTGAGAAATCTTGTAGGACTGATCTAGAGATGTATGTAGCTGTTTTGAATACTCAGAAATCCGTTTTACAGGAAGATGCTGAGAAACTGCGGAAAGAATTGCATGAAGGTAAATATATATTCTGAATATTTTTCATCTCAGTCTCTGAGAGAACTATGTAAGTAAAATTTATGTTGATTAATAACAATAACAAATCCTAAAATACCAGTCCAGCATGTTAGTGATTCAGTTTAAGCTTTGCAGTTGATTTGAACGTTCTCATGAAAAGCTGGAGATGTGAGGTCTACTAAAGATACTCGGATTGTTAATGGCTTCTCTTTCTTCCAGGATGCCAGTAATAACAAGACATGAGGGGCTGGCCTGGTGGCATAGTGGTTAGGTTTGTGCACTCTGCTTCTGCAGCTCAGGGTTTGCAGGTTCGGATCCTGGGCTAGGACCAACGCACCACTTGTTAAGCCATGCTGTAGTGGCATCCAATATAAGGCAGAGGAAGATGGACATGGATGTTAGCCCAGGGCCAATCTTCCTCAGCAAAAAGAGGGGGATTGGCAGTGGATGTTAACTAAGGGCTAATCTTCCTCACCAAAAAAAAAAAAAAAAAAGCCAAGGTGTGAGCTCTGGGCAGAAAGATAGTAGGGCTGGGAACTTCTGCTTAAACTACTTTTGCCCCCTGGCCCATTTTGATGGAGGTGGATTAGCAAAAGTGAAAATGGGTCAGAGAGGGCAAGCAGTGTATTCTGCTGTCTTTAAGGAACATCCCTGTTTATAAGGGACAGTTGGATTTCACTAGCCTCATCACAGAGTAAGGCAGAAATTGACTCTTTTCCCAGGACAGAGGAAGAAGTCTTATCCTTTCCCCATTAAAAGAAAAATATACTTTTGTCTTTAATTCTTTTAGTGATTCCCATATACCCAGGGTTCTTAACCATTATGTGTCACGGACTTCTTTGGCAGTCTTGTGAAGCCCTCTCAGAATAATGTTTTTGTTTTGTTTTTTTTTGTGAGGAGGATTAGCCCTGAGCTAACATCTGTTACCAATCTTCTTCTTTTTGCTGAAGAAGACTGGCTCTGGGCTAACATCTGTGCCCATCTTCCTCTACTTTATATGGGATGCCACCACAGCATGGCTTGACAAGTGGTGCGTCGGTCTGTACCCGGGATCCGAACCCGTGAACCCTGGGCCGCCAGAAGCGGAGCACGCAAACTTAACTGCTACACCACCAGGCCAGCCCCTCAGAATAATGTTTTTAATCCATAAAATACATAAGATTACAAAAGAAACCAATTATGTTATAAAACAGTTATCAAATATGAATAACTGCAAACTTATGATACAGTAATAAATGTGCTATTTTATTAACACATTAAATAAGAAGGTCTAGTAGCAATAACTACTGTAATTTTGAAGTAGTGATATGCATAAATGACATTAACATATGTGCAACAACTGTACTGGGATATGGAAATATCTGTGATTTCTGTTGGTGACCAAGTCATAAGTTTGTTGTATACATTTTATAATTGAAAAAAATGGTAAATTTCAGATAGAGGTTAATGAAAATAAAGATCTGATTTTTCTTCCTCATCCAAATGCATGGACCCCTTGAAATCTTATACTTGTTGTGGGTTATACTAGTAACATATTTTAATAAGCAGGTTTAGGACTGCAGGTTTAGGACTGTAGTGATAGAGTCCTACAATGAATACTTTTAAGTATATCAAATGCTGTGGAAAATATAGCTCATAAATAATTTAGGCTTGCGTATGAGTTAGTTTTTTTCCCCAAATAGTGGATAGCTGAAATTTTATAAACCTACAGAATTATTTTATGAAATGTTACGAAAATAACCCAAAGTTTGAGCAAGTCTTGGCTTTCAGGAAACACTTCAAATGTGATGTTATAGTCAAAAAGACACCGAAACTCTGAAAACATATCCAAAAGAAATAGGAATTTCTGTTTAAACTATGTGCCCCAACCCTTCCAGAAATAGTGTAAGACTACCAAACCTTTCTTCCCTTATCTGGAAAAGTATCTGAGAAGGTTCATTAAAATTAGTAGGGGACAGAGTAATTTCCAGACTGAAACACTCACACCAAAAAAAATAGTGTTTAAATGAAAAGAAGACAGATAAAAACTGAGCAGCAGTGTGACTTACAGCCTAAATTGGGGGAATTAGATATGCAACCAAGTTAGGAGAGTTGTATATCATAGGTGCTAGGCTTGGAAATGTGTTAGGGAGCAGCAGTGCCACAGTCTTCTTAAAAGAAATTGTTCTTAAGTGGGGTTTTGAAAGCTGGTATTTGTTAGGTAGTCAGAGAAGAGCATGACATTCAAGGCCCTTTGTATGTAGTGCAACAAGGTAAGGAAACGTTAAGAAATGTAGCTCAGCAAAATTAGTGTGCAAGAGGCAATGGGGCAAAATGGGAGGTGGGAGAGGTAGACATGGGCCAGACCACAGAGACCTTTTGCTAAGGATTTTGTATTTTACCATATGGGTAGTAAGGAGCCTGTAAAGGGTTTTAAAAATTTTTTTACTTAAATAACAGCTCTATTGTGACATAATTCCCTTGCTATGAAGTTCACTCTTTTAAAGTATACAATTCAGTGGTTTGTAATAGATTCACAAAGTTGTGTACCATCACCACTGTCTAATTCCAGAACATTTTCATTACTCCAAAAGAAATTCTGTACCCATCACGAGTCATTCCCTATTCTCTCCTTCTCCTCAGCCCCTGGCAGCCACTGATCTACTTTCTGTCTCTATAGATTTGCTTATTCTGGACTTCCATGTAAATGGGATTATACAATATGTGGCCTTTTGTGTCTGGCTTCTCTGAAGGGCTTTAAACTTGAGAGTGATAATATTAATTATGCGTTTTAGAATGTTCAGTTTAACAGCAGTGTGGAGGATAGAGAGAGAGGGCAGACTGATGGCAGGAAGAATAACAAAGGGACTACTGTTGTAGTTGTCTACGTCATAGGGCTGTTCTAAGGCAGAAGATGGCTGGGTCATACTACACAGGAGGTAGAGTTAGTTGGCTCTGTCACAGTTGAATGTGTTGGGGTGAGGATAAGTCAGAAGTGTCAGTTTCTCTCTCAGGTTTCTGGCTTGGGTGGCTGGGTAGATGGGCAGATAGGTGTTGTTACCTATGCTGTGGCAGAAGATGGCTGATCTGATGAGTATTAACAATACGAGCATTTACAAAGATTCTTTGACTTATCCTGAGAGGTCAAAACTAGGTGGGCCTACGAAGGATTCCTGGATCACAGATTTATCAGAATATATTAAAGACAATTAGGAGTGGTTACTGTACCTTTGGCCTTTAGAGCAACATTTCCCGAAGTGTATTCCCTAGAATACTTGTTATGTGAGTGGCCCTGTGGAAAGGATTTTTTTGCCAAATAAAATTTGGGAAATACTGTATCATGTATCATCTTCCAAGAGAACATAGATATCCTTAAGACCCTGAGCCCAAAGTTCTGCAATAAAGAAATCTTTACAAGTTTATTTAACCCTGGGTTTTTCTAAAACTTACTAAACACAGAAATCTTTTTTTCACAAGTTCCTATTCCTAGGAGCACACTTTGGGAGACTCTGCTTAGAGGGATGGTGTGGGGACAGCTGCCATGTCCTATGACAGGTTGCCCCTTGGTTCTTGTCAGAGGCAGAATCCCAGACAGAATGGACCATTGGCCAGACTAGTCTAGTAGCCTTGTGTTAAAGAAATTGCCTACCATTAAAATTCAGTGTTTTTGGTTGGGGGATTCCTAAACAGTTTGCCATCTCTTGGAACAAGAGCGACAACAGCACAACCAGTTAAAACACACATGGCAGAAGGCCAATGACCAGTTTCTGGAATCTCAGCGTTTGCTGATGAGGGACATGCAGCGGATGGAGATTGTGCTAACTTCAGAACAGCTCCGACAAGTTGAAGAACTGAAGAAGAAAGATCAGGTGAATAGCAGTTTTGTAGGACTTGTTGCTTTGTTAATAATACACCACCCTTCCCTGCCCCCCTACATGTGATTGCATTACTTTATGTATATTAGAGATTGACTTCACCCTGAAACAAGGTGATGTGTGCCATTTCAAAAAACATAATAGCTGCATTTCAGGGATTTTGTTTTTCAACTTTAGAAGTGGCCTTATCTGGGGGAAAAAACTGATTTAGAAATGGTCCTCTTCAGAGAATGAATAGTACATATTTCTGAGAAAATCTTTCTCTATAG
Source organism: Tapirus indicus (assembly GCA_031878705.1). NCBI lineage: Eukaryota > Metazoa > Chordata > Mammalia > Perissodactyla > Tapiridae > Tapirus > Tapirus indicus. Next base: position 12,149,291 of record CM062932.1, read on the forward strand.
TTCTGTCCAGTTCTCCTAGGGCTCCTGAATTGTGTTAATCCAGGCCAAGTCTTCCATGACACTGCTCTAAAAGCCTTAGAGTGGGAATGGAGAGTCTGAGCGATATGAAAAGGCAGGTGTCTAGTGTGCTGCATACCCAAGATCCTGTTTTCTCCTTATGTTTAAAAAAATATATTTAAATTACATTAGCAATACACAAATACATCCTCATGTTAAAAATATTTTGTTTTAAATACAAAATGAAATAATAAATGTAAGTGAAAATCTCCCTTGGCATCTCCCATACCTGCCCTCGCAGAAGTAACCACTTATTATAATCAGAAATAGTCAGTTTGGAAGATAGTCTTGCAGACCATTTCTATGTCTTTATAAGTGTATATTGTTTTTTTTTCTGTACAACTGCTATGATAGTATAAGTATTTATTTTATAACATTTTTCTCATAAGTATTGTCTTGGATATATTTTCACATCAGAGATGTGTCTCATTCTTATTCGCTGGTAGCATGGTTGTGCTATAATTGACTTAATCCTTCTTATAATGGGCATCTAGATGGTTTCCTTTTTTTTTGGTCATTTCAAACAGTGTTGCAGCTAATATCCCATACTACTTGTATTTGTGTGCAAATATTTCCTTAGGATAGCTTTGTAGAAGCTTTTCTAGGTATTATAAGAAATATTTTAATTTACCTGGTATGACTTAGGTTAGATTTTGTTTTTCAGAAGTTTCTTCCCTTTTAAATTTCTTTTCTGTCTCTCAATTCTGACTCATTCATCTTGTGTGTAGACACAGTCAGCTTAAAGATTTAGATTCTAAAGCACAGATCTATTCATGCCCCTCCTGCTGCCCATTGAAACAGTATAAACACCTAAACTGGTCATTTAAGGCCTGTCTTAACATTTACTGAGCTTTTACTGTGTGCCAGCATTGTGCTAAGGCTTTATTGAAAGCGTTACCTCGTGTAGTTCTCAAAACAAACAAAAACAAAACTCTCCAAATGAGGTGGAGACTAATGGCAGATCTGAGGTTTGACCCAATCTCTGATTCCAGAGTCTAAACACTTAATCCCCACCCCTTTCCATATCCCTCACTTCTCATGTACCTCCCCTCTTTTCAGTCACATCAGATCATTCAGTATTCCTCCACATGCCTGCTCTTCTGTGCCCCTGTACCTTTGTATGTGCTTCCTTTCTCCCTGGAACCCATGCTTGTTCCTCATGCAATTGGCAAACTCATCCCTTCAAGATCCAGATGAAATATTACCTTCTCTGGGCCCCCTTTTCAGATGAAGTCAGTCATTGTGAGAAAACATAGAGTATTGTAATCACTTGTATCTTTGTCTTTTCCCACCAGACTATTTGGGGGTGCATTGAAGGTATCTTATTCATGTTTGTTGAGTGAATTATCACATCATCTTCAACCATTCCTTTGTATTTCATATAAATTTATGCATTTCTAATGGATATGTAATGTCATAACCTTTTCCTGTTTGTTTTCTACAATAATCTGAAGGAATGTTCTATGTACATTTTCTTCCTTTGATCATTTGAAGAAGAAGGAGTGGTTTGCTTTCTTGTATTTTGCCTTTCACATTGTATACTTCTCTTGGCAGCTCTTTCCTGTTTTCTCCTTTATACCAGGGTTCATACTTTGTGCCTATAGTATTAAAACATCTTGTTATGACCAGATGTCCTTCGATGGGATTACAAAACAAACAAACTTGTGTCCAGTTTTCTATTATCATAAAGCTTTGTTCTTTTTTATTTGTTTTGAGTAAAGAATTGTATGGATCATCAAGTATAGATTACCTGGATAATATATATATTTTTTCTTCCTAACTTGTAGGAGGAAGATGAACAACAAAGACTTAATAAGAGAAAGGATCACAAAAAAACAGATGTTGAAGAAGAAGTAAAAATACCTGTAGTGTGTGCTTTAACTCATGAAGAATCTTTAGCCCAGTTGTCAAATGAAGAGGTATAGTGAATCTATAATTAAAATCATCATATACATGATGTTACCATTTTTAGGTTCTCATATATCAGTCAGTTACGTTCTTCATATGGGAAGTACATAGCTACCAGCTGAAAATTAGATAAAATCATGATATTTATTTTCAATTGTTTTTATGCTATTGCAGGTGGTACTATTTGAAACATGTTGCAGTTTCTCTCACAGTCTCTGAAATAATTAGATACTCTTTTTTCCAGTGATTCCAAAATTAAAACATTAGAAAAAATCTTCAATATCTACAAAATCATTTTCGATATGAATAATAAATATTGCTAATACTTCAAGCTTTTTGTTTAAAAGAGATTATATAAAGTATTGAAACACTTAACTCCTATAGCATATATGTGAGTAATAACTAGTGTTAGTTTTAAGCCCTGAGAACAGTGGGTGAGATTTGGCAGATTGTGATGGTGTAGTATAGGACATTTCAGGTATTGGGAATGGGTAGAGTAGAGAGACCTGGAGGTGAAAAGTATAGGGTGGTGTTCCCATGGCCTCCTCACCTCTCATCCACAATGTGGCAGCCTCTTCATTAGGTTTCCTGTCTTCAGCCTGTCCCACTCCACTGTACCCTCAGCATTACTGTCAGATTCATTTTTTCTTAAGTGCAGGTGCAGTCAGGTCATTCCTCTACTCAAAAACCACCACTGACTCCCATTACCTACATAATTAAGTACAAATTCCTCACTCAGACAGTCAAGGCCCTTCATAATATGCACTCTGTTTTAGCCACATTGGTTGTCTTGTTGTGCTGCACTCTCACCCTTACATGTTGGTTCCTTCACCTGGACTGTACCTCCCTCTGCCTTTCTGAGTATTGAAATCCTTCTATTCATCCTTCAAGACTCATGTTGATATCTCCTCTTCAATTAAGGAAATGCTTCTCTTATTGCCTTTAGGATAAAAACTAAAAAAGGTCCCTAGCTTGGCATACCAGGGCCTTCACAATTGAATGAGACTTCTAGCCTTGCCATGCTCTCCACTTCATCATGGCCAGACCTTTCTACTTACTCATGTGCCTTGTTTATTGTCCCTGCTGTTTAGAATTCCATACTCACTCCCCCACCCCTTCCTCCTCTCCCAGCCTGGTGAACCAGTTTCAGTTCAATTGGATGAGGATCTTTTCTCTCTTTCAAAGTCATCATGTTTCTGTTTAGTTTGAAGATTTACTCTGAGTCATGTATAATCTACTTCCTGGTGGCTTATATTTTCATGTTTATGAATTGTTGACATTAAAAGATGTTTTAGAAAATCCTAGTGGACATTGAAAAGTATGATGTAGTTGTTTTTCTACATTCTTGGTTTTGGATCATACACAGTACCACTTGGCCTGACTCTGCTGTGCATTTTTTTAATAGTTAGGCTCCCAGGAGAATGTCTCAATTTTTGGGTACTGCCAAATATTATGTGGTTTCTGTGTCATGCAGTCCTGTGTTCAGGAATGTTTAAAAATGTTTCAGACTTTTCAAAAAAATATTTTAGCAGGAAAATAGGAAAGGGAGATTTGTTGTGATTTATAGTGAAGCAGTTTTCTTACTTTTGATTCTTAACAGATCTATATGATGTTGTGTATAATGTTATTTCCTGACATTTTGAAATATCTTTTAGACTTTCAGATCTGATATTTTGCAGTTTGAATATTGAGTATCCTTGTTTTGTGTTGAGAGTCATGACAGTTTAGCCTGTTGGTTTAAAGTTAATATGGAATGCTTTGGAGACTTAGATTTATTGCTAAAAACGTTTAAAATTTGTAAGACCTTAAATCTTCTTTAACCTAATGCTTAGAATGTGCTTTTCTCACTACAAAGGTAATATATGTTTATTATGGAAAATATGGAAAGTATGGGAAGGTCATATAAAATAAAAATAACTGGTAGGTAATTCTACTAACCACCACTAACATTTTAGTATGTACCTCTCCTTTCCCTTTTTCTTTTTTTGTTTCCGAAGTTAACATCTATGTGTTTGTATTTGCACTTTTTAAACATAATCCAGATTGTAACTCTACATAGTATTTGGTGTACATTTTTTCCCTGTTTGAATCTATCTTTAAATGTTTTGGCACATCAGTAAATGTTTTCCCCAAAAATGGTGTTTAATGGCTGACAGTGTTTCAGCATGTAAATGTACTATAATTCTTTAATCCCCCACTAATTGATTTTTACCTAGATTTTAATTTATAAAGGTGGCTAAGTGATGAGACAGAGAGGTCAATCCCATTGAAAGAAAAGTTTAATGTTATTCACAGTCCCCCTAGAAATGAGAGTCACAGTACACTATGCAGAGCCAAAAGGAGAAGGGCCAGAGTTGATCATGAGGCAGAGGCAAGAGCAAGGGGAAAGCATGGACCACAGCCATTATTGGGGTATTTGAGGGAAAGGCAAGGTAGAGCAGGGTAAACAGCATAGGATTGGCTGGTTTGAGTAATTCCAATGGGCTTTGGGACAAGGGAAATACTGGCTTGGTGTGTAAGAGTTAGATAAAGGAGTTGATTGGAGATAGGGACTCAGGATTGGTTGATTTGTATATGAAAGGCATGTTCATAGGCAAGTTGTTTATTATTGCTAGTAATCAGCTAGCTTGGGAGGGGTAGTTTCTCCCTGCCCAACCAGGCCCCCCAAGTGTCAAAAACATCATAAAATGTAGAAAATAAAAACCATGATTAACATATTAATAGATAGTTAAGTTGGTTCCATTTTTTTACTAATATAAAATTTTTCATTGTTGTAAGTAATGCCATAATGCTATCATGTATAATTCTTCCTTGCACAAAAGTCATTGTGGATTTATCTGATTACTTTCTTAGTATAAGGTCTCGGGAAAAGAACTGCTGAGTTTAAGGGCATAAACATTTTTAAGGTATTAGAACATATTGTTGAATCATCTTTAAGAAACATCATAACAGTTTACACTTCCCCTAGAAGTACATGTTTCTTATGCTATTACCAGCATGGTAGTCCAGTGTTTTCAAAATGGCTGCCACAACATTTCTGCCCCTATCCGCTTCCCTCTTTGGTGTCACAGCAGCACTGTATATGACAGCATTAGATGTTAGCCTCCTTAGTAAGCTAACAGAATGGGTTCTCATTCCAGTTTTTACTAGGATACTTATTTGGGACCTTTGCCATAGCTAGCTTAACATACACTAGATTTGTGTTCCTCAGCCATCTGAATTTCACAGAGGAAAAAATCTTTAAAAAGAAGGAAATGGAGGAATTAACATAAAAGTTGTCAACTTTTTATTATACCGAGTAAGGATATTTTTAAAACATTAAGGAAAAAAAATCTGTATTTCACAGTCTTTTCCAGTTCATAAAAGGAAGGAAGTTTAACAACGAAAAGGAGAAAGGATATTATCTTAAAATAAAGGCTAGTCCTTTAAGTTGAGTAAGTTTAGATTCAAGAAAAACTTGCTGCATTTTCCTTGTTTTCTAATTTTCCCATCAGCTGTGTAACTGTATCATGGAATGGCACTGTGCTTTTTGACTTTGGGAAGGTGCTGCACCACATTTTTTTTTTAATTGAGATGAAATTCACATAACATAAAATTAACCATTTAAAGTGAGCAATTCAGTGGCATTTAGTACATTTACACTGTTATGCAACCATCTCCTCTGTCTAGTTTCACAAACATTTTCATTAACCCCAAAGGAGACCCCATAGCCATTTAAGAAGTCACTCCCCAGTCTCCTTTCACCTCACCCTCTGGCAACCACTTTTTTTGTTTTGTTTTTGGTTGCTATGGATTTACCTGTTCTGGACATTTCATATAGATGGAATCATACAACACGTGACCTTCCGTGTCTGGCTTCTCTCACTTAGTGCACCACATTTAGTATGTTGATTACACCTTGCTTGAGACTTGGTTTCCAGCATACCACATTATACTCATTTCCCTTCTGCTACCCTGGCTATTCCTTCCTCTGTCCTTCCCCAAAATGTTGGTGTTTCTCAGAGTTTTCTGCTCTTGGCCTTCTTCTCATCCTACAGACTCATCCTAGGTGTTTTGGTTTGCTGCTGTGACTTTAATTACCATTATACAGAGGTTATAGCCAAGTCTCTATCTAAAGACTTACATGTCCCTCTATTGGGTAGACATCTCCACTTGAATATACAACAGGCACCTCACATTCAGCATACCCAACACTGAATTTCAGGAGACCTTCCCTGATTCCTTATGTCTGGGCTAAATTCCTCTCCTTGGGCTACCAGAGCATTCAGTGCATAGCTCTAGGCTGTCATTTTATTAAATATGATATTCTCATAGCCTGCTTACTTCTTTATTTTTTTCATGAAACCGTAAGCATCTTGAGGTCAGAGATTGCTCACAGTTGTGTCCTGAGCTCACAGGATACACGTTGTATCTTGCTCACAGTTGTATCCCGAGTGCCTGGTTTAGTGCCCGGCATATAGAAGACACTCAATAAATGTTTGTTCAATGAATATATGAAGGTAGCACATTAATGATTATCATGTGTAACATGGCAAAATAGTTTTAATTCATGGTAGTTTTTCCTCCTTAAAAGTATAGAGAATTGTCTAACTTGGCAATGTATATTTTCACATTTCAGGAGCATTTAGATAGCACCCATGGTTCAGTCCATTCCTTAGATGGAGACTTACTGTTGCCATCTGGAGATCCATTCAGTAAATCAGACAATGACATGTTTAAAGATGGACTCAGGAGAGCACAGTCTACAGACAGCTTGGGAACCTCAGGCTCACTGCAATCCAAAGCTTTAGGCTATAACTACAAAGCAAAATCTGCTGGGAACCTGGATGAATCGGATTTTGGACCATTGGTAGGAGCAGATTCCGTGTCTGAGAACTTTGATACTGCCTCTCTTGGGTCACTGCAAATGCCAAGTGGGTTTATGTTAACCAAAGATCAGGAAAGAGCAATCAAGGCAATGACACCAGAACAAGAAGAGACAGCATCCCTCCTCTCCAGTGTCACCCAGGGTATGGAAAATGCTTATGTGTCTCCCAGTGGTTACCGTTTAGTCAGTGAGACAGAATGGAATCTCTTGCAGAAGGAGGTGAGTTATCTTTCTTTTTGCCCTTTGCTCAGTTTGAGGGATACTGGATAGCTCTGGGATTTATTGTTCATTCAGTAGATAGTCCCTGGAGTTAGTGCATGCACATATTGCCAGCAAGTGGATGTTAACCCATATCCTCTGACACTTGTCATAGTCTGCTTTGGCTATTCCAGGTGATATGACAGAGAAGGGAACTAACGAGCTAATCGCATTAAGTGTGAACTTCTCCACCTGAAGTCACACCTTTGAAGTTGAAGCAGTAGCGAAGTTTGAATAGCCTGAATTTGGTTTGCTCTACAGTTTTCTATAATCTCAGTGTATTCCAAGATTCATACTTTTTCATCTTTCCTTGAGATCTAAACTGCAAATGCTTGTCAGCAGTTGATGCTGAGAATGAGTTTAAGGAGGTGGTGGAAAATATGGGAGAGAAAAGAAGGCAGCCTTTAATGAAGTTAATTCTCTTCCTAATAGTATTTGCAAACTCAGAAGTAAGGTTAGGAGATAAAAACTTAAATATGTATTTGCATAGTGCTTTACAGATTACAAAGCCCTTTCACATACCTCATCTCTTTGAACCTCATGATAATAATGAGGCAGTCAGGGCATGATTGTTCCCAATTTACAGATGAGGGAAGTAGCTCAGAAAGGTCAAGTTGCTTGTTTCCCCTTTGACTTAGTAGCAAAACCTCAGTTAGAATCCAGGTTTTCTGACTTCCAGTGCTTTACTCAGGGCTACTTCTCTTTAAAGAAACTATCGATCAGTAAGCGGAACATTTTATTAAGCTTAAAAGAAACTATTCTTCTTGGTCTCGTGCAGAATATATGTGAGAAGGTGCTACTTCATAGTTTCATACCTACTTTGCAATTGGAGCAGAGGAAATGGTTACTTGGCCCTGGTTCCTCCTCCCCATCCCCTCTCCTGGTTGGGTAGTATTGATTTAAATTGTGAGTGCCACATTGTAGTACCTTTTGCTTGCTTTGTGTTTTCCTCAAATGTAGTGTTTTGTGGCCCTTAGCCTCTTGGTAATAAAGTTGTGTCCCTTGTTTTCCTATCATACTTGTATTGGAGCTAATGACTAAATTTTTAGAATCCGACCCTATGTTGTAACTTCTTGCCATAAGTCCCTGAAGAAATTGTTTACTCTGTGTTCTACTTTGAGTAACATAGGTAAGACTGTGCATGTGTTCCTCAAGTATGTGATGTAGAATTATTTTCTTCTGCCTGATAAGAGTTAATTTTGGTGCTCTTCAGGTACATAATGCTGGAAATAAACTTGGTAGACGTTGTGATATGTGTTCCAATTATGAAAAACAGTTACAAGGAATTCAGATTCAGGAGGCTGAAACAAGAGACCAGGTGAGTTTCTTTTGGGTATTCCAAATTGTGACCTGTTATAGTTTTCATTGGAGGTGCAGAATTAATTGCTTTTTTTCCCTCCCATTTGCTTTATGAAGTATATCCATCTTGTTAAATATGAAATAATCTGGTACATGCAATGTCAGCTACATTTCCAGTGGGAGCAGACTAGAACATCTGCTTTTGTGTGTCTTTGCTTCATTAGCTTGCCCAACACCACCGCAGGTCAGCTCAGCTCTTACAGGAGCACTGGCACATCTCCCTTCCCAACCTGCCTCTCTGCCCAAGGCCTAAAAGTGATACTGTCGTGAGCGTATATACATGGGAAGTGCTTTCTGATATGGAGATTTAGGGAGATAAGAGGTTGACTACTGCCTCTAATTAAGTAAAAACTTAATTGAATACTATATTAATCAGTATTTGGCATCTTCATTGCTTATTGCCTACTTCTTGGCCTAAATTTGTTGAGTTGATTAAGGTTAATTTACACGGTCACAGACATGAAGATTTGGTAGATTTGGTATGCTGAGATTGACAAGTACCCTCCCAAATACAGTACCTAGTAATAGGTTCCTTGATAACATTTAGGAAATAATGTAGAATTTCACGAAAGTAGGCTTGTGACAGTTTATGTAAGGAAAAGAAATTTTTTTTCTTATATTTCCAAATTGTTCTTTGATTGTTATGACGATTGTTCCTTTAGTCTTAAAAATAAAGTTAAGCAGATTAGAATGATAGTTTAATATTTTCAAATGCCATTGGCATTGATTTCCTCCTTATATGCTTTTTTCCGTAGATGATTCAAAGGTAAGTTTCTAAAGCAGTTTGTGAAACTAATATAGTGGGCCTCTGATGTTGTGGCATGGGAATGGGCTATCTTGGATTCCATAGTCACTTCAGTAGACATTGTACCGATGCTTCATCTGTGCCTGGCGTTTTGCTGGGTCCTGGGTATTCAGATACAGATAGAATACAGTACTGCCCATAGGAGCTTTCAGTGTTGCCAGCCAAACCATCAGTTCAATATAGTTTGTTCCCATAGATATACACATGGAAGTAGAGGAGGGGCAGGGGCATCTGACTTAACTTTGGGCTCAGTTGAATAACACTTGTGAGTTACACTAGAGCTAAGTTTGTTTTAGAGCTGGAGTAAAAATTAATTAGGAAAAGAAGCGGGGAAAGGGTGTTTGAGGAGAGGAAAGATGTACAAAGGAAAGAGTTATGAAGGAAAATGACGTGTTTTGGGAAGTATGAATAATTCATGTGGCTGGGCATTCAGGGTGTGTGTGTGTATGTATTATAAAATAACGAGAGAGGAAGCAACAAAGGGAAGGCTTTGATGAGATCACTGAGGGAGGGGTGATTATTGAAGGATTTATATTTTACCCTGAAGACTTGGGGAGGCAATTAGGGATTTTAAGTAAGGAAATAATGTGATTTGATTTTTGTTTTAGAAAAAATTTATAGTATTAGTGTGGATTGTAGATTGGAGGCAGAGGAGAGACTAGAGTCAGGGAGGCCAGTGCCCTAGCCTAGAGAACCCAGGAGGAAAAGCAGATATTTTTAAATGAGATAATGTAAATGAAAAGTGATTTGTTAACTGTAAAGCACAATAGAGTTATTGAATTAGGTCATTCATCTAATTTCTTTCTGAATTGACAAATCTCTGGTGTTTCTCAGGAAAAAAAAGACTTTAAAAAACATTTCTAGAGTTAGGGATTTTTTTCAGTTTATGAAAGAATTCTGGTACTTTCTTTTAATTGACATTTAAAATTGCATAGGTGAAAAAACTGCAGGTGATGCTAAGGCAAGCAAATGACCAGTTAGAGAAGACAATGAAAGATAAACAGGAACTGGAAGACTTCATAAAGCAGAGCACTGAAGATTCAAGTCATCAGGTAAATGAAGGTTTTTAGAATGTGACCCATGGGAGATGACTGGGTTGTTTAAATTAAACAATTCTGAAAACAGTAATATTTCTTTCTTGCCCTAAAGATTTGGCAGTTCTATTTTCCCTCAGATAAAAAGATCTCTTACTGATCTTTCTCTGGTGTCTGTTTTACAGATTTTTTAAAAATAACTTTTGAAATACTGGTTAATGAATATCAGGAGGCTCTGATTCTCCTTCCCCTTTGGTTGTTATTAGGTTTTTCTGCTGCACAAGAAACTTGCTGACAAGCAAGATCCTAATTATCTTTTTGACTTTTAAAAGTATAGCATACATAGAAAAAACCCAAACGTATACAGATATACCAAACATACCAGAACTAACATTTGTGAAACCTCCGTCAAGATCAAATAGAACATTAGCCAGTACCCTAGAAGCCTTCACTTTCCCCCTCCACTTACTACCTGCTCCCCAGAGGCAACCACTGTCCTAACTTTTAACACCATTAGATTGGTTGTGTCTGTTTTATTTTAACAAATGAATCATATAGTATGTATTCTTTTGTATCTGTCTTCTTACATTCAACATTGTGAGATTCCTACTCAGGATGCATGTAGCAGTAATTTGTTCATTTTCATTGTTGTGTGGTTGTACTCTTGTGTGGATCTATCACAGTTTATCCATCTTATTGTTGATGAGTGTTTGGGTTATTTCCAATTCTGGGATATTATCAATAATTCTACTTCAACATTTCTGTAAAGGACTTGTTGCATGTTTCTGCTGAGAATATGACTAGGAGTGGAATGCCTGGGTCAAAATGTTCAAAGTGTATGTCAACTTTAGTAGATATTAATTGCAAAGTTTTCCAAAGTGGTTATATGAATTTGTACTCGCACCAGCAACGTGTGAGAAGAATTACTGTGAGTCCATAGTCTTGACAAACTTCAAGTTTTTGTGTTTTTTTTCTTTTTTAAATTATTTTATTGAGGTCATATTGGTTTATAACATTATATAACTTCAGGTGTATGTTATTATATATCAGTTTCCATATAGACTGTGTTGTGCTCACCACCAATAGTCCAATTTTTATCCGTCACCATATATATGTGCCCCTTTACTCCTTTTGCCTACCCTCCCCACCCCCTTCTGTTCTCTTTATCCATGTGTTTGTTTATCTTCCACATATGAGTGAAATCATATGGTGTTTGTCTTTCTCTGTCTGTCTTATTTCACTTAGCATCTTACCCTCAAGGTCCATCCATGTTGTTGCCAATGGGACGATTTTGTCCTTTTTTATGGCTGAGTAGTATTCCATTGTGTGTATCTACACCACATCTTCAGTTGATGGGCACTTGGGTTGCTTCCACATCTTGGCTATTGTGAATAATGCATTGAGCACAGGGGCACGTAGATCTCTTTGTATTGTTGATTTTATGTTCTTTGGATAAATACCAAGTAGTGGGATAGCTGGATCCTATGATATTTCTATTTTTAATTTTTTGAGAAATCTCCATACTGTTTTTCAAAGTGGCCGCACCAGTTTGCATTTCCACCAGCAATGTATGAGGGTTCCCTTTTCTCCACATCCTCTCCAACACTCATTATTTCTCATCTTGTTAATTACAGCCATTCTGATGGGTGTGAGGTGATATCTCATCGTAGTTTTGAATTTGCATTTCCCTAATAATTAGTGATGTTGAACATCTTTTCATGTGCTTGTTGGCCATCTCTATATTTTCTTTAGAAAAACGTCTGTTCATCTCTTCTGCCCATTTTTTGATCAGGTTGTTTGTTTTTTGGTTGTTGAATTGTATGAGTTCTTTATATATTTTGGAAATTAACCCCTTATTGGATATATGATTTGCAAATGTTTTCTTCCAGTTGGTGGGTTGTCTTTTTGTTTTGTTCTTGGTTTCCTTTGCCTTGCAGAAGCTTTTTTTGACAAACTTTGTTTTGTTAGTTATTTTAATTATAGCCATTTTGGTGGGTGTCTAATGGTATTTCATTGTGGCTTATTTTGCATTTCTCTGATGACTGTTGAGGCTATTTAGCATTTTTCATGTTTATTGACCATTGGGATATCATTTGTGTGTGTGTTTGTGAGAGAGAGAGAGAGATTCCTTCTCAAATCTTATGCTCATTTTTCTGTTGGGTTGTCTGTTTTATTTTTTTTGGTTATTTATTTTTCTGCTTTGTCAGAAGTTCTCTATATGATATTATTAGAACATTTTGGTGATATGTGGTGCAAATGTCTTCTACTCAGTACCTTATGTTTTCATTATTTTAATGGTGTCTTTTGATCAACAGAAGTTCTTAATTTTAATGTAGTCAAATTTATTGATCTTTTCTTTGTGATTAGTGATTTTTGTCCTGGTTTTTAAAATAACATTTTCTTACCCTGGGGTTATGAAGATATTTTCATATATTTTGTAGAAGCTTCATTGTTTATAGTCACTCACATTTATATCTAAAATCCATCTAGAACTGACTTTTATGTATATGCTGTCGATAAGGGTAAAATTTTATTTTTTTCGTATAGATAGCCAGTTCCTGTACCGTATAGTGAAAAGATCACGTTTTCCCCACTGTTCTGCAGGGTTATCTTTATCATCTATCAAGTGAATATATGTGTGGGTCAGTTTCAGGACTCTTCTGTTTGATTGGTTTTTTTATTTTTGTGCCAAATTCTATGCTATAATTTATAGTAAAATTTGCATTTGGTTCTTTTTTTATAGTTTTATTTTTCTGCTGAGAACTGTATTTTCATTCATTTCAAAAGTATTTACCTTTACCTCATGTAGCATAGTTACAATAGCTATTTTAAAGTCTTTGATAATTCCAACCTAGGTCATCTTGGGGTTGGCATGTGTTGATTTTCTTTCCTCTTGAGAATTGGTCACATTTTCCAGATCTTTCTATGTCAGGTACTTTTAGATTGTATCCTGGGAATTAGGAATATCTTATTGTGAATAAAATATTTATCCTGGGTTCTGTTGATCTGGTTAGGTTCAGTTCACAAGTTCTGTCTTGCCTTCTGTGAGTGATAGTTCCAATATCAGTATATGTTTAAAAGGCTTTGCAATGCTGCTTTGGATCTGTCTGTGTACATATAGCTCAGGGGTGAATGTGGGCCTTGTGCTGGTTCATACACAGAATTAGGGGATCCTTTTTCTAGCTCTCTGAGATTACCTCTCTCCTCAGCTCATGGAGACCCTGTTCTGGTGCTGTATCAGAAAGACAGCTTTATCTCCTGTGCTGCTGCAGCTGTTGCAGCTTTACAGCTGGGGCAGCCCTCAGATTAATGCTGGCAAGAAAGTAGGAAAAAACCCCAAATAAATAGTCAACTCACTCCTGTGTGAATTGCTTCTTCCCATTTTGACATTTCCTCCCTAAACTGTCTGCTTTTGGTTATTTTTGAGTCCTCAGGTAGTTGCTTTTTGTATTTTATCTGGAGTTTTTAGTTGTAATTAGAGGAGAGAAAGGTGTCATACTGGGCTTTGTCCATCTTGGATGGCACCAGGTCTCCATTCTCTCATATTTTTGTTTATCAGACATATCTTTTGCTTTCCACCCTCATTCAAGAAGGATACTTCGGCTAACTAGAATTCTGAGCACTGAATGTTATTTTCTTTCAGCACTTTGAAGTTATTATTCCATTGCTTCTGGCTTCCATGTCTCTGATGAGAAGTCAGCTATCAGTCTTATTGTTGCTCCTTTGAAGGTAAAATGTTATTTTTTCCCTGGCTGTTTTAAACATGTTCTTTTTGGCTTTTGTTTTCAGCAGTTTTGCTGTGCTGTACCTAGGTGTATTTTTCTTTGTATTTCTCCTGTTTGAGGTGCACATGGTTTCTTGGATCTCTGAATTGATGTCTTATATCATAATTGGAATATTCTCAGCCATTATGTCTCTTTAAAAAACTTGTTTTTATTGAGATATACATACAGTGAAGTGTATAAATCTCAAGTGTACAATTTGATTAATTTTAACATATGAAAAATTTTACCCAGGCAATCATCACCTGGATCAAGATACAGAACATTTCTAATACACTCATGCTTTTTCCTAATTAGTAAATACTCCACCTGCCTGTACATAGAGGTAGTCAGTATTCTGACTTTTAACACTATGTATTGCTTGTTCTTAAACTTCGTATAAATGGAATCATATAGAGGGTAGCCTTTTGCATCTGGTCTATTTGATCATTATGTCTGTGAGACTCATCCATATTGTTCTGTGTATCAGTAGCTAGATTTTAATGCTGTGTATATTCTGTTACTTGGATATACCATAATTTATCCATTCTACAGTTGAGGGATACTTGAGTTGTTTCTGGTTTTTGGCTGTTGTGAATGAATACATTTTCTAATATTTTTGTATATGTCTTTTGGTGGATATGTGAACTCATTTGTGTATATCTAGGAGTTAAATACAGAGTTTTTGCATAGGCTTATTTTTAGCTCTACTGGCTATTTCCATTGGCCATTATTTCTTCAAATATTTATATATGTTAGACCTTTGCATTGTATCTGCAAGACTTTTTAAACTTCTTTTCTGTATTTTCCATCTTTTTTGTCTTTATTTTCTTCAGATTTGTCTTCTAGTTCACTAATTTTCTCTTCAGATGGGTCTAATCCGTTAAACTGATCCATGGAATTTTTAAATTTAGATAATTAATTTTTTTCAGTTTATTATTTCCATTTGGTTATATTTTATTGTTTCCAGTTCTCTGGCAATTCTAAATTTTGTCTTTTAAATCTCTGAACAGATCAAGTATAGTTATTTTAAAGTCTGTCTCTAATAATTCACATACCTGGATTCATTGTAGATCTGTTTCTATTATCTGTTTTGTTTTTTATTATTTTCTGTTGTTTTTTATCATATCCTTGTGCATTTTTATTTGAGTGCTGGACATTGTATGTGAAAAATTGTTGAAATAATATAAAGCCATTTTCCTTATAAGAGGTAGGCAACTAGTGGTACTAATAATCCTGCATCACCTTAATCCAGTTACAAGAATTGAGATTATATGAAGTCGTGAAGGTTGGATTATTTTAAATTCTTCCCTTACCCTGGGATGTGGGTCTTTGAGGACCCAATCCAAAGTGCAGAGTGTTTTCCAGGGGTCCCTTTGCATAATGGGTCCTGGACTCTTGACTTTTGCCACCCTATCCTGGGGCCCTCACACACTCTGCTCAGCTTCTCAGTGTCACATCTGTTTCTTTTGGAATTGGCACATGCTTCTAGAGAAGAGATGTTCCAGATGCTGCACTCAACTCTCCATGTGTCCTCATTCTGGTCCTTGTCTCCGTGATTCTTTTTTGCCTTGCTCTAATGTCTTCATGTAGATATCTTTTATATTTTTGTCTGGTTTTCTTAATTCTCAATAGGAAGGTTGGTTCACATTGCCTAATCTACTCTGGAAGCAGAATTCTGACAATGATCATTTTTTAAATGTCTAAACAAATTTATTTTGATTTATTTCATAATTCTTATTTATGAGTCATCAACTTTCACATAAACCCATCCTCAGGAACATTACTAATTCAAGGGAGTTTAGAGTTCAGTGATGTTAATCATGTGTTTCTTGCTCTTGAGTAAACCATCTTAGGAGATTGCAGCTGGTTCAGAAAATATTCATTTATGCTTTAAACTGTGTGCTTTTTTGTGGACAGAGTTTCAAAATTGTGATTGTTTTTTTGTAGCTCCTTTACAAATATGTATAACTCGGCCATGTGGATTAATATCTATGTCTAGAGACCCACATAATGCCCTTTGTTCATGTATGGCGGCACGTCACCCTGGGGACTTTTAGTACTGCTTTGTGTTATCTGAAAGGCTGAGGCTTTGTACACAGCAGATGCCTACATATCTGTTGAATGAGTGATGAGTGGGTTATGATGAACTAATAAAACATCAATTCTTGACATTAGATAAGCAGGAGATGGAAGGGTTCTTTTCAGAATAACCAGTTTGCTAACTGTATATTTTCTGTGTATGCATTTTTTTTCCTTTAAGATCTCAGCACTTGCCCTGAGAGCGCAAGCATCTGAGATCTTACTTGAAGAGTTACAACAGGCGTTTTCCCAGGCAAAGAGGGATGTTCAGGATCAGATGGTAAGTTAACATCTAAATAAATGTTAACTATGTTAAATGTAGTGCTTTTTGTTCTATCTTGAAATCATTTTTGATATGACTTAATCTCCCTGACCAAAGTGGTTACTGTCGGGGGCCGGCCTGGTGGCGCAGTGGTTTAGTTCGCTCTTTGGCAGCCTGGAGTGTGCGGGTTCGGATCCTGGGCGCCTGCAGATGCACTGCTTGTCAGCCATGCCGTGGTGGCATCCCATATAGAGTAAAGGAAGATGGGCACGGATGTTGGCCCAGGGCTGGTCTTCCTCACCCACACACAAAAAACAAAGTGGTTACTGTTATGTTCTCTAGGGCATTTAGAACATTAGTAACGGACAAAATTATATGAAGACATTATTCCTTTTTTAAATCTACCTCCTGACCAAAAAAAATTCTCACCTTTAACTTATTTTTCTGATTTGTGGAACCTAAACAGAATAAACTTTTAATTTTCAGTTCCAAATACAACCTAAAAATTGAAATCTCTCAAAGCCCTAGCAGGTACAGCTTGTGCTTTTTCTGGACAGCTGATTTATTTAAAATAACCTCATTAATTACACAGGAGTTATGATAAAACATGTACCATAACTGCTGTGGTGCTGGGGAACTTACAGAAGGCCATCAATTTTGAGAGGGATAGGGGCAGAGAGCTTCTTGAAGAATTGCTGGCTGGAACCTCTGCAAACTAGTTCCCTAGATTTGGGCCTCTCTCCTCACCAGTTTGGCTCCATTTGCCTTGTTCTTCCTTTTTCTCAAAGTTGGAGCCCTGCATCTGATGGCCCTTTGTAGATTATAGCAGAGTTGGTCTTGCTGGAATGCCTTGTTCTTCCTACAGAACTGCCTTTTGTCCAGCTCTTCCCGGGATGACGGGGAAAAAAAGAAGCTCCTCATTTCGTATGGTAATGGTTTGGTTTTGGTTGGCATTGGGTCAGTATCTGAATGGTGTTTGAGCTGATCCCTAAATACTATCTCTGGTCTGTTGGGAAGCGTCTCACCCTAATCATTGACCAGAGTGTTTCATATCTTTTCATTAATTAGAGAATATGAAATAATAATTGTTGATCTAAAAATCACTGTTCAGTGCTGACAAAGTTTCATAGTGTTTAGCATCCTTACACTCCTCTGTCCCCTCTCATCTTTTTCCTTCTTGTCTTTTAAAACCCGTCCGTCCTTGCAAACATTTTTCAGGTTGATTCTACTTGAAGTGAATTTTGCAGGTGACATTGAAGAATTGTTGAAATTAAAGTTGAGGTCCTGTAAACTCTAATACCTTACCATTTTCTTGAAATTACCATTACAGGTTCTTATGCTGAGAAAGAAAGAGAAACTCAATTTCTTAAGCCCCTTCAGAGAAGAGTAGCTGTGGTTGTGGTTGAGATCTTAATATTTCCCCTTAACTTTTTATTTTGAAAAATTTGAAACTTAGGTTTATGGAATGACCACTCAAAAATCTTCACTTAGATTTACCAGTTAATATTTTGCCACATTTTTACATGCTTGCAATTGTTTCTGAGTCTCTCTCTCTTTCATATATATTTATATTATATATGTATATATGATTTTTTTCTGAACCATTTGGAATTAAGTTGCAGACAAGATGACACTCTTATTAAATATTTCAGTATGTATCTCCTAAGAACAAAGAAGTTGTTCTACATAACCATAATACTATTATTACATCCTTAAGATGTAACCATTGTCCCCAAAAGTCCTTGATTGTTTTTTAGTGGTTTTAATTTTAATTTTTTTCTTTATATTTTTTATTTTTGATGAGGGAGATTGGCCCTGAGCTAACATTTGTGCCCATCTTCCTCTATTTTGTATATGGGATGCAGTCACAGCATGGCTTGGTGAACGGTGAGTAGGTCCATGCCTGGGATCCGAATCTGTGAACCCCGGGCCACCAAAGTGGAGCGCGCATACTTAACCACTATGCCGCTGGGCATAATTTTTTGTGTGTGTGTGAGGAAGACCAGCCCTGAGCTAACATCTGTTGCCAATCTTCCTCTTTCTGCTGAGGAAGACTGGCCCTGGGCTAACATCCGTGCCTGTCTTCCTCCACTTTATATGGGATGCTGCCACAGCATGGCTGACAAGCAGTGCGTCGGCGGGCGCCCGGGATCCGAACCGGCGAACCCTGGGCTGCCAAGTGCTAACTAAACTGCTGCGCCACTGGGCCGGCCCCCTGGCCATAATTTTTTGATCAAGGAATCAGTCAAGGATCACATATTGTATTTTGTTGTCATGTCACTTTAATTTCCTTTAATATAGAACAGTCACCCACCTTTTTTTTTTTGGCTTTATGACTTTAACATTTTGTAAGAGTCTAGACCAGTTGCCCTGTAGAATGCATTTGTCTGATTACTTCCACATGATTAGATTCAGGTTAGACATTTTGGCAAGAATACTCCTTAGATGAAATGATTCCCTGGGAAGTTCATAACATGAAGGGGTGTTATGATGGGTGCTTCTGTTACTGGTGATGTTAAGTTTGGCCCCTTGGTTAAGGCAGGGACAAAACAGTTTCAGAATGACTCCACTAATATTGCTACTAACAGCAAACCTACTGAGTGAAGTGCAGCATTTCTTAGTAGTTCTTTTTGCCCTTGGAATGTAACCCAGGTGAGGGTTTACAGTTTGGGTACTGTGTTCAGAAGTTACTTGAATTGATTTTTCTCTCTGTGGTTGTGTTATCAATTTGATATAGGTTAGCTCCATTTTTTTCTGTTTGTATTATATTTTTGCATTTTCTTTCTTTTTCCTTTTTTGGTTTACTTTCTTTTTTGAGTTTGTGACATGGTTCATAAGTCAAAACTATAAAAATGTATAAATAATCAGAAGTTTCAATTCTGTTCCCTATCCTGTTCACCCTGTTCCCATTCACTCCCATACGTGATCATTTCAAGTTATTTTATGTTTATCCTTCTGTTCTTCTCTTTACAAAAATAAGCAAATATATACATATTCTTCTTTCCCTTCTTTCTTATCCAAAAGGTAGTGAGATGCTAATATTTTGTTGTAAATGGGTTGAAAGTGAGCATAAAGCACAACTGATTTCAGTCTAAATATATATAAGAGCCAGTAGAATTAACCAAAGTTTATGCATGACCTTGCCCGCCTGCCAGCAGCCTATTTGTCTTTCAGGATGCAGTGATCACCTTCTCTGGGAAATGTTCTTGAACCCTGTCCCCTAATTAGGTCCCCCTTTGTCCTTCTATCATTGCTGTACCCATTCTCTGTCATAGCACTGTAGTACAGGTGAGTAATTTGGGGTTTACTTGTCTTTCCCTTCACTGCACCATGAGCTTCTCCAGGGCAAAGTCCGTCTTTTCTCTCTGTATTCCCCATGGGCAGCAAAGCGCCTAGCATAGAGTAGTAGCTGCTAAATCAATGTTGGATGACGGAGTAATCTCCATTTATGTATACATTCAAGTTAGATGACTTAGTACTAAAAATTAGCAGAAATTAAATACTTTTGCAGAATTTATCTTATACTCAAGTTAGCTGGAGTAACTTGTATACAGATACAGATTCATATGAAATACTCAAATATTTTATACATCAGCAAGCAGAAGTAGGAACATGTCCCATTTTAAGAATGAGCTATTTAAGTGTCTTGTATTTCCTAAGCATCAGTTCTCTTGGTGACTTCCAATATTTGGGGTCCTCGGGCCATTCACAGTGACCCTGAGCTTGAAGATATGTATATGTAACGAAAGATGAAGAGACTGCTTTTGGTTTCTCCCTACTTCCTATTGAATGCATGCTGTGAGGGGATAGGAGTGGTCTTGGAGTATGTGGTCTATTTCATAGAAGTCTTGATTGTGTCAGCCACTTCCATTGAGCTGAAGACACTGGTCCTTCTGTAGTCCAGGGATATGCGGAGAGAGATTCAGTACTTTTAAGCTGTTGGTAAAAACAGTGGAGAGTGAGCCTCAGGCATTTGCTTCATTGCTTGTCCCCTTGAATATATGTAAAGGCTGCAAATAAAAAAAATCTTCGAGCTGCTATTTGTAAGTCTTACAGAGCTTAATTATGTACCCTCCAGCCTCAGCCCTCATTTAGTTTGGCCTTGTTTTTCTCTGGTGCAGCTAGCAGCAGATAGCATTTACCTTTCTGGCTGTGCTTAGTATCTGTTTCTATTTTAGGCAGTGCTGATGCAGTCACGGGAACAGGTTTCAGAAGAGCTGGTGAGGTTGCAGAAAGATAATGACAGTCTTCAGGGAAAGCATAGCTTGCATGTGTCATTACAGCAAGCAGAAGACTTCATTCTCCCGGACACTATAGAGGTAACTTATTTTCCATATAATGGAAAATGTAAACAAGTACATTTTCTGAAATGGCTACAAATTCTTCTTTTTTAAAACAGGCTTTATTGAAATATAATTGACATACCAAATAATTCCCCCATTTAAAGTGCACAATTCAGTGGTTTTTAGTATATTCTCAGACGTGTAACCATCACCACAGTCAATTTTAGAATATTTTTATCACCTCAGAAAGAAACTCCTTACCCTTTATTCCTCCACTCCCAAAACCTTAAGCAACTCAAATCCACTTACTGTCTGTAGCTTGCCCTCTTCTGGACTTTCACATGAATGGAATCATACAATTTGTCGTCTTTTGTGTCTGGCTTCTTTCATGTAGCATACTGTTTTCAAGGTTCATCCATGTCATAGCATGTATCACTACTTTGTTCCTTTTTTATGGCTGATTAATACTCCACTATATGGATATTTTGTTTATCCATTCCTCTGTTGATGAACATTTGGATTGTTTCCACTTTTGGACTATTATGAATAACATTGCTGTAAACTTTATGAACAGGTTTGGGTGTGGACATATGTTTTTATTTCTCTTGGGTGTAAACCTAGGCGTGGAATTGCTGGGTCATAGGAGAACTCTGTGTTTAATCATTTGAGGATTTCTCCACATCCTTACCAGCACTTGTAGTTATCTAACTTTTTGATTATAGCCATCTCAGTGAGTGTGAAGTGGTATCTCGTTGCGGTTTTGATTTGTATTTCCCTAGTGACTAATGATATTGAGCATCTCTTCATATGTGTATTGGCCATTTGTATATCTTCCTTGGAGAAATGTCTATTCAGATCCTTTGCTTACTTTTAAATTGGGTTATTTGTGTTTTATAACTGAGTTTTAAGAGTTCTTTATATATTCTAGATATAAGTCCCTAATCAGGTAAATGATTTGCAGGTATTTTCTCCCATTCTGTGGATTGTCGTTTTTACTTTCTTTTTTTTTCTGGTGAGGAAGATTGGTCCTGAGCTAACATTTGTGCTCACCTTCCTCTATTTTGTATGTGGAATGCTGCCACAGCATGGCTTGATGAGCGGTACATAGGTCCGCACCTGGGGTCCAAACCTGTGAACCCCGGGCTGTTGAAGCAGAGTGCATAAACTTAACCAGTAGACCACCAGGCCAGCCCCCTTTTCTACTTTCTTGATGGTGTCCTTTGAAGCACAAAAGTTGTTAATTTTGATGAAGTCCAATTTACGTATTTTTTTCTTCTGTTGCTCGTGCTTTCACTGTCGTATCTAAGAATCCTTTGCCAAATTGATGGTCTGTAAGTTATTCTTGCAGGACCAGATTGAGAATGCAACAGAGATTAAATGTTTGAAGGGGATGCCAAGCTGGCTCCTTGTGATGTTTGTTTTTCTATTTAGCACTTAAAGGGTATATCATATTCACCTTCCTCCTGTTTTCCAATAACTTGTATGATACTTTTGGTCACTTCTGTTCTTCAGTGATCGGGTGAACCTGGGCTACAAAACCAGAATTTTCCCTGAGACATTCATAACTATCTCCTTAACTTTCTCCAACCTTTATACCCATACATTTTTAAACCTTTCAGCATATTAAAAAAAATACCATTTTAGACCCAAGTAAGCACTATAAACAGTATAGGCAAAGATGAGATTTCTTAGAGCAATTTTCAAAACAAAATAGAAAAATGTTACTTGTAAGATCCTTTTGTTCTTTCATTATTTTAAAAAAATGAAATCATAATTGTTAAAAATTATTTAAAAATCTGGGGCCAGCCCGGTGGTATAGTGGTTAAGTTCGTGCACTCTGGCGGCCCCGGGTTCGCAGGTTTGGATCCTGGGTGCAGACCTAATCACTGCTTATCAAGCCATGCTATGGCAGCATCCCACATACAAAATAGAGGAAGATGGGCATGGATGTTAGCTCAGAGCCAGTCTTCCTCACCAAAAAAAAAAAATTAAAAATCAAACATTACAGAAATTTAAGGTTTTTAATTAACAGTTTTCCCTAAACCTACCCTGCAGATTCAACCTCTACAATTTGGACCTCAGTCTTTTTTCTTTTTTCCTGTATACACATTGACATTACTGTTTTGTGTTTATTTACTCATTTACAAGGGCTCCATTGCCTACCTTGCCATCAATTTCTTGCTCTCCCCTTCATCCCCCTACCCTCCCTCAACTTGTGGTCTTAGCTCACATTACTGGCACTCTTGGGAGAGCTTGCTCTCCTTTCTGAACTGGTGACTGATTTCATCAAAGAGAAGGTTTGGGGGAGCTGTCTTCTTTTGCTATCAGCATACCACTTTCCACCTCTTAAACTTTTCTCTTTTGGCAGGAAAGATTCCTGTCTTCCCTTCTCTAGGGACTTTTTATTTCTAATTAAAAAAAAAAATTCCAAGAATCCGTGAAGGATGTAACCAGTCTAGCCTGTAAGCCTTGATTCTTAGACTTGCTTCAGTAATAAATGTTAGGAAAATTTTCTAGTTACAGTTTTTTAGTTACTCTTTTTTTCTGCTGTTCTTTTATTTATATGCATTTGGTAGTTGTCTAAGAATCCCAGTTTTTACTTTAGAGTTGCTTTAGGATATAATTGGGAGTATTTTTTTTTAAAGACTACTAAAATTTAGGGAAAAAAATAAAATAAGATTTAAACTGAATTTATTATAGAAAAACAGCTCATCACCTTAGAAAGCCACTCTTTGCCATACTTGCCTCTGGCCTAACATAGTACTTTGCTCGTGGTAGATGTTCAGCAGGTGTTTGAATGAATAAATAAATTTTATCCTCTCAGAGTTCACGCTTGCTTCTGAGTTTCAGTCTTTTTGGTCCTCATATCCTAACTCCGCTCAAATTTAAGCAAGTAATAGTAGAAGCTCCTAAGCTATTCATTGTGAATCTCACATTGTAAGTCACTTAACATTTTTATTTTTCTGCTTATGCAACAGTTTTCAGGGAAAGATACATGTTCACAATACACATTATTGGCTGGAAACGTTGTCTTTTATCTATAACATAGTGAATGTTAACATGCCATGGCACCTGCCCCTTAAAGCCCCAAGTTGGTTGGAGTTCAGTCTTAATTTTTGAACCATTTAAAACAACATCTGAAATTCTGGTTGCAGAAAATCTTTAGCTTCTTTTGTGTATTTTCTTTCACTCTCACAAACCCAATAACCATTTGTTTCTTGAATCTAGGCGCTCCGGGAGTTGGTATTAAAATACCGTGAGAACATCATTAATGTGCGGACGGCAGCAGACCACGTGGAAGAAAAGCTGAAGGCTGAAATACTTTTCCTAAAGGAGCAGATTCAAGCAGAACAGTGTTTAAAAGAAAACCTTGAAGAAACTCTGCAGCTAGAAATAGAAAACTGCAAGGAAGAAATAGGTGAAGATAAGACTGATGTAGTTTAGAATTGGAGGCACTAAATAAAACTTTTTTCTGATTGTGAGAAGTAGTACATGGTCATGGAAAGTGAAAAACAGAAAAGTATAGGGAAGAATTAAGTAAGGACTCAGTCCATTTTTCCAGATGTTCTGGAAATATATCCAGTAATTAGGAATAAAAAAAACCCCAAAAAACTCATTGTATTTTAGGAGCTCTGATGGCCTCTCTTTTCAATTACTACTAATAGATAGGAAACTCAGTGCTTGAACCCAGACCAGTGGGGAACAGGATTAGATGGGTGGCATTTCCTTACAGAACTTTGATGTGTTAACATACTCCTGCTGAAATTAGCTCCACCCCTTCGCCACCGCCCCCAGAGTTAGATGTGGGTGTTTGATGTAGAGGTAGTTTATGACGTAGTATTCATTCATATGAACTCTGCCTTTACCTGAGCTTGATTGATTGGTTGGGGATAATTTTGAGAAAGGAGTGTCATCCCATGTCCCTGCCCCACCATGTTCAGTATATATTTGACTCCTTTCACTGTATGAGATTGAGCTTATGGTAGAAAGGGATGTTTTAAGAATAAAGTTTAAATGCAAAATCAATAAATGCTAACACTTCTCTATCTTTTTTCTTTCTAGCTTCGATTTCTAGCCTAAAAGCTGAATTAGAACGAATAAAAGTAGAAAAAGGACAGGTGAGTTTCATAATTCTATCAGCAACCAGTAGCTATTTATTGAATCCTACTGTGCTAGACCCAAAAAATAAAATATAGTTAGGACAGTCTCTGTCTTCAAGGAACTTCTTTCTAGTGGGAAAAATATAAGTGGGGTAGGGGTGTGTGATGATAGAGACCATTTATTGAGAGGCTGCTCTGTGTCAGGCCACGTGTTGACTGGAGGAGGTGCAGGGAAGACTAAAGTGTGACTACAGCCTGGAGTTTCCACTGTAGTGGGGAGACAGGCAAGGCGTGGTCATGACATGATATGTACTTAAAGCTACAGTAGAAATATGTGCAAAGTCTTTTATGAACAGGAGACGATGGCTGGCTTCGAGTCCTATTCTCTTAGACAACACTGACACCTTTGGTTGATGACCCCATTCAACTCCTTGGCCTCATTGTTCATTGACTCAATAACCTTAACCTCCACTCAGCCCTTCCTTCCCATATTCTTGGCTGCACCTTTTACCACCGCTGATGTCACACTCCAGCCTCACATTCCCTGACTCCAATCTGCCATCCTTCTGGCTCTTAATCCCATAGGTTCATCTCTCTGAGTACCTCATTCAGACCTTCAATTCCCTGAACTTTTCCTTTTCTCCTGGTTTATCAACTTCCTCATGGCTTTGCTTTCTTTCTAAGCTGCATCTTAACATCACTTGCCTCTTCAACTAGTCTCCCACCAACACCCAAAAGACCCCTGATTCCTTGTCTTTCTGCTGCCCTCACTCAATACTGCCCAACTCTAGATTAATCCCGGTGTCCACCTTCCCTGCCCCAAGCTGCTGATGCCATTGGAATGAATAACAGTGCATGCTCATGCTGTTGGTTGGGCCTCAAGTGCTACTCAGTCAGCCTTCCATTTGTCCTTAGTCGTCTCCCTTCTATTCAGTCACCACTCACCTTGCCCCCTCACTCCTAGCAGATGGTGGCCTTGTACCTGTTATCAGCAGGATCACCTTCAGCTTCCTGGCTCCTCAGTTACATGTTTTTACTTTTCTTCGTAGCCTTCTCTCTTTCTTGTTCCTTGAAAGAAAATGATGACCTGTTTCTGACCAGTCTTCTATCACTGCATATGTGCTTCACTTGAATCTCAATCTTTTCCAGGTGTCCTCTCAGTCTTCCCCTCTCAGTCATGGGGCTTGAACTTCTACCTCTTTATTGGTCTTTTCCATTATGCATAAACATGCTCAGATGTTTCCCGTTGGGAGAAAAATTTCTTTTTGGACTGCACTTCTCTCTCAAGCTATCAATCTTCCTTCTTCCCTTGATAGTCAAGGTTCTTTTTTTTTTTTTCTTGAGGAAGACCAGCTCTGAGCTAACATCCATTGCCAACCCTCCTCTTTTTTTTTTTTTTTTTTCTGAGGAAGACTGGCCCTGGGCTGACATCTGTGCCCGTTTTCCTCTACTTTATATGGGATGCCGCCACGGCATGGCTGACAAGTGATGCATCTGTCTGTGCCCAGGATCCAAACCCGTGAAACCCTGGGCCACCAAAGCAGGGCACGTGAAACTTAACTGCTATGCCACTGTGCTGGCCCCGATAGTCAAGGTTCTTGAAAGGGTAATCTCCACTGCCTGACCTCCCAGTCACTTCTCAACCCACTGCAGGCTGGTTTCTGCCTCCACTGTACTATTGAAGTTGCACTGGCAGAAATTACCTGTGCTCTAAATGTGTCCCATCCTTTCCACTCCCACTGTTGCTTTTTAGGTTCAGACTTCAGTTCTCACCCAGCTTATTGTAACAGCCTAACTTCTTTCCCTGTCTCCAAAATTTATCCCATTCCAATTTCTCTTCATAATGAAACCAAGATGATCTTTAAAAATTATAAACTTGACTGTGTCCCAGGCTGGTTAAAAACTCTGCAGTGGTTCCCTTCATCTCCAGGATCAAGTCCATACTCCTTAGCTCAGCTGGGGATGTCCTGCCTCACCACTGCCTCTCCAGCCTCAGCCTCCCAAGGCCCCAGAACTCTGTGCTATAGTGTAGCAAGAACTTGCCACAGTTCCTGAAGGCTTTTTTTTTTTTTTTTTGGTGAGGAAGATTAGCCCTGAGCTAACATCTGTGCTCATCTTCCTCTACTTTATGTGGGATGCTGCCACAGCATGGGTTGATAAACTGTGTAGGTCCGCATCTGGGATCTGAACCTACCTGTGAACCCCAGGCCAGCCCCCTGAAGGCATTTTTTTTTTTATTATTGATGTCTTAGTTTATAACACTGTGGGGTTTTAGTTGTACATTTTTGTTTATCCGTCACCTTGTGGATGTAACCCTTCACCCCTTGTGTGAAGGCATTTTTTAATACATGTCATCCACTCCCTCTTTTTGGAGTATCTCTCTCCACCTTCTACCCCTTACTAACCTTCTCCTTCCCCTGTAAAATTTTTCATCTTTGAAGGGTCAAATGTTCTCTCTTCAACTTTGCCCTTCCCAACTTTTCTGGCAGAATTAAATGCTTCTTCCTCCATGTTCACATGCGATAATTATTTACATATCTCCTGATTTCTCCATCACCAGGCCTTAGAACATAGTGGGTGTCAAATAAATGTTTACTGAAAGAAAGGTCTTGAAGAATAAATAGAAGATCTGCAGAGACCGAAGGGTGAGAAGAGCATTCCAAGCATAGCCAATGTCCAAGGCCTAGGGAGGACCTGAGAGCTTGGGCGTAATTCTCCAGGCCACAGGCTCCTCTAGGCCGTGTGTTCTGACCTACAGGGAGTTTCTATGAGTTTCAGCTTTTTCCTTCTTAATTTCACAGTTGGAGTCCACATTAAGAGAGAAGTCTCAACAGCTTGAGAGCCTTCAGGAAATGAAAATCACTTTGGAAGAAGAGTTAAAGAAAGAGACTGCTGCTAAGGTGATATACTTGTTGGTAATTTAATAAAAAAGCAGTGCTAAGAATGTAGGATCACATTGTTCCTGTTTTAAAAAGACAATGCTGTTTAGAATAGTGCCACCTTCTGAAAGTTGGCAAGACTCTGTAGAAAGAAAATGAAACAGTCTCAGAGTTGGATCAAATCTGCACACTGCCAGCTATGGAGGCCCATGTCATTGGCCTTACTGCCTTTTTAGGTATTGGGCGAAAAGGGCCCATGAACCAAACTTGGCACCACCCATAGCTAGAAGCACTGCTTTGAAAGTGTCGTTCCATTTGACTATCTATCAGATATTGCACGAACCATATTTGCTGCCTAAATTTTGATTAGTCCAGTTAGAACAGAAGTGCATGAGGCTAATTGTGGGGAAAGTTTCCTAAGAACAGTCTCAGCGAGCTGTGTGGTCAGACCTTTAAGTGTAAAAACACTGTGTACGTGTTATTTGATAGTCTTTTGTTTTTAGAAAGGTTCCCACTTGGTTCCACTGAAGTGTCTCTGTAAGGTAGATTGGAGATTGCTGGGCTGCCTGGGACATATTCATTGAGAGTTTTCCTGGCAGACGCTTGACAGTTGTCCTTGTCAGAGGAAATCCCCAAAGTTTCTATCCCTGTTGCTGTGATAGCTGCTGATCTTAGCAGCTGCTTTTTCATGATAATCACTGTCACCAGGCTGCTGGGGGTGAGGGTGAGAAGTTTGGGGCATGGGGTGGAGTGTGTGCAGCACTTTAATTCCTTTTTTATTCTAGCTTTCAGATTCAGTTCATTTCAGGACATATAAGTAGCTTAGGCAACTGCACCCTTGCCCTGTAGATAAAGGGAGGCTAACAGGATCTAGGAATCTGATGGATACCCACCTGTCTTCTCTAGTTAGGAAACTACAAGTTCCAAGATTTCCTCAGTGATTCTGACCTTTGGCTCTTTGGCATTAATCCTCATTCAGAACTTGTATTTTTTAGGTTACCGTTGAACAACTAATGTTTGAAGAGAAGAACAAAGCTCAGAGGTTGCAGACAGAACTAGATGTCAGTGAACAAGTCCAGAGAGATTTTGTAAAGCTTTCTCAGACCCTTCAGGTGAGGAGGCATTTGGGGAACGGACCCCTAGACAGAGCACCAAGGCACTTTAGGGGATTTGGGTACCCAGGAGAACTTGCCAATCTCTAACTCGACCACTGACAATAGCTAGAGGATTAGAGACTATGGCTGCCCCTACCCCGGCCCCCAAATACCTGCTTGGTTATTCAAGCCAGAAACCAGGATTGTACTTCAGACTCGTCCCCCTTTCCCTTTTCCTCTATACCTTGCTGGTCCTAAAGAGTAAAGTATCAAGTCTTGAGCACGCCATGTATGGCCTCTCCCTCCATTTTGTTCATCTCTCTGCCTCACTACTTGTGGTTCCTTACCCACAGCATGGTATTCCCTCTGGTGAGCCACCCTTGTCTGATCATCCCCTTATTCCTTCCTTTCCAGGCCCCGCTTGGCTTTGTCCTCTCCCATGGAACCCTCTCTAGGTCCCCAAGCTGGGCTACACTTAAAGGTCCACCCCTCGTGCTGCCTTGGCACTTGATGAATGCCTACAGTGACATTTAGCTAAAACTCGCTATAAGCTTGTTTTCTTTTTCCGCCAACTGAACTGTGGGGTCTCAGGGGTCAGGAGTCAGGTCTCATTCATCTCCAGTCCCAGACCTTACACTGGGTCTTGCACAGCAGCTTTTGGGAACTGTTTTTTGAATCTAGTTGTTCTTGCTGCCTCCTTTGTTTGAAGTGACTATTCTCGGTGAGTTAATCTGTTCCAAGTCAGCTAAATCAAAGTAAAGGAAAGAAAATCTAGGCAGGAGCCGCCAGCACTGATTTCACTGTATTGTTTCTCCAGGTGCAGTTAGAGCGGATCCGGCAAGCAGACTCCTTGGAGAGAATCCGGGCAATTCTGAATGATACCAAACTGACAGACATTAACCAGCTCCCTGAGACATGACACCCTCATAGCAGGACTCTAGCCTGCACTTTGGGTTTTTAACTCATCTTTAGAGCAACATTAATTATTATTTAACTCTTAACTGAAGAAGTCACACAAAAAAAGGAAGACTGGAGAAATGCTTACTTCTAGTGGGAGAAGACTGTGCAGCACAGGAACAGCAAACAGCCAGGGTAATTTGCAGCAAAGAGACCTTTCAACTGGGAACACTAACAAGACTCCGGACTTGATTCCAGCAGGTGTGGGGTCAGATTTGGTGATGGAGAAAGTGCTGTTTCCTTGCCTGCTTTATCCAACATTTCCCTACCCTAAAACCCCATCCCAATAGTGTTTGGAATTACATTTTCTGTTTATAGATATTGGAAGAGAGAATTTTCTTTTCCTGTTGTCTAGAGTTCATCAGTAACAGTATTCAGCTAGCAGACAGGTATAGTATGCTGTATGAATATTTTATATTAAAATATGAAGTTTGAGAGCAGGCCATTGGCTAGTGACTGTATTTCGTAGCTCAGTGCATTTTTTTTTTTTTTTTACCATTTTATCTTGTGTTGGAGAACCTTAAATGCTACTGAAACTTGCCTGAGAACCATAAGATGGTGGCAAACAAAACCAATTCAAGAACTAAATTAATTATGAGAATTTGAAAACCTGGCTGGGGCTATATGTAGTAGAAGTTGAGGTTAAAGGAAAAGCACAAGAAACTGTTTGGAAGCACTTTTTCTGCTGCCTGGATGAGTTTCATGGGCCCACGGGTATCACGATCAAGCTGAACTGGCACCATCTACTCTTTTGACAACTCTTTTAGTTTAGATATTGGATCAGTGGAAAAAACAATATTAATAAAACAAGCTATGTCTAACAACATCTAGTATAAATTTATAAATCTGCTTATTTTCAACTCGAATCAATGGGCATGAGTACTATTTGTTTCAAGTGTCAAATACAAAAATGGTGAGAACTAGGTTTGACAGATAACCTATTTTGTAATTTTCTTTTATAATTCAGACCTGGAGTGTGATAATGCTTATAGTGAAGTTGGGGAAAAGCCAGTTAGTATGTTCATCAGTTTGGAAATATGCTCTTTCATTTCTCCGAGTTAGAGTCCCTTCCTCTGTGGAGAAAGCGTCAGTGAACAGGTTGTCTTTGCCGTAGCTTTATGAAGTGTTGCAGAGAGCACAAAGAATGGATTCGTGTTCACTTTTACCTGCTGCAGCACTAGTAGCCAGTGGAAGGCTACACTGTTCATCATACAGGTGGTTCAAAAGTAAAATTGTTTTCAAATAATTTTTGTGATTGGTATTGCAGAACAGCAGGGTATTTGAAAGGAACCTTGTGGGAATTAAGTAGATTGTTTGGCTCACTTAAAGCCACCATCGACTTACAGTGTAAAGTAAATTGTCTTTGTTATAAATGAAGTCGTCATGGACTAGCCTTAAAGATCATCACTCTGTCTTCCATAGGACAAGATAAGGACTACATATCTCATTCCTTGGGTTATTGTAGTCTTGCATTCGTGATTATGAATTTAAAAGTAAATACTAATTATGGAAATAGTGCTATCTAGGCTTGTCATGCATGAAACATTTTTTAAATTGGTTTAAAGTCCCTTTGTATAAAGTACTACTTGGTTTAGATAAAGGAAACAAACATAGGTCTTCGTTAAGTCACAGGGAATTTTTATCAATTCCAAAATGCAATCAGTTTAAATTATGTGTTAAGACTAGTCTTTTGGATAAGCCCCAAGCTAATTTGTTTCAGATTATTAAAATTGGCATCCTAAATCAGGATGGGTAATTCATTATTTTCCTGAGTGAACTGAACTACAACTCCCAGGGAACTGCTCTGCTGAGACTGGGCACTTTGCAGATATTTTTCTCCATAAGATGGTCCTGGGCCAATAAAATCATGATTAGAGAACTGTTAGCGGTCTCCACTGTGGCAGATGCAAACTGTTGGAACCTGTGTTGTTGAGAAAAATACCTAGAAAAACCCAAACTCAGACTCTAGGTTTTGTTAATCTATTTCGGGTATGAAACAAACTACTGTGACACTCTTCTGGTGGGAAACTCTTCTTTAAACTGGGTTTTCTGTATAAATGGGAAAATGATTTAGAAGGTAGGATTTAGCCCTTCTAGACAAAAGATCAGTTGGGTTTCACGAGTGTTCCTGTGCTTGTATTCAGTCTGTACACACGTTCTCGTGCATGTCTAACCTGATTTACCTCTTACCTGTAACCTACCTTACCATGTGGCTTTTAATTGGCAGTCACCCAGCCATTTCTAGGCAGGTACGGTATTACCTTTCAGAACTCATATTGGCAGTTACAAAAAGATTGCCTAAAGCTGACTGAGGACAAAACCATATACTGCATACCAAGTTATTTGTTTCTTTCTCCCTTTGAAGTCCTACACATGACCCTCGTACCCACTGAGTGACACGTTATCAGGACACGGAGCACAGCCAAACTCAGCTCTGAAAGGTAACAGTGCCTGTCAAGAAAGTGAGCTGGCAGTGGCCTTGCAACTGTGGCTCCTGAGCACGGCTCTGAGCAGATTTCAGGTGTAACTGTTAACTGTACTGAAGGTGTGTCCTTGAGAAGAAAACGTTCAAATTAAAAAAGCTGCTGCCTAGTCTACTGTGTGGCCTTTTCCTTTGAATCCTAGGGTTCTGTTCCTCTTCAGAGTTGTATCTCTGGTGCTGCTACTTCAAAATGCAGCTCTTATCCTTGTTCAAATATGGAGAAAACTCAGTAGGGTTCACGGAGATCTGGCAGCTGAAAGTCTCAGGCTTTTTTAATCCTAGACCCTGCTGAATACAGGCACAGACTTGAGCTTATATATAAAGCACATTCCAATTTTTAAATAAAAGCATTTATTCAATAATTATAAAACAAGTAAAATATAAAAAATGAACAGCCACACCAAAGTTCATCCAAAATGCCTCTTTATAAATTAGATAATACTACTTGTTTGTTTTACAATATGAGTTTAAGCCTTGGGTTAACTTCAGGTGTGAATCTGCTGCTGGTGGTGTCAGAAGTTTACATGATTTCGGATATCATTAATTTGCTTCACCATTTCTCTTATGTGTTCACCCCTGTAAAATCATAAAGTCACTCACTTTTGGGAATAAAACAAATGAATAAGTAATTAATATTCTTAAGAATTAAAAATAGTTCAAATATCTTAGAAGTGCTTTGCTAAAATTAACAGCTTAAGGTTTCAGATGGATAGTAATGGTGTTTAGTATTCATTTAAGGTTAGTGGTGGCAAACTTCGGTGCAACTGCTGGAAATATTTTTAAACATATTCATTGGGGAATATCTTGACCAACCAACAAAATCATATTACAAGAAAGTCACTTTTGATCCTCCCACTATACTCATCTCTTAAGTCCCTCTCTATATGGCTCCTGTCCCCATAACTACTTGACTTCCAAATGCAAGTAATCACATCTGGGCAGAGAAAGGTTGATTTTGGCATAATACAAAGGAAAAACTATCTTGCACTAAGAGCTGACGGGTAGTGATACTTACTCCTCCTTCAGGATGGACTGGATGCACTTTCGCTGGTAGGCACTGAGAGTGATGGTGGGTTTTTGAGGACTCAGTACTTTTTCCATCTTTCGCTGTTGATAGTCTTTTTTCATAGTAACCTTAAGTATCAAACAGAACATAGATATTTTGGCTATGGTTTGCTACATATTTTCATAGTATCTATTTTAGTCTGTTCTTTCTACATTTTATAAAATTATTTTCTATAGAACAAACACTTAAAAATAGTACCAAATTTAGCCACCTTGCAACCATTCCTACCTGTTTGATGGCATTGCCCAAATGTCGAAGTTGATCAGGTATCAGCTGTAATTCTCTCTTCATGTCTCTCTCACTATCAGAGAGAACTGGGAGCTGAGAGTGAAAACTGTGAAGTACTTTTTTCATCCTTTAGAAAAGGTAAGCAAACACCTTAGCTTAGGAGCTCTGCTACTGAGGAGGAACACAATCATAACCAAAGCTCCTAATTCGTGAGTCTGGTGTCTGAAGGAGGCCGCCACAGGATGGGTTAGGGGGAAGCATCACTACGCTGTCTTCCCTAACATACCTCAGAGGAGAAGCAGGGCAGTCAGTTCAATTCTGCAGGCATGGTAGTAGTCACCATAGGCCCATTTTCCTTAGTAACACTTAGTACCTGAGTACCTAATAACTCTAGTAGTACCTGAGTGGTGAACTGAATGTTATACAACTCACTGACCTGTTCATGATATCTTCTTGTTTTTCCTTGGCTTCCTCATATTTGTCAGCTAAGCGCTCAGCCATTTCCCGTAGACTTTTCCTAATGGCATAAAAAAACAAAAGACTCTTGGAGTCCACCTTGATAGTAAAGCCAACTAATGTGGTTCAGCATCTTAGGGTGAGATAGGCCCTAAGAGTTCAGTCTTACTGAACTATTGTTTTTTTCCCTCCCTAGTTTTGGTACTTACCTCTCCTCTCGACAATAATTGAGATCTTCTAGTTGTTTCTTTTTTTGGTCACATAATAATTTGACCCTTCAAGAGCAAAAAGAAAGAACTTAATCAGAAGCCAGGTCTAGGCCATGATACAGTGTCAGCTATCAGCCAGGGACTGATGGTATATGAACAAACGCCATCCTACCTCCGCTGAATCTCCTCCTTTGCCAGGTCCTGTTTAAGGATGTACTGTTCTCTGAACACCTGGGTGGCTCTGCTGATGAGCTGAAGACATTCTTCAGGAGGAGGGGCCATATCTTTTTCAGATGATCTTTAAAAAAAGTTTTTACCATTACTTTCCTCACTTGAGTAAAACAACTGAAAATAGTTTCAAGTCATAGCTGCTTTTTTCCCTTCTTTTTACACTTCCTGTTTATCATTCTCAACTGCTTCTATCTATATCTACCTCTTCTCTCCCTCTATTCACTAACTGGTTAAATGTACCCCAAGTTTCTTCCAACTCCAACATAGTAAAACAGATATGAAATGAAATGGCTGAGGACAGAAAGGATGAACAGTCATTATGAAATAGAGAAGGGAATCAGTTCTTAAAACCTATATGCCCCAAATCCCATACTTCAAAAATGCTGGATTTGCAACACTACGTTGCAAAATGCTTCTAATGTGCTTTTCAAAGGAATCCGGGGTTTCAGCCAGAATACGGAGGGGAGACTCTGCCACCTCAACATCTTCTCGGGTACAAAGCAGAGGAGGAGATGCTGGATGGACTGTGCTTCTGAAAAATAAATAAATAAAGTCTACCATGGAGTTATTTACTGTAAGTATTACAGGAAAGCATAAGCCACATTTATGCAGAACTTTGAGAATATAAGAAACTATAAAGTGTTACCTGTATAAAAGTACAAGAATACATGTTTTCTGTCTTGAAGAGGTCACCTTGGGAAGCTATCCTCTTATTCTACTAATGGTGCCATTTGTGAAAGCATTTTGGACTCTGCCACTTCAAATTCTTTTTGAATAGATTAAGGTGGCACAAAAATACAAATTCATCATGGATTCTATTTTAGAAAGGACTTGAGAGCCAGTTATAAGTCAGAGTCACAAACAAATAAATCACTAATTTCCTAGGTATAAATTGATCAAAACCAATATTCAGGCAGATAACTACTGTATATACCATATTTGCTCTATATAACTTGACTTCTAAAAATTACATCCACTCAAATATTACAAATATTCACAATGGCCATTTTAGAAGGCCTGAAAGATTGCAAACTTTAACAGCATCGAGACTTATTTTGAATGCAACAATTCAAATCTGGGAGTTGAACAACATTGCTTTATAGACAACTTGCATTTCAGGGAGTTGGCAGAAACATGATTTGAAGGTATCTAGATAACTAATATTTAAGAGCTTTTTTCCTTTGGGATTCCTGTTTTTATTGTGAAGTAACCTAGCGTGACTGAGTCTTATTTTACTAAAGGTAAGATGGGTTTTTAAAAAATATGCTGAGGCAACAGGCAAAAAGGCAATTTTTTTCAGTGATTTTATTACTTTTGTTTATTCTTGTTAGAGTTTTTAGTTTCTTTTAGTTAAATAACACAGAATTGATAGTGAATTACTTTCCTTTCCAAATGGCATAACTTGTCAATCTTCAGAGAATGGAAATTCTTCTAAGGACAGTAAGTTAGTGGCAGTATTTTGACCTACGTCAGTGTCTAGAAGCACATGCTTGGAACTGACACCCAGAGACTGGGGAAGTCTAGTGTTCAACACTCCGGTGGCTAATTAGGGGCTCCTATTCCTGCATTTATAAAACTCAGAATGACCTTTCAGGGCTGTTGAAAAAGAAAAATGGTGCTTATAGCTTAATATGAGTTCCTAAAGGGGAACGAGGATTATGAGTTCAGCTATACACCACCTTTCTTCCAGAGTTTACATATTCTATGATGTCCCCCTGAGGCTGGCAGAGAGAGAAATGAGGAGCGTGAGTATGGACTCTGGAGTCAGAGGGCCCTGTGTCTGCAGCCCAGCTCGACTGTTACTTGTGACTTCAGCATTTACTTAGTCTCTCTAGCCCTGTGTCCTCTTCTACAAAATGGGGGTTACAGTGCTGTCCTTATGGGGTTGTTCTGATTACAGGAGGCAATGCAGGTAAATGGCTTACTTCTGAGCCTGACACATGGAGCTTGATTAAATCTTGTTATTTTACTATTCTTTTCTACTTTGAAGTAAAGCTCTCAACTCTCAGCTAGCTGAAGGAGATGCCAGAAATCATGCCTAAAATAGATCCTTCCAGAGATGGCAGGAACAACAGAAATATCCACCCTTCCAACCGTCAAGTCAGAAGCCAAAGCATAAACCATGTATCTTCAAGCTGGTTACCAAAGGCATTTTCCCAGCTTAGATTTTGCAGAATTACCGAAAGCTGTGTGGGGAATACAAAATGGGACATACAATAAAGGCCTCAGGAGGCATTCGTAGGTACTGGTGATACAGATCATTGTGGGTCCCAGAATGTCAGGGACGATCCAGAATCCTCGAATCGGAGCTGGCTGCCTGGAAGAACACACAGCCACAGTTAAATGACAAAGCAGCAGATGCAACGGATCCAAAAGCAAAGACATGGCTGAGGGTCGCGGCCTTCTCAGGCCTGGATTAGCAGTTGCCCAGGACATGCTATCAGCGCAGTAACCTCAAAGGTGGGGACTTGGGAACCTGTACTACTTACAGCTCTGATCAGTTTGACACAAGCTGTCACTTCACAGTCTGGAGGCCATTTGACTTTTAAGTCATTCAGGAACCCACAGCTTCCTGGTGCTCACTGTAATCTTAGCAGTTACCATGATACAATGAAGTTAATTCTTTACCTGTCTCTCCCCAACTTGCACGTCAGCCCCAGTCATCTTTGTGTGCCTAGCCCAGTGCCAACCCAGATTAAGTATTCAGACACTACTGACTGAACAGAATTGAAGAGTCTATCTGACATCAAGAATTCCATGCAGCCCAACATCTATGCGACAGGACGAGCATACATCTCCCTCTTCCTTCACCAGGGAAACTGCCAACTGTGGACCTCAGACTGGATCTGTCTTTCTTGCCAACATGCTGCTCTACCTGCCCCTGCTTACTCCACAGCCATGCTCCACAGCACATTTCCATCCCTGGGCTGGTGATGCCATCTCCTCTCACCTCTTCTGAGGACGGCTCCATCAACTCTGTAGTTTCAAAATCTCCCTATGGTCTGTTTACCTTCAGCTTATAAATAAGGTCATAGCTCTTCCATTCAAAACACTCTCGGGGCCGCCCGGTGGCGCAGCGGTTTAGTCCGCGCTTGGCAGCCCAGGGTTCGCCGGTTCGGATCCCAGGCGCCCGCCGACGCACTGCCTGTCAGCCATGCCGTGGCGGCGTCCCATATAAAGTGGAGGAAGATGGGCACGGATGTTAGCCCAGGGCCAGTCTTCCTCAGCAAAAAGGGGAGGATTGGCAACAGATGTTAGCTCAGGGCTGGTCTTCCCCACACACACACACACAAAAAAAACAAAAAACAAAAACACTCTCCACCATGGTTTCAAGCTCTCCTTAACCTTTTCTTTCTCTCCTTCCTTTAGAAGCAGGAGTCTTTAAACATTAGCCTATAATACTATTTCTCCTTCTACATCTCTCATTCACCTTTTTTGGGGGTGGAGGAGGGTGCTGGTGAGGGGGAATCTGGGAGGTTAAAAATTTTTTACTTTATATTTTAGTGTGAAATCTATATATAGAAGAGTGTAGTATACACTCTGTAACCACTTCCCAGGTCAAGAATCAGAACACTGCAGTTACCTAAGACCTCCCATGTGACCCTCCCTTCTCACGACCTTCCACTCTCCAAAGAAGGAATCACTGTTTTCACTATGATACTCATGTCCTTGCTTTGCTTCATAGTTTTCCTATCTACGTATTCATTCCTAAGCAATATTGTTTAATTTCACCTGTTTTGAAATATACATAAATGGGATTTTATTATCTATTTTCCCATTCACTTTTCAACTTGGTATAGTTTGCTATCCTCCTCCAGCCCCAAAATTGTTTTCCCTATGGTCCTCGATGAACTCCCCTTTATTGCCAAATCTAGACCCTTCACCACTTTCCTGTGCTTATTTGATGCCGCTGCCCACTGCCTCCTCTGAAACATCCTCCTCCTTGGTATCCTCGACATCCTTTCCTCCGGATTCTCCTTCAGTCTCTCCGACAGCCCTTTCCTCACGTTTACTTTCTGGACTGGGCTCCTTTTCCTCCATTCACTGCTTGTAAGAAAATGTTGCTCAAGATTCTCTTCTCAGGTCTCCTCTACTCATTCTAGGCCCTTTCCTGGGTGACCTTCACCAGAATCAGGGCTCCAATCCTGACAATTCCCACATGCATACCGTCCTAGCCCAGACCACTTCAAACTCCACACCTACTTGTCCAACTGCCTACTGGGCTCCTCCACTTGGATGTCCGATAGGAACAGAAGACTCCAAGTGCCCCCATTAACACACCTTCTCTCTTACCAAATCCACTCTTTCCTATGTGCCCATTTTTCTGAAGGGTACCACATCTTCTCAGTTATCCCAGGTAGAAACCTGGGAGTCATTCTAGACACTCCCTTTCTTCTACTCATCACATATATACTGAATATCTACCAGGCACTCTGTCAGACACTGAGGATACAGACAGGAGGTGACTGTATACAGTATGAAACAAACACAGATGGTCTCTGCCCTCATGAAACATATATATTCTTGTAGTAGTGACAGACATTAAACAAACACAAACATCAATTGTAATATGTGCTACAAAGAAAAATAATAGGAGAACTCTAAGTTAGACTGGGGAATCAAGGAAAGCCTCTCTGAAGAATTTACATTAAGTTAAGATCAGAAAGAATAAGAGTTAGCCAAGTGAAGGCAGCGAATGGGGGTTGCGACTGGGGAAATGTCTTCCAGAGGACACAGTATGTGGAGTGGCCCTGACACAGGGGAGACTTTCTGATGAACATTTGATGCACTGATACTCTTAGGGGCGAAGGGTCATGTCTTCATGTGAGTGCAGTGAACATACGTGTCTCAGAATTACTGAAACGAACAACCGTCGTCTGTGTGTACGAGGGAGAGACGGTCCTTACCTGCATGGCAATGGCTTCGTACAAAGGATGTGTTCTACAAAGCATTTCTGTTCAGTAGCAAGTTCCTGTAAACTATCCTTATCTTCTTCATCTACAAAGGAACATATTATATAAGTTAACTGACACTTAGATAAAAGTCTCTAAATTAAAATGCTGACCATATTAGTTAAATGCAATTAAGTTCTTGTCTCAGACCATTGCTTCTTAAGGAGTAGGCCTTTCTGATATAGAAACCTCCTTTCCACAGGGGTCTAGATTTCTGCCTCAAGAAGGAAAGTGGATTTTCCATGGTCAAATTTCTAAATGCAGAAATGTCTCACTGAGGACAACGATCCCAGAAGTCATTCCTTTCACAGTCCCTTCCTCACCCACACCAATTTTATTTTTAGCACAGTTTTTTGAAATGTAATTCACAATATCACGCAACTCACCCATTTAAAGTGTACAATTCAATGGGTTTTTAGTATATTCAAAAAACTGTACAACCATCACCACAAAAAATTTAGAATATTTTCATCACCCAAAGAGACCCCCATACCAGTCAGCAATCACTCCCTAGTTTCTGCCAATTGCCCAGATCTAGGCAACCACCACTAATCTACTTTCTGCCTCTGTGGACTTGCCTATTCCAGACCTTTTAAACAAATGGAATCACACAACATGTAGTTGTTTGTGACTGGCTTCTTTCACTTAGCATAATGTTTTCAAGATTCACTCCTGTTGTATCACATATCAGTGCTTCATTCTTTTCTATTGTTGAATAATATTCCATCGTATGGCTATACCACATTTTATTTATCTAATCATCAGTTGATGGACATGGGACTATTTGGCTATTATGATTAATGCTGCTGTGAACATTCGTTTACAAGTTTTTGTGTCGACATATGTTTTCATTTCCCTTCGGTATAAACTCAGGAGTGAACTGCTGACTGGTAACTCTATGTTAATCATTTGAGCAACTGCCAGACCATTTTGCCAAAGTGGCTACACTATTTTACATTTCCATAAGCAGTGTATGGGGGGGTCCCCATTTTTCCACATCCTTGTCAACACTTGTTATTGTCTGTCTGTCTTGATTTTAGCCATTTTAGTGGGGCTGAAGTGGTAACTCATGGTTTTGTGGTATCTCATTTCCATGACTAGTGATATTGACCGTGTTTTCATGTGCTTATTGGCTATTTGTATACCATCAATGGAACAATGTTTATTCAAATCCTTCACCTATTATTAAAATTGGGCTATTTATCCTTTTATTATAGAGTTCTTTATATATTCTAGATACAAGTCCATTATCAGATAGATGATTTGCAAATATTTACTCCCATTCTGTAGGTTGTCTTTTCACTTTTGTGATAGTTTCTTCTAAGAGTTCTATAGTTTTACTTCTTATATTTAGGTCTTTGATCCAAGTCCATTTTTGTGTATGATGTGAAGTAGGGGTCCAATTTCAGTCTTTTGTATATGGATGTACACCTGTCCCAGCACCATTTATTGAAAAGACTATTCTTTCCCCCGCTGAATTGTTTTGACACCGTTGTTGAAACTAATCGACTGTAAATGTAAAGGTGTATTTCTGGACTGTTAATTCTATTCCACTGACTTATATGTATACCCTTATGCCAATATCACACTGTCTTGGTTACCATACCTTTATAATAAATTTTGAAATTAGGAAGTGGGGGTCCTCCAACTTTGTTCTTGTTTCTCAAGATTGTTTTGGCTATTCTAGGTCACTTGCAACTCCATATGAATTTTGAGATCAGCTTGTCAATTTCTGCAAAGAAGCCAGTTAGAATTTTGATAGGGATTGCACTGGATCTGTACATCAATTTGGGGAGGATTGCCATTTACCAATATTAAGTTTTCTGATCCATGTACATGGGATGTTTTTTCATTTATTTAGGCCTCTTTTTATTTCTTTCAACGTTTTGTAGTTTTAAGAGTGTGTTTTGCACTTCTTTTGTTAAATTCATTTCTAAGTATTTTATTCGTTTTGATGCTATTGTAAATGGAACTGTCTTCTTAACTTCCTTTTGGATAGTTCATTGCTAGTGCGTAGAAATAGAACTGATATTTGTATATCGATCCTGTATCCTGCAACTTCTCTGAACTCATTTATTAGTTTAAATAGTTTTTTAGTGGGTCTCCTATGATTTACTATATAAAAGACCATGTCATCAGAGTATAAAGATAGTTTTACTTCTTCCTTTCCAATCTGGATGCCTTTTACTTCATTTATTGGCTAATTTCCCTGTCTAGAGTCTCCATTACAATGCTGATTAGAAGTGGCAAGAGCAGACATCGTCTTGTTCCTGATCTTAAGGAGAAAGTGTGGAAGGCAGAATTTATAAACAATTAAATTGGACATTTAGCTGAGGAGATTTTCAAGCCAAGTGTTACAGATATGGCCTGATTTCTTTTTGCTATTTTTATAGTAAAATGTAAGCAAAAATATAATTGAAGAAGAACTGTTAAACAAAGAGAAAATAAAGCTTGATGATTTGGGAAATTCTCAGCCTATCTGGATGGCAAAAGATGCTAAAATTAAGAGATTCACTGTAAGGAAAGCATGTTTTAGAGAAAAAGCCACTTGTGTAGCTGCTCAATCTTTTGCTGATACCTCAGAAAGATCAAAAGGTCAGAATATTCAGTCATACAAAAGGCTCTCTGAAGAGATTAAGAGTGTGACTTAGATCCTTCAACCGTCTCAGCAGAAGCCAAAAATAGAGATGGGATTATCTAGGAAAGATCTGTGGATGAACCTCTTGTGTACTAGAGTGAGTCCTCATGATATACACAGTAGAACCAAAAAGTTGAGAATTTTATGTCCATAGAAACACCGCTGGCTTGCACTGAAAGGGTCAGAGAGAGGATGAGAGAAGGCTGTTCCACCTCCAAAATTCTACGGGCAGGAAACAGGCTAATAAAACTACTCAACTACAAACAAATGCCACCTTTCCTGCAAAATGAAGGATTACTCAGAGGGCACAGCTGTAAACCCAGAAGATTATCCCCAGGCCTTTACACGTACTGGAATTTGGATTTTGAAATTGCTTGGGACCTGTGGTTCCTTTTTCCTTTTCCTTTCCTCCCCTTTGAAGTGGAATGGCTATAACTGATATCTATGCCTGTCCCACCACTGTGTTCTGAGAGCAGACAACTTGTTGTCTAGTTTCATAGGTCCACAGAGAATTTTTCCCCAGGGTAGATTATAATCAGTCTTCTCCATATTTGATTTAGATGATTTAGACCATGAGATTGGGGACTTTTGAGCTCATGAGATTTAGATGAGATTTTGAACTCTGTTGCTATAATGGTGCTAGGGTCAATGTATTTTGCATGTGGGTCAGATGTGAATCTTTGGGGACCATGGGGTGGAATGTAGTAGGCAGAATAATGGACTCACCAAAGATATCTGTGTTCTAATCCCCAGAACCTGTGACTATCTTAGGTTACATGAGAAAGGGGAATAAAGGTTGCAGGTGGGATTAAAGTTGTCCATCAGATGTCTTTGAGATAGGGAGATTATCCTGGATTATCTGGGTGGGCCCTTAAAAGTGAAGGAGGGAAGCATAATAGAAGGTTAGACTGATACAAGGTGAGAAGGACTCATCCAACCACTGCTGGCTCTGAAGATGGAGGAAGTGGGCTATAGGCAAAGGAAGGTGGTAGAAGCTGGAAAAAGCTAGGGAATGGATTCTGCCCTAGAGCCTCCAGAAAGAACACTGCTCTGCCCAGTGAGATCATTCTAGGACTTCTAACCTACAGACCTGTAAAATAAATCTGTGTTGTTTTAAACCACTAAATTTGTGGTGATTTATTACAGCAGCAATAGAAAGCTAACACAGAAAGCACTTGGGCTTTCACTATCAAGTATAGTGTTAGCTGTGGGTTTTTCACAGATGCCTTTTATCAATTTGAGGAAGTTCTTTTCTCTTACTAGTTTGTTGAGTGTTTTTAACATGAAAGACTGTAGGATTTTCTTAAATGTTTTTTCTGTGTCTATTGAGATGATCATATGGTTTTTGTCCTTTATTCTATTGATATGGTTTAATACATAAATTAATTTCTGGATGTTAAATTAATCTTGCATCCCTGGGATAAATCCCACCTGGTCATGGTGTATAATCCTTTTTATACGTTGCTGGATTTGGTTTGCCAGTATTCTGTTGAGGATACTTTGCATCTATATTCATAAGAGATACCTGTCTGTAGTTTTCTTTTCTTGGACATCTTTGTCTGGTTTTGGTATCAGGGTAATACTGACCTCATAGAGTGAGTTGGGAAGTGTTTCCTCTTCTATTTCTTGGAAGAGTTTGTGAAGAATTGGTATTAATTCTTTAAAGGTGAAGCCATCTTGTTCTGAGCTTTTCTTTTTGGGTAGTTTTGTGTGTGTGTGTGTGAGGAAGACTAGCCCTGAGCTAACATCCGTTGCCAATCCTCCTCTTTTTGCTGAGGAAGACTGGCCCTGGGCTAACATCCGTGCCCATCTTCCTCCACTTTATATGGGACGCCACCACGGCATGGCTTGACAAGCAGTCTGTCTGTCCACGCCTAGGATCTGAAACTGCAAAACCCCGGGCCGCCGAAGCGGAGTGTGCGAGCTTAACCGCTACGCCACCAGGCCGGCCCCCTTGGGTAGTTTTTTGATTACTAATTTAATCTCTTTACCTGTTATAGGTCTAGTCCAATTTTCTATTTCTTCTCAAGTCAGTTTCAGTAGTTTGTGTCTTTCTAGGAATTTGTCCATTTCGTCTAGATTATCTAATTGGCATACAGGTGTTCATAGTATTCTCTTATAATCTTTTATATTTCTGTGAGGTTGGTAGTAATATCTCCTCTTTCATTCTTTTTTTTTCTTTTTGTGAGGAAGACGAGCCCTGAGCTAACATCCATTGCCAATCCTCCTCTTTTTTGCTGAGGAAGACTGGCTCTGGGCTAACATCCGTGCCCATCTTCCTCTACTTTATATGGGACGCTGCCACAGCATGGCTTGACAAGTGGTGCATCTGTCTGTGCCCTGGATCCGAACCTGTGAACCCTGGGCCGCCGAAGCGGAGTGTGCGAACTTAACCACTATGCCACTGGGCCAGCCCTCTCTCTCATTCTTAATTGTACTAATTTGAGTCTTCTCTGTTTTATTTCTTGGTCAGTCTAAAGGTTTGTCAATTTTGCTGATCTTTTCAAAGAATCAACTTTTGGTTTCATTGATTTTTCTCTCTTATTTTTCGATTCCAAACTACTTTTTGATAGAATCTGTGAAACACTGAAAAG
Source organism: Tapirus indicus (assembly GCA_031878705.1). Lineage (NCBI taxonomy): Eukaryota > Metazoa > Chordata > Mammalia > Perissodactyla > Tapiridae > Tapirus > Tapirus indicus. The sequence goes on from CM062932.1 coordinate 12,193,853, forward strand.
CACAGAAAACTCACCTGATTCAAGAAATTTGTGAAGTTTATGAATCCAAGTTAGCCCAACACTATGTACACCAGCTTCATGAGTACAGTGGTATCTTGAGGGACACTTGGGATCTGCAAATGGAACCATTAATGATATAAAGGTAGCCATTAGAAAACTGGAAGAATATACCCCAGCAGCCCACAAACACCTTTGTTGATGGAAGGTCTACTGTGGCACTATGTCAGGGATTTTGAAATTTTTAAATCTGAATTAAATTTTCAAATATATTTTAAATATTTTTAAAAGTATAATTAATAAACACAATCCCAATATGTTATTTTCTAAATATTAACACAATAGATTTCACCAAAACATAAACACTTGCTGTCAAGTAAATCATTTACGCCGTTCTGACCACCTCTGTGCATTTATTTACAGTTCTTCAAAATAAAATGGTGATTAAGAAAGGTTATAGCTCTGTAGAAAACCTATGCTTGCACACATCTACTTACAAGAAATTGCTGAGGCAAGTGCACTCCAACAGCACAGGTACTAAAAAAGACTTCAGTACAACCGCTTAGTGAATAGTTCTGTCAGAGTATAGTAAGTCAGGTGTGAAATGTGAAGTTTTACTTGTCTTGATAATGTTGACTTACAGATAATTTAAGTTTTGGATACAATTTTTGTTTGACAATCATTTATATTTATACTAAGAAATATCAGCAGTTGTTACATAATTTTAATGAAAATTTCTTTATTTCCTTTGAGCCCTGGCATCAGTAAGACTATCCTGAGACTAAAAAGTGAGATCTTGAATATCTGTTGTTATTTCTAAATATTTATCTCTGTGACTCGGGATTTTTAAAACATTAAACAATTTAAACAAGATACAGAAATAACGTATACACTAAAGCTGATTTAAGATGGCAATTGTCATCCTAAATTAAATTTTTCTTTAATCTAACAGCCTCACTTTCTTACCATGGATTTTATAGTAAGTAAATGTTATAAAATGGATGTTACATTATTTTTATCCGTTTTATATGTTGGGCTTCTGCATAACACCTCTGAAAACAGCATTACACTATAAAAACTCCTGGCCTATGGCAATCATCTCTTTGAACAGTAAAATACTGAAAAGTTTCTTTCATTTGGCCACACTTGAGACTTAATTTAAGGCTTAAATCATCTCATTAGGTCTACCATTGTTTAAAATGGCTTTTCAAAATGTGTCTGGTGCTGAAGTCAACAGAAAAATCTTAATATTGGGATATAACAGAAGTCTATTGTGAAAAAGAAGCAACATTAGTAACAGAAGTAGGAAACTTACTAGACACCCCCACATGTTATATGGTAGACATTTCATTAATATCATCAAAAATCTGGGTATGTTTCGGTGATTGTAATATGTCTTAAGTACAAATATGAATAAGTAAAAAATTTATTAGTTTCACATATGAAAATGTTAATTCTCATTAGAAGAACCAAGATAAAAATGCCTAGATTTAAGATTTCCCAGGGGCCAGTCCGGTGGCACAGTGGTTTAGTTTGCACTTTGGCAGCCCAGAGTTAGCAGGTTCAGATCCTGGGTGCTGGCCAACACACTGCTTGTCAGCTATGCCATGGCAGCCTCCCATATAAAGTAGAGGAAGGTGGGCATGGATGTTAGCCCAAGGCCAGTCTTCCTCAGCAAAAAGAGGAGGATTGGCAACGGATGTTAGCTCAGGGCTGGTCTTCCTCACCAAAAAAAATAAAATAAAATAAAATAAGATTTCCTAAAGATATATGTATCTTTATAAGGAAAGCAATTAGTTTACATCACTTGCCCTCACTAGGTGTCAATTCCCTCATCTATAAAGCAAAGTTCTGAGACTTAATATTTAGACTATATCTCTCCAAACACTGTTTAATTAGACACACCCAATGAGTTCTCTTTGCTGGTTGATTATATAAGGATGATTATCCCCTTAAATGTTTTGGCTATACTTTAGTACAGAGTTGAAGCCATTATTATCAAACCTATGCAAACTGGCTAATGGCACTGTAATAGGACTGGACAGAGAAAAACTATGAAAGTACACCCAATTATTCCAGACTGAGTAAACTTTTGTTCCTCATTCTTCACGTGGAAGATGACAAGAGCCTAGAGGAGACTCTGAGGAAGGGGGGAGGGGCAAACAGGAGTACAGGATTTCTGTGTTAGAAGGGACCTTATTATCTCTATTGTTTTCAGATGAGAAAACTGAAGACCTGAGAGGCTGAGTAAATGCCCAATACTACAGAGCCTATTAATGTAAAGCTGTAACTAAAACCTAGGACACCAGACTCCTGGTCACAAACTCCTTCCACTCAGCCACTCTGTGTCTGAACAACACATTCTTTGATTGTCTCAGCAGTTTATCCAAGAGCTCCCTCGATGAACAGAGATCAGTTGCCAGAAAGATCTGGCAACCAACCCAGGAAAGTTAAAACAAAAGAAAAAAGGTAAAAAGGACAACATTCAAATTGGGTCTGGGAATAACAAGACAATGTGTTCTAAAATGAAAAAAGATATTTTAAAGAGATATCAATATCAGTACATGATAATTTGATTTATAAAGTTTATTAAAGTTTGCATACACTTAAGTATTTGAATCATAAAACCTACTTTTGATTGGATCAGGAAAAATTCACTATTATAAATCTGGTTGGATCCAGACTGAAGACCACTATCTTAAAACTTGAGGGGCCGGCCCGGTGGCACAGCGGTTTAGTTTGCACTTTGGCAGCCCGTGGTTCGCGGGTTTGGATCTCGGGCGCCGGCTGACGCACAGCTTGTCAGCCATGCCGTGGCGGCGTCCCATATAAAGTAGAGGAAGATGGGCACGGATGTTAGCCCAGGGCCAGTCTTCCTCAGCAAAAAGGGGAGGATTGGCAACGGACGTTAGCTCAGGGCTGGTCTTCCTCACACACACAAAAGAAAACTTGGGAAATTTGCTCAGTCTTTCTTGTACCTGAAGTGAAATGTAGTGACCAAAAGAACACAAACAACTTTTTAAAGGCTGGAACCACAGAACAGATAAATGACATGTGAACAGTCTGTGATAGTCTTACTATAAATATAATGGGATAAAAGAACTGAATTTAGTGAATACTCTACCTCTGTGAAGTTTGATTGGACATGAAAAGTCAGAATCAAAGGGATCATCCTCTCCAGATGCCAGTTTCAGGGCAAGCTCCAACTCAACACACTCAAACACATACAGAGAAGGAATGAGGTCGGCCCTGGAATCCCAGGACTTTTCTGACTGTAAAAAAAGCATTGTATTACTTTTTCATGTTCATTTGAAAATGTACACAATTAAAAACAGAAGCAAAAAGCTGGATCAATTAGTACTTTCAAATCCTGCTTAATTCCACCCTTTATTCTAACAGTACCTTGTTATTCTTAAAAGAGAAAAAAGGTCTCTCTTCTTTTAGGAAGATGTAAATAAACAAGTTTAGAGAAAAGCCAATTCAGTGATTCAAAGGTTCTTTATATCTGTCACTGAAGATTGCAATTTAGAGTTCAGAAAGAAATACGTAGGCAGGAACCCACTAACTTCTTTCCATTTAGATTTGTAAGTGGGCTTCAATTAATTTTAAGTGTTTAACGTCCAAAATACACAGAAGTCCCAGATATAAAGTAGAATTTCTCATATATTAATAAACATTCATACTGGTCCAGGAACTATACTAGGTGTTGGAGGTACAAATATACCCACGCCTAACTTACTGTTTGGTCATCTTCTTCTTCCCCTTCCAGCACAACACAGTGATACAGCATTCCTGATTCAGTAGCAATCACTAAGATGTTGGGGACACAAGGTAAGCAGAGTATAGCACAGGCATCATAACCATAATTATCTTCAGCTGCAGGATGCATGGGCAATGGACCTAACAGCTTTCCGATATTCCCAGGGCTAAAGAAAGAGTGAAAACATATTTGGGAAATGTTGACAGAAGATGCCCATCACTTCAAACCCTTTTTTGCTTTTGCCCTTCTCCAGCTATCACATCCTAATTAAAAAGATACCATATTCCCAATGTCTCCACTTTTTCACTTTCCCACTCAATTTCTACCACCCTGGTGCTTCTCAACTGGCGGTAATTTTGCCCCCGAGGGGACACTGGCAATGACAGTGGCAAATGAAGACATTTTTAGTTGTTATAACTGGGGGGCTGGGGAGAGGGCAGAGTACTGGTGTCTAGAGGCCAGAAATGCTAGTCAACATTCCCCCACAGGAGAGCTCCCTACAATACTCAGAACATCAATCGTGCAGAGGTTGAAGAGCCCTGACCTAAATTTACTATGGTTCATGCCTTCACCACTCCACAGAAGCTACTCTCTGGCAAAGACCACCAATGAGATTCTAGTCGCTAAATCCAAAAGGCACTTAACTTGACCTCCTGCTACATTTACCACTGGTTAACAATGACTGCTTCTTAACACCCGTAACGTCTCTAACAAGTCTTTCTCCTAGTTCTCTCTCCCTACCTCTCTGAACACTCCCTTCTAATGTCCTTTTCTAATTTCTGTCTCTTAAATATTGGTGCTCTCCATGATTTTGTTGTAAGCCCTCTTCTCTTCAAAATACAAACTTACATGAGAACCTATTAAACTATGCCTGGTTTTAACGACTATCTATAAACTGATGAATCCCAAATCTCTTCTTCTGAAATATAGCTTATCTTCAGGGCTTCAGACCAATATATTTAATTGGATTAGACAGATATATTTATTGAGTGCTAGATGACACTCCCAAGGAACTGATGGTTTAGTTGGGGAAATGAACATTTAACTAGAACCACTATAAGTGATAAGTGTAACAATGCAAGGATTTACAGGATACAAAGGAACATAGAAAGTACAAAGAAAGTGAGGTGTATAAGAGAGGTATCAAAAATAAATAAGATTGGGCCAGCCCCAGTGGCCTACTGGTTAAGTTCAGTGCCCTTCGCTTTGGCGGCCCAGGCTCGGTTCCCAGGCACGGACCTACACCACTCGGTTAGTGGCCATGCTGTGTTGGTTGCCCACATACTAAAAAATAGAGGAAGACTGGCACGGATCTTAGCTCAGGGCAAATCTTCCTCAGCAAAAATAAATAAATAAAATGAAATAAATATAAAAATAAAAATAATAATTAAGATCAATGGGGAAAGAGTGCATTTTGGGAAGGAGTGGTGAATGAATGTCTAAGCTAGGGAGAGCATATACAAAGTTCTGGAAGCATGAAAGAAAAGGAACTAACGGGAGGAAAACTTAGCTTAGTATGATGGGAGGCAAAGTGCAAAGTCTAAGGCAACAGAAAAGTAGCCATGCAGGTATTCAGGACTGGCTTATGAAGCAGGTGGTTTCGTATGCCATGTTAAAGTGCTCAGAGTCTATCTGCTGGGTGACAGCGTGTCACTAGAGGTTTAAATCAAGAGTGATGGAGCTTCATTTTACTAAGATTGATCTGGTAGTGAGCAGTAGTGAGTATGATGACATGGAGGGGACCAAAATGGGATTCAGAACAACTAAGAGAAAAATAATCTAGGCAGAAGATGATGAGGGTCTGAAGCAAGGACAGGGGAATGGAGAGGATGCATACATTCAAGAAATTTTCATCGTAAAATCAATAGAATTTTGGGACCAAACTGTATGTAAGAGGATGTAGAAGATGACTTTCAGGTTCTGGGCTAAGGTTACTAGGTAGATCACAGCGTGCACAAATGAGGGCCAAGTGGTAGGGGGAAAAGTAAAGAAGGGTTAATAACGTTACAACAAAAGCCTCTCAAGAGAGATCATGTGTGAAGGGCAGAGAACATTTCTGTCAAGGAGAACGCAATTGATGGTGAACCCTCACCATTCTGCAATCTATCAAGTTTTTTCACCTTTCTCATCTTTACCATTTTGCATACTCTCTTCTCTCTCCTGGAATTGCTTCTGCTCCCGTTTCTACCTAGTGAATCCTTTAGGTCCAAGCTTTTGTATTACCATCTTCTCAGTCTTCCAAGACAGGTAGGCCGAAGCATTTACTCTGTTCCACTTCCACCGCGCCCTGTGATGCCTTGAGCACACCACACTGTACTATAGTTACTGGTTTGTTGTATGACTTTCCGGTAGACAAGGAACCATACAGCAGGGACCTTGCCTTCCATCGTGTATTCCCATCTTCTGTCACAGAGCGGGCTCTGAATAAGTATCTTTTGGGCTGATTTATAAATGAATAAACAACAATGTTCAGCCTTTGACCTTATGCCTCTCCAGTTACAAACTCTCTCAAAATCTTTATCCTCTATTGACTCTAACTCTCACCATGACAGATGATTCTTATTTCCTTATTTTCACCGTCTTCATCTGCTTTCCAGTACTGTATTTCCAAAATCGTCCATGGAATATTTTCCACTTTATTGGTCCAGTACAGTGTCAAGTTGACCATTTGTAGTAACAAATCTTCCCTCCCAATTAGCTGCCCTTCCTGACATCAATTTCTGTTAATGGCTCACTCCCTTATCCAAAAAGTAACTAAATCTTATTGATCCTTCCTTTGCACTATCTACTACGTTCATTTCTCCCTTTGCATTACAATGACCCTAGTTTAAACTCTTGTAGACCTTAAGCTAAATTCTGCAACAGCTTTTTTTAAAAGTCTTTCTGCCCCAGTCCCTTCCCTGACTAATTGTTTCATCCTTCTCCTGTTTAGAAACCATCACTGGCTTCCTACTACCCTATTCCTACAGAAAAGACTCCACGTTCCTTAATGAGGTATTGAACTCCACCAAATTCTCCCTGGGCAGATACTTGTAGCTTTATCACTTCATGTCCCCTACCTGAATCCTCTGCCCTAGCCCCAAATGTCTAATCATTGAACTTGGAATGACACTTGCACTTGCTTGTTTTCATACTCTACTTCGTGTTGCCCTTGTGACTAATATGGTCTTACATTTCCTTGATGCTTCATTTAATCCTGCATTAGATCTTTAAGTACCACATGACATCAGTCCTTCTCTAGGAAAAGTTCCTTAACTTCTTTAGTTAGAATCCTCTCTCCTTCCTCTCGATTCTTACTGTCTGTGTGTAACAATAATGTGGTATGGGTAATTATCTTTTCATGTGTATGTTATCTTTTCTCCACAACTGGGACAGAAGATACCAGATTACCATGTCTAACCATCCCCATGGTGCCTTGTTCATGTAAGATACACAATAAATACTTTTTTGGTTGGCTAGACTTTGTGAAAACAAATCCAGTCTTACCTTAAGTGACTATCCAAGAATTCTGTAGAACTTACCCAAATAATATGAGGAAATGAAAGGTCAAATGATCTGTACCAACTCTTTCTCTAAAATATGCAAGGCTAGTATCGAAAGGCTGCAACACTTCCACAAACTCAAAAACATGGATCCCAAGTCCAACTATGACAATCTACACTGCAAACAAGCTGGGTTTTCATTTCAGGTGGGCTACCTCCTCAACTTACCTGTGTAACAGACTAATATATGTAAGGAAAGTCTCCCCATTCTCATATAAGATGTATAGTGGGTATGCCACTACTTCATCTTTGCCCTTTTGTCCGAATACATTCTTCGGGACTGCTGCCAATGGCCCAAAATCAAATGCAACTGCAGTCTCTCCTAGAGATGCGGTATATGCCCTTCTGAAAAGAGATTTAAAAACCAACTTGTTAAAAACAAAAACAAAATGTCCAATAATAGGCGGTGGGGATGGAATCTGTATTCAATGGAGAAGATAAAACATTATGATCATGAAAAACATTAAATAACACTGGAAAATTCTCATAAAATTAAATGAAAGAAGCAGGCCATAAAATTATACAGTGCTATTTAATTTTAAATAGTTCACATATACAGACACGCAAATAGTAAAATATACACATATAGACATGCACACACACACAAAAGAAACAGGAAGAAAACACAGGAAAACATCAATAGCTATCTCTGAGCAGTAGGATGCAATCATTCCACAAATATTTACTAAGTACCTACACTGTGCCAGGCACTACTGTAGGTTCTGAGAATACATCGGTGAATTAAACAAAGGCTCTCCCTCTTGTGAGAAAGATGGACAACAAATAGAGAAGAAATAAAGACACAACACAAAGTCAGAAAATGATGTTTTGAAGAAAAGTAAAGTAGGGTAAGAGGGTACTGATGGAGGTGCTACTTTAGACTAGGTGGTCTGGGAAGGACTGATAAGGTAATATTTGAGCAAAGATTTGAAGGAAGGAAGGGAGCAGGTCTGTGGTTATGTGGGGAAGGAGCAATTGAGGCAGAGGGAAGGACACATGTAAAGGCTCTGAGGTGGGAAGGTGGTTGATGTTGTCTGAGGAATGGCCAGGAGGCCAAGTTGGCTGGAGCTCAGAGAGCCAGGGCACAGAGGGAGGAAGGAAGCTGAAGAAGGGGCAGTCAGGGGCAGATCTGTAGGCCCTTGTAGACCATGGGAAAGACTCAGGGAAATCAGTGGGCTGTGGAGAGCAGGACAGTAGAATGATCCGATTTATACCAAAAGTATCACTCTGGCTGCTATATTGAGGATAGACTATAGGAGATTACAAAAGATTTCATTTTCTTAACAATTTTCTGTAGTTTTTCCCAATTTTCTACAATAAATATACATTACCTCTATAACCAGGAAAGACAATCGATAAAATATGCTGTTTTTATATTTTAAAATTTAGTATAACTGGTTATCTCAAAGGATTCCAGTTTAATACAAAGTTAATGAATATGGGTAAAATAAAATCACAATTTCATATAGTTGAGAGAGTCAACATCATTCTAAAGTACTATAAGTACCATATCTTAGTTTCTATATCACATGGAAAGGTATATGGTATCAGGAGGCAAAAAATGAGGAATCTCAAGATCCAGAATAAAAGAACTGCCTGAGATAAACTAAAAAATCAAGACAATGAATGGGAACAAATAGACACAGAAGTTAATATAAAGAGACTTAAACAATTCCCAAGCAACTTAACTGGAATTTAATAAATATAGTAGTATTTCTAGTAACGATAGTAGGTATCAATTAATGAGTACTTACTCTGTGCTAAGACCCATGCTAAGCACTTTTTATGCATGATCTCATTTATTCTGTACAATAATCCCAATAAATGAACACTATTACTATTTTTTATATTCATGGAATATATAGTCATGGAAATGAGGCTTAGTGCAATTGAATAACTTGCCCAGATGCTGCAACTGACAACTGGCAGAGCTGAGACTAGAATCCAGGTGTGTTGACACCACAGCCAAAGCTCTTAACAAATGCATTTGTGGGGCCAGCCCTGTGGCCTAGTGGTTAAGTTCAGCACACTCCACTTCAGCGGCCCAGGGTTCATGAGTTCGGATCTCGGGCATGGAGCTACACCACTTGTCAAGCCATGCTATGGTGGCAACCCACAGACAAAACGGAGGAAGATGGGCACAGGTGTTAGCTCAGGGCCACTCTTCCTTAAGCAAAAAGAGGAAGATTGGCACCAGGTATTAGCTCAGGGCCAATCTTCCTCACCAGAAAAAGAAAATTGCATTTGCTCTACTGCACCACATCTAGACAATGTGTCTGTCAAAAGGAGGTTGATAAGCTATGGAAACACACTGCAGGAGAGAAAATGCCCTGACACCAGAACAGGACCTATCAACTCCTACAGGCAGGTACTTCCCCACCGTGGAGATGGATGCACTGGAATTAAAGCAGCTGGTGCTGTAACACATTAAAATAATTTAACTGAAACTTTCAGTTCTGGAACTATCAAACAGAATTAAAGTGATCCCAGGTCGGTGGCAACCTCTGATTCCTAGCAGAAGCAGATGAAAATCCTCTCTAAAGGAACACACCCCCAACTTAGGCTCTCAATATTCCCAAACATTAAGGTCAAGTAAACATAAGTTCATAATTAGAGATCAGCAATCACAGGAGGAAGCCACTCTGACTGTGGGTGAGGAGAAAGAACAAATACAGATTTGGATCCCCACCCCCCACCCCCAGGACTTCAGATACTGAAACTGTCAAATACAGAATAGTTATATATAAAATATTCCAAGGAATAAAGGTTAGGAAAATAAAAATAAACAAGACTATTACATATGACCACCATGGAGACATGAAAAGAACTAAATGGAACTTCCAGAAATATTGCTGCTAAAAGCTTCACTCTATATGCACACGCTGTGGGTGATCATGTGTGGTAATCACCAGAAAGACTGATCAGGAGGCCAGAGGAATGGGGTTTGTAAGTTCAAAGGGTGATTCTGTTAGTGGTCAAAGTAGCCAGGAACTTGCCCCTGTAGTGGGTAAGAAAACATAAAAGAAGCCAGGGTCACAGGAAAATCCAAAGGGCCATCTAAGTCCCACTCCAGGTTCTGGGATACTAGATGCTGGGCTAGTTCGGGGATCTACCTATCCACACCAAGGGAACAGCTGGTAGGCCTCCAGCCCCACACTCTCACCTTTTCCATAATTTTGCAATGTTATAATTCATTCTTTTATTCAAGATACAACACGGAATCAGTTTCAGCCATTCACATTTTAGAACTTGAAAAAAGATCAAGCTGCTCTCTTCCTGCAATGTGAGGATACAATAAGAAGGCAGTCTGCATCCCCAAGGAGGGTACTCACCCCACCCCGACCATGCTGGCGTCCAGATTTTGGACTTTCAGCTTCAGAACTGTGAGAAATAAATTTCTGTGGTTTATAGGCCGAAAAAAAAAGAAAAAAGATCAAGCTGGTAGTTATAGTGACATTCAGATTTTTAACTTCTTATTACTTATTCACATTGCCTTCTTTTGTTTACATCTCACAAAGCCAAAAGCACGCTAAAGTCATCTCTGGAAAATCTTGCAATCTCTGTTGAAATTGTATTTATAATCCCAATAAACTAATTAAAAAAAAAACATTTCATGACACAAATAAAAACTTACCCTTTATTGAGTGTTAGACTTTCCTCTTCTGCTTCTGAAAGTACAATGACCTTAGTGGGTGTCTGGGGCTCACGCAGAGAGTAAATTCTAGCAATCAAAAGAGAAGAAAGCCAGCACTTAAAATTCTTTCTCAAGTTAAATTTTCACAGCATATATGGTTATCATTAAAAGGACAGTTTCCAAAAAGATAGCAATATTATTATTAGAAATACAATGTCCCTTATAAACTCTTCATCAAATTAATCACTTATTTTGTCTGACCCCACTAAGAATTTTTAAACTTAGTTTGTTCCATTATCAATTAAATGCCATTTAATAAATGTTCTTAATGCAAATTTGACCCAAATGAACACACATTCATTGTGGTCTTCCTAGCTGCCTACAAGCATTACTGACTTCAAAATACACATAAGTATTAGACAGTATATATTGTAATAGAGCCTAGTGAAAGAAAAAAATGCATTGAGTGGGAATTTCTTGTTGCCCTGAAATTGTCAACAGGGTCCAAAGTTTAGGAAAAGAGAATGGCCCATATTTTAAAAAGAACCTCAAGTAACTAAGGCCAGACTCGTCTTTTGGGGCTTAACGTGAGGAAAACCTAGCCCTACGCTATCTCCCCACCATCTCCTTTTCCAGCACATATAAAAGGAAGATTAAGAGGGAGAGTGTCAAGAGTCCTTGGGAGAACAGTACAATGTTTGTAATGGGAGGGTATTCCCTCCTTCTTTACCCCCAACTCCAAAGCCAAATGGGTAGGCAGGGAAGGCTCTAAGAGAAACACTCAGCCAGATTTAGGGGTATCTGTAATAAGGGGAAATGGGTATCTCAATTCCTAGCTGAATGTCAGAGGTGTTGCAGAAAACTACAGGCCACCAAGGTAAGGGAATTCTTGGGTGAATCTGATACGTCATATCCTAAGGTTGGGGGCATGTGAATACTATATGGTATCTATTTCTCACATGGAAATTTCTGAAGGAGGTAGGCTGAAGCAGCATAAGAAAGGACTATGGTATAGTATCCCCAGTTCTCTGTGACCCTTGGAGGGCAGGGAAAAGGACCTCAGCAGTTACCATGGCTTCATATGAAAGACCGTAATTGTTAGGTTGAGAAGGCAGGAGATACCAACTTTAGCATACTCCATCTTGAGAGAAGGTTCAGGGCATGGAGAGCTGATAGCGCCAATGAGAGACAGAGTTCCTCAGTGATGGAGGGAGCTGGAGGCTAAACACTGCCCTCGAAGAAACACACATCATCTGTGCAGAGACTACCACATCAACAGGGGCCACTAGCAGCAGAGGGAACTAGATTAAACCAGGGTCAAGAATATGCTGCCCCACAGTCCCCATCACCGACAGACAACCAGTTAGGTAAGATGTCTGCCTCAGCTATCCCATTCTCTCCCTACTCCCAGTATAAAGGAGTTAGACCCAGAGGAAGAAGGAGGCAGCCTCCCTCCTTACACTTCACCCCCTACTCAAGGTACTGGGATGAGAAGAGTCAAAGAGCAGATTGTGCCCTTTCGATTCATTTCAGATCCCTCAAGGTCTGACCTGTGATAGGGTCAGGATATAGTTTTGAAATGAATTTGAGATCAGAGTTTTAAAATGGACAGACTAAGTTTTAATAACTAAAAGTAACCAGAAAGCTATGAGATCTGTATAAGATGCCATTAAGGGAACAACGATTTAGCAGAGAAGGAAGATTTAGTAGAGCACAGTTAAAAGCAGTGATTAGGAAAAATAAAACTGGAGGTATTTGTACCTTAGTTAGTTGAGTCTCAATAAACTTTTTACATAAGGCAGATCCAGAAAGTGAACTAATAATAGAAATCTCTGTAGGATTAGGGCATTTAATCACATAGTGCAAAACCTAGAAAGGGATTTAGAAGTTATCAAATCAAATCAGAAACTGAGGCTTCCAGCTTTACAAACTGGAAAATGAGGCTTCCCTAAAAAGAAGTTTATGATCTCAAAGACAGACATGGCATTGGGACAAGAATTCATCTCTCTCAATTCCCAATTACATTCTCTTCCCCCTATGCTTCATTACCTCCAGAAGAGTGACAATGAAAACAGGTTTAGGAAGATTTTAACAGTACTTACAGGTCAGATTAGGAAAGAAGAGACTAGAGACAGGAAGACTAGTTGAGAGGAAATAGCAGTAACTAAGACATGTAAATTAGAGCAGTTAGATGATTCTTACATGACTGAGAATGGGTTACCATCAGATAAAGCATTCCAACATCCAATGACCCATTTAGTGGTACCGTCAGCTATTAACTAAGTAGAAACAGAACTTTCCCACTCATAAAGCTACAAAAGATAAGAATAAAATTTACCTTATCACATTGTCTGATGTTAACAGCACTATGTGGGGATCTAGCACTTCACTTGGATACCAGGCAGCATGCTTTAGAGTCAGAGAGGTAGAACTGGTGAAAAACCTCTCAGCAATTGGAGTGGTACTAAAATAAAGACAACAATTTTCCAAAACATTTTGTAGAACTTGGATGAAAACCTTCTAAAGGAAAATCTATTAACATTCTTTGCTTTTCTTTCCTTCAAATTTCCCTCTCTTAAGTCTTGCTGAGAGAGCATTCAAAGCATCTATTCAATCAATCAAAGAATCAAAATAAAAATACTTTCTAAATCATAGAGTATTTTATACTGTACTTCACAAGTGATTTTAGATATAGTATCTTATTTGATCCTTTTAGTAACCTTGTAAGGAAACTACAAGGGCAGATATTATCATTCCTATTGAGAAAGGAAACATTTTAAGTGGACCTAATCTATAAGTTGTAGAGCTAAAGGTGGGTTTCTACCTTATATTAATTTCAGAAGATCTTTCAGACTTTCACTTTTTTGGATTTGTTGAAAAAGAAAATAATACAAAAAAATTAGTTAAACTTATGTGCAAACTGTCTGGCTCATAGGTAATAAATGCTTTTAAAAAATCTTATTTCTACCTACTTGAAAAATTGGCCTGACTTCCAAAGAGACAGCAATGTGATAATTCAGGCAAAATAAAAGCACAATCACATATATGCCATAAACATTATTATCACAAGAAGCCAATGTGCAGACCGTCTGGGAGTACTCTGATGTTTCAACAGTAGCACAGTAAACATACATTTAAAAGCACTGGTCTTGAACAATTTTCTGCATGTATTACAAATTATACAGATAAACACTAAATGAAAATACAACTTACCTACAATTCACTGTTGATTTTCCACCTTCAAATTCAGAATTCTTCCCCCATCTTTTAGGTAATTCTAAGACCATAATTCCTTTTATTCCTATAAGTGCTACGTGATGTTGTGTTGGACTTAACAAGACTTGATAGATTTCAAACAGGGGTGGATTTATGCAAAGCAATCTCTGGAAATTAAAGCAAACTGGTCAAAATAGTTAATTTTAATGTAAATATATGTGGCAGTTACTTGGAAGTACTTAGTTTTCTATAACTGTAGGATAATTAAGCATTCCGGATAAGTACTAACACTTGAGCCATTAACTGATGAAATATGTTTAACCATTTTGATTGGAATGTTATATAAAATGTATCAAATTTCCCTACCTTGATAAATAAATACTACACAGTTTCCCTTTTTATCATCAAGCTCCAGCCTACCACTTCAGTCTCAACTCTCCACCATTCCCCACTTGCACTTTACACTCCAATCAGATTAATTTGTATTTCTGGAAAATCATCAGGCTTTGTTATGCCTGTGTCTTTGCACAACTGTTCCTCTCCTGCAATGCCCTCATTTTCCATTTTTAGCTGGTTAACACATCCCTGGAGACTCAGCTTCTACGCACTTTCCTCCCAAGAAAATATCCCTGATCTTCTGCCAGGGATAAATGCATCTTTCTGTACTCCTATACTCTGGACAATTCTATTACAGTTCTTATCACTCTGTATTCTAATTATCCTTTTACTTGCTCGTCCCACACAACTAACTGAATTACTTGAGACCTGTCTCTTTCCTCTCTGTATCCTTAGCATAGTACATGGCATACTGCTGACTGACTCTCAGTATATGTTGTAGTGAAGAGACAAATGAAAAACTCAGAAATATTAATAAATAATTACTATATTAGAAATAATACAATAAGATAAAGAATGGCTTCAAGAGCTTCTGCAGCAAGTAAAATGCCACCTTACCTATGCAGATTTAATATGGAACAGTGATATTTTCAAGAGGTTCTGATAAGCTGTTTGTCTCAGCATCATATGCCCTCAAAAAAATTCACTACTTCTTTTGGTACTTCCTATTTTTTCTCTAATGACCTTGTCAAATTCCCATTTTTTTTTCTTTCTACTTTCAGTTATAAACCATGAGATTCCCAATGTACTGCTTAACTTTATGTATGGAGAATCACCCTAAGCCAAAATCCTTTTAGACAAGACTGTTCTGAATATAATGAGATTTCTACTAATTGTTACTGATGTCTGTAAGCCTTGTTTTTTTTTTTCAGCTGCCCTTTGCTGATTCTAATCAAATTGTTTTCTCTCCTGCCAGTAGGTCTTTCCTTCTCTTCCCTATCTTCTCAACCCCCATCTTCTTCCTCCTTAATTTTGACAGTATATCTCAAATCAAACAGAGGCCACCTTTCTTCTGCTATACATACAGTCTAATCACCTTAGATCACTTGTGATAACCACAGTATTTAGGGTTCTTTTTGCTGTTGTTGTTTTGAAGTCACTACTCATGCTTTCACTAATGCTTAAAATACAACTCATGCTAAGCTGCTTTCCTGCCTGTCTATGAGTTTTTGAAATTCTGGAGGATTGAGGGTCATTCAGACAGTCACCAATATTTACTAAGAGCTTATATGTTCCAGGTACTCTGTGAAGTACTGGAAATACAAAAATAAGTAAGGCAAACATAAGTAAGGCATACACAGCCCCTGCCTTGGTGCTTACAATCTAGAAAAGAAGACAATAAACAAACAAGTGAGGTGAGCTCCATGGCGTAGGGGTTGAGTTCACGTGCTCTGCTTCGGTGGCCTTGGGTTCGCATCCCAGGCACAGACCTACACACTGCTCATCAAGCCATGCTGTGGCGGTGTCCCACATACAAAATAGAGGAAGACTGGCACAGATGTTGGCTCAGGGACAATGTTCCTCAACCAAAAAGAGGAAGATTGGCAACAGGTGTTAGCTGAGGGCCAATCTTCCCCACCAGCTCAGGGCCAGTTTTTCTTACCAAAATAAATAAACAAATAAACAAATATAAATAATTTCATCATGACTGTGCCAGATGCTGCACAGCAATGTAGGGTGCTATTGGAATACTGGGTGCTGAGCATCTGATAATTACTCCTGTAAACTGAAATTTTACCACAAGTAGATTGTAGACTTGTGACCTATTTTCAAAACTGCAGAAACATTGCTAGCACCTTTTTAAATTCAAATCATTTCTCATCAACAAGAATTGGACAATGGCACATAACAAATGTCATGTGTTAGGATGGGTGCCAAGTTTTTTTTAAATTTTTTAATCTTTAAGAGAATCAGTTTATTACAAATAAACATTTCCACAAAGTACTGTTTGATTACAGCAAGTCTGGAATACTTTGTGATCACATCTCCTTTCACACGCTGCTGGCTTATCAAAAGCAAACAAAAATCCCTTCCAACTTTGGAGCCTAATTTTCTAACAGGAAAAAGAAAGAATTAACAGGGGATTCCTCTCCCACAGCAGGCACCAAACTTGGTGCTTTCAAATCTATTACCTGACTTGATGCTCACAACACCACCAAGAGAAAGTTAGCATTATCCCAATTATTTTATGAGTGTCACGTCTTGAAATATGTTTCTCATGACCAATCTTCTAAAAACAGCAACTGCACCCACTCTCTCTATCCCCTTACCCTGCTTTATATTTCTTCAGAGCACCTGCTTCACTGATAATTTATTGATTATTCCATGGTCCTTCCCCTCCTCCCAAGAACTTAAGCACGTTGAGCATGGGTTCCTGTGACAGCGTCGGGCACAGTTGTTGGAGTCAATAAACATTTGTCGAAGCAATGAAATACGGAAAGAGAGGCTTCAAAAGGTTATGTGGCCATGCTAGAGCAGAATGAAACAAGGAAGAAGAGAGACCTGCCCCCTCGAAGCCGGACGTCTGCCTACACTTGAATAGCACACCTACCAGAAGACGAAAACTAACCAGGATCGGAAGAGAACAAAAAAACTAGTTCAGATCCCAGCTGCGGGTCATGACCAACATCAGCCTGGCCGTACCTGGTACTGGGAGAGGGACGGATCCTCACCGGCGCCGCTGAGGCCCCGAAGGCGAACGACCAAGAAGGAGCTGCCTTCTCCGTCCCACAGGAAGAGCTCTCCGCCGAGGCCTAAGACCAGGTTTCTCGTTAGCAACTGCGGCGGCGGCGACGAAGGCAGTGATGAAGAAGCCGGTTTCTCAGCCTCGGCTGGGCTCTGGTTTTTCAGTCCTTCTCGCAGCCGCGTGAACACGACGTGGTTAGGAAGCCAACTCTGCCACAGCTCACCGTCGCCTGCGGGTCCCTCGGCGGCCGCCATCTTTGGCCCCACTACTCCCCTCACTCCAGTTGCTCAACCCGCCGCTGAACGCAGCCAATCCGCGGCCACCCGTCTGCTGCTTCGGCCAATCATCGAGCAGGCAGCCCGGAAGCACGAGGCTAGAGTTGGGGCGGGGCGAAGGTGAGACCAGCCCATCAGGCAGGGGCTTCGTCAGAGGGAAGCCAATCGCCAGTCAAGTATTTATTCTGAAGCCAAAGGGGGCGGGACGAGGTCAACAGGCCAGCACCTGCTTAGAGAAAGCTTTGGCGCTGCTCGAAGTCAGTACCTGGGGGAGCGCCTGAGTCCTGTGCAGTGTCTGATTGCATATTAGACACCCACACCTGGATAAACCTAGACATCCAAAACCTTCCCTCAAGACTTACCTCCCTCAGTCCAGATTAGGTTGACCTCACAAATGTCACTACTTCAGTCACCCATCCTTGAGATGCCCAAATCTGTCTCGTTGTGGGGCCGGCCGGTGAGACAACACTTCCCAGAATCCCCTGCGATCTAGCGCGATCGGCACCCAGAAACTACAACTCCCAGGGTTCTGCGCGCTCCGGGGGCGGGGCTTTCTGGCGGCGACTCCCGCGAAGAGGAGATGGCAGAGCCGTCAGGGTCTCGGCGCCGCTCGCTGTACAAACTTGTGGGCTCGCCGCCTTGGAAAGAGGCTTTTCGGCAGGTGAGTGTGGGGTTTGGGAAGCCTTGGCTGGGCCGTCGTCACTCCCCTTATCCGTCGTGGAGCCGCTCTCCTCTGTGCCTTCGCCTCAGCCCAGCCGGGGGAGGCAGGTGCCAGGGGCGCCTGGCCAGTGGAGGTGGATCTGGACCCCGGCCTCCCGCCTGCAGGTCTGGCGCGGCCGCCTCCCGGAATTTCTGGACCCCTGGGTGTGGGATTAGCCCGGGCCGGCCCAGTCCCAGGAATCCTTAATTTTGGTTTCGGGTTTGTTTTCTATTTGAAGTGTGATCATGACCGTGCCTGTGCGCTTCTGCGATAACGCCGCCACCGCCTGCTGCTGTTGGGTAGGTGGGCACCGAGAGAGGCGCTCTGTATGCGTACCTCATGCGAGATAGGAGTAACTTCTATTCCAGAGAGGGATCGAATAATTAGAAATTCTTTCTTTCTTTTTTTGTGAGGAAGACCAGCCCTGAGCTAACATCTGTTGCCAATCTTCCTCTTTTTGCTGAGGAAGACCGGCCCTGGGCTAACATCCGTGCCCATCTTCCTCTAGTTTATATGGGACGCCGCCACGGCATGGCTGACAAGTGGTGGGTCCGTCCGCGCCCGGGATCCGAACCTGCGAACTCCGGGGGCCCCGAAGCAAAGGGCGTGAACTTAACTGCCACGCCACCGAGCAGGCCCCTAGAAATTATTTCTAATTCCAGAAATTATTTGTTTCTATTCCAAATTGTTTCTTCTGAGCCTCAGTTACTAAGTCTTAGCAGAGTTGTACCCTAATTCAGTTCTGACCTGTTCTGAACTCAGCGTGGTCCCTGTAAGTAATATGGCCTACCTGTCTAGGAATCCTGAAGTAGAGGGTATATCCCAGGAAAATAATCTGATGATAGAAATGACTGCTGACAGCAGGGTTTCTCAACCTTGGCTATTGACATTTTGAGGAAGATAGTTCGTTGTGCGGGGCTGTTCTGTGCATTGTAGAATGTTTAGCAGCATCCCTGGCCTCTACCTACTAGGTGCCAGTAGCCCTACAACCAATTTGTGACAACCAAAAATGTGTCCAGGCATTGCCAAGTGCCCCCTGGGGGACAAAATCACCCCAAGTTGAGAAACACTGTGGTACAGGAAGGCTGCTATCGTAGCCATATCTAGAGTAGCAAGAATTTGGAAGCAACCTAAATGTCCTGTACTAGCACAGTGGATGCTGAGTTATCACCACCCAACCATCAGGGAAGCTGGCATTGAGGACAGAATATGAAATATGGTTATCTGGAAACACATGAACAAAGCATTGTAGTGTCACCTGTTTACATGTGGATAAGGACCAGAGAGGAATATGCAAAAATAACAATAGTTAAGATTATAGTTCAAATTTTGTGTCTATAAATTTCGTTTAATGTTTTAACAACTAATCTAAGAGGTTTTTTTTAAAAAAATAGAATTGCCTTTTTTTGTTTTTTTTGTCCATCTTTCTCCTTCTCTCAAGAGATGCCTGGAGAGAATGAGAAACAGCCGGGACAGGCTCCTGAACAAATACCGCCAGGCTGGAGGCACTATGCCAGGGGTAGCTCAGAACACCCTTCTGGTGCAAGAGGTGATGGAAGAAGAGTGGAATGCTTTGCAGTCAATGAAGAGCTGTCCAGAGGCCTCGGCTCAGGTCAGGCTGCTTGGATATGTGTTTTCAGGGAGGGTGCTACAGCGCCAAGAATACCTAGTGTCCTCTCTGTATCTATTTCCCCAAGTCCTCTAAACCCATCCATCCTCCAGCCCACAATCAGGATTCTAACTGCCTTTAACCCAGGTTCTTCTACCCTTAATGTTAGACTCGTCTAGATTAATGGTTCGTAAATACCAGACTATCGACTTGTTGCATCATTGCAATATAATGTTTCATAATCACTTATGAAAGTAAAAAGAAAGAAATTTCATGCCTTGGCTCCACCCCTGGAAATTTTGATTCGGTAGGCATGGGCTAGGAATCTCTCTTTGTTAAAAAAGATCTCCAGGAGCTTTCTGATTCTAATCTCAGTCAGAGTTGGGAGCTGGGTGTGGACAGGAAACCATTTACTGTGTATCAGGAGGAGCACTGGATTGGAAGTCAGTAGTTCTGGAATTCTGATCCAGGTTTTGCTATTGACTCTTTACTCTGCCTCTTTGAGCTTTAATTTTAACGTTTATAAGATGAAGAAGATAATGTTGTCAGCATTGTGAGGATGATATAAGAAAACATGTGGGAAACTCCTTGGAAGACATCAAGGCTCTCTGTAATAATGATGCATTATTTGGTGCCTTCTATGTGACCTACAGTATGTTCAATGTTTGAGTTACATAATCACAATCAGTGATTTTGTAACAAATACCCTCTCAGGGAGGCTTTATTCCCACCTTACAGAGGCCCATACTGAGGTTTACAGAGGTTAGGAACTTTCCAGCAGTTACATAGCTCTGGCAGAACCATATACTTAGCTGCTGGTCTATACTGTCTTCCCAAAATTTGGTGCCATTATTTTGTCCCTGGGTGGTTAATTTCATCATCTGTTGTTCTCAGCATGACCACATTACCACACTGTCAGCATTTTCTACAGAAGGACTTGACTGATTTCCTCAGTTAAATCAGAGTTCTTCAAGCCAGCCTCAAAGTATGAACCATTGTGGGGCTTGTCAGCTGCTTATAACCTCAAACCTCTGATGACCCCACTTTCTCTTGCAGTTGGAGGAGCCGATGGACCTGGCTGTGCTGGAGGAAATCCAACAGGAGCTGATTGACCAAGGTGACCTCTGGGAGTAGTCCCTCCTACTATATCAAGCTACTCTAGGGGCCAGTCCTGTGGCCTAGTGGTTAAGTTTGCCGCACCCGGGTTCGGTTCCCTGGTGTGGACCTACACCACTCGGTGGTGGTCATGCAGTGGCAGCAACCCACATACACAAATGGAGGAAGATTAGCACAGATGTCAGCTCAGGGCAAATCTTCCTCAGGATAAAAAAAAAAGACAAAAGAACCTCAAGCTACTCTAATGCTGACCTTTTTTCTAAACAGAATTAGTTCTTAACTCCGCTTCCTCTACTTCCATCTTCAGTCAAGTGTCCAGAAGTCTCTGTTTTTTACCCTGAAGTCTTGGCTGTCTGTCTTCCCAATAATAAGAGTCTTCAGTGTGCTGAAGACTCATTCCGTGATACTATTTTCTCCTTATGACTACCCTACAAGGTAGTATGAGACCGAAGAAAGTGGTATCTTACACAGGTTACACAGCTAGTGGTGGAGTTGGGAAGCAAAATCAATTTTGTGAGTCCAGTTCCCATGTTTATTCTAGCCTACAGTACCTCTCTATTAATTGGTTAGTAGTAATCCTGTTACCTTACAGGATACAGTGCATGATCAGATCTCTTGTGCTACCTAGTTTAAGTGCCTTCTCTCTCAATCCATTCTTTATTGACTCGCCAGGGTCTTGTGAGCATCCACTTGCTGAGGTATCCACCATAGCACTGTGGAGTGCATAATTTAGCACCTTCTGTATTGTTATTTATTCCACATAGCCCTATCTTGATTAGGCATAGTTTTTATCATCTGTAAAATAGAGATAATAGACCTACCCTGTAAGTTTGTGTGTAGGCTTAAATAATATGTGTAGAAGACTTCAAGCAGTGCCTGGCATATAGAAAGCTTTCAGTAATGGATAGCTGTTATAGTGAAGATGCAAGAGCATGAACTCTTGAGCCAGACTGCTAAGATTCACTTCTCACCTTTACCAATTTAACTTGTGTGGCACAGGGCAAAGCAGTTCATCCCCCTGTGCCTCAGTTTCTTCTTCTTTAAAATAAGGATAATAGCAGTGAAGAAGTTAATATATGTAAAAGACTTAAAGTAGCGTTTGACGTCGTAAGTGCTATGCGAGTGTTGGTTGTTATGATTGGTATTGTTGACTCTAGTTAGACTATAGATTCCTTGATTTTAGTTATCTTTTTGGTTTTTTGTGAGGAAGACTAGCCCTGAGCTAACATCCATTGCCAATCCTCCTCTTTTTTGCTGAAGAAGATTGGCCCTGGGCTAACAACCGTGCCCATCTTCCTCTACTTTATACGGGACACCACCACAGTGTGGCTTGACAAGCATTGCGTCGTTCTGCACCTGGGATCTGAACTTGTGAACCCCGGGCCGCCGAAGTGGAGCGGGAGACCTTAACTGCTACGCCATCGGGCTGGCCCCTAGTTATCTTTTTTTTTTTGATTCCCCCTTCACCCTCACCTACAAAACCTATCTTAGTGGTGAAACATAGGACTCACTAAATGTTTCTGTTGGGGTAGATTTAACTGAAAAATCTGAAGTGACAAGGATTTACTGTGTTCTGCCATACTCAGTCATAAGGAACACTGTAGAACAGGAGTTGACAAACCTTCTGTGAAGGGCCAGATAGTAAATATTTTAGGCTCTGTGGTCCATACTGTCTCTGTTGCAACTACTCGTTTCTGCTGTTGTGGTGTGAAAACAGCCATCGACAATGCATAAACAAATGAGCATGGCCATGTTCCAATATAACTTTGTTTAAAAAAAAAGGTGGACTGGATATGGCCTGTGGGCTATGGTTTGCTGACCCCCGGTCTAAAGTCTAGACTGTGAGCTCATCAAGAGTAGGAACCAGTTTTTTTCATCTTTGTACCCCATGCCTACCACATGCTAGGTATTGCATGTTTACTGAATGAATGAGCACACAGATTCTGAACAGTACAGACTCTGAGTATGTGGACACTGGGGAACAGATCACTTTAGACTCAGCAGGGTGGGCCTGGCATCAGAAGTAAGTGCCCTGTAAGTACCAGGTTTCTCCAGCTGCCTCTGGGATGCTGACACTCTACAGCTCTGCTCCTCTGGCCTCTGGAGAGATGTGTGAAAGTGATCTCCTTGTCTCTTAGCCTCACCTCTTTACCATTTGTGCTCACAAGGAGAAGATAGGAGGGGAGGGATCAACAAGATGAAGCCTGACAGAGCAGTAAATATCTAGTGATTGGGAGCATGATTTTGCCCCAATTTTTCTCTTATTTAGAGGAAGCCTTTGAAGGTAAAGATTAGCATTAAAGACAGGGCAATCTGGGTGAAGCGTGGTGAAGCACTCCACCTGTCCTTTGCCTTGCAGAGCAGTCCATCATCAGTGAATATGAGAAGAGCTTGCAGTTTGATGAAAAGTGTCTCAGCATCATACTGGCTGAGTGGGAAGCAAACCCCCTCATCTGTCCTGTGTGTACAAAGTAAGAATTTTCAAAACCTTTTCAGCATTATTGGTTTCCACCCCCCACTCCAAGGTGAGTGGAATTTTCCCCTAAATTTGTTGTCTGGAAAGGTTTGGGGATCCAGGTCTGCTGGCCATAATGCTTTGGGATCCCACTTCTGCTTCTAGGTACAACCTGAGAGTAACAAGTGGTGTGGTCATGTGTCAGTGTGGCCTGTACATCCCATCTCATGTAAGTGTTCCACACACAAATTTTGTGTCACCTCTTCCCACATGTATCTACTTTCTTAACCCTCAGTGGTGTGCTGGAACCCATTGTGCAAATCTCTTCCCAACGTCATATTCAGTTCACATTGGTAGCTTGAAATCAGCCATGGTGAGAATATATACAGTGTGGAAATTGGCAAGCACTCCAAATCAGTGTTCCCTGCCTACCCCCAGCCATTTGTTGAACACTTTTACCAATGTGCCACTGCTTAAGATCTTCATAGAGAGCCCAGTTCAGAATTGGAAACATTGGTATCTGATCTTCCATAAAAATTTTCCATATGTGAAGACACACCTATATTCAGAATTTAAGCTTTAGTCATCTTAAAATACAGAGGGAGCCCTCTTATCTGACATGATGAGGAACAAAAGTTTGTCAGTTGGCTAAAGTGACAAATTATAAAAATGAAACATTTTATAGTACGTTTCAAGCATATAAATTTAGTTGCCAATCTTCAAGTGGGGCTCTGTTGGTTGGAGAGCTGAGTCTTTTTTTCCACAAAAACCACTCTTACAATGCATAGTCTAGAGTTCACAGTTTTGTTTCTGTAAAGTGCATCAAGAAGCTGAGTGCTCAACTTTAGGATTTTTCCTCCCCATCTTTTACCTAATTCAACAGCTTTGTAAAAAAAATTTTTTTTAGCAACTCACCTTCTTGAGTGTTTCCTAAACATTCCACTTACTATCATAAAAACATAATTCACTGGGCCAGCCCAGTGGTGTAGTGGTTAAGTTTGCACATTCCACTTTGGTGGCCCGGGGTTTGTAGGTTCAGATCCCGGACCTACACACCGCTCATGAAGCCATGCTGTGGTGGCGTCCATATACAAAATAAAGGAAGACTGGCACAAATGTTAGCTCAGGGACAATTTTCCTCAAGCAAAAAGAGAAAGATTGGCAACAGATGTTAACTCAGGGCCAATCTTCCTCATCAAAAAAATACATAAAAACAAACAAAAAAATCATTCTCCTATTTCATTGGTTTACATAATATGTAATTAAATTACTCAATTACAATAGCCAGTTCAATTAGCACAAAGAGATCTGGGACCAAGCAGTGCTGACTTTTGGTAAGGATATACTTGGCTGGTGGAAGCAGAAGCATAAAGGAGGCTAGAAAGCCTACTAGCTCTGAGTGTTCCTGGTGCTATGAGTGGCAGTCGGTGTGTTTTTTAGCAGGACTGGAGAGCATCAGTTCATCTGGAGAGGTGATTAGATGGAGATTGGTTCAGAGATCTTAATACAATCATGAGCCTAAGAGCGTTGCTAAGGGTCGAAGGGATCAAGCCATCACAGTGAGCCAGAGTTATATTGGTTGGCATGAAGAATCCAGATTTTCAGCCTGTTGACTACGAGGTAACGAAGATTAGGTTGTAGTTTAATTTTTTTTAAATTTTTTTGTCTCTGGAGTTGACAGAGCAGAAGCTTCGTGCCTGTTTAGAGGACAGTGTGAATGAGCACAGTGCACACTGTCCCCACACGCCTGAATTTTCAGTCACTGAAGAGACAGAAGAAAAGTCCAGTCTTCTCATGAGCTGTCTGGTAAGTCTCCCATGGGACTCAGTAGTACGAACGGGTCAGTGGTTGGTTTTATTCCCACCCTGGTAGAAATAATAGCTTAGAAACAGGCAAATGTCTAAAAATCCAGTTTATTCTTTGAGGAGTTTACTTGCATCGAAAAGTGAAGGTAATGAGTCACTTCAACTAAAGGGCCAATCACCCCCTGAAAGGGGAAGGGACAGGGGCAGCACAGGGTTGTGGAAGGAGTGTTGGTCTGGAGTTAGGAAGCCTGGCTTCACTGCCTACGCTCGTTCGATCGGCAGCAGTGGTCTTAGATTCATCTGATCCTTCCATATTCATGAGACCCAAATAGGCCATCCTCGTACCAGTTTTGCAGGATACAGGACAGGAAGCACAGCAGGGCAGCATTAGGCTTGTCTCTTCAGGGAGAATCTTCAGAAGACCAAGGGCTAGTCTTTGGCCCCCTAAATGACAACTCAGGTGTGAGAGAACAGGACCACCCATGTGGTTATAGAGCCACCCTGGCTTAGAAGCCTTGAGCTTCCTGTGGGAACCAGTATCTCTTGTAATAATCTATGGATATAGCTTCCAGGTCCCAAGCAAGGGGAACTTTGGGACTGTGAGCACACTGCACTTAGGGAAGTCCAAAACTATGGCTTCCTAGTGGCTATTTATAGTTCATTCATGGCCCTCTCATTCCATACGCAACTGTACCTATAGGAGTTGTTTTTATTATAGAGTTCACAGTTTTTATAAGCAGTATTGCCTAGTAACACAGCCAACATTTCACTTTTATCAAGCTTCTTCCATAAGTTATTTAATTCTACTCATTCATTAACAAAAAAAATGTATTGAGGAGTCATTTAAATTAAAAAATACACATTCTCTCCCAGAGCTCAAGGCTAGGGTTGGTGATAAGAGAAGAATACAGAAAATAGGTAGTGAGTACTCCTGGGGAGCTGGAAGGGAAGGGCCTGCAGGAGCTGAGAGGAGGGGATCTCATTTATGGATGAATGCTTCCTAGAGGAGGCATTTACCCTTGGCCTTGAAGTGTGGACTAGGATTTGGACATGTAGATATGGTGAGTTGGGGAAGAGCTTAAGTGGAAGATCCACAGGTGAAGAACAAGGTGGAGACGCAGAACATTGTGGAGAGTCTCTGAAGAGCCTCACGTTCTGCTTAGCTGGAGCACTGGGTTGACGAGGGAGAGGAGAGCCATGACCTGCTGAGAAGGTCGATACAATAGCTGCAAATGTGAGATGTTTTGAGTCAGAAACAACATTTAAGAGGCTGTCCCAGTACTCTGTGGGAGAAGTGACGAGGGCTTGAACTTAGTGATGGTGGGGATGGTGTGGGTGGGATGGATAGGAGGCTTAGAAAGTGAACTGAGGACATTCTGCAGCCGTGGATGTCAGGGTAGAGGGATCAAAGAAGATGCAAGGTTTCAAGGCCAGGTAACCGGACAATAGTGGGGCCATCTGTAGAAGACAAGGTTTGTGCAGAGAACTTTGGAGTTCAAATGTGGACATTGCTGAATTTGAGATTTCTGTGACATCAAGGTTTTAGTGCAGTTAGTAACGTAGGAATGGAGCTGAGGGTGAGGGATAGATTTGGAAGTTGGTTGTTCTGTGTGATTGCTAAAAGGAATAGATGAGATGACACTGCCAACGGAGGACTGGTAGGAAAGGTCAATGCTGTATTCTTGGGTATTGCCTACATTTTGGTGCAGGGGAACAAATGGAACCTTAGTGGAGATGGAAGAACAGAGGCCAGAGAAGCGTGGAAGCCATGGAAATTTCCAAAAGGAAGGAGTGAGTGGGTAGCAGCGCTCATCAGAGAGACTGAAGTAGACGTTGGTGACCTTATGTAGATGGTTTTGGTGGAATTACAGTGTCAGGTAGCCACTACCTGATTTCAATTTTAGTAATTTGGGCGAACAGGGGGCCAAGAAGTAGAAACAGTAATTGTGGAATAATTTTTCCAAGAAGTTTAGCAATAAAGAGGAGGAAAGATGTTAACTTGGCTTTTTAGAAGGAAAAATGTTTAAGTGCATTTGTAAACTGAGGAGGATTCACTGGAGGGGTGGGGGTCGGGGGGTAGACACCTAAGGAAACAAGGGCCCAGAGCTGTCAGAAGGGTCGGGATTGAGGTGAAGGAGGGCAGTGGAATTCCATTTATTGAACTCTTAACTGTGTGCCAAGTGTTCTAGGTACATCATCTCATTTTGTCACGAGGTGGATATTGTTCCCGTTAGAATAGGAGAGAGATTCCATAAGTGGAGTGATTTGGCCAAAGTGGCACTGCTGAGATAGAGCAGGTCTTGGAGCCCAGGTCTCAGTGCTTCCAGCACCCCTGTTATTTCCTGCCCCAGGCTCGGGCCTTGGTGGAGGGACACTGTTTTCCTCCAGATTGCGTGGAAGGAGACGCAGTGGGTGACAGTTTAAATAAAATCTGTTACTACTTCCTTTGACTATAGGCATATGCACCCTTCTGCCCTAACCATCCACAACTGCTTGCAGATTCTCAAACATGCAAGTGTTTTCGGGCCTTCGTGCTCTTGCTATTCTCTGTCTGGAATGTCTTTGGCTCCTCCCACTCAGTTCAAGGATCATTTGCACAAATGTTTATTGAGCACCGCTCTATGCTCGATAATCTATAAAGCCTGACTCCTAAGGTTATAAAGCCCAGGCTCTCCTTGGGCTTCCACTGTGCCTGATGCCGACTCCCTGTAACACTACTGCCATTACCTGTTGTCTTTGTCCTTGAGGAGAGCTGAAGGGGCACACATCAGACAGCTTCGGGCTTCTACCTTCTCAGTGGATGAACAAGTGAGCTATCCACAGAGCACGGTGGAACAGAGCTGGAGTGTGGGGCTCCTTAAGAGTGTGAAAGTTCCAGACCAAGTGCTGGAGGGAATGGAAAGGGCAATTAAAGTGAAAGGTTGCCTAGTTGCTGAGGTTCCAGCTGCAGCCACTGCATACAGTTGTCATGGACCCCAGCTGTCTGCTCACTTGACCATCAGTCAGTGCCCTCAGCTCGGAGCAGCAGGGAAGCCAAGTGGATAGTGAGGTTTGAAAGGCAAGCACCGTGGGATGTCAGCAGCTGTAGGGACAGCACGATTGGCAATGCTGGCTCCAGGGTGGGCAGGGGGGTCACAGCAAAGATGAGAGACAGAAGTGAGAGGGAAGGACAAAATTGTATTCAGTACGCTATCTCAGAGTTCACCATTTTGAAAGGTAAATCATTCGGAATGCTCTGGAGTGCCAGTGTGTCACTGGACGTCTGGTTTCACTGAAGGGGGAATCAAGGACATTTGGGTTCAAGATCCAGTGAGGCCAGGCTTTAGGGTGATTGAGCATGGATGTCAAGGATGAGGTAGAGGAAGGTAGGTATGGGTTACAGGTGGTCATATGTAGCCACAAGGACTTGAGTGTTTGAGATGTGAAAATAGCGGTCTAGGGTGGTCATGGGGATGGAATGTGCTACACTGCCAGAAAGCCAGATGTATTACCTGTGGAGGTAGAGTCAAGGTCAAGGACAGGACTCTTTAGCATAGTGGTGGGGCTGAGTTATCAAAGAACCAGGAGCCAGTTTTATACTCAGGTGCTTACCGATTATATTAGGAGAGACCAAGGAAGGTGTGCTAGAATGGCCCTCCAGGTCCTCATTCTGCCTGCAGTGAGCGTGCCTGGTTTGTACCTCCCCGACACGTGCCTGTTTCAATCTCATGTTAAGTTCAATGAGCCTCACCTCCCCGCTGGGTTGTAAAAGCTGCCAGCTATCAAAGGTGTGAAGAATCTTTCTGGTCACTGCTTTCCTGAGGGTGAGAATATTTGCTTAGTCCATCTCCAGGATTGAATCTTAGCCTGAAGGCTACATGGCTGCTGATGCTTTCAAAGGCAGTTGCTTTGAGACTGCAGGACAGAGGTCCAGCGAAGCCTGAGAGCAGGGCTCGTCAGTGGCCTGACAACTACACCACTGAACCCACTTCCTAACTGTAACTGAACTCAGCATCATCTCATACATAGGAATGCTACTTGCAGCATAAATGTCATTACTGATTACAACTTGTAACCACATACTGAGATAATTTCCATGACTGGAATACAATCTGAGCTAACCTTTTTCTATTTAAATCCAGGCTTGTGATACATGGGTTGTGATCTTCTAGAGCTGGCCTTGACTCACATCATCCTACTGGGCTAGAAACAACTCATTCCATCTGAGAAGGGCCTTGTAAATACAAACCTTTTATTTATAACTTATTTTGTATTAAATCTTTTCAAACGTCTCTGCTCTTGGTGTTGTGTAATGCAGGCTGAAGGAGAAGAAACAAATAGAAAAGACAAATCAGTTTGGAGGAGATAAACCAATTTTATTGTCCATCATTATGTTATACAAAAATCTAGAATAATTTGTAGAGAAGAAACAAATGAATGGTAAATAAAGAGGGCAAGAGAAATAATTTAAATCTGAATTATTTTCCATGATATTAGGATGAAAACCATTTCAAAGCACACGTGTCTGGTTTCAGAGAAGGTTTTGTTCACTGGCCAAAGCCTGCCATAAAATTCAGGTGTTCAGCATCTTGTCTGCTCTACTGGCTCTTGACAAAACCTTTGAGGTCTTCGAGAAAAGTAATGTACTCCTGGTGCTCCAGGGCTGTGCTGAGCTCCACCAACTCATCCGCAAAAGTGTTGTCCACCCCTCGGTCCGCAAGGAAATCCATTAGGTGGTCATATAAGGCCTACAAGCAAAAACATTTACAAGTTAAAAAAAAAAAGACTTCATTTGTAACCCTTATTAATTAAAATGCTTCTTTGTCTCTCCTTGGACTAGGACCCTCCCCTGCATGGCCCAAGAGTACCCCCCATCTTATCAAGCACTCACCCAGTCCAGGGAATCTGTGTTGAGTGTGTAATTAGTGTCCTTCCATTCAGACTCCCCGGTGGACTGAAAGCTCACTTCCCTGATGGAGAAAATGTCACTCTCATCCTCTTCCTCTTGTCCAACCTGAGAAGAGACAGTATTTGGGGAAACTGAAGGGTTTTCCAAGACAAGCCAGACTCATGCAAAGAAAAGGGACTATTTATAGCTTGAAACTCACCAGATTCTAACCTTGTTCTCTCATCCCCCACCTCTCTACCCCTGCTTTGTGCTGGTCTAAGCTAGAAAATGTTAGTAGCTGCAAAACAGGACCAAGAAGGTCCCCGGAGGCCTTCCTTGTCCCCAGGGGTGCCAAGGGGCTATCACTCCATCCAACATACCTCATCTTCTGGATAGTGACAGTCCAGCACAAGGGCCTTCTTGCCACCATTCTTTGTAACTTCAACCACGAAATTGGGAGTGGACGTCAGCTCAGGCTGGGGAAATAAGAACAAGTACATGCCGTAGTTGGAGAGGTCGGCTGCCTGGACTAAAGGCCTCAGTTGCGAGGGGAGTGCGGGAGTGTCTCACAGCCACCACCATTAGCATATTATTTAGACAACTCTTCCTGTAGCTCCTTTCTAGACTATTAAGTTTTAGAGGGCAGAGTATCATATTTAGTATAGTGTTTCACTTCCGTTAGCATCCTACTTGTTTAAAGAACATACTAGGTTTAGAATTAAGAAATTTGAATTCCAGCCCCAGCTACGTGCCAGTTAGCAATCTTCCTGGGCCTGTTTCTCCATCCATAGTCTGCAAAGCTGGCCTCAAGATCCACGGCCTCTTTCCAGCTGACTGTTGACAGCCCAGGACCAAAGGCCAGTGCATTTGGCTGACTGGCTGCCTAAGGGCTGAATGATCACAGGGACTCTCCCTTTGCTGGTGAGCCATCCAATGTCAGAGAGATCTCAGTCGGGGTGGCTGAGACAGAGCACACCAGGGAGCTGTACTCTGTACTCGGCCATGAGACAATACTGATGCCTGCTGAGTCAGAAAGCCTGGGGACCCTGTGGCCTTCACACTGGCTGGTTTCTAGGCCAGGCATATAGCTTCCTAAAATGTTTGAAGACTGGGTACCATCTAGTCCAACCAAGAGAGCCAGCAACCTAAGGAAAGACCTTGCCAAAATCTGATGCCCCTGGGCTTTACTACTTTGGTTAAGTGGCTGGTGTTTAATACCAGCCTGACATGTTAGAACATTCTTCACTTGGAAACAGTCCAAACGATAATCTCTGATGTCAAACATATCCCTCTCAGGGAAGCATTAGGACAGTTTCAATTCCTTCCCATTAACAGAACAGAGGCCAAACTAGAAAGCCTAAGCCTACAGATGGCAATTTACTTGGTCCTTGGGAAAGAAAAGGAGCCACACAGTTATGGTGCTAAAGCTGACCAGAAACTGCTGCTCTACAAGTAAAGTCCCAAGGATGCTTGTCCTTTGCCTTCTCTCCTTGTAGCATTAAAGGAATTAAAAAAGAAACACAACAAACAAACAAACAAAAACACTGCTCCTTCCCTAAGTCCCTGCACAGCCTGTCAGAACTGAGGTAAAGCTGGTCAGTTTACAAGCTTACCTCCTGTTCTTCAACCTTCTGCCCTTGGGAGGGCTCCTCCTCCCCATCAAATGTTGGTGGGATGCTATTGTTAATGTTGAAAGTCACAGTGATCCTAGAAAGGTGAAAGAAAAGTGTAGTTTTAACCAAGTAGTTAAATAAGCATTGACGCCTACTACTGTGAAAAATGCTTGTTGAAGCAATCTCTCTATCTCAGCTGGCTTTACATCTGAATTAACTGCAGAACTTCCAAAAAGCCGGGGTGTTTGCATCCTACCCAGAGATGGATTCAGCAGGTCTGAAGTGTGCCTACTATGTGCTAGCTGCTGGATGTCAAATGAATGGGCCCTACCTTATCTCAGCCAAATACAGTCATGTGTGGGCTACTTCCACAGGCCAGCATCCAGGGCTCCCTGCCAACATGTGTCCCTGTTATCTCATGGCCACAGCAAGCTGACACTGCCCACCCGAGTCTTTCTAGGACACCCTTGGTGGTGGTGAGCAGCTGAGAAGCTGGTGGGGAGGAACAGAAGCCTCCTTTAAAAGCTTTTCTCCGTCAAAAATCTGCCCCTGGGAGGAAGGGCAGGAGGAGCGCTGACAGGCTGTTGCATCAGCTGAGGGTTTTGGTCCTGGCCCAGGAAGGGGAGGCCCCATAAAGAACAACACAGTGCAGTACAGGGTCATTCTTCAGAGTAGTGGGACGTTTTCTAATCACAAAGCAGGTCAGAAACACGAGCTAATGACCATTTTGAGGTGCAAGAATCCTCACCTGACAAGTCATGTTCCAAAGTTTGAGCTGAAATTCCAGTGAGGTGAGCTGGGGAACTAGCACTGCTGGGCTGCGCAACTCCAGCAGGTACTCTTTGCATACACAGCACGCTGTAACTCCTGCCCCCTGGAGCTGCGCTAACTGGCTGCCTTGCCAGGAAGCCACTTTCCCATAGAATAACGGTGGTTTGAGGTTCAGCCACAAAATTTGTCTAATCTGAAACAGTGCTGACCAAGCTGAGCTCCTGGGCACAGAAATGCAGTTATGTACATTAGAACACTGGCTCCAAGGGCCGCCCGGTGGCGCAGCGGTTTAGTTCGCGCTTGGCAGCCCTGGGTTCGCAGGTTCGGATCCCGGGCGCCTGCCGACGCACTGCTTGTCAGCCATGCCGTGGCGGCGTCCCATATAACGTGGAGGAAGATGGGCACGGATGTTAGCCCAGGGCCAGTCTTCCTCAGCAAAAAGAGGAGGATTGGCGACGGATGTTAGCTTAGGGCTAGTCTTCCTCACAAAAAAAAAAAAAAAAAAAAACAAAAAACACTGGCTCCAAACTGGCTACGACTTACCCTAGGAAAATGGTTTAGGTGAAATTACAGGATACACAAT
Source organism: Tapirus indicus (assembly GCA_031878705.1). Classification (NCBI taxonomy): domain Eukaryota; kingdom Metazoa; phylum Chordata; class Mammalia; order Perissodactyla; family Tapiridae; genus Tapirus; species Tapirus indicus. The sequence goes on from CM062932.1 coordinate 12,226,878, forward strand.
TGACTCATTGTACCACTAGGCGGAAAAGAATCAGAACCCTACTTCACAACATATAAAAAAGTTCACTCAAAACGGATCATTGACTTAAACAGTTGAACTAGGTCAAAAGCGCCCCTTCTTTCTAATGGCAGCTCTTACACCCTAACCCCATCCTGTTACACATGAGCTACGTATCTTGCATTTTCACCTACTGTAAACATCAGAGAGTAGGGGCCTTGTTTTACTCAGCCAAGCCTGTAGTGCAATGAGTCAGCACTGTAAATCTAAGATGAAACTGATTCCATCAGTACTTAAGAATTTCTGAATTTGCAGGCTTAGATTCAGGCAGGGCATGGCCTCCCTCACCAGTAAGTGTTTACTGAATGACTGCCTCTGCTGCTCCAAAAGACTTCCAGCTACATCACTTCTGTGCTACTTCTCCACGACCAGTCCACAGCAAATTTGTGTGCAGTGAATGAGCTACCTGGAGCTTATAAAGTTACCCAAATGAATCCTTCTGTCTCTTGGAAACCATGTGTCAAAGTACTGGCCTTGACTAAAGGCTATTCTGGGCTGCCTCAGGGCAGGTCCCGCAGGGTTATGAATTTGGTACCCTGGAGTCCACAGGCCCCCAATACTTACTTTTCCCCAGCAACTTTCCGTACTAACTTGGCTTCTGTCCCATTCACTTCTAGCTCCCAACCTCCAGACATCTTGGGGAGGGACTTATGCTTCTGTATCTTCTTTTCCTCCTTAATTTCATCACTCAGGAATTCAACAAAAGCTTTGTCCCCTACAACGAAAACCCGTAAGACATAGAAAAGAAGAGCCAGTCTAAAACATAAAAATAATCCAAGTTACTGCAGCCAGAAATCTGGACTTGGACTGTTTCTAACACTCAGCTATTAACAGTGGCTCTGGAAACTTTGTGCAGTTCACATCCATTAAGCCTGTTTCCTCATCTGTAAAAATGCCCTAATGCTATCAGTGGGAAGCTGAGCTTGATTCTGGAAAAGTGATTGCCAACAATGAACTCATTACCACATTTCACTAAAAGCAAGAGAATTCTCAATTACCCTTGTTGATGCAAAATAACCAATAACCATTCTATAGATAAGAGAGAGAAGATGAGTTTTACATGAGCCAGGGTGAGGATTATAACCGGGGAAGGCAGTTTCCACAAGGGAAGCGTTCCAGAGAAGCACGGTTTTCAGTACAGTCTTAAACCTTTTTAGAACAAAGAACATACATTAAACACGCCCAGCATACACATTCATCAAAGTTTTAAAGAGGTATTCAGTTATAAATTATCAGGTTAACATGACCCTGATGTCGGAAAAGGGACTAATACGGGCGTTACCGATAGGGCGTAGGAGGGGAAGTTTGCATTCTTCTCGAGAGTGCATTCTTTAGTGACCTAATCAGACGTACAATGTATCTTTGATAGGCCATAAATCAGGCTTCTCTAGTTCAAGCCGAAACCATTTTGAACCAGAATGGCTACCCCATATACCCCATGTGAAAATCTCCTTACCCTCTTTCACTTGCCAACAGACATAACCACGCTACTTTTAACCACAACCTTGAGCCTTCTCCAAGTTCCACTTTCGAGAGACTAAGGATAAAGTCGGCCTCCAGATTTAACTGTATCTCTCCCCTCAAAACGAAACACTTGGAAGATGAGGGAAGAGGGAAAATGTGATCACACGTGGGTTTAACCCTCTGGTTGTCAATCAATGGGAAAATGTTCCAGACCTCGGGGGACGGCTCCGCGCGGTCCCCTCGCGGTCTCCGCTTCCTTGCCCGCGCCCCCACCCCACCCAGGACTCTGCCCCTCACGCCCCCGGCCCACGCGCGCGAGACTTACCTTCGGTGTGCAGCGCGCCGCAGCCGCAGGCGCAGGGCCCGTGAGGCCGCAGGAGGTCGGGCCGCCGCTCCGACCCCGCGCGCACGCTGAGCAGCCCGAAGGGCCGGACGCACGGCCGGGGCGCGGGCTGCAGCAGCTGCCGGAGCGGCGGAGAGGGCGCGGCGGCGCGGAGGCCGGTGAGGGCGGTGCCCAGGGCGCGGGGCACGCAGCGCAGCAGGGGCAGCATCGCAGAGACGGAGGCAGACACGTGCGGACCCGAAAGACGCCCGGGGCCAAGGCACCCCGACCGGGCGCGCCGCAGGAAGTCCCGCCCTCGCTCAGGAAGCACTTCCGCGCCGTCCCTTTGCCACCGTGGGCGGGACTGCGCCCTCTGCTGGGGGCCTCCGGTGCAGCCTCCCGGGCAGTCCTCGAATCCGGTCTTGAGCTGAGCCGGCCTGAGTCTGGTGTCCGAGGTTTTCTGTTTAATTTGCCAGCATCAGTTCTCTCCAGTGGCTGCTCTTGAAATTTCCATCTACTGTTCTCAAAGCACGCCAGGCTTTCTATGACTTCGTGGAATGCACTCTTGCTGCCCCCAACTCCCAAAAGACCAGCCTCCAAGGTCATATCCCTTAAGAGGCATTTCAGGAACCTCCCCCTCTCTTCTGTGAAACAAATAGGAACTCACGTCTGAGCGACCTGGCCCCTGTGCTTCATTCTTCTCAGCAGAAACCTCCTGGCACTGCTGCTTTACTTGGCAGCCTCCCCTCCCCTCCACCAGAGGGGAGCTCCTGAAGGGCAGGATCACTGCTTAATTCCTGCCACCGCCCCTCTCTGCACCCTCCAACCTTGCGTCCCACTTCTGAAGGGACATCATTTCCTGGGGGCAAGAAGCCACGGCTTACATCAGATTTAGGTTAAGAACCAATGTTCCTACCTTACCAGGACACGTAGGATATATAAGGTACCAAGAAAGTAAGTCTTCCCAAATTAGTGGCCAAGATAAGACTAATACTTAATATATTCTTCACAGCATTCTGTGAATAAGGGAAAGGAGACTGAAGAAAGAAGACACAGACATCATGTACAAGACTCATTTTTAATAGACTTGATAGTCATGTGCAAATTTGAGCATTATATACAAGAACTGATGTTTCTATAGAGCTATGTCTGTTTTGAACAAGACCAGACTCTCAAAATACAACATAAAGCTGAACCAACTTGATTTTTTTTCTGCAAATTATAATATTCTAATCAAATAAAATATAATAAAATCCTTGCTTCCTCACAAGTGCTGTTTACTTGTATGCTCAAGGAATGGTCTCTCAGATGCCTGGCCACAGTTCCAAGCACGTCTTGACAGCTGGATTAAATGGATTTATGCATCACAGTACGTTATCAGTGTTACCCACAGAGCAAAAACTTGTCTCCATTCTGGCATCTCCTTACAACCAGCAGAGATGCCACATTAAGTAAGGGTTTTAACCAAGGACAGTCCTGCGTTGGCAGTCCTTCCCCTTGTAATGAAATCTGCGCTGCTCTGGACGTTTCACGTTCCGAGATTACCAGAAGTAGAAAGCAAACACCTGAGGGCTGCGGTCTGCTCGGAGTGCATCTACTGACACGAAGCTGTGCGTCGGAGCTGGTGATTTGCCCAGGTATGGATTTCACAGGTTGGAAAAGAGGTGTGACACCATCAGAGATTTTACCAATTGAAAAAGAGTAGCTCAAGATTGTATCACAACATCACTGTGAAACATTTAACTTTCTTAAGAAAGTTTAAGTTTAAAGTGTTCTATCCCCTGCAGCTCAATATAAATAACCATTTATTTCTTTGTAGTAACAAAGTAGTCAGAATGGATTTTCCAATCTGATTTAATCCCTGAGCAACTATGTTAAAAATTAACTTTTTAAAAAGCCCAATAAAAAACTACTGTATTAAAACTCTACCAGAATGTTACAGTGATAAACTTATTTCTGAACAGAAACATTAAAACTACTTAGAAGCTATTTACATTTACTTAGAAGCTATTTACTCCTTACTCCTGCAGAAAGGAATATATATTTCCGGAGACGGTTCCAGGTGGATATAAATTATCCCAAGTTATGTTTTATTTGCCCCAGAGAACACCTCTTAATAGAGAATTTGCTGAGGAACATAATAAATCACCCCACTATCAGTTTTTTACCAGCATGATGAATGTTTTATTAAAAACACAATATTTCCTTTTGCCAAGTCAGGTTAAACATCCTGGGTAGGCCTCTATTAAATAAATGAGAAAAATACACTTTAAAAAATTTCTGAAAAACTTTTCAGAAAGTCAGCAACAGTAAGAATAAGTCAATCTGAGGAAGAGCCAGCTAAAAGTCTAAGAATTCAGTAAGATAGGGTAGACAGGATCTGTCAAATCCTATTTAGCCTAAATGTAACTATTTCTAACAGAAATAAATCACAAGCACCCAGACAGCCCTGAACACTGGCTAAAAGCTTGCCTGTTCAAGGCCACAACTCCCTTTGGAAAGCCTGGGCCAGACGACATACACAGGCCTGGACAGAGGATACCCAGAAAGGGGCATGCCAGCAGGCTATGGGCTCAGAGAAGCGCTCACTGGACCCAGAGGGAAGAGACCATCCACTGTCTTCGATTTGAAGAGCCTCTTGGGCAGTTTGGCCCCCTGCTTATCAGCTGCATGATTCACTTAGTAAGTAATGATCAAAATATTGCACACCTGTGTTTAGACCAATTAAGCACAAGTAAAGGGTTAAATATTGGCTGCTTCTAGGGAAAAACATTCTCTGAGGAAAGATTATTTGCTTTTGATAATTAAATAGCTATCACCCTGCACCCAGGAAACTTGGTGTCTTTTCCCTTCTCAAAATATCAGAACAGGAGGAGACTGTGGAGACCCTCTAATTCCCTCTGACAAATGTGGAAGCTGAGGCTGGAGAGGGGTGACTGGCTAGGAAATAGCAAAGCCAGGTTGTCCCTAAGAAGGGAAAAAAGATCATAGTAAGTAAATAAGATGTAAGAATATAAACACCAGATCTGGTGGATGGGACGAGTTAGTGCTGCCTGGGTTCTCACTGACCATTTGCCTCTGTCCTCCACCCCACTCCCAGTGGCTCTCTGACCAGGGGCCCTGGCAGAAGAGAAATGGCTGAAATGTAGCACGGAGTCAGTCCTTATGCTCACGTTTATATGTGCCCAATTAGAGAGAAAAATGGCAACTGGGTATGCTGGAGGTATCATACTACAAGGTCAGTTTTCCATGTCTACACTTGACATGCTTCAGAAGACACAAATCACCCTGCACCCAGGAAACTTCCAAATCTCCTGAAAACACAGGTGGGGATATGCACCAAAGAGGCACCAAGGAGGAAAAGACATGGCCCAGTGACCTGCGAGCACTCCTTTCCTGGTCTCTGCTTGGAGACAGCAAGAGAGAGGTCCATACCCTGGGGAGTGTTCAGGAGGGGCAGCCAGCCCAGGAGGTGAGACACAACAGCACCTCCCTCCTGAAACTTCTGCAGAAGTCAATCTCTTATGTTTTCTATTTAAAAACTTCATATAGATAGACGTTAAAATAGATCCAAGGTCAACATCCAACTCTGCGACCTCCTATGGTCCCCTTCCAGAAAATCCCTCAGTCACAAGAACTCAGGGGATTTTACTCAACTGACATCGTGTAGAAAGCAATAATATCAGGCATAATGGCTCACAATTCATTGGAGGTTCATCATAGGCCAGGCAGAACTCTGGGTATTTTGCATTCATTTTCTCTAAACCTCATGATTCCAATCCTACAAGTATTATTATTATCATCCCCATTTGGCAGATGAGGAAACTGAGGCTCAGAAGTTAACTCAGTGACCCAAAGTCACCCAGCAAGAACCAAAAACATAATTTTGAAGTTTCCAAGGTAAAAATGGTATGTACACATTTACACAGTTCAGTCTTCGGGGTTTAAACAAAGATGCTTTCAAGCTCTTGGAAGTCGGGAGCATTCCACTCCATTAAAACTCGCTGCCTCTCCAGGCACCAACCTGGAAGTCAGCTACGAGGACGGCTGTGGCCCCAGCCCCCAAGCACCAGCGGGTCTGGCAGCGTCCTGGAGAGGCTCAGTTTCTGGCGGCTTTCAGCTTCCTCCTGAAGTACTCGGGGGCGGCCTCGTACAGCCACTCGGCGTCCACAACGCAGAGGCCCCGCATGTAGCACTTGTTGGTGTAGAGCAGCTCGGTGTACACAACACAAGCTGGCTTGCAGTGGAAGAGGACAGACGAGGGGTGGATGGCCACCGGCTGGTGGGTGTCCGTGGTGGCGTAGGTCCCATCCGGCTGAAGCTCGGCGGTGCTCATGAAGAGGCTGTGAGCCAGGCAGCGGCGGACATTCTCCATGTCTCCTCGGGATGACGTGATCGGCATTGACATCTGTTTCAGGAGGAAGTGAGAAATGGAAGAGCCCAAACATCACTGCTCAGCCTGCACCTAAAACCCAGCCCATACCACAGCCTAACAAAGTGGATGCTGACACGGGAGGTGGTTACCTCAGATGCTCTGGAGAGCAGCATGGGCGGGGCAGGGGCAGAGCTGAAGGAGGGAGGACCACACATAGGGAAACTGCAGCCTGGGAGAGGAAGGAACAGGAGGGAGACAGCCACATAAGCTGCCAAACCATGGACAGGTTGAGTGACCCTGCATCCCACCCGCTCAGTGAAACATCCACCAGGACATCCCGGGAAGGAAAGGCCTTTCCCTCTCCCTTTGACTACGTCATCATCTCCTCACTTCAGTTCATCTCACAGGTTGCCCCTTGTCCTAAAGCACAAATCAGTCCTTCTTCACCCACTCAGAAACCTTCAATGTCTCTACTGCCCCTGGCAAAACAATGCAAACTTCCAACTGTGAAGCCGTGAATGAGCCATCCTGAGTCCTGCGGTCCCCCCAAATCGACTGCCTTCTCCCCCCTAGCCCGTTCCATGACTGTGCCTTCACCTGTTACTCCTGGGAGACAGAAAACCCCTCAGGTCTGTAGTGGACATGTCAGTCATCAGTCACTCTCCTTGCTCCACAGCCCTTGCTGAGTGGGTCATGTCACCTTACCCCCCGGCCACAGCTGAACAGACCAGTGGTGGAGACTGGGCAACCCACACTGGGTGACCCACGCTGGGCCAGCTTCTCCCTTCCAGGCATTTGGAGTCTGAACATGGGAAATCTGACCAACCCCTTTAGTGTCTCGAGAGGAGAGGGGAGGAGGGGTGGGGAAAAGCAATCCCGTGTGTGCTGAGGCAGCAGGCAAGGAGCCAAAACAAGGATGAGCAGACCCAGAGAAAGCTGCCCTGGCTCCCGACAGCCTTTTCTGGTTCCATGTCCCCATCTCTCTGAGGGAGAGATTTCTGCCTGGAGGTTCCCTGAGATACTCTTGATCCCCTTTTTTCCCTTTAAGATGCTCAAGGGGTTTTGTCTTTTGCAATCAGCTGATCCTGGTCAGATGAAGACCCTCTTTATCTCCTCATCTCTCAGGATGTAGCTCAGGTCTCACCACCTCCAGGAAGCCCCAGAGTCCTACAGCTAATGTGGTCTCTCCTTCCAGGCTGCCAGCCCCACAACTCACTGGCTGTGTGATTTGGGGCAAATTATTTAACTTCCTTAGGCTCTAGTTTCATCATTTGAAAAATGGGAATAATAAAAGAATCCACCTTATAGGGGTGAAAAGAGGATTTCAAATAAAGCAATCACATGAAAAGTGTGTAGAACACAACTTTAATAAGTGCTTCATAAATGGTGACTATCATCACTCCTGACTCCTCGCAAGAGTTATTCATATATATATGTCAGATCTCCCCTCTAGATTGTTCCTTAAGATAGTGAGTCTTAGACATATCTGTAAAACCCCAGGACTTTGACCAGTGCCTGGCATATAAAGAGAGGCATCATCAACCCTAAAGTTTCTTAAGTTCAGAAGTAATAGAGGAGCACCATTTGCACTGTCAATACTAAATTGAGAAAACTCATGAAGCCAGGGGATTGGTCCGGCAGGAAAACTGATCATGTACAAGAGGGGTTGGAAAAATGTGTATAATACAGAACACAACAGGCTTCTATGACAAGAAATCACTTGAGTGCTAACAATAGGCCGTTGGCGTCAGACACAGGCCTGGGCACAGGTGACAACTGTTTCCCAGGAACGTGCGGAGGCTCCCAGGACCACGGAGAGGGCTCTTAGAAGAGGCCTTCCACACAAACACATTCACCACAGAGTTATTTATGACAGCAAAAGTGGGCACCGTCTCAGTGCTCAACAACAGGAGACGCCTACATAAACTACCCCCACTTCTGAGGTAAAATGTGGAGTGTCACACAGACATTAATACACATATGACAGGACTTCACAACATCACGTACTCTAAGAGGGACTATAAGCTAATAGAAAACTTTTTGGTGGATGATTTAGCAACATCTATCAAAATCTAAATTCCCCATCTAGAAATTCATTTTATGTGCACCAGAGCACAAATACATACATAGGAGGATGGTCAGTATAGCATAACCTAAACAATCACCACTAGGGGCTTGGTTAAATAAAAGGTAGTGAAAACAATGAAATGGTACCAAGTCACCAAAAAGAATAAGATAGACACATACAGACACTGAAAGACAGCCCAGGCACACTAAATGCTCAAGAAGTCTACTAAGTGGAAAAAAGTAAGTTACAAAACAAAATGTATATCATATTTGTTTTAGGAAGAAAATTTTATATGCGTATCCATGTGTATGTGCACACAAACACACACACACAAAGACATATACACAAAAATGTACATACACAGAAAAAAATTCTAAAAAGATCTACACTAGACGGTTAACAGTGGAGGGGCAGGATTATGGGAGACTTTAAAATTTTCTGCATTATATATCACTATTTTCTGCCCTGTATCAATTTATAACAATTATGCACTGCTTTTATAATCTGAAAAAAATAACAAAAATATTCCCACTAAAAGAAATCTTAAGAATTCTAACAACACCGGAAAATGCTTTCACCGTTTATAAAAGCTGAATATAAATTATATATACAATGTAACTAATTATGCAAAATATGCATTTAAAGACAGGACTATGAGGAAATAGATCAAAATGGTGAGAGGTGGAATTGTGGGTAATTTTTACTTTCTTCATTTTAAAATTTTCCTACAATGAGAATTTCTTTTGTAATCAACAACAATAAGCAATTAGAAATTTTTCACCTAGGAAAAAGTGATAGCTTAGTCCCCCAAAGAACACCAGGAAGAAATAGTACCTTTAAGCAGATATCCCTAAGCTGTGCTCTGACTTCAGCCACCAGCATCATGTTCTTGCTGTTGACAAAGTTCTCTTTGCACCAATCCTGAAGAGGAGAAAAAGAGATATCATGATCCGCTCATTTCTATAAGAGAAAAATAATAACAATTGCATTCAGAAGGAAAACTTCAGTTATCAAAAATAAATATAAGAAAATATCTTCATATCAAAATCATGAACCATAAGGGAAAATATTAATAATTTAAACTAAAATAAAACTAAACATTTCCTTACGTCAAGTCACCAAGAAAAAAGCTACAGACTGGAATATCTGTATCACTACACCCAATAAAGGATGAGCTCCTCCAGAATGCACAGAGAACGCCTATAAATCAGTAAGAAAAAGACCAACAGTCCAGTAGAAAAATGGACAAAGAATATGAACAGATGACTCACAGAAGAGGCACTGCAAATGACCAATAAACTTACGTGAGGATTCTCAGTCTCGTGAGGAATCATGGAAATGGAGTTTAAATTTGTCACTGAGATACTATTTCACATCCATCAACTTGGCAAAAATTAAAGTCATTTCAACTAAGAGTTGGAGAGGATGGTGGAAATGGAAGCTCTCAGACACTACTATGGGGAAAATAAAGTGGTGGTGACAACTTTGGGGAGCCACAAGCCAAATGCAGCTACCCCAAGCCCAGCAGGTCCACTCTGGGTGTCAGCCCCAGAGAAACTCTCCCCTTTATGCACAAGGAGGCCTGCCAGGATGTTTGCTGCGGTGCTGGAAGTGGAAATGAGCTGTGAAAGGGGAGCGTGAGGAAGCATCTACAGTACACACTGTGCGCGGACAGGAAGAGAAAGCATCTGTCACCCCTGGGAACTCAGATGGACTTCAGGACAGTGGCTATGTCAGGGAGGAAGGACTAGGAAAAGAGCAGATCAGGGCTTTTGCTGTATCTAAAGCATTTTATTTCCTTAAAAATTAACTGAGGCAAATATAGCAAATTGTTTACAACTGCTAAAAGTGGGTGGTGGCTTTTATTTTTTTAAAGAATTGATTGCATTAAAATGCAGACAAAGTTAAAGCATGTACACTACAGCACAATTACTGATTTTATTGATAAATGAAACAAAATATTGCTGTTTTCCATCTTTGTCCAAGGAACTGAAATATCAAACAAGCAAAAACTACTATGAAGAAAGTCAGGGGCAGGTAGGGAAAAAAATCATTCTGTAGCTAAGAAACTGGGTCACCAAATACTGAATTAGCCCAAGTTAAGTACGAGTTGAACACAAGCAGAGTGAAAGGCTGGAATTACATCTTCCCTGGTCATCTCCCTGTGTGCCGTCATTTCTGAAACGACATCTGGCCTTCTTTTTGTGGCTCTTTACATGATTCAGACAAAAAGGGAAGGTGCTCTTAAATCCCATGCCCTAAAGGAGGCATTGTCTGAGAAAAGGAAGCTTACCTTATTTCCGCCTATATTTTTGAAGGTCCGGTAGATATTGAGCAGGGTAACGTGATCGCCCTCGCTGGATATGAACTTCTTCCGGACACCCTGCACCTCATCCCGCCGGGAGGGGGGGTTGTAGAGAACACTGTCCACAGACAGCAGGGAGACAATGGTCAGTATCTCCTCCGTACAGTGGAATTTGGGGGACAGCAGGATGGTCTGCAAATCAAAATTAAAAACTGTGTAAACCAAGTTTTTTCCTAGCTTCTGAATATTGCTTTTGCAGCTTCCCTTCTAAGGAGTTAAAGGGCAGGTGTTTCTAAAACCACAACTGTATGTTAATGTTATTGTACTTTTTTGTAAAACAGATGACTGCCGTCCCCGCAGGATTCCAAATTCCATAAGAAGGGCTCGTGACTTAATATGAGTTCGAATCCCACACAGAACATAAGTCAGCATTAGACATAAAGTAGGCATTGATAATTATTTAAGAGAAAAAGTGAAGACTGATCTAGAAGCACTGGATTTAGGAGTCTACTTTGGGATGGCTAACCTGTAATGTACAGAAAGAGAACTGAGGAGAGGGTGTCATTTACTTTGGCAAATTTGGGTTCTAGAGGAAATGCTGCCATCTTCCTTCCAATTGGAGTCAGGGTCAGCTGGTCGTCCTTATGTTCAAGAGCACCTAACAGGTCCAGTTGGGCAACAGCTGCCTGAATGTGATCTAAAGAAAGAGACATAAAAGGAGCCAAAAATTCAAAAGAGGAAGAAGTTGTAGCTAGTTCAGTACGTGGGGGAGCTTCTGATAACTCTACATCAAACCACAGCAAAGATCCCAACCACCGCTGCCCCCATGACACACTTCCCAGAGCTGTTAATGACATCAGTGTCTTCAGTTCAATTCCCTTTTAAAGCAGTGGTCTGCACTTTGGCAATATGAACGAGAATTTTACACCCATCCATGAGACACTTATGAGTTTCACCCACAGATACACTCATACATTGTACAGGGACCCACGTCTCCAGCCGCACACACACAATGGAGACAGCAGGTGCTCAGAGGCCCCTGGTGAGAAAGACACTATTTACTATTTTATTCTTTTTGAATTTTGAACCATGTAAATACATTACCTATTAAAGAATAAAGAAGCATTTCTAAGGAGGTAATAAATATGTACATACTGAGAGGAAATTAAATATATTAACTGAAAAAAGCAGTGTGCAAATGTCTCAATCAACTGGAGAATGGATAAATGTATTCTAGTTTATTCACAGAATGGAATAGTATTTAGTAATGAAAATGCATCAACACAAATAAACCTTACAAAACACGATGAATGAAAAGGGAAGGTGATTGAAGAATCAACACATAAACATGTGAACTGAAACAACACATTGTCTAGGAACACACAGGCATAGAACAAAACATTAAAGAGAAACAAGGGAATTACAAACAAAATGTGGGAGGTGGTGATCCTGAGGGGACGGAAAGAAGCGAATGGCTGAGAGGGGCCGGGGGCTCTGAGGCACCGGGAATGGGGGCACAGGTGTGGTTTTACTACCCCTTCTACCTTACACGTACATCCTTCCTTTATACATAGGAATTCAGAAATTAAAAGAAAAAATGTGGGGGCTGGCCCAGTGGCGTAGTGGTTAAGTTCACGTTCTCTGCTTCAGTGGCCTGGGGGTCACAGGTTCAGATCCCGGGTATGAACCTACAAACCACTTATCAAGCCATGCTATTGCAGGCGTCCCACAAATAAAGTGGAGGAAGATGGGCACAGATGTTAGCTCAGGGCCAGTCTTCCTCACCAAAAACAACAACAATAAAAAAAAAGAGTATAGAGCCGTGTACAATGTGTGTTGCTATCTGTGTTTTAAAAGAGACGATATATACTTGCACACGCACAGACAACCAGAAGATGGCCACAGTAGTTGCTTTAGGGGCGGGAAACTAAGAACCTGAAGATCAGTGGTAGGACACTTGTACACCCAACAACTGTTTACTTTTTTTTTTTTTTTGCCAGTTGTATTTCATCACTTAAAAGAGACAGAAGGGGGTTGGCCCTGTGACATAGTGGTTAAGTTCAGCAAGCTCTGCTTTAGCGGCCCAGATTTTCAGGTTTGGATCCTGGGTGCGAACCTACACCACTTGTCAGCCATGCTGTGGCAGCAACCCACGTACAATATAGAGGAAGACTGGCACAGACATTAGCTCAGGGCTAGTCTTCCTCAAGCAAAAATCAAAGAGGAGGATGGGCAATAGATGTTAGCTCAGAGTGAGTCTTTCTCACCAAAAAAAAAAAAAGAGGAAAAGGAAAATGATGCATTGAAGAGATGCCAAGTGCCAAAGCTACCATCATTAAGAATCCCAGCTATTTTTGTTTTCTCCATGGGGAGATTATTAATGAAGGGCAAGAACCGACCAAATTCCAGTTAAAAGCAAAGAAACTATCCTCTCAGTCCTTTTGCTGGCAGAAGTACAATTATGCCAGGTTTCTACAGTATCCCAAGGAACCCCTGGACTACTTTTGTTGGTTCCTGTGGTCAAGGAACCTGACCTTGAGTCCCAATTTGAAGCCATTATTTCTGCACCAGGATGATGCTGCAAGCACAGAATCTGTCCTTTCATGATTCTCTCACAGTTAATATTGTTATCCACCAAATTAAACTAAACAAAAGGAGACCACCAGAACACTTTTTTGGAGAGTCCACTTGCTGTTGTTTGTCTCCTCGTACACCTTCCACTACACTGAAGATGCCACTTACCTGGGGAGGGCTTGGACATGAAGTCAAAGGTGAGCACGTTGGGGACTTTCATGGCTAGGAGCTGTAGCACCACACTCGCCAGGTTACACCTGTGCAGAGAGAGAGAGCTGGGGCTCGTTCCTCTGTCCCTGCTCCTCAAGGCGGCGAGTCAGAGCCGTCCACTGAGGGATGTTAGTGAAAACCGCAGCTCTGGGAAGACACAGCAAGCAGGAAGGAAGACACGGGGACGGTGGCAGGAGTGCAGGAGCACCTCAGGCCTACCTCTGGATCTCTGGCACAGTCATCTTCTCGAACTTCTCAAACTCATCCTCCGTGTAAAGCCGATAACAAACGCCACTGTCCTCTCTGCCAGCCCGTCCTGTGCGTTGCCAGGCCTGGGTCTTGGACACCCGCTGCACAGCTAACACCTCCAGGCCGCTGTCTGGAGGAAGAATGGCCCATATTAGTGCTTCGCTCAGCACATAAAGAAACCTTCTACAGCGTGGACAAAAAGAGGCCTCAGGACACCAGTGATCCTTTCTGCAGTACGTGAGTCCAGAAACACTCAAGGCTAAGTCGGAAAGCACAAAACCAGGCTGCTCTGCAGCGAAACGAGGCCTTGCGGGGAACACTGTGAGATCTGTTACTACATCAGAAAACCTCGCCTCGTAGCAGGGGCCCAGGAGTCGACTTCAGAGGTCTTGGCTTAGAGCATAGGGTGACAAGCACTCCAGTTTGCCCAGGACTGAGGGGTTTTCCAGGACTCGGGTCTCCCAGTGCTAAAACCAGGACAGTCTCTGGCAAACTAGGAATGGTTGGTCACCCAATCAATGACTCAGAAATGAAATGCCTCCAGTCCCTTGTGCCCTATGTCCTCCCTCTCAGCTCCATTACAAAAGAGAGACAATGTGATGTTGTTACGCCTAGGAGTAAATGAGACTAATTTTCCAGATAAAGGCGTACTCTGTGCCAGGCACTGGAGGATCAAGCCCTTTCACATACATTATCTCCGGGAGATACACATGTGAAAGTCAGCACCCTCAAAAGCTTAATAATGCATTTCAATTAAACATTTGGGAGAGATAATTTCAGCTGCCTCAAATCCTCTGTAGAATAAAGCAAGGTATAAAACAGACATGAAGAAAAATGACTTTAAGCAAGCTTCCCACTGCATATTCTCAGAAAATAGCTAGGGCCTCACCCCAGCCCAGGGGTCTGTCTCCTTCCTGGGAAACCGGGAGCTCAAACCAACCATGCTCAACTCTTACTTCTGATGAGAGCTGCTGATGTGGTGTCAGGCTGTCCCTGGTCTTAGAGCTACCATTCTCGCCCAACTTCTGACGGGTCTCAGACTCTGCCCAGATCCCTGACCCTCTGTTCCCAAGTTTGCTAAACCTGGGTTCCTCTTTTCTGCCCTGCTTCTTGTCTCACATACTTGCCTCAGGTCTCCCTTCTGGGCCTGCCTCTGGACTGTCTAAACTGTGGTGCCTGCCACCCAAATCTCACTTAGTTACAAACATGAAATGCTCATTTGGGGGAAACCGTGGGACTACAGGAAACTCAATGGATGCTCACTACACACAGAAGAGACGTTCACAAGCTACAAATTCTCACCAGGGTTATACTTCTTTGCTTTAACCATGCCCGTGTCAACTACATATTTTATTCCTGTAATGGTTATGGAGGTTTCAGCGATGTTGGTTGAAATGATCACTTTGCGATAGCCCTAAAAGGAGGAAGAAAACCAAAAAGCCATATGACATACATATGATTCAGAAGTTTTAAAACATATTCCTCACAATTAATTTCCACAGTTCACTCATGATGAAGAAAAGATGACTTTGTTATTAATATTGATGGTTGGTCAATAAATCAGGTGGGGGAGGGAGGATGTTCCAGTCTTATAAGCTTGTTTTGAGGCGATGAGATGTAGTGGAACAGGCATAAGATTCAGAAGCAGGTAGACATGGGTTGGATTCCTGGTCCTCCCCTTGAGCAATCGTAACTTCACCTCTTGGGGCCTCAGTGTTTATAAAATGGGATCATAACCTATTTGCCAATTCTCGAGAGGATGAGAGATAGTGCGTGTAAAGTGTCAGCACAGTGCCTGGCACAGCACGGGCACCCCATAAACATATTATGGACAAATGCAGCTTATTTGTGTTGGACCTTAGAAGGGTCACTCACTTACCTTTCAACTTTTGCCCTTGCACTCCCCCTCATCCCTGACAACTGCTCCCCTGTTCTTACCACGGAAGAGCTGTATCTGTAACTACGTTATATTCCTGCAGCTTTTCAGCGAGTAGATCTGGTACCCGAGCATCCTGTCCCATACACCTTATCTGGAGTCTGGTGACACACCTACAGGCCGCACAGATGGACCTGTCTGGGTGCCCAGGGATGGGGCTGGGACAGGGGAAGTGGTGCTCACCTTCGGGGCCCCCTGGAAGACGCGGAGCTGCTGGGCGTAGGGCAGGGAGGCGTACAGCGGAAGGACCAGCATGGAGGGGCAGCCTTCTGGGAGGTGCTTCGCGATGTCTCGGCAAGTCTTGCTCATTGCTTCAATCTCCTCCTGACCAGTGAGGAACACCAGGATGTCCTGAGAAGAAGGGGCTTCCTATAAAAAAGGGAGAGTAGAATTACTAGGCGTTGATAGAAGTGCAAGTTGCAGAGAAAAAAAACAATAGTCATTGATGAAGTTTCCCAGAGTTATTTTTAACTGTGGAGACATACATGAGCCTAAATGTTGGTGTCTCCCCCGGGAGAAAACCCTTACCATTAAGGCATAAAGCTGTAATATGCACATTAGCCAGCTATGTTTAAAAACCAATTAAGGAAATTTTGAAGGAAAATCACCAGATTGCTTTTGCAACAAAAACAATACCATGAAAAGCACACCCAGGCACGCAAATAAAATCTGCATAAAGCTTCCTCCCTTTCATAATCATCTTGAAAGATGAAGCTGACAAAAGAGAAGACAAGTTGGGGAAATCCTGATCCATGGCAATGCCAGTAGTCCTGCCAGAAAAGGAGCCTGTAGGCAACGATGACATCAAAAGCACTCCCACACACCCAAAGGCACACTGCACTCGGACAAGCGCTTGAGACCCCGAGTGGGTTCTTCCCCTTGCAAAGAGAAGAACATCCAAGTGTTCACAACACACCCATTCACCTGAGACATCTTTGAAGTCTGTTCAGATACATTAATCTGTAAAGTGCTTGAGTGGCAAAATAATTGAAAAAAACATTTAATAATAATTATTACATAGTTGTGTGCACCTGTATATATGTGCATACGTAGTATGCATATATGTAAATGTATATATTTATGTGTGTGTGCATGTACGTTTTCTAGCCCAGTATTTCCAGGACAAACGATCAGAGGTACACACAGACAGGATAAAATCTAAAATAGTCAAAGCTTCATCAAGGGGAGGACTCATCAAAGCCACCAGGTCACCTGAATGCACCTGCAGGCATCATTCATGAGAAATCCTCACCCCAAGTTTGCTTGTAGCAAATAAACAAGGCAGATCGACCTTCTCCAAATATTATCAAAATGACAGTGAAGGTGTAAGTCCAGAAAGACAAAGACAATGGCAGAAGAGAGAGAGGAGATCAGAAGTTTTAACCCATTTTTGAAAGATGGAAGAGATGGCGGAGGAGGTGAATGACTTGGCTAGGCAGAGGGAGTTTCCACCTGGGTGTCTGCTAAGGGGAATGGTAACAAGTGATGAGCCAACTTCCCTGGAGAAGCAGGCAGAGGTGGGTTGTGTGAGAGTGAAAACCCAGGGATTGGCTCAAAGTCAGAGTATAGGGTGGTCAAACCCCAGGTCCCTCCTCTACCTGACGCAGCCAGGAGGCTGAGAATACATGGGGTGTCATAATGAGATTCAACACAGAGGATGGTGAAGGGGAAAGTCAAGACAACAGCTGCACAGAGGCCGAGGAGAGCAACTTGTTCTGAGCAGAAAAGCAGCACAAAGGACTCTGGGAAAAAGTGGATTGTGTTTAAACACATAAGAAATAATCATGATTGGCATATGATAGATGTTGGAACACGTGGGAAAAAATTAGCCGTAGGTACATAGAAAACCTGTACAACTGTGTTGCACGAGGAAGGAGGCATCGGCATGGTGCACTGCTAGCAACGTAGGGTCATAATACTGTCAATGCTGACACTTGACTTAAGAAACATTGTGATATAACTATGTTGAGAGGATGGAGGGAAGCGAGAGGTGGGGGAGGGGTATTTCTAAATCCTCATCCACCACGGTAAGAAAATAACATATAATGGCTAACATCAGTAAGTCAGAAGATAGCAATATAAGCAGGTTGTTTTAGAAATATGAAAGTAACGTCCGGGGGCAACAGCTAAGAAATTGAAAGTGGTTACTCTAAAAAGCAGGATCTGGGATGGGGAAGGAAAAGCAACTGCTGTTTTTTACGAGCCTTTTAGAATTAACTACTTGACTTTGTAAATTTTAAACTACACGTGTATTATTTAGCTTAAAATAAAAATTAATTTAAAAAATGCCTCAATTTTTTCAGAAAGTTGATAGGAAGGGAAAAACAGTCAATCTTATACAAATTAAACAAAAATGAGGTGACTTAATCACTCAAATTTTTCAGTAAATGTTTAATAAAATGAGAAGAGATTTTGAAATGTTTTTCTAATACAGTTTTTTTCAAAAAGAAAACTCTAAATTGGAACCCATCATCGCATCAATAGCAACTTTTTCGAAAAGGAAGTAGAAAATATCAGAGGACACCAAATGTAGTGAAGGGGAGTGTTTCACGACTTATTTCAGTTATATATACTATGTACTAGGTTGCAACATACAGTGTGCTTCTTACTGGGGGTTATGATCAAAAAAAGTTTGCAAGCCATTGCTCTAACATATGGAAGTTTTCTGGCCGAGCTGGGGAAAGATGCTGGTCAGAGCTGAATTATTTTTCTTGTTTAGAGAAAATACGAGAAACCATAAAAAAGGATAAAAATATTCATCTTAATGTTACAACTCACAAAGTTGTTTCATTCAGTAGCTTTGCTTTTCCAGGCTGAATGCTCTACCAGCTGCAAGGAGAAACGGACCTTTCCAGGACCCTGCACCCGTTCCATACCTGGTGGATCTGGAAGACTGAGACCAGTGCGGCGTGCAGGTAATCCTGCTGAGGCTGTTTGGTGTAAAAAATCTGGATTGGATGCTGCCGACCCTCCAGGTAGAGGACAGGGGCTCCATTGAAATACTGAGAGAACAGGTCCACATCCATTGTAGCTGACATGACAATCACCTACGGACAAGATGGAAGGGTAGGATGGGACACAACATTGGGACAGCCTTTCTGTGTCCCTCCCAAGCCCTAAAAGCAGATGATGAGGCCTGTGCCACCCCCGTCCCGGTTAACTTTCTCCCCGGTTCTGAAGCAGTTGGGTGAAGGGGGACACACTGGGGAAGAAACAGGCCTCTCCTAGAGCCTGCTGTGCCAACCTTGAGAGGCAGCTTCCCCAGTTCCTTTCGCCTCCTCTGGGCAGCTTTCACCACTCCAAAGAGCACGTCTGTGTGGATGGTCCGTTCGTGGGCTTCATCTAAAATGACACAACTGTACTTCCGAAGCAGGGAGTCTGAAATTGCTTCACGCAGAAGCATACCATCTGTCAGGAACTTGATCCTCGTGTCTTCTGAGGTGACATCATCGAAGCGCACTGTATAGCCAACCTGTGCAGAGAAATTATTCATTTGTCAAACACTCGTTGAACACCCACTATGTAACCAGCACTGTGCCAGGCACCTGCATTATCACAGTGAACAAGACCAACACCGATCTGCCCTGCTCCCTCCAGAGCATGCAGTCCGGTGGTGGACACAGACCACGGACACGGACACGTACCTTTAACTGCAATTACAGTGAGCATTACAAAGAATTTAAAACTAGCCTCCTTCCCCCAGGTACTTGATAGTTTCAAGTGAAGATATGGACAGATATGAAAAGACGTCCAAGATGTTTTTAAGTGAAATGTGTAAACACAAACACAAATAAATCTGACTTATATACAGTTCTGGGACTCATTCTCAATACCCACATATATGTTAGAAAAATGCTTACAATATTTTAGACAGATATATAGATCAGAGATTTAACAGAGTTTACTGAAGCCTTAAAAATACTCAAGGAAAACAACTAATTTATCCAACTTGCCAACAGATTTTAAAAGCAAAGCAAATGGCAATGATAACTGTCAGACCCTCTCATCTCTTAGGAACTGATTTAAAAAACCCAAAAACTCTGACATAGGCCTAAACAATTGTGGCAAGAAAGAAGCTTGCTATGTATAAGAAGTTTTGTTCAGAAAAATAAAAGGCAAGGGCAAGGGGTGGTGGGTAAAGGGGCGAGAACTGTTGGTAAAGAAGGAAATTAGGTACCAGCTTCCCGAGTTCAGTTCTCTTCTCATCTGAGACCCGAGTAGCAAGAGAGATGGCAGCCACTCGGCGAGGCTGGGTCACGGCAATGATGCCCTGGCGGCTAATGCCCCCTTCATACAGGTACTGAGGGATCTGAGTCGTCTTCCCAGAGCCAGTTTCCCCTAGGAAAGAAAAAAGTCTCATTTAAATGCAAACTGAAACAAATGTCACCAAAGTCAGAAGGAATAGATAGAATACTCCAGACTCTAAGCTGATAAAGCCACAGGAAAATGGGCACTCATGTATACTGCTGGTGGACTGTTCACTGTTTCCAAGAAGGTCAAATTATATTAGAAAAATCTTTAAAAAGTTTATACCCTTTGACCCACCATTCCGCTTGCAGGAATTGATTTTAAGGAAATAACTAAAGATATGTATAAAGACATAGCTTCAAAGATGTTTTATTCAACTTTGCTCATGACAGCAAAATACTGGAAATAATAATAAATGTTCAACAATAGGTAACTAGAATAGTAAAAACATGAAATAAATTGTTATATAAAAATGATGTACCTTTCAATAAATGAGGTTTATATGTTCTGACACGAAGAGACATCCACTCATACACTGCAGCCATAACAAGCTCCTCATCATTCCCTAGCCTGCTGCTTTCTTGCAAACCCTCTGCCTTTGTCCACACTATTATGGAATACCTGCTCTCACGCTGTCTGCCTGACAAACTCTACAGGATGAGTTAAACCTCAAACCCTCTCCCCTGGGGCTGCACTCGTGGCCTCCGCTGTGCTCCTTAGAGCCTTGTTCATCTCTCTTCCAGCACTGACCACCCTACATTGTATAGAAGTGTTTAAACGTTTCTGTGCCAGAAGCTCCTGAAGGGCAGAGAAAGTTTGTCTGTCTCTTCCATGTACTGGAACATCCCGCATACAGTAAGCACCCAATGTTATTTCCTCCCCTCTGTGGATTCCTATAGCGATGCCTAATTAGAACAAGAACTCAGTAAACCTGCACAGCCTTCCCCTCTCTTGCTACCACGACACCTCTCTGACCTGAGTCCTACAGTCCCACTATTATATTTTCTCCCCTCTGACTGTCATCCTTCCTGATCTAGCCAAGAATGATGGACTAAGAATTTGATTCTTCTGCACTCCTCCTACTGAATCCACCAGGCAAAACCCCAAACTTGGATCAAGGTCTCCCTGTCCATCTTTTCTGCTCCTTCACCAGGCAACTGAGCATCGCTAAAGTAAAATAACCCAACTGTGCAGACGAAGACCTGAGTTTGTAGTGGGGCCAAATGCACCTGGGCAGCAGCATTACTATCGATCCTTTTCTTGTTTCTGCAGCCTGTCTTCTGTTCCCATCCTCCCGGAGGGGCTGCTTGAGGCCCTGTGACTCCCATTCTCAGCAGAGCTCCTGCACCTACTTCACAGAAAAAGTGAGGTCCTCAAAGGTGATCTCCCTCTGCCTCTCCCTGCAGGCTCTTCTGCAGTCACACCCATTCTTACCTCCTTTCTCCAACCCCCCAGCCTCTCGGATATCTTTCTCCGTATTCCAGGCCACTGTGCATCCAGCCCTTGCTGCCAAGCGCTCCCCTTCCCCATGGCCCCTGGGCTCTGCTCCGTTAGTGCCTGATTTCCACCTTCAGCCTCCCTCTCTACTGAGTTCTTCCCCTCAATCTGTGGACACTTGCAAGTTCTCAGCCCCCTTCCCGCCTTTTTCTCAAAACAGAAGGCTGCTCCCACTGCCTTTATTCCCTCACCTCCTACTTACTCCTCAGCCAGCTGACAAATCATACCCCACAGCTCTGCTGAAACGGCGCTCGATGGAATCCACAATCAATACCTCACATATAAATCGAGTAGGCATTCTTTTGGTCCATATAGTACTGGGCCTCAATGCTGCCATCTGTTCACTCCCTACTTACAACTCTGTTCCTGTGACTACTTCTCTCCTGGGTCTCCGTCCCCTCTTTGCAGGCTCATCCTTTCCATCCTCCAGGAACGCCTCTTACTTAAACTTAAACGCTGGTGATAAAAGCCCCTTGCAATCAGTCCTCGACCCACAACTCTGCCGCTTAGTTCATGCACCAGAAACTACGGTCCGACAGAACGGACCGTTTCTGCCTCCACTTCGTCTCCCACGCTGGAGGCTCTCCCCTCTGGGCAGACTGCCCTCCTTCAGGGACCACCTCCCACGCCGCCCCCTCCGAGACTGGCTCAGACCCACTTTTCTAGGCTCCTAAAGCCCCCGGTACACCACTCTACCCTTTCACGCGAAAGGTGCGTCTTTGCCTAACACGTCGATCACTCCCATGGGCTGTGAGCACCTCCAGGGCTGGGCTGTCCGACTTCCCCGATGCCCCTCTCCAGGCCTGGCGCAGAAAAAGCGGTCAGGTTTGTTGCAGAAACGAAGGAAAGACGGCGAGAGGCACCTAAGAAAAACTGTTCTCGTAGAGCCAGGAGCGGGGAGCCAGGAAGGACCCGCCCGCGCGGCCACTCACCGATGAGGACGGCGCTGTCCAGGTTCCGGAGCTGGGCCAGCAGTTGTCCCCGCGCCTGGAAGATAGGCAGACTCCGGCGCTGCAGCTCCACGGCCTCGGGGTAGGGGCTGGCCGACGGCTGGGCCGGGGGCGGCTGCTGCCTCCGGCCTCCGCCGCCGCCGCCGCCCGCGGCCAACAGCATTAGCACTCGCCTCCCGGGAGGACAGGACCCGGCGCGGCTCGGAGGCCCAGAGGCCGGCCGGAACCTCTTGGCCGGCGGGAAGCCTGCCTCCTCGGGCATGTCGGGAGGGCACCGTGACGGGAGGCGCGACGGCAGGCAGCTGCTGCCGCTCCCTGGACCAAACAGCTAGCGCGGGCGGCCCCTTCCCGCCATGTGCTGGCGGCTCTCGGAGACCGTCTAAGACCTCACGGCCGCCCACAGCCTTTAAGAGAGGGACTGCAACTCCCAGCATGCACTGGGAGCTTGGGAAGGCTTTCACTTCCTGAGGGCGGGGTGAGCAGCGTCTAAGGTACAACGGAAGAAAGGCCCGAGCGACAACAGCGAAAGACGGTGTACCGTTCCGTGGGACCTTAACCTTGGAAAACAACACTCTTGACTGTTTCGTTGTCCTGGTAACACTCTTTCTGGTAAACACGCGTTTTCCCTTGTCTGTCCACAATAATACTCGCTTTTCAAGGAAAGTACTTAATTTTGTAAAGTCCACGGGGAACACACAAGCAGTTGCCTTATTTGATCCTCTAAATAACTTACGTTATATGGTAAATATTGATATTATCCCCAATTTACAGATGAAGGAACTGAGCGTCTGAGATTACTTAAAGTCATTCAGATGTCACAAAATCTGAATGTTGAAAAGGATACAGGTGATCATCTTGTGTTAACAGAAGAGGAAAGCGATATTTGATATATTCTATGACAATGATATATTCTCCTCAGAAAGTGACTATCCCGATGGACGTGGTCTGCTTCTGTTATACAAGCCGGAAAGAGGGAGTTCGGTGGAACTAAAATTGCCTTTTACCCTTCCTTTCCCCAACTATTCCTTTCAGACTCTCAAGTTTTCCACCGGGCTCCCCAGCCCCATCATTCACCCAGGAATCAATGACAAGATTCAGAACTCCAGGGGGGAAATAGGATATAACTAGTTCCTCCTTCCCTTCCTAAATTCAAAGCTCTTAGATAATTTGTAATTTGCCACAGAAGGACTGGCAAGCAGCTCTTTGCTCTGCATACAGGAAATGTGATTTCCAGAGAATTCATCATAAGCTTCACATAACCCACGTGAAGGACTTTGGGCATCTTCTGAAGTTCATTTCCATGAAACTCACCCTATTTGTGAACCTGTTAGAAATCCTCTTTCCCCTTTCTTCCAGGTCAAAGGCAATTTTCCTCCAGTTGCTCACAGAACATTGACCAGGGGTTACTGAAAATGTGCATGTTGAACTAACAGCAATATGTGTTTAAGAATAAATTGACAAAATTTCACTTTCTACCCCTAAATATTAACTTAGAAAGGCAACCCAAAACTAAAAGGGAAAATAACTGTCTTAGTCTGTTCAGGCTGCTGTAACAAAATGCCACAGACCGAGTGGCTTATAAACAACAGCAATTTATTGCTTACAGTTCTAGAGGTTGGGAAGTCCAAGATTAAGGCGCCAGCATGGTCACCTTCTGGTGAGGGCTCTCTTCCTGGTTCAAACCTGCCACCTTCTTGCTGTGTCCTCACATGATGGAAGGGGCTAGGGATCTCTCTGGAGCTTTTTTATAAGGCATTAATCCCATTCATGAAGGTCCCACCACATGATTTAAGCACTTCCCCAAGTCCCCACCTCCTAATACCATCACATCAGGCATTAGGATTTCAACATACAAATTCTGGGGGGACACAAACATTCAGACCATAGCAATAGCTAAATGTTAACTCTCAAATTATGGACCTTGAGTACGTAAAAGACAGACCTCAGCCCTTTTTCCCAGTGTGATTTCCAGAGTAACCCGATGCAGGAGACATGCTCCAAGTGGTCTCAAGAGTCCAGGCAGGCAACATAAATGGGTGAAATAATCTCCTGATAGAGCACATACCCTGTCTCTAGAAGCAGTCACTAGTTACCTTTAGGCAATAGCTGCATGCAGGCCTGGTATTGCCAGATCTTCCATTTTCTTCAAGAAAAGCCAAAAATGAAGATCTTCATGTGAAATCCATCAATTTTAAATGTTGGCTCAAAAAAAATTTCTTAAATGGTACAGGCAAATTAAACCACATGTGTAGGTAACTCATCCATAATTTCTGGCCTAATGACCCAGCTATCCCCCCAAAAGAAAAGTCCCTTGTCGTTAAGTGGCTTTCAATATGCAGACAATCACAAGCTAATAAGTATTCAAAGATTATCTGGGCTCTTCCTCCAAAAAGTAAATTGTCAGCCACACTTCATTCTTAACGGGGCCGAGATGGTCTGTGGACTTAATTATCTGTTCTTACCAAGACCACACCGGCTGGTGGTCTGGCTTGCCTGACCATCAAACCACTGTCCTTGATCATGTTGTTTTGCTCCATCCCTCTTCGAGACAAGCATGAACCTCAGCAACTAAGTACAAGCTTGCAGGCACACACACTAATCGCTCTATAATCAAAAATACCAGATAATAGTTTGCTGATCGATAAACAAAGTATTTATTTAGCACCCATGTGCCGAGCACTGTGCTAGGCACTGTGGTGGATACAAAAATTTAAGACATGGTCCCTGCCCTTAAGGAGCTTACATTCTCATGAGGGAGACAAGACTAATATACATGTACCAGCTAGGAACAGTACAAGACAATATATAGTTTGGTGTAAGGGTATGTCATACAGACTTGAAGCTTTATAGGGATTCAAAGACAATGAAATAGGCCTTGGTGTCAAGATTTCTTGAGGAGCCAGGAATGGGCGCAGGCCTTGAAGGACTGAAGAGACTTACACTGAGGTCCCTGTGTGGTAGAAGTGGGAGTAAATTTCCAAGGAAGACAAAAAGTGTGAATTTGATATGGCGGCTTACTAAGAAGTCACTGTGGATTTCCGAGCAGAAAAGTGATCATACACTTGAACTTGATCACACAAAGTTCAACAACTTTAATGCAAACTCATAAGATATGCACGTAGTTTAGGGGAAATCCTACAGAACACTGAAAACAATGGCAGTATTGTGACTAGCAACACCTGTCAAAGGAAAACACAGCCACAACATGAAATGCTATCAAAGATAGGTGACAATTCTCGGAAGCCCCTTACCCAACACGCCAATAGCTCCAATATTTCCTAATTTTCATAGGCCCCAGAGACAGGGTGAGTGTTTCATTACCAAGATCCAGGACTTGAGGACTCTCTGCTTGGAGAGACTATAAGAGATATGAAAGATATTAGGAAATACCAGAGTGACATGGGAAAAGACCAAGTGGGAGAGAGAAATAAATAGAAATCCATAGTGAAAAAAACACACCAAAATATATATAAAATTAATCTCCTAGGGAGATGCAATTTGCACGTCCATTTTTCTTTAAATGAACATATACTGTATTTGTACAACAAAAAAAACCTATGCCTTAGTCAGGTGTGCTTTTCAATATTACTGGTAGAATCCAGGAATCCCTTAAATTATATGTATGTCAGGTAAGTGGTCACAAAATGCCATATATCAAATCTCACTTTTCAGTTGACTTGCATTATGAAAAGCAAGTGTGTTCCGGGAGACTTAAGATTGAGAGATAAGTTGGGAAGAATAGAGGACTTTTCCTTATGTTCAGGTAAGCCTAGGTATCCTGTTAAGCAACCCAGGGCCAGGGAAGGTGCTAGTGGGACCGGCCAAACTGATAAGAGGTTAGTGATTGAAATTACCACTGACCAGGACACAGTGTAGTAGCACAGCAGGACATCCTGCCACGAGGAATTCTCATCCCATAAAATCAGAGAAATCAAAATCCCATAACTGACTGTGTTTAGGCCATAAATTCAAAACTGGTTTCATGTTTTACCCAGTCATTAATAGGTACAGACATCCCCTACTGAATTAAATGAACAGTGAATAGATTTTAGGATTAAAATTTTACCACAAAAGTTCCATGAACTGGATAACTCAAAGTTAACTAAGGGAGAACAAATAAAACTAGAGAAACCTATTTCTAGTCCCAAAATAAGCAATTAAAAAATCCTTCTAATTAAATTCAAGCTTTCCTGAACAAACAAGATATGACAAAATTTAAGAATCCCATAAGGATTATACATTCTAAGACTGGCATTTAAACTTCAAAGATTTTTTTAAATCACTTAGGAAAAAAAAAAGCAGTCCCATTAACCCAAGTTCCATAAAATTCTAACAATCATATTCCAAGTTACTGCCTAGCAACATGTAAAATATTTATATTAAATTCCATTACTTATGCATATTCCATTTAAAGATATTAAAATACCTTTCACTTCACAATCCCAAAATTCCTACTTAGGATCTTTATTATGTTTAATCTAAATCTCCTGTCCATCTTTCTGAAGAAAACCTCACACTCTAGGAAGCTACCACTTAATTGAGCTGGAACCACTTGGAAAATGTAGGTCCTGTACCTACATGCTGTTTATGAAAACTGTTTGAAATAATCTCTTGCCTGGGGGTATCCATTTTATTCCTCTGGGTGTGTGAATGCAAACCTGCTGAAACCGAGGGAAGTTAATATTTCAGCTAAGTATTTATCGAACCACAGGCATTAACTGCCTGCTTCTGCTGACCCTGTCTAATTTCTTCCTGATTGGGAAGGTACACCAAGTAAAGCTTCTCGGCTTTTCATGAAGCAAATGACAAAGGTCAACCAGCCGAAGACCCAGGAGAAATGGATCCCTGCCTAATTGGTACCTGTTCATCTGGCTCCAAAGTCAACATTCTAACTTGTTTTCCAGGTCTAAAGATCTTCCTTGGGCACGGATGTTAGCCCAGGGCCAATCTTCCTCTTTTTCCAGAGGAAGATTGGCAACGGATGTTAGCTCAGGGCTAATCTTCCTCACCAAAAAAAAAAGATCTTCCTGTTGTTTTCCAAGTATGTGGCCATTGCCTGCTTTCCTTGGATATTTCTTACTGGAGAAATGCAAGCAGAGTAAATAAGATGCCATATTAGCTTTCCACTTATAGTTGACTCTCCTATAGCTGAATTCCTGCTGCTACAAGAACTGCCCGGTGCCCCCCTTTTTCCACGTTGTCTGACAACTTGAAGTTCTGCAAAACCCAGAAAGAGAATAAACTATCTGGACAACAGAACTAAATCTTATTCCTACTGGAGCTGGCATGCTGAATTAGTAAGATGTGTATACAGCCACATACTTCCAATCTTGAAATGAAATCCAGTCGAAAGCTGTGAAGACACAGGAAGAGCAGACACGTACACTACTCTGAGCTCGGACCTATGCAGGAGAGCTAGAATACAGTATCATAATTTAAAAGATCACACACAAAAGCTTTAATTCGGTGAGAGAGAGATGGAATTCAGTTTTATTTCGTCCTCTCTGAAACTTCCATTTACACTATGGCCTCATTTATCAAAGAAGAGGAGGAAAAAGCTCTGCCTTATACCATAGAACTCAAGTACTCATGTACTTGTTCGTTAGAGGTGGCAAGGTGTTTTTTTCTCCAGTTTTTTGGCTCCAAGAGATTACACTTTCAGTACCAGTGTAGTGAGGAACCACTGGCAAACTGCTGGAAATGTCTTCTGGATTAATCAGTGTACCATTTCATAAAGTGCTTCTGGAGTTAAAATCTGTCAAGCTGTCAAAAGTGTCCACACTTCTGCAATACAAAGGATAAAAGAATCCCAATGGGTGTGTCACTGAGTCCTCCCCAGTGGGGTCTCATTATTGGCACCGCCGCTTTAACCGCCGAGGCGCTGGCCCTCACCCCAGGCGAAGCCTCCTGGCCGCTCTTCAGGTAGTGGATTGTAGTTTGGATCCTCATCTGGCGTATCAAAAATAGCCTTCCTACAAGACAGGCAACAGATATAATTTAGTCCCAGAGTCATCTTAGGTCCTAAATACTGCGAGATCAGTAAAGATCCACAGAGTTTCCACCAATGGACAAGAACTGCATCTGCCTGCCAATGAAATGGTTATCATATTTTGAAGGTATCCATAATTATTTAACATTTACATTAACTTTTACCTCCTTTACTAATTTTAACTACACAAGCAATACATGTATGTTGCAAAGAAAACAGGAAATACATATGAGCAAAACATCCTAAATCCCCAGAGGTAATCATTGTTGATGTTATTCATTATTCTTCCAGAACTTTTATCTATGTAATTTTATAAAAGTTAGATCATATTACTTCTGTTTTGTACTTCTGTTTCTGTTTGAACCCGATTTTCACTTAATTTATCATGAATGTCTCTCCACAACCAAGGTATCATCACCCAGTATTCCAAGGACAGATGAATGGATAAACAAAATGGTATATACAAACAATGGAATATTATTCAGTCTTAAAAAGAAATTCTCATATATGTTACAACATGGATGAACCTTGAAAACAGTATGTTAAGTGAAATAAGCTGGTCACAAAAGGACACATACTGATTCCACTTACACGAAGAATCTAAAGCAGAGAATAATCAAACTCAGAGACAGAAAGTCGAATAGTGGTTGTCAAGGGTTGGGGAGAGGGGGGAATGGGAAGTTATTGTTTAACAGGGACAGAGTTTCAGTTTTGCAATATGAAAACAGTTCTATGGACGGATGGTGGTGATAGAAATACAATGTGAATGCACTTAATGTCACTGAACTGTACACTTAAAATGTATAAGATGTTAAATTTTATGTGTATTTTACCACAATTAAAACTTTTAAAAAATTAACAAGTTATTTCAAGAAAAATTACTGCAGAGTATAGGAAGGGATGGTAAATGCCCAAAAGATTTTTTAACTACTATTTATTATATGGTCATTCAAAATCTCCTTTAAGAATTAATCATTAAAAAGCAGCATCCCCTATTTGCACTCATATTTCTAACTATACTTGCCCACGGTTGATAAAATTAGAAATGTATCTGAAAACTTCTATTTTATATTTCACAATGAGCTCCTTTAGTTCTTACAAATTAACAATAAAAACACACACACCAATGGAAAAATATAGGGCTGAACAGGCAAGTCAAAAAGGAAATCTGGGGCTGGCCCCATGGCATAGTGGTTAAGTCTGGTGCACTCCGATTTGGTGGCCCAGGTTCATGGGTTCAGATCCCAGGCGCAGACCTACACCACTTGTCAAGCTATGCT
The DNA here is from genome assembly GCA_031878705.1 of Tapirus indicus. Classification (NCBI taxonomy): domain Eukaryota; kingdom Metazoa; phylum Chordata; class Mammalia; order Perissodactyla; family Tapiridae; genus Tapirus; species Tapirus indicus. The sequence goes on from CM062932.1 coordinate 12,256,402, forward strand.
ATGGCAGCGACCATACACAGAATAGAGGAAGACTGGCACAGATGTTAGCTCATGGCCAATCTTTCTCAAGCAAAAAAAGAGGAAGATTGGCAACAGATGTTAGCTTAGAGCGAATCTTCCTCACCCAAGAGAAACAAAAAAAAGAAATCCAAGCAGTCAATAAACATAAAAATGTTTGCTCTCACAACAGTTAAAGGAAAGCATATTAAAAACTGAGACCCCTTCTACTTCCCAAACATTAGGTGGGGCAGAACAAAGTAGGTGTCCATGCAGGAGAGTGGTGAATGGGGGTGGAAGCAGTGAGAGCAGCTGGCACAGGGAGTCAAAAGCCCACCTGGGCATGCTCACATGGAGGTGGCCTGGTTCAGGGTGTCAGAGCCTGAGCAGGGTAAGGAAGGCTTCCCCATGAGAGGGCAGCCTAACATGGGGAATCTGAGCCAGAGCAGGAGAAGCAAGGCATCCACATGGGGGAGGGGGAGACAGTGATGAGGATGGTTACATATGGGGCATTAATTAAATGAGTAAATATATTAATGATAACAGGAATCAGGTCCCTCACTTTCAGTGAGAATAGGGAAATATGGTAAAGAGGTGGTATATTCATACAATGGAATACTACTCAGCAAAAAAAAAAAAAAGAACAAATTACTGATACACACAACAATGTAGATAAATTTCAAAAACATTATGTTGAATGAAAGAGGCCTTATACAAAGGAGTACATACATACTGTATGATTCCACTCATGAAGTTGTAGAACATGCAAAGCTAATCTGTGGAGGCACAAAATTAGTATAGTGATTGTTTCTTGGGGGATGGGGGCAAGGACTGACAGGGAACCTTGTAGGTAATGGTTAATTTTCTTTATCTTGATAGGAGTTTGGGTTGCACAGATGTGTGCATTTCTGAAAACCTGTTAGTTGACACTTGAGATCTGTGTATTTTGTTGCATAGAAAGAACTCAAGTTACTGATATATATACTAAAGTATTTAGAGAATTAAGTATATTGGAATGGAAAGATGGATGGAAGGACAGATGTACAAAAAGAACAGTAATAAAATATTAATTTTAGAATCTATGTGGTAGGTAAGTGATGTTCACTGTACAATTTTTTCCACTTTTCTGTAAGTTTGGAGATTTTCATAATAAAATATTGGAGGAAAAATATAGAAAGAAAAAAACTAGAATGAGGAAATGCAAATCAAAACTACACTAAGATATCACCTTACACCGGTTAGAATGGCTATAATCACAAAGACAAATAACAACAAATGCTGGAGAGGTTGTGGAGAAACAGGGACCCTCATTCACTGCTGGTGGGAATGCAAACTGGTGCAGCCTCTATGGAAAACAGTATGGAGAGTCCTCAAAAAATTAAAAATAGAAATACCGTATGATCCAGCAATCCCACTCTTGGGCATCTACCCAATGGACATGAAATCAACCATCACAAGAGGCGTATGCACCCCTATGTTCATTGCAGCATTATTCACTATAGCCAAGAAGTGGAAGCAACCCAAGTGTCCCTCGACTGATGATTGGTTAAAGAAGATGTGGTATATACATACAATGGAATACTACTCAGCCATAAAAAAAGACACAATTGTCCCATTTGCAACAACATGGATGGACCTAGAGGGTATTATGTTAAGTGAAATAAGCCAGAGAGAGAAGGACAGACACTGCATGAACTCACTCATATAAGGAATATAAGTGAACACACGGACAGAGAGAACTGATTGGTGGTTACCAAGGGGAAGGGGAGTGGGGGGTGGGCACAAGGGGTGAAGGGTTACATCCACAAGGTGACGGACAAACAAAAGTGTACAACTAAAACCCCACAGTGTTATAAACTATTAAGACATCAATAAAAAAATGGTAAAAAAAAAAACTAGAATGAATCACGTGGATTTGTACTAGGAGTATCAGTAGAAACAGGCTTTAAAAAATAAATACAGTCATGTGTTGCTTAACAATGGGGATATGTTCTGAGAAATGCATCATTAGGCAATTCCATCATTGTGCGAACGTCATAGAGTGTACTTACACAAACCTAGATGGTATAGCCTATTACACACCTAGGCTATATGTTATTAATCTTATGGACTGTTAACTGAAACATCGTTATGCAGTGCATGACTGTAGATATAAAAATACAGATGTGTATATACACTCATATGCGTACATATAATTCCCTTGCTCCATTCATTAAGAGGACCTGGGAACAGTAACACTCCAAAAGCCATAAGCACATTTAGTACCCACATCTTGGCTTCTAAATACCATTCTTCACTAAAAAGGAACTAGGGCTCCTTGAAGAAATAGCTGATTCTAGGAAAGTACAAGATAAGCCTGGGATATCTTGGTCCAGAAAGTAACAAATTCCTAAAAAAATAAGATGGGAACATATTGAAAAGTATTTGGAAGCCAGTTTGAAGGGGTTCCTACTGGCCAAATCTGGGACAGTATAAGCAACAAAATAAATGATGACAATAAGGGTTTATAATCCATGAATAAAAAATGAAACCATGAATTCATGAAGATATAAATTAATGGAAATTTGACAAGGAATGGGATTTTCACATAATCTCAAAGAAGTTTTCCACAAAACACTTAAATTACAAAAGGAAAAAAAGTAACTTTACAGTAGAGAAGCCTTGAAGACACCTTAATCAAGTAATCAAAGTGATTACCACCACTTGGACAAATTCAACAAATTGAAATCCTGTGCTAACAGGCTGCAGTTGGAACATAGCATCTTCTCTATATTCCTGTCAAAGGTGCAAAACCTGAACCTAAATATGAGGGAACATTACACAAATCCAAATCGAGAGACATTCTACAAAACCTATAATCTTCAAAAATGTCAATTTCATGAAAGTCAAGGTAAGACTGAGGCATTGTTCCAAACTGAAGGAGACTAAAGAGACATGATAACCAAATGCAACACCTGAATCTGAACTGGATTCTTTTGCTATAAAGAACATTATTAGGACAACTGCCAAAAGTGGAATTGGGTCTGAGAATTAATGTTTACTTCCTGTTTTTGAATATGTAGAAAAATGTCCTTGTTTATAGAAAATACACATTAAAGGGGGTCATGGGGATTAGACTGACAATTTACCTTTAAATATCTAAGGAAAAAAAAGTCCTTCGTATTGTTTGTAATTTTCTGTAAGTCTGAAACTGTTTCAAATTTTTAAGGACAAAAAATCATAAAAAAACAATGAGACACCATCTTATAGCTATCAAACTAGAAAAGGGTAAATATAATACCTTTTTTGACATTTGACAAGGATGTGGGGAAATGGACACATACATTGCTGGTAGAAATGTAAACTTGAACATCCATTCTCAATGACAATTTGGCAATAAACAAAATAGCAATTCCACTTCTAGGAATTTATCCTTTGAAAATAATCATGGATGTATGCAAAGATTTAGCTACTGGGATGTTTACCACTCTAATTATAGAAGGGAAAAGCAAGAACTATAATGTCAGTGTCCATCACTGGATATTGTAAGGAATTAGTAAGTAATTAGTAAGTAAGGGATTATAAAAATTATGTTATATTCATACAATGAGGTATCATGTAGCGGTGACAATTTTGTAGGACATTTATGATGGAAAAATTATGACATGTTAAAAAGAAGGTTATGAAATAGCATTTTTTAAAAAGTACACAGACAGTAAAAGACTGAAGAATACATATCAAAAACTAACAATTGGGGGCCAGCCCCGTAGTGGTTAAGTTTGGCATGCTCTGCATCGGCAGCCCAGGTTCGCGGGTTCAAATCCCGGGCACGGACCTACAACACTTATCAGCCCTGCTGTGGTGGTGACCCACATACAAAATAGAGTAAGACTGGCAACAGAAGTTAGCTCAGGGCAAATCTTCCTCGGCAAAAGAAAGAAAAAAAGCTAACAATGGTAGCCACTGTTCTATCTAAGCGTTAGCTTACGGAGGATTTTACTTTCTTCTTTTTGCTTAACTATTCCACAACCAACATTTTATAATAAAAACTCACATTTTACTCCTCAAGTGAGCCCTTTTTAATGCAGTATATCCCAAGCACACAAAATTCTATAGCAGAGAGAGGTCCTATAAATCAAAGCTCTACCCTTAGGAAAAAGGAGAAGTGACTTGCTTAAAACCACACAGCTGGTCAGTGGAACAACTACACCTGGTTTCCAGCCCAAAGCTATTTTCACTGCTTATCTCTACCACCTGCTTGGAAGGCCAGAAATTCCCCCATTAGACACTTTCCTTTAACCAGTTTTGCCCATTTTGCTACCTCACCTCTCTAAACTCAGACAGCAGCTTTCATGAAACCTGCAGGCTCCTCCCTGGGACAGCAATTTCCAAGTCACCCTCAGGACATCCCGAGCCTGTTAATTTTGCTCCTGCCACAACTCTAGCACTGTCTGCTCCTACCCAATTCAAATGCTCCTCAACTGCAGCCAGATTGCTCAACCTGCAAATATTTACAGATCTGAACTGTCTGTGCCAGGGGCCATGGGAGCTCCAAGTTAACACAGATCATGGACCCTGTCCTGGTTTGTCTGCAAGGAACATACAACTTGGTGTTAAATACTCACAAAATAGACGGTGTTTTCAGAATTCTTATTCCACCAGGCTGATTGGGAAATACATCTTCCAAGAAAAAATATATGTGTCCAACTGCAATACCTAGAATCAACCAGAAATAAAGGATGAAGGAGAGGATTAAAATTGCAATTGCAGGTGGATCTACCAACATAAATTCCTTATATTTAGGATAAAATGTCAATATAACTTTAAAAATTAAAAAACCAACATTGTAATCTTTGAGCATATAATTATCAAATAATTATATAATAGTTATATGTGAAGGCCAGGCAGAATAAACATGAAAAACAGGCACAAAATAAGTTACAAGTAAAATAATAGAAAAAGTAGTGATAAGACTCTTACCCAAGAGGTCCACAATGATTGAGTTCCCCAACAACAAGGAAAAGCCCATGAGCACCCAGGGTAGAAAGGGGGCCTGGAAATTGAGAAGGCCGAAGAAGTTCATGCGGACATATGGGTTTCTTCGGCTCCATACGTAGACAAGCATTATTGTAAAGGCCTGGCCCAAGAAAACTAAGCTCACAAACAAACCAAAAAGCTAGCAGATGGCATTAAGGAAAATATCAACATTCAAGTGTAATAGGGAAGACTTGGCAAGATTGTGTTCTAACGAAGTCTGAATTAGGAAGGTCGAGTAATAGTTACATCTTTAGAAGAAAAAAAGCCTGAAAATAATTATCTAGAGCAATCAGGCAAAAACCTACTTAGGCCAAATCATCATTACAATACAAATCTGGACTGTAGCTACTTCAAATTAATATTCTGCTTTTCATAAAGTTCTTGCCTCTTTGGAAAATGTGTTAATTCCTTGGTCTATAATTACATTAAAGCTCACTCACCATCAGCACCTTTACAGAGGTGAATAAAGCCAGCTGGAGCAAAACCATCTTGTCAGACAGAACTATATTCAAGTCTGTTATATGGATGAAAATTCTCTTTAAAAAAAATAATTTATCAGTTTTGATACGACCAAATAAATGTCTCACCAACTTAGTTTAGAAGCAAAGTACACCCACCAGCAATAATATACCTAAGATGCTTAATTGTAACCCACCTCTGTTAAAAGTTCCTCTGACTTGCTCACAGTAGAAAAGCATCCTCTCCGACCTCTAGGCTTAGAAAGCTGCCACATAAAGTGTACTGTAAAATAAATAGTAGTATCCTGAAGCTAAACTCTAGAGGTCTACTCTTATCTGTTTGTTCAGAATATCCAGTGGGTTGTGGGAGACAGATCAAAAGCTTTAGGAAGAGAGAGAGTGTTCTTTCACATTTTCCTGTATTTGTTCTATTTGTTGAAGGATACAGTCATTAAGAATCCACCAAAAAGGAACATAAATACAAAGTCTGCTGTCCGACCTCGGAAAGAGCCTTCTTCTAGCATTCGACAGTAACGATATCTTAAGTTCCAAGTTAAGAAAATGTTAAGCACACAAATATGAAGAAAGTAAAATTTAATGTATCACTTAAGTACACTTGGACTTCACGTTATTTGTAAGAAGTCAAGCCTTCATTTCTATAAGAATGTTTATGAGTGGCAGTGTGGTTATTCTCTTACCAGACATTTTAGGCAAGGTGAAGACAAGCTCCTATTTTACAAAAACTATTTCTGACTGGGGAACTAAGCCAGACGCTGCACAAACATGCTTCCAGCAACCTACTGAACCTTTCCAAATGTGTATTGTCTTTTCCATATTCCGCCACACCATAATCTGCACCACCCTTGTTTTGTCACAACCTAACTTGGAAGAAATCCCCAACAAGAAGCCGTGTGTGACGATCTACTTTTTCAGGCCAGGAATATTAAGCATTTCTATACCTCAGTTAATAAAGATGCATTATGATGAAAAAAATTAATTATATTTAAACTTACCAGAAAGCTATACCATATAGGAGACACAGGAATCCATCCTAGGGCAGGAATTCTGTCACCCCTACAAGGCCCTCTGGCTACCGCAGAAAAGGTGAGCTGTAACTCCTTCTTAATCCAGAGGGTGGGGATGGAGGGGGAATGCCCTGCTCAGTGGCCCCAATTACCATCTGACCAGAGCACAACTCTTCCTCTCTTTCAACAAAACCGAACATGGCAAGCCCGGCAGACATTACGGCACTGTCTTTTCAGTCAGCAGAACTAGCAACCAAGATCCAAGGAGTTCTCAAGTTCTCCATTCCTCATGAGCCCACTCCCAAACCCATACCAAAACTCTGTTAATTATCACTTGGTACCTGCCGATGTTATTTTCTAAGTATGACTCAAATCACTTCTCTTCTTTGATCAGATTTTTAAGTGACTTATGGACAGAAATGTTATCATTTTATGGTTAAACACCTTCCATTTGAACAAACAATGATCTAGAAACACCCTCAAAACATTACTGTCTGACCAACTACTCTGTGTACCACTGAGCCAGTACCCAGAAGTTACAGTTAAGATGATTACAAAAATAATAGGATTAATAGTTTCAACTTACTATTATATTTCCTAAGTAAGCCTAAAGTTTTTATGTAATCCCACTTAAAAAAGGATACAGAAAAATCATGTTAAATAAAAAATTGAATCCAACTGGCCCAAAAAATAAGAAATTGGTGATTAGCCTCCATATCTGTTAAAAGAAAAAATCAAGAGATTAAGTAAAATACACCAGGAAACATTTACATATTAAGACAAAAGAGATTCTATGACTATGATGGTTGAAAGGCCATGATAGGGTAATATTATGTTCTGAACTAAAAAGTAGGGCACACAATCTGACAATTTTTGTCCTGCTTCTAGTTGAAAGTCTGAAAGATATCACTCAGCCTCTGAAATTTGTTAAGGATAACATGACAGAAATCTTGAATGTGTGATCGTCTTTTTAAAAAAGCCCACACCATATGGTCAGTCAAATTATAGAAAAAGTTTGATGGAAAGACTAGGTTAACTTGCAGAATAGGAACCAGTGCTTTCATATATGCGGTATCACAATCTAATGAATAGTCTTGTGATACCAGAGAAAAACTCCAGGGATCTAATATAAATTGCCAAGAAATGTTTCAACATTACGCAGTCAGAAACATCCGAGTAAAGAGTAATTCTAAAGCAAATACTCAAGTCCTAGCCTGAATAAAAGACAACCCCCTACAAGTAAAGACCTTATGCTCTAATAATTAGAGTCTAATTGGTAGACGCAAGGACATTTATTTTCATATTGGAAACCCTGATATACTCTTCCCTACCCAATCCATCCACAGCTGCAATAAAAACAACTACTCACAGTGGTAGAGCACTTAACATTTTAAAGTGTTTTAACATATTATCTCATGTGATCTTAATAATCCTGTGAGACCAGCAGGCTGTTACACCATCCCCAGTTCACAGATGAGAAAACTAAGAGACCTGGATATTTTTTAAATGGCTTACCCAAGGACACAGCCTGTAGAGGGAGATTCTGAATTCAAACCTAGAACTCATAACTCCAAGTGCACACACACAGTGTTATCAGGAGTTAACCCCAGGCAAAATCCAGCCAAGCAAGCTAACAGGAAGAAATGCTTAGATGGAGCTATAGCTCCCAGCAAAGGCCATGTGAGTATTGAAAAAGACAGCAGTAACAGGATCAATTTAAAAGTCCACAGGACTGCTTTATGTATCATTAAATTCTTAAGAATTGGTAACTATTAAGGTTGAAACAACTCAGTTCTATACACTAACTGCATCCAGGATTGTAGAGTCCTCAGCCTACTGAGGAGAGAAGCATATAATTAAGTCCAAGTACAAGGTAGAGATGCTCTAAAAGAAGTATTTACAAATACCCTAGGGACATTAAGGAGGATGAATCTGAGAAAGCCACACAAAACCTGTGTGTTGAAAGGCAAGCTGGAGTTCAATGGGTATAAAGTGGATGAAACACATTTGAGACAGAGAGAATAGCATGTGTAGAGGCAGAATTACTGGCTTTGGGGTCTTTCTCTGACTCCAACTATAGCCTTATATGATCATCCTGGAGCAGGAAAACACATCTCTCTTTTAGCATTCTAATTACCGGAAAGGACTATCTCCCACTGTAATCTAATAAATTGGCATGTTGTTTTAGATATCAGTCTTTTGGAGTTTTGTTAGTATGATCTGATCCTTGAAAGATGGATCAATTTAAAAGTACTAATACTTTCTGAACTGGGGTTGCGTTTCTGAACCGGACCACAGTGATAACACCAGGATGGTGCATGTGCTAGGTGGTGAGTGGACAAAATAAGGGCATCCTGTGAGACTCTCCCTGGGCAGCCAACTGGTCAGTCTCCTTCCAAACTACAACAATAACTGAACTAATGATTCCTAAATACAGGAACTGGACACATCAAATCAAAACCATGCAAGGAACTTTAAAAATAAACTACAGATTCTTAATTCATACCCTTGGTGATTATGATTTGGTACACAATGAGGAGCTTGAGAATCTCTTAAAAGCTCCCTAGGTGATTCTGAAGCCCAATCAAGGCTGCAGAATCACTGCTTTATACCCTCCACATAAGACTTACAACCAAATATTCCCAAAGAATTCTTTTTTGAGATAGTGTATGGCAGGATTTGCTACTAAAAAGAAAAACAAGTTAAAAAACTGAAACAATCAGAGTTGTGATAGACCACTTACTTGAAAGTGTTTAAAGATTAATTCAGGATTGAAGTACAACTGAAAAGGCGTGATCAATTCCAACTGCTGAAATAGAAAAAGAGCTTCTTAGAGAAAATCGGTCAAGAAACAAAATTTCATCATTTACAACAAAGGATTAGCAGGCCTAGCAATTTCCAACTCTCAGTCACTTAGACTGAACCCTTTAAGGCTTTCGTCGTAGGCCGGAAGCGGTAAAGAATTCTCTAGAACCGATACAATACTTTGTATCCCCAACACCTAACACTAAGTAAAAGTTTGTTTTATGTTGCAATAGGTAAGGCTGACATGAAGGCATGGGAGGCAGGGGTTGATATCTCAGATACAAGGAAAGTAAGAGCAGCTGATACGAATCTGCGCATCACAGAGCACCACGTGAAACAGCTGTGTGAAGCAACACAACTCACTCCAAAGAACCGAGACTCAAGACCCTGCCACCGTCAGGGCTGGGAGCTTCCAGCCAACCTCTATATCCAGACTCTTTCTTTCAAAACTTTTCTCTCTCGACAACTTCCAGCTTTCTATCCTCAACACCTAAGTTTCTTCATTAAGCAGGCCTTCCTCCCACTAATCACCACGGTACCACTTGGCCATCGCCAGAGTTCTCAGACACATTTCCTAGGTGGGCGGCTCCCGCAGCCCTGACTTGCTATAGGTCTGGCCTTCATTTCCCAGAAACTGATCTGCAGTCCTGATCCTCCACCCCTCATGGAGAAGCACTCCCTTCTCGGGTCACTGGATAAGTACTCTCCGGGCCATTCTGACCCCAAAGTGAGCTCTGTTCTCCTCCTCCCACCCCTGTGACCAACCCCTGTGGTCTTCCCCGAAGCCCAAGCCCCAGTGGCCTAAGGACCCAGTCATATCCAGCCCGGATGATGAGAGGCTGGCGCTGCAGCTGCTCACCACAGCAGCGGTGGTGAGTACGCAGGCGGTGGTGTAGGCACGGCTGACCGGTGGGATCTGCAGGTACTCCAGCCGGAGACTCTGGTACGCCATCTTCCCCACCGCCGCCTGCCCCCCACTTCCTCTTCCGCCAGTCAGCCCAAGCGGCGGGGGGGATCAAGGCAGGACCCTCCCCTCAGCCTACTGGTGCTGTCCAATCAGCGCCGCGCAGTCGGCCAGCCACCAATCGCTAGAGCCCTAGGGAAAGTACACCCGCCAATCACGAGCTGCGTCTCCGCGGCGCCCCAGCCTTGCTTCCCCACCCATCAACGTAGGGGAGAGGAGTGTAGGTACCGGTTCCTTCCGCCAATCCCCGCCGGCCACAGCTAGCTTTCCCGCCTGGCCCGCTTCCGTCACTAGTTTAGGTGGCCTCCTCCGGACCGGACAGCCAGCCAATCAGGAGCGCGATAGCATCCCGCCTTTGCTCTTGTACGCTGAGGCAGGTATCCGTCGGAATTTGGGGGGCCAGACGCGCCACCAATCTCTGGCAGCAAGCGGTGGTTTAAAGGAGGTGGCGGGAACTTGGTGTTTGGTCGAATTTGTCACTCTCACGGTCGCTTGGGTAAGTGCGGGGCTGCATTTTCTTTGAGGAGGAGCGGAAGGAGTGCTACTGGGTTAGGTATCATCGCGGGGCGCTGGAGCGGCCTCCTAGAGCAGCCTCGCCCGCCGGGCCGCGGGCCTCCGACCTGATTGTCCCGGCATGCCGCGGGGTCGCGGGGCCCCACGGGAGCCCGTCCTCCGGCCGGAAGTAGTTCCTGCCCGGCGGTTTCTGGAGCTCAGTCAACTCATCTCGCTGAGGTGTCCGGGACATCTCCCGCGTTTCCTCTGTAAATATTGATTCAGCCGTACTGATCCTGCCCTCGGGAACTCTAAGGCCAGCGGAAAAAATGAGACAGGCCCGTAATAATAATATGCTAAAGTAGGGCTTGGTCAGTGTCCGAAGGGAGGTCCTGAGGCGAATTCAGAGGAGAGGGTGGGGCACCAGGGAAGTGTATTTAAACTGAAGGATATTTGGCCACGGCATCCTTTTTTTTTTTATGAGGAAGATCGGCCCTGAGCTAACATCTGTGCCCATCTTCCTCTATTTTGTATGTGGGTCGCAGCCACAGCACGGCTTGGTGAGTGGGCCTACGTCTGCGCTGGGGATCCGAACCTGGGAACCCGGGACTGCCAAAGCCGAGCGTGGAAACTTAACAACTACACCACCGCGACGGCATCCTTTCTTGAGGGAGAGACATCACAGAGGGGAAAAATAGCTCGATTTGGTTGGAACAAAGAGTAGTGAGAAGAATATCATACTTTATTCCATGGGTTATAAGGAAGCACTGAAGGTTCTTGGAACAGGGAGTGACCTTCAAGTCTGCTAGTATATAAGGAAGGAACTAAGTGAAAGGCAGAAAAGAGTGGTTTTTCAAAAAGATGTGAATGGATAATTCACAGAAGGAGAGGCCTAAAGAGCTACTATGTATGAAGTGGTGCTCAACTTTACTGGTAATCAGAGAAATGCACATTAATATATTTTTGCCTGTTCCCCAAATATCACCCTCACAACCTGTTGATAAAATAATGCTGAATGTATTGCTTTTCCTGGTAAGAGAGAACACCACCTCAGCAGAGCTTTTGGCAGTGTCTCATAGGGAAGAAAGGCAACATCGGAATTTTTTGAGAATGGCAAGTTTGGTTTAAGGTGGATCTTGTAGTTTGGGGCTTGATTAGGATTGGGTAGGGATCATGAAATAACAGCCCAGGATTGGTAGAAACAGCTGAGGCAAGGATTTTTGAGGCAGGTGTTTTCGAGAATCTTAGGGTACAAATTGTTGATGCTTCCATTGAAGAGCTGATCCATGTTTTGGCAGTTCATAATAAACAACCAAGCCATTTGAACAATGACAATATTATTCTGATCTCCTAGAATAGTAAAGTCATGCTAATATAAACAGTAAGTTGGGGGCGGGGGCGGGCAGTGAGGGGTAGGTAGTTTCAGTCCTCAGTGTCCAACCTGTGTGTGGGCCTAGATGGTTTTGATTTTCAAAAAACAACACTGGAAAACAATTTTACACTTAACCAAATGGGCAAAAATTAGAATGTTCAATAACATCAAGTGTTGGCAAAGACATGAGAAAGAAATTCTCATACACTGCAAGCAGGAGTGTAAACCAGCCTAGACATCCCCCCCCAATGAAAAACATTCTGGAGACCATTTGGCAGTATTTAGTGAAATTATGTATGAGTAAACTCTATGGCCCAGCAATTACTTGCCTGTGTAAATACCCTGCAAGTCCCTGATGAGACTTGTTCATTATAGGAGGGTGTTCATTACAACGTTATGTCTGGAAGCAAGGTGCTGAACAAACTAGGTGTCACAAGGAGAATGGGCACATTAAATGTGGTGTATGCATATGGTAAAATTGGTGGAATACCTCAGTCAGAACCAATGAAGTAAACTAATAAAAGTATAACAACTTGAAGTGATTGCAAACATAATATAAAGAAAAATGTAAACATACGTATACAAAACTATTTTTCAAGAATATATATCTAAAACCTATTAAAGATGAATTGAAATTAAAGATGAATTGAAAAGGCAGGTGTTAAAAACACTAGAGTAGGTTCCTATGGGAGATGAAAAATGGAAGAATAAGAGAAGACCTAGCATGGACCAAAAATAGAGTACCATGAAATAGGAAGTATTATCAACTCAGTTATACACATGCAGGTCCTTAAAAAGGAGGACAGAGTGTACTTAGTAAGGGTCTGATGATGAAGGCCCTTGTAAGCAATGTTGAAAGAGTTTGAACTTGATCCGGAAGGCATAGGGCAGTGTTGAGGAAATAAAAATCCTGCCAACCCAGAGATTCCTCTCCATGAGACATAGAAAAGAAAGCAGGGGCCGGCCCGGTGGTACAGCAGTAAAGCTCGCGCTTTGGCAGCCCCGGCGAGTTTGGATCCCGGCGCCGGCAGACGCACTGCTTGTCAGCCATGCGGTGGCGGCGTCCCATATAAAGTAGAGGAAGATGGGCACGGGTGTTAGCCCAGGGTCAGTCTTCCTCAGCAAAAAGAGGAGGATTAGCAACGGATGTTAGCTCAGGGCTGGTCTTCATCACACACATGAAAAGAAAAGAAAGCAGTTTTATTACTGAGTATGCATATCCAGTTTACAGTGCATTGTAGGTAATCTGTGAAAGAGATTACAAAGACAGAAATTCAATCTCATTTATATAGCCAAGCAGTTAAAACTATTCTATTTTTAGCTATTACATACATAAATTCTCAAGATTAACGGCATCTTGTCTTCCCGTAAAAAGATTTGAATGCACTATTTGCTCCAAATTCTTTCATAAAGTTCATCCTCAATTCACCTCGTAATTGAGCTAGCCGTTTATTTTAGCTAATTGCCTTTATCTGAAGGAATAATAAAAATTCTCTTATTTCTATGACAGACATACGGTTCCAGCTCAGAAAAAAAGTGCCTAGGTTAAACTCCCACCGTGAATGGGAGATAGGAGGGTTGTTTTCCTAGATGCTTACATTTGAAAGGAATGACTCCTAGACTTTTGAAAAAACATGTAAAGCTGACAAGAGGCTTACTGAGCTTCTAATTGGGATTTTTTTCAGGTGGCTAGGTTGGAAGGACAAGGGAGTTGAGGGCATTTGCTGGGGAGTTGTTGAAGTGATGAATCACGGAGCCCCAAATGGAAAAGAAGTGAAGTGGGGAAGACTGAGAGTGAGAAAGAGGATCAGAGGGCTGGAAGTCTTGAAGATTAAGTATGAGTATGTGAATGAGAGTTGGAAGAATAGCATAGGTAGTTGTGGTTAAAAAGTAGGAGTAGTTGGGGAGAGAAGTTATAAATGTCAAGAGCCAGGTGGCTAAAAGAGTGGAGATGAAGTCCACTGAAACTCAAGAAAACGAGTTTCTAGGAATTGGTTAGGTATCTGTGTAAACTTGAATGTTGTCTGTGATGATAACAGAATTCAGAAGACTGAGCCATAGGCCAGAGTCGTCAATAAATGCGAGGTGAGGAAAATGAACAATGAGGAGGGGAAAGGGAGGGTATAGGCTGATGGAAAGAGCCTCAGAGAGGCAAGGGTTTTTATCCTGTTGTGGATGAGTGAGGCTGGAAGTGGCATCAGGTATCAAGGAACCCTGACTCCTTACTATTTATATATTGCTATCTATAATGTGATTTGTTACTTTCCTCAGATGACTTCTTTATCCAAATGAATTTTTTTTCTTTTTACATTTGCAGATTTTTCACAATCAAAATCAACATAGCAAAATAAGCCAACATGTCTGTCGATCCAATGACCTATGAGGCCCAGTTCTTTGGCTTCACACCACAAACTTGCATGCTTAGGATTTACATTGCATTTCAAGACTACCTGTTTGAAGTGATGCAGGCTGTTGAACAAGTTATTCTGAAGAAGCTGGACGGCATCCCAGACTGTGGGATTAGCCCAGTCCAGATTCGTAAATGCACGGAGAAGTTTCTTTGCTTCATGAAAGGGCGTTTTGATAACCTTTTTGGCAAAATGGAGCAGCTGTTTTTACAGTTGATTTTGCGTGTTCCCCCAAACATCTTGCTTCCAGAAGATAAATCTCAGGAAGTGCATCCTTGTAGTGAGGAAGAATTCCAGCTTCTCCAAAAAGAAATTGAACAGTTACAGGAGAAGTATAAGACTGAATTATGCACTAAGCAGGCCCTTCTTGCAGAATTAGAAGAGCAAAAAATTGTTCAGGCCAAACTCAAACAGACTTTGACTTTGTTTGATGAGCTTGAAAATGTTGGCAGAGATCAGGGGACTGGTGATTTTAGGGAGAGCTTGGTATTCCTGGTCCAGAACTCCAGAAAACTACAGAATATTAGAGACAGTGTGGAAAAGGAAGGCAAAAGACTGAAAATATCTTAATCTCTAAGTGGTAAAAGGAGCCCAAATGGTAAGGGATTTACATCAATGACTATTCTTATTCTAGTAAACTGTATATTTTATTGGATTTTCCTTGTTCACTCTTTCTTGTATTCCACATCTTCCTCTTTTTCGGTCCACTCTCCTGAAGTATCTAAGTGCTACCCTGAACTCATCTTTGAAGCATTTGTTCTTAGAGGCCCCTAATGTGGGAAGGGATTCTTGACTCAATAATGACTCACTTGGGTGCATGGTTGAAGAAGTCAAGCTTTCCCTGGCCAAAGATATTTGTAAAATTGTACCTTGGTCATGAGTCCTTTGTAACCTTGATCTTTTTTGACTTATTCTTTGGATGAGACCAAATGAGAAAAAGGTTAAATGGGTGGCTTCTTTATTAATCAGCTACTATACCATGGGACAGCCAACACAGAGTGCTTGCCCTTGCCCAGTAACTTTTCTACATGAGGAAGTTGATAACTAGTTGAGAGAAGCAAGTAGCAGAAAGAGACAACCATGATCTTTAGTAAAGAAGAAAGAAGTTTTTGTTTGCAAAATAACTCTTTCCGTGACCAAGGCCTTGGTGATGGTAAGCAGTTTGCTGTGTTGAAGTTCAGCAGGAGATGACCTTGGACAAAAGAGAAGCAGGTCTCACTGGAACAGAAAAAGAAGAAGCCTGGAACATACCCAAGGCAAAGTTTATATTAACTGATTTTTAGGTATTTGTAACAATTTTTTTTCATACTTCAGTTAGTTTTGGAATCTGCCTTGTACCTAATATTTAATTAACTTATTTATTCACACTCATAAGCATCAAATATTTAGTACCCTCAATGGGAAATTTTAGCTGTGTCTTGTGCTTAAATTCAATGGAGTCTGATATTTCCTTTTGTAATTAGTCCATGTAAAGTGTTAGATCACCCAAGGAAAGGGGAGAAATAGCAATTGCTGCCCTTAAGGTATTGCTTGCCCACATGTCTTCCTAAAGAACAAGACTCAGGGTTTCTCCTTTATATAGAGGAGTAACTTAGGGTATTAATATTTGCAATTAAATATTTAAAGACACAGGAAGCCTGTGTTTACCTGGAATATGTTTATTATCAACGAGTCCTTTTTCCAATCCTATACATTAAATACATTTGTTTTAAAAGCTTTGCTTTTGATTTTCTGCTGTCAGTAGGGTCATGGTATGTTTCCTTCCTCAATTTAACCTTTTAACCAAATGAACATTTTCTATTTTTTTTACATTTGTAGCTTATTTAAAATCTAGTGTAGTGGGTTGAAAGGTGATCCTCCAAAAGGTATGTCTGTGCCCTGATGCCTGGAACCTGTGATTGTGGCTTATTTGGAAAAACAGTCTTTGCAGGTATAATGAAGTTAAGGATCTGGGGATAAGGAGATCATCCTTCATTATCTAGGTCGGCCCCAAATCCAGTGACAAGTGTCTTTATGAGAGAAAAGCAGGGGAGATTTAAGATAGAAGAGGAGGCATTGTGACCACAGAGGCAGACTGGAGCGATGCAGCCACAAGTCACGGAATGCCAAGAGCCACCAGCTGGAAGATGCAAAGAACAGATTCTCCCCTAGAGCCTCCGGAGGAAGTGTGGCCCTGCTAACACCTTTATTTGGATTTTTGGCCACCAGAACTGTGAGAATACATTTCTGTTGTTTTGAGTCATTAAGTTTGTTATGGTAGCCACAGGAAACTAATATGTCTAGTGAAATTAGAATATTAAGATATTCATAAGGATGTAGGCTGCTTATTAAGGAAACAGCTGAGAGCTGGTTGGCCTCATTATACATGCAGTAATATGGTTTGTCTGAATACAGTTAAAATACGGGCATGACCTGGATAGAAGGGTGAAATCCACAGTGTTTACTCAGGAGTCCATTTCATGCTCAGTAATTTTTGAATATTAATACTGTTACTATTTGTCATAGTAGTGTCTCTGCAGGAACAAATTAATCTACCTGGTCCCATTGTCCTCTAATAATTAAATTACTTCCTCAAAAATTCAGAAATAAATCAGGATAATAAACACTTGGTTACCCATTCTGCTTCATTGTGCTATCTCCCATCTAGCATCAGCCTCACCCCATTTCCTACTTCCCTCTACGTTAAATCCTATAATTTTGTAATATCAAACCTTCAGGTTCCCTAGATGCTTACTCCCAAGCTTTCTCTTGTATTTATCTATTTATTCTCCCTTACTGTCATGCCGATCCCTACTATATACCCCCAGATAAACTTTTCTCACACTTCTGCTGCAAGTGTCAGGCAGCCAGTGAGGGAGACAGTTTGGCGTGGTATTAATAGAAAGTAAATAGTAGACATTACTACCAACCTTACAGAAATAAAAAGAATTAGCAGGGAATACTAAGAGGTTCTGTACTCAATTCTGATGTGTGTGTGTGTGTGGGGGGGGGTTACGCACAGCACCAAGCAATTCTCAGACACTGACTGGGTATCCTACAGTTCAACTCAGTTCTGACACTACCTGGAGATAGCATTAGATTCCACAGGTTAAGGGCTCAGTCCTACAACACTGCCTTCCACTTCAGATGCCAGTCGCAAGTCCAGGTGGTTACCTGTGCTTCTGACCGACTGGCTGTAAATCGGATTCCCATGACTCCTTGGGTTCATCTAATTTGCTAGAGTGGCTCACAGAACTCAGGAAACCTCATTTACGCACATGGTTTACTACAAAGGATATACACATCAACAGCTAGATGAAGAGATACATAGGGCGAGGTTCTGAACAAGGGAGCTTTTGCCCCTGTGGAGTTTGGGCCCAGCACGTTGGCATGTGGAAGTGTTCTAGTTCCCCAACCTAGAAGCTTTCCAAACCCTCTCCTTTTGGGTTTTTATGGAGGCTTCATTACATAGGCATGGTTGATTAAATCATTGGCTGTTGTTGATTGAAGTTGGACTCCTACCCCACCCCATATACAAAAATGAACTAAAAATGGATCAAAGACCTGAATATAAGAGCTAAAACTACAAAACCCTTAGAAGAAAACATAGGCTTAAATCTTGGTGATCTTGAATTAGGCAATAGGTTCTTAGCGATGACACCAAAAAACATAAGCAACAAGGGAAATAAATAGATAAACTGAACATCATCAAAATTAAAAACTTGTGTTTCATAAACACTATCATGAAAGTGAAAAGACAAACCACAGAATGGGAGAAATGGACTTTTATTTAGAATATATAAAGAACTCATAGAATTTAAGACAAATAGCCCAATTTTAAAATGGGTAAAGGATCTGAATAGACATTTCCTCAAAAAAGATATATACTTGGCTAATAAGCACATGAAAAGATACTCAACATCATTTGCCATCAGGGAAATGCAAATCAAAACCACAATGAGATACCACTTTACACTCACTAAGATGACTATAATTTATAAGAAAAAAGGTAAGTTTTGACAAGGAAGTAGAGAACTCATACAGTGCTAACGGGAATGTAAAATGATGCAGCCACTTTGGGAAACAGTCTAGCAGTTTCTCAGCTAAACATAGAGTTACCATATGATCCAGCAATTCCACTCTATGAGAAATGAAAACGTGTGTCCACACACAAAAATTGTATATGAATATTCATGGCAGCATTATTCATAGTAGCCAAAAAAGTGGAAACAACCCAAATGAACCCAACTAATGAATGGACAAATAAAGTGATATATACATACAATGGAGTATCATTTAGCAATAAAAATGAAGCACTAATACATGCTACAATATGGGTGAGCTTGAAAACATACTAAGTGAAAGAAGCCAGTCACAAAAGACCACGTATTGTATGATTCCATTTATATGAAATGTGCAGAATAGGCAGATTGATAGAGACAGGAAGTTGATTAGTGGTTGCTTAGGGATGGGGGAGTTGGAGGGAGATGGGTAAGGGGTTTGGGATTCTTTTTGGAATGATGAAATATCCTAATATTGATTGTGGTGATGGCTGCACAACTCTCTGAACATACTAAAAGCCATTGAATTGTATAATTTAAATGAATGAGTGTGTGGTATGTGAATTATATATCAATAAAGCTGGTAAAAATAATACTAAGAGTACTTGCTCCAGAAACAATGTCTGCGTTCGTCTAACTCCATCACGTGCTGTGTCCTTGGGCAGATCACTTCACCTACGGCTATTTCCTCATCTCCAAAATGGGGAGAATAAAAGAACTTACCTCATAGGGTTGTGAGAATTCAGTGAATTCACATTATATAAAACACTAAGCCTGACACATGGTAAGTTCCATTATTCACAAAGTGAGCTCCATGAAGGCAAGGGTTGTATCTGTTTTGCTAATTACTATCTCCAGTGCTTGATACCTACTAAGCAATGAAACATTTAAAAATTAATTCATTATTCTCTCAATTTCTGGTTCCACTGTTCCAAATAGCTAAATTCCAACTGTCTTCCCCAATTTAAACTTCGTCCTGTCCCATGATATTCAGAAACCACTATTTACTTCATTTCATATATCTATCCACCCCTGACAACCCAATACATAATAGGACAATTGTCCAAAATAATCATCTCTCTCTTCATCATTTGTGATCTGCTAAAAGTCAGTTTACTGGATGTCCTTTATTTTTGCCTGCCCAGCATCCATAGTCTTGATAGCTTCAGTTTTCCTTGGGGAAACTACCTGTTTCCTATTGCATGCTATTTTCATGTGACTGCCTAGTAAGGTGTCTCTTCTGACTTCTGGCCAAAAGTGGGCAAGTGACCCTAGATAGGTCAGTAAGACTCTCTAGAATTTGATTCTTGAGCAACATGGCACAGGGACCAAAAAAGTGCCTCATTTGTTTTTATGGTTAAACCCTGAAAAGAATGTCCATTAGTACTTGAGTGGAAAGGCTTGATAGTTTGGACAAAGGAACCTCTTATTGGAAGCCCAGAAATTAGGGGACAATTGAAAGCAGTGGAGGGGATATGTGATGAAATATCTTGGGATACTTAAAATATATAAGAGGAAAATTGGCCAGGTCAGACACGTGAGGATGCTGAAGGGACACAGGGATGCTATGAGAGTAGTGGAAATTTAATATTGGTTAGAAAATATGGGCCAAGTATTGGAGCTCAATGGAATCAGGAATTTCAAGGAGATATGGGGAATTTCAAGGTAAGGGGAAAAGTAAGGGCTAATAGGGGAGAATATGGGGGTGTGAGGGATCAGAATTGGCCATCCCAAAATGTGTCTCCTTTGATGTGAGGAATATTTTGGGCTGGTTACTTTTAAAAACTGCAGACATAGGAGAAGCTCTGAAAAGTAGAATTTACCCTTTGTAAGAGACATTTACATTTGTAAGGGTAATCTCCATCTGTAAAAGTATCTCCCTCTCTGTACCAGGAAGGGGGGAAGACTTTATCTCTAGAAACCCTTATTAGTGCAGAAGGCAAGAACTCAAATCTGCATAATAACCTTACTCTTGTTTACTGTGCTTTTCTGGTAATCTCCCATAACTGACTCTCCCCGCCCCCAACATCCTCCTTTGTCTTTAGCTGAAGATGGTATTTAACCTAGCAGCTCTGCCATTGTGTCACGTGCTCAGTTTTTCCTGAGTTTCTCCCATGTATACATGTTACTAAACTTTGTTTTATTCTCTCCTGCTAACTCGCCTTTTTAATTATTTGACCAGCCGTAAGAACCTTAAGGGAAAGGGTGATACCAGCTCAACACACGGTTGACATAAGGGAAGCCATATTGTAGAAAAGAAACCGTATTGTAAATTTGAGTGACCTCTGATTAACTAGCCCAGACATGCTCTGTGGGTTTTATGGCCCCTCCCAGCTGCTATAAGTTGATAACCTTGTTCTTCTGAGTTCCTTAGGAATGTGATGACCTCTGGGCAGAGAATCTAGACTGATAGCCATCATCAGGGACAACTAAAAGATCAGGGTATAGGGCGTTGCTCTGGTCTCGGCATATCAAGTAAAACAAAAGACTGCCAGGAACTAAGGCTAGATGGATGCCCCACCCTGAGACCAGATGCCTCCCCCCCCAGAGACCAGCCCCAATATAACTAGCTTGTAGTCTTTGTTCTGTAAGATGGTTCTTTGAGACATTAGTCAGCCATCCTCCCTCTTGCTAGCAAGCTGTAATAAACCCTTTTTTCCCCAACATCTTGCCCCTTGATGATTGGCTTTTGTCTCACGGCGAGCAGATGGTGCCCTTTGTGTGGTAACAAGGGCAGGGTATGGGAAGAAAGAGATTGGATTTGGGGGTTGGAATGAGCTTAATATTGAGGACAGGGTGAATGTTAAGGAAAACTAGAGCACAATATTGGGGAGATAGTAATAATCCAAGTATTTGGGGGAACAACATAATGAATTCTGAAATAAGGGGATCAAATGAAGCCGGATATTTAGGAGAACATTAGAGCCAATGTTCAGATTGTGGCAACAATAGGATCTAATAATGAATGGTATAGTCGTGGGAACAAGATAATTGAATATGGGGTAGAAAAGGGAGGCCTAGATTTGGTGGCACAGTAAGGATCATGATATTTGTGGAACAATGTACCCACTGTTGAGGAACAGGGAACTTTGGTTTGGGGAATGGGAGGGGGGATTCTACTATCAGGGGATTAGCTGGGGGAAGAATATTGGGGGATCACATCCTGAGTAGTCATTGAAGGACTCTACAATGAAGGATAATGTCACTGCGCCAGGTCCGCTTTTGCCTGCAGTCCAGAAAGCCAAACACAGAGACGAGATTGCAGCAGAGAGAGAGTTTAATCACACGGCAGCCATGTGAGGAAATAGGAGAGAATGAATCTCAAATCTGCTTCCTCGAAAATAGGGACTCAAGGATATTTATGGGGTAGGGGGCAAGGTGGTCTGAAATGATTGGAGGTGAGGAGAGATGAGGTAATTGATGATCTGCACAAGCGTAGTCAGGCTTCATGCCTCCTCGTAGGACGCATGTCCACAGAATGGCAGCTCCTGAAAAAATAGCTCAAAAACCCATTACCATGGTGACCTGGGCCCCAGAGAGATGTTGTCTGTAGGAACCTAGTGGGAGTCAGATTGCCGGACAGCACAATTAACAATGGGTAAGTTTATCATGCAGATTTAAGTCCTAAACCTTCCATTCTGACAAGTTTCTAGGTAAGGCCATCCCCTCACCCCCTTCTTCCTGGTACAGGGAAGAAGGTACATTTATGAATGGAGATTTCCTTTGCAAATGTAAATGTCTCTCACAAAGGGTAACCAGAACTAAGAATGGCTTAGCAAGGACCCTCCTTGGAGATGTCTATTGTGATGGCCTGTTCTGGGGGCAGGCCTCCCATCCCAAACTCTTTTGATCAGTTAGTGGGGATGGGGGTCAAAGTGTCTCTCCAGCAGGCAGAGACATATTTTGGGGTGGCCAATTCCGATCCCCCGTTACTAGCTGCTTAATCATCAACGGCTAACTGTTTGCCAGTTTCAATAATAGGGGGTATGTGAATGGGAAACTATGGGACCAAATGTTTGGAAAACATTGAGCCATATATTGGGATTCAGTGGTTAGTCAATATTCAGTGAGAGCAGAAGATCCACGATTGAAAGGTGGAAAAGCAGTGTGAGGTACATACTATGGTACCTTGGAGACCTAATTTTGGAGGATAGTACCACTGATTATTGGGGGGAATTATTGTAGTGAACTGGCTGTAAAGCACAGGCTGACATTGGGGAACAGTGGATGTCATACTTGTGGCACTGAAATAGAGTGTAGAGGCTCAAGATATTAAGGGCATGTAGTGATATGAGATTATGGGAAGATAGCACTGGGAAACAAGGGCCTGATATCAGAAAACACTGAGCTTATAAAGATACAAGCTGGATGAACTAGGGGACAAATTCTATAGCTTAGCAGGGCGACTGTACTAGGGTAGAAGTGTCTTGATAAAGGAGGCAAGTGGGGACTAAATACTGAGGGGTGGTGGGTATTGCCACCATGGGATAGTGACAGACCTGCTGTTAGGGGATAGTAGAACTGGATACTGGCACATTGTCAGGACCTGATATGGAGAAAGATGCCACTGAGAGTCCTGTATAGCTATTTAGTGGATGGAGATACTGTGTCTTGGAATGTGGGATAATGGGATGAAGTCTGTTTTGGAGGGACAGTAGGGATGTTATGAAGATTATGGGGTGAAACACTCAAGTTTGGTGGGCCCACTGCATAGCTGGAAATTAACAGAGAACTGAATATAGAGGAGACTGAAAGAGAGAGATTTATTCCATCAGAGGTACCATAATTACAGACATTTCCAAGTCAAGTATGTGCAGTATGAGAGCGCTATGTTTTGACATTGAACATTCATGAGTAAACAGAGATGGCAGGTGGGTGAATAGCCTGCCAAGGTGGGTTTTGGTAGTAGGCCTTTTGGGTCTGAGTTACAAACCCCTAGGGGTCAGGTCCAGGATGAATTCTGGTCAATGACAGATTCCCCCGCCCTCTTCGTCTTGGGTCCCCTAGCTCTGGAAGGGCTCCGGACCAGGATGAAGCTGCCCTGCAGTTCCCAAAGACGGCTCATCGGTAGGCCCCAGCCAGGGCTCCAAAGTCTCATCCTGCGCAGCGCGCCAGCTATGGGCATGCGTGCCAGGTAGTCGCATCAAGCAGCCTCCGGTCCAACGCCGTCCAGGACATGACGGGAGCGTGGCTTCCTATCAGGACAGCTCCTACGACAGTGAGGCTCGGCTCGGCTCGACAGCGGCAGCAAAGCCTAAGGCAGGAAAAAGGCACAGGCCAGGTCAGCCTGAAACCCTCGGGGGGGGGGGGGCAGCGCGCTACCCAGACAAACGCCACTCACCGCGTCGGCGGCGTCCGTTGAGCACTCAGATCCGCCAGCTCCCGCGCTCCAAGCTCTGTCTGCGCCAGCGCAGTGGCACAGCTGGCCCCTCCTGGGGGCGATGCAGCATCACAGGGCTCCGGCCCAGCCCGGGCCTGGGCGCCCACCCTCCCCGCGGGGCCCTCTCTGGAGGGCCGCGGGCCCGGGTCAGGCTCATCCCTTAAATAACAGAAGGTTGGGCTCACTGTGTGCGCCCCAAACACAAAATGATGGGCTCCCTGCGTGTGCCCCCACCTCACAAAGAGGTAGGGTCCAGGGACATTATCCTCATTATAAACGGGATTCAACCTCACCCCGACATTCTAAACGTCGGGGACTGACTGTGTCCGCTCCCCTAAACTCCAGGTGCAAATAGACCCTTATTTCATTACCGGCAGCTGCTATGGACGTTCCTATTGATGGACAGTTAAGATAAAGGTAGTGACAAGCAAAGAAGAAAAGAAACAAGCATCAAAGGCTAGATGAAGGAGGTGCGGCGCGTCTCCAAACACAAAATACCGAGCCCTTCTTTTTCTCTCCCTCCCCCTCAGCCCTGCGCCCACCCGGTCCCGCCGTAGCCACTCAGGCAAGCTGTAAATGGATATAAGTAAATATGCAGGAGGTGATGGAGAAAGCGATGGCTGCGTAGATAAAGATGGAGAGGTGAGGAAAATGGTCGAGATAGCAGCCCTCGTCCATTGGAGGCGCCTCCTCCTTGGGCGGGGGGCGCGCAGCGGCCTTCGGGGGCTGCCCGGCGCGGGCCCCCTGCGCCCTCCAGCCAGCGCGCCGACCAGCCTTCTTGCCGGCGGCCGACACCGACTTGGGTGCACGAACAGCTGGGGGCTCTTCCGGAGGAGGCTTGTCAAACAGGCCTTCGGAATCGGCGTCGGGGTCCGGGCGAATCTGCTCGGGGTCCCAGGGTTTGCGCTGAAAGAGCTCGTCAGCCATTGGCGAGGAGCGCGGGAAGGTCTATCTGCCGGATTTGGGTGGTCGCGTCCGCGCCGGGTCGGAGCTCAGTGGGCGGCGGCCAGGGCTGCCGCTCTATTTCTACCACCCGGGAGGGGGCGGAGGGGGGCGGAGCCAGGGGGCTGGGGGCCGCTGCAGGGTCTGCCCGGCCTCTCAGCCGAAGCGCCGCTTCCCTGGCTCCTCCTTCAGTCCCCAGCCTGTTGCAGAGGTTGGCTCTCTGGTTCGAGCTCCAGGGAGCTCTAGGACCCGCGGCTCTGAAGTCTCTGCGCAGATTTGTTTCCATGGCAACACGACGCGCGGGAGGTGGGGGTGGGGAGGGGAGGGACACACTCAGGAGAGAGCGGGTGCGAGCTGCTTAGCCCGGACCCAGGGGCGCGAGAAAGGGCCTTGGAGCATAAAAAGCTGAAACGCAGACGGCCAGGATCCCAGCTGTGCGCGGAGCTTCCCCAGGGCTTTATTTCTCCATTTAAAAGAAATATTTATTGTGGGGTGTTTTTAAATTTAAAATTTAATACATGACAAACTAATAATCTTTGTAGAAAACTTGAAAATCAGAAAGCCCTAAAAGCAAAACCGGTAACAAACAAAGGCTCCCACAATCCCAAGGCCCAGCGTGTGAGTGCCTTTCTTCCATTCTTCCTTTCCTTCTCTCCCTACATCTACGTCTATATCTGTATATCCTGGGTTTTCTCTTCGTGCTCCTCACCCACAAACGCAGGATCCCAGCCTTTTGGACATCTTGCATATGATTATGAACAAGTACTTTCAAAGGCCTGCCTGACCTGAGCCCATTTCTCCCCCACCCTTACTCCCTGCCCCCCTACTCAGACCCCTATTGGCATTCACTAGGCCCTTCACCAGCTTTCACTGTGCCACCCCAGGCTGCTGGGCACCACCATCTCCTGGCACCTCTGTTGTACCCGAGGTTCCAAGGCTGGTTGGTGTTCCCTTGTGGAATGTGGGGAGAACAGCCACTAGCACTTATTTGGGTCCCAGTGGGTTGGAGGGGTACCTGGCAGGCGCTGCCAATTGCAGCAGACCCAACTCAAACTGTCATCAGGGAACTCACCATCTCCTGCAACTGAAAGGCCCAGGGCAACCAGGACCAGGGTGCTGAACAATGTCACCAGGGTGCTGTCTCTCTCCATCTTCCAGTGTTGTCAGGGATTTCTTGCAGGGCCAGAGCCTACCACCTAGTGGTAGGTAGTCAAATAATATTTGTTGAATAAGTGAGGCGACAAATGAATGGCTGTTGGCAGCAGCGGACTCACATTCTCACAGCTTAGCAACTCCAGCTAAAAGAGCTTCTAGTTGGCTAGTAGGTGGGGAACAGAGAACCCTCAAACACTTGTTGGGAATGTAAAATGGTGCAGTGACTGGAAAACAGTTCGGCAGTTTTGTAAAAAGTTAAACACACACTTAACTATATGACCCAGGAATTCCACTCCCAGGTTTCTACCCAAGAGAAATGAAAACACATGATTTCGTATGAAAACAGAGACTTGTACGTGAATGTCCATAGCAGCATTATTGGTAACAGCCAAAAACTGGAAGCGATGCAAATGTCCATCGAATAGTGAATGGATAAACAAAATGTGGTTTATTTGTGCAATTGAATAATATTCAGCAAAAAAGTGACTATTGATAAATACTACCACATGGATGAACCTCAAAAATGCTACACTAAGTGAAAAAAGCCAGATGCACAAGACCACAAATTGTATGATTCTACTTACATGAAATTTACTTATATAGAGAGAAAGCAGATAGGTGGCTGCCTGGGACTGGAGTGGGAGAGACGACTAACTGCAAATAGATTCAAGGCAACTTTTCAGAGGATAGAAATGTTCTAAACCTGGATTGTGGTGATGGTTGCACAATTCCTTAAATTTTCTAAAATTCATTGATGTGTACACTTAAAGTGGGTGACTTTCATGGTATGTAAATTATGCTTCAATAAGACTACTGTTTAAAAAAACCTACACTGAATTATCATTTCTCAGGTACCAGATGGGTAAAACAAAACAAAACAAAAACCATGTGATTTTTATTCACAAATCTGTGGGTCGTTTGGGAGGTTCTTCTGGTTGGAGTTGATTCAGCTGATCTCTACTGGCTGTAGTCATCTGTCTGACTGGAGGTCAGCTGGAGGTTGGATGATGTGGGATGACCTCGTGCCCATGTCTGGAGGTGGGCAAATTGTCGGTCAGGTGAGTTAGTTCTCCTCCACGTGGCCTTCCATCCTCCAGCAGGCTAGTCTGGGCTTATTCACAAGGTGGTCTCAGGGTTCCAAGCACAGAAGAGGGTCAGCTATAAAGCACAAGGTCTGTTCAAGTCTCTGCTTGCATTATCATTTGCTTCCCCATTGGCCAAAGCAGATCACATGGCCAGATCCAGATTCAAAGCCTGTGCAAAGTCATGTTGCAAAGTGATGGGCAGAATTACTGGCCATTTTTTGCAACCTACCATAGGGGAAAATAGAGTTAAGCAACTCCTCTATGGTTCTATGTATGGTTATGTATGTACATAACCAGTAACTTGCAGAGTTAGGATTCTGGTGCTCACGCTTTTGCCCGCTATGCCGTGTGCTGAGTGGTGTTTTCAAGGAGTCATGTTTAAATGTAGCGTGTGGGATGGAGAGGGGTTGGATATGTAGCCAAAAAGGAATATAGACTATTGTAAAGGCACTAGAAATCCCCTGGGAGATTTACACTGACTGGCATTTTATTTTATTTTTTTTTGTGTGGGGAAGACCAGCCCTGAGCTAACATCTGTTGCCAATCTTCCCCTTTTTGCTGAGGAAGACTGGCCCTGGGCTAACATCCGTGCCCATCTTCCTCCACTTTATATGGGATGCCACCACGGCATGGCTGACAAGCAGTGCGTCGGCGGGCGCCCGGGATCCGAACTTGCGAACCCTGGGCTGCCAAGCACGGACAAAACCGCTGCGCCACCAGGCGGCCCCAGTGACTGGCATTTTAGAAAGCTCACTCTGTCCGTAGTATGGAGGCTGGACAATGGTGTGGGGGGCGGTTGATGGCAGAGTGACCACCGAGGACTTCATTGCATTGGATTTGGTTAGAGATGAAAGGAGGTTGAAGTGGTAGTGGGGATGAAGAGAAGAGGACAGGGTCAAAGGACATTTCAGAGCTAAAATGGGACTTTGCTGAGCACTCATGGAAAGGATGGGGAAGAAGTGGGGTCACTGAAGTTCCCCAGCAGGTCTAGAGGGAAGGTGATGAGTTACTGTGTGACCATGTTGGCTCTGAGGTCCTTGTGGGACATATGAGGGTAAATGTCCCTTTGCCAACAGCATCCTCAAGTGCAAGTTCTAAGCTAGCGATCTAGATTTGGGAATTATTGGCATGGAGGGCGTGGTTGAAGCCGCAGGCATAGGAAAGATTGCCCAGGAGGGTGGGAAGAGAGGAGGCTTCACAGAGCACCCTGAGGACCACCAGCCTTTCAGGGATGGGCCGAATGAAAGAGTCAGACGAGAAGTCAGAGGAGCTCCGTCTTGGGATGAAGAACTCCAGGGAGTGGTCAACAAGGTCAAACTCGGCAGAAAGGCTAAAGAAGATCTGAAGGGAGGAAATGCTGTTTAATTTAGCAACCCAGTGATCAGAGACATTTGCAGACCTTGCAGTTTGAGTGGCGATGGAGGAGGGAGATGTGTCGTGGAAGGCTCAGATGTGAACGGGAGATGATAAGATAGAATATTCTTTCAGGAAGTAAGAATGTGTTTCAGGCTTGGAAACAGAAAGTATGCTCTCCAGTCCTAGTTCTGATACTATGGATAAAATATTTGGAAAGTCATTTAATCTCCGAAGGTCTTGGTTTCTCCTCTGTAAAATGGGTTTAAGAATATACAGCTAACCGGATTCTAATAACAATAAAATTAAATAATTCAATGTTTCCCTAATTGTGGTGTTGCACACCCCTGGGGATAAATGAGATAATTTTAGGTGGCACATAAACAACATTTTAAAAAACAGCTCTGTATTTATTTTGCTCTGTTTTAGAAAAAAAATATAACCAGCATACTGAATTCAAGACTTCACAGATATGACTGCTTAGGACAAGTCTAAAATTTTTTAAGTGAGTTAAAATTAAAGAAAAAAACTAAGTAATGAAACTGTACAGATGGCCCACAGATATGGCAAAAATTAACAAGCCATATTAGGAATTTCTGAAATTTGGGAAATGCCAGGACAGTGTATGTGCAGGTGCTCTTAAACTGTATAGCTCTTTACAAACAAGAGCAATTATTACTAAAGAACATACTCTCTTCCCTGAAGATTGTGGTGAGTTGGGGGAAATGGAGGGGGAAAGTTTAACTCCCCCATTGTCTCCATCAGTCCCGCCATCTTTGCCATGGGCAATGGATGTTTTCTCAGTTTTATTTAAAGTGTTGTGTGATGCAAACAACGTCAAGTCCCCCCTACCTCCTTCCGACCAGATTTACTGCCTTGAAGCCCCTTTGCGGTTAGAGATTCTGAAGCTACCTCTGTGCAAAAGTCAATGTCTGGAGCCTCAGTTTCTCTACCTGGCCTCAAGACCAGGGGTCAAGGAAGTTTTCAAGTTGCAGACCAGAAGGAGAGTATGAGAGCATGGGTGGGTAGGATGGCATGAAGAGCTGTGTGTGAGGCTGAGACTTCCAGAAAGCCACACTAACCTGTCCACGGGGTTGGGGGTGGGGAAGGCTCAGGAGCAGGAGGGAGTCTTGGAGCAGGGCCATGTAAGGACTCACTGGAAGGGGCCGGGGGTGAGTGAGGAGTGAATGCGTTAGATGTGCTTTAGCTGCTGCAGGGGCCCACTGCATATTAAGAAGGTGTGAGGCTGAACAACAAAGACACAGTGTCCCTAGGACACCCTGTTATTTTCCACCTGGTCCATCTGTACAGAAATGAACATAGTGCAAAACAACTCTGGTCCCAGCCCAGGGGATCCCTGGGGGCTCTATCTCTCAGAATTGGGAGAGCTTGGCCAGCTTGGCGGGCTCACCTTGGCAGATGCTCAACCTGTGCCCAGCAATGAGAGAACTAAATCTGCCCCAGGCCAGGGAGCTCAGGACCCCCAGACAGCCCTGAAAAGCAGATACCCCAAGGTCCCAAGCTGCAACCTCACTCTCTGCTTGGCACCAGAGTATTCCAGGAAAACCTTCATGAATCCAGGGCCTGGAGCCAGAATCCACCAAAGGTCCTGAACAGACAAAGGCTACCTTTAGCTCCTGCTTCTGGGACCTGCCCAGAGCGCACACCCCTCTCAGGGGTGAGAAAGCCAGCCTCTTCCAACAGAATCTGTGTTCCCGGGCTGAGACGGTGGGTTTCCTTCATCATCTAGGGGGATCTGCCTGTGGGAGAAGGATACACTTGTCTGAGTGAACGCGAATCAGGGATCTGAGTCTGCCAGGCCAAAGGCCGGATCTGAGCAGGGATCAGTTTACCATGTTGGTAATGCCCCGTGAAGAATCCCAGGTCACAGATACTAACATGAATACTAATACTAACACTAACACTAAGTCTAACACATACTAACGCTAATACTAACACTAATAGTAACACTAATACTAACACCAACACCAACACCAACTAACTAATACTAACACTAACAGCAACCAATTACCGAGCACTGACTGTGCACTAGGAACTGTGCTCAACATTTCTGCAGAGATGTCTCACTTAATTTTTATGACCACGGGGATCAAGCACCAGTATTTTCCCCAGCGTTCAAATGAGGAAACCGAGGCTTGAGAGGTGAAGGAACTTGTCCCGGATCTGCCACTAGCACCGATGGCACTGGGGTTCCAACCCAGGCCCCTGTGACCCGAGTCAGGACTACAGTTCCCTACCCACCCTAGCTGCCCACCCCAGGCCTGCCCACCTCCAGTGACAACGTTCTGCCAGACTTTCCCAGGCCACATCCTCGATCTTGCCCTGCAGTCAGACAGGACTGTGCCCTTTAGAATCTACACACAGAGCAAGAGGCGAAATTCACAATGGTCACTGGGCTCACAGTGCTCATGCCCAGCTGAGGAAACAAGCTTTGATGGTGGTGGTGGTTGTGTGTGTGTGGGTGGATAGAGGGCCTTCCAGGAATCCCTGCTATTGGGCTGCAGCTGTTTGTCATCCTGGAAACAAGAATGGTTTTTAAGCTGATCTGGATTCTTCCTCCTGCCAGCCCCTGGATCTATGCTCCATGCCCTAGCTGGGGGCAGGGAAGTGAAGCCAAGCATCTCCTTTTCCCACGGGCTCCCACCCAAACCCACAGAAGATGGAAAATCTCAAAGTGCATTGTAACCCCCGCAGCGGATGTACTTGGATCAGAAGTGGGTGAGAGGCTGAATCACCTGCCAAATGTGCCATGGCACTTTCAGCTCAAGACTGGGACAGCTAGTGCCATGCCCTGCCCCGAGATGCTGCAGAGTGCTTGTGCCCAACCCAATCCTTCCTGTGCCACACCTAGGCCCTCACTGGGGGTAGAGGGCAGCAGTAGTTGCTGAGCAGGGACAGAGAAGGGGAGGCTGTATGGAGCCTGGGGCTCCAGGGGGCAGGGGAGTAGAGAGCCAGGAACCTGTCTAGGGCATGTGGGGAGGTACCTGGGAAGTGGGACCCCATATGAGCTGAGGCTCTAAGCCTCCTTGCTCCCCCACCCCCCAATTCCATGCATGCTCCGTTGTCCCATCAGACTTCACTTACAAAACACAAAGTCAAAGGTGAAATTATTAAGAATTTCAAGACAGTGACAGCCAAGCATTAAACTTCAAGTGTGGGACCATGTGCAACTGCACTGGTTACATATGCATGAAGCTGGCCCTACTCACACCCTACCCTAGGCCTAATTTAGCACTTGGGCACCGACAGGTTGTCCACCATCATCTGTGAGATCCTACATCGAGTTATGAACTTCCCACAGTGGCTTTTCTCACACTGGATAGAGCTTGGAGCTTGGATCAGAAGTGGGTCTGGTAAGCGGTATTTAAT
Organism: Tapirus indicus; assembly: GCA_031878705.1. Taxonomy (NCBI): domain Eukaryota; kingdom Metazoa; phylum Chordata; class Mammalia; order Perissodactyla; family Tapiridae; genus Tapirus; species Tapirus indicus. The sequence continues at coordinate 12,288,284 of CM062932.1, forward strand.
GACCAAGTTGTGTGCCCCTAAGGACTTTTCAACATGTAGATCCTGGTGTCTTTTCTTGAGCCTTGTGCTCTCAACAGCTCACAGAGCCTGTGGTGTGTGGATGACCCACCTAGCAGGGAAGGTCGGATCTGAAGGAGAGAGAGAACTGCAGGGGCAGTGGGAGTGATCCGAGGAAAACACAGGCATGGCCTGGGAAGAGAGGATGGAGCCATGGGCTTCGCAGTCAGAGCGCTTGTCTTACTCTGTGTCATTGCTCCATTCGTTGCCTGTGAATGACCATGAGCTCTGTGAACCCAGGGACCAAGTGGGAGGTAGGGACCTGGCCCCAAACCCTGCTGCAGAAATACTTCTATCTTATAATGGGTTGTTTTGAATATTTCTGAGACCAGCCAAAGACAGCTCCAGGGCCTGGGCTTTGTGTCAGTGATGACTTGCCCAGCTACCCCCAAGGACCATTTCCTTCAGATCAGGACTTTCCAAGTACCTTTCCGTCTCTCCTGTCTATAGTAGGTTGCCAACACAAGCATATTCTCAAAGTGTTTGGGTGAGAAAAGAATTGTGCTACAGCCTGTAGATTGGTCAATAGGAGCTAGCAGATGAATTAGGAGACACACAGGACATTCTTGAATTCAATCAAACTCAGCACAGAGATAGCTGTGTTGATGTCCTGGACTAGGGGTCAGGCTTGGGACTCAGAATTAGGGTTGGTGCTGACTGTGTGACCTTGGGCCAATCCTTTCTCTTCAGAGGGTTTCAGTTCCCCATCAACAAATGAAGGCAGGTGAGGTGAGACTAGTCCATTTCAACATTGTCAGTGCTGAGAAAACTAGTGCAACCTCTGAGGGAAGCAGTTTAGCAAGACACTGAAAGTCTTGAAGATATTCATGTCCTTTGATACAATCACCTTACCCCTTAGTATTGATTTCAAGACAGCTATCTAAAGGATAAAGGATAAAGAAAAGCTCTCCGCAGAAGGATGTGTATTGCAGAACTGTTTATCATGGCAAAAAAACTAGAAGCAAACTCAATGTCGGAAGAAGAGAATAGTTCATTTAATAATGGTGCATCCACTGCATGGAATCACGCACAGCTGTCAGAGAGGATTATTCTGAAAACTCTTGCGTAACTTGAGGAATGCTTGTGATGATCTAAATCAGTCAAAAAAGAAGGACTTAAAACCACATGGGTTAAGATGACAAGATGAAAATGCATTCCTGCAGAGAAAGGCTAGAGGGAGAAGAGTGAAGATGGTCATTTTTGCATTGTTTTGGATGGCGAGATCATGGGGCAATTTTGTTCTCATTTTTCCAGACTTTGTGTACTATTGTTATATTATTTTTTTGTGCAAGAAAAGCAATTAATAGATGAGAAAATCTAAGTAATGGACCCAGTGGCCACCTGCAGGATTAACAATACCCTGTGATGCTCCAATCAGTGCCCACGCAGAGGGAGGACCTTACCCAACTGTCTAGATGGCCTCACATTGCCTAGCAACCATCTACTCAACAGCAGTTGCTAGGAAACCAGGGACAGAGCTAGGAATCCTGACTAATACCCAGCATCCATACTGCCAGTCTCTTCCCCTCAGGTTCTCCCCCATGGTGTCATGCTTCTGTCTAGGCATTCCTCTTCCTCTCCTGCTCTCCTCCTCCTGCTTCCCTACCTGCCTGGGGCTAATGGGCCAGCAGCACTCAATAGGCCCCACAATCATAGAGCCCACCACAGCATAGGTGAACACAGGTTCCACAGGACCCTCCTCCTTCCTGTGTTCCAGGATTATGACATGGGCTAGAGTATGTGCATGGCTTAAATCTTAAGTCTGTAGATATCTCATCATTGAGACAGCATTGCCTGCAGCCTCTTTATGGCCCTAGAGCTGGCAAACCCTTCTCCCTGTGGGAGTGATTCTCTCAGGAAAGGCCCTGAGATCAGCCCAGGCTCCTATCACTCCAGCAGACCCAAGGGAAGCATTAAATCCATGACCCTTGATTGAATTCTTTGATGGGGGGGTCACGTGGACATCTCCCTGTTCTGAGTAGCTCACTTTAAAGAGACAGAAAAATTCCTCTAGGATGGATTTATCTGAACACAATGATGCTGGAGAACCCCTAATCTTACACCATTGTTGAGAACAATCCATGCTGCCCTGCACTTCTCATTCCCACCACCTCCAATGTGTTGCTCTACCATCACCTCCACCCTGAGGAAGTGACCTTCCATCTCTACCGGATCCCCAGTGACTGCTCCATTTGGAAGGAGATCCAGAAAGGCTGGGCCAAGGTGAGCTGATGGCAAATATGAAATGCAGCCAGAGGGGCCTCTAGACAGGTCCTCCTCTGGGAAGAGGGATGGGCTCTTATAAGTGGGAACGTTGACGTAAGTGAATGAACCTGCCCTGTGCTCAGCCACGGACTAATTCCTTGGCTCACAGAGGCCTTTCCGAGACGGGTCCCAGCCTCACCACTGGGGCCTAGATTACCTTTTGCCGACCTACCTACAAATCAAAATGTTTCCAAAATCAGCAATGTTTCCAATGTCCGTGATCTGAGTTTCTGAAGGATCTATGTATCTTCTGAGAACCAAAGAAGTGGTGGAGAGAGCCAGGTAAAGGGCAGGCCCTCTCTTCTAGGTGGGGTGATAGCAAATCTGATTGTCAGCCAAAGAACTCCTAGGATAAAGGGTGCTGAATGTGCAAGAGTGAGAGTTTTGAAGGATGTGACACATTGGATTTTCCAAAGGTGACTGTACCAATATATATATAACCCATCCTATGTGCTCTTCTTAAAATGTCACCAACTGAGAGGTGGGGTCTAGTTCCTGCCTTTGAATCTGGGTGGGGGGGTTGTGATTGGTCTGATCATCAGAAAATGGTGGAAGTAACGTTATATGACTTCCAAGGCTAGGTCATAAAATGATACAGCTTCTGCTTCTTTCCAGCTGGCAGTCCCAGCTAAGGCCTTATTTTTAGTGTCTTGAACAAAATAAATTTTATTGTTGTTTAAACCACTAAGGTTTAGGATTCTTTGTTATATAGCCATAATAACTGGAAGAATGGGCAACTAGAATTAAGGCAGAGCATGGTTAAATGAGAAACTAGGCAGGAGACTCAGTTGCAAATGGAGAAGAGTCACTTAGGGAAGGTTGCCCTGAGCCCTGGGCATTTTTTCAGTCTGATCATCCCCAGTGGACGACAAAGACCCCCGGCACATGGAGGCTCTTCTAGCCCATGTAGTCCAGCATCTGGCTCCCACGAAAATCTGTCTTTGACACTGGGTCTGACTGCTGAGAAAGCATGTTAGTCATCACCTTCGGTGTTAACTCTGTGTGATCCACGGGGCTTTGCTGAGCTGGCACAAAGATGTCATTGTGCACGTGATCCAAAACCATCACCCTCACAAAAAGAAGACAGGGCTCCACCTGCAGCAGAAAGTTCAAAGTCAAAGCTGCCTAGAGGTGGGACAAGATGGCTCAGAGGTAGTGAAATTATCACTTGAAATGTTTAATGATGGGATGGCCACTTGTATGTGATAGTGTTTTACAGCTTTACTAAAGCATAACTGACATACAATAAACTACACACATTTAATGTGTAAATTTGATGTTTTGCCGTGTGTATACAGCCTCGAAACTATTGCCACAGTCATGATAATGAGAGTATCCATTATTCTTCCAAATTTTCTTGTGCCTTTTGGAATCCCTCCTTCCATTCCCTCCTCAAACCCCCTCCTCTTGCCTCACCCTCAGGCAACTACTAATCTGCTTCTCTTACTATGATTTGTTTGCACTTTCTAGAATTTTCTGTAAATGGAATCACATAGTGAGTACTCTTCTCTGTCTGGCTTCTTCCACTCAGGATCATTATTTGGAGATTCATCTTTGTTGTGTGTATTAATAGTTTGTCCTTTTTATTGCTGAGTAGTATTCCATCATATGGATGTACCACAATTTATCTACTTACCTGTTAATGGGTATTTGAGTTGTTTCCAGTTTTGGGCTATTACAAATAAAGCTTCCACGAGCATTTGTGTACAAATCTTTATATGGACCTGTGCTTTCATTTCTCTGGGGTTAGCACCTAGGAGTAGAATTGCCTGCTTTATAATCCTGGTTGCCAGCGCCCTGAGAACCTAATGGGGAAGGGTATTGGTGTGTGTGTATGTCTCGTTGGGAGGGTGTAGACTTTCAGTTAAGCCCCCTTACTCTTTACAACACAATACCTCACTCTGCTTTCCCAGTTGTGCTGACGTTCCTAACTGTCTGGCTCAGCCTCTGCAGAGACCAAACATTTAGCCTTCTGCAGCGTAAGGGAGCAGCAGGGGCCTGGCTCTGTGGGCTGGTGGGGTGGGAGAGATCTGGGTGCCTATCTGCTCCTACAACCGTCTTTCAACAAATCCTGCGGCTTTCAGCTTCTCCATGTTCCCTTCACATAGACTCAGAGCCACGGTTCCCCTGCCTTTCCCGGATCCTGTGGTGCAAATAGGCTGCTTTGGGAACTCTGCAGGCTTGGGTTTCAGCTTCCCCTGAATGATGAAGCTTGTGTTCATCTGCTCCCCATCTTCTAAAATTTTTGTTGACATCTCTCATTTGTTGTTGTATTTTCTCCAATTCTCACTGTTCTTCTGGGATTGTACTTGTTCTATTCCTTTATGGATGTTTTAGTGGATGTCAGGATGGAATGGGGATAACCGTATATATAGATCCACATTTAACTGGCAGTCGCTGATTTCCTCAGTGTAGACCACGTGTATGCATGCATTCATTCAACCATTTATTGAGTGCTGTCACGTGCCAGGTACTCCTCTAGGCACTTGAAATGCATCAGTGATTTATGCTTAAAAGATAGAAAAATGGAAACAATTAGGGCAGAGTAGAGGGGGTTGGGAGTATAGGGATGGGGTATATTGCAGTATTGGAATGGATGTTCAGGGGAGGCCAGTATGTGAACGTGATTTGAGTCAAGCCTTGAAGGAGGTGAGGGAATTAGATGTAGCTATAGGCAGGGGGGGGGGCGGGCGTGGGGAGGTGAATCATTCCAGGCAGAAAAAATAGCCATTAGAAAAGCCTTAAGGGGCTGGCCCGGTGGCCTAGTGGTTAAGTTCGCGCATTCCACTTCAGCGGCCTGGGGTTCACAGGTTCGGATCCTGGGTGCGGACTTACTCACCACTCATCAAGCCATGCTGAGGTGGTGTCCTACACAGAAGAGCTACAACTCTACAACGTTGATACCCAACTGTGTACTGGGGCTTTGGGGAGGGAAGAAAAGAGGAAGATTGGCAACAGATGTTAGCACAGGGCCAATCTTCCTCAAAAAAAAAAAAGGAAAAGCTTTAAGGTGGAAGTCTGTCTGGCAGGAGCAGACTGAGAGGAGCTAGAGAGAATTTTTTGGGGGGAGAGGGGCGTAGATCTTATATGTTTGATCCTTTTTTTACAAAACAGTCGAAAACCCCGTGTGTGTAAACGTGTATGTGTTGTTAAAGAAAAATGTTATTCACAACATTTGTTAAAATGGTAAGGTGGACTTTATTCAGGGGGATTGTGATAGGTCTAGGGACTACTGCGATGGGGTTTTGTGGGAGGAGAGAGAGATCGGGCTCAACTCCGAATACAAGGAAAAGTTGGAGATTTATAGCCAAGGAGCAGAGTGGGGTAAGAGTGGTGGTGGTGGTGGGGTGTTCATTGGTGGATGGAAAACTACTAAGAGGGTAGGGTAACGGTTTGTTAAACTGAAGTAACAAGATTCTTGCTGAAGGCAGGCCAGTGATCAGACATCATGTGGGGGATGGTGGAGGGTGAGAATTTGATCAGATATTGGGGTGATCAGATATCAAGGGTGGGGGATTCTGGCTAAACTGACTTCACAGGATTCCTGCAAAAACTGGACAATGCAAGGAAAGACACTGAAGTTCAAAAGTCAAGGCTAGTTGGGAATAGGATTCAGAGGAGCCGGAGTAAAGTTTGGTCAAGGAGAGACAGTGCGTATATAAACATATATGACTATAGGGATCAGAAATAGGGGTGGAAGGAGACATATAAAGTTATCAGGATTCCTGTGTTTGTAGGGCATAAACCCATAGCAGCACTACAAACAGCAAGGATGTCTGTGGGCAAAGGTCTGACTCAAAGGACACCTCCTCGGGAAAGTCCTCCCTGAGCATCCTAACCAAAGTTGCCCACTCCCAGCCCCCCCAAAACTACTACACTCCCCAATTTTTATTGTCTTAAAAGCATCAAACAGTACCTGAAATTATTTTAAAATGTATTTATTTACAGATTTCTTTGCTCCTTGCCCCTAGAATATAAATTGCTTGAGGGAAATACTCTGTAGCTTCTGTTATCACCAGCACTTAGCCTCAAGCACAATGAAAGTAGGGTTTGTTGACTGACTGTCTAATGGTTGTTCACTGAACAACCTGTGCACCAGCCCGACACCAACAACGTCACATGCATTGGCCTACGTCATCCTCAAACAACCCTTTCATGCAAGTAGTATGATCCCTTTCTTACGGATCTGAAAACCAAAGTTCAGAGCGGTTAAATTTAGACCTTTCCAAGATCACGTATCTAGTGGGTAATAGAGCCAGGATTTGTTTCCCAGCCCACTGCCTTTTCCTCAAAATTTCAACCGTCGCTATTAGAATTGGGATCCAAAGCAGACGTGCAACAGTCCCCCCCACCCGCCTTATTTGCTTTTAGCCTTTCTTTTACTCCAAGATCCACCCGACTTCTCTGCTGGCTGCCATGGAAACGGCTCCGGATTTGCCAGTAGATTTCTGCAGCTTCCGGCTGCGACAGGCTGGCGGGGAGGGGCGTGATGGTGGGGCAGCTCCGGGAAGGGGCCGAGCCACCGTCGCCGAGCCCCTGCTCGCGCCCCCCACCAGGGTCCCTCTCCCTTCCCGCGCGCCCCCGAGCGCGCCCGCCCCCGCACTCACGGATGAAGCCGCACTCACCCCAGCCCCTGCACTCATGGGTGAAGCGCCGCTGCGCCGGGTTTGCCCGGCTTAGTCCGCAGAAGTTCCGAGCCGGCCTCACGGGTCACCCGCTAAAAAGCTCGGCTGGACGCGCCCCCCGGGGAGGCCTCTTGTAGGAGGTCGCGGCCGCAGCTGCTCCGAGAGGACGCGGGAGGGCCCGGGTCCCTGGCCCAGGCTGCGCTCTCCACTTCCCTTTGATTCGCTATTGAACTCACATCCTCAGCTCGCTGAGGCCTCCGGGCGGGTGGGGAGAGAAGGACCAGATGGGGATGGGGCGTGGGAATGAAAATAGCTGAGGCACTCGTCTTCCGTCGAGTGGTTTGTGTTTGGGGGTATTCACCACTTCGTCATCTCGTGATTTCGGGGAACAGCCTCTATTCCATGTCTAGATATCGGTCCCTGTACCTCTTTGTCCTTTGTTCTCCCAGGAGAAAGGAAGAATCGATGATTGACAACTGCCAGCACCAGGATAAGGTGCAGTTTGCACCGGGACACTTTTTCTAGCTATATTTGGGGTCTGTTGCTTAATTATATTTTGTGTGCTCAGATGTTTTGTGATTTGAGGAGACGTCCTGAATACCCTATGTGTTTCTTGGTCCCTGTGGAACAAGATGGGGGGCGGGCGCAGCCCTCCAGCCGCTCTCCTTTCGGGAGAGGTTGTTTCGGAGCCCTTCGTGGGGTAACCTCACCCTTCGTGGTCCTTTTGATGGGCAGTGGGTTTGGGGAGCCTGGAAAGTAGAGACCCCTTTGGTCGCTCCCCCTCGGCCGGAGCAGTCTCTGCGTCCCTTCCTATTCTTGCCCTGTCTGCAAGTCGGTGGGTGGGCTCGCGGCTTCCAGAGAGGAGCCCGCGGGGAGGGTCGGAGCGCTGGCCCGGGCTGGGCCGAGCCCTGTGATGCTGCATTGCCCCAGAGGAGCCAGCTGTGGCCCCGAGCTGGCGCAGGCAGAGCTCGGAGCGCGGGAGCTGGCGGACCTGAGGGCGCAACGGACGCCGCCGGACCGCAAGACGCGGTGAGTGGCGTTCGTCTGGGGTAGCGCGCTGCGCCCCCAGGGGTTCAGGCTGACCCGGACTGTGCCTTTTTCTGCTTTAGGGTTTGCTGCTGCTGCTAAGCCGAGCCGAGCCTCATTGTCGGAGGAGCTGTCCTGATAGGAAGCCACGCTCCGGACGTGTCCTGGACGGCGTGGGTCCCGTGGCTGCAGACGTCGCGGAATGCAGACCTATAGCTCGCGCCCTGCGCAGAATGGGGGGTCCTGGCCGGGGCCTGCGGGAGGGCTGTCCTCGCGGACTGGGGCGGCAGGTTTATGCCGGTGTGGTGAGATGCCTGGACGCTGAAATCCGAGAGATCTGTTCAGAGCTAGAATAGCTCAGGTGAAAGGTAGTGTTTCTGTTCGAGAAGGCCGCAGGAAGGGGAGAAAGGGATCAACAATGCACAGAGGGAGGAAGACCGCCCTCATGGAAAAAATGCGGGGGAAGGTGGGAACGCTGGGAGTGGAGGACAACTTATATAACTTTTTAGAGTATCGTCACTTGAGAATTCATTCATTGCTTCAATTCAGCAAACATTGGTTGAATCCCGCCCTGCGCCTGCACTGTAGTAGGCCCTGAGGGTGCTGAGGCGCACGCGTGTGCAAGTGCGGCCGCCAGGAGAAGTAGTGGGAATGCAGTGATTAGTTTTGCCGCGAGTGGGGGTGGGGGGTGGGGATACTACTAGCGGGTCACTTTATGAACTAATTGTGCTGGGGGCACTGTTAACAGATGCATGTGATGCTGCCCAGTCACAGGCTAGAGGCTTCGTGGGTGTTGCCAGGTTTGTATCCAAATGGCATTGTATGGTTTGGAAATTGTCTTGCGGGAGCCGGAGCAATAAAACTCTTTTTTCTGCATAGGGAACAGCACTGAGCTCTTTTTGTATTCCCAAGGACCAAAGCTGCTCACCTAGTGAGCACCGAGGACCCTTGGCTCTTGAGCAAAGAGGGAGATCCCTGCCCAGCTCAGACTAAGCCTTCCAGGGACGGGCTGGCCTGTTCTGAAGGCAGCAAGGTGCTGCTGGGAGCAGAGGCTCTGGGGAGATTCTAGGGGCACAGAGGGCGTGGCCGCTCACACTCTGGCTCTCACCAGTAGGGGCTGGCCCTTCTCTGCCTTTTATTGACCCATCAATATCTGGGCTCATCCTTTCATGCTCCTTTCCCCCTCATTCCTCCTAATAGCAGGACTTCTCCTGTCTTCCCTATAGTCTGTCCTTGTCTTCCCATTAGGACTCAGCGGCTCCCTGTGCTGCCCCTCCATATTGCCCCACAATTCAATATACAGTCTATATTCTAGTGTCTCCCACATATTCCTCAATCTTAGGACCCCTGTCCACCCAGCGTTCTGCCCTGCTGTTCCCCAAATTGGAGAGTGCAGTTTCATGATATACCAATGCCCACTGGCCCCCTAATAATAGGGTGGGGGGAGGTCATGCTGTGACAGTGCCTGATTGGGACTGATTTGGGCCCCAGATGACCAAGGGTCACTAGAACCAAATGTTGATGGATATAGTGCATTAATGGGAAGAGGGTAGAGATTTAAGGGACCCTGGAAAGGAATTAAGTTCCTGCCTTATTCTAAAAGGCATCAAAGTGTGTTTTTTTTAGGATTCTTGGTTGCAAGTAACAGAAAAGTCACTGGAACTAGCTTAAGCAAAAGAAAGGGAAATTATAAAGAAGCAGTCGTCTTATGAAACTCAAGGGCACAGATGTATTGTGGCTTTAGCAACATGGTGGAAGTGGTGACTGGAAGACTGGGCCTTCCAGGGTGCCCACAGTCTCCAACCCTCATCCCTGCTTCTCTCTGCCCATCTGCTTCATTTCTTTCCTACTGCAGCCTGCCTTTCTCTGTTAGTCCCAGAAACTGCCCCCTGATAACATCTCCTCTGTGGCCGGTCTGCTGGGGCTAGGGGGAAAGGGTCAGTTGGACAATGGCTATTCCTGCTGCAGTTTAGCCTGTGGTGGGGAAAGGGGGCAGTTCTGAAAAAGAAGGGAGGGCCAGGCAGGCATCTGAGTCCATCACACTCCACTCCTGACTGCCCATTACACAGGGACACACACACACCATCACAACACACAAACATTACACACACCACCCCCACAGCTCAGCTTTCCTTCATCCATAATAGTTCAAAGATGCCCGGGCCCAACACAATCTACCTTTGTTACTCAAAACAACACACAGTTACTGCCTGTGCTGAAGGGACCAGGTCCCCAGACATGCCTGCTCCTGCAAGCAGAGGTGAAGAGTGGTTCCTCTGAAGGAACTGGATAGTCCCACTGGCAGCTCTCCCGGGAAGTGGTTAATTTGGGGGCTGGAGGACCTAGATCTCACCCCTGTGGGATACATGGGTCTGGTCCCCACACCAAAGTCATTTCTGTCAGACTTTGGTAAAATACGTTGGCACAGATGATCACAAGTGGGGAAGAATACAGATCCTGAAAATACCTCTGCTTTTACCAATAGGCTCATCCCACTGGTTAAAGAAAATTATAATCTCTTGGAATTCAGTGGATATCACAGGGAATTAAAAAAAAAAAAGATTTCAGACCCACAAAGAGGAATAGAAGTCTTTAGTTTTGGGTAGCTAAAGTCTGTCTGATACTAAGAAATAATGACCTAGTCCCAAATATATGTTCTCGACCCCATAATGGGCAATCATAAACAAGTCCCAGGAATCTCTATATTTGGTGCATTTCCATGTCTGGAATGATGGTGAGCCATTTATCTAACAGAGGCTTGGGCGGTGGGTAGGAGGGTGGACTATGGAGCCAGCCTATGATGGGTTGAATCCCAACTCCACCACTTACTTTCTGTGAGACTTTAGGGACGTTACTTAACATCTCTCTGCCTCAGTGTCCTTGTAAAATGAGGATGTTTGTAGTGCCTGTCATCATAGGGTTTGTGGTAGTTAATCTTATGTGTCAACTTGACTGGGCCACCGGGCCCGATATTTGGTCAAACATTATTCCGGATATTTCTGTAAGGGTGTATTTGGATGAGATTAACATTTAAACTAGTGGACTTTGAGTAAAGCAGATTGCCCTACAAAATGTGGGTCAGTCTCATCCAATCAGTTGAAGGCCTGACTAGAACAAAAGACTGACACCCTTCCCCTTCCCCCCTGCCCCCCCACCGAGGAAGAGGGAATTCTGCCAGCAGGCAGTTGCAACATCAGCTCTTCCCTGTTTCTCCCACCCTGCAGATTTTGGACTTGCCAGCCTCCATAATTGTGTGAGCCACTTCCTTCAAATAAATCTCTCTCACGTGTATGTACACACACACACACACACACACACACACACCCCTTATGGGTTCTGTTTCTCTGGAGAGCGCTGACCAAAACAGAGTAGTCATTAGGGTTAATGATTTATACATGTAACACTCTAGAACAGGGCAGGGATGGGTGGCTGCACTAGCAGACTCTAACGTCAGTGTTCACACATGTCTGGGTTCAGCTTCAAGGACACCTGTGCTCTCTTGTTCTTTGAACACATCCCCAGGCTACTGAAAATACCCTTATACCCTCAGCAAGGCAGTGAGGGCTGTTTGGGTCTCTCTAAGGTCAGGCGCTCCTTAGGGATGTCATGGCGGGAAGTTGGAGGCTGCCCCCAGACACCTGCCTGCAACGACTCTCCACTGTGTGGCCCCAACAATCATCGCAGCCCCAGCTGGGAGCTAGAACTTGGAGGACAGTGCCTTGGGCAGGCCCTGAGCTACCAGGCTCCACCTGCAGCTTCCTGGTGGAGAGGATCAGAGCTTCCTCTAGGGGTATCTGGGTTTTACCTTGAGAATGGAGTAAATCAGAACCAGTTAATGGGCACTGTGCTGGATGCAGTGTGATGCCCAGGACAAGGCGATGGAAACAAAGAGTTTTGTCCTGAGAGTGTTCTTCCGTGCTTCTGAGGGACTTCCATGAGGGTGTTAGCTATTTGGAGAAGAAACAAGCTCTAAGACAAATATGGCATATTTTTTTTCCCCTTAAGATAGCTGAGGACATCAAATTCAGAATCAAGTCGTATATCTGCCACATTCAACAGAAAACTGCCAACACAGGTAGCTGATCTGGAATCCATTCAAATCAGCAAGATCTCTTGTTCTTGGAAGTGGAGGGCCAGAGTCTTGGGTGCAGGGTCCTGATGATATCATGCCTTCTGCACAGACTTATCCTACCTGGGACCAGAAAGCACCCACAGTCACCTGGATCTTAGGAAAAGAACACCCTTCTCAAGGATGGGTGTCCTGCTAGACTCTACTTCCACCACAAGAGAGTTCCAAGAGCTGGGATGCAAATGTTCAGGAACACCCTCATCCAGAGGAGGGTCCCGACAGAGTCGGCCAAATTTATTGAACATGTCAACAATGTGGCCTGAGCAAAAAAGCCACTGGGTCCAGAAGGTGGCACCTCGGGCATGTGGTTATGAAGCAACTGGGACTGACGCCACAGGAGTGGGCCCTTCCCTTCTCAGTTTTTTCAGTGTTTTTGCGCTAACCCTATTGAATTCTCTCTTGGAGTAGTTGTGGGAGGTTGAGATGTGCTGACCTCTCACCCACCCAGTGATCAATGAAAGCAAGAGATTGTATCTACCACTTGCTGTGTACTTACCATGTGCTGAGCACTGATCTGAGCACATCCGTGCGTTACCTCATTTAACCTTCAGAACAACCCTCAGAGTCAGGGAGGCCAAAGAAGAGCCCCTCCAAGGCTGTGTGGTAGAGGGTAAGGGCAGGGGTTGAGGCCCAAGCGGACAGCAGGAAGAAGTGACTGAGAGAGGAGGGTGACTGAGGGGGGAGGGAGATACAATCGACTTGTGCTGCTGTGTCTTGGGCAGGGGTAGCATGAGTGAAACTTTGCTCTATGAGTTGAGAACAACATCGTACAAATGTTTCAACACCGATGGGTTCAATTCTAAGATTACTGAATCTCTGGGGCCATGGAGTGGGCTATTAACTAAGGGATTGTTACTAGGGTGGGCCCCAAATCACATGGACAGTATGGAGGCCAGGAAGGGAATTAAAGGATGTATCTAGGGAGAGTTCCTTTACCATTTATCTGTTCATAAATCCTCACTTAACACCTGCCATGTGCCAGAGAATAAACTGATGAGCAGGTCAGACACGGTTCTTGCCCTCAGGGAGCTTACCATCTAGTCGGGGAGACCAGCAATGAAGCAGGAGGGATAATGCCATGTGCTGAGTGCTCTGATGGGGTGAGGGACATAAGGTGCTGCAGGGCCATAGGACAGTGGTACCTATGCCAGTTGTAAGGGCATGGAATCACTTTCCACAGGAGAAGACATCTAAGCTAAGACCTAGACTCCATCCCCACTGTGGCCTCCTTCTTCACCACTCTCCTGGCTCTAGGAATCCATCTCGACTTCAGAAACTAATAGACAAATAGAAAAACCAAGCTCAACATGGACAAGTGAAAAATAAATCTGTTTTTGCCCCTATTCACAAGCCATTCAAAACCCCCAAGGTGTCCATTTCCATTGTCTGTCTCTAGCCAGAGGTGGCTAGTCCCATGTCCCCACCTACTCCTCCTTGCATCTGGATGGCACAGGGAGGGATCTAGGCTTGGCTGCTGTGGTGACCAGACAGGCTCTTGGGTTAGGCTTCTACAAGGTCTGCAGACATCTTGCCAGGTTCAGATCGACATTCCCTGAGATGCTGTCATCCCGCCTGGATGGCTGGCCTGTTACAGCCAAGGGCGGCAGTGTGGGCGCATGTGTGGCATTCCCGGCACGGACATATCATGCCCGGGAAAGACGTCATCAAAGCTCCATGACTTCAGGGCTAGGAGGCAACTCAGACGGCACCTCGTTTTGAGATGAAGAAACTGAGACTCGAAGAGCGGTGAGGTAGAGCCAGGACTCACGGGCAGTGTTCAGACTTCAGCTGCCAAGCTTGTTGGGAGTCCCCAGGTCTCCTCCACTGCCCCACTTCTCCCAGAGTTCCACAATTAGGTGAGGATGGGTCTCCTTCAGGGCTCGGTAGAGTTGGTCTTTGCAGGCCCGGTCCCAGGACTTGCTGAAACTGAACAGCTTCCGCATCTGACCTGGCTTGGTGGCCTCGGCCCGCACCCTCTCATACTGCTCCTCGCTCAGCACTTGTCCATGCAGTTTGTCCAGGACAGGGTCCACCGATGTCACTCGAGCCACTAGCTGCTCCCGATACCGGTCCACGAAGTGCAGCAAGGCTGGGGCATCTGGGTGTGAAGGCGAGGCTGCCAACGGACAAAGAAGGGCTCCCACCACAGCCTCTCCCTCCATCCACCCCCCAGCTCTCTCCACTCACCTTACCTGCATCCCTGGTTCCTTTTCCCCCTGTAACCACCAGAAAGGCCCCTCTGCCCTCCCTCATGTCAGCGTCTAGCCCAGCATTCTGCTTGAGCTGGGGGTGGGGGTGGGGTTCATCATGGAGGCATTTGAGGCTGTCCAGGGGGAGACGCCAGGGCCTCCATGGGCAGGAGGAAGGGGGATGGGGAGGGACTCTGCCCCAGGGCACACCCCACTCTCCAGGGCTTGATCCCTGCTGAGGTTTGTGATGATAGATGCCCTTCATTTTTTCCCTCCCTTCCAGGACCAGATAGTACACTTAGAACCGCCATGGCTCCTGTGATCTCTAACAGCTGTTACTGACCTATCAGGACTGGAGGGACCAGAGTTGCTGCAGGTCTGAGATCTCCTGGAGGAAAACACATATGAAGAAGCATCTGTGACAGTGCTTGTTGTTAACACCAAATGATAATCCTTGAAAGTCCTACCTACTTCTGAGATTCTTTGATTCTGAGAACAAACCACAGACAAATTCATATAGAATCTGGAGTAAGGGCTGGAAAGGCCCTTAGAGGGCCCGGTGAATCCCTTCCCCATGCATATGGGGAAACTGAGGCCCAGAGGCCAAAATCATAGATACCCACACACAGAGGGGGAAGGCATTCCAAATGAGCAACAGCAATTGCTTCCTCAACACTCCAGACATGGTTTAATCCAGTCTTGGCCTGAATGGAACCCTGGTGGAGAAATAACCAAGCTCCTCGGTAGATAGCTTCAACTATTTGAGATCTTATTCTAAGCAGCAATCTACCTCCTTTTCCTTGTTTGGCCTTCTAGACTCACATGGCCTTCTAGATTCTGATGTCAGAATCAAAATCAAGAAAATCTTGGCACTTAGGAGTAACAGGTAAATTTCAATAGGAAAAACAACAGCAACAACAACAAATGAAGGGGCTTAAACAACTACTTGCATAAGGAGAGGAAGGGGGAGTCCACAGCAGCTCATGTGGACAAGGCCTGAGATTCTGAGCAGACTCCAAGTTCAGTGTGACCTGACAGTGTGGGGAGGTGGGCACAAGGAGAGGGGGGCTCTGGTCGTGGGACTGGGAGCACCGGGTTCATTTATATGGAGGGAGGCGGGTTTTCCACATCCTTCATGCTGACTGGATAGCATGGAGTCCACCCTGACTCATCTGCAAACTGGAGCATCTACTGAGGAGGGTGGACCGGATGGCAAAGAACTTAAAAACCAAAATATGAGAAGAATGATGGAAGGAACTGGAGATGTTTAGCTTGCATAAGAGGAGACTTAGGGGAGGCCATGATCACAGTCTTCAAGTATCTGAAGGGCTTTCCGAGGGGGAAGGAGATAGATTTTTTCCCTCAGCTCCAAGGGACAGAATTAAGACTGAGAGGAGGAAAAGATTGGCTTAATATATATAATAAAAGAATAATACTGCTACTATTTATTAAGGGCCATTGCACGAAACATGTACACACATCATTTTATTTAATCTTCCCCACAACCCTACAAGTTAGGTATTATGATCCTCATTTTACAGATGAGGAACTTGAGACTCAAATGAGTTAAGTAATTTTCCCAAGATCACCCAGCAAGTAAGTGCCAGAGTGGGTTTCAAACCCACGTCTGATGCTGGGGCCGGTTAATTCTCCACCTGTGATTGCACCCCAGCCAAGACTGAGTAAAGCCTACTCTCTTTCCACCACACTGTGAAGCCTGTTTGTAGCAGCTCAGGGGGCAGATCCACCATATTTCAAGAGCTGACAAGGGCTGGTTGTCCCTAAAATGACTGTTTAAGGGATTTTGGTTCTTGGGGGTGGTGGTGCTGGGATAAGAGACTGTAAAGTTTCACCCATCCCTGAAAGTTCATTCTTTGATTCCCTCTTGCTTACCTTGAAAATAACTGAATGATCCAGGTTACAGTATCTGATATTGCCAAAATTGGCTTAATCCATACAACCACATAACTATCTAGTTCTTATTCTTTTATCTTACATCCAAGCTATCATGAGAAACTTTGCCAAAGGCCTTGTGGGTGTCAAAATCTGTTAATGCAAGGGCAGTGTGGGGACACCACGGTGCCAGGAGAGAGCATGGATCTTAGAGTCAGATTGACTTGAGTTCAAATTCTGGTCATATCAGCTTTTATGTCAGTAGAAAAAGCCACATAACTTCTCTGGGCTGTTTTTTTTTCTCATCAGCAAATTGTGATAATACAAACTGACACACACAAACACACACACATACACACACACTTTAATTGACTCTCTCTCTCTCTCCTCTGAGCTCCCTGGACTTGTCTTGACTTTACCTGGTTTCACCAAGGCCTCCCATACCACAGTCCCATCATTTTTGTCTTTCATTTGCAGCCTGATCCCTGACCCCAAATGGCCAACGTAGAACTCAGAGAAGAGCTGGGGTTCTCCGGGGCTCCGATAGCAGAGCTCCAGTTCCTAAAGAGAGAAAGAGCCATCGTCTGAGAAGCCACTGATCATCCTGCAAGTGAGGTCTTTCCCCACCTGACACCCTCTCGACCCTGCTCAACACCATAGGGACACTCAGATGGTCAATACAGAAATTAATCACCACCTTCAGACACTGCTCTTTTCTTAATTTCCCACAAATCCTGACTCAGAAGAATGAGGACACAGGTGGGTACCCCATGGATGAGTCACTACTTAAATGTAGTGCTCACACATCCTAAACTGGATCCTTCTCCTTCCATCTTGGACCAGATCCTCCTTCCTCTATCTCCCCCATCTTGAACCCAAACCCTCATTTCTCCAGCCCAAATCTTGTCTTCTCAGTGGATCCTAAACTTGACCCACTTTCAATCAACAGAAAATTTATATTCATCTCCTTTCCTAAATCATATCCAAGACAGAACTCTTGATTCCCTACCGTCTTCCAAACACGCGCTCTCCCCACTTTCCCCAGACTCAGTAAATGGCACTACTACCCACTGAGCGCTCAGTTTCCAGATTTAGGCATCACCCTTAACTCCTTCCTTTCTCTCCCCATAGGCCAAGTCCTATTGACTCTACCTCCAAAATATACCGTGAAACCATCAACTTTTCTCCATCTCTACTGCAACCTCCCCAGTCAGGCCACCATCCACTCCTGCCTGCAGTATTGCAATAGCCTTTCCATTTGTCCCTCTGCTTCAATACTCTCTTGCTCAGCAGCCAGAGGCATCTATATGAAAGTAAATCAGGTCTTGTATTAACAAGTTCAAAGACCCTCTAAGAGCTTGTCATTGCACTTAGAACAAAATCCAAACTCCGCATCAGGGCCAACAGGGCCAATGGGCCCTACGAAACCTCTGCCTCTTGTCTGGCCCCATCTTCCTCCTCTCTTTTGCTACACTCATTAAGCTCTGCCACACTGGCCTCCACTTTGTCACCTGGAGGTATCAAGCTTCCTCCTGCCTCTACGCCTCTGTATGTGAAATGCTCTGCCCAAATTTACATGTACCTGAACCCTTCTTGTCACTCAGGTCTCAGTTCAAGTGTCACCTCCTCAGAGACACTTCCCCTGACCACCCAGGATAAAGTAGCCCAAGTCACTCTCTTACATGGCCTGGTTGTGTTTTCTTTACAGAATTTCATGGTTCTTGGTCATTATTTCTTTAATTATTTATATAGGTCTCATCCCACCAGGATGCCATCTTCCCAAGGGCAGGACTTTGCCTTGTTTGCTGGACTCTCCCCACTGAAGACAGTGAATAGTTGGCACCGGGTAAATGTTTGTTGAATGACTGAATCATGTCTCTCATCCCTTGTTAACAACTGATACAGTGGGAAAATCCAAGGTGTTCATCCTTGGATTCATGTTTCCCAACTACTGGACATCTATTCCATCTGTCATTGTCATATGAGATGGTTCAAAGACTCATCTCACAACAGAAGGAGAAAGAAGGATTGACCCTGGTTCAACTACAGACTACCATTCACTGGACACTCTGACCCTAAGCAGCAAAATCTGGGCAGGGTGAAGACTTGAATGTCATGGATGAATGTCCAGTGGCCTGATGTCATCCATCTTTGGCTGAAAGGGGAGACTGAGAAAGAACAAAAGGCAGCCCCTGACATCCAGGAACTGATCTGATGCTCACAGCTAAACCTCGGTATTATTACGAACTCATCTGAGGCTGCCATCCCAGCCGTGCTGTCCTCCTGTTGGGCACACACAATCTCACAGAATGTCCCCTTCAGACAGGTCACTGTGCAACCCACAAAATGCCAAACATCCCCCCTCCCCACTAAAGGAGTGCCTGTTATGTAAGCAATTATAGCATTATCCTTGCTGTGTCTGCCCTGCCTAGAGAGAAGATTTGTTGAGGTTCCCAATCATAGGATTGTCCCTGCCTTCTGACAACACCCAGTATAGAGCAAATCTCCATTTCCTTAGACTTTTCCCCAAATTACCCAACCAAGGCCCAAATCCTATACTGGGTTCTTTCCTATGCTCTTGTGCTGAGAGGCCCCATGGTTCCCCATGGTGTGTGTTCTCTTGCTGCAATGAGTAATAAACCCAGTGTGATCAGCTCCAGGTGTGTTCCCAGTGCTTTTGCCTAGAGGGCATTGACATCCTACAGCCCGACACTTCTTAGTGCCCCCAAATCAGACCCCATCATTGTCCCCATCCTGAATGTGACCCTCCTTCCCACTAGCTTTCTGTCTCCCAATCTTTGAAGCATTCCTGCTCACCCCAAATCCCACTTGCTGTCTGCTCAACCCCATTTTGCCTTGTCCCTGGGAGAGTTCTGAGATCTGCCCCACAGGTATTCCCAAGCATGACCTCTGATCCCAGTGAGGGGTGAACATCTGGGCTGCTCACCTTGGGGATTATTTCTAGCTTCTCTGAACTAGACACAGTGTAGCGGGAGCCCATGTAGAGTGGGGTCAGCGGGGGTGGCTTGTGTATTCGCATAAACTGGAACTTCTTTTCTTCATCATCTATGGCCTAAGGAGCATACAGAACAATGGTCAAGGGAGGAGATGTGTCTGGTGTCTGGCTCAGAGATTCCGTCCTATGGAATCTGCTCTGAATAAAGTGAGGTGGTGTTTCTATATGTTTGTGTGGGAAGAGGGGGGCTATACCACCCCTGCACCCCTCTCCCCCCATGCACTGCTACACAGACAGCCCCCCCTTGGCCTCTGCTATGTTCAGGGTGGGAATTGGGGCATTGCTAGAGAAGAAGTGAGAATTGGGGAAATGAGACAGTTCTGGGCATGGGGCCCTCCCATTCTTTTGACTCCTGGAAAGAGGCTGCAAACGGTTACCCAGAGATGAGTGATGGAGTAGCAAACCCAGCTCAGGGAGACCCTAGGAGACCAGTCCATGGCTGAGCAGGGGGCAGGACTATTCATCCACTTCAAGGTTGCTGTTTATAAGAGGCCCACACTTATTTCCAGTTGACGCATTTGGGGGGCTCTCTGGCTGCATTTCATGATCGCCTACCCCACCCTGGCCCGCCCTTTCTGGCTCTTAGTCCACCTTCCGAATGGAGCAGTCGCTGGGGATCAGGTAGAGGTGGAAGGTGACTTCCTCAGGGTGGAGGTGATAGTAGAGCAACACAGTGGAGGTGACGGGAATGAAGCGCAGGGCAGCATGGATCATTCTCAGTAGAACTCCCACGGGGGAGAAGCTGGGGTTTTCCAGGACTGTGTAATATGGCTCCACCCTGGCTGGCTTCTCCAGAAGCATCCCCTCTTCTTTAAAGTGGGCCACTTGGAACAGGGAGATGTCCACACGGCCCCCTGTCAAAGAATGGATTCAAGAGGTGAGGATTTAGTGCCCTCACTGAGTCAGGCTTGGCTGGAGCAGTGTGGTCCCACGGTATAGGCTCAGTGGCCTTCCTGGGGGACCCAGCTAGAGAAGCAGGCATGCCTGGGTCTGGGACCTTTGGGGGTCTGCAGGCAACACTGTCTCCAGGGTGGGAGCACTGTAGGAACCCCCTTGAGCCAAACCCATACACAGGCCCAGGTCCTGGCCCTGGAGCTAGGAAAGACACTGACCCCATGATAACCTGTGCTGGTGCGGAGTCTGTAACTATGAGGGTTGAATGATGCTGGCAGGTTTGTCTCCAGGCAAGTGGAGAACAAGGAGGAGAAAAGGACAGTGGGAAATGGAGTGACCAAGGGTAGTGTACATTTGTCAAATGTTCGGCCACCCACCCTTCAGACTCTTCCTTTTGGGAAGAACCTCCTTCTCCACCATGTGTGGATCTTGGCAGGAGACAAGCTGGTCCTCTCACTCAGAAAGCTGCTACTCCCTGGCTGCAATGACAGAGGCATGTGACCAAGACTTGACTAAGTGGATGCTCCTAACCAAGGACTTGATCTTGAGGGGGTGAAGCACAGATGAAAAGACAGAGATTCTTTTGGCAGCAGCAGTGGTGTCAAGAGTCCAGTGGCCACCATGGCAGGAGGGTCATGCAGTGGCTGTGTCTGCAACAGAGGTCTCTCCATATTTTTCTTGGTATGACCTTGGCTAAGTTCTTGGTTCCTCAGCATCTTTCGGTACTGCACTTTTTTTAAAGACTTGTTGCCTAATCTTTTAAGTCTACAAGCTACTCAAGAATCACCCTATACTTTCATTTTCTGCCTAAATCAGACAGAATTGGTTTCTCTGATTGCAGCCAAGAACTCAGATCTATGCACCAGGTGAGGATGTTGACACCACAAGAGAGAGCTTGAGGGATGAAGGCTGGCAGTGGGAAAGATACTGTCCTAGAGGTCAGGAGTCCTGGCTCCATCCCTCTGTTGCCTGGGAACTGCTGCAATGCAGGTGGTTGCTGGGCAACAGAGGGGGACATCCAGCAAGCCAGACAAGGCCCTTAGGATGAATGGGCACCAATCAGAACATCGCTGAGTGATGTTAACACCAGAAGGGGCCATGGAGACCATTAGTTAAGTTTTCTCATTTATTAATTGTTTTTTTTGGGTGAAAAATAATATCACAGTGGTGTACACCATCTGAAAAACTGTGGAAGAAGCCATCTGTGATCTCACAAACAATACAACTATTACCATCATTCCCTTTTCCATTTATCTTTCTCTGTGGCAACATCTTTTCATGTTTCCATCATAGTCCATGTAACTTTGTCTCCTACCTTTCCTGCATCAGTTTAAATTGGCACCAGCATCTGTCAGACCTTTCTAATGACTGCAGCATATGATCCGTGCTAGTGGATGCATCATCCTGTAATTCACCGCTCACCTCTTGTTTCAGCGTTGAGGTTGCTTCCAACTTCTTGCCATGATGTATAGTACTGCAATGCACATATTTCTGCAGAGAGCTTTTCTATTTCCTTTGGGTTATTGCTTTGGAATCAGTAAATCCCAGGGGATGAGAAAAGTGTGTGAAAGGATGTGAACATTTTAATGACTTGCCATATTTTGCCAAATTGCTTCTCCAAGAGGTGGTGCCACTTTGCACCGCCATTGATGACACTCAGTGGATGATCTCACCTCCCCCTCCACAGCACTGGAATGTCCTCACATGTCAAATGGGGGAACTGAAACCCTGGGAGGGAAGGGCTTTTCCCAAGGTCACAAGCCAGCCACAGCCCTAGGACCAGATTCCTGCACTCTGACCACAGTCGTGGCATTTACAGATGCTCTGTGCCATGCTAATTTTGGCTGAATTCTGGAAGGTGTTGCGTGTCTCCAACTCACCTTCTTGCTAGAGTGACCAACTGTCCCAGCTTTCCAAGGACTGAGAGGGCTCTGGGATGAAGAGTTTTCAGTGCTAAAATCAGGAAAATCCCAGGCAAACTGAGATGAGTTGATCATCCAACTACTTGCACAAATTGCCCTTTCCATAGACTGTAGCAGAATCACTTTCCCCAAAGCTGCTGACTGACAGTATATTTGTGCTAACAGATTGGAGAGGGAAGGGAAGCAACAGGGAAGACCTTGGTCTGAAGGGGAAGAAGCATGAGTGGTGGCTGGGGCAAGTATCACTGGTGGAAAGACCTTCTACCTGGAGCTGCCTTTGACTAGTCTCATTAGAAATATTCAGAACCAGCCACCATGGGGTAGGAGTGTTTCTGTGGCAGAGTCTGGGGCCCAGAGACTCACAACCCTTTATTAAATAAAAGTGCTCAATAAACTTTTGTTTACTCATACTCAATAATCCAGGCCCCATGGATATAGCTGTGAACAGGGATGACCGAGGCACTGCAGTCCTGGAGCTCATGGTCCAACGGGGAAGCCAGACAGCAAATAGAACAATGGCCCAAAGCTCACAAGTGCTGTCCCTCCTCTCCTGGCCTTGGGCCACTGCCACTCCCACAGTCCAGGAGCCTGAGTCTTCTCTCTCCTTAAGACCCTGCCCTTGGCCTTGGGGCCCGATCTCATGCCCTGCCCTCCCTGATGATGCGTCATCAGCACTTTCCAGGCTCAGGTGTGCTGTTGAGGGTAAAGTGACTTTCCTGCTCAAGGAGGGACACTGGGACCCCCACCACGTAAAGGTGGGGGCATAGAGAGCTGTGGAGCAGAGTGATGGGCTCCGGAGCCCACAATGATATGGGCTGCTGGAGTTTGACTCCTCAGCAAAAGCACTTACCAGCTCTGAAAGTCTGAGCAAGTTACTTAACCTCTCTGTGCATCACCTGCAAGGTGGAGCCAACAACAGTGTCCACCTCCTGGTGTGACTGTGAAGATTAAATGAGTTTGTGTCTGTAACACACTTGGATAGAAGGGTTACCTGCTATGATTATGGGTAAAATGCAGCTTGACCAAGATCATAACTGGCTGTTGTTTTTCTTTCTGTTTCTTCCTTAAACGACTTGGCCCACTCCTGCCGGTAACCCTGGGGGTCTGGGAATGAAAAGGTACTACGATCTTTTGAAGATGCATTTTGCTGAACCTGAGTAGTTTTAGGACCCTATTGCTATTCATTTCAGAAGGTGTTGGTTCTGGAGAAGCAACAGTTTTGAGGCATGTGGGATATCATGGTAGTTCCCAGCAATCTAGAGCAGGCCCATTTCTGGGCCTGGCAGGGAGGGAAGAAGGAGGAGCTGGGAATGATCCTACCCAGCTGTCTGTGTGAGTGCCCTCCTTCCCCATGGGCAGCACAGAGAGGAGTGAGCATGCCAAAGTGAGTGAGCACCCTTTCCCGGAGGAAGGGCTGTGTGGAGAGCAGGGGTCTGTGTGTGCTGGAGGAGATGGGGGGGCAGGGGATGAAGGATTCAAAAGGACAGGGCAGGCTTCACTGGCACACAGCCTGTGCAGTCACACAGAGCTCCGTGCTAAGAAGGGCCTCGTGCTTGGTTTAATGCTCTACTGTTGCCATCTTGAAACTCTTCATAATTTTTGAACAAAGGGCCCCACGTTTTCATTTTGCTCTGGCCCCCACAATTGATGAAGCTGGTCCTGCAGGAGGATGAGAATGTTCAGACTGGTGAGGTCTGTGAGGCTGTGGGGTGAAGCTGAGATGCTAAAAGCTGTAAGCTCTATCTACAGTGGGAGAAAACTCACTGTGGAAAGTCAATAACTTGATGTAGGACCTAACCAATGACAGTGAAGAAGCAGCCAGTACCCAAGTCCTAAATTAGGCCCACATTAGGCAGTGAGGTCATCGTTTTCAGGACAACAATCAGTGCAGCCAAGGTAGCGGGCAGCAGGGATTCCTGGAAGGGGCTGGGTTTCCTGGCTGGGCATGGGCATGGCAAGCGACAAGCAGCCTTTGTGCGTTTTGCCTCTTGCTCAGTGTACAGAATCCAAAGGGAACAAGTCCCGTCCCGCCATAGGGTGGGACCCAGATGTGGTGGAGAGAAGACTGATGGTACAGGGGCTTGGGCAGGAGTGGGGTGGCTGTGGGTATAGCTCTCATTGTGGGGTTCATAGGACCTGGGTTAGAACCCCAGCTCTGGGCAAGCATCCTCACCTCTCTGAGCTTCAATTTCCTCACTGATACACAGGGGAAAACCATAGCACCTAACTCACCATGTCGTTATGAAAATTGAGATGCTATTAATACATATGGAAATGCCTTGCATGACATTGGGCACAGGATGCTCAGTAATTGTTCACAGTTGTTATCATTAGCCACATTCCAGGAGTCCTCAAAGGAAATTGCCACCAACTTGATGAATTCACTCCTGTCCAGATCTGGCCTTCAGCCTGACAGGCTTAGGCCAGGTTCCTGTGCACCTGAAGGGTCATCTCTTCCTTGGGCAAATCCCATTTCCCAGTCCTACTAGAAGGATGTACAACACTGACCAGGGCATGGCTACGTGTCCTCACTACAGGGAGGTCCTGGCTCGTCCATCCCTGAGAGCGTCGTATGAAAGAGGGGCTGGGAGCAGGAGCTAAAGTCACACTGTCCTCTTGGGCCCTGCTGGTACATTCTGACTCCAGGCCTTGGACGCATGAGGTTTTTCCTAGAATATCTTGGTGTGGAGTGGGGAGTGGCAGTGTAGCCCTGAGCATCCCAGGCCAAGGGCAGACCAAGTTCTCTCATTGCTGGGCAGAGCTGAACCCACTGACTCCACAGGTCCAGTCCCTCTCTCCCTGACAGAGAACGTGGAGACCCTGGGGCAAGGTCTCACTTTGTGGAGGGGAAAGGATGGCTATTGCAGCTACTATGTTCATAACTCTGCAGATGGTCAGGTGGGAGTGAGACAGGCAGGTTATTATAGGGATCTGACACCACAAGGGCACAGAGGGTCGTGCATCAGCAGGTTGCCCGGCGCTATGGGGGGAATGTTGCTAGGACATTGCTAAGACATAGTTAACCTAACACGCTCATGGAAATTCTAGGCTGCATTATAGCTTAGGCTGTTAGAGCTTAGGTAACTGCAAGTTTCCAAACCCACTGTCTCTCACTGTCTTGATGTGCAGCCCGATAAGAGCCAGGCCCTGCCTCAACAGGATGAGCTCCACTTAGGTGTGAGAATGAGAAGTTAACACATATACCACAAGCGAGCCAACTTGACATTTCTGAGAAACATCTAAAGAATATAGCAGTGAGGGCATTGTGAAGCAGGATAAGACCCCCTACCCAAAAGCAAGCACCTAAATGATGTAATGGCAAAACCGCTCGGGGCAGCTCCTCCCTTGGAGTGTGCCTGCTCTGTCCGTGGAGTGTGTCTTTCTAATAAACTCCTTACTGTCTGTACTTGTCCTTGCTGTTCTGTAGATTCTCTTACGATGCGACATCGAGCAACCTGGACTCCTGGCCCAGTGACAGGAGGAAATAACTTGTGCCAGCTTGTGGTCTGAGCCACCAGCACCTGCTCCCCAGCTTTTCCCCATGTGATGGGCCTCCATAGCCCCAAGAGCTATCTTGCACTTCCCTCCCCCATGCTTTACTCCAGAATCTTCCCTAGTGACCCTATCTGTCTGGCCAGGTGCCGCTGGACCCCCGAATCTTTCCCCTTGTGCCTGGCCTCATTTCCCTGGCCCGTGCTCTTGTCCTGGTGTGCAGCTTGAATTGTTTACTAAGTCTTTGTGGTCTCCACAAATGAGCCTTCCCTGGTCCTGGGTGCTGGGCAGTTCCTTGCTTTTTATTTTTCTCTTTCCATCTTTTTCTTTCTACTAGTTTGTAAATTATTCTTCTTACATATATATTCTTTGATGACCCTAATATTTTAATATGCATACTTAAAGTCTAACATAAATCAATACCTTTGCCTAGAGGTGATACTAAATATATTTTACTACTGGGATGGCACTATAAATTAATATATCAGTCAATATATAAATGAAACACTAAAAACATATCCCCCTTTATTATCTAACTAAACCATGTATATCATAAAAGTGCTTACAACTGATATAAGCTGTAATGCAAATTGTTTATCAGATCATTCTATCATAACCAAGTGCAGCTCCTGTCTGAGTCATGAGCTGACACAGGGAACTGCATCAGATTCATCTAACTTCTCTTAAATTGATAGACTGTAGGTCCCTGGCACCAGTACTGGCTGGGTGAGCCCCTGATGCCAGCCATGCCCATGTGGCCCAGTGTGGAGAGCCTCTGCCACAGCCCCTGCCAACAACATTGCTCCTGATGCCCCCATCCTGTGCCCAACAGGCTCAGACATTCCTGCCTACCCTGGGCATCTGGAGCAATGCTGCCTCGGTCACCCCATCCCTGCCTGCTCCACACCCAGGCCCTGTTACTCACCTCTGTGGCCAATGCTGTATGATGTTAGGTCATTTGTGGTCTCAAAAAGTGGAGAATTTCTCTTTCTTGACCAGTACAGAGGCATGTCAGCATTTTAACCTGGAGAGCACTACTGGTGCAGCCTTTCTAACACTCTCATTTGCTATTTTGTTGTCGGCATTTTAGCTCTCTCTCTCTCTTTTAAATCCCCTGTATAAGACATTATTATTGTTGCTTTATCCAGTTACTGTTTCCTTAGATTTACCCATACATGTCTCAATATCTTTGCTGATGCTTCCATCTTGCACCTCACACCTTCCTTGTGGGATCATTCTCCTGTTGCCTGAGGTACATACTTTAGAATTTCCTTCAGTAAGGATTTGTTTGTGGAAAGCTCTCTTGGTTTTAGTTTGTTTAAAAAAACCTATTTTATTCTCTTCTTAAAAAAACAATTTTTCTGTGGTTACAATTCTTGGTTGACGGGTTTTTTCTCAGTACATTGAAGATATCATTCCATTGTCTTCTGCCTTCCATTGCTGCTGTTCAAAAGTCAGTTGTCCACCTAATTGCAGTAACTTTGCTAGATAGTTTATCTTTCTTTCTGGCTGCTGTCAAGACCTTCCCCTAGACTTTGGTATTCTGTAGTTTCATGATAATGGGTCTAGTGCTGATTTCTCTCTTTTTTGGACTTTTGAGATTTCTCATTCTGAGAAGACACAACTTTCAGCAATTCTAGAAATTTCTTGGCAATTCTTTCTTTGAATATTGCATCTTCTCCATTCTCTCTAACACATTCTTCTGGACTCCAATTAGATGTATTTTAGGCCTTCTCATGCTATCCTCCATGTCACTTAATCTTTTTCTCCCATATTTTCTGTAAATTCAGTTTGTTTCCAAACTCAATTTATCATTTTTAATAGTTTATTACTCATATTTTTAAGACTGTTTATTTCTTTAAGCATAGGAAACATACTTATTTTGTGTTGTGTGTCTGGTAATTTCAATGTCTGAGTCTTTATGGGACTGATTCTGGTACCTGTAGTTTCCACTAGTTCTCACTTATGGTGCCTTGTTTACTGTTTGTGAGAGTTTTGACTGTGAGCTTATATCCCTTGGAACTCTATCTGTGTGAAGTCTGGAGGTGAGAGAGGTTGAGATAAGTCCATTACTCTTTATGACTACATATCCTACTGGGAAGCCCCTCTTTCATGACTCCAGCTCTCAGATGGAGTCTGGTGACACAGTTTCGTCTCCCTGCCTACAGGAGTGGTAATGGCTTCCCCTTTGTTGCTAGTCCCTAGGTACTCCAACATTCCTGTTAGTTCACTTAGGCTTACTTTGTAAATAGTGCTGTCTTTGGAAAGTCTCTTCAAATATCTCAGCTGAGTATATCATCTCAGCTGGGACCATGAGTGATACAATCTATGTAAAGAGCACTTAATAAATGCTAGTTATTATTGCTATTGAGGAGCCTATTTTCTATTTAGGGAAACTTTCAAGTAATTCAGGCAAAAATAATTACGAGGCTGGGAGACAAAAGTGCTTCAAAAAAGATATGCCCAGAGCACTGTGGAATGAGGGAAAAGCTGTCTCCATTCTATAAACCTGTCAGTCTCTCTGAGGAAGCCACAAGCTCCTCCTGGAGGACGTTGCCATCCAAAGCCCCTTTCAGGCCCGTTCTTCCCATCATCACTTCCCTCCACCCCTCCCTCTTGCTTACCTTGGAGGGCCACAAAGTGAGGGAGGTACACGGCTGCCACAGCTCCTGGCTCAGCCTTGATGTCAAACAGAGGCCCTACCACCATCCAGCTGTGCCATGGGACAGTCCTGTCCAGGAACTGGCCCCAGGCACAGAATTCAATCTCGATGGTCACTGGCCCTCTCACCACAAAACAGAGACCTGTGTTGGGCCAATGGTAGGAGCCGGCCACAGGGAAGTGAACTCTGGGAGAAACAGGGAGAGGTAGACACTGAATTACTCTACACAAACTCACTGAGTATCTACTGGATGCCAGACCCTGTGCAGGGCACTGCGGATCTAATAGCGTGTCTACAAGCTCAGATGTACAGAGTCAGATGGATTTGGGTTTGAGTCCTGGCTCCTTTTGGTGTATGTTTTAAAATTTTCAAAATAAAACCTCTTTTTCCATAATAAAAGCACCATCCCAGTGTCTCAGCCCTGTCCCTGCTGGCTTGGAAGGGGAGGGGACCCAATGAGCTGTGGGTGGGGTGCTGACTGTCTGTGGGGCCCCAGTGTGGGGATAGTGGGGTGGCAGAGGCCAGCCTGGGACAGCAGAGCCACCTCACTCACCGGTACACTCTCTTCTCTTTGTCAACCACCTCAGTAGCCACAGGTCCCATGGGGCCCCAGAAGTCATCTTCGGTCCCCAGAGGCTCCATGTGCAGGTCCCCCACAGGGGCAGGAGAAGACAGACAGAAGGGTTTCACCTGTGCTACTTGTGGGGAGCTTCCCTCTGGAACGGGCAGGGCAGTGGTCAGCTCTAGATTCTTCTGCCTGGTCTCCACCAGCCCCCAAAGGCCGGATCTTGGAGGGGCCCTTCCCAAGGCTGGTCTGCCTGGACCATGGCAGGGAGTGTGTCTGTAGCCTCTGTCCCTCCTCCTCGGGCTGCCTGCCTGCTATCTGGGGAGGCCCAACCCTGCTGCCCCCGACCCAACCCCTGCCCACCTCCCTTTTCCACTGATCCAGAAGTGTCGCTTTTCCCAGCATGCGCCAGGTGAGCAGCTTGTGAGAGGAACATGGCTCAAAAGATGAATGGACAGGAATGGAGAGGTGATTCCCAGGCCTTAGAAGCCCAGAGTGGGCCTTAAGAGACTGGACCCTGGTTCAGAGTCTCAGACATGCCACAGATGTTCTGGAGAGGAGCAGCCCTAGTCTCTGAGGCTGGGGGTGAGGGAAGCAGAAATCCCACAAGGTTCTGGGAGCAGAAGACTTTGCATGGGGCGGGTTCTCTTAGGTGAAGGACGCACCCTGTCCCACACCAGGGGCGGGGGATGGAGGGGATGACCTTCCACAGCTGCCCCGGGAGCCACCCCTGTCATGATGCTCTCGGCCTGGCCCCTTCAAACTACCTGATTCTGGCCTCTGCCGCTTCAGTGAGGACGTGTTATCACTCATCTCTCCTCCATCCGGGCCGTCATTAGGGCTCGCCACACTTGGCTTCCTAGACACAAAGTTGTTCATTGTCTCAGATCGTGGAGGAAGCTGGGGCTGTCTACAAGGCATCCCTGCTTAAATTCAACTCATCTGAATTTGAACTCATGGCCCCCATCTGAGCTTCTCCTGTAGTTCCTGTCTCCATGAACGGCCCCCCATCTGCCCAGACATCCATGCCAGAACTGGGGTGCCATCCTGACTCCTCCCATGCCCCTTCTGAGAGCTGACTGATCACCTTGTCATTGCTTCCCCAATAGCTCTCCTTTCTATTCTTCTCTCTACTTCCGTGGCCTCCACCCTAGTCCCAGCCCTGGCATCTGGGCTTGAACCGCTGTAACATCCTTCTGCTCCTGCCCCTCTCTGGTCCATTTTCTACACAGTAGCTGATCTTGAAATATGAATCTGGCACATCATTTCATTGCTGAAGCCCTGAAATGTCTCTTTATTGCTTTTGGGGTAAAATTGAAAATTTTTAACATGGCCGCAAAGGCCTTGCTGTGCCCCTGTCTTCCACCCCCTAACCCCATCTCTCGCTCGCCCCTGCTTACTCACCTCGAGACCAGCAGTTCTCAAATTCCTTGTTGAAAATTACCTGGAGGGCTTGTTAAAACAGATTCCTGGGCCCACCCCAGAGATTTACATTCAGCAGGTCTGGAGTGTGGCCCGAGAATTTGCTTTTCTAATGAGCTCCCAGGGATGCTGATGCTGACACTGTTCGCCCATAGACCACAGTTTGGGTAACACTGCTCCAGACCCCTGGCCTCCTTCTATTCCTCGAAGGAGCTAAGCTCAGAGCCTCTACCTCCGCCTGGAATCGACCCCTTCTCGGCCCAGCTGACCCCTCCCATCTTTCAGAGCTCAGCACAGTTCCTTTGGAAGGGTCAAATAGGCCCACCAGTACACTCGCACTGCCCCAGGTGAGACTGTACAGGCTGGGGGCGGGGCAGAGGGCTGGTGGGTAACTTGTGCCTGTCTCCCTGCTGGACTAAGCTCCTGGAAGTTGAGCCCTTGCTCACTGCAGTGTGCCTAACACACCGTGGGTCTGCAGGGAATGTTTCTCCAGTGATGAATGGCTCCTCCTACGCCTAGGAGCCCTTTCCCTTCCATTTCAGGTGTGGCACAGTAGCCAAGAACCCAAGGACAGGTGCACTTTGCAGTCACAGGTTGAAATGCACCAAACTGGGAGAACATGGGGCCTGCAGCTGATTTCCTGGGGGGGGGAAGATGACTCTCCTGTCCCTGGGGTATGTGTGTGGGGAAGTGGTGGGGGGATGGTTCCCCCCACCCCAAAGGCTCCCTCTCATTGTCTTTGTCTTTGTCTCCCCCTGGTGGTCTTTGCTTTCCAGGTTCCAAATCTCAACCACTCGCTCACTGACTTTTTCGTTTGTTCATCTCCTTATTCATCTAACGGAAGGATTTAAGCAGAGGAGGGACATGATTCTATTTGGACTAAACAACCAACCAACCAAACCTCACTGTGGCTGCTGTGGTTTCCTGGTTTTCTCCCGGCTCTGCTCTCTTTGCCTCCACCCCACCTCTTGGCTCTGGACCAGCCACAAATTTCTGGGTCTCCCCACCTTACCATCTGCTGGAGACAAGCAGCTGAGGCTTCTCCTCCTCTACGGCCCTCAGCATCTCTGTCACTTCCTCACTCAGCTGGGTCTGGTCCAGCCTGCAAGCACAAAGGAAGTCTGGTTCTCCTGGGACCCCCACACGACCCTGAGGTCCTCAGGGCCCAGAAGCGTGGAGTCTGCCACCACTCTCAGGAACCTGTCGCAGGTTGGGTTCCCTGGGAACCGGGCTCTGGGATGGAAAGTAGAGTGAGGAGGTTTATTAGGCAGTGTTCTTGGGTCAACATACAGGGCAAGGGAGGGGAGGGAAGCAGGACTGTGCAGAGGGAGAAGTTGGGCTGTGACCAGTCTCAATGGAGAGCTCAGCCAACTGTGCTGGGGGTTCTGAAGTTGGGATGACCCTCCAGAGCTGCCCCAAATTGGGATGAGGGGCTGGGTCTTTATAGCCAACACCGGTCAGTCATTGGATACAGGCCGCCCCAGGAAGGGGCCGTGACCTTGGGTGAGATGGCCCTCGGTGGCAGAGGCCATCCCTGTAGCTGGCTGCCAGCAGCATTCCCAGTGACTAGGGGTTCCGTCTGGATCCCCTGAAGGGGATCTGGGAAGCTCTTCACAGCGTCCACCACAGAACAGCCATTCACCATGGCCTCAAAATGACCACCGAGGAGTAGGTCCTGGGATGTCCTTCCCAGAAGATAGTTTGCTGGACAGAGAGTACCCTGTTTCCATTCTCACAGGCCTTGTGTTCTGGGGTTTCCGTTGGATCTGGGATAGCTGTTGCCCTCTCTGGGCTTCTGTGTCCTCATCCCTAACACAGATGGACCTGCTCTGTCTGTTGTGAGCCACGGACAAGGCAGGTGAAAAGACCTTGCACCCTGTAGAGGGCGGTGCACACCTCACTCATTACTGCTGTTAGAGCTGTTCTCCCCCTGGGGAGGGGATGGAGCCCATGGTGTAAAAGGTTGTTCTTCTCAACCAAGTCCCAGAGCTCCAGGAGGGAAGGAGGCAGAAACCTTCGCAGGACGTCAGAGAGCAAGCTGCTCTGAGGCAACCAAGATTTGACCAGTTACTGGTCAGCTGGGGCATGAATCCAGATCTGCCTGCAGAGGCCCTTCAACATGTGGGAGACGGTGAGAGCCAAAAATGCTCAGTGGGGAGTGGGCTGGGGTGTGAAGGTGCCATCCCCCGGGGATGGAGTTCCCCGGTTGTAAAGGGTCAGAGTCAGCACTGGGAGAACCTACCGGCAGACTGCTTAACTCCTATTACCCTGCTCTGGTTACTCCTTTCAGTTGGAGAGTCGACGGGGCGGGGGGGCCTGGCCTGAGGAAGACCAGGCCCGGGCTTCGCAGACCCCCTCTGAGAGCCGGTTGGAGCCTCAGTGCAGGACCAGAGGGGTCAGGACACGGAGGTTCTGGAGCCCCTGCTGCCCTCTGACCGGGTGACAGGGCCCCAGCAGGAGCTGCAGGGAGCGTTCAGCTGGAACAGCCCGTAGACTTGTTTTCGGGATGTGGGGAGTGGCTGCTCAGAGGACAGGACTCTCGAGGCCTGCAGGGTGGGAGACGAGGGCGGGGCTCACTGCACTCCAGCCACACGGGTCTCCTGTGCTCTGAGCCCGTTTCTGTCCTGGGGCCTCCCCCACACATTCTCCTCACCTGGACCGCTGCCCTTGACTGGGCCTGGTCAACTACTTCTACTTCAGGTCTCGGCCTGACGTCACTTCCTCCGAGAAGCCCTCGCTGGCCCCTCAATCTAATTCTGCCCTCCCCCCATGTGACACTCACATAACACACTGCGCTTTCCCTTACAGCACTCTGTGGAGCTTAGAAACACGTATCTGTGTGTTGATATGCGATTAAAGTCTATCTCGTTCCCAGAGTGTAAGCTGCAGGAGGGCAGGGCCCGCGCCTGTATGCTCACTAGTGTATCCTCAGGGCCTGGCCCAGTGCTTGGACAGGAGGCGTGCAATGAATGAATGAAGGCATGAAGAAATGCAGAATGGAAGAAGCACTGCCCTGGGGTGGAGAAGTGAACCCAGGAGTCCCCTTAGAACACGCAGCCTCACTAAGAGTTATCCTCTGATCCTGCTCACCTCTTCCCAGCACTGTCCTAGCTTTCACATGCATTTTGTTTCATTACAGTCTACGAGGTGGATATGATAGTCCCGTTATACAGATGGAGACACCGAGTCTCAGGTGAAGACCTGCCTGAGTCACGCGGCCTAAGTGAGCAGCGGAGCTGGTAAGGAACCCAGGCCGACCAACCGTGCCTGTATTTGTCCCTTTTCCTTTCCCTGTCCAATTCCATGGCACCCACATCCCTTGCCACCCCTTCCTCCCCTTCCCTGCCCTCTGCCCAGAAGGCACCCACAGGGCCTTACCACAGGAGCGTGAGTTGGCATGTAGGATGTCTAAGCCCTTCACAGAGCAGCTTCACGCCGAGGTCGCCCAGCTCGTTCTGCTGCAGGTCCAGCTCTGTCAGGCTGGAGCCGGCACTGAGCACAGAGGCCAGGTCCTGGCAGCAGCTGCACGTGAGGCCACAGCTGACCAGCCTGCAGGAGAGAGGCACACAGGCCCACGGTCATTGTCCTGAGGGCCCCCTCCTCGGGGTAACTGGAGTCTGGTTTCCTTTTCTAGTACCTGTGGCCCTTGGAGGGTCCTTGGTGACATTAAAGGAAGATAAAGGCATGTCTGTCTTGCAGAAACCTGGCAGATTCTAATCTGCAGCTGAGACGCCACTCGGGATGCAGGCAACTTCCCTTGCTCACTCCTGCGTGACCCCACAAATCCTGCCCCCTCACCAGATCAACCTTGTCTGAGTAATTTCCCCAACATTCCACTTGTCTCAGTGTTGACTACAGCGGCCCTGCCAAACGCCCAGAGTTAGCTGACATGGGATGCTTTGGTGGGTTTCAACATTAAGGGCATCTCCAATACAGGAGAAAAACGAGTGAGCTTCTAGTATAAGAACAAGAGTTGAGGAGGAGGAGGATGGCTTTAGCTGGAATTGAGGTCCCATCCTAGATGCCGCCTGAGCTCTCACCTTCTCTCTGCCCCATGGTGGAAAGACAGTTCCCTCTGCCTCCCTGTGCCCACCCCACAACGTAGTGTCAGTGAGGAGCAATTACAGCAGTCGCTGCAGCTCACAGCGTGGCTGTCTCAGCCCCTGGCAAAGCTCCTCGGCCCCAGCGTCCTCGAGCGTGTTGAAGCTCAGCTCCACTTCCATCAGGGTCTGGTTGGCGTTCAGCCCAGAGGCGAGGTCCTTGCAGCCTGCAGCTGTGAGGCCGCAGCTGGCCAACCTGTTGGGGGGACACACCGGTGGCCTTGACTTTACTCACCTGTTGATTCCACAAGTACCCACTGAGCACCTCCTCTGGGCTAGACAGAGCTCAGTAAGCACCCCCCACCCCAGGCCCCCAGAAAGGCATAGGTTCTGGGGAATAGGCCTAGAAACAAATAACAATGTCAGTTTTCAGATCTTTTTTGATCAAAACCTTCCCATGTCTTCCAATGTCATCAGAATTAAAATCAAAGTCCTTGTCCTTGTCTATGGGACACTGGAGATCTGATTCCTTGTTATCTCTATCCTCATCTCATATCCCTTTTAGCTGCACCCTCACTGTTCCTTAAACACTCCAGGCACAGTCCCACCTCGGGGCCTTTGCACCTGCTGTTTCTTCTGCCTGGAATAATCTTCTTATCTGATATCTCATGGCTTGTTCTCTCACCTGCTTCAGGTCTTTGCTCAAAAGTCACCCTGGTGAAATCTTGCCTCACCACACTCCCTGTTTAAAGTCGCACACCCAGCCTCACCCCCTACTCCTTTCTGCTTTATTTTTCTCTTCAGCCCAAACCACATACAATATATTTTACTTATTTATTTGGCTTTTCGCCCCCCTGCTCCAGAATGTAAGCTCCATGAGGAAGGGGTTTTTCCCGTTTTCTTTACTAGTTATAGCGCAATAGCTAGGGCAGTGTCTGGCACATAGTAGCACTTAATAAGTATGTGGTGAATGAATGAATGACATAGTGTCAAGAGGAGCAAGTCAGGTGCAGCTGAAGGCAGAGGAGTGAGTGATTGATTTTGACAACGGAAGGAAGAGAAGACATAACGGGTCATTGAATGATGAGTAGTCCACCAAGATGAGAGTGGAGGCAGGGGACACTCCTGGCTGGCAGAGTGGATGTGAAATTACAGCACATGTTTAGTTTAGTGACGTTGGCATAAAGGCCACGTGAGGGGAGATGAAGTTTGAGGGTAAAGCTAGAAAATATCAAGATAGTGGTAGGTCTTCAGTGTCATTATTAGATGTTTGGACCGTGTTCAGATGGCATTGATGAGCCAGTGAAAGTTATTGAGGAGGGTAGTGATGTGTTCTTTGAATTGCTTTGGAAAGATCCCTGACAGTGAGTAGAGGATGGTTGGATGGGGCAAGGCAGGAAGCAGGTAGTCCAGGTGGGAGAGGGTCAGAGCAGCGGCTGTGGGAGATGTTTCTGATGGACCCAACAGTACTCGGTGCCTCTCTAGATGTGGGGGCTAGGGAGGCTTCTAGATCAGATACAGAGTTGATGCTGCTGCCACTTACTGAGACAGTCAATGTGAGAGGAGGCAGGGACATGGATGTACAACCAGTACAGTTACACATGGTCCTGTGCTTGGGGTTTAATGCTCTGTGGTAGCCATCTTGAATTTCTTAATAATTTTATCTTTTTTTTTTTTTTGTGGGGAAGACCAGCCCTGAGCTAACATCCGTTGCCAATCCTCTCCTTTTTGCTGAGGAAGACTGGCCCTTGGCTAACATCCGTGCTCATCTTCCTCCACTTTATATGGGATCCCGCCACGGCATGGCTGACAGGCAGTACGTCGGCGGGCGCCCGGGATCCGAACTCGCGAACCCTGGGCTGCCAAGCGCGGACTAAACCGCTGCGCCACCGGGCAGCCCCAATAATTTTATCTTTGAACTTGTGTTTTGTAAGTAGAGTCTGATGGGACAGTGGAGCCTCGGCTGATGTGTGTCCCCATCTCCTGCCACCTCCCTCCGTCTGCCTGAAGAGTTCTTGGCCACCCACTTCCCTGTCCCCTGATACCGCAGGGCCCACCCCACTCTTGCCCTCTGCTCATTGACCATTGTCCCAGTGGGGGCCCAGATCAGGCACGGTGAGGATCCGGGTTGGGCATCTTGGAGAAGGGCATGGTGGCAGCTGTCCTGCTCTGGGCTGGCAGCACCATGGCACATTTGGTGACTTGGTTGGGGCAAGTCTCTCCCTCACTGCTGATCCAGATATCTAGTGCATCCTGGCAATACCCTGGTGAGGGGTCTCTCACTTTGTGTTAGGGTGGTGGTTTTTGAGGGTCGCCCATCTGCTGTGGGTTGGGGTGGTGGGCCCACGGGAGGGGGAGACGTCTGGCTTGGCTTTTCCATGCGCTCTAGGGCACGGTGCATGGGTCTGGCGGCTGGTGGGAGGAGAAACTGGCATCTGGTGGGCTGTGTGCACACACTGACTTAGGGGCAGGGCCTTCAGGCACCTGCGAGGGTCTGCCTGCACCTGCTAGCATCCCCAGGTGTGCTTGAAAAGTCTCCTCCAGTCTTGAAAGTCTCACCATTCAAGCTGTGCTGTGTGGATTGCCCTTCCTCAAATCCCCAACCCCTCCCCAGCCCTGCTGAAGATGCTTGGCCTTGGACTTCAGTGAGGAGGCTGAGGCCATCTGTCCGAGGGCAGTGCAGTGGGCTGGTGAAGCGCACAGGTTCTGGAGCCACACGGACATGGGTTCAAATCTTGTTCCTGCCAGTTACTAGTTGAAGACTGAGGGCAGATTTCTTTATTTTCGGGTTTACTAATCTGTAACATGGATTCGCCATGCCTCTCGCACAAGGTGGTTGCAAACGTCAAAGGAGATAATTCTATGCCATGTGCTTAGAACAGGGCTCAAAGGATGCAGCAGGTGTGGGCCCCGAACCCCTCGGCTTCCCTCCACCTCGCCGTCCTCAGCTTTCATGCAGCCTCCGTCTCAGTTTTCACGAAGCCCCCCTCTTTCTCTTCCTCCTGTGCCTTTGATTCCACATCCTCCTGCCTCCCCTGTAACCTTGCTCTTTGCGGCCTCCCCTCTTTCAGATCTCCAACCTCTCCTCCACCAACTCCTCCTGTGTCTATGGAGTGTGCTCAATTCCACAAGCCCATAAAAAACAAAACACCCCAGAAACCTTGATCCTAGCCTAGTCAACTCATTTCAGGAGAAACCCAATCATTAGTTAGGACT
The DNA here is from genome assembly GCA_031878705.1 of Tapirus indicus. NCBI lineage: Eukaryota > Metazoa > Chordata > Mammalia > Perissodactyla > Tapiridae > Tapirus > Tapirus indicus. The sequence continues at coordinate 12,325,697 of CM062932.1, forward strand.
TTTTTTGAGAGTCTTAGATAGTCTTGCACCCACAGGCAGTAAAGTTCTAGGCTCTTCCGTATAGAGCCAGCTTTTCTAGTGGGGGAAGTATTTACATCTGCCTGATCCAGGGTTGGCAATCTTGGGAAAAACTCCTTCTTTTTATGATACTACCCCAGAGAGACAGCAGGAATCAGACCCTGGCTTTGCTGATAAAGAGGTAGTGTTGGTGCTGGGCTGTGCACTCCCTGGGTTTGTGTCCTGGTTCTCTCATTTCTAGTTGTGTAAATTTGGGCAAGTCAGTTAACCTCCTTGAGCCTCCGTTCTACCATCTGGAAAATGGAAATAATGGTCCCTGCTGTGCAGGGGTTTTCACTTTTTTTTTAAGGTCCAAGAAGATAATGGGTATGGAGATGTGAAGTCCTATACCAATGTCGGGGGCACATTGTAGATTGGTGTCTTCTCACTAGTGTGAAGTTTGAGGTAGAACCAGGACTTCTGAGTCGCTTTCAAAACCTTTTTCTCTTTCCCTTTCTAAGACTCAGGCGGTTATCACTGGTGTGGTTTTAGGAGGGGTGGAGCAGCCTCGTGTGGACACAGGGAGTCACAAAGGCTGGCTTCACTTCCTTCCTCTGCTTGCTCAACTTCTCCCACTAGGACCTTCTTCAATGGGCAATCCCCAACCCTCTCCTTTCTCTCAATCTCTCACCACTTTCTTTTCTCCACTTTCCTTGGAATCTAGCTTAGATTCCGTGATCTGTCACTGTCAATATTCTGAATGTCTTACCCTCTTACCTTTCCATCTGGCTAACCCCAAACTCTGCCATTCTCCAGCTCCCCCATGCCCACTGCCACCTGAGTAACAGGGCCGATGGCTGACATCAAGAATCATGACGACGACTCTCACACGGGCCTCAACAATGCCCGGCAGGCAGAAATCTCCCATTTTACAATGGCCACGGCAAGATTTTACCTTCCCCAAACCTCTAACACCCCAACCCTCACACTCTCAGCAGACAACTCAATTCCTACTTCGCAGAGAAAAATGAAGCCGTTAGATGGGAACCCATCAGCTCCCACAGTCAAACCTATGTGCCTACCTCTGCCCCATCTTTACCTGCACTCCTGTTACAGTAGAGGAGGTGTTCCCCATTCTCCTCCAAGGCCAGTCTTTCTCCTATCTCTCCCTCTGAGAAAAAGGAGACCATCAATTACTCCTTTTTGTATCTTTCATCATCCCTTCTCCACAGATATCCAAACTCAGGTCTTTTCCTTCTTAAATGCAAGCAAGCAAGCAGACACACACACACCCCCCCCACACACATACACACACTCCTCTAGTCGGTCCCACATTCCCCTCTGCTTTAGTTCTTTCCTCTTCTTAAGTACCAAAGCCTTTGAAAAAAGTGTTTGTATTTGTGTTGTCATTTCTTGCCTCTGTCTTCCTCTTCAATCCATTCCAGTCTGGATTCTGGCCCCCTCACATCTCAAAAGCTGTTTCTACTGAGGTCATCCATGACTTCCTTATCATAGTTAAATGGACAACTTTCAGTCCCTATTTTACTTGACCTCCTAGCAGCAATGGCCCCTGCTGACCACAGCCTCCTTGAAACCCTCTGCTCCCTTGGGTTCCATGACACCACACTCCCTGGTGTTCTTCCCATCTCCCTGGCTGCTCCTTCTCAGGCATCTTTGTTGACTATTCTTTTCCTGGTCATTAAATATTGGGGGGGGGGGTTTCCCCAAGGCTTGACATGCAATCTTATCTGCATATGAATTTTAGGATCAGCTTGATCATTTGTGCAAAAAAGGCAGCTGGGGTTTTGATAGGGATTGAGTTGAATCTATAAATCAGTTTGGGGAATATTACCACCTTAGCAATATTAAGTCTTCCGATCCATGAACATGGGATGTCTTTCCATTTATTTAGGTCTTATTTAATTTCTTCAGTCATGTTTTGTAGTTTTCAGGATAAGAGTCTTGCTCTTCTCTTGCTAGATTTATTCCTAAGTATTTTATTCTTTTTGATGCTATTGTAAGTGGAGTTGTTTTCTTAATTTCATTTTTGATTGTTCATTGCTAGTGTATAGAAGTACAAATGATTTTCATATATTGACCTTGTATCCTGAAACTTTGCTGAATTTATTAGTTCTAATAGGTATGGTTGTGGATTCCTTAAGATTTTCTACATACAAGATCACGTCAGTTTAAGACAGAGATAGTTTTGCTTCTTCCTTTATAATATGGAAGCTTTTTATTTCATTCTCTTGCCTAATAGCCCTAGATAGAACCTTTAGTGCAATGTTGAATAGAAGTGGCAAGAGAGGACATCTTTGTTTTGTTCCTGATCTTAGCAGGAAAACAGTCAGTCTTTCACCATTAAGTATGATGTTAGCTATGCTTTTTATCAGGTTGAGAAAGTTCCCTTCTATTCATAGTTTCTTTAGTGTTTTTAATGTGAAAAGGTGTTGGATTTTGTCAAATGCTTTTTCTGTGTCTATTTAGGTGATCATGTGATTTTTATCCTTTATTCTGTTAACATGATGTATTACATTGATTGATTTTCCTAAGTTAAACCAACTTTGCATTACTGGGATAAGTCCCACTTGGTCATGGTATACAATCCTTCTTACATATTTTTAGTATTTTGTTAGAATTTTTGCATCTATATTCATAAGAGATATTGGTCTGTAGCTTTTTTTCCTGTGATGTCTTTCCTTGTCTTTGATTTTGGTGTCAGGGTAATGCTGGCCTCACAGAATGGTTGGCAAGTATTCCCTCTTTTATTTTTTGAAGAGTTTGAGAATATTGGTGTTAATTCTTCTTTAAATGTTTGGTAGCATTCATCAGTGAAGCCCTCTGGGCCTGAGCTTTTCTTTGTAGGAAGGTTTTGTTTACTAATTCAATCTTTTTACTTGTTATAGGTCTATTCAGATTTTCTATTTCTCCTTGAGTCAGTTTCAGTAGTTTGTGTTTTTCTAGAAAACGGTCCATTTCACCTAGGTTATCTAATTTGTTGGCTTATAATATTTCATAATATTACCTTAAAGTTCTTTTTAAAATTTTCTGTGAGGTCAATTGTGGTGTCCCCTCTTTCATTCCTGATTTTAGTAATTTGAATCTTCTCTCTTTTTATCCTAGTCAGTAGCTAAAATTTGTCAATTTTGTTGATCTTTTCAAAGAACCAACTTTTGGTTTCATTATTTTCTGTATTGTTTTTCTACTGTCTATTTTATTTATTTCCACTTTTGTCTTTGTTATTGCCTTCCTTCTCCTTGCTTTTGGTTATGTTTGCTCTCCCCCACCACTCCTTTTCTAAGTTTCTTAAGCTGGAAAGTTAAGTTATTGATTTGAGCTTCTTCTTCTTTTCCTCTTTCTGCTCTTCCTTTTCCTCCTCCCTCTCCTCCTCCCCCCGCCTCCTCCTTCTTTCTTAAATAGACTTTATCTTTTGGAACAGTTTTAGGTTCACATCAAAACTGAGCAGAAAGCATGGAGAGTTCCTATATACCCCTTGTCTCCGCATGCACAGCCTCCCCCATTATCAACGTTTGGCACCATGGTGGTTCATTTGCTGCATCATAAAGTGACACATCATAATCACCCAAGTTCATGGTTTACGTTAGGGTTCACTTCTGCTGTTGTACAGTCTATGGTTTTTGACAAATATATAATGACATGTATCTATCATTATAATGTCATACAGAATAGTGGCAATGCCCTAAAAATTCTCTGTACTCTGCCTATTCATCCTTCCCTCCCCCATAACTCCTGGCAATCACTGATCTTTTTACTGTCTCTATAGTTTTGCCTTTTACCGAATGTCATATAGTTGGAATCATACAGTGTGTAGTCTTTTCCGATTGTCTTCTTTCACCTAATAATATGCATTTATGGTTCCTCCATGTCTTTTCATAGCTTGATGGCTCATTTTTTTGTACTGAATAATATTCTGTTGTATGGATGTACCACAATTTATTTATCCATTTACCTACTGAAGGACATCTTGGTTGCTTCCAAGTTTTGGCAATTATTAATAAAGCTGCTATAAACATTTGTGTGCAAGTTTTTGTGTGGACATAGGTTTTTAACTTATTTGGGTAAATACCAAGGAGCACGATTGATGGATCATATGGTGATAGTATGTTTAATTTTATAAGAAACTGTGAAACTATCTTTTAAAGTTGTTGTACCATTTTGCATTCCCACCAGTAATGTATGAGAATTCCTGTTGCTCCACATCCTTGCCAGCATTTGGTGTTGGCAGTGTTCAGGATTTTGACCATTCTAATAGGTATATAGTGGTATCCTTTCTTCTTTTTTTAACATAGGCATTGATAGCTATAAATTTCCCTCTAAGCACTGCTTTAGCTACATCAAAAAAGTTTTGGTATGTTGTGTTTTGGTTTTCATTCATATCAAAGTATTTTCTAATTTCCCTTGTGATTTCTTCTTTGACCCATTGGTTATTTAGGAGTATGTTGTTTAATTTCTGTGTATTTGTGAATTCCCCAAATTTTGTTATTGATTTCTAATTTCATTCCATATGGTCAGAGAATATAATCTGTATGATTTCAATCTTTTTAAATTTGTTGAGATGTGTTTTATGGGGCAATCTTATTTTTGCATAGGGATTTATTTGATATCTGCTTGACATCTCCACTTGGATACTTCAAAAGAACTTAAAAGAAACATGTACAAAATCACACTCATGACTTCCCATCCCCCAACCACTCCTCTTCCAGTATTTTCCATCTTAGTGAAGGTGCCACAATCCCATGAGTTCCTCTAGCCATAAACCTAGGATCATCCTTGATAACTCCATCTGCCTTTCTCCATAAATCCAATCCATTACTGAGTCTGGTTGACTTTACTTTTATAGATCTCTTGAATCTATTCACTTCTTTCCATCTCCATGGCCAACACTGAAGTCTAAGTTATCACTATCTTTTACAGAAACTATTGTAATTTTCCTTAGTCCAAGCTCTCACCATCTTTACAGGAACTACTGAAATTTTCATACAAACCGGTTTCCTAACCTCTACTTTTGCTCTCCTCTAATCCATTTTTCACATTGCAGTCTGTTTCTACTTTGAGAATGTACCTATCTTGTCTGCTTAAACCCCACTGTGTTAGGAAAAAAACCTCCAAATCCCTACAGGGCCCACGAGGCCTTGCATGGTCTGGCTCCTATTGATTTCTGTAGCCTCATCTCCCCACTTTCCTCTCTCTACCCTCCAGACACACTGGCCTTCTTTCAATTCCTTGAGTGTCCATCCTCCCTTCTGCCACAGGGCCTTTGTACGTGCTGTTCCCTCTGCCTGGAACTTTTTCCTCTCTTGCTTCACTTAGGTAAATCCTCTGTATTCTTCAGATCTCCTTCAAGTTTCACTTCCTTAAGGGAGTTTTCCACTGGAGCCCTTATCTGGGCCTGTAATTACACATTTGTTAGTGTGGTTCTTTGATTAATATCAATCTCTTGCAAGCTCTGTGATAAAAAATCCTGTCCGTGTTTGTTTACCGTAGTAGCCATGGCACCTGGCACAGTGCATGGCCAGAGAGGCCTCAATGAATATTTGTTGAATATAAAGACCGATCTCCCATCCTAGACTCTGCTTCCATCTTGGATCACCTGTCCATCCCTGTTTCAGAACAGAACACAGGCCAGACTCACCTCAGGGTCTCCAGGTGGCAGTGAGGGCATCTTAGGGCCTCACAAAGACTCTGCACTGCAGAAAGGCTCAAGAAGTTTCCACTCAGGTCCAGCTCCTTCAGGCTTCCAGTGACCTTGAGAACAGAGAAGAGAACCCGCCAGCAGGCATCTGTGACTGGGACCCAGCTGAACCTGAGGGAGGGAGAGAGGGACAGGAGAGATGTGACTTGTGTGTGTGGAGTCTGAGGTGCACAGCCCTGAACAACACAGTGGGGCTCTGCCCTCCGAGTGCCAGGCCACAGTGGGCAGTGCTATCCCCAGGACAGACCAGCCTCCCCTACTGCCCTCGACACCCTGGGCTAGTTGCCACTCCTCTGTGTGGCTCTTCATTCAACAGCCTTTGCCACACTATACTGACGTGTTTATTTTGTGTGTCTGTTTCTGCCTCAGTCTGGGAGTTCCTTGAGGGCAGGGGCAAATATTTTCCATCTTTTTTATCTGCCGGGCCCAGCATAGGGCCCGGCAGAGAGGAGGAGAGCTGGGATCCAGACAACCTTCCTCTCTTCAATGCAGACATACCTGTCTTCCTTTAGCACAGACATTCTGAAGTCCCAGTGCCAGAAAGGAAAAGAGGAGGGAACAGAGCCTGGGAGAGGTGGTTCAAAAATGACTTTGTGATGGGAATATTGTATATGACCATATATACTGCAGTCCAGCTTGGCTCACGGGGGACCCTATCCCCTTCCAAGGATAGCAAGACCAAGAGAGGGTCCCCAGGAGACAGATGACAAAGGGGAATGTCCCAAGAGAGAACATTTGCAGCTTGAGGTGGGGAGGATGATACGCTTCATCTGGGAGTGTTAGAGTAGACTGCCTCGTGTAATTACCACTCGTTTAAATGCTCCTTCACACACTATTTTAGCAACCTCATCTACTTCGAGAGCTTCAATGACCCAGACTGTATTTCAAGTTCCAGATTGGCATCTCTATTTTCTTGCCAGATATCTCTACCTCGACACTCCAGTGGTACCTTGACCTAATATGTCCCAACATTTCCCCAACTCAATTCATCTTCCCCCCAAGTCTGCAGAGCTGCACAGAGGCCAGGAGCAGAGGCTCTGAGCCAGCTGCCTGCACATGAATTCCAATTCTCTGTGCCTCACTCGGTTTCCTCAGCTGCAAAAAGAGGCAAGAGTACCCCCTGCAGAGGGTTTTATGAGGATCAAAAGGTATTACAGAGTGTCCCAAAAGTCCTAGTGCACTTCTAAGCTTTAACAGCTGCAGATGTATAAATGCTACAAAGGTACCCCAAAAAACCATCATTTGAAAGTTTAATTATTTGAATTTCTTTTACATTTATTTAGTTTTGGGGAATCTGAATAATGCATTTTTTAACTTTTTGCTTTGGTCAACATTTGCTGTCTTTAATCTCTAATCAGAGGCACTGAAAGAAAAAGTAAAATTTGTTATTCAGAATGTACGATGATTAATTACAAGCCAAATGCCTGGGGGCTGCTCATCCTTGCTACCTCAGATTGGTCCCCGCTCCCTTCCACAGCCTTTGGCCAATCTGCAACGTTTCTTCCTGGGCTTTTTTGTTTGTTTGCAGTGGCCTCCTTGCTGTTCTCTCAGCCTCACCTGGCTGACTCGGTGCCTTTAGACTCTCCTTCCTCACTTGCAGCTGAAGCCTCTGACTTCCCTACGGGACTCTCTCCAGGCTCATTTGCCACCGTCCATTCCAAACTAGCTTGCTCTGGCCCAGTGTTGCTGGTTCCTCTTACTTCCCACCTGGCCGTGTCTCTGTGCCAGCTCAGGACACTTCTGAAGGTCCCCATGTCACGCCACCACCACTCGTGACACCCGTACCCAGGTCCTTCAAGGCCCAGTTCACGTTTATAACCATGAACAACTAACTAGAAACAACCTAAGTACCCAAGAATAGAGGAATGGTCACATCAGCCGTGGCACCTTCCCTGAGGAATTGCACATGGTCATTCAAAATGATCTATCAGGCTACTTAATAACATGAGAAGATGGCCTTGATATAAAAATAAAGAAAATAAAGCTGACTGTAGAATAAAAGGTACAGTGTAGTTCAGTTTTGCCATAGAAATGCGCATGGAGAAAAGACTAGAGGATATACCTCAATTCTTAATGGTGGTCATCTCTGAGTGACGGAATTCTGGTTGATATTAATTTTTATTGTTTTGTTGTCTACACATCCTTATTTTTCTACAGATGAACATGGGTTTTATTGTCAGAAAAAAACTTTAAAAATCTGAAAATAAAAGACCCAAATCCAACATTTCTTCCTCTGAGACCCCTTCCTTTTCTGGTCCACTGGTCCGGCTGCTGCTGGCTCCAGTGCTGGTAGGGAGACCTCTGCTCCTCCAGGGTCACTCCCTTCCTCTGGCCACCACCGTGCCGTGCCCATGCCTCTGTTACTGTAGGCATTACATTCTCTTCTAATTATTGGATGGATCGTTCCCTTCTCCCCCAGATTCTGAGTTCCTTGAGGGTAGGGACTGTGCTTTGGTAATCTGCGATCTGTAGGGCCTGGCCTAAAATCAGCGCTTAATGAATATTTATGGAATGAATCATCTACAGGAGGAGATGATTCATGTAACATGTAACAGTACTAAATGATTAATACTGCAGCCGAGGTGAGGGAATCTGAATGGGGAAGTCAGCAGTGTTTCTGGGGTTGGAGGATGTTTAGACGAAGCTGCCGTCATGCCCAGATGGGGGGTTTCAGGCAGAGCGCCTCGGGCAGTAGTGCATCATTGACACAAACAAGGAAGTCAGTTTTGCAGGGAGAAATAGAGACTCCGTTTCAGACACATGCATTCTGAGGTGATAGGGGAAATCTTAGGGCCAATGTCATTGCCAACAGCCACCCAGGGGGTGCCTGAAGCAGCTGAGTGAGCAGTTGCGCAGAGAGAAACAGGACAAGAGAGGGAAACAGAGGCAGGTAGGCTGCGTGGAGGGGAACTCAGGTCAACATGGGGTTGGAAGCGTGCCCAGAAGGGAAGGTGGCAGTGATCACAGAGGCAGGATGAGAAGCAGCAATACAAGGCAGGGCCACAGCGGGTCTGCCCTGAAGCAGGGGGCACATCACACAGTGGGACGCTGCTGCAGAGGATCTTAGGTAGACAATGGCAGTCAGATTTGGCAGTCAGCAGTCACTGGTGACCTTGATCTCTTAGCCCCCAGGGCCGGGCTCTGTGACAGTGCCTCCAGTGCCCAGGACAGTGGAACTGACAGGTGAGCTGGAGAGAGGGGAGGGTGTGGGCACTCACAGAACTACACCAGGGGGCCTCCACGCTCGCCAGTGCCGTCCACTCTCATTCACTTGAAGCCTCTTCACACGGTGGCAGAATTTAACACAGAAAGTGAACACCAGGAGTTCCATGTCGGTTTGGACGTACATCCTTGTTCCTTGGAAATGGGCCATTGCCTGTGTCAGGAAGTCCTTGTCCTGAATCTCATACAAACAGTGGAGCAACTGCAGAGAGTATGGCTGTAAGGAGGCATGTTCTCGCTGGACCTCCGCCTCCACCCACTGCAGCAGGTCCCGCTTCTTCTTTGGAGACGGCCTGCAGTTGAAGATGTTCTCCATCTCTCTCATCCCCTGCTCACTCAAAAGGCCGAATAGGAAACGTGTGGTTGGTGCCCCAAATAGGTCCTGCCCCTCATACACTTCTAGCAACTTTTTCATACCGCTGGTGCTGTTAGGATTATCACCTTTCTCCTCCTCATCCTCCAGCGCACAGAACATTGCCGCAAAGAACTCCTGGAAACACAGGTGAAGGAAGCTGTAGCTCTGAGAGGTGGGGTGCTTTTGAAGAACACTGATCTTTAAGAGAGTGGAGATGATGGCCCCATCTAACCCGTGCTGCCTGAGGTCCTTTGGACTGAACAGGGTCTTTCCTAGCCAGATGCCCTCAGCAGCCAGAGAGCAGAAGCCCCTCAGTTGAGTCCTGAGGGGTTGAGCTGGCAGAGCCTGGGAAAGGTAGTGCAGACAGAGGGCTGTGGTGGTCTGGGATGTCAGTGAGAGTTCCTCCTCCTGCTCCATCTGCTGCTTCAGGCAAGTGCAGACCATCCAGGACGTCCAGGGCACAAGGCACATGGTCAGGAGTGCTTGGTTTGATTCAACCAAGCTAAAGGCTCTAATTGCTTGGCTTTCATCCGTGAAATATTCGTAGAAATAGTCCTTCCTGGCAGACTCAGAGAACCCCAGGATCTCCACCCAACGTGGCTGCTCCAAAGAAGGAATGAACTTCTGCAGAGCTGTGGTGCGAGCTGTGATCAGCAAGGACGCTTCGGGAAGTACGGTTTTCTCCAGCAGACTGCCCAGTAGTGTGTGTACCGGCTGCTGCTGGCTCCAGTGCTGGTAGGGAGACCTCTGCTCCTCCAAGACCCACTTTGGCTCGTCTAAACCATCGAGGATGAAGAGCAGCTGCTCCGGCTGAGACATGATCTGTCCAATGGGAGACACAGGGGCAGCCCAATCTTTTCTGAGGAGCTCAGCAAGACTCATCGCCTTGGACCGGGCCAGCTCTGCACAGTTGAAGTAGAAGACGTGCTGGAAGCGGTCCCTGTAGAGCCGACCTTCCTCCCAGGCTCGCCTCACCTCTCTGGCCAGTGTCGACTTCCCGACTCCAGTCACCCCATGCAGTATGACTGTGTGAGGCTCTCTCTGGGTACCCAGGCCGGGGCCAAATAAGTCTCTGACCTCAATCAAATGTCCTTGCTCCTCTACCACTCCAGAATGCCAGCTTCTCCTGGCCAGTGACTCTTGGCCTCTGGGGTGAGATCTGTGTAGAAGTAGCAGCTGCGTGAATTTTTTGCACAAATCTTCATTTTTCCTTGACTGTGTGGGGAAGAGCCTCTCTCTCATTCGCTTCTGGTATCTTTCTCTGATTCCTAAGTAAGGGCGGGAAAGATGGAACATAAAGGTCTAGAATAGATTTGTTCATTTGTTCCTTCCTTCATTCATTCGACAACTGTTTTATGCACCCACTTCAAGTCACACACCGTGCTGGCACATTCTTGCCAGGTCAGTGGGAGGAACGTGGGCTTTGGGGGAGAAGGTCCCAGCTCAAGTCTTGACTTCTCCAAATCATACTTCCTGTGTGACTTTCTTTCATTCTGCAAATATTAGTCAAGGGCTTACTATGTGCCAGACACTGCTCTAAAGGCAGGGATAAAGAGTGGACAAAACAGACATGACTCTCTGCTCTCATTAAGCCCATGACCCTTGAGCTATTAGCCAGATTGAACCTCAGTTTTCTCATCTGCAAATTGGGGATTGTGACATCTCCTTGCAGGAGGTCATGGAGGAGTGAAGGAGATAATGGATGGTGTAGCAGATACTGTTGGTTCCTGACAGTACCCTCTCTGCACCCACCATTGAAGAACCAAGCCAAGGATGTCCTTCTGCAAGCACCTGTGGTTGTCTTCTAGGGCTCTCTCTCAGCCCACGAGTTGGGCAGGCCAGAAATGCTGGGGAGTTAATGCTCCAGGAGGAGTCCTTAACCAGTGACAGATGGCGGTGTGTTGCCCCCCAGGAGAGACAACTCTGAGGTGTATTCTACACTGTCTCTTAGAGATCCCCAGCACATTGAACCTCAGTTGCTCACAGAGGTAACCTGCTCCACAATGCAGGTTGCAGTGGTTTCCCACCTTCCCTGTCTCACTTCTCCCTCCTACTGGTGCTTCCAGGGAATCACTTTCCCAATAAACCACCTGCACTCAAATCCTGTCTCAGGGTCTGCTTCTGAGGAACTCACCTGAGACAGACAGGAGAGTGCTTTGTGAATTGTGAGGAGCTGAGCACGTGGCAGGGATTGTCCCCCAGGGAGGGACTTCGGGCTCATATCTTAGTCAGATTCCAGATAGAATAATTGTCACAACCCCTTCCTTTCTTCCCTTCAGAATATTCTGAATGCCTCTCACTTCTCTCCTGAGGTGAATTTTCGAGATGATGCAAGTGACTCATCTGGGGTCCTGAAGCCCATTTCATCTTGGGAAACCTGTTGGACCTCCAGAGTTCAAGGTTACCTGTTCTACATTTGTGGGTACACTAGGAAAAATCTGGAGGAGAGTGAGGCATACGGGGTCAATTTACAGCTTTATCATTGGTGGGACAAATGTGTCTGAGGGCCACCCTCAACCCCTGAAATCATGATCTGTAGATCCACTTTTATTGTCTCTTGTGAGAACATTTCTGGCAATGTAAAAATCTTCTAAGAGCATCAGGATGGCCACACTGGGTCATGGCTATGGCCCACCCCACTCAGGGTCCCATGTCTGCCTGAGGTGCCAAGAGAGCTTAGCTCTTCTGGTGTCATGTTCTCTACAGCATCCTAGTTTTAATGAATCTGTTAGCATGCCACATATCTAAAACTTGAAAAATCCTCCTGCTACCACCAAAACCTCTAACAAGTTACATTTTAATATTATGCTTTTGACTAGGGATTGGCAAACTCCAGCCAAACCCAGCTGGCCGTCTGTTGCACAACCTGTGACTTAAGGATGGTTGTTACATTTTTAAACGGTTGAAAAAAATCAAAATCAAAAGAATAATATTTCATGACATGTGAAAATTATGTAAAATTCAAAATTTTGTGTCATAAATGCAGTTTCACTGTAATACAGCCATGCCTATTTGTTTATGTTAGGTATTATGTATTATTTGTTTATACACTACAGCCTATTTTTATATGGCTACTTTCAGGCTATGAAGGAGAGTTGAATATTTGCAACAGAGACTGTATGGCCCACAAAACTTAAAGTATTTACTATCTTGTCTTTTACACACACACAAAATTGCCCATCTTTGCTTTTAATATACCAAAATGCAGACCATGTGGTTTTTGCACTTGCTATGAAACTCTTTTTGGGATATTCTTTTGTTTAAGTTTCCCACTTGAAGAATTCCCTTAAGAATTTAGAATCAGGGGAGAGTGGCATCAGTAAGATGGTGGAGTAGGAGATCCCAGTCTTTGTCCCCTCAAAAACAACAACAATTAGATGGCTATCCATAAATGAAAATAGCCCTGGGAAGGCTCAAGAGTCCAGTTAAGAACTTACAGCAACATAGCAGAGCAAAAATGAAGAATAATGGCACAGAAAGGATTGCTGGGGAGACTGGCTCAGTGGGGACATCTGGAGATAGGTAGGAACAAAGAAGAAGGGAAGGGGCTACCAGTGTCAGCCATGTAGCAGGTGCCATCGTGGTCTCCAGTGGCCTTCTCTGTGGAGGAACCCAGCAATCTTTGCTGCTAAGGGCTTCAAAAGCCCCCACAACTGCCACAGACCACCCCAGCTTCCACAGAAGAGGATCCTGAAGTGTTCATTGGTGTGGACCCCAGTGGACTGCTTTGCAGTGGACACTGGCAGCTTTTGCCACTGAGGTAACCAACAGCCAGTGCCACTATGGACTCCCTAGGGAGGGAGACACTGCTGTACCCCCTCCAGAAGGAGCTGCTGTTGGGCTGCCCTTGGACCAGCACCCCTCTCCCCTAACTCTATGCATGCCCTGGACCCCAGAGTCCTGGATACTCCTTGTGTGCCTGGGATTTAGACCCTGGCTCTACAGCCACTCTATGTGCATCTGTGCATTAATTCCAGAATTTCTGCTTGGTTCTTTTCTATGATTTCTCATTTTGAACTTCTCATTTTGTTCATATATTGTTTTCCTTATTTCATTGCATTGTCTATCTGTGTTCTCTTGTAGCTGAGCTCCTGTAAAACAATTCTTTTGAATTCTTTGTCCAGCAACTTGTAAGTCTGTGCCATCACCACTGTAAGGGTGCCTGCAAGCTGGACCTAGTGCCAAGAGGACCCCCCTCAGCCATGATATCACTTGTGGAAGAAAAAAAGATCAAGAGGCCTCCAGCAGCCTTGGGCATTGAGGACCCCTGCAATCTTTGCCAACACTGACCTAAGCTGATGGAGCTGCACAAGGACTACATTGGAACCTTCCTTGGAACCAGAACTGCCACACCCCACCCAGCCAGCACACGTGTGCCTACCCACAGGTAAAGGTCTTTCCCCACCAAAACCAGTCTTTAAAGTCTGGAAGAGGTGAATACTCCATCAAAAGCACAGACATCAATATGAGGCTACAAGAAACACAAAAAATCAAGGACATGACACCACCAAAGGAACACAGTAATTTTCCAGTAACTGATCCCAAAGAAATGGAGACTTACAAACTGCTGGACAAAGAATTCAAAAGAATTGTTTTAAGGAAGCTCAGCTACTGTAATAATTACATCAGACAAAATAGACGTTAGGTAAAACACTGTCCCAAGAGACAAAGAAGGTCTTATACAATGATGAAGGGGTCAATTCATCAAGAGGATATAACAATTATAAATATATATGCACCCAACATTGGAACATCCAAATATATTAAGCAAATATTAACAGATCTGAAGGCAGAAATTGACAACAATACAATAATAGTAGGGGACTTCAGTACCCCACTTTCAACAATGGATAGATCATCCAGACAGAAAATCAACACGGAAATATGGGACTTGAATTACGCTTTAAACCAAATGGTCCTCACAGACACATACAGAGCATTCCATCCAATAGAAGCAGAATATACATTCTTCTCAAGTTCACACAAAACATTCTCCAGTATAGATTATACGATGGGTCACAAAACAAGTCTTAACAAACTTAAGAAAATTGAAATATGTCAAGTACCTTTTCCAACCACAATGGTATGAAACTAGAAATCAACAACAGGAGGAAAGCAGGAAAATTCACAAATATGTGGAAATTAAACAACACACTCCTGGACAATCAATGGGTCAAAGAAGAAATCAAAAGGGAAATAAAAAAATGTCTTGTGACAAATGAAAATGGAAACACTACATATCAAAGCATAAGGAATGCAGCAAAATCAGTTCTAAGCGGGAAGTTTATAGTGAGATATGCTTCCATTGAGAAAAAAGAGAGATCTCAAGTAAACAGCCTAACTTTACAACTCAAGAAACTAGAAAAAGAACAAAGTCCAAAGTTAGCAGAGGAAGGAAATAACAAAGATCAGAGCAGAAATAGGCGAAACAGAGACTAGAAAAACAATAGAAAAGGCCAATGAAATGAAGAGTTGGTTTTTTGAAGAGATAAACAAAATTGACAAAATTTTGGCTACACTAAGAAAAAAAGAGAGAAGACTCAAATAAAATCAGAAAGACAAGACATTACTACTGAAACTACAGAAATACAAAGGATCATAAGAGACTAACGTGAATAATTATAGAGCAACAAGTTGGATAACCTAGAAGAAATGGATAAATTCCTAGAAACGTACAACCTACTAAGACTGAATCCTGAAGAAATGGAAAAACTGAATAGACCTCTAACTATTAAGGAGACTGAATCAGTAATTAAAAATATCCCAAAAAGGAAAGCCCAGGACCAAATGACTTCACTGGTGAATTCTATGAAACATTTAAAGAAGAATTAACAACAATCCCTTCTCAAACTCTTCTCACAAAGAGAAGAGGAGGGAACACTTCCAAAGTCATTTTTTGAGGCCAGCTTTAACTCGATACCAAAGCCAGGCAAGGACAGTACAAGAAAAGAAAATTACAGGCCAATATCCCTAATGAACATAGATGTAAATATCCTCAACAAAACACTAAGAAACCAAATTTAACAGGATATTAAAAGGATCACACACTATGATCAAGTGGGAATCATCCCTGGGATGCAAGGATGGTTCAACATACACAAATCCATAAATGTGATACATCACATTAATAGATTGAAAGAAAAAAAATCATACAATCATCTCAATAGATGCAGAAAAGCATTTGACAAAATATAACATCCTTTCATGATAAAAACTATTAACAAATTGGGAATAGAAGAAACGTACTCAACATAATAAAGGTCACATATGACAAACACACAGCTAACATCATACTCAATTGTGAAAGATTGAAAGCTTTTCCTTGAAGCTCAGGAACAAAACAACGGTGCCCACTCTCACCACTTCTATTTGACATAGTACTGGAAGTCCTAGCCAGAGCAATTAGGCAACAACAACAACAACAAAAAGACATCGAAAACAGAAAGGAAAAAGAAAAATTGTCTCTGCAGATGATGTGATTTTATATATAGAAAACCCTGAAGACTCGACCGAAAACTGTTAAAACTAATTAATAAATTTGGTAAAGCTGCATGGTACAAAATCAATGTATTAAAATCAGTTGCATTTCTTTACATTAATAATGAACAATCTGAAAAAGAAATAAAGAAAAAAATCCCACAATCCTATTCACGATAGCATCAAAAACAATAAAATACCTAGGAATAAATTAAACCAAGGAGTTGAAAGACTTGTACACAGAAAACTATAAGATACTGATGAAAGAAATTGAAGAAGACACAAACAAATGGAAAGATATTCATGTTCTTGGATTGGAAGAATTAAATTGTTAAAATGTCAAACTACCCAACGTTATCTATAGATAGATTCAATACAATCTCTATCAAAATTCCAATGGCATTTTTCAGAGAAATAGAAAAAAACAATCCTAAAATTCTTATGGAAACACAAAAGATCCCCAAAAGCCAAAGCAATCCTGAGAAAAAAAGAACAAAGCTGGAGGCATCACACTTCCTCATTTCAAATGTTACTACAAAGCTTTAGTAATCAAAAAAAACATGGTGTTGGTGTAAAAACAGACACATAAACCAATGGAACAGAATCAGGAGCCCAGAAATAAACCCACATATATACGGTCAACTATTTTCTTTGTGTGTTTGAGGAAGACCAGCCCTGAGCTAACACCCATTGCCAATCCTCCTCTTTTTTGCTGAGGAAGACTGGCCCTGGGCTAACATCTGTGCCCATCTTCCTCTACTTTATATGGGACGCTGCAATGGCATGGCTGACAAGCAGTGCGTTGGTGGGCACCCAGGATCTGAACCTGCGAATGCCGGGCTGCCAAAGCATGAACTAAGCCGCTGTGCCACTGGGCTGGCCCCATGGCTGACTATTTGACAAGGGAGCCAAGAATCCTGAATGGGGAAAGGATGATTTCTCTAATAAATGGTGTTGGGAAAACTAGATATCCACATGCAAAAGAATGAAACCGGACCTCTATCTTACACCACTCACAAAACTTAACTCAAAATGGATTGAAGACTTAAATATAAGATCTGAAACCATAAAACTCCTACAAGAAAACGTAGGGAAAAAGCTGCTTATCATTAGTTTTGACAATGACTTTTTTGGATATGACACCAAAAGCACAAACACCAAAAGCAAAAGTAAACAAGTGGGACTACATCAAACTAAAAAGCTTCTGTACAACAAAGGAAATGATCAACAAAATGAAAAGACAACCTACGGAATGGGAGAAAATATTCGTAAACCATATATCAGATAAGGGGTTAATATCTAAAATATACAAGGAACTCATACAATTCAATAGTAAAAAAACCAAATAATCCAATTAAAAAATAGGCAAAGGACCTGAATAGACAGTTTTACAAGGAAGATATACAAATCTTTTCACAGGTATGTGAAAAGGTGCTCAGCATCACTAATCATCAGGGAAATGCAAATCAAAACCACAGTGAGATATCACCTCACACTTATCTGGAAGGCTATTATCAAAAAGACAAGAGATAAATGCTGGTGAGGATGTGGAGAAAAGGGAAACTTTGTGCACTGTTGGTGGAAATGTAAATTGGTGCAGCCACTATGCAAAACAGTATGGAGGTTCTCAAAAAATTAAAAATAAAACTACTATATGATCCAGCAATCCCACTTCTGGGTATGTAGAGATATCTGCACCCCCATGTTCATTGCAGCATTATTCACAATAGCCGCCATATGGAAACAACCTAAATGTCCGTCAATGGATGAATGGATGAAGAAGATGTGATGTGTATTTCCAATGGAATATATTTCAGCCATAAAAAAGAAGGAAATCCTGCCATTTGTGACAATATGGATGAATCTGGAGGGCATTATGGTAAGTGAAATAAGTCGGACAGAGAAAGACAAATACTGTAGAGTATCACTTACATGGGGAATCTAAAAAAAAAAAACCCAACCAAAATTTAAACATAGAAACAGAAAGAGGAATGTTGGTTGCCAGGGCCTGGGGGGCTGGGGGGGCAGACGAAATGGGGAGATGTTGGTCAAAAGGTACAAACTTTCAGTCATAAGATGAATAAGTTTTGAGCATCTAATGTACAGCATGGTGACTATAGTTAGTAATAGTGTACTGTATGTTTAAAATTTGCTGAAAGAGTAAATCTTAAGCATTCTCACCACACACACACACACACACACACACACGCACACAGGTATGTGAGGTGATGGATGTGTGAATTAACTTGACTGTAGTAGTCATTTCACAAGGTATATGTATATCAAGTCATCATATTGTACTCTTTAAACATAATACAACTTTATTTGTCAATTATACCTCAAGCCAGAAAAAACAAACAAAAAAAGAATTTAGAATCAGGGAAAAATGTATTCCTCTTGAATTGGTCTTTTCTTTTCTGTTGAGTAATAGGTATCACGTAACCCGTTATATATCCCCTTTTGCCCTGGTTGCTAGGATGCTCAGAATTAATGGATGTTTATTTATAGCAACTAATTAGTCCTCATGACTTTCATATTTACTTTTTCAATTTTAAGTTTATTGTATTTGTATATTTCTAAGATGCCTCTTACATCTTGCATAATTCTTCTTTCCTTCCTTCCTTTTCTGAATAGGTATGGTGTGACTAATTAAGCCAATTGATTCATTTTGAGCCTGGACTGCATTTTAGGACCATGGATTCTATCAATTTACTCTTATCAGGGTGCAGAAAAAATCCTTTTAACTTAACATCTCTCAGATTTCAAAGGAGGCATCTCTTAGCACTGGGATCAATGCTAAGGAGGTGCCTTAGCAGAGGCTAAGACCTGGGCATCAGAAGTCTGTGTCCCTGTGACTGTCCTTCTTGCCCAGGGGGCAGAGCGAGTAGATTGTAGGGGTTAAAGGTGGGGATTATGGCGTCAGAGAGAGTGAAGGTTGAATTCCATCTCTGCCACTACTAACTGAAATTTTACCTTTTTGATCCTCAGTTTTCTCATTTCCAAGGTGGGAGAATTACAGTATTCATTTCATGGAGTGGTTGTGAGATTTCAGTAGACTGTGCAGGTGAAGCACTGGGCCCAGAGCCTGACACACAGAGTGTCCGGAAAACCCGTACAGCCACGTGACTTGCTCTATGTCACGTGGAGAGTGAGAAGCTCAGTGGAAGTCAAAGCTTTCTCTTCTGACCCCAGACCAGTGCCCTGTCCACTATACCAGGTGATGTGTTTTCTGTACTGAATAACGCATCTGCTTTTTAATTTTCAGGGGCCTCCCTGAAACAGTGCCTTAGCCACATGGAGAGACTCCAGAAGTGGGATTTCTGGAGAGAGGTTTCAGATGTTTACAAAACCCTCTGTGCTCAGCCTGCCAACCCGGCCCCCATCCGTGCCTTTGCCTCACCCAGCCCTCTCCAGAAGCTCAGCGGGGCCTCACCTGTGAAGCCTTTTCCAGATGTTTCCGCCAGAGGACACACAGTCCCAGGAGCCTCCTGCTTTCTGCACTCTGGGCTGGGCTGAAGTGGGGGTTCCCAGCCCCTTAGCACCGCTGTGGACGTGGGGGCATTGGGTGACCTGTAGCTTGGTGACTTGTAGCCTGGGGAGGCTGGAAGAGCTTGGAAAGGGACCGAGGATGGGTCTTCGGGGGGAACGACAGGAAAGAAATTGCCATTTACTGAGAATCCATTTTATTTCAGGCTCATACATTTTGAACTCTTACGACAATCCTGTGAGAAGGGGGTCAGTAATTCAGTCTTTAAAATCATAAAGATAGAGATAGAATTTTGTTCTCTCAGTGGCTGGTCTGAAACTTCCTCTTGGTGAAAACTTCCTCTATTTGGTAGAAAGACTTTGATAGGCCACTTAGGGGGTTAAACTCCCCATTTCAAGTAACAACAAATAGTTACTAAGTGGCCTTCTAAGGAGGTGGGTCCTCTTCATTGCCAGGCACTGAATTTTGGGGGCGTGTGAGCTGTGAGTAGAGCAGAATGGCTCTGTGTCATCAACAAGGGAAGAGCCAGTGAGGGTGGGTACTGCATGGAGGAACGGCAAGAGACAGGAATGCTGGTGGGGGCACAAGTGGGGACCTTTGTGGGGAGAGGGATGTGCGTAGTCTGAGCCCCTCCTCCTACAGTCTCCTCAGTATAGCCTGTACCATGAACTTGGACTTCTGTGCAAATGGATTTTTTAGGGGGGAGTTCAGAGACATGCAAATTCTGCACTGTAGAGTGGGAGGTGTGCAAGTGAAAACTGAGCAGAATGAAGGCTCAGAGAGGAAACTGAGGCACAGAGGGATGGAGCGACTTGTTTTATGTCACACAGCAAGCGGGTGAAGTCAGGGGGAAAACTGAGGGCAAGGAAGCCTGAGCTGTGACCGTCATTGCCGGGGCTTGGGAGAGGAGGGGTGAGAGTGGGTACAAAAGGAAGGGGGAGAGAAAAGGGGACAGGGAAGCTGGGGGTGGGACCTTCACAAAGCAGCAGCAGGGTGGAGGGAGAATTCACTGCACCAGGAATGGCTGGTTCTAGGCTCCAGCCCTGGCTCTGTCTCCAAGTGCTGTGTGAGCGTGGACTTTGTGCTCGGATTCGGATGAGAAGAGAAAGGGGCAAGGGCGTAGCTGAGGTTTGTAGCTGGGTGATTCAGGATGGCGGAGGGAGAGAAGTCAAACTGGTTTGGGCTGAGAAACAAGCCTACCCTCCTCTTGGGGTTCATCTGGAGAACAGAGTCCTCCTTGGAACTTTCTGGACCACCCTGACCCCAAGGATCTTCAGAGTCCACTGAGATTATGAGCTGCGCTCTGCCTGGGGAGGACCATGTTTCACATGGCACGCTGTTGGGTAAGCCTCACTGCCTGGCCTGTGTGGGTCTCAGTTTCCCCATCTGTCAAATTGGACGGGGTATACTTTCAGCACTGGAATGTTCTTGAAAGATCATTTCTAGGCCTACTGCTCTCTCTGCCCCATCCTGACTCCTCCATCATTCTTCTGTACTTCCCTCTGCCCAGGTCCCCATGCAGCTACACGCCCACCCAGGTGGGAACCCTCCTCCTCGGAGCCCTCGGGCCAGCTCAGTGAGCCTCACCTTTCCAGGTGTATCCAGATGTGTCAGACAGGTGTCTCAAATTCCTTTTCTCTGAGTCCTGGAGGACTGGCAGGGCCTCGGGCCACCAGAGCCTCAGCACCTCAGTGGAGGTGGGTGGAGTGGGGGACTCCAGGGTGGGTGCACTCGGGGACAAGGGGAATAAGGGAGACTGGGCTGCGAGGAGCAAACAAAAAGGTTGGGGCTTGCCAGAGGGGAGGGGCAGGAGCAAGGGAACTGAGGCCCGCCTTCTTCACATGAAGCAGATGAACCAAGAGAGGTCAGGAGAAACCAATGCACCCACTGCAGCCTGCCCCAACCTCTCTAGAGGTTCTTTGGAGAATGATGCTCTGACACTGCTGGGCAACACGTCCTGATCTGGGGTCCAGGAAATTTGCTTCTCTGCCCTGGTTCTGTCTCTACCCCCCCATGTAAGTCACGACTTCTCTCTGGGCTTCAGCTCTCCCATGTGGGGCTAAGAGCTCTGCCTCCCAGGGCTGCTAAGGGTTATAACAACAGCAGCGGCGGCAGCAACAGAGCCCCTATGTACTGAGCACTTGCCTGGTGTTAGATCTGTGCTGAACGTTTACCGTTTACTGTGGATGATCTCTTTAACTCTCACATAGTCCAAGGAGGCGGGCACTTGCTCTCCCACCTTACAGATGGAGAAGCAGAGGCGGAGAGCAGTGAGGCCGCTTGCCCGGTATGGCAGTGCCAGGACTGGACCCTGCTTCTGCCCAACTCCCAAGTCTGTGCTTGTAACACAAGGCCAGGGAAGTGCCCGTTTGGGAGCTGGGCGTCACACCCATACCCCTCCTTCCAGTGCCCTTCCAAATGTCAGCCTCTCCCTCTGGCCCTCGGAGCACTCCCTCCCAGGTGCTGTGAGGACCACAAGAGGTCCTGAGAATGCACTTGGCTAGAAGAGGGGTCCAGCAAGCCTCTTAGCTCCAGTCTAGTCTGAGCCTGGATCCCCCCATTGACAGGGCTGTCCCAAGTCACTGCCCTGAGGAAGGTCGGGGGCGGGTGTTCAGTGATAGGGGGCCAGGAGACTGACAGCGGGCAGAGGGTGCTTTGTCTGCTCACCTGACATCAAGGCTGCCTCTGTGCGGGCCTGGACACACAGCCTGCTCAGGCCCATCTGCTCCCAGGTGTGGAGGGCCAGGTCCCAGGCCTGCTGCTCCCCGTACTGAGCCACCAGGCGTGAGGCCACCTCCTTGCCGCTGGCCTTCTCTGGTTGAGCCAGGGTTGCACAGGGAGAGAGCCTGGAGAGTTCTTTATCAAGCAGCCGAAGCTGGAACTCCTTCAGCTCCTCCTTCCTCATTATCTCTAAGTACCAGGCCAGCCGCAAGTGGGCTCCACCGGCCATCTCTACCGCGGCTGGGGGACCTTGGGGATGTTCACGGGGGAGGGGGCTGGTGAGGGGCGTCAGGCAGGCAGAGAATAGTGGCCTCCCTTGGCCCCTACCATCTTCCCGTGCAAGACTCCCACTGGGATCATTCCTCTTAGCCTGGTAAATTCCTATTCAGCATTCACAGCCCAGTTTTGTAAACCCCAGGGCATCTGCCAGAAGATGGTGTTGGGAGAAGGGAGGGGAAGGGGAATGGTAGGAAAAGCCACGGGAAGGAGAAGCCCAGAGAGGGCTGGGAGACACCGGAAGAGGTCAGGTTACTTGGAGGTGCTGTGGCTGGCCATGGGGGTCAGGAGAGTGAAGGGGCAGGGATGGGAGGCTGGCTGGCTGGGACGTCGGGACACTCACTGTTCTGTGCTCCTCTGAGTCTTCCCTCTCCTGGGACTCCTGGAGCTGCAATGCTGACGAGAGAGGTGGGGCAAGAGGCAGAGCAGAGGATGGGCAGGAACAAAAGTCATCCAGAGAAAACCACATGAGGGTGTGGCCAGGGGAGCCAGAGGGCAGAAAGGCCTGGGCAGAGCAGACTCAGAGCCAGACACCCAGACAGGCCACGTCCACAGGCAGGCCAGGGGTCTGGGCTCAGGCAGGCCGCTGTGCCCGGCGCAGACTCATATGATCTACAGCTGCATGTGTCTTCATATGAGCGCCCTGCCAGCCCACCCCCCAGAGCCTGCCCACAGAGGGGGAGCAGACTCTCCAGGCAGGTGGGTGTGGGGTCTGGCCTGGCTCTCAGGATGGGTGGGGTCCCCTGAGTCTGCCAACTCTCTGCTCCCTGCCGGGTTAGGGAGCATCTTTTCCAGCTTCTCATGGTTTTCGGGGCTGCCTGAGCCCCACTGCACGTCCTGCCATGCTACAAGGGGCACCAAGCTGTGTGTTCCAGGCCCAAGGGGCTGTCTGCTTTGTGGGCAGCTCAGTGCTCAGCTAGTAAACATTCTCTGAAAGAGGAACAGCCTCAGCACCCTCGCTGCAAAGCCAGGCCTCTGGGGAGCTAGGCACTGGTTTTCTTCCTCTTTTGTAGAATCGGCAGGGGTTGAGGACTCCAGGTGGAGGAGTGGCGTTACTTAACTCATTTCCTGTTGTGTAATAGCTTCTGGAGATGCTCTGATTTGACCTGGGCTGTAGGAGCTTCAGTCCACTGCTTACCTGGACAGGGGGTCCTTGAGTGGCAATTTCTCTGAGCCTCGGTTTGCTTGTCTATTGAATGGGACATCGTAGGTTGGCAAAGGGGCTCAAATTAAGCAAAAGCTCTCAGTAATCTTTAAAAATGTTATATAAATGTTAGTTTTTTTTTTTAATGGCCAATAAGCACACTGGAGGATATTCTAACAGCCAGACTTATCAGGAGCGGAAAGTACTGTCTGAAAATGTGGCGTGATCAGAGGGATGTGAGCCCTCCAGGAAGGACCCTGGGCCCCCATGTGGTGGGAGGTATGGCCTGGAAGAGGGATGTGGGTTTTTTTTCTTCCTGACACCAGTCGATTCTGACACCAACTCTCCAGACACCAGCGGGGTGTCCTACAACTGAATTCAATTCTGACGGGAACTCCCTGGAGTTAGTGCAGACTCCACAGGTGGAAGAGCTCCGTCCCGTGAGATTGCTCCCCACTTCAAATGCCAGTTGCAAATGGGGTGCCCAGGTTACCCACCTTTCTATCTGACTTGGTGACAAATTCAGAGGTCCCTACAACACCACTTCTGGTTCAATAACTTACTAGAACGACTCATAAGACTCAGGAGAACACTTTACTTACTGGTTTGTTATAAAGGATATAACTCAGGAGCAAAGGGAAGAGATGCAGGGGGCGGGTTTAGAGGTTTTGTGGCGGGTTCATTGTGTAGGCGTGGTTGGTTAAACCATTGGCCTTAGTGATTAACTTACTCTCCAGCCCCTCTCCCTGGAGGTCGAGGTTGTGCCTTGGCCTTTCTGGCCCCTGGCCCCATTCTGAAGTTCCCTAGGGGCCCCAGCCACTAGTCATCTCACTAGCATACAAAAGACTCTCTCGTCACTCCAGAGATTCCAAGGGTTTTAGGAACTGTTTGCCCGGAAGTGGGGACAAAACCCAAACATTTATTTTTTATTGTATCACAAGGGGACCCCTAGAATTTTGGGTAACAGGGGAGACCCCAGGTCTTGGAGGCCAAGGCCAGGCAGAGAGAGGCTGATAGAGCAGAACAGTAGCAGAGAAAGGTGCTCCCCCAGTGCCCGTCTCCACATGCTCTCCCAGCCAAGCAAAATCCTTGGTGCCCAGTCACCTGTCCCCGTTTCTCTTGGGGGTGTCTGACCTGTGGGTGTGAGCTTCAGGGCCCCTAAGCTGTTGGACATGGAGTTCAGCAATCCTGGACTAATCCTTTAATTTCAGGCTGTCGAGAAGGACAGTGGAATGGGGCGTGGAGGCCCAGAGAAGCAAGTGGACATGCTCAGATCACACAGCAGGCCAGTGGCTAAGCTGGGGCCGGGAGCTGGGTCTCTGGATACCCAGGCCAAGGATTTTTCCTCTTCCAGTACATTCTATTTAATTCTAGGTCAGCAGGGTTTGGAGGAAAAGACATAGGATTTGGAGTCAGAAGGCCTAGCTCTGCCCTTAGCAGTTTTATAATCTTGGACAGGTCACTTAACTTGCCGGGCCTCAGTATCCACATCTGTAAAATGGGGGTAATAATACCTGCTTCACAGGGTATAAAACCAAATGATGCACATGAATGCAGTGAGCATAGCTGCTGGAGCACTTAGTCGGTGCTCAATACAAGTTCACCTCTCCATTTTTTCTTATTTTGTCTGCCAAATCCCACTCATTTTTTAAGGGTCAACCCAAATGGCACCTCTCTCATGAAGACTTTCCTGCTTTGATCTTCCCTCCCACGGTTCATTAAGCATATCCCAGGATGTCTTGCAGTTCAGCCATCTGTACCTGGAGACTGGGTAGTGCAATGGAAAGCACAAGGGGGTTTGGGTCCGGTGGGTCTGGGATCCAAGGCTGACTCTGCCACTGGCTGACTGTGACCTTGGGCAATACCTGCTTCTGTCTCTTGTCTGTAAAGTGAGGAAACGACAGCCGAGTCCCAAAGCACTTGTGACGGTTAAATGAATAAATAGCAATGTGCTTAGTGCAGGACCTGGGACATAGCAGAGGGTCAAGAAACCTGTCACCTTCTCCTTCTTCTTAAGATCATGGGTTTCTTGAAGGCAGGTAATGCAGTCTTGTCTTTTTTCTATCCAGAAAAGTAGCTCAATGCTTTGCATGACATTGGCGTTCAGATAATATAGTTAAGGAAGAAGTAATTTAAAATATTACTTTTACTTAATTATAATTTCCAAGTAATATATGAAAACAGTTCCATCATGAAAACTGCAGGCAATACAGACATTGCTGCACAGAGGTTACCACTGTTCCTAGCATGTTCTATGTCCTTCCAGACAGACAAACACACAGACCTGTATAAAACATACAGCTTTGTCTTGTAGCACAGCATATGTTTTGTTCCACAACATGCTTACTTTTTCCTGGTACGTAGTACTTGATGGTACAGCAGAACCCTGCAGGGAACGTCCTCACGTGTATCTTCTGGGATAATGCTGATGTCTCCCGGGATGCAGGCCTAGAAGCAGAACCCTGACATAATGCACCTTTTTTTTTTTTTTGGTTAGGAAGACCAGCCCTGAGCTAACATCCGTGGCTAATCCTCCTCTTTTTGCTGAGGAAGACTGGCCCTGGGCTAACATCCGTGCCCATCTTCCTCTGCTTTATATGGGACGCCGCCACGGCATGGCTGACAGGCAGTGCGTCGGCGGGCGCCCAGGATCCGAACCCGCGAACCCCGGGCTGCCAAGCGCGGACGAAACCGCTGCACCACCGGGCCGGCCCCGTAATGCACCTTTTACATCTTAGTACAAACCGTCAAACCGCCCTTCCAAATGACCGTGACCAAATTCGCGCCCAGCCGCTAGGGGCGCACCACTCCCCCTCCCCCTTGCCGACAGGCGGGAGGTGCAACTTACCTGTGCCGACCTGTGCGGATCTCCCACGTGGGGAAAGGAGCCTTCCTGTTGTTGGAACCTGGATTTCCCTGATGAGGAGGCAGGTAGAGTTGAACAAGGGGCGATTTGATTGCGCATGGTGCACTAGATGCTCGGAGCCCCAGGCTTCGTTCGCAGACCCCTCATCTTCTCTAGCTGCGCTCACTCCCCTGGTGGCCTCATCCGGACTTCAAATGCCCACATTCGTACCTCCAGCCCCAGTCATTCCTCTGGACTCCAGAGCCTTATCCAGCAGCCTCCTCCACCTCTCCACTTGGGCGAATCACAGTGTCTCCAACTGAACACCCCAGATTGGAGCCGCCCATTTCACGCTCTCCCCTCCTCCCCTCCAGCCTTTCCTGCTCGCAGGCTCTTCATTTCAGTAAATGACTGCTTGGGCCCAAAACATTGGGGTCATCCTCGACCCCTCCCTTTCTCTCAAACCTCACATCGCTCTGTCATCAGGCCCCGCTGATGCTGTCTTTTCAATAGATCTGGAACCCGAGTCTTCCCACCATGCCTGCCGACACCACACTGATCCAGCCCGCCATCATCTTGTACCCAGATCACTACCATCGCCTCCTAACTGTCCCCCTGACTCTGATGGTGCCCCTTGACTGTCTACTCTCAGTCCAGCAGCCAGAATCACCCACTTAAAACAAATCAGGTCACGTCACTTCTCTGCTCAAAATCTTCCAGTACTCCCCATTTCACTGAGTAAAAGCCCGAGTCCTCCCAATGGCTCCCGAGGCCCCGTTTGATCTGGCCCTTGATATCTCCTACCTCTGTCTCCCTCCCTCTCTCCCTCTGCTCCGGCCCCTCTGATCTTTCTGTACCTGAACACGCCAAGAATACTCTCATTTCAGGGCCTTTGCACCGGCTTTTTCCATCCTCTTGGAATGATTTTCCCCAGATAACCAGAAGGCTGATTACCTCATCTTCTAGAAAGCAGCACCCCCACATCCCCTAGACCCCTTACCCTGCTTTATTTTTCTGCCCAGTACTTTCCACCACCTGACCTTATAGATTTATTGATTTGTTTACTTTCTGTCTCCCGCACCTGCCAACAGAAAGTTAGCTCCCTGAGGACAGAGGCTTAGACTATTTTGTTCACTGTTGTACTGCTTGTGCCTCAAACAGCGCCTGGCCCACGATATGAGCACAATAGAAGCTGCATACTTGGAATACCTTTTGAACTATTTCCTTTACCCTTCTCTGCAGCTACTCACTCTGGCCACTAGATGGCACTCAAGTACTTTCTGTGCATTGAAACTGCATTTATAAGTCTGGTCAACAGAGGACCCAGATGTGCTCTGCCTCTGAGGTCTGAATTTTTAGTTATGTTTCTGGTGCTTGGGGTCTTTGCTTCCTTCCTGATGCTTCAGGGCCTTTTAGGAGTACATTAAAACCAACTTTTATTCAAATAACACTAGTTTCTATTAAAAATTAACATGGGAGGATAGTCCATATGTCCCACATCCCACCAGAGTAAAGTGACACTTTCCTTTTATACTCAGTTTATCGTGACTTGAATCCAAGCCTGGCTAACTTCTGGAAATTGGGCTCCTTAAAATTCCCCTCCTCCCAGCCACGTCTGAGAGCCCCCCGCGTGTTGCCTCAGGGGTGGTGAAGTCGGTCCTC
Source organism: Tapirus indicus (assembly GCA_031878705.1). Lineage (NCBI taxonomy): Eukaryota > Metazoa > Chordata > Mammalia > Perissodactyla > Tapiridae > Tapirus > Tapirus indicus. The sequence goes on from CM062932.1 coordinate 12,353,596, forward strand.
AGTTTCCTCCCTGACCTCCTCGTCTTACCACCTCGCTGTTGCCTGCCTGGTCTCAGACGCCGTCTCCATCCTCCTGAGAGGCCGGGCCCAGGTGTCTTCTCCGAGCCGCCAATCCTGGGGGCACTCCTCTTTTCCTGTCCACTCCTGAAATGTGGGCCAGGCCCGCCCCAGTTCTCAGCACGGCCGAGACTGTGCTGGGAAGAAATGACTCAGAGCAAGACTCTCCTGCAGGATCAGAGATAAAGGAAAGTAAACACAGCAGAGGGGGTCTACAGTGGCTGTTGCGACATTGCTCTCAGAGCCCGAGGGTCAGGGCCATCCCTGGCGCCCCTCTCCCAGCGGGCAGTCTCCTTGGCCCTGGCTGGTCTCCCCCTGACACAAGCAGGTCACACCCCAGCCCCGAGATTCTCCAGCCACCCCCACACCTTGGAGGCTGGGTCAGTCTGGCCTCTGATCCCCCAAGAGAACAAGTTTCCCTGCATGTCCACCCCACTCCTAACATAGGCCCCAGCATAACCCCCTTCCAGGGTGATGGATGTGGAAAAGTCTGTTCTTGTCAGGGGTGTGGTCGGTCCTATGACCCAACCAGGCAGTCCCAACGGTTTGACAGTTCGTTTCCCCAAAGTCTGCATATTTCAGGCTTAGATAAAACTGTGCACTGAACACCAATACTTGAAATCTTTTGTTAAAAAATATAACCTAGTCCATCCAGTTCCTCTCCTCTTCCTCCTTCTTCTAATCCTTTTCCCAGGGTGAAGTGAAGAAAATATCAGGACTCGGTGTCCCCCCTGCCATGGTCTGCTTTTAATCTGTAAACTTTGACAAGAGTACGTACACCCACATCGCCGTCTTCCAAGAACCAATAGTACTCTTTAGGTGCAAAGTAGTCCCAATACAGATTAAGGAAAAAAGCCCAAACCACTAGTTCTTCCGAAGGACACAGTCAATTTATGTCATTTACAATGAAACAGGCCCTCTACTCTGAGTATTCTCATTTGACTTTCTCAGTCGCATTTGAGTCTCCCCCGAGAACACTGACCGGCGCCTGTCTTACGGTGTAAAAGGACCCACGTTGGGCTCCTCCTAGAACTCGTGAAAGACACACCGAAGTCTCCGCCCCGGAAGGAAGAAGTCATGCACAACTTTTTAGAAACCCCTCTTTACTTTGAAAACAGAAAAATTGCGAGAGTAGTCTGGTGAACTCCCGTGTGAACTTTACCTAGATCCCCCGATTATTAACATTAGGACACACTGGTTTTCTGACTCTCTCTGTACACTTACTGTTTTTATTTTTTTGGTGATTATTTGAGAATAAGTTGTAGGTGTCACGACCTTTCATCTGTAAGGACTTTGGCAAGAGTGTACTAAGAAAAGGACATTTTCTTACATCACCATAGTACAATGATCAAATTCAGAAAATTTAACCTGGATCGATACTACTATCCAATTACATGTGAATTTTAAAATATTTCCCCCTTTTTCTTTAAATTAAATTATTAGGATTACAAAAATAAAATATAGAAGTATGTAGAGTAAAAAGTAAAAATGTCCCTTTAACTTCCCCCATCACCCCATCCGCTCCCCAGGGGTAACCAGTGTTAACGTTTTTACACGAATGAAGTTATACTTCTCTACAAACTACATATATAAGACATGATTTTTTGGGAAGTTGGTTCTTTTTCTCTTACATTATTTTCCAGATCCTTCCATCTGGTGCACATGGATCTGTCGTTTTTGTCCTTTCTGTAGTGGTATAGTATTCCGTAGTTTGGATCTACTAGAATTTGCTTAATCAGCCCAATTTGATGGAAATTTAGCTTGTTTTCATTTGTATTTTGCCGTCACCAACCACTCTGCAATGACCAGCTCTGGACACATGTACGTCTTTGTGCACACGTGTGAGTACCTCTAAGGGAGAGATTCCTAGAAAAGGAATTTCTGGGTTGAAAGGAGCACACATATTTAAAAATTTTGGTTTACAAATGTGCTTTTCTTGGGAACTCTCTTATTTTTCTCTTTCAAGATCCTCATCAAGCAACTGGCCGTTGTGCATCTTTGGTTTGTCTCTAGGAAGTTTTTACGTCGAGCATTTGGCCCATCTCTAAAAATATATACAAAATACAACCTTAGAGCACAGCTTCACTTTAACTTCTGCTTTTGTGTCATCTCCTCCCTACTCTCGTTTTGACTTTGCAGGATATGTGTAGTAACTGAATACAATTTTTATTTTACTTTATATCTTCAGACATATGTAAATTTGTATACCCAGTCGTTCCAGAACAAGATGGGCTGTGAGTACATAAAATGGTTGAATTGAGGTTTTTTTTATTTTGTGAGGAAGACCAGCCCTGAGCTAACATCCGTTGCCAGTCCTCCTCTTTTTTGCTGAGGAAGACTGGCCCTGGGCTAACATCCGTGCCCACATTCCTCTACTTTATATGGGACACCCCCATGGCATGGCTGACCAGCAGTGCGTCAGCGGGTGCCTGGGAACTGAACCCTCGAACCCCGGGCTGCCAAGCGCGGACTAAACCACTGTACCACCAGGCTGGGCCCCTGAATTGAGGTTTTTGATGACAGTCCTAGGAGTGGGGGAGGGGCAGATGACAGCATCTATAGACAGTGGGATCTGCCTCACACCAGGCACTTTAAGGAGCTAGCTCCCTTCATCTTCCCAACACTTTTCTAAGACGAGGGTCATCATCCCTAGTTCGCAGATGAGACCAGACCTGGGAGACTCCAAAGCCCATGTCCTCATCCCCGTGCCTCCTGCTGTGTCCACTGTGCCAGAAGGTGGGCGCTCAGGGTGACCAGTGAGTGTATCCACCTCCAACAAACTTATCCCTTGTCCCTCCCAAGGCTGTGTCTAAAAGGCAGTTGGGATGCAGGTCGGATGTGCACCTTGACCTTGCTGTGGCCCTAGTCACTGGGGGAGGCCTGAGCCTCTCAGAACACACCTGCGTCCATTGCATTAAGTGGACTGTGACCCACTCCCTCCCCCTGGAGTCTTTGAGCTGGAAAACACAGAGGTCAGATGATGACCTCTGAGTGTATGTATCCAGCTCCACTGATGTCAATCAAAGCAAAAGGGCCTTAATTGCAGCAGGAGGAACTGGAATTAGCTTTGGGGTAGGATTTCTGCCCAGTGAGAGGTGCTAAGTAAATAAATGAGTTAAGCATAGAGGTAAACATGGAATTCCCTTCTAGGAGTCTTTAAGAACAGGCCAAATCCTCAGCTGTCTGGGGCTAAGCGTGGAGAATTAATGAGGCCCCATGTGACAACCGGCTAAGCCTCCTTAGAAAACTACAAATCCACGATGTCAACTGGTCATTAAACTCCATTACTCAAGGCTCTCTTTTCTTGACAAAATTCAGCTTAGGCCACCAGGTGGTGATAGTTCAACAGAAATAAGACTTTGCAGCTATTTCTTTGAGCCATGAGAGAACACATCAAAAGCAGTCAGGAAGGCTCTGGGACCAAGAAGGGAGAACCTTTCTTTGAAACCAGGGAGCCCATGGAGTGAGCTAGTTGATGTGCAGTTTGGAGGTCGAGGTCTCTAGTGATTCTTGTTCAGGCCCTAGAGAGCAACTCTGAGTGATAACGACTCTGAGGAGGAAGCAGACACCACGCAGGAGATGTCTCCTGCCTCTCAAGGATCTCCTGGGATCCAACTCTGATCACTTTTGGTCAGATCACTGGACAGGGCCTTGCTGCCCAATGGATGGTGGGTCCACTTTCTCAAGGAGGCGTGGCCTGGGACGATCAGACCGAGGTCTTTTGATCTGCAGAGTTTCTCCCAGACCAGGGAGGTCTATGGCTATGGGGATAAAGCCTGCAGAGAGATCCACTGATCTTTTGTTCTTGCCTGTCTACTCCCTGGACCGAACCTTCTTCTGAGGGCAGGGATCATGTCTATCTTGTACACAGCTATATTTCCAGCACCTGGCACAGTGCATTACTTGTATGTAGTGGAAGCTTAATATGTATTGTTGAATGAACTAATGAGTAAATCCAGCACCTGGCTTCCTTTGTCAAATTGGTCCTTTGCCTTCTTGCCTTCTTCCTGGGGTTTTGCCACAAAACCTGCTCCTAACATGTATTTGCTAAATTATATACTCCCTTGATAGTGTTACTGTGCCCTTGCTGGCCACCAGGGATCCTGCTGAGTTAAGTCCAAAAGTGGTTCTCTCTGCATGGAGCCAAATGTGTTAAATGCTTCAATCCTCATCTGCATCTGTGGAGTTTTAAGTTCTCAATTCCAGTCCCTCCCACATCACTACAGTGAAGGGTATGTGGTGGGAAAGTGGCAAGAGGTGGTGCTGGAGAAGTGAGCTGGGGTCAGATTGTGAAGGACTTATGGCATGAATTCATGGGGCAGGGAGTGGGTTTTGTCCATCTCTAAGTGCTCACAGCATCCTACACAATTCCAGGCACAAAGTAAGTGCTCAATAAAAGACACAAAATTTCCAATTGTGCAAGACTGTTCAGAATATGTGGAAACTGCAGGTCTGGCTCCATGCTCAGCCCCCTGGGATGGCTCAGTTAATGCCCTCTGGGGAGTAGGAGACGAAGGATCCCTATTTCCATTGATTTCTTACTTGTATTTGTTTACTCACATCTAGATTGACTAAAGGAGCCAGCTCTTGGTTTTTCCATGTGACTTCACACTATCTCAGATCCTCATATAATACAAGGTTAAGATAGAGAGAGAAGGTGAGAATCAGGGACGCAAGGCAGAGCTGGGGAGTGAACCTAAGACCAGAAACTGCAGTTTGGCCAACAGGCTCTGGGGAAAGTAGTTTTCTGCTGCCCAGCTCAGAAACCAGTGGGTGAAGAGACACAATTTCAGAGCCACCCATATAAATGAACCAGGAGGTGGATATAGGGAGTGATTTGGGGAAAATGACTCAAACCTTGCAAGCCCCGATATGGTGCAGGGAACCCTGGTGTCAGTGCCCAAGATGCATCAGCAGCAAAAAGGGTCCCCAGGGCCAGGCACCACCAGGCAGAGCACAGGGCATCAAAGGTAAGCCTTTCCCTCTTTGTACAAACTCTGGGGCACTCACTTTCAGGACTCCTAGCTCAGCTCTGGGCTTCTCATCACCTTGGAAATACGCTGAGACTGCAGACGCCCAGTGGAAGGCCCTGTGTCAGGCGCCCTGCATCTCTCCATCCTCGCTCGCACTGATCTGTCCCTAAGCCATCCCTATTTCTTGCATCTGCCCCTTCTCTCTGTCCCCTCTGCTCCTCATCATTTCTTCTCCGGATTCCTGTGATATTCACCTCTCAAACTCTTCCCCCTGCCTCTGATCTCACCACTTCCAACCCATCCTCCATGTAGACAGCCAGAGAGATCTTTCTAGAACACAAACCTAATCATGCCACACCCCTGGATAAACCCGTTCCATCACTCCCCACTGCTGTGTGGCATGCAAGGTTCTCTGATCTCGGTCTACCTTTCAGGCCTTATCTGTATCCCTCTCCCCACCACTCTCCACTCCAGGCTTGTCTTCTCCGTGCCCCCCGAGCCACCATGTTCTGTCACCCACTTGGTGCTGTGGGGCAGACTCTTCCCTCTATCTGGGGTGCCTTTCTCCTATTGAACTCCTTCTTATCTGAGGTCCAGTTCAGACGTCACCTCTTGCTGGAAGCCTTTTCCCATTTCTCCGGGCACAGCTTCTTTGGCGTCACATAAATTATCTATTTCTGGTTGTAGATAGCTGTGCCTTGTCTGTGAGCTCCTTGAGAACAAGAATTGTATCTTATTTCTTTTCATATCCCCTTCCTCCCACTGCCCAGCAGAGTGCCTGGCACGTACTCTGTGTATAGCAAGTATTTGGAGAACCGTAAAATTAATTGAGCCCATAGGATGGACACAGCGACTGCCCTGTGGGGACAGGGTGGAAGGGTGGAAGCTGAGAAAGGACACAATTGAAAGCTATGAAACTCTAAGGAGAACAGAGTGGGGCGCATGGACTAATGGAGTGTGCCTGTTCCTTGGTCTCTGGGTTTGTCATTGTCTCTCGCTTTCAGACCCATCCCTGCCTTTCCTCTGCAAGCTGTGTTTCCCAGGCCCCTTGCCACTGGATTCTGCCTAGGTTTGGCAGGAGGTGGGAGCTTGGGAGGAAAGGAAAAGTGAGGGCATTTCCCCTTCTCTCTCTGCTCTGGGTGGAGGAGAGCATTTTCTGGCTGCATCTGCATGGTTGTTTCAGATCCTTGCAGGACACCCCTCCCTCCGTGGTCTCACCTTCTGCCAGGCAGCCTCTGCTGTGATCCTAGCTTGGGCTGGATGGCCCTGGCTTCTGGGTCTTGGTAACATCATCATCCCCTGTGTCCTGCAGCCCTGGAGGGATGCTGGCCTCCTGCTGTTGCTAATTTTTGGTTTGCTTCACCGTCCCCGTTTGGCTTTTTATCCCCACTGTGGCCCATCTTGTGTGTGTTTGTTTTTAAATTCCCCGTGTTTGAAATACTAAAGAGGTTTCAGTTTTCTCGACTGGATCCTGACTGTGGGCAGTCTTCTTGCGTAGACCGGCTGGGGGTTCAGCCTGGGTTTCTGGATCAGCCTCTGTCCTTGCTTCTACTCACAGGGGTCCCTTGCCTTGACCACAGTATTCCTGCAATCCAGCCATTAGTGGCCCATCTAAGAGCCAGAGTTGTCCCCTGCCATCATATGCCTTATGATTCCCTTTGGGTGATTTTGGAGATCTGAATCCCTGGCTGAGCCGATCCTCCCGTGCCCCTTGGTTCTTATGGAGGAGGGTCTTGGATCCTGGCAGAGTGACGTAGGGGTGGTGGCGCAAGACCACAGTGCACACGTAGCTACTACTTCCAGGATATTAATTATCCTGTGCCTTGACACTTGGAAGAGGAGTTTGAAACACATTCAGAGGGTGGTAAACTTCATGAATTCATTAAGCCAAGAGCTGGTGCCAATAGGAAATATAAAACCCTCCCTGAGAGGCCTGGCTGAACTCAACAATTGATCTGTGTAGGATTATTGAGGGCAACGAGTCTGTCATGTGGCCAGCCCCGCTGTGGGGCAGTGATAACGTACCTTAGGGGACCCCGTCAGAGCCAGAACCCGGGCTGGGTGGACCCGAGGCTGACCCCACAGGTGGTTCCCACACTCCTCTGCAGTGTGGCAGGAAGTAAAGAGCTCTTCCCAACCTCTGGTGCAGTTAAAGGTGTAAAGATTAAGATGAGAGGGTGGGGCTGGGGAGGAGGTGGACGGGCCACTCAAGGAAGTGGACGGGGCCGGGTGCAAGCTTCCGCGAGCAGAGAAGTAAAAGTACTTGAGGTTTCAGTTTGACAAGTCAACATGACTCTCATTGAGCAAGGAGAGAGGAGGAGAGAAAGAGCTGAGAGAGGGTGAGGAAGAGAGATCTGGGGACCAGAAAAGAGAAGGGCGTTTCTACAAAATTCATTGAGGAAATAGGATGTCAGGAAGGAGAGGAACTCAACATGCAGGGCGCTGGTGACCATGCTGCCAGACAGGATCTTTTGGCTTCATTGATTTGGTACCTCCATGTGCTGGGTGTTGGGGATGCAGAGGTGAAAAAGACGTGGTTCCTTGTGTGGGAACTGTGCGCACTCGTGCTCTAGTTGTGGAGAAAGACAATAAAGCAGATGATCACGGATCTGCATGGTAAGTGTTCTTGTGCATGGGCTTGCCCATTGCTATGGAAGCTCAAAGAAGCATCTACTGAGGCCAACTTGGGAGGCCAGGGAAGGCTTCCAGGAGGAAGGGATTTCTGGGTGGAGTCTTGAAGTATGAGCTGCAGTTAGCTGGGGAGAGAGGAAGCAGTGGGGGTGGGGAGAGGCATCAGAGGCCTCTGGAGAGTGGTACCAAGGGTCTGCAGTGAGAGAGAGAGCGGGGACTGTTTTGGGAGCTGGAGTGTGGGATGGGGAGATGGGTGGGTGAGTGGTGATGGGGAAACTGGGAGGTAAGTAATGGGGGAGGGCGTCCTCAAACATCTGAAGCTGCTCTAGGAGTTTGGGGGACTGGTCTCCTGGGAGCAATGGGGAGTTGATAAAGGAATATGGCAGAAGGTGACATAATCAAATTTATGGCTTAGAAAGATTACCCTGGTTGCAGAGAGGAAGCATGATCGGAGAGGGGTAAGACTGAGGCGGGAGACTACGCAGACGGGTGTTGTGATGGCTCATCTGACAACTCCCTGCTACCCCAGGCAGGTATTCTCTTATGCTGAGAATCCACACCATCCAGCTGTAACACCTGGGTGGATAGATGAGGCCTGTCCCATCCCTGACCAGGACGTGCGGGGCTCCAATGGGGCTCATTCTGGCTTGGAGAGAGAGGGGCGTTGGGAGCTGCTTTGGGAGCAGAAGTGGGAGAGGAGTCGGGGCTGGCTGGCGTGGCGTGCTGGGTCCTCTGCAGCTGCCGCGGGGCCACGCGCTGTGACTCGGTGGGGCAAGTGCTTTGCAGGTGGAGGCGGAGGTTTAATGGCTGCTGATGAGCCGCGAGAGTGCGGGTTTTTCGGGAATGTATGTGAAGGAGCCATCTCTATACAGCTAAATTCCTTTATTAACTTAATGAGTTTGGCTGCTTTCCTGGAAATGCAAGTGCCATTTGGCACCATCACTGCTGCTTCAGAAAGGGTGTCATTAAACTAAGAATCTGTAGGAATGCACAATAGCGATAACCGAAGCTGCCTGGGAGATTACAGGCATCGCTCAGGCTTTGCAAGGACCTTTAGAATGGAGGATGCTCGAGCTCTGAGGTCAGTACACAGTCAGGGGCTTGGAGTGGGGGTGGTGGAGACTCGAGCAGTTATCTAATAATCTAATCCATGCAGGTAATGATGAGTACTATTTGGGGGACTGATAGTAAAGTCATATTAAAGTTAAGCTGAAGCAGAGACTTCAAAGGGGTCAAAACACCTCCCGGCCCTTCTCTGTCCCCCATTCACTGATGCAGCCTCTAGTCCGGCTTTCTAAAGGCAGGATCCACATGTTGTGGCTGCGTTCTTTCCATCATGTGGCTTTGCATCAGATTGACCTGGTGGTTCCCAGACCCACTGAGAGAGGACCTTGAGGCAAGTTACTTCTCCCAAACACTGGACCAGACTCAACACCAAGGGCTGAGACTGGATGATGGGTAAGATGGGAGCAGAAATCGCTCTTCCTATCCCTCTTGTTCTTTAGAGTGGGAGGGGGCTTGGGATTAGGGGGAGACTTGGGAAGTCAGTGGGCTTTTGAATTCATAATATTGGTGTGAAACCCTCTTTCTCTGAGTTGAGTTTGGACCTGAGAGTTGGATGTGGACACCGTGGGACATGAAACCTTCCCAGATGACGTCAGCCAAACAGTTCATCTTAGTTCATGTGATGCCAGGTCCCCAGGAGCCACACTGCAGAGAGCGTGGGACAGAGTAACCACAGCAGCCACCTCTCACTACCCACCTCTCTCTGACCCCCACAGCAAGCCCATAATGGTGGTAGCAGTGCTTTGCAGCTGAGAAGCAGAGGTTCAGAGAGGTTAAGACACTTGAAAAGCCCCCCAGCTGGTCGGTGGTGGAACTGGGATTGAATTTAGATTGTCTTAAGCTGGAGTTGGGCCCTTTCCGCTGTACTTCTCCTTGCTGATGAGGAAGGTGTGTATCGGGGGATCCATGGAAAGCCAGCCTTGCGCTCAGCCCAGCCTGAGAACGTGTCTGTGGTTCCCTCCACTCCCTCTTGGCCCCTCTCCCAGGCAAGGATTCCACATGCTTGGGCGCTTTTATAAATTTTTTAGTTTTCAATTACATGCTCATTGTAACAAATCCAAACAACACAAAAGTGGATAAAGCGGGTGGAGAAAGGCCCCTCCTCCCCCTCCTGGTTGGAGACCTTTTCCTTTGCTCGGGACACGTGGAGTAATGCTCGAATGTGCCGCCTCTGGCGTCAGAGTGCCAGGCTTGGTTCTGGGCTCCACCGACTCCACAGCCCTGGGAAAATTACTTAACTTCTCTGTGCCTCAGTTTCTTCATCTGAAAAATGGGATAATAGTACTTATGTCACAAGAGTGACAATATTTAGATAAGTCGCTGGCAAAGAATCAGTATTCAATAAGTCATTAGCTATTTTTATTATCTATGGCTCTTAAAATCCAAAATGAGTATTAACACGATACATATTGTGCTGCAACTTCCTTTTTCACTTTACAATATGTTGTCGACTTCTTTCCAAGTCTGCACATATGGCACTTTTTTAAATGGTTGTGTAGTATTTTATGTATGGAGATACTATAAATCATTCATTCAGATATGGACAGACATTTAAATTATTCCTCTTCCCCCCCTTTCTTTTTACAGACAATGTTGCAACATTGTGCTTTTGTAAGATAGGAGTTCTAGAGGTGGGATAATAGGATTTTAGGGTGTATACATTTTAAATTTGATTATATATTTACAAATTTTTGCCAAAATACGTGAGAATTATATTCTCACTGACAGCGTAATAAGAAAACCTGTTTACTCTACCTTAACCAACTAGGTTTACTCATCTCGTGACTGCTGGATGAAAGAAATATCCACCTAACTTTGTACATGATAAAGATGCTCATACAAAAGTAAGTTGGGTTCCTACTTTACACCAGAGATATGCACGAAGAATAGAAAAGAGTCCAACAAGACATGGAATCAGATGGCAAAAGACGTAAAATAATTTTGAACTGAAGATGAGTGTGTATAGGGAGCACTATTCAAACATTCTCTAATCCTTATGACACCTACTCATTGTTATTCCCATTTTAGAGATGAGAAAACTGAGGCATAGAGTGATTAAGTCACTTGCCTAAGATCAGGCAGCTGGTGAGGGGCAGAACTAATAAGCAGAACTCATACCCGCCTTAAGTCAGCATCCGTTCTGTTTGTTCAATCAGGCTGCCTCCATGCAGAGGTCTGCAGAAGCAAATTCTTTGGATATGAAGAAACTGGTGAGGTTCAAAGAAGTGGAAACTGCGCTAGGCTGGGTTGCAGAGCTCCGAGTGGTTCGATTCTGCCACGTTTCCTGTGTGGCTTTAGAGAATTTTCCCATCTGTGAAGCAGACGGGCCAAGTCATAATAGGGAGGCTTTGGGGCCGATAGAAAGCACACTTGTTCCTCTCTGCCCCTTGGGATGGAGGGGCTGAGACACAGGTGGCAAGATACCGCCTCTGCAGATGGACCACACCAGCATCCCTGTACATTTCCATCAGAGAGCCCACAGTGCCTCACTCTCATTTTCTGTGCATGCCCATCAGTGTAGTAAATCCTGAGAGCTTCTGCTTTTTTTTTTTTAAAGCAAAATAGAATCAGAGCCTTTTATGTTTGAAAGCTGTGTCCATAAATCAGTGCTTCTTGAATGAGAAGATGTGTGTGGACCCATGAAGACAGGACTTTGAATTATTTATCAAGGAGTGATGCTACTTGGAGTCTCAGGCACACTCAGCCATACAAAGAAACTGGGTGGCTTCTCAAGATGTCTTTGTGGCTCTGAGGGACGATGACGTGGGTTAAAGAACCATACATGGGGCCCCTTACCATTTGGTCCCTACCCACCTCTCCAACCCCCGTATGCCCTAAGCTGCAGCCACACCCAGATACTCACAGATTCCCAGAAGCATCATGCTTTGCACATACTATTGCTTCCCTTTGGATGTCCTTTTTCACTTATCTACCCTGCAAACCCCTACGTGTCTGCTAAGAGCCAGACTAAAAAATCCCCTTCTTTCAGAAATGTTTCCCTCCTTCCCCTGTCAGGGTTAGTAGCTGCCTCTTTGTAAGTCTGGCTAAATATGAACACTTCAAGAGCAGAGGTAGTTATGTCTGCATATCTAGCCATAAAACCGTATCAAGCACATAGTCGGAGTTTGGGATTAAGTGAGGGAATGGTTTGATGTCAGTGGAGGTCATCTCTTCTCGGTCAGCACAATATGTCTGGCACATGATGCTTATCTGATTTCCAGCACAATGTGTCTAATACTCCTGTGAGGGGCTCAGATGAAGATGCCAGGGTGGATGCTTTCCTGACTGCAGGTAATGCAAACCTGGAAATGATAGCAAACACACTCAATGATGATTCAGTATTTGAAACCATCTTGATAGGTTGGCAGGATTGCCCCAAATTAACAAGATGACACTGAACATTGATACATTTGAGGTGTTACTAATGTAAAGGTCTGTGCATGAATGGCTCTCAGTGGCTGGGGGGGGGGAGAAGGCAGGTTCACAGGTGACTGAGATGTTAAACAGCCCTCGACATGCGCCATGGATTTTCATACCCCCTGCTGAGGGGAAGCTTGGAGGTGTGTCTGGGAAGGGGCGTGAGCGTGCAGAATTTTGTTCACCATCCTCTGTGCTTGTAATGACACCTGAACTTAGTGGGGCTCCAGAAATACTTGTTGAATTATGAGTGGCTACTCTAGTGTCCTTGCATTTACCGTCTGCTTAGAACACCCGTTGCCTCCAGATTCTTATTAATTCTTCAAGACTAACAGGAGTCACCAACTCTAGAGCACTTTCCCTAGTGGGTGCTTCTCCACTGGGCTATTACAATACTCTGGATTTAAACATAGGACTGTTAGACTGTGTCGATGTTGTTTGCTTATGGGTTGGATCCCCTATTAGACTGAGAGGTTGGCAAAAGCAGGAACTGGGTTTGATGAATCTCTGATCGACTAGCACGTTCCATGTCATTGGTGCTCAATAAATGTTCGTGGAATGAATGACTGAGAAATGCTGGCACACGATGTTTATTTAATTTCTAGCAAAGCTCACTGGTCTGAAACTAGAGATGGGTCAAAAGGCAAGGTCCTTGACCATGGAGGGCAAGATTGTATGGCACAGATTCCAGGGGCCCTAGGGTATCACTAAGAGCAGCACTTGGTCCAGAATTTGTAGGGAGATGAGTGAACTAGGAGCTGGGCTGTTGGCCTGTGAAAATAGGTAGGTTTGATTTCCAAGCTCAAATCATCCTTTAAGAACTTGAATGTGAATTCAGGTTTTCTGACTCTAACTCTAATGCATTGTGCACTACCTCGTGGCTGTGTCTGGGACATGGGAGGTGGAGGATTGCAGAGTTGTGGCAGGGTCCCAGGCTGGGGAGGAAGTGGAATAGGGGGAAATGTCACTGGAGTTGAGGTGGCTGGAGAACTGTAAGACCAGGGTGTTAGAGGGGCGTCATCTTGGATGTTCAAGGATGATATCGTGGGACAGGATGTATAACATATTTTAAAGAATTCTACAGACTGAAAATTACAGAAACCAACTTCAAACAAACTCAAGCAAAAAAGCATAATTTATAGTTTCCAGTATCCTAGGAAGGGCAGATCAGTCAAGCTGTGGGGAAGGCAGGGAAGAGGATGAGTCCCAAGAACAATTGGGACCAAGGTCAACATATCTCTCTTTCTCTACCTCTGTTTCTTTCTCCATTTCTTACCTCTTGGACATGTCTGTTTCATTTGCTGTTTCCATGATGAATAACTTTCTTCACGTGGCAGGACACACGGCAGTTCTGAGTCTTACTTCTCATAGCTTTGAACACCAGAGACTGACTCTTTAGGACACAAGTAAGAAATTCCCAGGGCAGAGATACATTGGTTCAGAAGGAGTGAGGCACTCATTCCCTGACCAGGACCCTCAACTTGCCATCAGGTGGGATGGGAGAAGAGCTTGCAGAGTGGAGAAGGTCAGGTGGGAAGCATAGTCATTTGGGAGACATTTACTCTTCATTGTATGAGAGGAGATATAGCAGTTAGGATGACTGGCTGCAAAGAGGATAAACTCTGACAGAAACTGGCTTAAACAATAAGGAAATGTATTGGCTCATGTAATGTCAAGTCCAGTGGTGTTAGTGTTGGCTTACTCTCACGGCTCCTGTGTCTATTTTTCTGCAATTCCCTTCTCTGTATTCTGCTCTTGCTTTGTCTTCAGACTGCTTCTCTCCTGGAGCCAAAAAAGAGGTAGGAGTTTCTGGCTTCACATCCACACATTATAGAATCCAGAGGAAGAGAAAGCCTCTGGAAGATTTTTCTTAAGAACAAGGAAGCTGCATTCTCAGAGTCTTCCAGCAAACCCCTCCCCGTGTTTCACTGGCTCCAGCTGGGTCACATACCTTCTTCCCGAATGAGTTGATGGCCAGGGGATGCCATGTGCTGATTAGCTTAACCATCTCCATCTCTGAGCCTGTGGCAAGGAGGTTGGGGTGCTCCGGTTGAATAGACTAATTAGAGCCCCTCCAAACACCTGAGTGCTACAGAGGGGCAGAGGGTATATAAGCTGTAACAAACCACCTAAAATGTAGTGGTTTAAAATATCATCTATTGATTTAGTTCAAATTCTGCGGATCAGCAATTTGAGCTGTGCTTAGCACGATGGCTCTTCTGTTGGGCCAGGCTCTCTCATCAGCTGCTGGGCCAGCTGGGGTTGAGCTGTTTATGACATCTTTGCTGAGATGGCTGGGGGTTGTCATCTTCCAGTGGGCTAGCCTGGGCTTGCTTACCTGGTTGTCTCAGGGTTCCAAGAGCAGAAAGAGAGGACAAGCCCCAGGGCACACACACTTCCCAAGTGTCTTCTGGCCGCACATTTACTACTCGACCATTGGCCAGAGCCAGTCACATGGCAAGCGCAGAATAAGGTGAGGGGAAGATGACTCAAAGGGGTAGATACAGGAATGAACAAATTTTGAGCCATAAATGCAATAGTTGACCACAGCGAGGAGAGCTGATGTTGGGAGAGCCGCAATTTCTACAAAGGATGCAAATGGAGAGGATGGTTCTAGAGAAAGTGCTGGATGTAGGGTACTTTGATTCCAATATGACAGGGGCTCAATAAGACATACTGGAGGAAATGCTTGGGTGCAGTATAAATCTGGAGAGGAGAAGGGTTAATTAAGCCCATTAGGCGGGGAGAAAGTGGTCTGCATTTGGGATTGCAAATAGGGATCAGGGAACTTAATATCTGTGCAGCTTTTAAACAGTGCTGGGGTCTGGACTAGGCACGTTGCATGCATTGTCTCATTTAATCCTTACAGTTGCAGGTGAGGAAACAGGCCCAGAGAGGTTAAGCAACTTGCCCAAGGTCACAGAGTGAGTAAGAGTGGATTCAAGCCCAATTCTCCCCAGCTCCCAGGCCTGAAGGAGCCAGAATTTGGCTGAAGCAGGACGGCAGTGAAGGAGGAGGGGAATGGAGTAAAGGAGTGCTGAACTGCGGGGATTTGTAGCGTCAACTCACCTCAGTGTTGGGCAGCGCGAGCCTGGATGAAGACGCCTCCTGCCAGCACAGAGTCCTAGACTGTGAGGCAGTGGCTGCGCTTCTGCTCTAGCCCTCCCGCCCTGCAGCATCTGGCAAAGTCATAATACCTCGCACTGAGGGGTGCGTCCTGTGTGCCAGGTGCTGTGCTAAAGGCTTTCCAGCCACCATCTCTGTCCCCATCACAGTATTGACATGGGAGGTGCTCTATTGTCCCCATTCTACACACGGGGCAACTGCAGCCAGAGAATTAAGTAGCATGTTCATGTTCACAAAGTGAGCGGAGGAGCAGGGCTTGAAGGCAGGGCTGTCGGGCCCGAGATTCCGGGTCTGAAATGCTTGGCTGCGCCACCTCGCGGAGGGAGCATGTGCGCCAAAGCGAGGGCCATGGGAGGTGGGGAGTCTGGATGTGGAGACCCTCACGGTGAGTTTGAAGCATCACCACCATCGACACGTGGGGTCTCATTACTGCTGGCCAAGCATGGGACTGTTTTATATATTTTAATTAATCCTCAAGAGTGCTTGGGGATACATACTGTTAGTTTGCCCATTTTAGAGACGAGGAAACTAAGGATCAGAGAGGTAAAGCGATTTGTAAAAAGCATACCACACCACTAACAAGAGCCAGGGCCGTGGGCATACCTGGTCCTGGCTGACCTCAAAGCCCACGGTCGCCCACTGTGCTAGCCAGCACTGCGTTATTGATTAAACCGTGACTCTTCCCGGCAGATTCTGACATTACACCCAGATGTCCTTCAAGTGGGCAGGAGGAGTTGAGGTCCCAGACCTCCAAGGACTTGGGACTTAGTCCGGCTGGAGAAGTCCAGATGCAGTCTCTCTGCAGAAGGGGCACGGTGAGCTCCAGACCTCCCCATTCTGGGAGGAGAGTTCCTACGAGCTTGATAAACCAGACCAGGTCCTGTGCACGTACTTTTCCACTTTTCACACCATACTGTAAACCTCCAACGCTGTGCCAGCCAGACAGGCAGGAGCTGAGCAAGAAGCGTATCTTCCTTCTGAAACAAACATTTCCCACAAACAGTTTTCTCCCCAAAGTCATTAATAACAATCTTCATCCCCGCAGCATCTGCTAACGATTTATTATTACATGAGTAGTATAACATTTTCGTATACACAACATTTTTCATCCCAGGTTGAGTTAATTACAAATGACTCACAAGCAAGAAGCATTTCCTCCAGCAATCCACCACAAACAATGGCACATTGTTCTCGCCCCTCCACCTGAAGCAAGAATTTGCCGTCTTTCTCCAGCTTCTATAACCTTCCCTCATTTTTCACCATTGCTCTAACTGAGTCCCACAGACCAACAGAAAAGCCCTCTGACTTTTGACTCAGTAGCTTCTTCCTGCTAAAGGCAGGTTCTAAAAAATATATGGGCACTTCTTGAAATTGAGTCCTAAGTTCTCATTGAATGGACAAACTTGGGAGTCTCTCTCACCACTAGGTCCATATGATGTACAAAGAATCGTGGTATCTTGGACATGACTGAGGGACCCTAAAGTTCCTTTGGTCAGTGACAGAACGCTGCTGGGTGGGAGCAGGGCTGCACTGAGCACAGCTTTCCAAATTGGTACATTTCCCACACTTTTAAGGTAATAAAATTATAATAGCTAATAGTGAATGTTTATATAGTTCCACTATGTGCCCGGCTCTGTTCTAAGTTATATATACTACACAGTATCCTCACAACCATTCTGAAATAGCCACTGTTAGTATTCCCATTTTACAGATGAGGAAACTGAGGCACAGATTGCAAGTGACTTGTGACTTGCCCAATGTCATATAGCTGATAAGGGATGGAGTCAGGATTCAAATCCAGGTGATCCCGCTCTAGTCTGAGCTCTTACCCACTCTGCTATCCAGCCTTTCTGTGGTGTGTAACCTATTTACTTTCTTATGTCAATAATGATGGTTCTGAAGACCATACAGAAGAGATGTTGAGTGAAGCAGTGTGAACTAAGACCATGAGTTTTGTAGAAAAGGCAGTCTCTAACAGTGGGAAAGTCCTCTCCCCTTCCCTGGTGGAATCACCTCTCTCAGCTCTGTCTCTGCGAGGGATCCTGGTGAAGGGGACAGTCTTGGGATTGGAGGATCTGGGTTTGAGGCCTGGGGTCATCCCTTTTTGGTTATGTGGTGTGAAAGGATCACGGGTCTGGCTTCTGGGCATGGTCTTCCACTAATTTGCTATGTGCCCTCGGCCATGTTGCTTTTCTCTCTTGGCCTAATTTCTGCATCTGTGGAATGAAGCAGTTGAACTGGGTGATGACCCATACCACATCTTGCTCTAATGACAATTCTAGAGCGGGAGGCAAAACCAACTTCAAATCATTTTGGTGGTGGCCACTTGGAGCATCTTTTGGAGAAAATTCTGCATTCAAATTCAGGCTCCGAGGAAAACAGTGCCTTGATGGATTCCTGAGTCTGCCCCAGACCCTGAAGGGGGAGCGGTGGCTGTTATATCAGTACTTGACACTCTAGTCCTGCTAACCTCACTTTTCAGATGAGGAAGCCAAGGCGTAGAGAGGTTAAGTGACTTTTCTAAGACCTCACAGTGAGGTAATGATGGAATTGGGATTTGAAGCCAGTTCTTTTGTGTATCTGCTATTTAACAGTCATCGTATTAGGAGATGGCATAATAGTTAATAATGATTGACATTTATTGAAAACTCACTATGCCCTCACTATGTACAGTAGATTAAATTATTGTTCCTCACTCATTCCTTTCTCCTCCATCTCCAATCCAGAGAAAAGCGAGTGAGAAATATGCGCTTGTTGTTTTACGACCCCTAGGTTCTGTGGTTGTTGTGCAGCAATAGCTGACTGATACAGAGATGGGGCCTGAAGTGGAATGCTCCCAGAACAGAAACCTGAACACGTGGTCCTGACTCTGAGATGAGGTGGCCCGTAGGGAGGGAAGCGCTATAGGAGGCTGGTAAAACAGCACTCACGTTATGTGGTGGTGAAACGCTGGGTAAAGCTGTCCCTTGCAATAACCTGGGAGGTAGAAAAATGTGCCTAAAGAGTTTGTCAAGCTGGGTGAAGAGATTTTGAGGCAAGACATTGAAAGCGTGAGCTGGCTGCTGCTAATTGCATGAAACAGATAATTTCAAGAAGGAATTGGCCAGTTTGCAAGTAGAATTTCAAGGGACTGCAGAGAGCCCAGAAATTGCCAGGTTGGAAAATAAAATGATTTCTCACCAAATCAAAGGTGTGGCCACTACAACACAGCCCTGGGGAGAAGACCACATGGGGCTTTGTATGTAAGATTTTGGGGGTATTTTCTCAGCAACGGCTGACTGATAGTTAGTCACACTACCAATTTCTTTGCATGCATGATCTCATTTAATTCTTATAATAATCCCATAACATAATAACCCCATAAAATGCAGTTTTATTATTATTCAGGTATGGTGAGGCCAACCAACAGATCAGGAGACGATTGCCATTAAAAAGATAGTTTGTTACAATTCTGAAGCGGAAGGGCCACACCATGCCACACAGGGCTGTATGGGGAAGCACCAGGGTTGGCCAGGAGGCAGAGGGAGTGAGGGGAAAATGTGGGCACCAGCCTTTACTGTGGTTTCCATGGGAAGGAACAGGCAAGACAGAACAAGCAAGTTTAGGGTTGGCTAGTTTGAATAATCTCAGCAGGCTCTGGGGTGTAGGGCTGCCCTGAGTTGTCTGGTACCTGGACCCGGGGTGATCAAGGCAGGGGAGTGTGAGCCCTGAGTGTCACAGCCCAATAGAGGAGGTGGTGGGGTGTAGGGCTGTGGACTGTTAAATGTGCATATGAAAGCCTCTGTTGCCGGCAGGTTTTTTACCATCTCCAGGAGCTGGCTAGTCTTGGGAGGGGCAGTCTCTCCAAGGTCAGCAAGGCCCCAGACGTCAAAACATCAGAATAAAAAGACACGCTTAATGCAGTAGGCGCTATTATTTCCATTTTACAGATGATGAAACTGAGGCTTGGAGAGGCCTTGAAACATGCCCAAGGTCACATAGCTATAAGAGGCAGAGCAGGATTGCAACTGTTGGTGGATCAATCTCCAAACCCCATGCTCTTAATCAGAAAACTGTTCTGCCTCTAGTTCCATAAGTGTCTCTGTTCTCTTTACTATGAATATGTATGAGTATGTCAGGCAGGATAACAGCTCCTCAAAGAAGTCTAGTCCTAATCCCTGGAAGCTGTGAATGTGTTAGGTTGTGTGGTAAGGGGGAATTAAGGTTGCTAATCAGCCGACCTTGAGATGGGGAGATGACCCTGGATTATCTGGGTGGGCCCAGTGTAATCATAAGGGTTCTTAGAAGAGGAAGAGGGAAGGGTCAGAGAGAGAGAGAGATTGGAAGACGCTACGCTGCAGCTTTGAAGACGAAGAATGGGGCCATGAGCCAAGAAGGACACGCAGCATCTAGAAGCTGGAAAAGGAGAGGAAATGGGTTCTCCTCTAGAGCTTCCAGAAGGAATGCAGCCATGCTGGCATCTTGATTTTAGCCCCGTAGACCCATTTTGGCCTTCTGACCCCCAGAACTACAAGATGATAAATGTGTGTTGTTTTAAGCCACGAAGTTTGTGGTAATTTGTTACAGCAGCTATAGGAAACCAACACAGTGAATATCCCTGAGTGTGTGATTTCTGTGTATGTACATCTGTGGTTTTCTAAGTGTGCATGTCTTTATAAAAGTCTAAGTGTCCTTGAGTGAGGGAAGCCCCTTGGGTGACCAAACATGGGTACAGTAGCTAGAGGACTCCTGGGAGGGCTGCAAACTTTCCAACTATTCCTTTATTAGTTGACCACAACCCAACCCAACACTATAATTTAATTCAACAAGTGTGATGTGCCAGAGGATCTAAAGGTGAGTATCTATGGGAGTGAGTGGGTGCAGGCATCCGTGTTCAGGTACTTACACGTGCATGTGAACATTCACATGTGCTCGTGTGGATGGACACATGTGGCATCTTTGTACATGCGTGTGTGTAGACGGGTGCTCTTATGTCTGTGCTCATGTATGTGTATGTGCAGGCGTGGGTGTACATGTATGTGCACACATAAGGCACACGAGAACATGTATGTACACCTCTATTTGATGTGTGTGCATGTGCACGTGTGTGCACCCTGTATTCACTTGGGGATCTCAGGCCTGAGATCAGAACGCTTCTAACCTATCAAATGGGCCCCTTCCTGAGCCAGGCCCTGGGCAGAGAGAGAGCACAGGGCCCCTGACAGGAACCATTAATTTGCTCTTCTCTCGCTGGGGCTGGAGTAAAATGAAGCTTGTTTTCCATTTGTACACCATGAGAAGAAGTGTATCGATTTTCCTCACTTCTGATTGTTCACATTAGAGGCTTGTTTCTAAGTAATTGACACCCAGATCATTCATTTTACTGCACAGACGTATTTTATGGGTCACTTTTCTCTTTGAGACGTGGTCCTGGGTGGACCTCAAACAAGTCCATTTCGTAGATCAGGCCTCCCTGCATGGAGATGACCCCTCAAAGAGCAAGTTCAGCTGCTCTCGTGGTCTCCTTTCAATTGTTCGTTTGTTCATCCATGAATTTGTCCAAAAAATTGTATTGAGTGCCAGTGACGTGCAGACAGAATCCAGGCCGGGGGCATGGACTGTGGTCAAGGGGCAGTGGCAGGTCCTTGCTGGCAGAACCGTCAGTCTGGGACTGACATGAGAGCCAAGAGGAAGCCTTCCTCCCATCCTCCTTAGGAAACAGGAAGGAAATTCAGGGCTGAGGGAAAAGGAGGAGGAGGAGGGAGAGGGTGGGATGAAGAATTGAAGCGCTGGACCAGCAAGGTCCCTTCCAGCCTTTGCTCACCTGTGCTGACATCTCAGAGGTGCTGCCCCTTCTTCCCATCCAATCCTCCCCATACTCAAAAAGAGTTAGGCTTCTCTAAGCCCGTAAACGAGGAGGACGTCTCCCTCCTCCGACCCCTCCCTCCCAGGTCAGCATCTGACCTCTTTCCTTACATTCTGACTTGGGTTTTGATACAAATCCCTTGTGATGTAATTTCTTTGAGGGCAGGAGCGGTGCCTGATTCACCCTCTCCAGCTTTTCCAAGATGGATATCTAACACCACCGCCTACACACTCGGTTCACCCTCATTCCCTGTGTAAACCCTGAGAGAGCTACCTGGGATGGAAAATGGCAGCCAGCACTTCCAGCCTATGCTGTTTGTCTGGACACCTAGTACTGGCCTCCCATCCTAACCTCCGGGGTGTTGTTGTCTCCCTGAGGTCTTAGTTTCATTCAAGGCCAATTTCCCTTTTTCAAGGTGGAACTGAGTAGCAGTCTCTTCTCTCTTTTCACAGAGAGCTCAGGTTCCCAAGCTTTAGTGCCACCTCCTGCCACTCAGTGGGGAGGAGAAGGGAAGATCCAGGGCAAGAAAGGCTTACAGCTTTTCACCACCCCCCAGAGGGGTAAGCTTCTTTACGGCTGCCTGTGGGCCCCCCGAGGAATGGGGTCTGCCTTGTGTGCTCAGGGGAAGGCCCGTGATTCTTCCAGGAGGCCTCAGCTGGTGCGACAGCAGTGGCAGGTACTGGGGGGCATATCCTATCACTTCAGATGGCCCCAGAGAGTCATAGAACTTTCTTACATGGAGTGAAGCAAGAAGTGCTAATTGCCTTCCCAATATCCATCCTCCTCTTTGTCCTTCATAGCAGAACCTCAATTCTATTCCATATGACAATGGGCCGAATTAAAGGACTAAACTTTCTTGCACTAGAGGTGACCAATTGGTTGGGAACAGCAGCGGTTGTGTAGAGCTTCTGAGAAAGTGCTGTAACAGAGGGACAGACAGTCCACATGGGACTTTTCCCTCTTTCCTCTCGGAGCTTCTGCCTGATTTCTGCCTGGAACGTAGGCACAATGGCTAGAGCTCCAGCAGTCATCTTGGGTCGTGAGTGGTCTTGAGGATGGAGGCCATGTTCTAAGGATGGTGAAACAGAAAGATTGAAGATCCCAGCTCCCAGTTACCGTTGAAAACTTTCTACTGCCTACCTTGGGGCTTCTTTTATATGAGAGAGAAATAAATTGTTATTTCCAGTTTCTGTTATTAGTTTTGGAATGCAACTCCTGATGTATGAAGCTATGTTGTCATAGCTCTTACCAAGAATAGCCAGGTATTCATGGGCTGGGTGGCCCATGCACAAGTAATCTATGAACCTTTTAAAATTCTATTACTAAAATCCAAACGTTTTCATTTCCAGCAGAGCACTGGGTCTACATTTAGACTGGTGCATCATTATAATGGTGCACCAACCTGCTCTTAATTTAAGTCTTATAGGCATCTCTCTAAATTGGGGATAGTCAGGTGACCAAAGGGAGAAAGCTTTGTTTTAAAGTGGCAGGTGCAAGGGAGCCTGGGCGCCCAAAGGGATTTCCTCAGATACTCCTCCAGTACAGCTCTCCAGAGGGAAGTAGCTACCCACGTGTGCTAAAGGTGCCGGGCACGCCAGGCAGCCAGGTTGTGCAGCCCAGCAGAGCCCACTCTACTTCACCCAGGCTGTGCATGGACGTGTGCAGGGCTGACTGTCAGCACCTGTTTGCCTGGATGGGTTATTAAGGTCAGCGTTCGTTGAATGGTTGGTGGCTGTGCCATGCTAGTTAACTATTTTGAATGTCACCCCTGCATAATACAAGGCTTTTATACCTGACAACCTCCTCCCCTGATGATGTGCTACTCCATCTCCAGGTCTACCCCAGAATCATGGCATCTATGGGTGTTCAAACTATATGCTCATAGAAATGATTTATTCTATACTTGTGCAACTCTCCACAATATCGAGAAGAGGGCAATGCCCTGAGTGGGTGTATTAGGGGCCACAGAGGCCCTTGCTCCAAGTGGATCAGACTCCAACAGCTCAGACTGTTTCTGTTGTTTTCTTTAATTCCCTATTTGGTTGTCTTTTAAAAAATTTTTATTGGTGTCTTAATAGTTTATAACATTGTGAAGTTTTAGTTGTACATTATTGTTTGTCAGTCACCATATGGATGCATCCTTTCACCCCTTGTGTGCACCCCCACTCCCTTTGCCCCTGGTAACCACCAACCAGTTCTCTCCGTCCGTGTGTTCGTTTATATTCCACATATAAATGAAATCATGCGGTGTTTGTCTTTCTCTCTCTGGCTTATTTCACTTAACATAATACCCTCTAGGTCCATCCATGTTGTTGCAAATGGGACAATTCTGTCTTTTTTCGTGGCTGAGTAGTATTCCATTGTATATATATACCACATCTTCTTTAACCAATCATCAGTCGAGGGACAGTTGGGTTCCTTCCACTTCTTGGCTGTAGTGAGTAATGCTGCAATGAACATAGGGGTGCATAAGCCTCTTGGGATGGTTGATTTCAGGTCTGTTGGGTAGATACCCAAGAGTGGGATTGCTGGATCATAAGGTATTTCTATTTTTAATTTTTTGAGGAATCTCCATGCTGTTTTTCATAGAGGCTGCACCAGTTTGCATTCCCACCAGCAATGAATGAGGGTTCCTGTTTCTCCACAATCTCTCGAACATTTGTTGTTTTTTGTCTTGGTGATTATAGCCATTCTAACCGGTGTAAGGTGATATCTTAGCATAGTTTTGATTTGCATTTCCCTGATGATTAGTGATGTTGAACATCTTTTCATGTGCCTGTTGGCTATCTGTATATCTTCCTTGGTAAAAATGTCTGCTCATATCCTCTGCCCATTTTTTGATCGGGTTGTTTGTTTTTTTTGGTGTTCAGTTGTGTGAGTTCTTTATATACTATGGAGATTAATCCCATGTCAGATATATGAGTTATGAATATTTTCTTGCAGCTGATGGGTTGTCTATTCATTTTGATTCCTGGCTTCATTTGCCTTGTAGAAGCTCTTTAGCCCGATGAAGTCCGACTTGGTTATTTTTTCTTTTGTTTCCCTTGTCCGAGTAGACATGGAGTCTGAAAGGATCCCTTTATGACCAGTGTCAAAGAGTGTACTGCCTGTGTTTTCTTTCAGGAGTTTTATAGTTTCAGGTCTCACTTTCAGGTCCTTAATCCATTTTGAGTTGATTTTTGTGTATGGCAGTAGAAGATGGTCTACTTTCATTCTTTTACAAGTGGCTGTCCAGTTTTCCCAGCACCATTTATTGAAGAGACTTTCCTTTCTCCATTGTATGTTCTTTGCTCCTTTGTTGAAGATTAGTTGTCCCTAGATGTGTGGTTTCATTTCTGGGCTTTCAATTCTGTTCCATTGATCTGTGTGTCTGTTTTTGTACCAGTATCATGCTGTTTTGATTACTATAGCTTTGTAGTATATTTTGAAGTCAGGGATTGTGATGCCTCCAGCTTTGTTCTTTTTTCAGGATTGCTTTAGCTATTCAGGGTCTTTTGTTGCTGCATACAAATTTCAGT
This sequence comes from Tapirus indicus, assembly GCA_031878705.1. Taxonomy (NCBI): domain Eukaryota; kingdom Metazoa; phylum Chordata; class Mammalia; order Perissodactyla; family Tapiridae; genus Tapirus; species Tapirus indicus. The sequence goes on from CM062932.1 coordinate 12,378,228, forward strand.
ATTTTTTTTTTCTATTTCTGTGAAGAATGTCATTGGGATTCTGATTCAGATTGCGTTGAATCTGTAGATTGCTTTAGGTAGTATGGACATTTTAACTATGTTTATTCTTCCAATCCATGTGCATGGGATATTTTTCCATTTCTTTATGTCTTCCTCGATTTCTTTCTATAGTGTCTTATAGTTTTCATTGTATGGGTTTTTCACCTCCTTGGTTAAATTTATTCCCAGATATTTTATTCTTTTTGTTGCAGTTGTAAATGGGATTGTCTTTTTGAGTTCTCTTTCTGTTAGTTCATTATTAGCATATAGAAATGCATCCGATTTTTGTAAGTTGATTTTATACCCTGCCACTTTGCTGTAGCTGTTGATTATTTCTAAGTTTTCCAATAGATTCTTTAGGGTTTTCTATGTATAAGATCATATCATCTGCAAACAGTGAGAGTTTCACTTCATTGCCTATTTGGAGTCCTTTACTTCCTTTTTCTTGCCTAATTGCTCTGACCAAAACCTCCAGTACTATGTTGAATAAGAGTGGCGAGAGTGGGCACCCTTGTCTTGTTCCTGTTCTCAAAGGAATGGCTTTCAGTTTTTCCCCGTTGAGTAAGATGTTAGCTGTGGGTTTGTCATATATGGCCCTTATTATGTTGAGGTACTTTCCTTCTATACCCGTTTTGTTGAGAGTTTTTATCATAAATGGTTGCTGGATCTTGTTGAAAGCCTTCTCTGCATCTATTGAGATGATCATGTGGTTTTTATTCTTCATTTTGTTAATGTGGTGTATCATGTTGATTGATTTGTGGATGTTGAACCATTCATGTGTCCCTGGTATAAATCCCTCTCAGTCATGGTGTATGATCTTTTTGATGTATTGCTATATTCGGTTTGCCAATATTTTGTTGAGGCTTTTTGCGTCTATGTTCATCAGTGATATTGGCCTGTAGTTTTCCTTCTTCATTATGTCCTTGTCTGGCTTTGGGATCAGGGTGATGTTGGCCTCATAGAATGTGTTAGGGAGTATTCCATCTTCCTCTATTTCTTGGAGTAGTTTGAGAAGGGTAGATCTTTACATCTTTGGATATTTGGTAAAATTCTCCGGGAAAGCCATCTGGTCCTGGACTTTTATCTTTTGCGAGGTTTTTGATTACTGTTTCAATCTGTTTACTTGTGATTGGTCTATTCAGATTCTCCATTTCTTTTTGATTCAGTTTTGGGAGGTTGTATGCATCTAAGAATTTATCCATTTCCTCTAGGTTGTCTAATTTGTTGGCATACAGTTCTTCATAGTATTCTCTTATAATCCTTTGTATTTCTGTGGTATCCATTGTAGTTTCTCTTCTTTCATTTCTAATTTTATTTATTTGAGTCTTCTCCCTTTTTTTCTTAGTGAGTCTGGCTAAGGGTTTGTCAATTTTGTTTATCTTCTCAAAGAACCAGCTCTTTGTTTCACTGATCCTTTCTACTGTTTTTCCGGTTTCAATTTCATTTATTTCTGCTCTGATTTTTATTATTTTCCTCCTTCTTCTGATTTAGGGCTTTGTTTGTTCTTCTTTTTCTGGTTCTGTTAGGTGTATTTTAAGGTTGTTTGTTTGGGATTTTTCTTGTTTGTTAAGGTGGGCCTGTATTGCTATGAGTTTCCCTCTCAGGACCGCTTTTGCTGCATCCCATATGAGTTGGTATGGTGTATTTTCATTTTCATTTGTCTCCAGATACTTTTTGATTTCTCCTTTAATTTCTTCAATGACCCATTGGTTGTTCAGTAGCATGTTGTTTAGTCTCCACATCTTTGTCCCTTTCCCAGTTTTTTTCCTTGTAGTTGATTTCTAGTTTCATAGCATTATGGTCAGAAAAGATGCTTGTTATGATTTGAATCTTCTTAAATTTATAGAGGTTTGCCTTGTTTCCTAATATATGGTCTATCCTTGAGAATGTTCCATGCACACTTGAGAAGAATGTGTAGTCTGCTGTTTTTGGGTGGAGTGCTCTGTACATATCTATTAAGTCCATCTCATCTAGCTTTTCATTTAAGTCCATTATTTCCTTACTGACTTTTTGTCTGGATGATCTATCCATTAATGTGAGTGGGGTGTTAAGGTCCCCTACTATTATTGTGTTGTTGTTAATATCTCCTTTTAGATTTGTTAATAGTTGCTTTACGTACTTTGGCGTTCCTGTGTTGGGTGCATAGATATTTATAAGTGATATGTCTTCTTGGTGAAGTGTTCCTTTTATCATTATATATTGCCCTTCTTTGTCTTTCATTACCTTTTTTTATCTTGAAGTCTACTTTGTCTGATATAAGTATGGCAACTCCTGCTTCCTTTTGTTTGCCATTAGCTTGTAGTCTTGTCTTCCATCCTTTCACTCTGAGTCTGTGTTTGTCTTTAGAGCTGAGATGTGTTTCCTGGAGGCAGCATATTGTTGGATCTTGGTTTTTAATCCATCCCGCCACTCTGTGTCTTTTGATTGGAGAATTCAATCGTTTATATTTAGAGTGATTATTGATATATGAGGGTTTAATATTGCTATTTTATTGCTCATTTTCTGGTTCTTTTGCATTTCTTTAATTTCTTGCCCTGTGCATTTCAGACTACCAATTCAGTTTGGTAGTTCTGTATGATGATTCTCTTAGCTTTCTCTTTATTTGTCATATGTGAATCTGTTCTGATTATTTGTTTAGTGTTTACCATGAGGTTTTTACAGAAAATCTTGTGGATGAGATAGTCTATTTTCTGATGAGCTCTTGTTTCCTTAGCCTAAGTTGATTCAATCCCTTTCCTCTTCCTCTTCTAATTTATTATTATCACTACTTATTCCATCTTGTGTTCTGAGTGTGTGTTTAAAGTGATGAATTTATATTCATTCTTGGTGTTTTCCTTCCCTTAATCTGGATTTTTATAATTAAGTGTTTGATAACCTATTCTGATAGAGAGCTGAAATTTTCTGGTTAGTCTCCTTATTTTTCTCCTTGCTCAAAACTTTGTATCCCCTTTCTCTTTTTTTCTTTTCAGGCATAAGGGCCTTCTTGAGCATTTCTTGTAGTGGGGGTCTTGTGGTAATGAACTTCCTTAGCTTTTGTTATCAGGGAGAGTTATTATTTCTCCATCATATTTGAAGGATATTTTTGCTGGATAGAGTATTCTTGGCTGAAGGTTTTGTCTTTTAGGATTTTGAATATATCATTCCAGTCTCTCCTAGCCTGTATAGTTTCTGTCAAGAAATCAGCTGAGAGCCTGATAGGGATTCCTTTGTATGTTATTTTGTTTTTTTTGTTTGGCTGCCCTTAATATTTTCCTTTGTCATTGACTTTTGCCAGCTTTGCTTCTATATGCCTTGGAGTTTGTCTTTTCCTGTTTATATGTTTAGGAGATCTATTGACTTCATTCACTATTATTTCCAGCTCTTTCTCCAGGTTTGGGAAGTTTTCAGCTATTATTTCTTTGAACAAACTCTGTGCTCCTTTTTCCCTTTCTTCTCCTTCTGGAATACCTATAATCCTTATGTTACATTTCCTAATTGCATCTGATATTTCTTGAAGAATTTCTTCATTTCTTTTTAGTCTTAGTTCTCTCTCCTCCTCTATCTGGAGCATTTCTCCATTCCTGTCCTCAATAATGCTAATTCTTTCCTCCATATTTTCAGTTCTGTTCTTTAAAGGTTCCAGATTTTCCTTTATCTCATCCATTGTGTTTTTCATCTCCAAGATTTCTGATTGGTTTTTCTTTGTGGTTTCAATCTCTTTTGTGAAGAAATTCCTGAATTCATTGACTTGTCTCTCTGAGTTTTCTTGTAATTCATTGAGTTTTTCTATGATAGCTATTTTGAATTTTCTGTCATTTAGGTCATAGATTTCTGTGTCTTCAGGGTTGGTTTCTGGGTGTTTGTCATTTTCCTCTTGGTCTGGAGATTTAAGATATTTTTTGCACACAGCCTGCAGATTTTGCCTTACTATTTCTCATGGTGAGGATATCTGGTCACAGTTTCCACCTGCTGCCACTGGGTGGAGGTCACGAGCTGTGTGTTCTGAGCTCACTGCAGTCCCTAGGGGGATTGAAGCTCAGGGCATGTGTGGGGAGGGACACTCTCTTTCGCCTGCCCATCCTGGGGGCTTCTTTCTTCTCTTGCTATCTGCTCTCCTGGGGTGCTTGGATGTTGACTGCACTGCCCACAACAGTTCTGTTGTTGCTTCCTTGTGGGAATTTCTCAACAGTCTGTGACAGCACCTGGAGGGTGATAGTTTTCCCACAGAGGGCTGCCCCTCCCTACCCGTCTGTGAGCCATGCTGACCGGCCTTGCCAATCGGGGGTGGGAAGTGTTTCTCCTTACCTCTCCCCCTGTCCTCTGGGGCTTCTCATGCCTCCACCTTCAGATGTACAGCTGCCTGGGTCTCTTGGAAGTCTTTTATGGTGTATGACTGTCCTCTGTTGGTATGCGAATGACGTTTTTGTTGTATCTTAGGGGACAGAGATTCAAAAGGGAAAGCTCACTCTGCCATGATGCTGATGTCACCTCTGGTTGTTTTTTGATCAGCACAGATATGCTTTGATTGGGAATTAATTATATTCCACTGTCAGCCACCCTTTTCTCTGTGGTAAAAGTGACGAGTTCTTTATCTTCAAACATAGACAGCCACCTATTGTATGGTGTTGTGTCCTTCAAATAATATTCTGCCTTCTGAAATAGAAGTCCACTCAGCATGAGCAAGTACCAGCCCCTGGGTGTTTGCCAGTCTGCTCCCTCCACCTGTAGATAACCTGGCCTTGCTCACCTCCACCCAAGGCATGGCATGGCTCACACTGCTTGTGGTTCTAATTCTTTGTTCCAGGGCCATGATGCCTGGCTTCCTGGGTGCTCAAGTCATTATCTTCCCCTTAAGCCCTTTGAGTTGCTTACTCAGAGCTCTAAATAGCTTCTAACCAGGGATGGGTTCAGAGGTCCCCACTGCCTGCTTCCTAGCATGGTTGGGGTGTGGGTCCTCAGGTGTCCCTTCAGTAGTCCCTCTTGGGTGGAAGTGGAAGTTCCTGTCCCTCCCAATACTGAGTTGTGTTGTTTATTCCTTTTGCTCCATCCTGACTCCTACAGGTCCTATTCCCCTCATTCCAGTCCAGAGGAGGAATACAATGCAAGATCATACAATGAGGAGGAGACTTTGGGAATTTCCTCTAAGAGGTAGTAAAGACGGGAAACCTTCCTGAGTCCAGGAGAGTTTAAAGATATTTCTGGAGGACTTCCTGTTCAAGATGCTGAACCAAGTTAATATATTATTTCCTCTCCCACCACTAAAATGACAGTAGAAGGATACAAACAGTGTAATCCCATAAGAAGGAGGACAGTGAGGGGGCAGTGGGTGACAGATTTTAACAGATTTCTGGAAGGCAGAAAGTGCATAAAGAAATGCTGGTTGATGAAGCAGAGAGGACAAACTCCCAGCTCAGAACACATGCAAAGTGGGTATGGGGGAGGAGTGAATGAGATGCTCAGTGGAGTCTGGAGAAGGCCTCAGACTTAGAGATGACAGGTGGGACTTTAGGCTGGCTTAAGACATGAGAGAGTGAGGCTGAAACAGGAGGAACAATTAAAGATCTGTTCAAAAACAGTTGACCCTCACAACTCTCTCTCTTCCCAAATGTGGACAAGATGACAGTCTGGAATTTACCTCCAGAACAAAACAGAAATGATTGCTTAAGAAATTGTGTGAACTCTCTGGGAAGAATTAGGGCAGTGAGTGTGAGTTGGGGCCCCAGAGGAAGGTCCTTCATCTTCAGGAATTTTTGGGGGGACTTGGAGTAATTGCAACTCCCTGATCATTCATGTGGCATGAAGCCTACCAGGTGGTGGCCCCACCCTTGGAAACTGAGCTCCTGGTCAGGCTTCCAATCACTTCATTTGGAAAAAATGAATGGATGACCAAGGATCCCCAAACATTTGAGGAGAATCTGAATTAATCAAGAGATGGAGTGAGGTAATAGAAAAGTTGACTTCAGAGGAAACAGAGGTGATTAGGGAATAGAAGAGAACTTGTAACACACCTCCCCATTCCAAGCATTCACCTTGTCCCTGAACATATCACACTCCCTGAGTGGTGCTGTTGAAGGTCCTCTCTCTTGGCACCATGTGGGAAATCTTCATGTCTTGGTTTGGCATCTAATTTGGGTGTCTGAAATCTATGCTGCAATGTCCAAAATGGTAGCCATTTGCCACATGTGTCTATTTACACTTAAATTTAAACTGATTAAAATTAAACAAAATAAAAAATTCAGTTCCTCAGTTGCACTAGCCACATTTCAAGTGCTCAATAGCCACATGTGGCTAGTTGCTACCATATTGGATAGTGCAGATATAGATCATTTCCATCACTGAAGCAAATTCCACTGGACAATGTTAATCTATAGCATAAGGTTTCAGCTGAAACTTGCATTCTAGCATCATTACATAGATTTATACACACACGAACACACACCAATCACTTCTTCTTTATAAATTATTTGTTATTTTTATATATTTTAAAATTGAGGTATGATTTATGTATAGTAAAATGCATGAATCTTAACCCTACAGCTTGATGAATTTTTAATATGTATATACCACTGTGACTACCACCCAAATTAATATGTGGAATATTTCCATCACTCCAGAAAGTTCCCCTTGTGCCCCTTCACAGTCAATATCCTGTCTCATCCCCTTACCCCTCTCCCAGGTAACCACTGCTCTGAAATCTATCACCATAGATTAGTTTTGCCTATTCTTAGACTCATACACAGGATCATACAATATGTAGTTTTTTTGCATCTGGTTCTTTCTCTCAGCATAGTTTTGTGATTCATTCATGCTGTGCATGTATCAGTAGTTTGCACTATTTTGCTGCTGAATCATGTTCCATTGTATAAAGAGGCCACAATTTGTTTATCTGTTCACCTGTTGGGGACATTTGGGTTGCTTCCTGTTTTTGCCTATAATGAATAAAGACACTGTGGACGTTTGTTCTCAAGTCTTTTTGTGCTATGTCTCTCCCTCTTTAAGGTGACCTTTAGGGATTTTCTGGCTCAGGCATCGTCATCCTATGACTGCAGAACTGACCTGGCCTGGGTTTTCCTGGGAGAGAATTTGAAGGCAAGTTCTTAGCTGAGCCTCTGTCTTCCGGGACAGGTGAGGAGGATGATGAGCGTAAAATTTAGCCAAGAGGAAGACAAAGAACATTTGGAGTAGATTCACTGAAGCCTGAAAAATTGGTTGATGCCTTGAGTGTTGCTTCTGGTGACATTATTTATTTATTAGGGTTTCAGCGTGAAATCATGAGCTTTCATATAAACAAGCTAGAGGGAGCCTCAGGTCCCTTGAGGTCCTTGGGAATGAAATGTGGGTTACTGGACGCCAGTGACGGAAAATTGAGAGCGAAGGGTCTGCTGTTTACTTGCCCCTGGTGCCCTCTGGTTCCTAATCAGCCCCCCTGAGGGATCCTGCACAATTCAGAAGATGACACATTTGATTTCAGGTGGTGTCTGTCAGAGCCATCACGCTGAACTCCGCTCTGGGTAACAGGGCATGGGGAAGACGGTCTCAGGACTTTGCCGAAGGGGCATTCATTTTTTTCTGTGGAGGTTAACTCTGCTGCCCTCATGACCCCTCTCTCCCTGGGGGATACCCGGTGTCCCTCGGTGCCAGCCACAGTGCAGGCTCCCAGACTCTGGGTGGGTTCCCGAGTCTGCCCGGACTCAGTTTCCTGCTTCTCAGTCCTGGGATCCCTGGCAATGCCACCCACCCCGTGAATCTCAGCCTCCATCAGCACAGCCCCTGCCCTAGGTCAGGCCTTGCCCCTTCTCACCTGACCAAGGCATCAGCCTTCTTGAGGGTCTCCTTGCCTCCAGGCCGGCAGCCAGGGTGATCTTTCTAAGACAAAAACTAGCTTTATATCACTTTCTTCATTAATTACTTTAGTGGCTCCCTGTTGCCCACAGGATAAATCTGAACTCCTAGTTATGGCCTAGAAAGCCCTCTGTGATCTGGCCCAAGGTTACCTTTCCAACATCCTTTCTCCCGACCCTCCCACATCCACCCCACACTCTCACGCTGCCAGGACCCTTCTAGCTCTGTCTATGCACCTGGAGCCAGGACTAGCTCGAGGCGAGTGAGCACTTGCTACAGGGGCAAAATTTAAGGGGTGCCCCAAAACTCAGGAGCCAAAATAAGTGATATTTAAAAAGATCAAAATTAAGGCCAAAAAAATCCGTGATGAACAAAATATCAGAAATTACACAGAATCTGACAACGTGGTGCTGAGCCATATTGGAGCCTGAGGCAAAGGGAAAATGCACATTCTTCTATGTTTGTGTTTTTTTAAAGGGTTCATTTAAATATTGAAAAATAGAAAAGTGGGTGTATTAACACTACAATATTATTTTAAGTTTAAATATTTTATTTTTACTCAAACCAGAGTTTATTATAATTTCACTTTCTTGGCTTTCACAGAAGCAAATGCATCAGTAATATTTTCAAAATCTAGCTGTGGAGAAGAGTAGATTTTGCACTAGGCTCCACCCTGGCTCTGCAGGGCACTGTCGTGATGATTTCCTCTTTATCTGGGTACCCCCTTCTCCTGTCTAGGTGGTGTGGGGTGAGGTTAAAGAAAAAGGCTTTGACACTGGGCCACCTTGGTTCTACATCCTGGTCCCACTACTCACTAGCTATGTGATTTTGGGCAAAGTATTTAACTTCTTTGCACCTTAGTTTCTTTATCTCTAGAAGAGATATAATGATAATAGGAGCTCCCTTATTATGACTTTTGTGGGGATTAAATGGGATAGCCCATGTAAAGCACTTAAAAAAATGTGAGGTCCAGAGTCAGTTCTTTTTTAAAAATTTATTTTATTATTTTTTTTGTGAAGAAGACCAGCCCTGAGCTAACACCCGTTGCCAATCCTCGTCTTTTTTGCTGAGAAAGACTGGCCCTGGGCTAACATCCATGCCCATCTTCCTCTACTTTATACGGGATGCTGCCACAGCGTGGCTGACAAGCGGTGCGTCGGTCCGCACCTGGGATCTCAACCTGCGAACCCTGGGCCACTGAAGTGGAGTAGGTGAACTCAACTGCTATGCCACTAGGCTGGCCCCTGGAGTCACTTCTCAAAAGAGTAAAAAGTGAGTTATTACCATCCCCAGGCACGTTCTTACTCAGCCTTCAAGACCCAGCATAAGCCCGAGGAGCCATCTCTGACTATTCTAGGAAGAGCTAGCACTTCCCCCTCCTTGGGGCTCCTGTGAGCCTTGTGCTTCCCTCCAGCATCTCCCTGACCACGTGGCAGTGTCCTCATGTGTTTATCTTCTGTCTCCTCCATTGGACTGTGAGAAGCCCAATACAGTAACCACAGGGTATCTTCTGGAAAACCAAAGCTCAGCCAGGTATGGTGAAGATGCTCCGCCAGCAAGAGTGCCCCGACAATTCCTGGTGCTCAGCTCTGGGCTTGCTCTGCAGTGAAGGAGGAGAAGATCGGATTTCTGTCCCAGGGAGGTCACAGTCTGGGGAAGAATTGACTGACAGGAGGCACAGTGACCTCAAATTACAATCCAGTCTGGAATTCAGCCCCCAAATGGGCTGGGTGGGGGGTAACTAAGGGTCAGGAAGGCCCAGTAGTGGTCTAGAGGAAGAATCTGGCCCTGCCATTATGTAATGGCCATTGTTGTTTCTTGGACACTGTGGAATGAGCCATTCTAAGGAGTCGTGGAGACTTGGAGAGTGACCCTGTGGTCTGAGCAACACCTCAGGCCATACATGGAGGCTCCTGAGTAGGGCTAGTACCTAACTTATGGGCATCTTGATAGTCAAAAAGAGGGGGTGTCCACTGGCTCTAATTTGGGGTTTCCTACATCTTGGGATGTAGGCACAACTCTTCAGCCGAGGAGGCTCCCATCCTACTGGTTCTGCTTCCAGCCTCTGTTGTGGGACCTCTGGGACGGTCTCTTCTCCTTCTCTGTATCAGTCATCTTCCAACAGAGAAACAGAACATGGTAGGATACATATGCCACATATATGTGTATATGAGTATGCATAGATATATGTGTGTGTCTTATTACAAGGAATTGGTTTATGTGATTGGGGTGCTGGCTGGGTAGGCCAAGCCATCGGGAAGGACAGGCTAGGACTCTTAGGCATGAGCTGAAGCTTCTGTCCACAGGTGGAATTTCTTCTTCAGGGAAGACTCAGTTCTGCTCTTAAGGTCTTTCGTCTGATTAAATCAGGCCCACCCAGAGTGTTGAGAATAATCTTTTAAATTTAAAGTCAACTGATTATAGATATTAATCACATCTACAAAATACCCTCTCAGCAACACCTAGATTACTGTTTGATTGAATAACTGGGGGCTAAGGCCTGGCCAAACTGACACATACAACTGACCACCACAGTCCTCAAATTCATTTCCTGGATCTATGGAGGAAGAAGAAACCAATTTAGCCTCTTTGCTCCGGGGTAAACCAAGAGGCAAGGATAAAAAAGGATTCCCATGGGTTGGAACCCATATCTCTGACCCAAATGGCTTACAGCTGGAGGAGGTGACCACAGACTCTCCTCAATAGCTCGGGCAGAAACCACACCCCCGCAAAGCTGTGGACATCCTCAGTCCCACAGACAGGAACCAGCGCCTCCTTCAGGTGGTGGGAAAAGAGTCAGTGGAGCAAAAATGAGAGGAAGCATACACTTCTGGGGCTCCACACGCTGCCAGGGAGCAGGCCCAGAAAGAGTCTCATCCCTGAGCTTGTCTAGTGAGTGGTACGTCCCTCTAACAACCACATGTGGGAGCTACCAGTCTCCTCCATCCATTCCTTCCTCTCTGCTTCCACCCATCCATCCACCTATCTATCTACATTCAGCCCACCCTTCCACCCTCCACCCACCCATCTACCCACCTATCCATCAATCCATTCACCTACTCATCCGTATACCTAACTACCTATGTATCCACCTTTCACCCATCCACCCTCCTATTCATCCATCCACCCCACTATCTATCTATCCACACTCCTATCCATTCATCCAATAGATATTTATAGATATTTACTAAATGCCTACCATGATGCAGGAACCATGCTTGGTGCTGAGGATGCGATGGTGAGAGAAACAGAAACAGCTCCCTTGCTGAGAGAGCTTACTGTCTAGGAGGCAGCCGTTAACACGGACAAACGTGGAACAGCACCTGAGACAAGTGCTCTGAAGGAGCGGTACGGGTGCCGTGAAAAGCTGTAATGGGAGTTTGAACCTAGTCAAGGAGGCAAGGAAAACTCCTCAGCTCGGGCTGAGATCTAAAAGATGAGGAGTGGATGAGAAGTGGTGAAAGCAGAGAAGGAAGAGCCTTACGTGGCGGAAGGAGGAATGCTGAGAACACAGAATGAAAGGCAGCAGGTGTGGCTGGAGTGCGTGCGGGATCTGGGGGAGGTGAGAGGGATGGGGAGGGGCCGTCTGTTCAGGGCCATGTTGGGAAGTTTTAGTCTTTTTCCTGAAAACAATCAAAGCAGTTTAGGGCGGGGGGAGCGAATGATCAAATCTGTGTTTTGAAAAGACAAATTGGAGGGAGGAGAAAGAGGTGAGGTGGGAGACCATACAGGAGGCTGGAGCAGTTGTCCTACAGAGGGTTTTGTTAAAAATGTGATATTGAGTTATTGGGACAAATGTTTTTCCTATATAAGTACAAGCCAAAAATTGTTGTACTGAGAGACACCTGCTGTTCTGTGAGGTTAGAGTGTGGAAAACTGGGAGGTGTGGAATGGGAGCCGTTCCCTGGGGAGCGGTTCTGCGGGCCATGCTGTGTCTGGTTTTGCGTCTGCTCCTTGAAGCAAGGATGTGTCTGATTCAGTCCTGTGCCCCCTGCGCCCAGGCAGGCCAGGCCGGCGTGGATGCCTGCTCACGTGAGCTAACGGCGGGAGGAACGAAGGGTTTAGAAGACCCCACCCGTGCTAGGTCTGTCTGCTCTCAGATCTGTTCCTCCTCTTTCTCTGCTCTGCTCCGTCTGACCCCTACAGGCAGCATTTCCCAGCCTTCTGTGTCAGCGCCTTCCAGGGGGCTCGGCCAGCAAGAAGACTGGGGCGCTTGGAAGAAGGGAGGAAAAGGGATATTTCCCCCCTCCTGCACTGCTTTGGGTGAAGTTTCCAGGAGCCGCTGCACCTCCTTTGTGGGTCCAGCTCCTTCGGGCTGACCCCGGCCGTGTCCCCCCACCTGGTCATGCTCCCTCTCTGTTCCCATGGCGTCGGGGGGGGGGGGTGGTGGCTTCCTGCTGTTGCTCACCTTTTGTTGCCTCACTGTCCTGCTCAGCTTCTCAGCTTTCCCGTCACCCGTGCAACCAAGTCCCTGCATTCAAGTCCTTCTGCCTTTAACAGTCAAATAGGTTCCTTTCCTGGTTAAATCCTGACTAATACACGATTGAACTGCGGACTTGGCTTCTCTGCCCAGGACTTCAGACCTGCTGGGGAATTTCTCACCAAATACAAACTTCTGGGAGAAATTCTTTCAGACACAAATGCGTTGAGGTACCATTTGCACCTAAAAGAAGATACTGCTATTTTTCTGAGAAATGAAAGTATAGATGAATGTGTCGGGGAGATACAATGAGATGAAGTTTTGGGGGAATAAGTAATAATCACAATGACAACTTCCAATTGTGAGACCGCTCGTGTGTGCTGGGTGCCCTGCATACATTCTCACTAACCCTGCGAGGAAGTCGTTTGCTCTTGTTTGACAGACGAGCAAATGGAGGCTGTAAATGGCAGAGCTGAAATTTCAACTCCTGGCCCCACTCCCTCCAAAGCCCACGGCCATTCTGCGTAGCACAGAGAGAAGAACCCTCACAGAGAAATAGTAATGTTTATTAGTTATATATGTAAATATAAATAGATAAACAAATATATACATACACACACACACAAACACACACACATACTGCTAAGAAACTTATTAGACCAGGAGTTGGGATTGTCGAATTCTCAGTGTCTAAGTCACCCGGACGGTCTCTGTGATCCCTGCCTTAGTCTGTCTGGGCTCTTATAGCAAAGCGCCATAGACTGGGTGGCTTATAAACAACAGAATTTACTTCTTACAATTCTGGAGGCTGGAAGTCAGAGATCAGGGTGCTGGCACGGACAGGTTCCGGTGAGGGCCTCTTCTGGTTTCAGACCTCCAACTTCTTGTCCTGTCTGGACTTCTGACCCACAGAGTCCATGAGCATAATAAATGGTCACTGTAAAGACACTAAGGTCTAGGGACTTTGTTCAGTAGCTGGAGCGTGAGATCCACCTGGGGTCCGCGACTGCCCTCCAGCCTCAGACTCGGGGAGGCCTGCCTGCTCCCCTGCAGCTCCCTCTCTTGGGTTTACTTCAGGTATGATCTCCCTTACTGGGTATTCTTACAGTGACCTACCTCCTCCTCCAACCCCCTTACTCAGGCCAACCAGAGGGGCCAGACCGGATACCCTGTACCTGTTCTCTAGCCACACTGAGCCTGGACTCAGACACTCGGTGCTGTTTCATGCCTTTGCATGCATCACTCTCCTGGTCTGGCCAGTTTTTCTCTTTTCTGTACCTCGTAACCTCTCAACCTGGAGAACCCCTACTCACTGAAGTCGTTACCCTTCAGTGACTAATCTAACAGTTTCTTCCTTGTAAAGAAGGCTCCAGAAGTCTCCAGACTCAAATGCCACGGAGTAAAGTCAGGGCTGGGGTGTGGTGGGTGCTGGAGACCATGTGTTTATCTACAGGGCAGCTGTTACCTGGGTCCAGATAATTGTTGTCCCCTTGGATTGTGGACTCAGTGCAGCTAGAACTTCTGATTTTCCAAGACAAGTCTGAATTTTTGTGTAAAATCTCTTGATTTTATAACTTTTAAGCAGACCAAACAAGCCGAGCTGCCTCTGGCCTGGAGGCCACCAGTTTGCAATCCCTACCCTAATCAATTAGCCACCTCCCACCAGAGCGTATTCCCCACAGTGTTTCTAGAGAGCTTTCCAGACTATATAGAGATGATTTTTAAATAATGACCATTTGGCTGTGGACTTCCTGAGGGCAAGGTTGACCTTAGCAGGCTAAGGAGGCCATTTGTTCAGTCAGGTTGGGCTCTGACTCCTGCCTCCTCTCTGATCCTATCGCCCCTCTCGTTTTCTTCCACAGGCTGCGATCCTCTGAAGCCGCTCTCCGCCCTCTGAAAGCCCTCCCTCCTTCCCCCGCCCCCTCCACATTCCTGTTTGGCATCTTGGAGCTTGAGACAGTCAAAAGCCCTTCTGGTTCCAGTGTGTAAATCTCCTCTGAGACGGGTGCCTCTCCAAGCCCATTGGCTTAGCTGAAGCAGGACACTTACGACTGATTATCGCATTACAGCGGTGCTGATGTACAGCACGGATCTCTAAGTTAGATTGCACGACACTGAGAAAATTAGCGCTTCAGAAGTTGTCTGCAGCGTTATGATGCTCCGTCATCAACAGTGTTCCAATATTCTCTTCAGAGGAGCTAACGATGCTGACAAAATGCTTCAAGCTGCCGTTTCCTTCCACACATCCAGATAAAAGGCGGCGCGTCGTGATGCGGGGCACATCGTTTGGTGATGGCAAAACATTATCTTTCCTTTATGAATAATAGAAGACATTTGGCTTGCTCATAATCTTTTAAAACCTGTAGTCATAGTAACATGTGTTTTGCCTGTTAATATGAGATTTTTTTTCCCTCTTAAAGACAACGGCCTATTTTACAATGTGTTTTTGTCACCCCAACGGTGCGATATCCATTAGATTTGCAACTTGACCAAAGTCAGAGATAGAAAAAAAGATTATCTATGCTACTTGTGAGATTCTTGGCTATTGCCCCTCTGGGGTGACATAAAAGCTGGATTCCTTTTGGCCAAAAATTGTAGTTTAGAACAAAAGAGAAAAGTCTCTGATGAAAAGAATCATCAGTGATCATACACAACTTAGCAGGTGGTCTGCCTGCGTTTGCCATTTTCCAAAGGAAAGAACTCAGGTTTTAGGAGAGGTAACCAAATGGAGAAGAAAGCCCATGTGTTTCAGAGCTCAAGGGTGTCCTTGCCTCTCGCGTCAAGGTGGCCCTGCTGTGTGCTTGTGGTGGGAGGGAAGGGGTGTCACACAACGTGGGGCGTAGTCTCTGTTTTTGTAACTGACACACTCCAATGGGGCACGGGGAATTTGTGAGAGTGACCAGGAGGATGTGAGTGCCCAATGTCAGAACGGTTGAAGGAACAGGCGTCAATTAGCTTGGCGAGGGCAGGTGAAGGCTTTCGGAAGACGTGGTGGCCAATTTCTTTTCTCTTTTTAGCTTTATTGAGACATAATTGATAAATAAAATGGTAAGATATTGAAAGTGTACTTCATGATGATTGATGTATATATATACACATTGTGAAAGGACTCCTCCCATTTGTTAATTAACGAAGACGGCCAATTTCAAATATGAGAGACTATTCGGGGGCAGAGGGATTTGACTTGTTCTGCACAGCCCTGAGGGAAAGAACTGGTGTCTATGGATGGGAAGACACCAAAAGGAGGCACATTTCAGTCCAGTCTGGGACAGAGCTTTCTCCTTGTTGTTGCCCAGAGAGGGGATGGAATACAGGAGTAGTTATGGTGCCTGGGGTCGGCTTCCCTGGGACGCAACTCTGAGATGTATTGATGAATGTGCTGGTTTATAAGGACGTGCCCTTGTGATCAATACCTGTGGGGGAGGGGCACAGGAAGTCTGACTGGGCAGAGGGAGGAGTTGAGCTGTGACAAGCTACGGCAGAGGCTGCAGCTGATCCCACAGGGAGCCTTGAAGCAAGGATGGCCCTTTAGCACCATCCTGAATTGAGGCAAGGGAGCTGGCCCTTTAGAATCTTACACTGACCGGTCAGTAGATGCACTGTCCCCTGAGGAGGGCGATGACCTTAGATGAGGCTGCTCTCTTCGGCTGAGGGCAATTCCAGGAGGACAACCCAGCTGAGAGTCATCAGCCACCAGTGTTCCTGGAAGCCGGGGGAATGAGTGCCTTGGGCCTGAAGGGAGATCTGGGCAGCAAACCACAGCATCCACTACAGATGGCTGCTTGATGGAGACGTTGTGACCTCTCCATCTGGTGACTTCTAAAGATCCTCCCAGTGTTCACATTCTACAAGAAAATATTATAAAGTCTGTAGAAGATCCCATTCATTCCCCATGGGGCCTCCAGCATGGGTCCTGGATGGAGTCACAAGTACTATTTGCTTAGCTTCTAGCTTAAAGCTCTTGGCTCCTGGGCAGCATTTGACCAATAGTCCTTGGTTCCAGAAAGAACAGTTCATTCATTCAAATAATATTATTGAGTGCCTTCCTTTAGGAGTTAGAAACACAAGTATGAACAAAATCCTACCCCTGATGGGGTTACAGTCTAATGGGAGAGACAGAAAACAATAAACAAAACAATCCTGGTAAGGGGATGTAGAATGATTGAGCACACATACCCAAAGAGGGAAGTAGTGATACTGGAACAGTCTAAATGCTATAAGGGAGCTATGTTTATAAAGATATGGGGAACAGAGCTCTAGGCAGGAGGAATAGCAAGTGCAAAGGTCCTGAGGCAGGAGTAACCTGGTGTTTTCAAGAAGACTTGTTTAGCTAAGTAGAGTAGGGGAAGATGAACCTGAGTTTTCTGCAGGTCACCTGCTTCGTAGTTACATTTGGGGATATAGAGGGCATTTTCAGTGCTGATGGTCAAATAATGCATGGCTTTCATGAGAGAAGACCTCAGTTCTGTTGTAGGGTGCTGACATGAGACCGTCTTTGGAAGTGGAATCTCAGCTGATGTGGTTTGTTTCCTTATCTGAAAAGTTGGGATGATTGCGGTACTCACCTCCAAGGGTTGTTGTGAGGATCACAGGCTGTGATGCATGGAAGTGCTTACCTTAGTGCCCGACTCATATTAAGTGCTCAGTAAATGCTAGCTCTTATCGTGCTGCTAAATCCAGAGAGCTGAAGAACTGGGGTTTAAACCTGAGATCTAAAATTCTATTCAAGTCCTTTCTCTATGCCATCTCTCTCTCTCTCACTCTCAGTCTTAATCTTTGTCTCTCTGTCTCTACCTCTGTCTCAGTCTCTTTCTCTGTGTATG
Source organism: Tapirus indicus (assembly GCA_031878705.1). Lineage (NCBI taxonomy): Eukaryota > Metazoa > Chordata > Mammalia > Perissodactyla > Tapiridae > Tapirus > Tapirus indicus. The sequence goes on from CM062932.1 coordinate 12,395,331, forward strand.
TCTCTTGGTCCGTGTGACTCTGTACTCTATCTCTGCTTGTCTGTCTGTCTGTCTCTGTCCCTCACTCTGTCTTTTGGTGTTTCTCTCTAACTTTTTCTTTTTCTCTCTGTTTCTCTGTCTTTCACTCTGTTTCTTTCTCCTACTCCCTCTCTCAGTCTCTCTCCTTCCTTGCTTTCGAGACGGAGAGCCCAGCCGAGCTCCCATAGGCCCAGAGCAGGCAGCTCTCCATGGTGCTGATGGGGATGCCAGGTCCAGGCCTCCATCCCTCATTAAGGAACAGAGATGGATGGCAGTGGTTTTTCTTGAGCAACCAGTCAGCAGGGACTCCCCATCTGCTGATGCAGGTAGAGGGACTTCCCTTAATGGGACCCGCTTCCCTAGAGCACACAAGACCCCCCTGTGGCCATGAGAGAAGGTACCTTTCTGCCCCCTTCCCAGAAACACACTTAATCCTGTCTTGTACATGCCCATGCAGCCTCCACAGGGGACTGGAGCAGCAGGCCCTTCCTGGTCTCTGGACTGTGGTGAAGCAGATTGGAAGCAGATTTATTTCTCCTGCTCTAGTGGCGCATAGCAGCTCCCTGGTGAGGGAACCAGGGGCTGGCCTTCTGGAAGCATGGACACTTTCTGCACGGAAACCCTCCTCAAGGAGAATGGTGGCAAAAAGCTATGCCACTTTACCCCTCAAAGAAGCTTTCCTTAACATCACCTAGAGTGAATTAAGTGACGAGGGCCTTGGGATTTCATCTCTCCTGGTCCCTTTAAGCAGGTGACGGGTGGGGGGAGGGCTCAGGGCTTGGGGGAAGGGAGGAAGTGCTCTGAGAAGGGGACATGTGATCACGGAACTTAAAGGAGCCATGCATAGATTTCAGTCCTGGTCCCACCACTAACTCTGTGAGACCTTGGGCACAGGGTTGATCAGTTTTCCCATCTGAAACTGGGAGCAAAAAATATCTGCTTCAGGGACCGGCCTGGTGGCATGTTGGTTAAGTTCACACGCTCTGCTTCAGCGGCCTGAGGTTCACAGGTTCGGATCCCAGGCACGGACCTATGCACTGCTTGTCAAGCCATGCTGTGGCGGCGTTCCACGTACAAAATGGGAGAACATGGGCACGGATGTTAGCTCAGGGCTAATCTTCCTCAGCAAAAAGAGGAGGACTGGCAATGCAGCTCAGAGCCAGTCTTCCTCACTATATATATATATATATATATATGTGTCTGCTTCAGTTTCCTCATAGAATCATTGTGAGGATCAAACAGAAAACAAGATGAGAGAATCTGGAAGCTAAGTGTTGTGTGCGTTCCAATAGCTCACATTTTTTGAGTGCTTTCTACGGCCAGACTCTGTGCTAAGCACTTTACTTGCCTCATCTCATGTAATGCTTAACATCTTTTTTTTTTTGTGGGGAAGACCAGCCCTGAGCTAACATCTGTTGCCAATCTTCCCATTTTTGCTGAGGAAGACTGGCCCTGGGCTAACATCCGTGCCCATCTTCCTCTACTTTATATGGGATGCCACCACGGCATGGCTGACAGGCAGTGCGTCTGCGGGCGCCCGGGATCCGAACTCGCGAACCCTGGGTTGCCAAGCGCGAACTAAACCACTGTGCCACCAGGCAGCCCCCCAATGCTTAACATCTTAACGAGGTAGTTACTACTGTTGTCCCATTTAAAGGATGAGGAAACTGAGGCCCCTGAGGAGTTATGTGGCCTGCCCAAGGTCACTCAGCTAGTGAGATTGAGCTGGGAAATGAACCTAGATCTGTTTGACTTCAAAATTCTTGTCTCTTTCTTTGTGTCCTTCTCCCATCCCTGTCTTGGAAGGTAAGCTGTGGCTAATATCCCTACAGCCCAATGATCCTGATAGGCTAACTGAGACCGAGGCAGATGGCAGGGCTTGAGTTGGCAGATCCATCCTGAGATATCCAAGAGGCTGACCTTGGACACACCAGAGGGCACTTGGGGGAAGAGGATTTGGAGTTCCTTACCTCAGGGAGGGCGCCATCTGCTCTGTGCTCTTTCAGATCCATTACCTTCAAAATTTGTGACTTTCACAAACACTTCTGGGGAGCAGAGGTTAAGGACACCAGGTGTCTGCTGCCTTATCTGTCTAGAGAGAGCAGAGTTGTGCCTGAAAAAGATGCTTCTTGGAGTCCAGGAGGCATGTCTCATTGGCAACAAGGACCCAGCCTGAGGATTCTGCAGACAGCTGGAGCCCTTCCTCCACCTTCTTCTATCTGCATCCTCACCTTCCTGCTCCAAGCCACAGTCACCAACTGATGGCCCTTGTTTCTATTTTGAAGAAACCATATGCTTTTAAAGTCTCAGGTTCAAACTCTAAGCAGGCCCTTCTGGGTGGGACAGATGAATCAGTTGGACCAGGGGAAACTAATCAGAGAAGGGTTCTGAAGTGAGTTGAATTTAGTTTCTATAACCGGGATGTCCACTTTCATAAGTGTGGGTGTGAATTTGGTCACATTTCATATTTTCAAATCAAAATGGGTTTAGCCCCTCCTTCCCAACTTGCCATATTTTTAAAAAGCTCAGCGAATCTCTTGGGGCTTTTGGATTATTAAAAAACCCTTGAGATGTACTCTGTCCAAAACGGTCAGTCTGGCTTCCATATGCTTGTGCTGGTAGAACTGGGAAACATGACCAGTCCACCAGCAGGCAGGCTGGGTTTCAGCTGCTGTTGACGCTGTTGCTGCCACACAGGAGGGTTATTGAAAACCGGTCCAGCACGATGTGATGATCTCCTGCTCACCTGTGCTGCTGCACCTGCCAGTTCAGATCCCTGCACTGATGAAGTTGTTTTGGGGACCATGATCCTTTCTCCCCAGTGTTACCCTTGGCTCAGGACACTCCACAGTGGGACTCCTGAGCCAACACTTCCCTGCTTCACACTTGGGTTCCCAGCCACAGCCCTGTCATATGCTGGGCTGGCGATGGTCTGCCATCCTCAGTCAAGCATGGAGCCAAGGCCAACTTTCTCTTATATTAGCTTGGGCTGCCTCTCCAGACCTCCCTTTCCTTTAGGGTGGTTCTTAGCCCTGCAGTGTCACTTCTTGTTGATCAACCTCAGACAGCATCACCGAAGTCCCTCAGAGATTCCAATAGGTTTGAGCTTCTCACTGGCATATTTGCTGAGAAGCTGCCCGAGGACCCACTCTCTAAGACTCTTCCTGCTTGCCAAGCAGTATTGGCAGGAGCAGCCAATAGTTTGGCCAGAAAAATGTCCAGTTGCAGCCCTTCCCTGAAAGGTAAATGGGCGACTGCTTATTGTTTTATGTGGGGACCAGGGGATTTCTCCCAGAACAATTCACCCACCTGGAGAAGTAACTGCAACGTGTAAATTTCACTCCCAGAAGTGTTTGAATTCTGCCTAACCAGGTATCCCGTTGTACTGACGAGAAACCAGGAAGAAGCTCTCGCCCTTCAAGCCTCCTTTTTCCTGCTCTGACAGGTTCCTGAGCCTGGGGCCTGAGTCTTGTTTAAGTGTCAGGTTTGGTTTCTGCTCCAAGTTCTGGTGAAAAGCTTGGTCCTCTACCCGCTTCCTGCAAAGGAGCCTTGTTTTGGGAGACAAGGAGACTGTGGAGTGTGGATGAGTGTGTATATTTGTGTGGATGTGTAGGTGTGTCTTGCTTGTTTCCCATCAGATTGACTCTGGTCTGGGGGTGGGGTGGGCGGAGAATCTTTTTTTTTTTAACTTTTTAATATTTTTATTTATTTATTTATTTTGTGAGGAAGACCAGCGCTGAGCTAACGTCCATTGCCAATCCTCCTCTTTTTGCTGAGGAAGACTGGCCCTGGGCTAACATCCGTGCCCATCTTCCTCCACTTTATATGGGACGCCACCACAGCATGGCTTGACAAGTGGTGCATTTGTCCGTGCCTGGGATCCGAACCTGCACAACCCGGGCTGCCAAAGTGCGAACTAAACCGCTGCGCCACCGGGCTGGCCCCACTTTCTTATATTTTTAAATAAAACTTTTATTTTGGAGTAATTGTAGATTTATATAAAAGATGCAAAGACAGTACAGGGAGTTCCTGTATCCTCTTCACCCACTTCATCTGATCTTAACATGTTACATAACTAAATACTTTTTGTCAGAACTAAGAAATTAACATTGGCACAATGCTATTAACTAAACTACAGACTTCGTTCGGATTTCTCCAGTTTTTCTACTAACGCCCTTCTTTGTTCTGGAACCCATTCCAGGGTACCACATTGTATTTAGGAAAAGCATCTGTTTTTCTCCCTGTGCCCCTGAGTCCCACCCAAGGCTGGGCACGGAACAGGCTGTGTGGGACTGAATGAATGAATGAGTGAATAAATGAATGAAATGCTAACAAAGGACAGCACTTCCACCCTGATTAGATGCTCCTAGGATCCACGGCTGTGTCCTCTACACGTACTGGGAGACCCCAGTGGTTCACTGAGGCCCAACCACCTGAGGCCTGTTCAACCCTGCTGCTGAGACAGCCCCCCAGCTCTTGTCTTGGATCATCCTGTCCCTGTCATCCTGTCTGCTCTGCCAGGCTGCGAATAATAGTCCAAGCACCGATTTCGCACCGTTCCACCCCACGCCTGTGGGAGAGTGCTGCATTCGTGTGGATGTGTGGGTGTGCCTGATACAGGAGGAGCTGGAAAGATGGGCACATTCTTACAGTATTGAGAAGCAGTCACAGACTCTGGATTTGCTGCAGGGGTGGTCAGCATCCTCTTCGGCCTCTTGAATTCCCTTTATTTCTGTATTGCTCAGGGCCCAATCATAGAAGCAGAAACATGTTAGTTTTATAGAATAAGGGATAAATTATAGGAAGGAGACTTTATGCAGTTAAGACCTCCATGTCAGGTCATTGCTTCTGTGCCTGGGGTTGGGTCTGAAGTCACTTTAATTCAGCAGGGCTGACTGGTAGAAAGGAAATCTGGGTGTGAACTTGTGGAGAACAGAGAGAAGCTGCAAACCAGGAAGACAACAGGAACCAGGGGTGTGCCAGATCTGGCTTGTGCAGGCTTGTGAGAGCTAATTATTAAATTTTAAGGAATTGTGTGATCTGGCCTTTAAGCACAGCCATTCTTAAAAACTAAATTATGTAAACTTGCAATTAAATAAATGACATTAAAAACAAAGTTAATAAATACAACTCATTACTTTCTAATTATTTTGCTGTCTTATTATTACCTATGCTCTAGAGGTTATTTACATCGATCATGTCTGTGTGGTGGAAACACTATGTAATCGTGTGCTAGTGACACATCTTCCCAGCTCCTTGTTCAGTGATGTCACATTGGTAGCTTTAAATCAGCCCCGTGGGAGTATTTATACCATAGAAATTGACAAATGTTACAAATTGGGCCTTGACTTATTATTTTGTTGATTGTCTAGACTTAAGAAGGTGATGAAGAAAACGTTAATAAAGCAAATTAAACTTAACAAATGTGTAATATTTGTAGCAGTTACATTGTGAATAAAGGAAATATTCTTCTGGCGTTCAAAACTATTTCAATTTAACAAAGAAGTAGCTTTCAACATTGATGAACAGGGGAAATTCTAACACATGCCTTCCTTGTTTCACTTTCGTCTTACTCATTGTCATAAACAAAAGTACCAACCAACATTCACAGTGAAACTGCACCTGAGAGTTGGTGGTCAAACACTTACCAGCACACAATTGACTGTGTCTGCTTCTCATGGCCTCCAATCTTGACGACGCAGGCGACTGGAGAAGAAGCTGGCATCCTTTATTGCAGAGTGGAATATCACACCTGGCCCAAGACTCAGAGAAATCGAAGGAAAAGACCCAGCAGGAGCTGGAGGAGGTAAACCAGGTGTTCCCCCACACCTGCAACTTGAGCCGGTGGTAGAGAGACATTGCGTATGAACCGCAGCACTGCTTGGGGTCTCTCACTGACCTTCGGAGAGTAATGGCTGGTGCTTCATTTCTGCCTCCCAAATCTGGGGCAAATTTCTCTTGGGGTCATCCTGGGAGCATGCAAGAGAGGGAATTCTGAGAACTGTAGTTCCAGCTGCGCTAAGTTCCATAGCCCACACCTTCCCTGTCTCCGGGACATGATGTGAAGCCCGGGTGTGAACTTCACCAGTGACACAGCTGTCCCTGGGCCTGGTGGGTTCCAGAGCTGGCTGTCGTCAGTGTGCAGGTGGCGACATGAGCACATCCAACAGCCAGGATCAGGGCTATGCGAGATGGGCCTGCTGTGCCAACACTCTGCTTTTGTCATCAGTCCAGAACCTGGAGGTGGGCCATTCTGGGAACTGGGCTTCTATGGGAACAAATGGAATGACCCATATTAAGAGGCATCCAAATAGTCTTTTTTGGGGCACACTGTGTTAATTACCATGGTAGGTATGACAAAGCGTCTGAGCTGAAGTGGTGAAGGGGCTGGAAGGAGAAACCATGAAGAACTTCCTTCAGCAGAGAGCCTGGGGATGAGCCAGCGCAGGCCCCCTTGGTGGGCTGTCTGGGTACCGCTGTCAGGGGAGAGGCAGGGGGCTCACGGAAACACATTGACATTCTGGCTTTGTGAGCACGTGCCCCGAATCCTCCTGATGTGCTGGCTTCCAGGTTGTTTGCTGGCACCTGCCAGGGCTTCCGTGGGCCCCGCCTGCTTTTGCCAACCAGGAGGGTGTTAGATTCAGGGCTGTCAAGGGCCAGGTCTTCATTTGCTTGGCTGTGAGCTCAGTCAGATGAGCCAATGTCTGCTCTGGAGTCTGAGTTGGGGGCTGAGCTAGAGGCTTCAGTCAAGCACGACCTTGGCCAGCTGGTCCCCTGGCTGGTGCCTGAGCCAGCCAAGCTAAGGGTGGGTGAGATAGTGGCAGAGGGGCCCTGGAATGGGTGGAAAAGGGGACAGGAAGGATTGGTCCAGCCAACCAACGTGATCACGTCCTGGATGTGTCTCACTTTCCCCCTCATTGACTGCGAACTAGAAACTCCCCCCCGGTGCTCCTTGAGGCCCTCGTGTTGCACGTCAAGTGGTGACGTGAGTAACACAGGCCCTTGGCACTTGCCCCACGGCAGGTGCTTCCTCACCAGCATGGCCACGTGGGCCAGTCAAAATGGGGCTGCTGGAGGCACGGGCAGAGGTGCTGCCTTCGGCCTGCCAAGCTCACTCCTCTCAGTCCCAGGGCTCCTGCACCTGCCACCTGCCATGACCCATGTCCCTGGATGACTTGGCTTCCAACCTGCTGTAATCCTCTTGTTCTGACTCTTGCTCTGGGGCTCCAACAATACTTTTCTTTTTCTGATGGACTCTGGGCTTGGCTTCTGGTGCTTGCTCTGTGCACAAACCTTCAGCTGAGTACTCTGGGCCAGGCTGCCAGCATGCTCAGCCCTGCTTGGTTTTGCCACTGGAGGATGGTCCTCAGAACACAAAGACCTTTCTGACAATCCCGGTGCTGCTGTCTGACCAGGCTGACATTCTCATTAGGACAGGCAGGGACTCATTTGTCACGTGAGGATGGGGTAATGTAGGGAGTGAGTGCCCTTTAAGAAGGCAAAGAACAGTCTCGTTTATATACAGCTGCTTTGGCCTGCAGTCCCATCCGCTCCCTTCTTTCCTTCCTCTTGTCATCTATCCTCTTCTCCATGATGCAAAGATGGTGAGACTGGAGTGTCATGAGATGGCATTATGATCAGAGGACCCAGGAGCTTCATTTTGTCCTTAAGACTCCCAAGGTCATCCAAAGGCTCTTTCATGCACAAGTTTGTTGTTTTCTGCTGGCTGTTGGCTGGGGACTCAGTTCGTTTCCACATGGTCTCTCTGTGCAGGCTAGTTTGAGCTTCCTCATAGCATCATGGCCAGCCAGCTTCTCCATAGCGAGAGTTCTCAAAACAGTGAACCAGGTGGAAGCTCTCTCGTTCCTATGACCAGCCTCAGAAATCACACAGCATCACTTCTGCTGAACTCTATTGGTTGGAACATTCCCAAACCTGACAGGTTTCGGGGTGGGGGGGTGGCAGCTCATAGATCTCACCTGTCAGTGGGAGAACTATTAAAGTTGCACAAGGGGCATGTGAGGTGACAGATATTGTTGCATTATTTAGGAAAATACCATCTGCCACAGAGGCAAAGTAACCCTTTTTTAAGCAGATGAGTTTTTGACGCCCAAACCTTGATGCAGAATTCAAGGGAACCGACTGCACTCTGCGGACGGCTTCTTTCTTCTAACCTTCTCAGAACTGAACAGTCTCAGACCCGAGGCCAGAGGGTCAGGCTGTCTGTTTCATCCCTTAATGCTCAAACCCAAATCTTAAATCTTCTTGTTACAATGCAAGGAAAAGCCAGCATCAGGGGGAGTGGATCTAGAGAGCAAGAGAAAGAGAGGATTTCTTCTAAGTCTAAGGGCATAAGTGACCCAGGCTGTCCTCCCCCTGCCCTTCCAGGCCTGGGCAGTGGCCCTAGGCCTGACTGCTTACATTCGTCAGGGTTCTCCAGAGAAACAGAACATATATATATACACCTAGATATATGTATATGCGAACAATAATAATTATGAATAATAATAAATAATAATGATGATTATTATTACAGATCTTCCTTTATTTACAATGGGGTTATATCCCAATAAACCCATCATAAGTTGAAAACATCATAAGTCAAAAATGCATTTACTACACCTAACCTAACGAACAACATGGCTTAGCCTCGCCGACCTTAAGCACGCTCAGAACACTTCCATTCGCCTGCGGTTGGGCAGAATCATCTAACACAAAGCCTACTTTATAATAAAATGTTGACTATCTCATGTAATTTATTGAACACTCTGTTGAAAGTGAAAAACAGAATCGTGCGGGCACAGAATGGTTGTGAGTGATCGGTTGTTCACCCTCACGACCGTGTGGCTGTCTGGGAACTGAGGCTTGCTGCCACCGCCCAGCATCACCAGAGCGTATCACACTGCACATTGCCAGCCTGGAAAAAGATCAAAATCCAAATTCGAAGCACAGTTTCTACTGAATAGCGCTTTTGTGCCATTGCAGAGTCGAAAAATCGTAGTAAGTCAAACTGTGGTAAATCGGGGACCGTCTGTATAAGGAATTGGCTCATGGGGTTATGGAGGCTGGAGTCCCAAGCCCAAGATCTTCAGAGTGAGTCGGTAAGCTGGAGTTGCAGGAGAGCCGCTGGTTCAGTTCCAGGCTGAATCTGGAGGTCTGAGATCCAGGAAGAGCCAACATTTCAGTTCAAGTCAGGAAAAATCCCCAGTTTGAAGGCAGTCAGGCAGGAGGAACTGTCTCTTACTCAGGGGAGGCTCAGTTTTTTTTTTTTTTTTGGTGAGGAAGATTCACCCTGAGCTAACATCTGTGCCAATCTTCCTCTATTTTATATGTGGGACGCCACCACAGCATGGCTTGATGAGCAGTGTGTAGGTCCACGCCCAGGATCCGAACCCAAGAGGCCTGGGCTGCCGAAGTGGAGTGCATGAACTTGACCACTATGCCACCGGGCCGGCCCCTGAGGTTCAGTCTTTTTGTTCTGTTCAGGCCCAACTGATTGGATGAGGCCGACCCACACTGGGGAGGGCAATCTGCTTGACCCGATCTACTGATTTAAATGTTCATCTCATCCAAGAAAACCCTCACAGAGACACCCAGAAGAATGTTTGACCAAATAGCTGGGCTCCCCGGGGCCCAGTCAAGTTGACACGTGAAATTAACCATTACAGTGCTGTGTAGGAGTGGGGTTTAAAGAGCAGACGCTAGTTGGCTGATAGGAAAGAGAAGCTTTTCAATCCATTGAAAATCCTGTCCCTAGAAAAATCAGTTCAATCAGTGTCCTGAAATCTAATTAACCAGACCATGCCTCTTCCTCCTTAGAGAGTGAACTTTCTTCCTTCTTGCGTTTGATCCAGATTCATCCTTGTGGGGAGAGAGGGATAAGGAAGGAGGAGCTTTAGGCATTCTGGAAGGCAGACTCCATTCATTTGCTGAGGACCGAGCCAGGCCATGTGTTGGGCGCTGGGGACCATGAGTTGGTTCTGACCAGTGCCCCTTTGAGGAGCTCAAGTCTAAGGGGGAAGAGAGGTGTGGCTGGGAAGTAGACAGAGATAATGGCCTCCGGGCTCCCCTATCCAGGCAGTCCTCCAAATGGCCACCAGCTTATCTTACCGCACTGTACTCCTTCGGAAATAGCCATGGCCCTTCACTTGACCCTCAGCTACTTGTCTAACCACTCACCAGTGTCCCTCCACTTTCCTGGCTCCCCCAGCTCCAGTCTGCTCTCTAGGCTACCCTGGCCTAGAGAGTCCTTTCTGCCCCTCTCTGCCTACCGAGGTCCTCTTGTTTTCCCAGATCCAGTTCCAGCACAGCCTCCTCCACAAAACCCTCCTGTTCATAGCAAAACTATTGCCCTTTTTGTTTCCTTCCCACATCATGCAGCTTGTATCTTTATTTATCGTTGTTGATGGCAATAGCCCCATTCACAGAGAATACAACGTGTGGCGGGCACCGTGCCAACACTCCATGGGCGTTATTTCCATTAATCTTTTCACCAACCTGGAAGCAGGTGTTCCAATCTCCTTTTCACAGATGAGGAGATGGAAGCTCAGACAGGTTCAACGTGATGTTCCCAAGGTCACACAGTAAGTGGCAGAGCTGGAATTTGAACTGAGGCTACCGTTAACCTCTAAGACATATTGCCTGCCTGTTTAGCATAAGTGGGGGCTCCGTGAATGTCAGTTCCCTGGGCTAAGATGGGAGAGGAAGTAGGAGAGTCAGGGATTCTGTGGGTCTGTGTGAGTGCGGGTTTTTCAGAAGGTGGTAGGACAGTAGCCCTGTGGGCTGCGTCCCCAGGAGAGGGCTGGGTCTTTCTGAGCATCAGTCAGCCAGGGGGCTGCTCAGCTGAAGAGCGAACAGGACCTGCCCCAGCTGTTGAAAGAAACCAGCCCCCTGCATTTGGTGTAGAAATGGCTCCCAGGCACAACTCCACCTCCCACCTCCTCAGACTCAGACAGGAAGGCTGTCAGCCTCCTCTTGTCACGTCTCACTGAACGACAGCAGTGACATGTACGTGGGAGGCACTGAAGCAGGGGATCCCTTAATAGATCAGGACCCTCTCAGCCCTGAGGCTTGATATCCACTCTTTGGGGGGACAGTGTCAATGCATGAGAACGCGTCAGCCTCCGCGGGGCCAGATGAGGGTGAGGAGAGGGAGGCACTGCAAAATTTAAGAAGGCACCCAAAACCTCAGTAACCAAGATAAATGGTATTTTAATGCGATATTTGAAAACCCAAATTAATGCAAAACATCCATGATGAAAAAATATCAACATTTTAAATCAGGATGGATCAGTAGGATGGAAGGGCTTTTCCCGGCGTCTGAGGGACACAGCTGTGTGGTCTAATGCACGGGTCAGCTGGCCTCCCACAGCTCTGAGTCTCCAGGGAACTGTGACCTTCTCCTGTGCGTGTCTCCCTGATCCAGTGGAACCAGACTGCATTTTATCACTCATTCACTTGCTCACTCAATGAGCATCTATGGAGCATTTTGCTATGCAGATAAGCATATCATTTGAAAATAATGACAAATTTATACTTTTAGTTTCCTTTCCACTCATCTCTCTCTCTCCCCCTCTCTCATTAGCTAGACTTCCAGTACAACTCTGAATAGTGCTGCCAATAGCAGGCACTCTTGTCTTTTTCCTAATTTGATTGGGAAGGAACCTGAAATTTCATCATTAAGTATAACATTTACTGGAAGTTTTTGGTGTGTACACTTAGGTTGTGGAAATTACATTCTATTTGTGTTTTGCTAAGAGTTTCCTTCCTTTTTAAAAATCATGCATGGGTGTTGAATGGTATTGAATGCTTTTTGTGCATCTTTTGGTATGATCATATAATATTTTCTCCTTAATCTGCTAATATGTTGAATTATATAAACTGTTTTCCTGTTATTGAGCTACTGTTGCATTCCTGGGATAAGCTCTATTTAGTTATATTGTATTTGATATATCGCTGGAATGGATTTGTCCCTATTTTATTTAGTTTTTTTTTAATCCATGTTAACAAACACATTTGAAGTATAATTTTCTTTTTAATACTGTCCTCGTCTGGTTTTGGTAGCAGGATCACACAGCCTCACAAAATGAGGTCAGTTCTCCCCATCCCCCAATTCTCTGAAACAGCTTGTGTAAAATGGGATTACTGTCTCTTGTGGGTTTTCTAAAACTTGCTTCTGTAACTGGGCTTGGTGTCTTTGGGAAGGGGAAGATTTTTGACTACTTATTATATTCTTAAAACATTGGTTTATTCAAGTTTTGTATTTCTTTTTCAGCCAATTTTCATAATTTATGTTTTTTATAGAAAACTGTCCATGTCATTCCTGTCTTGAAGTTGTTCATAGTATTTTTAAGATTTCAAGTCTTTATTCTATCTTTTTTCCTGTTTTGAGGTTTGTCTCTTTTGTTAATCTTTTATTTATTTATTTATTGTGAGGAAGACGAGCCCTGAGCTAACATCCGTTGCCAATCCTCCTCTTTTTCCTGAGGAAGACTGGCCCTGGGCTAACATCTGTGCCCATCTTCCTGCACTTTATATGGGACGCCGCCACAGCGTGGCTGACAAGCAGTGCATCGGTGGGCGCCCGGGATCTGAACCTGCGAACCCCGGGCAGCTGAAGGGAGCACGGGAACTTAACCACTACGCCACCTGGCCGGCCTCTTTTGTTCGTCTTTTAAAAGAGTCAAGTTTTGGCTTAATCATCTCTAGTACTTTCTCAATTTCATTAATTTCTGCTGTCATCTTTCTTATTTCCTTTATTCGATGTGGATTTTCTTTCCCTGGCTTCTTGAGTGACACAAGGAACTCATTTACTTTTAATCTTTCTTGATTTTTAATAAATACATTGAAGGCTACATTTTTCCTCTAGGTACGACTTTAATCTTGTCCCACAAATTTTACATGAAGTATAGTCACTGTCATTTGCTTCTAAATATTTCATAAATTTCTACTGTGAATTTCTTTTTAATCCATGTTATTCAGGAGCATGTTTCTTCTTTTCCAAATGCATTTAAAAACTACTTTTGTTGTTGAATTCTAATATAATTGCATTGGTTGAAGAACATAGTGTGTGACATGGATTCTTTCCAATTTGTCCATACTATCTTTGTTACCTAGCGCACAGTCAATTTTTATAATGTGCTTTGTGTGCCTGAAAAAGAATTGATATTCCATACTTATTGGGAGCAGGTTTCCAGATTTGTCTATTAGATCAATCTTTTAATTATGTGGCTCAAATAATCTATACCCTTACTGCTTGATCTATTTGTTTCTGGGGAGGTGACTTTTCTTCTGTGATTGGATATTTGTCAATATCTCCTGGTAAGTCTTCCAGTTTTTGTTTTATATGTTTTGAGACAGCATATTTAGATGCATAGAAGTTCACGATTGTTATATCCCTTTGGTGGAGTGTGTTCTTTTTACCATTATGCATTGTCCCTCTCTATTTCTCTTATTGCCTCAAATTCTGTCTCATGTTAGTTTTGCTACATAGCTTTCCTTTAATATTTGCCTGGTGTGGGTTTTTTTGTGTCTTTATTTCAAATTTTCTCTGTCACTTGTAAACAACCTGTGGTCAGATTTTTAAAAATCAAATATGATGGTCTGTTCTGGAACAGATGAGTTTGAGCTATAGACATTTTTTGGGGTGATTACTAGTATATTTATGCCTAGCATCTTATTTTGTGTTTTTCTTTACTTTTATTTTTCTACCTTTTAAGCTGTTGTTAGGTTGATAAAATTTTCCTTTTTCCAGTTCTCCCTACTTCTGCTGACTCAGCAACTATAAATTTTGGTACTATTCTTTTAATAATGACTTTTCTATTTTTAGCATTTCTATGTTACTATTAATTTTTAAAATAAAGTCAAATATTCATTATTTCCATTCTCCTTCAGATAAGACCTTTGCATACCACAGAAGCTCCATATCTCTTGGTATAGACATTATTATTATTAAGTAATTATATTGTAATTAAAATAGCATTATTTAGCAATTAATTAAATTTATGAACATATTTTACCAATTTCCAAGTTCACCTTTGATTTTACTTTTCTTCTTGCTAGAGTACAATCTTTCCAACTTCTTTCGGTTAGGGTCCCTGGGTGGTAAACACTTCATCTTTTGTTTTTTTGTTGTTGTTGTTGAGGAAAATTGGCCCTGAGCTAACATCCATTGTCAATCTTCCTCTTTTTGCTGGGGAAGACTAGCCTTAAGCTAACATCTGTGCCCATCTTCCTCTATTAAAAAATAGAGGGACACTGCCACAGCATGGCTTGATGAGCGGTGCATAGGTCCACACCATGCCCGGGATCTGAACCTGTGAACCCCAGGCCACCAAAGCGGAGCATGCGAACTTAACCACTGCACCACTGGACCGGCCCCAAAACTTTGTCTTCTATGTTTAAAAATATCTTGATTTCACTTTCAGCCTTGAATGATAGTTTAGATGGGGATGTAATTCTAGACTGCCTGTTATTTTTGCTCAGCTCTTTGAAGACATAACTCCATTGCTTTCTATCCTCTATCGTGATCATGAGAAGCCTGAAGTCATTTTATTGTTTCATTTTTGTAGATAATCTGTCTGCTTTTTTTCTATCTGATAGTTTTTTAAAATAACTTTTCTTTGACCCTGATGTTCTTTAGTTTCGCTATGGTATATAAGTAAATGTGGTTTCAAAAAATTTATTCTATATAGCCCTTAGTATACATGTTCAATTTGAGGACCCATATTTTTCTTCAATTCTGGGAAATCCTCAGCTCTTATCTCTTTGAAAATTACTTCCTCACAATCCCCTCCCATTAGATACGTGTTTGAGCCGGAGTTTTTTTTTTTAACAGCTCTTTCATATTTTTATTTTTTAAAATTTCTCTGGTTGTGTTCTGAGTGATTATAACAGCACCACCAGCCAGTATTCATATTCTCTTTGACTTTATCCTCTAGCATTTATTCCTTCTACTGAAAAAATTTTTAATTAAGTGCCTACTTTGTGTCCAGAATTTCTAATGGCTTCTTCTTCTTTTTAAAATAACCTGACTTTATTTCATTTCTGCTTGCTTTTGTTTCACAATTCCTTACTGTTATTATTCACATTATTTCTTCCTTTATCCATTGTGGATCCTAAATAATCAGAACAATTATTTTTTGGTTGCTCTACTATTCTACGCTGGTCTGGGGTGAATTAGCCTTCTGAGTATTGGTTTTGTTGGCTGGCTTTCCTAGCGTTAGACTTCTTCACGTGTTTTGCAACTTAGCTTTGTAGGATTATCTTGGATAGGAAGCCCCTCCATTCCCCCTATGCCACATTCACCTCTTGAGGTCAACTCTAACCCTGTCACTGAGGCCCCCATCCAAGGACTCGTTTGGGTAGTTAAGGCTTCAATTCTTTGAGGAGATAGAGGAGGATGCGGGTGCAAGAGCCTGACTGGTTTGCCCAAGTCCTGGCTGGAAGGCTGCACCAGCCTTCTCCCACTTTCCGAATCACAGAGCTTCATACAGCCCCCAACCCTGGGTCAGGGAACATCGCTGGGAAACCCCACGCCAGGCCCGGGGAGTCTGGATCAGAACCCGACCTCATGTGCGGCATTTTTAGTCCCTCTACCGCATAGGACAGAGCTCCCAGCCACCTCTGCCTGCTTCTTGGCCTCAATCCCAGCAGACCTGAAACTCAGCCAGCCTTTTCTCTTTGTTCTTTTCTACCATATCTAGTCCAGAAACACATCTACCTCGCTTTTGAAAGTGACTGTGTCTTTTTAGTTCTCACTATTTATATTTTATCTGTGAGTGCCATGTGTTGGGATCAGACGGAGAGCTTAAAGCACAAACTTTGAGCCATCTTGGCTGGCAGGCTCCCTTAGCATTTAAACCATTTTTCGTTTTTTACAAAATATTATTACTTGTAACCTGAAACATCCTAACTGACAGAAGCACCTAGCTCATATGATTGTTTTGAAGATTGCATGGGATTTTCCAAAGTAAACCCTCTGTATGGTGTCCGACATAGAAAAAAGCTCCATAAAAGGTGGCTATTGCTTTTATTGTCTTTATTGTTTGCCCTTCCCCACAGGCTTCTGTTCCCTCTGGGCTCAGCCCCGCAGAACTTGTAAGGGAGGGTTCTGCCGGGCTGTATCTGCCCTTGGTCGTGTGTATGCCCCTCCTCCATCAGACACACTGCTTTCCCTAGGTCTCCTTCTTTGTTTTTTTTTTTTTTTTTTTTTTTTGTGGGGAAGACCAGCCCTGAGCTAACATCCTTCGCCAATTCTCCCCTTTTTGCTGAGGAAGACTGGCCCTGGGCTAACATCCGTGCCCATCTTCCTCTACTTTATATGGGACGCCGCCACGGCATGGCTGACAGGCAGTGCGTCGGTGGGCGCCCAGGATCTGAACTCGCGAACCCTGGGCTGCCAAGCGCGGACTAAACCGCTGCGCCACCGGGCGGCCCCCCCTAGGTCTCCTTCTTAATGAGATTTTTCATGTCTGCTCCTTCAGAATTAATTATTTCCCCAATGTCTAAATGATAGTTTGGAAAGACCACTTGGCTAAGAGTCCCAGGTCATTGATTTAAGCCCCCCCACCATGCTGTTAGTGGCAGGACCTTGGGAAAACCACTTACTCTGAGCCCTAGTCCCTCCATCAGCCAAAATGGGGGGATGATGGTTCTGAACACTTTACAAGATCATTATGAGATTTCTGTGAGATAATGGAGGTGAAGTGCTCTGCAAACTGTGAAATGCTGTGCAAATCTGAGGAAAAATAATTATGTTCACATTTATTAAACATTGCATTATATATATATATATGCTCTCACAACAACACCTTACAGAAGAACTATTTTTATTCTTATTTTAATGACTTGAGGCTTAGAGAAGAATAGTGACTTGATGAGGCAATTATATATATTTTCCATGTATTATATGAAAAGATTTTAGGATTCCTCTCCCAAACTGTCGTAGGTCTGGGGGATTGGATGGGTGGGTTGGTGGCTTTAGAGAGGGAACTTGTGACCTGAGTGATGTGGGGGCAGGCGGCCTGTGGTGGAGCAAGGTGATTGCTGGCTGCCATCTCTGAAATATCCTGGCAAGTGCTCCTCCTGTTTCTCCCGGGATTGCTATGGAAACCCAGACTGACTCGTTCTCTCCGTGTTGGGCCTTTTATGGTGTTTTTCCTCCTGGCCTCAAAGCTTACAAATCATTCTCTCTTTCGTGGAGATCAGGTGTTCTCCTGGGCCTTGTCTGGGCGGGTGACTGACAAGTCAATTTGGTCAGACAATTGCTTAGGCTGACTTTTCTGTTGAACCGAGCTCCTTGTTTTGGCTCCTGGTAAACTGGGCTTGAGCTGGGGGAGAGCTGGAGGCTGGGGGATCAGGAAGGCCAGGGAGAGGATGGATCCCAAGTGGCCTTCTCTTTTCCAGGAGGGGCTGAGAGGGAAGTTGAGAGTCTAACTCCCCAGGTCTGAAGCAGGGAGCTGGAGGGATGTTGAGACGGGGGTGGTGGTGGCATCATTCCCATTATAAAGATGAATCACGGAGGCCAGGAGCTGAACTGCTTTACCCAGAGCCAAAGGACTTAGGTGGCAGAACTGGGACTCTACTTGAAGGCTTGGTGCTGAGCACAGTGCTCTTTCCATTGCTTAAGTCGAGGGAGAAGTGAAAATGTCCTTTGTCCGATTTTTGCTGTTTTGCCTCCTGTGATGAGGAAGGAGAAGTGGCTAATGTTTGTAGGTCTGTGGTTGACGTCGCCCAAAGAACTGAGAGTGATTTCTTTTCAAGAGAACTCATGACAGGCCTGCACATGACTCGACCCAGGACTTTGGGCAGTCTCGTAGATGCAACCTCCCGGGAGGGCCCCTCCACAGCTTCAGCTTGCCCATCTGACTGATGGGGAGCTCACTCCTTGAAAGGTGCAGCTGAGGCAGAGAGGAGAAAGCATGTTCCTTGAGGCCAGAAGACCTGGGATTTCATCTTACTCTTAGCACTTACTAGCTGTGTGACCTTGTGCAAGTCACCTGGCCTCTCTGAGCTTCGGCTGCCCTGTTTATGCAAGGTGTAAGATAATTATCTCTCTGCCTACTTGTCAGGGTTGTTGTGAGGATTTAATAGGACTGGAGACGTGGATGCGCTTTGTAAGCCCATAGAGCTAAGGGGCTCTGATGTTCCTGAATCCTAGGCCCAGAAGACAAGCCTGCCCTTCCAAGACCAGGGCCTTGGAGTTGGGGAGAGTGGTGCAGGCTCAGAGCTCGCAGCCATTCAGTGGCCATGTTGGTGACTTTTCCTTTAAGGAGGCCTCTGGTCCATGGGGCCAGCGGGGGATTAGGGAACAGCTCTACCTCCTTCAGTCAATATAGAGCCCTGCTTCCCTCTGCGGCTGAAACCCTCCTTGCCCTTGCCAGCTGTCCCTTCTCGGGGACAGGGACCCATTCTTGGACCCCGGCCTCATGTTGGTGCCTATAGGTTCAGGGACAGGAAGCAAAGTCACATGCGCTGAGGGCCTGTTTTGCTCCTGGCCCTTTACACCTCACAACACACTGGTGAAGTGGGTTCTAATTATCCCCATTTTACAGAAAAAGAAACTGAGGCTCGGAAAGGCTAAGTGACTTACCCCAGCTGACATGGATAGTGGAGACAAGATTCCAACCCACACCCATGGGGCTCCTCAGGCCTTGCTGGGTCTTGGTGCGGTCACCAACCTGCCCTCATCCCCAGGGGCTGGTCCCCTGGGGGTGCATTTCCTGTCCCGGACGTCTCCCATTCGCGCTGTCTCCCTGAGATCCTGACGTTCGGTGCATGGCAGCATCAGCCACGTGGCCCCACTTAGGCCAGTTCTGTGACAAAGTTCTAGATGTTCCTTCTGGAAGCTTAACCTTGAATCTGTTTCTCTGCCCCGCTCGGTAATTCTGTGCGGTCCATAATGTGAAAGGAAGACTCAGAGACAAAAGCGTGTAGACAAGAAAAGAAATAGCTACCTTGTAAAGAAGTTCAAGGGAGTCAGATTTCATAAGGGAAAAAACACAACAGGAATTTAAAGGAAAAACACAGGGCAAACTTCCCAAGGTCACTGAGCTGAGAGCGGGTCTGACGTTCATGGCGGAAAGCAGCCATGTGCTCACCTGTTGTGACATCCTCAAGGGTCGTGACAAGTTTTCAGATACTGGCATCGCAAACATCCAGGATAAAGTTTGTTTTGTTATGAAGTTAGCCAACTATGGGAAAGGCTAGAGATTTCATGTTTTGGGGGCCAGAACTGTGCGGGGTGATACTCTTATTTTTGGTTTCTTTTTTCTTGGTTGCGATTCATAAAGGTGGCAGGAATAAGGGTCAGTTTTGCCTCCACGCTAATGAATCCCTTCTCTGCTGAAACTATCCAGACAGCAGATTCCGTTGTTTGCAACTGACTGGAGCCCAAAGGACCAGTGGGTCCAACTCCTACATTTACAGATGAGGAAGTGGTGGCCCAGAGAGGAGAATGTTGCGTGCCCAGGGCCACGCTGACCTCCCTGCTCCTCCTGGCTCAGTGTCTGGTGTCCTCTGTCTGTTCAGGCCTCACCAGGGGGCCTGGGACCGAGCTGGCATGTTCTAGCCTGGAAGTAGCTCTCATCGGCTTTGAGGAGAGAGAGAGGCCCTGCTGGTGTTAGGGACGGGGTGTCTTGGTCCTAGGTGACCTAAACCTTCACTCTGTTGTGGGAGTGATGTGCTGAATGCCCTGCTTGGCTCAACAACCCACAGGGAGGCCCTTTTGAACCCCATCTCAGATTCAGTCCCAGCCCAGCCCTGGGGCTCCC
The DNA here is from genome assembly GCA_031878705.1 of Tapirus indicus. NCBI lineage: Eukaryota > Metazoa > Chordata > Mammalia > Perissodactyla > Tapiridae > Tapirus > Tapirus indicus. The sequence continues at coordinate 12,415,121 of CM062932.1, forward strand.
CAGACCTAGGCAGGAGGGGTTGAGGCCATTCTAGTGTCACCCTGAGGACTCCCTGGCAAGTCTTCCAGGCTGCTAGTCTTGTCCTGCTCTTATGTACTAATGTCACAAATGTTAACAATAATAATCATTCTAGGCACAGCATTGTGCTAATCGTTTTGTACATTGTGTCACATTTATTTCTCTAACAACTAGAAGAGGTAGGATTTATTTCCATTTTATGGAGGAGTAAACTGAGGAAGAGAGTGGCTAAGTGACTTGCTGGAGAGCCCACAACTAGTGAGTCTTTACGGAGGCGGGAGTTGAGGCTAGTTTTGTCTGACTCCAGCGTTCGTTCTCTGAACCGTGCACAGGCCGCCTCATCCACTGAGCTCAGCCCACGTATTTGGGCTGCAGCTCTGTTGCAGCTCCTTGGTCAATGCGCCTGAGGTCCCACCTTGAGATCCTGGTTGGGCGTGGGCTGGGTGGGGCAGCACCCGAGGTCCTGTCGCCTGTTGATGTCAATTGTCATGCCCTGACAGTCTCAATTTCCAAGCACCCCCTGACTCATGGTTCTCTGGAGTTGGGATCCAGGCTCTTGGTGCTCATTCGTCTCCCGACAGGTGGTGTTGCCTGCTCAAATCCTGGCTCCTCTCTGGGCCGAAGGAACTCCCAGCCCCTTCTCAGTGCTGATGCTCTGATTGTAAGATTCTGAGCAGTGGAGTCCCCTGGCCTCACCGAGACAGGTTACACAGAAAGCTTGCGGGAGGGGGTCTTTGCACGTTAGCACACGAAGAACGATACCTTCCCAGAAAGGAAAACATCTCTTATTTTCTTCCAGTAAATCAAGGCTAGGAGGTGCATTTGTTTAATGGGCTCTGTCCACAGCTAATCCAATTTGGTAAGTGACTTGGGGGTGGGGAAAGATGCTGACCCGAGACTTCAGAGAGTGGACACACTGAAGGGGCTTAAGGCAGCATACATGTGGGACTGTGGGTGGGAGAAGGCATGGAGAACCTACCTGTGGGCCAGGCTTTCCTGCCTCTCTCACCATGACACATACGGAAACACACATGCATCTGCACACTCCCACATGCATGTGCACATGCATGAAAACGCATGTGCGCGCACACATCTACACATGCAGGTGGACACACACACATGCACTTATGTGTTCGTGCTGTTCTGTCTTTCCCTTCCGGCTCACAATTTGAATTTCTGCCACATCTTTCTTCCTGTCTGTCAGCCTGGAACCACAGCTTGCGAGGATCCAGAGGCCAGACCCATCCACCACGGTAGACAAATAATGAGCTTGTCGGGAAGGGCAGGCATTCAGATTGATGGACCAAGGAGTGTGGTGGACAGAATAATGGCCCCCTCCCCAAAGATGTCCATATCCTAATCCCTGGAACCTGTGAATATGTTACCTTACGTGGCAAAAGAGACATTTTAGATGTAATTAAGTTCAGGATCTCAAGATGAGATTATCCTGGAGTATCCAGGTGGGCCCAATGTAATCACAAGGGTTGCTGTAAGAGGGAGGCAGGAGCGTGACTCAGAAAGGAGATGTAATGTGGGAGGCACAGGCTGGGTGATGTGCTTTGAAGATGGAGGAAGGGGGCCCTGAGCCACGGTATGCAAGCGGCCTCTAGAAGGTGGAAAAGTCAAGGAAGCATTCTTCTCTAGAACCTTCGGAAGGAATGCAGCTCTGCCGACACCTTGATTTTAGCCCGTAAGATCCATTTGGGACTTCAGACCTCCAGAACTGCATGATAATATATTTGTGTGGTTTTAGGCCACTAAGTTTGTAGTAATTTGTTGTAGCGTAGGAAACTAATAGAAGGAATCAGGAAGGCCCAGGCATGGGGGCAGGTGGACGCCTGGCTCTCCAGGTTCACTGAGAGACTCATGCAGTGGCGGAAGGAGGAGTCAGATCTGGCAGCGGGAAAGGGCCTCAGCAGAGGGGCTGGGATCTGGCAAGGCTAAACATCCTTGGGCGACAGGGCTCAACAGTGTTTCAGAGGCGCTGAGATCCTAGGCACAAAGATAGGGGCTCGGTGTTAGGGATCGAGGTAGACACTTGGGGACTGGGTGCGGAAGGTCCAGTTCCAACAAGGTGACCCTGATGCTGAGCTGTGTGCTCTGAGCTCACTCTCCTCACCTGTAGAATGGAGTCAGGGTTCTCCAGAGGAACTGACCAACGGGAGATATTTAAACATACGTGGCTATATATGATTGTTAATTCATTAATTATGAGGAATTGCTCATGCATTTATGGAGGTTGAGAAGTCTCACGATCTGCTGGAGACCCAGGAAAGGCCGTGGTGTAGCTCCTTCCGAGTGTGAAGGCCTGAGGACCAGGGGAGCCGGTGGTGCAAGTCCCTGTCCAAGGGCAGGAGAAGGAGAGATATGTCTCAGCTCAAGCAAGTGAGGCAGGTAAAAAGGGGCAGTTTCCCCCTTCCTCCGCCTTTTGTTCTATCCAGGCCCTCAATGGATTGGGTGTGCCCACCCACATCTCCTTTACTCAGTCCAAATGCTAATCTCATCCGGAAACACCCTCACAGACACACTCAGAAATAATGTTTAATCGGGGAACCCCTTGGCCAGTTAAGGTGACACATAACATGACCATCACAGAGGTCTTGGTTAGGTCAGAGGTCAGACTGGGGGCTACCGGCTTGATCCAGCCCACGGACACACTTGATCTCTACTGGGTTTTTAACAACATTTGGACCGAGATTTAAAAAATCATTAGATTTCCCTTATAAATCTGAAGTTCTGACTTATCTTAAGGTAGGAGGTGATCTGGCAATATCGGACCCTCACTCCTGCCTCCTGGCCAATTCCGGCTGGAGATGGGACATGCCCGGGGGAGGCAGGCCCTACAGCCATGAAGGTGGGGCCACTATAACCCAAACAGGGAGGTGTAGGCTTTTTAGACCGGGGTTTGGAGGAGCCCCCAGGGAAGTGTCTGAGCCAGGCAGGCTCCTCACAGCGCCTGGGCTCCAGACACAGCTTGACAAGTGCTGAGAGCAGCGGGACTCCGGCCACATTGATCCTGACACTAAACTCCTGTTAATGTAGTCAGAGAAGGCGATTGCTTTCTTGGCAGCCACTCGCGGCTGACGGCTCACATGGACCTTGTCAGATGCAGACACCCGGGCCCCTCTGCAGGAGCAGCTGCGAACCCGAGACTGCCAGGCCCCGTGTCAAACCTTTGAGCAGGCTTTGCACTCTGACCCCGTCAGTGTGGGACGTCACTTCAGCTACTGGCCTCTTCTCTGATCTGGACCTCAGCTGTCCCTCCTGCAACGGACCCAACCCGGACACAAAAGGGCAGTGGGATCCCAATTGGTGGGCCGAGAGCCCCACCTGCTTTTGGCCATCCCCCCCCCACAGGCTCACTTCCCTGGTTTTCTGACCAATTCAGGCTTCCTCCCTCAGCACATCCTAGGCTCCCTTGATGACCTAGTTTGGAGGTCTCCTGGTTCTCCTTCCTCAGACTCACTCAGATGGACAGGATTTTGGTTCTGACTTCTGCTCCTTGACTGGGGCTAAAATCCCTCATTTGCTCTTGCTATATGGGGTCTGTTACTGGCCAGGACCCCTCCTCAGCCCCAGCAACACCTTCTTCCGTCACCAAGGTCTGTCTGTTTTACTTCCTGACAGCTCTTGAGTTTGTTCATTGCTCTTGATCCCCAGTACCATTGCTCCAGTCCAAACCAGCATCTTCTCTCACCTGGACTGTTGCCTGGGCCTCCTACCTGGCCTCTCTGCCTCTGGGCTTTGCTCTTTCAACCCACTCTCCAAGAGCAACCAGAGACTTCTCTTTAAAGGACAAACCTGACCATGGTAAGGCTGTTCAGAATCCTTCAATGGATCCCCCTTGATTTCCGGATAAAGCCTGGGTACCGGGCTCTTCCTGATTTGGTCTCTGCTCTCTCCTCCAGCCTCACACTCAGCAGCATCCATCCCCCCGGTCCATGTTTAGCTATTTGGTCTATTTGCAGGATCCCTTGTTCTCTCTGAAATTTGAACTTTTGCACGTTATTCCCTTTGGCTAGAACCTGCTCCTACCCCACCCCACCCCCTCACCTCTCATGAGTCATTGTGAATGCCACTCCCTCCCCCTACACACCCAGGCCGGGGTCCCTAGCCCTGTGCTCCTATGAGAACTTGCCCTCCAGTCATGGCACTGGTCACCCTCAATGGTTATTGCTTCCTGATTGCCCATCTTCCCCACCAGGTTGTAAGCCCCATGAAGTCAGCGACCTTGTCTGTTTTGCTCTCTGTGATGTCCCCACCACGCGGTGGGAGCCCGGGACACAGCAAGTGCTTGATGTGTACATACTGAGGGAGGGAAGGAATGGATGATAATGAGGACAAGACCGAGAGCAGAGAGAGCCATGTGGGTAAATAGAGACCTCCCTCCAGGCCGACCCAAAGTCATCTTTAGTTGACAGTCTCTGGGCGCAACCCAGGTAAAGGGAGTGGGGTGAGGAGCAGATTGTAGGAACCTTCCCAAATGTGACCACACCTCGTCCCTACTTCTCCACTTTGTCCGTAGAGAGAGCATGGGAGATGTTGCCAATGTGGCTGATTCAAGTGACATCCTGTCCACCAAACAGGAAGTGAGCACTACCGGATAGCCAATGTCGGGAAGAGTGGAGAGTTCCAGAGCTCAGTTTCTTTCTTTCTTTATTGAGGTACAATTGACGTATAACATTACATTACTTTCAGGAGTATAACATAATGATTCGGTATTTGTATCTTGTGAAATGATCACCACAATAAGTCTAGTTAACATCTGTCACTATACACACTTACAGAATTTTTTTTCTTATTAGGAGAACTTTTAAGATTTACTCTCTTAGCAACTTTCAAATATGCAATACAGCATTATGAACTATAGTCACCATGCTGTACATTCCATCCCATGACTTGTTTATTTTATAACTGGAAGTTTGTACCTTTTGACTCCCTTCACCCATTTCGCTCTCCCACCACCCCCAACCCCACCTTTGGCAACCACCAATCTGTTCTCTGTATCTATGCAGAGGTCAGCTTTCTTGACGTCTGTGCCATCCTACCTGAAAGAGGACTGGGAATCAGGCTGGAGCTCACTTCCATGGGATGGACTAAAGAGCACAGGGCGAATAGGCACAGATCTGAGCTCTAGTCTTCCTTCTGCCACATGCAGCTGTGTGACTTGGGGCAAATTTCTTACCCTCTCTGGGCTTCCGTTTCATGTTACCTAATCCACACGGCTGTTGTAACGACTCATCTTTCGTTACTTTGGGGCTCATAAGGGGCAGGGACCAGGCTTCTCTATGTGGGGCTGCCTGCTGCTCAGCCTGTGGCCTGGCCCATCAATAATAGTCCTGAAAACGTGATTGTTGAATTGAAAAGCTCTCTGCAAACCTCCCAGATTCCATCCTTCATGAGTCGGGTATTTGAGCCGGGCAGTGAAATCCACTCTATCCTCACTAACTGGACAATTGCCTCATGTCACTGATGTGTATTATTATTTCCTCTGCTATAATGCATGTCTTTTTAAAAGAAAATTAGGATCTGTCAAGCACCATTACCCAATGAACCCAGCGCAGGGCAGTCAATGGCAGCGTGTCAAGCTTCATCTGAGCAGAGGCAGCTGTGGGGAGTGTTTGTCTAGCGGCCAGTGATCACGGACTCTCCAGAGGACAGCTCCCCCTCTCTGGGGAGTCTCCTTCTCCCCCCAGGTCCCTGGCAGCTGCCCCGGATAGTGGACTGGGAAGGATTTGATACAACTCTGGCTTGAGGAGCAGAATCCACTTCTGAAAGTGCTTGGAATCTCCTGCATGCCCCACATCGCAGCAACCTGTGCAGATGAGGAAGACAGCAGAACAGAGGCACCGCAGTGCGCACGGCTCCTCCTAGTGGTCCCATGTTTTGTGCCCCCTGATGATACAGCATCATCGCTCAACCCTGAAGAAGGAGGTCCATTATAGAGATGAGGAAACTGAGGCTTGGAAAGAGTCCAGCCTGGAGCAAGGTGACTCCAAAGCCGGTGTTCTTTCCCTCCACCATGCTGCCTGCCTGCCTCTGAGGATCTGTGAAATAGGGATGGGGGAAGGCCAGTGAAGGAGGGAGCACTGGGCTCCTGTCACATGGGGGGAGGCCAGCCTAGGACTCCCGTGGGATTGGCCAGCCCCTCAGACACATTCTTTGATTTCTCATTGTGCTGGCAGAAGCCACCCTTTTCTTGGCTCGAATGGATGTGACAGAGACAATCCTGTGTGCTGGCTAAAGGATGGCAGTTTAGATGCTTCATCCTCAGTGAGCCTGCTAAGTGGCTGAGAGGTCCCATAACCCCCGCACTGTTTTCCAGGGCTGGCCCTGCCTTGCACTCTGCAATTCTTCCTCCCCTCCCTCCTCCTCCTCCTTCACCCTCTTCTCCCCCTTGCTCCCTCCCTCCTCCTCCACCACTTCCCCCCTCCTCCCCTTGGACAGTGCTCACGGCTTCTCACCAGCCAGCACGTGGAACTAGGAGAAATAAGAGCCAGCCTCACATGTGAAGGAATAAATGCTGAGCTGTGACAATCCTGTCTGCCTCAGAAAGAGAGGTTTTATGTAGTTTTTGGCATTTACAAATCCTTTGTGAAAAGGTCACCCTGTTCTTGGAATCTTTTATTAATGCTGAAGACTGGCCCCGGAAATGTCATGTCTTTTTACCATGATATTTACTCAAAAAACTATGACTAAGCATCTGAAATTCTATCAGCAGCTCGACCTGGGCCAGGCTGGGGATTAAGCAGGGGGAAAATGGATGCTGGTCTCCCTGGAGCTGTTGGGGCCCCATCTCCCTGCCCAGAGCCCTGAGTGGAGGGAAGGAGGGGCGGACATGGGGTACGTGCCCTGGACATCCACTGTCCACTTCTCCCCATTGTCCTAGCTCCTCAGCATTTGGAGTAGAGACCCGCGTGTCGGAGCTGGAAGGGATCTTGGTGTGTGTGCAGTTCAACCCCCTCATTTTACAGATGTGGAGACTCAGGCCCAGAGAGAGGAAGCCTCCTGCAGGTCAGGGGCCAAGTGGAGACTTAAGACCATGTGTCGTGGCTCTGAAATCACCGCTCTTTCTCCCACACCAAGCTGTCTAGTCTCACTGTCACGCTGAGCCTGGGAAGAGGGAGGGAGTGGGTCTCTCTCCCTGCATCTGAGGTTCCAGTTCTTGCATCCTGAGTCCAAGGCAGTACAGTGTGGGGGAGACATGGGCGTGGACAACCCTAGCCAGTGCCCTCGCCTGACTCCCCTTCCATCAGCCTTCCTCCTCTGGGGCTCACAGTGCAGCGAGGCCGTCCCTCAAAGCCCTCTCCGTTGTCCTTCCAGATGGTCCTGGCGGGGTTTAGAACAGGAAGGGGTTGAAGCCTGCCCTACTGTCTTAGTCTGCTCGGGCTGCCATAACTAAACACCACAGCTTAAACAACAGGAGGGCATTTTCTCATGGTTCCGGAGACTGAAAGTCCGAGATCAGGGCGCCAGCATGGTCGGGTCCCAGAGAGGGCGTTCTTCCTGGCCTGCGGACGGCTGCCTTCTCCCTGCGTCCTCACACGGCCTCTGTGTGCAGGTGGGGGTGGGGGCGGGGGAGCACAGGCTCCCAGGTGTCTTCCTGTAGAGGCGCTAACCCCGTCGTGAGGCCCCACCCTCACGACCTCATCTACCCTTTGCTACCTGCTGAAGGTCCCCCCCAAATACCACCACAGTGGGGGTTGGGGCTTCAACATAGGAATTTGGGGGGGACACAAACATTCAGTCCATAACACCTACCATTTCACCATTTTTTAGGGATTGTTTGAAGGGGTTGGATTGAATATACACCACGACCCCTTCCACAGGGAGGAAGAGACGACAGATGTGAAATGAACGTGTAATCCCTAGTGTACATGTGTGCATTTTTATTAGTGTTTACCTTTGGGAGGAAACCAGGGAGACAGGAGAACACAACTCAGCCTGCTCAGCTCGTCAGAGAGAAGAGGAGAGCGGGCCTCCAGCGGGAGACCTGGGGCAGGGGGAGAGAGAAGACACTGCTGTTTGCTCCCCACCATCTGTTCCCCCTTTGTCGGCTGCACCACCCTCCCCCCATCTCAATGGTCGGCATCGATCACGAGGCCAAGACCCGAGTCGGCCACCACATCCATTCCCCTGGCCACAGTTGGACTTCGGGAGTGGGAGCTTGACCCCTGGACATCTAATCAGTGTTTCCAGTTTTGCTGGAACTCACTCTTTTTTTGATGGATGGAACCCGGAAGGATGTAACTTTAAGTGCTGCTGTTACACTTGTGGCCATGAGGGGGGGTCTGGCTCTGCACACTCGAGGAGATGGGGTGAGACTGCACGTCCTTCTGTAGTCTGAGTCTTCGCGAGGGCAAGGGTTTTGTTCATATGCTGAGCAGACTGCCTGCAACATCGCGGTGTTAATAAGTATTTGTTAAGTAATATAGTTTTGAGCCCCTATATCCAGCCGTGCCTGCAGCCGGTGCTATTTCTGAACTCTGGTTATATAAGCCTATACATTCCTTCTTTTACGTAAGCCAGCTTGAGTCACATTATCTGATCACTTGCAACCTAAAGAGTCTTAAGGGCGTGATGTTGAAGGCAAAGACCTGGAGAGGTGGTGTGGGATGGGAGTGGGGGTGGGGGCCACCCCGGGGTCTTGCAAAACCCAGGGCAAGGGTCTTGGGAAGGCATTGGACCTTGCCTCTCTCCCCATCCTGCTGTGGACTGGTCCAGCCTTGGCTATCCAGACTCAGCCTGGGATTCAGGGTGGGGTCTCTGTGCCTGAGGGCTCCTGACCCAGCTCTGAGTGGGTCATGCCCAGGCACAAATAGTCCTTTTTGCCCTTTGAGGGAAGCATGAGGCCCCGGTTTACCCAAGCTGATGGTGACCCTGCCCCCGTGGCTGCAGCAGAACCACCAGCACAGAAGTTCAGTCCCTGCCGTGTGTCAGGCCTTGGACTCTGCCATGGACAGGCCCCCTTGGCCATCAGGGTGCCAGGTGAGGGTGTGATTGGCCGGCTCAGCCTGTCTCCACCACTGGGACCCAGCTCAGGAAACAGGTCCGGCTGCTTTAGGGGTGAGGGCTCCCGTCCTGTAACTCTTCACTTGGGTTACCCTCCCACCCTGTGGCCACCACAAATCATAAAACAATAATAATGAAAAAACCATTTCTACCCTTTTTATTGAGTCATGCTGTGGACTGGTGACTCTGAAGTAGGGATTCTTATTATTCCTATAGGACACGAGGAAATGGAGATCCAGGAGAGAAAGGAGCATCCCAGGGGCTCAGATGGGGATGGTGGGACTGGGATTTGGACAGGGGCCCACCTGAGTCTGGCACCTCAGTTCCTAACTAGTGTGTTAAATGCCACTTGCCAGAGGGGGCACTGGGTGACTCGTGGGTGAGAGGGGCCTTAGAGGAATGTCACAGCTGCCATCTGACAAGATAGCAGTCGGAGGCCCTACCAGATCCGCCTGCGCCGGGGGTGCGGGGTGCGGATGGCGTTCCTGGGAGGTCCCTTGGCTTGTGGCTTTTGGGGAGCCTGTTGGGAACATAACCTCTGGAGGGTTCCCTGTGAACCTCGGGGATTGCCTGACTGCTGGGCAGGGCCCAGGCTGCAGGTGGGGAGACCAGGGCCCATCCTTGATGCCCCTCGCAGGAGTAACATTGCTGCCCACACGGTGGCATCCGTGTGGCTGGGGTTTCCCCCACACCTGCTGATGAGGGGCCAGCCCCACCTGTGGCTTGTGGCCAGCTGTGGAGGGAGGGAGGCCCTTGTGGTGTGGACAGCTGACGACCATGCAGGAGAGCAGCTCTGAGCAGGAATTCATGTGCTGTGTCTGCCAGAGGGGCTTGTGTGCTGGCTGGAGGCCACCTCCTCCCCAGGCCCTGGAGTCTGGGCTACACGCGCCACAGTATGGGAAGGGTGAGCCAAGATTGGGGCCACGGATCTTGACATTCCTAGTGCTTGTGGATTGTCCCAGGAAAACTTGGATGTGGAACCCAGCACCCTCCTGGGGTCCCTATCTCTGCTTTTCTGGCTCCTCCCTGGGGACAGTGTGGACCAGCAAGGCCCACCCCATAAGGGTTGATGGGGGCTGCATGAAGCTTGGCCTCTGTTCCTTGAGGCACTGAGGTTGGGCCCGAACAGTGAGTAGTCTTAGCAGCCCTGCTCCTTGTGCTGTGAGTGGCCCATTGATGGGGCGATCTCACCCCTCTCCCATCAGGGGAGAAATGGGGGGTCGGGGCCACCTGGGTGACTGAGAGGCACTGTCAGCTAAGTATTGGTCCCATGGTGTGAAAATGGGCCTGGGGAGGCAGCAAACGCCGCTCTGGTGTAAGAGCAGGCCATTATTTCACAGGGAGTAGGATCACCACATTAACAGGAGGGACCCACACTTCTCTTGTAAACCAGAGGGTGACGTCTCAGAAGAAAATCAATTCTTCGGTTGAAAGGTGAGTTTGTCCCTGAAGAGTCGGGAGGAAACTGGTAGCGGCTATGGCTGGTGGGGAGAACCAGAGGTGGATTGGAGCCCCTTGCACCCCCAGCCCAGGGGGCCTGGTTCTCCCGGGAGAGGCCAGGGGAAGTCTCAGGCATCCGGCTGAAGATGGGGGCAGAGGGCGGGACTCAAGGCGACACTCCAATACCGCCAGGAAGATGTAGGCAGTCTTGAAGGAAGGGTGCGGGCGTAAAGGGAGGGGCTACAGGTGGGAGACGCACAGGGATTGGTGAGCTCGAGACCCGAATAAGGGAGGGTCCTGAACAAGACCTTGTTCCTTTTCCTCCTCCCTGTGACGTGGGAGGACAAGATGCCTAGACCAGCGGTTCTCACACAGCGGTGGGCACTAGTCTCCCCCGGAGGCTCGAGAAACTGTGGGTTGCTGGGCCGCGCGGGGAGGTTGTGACGCAGTAGGTCTGGGAATAGTGCGCTTCTGAGCCATTCCCGGCGCTGCTGCCTTCACTGCTCAGGGAGCACACTGAGATCCGCTGGCCTCGGTGTGATCGAGCAACCGCCGCTGTTGTACACCTTATGGGTTTACTTCAGTTCTTCAGCTGCAGCCGCGTCCACCTGCGTTCAGTGTGGGTTTGGTCTGAGAAGACGGATGGAGAGTATCGATGGGGGATGGGGTGGGGCGGAATCCCCCAGATCATGGACCAGGAGCTGGTCCTCCTTTCCCTGGGGAACAGACCAGGAGCGCCTCTCCAGCCTGAGATTCCCCCAAAGCTCCCACTACCCGGGGAAGCAAGGGGCACCCCTTCCAGGATGGAAAGAAGGGACCCGGCTATGATAGTTACCAAGAATGCCTTGCACCACGGTGCTGAGGTTTGGGGGGGGGGTGTCAGAGTGGGGAGCAGCCTGGTGACGGAACCTTCTTGTTCCAGGGTTGGGATCAAAGCTCGAGTTCACGTCCTGCCTCACCTTCCTCTGCTGTGTGACCCAGGGGGGCACTTAATCTATGGAGCCCCCAGTGTTCTCATCTGTGAGATGGGAAAAGGGAAAATGTCTGCCCGACCATCCACTGGGATTGTTTGGGAGGATGAGGAAATGGATGTGGAATCAATATGTAAACTGTAAGTTGTGTACGTATGTAAGCGCTAGTGACTGTTTTAACTTTGAAAGGAAATCAGGGGAGAAAGGAGAAGCGGAGGAATCACGAAGAGTTTCTGCCTTCCATGGGGTTGGGGTGTTGATTTCTTCTCTGTTTTTCCTTCTGTTCAGAGAACTCAGATTAAAAAAAAATGAATTACATGAGGCAAAAGTCCAAACTTTAGCGGTCACACCAACTTTATATATTTGGATTTTAATTTTTCCAGCTTTACTGAAGTATATATGACAAATAAAAATTGTTTATATTTACAGTGTACAATGTGATATTTTGATATATGTAAACATTGTGAAATGTTTACCACAATCAAGTTAATTAACATATTCATCATCTCACAGTTACCATTTTTTTTTTTTTGGTAAAAACCATTAAGATCTATTCTCTTATCAAATTTCAAATATACTATATAGTACTGTTAACCACAGTGTCCATGCTGTATATTAGATCTCTAGAACTTATTCATCCTGCATAACTGAAACTTCACGCCCTTTGACTAACTTCTCCCCATTTTTCCCCACCCTTTCACCCCTGGTGACCACCATTTTGCCCTCTGTTTCTAAGAGTTGAACTTTTTAGATTCCACATATAAGTGAGATCATACAATATTTGTCTTTCTGTGCCTGGCTTATTTCACTTAGCATAACATCCTCTAGGTTCATCCATATTGTCTCAGATGACAAGATTTCCTTCTTTTTTAAGGCTAAATAATATTCCATTGTGTATATGTGCACCACATCTTCCTTATCCATCTGTCTGTAGACGGACACTTACGTTGTTTCCGTATCTTGGCTGTTGTGAATAATGCTGCAATGAACGTGGGAGTACAGATATCTCTTTGAGATAATGATTTTATTTCCTTTGGATATATACCCAGAAGTGGGATTGTTGGGTCATATGGTAGTTCAATTTTTAATTTTTTGAGGAACCTCCATACTGTTTTCCATAGTGGCTGCACCAATTTATATTCCCACTAACAGCGCACATGGTTCCCTTTCTCCATATCCTCGCTAACACTTGTTATCTTTTGTCTTTTTGATGATAGCCATTCTGACGGGTGTCACACCAACTTTAGCCAAGACTCCAACCAACATGAAAGATGGGGGTTAGTTCATTATTTGGGTTTGGAAAATGGTCAATCATGTTTTGGAAATGTTGACATTTGCTGGTTTGGGCCAATGCTGCCCATCTTCCCTCTTCAGAGACTGAACGTTAATCAATAGTTTCTAGTTTACGTGGACATCCATCAGGATGAGTCTTCATCAATCTTGCACAAGTACAAAGACAATTAACTGGCATAATATTAACTGCATTTTATTGCATGCCTACCCTACAATGGGAGTTTTATGGGCATTATTTCAACTTTGAAGGTAGGCATTATTGTGCCCACTTTGAGAAAATTGAGGCCCATGGCTGTTAAGTTACTTGACTAGGGTCACTATTTAGTAAGTGGCAGAGTCCTTACCCTTTAACTGTACCCTTCTGCTTCTCCTAAGGGCCATGAAAATACATTGTAAACTGTGCAGCTTCAAATGACTGTAAGGGACTGTTATTACACTATCCCTCCATCGATTTTTAGTGCTCAGACTAATTTTCTTGAGCTTTTTATTTTCCTAGTTGAACAAATATCCAGCCACTTGTGCATATCGACACCAGCAGCACTGCCTGTGTGGCTCTTGCAACATCCTATAGTGCTGATCGCAGATCCTCAGCCCTCAGTGACCACAGGCAACTCGGGGACGAAGGAAATGGGGTTTTACGAGCCTTCTAGATTTTTTTCCCATTAGCGTATTGCCTGGGAAAATTCCAAGCTTGTTTCCACCCCCCAACTCAAAGCCACTTTGTTGCACCGGCGTAATTTCTTATAATAACATTAACATATCATTGGAGTTCATTACCTTCGTGCGATGGTTCCCCATTGAACTGTGTCAGACTAATTATGTCAGTTCCTTTTCATTCCAGTTTAGTGCTTCTCCAGAGAGTCGCAGTGCAGCACCGGTAATAATGATTAAACTGCTGTCTAATGCTCCACTGGACATCCAAACCAAACAGGGGAGAATTCCTTGCCGAAGATGGGACTCGTAGCAGCCCTTGTACTTGATGCAATTTGGTGTTTTAAAAGCCATTACCCGGCGGTTATTTCCACATGACGATGGAGGGTTGGCAGTGTTTCTCGGGGGCAGGGGAGGAAAAAGCAAACCAGGGAAGGAACTAGCTAGGCAAAGGCAAGCCGGCGATCTCACTCACTGGGTGAGCCCTCAAGTTCTGGCGGGGGCCATCTGGAGCCAACTTTGCAACTCAGCCGGCAGAGGTGGGGGTGCAGGGAGAGGCCAGGGGAATGAATCAGGACAAGCCAATATCAACTGCTTAAAGCTCTGTTGCCAGTGTCAGATGAAAGAGCCCAGGGAAGATGAATGAAAATGAAGTCATTTTCACCTTCCCGGCGTCTCCTACAGAGCTCTTTGCTCGAACCTAAATCGAACATGCCTTTGTCTTTTTGCATAAAGGGGAGGAAGGCAATCTTGTGCTTCAACAAGAACTTAGACAGAAGGTTGATGCTCCTCATCGCCTCATGGGATGCTAACCTGTTCTGAGCACCCATTCTTGATGATTCTTAATGATCCTAATGATAATAACTAGCATCAGTTGAGCTTGTGCCAGGCATTGTAGTAAGGGCTTCACATCTGCTGGCTCGTTTAATCCATAACATAACCTTGTGAGGTGAGAAACGGGGGTGCAGTGACTTGCTTAAGGTTGCTCACTAGAACCCCCATATCTGACTCCAAAGCCTGTTTCCAAAGCCTCTTCACTCAGTCAACCGCTGTGATCAGGGTTGACTCCAGCCTGGAGCTGTGCCCCTCAGACATGTTTTGAGCATCATAGACAGTCTTGGCCTTCTTGGGGCTGAGAGCTCAACATCCAATTTCAGTTCAGGGGGATCCATTCTACAACCCGGCAAAGGCAGGGGGCTGAGAGAACCCTTCACTCACTCACTCACAAGTATTTATTTGAGTGCCGGGCTCTGCTGGGTGCTAGGGATGAGGGTCAGCTAAACTGCTACAGACCTTGCTTTCATGGAGGCTTCAGTCCAAGGGGAAATGTGATCTCTGTTTAACATTTATTAAGCTCTTCCTATGAGCCAAGCTCTGTGCTAAGTGCTTTTAAATAAGTCAGTTTATTTAATCCTCATTGTAGCTCTCTGCCATTCACATAGGTGAGAAAATGAAGTCTTGGAGAGTTATGCAGTTGGCTCAAGGTCATTGCTCCTAACCACCATGTTCAACCGTAGGCAGACCTGACTGATTCTTGGGGATTGGTAGAATGGGGTATATATAATTTTTCTCTTGAGGGCACCTTATTTCTAGAGGAACAGGCCATTGAGACTCTCTAGTTTGGCTTTATACCCCTCCATGGCACCTATCATCGTGGGACCAACTGGAAACACTGTATCCACGTGGGCTGTGCTGCCATATTGGCTGAGGTTGGAGGGAAGACACAGAAGCTCTGGCTCGGCCACAGGGAGATGACAGCAGAGAAACACATGATGTCTGCCAAGCATGGCTTCGGCTCGAGGAAGGGCATACATGCCATGCCCTGTCCCACTGGGCCATGTGGCATGCCACTGCTGCTCGAGGAAGACCAGCTGATGCTCATGAACCTCTGGGGACGTGGATGCAATGGGATGCTTGAGCAGCCAGCTTTGCCCCGGAGCGTACACAGAACTTCTTGCTGGACACTTAGACAAAAGCTGTCTGTTTTGATCTTGACAACAGCCAGCAAGGTAGGCATTACTATCAATATTTTATGGATGAGGAAACTGAGGCTGGAGAAGTGAGCAACTTCCCAAAAGTCAAATGTCAAATAACCACTAAGTGGCAGAACAAAGATTTGAACTTGGGTCTGACTTCAAAGCTCAAACTAACCCCCACCCCCTTCCTTCGCCATGCTGTGTCCTGAAGCAAAGCCTCCATACTTACACTGTTTCTCTGCCACATTTTCCCTTCTCCAGCCATCTCTACCTTTCCATCCTTCAAGTTCAAATGCTTCCCCATTTATTCATTCATATCTGCTTAAGAGAAATGAAAACATATATCCATAAAGAGACTTGTATGCAAATGTTCATAGCAATATCGTTCATAATGGCCAAACATGTGGAAACAACCCAAATGTCCATTAATTGGTGAGTGGATAAGCAAAAGGTGGTATATCCACACAACAGCATACCATGACAATAAAAAGAAATAAAGTACTGATCCCTGTTACAACACGCATGAACTTCAAACATATTTTGCTAGATGAAAGAAGCCAGACAGAAAAAACCACATATTGTATGATACCACTTACATGAAATGTTCAGAACAGGCAAATCTATAGAGACAGAAAGTAGATTAGTGGTCGCCTATGGCTGGGAGCAGGGTTGGGGGAAATGGGAGCAACTGCTAATGCACACTGCCGTTTCTCTCTGGAGTGATGGAAATGTTCTAAAATTAAATTTTGGTGATGGTGCACAACTCTGTAAATAAACTGATAATCAGTGAATTGTACCCTTAGAAAGGCGGATTTTGTGGTATGTAACTTATACCTCTGTAAAGCCTAAAAAAAGAAAGAGAAAAATACCTTGAAACCCGTGGACAAGAGGAACTGAAGGGCTGTCCAGTTCTCACTGAATGAGGCTGCCCGGGGACCAGCCCCTCTCTCTCCTGACTCCCTGCCCGGTGCTCTTTCCACAAAGAGAGGCCTCAGACCCTGAGCTGACCTGCTTTCTTTTTCTCCCCGGATCCGAGCGACCATTTTGCAGAGCTTCAATCTCTGGGAGCAAAGTCCAACTTCTTATTCACCATCAAAGGCGGAGAATCTGGGTCAGCGGAAAGTGTGCTTTTTTCCCATGGAGTGGGGTCAAGGGGCAGGTGTCAGGCCGGCAAATTAGAAAGGAGGCCTGGAGGGGCCGAGACACACCATCTGCCTCCCGGCTTGGGGCTGGGAAGGCGCTCCTGTCCAGAACCTGTGCAGGTCAGGCGGGTGAGAACTTATTGAGAACAGGTGAGGGGCTGCGCCGGGAGTGCGAGCATGTGCAAACCCGGGGCAGTGGAGGTTGCTCCCCCAGTACAGGTCGGGCTGGGGTTGCCAAGGGTGGGGGTGTGGCAGAGCAGAGGCCAGGGCGGGGCCGTCAGAAGGCAGAAGAGGGGAGAGCCAGTGACTTTACTTAGGTTGGTTGAAGAAGACTTTCTAGAGTAAGACTTTTATTCCCCAGAAGGAATTACTCTCCTTCAACCACCTGCTCCCTGAAAAGTTTTAATTGCAGTATAACTTACAGAAAGTTGCACAAAGCATTAGTGCATAGCTCCACGGAGTTCACACAGTGCCTTGGTCAGCTCGGGCTGCCATAACAAAATACCACAGACTGGGGGGTTTAAACCACAGATGTTGATGTCTCACAGTACGGATGCTGGAAGTCTGAGATCAGCACGGTTGGGTGCCGGCGTGGTCATGTTCTGGCGAGATCCTCTTCCTGGCTTGCAGATGGCCGCCTTCTCACTGCATCCTTACATGGCAGGGAGACAGAGAGCAAGCTCCCAGCTGTCTCTTCTTATAAGGGCACTAATCCCATTACGAGGGCCGAACCCTCATGACCTCATCTAAACCTGTTTACCTCCCAGAGGCCCCATCTCCAGATATCATCACTTGGGAGTTAGGGCTTCAACATATAAATCTGAGGGGGGACACAACTTAGTCCATAGCACACAGGTATAAGCCAGCCTCCAGATCAAGAAATGGAACATTCCCAGAACCCAGAACCAGTGTTCCCTTCTAGTTTCTACCCACCCCCACCCTCCAAGGTTAAACACTCTCTGGACTTCTGACACCATGTGTATCCATTCCTGAGTTTTGCCTGTTTGTAAACCTTGTATAAATGGAACCAAAAGCATGTGCTCTTCTGTGTCCGACTTCTTTCGCACAAATTATGCTCGTGAGTTTCGCATGTGGTTGTAATTCCTGCATTCTCACTGCAGTGTGGAGCATTCCATTGTGTGAATACACCACACGTTTATCCATTCAACCGTTGGTGGGTGTTTGGGTAGCTCCCAGCTTGGGGCTATTATGAACAGTGCTGCTATGAACATTCTGGTACCCGTCTTTGGGTGAACACACGGATGCATTTCTGGGGGGGTGGAATTGCTGGGTCGTAAGGTATACGCATGTTCACTTTGAGTAGATGTTGCCAAATGGTGCCTGGAAGTGGTTGGACAAATGTGCATTCCCACTGGCAGTGTGCGAGAGAGAGCGTTCCACGCCAACTCTCCCTGTGAGAACCAACATGTATGGAGTGTGCGCTGTCATGGGCTGAATTGTGACCGCCTCCCATCATATTTACACCCCGAGGTTAGGTCATTCATGCCCAATCCCCTACCCCCTGGTTACTGAAATATGGCTGTATTTGCTTTTGCAGTTTGGGGTTAAGGAGGGAGAATGGGCTTGGGAGGCTGAAGGTCTGGTTTGAACCCTGGGTTCTTGACCTCCTGCTGAGGAAATGTGGGCCAGTCCCTTGATTCTCTGTGCCTCAGTCTCCTCATCTATAAGGCCTTCTTTGTTGGCTGATTGTGCATCTCCAGTATGATAACGTATGGGACTACGCCTTATAAACTGTAAAGTGCTGGGAAAATGGTATCTATTTCAGAGATTTTGTGAGTTTGCTGGACACTGAATTGTATCCACCCAAAGTTCATAACCCTAACCCCCAGGGTGATGGTCTTTGGAAATGAAGCCTTTGGTAGGTAATTAGGGTTATAGGGAGAATCTCCCCCCACGTGAGGACACAGCCAGAAGACAGTCACCTGCAGGCCAGGAAGAGAGCTCTCACCAGGAACCAAACTGGCCGGCACCTTGATCTTGGACGTCCCAGCTTCCAGAACTACGAGGAAGTAAATTTCTGTTGTTTAAGCCACCAGCCTGTGGTGTTTTGTTATGGCAGCCTGAGCAGACTAAGACATCATTGGTGCAATATGCTACCTTCCTCTTGTTTGCAGAACTTCATAGGCACACACACCACACATCCTCAAAAAATTAAGATTCCCGAAGGACTGACTCTTTGGCAAGCATAAGTTCACAGGCTGGGCTGGGTGACCGGCCCCTCGAGGGGAAAATACGTAGTCCCAGTGTGTGCTCTTTGGGGCTGGTGCTTGAGAGGAGGCCAGTGTTTCTTTTTCCCATTTGTCTCATCACCCAGGACTGTGGATGGCCCTGTCCTGGAGACTCGAGTAGGGAGATAAGGAAGGGGCAGTGATACAGGTGAAGGGGAAGGATGGCAGGAGCTTTCTGCATTTTATGAAGATGCTCAGAGAGGCAGGCTTTGCTATTATCCCCGTTTTACAGACGGGGAGACTCAAGCTCAGAGACTTGCCTAAAGTTGCTGAACCAGTAAGTTGTGGGACCCAGGACTGAAACCAAGGGCTCTGGCTTACAAGTCTGTTGATTGCACAGGGTCAGTCTGGATAGGCTGGGTTAAGCCGCAGAAACAACAATGGAACCCAGATCTGACTGGCTCATGGCAACAAAAGATCTTTTCTTGCTCACACTATGTGTTCATCATGGGTGGCTGGCGATGCTGCACTTGTCCCTTCACTCTGAACCCAGTCTGATAGAGCGGCCACTGTCTCCAGTACTGCTGGAATTCTGGATGGTCTCACATTGGAAATTAAATGCTCCAACCCAGAAGTGACATTCCTCGTTTCTTCCCAAACTCATTGACCAGAATTAGTGATGCAGCTCCAACCAAGGAAATATTACTGGGCAGCATTAATGCCCGTCACAGAATGAGTGAATGCATGAAGGAAGGAATGAATGAATGCAATTAGAATCCCCATCTGAGTTTTTGGCTGTTGATGGGCTCAGGAAAGAACAACGTAGATTTGAAACTAGCCCAGTATAAGGGCACTGGGGCTCCTGGGTCCTAATAATAGGTTTAAAATTTGTGACGGTGTATTAATTCTTTCTCTCTCCATCGCTTACACCCCCCTGTGCCTGCATGTTCTCTCTTTCACCAAATCTCTTTGCCATTTACTGTGGGCAGTGGACCCACCCTACCCGCACAGGCCCCATTCCAGGGGTGATCGATGACTGCCGGACACACACAGATGGACACAGAGAGAAATTTCTACTTCTTCCCCGAGCCTCGGGCAGCGGTGGAGATGGCAATTTTTCATGTGAGTGTTAGCGCAGAGTCTTTCTCGGGCTGCAGAGCGTAACTAAGCCCAGACAGGCTCTGTGAGATGAAAAATCAAGCGTTGTTTTTACGATGCTATGAAAAGGCTTCTTTCTCCTCCTAAAAAAGAAACTTATCTATTTCCGTGTGTGTACGGGTTTGCAGTAAGTGTGGAAGGATTAAGCCTTTGAAACTGTCGATTTATGTCCGCGAGTAATGTGAAGTCTTTGTGTTGGAGAGGAGGGAGGCTTCCAGATGGGAAGAGAAAGAGTCAGGCCCCTCGGCTCACTCACTCGTTGGCTGAGTGGCTCATTTGTTGAATATTGACCGAGCTCCTGCTGCCTGCCAGGTCTGGGGTCAGGGGCTGGGGTGCAGAGCCGATGTAAGAGGACACAGCGCCTGGCCTCGGCGAGTTGGTGACCCACAGGGTCAGTGCTCAGTGCAAAGAACGCAGGGACCCCGAGCAGGAGGGGGTGGGGGAGGAGGACGAGGGAGGGCTGTCCTGGCAGAAGGAGTGGCTCGTGGGGGCGGGAGGCGGGGCGAGGGGGCGGTGTAGACGGGCTCCACCAGGCAGGCAGTGAAGAGAATAAATGCCTGGGCTCTGGGTTCAAATCCCAGCCTCGCCCGTCGTTGGTGCGTGACCATCTGCAAAGTGGGGAGAAAGGCTGTAACTCCCTTACTGGGGCGATGTGGGACTCAGTTGACACAGGTAAGGGGCCCGGAGCGGTGCCCGGTTTGTGGGACATGCTCAGGAGCTGTGACCTGTTAGCACCCGAATAATGAGGCTCAAGTGGAGACAGGAAGAGGAGGCGGGGAAAGGTAATCAGGGGCCTGAATGGCAGGATGGGGAGTTGATGCTCTGACCCCTACTTGCAGAGTTTAGGGGTGCAAAGGATGTGCGGGTTTCCAGGGGCTGATCTGACCCTGGGAAGGGAGCCTGACCGGGTGGTCCTGAGAGAGACCTTCCCCTCAGGGCAGAGTGGTCCACTGGACACCCAGGGGCTGACAGGGAGGTCCCAAGGGGTCAGTTGGAGGAGGTGTGGTCTTAGTCATGGGGTCTGCAGGTGGAGATCCGCAGAGAAGGGGTGGGTGGTTTCTGAGGAACCCACAACAGAGCCCACCTGTCGACTGTCCAGTGGAGGATGAAGAGAGTAGTCGAGAAGTGGGCGGCGGTGTCTCCGCTGGGGAGGCTGCATGGGAGGGGGTGGGGGGCCCTCATGGGCTCTGGAGTAAGACCGGCTTGAACCCAAAGCCCAGGCAAAAGCTGTGCAGTTGTGGTAAGCTGAGCCTCTGTAAAAGGCGGGCGATGACACCAGTCCCTCAGGGGGTGTTTGTGAGTTAAATGATGTATCTCTGTCCTTAAGGGGCTTAGACTGTGGGGGTGTGGCCCAGGAAGAGAGATGAATAATCAAGCACTGACAGTCAAGCGAGGTAAGGGGAAGGCAGGGGAAGTGCCGGGGTCTCTGGGAACCTAGAGGAGGGCTGCCTAACCCAGCAAGCAAATCAGGGCAGTCTTCCTGGAAGAAGGGGCCTTTATGCTGGGATTCACAGGATGGCTAGAAGTTGGTAGCCAGGTGAAGAGGAGCAGGGAGAGTGCTCCAGGTCAGGAACCAACAGGGGTAAAGGCCTGGAGGTGAGGGACGGCCTCACAGGATGGAGAGACCGCGGGTGTTCGGTGTGGTGGGAGCTTGGAGCGCCGAGGTAAGAGTGTTGAGAGATAAGGCAAGAGTGAGTGACTCTGTCAGAGACTAGAAGTGGCTCTGGCCGTTCTGAGGAGGCTGACTGGGAGGGTGACTCCTCCTGGAGTCAGAAGACCCAGCTTCAAGGCTGGTGCGCTGGTTCGTTTTTTAGCTGTGTACCCTGGACAATTCACTTAACCTCTCTGAGTCTGTTTCCTTCCCTGTAAAGTGGGGTTTCATGTGAGGACAAAGAGGTGTAATGCATTTGTTGGTTGGTTGGTTCGTTCATTCAAACCAGTGTTTACTGAGTGACGCTACAGGCCAGGTGCTGCTCTAAGCACTGCGGATTATTCCAGAGTGTGAGAAAGGTGAAGGTGCTGCTCTCATGGGGCTTACATGTTGGTGGGGGACACAGATGTAAGTGCTGTGAAGGAAAGTCAAGCAGGGTGGGGCTAAAGGGTAGCAGGGTTAGTCAGGGAAGGCTTCTCAGAGGAGGTGGCATTTGAGTGACTGATGCGAGGGAGCAAGCTCTGTGGGATCCGAGGGAAATAATCATTACAGATGATCCTCCTGTAGACGTACTACGTGTCAGGTAGGGTTCTAAGGGATTCACTCATTTAATCCTCGGTACACCTTGAGCGGCGAGCTCTGTCGTCATCACACCCCATTTACAGAGGGCAGAACTGAGGCACAGACTTAGGTGACTTGCTCAGGTCCTAGGATTTGAACCCAAATGGTGTGGCTCCCACGGCCACCGTCCTAATCACCTCACCGTGTTCCAGGCAGGCAGCCCAAGCTGGAGTGAGCATCAGTGGGGGGCAAAGTGCTTTGTAGATTGCAGAGTCCAATGTGAAGTGTTGTTACTAGTGTTTTCTTTGGGGTGTGAAGGGAGATCTATCAGTGCCCCTCGAACCCACGGCCTGCGGTCCACTGCTGCCCATTTCCTCCAGAACAGGGAGCATCAGAGAGGCCCGTGGCCTCAGTTCCCCACCTGATTCTCAGTAGGCTGTATGGAAACGGAATATGCTGAGGGGCTGGGGGAAATGCTGGAAAACAAAAGGAACGCCTGCATTTGCTCTTTGTAAAGGTAATATGTCCGCATACTGAAGCTATGGAAAATAAGGAAAAATTACTCACATAGTCACCATTTAAATGCAAGCACTGTTAGTATTTTGGAGTATTTCCTTTTATTCTTTTTCAAAAGGAGTGGGTGTTTCAGTTGTGTACAGCAGAAAAGAAAGAAAAGAAAGAACTCAGATGATAACACAATGTTCTTAGGTGACAGGAAAGTGTAGGATAATGCAGTATCTACTTAACTTCCACATTCTCCAAAGTATCAGCTTTTCCAGACAACTCAGGGAAACAGGTAGAGCCCTGTGGCAGATCACTAGAGACTGGGTTTCGGATTGGTCAGTTCTCTCTGGGATTACCTGCTTACCAGCTTGATGGCCACCTAACTGTGCTGTCACCCGGTTCTGTGGTCACCAACCACTTTGATTGTACACCCCTCTTAGTAAAGAATTTTATAGCATCTACTCTAAATATAGGCATATTTGTAAATCATACTACTACCAATCTGCAGATTAAATATTGGTATCATATTACTAAAATATTAGTATAATATATAACATATAGTTTAATTTCTTATTTCTATATAAAAATACAGATGTTCTAATATTTTCCTTTCACATTATTTCTTGGTTTGCTCATATCCTATTGATTTAATCCATTTTTTTCCCCTCCCAGTCTAGAGTCAGTTTTGTACACAGACATGGTATCCTGTTTCAGGGTGAAAAAAATGTGTTATTTAACATCAAACCTCACTGTAGGAACTTTTGCCTTTGGGGGTTGGCGCAGTCCATATCAGCAGGAAAATAAATCCCGATCTTCCATTTAGGGACACAGGTGGAGGAGCGAGAGAGTGGAATTTCAAGGCCTCTGCCAGAGCTGTGTTGGTGGAGGATGCCCCATAGGGCCCATGGTTGCTCACTCTTTTGAGCCTTTGGACTGGATCCAGAATGCTTTGCAGAATATGGAGTGAGAAAAGGTGAGCAGAGTGGAGGGTCTGTGGGAGGAGGAGCCAATCACAGGCTGGACCTGGCTCACTTGCTGCAAGAAATCCCAGGGCAGGGCTACCAATGACTTTTTTAAAAAATTGTGGTAAAATACACATAACATAAAATTCCCCATCTCAACCTTTTTTTTTTGGTGAGGAAGATTGGCCCTGAGCTAACATTTGTGCCAATTGTCCTCTGTTTTGTACGTGGGAGGCTGCCACAGCACGGCTTGATGAGTGGTGTAGGTCCGTGCCTGGGATCCAAACCTACAAACCAAAGTGGAGCATGTGGCCTTAACCACTATGCCGCCGGGGAAGCTCCTCAACCATTTTTAAGTGTACATTTCAGTAGTGTTAAGTACACTCACATTGTTGTGCAACCAGTCTCCAGAACTCTTTTTGTTTTGCAAAACTGAAACCCTATACCCACCAAATAACAACTCCCCGTTCCCCCTGTCCCCAGCCCCTGGCAGCCACCCTTCTACCTTCTGTCTCCCTGAATTTAACTACTCTAGGGACCTCATGTAAGTGGAATCATGCAGTATTTGTCCTTTTGTGGCTGGCTTATTTCACTTAGCAGAATGTTCTCAAAGTTCATCCATATTGTAACATGTGTCAGAATTTCCTTCCTTTTTAATGCTGAATAATATTCCATTGTGTGTGTACACTACACTTTGTTAATCCATTCACTGTCGACGGACACTTGGGTTGCTTCCACCTTTTGGCTATTGTGAATAGTGCTGCTATGAACATGGGTGCATAAAAACCCCTTTGAGACTCTGTTTTCAATTCGTTTGTGTACATACCTAGAAGTGGAATTGTTGGATCATATAGTAATCCTATTTTTGACTTTTTGAGGACCCACCACACTGTTTTCCACAGAAACTGCATCATTTGGCGTTCCCGCCAACACTGCATATGCCAATGACTTGTAAAGAGAGTGAGGTCCGACATCAGTGTTACATGGTTTCAGGGACATGAAAGTGCTCCATCACCAGCAAACCTTCTGGATAGTTTTCTGCTTTGAGTGCATGATTTGGGGGTAGAAACAGGCAGAATTCCACACCTAAGTCCGAGGGACAAGGAAGGGAGTAGGCGTCGGAATTGAAATGTGAGCAAGACAGAGAAGCACCAGAGGTTAGGAGCTGGGCTCTGGAGCATGACTGCCTCAGTTAGAATCCTAGCTCTGTGTTCTTGGGCCAGTCACTTAACCTCTCTGTGCCCCAGTTCCGTCATCTGTAAAATGGGGACAACAATAATTCCTGCCTCATAGGGGGTTGTGAGAAGCAAATGGTCTCATATGCACCAAGCACTTTGAACAGCTCAATAAATGTTAGCTCTTGTTTTTGAGATGAACAGCAGCTGGATCTGAAGCTGCAATGTGGAGTTGAACGTGACCCTGAGAGGCTGAGCCCCGGCGCACTCAGGGATCCTCTGCCTGAGCCGATTCGGTTCAAGTCGGAAAGGACAGGACGACCCCAGCTGACTGGTCGAACCCCGGTGGTGGTTGGGATTCGGTTCTAGTCTCCCCAGCCTGAGCCCTCTTTTCTGGCACGATGGAGCCCCAGACTACCACGTGGAGAGACGGTGAGAGGTTTGCCGGTCCTGTCGGGAGGGAGTCAGGCTTCCCCCCGCAGGCAGCCCCCCAGGGCCTCTTCCATAAGAGTGAGTATTTGTAAAGTGCTTTACAGACAACAGAGCCCCTGGATAGCCATCATCTGATCTGATTATCACAGCAATGCTGTGACCCTTTTAGAGCAGAACAAGAGTGGGAGAGAGTGAGAGAGAGAGAGGAGAAGCAAAGGGTAGGGGCAAGTACTGCTGAAATGCTGAGACTGGCTCTTCTTATTTTTATGTGTTTTCGTTTCACTGAGAGCCGGGGTCTTTTTGATATGGACGTCTGTGTGCTTCCTGCACGGCCAACCTCGGTCGGTGGAGAAGCGGGCCCTCTGTGTGTGCAGGCTGCGACAATCGCTGCCTCGGTTCCCGGCACGGGATGGGTGGACACAGGGACTGCTCGCTGCCCCGACCGTGAACAATCCTGGGCTGCAGGTCTGATGCTGCGTCTTTGCCAAGAGTGGGGGCTGAGACAGAGTCAAGGCTGGCCCAGTCAAGACAGTCTACCAAGTTGCGCTCCAAGGTGTCTGCAGGACAATTCTGGAACCTCGGTCAGGTTAGCTTGATGGTAGCGGCCATGGTGAGCCGGCCCTGCCCTCCTGACGGAAGTTCTTGAGTAGTCACTTTAGGAGGCAGATGTTAATCTGATCCCATGTTACAGACGAGGAAACTGAGTCTCAGAGAAGTTTGCACCTGTTAGTAAGTGTTGGAGCCAGGTCTGTCTGACCTGAGTGTGACCTCTAGACTCCAGGCAAAGAAGAAGCGTGCTCGGGGAGGCACTGCCTACGGGAAAGGATCATGGAACACTACTCATTTGCCATCACTCAGACCAAAAGGGCAACAGAAAGGAAAATAAGGGCCAGCCCCAGTGAGCTTAGTGGTTAAGTTCAGCATGCTCCACTTCAGTGGCCTGGGTTCGGTTCCCGGGCGTGGACCTACATCACTGGTCTGTCAGTGGCCGTGCTGTGGCAGAGGCTCACATACAAAACCAGGAAGATTGGCAACAGATGTTAGCTCAGGGCTAATCTTCCCAGAAAAAAAAAAAGAAAGGTAAATTAAAAAACCCTCCAAAATTTGTCATTTGCTTGGATTTATCCTGCTTTATACAATAACTGAAACATAGCCCGAAAGACTGTTTCCCAAAAAGGGGAACAATATTCTGAGTAGTCAGGGATCCCCACGAAGCCAAGGACTGTTGCTTTGAAGGAGCAGTCTTCAGACTCCCAGACGTGTGGGGTAAGAGGTGAGGAGGTGCAGGGAGAGAGAGGCAGAGCAGGAGGAGAGACTGTGGGCACCCTGGCTGAGCAGACACCGTGCATAACTCTTCCCGAGGGGCCACCGACAGACTCTCATCATCCTTCTCGTCCCAACATGCCCCGCGGCACAGTTAAGTGCTTTAAGTGGCGGCTCTGAAAAAGGCCATTTCCCACCAAGACTATAAAATGGAAAAATGGAGATGCCGTATTCACGGCAAAGAATCAAATGTGCAGAGCCTTCCACGAAATTTATAAATCAGTTACTGGGAACATTAAAACGCCTCTTGCTGCACTTAATCTCCAGCTTCCTTTCTTTTCTTCTTCCAAATACCTAACACATCGTTCTTTTTTACTGGCTCTGGTGGACTTTTCGATGAAGTCTCTTCCTATTTCAGAATAAATATATGTGTATTCTCTTCTCTGACTCAACTTGACTGTAAAACAAACAATGATACATGCTCACTCTGGGTCTCCAGATAAATAGGAGGGCAGGTGGTTTTGCTTTGCTTGGGGCTGGGATCTCCCTGGGACCCGGACGTGAACTGTGCTGAGCACGGAGCTGCCCAGCGTCCCACACGATCACACAAGTGCGAGCACTCGGAAGGCAATGCCAGGCCGAGCGTGGTCTAGAGAGTCAAGGCTGGCCCAGTAAATGCAGGTCTACCGAATTGTTCTCCAAGGTGTCCCTGAGACCCTTGTGTCATAACAGCCAGTGCTTCCATGGGCCCTCCCTGGGCCAGGCACTGTTCTAAGCACATTATATTTACTGACTCAGTTTAACTCTCACAATAACCCCAGTGCTATTATGATCCTATATTATAGATGAGGAAATGGGGGCAAAGAGCAATCGGCTTTCCCGATTTCATACAACCAGTAAGTGGTAGAGCTGGGAGGTGAACCCAGGTGGTCTGACCCTAGCAGCAGGGCTCATGTGCCATGCTCCACGGCCCCAAGCCAGCTAATTTCCCCATTTACCACAGTTCTGGGAGGATTCAGGGATGCTCTTTGTAAGGAGACAGCAGAGCTGAGGCGAGCTCCCAATCTGGTGACTCCCAGGACATCTGTTCGCTGGGCCGGTATGTGGTGGGCTGTTTCTGTAATGGAGTAATCCCCACCTTTTAAAACACCTTTGGTCAGTCATAGCTGAGGCTTCCTCTGGAGGATTCAAGTGCCGACAGCTGAGGCAGCCCCGCCCCCTTTACTCCAGCCAGGGCAGCCTGGGAAGGTTGCCTTGGGGAGAAGCCTGGGTCTGGGGATCCAGAGGAGACAGAATTTCCCCTGAAGCCTTTGGGAAAGCTTGACTCTGAAAAGAGGAGGCGAGGTGGTCCGAACACAGGGGCTGAGCTGAGGTCCACCTCTAAGATGCCCGTGGCACATGTGGGGTCACGGGTACTTCAGAACCTGGATAACTGGCAGTACCCCGGCTGGTGAACACAGGCTCCCTGCCTGATTTCAGCTTTCTGGGGTCCTTGAAAGGTTCTCTGTATCTCCCGGAATGTCTGTGCGTGGCCCTCACGGGACATCCAGACCCTGCTAGACCTGGTCTCCACTCTACAGACAAGTCCTCTTTCTCTCATACCTTCCCGATGTTGGTCCAAGTGGGGCTCCTGGTGGCTCCCTTCTGGCCCACACCCACACGCCTGCCCAGGCTCTTGGAATATTGAGACTCTGCTTGAACCAAGTGCCCTGGAGTCCTGTGTCTGGAGGGGCAGCGGGCAGTCCTGGTCTGGCACCCCTAGGGGGATTGCCTGACCTCTCTGAGCTTAGTTGGAGTTGACACCTGGGCTCCCCTCGTCTTCTAAAGAGGTGGCTGTGAGACCCAATGAGAACGTCGCAGGGGATGGCAGGAATTCTGTGTGGCCAGTGAGGGTGTGTGTGGTTAGGGGCCCATCAGAAGATCCAATGACCTCACCTGTGCGCTCTCTTCCCTCCCTGAAATTCCACAATCCTGAATGGGAACTTAAGTGGGGACGTAGATTACAGATGGCAGGGTAGTGCCGTTGGGTGACAGCCTCTAGCTGAACAGCCGAGTTGTGAGTAAGGAAAAAAGGAAACAGCGAGGCCTGGGAGCCAGCGTGGGTTCCCGGAAACGAGCGTGCGGAAGAATTTCCCTGAGAATCGGTAGCCCATTCTAGCGTGAAAACATGTCCCACGGCCGCACAGTTGAACAGCACTTCCCAGGTGGTAGGCATTTTCTTTTACCATTATCTCTTTTCCCTCCTCTCTCACAAGAGTCCTGGGAAATAGGGAAGTGTAACATCCCCATTTTGCAGACGGGAAAACAGAGAGGGGAGGTGGAGTCTCCCAAGCTCACGCAGCTGAGTTATGGAATGGAGACCCAAACTCAGCTCTGGTATCTCTTTCCGGGACTCTGCATGGCGTATCTTGATTTTAGCAAAACACGACAATTTGCACGATCTTCTTGAGGACCAGATAGGGAAGTGTCACCGAGGGTGTGGGACGTGTGACGGGTTGAACGTCAATGCCCTTGGCTATCTGATGGCTGAATGCAGGGTCTGTGGAGCATGCCTGCCACAGGCCCTTTGTACAGGGACTACTTCCATGAGACAGAGCAGTGGTGACCAGACTCCCTGATGCCACTACCCTGGGGGGGACAGCTAATGCACCAGATGGGAGAACCGAGCAGCAAACAGTTGAGAACGTTTGCTGTATTTGAGAAGGCGTGGGCTGTGGCCTCAGACCAGCTGAGGGACCTTGGGCAAATTACTTAGTGAGAGCAGGTGCTCATTAAACCTCCTTCCCTCTCCTTTCTTTTTCCTTTTTTTGGTGAGGAAGATTGTCCCTGAGCCAACATCCTGTGCCAATCTTCCTCTTTTTTGTATGTGGGACGCTGCCACAGCATGGCTTGATGAGTGGTGCATAGGTTTGCAGCCAGGATCCCAACCTGTGAACCCCGGGTCGCCGAAGTGGAGCGCAGGAACTTAACCACTACACCACTGGGCTGCCGCCCCCTCCTTTCTTCCCTCTGGCAAGGAAGGGGCAAGATTGCTGTCTTTGGGTGTCTGAAACTCCTTCCCACTAAAGAGGATGCTGCCCGCACCAATAGCCTAGTGGCGATAGCTCAGACCCTGGAGCTCGATGGCCCGGGTTCAGAGATCTCAGGCAAGTTACGCCACCTCTTAGTGCCCTTCCTGAAGAATAGACATGACAACGGATTCCATCTCACAGGGTTGTTGGCACTTGCAGTGGCATTTACAATGGCAGCCAGCACACAGCACAAGCAATAAGTGCTTTCCCTTGTGGTTATTATTGCTCTGTGGCCCCCAAAGGTAGAATGGAGCCCAATGTTGTAACTTACAAGGAATTAGATTTTTATTCTGTGTAGGTGAGAACTGTTCACATTCCTGTCCTGCTGAACAGCTTTCAATTCTACTTTGTTGCTCTTAGAAGAAAGACAGGCATCCTTAACGTGGCCTCCACAGCCCTGCTCACATGGCCCTTGACTCGTGACAGACTCATCCTGCACCGTTGATCCATTGCTCACTGTGCTCCATCTGTACCAACCTTCTACAATATCTCGTATGCACAGTGCCCCCTGTCTCCAGCCTCAGGGCCTTTGCACACACAGTTTCTTCTGCCCAGAACACTCTTCTCTCCTTTTTTTTTTTTTGCCAATCTCTATCAATCCTTCAATTTTCAACTTAAGGATCATTTCCTCAGGGAAACTTTTCCAGATTCTCCAAGCAAAGTTAGTCCTCATTAAACACTCTCATAAAACTCTCTTCTCCTCCATAACAGTGAGACGTATTGTTATTGTTGCTCTGTAACGGTAGTAATTATTTATATAATTATTTAACAATGTCCATCTCTCAGGAGAGCGGCTGTATCCTCAGCTCCTGGCACATGGGAATCACTCAGGAACCACTTGTGGGTTGAATGAATGCACTTTCTCATGGGCATAGCACAACAGGGCTGCCTCTGGGGGCCGGCGAGATCCCTCACTGGGGATGTGGGACCAAAGCCTGGGACATGAGGGGCTGAAGAAGCCCAGAGGTGAGCTGAGGCCTCCTCCTTCCTCCAGGGAGAACTCAATGCCTGGTGATGGAAAACCCACCAACCTTCAAGCTCTGAGGCTGCAAAATTTGTAAGACACCAGCTGAGACTGATGGGGGCTGAGATTTGATGATCTCTGCGGGGAGGGTGTCAGCTCCTAGGGAAAAGGGGCCGGGAGGACACACCCAAGAGGGGAAGGGGAAAGGAGGATGGCTGCAAGTGAGGAGCAGAGGTCTTAAGAGGGTCACCATGTGGCACAGCTGAAGTCCCGAGTCGGCACGCACGCGGTCACCTTCTACCAACATGCAGCTTCTGGGGGACTCCCGTGTTATTTATTTTTTTGTGCTAGCTCTGCCATAACCGTCTACAGAGTGGCCAGAACACCAGCCCCTCCGCTGCCCCTCTCCTACACGGTAGGTGGAGTTCGGAGTCCTGGATCCCACAGATCAGTCCTGGGCCCGGAATCACATTCAGGATTGGGACGATTTTCCTCCTCACCCAGAGACAAATCCCTAGGAGAGCGCCGGTTATTTTTGAGTCTTCTGCGTGCAATCCTATCCCTCGTTTCCAAGAATGACATTGGCACCCGAGGCTCTTGCAAGTGGCAATTTACTAGAACAGAATCAAATCCCTAGTCAGATTCAAAAAGCAATGAAATAAATAGAATTGCATATTTCTTTCTTCGTCAGGACGGTGCGGACACACCCACACCCGGCTTTAAAGCACCTTGTTTGCTGTCCTTTTAAAGAGACACCGCTGATCAATCAGCCCCTTTCATTTAAACTGGGGAGCACAGGGGAAAAGACAGAGAACAGAAGCTCCTTTTCTCCTGCCAGGAGTCTCTGAAACCAGCTGTTCCTATTTCTTAAATCTGCAGACCCCCTACTCCCATCCTCTGAACCTTTCTCTTACTCTTTTTCCTTGGGAAATATTCAGCAGGAAAGGAACATCTGGAAACACAGGTTTCCATGGAAAAGACAGCGGGCCGGGCTTTGTTCTCATCTCCAGCTGATGGAGATGAGTCTTGCTGAGGGCGGCAGGGAGCCATTGCTGGGGTCACCCAGTGCTGGGAGCATCCTCTGCCTTCCAGCTCTTTCCCTTTCTGCTGTGCTGTTCCACATGCTAACTTCCCCCCAGACCTGGCTTTATCTCAGCAGGACACAGAGAACTGGTCCAGGGCTTCCCTGATTGTTCCAGAGTCTCCAGCCACACTGCTGACCTCTGCGTGACCAAGAATGTAATTTCAGCTCTGTGCACTGATGGCTCTGGGCTGGCTGCTCAGGCTCTGGCCACCAGTAGGACCAAGATAGCTATTTTCTCATTTGGGACCCAGAGAGAGAGGGGGGCAGACCTTGGAGATGGTACAGTCCAGGTCCCTCCTTTAGAGATGAAGGCCCACAGGCCCAGAGAAACTCATTAGCTGGCTCAGGGTCACACAGCAAGTTAGACACTGGGCCTCCCACTCTGGTTCGGTGCTCTACCTGTTGCTCCATAGATCCCAAGAGTTGAGCTGGCCCTCCTGAGCCATGTCCTTGGTGGGGGAATGGAGTGAGATGTCTGGCAGAGCTGAGCTCTGTGGCAGAATGACAAATGGCCCCCTTGCATTGCTAGGAAGTGGGTTCTGGGAACAAGGGCAGCCGGTGAAGCCATTTATCCACCTCCCAGTCAGCGACTGAGCCGGCAGTGGGGGGAGTAAGAGAGAGCAGGAGGCATAAGGGCTACAGGCTCTCCAGCTCATTACTGCAGAGACCGCCGATTGGGGTGGACCAGTGCTTCAGACGCGAGGCCTGCTTGTCCCAAAGGCCAGGGCTAGGCGAAGAACATTCTTCTAATTTAAGTTGCATTTGAAATCAGAGCTTTTCTTTTTTTTTTTTTGGTGAGGAAGACCAGCCCTGAGCTAACATCCGTTGCTATTCCTCCTCTTTTTGCTGAGGAAGACTGGCCCTGGGCTAACATCCGTGCCCATCTTCCTCCACTTTATATGGGACGCCGCTACGGCATGGCTGACAGGCAGTGCGTCGGCGGGGGCCCGGGATCCGAACTGGCGAACCCCGGGCTGCCAAGCGCGGAGGAAACCGCTACGCCACCGGGCGGCCCCTCAGAGCTTTTCAATTTATGTTAATTGCAACTTCGAGCCTTGTGATTTCGTGTGTGTGAGTGTGTGTGTAATTTTTTAAAGATGTAACATACAGGATGTGTTAAGACAGGAATTCTCATACATGGGTGATGGAAGGATAATTTTTTAGAGGACATTTGGCCAGTGTCTATGAAAGCCTTAAAATATACTCTTTTGTCTTAGGAATTCCATTTCTAGAAATACATCCTAAGACAATGATCAGAGAAAGAGACAAAGATGTTTATAGCAATATTAAATTAGATTCAGTCTTAATGCCCCACCATTAATATACATAGTAAACTATGGTATATCCATTTGGTAAATTATTATGTATTATTTAAAGTGATGTAAAGAATTCTAGTGATATAAGAAATGCTTATGATATAAAGTCAAATGAAGAAATAGGGCATACAGTGTCTATACATATATTTCAACGGTTTTATCTATCTATATTTTCATCTCTTTTTAAATCTCTACATAATCTGAGAAAGAAGGGCAAGAAAGAGTCAGGTCAAATGTTTATAGCAATTTTTCTCTGGAACGAGGGGATTTGGAGTGATTTTAAACACCTTCCCAAGTTTTTCATGCTGGTCGTGTATTTTCTATGATCGCAAACACGTAGCGGCTGCGCTGGGGCTAAGATCTGGTGTCTCCGACGGCAGAGGCGGTGACAACCTGTCTCTCCCGGGTATGTGATCCCCAGGAGGCCTGCAGCCCTTTGACTGGCATTCAGACATGTATGGCTGTGTCTGGTGAGCCTGGGCTGGGGCCCCAACCCCTCCTCTCCCGCCAGATGGCAAGAGGCCCCGGGAGAAGTCCAGCAGAGCGAACAATGCTCGGTTGAGGACGGCTGTTCTGAGAAACAGTATGGTAGCTGTTACTTGAAAGTCTGCCCTCCCCCCCACCTGTTGGTCCAGTCACCATGGCAACTTGTGTGCCCTGGGAAGAAGGATGCTATTGTCAGAAAGTGCTGTAACTCCCAGGGGCCCAAGCGGCCCAGCTGTGGGCCCGTCTGGGTGTAGGAATGTCAGTGGAGGGGGCATGTGTCTTAGCCATTCTGCAGTGGTGACAATGAAGCAAGAATGGAGGGGCATTAGAGGGGGACCTGGGCCTGGGACAGGGGGGAAGTGGGCAGCAGATGTCTTGATGTCTGGCAGAGAGGGTGGAAAGGGCAGGCACTGAGCCGGACACAGTGCCGGAGACGGGAGACTGTGGGAGCAAGATGGCAGGAGGGAATTGGGGAAGCGGTCTTGGAGTGTGATGCTGTGACCTATATGTGCCCAGAGGAGGGGGGGTCTGAGGACCTGTGGGTTACAAATACAGCTGTGGAGGGGGCACCCAGTGGCCACAGTCTAACATTTGTGACACTCTGTATAGTGAATGGATCAGAATAGAGCAGGAGTCACACACTCAAGTTTAACGTGCAGACATATGTCATGGGGTCAAAAAAATTGGATACCTTTAGGCAGGTCCTACCCTCTAATTGCCACACACCCCACTCCTCCCTACTGTCTCACACTGGGCCGCTTCACTTATTTATATCACCTGCCAGAGCCTTGGACCTATCTGAGTTTGCAGCCCCTGGGCGGATGCTCTCTAAGGACCTTTCCAGCTGTCGTATGACAAAGCACCTCCACAGTCCTTGTCTCCCTCCCACCCCAGCCACCCCTGCCCACCGGAGCTCCACCGAGAACCGACTGTCATTCTCTGAACGTGCCTGCTTCACGTTCGCCTTTGTCCAGGCTGCTCCACCTGCCTGTGTGCCCTTTCCAGCCCAGAGACCTCCGACTTGTCTTCTTCAGCGTCCTGACGTCTTTCCTGATCCCTCCCATGCAGTCCGAGCACTCCTGTCCTTGTGTCCTACTTTGGGCACTGTGATGACTTGTCCTCATCTCCCTCCTCTGCTGCCTGGGAGCAGAGCATGGCCTACGTTCCGCTCAGTGCTGTTGGAGTGAAGGTATTATATCCCATTTCACTGCTGAGAGATCGCAGGCTCAGAGAGGTTCAGGCAGGTGTCTAGGGTCACACAGCTCGTAAGAGAAGCAGAGCTGGCGCCAGAACTCAGATTTCCCTCCTTCAAATGTCCACTGGTCTTTCTTTGCCCCAGTTATCACAACTGGTGGGAAAAACCAGGATGTCTTAATTTTTTGAAAGGGTCAGGGCAATAGATCAGTGATGGCAAATAATGCATATGGCTGATATATGTCTTTTTCCACAGAGATGACTGAGTGGGTGCTATTCAGAAAACACACCTGAATTAGTTATTCTCCCAGAAAGCTGGTTTCCTCCTGTGGGCATCGTCTTCTGCACTGGGAAAGTCCCTGTTGAGTCAGGACCCCCAAGGACTCAGCTGAGCACAGGGGCATCATTCTGTGTCAGGGGCGGGGAGGAGGAATTCCACTTTAGTCGTGTGGGCACAGACTCTGCAGCCAGACTGCACGGTTCAAATCCCAGCTCTGCTGAGTGACCTCGGACAAATTACTTAACCATTTTGTCCTCAGTTTCCTTATTTGTAAAATGCACATGCCAGTAGTTCCTAGTCTCATAGGGTTGTTGAGAGGATTAAATGAGTCAATCCATGTAAAGTGCTCACAGTAGCCCCCGGCACACGGTAAGCTTTTATCTAAGTGCTTATGCCAGTATTATTGTCATTTTGCCCTGTGATGTGGGTGAAAGGGCACAGCGCCAGAAATCAGGGGACCCGGCTCCTGGTTGGGCTCTACCCTCAGCTGCCCCTTCCTTCTCTGTGTCTGACTCTCCCGGGGCGGGAGGTGGGATGGATGGGATCCATGGTCTTGGGGGTTCTTCCAGTTCGTTCGCCCATGGTTCTCTGTTCTTCTGTGACTGTGTTGGGGCTGACCCTCTTGAGTAGATGGAAGGATGGGGGAAGGTGAGTCACTCCCACTGCCTGCTTTTTCTTAATGAGCTGCCAGCTCCCTCCATCTGGTGTGAGAGGCTGGTACCGACCCTGCTGCCTGGGTGCCAGCTCACCTCCAGCAAATGTTTCCCAAGTGCTGACCCCTGGCCAGGCCCATCTCCTGGGGGCACTTGGGGGCCCCTGTCCTCGAGGGAATCAAAGTCACCTAACACTTCAGGGCACTAAGTGCAGTGCAGGCCAGGCACAGGGGACTGTATGATCCCAGTGACGGGCTCAGGGACACCTTTGGGAGGAGGTGACACCCGAATCATGAAGGTCCAGTAAGAGGTGATCAGAGGGGGACAAGGGACAAGCATTCCAGAAAGATGGAATGGCCCGAGCTGAGGCCAGAGTAGTGAAACTGTGAGGAGTGGGCTGGAAATGTGCAGTTGTCCGGTGGGCTGGGTGTAAAGTGCCTGGACCAGCATCTCCTGGGCTGGCAGGATGGCCCCAGGGGAGGGAGGTGACCCTCCAGGCACTGACCGGGACCCTTTGGTCAGGCCGGGGTGTGGGAGGCGGGAAGCCGAGCCCACTCCTCCTCTGGTTTCAAGCCTGTCTTGGAACATCAAATGCATGTGTGTTCTGTGCCCTCCTCCTGGGCGTGGGCTTAAAGGAGTCTTTACACACTTTATTCCAAAGCCCTGGAATGTCATTTTCCGGCTCCCTGCAGGCTGTTGGGTGTTGCCTACCTTCACACCAGCCCCCTGGACTTCCCACTGCATGGGGGAGGCTCTGTAAGCCCAGCTTTGGCCAGCTGCAAGGCCGGTGGGGGCCGGGAGCCCGGAGGCCCTCCGGGGCCTGTGCACAGAGCTGTCTTTGAGATCCTGGGCCGGTGAGCTGCCTGCTCAGAGTTGAGCAAGGGGGGCCAAGCCCTGCCTTTCTGAGCCTTCAGATTTCCTAGCATCTGCCTAGTCGGACCTCCCGTTTAAATTCTCCACTTGTCTCGCTTTCCACAAAATAATTAGCATCCATTTGTTCCCAGAGCTCGCTCGGCGACATTCGTCATTGTAGGAGCTTTCAGCGCTGCTCACAGAAATTTCCATTTGATGCAAAGTTGAAAATGGCTTAAGTGGGACTCTGCGGGGGGCCCCTCACTTCTGCTCGCTCACCGGCATCTGGCGTCCCCATTTGCTCCCTCCCACCCGTTTCTTTGTTGCCTTCTGAATGGCGATGATGGGGGAGTGCAGGGCACAGTGGTGAGAGGGGATGCTGTCCTCTGGGGCGCCCGTGGGGAAGGAGACTCACCAGGGGGAACCGTCCGGGTGGGAGGGGAAAGAGAAGGTTCTGAGCGAACCACGGCAGCCACCTCGGCCCTTCCCACGGGGCTGGAGCTCTGGTAAGGAAACGATTTCTGAGCTGAGCTGCGGAGGGGCTCCCATAAACCCAGTGCCAGCTCAGACATGAAATCTGCCACAGAATAATTCTCGGTCGCATTTGCGGTGGGAAACTGACATGCGCTCTCGCAGAGCAACCGGCTCCCTGCCCGAGCCGCTCAGAGCCCACCCTTTGGCTTTTCTCGAGAGCGGTTGCTTTCACTCTGCGGACCTGCAACTGGAGCCTGAGTCAGTCTGTCTATTCCCCGGCCAGCCTGTGGGCTCTCCCCTGGGGAATGAACGCCGGGCAAGCGAGTCCCCGAAATCAGGCCTCAGCCTCGCTGGGCTGCAGAACTCTCTCACGTACGTGGTCTTTTTTGACCCCAAACCACCTGTCAGGTGGGCGTTAAGGTCTATCCGAGATATAGGGAGATGGAGGGAGCTGCTTTGTGATTCTGGGCCTCCCTTTGCCTATCCGTAGAATGGCCAGGTTGGACAAGATGCTGTCTAAGGGGCTGTCCACATTCAGTCTCTCCCACGTAGTGCGCATTGGGACTGAGGGGTTTTAGCCCTGTGCCACACTGGGCTGTGCCTAGCTGCGTGGCATGAAGGGACGCTTTGGTCCTAGATGTAAGACAGACCTGGCTTTAAGCCTTGGCTTGGCCCTTTTTTAGCTGTCTGGCCTTGTCACTTTACCTGGCTGGATCTCAGTTTCCTTCTCAGCCACAAAGTGGGGTCATAATCCCTTTTCTGCCTGCCTCATTCTAGTGTGAGCGTCAAATAAGATAGTCGAGATGAAAAGAAATGCCTTGTGGACCAGATAGAGGTAAAGGTGGTGTTGGATTCTTTTGGGAAAATGATGTATACAAATTGTACAAAATTCAACCATTGCAAAAGGATGATGAAAGATAAGCTTCACTTTCATCCTGACCCTGGTCTCCCAGTTCTGCTCCCTAGATACATCCCATTGTTAATTTCCTGTGTGCTCTTCCTTAGAGATTCTCTATATGCTGAATATATATGTGTGTATGTGTATATATATACACACAATGTGACATATCAAGTATATATGTATATATATCTCACATATAGCTGATGTTTAGGATTTTTAGGAATACTTGTTCAGCAAATATTCCCTCCCCTCCTCCTCCCAGGAGCGTACTTGCTGGCCCTATTGATGTTGGGCTTGGCCATGACTTAGTCAGGCTAATGGGATGTAACGTGGGATGTAACTAATGCAGGTGTGACATGCGTAAAGATTTGAAATATGCTTCCTTGATGGAGCTCTCCTCTTGTGCTTTTGCTGTGACCATGAGAGGAACATGTCCCAAGTAGGTGGCTGGTCCTAGAAGAATGGGAGACATGTGGGTCAGAGCTGCTCCAGCCTCTCTGTAATCTCCCAGTCTGAAGATGTAAAGCTGCCCCAACTGATTGCACATCTTTGAGGCTGATAATAAATGCTTAATGTTGTATGTCACTGAGTTTTGGGGTTGTTTGTTATGCAGCAATAGCTGACAGATACAATGTAGATGTCTGTTAAAAAAAAAACCCAAATGGAAGCACACTATATACACTATTACACACCTTGCTTTCTTCACATAATATATGTTGGAAAAAATATGTGTTAGAAATTGGTCCATATTGGCAAATGAACATGGTTCCCATTCTTTTTAATGGCTGTATAATATTCCATTGTGGAGCAAGTTCCTTATTGTTGGACATTTAAGTTGGTTCTGTCTTTTCCTATTACCAAAAACACTGTAATGACTCACAGTTATATTTGTAGGAAAAATACCTGGGAGGAGAAATTACTTGATCAAAGGGTATGTTCAAAGAAGTTGAACCAATTTACACTCCCACCATCAGCTGATGTCACCTGCTACTGCCCCACACCAAAGACAAATACTGTGAGGATGACTCTTCACTCCAGCAGCAAGCCTTTTGACTTTTATTCTACTGCCCCATGGTCTTCAAACCTCACCATGAGGTTTCAAAAAAGCAGTGTTTTCCCAAAGTGCTCTATGATTTTAGGTGGTACCAGAGATGATCTTAAAAGGTGCACAGACAAGACAGTAACTAACAATGAATCCCATAGTGAGGAAATTATTCACTTTTCAAATCCCTTTCCCTCCTCTGGTTACATCAAGGAGAAAGTCCCAGCTGGATGCTGATAAATTTTAACACTTCTCTAGCAGTTGCTAATTTCCGTTAACAAAGAGGGAAGCGCTCTTGAGCCCAGAGCATCCAGTGGGCAGCAGTTCCCAGGTTTCACGGTATTCAGTTTTACCAGTTAACTTTGTTTTATGGCTAATGACCCTGGTTTTTCATTTTTTGTCATGATAGCAAGTTTCCTTTGTAAAGAAATTTATTTCATGAAGAAAAGAGCTCCTTTTGAAAAATTATAAAACGTATCACATGTACAAGGGTATATGTAACTTATACAGTTTAAGAATAATAAAACAAAACCCATATTCCTGAAATAGTATCTCGAAGCTACCTGTGAAAAAGGAAGTTTTCAGTCAGAAAGGATGACCACCCTTCTTCCCCCGTCCCCACCTCCAATTCGGGAACCACTTGGGAAGTGTTGATGCTTCTGCCCAGTGACAGCTCTGGGTCTCTTGTCAATTGCACCAGCCTTAGAATTTAAAAAATGACCAGAGCTGACATTAATGATCACCCTTTTTTGTATCAATCCCTGTAATGAGCTCTTTACAAATAGTGTCTCACTTAATTCTCACAGCAACTGTGAGGTGTTAGCAGAAAAAAAATTATTTCAGTTAAAAAAAAAAGTTTGTGGTCAAATTCTTTTACTTTTTTTGGAAATAATTTTAGACATGCAGAAGAGTTGTAAGGATAGTATGGAGCATTCCCATACACCCTTCACCCAGCTTCCCCTAAGGCCGACATCTTACATAACCATAGGACAATTGTTGAAACCAGAAAAATAATGTTGATTCGATGCTATTGACTAATCTACAGATCTTATTTGAATTTTGCTATTTTTCCCACTAATAGCCTTCCTCTGGTTCAGGATCTAATCCAGGATCCCACATGGCATTTCGTAGTCCCGTCTGTTTAATCTCCCCTGATGTGTGACGCTCCCTCAGTCTTTCTTTATCTTTCATGATCTTGATCCTTCTGAAGAGTCCTGGCTAGTTATTTTGTAGAATGTCTCTCAGTTTGGGTTTGTCTGGTGTTTTCTCATGAATACCACAGAAGTGATGTTTTGCCCTCTCGCTGCATCATATCAGGAGGTACCCAATGTCAATATATCTCGGGGACATATGTGTGGTGAGGTTTGGGAAACCCTTCCATAGGCAGAGGTAGTTTGCCGCTGTCGCCTGGTGGCACTGGCAACGTGAATTCGTGTCTGCACAACAGTTCCCCATCCTGGCCTCCTGTGGGAAGGCTGACCATCCTCTGCCAGTGTTGTAACTCATGGCTCAGCTCTCTAGCGGCCATTATGGAAGCCAGCGTCTGCATCCCCCTCCCCCTGTTCCCACAGTTGGTCCTGAACGGTGACTTGGGCTAAGACTCTATGTAGCTTTCGTTCCTGTGCTGTCTGAGACGGGCTCACGCAGGCACGGATGAATGGTGCGGGACAGCTCTTTGGATTGATCTTCCCTTGGATGAAGCTTTTTAGGCTAGAAAATAAAGATGTCCCAGGCAGGTGGGAGTCGTGACACCCTCAACAGAGGCATCTCTGCAGGTTGTTCTTTCAACCCCAAAAGAGATTTTCTCAACTGATCTGGCTCACCATCTGCTGTCAAACTATTGCTTTGTTTGACTTTCTTTCCCTTCATGCTCAGGAAAAGGTCTGGGAAATTACAACCCTCTGTGATGGGAAGAAATACTCTCTTTTGGCCCCTTTCCCACCGGCCCTCTCCTTGGAGCTTGGGAAAGATGCTGGGGGCTTGGATCTGCTGGCTCCTGGGCAGCCTGCGTTAGTTCAGGTCTCGGATAATACTGTCCTGAGGAGAAAAGCCAATTACTGGAAGCTATGACTAATTAACTTCCGCAGAGGGCTGAATTCAGAAGAAAATACCTGACTCTCCCTGGGGCCTGTTTAATGCGATGATGGCTCCACAGGGATGCCTTGGACAATTTCAAGGCTTGCAATGGATCCACCACTCAACTCACGCTGAATCTGGCTCCCAGCGTCACCCCCGCCTCATTTCTGACTCACACACCGACTGGTTTCATACGTCGTCAAAGCTGACAGATGAAGATGAGAAATAAGTTAGTAATGATTTTGTTCTGTCAATATGAGTCATTCCCTCATTTTTCTTTCTTGCGTGCAAAGTCCTGGTTCAGGCATCAGAAATGCATAGGAAACTGGGGAGTTTCTATAAGTAGAGGAAGTCAGGGCAGTAAACAGGTGGGTACAATAGAATATGATTAAATGCTCCAATAGAGTGCTTCGTTAACTCCACAGCTGTTTACTGACTACTTACTATGTGCGAGGCACTGTGGTTGCTACTGGGGAGACAGCAGTGAATGGCCCTCTTGGGGCCTGGAGTTTGGTGGGAATTTCAGATAACTTTACAATTAAGAGGGAAGAGGTTTAAGATAGGGCGTTTTGAGAGTGAGGAGGAAGAGATCTAATCCACCGTGGGGTGAGGAGTAAGTTTCAATTTAGGATTTGAATGATGGGTAGGACTTACGCAGCTGGAAGAGCCAGAGGTGGGCGGGTAGGTTTGTTTCAGGCGGGGGCAACAGGACATGTTGCTCAGAGACGAGAATAGCACGGTGAATTTGAGGAACCGTTGGAAAGTCAAACTGAAACCCAGAGTTCAAAGAGAAGAGTGGAGAGAGGTGAGGCTGGGGAGGAGGCAGGGAGGGCCCTGTAAGCTCAGGGGTTTTGACTCGACTTCTAAGAGCAATGGGGAACTATTGCAGGGTCTTACATGTGAGGGATGGATTCGGATTTTCATTTCAGAACAGTCAACCTGGCTGCATTGTGCAGGATGGCAAAGAGAAGGCAAGAATGGGGACAGGGAGAACAATGGGGCAGATATCACAGAAGTCCTGGTAAGAGGTGTGGTGGCCTGGACTAGGGCGGGAAGGAGAGAAGGGAGTGGATTGTGAACAGGTCTTCAGTACCACTCCCAACCCCAGGAATAATAGCATTGGAAATGCGCTGAGTCTGAGACCTGATAGGCTCTATACTTTTTTTTTTTTACAGAGAGACAGTAACATTTCTCTGTGAACTCAGAATTTACTCTGTGGCAAAATCAGTGTTATTGTTTATCACACACTGGGTTCTGACCAATGGAGTGTGAGCAGAAGTGACGTAAGCCTTTTCCAGGATTGGGTTAAAAACATCTATACAACCCTCAGTCTTCCAGCATGGTGGTTCTATAGGATGGAAGGAACCTGGATCTCTGAGTCCCCACTTGGAGGAGAGCCCCCCAAGGTCAATTTCCTTGCTTGCTGCAGGCTGTGACATGAACAAGAAACCAATCCATGTTTAGTTAAATCACTGAGATTTTGAGGTGGTTAATTACAGAAGTTGATGTTAAATACCAGGCCTACCATAAACCAGCTGGGCTCATACCTGGTCCATGGCACTTCAATGGTTTCTAACTCTCTTCATCCAGGGAAGACTGAAGGATCACACCGCAGACACAGTTGGAAGGAATTGTTGGGGGTCCATGAGGTGGGGAGGAAAGTAAAGATAGTCATACAGATTCAGAAATGTAAATATACACGGATACGTGGGACCGTATCAACAAAGAAACCAAAACGGGCCCAGAAAAGTACTCAGTAGTAATGATAAAGATAATAATAAAATTGAGGAACCATTGGAAAGTCAAACTGGAACCCAGTGTTTGTGTCAAGGACTGTGCTAATATTTCATTCACCCCCCACAACCATCCTATCAGATAGGTACTATTATGATGCTTTTTTTTAAAGATGAGAAAACTGAGGTCTAGAGAGGGTGAGTAATTTTCCTGAGGCCACACAGGATTTGAGCCCAGGCATCCTGACTCAGGAGTCTGTCCTCTTAGTCACAACACAAAGACAAGGACACAGAGACAGAGGTCTGAGGATGGGGACATATGTGCACGTGCACACACGACAGAGACGGAGTCTCGATTGTCCTTGTCCCCAGCGTGAATACCATTCCATTTTCAGGAGAGAGATGGCCCGATTGCAGTGGTGACAAGAACAGAGCATAACTTTTAACAAAGACTTACTTTAATGAAATTCTCAGCTGCACAGGACATTTTGTTTCTCTCCAGATGACTTCCCGATGCTATCATTTTTGCATACCCTGTTTATTTCACCTGCTCTGTCTCTCCCTGGCCCATAAAGGAGGCTCTGCTGGTTTGTTTGATGTTCCTTAGATACAGATGATCCTTCCCTGAATAACAAATAGGATGCACCCTTCAGAGGAATTTATGATCCGCTTTTTGTTCTTCTAGTTTCTAAATGGGATACTTCCCCAGGAGGTGCTTCTGCCCGGTCGACACCTGAAACTTCTCCTTAGCAAATGGGCTGTCTGCTGAGTGCGTGGGTTTAGTTTTTCAGATCCCAGGCTCGAGGTGTCACTCAGAGTCTGGCCTCTGAAGCTCCACTCTCCCAGAGTGGAGAGGTTACGACCAATGAACACCCCTGCCCTGGCATATTTGTGGCTGTGGGGAGTGGTTCCTGTGGGAAGTGACTGAGCTAAGAGTTTCCAGGTTGGACATGACCCTAAAGGTCCTCTGTTCCAAACACCCCTCAGTTCCAGTTGCTATCGCTGCAAAACTGAATGGTGTAATGCAGCCATTTTGTGATGCTTGCAGATTCCGTGGGTCCGGAATTTGGACAGGACCCATCACAGAGAGAGTGTCTCTGCTCTGTAATGTCTGGGGCCTCAGCCGGGCCAACTTGAAGGCTGGTTGTAGGGGTGTTGCCTATCAATGGCTTTGGGCTGGAATCATCTGGAGATGTCTTCCCTCATATCTGATGCTGATGCTGGCTGTTATCTGGGCTGTGTGCCTTGTGGTCTCTCTGTGTAGGCTGGTTTGGGATTGCACACAGCATGGTGACTGGGTTCCAAAAGGAAGCATCCCAAGAGAGCAAGGCAGAGCGCATGGCACTTTTGTGATCTAGCCTTGGAGGTCACATAATGTTACTTCTGTCATGCTCCATTGGCTGAGGCAGTCACAAAGTTCTGCCCAGGTTCAAGGGGAGGGGACGTTGACCCTACCACTCAATGGGGAAATGGCAAGGTTCTAGAAGAGGATGTGGGACAGCAGCCATATTTGGAGAATAGAATCTGTCACACCACTTCACATGTGAATCCCTTCCTTGTGGCCCACCCCACGTTCACGAAGGCCCCACTCCTCTGACGGGGAGTTCACTACCTGGACCGGTGAGAGTTCTTTGATTGCAAGCAACAGAGGTCAATTCTGGATAACTTCAGCCACGGGGGATTTACTGGCACAAGGTGGGAGATATTGAAAGCTTGGCATGAAAAAGGACCAGAATAGCACCATAGGCAGAAGAGCAGGGGTGTCTTGTCTAGGCATTGCCTGGGTGATAAGTGAATCCCAACCCATGTTTGACTCTTTCAGTCACTCTGCTTACAATGGGGAGGGAAGATCTGAATGGCCTTGCTTGTGCGTTGAACTTAACCACTTACTACTTGTTACTTAACTCTTTCATGACTCAGGCTCATCTGTAAAATGAGGACACTAATAGTAGCTACTTCCTAGGTTCTGTGAAATTAAATAGGATGACACAAAGTGCTCAGCCCAAGCTCCAGCGTGCAGTAAATCTGCAATAAATGTTAGCTAACAACAACTGCTGTTGTGACTGCATCCACTACTATTATCTTGGTTGGCCTGCTCCTGTGTCTACTACAGAGTCAGGCACAGAGTAGATGCTCAGCAAATAGCATTGAATGAGTGAATGAACGAACAAAGAAATGAACGGCTTC
Source organism: Tapirus indicus (assembly GCA_031878705.1). NCBI lineage: Eukaryota > Metazoa > Chordata > Mammalia > Perissodactyla > Tapiridae > Tapirus > Tapirus indicus. Next base: position 12,459,832 of record CM062932.1, read on the forward strand.
TGCTTTAATAAATGGCAATCAGGTTCTTCTTTAGACACTTCTTATAACTAGATCAAAGCAGGAAAAATGAACCTACAAGAACCTCAGTGCATTTCAATATTGGATCCGCCCTCCTTAGTGACTGTTTTCTCTCTCTCCAGTCCTCATTCTGAAAAATAATCCCTGGCGTTGCTCCTTGCCCGAGTCCTTCACGAATGCTGCAAACAGTAAACAAAGAACTCCACTCCGAGGAGGTGAATAATATGCTGACCGGATTGCATGCCACATCATTTCTTGTGTCATATTTGATTAATCTTATATCTAGCTTCATTACGTCTCATCCCTCATTTCAAAGGTGTCCTTCAGACAGGACACTGGAGGAGGCAGAGAGGGGAGACGGAGCAGGGGACAAACCGATGCAAAGAATTCACGAGAACCCAAAAAAAGTAGCCACTGAGATTTAACACTCTAACTGCCTCACTGCCGCTCACGGAATGAGCTCATTGCTGGCTCAGTGGCATTCCCCAGGCTTGAGTCACGGTGCCCCCGCCACCGCCACCGTGAGATAGCCACTTCACATGCTATTAATCTGCAGAGTGGCCGGCAAATGCTGACCCACTTAGCTATGATACCCAAGCAGGTGACAGCTACTGGAGCTGACAGACTCTGGCCCAGGGGCACGCTTCTGCAGGAGGCTGTCTGGGGCTCTGTGATCTCTGTGCAAGTTACCATGCAGCTGAAGGTGACAGATCCAGCTCCCTGGCCAAGAAGTTGCTTAAATGGGTCAGGGCAAGATTTCACGCTGTTTGGTACACCTGAATTCTGGGCCCTTCCTCATCAGGGCTGATGACCTGCTCCTTCCCACTCCTTCCCCTCCTACCCATGTCCCACCTCATCTTGGGACTCCGAAGAATCATCTAGCATTTATTTAATACCATTCAATAATTATTTATTGAGTAGAGTAGCAGACACCTCAGGTGTTTGTGTCATGTCTGTCCCATTGGTCCACCTCTAATTTCAGCTGCGCTGTACAGGTGTGTGACCGTAGCTGTGACTATGGATGGAGGCCGAGCCTGGATCTTGGCCCTAGACCGTACCCTGATCATGGTCACAGACTGGGCCCCAGTCCTCATCACAGACTGAGCCGCAATCCTCATCACAGTCTGAGAATTGATTCTGGTCACAGCCTGAGCCCTGATCATGGTCACAGACTGAGCTCTCATTCTGGTTACAGATTGAGCCCTGACCATAGTGACAGACTGAGCCCTGGTCGTGATCACAGACTGAGCCCTGATCCTGGTCACAGATAAGCCCCAACTCTCGTCACAGCCTGAGCTCTGATCACAAGAGAACACAGTGAAAGATTGGGGCTGGCTCAGCTTAGGTCACCCCGACTTCTGTGGAGCTGTGCCCTCTCACCGGGGTCTGAGGACTGGAAGAATCAGAGTAAAGGCATTCTGCTTGTGACCAAAGTTAGTGACAATCACAGCAACTCGCATGCTCAGGCTTCTAACTCAGAAAAACCTTCGGCAGTTTCAGGCAGAGCCTAATGAGGTTTTCGGAGCTGTGTCTTGTTTTCTCTAGCTTATAGAGGTTATTGTGTTTTGCAGGAAAATTAACTGGCAATTAAATTCCTGAAAAAGTGTTTGAAACTCCTACAAGCTGTGCCTCATTGTTTTGCAAGATTGGGTACACAATGTAATAATTCCATCTGCAAATTAATTTTCTCTCACTCACAGCTTCTGATGTAACTGCAGTGTCGTTCATTTAGTTATTCATTCACCCCTTTATTCAGGGCACATTTACTATGGACCGCCTGTGAACCGGGCAGTCTGGGGAAGACAGAGGTGGGTCAGACATGGTCTCTGTCCCCCAGGCGGCTCCCTGTCTAGAAGAAAGGCAGAATTTTCTCAGAAATAAAGGTCACAGGAGGCAGAACGTGAGCACTCCATTAGAAGGAGATGGAGAGTGCCTTGGACTTCCAGATGGGGGAAGGATTACACCTGACTTGGTTTCCACAGACAAAGACTAGAAAGAAAGCTGAAGGTGATAGGAGCTAACATTTATTGAGCACATGCTGTATACCAGACCCAGTGGTAGGTGTTTTGCATCTGGGATCTCATTCAATCCTTAGAACCGTCCTGTGAGATAGGGTTATTACCCCCATTTACAGATGGGGAAACTAAGGCTCAGATGTTGGGTGATTTGCTTAAGATCATGTAGCTTGCAAGTCTGTACTGGAACCCAGAACTATCCGATTAAGACATTTTCCACTCAGCAGGCTCTTCTTCTGAGGACGACTTCTGTGCCCTGTGGTTTGTAGCCTTTCTGCTTCCCTTCAGCACAAATGAAGGAGATGGTGAAGGTCTAGACAGTAGCTCTTCCAAGACTGAAGTGGCATCAGGTGTGCTCTGAAGAAGGAAGCTGCTGGAATTGGAGGAGACATGGCTAATCTATCATGTCTTGAGTATCTACTGTGTGTCTACTTGGTGCTTTCCATACAGTTGTTCATTTAATCCTCACATACACTCTATGAGGTTGGTATTATTATCTGCATTTTTTTAAAGGAAATGGAGGCTTAGAGAAATTAAATGACCTATCCAAGGTCATGCAACTGGCAAACGGTGGAGCCATGATTCAAGCTCAGGTCTGTCTGACTCTGAAGTCTGATTCTTCCTCTCACCATGCTGCCTCTTACGTAGTGTGGTATATATCCAGCCTCAGAGTGTGATGGGCTGTCACAAGGTGCACACTGTAAGTTGTTCTTAGAAATTTCTATGGTTAGGCTAAAAGAAGGGATGACTCATCCTGAGACTCAAACCCCAATCCTGGTTCTATGTCCCTGTCCCTAGCTGGATCTTTAGACAGAGCCAATCATTTTGTCTCCCTCTTCCTGAGAGGTCTAATCTATCCCCCGGTCACTGCTAATGCCTGGACATAGATGATATTCTAATCCCACTGGACTCCTCCCCTGAGCTCCAGACCTACCTGTTTGCCTCCTGGACACCTCCTTGCACATGACCCTGGGAATGCAAGCCCAGCACAGGAATGCAAGCCCAGCACAGGAATGCAAACCCAGCACAGGAATGCAAACCCAGCATGCTCAAATAAAATCATCACATTCTCCTGCCTGTCCTCCCCCGTTCCCATCCCAGTGAACGGCACCATCTGAGAGATGTCTCCCTTCCTCTGCCCCTACACTATTGCCTTGGTTCAGGCCTTCTCCCTTCTCCCCAGATGGTTGCCTGCCTCTGGCCTTGCTCTAGTCAGCCTCCATACGATAGCCAGAATGATGGTGCAGGGGGCATGGGCTCTGAACCAATTATGTGCTGTCGCCTATGGCACGTTATTTAATCTCTCTGTGTTTCATTTTCCTTGTAAGTGAAATGAAGATAACAGAACCTACCTTGTAGGGTTGTTGTGTGAATTTATACAACGACAAGTGGGAAGCATGGAGAAGAGGGTCTGACTCATAATAAACATTCAGTAACTGTTAGCTGATGTTATTATTTAGGTAAATCTGATGATGCCTACTGCTGCTCAGTTTTTTTTGATAACTTCTCATTGCCTCTAGAATTAAATCCAAGCTCTTATCAGGCCTTTTAATCAGGACTTTGACCATCTGTCTAGCTTCATATTCTGGCATCATGGAACTCATCCCTCACCCCTGTCTCCTCCTCCTATTTTTCTCCACTTTTAATTCCATCCACACTGAAGGAAAGTTGGGTTTACAGGCTGCAGCACAAGGAGGAGAACTAAGGCAGAGCCCAGTAGATTTCCTGAGTTGAGGAGCTGGAACTGAGAGTCTGGGAGACCTGGAGAGGAGAGAGCTGCACAGACAGAGAACTCTGGAGATCTTCAAAGGGTCCCACTCAAGTATTCAGTTGAGGATTGATCAGGATTTCCCTGCCTGGGGCCAGGGAAAGCACCATCCAGTGGATTAGATGTAACACTGTCCAGTGCTCACACAGGGCTGAGAGTAGTATCTGGTCCCAGCTGCCAGGTTAGAAACCTCCTGCTTCACGAGGCATTGAGTAGAGTACTAAGAAGGCTCTTGCTTCAGCAGTGGGGAACACGAGCACTGCTCTGGTCCTGCCTAGTAAATCTGAAAAACAAAACCTGAGAGGATTAAACTGTTTTCAAGTAACTTAACTGTATCCCAGAACATAGCTCAAGAATATTTATAGGAATATAAAAATTCCTAGCACCCAACAAGGTAAAATTTACAAAACCTGGTATCCAATAAAAGGTTATCATGAATGAAAAGAGTCAGGAAAATATTACCCATAATGAGGAGAAAAATCAATTAATCAAAACAGAACTAACATGGATATTAGAATTATTAGATGAAGACATCAAACCAGTTATTATAGCAGTATTCCATATGTTAAAAAGGTTAAGTAGAGACATGGGAGATACAAAAAAAGACTAAAATCAAACTTCTAGAGATGAAACTACAATGGCTGAGATGAAAAATACATTAAGTGGAATTAATGTCTGACTAGACGTTGTAGAAGAAAAGATTAGTGAACTTGAAGACATAGCAATAGAAACTATTCAAAATGAAACATACAGAAGAAAAAAGAATTTGAAAAAATGAATAGAGCAGGAGTGAGCTATGGGACCACTTTCAGAGGCTTTGTAACATGTATTTGGTGTCACTAAAAGAGAAGAGAGAAGAGGGGAGGGGCAGAAAAAATATTTTAAGAAATAATGGTTGAAAAATTTCCAAATTTAAGACTTTAAACCCATATCCAAGATCAACAAATCTCAAGCATAAGAAGCATGAAGAACACTATATGAAGGCACACCATAATCCAATTGCTAAAAATAAGTGATAAAGAAAAAATCTTTAAAGCAGCCAGAGAAAATAAGACACATTACATACAGAGGGACAAAGATAAGGATGGCAGTAGATTTCTTGTCAGAAACAGGGCAAGTGAGAAGACAGTGAAGAAACATCTTTAAAGTAGTGAAAGAAAAATACTGTCAGCTAGAATTCTTTACTCTGCAAAAATATCTCCCAAAATCAAATGCTGAAAAAATTCATCACCAACAGACCTGTACTACAAGATATGTTAGAGGAAGTCTTCCAGACAGAAGGAAAATGATATCAGATGAAAATCTGTATCTACACAAAGGAAAGAAGAGCACCAGAAATAGTAACTCTATGTGCAATATGTGACTTTTTCTTATTATTTGTCTCTTTAAAGATAATTTTCTGTGTAAAGAAAAAGAACAACAATGTTATTGTTATTGTATATAACAACAATACAATGTTATTGTATTGTTCAATCACAGCAAAAACAATAACAATGAAACCCCCCAAAACCCACAATGTATTGCAGGGTTTGTAGCACATGCAAAAGGAAAATGCATGACAGCAGGAACTGTTGGAGGAGGGGAGGGGATAAATGGAAGTGTACAATTGTAAGGTTCCCATACCATACAGGAAGTGGTATAACATTACTTGAAAGTAGACTGTGACAAGTTAAATATATACACCATACACCCTAAAGCAACTGTTACATTTACAAAGCGAAGAGTTACGGTTTATAAGCCAACAAAGGAGATAAAATAAAATCATAAAAAATACTCATTTAATCCAAATGAAGGGAGAAAAAACCAAAGAAAAGATGGGACAGATGGAAAACAAACAACAAGATGATAGGTGTAAACCTGGTCATATTAATAATCACATTAAATGGAAATGAATAAAAGGCAGAAAGTTTCAGGTTGAATAAAAAAGCATGGTCTAACTACCTGCCACACACAGGAAACACACTTTAAAAATAATAGACACAAGTAGATTAAAAATAAAAGGATGGAAAAAAGATATATCATGCTAACATGAATCAAATGAAAGTTTGTATGTCTATATTAATAACAAATTTGATTTCACAGCAAAAAATATTCTCAGAGATAAAGAAGGTTATATTGATAAAGGGATCAATTTACCAAGAGGCCATAACAATATTGAATTTTTATACACCTGATAACAGATAGTCAAAATACATGAAGCAAAAACTGATAGAACTTCAAGGAAAAAAAATAGACAAATCTACAATCATAGCCTGAGATTTCAGTTCTCTCTTCTCAGTAATTGATAGAACAAATAGATAGAAAATCAGTAAAGATATAGAAGATTCAAACAACACTATGAACCAATCTGACCTAATTGACATTTATAAAACACCCCACCCAGCAAGAGTAGGATTTGCATTCTTTTCAATAGAAAAGACTAAGATAGATCATATTCTGGGACTTAAAATAAGTCACAATAAATTTAAAAGGATTCAGTTCATAAAAAGTATGCTCTCTGACTACAATGGAATTAAATTAGAAATTGATAACAAAAAGATCTTTAGGAAATCCTCAAATGTTTGGGAACTAAATAACATACTTCTAAACAACCCAAGGGTCAAAGAAGAAATCAAATGGATAACTAGAAAACATTTTGAATTGAATGAAAATAAAAACACACAGAACACAGTAGTGACATGTCACTAAAGCAAAACCAGATAGGACATTACAAGAAAACTCCAGAGCAATATCCTTTGTGAACATAGATGCAAAATGTCTAAAGAAAATTTTAGCAAATTGAATTCATCAATATATTATAAGGATAATACACTCTGACCAAGTGAAGTTTATCCCATGAATGCAAGGTTGGTTTAACATTAAAAAAATCAATCAATGTAATTCGCCATACTAACAAATTAAAAAAATAAAACCATTTAGTGATATCAGTAGATGTAGAAAAAGCATTTGATAAAATTCAGCATGCATAGGGCTGGCCCGATGGCATAGTGGTTAAGTTCACGTGCTCCGCTTTGGTGGCCCGGGGTTCGTGGGTTTGGATCCCAGGTGCAGACCTACACACCGCTCGTCAGGCCATGCTGTGGCAGCATCCCACATCAAAACAGAGGAAGATTGGCAGTGGATGTTAGCTCAGGGCCAATCTTCCTCACCAAAAAAAAAAAAAATCAACATGCATAACTGATAAAAACTATCAGCAAACTAGGAATAGAAGGAAATACTCTCAACTTGATAAAGGAAGTGTACAGAAACCTACAGCTGCTGTCACATTTAATGGTGAAAGACTGAATGCCTTCTCCCTAAGGTCACAAACAAGATCCTGTCGCACTGCTTCTGTTCCACGTTGTACTAAAGGTTCTAGGCAGTGCAACAAGGCTAAAATAGTCACAGTCATAGAAGCAGAGAATAGAATGGTGGTTGCCAGGGGCTGGGGTTGGAGGGAATGAGGAGCTGTAGTTCAACTGGTCTAAAGTTTAAGCATGCAAAATGAATAAGTTCTAGAGATCTGCTGTACAACGTAGTGCCTACAGTGAATAATACTGTGTTGTGCACTTAAAAATTTGTTAAGAGGGTAGAGATCATGTTAAGTGTTTTTATCAAACGCACACACAAAAGAAAAAGACAAAGGGACACGAGGAAACTTCTGGAGATGATGGATATGTCTATTATTTTGATGGTATTGATGGTTTCATGGGTGCATGCCTATGTCCAAACTCATCAAATTGTACACATTATAAGTGTACAGTTTTTAATATATCAATTATACCTCAATAAAGCTATTAGAAAATAAAGTAAAAGATATGTCAAGAAAACAAAGTTCATCTAGATTGAAAAGGAAAAATTAAAACTGCCCTTATTTGCAGACAACATCATTATCTATGTAGAAAATTTGATGGAATCTATAAGAAAACTACCAGAACAAATAAGTGAGTTTAGTGAGGTTGCAGGATGTCCATCAATATATGAAAATCAATTGTATTTCTATATATTAGCAACAGACAATTGGAAATTAAAATAAATACCATTTATAATGCATCAAAAATGGAAAGTACTTAGGAATAAATCTGAAAAATGGTGTAAAAGAAATACACTAAAAACTGTAAACATTACTGAGAGATGTTAAAGGCTACTTAACTAAGTGGAGAGTTGTACTATGCTCACTGCTTGAAAGACCCAATATTATTAAGATTCAATTCTCAAGTTTACCTATAGGTTCAACATAATCCCAACCAAAATCCCAACAGGCTTTTTGGGTAGAAATTGGCAAGCTGATTCAAAAATTCATAAGGAAGTGCATAGGATCTAGAATAGCGAAAACAACTTTGGAAAAGGAACGAAGTTCAGGTGTAACTCTATCTGTTTGCAAGACATTATAAAGCTACAGTATTGTATTGGCATCAGAATGGATACATAGACCCACACGTATATGCACAACCGATTTTTGACAAAAAGGTGCAAAGATAATTCAGCAGAGAAAGGACGGTCTTTCCAACAAAAGGTGCTGAAACGATTTTGATCCATATCTTGCACCATAGACAAAAATTAACTTAAAGTGGAACATAGACCTAAAACTACAAAAGCCCTTGAAGGAAACAAGGAAAATCATCGTGACTTTGGGTTAGGCCAAGATTTCTTAGATATATCACCAAAAGCACAATCCATACAAGAAAAATTTATTTAAGTGACTTTATCAAAACTAAAAATGTTTAGTCTTCAAAAGACACATTAAAAGAATGAGAAGAAAAACCACAGTCTAAGAGAAAATATTCGCAAATTGTATAAAGGACTTGGATCAAGAATATAGGAAGAGGGGCCGCCCGGTGGCGCAGCGGTTTAGTCCGTGCTTGGCAGCCTTGAGTTCGCAGGTTTGGATCCCGGGCGCCCGCTGATGCACTGCCTGTCGTGGCGGCGTCCCATATGAAGTAGGGGAAGACGGGCACAGATGTTAGCCCAGGGCCAGTCTTCCTCAGCAAAAAGAGGAGGATTGGCGATGGATGTTAGCTCAGGGCTGGTCTTCCTCACAAAAAAAAAAAAAAAAAAAGAAGAAGATATGAAGAATTCTCAAAACTCAATAATAAGAAAGCAAACAATCCAAAGTGGGTAAACTATTTGAACAGATACTTCACCAAAGAATATATACTGATGGCAGATAAACATATGAAAAGATGCAAAACATCCTTTGTCACTGCAAGTTAAAACCACAAGGAGATATCATTATATACCTCTTAGAATGGCTACAATTAAAAAGACTCATATACCAAGTTTGGTAAGGATACAGATGAACTGGAACTCTCCCACAGTGCTAACGGGAAGATAAAATGATACAACTAATTTGCAAAATAGTTTGGCAGTTTCTTAAAAGGATAAACATATTATTCAACCATTCCACTCCTGGGTGTTTGTCCAAGAGATATGAAAGACTATGCCCATACAAAGACTTGTACATAAATGTTCCTAGCAGCTTTATTTGTAATAGCAAAAAACTGGAAACAACCCAAATGGCCCTCAATAGAAGAATGCATAAACAAATTGTGGTACAGCATGCAGTGGAACACTACTCAGCAATAAAAAGGAGAAAACTACTGATATGTGTGACAACATGGATGAATCTCATGATGAGTGAAAGAAGACAGACAAAAAAGAGCAAACACTCTGTCCATTCATATAAAATTATAAAAAATGCAAACTAGTAGTAATGACAGAAAACAGATAAGTCTGGGGAGGGGCCGGAGAGAGGGGTTACCAAGGGGCAAAAGGAAACTTTTGGGGGAGATAGATGTGTTTGTCATCTTGATTGTAGTGACAGTTTCATGGATGTGTACATACATATGTCACATTTTACGTTTAAGTATGCACAGTTATGTCACTTATGCCTCTAAAGAGCTGCTGAAAAAAATCTGAGAAAGGATTTTTGTCCTGAGTAGGAATAGAAAGAGTAAGAGTAGAAGTCTGGAACATGTGGTCTATGTGCTGAGATACAGCATTTCCAGGACACTTTAAAGGTTGACATGAACGGCATATTTGGAATCAGGACTGTTGTCCCTGTGGGGATGGGTCCCCCTGGAGATTGGGGCTCAGTCAGGAGGTAACTCTGAGTCCCTTCTACTAGACACCCAGCTCAAAGTTCACACCCCCTGAGAGGGAGTGGATTGACATTTTCACATTATCCTTGTCAACTGAGGCCTCCCCGCCTCCTGGAAATGTAGGTAAACTTGGTTCCACCCTCCCAGTTCATAGCCTGTGAAAGCCCAGCGATTTTCTCACAACCTGAAGAATTCCCGAAGGTCTGATTCCTCAGTCTTTTCCTCTGAGCACCGAGTGTGCAGCCTCCTGCCACCTAGGATTTGAAGCCCAGTGTCTGCGGTGGTTTCCACAAAAGATTGCTCACAACAGACAACTCATGGGTGCGGTGTATTCACTCAAGATTTGAGGGGTCATCCAAGTGGTCATGCCAGGTTCCCCAGAACCTTCTGCTATTTTGCTGTTCCTCTCTCCCTTCCTCTCTCTCTTCTCCTTTTCAGGATCAACAGCCCCCTCCCCAGCATCTCAGGCTCCTATGAGTCTACTGCGGGGATCCACTTGGAACTCAGAGTTGGTATGAAGATTATTTTAAGCTGAAGACACTTGAGATTCAACCGATGCAGAAAAAAAAAGCCTTCTTGGGGCTTACCTTATCGGACTGAAAGCAGCAACTTCTGGGAAATGAGGCTGCCATCAATCCCCTCTCTGGGAGAGTTTTATGGCCCTGAAGAATCCACTCATACCTGTGTGACAAACATTATCACAAACTTCCTTATCTCCCATTTGTTCTTCTAAAAGATCCATTTGTCTTTCCTAAAAAAAACTATTTGTACTTCCCATAGGAGCCTTTTCTCTCTCTTCCCTTTCCCCCCACTAAGTTAGGTATATAAGCCCCAAATTCTAAACACCCCTTTGGGTTATTTATCATTGAGCACTCTTGTGTGTATGAGTATTGTGTGTGTAAACAAACTCTTTTCTCTTGCTAATCTGTCTCTTGTCAGTTTAATTTGCAGGCCCCCAAGAACTGAATCTAAGAGGGTAGAGGAAAAGTTTTCATCCCCTACATTACTCACCCTCAGCCCCCCACCTCCAGAGTCTCAGCCTTTATCCCAAGTGGGATTATCCAGGAATTGTCCCCACAAAGTTGTGTTTCCTAGATCTACCAGGAATTCTTGTATGAGCAGCTGAGAGAAGAACAATTTCTCCTTCTGTCTACATAGGTATATGAAAACCAGCACCTGCTTGCCTCTTTGGGGGATGGGTTAAGATAAACACAAATTACTCAAAGAAATATTCACATTTTTAGGCCAACCACTATCCATAGACTCTCTGGACTTAAGAAAAGCTATTCCTTAGGGAAAGTACAGGAAGGAAATTGCAAAGCTTTTGTCAAAATATTTGGCTTCCAGAAAGTTCCTGTTTGCTTAACAGAGACAAATGCATGAATGCCACGGTACTATCTGTTCTCTGTTTTATGATCCTCCCCCAAATAACAGCCTCTGTTGATTTGCGCTGGCAATTTGAGAAGAAGAAACTTTAAAAAGTAGCTAGAAACCAGTTCAAGGTGGCAGACAATGTACATGCTGCAGCTTCCCCCTCGTGCCCTAATTTCTGAGAAGTGACAGAAATAATTATTTTAAGAAGTTCCCATAACCATGCTGGGAAGGAAGACGAGATGCCGTTGATGGGCAGTAATTATCAGAAGTCCCTTAGACTGAGCAAGGGGACTGCAGTCAAAACCCATTTGTAGGAGGGGAGGGCTGCAATAGATGGGAGGGGGTCTCAGGATGGCAAGCCTGGAGACGTGACACCACGATGAGAGCAGATCCTGAGGCACCTGGTGGGACATGTGGTCCTTTTGACAGGTCACAATGTTACCTTGAGTGTCTTGTTTCAAGAGGGGACAGTGACTGGGTCAGAGAGGCAGGGGAGGGGGTGGGGTGGCTGACAACACCCAGAAAAAGCAGACAGCCCCTATGCCTAGGATATTATTAATGCCCCCGCCCTCCAACATGTCTCGCCTATCTGCCATAATCATGAGAGAGGCGGAGGTGTCTGCCTGGGCGGCCCATTTGGCCCCTCCCCACACGCAGGCTGTCGCGTGATGATATAACTTCTCCAGCCTGGCACATGAGGAATTTCACAAAGCTGAGTGCACGACCAGAAACCAAGAACACTGGGGGAAGTCAGCTCCATGAAAGAGGCACCAAACTCAACACACGAACTTACGTCTTAGTTTAAAAAACAAGCAGAGCAGGACTCGGAGTACATTTAATTATTATCCTCAGAGAGATGTGAGAAGAAATTGCGATCGTAAGACTCAAGCTGATACACCCCTGTTCACAGCAGCACTAGTCACAACAGCCAAAGGGTGGAAGCAGCCCAGGTGTTCATCAGCAGATGAACGGATAAACAGAATGTGGTCTGTCTGTACAAGGGACTATTACTCAGCCTTTAAAAGGAGGGAAATTCTGACACACGTTACAACATGATGAACCTTGAAGACATTATGCTAAGTGAAACTAACCAGTCACAAAAAGACAAATGCTGTATGATTTCACTTATATGAGGTACCTAGAGTGGTCAAATTCATAGACACAGAAAGTAGAATGGTGGTTGTTAAGGGCTGGGGGAGGGGAGACTACAGAGTTTCTGTCTGGGATGATTAAGAGTTCTGGAGATAGATGGTGGTAATGGTAGCACAACGATGTGAATGTGTTTAATGAATGGTGCACTTAAAAACATCTAGAATGGTAAATATTTTCTTTTCTAATTTTATTGAGGAATAATTGACAAATATGATTGTATATATTTAAAGGGTACAAAGTGATGATTTGATATACATATATATTGTGGAATGATTACCAAGATCAAGGTGATTCACACATCCATCACCTCACACAGTTCACTTTGTGTGTGTGTTGAGAACGCTTAAGATCTACCCTCAGCAGCTTTCAAGTATACAATATCATATTATTAATTATAGTCACCATTCTGTGCGTTAGATCCTCTGAACTTATTCTTCTCATAACTGAAAATTGTGTTCTTTGACTTACATCTCCCCATTTTCCCCTCCTCCCAGTCCTTGGCAACCACCATTCTACTCTCTGTTTCCATGAAATCTGCTTTTTCTTTTTCTTTTTTTTTAGACTCCACATAGATGTGATACCATACATATTTGTCTTTGTCTGGCTTATTTCACTTAGCATGATGCCCCCTCAAGGTCCAACCATGTTGTTGTGAAAGTTGGGATTTCTTTTTTTATAGCTGAATAATATTCCATTGTAGAAATATGTATATATATGTATGTGTAATCTCCATTTATCTGTTGAAGGACATTGAGATTGTTTTCATATCTCGGCTATTGTGAGTAATGCTGTACTGAACATGGGTGTGCAGACATCTCTTCAAGATGCTATCTTCACTTCTTTTGGGGACACCCAGGAGTGAGATTGCTGGATCACATGGTTGTTCTATCTTTGACTTTTTGAGGAACCGCCATACAGTTCTCCATAGTGGCTGCACCAATTTATATTCCCACCAACAGTGCACAAAGGTTTCCTTTTCTCCACATCTTCATCAACACTTGTTATTTCTTGTCTTTTTGATAAAAGTCATTCTAACAGGTGTGAGGTGATATCTCATTGTGGTTTTGATTTGCATTTCCCTGATGATCAGTGATGTTGGACACCTTTTCATGTACCAGTGGCCATTTGGATGTCTTTGGAAAAATGACTGTTGAGGTCCCTTGGCCATTTTTAAATTGGGTAATTTGCTTTTTTGTTATTGAGATGTATGAGCTCTTTATATATTTTTGATGTTAACCCCTTATCAGATACATGGTTTGCAAATATTTCCTCCCATTCTGTAGTTGCTTTTCAACTTATTGATGGTTTCCTTTGCTGTGCTAAGCACTTTAGTTTGATGTAGTCCCACTTTTTAATTTTAGCTTTTGCTGCTTGTGCTTTTGGTGTCTTGTCCAATAAATCATTGCCAAGACCAATGTCAGGGATCCTTTCCTCTGTATTTTCTTCTTTTCATATAATGCTAATGGATAGCATTAGAAAAAATGTAAATTAAAAAAACCCACTTTATTGAGGTGTGATTGACACGTAAAAAGCTGTACATATTTAATGTGTACAACTCAATGAGTTTGGGGATAAGTATACACCTGTGAAACCATCACAACCATCAAAGCCATAGACATATCATCACCTCCCAAAGTTTCCTCTCACCCCCTTTATTATTATTATTAAGAAAATGTAAGTTCAAGTAGGTATGATGAAAAGCTAAGAATAATCAGTGGGAAAATAAAATATTGTAAATTCTAAACTTAGGATAAAAATGAAACAAAGCAGGTTTGATCAATTAAACCAAAGCCAGAAGGGGAAAAACAAGAACAACAAGAAAGTGTGGAAAACACAAAATCATCTGGCAGGAGTAAGTCCAAGTTACCATAACAATGTGTTAAGTTGACATTAAAATACAGAGACTGTCAGAATGAGTAAAAAAACCCAAATCCAGATATGTGTTGTTTACATAAGAAATTCTTAAAACAAAATGACAAAGGAATATTGAAAATAAAGAGATGAAAAATATAACTAAATATTAGCAAATAAATCTGGAACAGTGAGGTTAATATCAGCCAGAATGGAATTTAATGTGAAAAGCATTATAAAGGGTGAATGAAGCACTGTTTATAGATAAAAGGAATAATCCATCAAGAAATGACCACAATTATGAACCATTATGTGCCAACAACATAGATTTGAAATATTAATGCAAAACCAGGTAGAAATACAAGGAGAAATGCACAAAGCCACTATCATATATAAAGCTAAAGCAGAAATGCAAGGAAAAGCTGACAAAGTCTCATACTTCATTCATAGATTGACATAGCAAATAGGTAAAAAATAATTAAGAAAATAGGGAATTTGAATAGAAAAATAAAAAGTTGATTGTGTTAGTTTTGTGCCTGACAGAGAATATAGTTTTCTTTTCAATTATATTACTTGTAATTATGTTTTAGATTAAAAATCAACCCAAGCTGGGCCACAAAGGAAATATCAATAAATTCTAAAAGGCAGAAACGGGTCATTTTCAGATGCCAATTCAAACAGGTCATTTTTATACACAAAATGCAATAGAATTAAAAGTTAAAAACAAAAAGATAACCGGAGAATCTCATATACTTGAAAGTTTTAGAAAACCACATATATATTTTGAACTACTCTTGGGTTAAAGAAGAAATCAAAATGGAAATTAAAATCTCTTTATATATCAACAAAAAGAATAGTGTAGAGCAAAATTTGTGAGTTACAGACAAAATTGTGTTCTGAGGAAAATTTGTAACCATAAATACTTTTATATGAATAAAAGAGCTTAAAATCAAATTAATCTTTCATCCCAAGAAGTTAGAAAAAGTACAAATACAAAATAAAACTCTATTCCCTATTTAAAAAGTCTCCTCAAATTAGATATAGTAGAAAACTTCCTGCATTTGAAAAAGGATATTTACAAGAGATCTACAAAGTATCACACTCAATGTTTCCAAGATTCCCAATAAGTCAGGAACAGCATGAGGATGCAGTCTATCGCCTCCACCTCTCAGGGCTGCACCTGAGCTCCTGGGCCAGTGGTCCTCAATCCAGGTTGTTTGTCAGCATCACGTGGGAGTCTTAAAGTAACAGCAATGTCTGGACCCCATCCCAATCCACCTGAATCAGAATTTCTGGGGGTGGGGCCCAGATGTTGGAATTTTACAAAGCTCTCTAGGTGATAGAGTTAAAAACAGTCTCTGCTCCAGCCTATGAAATGAGACAAAGAAAAAGAAAAAATGTAGAAAGCATAGACAGCAGAATGGGAGAGACAAAACTAAAGGGCTATTTACCTAGAATATTGAAGAGACTCAACTAGCAAACTGGAAAAATGAATATGAGAGCTCAGAAGATGATGAAATACAAGATCAATGTAAAAAATCAATAGATTTCTTATATGTTATCAATAATAATTTAGAAAATGTGATAAAAGTCCCAATTATGAAGGAAATAACAACAAAAAAATAAAATAGGAAAAAAACCCTAAAAGAAATGTAAAAGACCTTTATGAAGGTAATTTGTTTAACCAAAGACATACAAGACAACCTAAATAAATGGAGAGATTATGCTATCTACAGAGATGGGAGTACTCAGTCGTAAAGAAACTAATTCACTCTAAATTAACTATAACCCCAATAAAAATTTCAACAAAACTCATCACGGAACTTTATAAGCAAATTCTAAAATTTATATGAAGAGGCAAATATGCAAGAATGGCTAAGATAAATTTGAAAAAGGACATCAATGATGTCTAATATCTTGTCTTACAAGATATCAAAAATATATTATGTGGCATTAATAATCAGACAGTGTGGTATTGGTGCAGGAAAAAAAAATAGATCAGTGAGGCAGAATAGAGAAACCAGAATAAGATGATACATGGGAATTTAGTATATGACAAGTGTGGAGTTTGAAATCAGTGATGGAAGTGTGGCTATATCATTTTAGATTAGCTTTGACTGCATGTGACCGAAAACCCAAACAAGTGGCTTAAACAAGAAAAAGCCTTCTTATTTATCTTTCACATGGATGAGAACTGGAGTTCATTAACCCAGGACAAGTATGGCAGCTCCATGACCATTAGGATTCTAAGTTCCACTTGTCTGTCTGCTCCACCATCCTTAATGCATTGATTTGATTCTCAAGTTTGCCTATAATTCAAGATGTGGCTGGAGCTCCAGCCATCACATCTACATTCCAGGCAGGAAGAAGGAATAAGGCAGAGGAAAGCAAAGGGCATGATTCTTTGCTATGTTAGCCCCCTTTCAAGAGCCTTTTTGGAAATCTTAATGACTTGTGCTTATATGATATTGGTTACCCCTACTTACACCGGAAGCTGGAAAAGGAAAATTTTTTAGCTGGGCACATTGCCATCCCAATAATAAAAGTATTCTACCAGGAAAGAAGGCAAAATAGATTTTGGGTAGACAGCTAGCAGACTGTCCAGTTTGGGTGACATGTTGGTCCTTCCTCAGCTCTGGGGTTGCTCCTCATGAACTGGTGACCGTAAATTTAGAGTCAAATGGTCCCCCCAACATAGCCTGGTAGAGAAGGAAAAACACAGATATATGCAGAAAGCACTCCACCAGAAAAGGGGAGAAGGAATCACACAGTAGTTACTGATACACAGTAGTTACGAGGTCAGTGGGCAGGAATAGCAGATTCCCTATTTTGGGAGTGAGGTAAATTTTTGGTTACCCAGTCTGGCAGCCACTGGTTCTGCTCTCTAGGGTTGCCAGATTTAGCAAATAAAAATACAGGACATCCAGTTAAATGTGGATTTCAGATAAACAATAAATATTTTTTTTTTAGTAAAACGTGTCCCCCAGTACTGCATTATATACCAAAAATTATTAGTTGTTTATCTGAAATTCATATGTAACCGGTCATCCAGTACTCCATCTCACAACCTTACTAGAAGTATCATTTGTCCCCTCTCTTTCCAGCCATGTCTGAGGTGGGTCTTGGAGAGTTTGTTCATGGAGGCTGCACAGCTTCTGTAGCCCATTTTCTGTAGGGATTGCTTTGGGCATTGAAGTCATAGGCTCTTGGTGGCTGGTCATGGTTATAGTTTATTTTAAAAATTCTTCCTGGGGTCAGCCTGATGGTGTAGTGGTTAAGTTCCCGTGCTCCACTTTGGCAGCCCAGGGTTCACAGTTTCGGATCCCGGGTGCAGACCTATGCACCGCTTGTCAGCCATGCTGTGGCAACATCCCACAAATAAAGTAGAGGAAGATGGGCACAGATGTTAGCCCAAGGCCAATCTTCCTCAGCAAAAAGAGGAGGATTGGCAACAGATGTTAGCTCAGGGCTAATCTTCCTCACCAAAAAAAAAAAAATCCTTCCTGTTTCCCTTCCCTTCCTCTTCCATCTGTCTATCAACAATAGACAATCAACAACACAGTTCCCTAAAAGGTTTGTAGCCTACAGGTCTACTTGTTTCTGGTCAATGTCATACGTGCGCCTCCTTGGTTAGAGACCTTGATCAGGCATGGTTTTCAAGCCTACTTACTGGGATGTGCCCCGGCCATCCCTCCCTCAACCTAATGGGCGAATTCTCAGAGCATTTGAATTGAAGGACAAGGGTGGGAAGGCAATGCTCTTAATCTCACCCGTACAAGCCATCAGCTTGTCTCTTGCAAAGGCTGAAAGTTTTCACTTACAGCTGACAACTGCTTCGGTTACAGACACAAAAGCAGTTGGATTTTTCACTGAAAGGGCTTGCAATTAAGGGTCATGGTCAAAGGAAGTTTGACTTAACTTATCTGTAATGATTGACAATTGTATTTGTACACTAATTACTTTTATTTACTTGCATACTTAAGAAGATATAAAAAGAACGTAAGAAGGCAACGAGCGTCTTGTTGGAGCCGAGGCTACAGACCGGGGAATGCCAGTAGGCTTGACTTGGCTTCTGGAATCAGGGTCAGTAGACCTGGTTTCCATTTCCATCCCTGAGCAGCCACTCACTTTCTCTGAGACTGAGTCTGCTGATGAGACCCCCCCAAAGAGCTGTTGATATCCTGTTAAGACACTTTATGGACAAATGCTTTGTAAATTCTACTGATGCACACAAATTATGATGTATAATTATGTCTATTTATATTACTTTGTACAATTTATTGTATAATCATGTTACGATGTACCACCGTGTAATTATATTGTAATGTGTAACACTTTGGAGAGAAAACAGAAGTAGAAGATAAAGAAATATTAGCTAATTTCACGTATGTGAAAGTGCCCGGTGAAGTGCTTGGCATTTAAAAACTCACACTCAAAGTAACAAAGTTGCATTTCAAACACAGCTTGCTGGATGCCAAGCCCAGCACTCTTTGTTTCTTTCTTTTTTTAAAATTAATTAATTTATTTTTATTTATTTTTGTGAGGAAGATTGGCCCTGGGCTAACATCCTTGCCCATCTTCCTCTACTTTATATGGGACGCCGCCACAGCATGGCTGACAAGCAGTGCGTCGGTCTGCGCCCAGGATCCAAACCGGTGAACCCTGGGCGCACGAACTTAACCACTGCGCCACTGGGCCGGCCCACCCAGGACTCTTTTCATGCAGCTTATTAAACATTTTACCTAGCTTGTGCCCTTTTTAGTCTAATTATTATATCACTGACTTGTTTTTCTTTTTTTAGGTTCTAGTTAGCCTTATTTATCCCCTTTGCCACTATATCAGCAGTGAAATTTCTTAGATTGCCAGCAAATTGTCATTTATTTAGTACAACACGAAGCTATTGACTAGTTGAATTGGATCTAGAACCAACCCACCTCTGCTGAATTAGAAGAGCAGAGTAGTTATTTTACAGAGTTGTCATAGTATTTAGGGAAAACATGAACGTTTACTTTAAAAAGTTTAATAAATCCTTTGTGCTGAACCTAATTATTAATATTATGACTGTGAAGTTGACACTTCAAAAATTATCTGGAAATAATATGGATTCTGTGATCTCATAGGATCTATCGTGAAAGGAAGGTAGGAATCAGAGTCTGTGGTTGGTGGCTGGAAGCTTGTGCACACGATGAAAGTCAAATCATGGGGAGCTTGGAGGAGCTTAAAATAGACTTTGTCACCAAACGTCTGAGTGCGCGAGCGAAGGCCTGTGCACAGACAAGTAAGCCATGTGCCTGGCAGCAAGGGACTTCCATGGTCAAAATTTATTCATCAATATTTACTCAACTTCAAAAATTGCTGTTGTCTCCCTCTCAGTACTCACAACAGAGCAATACGGTAAATTAAATGCATCTCCACTTATTCAAAGCTGCTCCTACAGAATTATTACACCTAAAGATTGTGTTTTAATGAACTGCGCTTAATTTCTACACAATCAACTGACTGTCTGTTCCTCATCTTTCTCCCAGGGGTCTGAGACAGTCTGTCTGGCTCTGCAGGAGACACGTGGTTTCAAATGTCACCTCAAAACCCCCTCCTGCTCCCATCCTCCTCCTTTCCTGCTAAGCCAGGCTCAGCAATACTCTCATCTACTGGTAAGGTTCTAGGAGGTGGGCGGAAGCAGGGCAGGGATGCTGCTGCTAATTACCAAGTTGGGAGATCTTTATCTTGGAGAGAATAAATGGACGTCTGGAGATGTGAACCATGCTCTTAGGCTGCAGAAAAGGGAAGGAAAAACAGATTCACGCCATCACCACCTTCCTGGGGATTAAAGTGCCTAGAGCTTGAGACCCAAACCCAGGAATGGGAAGAAAGTAGGAGGGAAAAATGCCACAGTTCAAAGTCAGCACACGTTCACGGCTCAGCTTTCTGCCCAGGCACAAGGCAAATTCACGTCAGACACCGGACAGGAAGCATCCCTTCCTCCGCTCAGCTCACATTCTACACGGCCCAGGTGTCCGCCTCATTAATCCACGAAGCTGACTCGTTCTCAGAAGCCAGAGCTGCAGACTTCCCTGATGGCCCCTGAGGGCCATCATTCTTTCTCTCGGGTTTCACGCAGCCAGGGAGGTTCTCCTGGCCAGGCTCACCAGAGAGGCCACGACCTTAGCCCAGACTTGGGTCTTGGGGCCCTTCTGCCCACCTTCTGTTAGGGTCTAACCACACAACTGTTGTTAGCCAGGGTTTCACTTAAGGTACCTTATTTTTTCCCATGACACTTACCATCTTCCAATAGACTGTTTACTGAATTAATTTTCTTTATTGTTTGTCTCTCCCCCACTAGAATGTAAGCTCCATAGGACTGGCATTTTGGTCATTTTGTTCACTAATGAGTCCTCAGCACCTGCCTCATAAAAATCTGTTGGGTAAAAGGAATGAACCAATGACTACCTACCTATACTCATTTATCACTGCAAGTACTCACCACTCAGACATCCGTCCTCCCCACACCACTGAATTAGCCAGCACGGGTTACATCGTGTTGCAGAAACATTAGCTCTGAAATCTCAGGGGTTTGACACAACTAGGATTCATTTCTCATTCATGCTACGTGTCCAGGCTTGGTTAGCAGGGAGCGGGGTTGAATTCACATGGTCACTCAGGGACACAAAGTGAGGAAGTTCTGCCACCTGGAATGTTGCTGGTCACTGCAGCACCAGGAGAGACAGCTAGACAGTCACACGCTGGCTCTTCTCTGCTTTCGCCCAGAAGGGGCATAAGTCACTTCTGCCCACAGCCTACTGAACAGTCACATGGGTCCTGCCTAACTGCGTGCAGTGGCTGGGAGGTGGCGGGGAGTAGATGGAATATCGAGGGAGCATCACTGTCTCTGCACACTCATACTCATACATACTCACTCATATATACTCACACTCACCCATACCCATTCACACCCACTCATGCTTACTCTTACTTAGACCCCTCCCTACCTGCCCATAAATTCCCTTGCTCACCCAGGCCCAACTGCCATATTCCTTGTGCAAGGCCTAACTCATGCCTCACCCATCCCCCCTGTCCACCAGCCCCACCAACCCCATCATGTTTATTCATGGCCAACCATATTTAATCTCCCAGACTCCGTTCCTCTTGTTTCTTCTGAAACAAATTGCTCTTTGGCACAGGGGGACCTCTCTGGGTAGAATACTAAATGCCATCTTTCGGGATACAGGGGTTCCTTTGTTATGTCAAAAAATATTATGGACCCCCACATGTTAGCAGCAGTATTTGTAGTAATTCTTGATTGAGCAAACACTTAATGTTGAGAAAGCTGCCATGCCTTCAGCAACTCTTAAGCATCTGTACCCGCTAGAAACTTTGTTGTGCATTGATATGTAAGCATACAATTTATTGAAGTTGCAGACAATGCAGGTGCAGGGTCCTTTGCAGTGATGCCATGGCTTGTGGGTCGGAAGCCACTGAGATAGAATAGTGTTAATGAGCAGGAGAGCAAAGCCCAGAGAGGCGTGCACTTCCTCTCTCGCCTGCTGGCCAGTGAAGCCGACCTCAGGGCGTGAATGCGCTGCCTCTCTCCGATAGTGGCTGGTTACTGTTTGTGATCCTCTATCAGCAGCCACGCTTCTCTTTAACCACATCGCGTGTTCTCTCCTCGTGGAGAAACCCATGCAATACAGAGCTTGGCTTGCAGCTAATAGAAACTGATATCTAGAAAATGGGATCCATTATCTGCCCTGCTGTGGTCTGCTCACCTCCAGGATTTCATTTTCCCATTTGACGGTACCCGAAGATGCTAACATTATGCCGAGAACTTTCTGAAAACAGAAAGGACTCATTTGGGGAGCTCTGCCAGAGGTGAGAAGAGATTCCACGACATCTGGGTATGAAGCGTCCAGAGAAGAAGGCCTGGACCACTGGACTCTCCCTTGTCTGATGCTTTCTCCTATTCTCCCTTCATTCCCCAGACCACTGTCTCGTCAGTCCCAAGGACTTTCACCCTAGGGACTGCCCATGCCAAGGGCAGTGAAGGATGCTTCTAGAAGCCACAGCTGCTTCCTGATAGTTCGTGAATCCTCAGTCTGCCCAAGGTTACTTTGTCCTTCAAGAGTGAAGTCAAGTTGGTTCACGTCCCTTCTCATGTACAGTGAGTCTTGACTGTGCACCCATCTTTAGAGTCGAGATTTCCTCTCAGACTGTGTGCAGCCCACATGGGGGTGGGTGGGGAGTTGCCTCTTTCTAGTGAGTACTGAGGATGGTTGGGTGGGTCATGGCACCGGGCAGGGTACCTCAGTGGCTGGTCTTCCGGATGTGGGTGGTCCCTGTTCTCCCAAGGCACCGCCAACTTGCTGGGTGCTGCTCTCTGCACCCCAAGTCCCCACGTTCACTGCACTGACTGGAGACAGTCACTCGACGTCCCCATGGCCCTCTGGTGTGGCAGTTTCTCTGCGTGCTCCCGCACACCCCCAGCCTGCGGTTCCCCCTTCAGTTTGGAGATGAAGATCGCTTCTCCTTCTTTCCTGCTTGTGGAAAGTCCTCTCGGTTTCCAAGTCTCTAACAAGTCCCTCCCCAGTTTTCAAGTTTGGTTATGTATGTGTGTGTTTATTTTTATTTTTTCCTATTTTTAACTTCTTTTATCAGAATTTATTTTTTTGAGCAGTTTTAGGTTCATAGCAAAATTGAGCGGAAAGCTCAGAGAGTTCCCACATACTCCCTGCCCCCACCCATGCACAGCATGTCTATTTTTATAACACCTTCATAATTTCTATGGATTTGGGGGTGGGGGATGGTCTGCAGCCTGGGCTACCATCCTGAGACCAGAAGTTTCTTCCAGGTGCAGTGGGAGCATCTCTCCCAATACCTCAAGGATTCCTGGGCACAGGTTCTAAGCTCCTGCTTCTGCTGAGTTCTTGATCACCCTCTGGCATTCCTGAATGTTCCTTCCCTTTTCTCCCCTGAATTGCCTCTCTGGGGATCACCTCACCTCACTGGGCACATCCCCAATTTCTCCACTCCCTCAGAGTGCCAGAGAGCCGAGGCTGTGAGCAAAGCACAACTTCCTAAAGGGTTGGGGCACTGGGGGAAGGTTCTTTCTCAGAGCAGCACAGTAAATAACGTAGCGTGGGGTATTAGAAATCCTCCTGCACAAGAGCCCCTGGGTTATTCCTAGGTATAAGTAACTTCCACTGGGATTCTGGGCTCACTGGGCTCCAGGCTCTGTTGCCTTCCTTTCTTCTTCTCTCTGGCTCCATCTGCCAGGCCCCCATTTTCCCATATATTCCACACAGAGCCAGTCAGCCATGTGTTTTTGTCTGTGCCCAGACCTTCCAGGCTCTGCACAGAAGGCTTTCTTTTCAAAACCAAACCCCATAGAGGTGTGTTTCTGTACAAAGACTCTTCTCTTTGTGAGAACTCCTGATCAGCTCTACATCTCTTTTCCCTTCACCTCTAATATTCTCAAAGATTCACAGAAGCTTGGGCTGAGCAAGACCTGAGTCCATCTAGTTAAACTCCCCATTTGATGCTTGAATTCCTTCCTCAGTCACTGAAAAGTGAAAGTCAGACCCTGCCTGCACCTCGCCAGCTTCCAGGGTTGGTGATGGTCCAGCTTACTTTGCCACGTGGACAGTTTATGCATCTTCTTGAGGTTATGCTTCCTGATCAGTAAAAGGGAGACGATAGACTAGTGTCTGCCTCCAGGGCTGTTGCAAGGATGGAATGAGGTGGGGGAGCCCGGCACAGGCTTGGCTCATGGTACATGTTCCTGACCGCCGTCCCGTCTTGGGGCAGATCTGACGGATAACAGGAAGCAGTGCTCACACAGTGAATGGACCTGTCCTTGAACCCATTTGTTTGCAGGTGGTACCACCGTGGAGAGTATCTGCTGTGGCATGGTCCCCTGGGCGGCCAGAGAGAGAGTGCTCCTTGAACTTCTGTGGGGGACAGTGCCTGTGGTTGGGCATATTCGACTTTGTAAAACTACAGAATTTCTGGGAGATTGGTGGCAGAGGGAGAGGCAGGGACCTGGGGGAGGAGCTGTCTGGGAGGCAAGCAGGGGTTGGTGGCGCAGGCTTTGGCACCAGCCTTGGTGGGATAACAGGGAGGTGATGGAGGCTGGGCCAGGAGGGGACTCCTCTAGGAATCTTTGTGACCCCGTGACTTGAATTTAGAGAGTGGACTCTGCCTGATCTATGACATTGGCCACAGAAGAAGCTGCAACAGCCACAGGCTGAGCCCTGACCTGGGCCCTCCCCCAGGCCAGCCACAGGCTGGCTCTCACCTCTGGGTGAAAGCTTGTCATCACTCGGAGTCCATTCCTGCCCCCAACGGCCTACAGCATTGACTTGCGGCAGCGGCAGCAGCAGCTTGAAGCTGGCAGATGGCACACGTCTGCCTCGGAAGGGTTCCCAGTTCCGTTTGCAGCTCCCCTAGGATGCCACTGATGTTCCCAAGAGGGGCTGTGAAATCCTCAGATAATTCTCAAAAGAAAATTAATTTTAATACATTTTCATTTAAAAATAATAAGTGCTAGACAGAACTGTGTGGGGAAATTGGTTGCAGAAGGAAGTCAGGAAATGAATCCAGCTGTCAGGATCCACCACCCACGGGGGAGCGGGCGAGGTGCCCAGTGTCAGAGCCGCCCGCCATAGCAGCCAGATCCCCAGATCCAGTCGTGCCCCCAGCTCTCTGGGAATTTTCCAAAATCTTACATTTCTCCTGTCCTGACCCTCAGTCTCACTCTCCTGCCTATTTGTCAGACCAGACTTGGTTTCGCCCAAAGGATCGCTAGTGCAAGAATCGGTGTCACAGGATTTTATTAAAGGTTTGGGAGGGATGGAGAGGGATTAGATTGTAACACCGAATAGCAGACAACTCAAGTCGAATATTAGACATTTCTCCCTTCCCCACCCTTCCCCTCCTTCCCTCCTCTCAGTCTCTGTCCCTGTCCATGACCCTGTCTTGGTCCCTGTGTCTCAGGGTCTCTAAGTCTATGTGTCTCTGCCCCCTGCTCCCATCTCCTCTGTCTCTATCCAGATCACTCTTGCTCTCCCTGTCTCCTCTCTGTCTCTCTGTCTCTGTCTCTCTCTGTGCTGGGTTTCCTTACTGGAAAGCCTGTAGGAGGTCACAGCTTCAGCCCTTGGTTCTTAGTCAACTTGTAGAAGTTGAGGATTGAGGGTCTCAGTGACATCTGACAGAGTGAGGAGTCAGGGCCTCGGTCCCTTGGTCCTGGGACTTTGGCCTGGTCCTACAGGGACCCTCAGGCAAACCAGCTGTCTTTTCTACATTCTCCTGCATCCCTCCCCCGTTCCAGCCCCCAGCATAGGACCTGTACCCATGCAAGAGCCTTCACACTTAAGAACTGGACCTGAGCTGCTCAGAAGCTGAGGAAGGACAGGCGTCCTTTGTCCCCGAGGGCATCGGCTCTGAGGGGGGCACTTGTTTGTCTGGGGATTATCTCCTGGCTGCCACTCTCTGAGTGGATTATCTGGAGAAAAGCAGTAAGCTGTTCCTGATCTGATGTGAGGGCGATTCTCAACTCAGAGTCCTTTATATTGCAGTCTCCTGGAATGTCTCACGGGCTTAAGAGATGGAAGAACACCTGTACGGAAGAGATAGGGAGGGAGAGAGGATGCACACACACACACACAAATTTTTCAGGTATGTGTGTGTGTGTTTTCTCTCTCTTGAGCCTGAAGTGACTGCCTGACTATTTCCTTCCACCTGTCAGCCTCTTTCTTCAAGGTCTAGAACAAATGCTGCCTCCTTCTTCAAGCCTGCCCTGATTTCTCTTTCCCTTCTCTGTCCACCCCAGCCCCCTGCAGTAACTCCTCCCTCTGCTCAATCCTGGGACATGGGGCTTCTCCCTCCTCCTTTGTGACCCATATCCTGCCAATTTCCTGCTTCCCTCTCTGTTTCTCAGTGAGTAACTCATAGTAGGGCTTCAACAATAGTTGAATTAGTTTTCTTCCTTAATCAGCCCTGCTCAGTCACCTGGTCACGGGTGATGGAGACAGCCTAGTTCGGCTTTTCCTCATCCGCCATGTCCCACCAATTCCTTACGTTACCAGTGCTGAGTCTATGCTAGGTCCACATTCCCCAGGGGCCACTCTGTCCTTCATTAGTAAAAAAAAAGAAAAAGCGGTCTTAGTCTCCATCTTACATATGGTGGGAAACCCAATGTCATGCCCCCAGACCTCTTGGAATTTTCCAAAATCTTACATCTCTCCTGCCCTGACTCTCAATCTCATTCTCAGACCAAACTTGGTTTCCCCAAAGGACCGCTAGTACAGGAATTGGGTGTCACAGCATTTTATTAAAAGTTTGGGCATGATGGAGGGGCATTAGATTGTAACCCTGAATAGCAAACAAATTAAGTTTGAATATTAAACATTTGTGATCTTTTTTGGGGGAGGTTTCTTTTTATATTTTTAAAACTTTTTCATTTTGGAACAATTCCAAACTTACAAGATACTGCAAAAGTAGGACAAAATATTTCCGTGAACCTTTCACCCAGATTTCCCATGTGTTAACATGTACACTGTAGCAGTATAATTATAAAAATCAGGTAATTAACATGGATACGCTGTTATTATTTAAACTGTAGACCATATTCAAAATTTTCCAATTGTTTCGTTAGTGTCTTTGGTGTGGTCCAGGATCCAATTCAGGACCACATGTTGCATTTAGTTGTTACATCTCCTTGGTCTCTTTAATTAGTCTCTCTTTGTCTTTGATGAAGAGTGCTGATGAGCTGTTTTGCAGAATATTCCTTGATTTGGGTTTATCTGATGTTTCATCGTGATTAATGCAGGTTATATATTTTTGGCGAGAATACCGCAGAAGTGACATTGTGTCCTTCTCAGTGCGTCCTATCAGGAGGCACACGATGTTGAGATGTCCCAGCACTGCTGATGTTGACTTTGATCACTCGGTTCAGGTGACGTCTACCAGGTTTCTCTGACATGAAGTTATCATCTTCCCTTTGGTGCTTAATATGCATCCTTTGGGAGGATACTTTGAGACTATGTAAATGTCCTGCTTCTCCTCATATTTTTAGCATCCATTAATGATTCCACTAATTTTAGCATCCATTAATGATTCTTGACTGAAAAATTATTACTATATAGTGTTTGCCAAATAGTGATTTTCTACTTTCATCATTTCTTCTGTTTTTATTAGTTGGACTTCCATTGTAAGAAAGGGCTTTCCCTTCTCTCCCATTCATTCATGTTGTATTAGTATTAGTATTGGCTCATGGCTTATTTTATTCTCTAGATTATAATCCATCACAATAATTATGTTTCTTGCTGAAATTGTATTAGATTTGACCATTTGAGCCTCTTCAAGTTAGCACTTCAGTCCTGTGCATGCGCCAGGAGTTTTTGAGCATTTCCTCACTTGCTGGGACCACGAGATGTCCCAGGATCATCTTGTACTTTCCCAGCCGAGCCCTGGAATCAGCCATTCTTCAGAGTCATGGTTTCCCAGAGGACGTTATGCTGAGTGAAATACGCCGGACACGGAAAGACAAATACCATATGATCTTACTTATATGTGGAATCCAAACAGTTGAACTCACAGAACTAGACAGTAGAACAGTGGTTGCTAGAGGCTGGGAGGTGGGGGAATGGGGGTATATTGGTCAAAGGGCACAAACTTTCAGTTATAAGATGAATAGTTCTGGGGATCTAATATACAGCATGGTGAATACAGTTAATAATAATGAAATTTTCTAAGAGAGTAGATCTTAAGTGTTCTTACCACGCACATAAAAATTGTAACCATGTGAGGTGATGGATGTGTTAATTAACTTGATTTTGGTAATTATTTCATAAAGCATCCATATATTAAATCATCTTTTAAAAAAAATAAAACCTTTGCTAGCTTAAAAAAACAGAAAAAGAGCCATGGTTCCACTTAATGGAGAATAGTATTCAGCAGTGAAGATCTGGTTTCTAGATGCGCTTATTGATGCTGGGATATTTCTCCTAGGCTCTCTTTGCAGACAAAGCTCAGAGACATATGCATGTTGTGAGATAATAAATGTTTGTTATTTTGAACTCCCAAGTTTGGGAGTAACTTTTTATGCATTAATGAATAACTAATAAGAATGTTTTAAAATTTTAGATGGAAAGATATCTTAAAAATTTTTTGTTCTAATTTGATTGCACTGTGATCAAAGAGTGCTGTTAATAATATTTCTCTTTTTTTGTGAGGAAGATTAGCCCTGAGCTAGCATCCATTGCCAATCCTCTTTTTGCTGAGGAAGACTGGCCCTGGGCTAACATCCGTGCCCATCTTCCTCCACTTTATATGGGATGCCGCCACGGCATGGCTGACAAGCGGTGCGTCTGTCCATGCCTGGGATCCAAACCCATGAACCCCAGGCTGCCAAAGCATGAACTCAACCACTATGCCACCGGGGCAACCCCAATAATATTTCTACTTTAAGGAACTTGCTGATGCTTTCTTTGTGACTTAATATATGCTCAATTTTTGTGAATGTTTTGTGTGTACCTGAGGAAAAAGCATATTTGCTCTCAGCAGAGTATGAAATTTTTTATCCATAAGGTCTACCTTCTTGGTTATCTTAATTAATTCAACACATTTGCTGAGTGCCTACTATGTACCAGGCTGCATACTGGGTTCTAGGGACAGAGATGGAACAGTCCCTGTGCCATGGAGCTGACCGGTTTATTGAAATAGACAATCGGGTTACAAGAGTCATTCATTCATATGAGGTCCTCCACCTTTCCTCAAGGAAACACCATGCATCCAGACCCTCTTTCTCTCTCTCTGCTGGACCATTCCAGGTCCTGACTCTAAAGGGATCTTGCCCCCATCACATGGAGGCACTGAGCTCCCCAGAGCTGGCTGCAGATCTGAAAGCATCTGCACTGCTCTGTCCTCTGTGCCTATCACTACTTGCAGCTCTACTGCTGACAGAATTGACCCTCTCGAGCAGGCTTCATGTCACAGCCATATTTTCCAACTTCCTGACCTCCGGTCTGACTCCAAAAGAAACTGGTCTGCTTGGTGCCTGTGGCAGACCTGGTGGTTCCCTCCCCAGCATTTCCTCCGTCCCTCGCCCGTGGGTGAAATGGCTGTGTGAAATGACCATGGATTCTTGAAGCATTGATTTCAACTCTAGTTCTAAGAGTTGATTCTGATTTCTTTTGGCCCAATCAGGTTCCTAATCTCATCCCCCTTGCTACAGTGTCTTGTGCAGTTAACCCAGGCTGAAGCCAGTCAGTGCAAGGCCGTCCCTGGGCCAAAGAGATTAGTTCAGAGATGGGCATGTGACCCAAATTGGGCCATTGAGATATGAGGAGAAGTTCCCTAAGGAGTTATGGGAAAGAAGGTTCCTGACTAGTCTGAGAGATCTACTGAAGGCTAACTCTCCTCTCTCCAGATGGTGGGATATAGAAGGGATACCTGGAACTGCTGCAGCCCTTTTGCCACCAAGAGGGAAGCTGACACTAAAGAAGGCAGAAAGGAGAAATGGAAAGCACCAGCTCCTTGATGCCATTGTTGGACCACTGAATCCAACCAACTCTGCAGTCTGCCTTACCTCAAGAACTTCTATTTCATGAGTGGATAGATCCTTATATTGTTTAATCCAGTTTGATTGGGTTTCTTGACTTGCAACATAAAGATTCCTGACAGGATCAGGGTCTTCAGAGCTTTCTGATGCCTGCTTCCCATCCCTGCTCCCTGCGTGACTCTTCTCTGTCCCATTGAGGAGGTGTATGAGGTTCTACTCTGTCGACAAGGTTCCACTGATGGTGCAGCATTGACCTACACATATGGGGGCTTTGAATCAGATGCACATGTGTGTTCAAATCCCATCAATGTTCCTCACAGGCTGTGTGGCCTTGGACAAGTTACCTAACCTCTCTGAGTTTAAGTTTTCTTCTCTGTAAAAGGGACCAAAAAAACCCGCAAAAATCAATCACATCCCTCTCGGGGCTCTTGTGAATGAGACGATGCATGTAAAACACGGCACACAGTAGGACCACATGTAATGTTGCTTCTGCTTCCCTCTGCTCCCGCTTCTCCATCATGGAGTGTGCTTTTCTGTCTATTGGGCCTTAAGGAGACACTTGGATGCTCTGTCTTAAAATCCCACTGATTTCTTGAGAGGAAAACAAATCCCCATTGCCCGAGAAGATGAACAGCTCAGCCATTTGCTAAAACAAATATTAGTTCAGTGTTGTCCGGGGAGAGCGAGCAGCTCCAAGAGCTGTTTGTGTTTGTATCCTTCAAGGGGCTGATGGACATGCTGCTGAGGACAAACATCTTGGGGGGAGGGTGGGGGAGGGGCAGCGGTTCTGGGGCTCCCCGCCCCACCTCTTGTTCTCCTGTGGTGTCATTTATCTGGCGTCTGGGGCATTTATCCATCTCTGCCCTCCCTGTGTGTCTGAGCTGGTGCTCTGGCTGCCAGGGCCACCCACACCCACACACTGCTCTTGGCCTTGACCCTGCCCGGGGGCTTGGAGGTGGCTTCACTGGTCAGACTGTTGTGCATTCAGACAAATCCTGAGAGTTTTCAGGGGGAATTGAGCCCCCACTTGTGGGTGTTCGTGGCACACATGCCAGTCCAGGGTTCATGGACCTTGGCACCGTCGACATCGTGGGCCTGGTCATTCTTAGTCATGAGGGGCCACCCTGCACCTCATAGGATGTCTGGCAGCATCCCTGATCTCTACCCACTAGATCCCAGCAGCACCCTCCCCCAGTTGTGACAACCAAAAATGTCTCCAGACATTGCCAGACGTCCCCTGGGGAAAGACTTCACCTTTGGTTGAGAACCGCTGTTCCAGCTGAAGGCAGGGGAGGACTCTGGAGTTCGCTCTGTCTTGGTTCAAATCCTGGCCCCATCACTCACCAGCTGTGATATTTGGCTGGTTAACTTAGCCTCTCTGAGCCTCAATTCCCACACCTGTAAATGGGAACTACCACAGCACCTATTTCATAGGATGGTTGAGAGAGTGAAAATGAGGGTTATTTACAGGGAGGTGCCTGGCCTCCACTCTCCTCGCTACATGTTAGCCTGCTTGTCGTAGATTCTAAAACTCTACGAGGGCAAGGACTATGCCCGTGTTGTTCACCATTGTGTCTCCAGCATCCAGCACAGGGCCGAGCATACAGTTGGTGCTCAGGAAATGAATGGTGTTCTTGGGGCTGCCCTGGACCCCACTGAACTTTCACTTTACTGCTACTTCACACTCTCTGCAAATCCCTTTAGCTCTTGGCCCCCCTGGGGGAGGAAGTCACCTCTCTCTCTGGGTTTTGTATTCTTATCTTAAGCTCACCATGCCTCCCTTGCCTTCCCCAGGACTCCCTGAAGGAAGGCTCTGGAAAGCCTGCTCTTGCCCCGACCCATTCCCACCACCCTGGTGTCAGTTTGCGTGACAGCGGCCCCAGGAGCATCTCTCTCCTAATTCCTATTGCTGACTCCCCGGCCTTCCTCCAGGTTGTAGTTAATTGGCAGAGCAGAGATGATTGACGTATCTTGGGTCCAATGAATGATCGAGTCCTCTCCTGCTCAAATGACAGTTCTGCACGCCTCACCAGGTTCCCTTGGATGACTCCTACTCACTCAGGTACCTGCACTGGTGGACTTTGTATCACTTCTGTAATCTAAAGGCTAGTTTAAGAAGCATAACAATGTCCCCCGAATTATTTCTATTGAAGGAGGAAGGGCATTTCACTCCAGCAATATGTGTCTAGACCTGTACTAGATCTTATGGGGACTCAGGAAAACAAGACAGGCTTCTCCCTAAGGTATTCACAATTAAGTAGGGAAGTCAAGACTAATAAGGTGACAATTAAAGGACATGTAAGCTCTAAATTGATTACAAGAGGTTGTACGCGAAGGGGCCCAGTCCTGACTTTCTAATCCCCGCTCCACTCGCTTCACCACCACCACTAACACTTGGATTTAGGCTTCATCATCTTTGACCTGGATATTCCGATCGGCTGCAACTGGTCTCCCCACTTCCATCTTCCTTGAATCTGCCTCCAAAGAGCTGCCAAGGTGATTTTTCTAAATGCAAATATGATTATATTACAGCATGCCTAGAATCTGTTTAAGGTTTATCATGGTGTTATCTGTAATCACAGAAGGTTGGAAACAATCAGGAATGGTTAAATAAATGCTAGTATGGATGAGGAAATATTTCATAGCCATTAAAACTCATGTTTTTAAAGACTAGTTAGAGACAAGGAAAAATACTCATAATATTATGAGAAAAAAATCTAGATTCAAAACTAGATGGTGTGATACAGATTTAGTAACTGTATGCGTGTATAATTACATGGAATTGCAAGATTGGAATTATATATATCTGGGGAAAAGCAACAATATCTGTTTCTAGTTGGTAAGATACAGAAAATTTTTATTTCTTCTAGATATAAACCTTATGAAGTCAGAGATGGCCTATCTTGCTTATCAAATTTCCAAAGTCTAGCAGAGTACCTGGCATACAGTAGGCACTCAAAATATTTGTTGAGTGGAATTGAGTATGGTTTTTATAATTTCCAAATTTTGTCCAAAAACATTGTCTCTGGTTGTGTTTCCCTAGAAGCAGATGCCAAGCCAAGGATTTGAGTTCAAGCAGTTTATCTGGGAGGTGATCTCAGTTAGGGGTGGGGAGGTGAGATGGGAAGGAAGGGAGGCAAGCTGACTGCGTTATGGAGCAGGTTGGCGCCGTGGGCAATGGTGGCTCGGTCTTGCTGGGCGGCTCTGGGAGACCCTGAGACCGAGCTTTTAAAGTTCTGTATCAGAGGGGCAGGGAGGCTGGGTACTTGCCCTCCAGCCCCCATCCTTCCAGGCTGAGGCAGCGCTGGGGGAGCAGAGCCTCGGGTGCTTGCAGCAGGACACACCGATACACCCAACGGCAAGTGCCGAGAGGATGTGGGCAGGGTGCTGACAGGTTCACAAACAAGGTGATTTAGAAATAATAGGAAAAATGGTTTGAAAAAGATTAACATGTAATTGTTAATGGTCTTGGGTAAGTTACTGAAACTCTCTGAGCTTCAGTTAACTCATGTCCAAAGTGGGGACAGTAATACCTGCCTGGCCTTGCTCTTAGGGCTCAATGGGAGAGGTGTGTGTGTGTGTGTTACGGACTGAATGTTTGTGTGTCCCCCAAATTCATATGTTGAAGCCCTAACCCCCAACATTACTGGATTTGGAAATAGAACTTGTAAAGAGATGACAAGGGTTAAATGAGGTCATAGGGTGGAGGCGTCATGACCGATATATAACCCAATAGGGCTGATGCCCTTACAAGAAGAGGAAGAGACACCAGCACTCTTTCTCCACCGTGTGAGGACACAGCCTGAAGATGACTGTCTGCAAGTGAGGAAGAGAGCTCTCGCCAGGAATCAAATCAGCTGGCACCTTGATCCTGGACTTCACAGCTTCCAGAACTGTGAGAAATAAATGTCTGTTCTTTAAAGCCGCTCATTCTCTACGGTATTTGTTATGGCAGCCTGAGCTGGCTAGTACAGTGTGTGTTTTAAAGCAAGAAAACAACATAAATGTAACTCATGTTTCCTGGGTCTCATTCGGCAGAAGATAAAAATGAGATCCCTGTAAGAGTGAGTTCCCGCTCACGGCGCAGGAGCTCCAGCGGGCCTGGGCTCAGTTCCTCCTGGAGAATTCTGCAAGTGCCCATAGGTGTCTTATGGTTGCTCTGCAATGAATCCTCTCGGGGACTCCATGGGGCTGTATTTCCCTCCCTCCCACACTGCTCACGATGGTGATGTCTTGTCACCCCATTGGCCCAGAGGTGGAGGCAGCGATGCAGATGTCTGTGCTGTCTAGGTGAGGACTGCCAGCCTGTGGTGCTGAAGATGGTGCTGAGGGTGTGATCCTTCCTCCTGTTGCTACAAGGCTGCTGGGGCTGCTGCCAGGATGCCCTGGGCTCTTGATGGCCCCAGAAATCGTTGTTGAGAAGTTCTTCCAGTGTTGGCTGACTCTTCAGTTGCATCTCTCTCTCCTTAGGTCATGAGGATAATTCTTTAGGTTGCCGAGTGACATGACCCACACTCAGAATCACTCCTCCCAAAGCTGGGCTCTCTGTCTTTGAATTAAGCATGTGGGTCTGACTCTCTTTTGCCAGAGTGAGTTCTTGTACAGGAAACTCCTTCATTCCTTATGTAAATGGATGTGCAAGACCTCCAGACTGGCCCAGATAGGACCAAGTTCTAGGCTGAATCTAACTTAGGCTGGAACCTATATTGCGCATCCTGGTTAAGTCTGTGTGCTCTCCATTTATTTGCTATGTGGCCTTAGCAAGGTTACTTAACTTCTCTAAGACTTCATTTTTCTTATCTGTAAAATGGAGATAATAATAACACTTTTCTCATTGGGGGTTGTGAGGATTGAAAGTGACATTGCATGCAAAATGCTTACCATGTGCCTGGCAGGGGCTGTGGACTGAATTGTGTTTCCCCAAAATTCCTATGTTGCAGCCCTAACCCCCAGTGTGATGGCATTTGGAGATGGACATTTGGGAGGTAATCAGGTTTAGATGAGGTCATAAGGGTGGGGCCTTCATAACAAGATTAGTGCCCTTATAAGAAGAGACACCAGAAAGCTTGCTCGCTCTCCCCATCACTGCACACACGTACCAAGGAAAGACCACATGAGGACACAGTAAGAAGGTGGCCTTCTGCAAGCCAGGAAGAGAGCCCTCACCAGGAGCCAAACTGGTTGACACCTTGATCTTGGACTTTCCAGCTTCCAGAACGGTGAGAAATAAATTTCTGCTGTTTAAACCACCTGGTCTATGGTATTTTGTTATGGCAGCCTGAACAAAGACAGCAGTTACTAAGCTTTCAATATATTTTAACTGTCATTAAAATAACAATAACAATTGTTATTGTTTACTATTTTTATTAGGGAGAAGAATGCCAGTTTCCTGACAAGAGGCCCAAGCTCTCAGAATGATTGCTGAGCTGTATTTCTAAGATCAATCATCTTTTCAAATGAAAACTGAGCTGAAAGAACCCCAAATACCACCTGGGTCCAGATATAAGATTTGCCTCCAAGCCCACCTGGAAATTTACAGACCCTCAACCATCTAAATTCTGATTCTTGCCTCTCTGTTCTCCCCCCTCCCCAAGTTTGAATGTGCTGCTTGGCTGGTCTCTCTGTCTCCTCATCTGCAGCTTGGGGTTGAGAGGATCAGGATGGCCTTGGTTCCCAGGGACAAGATGAGCCAGTGTCCCCAGGAGTCCATCCCAATTTGCCTGGGACTCTCCCAGTTCTGACACTGAAAGCCTCATGTCCTAACCCCTTAGTCCCAGGCCAACTGGGAGTGTTGGTCATCCTACTGGGAGGGCAGGATGCATCCACTTCCAGGTTGGCTGCCCCAAGGCAGAACTCACCAGAAACTGTGTTGACAGTGCTGAGAAAAGTATCAACTCCTTCCCTAGCATCTGTCTGGTTGGAATCCCCAGGGCCCTATTCCTGGAAAGAACCCCTGGAGCTGTCCTGGGAAGACCACCATGGGGGGTCATGGGAAAAGTCCATCATTTAAGTCAGCTGAACCACCCGTGTGATCAGAGGGCCGCTCTGCTTGTCCCATCAGTGCTTTGATGAGGAGCATTGGGAGGGAGGCTCCACAGAGCTCCGGGGCCGGGGGAGGGGGCGTTCCCCATTGTGAGCCACACAACCTGCCCTCCTGCCATTCCGCGGTGACGGTGACGACTCCAAGGAGGGTCATGACCTGCCCCTGAGGAAGCCACAGCCCTCATGTGGCTTGAGCCTCTGCCTCCAAGTTCCTTAAGAAGTCCGTTTATACAGTCAAAGGCTGTGAGGTCAATCTCAGACTCCTCTTATAGCGTATCTGGAGTCAGAGGAAAGGAGATGCAGCGAGAGATGAGAACACACAGGAGAAGAGATTCCACCGGGGAGCGTGAGAAGGGAGGCAGGGAGGTGCAGGAGACAAGATGGGAGAAACAGTTGGAGGAGCCTCAGTCCCTCACCCCAGGCACAGGACAACTCGGACCCATCCTGGACATAGACTCACCTCTCACTGGCCACACACCAACCTCTAACCCTGACCACACCCTGACCACCTACTGAGCTCTGACTCTCACCAAATACGGAGACTCTGGCTACACACTGATCCTTGATCCCTGACCCCTAGGCAGCTACCAGGAGAGTTGTCCCAGGCTCTTGTCTGCAAATCTCTCCATGTAACAGCAGACAGTGCAACTCCGTGTTCATGCATTGGCTCGGTCACTTTCCCCCAGCGTCCGTCACTGCCCCAATCACCAACAAATTGCGAACACTCAAGCAACTCTGCATGTTAATTCAGCCAAGCGCGTGTTCATCAGGTAGCCCGGCCCCCGTGTGCTCGCTGCTCTTATTTGCTCTGCAGAACCAGGTAATTTCCTTGCTGGACCTTAGTGGGAAGTTGAAAAGCAGTGTCAGCTTCTCCTGCCCTTAATTAGGGCTGGGCTTTCTCTGGTAGATCACTGATCGTTATCAATGAGTTTGTAATTTTATGTCCCAGAATTGGAGACTGATGATTAAAGAGAAAATTGATGGGCTGTGGTGCAGGTCCCGCCTCCACAGAGCTGGGCATTCTTTTAATCTCCATAATTTATTCCACTGTGACCTTTTCCTACAGTTTCACTGAGACTTCCCGAATTGCAACATCTCCTTCTTTTTGGGGAGGGGAGGGGCGTTTCCCCTTGACTGTCAGCAGTGGCCAGCCCTGGCTGGTGGGGAGTGAGCTGGTTACCTGTCTGGCCTTTGTGCAAAGAGGAGGCCCAAAGGGCTGCCAGGGAGCTTTATTCTGTCTACCTCATTCCCTCTTGGTCCTGAGCGAGCCTAGAGTTTCTTCTGGGTCTACTCTGGGGGCAATTGTTTGCGGTGGGGCAGAGCTCATGGGGCTCCATCAAAACCACACCAGGATGGCAGAGACCCTAGCCCCACTGGGCTCCCCATGATCCATCAGGACTCTGAAGCCCGTGCCCCTCTGGGGGGCAGAGCTGGTAATTTTACCTGCATCCACTCCCCTTCCTTCTGCCTCGGCACCTCACTCTGGCTCCTCATTTCTCAGTCCATGGTTTGGGTGATATCTTCCTCTACTTTCAGGGATGGCCTTGGGGCTCACCCCCCACCAATCATTGTATGCTCCACCGCCAAGGGCACAGTGAGTGACTCAGGAATGGGCAGGTCATCCACACGGGTTCAGTGAGACTCAGTCCTGTTGGAACTATTGGAAAAGGGAAGCTCTCTTTTGGCTACAGTTGCTAAGCTGGGAGAGAGGAAGCACAGAGCTGCCAGAGAGTTCTATTTGGTGATTGGATTTAAAGACCATGCAAGAGGTGACATTCACAGGTGGGTGTTGAATGCCTACTATGTACTTAGTCTTGAGAGGATATGGGAGACAGAGAAGGGGCTTCAAATATTCTTGAGATGAAATGAAGTGTAGAATTTATAGAGGAAATCAAAGAAGAAATATTGGTAAATCTCTAAATTAGTAGATTGAATAGATCATTCAGGGACCTTCTAGATGGAGGCTGGTGGCATGTTCAAGCCTCAGGCAGGGTTGCTACCCCCCACCTGGCTCTCAGCCCCAAGCCTTCCTTGCACAGAGGGGTCATTTTGGCCCCATGGGTAGGTTTGGTGTCCATCCGCTCCCAGACCTGCTCTCCTGCGTTCCATTCTAGTAACCAGAGTCCTGCTTGGTCTGTCTGCTCACATCTGTCCCTGGGAGGTGGCATGATGCGGTGGTCAGAGCAGTGAGGATGGAGTCAGAGACCTGAGTCTCCATCTGGTTGGGGCACTAACTAAATGACTATAGCCAAGTCACATATAACCAATAAAGCTTCCATTTTCCGTAATGCTTCTGCTTCCCTCCCTGGGTTGCAGTGACGTTGGGGAAATTTGGAAACAAATATAAAGGTTACGGTGGACTTGTGGCCTGGTGGCCCAGTTCTTCTGAGCTCAAGTCCTGCCCACCAAACACCCGCCACAGGGCGGCTCTGAGACTCCTTACTGTGTCTCCTCCCAAATACGCCCGTGAGTTTCTGTGAACTCTGAACCTCACTTGGAGCACACTTAGGACCTCGGGGATTGTCCCCGTTCCCCTGGTGACTGCATCGCTTCAGGAAGGGAATTTCCCTTTGGTCACTGAGGTCAAGATACCAGATGAGATCAGCAGGGGCCTCCTGGCTGTTCCTCGGTGTTGGACTCATTGAATCCTAAGCAGGTGGAGGCCAAGACCCCAGGCATAGATTTCCGTCGGCCCTGCCTCTAATGTGAGTGAGAAGAGGGCTCATGAGCAAAGCATGTAAGTGGCTTCAGAGCCAGAGTTGTCCCTGGCTGCAATCACAATGCTGGTCAGAGAAAGAAGCTCAGAGGTGACCACAGGTTAAGCTGGAGCTGCCCCAAGGCTCGGACCCCTTAGGCTAAGTCCCTGCCTCTGTCCTGTCCTGAGTCTCACAGCCTCTCAGCTGGGGCCCAGCTCTCGCCCATCTGCAGGCTCAGCCCCGCTGAAAGCTCCGGAACAATCCTGGGTCCAGCCAGAAAGGGTTTTAAATCTTTCTTGCCCTGTTCTGGGGTGCAGAGTCAGGGCGCTGTTTGCAGTCCTGTTCTGACCTCGTGGGGCACTTCCCATCAGGGCTGCGTACCCCACGGCTGTGGCCCCATCTCAGGAGTCTGGAATCGGACTCTACTTTCTCTATGACTCCAGGCCTCTTGTGTTTCATCTGATCTCAAATTTCACGCGTGCTTTAGTTCCTCTGGGAGCCTGGAGCCTCCTCATCCCACGGTCTTAGTCTATTTGTATTTTGATCTTCCAGCACAATCTTCTGCTGAGTTAAGGCACCGTTACTAGACAGAGTGGGCCTTTAGTAGAAAATAAGTGGATGGATGGGTGAAAAATGACTTGGTGGAAGAATGGCTGAATGGCTGGGTGGGTCTATGTAGTGATGAAGCGATGATGGATGAATCGATGGATGGATGATGCATACATTGGTGGCTGATGCATGGATGAGGTTCATTTTGGCAATGACGAGCTTGGCTTGAGCCCTGGGACGCCCTCTCTGTCACACTCCAATGCCTTGCCCTGACATCTCTGGCCACAGCCAGCCTTTCCCAGGCCCCTGCCCACCTGCTGTACTTTTGCCTGCTGCCCCCATTCAGCTGCCTGGTGCGTGCTGGCAGGTCTGGCCGGGTTCTGTCCCTGCCACCCTCATATTTGGCCTGCTCTGTGCCAGGCACCTCCAGTAGTGCCACTCACCATCAAAACTAGAGACATGCACGGATTAGGGCCAGTTCAGGGGAGGCATGGAGCAATGTTTTAAAACGCTGAAAGAGTCAGCCCAGGGCCCACCCTCCAGTCTCCATTCTCCTCTCCAGGGGGGCAGGCTCCTTGCCTCTGACAACTTGCTTTGCTTTTACCTTTCTGAAAAAATAATCAAAGCCCGAATGTGGCTGGCAGAGTTGCTGAGTCAATAGGAAAGAAGCAAAAGAAAGGAGCCAGGCGAGATGGAGATACCGTTCAATGCCTCTGACTGAGGCAAGCCTAATTAAAACAAATCTTTAAAGTGTGGAACCTGGAAGCCGGCGCCAGAGGGAACAGAAATCTCCGGACGGACATTCCTCCCGGGGTGAGCTGCTAATGATGCTGGGACGCACACCCTGCTGCTCTTACTCCTCCTGACCCTTCCCAGAGCAGCCTGGCTACTGAGGCGAAGGGCCTGGGCCTCAGCATCTTGATCCCTTCCCCGGGAACCCAGAACCAGGGTTCTGGGGAGACACAGTGCACAGCCTGCCAAACCCCCTGAAGCAGGCAGATGAGGGGTCTTGCTTTTCCAAGTCTTCTGAGGGGTTTTTCTGGGTCCAAGCCCACAATCCGATGCAACAGTCTGGCCATCCTTCACACGTGCCTGCTACCCGCCCGCCTCTTCCACTCTCCTTTAAAACGCTCCCATCTGACATGAGGTTCCTGATGGGTCTCACTGCCTCTACCGCCCTCCCCCTGGCCCTTCCTGTTTGCAGCCCCAGGAAATAGTCCCAAAGCACACATGTGAGATGATGTCACTCTGGCTAATGTTAGGGTTGGTTGAGGTGCTCAGGAGCCTCTCATCACTGACCAGGCAAAGACAGCAGCGTTGAAGGCCCTTGGCGATGTGGCCCTGCCCCGACTCCCACCCATAGGCTAAACCTTGACTGTGGTTTTCTTACTTTTATTTCATTGCGGTAATTATCGCATAACCTAAAAATTAACCACTAACCATTTTAAAATGCACAATTTAGTGGCATCGAGTACAGTCACAATATTGCATAACCATCAACTCTATCTAATTCCAAGACATTTTCATCAACCTAAAAGGAAACCCTGTACCCACTAGCAGTCACTCCCCATTCCTGCCTCCCTCCAGTCCCTGGCAACCACTGGTCTGCTTTCTGTCTCTATGGATTTACCTCTTCTGGACACTTCATTTAAATGAAATCAGTCAATATGTGACCTTTTGTGTCTGGCTTCTTTCACTAGCATAAGGTTTTTGAGGTTTGTCCATGTTGTAGCACGTGTCAGCACTTCGTTCCTTCCTGTGGTTGAATGATACTCCACCGTATGTGTACACCATGTTTTGTTTATCCGTTCATCCATTGGTGGACATTTGGGTTGTTTCCACCTTTGGCTGTTGTGAGTGGTGTTTCCATGAACACTCATGTACAAGGGTTTATCTGAGTCCCTGTTTTCAGCTCCTCTGGGTTTATGCCTAGGAGCAGAATTGCTGGGTCACACGGTAGTTCTATGTTTAACTCTTTGAGGACCCACCGCGGCCATGGTTTCCTGATGTTCTCTGGACCCACTGTACCCTTTCACCTCTCCGTGCCTTCACGCACGCTTGTCCTCCCTTCTTCACCAGGCAAACTCTATTCATCTTTCCAGACTCTGCCCATAGCCACCTCCTCTGTGAAACCTCTGCACCCACCACGCAGACTCAGGTGCAGATGCTCTGGGCTCTGCGGTGCCCAGTGCTGGGGCTCTTGCATTACAGGTATCTGTCAGTCTGCTCTCCCCTCGTGGCCAAACTGGGTGTTCTTTGCAAACGAGGACCCTGTCTGGGTCAAGTTCACCTCCCTAGTGCCCAGGCAGGTGCTTTTGAGAATTTTTTTTTACAGAGAATGAGTGAATGGGGTCCATGTGTGGGGCATGGGGTTGAGAACTCTGGGGTCTTGAACACAGAGGTTCTGGAGGCTGCAGCTGGGCTGTGGGCCCGGAATGCCCGGGATGGCCTCCCTTGGCTCCTGGGAAGCATTCCATTTGTTCTCCTTCCTCTCGGTATGCAGTGGCCGACGGCTCCGTGCCGACATTGTCATGCTTCATTAGGATTGCTTTTGTTGCTACGTGCTGAGGGTTTCACTGTTGCTAGGTTGTCTTTTGTTTCATATATATCTCACCATTTTTTCCC
The DNA here is from genome assembly GCA_031878705.1 of Tapirus indicus. Taxonomy (NCBI): domain Eukaryota; kingdom Metazoa; phylum Chordata; class Mammalia; order Perissodactyla; family Tapiridae; genus Tapirus; species Tapirus indicus. Next base: position 12,501,555 of record CM062932.1, read on the forward strand.
CCTGGCAAATAATCAGCACCCAATTAATTCTGAATTTCTCATTGTTTGCTCCAGCTGTCGAGCTCCTTGTATGAGCAAAGAGTGATTGTTCAATGTTTTCCCTGTAATGAACTGTGAGAGTCGGCTGGGTCACTCCTGGTTTTGAGGAGAAGAGTGAGCAAGAGAGACACAGACATGTGGAGAGATTGAGAGACGGAGATAAAGAGAGAGGGGAGACACAGACACACAGAGACACAGAGGCGGGAAGAGAGAGATAGATACAGAGAAAGAGAGAGGCAGAGACACAAACAAACATAGAGACAAAAAGATCTGGAAACACACGTACATCAGAGTCATAGTCACAGATGGATGTGGGGAGAGATGCTCAGAGAGAAACGCACCCGCAAAGACAGAGAGAGAGAGAGATCCCCCAGCACGCACAGACCACAGAGAAAACACACTGAGATGCACAGAGACACACAAAGAGAGAGACACACACAGAGGCAGTGATGAGAGACAAAGAGAGGCGAGAGAAAGCAGCAGACAGTGAAGGATTGACTTCTGCCTACGTGAATCTGTGTAGCCAACTGTAGCCGTCGGTTCTGGCACCAGCACAGCAATGACAAGAACCGACATTACTGCGCACCCACCATGTGCCTGATGCAGTAACAGGACCAAGTCAGGTGTCACCTCCTTTAACACCCGCAGCCTCCTGGGGTGTGGGCGCCATTGTTAGTGTCTCCATGCTCCAGGAGAGGAAGCCGAGGCTCGAAACTGTCAGATGATGTGTGCACGCCGCACAGCCAGCAAAAGGCAGGATGATGCTTTGAACCCGGGTTTCTCTGCCTTTGAAGCCCGAGTCCTTAACCCCCAAACTCCAGTGCCGCGCAGAAGACCCGCACTTGGGTGCCAGTTCTGCTACTTAGTAGCTGTGCAGCCACGGGCGAGCCCCTTTGCCTCCCTAGGCCAGCCTCCTTGGGGCTGAAGTGTGGCTGGCTGGGTTCCAGGGTCCTGCACGTGCTTGCCCTCTCTCCAAGTCCCAGCCCAGGCTCTCCCAGACGCCATCACTAAGATTCTGCTTCCGGGAATTTCCTCACTTCCTGCTTCCCTATGGGCCAGCCCCTCCATGTTATTAGGAAACCCATTGGCATTCTCTCCCCCATTCTCTTTGCAAGACTTTCATTATTAGGTCAAGTTGCAGGCTGCCGTGAGCAGACAGAGGTGAGAGTTTCCTTCCTGGGAACCAGGAGTGTGTTGGCCTGGGGAAGAAGAGGGCGGTTTGGAGCTAAGCTATGTAGGGAGATGAGACAGGTCCAGCTTAGGTTAAGAGGCATGAACAAAGGCATCCTGGGGCCTACATTAGGTGGGACACCTTGTGTGCTCCAGGGCACAGTGGACGTCAAAGAGGAAGGATGCAACTCCTTCCTGCTTCTGTTTCTGAGGCCCAGGTGGGTGTGGCTCTGCTCCCACCATCCAGAAATTGATGTTTGCCATATCACTATCTAATGGACAATATATTTTACTTATTTATCTGCTTTGTCTGTCTCCCTCTCTGGAATATAAGCTCCATGAGGGTGGAGATTTTTGTCTGTTTTGTTTTAAACTGTTGAATTTTCAGGGTCTGGCGTATAATAGCCACTTTATAAATGTTTGCTGAAGGAATAAATGCAAGGCTATATCTATGATTCTCAGACCCTCAATATTACTAGAGTTTGCTCTCCTTTGGCTGAGGCTGGGTGGGGGATTCTGCAGAAGCTGGAGGACCCTCACAGTCTCTTTCAAGAAAAACACTACAGAGGCTGCAGCGAGATTCTGAGCAGTGACATTCGATCGTGTTTAGAAAGATGGCTCTGACGGCCGCGTGGAGGGCAGACCGGCAGGGCGGATGCCGAAGGGTAGAGCTCTAAGAAGGAGAGGATGGTGTTTTCCAGCACCTGGAGGCATCAGGACCTGCAAAGTGCTGTCAAAACAGGAAAATACTATGAACTTCAACAAAACTGTGAAGTTCACCAACTTTCTTTTGTTTTTTTCAGTTAAAGATCTTGCTTGCTTGACTGGTTTTTCCAAACTCCCAGAGCTCCCTGGAAGTCAGTCAATGTGGCATTATTGTCATTTGGGGAACAGTAAACCTTTGAAAAATGCCTTTTGCGTTCTGGATTTATGGAAACCGTTTGAACTGTGGTGAGTCTTGAAGAGCACTTTGAAACATAGTGTTTTGATTTTCTCAATAATTTCTTGAGGATCATTAGAAATGGGAATTCAAGAGCCAGAATGGATTTTCCCCAAAGGCCATGTGCTTGTCGAAGAGCGTGACTCATCTGGGAGCTTCAATAAGGACTCATGAAACAGACAGAGGCGTCCACTCAGCAGTTCTGAGACTGCTGTGGTCCACCCAGATCTGAACGCCAAAAAGTCCGGGCGAGAGCCTGTCTTACAGTGGGGCACGCTGTGGTTCGGCTTGCCATTGGGTGGGTCACGGGCCTTTCATACCTGGCTCCACCCCCACCTCCCACCACTGCTCAGAGCCACATCAGACCAGGTGACCTTCATGCATCCTTCAAATCCTGTAAGATTTGGGGATTTGGGGTTCAACTGCCAATGCATTATTTTAGTTCAGACCTTTCTAGTAGGTGTCCCAGATGCTGGCTCTGAGAACCTGGAAGTGGGTAGGGTTGACCAGTGTCAGGGTCTGAGACGGTGCAGGCTAGGGTGGAGCAGGAGGGGGCGGAAAGAGGACCAACTTGCTTGCCCCTTTTTTCTCTTCTCCAAGGAAGTCTTGGAAGGGCATCTCCAAGGGCACCATGGGAACTAGGACTTTGCCAGTAGGTATTGATGAGAGAGAAAGTAGTGGGTGCCCGAGGCCCTGGCCAGGGTCTTGGGCATTGCCATCCCTAGGAAGTTGGCTTGGCATTTCATTTGTGGCAGGAAAGGGAACCTGTCCTCTCACTGTCCTACTCCCTGGACCCTGCTTTCTGGCAGGTTCCACACACATGCGCTGCCAGTTCACACTGAGCTCCTGCGCACGCTGTGCCTTCCCCTCAAACGCACGTGGTCTGAACTGACTCGTATTTGAAGATCCAGCTCAGGGGACCCCTCTCCATGCTTTCCAGGGCCTACTCCAGCACAGTTAGTGGCTCTGCCCACCCTCTGTACAGCCTGTATCACACTGTAACTTTACATGTGTCTGCCTTCCCAAGAAGTCTTGAGGGTGTGGGGAAGGTCTGGTTCATTCTTGTGGCCTGAGAGCCCAGCCCAGGGCCAGGCATGTGTGGTGAGTGGTGAGTGGTGCTTGAAGTATATCGACCCATCTGGACTTGGGGTCCCGCAGATCTGACTTCGAATCTTCCTCTGCTGTTTGTTAGCTCTGTGACCTTGGGCGAGTCACCCGGCAAGCCCTCCAGCGTGTTTCCTCACCTCTGGCCCTGACCTGGCGAAGGACAAGTAGATGGCGTATGGGAACGGGCTCTTCAAACTGAGGAACACCTCACAGATGCTACTTGCTGGGCCACCGACTCTGTGCCAGACACAGCTCTAAGCCCTCTCCGTGTGTTAACTGTAAATTCTCGCAACACCCCCATGAGCCAAGTACTGTTGCCACCACCCTCCCACCGTATCGAAGAGGAAACGAGGCTTAGATGTTAAGTCCCTTGCCAAAGATCACACAGCTAGAAAATGGCACAACTAAGATTTGAACCCAGATAATATGGCCCCATCATCCATGTGCATGACCATAATTAAGCCTCTCTGAGGAGGTTGTTATTTCTTGAGCACCCCCTATACACCAAGCACTTTGGTTCAATTAATCCTCACAGAAATCCGATCAGCCATTATTTCTCTCATATGAGAGATGAGGAAATCCAGACTCAGAGAGGTTGAGTAACTTGTCCAAGGTCACACAGCCAGTAAGTGGCAGAGCCAGGATTCTAGTTGACATGATTTTCTTATTGCTCTCCCCTCCCTGACTCCTTTGATTTTATAGCAGAGGAAACAGAAGCCCAGAGAACAGAAATGTCTTCCCTGATGCCATATGGCAGTTTAGTGGTGGAGCTGGGACATAAACCCAGTTTTGGTTAACTATTCCTTTGTAACAACCATCTCTTGCCACATTTTAGTGACTTTAAACCACCATGACTTTTAATTTCTCCTGATTTGGTGGGCTGGCTGGCCGTCCCTCTGCTGGCTTCATCGGGCTCACACACGGGACTGCGTTCACTGGAAGGTTGGTGGCGCTGGAGGGTCCCAGCTGGCCCTGCTCACAAGTCAGAAGGTTGGTTCTGGCTGTCGGCTGGGGCTCTTGGGTTCCCCTCTGCGTGGCCTATCACCCTCCCGTAGGCAAGATGGCTCTCAGGGTCGAGGGGCAGAAAGCGGAAACTGCAGGCCACCGAAGGTCTGGCCCTGACCTGGCACAAGCATCTCTTCCACTGAATTCTTCTGGTCAAAGCAAGTCCCAGGCCAGCCTGGATTGAAGGCAAGAGGACGTAGACGCTGCCTCCTGAAGGCGGGACTGCAGAGTCACATCGCGAAGCGCACAGAGAGGTTGGGTCATCCTGAAACACAGCCTTCCTGTGGCTCTCTGCCACCCAGCCCCGTGCTCTCTCTGCTCCCCGTGCAGTGGGCGTTTCCTTTCCTCTTCAGCCCACGTCTGCTGTCAGTTCATAGTGCTCGATGGCCCTGGTTTAGCGTGGCATAGATTTTTTTCTCGAGAAGTCAGCGAGGGCAGGGTTTGGAAAAACCTCGGAACCCTGCAACTCGCCTCTCCCTTCCCAATCCCTTGGGTGACCTTGTGTGGTCATCTGGCCTTGGGTGTCCCTGTGGACTTGGCCCACCTCGGTCTCTGCCCTCTGTATGGCTGGCTGGGGAGGGCATTGCCGGTTCTGACACCACACTCTGGGACGACCCACTTCACCCCACGGGCCTCTGACCTACTTTCTGGTCCTTACTGCCCAGCCCTACAAAAAGGGCGCCTTCTCAGCAAGCGAGTTTCCCAGCAAGCCTCCAAGGTCCCCAAATGACAGAATATTCCCGGCTAAATGTGAAAAACTGTAGCTGGATGCACCAGAGATGGGGTTGAGTTCCAGGGTAATTAAGGAAAATGTGCAAATCTTGGTTTGCTTTTGCTTTTAAGGCCAAGAGAGGACTCTGGTCCTAGGGGGATGGCCAACAGCAGAACGTGCACCTTGGACTGGGTTCAGATCAGCAAAACTGTACCAAGTGCTTGCCTCAGGCCACCTAGGTCACTTCCAGACAGATGTAAAGGTGAGCACCAAATAAGAGAGACCATGTTTTAGGAAGGGTTTGCTCCACGTGCAAGGGTTGGGCGGTGCTGTTTTAGGGGTGGAGAGTGAAGGGAGAAGACACATAACCCATTAACCACGAGGCAAAACAAAATGGGGGAAGCAAGTGTACTTCTGGGCCTAAAAGAATCGAAAGTAAGGTCTCTAAGAGAGATTTATACAGCCACGTTCATAGCTGCACTACTCACAAGCCAAAGGTGGAAGCAACACATGGATGAATGGATGAACAAAATGTGGTATATCCATACAATGGAATATTATTCAGCCCTAAAAAGGAAGGAAATTCTGTCACATGCTACCACATGGGTGAACCTGGTGAACATTATGCTAAGTGAAATGTCAGTCACAAAAGGACAACTACTGTATGATTCCACTTATAATGAGCCTCCTAGAGGAGTCAAATTCATAGAGACAGAAAGTAGAATGGTGTTGCCAGGGGGTGGGGGGACAGGGGAATGGGGAGTTATTACTGAACAGGGACAGTTTCAGTTTGGGAAGCTGAAAAAGTTCTGGAGATGATGGTGGTGACGGTTGCACAACAATGTGAATGTTCTCAATGCCACTGAATTGTACACTGAAAAAGAGTTAAGATGGTAAATTTTCTGGTATGTAGATTTTACCACAATTTAAAAAAAGACCCTTAGAAGTCCAACAGGAGAAAAAGTGGGGGAAGTGGGATGCAGGGATGCAGGGTGGGCAACGTGCTGTGGGCAGAAGGGGAGTGAAAAGGTTCTCGGACTGCAGGAGGGAGGCCCCGGACAGAGGAGGGGCTCGGACTGCGCGGAGCAGGTCAGAAAGGCAAGTCCAGGCCAAAGCTCACGCTCCTAACTGTGAACACTGAGGTGCCGTGGGCATTAAAAATGCCAAAATCAAAACTCTTTCGTTCTCAGAAGAACGAAAAAGCAAGAACCACAGACATTTCCTTCCCCAACTCTGGTTATATGGCATGAAACATGAACAGTATAGAAACACTTTTCAGAGAAAAACAGACATGTGTATTTCTTAGTGAGTCAAGCAATAAAAATCAACAACCACATTCTCCCCTGCAGGAATTCTCGCCCGCAGGGCGTGTCCCCTCCGAGGTGCCCACAGAAGATGCTCTTTAATCAGGGCCTGGTCCCCATCGCTCTGCTTGGATCCTCACCACGGGGAGGCAGAGGCCAATATCTGGGGTCTGTTAGCCTTCATCAGTGTGCCTGATAATCTGCGTGTTTCCTTTTGCTCTTTCTTCATCCAGGTGGTTCATTTAAAGGTTAAAAAAGACAATACCTTGGTAATGAAGGGAGTTCACGAAACACAGTGTCCAACCCCCTGGGAGGGGAAATTTTTTTGAGTTGTACCGTGGAGAGAGTCACGTGCTCCGCATCCGGCCGTCCTGCAGGGCCCTCACTCTGACAGCTCAGACCCCCGAATGTTGGCGGGCAATTTAAACCATCACTTTATTTCAAAAAGCATAAGAGGATTATGCATAAATGGAGAGGTGGGTGGATAAACACGTCACAGAAGCCTGAGAGAGTGTGGATTGTCGGGTCGGGGTGCAGGGTGTGTGGGGCAGGTGAGGGGAAAGAGATCAGCATCTGTGAAACACCTACTGTGTGCTGGAAGCTGCAGGCGCTTGTTACGGCTTCATCATTCCTTCCCACAACTGTCTTGTGAGTTAGGAGCTATTAGTCTTGCGAAACTGTTGAAACCGAGGCTCAAAGTCTAAACTGCTAATTAGTTGGGGAATGAGGATTCGAAATTACTCTGGACGACTCCATAGTCAGCTTTTTCTCACTCCATCCTGTTCATGCTGCTTCTGCTTTAGACTTGAGCCTGTGAGCCACAGGCAGCCACCGAAGGGTCCTGCGCAGGGGCCACTTTGTCATAAATGTGTTGTAACAAGAAGTTTCTGGCAGTGGGGTGGCTGATGGGAGGGAAGGGGAGTGTCCAGAGGCAGAGAGACGGTTCTGAGATGGTTGCTAAAAAACGGTGCCTGGACACCAGCAGAGGTGGTGGGAAAGTGGGGGAGAGTGTGTTTACCATACCCACATGTTGTGTAACTTAGTTCTTACACACCACACTGGGAGGTAGGAATTATCACTGCCATTTTAGAGATGAGAACACAGAAGTCACTTGGCCAAAGTCGTGGGACCCGAAGTTTCACAGCCAGGACTGGAATACAGGTTCATATGACTGTAAAGCTCCTGCAATTTCCTCTAAACCACACTACGCTACTCTCATGTGTGGGGGTGTCAGACTGGATCCCGATTCGAGGAGAAGAGAAGGTGGAGGAGCTTTTGTTTTTTTGAGGAAGATTGGCCCTGAGCTAACCTCTGTTGCCAATCTTCCTTTCTTTTTTTTGCTTTTTTTCTCCCCAAAGCCCCAGTAGATAGTTGCATGTCATAGTTGTGCCTCCTTCTAGTTGCTCTATGTGGGATGCCGACTCAGCATGGCTTGATGAGCAGTGCACCGGTCCGTGCCCAGGGTCCGAACCCTGGGCCACCAAAGCGGAGCGTGCAAACTCAACCGCTACGCCACTGGGCCGACCCCTGGAGGAGCTTTTGAGGGTTAAGCCTTGGCAGTGGGTCCTCACTCTGAGAGAGAGAAATTAGGAGGGAGCAGGTATGGACGTAACAGGGCATCCCCGGGGCAACACTGAGCCAACAGTGGGATGTTTGGGTCCTGGAGCCTGCAGATCATGCACGGGGATGTTGGTTTAAGAGTCTTCTGGGTAGATGTGGTCTCTGGAACAATGGAAGTGAAGAGATGAGGAAGGGAAGGGAGGAGAGACCAGGGAAGGAAGAGGAAAGAGAGCAGAGGAGGGAACAGGCGAAGAGATGCTGGGAGGACCTCAGGGAGGCCTGTGCCTGGGGATCAACAGGAGGAGGAGGGAGACGTGTGAAGGAGACTGGGGACAGAGGTGAGTGAGGTGGGGGAGAGACAGGGGGAACAGCAACGGGGAAGCCAGGCCAGGAAAGGGTGAGAGAAGGAGGTGATCACAGTCAATGCTGCTGGGAGGGGAGGAGGATGCGCTAGAGCAGACGCCTCCTGATTGACAGTCCATGGCTGGGGGTGGTGGGTGGCCTCGGAGGGCTGGTGAGGAAGGTGGGCTGTGGCACTGTGCAGATGCCTGGCGTGGGGGTGGGGGTGCTGCCCCAGAGCTTCCCTGGAGGGTCTTCCGTGAGGGCTCGAACCAGGACTCTACAGACAACGTCTTCATGTGCAAGTTTTCGCTGTTAACCCACGTGGTCGCGCCTGGTGATTATAGGGTAAAGGGAACTAAGAAAGACATAATTTCTCCCCATCAAAGTCTGACTGTTTTACATCTCCACCTCTCACTGGCAGCCAGGCTTTCTGCCTTCACAGGTGCCACTTTGATTTCAGTCACGTAGAAAAGGAATTTGAAACACTTTCAAAGTGATTAAAGAGAGGAAGCGATTGCAAATTTGGGCTAAATGCAATAATCGCATTAACTGTTTATGGGCATGGGGCTCTCGGGAGGGAAGTCCTCGTGTTACCCAGGTGGCGGGGCTGGGCTGGGGCCGGTCAGAGCCGTGGTGGCGGAGGTGGCGATGGCACTGCAGGCGCAGGTGCTGGGGTTGGGGGGAGGCACAGCTAATCATAATATTAATTGTTAGTAGTATTATTACAGCCGCTGTTTATGGAGCATTTACCCCTCAGGTAGCGTTCTCCCCTTTAGCCCTCACTAAAGCCTTGCAAGGTGGGCGCTACAATCCTCGTAATAAGGAAACCGCTGTCCAGAGGTTCAGTCTCTCGTTCTAGATACACACCTGGGAAGTGGCAGAGTTTGGATCTGGAGTCGGTTCTGTCCGCTTGTAGAAACCACTCCGCCTTCCACCTCTCCGTGTAGAGTTTGTCTGTTCTCTATAGCATCCCAAAGTGTCCCTTTTTCATGTTTAGCAAAATAGACCTGGACTGAGTGGGTGAGATCCTGGCTAATTATTTCCCCAGTTCTCCCGGGTGTGAGGGAATTTGTATGGCTCACCCCGTCCACGGCGGACGCAGCTCGGAGGCTCAGGGAGGGTGGAACCGGGGCTGGAAGTGCCATCCACGGGAAAGATGGACAGGGTTCACCGGATGAAGACCCGCTGACAGGGTCCACGGGGAGGGTCCAGAAGAGCTTCGTCTTCCTCTCCCATGGGATCCTGTCGGGGCCACAGTGATGGCATCTCCATCCTAAGCAGTGCGGAACTCTGGCTGTGGGCCCCACGAGCCCTCACACGACCCCCGTCCTCCCCATATTGGGATCAAATCCACATGCCCGTCTCCACTGACATGTTCGGGCACCGCCATTTTCTGGAATGGGCAGGAGTCTTGGATGCCTTTGTAAAGCAACTTCAGTTTTGCCTCTAAACCCGCTCTGTGGGGCTGGTTTCCCTGCTCCTGAGATCTCCAGGAGACCCCACACTTCTGTGCCCACACTGGGATCCTAAACCGTCCTCTGGGCACCTTAGCCCACAAGACGGTCTCTTAGAACATGCAGTCTGGGTCATCCCCGAGGTTCCCACCTCATTCAAAGCTCCAATCAGAAAAGTTTGTTGGGAGAGACCTTGCTCTCTTTACTCTCCGTGTTAGTTTCCTGTGGCTGCTGTAACAAGCTGTCATGAATTGAGTGGCTGGGAACAACACCCATCTATTACCTTACAGCTCTGGATTTATTCCCTTACATTTCAGAAGTCTGAAATGGGCCGGCAGGACTGCCTTCCTGGTGGAGGCGCTAGGGGAGAATCCATTTCTCTGCCTTTTCCAGCTTCTAGAGGCTTCCGTTTTCCCTGGCTTCACATCACTCTGGCCTCTGCTTCCACTGTCACGTCTCCCCTCTCCAGGGCATGCTTTTCTGACAGCGAATCCCCTAATTTTAGCATCTTTTGCAATGTGACTAGGCCGAGATTTTTCTGAATCATTTCTCTTAACAGTTCTTTCCTCAATTTCTCTCTTCCTTCTCACATTTTACTACCGGCGGTGAGAAGAAACCAGGCAGCACCTTCAACACTTTGCTTGGAAATCTCAGCTCGACTTCCAAGTTCATCACTTACAAGTGCTGCTTTCCACACAGCCGTAGGACACAATTCAGCCAGCTGTCTGCCACCATCTAGCAAAGACCCCCTTTCCTCCAGTTTCTAATAACACGTTTCTCATTTCCTCCTGAGCCCTCACTAGAAGCATCTTTAACATTCATATTCCTGCCAACAGTCTGCTCACAATGATTTAAGTGTTCTCTGAGATGACATAGGTTTCCTTACCACGCTCCTCGCTTCCTTCTAGACCCTCACTGGCAGAGTCTTTAACATCCATAATTCTACCAGCAGTCTGTTCAAGACAATCTTGACTTTTTCTGTCATGCTCCTCAATATTATTCTATCCTCTGCCCACTGTCCATTTCAACACTTCTGAGTATTTGTTACAGCGGCACCTCATTCTAGGTACCAGAATCTGTATTGGTCAGAGTTCAACCAGAGAAATAGAACCAGCAGGAGATACACATTAAGAAGTTTATTGAACAGAACTGGCTTACATGACTGCGGGGCTCGCTAGGCAAGGCTGAAATCTGTAGGGCAGGCCGTCAGGGAGGGCGGGGGGAACTCACCAGCAGGAGCTCTCTGCTCTCTCTAGGTGGAATTTCCTCCTCTTTAGGGAAGTTTCCGCATTGCTCTTAAGGCTTTCAACTGGTGGAATCAGGCCCACTCAGATCATCTAGGATAGTTCCTCTTAATCACATCTACAAAATACCTTCATAGCAACCCCTAGATTAAGATTTGATTGAATAGCTGTGGATTGTAGCCTAGCCACACAAACCTGACCATCATGCTCTCCCCCTCTCCCCCGCTCAACCCACTAGTTAATGAGGCACTTGAGTGGGGCCAGGAGGTGTGGGCTGGGGCCAGAGAAGAGGTCAGAGGGCAGGAATGGTCCTCATGACTGAGGGCTCTGGCAATTACTTCCTATGGTGTTCGCTGCTGTTTACAGCTGACCCTTTCTCTCTTGCATGGTTTTGTGAGTTTCAGACCCCTGGAACCATCAGATTTTGCTGGATAAGGCTGCATAACAAACGTCTCCAAGACTCGGCAGCTTAAAAACCAGCACTTAGTCTCATGCTCGTGGGTCTGCAGGTCAGCTGTGATTCTGTAATCTAGACCGTGCTTGGTGGGTGGGTCAGCTCCAGGCTGTGGGTCTGGTTCATGGCTCCTCCATATTCACTCTGGGGCCCAGGCTCAGGTTCAGTGGCCCCCTGGCATGTTCTTCCCATCCGTAGTGGGTCCCTGGAGGGCAAGAGGACTTAGCACATTTGTGCTAAGGGGCCAGCAAGCACATTTGTGGCCCCTGCTCCAGTAACACATCTTTGGCCATCACAAGTCACTGGCCCCGCTCAAAGTTGAGGGGTGTGATAGGCGACTGTGCTCACCAAGAGGCCATAGCTGGAGAGTGACTGCATCACTCTATTATAACAGAGTGAATAATTGGGACCTGTAATTCAGTGTATCTCCCTCATCCCAATTCTGGAGTCTCTCTCAACAGCCCCTTTCTGGCGGGCAGTACGGTGTTCCCTTGGCCTCTGATTCCTGGCGATCTTCTTCCTCACAGGCTATCTTTGGGGTCCCGGTGCTCCTCCAGGCAGCTCTCTCGGGGAGATTTCCTTTAAGGCCACTTTGAGCCGTCTCACCTCAGCTCCCTTCGATGCCGCCACAGGCCAATTCAGCTGACCTTTAGATTTTCCAGACATGAGTCAGACACCAACCCACTGTGTCCCCCAAGTCCCACGGGGATGTGAAGCAAGTAGTCTTGAAGCCCCATTCACCAGCACCCCCATCCCTCTCCTGAGAGCTCCCCTGCGTCCCCAGGCCTGGCGGGGTTCCATTTGTGCAAGAAGGATCAACTACCAAGTTCAGGGTAATTGGGCTTTTTCCTCCACTCACAGTCATTTTTCTCTTTCTCAGCCAAGCGTGTCCCCTGTGCTGCCTGCTTTCTGCTGGACGCTGCGTTTGTGTTTGGAGACGAGACGTTTCCGTCAGCTCCGCTGTGCTCCACTGAGCGGGGCACTGTGAGCTGTTCATTACAGCTGCCTGTTATCTGATTCCCTTCAGTTACTCAGGGTGGTTCATTCTCCCGCTGAAGGACCAGAATCTTGGCTCCCCCAAACCCAAACCCAGAGGCTTTGGCCACACGGGCACCGTAAGACTTGGGCGACAAGTCCTGGCTGGTGGCTGGAGGCGTGGTTTACACCGTGTCACCCAGAGGGTTACTTTGGGCAATCACAGGGGCGAGTGTGAACACTGCACATCTGGAGGTAACAGCCAAGTGAAATGAAGTGTAACTATGTAATGTTAGGCAAATTTAAAGGATTGTTATTTCTACTGCGCCAGATCGCCAGATCGCTACTTCCCAGTGTAGAAGACTAACCTCTGAGGTCAAGTCCAAATTGCCTGTTTTATGCTTCTGTGAATCTAAGTACAATACAAGAGCTTTTGGCTGAAGAAACGGGCCCTGCTGGCCAGCCATCTGTGCCTCTTTACTGTTCCCCACCATTAAGCCCCCCCAGAGTAGTGGCCTGCATGGCCCAGCCGGGTAACTTGAATCTTTCTTCTGTGACAGGAGGAGAGGCTGTTCATGCCCTAGAGGAGGTGAGAGGGCTCACGTGACTTCCCACCCTGCTTTTGAGGTTGGAAAGTTCCATGCTCAGCAGGTTCTGCTGGCCTCAACAGGGGTCAGTCTGTTAATGGCCCCACCTTGCCTGAACCGGCCCTCTCATCCTTAAGTCCCAGGGGAAGCAATCCTTGCTGGAGCGAGGATGTCTCTTCCTCTGGTGCCACAGTGTTTGCTCACCTGTTTGCTGAGATATGTGCCACACGGCGTTATAGTTACTTGTGTATTTATTTGTTTCTCCTTCCAAGCTGTGAGCAACTCCAGGCCTGGCTCTGATGCATCTCTGGGTCTCCTGACACACAGCAGAAGCTCCGTGAATGTCGGCTAACAAAGCAGAGACAAGAGGAGAGGCAAGGAAGCATCTCCTTTCCCCTCAGCAACCAAGGGCTGCAACCTGGACTTCCAGGTGAGGCTGAAATGTAGCCTGTTGCAGGGTTTCTGTGGAGACGCCAGATGGCTGGGTGTTTGGCAAAGGCTTTGAGGTGGTTAATTGGACATTGTTCTTCCCTGGCTAAGGGTACTGCAGCATCAGCCCGTCGCATCACAGCTTCACTCACCTGGTGGCAAAGCAGAGGTCTAGCAGAATCAACTGGTACCTGACTGTCTCAGTTAGGCAACATGGACTGCTGGATGGAACATTCTGGCAGAAAAGATCTATCAAGTCATCCAAATTCTTTTAAAAAAATTGTTTTGACTCCCTCAGGAAGTTCGCTGCTTTTTAGCAGTGAGCCCTGGGGAAAGTTACTCTTTCTGCAAAATGGGGCCAATAATAGATCTACTTCATAGGACGGTAGGGCGGGTTACATGAGTTAATATATATAAAGTGCTTAGAACAGTGCCTGGCACGCATGGGTGCTATGTAAATGTTTACTATGTGGGTATCTTCGTCGTCACCCTCGCCATCGTCTTCACTGGCCTGGCTCATTAGTCCCAGTGTGGGTCTCTGGACTGTGGCTGGTACGTGAGGAAAGTGTTCACCAGCTAGTCAGAGTGAGAGCCAAGTGTCCGTGTAATATACATGTGATGTTGCCAACATTTCTTTTTTGGGAAGGTTATCCTTTTTTGGAAATGATGTCCTTCCTACTCTTTTAGTGCTAAAATGTCATTCTTAAATGAAATACTAATAACTGTAGATTTTTTAAAATGTCCTATCTGGCAAAAGAAGAAGTGGGTGCCCACATTGAGGATCTTAGACATCACTTAGTCCAGTTTACTTGTTCTTTGGGTGAAGAGGCCCTGCTCAGAGGGCAAGAGACTTGGCCAAGGTCATGAGACACTCAACCCTCTGAGGCTCTGAGGGGTAGACCTGGTCCATGTTCAGGTTTAAAGTGGCTACGTCCAAAGGAAAAGAAGGAAGTGACTGTGAAAACCAGGTGAAGTTCCCTTCAAATCAGCAGTGTGTTAGAAAGTATAACCAGGAGAAATTGTAAAAGTTTAGGTCCACAACATTGTAGTGAGCATCAATTAAGGCCACGTTGCATTACAACAAACATGAGTCTGACCACCGCTGCCACCTCCCTGCCCAACAATGCCAACCTTGGTTGTGCACTTATGAAGCGCCAGGCAAGGTGCTAAGCACTTCACTGGATCATCCCACTCTCTTCTCAAGAGTACAAGGTCTGCATGATCAGCCCCATTTTAAAGAGGAAGAAAAGGAGGTTTGGAGAAATGTGGTTTGCCCAGGGTCACATAGTCAAAGGTGGAGCCGAGAAAAGACCAGGTTTGGCTCCAAAGTCTTGCTTTCAACCCGCACGCTATGCTGTCATCACAGGCACCGGGCGTGCACTCCAGCCATAGCCAAAGTTGGTAATTATGTGTGCTGCCACCTGTGTGATTACTCGATTTACATCTGCCCCCCAGTAGCTCCCTGGGGGAACAGAGAGTGGGTGCCTTTTTCTCCCCTCTTCTCCCCAGCACACAGCACAGCGCCTGGCTCAGAGCAACGGCTCACTGAATATTTACTAATTTGATGAACGAGTGAGTGAATGAATGAATGTGTTGAGAATCACCCTGGGAAGCTTCTTAAACATCAGAATCCAGCCCCTACTCCACCCCAAGATTCTAGTTCAGGGACTGGGGAGGGGGCATACAAACCTGCCTGTTAAGCAAGTGCCCAGGCAGTTCTAGTGCCCACGACCCAGAGTGCCCTCTGAAAATCCCAGCAGTAGAGAAGTAGACTTCTGTGATCACCAGGAGCAGGGAAGTTGGTATTTTATTCTGCGGGCAATGGGGAAGGTGTTGGAGGAGGGATGGGAAACCACCCAGAGCTGCGCTTTACAGAACTGCCCGATGGCTGCGCTGGTCTCCTTGCCTAGTGATGCCCTCCTCTGCCTTTTCTTGTCAACAAGACTGAGTCAGAATGAGAGAGATCTGTGACAAACATTACCAGGCTGCAGCACGGAGCAGCCGGTTTCCTTCCAGCCTCTCGCTGCCTCTCTGACAGCAGGCAGGCCATTAGGGGCTCCCCGCCCTTCCGGAACGGCTTGTTAGTGCATTTAAGCCCTTTGTACGAGGCTCTCCTCTGCCGTAATTGGGCCTTCGCTCTGTTACACTTCCTGGCCACGGAGCTTGTTAGCTGTCAGGCAAGGCTGTGAATTTGTGGAATGGCCAGCGAGGCTCATTTTTCATGGGCAACCCCGCCATGTGAGCACCCCATGAAGGACTCCCTCAACCCAGGAACGTGCCATATTGCAGAGGAGGAGAGAGGAGTTAGGGTTCAACTTGGGAACGGAGCTCATGACACAGTGGAAGTCTCACCCCAAGATTTCCACAGAACTCAGTTCGGTTCAGTGCATATTTGCTGAATGTCTGTCTTTCAGGCTGTCCTGCTGGGTTTACCGTGAACCCAGTTACCATGGAGGAACAATGACAGCTTCTTCCAGTCCCTGCACATTTTTCAGAAGGAGGCTCATTTGAGCAGTATGTAGCACGAGGGGAATAACCCCACTGGAAGGGAGCAGCAGCAGTGCGGGAAGTAGAGCCCAGCTGGTCTGTTGCCCAGTGGAGGAAGCCATGCTCCCACGGTCCTGGCTTGATGGCAGAGGGGACATTGTGGAGCCTTGAGCCTACCCAGGGCTCCTAGATCCCAGATTTTCAGAGAGGATCCTGTGTGTTTTTCCTTCTGCTTCTTTGCCCAAGGTTACAAAGGTGACCCTAGGCTCTGCAAAGCTGCCTTGGACCAGGGACTTAGGTAAAAGTGTATTGGAGGGAATGGGAGGAATCTTTGCCCAAAGAGAATAGGAAGGAATTTGCAAGAAGATGGAGAGGAGACAGGAAGCTTCTGCATCCTCAGGTTTGCCAGTGGCCTCGCAGACTCGAGCTAGGACAGATGGACAGAGAATGCGGAAGCAGGCAAAAGGCGACGGGAGGTGGGTGGGCACACCGCCCTCAGGGGAGGCTGAGGCGGCAGCAGGAGAGCGGGTATTTATCACCAGATTTTGCTGTGTTCTCCTCTGTGCCCACCGCTGTGCCCAGCTCTACACCCCAGGTCCATCTCTGCCCTTCTCTGACCCGTTCTTTGCTCCAGGGGGCTAACCCATAGGGAGGACACTACTCAGGGCTCCCTTGCTGATTAGCTGTCTGTTGGGTTTGGCCAGGGAGGCACCGATAGAAGATTGGAGGGCTTGTGGGGTGGGGGTGGGTGGAGAGGATGGGATGTGTCTTCCTCAGACTCTCTGCTTTGGGCCAGATTTCTGGAAGTTGCTGGATCCTTCCATGTTCTGTCTTGTGGCCCTCTTCAATGGCTCCAGGTCTCACTGGGCTCCAGTAACCTTATTTCCTCCCTCTGCCCCTTTAGGCCCAGGGGTGATAATGCCTTCCCACCGTTGCTAGACTGGTGCCTCATCATTCCCCCTGCAGCACTGGGAGAAGTCCCTTCAGTTGGGTCTCTTCCTCTGCATCAGCTCAGTTGGATTCTGTGAACTACTGGGACTTGACTGACACTGGGTTCCTGTTCCCTGGGCCTGGCCATCTTGGATATGGCTTTGTTCCTCAGATGGTGAGCTGGGTGTGGCTTGCTCTGACCCTGGGGAAATTCTTGGCACAACGAAGGGCTTTGGTGGAGGCTGTGTGGGGAAAGGGAGGCTTATGGAGCAGAGCGGGAGAGACAAGCCTCGAGGCCAGCCCTCAGGACTGGCCTCAGTGGGGTCTTCAGATCACACTGCTCAAGAGGGGCTGTGTGGTGCCCCCTGCTTTTGGCAGGACTGGTTGTCATAATGGAAGATCTTTTTGATGGAGGAAGACCCAGAGCAAAGCCACCTTATGGGAAAGACACATTTGGTATTTACAGTGCCAGAGTGACATTTCTCATAAGAAAATCGGAGACCTGTTGAAGAATTTTGATGTAGGAAACATTTCCCTTGAGGCCAGAAGCACAATACAAGCAATTAGGGCTGAAATTGAGACATGGCGGGTATGTGAGGCCTGTGAAGTGAGATGCCTGTGGGATGGCGTGGCTGGGAGGGCCACGGGGGAGAAAACTCTCCTGCCCCAGATGAAAATTTGGGGGACTGACTCATGTGGAGGCCAAATGAATCAAAGATCCAGAAAGTTCTGGGGCCAGAAGGGTGGACGATGTGTCACATATGAGGTGTGACAGCATCTGCTTGAGGGAGAAGAGGGAAGCCAGGAGTGAAAGACATCTGCTTCTTTCCTTCGTCCTACTGACCCTCTTAACGAGTGTGGCCAGGCTCTGGGCACAGGATCCAGCTCCAGACACTGATGCTGGAGGTTCAGTTGGGAGACCCAGCCCAGAGTCTGATAAGCTTGGTCTTGACTTTGTCAACTTGGACCGGAGTTTCTCAAAGAACGTGCTGCATCCTTTAGCCCTTTTCTTGTGTCTGGTGAACACAATGTCAACCACATTCGAGAGAAAAGTTTGTTGGCCTCCAAGTACATTCCAACCTTAATTGTTAAAAAATCTTCTGTGTTTCCAAGTTACCAAATATTTGCTCGTTAGCTGTCTGGAATGACTTAGAATAGACTGGTTGGGATTGATGACAGCAGATTCAGATGGTTGTTGCTTTACAGAATGAGTTCTATTTTAGACAAGTTGGTGGCACAGCCAATTTCTCTAAAGTGAATCCTAGTTCCCATTAACTTCTATTATTAAGTCAGAGATGTGTTATGATGAGGATTTAATGACTGCTCCCTGCACGGAAACAAAGAGAGGATAACGACATAATGAATGTAGGGCACTGTTAAATGCCCCGCAGACTTTCTCAAAATTCTCAGGGCCTGTGGCCACTGACCTCTGAGGTGTTAGAGTGATGGCCTCTTTGCTACTCTTGTACCCCTGATGGCAGAGCAAGACACACTTCCTCCACCACAGATGTGGATCCTGTTCTGGGCTGTGGAGTACACGCCACCAATGAAGACCAGAAGGGACATTTAGGAAAGGACAATGGCAGACCCCATTACCCAGATGGATACCTGATTTCCAGATTGTGGGGCTCCTTTCTCATGAGGACCCTTGCCAAGTCCTAGCTGAGAAATGTCTTCGCAGCACAATTTATATCAAATCTATTAGGAGGTGTGGGAATTACCTTCAAAGTACTGTCATTAAGTCACATCACATTCTTTTTTCTCTAATAATTCAACACATAATTTTTGAGTGACTATTATATCATACTGTACTACGTGCTGGAGATATAATAGAGAACAATAAAGACATCTACCCTCAGGGAATTTATATTCTGGAGACACAGATGAAATAAAATGAATAGATATGTAATATGATGACAAGTAATAAGTGCAATGAAGAAAAGTGAAGCAAGGGTGACAGGAATTGTTGCTATTTTAGATGCAGCGGTCAGAGAAGTTTCACCTGAGGAGGTGACTTCTGAGTAGTGTTGGGGAGGGGAAATCTCCCCTTCTACCCTTCTTATGTTCTTATGGCAGGACTGATAATAAAACTGACACAAGACCAGATTAACAGGAGAAAAACCCAATTTAATATGTACGTATTGGAGATCATAAAAACGACGCTCGGAGAGTGAAGAAAGCAGGCATTACATATATCTTTTACACAAAGAAATAACAAATTTGTGAGGAATGATAGGACAAAGAAGCTTAGGTTTAGGGTACATAATAAGAGAGGAATTTAAACAGTTTAGGCTTGAGGTGGTAAATTAGTAAAAGTAACAGAGTTTGTTTATACAGGCTTCTAGGCCCTGAATTCCCTAGCTCTGATGAGAAGGATGTCTATCTCCTGGTGCAGGGAGGGTACCTTTCACATGGGAGATTTATTTCCTGCTTTCGGGGGAACAGGGAGAAGAGTGTCAAAATGTCTTTTTTTTTTTTTTTTTTTTCCATTGGCTGCTTCTCAAGTAACTTTAATTCAAAATAATCAATATGCCATTGTGGGATTTGTTTGGAAGGCCTGCCCTGGGCTGCCATGAAGCAGGCCATGAGAATACCTGGGAGAACATTTAGGGCAAAGGGAACAGCAAGGACAAAGGGTCTGAGGTGGGAGGCTGCTCAGTGTGTTTGAGGAAAGGCAGGAAGGCAGTGCTGCTGGAATCAAGTGAGCAAGGGAGAGAGTAGGAGCCAATCAAGTCAGAAAGATTACATCTCTTTCTTCCCCTTCACCATTTAACAATACTAGCTTTTGTTTTTTCTTTTTCTGGAAACTCCTTGATTCCACATTAGCAGCTTCCACAGGTGCTCACTTCTGGGCACATATAGGGTCTAATAGAGCTGGGTTGCAATATCACTTTTCACCAGCAGTTGGCACTAGTGTGCCCAATCCCTTCAGTTCTCTCATTCCCTCCACTTGACAGCCACAAACATTTACTGAGTGCATGCCAGGGGCCAGGCACTGCACAGGCTGCTGGGCTACAACAGTAAGGTAGACACAGTCTAATGAAGTTGAAATTCAAGGCTCCAGTGAAGTGACGCACGTGATAATTGACTTCTGGCTTTGATGAAACAGAACAGGCTGGTGCTCACTCTGCTCTTTTCCTGCTGTTGGCGACAATGCAGGCACTGTCCCTCATCTTCCTCCTCCGTCGGTTTGAGCCTCCTGGAGACCACCCCCCAGTCCAGTCAAGCCCTTTCTGCAACCTCAGCTACAGGACATCATTTTTTTGGTTGAGATTACCCTTCTGGAAAAGATCCTTGGTGATTTTTTCTGAAAATCAGTGGAAAAGGACAATTCTCTCCACCTTTGTGTTGTACCCTCCAAACCGCCCTTCCTAGTCCTCATCTTGCTGGATTCTCACCACAACCCTGAGAATTGGGTATTATTATCCCTATTTTACCGTTGGGGAAGCTAAGGGTCAGAGAGGCAAAGTGGTGTTCCCCAAAGTATTATATTGGTTGCTAAGCGACCGCCTCTCACCTCTGGACCTGCCTGTCTGTACTCTGCTCTGCAAAGCTGGGGCCGAGACTGCAAACCACATTTTCACTTGGCCAATTGGTTTCCTACTGGGTTTTGCCTATAGGGGGCGCTAGAGGATACCAGAGCAGGAGAAGGGAGATGAGACACACACCTTCTTTGCTTGTTGCTTCTGTAAGTGGCCTGGCCTGAGATCCCAGTCACTTGGGACCCTTGCTGCTTTTATGCTGTGGTCACCTTTCAGCCCAGCTGCCACAGGTGCTAAACCTCCCCTGGGCTGGTTCTCCAGGCCCTGGGAGCCTCTCCAAAGGATTGGGGAGGTCTCCTCTCCTCCCACAGCTGCCTGGAAAGTGCTGCCAATTCCCTTGTTTTCTTAATTTGTGAAACCTCCTCGACTTGTCTGTGAAGAGCTCCTCAGAAACACCCTTCTCATTACAATGTTAAATTAAAATTTAGTAGACGAGGCACATAGCAGAATAAACTTTCAATTAAAATATACGCACTGTGATGGTGAGGGAGACTGGAGAGAACTTGCAGGCATCTCTGCCGCGAATGTGCTTGAGATTTAATTTTACTATGACATCTCCTTGGAATTACACTGCTAATTGATCACATTGTGTCTGTCTGTTATTTAAACTTTCAATAAAACGGAGATTAATGGAAGGTGTAATCCTCCCGGGCAGAACAAATATTCCCATTGCTCATGTCAGGTACAGAAATGGAAATGCTCTGCTAACAGCTTTTTGCATTCGATCTGCGCACACGAAGTTCATCATGAAAAATGCAGTGATTCTTTAATTGCTTGAATGAAATTTTTTCTGCCCGCCCCATTTCTCACCCAAAATAGCCGCCCTTGTGAGAGACTGGAGTGAAGTGGCGGAGAGGCAGAACCAGGCTTCAGAGGCTGGGGTGCGGGGAGGGGCCGGCCGGTGCGGCCGTGTCTGTGTCTGAGGACAGCAGTGTGGCTGTCAGACGGGGTGGGAGCTGGGAAGGGACAAAGCCGGGCTACCGCAGGGGCCGAGGGCACCCCCTGCCGAATTGTGGTTTTGGCAAGCGTGTCTTGAGCGGTGGGGAAAGTGCTTGTCTGTGTCTGAGTCTCCTAGGTGGGGAGTAACAGATGGTGGAATCTAGAAAGCCTCTTAGACACCCTGGTCCTGACTCAGGTCGGGGGCAGAGCAGTGTAGCAGTTAAGAGCATGTTAGCTCCACCACTTCCTAACTGGTGACCCTGGACAAGTTACTTAAATTCTCCACGCTTCAGTTTCCCCTCCTGCAGATAGGAATAGTAACAGTCCCCGTCTCCGAGGGTTGCTGTGGTGTATGTTGTGATATATGTAAAATACTCAGAAAACCCGGCCCATCCCATGTGCCACGCAAGCATTGGCCGTTACCATTATTATGCTCTCAGCTGATGCTTCTGTCTTGTCTGTGGCACCTCTGCCAAGTTCGGTAGCATTTAAGCACAAATCTTGGAGTCAGAGAGCAGGGTCTTGATTCCCAGATCTTCCACCAACTAGTCGCCTCACATCTCCAAGCCTCAGTTTCCTTCGCTGTAGATTGAAGGTGGTCATACCTGCCTCCCAGGGTTGCTGTAAAGATGAAAAACATGTCGAGTGCTTATTTCAGTCCTCAGTATGCAGAAAGCACTCAACACGTGGTAGCTGTTGTGACTGTGATCATCATTTCTTTCCAGACCCTGCAGAATGCCAGCCCCTTTCCTGTTAAGGCAGCCTCAGCCACAAGTATGGGAAAGCCCAGACTCAGCTTTAGCTGTGATCAATCTCTCAGAAGCTTCCACGCATTTGGGTCCCTTGAACTAGGTGTAGATAATGGGACTACACAACTGAAGCCTGTTCCCTCTGACCCATGACAGCCCTTCAGATCCTTGAAGTTGGTGCTCCTGTCCCTGTCTGTCTTCCCTTTTCCAGGAGGAGCGCTCCTAGTTCTTCCAAATGTTCTTCCAATGCAGTGGATTCTGATCCTTGATTTACCTTAAGCCACCCTCATTTGGTCAAGTCCAGTTTGCCGTGTCCCTTTGAGAGTGTGGAAGACTCAGTACTCTAGATGAGTCTGAGTGTAAAGGAGAGTGACATGGCCACCTCCCATATTCTGGACTCCATGCTTCTATTGATGTGGCCGAGATGGCATTCATTTCTTGGTAGCCATGCCACACTGTTAATTCAATTAAATTAAAGTTAACTTTTTTTTTTTCTGAGTTCTTTTCTATGCCCGTGATACAGTCATGTTCTTTGCATCCTGTGCTAACACAGCCAGATCGCTGGACTTTTTTCTTTGTGAACTTCCTTATATTTTTATCTGCTAGTATTTCTTGGGCTCCTAATTCTGACATCCATCATGTGAATGTCATGTTTTCCAAATATTTTACAAGCGTGACTTCAAACCTCTTTCTATGCAGATGAGAAAAACAGGATCTAGATTGAAGGAAGGGGCTTGCTTAGGGGCACACGGCAAGTTGGCCAGAGAATCGGGACAAAAAACCCAGTTTTTCTGAATCTAAGTCCAGGAATCACCGAGGTTCAGAATCAGGAGGGGGAAGGGAAGTGGAGTTCACCCAGACTGCTTCCCCCAACCATCAAGTGTGAGAGACCCTCTCAGCCATATTTCTAATGGGAGGCTGGCAGTCCAGGCCCCTTTGGAATGAGGGGGCTGCCCTGATTTGCAGCGTTTGCCACTTTCCATGGTGTAAATACTGCCACCGCAGCCGATTTCAAGTTATGCATGGATTAACAATCAGCTTGTAAATTTCCTGAAAATTTAACAGTTGGCTCTTGAGAGCCAGTGTGAGCTGCTTTAGTGTGCAACTGCATGATAAATAAATAAATTAACAAACAAAGAGCTTAGCATGGTGGGAAAATAGTTGTGAAACATTACAGACCTTTCTTTCCTCCTTTAGTCGAACCTTCCCTCCAGTTCTGAGCAGCCCATTGTTCTGCATTCATTGTCCCAGAGAAGAGGCACAGGACGGTGGGAAGGAAACCGTTGTGAACTCTCCTCCTGGATTTTATGTTCTCAGATAACGCTATTAGACAGAACAGAAAGTGCTTTTGGATATTTAGACAAAAATGTTTAAGACTAGCTGGTTGAGAGGAGTGGCCACCATCTGGTTTCTAGAACAGAACAGATTCCAAATGCTGGAGGAGGAAAAAACACGAAATGGTGGGGGAAAGGCTAAGAGTATGGTTTCCTGTGTATCCCACGTAGAGCATCCCCGGTCCCTGCCTCCTGGGACAGCTCTGGTGAGGCAGCATGACCTAGGAGGTGGGTGGGATCTGGAAGCAGAGAGGACCTGTGCCCCATTCTTTGGTGGACCCTAGGGAAGCACAGAGAAAGAAGGTCCAGATATGAAGAAATTCTTGCCCAATTCCTGCGTTACAAGAGGCAGCCTTCTCACTGCAGAAAGTCCCTTCCGTGTTGGCCCTTCCCCTGTGGCTCTCCACTCCTGGGCCACGCGGCTGACAGCCAGACCACGTTTTCCCTCAGCAACACGATTTCAGAAAGCCAGGGAGATTCTGCTGCAACGAGATTCAGTTAGCACAAAATGTGTCAGCTTGCCAGGTGGATGACACTATTTCTCTGGCCACAGGCCACATAACAAAGCTCGTGTCTGGCTGTGGAATGCATCGGCAGCACAGCCATAGTCTACGGTGTCCTCCATCTTTGGTCAAAACGAGGGACATTTCCCTCATCCCTAGGGGACCAAGCCTTCTCTCCAGTTTCACTTACCCCACTCAGCACCCTCCTTCTACCTCAGTCCCGGCCACAGGAAAACTGGCTTCTAGGACCCAGGGGCCTGATAATTCATGACAGGGCTCAGCTGTGGCTGGACGAGGGGTGACTACAGGTCTCTCATAAATAGACTCTGGGCAGCTGGTCTAAGAAGTCCTCAGTGGGAAAACCAGCCAGCCCAGTGATTTTTAGTTTTTCCTTTTCCTTAATTCTTTTTTTTTTTTTTTTTTTGTGGGGAAGACCAGCCCTGAGCTAACATCTGTTGCCAATCCCCTTTTTGCTGAGGAAGACTGGCTCTGGGCTAACATCTGTGCCCATCTTCCTCCACTTTATATGGGACGCCACCACGGCGTGGCTGACAAGCAGTGCGTCGGCAGGCGCCCGGGATCCGAACCTGCGAACCCCGGGCTGCCAAGCGCGGACGAAACCACTGCGCCACCGGGCGGCCCCCCCTTTTCCTTAATTCTTGATTCATTGTGATGAAAGGCAACCCTTGGGACCAGACGAGAGACAGACATCACAGTGGAGGAGATGCTGGGCTGCCTCGTCACTGTGATGTTGACGTGAGCCACCGCCATCCCCAGCACACACTCAGATAAGCCCCCTGAGAGGAGGTGCCAGGGCAGGATACGAAACCGCTTCTGGGAGGGAGATGACACTGGCCAGGCTGCTCTGTAGCTCGGATTCTGATGCAGCCACAGCGCCTGGCAGGGCCTCCCTGCACACTGACGGCTGAGGGGCTGGGGACACCTGTGGGCTTGGATCTGAAGGAGCTGGCCTGGGCCTCCTAAGTCTGCTGTGAGATTCTGAGGCTGGGGACTCTAGCTGTCACAGGATGTCTGTGAGGGTTGGGTCGTCATCAAGCCACAGGCTCAACCTTGACCCCAGCCTCGATCTGGACCTTCACTCTGGCCATCAAAGGAGCCCTGAGCTATCCATCCACAGACAGAGAGCTTCGAGATGCACCCTGACCGCTGGAGACCCCTGGGGGCTGTCACAAGTGTGCGTGTCACACAGGGCTCTGTGTGGTCCATGTTCTCTGCTCTGAACAGAACTCCAAGCTGGTTCCCCTGTCTTTTTTTTTTTTTTTGATGAGAAAGGTTGGCCCTGAGCTAACACCTGTGCCCAAATTCCTCTATTTGGTATGTGGGTCGCTGCCACAGCATGGCTTGAAGAGCAGTGTAGGTCCACGCCTGGGATCCGAACCTGGAAAGCCTGGGCCACCAAAGCAGAGTGCGTGGACTTAACCACTGCACCACGGGGCTGCCCATGATCCCCCCGTCTCGAGAAAAGGGCCAGGTTAGGAGAACTGTCTCTATATGCAAAAGACAATGTATTGGAAGGAAGCTAAGGATTTTTCTTTTCAAATTGGGAAGAAAGCAGACCCAGCACCTTGATTTTATTGTCAGGACAGTTTCTGCAAAGGAGGGGAATGAAGGGGAGAAACCAACGCCTGCACCTTTCTATTTTGAAATCACTAAACCTCAAGCAACTTGAGTGATAATCAATCAACGAGCAGCCAGTCAACCACCAGTGCGTAGGTACTTACCACCTTTGGGTTCAAGCCCCGGTTCCAGCTCCACTGGAGTTGGATGGCAGAGTTTCTGTGACATTGGACAGTGCAACGTGGACATGCTTAAGGAGTCTGTGATCACAGGCTAGGCATTCAGAGGGGGCTGCTGGAGCGCTGGACTGGAGTGGTCACTGAAGGCTGCAGGGTGTGATCACTGACGTGACCTTGATTCAGGTGAATAAACACGTTTGGCATGAGCAAGCCCTGTTTGTCCACAGAAGCTGTGGACACCGGGCTTGTGGATTCTGGAACTTGCTAGTGGAGGCCACAGGGACCCATAACTGAGCAGCTGACCCTTTCACCCCGTGGTGACCCAGCTTTCCAGCCCTTCCACTGAGAGCAGCCCTACAAGGGTTTCTCCCTGCCCCCCTGCCCCCATCCCAACCACATACACACACACACACACACACACACACACACACACAACCCTTCATACACTTTCACATACAGATGCTCTTGTGTGTGTCCTCACCTTTGGACTGTTCCCTCTGCCTGGAGCACCCTGGAGCACCTTTCTTCTGGCTACTGGTCAACTCTTGCTCCCCTGGTCAGCAGTGATGGTTTCCTCCCAGGCCGTGTGCTCTGAAGCGTCCAGGCCTTTGGACGTGCCGTCCTTTTCCTTGGAAGCACTGCTCTCTTTCTCTTCTCGTCCATGCCTCCCACACTTACCTTGTGTGGAGTGGTGAACATTCACTCCCGTCTCAGCCTCCAGCTCACAGACCACCCTCTCTGGGACTCCGCTGGGCCCTCAGGCTGCCTGGGGTCCTCCTTCTCCTCTGCTGACACCTTGTTCTGTACACACCTCCAAAACACACACTCAAAAAAGTAACAATTAAATTTTTCCCCTGTTACAAGGAGAATATATACCTGTTGACTCAGCATCTTCTTTCTGGTACTCTATCCTATCAAAGTGAAAATGCCAGTACTTAAGGACAGTAGAATAAGAACTGTTTGTCCTCCAATATTTGAAGTGGCCCAATGCAGTCACACACCACACGATGACATTTCAGTCAACGACGGACCACACATGCGACGGTGGTCCCGTAAGATTCACACCATACAGCCTAGGTGTGTAGTAGGCTAGACCATCTAGATTTGTGGAAGTGCACTCTATGGATGCTTGAACAGCAGCGAAATCACCTAACGACACATTTCTCAGAATGTATCACCATGGTTAAGTGACATATGACTGTGCCAGACTGTTCGCAGATAAGAGTGCAGTTGACTAAATTATGGCACATCCATGTTATGGAATATTATGCAGCTGTTAAAAAGAGTGAGTTAGATTTCTATGAAATGACTATAATTTATCAAGTATAACACTTTGCTGAGTAAGGTGGGTGGTATAATCACATGTTTGTAAAAAACAAAACAAATAAAGCAAAAACTCTACCCTACCTTTGTGTGTATGCATGTGAGCACAGAGAAGCGTGTGAGAGTTCACACTAAACTGTTAACACCAGTAACCTTGGGGGAGGAGCTGCAAAATTGATGGACATGGGAAAAGATTATTGACTTTTTCTTTATGCAGTTCTGCATCCTTTGGTTTATTGCAATTAGCATGTCCTTCTCATATAACTGGAAAAATCTAACAAAGGGGAAAATTTTGCCACCATTGTAAAGTCTTAAATTCTCATAGAGGCATGGGTCATTCTAACCCTCTCTCTTCTGGGGAGTGTAGATACAGAAGGGCATGGATCCCCACTTGGCCTTCTGGGAGGCAGCTATTCTCCAATGTCCATCTAGAAAAATTCTATGCATTATAGTCCCCCTGTATTTTCCACTTAATGACACTTCTTGTAGATTGTGCTCTACCTCATTCTTTTTCATGGCCGCACAGTACTCCGTTGATTTAACCTGTCCTTTCTTTTTTTTTTTTTTGTGGGGAAGACCAGCCCTGAGCTAACATCCGTTGCCAATCCTCCCCTTTTTGCTGAGGAAGACTGGCCCTGGGCTAACATCCGTGCCCATCTTCCTCCACTTTATATGGGACACTGCCACGGCATGGCTGACAGGCAGTGCGTCTGCGGGCGCCCGGGATCCGAACTCACGAACCTCGGGCTGCCAAGCGCGGACTAAACCGCTGTGCCACCGGGTGGCCCCTAACCCATCCTTTCTTTATGGACATTCAAGTTGTTTCTAGTCTTCTTCTATTACCACTGAACATTTTTGTACAAATGTCTCTGCAAAAATCTGTGAGCATATCTGTAAGATAAATTTCTAGAAGTAGCACTGCAGGTCACAGGGTATATACATTTAAAATTTTGAGAGACATCAACAACTTTCCTTCCAAAGGGGTTGAGCTAACTCAGACTTACCACCAATAGCATATGACAGGGCGTGTTTCTCTACTCTCCTGCCAAAACTGTGTATTATTAAACTCTTAGAACTTTGCCACTGTGGTTGGTAGGAATGGTATCTTGTTTACAATTTTAAATTATGAATGAGACAGAATGTATTTTTACATATTTATAAGCCATATGTATTTGTTTTTCTCTATAGACTGCCTCATTGTGTCCTTTGCCCATTTTTCTACTCTCATATTTATTTATAAATACTTGGTCCAGTTCATCTATGCTGTCAAATGTATGTGTACACAGTTGTTCACTGTATTCCCTTATTATTCTTTTGATGTCTGCTTTGTTAATTTGTGTCTGCTCTATTTTTTTTTGTCAGTGTTGCTAGAGATTTGTTAATTTTATTGTGTTTTTCAAAGAATCAGCTCTTTGTTTCATTGGTTTTCCCATTTTCAATTCATCAATTTATGTTGTTATATTTATCATTTCCTTCCTCCTATTTGATTTGGGTTTATTTTGCTATTCTTTTTCTTGGTTCAAGGCGGAGGCTTAGATTATTGATTTGAGACTTTTCCTCTGTTCTAATGGATGCATTTAGTGGTATGACTTTCCCTCTCAGTGCTGCTTTAGCTGTGTCCCACAAAGTTTAACATGTTGTATTTTCATCTTCATTTAGTTCAATGTATATATTTTTTATTTTCCTTGAGACTTCTTCTTTAACCTTGGGTTATTTAGGAGTGTGTTGTTTAGCTCCCTAGTGTTTAGAGATTTTCCTGATATTTTTATGTTATTGATTTCTAGTTTGATTCCATTATAGTCAGAGAACACACTCTATGTGATTTCAATTCTTTTAAATTTGTCAAGGTTTGTTTTATGACCCAGGATACAGTCTATCTTTGTATCTGTTTGGTGGGCTCTTGAAAGGAAAGTGTATTTTGTTGTTTTTGGATGGAGTATTTAACAAATGTTGATTAGATTCTGTTGGCTAATGGTGTTGCTTCCATGTTCTTGCTGATTTTCTGTCTAGTTGTTCTATCAGTTGTTGAGAGAGCAGTGTTTAAGTTTCCAAATATAACTGTGGACTTGCCTAGATCTTCTTTAAGATCTACCAGTTTTTGCATCACATATTTTGCAGCTCTGATGTTTGATGCTTACACATTTAAGATTGACCCTTTTGTCATTATATAAGGTCCCGCTTTGTCTCATAATTTTCTTTGTCTCATAACTTTCTTATATGATATTAATATAGCCACTCTTGGTTTCTATTGATTAATTCATGATATATCTTTTCCATATTTTTACTTTCAATCTGCCTATATTGTTGTGTTTGGAGTGACTGTCTTGTAGACATCATATAGTTGTCATGTGTTAAAATCTACTTTGCCAATCTCTGTCTTATGATTGGTCTATTTAGACTATTTGCATTTAATGTAATTGATATATTAGGACTAAATTCTGTTATTTTATTTTTTCTTTCTCCTCTCTGTTTTTTATTTCTGTTTTCTTTTTCCTGCCTTCCCATGGGTTGCTTGAACACTCTTTAGAATTCCATTTTCATTGATCTGTAGTGTTTTGAGTATATCTCTTTGTATGGTTTTTTTAAGTGGTTCTCTAGTTATTACATTATATATACACAACTTATCACAGTCTACTGATATCATTATTTTACCAGTTCAAGTGAAGTGTAGAAACTTAGCTCTCTTTACATCCTTTACCCTCCCTCATTTACAATATAATTGTCTTAAATGTTTCCTCTACATACATTTAGAACCACATGAGAAAGTGTGTCATTTTTGCTTCAGTTGTCAAACATAATTTAGAAAACTCAAAAAGGAAAAGCTGTCTTATTTAACCATATTTTTTCTTTCATTTTCTTTCTTTCTTCCTGATGTTCCTAGATTCCTTCATTTATCATCTCCTTTCTGTTTAGAGAACTTCTTTTAGCCATCCTTTTAGAATAAGTCTACCGGCAATAAATTCTCTTTCAACAAGGGAATGAGAATCAGAATTCAAGTGAGAATGCCTTGATTTCTCCTTCATTTCTGAAGGATATTTTCACGGGACATAGGATTCTAGGTTGGCAGTTCTATTCTTTTAGCATTTGAAATATATCGTGCCACTTCCTCCAGCCTCCATTTTTTCTGATGAAAAATCTGATATTCAAATCGTTTTTTCCCTGTTGGTAAGGTATTATCTCTTTCAAGACTTTTCATTAGTCTTTAAATTTCAGAAGTTTGCGTGTGATGTGCCTTGGTGTGAACTTCTTTAGGTTTATCCTGTTTGGAATTTACCCAGCTTCTTGAATCTGTAGGTTTATGTCTTTTGACACATTTGGGAAATTTTTAGCCATTTTTTGAGTAATTTTTTAGTTCTGCCCTCTTTATCTTGTTCTCCTGGACTCCAATGACATGAATATTAGACCTTTTGTCACAGTTACAAATCGCTGAGGTTCTGTTAATTTTTTTCAGTCTATTTTACCTTTGTTGTTCAGGTTAGGTAATTTCTATTGTTCTGTATTTAAGTCCACTGACTTTCCTCTGCCCCTCCGTTCTGCTGTGAAGCCCATCCATGGCGTCTTTTATTTTGGTTACTATATTTTCAATTCTAAAATTTCCGTTTGGTTTTTCATATCTTCTATTTCTTTTTTTTTTTTTTTTGAGACTTTCTGCTTCTTTGCTGGGATTTTCTATTTTTTCATTTGTTTTGACTGTGTTTGTAATTGCTCATTGAAGTATTTTTATGATGATTGATTTAAAATCCTTATCAGATAATTCTATCTCTGTCACATCAGGGTTGCCACCAGTATCAGTTTCCTAGGGCTTCTAGAACAAAATGCCACAAACTGGGTAGCTAAAAACAATAGGAATTTATTCTCTCAGTTCTGGAGGATAGAAGTCCAAAGTCAAGGTGTCATCAGGATTGGTTCCTTCTGAGAGCTCTGAGGAAGAGTCTGTTCCATGTCTTTCTTCTAACTTCTGGTGACAGCCAGCAATCCTTGGCATTCCTTGGCTTGTAGATGCATTACTCCCATCTCTGTCTCCATCTTTAAATGGCAATCTCTGTGTGTCTGTCTGTCTCTGTGTCCCTTCTCTTTTTATAAGGAAACCAGTCATATTGGATTAAGGCCACATTCTACTCCAGTACGACCTCATCTTAACTAATTACATCTGCAATGACCTTACTTCCAAATAACATCCCATTCTGTGGTGCTGGGGGTTAGGACTTCAACGTAGCCTTTTGGGGGACACATTCAACCCATAATACCATCTATTGATTATATTTTTTTCATTCAGTTTGAGAACTTCCTGCTTCTTAGTATGATAATTAACTTTCAGTGGAAGCCTGGACTACTTGGGTATTATGTTCTGAGCCTCTGAATCTTATTTAAATCTCCAGATCTATTTGGATTCCTGTGATCCCACTCCATGAGGGCAAGGGCCCTGCCTCATTGCTGCCAGGTAGGGGTAGAACCCAGGTTCCATACTTGGCTTCCATTGACACCAGAGTGGAGGAGCTCTTCATCACCGGGGGGTGGGTGGGATTTCCGGTTCTGCGGTAGGCCTCCACTGAAACCGCCCAGGCTGGTGAGGGGAGTAGGACTACTCATTACCGTTCCTCATGTGGCTTCCAGTGACACCACAGGGGTGTGTGTCCTTGTTACTTCTGGGTGGTGGTGAAAGTCCTGACTCTCCACTTGGCCTCCTTTGACTCCACCCCACTGGAGAGGGGAGCCTTTTTATTGCCTGGTGGGGTGAAAGTTGAAGCTCTCCATTTGGCCTTTGCTGATGTGTGTGGGGGTGAGTCTGCAGTATTTTTATGTTGTGTTTTGCTGGAGTAAAGCAGTTATGATCTAAAGGTTTTCTGCCTTGCTAGGTTGCCCTGTTCCTGGTCCTTTGGCTTGAGAGAGCAGGCCTTTGTTGGGTTTTTTTTTTTGTTTGCACTATTGGTGTTTGGATGGCTGGCTTCTTCAACTCTATGTCTGGCATACCTCAGGCAAAAAGAAAACCCAGAGTTCTCACCACCACGTTGTTCCTTGGGTCTCAAAGTCCTAAGATAGTTTGCCTTCTC
This sequence comes from Tapirus indicus, assembly GCA_031878705.1. Classification (NCBI taxonomy): domain Eukaryota; kingdom Metazoa; phylum Chordata; class Mammalia; order Perissodactyla; family Tapiridae; genus Tapirus; species Tapirus indicus. Next base: position 12,533,492 of record CM062932.1, read on the forward strand.
TCCACCTTCCAGAGTCTTCTTATGGTTATTTTTATATACAATGTCTAAGCATTTTAGTTGTACCTATCAGAAGGAATAGGCAAAAGAACATCTACTCCATCTTTCTGGAAGCAGAAATCCCTCAGTAGATTTTTTTGTAACTTCTTATTATAGTAAGTCATGTCTATATTTTTGCTAGTGTTGAATAATCTTTGTATTGCAAGAATAAATCCTAGTTGGACATGCTGAAGGCTCTTTTCAATGCATTACTAAATTTAATTGGCTAATATTCTATTTAGAATTGCCGCATCTCTATTCATAAGTGAATTTGTTTATAGATTCTTGCTGTGTGTGGGCACAGGCTTGCACGGTGTGTTTGCATGCTGTCATCTTCAGGATTTTGCTTACCTCTTTGAATGACTGGAGAGGCTGTCCACTTTTTCTTATGCTACAGAACAGTTTAAATGACGTGTGATGCATTCATTCCTTGAATGCTTAATTCCATATAAAGCCTTTGAATTTGGTGTTTTTTTGACAATCTAATCAGTTTCTTCTTCCCCTCCTTAGTCTTCTCAGATTCATGCTTCACCCTAAGTCAAGTCTGAAATTTTTATTTTCTAGAAAAATCACTATTTCAAATTTATTGGCAACACTGTACTGAGTATTCTCTAGCAATCTTAAATCTCCTTTATATCTCCATTCACTTTTTTAGAATATTGAGTATTTGTGTTTCTTTTTTTTCCATTCTCTGCAGGGTGGACAGATGTTTGTTCATTTTATCAGAATTTTTAAATAACCAGTTTTTAGTTTGTTCAGTTCCATAGAATTTTTTCTTTCTAATGCATTCTTTTTTGCTTTAAACTACAATGATTAAATCTTTCATTCTACCTTAAAAAATAATCCCATAGCTTATCATCTAACTTATGGAATTGAAAGCTGATTTGTTTCCATTCTTTCTTGTTTCATAAAAAAAGTATTTTGGGCGATCAGTTGTTCTTTGAGTTGGGCTCAAGTCCTCATCCCATGGAATTTTATAAATAGTGACTTTTCTGTTTTTACTCTTTAAATGATCTATAATTTTAATTTTTATTTCCCTTTGAATAGTGCTTTTGAAAAAGTTTTTACATTAGTTTTTGATATTTCTGTTTTGTTAAGTAGTTCTTGTTTTATTATATTGCAGCCAAAAAATATACTCTGTTAAAGTCCTATTTTTGAAATTTACTGAAGTTTACTTTGTAGTCTGGTCCTGGTCAGTCTTTGTGAATATACAATGCTGTATTTGTAGGTGATGAAGTCCTGTATATATCTACTGAATCATATTTGTTAATTATAATTATGATTGAGTTCTCTGTATTTTTTGGCATATTTATGAGATAGTTTATAAGGACTCATGTTAATGTATCCCACTATGCTAGTAGTTTTGTTCCTCATTTTTCTGAAAGCTTTTTTTTCTTTATATATTTTGACTTTTTGTTGTTTGGTGTATAAGGTCATACTGTTATCTTTTATCAATGATCCTCTTCCTTATTTTCCAATACAACTAAGAGCTTATTCTTGTATTTATTTTCCTTCTGTCATGGTAATGGGATTGGGCAGGAAGGAGAGGTAGATAACGTATGTTCAACTTACCATCTTGAACCTGAATCTGTTGTTTTTTAAAAAGGACAGTAAATATAAATCACAACTTTGTCTTTCGAGCTTCTTTTTGAGAAGACCAATGCTGCAGCTCAGCAGTGAGCTGTTTCCAAAAAGCCTCAGAGAGTTTTCAGTCTAGGATCGCACACTGAAAGAGTTTTTTGGGTGCTCTTTGTGGGAGAGAGTAGAAGATCTACGTCACAAAACATGTCCTTACCACCTGAGACTAAAAACATGCTGCCTGAGGTCATTTGCTGAGTTACAGATCTTTTCCTGCATCTATTTCCTTCCCTACAATCTGTTCCCTGGACTGACACAAGTGGGCTCTGTCTAAACACACCATATCGCGTGGCTTGCCTGCTCAAAAGCATGTATGGCTCCCAACACCCTGGAGAACAATGTCCCAAGTCCTTCGCGGAGCACTCAAGGCTGCGGCCCTCTTGGCGCTGTCCTTAGTTTCATCTCTCACTACTCCTCTTCCCTGCCCCCTTGAACTTTCTGTCCCTTCTCCCCAGACACTGTTCTCTGAAGGTGTCGTGCACGTCTATTTCTCCCTGCCTCAGCTCCCCGCCTTATTCCCCTTCCCCTGTGTGCCCTCCTCTCCCACTCTGCCTGACTTACATCCTACTCAGCATTCAAGGTTGGATCTCATGTCATTTTTTTCTCTGAAACCTTCCAGGACTAACTCACGGGGGATCAGTTGTCCCCTTTTCTAGAGACCTTTGTTGTATCTGTTACATTTTCCATTGACAAATGTCTACTGGGGATAGGAGAGCATGGGATCAGCTCTCCCTTTGGTCTGTCAATTACTTTGGAGGGCAGGACTGTGCCTGACTCACCTCTATGTTCCCAGAGTCGCAAAAGAGTCCACCACATGGAAAAGGCTACAAAACACGTGGCTAAATAGAATCAGATTCTTGGACAGGGAACGGAAGTAGTATCTAGCGGGGGCTAAGAACACAGGTGCTGAGGAGTATTAGCTGATTACAACCCAAAATTTCTAGTTCTGAGCTAGAACGAAGAGCAGCTCCTTTTTGCTTCAAACAAGTGGGTCTTGACATGGAAAACAGACTGACAAGCTTTACTTTCCTCCTGCTCAGGTCCAGCGAGAAGGAAAGACGAGGATTCGCTAGCTCAGGGGTGAGTAAAATGTCCCAGACTCCCACCCATCCTGGCAGACCCACCAACCTGGGAAGGGCAGGGGAAGGGGGGCGCTGGCAGCCTGCAGGTCGCTGAGCAAGCAGGGCTACCTCGCTAGCCAGGTGGGACAGCAACCCTGCCCAAAGATCTTGGCAAAGCTGGTCACAGGGTTGATGCTAACTCTTCCGGAGAACAGCCAGGCATCTAGTGGCAGGGCTGTTTAGGCACAAGGAGCCCAGAAATCCTTTTCAATTATATTTCTTTTATATTTAAGAACAGAGCCTTTGTTCCTAACTTCAAGCAGCTGCATTATAATCCGTTATATTGATTTTATATATTTTTATGTATGAAAATATATATTTTTATATTTAAGGCTTGTTTTATATTTAAGGTTTATGAGTTTCATCTAATTTGGAGGACAGTCTGTGAGCAAAAGCAAAATACCTGGTTACAAAGTGGTGCATTTAGGGCACATGAACCCCCAGGGAGGATTTTTTGGGGGACTTCCACCAGTACATGTGTTCACGCCTTGGCTCTGTCACCTCCTACCTGTGTGATTTTAAGCAACTTTGCCTTTGTAAGCTTATTTTCTCTTCTGTAAGGTGAAGGTAGTAATAGTGTCTACTTCAAGGCTTTTTTTGTGAGGATTAAGTGCAATAATGCATGTGCACTTGACACATAGTTAGCACTCGGTAAATATTAGCCATTCTTGCTATTATTTTGCACCGTGTTGAGCAGGGTTGCTGCGGTCCTGTGGTGGCAGCTGGGGGCCAGGACCGGTGCAGAAAGCAGCTACTTGGAATTCCTTCCGAAGGCTGGTTTGTTGATGCGGTGTTAAATTACAGCCCATTAATTCATTGTGAAAATAAGCCTTCAAAAGGGCCTGGAATTTGCAGCTTCTTCTCCTGAATTAATACTACATGGAACCACCTGATTTTAAGAATAATAAATGTTAACTCAACAATGGAGAAAACTCGGGCTGCTGTGTTCATCAGGTGGCCAAGCTGGTGGCTGCTGGTGTCACCCACTCTCTGGCTGGAAGCTGCCACATGGTTTCCCGGCAGTGACTCAGCCCAAGGCCCCGGCCCCCAGCACACACAGCGGGTGCGAAGGGGGCACACGTGCGTTGCTGGTGGTGAACAGGTGGTGGAGACAAGACTGGTGCCTGACTGAGCTGGTTCTGCGCCATCTCAGGAACATACACGGCAGCTCTCTGAAGATGCGGAGAGGATGCTTGGAGGAGGGGATGTGAGGAGAGTCGCTGGCGTGCGGGGAGTCGGGGAGCAGGAGATGCCCTTGACTGGCCAGGGTCAGGGGTCCGTCTAGGGTAGGAGTTGGGGGGGTAGTCTGCGGGGAGCTGATCTGCCCCCATATGTCATTAGTCCTCTGCTTTAACACTGACTGACATAGCTCAGGGACAATGATGTGCCCAAATGAACCCACACTGAGTACACAGAAGAAATGAGAATCTGATCTATTTGCTGACTTAAGGGAATCAGTTCACAATTGACAAGTGATGCTGAAAGACCTCAGGGTTCAAGGAAGCAGCTTATTGTAATTCCTAAAAAAATAACTTTGAGTCACAGACTGTTATAGTGGAAAGTGACTTCAGAAATCCTTTAGTTTGATTGCTAAAGTTAAAAAATGTATAATTTGTTTTTATTTTTATCAAAGTTATACATCATTTAGAGAGTGCAATAGGTCTATGAAGCTTGTTACTAGAAATAGTCCTCCCTTTTTTTCCAGCCCCAGAGGCAACAATCTTTAACTCTTTAGTCCAGTTTTTTGGTACTTAATCTCTCTCTGTTTTTTTTTTTTTTTTTTTTTTTGGTGGGGAAGACCAGCCCTGAGCTAACATCCGTCGGCTATCCTCCCCTTTTTGCTGAGGAAGACTGGCCCTGGGCTAACATCCGCGCCCATCTTCCTCTACTTTATATGGGATGCCGCCACGGCGTGGCTGACAAGCAGTGCATCCGCGGGCGCCCGGGATCCGAACCCGCGAGCACCGGGCTGCCAAGCGCGAACTAAGCCGCTGCGCCACCGGGTGGCCCCCGGTACTTAATCTCTTATCTTTAAATAGGAGCTTGTAGCTGCTTCTTGGTTTTTGGGTTTTAGGCACTATCTTCTGGTTTCCCGCTGTGGATGAGAAGGATTTAGCTCTTTCACGCCCTCGCTGCTGCCCCATTCCCAGATTGTGATGGTTTTGGTGTGATCACCCTGTGATGGTACAGTAGGATGCCTCTGTAGGCACCTTTCAGCGGGATCACGAAACATCTTATACTTCCTTTGCCTTTCTTGTTCAACTTTCTGTCTTCCACGCAGTTAATTGCCTTGGGCTTTTCATTTCATTGTTTTTCCATGGATATATCACCAAACCAATGCCAAATTGCCTAAATCTCTTCTCAAGGTGTCCAGACACATCGGGTGTTCTGGACCTTTCATTTTCTTGAAAAAAATCTTCGACCGACCATCCCCCGTCTGTGCTGTGTGTTCTCCCAGCCCGCTGCTGGGTTGTCATCTGGGACCTCCCGTACCATCATCCTGGGGATTCCCTCTGCCTTGCTCCCACGTTGGCCCTCCTGTTTCCTCCGTCCCATGTTTCCCTTTCTCTGTCTACTCCCCTTGTTTGCTGGAACACATCTTCAGTGTCTTCAGGAGAAACAGTGCCTGGGAGGTAGATTTTTTGACATCTTGCAAGTCTGAAAACATCTTTATTTGACTTTTATATACAATTGTTAGCTTGGCTGAGTAAAGACTTCTATGGGTTGGAAATTTTTTCCCCTCGGAATATTTAAGGCATTGCCTCATTGTTTTCTAGTTCTCCAGTGTTGCTAAATTTTAAGCCATTTTGCTTCTTGATCCTTTGTATGAAATCTGGAACCTTCCTTTTGTTCCCAGTGTTCTGATGTTTTGGGGGCATGCACCTTACTCTGGGTTTATTTAATCCACAGTGCTGGATTAAATAAATCCTGGTGGCCCCTTTCAACTTGAGTCCTGCAGTTTTGAGAATTTTTATTCAGTTTTTTTCCTGTCATGATTTTCTCTCCTTTGTTTTCTCAATTCTCTCTTTCTGAAACTCCCATTGTTTGCATGTTGGACCTTCTGAACAAGTCCTCTAATATCTTATATTTTTTCCATCTCTTTGTCTTTTGTTTTACTTTCTGGGAAATTTCTTCAACTTTCACTTCTTTCTACTGAATTTTTTATTTCTGCATAATTTTAGTTTTCAAGAGCTCTTTGTTTATTTTTGTTATTCCACTCCTTTTTCTATGACAATACTCTCCTCCCTGCTATGACTGATAGCCATGTTTTTCTTCTTTTAAAGCTCTCATTTCCCTGCATGGTCTCTGTTTCCTCCAATTTCTTTTTCCTCCCATGTTTGTTTAAGCTTCTGTCTTTCACATGAAAGTTTTCCTCAAACGTCTGGGGGGCCTTGGTTGTGGCTCATATTTAAAAGCTGACTGGAAGCTATGCTCATGGGGGGAGCCTGTTGATGGTGGGCTTCACACTAGGTGGTCTTTGGGGAACCCCCATGTTGGTCCTTTAGGTTTTCCTTTTGGGATTGTCAGATGACCTGGAGAAGATCTTCCCATGTCCTGCTTGGCATTCGGGGAGCTGAGGGAGGGAAGGCTGGGGGGTGGGTTGAACATCGAGTATGTGAAATTTTACTAATCCCCCTGCAGCCATTCCTCATGTTCTCCAGTCTCTGTTGTTTCTGTTTCCCCAGAGAACAGAATTTCCAGAGGCTAAGCCTTCATTCTTCTGTGGGTGTGAGGAAAGGGTCTTGGGAATCTAGCTTCTTAAATAGACTTTCAACCAGTGACATTATTTTAGACACATTTTAACCTCCATTCCCAGTGGTCCATGCTGGTGAGTGGTCTGAGTGGAAAACCAGGTTACTTACTGGCTTTCCTTACTCTTGATTGAGAATTCAGATTTCTTAGTTACAACTCCTCCAACTGCTTTTCAGCTTCCAAAACTGTATTGCAATCGTATCTTTTCACTTAAAAAAAAACTTTATGAGCTTATCCCTTAAAAGAAATCATTTTATTGTTGTTTTAGTGGGGTTTGAGATAGAGCAGAACTAAATATGTGTCTTTAATCCACCATCTTTAATGAGAGATCCCCTTTTAAAATCACAAATAATACATGTTCACTGTAGAAAAACTAGAAAATATAGTTTAGAAGAAAATACAATCAGAGTAATAATGCCCTTGCCCCAGGAAAACCATTCTTAACATTATGAAGGTAGAGCCTTCCATTATTTCATATATATGAATTATACATAAATATATTATATATATACACACACACACACATATGACTGGGAATCAGTAAACATATTATTTTTAACTGTTTCTTCACTTAATATATTGTGAACACCTTTCCAAGTCACTAAATATATTTCTAAAATTATTTTAATGGTTTATATTTCATGAAATATTTCCTATTGTAGTGTATTTTTGTCCACAAACTAGTTTTGTCTACCAATTTTTCAGGATCATAATAAAAAGTCTAGGGGCCGGCCCAGTGGCGCAGTGGTTTCGTTCCCCCTTGGCAGCCTGGGGTTCGCAGGTTCGGATCCCAGGCGCCCGCCGACACACTGCTTGTCAGCCATGCCGTGGCGGCGTCCCATATAAAGTAGAGGAAGATGGGCACGGATGTTAGCCCAGGGCCAGTTTTCCTCAGCAAAAAGAGGAGGATTGGCAACGGATGTCAGCTCAGGGCTGGTCTTTCTCACAAAAACAAAAAACTCTAATAAACAATTCCTATTTCCAAAGCTTTCTGTAATCCCCGATTATTTCCTTAGGATAAATTCCTAGAATCGCTGCACCAAAAGTGCACTTATTATAATCCTTTTAATTCTCACTACCCAGGTGTCCCTCCAAAAGATGACGTGCATTTCACCATCAGTGTATCAGAGGCTGCTTTCTTTACCTTTGCTGATAAGGGCGTTAGATTTTAAAACCCCTCCCATCTGAGAGGCCCAAATGGTACATTACTGGTGTTTTGATTTGTGTTTCTTGGATTACTTCCGAGACTGAGCATCTCCTCCTATTCATTGCTGGTGTGCATTTCTTCTTTTCCAAATAGACCTCACAGTGGGTTTAGGATTTACAGTTGCACTCAGAAGTGCAGAAATGCAACTTTGTTCATTTTTTTATAACTAAGCTGCACTTGTTCCTGGGCTCCCCCATTTCTACTCAGCAGAAATTAACTAACTTTGATTCAAAGTAATTTACTGCTCAGTCACTTCTAGGTGAATGCAACTCTCCTCCTGCTCCCCCTCCCATCCCTTTGGGGGAAGGGTGGTTGGTCTCTTTACTAGTCAGGCACTTTGGTCTTTGGGTGGCAGCCTCTGTACCTGCTGCTGGTGTCCCCTGCTGTCCAGACCCCAGGGGCTGCAGAAGCCCGTAATGTTTGGGTGCAATAATAGTCTTTAGATTCCAGGCTTTGGATGGATCTCTGAGCCAAAGGTCAGGGGTGGGGACGTGAGAACAACTCGGGAGGAGGACTCTCTCTGCCACCACTTCCACTCCATTGACATCGTCCCCTCCCTCCTCCAGGTGGCGGCCAAGGTTCCAGGTGGGAAACACACAGAAGACCCTCTGCTCTCCGCCTTATCTGGGGGCGAGGAAATTCACCTCTGTCTCACTTCATCTCTTTTCCAATTGCTCTCTTCTCCTAAGATAATTTAATTTCCTTTGCAGTGGAAAAACTGCTTTCACCTCCTGCCCAGCATCCTTCCAACTCTAGGCTTTGAGCTTTTCTGTGGCATTTAGTGGTTAAGTTTGGTGCACGCCACTTTGGTGGCCCAGGTTTGGTTCCTGGGCGTGGACCTACACCACTGACAGTGGCCAGGCTGTGGCAGCGACCCACATACAAAATACAGGAAGACTGGCACGGGTGTTAGCTCAGGGCGAATCTTCCTCAGCGAAACAAAACAAGACAAAACTTTCTTTTGCAGATCAAAAACGCTCTGACTGTTGTTACATGAGGGTCTTTAAAAGCCCCGTTTTGAAAGTTAAATCTGAGCGATGACTTTTTCTAAGTCAATGGTTCTCACCTTTGGAGCCTCATCAGGATCACGTGGATCCTTCTAAAAATCCTGATGCCTAGGCAGCACCCCAGAATTCAGAACTCCTGAGGGGTATCCCAGTCATCTGTATATTTTCAAAGCCCCCCAGGTGAGTCTAATGTGTAAACAGGACAGAGAACACTGTTCCAGGCTGTGCCTGCCCTCCCCATCCCTGGGGCAATGGGCTTCACCTCCAGGCAACTGGGGGACAAAGGTGGGCTCTGCCAGTAAGGACGTGAGGGGCCGTCAGCGCTGGGGGCTCACCCTGCCTCTCGGGGGCTTGGAGGCAGGAGAGTCTCAGCAGGTGGGGAGTCCTCTCAGCTGGTTTGACAGGCCTGAGATTGAGGCTCCCCAGATGGATCCCCCAGGGTGGGGGAGGACGGCTCTGCCCCCCAGCAGGAGACGGAGTATGTCATTAACTGGCTTCAACCCGTGTGCCAGGGAAGGGGCCTCCTCGTTGCTAAGCCTGTCAAGGACCAATATGTTACAACATGTGTTTTACAGCTTCCTGGGGTCTCTGATAAATCTCCCGAGACTCCTTTATTTGTCTTTTTTCCCCCAAGGTTATGAAGCCAACTGTTTCCCTCAGCTTACAGATGTGCTGAGGCAGGGAGCTCATTTCCATCAGAAATTGGCCTCAGAGGAGGGAGGCTTCTGGGGGAAGCTGGCACTCCTCCCACAGGACAAGGTTGTGGGGCAGGGCAGGCACCCCTCCTTGGCCATGATTCTCTGCCTATAAGCTCAGAACGCAGGGAAGAAGGGTCTCCCCAGAGCGGACCCCCCAGAGCTTGACAGAAAGACTGTGCTTTCCTTCACAGCGGCATACTTTTGCTTTCTATGTGCAAGGCATTTTGATGGAGGAATTCGGCACAGCCTCTGCCCTCAGGACACTGGCCAGGTAGCAGGGGAGATAACAGGTAATGACTGTAGCTGCCGTAATTTCCAGCACCTACTGCACGTCAGGCACTGTGATAGAGATCATAATAGTATTAATAAAGCCTCCCACTTCCTGAGCTCCTGATATGGGCCCAGCCCTTTAGAACACTGTCTTCCTCACAGGAACTGAATAGTTGTGTCTTGCTACTGGAAGTGTGATCCTGGGCCACTAGCGACGGCATCGCCTGAGACCTGATTGAACACCAGGCTCACCCCAGAGCCACCAAATCTGAATCTGCATCCTAACCGGATCCCCAGGGGGCTCCTGGGCAGATGGTTATCCCCATTTTACAGACAAGGAAACAGAGGCTCCGTGGGAACTGAGTGACTTGCCAAAGGCCACAGGGTAACCAGAAATTAAATGGGGCTGTGAACCTATGTCTTGGTTCCAAGACGTGCTGGTTTCTCACTCTGCAGGGCGGTTTCACTGTTGGTAAGGCTAAACTGCAGCACAGCTGGAGAGCTGAGTATTGCAGAAGGAGCCCTTCCCAGATTTCAGATGGAGGAACAGCCAGAAGGGCATCCTGGAAGCGGGGGCATTTGAATCAGTCCTAGAAGAGTGAGCAGGACCTGCAGAGAAGGAGGCAAGCCTATCTGAGGTGGAGGAGGCAGCAGGAGCAAAGACAGGGAGGTGGAAGAGTGAGTGTCCTTCAACAGAACCTCACTGTGGTGGTTGCTGTTTAATTAAACGAGGAGGCCTTTAGACCCAGGTGGTTCTAATGCCTCGGTTTGTATGTAAACAAACCAAAACCTAAGCCTGTCAATCAATGTTGAGAAATTGAAACCTGAGGACAACCAATCACAAACAGCCAACCAGTCTTTCCCAAATAAGGCAACCGCTCACGCTACATCCAATCAAAGAATTTCCTTGCCTTGCCTCCGCATCTTTACAAAAGTCTTGCCCCTGGCTTCTTTCGGTGGAGTGCTCCTAACTACTTTCGTCTCGGTGCTGCTTGATTTGAACAGATTTTTGCTCAAATAAACTCTTAAAAATTTTTAATGTGTCCCAGTTTATTTTTTAACACTGCAATCTTGTATGTTCAGAAGCGACAAAGGATTCAAGGCAGAAGGTGGTGATTCACGAGAGCTTTGATTTCCCCTTGAGCTGTGGCTGCCAGAGGGCGTGGCCACACAGCTCCGGCCTGGGCCGCAGGATGGTGAGAAATGGACCAGGCTTGAGAGGCTCCCACCCTTGACCCCTGCTTTTTTGGGTCTGGTGACCCCTTTCCTTCCATGATTCTCTACTGTACGCCCCCTCAACTGCCCATGCTCGCAGAAGGGCCCACAGAGCCCCTGACCCTTGGACACAGAAACCCCACCTTTGGGTAATAACCAGTGGTTTAGTTGGAAGCCATGTTGTCACTTTGTCCCCAGTCCTTGTTCTGACCTTGGCAGTCAGTCGACTACCGAAAATATGGATTTTAACAGTGGTGGTGCTTGTCAAGGACACAACCTAATGTGGAAGGAAATAGATTTTATTTATGCAATAGAGAGAGTTCCTGGCATCCGAAGGTCAGACTGTCGGCAGGGTGGTTTTGCCTTAGACTTCTGAGGGGAGGAATAGCCAAGTTATAGGTGGGGGGATATTACAATTGGGATTGTTTTCGTGGTCAGGAGGAGTCTGAGTCGGTCAGTTGAACAGAAAGTGTTTATCTCTGTGTCTAGTTGGTTTCAGGGGGACAAACAATTCAGCTAATGGTTTAGGAGACAGACTAGGACTTCGGATGCTCTGTGTCTGACCTCCTCACAGGTAAACAAGGCGGGAATCAGTGGGTCCCATCTCAGTTATACAGGGAGGGGTGGGTCTTTGCAGTATGCCATCTGTTTCCAGAGCACACATAGGGTGGTAGTGGGGGGTTTCTTAACCAGTGCTGTTTTCCAGGAGCACAGGGCTCAGGTAAATTTCAGTTTCAGCAGACCCAAAATTCACAGAAGGTTTAAGGGGAACAACCTGGTTGGAGGGGTGAGGACCAGGATATTCCTTTGAAGTTGCAATTCCATGGAAAGTACATTGTTTTCACTTGGATTGTATATTAATAGGGATCAATAAAAATAGCAGAGTTTTCTAAGGATGCTCTTATTTACATTTTACATAAGCATGAATTTTTCACATCAATAATTATTCCAGTCGACACCTAATATGATGTCAATAATTGACATGTGTGTTAACAGAGGAACAGAGGATACGGAGAGTGGAGGGGGCAGGCCTCCACAGCCGCCCTTTGGTGCCGTCACACATTACTCAATGGTTGAGATTTACTGCTTGGTGAGATTTACTGCAGCGCAAGGCTTCTCAGATCTTGCTCCTTGGATGGCGTGTTTTAGAACCACCTGGCATGCTTGCTAAAAATGCAGATTCCTGGGTCCCCCATGAGCTTCTGTGTCAGAATCTGGGCATGGGGTGGAGTGGGGCTGTGGGGTCCACACATTTAACCAGCTCTCTAGTCCCTGCTGAGATGGGGGTGGGGAAGTCTTCCCTGTGAAAGAAGTTTTCCTGTGAAAGTGAGATTGAGAGAATGAGTGAGGGGGAAAGGGCAAGGGTAGGAGTGTTCCAGACATGGGGACCAGAATGTGCAAGGTAGGTAGGAAGGAGCCTGGGACATTTGTGGGTCAGGTAGAAGTCCTTGTGGCTGGAGAACAGTGGCGAGGAAGAGAGGGCTCAGGGTGGGGCTGCAGGGAGAGCCCTGGGCCGGATCAAGCACAGCCCTGAAGGCCCTCCTGAGCTCTTGGACTTATCCTAAGAGATGTGGGAAGTCACTGAGGGTTTTAGTTGGGGGTGGGTGGGCAGGAGAGGTGGGGATGTGACTCGATCACTGACCCATCGTACTCAAAGTGTTCACAGGTAAACTCGTCATCTCCCCCAGCTCTCAACCTGCTCTCCCTCCTTCGTTCGCCAGTTCAGTGAGCATCACCACCACCCACCCAGACACCCAGTCAGGAAGTCTGGTCATCGCCTGGACTCCTTCCTTGTCCCAAACATCTCTTGAGTCCATCTCCTTTTCTGAGATCGGGCAGAACCTTCTCTTACCTGGAGAACTCAGCCACCTGAGCTTCCTGCCTCCTGGCTCACTCCCCTCCAGCCATTCTCCCACCAAATAGCTAGACTCTTCCCAGACCCCCAGATAATTGCCCTCTGCCCTTTGAAACTGTCCTTAGCACAATGAGCCACACAATCGGGTCCTTGCTCAGCCCTCCGGTCTCGTCTCTCACCACTGCCCACCTTGGCTCTACTGCCCACTCCTACTGAACTGGGAACATTCTCACCTCCAGGCCTCTCCCCTCTGCCTGGAACTTGCTCCTGACTTTCTCCTGACTGTCTCCAACACATCCTTTTTGTCCTGGCTCAAGGTCACCATCTCAGGAAGTATTCCTTGACCTTCCCAGGCTGGGTTGGGAGCTCCCGCAGGCCCTTTCCTGCCCGCTCGGCTTGGTGGTGCTCACCACATCATACTGCAAGGATCCGCTCTCAGTCTCCCCAGGACACCCTGGCCCCTCCTCAGTCGCAGGATCTGGGTCTTTCTTCTTGTGCTCCCGGCATCTAGTGGAGCAACTGACACAAGAAGTGTTGGGTGAGTAATTGTTCCATCAGCAAGCGTGGGTTTCTCTGCTTCCCTCCTATCCCCAGTGAGGAGAGCTGACGGGAGCGTCAATATGGCGGCTTCCATCCTGGTTGCTGTTGTTTCAGGATATTCTCCTCCCAGCTCCTCACCTCCCACCCCACCTCCCAGCCTCTTCATTGTCTCCCCTTTGGCTTTAATGCTTGTGAGACCTTCCAGGATAATTAAGAAAGAGAAGTTTTATGCTGTTTATGGGGCTTTGATCAAAGATTTTAATTAACCTACCTTGCTTTAAGCCTTTAAAAGTTCATTCCATAGGGCTGACAATTTGATAATGGAATTAATGCTTCTAGGCAGAGTAGAGGAAGGGGGAGGCTCCAACACGGAGGGCCTAGTGATTGTCTCATTAACCCTTCCCGAGATGGATAGATGTCAGCTCAATTTAAAAGGTTGGTCTCAATCTGAGCTGTTCTCTGATGGAATGAGATGCTTGGAGAAGTGGTGAGAACCCCGTCGCTGGAGGTATGCTAGCAGATTCTAGACAAGCTCCTAGGATGGATCTCAAAGCCATGAGTCAGTCATCACATCACCGATCAGACTGGGGACTTGCCAGCCCTAGGATTCATTCTCTCCCTCCCCATGCCATGCTGGAGAGGAACAGGGCAGCCTCAGCCTGACCCACAGAGACACGGACCTGGGGCTCTGGTTTGAGGCCAATTCTGTAATCCTGATAAGAAGATGCAGATTTAAGGCAGCAAACCAAGGAGCCCAAACCTCTGCAAAAATCCCCTTTCCAACCAGCGTCCAGCAAAGCTGAGCAGAGTGAATGTTCCCACACCCCAGACAGAGACTATTTCAAGGTGGGACGTATTTGGTGGATCGCTGTCCCGTCCGTGCCCCTCAGCAATAAGCACCCCTGCTTCACGAGTGGATGTTGAATGAAGTGAGTGAGGAAACGCTCTCATCTCTACCTCATCAGGTTCTGAGAAGACAGAAACGTTCAAGTCTTAACACTTATCCACTTATTTCCTGAGTCTCAACAATGTGCAACCGGGGGAGCGGAGGAGGTGGGGGTCCTTCTCCTCGTAAGCCTTTCTGAATTGCTTGAATTTTTAAAGTATGTGTATGTATTAACCTGACTTTAAAATGTATATTTAGCCAATGAAAAGAACAGCATTTCCCTTCCTCTCCCACTGAAATCCCGTACCAGGGGCAGAAAGGCAGATTCCAACTGGCTAAGTGTGAACCTCGTAGGGTGACCTCAGCTACCCATTTGGGCAGCCTAGATGATGAGAAAAGCCACTGTATATCCCAATTATGTCCAAATGTCTTCACTCATTCAGAGAAAGAAAGAGCAACATTTCTTTAGGAAGCCGTTTCTGGAAGAGGCGTGTGGTGGGTGTAAAATGCAGGGTCAGACAAGGAGACCCCGTCCAGGCCTGTGCGTGAGGACGCCAGGATGGCCGGGGCCTGGTTTGTATTCCTTCCTCGTCCTGCCGTTGGAAAGGGATGTTGCAGAGAGCAGGGTTCTCGAGACAGGGAAGGCTGGCAGGCATCGGAGAGGCATGAGAGAAGGTGCTCAGGCGTCTCTTTCCACACCAGAAATTGGGTGCGAGGCCTGGAGTCTTCCCACACCTTCGAGAAATTCAGATGAAGAAAAGGCACGGTTCTCCTTTACAAAGATAAGATGCTTTTAGAGCTTGACTCAGCAATAAGGCAGAACAACAGCTGGAGTAATTTGGGACAGTACTTACAATGCAAATTTTAATAAGTAGTCACATTTCTAGGGAACCATACCATGGACTATCTGCTATGGCCTAGAGCATCATGGGTAAGAGGATGTGCTCTGCCTGGGCTCAGTCCTGGCTCTGCCTGTCTTTAGTTGTGTGGCCCCGGTCAGGTTTCTGAGCCTCTCTGGGCCTCAGTTTCCTCATCTGTGACCTGGGAACAAGGAGAGTGCCTGCCTCACGGGTTGTTGTGGGGGATTAAATGGGCTAATAGACTTGGCTCATGTGTTGCTATGGGCCAGGCACAGTGTAAATGCTCCATAAATGTGAGCCGCTGCTCTTCATTATCTCCCTTACTGTCACGTGGGATCTGCTGTCTGTGACCGGGGAAAGCCAGCCAGGGGCTTGACAGTCAGATCCTCAGGCATCACCGTCCCTATAGCCTGAGGAGGATGTAGCTGACTTCCGAGGTGTGTCTACAGTTCCCTGGCCTTGTGAGGCTGCACCTGCCACAGCCTCGAGTTCTCATTGGGGAAGGGGGTCAGGATTGCATATAGATACCCCTGGGCTGGGGGAAATGTGGTATCGGTGAGCTCTTGGAAAGAAAGCCTCGGGGATCCAGAGCAGATAGTCTCAAAGTTCCTGTGCATCAGAATCCCCCGGGGGAACTCACTGAAAATCAGCTTCCCAGGGTCAGTGGGTTATTGGGTGGGGCTGCAGCATCTGCATTTTAAACGGACCTCCCCAAGTAATTCTGAAGCAGTGTCCTTAGACATGCGGCGCCCAGGAGTTCTGAGAGGTGTGCACCCCGGCTCCCTCCCAGTGCTGACGTCCTCCTTGGCTGAGGGAACTTGGGAGGTGCCAGATTTCTCATCAGGGTCCCCAATACCCTGACTCTGATCTCAGCTGAGCCCTGGCCAGGGACATAAACTGAGTCTTTGTCTGGTCACAGAATGAGCCACAGGCTGAGCCCCGATCTTTGCCATATACTGATCCCGCATCCCTACCACATGCTGACCTCAGCCCATGACCTCAGCCTAATCCTGACTGCAGTCATCAATTAAGCACTGACCTCAGACACAGACTAACCCTTGCCTTTGACCCTTCTCAGGCATAGCCACAGACAGAAGCCCAGCTCAGCCAGCTGGCTCTCACATGGAGGTCGACGAGTGAGGGAAAGGGATGGCTCTGTGCAGGGCCTCCTCCTCCCCCACCACTGGTGACACAGATGAGAACCACAGCTCCCCTTCGTGGTCCCTGGGAGGGCTCAGGAATTTAGGGGCTGCGTGTGGCTTTACATGCCCTGCTCTGGCTTCACGTACAAGGCTGATTAATGTGCATCATGCTTCCCTCCCTCCCCGAGCGTCTTCTCCAGATCATTGCCTCTCTGATTAATCCCTCAGAACAAAGCGCTAGGCACTTACGAGGAGATTGAATGGAAGATCCCAGAGGCCCTTCCCAGTGCTGCTCCCCCGGCCTTTCCGAGTGCTTACTCCACTGAAGTGTCTAAGCGCCTGTCTAAGGCTGGTGCTCAGGCCTGGACCAGAGAGCAGATGGCTTCTGCCTCCGGGATGCTCGGTTTACTGGTTCTTTGGAGGTGGTTTCATGCTAGAGCCGGCTTAAGTGAGTGACATCTGACATTCTGACTTTAGAGTTTCTGATGTATTGGGTTAAAATCTGTCGGTAGGTGAAAGTGGTTCTCCTTTACAAAGACAAGTGTAGAACTTATCTCACCACCACCGTCACCACCATCACCACCATCACCATCATCATTGCTCTGAGCGTGCACTATGGGAAATGCTTTACCTGCATTATTTCACTTAATCTCTGAGTACCAGGAGTAACTGTGTGCATGAGTCCCACCACCAACAGGGGAGGCCATGTCACCCCATCGAGTGCAGGACCGGGAAAGCAAATTCCTCAGTGAACTTGTAGTCTCCCATCACTGGCCTCTGAAGCATATGAGATCCGTATAATTTCCCTTGTTTCCTTGGCTGCAAGGAAATTCCAGAATTTCTTTCAATTGCTGTAGCTTTTCTCAGCTGGACGTTTCTCAATATACCTTTCCTCTACCCATCTGCCTTATTTCTTGGTTCCCAATTAGTAAAAAAAGAAAAAAAATCTTGTTTTTATGGCATTTGAGTCTGTACTACAAGTAAATAGGTGTGTAAACAAGCTGACATGTTGAATATTATTCTAAAGTCAACGTGCCGATGGTGTTTGGGCTTCCCCTCCAGTGTGGTGGAGGAAGCGCCTGACAGGCCGACCCTCCAGACAATGACCGGAGACTCTACATAAGATATAAAAGCCCTGAGAGCTCTGAGGAGAGAACAAAGGCAGGCAGATTTTGTAGGCTGTTTGAAGTTCGGAAGAAGGGACTGGCATGAGGTGAGTTTACCATCTTTGTGGCTTTTAGTCTGAGGGAAACTGAAGCCGTGACACAGCTCAGGGCACTGAAAACTGAGAGAAAACCTGCCCTCTTTGCAGCCAGAAGAACTGGAAGGCGGAGCCAGAGGGCAGCTGTTGGGAAGTGTGGCAGGAATTCTGGAGAGGAGAACACCAGGGAGGGAGCCCCAGATGTTGTGAGTAATCTCTGTCCAGGTCTCTGGCTGATCCCTGAACCGTGCATGCATGGTTCACGTGCAAAGTAGCTTGCGGGGAAGGCCAAGAGAACTGAAATGAACTCTGACCTGCTGTCCACTGCGGGTGAGACCCAGTTTGTAGTCTGAGTCTAACCTAGTTGGACGTCTGTTGAACAAAGACGTTTTAACACTCTTCAGAGTGATATGAAGAATCCAGAATCTCCCCAACATAATCCACAAAATTTAGATGCAACGCAAAAATCTTTGACATATGAAGAACCAGGGAAATGGGACCATTTCTCAAGGGAAAAAAAAAAAATCAATGGAGGCCAACTTCGAGATGACCTAGATATTGGAATTATCGAATAAAGGCACTAAAGCAACTATTACAATCATGAGAAACATGCTTATAATGAATGAAAACAAGGTAAATCTCAGCAGAGATATAGAAGCTATGAAAAAGAACCAAATGCAAATTCTAGAACCAAAGAAAAAATCTAAAATAAAAAATTCACTGGGAGGACTTAACAGTAGAGTCAGTGAACTTGAAGATAGATCAATAGAAATGACTAAATCTGAAGAATGGAAAGAAAAAAGATTGAAGAAAAAAGAAAAGAATGGAGCTTCAGGTTCTTACTGGGGCATTCTCAACATCTCTAACATGCAGATAATTGGAGTCCCAGAAGTGGAAGGGGAAGAAAATGGGACAAAAACTAGTTGAAGAAATAATGGCCCAAACCTTCCAAAATTTGGTGTAAGGATATGCATTTACAGATTTATGAATTTCAGCAAGTCCAAATCAGAATGAATAAGAAGAAAACCGTGCCTAGGCACATCAGAATTTAACTTCTAAAAGCAATGTGTCAACCAGAAGGGTTTTGCTACAAAGGAGTGTGTTTATTTATTCAATGAATATTTATTGAGCATCTACTGTGTATCAGGCTCTGTGGGTGCTGTGAGCATAACCTAGTGCTGGATACTTCTCTGGGGGAGCAAAGGAAGGTACTGAGTTGAACTAAGATTGAGTTTTGTTCAGTAAGCCCAAATTTACGTGAAGAATACAAGCAGAGTAAACCCAGAGTCCAAGACAGAGAGACAATTCAAGAATGCCAGACAGCCTTGAACTGATCAGTTCAGAAGAAGGTCAAAGGCTTTTGGGGGAAAAGATTGAAGTCCCACGGGGGAAAAGACTTTAAAGTACCAAAAACTCAGGTGGGGGCATTTCTGGGGAAAGGCAGTGAAGTATCCTCTGACTCGGTGTTGTGCCCATAATTTCAGTCTAGATGAAAGGAGGTCATTGTACGGTCCTCTGTGGAGGGCCTATAGGTTCTCTCGTTGTCTTGAAATAAGAGCTAGAAAGTTACCCTTGCAGTGCTGATGTCTCAGTGGGAGAGAATAACTCATCAATCCATCTGAGTGAGGAGCCGAGTGAGGGAGGGGTCTTCGTCCAGAATAAAGGATGAGCATCTTACCATGGAGAGCTAGAATGGAAGATAACCGGACGAAGGTTAAACAAGCAAGAGGAGGCGGAGGGGTGATAAGTGGGGGCAGTCTCTCCATCTGAGAACATTCTCCAAAAGATGCCCTTTTCCCACAAAACATTTAAAGATAATAAGTTGACATGACAATAGTTAAGACAATAAAAAAGACATTAGTGGGGGAAACGTGAAAGCAAGAGACATTGGTCTAACACCTGACCAAAACATTGGTGGTCAGACGATAACCTGTGCAGAAAAGGGAGATGGATGGTGGTAACTTTTTTGATGTTTGCTTCTTGTGGTGGTGGGCAGTGGGGGGGTGGGGTCCACCCCCAGGCACAGCTCCTCTCCCAGGTTGACTCCTGTATTAGTCTGGGTTCACCAGAGAAACAGGACCAATAGGATGTGTGTGTAGATAGACAGATAGATAGGAGATAGATAGATAGATAGGACATAGATAGATGATAGATAGATAGATAGATAGATTTATCGCAAGGAATTGTCTCATGGGATTACGGAGCCTGGCAAGTCCAAAATCTGCAGGGTAGACCATCAAGCTGGAGACGCAGGAAGGGGCTGATATTGCAGTTCAAGTCCAAAGGCAGGCTGCTCTTTGCTTGGGAGAGATCAGTCTTTTGTTCTATTCGGTCCTTCAACTGATTGGATGAGGCCCACCCACTCATGGAGATTTAAATGTTAATCTCATCCAAAAACACCCTCACAGAAACATCCAGAATAATGTTTGACCAAATATCTGGGCACTGGGCCAGCCAAAATGACATAGAATAAACCATCACAGCTCCCTAATGGGGACCTAGGAAGGTTTTTGGATGGAGTAGGGGATGTCTTACATCTCAGCAGGGCTTTATTCCACCCTTGGGAGCCTGGATTCTGTTTGTGAAAGGTGCCATGGTGGTCCCGATTGAGGACAGAAGGAGTCACTACAGACTAAGAGTGGTGGGGGGACCTGCTGAGTCACCGGGCTACCTCAGAGAGGGGCACCCAGCTCAGGAACACTCACCAGGCCGGGTCCCGGCACATAGCTGTGTCCAGAGTCACGCTCCGTAGATGGGGAACGAAAGATAACACTACCATTGATAGCAAATGCCTGCATGGTGCCAGGCATGTTCTAAGCACTTGGCGTATTTGAATGCTTTTAATCTCTCAGTAACCTCATGATATAGTAGTGTTATTATCCCCATTTTACAGATGGTGGAAAACTGAGGCGAAGCTGGGACTGAACCCAGGGAGTCCACCTCCAGAGCTGTTGCTCTGAGTGACCAGTCTATAACGAAGGGTGAGTTGGGAATGGCTTGAGTAAGAACAGATGAGGAGATAAGGACCAGGGAATGGGGCATGTTCTAATGTTAATCATAAGTAACTCATTTTTTCCTCTTAAAGGCTTGAGTTTATCTAGAGGGGAACATTGTCCCTGGAGAAGGAGGCCTCAGGGAAACCGTTAACACAGACGAAAACTGAGAACCGGCGTCTTGGGGCTTGGTGTCAGTACCTGCTTAGATAAAGAATGATGGATCTCTGGTTCTGCAGAACTTGCAGAATGCTTGTGTGTGTGTGTGTGTGTGTGTGTGTGTGTGTGTGAGATTGGCAGTTTCAGCTGCTTCATTCATCTACTCACTATTTTCTGAGCACTGAGGATGTGCAGGCACTGACAACACTGATGAACAAGACAGACGGGGCCCCTGGCCTGCTGTGCAGTCTGGTGGGGAGAGACAGAAAACATACGAGAAAACACACATCTTTTTCAAATGTGAGGAAAGCATCCTAATTTGGCCCTACGACAAGGATTGGGTGTTGGTAGTTTCCATGGGAGGTGACCTCAAGAAGCAAAGTTAGGAGTGGGGAAACTGAGACAGGGAAGGGAGAGAAGCCAGTAGTGTGTGTAATGAACGGGCACCCACACCTGGAACTCAGTCCAGCAGGGACCCTCTGAGGAGCGGTGATGTCCCGCTTAGAGACGGGAGCTGGGGATTTATCCGCCCCCGCCCCTCTCCCACTGGTTGAGGGCTGTCTCCTAACTGCACGCTCCTGGGTTGTGCGTGGTGCCGCGGGGCCTGTTCTCCGGAGCAGACGAGCCCTGAGGCGGAGAAGCAGACAGACCCAGGCGCTCGCAGAGGGAAGCGGCCAGTGAGCTGGAACTTTCCACCTCAGCTGCAGGTGATCTCAGAGGTGGGCCAAGATCCCACTGCCCAGCCGGCCTCGGTGAGGAATCTGCATGTTCTTCCAGGTGCAAGGGAGTCACAGAAGGTTGTAAGCATAGAAGTGGAACGTCCTGAGCTTAATTTGTAAAGTGTGGGAGACCAGCAAACTCCCAGAGGAGGTGAGGGAGAATGGAGTCCAGGGTGCCGGCCTCGGAGAGGAGCAGGGACGCGTCTTCGGTGAGACAGGAGTGAGGGGCCCGCTGTGGGCACCTGCAGGTCTGGCGCGAAGAAAAGGAGGGAGTTTCTGTTGCTGGTTTCCCTCTTCTCTTCCATAAAGAGTGAGGTGCCCTCAAGGGCCAAAATGGGAGTGGGAGGAGGTTAAAGGGGAGAAAACGTAGAGAGCAGTTTTCTGCAGGGCTCCCCTCCCGCTCCCTGCTCCTGTTTGAATTTTGTTGGCGCCGTGAATTTAAAGTGTAATTAATCAGTTCGTTTAAAGTGATTTTCTTGGGCAATATTTAGCTGCTTGGTGCTGGTGGACAGAAGTGAAATAATTGGGTTCAACTGGCCTGGGGTTTTGCCAGGAGAGCACAGCCCCGGGAGGGAGGAAAGGGTGCTGGGGCCCCCGCAAAGGAGGCAGGATCTGCCAGCCGTGGAGTCAGGGTGGTGGCTGGGGAGCCAAGGCGGGGACTCTGGGTGAGCAGGGCGTCCCAGGGACGTGCGTTCTAGGGTGTATTTGGCTGGTGTGAGGGCCCTTCCCTTTTTTGGGTTTATGCTCCACAACTGAAAATTCAGTTATTTCTACACCATCCTCTTTCCACCTCACTGCTTTTCATCCATTAGAAGAGTAGTGAAAAGTATGCAAACTAGCCCAGAATACCTTTTTGAACGCAAAAGCCATTTTTAACATCAAAATGTTTTCTGAACATCCAGAGGAGAGAGTCATTTAATATCCATTGATTAAGAAAAAATCTGCTAAGAAGCTATACTTTGGCAACCTTTATTTATATAATTATATATTTCGCAGGTATTATGTTAATATGTTCTTATTTTTATAAGATTTAAACAGTACAGAGCAAGCCAGGGTAAACGAAGATTTCCAGACACGAGTTAAGGTCGATTGCGTATTAATGAAGGACTTAGCGCAGATGGCCGAGGGAGCGGGCCCGTCCAGATGTCCAGGGAGAGACTTGCCTTTTCTGACACAGGCCCCGCTCTCGTCTCACGTCGCCCAGCGAGGCATAGCTTGCTACTGACTTCACATGGTCACAGAGAAATCGTAGTCCTCCCAGCAGTGGGTTAAATTTGCGGCGTGGATAATTTGGAACCATCATCAGACATGACTCATTAATCACAAATATCAAGTCATATATGTGGGGAGTAAAGGATAACAAGTCCATCCAGGGCTATTAATTGGATGTTCCAAGCAACAGGGCTTCGCCCCTGACAAGGAGCCCGTTCACTCTGGGTGTCAGCTCTCAGAGGCCGATGGCCCCGCCTGCCCTCCAACCTCTCTGGAGACGTCTCTGGCGTGCCCTCAAAGAGGCTGAACGCACAGTTTGCTTCAGTCTCAGTTTTGGGCAAAACATTTCTTTTGCACACGAAAGTCACCCTTTCTGTGCTCGTTACTCAGCCTTCCTTCCCTACAGATAACCAACATCAACACCTTCATGTCCATTCTTCTAATGTCCTTCTTCTCTGTGTGTGCATAAACATAAGTAGTATCATAACTATACAAATTGGTTTTCATTTTTTTTTTTTTTTGCTGAGGAAGATTGGCCCTGGGCTAACATCCGTGCCCATCTTCCTCTACTTTATATGGGACCCCGCCACAGCATGATTTGACAAGTGGTGCGTCAGTCTGTGCCTGGGATCCGAAACTGCGGACCTCGGGCCACTGAAGCTGAGTGCGCAAACGTAACCACTGCGCCACCAGGCCGGCCCCTGGTTTTCAATTTTATTTTACTTGGTGATATATCTTGGACATCTTTCTGTGTCAGTACATGAAAGTCTACTACATTATTTTAATGTGTGCAGAGAGTTCCACTGTTCTGTCATTTATTTAGCCACTCTCCTATTGGTAGTCATTTATGAATTCCCCCACCCCCTGCAGGCTTGCTATCACAAACCAGGCTACCACAACTATTGTTATATGTATATCTTTGTGTACACGTGCCAGTATTTCTTCAGGATGGGTTTCCAGGGGTAAAGGGAACATTGGCCGACGATGCCCAATGGTTTCCAAATGATGTCACAGGGTCATATGGCTTCCAGCAAGTATCTGAAAGCACTTGTTTCCCCATATTCTTGCTAATATTTGTTACTATCATTTTTTTTTAATTTTTGGCAATATGAGTGCAAAATTATATCTCAATGTTGTTTTAATTTCCATTTCCCTGGTTACTAGTGGAAGCTGTGCATTTTCTCATATGGCTATCGACATTTGTATTTTTCTTCAGTGAATTGCCTATTCATTTAATTTGTCCAATTTTTATTGTGTTGTGTATCTTTTTTATTGATTTGTATAAGATCTTGAGGTATTCTGGCTATAAATTCTTTGTGTGTTAAATGTGTTACATATAATGTCTCCTAATTTGCTGCTTGTAATTTAACTTTGTATTTAAGGTGTCATTTTTCAACAAAGTGTTTTAAAATTTTATGAGATTAAATATGTTAATCTTTTATTATGTGGCTTCTGGGTTATGTGTCTTGTTTTAGGAAAATCTTTTCAACATCAAGATTATAAGAATCACCTTCTAGTTTTATTCCAAACCTTTTATAGTTTCTTTCTTTCTTTCTTTTTTTACATTTAGCTTTTTAATCTAACTGGCATTTATTTTTTATGTGGTACAAGTTATGTATCTAACTTAAATTTTTTCAAATGGTTACACATTTTTCTTTAAACTCTTTATTGAATAGTCTTTTCTGTCCTAGGAATTCAAGATGATGTCTTTATCGCAAATGGTATTTTATCACTAGTTATAAATGCATGTATTAAATTATTGAAAGTAGAACACTGTGAACAGTTCCCACCTCCTATATTATTGTTGTGATTAGAGAGGAAATTGCCATATAGACGCAAAACTGTTTATAGATTCTATTCCCTTCCTGTGATCTATCTGTTTCAGTTTATGGTGCTAGAACAGGATACCATAGACTGGGTGGCTGAAAAACAGAAATTTACCTGTCAGAGTTCTGGAGGCTAGGAAGCTGAGATCAGGGTGCCAGTGTGGCCAGGTTCTGGTGAGAGGCCACTTCCTGATTCCCAGTTTGGGAATTCTTGCTGTGTCCTCACGTAGGGGAGAGCAAGGCTGGGAAGCAAGCTCTCTCGTGTCTCTCTTCTTATAAGGGCACTAATCCCATCAAGAGGGCCCCACCCTCATCACCTAATTACCTCCCAAAGACCCCACCTCCAATCCCATCACACTGGGAATTAGGTTTCAACATATGAATACTCGGTGCAGGGAGAGACGGGAGCAACAAATATTTAGTCCATGGCACTATTCCTATGCCTACATCACATCCTTTAAATAAACATAGCTTTAATATTTTTTCTCACCTCTGGACAAATCTCCCATCATTTTTATTTTTCAGAATTTTCTTGGTATATTCATACATACATTATTCTACTTCTAGTCTTCTGTTGGTTGGAAGTTACATACTCTCCTACTATTCTTTAATGATCTCCCTACATTACAACATGCTTCATTGATTTATCAAAGTCTGGTGTGGATTGGTACTTTTATTTTCCTCCTGCACAGCGTAAGGTCAGAACAGCTTTACTCCGTCCACTCCTGTCTTGACTCATGTGCTGTTGTGTGTTTTAATTCTATACATATATCACACCTCACAAGGCAGTATCATTAGTGTTCTATATAATCAGTGTTTATTTTGATTTATCTACATATTTACCACTTCTTTGCTCTTCATTCTTTTCTTCATCTCCAGGGTTGCGCCTGGGATCATTTTTCCTGTAGTATTTTCTTTAGTGCAGATTGGTTAAAGGCGAAGTCTCTGGTTTTTGCTTTTCTGAAACTGTCTTTATTTAAACTTTGTTCTTTTTTTTAAATTTTTAATTTAATTTAATTAATTTATTTTTTTTGTGAGGAAGACCAGCCCTGAGCTAACATCCGTCGCCAATCCTCCTCTTTCTGCTGAGGAAGACTGGCCCTGGGCTAACATCTGTGCCCATCTTCCTCTACTTTATGTGGGATGCTGCCACAGCATGGCTGACAAGCAGTGCGTTGGCCCGTGCCCGGGATCTGAACCCGTGAATCCCGGGCTGCCAAGCACAAACTAAACCGCTGCGCCACTGGGCCGGCCCTAAACTTTGTTCTTGAAAGTATTTTCACTGGGTTTAGAATTCTAGGTTGAGTTATTTGCTTTCAGTACAGTGAAAATACCATTCCTTTGTCTTCTGTCTTCTGTTATTGCTGTTGAGATGTCAGCTGTAGGTCTAACTTTGCTTCTTAGAAGTAATTGTTCCCACTCCCACCCCCAGCTGTGTTGAAGGTTTTCTCTTTGTCTTTGGTTTTCTATAGTTTCACTATGATGTGGCGGATGTATAGTTATTTTTATTTATTTTGCTAGAGTCATTGGGTCTTAACTCCACAGATTGATTTCTTTCATTAGTTTTGGAGAATTTAAAGCCATTTTAGGGGGCCGCCCGGTGGCATAGCAGTTTTGTCCGCGCTTGGCAGCCCGGGGTTCGCGGGTTCGGATCCCGGGCACCGGCCGACACACTGCTTGTCAGCCAGGCTGTGGCTGCGTCCCATATAAAGTAGAGGAAGATGGGCACGGATGTTAGCCCAGGGCCAGTCTTCCTCAGCAAAAAGAGGAGGATTGGCGACGGATGTTAGCTCAGGGCTGGTCTTCCTCACAAAAAAAGAAAAAACAAAATAAAGCCACTTTATTTGTTTAAATATTGCTTCTGACCTATTCTCTCTTTACCCTCCTTCTGGGACTCCACATAAACCTGTTAGTCTTTCTCACTGTTGCTTCTGTGTCTCTTACCCTCTGGTCTGTAATTTCCATCTTTCTGAGCTTTATTCTAAATATTTTCTTCTGACATATATATTTCAGTTCACGAATTCTCGTTTTAGCTGCATCTTGAACTTTGGATTTCAATCACTGTATTTTTCAACCTAGAATTTCTAGTTGGCTCTTTTTCAGATCTGCTCTGACATGTTTGCGTTGACAGTTCCTTCTCATTTGGTTCTGCCAGTTGTTAGCAATCTTGGAAAACCTTAATCCAATTTCACAGCTTGAAATATTCTGGAACACTTGGTGACTTGAAATTGAGAGGCAGTCTGTGAGGGTCGGTTTACTGCTGCGTCACTCTTCCTCTTAGAATGCAGCTCTGTGGTGACTCAACCTTTAGCGTAGGGGGTTCGTTAGGGTCCCTGACCAAGACCTGGACTCTGACTCTTGTCCCCTTGCCTTGTGAAGTTTTCAGAGTGCTGCCGAGCTTGTAAGTCACCTCTTCTGGATTTGTAATTGCCTGCTGAGCAAAGGTGGCCTCCAACGCCAGGCTCAGCTCTTTGGATTTCTGTCTTCTTTCAGATCTTGGTTTGATGATTTCTCACTATCTTTTTAAATCTGATGCATTTAGAAAGCTGCTTTTAAATATTGTCTCCAGCTTTGTGTGTCTTTGAGGTGTACGTGAGGAGGTTGGTTTGAATTGACATGGTTTGCTATTATTGGAAGTGGAAGTTCTACATTTTCCCTTTCATTTACATTTGGAAGCAGTTTGTCAACTTCTAACTAATTCCTCTTGGGATTTTAAATGGGATTACTTTACATTTGCAGATTCACTGGAGGAGAATAGATATCTTTACAATATTGAGTCTTCCCATTCAGGAATATAATATACATGTTAAAATTTCTCTTATGCCTTAGAAAAGCTTTATACTTTTCTTAATAGATAAGTTGTCCATTTATTCATACATTAATTTTGGAATATTTTATGGACTTCATTGTTCATGAGAATGGAATGCTCTGTTCTGTCGGTTGGCAATCTTTGTCTGTAAAGGGCTAGATGGTAAATATTTTAGGCTTTGTAACCATATAGTCTCTGTTGTAAATAATCAACTCTGCCTTTGTAGTGTGAAAGCAATCACAAACAAGATTTAAACCAATTGTTGTGGGTTGGGTTTGGCCCATGGGCTATAGTGTCCCAACTTCTGCTCTGTTCCATTACGTTTTATCAATTGTTTATTTCTGTGTATTTTATAGCTATTGATTTTAAAATTTTGATCTTATACTTAACAAACTTAACAAACTCTCTAATTGGTTCTAATGCCTTTTCATTTGATTTTACTGCATTTTCCAGAGAGGTGGTTATATGGTCTACAAATACTGACAAATTCCCCTCTTCCTTCCCAATAATTACACTTCCCATTTACTTCTCTTGCCTTGTTACATTGACTAGAACCTCCAGTACAATGTTATATAATTATGGTGAAAGCAATCATCTTTGTATTTTTAATTTCTTTTTTGAGAGAAAATATTTCAGATATTTTCACCACTAATCGTGATGTTTGCCATAGATTACTGACAGACGGGCTTTGAAAGATTAAGAAAGTTTTCTTCTACTCTGAGCCTGGTGAGGGCTTTAAGAATGTTGAATGAATGAAATGGGTAAAGATGGTCAAAAGGTACAAACGTCCAGTTATAAAATAATTAAGTCCTGGGGGTATAATGTACAGCATGGTGACTATAGTTGACAATACTGTATTGTAAATTTGAAAGTTGCTAAGAGAGTAGATCTTATAAGTTCTCATCACAAGAAAACAATTTGTAAGTATGTATGGTGATGGATGTTAACTAGACTTATTGTGGTGATCATTTTGTAATATACACATATATTGAATCATTATGTGGTACACCTGAAGCTAATATAATGTTATATGTCAATTACATCTTAAAAAAAAAGCATGTTGAATTTGATCAAATGCTTTTCCACCCTTAATTGAGATAATCTTATGTTTTTATTCATTTACTTTATTAATGTGGTGATTTACAATTACAGATTTCCTGATATTGAATTGTTCTTACATTTCTGGGGAAAAATTCTTCTTGGTGATAATGTATTAGTCTTTTAATATATTGATGCATTTGATATGCTAATGTATTCTTAAAATTTTGCATTTAAGTACTTAAATGAGATTGGCTTGCAGAATATTTTTTTGGTGTTATTCGGTTTTGGTATCGTGGTTATGCTAAATCTTCTGGAATGAACTGGGATGATTTCTGTATACTCTGGAAAATTTTGTATAGTTAGGTATTTTCTATTTGTTCAAAATTTTGTTATGACTGGCCCCCACAGTCTTAGGGGTTAGTGCCTATTTGAGGGGTAGTTGTTGACTATTATTTCAATTTCCTCCTCAATTATTCCATTCAGAATTTCTATCTCTACTTGAGTACATTTAGGTAAAATTATTTATTTTATCTAGATTTTAAAATTTATTGAATAAAGTTATTAGTATTCTCTTATAGTTTTAAAAGTCTTTTCCATATCTGTAATTAGGTATAATTTCTTCTTTTGCATATCATTTATTTTGCCTTTTCTCTTCATTGCAAGTACTGGAAAATTTCATATTTTATTGGTATTTTTAAAGACAGCTTAGACTGTACTGATCAAGTATATTCTTTTGTTCTGTTTTGGTTTTGCTGTCATGTATTTTGCTATTATTTACTATATCCAGAGAGAGATTATTTGAGTATATTATTTTTGAATTTTTTATTTTGATGGTCAGAATTTTAATTTTCAAGATATTTAATTAATTTTAAAGAGATACTTTATTTCTCTTTGGAAGCCTGTCCTGAGTGCCATTTAACTCTTACTTCGTCAGTTTGCTGAGTTTGATTCCTGTCTTGTGGTGTTGGTTTTCCATAAATACCTTGTGAACTTCGGAGGTGTCCTTATATCCAGGAGCGCATGCCTGTTGTGTTCCCGTGGCCCACCTGTGGTGCTTATGAAGGAGGGATGGGAGGTACTGAGTAGGGAGGGATTGGTGGTGTCGTGTTTTTCCGGGTGTGTAGGTTCCCGTCCTCCCTGGTGGTCAGTGTCGTCTGGGGGCCTTGCTGGATACACTAGACACAGCTTCGTCTTCTTGGCTTCCTTTTGGTCTGCCTTGGGCGAGGGAAGGGGCTGCCCAGTCTGGCTGCCCTGAGTGCTGTTCCTCAAATAACCCCCCTCTGAATGACCAGGCTCCACTCTTCCATCTAACACCTTTGAGTTTGGAGTTCCCTGGGACAGCTTTTCCCTTCAAAACAGTCTTTCTCTCCAGCAGTTTTCCTTTGATTTTGTTTCTGTCTATTTTTATTCTTCAAAATTTCTTCACCATTTCTGAAACACTAATATCACTTTTTATTGTTTTCCTGGGCTGTTATAGAGTCTTGATATTGTTTTATTTCATTGTATAGAATAATATGTAGCCACCTTCACTACTATACATGCAATTGTATTTTTAAATAGATTCATGTTTTATTAACTTCAAGCACCCAAATACATTTGAAATATGGTTGTATCTCTATATAACATATATCTTACATGTCGCATATGTAAGAGTTTTTCTACGTACAGAGAATATTTAGTTTCTCTGTGAATTCAAGGCTTCCCAGTGGTCTGTGGTCCACAGGTTGAGAATAATGAGCTACACAGCCAGGACAAATGGTGTGGCCACAGATTAGAGTACTAAGATACTTAAATATGGAAATGAACATAATCTACTTGTCACTGCCATTTTCTCTTCTGAGATTTATCAATGTAAAAATTAACTTTTGGATTTTAATGTGGATTATATAAATTTCCGTATGGGTGATGGTAAAAGTGATGATGGGTATGGATTAAGATAAGGAAAAATATGTTTCCTGACTTTGGATTTGGTTGTTTTAAGCCTGTTTGCATAATGAATGTTGAATATGATACCTCTGTCCGGGTTCCCAAGATCATCTCCAGGTTTGATTTGCTAGGAGGATTCACAGGATTCAGCAGACAGTTGTACTCACAGGTGTGGTTTATTATGGCACAAGTATACAAAGAAAAATCAGCAAAGGAAAAGGCTTTTGAGACAAAGTCTGGAGGAAACCAAACGCAAGCTTTCAAGGGTCCCCTCCCAGTGGAATCACACAGGATGCACTTATTCCTCCAGCAACAAGTTGTGACAACATTGGTGAGATGTTGTCTACCAGGGACACTCACTAGAGATTCAGTGCCCAAGGCTCTTATTGGGAGAACCTTCTGCCTAGAAGATACTGAATTTCCAGACTCCCAGAAGGAAAGCGGGTGTTCATCATAAACTATATTGTTTGCGCAAATGATTTAGGCGCAGGGAGTCACTCATCATTTAGGGAAAGTTTAAGATGAGTGTAAGGAACTGTTTACTATTCAAGTTCCCAGATGCCAGCCAAGGGCCAGCCTTGCTGGCAGGCCTTTCTAAGGAGAGCAGTCTCAGCCCTACTATGTGCTCTTTTGTCTCTGTAATACCTAACCTTTGCTTTTGAATAGAAGTGATGGAACAAATAATGTTGCTGACTAAATCTGCAGTAACCTTTTCCCCCCTTCTTTCTCCTACTCACAAGCCAAGGACATGTGGGGCTGTGCTGGCTTTCTTGGAAAATTGGCGTGTGAGAATTCTTATTTGTTTGCCATAATTTGGCCAAGTCATTGAATGACTGATAAATTCTCTCAAGAAATACCGTTGAGTGCCTATTATGTACTAGATGCTGTCATAGAGAAGGAGGAAGGGGATGTTTGTCTGACTGTCAAATGCTTCCACCTGACACAAGAGTGTGGGGTTCCCTCCACACTCATCTCTGGCCAACGCTTCCTCCCTCTCTTCTCACAGTTCCCATGTCTTCAACTTCACCCTGTAAGTGCTTCGGAAAACTGTCTCTAGCTCAAATCCTTCTCCCGTACCTAAAACCTGCATATCCTCTGAGTGCTGAATGTCTCTCCCATGGCCGTCTCACACTCAGCCTATTCAAGAATGAACTTGGCAGCCCCCCCTCCACCCTGCTCCTTCTCTTTATGTTTCATATTCTGGTTAATGGCATCTCCATCTATCCCACCAACAAAACTATCTGGAAGTAGTTTTTAATTCCTTTCTCTCTTCCCCTCTCTATGGTCTTGGTCACTGTAGCAGTTAGCTGTTGCTGTGTAACAAACCACCCCAAAAGTCAGTGGCTTAAAACAGCAATCATTGTTGTTACTGGGGGTCAGATGATATATTCTGGGCTTGGCTAAGATGGCTCTGTTTCTCCTCCTCCTCCTAGGTCAACAGAAACACACAAAGTCTCTCAAGGCCTTGTCTTGGAATGGTACAGTTACTTCTGCTTTACTCTATCAGCCAAGCAAGTCACGTGGCTGAACCCAAAGTCTGCCCATTCAGTGGGAAGAGCTGCAAAGGGTGTGGATACAGGAGGAGGTGAAGAATTGGCACCAATAATGCAATCAACCAGGGTCACCAAGTCCTATAGCTTTTACCTGTTACATATCACCTCCTGCTTCCTCACCTTTGCTGCAGTCCTTGTTCAGAACTCCTCAGCACTCTGCTGGTCTACTGCAACATCCTTCTCTGGGGTATTCTTGCTTTTAGACTCTCCATAGCACTCCTGAGTCATAGATCTATCTAGATGCAAATCAGAGTGAAAGTTGTCCTCAGGAGCAAGTCTGATTTGCATGCATCGCATTCCATGACTTGGACTTTTCCTGGTTCCTCAGCGCTGTTTCCTCTGCTCCCTTTATCCACCCTTTTCTTCAGCTTTGTCAGACTCTTGGTGTTCCCAGACATACTGTGAAGTTTCACCATCCTGCCTCTGCACAGGTTACTTCCTGTGTCTGGAACATTCTTCCCTTCTTGCTTGCCCCGTGACTCCCCCACATCCCTCACTGCTTGGTGGCATCTTCTTCCCTGAAGTTTTCCTAGACCTACCCAAGCTGAGGTGATCACTTCCCCTTAGTGTCACCACCATTCTGGAAACATATGGAATATATATATACACACACACATATAGAATTGTTTGTGTGCCGTTCCCCTTCTCTACACCTCGTGTGTCTTATTCAACATTGTATACTGAGTAAATGGCGCATAGTCTAACTTACAGCAAAAACTCAATATATTTTTTGATGAACGATAGATAAATGGAGGGATGGTTAATCGACTTCAGGTTCATAAGAAGGGGAAATTGAAGATTGCCTTAGGTACCTTTTGGGTGACATTAAATTAGAGCATTTATAAAATGAAATGGGAGTATATTCTAGTATTAATACTCAGTAATTCTAGTTGGACCTGTATGGTAATTCCTATTGAGTTTATTTTTCACTTTGAGAATCAGTTAATTTGGTGATTTTAATTTGGATGTCCTACTGGTCAATATAGATATTATTGTGGAGTTTAAATCTTTATAGATTAGTCTAAACATTGGATCTTAGGCTCCAGGTTGCAGCCTGTTTTTGTAAAGTTTTACTGGAACACAGCCACACCTGTTCTTTTACATATTGTCTATGGCTAATTTTGAGCTACAACAGTACAGTTGAGTAGTTACAACAGAGACAGTATGGCCTGCAAAACCTAAAATATTTACCATCTGGCCCTTTAAAGTTTGCCAGTTCCTGACTGGCAATAGGGCAGAGACATCCCTGATTGAACTGCAATGGGGCCTTCCCAAGGGGAGCTGATGGCTCACTGCTCTGTCAAGTCCTGTGCCCCCTCTTTTTATTTCATTTGGAAAAGATGCTGGGATTTTGCTGAGCATGGCTTGGAATTACAGTTAATAGCATATAAGATTCCTGGGATGTCCTTTGACAAACATTTATTAATCATCTACTGTGAACCAGGCACTCTGCTAAATGCTGGGGCTGCAGAGACCACGGGACTCCCAAAGCCGAGAACATAGCCCTTTGCTGCCGTATGCCAGGGCCAACCCTGCTGTCCAGCCCTGGACTGCCCGTGAACCTGGGAGTTGTTATTCGGGAAGGACTGGATTTTCAGTTGAGCCTTTTATTGACCTTGACGATCTCAGGCTCAGAACCACGTGATCTTAGGAGGGACACACGGGAGGATGGAAATTACCCCACTTGAACTGTTTGGTGAGATTCATCTGCCGAGAGTGGCAGGCTTATTTTCCCTGACAATTTTTCATGTTTCGTTTGGTTTTATTTCACTGTTTGGGAAAGATTTTCCCCTGATTTTTTTTTGTTTATTTTTATCTGCTGAGGTGTCAGCGGAAATACTAAACAGCATGAAAAGAATGTATACAGGGGCTTTGAGGACACTGAGGGCCTGGAAGAGCCATTTTGTTTCGATTTGTCCCCAACACCATCATCAGAGCCGACACAGTGCTGTCCTGAGGTTATAAACGTCATCCCGCCCAGAACTGGGCGGGATGGTCTTGCCCTCTGTGACCATCAAGGAACGCTCCCTCCGAGCTCCCCTGGGTCCTGGGTTCCTTATTAAGGGAATCAGAGTTTGGAGAGTGATGGAGCATCCCAGGATCCAGGGTGGAGAAGAGGCGAGACCCAGGAGTTCCCAATGCTGCCATCGAAGCTTGGAGAGGGGTTTTCAGTGGGGAATGCTGGAGCAGCCCAGCGACTGACTCAAGGAAGAGCGGTCAAGCTGAGACCAAAGGGGAGAAGGAAGGGCAGTGGGGCCAGCCCTGGAAACCTGAATGAAGAGGAAGCTCAGCGCTTGGGCTGGGTTTCCCCAATGCACTTGGTGGGAAGGAAATGAAGAGCTTATAGAACTTAAGTCAATGTTTCCCTGCTCCTGGAAATTCTGTATTGATCTGTATTAAGAGTGTGGGGGGCTCTTTTGTGATCCTGGGTGAGGTGGGGGGATGCTCCTTGATGTCCTCTCCTGGGACAGACTGGTAGATTTCGTTCCCAGTGTGCAGTTCTGTTGTGTCCGCTTAATGCTACTGGTGGGAAGAGTTCAGGCCTGGCCATCACGGGGACAATTGCAGAGCGTGTGGGCCCAAAGTCAAAAAGGCAGACGGCCCCTTCGGAGGACTCTCCCTGTGGTTTTTATACATTGTAGGTCTCACTTGTACATTTTGGTTTACTTCTGAATTGCTTCAGCCCCTTTAGTGGCCGTGGAAAATGACAGCTGTAGGGGATGTTTAATGGACTTTCAGTGTGAGGAAGTCTTGGGTATACGAGGCAGCCTGTAATTTAGGAGTCAAATAGAGGTGAGGGATGGGGTCATGATCTCGTGACGGGTTCTGAGAATATTCCAAGGCTCTTAAATGTCAGCGAGTCCACTGAGATCACTTGGTTGTGTTTATGTTAAATAGAATGTTGAGGAGCAGAAAAGAGGTGACTGGATATTGGGGAATTAGTGGCTGGAGCAGGGTGCCGGTTTGCAGACTAGCCAGGGAGGGAAAGAAACCACGAAGCAAAGCACACCTGGGTCCTGTTCTGTCTGGGGTGCTCCATGCAGGCCGGTTGCCCTTCTGAGCCTCTTTTTCCTTTTTTTTTGTGGGGAAGACCAGCCCTCAGCTAACATCCGTTGCCAATCCTCCTCTTTTTGCTGAGGAAGACTGGCCCTGGGCTAACATCCGTGCCCATCTTCCTCCACTTTATATGGGATGCCACCACGGCATGGCTGACAAGCAGTGCGTCTGCGGACTCCCGGGATCCGAACCCGCGAACCCCGGGCTGCCAAGCGCGAACTAAACCACTGCGCCACTGGGCGGCCCCCTGAGCCTCTTTTTCTTTAGCTGTATGTGGGGGATAATAATTGTCCCTACGTCCCACAGTTGTTATGAGGATTGAGAAAAAGCAGGCACGGGAAGCCATTAGCCTCGTGTCTGGCATGTAGTCCTTACAGTTTTCTGCAGACTCCGCTTCCTCCTGTTCCTACGACCATTACTGTTCCTCCTGCAGGCTCTTACCACGGGCGAGGCTGATGCAGTCCATTCAGGGCATGAAGCCATCGCTGGGAAAGGGAGGGTCATAGAACTCTGTTGGGGAGAGGGGTTGGGTCCTTTGCTGGGGCAGCTGGGGAGAGACCTGCCCAAGGAGAGAGGAATATAATGCCCATGCATTTTCATCTCGAGAGTCTAGATCAATCTGGGGCTCTGAGGCCATGGATGCCCTTCCTTTTCCTGTTAATCTGGGGGTTTGGCTTTCTCTCAGTAGATCACCTATGGGCCTATAAGCACTGAACAAGAGCAAAGGTAAGCTGTAAGAATGACTGCTGAACTGGGTGTGCGATTACACTTTTCTAATATGTCTCTGAATTTGCTACTAAGTCAGCAGCTGTCTGTCCTAAATGTGCCCCCCCCCCAAAAAATCCTAGCCTATAATACAGAAGTTGTTTTTGCTTTAGTCTAACTTTGCCTTTGAGACTTGTAATATTGTGTGGATTCACGTGTGGGGCACCCATTGAATCAGACGGACACTCGTGCCTTTGCCCCTTCTAGCTTGTTCTGAAAACAGCTGCCAGAGTGATTCTGTTAAAACTGAAATCAGATGAGAGCTCTTCTCTGGTCAAAATCAGTCTCCCTCTCCCCTCAGATGCTTCACCCCAACACCTCTCATTCCCGCCCCCCTTCATATTTTCTCGTGAGCACGGATCACTTTCTAACATTACACATTCTACACAATTACTTTAATGTATGTGCTAGTTTTCCACGGCCGCTGTAACAAATTAGCACAAACTCAGAAGTTTAAAAGAGTACACATTTATTATCTTACAGTCCTAGAAATAGAAAGTCTAAAATGGGCTAAAATCAAGGTGTCCATGCCCTTCCACTTCATGACCCTCTGGAGACTGACTCGAGTGTGTCCTGGTTTAAAACTCCCGGGGGAAAGACTCAGGTTAGTTCAGCCAAGCCAGTGGCTTGGCTCCCCCCGGGCCAGCTGTGAATCACCAGTCACCGGCGCCAGCGGATGCCTATATTTCCAGGACATCTTCATCCAAGGGGGTTCTGAACAGCACACCCCCTTCTAAGAGACTCTCCCCACAATTGGAATGGCCCCGTGCCCTGCATCTTCAGATGGGAGTGGTGCAGCCTTCTCCAGTCTGAGCAGGAGTGGCCTGTCTGGAGAGGTTTGCTGCCACTCGGGAGCATGACCTCTCGGTATTCTGCAGACATCTAGGTCAGAGCTCTCTGCGTGCAGGTTATGGGCACAAGTTCCCCAGAAGCGGCTGAAGTCAGGTCCCAGGCCGATCATTGTAAAAGCCAGATGTGTTTGGTCAACAGACGGCTTTTGCTACGAACTTCAGGTCCTAAGGAACTTACCGCTTGGGAACCAAGAAATTCTTTCAATTTGAAGAACTGAGACCAAATGCACAACTGTGCAAAATAACCAGCGATGCTGTCTGGAAGCGACCGCTTCTGCTAGCAAAACGGAAACCCTTCAGTGATCCAGGTGGTGCTGCTAAGAAGCAGCATTCTTTCCTTGTGCCCTCACGGTCATCAGGTTCCTTAAATCAACAGCTTGGGAAATTTACATTTCCTTCAGCATACTTTCAACCTCTGGGCCCAGTGATTTCTTCTGTAATTTTAGGAGAGTTTATTATACCATCTCCTTGGGGCCCCTTGGGAAGTCAACCCCTTCAGGTCTCAGTTTTCCCAGGGAGGGAAATGGGAAGTTGAATATGACGGCCCCTATGGCCGCCTCAGCCCAGATTTTCTGTGACTCTCTGACAAGAGTGCAGGTTTAGGTGAAGCAGGGCTGATGAGAAACTGTCCATGGCTTATGATGGTTGGGACCCTTTGCAGCGGGATCTGGGTCTCTCTTTCGTCTGTGTGCTCATGCCTCATGGCTTTTCAAATCATCCTGGAGCAGGCCCTGTGGGGGGCTGTTGCAGGGTCTCCTTCTTACTAGCCACCTTTCCCGGAGCATCTTGTGTTCATTTGGGTTCTCTGCTTTGGTGTTTAACTTGACCGATGTTGAGTAGCACAGAAGATGCAACCTGGGAGGGTGGAGAGAAGAGGAGGTCCAGAGGAGAAAAGGCCTTCTGGTGTGGCTGCAGGCCTCTGTCGTGGATGGGACCACCTCCAACTTGTTGGGATCTTGGAGGACCAAAATTATTTGTATATATCCTAAGAGTGAGAATGATCCAAAAATTACCAGAAAGCCCAGAAATAAAGTCAGAGTTCCGTAATTAGACAGGTCCTTAGAGTAATTGGTTTACCCTCTCCAACTAGGCTAGGAATTTCTGCTCCACCATCCCCAAGAGGTGGTCAGTGAACTTCTGCTTGCACAGCCCAAGTGACGGGGAGCTCGGTACATCCTGAAATAGTTCAGTACATTCTGGACTCTCCAATAGTATCAATTTGCTCCATCTACAGAGCTGAGATTGGTTCCCACTTGAGGATGAATCTAGGACCACCCGTTCAACCCCACAGAGATTTGCAGACTGTGTCACCCACTCACTGGAATCCTCTTGTCTCCAGGCTGAACAGCCCCAGAGCCGACACTGCTCTTTTAAGCATGTGGCTTCCAGTTCCCTCCTCATCTCGGAGGGCTTTTGTAGAACTCTAATCTTCAGTCATGCCCTGACTCACACAAAATGAGCAGTTGGGAGCTTCTCCCTAAATCTGAGATGCCTTTAGAAAGACCGTTCACTCACGGGTACTTGCCAGGGAGGGCAAGTGTGTGTTTGAGTCACCTGGGTTCTGTGCGGGGGCGTCCAGGTCGAATAACCTGTTCGGAATG
This sequence comes from Tapirus indicus, assembly GCA_031878705.1. Classification (NCBI taxonomy): domain Eukaryota; kingdom Metazoa; phylum Chordata; class Mammalia; order Perissodactyla; family Tapiridae; genus Tapirus; species Tapirus indicus. The sequence continues at coordinate 12,571,433 of CM062932.1, forward strand.
GTCTGGCCTGGATCTGAACCTCTGGGCCAGAACTAATGCCCCGTTTGCTGTCATCTCCTTCCAGGGCCCTTCTTCTAGACTCAGAGCAAAAACAACCCCCAAAGATAATGTGCTTCAACCTCTGTTTCCGTTTTACACGTGGGGAAGACTGAGTCCCAGGGAGGGAACAAGTTTGGCCGATGTCATCCAGTGGAAGAAAACACTGGAACCCAGACTTGTGCTTCTCAAGTTCAGTGATATTGCACTGCATCTGAAATAGAAACGCCGAAGATCCCTACGTGTCTTCGTTCCCATGGTCCTCAGAGAGGCTTGTCCCCTGGAAATTACCTCTTCTTCCCATTGTCTGTGGTTCCCCCATGCTGATCCTGTGTCTCTGCTCTGAGCTCCGGGGGCACTGCCCCCCGCCTTGAACGTCCCCATCCCCCCCCCCCCCCCCCCGCCCCGCCAACTCTGGAACTCTGGAATTCAGCACTTTCCTAATTCATGACCCCCCAGGGCTTATCACCACACAGGTACAATTTAAAGAAAATCTGTTAACATTCGAGCAAGTTTGCTAAACAAGGAACTCTTTCAGGGTGACTACTTATTGCTATTTATGATGACAGATTATCTTTCTGATTTCCCCCAGCACATGTCTCCCGAGGAAATTAGATACAGTACTTTCCCTAAGCAGGGCCAGGAGAAAATGTTTCTATAAATACTTAACAACTTGTCAGGGGAGATTACAAATATTGGCACGTCCTTCACAATGTCATGTCGGTTATTGAAACTGTTCTAAGAAATCATGATGGCTTCTTTTCCTCCTGTTTGAGGGTAATGCTACATCTTCTGAGGCCAGAGGAGGTGCTTCTAAAGGGGGAAGCTCTGGGACCAGACTCAAGGCCGGGATCCCAGCATCCCCCAGCATCCGTCTCCCTACAAGGCTACCGAGAGCATGAACTTTGGGGTCAGAAGTCTGGGTCCACTGGCTTCACTGTTTCCCAGCAAAGGGACCTCGGCAAATCCCTGAGCTTCTCAGTGCCTGTGTTTTCTCTTCTGAATGATGACGATATTAAGATTCAGTTCAAGATGTTGCAAAGAGTAAGTGAGGTGATGTGTACAAATCCCCTGACGTGTGGTGAGTGATCCGCAAGTACAGATCTTGTTCTCTCGTCTTTCCAGTCCATTGAGAAGACCTCTCATCAGCAGACATGGATTGCTCTAAACCCCACTGTATTCTGACTTCCCTCCCTGCTTGGGAGAAATTTGGCAACAATGAGACTGATGAATGCAGTTAATAAAACCTAACATTTCTCCATCGCTTACAATGTGTCAAGAATTGTTCTAAGGGCGTCACGTGGATTCAATCATTTAATCCCTTATGAGGGAGGTACTAGTAGCGTCCCTTATTTACAGAGGAGGAAACTGAGGCAGAATAATGTGCTCAAGGCCACACGGGTGGAAGAGATAGAGCTGAGATAAGCCTCGGGCACTAAACTACCCAGCTGCGCGGTCTCCGAAGAAGGGCTGCTTCTCATTTCTAGTAACCTCTCTTCAGTGCCTTTAAGGATTTTCTCTTTATCCTATATGTTCTGCGTTTTACCATCATGGCTCCAGGTATGGATTTTTTAATTTATCCTGCTTAACACTTGGTAGAATTTTTAGACCTGGGACTCACGGCTTATTTAAGTTCTGTGAAATTCTCGGCTCTTATCTCTTCTCTGTTATCTCTGTGTATCCTTCTGGAACCCCTATCAGACCTACACTGGAGCTTTTAGAGTTGCTTTTCATGTCTCTCAACTTTTCTTTCATGATTTTTTAATCTCTTATCTCCTTTTGGCTGTGTTCTGTTTGATCTTTTCATTCCCAATTTCGCTTTTCCGCTACGTCCAGCGTTCTGGTCAGTTTCTCGATTGAGTTTTAAAATCTCGTTAACTCGGTTTCATTTCTAAGATCTCTAATTGGTTCTTTTCATAACCTCCTCCTCTGTATTACATCACTTTATTTCTTGTGTCCTGGTTGCGGCTCCCTTCTTGACCTCTTTAAGTCTATTACCACGCTTGTTACGTCTGTCGGCTTTCTGGAGGGTTCTGTTTGATCGCTTTTCTCTCAACTGAAGTGATTTCATTTGTGGAGTTTGTTGTTAGTCCTTCGTGGTGGCGATTATCCTCAGCCACTTTTTGCCTCCTGATTTTGAGTCCACCTGTTGGATCCTGAGCTGGGCTGCTCTCCGGTGAGCTCCCTCTGCAGCCCCCGCCCCGTCTAGGTCCTGCCCTCTTGGCAACCAAGTGCAATCATGGGTGGACAGGAAGTGGGTTTCCCATCCTCGGCTTCCACTGGGAGCCACGCTCCTGGCCTGCAGCCGGGGCTGGGCTGTGTGATTTTAGCTTCCACTTAACACCGCTAGGCTCCTTGCATTCCCATGTTTCTTTGAGGAGTCTTGCTTTAAAAACTACAGAGATATCTCTCTCTTATTTTTTATTATGCATGTGTTTTTCCTCCACACTAGGAGTTTGGGGCAGAAAATAGAAGTTTTAGCATCGTCTTGGTCCACCATCTGAACCAGAAACCCTCCCTCATTATTATTCTTTGTTAAAATGAAACAATTGGTATATGCAAAAGAGTATGTATAATATAGGCTATAAAGCATAATAATAAATGATAATAAAACATACACCTGTGAGCCACACCCCTGCTTAAGTATCAGAACATGACCAGTGCTGTTGAAGCCACGTATGCTCCTTCCTGATCTCATCTCTTTGCCTCCCCCGTCCCCAGGTGACTACTCTTGGGTACTTTCTGTTTATCTTTCTCTTGCTTCACGTCTCCGTTATTTTTCACTAATTTCTTTTATGCAGGGAAGTGTCATAACATTGATGCTTTAGAATTGTGCTATGAAGCCACAAAAATAATTAAAACACATTAGCACATAAATGGACCAACAAATCAATGGAACGGCATAGAGAACTGAGAACAGACTCAAGTCTGTAAGGAAATGTTTTAGACAATAAAGGAGGTATTCTAAATCAAGGGCAAAAACGATGATCTATTCAATAAATTGGTGTTGGGCAATTTGTTGTCTATTTGGAACAAAATAAATCTTAGATCCTTATCTCACACCTTACATAAAAATAAATCCCTAATGGATAAAAAAATTCTAAATTAAAAAAAAGACCCAAATCACAATAAAACTAAGAGAAAATTTAGGAGAATAATTTTATAACCTTGGAGTGGAAATGCCTGTCTCAGCAATACCCAAACCTCAAAGCTATGAAGGAAGAGATTTATACAGTTAACTACAGAAACATTTAAACCTTTGATGCAGCAAAAGACACAAATGAAATCCAAAGACAAACACCAGAATGAGAGAGACTATTTGCAACTCGTGTAATGGATTAAAACACACCTATGTGTATTTATATATATTTTAATTTTTAAACAGATATAATAGATTAAAAAGTTACTATGTCATAAAAAACAGAAGTTACCTGCAGTCCTGCCCCTTACAAAGCACCTCTATTTAGATTTTAGTATGTAGTGTTTCAGACTTTTCTCCCTCTTATGCGGTTTTTTTTTTTTTGCTTATGCACATTGCTTCCATATCTGGGATTATGCTGTGCAGATTATTTTTCTATGACTTTTTTACTTGATATAGTGTGAATGTTTTCTTGTGTAAGTAAACACATGCAAATTATAATTTCTTCTGCAAAAATCATAATGTCTATGTTATCCATTGTAGAAAGGGGCTAAAACTTGTTTAATATTTAACTTTTTTTTTAAGGAAGAGTGGCCGTGAGCTAACATCTGTTGCCAATCTTCCTACTTTTCTTCCTCCCCCCAAAGCCCCAGTATATAGTTGTATATCCTAGTTGTAGGTCCTTCTAGTTCTTCCACGTGGAATGCCTCCTCAGCATGGCTTGCTGAATGGTGAGTAGGTCCACGCCCAGGATCTGAACCTGAGAACCCTAGGCCACTGAAGCAGAGTGTGCGAACTTAACTGCTACCCCACCAGGCTGGCCCCCTTAATTAATTTTTAAAAGTTAGTATGCCTAATAGATGGGGGACTCCTACAGATTGTAAGTAAAACACACACAATGGGACAAAGGATATGAATAGGTCATCAATTCACAGAAGATTGAGGAAGACAAACAGCAATGGTCAAAAAACATAAAAATGCCAGTTGATCTCACTAACAATTAAAAACATGCAAATAAAACATTTTTGACTTATGTCACTGAGAAAAATTACAAAGGTAGATAACACTTAGGCTTGGCAAGGATGTAGGGAGTGGACAGGCTTATTACATCTTAGTAAGTTGATATGGTATTTGCCAGGCAGCTTGGCAGTAACTATAAAAATTTAAAAAAAAATAAACAGTCACGCCTGGGCTCTGACTCAGCAGTCACACTGAAATCACAGCCTGAGAGAGAGATGCTCGCCACAGCGCCATAGAGGACAGAGGAGAAGGTGGAATATGGGGTGCTGGGAGAGATTTCTCCTCGGGATTGAGTATACTGAAAAAAGAAAATGCACTTGGAGTATGAGTTTTTTTTTTTATTTTTACCTTTTGTACATTTTTATTTTTCCTAGTAAATACATTGCTAACATAATCAGAAAGTAAACACTTTTAAGGAAAGATGTGTTGATGGGAAATAAGTTAGTGTTTGAGATGCTTATGCACTCAGTATGTGTCCCCCATAAAAACAATGGCAATGACGAAAAGAACACCCCCCCCCAAAAAAAACCAAATCACAAAACTACATAAGAGACAAACAGTGGCCATCTCATTATGCTCAGAAAAAATCCCCCAGTTCCTTAGAATGAGAGGCAAAGCCCTTAGGGCTCAGGGTCTGCAGCCTTCTCTAGCTTCCCACTTTACCGTCTCACACCCGCGGAGCACTCAGGTCAAAGCAACACCCAGCAGTTCCCTGGGCGTGAAATATTCTTTATTGGCGGGGCTCAGGCACATGCTCTCGCTGCCACCTGAGGGGCTACTCCTTCCAAGCTGCCCGCCCCACCAGGTCGTCACGCCTGGAGAGCAGACACTGGCCTGGTCCGTCAGTGTGTTCTCAGGATCCGGCACAGGGGCTCGCCCACAGCAGACATGGTAAATACGTGCTGAGCGAACGAACGGATAAATGAACGAACGCGTGAAGCTAGGGCCCAGAGACGGACCCAAGACCCCAGCGCGGCCCTGGTAGAGGCCTGTGCTGTGTCCCCCACATCAGATCCCTGCTACTTCAGGGTTACTGTGGGGAGAAAGCGCTGAGAATGCAGGAGAGGCTTTTGAGAGCGGAAAACTGGGCGTGCGAGTTCACCGCGTCTTACCTGCTGCTGGGTCCCCTGATGTCGCGAAAGCCCCGCCTGCCAGTGCCCCGGGCCGCGGAGCACCCCTCCTCTAAAGAAGCCTGTCCTGCTGGAGGTCCTAATTAGACACAGGACAGGACAGAGTCTGCAGGATGTCTTTGAGAGGGGAGAGAGCTGGGACAAGGGAAAACCCGGCCATTTATCAAATGTACACAGATGCATTGCTCAGTGGATTTGGGGGCCACATTAATAAATCACTTTTTTATTTGAAAGCGGCTCCAGCTGCACAGCAGAGCCGCCTGAGTCGTCTCTCTGTCCAGGACTTGGCTTCCAGAGGGCCCTTCCAATGAGCCCAGTGATTTTTAGCTATAATTAAAATCATAACATACGGTGTCAAGGACCCCATTTTTGCTAACTGATGTGCAAGCAGTTTTTAAAAAAATTATTAAATTGACTATAAAAACTTTCTAATTTGGGGGTAGAGTGTTCAAGGAGACAGCCACCCTAACATTCATGCCAGATGACAGGTAGTCAATGAGGAGAGAAGAAAAACCCACGCTGGCTCTGTCGATCCCTCTGCTCTCGCCGCACTAAATTACAGAATTAATAGGCTCTTAGAAAAGACTGACACACAGTTACTGTGAGAAAGACAATTAAATGTGGAAACCCACTTTTCTCACCGCATTTAATTTTAATGGGAGGCTCTGAGATTCAATAAATCTCTTTCTCATTTCTTCTCCATTTTCCCATAAGTTCCTCAGAGAAGCACCTAGAACGTTTAAGAGGCTTCTCCCTTTTGATCCTCTGAAACTGCTCATTAAGGTTATGTTTTCTTCCAGAAAGTTTCTTTTGAGATCAAGGAGAATTATAAATCCCTGCATATCTCAGTCGCTTCCTGGACGGTCTTCCTGTTTCCATCTTTACCTCTTCCAATCTAGGTGAGATTCATTCATTCATTCACTTGTTTGTACACTTGACAAACAGTCCTTCAATCTTGCTTCTCCAGGCACTAATGAGATTAGTTGGTCTGATCTCGCTCCAGTTCAGTCTAAGGGAGAGACAGATAGATGTAAGTAGGTGTTTACACACCTGGGATAAGAGCCTCAGAGATGGACATAGAAGTTGCTGGAGCACCCAGAGGAAGAACGAGTTCATACACAGGTGCCCTCTCACCTCCCTGCACCCACACCGTCCAGCACCGCGACCTCTGTCTGCAGGTGCTCAGTGCTCACTTGGTGGGAAATAGGCACTTGCTAAATGTGTCCCGAATTGACTCAACTTGTTAGCCTTTCAGTTGAGTCTTTCTAAGGTTTTGCATCCAACTCAAATTAGGCTGCAGTCTGCCCAAGATGCTCTCATGATTAATTGCGAAGAAAAATCCTTTTTGAGGGGAAGAGGAGGAATTTTTTTTAAAATCCTGCTTTTCCCCCAGCCTCAGCTGTTCGGCAGTCAAGCATTTGTCATATTTTAGCCCTTTAACCATGAGTCATTTCTGACTAATACCCAGCAGGCAGAATGGGGTACGATTTCCAAGGTGATAAATGCTTCCCTTCTTATCTTTTGATATCTGGAAGTAGAAAATTTCAAGGAAAAAGGGTTTTACACCAAGACGACCATAAATCTCATTGTGTTCACAACAGAAGGCTGACCAGAAGAGTTTATTAAATCCGTAAAGGATTTGATGTATATCAAACTGTTACATAAAGTCAATACTTTGGAGAGAAGCAGACGATAAATACTCAGCAAGAGGCAATATTTCTATCAGGGAGAAGGCAATCGCATAAAGATTAGGGGAGCAATTTCAATATTGCACATCTCTCTGCAGTAAGAAGACACGTCTTGTTTTCCAGAATGATCACGGGGAGGGAGCGGGGGCGGGGCAGGCAGCCCTCTGGACTTGGCTAATCTCACCATCAAGTCTGAACTAGGTGTTATGGACTCAATGTGTCCCCCCCAAATTCATATGTTGAAGCCTGACCCCCACTGTGGCTGTATTTGGAGATGGGCCTCTAAGGAAGTAATTAAGGTTGAATAAAGTCATAAGGGTGGGGCCCTGATCCCATAGGATTGGTGTCCTTATAAGGAGAGACACCAGAGAGCTAGCTGTCCCTGGCCCCCCACCCCCACCCAAAGTAGAGGTCACGTGAGCACACAGTGAGATGATACCCATCTTCAAGCCAGGGAATGAGGTCTCACCAGAAACTGACCATTCTGGCACCCTGGTCTTAGACTTCCAGCCTCCAAAATGTGAGCAAATAAATGTCCATTGTTCAGGCCATTGTCCATTGTTCATATCCATCTGGTATGTCGTTATGGTGGCCCAAGCTGATGAAGACACAGGCTTTCTCCTCTCGGGAAGGCGCTCCCACTTTCAAATGGTAAGATACTTGCTTTCCTCAGCATCTAAAGGCCACAGTGCAGACTGGAAACTCCGAAAGGAAATTCACAACTCTCCCCAAATTGTGTTGTTATCTAAATATGCGCAATTGCTATACTCTTATGTGCTTTTCAGTCATCATCTCATTTAAGTAATTTCTTGAGTGAATCCTCACATCAATCTTTAAAGTAAGCAGTCATGAAACCCCCATTTTGTGTCTGGAAACCCTGAAGGTCAGAGAAGTCCAGTAACTTGCCTAACACTACACAGGTGATAGCTGGGATAGCCAGGATGGAATTCAGTTTTGACGTTTTCCATCATGGTCTGACCATTCTGCTATTCTGGATCCTAAAGTCATCATTCTCCCTTCAGTGAGATGTCTGAGACTTGGAGTTATGTCTACAAAGACCAATAATCCTGAAGGGAAATAGAAAATTTAATTAACTATCTAGATATGTTGTCTACACAACACTAATTATCTGGATACTTAGACATATCCAAACAGTTCACTGTAATTTTCCAATGTCACCCAGATGGTGCTCAGTGGGACTGAACGCTCTTTGAGGGGATAGAACATTTCTTTTCTTTCCCTTCCTTCCGTTTCCCCTGCCCACTTCCTTTTAATCAGTGTACTCCCCTTCCCTGCATAATGTGTGTAGGAAAATAGATGAAGGGAGGAATCCCGAGTGGACCACAGTGAAAGCGTGAATGTTGAGGGACCACTGCTGAGCAAGTGAGAGCTTGGCTTCTGTGAATGGTTGCTTCCTCTTGCTTTTGTGCATCCATATTCCATCTTTCCAACCGGTCTACAAGTGACTTGAGGGCAGGGCCATGGCTTTGTGTCCCATCTCCTCCTCCCCCCGGATGCTCAGTGAGGGGATGCTCTTGGCAAGGCAGCCCCCCTTCCTGATGCTCCTTTCAAGGCCACTACCTCATAGACAAGGCTGGCAGACCCACGATTGGAACACACCATCCTTTCAAGTTTGGAAGCTCTTTGCTGCTTCCAAGTCCCCCCCGGGGAACGGCTATAACTGTTCCTCCCTGGAATCACACTGTCCCCACCCAGGTCAATGCCAGGCAGTGGAGCCCAGGAACTCACTGAGGGCCACAGGCCTCTCCTCTCCTTCCCTCGACTCAGGAGAATCTTTCTAATCTGCATGAGGAACGCTGCTAGTCTCCAATTCTCCAAAACACTGTCTTTACCAGCAAAGCCCATCTTCTCATTCTTCTGTCCCATCTGTGAGCCCGCAAAGTCCTCCACTGGGCTTAGAAAACCCAAACCAGAAGGTGTACAGGTCTTTCTGCTTTTGCCCTGCCATATACTTCCCTGAAGGTCATAATCCCAGAGTTGGATTCTTAGTTGAACAGGAAGGAATTGAGAAAATATAGGAAGCAAAACAATTAAAGCCTTAAAATATTCTACAGGCACGCGTACGTGAATACACGCATATATGAGTGTGAATGGGAAGAGTGTGTCTGCATGGCTCTGAGTGTGTATGTGCATGTGAGTGTTTGCATGTTTGGTATGTGATGCGAAGGTGGATGTGTCCATTGACAAGGGCCCTGGCCTGTGGTCACTTCTTGTTTGTCCTTGAATTCTTCCCTCCTCTCTCCCATACCAGCTCAGACTCAGGGGCCCTGGGACAATCCCCTGGTCTAAGGAAGGGACCAGTGAGTGAGACCCACTGGCAGGGGTGTGGGGGCCGTGGGCTCCTGGTTTAGATCCTGCTCTCTGCACTGCTCTTCGTGAGGTTGCCCCGCCCTGACCCCCATCACCTGACCTTCTGGGATGCTTCCTCATGCCCCATCCCCAGTGCAATTTCTGTTTCTGGGAACGATAATTCAAAATGAAAGTGTCTGGCTGGGCTCCAGGGTGGCCACAGGGCAGCCTCAAGCTCAGAGTGGGCAGCGAGGCCCCTGACTTGAAGGTGTCAGAGGTCCTACACCGTCTGCGTGGTCACTGCCACAGGCCTCTCTAGAGGTCAGGTTGGAGGTGGAGCAGAGTCCTCAGCCACAGAAGCTCTTAGAACCCACATTCCCCAGGCCCATCCAGAGCTCTCAGGACCCAGGAATCTGATGAACAAGTTCTCCAGGTGACCTGATGTGTCCTTGATTAAGAGCCACCATATGGAGACACCATCAGCCTGACCCGCTGTCTGCGGCCCTGAGGCTTGCCTCAGCCACCTTGGGGTAAGGGGATGACTTGTCACCTTGACCAATCCCTGTCGTTGATGATGGACCTGACCCGACCAGCTTGTCTCCTTCCCTCAACCCATGGGGCCACTTGTTTTAGGCCTCATCCTTCCCACCACCAAAAGGTCAGAGTTCTTGGGCTCTCTCTTCTTTGCCATAAAATACTCGTTCCTGGAAGCCCGTGCAGAGCAATTTGGAGCCCAGGGAAGGCTGCCTGTGAGGGGAACAGGGAACCCAGCTGGCCCCATGGGGGACGGGCGGGAGCGGTGGGCACAGCAGCCCCAGGCTTGGCCCTGAGCGTCCTTGGCTTAGACTGATGACCGTGTGCGCATGTCCAGAGCAAGACCTGTCTCCCAGATGGTCCCTCTGATGGAAGGAGGAAGTGGAAGGGTCGCTTATTACCCTGAGTTGGGAGCACAGTGGAATGAATACAATTAACCCTGGGGTATGAATCCTGAAAATTCAGGCTGGGGAGAAGCCGTCCTGCCAATGAGAACTCACCCAACCCCCAGGGGCCAGGCTTGTCTTGTGCGATGCCCAGCTGACCCCCTAGCTGACCTGCCCATCCCCTTTACTCTCCAGTTGGGCGAGGCCCTGCCATTTCCAGGCAGAGTCACAGGGCCAGCCTCGGCCTCTCTCATCTTACAAGGACCGCAGAGAGAGAAGGGCCCTGTCCACGTCATCCTCCCAGCAGTGGGGTTGGGACTGCTGATCCTCACGCCCTTCCTGCTCATGTGAAGGAAGGATTTGGCCCAATCTCTCTGTAAACCCCTGGGTGGGTCTGGCTGGGCTTTCCCAAAAGTCTCCTTTTTGTCCTCAGAAGCAGGAGTTGACTGTCTACGGGGGAGAGGGGCTGGGTCCAGACTCCATCTTTCATCTTTCATGGGAAGGCCGACATGCCTTCCCATCACAGTTTGGGCTCCATTTGTCAGTTAGTGCCCTCTCTCCTGAAGCCCCCCTCTTGTAGTCCTAACACCGGACTCTGTGAAAAGCACAAGGGGATTAACGGAGAATGACCAGACCCCAGCAAGGGATGGAAGCTGAGCCTGGGTGTAACCGACCGGAGGGACTCACAGGACGCATCTTATAATGCCCACTACCAGACCATGCTAGTTGACACCTGTCCACTCTTCCCTTTTCACCATTCATCCTGCCCCCCATTCCCTTTGGGGGCCTGCACGGACGTCTTCCCACACCATCACTGTTAGAATGTTAACTTCTAAAGCCAAATGTTTGTATCAATGCTGACACACTGTAGGTGTCATTGAAAAAGACTTTTATTTTATTTTTTCCAAATAGGTACACTTAGATGCAAAATTCTAAAAGTTTACAAGGGGTCAGAGCAGAAAGTGTCACTCCCACCTGTATCTCTCTGGTCCCTGAGCAGTCACTGCCAACAGTTTCGTGTGTCTACTTCCAAAGGATTCTATCCATTTACAACTTTCAGCCACATACAATTTCCACGATTGGACAGTTTTTGACTTAAAAAAATCTGGCAATTTCATATGGATTGAAAGAATACAAGCATATTTTTATATACTTGAATCACAATAATCTGAATCATAGGTTTTTAATACCAATGGCAAGACCGATTGTTAGTCTTTCTGGTTAGGGAAACGTGTTTCCTTTCAAACTTATTCCTTGTTCCTCTTCTGCTCTTTTCTCCATCACTGGTGAGTGGGGGTGGGGGTGACTGGCCCTGCAAACAGTCCCGGCTCTCTGGCCACCTGGCTTCCATTGATTTGGCCACTTCCCACCAGTGAGGTGAGAGATGAGAGGGCAGGAGGGGAGAAGCCGGGGCATTCCTGTATTCCACCTTCACTTCCCATCTCGGGAGCATCGCTGGCCATGTCCGCATCCCCTCTGTGGTCCAGACCCTGCCAGGCAGCTTGCACGGTGTTGCCAGCTCCCATGGGAGCCCCAGTTGCAAGGCTCTTTCAGGGTTCCAGCTCCTGCTGGGGATCCTGGCTCCTGGGATTTGGATCAACACCGCCCGTCCACAACCCTGTGACCCTTGGGGGATGAGAAGCTCCCCGAGGTCGCTGATCTCTGGGCTGCCTCCCTTCTCCTGTTTGCTTTTTCAGGTTTTCTAACATCTTCGTAACAGGTTCCTTATATCACACTCCTTTTAAACAGGGATTCTGTTTTCTTTACTGGCCCTCCACTCTCTGATGGCTCAGAATTTACACTCTGAGTGCAGAGTCCCCATCAACTTGACTTCTCACAGGGATGGCACCCAGTGACTCTAGCCCCAAATCCTGACTCCCTCACTCTCGCTCACACAAGAAATCAGCCAGTCCTGGTTGAATTTCCTCTGCAATGTTTCTTGAACCTGTGCCCTTCTCTCCACCCCCAAAGTCACACCTTCATCAAGCCTCATCTCATCTCTCCCTCCTGGCTCAGAGCTTCCGCTCCTGGTCCTCACAGCCCACTTTCCACCTGATAGCCGGAGGGAGTCTTCTAACATGAGACCTGTTCAGGCCACGTGCCTGCTTAAAATATATCCACGGCTTCCCATTGTCCTTCTAATGATGTCCAAAGCCCCCTCCGTGCTGTGGTCCTGCTTGACCATCAGGTCTCATCTGGTGCCTCTCCTCCTTTGCCACCCTCTGTCCAGTGAGAACCAGACATTTAGAAAAGCTACAAGTTCCCAGTTTGCATTGGCTGTCTCTTGTCTTGAGGCCTTTAACATTTCTCTCCCTCCTCCCCCACTCCATCTCCCTCATAAACTGCTTGATTCCTACTCATCCTTCAGGTCTCATCTGAGCTGTCACTTCCTCCAGGAAGCCTTCCTGGATCTGCCAAGACTGGTCGGGGGCCTCTCCTTTGTACTCTACAGCCTCCTGTGCTCCCCGTGATCTCATTGCTTCTACTCTTGTCACAATGCTCTCTGGACTGTAAGCCCCACAAGAGCAGGGGCTGTGCTGGGATCATCTGTAAGTCAGTTCTCTGTGCGTGCCTAGTGCCTGGCACACAGTGGGGGCTCAAAGGGTTGTGTCCTTGCCTGTGGAGTCCATGCATCAGTGACCCTGAAGAAGCACTGGATGATAGCTCCCTCAGTGGGTTGGGCTACAGCGAACCCCTGGCCCAGGTGTGGAGGGAGCCTCCTTCCATTTGGCTAAAAAATGCTCCTGCTCGCCTGTGTGAGCCCCGGGAGGGACACCGAGTGGATTGCCCTCCGCCCCTCTCTTAGGAAGCACTGGTCTATTTTTTGAAGGAAATCCTCCTTTGGACGTGTAGTTGGGCGATGCGGAGATTTGGAACACACTGGCCTGACCTCACAGTGAGCTGCCAGGTGGTTCAGAGGCTGGACACGCTGTTAATGCGGCAGAGCCACAGGGTCAATCGTGACCTGGAAGAGGGGACTGTCAGCAAACGAAGCAAAACAAAACGGCGCTCTCTCCCGGACAGACCTGGCTGTGGCCCTAGACTGGCCCCAACTCCTGCCACAGCCTGAGTGCCCAAAGATCCAGATCCCTCGTTCCTCCTGCATCACTGCCAGCTCTAAGGGCTAGACGACTGCATGGCTGCTGCCACCAATTGAGCAGACAGGGGACTGGAAATACACAGAGAGTTCTGAGATTCCCCTGGAGTTACTGAACTGGCACTGGAACACAGACATGGGCATCGGTTGGCATGTGCCCATTGCATGGACTGGTAAGTTGAGGTTAATTAACTCAACAAACAGGTATTAGGTCCTTGTTAGACTTCACGATCTGTGCTGTGTGCAGCCAGCAGATAGAGTGGTTCCAATTGTCAGGGAGCCCACCACGGGGTTGGAGAGCAGGACAGGGAAATAAATAAGAGTCATAGCTGTGGGATAGTGGAAGACCTCTCAAGTGGCCCTTTGAAGGGCAGAAGGTCAGGATGGACTTGCTCCCATGTCCATCGTGCACAGTTGCAGGGGAGAGGCGTTCATGTGCCTGGATGAAGAGGAGGGGCCACTTCAGGCAGTGATGCATCTTCGGAGGGAGCCTGGATGTAGAGCATGCGGGTCACAGAGCAGGGTCGTCGTGAAGTCGAGTTTCTCCCTGAGTGTCTGACCACACAAGGCCCCCGTCTGCTTCACCCTCCTGAGACCCTCTTGGGGATGGAGCCTTCTTGGTGAAGAACAGTGGCCCTGCCTCCTGTCTGCACATCAGGGCAGATGGGACTCAGAAGGGCAGGCAGGATATTGAGGTCACGGATTCTGCATTTGCATTTACGGTATTGTGATCTTTAAAATATAAGATAGATCTCGTGTGCAGTGTTCTTACCACCAAAAAAAAAAAAAAAAAGAAAAAGAAAAAGAAAAAAAATCCCAGACCAAAAAAACCCACAAAAGAACACAGGGCATTTTTGGAGGTGATGGACATGTTTAATACTTTCACTGAGGTGACATTATCACAGGTGGATGCATATGTCCAGACCCTGCCAGTTTGGGGGATGTGTGCTTCCCTGGGGACGAGGGTATTTTTGCCTCCAACTAGCAACAAAATTCTTAGGCTTCAGCTGGTTGGACCAACTTAGGGGACAGAATCTCTAAGGGGATGAGGGCACACGGATTAGTTTAGGGCTGGCCCCGTGGCCCTGGTCGGGGAGAGATCGGGAGCTGGGGGGGGAGTCAGCATCCTCTGGCGCACCCAGGATGTGTGGGGGACAGCAGATGGCTGCCTGAAAATCCCGTGTTGTTAACCAAGAGAAGGGAGAATCGTGCTGGGAATCCCCAGGCAGCAAGTGTCCAAAATAGAGACTACCCTCTTTGCAGAAATGTCGCTCACGTGCCAAACCCAGAGACGGATGGTAAAGAAACCAGACCGGGATGGCAGACATCATCCAGTCCAACACCCTCATTTTACAGATGGGACAATAAAGGGTCAGAGAGGGGTCGAAAGGGCCCTGAATTGCACAATAGCTCATGGCAGAGCTGGGGCTCAGGCTGGTTCTCCTGAGACTCACTGAAGCATGTCGCCCACGATAGTAAATGGGTAAGAGAGAAGGAAGGAGGAGAAGGGAGGGGATGCGCTCTCAGATTTCTTGCTTTTCTCCCCTTCGGAGGGCTACCAACTCTTGAGCACTGTTGCCCATGAGGCAAGGCCAGAGCAGTCGTTTGTGCTTGCTCTGAAATTTGCCTTGTGGAGTCAGAGTGTAAGGAGCAGAGAACAAGAGTGAAAAAACCAACACCCCAACTAGTAAATAGGCTAAACACATGAGCAGACATTTCACTGAAGACACACAGATGGTAAATAGACCCACGAAAAGATGTTCAACACCATTAGCTATTAGGCGAATGCCAATTGAAACCACAATGAGATACCACGACACACCTATCAGAACGGCTGAAATAAAAAAACAGTGGTAACACCAAATGCTGGAGAGGATGCTGAGAAACTGGATCATTCAATACATTGCTGGTGGGAATGTAAAATGGTGCAGCTGTTACAAGAAACAGTTTGACCGTTTCTTAAACAACTAGACATGCAACCGTCATACAAGCCAGCAAAGTGCACTCCTAGGTGTTTATCCTTGAGAAATGAAAATTTAAGCTCACACAAAACTCTGTACACAAATTTTCATGGTAGCTTATTTGTAGTGGTTGAAAACTGGAGTCTGCCTAGATGTTCTTTGACAGGTGAATGGTTAAATGACCTGATACGTCCATACCACGGAATACTACTTAGCTGTGAAAAGGAGCGGACTGTTGATACATGTAACAACCTGGATGAATCTCCAGAGAATTATGCTGAATGAAAAAAGTCAATCCCCAAAGTTACATATTGTATGATTTCATTTACGTAACATTTTTGAAACGACAAAATTATCGGAACGGAGAAGAGATTAGTGGTTGCTAGGGGTGGTTGTGGGTGGAAGGAGGTGAGTGTGGTTTTTAAAAGGCAACAAGGGGGAAGATACTGGTTAGCATCTTGACTGTGGAGTTGTGTATGTGGACCTACCCCGTGATAAAATCGTGTAGAACTTAACTCACACACACAATGACTACAGGAAAAACCGAGGGAATCTGAGCAAGATCGGTGGATTGTAGCCATGTCAATATCCTGGCTGTGATGTTATAATATAGTTTTGCAAAATATCATCATTGGGGGAGACTGGGCAAAGTGTACAGGGCTCTCTCTGTATTATTTCTTACAACTGCTTGTGAATCTACAATTATCTCAAAATTTTTTTTAAAGAGCAGAGGACATTTTCACCTTTTTGTTTGCTAGGAATGTCTAATCGTCCTTATAGTTGCCAGCGCGTTTGTTTTGAGGACTTGGAGACGGGAAATCGGTTCTTGGTCGTGGCTCTCAGAAAGGCCAGGGTAGCGCCCTCTGATAACTGTCCCTGTGCTCCACGTGGCCAGAAGCTGGGGGAGCCACCAACGCTGAACCGCCGCAGCATCAGACACCTGTTGCCAATGATAAACTCATCCCCCGGGCTGCCCGCGAGGCCAAAATAAACAGCAAACGTGTTTGAAGAAACCAACGCCTTTCATGAAAGAGAATTGGGATGGAAAGATGTTTTATTTTCCCAGAGTCCTCGGGAAAAAGACTCTGACATAATCACTCCCAGGTCCGGGACAAATGAACCCAGAAAGTGCTTCAAGAATGCAGTGAGTCTGATGGGTTTTATTGATCGACTCTTCCCTGGGTTTCCTCGGGAAATGCTCCTGCTCCCTCGCCTCAGCCCGGGGCACCCGCACGGCTGCTTTCATTTCCCCGGAATGAGATGCGAATCCGGGCGCATGCGCTCTCACCTCGGGCCGGCGTGGTGCCCGGGCTCCAGGAGACATTTCGCTATTTCCAAACAAATATCACCTTCAATCAAATACTGGCTTTATACGAAGCCAGAGTGATCACGAGTGCTTTTTGTCACCAGAGTAAAGAACAATGAGCAGCCCAGGGGTCATTAATTTCTTCCCAGAAAAGCAATTGTGTGTGTGTGTGTGTGTGTGTGTGTGTGTGTGTGTGAGATACAAAGAGCAAGGTGAGAGTCAGGCTGGAATAGCAGTTACCTTTTTATTATTTTTATTCTGACTTGATGTTTCTGTTCTTTTTCTCCAGGCGGCGTCACAGTTTGTCCTTGTATCTGGAGGGAAACAGAAATGCCAGGTGGTGCAGGGCCAGAGTGGGGTCTGGGAGGCGCTGTAGTGGCGGGTGGGGTGGTCTGGGAGCCAGCTCACCGGTGCCTGGGATCTAAACAGACCTGCTGTGTGCCCTGAGCACTCACCAGCCCTCTCTGAATCTCCATTTCCTTATTGGCAACAGGAGGACTGGAGCCTAAACGGCCTCTCTGGTCTCCTGGCTTGTGTGTTCTACCGCATTTATGACAGCTTGTGGGATTTTTCCCATCTGCAGTTCCCTTTGATGAAATCCACTAGGGATGAGGGGTGGCCTGGGCTGTAGGAACTTGAAGAGAGGCCTCTGAGGCCGCTGAGGATTCTCACCCGCCTCAGTTACCCACTTATTCTATTTCTGTTGTGTTTTGATTTTCTTCTACCTTCTCTCAACCTTGTTCTTGATATCTGACAACTGCAGCCAGGACTTCGGCTTGAATGCCTCTAGTGACAGAGTGCTCCCCACCTTCTAGGCAGCCTCGTCTGTTAGTGGGAAGTTTTACTCTTGGAGAGTCTTTTCTTAGGCCGATCGAAAAGACGTTTCCCATCACCTCGTCATTCTGCTTTCTGCTGTCACACAGAGTAAGACTAATTTTTCTCACAAATGACAATGCTCAAGTGCTGGAGGATGGTGATCAAGACCCCCTCAGTCTGCCCATCTCCAGAGTAAGTACTCCCAGATCCTGAATCATTTATGGGATGTAGTCGCGAGAGTCTTTATCATTCTGGCTTGGTTCTTATAAATGTTATATAGCTAAAAAAAAGTCCCTTCTTATGTATATAAAAATGGACCACAAAGGTAATATAATATTGCTGTAGAAAATTTGTTTACTGGGGGTAAGAAAAGTGTCATCAAAGTTCCCATTTTTAACCCAATTATTAATCATATTTTGGTATGTTCTTTTCTGTCTTTTTCTGTCAACTTTCTAAATTTGAATATTTTTATCCCTTTCTCTATTTAACATCAT
The DNA here is from genome assembly GCA_031878705.1 of Tapirus indicus. Taxonomy (NCBI): domain Eukaryota; kingdom Metazoa; phylum Chordata; class Mammalia; order Perissodactyla; family Tapiridae; genus Tapirus; species Tapirus indicus. Next base: position 12,589,350 of record CM062932.1, read on the forward strand.
GTCAGAACTGTTTCTCACCTTTCCTCATCGTCTTTATAATCATCATTTTGAAAGGATGTGTACTCTTCTATCTTTTGATATATTATCATTTATTTAACCAAACTCATACTGTTGGATATTTGGATTATTTCTATCCTTATGCTATTATAACCAATGCTGTGATGGACATTTTTAGGTGTGGTTTCTTCGAGAAAACTGTCAATGAGACGCATCATTGGGTCAGAAGGTTTGAATATTTGTGGTTTGCTATGTGTGGCCCCCTTGCTTTCCACAGGGTTACCAGTGCCCACCGTAGGAGAGTGTGGCCTCACGGCTTCCTCACCAGCAGCCAGCATTCGGGCCGAGCTCTGGTGAGGATGCTCTCAGAGTGGACTGGGCAGTGCTGGGCAGTGGAGGATGGTCAGCTCCCTGACGCTGGACCCTGGGCGTCTACTGATAGAGACAGTGTCAGATAATGGGTAAGAGTTTGGGCTTCAGAACGTGGCAGGCCTGGGATGAGCCCTGGCCCTGCCACTTGCCTGCTGTGTGACCTTGGGGAGTGTATGGGGTCTTGGCTTCCTCATCTGTAAATTGGAAACGATACTTACCTTTATACCTTGCTCTTATCATGGTCACCAATAGCCTGTGGGCTAGGTTCTTTTTGCTGCTGTAACAAATTCCACAAACTTGGAGCCTTCAAACAACAGAAATTTATTCTCTCCCAATTCTAGAGGCCAGAAGTCTGAACTCAGTTTCACTGAGTCAAAATCAAGGAGTCAGCAGGGCTGCACTCCCTCCAGAGGTTCTAGAGGAAAACCCATTCCGCGCCTCTTCCAGCTTCTGGTGGCTGCCAGCATGCCCTGGCTTGTGGCCGCATCACTCCAGTCTCTGCCTCTGTAGTCACAGGGCTTCTCCTCTTCTGTCCACAAATCTCCCTCTGCTTGTCTCTTGTAAGGACACTTGTCATTGCATTTAGGTCCCACCCAGATAGTCCAGGCTAATGTCCCAGCTCAAGGCCCTTGCTTGATTTAATCACACCTGCAGAGACCCTGTTGCCAAGTAAGGTCCCAGTCACAGGTTCCAGGGATTAGGAGGTGATTTCTTTGGGGGCCAGTGTTAGCCTGCCACATCCTCTATGTCTAGTCTCCAAATATTGTCACGCCTCAGGACTTGGTCCCTGGCCCTCCGCTCTGTTCTCTGTGCACACCCCTCCGGGATCCCAGCCGGTGGGGGCCTTTGCCTTTCTGGCTGTGGTCCTCACCCAGTCTCAGGACTTCAGACACTATCTGCGTGTTGATGACTCTGGCCCAGACGTGTCCTCTCAGCACCCCATTGACAGAGGCTTTGAGCATCCACGCCCGAGCTCCTGACGTTCTCCCAGACCCTGCTCCTCCCTTCCTTCCCCTTCTCAGGGAAGGGCAGTCGGTCTGTGCAGTAGCTCAGGCGAAAGGCTGGGCACCAACCTTCTCTCCTTCCCTCCTCACCCCACCCCCAACCTGTCAGCAAGTCTGTGGGCTCTGTCTTCAAAATAGACCAGACTCTGACCAATTTCCACCACTCACTGCCACCGTCCCCAGTCCGAGCCACAGTTACCTCTTTCTTGGAGTATGGAACAATCTCCTAACGGGTCTCCCTGCTCCTGTCCAAGCCCTCCTTCAGTACATTCCCCACACGGCAGTCAGAGTGAGCCTTAGAATTAAAATCTAAGTCAGACCCCATCGCTCTCCTGTTCACAACCCTCGGTGGGTTCTCATCTCACTCAGAGTAGAAGCCAAAGTCCTTACTGGAACTTGGAAGGGCTTTGCCATCTGGCCCTGTTCCCTGGCTGCTCCCGTCTCCTACTGTGTTCTGCCCCCTGGCCCTGCTCCCGCTCCCTGGCCTCCTTGCTGTGGCTTAATCACGCCAGACACACGCCTGCCTCAGGGCTTCTGCGCTTGCTGTTCCCTCTGCCTAGAACTCTCTTCCCTCACCCCTCACTGTTCTTCAGGTTTTGCTCAGAGGTCCCCTTTGCAGGGAGGGCTTTCCTCTCTGTCATATTTAGTAGTGCCATGCCACCCCATATTCCCTAACCCCCTTTTTGATTACTTTTCCCCGTCACACTTACCACCCCTATGCATTTTACTTATTCCTTTTGGTGTCTGTCTCTCTATGGTCCCTAGAGTATAAGCTCCAGGACGGAGGGCCTTTTGTCTGTTTTCTTTGCTGCTCAAACTGCCCCCATACCTATTATATATTTTTTGCAGTGTTCAGCTACAAATTTGAACATTTTTACCCCTTTCTCCACTTAACGTCATCAGAATTTTCATAGACTTTATAACCATCATTTGTAAAGGATGTGGGCTCTTAAAATATTTGTTGAATGAGTGAATGAATGAATGAATGGGGATTCTGGGAGGATTGGATGAGGTGTGCATGCAGAGTTCCTGGCACAGCGTCTAGCCCAGAGCAAGCATCCTATACATGTCGGTCGTCACTGTCACACTATGAAGATTACATCACGTCCTGGGGCAGACATAGCTCCAGCTGAAAATCATTTACGGCTCCCCCGCCCCCACATGTGTCCAGGCTGCTTCTTGGCCTCGTCTTTCTGGCTCCCAGTCCCTGTGCAATTGAGCTTCAGGCCCCAGCGTGGGAATCTGTGTTTCTCCTTGTGTGTTTCTCTTGCTGGGAGCAGTCCTTCATCTCACCTCTTGGAGCCCTTTTGAGTCTGGATTCTGTATCATGTCTTTGTTTCAGAACAACCAACACTGGCAAAGATCTTTCCTGGCTGCTTCATCATTTGCTCTCTACAACACCCTTCCTTCTGCAGGAGAAACAGAAGCTGAGAGAAGTTAACTTCGTCTCCTCGTTCGCTCTTTCATTTCACAAGGAGTTTTTGGGCCCCTGTTATGTGCTGGGCACTGGGCCAGGTGCCGAGGACACTAGAGAAAGGGTCCAGCAGCACCCTGGGACTTTACGGCCAGCAGACATTGACCTCAGTTGAGGGTATTTCTCCAACATGGGCTCTTACTCCAAGTGGCGCCTGCCCATGCTGGCCCGTCCTTCAGGGAGACATGGCTGAGCTTGCTGCCATAGGATTCTGTTGCTCCCTCACTTTCTGGCCAATGCCGGAGAAAAGATGCTGTCCTCTAGTCCTCTGGGTGGGGTCCACGAGGGCGTGATACCCCACCAGACTGTAAGCTCCACATAGGCGGGACCTCTCTGTCCTGCCCACAACTGCATTATCGTTGCACAGCCCAGCGTGTGGTCCAGCGTGGGTGCTCAATAAACATTTATTGATTTAACGATGGAGAGCCTATCACGGAAGAGGAAGCTCCCAAATGATGCTGGGAACCGGGGACATTATGGAAGGTCCATGGCCTGGACAGAGTCCCCTCGCAGTTCCTGGCTCCTTAGTCTCTGGGCGCTGCATTCTCTACAATGTGCACTCCAAGCCCCAAACTACTTGTCCCTTTCTGCTCAGCACCAGTGCCCTTGGGCATTGTCAGGGTGACATTAGTGAGTGGTGCACACACTGAGTCTCTCCGGGAAAAAGGCCTCCTGACAGAGGTGGTTTGGACGGGGCAGGACAGTTTTGGTTGCAAAGCCCAGGCCTGGACCATCTTGGGACTGGAGTCTGGACCCAGCGTGGCCTCCAACTCACTCTGTTACTATGGGCTTTGTCTCTCATCTGTGGAATAAAGGGATTATTTAGGTCTTCCTAAAGCTCTGACCCCTCAGCAATATGGATCAGCCAATCTTCTGAATTAACCAATCTCCATAATCCTGGAACTGACTGGAGCCCAGGGGTTGTCCCCATAGCAACACAGCCAGATCAGACCAATTCTGCTGTGGGCCATGAAACTCCAGCCCCCCGGGAAGCTGATGCTCCCGACACTTGAAAGTCGTGATGGCTCGTAGGCCTGAACGGGGACGGTTTATCCTTCCACAACCAGTGCTTAATCCCACGCTTGTTCAAGTTGCTCTTGTCAAAATGGTTTTCTTCTTTATTTCAATTCTTTGCGCTTGAAAAAACTTTTTATTTTGAAATAATTATAGATTCACAGGAAGTTGCAAAGAAAGGTACTGGTAGGTCCCATGCACCCTGCACCCCTCTGTCCCCGTGTTGGCATCTTGCATGACTTTAGTACAATATCAACACCATGAAGTCGACTTTGGAACAATGCACAGAGCTTATTCAGATTTCACCACTTATACAGGCATGTGCATGTGTGTGCGTGTGTGTAGCTCGATGCACACGTACAGCTTTGTGTGTGTCAGCACCACACTGAAGTCACAGAACTGTGCCATCACCACAAGCCCCGCTGTGCTATCCCCGCACACTCCTCCCCCATCTTGGCTGCTCCCTGCTGGGAGGGAAACTGCTGAGGAAAGAAAGAAGGATCCTAAGGACCCAGAAGTAATTAGTTATCTGCAGCAGGATAGAGGAATTGGCCAAGCAGAAGGCCAAAGAGGAAGTAAATGAAGCGGGAGCTTTTGAGGGTGCGGGAACTGGCCGAAGAGCCCCAAAGACGTCTCTTGGTGAAGACCCCCCAGTCTGCGCATTCCATGCAACTATTTCAAACCATCTTTGTACGTCTTTTCTCTTTGGCTTGGGTTGGCGATATGAGTGATGTCAAGAGTTGATGCTAGGGAGATACAAGTGAACCCGGGTGAAAAATGACTCGTATTAGCTGTCTGCCAAGAGCAAGTCTACCAGGATGCCATGTTGAAGGTGCAAGGCCTGGACAATATGGGCTATAACCTCAGCAAGAGGGGTGAGAACTCACATCATGATGGCCAACCACACAGAGAGGGCAAAGCCCAGACCTGCTAGGGGCTCCTGGGCCTCTCCTCCAGGCCATCGTGTGCCCTCAGGCTGCAGGGAACTCTCCCTGCAACTGTGATGGGGGAAGGGAAGGCAGGGCTCAGATAAAGTGGGAAATGGACGAGACACGTCCGGGATAAGTCGCAGAATTTCAAAGAGAAAAATCTTCAGGTAACTAGGCAGAAAAATCAAGTCACGCTGGGAGAGAAAAATGATCTGGGCTTCTACTCATCCACCACAGCTGGGGGGTGATGCAGTTGGTTCAAACAGGCTTGAAGGAACCAGTTATGAAATTGTCAGGAATTTTGCAAGCTGACTGACATCATGTCAGTTGCTTGAAATCAGCCTCGATGGGAGTATTTATACCACAGAAATTGGCAAACACTATAAAAAAGGGCTCCCCTCACTCGGTGAACTAGTAGTTGAATATTTGCCAGCACACCACTGACAGCACAGGACGACAGAAGGCAATGGAGCAACATCAGCAAAGTGCTGAGGCAAAGAAGGTGGGTCCTGAGAAATGAAGCTTCATTTTATATATATTTAAAAAATTTTGATTTTATTTATTTTTTAAAGACTTTATTTTTTAGAACAGTTTTAGGTTCACAGCAAAAGTGAGAGGATGGTACAGACATTTCCCATACGCCCCGCTGCCCCTACACACGCACAGCCTCCCCATCATCACATCCCTCACCAGAGTGGTACACTCGTTACAGTTGATGAACCTACATTGACACATCATTATCACCCAAAGTCCACAGTTTACATTGGGGTTGACTCTTGGTGTTGTACATTCTATGGGTTTGGACAAATGTATGACATGTATCCATCATTATAGTATCATACAGAGTAGTTTCACTGCCCTGAAAATCCTGTGTTCTGCCTATTCCTCTCTCTCCCCTATCCCAACCCCTGGCAACCACTGATCTTTTTACTATCTCCATAGTCTTGCCTTTTCTAGAATGTCATATAGTTGGAATCACAAGGCATGTAGCCTTTTCAGATTGGCTTCCTTCATTTAGTAATATGCATTTAAGTTTCCTCTACGTATTTTCATGGCTTGATAGCTCATTTCTTTTTAGTGCTTAATAATATTCCATTGTCTGGATGTACCACGGTTTCTCTATCCATTCACCCACTGACGGACATCTTGGTGCCTTCCAAGTTTTGGAAATTATGAATGTAGCTGCTATAAACATCTGTGTGCAGGTTTTTGTGTGGACATAAGTTTTCAACTCTTTTGGGTAAATACTGAGGAGCACGATTGCTGGATCATATGGTAAGAGGATGTTTAGTTTTGTAAGCAACCACCAAGCTGCCTTCCAAGATGGCTGTACCGTTTTGAATTCCCGCTAATGACGAAAGAGCGTTTGTCTTGCTCCACATTATCGTCAGCATTTGGTGTTGTCAGTGTCCAGATTTTGGCCATTCTAATAGGTATGTAGTGGCATTTCATTGTTTTAATTTGCATTTCCTTGATGACGAGGGTATGGAGCATCTTTTCATACGCTTATTTGCCATCTGTACATCTTCTTACGTGAGGTGCCTTTAAGGTCTTTGGCCTATTTTTTTAATCAGGTTGTTTCCTTATTGTTGAGTCTTAAGAGTTCTTTGTATATTTTAGATAACAGTCCTTTATCAGATGTGTCTTCTGCAAATATTTTCTCTCAGTCTGTGGCTTGTCTTATTCTCTTGACGTTGTCTTTCACAGTTCATTATATTTTTTTGATGTTATACGGTGAACCACCAAGATAACTAAAAATAAGGCTATAGTCTTAACTACTGAGAGATAAAGGGAAAAAGGAAGAAGTGTGTGATAATTTTCTCATTTTTTAGAGCAGAAATAGGAAAATGAAGCTCTGTGGACCAGATTTGACTGGCCACCTATTCTTTTTTCCACCACCTGTTTTTGTAAATAAAGTTCTATTGGAACACAGTCATGCTCATTCACTTACTCACTGTCTCTGCCTGCTTGCATGCGACCACAGCAGAAGCGGGGAGTAGTGACAGAGACCATATGGCCTGCAAAGCCTAAAATATTTACTATCTGGCCATTTGTAGAAAAAGCTTGCTGACCACCGTTTTAGAGCAAGACATCAAAACATCTAAGAAGCAAGGATTAAGTATCATTCGTAAAATTATAGAGAACTACTAGAAGATTAGAACAGGTTTTGCATCTGTTCACAGTCTGTGTGAATTTCCAATTCACAAGAAGGAAAACTCATCCTCAAATAAAACAAATAAGACAATCTATGCAGGAAATAATGGGGCATCAAGGAAGCGTTTAGAGCAACAAAAATGGGGATAAAATAAGATCAGACATATCTATTATTTAAATAAATAAGATAAACTTATTATTAAAATAAAAAACATATATTTGGTTAAACACACAAATTGAACGATAAGTTGTATATAAGAGATGGAGTAAAAATAAAGTGATGCAAAGATTAAGATTAAGAAAAGGGACTTGTGGTTAAAATGACTAGATGTTACCTTATCTTCCTCCAGAGACCTACTAAAATGGTAGCAAGAGAAAAAATAAGTATAATCGACAATGTCAAAGAGAGCTGGTGACGGCTCAGCAGGGGAGAGGACTCTTTCCTCGAATTTCTTAGGGATAAAAGAGTGTTAACTGACAGTGCCAGGTGGAGAGAGCTGCAGCGTAGTCAGGGTGGAGGACGATTCAGACGAAGAAGACTTGCATTTGCCTTCCAGCACCCAGTGAGACTTGGGATCCTGAAACCCAGGTAAACTGAGGGAGATTACGGGCTTAAAGTAGGGATTAGTTGAATATCGACGGTGTCAACCCCCTTCTCCTTTTCCCTCCACGTATTGCCTGGCAGTCAGGCATCTCCCCGCTTCTCCGGGGAAACACATCAGTGTTCTGTTTTCAATGTATTGAAAGACCCCAGAGAAAAGGCCACCTGCTCTTCCTTTCCTTTAGGGACTTGCCATTGTTTTGGCCACTGCCCTACCTAAGCATCCTAAAGCAACGCCCATAAGAGGATAAGCCCTGTCCACACAGTCAGAGTTTCTCACACATTTAAATGTCCTCATTCTTGAAAAAACTATTCAACAAAGCATAACCCGACGTTTGAGGGAAGCCTCCCTGTTAATTATCTGTTGCCAAGTAACAAATTACCCCCCAGAGTTAGCAGCTTAAAGCAACAGTCATTTATATCTCAGGTTTTGTGGGTCAGGTATTTGGGGGCGGCGTGGCTGGATGGTTTGGCTCAGGACCTCTTATGAGGTGCAGGTCTGAAGGCAGGAGGAGCCACTTCCAAAACGGCTGGCTCACAAGGCAGTAGGCAAGGGACCTCAGTTCCTTCCAAGATGGCTGGCTCACATAGCTGTGGGCAGGGGACCTCAGTTCCTTCCAAGATGGCTGGCTCACATAGCTGTGGGCAGGGGACCTCAGTTCCTTCCAAGATGGCTGGCTCACAAGGCTGTAGGCAAGGGACGTCAGTTCCTTGCTGGTTGTCGGCAGGAGCCTTTAGTTCCTCACTTCGTGGACCTCTCTACAGGTCCTTGAGTGTCATCATGACATGGCATCTGGCTTCCCCCAGACTGAGCCATCCAAGAGAGAGGGCAAGGCAGGAGCCTTTATAACCTAGTCTTGGATACCACACACCTTCGTTTCCATTTTCTTCTATCATTAGAAACAGGTGGCTGAGTCCAGCCCACGCTCATGGGGGTGGGGAATTAGGCTTCACCTCTAGAAGGAAGGAGTGTCAAAGAACTTATGAGCATGTTTTAAAACGACCAAAGTGTCTAACAAAAAGAAGAGATAAAAATAAGTAAATATCTAACAATAATTTTAGAGAAAACTGAGGCAATACAGGCAACAAAAGAGAATCAAAAAGTTTAATGGGTGTCCTCAGAGATATTCAACAGACTATTACCTTCATGAAACACAACACAATGGATGCCATGGAAAACAAAATGACGAGAACCACAGAGAGATCTCGGGAAGTAAACCAGGATTGCTGATTTCTTTTCTTCACTTGCTTGTTTGAAAAATTTGCTTTATTTTTGTAAATTGAAGTGAAATTCACATAATATAAAATTAGCCATTTTAAAGTATACAATTCAGTGGTATTTAGCACATTCACAATGTCGTGCAACTATCACCTCTATCTATTTCCAAAACATTCTCATAATCCCCAAGGGAGACACCGTACTCATAAAGCAGTCATACCCCCATCCCCTCCCCCAGCCCCTGCAACCTCTAATCTGCTTTCTGTCTCTGTGGATTTACCTCTTCTGGACATTTCATTTAGATGGACTCATACAATATGTGGCCTTTTGTATCTGGCTTCTCTCACTTAGCATAATATTTTCAGTTGCTGATTTTGTCTTCAAATTAGTAGGAGGATTGTAGGCTAAATTAGAAAAAATCTCCAAGAAAGGAGAACATAAAGAACAAATGAACGAAATATGAGAGAATAGCAGTCCTAGGAGATTGATCCAGGTGGTCCAGTATCTAATATACATTCCAGAATAAGCAGAAAATGGAGAGGAGAAGCTTATGAGAGAAATAATATAAGAAAATTCCCCAGAAATGAGGGACACAAGGATCTAAAGAACCAGCATAATAAATGGCAAAAGACCCACATGAACACAAACTATTGTGACATTTCAAATCACAAGGGTAGAGGGAAGATATTACAGGTTTCCAGAGGAGGAGGGAAACCAAAGCACAACAACGCAAAAATGTAGGAGAAGAGTGTGTAATTTTTTCCCTCACACCCTATCCCAAGAACGTACTCCCTGCATAAATCATGCTCCACTGCCTAACACATGTTGTCTGACTTCGATACAATAAAACTTAAAAGTAAAATCAAGACAGTAGCAGCCCTCACAAATCAACCACCTGGAAATTAAAGAACTCTCTCACAAATAACCCCTGAGTCAAAGAATTAATTAAACCTGAAACTGAAGACTATTTGGAACATAAGAATATGTAAGAATGAAAATACTAAATATTGATGCTGAGAAATACAGCTGGGAGGAAAATTTTACTCTTAAAACACTTATACGACCAAACAAGGGTAACCAGTATGTTGAACAAGTGGGACTCATCTAATTAGAAAACCCCTCTAACCTGCTGGGGGGTTCTTCCCCTGACACCCAGCGCGTGCCTGGGCCTACTCATTACTTTTCTGATACCTCTCAGGGAGTTAAAATTGTGTATAATCACTTCAGAGCACAAACATAGACTTAAGTAGTTAAAAGTGTTTCTGACACCTCCCTTCTCACCCACCCCCAGCCCATTTTGGTTTGAAGCTGAGGGAAAGGAGGAGAAGGAATGGGGTACAGAAAACCCTTACTTGACTAGTCCTATCCCAAGATGGCTTCACGGGCTTTTTCCCCGGAATGTGGTTAAAGGGAACTCTGCCTTCTGAGCACTTTTCTAATTTCTTAAGAGGTTCCTCTGCTGTGTCCCTCAGCTACAACTCTTGTTTCTTGGGCAGGGGCCCTTCTTTTTTGGGCCTCCCTGTCACCCCTCAGCCTCATCTGCTGGGAATGCTGTGACTTTCCAGGTGCAGCCGCCTGGGCTGCTTTAGCTTTCTCAGGGGTGGGTCAGACACCAGTTCTCTGTGCCTCCAACTGCAGAGAACCCACAAACTCCCCTCTAACCTGCCCACTAGCTTGGGCTGAGGAGACGGCATTGTTCATGGCGTGCCCTTGGAGTGGGGTCTGACTTAAAGCATAGCTCTCTCCAAATGAATTTTAAATAAATTTTTGTTAGCGCCATCGAGTCAATTCCAACTCCCAGTGACCCAGTGTACAGCAGAGGGGAACCCTGCCCTGTCTTTTTGTGCCATCCTCTCACCTTTCGGGGCTCTATCAGACAGTGCTCCGCTGCTATTCATAGGGTTTTCATGGCCAATCTTTTCAGGAGTGGGTGGCCAGGTCCTTCTTCCTAGTCTGTCTAGTCTGGAACCTCCGCTGAAACCTGTCCACCCTGGAGGACCCTGCTGTGTATTTGAAATACCATTGGCATAGCTTTCAGCATCACAGCCACACGCAGCTGCCACAGTATGACAACCGAGAGATGGGTGGTGTGGTTCCTTGACTGGGAAATGAACCCGGGCCGCATTGATGAGAGCACCGAATCGTAACCACTAGACCACTAAAGCTTGCTCTACAGATAAATGCTGTTCCAAAATGTATTCTAAATCCCATCGCTCAATCCCATTGTTTCCTCATTGTGGTCATTCATCTAATGAGTTCTTGATCACTTGGTTTAAATGTTCTGTGTGGTGCTTCATCTCTCATCTCACTTTGGTATCTGATAAGTAGAACATCTTGTTTACTCAGCTAAACCCTGCAATTTAGGAGAATGTTACACAAGAAAGAATAAAACAAATGAATTAAACATCCAGTTCAAAAAAGTCAAGGCAATTATGAGAAAAAAAGGTATTAATAAATTAGAAAACAAAAATGGTAAAGCTGATAAATAAATTTAAGAAGTGGTTGATGTAGGGGAATATACAATAAAATTGATCAATCTGGGAGATAGCTCAAATGCACTACATTAGAAAAAAACAGGAGAAAATACTACAGATCAAAAAAATTTAAGAAAAAGATTTTGCAAAACATTCAGTGGAAGTAAATTTGAAAAGATGAGTGAAATAAGATATGTTTCAGGAACTATAAATGATCAAAATTGACTCCATAAGAGATGGAAAACCTGAATAGACTAAAAACAACGGAAGAAATTGAGAAAGTTGTAAAAAAGCAATCTCTCCACAAAAGCGCCAGATCCAGATGGTCTCAAAGGTAAATTCTTTCAAATGTTCAAGTAACAGATGAATCTGATACTATTTAAACCCTTCCAGAACCTAGAGAAATAAGGATGGCTTCCAAATTCTTTTTATAAAACTAGCGTAACATGGATACAAAAATTTGACGAAGTTAGCACAAAAATAGAAAACTTTAGACCAATCTCATTTAGGACAACCATGAAAAAAAGACTTAAAACAATGTCTGGAATTTCCACAGCCTATTAAATAAATACCAGCTTTAAGTGGGATTCTTCCTCCAATTCAAAGGCCTTTCAAAATTATGAAATCTATTAATATGACATATTATGTTAATGTATCAAAGGGAAAAACACCGGAGGCCAACTCAATAGATACAAAAAGGAATTTTAACTGAATTCAGTATTCACTCATGATTTAAACTAACTAATTAACCTCACATAATGGAATAGATCGTGCACCCCACAGTGTCCATCCAGCCCTTCCCTATTGCGGGTAGCCAAGGGTTTGAGTTGCACTGACCCCCCACCCTGCTCTAAGGGAGGCTCCTTAGCCCCAGGTTGGTTAGTAGAGTTCCACCACCACAGGGAATAGTTAAGGGAGGACATTAACTCAGCAAGTTGTTTTCCTGACGACAATGATTCCTTCAAATATGAATAAAGAGCCCTAGGATGGTCTAATCAGAGTAAACCCCAACAAAGCAGACTTTTTATTTCTTCAAAGGTTGGAGGAAGAGAAGCTTTCTCTTCTGGGTTATATGGTGTGAAAACGTCAGGTTGAGAACTGGGCAGCCTTTTTTTTTTTTTTTTTTTCTAAGAGGAAAGCCAGTGTGTAGAGGAGGGGAGAACTCAGAGGGTCAAAGAAATGAAACTGGAGCCCTGATTAAACTGCACCTGAAGCTTATACTATCATTGGGCTAGTTTTACACAAGTTCATAAATTCTCCTTACTGTTTAAGACAATTTGAGTGCATTTTCTATGACTTGTAACTGAAAACACTCTGATTCAGACTGATCTATTCCTAGCATAGTTTAAAAAGTTGAGCTCAGATCAAATTAATGGTGAAAAACTAGAAGAATTCTCATTAAACCCAGGGCATACAAGACAAAAACAGCACCTGCAGAGGATGGCCTGGGAAAAATCCTAGATTTCTGGGAGTATGAGGTCAAGGTGGGATGGAATAAAAATGAGGTTGAAAGGACCTGACAGCTCTGGGGACTCTGAAATGAAGAGATCAGGGAAGACAGATGCCCTGGGATTATCTGCTCAAAATCAACTCTGGGGTCAGAGAATCCAGCTACTTGCCCTTAGACAAGTGGTTCTCAACTCCGGGTGATTCTGTCTCCCAGGGGACATTTGGCAACATTTGGCGACGTCTACGGCTGTCACAATTGGGAGATGTTATTTGCATCTAGTGGGTGGAGGTCAGGGATGCTCCTAAACATCTTACAATGTAGAAGTCTCCCCCATAAAAGAGGAATGATCCAGCTCAAGACGTCAGCAGTACCCAGATTGATAAACCTCGCCTCTACCCTCTCAGTCTCGGTGGTTTATGTCCACAATTCCTCCCATGGTTTCATGGTGACCTTGCTGCATAGTTAACATTGTTCTTGCAGCACAAGTCACTGAGATTAGACGAGAGACAAAAATCCTGAAAAGGAGGAGTCCAAGTGCCGTTATTCGCAAACGATGTGACCATATACCTGCTGATTCCAACGAGCCGACTGAAAAACTGTTAGAAGCAGTAGGAGAATTCAGTAAACTGGTGGATTCCATCATAAATATTTAAGACCCACAGTTTTGCTGTATCCTAAAAATAGCCGACTGGACAATATTATGGAAAATATAGAAAAGTGCAAAACATTTGAGTATAAATTTACCCTGAGCCGATCAGTATCCCTGTGAAGAAGATTTCTAAGCTCAAATGAGAAGACAGTCATGCTGTTGGACAGTAATATTCAACATCATAGAGAGGAGCATGATCTCAACATGAATTGACAAGTGAAATTCTCATTAAAATTTTGCAGGATTTTTTAAAAACCTGATGAATAAAACCAAAGTTTATCTGGGAAAAACCCTGCAAAAATAACTGGGCAAGTTCTGAGAAAAAACGACTACTGAAGTGGGGCCAGCCTGATTAGATACTAAAATCTCTGAAACTCAGCAATTAAAGCAGTTTGATAGTGGAGGAGTAAGCAGGTGGATGAAAACAATGGAGAATCCAGAAATAGACTCAAGTTCACTGGAGAATTGGTTTATGGTGAAGGTGGAATTTCATGGGACAATTCTCTTGCCATCTGGAAAAAAGAAAACCTTCTCAACTCTCCAATCGGTAATTTATATTCCTAACAAAGGATTCATTTTCAGGATATATAAATAACTCATATAAATCAATAAGAAAAATGAAAATGAAGAAATAGACACAATATTCGAACAGCCACTTGACAAAAGAGGCTGTCTAAATGGCCAATACACATTTGAAAAGGAGCTCGGCCTTATTAGTCAGGGAAATGCAGATTAAAACCACAATGAGATGCCATTACACACCCACCAGCACAGCTAAAACTTAAGAGACAGACAATACAAAGTGTTGACAAAGAAGCAGAGCAACTGAGTCTTACACTCTGGTGGGAGTGTAAATTTGTACAACTACTTTGGACCGCTACTTTCTAAATTTGGAAAACTAAATTTAAACATAGTGCACACACCATTACACAGAAATTCCACTCCTAGATGTAAAACCAACTTAAATAACTCAAATGTCCCTCAATAAGGATCACTTAATTTTGCTGTTTTCAGACAATGGAATATACAGCAATGGAAATGAATGGACTCAACTACATGTAACAAACAATGTTGAGCAAAAGAATGATCCTGAACGACTGCATTTATAGAACGTTAAAACATAGGCAGAACTAATCTATGATGACAGATGTCAGGTGACCTTTGGGGAAAAGGAGGGTGTGATTTGGAAGAAACAAGAAGGCCTGCTGGGTTGCTGGCAATGTTCATTTCCTGACGTGGATATGTTCCCTTAGTGAAAATTCATTATATATTTGGGCATGTAGGGGAGGAAAAAGTTTTCCTCGACCCTCTTAGAGTCCCTGGCTGGGCCTGAAAATTAAACTGACAAAGACGATTAACAGGAGAAAAGAATACGCATTTATTTAATACAGTCATGCATTGCTTAGTGACGGGGACACGTTCTGAGAAATGTGTCATTAGGCAATTTTGTCCTTGTGTGAACATCGTAGAGTGTACTTACACAAACCTAGATGGCACAGCCTACTACACACCCAGGCTATATGGTGCTAATCTCATGGGACCACCATGGTATATGTGTTCTGTTGTTGACCAAAATGTCATTATGTGGCACAAGACTATAAATTTGATGTGACATGGGAGGCTTTACGAAGAAATGAAGACCTGAAGAAACAGACCTGAGTAGTTTGTGCTGGGTTTGATGAAGAGTGGACAGTCCTGGAGGAATACGACAGGTTAAGGAGTATGAGGGAAGTTTAGTAAACTGGGGGAAACAACAAGGCCGGTCTGTTCGGATTCTTCCTGGTGTCCCTTTGTAAGGACAACGACGCTCCTTTCCTCCAGGTGTAGGGAGCGCACCTCTCACATGACGTTTTATGACCTGTTTCAGGGGCGAAGGACAAGGGGGGAGGAGGTCAGAGTGACCCTCCTGCTCTGCCATTTTCTGGAATTCCTTCAGCTTAAAATATTCAATATGCCAAGGTGCCATATTTTGGGGTAGTATGTCCTGAACCCCATCAGGCGCTTTTCTGGATGTATGCTGTTCATCAAAAAAAGGTTAAAAAGAAGCACAGAATCTTAAAGCTTATTGTAAACCAGTTAATGAAGACTCTGCTCCATGGCGAAGGCCGTTTCAGCAGGGTGTCTGTGAGTCCCAGTTTCCCCATCGATACACAGAGCGAATGGTGCCGACCTCAGGTGGCTTTTACGAGAATGAAATGAGACGACGGATACGGAAGTGTTTGGTAATCTGTAAGGATTGTTATGATTTTTACCACTACCCCACGTTCCAACTCCCGAGGACACATGCAGAGTTATTACCAGCAGCGCTGTCTGGGCCTGCATGCCCTCTTGTTCAGTTATTTTATGGAGAATTCTCTCTTTATCATTTAAATCTGCCCCGGCTTTCCTCTCTTCACCGCCTCACCGCCCCACTCCCAAGATTAATTCCTCCCTTAAACAATGGAAGATGGATGGCCTTTGTGTTCCTTCAGCTGATTAAAATCATTTCCTCTCTGTTGAGAGCCCATTCATGTGGAGACTGGGCTTCTGAACGCCAGCCTTAGCATCCAGCCTCCCGCACTGGAATTACAGCCTGTGATGTCTAAACGTTCCTCTTCCTTCCTGGCAGTGTCTCGTGGACCCCACGGATGCCCCCACCACAGCCCAGAACGCTCCCCCTCCCCGCACAGGTGGGGACGGCCAGCTGAGCCCCACGGCCTGCACTGAGGAGAGCTGGCTGAATGCTGTGTTTGAGCTGTATCTGCAATGGCGCCCTGACTATGTGTGTGTCAATACACAACCATCATAACAAGAGCTACCACCCATCACCTGCATCCTCTCACTGGTGCTCACAGCAACCTTGGGGGTAGATTACACATTCCCATTTTACAGGTGTGGAAACTGAGGTTTAGAGGTGAGGAGTGAACAAACCAAGGTCACAGGGTCACAAACTGCAGAGAGAGGATTTGAACCTAAGTTAGCTTGACTCCAGAGTCCATGCTGGTTCGTTTATTCCACAAGTATCTATGAAGTGCCTACCACGTGCCAGGCTGTTGGATCCATCAATGAAAAAGCTTCCTGCTCTTGTGAGCTTAGAGGAGGAGACAGACAAATGAGGAAGGTAATAAATCAATCAATCATGCAGTGTGCTAGAATGACAGGCGCTTTGGGAAAAAAGAGAGCTGAGCAGAGGAAGGGGGATCGGGTTGCCTAGAGGTTGGGGAGGGGGGTGTCTTGGCTTGCAATCCAAATATGGTGGTCAGGGGAGACTTCCTGGAGACGGTGGCATTTGACCAAAGCCTTAAAGAAGGGGAAGGAGTCAGCCATGTGGATACCTGGGGAAGAGTGAGGCAGACTGAAGGAAAGTCCCAGACACAGGCCCCACTGTGGGAGAGGCTGGCATGTTTGGGAGACAGCAAGGAGGTCAGAGTGGCTGGTGTGGCGTGAGGGAGGGGTCAGTGGTAGTAGGTGAGGTCAGGGTGTGACTGAGGCCAGGTCCCGTAGAGCCTTGCTGACCATCACAGAGACTGTGGCTTTCCCTCTGAGTGAAATGGGGACCTAGCAGGATCGTGGCAGAGGAGCTTTGCCGCCCACCGTGAGTGCTGTGTTGAGTTGCTGTGTTACTCCCCAGCCTGGCTGGGACACAGGCATCCCCGGGGTGCTTGTTATTAGCGCTCGTGCCAGGCCTCTGCCAGGCTCCCGCATCTCTGGTGATGGTGGCCAAAGTCTTGGACACCCCACTTCTGATCCTCAGTCTGTTCCCACTCGAATCCTATTTCTGTCCAGCTGCCAGTCCTGGCTCGGGGACCTGACTTTCCTCCAGTCTCTCCTCCCCGAGTTCCTGCATTTGGCTCCTCTGGTAGCACCTCGTGCCTCTGGGAGGGGCACCCCTGACCTACAGCTTGACTGTCACTTGACCCCACTGCAGTTGGACCAAGGAGAAAGGAACCTCCTCCCCAGCCCCTGCACCCCGGGATGACTTGAGCCAGCCCGGCCAGCTCAGAGGCAATGTTTGGGCTGGAGCATTCAGACCACGAAGGCCCAGAGCTCAGCCAGCCTGGCCCTGGAGATGGTGGCTAGGATACCGAACGTGGCCAGCGGGACTCAAGAGAGACATCTGCTATCTGACTCGCCCTGGCAGGAAGGTGGCATGAAGTCAGCCTGGATGTTCACAACGGCTTGGGGTCAGGGTGGGGGGAGGTGGGAGGCACTAGAGGGGGAATTACAAATTGTAACTCAGGGGCGGTGACCAAATCTGGAGCTGAAGCACACCCAGCATGGCGTCTCCATGAAGGTCGTCTGAAGGGTCCTCACGGCCCGGGGATCTCAGGGAACATCAGAGGGTATTTGTCCAGGGGGGTGAAACAGGACTGCACCACAGCCCGGGCAGTCTGATTTCTGGACCACAGGCCAGGGTCTGCCACCCCGTTAGACGGGCTGATGTCTTTTCACATGGGAATATAAATAAACAGCTATGAAATTTGTATTCTGTGAAAGGGGATGGAAGGGAATAAGGGGGTAGAGGGGGTTATCACTGACACTTTTGACTTCCGGCATGTGGGATGTGGGACAAGGACTTCTGGGTTTTTTAGATGTTTCTATCTGCCCCCAAACCACCCCCGTCACAAGAAATGGGCTTCACAGAACCATTCACATTCTCATTCAGGCGCTTTGGGGCCAGAAGCAGGCTCTGGGAAGCTGATGGGAAAACACAGAATTCTGTCCACAACCAGGGGCTGGGCTCATTTGTGCCCAAGGTCAGAAGTCAATCTAAGGTCAGAACTGGGAACAGGGTCGGAGCTCAGTGTACGAGGGGCCAAGGTTGTGTCTTGGCCTGTGACTGGGTCAGGACTCCGTTAGGGTTGGGAAATGACTTGTCTGCTTTCAGGGGACACATTTCTTGTGTGTAGCTCTGAGGCCTGCTCATGGATTCAGCTAGCCTCCTGCCTCCTTTGGTCTCCGGGTTAGCCTCTGAGCAAACCAACCACACAGTGACGTGACAGCAAGCAACCCCAGTGAGCCAGGCCCGATCCAGCAGGCGGCAGCCTCCTGGAGGAAGGGGGGTCTCCAGCCCAAACAGACCTGCCCGTGGGTCCTTTCCAGGCCCCTGTGGCTCTGCTCACCCTCTGTGAGGCCCGCACTGTGCCTGGCACTTTCGTAGGTGACTTCCCCAGATCTGAGAGCAGTCGTGTGGGGGTAAGGATTATTACCCCCATTTTATGGGCAAGGAGAATTGAGACTCAGTTCTCTTCTGCATCCAGGGACGCATCCCTTATGGTTTTGAGGTTGTTTTTACCCCTTTTGCTTCTGGATCATGCCCAATCCTGTCGGGTTCCCTAGATGAGAGGCAGACCTGGTCGATCAGGGAGACAGGAAGCCTGATCTTGTCTCTGCTCAGCCTGGGCCAGTCCTTTCCTCAAGGGGATTCCATATGGAGAAAAACAACTGGCTGGTGCAGGGGTGCAGGGAAGACCCCAGGCAGCTCCCAGAAGGAAGGGAGGGGGCTGGGAGGCAAGCTTTGCCGGTCTCCACAGGGGCAGGGGCAACCCTTGGTCAAAGCAGCAAGTCGTTGCACCAGGGGTCAGCGGTGCCTAGCATCGTCACACGGCTGGCTGCTGCCGGGGGCTCTGTGGTGTTAGTGGGGGCAGGGTGGGGCGGTCAGGGTGCCAGCCCCAGGTCTCCATCTCTGAGGAATGAACATGGGAGGGCCATCTGCCTGCTCTTTCCCCTCTCTCCTAGCATCCCTGCCCCCACCCTGCTCCAGTCGCTGGGGGAGGGACACGGGCTGCTCCCTCCGTGACACTGGGAGGATATGAGAAGGCAATTATACCCTTTTGCCGTGTAAATCAGAATGTATGAGGGTCTCGGGGACTCCTCATTGTTGTCTCCTCCATCAGTATAGCCTCCTTCAGTCTCCCAAGTCTCCGGGCGCCTCCCCTTTTTGAAACCCATGCCCCCTTCCCTCATCTCAAGACCGCCCCCTGGCTTTGCTGAACCGACTTCCCTTGATGGAAGGAGAAGGGAGGTTAGCCGGCTCCTCCACACGTATACAGAACAAAGAGGTCCATTGTTACTCCCTTTCCACCGACCAGCCGCTCCTGTCAGGGCCTGACAAACGAGCGTGGGCCCCTCGGGCGACAGAGATGGATGGGGATCCCTGCGCACACACTGCCTGCCTGTGTATCCCTCCCCTCGGGATCAGGCTAATCAGATGGCCGTTTATGGAGCCATTACTCAGTCATTTAGCTGTGCTGGGAGGGGAATGTTTCACCAAGAAGACAAGTAGGACCCCTTCCTGGTGCCTGCCAGAAGGGGCCAGAGGAGTCCCATTAGATGGTGATGCTGATGACAACCCACTGGCTCCAATCAAATTGGAGGCCCACCTGTTCCTCCGAGGGCAGGGCTTGCGGTGACTCACGCACAGCCAGCCCCACCGTGGTTAGACAGGAAAGTCCTCACGTGTGGTCCATTTGGGCTTTCCGGGCTCCAGTGCCCCTGCCACAGGGAAAGAGAACCGGATGCTTTCCGTGTCACCTGCTGCCTTTGTTTTAAACTGGAGATCCCAGCACAGCACAGAACCACAGAACTTGGTAGGCAGGCAATTCCCTGGAAAGAGATTCTTTTGTGTTTGTGCGGTAATATATTTTCTGTCCCGGGGCTATTATTGTACAATAAAACAGGAAGGCTGGGAATCAATACAGAAACGTAAAAAAAAAAAAAAAAATGCTCTGAATCATTTTCATAACCAGCAAATGTGGTTTTCAGCTGAGAAACATTTTCTTTTCTATTCTGACATGGTGGGAGCAATTTTCCGGCCTGGGCGCTGGGACTGAAGCTTTTTGCTGCTTATGGGTAAATATCACCCAGGGGAGAGGCCACACCAGACTGGGCTGTGATGAGCTGAACTTGACTATAATAATAATGGTGTATGTTGTTACCCACTTTGCAGGCATCCATTGCATGTCAGCTCTGTGCTGGACACTTGCATATCGGATAGGTTATGTATTCGGATAAATCCTTGGGGTTTGTCTGCTCCAGCTCCCTCAACATGTAGGAATTCTTTCTATACCATTCCCGACAGATGGGCCTAGAGGTTTTCCTCAAATACTTGCAGTGAGAGCAACTCACTAACTCCAAAAGCCATTTTCTTTAATAGCTGTAAGTATTAAAAAATACTTCTGACTTCTAGTCATGGTGCTGGAGTGAGCACACACTGAAGTATTCCTGATGTGCTTTTTAAACACAGGAAAAGATTCAAATATAAATGCCATGCAGGTACAAATAGAATTTTGTCTTGTTTTTGATAGGACCAAATAGGACAACATAATAGTCTCTATAGACTAGACATGATGGACATAACTTGGGTGCGGGGCCTGAAACCACGTGACTCTCAGGGCACTGAGAATGGAAACGGCCTGTGGGCTAGGAATTCACTCACAAAGGAACAGGAAAATCGGACCTAGAGTCAAGAAAAAAGTCCAATTAATAGAAACTTACCCTGAGACGGCCCAGACATTAGATTTAGCATGCAAATCTTTAAAGCAGCGATATAAATATGTTCAAAAGACTACAGGAAAATGCAGTCTTAATGAGTCAATAGAGAATCTCAGCTGAGAAATGGAAACTAAAAAGAACCAAATGGAAATTCTATTTTTTTTTATTGAGGTCACATTGATTTATAACATTATATAAATTTCAGGTGTACATCATTGTATTTTGACCTCTGTATAGTCTGCGTTGTGTTCACCACCAAGTCTAGTTGCCATCCGTCACGGTACAAATGTGCCCCTTTACCCCTTTCACCCTGGCCCCAACCCCTTCACCTCTGGTAATCACCAATCTGTTCTCCGTATCTATGTATTTGTTTGTTTGTTTATCTTCCACAGATGAGTGAAGTCACATGGTATTTGGCTTTCTCCACCTGACTTATTTTACTTAGCATAATACCCTCCAAGTCCATCCCTGTTGTCCCAAATGGCAAGATTTCATCTCTTTATGGCTGAGTAGTATTCCATATCCACATCTTCTTTATCCATTCATCAGTTGTTGGGCACTTAGGTTGCTTCCAAGTCTTGGCTGCTGTGAATAATGCTGCAATGAACACAGGGGTGCATGTATCTTTTCAAATTAGTGTTTTAGTGTTCTTTGGATAAATACCCAGAAGTGGAATAACTGGACCATATGGTATGTCTATTTTTAGTTTTTTGAGAAATCTCCATACTGTTTTCTATAGTGACTGCACCAGTTTGCTTCCCCCCACCGGCAGTGTGTGAGGGCTCCTTTTTCTCCACATCCTCTCCAACACTTGTCATTTCCTGTCTTCTTTAACAATAGCCATTCTGACGGGTGTGAGCTGTTACCTCATTGTAGTGTTGATTTGCATTTCCTTAATGAATAATGATGTTGAACATCTTTTCATGTGCCTGTTGGCCATCTATATATCTTCTTTGGACAAATGTCTGTTCATATCTTCTGCCTATTTGTTTGATTGGTTTGTTTGTTTTTTTGTTGTTGAGTTGTATAAGTTCTTTATATATTTTGGATATTAACCCTTCTCAGATACATAATTTGCAAATATTCTCTCCCAGTTGGTGAGTTGTCTTTTCATTTTGTTGATGATTTCCTTTGCTGTGCAGAAGGTTTTCAGTTTGATGTAGTCCTGTTTGTTTATGTTTGCTTTTGTTTCCCTTCCCTGAGGAGACATGATATACAAAAGGATACTGCTAAGACCAGTGTCGAAGAGCATACGGCCTATGCTTGCTTCTAGGAGTTTTATAATTTCAGGTCTTACATTCAAGTCTTTAATCCATTTTGAGTTAATTTTTGTGTATGGTGTCAGATAATGGTTACTTTCACTCTTTTGCATGTGGCTGTCCAGTTTTCCCAGCACCGTTTATTGAAGAGACTTTCCTTTCTCCATTGTATGTTCTTGGCTCCTTTGTCGAAAATTAGCTGTCCACAGACATGTGGCTTTATTTCTGGGCTCTCAGTTCTGTTCCATTGATCTGTGTGTCTGTTTTCTGCCAGTACCATGCTGTTTTGATTACTATAACTTTGTAGGATATTTCAAAATCAGGGAATGTGATACCCCTAGCTTTGTTCTTTTTTCTTGGATTGCTTTGGCTATTTGGGGTCTTTTGTTGTTCCATATAAATTTTAAGATTCTTTGTTCTATTTCCATGAAAAATGTCATTGAGATTCTGATTTGGATTGCATTGAATCTGTAGATTGCTATAGGTAATATAGATATTTTAAACTATGTTTATTCTTCCAATCTATGAACAAGGAATATCTTTCCATTTCTTTATATCTTCTTCAGTTTCTTTCAATAATGTCTTATAGTTGTCAATAGACAGGTCTTTCACCTCCTTGGTTAAGTTTATTCCTAGATATTTTATTCTTTTTGTTGTAATTGTAAATGAGATTGTATTCCTGATTCCTCTTTCTGCTAGTTCATTGTTAGTATCTAGAAATGTGATTGACTCTTGTACATTGATTTTGTACCCTACAACTTTACAGTATTTGTTAATTATTGCTAATAGATTTTTGTGGATTTTTTAGGGTTTTCTACATAAAGAATCATGTCATCCACAAATAGTGACAGCTTTACTTTTTACTTTCCAATTTGGATCCCTTTTATTTCTTTTTCTTGCCTAATTTCTCTGGCTAGGACTTCCAATACTATGTTGAATGAGAATGGCAAGAGTGGGCATCCTTGTCTTGTTCCTGTATGTAGAAGAGTAGCTTTCAGTTTTTCACCATTGAGTATGATCTTGGCTGTGGGTTTGTCATATATGGCCTTTATTATGTTGAGGTACTTTCCTTATATACCCATTTTTTTTTTTTTTTGTGAGGAAGACCAGCCCTGAGCTAACATCCGTCGCCAGTCCTCCTCTTTTTTGCTGAGGAAGACTGGCCCTGGGCTAACATCCGTGCCCATCTTCCTCTACTTTATATGGGATGCCGCCACGGCATGGCTGACAAGCAGTCCATCGGCGGGCGCCCGGGATCTGAACCTGCGAACCCCGGGCTGCCAAGCGCAGACTAAACCGCTGCGCCACCGGGTGGCCCCCTTATATACCCATTTTATTGAGAATTTATGTCATAAATGGATGTTGAATCTTGTCAAATGCTTTCTCTGCTTCTATTGAGATGATCATGTGATTTTTATTCTTCATTTTTTTATGTGGTGTATCATGTTGATTGATTTGCAGATGTTGAACCATCCCTGTGTCCCTGGAATAAATTCCACTTGATTGTTGTGTATGATCCTTTAATGTATTGTTGTATTCGATTTGCTAATATTTTGTTGAGGGTTTTTGCATCCATGTTCAACAGTGATATTGGCTTATAATTTTCCTTTTTTGTGTTGTCCTTCTCTGGTTTTGGTATCAGGGTAATGTTGGCCTTGTAAAATGAGTTAGGAAGTGTTCTGTCCTCTTCAATTTTTTGGAAGAGTTTGAGAAGAATAGTTACTAAATCTTCTTTGAATGTTTGGTAGAATTCACCAGAGAAGCCGTCTGTTCCTGGACTTTTGTTTTTTGGAAGGTTTTTGATTATTGTTTCAATCTCTTTCATTGTGATTGGTCCATTCAGATTCTCTGTTTCTTCTTGATTCAGTTTTGGGAGGTTGTATGAGTCTAAGAATTTATCCATTTCTTCTAGATTATCCAATTTGTTGGCATAATGTTTTTCATAGTATTCTCTTCTAATCCTTTGTATGTCTGTGGTATCCATTATAATTTCTCCTCTTTAGTTCCTGACTTTATTTGAGCCTCTCCCTTTTTTTCTTAGTGAGTCTAGCTAAGAGTTTGTCAATTTTGTTTATCTTTTCAAAGAACCAGCTCTTAGTTTCATTGATCTTATCTATTGTCTTTTTAGTCTCTATTTTATTTATTTCTGCTCTGATTTTTATTATTTCCTTTCTTCTACTGATTTTGGGCTTTGTTTGTTCTACCTTTTCTAGTTCTTTTAGGTGTGCTGTTAGATTGTTTATTTGAGATTTTTCTTGTTTCTTGAGGTAGGCTTTATTACTATATACTTCCCTCAATACTGCTTTTGCTGTAACCCATAGATTTTGGTATATTGTGTTTTCATTTTCATTTGTCTCCAGGTATTTTTAAATTTCTCCTTTGATTTCTTCATTGATCCAATAGTTGTTCAGTAGCATGTTGTTCAGTCTCCACGTATTTGTGACTCTTCCAGTTTTCTTCTCGTGTTGATTTCTAGTTTCACAGCATTGTGATCAGAAAAGAGGCTTGCTTTGATTTCAATCTTCTTAAATTGATTGAGACTTGTTTTTTTCCCCCAACATATGGTCTATCTTTGAGAATGTTTCCGTGCACTTGAGAAGAATGTGTATTCTATTGCTTTTGGATGGAATGTTCTGTATATATCTATTAAGTCCATGTGGTCTAGTGTTTCATTAAGGCCAATGTTTCCTCATCGACTTTCTATCTGGATGATCTATCCACTGATGTAAGTGAGGTGTTAAAGTCCCCTACTATTATTGTGTTGCTGTCAATTTCTCCCTTTAGGCCTTTTAATAGTTACTTTATATACTTTGGTGCTCCTATGTTATGTGCATATATATTAATAAATGTTATGTGTATGTTATTCTTGTGTTATGTTATTTATGTGTTATGTTATGTTATTCTTCTTATTCAAGTGTCCCCTTTATCATTATACAATGTCCATCTTTGTTTCTTGTTATCGTTTTTGGTTTGAGTCTATTTTGTGTGATATAAATATGACTACACCTGCTTTCTTTTGGTTGCCATTTGCTTGAAGTATCATCTTCCATCCCTTCACTCTATATTTATCTTTAGATCTGAGATGGGTCTCCTGGGGGCAGCGTATTGTTGGGTCTTGTTTTTTTATCCATCCGGCCCCTCTTTGTCTTTTGATTGGTGAATTCAACCCATTTACATTTACAGTGATTGTTGATACATGAGGGATTAATACTGCCATTTTATCTTTTGTTTTCTGGTTGTTCTATATTTCCATTGTTTCTTTTTCCTTTGTTCCTTTCCATTGTTTCCTGTTTCTATATTTCCATTGTTTCTGTCTCCCATTTCAGTTTGGTGGTTTGCTGTGATGTGCTTCTCAGTTTCCTCTTTTTTTATGTTTTGTGACTCTGCTCTGAATTTTTGTTTTATGGTTACCATGAGGTTTGTATAAAAGATCTCATAGATGAGCTAGTCCTTTTTCTGTTGGTAGCATCTTATCTTCATTAGCTTATGCAGGTTCTGCCCTTTTTCTCTTCCCCTTCTATGTTTTTGTTGTCACAATTATCCCTATTTGTATTGTAAGATTGTAACCGAATTGAAGTGGTTATAGTTATTTTTGATGCTTTCTTTCCTTTAGCCTTTATGTTATAATTAAGTGTTTTCTAACCTATTCTGGTATGCAGTTGCAATTTTCTGATTCTGTCTGTCTGTACATCATCTTGCTTAAAGCTTTGTGTACCTTTGCCTTTTTGTTTCAGGTCAGAGAGCTTCTTTCAACATTTCTTGTAAGGCAGGTCTAGTGGCAATGAAATCCCTCAGCTTTTGTTTGTCTGGGAAAACTCTTATTTCTCCTTCATATCTGAAGGATAACTTTGCAGGATAGAGTATTCTTGGTTCATAGTTTTTATCTTTCAATATTTTGAATATATTATTCCACTCTATCCTAGCCTGTAGAGTTTCTCCTGAGAAATCTGCTGATAGCCTAACAGAGATTCCTTTATAAGTTATTTTCTTCTCTCTGACCACCCTTAATAGTCCTTCTTTGTCATTGACTTGTGACAGTTTTAATATAATGTGCCTTGGAGATGGTCTTTTTGTGCTGAGATAATTAGGTGTTCTTTTAGCTTCATGTACTTGTATATCCAGGTTTGGGAAGTTCTTGGCTATTATTTCTTCAAATAAGCTCTCTGCTCCTTTCTCCTTCTCTTCTCCTTCTGGGATACCCATTATCCTTCTGCTACTTTTCCTAATTGAGTCAGATATTTCTCATAGAATTTCTCCATTTTAAGAAATTCTAGTTCTCTCTCCTCTTCCAACTGAATCACTTCTAGATTTCCATCTTTGAGCTTGCTAATTCTCTCTTCCATATGGTCTGCTCTATTTCCAATGCTTTCCAATTTATTCTTCATCTCATTAATTGTGTTATTCAGTTCCAGAATTTCCGTTTGGTTTTTTATTTTTAGAATTTCAATCTCTTTGGTGAAATACTCCTTTTGTTCATTAACATTATTCCTGAGATCTTTGAACTGTCTTTCTGAGTTTTCTTGTAAATCACTGAGTTTCTTCATGACAGCTGTTTTGAATTCTCTGTCAGTTAAATCTCAATCTTCTGTGATTTCAAGTTTGGTTTCTGGAGAGTTGTCATTTTCTTTCTGTGCTACCATGTTACTGTAGTTCTTCATGGTGCTTGATGAGTTGTTCCACTGCCAGCACATCTCTGGTAGTAAACACCTTTCATATTTGGATAAAGCTTTGGTTACTTTGATTCTGAGCTGCTTCTGGTTGTGTTTGAGAGCCTACACTTTCCACCCTCCACTGCCTCTGTCAGAGGCATCGTCAGTGCCTTCTTGTGCGGTGTGAGCCTCTGAGGTTGCTGCTGCCTTGCTGCTTATGATGTTGCTGCAGTCTCAGGTGTTGCCACAGGGGTCACCAGGCTGCAAGCACTTCTGCTGATTCCAGGGTCACAGGTCTCATGTTCCTCCACTGGCTCTCTGCCAGCTCTCCATGGGCTCAGGTGCTGCTGCCCTGCGCACCACCTGTGCTGCTGCTCCTGGGTTATCTGGGGTGCTGGCAGCACCACTGCCAGGGGCACTGGATTCATGGGTGTCACCGCCACTGCCAGGGGCCTGAGGTCTTATATGCAGCTCCTGCTGCTAGTTAGGCTGGTGTTGGAGGTGCTGCCACTAGGGGCTGGGTCATGGGTACTGCTGTGGCTTCTGAAGCCTTAGGTTGCAGGTGACACCCATCACTGCTGGGGGAGTGGGAGGGGCTGAGCTGTGAGGGCTGCTGCTGCTCCTGTAGCCTCTGGTCTCTGGTGCCCCTGTGCTTTTTGAAGCCTTAAGTCATGGGCACCGTGCTGCCACTGCCAGGGTTATCCGTGTACTGGGTGCAGCCCTCACTGCTGGAAGGACTGGTGTCAGAGTCACCAGGGGGCTGGGTCATCGGCACCACTGTGTTTCCTGAAGCCTCAGGTCTTGGGTGCCACCTGCCATGGCTGGGGAAGGGGGAAGGGCTGAGCTGCAAGTGCCATTGCTGCTCCTGTAGCCTCTGGTCTCTGGCATTGGTGTGCTTTTCAAAACCACAAGTCACGGGCACCACTGCTCCTGCCAGGGGTATCCATATCTTGGGTGCAACCTGCTTTGCTGGCTCTGTGTTGGACGCTCTGCCACTGGGTGGGGGGGGGGTGGACGTCACAGGTATCTTGTGGTTCCTGGAGTCTCCAGTCCTGGGCCTGCAGTGGTTCCTGGTGCCTCTGGGAGCATGGGCTGCCTGGAATCCCAGGCCTCCGTTCATGGGCATTACCTCAGCTCCTGGGGCCTCTATTTGTGGGCACAGCCACAGACCCTGGAACCTCCAGTCTTGGGAGCTGCAGCCACTGCTCCCTAGCTCCATGGCCTCCACGAGGTCCAGCCCACCCAAACTCAGATGTGTCGATGCGTGGGTCTCCCAGGCGTTCTGCTGTGCTGTGCAGGGAGTCCTCTTTTGGTCAGTGGATGTCCCACTGGTTGTAACCTAGTGGGGAGAGACAAAGGGAACAACTCACTCCACCATGATGCTGAATCCCCAAATGGAAATTCTGGAACTGAAAATGATGATAATTGAAATAAAAAAAATTCATTGGGTGGGCTTAATAGCAGATTAGAGGTGACAGAAGAACAAATATATGAATTTGAAGATAGATAACTAAAAATGATCCAATTTGCAGAAAGAAGACAGGAAAAAGATTGAAGAAAAATGAACAGAGCCTCAGAAATGTCTGGGACAATATCAAATAGTATAACATACCTGTAATAGAAGTTCCAGAAGGAGACTATAATAAAAACGGGTCAGAAATAATTAAAGAAATAAATAGCTGAAAATTCCCCAAATTTGATGAATAAAAGAGAAAAACACACAGTTCCAAAAATTTCAGAGAATCCCAAGAAAAACAAATTTCACACTACCCATAGTCAATTGTAGTCAAACTGCTTAAAACTAAATATAGAGAAAACCCTGAAAGGAGCCAGAGAAGAAAAAGACACATTCCATATATGGTAACAATGATGAGAATTACCACAGACTTCTCAGAAAAAATGGAGGCCAAAAGACAAAGGAATAATATCTTTAAAGTGATTAAAGAAAAAAAACCTGTCAACCAAGGCAGTTTTACTGTCTATATTCAGCAAAACATCCCTCACAAATGAGGATGAAATAGTCATTTTTAGACAAATGAAAGCTGTGAAAATGTGTTGCCAGTAGACCTGCACAACAAGAACTGCTAAAGGGTGTTCTCCAGGCTGAAAAGAAATGTACCTGATGGAAACTTGCATTGCCAGAAAAAAAAGAACACAACTATGTTTTTCTCTCATAATTTTGAAAAAAGACAACTGACCGCTTAAAACAAAATAATAACATTATAAACCATGGTTTAAAATGTATGTAAAAAGTAAAAGATGTAACAACCAAAGCAGGAAGAAGGGAGGGTGTTAATTATTATACTGTTATCAGGTTATTACATTTGTGAAGTGGGAAATAGGAGAGGGGAAAGTGGGAAGGATCATGTGGGAGGTGGAAAGTGGCTTAGAATTGACTAAGGATGCCTATTGTTAGCCCTAGAGTACTACTAAAACAAATAATGAAAAGAGATGTAGCTAAAAAACCAATAGAGAAAATAACATGGAATATTAAGAAATATTTGATTAACCTAAAGGAAGGCAGTGAAGAAACAACTGAGGAACAAAGAACAAAAGGGACAAATGGAAAACAAATGGTAAACTTAAATCCAACCATATCAGCAATTACATTAAATGTAAATGGACTAAACAGCAAAGTTGCAGGACATAAGATCAAATAAAAAAAATCCATTGTATTTCTATCTACTGGCACAAACAACTGGAAAATGACATTTTAAAATACCATTTCAATTGAATAAAAAAAGGTAAAGTACGTAGGAATAAATTTAACAAAAGATATAGAAGACCTGTATAATGTTGAGTTGAAAGATGATCTAAATAAGTGGAGAGATGTGCCATGTTTGTGGATAGGAAAACTCAATTTTATTAATGTGCTCATTCTCCCCAAATTTATCTATAGATTTAATGCAACCTCAAGCACCATCCCATCCCAGTTGGCCTTTTCTTCTTGTTTTGGGTAGAAATTGAAAAGCTGATTTTAAAATCTACGTGAGAATGTAGAGGATCTAGAATACTAAAACAATTTTGAAAAAGAAGAACAAAGTTGAAGGACTTACACTCCCTGACTTTTAGGTCTACTAGCTGCAGTAATTAAGACAGTGTAGTATTGGTGTAAAGACAGACATAAAGATCAATGGAATAGAATGAAGAGCTCAGAATCTATCTACATTTATGTTATCAATTGATTTTCAACAAGGGCACCAAGATAATCCAGTGGGGAAGGGAAAGTCTTTCCAACAAATGATTCTGGAACAGCTGGATATTTGTATGAAAAGTAATGAACCTCAACCCCCTGCCTCACACCATACACAAAAATTAATTCAAAATGGATTACAGCTCTGAACATAGAAGCTAAATCTATAAAACTTTAGAAGAAAACATGGGAGAAAATGTTCATGATATTAGGGTAGGCACAGATTTCTTAGGCAGGACATAAAAAGTGTGAACCACCAGAGGAAAAAATCAATACACTGGACTTCATTTAAATTAAAACCCTCTGTTATTCTAATTACATCATTAATAAACGTGACAAAGGGTTTGTATCCAGAATATATAAAGAATACCTACAATTCAATATTAATAAGAAAAACAGGACAATTTTTAAAGATGGGCAAACAACTTGAATAGAGCTCATATCTGAACTAGTCTTAATCTCCTAATCACACCCAGGGCAGCAAAAAGCAGAGGTTATAATAGAGCACCAGACTGGGAGTCAGGAGATCCAGCATTCTTCTCCAGCTTAGCTGCTGACTTGCTATGTGACCCTGGAGAAGCCTTTTCCACACTCTATAACCAGATGTCACATCTATAAAAATGGGGATAACCTTATTATTTCCTTTTATGCATTTTATGAGGCCCAACTTAGAAAGACTATCAAAAGGAGTTCTAGAAAGTACCAGGAGTTCTGTAGATGGGAGGTATGGCCTCATTTTTGACTCCCTAGGGATTATAGATGGTTATATCTGAATTATCAGATATAACTACCTGGTTATCTGAATAACTGACAGTTTACCAACCACACTCATGTACACACACTGGTACAAACATACGACATGAACCCCACGGACATTACACACATTCACCCATGCAAACACAGCACACGTAGACCTACACATACACATGCACATGGAAGGACATGTGCATGCATATGCACACGTTCACATGGACACATATTCACAGACCCTTGCTCTCCCAGAGCCCACATTTAACATACACACAGACGCACACGGATGTGCTCAGTGTCACACACTCATGGATATGCAGAGGCACATGGAGGTGGAGGCACCACTCAAACATGCAGAACTGGTGGGTGAAGAGGCTTTACCCGGAGAAGAAGCTTGGAACCCAAGGCAGAGAGAGGAGGGAAGGGTATGCACTGCCGAGGGTGGCAGGGGCAGAGTCCTCTGAAAGAGGGTCTTGAGGGAGCCTGCAGGTGTCTAAGGCAAAGGGGTAGGGAGCTGACAGGTGGGGAAGTCAACAGCAGATGATGCCCATCTTCAGAGAGTAGGACCTGAGGGATTCCCAGGGTGGGCCTTGGCTGTGGATCTCAGGGGAAGAATAGAGGACTTCTGTGCAGTTCTGCTCACAGAGCCACACCCCCAGCCACTGCCGGAATGTGGAGGTGGCCAGGAGTTGGCTGGAGCTTGGGGCTGGGTGCCGGGGCTGGCTACTGGCTAGCACAGGAGTGAAAAATTCAGTTCTAGGATCAATGTGAGAATTTGCCCGTGGGTCCGTCTGGGTGCAGAATGGTTGAGGGAGAACTTGCTTTATCAATTCGTCTTTAAATTACCAAAGTCCCGCCAAATCAATGATAATCTTCTGATCTCACACTGGGACAGAATGGAGGGTCAGTATATAAAAGAGCACTGGGCTGGGAGTCAGGAGCCAGCAGATGGTGGGGTGAGAAGGGCTATGGGCTATGAGCAGCATCTTAGAGCCAGAATGTCCATTCAGACACTTGACAGAAGAGGAAACTGAGGCCCAAAGCTGGGAAGAGAATACTCCTTGGTCACAGCTGCTCTGTTCACCCAAGAGAATATCAGAGGAAGGCCAGGGCATCTCAAGGTCTCACTGTCAAGGCTGGATCTGGACATTCCCCTTCTCAGCTCCTGTGGAATCACCCTCCTGGACCCTCCCATTGGGCTGCTCCATGGGGTTGGACCAGAGGCCGAGACCTAGCCTGGGCCCATTAGCATTCAGCTCAGCGGCTGGGCAGGAAGGAGAAGAACAAAACCAGGGTGGTGGGAAGAAAACATGTTTCTTGACAGAGCTGAGAGAAACGGGATGAGAAAGAGGAGGAGGAAGGAGACAGGTGTTGCTCCCAGCTGTCTGCCTGTGGGCGAAGCAGCGAGTTGCATTCCCAGCAATAAGGTCATTAATGGAGAGGCTACTCAGAGGCCGTCACCTCGCCTCCATCAGCTCACTCACCCCTCAGAACATCCAGCCAGGCTGATTGTATTTTCCCATTTTACAGATGAGGACACTGGGGGCTCAGAGAAGTAACTCACTCAAGCGTGCCCAGTTAGTGAGAGGCAGGGCCAGGTGTATGTAAGACTCTTAAATAGGGCAAAGACTCTTAAGTAAGAAGCAACTCTAAGTGGATTCTATCAGCTGGGCAGTGGCCAGGTGTGTGCCACAGGGGGAATCTCCACTAACGGACACTTTGCTGAGCCTGGGAGAGGTGGGGGGACAATGAGTCTCAGAGAGCCATGCTGGCTTTGAGCTGGGCACACAGACCTGCTTGGGACAAGCCCATTATACTTGGGTCAGAAGGTCAGAGTGCACAGAGCAGGTAGCAGGGTGAGCTAATGTGAAGCCCCTTCAGTTCAGACTATGGAGGCAGCCTCCCTGAGAACCCACTTGATGCCGGATTCTTCATTGGCCTCATCTAACCCTCTCTCTATCATCTTGCATGATTATCTCATAAGGTAGTTGTTTCCATCCCCATTGTACAGATGAGGAAATTGAAGTTCAATTCACTTGTCCTTGGTCAGCCACAGAGTCTGGATTCTCATGGTTCCAGTCCCCTGTGTCGGCTTGCAGTGCACGGCAGGCTGTTTTGTGCCCCAGAGCCTTTGTGTTTGGGCTTCCCTGGGCCTAGACTCAAGGCCAGTCACCTTCTATGTATCCCTGGGATGCCCTCTGTGCTGCTCTCTGGGTTTTGCAAGTTTCTCATTCACAGGTCAGAAGGGAGGGTCCTCCAGAGGGGAGGAGTGCTGCTCGACCCCAGGCCCTGGGAGGGAAGTCCATTGCCAAGAGACCTGGCACTTGGCCCCAGCTCTGCCTCCATCCAGCTGTGTGACTTGGGAATGCCATGTCTCACCTCTGCTCAAGATTGAGTCCCACCCGTACAGTGAGGGGTTTGGCATTTCTCGAGCATCTCTCACCTTGGACTAGGGTTGGCAAACTTCTTCTGTAAAGGATCAGGTGGCAAATATTTTTGGCTTTGTGGACCACATGATTCCTGCGGCAGCTCCTCAACTTTGCCTTTGTAGTGGGAAAGCAGCTGGAGACAGCAGGTCAACAGGGTGCAGCTGTGTCCCAGTAGAACTTGACTTAAACAAAAATAAAAAACGGGGCAGCTTGGATTGTGCCCATGGACTGTGGTTTGTGGTTCTTTGCCCCTGGCAATCTTAGATTTCTGGGTTCTAGAGAGACAGAGATATATTGTAGTCTAGTAGGGGGGGCATGCAGGTGCCCCCCAAATTACAGTGTAGTGTGAAAAGTGGAAATGGTTTAGAGGAGTGCATAGTACAGTGGTAACTTGGATGGGGCCCGGGGGACCTTGATGGTTAGGCCGAGTGTCAGTGGGTGACACCTGAGCAGAGTTTTGACAGATGAGAGGAAGGGCACTCCAGGCAGATGGAACAGCATGTGCAAACACCTGGAGGCATGACAGTGCATGGTGTCTTCGAAAAACTGTGGGATGTGACGGCTACAGCATGAGGCAGAAATGAGATCAAGGAGGATCTTAATTGCTATGCTAAGGAGCATGGACTTTTTAGCAAATAATTCTCAGTTATTTAACTCTTCGTCAGTGACTAACATTTTTCTTGGAAAGAGTCCACCCCATAACTGCTAATCTCAGTAAGGGATATTGGGTATGCAATTTCTTCTAATTACATGGAAATACTGGTTGTTTCTTCTCCATGGGGGCTGAGGCCCTGGGGGCAGTGACGGATGCTCGGATGCTCAGGGTAGGCAGCGGGGCCCTAGCTGGGCCCCGCTGATTTGCACCACAGTGGAGCCCTGGGCTCTGGTTTCACACGCTGCCTCAGGCCAGAGTGATTCGCCTGTGTCATCATTATGCTCATCAAGGGATGCTTTGTCTTCCCCTGATCGGCCTAATTGCTCTCCTCGTTTGGACAGCCCTGGAGTCATTTAGTAATGAAAATCACCGCGTGCTAATACAGCGTCAGGAGCTCACCTGCTTGTTGGCATGTGGAGCAGCGTGGAGAGGAGAAGAGGCTCCGCTTGTCATTACAGGTGCAGAGCCTCGCCGAGCTGCTCATGTGCAATTACCGTCCAACAGCCTGGAAATTACAGTCCGGTTACAGCGGCTGCTAACGAGGACTAATTGCACCACCACAGAGCTGCCCTGGATGCTTAAAACAAATGGCCGCTGTGGAAACTTGGCGATGGGCAGGGAAAATCCCATCTATTCTTGGAAACAGAGGAAAAGGCTGCTTGGGGTTGGGAAGGG
This sequence comes from Tapirus indicus, assembly GCA_031878705.1. Classification (NCBI taxonomy): domain Eukaryota; kingdom Metazoa; phylum Chordata; class Mammalia; order Perissodactyla; family Tapiridae; genus Tapirus; species Tapirus indicus. The sequence continues at coordinate 12,623,770 of CM062932.1, forward strand.
CTCAGCGGGGGCTCCTGGTCATTAAAGATTGGTTTCCCAATTGGTGTAACCAAACCAGAGTTTCACGAAGATATCCACCCATGCATCCCCCATCCATCCATCTACCCATCCACCCACCCATCTCCTTCACCATCCATTCCCCATCCATCCATCCACCCATTCTTCCTTCACCATTCATCCATCCATCTATCCATCCGTCTTCGTCTGTCTGTTTTTTCATCTGTTCATGCATCCATGCATATATCCATCTTCCATCCATCCATCCTCCATCCTTCCATCCACCCATCCATCCATCCATCCTTTCATCCACACACTAAGCCATTCATCTATCCAACTATTCATCCATCCATCATCCCTCTATCTCTCCATCCATCATGGCTTAGTACAAGGTCTGTACTTGATGCTGCAAGTCAGAGAAGAGTCAGGAGTGATCCTGCACACAAGAAAACATAATAGGTACTCAACAAATATTTTTGAATGGATGAAAAGAAGAATGAATATTTTTTTAATGGAGTGGAGAAAATTATAGAGACTCAGCTAAGTGGGAGAGTGAAGAAAGGGGTATAGTAGGTGTGAGGAGAGAGAAGATATCGAGCTCATCACAGTCATCCATGCATGAGAGTAAACGACACAGAAAAGTAGAGGGATGGGATGTGTGTGCTCTGTGTTTGAGTGTGGCAAGTTACTTCATCTTCTTGAGCCTCAGTTTCCCTGCCCATAACATGAGGATAGAAACAGTTCCTACCTCACAGGGTAATTGTGTGGGTTACATAACATACTGCATGTCAAGTTTTTAGGACAATGTCTGGTACACAGGAATCACCTGGTGAAAGTTAGGACTTTCCAGAATGATGAGCTGTCCTGTGCTGCTGTCTTTGACTCCCCAGGGGGTCTGACCCCCTAGTATGATTTCTCCCATGCTCCTGCCCACCCTTCCCTGCCTGGAAAGAGAAAGAAACCATTCTAGGAATTAGAACCCGATGTTAGATGTTTGTAACGCAGGCAAGGTCTGAGGTTTGGGGAATGCTACTTCTGGGGAATGTTGGGGAATGTTAATTCTGTCGCTTGTGGTTGGAGTCCAGGAAGTGGGGGGCAGTGACAGGAGAAGGACAGTAGGGCCAAGGCCACATCAGTCCAGGAAGAGCTGAAAGATTTGGGATTTGCTGTGGGGAAGATGGGGAGCCACTGAAGGATTTTAAGAAAGTGATTTGCATTTTTAAATTATTACTCTGGCATGGGGAATTGATGACTGTAAATTGACTATTACTCTGTGGGAAACTGACTAGAAGACCGACGAGTCACGGTGTTTCAGGGGTGGAGTCTGGATGAGAACTGGTCCTCTGCTCTTTCCTGGTCCCAGCCGCTAGAACCCTGGCCTCTGCGCTCCGTGTCCATTGTTTTCTGGCCTGGAGCTCAGGGGTGGGGAAAGAAAGAATTATAGAGCTATGGGCTCCTCTGCCCTGTCAGGATCTGTGCAGGGATCGATAGGTCCCCACGTCCTCCCCCTCTGACCCCACACACATCCCTCCAGTGACAAGGACAGTACTCTTTCGTGAGGCGATGGGCAGGGAAGCGGGTGGCCTGCTTCCTCTCTGGCCACCTCCGACAAAGTCCTTTATCAGATTAAACTTCAACCTGACTCCCCACAGATTCACGTTATTCACCCTCACCCTCCTCCTGAGGGACTGGGCAGAACAGGTCTCAATGGCAGCCCACGGACTCGGCTCATCCGGGGGCCAGGACCCACGCTCAGTGGTCAGTGTGTGTCTGGGTCAGTGCTCGGGCTGCAGCCGGGCCGGGGTGTGGCACCGCCAGCAGGAGCTGCGGTGGACTGCCGCTGTCCCGGTAGCGCCGGGGACACTGCCTCCTGGTACGCATGCTCTGGTCTAGCCCCGCCCACACTGACGCTGGGCCTGGCCACGTGACCCGCTTCAACCAATAGAATGTGTGGAAGTGATGCCTTGCTAGTTCAAGACTTGTCTCCGCGGGGTCTGGCGGCGTCTGCCCTTCCCGGCTGTGAAGCCGGCGTCCGTGAGTGAGGAGAGGCCGTCCGGGACATTCCAGCCCCACTTGAGCTCTCTTCTGGATGCAGCCACACGAGCGGCCTCAGCGAAACCGCACGGACGGGAACTGCCCCGCGGAGCCCATCTGCCCTCAGAATTGGCAGAAGTAACACATCCATATCGCTTGAAGCCACCGAGTGTTGGGGTGGTTTGTGTGCGGATCCTGAGGAAGCAATTCCTGTCCACTCCCGGAGCCAAGTCAGGCCCCGCTCTGGCCAGAGGGCCTGAGCCCGCCTTCGGCAGGCCTTCAGCACTGGTTCCTGCACGGCCAGGCACGTCGCAGCCCTTCTGGGGCCTCGGTTTCACCATCTGTAAAGGGAGGAGATTTAAATGTAATGATTTCATCCCTTCTGGCTTCTCTCTGATGAGGCCAAGGGATCTGGGATGAGGCAATGACGCCTCTGTTCCCAGAGGGGCCCCTTCTCCAGGTGTGTGTCAGCCTAGGTGGGGCTACTCACGCCTGGGGCCTCACTGCCTGCGGGACAGCCTGGTGCCGGGCGTTCTGGCTGGTCCACCTGGAATTACGCACTTCCACCTCAGCTGTGCTAAATCCAACCCAACCCACAGGGCACTTGGAGCGAGACTGTCCCCTGGGGTGGACACTTGGCCAAACCGGCTGTTCACACCACAAACTGCACAAAACCGGCCCCCCTTGGTCTGCTTCCTTGTTCCTCATTAAGTTTTGGCAACAAATGATTCACTTAAAAGGCAAGATGGGGACAGGCGACGACGTCTGGAGCATTTCTCCCCTGATCACTTAATAGCCTTCTCTCTATTTTATTATGCTATTGGCAAAAAGTTATGAAGTTTATGCAAATTATGTTTGTATAATCACGTCTGAAAGAGTCTGTGGTTCAAGCTTTCCAGCCAATTTCTTTAAATGTGAGCTTTTAAACTTTATCATCGACAGAAAATGCTTTTAGAGATTGTGCCGTCAACGTTAGAGGCAGCCAAGGCAGGGAGGGGAGTCATCTCGGTGGGGGCTGGGGGCTCGAACCAGAGAAGAGAGGGTGAGAAACCTGGGCCCCAGCTGTGAAACTCCTCAGGGCCCTCTCTGGGCTCTGTAGGTGGCCATGATGAGACAAAGAACCAGCAGAGACCAGCACAGTCAGGCAGAACTTTCTAGAAGTCTGAGCTGTCCAGAGGACAGCAGAGGGAGCAGGCTGCTTTAGGAGGGTGTGCAATCGCCAAGAGCAAAGGACACCAAGATCCAGAGAGGAGAGGCATCTTCCCCAGGTCACCCAGTGGGCACTTGTGGTACTGGGACTGACAACTAGAACTGGACATAGATGCTGAGAGCCCAGGAAGGGAGCAGAGGTGCGTCCTCTCCCAGTCGGTGTGTGTGTTGGGCAGGGCGGTGGAAAAGGCTTCCCCTCCGCCGCCTTTTCCACGATGGTGAGCAGACACAGAGAGGGCTTGAAATCGACCCCTTTCTTGACTGCCAAGCAAGCAGAACACATCTAATGAGCCTCTTCAATATTACTTTTCCCAATAGACCTGAACAATTCTGAAGAGACGCAAATTACGTTCCTTAGAAATCTCCCTGAATACATATTGATCAGGGAAACCTGAAGAAGCTCAGAAGGGCTCAGATCTATTTATTCATGTATTCAGTCATCTCCAGGGTGTGGGTTATGCCTGCGTTAACGAGAAGAGACACTACTTAGATTGCAGTTGGGCTGAGCCCCTGCTCCAGGGACGGGATCAGGGAGCGGCTGCTGGCGTTCTGTGGTCTTCCACACTCATGATGCTCGTCCTCCAAGTTTGCTCCTCTGGGACCACTGGTTCTCAAACTTGGCTGCATATTGGAATCATCTGGGAAGTTTTAAAAGCTACTGACGCTTGTGTCCCACTCACAGAGATTCTGATATAATTTGTCTGGGAGCAGCCTTGGCATTGGGACTTTTACAAGCTCCCCAGGATGTCCGTTGTGCAGCAAAATTTGAGAATGATTTAGACGGTGAACCTGTGGGGGCAAGCTACACTCATGTGTCATCCTTTCTCCTTCCATAGTTTTTATCAAAGATGAACTGTGCAGGAGGGAGAGAGCCCAGGGCCAAGGTTAGGGGCAGGGCTGGCTTCGTAAATATGCAACCTGGACAGTGGCAGGGGGCCCATGCTTTGTTCAATGTTCTGCGGTGGCCGTCATGAAATTCTTCATCATTTTTGAACAAGAGCTTTGCATTTTCATTTTGCTTTGGGCCCTGCAAATTATGTAGCTGGTCCTGGGCAGGGGGCCTGGGTTCTAGAATCATCTCTGTCTGTATAACTGACTTGCTGTGCAACGCTGGGCAAATCTTTCTTTGTCTCAGATCTCCATTTTCCTCTGTATTCATGAACAAAATCAATCAGCCCCAAGGACTTTCTAGTGCCCCTTCCGTCTGTGTCTGCACACGGTCGCACAAGGACACCTTAGCAATAATCAGGCTGCCCTCAGTCAAACACAGTGATAACCCACAATGACTGGTTATTTCCCAAATCACACATTATTTGGTTGAATTCATCTGAGCTCACTCCACCTCCCTAAACAGGTTTGTGTGCTTAGAACTAGGCCTACTCTGCCATGGGACACAAATGACTAATTGTGAACATTCCTGTTCTCACTCCCTTCCCCTGTAGCTGAAGAGAATTCCTTCTGCCCATTCAGTTCCCCAGCGACCTGCCTTCTAAGCAGAGCTCTGCCCTTGCCAGCTTAGTTCCTCGGCTTTTCTAATGCAGAATTGGACAGCTGGAAAGCCTGGGGACCGCGGGAGAGAAGGCAGGAGATTTGCATTGGAGAGAAGAAAGTCATTCCCAGGAGAAGGAATAAAAAGGGAGAGAAAGAGAGGGTGGAAAGGGACTATGATAGGGAGAATCTTGGATTGGGATTGAGAGTGGGGGGAAAGAAAGAGGTATCTGAGGAACGGCTGCCAGATATATAAATATTGAGAGTGGCAGGTGGAGGAGAAATAATTTTTAAGATATTTTGCTATGCGTTGAGAGTATACTCTGACCTCCCCAAAATGCACATGCACTTTCCCTTTAGAGGTTTCTCAAGAGGGTAAGAATAAATTGCAATTGCTTTCAGTTATATTTTTTGTAAGACTACAGATTCTTTGAATTGACCCTGTGCAGAGACTGGTCCATTTGGGACCCCAGTTATATTTGGAATATACCGTTAAGCCAGAGTTGTGTGGAAATGACAGCAGATGTGAGCTGGGAAGCCCTTCATCATCCAGTGCAGGCGTTTCACAGACTCATGGGCAAGAGATCTTAAAAATGGGAAGAGTGGGAAGAGATCTTAAAAATGGTCTAGTTCAGCCTCTCTCCCGTTTGAACTTGATTTTTGTAGAGCATCTCCATCAAGTCCGTTCTCTGCTTATATACTACCTGGGAAAAGGAATGCACTACCTCCAGGGAAAGCTTCTTCACCTGTGTGTAGATCTAGAGGCTAGAATGATCTGTCCCCGTTCTCAAACACGATGATTGGTGGTGTAAATTGTTACAGGTTCATTGGACATCACTCTGGTGGGTCTTACCACAATTTAAAATGTTCTCATCTTTTTTCTTTTTCGTTTGAAGAACAGATTTTTTTTTTTTTTTTTGCAGGGAGGGATTCACCCTGCCAAACTTTCTCTTTTTTTTTTTTTTTAACCGGCAAAACTCCCCAGTGCATGGTTGTATATCCAGATTGTAAGTCCTTCTAGTTCTTCTATGTGAGCTGCCACCACAGCATGGCAACTGACAGATGGGTGGTGCGGTTCTGTGACAGGGAAGCGAACCCAGGCCACTGAAGTGGTGAGAGCACCACACTTTAACCACTAGACAATCAGGGCTGGCCCCAAAATGTTCTAATCTTTTGAATGAACAATTCCACTTCTAGGAAGTCTGTGGCACTCAGACACAAAAATACATATCAAAGAATATTTTACATCAAAGCATTGCTTGCGATAGTGAAAATCTGAAGCAACTTAAATGTATATCCACAGGGGATTGCCTAAAAACTTAAGATACATCTATATTGTGGAATAATATAGAGTGTGTACTAATGTGGAAAGATTTCCAAGACATATTAAGGAAAAAAGTAAGTTGCAGATAACAAGGTACAGATAAGCTCATGTATATATATTAAAAGAAAACAAAGCTTCATACTTATACATGAATATGAATTAAATATATATAGGAAAATGATACACATAAAATTGCTAACAATTAGTCATTAGGGGACTGCAAATCAAAACCACAATGAGATACTGCTTCATGCCCATTACAATGGCTACTGTTGAAAAAAATGGAAAATAAGTGTTGGTGAGGATGTGGAGAAGTTGGAACCCTCGTTCACTTCTGGTGGGAAGGTAAAATCGTGCAGCTGCTTTGGAAAACAGTTTGGCGATTCCTCAAAAAGTTAAACAGATTTACCACATGATCCAGCAATTTCACTCCTAGGTGCATACCTGAGCAAAATGAAAACATACATCCACACAAAAACTTTTACATGAACGTTCATAGCAACATTATTGACAGTAGCCAAAAAGTGGAAACAAACCAACTGCCCATCAGCTGAGGAATCTATGAATAAAATGTGGTATCTAGACAGTGGAGTATTATTTGGCAATAAATAGAATTGAAGTACTGATTCATGCTACAACCTGGATGAACTTTGAAAACATTGTGCTAAGTCAGAGAAGCCAGTCACAAAAGACCACATGTTGTATGATTCCATTTGCATGAAATATCCAGAATAAGCAAATCTGTAGAGACAGGAATTAGATTAGGGATGCTTAGGGCTGGGGTTGGAGGAGAGGGCGGAATGGAGAGTGACTGCTCACGGGCGTGGGGTTTCATTTTAGGGTGATGAAAATATTCTAAAATTAAATGGTGATGGTTGCACGATTCTATGAATAGACTAAAAATCACTGGACTGTTTTCTTTAAGTAGGTGTACTATATGGCATGTGAATTATATCTCAATAAACTTAAAAAAAAACTGCTAACAGTGCTTACACCTTGGGTGGGGGTGCCTGGTTAGGAAGGGAGAGCGAAGCGCTTGCCTTGTCCTGGTGATTTATTACAAGTAGCAGAAGAGGGTGATCAGCAGGCATTCCAGGGAGGCATTTTAGCAGATGGCTGCTGGACACCCAGCCCTCTGGCAAAGCTGGCAACATCGATACTGTCCCTTCTCCACCTACGGAGCCAGTGGCTGTCCTCTGCAGGCAATCTAAGGCCCAGGTGTGGCAGTGCACATACCGGTAACATCACTTCTTGTACTGGCCTGTAGTGGTCAGGAGTGGGCAGCGCTCAGGGGTGCCTTTCCTGATGCGGTGGAGTCTATAGGCTCTGCAGTGACTCAAGGCAGAGGTTGAGCTCTGTTTGGCCTACCCGTTTCTGGGGTTCCCCCATCCCAGGGAGAACTTAGAGAAGGGAGAGGTGCTGGGCTCAGCAGGGATTCAGTAGACAAAGACTGAAAACTCAGAGAAGATGCTATGTCTAACTGGGATGATGGAGCTAAACCCAGAGAGGCCGGGATGGCCCTCCCCACCCTGCTGCAGACAGAGGCAGAGACCAGAGCCAAGGTTGGCTGGGGCAGCATCGGGGGCCAAAAGAGGTTAGTGCAGCTGGACACCTCTGCTAGCAGAAGCCTGTGCAAATCACCCCATCCCTCCACCCACAGGAACCCGGGACCAGCTGGTCTCATCGGCCCAACTCACAACTGCAAGAACCCACAGCACGACACCCTGGTACACAGCACACAGAGACACACACTGACATGTCCTTGAAGGCACTAAAGCACAAAGGCACCCAGAGGCACAGAACACGTCATGCAGGCAGGATTACCACACATCAGATGTACACAGACAACAGACACACAGACGTACACGCACACTAATAGAGCAATGCATGAACTGGGACGTTACACAGCACGAGAAACAAATGGACAGAGAAGATGGAAAAATGATTTCCTGTTCCTCCAGCTGGCTGTGAAAGGCCCATTTGGACCAGCCAAACACTGTTTTCAACCCTCAGTCTGGGTTAGGTGCCCTCCTCTGTGTCACCTCCCTAGGCCTTCCTGTTCCCCCACAAGTCCCTGGGCCTCTCTCTAGCACGTGGTCCATTCTGCTGCATTGGGACTGTGGTTTGCTTGTTTGCTTTCCTCACTGGATATAAGATTCTTGAAGGTAGGGCTGTGTCTTGTGTATCTGTGAGTTTCAGCACTTGGCACGGGGTCCGGCGTGTAGAACAGGGTTAATGTGTAACGCTTTAATGAATGAATACATGAATGAAGCAGTCTAAGTGTGTATTTATCAGAGAAAGCATTCAACCTTCATAACTATCAAAGAAATGCAAATTCAAATGATTCCATTTTACACCTATTAAATTAGCACAAATTAGGAAACATAATTATCACACCCAAGACTGACACAGTCGTGGTATAACCGTGGCACCCACACATGGCTGGTGGCAGCGTGTAAATTGGGTGCAACCCCTTTGGAAAGTGATTTGATAATATGTAGCAAGAGCTATTAAAAGGCTCACACCCCCTCAGGAATTTATCCAAAGGAAATTACCAGAAAGAAGAAGGATATTTTCTGATTCTTGACAGAAGTATCATTTATGATCACAAGGCCCTGATTTCAGAACCAAAAACTGGGACACACACTGATACATTCTACTTGAGGGCAGGTGGGAAGAATAGTTCCAGAAAACTGAGGACAAGACTGACCGTGACTGAATTGGGAACTGCTGTCATGGGAGTGTACATTCCCCGAGGGCAGGGGCCTCGCGTGTCTCACTCCCTGCTGTACCCTTGGTTCCTAACAGGGTGCCTGGTACGCAGTAGGAGACTATTGTCAAATAAAAGAATAAGTAATGGTTGAGTAAAATATACCTTAATATATTTAACCACTATATATGTTATTTATGTAGCTATCATATGTATAAAAATATATATATTAACCATAAAACACACACTCTGAATAGAAGGCTCTGTAGCCATTAAAGGTGATTAATATGCAAATGTGTTTGATACAATATTATAATGAGTTCTTATTCTGCATAAAAAGGACTTATGTGCTAGAGAAGGAGGTCTTCTTGGAGACAGGGGTGCACATGGCCTAGACCAGGGGTTGGCAAACTCTGCCTAATTTGGCTTGCCACCTGTTTTTGTAAATAAAGTCGTGTTGTGACACAGCCACACCCATTTGTTTACGTATGTGAATGGCCGCTTGCATGCTACAGAAGTGAGTAGCTGTGACAGAGACTGTATGGCCCCCAAAGCTTAAAATATTTGCTTTCTGACCCTTTCCGTGAAAAGTTTGCTGACCCCTGGCCTAAATCAAAGCGAGGCAGGAAGGTGTGGGCTCCCAGCCCTTCCTGGACAGTGAGGCTCCTGAGATAAACCATGAAGAAAACAACAGCAGGGACAGGAGCCAGCATTTATGGGGCATTGTCTGGGCGTCAGGCACCGCGTCAAGGGCCCACAGCCTCGCTCACTTAATCCTGACAGCAACACAGCGAAGTAGTGATTTATCATCCCTGTTCCCTGAGGGGAGGTGGGAGGGTAGGAGCCCAGGCAATGTGCTCACACCACACAGCCATCGATGGGCAGCCCGGTTGCAAACCCAGGCCTTGGGGCTTCACCATGTGCTTTACCGCCTTCAGAACACCCAGAGGTCTTTTACAGTTGCTGGATCTGAAGCTCGGAGTTCAATCCACTTGCTCAAAGCCTCACAGTATTAAGAGCGAGAGCCAGGATTCAAATTCAGGTCTGTGTGAGCAGATGCTGTTCCCTCCAAGCAAAAGTGAAGCCAGTCTGGGGGCAAGGTGGTGGCATTAGGGGTGATTCTCACTTCAGTGTTTCCTAACAGTGCTTGGGGCCTGTGGCAAGCAGTGGCCGTCCCACTCTGGGCTGGGCTGTTTGAGACCCAACTTTGCTGCTGATTTTCTCTCTGACTTTGGATAGGCTCATTCTTCCCTCTGGGCCTCAGTTTCCCCATCTGCATGACAAGGTGGCTGGAATGAACGGACAGGTTTTCTGGACTTTTCAGCCACAAAGCCCAACGCAAGTCCTCTCTGGGGAGGAAGAAATGCAGCCTTTCGTGTTGAGAAGCCAGGCAAACTCAGGATGATTGTTACCAGTGATGGCAGAAGATTCCATCTCTCTGCTCCCACAGCGCCTGGAAGGGAGCGGAAGAGCACGGAAGCCCAAGACACCCCTGGAAGGGCTGGGGACCTGTGCAGGGACCGAGGAGGGAGGTGAGGGAAAAATTCTGCAGCCAAGTGCCGGGAGGGCCTCTTCCCACTCCAACCATTAGTAAAATCCAACTTGTAGGAGAAGATAGAATGTCCAAGAGCAGGGATGGAGCAAGAGTGTGGGGTGGACGTGGGGGGCCGGCCGCGGACAGGACTAGGATGTAGCAAGTGAGGCACTCACACCCGGCAAAAAATTTGAGAGGTCATCAAAAAACCCAACAATCAAGATAAAGATTATTTTAATGCAATTAAAAAATCAAAATTAATGCAAAAATCCATAATGGACAAAATATCAGTCTTTTAAATGATAACAGGCTGTTTGTTTTGTGACCCTGAGTTATTGTGCAACCAGAAGAGTTGATTCCGATCAGCCCACAGGCTGTCCCTCCTTCCCTGTGGGTTTATGAGAGTTGACAACGGCACGCAGATTGGGCAACGTGGAGCTTTATATATAGTCATGTTATGTGATTGTCGAGCTTTGATTAACTTTTTGCACTCGTTTTGAAACGTGGGAGGATATTTTGACAAGTATATGTGAGGTGCACATTTTTCCTTTGCCTCGGGCTCCAGTGTGGCTGGGCTCAGACTTGGGCTGGAAGGCCTGCGGTCCTGGGGCTGCTGGTTAAGGAGAGAGGTATTCCTGCAAGGGTTCCTCTGGGAGTCTGTTGGAGCACAAGCTTCTGCGTAGACATAAACACGCCATGTTTTCCCAAACATATATATTTTGTTGTGATGGGTAAGATATAGATTTATTTTTAAAAGAGCAATACTTTTGCTTTTATTTTTGCAAGTATGTATTTTCTCAGAGGACAGATACTAAAAGATTGACTACTATTCTGGGAGAGTCCAAGAGATTTTTTTGGTTGGTCAAAAAGATCCCTGTAGCGAAAATGTTGAGTTGGAGGGAGTAGGAGCGTACCGAGCGGGAGGGGTGGACCACCCATCTGGGCAGGGCTGGGCCCTGGGACTGGGCCCTGGGGACCAGAGGACTTCTCCTGGCCCTGGTCTGCCTCTAGTCTGGAGTCCCACACGTGCTGGTGGGAGGGTTGGAAAGGTGCTCACATTAGACCAGATTTGCTGTTTTCTGCCTCTGTCTGCATCTCCTGGGGAGACTTACTCGGGCTAATGGTGACTGGGGGTTTGGGAGGGTTTAGATCCTGATTTGAGAAGAAAGCAGGAATCTCCCTTTTCTCTAAGCCCACCAACGGCCCTGAGCCTGCTGGGGTTGTGAAACGAGACAGCCCCAGTATGTTGATGACTGACACTGGAAGGCATGAGTGGCCTCCAGCTTCTGTTTACTTGAATCTCTCTCTCTCTCTTTTTTTAATTTTAAAATATTTTTAAATTTTGAAGTAATTTTAGGTTTACAAAAAAGTTGCAAAAATAGCGCAGAGTTCTCTCAAACCTTCCCCCAGCTTCCCCAGATGTTAACATCTTCCACGCCCATGACATCATGGTCAAAACCTGGAAAGTGGCATCGATACGATACTATTAACTACTCTATAGGCCTCATTCAAATTTTGCCAGTTGTCTACTGAAGATTCCTATTGCATTTAGTTGTCATGTCATTTTTGTCCCCTCCAGTCTGGGACAGCCCTCAGCCTGTCTTTCACGGCTTGGACACTTTTCAAGAGGACTGGCAGTTACTTTGGAGACTGTTTGGGTTTGTCTGATGTTTCCTCATGATTAGATCGAGGTTTTCATTTTTGGCAAAAGACTGCAGAAGTGATGTTGTGTCCTTCCCGGTGCATCCTCTCGGGAGGTACGTGAAGTCAGTGTGTCTTGGCTGAGGCGGTGTCTGCCAGGTTTCTCCACTCATTTCCCTTTTTCTTTACAGGAGTCACCCCCTTCACCTACGGGCACAGTCAAGACAGTAGGATCAGGACGATTACAATAGTCCTTCTTAGTCTGTCTGGGCTGCTCTAAGAACACCACAGACTGGGTGGCTTACAAACAACAAACACTTATTTCCCACGGTTCTAGAGGCTGGGAGGTCCAAGATAAAGGCTCCCACAGATTCGGTGTCTATTGAGGGCCTGCTTCCTAGTTCACAGACAGCCATCTTTGTGCTGTGTCCTCACATGGCAGGGAGAGCAAGAAAGCTCTCTTTTATAATAGGCACTAATCCCACTCAGGGGGGCTCCAACCTGAGGACCTAATCACCTCCCAAAGGCCCCACCTCTAAATGCCATCACACTGGGGACTAGGTTTCAACATATGAATTTTGGGGGGACACAAACATTCGGACTGGAGCACTTCTCATGGGCACACCCAGCACTTCTCAGCTACAAATCATTCTTATGTCTGTTCCCTCCTTTGGGCTCACATCGTTGAGAGGTTGGCGATAACCCCATTTTCATGACTACCTCATCCAATCTTTTCAGTTTCCTGGTAGAAATGAAGGCCTGTAAGGGGAAGAAGAGGAGAACTAACAGTTTTTGGGTTTCTTCTGTTGACGATATGCTGGGCAACTTTATACACTGCCCGTGTCACATTTAACCCTTTCAGCAACCACTGACTTTCATTATATAGAGGACGACACAGAGTCTTGGAAAGATACAGAAAGCTGTCTAAGGTCACGCAGCCTGGAAACAGTCTGCTCCAGAGTCCAGGTTCTTTCTTTCCCTTTCCCCGCCTCTCCAGGGAAGGGCCTGGTTCAAAGTCACTCAGTGATCCCTAACCCCCGCTGGGATACAAATCAGCAGGGTAGCTTCCCCTAGAGCGCCTTGGGAGTTGAAATAATGCTTTCTCTTAGTCTTTGCATCAGATCCATGGGATGGGTGTCATTTCCTATGGAAATGTCATCTTCATTTCGTGGGAGATAAAGCTGAGATTCAGGGAGTTGATGTATCTTGGCTAAAGTCTCAGCCAGTAAGGGGCACACCTGGAATTTTCACCCATGTTGTCCCTCTCCAAGCCCAATCCTTTACTACGTGAGTGCCTCATTTTTCTCCCTTCGGAAAGGAATGTGCTGGTACCTGGTCAGGCAGAGGGGCACTGGGCCCATGAGGTGGTGAAGATTCATCTGTTTTAGAATAACCAAGGTCTCTCTGGGGGTTGCCTACACCACAGGTGGTGTCTTACAGGTGGTTTTCATGCTTCATAAAAACATAATTTATATGATTTAGAAAATGTTATGTGATTTATAAGACCCGTTAACTATCTGAGGGAGCTGGCGGGGCTCGCAGATCCCTCTGCTCTATCTGGTTTGATCAGTGGTAGTTGGTCCTTTATCAAAAGCTGCTCTGCACCATGCCCTGGGCTTGGGGCTGTGGTGGTCCTGACCTCATGGTGATGAAGCAGCCGCAGTCCCAGGGCTCTGGGGGTGGGGAGATAAGATAATCTCCCATGGAACCGTAAGGTCAGAGTGTGATCAGAGATGTAAACCTTGGAGCATCATGGGAAGCTTCCTGGAGGCAGTGGCACTAGAGAGGAGTCTTGGAAGCAGATGGGATTCAGGTAGATGAGGTTTGGAGGTGAGTGGCAGTCACAGTGAATGCAAGCCGTGGGAATGGAGTGTGGGCACCTGGAGCGGAGAAGGGAAGGAGAGCAGCTGTTCTAGCAGCTTGTGTTTCTCATGGAATTGAGGCCTTGGGCAGGGCTGGCCAGAAGCTCAGCACATCCCTGGGATATAGGATTTGAACACAAGGAGGAACCTGGAAACAAGGCCGACTGTGGCCAGCCTGGACCATGAGACATGTCCCTCGTCAGCACGCGGGCCTCCCATACCTGTTGGAGGGAAGAAGAGGATTCAGACCGGGGAAGAGGGAAGAAGATGGGGCCTCATGACTGTCTCCAGGACCCTGAGCATTGTTTCATGAAGAATATTCTAGCTGTAAAGGGAAGGAGGAAGTGGGTCCACAGTAGGGGGATTGGGGTCACATGGGGGTCTTTCCAGAGGCGGAGAACAGGACTAGCCCTCTCTAAGCCCATCTGGATAAAGGGTTATGGAAGAGGGAGACAGGAGACAAGTCACCTGTGGCCCTCCTGCTGGAGCCACTGTCATCTCAGCATGTCCTATTGGTTTTCAGGGCAAGTCTTTTAATTCAGCCACAGTGTTCAGGAGCCTGAGGAGCAACTGGAGCCCTTCCCCTCTGTGCTCTGTATACCCACTCGTCTTCTAGATGCTGCCCCTCCCCAAGATGGGCCACAGACCCTCCAACTCGACATGACCATAATGGTCACCTTCACCCAAGCCCGCTCCTGCTCCCAGACTCCCAGCTCAGAGGTGACCCGCTGCTCCCTAAGCCGGAAATATGGGAGTTTTCCTAGACTTTCCTTCTCCCTCACTCCCCATATTTGATCACCAAGCCCTGTCCTTTTGCCCCACAAACATCTCTGGAATCCCCCCTTTTCTGCTACCATCACTAGGTCAAGGCAAGTCACTAGGTGACTAGGTCACCTACAGCATCAAGTCCAAGGCCCCGGGCCTGGCATTCAAGGGCTTTCAGATGTGGCCCTGCTGCTCTTCGCAGTTGTATTCTCCATCCATCCTCCCCGATTGCCTGTTCTACACCAATAGTACATCAGATGTACTTGCCTGACAACCCCATGTTGTTTCACAACCCTTGGCTTTTCCAAATGTAGTTGCCTTTCTCTAGAAATGACATCCCAATTTGTCTCCCTGGAGAACTCCTCTTCATCCTTCAAAACCAGCTCTTGTGACACCTCTTCTCTGAAGCACTCCTTGACTTGCTTCAGATGCAAGCGTTCTGCCCTCTTTACCGTGTACTTAGCACATATTGTACATCATCGTATTTGTTTGCACATCCATCCCCTCTGTAGTCTATGAGGTCCCAGAGAACAGGGGCCCAGCTTCTCTCTCTCTTTTCTTCCTCCCTCCCCCTCTCCTTTTCCTTCTCCCTTTCTCTTTCTCCCTTCCTTCCCTCCCTCTCTCTTTCCCTCTTCCTCTCCCTCCCCCTAATCTTACCCTTCCACCCATCGAGTCTTTCCTGAGTGCTTACTGATGAGCCAGGTCCTGTTCCAGGGTTTGCGCCTATGCACAGAGCTGATATCTGAGACAAGCCCTCACTTCAATGCAGCTCACACTTTCCCAGGGATATGGAATATAACTGAGTCAAATAACGCTGGACGATCCTGGGGAGGAAGAAATGTTCTGAAAAAAACAGAGTAGGATGTTGGCATCAAGTGCGATGTTCGGGGCTGGGTGGAGCTTCTTGCTGGGTGGTCAGGGAGGTCTTTCCTGAAGAGGAGACATTTGAGCTGAGACCTGAATGACGAGAGGGATTCAGCTGTGCAAGAAGAGCAGGAGAAAGAGTGCTCCAGACGGAGGGAACAGCTCCTTCAAAGGCCCTGAGGTAGGAAAGACCTTGGTGCACAGAAGGACTAGGCTGGTGCGGCTGGACGGAAGCGAGAGGGAGAGGTAGGTGGGGCTTTGGGATGTGAGGCGCAAGCAGCAGGGGCCCAGTGAAGAGAAGTTGGATGAAGCCAAAATGTGGAACAAGCTCTAGGCTCACTGAGAAGATGTTGGGCCAGTTGCCCAACCTCACTGAGGCTCTGGTCTCTCATCGGTGCCCCAAAAGGTCCTTCATGCAGCTCGAGGATGGTCCTGGAGTCACTCACTCCACACCAGGCACCACGGCAGGGTCGGGGATACTGGAATGAAGCAGACCACATCCCTACCCCCGGGCTCTTACGGTCCAGTGGGGGTCATGGTCTCTGCATGGCTAACAGTGACCCGGGGAAGCAGGGTTCCGGGACTCAACTTCTGCCTGACGAGCCTGTTCCCAGCCACCTGTCCCCTCCTCTGTCCTCTCTTCTCCGCAGCTGGGGTCCTCTGTGCTCAGGGAGTGCCCAAACCATGGGTTTCTCTGGAGCCCTGGTCATGGCAAAGGGTTCTCTTCTATACCTGCCAAGTCACCCAAGCTCAGCTCAGGGCGTCTGCATCCTCTGGAGACTTGTGCCCGGCTGGCGAGGGAAGAGGCTGATGCAGCCCATTCCCGCCCCTCGTCCATCCAGGGCTGTGTGCCCCCACGCTTTCTGCAGCTGCCTGCATGGTGGCTGCCCGTGTCATTCAGGCTTTGGCTCCAACGTCCCCCCCTGATTGCACTGTCTGAAGTAGCGCTCCCGGTCCCCTTCATGCTATTTTCTTCCCCGACTTTTCAATCCATGCTTATTTGTCAGCAGGGTCCACTGCTGGAAGGCAAACTCCTTGAGGCCAGGGAGGGAGACTCCATTTCCCTCTGTTTCATCTTCTGGGCCGGGGACAGCCCCCAGCACGTAGCAGCACTCAGTAGATATTTGCTGAGTGAGTGATGCTGGTTTGCCCTGCTTTTTCTTTTCTAGTGATTAATATGCATGGGTTCCTCTCGAAAGGGCAGATTGTGTCAAACTCACAGAACATCCGACTCTGGTGTGGCTCAGAACTCATTATCTTCCAGCCGCCAGTGGAGAGATTCTTGGACAGAGATTTAAACAAACACTCAAGTTCCCGCTTTGGCCTAGCTAACCTTCCAGTGAGTTCAGAGTCATAAACCATTATTGTCTCTGTGGGCGGGGAGGACCTCGGGCGCCTCTTGGCACCTGGCGCATCCGCCTTTATTAGCAGCTCAGTCTCCAGATCTGATGCTGGGCCAGGACTGAAGGAGCTGACTTCCCCTGTGACACTGCTCTTGGCACCCGTAAGGGTGTCTGGGACACAGACACACACTCAGAGTCAGAGAATCAGAAGGCGTTTGCTTGTTTGTTTCTAGAACCCAAAAGAACCAGAGAATGGAAAGGATCACGCTGAGGGCCGTTGGCAGAGCTTGGCCCACAGCCTGGTACCTAGACTCCTGTCCCAGTGCTCTCCCCTCTCTCTGGCCTCGCTCTGGCCATCTGGAGACTATTCCCCATCCTTAGTGATTCAGTGCCCATCCCTGCCCCTCGATAGCTGTGGAACTTTGTGAAATTTACTCATGAAATTCCGCCCCCCCTTTTTTAGTTGTGGTAAAATAAAATTTTATGTGGTAACATAAAATTTACCATCTTAACCATTTTTAGTTGTCCAGTTCAGTGGCATTAGGTACATTCACATGGTTGTGTAAACATCCACTATCCATCTCCAGAACTCTTTTCATCTTGCAAAACTGAAACTCCGGAAATTTCACTTATTCACGTTTCTCAAACGTTAAGTGAGAACACTGATGATGAGACTGCCCACCCCGCACGTTAATGCCAGTGAGTAGGGCAGCCGATGCAGAGCTCAAGTCCAGAAACTGTTCAGCACAGGAGCTCTATAAATGTTTGTTAAATTTGAATCCGATGACTCAGGTATCAATGTTGGTTTGATGCAGCTTATTAAGTAAATAAATCAAATTCTCCTACAGATTTTTCCAGAAGTTGTTTTGAAGAAAGTTGTTTTTAGGGAATACTCTGTATAACAACAAAACATGGGACAAAAGCAGGGGAAAAGAAGCAGGCATAATATTTTCAAGGTTCACCCATGTTGTACATACACCAATGCAGCATTCCTTTTTTTCATTGGGGTAAAATATGCATAACAAAATCTACCATCTTAGCTGTTTTTAAGTGTACAATTTGGTGGCATTGAGAACATTCACATTGTTGTGCAGCCATCACCACCATCCATCTCCAGAACTTTTTCATCTTCCCAAACTGAAACTCTGTCCCCATTAACCAATAACTCCTCATTCCCCCCGCCCCCCAGCCCCTGGCAAGCACATTCTGCCTCTGTCTCTGTGAAACTCTATTCCTTTTTATGGCTGAGTACTATTCCATTGTGTGAATATATTACATTTTATCTGTTCATCCACTGATGGACATTTGGGTTACTTCCACCTTTTGGCTACTGTGAATAGCGCTGTTTGATGCTGCAACGTGATGAACCTCAAAAACATATGTTATGTGAAAGAAGTCAGACACAAAAGGTCACATATTGTATGAATCCATTTATATGAAATATCCAGAGTAGGTAAATCCGTAGAGACAGAACGTAGAGTAGTGGGTGCCAGAGGCTGGGGGACCCAGCCTTCGGGGAGGGGAGAAAGGAGAGTGACTGCTATGGGCATGGGGTCTCCTCTGGGGGTGGTAGAAATGTTTTGGAACTAAATTGAGGTGATATTGCACCGGATACTTTAAAATGGTCACTTTTATGTTGTGTAAATTTCACCTAACTAAAAGAGGGGAGCAGTCAGTGCCTTAAGACGTTTTCATTGTGATGCCAAACCCCTAGATTTGCGCAGGTGGTGAAGACCTGTGTGGGTCGAGGCAGTCAGAAGCTTCAGAGACTATTCTTTTAGCTTTGTCCTTGTGTGCTCAGGAGGATTTGTGCTCTGCCTGCCCCATGCCTGGGGCCTGATGAGACCAAGGGCCGTCTGGTGCTCCCTTGCTGCTGAGCACAGCGCCCTGGCATTCTGAGGAGAAAATGTGAGCACTGGAGGAATCAGGAGGGAGGGCAAGGTTCTCCTGGGCTGGGGTGACCTGCAGGGGAGAGGCGTGAGCTCTTGAAAGCTCATCTTGAGGCTCCAAGCCTCCTCTTCCACCATCCAACTAGCCAACCGAAGGGAGTGACAGTGAGAATGTGGAAGAGACCATCATCTCCCTGAACTATGCAAATTGGGCAGGCAGCAGAGTTTCAGCCTGGGACCAGGGTCTTGGCTTAGCCTAAAGCTGGGGCCACTTTGACATGCAAGGATTTATCAAGTGTAGGATTAGCCCTGACAGTGCAGAACTGCCTCGGGCAAAGAAGATGAAAGTCAGAGGACAGAGCTGGGCTTGTCTTTTCTTCTGCGTGTCTCAGTGGACGGAGAGGGCAAGGATAAGAAGCAGTGACTGCTAAGGAGACAGTGAGATGGCAGGTGAGGAGGCTTCAGCCTCAAGGGGAGGCTGGTCCTGCCTGGTGGGGGCGGGGGGCGGCTAGTCCTTTACTTGCTGTCAAATCACTTCAGGTGCATTAGTGACTCTTCGATGTTAAGTACCTGCTAATTAACAACCAGCCGGCAAGCTTCTCTGCTGGGGGTTGGCACCTGTGCTGGGATGCCCTTGGTCCTGGGAGAGAGGGGAGCACTTGAGAAAGCCACAGGCTGACGTGGGATCCGTACTAAGGAACAGCGCCCTGGAGCGGAGACGAGCCGCGCTAGGTCATCAGGGCGAGGCCACGGGAGGAAATCACACACCACCAGCATGGCGAGGGTCAAACCCCCGCTCTGCCATCTACTAGCCGTGTGATCTTGGGCAAGTGCCTTCCCTCCAAAACTGTTTCTCATCCCTGATGGGGGCCGGACATCTTACAGGTGGTCGTAGCCTTATGTGCGAGGATGCAGGTCAAGAGGTCACGTGGTGCTGCCCGGCTGATTGAAACACTCGGCAGTGGTCGTGCAGCGTGTTGAGGAAGCTGCAGTGGAGTAGCAAATCTGACGTTCCTGAGTGCTTGTCCAGTCCTGCCTCAGTTTCCCTTGGTGACCACCTTTGGATTTCCTGATGGCTGCACTATAGGCCAGTCTTGCCCCAGGGCCTTAGCCCACCCTGGCTGTGTGTTTTGGTCCCACCAGTTTGGAGAACGCTGGGCTGGAGTAAGTAGTTCTCTGACCAATAGACCCAAGGGTCAGGGCACTAGGGAGCTTGCTGCGTGGCTCTGTAGGGGTGGGGAGGGCGCAGGCAAAGGGAAGGAGCCATCTGAGTCTGGTTCCGCTTCTTGGAGAAGGTGAGCTCTGAGCCTTGGTCTGAATTCCTAAGGTCTACCACAAGGTTGCTCCCACGTCAGCCCGTCATGAAAGGTCGGAATGAAGGTGGTGGAAGCACAGCATGGGAACAGGGTTCCACCGTCTCCCCAACACTCCTCTCCTCCAGGCTCTCTCTGATCCTCAGAATGGCCCTGTGAGGTGAATGGGACAGAAATCATCAGAGAGGTGAAGGAATTTGTTGTCAAAGGAACAGAAGAAGCTCTTCCCCTCCAGAGTCTTTGTGGTTTGACTCTGCATTTGTCTATCAGCCAATGGGCATCCTTCCAATAGATTCCTTTTTGATTTAAGTTAGAGTAGCTTCTAGGGATTGACACACACACAGAATATCAACTGACCACCAGGAACAGGAAATCAGTGACCATCCTAAAGAAATCTCTTTCTGCTTGTAGCCGTAGGGCCGAGATAGCCAAAACCAGCCTCAGAGAGGAGCATTGCTGGTGCTGGGTTATCACGGCTCACCAGACCTCCTGGGCGGGACAGGGCACTAGGTGGACCCACTAAGAGGAGGAATGAAGCCTGGAGGGCCTCTCTGGATTTTTGAGGCATCACACTCATCTTGACTGTACACCCTTGACCTGGTTATTGATCTTTACTACCAGCTTTGAGTAGAGCCCAGAGCATGGAAAAGTTCTTGCATCGTTTCCTATTGTTGCTGCATCAAGTTACCACAGACTTAGTGGCCTGAAACAACACAGATTTATTGTCTTACAGCTCTGTAGGTCAGAAGTCTGACCGAGTTCTCACGGGGCTAAAACCAAGGTGTTGGGAGGGCGGTGTTCCTTCCTGAAAGCTCTGGAGGAGAATCCATTTTCTTCCCTTTTCCAGCTTCTGAAAACTTCCCATATTCCTGGGCTTGTAGTTCCCTTCAGTCTTCAAAGCCAGCAATAGCTGGTTGAGTCTTTCTCACACCTTAGCTCTCCAACACTCCTCTTCTGCCTCCCTCTTCCACATTTAAGGATCCCTGTGATTATATTGGGCCCGCCTGGATAATCTTCACATTTTAAGGTCAACTGATTAGCAACCTTAATTCCCCTTTGCCAAGTAATAACATATTCACAGGTTCTGGGGATTAGGATGTGGACATGTGGCGGGGGGTGGGGGGCATTATCCCACCTGCCACAGTTCTCCAGCTGTTCAACACTGTAGTTCAGGTTACTTTGTCACTTGGCCTTTTGAGCTACTACAGCCCATGAAGCTTAAAAGGTCTATGGCAAATTGAGATACTCTTTGGTGGCTAGGGTAAGCCTTGGTTGGAAAATCACAGTGGAGCCCTTTACATTTTGGAACATTAGCAGATAATTAAACTTCTTTTGAGAAATAGATACTGGCTTGCAACTTGGTGGACACTGAATGTCTAATCAGATAACTTAGGTAACCATGCAACATGAGCTGTCCAGGGGTTATCGATTCATTTAGCCATGAAGTTAGGTTTTCCCAACAGCACTCCACCAAGGGGAGGCGATATATATGGGAGCAGAATTGCTTTAATAGGTCTTGGGTAAGGTATCCTTGAAGGCCTAGATAGAGGCTATGAATGGGTTCAACAGCATGGGTCAAGGCTGTCCTGGGAATCACACTGCTGGGTCTAATTTGCTAGCAATAGCAACCAACTTTATGCTTCTGGTTGTCAAGAACTCTGAAAGCTCTGGAAGTTTTCCCTGTTTGCAACCTAACAATTTAGTCTGCTACAGTTTCATGGATGCTAGCTGAAAACATGAGACTCCTGGATCAGAGACAAAAGATGTTATTACGCACAGCACAGCAGGCAGCATGAGCTTCACATTTGCATTGGTTCCCCTTAACCGCCAAGTTCCATGGGCTGATGTAGAGCAGCCCACGTGGATGCTCCCGATGCAGTGAGTGCGTGTCACAGTGGAAGAATTCGAGCTTAGGAAGCTCCAATGTTTTATAACAGACGGCAGGCAAACCTGCTCAACCTCTGCCCCAGAGGGAAACACTCTCGTTATTATCCTGGACAGCAATCAGATCTGCCCTCTGCCCTGGAGAGAGACACTATATCTTCCCGGGCTCTTTGCTATACGCTCATCCTTGCAAAGATAGTCCGGGACAGAGGCTGTCGTGCCTCTGCTCAGAAGACCTGCAGAAATGTGAGAGACCCATGGGGCACGGCCTCCTAACACTGGGATGGGAGTAATAATAGTGGTGAATAATGACTTCAAAATCTACTAGTGCCCGGCACTATTCTTGGTGCTTTACATGCATTAACTTATTTAATCCTTGTAGATTCTATTATTATCCCCCATTTTGCAGATGAAAAAAATGAAGGGTCAGAGAAGCAGACCCACAAATGGCAGATCTGGGAGCCCCAAAGTCTGGGCTGTTTACTGTACCATATCCTGAGGGAATCAGCCAGCCACTTAGTGACAGCCGGATGACATACTGGGCTGTTCCCACTGTGTGACCTCCCCAGAAGAGACACTATTTACAGTTTGAGTTTGTTCTTCCCCACCTGCCATGCTTCAGCCAGCAGGGACTTACCTAATGGCTCTTATAGCACACAGCATCTCACACAGCATCACCTTCTATTGAGAAAGTCACATTACAGCAAAAGAAGTGAAGCAAGGGACTGATGCCCATGAACCTCACTGGTTTTATGTTGTACCCGATTTCAACATGTAGCTGCCTTTAAAAACGTTCCAATGGTCTATTGAAAAATCAGCTGAGTGACAGTCCCAGCTGGGGAGCACAGCATGTAAGCTTGGGATGCTGTCTTGCAGGGTGTGGAGTATATTCTGAACCAATGTCCAATGTACAGTGGAGAAGAGGTGCCCCCACCAAGGACCCTCTGTCATGATATATCCTCCCTTCCCTCATGTATCTCTTTATAGGTTTTGGTACCTGAGGGAGAAATGCTTCCACCAAGGATCAAAATGAGATTCCACCAAATTGGAACCCAGATTGTCCCCTGGCTATTTTTTAGGTCCTCGTGTCATTAGCGGGAGCTTCAGGGTCTCCTGAGCTGATTGCACGGGGACGGAGGGATTCTGCTCCACAAAGGGAGCTGGAATGGAGGCTCTCCTCCCCCCACCACCAGGACCCGTGATAGAGGTTACCAGGTGATGCAGGCAGATCCGCAAGAGCTAAGACACCCAAGGATGCAATATTTGTATTTATTTACCAGGAAAAGGACTCTGGTCAACTAAGATGCTACAGGGGAATCAGGAAGGGTTAGCTGGGGTGAGAAGTCATCACTATGAGCTGTGCCGTGTGATGAAAGTAGAAATGAAGGCTACAGCCTTTACTTGAATTTCTTTGCTTTCTGTCAAAACAATTTTTAAAAAGTACCTTCTTTTTCCTTCTGTTCTCATTAATGTATATAAGATGTAAGAGTGATAGTTAAATCTACCACAGGGTCCACAGGTGGCAGAGGATCAGGTGGCAGAAGGATCGTGATAGAACCTGAGGAGGAAGGGACATTTCCCAGAGATTCTAGACTTCAAAGCTGAATGGAATAACTGGACATGGCTTTGGGGTGACACCTTTTGGGGAAGGAGGGAAGGATTGTGTTTTTGGTCATCCATAAGGGGATTACTTCATGTAAAGCTCCCCCAAGATCACATACAATTACGACAAATTATATTTGTGGGGTGTGCGTGTCCACACAGTGGTAAGCCAAGCTGGGGAAATGCAGTGGATGTCTGGTTATGACCTGCCCAGCATCCTCCTCCCTTCTTCCATCAACAGCATATCATAATTTTCGGGGGAAATTGCCCCACCCCAACTCTACATGGTCCTGGGGGAGCCACTAATGCTGGTACTCAGGACAATGACCACGCCTCCACATTCATTTCTCTGAAGGCGAAGGCACTGCTGCCCAAGGGCTCCAAGGGGCTGAGAGGTGTGACTGTGGCCCAGAGGTCCAGGCAGCCCACCTAGGCCAGAGGGAAAGGCCACTTCGGAGACCGCAGATGCAGCTGGAGCCCAGCATCTCATTCCGATGCGGCCAGCTTGGGCTGACTGTGATCGAGTTGGATGAGACATTCTGCACTGTTTTATGCAATTTCTAGTCACCTTCTGGAAATTAAGAAAATAAACCATTTCTGAATCAGAACTACAGGTGAAGATGCTAAGAAATGTAGTTTCAGCTGCTACGGAAAACAATATGCTAGTTCCTCAAAAAGTTAAAATAGAATTACCATATGATCCAGAAATCCCACTTCTGTGTATGTACCTAAAAGAATTGAAAGCAGGGTCTCAAAGAGATATTTGTACACTCATGTTCATAGCAGCATTATTTACAATAGCCAAAAGATGGAAGCAACCCAGGTGTCTATCAACAGATGAATGCCTAAATAAAATGGTGTATATATACAGTGGAATATTATTCAGTCAGGCAAAGGAAGGAAATTCTGAGGCATGCTACCATGTGGATGAACCTTGAAGACATTATGCTAAGTGAAATAGAGAGTCACAGAAGGACAAACACCGTATGATTCCACTTATATAGGTACCTAAAATAGTCAAATTCATAGAGACAGAAAGTATAAGTGTGATTGCCAGGGGATGGGGTAAGGGGGATTGGAGTTAGTGTTTAATGGGTAAAGAATTTCAGCCTGGGAAGGTAAAAAAAGTTCTGGAGATGGAGGGTGGTGATGGTTGCACAGAAGTGTGAATGTACTTAATGCCACTGGACTAGACACTTAAAAATGATTAAGATGTTAAATTTTACATTACATGTATTTCACCACAATTTAAAGTAAATAAAAAAATTAAAAAGGAATGCAGTTTTGTCATTTTCAAAGATTTACAGTACTATGGATGGACAGTTTTTAAAGAGTAGAAAAAATTGTGTCAAGGAATAGGTTTTCTAGAAAGTTGGAATTGGCACAAGATTTTAAAATGGATGACGCTCAGTCAGTTTTAGACAACTTATGAAATCTGAGAATCGGGCATGAGCTTTGATGCTGTGTAAGGAGGCTGATCTTAGTAGAGAACGCTGGGACATCTCCTACTCTCCTCCCGTCCCCACAGTCACACGTACTGAACTGGGACCTGTTAAAGTAATTACACAAGGAGGCCCTTAGACCGGGGCGGCTCTAATGCCTGGGTTGCCTACACATGCGAACCGGAACCTCGGCCAGTCAATGCACTCAAATCCCAGACGCCAATACGTAAAGAGCAGCTCATCTCAAACAGCCAATGAGGCTTTCCCCAGTGAGGCAACTGCTTCACCTGGTACCAATCAAAGAATTGCTTTGCTTTGCTTCTGCATCTTCCCTATAAAATGCCTTCCCCCGGCTTTGTCAGTGAAGAGTTTCTAATCACTTTCTGTTTGGCACTGCCGGATTCGAATCAATGTTTGCTCAAATAACCTCTTGAAAAAAATTGTAACGTGCCTCAGTTTACCTGTTAACAGACCTTTGGTGTGAGCTCTGCCCTTCAGCCTGCCCACGGTGCTGGGGTTCCTGGACCTGCTTGAGGGGAGGCCTTAGCGGAGTGGCAGCACCATTCGACCTCACAGGGCAGCCCATTCCAAGCTCCTCTGCTGTTTAGGCCTTGGGGAGGGTGCACGAGGCCGTTTGCCCTCTGACCTGTCATCTCTGCCTGGCACTGTTGGAAGTGCCTGGGGACCTGCTCTGAGCAGCACCGGCCTCTCACCCTCAGGGAATTTTCCTTTACGGGGTTTCTCTCTCACCCCAGGGTAGACCCCTGGTGGGCTATGGTGGAAGCTGGATTTGGAGGCACAACTTGCTTATTCGCTCGCTGAGTGGCCATACCAAGTCCTTTATCCACTGCAGGCCTCGTCTTTCTGCCTGTAAAATGGGGAGAGCCATGAATCTAGTCTGTTGTGGACCAGACAGCAGCAATGGGGATGGAGGGGAGAGGATGCAGAGGGGGGAAAAGTGGAAGTAGAATTAAGGTGTAATGGATATGAACCTGTTGCACAAATTCAGGATTAAAAAAAATATTACATCTCTTGGTTCTATTTTAAGTTGAATGAAGTCTGACTGAGTCTGTATCCCACCAAGATGATGGGAGAGGAGCCTCATTAATTGATAGGTTCCTCATCCTCCCCATTTCTTGGGATCCATGAGTATTTTGGGGGGGGGGTCTAAGGGGCACCTGGAAACAGGGCTGGGTGTTTAATGTTTAAGTCGTTACGGGAGTCGTGGCAGATGTTCTCATTTCCCAAGATAGTCCCTTGAAGTCCAGCAGCTTTCTGACCCCCTGCCATTCTGGGGCATGAGAATTTTTGTCACCCCTCATCCACAGGGTCTTGCCACCTTTCCAGGACACCCCCAGCCAATGAGACGCAGCTCCAGTTTCTCCAGGACCCACAATGTGTTTCCTATTTCCAGTCTGGTGGAAATCAATTTCTAACCCCTGGTCACCCTCCAAAGTCATTTCTTTCTTTCCCGCTCAGGGACATCAGGCCCAATCTCCTCAAAGAGCTTAGGTTTTTACAAAAGTCTGGAAAATCCTTTGACTTCAGGCAGCATCTGCATTCTACCCTGCAAAAAAATCCCCAGGGCAAGAAACTGCAAAGAACTGGGTTATGGGACTGAACCCAGAGGAGGAAGAAATACACAGAGAATGACCCAAATTAGGATCCCAAATAAGTGTTTTCCAATCAGCATGAGCTCTCAGCAGATTATGATCAGCTTTAAAATAAAAAGAATAGTCTAGAAAAGATCAGAGTACCTCCCACATAGCGAGGGCTTGCGTTGTTTCAGACATTTAGATATGGGAGTTCTGTGCTATGATATAAAATGTATTTCTTCCTGTGGGTCCCAGTCAGAAAAAGTTTAAACTCTCCTGCCAGAGATGAATGGAGGCCTGGGCACCTGTATTAAAAACAAAGCCAAACTCACAGGTGACTCTAATGAGAAGCTGTCGCTGAGAACCAGTGGTTTCGGGACTGATCAGACGAGATGGGGAGAAACGAAAATGTTAATATTTGTAGCCGGCCGAAAGCCATTAACCAAAAAGAGAGACTATCTTGGAGGTGGGTGAGGGGGGTGGGGGAGGCAGATAATGAGTTGGAAGAGGGAATACATCTGAGTGCAGTATAAATAAGTAGAAAGCTTCATTCTCCCTGTAAATGCTTACAAATGACAGCTGTGCTGGATGCTGAGCAGGGAGGAGCAATTGGGAGCTGTGACATCTGAGGGGACAGGTCCCACCTGTGTTTGAGCCGCCATTGGAACTGCTGAATTTGGGATCTGAGTTTCTCCACTTGGCTTTGGCAACCTAAATTTCGGACATTCTAAACAGCCATGCCAGCTGTCATCCGTTCCCAGCACTCACCTGGAAGCTTATCTTTGCTCCTGTATTGATTTCCCCAGCTCTCCGGGCAACCTCAGTCAGCTCATCACGAAGATGGATGCTCGGCCGCATCCAGCCCCGGGTGTTCTCTGCCCGTGTTCTGCCGGGTGATGCCCGATGGCTCCCTGGAGAGGTTGTATTGGGTTCAGATAAGATAAGAAACTTCCTGATTCAGCACAGGAAGGAAACTAACAGCGAGTGTTTGCTGCAATTAGTGGGAAGGAATTGGGGATGCGGGTGGAGGGGATTCACCTGGAAAACAAATGATTATTTCTTAAGAAAAGTTTGAACTGGCTGATGTGTCCAGAACTGGTGGTATGGAGATACCAGGCATAGATGGACTGCTCGCTCTTTGCAGGAGCTCAGTTCTCGAGGATTCAGTGAAAGTTCACCTTCTGAAAACAGACCAGCTCATCGTGATTGCTGTATCTGTTAGGAGTGACAGAAAACCCAGACTAAATTCATTAAACAAGCCAAAATTTACTGTCATGTAAGTGCAGTGTCTGGAGTAAGCGTTGGGCACGGTAATCACGTTGAGGGGTCCCGGCTCGGGGCGTCTCAGACAGTCTTCATGCTGGAACCTGCACAGAGGCTGTGGCTGTGAAAAGCGCAGGCTTGGAGTACTGGTTTCAAATCCTGCCATTGCCACTCATGAGCTGGGTAACATGGGGCATGTCCTTTAGTTGCGCTAACTCTCGGTTTTGTCATCTATTAAATAGGGATATTGATGTTGAAGGCATAAATGAGATGTGGCATGGAAAGCCCCTGCACACAGCTGGAGCTCGTTAAATGTTAGTGATTGTAAAGGACAATGGCTGTTTCCTCTCGCACCCACATACTCCCTCCTTGGTCTCCTGGCAACGGCTCTAGTTGTGTTTGTGGATTGTCCCTCCCTCGGTCTCAGCTGTGTGCCAGGCCAGGGCATACAATCCAGGCTTAGACCAGTTGGTATACTGCATTCTCTAGACGTCGATGATTGGTTCATGGCTCTCTCCTGACGAAGCTAGTCCAATCAGGGAGAACACCATGATTCTGCTGTGAATGTCAGGACAAAGATGTCTCCCGCCTCCCCTTGACCAATGGATTTGAACCTAGAAGTATATGGCCCCAGAAGCTTCTGGTGGTCATTTTTCAGACATGAGGGAAGAGAACAAGAAAGAAAGGAGTCAACACAGAGAGAGCAAAACCAAGACAGAGGGAGAGAGATTGCTGGTGACATCATTTGAACCCGGGTCAACCCATGCCTGATGCTTGTTCAGACTCTTCAGTTCTATGGCTTTCCTTTTTCGTCTTAATGAGTTTATTCTGGGCTTTCTGTCACTTGCAAGTGAAAGCAATAGACTTGACTTGAGATATGTTTCTGGAAACCCCTAAAGAGATTCTTCAAAAACCCTGAGCCTCTCTTCCTAATTCCTGTCTGGCTGCTAAGGAATTAGGTCCCAATTGTTGAATTTGACTAATTCCTTCCTTCTGTGGATGGGGCTTCTTGTACCTTGTCTGAGTTTGCTGAAAGTGAAAGAAACTTCCAGTCACCTGTCACTTCCAAAAGAGATGAATTGCTTTTGACTAAAAGAGCCTCCATTACAACAGGAAAATTACACTGATAAGCCACAGGCAGGGTCCCAGCTGCTCGGTTGCTGTCCCAGATCTCCCCTCACCACATCCCCGAACAAACAAAGCTCATTTGTTGCCACTGCTGCCCAGGCCTCCTGGATACCTCGGATGGAGTGCGGCCAGGAGGGGGACTCAGAGGCTGGGGGGTAATGGGGCCCTGGTCCTCGGTGTTGATCCTGACCGGGTCTCTCTCTGGCTTGGTCTGACGGTTTCTGAGTCCAGAAGGCTGACATTCAAAACGGCCCCTCACTGGTCAGCGTTGTTCAGTCCAAACAATGATCCCATTGCTCTTCCCAGGTGCAGAGGGGCAGTGCCCCCAGCCGCCCGCTGGACTTTGAGTGTTCAAGGAAGATTGGGATTGTTGCACCTCTGAGCGGTGTCTCAAATGGAATGGAAATGAGGGCAACATGGGAGGCTGAGCACCAAGGATTGCCCAAGGGGGTCTGGGGGAACAGCAACCTCCTCCTCCTCTTTTCTGAGAGACTGTCCCTTACAAGCTGTTTGGGCTGAGAAGCAGAGCTGTTCTTCTGGTTGCAAAAACTCACTGATAAGGCAAAGGGAAGGATGGAAGTGTTCTGTTGACCATTTGGAAGGCTGGGGCTGGCTGGGTGTGCGTGAGGTGATGTGAAGGACGCTCATGGTGTGCATGGGAAAGGATGTGGGGACTACCACTCAGCCTCATTAGAAACCACTATGCAAAACGCCAGTCCCTCCTATCGGAACATGTGGGTTCGTGTCCTTATTTTGGGTGTGCTAAAAACAAAGGTAAAAGTTGTCACTAAGGGGCATGGAAATATATATCCATGGACCCAGAAAGGACCTAGTTACAGCAGGAAAGACGATAGCTCTAATCAGAGCATTCTAGATGGCTACCTGGCTGTACTGCCCTTCTAAACACTCTCTCTCTACTGTTCTCCAATTTTCCGTGAGTCTCCATTTGTCCATATTCTGATAGTACAGCGGGGTCTCTGCTGTTAGGGAAAATGCAGATCTTAGCCTCCCAAATGGAGGATTCATTCCAGAATCTGTGAATAGAGATAATATTTTTCCTCATTAACCATTGTATTTTTGTCCTCAGTAATTCCTAATTTGGGTTGTCCCAGAGTTCACATATGAAGAGAACCAGGCCTGGTGGCTTAGCTTATAGAGTTTCTTTGGTAGTGTAGAGAATACATTTATTTGCTAAGACTGCCTTAATAAAGTACCACAGACTAGGTGGCTTAAACAACAGAAATCTATTTTCTCACAATTCTGGAGGGCAAAAGTTCAAGATCAAGGTGTTGTCAGGGTTGGTTTCTTCTGAGGACCCTCTCCTTGGCGTGTCGACGGGCGCCTTCTGCCTGTGTCTTTGCGTGGTCTTCCCTCTGTGTGTCTGTGTCCTGAGCTCCTCTGCTTTTAAGGACACCAGTCAGATTGGATTAGGGCCCTAATCCAACCTAATAACTTCATTTTAACTTCATTACCTCTTTAAAGGCCCTGTCTCCAAATAAGTCACATTCTGAGGTACCGGGGTCAGCACTTCCACACACGAATTTGGGGGGACACAGTTCCCATAACAGAGGGGATTCTTCTTCCACATTGAGGCTCAAAGTCCTGGGAAGAAGGAGATTTGACGTAGGGGAGTCCTTGCCAGCGAGGAAAAGAAGATGAAGCTCCTGCCTTCTATCCTGGAGGAAGATAGAGAGGAGAGAGATGGAGGAGGAGCAATTAAATGCCAAGGTCTTTGTGTCCCGCCAGTCCCCTTGATCACAGGCCCAAATCTAGTGACACTGAACAAAGATCCACAGAGGTGTCGGGACCCTGAAACGGCAAAGGGTGTGGACCAGTCCCCTGGGCACAGCCAGGGCGGGACTCTCGTTCTGAAGGAGGAACCTGGCCTGTGGCTGGGAGACAGGCCATCATGGAACAGGTTGGGGGGCGGGGAGGCAGCCTTGGCCAAGAGTGAGGCCTCATAGATGAGTCCCAGGCAGCATCCCCATTCCCCACAGCCTGTGTGTGCTGTGCAGGTAGCCAGAAGTTCTGGAGATGTAGAGGACATGCCAGTGATGTGATGAGGATGCAGGCCCACAGGGTGCATATGGGTAGGACCCCAATTCCAAGGAGGTGCCAGCGTGACTCCCCCAAAGACAAGATGGTGTTGCTGGCCACTCTGAGACGGAGACCAGGATGACCCAAAGGATCCTGTTAGGCTGGAATCCCCCTTCTCCTCTCAGCCATGAGGGCACGGAAGCCCCCAAACTCAGACCCCCTCCCAGAGAGAAGCAGAGGCACAGGGAAGAAATCTGAGATAAAGATCATATCGGAAAGGGCCTGAGTTCGTCAGCAGAGACCATCAAACTGTCAGAGACCAGATACCATTGACTGGAAAGTGTAACATTCGTCCCTTTCCCCCTGCTCCCGCCCTTCGGTCAGCCCGAGGGACGCAGGATGGTGAGGAAGATTAGTTCAGTTGTAAAGAAAGAAAGAAGCTGCATTTTCTTGGTACATTTGAGCAGAGTTGGGTAAGTTTGTGGCCCAAATACATTTGTTTAAAGTTGTATGAAACTATTTTTAATTTATTTTAATTGCACAATAATACGTTCCTGTAATATCCTATAATACAGACATCTGAGAGTTTATTTAACTATTTCCTTACTGATGGACATTTAAGTCACTTCCGTTTTCTGCTTTTATAAATGATAACACAATAAACCTCTTTATACATGTTGCTTTGTACACAGATGCTAGTCTTTCTCCAGAAGAAAGTCATTTATTTATTTGTTTTTACTTTTTTTAGCCGTAGGTTGTAATTCTTGCAAAAATGGGTGTTATCACAGAAAATGGTTTCTTCACCTTATACCCACCCCAACTCCCAACTTGTCCGGGCAAGTACCAAAGTTTTTCCTTTGTGGTTTAGCAAGCAAGGAGGAAGTAACAAAATCTGCTATGGATTGGACTTGGACAGAGTCAGAAATGGGGACTTTCTGGTAATCATTGCCTCTCACTTTGGTAGCAGCAGAAGTAATATGATAATAGGAATACCGAAGAGGCAGATACAGCAACCACTTTCTGGTTTCCTGTTGACTGAATTGTTTAAAGAAACCCACTTGGTGAAGGGCAATATCTAAAGTTATATTCATAAGGAGGCTGGTGGAGGAAGGTTGTCTTAGTCCATTCGTGCTGCTATAACAAAAAAAACCCACAGACTGGGTGGCTTATACATTTCTCACAGTTCTGGAGGCTGGAAAGCCCAAGATTAAGGTGCTGGTAGGTTCAGTGTCTGGTGAAGTCACGGGTCCTGGCTCATAGATGGCCATCTTCCCACTTTGTCCTCGTGTTGGGAACAGGGCACAGGAGATCTCTGGGGTCTCTTTTATAAAGACACCAATCCCATTCATGAAGGTACCACCTGCATGACCTACTCACCCCCCAAATGCCCCACATCCTAATACCATCAGGTATTAGGTAATACCATCTAGACATCTGAAGTCCAGAGTCTAGAAATATGAAGTTCCTGCTGTTTATCTTTGAAAATGGCTCTCTGACTCCCTGGCACATCAACGTCCTAAACGGTCATTCTGTTCCATACCTGAGGGTGGAAATAGCAGGTATTGCCCTGCTCCTGTCAGGTGTCAGCCTATCTAGATGCCCCTGTAGTGACCGAGCCACCCCCGGGGCTCTCTGCCTGGATTTCTTATCCTCAGTGAGCCTGAGGGGCCAACTTGGTCTTCTACCTCAGCCACCTGGGTAGGCTCGCTGCTCACTTTGAATACCCCAGACTCTCCCCAGAACCACATTTCTCAGGGTTTGGGATCTGCCTCTGTTTACCTCCATATCATTTGGATAACATTCTTGACATGGCTTAACTTGGCATCTGCCGTTTGCATGATGGGGTATGTTTTTAAAGGTGGATATTCAAAGGCAATTGGGACAAATCCTACTATGTTCCCAGCTTTGGAGGCAAAGTTGACAGAGTGGAGAGCTCGAGTTACTGTTGAAGCTATGCTTTGTGATGACTGATTCACCACCTGCTGACTTGTTCCATCTTGTTTTGCAAATTAGATTGTATTCTTAGAATTTAAGTAATGTTCGTGCTTCTTGGTCACTCAGGAGGGTTGGAGCCAAGATGTTGGATGTGCCCACATCCTTATCTCAGTGCTCACGGATAGAGGCTTCCAAAAGGCCACAAGAAGAAGAACCACTAGATAAAATCCCAAATAGATGCTCCTCTTATCTACTTATGGGATATAGATGGTTATGGTGATGGCATAGAGATTAAACTAGAAGGAAACTGTGAGAAGACTTACATCCAAAACTGTGTCAAAGTTTATTCCTTTGAGCTGGTCCTGAGACATCATTATGCCTCCTTCCTTGAGGGTGATGATCACCCTGAAGTCAACACGGTTGACACAGCAGTCAACACTGAGACCTCTGTTTCTACTCCACTTTCCCAGGACGCCAGGGGGGCCTTCGTCAGCCTGGAGGCCCGATGCAGACCCTGCTAACCATGGCGCTTATCCAGTCCACACTTCCAAAGCTGCACTCATGTTTTTCAGGCCAAACTAGGTACCAATGGTTAGCTGCACTTGGTAATTATTTATTGTGCCCATAACTGGACAGTATTTTTGACCATCAGTTATACCTGATAGGTAGGGGAGGATAAATACAAATATTTCACCTCATGTCAACCCTGGGTTGTGTGACACATTATTCTTTTTCTTTTTTTTTTTTTGTGAGGAAGACCAGCCCTGAGCTAACATCCGTTGCTAATCCTCCTCTTTTTGCTGGGGAAGACTGGCCCTGGGCTCACATCCATGCCCATCTTCCTCTACTTTATATGGGACGCCGCCACGGCATGGCTGACAAGCAGTGCATCAGCAGGCACCCGGGATCTGAACTCGCGAACCCCAGGCTGCCAAGCGCGAACTAAACCGCTGCGCCACCGGGCCGGCCCCTCACATTATTCTTATTTTATAGTTTAGAAAGCTGAGGGTTAAAATCATTTAATCTGTGGATGACGTAGCTTGGATATGAATCCAGGATGTATTACTTATATATTGCCCAAAACTTAGCAAGTTAAAACAACAAACATTTGCTATATCACAGTTTCTGTGGGCCAAATAATTCAGGAATTATGTGGGTTGTGGCTCATGGTCTCTTATTAAGTTTCAGTCAAGATGTTGGCTGGGGCTACAGTCATCTGAAGGCTTGACTGGGGCTGGAGGGTCTGTTTCCAAGATGGCTCCCTCAAATGGCTGTTGACTGGAGGTCTCAGTTTCCCACTGGCTTGTGGCAGGAGAACTCAGTCCCTTGTCATAGAACTGCATGAGTGTCCTCATGACATGGAAGCTGGCTTCCTCTAGGGTGAGTGATCAGAGAGAGAGAGCAAGGAGGAGGCTGTAATGTCTCTTATGACCTAGTTTTGAAAGTGACATGTTCTATTCATTAGCTGCCATGTCCAGCCCACACTCAAGAGGAAGGGATTTAGGCTACCATTTGAAGGGAGAAGAATTGAAGAATTTGTGGCCATATTTTAAACCTACCACACAGATCGTCCACCTCTGGAGCCTGTACTCTTTTCAAGGATGCTATGTTGTTCACGGGAGGATAGGCAAACTGTCTGCTACCTTTCCCCACACGTGTCCTGCCCCTACGCTCTATCCCTCCAGAAGTCTTCTTCCCTCCCTGGGGTTGGTGAGGCTCTGTGAAGACTGGGCACTTGGTCCCCTCGCCTTGTTTCCTTTAGAATCACTCTTTCCTGCTGGGGCTCTAATGCTATGCCCCAAGATCACAGAAGCTCTGGAACCTGCTTATGCATGTGCTGTCAATCTCTTACCTTTATTTGTACATAACGATCTAGTGATCTGAGCATACTTCGTCACCTATTGAAGAAATGGCACAAAAAGCTCACTCTGATCTCCTTGCCCTTATGATGTTTTGAACAAAAGTGCGGAACCTTCAAGAAGCCCTTGAAATATTTCCTGGATCCTTCCACCCAGTCTTCTGCCCTTCATTCTGCCCACTACACCTCTCCCAGAGTTCTCTTCTAAAACTCAAATATCAGCAAGGCACATTTTGCCCCAAAGCTTTTAATCACTCCCCATTTCTACAAGATGATTTCTGCTCCTTCACAACCAGTGTCCTGTCTGCCTTTCCCTCTCATCTCCTCATCACTCTCCAGGCAAACTAGACTATTTGTTATTCTGAGAATGTGCCTTGTTCTTTTAAGCCACTACCCCTTGCATGTGTTCATTCTTCCTGGAATGAGCTTCTCCCCTTTGAGTTGTCAAAATCCTTCAAAGTCCAGTGCAAACAGCACCTTCTTGTGAAGCTCCTCCATGCTGCCCACTCCTTTCACTGTGTGTTAGCCAATAAAAGATACGAAGATGAAGGTGTCTGCCTGAATCATAGCAGCTACCTGCTGGCTTAACTGGGTTAACGCTAATTAAAATCACAGGACAGCTAAATTTAATTTTTGACACTTGATAAATGCCAAACATCAATGGATTTTTCATTAACATACTGAATAGCAATGTCTTTAAGTCACTGTTATGAAGACACTTTCCTAATTTCTTTGAGGTGGTTAATCTTCTGTGCAGACATCGAAGGGATTGAATTTCCGGACTCTCTTGGCTCTTGTCATGTCAGTGGTATAAAATGATTTGAAAAGAAGTAATTGCCCTGGACAGTGAGGTCCATTTCACCTTTATCAGGAAATGCATAAATGAGATGGTGCATGTGTCATGGGCAAGGGTGGGTCAGTGTCCCCCACCCTCCATTATCCCCTAAGCAGATCCAAAGGAAAGTGTTTGGCTTGGATGTTGGGGCCCATTCCATGACTGGACTTGGGTCCCTCCTGAGTTTCCACAGAGATGTATGTTGAATTTGTTAGGTCATATTTTTGCTGCAATAAAGCACCATCTTGTTGAATTCAACTCAGCCCCAATGGGCCCTCTATTTCTGACATCCCAGACTGAGAATAGCATGTGAACAGAAACCCACATAGTAATAAGAAACAAAGAGTCCTGAATGTGCAGAAATGGCCCCTGATGCTGATTCCAGTCATCTACCATCGCCACAGTCCCTCCTGGATCTGTGCTCAGCCAACAGATGCATATCACAGCGGTGCTTCCTCTAAAGAGGCAGGAGAAGTAGGTGGGAACACGGGCTGTGCTCAGAGCGCACACACCGAGAGGAAAGCAATCAAGGCGTTGGCAGCCCTGTTCAGGACAAGCCAAGCGGGGACAGTTCAGACCGGAGGGTGGCTTGGGGTTATGTTAACAGATGGTAGAGAGAAGGCAGAACGCTTCACCTCCCATTTGGCGTCTGTCACCCGGCTGAGAAGACTAATCTTCCCTGGTGAAAGGAGAGCGCAATCACTTTGTTCAGAGGAAATTGCAGACTGGGATGTGAGAGGAGTTTGGACGGGAGCCTAGTCTCTGGATGTTTTGCTGAAGAATAGGTAATTTAAAGTCCTTCGGCGGCAAAGGGTTAATCCATTTTCGGTCCAAGGGAAGTGGGTCAGAGTACACAGTGCTTGTTAGCAGGTTCATTCATCCATTCCACAAACTTCTTTTTGGTCTGTATGATCCCAGGGTGGTGTAGCGGGGAGAGCACTGATCTTGGAATGAGATGATCTGGATTCAAATTTCTGCTGCGTCCGTTATTATCTGTGGGCAAGCCACAACATCTCTTTGTTACGGTCAAAGACCTTTGGGTTGCGAGGAACTGAGACTCACTTAGGCTAACTCGGGAAGACGGGTGAGCAGTCAGGAAAACAGAAGTCACACTAGGTATTTCAAACAGAAGGGATTCAATGTAGGCACCTGGTTACCTGGGTACGGGAAGAATGAGAGAGCAAACGGGAGGGTACTGAGATGACCCAGAGATTAGTAGTGACCTCCCCCAAGACTGGAGAAGCAGAAGGGCAGAGGTGGTGTGGCCAGAAGCTTGAAGGGCTGTGAGGGGCTGGTTCTCAGGACCACTGAGGGGCAGATCCACATGTTCTTCCAGCCCCATCACTTGTATCAACAGGCTCATCCCCTTGGTCATACTTCTGACCAGGGATAATTTCAAACAGTGTGAAAAATAACAGAGTAATGGGAAGGAGGGGGCTGGGGTTAAGGCAGGGCCAGGGCTGGGGGGCTTTGGTGGCAATGCTTGGAGAGGATTGCTGAATTTGGGTCACTCATGAGTTGACAATAATCTCAGGAAGGACCAGAGCACAGCGGGTGTGAGTTAGGCGAGCATGGCAGTGGGGCAGGGGTTTGTGTTCTGTTGCCGCATAATACACGACCGCACCGTCAGCAGCAGAAGACAACGTGCGTTTATGGTCTCACGGTTTCCACGCCTCAGGAGTCTGGGCGCAGTGACTGGGCCCTCGGCTCAGGGTCTCACGAAGCTTTAATCAGGCATCAGCTGGGGCTGGGGTCTCGTCTGAGGCTGAGGTCTTCTTCCGCATTCATGTCGTTGTTGGCAGAATTTATGTCCTTACCTCTGTGGAACTCACAGCGCTTGCTCCTTCAAGGTCAGCGGGAGAAAGAGTCTCTGACCTTTTGACCCTCTTTTAATGGGCTTGCCTAATTAGGCCAGGACCACCCTGATAGTATCCCTTTGGGACTGCCTCCACCAACAGAGCATGGCAGAAGGGACACTGTGTGATTTTAGAGGCTGGGTGACAGACAGGCCATGCACTCCCGCCTTGTTCTCCCGGGATGCTCACTCTTGGAACTTACCCACGTTGCCATGAGGAGGCCCAAGCAGTTCACGCAAAGGCCCACAGGGACAGCAATGGGGGCCCTGGGCCCACAGCCTCAGCTGAACTCCCGGTCACTGGCCCGCAACCACCTGCCAGCCATGTGAGGGAGCCATTCTGAAAGTCGATTCTCCATCCCTCAGCTGCACGGAGCCCAGAGGAGCCGTCCACAGCGAGCCCTACCCTAACTGCGGATTCGTGAGCCAGACTGTTTTTGTTTTAAGCCTTTAAGTTTTGAGGTAGTTTGAAAACCAGTAGTAGATGAGTGATACAAATAGGTTAGATCATTTGCCAAGATCACAAAGCTAGTCATTTCCAGAGTTGGTACTCAGGCCCGTGTCCTTCTGGCCCCAAATCTGTGCCCTACCACCACACCCAATTATAAAATGCTCATCTCAGTGCCTGGATCATAGTAAATGATCAATAAAATATTTCCTTCCCTGTTTCCTTTCTCCCCTTGAGGCCCATAAGAGGACACGGTTCTGTGACCCAGTCAGTGTGGCCAGGGTGGCCACATGCCAGCCTCGGTGCTCCCTCCTGCAAAATCCACTTCATCTTAGATGAGGCTGCGTCTTCTTGAGTGTGGAGAGCAGACAACCCCAAGTCAAACGATGCTGCTTCTTTATCCCAACACTGTTGAACTGGGAAAGCATTTGCCAACATGCAGCTGGTCTCCAGCTGCCCTCTGAAGGGCCACCTGGACATCCACAGTAGCTATTGGAGGAAAGTGGAATTCTAGGCACTGCTGGTGGGTTTGGGGAGGTGTGTACGCCCCAAGGAGCCTCAGATTGCTCTTTCATCTACATAGGAATCCCCAACAAAGATTTTCCTCAACCTTTTCCTACAGGGTCCACTGAGTTACAAGGGTATTTAGCAACAGCAGAAGAGAACTGATGGTGATGGGCGCTGAACAGTTCTGTGGGCAGGTGTGATCTACCGGAGCTGTTCAGAGCATCCCTGTTCTGAGCCCTCATCCTCTGGACCTTTCTCTGGTACCTTGACTTTTGCTTTTGAGGGCTTGGCTAGGACAATGTGCTGAGTCAATGCACTGGGTGGACACAGGAGGCAGACACACCTCTCCTGGGCACGTCATCTGCTGCGGCTACAAGCCAGCCCTTGGAGGTTGCCTCCCTAAACTTCTGCGCGTGCTATTAGCCTGGGCAACATGGACGTAAGGCATTAATGTATTCACTTATTCATTCACTTATCCGTCCGCTGCATCCACCCATCTATTTATCTATCCGTCTATTTACTGAAGACGATATAGCAAAGGGGTTTAGGTTAATGGGCACTGGATTATATTGTCTGTGTTCTGATCCTTCTTTATCACTTACTAACTAGTCATCTTCACCTGTCTATGCCTCAGGTCTTCATTTGTAAGGTGGGAACACACGACACTAATTCCTGCCTTACAGGGTCATTAGGAGAATCCGGTGGATGGAAATGTAAATCCCGGGCCCTGGCACTTGGTAACCACTTGGTCTGTGTCAGTTTTGTTCTTGTTTGTTGTTGGTTGTTGTTAGCACGTGTTGGGGGAAGCAGAGCAGATGGTCTTTGTGAGTTTTAAGCAAAGGTGCTAAGCAAACACCAAGTTTACTTTTCTATTTCCAGAGGGTTCAAGTTCCCAAGGGAAACAAGACGCTTCCTTCACTGCTGTTTCAATATTGGTTAACGATGCATCGTGTGCAATCTGTGTGCTCGTGCACTTTGTATCATTTACTTGATCCCCCTGAATCCCACTGAGGTGTGCTCTGAATATTCTCATTCTACAGATCTCTCTCAGAACCTCAAAGATCCTCAGGCTCAGAGAGGGTAGTTACTTCTCCAAGTTTGCACAGTATGATGTGGGGGTCACACTTGGGTCTGCCCAGGTCCACGCCATCCCAGGCTCCTCTCAAGTGACCTCAGGACCTCCCGGGAGGCCGCAATGCTGGCTGGAGTCGTAGGGCATCGCACAAGGCCCTGACCGGGACTCTGCCCGCTTTGAAAACTGCTTCAAAGGCTGAGCCACAAGCTCTCCAGGATCCCTTTCAAACAGGGGCCTTCTTCCTGTGAATGCAAAAGGCAGGGCTGAGGAAAACCACAGGCCTGATTAGCTTCAAAGAACACACTTGATGCCATTTCCTCTCCTTATTTGAACTATCAAAAGGAACTTGCAGGTTTGAATAGCAGCTTCAACTTTCTGCCTTATTCTGTAAGAAAGAAAAGCATTCAGTCAGAAACAGAGTGATTTTGTTAGCATATTTCAATTTCAAATGAGTTTTCCAAAGCTGGTGGCTTCCTTCGGTGGTCAGGGTGTGTTTGGTGTCCAGGAGCTGTATGGGTTGTGTCAGACTCGCTGATAGGGGACAAGCCCTTGTTTCTGGGGGCCCCAAGGACAGTTTCCTGCTTCCTGAGTGGAGAGGATGATGGGCAGCTTTGGGCCAGGATTCATGGGGCCTCCGGGCACATATGAACGAACAAGTTTCTGAACCTTCTGCCCTTCACGGTGATCTTGTCAAGGTGAGCCTCTCTTAACCTGGTCCTAGGATTGGCAGAAACACCACACCAAAGGTGAGTCTGGGAAGCTATCAGCATTAGAAAGCAGAAAGCAAGTCTCTTGTTTGTTCTGCCACAGTGAGGCTGTCCCTGGTGGAGTCGGAGAGCACAATATGTCTGACTTCTCAGAGCAGAGCCAAGTTTAAAAAT
Source organism: Tapirus indicus (assembly GCA_031878705.1). NCBI lineage: Eukaryota > Metazoa > Chordata > Mammalia > Perissodactyla > Tapiridae > Tapirus > Tapirus indicus. The sequence goes on from CM062932.1 coordinate 12,664,088, forward strand.
CTAAAGCAAGGGTTAGCAAACGTTTTCTGTAGAGGACCAGAGAGTAAATATTTCCAGCTTTGCAAGGCAGAGGGCATCTCTGGCAACTGCTCAGCTCTGCCACTGCAGCACGAAAGCAGACGCAGGTGATGTGGAAATGAATGAGCGTGGCTGTGTTCCAAGAAAACTTCACTGGACCCCTATGGAGGCCTAAAGTTTAATTTTATATAATTTCACATCACGAAATGTCATTCCTTTTTTGATTTTTTTTGCCAACCCATTTAGAAATGTGAAAACTATTTTCATGGGTCACACAAAAGCAAGTGGCTTGCTAGATTTGACCACAGGTGGGAGCTTGCCATCCCCTGATCTAAATAATGAAGGGGCTTCCTGTGCCCTGGGCTAGAAGGGGCCAACAGACAGTGGCCAGAGCAACTTTCACAGGAGTGGAGCAGTGGCAGTGAAGGGCAGCCTCTAGCCCAGGTGTGGGCCGCCACTGCCTCAGAGAGTGGTGGGGGAGACAGAAGGAGAGATAGAGACAGAGAGAAAAACAAAGAAGAAGAAGGAGGAGGAGGAGGAAGAGGGAGGGGTGGAGACAGAGAGAGAAATTTCTGGTGTTGAACTGTTTTCTGAAATGAGACATGATTCTGCTTGAAAAACATTTTCTGGTGTCCCCTGGGTGGTAGGAAACCTCTAGAAGCTGGGAATGGGGCATTTTTAAAAAAAGTGACATAGTTCCTTTTGTACCAAAGGATAACCTGTAACTAAACTCAATGTGTCCATCTCTTGGTGACTGCGGAGCCAAAAAGCACAACTGAAGCTGAAGTGGGTGGAGAAAAAGGTTTATTGCTTGCACAAGCAATGGAGAACACTGAGAATTGCTCCCACAGCAGTGTCGGTGTTGTGTCCACTCCCGCCCCCTCTTAGTGCTGGTGGAGACTTTATCTCCCAGAGTGCAGAGGCTGTTACAAGTGTGTAACAACTGGGCCCAGGCAGGGCACATGTGCAGGCCATTATGTAAGGAGTTCGAGGTATCATTACGTAACAGGTCCGTGGTAACTTTTGGACACTCAGAGCTGGAGCAATGTGCAGGGGTCCTCCTGCAACCTGAATTTCACCGTAGGATGGCGCAACATCCACAAAAACATCAACTTCTGAAAAATAGCATATTTAGTTTTCTCCTTGTCTGGAAAACATTTGACAGACTATGTTTAGTTATCGGTCAGATTTTCAGTAACCCTTTGCGTGCCTGGTTTCTGGTCACAAAGCCGGATGTGAAGTGTCTAAATACTTCCCTTACGTGATCTTTTAAGATGTGAAGGACCAACTCTCAGGGCCCTGCCATGTATGGTGGCATCCTGGTGCCCCTCTCCCCATTTCCAGGGTTTCCTGAGGGATGTGTGTCTCTTCTTTAAGCCTCGACCCTCTCAGTTGTTACCTTCCCTCTATCCCCCATCAGTTCACGCGGGAGCACAGCTCCCTTTCCTGCATTTCTCCAAGATGCCCTTCACCAGAAAGAGTTCTCTGGGCAGGATTGGCTGAAAATTTGGGCTTAAATATCCTTTGGCCGTCCTCGCCACTGTCATTCCACACACCCTTGCCTCATCCCAGCCCCTCCCCCATTAAAGTTATTATGTTCTACAGGGAGCAGACAGGAAGACAGCACCCTATAATAAATGTAAGAAGTGTGGGGTGAGCCGACTGTGGTGGGAACCCACGGGAGAGAACCACTGATTCTACCAAGCGGACAGAGGGTCAGGAAGGCTTCGCAGAGGAGGGCACGTGAGAGGGCTGTGAGCATCTGAGAAGGAATTTTTAGCAGAGAAGGGAGCAGAAGGGTGTTTGGGGCAGAGGGGAGAACTTGAGTAAAGGCTGGTAAGACCCCGAGGAAGGAGTCTGTCCTCACGGGTGGACTTCATCAGCCTATTGATTAAACTTGTATTATTTTTTCTTTCCAAAAAGAAAAGCTATAATTAGGTTTCTAATCTTTGTTTCCTTGGGCCACTGAAGTATTTTGAATCAATGCTCTTTAAACATTAATTTCCTTGAAGTAGCAGAAACAATAAAAAATTAAAATATTTTATTTAACTAGATTTGTAAATTAATGGTAAATGTTTGCTGAATAAAACACTAGAGTTGAACATCCATAAATGTTCCTGTAGTTAATACTTACAAAACAACTCTTTAGATATAGTCCCAGAAGGAACGTCAAAGAACCGTTTTTCCGTGGTGGACATTTGTGGTAACCTCCCGACATTCATTTCCCCTTTCTTGCAGTCCTGACTTCTGTTTGAGGGTCTATGTGGTTCTGGAGAAACTGACTCCACCCCCCGCTCTAGTCTGGGCACTTGACAGGCTAAGACAATCAGTGCGTTCCATCCCTCTGGTCACAGCTGAGGGGTGAGCACCTGAGTGGAGCCAGCCCAATCAAAGCAAATCTCAACATCACTGCTGGGGAAGTTGGCACTATGGCAGGCTCTCTTCTTCTGAACGGGGCACTGTGGAGAGAGGCCCATCGGCCTGGACTGCTGCAGGCCCGAGGGAAGCCAGCCTGAGGATGAAACTGAGCCAAGGAAACAGCAGAGAAAACTGCCCCAAGGCCCTGATGCCCCCATGAACCACTGGATTGAACTGTGCCTGAAGCCTGCATACTTCTGCACATTTCATTTTGATGAGACAATAAATTCCCTTTATTGTTTAAGCCAGGTTGAATTAGCTTTTCCATTCTGAACTGAGGCAATTCTCAAGACTGAACTGGATTTATGTCCACCGTGTTGTACAGACTTGTGAGTACCTGAGCTTGGAGTTTGAGAACTCGGCTGAAGGTGCCTATAGTGTCCCACTCTTGGATTACATCTGTAAAAATCTGGATCTATTAAGATATATTTACTATTTGCCCGAAAAGAGACAATGCAGTGCAAAAGAGAATCCAAAGCATGGGGGAAAGTTTCTCTTCTGCAGTGATGAGAATTCAGAGGAAAAGCAGCTGCGGCATTTTATTGGGATTTGGAATTACAGCCAAACACACAACTTTCCCGCTGGGCTGTGCCAGGCAAGCGCTGATGGGGAGCGTGGAGCCGGCTTCCTCAACCTCAGCCACGTTAACGAGGGACACGGGTTTCAGGAAACCAGCTCTTCACGGGCCTGGAGGAGGCAGCAATTCTTTCTCTTCTGATTATAAAAGTAGTATGTGATCACTGTGGAAATTTTAGAAAATGTAGGAAAGTGTAACAAAAAAAAAAGTAGCAAACATCCAAATTCCCCAACTTGAGTGTTCTTTATTTTTTATGCATTTTATGTCATGGGCCTTTTGCCCCCTCAAAAATGTCTTTGTAATCACTTTCAGTGGCTGCGTAATATGTCACCACAGGGATTTTGCTAGATACAAACGTTTGTTGAACGTTTAAGCAATTTGTCGGTGGTTGTTTTCTATTCTGAATTACAGAATTATTCAGAATACGTGTTGTGATGAACTTTGAGCAAAGTCTTTGATCTCATCTCTGTTGGTACCTTTAGGCTAGATTCCCAGAAGGACAATGACTGGGTCAAAAGATTTGAATATTTCTGAGGTTATCAATACATTTTGCCAAATTGCTCCCACCAGCTATGCATGCGTGCTGATAATAGCAAAAATTCGAGTGTATCAGTTCGTGGTCAGAGGTGGGTGAACCAGTGAAAATCAGATAGATTCTAGAGCTGGGTCATTGACTGAGCATCAACTCTGTGCTGGTGCTGTGACATGGGTCACCAGGCGGTCTCACCCGACGGCCTGGGGTAGCAGACAGGCCATGTTCAGAATATCCACAGGGAAGAGGGACTCACTCTCAGAACAAAGGCTTAACATGGCCCAGTGTCTCCAAGCTTCTTCACAGCCATTCCTCAGTCCTCTTCCTCTCATTCTGCCTCACTCCTTGGTCCTTCCCCAAGTCCACCTAAGTCCTGTGGACTTGCCCAAAGCACTTGTTTCCTTGGTTGTGACCCCCAGTCATCTCTGGGACCTTGTTTGTGGCTCTGCCTACTTCTGGTTGCCTTGAGTGCCTGACCCAGGATCCACCCCTAGCCCAGCCTGCCCTCTTCCAGCTTGCCCTGCTTCCTTGAAGTGCAATAGGCCAAGTCCCAGACCCATCGTGAGTCTAAGAGACCCAGCCCCAAGATGCTTTGGGCAGTAGCCCCAGCCAGTGTAGAGGGCCCATGTCACTGATGGGCACCAGCAGGCAGAGAACAGGAGACGTGAAGCAGCCCTCAGTCCTTATCGCGTGCAGGCTCTGTTGTCTGGGTCACAGCCTCGAGGGGCGAGGATGTGCTCCTAAGCCTTCAGTGCTCCCTTCCACCATCTTCAGAGCCAGCAATGGTGGTTTAAGTCTTTCTCACACTCACATCTCTGGTTCTCTCTTCCAGCTCCCTCATCTATCTTTAAGGACCCTTGTGATTACACTGGGCCCACCTGGATCATCCAGAATAATTTCCCTATTGTAAATTCAGCTGATTAGCATCCTTAATTCCCCTTTGCTATGTAAGTGAACATATTCACAGGTTCTAGAGTTTAGGGCGTGGGCATCTTTGGGGGGCCATGATTCTGCCTACCACAGCAGGTAATTATAGAAGGGAGGGAAAGAACATCAAGGAGTTGAGCTAATAAAGTCAGGTGGAAACCATTCTCGACCAGACCAGACGGTGAGACTTTACGGAATTTTGAAGGAATGGTGCCACAAAGGATGATGTCGTTAGGAAGAAGGATGCACACAAATGGGGTGACTTCAGCTGACACCCCCAGGGGCTCAGAGACTTGGTTCTTCTCCCTCCAACCCTGCTCGAGTCACTGTAAGTAATAAACCAGGCAAGGGCTTACCCACCTTACCTCTTCTGTAATCTTTCTTGCTGCTTGGAAGGAAATCCCTGGGGTCAGTCACCGGGGACAGGGAATGGGTGGCTGTGAGAAAGAGAGGGATACTCCTGGTGCCCTGAGTAAAAATTCAGTGGTCCAGCATCCCCAGTGCTTAGCTCACTCTCCCCATCTCTGCGGTCCCCCGGGAGGCTTGGCAGGAGCCAAAGACTGGACAATGGTAGAAGTCACAAGGGGGTCTTAGAACTGGAATTCCCCAGCTCAGAAAGAAGGGGCCCCCTGGTTCTGATCTCTTGCCTGGTGCCAGCATCTCTCCCAAGTGATTGCTTAAATCCCCAGCTGTCAATTTACCAAGCTATTACAGGACATCTCTTCCGGGCCACAGTGCAGGGCGTTTGACAGTGAGTGAGACTGTCTCTTGGCCTCAGATAGCTCACAGTCTAGTGGGGTTATACATCGGTAAATTTAATCACACACTGGTGTGATAGGAGCTGCACAACCAGACACTGGGGGGGCCCATGGGGCCCAAGGTGTATCCCTGGGAGCTAAATAAACGGGGCTCGTGTCTTTGTCTACAGAATGTTGTCCTCTAAGTCCTCGGTCAGGGCCTGTTGCCTCCAATTACAGCTTTGTTCCTGCCTGAGTGAGAAATTGGAGGCTGCTCACATTATTTTGACATACGGTCCCTTTCCTGGAGTTCAAGAACTGATCCAACCAATGGGCAAGTTTCCGTTAAGGGAGAGGCAGCATCCGCAGAGGAAGGCACTCACTGCGGGTGGAGCTGGCGGTCCTCACCAAGGGGCCGGAGCTGCAGGCTGGCCTCAGAGACCCAAGGCAGAAAATCAGAGTTTCCAGGCAGCAGCTGTGGCAGGATGCCTGCTAGGATTTAGCTGGAGAACAGAATGACTTTGCATAATGAGTGTGAGAGCTGTAAAGGGTCAGCTGTAAAGTGCTCGGCAAATATTAGCTCTGGTGCCTCTCCCTGCCCTGGCCTCACATTGTCACTGCAGCTGAAGCCCTTGAACCTGGGTGGGGTCGGCTGGCTGGAGATGGCCGAAACCCACAAGAGGGGCCCAGGAGCCTCTGAACTTGAACTGCTCCATCTGCCCTTGGGGCCACTCTGGCACACTCATGTGGGAGCAGAGAATTCAGGCCCAGGCTGAAAGGAGCAGAAACCAGATGAGGAAAATCCGTTCTGTCCTTGTCTTCAGGATAATCAATGCGCAGGGGTCTCCTTACTCCTGGCAGACCAGCCTTACTCCCCCGCCAGCCCTGAACCCTGCGGAGGAGCTCAAAGTCAAAGGAAATGAGGCCTCGGCCCCGCCGTGGGAGCAGCCCGTGCGCAGTACGCCCTCCACATGGTTTAATAATTTGAGATTTCTTACACGTCTCAAGGGAAGGCCGGAGGGGTTTTGATGCTCTTCCTCTGGTGTTCCAGGGTGTGCCTCTTCTCCTCAAGGAAGGATTGGGTTTACTCACTGTGGTAAGCTGAAAGTGAAAAACAGGTGCAGCTATATAATATTTCTCTTTAATTACTGTTTATGAAAAAAAGCACGAGTGTGGAAATTAATTATTCCATATTGTTAGACCAGGATGAACTACTTACTAATTTTAACTGTGGCTTTTATGTAGAGGCTGTTGCTCAGCATCTTATTAATTTGAGTAAATATTAACAAACAGTTCCTTCCCTTCCCCGACTCCCCTCTCCCTTCCCCGTCCCCCCTCTCCCTTCCCCATCCCCCGCCCCCAGCCCATATAGTACATTCGGCTGGAGGTGTGGGGTTCTTTTCTCTTCGTTGGCTGGTGTGGGGCCTGAGTGTTACAAAGCGTCCTCTCAAGAACAAAAGCGTTTTGATTTCAGGGCTGCTTTCCTCTCTCCACTGACGGTCTGTCTGGGGCTCTGGGACTCATGCAGGAATGCGAGGAAATGCTTTTCTATTATTTATGCTTATTTCCACACCCGGCACATCTGCCCTCTCAGTTGGCAGCCTCCTTCTCTCTGGATTGCCCCCAATAAAAGGCACCCATGAGTGGCCGGTGGCCCCCTGGGCAGGTTAGCATGTATGAGATAGGGGTGAGGAGGCCCCCCAAGACCCCACTGAGCGCATCCTGCCAGCTCATGGAATAGAGATTCTGCACCTGAAGTCATGAAGCCCCAGCAGCAGAGGAGGGGAGAGAAGACGGGGGTGCTGGCCCCAGCATGTGTGCAGACGGTGGGGTTGAGCCTTACCCAACACATCCTGAGTGGCAGGGAGAAGAGGCAAGGGCTCCCAAGAGCCTTTCGGCTGGAAGCTGGTGGTGGCCTGGAGCTCTTGAAGCTCGTGTTCAGCTACCTACTGTTTCATAGCAAAATATCCAAAACTTAGTGACTGAAGACAGCAGCCAATTCATTACATCTCACCATTGTGTGGGGCAGGAATTAGGGCTGGGCTCAGCTGGGAGATTCTTCAGCTCCTCATGCGTTAGTCCGGTGTGGCCAAGACAGCTTCAATCCCACGTCTGGCTCCTTGGAAGGCTGGACTCAGCTGGGTCGACCAGAGGACCTTCACGTAACCTCTTCAGCATGGTGTCTCAGAGTAGGGACTTCCGGTCCAAGACAGAGGGTCCAAGAGGCCTCTCTCCAGGCAGAGCTGCAAGACCTAGCCTCATCGTCCTGGAACATCACTTCTAGGTCGAGCAGCTCATTGAGGCCAGCCAGGGTTTAAGAGGAAGGGAATTAGACTCCACTTTCACGGGAGGAGCAGGAAAGACCTAGAACCATCTTTAATCTATCCCAGCACACGGTTCTGCTCAGGGGCCGTCAGGTCTAGTAGAGGCAGCCGAGTGGTGCTAGGAAGGGTTTCCTAGTCCGATGGCCTGGGTTTCAGTGTAGCCATTTCACTCAGAATTTGATTAGTGTCTGATCTCGATCACCGATCCTCGGTTTCCTTATCTACACACACAAAAATAGCTCCTACCTTATAGGATTATAGCGAGAATTAAGTAAGATCATATGTAAAAAGCCCTAGCCGGGGCCTGGCATCCAGAAGGCACACTATCTATGGAGCACTTGCTATGAAGGTGACTGTCCAATGAGGACAAGAACGTGGGAGGGCTCAATGAGTTTGTGCGTGTTAATCAACGTGTAGGTTCAGTCTCATCTGTGGGTCATGAAAAAATTTTAGTGACATTATAAAAATAGAAGAGAAAAGGAAAGAACAGAATAAAAAATATTAAGTTGTATCATGTGTGATAGGGGCAAATACAGCTTTTCAAAACTTGTTTTAGTTTTACATATACATGTGTGTGTATGTATTTGTGTGTACTGGATCATGATGTGAAATGTATTGTTTCATCTAAAAAATATACATTTTTTTACCGAGATTCATGGTGAAAAATGTTTGAAAGCTGCTGAGAGAGTGGATGCGAAGTGCTCCAGCCGCCTGCAGTATGCTGTCATTCAAAAGTGCAATCCTTATTACATTGGGTGTGTCTGAGACCCCAGGGCTGGTACAGATGAAGAGCAGCTTAGTCAATGTGCAAAGTCCACCAGGATCCCAGCCTCAGGGATACTTGACTGTCAAAATCAACCAAGTAAAAGTGCCTGGCAAGCCCAGCATTTGTCCTGGTGTCAGTTCTGAATGTCACATGTAGCCCTGAAAATCAGATAGATAGGAAGCAGCATCACAAAGCCCTGCCCATCCTCCCTGCTCTTGTTCCGTGAATGTCCTCAGGGTAATCCGTGGTCTGAGTTGGATATGGGTTGAGGGGGAAGCGAGGCCCAAAGACCATCAAAGTGAACATGTGCTACCCTGTCTGCTAAGGACTCTGTCCTTTTCCGGAGAACTGCTCCTCTCTAAATCCAGCCATGGGGTTCCCGTGGGAGCTGCCTTAGATGACTCTGCGCCTCCTGCCATAGATGACTGTGCTGGTTGACCCGCAATGGCGAACAAGAGCTCTTTCCTGGGAGTTTTTGTGTTTTTCAGTTTGGAGGCAGAAAAAGCTTACATCAACCCCTTTCCCATAGCAGAAGCCCTGTGAGGTTCAACTTGAGAGCCGTCATGTCCAAATTTCCCACTGATGGAGGAAGCCTGTCTGCAGGGAGAGAGAACGAAGCCAGCACACAGAGGGAAGCCTGGAGAGAAAGCAGAGGGATCTGGGCTGTGTTTGAGTTCCCAGATGTGCTTGTTCATGAAGCCCAGCTGCACCCGCCCCTTGCTTTCAGCATGGCTGTTCAACCTCGCCGTCCGTGAGACAATGTGTCCCCTTTTGCCTAAGCTCATTGGAGATGGGTTTCTCTCCCTTGCATCCAAGAGTCTTTCCTAAACAATCTTAAAAGGAAGCAAGTTGGTGGGACCAGAAGGGGTGACTCTGAACAGTTTTCCCCGGCCTGCATCATGCTGCAAACAGAGGCAGCCGCCCTGTCTCTCGCCTCCTGCCCAGGCATATGCAGGGTGCATGCCCCCAGAACCAGGTGCAGCGTCAAGGAGAGAAGCACCAGCCAATGCACACACTGGGTTTGCCAGCCCGCACACTCCCTCCCAACAGGAACAGTCAAGGGCAGCCAGCCCTCCCCCCGTGTGGGCCCTCCAGGCCACTCTGTCATTAAATGCCATGATCTCTGCTGTGCCAGGAGCTGCCACATCAGGAAACTTGGATTAAGTGATCTGTCTCCCTCCAACACAGCTGCTCTCTGGTTCCTGTCTGACAAATGTGGTTCATTAGGGCTGACAAAGATGAATGTCCTTGTTTATGGAAGTCGGCTAAGTGCTCTTCTCAGGGAGCCAATGGACCTGGATCTGGAGCAAGGTGTGCGTTGGGTTGCCTCCCCGACACTTCGTCTCATCTACAGGCTACGGTGGGGACACCACAGCCAAGTCTATGCCACTTGCCAAGGGTAGATCCCACGAGAGTTTCATGGTTGGGGTGCAATAAAATTTGGCAGCCGATGGCAGCTTCTATCACCACCATCCAAGAGTCAGCCTAGCTTTTCGAGGTGCTTGCCTTGTGATGTACCTCCAGGACACCCACCAGCCAACAGACACATATCTGGGCCACTAGCATGCACTAAGCAACTCTCATAAGCTGGGTAAGGGAGAGCTGAGAACTTGGGGGCTGTCTTAGGCTGCTTGGGCTGCTATAACAAGTCACTATAGACTTAAACAACAAACATTTAATTCTCACTCTTCTGGAGGCTGGGACATCCAAGATCAAGGTGCTGGCAGATCTGGAGTCTGGTGAGAGTCTTCTTCCTTGCAGATGGCCATCTTCTTGTTGTTCTCACATGGCGAAGGGAGCAAGCTCTAGTCTTTCTCTTCTCCTGTCCTGGGAGCTCCACTCTCATGCTCTCCTCTAAACCTAATTAGTTCCAAAGGCCCCATTTCCTAATATCAACCATGTGGGGTTAGGATTTCAACATATGAATTTTGGGGGGACACAAACATGCAGTTCATGCAGGGGCGACAGCTGTTTAGGGAAGAAGAAGACTAGAAATGTAAACTGGGCACGGCTAGACTACTTCAGCGGCAACTCCCGTGGAGAACCTGAAAGAATGATGGCAGCTGCCTTCCTGCCTGTCCTTCTGACCATTTATTTCAGTCAACAATTCCATGACTCCAAGAGCCCTGAAAAACTGAAGCGTGATTCTCAGCCTGGCTGGGCAGCAGAGTCACCTACCGCTGGGGCTTTCAAAGTTTTGGACCATCATCCACAGTAAGAAACACGTTGTACATCACAACCCAGGGGCACCTGTGTGCACACACACATGCACGATTCCTACAAAGTTTCCCCAAACAACATTTACCTTTACTGAGTGGAATTCACTCCAATGTTTTCTATTCTACTCAATTTTATATTTAAAAAAAAGGCTAGTTGCAACCTGATAAATTGATTCCATGATTGCTAATGGGTCATAACCCTTGGTTAAATCAACAGCAATAACAATATCGTTGATCGATGGTGCTTTCTAAAAGTCCACATTAACCTTGTTGGGGCAAGGCCTCCCAGGAGGGGCGTAGAAGCTGAGGCTTACAGGATGGATAATAGTTAGCCAGGCAGTGGGGTGCGGAGAAAACAGCATCTGAGGCGGAGAAAACAGCACGTGCAAATGCTGGGGGCGGGGAGTGAGGACGTCTGGCACCTGGAGAAGCTAAAAGTTCGGCTCAGCAGGAGTGTTGGGGGAGGGGGAGGGGGAGGGAGGGGCTGAGTCAGGTGGGCCAGTCGTGGGAGGTTTTATGAGCTACACAGAAGAATTTGGACTCGATGAGAAGTTCTTAAAGGATGTTGAGCAGAGGAGCGACCTGGTCAGATTCAGGCTTCTGACAGGCCACTCTGCTGTGTGGGCCCGAGAGTGGGTGTGGGCGCAGCAGATGGTGGGGAAGTGCCGATGCAAGGCTGGATACAGGGGGCCCCACTGGCAGGGCCATCACGAGCTCACGCGATGTGAACGGCAAATACGCAGGAAGAAAAGCAGACGCAGGGCTCCTCCGGGCCAGCGTGTGGGGCTGCTTCTCAGCCCCCACCCACCCTCTGGCCTGGTGTCCTTGAGCAGGGCAGGACATGAACCACCGTGGGTGGCAGCCCTGAAGGTCTGGGGGTAACAGCAGAGGTTCAGGAATGAGACGATGATGATGGGAATGGAGAGAATGGCACATTCTAGAAATACTATGATGGGGAGGTGGGGCTAGCCTTGCGGGTTTTGGGCTACAAGACACTGGCTTGGCCTCTGGCTTCAACCTTGCTTGTGCTGTCCAGGCCTGAGCTAACGCGGAGAGGTGATGTTGGGGAGAGAGGGCTGAGGGATGAGTCTGGAGCCTGAGCAGGAGGCCGGGAGGAGAGGTCTCAGCAGTAGAACCTGACTCCAAAGAAGGGAGGGGGAGGGTTGAAGGCGCAAAAGAGCCCCCCTCTGGCTTCAGGTCCCCAGAGTGCTAACCTTGACTGACAGGGAGGGAAGGGAGAGCTCTTGAATGGGACGTGAAATGTGAATCTTAAACCCCACAGACTTTCAGATGCAGAAAGCGCCCAGCAGGTCAGGCGCTCTGTTTCAGGGGGAGGGTGAGTTAAGGCAGCACAGCTGGCCAGCGGCTGGAGAGCGGGCCTGTCTCACGTGCTCTCCACCCAGGTGGTGCCTGTAATAAACCCCAGAGGCCCCAGCTCTGCGCTTTGCTCCCTCTAGCTTAACCCTGAGTCCCGCACATCCTGCACTCTGCTTTTCCTTCCCCTGTTGTGAGCCCACCTCGGGGGAACTCTGCTCCCATCTAAGCTCCTCCCCACCACAAATAGGGAGGGCTGCCCTGTCCTGCAACTCTGCCTGGACCAGGGTCAATTTAATTTAGGGAGGAGAAAAAGGCCTCTTTCTCCCTCTGGGCAGAGCCATGTTCTCCAGTCCAGGTTTGCAAGTAAGCCCTGAACTTTGGGCAATAGAGAGAGGCTGTTTTAATGGTGCTTCTTTTGATTTCCCAAGCTAGTCAGAAACCACTGGGGGTACTGGTCTGGGTGCAGGTAGTTCCTTAGGCCTCCTCTGCCCTCATACATAGGTCAGTAAACCCCTCTAACTCCTCCCCTCCCCAGCTTCCCCAGTAGGGACTCTAGGACTGCCCTGAGGTTTCCATTTAATGCCTGTCACATGCAGAGCACAGTGCCCAGCCCACACGAAGGCTATCTTGACAAATGGACTCCTCTTTCAGATTGCTCAAGCTGGCCTGGGGGTCAAGGTCAGTGTGGGGGACTCAAGCAGCTGACCAGAGAGGTCTGAAATGGGAGAGACAGGGGATGCAGCTCAGCCAGAGTCTATGGGGACAGCAGGGATAGAGAGCCACAGAAAGCACACGCCAACCCCAAGGCCACAGGACAACAAGCGCAATGACAGCTGACATGCTCCTTGAACTGGGCAAAGCAGTTTCTGTGCGTTTCATTCTCACAGTCAGGATTACTGCCCTCATAGGAAGCTGAGGCCGAAAGAGATAGACTTACCCAAGGTGAGGCAGCTGGTAAGTAGAGGAGCCGGATGGGAAACCCTGGCTGCCTGGCCCTTGGATACAGTCGGGACGGGGACACAGAGGCCCTCAGGGGCAAGAGAGCACCAGGGTCCACTCTTCGCCTTCCACCTCGGGTTGTGTACAACTAAGCTGGTCCTGGGCCTGAGCACGTTTCCCGAGGCTCCACCAAGTCTGACAGAGTGAATGATTAATCAAAGGCCGTGGTGTGTGATTTCAGAAGCAAGCCCGGCTTCACCAGTGCGTGACCCTCAGTTCTGACTTCCTGCACATGAACCTCCCTCCCTCCTCATCCTGCGCTGGAGGTTTTCTTCCTTCCTGCTCTAATTTTGGTGGGTTTTTTTTTTGGCTTCTGTTTAAAATTAATTCCACAACACTGAATAACCTTCCCCCACAAGGTTGGAGTTAATCAGGCTGAATTTATTAAGATCTTTACAATTAAATGAGCTCATACCAGGAGGAGGAAAGTTACCTTACTATCCCATTTCAAGAGCTTGAATAATGTTAGCCCCCAACTTGCTGTCGACCCCCAGTGACTTCCGTTGCGGTCACCAATGACTTTAGAGGGCACGGGACCACAGTCTTCTCCGTGTCTCCCATCCCTGATGTGGGGAGAAGCGTGCTCAGACCAGTGAGTCATTGCGGAGGAGAAACCAAGATGACGAGGGGTGTGCAGTTCAGCATGGAGGGGACCTGTCTGGTTTTATAGGCAGAACTTGGGGACATTCTGAAGGGATGATTTCCTCCTAAAAGCTCATCACCCGGGTGCACTGTCAGCCTCGGCTGGATCCCTGCCCCTCCTGCCTCCTCCAGCCTTCTCTCCTCATAGCAGGGACCTCTTGCCTGCCACCTACAAGATTAGATGCAGATTGGTGGGGTTTCAGTAGCCCTGAGGAGGGACTCAGCCCAGAAATGGCCCTGCTGCTGGTCCCGATCTGACCCACACTCCCTGCGCTGTTCCTGAAGGTCCAACCTTGATGATCTACCCCATACTCTGGCATACCCAGGACTGGAATTTCCCTCCTTTGGGCTCGTCAGCCTTGCTCACCAGAACCCGCAACCTGCAACCCATGGAGTTGGGGTTGATCATCATTGGTGGGGCTGACACCTGCTTGGATTCCTATCATCTCGCTCAGCTGCATCATGGGTAGGGTCTATCTGCTTGTTGGATTCACAACTGTCTGTGGTTGGGCCTGTTATGGGTTGAATTATGTCCCCCAAAAAGACGTGTTCAAGCCTTAACCCCCAGTACCTGCGAATATGACCTTATTTGGAAATAAAGTCTTTGCAGATGTAATCAAGTTAAGATGAGGTTGTTAGGGTGGGCCCTAATCCAATATGACCAGTGCCCTTATAAGAAGAGAAGAGACACAAAGATACATGGGAGACTGTCATGTGATTATGGAGGCAGGGACGGGAGTGGTGCTTCTGTAAGCCACGGCATGCCAAGGATTGCCAGCAACACAAGAAGCTAGGAGAAAGGCATGGAACAGATTCCCTCTCAGAGCCCTCCAGAAGGAACCAACCTGGCCGACACCTTGATTTTTGACTTCTAACCTCCAGAACTGTGCAAGAATAAATTTCTGTCATTTTAAGCCACCTAGGAAACTAATACAGGGCTAACAGGCCCACTACTGCTCCTAATAAGCTTCTGGTTTCTATCACCCATGCTCTTGGGTCACCATGTTCTGCCATGTTTGAATTCCTTCCTGTTGCTTTTGCTGGCTCATCCTTTTCCATACCAATTTCCAATTACCAGCCCAGCTTCAGGGGGCTTCTCTGGTTCTAGGTGTTGAACCCCCACAGTTAACCCCCAGATGGCACTGCCCTGTCCTAAAGTCACATATGCAGGAGGCAGACCCTCACATTCCTGTCACTGGGGCACCCCATTGACCCTGTGCACAGATTTCTTCTGTTAACCAGTGTTCAAAGCAATCATCCAAAACCCTCAAGCCTTCTTCCAATTGTTTCCCCAAAGTTTGACCCTCACTAACCCCCTTGAGCCATAGAAAGGACAAAAAGCACAGTCTAGGCAGCTTGCTCAGATAAATGCTTGGCTCCTGGGCCGGCTCATGCTGAGCACCATGAAAGTGAGCTTCTGCCATGCCTTTCTTCAAGGTTCCATCCGGGCAGCGATGCTGAGGAGTAGACGGACAGGCAAAACAGTGCAGCTATGCAACCACATGCTTCACAACCTACACTGACTTCAACTCAAGTCAGCGCAGACACGAGGTACACCCAGGAGCCCTCCCTGAACCACTCAGGATCAAGTAACCATTGCATGTAATGTCCACGCTTTTCCTTCATAACCTCATTATTTAGCTGGGGCACAACTCCCCTATCCCTGAGCAATTACTCCCTGGATCTTTCCCCAAAATGGAGCCAACTAGACAACATTTACTGTTATCTTCATATATATTTTTTCCCCCTTCATTATAACGTTATTACCCCAGGGAAGGGCCCCATGGACAAGGCAATAAGGAAGTGATAGAAAAACAGTGCAGTTCTTTCTGGAATCTCAGCCCTAATTGTTCAAACACTGTGCTCTTGACTCACCTCATGTTTTTGGTCATAAGATATACAGATATTCTATAATTTCTGCCTCCTGATTTTGTCTGTTTCTCTGAAAGCCTTTAGAGATCTGTCCATGTTCCCAGGAATTCACTGATTTCATACACTGTATCTTTGCCAACTACTCCTAGTAACTTTCCCACTGGTCAATTCTGCCCACTGACCCCAACTGTCTTTCTATGACCTTTGGCTCTGTCTCCTGGTTACAGTCTTACTCCTGTTCCCTTTGAACTTAGTTTCCAAAATTTGTTTTTTCTGCTTTCACATTTTGGACCCCAGAATTACATACATACACACCTGCACATATGTATAAGCCCTCCTGAGGACTCCGGGCTTTCCCTGCTGGCTTTCTCCTTGCTGCACATGAGCTCCTTGGAAAGTTTCTTTGAGATCGACTCCAGTCTTGGCCCAGGAGGAAGTGGGTGACATGTGGACAATAGGTGGGGTATAGTTCGAGCAGCATCTTGAAAGAAGGATGGAATTTTTGTAAGTGGAGGAGAATGGATGGGCTTTTCAGGCAGACAAATAGCTGGTGAAAATGGGCCAAATTTCAGATTTTAAAATTCAGAAGAGCAAATTTCAAAATGTGGTCTGGGGATCTTGGGAGTCTCTGAGACCATTTCAGGGGATTTGTAAGGTCAAAACAAATTTCATAATAATCTTAATATTTTATTTACCTTTTCCACTGTCGGATACTTGCACTGATGTTGCCAAAGCAATGGTGGGTAAAATCGCTTAGCATGAATTAAGGCAATGGCACCAGACTGTGTTAGTAGTCATTGTTTTCTTCACCACCAAACACATGTAGAAAAAAGCATCAATGTCATTTATGAATGTCTTTAATAAAGCAGTCAACGCTGTTAATTTTATTAGCTCTTGACTCTTGGGTACACATCTTTTTGATATTCTGTGTGATGAAATGGGAAGTACTCATATAGCACTTCTCTGCATAGTCCTCTAGTTGTCTGGAGGAAAACTCCTTGTGCAATTGTTTGAGTTACAAGCTAAACTATCTCCTTTTCTCATGGAACACAGTTTTCCTCGAAAGAATAACTGATAGTCAAGTTATGGCTTTTCAAACTTGGGTATTTTGCAGATACTTATCGAACATGAACAAAGTAAACTTGTCACTTCATGGAAAACAACTGGCAGTATTTGTTGCCAATGATAAAACTCAAGTTTTCAAGTAAAAATGAGAATTTTGGAGATCTTACATTTCATTTTGGGTTTAACTTGCATTTCCTTGTGATTAACGACATTGAGCATCTTCTCCTGTGCTTATCTGCCATCTGTAGATCTTCTTTGGTGAAATGTGTGTTTGAATCTTTTGCCTACTTTTTGTTGTGTTGTTTGTTTTCTTATGGAGTTGCTAGAGTTCTTTATACATTCTGGACACAGTTCTTTATCAGACAGGTGTTTTGCAAATATTTTCTACCAGTATGTGGCTTGTCTTTTAATTTTCTTCACAATGTCTTTCAAAGGTCAGAAGTTTTTAATTTTTATGAAATCCCATTTATCAATTTTTTTCTTTCATAGCTTGTGCTTTTTGTGTCCTAAGTAGTCTTTGCCTAACTCAAAGTCACAAAGATTTTTTTTCTACATTTTCTTTTATAAGTTTTAAAGAGATAGGTTTTAACTTTAGGTCTAAGATCCATTTCAAGTTAATTTTTGTATATGATGTGAATTAGGGATGGAGGTTTATTTATTTATTTATTTTTGCATATGGATGTCCAATATTTCCAGCATTATTTGTTGAAAAGATATTCTTTCTCCATTGAATTTCCTTGGCACTTTCGTTGGAAATCAATGAACTATACATGTGTGTGTTTTTTCTGGATTTTCTGTTCTTCTGTTCCACAGGTATATACATCTCTCCTTGTGACAATGTACACAGTCTTGATCACTATAATTTTATAGCCTTGAAATCAGACAGTGTGCATTCTCCAACTTTTTTTTGCAAATTTACTTTGGCTATTCTAGTCCTTTTCCATATACATTTTTTCCACATAAATTTTATAATGAACTTGTTAATTTTTTATCACAATGCCCCCTGGTATTTTGATTAAGACTGTGATCAGTTTGGGGAAAACTGACCTCTTAACAATAGTGAGTCTTTGATCCATGAACATGGTATATCTTTCCATGTATTTAGATTCTCTTTACTTTCTCTCAGAAATGTTTTGTAGACTGCAGAGGATTCTGTCACCAACCTTGTTGAATTCACTTATTAATGTTTTGTAGATTTTTGAGATTTTTCTATATAGACAGTACTTCCATCTGCTAATATAGAGTTATAGCTCTTCCTCTCCAATTAATATGCCTTTTATTTCTTCTTCTTGCCTTTTGCACTGATAGAACATCCAGTACAATATTTAATAAGAGTGGTGAAGGAAGGCATCTTTGCCTTATTCCCAGTCTTTGAGGAAAAGCATTTAGTTTTTCATCATTGGGCATAATATTAGCGGTAAGTTTTTTCATTGATGTCTTTTATTAGGTCACTGAAGTTTCTTCTATTCCTAGATTGTGGAGAGTATTTTAAAATATCATATATATGAATATTGAATAAAGCCAAGGGTTTTTTCAGTGTTTATTGAGATGATTACAAGATTTTAATTTTTCTTTCTGTTATTATCATGTATTACATTGGTTGGGTTTTGAATCAATCTTGAATTCCTGGGATAATCCTCATTAATCATGTCATATTATCACATTAGTAGATTTTTGGATTCAATTTGCTAATATTTTGTTAAAGATTTTTGCATCTATGTGCCTGAGGGACATTGGTCTATAGTTTCCTTTTCTTGTAATTTCTTTAATTGGCTTAAGAATTAGGGTAATGCTGGTCTCATAAAATGAGTTGGAAAGTCTTCCCTCTTCTTCTATTTTCTGGAAGAGAGTTTAGGTTCATGTTCTCTGATTCCGATGTTCAGGTTGTTTATATCCTTACTGATTTCACTGTTAACTCAGATGAGAAAATGGATACTCAGAGAAGAAATGTGCCCATAGATCCATGGCCAGGAAGTTGGGGGGGGGGGAATACAAGCTGCTGGTAGGATAGAAGGTCTGACTCTGGTTGGCAAACTTTCCCCTAACCTAGGAGGGCCTGCTGGGAAGAACAAAGACAAGACATCCCCGTGGTTTTTCCCTGGCGATTTCCACCCATCACTAATTATCTATCGTAATGCTTCAGGTTTGCAGCCTCAACTGAGAAATGCAAGATTATTCCAAGTTATCACTTTTATTAATAATGATCAAAAGTATCCAGCAATGTTTAATGAGATTCTTCAGAGAGACAATTACCAAGGCATTGAAAGCTGAGAATAATTCATTACATGCTAATGATAAAAGCAGAATCTGCCTTAATAAAAAGTTTATAACTTCCAGCCTTATAATGTTGGACTCTGCCCCTTTTCCTTTTTTGCTGTGAGCTTCTTTTAAAAGTAGAAAAGATTGTGTGGCCCCACTTTTTAGATTGGGGTACAGTGGAGAAAAGAGTAACTGGGGATATTTATGATTTCCAGGAAGGCCTCAGTTTTTGTTTGTGAAGCATGAAGGCGGTTCCTTCATTCTCTCAGAGCACTTGGAATCTCGATCCCTCTCTTTGTGTATAGCTTTGCTCTGGTCTCGTTTGTTGTCCCGTGTGTGCAGGGAGCAGTAGAGAGCAGTGGGCAGAGCATGGGGCTTGAGGTCAGGACACCTGAGTTGGAATCCCACCTCTGCCAGTAAACCCTTAGGAGCCCCAGGTTCCTGGTCTCACTCCAGCTCTCCCAGAGGGATGATGAGGATTAATTGTGTTAATAAGTGGGCACCAGGGTGTTCTTGTGAATTGGGATGTGCCGTTCAGAAGTTATTCCAGAGAGCAGGCTCTTCCATGGGGTAGGGAGGGGTGGGCAGTAACGAAGAGACTGGTGCCAGCGGACACTGATTCTATGCCCGCTCTGCTCTCTCCGCCATTCCACATGCACCTGGCATTTTTCATCATAGTGGGACTGGGTGTCAGGCCCTGTGTCAACCAAAGGCCTGCAGGGTGGATGGGGCCAGGGAGGTTTCTGTGACAGCTGCTGGGGTCCCAGAGCTAATGAACTGGCTATGGATGTTCTCACAGTGCCAACTGCTCTAATGGTCAAAGGGGTTTGCAATGTGTCTCATAAAAGTCCCGGCCAGAGGAATGGGGGAGCCGTATGTGAATACCCACAGTCTGAGCCTCTGGCTCCATGAGAAGCCAGCTTTAGCCCCAGGCTTGTAACTAGGGAGGAGCAGGCTAGGATGCCCAAGGCTGATTGCCACATCAAGGTGCACACCTGGGTCCAAGGCCCGGCTTGTCTGCACACTCACTGGTGATCCTCAGCAGGGCACCTATCTTCCACGAACACATCTCCTCATCTGTAAGTTGGGCTTGACATCAAATTTCCAAGAATATACAGAGGAGAAAATGTAATCATGAACGTGAAAGTGCCCTGAAAGATAGAACACACTGTGCAGACCTAAGGGACTAGTGTCACATCATTGATTGAGCACGCAGGCCATCACCATCACCATGGCATAGTGGACACCTATTGGATTGTCAGCCCCCCACTTTCTCCTAATTCTCCTTGCTCACAGCGACCTTTCTGTATGACCCCACGTGGTTGCCTTGGCCATTGTCAATGCGTCACTGATTCCACCTGTACCAGCTCCAGTCCTTTCCACAGTGTCCACTACCCTGGTTAGCATAGTTGGCTCCCGGTTGGGCACTGAAGCTGGCCAATCAGGCTTCTTTCCTAGGAATTTGGAAGATATTCCACCCTTGTTCTGACTGTACCTTAAAAAAAGCAGAACTCATAGCAGGAGTTACAGAGACCTATGTGCTGTCTTGTTGTCTGAGGGGGCAGAGAAACCAGGCATCCAGGAGAGAGAAAAATGAGGCCGGTGGACAGAGAGGAGAAAAGAGGAAAGAGGGGGAGAGAGTCCAGGCAGGCAGTATTCCTCTCCCAGCTGCTTTTGGCTCCTGAGACCCAGGCGCCCCCTACCCATAGGTTCTGAGAGACTTTCTTTTTACTCGGGCTCCAGTGGGTCTCTGTTTATTGCAAGGAAAAATCCCATCCAATTCCTACAGAGCCAGAGCATGCATTTATCACACCAACACCTGCTATGTGCCAGGCCCTGCTGTAGGCATTTGCTTGTAAGCTTCTTTTAAACTTTTACACTGATATTTAACACATGCATTAAAGTACGTGGAGTGCACTAATCTTAAATGCACGTGTACACCCATTCAACCACCGACCAGATCAAGATATAAAAATTTCCAGCCCCCAAAGTCACGTTTGTACCACTTTCCAGTCAATCACAGTCAATTCCAAAACCTCTTCTCTGAGGTAACTGCTATTCTGACTTGTCATAGAAGGCATTTTATATATGTTTCTACATGATCTCACTATGATTTTTTTATTTCAAAAGCTAATTACAAAATATTTCATACATGAAGAAAAGCACAAAAAATAATATGATACCTGTGAATCCATTGCTAGACTTAATAGAATGTTAATGTTTTGCCATATTTGTTTTTTGTCTCATCTTTGATATCGTGTCTAGGTACAGATTTACTTTTTTTTTTTTTTTTGTGGGGAAGACCAGCCCTGAGCTAACATCTGTTGCCAATCCTCCCCTTTTTGCTGAGGAAGACTGGCCCTGGGCTAACATCCGTGCCCATCTTCCTCCACTTTATATGGGACGCCGCCACAGCATGGCTGACAGGCAGTGCGTCGGCGGGCGCCCGGGATCCGAACTCGCGAACCCCGGGCTGCCAAGCACGGACTAAACCACTGCGCCACTGGGCGGCCCCTAGATTTACTTTTTTAAAAGAATTTTTTATCAGTTTCAAGATTCTTCAATCTGAGGATTCATGTATTTCATCAGTTATAGAATATTCTTACCCATTCTCTCTCTTTTGTGTGTTTGTGTTTTTCCTAACCTTTGTTGTGACCTACAGCACACACAGAAAAGTTCACAAAACAACAAAGTACAGCTCCATAATTTATCATAAATGTATCCCAAATTTATCACCCATGTACCCACCACCCAGGTCAAGACCTCAGCACTGCGGGCGCCCCCAGAAACTACCCTCAAATCCCTCCCCACCAAAATGAATCACCAACTTGATTTATGGTAATTACTTCCTGGATTTTCCTTACAGTTTTACCATCAAGGATGCATTGATAAATGCCAAGGTTTAATTTTATCTGTTTTGCATGTGTGTCTTTGTTTTTGTTTTCCTAAACACCATTTTATTCTAACAATCTGTCATTCTGTAAGATCAATTGACCCAGGAACATTAATATCTTTTTTCTTCCAGTAAACTTCCCCCCACACTGTTAGTAATGGCAATTACTTTTTTGAAGGGTATTCAGTTTTTTAAAGTAAACTTTTTATTTTAGAATAGTTTTAGATTTACAGAACAATTGCGAAGCTAGTACAGAGAGTTCTGGTATACCCCACCCTCAATTTCTGCTATTATAAACATCTTACATTCTTATGGTGCATTTGTCATAATGCATTAACCAATATTAATAACTTTATTATTCATTCAAGTCCATACTTTATTTAGATTGTATTTATCAGGTGTTCTTTTTCTGTTCCAGGATCCCGTCCAGGACGCTGCCTAACGTTCGGTCATCACGTCTCCTTAGGCTCCACTGGGCTGTGGCAGTTTCTCAGACTTATTCTTGTTTCTGATGACCTTAACAGTTTTGAAGAACATTGATCAAGTGTTTTGCAGAGCTTCCGTCAAGTTGGATTTGTCTGATATTTTTCTCATAATTAGACTGGAATTGTGGGTTTGAGGGAGGAAGATCACAGAGGCAAAGTGCCATTCTCGTCACATCGTATCAAGAGTACGCACTATCAATGTGACATGTCACTGTGGATGCTCCACTGGATCACCGGGCTTCAGGTTGTGTTTGTCAGGCTTCTCTGCTGTGAAGTAGTCTTTTCTCCCCCTTGCTTTCAATGTCGTATGCTGTGGAAGGAAGTCACCATGAACAGTCCAGACCTAAGGACTCGCGGGAAGAGTCTTTATATGAAGGGTTTGGAATTCTTCTGCATGAGAAATTTGTCTCTTTTCCACCATCTATTTATTTAGTCAATCATTTATTTATATCAGTATGGACTCATGGAGATTTATTTTGTGCTTTGGGTTTAACCCAGTACTACTTTATTTATTTTGTGCCTCAAACTGGTCCAGCTTTGGCAATTGGGTGATCTTTCAGATGATTCCTGTGTCCCTTTGAATATCCCCATCTCTGTGTGTATGTGTGTGTTTGTGTGTGTTGAGCACCTCCTTACTTTCTGGCATGACAAGATACTTCAGGCTCATCCCAGTTCTAGGATCAACCATTTCTCCAAGGAGCCCTGGTTTCTATTATATGAGAATGATGGTAGAAACCAAGATCTGGGTACTAGGTATGCTCATTGCTATTGGGATGTAGTTGCTTCCAGGTCCTCTCAGCTGACAAAGCAATAAAATATTTGTATGTATGCTAACCCACGTATATACACATATCTATAAGTATTTCTATTTATAAACTTCTGTCTCTGTATTAAGCTCAACATGAGTTCATACTGATGTCTACAACTCTAATCCATTACCACATGGATTATTCTAGCCTCCTCCTCTTGCTTATCTGTTACCTCCCACTCTAGAAATGAGAAACCTTGCTCCCACCACCCACCATCCATTTGCCTAATCAGTTTCAATATTCATTTACAGTGGTTTCATGACTGATAATCCACACCCCCATGGGAAACAACTTGATTAAATAGGGGCCATATGTACAGTTTCTTTTGCCTTTAGTCTCACAGAAACCCAAACTCTGCTCATTTCCTACGTTACTTAGGTCAGCATCTTTTCCCCCATAGTCTTTAGTGAGGTCATTTCACACACTTGTAATATGATTAGTCTTCTGTCACCTTCTACATTCCATCCTGGGATCTCTTGATCTCCTAATTTTTTTTTTTTTATTTTGTATCCATTGAGGTTCACTCTTTGTTCTATAAAGTCCTATGGGTTTTGAAAAACACATAGTGTCATATATTCATCATTAAAGTGTCATACAGAATCATTTCACTGCCTCAAAAATAGATCCCTTGCCTTTCACTTATTCATCCTCACTCCCCTGCCAGCTCCTGGCAACCACTGATCTTTTTACTGTCTCTAGTCTTGCCTTTTCCAGAATGTCATATAATTGGAATCATACAGTATGTAGCCTTTACAGACTGGCTTTTTCAACTCAGCAGTATGCAATTAAGATTCACCCATGTCTTTTCATGGCTTGATGGATTCCTCTTTGTCAATGAATAGTATTCCATTGTATGGATGTGGAAAGTTTGCTTATCCTGCCCCTCATCTGTTGAACATCTTGGTTGCTTCCAGTCTGGGGCAATTATGAAGAAAGCTGCTGTAAGTATTCACGTGCAGGTGTTTGTGTGGACATACACTTTTAAAATCAGTTGGGTAAATACCTAGAAGGGTAATTGCTACATCAAATAAACTTTCTATTTTGGAATAATTCTAGATTTACTGAAAAGTTTCAAAGGCGGTACAGAGAATTCTCATATACCTTTTGCCCAGTTTCCTCTAACATTCACATCTTTCATAACCATGGCACATTTGTCAAAGCTAAGAAATTAGCACTGGCACATTATTATCAACTAAACTCTGGATTCCATTCAGATTTCACCAGTTCTTCCTCTAACGAACTTTTTCTGACCCAGGATCCCACCCAGGACCTCTCATTCATTTAGTCTCATGCCTCCTTAGTCGCCTCTTATCTCTGCCGTTTTCTTAGCCTTTCCCTTTTTTTGGATGACCTTGACAGTTTTGGAGAGGTCTGGTCGAGTATTTTGTAGAATACAACATTTGGTTTTGTCTTATTTTTTTTTTCATCACAGACATGAAATGCCCTTCTCATCACACCTATGAGGGGTGCACGGTCTCCACGTGACTTACTCTGGCTATGTGAACTCTGATCACTTGGTTATGGTAGGGTTTGCCATGTTCTCCCATTAAGTTGCTACTTTTCCCTTTTGCTACTCTGTGCTTTGGAAGCAAGTCCTTAAATGTAGCCCTCATTCAGTGAGAGGTAGGGTGTGGAACCTGGAGAGGAGTATATCTATTTACACTGTTTGGAATTCTTCTGAGACAACATTTGTCCCTTTTGCCTCTTTGTTTGTTAAAGCATTTGTTTATATCAAAATGGACTTGGGTGCGTTTACCTTGTACTTTGGGTTTTAAACCAATGCTATGTTATTTATTGTGTCGCTCAAACTGTTCCAGCCTTGGCCATTAAGAGCTCCTCCAGGTTGGCTCCTGTGTCCCTTCGATGTGCCCCTGTCGGTTTGCTTTTTGAGGACTTCCTTACTCTCTGGCATTGCAAAGTGCTCCAGGCTCATCTTGTACATTTTCTGCTCCAGGTCTAGAATCAGACATTTTTCCAAGGTGCCCTGGTTCCTTTTACTGGAGAATAATTATTTGGAAACCAATATCTGGGCACTGGGTGTGCTGATTGCCACTGGGGTGTCACAGCTTCTAGGCCCTCTCCGCAGACAGAGCTAGGAAATCTATGAGTACACGAACTCATGTACACATACATATATATAATAATTTCTGCATCCATCTACCTGTGCATATGTTAAACTAAACATGAATTCATACTGTCTGACTCTAACCCAATATCAAGTGTTCATTCTAGCCTCACTAACTTGCTTATGTGTAACTTTCTCTGACAGGGAGAAACCTTGCTTCCAGGATCTGCCATTTATTAACCTATTTATTCAACCCTAGGATACATGTAATGCAGTTTCAGAATTGTTCACTTGCACCCCTGTGAGAAACAAATTTACCAACCAGAGTGCAATGCCGATGCACAATTCTTTTTCTCTTTAGCCTTACAGTTTTCAGTCAAAACACAGTTTTCCAAAATTTCGTAGGTCAGCTCCTCCCCGCCCCCCACTTCAGTTTTTGCCATACATTTGTGATACCAGTGATTCACTGGTTACCGTCTGCGTTCTTTTCTGGGGTCCCCTGACATCTTGGTTGATTTTCTAAATTTTTGCATACATTAAAGTTCATTCTTTGTGATATAAAGTTCTATGGGTTTTGACAAACGCGTAGAGTTATATGTCCACCACCCCAGTTTCAGACCGAATGGTTGTTTTACCTGTATTTGAACTTTATATAGAGCTGCAGATTCTGTGTGCTCCTTCGTGTCTTGTTTCTTTCATTTAAAATTGCTTGTCAACTTCATCCATGCTGTTGTAGATAACTATAGTTTCTATAATTGTCTACAATGGTACATTATTTGAATGTATCACTATTTATCCATTCTGCCTATGGTGGATATTTGGGCTCTTTCCAGGTTGAGACTATTAAGAAAAACGTAGCTATGAACAGTTCTTGTCTGTGTCTTCTGCTGCACGTATGTCACCAGGACTTTGTGCTGTTCAGCTCACGCATTTACTGCTCTCGTCTCTGGGGATTTTCCTTTCTTGTGAGTTCTGTATTTTAAACAACCAGTTTGTGTTTATCTAGCGTCTCTAAATGTTTATACACGGACTTAATTTAAGTCCACCACCTTCCAGAACCATAAGAATCCCATTAGTCTTCAAAGCAACTTTCTAATATAAATGTAGGATTGTCTCCATTTAACCAGTTACGCAGTTGAGAGTCCTGAAGGGGAAGCACTTTGCCTAGGGTCCTCCTAGTAAGTGGTGCAGCTGGGAATTGAATCCAGTTAGCTAGGTCTCCTAAACTTGGGTTTTTCCCTCTCTTTCCAATCTACAAAATCCTCTCCACCTCTGAGCCAAAGCTGTGACCTAAATTTAAAACATTCTTCTCCTTCCCTCTTACGCTGATCATCTGGTAACACTGTCTCCGTGGCCTAGAAATACAGGTCCGTGTCGATTCCTTCTGCCACAGGCTTGGCACCCAAGAGATTTCTGCCTGACTCCGCGTGGTTTTCACGCCTTTGGCATTTCACACGGGGATGGGAGTCAGAAAGGATGATGAAGGCGGGGAAGGATGAGGAGAGGAAGCAGGGGAAGAGGAAGGAGGAGAAGACACTGAGCCATCAGTCCCTCCTTTCTCAGCCCAGGGGGTGAAGTCAAGTCGGGGACCCCAGCACCAGCTGCTATTTCACACGGGGTAGTGAGTGCCGCTCTCTCCCCAACCCAAGGGATCCGAGAATCTAAAGTCCTCTAATCACCTCGTCAGGGGCGTCCTTTAATGTGCCACTACACATTATGCTGAAAAGTCTTTGTTGGCAAAGAGGGCAGCTCCAAAGTGTGCTCTGGGTTGTGTGCCTCATGGGTGGTTCAGATCCACTCAGGAGTGGATGACTTCACATTCCACGGACATAACAAAAGATGGGGGCATTTGTGCCATGGTCTGTACCCTTCCAGGATCAGAGAGCCACGTCCTCTTCCTGGTCCAAGACTTAAGTGGGTGAGGCTTTTGGCTAAAGCTAGAAAAAGGTATCTCTGCCCTCTCTTCCTTGAAAGAGACAAGTGAGTTTGATCTTTGCTGAAGCTCAGAAACGCCCATACCCTCCGCTACAATGTATGGAGTGGATGGCAAGTGCAGCGAGAATTAGACCAGGGGAGGGAAGATGGTGTGAGAGCTGCCTCTACAAATCTTGGATAGAGTCTGGCAAAGTAGGATCCTAAGGGTCAAAATTCATGACCCCTGGTCAGGAAGGGCCAAGTGCAGGCTGCAAGAGCCTCTTAAATCCTGATTTGTACTGCAGAATGATCTTCAAGGCAGCAGTCAATAGGGAAAGGGAGAAATATCACCCTGCCAGTAAGCAAGTTTCAAAATGGTGGGGAGGCTGTGGGTGGCAAGCAGCCCTGAAGAGCTGCAGAGGAATAAAGAATAAATCAACAGATGCTAAACCCAACATGTGACATAATGGGTGGAGCGAGGAGTAAGGGTGCTATTTCACTGTGAGCCAAGATTTTCCATTAGCCCAGAGCACAGTCACATTCTGGGGAGAGAATTAGTGAGAAGTGTGGACAGTGGACCGAAACCCAATCTGCCTGACTACACCCAGCTTACTTCCAGGCCCGAAATTGTCCTTTCATACAAAGTCAGCTGAGCTAGAACTACACCCTATGCATTGAAAGAACAGTAATAACCAAAGAGAAACCAGCATCTGTGCAAAGGAATGTCAGGAATAAGAAAGTGATAGGATGATGATAATCAAGAGATACATGGAGAACCCCAGAAAGACTGTACGGGAAGCAGGTGAAAATGATGAGTCAGGAGTTCTCTGTACAAAAGCTCGAGGAAGAGAACAAGGCAAGAGGAGGGAATAAAAATGATTTGGAAGACGTCAGGAAATGAAAAGAGAAAAATGAAATGAAAAAAATTAGATGGAGGACAAGTAGAAGAGAGGGTAAGGGTGTGTGCCTGAGCTCACGTCTTGCCTCTGCCACTCACTAGGTGTGTGACCTTTAGCAAGTTATTTCACCTCTCTGTGCCTCAGATTCCTCATTTGTAAAACAGGGATAATAATAGCACCCACATGATAAGACAGATGTGAGGATGAATATAATAAATATTTGTAGAAGCACTTAGAATATTTCCTGGCAAACAGCAAGTACTATACAATTGCCATTGTCATTATGTTTGTTATTACAGAAAGAAGGTCAAATTAGAGTCAGTGATCAGGAGGAGAGAAATTGCCAAAAACATAGACATGGAAGACTTTAGGGGAAGAAAATCAAATAAAATGAAATAAAAAAAAAACCTTAAAGGATTGGAGAAAAATGATAGCAATGGACGAAAAAGCAGAACAGAAGAAAACTGAATAGAAACCTTCACAAATACATGAAAAGATTCAAAGATACACACTTTTTATGATGACTAAACTTTTTTTCCAGTTTATTTGTTTTCTTCTTCAGGGACATCAATAATGAAAACTGCATCCATATCTATAGAAGAAAACTTGCCTAAAATAAGGACTTGAATGGCAAATTGAAAGGATACACTCTGCCCCAGAACAAATAAAGAGAGAACAACTAAAATGAAGACGTATCATAGTAATGTTTCTGGACTTCAAAGATAAAAAAATTTCTGATGGGTATTCAGTGCAAAAAACCAAATCACCAATAAAAGAGAAAATCAGGCTGCCCTCAGACTCTGCACGGCATAGTCAGTGCTCACAGGCAATGGGGCACTGGAGCCTGCAGTACCTTAGGGAAAGAAATTCGGCAGTTTTCACTGAGATACTGTGCTTACAAGGACCAGCAAATCTCAAGAGTTTACGATCATGATCGTTTCTTTCCTGCTCACAGTTCCATCCTGGCTACGGCATCGCTGGGTCAGCCATGGCCTCTTCTCCACACATTCTCTTAGTTCTAAGTATTTTCTTTATCCTAGTATCCAGGCTGAAGGGCAGCCCCTATTTGGGACATTCCATTCTCATGGAAGAGATAAAACAGCAAAAGAGCTAGTAGACACACACATTGGCTCTTCAATCTTCTGCTCAGAACTCACATATGGCTCTTTTACTCACACTTGATTGGCCAAAGTGTGTCACATGACCAAATGTATTTGGAGAGAGAAGTGTATTTCACTACTGTGAGGCACTGCACGTCACATGGCAGGAGGCAAGGATGTGTGACCCTCCCAGAGGGAGGGCAGTGAATACTCACATTCTCTCTCCAGTGTCACCAATGAAGAATTTTATTCCCTGCTAAGCTGTCACTCCAGAAAAGGGCAAGAGATGGTTATCTTTAAACATGTAATAATTCAGAGAATGTAATTACCATAAGCTCTTCCTGGAAAAAAGTGACTTTTTACTGTGAAGACTTCATGATAAAAGGGCAAACATTAAGCCCTTTTTCCATTTAAATTGTGGAGCTGAGAATAAAGAACGCTGAGAGCTGTGGTTAACAGTACACAATGTAAATGTTATAAACCATGACAATGCAATAATAATAATATAAATTTAATAATTTAGACACAGAATGGGAGGCAAAACGAGAGGGGAGGAAGTATTCGGATTTCCTCATCTTTCAAAGCTGAGGCCAAATGATATGCTCAGAGAGATAGAGCAAGTGATGGGTATATAAATATGTTATTGAAAGATATAAGGATGGCTATGAAGAGAAGTCAATAACAATATGGTCATCAAAATTGGAAAATGAGATGAGATAGGGGAAATGAGACATGAACCATATTCATTTTCTCATCACTCACAGTAGAGAGTTAAGAGATACCCTCTGAAGATGATGACCTCAGGTTTCCATGTTGTCTTGGCCTGGCCTCCCAGGAAGCACAATTTTAGGCAAAGGTATATGGAATATAATTTATTAGGGACTTCAATCCCAGGAAGTAGGAGTGAAGGACAAAGAGAATGACACAGGGAAGAAGGAAAACCAGAAGGATTTATAATCAAGTTGGCTGCACCACGTGCAAATGGTTCTTCCATCTCATGGGACAGCCCTCAGGGAAGTCATATAAACTGTGCGTTATGAGCTGAATTGTGTCCCCACACCCAAAATTCATACACTGAGGTCCTAACCCCTAGTCTTTCAGAATATGACTATATTTGGAGATAGGCCTTTAAAGAGGTAATTAGTTTAAAATGAAGTCATATAGGTGGGCCCTAATCCAATATGACTGGTGTCCTTATAAGAAGAGGGGATTAGGACACAGATCGACAGAGGAATGACCACGTGAGGACACAGCAAGAACGCAGCCATTTGTAAGCCAAAGAGAGAGGCCTCAGGAGCAACCAAACCTGTAGACACCTTGATCTCGGACTTCCAGCCTCCAGAACTATGGGAAAATAAATTTCTGTTGTTTAAGCCCCCCAGTCTGAGGTATTTGTTATGGCAGCTTGAGCAGACTAATACACTGTCTGTCAGGACCGTCTGTCCAGAGAGAGAAAGTGGGAAGACTATCCACAAATTCCCATCTCCCAGTGGTTAGTGGTTCACTCCCTCTGGGGTGTACGCACCCCTGCACTTGCGTGTTGCACATGTGTGGATACTATGTGGGGTCTCCCGATGTCCCATGTATCAGCCTCGATAGCAGAGTCCCAGGGAGGCAAGAGGTGAGGGCACATGCCCGAGGCGTGGCGCGACATGTCGTGCCCGCTCTAAGGTGGTGCCGCGATGAACCTGGAACAAGAGACGGGGGAGCCTAGAGGACCTGAAGCGAGGCCTCCGAGACGGCTGTGCAAGTGCAGTCTGTAAAGTGAACAGTGTAACCACTGGGAGAAACAACAAGTCTAAACCTTTCTAATTATCAGAAGGAAAACATTTAAAAGAAAATAAACTGCCTACATGACCACACATTTTAAAAACAAACAAAAAGAAGCATTAAAAATAAAAAAGAATGTTAAAAAGATAAGACTAAGAACGAACTTGAATGTTACTTGTAACTGCAGATGAGATACACACTCCTAGTACAGGAAAAAGCTCTCGATTTGCTTCAAAAAGCAGAGGCAAATTACACTCTGTAGACAAGAGCATCTAGAAGCAAGGACCGAAGAAATATGAAAAATAAAAGGACGGGTGAGTCCATTCCTGGCAGACGCAGCAAACGAAAAGCAGAAGTCAAAGTCTTCACACCAGACGCGGCTGAATTTAAGGCAAAAAGCATTAATGGAAGGCCAAGAAGAGCCTTTTATTCTGTAACATTTACAATCCCCAGTGATTTGTCATACATATTTTTAAATCAAAACATGGCAATAAAATTCATGAAGGAAAAATAACAGAAAATGAAAGTAAAACAGAGAGAAACACAACAGTAAGAGGCAACTTCATTTCTCAGCCCGTGATAGATCAAACAGATCAAAATAAGTGGACCTAAAAAGTAATATAGTAACTAATCAAGTAAAAGTAATAAAGTAAACTGTAATGAGTTAAACCATAAAACTATACCACAGTAGTGATTAACACACTCTCTTCCCACTAAAATGTCTGTTGGGACATTTATCAAGTTGGTCATATAGGATGATAGATCACAAATAACCCTCAAGATGCCAAAGAGTAGAAACTATAGAGAAGACACTCCCTGATCATAATTTGATAATAGGAGAGAAGAATAACAATAAAATATAACCAGAACAAAAACCGTCACCTAAAACCAAAAAATCTCCCAAACTCTCACTGTCATGTTAGGAAATCCAAATCAAAATTGCAGAATATTTAAAAAATAAGATCATTTAAAATGCTATGTATCCAACCTGATGGATTACAACTAGAGCAATGCTCAGAAGAAAAGTCGTGATCTTAAACTGAACATTATTCATTTAAGAAATGAATTAAGGGCTCAGTTCCAAAAGTTAGGAAAAACAAGAAGAACAAAATAAGCTTAAGAAAAGAAAAAAAAGGAACTGCCAAAGATAAGGACAGAAATTAATGAATTCAAAACAGTAGAACTAATAAATAAATATAAGAGCTGGTTCTCCAGGGGAAAAAAGCAATAAAGTTAAGTAAACTGTTAGCTAACCTAATTAAGAAAATAAAAAAAGATAAAAAACACAAATACATTAAACAGAAATGAGAGTAGGAGAAATCTCCAAAGATAAAGTAAGGATATAGAAATAACAATAGGCATAGAAAAAATCAAAATAACTAATTTCCTTGACCAAGTCTCCTACAAGGACATATCCTAGTTCCACCTCCACCTCGTTCACATTCATGCTCCCACAGTCATAGTCCACCCTTGTCATCTCCAACTCTAAAAATTGTTTCAATGTCCCAGTTCTGAAGCCCCATGAAGACCTCCAATCAGTGAGACCCATACAGCCCTCTCCCCTCCTGCCTTCTCTTAGACACAATTGTAACAACCGTCTCCTCCCTGCCTTGCTTCCTAGCTTCCTTCCTTGTCCTCTTGTCCAAGGAAACCTGAACTCCCATCGACCCAGCACCCATCTTCTAGGTGCCTCCACCTGGGCAGCTAACCATTGCTCAAAAGCATCACTCAAGGAAGCTGGGGAAGGTAGGATCACTCATCTCTTTAAGGAGTGTGTGTGTGTAAGCACATACAGGCATACATGTGTCTTTGGAACTCTGTGGCTTCCCAAGTGTGTCCTAGCAGATTGCAGAAGTCACACATGGTTTAGGGAAAAAGAGATTGTTCAAGGATGTTGTAGCCAGCCTTCGAGATGGCACCCATGATCTCTGCCCCTTGGTATTCACACACTTGTGTAGCCCCCTCCCACACAGTACAAGGGTTAGTCTGTATGATCAATAGAATATTTCAGACGTGATGATGGTATATCACTTCTGAAATTAGGTTATAAAAGGATTCTAAAAGACACTATGGCTTCCATTTGGCTCTCCCTCTCTCTCTTTCTCTCCCTCGGATTACTCATTCTGGAGGAAGACAGCTGCCACGTCATAAGCATCCCTATAGAAAGGCTCACACTAGTAGGAAGTGAAGCCTCCTTCCAACAGCCACGGGGGTGAGTTTGGAAGCGAGTCCTCCAGCCTCAGTGAAGCTCCGGATGACTGTGGCTCCGCTGATACTCTCACCGCAGCCTGGTGAGAAACTGAGTCAGAAGCACCCAGCTAAGCCGCCACCAGATTCCTGACTCACAGAAACTGTGGGGACACGGTATCTGTTGTTTTAAGCCACTAAGTTTTGGGGGAATTTGTTATATCACAATGGAGAACTAATACACAGGAATACCCTACAAGGTTTGGGGGTCACTGATATTCCCTGTGCTACGATATGGCTCAGAAATTGAGGCTCACGTGGGAACACCCACGTTGAATCCAGAAGCATGTAGCCATCAGGGGCGATGCAGTGTGCCCACATCTGGGCAGTCGTGGGGGAATGAGGAGTCCCCTGTACGTGCTCTGAGGCTGACACCTGTCCCCCAGGTGTTGATGGCTGTCAGCTGTCTTGCAGTGTCAAGCTCAGCCTTGGGGATAAGCCACGCTGCACCCGAGTGATGTGGAAGATAAAGCGTGGACTTAGGAATCCCACGGACCTGGGACCACGAACCTGCAACATCATTATTAGTGGGCAAGTCCTTATTTAAGCTCTTTGAGCCTCTCTCCTCGCTTGTAAGTTGGGGTGTTGACACTTACCTCATGAGATTGCTGGAAAGGTTAAATGGGACAACCTGAAACACAGGAGCTTTCAGTGTTAGTTCCAGCCTCGCATGAAGAGGAATACGTGCCCTTCACAAGGTGCACATATACAGTCCCCAAATGGGACTGGAGGTTTCTGCAGGTGATGCTGGGTAAGGGAGTGTAGAGTAGGTGGTCCGAGCCAGACACTGCAGAGCATGGTGATGGGGGCGCATGAAGGGTGGTGTGCAAGAAATAGAGACAATGTGGATGATGACACATGGAGGGCAAGCAGGAGGAGAGGAGGCTGGTCCAGGAGCAACAGCAGAGCCGGGGGCTTGCCAGGAGCAGATCTCCAGGGGGCATCAGGGCCACGGTCTCTGACTACCCGTGTCTGAGGGGCTCTCCGGGGGAGCAAGGATTCACATGTATACTGAGTTCTCCAAAGGCAAGGTTAAGACTGGATTGTAGAAACTTCAAGAAGAAGATTTCTTCTTCTCAGACAGTACTGACCGCACGAGAAAGAGGCTATCTCAGCAGGTAGTGAGCAGCCCATCACTAGGAGTGTGTGAGCAGGAAGCTGCCTCTGCTGGGTGGGGGGATGTTGCTGAGGCAATCCCAGTGTGACATGGTGTTAGGATCCAATGATCTGTAAAGTCCAGCCCAGCCTTTCATTCTGTGGTTCTGAGCCTTCCGTTTTATCCTCTGAGCCTTCTGTTGCTGTTGAGGAGCTTGGAGCTATTGGGGTGCCAGTGGGGCTGCTCAAGGATAGACCTGTCTGCCAGTATCCCCAGGGCCTCCTAGACTTACTCGTCCCAGTCTTGCTGGGTGGTCCCAGTGCACCCTGGAGAGCCCAAGAAACCCATCACCCATGTCATCAAGGTCCTTAGCAAGACCATGAAACCCCAGCAAAGGGAAAGGTAAGCTAGCAAAACAGGTTTCTAGTGTCCAGAGAGTGCCATTCCTCAAGCATTCCGTTGGGCACAGATAGATGTTCCGATGAGAGGAGCCATTCAGAGCAGTCTGGGGCCCACCAAGGACCTCCACTGCCAGGGTGGGGCTGGTGATGGTGGGCATGGGACACTAGGTGAAATCCACTCTAGTTCAACTCCACGCCCAGATTTCCCCCCAACTTTCTATTTAGAAGATTTAAAAATCTCCAAAAAACGTTGAAAGAATAGTAAAATAAACAATATACCCTTCACCTAGATTCACTGTTTTTTAATTTCTCTCTCTCTCCACACATTTTTCTTGCTGTTTATTTGAAAGTAAATTGCAGACATGAGGACTCTTCACTCTTAAGTAGTTCAGCGTGTGTCTCCTAAGAACAAGGACATCCTCTTACACAACACGGCACCATTATCAAACAAATGAACTTATCATTCATACAATATGTCCTCTACTACACAGTCCATAGTCAGATTTCTCCAGCTGTCCCAAAACTCTCTCTTAACCTAGATTTCC
Organism: Tapirus indicus; assembly: GCA_031878705.1. Classification (NCBI taxonomy): domain Eukaryota; kingdom Metazoa; phylum Chordata; class Mammalia; order Perissodactyla; family Tapiridae; genus Tapirus; species Tapirus indicus. Next base: position 12,698,984 of record CM062932.1, read on the forward strand.
CTGAAAAGATGATCTTGAAACAATTGCCTGAATGCAGATGTTTGGGAAATGAAATCCCAGGAAGCAGGAATGAGGGGAATGGGAGGAAGAAAGCCTGAAGGAGGGAAAGTCAATATGAGGAAGCATTATCGAGTTGGCAGGTGACTAGTGTTTGATCCCTAAGAAAGGATCTGTCTGTCTGCAGGATGAAGGGGGCAGTATTTTTCCATTGGCTCCTGAATCCTATGGTCAAGGGTGACCCCAGGGCACTAAGAGCCTTGTACTTCCAGCTCGAGCCTGGGCTTTCTATGCTGGGGAGTCAGAGAAGCACCAGGGCTGAAATCAGGAGCTCAAGTCTGAGAGAGACCTTGTTAGGTTTCACCTGCATAAAACTGATCGAAACCAGCATGGAATGGGTGTGGAAACAATGGCTGGAGACAGAGGTAGAACCAGGAGAATTAGAAAAGGCACAGAAAAGGTGTTCGATGCAATGTCTTTTATACTCTTTTTTTTTTGTATCTAGGATCAATCAAGGATCTCACATTGCATTTGGTTGTCAATTCTCTTTAGTCTCCGTTATTCCAAAATAGTTTTCTGCCTTAAAAACAGAGATAGTAGATAGAGAGAAATATAGGTCTCTCTCTCCCTCCCTCTCTCTCTCTCTCTCCCTCTCTCTCTCTCTCTCTCTCTCTCTCTCTCTATATATATATATATATATATATATATATATATCTATCTATCTCATGACATTGCCATTTTTGAAGAGTCCAAGCCAACAGGGTATGCTAATTATTTCCTCATGTTCAGATCCAGATTAAAGTTCGGGCAAGGATACTCATATAGATGATGTGTGTTTCCCATTGCATCATATCAGGAATACAGATTGCCAGTTTGTGTTGCTTTTGGTGATAAATTTGATCACTTGATTAAGGTGGTACCCACCAGCCTTCTCCACTGCAGAAGTACATTCTGCTTTTGTAATTAACAAGTGACTGTGGGATGACACTTGGAGACTGTGTGACTATCTGATTCCCAAATATCATTCCATCCAATGGTTTTAGCATACATTGATGATTCTTGCCTGTATCTATCATTACATTGTTGGTTTCAAAATGGTGATTTCAGCAGGCAAACATTGAGAGATGTGAGATGAGGAGGCTAAGGTTCAGAGGGCTTAAGCTAGGACCCAAGCTTGGGCGTTATGACTCAATAACCAGATTCCTTCCACTTCTCCCTGCTGCGTGTAAGGCTGCTCCTGAAGCCCTTTACCTGTGAGTGATGGGACATGGCAGTAACCCTGCAGGACCAGATGCCAAGACACCTGGATCTTCAACATCCCACCTGTCTGGGAGAAGGCTGTGAAGATACAACCCTCCTCGGGGACTCAGGCTCCTGCAAAGAGACGGGAGGGCAGACGGGGGTGGTGAGTGATGTCCATGACTCATTAGTGCTGTTGGCCATGGACACCATCATGAGGAGGAGTCTGGAGACTGTAGTCACGGACTGGTGAGTCAGAACTTATTGTCATGGCCAGGACCTTTAGTCACTTCTAACCTCTCTGCTGCCACCTGTCCATACACAGTTGTTCTCTTACCCCAAGGGACTTGTTTCAAATCTGGTGGTCCTCAGGGAAGTATCTCAATACACTGGCATGCACATGTGTGCCACGTTGTTAGTAATTTGTAACTAATAATAAATGACTGACATTTGCAAATGATTTCCTTTTCTAAAAATATAAAATTTGGAGAGAATTCAAGGTTATCCCTGTAATAGTCTTTCTCACTTGCAAGAAAGATGTGCTTTCTTGCACGGAAAGTGGTAAAGTTTTGACTATGAGATGGAAATTACACAGGAGAAATTGTCTGTCTTAAGTGTTAAGTGGGTAACATGACTAAGAACTGCCATTTTAGTGGGTGGTACCTGGATGTGATGGTTAAATACCTTCAAGGTCCAGACTGCTAAAAGATTCTGGGAAAGCTCTGGTAACAAAGAGCCTCTCATCTGCCCAGTATCAGGGAAGACAGCTCAGAGAAGCAGGTGACTTGGCTGGTCGAGCTGCAGACTCACCGGTCTGAAAAGCTGAAGGAGTGTGGCCTGAACAAAAAGCTGTTCTCACCACCCACCTCTACTTCGTAAGCATCTGGGGTCTGGCGTTACTCTCACGATCATCTCTTTGGGTTTCTTGGTTCACTAGGCTGCTCACCTCTATGGAAGCCAAGTCAGAAGTTAGGGGTGACCAGCCAACCTGGCTTGCCTGGGACTGTCCCAGTTTTAGCACCGGAAGTCCCACAGTCTGGGAAACTCCTCAGTCCCAGGCAAACTAGGATGGTTGGTCATCCTAACTGGCGTAGAATCCTGTCCAGATCTGAGAAAGCCTCTTCTCCTTACTGGGAATTATATTGCATTTAGTCAACCTGTGCCAATCTCTGACTCTGGTCCCTAGGCAAAGTATGGCAGCCACAGTGGGACAGAGGAGGAGATTCTGGCTGGCCTGATATTTGGAAGGTTCTCTGTGCCTGTGTGTTCGCACACATGCACACCCATGTAGCACACAGCAGAATGCCTGGCAGTCTAACTTTGGACTCCTTTTCTCCAATGAAAAATCTTTTTATTGAGTTTACAGATGTTCGATTGATTTTCAAACCTGTGGCCTCTTCTCTGTCATCATCCCATATCATTCAATAGTCACACAGGAAATACAAAGGGATGGATCTGTGGATCAACTATTAGAATTCATAAGTGAATTTTGCAAGGCTGCTGAATTCAAGACCAGTACAAATCGATTGCATTTCTATATACCAGCAACAAACAACCAGAAAAATAAATCTAAAAGTAACATTTATCATAGTGTCAAAACCTACCAATGCCTAGAAAATATCTAGAAATAAATCTGATTAAAGATGTATAAGAAGACAATCTCTAATGCCAGAGATTCTTAAACTTTAATGTGCATCAGAATTACCTGGAGAGTGTGTTAAAACACAGATTGGGCCTCAAGCCCAGAGTTTCTGATTCAGTAGATCTGGGGTGGGGCTGGGAATCTTTGTATGGAACAAGTTGTCAGGTGATGCTGATGCTGTTGGCCCGTGCACTACACTTTGAGAACAACCGTCTTGCTGGTTTTCTCATTCTCCACCCACCACTCAAACTTGGAGACCCTGAGGGCCCTGTTCTCCATCCTCACTTGGCACCCTCTGCTTGGGCATATATGCACATCTGTGTGCCCTCATGGCTCCTAAATCTCCATCTCCAGCCCAGGGCTCTCTTGGGAGCTCCGGGTCATGCCTCCACCTGCCTCCTGGACACCTCACCTGGATGCTCCTCACCCTCTCCAGACTGTGTGGCCAAAGCTGAGCTCACTTTTGTGTCCCCAAACCTGCTCCTCTCCCTGGCACCCATTTTTTTCCAAGAGAGCAACTTCCGCATCCATCTGATCACCCAGACAAGAAACTGGGGCACCAGCCCTGACACCTCCTCTTCCCCAATTCCTACCTCACTTACTTCTAGGGGGATTATTTGCATGGGTGGCAGGAGGCCTGGCTATCCCCAGGCACTGCCACTTGCCCCCATGTCGAGGGTGAGGGTGATGATTAACCACAACTCTGAGAACAGACAGAAGAAGCCATCCAAGGATCAAAATACAGCATCAGCTGTATTAACAGTACAGGTGGATTGATGAGCTCACCTTGGACCTGAGCCCAGCATATGACATATGAGTCCTTTACTCCTGAGTTTTATTCACTCACCAAGTGAGGGCTGGAGGGCCTGGAGAATCTGGGCCTCCCCTGGGTGTGTGTCTGCCCACAGCGGGAAGGGAGTCCCGTCACTGAGCCTACTGCATGGAGGAAGCAGCTGGAGGAGAATACAGTCTGTGAGAAAAACTGGGCAATGCTTGGCCAGTGGTCCTGTCTCTCCAATATGATAAGGTTTTCCTCTTCCTGGAGGAAGGGATTGGAGAGAAGGATGGGAAATTTCCCTCTAATCCTGTCCTATCCTGGGAGTGGAATGGAAGGAAGCTCCCTTTGTCCGTGGAAACATGAGGAGAGGAAGATAAGCACCTCACTCCTCTAAAAGCCTGTATATCCTTGAATGAGTCACCATCCTGCTCTGAGCCTCAGTTTCCCCATCTGTAAATACAGGCCTTTAGAACAAAGGCTATGAAGGTCTTCCAAGCCTTCAGATTTGATTAAATCCTATGAATATGGAAAGGCTGTGCTCCTACAGGTTTTCCAGCTGAGAGCCTGCAGGTAATTTGTCATTTAATTACTCCATGAGAAGTTGGCAGCCCAGCCATCTCCGGGGGCCCAGTGGATGCTCCTGCAGAGATCAGTGTGGCTTGCATCCTACATGACTGGAAAGTGAAAGGACTCAGAGCACAATAAAATCCAGCATCTGACAAAAACAAAGAGGGGAACTTGTGTTTCATCCATTCCCTCATTCTCCATGTATATCTCAGGCATTTACTGTGGGTTCTTTATTAAGGGTTGGGGTGGCTGGAATCCTTGCAGCCTTGGCTGCAAGCAAGGTCACCAAATAGCAAGGGAATTAAAGCATGGATACAGCCAACTTAACAAAAAACGCAGAGTAATCAGGATCAAAGAAAGGAGAAAAACCCCAAATTATAGGGTCAATACTTGAAGGACAGGGTAACTGCCATTAGGTAAGGGTAGAGCAGGGAAGGCTTCTAAGAGAAGGCGGCATTTTAACTAGCTTCTTGGGGATAGAACTCATCTGGGCCTGCAGAGATTCGCTAAGGAGGGGCCTTCCAGGGAGAGGGAATGGCATGAGCCAAAACAGAAGACTGGAAGCATGGGGACAAGAAGTCTATCTGACTTGAACAAAAGGCATAGAGGAGAAGAGATGTGATGAATCCAAGATAGGACATTTTCATCACTCCAGAAAGTTCCTTTGTGTCCATTCTCAGTCAATACCCTCCCCCCAAAAGCAACCTCTGATATGATTTTGATCACCACAGGTCAGTTTGCCTATTCCAGAATTTCATATAAATGGCATCATACTGTATGTACTCTTTTATGTTTGGCTTGTTTGGTTTAGCATATTATTTTTTGAGATTTATCCATGTTGCAGCACATCTCAATAGATTTTTTAAAATTATCACTGAGTAATATTCCATTGTATGGCTGTACCACAGTTTATCCACTGTCTTGATGATGGGCATCTGGGTTGTTTACAGTTTTTGACTATCATGAAAAAGCTATGAACATTCTTGTACAAGAATTTTTTGGGACATATGTTTTTATTTCTCTTGGATAAACACCTAGGAGTGAAAAATCAGGTCCACAGGGCAGATGTACATTTAACGATTAAAGAGACTGTTAGTTTTCCAAAGTGGCTCCTGGCCTTTTCTAGCTGGGAATTTCTCTGTGTTTCTGAAGTAACTGGACAGGCACACATCTTAAAAAGCAAGGTTTCCTACTTCTGGGCTTCTCTTATCCCAGATGCCAATGACTAAACCCTGGAAAAATGTCAAAACAGCTCTAAAATTAGGCCTCCTTGCAACCTGCACGTCCAGCTTGTGCTTAGTGCCACACCTCCCCCGAATGAAACTCACTCCATGAATATTCAAAATAATTGGTGTCACATCTTTGAAGACTGTCTCAGCCCAAGCTTCGGTCCCTCCAAAGAGACCTGTCATGTGTGTTATAGACATGGTAGTTCAAGTACAGCCAGTCAGCTCCGAGCAGACTCTTTCTTTAAGGCCTGAAGACCCTTGAAGCTCTTGTGGATTGGCCAGGGAGCGGAGGAGGCCTCTTCCACCAGCCTGAATTTTCCACAGATCTGTCCTTATACCTCATGCTTGTTGGGTTCTCACCCGGAGTCTCAGAGGCGGAAGTCCCTCGGAGGTCATCACTAGTTTACAAAGGGAGGTTTGCAAGTGGACGAACTGGTTTGGAGAATAAGGGTGCTGTCCGTGGTCGCCTAGGGAGCTTCCGACCAAGCTGGGGTCTTCCGACCCTCATCTTCTCTCCATACTGTCTCTTTCAGGTTGTTCCTCTGCTGTAGACCCCCACTCCTCCCAATTTAACAGTCAGTGGATTATTAACCGTGCTAAGACTTAAACCCAGATCCTACACCTAATCACAGCTCATCCCCTGCACATTGGTGCTTCTGTCCTTACCTAAAAGCAAGGTCCAGTGGTGGAGGGAGGGCTTGTGCGATGACAGCATGGCAAGGGGTCCCTTCAGGGAGCTCTCGTTGGAGAGGATGCTAAATGCGCCTCTGATGACCCTCAGTTCCCTAAGCTGCAGTCCTTCAGTGAGGACCAACACTGGGGTCACCTTGATCTCCCTTACTCCCATCCTGGAGAAGGTTCCAGAAATCTGGGCTCCCCCCAGCCCCAGACAGAAATGGAAGCATGTGTCTACCCCTGGAGTCCCAGGCTGGTAGCCAGAATCTACCCTCTCTGTGTCTTTCTGGAAATAACAAAATCCTTTTGCCGGTGACCTGGAGCACAGATGGCTTCTTGAAGAGCCAGCCCCGTAACATATCCCAGTGCCCAGTGCAGGCTGAGGGATGGGGGACCTGAGCACGTCTGTCCCTGATGGGGTGTGTCCTCACGTGGGAGACTGAGGCAGAGTCTGCTGAGCTTCTCCTGAAGCCGGGGCTGGAGGATGTCCATTTTCTTCTAGCATCCTCTCGAACATCCAGGCATGAGCCTTTGCTTTAGTCACCCTGTCAGGAGGGAGGGCAGGAGACGGGTGGCCAGGATGCCTCCACATCTTCCTGGAGGAAGGTTCTAGCAAAGTTCTGCAGGTCCAGTTAAAGAATGCTCCACCCTGACTTGTGCCTCCCAGGAGGGCTGGTGTCCAGCTTGGGGCCACCTCCCAGGCAGGAGCCTCCCACATGAATCTCACCTGCTCCTTTCACCTCTGTCCATCTGCTTCCTTTGCCCATCAGGACGACATCAGACGCTGGTTAGGGTGGAGGGTGGGATCCCTTCTTTGCCACTGGTGTTTGCCTTGTCTCCTTACTTCAAGAAGTCTGTTCTGGGCCAGCGACTCCCTCTATAACCTTGGGCAAGTCCCAGCCCCACTCTCAGCCCCCATCTCCGCATTGTTCTGTGTAACTCAATGGGTTGTGGCAAGGCTTCAGTAAGCCCACATGCACGACTGGCCAAGCTTCCAACCTTTGTGAAGGATCCTTCCTGGAGGAAAAAGCAGCCCGAGGGGTCAATGGTTAGAGCATGGATGAATGTGCCCAGGATCATAGATTGCAGTCATGAGAGAGCCAATTTGATTTAGGACAGTCACATGCTGTAACCACAGAGACGGTCCTGACTCCAGCCAGACTGAGCTCCAACCCTGGCCCCACTGAGCCCTGACCCTGGCCATGGAACTAGGAACAGTAAGTCCCAGGGAAGCTGTGTCATTAGCACCAGGGATTCATATGTGCCCTCTCTGATCTGCCCAGCCCTGAATGTCCCTGCGGACCGAGTCATATCTATGACTTCCCAGTGTCTGCCTCCCAAGGTAATTTTACTTTATCCTTTAAGTGAAACCTTGTCATGCGTTAGAGTCAGGAAATTACACCCTTCACTGAGCAGTCTCTGTGCTGAAAGGAAGTCAGGTAATGTGATGAACTGAGGCCAAGAGCAGCATTAATGCAGCTGGTGGTGAAAGTCACATGAACCCTGGCAGCTGCCACCTAGACCAATCCCTGGGGCCGCAACAGGTACCTCAGGCCCCAAGGGGGCTCTGCCTTGGTCCGAGGGCTGGCTCAGCAAAGGTGCCCTCTTTAAACTCTGGCTTCTCTGGTTCCTGGGAGGGGGAGTCATAAGGAGCCACTGTCAGCAGCAAAGGTGGCTGCTTGAGCTAGAGGACCATGAGTGCTGGACACTTCAGTGACCTCAGGGGTCGAGCAGCCCTTCCTGACCCGCAGGACACTCACATTTGGGGTTGCTCCACAGGAGGGCTGTGCAGTCCCTGGCCCTTGACCTTGCCAAAGAAATGACAAATTTCGATGGTGAATGGTTAGACAGTGATGCGCTGGGTGGGGATTTGTATGGGTGACTTTTGGGGGTCTTTTCAAGCTCTAGGTCTTGTCACTGGAGTTGGAATACATGTATTTTAAATGATGAGCGAGTGAGTGAATGAAGGAGAGCGGCAACTGGAGGCAGGAAGATTGCTTTGGGGGCTGCTTTGACAGCCCAGGCAGTGCTGGTGGAGAGGGGGAGGAGCAGATGTGTCAGAGGCCTGATCAGCCCATTCCACATCGCCTTCTGTAGACAAGAGAAAGCCCCGACGATGCGTAGAGGATGAAGCTAAAACTGCGAGGCCCCCTGGGGCCCGAGCTGACTCTTCGCCACCGGAGTCCGATTCACTGAATCCTTCACAGGAGCAAAGGGCTTCCAGCTTTGCATGTTTTGTCCTGTGCCTACATGTTTGCTTCCAGAAGAGGCAGTGGGATTCAGAGAACCACGGTCTGGGGTCTGAGTAAAGTGAGGCCAGAGGGATAATCTTACCCAGCCCCTTTATGGTGCGGGTGGGGAACCTGAGGCCAAGAACATGGCAGGAATTTGTCACTCAGCAAAGGGTTGTCCAAAGAGGATGCAGGGAATAATGGAAAGAATGTGGCCTGAGAGCCTGGAAGCCTCTGTGTGTGTGTGTGTGTGCGTGCGTGCGTGCACAAGTGTGTGTGCGCGCACACGCACACGCATGTGCATGTTTTGGGACAGTGTTGAGAAAGGCCCACCATTTAAAAACACTGACAGGTCCAAAGTGGAGGTAGTAGAGCAAAGATATTGCAAAATCTGTATGCACAAAGTGATTTGTTTCACTTTCTGGATTCCAATCCTAGAAATTATTTCCTGATAGAAAGTCATATAAGATCATACCCAATAAACTGAAGTCCTCTATTGATTTTTCCTCCTCTTCAGTAGTGGCTGTGTTTGGACTACAGTGTGGTGAAACATTTTGCTCAGGAAGCAGAAAACAAGAAACAATCCCCTCAACTCCCAAGACAATAAAATCATCATCAATTCACTAGGACACATAAGTTTATTCTTGCCAAAGAACAAGTTATTAAGAATCTGTTGTGAGTATCAGTTGGGTAAGAGCCTGGCTGACAATTTCATCTCCTAGAATTTGGGAGAAAAGGCAGGAGAAACTACAGTCTCTTCCTACCATCTTCCCCTTGCTAGCCCACCCAGGAGTATTCACCACCTGAAGGAGGTATTTTGAACCAATCCCATAATGAATCTAAGACTGTCCTTTTTCTACTCCTTTGCCTGTTTGCCTTGCCTCCAGACCAAAGTTAAGTGTATTCTTTTAAATATTTATGTATATAAACTATTTTATTGGAGCAAAACGTATGTTCAGAAAAGTACACAAATTTGCAGATAGTTTGTTAAAATTTCTCGCAGGACCACATCCATATAAGCTCTATTTAGATGAGGAAATAGAACTTTACCAGCCCCCCTAGCAACCCACTTGTGTGTCCTCTCACTCAGTCTTCCCCAGTGGGAACCAGTATCCTGACTCCCGACATCTTGAGTTAGTTTTGCCTGATTTTGAATTTTATATAAATGGGATCATGGCATATGTGTTTTTCTGTGTCTGGCTTTTCGTTCAACATTGTGAGATTCATCCACGTTATTGTGAATCTCAGTTGCCTGTTTATTTTCACGGTTGTTTAACATTTCATGCTATGAATGTGCTACAATTTATTTACCCATTCTATTTTAATGGACGTTGGAGTTGTTTCCAATTTTTGCCTATCACAGGTAAGATCGCTATGGACATTTTCCTACACATCTTTTATAGACACAGGTGGGCATTTCTATTGGTCACATGCCCGGGACTGGAATTGCTGGTTATGGGATATGCATCTTTTCAACTTTGGTAGATAGTGCCAAGCTCTTTCCTAAAATGGTTGTACAAATTTATATTCCCATGAGCAGTGTAAGAGCGTCAGTTAGTCCACCTCTTTGTCAGTACTTAGTCTTTTTTGTTTTAGACTGTGTAGTGGACAGCAATTTTAGCGTGTGTTTCTCTGGTTACCAGTGATTTTAAATGATTTTCAGTTTATTGGCCATTTAAATATTCTCTTTTTTAAAACGGCTGTTCAAACATTTTGCCTAGTTTTCTATTATCTTTTTCTCTTATTTATTTGTAGATGTTCTAAGAATATTCTATACCAGCTCTGTGTCAGTTATATGTATTGAAAACATCTTTTCCCCCGCTGGCTTGCCTTTTTACTCTCTTAATGGTGTCACTTGATAAATGAAACTTAAGAGAGTCCAATTTCTCAATCATTTCTTTTAAGATGTGTGCTTTTGTGTCCTGTTTGGGAAATCTTTACCCACTCCAAATTTATGAGACAGTGCCCTTATTGTGCCCTAGAAGCTTTCTTGTTCTAGCTTTCTGTTCTAAATCTATAATCCACTGGAATTAATTTTTGTTTATGTTGTGAGGTAGAGGTCGACCTTCATTTTTCCCTTTTGGATATCCAGTAGTTGATCTCTCCCTCATTAGCGAGAAGACTGTCCTTTCCCTACTGTTGTGCAGTACCGTCTTTGTCATAAACCCGTTACATGTGTGTACATACACACACGGGTGGCTCATTTTATAGATTCTCTATTTGCTTCTCCTTGTGCCAATGCCAACCATCTTAATTACTTCACCTTTAAAAACATCTTGATATCGGATAGTGTAAAGATTGTCTTGGATGTTCTTAGCTCTTTTAATTTTGTACAAATTTTAGAGTTGTCTTATCAATTTTTACAATCATAGCACCTTCTGGGATTTTTATTGGCATTATGTTGAACCTATAAATCAATCTGAGGAAAAAATGACATCTTTATAATATTGAGTCTTCTAGTCCATAAACACAGTATATCCCCTCATTTATTTAGATCTTTAATTTATCTCAATAATATTTTATAGTTTATAGTTTTTACAGTAGAAGTCTCTCAAATTTTCTGTTATATTTATATCTAAGTATTTGATATTTTTATGCTATTATAAGTGGTAGATTCAAAAAATTTTTGTTTTCTATTTGTGGCTAGCATATAGAAACAAAATAGATTTCTGTATATTGGTCTTATATTCAATTATCTGGCTAAATTTATGTATTTACTCTAATAGTTTATCTGTAGATTCTTTTGGATTTTCTATGTGTGAAATCATGTCATTGGTGAAAAATGACAATTTAATATTTTTCTTTCTAATCTGATACATTCAAAAATATTTTCTTTCCTTATTGCACTGGCTAGGACCTCTAATACAATGCAGAATAGAATTTCTGATAGGAAAGTATTTCCAAACTCTAGGGAAAAGCTTCTAATATTTTTCCATTAAGTATAATATTTGCTGCAGGTTAATCAGATTAAGGAAATATCTGATTCTTAAATTTCTATAAGTTTTTAAGTCATAAATGGATATTGAATTTTATATGCATTTTTGCATTTAATGATTATATAACTTTTCTCCTGTATTCCGTTCATGTGCCAATTTGAACCTGGGCTTTAATCTTTAAAAGCCTGGTCTATTTCTGGTTAGCCATTAGTCCTTCAGTGTGGCCCTTCAGAGGTCCCAACTAAAAACCTGGGGTATTTATAAAACCCCTTGTCTTTGGTGTAACTTCAATGCCAACTTTTGTTCCCCAGACTCTCTGAGACCACTGAAAGTTCTCAGCCTATCATTTGCCATTTTAGACAATGCTTTGATGAGCTTTATTTCGCCTTTAACCTTACTAAAAAAGCTTTATTTTTTAGAGCAGTTTTAGGTTCACAGGGAAAATTAAGAGGAAGGTACAGAGATTTCCTGTATACCTCCTACCCCCACACATGCAGGGCCTCCCCATCACCAACATCCTTCACTGGAGTAGAACATTTGTTACAATTGATGAACCTACATTGACACATCATCGTCACCCAAAGTCCATAGTTTACATGAGGGTCCACGCTTGGTATTGTACTTTCTGTGGGTTTGGGCAAATGTGTGGTGACATATATCCATCATTATAGTATCATACAGAGTATTTTCACTGCCTTAAAAATCCTCTGTGCTCTGCCTGTTCATCCCTCCCCTACTCCAACCCCTGGCAACCATGCCTTTATCTTTTTGCACGTCATTTATCTCCTTAGAATAAACTCCCAAATGTGAGTGAGATTTGCTGATTAAAATTATGACTCTCTAGAAAGTATCAATTTTCTCTCATGAACAGTTTATGGAAGTATTCTTTGATGGGCCACATGCAAGATTCCTGCACATTCTATCAAGAGGACTCCAGCGAACCCAGTGCCCAGGAAAAAGGCAGGGATTCAGGCCTTAGGAAATGCTAATAAGGGACTAGGCTTAGAGCCAGAGGATAAGCAGACCCACAACTTGAGTCAGCAGAGTACAGGGCTAAATAACAGTAGAATGCAGACTGCCCCTCCTTCCTTCTACTACAGGCTCCCAAAGTCTAGCTGAGATACCAAAAACAGAATAAATTCATTCATGGAATAATCAGTTGTCAAATTCAGTTTTGGTGTTTCCGACAGGGCAATTTTTTCTAACTGCATCAGCTTATTTAGTTTTTAGATGGCTGCCTGGACACAAACATTTAAACTTGTGTTTATGAATAATTTAAAAGGAAAATCCAGCATGCTTAGCAGTAATCAGCTCCTCATCAGATTCCCTAATGATGGTTCCTCCTTTCTCATGCCCTTCCCAGACTCAAGAGAGGTCATCTGACTTTGGACTGTGGTCTCAAAAAAGATGAGAATCTGAAACTCTTAGTGACTTACAGAGGCAAAATGGAATCACCTCAGCTGGGGTTTTATCTCAATGACCCTTCATTAGAATCCTCGAGAACACAGGATTGACTCAATGGGACTTCCATACGGTCATATGGAGGTCTCCTAGCCTCATGCTAACCTGGTCTTTGTTTCCAGAGGGTCAGGTTGCAGAGCTGCCGTGGGCACAGCTCCAATGGGCACTGTTCACATATATGGTACCGTGGCGCTCTGCAACCTGATGTTACAGGCCTGAATATGAGTCCCCAACTAAGCCACTGGGAATATCTTGTTACATTCCGTCTTGGGGATGGGATAAGGGCAGGAGAAATGCCCGACTGTCAGTGAAGGGAGGATTCCCAGCCTGACCAACTTGATATTGACTCTGGAGAAGATAATGACCACCCTGGCTGCCGATGGGTGTCAAGGAAGTCCAGCTGGAGGTGACGTAGTGTTTTGATAGAGCTCAGGTGAGAGGCACCGAGGAGACTGAGTGAGTGATGAGACTAGGACTCCAGCCCAGACCTGATGACAGAGACGACAGAGCCCGGATCTGAAGCCCTGGTGGACTCTTCAAGCAGCACGCAGGCAGTGGGGACCAGGTGGTCCCTGGGTTGTGGGGTCAGGTGGTGCTGACTCTCAGAAGATCTGGTACCAAGATAGAAGGTTCCAGCTCCAGGGCTCAGGTTCAGAGCAGGGCCAGCATCCCCTGAGCTCTGATCAGCACCTGCCAGGGCCAGAGCACATCATCAGAACCTGAATGGCCTCGGCTGTGGTGGAGGAGCCAGGTGGCTCCTGGGTGGGGACTGCCAGCGTGATCAGGGGGTCCTGAAATCAGATACGGGGGGCTGTGTTTGGATGTTCAGATACACGTGGAGGGCAGGACTTGCTCAGGTGAACTTCTTGAATTCTACCTGAAAAGGAGGAAATGTTGTGGTTTCATGAAACATCACTAGTTTCAGAGTCACACTGACTAGGTTTGAAGGTTGGGCTCCAACCCACCCAACAAAAATGTATTAAATGCCTATCACCAGCCAGTGGGGGGAAAAGACACAGAACATGTAATTACAAAAGAACTAAATGCTCCAAATTTGTAGCACTGGGGGCGTGGGGGACGATAAGAAAGGCTTCCACAGGCCAAGAGATACTCCATGTGTGTGTGTGTGTGTGTGTGTGTGTGTGTGTGTGTGTGTGTGTGTGGTGGTACGGGAGACCCGGGGTGCTCCCGGCAGTGAGTACATGAAGGACATTCTAGAAGTCAGAGAACAGGTCATGAGTGAACAAGGAAAGTTCAGTCTAGCTGGAGAGAAGAGAGAGACAGGGGCTGCGTGGTATGGGAAGAGGCTGGAGGGTGGACAAGAACAGGGTCCTAGAGGACCTCAGAGCCTTGTGAAGTATTTTGGATCCAATTGGTACCCAGTGGGTACCACTGAAGTGTTTTATGCAAGGGAGTCATTGACTAGACTTGGATTTTAGAACCTTGCTAGTTCAAAGAGTGGTCTGAGGACTAGCAGCATGGCCATCCCCTGGAGCTGATTAAAACACAGACTCTCTGACCTCACCCTGGACCGACTGAATCAGAACCTGCCCGTGAACAGGGTCCCCATGGCCCGTCTGCACCTCCAGGTCTTAGGAGCCCCACTTTACCAAGTGCCCACTGGTTGTTCTTGGAGACTGGGTGGGAGGGCGCCGCAGGGGAGCACAATGGTACAGTCAGGAAGCTGTTCTGGTAATTCAGGGCAGAGACGATGGGGACTTGAACCAAGCCTGTGGCAGGAGGGATGTAGAGAGGTCCGCCTGGGGCCAGTTTGAACACATCACTCCCCTGCTGGTCTCCCTCCACCTCTGCAAAATGGGCCTCCTGCCTCTCTCCAGCTCAGAACTTTGCCCCACAGAATCCTGCGCTTCCCCTCACGTCTGCCCCTGCCACTGCAGCTCAGCCTTCCTCCCATCTCACCCACTGTAACAACCACCTTCCCCTTGGTTACTGCAGCCAGAGTGGTCCACCAACTACTCGGCACTGACCTGGAGCTCCCCAGCTCACAGGCCCCTGATGGCTCCCTGACTCCTTCGAGATCAAGTTTGTGTCTCTCCTGGCGTTCAGGGCTTTTCACAGTTGGGCCCATCCTTCTGTTACAGCCACATCTCCCACTGCACCTGAGCAGATCTTGCCCTCCAACTCAGCGGCACTACCCTCTAGTTGGGAATACACGTGGCTTCCCACTGCTTTCACCTCCCATTGGCCTTCCAGAATCCTACCGTCTTCCTAGTCTTTCCTAACTCTCCCAACCACGTGAACGTCCTACCACACAGGCAGTACTCGCATGACATTTCTCTTTATGCGACAAGATAGTATTTGTGGTTACATTTTCTGGTTATCAAAATATTATGGGTATATTGTCCATGTTAGGAAGATGTTGAAAAAGACAAGGGAGGTAGTTAAACTCTCCTGAAAACCAATCACCCAGAGATGATCACTGCTCAGAATTTGATGTAGCTTCTTGATGACACGCTCTGGAAATCCACTGCTCAGGGCCCACGGCCCCGGCCGGCAACCCCCAGCTGGAGTTGGGAAAAATCAGGCCCCAGATGCGACACACAGAGCACTGCTCTGCACCTCTCGTAAGATAAAGGACACCACATCGCCTGCTGCAAAAGAGCCTTAAATCACCGTCAGGAGGTGGGGGCCCTTAGGCCTCTGGCGAAGGCAGCCCAATCCAACTAGAGCAGAGCGGAGGGAGGGCTGATGGTTGGGGAAGTGGGGACAAGGGGCTGGGCTCCTGGGGCCTGTGGTGCATGTGTCAGTCCCTGCCTTCCCAGCTCGGCGTGGCTCCAGGCCCTGACACCTCCAACCCACAGGCTCTCTGTCCTCTGCTCTCTGCACCGAGCCCAGCCAGCAAGCCAGCATCTCTTCTGTTCTGTTCCACAAACATTCCCCATGCCTGGCTCTGTGCCGGGAGATCTGGGAGCACAGAGAATCAGACAATTGCTGTCCCCGAGGATGTCTCCTGGGGGGCTAAGAGTAGTTGTCTTGCCAGGCTCAGACCCCCCATCAGCAGCTCTGCGAGGCCAAGGTGCCTTAGCCTTGTTTTGAAGGTGAGCCCTGGGCAACCAAGCGTCCAAGCAGCAGGGCCAGGCAGCCGCTGTCTTCCCCCAGGCCTCTCCCTGTGCATCGGTCTCCTGACTCCTCTCACTGGGGCGCGACCTTGCTCTGAACTCTGTCAGCCTGGCTGGAATCGAAACCCTTCTCAGCACCAGCAGTGACCCCAAGCCAGGGAATCCAGGGGGACCCTGTGAGCGCAGACGAGCCTGCCTGGTGGGGAACTGGGCCACGCTCGAGACGCAGAGGAGACAGGCTCCCCCCTCCTTCCTTCCATCCTCTCACCTCCACTGACACCAGAAACACGGAGAATTCCTTGAACATTGTCCAGGTTCTTTAAGGGCTCACGGTAGGGAAGAGAGACATGTCAAAATAATCCTGTGCAATGTGGCAAGTGTTAAAAAGAGATACATAGGGATTAGGCAGTAGCCTTCTTTTCAGACAGGTCAGAGAAAGGCTTTAGAGGTGAGGTAACATTTAAGCTGGGTTTTGAAGGAAGAATAGGAGTTTTCCAAATAAAAAAGGAGGGAAGGGCATTTTCAGATGTGTATTCCAGAAAGATCCCATGACAGCTAGTGTGAAAGATGAACTGGAGGAGGGGCTTGGAGGAGCAGGGAGACCAGCAAGGTAGCCCATGTGACTGTCCAAGCTGGAGACGCACTGAGGCCTGGGAGATTGGCTGTGAAGGAGGCCGTGGGGAATGCCCGGAGACCTGTAGGTCCGGGGAGTGAGGCCTCCTGGAGTTTGCAAAGGCTGGCCAAGCGCCACCCTGAAGACTGTGCAGGCAGCCAGAACTTGAAGGGGAGCCAGGAGGCCTGTGGCTCCCACTCTGAACCCCCATGCGGCGGGAGGGGGTGTGTAGTCACTTGAAGGCATCTTGGCTGGTGGGAGGGCACTTTGTAAGTGATCATAACAGATTAAGTGGATCCTTTATTAAGAGAAATGGGGACACCTCCGCCAGCGTGCTGTGAGTTTGTTTATCTGAGTCCCCTCTCCTCCCCCAAATGGGACATAACACAGAACTGCAATTATTTCTAAAATCCTAAATTGGCTCCTTTTCTCTGGGAAAATGGCCTTTGATTCAATTAATTCTTATCCTGGAGAAGCAGTTAGACATCTGATTGGAAGAGGAGTTGTGGGAGAGACGGCTGTCCCCCTTGACTCTTTTCTTTTCATCCAGTTAAACCAACATTTATCAAGTGCCCATCATGGACACAGCTCTGGGCAGGGAGCTGCAGACCCCCCAGTGTGGGAACCCCCACGCTGTGCCCCACAGGAGCCCACAGTCTAGCGGGAAGACAGAAATAAACCAATGAATCAATAAATGGCTCTGAAACGAGGCAGACTGAGCAGAGACTAAAGGAAGCTGGGCATGGGCAGGGCAGTCTGGGGAGAGAGGCCGTCCAGGTAGAGAGAACAGCTGGATCAAAGCCTCCAGGATGTGAAAGGAGAAGGAACGTTCAGGAAGGAGTGGGTAGATTGGTGTTGCATGGTATAACTCACATTCTCCAAGGTTTACAGTTTGTGAAAATTTTTGTCAACCTGCTGTCATTCAATCCTTATGACCAGCCCATCCATTGGTAACTGCAGGCCCATTACACAGATGGAGAAACGGAGACTCAGAGGTGAGTGGTGAGAGCGGCAGTTACCGTTTGTCAGCACTAAGTGTACGGCTTCTGTTCTGTTTGCATGTGGTCTCTCATGGAATTCAATTCCCATAGGTACCTTAGAAATGAGACATTTTAATCCCCATTTTGCAGATGAGGAAACTGAGGCTAAGAGAAGTGAGTCTGTAGTAAGACCAGGGCTCTGACCCAGATCTTCTGGCTCCAAAGTCTGTGTTCCTTTCAAAGACTCGTGCTGGAAGGGCTCAGGCTGGGGAGGCAGGTCAAGGCCAAATGATGAGGGTCTTCTGATGCCACTGGGAGGTTGAGACTTTGACCTGGAGATGACAAAGAGCCCTGTGGATTTGTGAAAAGGCATGAGCCATGGTCAGAGGAGACAGGACCATAATGGCCTTCTGTTACAATGTCACATTACTGGCCAAAGTAACCCTCCCATCCCTTATCCGCCTGATGCTATGGCTTCCCCTGGTGGCCGCAGCCCCAGGTCCCACTTCTCCTCTCCTGGACTCCTGCCTGCATCTGGGTGATTTCAATGTTCCGGGGGTGACGACTCTGACAGCAGAAGCTCTCCGTTCCTGGACCCACTCCACATCGACGTCTCCTTTCCTTCTTGGCCTGGTCGCTCCCCAGAATGGCTCCCCTGTAGGGACAGAAAACACCAGGGGCGCAAAATTCCTGAGCATGAATTTATTTCTCTGCTTTTCCACCAGACCCTTCCTCTTTCTTCCTATCAGCCCCAAGTGGCTAATAAACAAAATAAAATAAATTTAAAAATCTCTGTTCTCATGCAGTTTACACTGTAGTGGTGGAAACAGATAATTCACCAGACAAGTCAAACATCGAATATGTTAAATAGTGGCATTTAATAGGCCTAAAAAGGAAAACTACATCAGGGAGAAGGGGAATGGAATATATGGGGGGAGGAAGGTTGACATGGTAAACACCTGATGGCAGTGACGGGGTGAGTCCCGTGGACACCAGGCAGGGGCAGCAAATGCAGGGACTCGGGGAACATGCTGGAGTTTCCAGGGACAGCTGCGCCCAGAGGGGAGAGAACAGAGGTGGGAGGAGGAGAGTCCAAACGCAGGTGGGGCAGCTTCTGTCGCCCTGCAGGTCACTGGAAGCCTTGTCCTCTGCTCGGACTTACCCCGACGGGAGCCATGGGAGGGTTTAGAGCAGAGCAGTGATGTGATCTGACTTCCTTTTAAAAAGGGTCCCTCTGGCCACCGTGGAAAACAGACTGTATGGGCAAGGACAAGTTCAGAGCCTATGGCAATGATTCAAGGGCCAGACAAGGGTGGCTTAGCCTGGGCCAGGTGCAGGAGCAGACGGGGTGATCAGATTCTGGACACAGTTTGAAAGTAGAGTGGAATCAACTTGCTGATGGGACAGATACACGATGGAGGAGAAAGAGAGGCGTCAAGGATGACACCAAGAAGTTTGGTCTGAGCATCTGGAAAAATGGAGCTGCCGTTAACGGAGATCAGAATGGCTGCGGCAGGAGCTGCCTTGTGGGCCGATCAGGAGCTCAGTTTGGGACATACTAGGCGTAAGGTGCTTGTTAGTCTTACTGGCTGCCCCTGCTTCATCCCTGTTACTTCTGCTACCCAGGCCAGAACTCTCTGTTTTACTCAGTCCGCCGCAGCCCCCGATATGCTGTTCCCTCTGCACAAAATGCCCTTCCCATCCCATTCATCCTCCAGCAGCCAGCTCACATGCCAAGTCCTCAGCAGGGCAGTGAGCTCTGTCCGTCTACCGCACCCCCCCCCCCCCCCCAGTTAAATGCCTGATCTCTGTCAGCACTCCTCATTCTGGACAGCAACTATCTCATTGTTTCCTAACTGCTCTCCGGGCCTGCTGTCTCCCTGCAACACGGCGCTCCCTGCAGGAGCTGGGCCTATTGATCTCTGCCTGCTCAGCTGGGTGTTGACGTTAAGAATAAGGACTAGAGGGGGCCGCCCGGTGGCGGAGCGGTTTAGTCCGCACTTTGGCAGCCCGGGGTTGGCGGTTCGATCCCGGGAGCCAGCCGACGCACTGCTTGTCAGCTTTGCCGTGGAGGCGTCCCATATAAAGTGGAGGAAGATGGGCACGATGTTAGCCCAGGGCCAGTCTTCCTCAGCAAAAAGAGGAGGATTGGCAACAGATGTTAGCTCAGGGCTGGTCTTCCTCACACACACACACAAAAAAGAATAAGGACTAGAGTCAGACAAGCCTGGGTTGGAGCCCCAGGTCTGCTACGTAGCAGCTGTGGCCCTTAAGCAATTTGCTCAACTACGCTGAGCCTTGGTTTCCCCATCTGTAAAATGAGGATACTGGCAGATTTGCTTTAGGGTTGTTCTGAGGAGTAAGTGAGTTAATACCTATACAGTGCTTGCTGCTGGGCTCTGCGTGGATTAGTCTCTTAGCAAATGCTAATGTAACTTAGTAATAACAGCGAATGTTCTTTCGGTGGGCTCCTCGAGGGGCCTGTTTGGAGAGGGGACAGCGGGTCAGGGAGGTCGGTGAGGAAGGGGGTTGAACGATCCTCCAGGTGAAACTGGTGAGGCCAGCGCCCAGGCAGGGGCCGGGCAGATGGCCCCAGGGGCTGTTCTTGGGGTGGAATGAGCAGGACGTGGTGACGTGGCTCATGGGTGGGCAGAAAGAGAGGAATCTTAGCCGATCCAGCCCTGCACTCTCTCCAGCCCGGCTTTACAATGCTAAACAGCTGTGCTCTCTCACTTGGTCAAAGTCACTCAGAGCTGAGATTTGCCCGCCTCGGGCTGCGGGAGGCCTGACCTTTCAGCAGTGTTTACAGTATCGACCAGCTAATTTTAGACACTACCACCAGCAGGGTAACAGGGCAAAAGACAACCTTCCCAGAGCTGCTCCAGTCACGGCGCTCCCCAAGACGGTGCCACTCAGGAGCAAAGCGAGTGCTCATTGGGTGCGTGCTTTGGGCCCGGCCTGGGCATCGATGGTGTGGGTATGAATAGCCTGCCCTTAAGTCAGCAGAGAGAAAGTGCCCCCAAAGGGCAGCCCTCAGGATTCTGGTTCAGGGTCTCTTCTGACCGGACATCAACTCTCAGGTGACCTGACCCACTCCCTGCCCTCACCAGACCCCTTCAGCACCTTTCTGTTCCCAGGGCCCTCCAACTCTCCTCTTGGAGGCTCCTTCCCTGAGGCTCCAGGCTTAGCAGGAACTTTCTAGAATAGGAGAAAGCTGAGGCAGGACCACATGACCCCCGGGATGGAGCCACCCGGCCAGGTCAAGATGGAGTGAGTGTGAGAGAGACAGATGTGATGACCAGGAGCTGGCTCCTTCCTTCTTTGGGCCTCATCTGTCAAATGTGCCAACAATCTCCCCGGGCAGGATTTCTATCAGGGAGAGGGTATAAAGAGCCCAGCAGGCGCCTCGGATGCTCAAGGCATTTGGCAGGATTGTTTTCTTCTCTCTCTTCCCAGTCACCCTCCCCCGCCCCCACCGCCCTCTCTTCCTCACTGCCCTGCAGGTGCCGCTCTGGGCCGGGCAGAGCGGAAGCCAGACCACGGGCCCAGACATAGGCCGTGAGATGGGCTCAGCTTTGCCCCAGCCACATGCTTGGCTCTGGGATGTAGGCCCTTTCAGTCCCCTCACTCAGGGTGTCACAGAGAAGGTGCGGGGTGCTCCATGCAGCCCCAGCCCCTCCTGGTCCTCACTGCTCGAGGAGGCAGCCCCCGGTCAGCCTTGCACTCAGCTCCGCCCCTGCGTCCCTCCTGCCACACCCGCTCCCCGCCTGCCCAGGAGGAGTGTGGACCCCCTGATCGCCGTGTGGAGCCTGGCACTAACTCTAGGTTGACAGCCTCTGTCTGGGCACTCGGCTGGACACCGTCCAGCACTGTCTGGCCCCGCCGTGGGCAGCCTGTCAAGCTGTGCATGGAGGAGGCGTCTCCTCCGTGGGGCTGCCGGTTCTGCGCCAGAACGAGCTGGAGAAGCCTCCCGTCTGCGCTCCGACACCTCCTTTCTGTCTCCTTTCTGTCCAAGGACTCGTTCACCTCAGAGCAGTTGGGAAACAAATGTCCTCGGCGCAGGCTCGAAACTCGAGGGGGTGAAGGGCCAGCATGGCCATTTTTCTGGGAACAGGTCAACTCCTGGAATGACCCCCAGGATTTTATTTCTCCCTTGAGAGCAACAAGATGGAGTCAGTTTCGACATACTGGCTTTGGCATTTTACTTTCCCTCCTTCACTCTCCCCCGAAAGAGAGCTTTTAGTCTGAACCCTGACCGGCTAGAGGATGGAAGGATACAAAGGGGATTCACCTGGAAAGAGGGTGGAACCGACTGTGGCGTCTTCACTCTCCAGGCCGGGACGGTGGGCTTTCCTCTGTGGGGAGTGAAGATTTTAAGGCAGGCATAAAGAAGCTGGGTTGAGCCAAGCCGGTTTGCAGGAGGTGGTTCTGGTGGTTCTGTTGGCTCGGGGCGAGCCGCTGCTGGTGTTTTCACTGTCAACCACAATGACAGCAATCCCATGCACTCAAGAGCACTTTGCAGCTTATAATGAACTTCCATAATCATTCCTTCACTTGAGCTTTGCAAGAGACACAGCGAGGAATTAATTAGTTCATTCATTCATTCAGTTAGAGAACATTTATTAGATACTAGACAATATGCTGGGCTGGTAGCTTAGTATCGTTGGCTCTCATTACAGTGAGGAATCGGGGGCTCACGGGGTAAGAGGTCTCACCTGCGGTCTCATCGCTGGACAGTTGGAAGGAGCTTGAACTTCTCGTTCATTTTCCCTTGAGTGGTGCACCAGGAGCTCAGCCACAGCCCTGAATCTACTGGGGTTCCTGCTGAGGAGCCCGCAGTCCCCTGCTCCCTCTGGGCTGTGTGGATGGAGCAGCTTGAAGGAGACCCAGGAGACGAACCTTGTCACCCACAGCACGAGAGCGTGACTGCCGGGTCCCCTTGCCCCGACTGTATTCACGAGGGGTAAAAATAGACAGGCGTTGTGGACAACTTGGGGAAAAAATTGTCATCAGAGTAGATTTCTAGACTCTTCCCTGTCAGCCTACATCACTGAATTGGGGAAGGGTTTCTGCTGCAAAAAGATTTAGCTCCAAGATATAATAAAACCACACTTAAAAATTCAGTGAACTTTGGAGTATCTGAAAGCTGAAGGAAAAGAGAACTTTCTGATAAAGTCACAATAATCCTGCTCCGAAGGCAATTACCATGGTTACCCCAAGGTCTCCGGAGCTGTTTTTGATTTTGGCAAATGATGGGAGATGTTTGCCCCGGGCAAGCCTGGCTGACCAAAATGGCCTGTGGAGTCTGCTGAGCAATGGGGCCCAAACCCCCTTGTAGCAACCCAAAGGATGGGCCAAGTTGGGGAGGGAGCAGGACAAACTGGGTCCCATATGCCAGTGGGAATCATACAGTGACCATGATGATGGCAGTCACAACCACTTCCACTTTCTGGGCACTGGGCGGACACGACACCAGACACTTTGTGTGCTTTATTTATTTAATCTGACCCTCACGACAGCGTCGTGAAGGAGGTATTATTCCCAAGTTACAGACAGGGCAACTGAGGCTCAGGGAAGCTAAGACACGCACCAGGTCTCACAGCAAACAGTGGACTGGAATTCCAACCCAGGTTACCTGGACGCCAAAGTCCAGGGAGTGGACATGGGCTCCAGCTTCCAACTAAAGAGACCTGGAAATTTGAGGCAGCCCCTCCCTCTGCCTCACTCCTCCCTGGTAGCCTCTTACTTCAGTGCCCTGCTCTGAAGGGGATGCTGAGCATTATTCTCTAGCCAGGGATGTCTCCTTCCCTTACCTGGCCTGCATGGGCACCTCAAGATGCTTTGCCAAATGTCCAGTGGGCATCTTAGTGCTCCAAACCTCATGTTCCCAGACAACGAGCAGCCACCCAGGAAAGGTGTGATCTCCTTGGTTGGCAGCAGAGGGGGGACGCGAGCTCAGGCAGCTGTTGGCTCTTGGGTCTGAGGGACCACCAGGTCTGGCTGTGGAGTGGTGGGCCAGGGTGGACGGATGGGAGTTCTGCCTGGCTGTGCTCACCTGCTCCATC
Organism: Tapirus indicus; assembly: GCA_031878705.1. Taxonomy (NCBI): domain Eukaryota; kingdom Metazoa; phylum Chordata; class Mammalia; order Perissodactyla; family Tapiridae; genus Tapirus; species Tapirus indicus. Next base: position 12,722,477 of record CM062932.1, read on the forward strand.
TCACCGGGTCTGGGCACTCTCCACACACTCTCCTGAGGGTGGGGGCCATGTATTTTCTGGTCTGTATCCTCTGTCTCCTGGGCCCCTTGCACATTAATGCTCTCCAGTCACCCATTTATTCAGCAATCACGTATCAGGTCCCTGATGAGTCCCAGGCCCTCTGCTGGCTCTGGAAACACTGAGACCAAATGCCAGTCCCTGCCTTCTCCCCATGGAGACCTGGAGACCACGAACTAGCTTTACATGGGAGGCAACAAAGGATTTACAAAGGGTGTGACCTTTGATCTGGGAAAAGAAACGTGCAGAAAATATTGAAGAGAGCAAGCCTGAAGCTGCTATCTCTAGAAGAGCTTGCTTGCAAGGTTGGTCATCAGCCGGAGTTAGGGAACTTGGTTATTGAAACATTCCCTAACTGATAAAGCTGCTTTGTTGTGACTTAACTGTACAAACAATGTGTTTTATGTGGAACACTTGCTTTCCTTCTAGAGTCTGAAATTTGGGGATTTGCTAGGCCAAGAATTCCCAGGTGATCATCCCTCGATAAAAACCCTAAGCTCTGAGTCTCGAACAGGCTTCCCTGGGGAGAAGCATTACATATGTGTGGCTGCATTTTCACTGCTGGAGTAAGGAGCATGCTCAGTGTGGCCTCTCATAGAAGGCAGAGCACAGGAAGCCTGTGCACGAATTTCTCCCAACTCCATCTGACATCCCTTTTCCTTGTTGGTCTTATTGTGCATCTTTTCACTATAACAAACGACAGCCATGAGGACAACCATAGGCTGAATCCTATGAGTTCTTCTAGCGAATCAATGAACATGTGGGTGGTCTTGGACCCCTGAAACAAGAAAGATAAGGAGATTTTATGTGGAGAGCAGGGAGATAGGGCATTCTGGGTACAGGGAACAGCAGATGCAAATTCACAGAAGCATAAAAGGACGTGGCTTGCGCAGGGAACAGTGTGGCCTGTGGGAAATTAGAGGGAGGCATGGATGAACCTGAAAAAGTTCAGAGGAAACGGGTCTGGGTGCTAGGCCACGGTGTCCTGATTGTACCTGAAGAGCAGTGGGAAACACTCGGTGTCCTTAAAAAGGGAAATGACAGTCAAGGATATTTCTGTTCAAACCATTGCTCTAGCAGCCAGCACGTAGGGCTAATTGTGTGTGTGGCGGGGGGAACAGGAGGCTGGGAGGCCCTGCAGTGACGCAGACATAACCTGTGCGGCCCAGGTGATCCTTACAGCTCCTTGCCAGCCCTCTCTCTCCCTTTCAAGCCTTCCTATTGTCCAAGGACTCTGGACACTTGCCCAGTCCATTCTGACGGGGCCAGCTGTGTACTCAGCTGCTACCATCCCAGGGCCCTGAAGAAAACTGGTCCAGCCCAGTTGTATCTTTGTCCCCCTCCCTGGGCGATGCCCATGGTGGTCTATATGGTCTAGCCTAGTGGTTCTCAACTGGGGGCAATTTTGCCCCCCACGCTCCGCAGATGGACACTTAGCAATGTCTGGAGATATTTTGGTTCCCACAACTGGGGGTAGGCTACGACTGGCGCTATACATCCCACAATGCACGGAATGGCCCTACAACAAAGACTTCTCAGGCCCCGAACGTCCGCAGTGCTGATGTTGACCCTCCCCCAGGTTAGCACTGTCTGGGAGAACTCTTTGCAGTGATGGAAATGTTCTCTAATTCTGCACTTTCTAATGCAGCCCCTAACCGCACGTGGCAGCTGAACCCTTGATGTGTGGCTAGTTGTGCCAGAGGAGCTAGTTTCAATTTTATTTCCTTTTAATTAATTTTCAATAGCCACGTGTGGCTAACGGCTACTGTAGTGAACAGAGCAGGCTGCAGTGATTCTTCTCCAGTTCCTGAGGATAATCTCCTTAATCCACACCCTCCAGCTCTGGGATTTGCCCCAGAGCCCATCCTCTGGGAAGGGTGGCTTAGAAAGCAGGGCGTGGCGTCGGAGGGGGCAGGCTGCACCAGATGAACCCACGGCCCGCACCCCAAGGGTCAGCCCAGCGCGCTACCTTCCCTCACGGTGACTTCTCAGGGCTTTGGTGTCCTATTCTGCGGCAGACTGAGTCAGGATCATCTCAGACTGTGTCACTGAGCCTCAGAGGGCAGGAAGAGGTTGGGCTCCTGAAACCTTTTTCCCAAGAGGCTCCTAATTTGTGCACTTCCCTCCTGGTCACCAGCTCTGAGGTGCTGCCTTGGTCAAACCTCGGACAGGTCCTGTGGTTCGTGTCTTCTAGGACAGCGAGTGCCTCTCTGCCCCTTGCTCCATGACTAAGGGGAATTCAGGAAGCAGAAATTTTTCCCAGGAAAAGAAAATCTGCTCCAAGATGACTTAAGGTCCCTTCACAGGCAGAGAAGAAGATGGCAAATCCAAACAGCAGCTTCTGTGGCTTAAAAAAAAAGTTCTGCCTTGCCAGGTCCAAGCCCTAGACAGGGCAGAGCCAATGAGGCCTGAATGTAAACCATGGTGGTGCAAGGAACAGGTGCACGTGATGGGTATGCACAAGCGACAGTGGAGTGAGTAAAAGAGGAGAAACTCTCCTGACAAAAGCATCGTGAGGTCGATAGTATTATTCCCATTTTAGAAATGAGGAAAGCGAAGCTCAGAGAGGTTAAGTGACCTGCCCAAAGTAACACAGCCAGTACATGATAGAATGAAGATAATGCACTCAAATCTCAAACTATCAGGCCCTAAACCCCACATTTGTCACCACTGGGGCCCCTACAGGAAGGTGCGTGCACACTGGACAGGCAGGGATGGCAGAGACCTCCTTAGATCACTTGTCCAAGAAAGGGTCTCAGATTTTCTGGATGCCTGGACAGGCTGGGATGTGGGAGCACAGCATCCCCCCCACATACAAGAAGGTAATGAACAGAGGTGCTGTCGATTCTGCGTGGGGAGGGAGCCACGCCTCTAACTGGCTTCAGGGATAAAGATGTGGTTGAACACCGGGACAAGCTATTTACTGCACAGTGGGGAACATCCGTTTCTATTTGCATGATCAAAACCCAGCCTGGTGCTCCGGGAGGCTGTGGCCAGGGAGGATTGGGGAGCTGGCAGGGACAGCCACTGGGCTGGGATGGCCGGGAAACTGCTCAGCTTTGAAGTGTTTGCAGAACCTCCTAATTAAATGACAGGCCCAGGAGGAAGCAAGTGGAGTGATGTTTAGGAATTGGAATCGACTGCTGCAAATCTCCATGTTGAAAATTAATCCCGTTTCTGGATCTAAGATGATGTACTTTGGCATTTTCTTAGGTGAAAGTGGCTTTACCACTATTATCCAGTTGGGCTCTCCAGAGTTAAAATGTATGTCCTGGAGCAAAGATGGCAAATATGTGGAAACATCTGCCAGCTACTATCTCGTACCCACGACAGACGTAACTAATCAATCAAAGCATCGTTTCCCATGGAGGCTAAACAAAGCTTTAGAATGGAGAGTACGCCCAGCAGCCACTACCAGCTGAATCAAATGGAAACAAAATAAAATCTATTTGCCACCCTTACAGTTAATGTCAGGTGTGCTCTAAAGCCTCTTAGGTATGGCCCAGAGGACAGGTAGATCTTGTATAAAGTAAGCCCGCTAGATCAAAGCCATTGTTTCATAAACAATAATGATGCTAGGGTGGGCCCAATATAAGAGTGGCTGAACTCCCAGTGAGGGAACCAGAGAGACTCCAGTTCAGTCTGGCCTTCTAGCCCTGTCTTGTTGTCTCTCTTAGCTTAACCAAATGATTGACCCAGCCTCTACTTGACCAGCTCCAGTGATGGGGAACTCACTACCTTACAAAGCAGCCCATACATTTTTTTTTTTTTTGTCAACTCTCAACAGTGTAGGCTATGTAATCAGCTGGTCCTGAGTTTGCATCCTGGATTATTCTGTTATAACTGTGTGACTGTGAGCAAGTCACATCATCTCTAGTGTATAAAAGTGTGGGGAAATCATGCCTGCTTCCCGAAGGTGTGAAATGTAATTGGATGTATGTTAAACAACTTGCAGGATGCCTCATACATGGTTGATGCACAAAGTGTGTAGATTCTTTTCATTTTTAAATTATGCCAAAATCTGCCTTATTGAAGCTTCCTCCACTGGTTCCTTGGGGACCCTAGAATATGTCTGCTTCCTCCTCCCCATGACAGCCTAGCAGATGTTTAAAGACACATTTGCAGACAGAGTGTCACATCTCCAGTTCCTTCAACATTTCCAGAAATCTTCTATCTAATGCTCACCTCCTCTGGGCCTGCTCTTAGCATGTGAACCTAACTCTCAAGTTAGCTCTGACCTCTCTGGACGGGCAGGACTCTCCCCTCCCTCATTCTGCACCCTAGACACCTATTCCTTCATTCACTCATTCATTCGTGTATTTGTTCACTTCGTATATACTTCACTGAGTCCCTACTAGATATCAGGCGCTTTGCTAGCAACAAAGGCTACAGACACTAGACACGACCCCCGCCCTTCATTGATTCATTCATCGTTGCTTTGTTCATTCATTGATTCAACAAATATTTGTGTCAATCACCTTGCCAGAAGTTGTAGATACAGCAGAAAATAATCTAAGCCTGATGTGCTTCCTACTTTTCATTCATTCGGTCATTTAGTGATTGTTTATTAATTTATTGAGCATCTAGTATGCGCAAGCCAGACATGAAGCCAGATGTGAACAAGGAGGGACCACTGGGATAGGTGCCACAAAGACGTGCAGGTGCTACAGAGGCCTATGATGGGGACCTGCCTCGGTCTTGTTATTCATTTATTTTTAGTGTGGTAAAACATCGATAACAGAAAAATTTGCCATTTAACCATTTTTAAGTGTGCAGTTCAGTGCCATTAATTACATTCACAAGATTGTGCAACCATCATCAGTATCTATTTCCAAAACTTCTTCATCTTCCTGAACTGAAACTCTGTACCCATTGAGTGATAACTTCCCCTCCCTTCTCCCCTCTCCCAGCCCCTGGTAACCTCTAATCTACTTTCTGTCTCTATGAATTTGCCTATTCTAGGTGCCTCATATATGTGAAATCATACAATATTTGTCCTTTTGTGTCTGACTTATTTCACTTAGCATCATGTTTTCAAGGTTCATCTACATTGTAGCATGTATCAGAGCTTCATTCCTTTTTAATGTTGAATAATATTCCATTGTATGGATATATCAATGTTTATCCATTCTTCTGTTAATGGACAACTGAGTTATTTCCATCTTTTGGCTATTGTGAATAATGCTGCTATGAACATTCACATACAAGTGTCTGCTTGAGTCATCATTTTCAAATCTGTTGGATATATATGGTATTTTGATTGTTTAGTTTGAGGTGTACGCAGTTGGATTAAGCACCATTCTTGGTTCATTTTTATGGGTTGAATTATGTCCCCTTCAAAAACCATTTGTTGAAGCCGTAACTCCCACTGTGACTCTATCTGGAGATAGGGACTTTAAGGAGGTAATTAAGGCCAAATGAGGGTGGGGCCCTAATCCAATAGGACTGGTGTTCTTATAAGAAGAGGAAGAGACGCCAGGAGTGCACACACAGAGGAAAGGCCATGTGAGGACACAGAGAGAAGGCGGCCATCTGCAAGCCAGGGAGAGGCCTCACCAGAGACCAGCCCTGCCAGCACCTTGATCTTGGGCCTCCAGCCTCACAAAACTGTGAGAAAATAAATTTCTGTTGTTTAAGCCCCCCAGTCTGTGATATTCTGTTATGGCAGCCCGAGAAGAGTAATATAGTTCATACACATTTTCGTCTTTGGTCCATGCATGACCCAAATTAATTAATTTATTAATTGTTGATTAATTGTTTGGTTACTTTGAGTTACAGTTGTAGTTCTTTACATATTATCGATGCTAATTCTTGTATTATTATATCTTCTTCTGCTGGAACCTGCCTTATTGGGCATGGTGGGAGGGATAGACTTCAAGATATATTTCTTCTATGGATGTCCAATTGAACCAGCACCATTTATTGGGGGGGGGGGAAGCTCTCTGATTATGTATTGTCTACATTCTCTGTTACATGTTGTCTTAATATGCAAGTCTATGGTCTATTTGTGTATGAGCCTCTTTCTGGACTCCATTAGTCTATTTGTCTATCCTTACACCAGTTCCATACCTGACTCCAACATTAAAGTAAGTCTCAGTATTTGGTAGGACAAGTCACCCCTCCTGGCTCTTCCTTCTCAGAAGTGTCCTGGCTTTTCTAGGCACTTTACTCCTACAGACAAATTTAGAATCATTGTGGAAAGTACCATTAAAAATTAAGCAGATTGGAATTTTATTGGATCTGGACATCTTTATGATATTAAGACTTCCTATCTGTGAAGGTTGCATATTTCTAACCATATATTGTGACTTAAAGATTATTAAAATTTATCCAGATGAAAAGGTGAAGGAGGAGCAGGAGACCACACCAGCAGACTAAACTGCATGTGTGAAGGCCCTGGGGCATAAAAGGGCAGGACATGTTGGAGGCACAGAAAGATGGTCACTATAACAAGCACAGGGTGAGAATGAAGGAGAGACGAGGTTGGAGATGAACACAGGGCTGTAGGGAGCTGAAGTATTCTAAGAAGGGAATCAATATGACCAGACTTTCATTATAGGAGGACTATTCTGACTCATAGGAGGAGAATGGACTTGAGGAGGAGGAAGAATAGAAACAAGGAGACAATTAAGGAAGCTATTGTTGTTGCCTAGGGGAGAGATGGCTTGGACCAGTGTGTCTGCAGTGGCAATGGAGAGAAGGGGACAGAGGTGAAGTTCATTTGGAAAGAAAAGGTGGACTTACAGGACTTGGTGACTGCTTGTATGTGGGTAGTAAAGGACTGGTAGGATGAGAGAACGATGCCCTAGTTTTTGATTTATGTGACGGGTGAACAGAATTGCTATTTGTTGGAAGGGAACCCCTTTTCCTCACTCCCGGTTTCCAGGAGGAGGGATTTTCCCTGATCACACATGACCTTTTACCTTTCCACACACGGACTCATCTGACTGGTAAACCTGGGAAGAATGACTATGCAATCTGCTTGGCTTTGTCCTTCCTCTTGGGGTCAAGTGACTTCAAACAGCAAAGTTCTCCTCTGATTAGAATGGCCAAAATTCAGAACATAGACAACACCAAATGCTGACGAGGATGTGGAGCAACAGGAACTCTCATTCATTGCTGATGGGAATGCAAAATGGTGCAGCCACATTGGAGGACATTTGGTGATTTCTTATACACCTGAACGTGATTTTGCCATACCAGTAATCAAGCATTTACCCAAAGGAGCTGAAAACCTATGTCCACACAAGAATCTGCACGTGAATGTTTATAGCAGCTTTATTCATAATTGCCCAAACTTGGAAGCAATGAAGATGTCCTTCAGCAGTGAAGGGATAAATAAACTGTGGCACATCCAGACAATGGAGTATCATTCAGCACTAAAAAGAAATGAGCTATCGAGCCGCGAAAAGACGTGGAGGAATCTTAAATGCATATTACTAAGTGAAAGAAGCCAATCTGAAAAGGCTACATCCCGTATGATTCCAATTATATGACAATGCGGAAGAGGCAAAAAGACAAAAATGGAGACAGTAAAAGGTCAGTGGTTGCCAGGGGTTGGAGGGAGGGAGGGATGAATAGGTAGGGCACAGAGGATTTTTAGGGCAGTAAAACTACTCTATAGGATACTATAATGGTGGATTCACGTCATTATACATTTGTCCAAACCCACAGAATGTACAACACCAAGAGTGAACCCTAATGTGAACTGTGGACTCTGGGTGATAATGATGTGTCAATGTAGGTTCATTGATTGTAACCAGTGTTCCACTCTGAAGGGGGATGTTGATAATGGGGAGACTACGCATGTGGTGGGTAGGGGATATATGGGAAATCTCTGTACTTTCTGCCCAATTTTGCTGTGAACCTATACAGGCTCTAAAAAATCTATACATAAAAAAAGTTCTCTGCTCCTTCAAGACATGAGTCTCACTTGGGCAGGACCCTCCGTGTGGGGAGGGTGCTCTGGTCTGGCACCACCTGAGACTGGGTGGACACATCCGCCAGATTGGGGTTTAGTACTAAAGCCACATTGTCCACCTAGTGTCCAGCAGTAACAAATCTGGTATTTTGGGCTCTGTCTTTACTTTTTATTTCGTTTTTACAACTTATTCAAAACCATTTATTGGGAGTTTGCTCAAAGAGCCTTAATATTTGGTACAATGGGAAATTAAAAAAAAATAAGATGGGAATTCAGGAAGCCAAATCATACATAGAATGGTTTGGGGGCAGCCAGAGCCTGTGGCTGTGACCTTGGGCTTCTGTGTGTGGGCAGGGCATTCTGACCTTGGGGATTTCTAGAAGCTTGGATTAGGCTGAATGGTTTTTCTTTTTTTTACAGTCGTGTGGTTGTTTTTGCACAGTTCTGGTGTGAGCAGGAATGTTGTGCCTTAGGCCAAGTGGCAAATTGACTCTGGTGGGCGACTTTTGACACATGCAGCAAAAATTGGGGCCTCTGAACACCCTCCAACAGATAGCACCCCTCTCCCAACCTGGGTTTTGAACAAGTTCAGTAAAGAATAAGGGTGGAGGTGCACAAGTCTTCTTCCACTACTGCATCGAACCGGGCTGGAGGATGTGACTTCCGGTCTGCTGACTGGACCAAGGTGGGCGTCCCCTGAAGGGGCAGAGCAGCACAGTTCCATTCTGTGGCCAACTCACTGCCAAGACGAGGAAGGGACAAAGAGACACCAGAAGGGAGTTTTGGAAAAGTCTTCCACATGGCAACAAGGCGAGGGGACAAGTCATGACCTTCCAACAGATTCTTTGAGCTGGGGACCCGGGAAGCGGAGCATTTAGCTGGATTCACAGAAGGAGCCTACACAGAGCACTTTGTGAAAGCTGTAGATTCAACGTCAGTACACTGGGTTTGCTGAGCCTGGAGAATCCTGACCAGGCACACCCTTTTCTTTTCTTCACATCCTCACCTGCCAAGGGTCAGTAAGGGTCAGTGGGTGCCAGCTCTGGAAACACCTTAGATATGGAGACTGTCTGACCCCCACAATGCCCTGAGCTCACAGGGTCCCCAGCCGTGGAGCAGGTTCTCTGTTATTCGCTTTGGTATTAGGCCCCAAGTAAATAATTCAGCAGCATTTCTACTCCTCCAGCACGTTCGACTGCAGCAATTAGCTATGGTTCTGCTGGGATCGCCTTGTTTCCAGTGTTCTCTGACCTCTGACCCCAGTGAATTTAATTCTGTTCGTTTAATAATTTCTGAGAGTGTAGATTCTGTTGAGTGAGCAGGTCCCTTCCTGCAGGGATCAACTTAAATCCTGAAGCTGCACACTGCATATTCAGGAAGACTGAGCCCTGATTTGTTTTGGGTGCATGCAGGAGAGGTAAGCAAGAGATGCTTTGGACCCAGGCTGAGGAGCCAGGCAAGGCCCTGCCTGATTGTGCGGGGTGTGGGGGTGGGCTCTCCAGCACCTCTCAGGTGAGTTGCCTCCTGAGAGGCTCTTGGTGCTCGGACAGCCTCCTTCACTGTGTTCCTGCAGGGAACAGAGTAGCTGTGAGACTGCGTGGTGTTCCAGGGTGGAAAAGCAAGCCCTTCCTCCATCGTCCATGCTTTCCTTTCTTCAACAGCAATTATGTTCCAGCACTGGACTGGGTACTGGAGGAGGCAAAGATAGGACATGCATGGTCCTGTAGGGGTCCTTTATGGCCCTTTAGGGAAAGATAGACATGTGTGGTAGACAGGTGCGGAGGGATTAAGCACTCTGGAGTGTAAGATCTTGAGTACCTGGCCCTGGAGGGGCCAATCAGGCCTCCGTCGGCAGAACTTTGAAACTGCATCAGGAACTGCCCAACCTTCCAGTGACTGGAACCCACAGGAAAAATTAGAAGGCTGGGAGATCACACTTTTGTACCTTGTGGCTGGTGTTGAGGAAGGCGCTGGTCTGCAGAGAGATAGGGATAGAGATAGAGGTAGAGATATAGAGACAGAAATAGAGATAGAGCTAGGAAGAGAGAGACAGGGACAGAGAGAGGAAGAGAGGGAGAGACAGAGAGGAATGAGGCTAATACTCAGATACAAGCAGAACTGAAATGGAGAAAGTGGCCACTCCCTGTGTTTCCAGGTTTAAATTCCAGGCCTCCCTGAAGCCCAGCTACATTCCTGCCCTCGGGGTTCTGTGGGACACCCCCACAGTCTTACCACCAGCCCCTCTTTTGTCTAAACTAGCTTGAGTGTGTTCCTGACACTTGCGAATAGGAGCGCTCCTACCCTATTATGAGAGACGACTGCAAGCACCGGCATGGCTGTCATACGGACAGGAGAAGAGGCTGCAGGAGCTCCGACAAGGGGACTTCTCACTTTAGGGAAGGCTTCATAAGAGGAGCAATATTAAATCACAGTCACGTAGGACTAATAACAGTGATGAACATCATTAAACAGTCACTCTGTGCCAGACACTTCTCTAAGTGCTCTGTGATTATCTCTGAATGAGTCCTTGTGGCAACCTAGGAGGTAGGGACAATGAGGATCCCATTTTTCAGGTGGGAAAACTAAGGTTTGGAGAGGCTAAGTCACTTGCCCAAGGCCATGTAACTGGAGGTAGTGGAGCTGAGATTTGCACCCTGTCCCCTGGCTTTGTTCAGCCACTGGGCTCTTCTGCCTCCCCTGTGCACTGCACCCCTCCCCAAGGTTTATCTCATGGACAAGAAACAGGCAGGGCTGGGCTGAAGGCTGATGCCTCATGTGGAGGGGACAGCGCATACAGAGCCGGGTAGAGAGGTGAAGGAGAGCAACGTGAACCTGGACACAGTGGGCAACACAATTTGCAGGGCCCAGTGCAAAATGAGGATGTGGGGGCCCCTTGTGAAAAAATTATTGAGAATTTCAAGATGGTGACAGCAGAGCATTAAACTGGGTGCAGGCCCTTCAGAATGCTGGGCCCCGTGTGCCTGTGCTCGTCACGTGACCATGACAGTGTCCTGGAGTTGGTGCAACCACCACCACTGTTTCCTGCCTGGGGTTCGAGAGGGAGTGTGGTGGGCATCTTGGTCCCAGATGAGGGCAGGGTGGGCCTTTTTTGCAAGACTAGAGGGTTTGGATTTAATCCTATAAGGGCTGGGGAGCCAGTGAAAGATTTTGAGAAACCAGTGATTCCATCTAAGTTTGTGCTTACACGTAGCAGACCACTGTAAAGTGCTACAAAGATGGAGGAGGAAATCGTCGTCTTTATAGGTAATTACGACAGGGGATTTCTTAATACAGCCTGCTTGGGACCTCTTGACTTCTTGAGAGGATCTGGCAAGAAAGTTCAGAGGTCGAGGTGGGAAAATACTCATTTAGGGGATGTTGAATCCGTTAACACGGTATTTAAAAAAAAGTCTCAGCTGGAGGAAAATATTTAAATAGAAGTCATTAGCGAGCATATTTCTGAAGCCAACAGCGCCTAATAAATCAAAATTGCTTTCCCTAAAAATGAAACTTATTGAAGGTTTCAACCCCCCTTTCCGAAGTGCTCAATTAGGGTGAAAAAATCCATAGCTCTCCCTGGATTGAAATTGCTGAAAGGCGGGAGTGCTTTCTCGTTAGGCATTGTCCAACCACGGTGATACAAATCAGCGCTTTAAGATAATTTATATCTCGGAGAGGAGTTTGGAAATGGGTCCGCTTGGAGCTAAAAGCATCGTAAATAAGCTGGGTTGGGCGGCTGTGCCGGCCACAGTGGGGAATTATAGACTGGTCTCCCAGCTTCCACGCCTGAGGCTTGGGGCTGCTCCCACCCGGCCCCGTGGGCCCGACCCTAGCCAGTCTACACCCATCATCCTCGTGGGAGACTGAGCCTCAGGGAAGGGCAAGGACCCGCCCACGGTCCCACCAGTGGCAGTGGCAGAGCTAATGCTACGACCGTGCCTCCTGACCGCGAAGTGTGCTCATTCATCTCTCACTGAATGCTGGGACCGTCACCGCCTGAGGGTCAGGAGCTCACAGTGTGGAGGAGGGACAGACCCCTCCAAGAAGACCCACAGACACTGCGTAAGAATGAAGTGCCAGTGTTACAATGAAAACAAATACACAAACAAAAAAGCATTTGTGCGTGTGCATCTGTATGTAAGCGCTCGTGTGTGCATGTATGTGTGTGCCTATGTGTGCACGTGTTGCGGTATGTATGTGTGTTCATTGTGCATGTATGTATATACATTCACATTTGCGTGCATATATATGTGCATGCAAGCATGTGTGTGTGTGCACGCACTTGGGTGTGCCTGTGTGAGTCTGTGTTGGGATTGGAGACAACTAACCCAGCCTGGGGAATCGGATAATTGAATTCAGGGGCTGAGGGTCAAGTCTTGGGCAGGCTGGCAAATGTGGATGACGCGTGTGGCTGGATCAGGCCTGGTCTGGTTAGGGAGTCTGTTCATACCTTATCTTTAGGACCTTGAAGGGCCATAAAGAGGGCTGTGACTTAGCCAGAACTGCATAGTAGAGACTGTAAATGCCCCATATAAGATGAGATTATTTTTCTCCAGTTTTTCCTCAGAAAAGATTCCTTCCAAAGTCTGTCATGTAACAAACAGGCCACAGTCTCGATTGTTTGGGAAAGCAGGACTGTTTGGGGGAAGACGTGGTAGCCTGAAACCCCTCAATCTGTCGGTAAAAGTAAAAAGAGACAAAGAAATTGACCACAGATGGAGTAACTAATTATTCCTGGGAGTCCGGCCCTAGAATTGTTGGATGTTATTGTAAGCATGTCTTTAAAAGGTTACCTTTAAAAAGCACTGAGGAAGGTTGTTTCTCTCAAGAAGCTGGTCCTAATGATGGGTTAGGAAGCACCCGTGACTGGGTGTGGAGGAGCCAGATCTGTCTTTATAAAACATGGTTCTGAGGGGCAGGGGCGGGGCTGTGGCTGGACACAGGGGTCCGGGGTCCCGGCAACGGCTGACCTGATCTGGGGGAGGGAGGCAGGGCTAAGGGAGGGGTGGGTGTGGCACAGGTGCAGGGAGGCAGAGGGACGACCGGGACGAGGTCTCAGCTTGTCTCAGGGGGCTCCTGCAGGGGCAGAGGCCTCTCTGAAGCACCGCCTTCACTCGGAGCCAGCTCTGTCTGCCTAGAAATCGAGGTGACAGAGACTTAGTGACTCCTGGCACTTGCTGTCACTTCCCATTTCCCTGCTCCTCAGAGCCTGGCTGGAACTGAGTGGAGATTGGTCAAAGAGCCTGATGCACACCTGAGAACTGTCATCCCTCAGGTGGAGGGACCAGGAGGGGCCCTGGGCTCACAAGCCAGGCCTTTGCTTGCTGGGACAATGCTGAAACTGCTTTCTCCCCTGGGGACTCTAAGGACAGGAGGTGGCCCCGCTATTTGTCCTAAACTCAGCCTGAGATTCTGAGGGTCAAACTCATACACATAGAAACAAAAAGATCCCTCTCCACTCTCCACATTGTTGGTTGCCATGGTAACAGGCAGCCTTGGGGACAGTGGTCAGGATGGTCAGGACCCACCACACCCTCCCTTCCCCGTATCACTGTTTCCACTCACGGGTGAAAAACTTTCAGTGGCGCTCCAGCGCCTAGCTCCAGGATAAAGGCCAATCCCTTAGGTTTTCCAAATACACTTCCAGCCTTCTGCCCCCACCCGCTTGCCAACCTCAGGGAATTTCTCACCTCCCCCTGAGCATTCCAGGTATGTTTGCTGCCCTAGACTTGGCCGACTTGCACTGTCCCCTCCTCATCCTAGGATATCCTTCTCCTCCATCCACCGAATGCTTCTTCTTTGAAGTGTTTCCCTCAATCTCTACTCCTATTCCTCCAAAGTGGATTCTTTGCTCTTCTGAGCTGCCCAGACTGGTGAAAGAAGGGTCGGCAGAGCCTACCTGAATTACACAGACACTCTCCGTGTCCCCAGGTCCCCGCCGGCTCCCAGCAGTCACGTGCCATCCTCCAGTTCCCTCCCCTCCAGACACCAGCGGCATGTGCCCCTGCTTCCTACACAGTCCCAGGGGTGGTGGACCGGGCGAGAGGGAGCTGCGAGCACCGTTCATTGCACACATCGTTACCGTGGAGCCTGCCCTGTCCTAGGTTCTGCAGAAGCAGCGTTCATGAACTTGAGCACAGCCCCTGCTTGTGGGATTCAGAGTCTAGTGTCAAAGGCAGACATTAACCCAACAGGTACCCAAATGAAAACATAACTACAAAATGTGATCGCATATCCCGAGGAAAAGAAATAAGCAATCGTGCACATCACGTGGGAGGCACAGGGCTAAGGAGCCCACATGCCTCGTCGCCTTTCATTCTTATCATCTCCATTTTTCAGATGAGACAACTGGGGCTCCGAGAGGTGAAGGGCCTGCTCAAGGACACACAGTCACATGATTAGTGAGCGGCAGTCGGTCTGCTCTGTTGAGCCCCCAGAGACCGCTGAGTATCTACATCCACTGCATTTCTGCTGCTTCTTGGCACCCTATCCCTCAGTTCCTCTTGGAGCGCACACATAAGAGGAAGCAGAAAGAACTAGAAGAAACATGCAGGAACATTTTTATTTATCTCGGTAGCTTTGCCCTCCACTCCTGTGCATGTCCTCTTACAGAATAGTTTCCTCCCCAGGCTGAGCCCACAGGCCTGGGGTATCTGCACGGGGTGGGCGGATGGGGGGTGTCGGGCAGCGCTGGGAATTCCTTTCCTCTGCAGCTCTTTTCTCTCCCTCTCCCCAGAGGATCCCTTCATCCAGCTCAAGGACCTCTAAGAGAGCAGCAGCTCTCCCTCCCTCCCCCGTCCCCTGGGCTCTGGCAGTGACATTGGCCACATCCTCTGTTAGTAAAAACTCAGCAGTGTCCTCTCCATGGAATTCCTTCATAATCTTAGATGGAGGACAAACGCGTGCGTTGGCCATGAGACAACCGTACAGGGGAAGTAGGCCAGAGGCTTCCCCTGATAGAGGAGTGGCAGCTGTCCCTGTGTGCCCCATGGGTGGGATGGGGGATGGACAGTGGTGGACCTGGGTGACTGGGTCAGAGCCCATGGGGACGGGGCCCTTTGAAGCCAAAGAGACCTGAGCTCTAACCCCAGCGTTTCCACTTTCTAGTTGTGTGATCTGGGCTTCCTCCTTTAACTCCTCTGAGCCTGTTTTCTCACCTGTAAAACTGGACTAAAACCGTACATATTACACAGGGCTGTGAGGACGCTTACACAAAGTAACATAAAAAACGCCTCGTATAGGATCCAGCAAACCACGGAGTCTTCCTAAGTGATAGCACCTTCTCCTGCCATGCTCAGTGGGGGGCAGGCAGGCAACACAAGTACTTTCTGGGGCAGTAAAGCTCTGAACGGTTCTCACCACACACTCACACGTGCATACACATATGCACATGCACACACGTGTGTATGTGCACACACACACACACACACACCTTTGCGTCTGTGTTTCCCCATCCTGGCTTTGATCTCAAGCACAAAGCTATGGGAATGCTGATGGGGATGGGAGATTAAATTTGGATGTGGAATCTGGGAAGGCTTCTGGGAGGAGGTTGAGTTTGTCCCAGGAACAGAAAGGTGGAAGCCTTTGGTGATAGATAGTGAGGAGAAGGGCGTTCCAGGCAGAGGGAACAGAGTGGGCAAACTCCAGAGACGGGATGACACAGGCTGACTGGAGGAAATGACACAGAGCATGGGAAATCAGGGCGGGGGGCTCTATAGGAGGATGGGCCAGGCAGTGAGGGCCCTTGGATGCCTGCTGCGGAGTTCGAGCTCACTCTGTGGGGGGTGGGAACATGGAATGTGTGAAGACCACATCCACGCTGTCAGATGGGCTGGGGCTGGGCTGGATGGGCTGGGCTGCAGCAGGGGGTTCTGGACCAGACAAGAGGTGGTCAGGATGGAGCAGAGGACAGCCATTCAAACGGGATTTAGGAATGTGGAATGGGCGAAGGTTAGCAATGAGATGGGGTGGGCAAGAGAGCGAGAAACGCTGAGGCTGATGCACAGGTTTCTAGCTCAGGTCCTCGGGTGGATGGCGGTACCATTAGCCACGGGAGGGAGACCAGGGGCATAAGAAGCTGGGGAGATGATGTCGGATGGGAAACAAGTAGCGTTCAGTGGCTGGTGGGCCATCCACGGGGATGACCTCTGGGGCTGAGATTGGAAGTCACAGCAGAACAAAGGCAGGGTCTAGAGGAGGAGAACAAGTAGAGAAGAGGCCTGAGGACAGAACTTTCAGGAACATCTTTGTTTAAGGGGTGAGCAGGAAAAGAGGAACCTATGGAGGAGAGTGAGAACGAGGTAGAAAGGACTGAGAGGTGGAGGGAGGGCAAGGACACTGGGCTGCACAGGAAGGGAAGGCACCATCGGGGGGTGAGGGAGGGTAGGAATGAAGAAGTAGCCTGAGATTTGGCCGTCTGGGGGTGTTGCTGACATTTGGGGGAGCTCTTTCAGGTGAGTGGTGTGGGTGACAGCCAGGCTGAGGGTGGTGGAAGAAAGGGAGGCAACAACAGCAGTTTGAGAGACTGGAGGGGTGGATGGTAACCTGGGCAAGGTGGAGTTGGGGAGGGCTTCCAGGAGGTGAGGCCACAGAGGTGGAGAGATTGAGACAGAAGCGGCTGGACAGAGGAGAAGACTCTACTGCATGCCAGATTCTCTTCCAGGTCCTGGGGTAACAGCAGTGAATACATTCATACATACAGTAAATACTGTCTACACATTCTAACCCTTCTACTCCCCACCCACCACCTGTCTGTCCACAACCCCTGACACCCACCTGCACAACCCCCAACACTCCTCCACCTGCCACTCGTCGGCTTGCTTGTGCACCCAACCTTCCAGAAGGCAGAAGACCCCAAATATGGAAGCATAACTTTTAAAATGTTTCACTCACTTGCTTAGCAGACATTAATTAGGACTTCGCTGATCTCAGGCTGGATATTGGGGTCTCACAACCTGGAGAGAAGAAACCACATAAAAGCACATAAATGAACAGGATTTTTTTTCTGTACAAATTGATCTTATTTTTCTGTGCAGAGGGAATCGGTCTTCCATAGGTACAGCAGCTCAGGGGTGCCACTGAGGACCCAGGCTTCTTCTGTCTTTGTGCTCTGGCCCCCTTAGAGGTCGGCTTGTCGCCTCATGGTCTCAAGACGGCACTTCACTTTTTGGCACAAAGAGGAGCACAGCTGTGTTTCAGGTGCTGCAGTAGAAACCCTGACAGAGGGGAGGGAGAGGAAAGGGACTGGAAAGAACTAAAAATGTTTCTCTTTCTTAGAAAGATAATTTCCCTTGACAAAGATGTTGATGGAGCATTTATTATGCCCAATGCCATTGGGGCGCTGTTTCCTATGGAGTTGAGTGGAGGGGAGGTGGCCAGCTGTGTAAGTGGATGAATCTGGGGTCGCACACATGGTGGGGGAAGGGGAAGGGCTGGAGGTGGAGGCTGGTGGGGAGCAGCTCTCCATCCCCAGTGACCCTTCCTGTGAGGCCAGGACACCTGGATGAGGAGGGTACGGTAATGAGCAGGCCCTGTGTTCCAAGTGTGCCTCTGGGAATCGGCCAGTAGTGCGTTTGAAACCTGACATCGTGTTTTCTCCAGAATTTCATTTCAGCCACTAGCCTTCTGCCAGCCCCGATGCTACTGGAATTTCTTCCATGGTGGCCTCTCCTTCTCGTCTTTCCTTAGGACGTTGACCGGGTCTCTCTTAAGGGAGCTTGGCCAACGGGCCACATGCACAGAGGGAGGCGGCATCAATGATGCCACTAGCTTCAAAAACTCCTCTAGTCTGAGACATCCAGTTGCTTGAAACGAGCCCACTGGACATTCTGCAGGATGCCCACCAGTGCTTCTCAAGACGGTCAGCATCACAACAGGCAAGGAAAGACCAAGAAGCTGTCACAGAGCAGAAGAGACTGGGGAGATGTGACAACTAAGGGTACTGTGGTGTCCTGGATTGGATCCTGGAACAGAAAGAGGACATGACTGGAAAAACTGGTGCAATCCACACAAAGTCTGGAGTTTCGGTAAAAGCAACGTGAGTTTCTCGGCTTTGACAAAGGTACCTCGTAATATAAGATGTTAACGATGGGGAAAACTGAGTGAGGGGCACGTGAGAACTCTCCGCTATCTTTGCAACTCTTTGGTAAATGTAAAATTATTCCAGAATAAGAAGTTTATTGAAGTGAACCGACCTCCCCTTTTATCAATGCTATAAGCTTGAGATGCTCCAGCAGCTTAACTGAGAAGACTCCTTGTAAGTTCGAAACCTTCGATGAGTGACTCATAGGGAAGTTCATAAAACTGGGACAAAGATGAGGTGCTTTGTCTGCTAAGCACATACGTGTGGCCGCTGGTGCACACCAGGCGGCAGGAGGAACAGAGCAGGGGCCACTCTGCCACACTCCTGCACCAGGACCTACTTGTCACCCCGGCCCCCTTCCACCTTCCAGCCGATGACTGATCCCATAAGCTCTGCGTCTAACCCAACTTCTCACCCAGCCTCTGTGCTCAGCGGGGGTCCTTCAATGCTTCTGTTCCTCAGCCCCACCCAGTTGCTGCCTCTGTGCAGGTGGGAGGGGTGGCAGGTCAGGCAGTTGTAAACCCAACCCAATGATCCTTATTCCAGCACCTGCCACATCAGACCCCGTGCCGGGCCAGTTAGCATTGCCATCATGACTACCACCAGGCGGAAGAATCATCGTCATCATCAACGTCACTTATTGAATGTGTGCTCTGTGCCAGGAACTGTGCACTAGAAAAGAAAACGCTTCCCCCATTTTGCAGATTGAAAAGCTACATTTGGGAGAAATGATTTAATTTGCCCAACTAGAGAAGCAGAACTGACCCCAGAGCGCTCTCATTTTATTCCCCTGCCTTTCTTAAAGAAATGCCCTTCTAGACAACCTGCCCATTTTACAGAAAGGGAAACCAGGACACAGACAGGCAGGTTTTGCAGGAGGCCCCACAGCCTCTTCAGGTCTTACCAGGAAAGGAACTCAGGCTTCCCCCTCGTTCTAAGCCCAGCGCTCTCTCTGCTGCCTCTGAAGTCCTGAAACTTTTGGGGCACCTCTGGCCCACGCCTAGGAAGTCTGGCTGCTCCCAGACCAGACCAGTCCTCAGAGGGGCTCCCCCCCTTCTCAAGCAGGTACAGATTCGGGCCTTCGCCCTCCCCCGCCCCCCTGCTGTCAGCAGGCACAGCTCAGCAAGGGGTGCAATTACCATCTGTGTCGCTGGCATCTTTTCAGAGGCATATTTAAGTCACTGCGGCACTCACAGGAGAGACAAGTAAACAGGCGGCCCAGCAAAGTGCTGAACCCAGCCCCGGGTCTGAGCGCACAGAGGGCCGCCAGGCGTTCACAGCACTAGGAAGAGTCAAAGGAAGAAAGAGGAAACCGCATCCCCTCCTTTAGAGGTGTTGCCAAAAGTTCCCTCTGTCTGATCCATGCTGTCTCCAAGATGCAGTGCCCCACAGGAGCGACAGGCAAGCTTCCCAGGCTACTCTGGGATGGTCAAGCCCGGTCACCCTTCGGACCAGGGGACTGGTGGAGCAGCAGCCAAGGGCGACGTGGCCAAAGAAGCAGGGCGCTCAGATGCAGAGGTTCTGGGTGTTGGTGGTACAGCTGCTCCCTCATCCCAGCCCTAGGCCCCTGGCAGGGGGATGCGGTGCAGCGAGCCATCCACACTCTCCCTCCGGGGTCTTCCTGTGGCCAGTAGGACCCGATGGACAATTGTTAAGATGGCTGGACACAAACAGGCGTCAGTCTGTGACTTGAGCAGGAGGGAACAGCCTCTGAGTTCTTGGGAAGAAACATGGCGACCATTGGGAACTCACTGGAGTTCATTAGAAATATGTCTTGCTAGACACATTGCATTTTTAAAAAATCAATCAATTATTTATTTAATAAATATTTAGTGAGCATGCCTATGTGCCAAGAATTCAGCTAGATGCCAAGGATTTGGTTCTGAATGAAACAGAAAGTTCCCCGGCTTTGTGGGGGCTGAAATTCTAGCTGTGGGGGATGTGAGGGCCGGGGAGGTAAAGACAGACAATTAACAAATAAACACGCAAGGTTAATGATGGGCAGTAAGTTCTATGCAGCCTGGGAACTGGACAGCGACGTGGATGCTTTAGCTGGGCTGTCAGGGGAGGCCTCTCTGGGGAGGTGGCATTTGGAGGACGAGAAGCATCACCAGCCTGGTAGATCGAGACAGCACCGCACCTGGGCATTTCTGGATTGTAGCCAAGCCTTGGGAGAAAGCTCCTCGTATAATATTTACTACAACGGGTTCTGTGCCTATTCTGTGGCAGACAGTGTGCTACGCACTCAGCAGGCATTTTATCTGATCCTCACAAGAACCCAATGATGGGTGCATTTTCTCTAATTTGGTGACACTGAGGCTCAGAGAGATTATGACGTCCTCAAGGTGAGAGAGAGGCATGGGGCTGGAATCGGACCCCCGCTGGACGTGTCATCCTGATGCCTGTGACCACTCATGCCTTTGTCAACGCAACATGCAAATGTGGGATTGTCGAATGGCTATTCCCAAAGGGTGACGACGAGGTGAGCACCCTGTGGAGGGAGATCGCCATGGTGGTGGCTCAGGCTTGATCCACACTGGTGTCGATGATCTGAATGAGGGCTCAGGCCAGTCATGGTCCAGACTCCTCTCCAACCACCTCTGACCTTACAGCAGCAATGTCAAGTTACTGGCAATTCCTCCAACACACCGTGTGTTTCATGCTTCCCTGCCTTCACACAGGATGCCTCCCTTCTCTGGGACGGCCCCTGCTCCCTATGACCCAGATGGTGCCTACTTTCCTTCAAGAGTCAGCTGAATGTCACCTCCTCCATGAAGCATTCCCTGAATTCCCCCAAAGTGACACTGTGAATCTTTTGGTCTCCAATGCACCATGCACATATATGGTGCACACAGCTAGTTGCCTTCCCAACAGCCATCATATTGCTTGTTCTTTGCTAACAGAGGAATGATTTTGACTAAGTGGCGATGTGCTTGAAGCTGCAAGCATCCTAACTGAGAGCAGAGCTCCCATTATCACTTTGGGTCTGTTTCCTTGCCCAGTTCTCCATACTGGAAACTCCTTGAGGGGACTGGTTCTTCTTTTCAAAATGTGTCCAGTGTTCAACACAAAATCTAACACACAGTGGGTGCTTTGCTCAGTGATAAATGAAAGGATGGATGGATGGATGGATGGAAGGATAAGCCAGCAGATGACATGAAGTTAAAAGGCAATGTAAGTGCTTGGGGTCCAATCATTGGGACACACAAAGAGAGGAGCAGATGGAGTCAAGAGCCGAACACCAGGAGATGGGACTGAAGCAGGACCAGACTGGTCTGATCCCTAGTCCCAGACTTGCAGGGAAGGCAGGAGGGAGTGCATTACCCAGCAGAGACTGGATGTGTGTGAGCACCCTTGTGGGACCACCATAGAAGCCCTTGAGATATTAGGATATCTTCTCATAATTGCTTCTGGGATATGGACAGAGATGACACGCAAATATCAAATGGTCCCAACTATTTAGAGAGCTGTGAGGCAGAGAGTTGGACTGGGGTTGGACGTGACTCTGTTATCAGGCCTAGTGCTATGTGTCACCATCGCTACAGAGAAGGGCCTTATCCCAACTCTGAAGTACTCCTGGCCATTCGGACACCCTATAGTGGCCCAAGCTGCACATCCCAAACCCTTCTCAACTACTTCCTGGATTCATTGATGTACCCCCTTTCTCAACACCTCTCTCCAGAGTCAGCAGGTGCTCCTGCCTGTCTCCCACACAGAGGCCGCGTGGTGCACCCCTGGAGGGCTTTGCAAAGCAGGTGCAATGTTGCCTCGGGCACAGAAATGGCATGCATTCCTGGCAGCCTTTTCTTCTTTTTCCTTGAGTCAACTTTCCTTCTCCGGTGGCAGCCACATCCTCTCCTCAGCTTGGGTCCTCTGTCCCAGGTAGAGGAGCTGGACTTAAGTCCCCCTGGGCTCTACTTGCTATGAGCCTTGGACATTTATCCACCTTTGGGCCCCAGGAGCTCCATCTGTAAAGTGGGCACATGAAGGCACCACAGACATTGTGAGTTTTAAGTGAGACATGGGCATGAGAGAGCCAGGGCCGGCTTCAGTGGCATGAGACCTGTGAGGACACAGGGCCCCGTGCTCAGATGGGCTCTGCTCTTGGATTCATGTTCTATTCCAGTCTCTTGAAATTCTTAATAATTCTCGAACAAGGGGCCTACATTGTCATTTTGCACTGGGCCCTGCAAATTAGGTAGCTGGTCCTGGAGAGGACTTTGAAAATCAAAACGCACTCTAAAAATGTACAGTGCGTTATTGTTGTTGATAATAACAACAATACAAATATTCACATTCTGTAGGGGATGATATGGGGGCTTTTCTGCAGACCAGAAAGGCTGGGGCAGCACAGGATGCATCTCTTACTCCCTGTGCCCTAGCCGAGTTCCCACAAGGGCTCCAGAGCTCCCCACCTTCATTCCAAGCGGGCTGACTCTGTGCTGATTCTGGCGTTTGGCCTGTGAACTTAAGCAAGTCCCTTTCCCCTCTGAGTGCCACTTGACTGACCTACATAAAGTGGGGCTCCCACTGGTCCCCAGGCTCATCCTCTCCCTGCCCTCCCTGCACCTGTTGAAAACGGGCTCCTCCGAGCCTGGCCAAGCAGCTCTGCCCCTAGCGGGAGTCGGAGGCATGAAACTCCTTTTCAGGAAGCCGGGTTAGAGCCACGCCACTGCCACCTGCTCCCGCAGCCTCTGCTGGTCCTCAGCCTCCCGGAGCATCTTAGCGGTCAGCGGTGGGTGAGGACAGGGCCCACCTGGCAGAGCAGGGGTGGCACCGTGGCTTGGGGGCTTCTGAGGAACAGGGGCAGGGTGTGGAGGGGAAATCCTTAGGGTTGGATCCAGCCCTTCCTTAAAGAAGGGGATTGTGGATAGCAGTGTGGTTGTATACCTGTGTGTATCAGCGCCTGTCCGCCTCAGTGTGTATGTGTGTGTGTGTGTGTGTGTGTGTGTGTGCGCGTGCGCGTGCCAATCCCCAGTATGACTCTCTAGACAAGTGTGTCTGTTAGTGGACTCCAGTGTGTGGCACTGCTTCTGTGGGCGACTGTATCAAGGTGTGGGGCAGTGTAGCAGCTGGTGTAGAGCCCTGAGTGTGTAGGCGTGGGAGATGGTGTCAGTGTATTTGTGGGGTAGTGATTCTGTGTGTGACTGTCACAGACAGTGTGTGTGTGCTTAAGGACACGGGCGTCAGTGTCTAGTTCTGCGTGGGACAGTGATCCAGTGTGTGACTCCGTGCGTTGGTATGAGTGCTAGAGACTGTGTGGCGGTGTGCACACGTGTGTCCATGACAGTGTCCCAGGTTGTTTCTGAGTGAGGGGGACAGAGCCCAGTGTGAGTGTGTGAGTGTGGGCGTCGGTGTGTCTGTGAAGCAGTGATTCAGTGTGTTTGCATCGGACTGTGCGTCTGTCTCTGTGCATCTGTCTGAGTGAGTGTGGCGGCGTGCTCCTCGGCGTGGTTGTGCTCAGTGTGTTTGTGTATCCGTGTGTCGGGCTGTGAGTGCCAGTGCACTCGCCCGGTGTGTGTATTACAGCGAGTGAGGCTGTGTGTGTGTGTGTGTGCATGAGAGTGGGCGTCAGCGCCTTTGCTCCGCAGCGGCGCCGGTGGCAGCGCCCGCTGGGCTCGTCTCGCCGCCCCGCGCAGGGTGCGGGCCCCCGCCCCGCAAGCCGCGACCCCTCCCCCGGGCGGCGGGCGGAGCGCGCGGGCGCCTCTAGGACCCGGCGGCGGCCGGCCGCTGTCCCCGGGCCGCGCGAGTGAGCATGTGCAGAGCCGGGCGCCCGCTGCCCGCCCGCCGCCTGCCCGCCGCCCGCCGCCCGCCGCCCGCCGCCCGCCGCGGCTCAGCCCGGACGTCCGCACTCCGGAGCCAGGCGGCGGCGCCCTGTGCCCGGGGCGCGTCGGGCCGCTCGCCGCAGGCCGCCCGGGGGCGTGCGGGCGCCGAGGGCGCCTGGGCTCCGGGCACTGCGGGGCTGCGGGCTCGGTGCCCCGGGGAGGCGGGCGCGTGGCAGCCGAGCAGGCGCCCCAGCCGGCCGCGATCGCGGGGTGAGTCCTGTCTCCGCGACGCCGCAGCCGGGGCCCCCGCGCGGGTGCGGGCAGGGTTTCCCCCGGCCGCGGGCACACAAGTTTGTAGACGCGGCCGCGAGCGCGGCGGGCTGCACCTGCTCCGGCTTCGGGGCGGGCTGGCGGGGGGCGCCTTTCGGGGCTGGGGCGGCTTCGCGGGGAAGGGCAGTGTGAGTGTGTGCGCGTGGGGGGCAGCGCCTCGGAAGGATCGGGATGGGCCGGGGGTGCGCAAGGCAGTTTCCGAAGCTGCGTCCCCCTCCTGGAATCCTGAGAGACCGTCCGTTTCCCCGGAGAGAGCCGCGGATCCGGCCCGGGGAGGGGGCGAGGGCAGGATTTGGGGTGCGCACTGTCTCCCCTGGGAGGAGACGTGTACCCAGGAGCAGCTCCCTCTGGTTCCGCTACCCAGCCAGGCTTCCGGTCAGCGGAGGGTTTTCTCCGTCTTTTGGTGAACTTGAACAGAAGCAGAGGCAAAAGCGAAACGTATGTATTTTATCCAGAAAATTACCCCAAGTAGAGCTTTGCGTCTAGGTGTTGACGGAGACTTAGGACCGGAGGCTGCTGATTGCGTTTTCCTTTACACTGAGAAGCCCCTGACTCAGGGCAAGCTCGTCAGGTTGTCCGTTTTCCTGAGCATTCGTGCCCTCGGATGATGCCTGCTCTGTGCTGGCTCGCCTGTGGGGAGGCAGGGGCCGGGAGGAGATCTCTGCCCCTTCTCTGAGTAGTGGGAAGGCTGGACGTGTGGATCTGTGGATTCCCCCACAGCCCTGCCCTGGGATCCAGCTGCTGCTCACACCCGCCGATTCCCAGCTGCTCCCAAGATGGACAGACTCGGAACTCCACTGTACTTTTCTAACACTAAATGCCATCACTCCTCTTGTCCCTGGAACAGCATGCTTCAGTTTATGGAGGCACTTGGGTTGTCCCAGGTTGGGACGCCATGGTTGGGATCAGGAGATGGGGGTCTTTTCTCCTCTGAATCGCCTAGGTTATCAGGCACAGGAGGTGAGGGCTGGTGGGGAGTGAGAGAGGAGGCGGGAAGCTGGCTGGCCTGCCCTTCCTGCAGCAGCCCCTACCTGACGGCTGCAAGTGCCAGGGGGAGGTTTTCTCCAGGTATGCCCCCCACCTCCCCACATTACACTTAGCCTGGGCCTCAGAAGCCCCTTGGAGAAGGTGCCTAAGTGGGCCACCAGCGCCCAGGGTTCTATGAGGAGGAGCAGCTGTGTTGGTCTGTGAGCTGGTGTGTTGGTCTCCCAAGCACACTCGCTAAAGGAAGCTTGGCTGGCAGCCGAGCTGGTGGGCTGAGCCCGGCAGCCTCGTCTTCCCCAGGAGAAGACCCCAGGCCCTCACCTGCGGCTGCAGGTGGAACCATTTCTGCGGCTCCCCTGGAAGAATGCCTTATTTGGGGATGAGCGGATACCTCTTTTCAGCGGGTGTCGGAGACCTGTGGGGTGCTGTCCTGTGGCCTGCAGCGTGTCTGGCTGGAAGTGAAGAGAAGCCTGGATTAGGCAGAAGGCCAGACCCCTGTCCCTTCCCTCCTGTCTGCCTAACCAGGCAGAAGTGGATATTCTGGGCCACCAGTTGGTCGGCTGCTAAAGCCTGACCCTCCCGCCAGGTCGTTAAGGCTGAGCACTGGGGAGTGAGTCACAGAGCTGGTTTCTGGTAGAGTCAGCCTGAATAGGCAGTACAGAGCCTCCAGGATGGGATCCGTGTGTGTGAGCGGGGCCTCTTGGGAAGGGGTGCTTCTCTCTGTAGACACTCGGGTTTGTGCTCCCATCCGGCTGAGAACCCGGTCAGCCTTGGTGAGACCAGCTCCCTGACTCTCCCTCTAGAGCTGCACTGAGGTCAGGCCAAGGACTTTGGGGCATCTCAGTGTGTAGACCTTCAGGGGTTTATAAGATGCGGGTGATAATCATACCCACCACAGGGGCAGGCAGGCCCTGCTCATCTGGAGAGTGAGTGGGTGAACATGGCCTTCACCTACCTTCTCCCGGGGCCTCGTGGTCTTGTTTTCACACTGCTTCTTCTAATCTCTCCTTGTCGTGGCTTTAATAATCACCATGTTGACATACTGCCTGGAAAATTATCGGGAGTGTGCTGCTTTTGGAGAATGTGGTTAGGAAGGAACTCTGCCTCCCAGTGTGGGTGTGAGAAGTGGATGGAAGAACGAGCTGGATTAATTTTGTAACCTGTAAGATACAGTGCACCTGTTGGTAGCTGTTAAGGCCTCTCCCCTCCACTTTGCTTCTCTTCTTTTGCTGCTGGAAACCCTCAGGGATATAAGCCCCCTCTCAGAGGTCGGCTGGCTTGGCTTGAGGGGGCAAGGAGGGTTCTGAGGACAGGAATGCCCAAGGTGTCTTGGGCCCCTGCCTATAGCATGAGTCCCCCATCCCAGTGACTGCAGACCTGGCAGGCACAGAGCCAGAGAAGGGCAAAGCTGACTTCGGTTGGCTACTCCACTCACTTGCCCAGATTTATCCACATCGCCCAGTGGGGTCTGGACAACCCTCCAGCGTTCACCACTGAGTGGGAGCAACATGTGAACCAATGAACAGAGTAGGGTTCTATGAAAGAGGCGGTCCAGAGTTAGCCTAGAAGAGGTGGTGGTTGGCTGTTTCAAGGGCGGGGTGGGTTCCAAATCAACCCGCTGAAAAGGGAGAACGCCAGCCCCCGCGGTGGTGTCCTGTCCTTTGCAGCTCCGCTCCCTAGCACGGTGCCTAGAAGAATCTCCACCCCTGGTGTGGAACAGATGAAGGCCGTGTGATGTGGTGGAGGATGCCACAAACTTGGAATCTGAAAACTTGAGTTCAGTCTAGCAATAGCCGTTTGTCGTTGGCTGAGTTAATTAGCCCTCTCTCCTTCTCAGATCCTGCATCTGTGTAATGGGGATGATAATTTTGATTTCACAAGTTTGTGGGAAGATCACTCATTCATTTGTTGATTCATTGATTCAGCACACTTGATAGTGTGTGAAAGTGCCTTGCAATCTCTAATGTGGTATATGAATGTTTATTCTTATCTATCTGAGCCTCGGCAGTGGGTTTGCTGGAGGATTCCCGGCCCCACCTCCTTTGCACTGAGTGGAGTTTTGACCTTACTATTATGTTTTGTACCTTTTTAGCAACATTTCTTATTGTGGACCTTTTCACTTAAGTTCTGAAGTTCAGAAGATCAAAATTTTACCTCTTCAAAGTCAGGGACCCCGCCCCGTTTCCATTTCCCAGAACTTGACCCACCCGAGGCCCCAGCAGGTTTATATTTAGTGGGTCCTTTGCTGTCTTTCTGAGCCTCCAAGACCCAGAGGTGTGGGACCCCAGATGAGGGCAGCATGGCCCTGAGCGTTGGAGGGTAGCCAGTGGGCACAGATTTCCTGGGGGCCTGTCCTGGGCCCCATCCAGAGGTAGCAGAGGCACTGACGGTCTGTGCCTGCAGGGGGCTCGCAGGCTGGAAGGAGAGGTAGGTAGAGTAGCAGGGAGCCCTGACTCAAGGCCGGACACATCACCCGGGTGCAGTTCACAGAGCACCCGGCCCCGCCGTTGAGTGCTGGGAGCAGCTCTGCTCCAGGGATCAGGAAGGCTTCATGAAAGAGGTGGCATTGGAGCTGAGCTTTGATGGCCACAAAGCATATCAAAGCCATGAGATGGGTCACAGGCGTCCTTGACCAATGGAAGAGCATGTGTGAGGGGGCATGAAGCATTTCATGCTGGCCAGGGGACACTGTGGCTGGGACATAGCATTCTGGAAGGCGTATTGAAAGGAAGGGGCTAGAAGACTGAACCAAGAAGGGCCACTGACGGCCAGGCTGAGGAGCTTGAACTTGGCTGTCTGAGTCCTGGGGAGCCATTGCAGGCTGTAGTATTGTTAGTTCTTTCTGTTAGAAAGGTGGCTTTCTTAGGCTGCTGGGAGGCGACAGCCTCTTGGAAAGGGGCTAGGGTCTAGCTGACAGGCACTGAGCCTGAGCAGGGCAGAGGCAGGGGTTGGAGGGGTGGGAAAGACCGGGGAGGGGCAGTTCAGAGCCCTGAGCCCAGCAGGGGCTCCCTGGTGTGGCTTCTCTGGGGTCCCGAGCCTGAGACCCCCGGCTGCTACTCATGGAGGCTGGGGCTCTGAGCTGGGGGAACCACGCATACCCATCTCCCTGCCTGGAGAGCAGCCTGCTGGGCCCAGTTCCTTTGCCTGTAAGGCTCTCACCCTGCTAAGAGCTCACGGCTCTGAATCCCAGGAGATCAAAGTCCTCGCTGCAGTGGACACAGGGGCCGAGACAACCTAGGGGCATCTGGAGTTCTCCCCTCACCTGCCACTGCCTGTCCTGTCTCGCCAAAGGGTGCTGGGAGGCAGAGTCATGTGGCTGAACCCCAGTTACCACTGGTCAGGCCCAGGGGCTGCCTCCTCTCCTTTCCCGACAGCCGCCACCCCTCACCTGCTCAGTCCCCGGACCCTCCGCCTAGCTGAGAGGCAGGTGCCATCTGCCCTACACTCCCCGCTCCAGGCTCAGCACCTGCTGCCCCCTGGGGCCCAGATGGCAACAAAGTGACAGAAGAGGGCTCAGGTTTTCTGGGTCCCTACCTGCACTAGGCTCCTGCTCCCTCCCCGAGACCCCTGGAAGCCCCTTTGTCCTATTATTCTCCTCTTATTCCTGCCAGGGAACTCAGGGTCTCCCTCCCCCAGGCCCTGCCCTTCTCTGGGGTGATGCTTGGGCCTCTAGAAGGCCACTGGGCAGGACGGTGGGTGTCCAGCTTTGTCCAGCCTGAGGCTCCATGCTCAGCCCTGGTGCCCCCTCCCGACAACTCCCGAGCTTCTGGCAGGGGTGGAGCCCCCATCCTCCCCTGAAGCACTTTGCATGGTTCCAAGATGGGAGATGCCACACGAAAAGCATGGCTTAGGGAAGAATGACCCAGACTTCCAGAGGAGGGGAGGGGCCCCGGGAGGCCAGAGCACTTACCCACATGGCCCCGTCTGGGAGGTTTGGCTCGGAGACGCCGTGTGCAGCGCCATCTCTGGAGCTTCGGCCTGGCGTGTTTTCAAAAAGGTGCTGACGGAGGCACACTGAACTCCTTTCAGGAATAAATCTTGCCTCGTGTGAAGTGGAGCTGGAGTGGAGAGAGAGCCAGGGAGCTTGGTGGGCACGGTGGGCTCTGGGAGCAGGCGGCCCGGGTCTGAATGCCGGCCCCGGTGTGTCTGACTTGGGCAATGTGCTTCAGCCTGCTGAGCTTTAGAGACCTCAGCTCTCAAATGAGGGTCATCGAGGCATGTGCCTCGGTGGGACGTGTGGAGTAAACGAGGGGGTGCAGGTGAGGGACACAACCCAGCCCAGCCAGTCTGTTAGCGCTGCAAGTGCTTAGCCAATGGTGGCATGAAGTATAAAGCGCTTGTTAACAGCCATCTTAGCATGACATGAGCTTCAAGCAAGAATGGGATCCGAGGCCCACCCCAGGGAGTCGGGGGCTAAGAGGGAGGTGAGGAGGCCCCTTGAGACTGATTTCACCTGTGGCACAGCTGCTGCAGCCCCTCCTCCAGCACCTCCTGGTTTCCTCTTGTGTTCATAACCAATGCATGCCATGGTTTGTAGGTGACAGAAGTTCTGTGCTCTGATTCCGTCCCACAGCAATGCCGACTTACCCCACTTACCAGATGAGGAGCCTGCAGCTCTGTCCCGTGCAGTGATTTGTCCAGGGTGGATTTGCTGTAACAGAGGGCTTTCTGGCTTTGGGTTGCAGCGGGCACAGCTTATGGGCTCCCAGGCCCGGTGCAGACAGGCAGTGGTAGGTCTCCCCCTAGGTTTTGGCCGGTTCTGCTGTCCGTCTGACCTTGTGGCTTGGTGAGTAGCAGATGCTCTACGTCGCCCAACCCCCAGGCCTCTTTCAGGTTCAATCACTCAACAAACATTTACCGTCACTGCTCTGCCAGCTGTGTTCTGGGATCTGGGGACATGGCGATCAATCAGGTGCGATCTGTGCCCTGGCGGGGCTGCCAGCCGTGAGGAGAGGTGGGCGTGGCAGAGAGTGGGGGGACAACTGGCAAATATAGTACTGGCGGGAAGTGTGGCAGAGGTCCAGGGCAGGGGGACAAGTTCCTAATGCTCTGGGCATGCCGGGCCCCACCCAGCCCACAGCAGGTGTTCTGGGCTGGGAATCAGCTTTGGGATTTTGAAGGTTTGGAGGGGCAGCCTGCTTTATAGGAGGCCTGAAAGTGGCTGTCCCTGCCTCCACGCCCAGTGCCACCTCCCCAGACTCGGGGAGGCCCCCTCTGGGAAGGGGAACCTCCAGAGAGGACTTTGGGGGTCCTTGGGGAACCCGAGTGTGATTATTCAAGTCCTAATTGTAGCCCCGACAGTGCCCCACCGCACCCCACGCCTCCTTGTAGCGTGGTCCATCCTGTATACAAAACGTAGTATATGGAATTCACACCGCATCTTGCCTTCAAATTTCTGAAATGTTGATCCATTGCCCACCCCTCTGCTCCATCTCATCAGAACCTTTCGTTCCACAGCAGAAGTCCTTCCCTCTCCCCTTTTATTTTAGTTTTATAGGGTTTTTCACAGGTAGAATCCCAATCCTTTACCCAGAAGCCCTTTGTGAGCAGACCTCTTCGTAGAATGACAACATAGAGAGGGAATCAGGCACCACTGTTAACGTCCATGTGTCTGAAAGCCCTCCGCTCGGTGCGGCCGTGCCCTCTGTGCTCACGCATCACTCCATCTCTTCTGCGTTCCGAGCTGAGCTCCCCCAGCTCTGGCTACGTGGGACTCTAGATTTCGTTGCCCTAAGACCCACAGGAGCAGATTTCTGATATCAGGATTCACCTATCAATTGATCCTCTCATTCATTTTTAAAACTGTATTCAGAAACAAAGATCGCTGAGCGTCTACACTGCCAGGCCTCGTGCTGGGGGCTCGAGTTACAAAAATGATAGGGTATGGCCTCTAGCTTTGAGTGGATCACAGTCCTGCGAGGATGATGGACAAGTAGATGGACAATTAAAGTCGTCCCCGGAGGGTAGTGCTGGGCTGTGGGAAGACAGTGGAATCCACAGCAGGGGGTGGTTGGTGGTCAGAGAAAGCTTCTCGGAGGAAGTGACACCTGGGCTGAGCCTTGGAGGGACTCACCGGGCAAAGAGAGAGGAAAAGACATAAAGGCAGTGTGTGCACGGGCGCCAAGGCAGGTGTGCTGTGCTGGCTCTGGACACCTTGGGAGTGTGTGTGTGCAAGCACACTTGCACACACATGTGATGGAGAAGCCAAAGGAAAGGGCCTAACAAGAGATGAGGCTGGACAGACCAGGTCATGAAGGGGGCCTCACGTGTCCTGCTAAGGAGCTCGGAGTTTATCCCCGAAGCTGCGGGGAGCTAGTGAAAGGGGTTTTAAGCAGGGGAGCGCCGTGATCAGATTTGCGCGTTAGGAGGATCATCCTGGCAGCCTCATGGAGGATGGTTTGGAGGGGCCAAAGCTGGAGGCAGGGAGATCAGTCAGGATTTCTTGGGATTTTCTCTGTGGTTTTACAAATCTGACGAGGCTGGCTCGGGTGGGCCTGGCACGCACTAGCTTAGAAAATAAAAGCTCTGGAGACCTGTCTGAAATGGCTCCCTGACTCCAAGTTTAATTCCTCCTTCAACTGCTGATTGCCGAGCCTGCCTCCCCGACCCCAACCCACAGGAGCCACTGACTCTGGTCTAGATCCCTGCCCTCCCCAGAGGCCTTGGAACCTGGAGGCTCTCGGGGTTTAATCAGAAAGGGTCATGCTGGTCTGGGCCCCTCTGGGTCCTCCAAATGCTGGGCCACAAGAGCCCAAACGTTGTCTTTCCTCTCACACCCGGCCGGCTGTCCCCAGCGCACAGAGCAGCCATTGAGGGGCAGCGTGGGCCTGGCAGGGGTCCCGGGCCATGTTAGTTACGGGCAGTGGCTTAGTCACGCTCCTCGGAGCCTTTCTTCCCGGGACAAGCCGGTCCTTGTGCTGAGGGCTGCCGTCACGAAGCAGCTGAGCTCCCAGCAGCTGCAGAACCCTCTGCCAGCCCCTGACAGCACACTTCAGAGGCACCGCCAGTGGGAACCAGAGCCCAGCGCGAGAGCCGAGTCCTGGGGGGAGAGGGACCCTGCTGAAAGCTGCTCTGAGAGCCCTCCGGCCTTCCCCACACCAGGTGCCCCATCTCCGTTCGCAGGTGCATGGCCCAGGCACCGTCCTGTTCCTTTGGCTCTGGCTTGCCACCTTCAGGAAGCCTGGGGAGGCTGTGCAAGCCCACCCCCTCCCCCGTACCCTCTCCTGTGTTAAAGCCGACCAGCCTCTGCAGAAGCAATTTCCAAAACACAGCTTGTAGTCCCAGTGCACGTCCTAGTGTTCAGCAGATTGCATGCACATGTTGAGCACCTGCTGCATACCCATGCCCTGGGCTGGGTGCACTTGTATGGGTGGTGTCTCATGGGTGGGCCGTGTAGTAGTTCAGAGTACAGGCTCTGAATTCAGACTCTTCCAAACCTTGACTCCTCTGTTTACCAGCTGTGGGACTTTGGGAAAGTTACTTTGCCTCCTGCCACTGTTCCCTCATCTGTAAAATGGGAATATTACAGTATCTACCTCATGGGCTGGAGGGAGGGTTCAGTGAGATAATATGTACAGTGTCTAGCTGAGGGCACAGAGGGAGGATTCAGTACAAAGCTGCTGCTGCCGTTCCTCTTCCTTATTGCTGGTATTATTGGATCTTCACCACTGCTCTAGGGGAGAGTGTTAGTCCCATTTTATAGATGAGGGGACTGAGGCCCAGCGAGGTTGAATAACTCGCCCGATGTCACACAGCTGGCCAGTGGCAGAGCTGGGATTTGAACTCAGCGCTCTGTCCAGTGCTCCGGCAACACAGCTGGCCCTTTGGAGCTCAGGGGAGCGGGGCTTCTGACCCTGGAGCGGTGGGAGAGGTGGACCCTCCTGTGGCATCTAAGTGCTCTTTCTCTGCTTTTCCAGATTTCTGAGCCAGGAGATGAGGGTCGGTAGAGCTCAGGGATGGCAGAGTTCGTGACACTGGGGCAGAAGCTGCGGCTGCAGGACCCGGTGGCCAGAGACGAGTGATGGTGCCACCCGAGCACCTGCTGTAAACAGAGCAGGAGGAACAGTAACCCCGGAGGGCACAGCTGGCACCAGGAGGCAGGCATGACGCCCCCGGAGGCCCCAGCCTCCCCGCCGCCCGGGTGCTAGGAGCCGTCCCCGGGCTCCAGCCAGGAGCCCTGCCGCCGAGGGGCATGGCCAAACCTTTCTTCCGACTCCAGAAGTTTCTCCGCCGAACGCAGTTCCTGCTGTTCTTCCTCACGGCCGCCTACTTGATGACCGGCAGCCTGCTGCTGCTGCAGCGGGCCCGAGTGGCCCTCCCGCAGGGCCCCCGGGCGCCCGGCCCCTTGCAGGCCTTGCCCGTGGCCGCCATGGCGCTGGGCGTGGGCCTGCTGGACAGCAGAGCCCTGCACGACCCCCGGGTCAGCCCAGAGCTGCTGCTCGGAGTGGACGTGCTGCGGAGCCCCCTGGCCCGGCCCCGGCCCGGCCCCCGCTGGCTCCGGAGCCGCAACTCGGAGCTGCGCCAGCTGCGGCGGCGCTGGTTCCACCACTTCATGGGTGACCCGCAGGGGCTGCCCGCCCTGGGCCCCGAGGCCCCCAGGCCGGCCGGCAGCAGCCGAGGTAGGTGCTCAGCCCTGGTTCCCCTGCGTGTTTGGGTGCTGCTCCCAGGAGCGCTGCTGGCCCAGGATTGCTGTCCCCTTTCTCTGGCCCTTGCGGGAAGTAGGCGCTGCAGGCCTGCATGCAGCCTTCAGGGACTGTTCCTTCCCTCCTGCTCTGCGGGAGATGGGAAGGGCCTGCGATGGGAAGTCCTTGGGAGTTTTGCGAACTCACCAGCTGGGCTTCGACGTGGCTCAAGGCATAGATGTGCGAGCATCTTAGAGCCCAGCCTTTGGGTTCAGACAGACCTTGACTTGAATCCTGGCTCAGCCACAAACTTGTTGGGTGACCTTGGACATGTCACTTAACTTCTCCGAGTCCTTCTGAAATGGAGAATGAGATCTCTAGCCCAGGGTTATTGTGAGCATTAAATGTGACAATAGAGAGCAGTGGCTCACAAAGCGGGGTCCCAGACCCACAGCCCCGGCACCACCTGGGAGCTTGTGACAAGTGCAGGTTCTCAGATTCTCCCAGGCTTACTGAATCCCACACTCTGGGGCAGGGGCCCACAGTCCGCATGGCAACACCCTCCGGGCGATGCTGACACTTGCCTGAGCTGAGAAGCACTGGGCGGAGGGCCCAGTATATCATTTGGCACCCGGTAACTGGCAGCTATTATTATTTAATAAAAGTGGCTGACTCGTATAGCATTTACTATACACCTGTAAATGTGCTATTTACAGTACTATTCTTATTATATCCTGGTTTTACAGATGAAGAAAGTGGAGCACAGAGAAGTGAAGTAAATTCCCAAGGTCATTCTCTTAGTTTGGGTTCCCGGAAGCAAACCCTGAAACCAGGATTCAGATGCACGTTCTGTATTTGGGGTGTGATCCCAGGGACACTGGTAGTGAGTGGGAGGTGAGACAGGGAAGAGAAGGCAGCCGACAGAGGGTGCGTCATGGGGCAGGTGGGGACTCGGAATGAGTAGAGTGCATCTCAGGGTGCAGCCTGGGAGTAGCAAGGCCTGGGGGACAGGCGGGGCACTGACCAGATCCGCCACTGTTACATTGCTGGGATTCCAACATGGGACATGGGGACAGCCTGGCTCCAGGTTGGGGCCCTTTGCACTGAATTCTACAGACTCTGTGCAGGACGCAGGAACTGAGCCTGCGTGTGATGAGCACCCAGGACGTGTTGTGGCTGCTGTTGGGTGGTGACTGAGTGTAGTCAGTGTCTCAGCATCCCTGTCACCACCCCATTTGGTCCTGTTCCCTAAATCACAGGGGGAATTGCCCTCTTGACTCGGGCCTGTGGTTGGAGTGTAGAGCACCCAGTGGCAGGATATAGAAAGAGGTGAGTCGAGAGGCGCATCTTAGAGCCTGGGCTCTGGATTCAGACAGACTTCAGCTTGAATCTTGTCTCAGGCCTGGGTCAGGGAGGGATATGAGTGCCAGGGCTAGGAATTTGGCTTTCTTCTGTGGGTGATGATAAGGTTCCAGGGAAGAGAAAGGAGCCCAAGCTGCCCTCGCCTTAGGAGGATGACTCTAGCAGCCCAGGAAAATGAACACTGGAGGACTGTGGATTCTTGTCTCCATGGAAGGAAGTTTCTTCTGAAATCATCGAGGTCAGAGCTCTTGCTGTGGGATTCCTCAGCAAGGCTTTTGTGTAAGAAATAAGGGAGAAATGAGGAACTGATTCTGTAGCTCATTTTATACAAGTGTGATTTCTGTAAACTCTCACCAATACATCAAGAAACTGGGTCTTTATGGAGGTTGCACTAGTGCAACTCATTTAGACTAAAGTGTAAATGACTGACAAAGTCAACATGGATTTCTTGAGAGGAAGCCAGGGAAAGAGCACAAATTTTGAAAACACACCTGGGTTCCTCTCTTGGTATTGTCAGTTATCGGCTCTGGACCTTGGACAGTTAGCCACGATTCTTGTCTTTATTGTTCTCAATCCACACTTATTAAGGATCCATGTATGAGTCTGCATGGATGCTATTCACTGTGCACTTGAGGATCTCGGTCTGGTGGCAGAACCAGATATACACCCAAGTGATTAGCACACAACACGATGGACGCGTAATAGGGGCACGTGCACAGGGCTTTGGACTCATGAGATAGAAGTGACTAGTTCTTTATAACATGACTTCACAGTGGCTGGCCAGCCAATGGGAGGGCTCAGGGGGACCTAGTTATACCCCTGGGTGTAGAGTATCTGTGTCCAGGAGAACCAGTGGGCACCCCTTCACTTTGTCATCTCCGGTGACTTAAAGAAGTGATGGAAAGGGCTCCAGTGAAGGCTGAAGAGACTGTGGTTAGATAAGCAGGACTGATGGTCGAGCATTATACACCAGTATGGTCTTAGCAGTTGTTAAAATATTGGAATAGTTACTGCCCTGAGCCCCTGGGGTGCCCCTACACTCTGGTCCCCTCCCCAGTGACCCCCCAAACCTCCCCACGATCCAGCAGGTGAAGGGTTAACGCCTGGTACGGCAGGAGCGTCAGGAGCTGGTTCCAGTGTTGAATGGGGGCAATTCTGAATGGTCAGTGCCCCCCACAGGCTAGTAAATCTTTTGAATATCCCCCAGGACTTAAGGAAGAATTTACACTCTGGGAGAGGCTGTGGTGTCACATGGCTGGAGATCTTCAGAGAGAGGGGAGAAAGGTGGGGCACTGGCCTGAAAACCCTCTGGGAGCCCCCTTCTCCTTTTGGGGCTCCGTGGGTCCTGCACAACCCTGGCGGAGAGTGCCCGCGGGCCGGCCCTCAGGACAGCTGCCGGGGCCACAGACAAAGAGGGCGCCTCTTTGCGGCCGGGCAGCCCGCCATCCTCCTGAACGGGGACCCTTCGAGGCGCGGAAGCTGCAGGAGGCTCCATCAATCACAGAGCATTTCATTATACCTTGGACAACATCCATAATGGAATAAAATGTCAGTAAGTTTACTAGGGGAAAAATAGTAACTTCTCCATAGCCAGTTTGTTTTTTATTGATAGTAATTTCCAACGACATTCCAATATCTCCAAAGCCATCGTTAATAGCCTCACGGCGTGTCCATTCTGATTTGCAAATGAACAGATGCGGAGTCCCAGACAGTAATGCAGTGCCTGCATTTCGGCCGAAAGTAATAAATCCGCCTCAGAATGTGTCCCGGCGTCCCCCTCGGAAGTCCTTTCTTTTCCGCACATTCTCACCTCTGTCAGGGAGTTAGAAAAGCCATTCGTTATTTTTCCACAAAAAGGGGCTCACCTCCTCCTCACGGACAAAGCGGGGGCGTCTGCGTCTCAGGCCCTTACTACACACTGAGACGGGGCCAGCCAGGCGTGGGATTCCTCTCCAGACCGGTCAGTTCCATCAAATGGCCAGCTGGTACCTGGTCAGCCACGCCATGTTTTCCAAAGAACCCAAGCCTGCCTGCTTGAAACCGTTTCTTTCTCTGTTTTATTAATGTGTTAGTTATTCAGCTATTATTTACTGATCCATCCTCACACTGGGTCCAGGTTAGAGTGTAGGATCAGAGTGACAGTCGCCGTTACTCATTGGAACATCTGTTATGTGCCAAGCGTTGCTCTGTATAGAGGTACATCTGTTACCTCATTTAATTTAATCTTCCAACAGCCTCGTGATATAAGCGGTGCTATCACCATTTTAATGGTGAAGAGTTTGAGTTGCAGGGAAGTAAAGTCATTTTAAAAAGTTTTTTATTAATAATGATATATTAACGATAAAAACGATCACCACTGAGCACCGTTACATGCCAAGCCTTGCACTGGACATTTTTCCTGTGTCATCTCCTGGAATTCTCACAACCACCCATGAATTCCGTGGCACCATAGCCCCATTTTACAGATGAGGAAGCTGAAGCTCAGAGAGGGCAAGGTACACATGCCAGGTCACACAGCCAGATAGTGGTGGAGCTTAGATTTGAAACTAAGTCAGCCCGTTCCCAAAAGCTGTTTCCCCTCTGCTCCCCCAGAAACGTGGACGTGCCCGTCTCAGCCTTCCAGGGTCTTGAGCCCAGGCACCTTTAGAACCTTTTGGTTAATTTCCCATCAACTGTGATAAGTGTTTCACAACCCCTGAGCTTATGTTTTGGATGTTTAATTGAAAGATGTAATAGAATTTCTTCTTTGCTGAGCAGCACATCAGAAATTTCTCAAACATTAGTTTTCTTTTACTAAGTAGGCAGACTGAAGAGAACAGGCTGACTTGGGTGGAAGCTTTCTGCAGCAGTCCCTCCTGGTCTCGGTATCCTGAGACTTCCACAAAGAGAGAGAGAAGCTCGCAGGGCCTGGGGGTCTGGGCGTCCTGAGGAGAGGGCTGTAGCACACGCCTATGGACAGACACTGGGTGTGGCCACATGTGCGCTGATGGGCAGCTGGGCTGAAGGTGGCCTGGAGAGATTCATTGCCTGGAAGGGGGCGGGATCCTCTGGCAGACACTGAGAAGCTGACCGTTGCTCCCTCTGCAGCCCCAGTGTTCTCTAATCTGAGGTTTCCGCGTCTGTCAACCATTCCTGCCGTGGCGGAGAGTCCAGTGTCCCGCCATCTTGGTCATCTTCCTCTGCTTTGCCTTTCTTAGACTAGGGCCCTGGGAATTGCACGTTGGAGTGGTCCATAGGGCCATCCCCTCCTTGCATTTGGGGTCTCTGCCCCCACTCTTGGTCCTCAGAGGATGTCAGTATGGCTTTTAGGAGCTCTAACCCATGTTGACAAGGGGTGTGCATGCTGACATTGTGCCTTACCCTGTGAGTCCCAGGGGGTCTGTGTCCTCTGCCCTCAACGACCCTTAAGTCATGTTGCAGAGACAGGACACACAGGTATAAAAGATTTCTAATAGTAGCAACAGTTAATGATAAGGATTTGGGTGACAGCAAGTTTTCCAGATACAAAATATAAGAATCCAGAGGAAGGAGAGGCCGTCGTGGGCTGGAGTGGGCAGGAATATAAGCCATCAAGGACAGGCAGGAAGCAAAGCGTGGACATGAGGGAGGAGCAGGGACAGGTCCAAACGTGGGGCAGGAGAGCTTGGGCAGGGCGAGGCAGGTGGGGAGGGCATTTATCCGTTTGACAGTTGAGGAAACCGAGGCACAGAACACTGAAGTGATCTAGCTAAGGTCAGAGGTGGAATTCAGTGTGGCGTTCGCAGACGGAAAGATCCCTCCCTGAGTCGGGCCCCAGGAGTGCAGGTTGGAAGATCCACCCTCCCAACCGTGCAGTAGGCCGCCCTGCGCTCCTGCTCTGGGCCGGGTTCTTGGCAGGAATGACAGGCCTCACCTGCCCACAGGAAGTTCCCGGACTGGGAGACCAGGACGTTACTCCTTACCACAAAGCTGGTCAGGAGTCAGCAGGAAGTCGGGAGTCCTTGTTACCTCCCAGAGACGACCTAATTTCCCGAGGCTGCGGTGTTCCGCGCAGGTGCCCTTGCAGACATCCCGGAGACGAGCGCAGACGTTTTCGGGGAGACGAGCAACATCTTTATCCCGAGCACCCGATCCAGACCCCGGCACAGCTATCGTGGGTGTGCGTCACGGCTTGGGACGATGTGATGGCATGTTTGCAAACTCCCAATGCGCTGTTCCTTCAAAACGCTGTGACGCACGTGACATTCACACGCTTAATGCACCTGCTTTGGCCTCGAGTTCTCCGGGCTCTTCCGTGCATTTCTGGGAGGCATCTTCCTCCCCGCCTCGGAGTGACAGGGCAGGGCTGTCAGACTCCCAGTGACGTGGGCATGGTTGGGTCAGCACTGCCACTGCTTCGTAGAGTCATGTCCCCCATTGTCCTCTTCCAGGGCTGTGCCAGAGATGCCTGGACTGGCGGGGTCTCAGTGGTCCCTTGGCCCTATCAGTTCCCACACAGGACAGCTCTCTTACCTGATAACAGACACTGCTTACA
Organism: Tapirus indicus; assembly: GCA_031878705.1. Lineage (NCBI taxonomy): Eukaryota > Metazoa > Chordata > Mammalia > Perissodactyla > Tapiridae > Tapirus > Tapirus indicus. Next base: position 12,762,111 of record CM062932.1, read on the forward strand.
CACCTCCAGCGATGCGGGCTTACTCCCTCCGGGGTGGCAGATTTTTGTCTAGAAGTAGCTTTCCCGGTTTGCAAGATCTTCTTTATGTTAGCTAAAATCAGACTTTCCGTAACTAATTTCTCCGCTCTGGATCACAAGGACGCGACAGAACCTGCCTGTCAGGACATTTGTGGAGGCAGGGAGGCCTCTCTGAGCCTAGGAGGGGAAAAGATGGAGAGGAGGGGGCCAGGGGAGGCAGTTCAACCAGCCGGACTTGGTGAGTTGAGGGGGGGGAAGAAAGTGGTATTCAGGCCGACGCCAGGCTCCTGGCACGGTGTCTCGAGGGACAGAGGGCCATTTAACTAAGAAAAGGGGCAGGAAGGAAACAAGGTGGAAGTGTCCAGAAGCACTACCGGGAAGGCTGAACTGCAGCCTCCTCCCCTGGGCTTCTCTGAGAGGTGCCTTGGCCAGGAAGGGTGGGCCCATGATTAGCCGCACCCCCCCCCACCGGGCCTCTGAATCTTGGCTGTGCTTCCCCGCCTGCAGGCACCTATGTTGGATGCTTCAGTGACGATGGCCAAGAGAGGACTCTGAAGGGGGCTGTGTTTTATGACCTGAGAAAGATGACCGTCCCCCACTGCCAGGATGCATGTGCTGAGCGGTAAGTGTGGGGCCCCAGGGCGTCGGCTCCACTGGAAATAAGGTCTAGAGCCAGCCCCGGAACAGGGTGATGCTTTGGCTGCCACTGGCCGTCGTAATGTCATTAGAGCTAGATTGATGAGATCCCAGTTGTCCAGAGCAAAGCGAGTTCAGTGATGAGATGGCGTGGGGTTGTGTAAAGGGCCTGGGCTTGATGTCTAGAGACCGGGCTTCTAGTCCAGCTGTGACTTTACTGAGCCCTTTTCCTTCCCTGGGCCTCAGTTTACTCGTATGTTTAAGATAAAATAAAGAGCTTTAACCCGGATTTCTCTAAGGATATTTCTAGTTTTGTCAGAAACGTTTACTTCTATCTTGTGTTTATAACAAGATGCGCTTTTCTGAAACTGCCAGCTCACCCAGTAGTTACTGGACACTAGTACATGTCAGGGAACGGTCCCTGCCGTCGAGGCACTCATGGCTCGCCGTGTGTGTGCACGCTCGCACACAGGAGACGGGTAGAACAGAATCGGCAGAGGAGACTCGATTTATTTCTTATCACATTAGATTCTTTCACCTTTATTGTGTCATATAAATCCTCACCACCTTCTTCTAGGTAGCAGTGGATTATGCCCATTTTATAGATGACAAAACTGAGGCTGGAGAAGGAAAGGACAGGGTCCCTGCTCAGGTGTGCTTTCCAGTCTAGATAAAGCTAAAACAGAGACTGACACCATCTCATTTTATTGTCCTAACAGTTAAGGAAACTGAGACTCAGAGGTAGAAAGTGATGTTCAGGGTCACACAGCTAGCAAGGGGCCAAACGAGGATTAGAAGCTTGTATTTGGGTGTGCAATCTGGGTTTTTTATGCCTAGGTCCACTGAGATGGGAGTTTGAAAATGTTCGCCTCTTTCCATAGTTAAAATCCTGTGTGGTACGTTGTAGGTGCCATTGGCCGTCTGTCTTTACCTACAGTGTTAGGACTGGTACAAGGAGGTGGAGAACTGTCTGGGGGAGGAGGGCCTGCAACAGGCCTGTTTGTAGCACGTGGCCGGCACCTGGGACCAGGAATGCTGGAGCCGGCTCATCCTGATGTGCGAGGGCAAACATAAATTTTTAGAAATGTTGCAAGCATGTTACTAAACTGTTGGTAGCTTGAAATCATCGATGATGGGAGCATTTACACCACAGAAATTGACAAATGCCACAGATTAGGGTTCCTTCCTCCTGTATTGAAGACCAGGTTACCAGCACACCACTGCTTTAGACCCGCTATAACCTCTCACCAGGGTGGCACCTTACAGGACCAAGCTCAGGGCTGACGGGAGGGACCAATGGGGCTGATTAAATGAGATTATCACAGAGGAAAGACTGTTCTCTAAACTTGGCCAGATGACCCTCACGTCCGGCTGAAGACTGACCCCTAAGGCCAGCCACGTGCTGATGGCCATGGCCCCTCCTTGCCCAGACCTGCCCTCAGCGTCAAGCCTGGCCCCTGTCCTGGCCCCAGACCCAGCTGCCATTCCTTGGTCCAGACTTCAGTACAGTTGGGACCCCAGCCCTGGCTCTGGGCCGAGGTCGGGACTCACCCCAGGCACCTCTCCCTGCAGGTCCTACGTCTATGCAGGCTTGGAGGCCGGGGCCGAATGCTACTGCGGGAACCGCCTCCCGGCCATGAGCGTCGGGCCGGAGGAGTGTAACCACGAGTGCAAGGGGGAGAAGGGCTCGGTGTGCGGCGGCGTGGGCCGGCTCTCCGTGTACCACGTGGAGGAGCTGCAGCCGGGCTCCAGGAGGCGTGAGTGTGCCGGCCTCTCCCTGAGCTGTCTGTCCCCTGCTCTCTGACTGCCCCTCGTCCACAGTCCCTCGTCCAAACGACGTGGGACAGAACCTGTGCCCTCCCTTCCTTATCACCTTCACTGGGCAGGCTCGTGGCGGGGGGCGTGGTTAGCGTCCGCCAAAAATGACTTGAGTTCATGACTGAGGGCGTCTTTCCTGGTCTCCTGCAGGAGAGAGAAATTGATCAGGAAATAGAGCCTAGGCCTGGGTAGGTCTCAGACATGCTGTGTGGCCTCGGGCAGCCTGCTTTCCCTCTCTGGGTTCCCGTTTATTTTGTAAAGTACAGATGAAGATCTAGATTTCTAGCAATGGGGCGGACAAGATAATCTGAAAGTTTCCTAACAATAAAACATCTAGAAATGCTGGATAAAATTGCACAAACATTATTTTAAATGCACAGCTGAACTAGCAAGAAATTAAGGAAATCCCTGGCTCCAGAAATGAAGAGGGAACTGAGAATCCCCGTGGTGAGATCAGAGTGGGAGAAGATGCTGTGTAGCTTTGGTCTCTGCAGAGAGAAGTTGCTGGTCTCGATGGCCACACAGCTCAGGTTTCAGTGTCCAAGTAGCGCAGAAAAGAGGCTGCAGGCCTGTCAGAGTAGGGAATTGAAACCTCTGCATAAAGTGAGATTCAATTCCACTGAAGTATAAATCAATAAAATTTTAGCTTTAAGAAAAATACCACCTCAGTTTAGGGAGATAGAAAGAAAACTTGTCTGTTTTGAACTGAGCTTCAGGTGAAAAGAAATCTTCCTAAGAATTTGTAGTTGCAGTCCTGCGTTTGTGTGAGTTTTGAGGTTCAAATTTATACTGTCTGCCTGGTCCCAAAAGCTCCAACAGGAAAATCAGCTCTGGGCCATCTGGAGGTGCTGGCAGAAGCAAATGGAAAATCTCTCGTGAGAGCTGTGCCACCAACCCAGGTGTAAAGAGTTCCCATAGATAAATTCTCACAGAAGACAAGCTTACAGTTCAAAATTACAGAAGGAAGTAATCAGCCATGAGGGAGAGTAAGCTGATGCATCCGACAGCAAGATTGAACCCTCAAGAATTTCAACTAAAAGTGCTTTCAAACAGAGACAACAATTGAGGGGCCCAACTAGGTGCATTTGAAACTTGGGTTTGTCCTCATTGCAAGATGCTGAGCCCCAGATCCACTCTGATTATAAAAGGCTCCTTTAGAAAATAATATGGTTGTGGACATTGGCACATGTCGGGGGCCATCCTTTTTGTGACTGGGGGGGGGGCTGGGCTGGCAAGAAGTCAGAGCATGGGAGACTTCCTCCCACCACTGGCAAAGATGGGACAGCAGATGATGGAGGCTCAACCCAGTGTCTAGGCACATCGACTCAGGACACAGTTGCCTCTGGCCATGGTCCTAGTAACAGGGCCTCAGGAGAGCTGATGGGTTAGTTCAAGAACAGGACAGAGCTCAGAGAAAGAGGTGTCAGGTCAGAAGCTAAGACTGCAGAGGGGTTTCTGGGAGAGCTCTCCTAGCAACGAATGAGTTTGCCAAGCAGTACAGAAGCCCAGTTATGAGAACCATGGGTGAACTTAAAAGCCAACTCTGGCCACTGTCTGTGGGGTCAGAGTGATGGGGAAAGTGGCTCAGTGCTCAGACCCGGCCAGCAGAGGTGGCTTAGGTGTTTCTTGTATTCAGACAGGATGTGTCTGGGAACAAGGGCTCCAGAAGGGGGAACGGGGCAGGGGTGGAGGCCCTGAGCGCACACTCCGTGGATTCACTAATGAGACCATTAACTCAACAGATCCTCATTGACATCCACTCTGTGCCAGGCCGTGTCCTGGCACGGGGGGTTGCCGTGGTTCATGGATATATCAAGTCCTGCCCTGTCACCTGAGCATCCAGACAGGCTTCCTGCAGACCACACTGCTCCAGGCTGGCTTTGAACATTAGCCCCCCTGACCCTTCACCCCTGCCCCCAGCAGGGCCAGGTCCGTAAGTGGGCTCTGGGCTGCCCTGCCCACTCCTCCTGCCTGCTCAGCCGCTGACTCTTAGAGATAATTGTTGTGCTTCAGGTTGCCCATTGGTTGAGGGTCAGATAGCCCAATCATTCAAGCCAGCCTCGGACCTTGAGTCAGCTGGACCTGATGTCGTGGCTCCTGTTGAAAATGATGTAATGGCTGCCCCTTCTGGCAGGCTGTGGAGCCCATGCTATTGACCTTTGCCTGCACACTGCCTTCTCAAGGGGATGAGCTGACGGGATGTCTGTCAAGAGGTGACCAGGTGACCACCCATGTTAAATTTCAGCTTCTCACTAGTAGGGAGCACCCACAAGGAGTAAGACCCAGGAACGTGCTCCCAGGTTGGGATCAGAGGTGGGTGCTGAGCGGTTCATCAGTGGCTTCACCTTGGAGGTACCCTTCTGCCCTCTGTTGGACGCTCACGTGAGGAGCGAGGGAGAGGGTGTGGAATAGACTGCACTAGATGGCAGCCTCTTCCCCGGCAGTGTCGTCAGGGAGGTGTAGAGACAGCTGGTGCTGCCACCCCTAGCAGCTCTCACTTTGTACCCTGTCGCAGTTCATGCTGCTCCCTCACGTGCCCTGTTGCTTCACTTCATTCATTCGTCGGCACTTACTGGGCACCCGCGTGTGTCAGGGTCAGGGCTGGGTGTGGGGGGCACGACAGTGACCCAGATGCAGCCTCTCCCCAGGACCCCCAGGTACCTCCCTGCGGCCTGGGACTCACTGGGGTGCTGGTCACCACACTCTCCCTGTGTCTTGCCTGTCCTGGTCAGCCTTCCCCGCCACGTGCCCCAGAGCCTGTCTGCAGCTGGCTGAGGACTACAGCCCAGTCCATCTTGATATTTTGTTCTCTTGGGGCCCATTCATGCCACAGGAGCCCAGTACAAGCCATCACCCCAGTCCTTACACCAAAAGCCAGGGCAGACAGGTGGTCGTGGGAGACGCAGCCCCATTAGGGGCTGGCACATGGGTGCGTGTTGCTCCTCAAAACAACTCTAGCTGCCGGGTGTGATGTGGGTGAGGAAACGGAGAGTCTCTGAGTCCATGACACACCCAAGTTTCAGAGTGAGTTACTGGCAGTGCCAGGACTTGACCCCAAGCCATTAGGATGCTCATTCTGGACTGCATGCCCTAATAGGTCTGTGTCCTGATGTTCAGACCACTGGTGCCGTGGTGCACAGATGGGCTTCTAGACTCAGGGCTTGGTCTAGCTTTGCAGTTTTGCATGCAAGAGCCCTCTGCCATGGTGCTGGCTGGTGAGAGAGTTTCTGTTGCTGGTCAAGAGGTGTGGCGGGCAGAGAGAGCTGAGAGAGACGCTGAGCCCCAGGGGATGCTGTGTTAAAAGGAATATGGGATGTGAATCAAGATGCCATCTAGAGAAACTCTGATGAGTCTGGAAGAAATACGAGCAGTTGGTGCTGGAACATTCCAGAAGGTTTGTTCACTACCAAGGAAGCCAACTCCGGAGCTGGACTTTTCCACCAGAAGGTCTGGAGAATAACTTGGCAGGAGGCTTCGTTTGTAACACGGGCTTGAGGAGTATTCCTAGAATTTGGGTAGGAGTTCAAGATCAGAGAGAAAGCAAAGCAGTGATGTGACTCAAGGGCACAGTGAGAGGGAACATGGCAGGATTTCAGATTTCCAAATCTACTTTTCTTTTCATGCATATGTGGGGAGGACATGGAATTTTCCAGAAGATCAGCCTCTCAGGTCACCAAGTGCAGAATCTGGCACATAATAGATGCATAATCCAGATTTATTGGAGGAAGGAAGGAAGGATGGATAGGTGATTGGATACTGTCCCCTGGGAGCTGGCAGGAGAAGCGAGATCTGAGCTGAACAGTTTCAGCCAGGTGGCCTCTTGTTGGTGACCCTGGGTGACCAAGATTCTGGTGCCTGGCTTCTCTCGGGAGCTTGGCTTCACCACACCCCATCCAGGGCAGTTTGCCCTCTCTGATTTGAAATCTGCCCCTCTTGAGTATATTCACACCTGTTTCGGGATCTGAAGCCACCTTTTTCCCTTGTGATGGGCACCAGCAACCGTGGACACCATTTCTCACCAGAAACCCACTTCCTTCCCCGCAGGGAGCACCGTCACTTACCGAGGGTGCTTCAGACTGCCGGAGAACGTCACGCACGCCTTTCCTGACTCCCTGATACAGGCCAACGTGACAGTGGAGACGTGCTCGGGATTTTGTTCCCAGAAGGTAAGACCAATTATAATTTCACAACCCTGTTCTTTAACAATCCACCGTGTGCAGTGGTCTCAGGGAGGGGGCAGGTACCCGTGCTGGGCTGCAGATGTCCACTCTTAGAGCTCGGGCGGGAGCTGGGGAGAGAGGTGCGACATCACCGACGGTGCCGGCAGGGAGCCCGTCGCAAACGCTGGTGATCCAAGGCCGGGTGGGGAATTGTCAGCGAAGGTTGTAAAGCTGAAAGGATCGTGTCTTTCCCGCCGTGCGCTCTTGGCACGAGTGTCAGATGTTAAATTGACTTGGTTTGGAAGGAGGAAGACGCTGGCTCGGGACTTGGGGAGAGCTGATGGATTTTTTGTTATTTGCACTGACAGTGTTGGGCCGTGAATCTGACTTTAGGGGCTGTAGTCACATGTGCCCCTCGGATTCAGCCTGCGCGGAGGAGTGGAGCGTGACTCTGTGTAAGGGCTGGGCTGGGCACCAAAGGCCACTGTCCCTGCGCGTTAGCTCTGGCATGAGAAAAGTTGGTCAAGCTGACCCCCTTTGGCATGGGGCTTGCCAAAAGCAGGCCCAGGGGAGTGTCAGGTGAGCCTGGTGAGACCCAGCAGATGTCCAAAGAGCACTGAGCTCTGGGGCTGGAGTCCAGTGGTCTCCAGACTGGGCTGGCTGCTGTGGCCCTAGAGATGGCCTGAGGTGTCAGTAGGCTGTGCTGGGGTTCAGTAGTCTTCATGGGACTGTGACACCTGGCAGTGTAGCAGAGTGGGGCTAGGAGAGAGGAGAGCCTTGGTGATAATGAGGAGGATGATGGTTATCAGCAGTAGCTAACGTGTATTGACCATTTATTCCATGCCGGGTACTGTTCCAAGTACTTTACGTGTGTTAGCCCATTTAATCCTCGTAACAACCCTTCAGGGTAGGTGCTGTGATTATCTGCATTTTGCAGGTAAGGAAACTGAGGCAGAGAGAGCTTGAGCATTCTGCCCGAGGTCACACAGCCAATAAGTGGTGGAGCCAGGATTTGAACCCAGTCTAGGTCCAGTCTGCTGGTGTGGCGAAAGGTGCAGGAAGTGGGCTTAGTGAAAGCAGATGTGGTTGGATATAAAGGAGCACACCCTCCCCTGTGCCCCCCACCCACCCTGGGAGCTGCCTACCCTCTGCTTCCATGTTCTTATCCCTCTTGAGATGCTTCCCTCGGAGGTGGGTGGAGACAGAGCCTTTCATACGCTCTTTCCTCTTGCACAAGTGCAGCCTTTGAAGTGACTCTTGCATCTCCAGCATTTCCAAAGCCACTGCCAAGGATGCTTGGACGTCAGGGCTCACGAGACACAGTGCAGCTAGCCGAGAAGACAGTTTGTTGATTTGCAGACATCTGGCCTGGGGACCCCTTCTTCCCCTCTCCCCCGGTAGGAGCAGAGCTGTGGGCAAAGGCAGCGGGGACACCTGCTCCCGCGCAAGGAAACGAGCCGCTCTCTCAGGCTTCCTTCCCACCTGCAGTTCAGAGCGGTTCCCTGGAGAGCCCCCCACTGCAATCAGAGGAACTCAGCTGGTCCAGACCAGGCTGAAGGCGGGCCCCCTTGGTCAACAAACTTGGGGGTGTCATCCTGTGTGCTGGGGGCCCTCCCACTGGTGATCTGCTTGAATCCTCCCAGCGCTCCGTGAGGGGAGGTCTCTGCTCCCTGCTCGCCGTGAGAGCCGGTGCAGGTCCGCAGCAGTGAGCGCATTCACACGCGGGCGCAGAGGGAGCGGCCGGCTGTGCGGCCCACTCTTGACGCCACCCAGGGTGCTTTTTATGCTGCTGCCTCTCGGTGTGACACCAGGGGCAAGGGGACAGGCCGGTGAGCGTGTGAGGAGGAGGCAGGAGAGATGAGAAGAAACGAGCAAGAGGAGAGGGAACAGGCAGCATGTGACGGCTGTGTGTCCTTAGGGTGTTAAATTACTTTTTAATAGGTAATGTGCTGGCATGGAACACAATAAAGAGACACCAAAGGGTGGAGGGGGAAGTCTTCCTCTCATGAGCCTCACCTACCCAGTGTCCTTCCTTGGAGGTAGCTGAAGGTCCTGACTTCCTGCGTCCACTTTCAGATTTTGGGAATATTCAAGCCGTGGTTTGGTTACAAAATCGTGATTCCTTAACAAACCCCACAGATGGTACCGAGCTGCACACACCACCCTGCCCTGTACTCTTTTCCCTGAACAATCTGTCCTGGAGATTGCTTCATATCGGCACAGAAAGCGCCTTCCCATTCTTTTATTCCATTGTGCGGATGTCCTATAATTTATTTAACCAATCCCCTGCTGTTAAGCATTTAGGTTGTTTCCAGTCTTTTGCTTTGACAAACAAGACTGCAATGGCTATCCTGATAGGTGGGTCGTTTTGCGTCCGCGGATCTGTAAGATAAGATTCCTGGGACATGCTGGGTCAAAGGCTGTGTGTGTTCGTCATGTTGGTAAATGGCCGTATTGCCCTTGGTCAAGGTTATAGGAATCTTACACCCCTGCCAGCGATGCCTGAGGGGGAACAAGGCACCCTTGTGACTCTTCTTTTGGGGAGGGTGGCTTCAAAGCAGCATCCGAGATAGATGCCCCAGTATTCTTGGGGTGCCTCCTCTTGGGCAGGCCACGGGGGCCCAGAAAATTCTGCCTTGTGGTTACAGACACAGATTTCAAAGATGTAAAACTCTTCAACATCTATTTTCAGCCTTCCTTCCTATTTACTGGCGCAAATCCAGGTTGCTGCAATTTTGCACTGGAGCCTGTGCCAAAAGATAGCTGCAGACTCTTGGTATCTTACACCATTTTGCACCTTAGCATCTTGTGTCTCCTTTCACAACATATTTCAAGGACAAGCTACCTGCTCAGCTCTGGCCAGTGGTGCTGTGAATTGTCCAGGTCAGCAAGGATGAGAGGGTGTCCAGGGCTCTCAGAAATGGCTTTTGCTCTCAGGACACACGGGCGGGGAAATCTGTGCTGAGGCCTGTTTGTGATCCAGCCTCCCCTGTATTGTCGGATGGGGCTGGGAGGATGGGCATTTCCTCCAGTCCCATTGTTTAGATGCATAGAATTTTGCAGCTGTGAGGAGCAGAGTCATCATTTCCAGCTTTAAAGTTGAAAGCGGGTCTTAGCAGGACACATTTGGTGGGATGTGGCCAAACACATGTGCTGACACCTACAGGGGTGCCTGCAGAGCCCAGCTATGGGGGAGACCGGGCCCCACTGATGGGTAGGGCTCACAGCTGGGGAGGGACTAAGACAGGAGCTGGGCACCTCTGACCCTCAGTGGAGTAAGGTCAGTGCCTAATGGGGATGAAGGAGGCTGGGAGGGAGGCTTAGGGAGGAGGCCTGCGACTTTTTGGGAGGGTTGGAGCTGGAGGATGGGGGGCAGCGTCAACAGGCAGATGAGGGGCATGGGGAGCACATCACAAGACTAGGCAACTGCTGAGCAGGAACGAGGTGGTGGGCAAGCAGCCCGGCTTGCCCGGAATGGAAGTCCACATGGTGTGGCTGGAAGGCAGGTTGGGACAAATTGCAGTGGGCCTTGGATGCTTCCCTCAAAGCCCAGACGTTTCTCGGTGGGTGACAGGGAGCTGCTGACGGTGTGGCAGGGAGGGGTCAGGACGCCTGGTGCGGTGCTTCATAGCTGTAGGTAGGATGCCCTGGAGGGGTGTGTCCTCTGTGGATCCTCTTTGGGAGGTAGCAGTCCTCAGGGCCACCCTCAGAGATGCTTTGGCAAAACTGCCCGGTTGACCTGTGACCTGGCTCTGGAGGGAGAGATTCCAGGTCGGGCAGAGATGATGCCCCAGATGTCACGCGTCCAAGGAAAACCACCATCTACCCAACAGAGTGAGCCTTTGGTTGCCAGCTGTCCGTCCATCCTCTCTCGTCTCACCCTGTGGATGGATGTTGCTGTGGCTTGGACGCACCCGTCTGCCCGGCCGCCAGCAGCTCTCAGCTCTGCGGTTTCCTGGTGGGGGCTTTCCCAGGACTCTGATTTCACTCTGGAGCAGGGTTTCTCAACCTTGCAACTATTGACATCTCGGGCCGGATAAATCTTTGTTTTAGGATCTGTTTGTGCGTTGTAGCATATTTAGCAGCATCCCCAGCCTTTCCCCATTACATGCCAATAGTACCTCCCCCCTCAGTCGTGACGACCCAGACTGTCTCCAAACAGGGCCAGATGTCCCCTGCAGGACAAAATTGCCTCACTCCCAGTGGAGAACCACTGCCCTAGAGGGCCTGCTTGAATGTGTCAGCTCAGCAGTGCCCAGGCATGGCCCACATTCCCCACGGGTCTGAATCCTGGTGAACAATTGTCTTTTCCAACTATTTGATCGGGATGAAGAAGCAAATTCTGCCTCCGGCGCTGAGGTCTGGTGGATGCGAGATCAGCTGGAAGTTCAGCTGAGCCAGGCCCGCGGAGCCCAGGGACCTCTTTGCAGGAATGATTTTCTCTCTCTCCTCTCCTGGACGTTGAGGGTGGGTGAAAGAGATGAATTCGGGGATGTCTGGCTCTACTTTTCTGTCTGAAGTGCCAAGCACTTTCTCTCTGGAAAGGCCAGGGGCACTGAGGCTGAGGGCTGTCCCAGTGGCAGCTTCCTCTCATCCTAATTTGGCAGAGAGACAACCTTGAATGTCCTGTGATGGTTACATTGCACCACAGCCGTACAGTGGACTATAATACAGCCATTGGAAATGTTTTCAGCGACTTTTATGATGGAAAGTGCTCACAGCAAAATGTTAAATGGGGCAGAACTAAATCTGAGGGTGGGGGTGGGGGCTTCATTAGGGCTGGCTGGGCAGTGGGGCCGGGAGCAGCAGATGTGAGAAGTGGGGCTTGAAAGTGGAAAAAGAGAGGGAGCCCTCCCTGCAGTGCCCCAATTTTGAGCACCATCCGAGGTTCATTTGTGACCCCAGATGAAAATCTCTTCTGTTTTTTGCTAGTTAGTTAAAATGGATTTAGGGAGCTCCAGGAGTGTAGTTTGACAGAAAAAGAACATTTGGGGCAATATCAGCATCTTAATGATCTGACTCTCTGCCAGCAAGAGGGACTTGACCAATGTAATGTGTTTTTAAACACTGTAAAATGATCTTGTCTAATTCCCCATGATGGTATTGGAGATGGAAGGAAACCTGCTCGTTCTCAGTACTCGAGACCCCATCAGCTCCTTCATTTGGGCAGAAGGTGAGAACAAGCAGAAGGGGAGCTTAGATATTTGCATTGCCACCAGTTCGGATCTGAGGTAGTTAATTTTGAGGCCCGATATTGTGAGCAGGCAGATAGACCTTTTGTGGGAGGGTGCATTCCCGCAACGGGGCTGATGAGTGAAACCCAACGCCGTCTGCAAATCGGTTCCGAACGCGTGAAGCTTCACCAGCTCTTATGCCTTGTGATCCGAGATTTGTTCTCCCAGCAGCTGCTAATGGTTGTACTGAGAAAGGAATCGGAGGAGAGGACGAAGGAGGAAGAGAGGGTTACCCTTTCTGCTTGCCCTCCTTTATCCTCTTCTGGGCAATAGTAATCACCTGGATGTTTTCCCATAGACATTTCTTCTAAGGTTTCTCTTTGGCCATTTACTGGTGGCGCTAACCCAGCCGCCTGTGAAATGGATGTGTGTGCATTAGTGTGGTGCCCGCCTGTTCTCTGCTGGGTGGCTGCTCCGGCTAAATCCACCGGGATCCCCATAGATGCAGTTGATCCTGGGTGGACTCTTGCCTCCATGGGGCATGCAGATTCATGTCTTTGCCAAGTGGGTCTGTAAGAGTCTGGCTTTTGTGAATTACTGTCTTGATATTAAGAATTTTTCCCTTTGCCAAAATGCTGTGCAGTCATATAGATGACTGGTGGCGCGGTTTTGGATTTCTCATAAAAATTCTGTAGTCAGTCTGTCGATGTTATACTGCGTATGTGTCTTTAAAGAACATTTATTGTTTGGGGGGTTAGTTACAAAGGTCATGCATATCTATTTTAGAAACCTTTGAAAATTTGGAAATGCAAAAATAAAATGAAAACTCAACTGTAACTTTACCAGAGAAAACAACTAGTAACGTTTTACACCCTTTTGGTCTTTTATTCTAGGTGTATGTATATGGAAATTGTTTTTAAAAAATGGAATCTTTCCTTCCATTTGTTCCCTTTTCTCATCTAATGCATCGTGAACTTTCCTCTGGCCATGCTGTGCCCTTCGTGGCTACTAGGCATTGCATCCTCTACTGGGGGACATTTAGGCAGTTTCTGGGGTTTTTCTTTGCTATTATCAACAGTGCTGCCGTGAGCATCCTTGAAGGTAAACCTTTGAGCGTGTTCGTCTTTATTTCCTTGGACTATGTGACCAGATATGGAATTGCTGGGGCAAAGGATATGTACATTTCGTGTGTGCACTTTTGAGACTTCTGGTTCATTGTGAGAAGTGAGGCACCTAGCCTTACTAGCCTTCTGAGGGTGGGAGACAGACGGCTGTGGAGTCACAGTGATGGGGTACGCACCCCCGCTCTGCCGCTTTCTCGTCTTGTGATCCCGGCCCTGAGCCTCGGTGTCCTCATCTGCCGGATGGGGTCGGTGGAGATGGAAATGTCTCACCGACGCTGAGGAGGACTCGGTGACTTTGGGGACATGAAAGAGCTTTGTGACTTGGGTGTCTCTTGAGTAGCCAGCATTCCAGATGATGGTTATGATAATCATCATTAGTCAGCTTCCCCTGGTTCCTTTGCTGTGCGTGCGATGTTTGAGAAACTGCCTAAGATGAGGGGCTGGTCCTCTCTCAGGTCGGCAGAAGTCCAGGCCCTTTTGGATCCCGAGGGTTTGGTGGTTCTGAGCCATGCAGTGTTTCGTGGACTCTTCTTTCCAGTGCGTGTTTGGCTTCGACGGGGAGGGTGCTGCGTGGGGCTGGGTTAGTGGGTCTGCTGTGTGGGGGCTCCCGTCTTCAGAGAGCCATCGCCCAAGGGACATCCCATAGGGCCTCCTGGAGACATGCTAACGTTTGCCCCAAACAATCTTGAGGCAGCCCCTTTGAGGCTGGACACCTGGAAGGGGGCTAGAGTGGAGAAGAGTAGACGTGGAGGGAAGACCCAAAGCCCCTGCCCCCACCGCATGCTCTGAGCCTCACCCGGACTCAGACCAGCCAAGAGGCTGAGTGTCTGCTCTCTGACAGGCACGTCGTGAGTATTTCATCCCATCCACAAATCCCCCTTCCAGATGGAGACAAGACTCTGTCCATCTAAACTGAAACCCACACCTGCTGACTCCAGCCCTTAATCATTAAGCCGCGCCCCTTTTCCAGATGAGGAAACCAAAGCTCAGAGATGCTCAGGAGCTTGTTGGCAGCTTGTAGCCTGACGACGAGCCCTGGGCTGGTTCCACTTCCCTGTAGCTGCCTCTCCCAACCACACAGCCCCCCACTCTACAGTCAGACGTGGGGGCCATCAGGTCGGAGGGAAACATGCTCTTGTTACAGGATCCATGGACGGGTTTTCACTCAACGTGACATCTGCCCGAAAGCAAAAGTCAACCCCTTTATCCCTCATCTCTGCAGCCACCTATGTGGCCATCTTCTTTCCTTTTTGTGTCTTGAATGTCCAGATCTGCCTCTGGAGTGAAGGGAACTGCCCTGGAGGCAAGAGACTGGTCGGAGCTAGCCTCCCTGCTGGTTCGCAGATTTCACTGAAAATCCACTGCTTTCATGTGTTTGCCTCCGAGGAGTTGAGTGTGGTGTCTGGCAAAGCCCTGGACTGGGAGTCCAGAAGGCTGGCTTCTTTTCCCTCACCCTGATGGTCTGAGATCTCGGGTTGCTTGCCACCTCCCTCTGAGCCTCAGTTTCCCCTTCTGAAATCTGAAGTTCTGATCTCCGAAATTTCTGTAATTCTGTATAATACTGGAGATCCCAAGGAAGGTGCTCAAGAGGAATGAAGATGGAGGAGATGAGACCCGGATGGGCTGGTTTGTTAGAGGAGTCCTCCTTCGAGCCTCACTCCTTGCCTGTTGGAATGTCCGTTTCTTGACCCCTTGGTCGCGACCAAGCCTTTGCACGTGGATCCCCACCACCCGGAGCGCCCAGCCCTTGCTGCATTGTGAGCTGGCCCCACACTGAATGCCTGCTGCACTGCAGGCCCAACTCCAGCCCCCACCTGAGCCTCTCTTGGACACCCAGGCTCCAGCTGTAGATGAAGGACCCGGATTAGGATATGTATCCACCTGCCCTCGGACACAGGCTGAGCCAGCTCCCTCGTTAGCCCCTCATCTATTTGATTGAAACAGTCCTTCACCTGTGTTCTTGCTTTGTCTTTCTGCCTTGGCTTTCTCTGATCATTTTCTCCTCTTTCTCTCTTTCTCACTGAAGCTTGGGGTGGGGGTGGGGGGAGCGGGGAGGTTGGCAGAGAGGTAAGATTCATCAATATTTAATTTTTATGGAAACCGTGTCCTAGAAATCCCCAAGGGTCTGAAAATTGTTCTGTGTTTTCAGAATCCAGTGATGTCGCTGAAGTGGTTATGTTGTAAATAAAACCACATTACTGTCTACAGCTTTCCTGTCGCTCTGCAAACACCCGGAAACTTGACAGTTTAATCCACTCAAGGAAGCAGAAAGGTTCAGGTCACTGGTGGTGGCAGCCTGTCCGGAGTCCTGGGGTAGAGGGTGGTGCAGCGTCAGCATCAGCAGTGCCGGTGCCGCCGGGGAGGGAGACAGAGCCCGCCCTGAGCAGAGTTGCCATTGCTGGTGAAATTTCCTTCTCTGAACAGGAATCCCGGGAGAGCAGAGCCCCTGGGGGTCCTGATGTTGGGGAGGGATTTCTTAAATGTAGCAGGCTTTCTTCTCCTCCCTCATGGCTGGGGTGCAAATGACCAACAGAAGGCTCATGCCCAAGTCCATTGCCAACAACTTTGGGGGTAGCTGGGATCTGGAAAGGACATTCATTCGTTCATCCATCAAACATTCATTCAGCATCCACCATGTTCTAGACACTGTTCCAGGGTCTGAGAATGCAGCAAACACACCAGACACGCAAAAATCCCTGCTTGTGTGCTCATGGGTAGAGGCAGACAATAAACCAGGCGAATAAGCAAAATAGTACGTTAAATGGTGACACTTGCTGTGGAGAAAAACGGAGCAGGAACCTTAGGAGTTTACCCACGAGGAGTGAAAATATTTATTCCCTGAAGAAAGTCTTGTGCAAGAATGTATGTAGCGTCTTTATTCGTGATAAACACCGGAAACAGCCCAGGTGTCCATCAAGTGAATGCATCCACAAACTGGTACATCCACACACGGAATACTACTCAGCGATAAAAAGGAGCAATCGACTGACACATAAAACAACACAGGTGGGTTTACGAAATGTTTTTCTGAATGAAAGAAGCCAGACACAAGAATATGCACTGGGTGGTTCTATTTATAGGATGTTCTAGAACAAACAAAACTAACCGGAGGTGATAGAAATCAGAACAGCAGTGCGTGGGGAAGGAGGGTGACTGGGAAGGGGCTGAGGAAGCTCTGGGGTGAGGGAAACGCTGTGCCTTGACATGCCGTCACAGAACCGACTGAGGGTCAGCATTTCTTCGCGGTAGGTTACACCTCAGTGAAACAAAATTAGGAAGCACAGCAAGGGACAGGATATATCGGTGAAGGTGGGAGGGATGTTGCAACTTGACATGGGGTGGCCAGAGAAGGCCTCAGGGAGAAGACGACTTGAAGAAAGTGAGGGAGAAAGCCATGAGGGTGTCTGGGGGGAGAACATTCCAGACAGAGGGAACTGCAAGTACAAAGGCCCTGAGGTGGGAGTGTGACTACAGTGGCCACGGACCACTGAGAAAACGTGTTCTTGTTTACCAGGACTGCCATAACAAAGTACCACAGACTGCTGGGTGGCTTAAACAATGGAAATTTATTTCCTCACAGTTCTGGAGGCCATGATGAGATCAAGGTGTCGGCAGGTTTGGTTTCTTTGAGGCCTGTCTCTCTGGCTTGCAGGGGCCATCTTTTCCTGGTGTCTTCACTCAGTCTCTCTGTGTCTGTGTCCTCATCTCCTCTTGTAACAACACTACTCAGGTAGGATTGGGACCCACCCTAATGGCCCCATTTTAACTTCATCACTTCTTTGTAGACCCTGTCTCCAAATACAGTCACCGTCTGAGGTACGGGGTTAGGACCTCAGCACAGGAATTGTAGGGGACAGAGTTCAGCCCGTATCAGCCAGGGTGGACAGAAGGGGGGGACACAGACGGATGGCTGTGTGCCCTCTGTGCTGCCACCGTGGGCACCTGGGCCTCATTTTTCCGTGGCTCGCTGCCCTGAAGGGCTTGCTGTGGGGTGAGCTGGAGGAGGGCTTTGTGGGGGAGGACGGATGGCGATGGCAGGGGCCGGAGGTTGCAGTTCCTGTGATGGCTTTTCACTCGCTCACATCAGCAGAGAACTTGCTCCCAGAAAGCCAGCGGTGTCCTGATTGAGGGTCAGGACACAGATTTTGCCTTCTGTAGAGGAGTGGCGTGGGGGCCCCAGGTGGGGGTTCTAGCTGGAGACACTGATGGCACTTGTCAGTCCTTTGTCCTCACCCTGCCAAGTCCGGTCGCCTGGCTCTGCACAGTGACGGTGGCCCGGCTGCCAGTCCTGGGTCCTCCCTGCAGCTCTGACAGCGATGGCAGCTGTGGAGGAGGGTGTGGCTGGTCCTGGGGTTAGGCCCCCACTGTGGCTGCAGAGTCTTCAAAGCCATTCTTTTCTTTACGTATCTGATCAAGACCAAAGGACCACAGGTGACTGGGGGAGGGGCTGCAGACCTCCGCTTGATCCTTTGGGGCCTTTGATGGGGAGCCAAAGTGAGGAATTTTAGGATTCAAACTCTGCGGTTCTCTGCGTGTCAGGCGGGTGGTCTGGGGCCCGCCTCTAGTACAATTAAAGGTCTTAAGAGGTAAGACTAGGGAGCACCTACTGTGTGCTGGGCACTGAACTGGGCCCTTTCCATGAGTCATCCTCCCTTCGTTCTCCCAGCACTCACTCTGTGCGGTGGATATTATTGCCCCGTGTTACAGATGAGAAAATCGAGGCTCAGAGAGGGCAGTGACTTGCCCAGAGTCACACAGATACTGAACCATGGCATTGGATTTGAGTCCAGGTCTGTTGGATTATAAACCTGGTGCTTTCTCTCCTACATGGGCTTCCTCTCTGGTCTCTCCATGGACACCCAGAGCGACTGCCTACCCCCATCCTCCATCCTTGGAGAAATCTGCATCTCAAGCCTCTTCCGGGACAGGTGTGGGGATAGATGCCCTGGTCTCACTGACCCTCACATGAGGAAGCTAGTGAGAGGGCTGCGGAGAAATGAGATCCTCCGGCTCCTCCAGGCAGGCCTACTCATGGAATACGTCCACTTTACAGATGGAGAAACTAAGGTTCCAAAAGGGGAGGTGACTTGCTTATGGTCCCATAGAATGTTGAAGAGTTTTTCCAATGTAAATGGGAGCTCTGAGCTCCCAAAGCAGACAGCGCGCGCGCGCGCGCGTGTGTGTGTGTGTGTGTGTGTGTGTGTGTGTAGTGTGAGAATAGTGAAAGCATCCTCTCTCCTGTCCCCATGTGGCAGCTCAGCTCTGAGAGAGGGACGTGAGATTCCTAGCAGAGGCAAAGCTGCCCCTGAGCCTTGAAGAAGGACGAGGCGGTGGGGAGAGGTTGTCATGGGGGCTGCGGGGCATCTGGGAGAGAATCCGGCCGTGCTCACAAGAACAGCCCTACAATGGGGGGGCAGCATCTCCTCCACCCACTCCGAAGGTCCCTCCCCGTCCCCGGGGTCTGCCTCGCCCTCCCTTGGCTGGAACACCATCTACTGACTTTTCCAAGTGCCGAAATCCTTGGCTCTGCCAAGCCACACTCAGGAAACACTATTGATTTCCTTTTATTTATCTATTTATGAGATTTTGCTGTGGGCAAAAATAAAAAGGTTTGAGCAGCGTTTCCCTTAGCAGCGAGGAGTTTTCTCCACCCACCACCTCCCTCTGCCCACACACTCATAGATTGCTCTCGCCTCTCTCCGCTCCAGGAGGCTCGCATCTCCTGTTTGCAAGATGCGGGGAGAGGCAGAGATGAAATGGGGCTAAGTGTCCTGCCCAGTTCCCGGTACATAGCAGATGCTCCAAAAGTATGTGTGTGTGGCGGGGGGTGGGTGGGGGGTGGGGGTGGGGTTGAGCAAGCCATGGCTATGCCCACAGGGGTGAGGAAGTCAAGGATGGCCTTTTCTTCTGGGAAAGTACCTACCATGTGCCAGGCCCAGCCCTGGGCCATTTGGACCCTTCTCATCTAAGCTTCATAACAAACGTGCAAGCTGGGCATTACTGCCTTTGTTCAGTGGTGGAATGCAGAGAGGTCCAGCGCCTTGCCCAGGGTGACCCGGCCTGTGACCCCGAATTCACGTCCAGGCCTTCTGGACCTCGGCACGCCAGCTCTCTCCACTGCAGCCTCCCCAGAGGGGAAGGAGAGACTGCCAGGAGCGGGCTTGGCCTGTGTAGTGAGGCGCCTCCCCTCTCCTAAACCCGGCAGGGCCACTCTGTTTTCAGGAGGCCCCCATCGGGCTGAGCACCTTGGAGGGCTCAAGGTCTGCTCTTGCCCCCCACCCCCCCACGTCTTGGAGAGATGGCTGTGGAATCTGTCACCGGCACTGTACCCTACTTAGTAGGACTTCAGGCACAAGGGTTGGGTTGGGTCTCTTTCGGGGAGGGCCAGAGAGAATTCCAGACCTGACTAGGGGCTTGCAGTCCTTTGGGTAAAGTGATGCTTTGAGCCTGAGCTGCCCTGTGTGGGCTTTTCTGTCCCTTCTGACCCACACACGTGTTTGCTTGCGCAGATCCCCATTCCCTCCGCGGCTCTGCTGTCAACCTCCTAGACATCTGGAAAGTCCAGTTCCACGCCCTGCTCCCTGCCTTCTACACCTGGCTCCCTCTGTCATAGCTCTGTGCACACTGGGCTGACTGTTGACGTCACCAGCCGGCTGTGAGCTACCCGAAGGCAGAAGTCACGTCTCCTTGAGCTTTATCTCCCCTGGGTTTGGACACAGAGCCCGGCACTGGAAGGACGGGCCGACATCCCTGTTGATCCCATGCAGCCGGCAGTACATGCCACGTATCCATCCCAGCACCTGAGCTGCGGGAGGCCTGGACCTTGCATCTACCGGAAATGCTTCTCTTCTTCTCCTTCCCTGGCAGGAGTTCCCCTTGGCTGTCCTCAGGGGCTGGGAGTGCTACTGTGCTTACCCCACGCCCCAGTTCAACCTGCGGGACGCTGTGGATGGCTCGCTGTGTGGCCAGGAGCCTGAGGTGCAGAGGCTGGCAGAGTACTGTGAGGTCTACCAGACACCCGTGCAAGGTCAGCTCTGCCCCAGAGGTGGACAAGGCATGCAGGGCCCTTCTCCCTGTGTCTGCCACTGGTTGTGGCATTTGGTCTGGAGGTCTGGAGATGCCAGCCATGGCTGGGTGTGCAGTCCTGGGGTGGGGAAGGGTGTCTATGTAAAAACCCTGGCATCTTGGTGGGTGGTCCCATCTTGGGATAAGGGGAAGGAGGAAGCCTCCACCCTCCCTGGAGGCTGGACACAGGTTGTAGGGCTCAGTTTGAAGAGCACCTGACCTTTATCTGAGTTTCTCTGGGGATGAAGGTGGTTTGAGGAAGAGAGGGAGAGCATAGAGGCAGAGTCCAGAGGGATAGCCATGGCTAGATGGTGGGGTCGGGTGGTATGGGAGCCCAGTGGCCACAGGGGTCTCCCTGAGCCAGCTCAGGACCTGGGGACCAGTAAGGTTCCTGGGCTGTGCCCAGGCCCCGGTATCTCCCTTGTGTGAGTATCAGGTCTGCCCCAGCAGACCCTAGGGGCTGATGAGAGGAAGAGCAGGTGGGGAGGGATGTTGCCGCCTTTATCCAGCACCTGCTGTGTCCCAGCACAGCCCTGGGGCGTTTGGGACTCTCACCTGATGATTTCATGTGCTCCTTGCAGCAGCCCTGGGGGGAGGAAGATGAGGCCCAGAGAGGTTACTGGCCTGAAATTAGTCTGGCCCTGGTTTGTTGTTGGTTGTACCTGGTGTGTGGCATTGGTCAGCCCAGCCATGACCCCCACCCAGCCCACCTGCAGAATCTGGCGTTATCTGTGCTGTGTGGGAACCAGGGTTCAGCTGTGGCCGTGGAGACAAAGCAGGGCTGAGTCCGCAGGGGGCTGATTCACACCCGACTCTTGCACTGGGGTATGGGAGGCCTTGTTCTCACTGGGGCTTTCTCTAGCCAGCCACACACCTGTGCGGCCAAGGTACAGGTGGCAAATCCCCTCCCCTCTTTGAGCCTCTGTTTGCCCATCTATTAAGTGGGAGTCTTGGATCAGCAGTTCCTGTCTAGGGGAGTCTGGCGGTGAGTCTGTGGGTCACAAAGGGGGTGGGTGACCCTGAGATGACTTCTGGACTTTCAGACACTCGGTGCACAGACAGGAGGTTCCTGCCCACCAAATCCAAAGTGTTCGTGGCTTTGTCGAGCTTCCCAGGAGCCGGGAACACGTGGGCGCGGCACCTCATCGAGCACGCCACTGGCTTCTACACGGGGAGCTACTACTTTGATGGGACCCTCTACAACAAAGGTGAGTGAGGGCCGCTGGGGAGGGGGGAAGGCAGCTCCCGGTGGCCAGACTGTCGCCTTTGCCCACCACCGAGCTCCTCAGAGCACTGGAACGGGGCTTCTTAAACTCGTGTATGTAAGAATCTCCCAGAGGGCTTGTTGAATTCAACACAGATTCCTGGGCATCCCCCGCCCAGAGTCCCATTCAGATGATCTGAGATGGGGCCTGGGAATTTGCATGTCTAACAAGCTCCCAGGTGATGCTGATGCAGCCAGCCCTAGAGTTACACTTTGGGTGAAAATTCACGAGGTAGTGCCTGTTCCAGATTCAAAGGGAAAGCCTAGTAGCTTGGGTTCCCTTTCTATAAACATTTCTTGAATTTTCCTTAATTTTCGGAACCCTCAATAATTAGGTGAGACTGATGTCACCTGCTCGTTCCTTTTTTTATTTTTGGAGGCAAGGGGTAGCTTATCAAAAGCTATTTTTTAAAAAGTTCCAAAAATCTTGAAGAGTTTTATGATTTCTAATCTTTCCCTTGTAAAAATAAGAGGACTCATTTTGCCAAGTAAATGAACTTCAGTGGCTCAAGTCTGGCTGCTGTTGAAGAACTAAGAACCTCAGACAAGTCAAGTGGGATCGAAATTTGGCAAAATATTTCTCCATTGTTGAGTGTTACAACATTTTCTCTGGGTTTCTAAACTAGCATTTGGTTTAGGAAAAGATAATAGTATCAGTGACATCCTAGAGAAAAAGGAAACTTCTTGGGCTTGGCAGTGGGTTCCTGAATCAGCCATGGCAATCTTGATCTGGTTGGGAAAAAGCTGAGGGTGTCCGTGTAACCCAGCCCCTTCATCCTTGGGAGGCTTGAGTGTTATGGGCACCTACAAGTGAAGTGGCCAGATGAAGCATGTGGTCCTGCCCACTCTGGCCTTGTCCCCTGGGAACCACCCACTGTGCGTAGGCTGTGTTACCCACCTTGTTCATCTGGAAGGCCTTTACCCTGTTCACACAGCTGGTTGATTTGATCTACAAATGGATTAGTGGCCCAATGACTTGAATGGCTGGGTATAAGAGTTGGGGTGACACTGCCTCAGAATGGCTTCAGAGATACCCCATGCATCTCTGAGCCTTATGGGACTGGTTAGATGTAGCCACTGGCCTCAGATCAATGACATACAGACAAGCAAAATTCACAAGGCAGCTCCAGTGCCCAAATGTCACACCTGTCATGAGTCAACATGGTCTGAGTTACAAGGAAAAGTGGCTGCGGTTGACATTGGCTGAAGCGGTACAGAATGCACCCTGGGTCTCAGGGTGTCAAAGACCAGATCTCAGGTTTACTCAGCTCATAGTTTGACTCTTCCTTTCCTGGAACTTCCCAGCTGTTTGACAGAATGAATCAAAGCAAAGACTTTTGGTGTTTGGCCCATGGCAGAGATGAGTTTGAAACATGTAGTCAGCTTCAGTGGGTAAACCCAGACTTCCAAGATTCAAAAGACACTTGCATTTTCCAGGCATCAAAGAATCTCTCGCTGCTCTCTGTAGACACAATTGCTTCCCAGCCATTCATGAAGGGGGGTGCGTAGTAGGACTCACTTATGTTTCCAAGAGCCCGCGATAAGCTCATGCTCATTTAGGGAGCATGTCCCAGAGCTGGCTGGCATGGGCTACATTGGAATGTGGCCAGGAGACTAGTCCAGGGGACGTCTTTCCAGGAAGCCTTCTATAACATCCCACAATATCCCCGCGATTGGTCCCCCCATTCTGTTCCTATAAGCCCCTATGCTCTGTATTATACTTGGGCTATTCCCCTACAGACTGTAAGCTTAAGACAGGGTCTGAGTCTTACCCCTCTATCCCCAACATAAAGTCTAACACAGGATGAGCACACAGTAATGTTGTTGGTAAATGTGTGACTCTGTGGATGGAGGGGTAGGGCCTGGCTTCTCAACCAGAAGTCATTTGGGTTCTGAACTCCCAGTACTGGCCCGAGGGCCCAGGAAGAAGGCAGGCCCCAGAGAGGTTGGTCGATGGGAGCAGGGCTCCACTCACAGAAACTGGCCGTGGACTCTGCAGGGCTGGGCTCAAATATTGTGGACGAGACCCTGGCCAGACCTGCTCTGATCCCGAGGTGGAGAATCTCCATATATGCAAGGCTGGGGCCCTATTATAGGACTGCAGCCTGGTCAGGGGTAGGGGCTACAGCTACCTACAGAGACGTGAGGCTGACGATGGGGATCCTTCACCCACTGTGGGGAGGTGGGTGGGAGCCGGGGCCTCACAGGGACACACAAAGCCATGTGGAGAGAGCCCTGGCTCTGTTGCCATGTTGCTGTGGGATCTTGGGCAAGTCACACACCCACTCTGAGCCTCCTCATCTGGCTGTGCCTGCAGATATGCTTAACTCACAGGGTTATTTGCTATGCTTGTGCGAAATCGCCATGAAAATGCCCAAACGTATGTATGTCTAGTGTCTAGAGACGGGGCATGGTCAGGCCCTCTGCCTCCTGAATCCTGGGGGTTTGCAGGGGGTGCTTTGTCTTCTCTTGCAGACACCATCTTTCTCCACTTCTAGACACCTCCTGCTCTCGCTTTCTCTTGGGCAGGGGTCAGGCCTGTGGAGGCCACTCCTGTCAGCCGTCCGTAGGCCCTCCCAGGGCCCTCTGCTGTGCCATCATGGGCCTCTCTTAGGCCCCTAATATCAGCTTTCCCTCAGGGATGCAGGTTAGCATTCAGATCTGTCTGCTGCCCTGGCAGTGGGGCCCCCCGACGCCTTCCTCCAAAGGGGCCCTCTCCTTTCTCCGGCGCAGGGTTTAAGGGCGAGAAGGACCACTGGCGGAGCCGGCGCACCATCTGTGTGAAGACCCACGAGAGTGGCAGGAGGGAGATCGAGATGTTTGACTCGGCCATCCTGCTGATCCGGAACCCATACAGGTCCCTAGTGGCCGAATTCAACAGGAAATGTGCCGGGCACCTGGGCTACGCGGCTGACCGCAACTGGAAGAGCAAAGGTGAACAGAAGGGGCCAGCGGGGCGGGGGCTCGTCAGTGCGGGCAGGATGCCCATCGGGATGCAGGGTCTGTAGCCTGGCAGGCACGCACACCCATCATCCCGGGGACTTGCTGCTGCTCTGCCCAGGTTTGCGCTCACTTCCTCCCTGTCCCCTCCGTGCCTGCCACAGGTCCACACGTCATGGTGTTTTATGTGGGCTACCAGGGTGGGGGGATCCACACCCCTTTTCTCTTCCTGCTCATACCCAGGAACTCCCCGGAGCTGTGGGAGGAGCACAGGCCCTGGGGAGAAAGCCCTGGGTTTGCACCCCCTCTGCTTCCAGGACCAGGTTCCTCCTTTATAAATGAGGCAAAAACCTACCCCTTGTGGGGGCATCGGGGATCAGTGAGATCACGGTGTGCCCCACCCATGGTCAACGCTCAGCGAGTCAGTCCCCTCCTGAGCTGCCTCACAGAGACTCTTCAGTGTCCCGTAGGGGAACCTCATTCAGCCCTACTTTCCAGACAAGACCAGAGGATATGGCTTTGTGACTTGTCCAGCTGGCCTAGGTGGTAGGTGGCGGGGCTGGCACTCAAACCCGAGGTGTTAGCGTGGGCTGCTGTGACAGAATGCCGTAAATGTACAGAAATTTACTTCTCACGGTTCTGGGGGCTGGGGAGTCCAAGATCGGGGTGCTGGCCTATTTGGTTCCTGGTGAGGTCTCTCCTCCTGGCTGCAGACGGCCACCTTCTCACTGTGTCCTCACATGGCCTCTCCTCGGCACATGTGCATGGAGAGAGCAGAGGCGGGGTCTCTTCTTATACGGGCACTGATCCCATTATGAAGAGCCCACCCTCAGGACCTCATCTAATCCTAATTACCTCCTAAACCCCATCTCGAAATGCCATCACAGTGGGAGTTAGGGCTTCAACATATGAATTAGGGTGGGGGGGACACAAACATTCAGTCCATAACACCTGAATTTTCTGATTCTGGGTCAAATTGGCTTGTTCCCCACTGCAACTTTATTCATGGAATCAGTCTGCTGACACACACTTAGTGAAGTCCTACTGTGTGCCAGGCCCTGGGCAAGGCACCAGGGGCCTGGGCGAAGGGAGTCATGGCCTCTGCCCTACAGGCGTGCACTCTGGGCAATGAATTAAA
Source organism: Tapirus indicus (assembly GCA_031878705.1). Classification (NCBI taxonomy): domain Eukaryota; kingdom Metazoa; phylum Chordata; class Mammalia; order Perissodactyla; family Tapiridae; genus Tapirus; species Tapirus indicus. The sequence continues at coordinate 12,787,448 of CM062932.1, forward strand.
GTGATAAAGTCAGAGTACTCAGTGATATAGAACTGTCAGTCAGAAATAAAGCTGTGTCCAGCAGGATGGGTGGCATGGTGAGACGTGGGGCTGTCAGCCGGGCAGGCTTGTGCTTCTGTCCCTGGGTGACTCTGGATCATCTGGGGCTGACTGGTGTCCTTGTCTTTCCCCATCACCCTGCACTGGACCAGCGCCCCTGGCCACCCCTGTCCACCTTGCTGACTCCCCTTTAGGATGCGGGCAGGCTGAGCTCTGATCCCTCCTCGGCCCCTTATGAACTGAATGGCCCTGGACGAGCTGCATGCCTTGTCTTCTGAGCCTCAGTTTTCTCATCTTAAAAACAAAGGTGGTCCCCATCTCATAGGGTCGTTGTGAAGATTGGAGAAAGCAAACGCTCCCACAGCATTTGAGGTGTACTGATAGCCCAATTACGGAAACTGTTTTTGTTGGGGTGATTCTTGACCCTTGTACCCTCCCCACACCAAAAAACAATCCAAATTTCTTAATTTTCTGGAAAAGAAATCTCATGAAGTAGCTCACCTGCAAAAGTTTGCAGCTGCCCCTGTCTGCAGCTTCGTTATATGTCCCGCCACCGAGCAGTGTCACAGGTTCAGACTGGCAGTCACACCCACCAGGCACAATAAGCATCAGTCAGACGCCATATCCACTTAGCTTTGTAGGAGGACTCGGGACAGGAAATCAGGCCTGTGTAGCATCTTCGTCTCATGGGGAGGCCCAGCAGCTCCCCCGCGCATCCTGCTCGGCCCCCATCACCCACACTGGATGTGCATAGTTGTCAGAGACAAGATCAAAGGGAATGAGGGTCATCTCGACAGAGATGTCCTGTCTCGGTTTCCCACCTGTCTGTAAGGCCGCTGTGTCATGCAGTATGGCCCAGCCCCAGCTCTCCCCTACCAGGTACAGTCCCAAAGGGCAAGGATTCGTAGCACACAAGAGAGAACCAGTGCTTGGTACACTCAGTTCATGTTTGTCTGAACTTGCTGTGTTTCCAAGGAAACTGCAGACTCGAGGTCACATGTCCTTGGCTGGCTTAGGACTCTCAGAGCCCAGCCCGACATTAACCCTCACTCACACTCGGTCACCAAGAGGGTCTTCCTCTGTGGGGGTTTCAGGCAGGTTGGACCTGGGCAGTGAGCGATGGAAAATCCTGGCCGCTTCCCTGTCCTGAGCATCCAGAGGGCCAGCAGCCCTGCCAGGGCCGGGCCCTGACATGGCGCCCCTTCTCTCCCCGCCGCAGAGTGGCCGGACTTCGTCAACAGCTATGCGTCGTGGTGGTCCTCGCATGTCCTGGACTGGCTCAAGTACGGCAAGCGGCTGCTGGTCGTGCACTACGAGGAGCTGCGGCGCAGCCTGGTGCCCACGCTGCGGGAGATGGTGGCCTTCCTCAACGTGTCCGTGAGCGAGGAGCGGCTGCTCTGCGTGGAGAACAACAAGGAAGGCAGCTTCCGGCGGCACGGCCGGCGCCCTCACGACCCCGAGCCCTTCACCCCGGAGATGAAGGACTTGATCAATGGTTACATCCGGACAGTGGACAAGGCCCTGCGTGACCACAACTGGGCTGGGCTGCCCAGGGAGTATGTGCCCAGATGACAGGCCCCGGCCCGCTCTGCCCGCCCCGCCGAGAGCCGGCCGCCCCCACGGGCTGCGCACATGCTCACTGGGATGCACGGCTGCTTGTGCCGCCAGCAGGGAGTCCTGCCCGGGTGCTGCCTCCCTCACGCGCCGGGAGACCCGGACCCGAGCCCTGAGCCCACCCAGGCAGACACGATGTCACAGGACAGACACCCACAAGCTCTCACAGACACGCTTAGACCTGCCGCTCCCCACTCTCAGTGCCTGTTTTGATGCACCTAAGCCACCACGCAGGGTGTACCAGACACTCTCAGACTTGCAGACACAGTCACACTCAGATGCAGGCACACAGATGCCAGGGTACGTGTTGCCAGAGGCCGGCTGGCTGTCTTCCACACGCACACGCACACATGTGCACCTTGGGCTCTCAGGCGTGGGGTTTCCTGTTTCCAGCCCTAGGTGTGGACTCACTTGTCAGGGTTCGGGATGCTGGGCGGGGTGGGCATTTGCGCTGTGAGCAGCAGACCTCGGCAGGGCGGTGGGCGCGCAGACTGTTGCTGCTGGGCCGTGCATCTCTGACCACATGTCTGATGTCCCATAAATGTGGGTGGTGTGACGACCGGGCACCACAACTCTGCAGCTCTGCCTCCCCCTTCTCTGTGGATGGGCTGGCGGCACAGTGGGCTGAGCGGAGCCCCCCAAGTACACTCACCAACCTCAGGACCCATTGCAAGTTCTGTGCACCCCCCTGCTGCCCCGTCCAACGTGAATGCTCCTTCGGGCCTCCTTGCCTGGCTTTGCCCTCAGGAAAGCTGGGGACTCACGCCACGCCCCAGAAGCAGGGTGTGAGGGCAAGAGGACAGTGGGGCAGGGAAGGGGCTGGGCCTCCCAGGGAGCCCTAGACCCGACAGGCCCATATGCCAGCAGGACAGGCCTTGAGGTGGGCCTGGGGAGACCTAGGGGGGATGGGTCTTGGGGATCACTGCAGATGGTTGGCCCACCCGTCTTGACAGTCACCTGCTCTCTGTGGGGTCCCACTCTGGGGTCATGAGAAGGGGAGCTGCATGGCCCATCAACATGGCCCTCCCTCGGCCGGGAGGCTGTGACTGCAGCTTCTGCCTGATGCCCCTGTTGGCTGGTGGCCCAGCCCTCTCTGTCCCTCTGTTATTCACCCTGTGACTTCCTGTCACCGGGCCTCTTTGCCACACCCTCTGTTTATTTCTGTGAGGCTGACATCTTTCCTACTTGTTCATCCATTTCCTCAACGAAAAGAGAAGGGCACTCACAGATGCTGACGCCAGCTGTGTGCTGGCCTTGGCCTTGGCCTTGGGGAGAAGATGGATAGGAAGGCCCCCTCCCCCATGCCCAGCTCACAGTCTAGTGGGGGCGGGGGAGGGGTTGTCACAAATGGGAGTGAGAAACCCAGTAACAGAAGAGCGTGTGTGCTCACGGGGTCAGCCCATGTGCCTAGGGTCTTCAGAGAATGTATCACGGCGGCTTTGAACTGATCTTAATAAATCTGTAGGAATTATCCCAGCAAAGCAGAGGGGAAGGGTAATTTAGGCAAAGAGAACAGCATGTGCAAAGGCTCAGAGGCTTGGAAAACGCTGGTGTGCTTTGCAAAACAGGTGAATGGGGTGTGGGGCATGTGTCTCTCTGTGTTTATGCGGTGGGAGGAGGGGAGTGAGTGGGTGAGGACAGAGGTGGGGACACAGAAAGGGATTGTCCTTGCAGCCACTCAGTGCTCAGCCGGGAGGGGCAGAGGTGCTGATGTTAATTACCCTCTCTGGTCACCCTTCACTACACATCTTAGGCTCAGGAATGAGGCTGTGGAGACCACGGGGCTTAGGTCTGGAGGTGGGGGTGCACCCAGAAGCACAGCCCAGGTCAGTCAAGACACAGGGAGGGTGGCGGAGAGCTCGGGTGCACGCTGACCCCTGTAAGGGGGAGGAAGGTGGGCAGGCCTGAACTCGGGCAGCCTCTGAGCCCCCTGCACCCTCTCTAGGCCTGGGATAACCCTGGCTGAGCCCCTTGGTCTGACCTCCTCTCAGCCTGAGCCAAGGTGCATTGGGAGAAGACGGGGTGAGGAGTTTGGGAAAAGCAGGCCTGGGAAGGCCCTGACCCTCTGCTCCCTGGCCCAGCAATGGGGAGCTGAGAGCCCCTCAGGGAGAGCAGACAGGGCTGGAGGGCCCAGCGGAGCCGCCCTGCCTCAGAGGGAGTCCTCCCCAGCCGTCGGTTTCGCCAACGGGAGGACTCTAGCTCTGTGTTCCTGGTGGCTTCCAGGTCCTTCCTGAGGTTCCCCCAAACCCACACTGATGCTGGGGCTGTTCTAGACCCTCCCACAGCATCACTCACTCAGTCCAGAGCTGGAAACACCAGGGTCTTTGTAAACGCTTACTGGCTCAGCATGGCTCCAAGGTCAAGTCTGTGAAGGCTTCTGATGAGGCCATTTCTCCCGAGTTGTAGGAGCAGTTGAGACCCACTAGGAGTTCCGTGCTGCCGTGGAAGGGGCGCCAGGGGTACCCACCTCCCGGAGCAAACCTAGAGTCTCGAAGGAGACAGACCGACTGGTGGAGGCCAGGGAAGCTGGCCTCCTCCCGAGACTGGCTCCCGGCGCTGGCCTCACTCTCTCCTGTCACCCAGATGGCTTCGGGGAGAAGACTCAGGAGCCACGGAGGCTGGGAAGGGCGGAGGTGTGGCCGGGGGACTGGCCGGGACCACAGCTGGGGCGTGGGCCCTTGGGCCCCCTGCCCAGGAGCCAGGAGAGCACCAGCAGTTCCTCCTGGTAGATGGGTGGGTCCATTCCCTGCTGCAGGTACCAGAGACCTCCCCTTCCAGGTGGAGTGCCACCTGCTCCAACAGCCTTGTAGTTTACTGTGCACCGAGCCAGGCGTGCAGGTGAGTAGAACGATGGGATCAGGGTGCATCCAGGCCACGCTGAGTCGGTCCACACAGCACGTGTCAGATGCTCCCGGCTGTTGGATGAGCCAAAAGGTGCAAGGCTCTGCCTCGTGCCGCTGGTTCTCAGCAGCCGTCACCAAGGCTTGCCTCTGTGGGAGAGCTCATCAGAAGCGCAGGAAGGGAATCTGTTCATCCTTTTGGGAAAGTCCATTTGTCTCTCTCCAAGTTAGGTCTCATCGATCGCTCTCAGCTTCTCCGTAAGGAGGATGCTGTCCCAACCAGCCAAGGAGTAAGAGCAGATCTGTATGTAGAGGAGAAATGTGGCAAATGCATTAGGAGCTAATCAGAACGGGACAGTGAAACCCTGCTGTCTGCAGACTCCAACTTCAATAGCAAGGCTACGGAGTTACACAAACCTGTGTTAAAACATGTAATTTTCATGGATTTCATCTCCTGTTGTAGATCAATTTGGGAAAACCAAAATATATAACTTAAAAAAACTAAAACACATTCTGATAATCCCAGTGATGTGTAAATGAGAGAGAAGAATAGACAGGCTTCCACACCCTGGGAAGAAAGCTGCTTAATTATGTGAGTATCTTATAATGAAGTCTCTTGCAGCTAAAATTAGATTTTGAGTGCATGAATATGTGATGATGTTTGGACACCAGAATGCATTTTTTCCCTTAAAAGTAGCAGGAGCTACTTGGTTCTTAGGGGGCCCCAAGAGGGGAGATGAAAGTATTGAGGTTGATCTTTGTGGCTGCAATGATTCTTGGCATAGGCTTGTTTTCTTTTGACTGGAAACTCGGAGGTGTTTGAAATATGAGGCCTCCAGAGTGGTTTGTTCAGGTTTAGAGAGAAATTGATTGGTCTGAACCCACACTGATCACCACCCGATGTTGGGCGAATTGGCCTGAACAAGGTTGAAGTCGAGTAGAGTGGATATAATATAGGATCTGCAGACTGAAGGGCTGGGTTGTGGTCCCGGCTCTGCTATGCTATGATCTTAGACAAGGCCTTTCCCTCTCTGGTCTCAGTTTCCCATCTACAAGGTAAGAGGCGTGGTGGATGTTGTTGGTTGCATTCCCAGTGTTCATTCGCCCATTTCCTTTCCTAACAGCCCTTGATTTCTGTTTGGGGATTTTAGGAGCTGACTGAGCTGACTCTGTCAGCACTTCTAGGGGTGAAGCATGACCTGGACTAAGCCAACAGCACATGCCATCTCTGGCTACAGTGATTGATTCAGATATGGCCATGTGAGCTAAGGCAGTGCAGCCAGAGGGAATGTCAAGACTTTTTCTGAGAACGTTGGGTAGGGACTCTTTTTATGGCCCCTGCTGGATGTGAAAGAGGAAGTAGGTAATCCTGGGTCTTGATGGGGATGTCTTGAGACCATGGAGGGGAAGCACTCTCGGCATGAAGCTGACACTACTGAAGGAAGAGTCAAGAGGCAGAAGGAAACCAGGTCCTGATGACATTGTTAAGTACAGGATCAAACTTTGCCTGTGATTGGCCCTATGTCTGGATGGTTTTGTTACATGAGCCAATAAATTCCCTTTATTGTTTAAGTTGGACTGAATTGGGTTTTTGTTACTTACAGCCCAGAGCAGCATACAAAGGGCTTGGATTGAAAGGCTCTGGGGCTCCAACATTCTCTGTCTCTATGGCTGATGTAGATAAAGACTGAGACTCAGAACAGCATGAGCTGGTAGGAATGGGAAGTTGTTTTTTAAAGGAATGAAGCTGGGTGTGAAATGCTCAATAGGAAGCTGTGCTCAGTCCGCCAGGACAAGTAGCATTTTTAAGTGAGTACACGGTGATGTCACCTCTGTATCCTTAGAGAATCATTCCTCTGAATGCCCGGCTCAAGCTGTCAGTTGTCTCACTTAGTCCTTAACCATCATTTTGTCATTATCTCCATTCGACAGATGAGAGGACTGGGATACCGGGCTGTAAAGACTGAAAAAATATGGCTCTGTTGTATTTACCATAACTCCTTTCATGAAGAATATGATGTGGTGTTGGAAGGAATACTGTGATAAGCTATTTGAATTGAGAGGGAGACCCCCTTCAAGGGACATATTTGAGTAACAACTGATGGACAGTACACTGCCTTATAAGGAGGTGGTTAACTACACAGCTTTGGTTTTGCTGAGTGGGACATGCAAGCTTGGGGCAGAGCAGAATTGCTGCCTTTGGAGGAGAGGTGGTAATGCCACTGATCCTCTGTCCTTCCCTCTTTAACCCTACTGTGTGCTAGAAATATGAGGGACACAGGGAGTTGTATGTGGCCCCTATCTTCAAACTCTCCTAGAAATGTCTGACTATAATACATATGCAAGAACTATAATACATATGCCAGGACTATAGTAATATACATATACAATTTGTAGAGAAAGACAAGGGTCCCAGGAAATTGTGAGTGTTTGTCCCTAGTGCTCCCTTTTGTAACTGAAGATAGATTTGGGCCCCTTCTGAGAACTTCTACCATGCAAAAACATTGAAGAAATCTGGATCCCTGCTGTGAGAAACATGAGCAGATCCACTCTAAATAACAAGCATAATTGCTTATATAAAATGAGGAATCTTGATATCAAACAAAAATAAAAACAATTCCAGCTGATGCTGTAAGCATAAGTATAATGAATTAACTTTCTAAGGTGACTTCAGTACTTAAGACATTTTTTTTCAGATTCAGACATCAGCAGTGACAGATCTGTGGCTTGATAGTGGCCAATGATGCTCAGTAACAGAAAACAGTGTTCTTCCAGGTCACGAAGTTCCACAGACATCATCCCACATGTGCCTCAGTGAAGTGGACATTATCATTTCCATTTGAGGGGAAGAGAAATTTAGTTTCTGAGATTGAGCCACCCAAAGTTCAAACTCTATTTTACAGATGAGAAAAATGAGACTCGGAATGGGGGAGGGTTTCCTATAAGGTCACACTGTGAGAATGAGTGGTGGAGCTAGGGCTGGAATGTGAGCTCTTTCCATGAAACCACCTGATTGCCCCCGTACTGCACCCCTATAACTCTTCAAGATGTTGCTGGAAATGAGGCAAGTCTGCACATTCAGCTCGTATGGAAGCAACCCCATTAATTTTGCTGCTAATTCTTTGCCAAAATAATTTTTGGTGGGTACCTGAGTTCAATTTTGAGGGCCATTTATCAAGCATCGCCAGTACTTGAAAACCTGCTCAGGCCTTTCCAAAGGAGTGAGTTTAGAGAGAGGGACCATAAATTGTCACAAGATAGGACCCAGAGTTTTCATCTTAAGTCACAAACATCCCAGGCAGCAGAAAGGCGCTGCTCCTCCAAGATGTTAGTAGACAAGCGTCTTTGGTGCCTGAGCCCAGCAGGGTGTGTTTTCTTGAGTATGTGTATATGCAGGTGTGAGCTCCAGCTGCTGACAGACAACTGCCCTTTGAATCACATCTTGACCACTACAAGTGACAAGAGCCTGGCAACTGGACTTTGGCATCAACTTACTTGGATAACTCTTCTCCCCCATAGTCAGAGCTACCACGTCCAGATGACAGAGTATCCACTCCCACTTTGGAAGGCAGGGCTTACATTTAGTGTGTGTCTGGGGGGAGGCCTGGAGAGCAGAGCGGTGGTGCTCAGCACAGCCACTTCCCTCCCTACCCAGGCTTCAGCCATCCCAATTGTACCAGGGGACCTGGCAACGGTTGAGATTATACCTCACCAGAATCACCTGGACTAGTTTTCTATTGCTGCATAACAAGTGCCCACAAACCGAGCAGCTTAAAACAACACACACGTATCATCCCACAGTTTCCGTACGTCGGGAGTCTGCACATGGCTCAGCTGGTCCTCTGCTGCAGGATCTCCCTGGGCTGCCTTCAAGGTGTTAGCCAGGCTGCATTCTCATCTGGAGGTTTGACTGGGGAAGTGTCCACGTCCAGGCTCCCTGATTGTTGGCAGAATTGAGTTGATTGTGGTTAGAGGCTCCTCCTGGCCCACCCACAGTTCTTGACTTGTGGGCCTTTCATAGGAAGTTCATCACATGGCCGTTGGCTTCTTCAAGGCTGGCTGGAGAGTAGGAAAGAGTGTTACGTACCTTACATAATCACAGAATGCCATCTCTTCACCTTTGCCACTTTCTACTGGATAGAAGCAAGTCACAGGCTCCACCCGCACTCAAGGGTAGAGGATTACACAGGGCATGAACGCCAGGAGGTGGGGAACATTGGGGACTACATTTGGGTCTGTCCACCACAACACCAATAAGGAAAAAGTCCAGAAATCAGTACATTCTTTATGGTCTATAGAGCAGTGCTGACCACTGGATTGCATTAAATGTAGTGAATGTTTTGAAGAATCATCTGGGAGGACCAGGGTATATCCGTGTCATAGTGAGTTCAGGGCTCATGCCCCCGGTCCACTGCACTGACGTTAACAGAATCATTAGGCACATCTCCAGTTGGTGTCGGCCACTTCTGTAACTTTTTATTTATTCTGCTCAGCTCATAGTGGCCTTTCAATGTTTGGACTTCTTTCTTTAATTCTTGGACATTAGTAACTATTTTTGATGTGAATATTGTCACCCCTTGCCTTCTCTAACCCCTCATTCAGGCATTCCTTTACACTGACACTGGAACTTAAGAATCCAGTTTGCACATCTCAGCTCATTTTCCATACTTTCCATCTCTCAAACCCATTGTGCTGGGTTCTGGGGGAATTCTCCACATTGATAGTCAAAAATTATAATTTACTCTTCACTGTGTGCATTCTTCTCTTCAACCCACTTGTTGATGTCTATAATTATGGGTTTTATTCCTGAGACCTCTGATTGATTTTTTAATAACAATCTGAACTTGTTCCACAGAAGATACCCCCTATATAACATATGCAAACATTGTCTACTGATTGCTCTATTAACTCTGTTTCCTTGGGTGTGAGTTTTTTCATTTGTCGATTTTGCTGTCTCTTTCATGGTTTGGTTTTCATCAAAATTTCTGTAATGTGTGTTTATAAAAGGAGAGAAGAATCGTGTGAGGGGTAAACTTTCTTGTCTGTCCCAGGTTTGATACCTCAACTAATGACCCCATTAATTACCCATAGGCTGCCTCCTACTCCCAGATTCTACCAACTCTCAGTGGGCAGCATGTCCTGGGCGCTGACTTCCTTCTTATTTTCCTATCTGTCTTCTGTCTTTCAGAATTTGTTCAGTCTTTGGTCCACTCTGGTTCTCTTCTTATTTTCAAGGATAACTATGTTATCATATACCTTTGATTTAGGGAGGGAGAAAAGCGAGCAAGTGCTTGCTTAATCTACCAAGATCATGGAAACCAGATCCTTGATGTCTAATCTACCATCATGAAAACCAGATCTTTGATGTTTTCAGGTTACCTAAAAGCATCACAAAAAATGCTTGCCTGGAGTAAGAAGACCCGGGTTCTATTCCAGAAGCATAGTTTGCTCACTCTGTGACTTTGGACAAGTCTTCCCCTCTCTGAATCTCGATTTCTTCATTTAAAAAAAATGAAAAGTTTGAAATAATAATTAAGACCTCATCCAATTTGTGCATTCTAAAATTCTGCTTATCTCATCCACATAATCTGGTGAAAAGGAGCAATCTCTGTATCTATTGGAAACACAGGCCCTCACCAATGATGTCATAACAGACAGAACTTCATTTAAGAAGCCAATCTTTGTCAGGTCTCCCCCCACCAAATGGATAGTGCCCTGGGAAAAATAAAATCTCCCTAATATAATTTTTGTTTATTCCTTTCATTCTTTATTTCTTTATTTTGATAAATAAATCGCCAACATTTTTCATTCACTTGAAAGCTATATTTACGTATTTCCTTCACTAGATTTAAGCCAGTGGAGGCAGGGATGGTATTGTATTTTGTATTTATCTTTGTAATCTCGGCCCCCAGCACAGGACCTGGCATGCAGGAGGCACAGGAAGTATTAGTGGAATGGAAGGAGGGATGCATGAAAATCCTAAATCACCTGGCTTTTAAAGTTTCCCAGGAAAATAACATCTTCCTCAAAAATAATACCTTGCTTTTTCTATTTGTGAGTTGAGGGGATGTTGCTGAAGACACTTGGTTGAATTTTTCCATCAGCTGTTTGTTGAGCAGCTTGGGGCCTGAGTTGAGCTGTAACCATTCAGTGCTACAGGTAACAGAAGGTAAAGAAATACGGTGGCCACCAAATTCTCCTGGAGAGTTGTTTGGAACTACTATACAAGTTCTTGGTCAACCATCTGTTCCTGACTCTTGAAGAAGAACAGGATACAAACTGGCAAGATTTTCATCAAAAGCCCTGTTCATGGATGTTCAGGAAGATAGCTAATGGCATAAGGCCCACCTTTGCTCCACATGGGAGCCTCCGCTGCCAATGGGCACCATTCTTGTTTGCTTGGGGCAGGTGGGTTTCTCTACCTCCTTCAGTTCTGCAGCTCATTCTCTAAAGCTAATTATTAAACCTATAGCAAAACTTTGTTTCTTCTGGATGAAAACCTCCTTTCTCTTTTAGGTCCCAAGGTATAACACAGAGACCCACCCCCTCTTTTTCTCCTGAGAGCAATAGAGGAGGGAGAGTGTGTTTGGATAAGTGGCAAGGAGAGGGAAGGATGGAGGTTACCCTCTCCTGGACCCACTCCCATGCCCTGGCTCAGGCAGCAAAGGATGAAGATTTCTCTCCCAGCCCCACTTCTCAGGTTAGGTGCAGGCATAGTCTTTCTCTCCATGGGATGGAGCAAAGTGAGAAAGGCAGACACAGAGCAAGGAGGGTCTGCCGACTAGGCAGCCTGGAGCCCCCCACAGGTACAGCTTAACTGGGTCCTCTGGCTTAACAACTCTTGTAAGGCTGCACCCAAGAAATTGGCTGGGCTGCAGTCTCATCTGAAGGTTCAAACGGGAGAAGAATCACTTCCAAGTTCGCTCACATTGTCATTGGCAGGATTCGGTTCTTTACAGGCTGTTGGACTGAGGACCTCAGTTTCTTGCCATGTGAGCCTCTTTGTAAAGCATCTCACAACATGACAGCTTGCTTCATCAGAGTGAGAAAGTGAGAAGAGCTGAAGAGAGTGTGAGCAAGATAGAAGTCACAGTTTCTGTAACCTAATCTTGGAAGTGACATCCCATCACTTTCACTGTACTGTGTTTGTTAGAAGCAAGTCACCAGGTCCAGCCCACATCTAGGGAAGGGGTTTATACAGGGGCGTGAATGCCAGAAGGTGGGATCATTGGGAACCATTTTTGTAGCTGCCTACCATCCTCCAGTTGAGTCAGTCCCCTCCCAGTCCGCCCTGCTGCTGCTTCCACTTGGCCTCTCCCCTGCGTGGAGCCACATCACAGCCCTCAGCAACCTCAGCAATATTTCTACACTGGCTGGACTCCTGCCTACATCACTGGTGAGAGTGGCGGCTCGCTCGTTTCCTGCGGTCTCCTCCCTTACAAGGGCAGCCATCACTTCTTCCTACCAAGGAGAACTGTCCTGGTCCCCACATTCAGCTTGGCAGGGAACCAACAAGGTAGGAAAACTCTGGCCAGACATCCTAGTGGGATGGCCCACTCCATGAGCTCACCCGTAAAACCTGCTCTTAGCGGAATCCATTATTCCCTGTTACGCCCAGGCTTCCCCTGTTCCACGGCCACATTAACCTCCATCAGATAATTAAGGGCTTGGCTTTCCATGAGAGACCTTAAATGTCACCTTTCTGCCACCCAATATGTCTTTGAATGGCACAGACTCTAATGAGATGTTCAAATATAGAAAACCGAATGACTCCTTGCTTTCGTCGTGACATTTATTCAGCCGGAGTGATCCGACTACACCACTACATTACTTATAATTTCCACCTGACCTTGGGTGGTGGAGTGTAATCTTTAAGGAAGCTATCCATTTAATCTCGCTCGCCTTATTAGCATTTAATTACTATGACAAATTTCCAGATGTACAAAGGATGTTAGGATTATAATTCAATTTTCCCCTCAAACAGCCCAGTAGTCAAGGGCAGTGGGATCATCTCTGACACCATCGAGTCCTGATCAAGGAAGTAGCCTGGGCCTGGCTCGGCCCTGTGCCGCTCAGAGCACCAAGCAGGCTTATCCCAACTATAGCTCCCCAGGTCCCAGCAGGACCCTCTGCTGGGACCTTCTCTCTCTCTGTCTTTCTGTCTCTCTCTCTCTCTCTCGTCAGTGGGTTGAGCTTTGTTACACAACTCAGGGTCAGGCCAAGGCACAGGGCCAGGAAGAAGTGTTTGATGTGCTGGAGGCCAGCAAACGCTCCAATCTGAGAGCTTCCCTGGACAGTGGACTCTATAAGTGAACTGTCTGATGCTTGACTGCAGAAGAAGAACAGATGGAAATAATCCAGAAATACCCTCATCTATTTTCACTCCTATAAAAAGCCACATTCTGCTCTGTGAGTTACTCTGCCATTTTCCCACAGAAATGCCCTGTTTTGACACCTCTTGCCTGTCCTAATCCCATAAATCACTGAGCAGGTCTTGCCTAGGCTCACAAGTCCTTGGATGTGGAGAATGAGACAACTCTGAGGAGTGGAAAGATCACCTGAGCTCTAGAATTGTCCCTGCCAGTAACTCCTTGCATCTCTGGAAGACTTGGTCCCCTTCTCCATCACTCAAGTATGGCGGTGGAGCTGATGTCTGAGTTGGACCTGATGGCCTTGTCTCCCTTGCCAGAATTCACTGGGACCCCAGCTGAGCTGCAGCAATCGGATTCTCTCTTTTGGTCGCTGGGACGTGGGCCTGAGAGACACCAGCCTGTCTGCTAGGTGTGTGAAATGAAGACACGCACGTGGGGTCGGTGGAGCATGGACGCCGTCACACAGAAGGTCTCTACAGAGACCAGTGAATGACGTCACCTTGCTGAGAGAAGGAGACCGTAGAAGTAGGTATCCCAGAGGAAGACTGAGATGGTAGCTGTGAATATTCACATTAGGATGACAACCAAAACCCAAGACAAAAATCGTGCACCTGATCAAACTGATGCTTTTGTTTGTCCAGTGGGGTTTTCTGGTCCCTTTTCATAGGCTAACTTACTTTTTCCCTATGTGAACCCATGCAATACATAGACTTTTACTTTCTTCTTTTTAATTTGGCATTATATCATAAATATATTCCTATTTTGCTGTAGTCATTTTAATATCTTATTTTCCCCCAATTCCTCTCCTTTTCCCACTTTCCTGGCCAGCCCCCTGATACAGTACCAACAGTGACAGCCTGGTGTCATCCATTAGTACCCTTCCTGTACTCCAATGAGTGTATAAAAGCATGTGTGTGTGCGTGCCTATATCTATAATCTATGTCTATGAATATAATGCATTAGTAGAAAATAAAAAGACAGACTATAGAGATCTATATAGATACAAGAATTTTAGGAGCCATCATTTGTTTTTGCAAAAAGGTGATCATACAATGCACAGACTTTTCTGTCTTTTTATTTTCCACTGAATAATGCAGTATATTCACTCCTTTAGAGACGTAGCACAATATCCTCTAGTAGGGGTCTCCAGAACGGGGTGCATACACCCCACTGGCACAAGGAAAAAATATTCAAAGTTTTATCTCTGTTTATTTTTATCTCATCTCTTTAAAATTTCTATTTTGTGTTTGTTTATCCTACACTTATGATATTCATACATGCAAATAAATATCCATATTTTGGAGGTGCGTGCTGTCATCAAATGAGCAATGAAAAATACCCGGAGACCACCAGTCTACAGAATCAGGGGACAATCTATTCACACATTTCCCTTTTGATGGCGCTCCAGGCTGTTTCTAGCTGGGGCCGCGACAAACAACGCTGCAGTAAGCATCGCTCTGCACGCACGTTTACCTACGAGTGATTTTAGATCTATAGGAAAGATCCCCAAAGTAAAGTTGCGGATTCAAAGGATATGTGTAGTTTAAATTTTAATCGATGTTGGTGTCCTTTTCTCCAAAAAAAGTCTGTAGCAATTAATTTTCCCGCCAGTGGTGTATGAAACGATGATTTCCCTGCATCTTCGTGGACCTCGGGAGTTATCACTCTTTTCAACTTTTGCCAATCCAGTGGGTGGGTCGGGAAATGACATCCAGTCCTGAAAGGCACCTTCATGTATAAGTGAAGGCGTTGGGCAAGATGACCTCTGAGCTCCTTCTAACTCAAGTGTCCATGATTCTCCAATAATCTGTTTTCAGAGCTCACCTGTTACAGGTGTGTCTTTAGTCTGCCTTCACTAGCTGTTTGTGAATCCCAGAGACCTCTATAGAACAGTCGCCAAAAACCAACACATCAAGGGCCAGAAAGAAAGAAAGAAAAAAGCTGAATGTAGTCCAGAGATCATCGTGCCAATACTCTTCAGCTTGTAAAAACCATCTAGGCCGAATCCCTGCGATTTCATCCAGAACAAATAATAAAAAGCAGAGTGTAATATTTCTAGGACGAGCACATTCATGGTAAATATTTTAAGATCAATGGCTACACAAAATACATTTTCCTTGGAGTTCCGCTTTTCAAATGGCTTTGTATTAAAAGTGCTATTCAATAAATATTCATGGGGAAATTCACTGATGTGTTTTACCATTTATAGCTAAAATTTCAAAGGTCCTGGAAAAAAAGATGTATGATGCATGTTTTACCCTCTTAGGAGAGGAGTGGTGAAGGATGCATGTTACGCTTTGGTTTTCTCTGGCTATAAACCCTCTGAGACAGGGAGCCGTGCTTTGCATCCTGCTCCTCTCTGGCCAGTCCTGGGGTGGATCGCAGCCTGGACAGAATACAATGGGCAAGAAGGACTGAGGGAGGCAGGGGTGGTGGGAGGGGAAGAAGGCCTGTGTGCTGAGCCTTTTCAGAGTCTCCAAAGCCCCTCCTGACAGCTGCCATTTACTACACACCTGGCATCCTGCCTGGAACCTCCCGTACACTCTCCACCGAGTCCTCACCACACTGCTGTGGACTGGTCACCATTACTCCCATCTTACAGATGAGGAAACTGAGCCTAAGAAAAGTTAAGCAATTTGTCCCCAAGGTCACAGAGCTAGTTAAATGGTAGAAGGAGGATTCAGACTCAGGTCCAGCTGGCTCCAATTTGCCTCTTTATTGGCCCCACCTTGCCTCAGTTCCCCATCTATTCCTTCTCCGGATCTCTGGAAGCCCACCAGGGCTGTAGGGATTGGAGGAAGCTCGGTGTGGCATGAAATGCCTCTTCCCCTGCCTTGTGGTCCCTGGTAAGAGCAAGCCGGCTGCCTACTCTGGACCTGAGGCGTCCCACAGCCCCCGTGACATCATTCTTCTTGGCCCCTTTGCCTGTGGCAGGAAATGAACTCACACAGGCAAAGCATCGAAAATCTGGCTGCATATTCCTGCCAATTTTCTCAGAGTCTAACATATTTATTTTATAATGGCAAGTTTTACCCTTGGCGATGATCAGATCCCACTGTTCCCTTGCTTAAGATGCTGGAATCACTCCCCACGGCCAATAGAATAAAACCCAAAATGCCCCACTTGGCTTGGCCTTCAAGGCCCTCTGTAATCTGGCCATATAACCATCCTTTTCATGGCTGTCAGCTTCAATTTATGCTAAGCCAGTCTAGAAAGTTCGCTGTCCTTTGCCCACATTCATGGTCTTCCATCTTCCTGGAATGCCTTTCTTTTCCCTCTCTGACTATTAAAGCCTTAAATATCCTTCAAGGCCCAACTTGAATGGACCCACTTCCTCTAAGGAGTTTCTCTGTTTCTTCAGGGAAGAATTAATGGGTCTCCCCTCCAGAATCCTCACAGTTCCATTTCCATCATTCTGCTTCTAACCATCCTTGATGCTTTGTGTATCTGCCTTTGCAGCTGGACTGTGAGCTTTTGTAGTGCTGGGGCCGTGCTCTTTATCTCTGTTTCTCTAGCATCCCACTTGACACTTGGCTCAAAGCAAGAGTAACAATGACAACATCAACATTAGTAATAATAGCCAACATTCATGGAGAGTTTAGAATGGATTTTGTGGAATCCCTCAGAACAATCTCATGAGGCAGATACTATGTTTACTCCTATTTAATAGATGAGGAAGTGGGGGTTTAGAGCGAGTGCGTGGAAATGGCAGAGCTGGAATTTGAACCCAGGGTGGCTGGTCCCTGAACTAACCACTCTGACCCATTGGCTTCATTAGGTGCTTATTAAATATTTGTTGAATTAATAATCAAGTGCATTAATGAGCAAATGAATAACAAAGGGAACAGTCACACAATATAGAAAAATTTCCCACTCCATTGGCCAAAGCAAGGCATTTTCTAGAATCGAAGCAATGACAGCCAGCTTTCTCTTCCATCATCCAATAGTTGCCCTCCTCCCACTCAGGAAAATGCCATCGACACAATGATTATAGACAGCCACACCAGTGGGTGTCGTTCTAAACACTCTCCCAAGGGACGTTGAGAAGAAGGTCTTGTCCTTTTGGGTCCAAGACAATGTTCTGATGATCCCCAGGAGGACAAGACCTTGGAGCTGCATGCAGGACAGCACGGGTGGGTGCCTCTGGCTCATTCAGATCCCCTCATGTGATACTCCTGGGCAAACACTGGTCTAAGGCTGCTACATAGTGTCAGAGAGCAGTACCGGCAGGGAATGTTTGGAGAGCCAACTGGGTTGTAGGAAATGAGAGGAAGGGCAGATGGAGAGCCTGCCATGGCAGTGTGGGTGCCAGGCTGCAGCTGTGGCTCTGCTTGTGGGAAATGACAGGTGCTGGCAGAATGGAGGTCACTGGTGTGGGAATGTGGGAGGAACAGCCTGTGACTCGGTCCCAGAGTAGCCTGAGGTGCTGGGTGAGCACATGGTAGACATGTTTCAGGGAGAGGCCACATTCACCGGGGGCTCAGCCAGGAGCAACACACAGACTGTGGCCTGGCCCACCTGCTGCTGGCAACCACCCAGCCCTACCTGATGCTCAGAAGAAGGGGGATGAGCCCTAGAGCATTCTCTGTCCTCCCTCCTCCCCACTTGCCCCACACAGGGAGATTCTGGAGACAGAAGAGCACACAGACATTCAGTCACACATGCACGTACACACATCCTCACAAGCACACCCACCCCCACACCCCCCGCACACACACTCAGAAGGTTTGTCAGGCTTCCCAGCATTTCAAAGTATAAGCAAACTGGTGAAGAGAAATCTTGTTTCTGGAGAGAAACCAGCGTGTCCTGAAGGTTGGCGAACTGCGTTCCTTCCTCTGAGAGGCCGCCAATTGGCTCCTCAATCTCCATTTTCATCCTTGATGGTCTTCTCGCCTTGCACGTGATGGGAAAGTGGACCTAGGAGCCAGGGGTCAGTCAGGGGCCAGAACACAGAGTCACATGGCCAATAGGAGAAAGAAGGAAAAGAAAATGCATTTCATATGGAGGATTTAGTTGTCACTTAGGAAGATTGAAACAATTTCCTAAGGTGTTTTTGGAAACACATGAAAGTGTTTTCCTTTCTGAACTTGAGAGGCGGGTCTGGAAGCTGTAACTACCTCCCTGGGAGCCAAGAATCTGGTCTTCTTTCCATAAGAGCTGGGAACCAGTGACAGTGGAATACATAGTCTCTGCCAGAACCGCAAGGAATGGGATACAGAAATCCCATCCAGTTCAGCTGAATCCATTCATCCAGCCAGCCAGCCAGCCAGCCAGCCAGCCTAGGGTCATTTGCTCATATAGTTAACATCGATTATCACCTGCTATGTGTTTACCTTTGGCCTGACCCTGGGTTCCAGGCCCCCTAAAAGGACCTCAAACCTCCTCTTTATGATCTGTGGAAAGGAAGGGATACTGGTTACAAGAGCTCATCCTGTTCTAATTCAAATGGAAAACAGAGGTTAGATAAACCCTCTCAAGAGTGAAAACTCCCTTGGCTCCAGAACAATGCAGTAGTTAGTCCTGGGCCTAGCCCAGGAGAGCTTCTCGGGAAAGACCGTTCCACCTGTTTAAATGCCCTGAATGAACTCCACTCTTGTCTTTGAAAGTCTTTCATTTGGGTTTCATGATGGAAGCGAGGATGAACGATTATGTAAGAGTGTCTTTTGCGACAAGTTTATGGGTGTATTTTGAAGGAAGCAAACACACGCCTATTAAGCATGGGGAGAATTATCAGTGAATGTTTTTAAATGACCAATAAAAATGAAATTATCATTGCTCATTGTTTTTTATGGATCACAATGTGTTTTTTTTTTCTGATGGAAATATCCGACAAACTTGCCTCCTAGACGCCAGCCGCTAATTACATAGTTAGCGCACAGCAATCCATGCAAGTGGGTTCTCTCCTGTCGTAATTCATCTTCATAAACGTAATTGGCCCAATGAAAGAGACCACAAAATAATTCTGCGAAGAGGAGTCGGATTCAATAAAAACTGATTTTACTCTTTTTTTCCCCCCCAGAAAACTACAAGCTTGGGACTGGAGTTTTCAAGAATATATCAGGTTTCTTCCCAGCTCGCCACTCCCACCCCGATTTGTTTATTACTCAGCTATTTATTGAGGACTTACTCTATTCAAACCATTAGCTTAATGCTGGGGGAAAAGCAAAACTTGAAACGAACTCCCCACTGCAAGGAATGGGCCATCAGGTGAGGAGTGGAGAAGCAGCAGATGGATTAGGGTGATACAGGGTGGACAGTGACAGTCCTCCAGAAGAGATGTGCAGAGAGGGCTACGGGACTTCAGAGGCAGAGTGGTTGCCTCCTGCTGGGGCATCAGTGAAGGCTTTATGGAAGACGTGGCATTTGAGCTAAATCGTGAATGGTGAAGGGGTGGGGAGAGGGTAGGGAGGTAAATAGCCATTTTGAGGAACTAAGGCACAGAGGTAGGCTGTTCAGACTAACGTGGGAGCAATTTTAGTGGAGTGCAGGAGGTCAAAGGGTGGTGAGAGATGGAGTGGAAAGGTAGGTTGAAGGTTGCTGTGAAGTGGGAGAAGCATATTTTTAACCTTTTAACTCAAGATGTGCCCCCCTCCCCTCTGTATAGGCAATGATATTAACTTGATGCAGTCAAGAGAGTATACCCATTACTTGCCAGACTGTGCAAGGGCTATGGGGGAGACCCGGGTGAGTTAGGTACAAAGCCTACCCCCAGAAACTCAGAAGGGAGGTAGAAAAGATGATGAGGCCAATTCTGACTGGAGCTTGTGTCTGCATTTATTATTGGAGGCGGGGGGTGGTCACTGTTCAAATGAGGCAGTCAGCCCCAGATGAGCTCACCATCCACCCAATTCCATATCACAGCAGGCATTGTTAGCATGGGCTCTAGTCGCTTCCAATGCAAAAGATTTTTGGACCACTTACTGCCAAGTACTTCTTTTCTCTATCTCTGTCGCCAACATTTTCCTCCTTGAAAATTAGAATGAGCCAGGAAAAGACACTGAGAAGAAATGCTCAAAGAGATAGGAGGGAAATGCAAATGAGAATCACAAAGCAGAATTCAAGGGAGTGTGGAATTTCAGGAAGGGAGTGGTTGACAATGTCACACACTATAGAGAATTAAAATAAGAGGAAGGCTGGCAAGCGTCCATTGGATTTAGCATGGAGAAAATCATTGATGACCTGGTGAAAGCCAAGTCAGAGAAGAGGGCGCAGAGAACAGAGGCCAGGTGGCAGCTGGGTGAGGAGTGAGCTGCTCTGGCATGAAGGAGTCTCAGAGCTCACGCAGGTCTAATCAACAGCCCACCATCCACACCCCCTCTTTGCTGTTTCAGTCTCTGCTCTCATCAACAGACCTAATAACTCTCATTCACTTACAGAGTAAGTTATGTGCTACTGTGACATCTCACATTGAAGGATCTTTGGGATGCCTTGGGATGTGTCCCTCAGGAATGCCCAGAGTCTACTGTGGTGGTTCTTAACTTCTCATGGGATTAAAATCCCAACTCAGCGTCCTAGATGTATCATCGATTCTTCCCCCTCTCTCTCCATTTGCAGTCCATCTGCCCTCCACTTCTGTTCATTCTCTCTACTTCTCATCTCATTTTTCTCTTCCCCCATGGCTTCCTTTGGGGTAGATTGAAGTTTTGGTTCTAATTCTTCACTGCTTTGTAATAAATTTTACCTACATACTCTTTCCATGGCCTCCCGATCCTCCCCAGTCCTCAACTTTTGGGTTGATAGTATAACTTGTTGGAGCCAATGAGATGTTAGTAGATGTGATACAATTAGAAGCTTGGAAGGTTCTTGTGCAATTGAGCTTGCTTTTTTTGTACTCCAGTGATCCATCCGAGAAGATTTATGTTACAGGTATATGCTGCCACTTCAGACTGGGCCTCAGAAGAAACACATGTGAAATAGACGTCAGTCTACCCTGGAGCCTGGAGCCAGGACTCGCTGACCCCTAGCCTGAAGCAGAGCCACCCAGCTGAGCCCAGCCTAGATCAGCCATACTGTAATCAACCTGCAGATCCATGATTATGAGAATAAATACTTATTGTTTTAAGCCACTGAGTTTGGGGATGGTTTGTTATGTAGTGTTACTGCAGCACTAACTGACTGATACAGCCTCACTTATTCAAGGCCTCTACTCTCACTCCTTAAGTCCAGCTGCCATACAGGCTATTAGACAACCTCAATCATTAATAAGAAAGACTTCCCCCTCAGGGTTTTTCAGTATTTCTTCCAGGAGGTTAATTCCTTTGTTCGTTGATTTGTTCACACACTCAAAAAATGAAGACCTGTGCTAGGCCTTAACAAGGTCGATGAGGGGCAAGTGAGGGGTGGCTATAAACTGGAATGAGATACGTTTCATTTCTTTAAGTGAGAGAGACAGACATGTAAGCAAATAATTAAATCCCAAGGTGCCTGCCATATTTCTTATCCTAAAGCAAACCAAGTGGATATAAAATAATCATTCTTGCAAATGCCCTTGTTTATACTTAAAGGCAATTATCTGTGGATTTTTTTAAAAAATCTATAGTAATTACGAGTTTGCCTTTTTCTTTTTCACGTATCACATGAGCCAGTGAGGAAGGGAAATGCAAGACGTCCTACCATATGTCAATATCAAATACATTTTCCTTTAAAGTGTGCTTTGTGCATCCTTCTGGAAGATGGGGAATGAAATGTACTTGTAAACAGACAGAAATGATTCACGGGATCGTGATTGCTTTTCATCAGCTGCATCAATTATATGCAGCAAAGGGATTTGGTGAAATACATTTACAACTTGTTAAAAACACTCCTTGAAACAATTCAGACCTTGTTATATTCCTGGTGTGCTCAGTCAAGCATGGCTGGGCTGGCAGTCAGCAGAACTTAGTCCTCATACCAAATCCAAGCTGACCTCGGCCATGAGGAATGGCATGCCAGGACAGAGACTCTCTCTGATCTCTCTTTCCATTGTCATGGGATGGAGGACAGGAAAGCCAGCTTTGAGATGAGGGCAGATTTTTATTAGGTTGTCAATAAAGCACCCAATCTGTCATCAAGCCAATTAAAACTATGCCAGTGATCAGGATAAAGCAATTCAAGTAAAAGAATAAATACATGGTCCTGCCCTCAGGTCACTTATGGTCTCATAGGAGATATAAATGTTAAATGTGCCATTCCCAGCTCCTCCATCTACTAACTATATAATATTTTTAAAAATTACTTAATTTCCCCATCCCCCAATTTCCTCATCTATAAAATAATAACAATAATAACTACATCGTAGGACTGTTATGAGAATTAAATAAGTTAATACATGTTATGGCAAGACATAGCCAGTTGCCTACTCAATACCCATGATCCCTGTCTTTTTAACTAAGAAAACCATGATTTTGTTGAGGTGGCAATGCATCCTGACAAAATACTCACCTTCCCAGACTCCCTTGCAGCTATGGTGGCCATGTGCCTTAGTTCTGGCCAAGGAGAAGTAGGTGGAAGTCTTGGTGAGGGCATTCCTTCCTGAATAAAAGGACAGAGTTTCATGAGAGACGCTTTTTGTTTATCTTCTTGCCAGAAACACATATCTGGAACATCCAACCACCCTGAGATCATGAGGATGAAACCACATACTTGGGACAGTGGAGCAGGAAGCTGGAAGGAACTTGACCTCCAAATGATATCCTTGGGCACCTGCATAGACTCCATTACTTACTTCCAGACGGGTCATGGAAGGAGTAATTCTTGCTTAAGCCATTTTCTTGATTAAGCCACTCTTGTGGGAGTTTCTGTTTTATATGGGTGAACATATTCCTAACTGAAGACAAGTGAAGTGCCTGGCATGCAGAAAGCATTCAGTAAGTGTCATCAGTGTTGTTGATGTTATGACCGTGCAGTGTGAGGGTGGCATAATGAGGGAAACACAGGGAGCTGTTGGATCTCTTAGGAGGGCTTTTAATCCAGACCGGATGGAAACTTCTTAGAGAAAGAGAGCCAAGCAGAGACCTGAAAGGCCAGGTGGGAGTGCTGTCAACTCTAACTTTGAAAGGTCTTTTCAAGTAGACCCCTCTTCTCTCCCCACCATCCTCCCATTCCACAGAGCCTCTAGTTTGGACATTCCAACAGGCTCTGAACAGGCCTCATATGCCTTCAATCTTGCCCAGATCATCCTCTACACTCGTGTCCAGAGAAATCGTCCGCAAATGGGTCTGGTCATATTACACCCCCAGATGAAAACCTCCTGAGAGCAACCTCTCACCACACAGAGCTTCTCAAGCTTTCCATCAAAAGGCAACAAACCTCTACCTCCCCGGAGGCTTCAGCAAGGCCTGAAAAGGTACAAAATTTATTTGAACTTTTTTAGTTGGAGCCTAAAAAAATCATGTAATTTTTACATTTTTAGTTCGTGATATATTCTTGTTGATTTTAACGTGAAATGTTTTCACTTACTTCCTAATGGGCTTAATTCAGGTTCAAGGAAGATGCAGTCTTTAACCAGAGGTTCTGAGTACCACCAGGGAATGTTTCTTCCCTGGGGGTCTGGCCAACTCCTGTGTAGGCTCCTGTGTTAAAGTACCCATGGTGTCACAGTTTGGGCCTGGTTAAAACGTCTCCAATCTCTGATTAAATCATGCGTCTGTCAAGGGAAGGGTTAAATTTTATTTATCATTGAAAGTTTCCCATTTTCTGTTGTGTGACAAATCACCCCAAAACCTAGAGGCCTAAAACAATCGTTTTATTTTGCTCACAATTTTGTGGATCAAGAATTCTGGATGGGCTCAGCTGGGCAGTTCTTGTGGAGTCTCTCAGGCAGTTTGCAGGCAGAAAGCAGCTGGGGCTGCGTCATTGGAAGGCCAGGCTGGGCTGGAAAGTCCAAGATGGCTCCCTCACATGGCTGGCAGCTCACACTGGCTGTCAGCTGGGAGCTCGGATGGTGCTGTCGACTGGAGAGTTTCTGTGTAGCCTCTCTAGTCAGACTTCCTGAGGTGGCTGCCTTCCCCCAGAGCAAGAGTCCCAAGAGACCAAGTGGAAGCTGCATATGGCCTCACAAGTCATGCAGCGTCACAGCCAACCACAACCTATTGGTTACAAGCCAACGTAGAGTCAAGGAGAGGGAAACCAGGCTCCACCACTTGATGAGGTCACACTACAGAGAGCAAGTGGGATGGAAGCTATTGGTGCCGCCATTTTTGGAAAATACTGGCTTGCATAAAAACATCTCCGTATTTAACCCAATTTGTGGTGAATAAATGAATGAATGAACAGGGATCTGAGTGTTCTGACAACCGCCACCATTCCTGGAGTAAGGTTTCAACTTTGAAAGGAAGTGAAATCTCTCCCTATTTTCCTGTCCAAAACCTTCTTTTCTCTGGGACCCACTCTGCCTCTCCCTACCTGAGGGTTAGAGTTGAGGCCAAGAGATGAAGAAAGAGCAACAGAGGGAGTAAAAGAGTGGGGTGGGGGAGAGGGAGGGAAGGAAAGGAGTTGGGAGATTTCCAACTCTTGGGAAGGAGAGAAATAAATCCCCCTCCCTTGGTGTTTCCTACTCCCACCAGCTTCAGTTTTTCTTCCCCACCCCAAATAGGAAATGGAGTGGTTGAGATTCATTTTGAACGTAGATCAATGGCTGGTAAAAGAAATATAAACCAAGCTTGCTATTCCATGTTTCCCCACTGGAATCATTTCTGCCCTCCCTCAGGGCCTCAGCCTCCCCGCTTCCTATTAGGACAAAGATGGCTTTGGGCCAGCTCATCTCTTGGAGTTCCTCCTGCGGTGAAACCCTGTGATTTCATGCTAGCCACCCCCACCCAACCTAGGGCAGCGTTGGCCTCCCGGGGAGAGGCAGCCTGTCATTCAGAGAACTCTCCTTCTCCAAAATCTAATATCCCCTCATCTCCCATTATGAGTTCAGTTATGGGAGCCTTCATAGCAGGTGTCATTAAATAGACATTAAGACCCAACAGGGCATGTTTTACGGGACCATTACCATATGCCTGATGTTTGCTGTGACAAATGGAGATCCAGCCAACCACGCCATGTGATAATGGGCCGGGAAACACCCCCTGGGGTGATGTAATGTGATTAGAAGATGAGGCGCTCATTGTTTCATGCCATCCATCCCGTGGGAGGGGGCTGACTCCTCTTTGCTGGCTCGGCCTGGAAGTCAGGCTTCACCCTCGGCTTCCTGGGTCCGTCAGGCTCTTGGGCCAGGAGAGGTGGAGACACGCGGTGTGGCCAGCATGGCCAGCCTGAGCATGTTCCAAGGAAGTTTGTCTCCTGCCTTAAGGACAAAGGGCTCTGCTGCCTCAGTTTCCCTCAAGCTGATTGGTCTTTGGAAGCCAGAGGTTGAGCAACAGAAGTGAGATGAGCTAATTTATCCTTCTGCTCATCTGAGTGGGAAGCTGGCCCTGTCCAAGAACAGAGAACTCGCCCTCACTTAAACTTCCCATCATCACAGGTGACAACTTGTGGCTAACGTGCTCTGTTAGCCAGATCCCTCTGTGATCTGGAGGCAGCATGGCAGGGGGAGCGAGCATGAGCCTTGGATTCTGACTTCCCTGGGTTTGAATCCCAGCTCCGCCATTTGGTCTCATGACAACTCCTTTTTCCCATCTCCTTGCAGAGACAGTATGAGGATTATGTGGGATGACTCACATGAAGTATTTAGCACAGGGACTAATTTAGCAAACATAGTTTTCCTAACCCTTCCCATTTCTTTTTACTCTGGGTCTCCCATCCTTGGCCTGTCAGAGAGTTAAGGGTCTGGAATCCCCAGGTCTAAGACCTGCCTGAGCCTGCTGCTTCCTGGGGAGTAGAGATACCCAAAGCCAGACTCCCTCAGTTGATGACTGCTACGGCCTCACACCCCACACTCTCCAGAGCCTCCACTGTCTGCCTCCTCTGGACCACACCTCAATGGCAGAGCATTGCCGGGGACAGTCCTCAAACCCACCAACCTGCTGACTGAACGTGTTGGTGAGGGGATGACAATCCCTGTCACTAGCATGCCCAGCTCCTAGCCAGAACCTGGTGATATTTCTGTTTCTGGCAGACTTCCTACTTGACCCCCAAACCCTTGACCTTTTGATAGAACTTCCTTAGCCATCCCCCCAACGCCCACAATGTATCCAGCCCCTCCCTTGGCAACTTACGTACCCTGCCCTCATGCCTGCTCCACCATCTTCTCCCCTTGTGTATCCTCACTCCACTCTCACCCCTACTGAAGCCTTCACCCTGGCTGCCTCCTCTCGGCTGATTGACCCACTCAGATTTCCTCCATCCCAGAGGGATCCTTTCTCAACCAACCACCATCCCATCCTCTGGGTGCTCTGCCCTCACCCCTCACTTCCTCTCACCCCATTTCCTCCCCCACTCCCTGAAATCTCTGTTCCACTCCCACCACTGCACTAAAATTGCCTTTTCTGTGTTGTATTCCAATATCCAAGAGCAAGTCTGACTGTCTTTTCCCCGCCCTCATCCACCCCCATGCCTCGGCAGTCCTGCGAGCACGAGTCGCCTCCATTGCCTTTGGGTTCAGGGTCACCAATGACTGGTCCCCTTCCTGCCTGTCTTCATGGGATGCCTCTGTTTCCTTTGCCAACTCCTCTTTCTCCCCCATGCACCTAAGCCTAGGTCCTCCCCAAATTTCTATTTCTTGCCTTTTCTCTCCTTTCCCTAAATTCTCTCTTACCCCTTCCCTCCATTCCCATGGCCTTGGCCATCATTCTAGGCCACTGACTTCTCCACTCTCTTGCCATCCTTGACTTCTTTCTCTGAGTTCAATCTCACTTTCACAGTGGCCTGAAGGACCAGGTGTCTCACTGGATCCCAGGGTCTGGATGTCCCACACTGGGGTCATTTCATTTCTTCCCCAAAATCTGTTCCTCCTCCTGGATCTCATTTCCACCAATGATACTGCCTGTCCCAGCAAGTGGGGAGATGCCAGAAGGACTTCTTGGCCTCTCCCTCCTTCCTTTCCTCTCCCTTATTTTTCCACTGAGACCTCTATTGTAAAGGGCCTCTATCGTGGGCCCTGTCCTGAGCATCTCCATGTGGTGATGGTGTGGGGGAGCTGGCACCTTCCAGGGGGATGAACTCAGGTGCCCCAGGTTGTCCTCGGGCATCTTGCAAGTTCCTTCAGTCTCACCTTTCCAAATCCCATCTCAGGCCAGAAACTTCTGATCAAAGAGTATTCCAGTGCCTCAGCTTAGCCTCCTAGGCTCTGAGGATCTGGCCTCTGCCTGATTCTTTAACCTTATCTTACCTCTCCCTTTCTGGAACATTCCAGCTCCAGCCCTACCACTCATCCAGGTCCTCAAAAGAGCCAAGTCTGTGTCCATCTTGGGCCTTCTCTCAGGCTGCTCTCTCTCTCTTAAGATCCTCTCCCCACTTCCCATTGTGCATCTGGCTAACTCCCACTCCCCTTTCTTTGCTGGGATCTCCCGATCCAAATCAGGTCCACTCAGTTATTCTCCACTGTGGCACCAGATTTCTTCCTTTATTACAAGTGTTACAACTTACATTACAAGCTCAGTGTTTACTTGTTACTGGTCTCCCCCACTTGACTATAAGCTCCACAAGGTCAGGGACAAGGTCATGTTCATGCTGGAACCTCAGTGCCTAGCACAGTGCCTGGAACACGGCAGACATTCAAGAAATGGTTGATGGATTAGTGAAGGAGTGAATGAGAGAAACTATCATTGACTGACCTTAACTGTGTCATCCTAGAAGGATTTTTATCCCCATGGATGGTCTCTATGGATTCTCCCTGCAGCGTTTAACCCACAGGCTCTGGAGTGAGATGACACGGGCTCACATCCCAGCTCTACCACTGACCTGAGTGACTTGAAGGAGCTTAACCTTTCCGACTCTGTTTCTACAGCTACAAAATGGAGGGAATAATAGTATTTAACATACAGCGTTATTCATGAAAGTCAGTTGATGTATTTGAAGAGGTTGGCACCATGACTGGTGTGTGGTGAGCGGAGTCATTATTACTATTGCTACTCTTTTTCTTGCTCTGTGAGAAGAACCAATGGATGTGTAGGTAGGACCGGCTGAAAGGGTAGAGGAGCCAGGAAGAGGTGGTTTGGGAACACTTCTGGACTGTGGATTAGGAATGGGTATGGAGGGGGCGGGGGAGGTGGTACTCGGGAGAACAGAGCAAAGTGGATGGTGGGAAAGAGGGAAGTTTGGAACTGTCCTTAAGTGTGGGGCTCACGCAGAGCCCAAGCTCCTGTGGCACTGATTACTGCTCTATTATTGTTTTCCTCCATATTATTTATCTTTTTAATTGAGGTAAAATTCATATAACACAAAGTTAACCATTTTAAAGAGTATAATTCACTGGCATTTAGTACAGTCCTTGGTGTTGTACAACCAACACCTCTGCCTGGTTAGAAAACATTTTCATCATCCCACAAAGAATCCCTCTACCGATTAAGCAGGGAGAGATAACTTTCAAAACTTTTTATATGGATATAACTTTAGATTTACAGAAGAGTTGCAAAGACAGTGCAGACAGTTCCCTCCTCCCTCAGCTTCGCTGACACTAATAGCACCTTATATAATCCAGGTCCATTTTTTGAAACCGAGACATTAACATTGGAACAAAACTAAACTACAGATTTGTATTTGGATCTCTCCAGGTCCCCAGGAATGTCCTTTTTCTGTTCCACGATCAAATCCAGGATATCACGTTGCATTTGGAGGGATTATTTTTGAAACCCAAACAGTCAAAATAAGGTCCACAACCCCTTGGACTGGGAATCGATTGTTGGTGCGAGTTTTGCATCCTTCCCTCCCTGGGTCCCCGAGACTCACCCTGACCCAGAGGAGAGGATTCCACTGGGCCCCTGGGCTGTGAACCAGTCACACACCACCAAGGGCCTGGAGGAGAGCAGAACACGGTGTGTTCTCTAAGAATCACGTCTCATTCCGAGTCCCCGGTGTGGTCAGCGTTTCCCCTGCACTGGCTCCTGGCACCTTCCAGCTCGCACTTCTCCCCCCTCCTCAAGCGTCAGCCTGCAAAGGCTGGGTCCTGCTGCGGCCGCAGACAACCTGGGGATCTCAACGGCTTAGGACCGTGGAGGTGTGTATCTCACTCCTGCATCCTGCCCCTCGGGGCTCATCTTGCTTCACACCCTCCTCCCCTAAGACTCAAGCTGATGGGGCGGCCACTTTCTGGAGCATCGCACGTATGAAAGACACTTCTTCCTGAGGTTCATACACCAGCTTTTAAATGCTCGAGCCCCAAATTGAAACACGTTATGTCCATTCAAACTCATTGGTCTTAACTGAATCACACAGCCGCAACCAGCCAAAGGGAGCCAGGAAGCACAACCCCCCTCCCCACACCACGTGCACAGAAGCCTGGAGAACTGGACTGTTGGGCAACAGCACCAATGATTACCCCTCTCGAGGATGGTACGGAAAAGCAGGTCTGCAGACCTGCCTCCCCAAATGCAGGCGGGGTGACTTTGGGCTCCGAGGAGTCTGTGTGCCTACTTCGGGGTCCTGGAATCACTGACAGGGTGGGTGGGTGCTGGGTTAGGACAGATGTGAGGAGGCAGAAGGGAGGAGGCAGAGCCAGGGCAAAGATGAAGAAACCACACCACCTTCCAGCCTCAGACACTCAGCCTGAAGCAAGGGACCACAGACAGAACGAACTCATCAAGACCCAGAGCACTGAATAAACTGGTGAGGAATCCTGTTACTTCACCAGGACAGGGCGTAGCCATACCACCCACGCAATTTCTTTCACAGATAGTGACAGGTCCCTACTACATGCTACATCCTCTGCCTCCTAGAGTTGTCTAAGATTTACGGACTCTGCAGCGCTTGGTGCTTTTACATTTATATCCCATTCTGTGACATAGGCTAGTACCTGTAGTAGGTTGAATGGTGGCCCCCCAAAAAGATGTGTCCACATCTTAACCCCTAGAACCTGTGACTGTGACTTTATCTGATTAAAAAAAAAGGGGGTCTTGGCAGATATAATTAAATTAAGGGTCTCAACATGAGATCATCTTGGATTATCCCTAAATCCAATGACAAGTGTCCTTATAGGAAACAAAAGAGGAGAAGACACAGATACACAGAGGAGAAGTCCACGGAAGACAGAGGAAGAGGATGGAGTGATGTAGACACAAGCCGAGGAATTACTGAGAGCCACCAAGAGCTGGAATAGACAAGGACAGATTCTCCCCAAGATCCTCCAGAGAGACCACGGCCCTGCCAACACCTTGACTTTGGACTTCTAGCGTCCGGAACCGTGAGAGAATAAACTTGTGTCGTAAGCTATCACATTGGTGATAATTTGTAGGACAACCCTAGGAAACTGCACAGCGCCCTAGTAAACAGCTAAGGAAAGTGAGTCTCAGAACAGCTTGTCCAAGTCCTACAGGTAAGTAAGTGTTAGAGCCAGGGCTTGAGTTCCGTCTGGGGGCCCCACAGTCTGGCCTCTGCAGCTCTCCGAGGCGGGTGGCTGGAAGCTGGCTGGGAGCCAGGCTGCCCGATTCTGCTCCCTGCTCTGCAGCTCACGGGTTGTGTGATTTGGGGCAAATTGCTTAACCCCTACCCCTCAGTTTCTTTGTCTGTAATTGGGGATGCTAAAAATAGTCCTTTCCTCTCAGAGTTGTTTTGGAGTTAAAGGAGCGGGTGAGTGGACTCATGGAAAGTGCTGAGCCGCATCTGGACCAGAGCCAGCGCCAGGGAAGCGCTTGTTAGAGTTGTGTGTCTGCAGAATATTCGGCTACCCCTGTTCTCTCCTAATCACGCTCGGCCTCCAGCCCTCCCCCGGGCCGGGCTTTCTGACTTCAACACACCGACGTTTCGCAAGCCGTAACTCTCTTGTGAGAGCTGTCCTGTGCACTCTAGGATTTGAGCAGCATCCCTGGCCTCTGCCTACCAGCAGGTAGAGCAGTAGATTCCAGTAGATTCCAGTAGATTCCAGCAGCACCAACCCCTGCTCCAAGTCATGAAAAATGAAACTGCCTCCCTCCTGCCAAGTTTGGGAGGCAAAAATCGCCCCTGGTTGAGAACTGCCGCCTGAAGCCTCAAGGGGCCAGGCCTTCAGAACCAAACACCCTGCTTGCGGCCAGCTCTGGGGTGCGGGTCTGGTCTCCAGGTCTGAAGCTGTGGGGCTGTCAGGCCGATGACCTTTAGCAAAGGGCTTGGAGGGCCCGGTCCCTGGGGGAGGAGGCAGCACATCTAGCAGAAGGATATTTGGTGTTGGAGAATCTGCAGCGAGCCCTGGCTCTATCACCCAGCTTTCCTGAGCCTCCATTTCCACACCTGTAAAATGGGAATAACGATGATATCTGCCTCGGGCGGTGAGTACAGGCATTAAATGACATATTAGATGTGAAGGGCCCGGCAGAGTACGGGCTCTAGTCAACGTTCGGTCAGCATCCGTTATGACTGTTTTCACCGTTATGATCCCGGTCTGCAGAGCTGACCCACACAGGGACACAGGAGGAAAGCATCTATTCTCAACGGCTACGAAGGCCCCACAGCAAATCAGAGCGTGTTTGATGGCGGCCATCAAATAGCACAGACACGCCCAGGACGAGGGTGGGAGCGGGCGTGGAATGTAATTTAAAGGAATGTCGTCGCCAGGGCAGAGAAATGCTGACAGATTTATGCTGATGTCACACAGGTTCCCGAAAGCGCAGTCCTCCCACGGCCTGGAATGTGATGTTTGCCGTTAAGAGACCGCGCTCGCAGATTGTCACTTCATTTTACTCTCTCGTGGCGGCCGTCCAAAGGGCTGCGGTGGGAGCCCCTCCACAGGGCGGCTCCCAGGGTCTCTCCCCTCCCACTTCCCTCCTCTGCTGCTTTTATCCCTCGGCGCCAGGCGCCCTCAGAGGATGTAAAGGAAAGGGCTAAGGCCTGGGAGTCAGGAGGTCTGAGTTCGAGTGTGCTTCTGACACGTGCTAGCTGTGTGACCTTGGGCCAGCCACCTACCCCTTCTGAGGCTCTCTCTTGTCTGTTGACAGGGGCAGTAAGTGAGATAGGCAGGTTAGCACAGGGATCTGGCACCACAAGGGACAGGAGGGTCGTGCGGGGGTGGAGGGAACATTGCTAGGACATTGCTAAGACGTAGTTAACCTAACACGCTCATGGAAATTCTAGGCTGCATTATAGCTTAGGCTGTTAGCGCTTAGGTAACCGCAAGTTTCCAGACCCACTGTCTCTCACTGTCTTGATGTGCAGCCCGATAAGCTCCAGGCCCTGCCTCAACAGGATGAGCTCCACTTAGGTGTGAGAATGAGAAGTTAACACATATACCACAAGCAAGGCAACTTGACATTTCTGAGAAACATCTAAAGAATCTAGCAGTGAGGGCATTGTGAAGCAGGATAAGACCCCCTACCCAAAAGCAAGCACCTAAAAGATGTAACGGCAAAACCGCCCGGGGCAGCTCCTCCCTCGGAGTGTGCCCGCTCTGTCTGTGGAGTGTGTCTTTCTAATAAACTCCTTACTGTCTGTATTCATCCTTGCTGTTCTGTAAATTCTCTTACGACGCGACATTGAGCAACCTGGATCCGCAGTGTGGTAACAGAAGCACTCGGTGGTTATATGTGGTGATGAGCCTCGTCTTGGAAGGGGGAAGAAACCTTAGTCCTACAGTGTCCCTCCGGTAGCTTCAGATATGGAGGGAGTATATCTTACCAAAAACCTAGGTAACTGGGCAGAAGTGCCGAAAGGCAGGGCTCCGTGAAGGTGCCTGTTCCACCTTTATGAAAATAATAGTAACTGCAGCAACAGCACCGTTACCGTTTATTAGGTATTTATTTTAGAGCCCAAATGAATCATCTCATCAAATCCTCAGGATAACACTCTGAGGGAAGTACTGATTATTCCCATTTTACAGAAGAAATAGAGGCTTAGAGAGGTAAAATAATTTACCCAAGGTCAACCAGCTTATCAAGGCCACCCTGAATGGTTGTTCAGGTTGTGTACTGCACAAGGGAGCTACACCTAAGAGGATGGCATTTATTTTGTAGATGACTACTAACTTATATGACAGCATGCCATGGGCACAGGGCTTCCAGCCCTCCCGGGCATGTCCTAGAATGACCAGTCCTTCATAAACCCAGCCAGACACCGGCGACCAGCCTCCACTCAGGAGCTCAGGAGCTCACACACTCACTAGTGCAGGAGAGCAGCTGCAACAGGTCCTGGCCACGCCCGGGCATCCCCTGAGGTTGCTTCTCTCACTGCCCTGGCTCTCGGCGGCCTGGTTCCTGTCCCACGGCAGATGCTGCCTCGGCTATGATTGCCTGGTCGGGGCGATGGGGCAGGCACCTACAGGCATCCACTAGATTGTGAGCCTGAGAGAGCAGGGCTGTCTGCATGGAGCTGGGGCCTGCTTCCTAATCAAACGATGTCTTACCCTGGGTTTCCCAAAACGCCGAGCCTAAGAAGAGGCTTGTGTGCGAGCACTTTTCTGAGGAGTGTGATGCTACAGAGCCCAGGATGCTGTGGCCCCTGTAACAAATTACCACAAACTTGGTGGCTTAAAACAACACACATTTGCCCTCTGACAGGTCTGGAGGTCAGAAGTCTGAATCAGTTTCACTGGGCCAAAATCAAGGTGTCAGCAGGGCCGTGCTCCGTCTGGAGGCTCTGGGAGAATCTATTTCCTGGCCTTTTCCAGCTTCCAGAGCTGCATTCCTTGTATTTCTTGGCTTGTGGCCCCTTCCTCCACCTTCAAAGTCAATGGCATAACATCTTGCTCAGTCCTCACGTTGCCTTCTTCTGTAATCAGATCTCCCTCTGCCTCCCTCTCATAAGGACGCTTGTGATTGCATTTAGGGCCCACTCGGATAGTCCAGAATAATTAAATAAACAATAACCCATCTCAAGATCCTTAACTCAAGCACATCTGCAAAACCCCCTTTGCCATAAGGAAACATTCACAGGTTCCGGGACCAGGACGTGGTTATCTTTGCGGGCCGTTATTCTGCCCGCCACAGGAGGGAAGAGAAGGAGGGAGAGCCAAGGAAAGGACACAGCATCTGCTTGGCCACCCTTGCAGGAGACTGGTTCCTTGATTCTGTGGGGCCACTGAGAAGCTGCATGAGATGTGTCTCAGGCCTGCCTCTGGGGGCGAGGGCCTGTGAGAAAGGAGGAAGTGCATTTCCATGGCTCCCACCTGCTGTTGGTCAAAGGTTCACCCCATGAAGTGTGCATACTCCCCAACTTTTGGGTTGTGCCCAAATGCATTCTGAGGCTCCCCCCACCTGGGGAAGAGGAGATCGTGGGTGTGGACTCAGGTGAGGCCCTGTCAGGTTGCATAGCACGAAGCTGCCCAGCAGAGAGAGGCGGAAATAAGGACACACAGGTAAGGCCCAGAGGGTCAAAGTGGTGCAAAAGAGGGGTCCTGTACAGTGCACGTGCTCTGTCCTCACAGTGAAAATAAGCCTGAGCTAAGAGAGCACTGTTCATGAGAATTTAAGCAGGATGCTACCAGTTAAATCCCAGAACCCACCCCATCCCCTGCCCTCACCCGTCCCCCTCAACCCCGACTCCCTTCCCCTCACCTCCCCTCCTGACACATTCGGGGCCCCTAGCAGAGCCATCAGGATTGGTCATCTAACATGACGAGAGAGGAAGAATCCCTGTCCCCCCTTTCCCTGCCATATGAAGTGGCTCTGTTAGATCTTAAATTGTTTGCCCCCAACCCCATTATTTTTTAGCTTGAAGAAAGCATTGTTTTGTCTGGTTTTGCTTTTTGTTTCTGACTTGCATTAACGTCTCCTGCGGGTGGGCAACAGCCCTGGAGCAGCTGGGCTTGTAGAACCCAGCCCTCCACCCAGCTCTGTTCACTGAGAAACCCAAGGCAAACCAGGAGCTCCGCTGCCCCCCGATAGTTCACAAAGAGCCCAGAGTGGTGGGCATGTTCGCCTCCTTCCTTGCTCGGGTCCCAGGCATCGAAAAGCCCACAGGTCTGGCAGAGAGGAGGGAAGGCCCAGGAAGGAGGTGCAGACTTTTGGTGGGGAGTGAGCTCTCCGTCGGGAAGAGCAGCACTGGTCTCGGGGCAGCAGCCGGGCGCAAGGGCGTGGGGTTAGGGGTGTGGGTTTGAATGAGTGCAGACGGTTTGCAGAATCCCTGAAGGAACTGAATGCAATGAGCACATTTCAGGGAGAGGTGAGAGCTCCTGGCCTCCAAGGCGGGGAGCCCAGGTCAACTGCCTCTCGGGGGCCTCCCCTCTGACCCTGTGGGACCCGATAAAGGCTCAGTCCCAAAGAAATCTCCAGACCAGGCCTTTCCAACTGTCCCTCACCTGCCCCCGCCCCCATCCCCTGACGTCGCTCAGAAACATTCATGTGACATCCACCCTCATTCCCAAGCTGCTTCTATCTTCTTCATCCCTGACCCATCGGATCTTATGACCGCCTCCCTCCTGCGCTTCTGGGCGTGGAATGCATTTCTGCTCTCCTCTGACTCTCTGAAGCCCCCTCGAGGATTCCAGCATGACTCTGTTCAACCCGCTTCCACCCGGTGGGGTGTCTACACTGGCCAACCCTTCAGACCTTCCTCCTGGGCCTCACTCCTCCACAGCGAGGATAAGCAGGCACTTTTAGCAAGTTCTACATGGAGAAGATTCTAATTCCCCCGGGACAGGCTGAGCCTTGACCTGACCAGTCACAGGCCCAAACCTGACCACCTCGGCCTTGACCTTGACCTTGACCTTGACCTTTGCATGCATCTCGATCTTGTTCAGGCTTAGCCCAGCGCTCATCCCAGGCTAATCCCTCAACTCTGCCCCAACTGTGCCTCCACCCCAGACTGCGTTCTGACTCCTGTCCCAGGCTGAGCCCCAACTGCCCCCTGACCTAATCCAGCCCATAAACGTAAATCATTGGTGTACATAGGAGAACTGGCAGAGAAAGTGAATGGCACGATCCGGACTCCCATTTCAGGAGTCGGCTTCCACATCACGTGTCTGGGTGAGTCGGCTTGTCAAGGGCATCAGGGTCACGGCAGAAAGACCACCTCGCCTGGGTCTGAGTGCAAGCTTGTCACTTACCAGCTAAGTCCCCCTAGGCAAGTTCTAAGAGGCAATTTTCTGGGCCTCAGTTTCCTTTTCTCACCGTGAAGGGTACTGCAAGGGCTCTGGAACCTAGGGCTGGGTGTCCTTTGTAAACTGTGGAGGAGCGTAGGGTCTTGCATTTTCTTTGTCCCAGATTCAGGGGATCTTGGGGACTGATCTTCATGCCCCTCCCCTGCCGGAAAGAGCAGTCCTTTTCCCAACCCTGCAGGCGTGCTGGGCCTTCCACAAACCCCCGACCTGCCGACGGAATGTGTCGACAAGGCTCCTACAAGCCCCAGCCCTGCTGCCATCCGCCGACCTAGTTTCATTTCAGCTCCCTTAAACGAAAGCGTTACCCCAGCTCGCTCTGTGCCGTCTGACAAATGTGTCTCTTTATTAGGGTGAACCCAGCCCTTGGAGGCAGCGGAGCGGGTCACGTGCTGGCGAGGTTGCCATGGAAATTATTCACTTTTACTGAATTATTCATTTGTGCTGTCCACCTAGAACATCCCCCCAGGCTCATCACTGTGACAGACAGACACTTGGACAGAGAGGCGTGAGCCACGGGCCCCTCCACACGTCAGCAGCTCTGCCCGAGAGCCGCCTCATGACAGGACAAAGCAGAGAACTTGTGTCAGAGACGCTGGCTTACCTCCCTGCTTGGCCATCCTATGGTGACTTCTTTGTGCCCACTCTCAATCCAGACTGTGGGGGTTCAAGTCCCCTCTCTCCTCCTTCCCTTGTTTTCACAACTGAAAAATGGGAGTAGGAAGGTGCGCACCTCCCAGGGTTATTATTACGCCTTAGACTTAAAAATATATAAAAAATGCTAAGAATAACTTGAGCTTTTACTGTTTTCTTGCAAACTTTGTGATCATGGGCCTCGGTTTTCCCATTTGTAAAGTGAAGACACTGAACCAAATACTCTCTAAGGAAGCTTCCAGCTCTGAGAGTCCCTGCGATGGACAGTGGAGCCAGCAACATCTTCTTGCTTGAATTGGTAAGTTTCTCAGGGACACAAAATCATTTCTCTCAGTAGACTTTGCTCTCTTCCCAGCGGTAGTCACAGGTCAGGGCTGTGAAGTGAGAATGTGCTAAAGACCCAAATAGGCCCTGTTGCAATTTCAAAGTCAGGGGAAGGACTGGTTCTGTGTTTCTTTGACAGCCTAATGAATCGGGTCATTTTTACTAAAATCACCACCACCCTCTGCAGCCCGCAGGGATCGTCCGGCACGCTGGTGTTGCCTTCAGACAACTGATTCTCAGCAGAATAAAAAAAAAATCAACAATGTGACTTTTGTTCTTTGGTATTCTAACCTGAGACAATTATTTTTAAGTGGACACCTTAGATTTGTAAAGATGTAAATACAGGGGTGTTATCACAGAAATATTGGAAATCACCTAAATGCCTATCAATAGGGAGTGGCTACATACACTGCTAGTTCCTCTCCAATAATTTGCCATCTAGATGTTAGGAAGAGCGAGTTAGATATATACTTAATGACAAGCCATGATGCATGAGGCACAGGACTGAGTGAACAAAGATATAAAACAGTAACTGCAAAGAAATTCCATTTAAATAAAACCTATAAATGTAAATATGTATATCCCAGATGTCTAGGGCCGGCCTACAGCTCCACACCTAGAGAATGTTGGCTTGAATTCCCGTCCATAAATTGGGGAACCTCTGATCCCAATATTTCTGTGACTTCCCAAAGGACTTTTGTTCACACGGTCACATCTGGATTCTCCACCACCACCTTGACTCACTCCTACGCTCGTCCTCCTGCTGAATTAGCTCAAGGTTGGGGTTGCGTTACTGTCCCATGTTCCTATTTTGGTTCTACACCATAGCAACTCAGATATGGTTTCAACCCTCTCCCTAACGTCTCCCACAGGACACTCACACTAGAACTGTGTGTAGAGTGAATGTGTGTATTAAGGCTTGTGGGAGCCTGTTGAAGGTTTTTCATAGCAACAAAGCGAGCAACTGAAATTCAGTAATTAGGTGTCCGTGCTTTTCAAAAGTACTGTGGCTGCCCCGGTACTCAGGGCTCCAGCTTCCTGCTGGCTTGCACTCTGCTCCTTTATTTTTCTTTCTATTTTCAGCTCTATTGCTCTCTCTAGCTTTTGATTGGCCCTGGGAGCTCCAAGCTCTTCTCACTTTATGAAGCAGAGCAATTCAGTCCTTTGCTGCACCAACCCCCAAATTCAGATCTGGGCCACCCTTGCATTTATCCAAACCCATCGAGAGGCCGAGGGTCAGCTCACAACAGGCCTGTCACTAAACCAAACCCACCATCCTTAGAAAGCAGTTGGGGTTGTAGATAGCAATGTGTTACAAACACACACACACAAATATACTCACGCATGCATGGATAAAGACCAGCCTGGAATCATGTTCACCAAAATGTTAACAGCAGTCATTTCTGGGTAATGATATTTTGGATAATTTTTTTTGCCATTTCTTCTTTATATATTTTTGTACTATTTTAATTTCCTAAAATGATCCTATATTAGCTTCATAGTCTGAGCAGGGGGGCAGGGAAATAAATTTTCACTTTGGGGAAAACAACGTCCTCTGTGACACAGATGGCCTGATTCAAGTGCTCACCACTGCCTCCAGTCCATTCGCTTAGCACCCCATCCCCTAAAAGCCCTGGACGTCATCCAGCCAACCTGCCAAGAGTCCAGGAGTGAGTCAAAACTGACCTTCCGCTCCCTCGGCTCACAAGCATTCAAGAACGACCACAGCCAGGGCCCCGGTGTGCCAGTGGAGCCTGGAGCCGCTGTGCGAGCACCCCCCCCCCCCATTTCTGCAGAAACTCTTGACCCGAGCCGCGTGTAGAGCAACTGGATTTACCAGGAGCAGCGCTCCACATCGTGTGGCACCTCCCGAGCAGAGGCCCAGCCCCGGAAGAAGGGGTGCAGGTCTGGAGGCCACTGCAGCAGGGAAGGAGGAGGGGCATCCAGGGGGTCTGGAGAGCCCCCCGAGTCTCCAGTCTCACACCCTTGAAGGATGTGGACAGCACTGCTGCAGTTACTAGTGTCGGGTAGGTGAAATGTCGCAACTGCTCTCTTGATGCAGTGACAGGACTTTGGGAAAGTCCCTTTTGTTGCCAAGAAACCCACAAAAGAGAAAATCAACCCAACGTCAAGAAGTGAGGACATAGGTTCCATTATTAGGTGTGCGGTCTGAGATTGAGGAGAGGGGGTTCTGCCTCCTCCCCATCCCCAACCTGGCCTGGGTTTCTGCCTAAAGACCTGTCTGAGGCTAATATCAATCATGTAACGGGACTAGGATTTTAAATCCGTCCCCCTGATGCCTGGCCCTGAGCCGTCAGCAATGGGCACTCAATACCCTGTGTCGAATCAAGCTCTTACTGAATGGGCCTTGCCTCTTTTTAAAGTCACCATTTATCAAGAGCCTTCTATGGAGTAGGCACCATGCCATGTGCTTTACTCATGTCAGCCCACTGAACCATCGCACCAGGGCTGCAATGGGCTGTGTTATCGCCCATTGTTTACAGATGAGGAAACTGCATCCCTCAGAGGTCAGCATAAATAACTAGCCAAAGGCCCCGTAGTGCATTCATCAGCTATTGTGGCAATAATGCTATGTAACAAATAATCCCCAGACTCGGTAGATGACAATGAGCATTCACTTCTCCCTGACAGCTGTGGCTCTGCTGGGCTTGGCTCTAGGTTGGGCGATGGTCTGTTTCAGGAGTCTCCTCATTCTCCTGGGATCAGTGGTTACCCAGAACACATGCCCCTTGTGGCAGATAGTGGAGGAGCAAGATTCCAAGCCAAGACATGCAAATATATAACCTGTCAGTGAAAATAAGCCTTATGGCCAATCCCCACATCAATGGAAAAGGGAAATAGATTTCACCTCTTCTGCTGGGAGCTGTTGCAAGGTCTCATTGCAAAGGGCGTGGATGCATAGTTTTAGTAGCAAGAGTAAAGAAGTGGGAACAATAGTAAAATATATATACGTAGCTAGTTTAGAGGTGAAGCCAGGATGAAACCCAGATCCTTCTGATGCCAAAACCCCCAGTCACCCCCACTTCCCATCTTCTGTCCCCTCTACATGTGTCCAGCCTGAGCTTGAGGCTTGTGGAGGTTGGTGGTGTGGGTGGAGGAGCCTGAAATAGTTAGCAGCCCTCAGGGGGAAAGTGGGCTGTGCAATCAGTTGCCCTTGGGGAAAGGGCTGTGGACCTCTGACTTGACCAAGTGAGGAGCCAGAGAATGGAAACCAGTCCCCTTTGCCAGGGCCAGATTCAGCAGCAGCACCTTCTCCCTGCCCACCAGGGGCCACTGAAACTGTTCCCTCACCCCAGCCCCAGTACGAGCACGCCCCAACATCTGGGACAGTGCACCTTCTATATTTTGGGGCAGCATACCGCACAGTATTTCATGCAGTGTACCCCAACATCTGGAACATTAGTGGAGGACAACACTATTAATATGTGGGGCATTTTACTTCTAACATCTAGTGCTCAAGATACCCAGGTAAGATAGGGAGTAGCCAGTGTCCTGGGTGTGGGGTCTGATGGCCTGGGTTCCAGTCTCATCCCTAATGCTGACTTGCTCATCTCTGGGCCTCAAATTCCCTATATGTAAAAGAGGGAGGGGTGGGCCACTATGTATGTCTGAGAGCCCTCCCAGGGCACGAGTTTCCAGGTCCCGGGAGGCCAGCGTGCTGGCAGTGGCACTCGATGTTTGTGTGCGGGAGTGAGCGCCATCGGCCTTTTCGTCCCTTTCCAACTTCATCTGTCCCTGTCACTCAACATCCAGGGCCCCAAGTCTGCAGTTCAGGGAGAACACAGGGCGACTGGGAGGAGTGATGACTCTGGGGAGGGTCCTTGCCGTCACTCACTGTCCTCCAGGCTGGGAGCAGGGCTGAGGCTGGATTACACCATCTGAGCAGGGCTCAGAGCTGTCCAGTCCTGGGGCTTCCCTAGGAGCCCCACATCGGTCTCGGATTGGAGAGTCCAGGAGGGAAACCAGTGGATGTGTGAGCATGGAGGGTGTAACAAGTGGGCGCAGAGAGGAACAGTGTGGGTCTTGCTGCTCCAAGTGGGAGCCACAGACGGGCAGCAGCCTCACCTGGGAGCAGATTAAAAATGCAGAATCTCAGGCCCCACCCCAGAACTGCTGAACCAGTGTCTGCATTTCACCAGATCCCTGGGTGAGTCTTGTGCACGTGACAGCTTGAGAAACGCTGATGTAGCAGATGCTCAGATCTGCCCTTAGATTCCTTTTCCATCGTTTGTCCACGCTGGCTCCTAGAGCACCTTCATCCCAGCAGTCCGCACCTGTGTCTTTGCTGGAGGGCTGCCCTCGGGCTGCTCGAGGCCCCTTTGCCTGTGGCACAGAAAGCCAGAATGGCCTGGAAATGTACATCCTCCCAGCAGCAGCTCTTAACCCAGAAGTTCCAGAACTTTCATGGAGCCCTTAGTGTCTCAGTAATTTTTTTCACAGCACTTACTCTGAGCCCAAAAGCAATACCTAACAATTCCATTTATTAAGCAATGAGGTTCAAACAACTTAACGAGTATTTATATCCTAACAGCTCAGTAGTTGTTTTAAAATGTAATATATACAAATTAAAACAAACTATAATCTTGTTTACTGCATCAATAACCACAATTTCTTATTAGAGGGACATGTGTGCCTGTTGGGCATGGCACAACGTTTTAATTCCTAGAATCAAATTGGACAACGCCACCCTCATTTCCTTTTCCACACTTGCTTTGTATCACAGCTGCCACCTAACGTCCAGTTTCACAAAGATACGACATCATCTAAAGGAATGTAGGGCGATCTAATGTTGAAACTGTGAACTTTCTCGAGTGTGGTGTCAGACAGCTGTAGCTGTGTTGTCCTCAAAAAGTTAAATATTCTAAAAAAAAATTAAAATATCCTACAGCACCCTGGGTGCCTTGGCACATGGTTTGGGAACCGTGGCCTAACTTTTGACTAGGGTGTATAAATACTCCAGCTCCCTCCCCATGACCTACACTGTCTGCTGCTAGACTGAATCAAAGTTACCCCCTGTGGGACTTGGCTTCTTCCCTTCCTTTCTCTTCCATTCTCAGTCTCACTTCTCCACTCCACTGTTTTTTTTCTGGGAACACTTGCTAAGTATGTCTCTTTCATAGGAATCTCCAACTCAGGACTGCTCCTGGAGAATTCAGCCTAAGAAAAAGGTGACCAGGAAGAGGTGGGCTGGGGGGCCAGTTAGGAGGCGATGGTGTCAGCGGAATACAAAGGAGGAGGAATTAGCAGCCTTAATCCCTGATCGGATAGGGACAGTGAGAAAATCTCAGACCACTCTGGGTCCACCACAGCATGGAGAAGCCATTAACAGCCATCTGGGGACCAAGAGTTGGGATGAGTTGCAGGGAAGGTGGAAAGTGCTTTTTCCCACACGTTGAGTTCAAACCCTGGAATTCCAATTCTAAATAAAGGAGAAAGCCAAGCAGGCAAACTTCTCCACCCACTTTTAAACAAAGGTTCTGTTTAAATGTGCACTTGACATGCTGTTCCCAGCTTCATTAACCCCCTAATAATTATACTAATGACTGCACACGCTCTGTGTAAGGATGTGTTCAGAACCCAGCGCACGCTTGGCTTCTGCCGCAGACAGTGCGTTCCTCCAGCGTGGAGTGTTGCTGGGACTGAAATGTTTTAGGCAAACAGAGGCAGCTCCTGTGGAATGTCATCACTGGGACTGGCACAGCTTGAGCAGCCGGCAGCCCTTCACAGGGGCACACCCACACTCAACTGAGCCTAGACGCCCGCCCAAGACAGGGGTCCTCAAAGCTTTTGCTCTCTGAGGGGGCCGGTGAGGGGGTGGGAGTGTCGTCTGCCGAGTGCCCACTGGGGGACAGGGGCTGTGCTAGCTGCCTTCCCGCCTAGCATCTCATTTATTCCTCCCAACGATCTTGAGATGTGGGCACTGTGAGCCCCATTTTACAGGCAAGAAATCTGAGGCTCAACTACATTGTTTTATCCATTCAGCACACATGTACTGTGATGGTTAATTTTACATGTCAACTTGGCGGGGCCTCGGGGCACCCAGATAGTCGGTCAAACATAATTCTGGGTATTTCCATGAGGGTGTTTTGGATGAGGTGAACATTTAAACCGGCGGACTTGAGTCAGGCGGATTGGCCTCCCTGATGTGTGGGCCTCAGCCAATCCGTTGAGGGCCTGCATAAAACAAAAGACCAGCCTCCTGAGCAAGCGAGAGAGAATTCCCTGCAGACTGCCTTTCAGACTCTGCACCGTCAGCTCTTCAGGGTCCGCCTGCAGACGTGGACCTGCTGGTCTCCCTAATCATGGGCGCCAATCCCTCAAACGTATGCTGAACAGCCACTATGTGCCGGTCACTCTGGAAGGCCTGGGGTACCACAGTAAACAGACAGAACCCAGCCCTGCCCAGCCCCACTCTGGGGGAGACCACGATGAGTGACAAGGTCAGGCGGTACCAAGAGCAGAGAAGACAAGGCAAGGAGCGCCCCAGCTTGAGCAGGTGCTCAAATGAAGGAGCTGCGAGCGGTGGCTCTTCAGGGACGGCAAGTGCACCCAGACCTTCGGGCCCCGGAAGCCCCTGTAGAGCGTTGGGGTTTCTTCCCAACATGCTGAGACCTCACCAGAGGGCTCTGCCCCAAGGTTACACAGCCAGGAAGAGGCCAAGCAGCATTGGGAGCCCTGGCCGTGCGTCTCCAAAGCCTGCGTTTTCCTCCTGCCGCCACACACGCTGCTCCCCGGGGGCTGGCTCCTGAGAGGCTGGAAGCAGGGAAACTATTTTCTGGTTTGGAGTCCGTGGTCCTTGGGACCTGTGCCCACTACATGTTAAGACAGGACCCATGTCTCCTCCGGTGGCCCTGTCCCCACTGTGCCCACGATCATAGTTCCGGGATGCCTTGCTTTGCAAAGATAGCCACCCGTTCCTCCCACGCCGGCCTGCACGTGCTGCTCCTCTTATCCTGAGCAGAGCCTGTTTCTCCTTGGGCTGACCTTGTGACTCGCTTTGGCCCAAGCAGTAGAAGTGACTCTGCCGGTTCTAGGCCGAGGCCTTCAGACCCGGAAGCTTCCTCTTTTGCCCTCGTGGAGCCCTGAACCACCTCTGGCTACCCTGCCACAGAGGACACCTGGAGGAGGGGCCCAGCCGGCCCCCAGTAGGTCCTGCCATCCAGGCTGAGGCGTCAGACTGTGACTGGGCAGCCACCTTGAATCCTGAAGTTGAGTTGATCCTATTGGGTCAAGCCAAGACAATGCCCCAGACAATGCCATATGGAGACAGAAATAAGCTGCCCCCCCCCCAACCTTGCCCAAATTGCAGATAACAATGGTCGCTGTTCTAAGCCACTAAGTTTTGGGGTAGGCTGTAGCACAGCCATAGACAACCACAGCAGCCTGCAGCCTGTTCTAACTGTGCTTTCCTGGATTCTTCTGTTAGTCTATTTGTCATCTATACATTGCAGGCCAGTTGTATTAACTATATTTTCTTACTTTCCGTATTGTTTGTGTGTGTGTATGTGAAGAAGACCAGCCCTGAGCTAACATCCGTTGCCAATCCTCCTCTTTTTGCTGAGGAAGAC
Organism: Tapirus indicus; assembly: GCA_031878705.1. Taxonomy (NCBI): domain Eukaryota; kingdom Metazoa; phylum Chordata; class Mammalia; order Perissodactyla; family Tapiridae; genus Tapirus; species Tapirus indicus. The sequence continues at coordinate 12,831,957 of CM062932.1, forward strand.
TGGCCCTGGGCTAACATTTGTGCCCATCTTCCTCCACTTTATATGGGACGCCGCCACAGCATGGCTTGACAAGCGACGCGTCTGTCCGCGCCCGGGATCCGAACCTGCGAACCCCGGGCTGCTGAAGCAGAGCGCGCGGACTTAACCACTACGCCACCGGGCCGGCCCCAGCTTTCTGTATTCCTGATGCTCTGGTATTTGGGGGCCTGACAGACCCAGGAAGAGTCTGCCTCTCAGGCTAGCCGGTTCTTAGGGATTGCAAAGAGGTTGGCTGGGAGCACACCTGTCATAGACAATCCAGAGTCTACACCCTCAACCATCCCCTTATTTAACTCACACAACAAGCCAGTATTCCCCTTACCTTAAATCATCCCAAGGCCGAGTACCAGGCAACTGGGGACCATCCCTATAGCCCAGAGCCCACTGGAATTATTCAAACTAGCCAGTCCTAAGCAGTCTACCCTGCTCGGCCCTGCCTTTCCCCTGGAGACCCCAGTAAAGTCTCCGGCCTAGGCTCTCCCTCAGCCCTGCTTTCACCTCCCGACCAGAACCTGGTGTTCCCCCCATGCGGCGTGCCTGCCTCTCATTTCTAGGGGCAGCATGACTGACGTTAAATGTTTCCTTCGATGGCATTGATCTCTCTGTGTCATCACTCAGTCACTTTATAAATTAAGACCCAGGCACAGAACACAGCCTCTTTAATTCTCTGGAAGGAAAACACCAGAGATTCTGGTGTTGGCTCCTCTGCAGAGGGGCCAATAGCCCCACGTGGAAAAGAGCAAACACAGGCTGTGCTCCTGCCAGTCACACACAGCTGGGGAGCCCCGGACAGGACAGGGAGCTCGAATGAGCCAGCTGAAGTGTCTGCATCTGGGCTTGGTGGGGAGGCCCTGCGCTTGGAGATCACGCCTGCACCCGGACACAGCCCGGGGCCGTGGTGAGGAAGCGTTCTCAGCGGAGGCAGCCGAGGGCAGGCAGGTGCAGGGCGCCTTTGTCAACCGAAATAAGATAAATTCCATGGGCAAACACAGCGTCTTTTGGACAATATTTGCCAAGGCGCTTTAGGGCAAAGAAAATGGCACCCTTTCCTCCAGCAGACACGCAGCACCGCTCGTTGAGGAGAGCGGGCACCCGGTGACAGCTTCCTCCAGCCAGCACTGGGCACCTCTGTGCAGGACTTTGCATGAGGCAGCTTGTTTCTGTCCTCAGGGAACTGGCACCCTGTGGACTGAGGTGGAAACAACAAGCTAGCTCTGGGGGCAGAGATGAGAGAGAGCACCTCAGAAAAGGAGCTTGGCCAGGTCTTGGAATGAGGAAGCATTTGACAGGCTGACGGGGAAAGGGCACTCTGGGCCAGTGGAACTGCCAGTGCGAAGGCTCAGAGGTGGGCGAGTGTGTGGCGGTCTGCCAATGGGGAGCGGCCCATGGCGGGTGCTGGGGAGGGGTGGGCGAGAAAGCTCTTCTCACCCCTTCAGGACATCGTCCTCTTCCCATGTATGGGGTGAAGTTCATCTCCCTTATCAGATCGAAGCTCCTGGGGTTCAGGGCCCCCCTCCAAAATAAGCCATTATTCTGCACCCCTCCACTGAGGTCCTCACCCCTAGGAGCCGGTAAATAGGCCTGCGGGATAGGCAGGCACGGAGTCAGTTTTAATTCCAGAATCTGCTTCCAGTTCCAGTTCCCCAGCTCCCTTTCCACAGGGAACCTTACAGGACCCAAACTTCAAGCTGTTGAACTGCTGAAAGCACTCGAGAAACTTCTGGCAAATTCTGGAACTGCATTCCATTCCTCACCAAAATGTGGACCGCTGGGGAAGGGGCAAGGAGTCCAGCTGGCTCCCTCCCCCTCCATAATGCCCTTGATGATGAATTTGATGCCAGAAAAAATAAATAAATCAGCGGGCGTGTTTCCCCTCGAGGACCAGCAACGACAAAATTGTAATGAATGAGAATGTTTCTGGGTTATGTGTTGGAAAATTAGCGCAGGCTTGCATTAATTGAAATTCATTTCTTTATGTTTATCAATTCCCTTTTATCCGTTTGGGATTCGCAGCGGCGACAAAGGCGCTGAGCAACAGATTAATCCAAGTGTTGTCAGGGACAATGATAAATTGAGGTTTAAAAGCCTACATTGAGATAAATTACTATTAAAACTCAGGCCTCCCCTCTCCTTATGTCTGTAGAACCAAGAATTTGTTAAAATACTGGGTTGCTTTTTTTTTATGCTCACTCCTAGACTTTGGATGGTGGTTTCTCAGTCAGTGGAGGGTTTTTCTTGGCCTTAAGTATTACTATCCCTTCCAGGTGGATCTTCTGCCCCCTTCCTGCTCTCTGTACTCCCCTGGGCCAGTGAAGGCCTTCTTCTCACATGGCCTCAACTGTTCAATCTATCTCAAGGACGCGCACACCTGTGCCCGTCCCCTGAGCACCTGTCTCCTGAATCGAGCTGCCCTGGGCACCTCCCAGGACTTCAAATAGCACAGCTGAGGATGCATATGCCATTTCCTCCCCAAACTTGCTCCTGAGTCTGTGTTCCCCAACTCAGGGCACCACTATCTGCTCAGTCACTCAAGTCAGAAACACCATCCTGGCCTTCTCCCTGCCTCTTATTCCCCCCACCAAGTCAGTCACTCTTCCTCCATCAGCAGCCCTCTTCTCCCCACCCCAGCTCACCCCTGGTTCAGACCCTCAGCAGCTAACCCCTGGGTTGTCGTAACTGCCTTCTCCCTGGTCTCTCTGGCTGGAGTTACTTTCCACCCGCCTCCCCAACATCCAAATCCATGCTCTGCCTATATGACCTCTCTGCGCCATCACTTCCTGCTGCAGTATCTCTGGGGACACGCCCGTGGTGTTCAGGGCAAAGTCTAAACTTCGAGGTCATCACGGTCCAGCCCCCGGCCTCAGGCCTGACCATGTCCACCTGCACTCCAGCAAGATCCTTGATATGTCCAGAACACACTACACTGTTTCTTGTGCCCTTGTCTTTGCCCCTTTTCCTCGGAACATCTTCTCCACCCCTCCCCGCTGTTTCACTTCACACTAGTCCTCAAAGCCAACGCTCAGATGGGACGGAGCTTCGGTTCCCACCTTGGAGCACTTGGCACAGTTCTTTCACGGCACGTGCCCCACCGGCTTATGTGTTTGCCATCACTTTCCTAATTCACTCACCAACTGTGAGCCCTGGGCATCAGCGCATAGGTACCAAAGATGCATGTGCATGGGTAACCTGTGCCCAGACTTGTCTGCGTTTGAGGTGTGAAGGTGAGCAGGCCATTGGCTTGCGGTCAGAAAGATGCACGGGCAACAGAAGGAGGACGCTGCCCTCCCAGACGCTCAGGTCTTGCCTACGGCCACATCGTGAGAGCCCTGAGACCCCCAAGCCCCATTTCCTCCCGTCTCAGCTCCAGCAGACATTCCCAGGATCCCACTCCCTCCCTCAGAAGCCGCAGGAGTCCCCAAACAGCATCAAGAGCACGTTGTAATAATACCTCCTGGCTGCAGGGGGGAGGGAGACAGCATGGAGAGGAATGAATTCATATTAGTTTATTCCCAAGATTAACATGCTGAAAGCTTCCTTCATTAAAATTGCAGCACTGCAAACGCGTCCTGGTAAACTTGGACAGGGAAGCTCCTCTCGGAGGAATAAGAAGTTGTTTCGAGATGAAGGTGTTATCTGGCTTGTCGTATCTGATTTTTCAGGCAAAAAAAAAAAAAGGCCTCCATTCCTTTCCCTGTTCCTGTCTCTTTCTCCCTTCTCTTTTTCTCCCTCTCTCCGACTCCTCCTCTCCCCATCTCCCTCCTCCTCCCTCCCTCTCTCTTTCACTGTGCCCCAACCCCTGGCTGCAATTTCCCAAGTAACAGTGAAAGACATGGCCTTATAAAGTAATCACCCGCTGCAGTTTGGGGGTGAATATTCAATTAGTTCCAGGCCAGGGATTCCTGATCAATATTGCCTTCTCAAGGCAAAACAGTGTAACAAACCCTCTTATTAAGCAATTCTAAGCCCTGGTGCGGAGACCCACGACTGACAGCTAATCTGCGCTTTAATTAATACCCGCCCTTTGGTTAGCTAGACCGGCGGCTCACCCAGAGGTTTTCAGCCCAGCTCCCCCCCAACACTCGCCCCCCTCAAAGCTGGCAGCAGCGCGGGCTATTGTGTGAGGTTGCGATAAAGTCAGAAGCCCAGCTTAACCTAGCCCTTTGGTGCCCAGCGCCAGGGGCTTAGAAATAGAATAGACTCTCAGGAATGGAGGGGCCCACAGAGCCCAGATTCAGGGAGGAAAACTGCCTGCCCTCCCCCAAAACACATCACACGCTCACATTCCACATCTCTACAAAGTGACTGCTCATCATCTACTTGCACACCTTAGGTGACAGGGAGCTTGCTACCCCCAAGACACTCTGTTCTCTCTCTGGCCAGCTATGATTATGAGTCAACTCCTCCTGAGAAGGATTCTGCCTCCATTGGTCCTGGCTTTGTACTTCAGGCCCTCCCGGCTCCCTCTCCCTTCAAACATGCCTGCCCCCACTCGTTGCCTCAGCGCTTCCAATGGCTCTCCTTGGCCTATGAAGTGATCTCATAGTACTTGGCATCTAAGGGCCTCCATGGTAAACACAGCAGTATCAAATATCATAATTTGTTGAGTCTGCCGTGTGCCAGCCCCGTGCTGAGGACTGCATGTATGTTTTTTAATCCTTGTAATAGCCCTGTGAGGACGATGCTGTCATTGTTCCCTGTTTTACAGCCAGGGAAACTGAGGCCCTCTGGACTTAGGGAACTGGTTCAAGGCCAGGCCACAGATCTAACAAGCCTGGTCTATTCCTCTTTGAAAACTCAGGTGTCCCCTCCTGGGCAAGCCTTCCTGCCCCCGTCTACACAGCACATTCCCCTCACCCCTGGGCTCCCGCTGCACCTCATCTGTGCTTCTGCTGCTGCCCTCATTTCTGCTATTTACCTGCTGGTTAATCTTTTGCATGTCTGCCCCACGTACCCCTCTCAGGTGGGGGCAGGCTGTGCCTCCTTCATTTTGGAATACCCCGCACTTAGCACAGAGCCCAGATCTTAGATTGTGCTTGTATCTGTGGAAGGAATGAATGACCTGAACTTGTATGGAGGCTGCTGTGGCCCAGAATGAAATGCCCACAGCTAGGATATCAATCACAGGAGAAGGTAAATGTCAAGGGAGCCTGCAAAGACAACCCAGATATATATATGGAAGAAAAGGCACAGCAGAGTGGCAGAAAGAGCCCCAGATCAGGGGAGTCAGGAGCTCTGGATTTTCGTGCCAGTTCTGCCAGACTCTTTCTGGTGTATGGGACAAGTCTTTCCTCTCACTGGGTCTCAGTCTCCCCATCCATAAACCTGGGCTTGTACAGACGGCTTCTAGACCCTCCCAGGACTATTGGCAGGAGGGTGGGACTTCGATCAGGCCTTCCAAGCTGCAGCTCGGGTGGAGTCTGGTCAGCAACTCCCCAGCACGGCCCTACCGCCATTGCTCCAGGCCACTAGGCACTGCCTGCCCGCAGCTTCCCCATCTCCTGGCTGAAGGATGCCCAGAGGAGCAGGAAGAGCAGCAGTAACAGCAACAGCAACCACAGCTAGTCCTCAGACAGCACTTACTATGCCCCGGGCATGATTCAAAGCACTTTGCAGGCCCAGCTACAAAAGGTGGATGCCCGGGAGGACTTTTCCAGTGTGGTCTGTATGAAGCTGTTGGCCTGGGCCTTACCCTTACAGAAAGAACACCCCAGACAGAGGGACTCCCTCTGCCCCGGATCTTGGCCCACGACACATGGCCAGGTCCAGAGGACAGCCCTCTCTCTCTGTTGATGACCTTGCTTTCTAATTCACTGAGAAAACGGAAGCAACCAGGCAATATTCCATCCTTCCCACCTCTCACCAAATCTCCCAACCCACCTGCATCGACACCCACGCTCCGAAAGATGTAAATCGGATCATGTCCTGTGGCTGTCAGCCATGGCGTGGCCATGGGCGATGACGGCGGGAACGGAAGCTGGGCCCTGAGGGGTGCATGGGAGAGTTGACAAGATGATCTGAAATGCACAGGCACAAGGTCTGACCCGGAGGAGGGCTGGTGGCGGGTTAGTATAGTCATAATGACACTCCAGTAATAGTAGCCGACACTCACCCACCACTCGCTGGCGCCAGGCCCTGGAGGAAGTGCTTTAGGGACACTTACCTCCCAACAACATTTGCACGTGAGGAAACAGAGCTCAGAGATGTTAAGTCAGTTGGTGACCAGTTATCTAATGCCAGAACCACCTGCATAACCACCCCGCTGGCCTACCGCTAACCGAGAGTGTCCCTCCCTCTCTGACCTGTGTCAGTGTCCACTGGTTTAGTGGCGGACGACTCAGGTCTTCAGGCTCCTAATCCATCAGTCCTGCCCCTATTAGCTCATCGCCCTTCTCTGCCTTTTTTCTCCTCAACACTCAAACATCGTTAACACCTGACACCGCATTCAGACATTCGGGCGTTCCCGCAGTGACAGAGGCTCAGACTAATGGTTGTCACATGATGTGGTATAAGTCACGGGTTGGTCCCAGGGTGGGAGACCAATCCCAGTGGAACATGCCACTTGCAAAGAAACCTCTGCTTGGACTTGGACAGGGATCAAAGAGGGCATCTGGGTATTTACTGCCTCCATGGGACAGCCAGCTGAATGGGTCTGAGTTACCTTGGAAACAGAAACTCTCACCTCCAAGATGGATCCCAATGGTCCTTGCCGCCTGGTTTCATGCCCTTACATATGTATGTCCCTATGTGCGTATGCGAGCTTGTATGTTGTATCAGGACTGGCCTGTGTTAAACAACAGGACATGCAGAAATAATGGTGTGTGACGTCCAAGCCTAGGTCATAAGAGATATTGCTTCCACCTTCCTCTCTTTGATCATTCTTTCTGGGGGAAGCCAGCCGCCATGTTGTGAGGTTGCTCAAGCAGCCCTGTGGTGAGACCGACGTGCAGAGCAACAGAAGCCTCTTACCTACAGCTAGCACCACCCTGCTGGCCACGTGCATGAGTCACCTTGGAAAGAGAACCTCCAGCTCCAGTTGAGCCTTCAGATGATGAGACCCTGAGCCAGCAATGCCCATCCGAGCTGCTCCCAAACCCTGACCCATAGAAACTATGACAGATCATAAATGCTTATTATTATTTTAGGCCATTAACTTTGGAGAAATTTGCTGCACAGCAGTAGACAACTAATTCAGTGGGATACCCCCACTCTGCACCCCCAGATCTACTTTATGAGTGGACTTGAGTGGTGTTTGTTCTGAAGACTCACTCAGCTGAGAGCAGGCTCCGAGGGAACGACCGTTTTCCTCTGCCCCACCCTGCCCACCGAGAAGGGAGCTCATTCAATGACCGAGATCTGAGGGCACACCTTCAATGGCCCATTTTCACACCAAAGTGAGGAAGGTGACGCCCCAGTTGTGGAAGAGGATTTTGGATTCATTTTGGGTCTGGGGTTAAGAAAAACCAACCCTTGATCACAACAGATCTCCCTGTGTATGTAGATCAATAAGTGTAGGCAGCACTTCTCAGTGCGGGAATTGAGGACCAGTTGAGGGGAACAAGGAAGGTTTGATTACAATAAATATTAACAAATTCGGAGGAGCAGAGTTTCACTGACTTTTCCAAGAAATCAGCTCCTCAGCCAGGATGGGGCCAGCTCATGTCAGATTCTCTGTGGAAGGAATGTGTTGAGAAGCGGCCTGACTTTGGACTCGAACTTTAGGGCACAAGGATGTCCCCAGCGGAGCAGCTGGGGCAGGTGGCACTGTCTCAGGCCTGCCACGTGTGAAATGGAGAAGTGGCTTCCAGGTACAGGCTGCAAGATGCTCCAGCGTCTGCGACCTCTCAGTCTTGGATCCCATACAACTCTTCGGTCGCCTTCCATTCCCCAAATCACATGCTGCATTTTGCCAAGTACAACAAGTGTATATTTTTAAGGGGAAATTAATGCATATGTTTCTGATTCATCTCATGTGGAAACTATCAAAATATTGTGTCTGAGGTAAAGCAACATCCAGAAAAGGCTGTGGGTAGTTTTGCCAGGTTTTTATGTGTCTCCTGACAGGATTGGGTTCCAGCCTCACTGCTTGCCAGTCTTGCCAGTCGGAACACACGGCCTCCTCCAGGAAGTCTTCTGTGATGCCCCCACCTTCTGGAGCGGCCTCTCCTCAGAGCACAGGGGCTCCAGTCAGGGCCACAGCCTACAGGACTGTTCTTGCTCCCACAGGTCGCTGTTCTCCCAGCCGCACTGTAAGCTGCTCCAGGGCGGGAGCCAGACACTCTCCTCACTGGACTCCTCCCAGACGCGCCTGCCCAGGCTCACAAGGCTGACGCAAGGGAGGCTGGGCCGGAGATCAGACAAGGAGGAGGCCAGGGCACTGACCTGGGAGGTTTGGCTCTGAGCCCTCATCTTCTCAGAATTGTTCTTTTCCTGAGATGCATACGCGGAGGTGATACCGGGGGCAGGCTGGAGTCTGACAGTGCCCCCCCCCCAAGCCCATCGATTCTCCTAGAGTGAGGAAGGGGTGCTGAGCCACACCTGGCCACAAAGTGGGCATCGATGCCAGTAGTAGACTGGCCACTGACCACAAGCTGACCACGGTCTCAGATTAAACTGCCACCCGATCCATGGACACAGGCCTGGCCTGGCCTAAGGCTAATGCTGATCTCAGCCCCGGACTGAGCTCCCAACACAGACCACAGCCCACAGCTTGAACCCCTGAACTGTGTCGCGATCAGTGTGATAGCTTGGCAAGCCACCTCGCACTGCTGGGGTAGCCGGGGGTCCGCACCCCTCTCCCAAGCTCTCATTTCCGTTCACCCAGCTGCTATGAATAGGATCCTGTCTAGTCTCTCACCGACTGCCTGCACTCCCAGACCATATGAGTTCCCCCTGCCACTTCAGGGCTACGTGGGAAGCAAAAGTCACCACCTCCCACAGGAGGAGACGTGCTCCTTCTCATCTGAAGGACACTCTACAACAAGCTCAGGGCAGAGCAGCCCTCTCTGGGCCCTTCCCAAGCACTCTCCCTCCACAGAGGCTGCCGGGACCTCCCGGGCCCAGCCCCCAGCCCCCGCAGCAACCAGGAAAGAACCCACAGCACGGAGCTCCCTGGTGAGGTGGCCAGGTTAGGACTTCCCCTCTCTCTGGCAGACCCACTCAGCATCTCTGTGGGCCTCAGTCTCACAGTCCCTGCTGACCTAGACGGTGCTGGTCATAATGGCCCTGTCTCTTTCCTTCTGAGGCCCCTTCCTGTTATTCTTCTACAGCAAAAAAACCCAGGGGTACTTCCTTAGTGACAAGGGCCCACTGCCAGACCAAAGGGCAGGGCGGCTACACCACCTGGCACATTCATACAGGACCAAGCCAGGTCCTGTGCGTGCGGCCCAGTCCCGTGTTTATGTTCCAGTGTCCATGTGGGTGCGTGCTCCCGTTCAGCACTTAAAGCGAGCCTTCTGTGCTGGGACAACAGAGGTCAGGAGCGTAATGTTTGTGCAAGGGGACAACGCCCTTCAAATGTCCTCTCAGGGAACAAAGAAATGTTGCTTCAAAAAGCCTAGTGAGAGTTCTTGGGAGAAGCCACAGCACGCGAGGTCAGGGAAGCAACAATCAGGAAGGCGTTTCCTCAGCCAGGCTGCCGCCTTCCTCACAACCACAAGGAACACTGGAGGGTCAGCGTCCTGTTTTGAAAGTCTAAGGAAGGATACTCCTGCAGAAGCGTCTTGCAACTCACGCTATGCTCTGGGAATCACAGACCCTTTGGTCACATCAAAGGTCCCCAGGAAGAGGACGCACGTGGGTCTCTCTCTTCCTGTGTAACTGTGGGGGTGGGTGGGCAGGATATGCGTGTTCACAGTAGGAGATATGGAAAAAATAAAGAAGGCTCGTAACCATCACACAGTCCACCCACTCCTTCCTCCTCCACGTTGTCCTAGTTGGGCATCTCTCACGCAAGTCTTTTCTCTGTGGCGTTCTCACTTTACATCGTATCATCATCATTTTCTGCGTTGTGAAATGCTCATTGAAAATACCATTTTACGGCTGCATGATATTTCATGGGCTGGCTGCACCACAGCCGACTTTATCTTTTCCCTATTGATGAGCGTGTAGGGTTTTCTCTTCAAGATTTGTTCTTCGTCACAGTGGAATTCATCTGTGTGCATAAGTCTTTGTTTGGATCTCAGATTACTTTTTTATCCAAATCCTAAAGTGAAATTACTGATTATGAACATTTTAAGGCTTCTGATTCTTATTTCTGAATCGTACTCCAGAATGTTTGTGCCAATTTCTACCCCCACCAACAATGTAGGAGATGCCATCTTATTGAAACATACCAGCACTGAGTATGTTCACTTTCGAACTTTTGCCATTTTGACTGGAAAAATGATAAATCTTACTTAATCTGAATTTCCATGATTATTATTGGTGTGTGATGAACCTCTGGGGAGGCACAAAGAAGTCTTCCAGGTGAGGATCAGAATGTCAGCTATGGTACTTCTTACCAGCTGGATTGGAGGATGTGGCTTGGATGCGTGAAGTCATGGGCTTCCCTATTCTGAGCCCTAGAATTAGAAGAGTGACAGGCAGAGCTGGAGAAAGCTAGGCTCCTTACGTGGGCCTTCCTGTGAAAACTCAGAGCACAAGGCAGCAGCCCGGAGCGCACACTCTCTGCAGACGGGCCGGGCTCCAAGGGAAGTGGAGGGAGGAACTCAGGCAGGCAGGCAGGCCCGGGTCCTCTTCCCAGTGCACTGATCAAATAAGTCACTTCCCTTCTGGTGGGCGGGGATGGGGCAGTGCGGGGCGGAGGCACGGTGTTGAAGGACAATCTGTCCTCATGAAAACTGGAGGACAGAGGACGGCGTATTCATCCCTTATTCCGTACTAGTGAAGGGGGGCTTTCTGCCCATGTGTGGACTGGTTGGGTTTGAAGAGAACTCACAACCCCTCTTTGTCCCCTTCGCCACCATCCTCCCCTTGAGTTTTACCCTTCATGTGTTTAGTTCACAGAATTATGCCCTGGCTACTGGTCCCCACGATGCTTCAGCACAAGAACAGAGAGCCCATTCAGACTGGGAAATTTGAGGGCAGCTTAATAAAGAGACAATTTACAAAGACTCAGACCAGGTGCAGGACTCTGGGACCAATGCTGGGGTTGGAAAGAGGAAGGCGACCACCCTATAACAGACACACCCTAAGGTGACCCCAGTGAGTCCACTCATGTGTGATCCCCTCGAGTGTGCGGGGACTGACACTCCTCACCCACAGAGTACGGCAAAGGTGATGGGACGTCAGTGCTCGATCACACCATGTTTTATCAGATGCTGTTCCAGCGGACCGGAGAGAGATTCTCCTGCTGGTGTCGAAGAGGCAAACTGTCATGTCAACTGCCTAGGGAGAGGGAGAGGGCCACATGGCAGTCAAGTGAGGGTGGCCTCTAGCCCTGAGGGCAGTCCCCAGCTAATAGCCAGTAAGAAACTGGGGCTGCCAGGGAATGTACTCTGCCAGCAACCGGGCTGAGCTGGGACTGAGTCAGAGTCTTCCCCAGTCGAGCCTCCAGATGAGAATACGGCCTGGTGGACGTTTGGTTGCAGCCTGTGAGACCCTGAGCAGACACAGCTAGCACGATCTCATTGTGTTACGAAAAAACCCCAAATAAAACTCTTTGTTTCCATAGGTGCCTACATATGTGCACGTAAATGCACGTATATAAAAAGGCGTAGACATTAAATGATAAGAGCAGTTACCTCTGAGGCGGGGCCTGGGTCTGAAGCAGGGGGAGGTGGTCACGCTCTACTTGCATTTTCATGTCATTGCTTGAATGTTTATAATAACAACATATTCACACGGTATTTGTCTAATTAGAATACTAATGGTAATAATACAAGACAAAGTCATTTGCACATGTATTCCATGCTCACAATAGCCTGGAAGGCACGATTCCTGCTTTGCAGATAAAGAAACTGAGATGCGGAGAGGGGAGCAGGCTTGTGCGGGGCCCAATTGCTTGTCAGTGGCTGTGTCTGGGTCCACACCCAGTGGGTTCCTGGGGCCCCAGGCACCGTGCCTTTTCCACTGGCCTGTGTTACTCAAGCCGCCTGGCAGGAGAGATGGACTAGGGCTCTGTGAAGGCCCTTCCAGGCTAGTGCTCAAGAGACACAGCTCTCCACACATACCATGTGGGACCCCATCTGAATCACTGGAGACGTCACCTCTAGATCAGTCGGGGGGACAAATCTCCTATCCATTGACTTTTTGGGCAAACTTGAAGGTTATGTGGACCAATTCTTTACTCGACAGATGGGGAAACTGAGGCCCGTGGAAGAGAGGGCCCAAAACCTCCCTCTGAGTAATCAGCCTGATTTCTCCTAAGCGCCCTGTGTGTGACCATGCCTTGGAGGAAGAAGAAGCAGGAGGAAGGGGGAGCTGCCACCGGGACTCTCCTCCTGGAACTTTCGCTCTACCTGGAGCACAAGACATGCACTGATGAAGCACGGACCATCAAAGGTAGGAAGTGAGCAGCCAGGAGAGTGTGAGGAGAGACTGTGCACATACCAGAAGGATCTCCCTCTCCTACACGAGGGGTCAGCCAGAACCTCAGCTTACCTGTATCCCAAGCTGCATCCTCAGGGAAAATCTGAGCCTATGGGCATCTGGGCTGTGGGATAGGGTCTATTTCTGAGCTCTGCTCTCTGAGGGGTGGTGGGCAGGAGCCTGTCCAGGGGACATAGTCAGCTGAGGAAGGGACTGAAGGTCCGTCCTTTGGAAGAGCCTGAAGAGGCTGTGGGGCCTCAGTCTGGGGCCAGCAATGCAGACTGGTGCAATCCAAGAAGGCTTCAGGGAGGAGGTGGTACATGGGTCAGGCCTTTTAGGGGTGGGACTGGAGACTGGAGGAAGGTTTAGGGGAGGGTGTTTGGAGTTCAGACTGTAAATTTTTTAATACAATTCTAGATTTATATAAGTTTAAATTACTTAAGCTCTTTATTTTTAAATGGCACAACACCAGTCTATAAAAAGAATCAAAGACACACCACTGCAAGGTGATTCAGTGAGTTACTCTTTTACAGATTTATACAGCAGAAAATTCTTTGCTCACAATCGATACCATCCACCCTGTCTAGGATGCAGGAAGCCAGGGGAGCCCCTGACAAGAGGAGCATGGGGTGTGGGCACGGGATGGGGGCAGCCCAGGAGTGATGGGCAGAACGTCTCCTTCAGAGGGGGTGACATGAGACCTGCCACCACAGGTTTCCTCCCCGCCTCAGTCCCCCGGGACCCCCTCCTCTCCCAACCTGGCCTGGAGCTGTTGTCTTTTGTGTCATTCTTTTCCCCGTGACACCAGCAGCCTTTATTGTTGAAAACGTCTGTATTTGGCTTTAATGAGAGCCCTTGGCAAGGGCTCGCCCCCTCCTTTTGCACTTCATTGTCCTCGAGGGGGAAAAATTTATTACAAGCATCATTTTACACAAACCTGCCGGACGTGCTGGGATTCCTCAATTCATGAAGCCACTGACTTGGTCTCTGCTCACCACCTGGGAGGCACAAGAGACAAAGGCAGAGAATGCCCGTCTCTCCCTGAGCTGCTACTTCAAGTCCTGTCGGCTACCAACTTGCTGTGTGACCTTGAGCCAGTTACTACCCCTCTCTGGGCCTCGGGTTCACTGCCTATGCAAGCAGGGATTGGAGATGGTCTCCAAGGCCATTTCATCCCAATCTGCTTTGATTTTATGGTTCATTAGAATCACTGGAGTCACCCAGATCTATGCATCAGGCCTCCCAGCCTCTGGTCATCCTGATCTCCTAATGCTGGCTGAGCTTTCCTGAGCATCTGAGCACAGCACAGGAGCCCCTGACGGCTCCTCGCTTCCTGGCCTGACATTCAAAGCCCTTCATAGCCTGATCTCAGCCTCCCCTTCCCGCCTCCTCTCTGGTCCCTGCCACTAACCCCTTTGCTGCCACCAGCAAGTAGCCTACACTTTAAGTTTTCTTCATGACTCTTTGAAAATTCTGTCTCTTCTGCCTGAAGTTCCTTTCCCCTCTTCCCTTTGCCTCTCTGGCTCTTACTTTGCCTTCAAAACCCGGTTCAAATACCAAAGCCTTGGAGACGTGCCAGGTGGAATCAGTCTGTGCCTCCTTTGGGCTTCCCTGGCCCCTGGACATCGCCCAAGCCCAGAACTCCCCACTGCGTGGCCAGTAGCTCTTGACCGCAGACCACAGACCATGGTCACCATCATGTCTGTGTTCCCGGCTCTCGGCACAGGACCTGGCCTGGAGAGCATACAGGTGCCGGTCGGCTGCATTGTGGGGGCACATGGGGAAGACCAGAATTCATCTAAACAGGGCTGGTGAACTGATCTTAGCTCTGGCCCTGCAAGAGCTGTGTGGCATAGTGGGAAGGACACAATTCTGGAGATGCTGTCACTCTCTAGGAGCGTGCACTTAGGCAAGTCTCAGAACTGCACGGTTCCGTCTATAAAATGAGAATAATAAAGGTGGGGTTGCAGTCAGAAAAGACAAGAGAACTACGTAACAGCCAGTATATGGTAGGTACTCAATAAATGGTAGATTTGGGGCCCACCTATTGCTCTGTCTGTCTGCCCATCTATCTACCCATCCATCCAGCATTTACTGAGTTTGCCAGGCACGGCACTAGGCTGGGGTGTAAGAGTGAGGTAGCAGGCTGGGACAGCTCTGATGTGCTCCCCCCTCTCCCTCCCCTGCTCTGACGTCCGAGGCTGTGGCCTTGGTTTCCTTCCAGCTGCCCCACCCCCACCTGACCTGGGTGGACACCTGCCCTGGCTCAGCCACCGGGAGGAGGAGCACTGGCTCCCTCTGCCCCTGCCCCTGCTGCCTGGAGGGGGGCCTCAGAGATGGCTGAGAAGGCTCCAGATGGTGCTAGGCAGTGCCTGGGGCACTGGGGTCAGCGCCTTCCACTGTGCCACACGGAGGCGCTCCTGCAGCTTTCTGCGTGGCCCGCCAGCGTCTGGTCCCCACTAACCTGACCAAATCCCACCCCTGCTCCCAACCCCAGGTTCCTACCCAGCTGATCGATCCACTCTGCCACTCGTCCTCCCAAGGGCTGTTGTGAGGATTGAATGGATTGACATAAGTGGACTTCTAGAAGGTTCCTGGCACGTAGTACACACTGCAGGAATATTTACTCTCACTGGTTTATCATTTAATGCCCATGGCTGTGATGCTGTCAGTTAACAGTCGGGAGACAGGCTGAGTGAGAGAATGAGAGCCCCCCAGGACAAAGGCTGGGGAGAGGAGAGGGACTGGCAGCCAAGTCCGACTGGCCAGCAGAGCCTCTCCTCTCCTCTAGCGAAGGGCCGGGGTCAGGCTCTGTCGATAAAAACGTGATTACTGCCCTGAGCTGTTTAGAGCTCCCTCCAAGTCAGTGGCATGGCTGGTGTGGGGAGCGGGGGAGGGGGCTGCCCCTTTGTGGGGGATGGATCCCAGCTATACCTGGAACCAACACACACACACACACACACACACACACACACACACACGCTCTGGAGAAATCCTCCCTAGGCAGGTCCTACCCAGACGTCAGCCATCAGCCACAGCCACAGCCGCGCTCAGGTAGCTCCTGGGTGAGGGGCCTTTCAGAAGCGCATCACAGCAGCCCAGGCAGTTCACAGTCCTGATGCCTCTGTTTGATTGACAAGCATCTCATGCCCCAGCAGCTCAGGATTAGGTGTCCTTCTGCCCATTTCCCAGACAAGCATCCTGGAGCTCAGAGACAGGGCTGGCTTAGGGACAGCAAAGGGGTGAATGGCCCAGCCAGGATGAGAACCAACTGTCCTGAGCCCTCATCGGGCACTTCCCCCCTTCCAAGTTCTTGGCAGCTCAGTCGTCCTGGGAGCTCCCTATGGACCTGGTCCCTGAGTACAAAAGAATGAGCAAGACAAGGCTCCCCAGGGCTCTTCCAGCTGGATTGTCTCCTCCACCCCCCCACCACCCCACCCCCCCACTCCCCTCCTGTCTGGGGGGAATCACTACACTCTCCACCACACGTTCCTTCCCTGGGGCCGAGGACCCTCGGTGGGCTTTCCTGATGCGTCTGTCAGCACCTCACCAACACCCCCAACCTGGCAGCCCTTTGCAGCTCCAAGCTGGGCTAAGACCTCCTCTTTCACGTGCTTTGTATTCCCTCCAAAGGTGACGGATGCCGCCGTTCTGTGAGGACCCACCTCAAGCTTCAGTTATTTGTGATTTAATGAGGAGCCTTTTAATTATAACATCTGTTGTTTTAATTACCAAAGGAATTATAATGAGGCTCCCGGGAGGAAGCTGCTGCCGGAGCAGAAGCTGGAGAAGAATTCTCAACATCAGAGGCCCCGCCGGGGTCCTTGGCACAGTGACTGCCACGGAGCGTGACCCGTCACGGAGAGCACTTCATCTTCATTTTAATTAAGCTTTAGGGGTGAGGCGGGCAGCCTCCGGATCAAGGGAGCCGAGCAGCCCAGAAACTGGAAGAGACTCTGTGTTAGGCAGCCTTTGGTTCTGTGGGTGGGGAGAAAGCAAAAGAGAAACCAGGTGTTGTGCTGATGCTGGTAGAGGCACACCTCTGTCAGCCGATAATGGGGTGGGAAAGGGGCTGGTCCTGCCTACAGCCCAGCTGTGTGACCTTCACCAGACAAGCTGACCTTTCCAGATTCCAGTTTCCTCATGGAGAAAGTGAAAGTGACATCTTTCCTTCCTCTCTCAAGGAAACGATTCATCCCTGCCATTAGATTCAGGGTTTAGAGCTGGTGAGAACCGTTCACATCCGCCAGAGAGGAAGAGCAAGGCACCGTGTAAGATGAACGCCACACCGACAGAGAGTCCAAGATGGAGGAGGGGGTATAGGCGATGATGGCAGTGATGCCTGAGTTCATGATGGTGAAAGTAACAACAATCATGCCCATTCTCCCAGTTTCTTACACTTCCCATAGCCATGCCCTCTGCAGTTCCTCTCCACGGAGAGGCTGAGTCCATTTGCCCCACTGAATCTGGATAGGCCTTGTAACTTGCTGTGTTCAATAGAATGCAGTGCAAATGATATGCCTGTTCCAAACTTAGGTCCCTGCAGACCTTGCATGTGGCCCCTTTCTCTCTTCCTCCTCCGCCATGACTGTGAGAACATGCCTGGGTTTGCCTACAGAGGATAAGACCCACATGAAGGACAGCCATGTTGCCCAAGTCACTCCACGCCACTCTAGAGGGACCAATAGCCTGCCAGCTGCCAGACAAGTGAGTGAGCCAAGCCAACATCAGCAGAACCTCCCCACCTGCTGCAGCTGCCCCAAGACACATGAGCAAATAAGGCGATGGTTGTAGACTTCCGAGGATTTGTAGTAATTTTATGCAGCATTGTATGGCAATAAACAATGAATATACCCTTCTAGGTCCTGAAGCCATTGAGAACTCTATACAGGAAACAGGCAGGTAACAAAGCAAAATTTCTTTTGAGCTGGTGGGACTTGGTTAGAGAATGAAACTTGTGAACAAAATCAGTCCTTCCAAATTAATTAAACCATTTAACTAAATTAAATGTATCCACCCATGGCTTCCTGGGTGAGCTTATCTCTTAGAGGAGAGGAGGATACCAACCCACAGTCATAGTCAGGCAGGCCAAGGAAGACAGCGTCGTCTAGAGAGACCGAGCTTTGACCTAGCCTCACAACTAAATCAGACATTTCTCCTGTGGGTGGAGGCAAGCACAGAAACCTCTGAAGTTCCTGTTTTCATTTTTATGGGCCTTGGCAGAAATGTAGAAAAAGGGAGAAAACGGATGATCCTAGACTGATCATGATAAGACAGTGATGATGGTGGTGACATGACAACGATGCTTTCCGTCAGCAGCCTCCACCAAATCCTCCCAGTTGGTTCCAGTGTCTTTTCAGGCTGGCCAGTCCAAGAGTGACCAGGCTTTCTGGGCAGACTCTGCAGAGCAAGGGGCTTTTCCTATCCCATCTCCATGGGCCTCCTTGAAGTTTCCCTACGCACCAGGGTCCTTTGCACCTCTGCCTCAGATCATGCTTCTCTTCTGCTTGGATCTTCCTCCCCATCTCCCCATCTGGAAAGCTGGTAGTCATCCTTCAAGACTCAGTTCAAATGCTGCCTTTTCAGTGAAGTCTTCCCTGATCCTACTTGACAGATGTAGGTTCCTCCTCTCCAGTGCTCCCCTGACCTCCGTACATCCCCACATCAGAGCACTTATCACACTCTGCTGGCACCTGGTTCACCTCCCTTCCCCACCAGACCTTTTCAGACTAAGAATGCATCTTATCCATCAGTGGATTATTCATGCTCCACATTGGACCCGGACCATAGTAAGTGCTTCATAAATGTTTGTTAAATTAGTTCAGCCCCTACCTTACCAAGCACTGATGGAGAAGGAAGGGAGAGGCTCCAGGTGTAAATGTGGAGGCCAATGGGTCTAGAATATGATCTAAAGGTGTGGGTCAGTAGGCTCAGCAACACTGACTCTTCAGCCAGCCCCTATATTTTTCTAAGATTTAGCTTTTTTAAAAAAATAGTTATTTCAACAGAGGGAAGCAGGCAGGTCTCACTTGACAGAATACTGACTTCCTGTAGCACATTTTATTAAGACTCATCAGGACTGGAGTTCTCAGCATCCTGTGAGGGGGCCAGTGTGTTCAGGAGGCAGAGTGATAGGGAAATTAAATGCAGCAGCTGCATCTTTTGAAGCTTTTTTAAGCAGCAAAGCCAGCCAATTCCACAGTGTACATGGCTGGAGAATACCAGATATGCTCTCATCCTAGACTTCCATCCAAGCAGGGAGAGATCTTTTCTAATTAGCCAAGTTAGATAACTACTCTTTCACATGCTCTTGTTTGCAGAATAGATGGATGCTCATAAACGTGGCACGCAGCAAATTTGTGTAAAGCTACTCTTCTGCTTTTAGTGGCTTTCAATATTTAAACATACATGCACATGTGCACATGTGCACATACACACACATGCACGCAGAAACTGGGAAATTGAAAAGGGATTAAAATATCAAAAAAAGGAGAGATTTAGGTGGCAGTAAGACCCATGACAGACTGGGAGATCAGGACCCACAAGTGTCTCCTCCTCCACGGTTGATGCTCACACACACCTCCCTTTCTCTAGAGCGTGTGCCCTCTTATTCAGCAAGTCCCAGCTCAAAAGCCTTTGGTGGCTCCTTGGCGTGCCTGTAGTGAAGTCCACCTTTTGGGGTGGCATTTATGACTCTTCACCATCTGACTCGAGCCTGCCTTTCCTTTGTGTCTTCTAACATTCCTGTTCCATCCTTCACATCCCATGGGGCTCTCCTGCCAACACTAATAATTGTCATCAGTGTCACCACCCCACTTGCATTTATTGAGAGCTGACTCTCTACCAGGCCCTGGACCAGGAGCTTTACATCCATTATCTTACTTCATCTTTGCAGTTCCATGAGGTAGGCCCTATGATTATCCTCAACTTGAAGATGAGGAAATTTGGGCTCAGATCTGTTAAAAGACTTGCTCGAAGTTACACAGCTAATAAGTGGCCAACAGTCCCCAGGCTGTCCTCTTTGCCTTAGCAAATGCTGTTCCCTCATTGGTGAATTTCCTTCTCCACCTTCTTCATCTGACGATCTCCTGCTTTGGAGCCCTGGCAAATGTTTTTCTCTTTGGTTTCTGATCATTTCTCCTCCCATCAAACTCCCTTGGCTCCATGAATCACATTGGAATACATACCATTTGGTTGAATTCTATTTCTCAAAATTGAGTAAAAGGAGTCTTAACATAGTGAAACGTTCTTCTCCCGAGTTTTAATTCAGCTCTGTGAGTCAATAAATCTCTGTTGAGAGCCCGCGCTGTCCCAGGCTGTGGGAGCATAAATGACATCAAAGAAGCGCTCTCCAGAATTTCACACAGATTGGCACATGGTTGTCCATGGTATTCTTACATGGTAAAACATCTCTAGTCTATCTGTGGACATTTTCTCTTTTCATTCTGAATATTGTTCATTTATACATTCTCTTTTTCTGGACCAGTCTTATCAACGTTTGTTAAAGTATTGGCCTTTCCAAGCAACTCACTTTTAGTCTTGTTGATGTCTTGATTTTTGTGGATGTTCTGTTATTTGCTTTATTGTTTATTCATTTCTATCATTAAGTTTATTTTCTTTTTCTTGTTTCTCTTATTCTTTTTCTAGATCCTTGAGTTGATTGCTTGGGTTGTAGTTTTTTGCATTGGTCCTAATTTCCTAATAAATGCATCTAAGACTATAAATCACCTGTCTAAGAACCAGCTAAACTACTTCAAAAAAGCTTGGATATGCAGTGCTTTACTTATTTTTATTTCAAAATACTTGTTAATTTCTGTTATAATTTTCTTTTTTAACCCATAATTAATTTAGAAGTGTGTTTTTAGTTTCCAAACATATACTTAAACCATCTCTTTGTTGTTGATTACTAATTTTAACGCATGCTGGATAGAGAACCTGTCGATGATGAAGATTCTTTGGACTTTATGGAGACTTCTTTTGTGGTCTAATACTTAGCCCTTTTTCCACATGCATTTTTTTATTTGTAGGGTTCAAATTTACCTTTGTATACATGCATGATCATATATGATTTTTAATCTATCAGCTTCTGAGAAAGATGTGTCAAATTCACCCACTAAACTTGTAGACTTGTCAACTTTTCCTTGTAATTATTTCAGTTTTCACCTTATATATTTCAGAGCTTATGTTGTTGGAAACGCACAGTTAAATGCCCATCATTGATATTCTTAATACTTTTCACCTTAAGTTCAATTTTATCTGATAGTGGTTTTTATTTGCAGGCTTATTATTGTTTTATCTCTTTTGCTCTTGAATAACATACAGTTGGCTTTTTTAAAACCAAATTCAAGAATTTCTTTTAATGGGCAAGTTTAATACATTCGCATTATTGTAAGTGATGATATATGTACACTTATTTCTGCTGTCTTATCTTGTTTTCTACTTTTCCAGCTTTCTCTTTTTTCTTTATTTGCCTTTCACAATTTTCCACTGGCTTGACCAAGTTTTTTATTGTTATTGCAGATATTTTTCCTCTACTGGATTGGAGGTTATATATTCTATTTTTAGCTTCTATAGCTTTAAGTTATTAGCAAACACACATGATTTTTTTTTAGCAACTCCTAGCATTAATCTGTACATCCATCCCTCTGCTCTACTGAGACAAGAATCTTAGCACACTTTCACTCCCTCTAGCTGTTCGTCCCCTCTCTCTCTCACCCCACCTGGATCATATCACCTAGAATTTTCATTGCAAATTGCCAGCCCTGCCTCGCCTCTATATCAGCACTACTGACACAGAGTTGCAACCATGGAGAAAGCCGGGAGGAAACTGACAGAAGTTCCGTTATCCAGCTGCATGAGAGGCTTCAAGAGAAATTAGGTTGAATTATAGAATAATTAGGTTTCTTCTGCTTGTACAGCTGAGTTTGTGAACTGAGAATGTGACCAGCACTAGTGATAGGTCAGCCCCCACGCCAAGATTGGGGTCCAGAGGTGAGACCATCAGTCTCCACCCCAGCGAAGCTCTCTTGGCGTTCTCCTGTTAAACATAAGTGATTCCCCAGGACGTCAGCATCAGAGAAGGAGACTCCGTGAGACCAAGATAAAAACAAAACTCCTCATCATCATGTTTGAACACAGACAAGACGTGAACGTTGCAGGGGTGGTCTTGGGGATTCCGGACACACCCTGCTTACACTTACGGGTATCCTTCCAGGATAAAGCCCACATGTTCATTTGACATCAGGACTGTGTATGCTGGCTGTGACTGGCCTCTCAGTCTCATCTTCTGGGGTCCCCACCTACCGCCCCAACCACACTCCTGCCTCTGTTGCTAACCACTGTTGGCGTGTACCTGTCATCCATTCGCCAGTGCCCAACTCTCGTCCAGCCCCTCCAGGAGGATGCACTCTATCAGAATCCAGATTTCTCTGCCTCATGTTCTATCCTACTTGGCTTTTTCCTCTAGCACAGCCCCTGGAGCCCTAGCAGTTCTGCTGTGCCCGTGTCCCATAGGGTGGTGAGTTCCTGGAAGTCAGGAAAACTCGGTCCCACTCATGTTTGTATCCCCAGGGTGGCAAGCCAGGTTGCATCAACTAGGACAGGTCTTGGCACACTGTAGCTGCTCAGTAAAGGCTTTTTGAGGTTTATCCTCCCTACATAGATACCTCCCTCTTCTGAACACCTGGGACACTCACAGCCCTGGCACCTGAGACATGTGGCCTTGTACACTTATGATATTTTTATAAAGATGCCCGATGCCCTGGATTAGGTCTAGGTTCAGATTCGGACTCAACATATGTAACTGAGAACCTGGAAGTGGAGACCGACACGTGAGGTGCCCTTATGCCCATTTTGCAGACAAGACTGTCAGAGAAGTTAAGCAGCTTGACCAAGGCTGCACAGCTGGGGAGTGGCAGAGCTGGGACTGAAGGCAACCCCAGAGCAGTGGGAACCCCAAGTCGGCGCCATGAACACTCTCCTGGCATCATTGTGTGCACACCTGGTCTGGAGAGCCGTCCCGGGAGCTGGGGGCAGGCCGAAGTCCCTGACCCTCTCGCCTGAAACCCCTCCGAGGACAGGTCGCCAACACTCCTCTCACCTCCAAGGGGCAGCACAGGGCAGCACAGACAGGGCCCAGGGATGTAGTACCGGTGATGCCACGTTGACCCCCGAAGGCCTCCCTCGATTCCGTCGTCCTCCACGTGAGCTGCTCCAGGTGGGCCTGGGCCTCTGTTCTCCCGGGTGAGGCCCTGATCCCTCCCAGCTTCAGGGAATTCACAGAAATGAATCCACCGGAAAGCAGCCAGCTGTAGCTGCCGTCGCTGCAGCCCGAGAGCCGGCCTCTGGGTCCTGCCACCCTGGAAAGCCCCAGGTTCCCTTGGCTGAATCCTTTCAACAATTTCAATGGCAAAATAAATTTGATTTGCAGAAGCCATGAAGGAACCGGGCGATGTGATTTCCAAAATGCACTGTGTTATTGGATATGATAAAGGACTGAATGAGTCAGTAAATGTAGCAGTTTAGTAACTGTTTAAAAAAAATCAATACTCATGTGGTCTGCCGGAGGAGGAAGGGAAGTCTGCAACGGATGGTGCGGAGGAGGGAGGAGTCAGGCCCGACCTCACGAGTCCACAGCCCCCTCTCTCCCTCACAGACACACGGACACACGGATTCACACCTCACACTCCTGCATGCACAAACAGGCAGACACACAAATGCACAGATATGTGCACACAACAGGTACGCACATGTCCAGGCACGTCCACTGACAGTAATAACAATAGGTTGACCATTTATTGACCAGTAAAAATGAGCCAGGCACTGGCATAAGTGCTTTGCATGTCTTTGTTTCAATTCCTGTCTTATTAATTTGCACAACTATATGAGATAAAAAGATTATTATTCCCGTTATATCCCATTCAGATAAGGAAACTGAGGCACAGAGATCTTAAGTAACTTGTCCGTGGTCATCCCAGCTGTGAAGAGGGGAAACCAGGGTTAGAACCCAGACTGACTTCAGAAGTCTTATTGTTTTTTTCTTTTTTGGCCACATTTCATGATTTTTTTACAGTTTTATGGAGATGTAATTGTCATATACTAAACTTCACACATTTAAAGTGCACAGTTTGATGAGTGTTGATATGTGTGTATACCCAGAGAATCATCGCCACAATCAAGATAATGAACACATCCATCACCCTCAAAAGTCTCCTTGGGCCCCTTTGCAATGTCTCCCTCTGTCCCTGCCTGCCCGCATCCCCGAGCATCCCCTGTTGTTTTCTGTCACTATCGGTCAGTTGCATCGTCTAGAATTTTACATAAATGGAGTCATACGGTATGTTCTCTCTTTTACCTACAGAAGCAATGTTCTTGTTTTTTAGCATGATGGTTCGATTTACATATATTGTGAAATGATTACCACAACAGATTTAGTTAACATCCATCATCTCATATAGATACAACAAAAAGAAATTAAAAAATAAAATAAAAAGAAAGGAAAAAAACCTTCTCCTTGTGATGAGAACTCTTAGGATCTGCTCTCTTAACTTCTACATGTCATACACCAGTGCTCACGATAGCCCTCACGTTGTAGATTACACCCCTAGTGCTTAGAAGCGATGTTCTGAATGACCACACTGTAGGGCCTTTCCACAAAGACCAGACAGACGTGTGAGCACATACCCATGCTTGTACACACAATGTCCACAAGTCCTCACAAACACCCCACACATGTGGCCACATGCACCCCCTCCCCTCGTGCACGAGGCCACCCACGTTCTCACCCGGCTCTCACTGTGTCTGTCCATCCACGCTGCTCCGCGGGGGATAATTTTACCTCATTAAGTAGCAGAGTGGACTCCTAACAGTTTCCAGCAAAGCAATGTCGTGTCTTTCTCCTTTCAAAGCCTACATGACAGGTGAGCGCCCCTTCTCTAAAGCTTTGCCCATTCAACAAATATTTATGCAGTGCCCACACTGCCGGGCACTGTGTATTCCATGATGACCAAGCAGTCACGGCCCCTGCCCCAGTGAAGCTGAACCACCTCCCAAGCCAGTGTGGTGCACCCCGTGCTGTGGGGCTGGCCAGACGGAAACCCTCAGGTACTACGAGGCTGGGTGAAGAGTCACATCAAAGGGGAGGAAGTAGGAGAATAAAGAAAGAAGACAGGAGAGGAGAGTGGGGTGGGAGAGGAAGAGCTCAGAGCCACAGATCAAGCTCAGCTGGGCTCTGCTGGCTGCTAGAGGAGGGAGTCTTCCTTCCAGAGGGGACACTGAATGATGGTCACAAGATGCCGGGGGAGACAGTGGGCTGGGGGAGGACTGAGCAGAATCCCATTACAGGTGCTCAGTCCAGTGCCCAGGCGCTGCCCTGGGCCAGGGCTCCTGGCTGACCATCCGCCTGTATGGGACCCACAGTCTAGCTCGTACCTCCAGGCTGGTTCACCCTGGCTCCAAATCTGGATGCATATTGGAATCACCCTGAGAGTTTAAAATAATACTAAGCCCTGGGCCCCACTTTCAGAGAGTCTTATTTGGGATTTTTTGGGGGGAGGGAGTACTGAGCATATGGATTTTTAAAAGCTACCCAAGTGATTTGTAACATGCAGCCCAGTGTGAGAACCACTGTAATTCATCGTTCACCTCCAGCCTTAGAATAGACACCTCCCCAAAGTACCTCAGGGTACAAGAAAGCCCCAGGGGCCTCTGGAAATGCAACTGGGTGGGAGATGTCTCCAATTCTACCTCTCTGCAAATGCCCTAATAGGGATTTAACACGATAGTTTATGTTGATTAGATATCAATTAATTGTAAGAAGAGGGCAGAGAGTTTCATAGGAAATAAATTTCATTGTCATGTAATTAACTGAAATTGGTAAGAGTAGTAAGTTACTGCTCAGTGATAATGACTTTCTTATCAATATCAGATATTTAAAGCCTTTCGGGTATTACTGGTAAGTCAATATCAAGATAATTAGATATCAATTAGACACATTAAATATTATTTGCATTGGCTGTTGTTTTTTGAATCTGCAATAAGACTGCCGTGTAGTCTCCACCCTCTCCTTCTGCCGTCATAGCTGTCGCTTACGTGGGACAACATGTCTAACGCATTGACAAGTATTGGATGGGATGAAATCTGAAGCACGAATTGCCATTGAAAGTAGAGAACGCTGAGTTTATTTCAGCTTCACACTCTGGTAGCAGAAGCAGAAGACTGGTCTAATATGTCATCTCGGCTAAGCCGAGCTACTGAGGGACTGCTGCAAAATCCTTTCACTCTAATTACGTTTCACTTTTAATTAATCAAATTACTTCATAATTACCTTGATGCCAACTCCTATGAACCAGATTATTTTAATCACATTGAACCCCTACTGCCTTGTGGAGGTCTTCGACGTGTAGAAATCATGATGGGGCCAGAGGCGCTCAGGAATCCCGCACGGAGGAAAGATCATTGAGTCTGGCCGTGAAGGTTTGCTGCACTTGAGTCTGAATCATTTTCATGTGTCTTTATGAAGGCAGGGGAGGCAGGGCCCGAGCGAGTTGAGAAGAGACTTTATCACGAGAGTAAAAGACGCAGGCGGAAGAGTGGCTCTGATTAATGAGATGGAATTGTTTCATTGAAAACAAATCAATGGTGATACTTTGAAAATTGGTAAAATAGTTTATATCCCCCAAAGCCCACAAGATATAGCTGGGATTGGCTCCGTATCAGGTGCTGGTCCTGGAGAGATGGTCGTATCTTGCTCCAGTGAAGTGGGGGCAAGAAGAGCACGCTGGTTAAGAGCATGGGTTCCAACTTTGAGACCTCAGGCAAGCTGCTTCGACTCTCTGAGCCTTGATTTATGCATCTGTAAGATGCAGACAATGATATTATCTACCTTATGGGCTCTGGTGAGGGCCACATGGCATTGTTCTTTAAAGTCCAGAGCACGGTGTGCCCGGCAACAGTTCAATAAACAGTGCTCATTACTAATACTCATTCTGCTTCCGTTTTACAGTGACCTTAATCCCATGTAACGCCTCTCACCTCCAATCCCACTTTGATATTATTGTTGCCCCTCCTTCTCGTGGTGGTTGTTAGGGGTGAGACACTTTCTTGGCATCTTTTCGCCCATCACTTAATTTTTGACCTGTATTCTAGGGTGAGATTCTTATAAACAACATAGAACCAACCTTAGTTTCTGAACTCAATCCACCATCTCCGTCTCTGAATCAGGGAATTCCTCCAATCCTCTTTCATGGAAACAACTGACACATTTTTCTCATTTCTTCCCTCTTACATTAGGGTTGCTGTTTATTTTGCTTTGCTGCCATTTTGTTGTTCCTTTTCCTTAATTTATCTGGCTTTGTCAAGTAACTACTTATTCCTATCCTCCTCCTTCCATTATTTTGACAATTCTCTTGCTTTTCCTTCTGTTAGTGATGACTGTCCTGATCTACACATGCATAAAGCACCCCATATCCTTCTGTTGCTTTATTGAAACAAGCCTATCCGTGATGACTCCACCCATCCCACCAAACCAGAGCTCTCTTCGCCCATTACAGATTCTCTCTCTCTTTCTCCCTCTCTCCAATATCTATCTCTCTGTATTTAGGCTCTGTGTTCAGATACTTCTCCACCTGATGGTGTAAGCCATTATTATTTGTATTCTTTAAAAAGGTAATCTTCTGATTCACATATATATTTTGAAATTCAAGAACCACTTCTTTTTTAAGTTTCAGGAAATCTTTATGTTGCTCCTGTTGGGTTCCTTAGGAGCTCTTCTGCCTTTGTGTTAAGTTTTCTCTGCCTCTTGCCCAGATCTATTTCGGGAAGAGACACCTGTCCCAGGTCTTCCTCCAGGTCTGCTTCCCTCCAATTTCTGTCTCTGTGGTGGCAGGGATTTTCTTTGCCTGCTCACCGTCTCGTAGGTCCTCGGCAGCCGGCTCCAGCTGTCACAGCCCAAACGGAGGGAGAGGCACGAGGGCTTCTGCCCCTCTGGGCTCTGCTCCCAGGGGAGCTGGGTGCCAATGGCAGCCCTCTCCCAAACCCAACACCTGCAAGCAACTCAGCCTCAAACAGGAAAACAAAGGCAAAATGATTGTAGCAAAGGTCAAATTTAAAAAATAGTTTGCAAATTGGTCATTGACCAAATTGATCTTGTGACAGATTGACCCCTGTTGAAAAAACTCTTAGCATATTGGTTTGCTTCCCCACAAAAGCGCTGGCCGTCCAGCCTCGCTCTGGAGGGGGTGCTGAGAGGAAGCTGGCAAACAGGGAGGTAGGGGTGGATGTTCAGCCTTCATCTTCCCAGAATTCTCCTTGCGTGGCCATTGGAATCATTCTGTTTCTGTGAATGATGAGGGTGAACTGTACTCGCATACTCGAAGGCACAAGTGACAGCGTGTCTTGACGCTCACGTCTGTAATTGGAAGCCCTGAGTCGGTCACCTCTCCCATCTATCTGAGCCTGTCTGTAACCCAAGTGCCAAAAATTGCCAATGAGAAATAAGTTTGCCTTAATTTGGAGCATATTTTCCAGAATTTGGGCAGCAGCTCTGATGCCCTGTTCTGCTGCCATTGGGCGGGTGATGGGAAGGAGCCAGGCAGATGGGTGGTGTCCCTAGGAGAAGGCCAGAGTGGTGGAGGGGCTGGAGACCTCGTACCACAGAAAACTGAATCTGGGTTAGGGCGTCTGAGGGGTGGGAGGCGGGGGTGGGAATCAGGGTGCTTAGCCTCAGCCTGGAGGTCAGATCAAAGAATATGTTCTTGGGGTGCACATCAACAGGGTGATGTCCCAGGAAGCGCAGTAGATTTTTGTGTGATCCCAGGAGCTGGGACTGAGCCAGCGGTGGGAGCTGAGGAAGACGATTCTACCATCAGAGCTGGCCAGTGATGGACCGGTCTAGGAGGGAGGGAGTTCCCTGTCATGAAAAGCATGGAAGCGGGACCTGAGAGGTCATCTGATGGGGATGTTATTAGGAGGTCTCCTGATTCCTGGGGATAGACTGGGTAATTCCAGCGTTCCCACCCACCTGGGAGCTGTAATTCTTAAGGTGGCTCAGATGTAATGGAGGGAGGGGTCCTGCTTTCTGCCACTGGACACTGAGATTCATGAAAACTTAGCGTGTTGAGCAGTGGAGTGGGGAACCCTGGTGCTGAAAAAGTCACAACACCTTTATATTTTGTCCCGGAAATCTTGCATTCATCTTAGAGAGTCAACTCTTCCTTTATTTTAGGAAAATCGCCATGATGTGCTTTTTAGTTACACAAACACTCACCAGTTGTTCTTGGAGAAGACCGTGAAATCACCGTTAACCTGCATACAAACCTTTTAAACTAAGAATTTAAGGGTTCTGTTGGCAGCTAAGACTTTCTTGGCCCCTCCGCATTTGGGGGGAGGGGCGTAGGTCTGGAAGCTTTGCTGTAAGAGATATTTCTTGCTTCTGTATGAACTGTGCTGCAAACTGTGCGGGCTCCTGGGGAAATGTGGGTCCTGTTCCAGGTGGTTCTTTACAGGAGAGAAAAGAGAGAGCCTGCTGACCATACCTGCTTCACCTCTTGCTGGAGAGAAGACTGGGAAAGGGAACGGGATGCGACTGCATGTCCTTGGGATGACGTTATTTAAGGTTTATAAGCCTAAACCTACCAGTCCCCCCTGTGGAGTGGGCTTCCCCTGAAGGGAGTGGATATCCCCCTTGTCAGTCCTGCTGGGAAGTGGCTGGTCCCAGGGTAGGAAGTGGGGAATGGGAAGCGGGACACTAGACTGGCGGGAGGGGATCCCAGCCTCCTCTGAGCTGAGGTGGCCTTTATTATGTGGAAGCCACTGGAAGTGAAGTAGGTGTTGCTCTGTGAGGTCCCCAGGGAGGGGACTGGATCCTTTGGCTCTGAGTGCACCCCCATCTACCACAGTTTTAATTCCTCTTTGTGAGATTCTTCCCTTCTATAAACTTGGAACCTTTAGGAAAGTGTTATCTGAAGTTGAAGTTTCTTCTCAGCCGAGCTGTAGAGAATTAAGAGAGGGACCACCTTGTGCTTGGGTTGGGGTTTGGGATGACAAAAGAGTGGAGCACAGCAGCAGCTGAAGGGCCCTTGGTAGAAAACAGTGGTACCCAATGACACCACAGCCCCCCATGGGCCATTACGGGCAAGACAGTGGAGGGACAGCTGAGCACAGTGTTTAAGAAACATGAACTAGCATTGCAGGGTCTCCCAGACAGAGCAGGGGTCCAGCAGGTAGGTCCAGGGTTTGCAGTTGGTGGTAATTGGGCATTTAATCAAGGTGTGACTTGATGTGGTTGTCAAAGACAGGGGAGGTACCTTTTCACAGGTTGTTTCACAACCTCCATATGAAGTTAGCTATTGTCTCTAAAACCGAGACTCAGAGACGTAAGCTGATTTGCCCAAGCTCACCTAGCCAGCACGTGGTGGAGCTGGGGCGTGCGTTGGTTACTGCATCCTCTTTTCAGTGTACCCCAGCACCTTGCTACCAGCTGGGGTTATGGTAGATCCAGGCCATATCTACCACAGAAGAGGGACTGGAAGAAATGCAACAGGGAGTCCAGGGCAGAGCTGAAGGGGCCCCGGGATGAGGGGTGGTTAACAGCCAGAAGCCAAACCCAAACCAAATGGAATCAGGCTAAGGAAAGTAGGCTGGGGGATGGCTTTGGAAGCACAGACTTTAAGTGAAAATAGGGAAAGCTGGGGCCTGTCCTAAAAGTCCTGACAGTGGGTGGAAGTCTTGTCCCGAGCATCCACAGGAGCACCTGAGTCCATGACTGCTGCCAAACCCCACCAACTTGTAGGGTGAGTGGCCTTGATTACACCACCCACTGACCCTTCAGTGATCCCTACAAGACGTACCTGGTGGCCCCTAGTTAGCTAGATGCTCATTCCCAAGATTGGGCTAAGTCTGGGACAAGGGCAACTGATAATTCAGTTCAGATCAATGCACATTTATTGAGCCCAACTGTGTTCCAGGCGTCAAGCCTGGCACTGAGGAAGCACGGAAATAGCATACTTGAAGGATGAGCAAGATGACAAGGATGAGAAGGTAAGATGAGGGTTTCGACAAAGGTGGCCCAGGAATATTGTGGGTGCACAGAGGGCAGAGGAGGAGAGGCGTGCATGCTGCTTCCTCCACACTCCCTCGCCCGCCCCATCGTGGAACTTATCACGCAGGACTGATTATGAGTCAGTGTCCTGCACAGACTCTGAACCATCCCAGGGCGGGGATGTTCTCTGGTTTCTGTGCTCGTCCCTCACCACAGGAGAGGGTCAGTCACGTATGAGGTGCACCATGAGGAAACCACAAGCAGAGCGTGCAGGGTGGGCAGGGGTGATGGGAGAGAGGGCCACGGAGGTGCCAGAAGCTCCGTCCAGGAGGTCCTGCAATTCCAAGCTAAGGAGCTGGGCTTTCTCCAGCAGGTGACGGGGGCCACCGGAGCGGGGGTCCGGATTGAGGGCACGGTGGGAGGCAGCTGCGGGGCAGCAAGCTCTGCCTGTACCCACGGCCATGGTGGGCCATCTTGCAAGGAACTAGCGGGACAGTAGTTGCTCCAGAGCTGTCCCACCCAAAGTATCCCCTGGAGCAGGAGAGGAGCCTGTGGAAAGGCAAGCCCATATAAATCAGAGCTAACCTGTGCTGATCACCGGCTCCCTAAATCAAGAACGTGGCATATTTTCTGGGCGAGAATCAATCTTCCTATCCCCACAGTAAATACCATAATCCTTTTTCCAGTGTGGTTTAGAGAGTGAAACTGCCACCCTCATGATTTATTCGAAAATATTCTGCCAGGTTATGTGAATGAATGGGGGAGTCAACGTGCTTTTCAACGGGAGGTCAGAGCAGTTACAATGGGGCCTCTGTCTTGTGGCAGCTTCTCCAGCGGGCTGCTGGCTGCCTCGCCTGCCCCATGAAGGAGCAACCTATGGCCGGCCACCTGGACAGAGAGGGACGTGGGAACCGAGGGCGAGCAGCCCAGGACACCAGAATGACCGTTCCCCAGCCAGTAGGGGACAGAGCAGAGGTGGTTGAGACTGCCAGCAAGTGGCCATTCCCTCTGGCCTTCTTCCTACGGAAACCAACTTGGGATTTCTCTTTTTCATACTTTTTACAACTTTCTTATTACACAGCTAATACAAGAGTACATTCTTGTTATGCATGAGTCAAGCAATGCAGAAGTTTCTAGAGCAAAATGTAAAATCTCCCTTCAACACCCTCCCCCCACCCCCACATTTCTATTTCTTCCCTCAGAGAAACCACTGTCAAACGCTCAGTGGCCACCGTTCTATGTTCATAAACACGTGTGCCTTTTCACATAAATAGGTTCACATTGTATATAATGTGTTT
Source organism: Tapirus indicus (assembly GCA_031878705.1). NCBI lineage: Eukaryota > Metazoa > Chordata > Mammalia > Perissodactyla > Tapiridae > Tapirus > Tapirus indicus. Next base: position 12,863,859 of record CM062932.1, read on the forward strand.
ATGGATTTATATTACTTTTGCGGTTTTTTTAATCTTTATTAAAAAATATTGCAATAAACTTCTTTATAATTAAATGCATCTTGACACACGTGCAAGTTTTCTTTGAATATGGATTCCAGATGAGACATTCTTGGCTAGAGTTTTGATGGATTCTGCCAAATTGGCCTCCAAACACACTTTGCCAATAGGATATAAGTGTCTATTTCCCCATAGTCCCGGGAATACTTTAATTTAATTTTTGCCAAATTGATGGGCAAGGAGCCTTCATTGCTGACCAGCCGTAACTGGATCTTAGGAAGGTGGACCACACTGTCCTGTGCTTGGTGGCCATGCGTGTCCCCTCAGTGTATTGTCTGGTCATTCCTGTGTTCAGGTCTCTATTAGGTTGTCTTTTTTCCTTTCAGAATTCAGGGATTTTAATCTTCGTCTTTTGAATATATTGCAAATATTTCATTTCAATCTGTCATCTGTCTATTAACGTTGGTCTTCCTCGCTCATAGGTTTTACATGTTTTAAAGAATTCAGACCTGACTGTCTTCTCATTTATGTCTTCTGGGTTTTGTGACTTGCAGGGAAAGGCTTTCCTTCCCCAGGATTATATTTTTAAATTTTCCTGAATTTTCTTCTCATATTTTTGTGTTTCTGTTTTGCACGCCTTCCTCACCTCCGGCATCTCTGTCTGCTCCGTCACTTTTCTCTTCCGACTCTGCACTCTCTCCCCGAGTGATGACCTTCATGCCGTGACTTCAGTCACCACCCTTGGGCTCATAATTCCCTCACGTGTGTCTCCAGTTTTTCCTCCAAGCTCTAGACTCGCATATCCACCTGTCTACTTGGCATCACACACGTGCCACGGACTCGGCAAATCTAAACCTGCACTCAGGAGCTTTCTTCCCAAACCCTGACTTCCTTTCCATCCCAGTGGGTGGCCCACAGTCCTGTCCTTCATCCCCCACATCCACATCCTGCCAAGAGTACGGATCGGGTCCCATCAATTGCATCTCCCAGACTCTCTGCCTCGTTCTCTTTCTTCACCCTCACCACCCTAGCCTAAGCTGCTTTCATCTCTTGCCAGGGCTTCTGCAGTAGCCTGCTAACTCGTCTTCCCAGCTCCACTCTTATCTGCTCTAATCCTTTCTCCACACAGTGGTCAGACCGACCTCTTCAAGACACAAATGTGAGCATGTCACCCCCTTCTCCTCAAAACCGTCAGGATAAGGAACAAAATCCTTCTTGTGGCCAAAAAGACCTTGCATGGTCTGGGCCCTGCTTACTTGTCTGGTCTCAATCTTGCTCTCTGTGTACCATCCATGCAATCTTTTTCTATTTCTCCAACCACAGGACCTTTGCACATGCTGTTCCCTCTACTTGTTATGCTCTCCTCTTCCACACTCCGCCTCTGTTCCCCAATTAAATTCTATTCTCCCTTTCTCTTCTCAGTTCAAATGTCACTTCCATGACCCCGTGGATTAGGTCAGGCCCCCATGTTATATTCTTTCATAGCATCATGCACCTTTTTCTCGTAACACTCATCCCAGTTTGTGCAGCTTATATTTATCGTTTTGATCATTTGATGTATGTCTGTCTCCCCCATAGGACTATCAGCCCAGTGAGGGCAGGGACTGGTCTGCTTGGCAGCACAATATATGGCATTAGCTGTGTGCTCACTCACAGCTTTGTTGAGAGAACAGCTCACTCTTGGCCTTCAGCGTCTCTTCCTGCTCCCTTGGCACCAACGACCAGCCAAGGCCAGGACTGCTCCCTCTTCTGAGTGGCAGCGAGGAGAAGAGGACTCGCTCCTCTTTGCCAAGAACCCAGCGAGTGTCTGTTTCATGTCTCAGGGGCACTGGGGAGACAGTGAAGGGAGGGAGAAGGCACGGGAGGAGGTGAGACGATGGCTTCCTCAGGGAAGGTTGGAACGGAGTGATGAAGCTTCGGGGTGCAGCTCATCTCCCATCTCGTGATGAAGTCAGCAGGGGAAATTGTCATGCACAGCTGTCGGGGCGGGTGGGGAAGGCAGGAAGCATGTGCGAGAGGCCCTGGCAGGTTGTGCTGAAGCGGCAGGCAGAGCCGCAGTGTACACTGACTCCCTTCTCAGGGGATGGCTACAGGAACAGCTGAGACGCTTCACGCTTCACAGTTGGAACGAGGAGGATGAATTAAATAATGAGTGAAGGAAAGAGAGGAGAGCATGGCTAAGGAGCGAACACAGGCGTGTATTCATTTTCGCTTATGTAACAAACCTTTGTGGGGTTTCTATGCTGGGCCAGGCACTGTTCTAGAGCTGGGGCTATGGTGAGGAGCAGCACAGGCTGGCCCCTGCCTCCAGGAGCTTTCATTCTAATGGAGGGAGATAGTCAATTGACAATAAACAGGGACACATAGTATATCACATCAGGTAACAATAAGAGATATGAAGATGAATGAGTGACAACAGCCAACATGGATTGAGAGCTTGCTACAAGCCCCATTCATGTATTAGTGCATTTAACTTTCCCAACAATACCTTGAGGTAGGTATTATTATTATTATCTCCATCTTGTAATGAAGACACGGAAGCACAGAGAAGTTAAGTAACTTGTCCAAGTTCTCACAGCTGGTAAACTATTGTATCAGGTAGGGTATAAATTGAGCTGCTGTAACAAAGAGACCCCAACAGACAGTGGCCCAAATAAGATGGAAGTCTGTTTTTTGCTCATAAGAGCTCAGAAGTAGGCAGATGGTCCAGGGTCAGCAGGAAGTTCTGTTCCACGGGATCATTCAGGAATCCCGGATCTTCCCACTTTTCTTCTCTGCCAGCCCACATGGGGTGGCCCTCTCTGTAGGGTCAGAGCTAGCTCAGCTCCATGGCTGCCTTACAGTTTGTGAGACAGGAAGAGAGTGAGAAAGACCAGGGCAAGTGGACACACCACAGTTGCACACTGCACTTCCACACATCTAGCTGCAAGGGAGTCAGAGAAATGTAGTCTCTACCCAAGTGGCCATGTAGCCAGATTAAATGTGAGAGAGAATTCAATTTCTGAAAGAACTAAGGGAGAATGGATAATGGGGGTGAGGGAGGGGGAGAAATTAACCTTTCCTTCCCAGGGGATATGCTGAAATTTAAACCCAGGTGTTCTAGTTTCAGAAACAGAGTAAAGGAAAAGGGAATGGCCAATGTGCTTTTTTAACAGGATGGGAAGGGAAAGGATCTCTGAAGAGGCAACATTCGATCAGAGATTTGAAAGAAGTGAAGCTCTAAGTGAGAGCGTTCCGGGAGTGAGAACAGAAGGTGCAAAGGCCCTGAGGCATGTGCCAGGAATTACATGGAGGTCACTGAGGCTGGGATAGAAGAAGGAGAAAGAATGTGCTCAGAGATGAGGTCAGAAGACAGACGGTCTATGGTCCATGGTTTGGAGTCTGGGAAACCACTGGAGGATTTTTGAGGAGAAAAGTATTGGAGTTTTATTATCTTTTCCAAAGTTCATGCTAGAACAGAGCTGGGGGGTCAGGGAGGGTGCAGTGAGAATGAAGCAGGGGTACCTTCTAGGAGGCTACAATATAGGCAAGAAATGGGGGTGTTTAGGGCTAAGACCATTGTCCTGGCATCACCCTCAAAGGGTATCAATTGGGAGCCCTGCTGACAGTAAATGGCCAGAAAAAGTGCTCTCTTTCCCCTACTGGGCCCCAGACTCCCCTCTCCTGCCAAGAGATACCAGGGCAGCCAGTGGCATTGGTAGAGGAGTCCCCACCACAAGAAGCAGCCCAGCCCAGGAAGCCTCTTTGTCCCTTCCCCGCTGAGACACACTCAGCAGCCTGGCCTAGGGCTTTTGTCCCCTCAGGCAGCACCAGCCGGAACCAGTGAGAGCAACAGTGGCACCAGAGAAACCAAGGAGACCAAAATAGCACCACAAAAGCTCTTAAAATCAAACTGTCATCAGAACCACAGCCCACAAAAGTAAGTCACAAAGGTAAAGAGGGTGACTGCCTGCTAAATAAAAAAATTAAATATGACCCAATGTCTCCTAACATAAAAGATGAAAAATCCAGTACAACTGAAAATCACTGTCATACCAACAGCCAAGAAAATCGCCATTTTAAAGCAGTGCTGAGAGGAGATTTTACAGCATTAAATGCTTACATTAGAAATGAGGAAAAAGTCTCAAACGAATAATCTAAGTTCCTACCTCAAGAAACTAGGAAAAAGCCAACCCTGGCGGTCTAGTGGTTAAGATTCGGCGCTCTCAGAGCCGGCCCAGTGGTGTAGCAGTTAAGTTCGTGCGTTCTGCTTCAGCAGCCCAGGTTCGCCCGTTCGGATCCTGGGCGCGGACCTACCCACCACTCATCAAGACATGCTGAGGCGGCGTCCCACATAGAAGAGCTACAACTCTACAACTATGATACACAATGGTGTACTGGGGCTTTGGGGAGAGAAAAAAGAGAAAAAGAGGAAGATTGGCAACAGATGTTAGCGCAGGGCCAGTCTTCTGCAGCAAACAAAAAAAGATTCAGCACACTCACCCCCATGGCCCGGGTTCATTTTCCGGTCAGGGAACCACACCACCCATCTGTTGGTTGTCATAATGAGGTGGCTGTGTGTTGCTGTGATGCTGAAAGCTGTGCCACTGGTATTTCAAATACCAGCGGGGTCACCCTTGGTGGACAGGTTTCAGTAGAGCTTACAGACTAAGACAGACTAGGAAGAAGGACCTGGTCACCCACATCTGAAAAATTGGCCGTGAAAAGCCTGTGAACAGCAGCAGAGCATTGTCTGATAGAGCACGGACGGTGAGAGGATGGCACAGAAAGACAGGGCAGGGTTCCCCTCTGCCGAACACAGGGTCACCAGGAGTCAGAATTGACTCAGTGGCTCTAATAACAAAAAGAAATAAAGAAAATAGGAAAAAAGAGCAAAATAAACCCAAAACAATTAGAAGGAATAAAATTATAAATATCAGAGCAGAAGTCAATAAAATTGAAAATAGGAAAATGATAGACAAAATCAATGAAACAAAAATCTGATTCTTTGAAAAAAATTTAAAAACTTACAAACCTCCGGCAAAACTGACAAAAATAAGAAGAGAGAAACACAATTCACCAATATCAGGAATTAAATAGGGGATATCTTCATAGATCCTGTAGCCATTAAAAGGACAATGAGGGAATACTACAAACTATTTTACACTCATAATACAACAAAGAATGGACAAATTTCTAGAAAACTATAAACTACCAAAACTTAACCAAGATTAAAGAGATAATCTGAATAGCCCCATAACCATTAAAGAAACTGGATTCATAATTAAAATCTCCCAAAAGAAATCCCCAGGCCCAGATGGTTTTACAGGAGAATTCTACCAAACATTCAAAAAATAAATAACCACCCTCAAAAGAAGACATACAAAACAGCTATAAAAAAATGCTCACCAACACTAATCATCAGAGACATGCAAATCAAAACCACAATTAGATACCACCTCATCCCTGTTAGAATAGATATCATCAAAAAGACAAAAGATAACAAATGTTGGCAACGATATAGAGAAAAGGGAACTCTTATGCACTGTTGGTGGGAATGTACACTTGTACAGCCATTATGGGAAACAGTTTGGAGATTCCTCAAAAAATTAGAAATTGAACTACCATATGACCCAGCAATTCCACTTGTGGGTATATATCCAAAGGAACTGACATCAGTATCTTGAAGAGATATCTGCACTCCCATGTTCACTGCAGCACTATTCACAATAGCCAAGATATGGAATCAACCTAAGTGTCCATCAACAGATGAATGGTTAAAGAAAAGGTGGTATATATACAATGAAATATTATTCGGCCTTAAAAAAGGAAATTCTACCATCTGTGACAACATGGATGAATCTGCAGGACATTATGCTAAGTGAAATAAGCCAGGCACAGAAGGACAAATACTGCATGATCTCACTTATATGTGGAATCTAAAACAGTCAAACTCCTAGAAGCAGAGAGTAGAATGGTGGTTGCCAGGGACTAGAGGGTGGGGTAAATGGCGGATGTTGGTCAAAGGGTACAAAGCTTCAGTTATACAGGATGGAATTCTAGAGATCTAAAGTATAGCATGGGGACCATAGTTGTTAATATTGTATCATATGCTTGAAATTTGCTAAGTGAGTAGATCTTAAATGTTCTTACCACATACACAAAAATAACTATGTCAGGTGACGGATATGTTAATTAGCTTGATCATGATAATCATTTCACAATGTATATGTATATCAAAACATCACATTTTGTCAATTATACCTCAATAAAGTTGCAAAAAAATAATTAATCCCAATTTTACACAATCTCTTTCAGAAAATAGAAGAGGAGGAAGCATTTGCCAACCCATTTTATGAGGCCAATATTACCCTGATACTAACGCCAGACAAAAAGATTACAAAAAAAGGGAAGAAAGAAAACTATAGACTAATATCTCTCATGAATTAAGATGCAAAAATTCTCAACAAAATATTGTCAAGGTGAATCCTTAAAGAAAAAAAGGTATTATACATCACAACCAAGTGGGATTTATTCCAGGTATGCAAGTTTGGTTGGTTTAATATTCAAAAAAATCAATCAATGTAATCCACCGTATCAACAAACTAAAGAAAAATCATACGAGCATATCAATTAATGCAGAAAAAGCATTTGAAAAAACCCGACATTCACTCATGATTTTTTTTTTAATTCAGGAAGTTAGGAATAGAAAGGAATGACCTCATTGATAAAAGCAGCTACAAAAAAAGCTCCAGCTAACATTATACTTAATGGTTAAAAATGTTATGCTTTCTCCTTAAGACTAGAAACAAGGCAAGAATGGCTGTTCTCACTACTCTTATTTGACATAGTGCTACAAGCTCTAGCTACTGCAATAGGCAAGAAAAATACATAAAAGTCATAAACATTGGAAAGGAAGAAATAAACCGTCTCTATTTGCAGATGGTGTGATTATCCATGAATAAAATCTCAAGAAATCAACAAAAACACTCCTAGATCTAAGACATGAGTTCAGCAAGTTCTCAGGATACAAAATCAACTCACAAAAATCAACTGCATTTCTATATATTAACAATAAATATGCAGAAACTGAAATTAAAAATACAATGTCGTTTACAATAGCTTCAAAGATAATGAAATACTTAGGTATACATTTAACAAAATGTGTACAGGATCAGTACATTGAAAATTACAAACCGCTGATGAAAGACATCAAAGAAGACGTAAATAAGTGGAGAGACATGCCGTGTTCATGGACTGGAAGATGTAACATGGTTAAGTGATCCCCAAATTGATCTACAGGTTTAATGCAATTTCTATCAAAGTACTAGCAAGGTTTTTGTGGACATAGACAAGCTTATTTGAAAATTTATGTGGAAAATCACAGACCCCAGAATAATTAAAGCAATCTTGATGATGAAGAATAGAGTGGGAGGAATCACTCTACTCGATATCATTGTCATAGTGATTAAGACAATGTGGGGGATAGACACATAGATCAATGAAACAGAATAGTGAGCCCAGAAATAGATCCAGAAAAAATATGCTCAACTGATTTTTGACAAAGATGCAAAGGGAATTCAGTGAAGGAAGGACATTCATAGGCAAAAATTGAACCTCAACCTAAACTTCATGCCTTATACAAAAATTAACTCGAAATGCATCACAGAATTCAATTAAAATGTAAAACCATAACATTTTTAGAAAAAAAATTGAGAAAATCTTCGAGACCTAAGGCGAGGTAAAGAATTGTTGAAAGTTGATGCCAAAAGCATGAGTCAGAAAACAGAAAATTGATAAGCTGAACTTGCTCTGTGAATGACCTTGTTAAAAGGAGGGAAAGACAACCCACAGACTGAGAGAAAATATTTTGCAAACCATATATTCAACAAAGGACTGGAATGTATAATATATAAAGAATTCCCAAAAGTCAATAGTGAAAAACAAACAAGCAATCAAATTAGAAAATGAACAAAATACATGATGAAACATTTCACCAAAGAAGATATATAGATGACAAATGAGCACATGAAAAGATGTTCAACATCATTAGTCATTAGGGAAATGCAAATTAAAACAACAATGAGGTATCACTACACATCTATCAGAATGGCTAAAATTTAAAAAAATTTAAAAAAAACACAATAGCGACAATACCAAACGCTGGCAAGGTTGTGGAGAAACTAGATCACTCATAAATCACTGGTGGGAGTGTACAATGGTCCAGCAAGTCTAGAAAACAGGCTGGCAGTTTCTTATAAAATAAACAAGCAATTGTCATGCTATCTAGCAATTGCTCTCTTAGACATTTATCCCAGGGAATAAAAACTGTGTTCACATAAAAATCTGTACATCCTTGTTCATAGAAGCTTTATTCATAATAGTGAAAAACTGGAATCAACCCAGACGTCCTTCAACAGATGAATGGTTAAAGAAACTGTGGTACATTCATGACATGGAATACTACTCAGCAGTAAAAAGGAGTGAACGACTGATATACGCAACATCTTGGGAGACTCTCCAGGGAATTACGCTGAATGAAAAAAGCCAATGCCAAGACAGTACATACTGCATGGTTCCACTTATATAACACTTTTGAAATGACACAATTTTAGAAATGGAGAACAAATTAGTGATTGCCAAGGATTGAGAATGGGGACAGGGACAGGAGAGAGGCGTGTGTGGTTGGAAAAGGAAAACAGGAGGGATGGTTGTTCAGATGGAACTGTGCGGTATCTTGACTATGGTGGTGAACAGGTGAGTCTACACATGGGGTAACATTGTATATGACTGAACACACACACACACACACACACGCACAAATTCATACAAGTAGAACTGGGTAAACCTGAATGAGATGGATGGATTGTATCAATGTCAATATCCTGGGTGTGATGTTGTATCACAGTTTTGCAAAATGTTATCATTGGGGGAAAATGGGTGAAAGTGTGCAGGACCTCTGTGAATTATTTCTTAAAACTGCATGTGAATCTATAATTATCTCAATAAAAATTTCAATTAAAAAAAGTTAAACATACACCTACCATAAGTTCTGGCTGTTGCACCCTTGGTATTTACCCAAGAGAAATGCAAGACTCTGTCATTACGATGACATGTGTGAGTGTTCACGGAGCTTTATCTGTAATAGCCCAAAACTGGAAACAGCCCGAGTGTCCATCAACAGGTGAATGGATAAACAAATTGTGGTGTGTCCATACAATGGAATATTAGTCAGCCATAAAAAGGAATGAAGTACTGATAAATGCTACAACATGCAGGAATCTTCATGCTAAGTTAAAGAAGCCAGAGGGGAAAAAAGAGTGCGTACTGTAGGATTCCATTCTATAAAATTCTAGAAAATGCTCACCAATCTACAGTGAAAGAAAGCAGACCAGTGGTTGGCTGGAGATGGGGAAACTTCTGGGGTAATGGGTATGTTCATTATCCTGATTGTGGTGATGGTTTCATGGGTGTACACATATGTCAAGACTTATCAAACTGTATAGTTTCAATGTGTCCTGTTTTCATGCCTTAATAAAGCTGGAAATACAAAGAATAAATGGGGGAATATATGAATGAGTAAACCGATCAAGAGTGGATGTATAATTCTTAAATGGACAAATGGGAATAAAGGAATGAGTAACGACTAGATTAGAGGTTAACGATAAACAGATGGATGAAGGGGTGACTGAATGAATCACGAGCAGGTGGTAAGCATCCAAGCAGAGGCCAGGCCTGCAGGTCCACTCTTGGCCCAAGTCCCAAGTTCAGACTCAGCCACTGTCCTGGGTTTCTGCAGAGTCCTAAATGCGAGACCAGATCTGGTCTGAAGCCCAGGACCTTCAATTCCCCTTCCACGGCTCCTGGGTTAATTGGCACTTCCTGAAAAATGCCGCCAGGACACTCTAAAATGTCCTCTTAGCTCTGAAAGCCATGCAGCCTATAAATCAGGGCCGGAGAAGGGGTAGTAATCACCCCACCTCTCCCAGAGCAGGACTGCAGCTCCAGGGGAGGGCGGTCAGTGGACGTGGACGTGAACACCCTCAAGAGGACCGCAGCCCCCCTCCCCACGGCTGTCCTGTGCTGAGATGCAGGGAACAATTGGCCAGTGAGGTTACGTACAGCTTAGGAACATGAGGCGTGGTGCAGAGGAGAGGATTCCAGAACAAGGGGAGAGAGGAGAGTAAATGAAGGCGAGGCACTGCGGTGAGGAGGAGCAGGAAGGAGGGGCGTGAGGAGGAATCATCATCACAGTACAAGCAGCCACAGGGAGATGAGCGTGGGGTGGATATGGCTGGGAGAGAGTAACCGGACAGCAGTGGGGAGATGTCAGGCCAGGTGAGCAGGACAGAAGAGGTCCCTTCCTAAAGCCGTGTAGATGACAAATGCCTGGTGTCACCCAGAAGTACCTGCCAGGCAGGAGGATGTGTGTGGCTTCCTCTTTCCAACCCACCTCCATCCAATGGGAGGGGGATCGGGAGGGGACAGTGCAGCCCAGCCTGGGGAGAGAGTCCCACCCTGTGGTAGGCACTGAGACATGAGGATGTGACCCCGGGCATTGGCAACCTCACATCCAAGGGGAACTAAGGAGGATAAATGTTATAATCGAGGCACAGTGGTTGCAAGCCCAGACCCAGAAGCTAGGCTGCCAGCCTGCAAGATGTGGCTCTGCCACTTCCTTGCTGTGTGACCTTTGACACTTTCCTTAACCCTCTGGACCTGTTCCCCATCTGTGAAAGAGGGCATAATAATAATACTTACCCCTGGGGTTGTGATAAGGATTAAGTGATAAAGTGCTTAAGATTGTGGCAGACACGCAGTGTATGCGATGTAAGTGCTACTTTCAAAAATAGAAAGAGACGTATATACAGGGTCCGTGAAAGCATAGAGAAAGCATCAGCCAGGACTGAACGGTTTGCAGAGGGAGCTGGTGGGTGAGTGGAGTAGAGAGGGAAGATGAGGAGAGGACCCGTGGATGGGGCGTTCCATTCTGGACAGAGGCCACAGCACAGATGAAGTCGTGGAGGTGGGTGTACAGAGCACGGTAGGCCCTTCAAGGAGCAAGAGCTGGAATCAGGATGACATGACGCTTGGTTTCCAGTCTGAGCCCCACTATGGGTGGGGGTCTGATTTGGGGGGCTGATGAGTTCAGTTCGAGGCACGCAGTCTGCAGTCCCAGACAACGTGTTGACCAGAACGAAGAGCCGCAGGAAGCTCAGCAGAGCAATAGGGGCAGAGGACTGAGGTGTCCTGAGTAGAGTGATGACCGGCTCTCTGCTCCTTCCCCAGGCCGCCTCCGCGCTGTTCTGGCACCTCTGATGGCCCCACTGAAAGATTTTCAGCCTCCCAGCCAGGACCCACCAAGGGCCCTCGGGAGGTCCTTGAATGGCAACTTTTTATAGCTCACATTTATTCTGCCGGGGAAATCAGCCCTCAACCGCAGCAGGCCCAGGCATGAATCATAACGTCCACGGTGTGGAGCAAATGCAGCAAGTCAGCAGTTACGGGGTGGGGCCCCAGGGTGTTCATTCTCAAAGAGATTTTTCAACTTTATTAAAATCAATAAGAGTTTTATTACAGTATAAATGAAAAGAGGGCCCCTTCCTTCTAGCATAACAGACCATACTGCCCCAGCAGCTGGCACGAGAGCTCTCTCCTGGGAGACCCTCTCTGGTAAGATCATTTGGATTTGCACCCAGAGTGGAGGCTGGACCTTCAGACCTGAAGAGAAACAGCCATGGCCAAAGAAACACATCTGCCACAAAATGTCCAGCAAGATGCTGTGCCCTATACTGTGTGACCCCTCCCTGTGTTCTCACAAATCTTCAGGAAACCTAGAAACACCATGACATAATCGGTGGGGCGAAATTTTCTGTGGAAACCAGGGATGGAGTCAATTTCAGCATTAAAGTCAGCTCAGAGCTGGGATTGTCCTTCCGCGGGAACGAAGGGCACAGACAAGAGTGTGTGGAAGCATTCTGTAAGCTGTAAAGTGCTGTCCACCCGCTGGTGGTTATTCCTTTATCCTTATTATTATTCATAACGAGGGGCGCTCAGGCCCTATAAACAGTGTCTTGGAGAAGGAGTGACAGCGGCTACTAGCTCTGAGTCAACAGTTGAGTCCCTGCAGAAACCAGGACAGAGGAGACAATAACTGCATACGGCATGAAGGAGAGAAAGAATAAGAGGAATCCAACCAGGTGCACGTGTGCTCACACACACTTGCACACGCAGGCACACACACACACACACACTTGCACACGCATTTAAGCGTCTCTTGGAATGGCAGGGGTATGGAGAGTGTCAGAGCCCAGCATGGGGCTCCCAGGGCCTGCAGGCTTGGGGTGGGAGGGGTGGGGTGGAGCTCCTCTCAGGACGGGGTCCCAGGGTCTAGTGAGCTTGGCTCTCAGGGGTGGCCTAACTCCCCAGGACAGCTGTGGGCAGTCGGCTCCTGCACAAGCTCCCTGTACCGGTCCCTGCCCAGGCCTTGGAGGGGCTGAGTTTGGGGCAGAAGCTCCAGGGTGGGCCCGGGAAGCTCCTGTGCTGATTCTAGGGTGGACGGCTCTGGCCCCCATGGCTGAGATGCTGGCAGCCCCGGTCACCAGGCCAAAGCTGGTCAATTTGGGAACCTCCGTAACAATTTATCAGGGAGGACAGCCAGGTCCTGCCACCTGGGGGCTGGTGCTGCCGAGGTGGCGATCCCAAAGGCCTCACAGCTGCTGTGGGTGCAGAGGCCTCTGGGGCTCCCGGGAGCTGGGTGTCCACATCCAGCGGGTGTAGACATGCTCTTGTTTCAGAGAAGCAAAGCAGGGCCCAGACCTAAGGAAATGGGCACCCAGATTGACCCAGGGGACACAGATTCCACCCAGGGAAGGGGCTTTGGTTGGGAAAGAGCCTGTGATGTGGATCCCACAAGCCGTGGAGGATATCCCACAATTTCAAAAATTAAAACGACAGTAACAGCCAAGACACCTGAAAATCCCAACCCTAACAGCTATTTTCATCTGTATGCATCTCGCTCCAGCCCTTGCCCATAGAGACACACATTTTCCCTTCACTACAATTATAATTGTGTGTGTAATGTGTGTAATTTTGTATACAGGTGGACTATTTTGTCCACTTAACAATACATAATAAACATTTTTGATGCTTCCACACAGCTTTTATAAACAAATTTAATAGCTGCATAAAATCAAAGTCTATGTGTAGGCCCCCTAATTTACTAAACATACTAATTTACTAAATAATTCCCCTATCACTGGGTATATAGGTTACTTCCAAACTTTTATTATTGGATAATGCTTCACTGAACATCTTCAAGGGTATAATTTCTTTTTCCAGAAGTAAACTAATGGGGCCAAAGGCTGTAAATATTCTTTGACTTATGGTACACTGTTCTCTTAAAGAGTGGTGCTATTTACACTACCTCTGGGAGCAGCTGAGTTTGTCTGCACCCCACCCACATCCTACACCCTGACCCCAACCTCGCTCTGGTGGCTTGTCGTAAGTATGCATTTGGGAGGATGTTTTCTGCTAGTTTAATAAGTATCAATAGCAACTCAAGACTGCTTTAATTTTAATTGCTCTGATTACTAGCAAGGCTAAACATTGCCCCAGGTGTTTGTTAACATACCTTATTTCCCTCACGTGAAGAGCCTGCTTCAATGCGTAGCACCTTCTCTACTGGGTCGTGATATTTTTCCTCTTATAAATTTTAATGAACTCTTGATGTGGCGTAGCTATGAACCCTTCGTGAATCCTGGTCGGTGCAACCACCTTCTTCCATCTAGGGTTTTCTCATTTCAGTGCATTTTTTCACTGTAGAGGAGTCTTTATTTCGTTGTTGCTGTCATCTCTCAGTATTTTCCTTTGTGGTTTCTTCTATTGCTTCAAAGCAGAGAGTGGTCTTTCTTCGTAAAGGTAATAAATCTTTCATTTTGTGCTCACTTTTTAATTTTTTTTAAGATATTAACTCTTTAATCCATCTGTAGTCTATTCGGGGATAAGGGGGAGCTCTAAATTAAAATTCTTCAGTGCTATGCAGTTTCCCAACGTCATTCATTTTTAATTAATTTTTTAAATTATTATTTTATAAAGCATTCTAATGTTGAACAGGCTAGGCCTTGTAGCTTGCTCTTTTTTTTTTTTAAGCATGTCATTTGAAATCCTCATCTGTTTGTTTTTCCAGAATCTGTGAGGTTCAGAAAAACACTTTGGGGCTCGATTTGAGGTAGGTTATATTTGTGAATTAACCTAAGGTGGTGAGACATTTTCACAGTTCCAAGTGTACTGATCTTGGAATAGATGACCTCTCACCCTGCCCCCACCCACGGGGTTTGCAATTTCCTTTATAAAGGTCAGGCATTTATTATGTTTATTCCTAAGTATGTTAGATCACTTGTTTCTGTTATAAATGGATTCTTTTCATTATATTTTCTAGCTTTTGCTAGTGTTCAGGAAGACCATCAATTTTTCTGTATACAGTTTGCATTCATCTTCTTCCTTAAACTCTTTAATTCTTGAATGGTTACTGATCCTTTTTATCCACTACCCACACGAATGTTCCTGTGTTGTCTCTTTTTCCCCAGTTTGTTTCATCTTGTTTACTGAATTGACCAGGGTGCCCAAACAAGATCAAGTTGAACTACCTTAAATCTCTTTAGGAACTTGGTAGAGTGTAAGTTAACTTATTAATTAATTATCAATGTGATGATAACAGGAATTCTTTTTTGTCCCTAATTTGGAAGTTACTTTACCAGTGCTGATTTTTGGTTTCAAATAGGTATGCTTCATCCTATTGAAGAATCCTTTCATTCTGAAGTTATAATTTTTAAAAAATGGTTGAATTTTATCAAAATATTTTTGAGTAACTATTAAGATGATTTTATGCCTTTTATTTTGGTCTTCATTTTTATCAACAATCCTTGGAGGAATGAATGTTGAATGAATAATGAAATTTTCCCCTAGTGACAGAGCTTCCAACCCAGGTCTTCCACTTCCGACTCCCATGTTGTTTGATCAAGTCATCATTTAAGAAGGTAGGTTCAGATTCCAAAGGCTTGAGCGTTGCTTATCATTGTGTAATGACTGGCAGGTGCAGGCAAATAAAAGTGTGTTTTCGGTAGAATCCTTTGCACCTTTAACGATTTCAGGGCACCTGGGTTTCAATGGCAGTAGCAAAACACGCAGTTCCCAAGCATTTATGAGAGTGACTCCTCAATTTTAAAAACTTGTAAAGACTGGAGGATTAATTGAAAATGATTGGGATCTCTCTTTGAAAGAACTAGACACTTTTGACTAAAACTTTACAAAGACCTAAGTACACATGGCAAAGTACATCCCTTCCCAGTTCTCCCTCCGGGGCCAGCATGGCATGCCAGCAGAGCCTGCTCCGGTGTCGCTAGGCTCCGCGTCTGCTCTCGCCTGCATCCGTCAATCCTTCCTGGCACATCTGCAGCAGCCTGCCCTGTTGGGGCCCTCTCCTGACTTCTTTCTTTCCGCTGCGCTGGGGGAGGCTTTTGTTCTTCTCCAATTAGCCAGAACAGTTACTGCTTCACTGGGATCCAAGCTGAAAATGGAGCCCTGCATGGCACTGTGACACCTCCTGGGTAAACGCCATTTAACCCGCTGGGAGAGGCAGCTCGGGGTGAGCTGAGTAACCTTCTCACGCTCGCCATCCCATGGGGCTGTGAGTTTCCATAACGGCCCCACAGACACCTCACTTGAACTTGACGTCAAACCTGTGAGGCAGGCAGACAGGGGTTCTTGCTAATATCCCCACTTTACGGATGGAAACTGAGGCACAGAGGGGATGAATGAATTGCTTAAAACTCATGCCACCAGGAAATGACAGAGCAAAAATTCCAAGGTAAACTCCAATAGGATTCCCAACCCCACGTTCTTTTCACCACAACACGCTGTCTTCCTGAAAGATAGTCTCCTCTCCTTTCCAGCTTGAAATAGAGAATTCAGACTTCTACAACTGAGGGAGTTAAATGTGCATTTGTTTTAAGTAGCTTGAAACTTCCAGGCAAGTGGAATTTGCAGGGGCTGCCACAGGCTGGTGGAGCACGGGGAATCCCTCCCTGCCCCCTGCTGTTTTGTTTTAATTCTCACAAAGCAGAGTGAATGTTCCCATCCTGTGGTGACCCCTCAATCCTGAGCAGAGCAGGGGGCGGAGTGCATAGGAGGAGAGGGAGGGTCCGCCTAGGCTTGCCCCTGGAAAGGGCCTTGGTTCTGCAGGGGGGGAGTTGGCTCTGTCCCTGGGATGCTCAGGAGAAGCCAGGAGCTCCTGGAGCTTTGTCGTGGGCAGACCCAATATGGGTGGAACAGAAGGAAAAGACTCTGGGTCCACCCGCTAATCCAGGGGCCCAAGTACAGACTACCCTTGGAGGAGAGTGGGGCTCGCTCTGCCTTGCCCGGTGAGGCGGGGCTGGAGGTGGGAGAAGAACGCTGGCTGACCTCATTCCGAGTCAAGAGAAGGCAAGGACTTGGGCCATTGTGGGAGCGTGTCAAGGGAAGCTGTGGGGGGAAGGGACCTAAGCTGGAGGGAAGACAAGGGTGGCGCAGTGGGAAAATTAAGGAGAAGAGTGTGAACAATGGCACGGAAGAAGGCTGGGGGGCTGTGGACTTCGAGGTCCCACTGTGGGGGGTTGGAGCAGGAAGAGTCGGGTCCTGAAGGGGGCTGGTTCACAAAACATCAATGCAGAGCTGCTGATGCCCTGTCAGAGTGGAGAAGTGACCTGCCCAAGGTCACACAGCTAGCTAGTGGCAGAACCGGGAGGAGAACCCAGTGCTCCCACCTCCAGCCCAGGCCTCTTCCAATCGCCCCACAGTGGCTGGAGCAGCTGTGCCTGTGGCTCGCCTGGCAGGTTCAGTAGGTCCAGGGCTGCCCACGCCAGGGAGTCCCGCAGGTGGCCCACCATCCCGGGGTGGGTGCTGTCCAGGGCGGTGAGAGGACCCGAAGGGAGGAGGAAGTACACCTGGAGGTGCTTGCACTAGACAGAAAGGAGCAAGTGGAGACTGCAGCCAGCACGTGCAGACGGTGCTCCACAGCCTCGCTCCGTGAAGAATCACTACCGACAGCATCAAAATATGCTCTGTGATGTCTCGTCTGAAAAAAAAACCACCATCATTCTTTGATCCCACCTCTCCCTCTACCACCAGCCCATCTCTCTGCTCCCCCTCACAATAAAGCTTGTAAGAGACACTGTCCTCATTTCCTCATCTCCTGCTCACCCATTAACCCACCCTGTCCTGGCTCCCATCCCACCGCCACTGAAACTGGCTTTGTCCTTGGCCCAGTGTCCATAATTGCCCATCGCTCACCCTCTGCTTTGTCTTGACCACACTCCAGGCGGGCTTCTCTCCTCCTACACAACCCTGAACTCTGCCCCCAAGCCTAAGCAAGCACAAAAGAAGTAGAACATTTCCCCCAACACACACCACCCCAACTCTGCCACTCCATCCGTTTCTCCTGGGAATCGCTGACCACAGCGGGACACTTCCCTGCCAGACCCCACTGATCACTTCCTTTCATTTGTCCGGCTTCCCCTCTGAAGACTGTTTGTCTCAGCTTGTCTCACCTTCACCCTATAAAAGAAAAACTGCTGTTTGATTTTTAGATGCTTACAGATTTTTGAGATCAGAGCATTCTTCCGACTGCATTAGTCTTTCTTCCTAATTAAAGTCTTCCCCGTCTAAGTCCAGGTTTGTTTTATTTGACACCATGGTCACCAACCGGTCAGAACTGGGCATTCAGTGGAGAAAGAGGCCTCACAGGAGATGCCGTGAGCCTGCAGAGGACTAGTAGCAGAGGAGATATTCTCCTTGGCTAGCAATGGAAATGTAGACCCAGTTGAGCCAAACCCCTCCAGAGTCAGACCCAGAAGAACCTGGAGAGCCGATGCACTCACCATTGTGCTGATAGGAAGACTGAGACCGTGAGACCAAGAGGGCAGGGACTCCCCCACAGGAACTTTGGGTGTCAGTGACAGACTCAGGGCTAGATCTCACATTCCCTCACTCCGGTCCTGCAGGGGCTAATTCCGAGATTCCATCCTCCCTGGACACATTTGCAAATGAGAACACGGAGGTGGCAAGGGCAGAGGAGGAGGACTCTAGACACAGACAACTCTTCTGGGCAGAGACAACTCCCGCCTCTCCAGGGAAGAACCTTAGATGGGCAAGACTGAGGCTTCCTTCTCTCTCCTGCAGCCCCCATCCCTGCTTAATTCATGCATTCAGCCATTCTAATTAATGAGCAAACATTCTTTGCAAAACAATGTTTAAACACCTTAGGATTAATTTAATCAAATATTTAATTGCCTTGTAATTAATCATCTTAGTTTAATGAATTGAACCTCCATCTCTGGGAGTTGGGTTTATCCCAGTGACTTCTGAAAATAAATACGTGGTGGAGCCTTTCGGAATCAGACTTCCTGCTCTGATTTGGAGCAGCTTGGGGGAGAGGCTCCCCTTGTGGCCTGTCGGCTTCTCCTACTCCCTGTCCCCAGCAAGCAGCCTGAGCTCAGCTGTCTGGGGCTGAGGAGATGCAGCCTTCACTGGGAGAAGCTGGTGGGCTAAGGGGCAGCACTGGGGAGCAAGTTGCTCTAGGACTGGGAAGGCTGAATAAGCTGGGCAGCTGCAAGATGGTCCCACTGCCATAGCTGTGTGCCTTTGAGCAAGCCACATCCCCTCTGCAAGTCTCAACATCTTCCTCTGTGAAATGGGCAGAGTTCCTAACCTGCCAGTCTCCCTGGGCTCTGGACAGGTTCAAAAGAGTTCTCAAAAAGGGATAAAAGGTCTTAGAAGATGTGCACCAGTGAGGAGGGCACATGTCCTCTGGTACTTGAACCCCCCTCCACTGTCCTCAGAGTCTCCCAAGCATGGAGCTTAGCAGACAGCTTGAGAGGTGACCCGGCCCAGAAGGTTCAGTCCACTGCCTGCAGCAATGCCAGATGGCAGTGGCCCACTGTCAGAGAGCATCTGAAGAGCTGGAGGTTGACACCCTGCCTGTTCTGGGACCTGGAAAATTCCCAGTTGAGCTGGCAGGAGCCTCAGAGCCCCAGTAGTGAGGGCCTAACTCTCAGCCCTACCCTTCCCCTAGGATGCTGGGTGGAAGACCAGGGCATCCATGGGCTGCTGAGGATGCTTCCCAAGAAACCTGAACAGATGAAGTCCCCATGGATAGAGATCTAACAATAGCTAACGGTGAGCACTTCTGCTGGGCCAGGCCCTGGTCTACGACTGTGCACGTGGTCACTCATGAAGTCCCTATAATTAGCCCTATGGTTGGGTAGGGTCAGGCTGGCTCACTGCCCTCACCACCCCCCCACCTAGCTTATAAATATGGAAATACAGGATCAGAGCAGTTAAGTAGCTTGTCCAAAGTCTCAGAGTAAGAGATGGAGCCAAGATCTGGCTGCAGGGGTGTGTTGTAAACCCTGCACCATCCCATCTCCCAGGAGAGATGAAGGCTCTCATAGGGCTGGATGAGGTAAGCCATCGGCTGGGGGACACATGCAGACAGCAGACAGATGGGCAGCATTGGTGCTTCTCTGACAGGACCCCTGACCCCGGCTGTGGGAGGATGAACCAGCTTCTCCCGGGAGACTGGTGGCACCACCGGATGGAGAGTCAGAGAGCCGCCCTAACTCACTCCATGTGCTGGCTGAGTTTCCATCTGTCTCTGGGCCAAGGAGAACATCAGAGGCCAGATTCCTAACTTCCAGTGCCGCACTCCTTGGACCAGAGGGCACCCAGGTTCTCTGGAGGGGCATCTGTTAGGATGGAACTAACCCTAGACAAACACAACCTCTGAGCCAACATCCGAGCCTTCAGCTACACGTCGGCAGAGGATTGATTAACTCCAGCCTGACTTGGGAGCTGCCAGACCGAATGCTTCCCCCAGAGTTATTTATGTCACCCCATTAGCTCAGGAAAGGCAGGATTCATAGAGCCATCATGGCCTAAGAACTCAAGGAAATTAATATACCTGTGACTGAAATACACATGAAGCCTGAACCACCTCCATTTAATTGGGAATGAAGGGAAAGAAGAATTCCAGACTCCTGGTGAGAGAGGAGAGGCTTCTGGTTAGACGGGGAAGGGGTATCCAGACTCCATCCCTTCCTCGCCATCTACACAGCCTGAGTCCTGGTCTTGCCATCTCATTAAGCCATTGCCACAGTGCTCTCCCTGGTCTCCCAGCCTCTGGGCTCACCCCGCACAGTCACTCTCCGTGACATTTCAGGACCTGGGACAGAGCAAAGAGCAACAAAGTCTCTAGTGAATCAAGAAGGACAGGGAGGGAGCCACGCTTTCACTTAGAGGCAGGGCTTTGAAAACACTTTTCTGGTAAGCACCTTAAAGAGCAGAGAAATATAAGCTTAGCCTTGTGATCAAGAGCCCGGGTATAGAATCAAAGGGTGCTGCGTTCAAGTCTGAGCCCCTCGTAGCTGGAATGGCAAAACACGGGAAGCGATTCAAGTAAAGGGACTAGGAGAAAAAACTGTCATACATCCACACCACAGAATATTATGCAGCTATAAGAGAATGGGGATCACCTCTATTTACTGCTATGGAGCAATCATCGGGCTATATTCTTAAGTTAAAAAAAAAAAGCAAGAGGGAGAGTGCAAGGTGCTAAGATAAAAAATAAAAAATAATGTTAAAAAAGTATGTATGGTTTATATAAGAAAGTGAGAAAATGAAAATATATGCCTATTTGCCTTTTTTTTAATGGAAGGATAAACCAGAAAACATTTTATAGTGCACCCAAGAGGACGGGAAAAGATATGGTGTGCGGGACAGCAGAGATAAAAGTCGGTTTCTTTGAATATCTCTTGTTTTATTGTTGTTTTGGAACCATGTGACTATTTTACATAATTAAACAGAAAATGATTTTTAAAAATCTTAAGAAGCAATCCATAAAATAGAAAATAGAATGAAACATGTGAGTCTGGCTAGATGTCCCATTAGTGACACATCCACCTGGAGAAGAAGTCGGGCCATGACTTTGGGTCACCATGATTTGACCACGTGCCCTGGAGTGGGCTGTAACCTGCCGACTAATTGAAATGCAAACGAGCAACAAACTCAAACCTTTGCAGCCATCATATTATCGTGGTGGTATTGGAACTGTTATACGAAGAGTGCTGAGCTTGTGTGGCAGGATAAATATAATGGAAACTGCACTGCAGGCTGGGAGCTCAGTCAAGGCACAAGGCTGTTTGCTCCCATTTTTCAGGGATCACTGTCCCTAATTGCTTGATGTCCAGTTTCTTGAAAATCATTGTTTCGTATATTTTGTCTTTTTTTTGCTCTTATTTCAGGCAGGAGGGTAAGTCTGGTCCCTGCCATTCTATCTTGGATGGAAGCTGAAGTAGACAAATTAAATTTTTTATTTTATTTCATTTAATTAACTTACATTTAAACAGCCACATGTGGCTACTGGTACCATATTGGATAGCTCATGTCACACATCCAACCAGAGAGAGGAAACAAAGTCGCTTCTGTTCAAGTCCCAGAATCCATCCCCCTCCCCTGCTGTCTCTTTCTTACTTAGAAGCAGGGAGGAAGAGGGGACCCCACATGGGCCTAAGCGATGTGCTCCAGCTCCCCAGAGCTCTGCATCAGAGCACAGGTCATGAGCTGCCTGTGCTGCTAATGTGAAAGCAAGGGCTTTGTATGAGTCTGCTAGGGCTGTGTAACAAAGTACCACAGACTGGGGGGCTTAAGTAACAGATATTTATTTCTGTGTCTCACAGTTCAGGAGGCTAGAAGTCCAAAATCAAGGTGTCAGCAGGGATGGTTCCGTCTGAGGGCCGTGAGGGAAGGATCTGTTCCAGGCCTCTCTCCTTGGCTTGTAGGTGGCCTTCTTCTCTTTATGTCTCTTCACAGGGTCTTCCCTCGGTTGGTGTGTCTCCTTGTCCAGATTTCCTCTTTTTTTTTTTTTTTTACAAGGTTTACCAGTCATATTGGATTAAGGCCCACCCTGATGACCTCATTTTAACTTGATTATCTCCCTAAAGACCCTGTTTCCAAATAAGGTCCCATTCTGAGCTACCGGGTGTTAGGACTCCAATATGCATGTATATATGAAGGATAAGTGTGAGGACAGGATCGAGTCCCCTGGTCCCTGGCCGTAACGCATCAACATGGCACTAAAGCCTCAACTCCCCTCCAAACAACATAGGAACAGGTATTTTGGGAGAAGGAGTTTTCAGGCAGAAGACCTGCTGATTTTCCATCCCCGTGTGTCACCTCTGGACAAATCCCTCCCTCTTTCAACCAAAAGATTGGACCCTGTCTCCTCTAGGCTCCTCATCTCCCTGCTGGAATTCACTAACTCATTCACTCACGTAGTCACCCATGTACTCAACAACCTTCACTGAGCACGTCATCTGTAACAGGCCCCGTGTGAGGCCCAGGGCCTAGCAACGACCAGGGCATGGACTCTGCCTTCAAGGGGCTCCCAGCCCAGCAGTGGAGACAAACAGAAGAAAGGACGATTCTAAGGTGGGGCAATAAGGTCTGAGATAAGGGGAAGCCCGGGGGCTCTGGGAGCACAGAGGGGATTCCTGGCCAGTGGCTGTGCAGGCAACGGAGCCCTGCCCTCCTCTTACTCACATCATCAATTCCCTTCTCACTGGTCAGACATATTTTGCAGATTCATACCATGAAGTGTCCTCTCAATAAAGGAAAAGTCTAAGGGTAGCCAAAGGTGGCCCCAGCATGGCCTGGGCACTTTACTTTGATTC
Organism: Tapirus indicus; assembly: GCA_031878705.1. NCBI lineage: Eukaryota > Metazoa > Chordata > Mammalia > Perissodactyla > Tapiridae > Tapirus > Tapirus indicus. Next base: position 12,886,619 of record CM062932.1, read on the forward strand.
TGGTCCTCATGGCAGAGGTCCCCTCACCCCTGACTGGCCAATCATGATCCTGTTATTTTCTTGGCAAAAGGAGGGGATTTCAGATGCTCCATGGCCTGCAGACCAGATCCTGGAAAAATTCTAATCTGTAAGCTAGGGGAAGGCAAAATATGGCCTGCAGGTCAAATTCGGCCCCCTGCCTGTCTTTGTAAATAAAGTTTTATTGAAACAGCCATGCCTATTCATTTACATTTTGTCTATGGCTTCTTTTGGACTACAAGGACAGCAATGAGTAGTTGTGACAGAGACCACACAGCCTGCAAAGCCTAGATTATTTACTCTGGCCCTTTACAGAAAATGTTTGCCTGCCCTTACTTTAAACCACGAGAACTGCAAAGCTGAAGTCACATCTCCAAGGATTTCATGCCGTGATCCTGACCAAAGATGCCCAGATGACCATCCAGTGAGGAGGTGGGAGATGTGTCCTGGGTGAGTTCTGGTCTGATCTTTGTTGCAGGTGACTTTAGGTAAGCCACTCCCTCCTCTGAGCCTCAGTTTCCCCGTCTGAAAGGGGAAACAAGCGAACTAGGTGATTCTATTCTTTCCACTGGCTCTGAGCCACTGTGGTTGAGTTTAAGCAGTTCTTCATCCTGTCGGAGGCTCTGTGACCCCGCAGGTGAGCTTTGTGATCCCAAAGAGGCCTGTAATTACTCTAGCGAGCCCAGAGGAAGGAGGCCATGAGAATTATTAGGGCAACCAAGGCCCAGGCTGGCTAAATTATTTCCCTAAGATGGTGCCCTTTGGCATGGAATTTAGCACTGGAAATGCAGACCATGTGTACCCAGCAACAAAATGTCTGAATGAAAAATGAAAAACAAAGACAGGGCCTTATCTAGTCAATGCCTAATCCAGGAGTTTCCAAATAAGCAGATACTTATCACCACTCTGTAGGAGAGGCTAGTGGGGCTGAGAGAGCGCAGGACCATGATATGGGACACGGGCCTCCTTTGAGGCTCTGCTATTATCAGCCGGGTTGCCTTGGCCAAGTTATTCGCCTCTTTTAGCCCTAGTTTTCTCACCTTCAAAGGGGGTGTTAAGATCTTCTACCTGGCATCATGGGATCATGAGATGATGGGTAAAAAAGATATAGTGTACAGCACAAAAAACATTCTCCAAAATATGACTAGCTCACTTTCACATTTGCGCAGAAATTCAACACTAACTCATTGGATAGATAAGAAATGAGAGCCCAGAGACACTCAGTGACTTACCCCAGGACACACAGATAGTAAGCGGCCAAGGTGGGCCTCAAACCCCGAGCTTCTGATGGCACTTTGAACGCTCCTCTCCCTCAGCGCACTGCCCTTTCTCCTGTCAATTTTGTTTTCATGTCCCCATGGTCCTTGGTGACTAGTTATAGCTGGTGCTCATTGAACCCATGCGGTTGGAGAAATGAGTTCTAGTTCTTCCCACTCCTTCCTGGAGAGAGGTCCTCCTCCCTCCACCTGCCACCCCAGAGCTGTGGCATCCCTAATCCCATCTCCATCTTCCGGGCCCTTTGACCTCCGGGGCTTCACCCTCATCCACCCTGAGGGTTTCCTCTAGGGCTCCCTGGCAGGAGTGGGCATTGCCTGAACTGGTCAGGGGTGGGGGGTGTCACAAGGACTACATTCCTGCAAAGTTACCCCCCTCCCATACACACAGGTGACAAACATTTAAAGGAAGGCTTTCGTGAGGTGGTGTGAAGGCGTGAGAACCCCACAAGAAGGGACCTCCCCCTCTCAGCCCTCATCTTCACCAGAACATGCTCTCTCCAGACTGGCCCAGAGCAGGTGTTTCCTGGGACAGCAAGGGGAGGCCAGAGGGGAGGTTAACGGAGGCATCTGGGTGCTGTGGACACAGAGCACACTAAGAAGGCGGTACACAGGGTGTGGAGTCCAGGGACACCCTGGGCACAGCCAGCCCCGGGGGGGATGAGGCTGCTGTCCCTGTGTGGAGCTCCCGGAGGGGTGGAGCGTGACAAGAGGTGCAAGTGCTCAGGAACAGAGGGAGACTATGGGGGCTTGGAGCAAAGTTCCCGTGTTCTTTCCATCTGTACTTTTGCCCTGAACACTAAATACAGAAAAGAGTGAGACAGTCTCACCGTCTAATGGGAAGGCAGATACAAAACCAAAATCTCCTAATTTACAAGGGGAAGTAATAGAGAGCAGGCCATGGCCACATGGTGAATCAAGTCTGAGGGAAAATGAACCTGCTTGGGACACACGGGGCCTCAGAAACCTTGACCTCCCAGGCATCTTCTCCGAGTAACTTACTTGAAGATGCATGTCAGTAAACTGAGGAAAGAATAAAAACAAACAAAAATGAGGAAGATATAGAGTAAAATGGTACAACAAACCCAGGGGTCAAATGAGAAAAAAAAAACACCAACTTCAAGAGTGTGCAGCAAGCCTAGAGAGCAGCCAGTTCAATGTTGAGTAGAAATCTATGAGTTCCAAGAAAAAAAGATCAAGATCTCAAGAAGAAAGAAGGCATTCTAAGCAATGTTTGTAACATATGCAACAGATAAAGAATGTAAAGACTGAGAATAAACGCAGAATTCCCTACAAATCAACAAGGAAAAGGGAACTAGGCAGAGGTTATGAAAATGCAACCTACACCCAGAGTGGGAACTATAAATGGCCAAGAACACTGGACAAATTGCTCAATCTCATTAGTAAGCAAAAAAAGGCAACCTAAAGCAACAAGGTTCCATTACTTATCTACTAGATTTTAAATGTCGTAGCATTAAGCGCTGGGCAGAGCGTGGAGAATGGGCATTCCCTTCTGCACTGTCGGTGGCGGTATAGGTGGGCGCAGGCTTCTTCAAGGTCAATCCATCAAGATCTAATGAAATTTTAAATGGCTTGGCTCTGTCTCCCTCTCACCTTTCCATCTCCTGCCAGTGGCCCACTTAGCCGCACACCAGTTGCAAGGGAGACTAGGAAGCCGGTCTGCAGAAGTCAGCCTCCCCCCCTCAGAACAGAGGAAGGATGGGGAACGGATGTGACAGCAGACAGGCGAATGACCGGCTCGGCTGTTTTCGCTCGTTTTGTTACCGTTCATTTGAACCACTGAGCAGCAGTCTAGAGTATGAATATACCACAGCGTGTTTATCCATTTTCCTGTGGGTGAACTAACGGCTGGTTTCTAGCTTTATGCTATTTCAAAAAAGTGTTGTGAAAAACATTGCTTGTGCGTGACTCCCATGTACACACACACATTTCTCTCTAGAATAGATGCCTAGAAATGGAATTGCCAGGTTGAGAAGATTGGAAGGTGAGAAAAAGGGAAAAGTCATGATATTTCTCCCTCACGCTCTGCTGGGGGTGGAATCTCTAGAAATGGCTGGTCCCCTCTGCTCCGTGGCTCCAGCTTGTACCAGACAGCCCCTCCCACGGCCCCTGCTCCCATCGGGTGGCCCTGACTTCTGAACTCTTGTCACACCGCCTCCTCCCTCTGTCCCTGCAGCCCTAGGGCTGGCATGGCTCCCTGCAGTCCCTCCCCTCTGGGTCACCTCAGCTTCCCTGTTGCTCTTTCAGCTCTTCGTACACCTTCGCAGCTTGTTCCCTGTATTAAAGTCCCTCTATTAAGGTCCATCCGGCACTGATTTCGTTTTCCTGGCTGAACCCTGACTGATACATAGGCCACTGGCAGGAGTTTGGATTTCAGGCTAAGTGGCAAGGATTTTATGCAGAAGAGTGTCATGATTTAGTTTCTGACCTAAAGACGTTGAGTTGGCCACTGCGTGGAGGTTGACCTGGAGAAGGGCAGGAGCAGAGGCCTGGAGCTCCGTTGGGAGGCTCATCCGCTGGTGGCTTGCCTACGGGTGGTAGGAGGGGAGTGGAGAGAAATGCAGGCACCCGTAGTGTGCACTTCAGTGTAGACGTGCGGGTGGGAGAAGGAGAGGAGGCAGCGATGAGGCCCGGGTCTCTGCCTCTACTCACCGGATGCTGGTGCTGCCGTTTACAACAGTGAGAAAGACAGGCTCTCCTTATCCATGGAGTCCTGAGATACGAGAATTTTCCTTTACTAAGTACCTACTCTGTGCCAGGGCCCTCCTGTCTTACCTGTAGGGAGGTGTAAATACTGCCTTGGAAAGCATCTTTATAAACACCAACAATGACAAGAAACAATGACAACGGAGGGGACTGGGGACCACAGCAAGGGCATTTTGGGGGCCCAGCACCCTCTTCCCTGCTGCTCTAAGGGCGAGATTCTCAACACTAGCTGGCTCAGCTGAATAACAGAAAAAACAATACCAGCCGCCCCATTGCACGCCTACCATACGAGGCCCTGTGCTGGGTGTTTTATTTACTTTTCCTCTGACCCTCTGAAGCGGGAATCAGTAATCCTAATTTGATTTCCGGAGTCAGAACCAGTGGAAATCCACTTTGGTCTCGCCCGTTTTTGGATCTCGTACTTCTGAAGGCCCATACGGTGGGACTATTACATCATGTTGACAGTATAAATTAGACTGATTAGGGTCTGACAACGTCGTTAGGAATGATATACTATTTAGTAGCTGGCATTATTGCCTGTTAAATTTATACATGACAAACTGCTTTCTATCTCTGCCCAGTGACACTTTGGCACCAACCCAAACCAGAGGAAACGCAGTAGTGTGAACCACAGGCCAATTGTTAACTGTCCCCAGGAGGTCACTTAGCCCTTCAAGCCCTGCCGACAGATTGACCTTTGGTGACATCGTGAAGTGGTAGAAGCTTATCTTTCTACCCTTGGGAATCAGGGATCTCCCCCAGCTCCCAGCTCCCCTGTGGAGAAGCCGTTGTCATACATGAGAAAGAACACCGACTTTGCACTTAAAGACTGGGTTCTATCTCTGACTAGCCTCGTGACCATAATAAGTCATTTCTCCTCCCTGAGCCTGAGTTTTCTCACATAAAAAAGAATTAAAATGACTTAACCCATCTGTACCATGGGGGCTTTTCTGCAGATTGAATGAGCCAGTGGATATGAAAGCACCTTGTATCAGTCAGTTCTTGCTGCATAACAACCAACCACAAAAATCTCAGTGTCATAGAACAATAAGCATTTATTTCCCTCACATATCTGTAGGTAAGCTAAGGCTGTCTGAGCTAGACTAGGCTGGGCTGAGCAGTTCTGCTTTAGGCTGTGGGTTTGGCTAGAATGGGTTCTTTACCACCACGTTGGGCTCTGGTCTATTCTCTGCGTGGTTATCTTTGAGCCCAGGATGAAGGGAAGCATCTCCCTGGGAGGAGCTCTTCTCCTGGCGATGGCAGAGGATCTCCACTGCACAAGCACGTTTCAGGTGCTTACACCAAGTCTGTTAATACTCCAAGGGAGTCACACAGCCAAACCCAAAGCTAAGGAGCAAGGAAGTAAACTTCCACGATGGTGAGGAAGTGGAGGTGGATACTTTTAAACAATAATCTGATCTACCACACACACCTGCTGTGCACAGGTAAGAAAATACTGTTTCTTATCCTGATTTCCTCAACCTCCCCAAGGACAGAGAACTCAAACATTCTGTTTTTCGTCTATTGCTTTGGCACCACAGAAACTAGTTAGTTGTAATGAATCAATCCAACCAACCATCAACCCAGCAGATTAATTGGCCGTTTGGTCATGTTCAATGGAAGCTACTTCTGGAAGTGTTTTGGGTCCTCCTAGTCCCGTCTGTGCCATGCGATGCACTAGGAAGTAGCCAGCTGCAGTCCTTGTGAAAGGTAGGGGACCAGAGGAGAGCTTTCCTTCTTATTCTTAATTGTTCCTGCTCAACTTCCTGCTGCTGGGAGCTACATCAACCACCAACAGTACTTACACAGACCTTTACAGGCACCCAAATGCTTTCATAGGCACAACGCATTTTTCATTTTTAAATAGCCCTTAATCATGCCCACTTTACAGATAAGAAAACTGGTGTTCAGAGAGCCTCAGGTGACAAACCCTGGTCACACCAATAGGGAGTGGGAAACCTGGCATTCGACATTGACCTTCCACTCCAGAGCTCAGGCGCTCGCTCCCCGCTGTGTGGACAGGTTTCCTGCTGACCACGTCCCAGCTCTGCCTGACTCCCTTAACATAATGTCAGCCCCATGTGACAGCTACCGCATCCACAATGGTTTAATTTCAGCCGTTTATGTGAACAGAAATTACTCACTAAAATTTAATTTGGTAAATCTCAGTCTCTGTAAGCAGTTAATTCAATGAAGACACAGCCCAGCCAGTCAGCAGTTACTCCAGCTATTTCTGTGAGGCCAGCCCCCCAGATAACAAAGGATGCTCCAGCATCCCAGGCTGTTTTAAATTCACATTCCTTCATTATTATGTCAAGGAAAGTCATTATGTGACTGAAGAAAATGCTTCCTGTCTAGAAAAATAAAACGCAATCTTGTGCGGCAGATTAGCATTTTCTGGTGGGTATTAAATGGGGAGCTTTTAAGGAGCATGATTTCTGAATTATGCAGTTTGATGATTATTTAACCACCTTGGCTGTTTATAACTATTTATCTAGCACAGAGCAATGCAGTTCAACAGACCCATCCTTACATCTCATGGATCCCCTCAGAGGCTTCTGCCAGGAAATGGACCCCCAGAATCCTCTGGGCAGGGCAGAGGATGATGGGGTAATTGGGGTGAGGGGGATGGGGGCAAGTTTCTTGGGTATCTGGTACCTGGAGCATGTACAGATTTGCCTATATGGATCAGAAGGTGGTGGACTTCCTGGAATTGGGGTGTGTGTGTGTGTGTGTGTGTGTGCGCGTGTGTGAAAGAGAGAGAAATTCAATACAGACCTGTTAACCAAGCTGATGGGACCATAAGCTTTGGGGGGCAGGGACAATATTTTATTCCTCTTTGCATCTCCAGTGCTTAGCACAGTGCCTGGACTCATCTGTAGCCCTAACCTTGGGACTGAGCGCCACAAACACTAATAAAGGAACCAAGTCACACAGCAGTAGATGCAGCTGACCACTGGGGTATGGGCTCCATCTGAATTATTGCCTGTTTTACCCCTTGCTGTCTTCTCAGCTCCTGGACCAATGCCTGGCACAGAGATGGCACCCAATAGACACTTAATGAATCTTGTCTGAACCTTGGAAGGTGAAGAGTTTCTAGGACAAAGAAACCGGGGCCTGTCTTGGGGAGGCGCCAGGACAAAGGAGACTTGGAATGATACACAGGTGGGGAAACTGATGTTTTACCTGAAGAAGAGAAGTCTGAGTGTCAAGATCACGGCCTTCGCACCCCTGAACAGCCACCCTGGGGCAGGAGCGGCCCTATCCTGGTAGCTTTAGGGAGGGGAGGCTCTTGCAAATGGTGAGGGGGAAAGGAAAAGAAATTCTTCGGTAACTGTCCGAAGAAGGAATGACTTTCCCTAGGAGTTAGTGAGCCCCCACATGTTAGGAGAGGCTTGACTTTGGGGAGAACGCTGGACAGGGAAGTATAACATCAGACAGACAGAAGGTTGAAACAGGTGACCTTTCGTGTCTTGTGAGAGTCTATGACTCATCGTCCATATTTGATTGATTTGCTTCTGCTCGTTCAGAGAAAGCTGGATCAGGTCCCCTGGGTCAAGGAGAGACGTTGAATTTGACCTTGAAGACCCTGAGATGGAGGTAACTCCAGTCAGAGCAGTTCAGATGGGGGACCGTGTATAAATAATCACAGTCTGCATTGCTCAGTAGAGTAGCATGGGTCACAGGCACACAGGGCTTCAGGGGAAGGAGGTCAAGGCGACCGCAGTCTGCAGACCGCTGGAGAAGTGCAGAGAGGCCAGAGCAATCAAGGAGACCTCCCCCCCGCCCCCACCAGAGGTGGTCATGTTGACTGGCTGGAGCATTCAGGAAGCACTGGGGAGGTGAGACCCAAGGGCCTTGAATAACAGAGCTGCTGGTGTGGAACTGGAAGATCGGGGCTCTGACCAGCAGAGAAGGGATCAAGGACAGTCCAAGAGGAGAAAAGCCCTGAGTAAGCCAGGTAGTGAGGAAAGAGGGCAGTCTCTGCCAGGGTGAGAACCGAGATTGGGGACGAGGGACCATGGCGTCAGTCCCAGGATAAAGCAGCACCTGGTTGACTTCTTGATGAAGAATGGCCGGTGACAGAGTGCTCAAATTGTAGCAGTGATGGGGGTGGCCGCGAATTCTGACAGAGCTAGAAGCTGGGATCACAGTTTTAGCAGCTGACAGTCCCGGTTTGAAGTCCTGACTCGATCACGTCCTGGATGTGTGGTCTTAGACAACTGACTGAACCTCTGAGCCTGAGTTTCCTTGGCTATAAAACAGGGCTAAAAACATCTCTCCAGCACTCTGAGGGTTGGTATGAAGATTAGATGGGGTCATGGATGTCAGCACAATTTGTAAACTCTTAAGTGCTCCGCACTTATAGGGGCAGCTGCTAATGGCACGGTATTGCATTCTCTGAACTGACAGGGGCTGCCTTCTGAGGCCTGGGGCTCTGAGTCGGGCCTTGAACTTACCAGCAAGCTGGAACAAACTTTGTTCTTCAATTTAGGGGTTGGTCTGATGGGCCTGGCAGTGGTCCCGCATGCAAGTGACTGTCCTGGAGACAAATTCATGCTGGCATGTCAACTCTCCTTCTGTTCTGGAAGTCGATGTCAGACCGGGGTTGACAAGTGGTAATCCACAGCTCGCCAACAAACCCTCCCCCGAGGGTTGCCACTTGGACCGTGCTTCCACCTCTCCCTAGGCCCTAGGCCCCAGCCTTCGTTAGCATCTTGTGGTGAAGTCACTTCAAAGCTAACACCATTTTAGCAACTCCTCCAAGAGGCAGCCACCTATCAGCCAATGACTTCTGGATTTGTGCCTTCTGTCCCAACTCCATCCCCAAACTCCAAACTGAGATATCCTCCTTTACTTGACAGCACCGTGTAGATAAGGATCTCATAAAATATGACCCCAGTGGAATTCCCGGATGCCCCTCTTCCCAAACCTGTTCCTACTCGTCTTTTCCCACAACTTCCATCCACCCTGCTCCTCTGGCCAAGCTCCTGGACACCATCTGTGACTCTGCTCTCCTTCCCTGACCCCTGCATCCAATCCATCTGAACAACCTGCCAGCCCTACCTCCCAAACTCTTCCCCAGTCTGTCCCCCACTGCCACTCTGTCCACACCAGCCTCCCTCAGCTATTAACACAGCAGCGTCTGGACTGGTCGTCCTGCTTCCTCTCTTGGCTTTTTCAAACTCATTCCCTACAAAGTAGCCGGAGGGATATTTTCAAAGTGTAAATCAAGTTATGTTCGTCTTCTTAAAACCCTCAAGAGGCTTCCCAGTGCCCGTAGACTAAAAATAAAACTGAGTGGAAGCCAGATTGCACTGGGTCGAGGCGTGAATAGCATTCTAGGACACGGAGACGTGGAGTTGAGAAACACTTGTAAGAAGCATGGCAGGGAAAGCAGAGAGAGCGGGGAGAGTCAGAGCTGCAAATGGGCAGACTGTCAGGAAAGTGCTTTTGCCTCCTTAGAAGGGATCCACTTAGGCTAAAAGCTAAGGGGAAGCACAGGTGCAGGAGAGGGGTGATTTATTTAGGTAACTGATGACCCCGTTCTCAGGAGAAGAGACTCGCAGGTAATTTACATCATTCGCGATGGCATCTCTGCCCCAGATAAACCTATTTTGTCAACTCTTTTTAAAAATAAAATAAAATACAGCCTCCTTGCTAAAGGCTACAAGACCAGGGCCTGGCCCTGCCACCCCGCCAGCCCCATCCTGTGATGTCCCCCTGCTCACTGACCACTAGATCAGGGGTCACAGATTTTAGCATGCATATGAATCACCAGGAGCGCTTATTGAAACACAGATTTCTGGTCCTCCTCCTCCTCTTTCCCATCCTCCTCTGCCTCTTCCTTTGCCCTTTGTTCCTGAACATTTAGCCCTAAAGCCATTAGATGCAGCAGAGCTGGGTCAGCATCTGCGGTGAAGGGAGGGCAGCCATGGTGGCCCATTGCAGGGGCGAGGAGGGCGATAACACATGGGGGCTGCCCCACACAGGGTACCAGAGCCCTAACCGGGTGAGGAGGGCGTCCCCATGGTGAGGAGGGAGGCAACATGGCCTGTCAACACCCAAGCAGGGTGGGGAGAATGCCATCCTCCCAGCATGAGGTGACAGAACTGGACTGGCTGGGAAGGACATCCATGCGAGGGTTGGGGTAAGGGGGGCATCCATGAGGGGGCAGCCTGGTGTGGGAAGCCTGAGTCCAAGCAAGGCGAGAAGGGCATCTCTATAGATGGGTGACTGGCACGGGGTGTCAGAGCCCAAGGCGGGTGGACAGCATCTACACAGCAGCAGGGGCAGGAGTCTGAAGAGAGAATTCAGAGTCCAAGCAGGATAGGAGGTCCCATGTGGGAGAGAAGGTGGCAGCCAAGAAGGAAGATGGGTCACATTCAAGAGGATTGATCGATAAACATTAAAGACAATGGAAGCCAGATGGTATTCACACGTTGAAGTTCTGGCCCCCAGTGCTTCAGAATGTGACCTTAGTTGGAAATAGGGTTTGTTGCAGATGTAATTAGCTAAGATGCAGTCATGCTGGAGGAGAGTGGACCCCTAAGCCAATATGACTGATGTCCTTACAAGGAGGGGAAGTTTGGACAGACACATGCACATGGGGAGAATGAATGTGAACATAAAGCCAGAGATTGGGGTGATGCGTCTACAAGCCAAGGAATGCTCAAGATTGACAGCAAACAGCGAGGAGCTGGGAGCGGGGTCTGGAGCAGATTCTCCCTCACAGCCAGTAGACCAAACCAACCCTGCTGACACTTTGATCTTGGACATCCAGCCTCCAGAACTGTGAGACAATAAATTTCTGTTGTCTAAGACACCCAGTTTGTGGTGGTTTGTTGCAACAGCCCTAGGAAACTAATACACCAGGTGTTCACTATTGGCAAAAGGAGTTATGAACACTGAGAAGGAGAAAACTAGAATGAACCCTGTGGTGCTGAATTTACATTGGGCATATCCACATGAACTCATGCTTTCTGATATTTAGAGATAGATATGGAAATAAATGTAAATGTACAGTGTGTGTGATCTCACATATATTTCTTAGCTCTGTCCTCTGAGAAAGCCTGAGAGCAGTGACACTTCAATAGCAATGAACACATGTAGCACCTACAGCTTGGCTCCTAAACACCGTTTTCCACTAAAAAGAAAAAAAGGAGCTGATTGGAGAAATGGCTGCTTCCAGGCCTAGAGGAGGGAAGGTACAAGGTGAATCTGGGGCATCTTGTTGTGCCTAAGAGCAAGGAAGTGCTCATAGAATGATGGGGACATGATAAAAGGACACAAAGGGCTCCCAGTGGTCAAATGTGAGATAATCTGAGTACCAAATTAAACAGTGGTAGTAACAGATTATAACCCATTGACTAAAATGAGAAACCATGAGTTCATATAGATATATACAAGTAAATGAATAAATTGAAAATGTGATGAAGAATAAAATAATTATGTAACTTCAAAATACCTCCCCGCAGAGCCAGCCCAGTGGCATAGTGATTAAGTTCACATGCTCTGCTTTGGCAGCCCAGGGTTCATGGGTTCGGATCCCGGGCGAGGACCAACACACCACTCATCAAGCCATGCTGTGGCGGCCACCCACGTGCAAAATAGAGGGAGATTGGCAACAGGTGTTAGCTCAGGGCTAATCTTCTTCACCAAAAAATAAAAGGAAAAAAACACCTCCTTGCAAAACACTTATTTATTACTAAAAAAAGAAAAGAGTAACTTTATAGTGGAGAAGTCTGGCAGACACCATCTGAATTAAGTGATCACCTCCAGTAGTGCGACAACCTGAAATCACGTGCCACTGGAGAGGATGCAAGAAGACTGCAGTGTCACTCCTGTGCTATTCCTGCCAACGATGCATAAACTGAATTTAATCATGAGGAAGCATCAGACAGTCCCAAAATAACTGTCCTGCAATCTTCAGAAGAGTCAAGGTCTTAAGAGTCAAGGAAAGACCGAGGAGTTCTTCCAGACTAAAGGAGACTAAGGGGACATGAGAACTAAATGCAGCACATGATTCTGAAATAGATCTTTTTGCTATAAAATACATTATTGGAGCAACTGGAGGAATTTGAATGGGCTCTCAGAATTCGATGCATCAATGTATCCTTGTTAATCTCCTGCTTTCAATGGCTACAATCTGATTTTGTAGGAGAAAGTCCTTATTTATAGAAAACATAGATTAAAGTTTGGAGAGAGATGGGTCATCAGGCCAGCACTTTGCTCTTAAATGTTCAAGAAAACAGAATATTTTGTACTGTATTTTCAACTTTTCTGTAAGTGTGATTATTACAAGAAAAAAATATTTACCAAAATCAGGTTACTGGGTTCTGCCCCTAGGGGTTCTGACTTAATAGGTCCAGGAGGGACCAGCGTACTGGCATTTCTAACCATTTCTCAGGTGATGCTGATGTTCCCGTCCATGGACCACACTTTGAGTAGCAAGTCTCTATACATTGACCTTCTCTCTGTTCCTGGAATCACCACCTCATCATCACCGTAGGTCCTTCGCACCATACCTTCTACCTGGAAAGCTTTTCTCTCTGCTCTTTCAGAATTAGCTCCTAGTGTCATTCAGGTCTCAACTCCAATGCCGTGTTCTCAGGGAGGCCTTCCTTCTGGAGGCTCTAGGGGAGAATCCAGTTCCTTGCCCTGTCCAGATTGTGGAGCCTGTGAAATCTGCCCTGTCAACATTCCTTGTCTCGTGGCCCCTTCTCCGTCCTCAAAGGCAATGACGATGCATGTCTCTGTGCTTCTCTTTTAGTCACATCTGCCTCTGACGGACTCGTCTACCTCCTCTTCCACTTTAAGGATCCTTGTGATCATATTGGGCCCATCTAGATACCCAGGATAATCTCCTTATCTTCAAGTCAACCGGTTAAGAACTTTAATTACATCTGCAACCTTAATTCCCCTTTGCTATGTAACCTAACATATTCACAGGTTCCGGGGACTAGGATGTGGACATCATTAGGGGGCCATTGTTCTGCCTGCCACACCATCTGAAGGTTTACCACCACCTGAAATGGTTGCTTGCTGCAATGATCCGTTATTATGCTCACCTGTATACTTGTCTGTTGAACAAGCCTCTGAATGAAACATCAGGCAGATCTTAAAGGTCTGGCAGCCTCCTTTCCTGGGTTCAAATCCTGGCTTTCATACAGACTAAGGGTGTGATGTTGGATTACTTACCACTCTGAGCCTCACTTTCCTCATCTATAGAATGAGGATAATAATTGTACCCTCCTCAGAGGGTTTCCTTGAGGATTAAAGGAAAGAGTAAGTCTTCAGCATACTGTCTGATACATAGTATGTGCTAAATAAACGTTAATCAATATATCATTAATCGGCTGAAATCCCTCTTATGGTAAAGTGTAGTGTTGTCTCACTTGGCGACTGAGGATTTTCCTGTCACCACTGACCTCCCTCTTTACTAAAAAAGGTTTTCTTCTAAGATAAAGCTTCCCATCCCCGACCTCCTCTATATTCATTTCCCGTGGCTGCTGTAATAAATTCACAAACTCAGTGCCTTAAAACAACACAAATTTATTCTCTCATAGTTCTGGAGGTCAGAGGTCCAAAATGAGTCTTCAGGGGCTAAAATCAAGACGTGAGCAGGGCTGGTTCCTCCTGAAGGCTCTAGGGGAAAATCTGTTCCTTGCCTCTTCCAGCTTCTGCAGGCTGCCGGCATTCCTTGGCTCCTGGCCATCTCCCTCCAATCGGCTTCTGTCACACGTCACTTTCTCCCTCTACTCACTCTGACCTGCTGCCTCCCTCTTATAAGGACTCTTGTGATTACATTGGGCCCATCCATATCGTCCAGAATAATCTCCTCATCTCAGAATCCTTAACCTAATCACATTATTCACCATTATTCAGCACCTTCCTTGAACCAGCCTTTCAAGATAGAAAGACGCTTTGAGATCATCTGGTTGATCACTGCTCCTGACATCTTTCTCCTAACTCCAAAATGAGCTGTTTGTGGAAGGGCAAGCCCCTTCACCCCTTCTGTCTAAATCTCCTCATCTCTAAACTGGATAGAGCCGCATCCACCTGCAGCATCTGAAAAGAGTGAGTGAAGCAGCATATGCAAAGCATTTTCACAAGGGCTAGAACACAGGGTAAGCACATTACGTGTCCACACCTGCCCCTTCCTCCTTTACGCTACTAGGAGTCTGAGGCCCTGGGCAAGGCTGAGCACGGCCTCTTCCACAGATGGACCTCTGGCCACTTGCTGCTCCTCATCTTTCCCTCTCTCCATGGTCTCCATGACAGTGAGGTCCTATCCTCCACTTTTCTAAGACATGTTGACTAAAGATAGAGCCAGTGATAGAGATGACGGTAATGGTCAGCTCTCACCCACCTCCACCTGGCCCACCCCCACCTCCCAATACACACGCAGAGACACACATTCACATCCTTCCGGGCCACCCCACTCGGGTGACCTGCTTTGACTGATGTGACCCTTCCTCCGGAGAGCAGGAAAAAGGCATATGGAGGAGATTCCTTCTCCCTGGAGCTCCAGAAAAGAGCTGACCTATTTGAGGAGAAGACCTATGAAGAGTTACTCATCAGCACCCCCACACCGCCACAACTACCTTTTCTTCTTTCGCTTTCGGATCTTATCCTAAGGGTCTTGCCTATCTCCCAGGATTTGAGGGGAAATCAAATTAAGTATTTGATCTGAGAGCACTTTGCACCGTTGGGGTCCTGGGATATGTCAGCCTCACCATCACCATTATTATGTGATCAAACCCAGGCCCTCTGCCCTCCTAGCAGGAGCACCACAGGCCTGATGGCTTGGGGCTGTACCAGAGTGGCTCTGGACTCTGGAGCCCTTAGGAAGCTGGGTTTTCCTCCTCTTTTCTTGCAAGGGAGTCCCTGAAAACCACTTAACCCCACCCTACCAATTGAACCCATTCATTTATTCAAATATACTCTATGAGCCAGGTGCAATTCTAGGTTCTGGGCACATCACAGTAGGCAACCTAAACAGTCTTTTCCCTCATATGGCTCATAGTCTAGCCCACCTCTTTGACATTTAGGGTGGGCAGTGGGGTGGGAATGTGGGTAGCAACTTTTGCCAGGGTTGGTTGAGTTCTCTAAATCTGTTCTCCCCTCTCTATTCTGTAGTTCTTAACTCATTTGGAAGAGTCACAGGCCTTTCAGAGCATCTGAGAAAGTTATGTGCTTGCTCCCTTGAAACACGAACATGTACCCCCATCCCTACACACATAGACACACACACCATCTTGCAAATAATTTCTGGGCATCAAGGATCCACTGAAGCCCTCTCGTGGAGCCCAGGTCAGAAACCACTTCTCTCCACCAGCTCTGTCCAATCTAGGCAAACCTCTATCCCCTTCCAACAAGTCTCACTCTCCCTGAGGACATACCATCGATGACTTAGAGAGTTTAGAGATTGCTGAATAATGGTTCAGTTTCACACCAACCCTGTGGATGCTCAGAGGTGAGAAGGAGAGTGACAGATGCTAACTCAGGCAGCAAAAAGGGAAAGAGTGTCTCCTTAGATTTGCCAGAGACAGAAGGGGCATAAAGCAAAGGATGTTGGAAATAGCTATTATTTTTATCTCATGGAAAAAAATTAATGGTCAAATTCATTGTAATCTCAGTGAGTTGGGAATTTTCAATTGTACATTCTGACTTTTAGACTGTAATGAGCAGCTTCCTTTTGAGAGGCCCTAGCTCCAAGCTGAGCCCTGGGACTCTCGTCTCTGAGCAGGCGCATATACCCAAAATGGTAATTAAAGCACATCCATGAAAGAGAACATTTTCATTATATGGTACAGTGGGGGCTCCAGGCTTGGCTCTTCTGTGATTCAGAAATAATGATGTCTTTATGTTCAGGAAAAACTGCCTGCTAATTCTACCTAACTTTGAATCACAGACTCAACTTCTTACAGCACCCTTCTGCACAAATCTGTGAATAATTGAACATGCACACACTCTTCGTTATAATCAGATTCTGAACATCAACTCTCAGCTGCTTCCCACTTTCTATCCCTTAGGGCCTTGGGACCTTAGGGAGGCTCAAAGTCAGAGGATCAGCCCTGGAAGTGGGCTAGCCACTGGCCGTGGTGCTGAAATAAGACCTGCCCTGCAGGGCTCCGGGTTAGCCCTGTTTGCTTTCTCATTTCTGAACACTGTCTCCAGCACAGGACTGCATCCGGTCACACAAGGTACCTTATTTCCTGAAAGTAGATGTTTCCCAGAATTTTCTCTTGGATTCCTAATTTTCCCAGTCCTCTTCTAACTCTCCAGTCCCCTTTCTAGCCACTCTCCAACAAGAATCTCACGCTCCAGCCACACTGCTTGACTTGTAATTTCTCCCACACATCAGGCTGCTCCATAGTTCTGGGTATTCATGTATGCTATTTCTTGAACTATCACACGTGCACACACACACTATCCCTTCACTTTGCATAACTCCTATTGCTTATTGATTCTCTGAGATTCAGCCTAAGTGTCACCTCCTTTAGGAAGCTTTCCCTGGTGACCCATAAGTTGAGTTTCCTTTACCTGGAAAAGTCCTACCCTCTACTACTTCAAATGAAATCAGTCATCCCCAGATCTACACCCCCACAGTGTCTTGTGCTTCCCTCTACCGTATCGTGTACCACCCTCAATTGTAATTTTCCTTTTTCACATCTGCCTTCTCCACTAGACTCTGATTTTCTTGAAGTCATGGACCTTGTTGATATAGCTTCCTGCCCCCAGTACAAGTGCAGTGTCTGCCACATAGCAAGTACTTAGCCACTTGAGAAAAGCGTGGAATAACTCTGCATCTCCCCCTAGAATTACAGGAACTGAAGCCCCTGGGCATAGTTCTGTCAGGGTTACACATTATTTGCAAGAAGGGTAGGAGAGAACAATGAAGGAACTCCATCAAAGTATAAAGAGGATGAAGTATTTGAGGGAAGGGAAGACAAATGAAAAATTTTACTTTTTTACTGAAAGGTTGACCTGGAAATGAGGAGTTGGTTCTCAGATAAGGTAGAAAATGAAAAGCAGTTAGAAAAAAAAATTGAAGCTATTTACAGGTATAGGGGAAAGACTTTTGCTATCTCCTGATTCCCAGGTAGAGGGACCTCCTCTAAATGCACTCAACCTTCTGACAAGTCCTAACTCCACCCCCAATGGGAGCAGAATGAACTACCAGTGGTGGTATCATCATGTTCCATCATTTCTCAATTAGATAACTATCAATATCTTGTGTGCAGGGAATTGACTCCCTTTTATCCTTCCTCCTCCTCCCTGACTAGTGGAAGATGGTGACCTGATCTGCAGAATTGAGCTTTTTCTCTCAGTTGGGTGGTCCCAAGACCTAAACTGGAGGTAGGGATTGGCAAGCCCTCTTGACTCTTTTAACTTATGATCCTCTTACCTGGCCATGTTTAGTGATATTTTGATGCTCCTTGTTCCTACTCTGCCCCTTCTCTTTTAGTTCTGAACTCAGCTGAGGGAGAAAGGTACTATTTACCAGATATCCTTTCAAAAACTCCAACAGGTGCCAACTGATTTAGTCATTCATGAATATGTATGAATTTTTATCAAGTACCTCTGTGCCAGGAACAGTGTTATGCCCACGAATGAGAATACAAGAATAAGATGTGATATACTCCTTGTCCTCAAGGAACTAAGAGACCTGTGAAAGAGACAAAATGAAAGGTAAACTACTAAAATACAATGTGAAAAGTGTTATAATTCAAGATGAGCAAAATGCTATGGGAACACAGAGGTAAGATGGACTGGTTCTGCCTGGAGGAGTAGGGGATGGCTTTGACTGAGAGGGAGATGTTTGTGCCTGGTCTTGAAGAGTAATTGGTGGTTTTCCATACAAATTACAGGCTGGAGGCTGTTCCAAGCAGTGCAGAAGTTCAGCAGTTTGAAAATGCGTAGCATTTTGAAGGTATAGCCAATCTTTTGTGCAACTTCCTGGAAAGAGGGGAAAAGGAGAAATGGTTGGAGACAGACATGGAGAAGAGGTTGATACCAGACTAAAGGAGTCTTCTATGCCAGGGTAAGGGATCTAGAATTATCCAGCACTTGCATGCAAAATGGGCAAAGCACAGGGACCAGGAAGGCTCTGTAATTTATAAAGACGCCACCTTCTCAGGATCTGACCCATCGCCCCAGCAATCAACTATCTGCAGTTTCTCTGAGCTCCTCCAATCGCATGAAAGAAAGAAAAAGAGAAAGGTCTGAGGAGGCTGGAGACCTTGTACAATTATGCTTTTGACAGTGATTTTCTCAGAAGTGTTCTCCCGGCTGTGGCATGATTAATTTTTCTGCAACCATAATCCAGCATTTCATCAAAGTGCAGATGCAGTGACAGAGGCCATGTACACTCCTGGACCATAGGAACATGCTTAGATGCTGAATACACCCCCACTAGATTTGGGGAAGAAGGCATAGAAATTAGGGAAAACATAGTCTAATTGGCTAGAGATTATTGTCTCCAAGAGATTATCAACTTCTGCAACTAAAACTAAAGTCCTTCCAATTCAAATGATCCAAATGATGTATTGTCTGTGTGGTGGGGACACCCAATCCTGGCCTCAAAGCAGAGAGCGACATAGAGGGAGAGAATTAAGTGCTGCCCAGGCATCTGTTCCAACCACCTTGCTCCTGTCCACAGTCCCTAGCACCCACTCTCAGAGCTAGGTCCCAACATGAAATGCCAGCTCCAGAAAAAGGCAGCCTCCTTCCCTTGACTCCAGTGGGTGAGGGCTGCCTGGGCTTGGCTGAGACCACCCTGTCCATCAGTCAGCCCAAGATCCCACATCCTTGAAGATGAAGCACACAGTGTGCCCCACATCAGGACCAGCTGTCAGGGGAGAGGCAGGGAACAAAAACATCTGGGTCCAGGCTTGGGGAATGAAGGACAGAGATGAAGACCAAGTTCTTGATCTTAAAGTACTGTCAGCCTAGAAGACCTCTTCTTAGGAGGAAGAGGAAAGAGAAGGAGCAGAAGACAGAGTTTTTGTCCCAGGAAATTCATAGTCTAGGCAGCAAGAAAGGCTCATGGGCAAAACTGTTAGGCTAACGAGCCAACCTATTGCAATGAAGTAGAATAACAAGCCACATGTATGACGTGCAATGTCCAGCTCCCTCCGCTGGCCTTCTCTACCCGGTGGGAACGCTCAGCTTCTTCCTGAGAATCCTTACATCAGAAACAACATGTCCCTCCTCTGTGCTCCTACAGACCTGTTTGAGCCTGTTCTCACGGCCTGACTTACTGATGGGTCAACCTCTTTTATTAAACAGTGACTTCCTTGAAGGCAATGACTCTGTCGAGCCCCATGCCCAGCACATAGTAGCTGCTCAATAATGAACACTAGGGCTATGGAATAGTGCATGATATGTTTGACCCCTGCGTCAGGCCCACTCAGTATCTTAAGCAACAGGCACTCCAATCCTTTCTCCCTGGCTCAGCCTTAAGCCCAAGACCACTTTCTGTGTTACTTATGGAGGTGCCACCTCAACTACCTTAATGAGTCAGAGAACTGAGGTCCCTGGGAATATCAGTGATATTATGCGTGACTCAACAAAGCCTGTTCCCTCACGGGGACGACATTCATGTCTCAGATAAAGTGGGTCCTCCATTGCTAGTAAGAACCATTTGAGCTGAATCAACCTGATGGGGAAGCCATCCACCATCTGGACATCCTTCCTCTGAGCATGTGCTGAGCACCATAACACACCGTGTGCTCTGCTAGGTACCATGGTGGGCGAAGAAATGCAAAGACAGAGCCCCGTCCTCACGGGGCTCACACTGCGGGGCTAGAGGTAAGACGTGTGTGAATGTCACGGTATAAAGAAAAGGAGGCAAATCCCAGAGAGATTTCTGTAAGGCTCTGTGGGAATTGCTGTGAAGGGGGTTGTAGCATGGAGGACTCGCTGAAGGATGGGACCTTTCATCCTGGAGCTCTAAGGATTTTATTGACAGAAGGAGATGGGGAACTATTTGTGTAAACTCCACAAGAGTGTCAATAATTGTATTTTCTGAATCACCTAGCACAGACATCACCTAGTGTCTCAGTCAATTTGCATTCCAAATGTTAATTTATGTGACCCCAACAGCAGGTAAGGTGGGCAAGCAGGAGTTGGAGGTTCCAGTCCCAGACACTCACTTGCTGTTGGCCTTAAACAACTCAGATTTCCTCTCTGAACCTCAACTTTCTCACCTGCACAACACCTAAGTCATGGAGGTGCCATGGAAAGCAAATGAGATGATGCAGGCAAGAGCACTTTGTAACTGGAAGTTCAAGTGGGCAGACACCCCTGCCTGCCCATCCACTGACCGCCATGGGGGCCATGGACAGGGTCAGTGGGCAGCTCTGTCCATCCTGGGCACCACGGCCTAAGCTGACATCAGGAGCCTAAGCCACGGCACATCATTGTGGGCTCTTGGCCAGAGAAAGTGCCAAGTGGAAGGATTTTCATTGGTTCCAGGATTGACCGGACCCCAAGAACATTTCCTCCAACAAGCACAGAAATTCTTCTATCCGAGAGGGAAAGAACCACAGCAGATTTGCCTGCGACGCTGAGCCAGTGGGAGTTGTTAAATGCCAAGGAAAGCAGTTGTTTGTTTAGTTTTGTTATCTACTTTTCATTCCAAGAAACTGAAACTGGATACGCTCAGTAGGAAGATATTTTTAAATATTCAGATTGAACAGTGGCATTTGAATGAAAACTTTCCCTTGGAGACCTTACCAATTCCATTTTGTGCCAAAAGATGCACTTGATTTTTTTTATTTAGCTATTTTTATTCTTTAACTTACTGATTGATTTGGATACCCAAACAGTATGTGAAGCCCTCCTTTGGGTACCAAAAACCACTGCGTGCACTTACGGACAGAAGATCCCAGGTCGTTAGCGTCCTAGTCATCCTCACCATCATCCTTGAGGCCATCATCACCATCGAGACCCACGACTTAAACTAAGGACTTCCTCCAGGCCAGGCATTGTGATAAGTGACCTCTAACCTAGGTTACCCCTAATTTCTACTACGTGTCTACAAGGTAGGCATTGGTTTCTCCATTTTACAGAGGAGCTCATGGGACTTGGAATATTAAATGACTTGCCCAGGGTTACACAGCTTGTAAGTGGTAACACTTGGATTCGAACCACTGCCTCTCCATATGATGTGCATTGAACGTGATGCTGGTCTGCTTCATGGTGGCCGTGCTTGTTTTGGGTGCACTATCATTCTTCTCAACTTCACCTCCCGGCTTCTGATCACAGCCTTGAATTTTCACCTGGGGACCCACCATTTCCTCGGTCTCAGTCCCTGTGGGGGCCTCAGCCCCAGAAATGATGCATGACTGGGGCATGACCAGTTGGAGCTCATAAGAGTTCAGGATATGTCAGCCGAGGCTTCTGGAAGGGAGAAAAAGTCCTTTTTCCCAAAGACTTCAAGATGAGAGGAAATAAAGTCTGGAGCTGCTGCTCCGGTCTTGCCACCACTGAAGCTAAGGCTGAAAACAGCTCATGAGAAGGCAGAGCTGAGGGCTGGAAAGGAGCTGAGTCCTGAATGCGGCTGTACCTGAAGCCATATCTACCCCTGGGGTGTGCGGTGACATGACCAGTGGATTCCCTCCCCGTCCCTTTTGCTTGGGTTTAGGAAAATTTGGGTTAGCTTTCTTGCCACACACAACAGAACACATCCTGCCAATCCAGGCTCCCTCTCAAACCTAAAGTTCTGGTTTTATGCCCTCTATTAGTTTCCTATTGTTGCTGTCATAAATTACCACAAACTTAGTGACTTAAAACAAAACAGATCTATTCTCTTACAATTCTGAAAGCCAGAAATCCTAAAATCAAGGTGTCGGCAGGGCTGTATTCCTTTTGGAGACTCTAGGGAAAAATCTGTTTTCTTGCCTTTTCAGTGTCTAGAGGCCACCTGCATTCGTTGGCTTACAGCCCCTTCCTGCATCTTCAAAGCCAGCAGCATAGTATCTCCCAATCTCTCTCTCTCTCTCTCTCTCTCACACACACACATAGTCCTCTGCTTTCACTGTCACATCTACTCTGGCTCAGACCCTCCTGCCTCCCCCTTGGAGCCCACCCAGATAATCCAGGATCATCTTCTCATATTAAATCCTTAATTGAATCACATCTGCAAAGTCCCTTTTGCCATGTGAGGTACCATATTCACAGGTTGGGGCGTTAGGATGTGGACATCTTTGGGAGGCCATGATTCCCCCTACCAAACGCCCCAACCCAGCTTCTCAGTGGTGTGTTCTACTGGAGCCTCTAGGCCTAGGGCTGTTACAGAACCAAAGTGGGTTCTCCTCCTGGCGAGTTAAATCAGACTCTCCACCAGTAGTTGTCACACAAAGTAAACTATATTTGCAGCAAATAGACCACTGGGAATCGTTTCCAAAGTCATGGCTCTCCAGGAACAAAGGGAAGCAGGGGCCTTTTGTTTCAGGTGGGGAATGAATATTCAAAAGGAAGAGGTGGGTACCCACTGGCGCATCTCTGGGCTCGTCTGTGTGAGCGCTGCTCTTGGGCTCGGTCTGGTGCAGGGTGGTTGGTGATCGCATCTCTTAACATAACAACAACAAAAAACAATTTGGAAAAACAGTTAAATGCTTCCAAAACCTCCCTTGAGTTTTCTCGGGGTAATTAGCTGGTGACAGGGCTGTTCCCCAGGCCTTGACTTCCAGCTCTCTGTCCCTCACAGTGTGCAAACAGAGGTTCTTATTCGCTGCACCACATCTTTGTCTGTACAGAGACACCCCACCCCCAGGAGATGCCAAATCGTTGGGATCATCTGCCCCATCTATGTGACCCTGAGCAGTTTGCTGTCCCTCCATCTCCCTTTTGTACAAGGAGGGTCTTTTGGTTCTGAGCACCAAATTCCAATGTGTGTGTGTGGGGAGTGTGGTCCCCTCACACATCCAACAAGCAACTCTCCTGACACCAGCTGGGTGTCCTACAATTCAACTCACGTCTGACACTATCTACCTAGAGATGGCATCACATCCCACGGGATAAGAGCTCAATCCTACAAGACCGCCCCCCGACACCCACTTCAGACGCCAGTCACAAACCCAGATTGTCACCTGTACTTCTGACCAACTGCCTATAAGTCAGAGGTTCCCACAACCCCCTCCTTGGGTTTAATTAATTTGCTAGAGTGGCTCACAGAACTCAGGAAACGCGTTTACTCACTAGATTACTGGTTACTATACAAGGATATAACTCAGGAACAGCCAGATGGAACAGAAGCACAGGACACGGTACGGGGAATGGAGTAGAGCTTCCATGCCCTCTCCAGGCACGCCACTCTCCCCAGATCTCACGTGCTCACCAACCCAGAAGCTCTCTGAACCCAGTCCTTTGGGTTTTCTTGGGGCCTTCATTACTTAGCCATGATGGATTACACCAGTGACCACTGGCATTGATCTCAACCTCCAGCCCCTCTTCCCTCCCCAGAGGTCAGGTTGGGGTGGGACCGAAAGGTCCAACCCTCTAATTGCTTGGTCGGTTCCCCTGGCAACCAGTCCCCACCCCTGAGTACTTTCCAACTGTCACCTCATTAACCCAACAAAAGGCACCTTTATGCCCCCCACCAGTCGCTTAAAAAATTCCAAGGATTTTAGGAACTCTGTGCCAGAAACAGGGACAAAAAACAAATATATATTTCTTATAAAATCACAATGTCCCATAGGGACATGGACTTTGATGGTCTCAAGGACACTTCCAGTACTGACCCCCTACTTCCTAAGATCATTTAACCAACAGGCAGAGGAGGGAGGGCCCGGCCTGTGAGTCACGAGAACAGCAATTTCCAGAGAGAAGTCATTTGCCCAGGACCCAGGGGCAGGAACAATAAAGAAACCCCTCAGCTCACACATTCAATTAAATCAGCACAAATTTAATTCAGACATAATTTTTAAAACATGCCCCATAAAATATCCACAAGCACTGCTCTACTGGGCCTCCTGCAGGAAAGATGCCCTTGGGGGGCAAGGAAAGGCCCCTTTTGTGCTTTAATCAGTAGGCTCCCCCAGAGACAACTGAAGGGCCTGAGAGAAGACGTGCGGGCCAGGAAGGCGGTTCTATGAGAGGTCAACCTGAAGTGTAAGGACGATGACTCGAGGAGGCCAGCAGGTCAACAGGCCAGTCCGTGGAGTCAAAGGAGCCTGGGGTCTGAGGCCAGTTCAGTCACACGAGTTGGGCAAATCTTTTAATCCACCTCAGCCTCAATTTTCTTGTCGGGATTCTGAGGTCGGCCTCGTGCACCTCACAGGGTGACTCTGAGACAACGTTGGATGAAAGCCCCTTGGAAACGGTGAAGCCCGCTTCACAGGCAGGACAGCGTCAGGGCGTCATCAGCTCTTCATTAGCGGTCTTTTTTCAGTGGGGGCTTCACGGTGTTACGAGCATTTATGGCAGAAGTAGCATACGGCGGTGCTTCCGGGCTGGCCCGGGGGGACACGGCCTGGGTCAAAAGCCTGGCTCTGCCGCTTACCAGTGGAGGGGCCCTGGGCAAGTTACTTAACTTCTCTGCCTCAGTTTCCTCATCTATAAAATGGACATGATAGAAAAGGTACCTGCCTCCTCCAGGCTGTTGGGAGGATTTTACAAATAAACACGTAAAGTGCTAAGCCCCACCCCCAACCCAACCCTAACCCTAACCCCACCACCCCTAGGCCTGGTGCAAAGCAAGTGGGATGTAGGCATTTGCTACTATTGTCATCCCGTCTGCCTGTCTTCCCTGCTGGCAATGCCCCAATTCAGGCCAGCCTTACTGAGGATGCTCCTCTGGACAGTGTGACCGTCCCTGCTTCTGCGGGCTCTCCCCTCCCTCTCATCCTCCACACCAGCTGCCAGAGGGAGGCTTCCATGGCCTTCTGCTGCTTCCCTGGCCTAAGGCATGGAGTCCACATTGTTGGGCATGGCACTGACAGGCCTTCAACAACCCGGCCCAAACGCAGTCTCCAGCTTCATCCTTTCCGCCCACGCCACTCTCCAGCCACACTGAGCGGTCTGCTCCCTAAACCCCACGCTCACATACTGCCGAGCTTTATCTCCGCTGTGCCCACAACTCGGAACGTCTCTCCCCGTCACCTCCCTCACCCTGGAAAACTCCCATGGACCCTTCAAACTCGATTCCTCCGTCTGCCGCCTCACTCTCTCTCGAGTGGGGCCCAGCATCGTTTTCCTATCCTCTTCCCATCCTCTCCCGCTTGTGCCCCGCGCTCCAGCAGCACCAGCTCCCCACAGCCCTCCCTGGTTTGGGCTGATGAGCAACCGCTGCCGTGAATGGAGTTTCCTGGGGAGGGAATCCCAAGGGACATGGACCCCTCTGTCCACCTCCCTGGACCCCTAGAGCCCTGGCAAGTTGGGACCCAAACCAAATCACCCTCTTTCTACCTGTGAGCCCTTCCCAACTTATTTTTATGCATAGGTTTCCTTCCTTTGTGTGTGTGAATTTTAAAGATACAGGAAAAACGTACAACCAGCACCCATCTACCACCCAGAATTGACAATTTGTTAATGTTATTTGCTTTGTCTTCTTTCATTTAAAAAAGAGAGAGAGATTTATCTATAGCCATATGACATTACAGTTAGATTCAAAGTCCCCTTTTTGCTCTTTCCCAGCACCACTTCCTCTCCTCCTGCCAAGGCAGCCACTGTCATGAATTGGATATGCACCTTTCAGTTCAATTCTTAAACTTTTGTGCAGACACAGGAACCCACAATAATCTGTAGTGTCACTGTGTGTGCTGATTTGCATGAGGGGTGGGATATTCCACGTACCGTTCTGCAGTGTTTTCTGCAACTCACTTTCTCATTCAATATGATGATTTTGAGGTTTATCCACATCGCAACATGAACCTACCTCATTCCTTTTAACTGCTGTTAATCTCATTGTATGAATATACTACATTTTACTCACTCTCCCCTCTCATAGTCTGAAATTTAGGTTGTTTCCAGTTGTTTGTCATTATAGTTGGTGCTGCAGTAAATATCCTTGCACACACGTGAGAGTTTCCCCAGGGTAGAAACCTCGGTGTGGAATTGCTGGGTCTTGGGTTAGGATGCATTTTCAGTTCCACTGGATACTGCCAAGTTGTTCTCCAAAGTGGTTTGGCAATTCTAACACCAGCAACGTCTGATTGTGCCCATTTCCAGGAGGTCTTTTGTCGTTGTTGTTGTTGAGAAAGATTGGCCCTGAGCTAACATCTGTGCCAATCTTCCTCTATTTTGCATGTAGGACACTGCCACAGCATGACTTGATGAGTGGTGTGTTGGTCTGCACCTGGGATCCAAATCCACAAATCCCCAGCCTCTGGTGACCACACTAAGGAATGCATTCCCAGGAGTGCCCTCACTTTGCTCGGCCAGAGATGAACTCTAGTGACAAATCTCCCCTCGACCTCTGTCTGACCAGTCTTTGCCCAACCTTGGAAAACACTCTTATTGATTTTTACTTTGCAATTTTACTCTTATTTGATTTTTACGTTTTTGAAAATAAAAATCTCATAATAAAAGTTACTGGCTAATAACAAGAGTCTTGTATCATGGAAATTTTGCGTACATTTTTCAACAATAAAAATGAAAACATGTTTTCCATTACCAGGAGGATTTCTGTTCTGCTGCACTTACCACCCCGGGAAGGAAATCTGATGTAACTTGACTCTATTTTATGGTCGTCCTGGAGAACTGAGAGGTTGTCAACAGAAGCATGAAGAATCTGCAGGGATAAAAATTAGACAGAGATGGGGACCGTGATATTCAAACAAATGTTATTATTTGAAATTGGATTTTGTGGCAACAGCTACGGCAGTCATCTCTGAGAGTGTGAAGGTCACACCTTCAGATCTTGAGGACACACCAGGCCCTGGTGCCAGAAAATGTAGCTTCCAAAGGCCTGGCACTCCCTGGATGGTTCTCAAGATTGCCTTTGTCTATTGACACCTCCATCCACACATGAAGGGTCAACATCCACACAGGATGGAACTGACGAGGCTGACACGCAGAGATGGGCCAAACAGGGGGTGGGGAAGGAGGTTCAACCCGTCAGCCAAACTCAGAACACAGCCCCCCAGTGAGCCTAGGAGAGGTGCCAGGAGGGTTCCAGCAGAGATCCCGGCAGAGAAAGGAGAGAAAGAGCCTCCCCTTGTGGGACAGAGAGTGGGCGGGAGTTGAGAGGAGATCCCAATGTTAGTCACTTGTTTATCGCCTCTCTCCATCTACTAGACTTGAAACTCCTTGAGGGCGACGTCTTTGTTTACTTCATCCCTATTTTCCAGTGTGAGAAAAGTGCCCAGCACACAGCAGGTACTCCATAAATGTTGGTTGGTTGAATGAATGAATGAATTCCCCAGCCACGTCAGAGGCCCTTAGGCCTGAGCCCCTCCGGGCTAGAGCAGGCTCTCTGGCAGTTGATCATTGAACCCAGTCCCATCTTCCAGGACCCCTCCAACTGGATGCCCCCTCCATGCAGACTCTTCTGGTTGCTCCAGGTCATCCTTCACTCACCCCTTTTTTGATGACCCGCTGCCCTCAGGGTGAGCACCACACAATCAGGTGACTATTCCTGGAGTTCTCTTGACAACTCCCTCTTGGTCCAGCCCCATAGCCCGTAAGTCTCCACACCCTCTCCATTCCACTTTCCATTTCCCCTTCTTCTGCCTTAGACCAAACCACCATCATCTCAATGGGTCCCTGCCTCCAGACCTACCCCTTTGTAGCAGGCAGTCTTCACTTGCTATGCTGTGGCAACAAACAACCCCTCGATTTTAGACTCTCACGACAGCAAGATACATTTACTACTCATGTTACTGTTGCCGTGGCAACTACAGCATCTGCGTCACTTCTCCACTTGCAGGATCCAGGATCCAGGTTGGAGGAATAGCCCCCATCTGAGATATGCCATTTTCAAGGCAGAGAGAAAAGACAAAAGAGTGGCAGAAAAACTCAATGCTTTTGTGACTTTTTAAAATCTGTCCACAAATGTTTCGATACTCCTTCCTTCAAGAGATGGAGGTTAATTCTCCTCCTCCTGAGTGGGAGTTGGGCTTAGTGACTCCCTTCTAATTACTAGAATATGGCAGAAGTGATGTGTGTGCCCTCTGAGGCCAGGTCATGAAAAGCATCAGGGCTCTGCCTCTCTCTCGGATCACCGCTCTGGGGGAAGCCAGCTGCCGTGTCACGAGGACACTCGAGCATCTCCATGGAGAAATCTTTGTGGTGAGGAACAGAGGCCTCCTGCCTGCAGCCAGCACTAACTTGTGTGAGTGGAAGCAGATCCTCCGACCCCAATCAAGCCTTCAGATGACTGCAGTCCCAGCTAACACCTTGTCTGGCACCTCATGGGAGTCTCTGAGTAAGAACCAATCAGTGAAGCTGCTCCCAGATTCCTCTCCCACAGAAACTGCATGAGATAATATTTATTGTTTTAAGCCATTAAGTTTTGGGGTAATTTGTTATGCAGCAATAGATAACTAAAACAGCCTTTTAAAGCTTCTGCTCAGAATTAGCATATGTCTCTTCTAATTGGCCAAAACAGGTCACAGGATCAGCCTGGAATCAAATCCCTCTGGAAGCAAAGCATTGCAAGTCATAGGGCAGTGAATGGAATATATAATCCTTTTGCGGGAAGTGGGGAGTGATTAATTGAAATACAATAATACAATCAACCATACCCTACTTCAACCCATCCTGCTCTTTGGCCTCCAGGAGATCACTCTAAAAGGCAAAGCTGACCACACCAACTTCTGTGCTTAAAGAAGCCTTCAGTGGCTCTCAGATGCCTTCAGCACAAAATGCCACCTCTTCCTTCGGTCCTCCCAGACCTCCATGTTTTGCGCTCAGTCTTGGTGCCACCCATCTATCTGCACATGCCTCTACCCATGCTCTGATTTGTCTGTTCAAATCTGTCTTCTTGAGGGCAAGGACCACATCTGATTCATGTCTCTCTCCTGATTGTCCAGCAGAGTGCCAAATGCCCTTTAATTTTGTAATGGATGGGTGGGTGGGTGGGTGGATGGACAGATGGGTAGATGGATGGGTGAGTGAATGGGTGAGCGGGTGGATGGATGGATAGATGAATGGATGGGTGAATGGATGGGTGGGTGGATGGCCACCTAAAGAATTGCCATGTAAGGCCCCCCACAACTCCCAAGGAAAGTAACCTTTGGATAGGAATAACCTGGGGCCCTTCCTTTCTTTATGACAACAGTCACAGTAGTGATAGTGCTACCAGGCGGCAAGGACACCTGGGATTATGAGCTCACAGAGCTCTGGGTTATGAGTGGCACAGGGGCTGCCCACCTGCCGAAGGTGGGGGACTCACAGCAGCCAGGTGTCTTGAGCATGACTCTGCCCCCTGGCCAGAGCTGTTTGGTCCTGACATGAACACTGGATCCAAGATGAGCTTCGAATGTTGAACAGAGACACGAAGACTGAGAGTTTTGGAGCCGAGTCAGATTAAGGGCAGGGTGCTCTGGAGGATTCTGCACACTCCTGCTGATTCCAATAACTCCGTGTTGCTCAAGCTCACCAGAGATGGTTTTTGCCATTTGCAGCTAAAGGATCCTGTAAGCTCACAACACACCTGTGAGAAAGGTTTTGCCATGCCCATGTCACAGATAAAGAAACTGAGAAACTGAGAAGTGAATTGACCTGCTCAGGCCCCTCAGCTAAGAAGTAAGGAGGAATAACACTGCCTCCCCTGTCTTATCATCTCCCCTGGTCCTCACCAGAGTCCTGCTGGGCTGGCAGGGCAGGGATGTCCATTCTCAAGTTGCAGATGAGAAAACCAAGTCTCCAAGAAAAGAAGTCATCCAGGGAGTCAGAGACAGAGCTGGACTCAAGCCAAAGTTTTAGACTCTCGTCCAAGGCTTCTCTGCCAGTTCCTGCCCCTGCCCTGTGCCTGCCCTGCAGGAGCCCCCCCAAAGTGCTGCACTTGTCCCCTGCATCCACCTAATGACCCAGAAAGAGAAGTCGTTTGGCCTCAGAGCTACTTCCTGAACAAGCGAAGGCACAGCTGCTGGCCCCAGCCTAGGACAAGAGAGCGTCGGCCCTGGTGCTGCGATCGCCCAGCCTGCTTATTAACATTTCCCGGTATTGTTGCTGCAGAGGGTACACTAGAGTGCCGTCCTTGCTGCCGTCTGCACATGGAGGGCCTCCATCACAACCACCTATGTGGGGCCTGGGAAGTCGGGAGCACACAGGTGATGTGGGCACCCCCCTCCGGGACACCTGGGTGCAGAGGGAGCCTTGGCTGGACCCTTCTGTAATAGGTCAAAACGTGTACACAAAGGCAGGAACCCAGGCCTGGGGAAATAGGGCTCATCTCCCACAACACTGCAGGCCCACTTGGTAGTGAAAAGTGCTCCCCAGTTTTAACCAAGTGCTCGCCAGTGCCCCCAGCAGAGGCGAGTTGCCCAATGACCCATGTCACTCTCCTCCCTCACAACACCCCCTTGGCCCTGCCTCATTACCCCAGGAGACATTTGTGAGACTGCCAGGTCACTCAGGGAAAACTGAGCAGTGACAAGTCATTTGGATGAGAGCACTCCCTTCCTCCAAAACCTGCTGTGGGCCCCCATTGTTGAGAAGGTAGACAACCAACCACACTGACTTTGGATTAAGCCCCACCATATTTCAGGTGCTGCACACAGACCTCCTCTAACCCCCACAACAATCGCATGTAAGGAAGTAAGGTGTTCCTGGTTTACAGATGGAAAAACATTTGGCTCGAAAAAGATGAGGAGTCATGAACTCGCTAACTGACAAAGCCGGAATCGGAACCCAGGTCCTTACAACATCAAATATTAATAATGACACCAATATCAATAGTAACTACTCACCAGGTTCTTCTAAGGTACCAGGCACTATTCTGTCTCTCCCGCTAATTGGGTGGATGCTAACGGGAGACATTTCCTGGTTCCTGGTTCCTGGTGTCTCAGTCCAGCAGAGGCTCCTGTTTTGGTTATCTATTGCTGTGTAACAAACACTCCAGGACTTAGTGGCTGAAAACCACAATGGTTTGTTATTTCTCAAGATTCTCCGGGTTGACGGGGTGAGTCTTCTGCTCCACGTTGGTCTCCTGAAATCACGCTTGCAGCTGCATTCAGTTGGCTGACGGGTGTAAGGCCTAAGGAGACCTCCCTCACGGAGGCTGACTGTCGGCCGACACATCTCAGTTGTCCTTCGGGGCCTCTCTTTCCATGCGGCACCTCATCCTCCATGGCCTCTCCGCATGGCCTCTTTCTCCAGCAGCACAGCCTGGCCCTCCTTACAGCGTGGCCACAGGGTTCCAGGAGGGCGGAACAGACTCTTGGGGGCCAGGCCTAGCACCGGCACAGCATCGCTTCCACACATTCTGTGGACCAGAGCAGGCCAGACCAGACACGAGGGGAGGGAAATGAACTCCGTCTCTCCGTGGGAGGAGCACGTGTGTACACGGAAGGGAGGAATCATCGGTGGCCATATTTGGACACTGTCTCCCACAGTCACAAAGCTGAGAACAGAGGGCGGTCAGTGTCCACACACTCTAAAGAGACAGGTTGGGTCATCTCAGAAGGCTGTTCTAAGGGGTGACCCAAAAAATCCCACCTGGCACCCCTTCATCCATCATTCGCCTTGAAGATCTAGAAAGGAAGGCTTCAGAATTGATGAGGAAAGGATGGAGGTGTGAATGACTTTGAGGGGCGGTTCTGGGGTTCTGTGGCACTTTCTCTCTTCTCCTCACGGGGAAGGGGTGCTTCTCCCTCGCCTTAAGCCAAAGGAGGGGCTTCGAGACAAGCGTTGCCTGAGTGACCTAAAATCTGCGGGATGTGGGGACTGGTACCTCACTGACATAAAAAAAGACTCCAGTGATGACCAAAGAGAAACCGAGCAAGAAGGTGGCTGCAGAAGTCTCGCTCCCATGATCGCAGGGCGACGGTGTGGGCTTCTCCCGGCTGGATGAGGTCCTCCTCTCCAGGAAGAAGTGATGTTGCAAGGGCCTCCACCCAGAGAGCCACCCGAGGGTGAGGGGCTCCATCAGAGAGCCTGTCGGGGGATGGACAGCAGGAAGTCAGGGCCTGGGGGGCTTGGAACCAGCCATGCCAGGGAGCTGCCATTGACAGAGGTCTCCAAGAAACCTGTGCGAGTGTCCCGTGAAAGGAAGGATGCACCACCTGGGAGGGCACCAACCCCCGGTGGCGGCTCTCCAGCCGCGTGAGCCTTCACCACGTGCCTCTCCTCCATCCCTCGGCTCCAGCCCCGAGGAAGCCAGCAGAGGGGACGCGGAGGACGGGAGGCACGGAAGCACAGAGGCAGAAGCGTAGAGAAGCCAGCATGACCACCTTTCTCCACGGCAGGTGGCCCAGCCTGAGGAGACCCAAGCTAAGGGGCAGCTGGGAAGATGAGGTTGTTTAGAATTGGGTGTGCAATTAAAGCTTTGCTGTATAGACTCTTCAATAACCCGGGGGCGGGGGGGAGGTGAGACCATCTATTAATCCCTAAGAGTGAGCAGAAAAACCAAGGTCTGCTGAAGATTCCATCTGGGGACAGGAAAGAATTATTCAAGAGAATGAATTTCTGGGACATAGTTACATGTTACATTGCCTTCTGCTCGCAGCCTCTCAAATCCAGCTCATTCTGTAAACTGGCCACACATGTTACTGGGTTAGTGCACTAGTTAAGAGCGTGGACTCTGGAGCCGCTCTGCCCAGGTCAACCATCTGGGATCCAATCCCAGCTCTGCCATTCGTGAGTTGTGTGGCCTTAGGCAAGTTACATAACCTCTGTGCCTCATCCATAAAAATGGCACTAGCACTAGAATCATGGGGTTAAGGGAACAGGTTAAAATTGTAAGGAATTGAGGGCTTACAGTAAATGTTGTCTCATAGTACGTAATAGATACCATTATTATTTACCCCCACAATCCTACAAAATATGACTATCCCCAATTTACTGAGGGTCAGAGATGTTAAGTAAGTTGCTCAGGGTCACACAACTAGTAAATGTGGTGAAGAAATTTAAACCCTGGTCAATCCAACTGCAGATCCCCCCATTCTTTACAATCAGGCTGTGCTGCCTCCCTTGTGATCTTGGAAAAGACCCAATATCTCTGAGACTCAGTACTCCCGTCTGCAAAGTGGGGATAAGAATAATTCCTACTTCATAGGGTTTATTTGAGATTAAATGAGTCAATATACTGAAGGCACTTAGAACAACCCTAAATAAGTAGCATCTATAGCCAATACCTTGGGGTTCAAATTCCAGCTCTACTAGTTGTGTGACTTTGGGCAAGTTACTTAACTTCTCTGTGCCTCAGTTCTTCATTTCTAAAATAGAAATAACAAGAGTGCCTACCTCATATGGTTGGTAGGAAGATTAAATGTGTCCGTTTATATAGAGCACTTAGGCTGGTGCCCAGAAGTGCCTGAGTTGAGGTTCAAAGCCAGATCTGTCGAATTCCAGAATCTACATATATTCTACTGCCTCTCAAGGAAGACAATTGTAAAAGCCACAAGACACGACCAAGAAACACCCAGCAAGGCTGTCGGAGGAGCCCGGGAGCACAGGGTCCAGCCAATGTTGCACACCTGCCAATCCATCAGGGATTTGGGAATAGCCGGCTTCCCCCAAACTGCAGATGGCAGGGCTGCCCGCTTTCTGAGGCTCCGCGGCTGGTCCCCCGGCAGGGTCCCGGGGGAGGGAAACCAGGACTGCTGGGTTCCGTTTCCCTCCCCGACAAGAAAACAGGGCTCCTGTGTTATGATCTGTTATTTGTGATTCTGAACTGTCTCTCATCTGAAGCCAAACCTTTTCACATTCCTGCTCACTCCCAAAGCTGCTGGGGTTTGAGTCTAGCCAGAAACGATGAATTCCCAGCCCCGCCACGAGCTCCCAGGTCTGGTGGAGAGGGCAGATCAGATGCAGAAAGAACACTGCAGGCCTCTGATTCGGAGAACTGGAGGAGGCGGGGACTGGAGACAAGGGGCCATGACCTTAGTATGACCAAGCGTGGCCTATCCTCGCCATCGCCCTGAAGGGGCCTGCATCCTGGTGGGCCCGCAGTTCCTACAGGCCTGGGTCTACTTCCTGAACACCAGGGAAGGGTTTCTAGGCCAGGGGTTCTCAAAGTTTGGTCCCCTGACTAACAGCGTCAACATCACCTGGGAGCTTGTTGGAAAAGCAAATCCTCCACCCCCATCCCAGACCTCCTGACTCAGAAACTAGGGGTGGCCCAGCCGTCTGTGTTTTCATGAGCCCTCCAGGTGGTTCAGATGCACCATCCTGTTTGCGGATCTGGGTGCAGGCTGCTCTAGGCAGTAGGAGTAGTTTGGGTTTCTGAGTTGGGCTGATCTGAGGTCAAACCTTGACCAAGCTCTTTTCTGGGGTGACTTGGGGGTGACCTTTCTGCTTCGTAGTGGTCTTGGCAATAAAATAAGGATCGCAATCTTACTCGGAGTGTTCTGGTGAGATCAAAGGGGAGGGTGAGTTAAAAGTGCTTTTCAAACTGTCGAGTGCTGCCCAAAGGTTATCGGGAGTCACACCCCTCTCTACACGCCCCCTGTGAGCCCACCTCCCGGCAGGCCCCTACCTGGAAGGATGCCCAGACATGTGGGGGGAGCCGCACATGAGCCGCAGATACACACACACATCTCTGCCCCACCCCATCCACCAGCCCGTAGAGGCTCGGCTGGGTCACAGCAGGTTAGAAAGCGGAGTTAGAGCAGAAAGGCTCCAGACCCACCCGGGGGCTAATGAGGAGGCCACAGCATCAGGGCCAGGCAGGAGCACCCCACAAGGCACTGGGCACGGAGGCCTGGGGAGTCCGGAAGACCTGAGCCGAGGCAGCACAGTGCCTGGGCCCCGCCCTTGGCCAGGCTCAGCAGCCACTCCAATCCTGGGACGGCCCTGGCCTGGTCCATGACTCCAGGTCCAGGGCAGCTGAAATGGGCTGTTCTTGAAGAAGTTTCTGAGTGCTGGGTCCCTAGGGAGTGTGCCGGGTGGGGATGGTGGGAGTCAGGCTGTTAGAACCAGCGCAGGGATCTCCCTCCAGCCGGAGCCAGCAGGCAGGAAGGCTGCGGTCTGCTGTCTGCTGACCAGAAGCCACGACTTCTCCCCCAACCAGCTTTGTCTCTCCTGCAAGCAGATCACTTTTGCAAGACTCTCCCGCATCAGCAGTCTGCCGCAGGCTTCCCGGGCAAACCTCTTCTGTTTCTCTCCACTGGGAGGGTTTTGCAAGCCCTGCCTCCTGCCTGGGAGAGGCTCAGAGCTGCCGCGGAGACTCTGAGTAAAGATGGAGCCCGCCGGCGAAGCCTCACTCCCCCGACAGTGGGGAAGACAAAGCTCTCTCCCGCTTCCTGCTGCAGCTTTGAAGGGCAGAGACGAGGGGCTCCTCCAAGCCCTAAGGTTGCAGGTCAGAAGGTTCCCAGCATGGCCTTCCAGAGAAGCAGCCCTGCATGCACAGCTCAGGCCTGAGGCCCCTGAACTAGAGTGCAGTTCTCCTCTGACGCTCGAGGCCTCGCCCCCATCATCCTCTAGCCAGGGAGTTAGCCGCTTCATAAAGCCGGCTGTCATTCTATCACTGACAGGTCTGCCCGGGCCGGGCGTCAACCTGTGCAACTGCCCAGGCCCACACTCGGAAGGGCCTGCACTTGGTTGAATGCCGTCTTGAAATTCTTAACAATTTAGGGGGACCTATGCCTGTGGAAGGGAGGGGCGGGAAGTGGGACTGGACAGAGAGAGAAGTTGAGCTACAGTGCAGTCTCCAACAACGGCCTTAGCCAACCTCACACGGAGCTCTGGAGCTGGGAGGACGCCTTACGGCTGTGTCAGGTTGGGGCGAGAAGGCTGGGTCTTTTTACCCCTGGGTCGGTCACTGGATGTGGACCGCCCAGAGAGGGGGCACGATCTTGGGTGAGGCGGCTTTCCTCAGCGGGGCAGTCTCTGCAAGGGGGATGACAGATGATGGCTCTCTGCCTGCAGCTACTCCACAGTTGGGGGACACGTCCTCCATTTCTGAAGGGGGCTCTGGATGCGTCACAGCATCCACCACGGGGGCCCAAGAGAAGGCTGGGGGTGGGCAGTGGGAGCCAGGATCTTCCCGACGCTGTCTTTGGAGTACTGAGGGGGCTGGAGGAAACCCAGGGGGTATTTCCCAACACCCCGTGGTGAAGAGTGGCATACACTGCAAATATATTACAAATAACCCGGGGACAGATTTTTGAACACATGCAGAGCAAAGCTATTCCAAGTAGTTATGACTTGTCGGTGTCATTTCTAGGGGGAAACCATCTCAGAGTTCCAACCCACTTCTTGTCCAAATCATTCGTAGGCTGGGGTGATGTCTGCAGACCCAATCGGTCATGTGCCAATGGCTCTAAACTCAGCAGGCTTGGGGCACAGGACTCAGGGAGATACTGGCAAAGTGCCTCTCAGTATACACAAGGTGCATGGGCTTTAAAGCCACAGTCCCAATTTCAAGTCCTGGCTCCACCGCT
Source organism: Tapirus indicus (assembly GCA_031878705.1). Lineage (NCBI taxonomy): Eukaryota > Metazoa > Chordata > Mammalia > Perissodactyla > Tapiridae > Tapirus > Tapirus indicus. Next base: position 12,923,139 of record CM062932.1, read on the forward strand.
TGACAGCTGTGTGACGTTGGGCAAGTTACCTGACTTCTCTGAACTTCAATTTCCTCCCCCATAAAATGGGCATCACAATACCTGCTCATAGGGCTGTTGGGAGGGTTAAATGAGATGTTCTGGGCATGGATGGGTGCTCAGGCCATGTTAGTCATCCTGTTATTACATCTCATGAAGAGGATTAACTGTAGTTAATTGAAGAGATACACGCACACACTCACTTGGTTTCTGTGTTTGCTGAGCACTCACTGTGTTTCCAGCCCTGTCCTAAGAGCTCTCCTGGGGAGTAAAGAGGGAGGAGAATAGGGAATCTATCCTCAACGAGCTTTCAGTCTAGTCAAGATGAAGTAATACCCCCGTGAAGTAATAACAATGATGATGATAATATCTTTCACAGCAACCTTGTGCAGAAGGTATTTTTAATCCCTTTTGTAGTTTTACAGATGGGAAAACTGAGGCTCAGAGAAGGAAAGGGACTTGCCTGAGGTCACACAGCAGATCAGTGGTGATGGGACAGGAACTAGAACTCAGGTCTCTCTGGCCTCAAACCCCGTGACCTTCTCAGGGGCCCACGGGATGCTGAAGCTCCTGGGCTCGTCAATTACCACGAGGTATCCCCTGCGGAGCGAGGCTGCTGTCGCTGAGGAAGGGACCTGAATGAGTGAAGGAGTTGGGTGGGCTAATCAGGGGCAGCTGCCTGGAGGAGGGTCAATCCAGGCTGGGCCAAGGTAAGGAGGGGCCAAGGAGCAGTGTGCAGGAAGCTGTCAGAACCTGGGCAGGTCCTTGCCTCCTCTGAGCCTGGGCCTCCCTATTCCACAGCGAGAAGACAGGGTTATGCGGTGTCTGAGGCTCCGTCTAGCTCTGCCTCTCTGGGGCTCTGGGGTTCTGCAGTGGCCCTGATCGGAGAGGGCTCAGAGCTCCCTGCGGAGTTGGCTATTGCCATCTGTCACTGAAGACCGCACTGCAGCTTCTCCCTCTGCCCAGTCCCGCTTCCTCCCGGTCCCTTCCACAGGCATAGACCCCCCCCCCCAAATACCTCCTAATTAACAGCATGCACGCTCTGGGGAACCCAGCCTAAGACAGCCCCTCACAGAAGCAATGGCTACAGCGGGAGCTGTCCCCTGAAGCAAAACAGATGTCCCACCTGCCTGGTGACACCTGCCCGAGCGCACTCCAAGTCCCCGTGAAGCTGAGGAACGAGCGCTGGATTTGAGGCAGCTGGTCCTGCCTCCTCCGCTCCCGGGCCGGTCAATACCCACTCCAGCCATCACCGCCTTGCCTTTCCAACACATGGGCACCCCTCCCTGCCTGTCGCCCAGGGCTCTTGCCAGGAGCTGACAAGGAAAGCGAAATAAGAACACCTTGCGAGCTGGAAAAGGCTGAGCCAATGGGAGAGGCTGTGGGAATGAATTAACAGTGGTTCTGCCGCCAAGCCGATCTGAGCTCCCTCCTCTGCCACCAATTTCTTTCCCTATCATGTTGCCAGAAGCCCTGCATGCCTATTTTCCCCCCAAAACACCAGCTGCCTGGCAAAGCCCAATTCTTGACTGCTGGAGAAGTGGCCAGGATTCTCTAATGCAGCAGACATTTGGTTCCAGTTAACCCTGTGGGGGGCTCAGCTGGCTCTCTTCTTTGATCATGTGCAAAGACCCTATTTCCACAAAAAGATCACATCTTCACTGGTCTTGGGGGTTAGGACTTCGCAATCTTTGGGGGGACACAAGTCACCCATAGCACTGTCATAGGGGTGCTAGGATCTCATCACTCCAGCATGGTTTGGGGCTTTGTTCTGTCCTCTGGGCTGCCACTGTACCTATTAAGACTCCCCCATGGATCTCTGATCTTTGGATGCCTCTCAGCCAGTGACCAACTGGGCCAGCCCAGCACCTATAGGGGAGGAGGTGTTGGGACCATTTGGTGGAGCTCACACCGATGAAGACTTACTTTCTCCACGGCCAAGGTGTCACCGAATCTGAGCTCTGTACAATGCAGATGTCCCCAACCAAGGATTCACACATGTTGCACCCTCTACTTGGAATATCACCACCCCCTCCATCTGGCCAGTTGAAGTAGGGTCTTTGCACATGATCAACTCCATCCCACTCATCCTTCAGTCTCATCTTCAATGTCCTTCAGGGAAGTCTTTCCCAGCTCACCGACTCCCCCAGACTAAGTTAGATTCCCCTGCACTTTTCTGGCATTTGTCATGTAACTGGACACATATATGTATAATCATGTGTTTAAGCACATGGCTTCTGCACTAGGCTCTGAGACCGATGAAGGCAGAGACCATGCCTGTTTTATTCACCACTCTATCATGAACGAATAAATAGAAGATGGTCTTCTGACATCTGCTTAAATCCTTCTAGGAATGAAGAACTCACTACCTCCTGAAAAAGCCCATCCATCTGTGCTCGGCTCTGACTTTGGAGAAGGTGACCCCAATTTCATTTTTCTAAGTTGCTCTAGTTTGTGCCATTGACCCATCCTTTCATCTGTGTGTATGAGGTAGCACCAGACACTACCAGGAGCCCCCAGGTGACCTGGAGAATGATCGAGAAGACACTCCCAATCTTCACCAAGCTCTTTGACTTTCTAGAAGCTCTTCACCTTCTGTTTTTACATGCAATCCCAACCCAACTCATCTGCAAAGATGATGATGCATCAAAACAAAGATAATAGCATGCAACTTAGGACAAAAGAAAAGCTCATTAGTTTTCAGGGAAATGCAAATGAAAACAAAAATGTGATCCTACTTCTTAGCCTCCCAATTTAAAAAGATTGATCACATCTAGTGCTGGTAAGGGTGTGAGGAAAGGGGCACTCACAAGCGGCACTCCTGGTTGTGGAACTGTAAATTATTGTAACCATTTTAGAAGGTAATCCAGCAGGATTTATTAAAGTTAAAGCTATGGAGTCCCTCTGACCCAAGAGCAATGCTGCTTCTGGGAACCTCTCCAACTGAAATAAAAGCACCCGTCCAGAAGATGTATGAGCAAGAGTGTTTATTGTAGAATTGTTTATAATAGAAAAACAAAACGGGAGACCTCACATTCTATGGACTACTACACAGCTGACACAAAGAACGAAGTCGATCTATATGCATTGACTTGCAAACAGACGTACAAAATATTGAGTGAGGAAAAAATAATATAGAAAATAGTGTGTATAATACGTTGCTGTTTTGTAAATAACAATACTAGCAATGATAAATAAATGAAGCCACATAGGTCTGACCACATCTGGAGGCAGGAGTGAGGCTGGGGTCTCAGCACATCAGCACCACAGTTGGCTTTGGGGTGCACGGTTGATGACTGGCCACAGAAAGTCCACTGGCTGCTGGCCGTGACCTGTGGGTAGGCCTCACCCACCTCTGCCTCCAGTCAAGGCAAATCCCATGTCGCCTGAGATTAAAGCTCACCTCCTCACAAGAGCCCTACAAAAAGGCATGGAGGTCTCCTCGCAGGACAGGCTGTGTTCCTGCTCTCCAGTCTGAGGGAGTTAGCCACCACGAAGGTCATTCCAGATTCCATGGACATGGCCCTTAGGCACCATCCTGGGTGAAAGCCGGCTGCAGCTGGAGAGAAGCAGTTCTTTTCCACAATACTACCTCAGTCAACTGCACACACATGCACAAAACACATCAATACTGTGAAAAATCTGAATGAGCCAGTCATTGGTCATAGGCAGATAAAATGAGGTGAATTGACAGGATTTCTCTAGCAAACTTTGCAAGAGCCTCAGGCCAGGATGAAAAGATTTGAAACTTAAAGAATTAACATGCAAATACAATTTCCAGCCTAATGGAGTGTAACTCACCTTAATGGCTTTGTGCAGAGGAATGTAGCAGCATTTCTGGATCCCTCCGCCCAGCCCGGAGCCTTTGTCACAACTCAAGGTAAAGATTTCCTGCCACTTGTGCCCCTAACAAAGCCCAGAGGTTCCCGGCCCTGCCTGGCTGACCCATGTCTGCAGAGAACTGTAGAGACAAGTCAGTGGCTTTGAAGTCTGAATTCAGAGTCCACCTAGTCTTCTAGTATTTAAATTTTTGAGTTCATTCTTAAAGCTCACAATTTAAAAAACAGACATATTATAAAAAAAGCTGTGGAAGGGACATCCCCAAACTGTTAACAGTTGTTTCCTCTGGGATACAGAATCAGAAGAGAAGGGACTTTACTTGTATTCTGCATGCTTCTGTGTCCATTGAATACTTATAATAAGCATGTATTACTTTTGTAATTTAAAAAATTATAGAAAGACTAGATGGTCTCTGGATACAATGATTTGGTTGTTTTTGTTTTACTGGATCTTGATGTTTAAAGGATCACAAACAGTGAAAACAGGGAGGGAACATAAAAGCTCATCTGGCCTCATTCCCTCAGAGTTCAAAAAGAGCCCAGGGATGGGAGAGTGGAGAGGAAGAGATATTTCTGATCAGTTCAAAGCAGGGTCCTGTCACAGCCAGGCCTGATGGTCCGGGTCTCCTGACGCCCAGACACCGCTCTTTCCCTCCGTGAACTGCAGGCTCCAGCTCTGGCTCTCACCGACCGCCCCCTCTGCACACTTAGGGGACGGGGAAGGGCCAATCTCAGCATGTATCATCCCTGAGGTGGAGATGGGTCAGAACCTGATCTGCATCTCAGCCACCTGCAGCTTCCAGCCACCACCCAGAACTCCTGCTATTGTCCAGACACACCCTGTCTTCCCTGGGACAGAGGTGATAATTACAGTGAGCTGGTTATTGTCACTCTCTCATCAGCTCTCCTCCAAGATACGGACAAGATGCGGAATGCAAGAGGAGACACCTCTCGGAACGGTTGGAGCTGGGTCTGCAGAGTGCCAGCCCCACCGTGACGTGGGTGGTGTTGTCAGCCTCAGCCCGCACCCCTCCTTGCTTTGCACCCAGCATTCCAGACATAGGACATGACTGATAGAACAAACACCCATCCTACGGTACTATCATAGTGCTTCTCAACTGGGATTTTAGAAAAGAATACAAGTGCCTGGGCTTGGGCACCTGCATTTTTTAAACCTCCTCAGGTAGCCCTGACGTTCACTCTATGAAGAGCCTCTTCTTCATTCTGCCTGTGCTGGAATCTTCCATCTGCCCGAACCAGCTGATTTTCCTCAAACTGTGACCCTTGAGCAGGGCCTTGCCTGCAATTGGCAACAGTGAGTTATATTCAAGTGGACATTTGTTGGATTAAATTGCTTCAAGGTGGCTGGCTTGGGGAGGTGTTTGGGGCCCTCGCTTCCTCTTGGCATCCTCCATAGTCTGGGGCAAGAAGACTCCCAGTCTGTGCTGGATGCAGAAGTAGGACATTGGTCTTGGCAGAAGGAGCAAACCATGCATTGATTCAGCTCAGTCAGTCAAACCAACAGTCAATTCCAATTGTGAACAGCTGACTCTGCAAAAGGATCGAAAGCAAGAGGTTCAAGCTGCTTGGCATTTCCTTGATAATGTCAAATTGGCCACATTCCAAAAGCCAGGCCACTCTGACCTGGCATCCCCACTCTTGTAGGCTTCCAGAATGGCACCTCCCTGGGAAACCTTTAGCCAAAGTTCACAGTGAATGGAAATTTGGCCACGGTTGACTTTTCAGCACCCTAGACAGCATCCAGCACCTGGGTACTGCTCAGGTGGTCTGTTGACATCTCAAGCTGCGTGGGGGAGGGCTCGGGCTTGAGCATCCTCCAGCAATGGGAGCTCAGCCTTCGGCTTCCCCAGCTGCACCCAGTGGGCCACCAAACCCAGACTCCAGAAACCAGGGCCAGCAATTGTGGAAGGAGAGTCCCTTAGAACCACTTTTGCTCTTGGACGCTCATTTAGACTGGGGCAATGTGTAGGCGAGGCCACGGTAATCAGAGCAGGCTCAGGACACCATCAGTCAATTCCCTCCAGACAGGATGGCCCCTCAGTATAGATCAGCACAAAGTCAATACAGACAGACTTATGCTATGCTGTCCCCACTGCCTGCAGACACAGATAGGAAGGAAGCTTCAAATCAACACATTTTCATATGACACTTATCTACTTTATTATCTCTTTAATGACAAAAATAATGTATGCTAAAATCAAACAATAACAAAGTATAGAAGGAAAAAGTGAATATCCCTCCCTGCCCCAGTAAAACCTCCCCAGCCACCGTCACCATCCCTCAGGGTGATTGTCAACAACTTGGTGTGTATCCCTTCGCATCTTTCTCTGTGCTCAGAAACAGAGCCACACATAAACGTACACACACACACGTGTTTCAGTTTTCTTTTCCTCTAAAAATGTAATCATGTACTTAGTAAGCTAAAATGTGTTTTTTAATGAATATCTTTCTAGATCAAAACACACAGATCTGAGTTGTTCTTTTTAACAATTGCTTATTATTCCATATGGATGAGCCAAATATTATTAAAACCTCCCCCTATTCATAGGTGTTTTATTCAGGGTTCTCCAGAGAAACAGAGCCAACAGGGTATCGATATAGAGAGAGAAAAAAATTATTGTAAGGAACGGGTTCATGCAATTGTGGAGGCTGACAAGTCCCAAATCTGGCAGGTTAGGCTGTCAGGCTGGAGACTCAAGGAAGAGTTGTAGTTCAAGTCTGAAAGTGGTCTGCTGGCAGAAGCCCCCCTTCTTCTGGGAAGGTCAGTCTTTTTCTATTAAGGCCTTCAACTGATTAGATGAGGCCCACCCACATTATGGAGGGTAATCAATCCATTTTACTCAAAGTCTGATTTAAATGTTAATCTCATCTAAAAAAAAACTTCATAGAAACATCTAGAATAATGTTTGACCAAATAGCTAGGTACCATAGCCTAGCCCAGCTGACACATAAAATTAACCAGCACAATAGGCATACATACATTTACTGAATCATTATTAAATGGCAAATTCTAGGCTGGCAGATTTTTGCCCACATAATTTTATTTAATCTGCACAATAATCCTGTGAGATACATAGAATGACCCTCTTTACACATGATAAACTGAGGCTCACAATTCAGAGTTGTCTAATTATGAGTCTTGAGTTCTGACTCCCTCTTACCAACTATGTGAGCTTGAGCCATTAAATTAACCTCTGCCCTCAGTGTTCCCCTCTGTAAAATGGGCTTAATAACAGCACCTACCTACAGGGTTGTTCTGGAGATTAAATGAAAATGCAGGTAAAGTGTCTGGAAGTACACAGTGCCTGGTAGATTAGAAATGGTCAGTGAAGACAGATATTATTTCTGCTATTGTTCTGGTGAAGGAGGCCTGGACCCCACTTGGACAAAGCACGGGAGCATTCACAAAGCACATGGACACAGCAGGTGCATAAACTATTTACAAACCACACCCGTCACCCGCAAGCTGGGAGGCTCCTAATTGAGAAGCAGCCTGTCCCGCCACCTGGCAGTGTGTTTCCGTTTTCTGGCCTGAGCTACAGTGTTGCCACACTTGGCGCTTGGCAGAGGAGAGCTGAGAAACATTAGCACCCTCTGAAGCCCACGTTCCAGACCCACTGGGGAGCCCACCTCGCCATCTGTCGTGGGCCCCGAACAGAGCAGGCGCCACACAGCTCCAGTGCAGGAGTTGAGAGATGGATGTAGAACGTGCTTCCCATGACCAAGGCCGAGGCCGCTGAGCTCCATGCTGGGCGTGCTCCCGGGGAACTCCTCGCGGCCAGGCCCCCAGGCCATTTCTGGGCAACAGGATAGAGTTTTCATGGCAGGTTCATCTGGTGGCCACTCTCCTGCTCTCCTCGTGCCTGGACTCGCCCCAGGGGCACAGGATGCTGAGAAACCACTACCCTCTGCTTCTATCTACTGCTTTCAAGTCACCTAGGGCTGGAGGACGAGGTGTGTGGAGTGGAAGCCTGGGACATCAAATCAGGCACACTGCTCTCTTGTCCCCACCCCACACACAGACCACCCCATTCAGACCTGAGAACTGGGGTCACGATGTGCTTCAAAGCATGGATTGCTGGGACCAGGAAAGGCACCAATTTCTCTCTTGGCTTCTGAGCTAGAGACACGGGCCGTGGGGCTTGAAAGTCGATGGACTCAGGCGCAGCTGACTTACCACCCACCCATCCTTGCCCTAGTCTGTGTGAAAAGGCTCCACGCTAAAGGGAGAGGAGAGCTGGAGGGAAAGAAGGAATCTGACAGAGTGCAGCTAAGTCTAGCTATGGCCCCTACCCCCAGGGCAGGAAGAGGGAATGAAAAGAAATAGGCGAGTTCCCTCTGAAATGGAGGGGGGCAGCGCTGGAGAAGAGGGGAGACTTATGTGCCATTTCCTGGCTACAGTTTTGGGGGTTGGAAACCAGCAGATATTTCCTGCAACCATTGGCCAGGGGAGGCGCAGACGAGAGGCCTGAGAGGGAGCCAGGGTCTCAGGGATGCAGAAGATGGGCCCAACCATCCCAGGGCCCCCAAGTCGGGGACTCAGAGAGTGGCTGAGAGTGCGGGACTCAGGGGTGTAATGCTGCCAGGCGGAGAAGTGTGGAGTCCTGAAGGAAAGGGCAGCCAACCGCCCAGGGCACCAGCCGTTCTGAGGGCACTGAGCACGGAGCCCAGGGCTGGCCTGACACCCACAGCCGTAGCACCCCCTGAAGCAGCCACGACAAAGGAGGACACACCCCGCCCTCCACTGTACGGCCGATCACATAAGCAGACCTGTCTCGTCTCTCCTTGGGGCCGGAAGCGGAGAAGGAAGACCGGAGTGGGGTAGGATTGAGTCAGCAATCCAAACATACCCTCAATGGATGGATAGGCTGAGAAAACTTGGACTAGAAGAGATGAAGCCACCTGCGCTTCATCCGCTGGGTGATTGGAGTCAGACAATAAACCCAGTTTTAGAAATCAAGAACATCACATTTTTCCCCCAACCAACTTTGTGAACCTTAAGCTCCCAAACCCTTTACCTACAGATGTCAATGATAAGGGTGTGACTCCTTGTCGTAGAAGATGTTTCTCTCTGGAGCATTGAGAGCAACACTTCAGCTGTGGCAAGGAAAGGCAGCAGCCAATTTTAGAATTGTCAGAAGGAAGACGGTGCTATCCTGGCGGGAATGTCTGTGTTGGAAGCAGTAGAACTGCCTGTGGGGAAAATCTTAGCTTGTATCATATCTTGTCATGGAAGGCTTTATTTCCCCCCAAACCTTCTGTTGTATCTTAGTCTGGGTTCCCCCAGAAGCAGATTCTGAGATAAAGGTTTGAAAGCAGGTGGTTTATTTGGAGGTGAGCATAGGAAGCTCTGTAGGGAGTGGGAACATGAGACGGAAGGGGAGGGAGCCAAGGCCAGGTGCCTTAACGAGCAGGTTACCACTACAGGTAGCTGCTCTGGAACATTCTCCCATCACCACCACGAGGGGTGAGAAAACTAGGTTATTTACGTTCTGTCATTGCCCAAGGGCTGCTCCTGGCGGCAGTAACTTCCAGACGCTGCAGCCTGGCCTGCACCTGGGCTGAACAGAGCATCACAAGCACTTGCGGTGGGACACTGGCCCATGCAGGAATGGTGAGTGCTGAGGGGCACATGCAGGACACGTGTCTGCTACACTGGGCATGCTTGTGTCTTGTCACATCACGTGTAGCAAGCCTTGTCTAATCTCCTAAATCATAAACTATATAGGATGATACGCCTAAACAATCTATGTACAAGTAATAGTCTTAAAATTGGGAAGGACATCGATGCCGTTTGGTCTGACATCCTACTCGATAAGCTGAACCATTGTTCCAAGCAAAATCATCTCTACTTGAATGATCCCAAGAGAGCAGGACCACCCCCTCCTAGGCCCACCTCTTTTGCTGTAGAAAGTCCAGACTGTGAGACAAGGTTACCTCATCTTCATTCAAAATGCCTCCTCCTGTAACTTACACCTATTAGCCCGGGTTCTGTCTTCTGGAGCCACACAGAAGAAAATGAAATACTTCATCATCTGTGGCAGGCAGAATAGTAACCCTCTAAAGACGTCCACAACCTAATCCCCAGAACCTGTGAGTGTTACCTTACATGGCAAAAGGGACTTTGCAGATGTGATTAAATTAAGGACCTTGAAATGGGAAGACGATTCTGGATTATTCGGGAATGCCCAATGTCGTCACCAGGGGAAGAGGGAAGCAGGAGAGGGAGGGATGTGAAGACAGAAGCAGAGGTCAGAGTAAAGATTGCTGCTTTGCAGATGGGAGAGGGCCAGGAGCCAACGGATGCCTCTAGAAGCTGGAAAAGACAAGGGACAGATTCTTCTCTAGAGCTTCCAGAAGCAATGCAGCTCTGCTGACACTTTGGTTTAGTCCAGTGACACTTCTGACCTCTGGAACTGTAAGGTATTTTTATGGTGTTATAAGCCACTAGGTTTGTGGTCGTTTGCCACAGCAGCAACAGGAAACTAATACACCAATTTCATGGCAGTCCTTGATGGGGGTGAAGACAATGACCACGGCCCCCACCTCCCAACTATTCTCCTTTCCAAATAAATTCCTGTTTTTTAGCCACCTCTCACAAGACATGATTTCCAGACTCTTGCTGTCCTTGTCATCCTGCTCTGAAAACTCTCTATGCCCCATGTCTAATATACCTCTTCATGTGGTGGCCCCAAGCAATGGATGTATGACTCCATGTGAGACCAACTCACACTCAGAAAGGACCAGGATCATGGTCTCCCTCGATCTGGATAATCTTCCTCTCCATTACATTCAAATTTTGACAGCCTTGTCATGCCAGCAACCAAAACCCTGCGTCCTCTTCATGTGAAATGTTTCAAGTCTGTGCTCCCTCAACCTATATGTATGCAGTCGAGTTTTAAGACCCATATGTAGGAGTTTACATGTCTCCTGCTCGCCCCTTAAACTTTTACTTTTCTTCCTTAATTTCAACCCACTGTCCCAACTCATCGAAGTCATCTTAGAATCTGACTTCCAGTGATAAGGGACTGAGCACACTCCCCTGCAGTGGCCCCATCATCTTCTGTATCCTTTCAGGTTCTCCCTCAGCCTGGTGGCTGGCAGTGATCCTTTTTCTTGATAGCCCCAAAGACAAGCACAGGTCCTTAGCATTTTAAGAGTTTTGCTAATTATCACTGAAGGAGTAACAGAGCAGTGAATATGAGAAAATTAAAATGGTACCAGAATCCTACAGAGTCCAGAGTGTGGCCTCTTGTCCACAGTTAAAGCCCTCTCTGAGATGATCACTAGATGCCCCATGGAATATCTCCTTGGCTTTAATTCCTAACGATAGGTTTAAGCCCTCCTCCCCTCTGATCCTCCCACACATACATCCCCTATAATGGGGAGCCCCCTTCCCTAAATGAAGGTGCCACCCTACAGAACGCCAGGTGCCTCCCTCCCTCTGGTGGGCGGTTTACATTTGAGGTCCCCAGATTGTGAGAGCCTTAGGTTACTAAGGCTCTGTTTAGCACAAAACTAATCCTCTCTGGAAATTTCTTCATGGACACCCATCCATGTTCCCTGCCAATAAGCAGAAACCTAGCATTATCCAATTTTCAGTTGTGATTGCCCTTGAGTCATTAATAAAAATGATGAATAAAACAGAACCACGGACAGAGAGCTGGAAGACACCTCCGCAGACCTTTTTGTGGCTTCACCCCGGTTTATTCTTGACCCTTCAACTCAGAATAAGCTCAGAATAAGCTCATCCTTCTCATATACAACTAGGTCTCATATAGACCCAGACAAAGACAGAATTCAGAACCAAATCTAGTATCCAGAATATATAAAGAACTCTTACAACTCAACGACAAAAAGATAACTCAATTTTTCAAATGGGCTAAGGAGATGTGGAGAAACTGGAACCCTCATACACTGCTAGCGGGAATGTAAAACAGTTCGGCCACTGTGGAAAACAGTCTCATGGTTCCTCAAAGAGTGAAACACAGAATTACCATATGACTTAGCAATTCCACTCCCAGGTATAAACCCAAAAGAACTGAAAACTGGTACTGAAACAAACACTGTACCCACATGTTCAAAGCACTGTTCTCAATAGCCAAAAGGTAGAAACAGCCCAAATGTCCATCAGTGGACAAATGGATAAACAAATTATGGTATATACACACAATAGAACATTATTAAGCCTTTAGAAAGAATGAATGATACAACTTGGATGAACCTCGAAAACATTATGCTAAGTGAAAGAAGCCAGGTTATATATCGTATGATTCCATTTCTATGAAACAGGTAAACCCATAGAGGTAGAAGGCAGATTAGTGGTTGCCAGGGGCAGTGGGGCAGGGAGGAGTGGGGAGCAACCACTTAATGGGTATAGGGTTTCCTTTTTGGGGTGAGGAAAATATTTTGGAACTAGACAGAGGTGGTGGTGGCACAACATTGTAAACTCATTAAATGCCACTGAATTGTTCACTTTAAAATGGTTAATTTTATGTGTTGTGACTTTTAACTCAATTTTTAAAAATCTCGTTTCCAATTTCAACCCAAGGATTTACCTTCATCTTCCCAAGACTGCATTCAAATGACCGAAGAAATAGAAAAACAACGGCTTGTCTTAGCTTCGGCTGCCATAACAAAAATATCATAGACTGGGTGGCTTATAAACCACAGAAATGCATTTCTCACAGTTCTGGAGGCTGGATGTCCAAGATCAAGGCTCCGGCAGATTCAGAGCTGGATGAGAACACACTTCCTGGTCCACTGTCAGCTTCTTTGTGTCCTCGCGTGGCAGAGAGTGGGAGGGCGCTCTCTGGGGTCTCTCGCAAGGGCACTGATCCCATTCATGAAGGCACTGCCCTCACGACCTTCCAAAGGCCCTGTCTCCAGATACCATTACACTGGGGGTTAGGTTTCAACAAATGAACTTGGGGGTGGTGGGGTGGCGGGGGGCAGAACATGAATATTCAGTCTGTAGCAGAGCCCTGCAACAGAGAGCAATGCCAGCAGTAGACAGAGAAATGGGAGAATATCTGGGAGCATGGCGCCTCCTCTTGGAATGGATGGAGGAAAAAGTGGTCAGTTAAGAAAAAAAGGCTCGTGATCCATACAAGAAAAAGATGGGCACATCTGAGAAGGAGGTGGGGAGTTTTCTCCACAGAGCCCAGGAAAATCTCTAAGCTCAAGGCAACAGGGGCCTGGAGCAGGAGGTGGCACCCTAGCTGGCAGGCCGGGGGAAGTACGTGGGTGAGCTGCAGGCAGAACTGGCCGTGATTGTTCCGACAAGTCGTGGATCTGGGTAAGTGGAGAAGGGACTTACTGAAACGCTGCTGGTGTGGCAATAAGACTAGAGAGAGGAGGGCCAACTGTAGGTCACCTCAACAAGCATGATTTTAAAAGTTAGAGCCCCCAAATCTTAGCCCAAGACCAGTAGCTCTAATTCACTAGATTTCAACTATTTTTATAGAACCCAAAGTAAGAAATACATTTATACATATATACATGTTTCATTAAAAAACTTATTCTTACTACTTGTGGTGCGTTCTGATATTTTCTATTCTGGTCTAGTCTGTTTCATTAAAAAGAAGATGCTGGCCACACCCACTAGCATGATTTCATGTAGCTTTTGTCTCCATGGTAACTCCACCACTATCCAGACACACACACCCCCACCATATCCCTAAGAGGCTGGAAGAAGGGGGTAGAGGCAGAGAAGAGTCAGAAAGAGGAAAATTCACAGGTTTCACAACCCTACCAGAGCCCCCAAGAATTCTCGGCATCCCTTGGTGGAGGATGCGTGCCAAGGACCTGGGGCTTTATGATGCATCTATTATAAGGGAGGTGCCTCTTGATCTGCTCCCAGCAGATATGTAATGAGCTTTGCACAAATCAAAAAGAAAAAATATAAATGCCACAATAGGAAGAAGGGCCAAAGGCATGAACTGGCAATTCACAAAAATGAAATATGTGCAACAAGGACACAGCTTACAGACTTGAGAAGGTTCCCCCATGCCCAGCTCTCTAGAACCACTTCTGCTGCAGGGGTGAGGGAGCTGGGGAGGAAAGGAAATAGCTTTTTAGAAGAATCTTCTCAAGTTATGAATTAGAGCCCCTTTAATGTTCTTGGAGAGACACAAGTAAAGCCTGATTCCTTTTTAATTACTTTGGGCTACTTGTCTGTGATTCCCTGATTAAGCTCCGCCATGCTGGGCCACGGGGCCTTGGCTTTCACACAGGTTACACAGAGGAAGAGATGTTTAACCTCCCTCAAGATCAAAGGAATGCAGAATAACACGACAGTGCGAAGTCATTGGCACCCGCCAGACTGGAAAAGATGATAACGCCAGTGTTGGCGGGGTTGTAAATGGCACCAGCTTTCCAAAGTGCGACCTGTTGCTATGTATCAAAATTTAAATTGCAGCTGCTCTCTGACTCAGCGGTTGCACACATACAGATGTATTGAAGGAAATAATTGGGAAAGTGTGTGCAGAAGGAGGAAAGCTGAACACAAGCTACACGGTCATCACTGTCATTTACCTACCGCTCAATGTGCACCAGACACCAACAGAGCATTTAAAGGCTTCATCTGAGTTAATCCCCATGTCAACTCTGTGGGATATACATTGTTATTTCCATTGTAGAGCTGGAGACGTTGAGGCCCAGGAAATTTGAGCAACGTGTCCAAAGTCACAGCAGAATTGCATGACAACAGGCTTGTTCCTTGGTTACAGAGTATGACCCTACAATGACCTATGACAGAGATGTTTAAAAGCATTCATTTATGCAACAAGGATTTATTGAGTTCCTGCTATGTACCAGGCACTGTTCTAGATGCTGAGGTCACAGAGGTGATTAAAACAGACAAAAGTCCTCGTCCTCAAGTTGCGTGCAGCTGTCTGCACTGACACGGGAAGATGGCTACAGTATTGTGATAAGTGGGAAAAACAGGTTCAATAGTAGCGCTGTTATGTGTAATGGGGTCTATTCATTCATTCAACTAATATTTACGAATAATCATTCAACCCAAATTGCCAGGCACTGGCTGAGCCCTTCGCTGGACTGTGAGACTCTGAGGGCCAGGAGCTGGCTCTTTCAGTCTCCTTGCTCACGGTCCAGCCCGAGGCAGATACAGAGCAGATGAATTAGAAATGTTTGTTGACGGAATGAGCGAACAAAAGAAAGTAGGACACAGAAAAGACACGTGGTGTTGGAAGAAGATGCTTGCTTTCTGCTCCAAATGGAAGTATCCTTTTAATTCTTATTACAAAAGTAATATTCTTGAAAGAAAAAAACGAAACAATTTAGAAGTATAGAAGGTGAAACTCCCCTCACACCACCACCAAATAATTCCATCCTTTAGGACGAATTCTTCATCCTTTCATGTCCAATTTTCCTGACGATCCTCCCCAAAAAGTCTCCTCATTGTTCTCTGTCACAGCACCCTATCCATTCACTTTATATACACTTATCAAATTGTAGAATTACTATATTTTTTTATCGGATTACTTGTTCACTGTCTGTATCACCCCACAAGAATATAATCTTCACACCTAAGCTAAAAAACAAAGAAAATGAGCTTCACTCCATATACTTAATGGGTGAGTATGAAGACTGAGAGAATTTCTCTTCAATTAAGGAGTGACAAAAGATAGTTCTAGTTCTCCTTCATTGTGTCTATCCCTCTCCCTCTCCCCAGCCTCCAAGTCTGCCCCTTAAAAGTTCTGGATCTTGGGGCCGGCTTGGTGGCACAGTGGTTAAGTTTGGGTACTCTGCCCTGGCAGCCTGGGGTTCACGGGTTCGGATCCTCGGTGCGGACCTACTCACCACTCATCAAGCCATGCTGGTGGTGTCCCACATACAAAAAATGGAGGAAGATGAGCACAGATGTTAGCTCAGGGATAATCTTCCTCAGCAAAAAGAAGGAGATTGACAGTGGATGTTAGTTCAGGGCCAATCTTCCTCACCAAAAAAAAAAGAAAGCTCTGGATCTTTCTTACCCTTCTGGTCCAGGAGACCCCATTTTTATAACTAAAGAGTCCATGGATCAGACATCCTGTTCCTACAATTCTAGGGGTGGTCAGAGAGCTAGCCAAAGGACTAATCAAAACCTGGGGTCTTTGCCCTGCACCATCCTTGTCTAGGACTGGGGTCCTGGTCCCCAGAGAGCCAGAGTTGCAGATACAGACAACTGTGATTCCCTAAGACACGGGGATATGTGTTTGCTAAAGATGTGAGAGAAAAAGCAATTAAAAAGGCATTAGTTGTGCTTTTGTGTCGACTTATGTTCTTAAAACTAATTATTTGTTCATTAAGGCTCCCAGCCTTCATCAAAGGTTTTGTCACATGGAAATAGCTGACGAGCTTGACTTGTGGGTATGAAATAAAAGGCTTAGCAGAGGCAAAATATGCTCCACAATTATAAACAGCCTTGGTTTCTGAGGTAATTGGGACCAACTTGCTTACTGAGACCTGTAAACTTCGGGATTAGAAATGAAAAATACATAATTCAAGGTTTGCTTATCAGCTCTTTGTGATGTGAAAATCAGCCAGAAGCTTTATCATCTTGACTTTTGCATGCATCTTCCTGAAACGCGTCCAATGTTAGACCTGTGACTGTTCTAGAAAGGTGGGATCAAAAATTGTAGATTAATCACAGCCGTTCATTTTCTCTCTCACCTCAGATCCCATTAAAAGGAAAGTAAAAGACTAATAAAAGGTATAAGTCCACATCGATAAAGACAACAGAAGGAGAGCCACCAGGAGACAAGAAATATAAATAAACTCTGGAAGCGGGAAAGTGAGTGGACACAGGATAACAGGTGAAGCAGTGTAGAGGAAACCACACCCACGACTACACATGGAAATGGGTGCAGACCAGGAAGCAACCTGCCCTCTAGAACCCTGTGGTCGGAACTCAGAAACTTCACAGATAAATGGAAAAGAGATAGGGAGCTGAAAACAGGGTGGTTGAGTTGATCATCCATATACAGGAAACCTGAACTCACTCTTGGACCACAATTTAGCAGGCAGGTCCATCTATCTGGGTAAAGTATTGGAGCATCAATCTCAAGGAAAATTGATAGCCCATTTATTAGTTATCTATTGCTGCATAACAAATTACCCCAACACTTAGCCACTTACAACAACAGATATATATTATCTTTCAGTTTCTGCAGGTTAGGAATTCAAGAGTAGCTCAGCTAGATGGTTCTGGCTCAAGGTCTCTCATAAGGTTGCAGTCAAGGTGATACCTGGGTCTGTAATCATCTGAGGACTTGACTGGGGCTGGAGGATCTGCTTGCAAGATGACTCCCTCACCTGGCTGTTGGCTGAAGGTCTCAGTTCCTCACCACCTGGGCCTCTCCAAGGACTGTCCCCATGGCAGGGCAGCTGCCTCCTCCCAACACAGAGAACAAAGAGGAAACTGAAATGCCTTTTATGACCTAACATTGGAAGTCACATACAGTCACTCTTGCCATATTCTGTTCATCAGAATCAAGTCACTAAGCCCAGCCCTCACTCAGGGAGAGTAGAATTAAGCTCCACCTCTGGAAGGTTGGCATGGCAAACAATTTGTAGACATATTGCAAAGCCACCGTACCCCAGCTAAGTAGTCATCCACATCTGGCATTTAGGGGTCTCCCAGCTCTTGATCAATATTTCTAAAGCAAATTCCACCATTATAGGCCCTCCTCATATTCATAGAGTACCTAAGCAACTGTATACAACCTATTCTAAATATAAATATAAATTGTCAACCAGAATACCAGATACTTAAGGAAAAAACTTGTAATGTAAAAGAGAAAGAATCAACAATATTAAAGAGAAAAACTGACCCCCAAAGGATTAGAAATAATTCAGGAAACAGAAGATAATTTTTAAAAAAACAACAACTCTAATTAGCATCTTTGGGGAGAATCCAGAAGATGTTGCATCCATTATAAGACAAAATGATTCTACAAAATTGAAACACCCAGAGAACAAGAGGGAACTCTTAGAAATTAAAGATATACGGCCAAAAGTATGCTGAAAATATGTAAAAGGACTGTTTAAAAAAGTCAAATCCAATAGCCCAGAAAATATAACAAAAAGAAAAGAGATAAAAAAGATGAGAGATAAAAATTAAGACATACTGAAGAAAAATAGGAAGTCCACAGATATTGGATAACTAACGGGACTCCCAGAAAATGGAGGGAAAAATATATTTTTAAGAAAATTAGGGAATTTTTCAGATCTAAAGGATATGAGTACCAGGATTGAAATCTTCATCAGGCGTTCAAACATAATCAATGAAAAAAAAAGAACAATCTGTAGAGAGTTCAATGGGAAATCTCAAAATGTCAAGCTAAAAAGAATGCCCTTTGACCTTCCAAAGCAGAAGTTGGCAAACTACAGCTCGTGCACCAAATCTGGCCCACGGTTTGTTGTTGTAAATAAAACTATATTGGAAGATAGCCATGCCCATTTGCTTATGTGTGGTCTACGGCTGCTTTCATGCTACAACAGCAGAACTGAGCAGTCGTAACAGAAACCATATGGCCCACAAAGTCTAAAATATTTACTATCTGATCCTTTATAGAAAAAATTTGCCAGCCTCTGTTCTGGAGACAAAGCTTCCAGAAAGAGAGAAAGAAAGAGACAAAAGTTTACCCACAAAAGAACAAAATCAACCTGGCATCAGAAATTTTTCATCAGAATCACTGGATGCCAGAAGACAATGGGAAACGCCATCAGGATGCTGAAGGGAAATAATTTTTATCCTAAAATTCTACAGTCAGCTGAAGTACCCATCAGATACCAGGAGGACATAAAGACATCTTCAGATGGTCAAGGATTCAGAAGATTTACCTCTCGTGCACCTTTTTGAGGGTGTGCTCTGGGCAAGTGAGGGAGTAAATCATGAAACAGGAAGAGGTCCGGGAGACAGCCCTTGGACGGCAGCCGTGCGGTATGCCTAGAAAGCATTCAGGAAGGACTGGAGAAAGAAGGTGGGAATACGGGGTGGGGGGAAGTGATGTGTTGGAGGGTGGGGGGTGGAAAATGCAAAGGCAGTTGGTATGGATCCATAAGGGGTCTTGACCCTACACTTGTCTGCTGCTGTGGGGACTTGAGACCACTGAGTTGGGGACTGATAATAAGTCCACTTCCCCAGGAGGGAGGACCCCTGATAGAGCCTGGAATGTTCTCTTACCAGGAAAGTTTGGTGGTCCAACCACCAAGGGGACTCACCTCATGACTAAAGTCCATTCCTTTCCACTAAGGGGACTAGATTAGGACTTGAAGTTTGCCAAGGACTGCGAAGCTCAGGGTGAAGACTTCTGCTTTCCTGGCAGAGGCCCCATCCAGAGACCCCCTGCCTGTGCTCTTGAAAGAAGAGGACGTATGAACTGTAGGGGAGCTGCTCGCCACCTCTTGCTGGCTTCTGGCTCCTGGGTTCTGTGAGAACAGCATTAGGAAAGGGAACTTGAAGACGCTCTGCAGAAGCCCCAGACTGCCCATCTTCTGGAACTCCTCTTCCCTCACTCCTCTGGCAGCCTCATCCTCCCCTAAGCCCACTCCTTCTAGAAACTCCACAATTCTCACCTCACTGTGCAGGACAAAGCAATTCTCTTTCTCTTGGTCTGGGAATGTCCAGTCATACCCTCAAGCCTATGTTTCCAAAACCTAAGACTTCATCAATATTTTTTAGCCAAAGTCTATTTACCCTAGAGAGAAATTTCACAACCAGCAAGAGTGGCTTTATGACAGTTGTTTTAAATAACTATTTTTTTTTCTCTTTACCAAATTTCCATTTTCCAGGCGAGGAAACTGAAGTCAGAGAGGTTCAGTCACATGCTCAGGGTCCTGAGGTTAAGACTGGACCCAGGAGTCAGAGCCAAGATTCGAACTGCCAAATGTCTGGCTCCAAAGCCTGGCTCCACGTTTTTATTTCTCCTCCTTTTTCTTTTCAAGGATGCGAGTCCGCCACTGGACTGTCCTTACCAAGTGCCACTCAAGGCCAATGCTTCCCAGTTTCTGTGTGTCTTGGTTCACAAGTCCCAGTTTCTGGTAGAGAGAATTTAACTGGCCAAGCTCAGGTCAGCTGTGCCCTCTTGGACCAACCAGCTCTGGCCAGGGGCAGCAGAGGCTGCCGGGAAACCACTGAGTCATGGGGGCAGCTGTGGAAGACAGACGACGTATGAGTTGGTTAGGCCACCCCAAGAAGGGCCTGCTACTGACGAGTAAAATTCCATTAGGCAGAATTGGTTGATTTCATGTCACCATGTACACTAACATCTGCAGTTGTATAGAATTGTCATAATTTCTCACCAGATGTACTCTGGTTCCCCACCCCGAGCAAGCCCCCCTCTGGCTCAAGAGCAGAAAATGGAAATGCATTTCCTCTCTCCCGGGCTCAGGCGTGGGGTGATTACTTGGCAAATAGCCCCGTCACATTCCGTCATTGCAGACATTTTTCTTACCCTGCAGGTCCTCTTCCCAAACGGACCCAGAGACGTTTCTCAAAATGTTCTGCTCAAACAAGCATGTGACAAAACAGCTTGTCAGTTTGTCTCTTTCGTGCTGAAATGAGACCATGATGTCAAAATCCAGTACTTTCTTCATTTAGAAACAATCTGATAATGGAGCGCTGGTAATCTTCCAGGGAAAATAAGATGCTTCTTGACTAACGAAGCTCCTGGTAACCCCAGGAAAAGGCATAATTATCTTCTTCAGAGTCAGTCCCTTGTGGACCCCCTAATTAATTGTAAAATGTAGTTGAGAGCTGTTCAAAAAGTCGGTTTACAAGGTTAATTACTGGTGTATTATGCGTAGCACAGTCATCAGGTTGGTAGGACGGTTTTGTTGGGCACATCTGATATGGTGACTGGCGGTGATTCCCAAGTCCCTCCTCTCTGTGAAGTGCCTGAGTTGAAAGAAATGACTGGAAAGTTCCTTCTACCTTTAGCAGGCTAGTTTTCGAGGTATACTGGCATTATCAAGGCAAGTCAGTCCTGTGATTGTATGGGCCCACGGCTTAAAATAACTAACTATACACTCTTACATGTGCACGTTCACACACAATCACACAGGCATGTGTGCACATCTACGAGTGTCTGTATGCATACATGTGTGTACTCACACACATATGCGTGCACATGCATCTCACACACACACGCACACACACATGAGCAGATGTTATGTAAAGGACATCAGCATCGAAGTCCAGAGAGCTGGTTCTGAGTCTCAGACCTCAGACCTTGGGCGTTTTCTTACTTGAAGGCAGAGCCACCCGGGGACATTCCGCATCCCCCTGCGTATTTACAGCCTCCTATTGGGTCAGGAGTATTAACACGGTTAGAGATCAGATCCTTCAACGTTCCTCTCTGTGGCAAAGATGCACGTACACATTTGGAGACTGTCTTGTCTTCATGCGTGGGGAATGCACGTGTGCACACATATGGATTGGTTCACAACTAATCGTCAGATGTTGCACCTTCAAAAATGCCAGGAACTGACGAGAACAGAAGATCACCAGACAGGATTCCAAAAGACAATCTTTCTTTTCCTTCCTTTCCTGACAGAGACCCTAGCAGCTCCGTGAGGAATGGGGGTTGCTATGGGGATGAGCTGTAACTAAATCAGGTGGATAAAGGAAAGAGTATTGCACCGTGGGAGCAGAGGGAAAAGTTTACTTCTTGGCTTGGGCTTGAAATATTAGGCCCACTTCCTAGTCCTTCCCAAGCCGGGAGATGTTGGCCTGATTGGTCAGAGCCCATGCTTCACTAGCGGGCAGGGCTCTGCACCTGAAGAGCAGGACAGCAGCCTCTGTGCTCTCCCTTCCCCTTCCTGCCTCGGATGGTGAGACACACAGCTGAATAACCACACCTCAGAGGGCGTGCAGTGAATCACGCGGGTATGGACAGGAGTCTGTGAGAAGAGCACAGGAGAGAAAGCCTTTGCCTCTGTCCTTGATGGTCCAGAAGGACTCACGGGGAGGAGACACTGGAGCCACACCTTAGAGGATGAGCCCCAGAAGAAGAGAAAGGTAGTTGCAGACAGACAAGAGCGGGAGCAGATGTGGAAGCGTTAAGACTGCTGAGTCATCCGACCGTGTTGGGCAGCGATGGGGCTGGGGCAGGACAAAGGGTAAGTGTCGAGGTGAGGAATTTGGACTTTATCCTCTAAGGAATCGGAGGTTTTCGAGCAGAGGAGTGACATAATTCGTCCTTTGGGGAGCTCAGACTGGTAGCAAGTGTGGGGAAAGTCTGGGGCACAGAGTTCTGTGTGGAGACTGAGGCGGCCATCAGAAGTGACGGTGTCCTGATCTAAGGCAGTAACAGCGAGGGTGGACAACAGGAGATGGTGCAGGGACAGCAAGGAATTAGGGATGCAGATGTTCCAGGGCTCGGAGAGTGACTGTTGGTGAAAGGAGAGGCAGAGCAAGGGGTTGAGGCGGCTCTGGGATTCGGCCACTGCGGCCTGGGTGGATGGTGGTGCATTTACAGGAGAGGCAGCTCAGATAAGAGTGTGCAAGTGCACACACATACACTCCTCAGCCAAAGGTTCTCAGATCCCCATTCTCTGGAGTTGTCTCCCTTTATTGACTTACCCAGTAACAGTAGTGACAATATTAAATGGGGTCACACATTATTTGTGAACAGCACTCTACATTTGATAAGAAATTTCGTACCTAAACAGCTCTATGAGGTAGGCTAATGGAGACTCGGAGAGGTGAGCCATTTGCCTAACATCACATAGCAAAAAAGGGAGAGACTTAACTCGCAGTCCAGCGCTCCTTCCGCAGTGCCCCAGTACAGCTGGAAAGAAACTTGGAGATCATCTCGTCCAGCCCTCTCATTACCCTTCTTTCTGACGTTTGTGTTGTAGTAAGGAAACTCCTTTTAATCGCTCTTTTTGCTGCCACCATCATATTTCTTTCCTCCAGAAAGGAGCACAGCAAGAGAGATTATTTTGACATATTTCCTGAAGACGCTGTTTCTAGACCGCTTGCCTGATAAAAATGATATATTTATTTGGAACCGCCAGGAGCTTGCTGAAATAAAGAATTTATCTGCATAGCTTTTGTTATTAAAGTGATTCTTCTTGTTTATTTCCTTCTAAGCTACTGATTCCATCTATAACACATGAGTTTCAGGTAATAGAAATTTTTCATGCAAGTAAATATTTTAATAACAACATTATGGTCTTGATTCGGAGTGTGATAGGCAATAATCTGGTGTAGTGAACGAGCGCTGTGCTGGGAGGGACCTGGGTTCTTGTTCCCTCTCTGCCATCTGTGACCTTGGACAAAACCCGGCCTGATCTGGGCTTCAGTTCCCTTATCTGTAAAGCATGGTGGCTGCCATGTGCCCTCCCTGACTCACAGGGGCCACTGTTAAGTCAGACGAGAGGACAGTTCTGAAGATTCTCTGGGGGAGGCTGGGGGCTTTACTACGCATGTGCAGGGTCAGCACGGGGTGTCAGCTAGCGTACAGACATCCTGCGGCAACAAAGAGAGTCAGCAGGGCAGTGGGTTAAATAAGATTGCTTGTTTCTCTCGCAAGGGCAGGTGGGAGTCTAAGGATAAATGGCCCACCCTCCAAGGTCATGCGGGGACCCAGGCTGGCCGGTGGGTGCTGCTGTCCTCAGCAGGGAGCTTCCACCTCTGCATCCAAGGTGTCTGCTGGCGCGGTTGTCCCTTCCTGACAAGCAAGAGGTGGCAAAAGGGAAGCCAGGTCAAGTGGTTTTGTCTTCAAGGTGATGACCTAGAAGTTGCTTCACAGCCCTGGAAAAAGAGAAGCTATGGCGAGGACAGTCTGAGGCCCACGGAGCGGAAGAAGGCTAAAGAGGCGGGACCTGGGAGGGTCACAGACTTGAGGACACACCTCACGTCAGACACGGTGCAGGATTTCACTGCTCTATCAGGCTGGCGGCCACTCCCTGGTCTTTCCCCAAACAGGGCTGCCTTCCCCTCCTTGACCCCCCTGAAGCCTGCTGACTCATACTGGGCTGAAGGCTACACCCTCCAGCCACGTGCATTGTCTGGACCAACGCCTGATGTCCCAAACAAGCTGACCCCTGGTCCAGACTAAGTCCTGAGCCCTGACCCCACTGGTGGTCTCCCCAGTATTCTCTATGAACCCAGGAGAGAACACGGCTGGTGGGTGGGGCACACGTCACATCCCCACTCCAGCCCCAGCGCCCAGCGCATGGCAGGGGCCAGAAGCCTCCCCAAGGCAAGAAGAAACTTCAAGTCTGAAGGGATCCCATGGGAGAGAGTTCACAGTGTGTCACACTAGCCGAGACAAAGGCCCTCCCACCAGGCTGCGCCTTCAACAGAGAGGAAACCGCCAGAAGAACCTCCAGAACGCTCTTCACCATTTGCGCACTACTCTACATACATTAACGCTCTTGTGAATTCACATCAGTTCATTCATAATTATTTGTCAAAACCACTTTTTCCCTCATTATTTCCTGCTGAGAGTGTGAAATTACACAAATTTATGTTGTAGCTATCACAGAATCCAACGGCATCACAAAGGAAGAGAAAAAAACCCCTACTTATTAGGAAATGTTTAGTTCAACTCTCTAGGAGGCAATTTATGAGATTAAGTTTTTGAAATCACGTAGAGACCTTGGTCTTGTGACATCCCACACCAGAGTGGCACAATCTGCTGTTTTACTACAGAGGACCTGGTACTGACAGACATATTAACTTCTATTAAAATGTATTTACCAAGAAGGCGCCTGGCTAACTGATTCTGGCCAGAACCAGGGACTGGAGCCCAGGTTTCTGTTGCCTGGGGGACTTGAGTTCTTGGTGTATGATAAAAATAATATGTATGGGGTACGTGCAGTTCTAGGTGACAGGTGTTGTCCTCAGCAACGTACAGACAAGCAAGCATCATTCCTCACCTGGATGGTGGCCATTCTTTCCGACCTGCTCCCCCACATCTACGTTGGCCCCATCCCACCCCTCTCATCTTTCGTGGTGCACCCAGAGTGATCCTTCAAAACCCAGACCTGATCTTCTCCTCCCCTCCCACCTCAGGGCCTTTGCACAAGCTCTTTTCTCTGCCTGGAATCCTCTTTCTACCCCTCTTCACCTTCCTATTCACCCTTCACTTCAAGCCCTATTGCACTCAGAGCAAAAACCAAAGTCCCACAGTGGCCTAAGGGTAGAGTGACCGTACACTGTATCATCCTAACAGGGACACTCTTGAGGGCAACATGGGGTGCTATTAAAAATCATGAGAGACCAAACACCACTATCTTGGGCAGACCAGGGCATGGTCGCCCTCTCTATAAGGCCATCATGACCTGATGCTCTTCCACCTCCCTGACCTCATTGCCTACCACTTGCTCCCTCAGTTGTTTGGCTCAATTCCTCTGGCCTCCTTACTGTTCCTCATACACGCCAGGCCCATGCCCACTGGAAGGCTTTGTGCTGGTTCTTCCCACTGGCTTCTCCCAGAAGTCAGTGGAACAAACTCCTTCACCCCCTTCAAGTCACTGCTCAAATGTCACTTTCTCAAAGAGGTACACCCTGACTGTCTTGATGATGACCTCCATCATCTACTTCTTGCCCAAACCCGTAGAAGACAGAGCTGGGTCATAATGACATTACACGTGTCATCAAACTCATTTCCCAGAAGTCTGAAACACTAGCATGCTCACCAGATTGACACATTTATTCACTGATGTCTCCTCTGTGCTAGACACGCGACATTGGAGGGCAGCTCTGTAGCCCCCAGAGAAGACCCCAGACCAAATGACTCACCACAGAATTCTTCATCTGTGCTTGCATAGCCCCCAGCTCTGCTGTCTGTCCCCACCATGCTGGGTGAGCCTGGCTAATGAGAGATGCTCTGAGCCACAGGGATGTCACTTCAAATATCTGCCTCCACAGGTGACAACCTGGGCAACTCAGCCAGGTAGCAAGAGGAGCCAGGCAGTCCCAAGGGGATGGAGAGTCCTCCAGCTTGGGCGAATCCCTGCAGTCCTCCACGCCCAGATGACTTGACTTCATTGTAGTAATCAGAATTCTTTCTATTGCAAGCACCAGAAACCCAACTCAAACCAGCATGAACCAAAAAAGCAAGGCTGGGGAAGGAATCTAATGACCCATGTGACTGGAAGTTCCAGGAGTTCAACTGGTTGTAGGCGTGGCTGAACCCAAGGCCTCCAGCATTGTTGCAAGATACTGTTTCACTCTGTGCTCATTGAATTCTCAGTGCCAGCTCTAGTCTTATGTCTTCCTCAAGGCTAGACATACCAGCAAAAGGAGAGAACCTCTTTGTCGAGAGTTTCAGCAAACATCCCAGAGAGGGCTCTCATTTTCCCAGCTTGGGTCACAGGTCCATGTCTGAACCATTCCTTGAGGTCCAGGGCATGGAATACTCTGATTGGCCAGCTTGGGTCACATGCTCAGTCCCAGAGCCCAGGTGATAGAGTCACCAAAACATATGGTTACCCAAAGCAATGTTGAGCAGTCAAAAACGTATGCATGTGTTCACCACACTAATGCAATAGGAGGGTGCTGTGTTTCACTATCTGGGGACATCAGCCCTACCGAGATCTGAAGTGGATATTTAAGACTTGACTTTGCCACTGTTTCTATGTAACTGTGGACGTTTTCCTTCACAGAGCCTTAGATTTCTCAAATGTGTCAGGAGGATAACGAGTCCCGCCAGACCCCAGACGAACAGTGAGGATGAAACGAGATCACGGTGGGACTGTTCTCCACGAGAGAGGGACCAGGTGTCCATCACTGGGAGCAGAAGGGAGCAGGGTTTTACATCTTTCTGAATCACATCTCTAAGCTCCAGTTGGATCTGTGCAGGAGTATGGGTTTCTTTTCCACCTGTCACTCAAAGAAAAAAAACCACTTCACTGCCCACTTACTTGGTGTTCAGATGCTGCCTCCCTCCCACCACATCATAGCGGAGAGGCACCTTCTCCGAGCCCAGAGGAGACAAGATTCATCACTCCCATACAGAGTTCACACCATGCAGCCATGACCTGAACAACACATCCACAATTAGCTAATGTGTATCATTTTCAGCAGAAAATGAAGCATGAAATATGCAAAAATAATGAGCCCTTCACTGAAATTCCACTAGCTGCTACGGGGTAACCAATTTGAATAGCAGTTGCAATTCCCAAGGAGGAAACCCATTAATAAGGACAATGTTGAAATCATTATGTATGGTCCCCAGAACTCACTCCATAATTAATTTGGTCGATAAACATGGTATTAATCCTCCCACAGTGTGTAACTTAAATGAGGCTTTTATTGAAATATTGGGTCCAGTTTCAGACTTTGCAGCTAAAGTGAGTGGAGACCTTGACAATGACAGGGAGGCCGACACAAGAGCCAAGTTGAATGACAAGACACAGAGGAAAGAGCCTGCTTCTGGGGGCCCAGAGAAGACACCCATGTCACCGGACTCTCAATATAACAAGAGCTCAGATGGCCTGTGCCAAGTGCGTGCCAGGCTTCCAAATGGCTCTCCTTAGAGGTCACAGTGCTAATTCCTGATCTTCCCAAACCCATCTGTGGGCAAGTGGTGGCAATGGCCCCTGTGCTTTCAGAGCCCACTCGGTCTTTTCCTCTTAGCCCGCCAGGGACCTCCTTTAGACGATAGAGGAGGGAGACTGAAAGCATCAGGCTTTGGTGTCACACTCAGGTCCAAATCTAGCCTTCGTCACTTACCGGCTCTTCGACCTTCGGTTTATGGAGGTCCCTTTCTGAGTCTATAAATAAAAAAAGTACCTACCTTTCAGGGTTTTTATGAAGAATAAGTAACATAGTGTGTTAAGGTGTTAAGTACTCAGTCATGTGTCTAGTTCAGAATAAGAGCCCACTAAGTGGGACTATAGTTATCTGTTTCTTTCGTCAAGACTGGACCTCCCAGTTCTCAGAGACATGCCTCCTCTGCAGGTAACAGCTACTCTGCACAGAAGTCAGTTTCTTCCGCACTCCTCAGCATCGAGGCCGGGGTTTGCTCCTGGTACCGGGGGGGCCTGGATCCCCGGAATCATGAAGCCTCCTGAGACACTGTACCCCTTGCATTCAGGTTACACTTAAAGATCCATCTTAGGAGACGTTACCCATGTGTTCACTAGTGTCGAAGATGAGTGATGGGTACATAGGGGTTCATTGTGCCATTCTCTCTAGTTTTGTATATGCTTTCATTGGTATGGTTTTTTTAAAGACCTATCTAAAATGGGTTGAATGGGGTTTCTAAATCCCACAGCGAGGAGCAACGTTGTCGGGCTCCCAAATTGGCACTCCTCTTGCCCTTCCACTGGGGAGGCCGCTCATCCTCTGGTTTAAGCCACCAGGACTTTCTTGGTGAAGCCTGGACCCCCACTGTGACTGCCAATAAGATAAAAGGTAAGCATACTCTAGGAGACCCCAACACCTTCGTTTTTTAAGAGCACTGAGGAACATGAGTAATCCAAGCAGAGCGCCTTGACAGAAAGAAACAAATTATTAACTGTGACAGCTGAAAAGTAATGAGATTCTAATTGATACATTTCCTAATGGTTCCTTGCCCCAGATCATATGAGGAGTAAGTGGGATAATTAGGAAGAGAACTCGGGTTTTCTGCTTCTAAACCTGGCACTTTTTCTGCTATATCCATGCAGTCCTTATACCCATCATCGTAAGAAAAACAAGAGCAGCTAACATTTATTAGTGTTTTCTCTCTGCCGTGACCTCCGCTAAGCTTTCTAACGCACTATCTCATTTAAATAAATAAATAATACTTTTAAGGAAGCTATTATTATTATCCCCATTTTATAAATGAGGAAATTTAGGCTTAGAGTCATTCAGTAACTTGCCTGAGGACAGACAGCCTGGGAACGGTAGGGCTGGGAGTCAACCCGGATCTCTCCCATACACTTCTGCAAGCGCCTGATTGCTGCGTAAGATTCTGTAGTTTAACAATTTCTATCCTCAGGCATTTGGGTTCTTCCCAATTTTTTTCACTCTCACAAACGATGCTGCATTGGACATCCTTGCACAGGATTTTGCCTTCATATCTGTCTTACCGTGTTCAAATACGAAAGCACTTTAAGGTCAGGGATTTTCACCCATTTTGTTTGCTTCTGCATCTCTAGTGCCTAGAACAGAGACTGGCACAAAGTAGGCTCCATAAATATTTGTTGAGGGGATGGATGAATGGATAGATGGATGGATGGAAGGATGGAAGGATGGATGGATGGATGGATGGATGGATGGATGGGTGGGTGGACGGATGGATGGACGGATGGATGAATAGATGGATGGATGGAAGAATGGATGGATGAATAGATTGATGGATGGATGAATAGATGGATGGATGGAAGAATGGATGGATGAATAGATTGATGGATGGATGAATAGATGGATAGGTTGATGGATGGATGGATGGGTGGATGGTTGGTTGGTTGGTGGATGGATGGATGGACGGACAGATGGACAGGTGAATGGATAAGTGTGGGATTACTTCTCTAGCATAGATACCCAGAAGTATCCAGCTCTCACTCCCAGTGACCACACGATTTAGGACAGTGGTTCTCAACTTTGGCTGAATATTAGACTCTCCTAGAGACCTTTTAAAAATACTGATGCCCGAATCCCACCTACAGAT
Organism: Tapirus indicus; assembly: GCA_031878705.1. NCBI lineage: Eukaryota > Metazoa > Chordata > Mammalia > Perissodactyla > Tapiridae > Tapirus > Tapirus indicus. The sequence continues at coordinate 12,952,636 of CM062932.1, forward strand.
ATTCAGATTTACTTGGCCTGGGGTGTGGCATGAACGTTGAAACATTTAAAAGCTCCCCAGGTAATTTGAATGGTGAAGAACCACTAGTTTGGGCAAAGTCTAAGGACAACCCTCATTAGAATTGCAGAGGGCACTTGTTAAAAATGCCAACTATTGTGTCCCACTCCCCAGACCTAAGGAATCTGTATCTCTGGAGGCAGACACCAGAGATCTGCCTTTTTAGTAAGCACTCCCAGTGGTTCTGACGCATAGTAAAGTTAGGAGAACACCAATCTGTGTAAATAAGGGAAGAGAGATTAATTTTGACAGGGAGTAAATCAATCTGAGCTTTCATTCATAACTCAAGTGTCCAAGAAATATCATATTGCTTTATTTTCTTTAAATCTAATTAAATCCCACTTCATGACCACCCCCCCACCACCACCACCACTGTAGCAGAAATGTCATGGGTCATTTCTGGGGCCACCCTCCCAGGATCTAAAGGTCTCTTTGCTTGCAGTGGGACTGCCAACCTCCGCCCCCTTCCAGGCTGGGGAGCTCACTCCCCTTCTCCCCTCAGGGACAGCACCCTGACACCACAAAAGACAGAGAGAAGAGCTGGCTTCTGCTTTGAGTCTCCTTTGAGTTCTAAATCCAAGAAATCAAACAGCCTGGCTGCCTTCTTGGAATGAAAAGAGGGAAAATCTTAGTGATCTCACCTACAGGCTTGGCATTTTCCAGGCCACCCAGGCAGTGTGAATTCAGGCTTCCAACCCAAGAAGAGCCAACTTGTGTTAACTAATGCCCAGGGAAGTTTTTTTCCTCCTCCGCTTAGTACCAAATTTCAAGTTAGGCAATTTTCCTTACAGTGAGGACCGGGGTTTATTTTTGGTTCCCTTGTGATGAGAATGAGGGTTCCCTAATAGACTTCCCACCCGGCTCTGGTCTTTACCTCCTTTTCCATATCAAAGTTCAGGTTCACTCAGTTCAGCAAATGCTTTTAGGGCAAAAATCCAAAGGACAGAAGGGGTGCCTGCCTTCGCTGAGTTTTTCACCTTGGTGTTTCTTTCTTTCCAGTTTATTAGTACATTTAAGGGAAAAAATTGTATTTTATCCAGCACTGTTTTGCGGGGTGGGGTGAGGTGGTCAGGTATTTAGTATTTGGTGTGCCTTACTGGAGAAGCACAAGTCTGAGTTGTATAATTTCTACCTATTGGAATTTGTGGAGATTTCCATCATGGCCTAATACACGTCAATTTTTTTGAATGTTTAATGTTCCATGCATGCTTGAAAATAATGTGTATTATCTGTTGACTAAAACTTTATATATATATATGTGCACACATATACATATATGCACAATTATATATAATCAGCTAATAATTAAATCTATATGCCTACTTGTTTTTTATCTCCTTGGTCTGTTGATTTCAGAGATAAAGAGCTTGACGCTGATTACAGATGTATCAACTTTTTCCTGTATTCTCTGAAACCCACCAGTTTCTGCTCACTGTATTTGGAAGCCACAGCATTAGGTAACTGAAGGTTCGGGATTGCTATGTCTTCTTCAGCAGATTGTACCTTCTGCCGATACCAGCCATCCCTCTTTATCCCTTTAACACTTTTTATCTTGAATTATACGTTATCTAATGTCAAGAGAGAAGCATCTGCTTGTTTGTTGTTGTTGGTATTTGCCCAGCATCTCTCTTCACGTCTCTTTGTTTTCCACATCCCTGTGTCATTTTTGTTCCGGATCTGCTTCTTGAAAATAACATAGAGCTAAATTTTTAAACCTAACCTGAGATTTCTCTCAGTAGGTCTATTAAGTCACTCACAGTTACTTTGTAACTGTATGGACTGGTTCTTGACCTTCTATTTTGTCATTTCTATTTACTTTGCTTTTTTCTTCCTTCATCCACATCCCACTTCCTACATGTTATTAAATGGACTAAGTATTTTTATCATCTTGTCCCTCTCTGATATATAATATTTCCCTTTCTAATATTCTTTTTCTATTCCTCCAGAGAATACCCTTAAACACTCCACGTCCGTTTTTAAACTTACATTATCTATCAACGTCTAGAAGGAATCAGTCTCTAGATCTTCCCCGTGAATGGAACAAAACTCTGAGTACCTTCCCTGGCTTCCTTCCACCTCTTCCCTGTCTCTTCCCACATTTATGTCCTCTGAGATTTCCATTCTAGATTGCCACTATTTTTAACAATCAGAAATTCTGTATCTTTAACACCTTACTAGTATTTCACAGATCATTGCATCTTGCATCCCAACGTCTTCTTCTATTGATCTTTCATTTCTCTATTAATTTTTTCAATTGGATGATGAGAAGCAAGTTTTCCAGATCCTTCCCTATCTGACAATACCTTTACTCTACCCTCTAGGGCATTTTAGGCAAGGTATGTAATTCTAGCTTTAAATTATTTTCCCTTAAAGCTTGGAATACATGGCTCCTTGCATTCTTGAATCAGTGTTGCTCATACTTGTTATTTCATAGAGAATCTGTTTCTCTTGTCATCTTTTGCTCTTTCCGAAAACTTTTATGATATCTTTCTTTATCTCCGGTGTCATGAAATTTTTCTATGATTGTCTTGGATTTCATGCACTTTTTATTCAATATACTTGGCCCTTTGGCATCTTTCAATAATAACAATAATAATTATAATGTTAATAGCTGGCATTGCGATTTACCACATGATCAGCCTAGTAACACTTTCCACAACCCCATGCTAGATGCTATCATTATATCCATTTTACAGAAGAGGAAATTGAGCCACACACACACACAAAATCTTTCTTCAGCCCTGGAAACTAATTTTCTTTTATTTCTTTTAGAATTTTCTCCATTCCTTTCTCTCTGCCATCTCCCCTGTGTCAGGTATTGGGACTTGGAGGTCAACCTCCAAGTCTGATCCTTTGTCCTCAGACACTGAGTTTTGGGAGATTTCCTCAGCTGACTGTTGAGCTCACTGATCCGCACTGTAGTTGTGCCCCTTCTTTGTCTGAGCCCATCTATCGAGGGCCTGCCTCTCAAGTCCAAACAACCACACCATCACTCCCCACCTGGAGACAGGTGGTCAAGAGTGGGGCCAAGCCGCCTGCCCACGCCACACCCAATATCATGCTGATAGTTGCCCCCTGGCTCTCCCCTGGCCCGTGCCAGCCCTTTTTGAGTTTGCACACCCCTAGACTCGGCTCTCCCAAATTTTTTTGCAGCAGTGTTTTCTGTTAATTCTATTCCATTTGTTTTCCATCTCCTAAAGATTTTTTTAAATAACGTCTGGTCCACCAAGGGCATGCTTCTTGTTTTCCAATGCTATTATGAATGGTTTATACCTTTTCTAGCACATCTAGGGATTTGGAGCAAAAAGATAAACAGGTGCTTGGTCCACCATTTGACCCAATCTCCTCTGGGATGCAGAGACTCTGGTCACCTTGAGAAATGAGGACTCACTGAGGAACACACGTAGCAATGAGGTAGACAGGCGTCTCTGACTTGTGGCCAGGCCTCTCAGGGATAATGGGCATCATGCCTGGCTGCATCCCAAAGGGCCTGAAAAGCTCTTTAAGAACTGAAAGGCCATTCAGGAATCAAGATCCTCTAACCCTCTCAGGTCAACCCTTCAGCTGCAGAAGTTGGAGGATGACAGCTCTGATGCTACCCCATTAACTCTCTCTACTTCTGTTCCTCCTTCCATCCAATGGACCCTTCTGCATCTTGAATCTAAATTTCTGAGAGAAAGATCTGATTGATCCAGTTTGTCACTATTATTCTCGTTGTTACAACACCTCAGTGGCTACGACCAGCCCATGGACTGACCACCCTGAGATCAGATGCCCATCCAGATCCAACCAGTTTAGGCCTCTAGGGTGGGAGCCACGTGGTCCGCATGTGGAATTCCTTGATGTGGACTGGTTGAGGCAGGCACTCTGAGACCCCTCCTGTCCACAGCAATCCCTAAGGATCATCCCAGATCTAAATGTTTGGGGCCAGTGGGAGTGTTTTCATGCTTATTAATAAACCCAACTCACCTTTGTACAAACCACCCAGCTGGAAAGAAGAAATACTCCTGATTCCCATTAGATCCACATTCCCCCAAGAAATCAGCATGCCTGCAACCCCAGGCAGTGAGTTCCACAGTGAGAATTCAGACAATGTAAGGGAAGATTTAGGGTCAGAAATACCAGAGGAAGCACCCCAGGAAGGATGTTATAATACTTCTGAAAATACACACAAATGGGGTGGCTCCCTGGTTTATAATGGTACCCCTTTCTTTGAAAATTACCCCAATACATGGTGGTGAGGTCCCCTTGGCCCTGAGAGTCCCCTGCTCTTCAATTGGCCACAGATGATTGACTGATAGAGGAGTGAGCACCTGACCCAAGCTGGGCTAATCAAATCCGCTCTTCTCTCCTGGGGATTTGAAACTTAAAAGAAAACCCTTAAGTGATACAGGCTCCACCCCATAGCAGAAATCACATGGCTCAGACTCTGTTGTAACAGATAATTGATCTCCTTGGTCCATGCCCCTCACCACTTACTAAGCCATGACCCTGGCACATACTGACCTTGACCCCAGCACCAGACTAAGCCTCATTTCTGGGTGTACATTGAACTTTGACCCTGGCCATAGGACTAAGCCCTGACCCGGTCATAGATTGGTCTATGCCATGATCACAGCTGAACTCTGACCCCAGCAACGTACCAAGCCCTGACCCCCTCTGGTCATCTCAGGAACACACACTATTGTCACAAGTGGCCCTGGTGTGAGGGTAGATGGTTTCCCTCCACATGAGCGGGAGCACATCTTGTTTTCTGTGACAGCAGCCAGCTCAGGCGCTTCTCCCCATGTACCGAGGCTGGCTCGTCCTTGGAACTTTGGCTTCACACCTGGGTCCGGACCCTGCCAGTGGAATTTCATCCTGGAGCACATCCTTTTGCTGTGGGACACGATGCCCAGAACAGCTGCCACATTCTGTTCTTTGACCTGAAGGAATCTGGCATGAGTAGGCACAGCTCCGACTTTGCACAGAAATCTAAGCAGATGCCCCTGGCCAGAATCTCCTGAAGAAAGACCTGACGGTTACTGGTCAGCTGGAAGCCCCTCAGAGTTGTCCTCAGCACCCTCTTTCACATACCAACGTGTGATCAAGATCTGCGGATTCAGGCTCCCAAGTGTCTCCCACGAACTCCTTCTCTCCACCCCACTCCCTCTCCCTCCATGCAAGCGTGCACCAACAGCCTCCTCCCTTGCTGGGATTCCTACCTCTGGTCTCATCACTCCCACCACTGATCCACCACTCTATGGCAACCAGAGTGAACTCTCAGAAGATCAGATACAATCACATCCTTCCCGCTTACAACTCATCCACGGCTTCCCACGCCCCCAGATAAGTCCGACCTCCTGAGCCTGGCCTTCCAGGCCCTACACGATCTGACCTAGAAGCCCCCATAGCACCAGGCTTCACCTACGGAGGAAGAGAATTTCTTTCTCATCCAGACCTTTTCTCCCCAAGTTCTCGTGGGCCTCCCTTCAAACCCTTCTGGGGGGAAACTGTGGCTGTATTTCTATAGAGCCTGTCATTGCATACAGTGGAGAGTAGGGGGATTATAATTATATATTGCAAATTGAAGCTGTTATTAATCAAAGCATCCCTGGAAATACCACAAATGTAACGTGGCATCTCAGAGCTCCCCTCCCGCTGGCTCCGACGCACATCCAAAAGGAAGCTGACCTTTTCCGCAGCCGAATTATAAATGTCAGAATTGCGTGGCACCATCCTTCAATTACTGTCACCTTGAAAGGAGAGAACGCTGGAGGCCTCACACTTAAGTATTTTCAATCACAGATATATTTCAAACACTCCATCTCCTTGAGAGAGGAGTGCTGGCTTCTGACAAACTGGTGCAGCCCCCACTGTGGTCTCTGCGCCACGGGCGATGACCCAGAAAGTCAGCAACTTAAAAGACGATGCGGGGATTGATCAGAACTACTCATCTGATCTCCTCCTATTCAGACTAACTAAAGATTTAATTTTTCTTCAATTGCTATTTCCAGAAGCACCACAGGACACAGATGCCTCCATTGCATAGCTCCTAAATACAGATAATTGTAGATTGCTTTTCCTTTACTAAATCATGTTTTTATTCTTCAGCTTTAAATAAGAAAAAAAAAAACTTTCTCCTGGTCATATTTCTATTCTTCATTCGAATTCTCCGTTCAGCAAGAAAGCAGAAAGGATTGAGCCCAATAAACGGAAAAAAGCAATTCCACATTCTAGTCTGTGGTGGTATTTATAGTACGAACTATCGAGTTAGCATCTTCGCGTGTTACGATATAATTTCTTCCTCTGTCTCCTGTAACCTATATTTACGGTAGGGATTTTTTTCCCTTCTGCACTAAATTAACAAGGTATATTATTGGATTTTAGTTATTGCAAAACATAGGCAATCAATATCATTTTCTGTTTCTCCTTTTAACAGAACATCCTGGGTCTGATCTGAGCTGGGAAGTCTGGCCCCATCACAAAGAGGAGAGTTATGAATTCAACGGGCCTCACCAGGGAGCTTTGCTTCACTGTGGCCACTCGCTGCAGCCAGATACACTCTGTCTGCTTCCAGGTTCAATGGCGCCAGAACCCTGTGGTCGCTGGGATGGTCAGAGCGAAGGGCAGCCTGATCCCTGAGCCTCACCAGCTGGTGGTTGGCCTACATACTGGTCCGTTACACTCAGACACATGGCAGAACTTGTCCCCTCCTTGGGAGCCCAGTGTCTCTGATTCTTCACCCCCACTCCAGAAAGTGGGGCACAAGGGTAGCTGGGAATGAGGATGTAGGGGGAGCAGTCACTGATCCTAAACCAACATTTCAAATTGATGTGGCAGTTGTCCAGGGTGCAGTGAAAAGACTCTAAAGGAAACAGTGCAGAAACAAGACCACGAGACATGCTCAGAAGGTGAGTAGAGGGTAGGGTGACCAACCATCCCGGTTTACTTAGGACTAAGGAATTTCCCAGGACATGGGGCTCTCAATGTCAAAACAAGGACAGTCTCAGTGGAACCAGGATGGTTGGTCACCCTAGAAGATGGTGAAGTCTTTCTCACGTGCTCCTCCCCAGTCCCGGCTGCAGATACTAGAACCCAGCCATGCCTTTGAGTGGGGATCCAGGAGAATGCCCAGGAGCTATTGATGAGAATATCAGCAATGCCTCTGGGGAGATAAGCTTTGTATTATTGGTGGGACGCTCACATTGCCCCAAGAGGGGGCATGGGATGGGATCATTGGACACACCTTGCTGATAAAGGTTTCACTACAGCCCCTCCCTCCAAACTCAGCTTGGGAGCCAGGCCAGGGTCAGTCTCAGAGACCAGCAAAGCCAGGATTCAGCAGGCCAGGCTGGTCCTTGTGTCTTCTTCTGGGGGCTGGCCCCAAATTGTGGCCCTGGCTGTAACTGGAGGCCCCTTTCACTCCCGGCCCGACTCCATATGGCTCTGGATCCTCCCACCCCCCACCTCTCATCCCCCACCCCCACTGTTACCAATGAGCAGCAGTAAACCTCCCTCCCCCTACTCACCCCTGCGTCACTCCGGCTCCTCATCTCCCCATCTCAGGAAACAGCAGCTCCATTCTACCAGTCACGCAACCCCAAACCTGGAGCCACCCTGACTCCTCTCTTCCTCTCCTTCCTCACGTCCACGCTACAAGCAAATCCTGTTGGTTCTGCCTCGAAAACCTACCAAGAATCCAACCACGTCTAAACACCTCCACGACTACCACCCTGGTCCAGGGCACCTCTCCCCTGGCCCTTTGAAGCTACTGTGAGTCTTCTCAAGTACGTCTGATTGTTTCACTCTTTCACTCTTCAGCTCAAAAGCCCTTCAGAAGCTCCTCTCTCTTACAGTAGAAGACAGGGTTCTCCCAGGACCAAAGAGCCCAATCGCCTCTCTGGGCTCATCTCCCTCACTCCCTTGGTTTCAGACCAGCTGGCCTCCTCATTTCTCAAACACGCTGCACACCTGTCTAAGGACCTCTGCAGGTGCTCTCCCCTCTGCCTGGAATGGTCTCGCAGACACCCACATGACCAGCTCCCTCACCACCCCGGGCCTTGCCTGACCAGCTGTTTTACACTGCACGTGCCCCCCGAGCATTCCTCACCTACCCCCCCCCCCCGCTTTATTTATCTTCAAAGTGTCCATCACCATCACCGTCTAACATACGGAATATGGTTTCTCTCCTCCCACTAGAATGTAAACTCAACTAGGGTGGGGGTTACTTCAAACTTTTTTCTTTTCATGTTTATTTCACTTCTGTTTTCATTTTTCCTAACATTTTATTATGAAAATTTTCAAACATGAGGAAAGTTGAAAAAATTGCAAACGAGCACTCACATCCCCACCCCCTAGATTCTACAATTGTTAACATGTTGTGCCATTTGCTTTATCACATATCTACGAGTATCCCTCTCTCTATCCATCCGTCAAGACATCTTATTTCGAACTAAGTTGCAGACATCAGTATCTTTCACCCCTAAACGCTTCAGTCAGAATGCACATCAGCAACCAGAGTTCAGTATTTATGAAAAACTCTTTTGTATTTTTTGCCGGTAAAATTTACATAGAGTGGAATGCATAAATCCTAGGGGGACCATTCAACAAGTGTTGAGAAACACGTAGACCTGTATATGTATAAGACCCAAACCTTTACTAAGACACAGAAAACAACCTTCCCTCAGAAAGTTCCCCCAGGACCCTTCTTTGTGAATCTCCAGAGAGCAGGGGGTTGATCAGTTTTGTTCACCCATGGTGGTTCCCTAGCCCTTAGAAAGGTGACTGGCACATAAACATTTGTGGGATGAATAAATGAAGGATCGTTTGTGGGTATGAGAGTCATAGGAAGTGAACTTTTGTTCCCTAAAAGCAGATATAGAATTAAAAGTTAGTTTCATATGAGTTTAAGGACAATTCCTGAGAGACTAACCAGCTCTGTGTACAGAAACCAAACAAGACTTCATCTCTCGACAGTCCTGCTGGGAGGGGACAGATGCCTTCCAAGGACCTCTGTGACTATGTGCCCAGCAGCAGCTCAGGGTCCACAGGCCAGCCCGTTCCACTGGGGTCACAAGTGTGGGGTTGCAAATGATTGACCCAACAGGCAGCGGCAGAGCCAAGAGGGCATCTTGGGAGGGGGGTTACCACTCCCCGTGATGACTAGCAGCCCTCCCATCCACCACAAAGAGAAACGATAATCATTTTCGTCTTTTTCGAGATGGATGACTGATATTTTCTCAATCTTATTCGAAGTCTGAACAGCAACATATTTGAGAAATTGTTTTATTTATCTCAATTAGATACTAACCTTTTTAAGTGTGCCTGTTCTGCAAATAAAGCTTTAAGACGAGTCCCAGCACCACTTCCTACCAGATTGCCATTCCTAAATCCTTCCCGTGTAAAGTTGGGAGGCACCAGAGATAGCAGTGGACAAGACGTGACTATGCAGCAAACATTCCCCGTACACACGCGCGCACACACACACACACTCACACGCATGTTGCTGCAGTAGAAGAGGGCATTTACTGTGACAAACAGGAAAGGGCAGCGTCACATGTCTGTGGATTCAGTGGGAAAGCTGGAGCAGGACAGAGTCCCGTCTGTCACTGCTAAAATCCAGATTAGAGAAACACAGACCCAGAACGGGAACATGAAGGCTGAGGCGGCGCAGACAGCTACCCGCCAGGAAAGTGAAGAGAGGTCGTTCGGGGGTAAAATGGGAGGCAAGGGCTTTACAGAGGGGAGGGATTGGGAGGCAGAGACGTGCCTGGGGGCAGAGGTGCCGAGATGGGGAGGCGTGAGAGCAGAGTTGCCCAGCCACAGAAATCCAGCTGATGCAAGCTGTGCCTGGAGCCTGAAGCAATCACCGACTTGCTAAGAATTTCAGTTGAATTCAACTCGATGAATATTTACTGGGCATTTACTCTGTGCCAGCACTGGGAGCAGCCCACCAAGATACCTGTGACTGTTTCCAGCCTCCAACAGCTCCTGGTGGAGAACATAAGGTGCAGTGAGGCAGGGCTCTGATGCACCGGTACACAGGGGTGCCTCTCGCCAGTTCTAGAAAGTGGCCTTCCCAGGGCAGCCTGGAGTGGAGCACAGGGAGGAAGATTAGCAAACACAGTGGCGCCTGGGTGCCTGAGAAGGCCCCGAGGAGCCCCCTTTCTCAGGAAGACGTTCTCCTAATTCCTTGTTGACAATGGGCTGGTCATCATGAGAGCTCGTGGTGTATTACTATATGCGGATGACGATGCTGACTGTCGAGTAAACTGTTTCTCAGTATGGATTTAGGGTTTCAGTCAACTTCAAATAACCCTTTGGCCAAAGGTGATCTCCAGTTGACGTCGGGCAGAGTGGGCCCATTAGACAGCAGCAATCCCAGGCTGGGACTGGGAGCAAGCAGAACATATCAGAATTCATAGGAGGGAGGAGAGGGGGTTAGAGGTAGCAAATTGTGATTGTAATGGGTGTCCTAAGAGACCTCCCTCTTTGAAGCCCCTGCAGGAGGTGGGGTGTCTCCAGCACCTGAGGCCAGTGGAGTAAGAAGTTCTTCTGCCCGTGTTCCTCGGTGTGCTCCCAGAAACAAGCGGAGTCGGGGAAAGCCGGTCAGGGGTCGCAATCACTTTGTGCCTCTTCTCTCCATCTCCACTGCCACCCCCTTGGCCCAAGGCCTTGTCTCCTCTCTCAGACAGTCACCTCATCTCTTAACTCTGCTCCTGCAGTCCTCTCCCCACGCTCCCTCCAGAGGGATGGAACTGGCAGCTGATCAAGTACGGTCAGCCCTGGCTTGGAAACCTGTGAGGCTGTCTTGACTGCTGGAGACACCCCCAAGTCCCCTGCCCGGCTTTCACTGTCCTCCATGGCACATGCCAACCTCTGTTTCAAGTTTTATCTCCCACTATGCCCTTCCATACCCTGTCCTCTCTCTTCTGGGCCAGCCACCAGCCACTACCTTCTCAGGATTCCTTGTGGCCACCCTGTCTGGACTCTCCCCTCCCATCTCCACCACCCAGATCCTGCCCACCCCTCAGAGGCCACCTTCTCTTAAAAGCCTGCCTAGATTCTACCCTTCCCCGAGCTGGAGTAATCTCCCTCCCTCTCGCAGAGTACCTCTCATGTTTTCATCTTGTACTACAGTGATCTGTACAGGATTTATCTTTCTCATTGGACTCCTTTACGTTTTCCACACTCAACACTTCCTTACCGGGACTTGGTATGTAAATACTTGTTGATTAAATAAACCTTTTTTTTTTTTTGGCTGTGATGCTACTGGTGCAGATAAACTCTCTTGGGATTTACCTTCCCTGGGGAGCACCCACTGCACACTGGGTGAAGGCCCCAGGGGCGAGTGAGGACAGCACGCGGGAGTCTAGCAGGACAGGCTGCCCCTCCTGGCAGCGTGCTCTTCCCAGCTGTCCTCAAGGGTGAGAGCGTGACTCCGACGGGAGGCGCATGGTCCTGGTTGCAGGCAGGCCTGGACAGAGCTGGAATTCCCAGCCCCACTGACCTGCCCCGCACCCAACCCAACCTCCCATATTCTACACCTCACGTGTCCTTCAAGGCCAGCTCCTCTCCCAGCTCCCCCCATCCGTGCCTCCCTGACCTCTCCTTCTCAGGCCACGGGTGACACTCCTGTGTGAGCATCCCAGATCACATGCGTGTGGTTTATCGTTCTGTTGGCACAGTGGTTCCATGCGTGGGTCTGGTTTTCTCCGTTAGATCTGTAAAGCAAGGATCTGCCTGTTTCTTAGTGTTCTTTACTCCCTCCTGAGCACTTGAGGGGGATGTGTGTGGGTGTGTGTTGTGGGCAAGGCATAAAAATACAGCTTTCCAGCTTTTAGGGACCAAATTCAATTTTGTTAATTATGGCAGGCTCAGAAGAAAAAAACAGAGATGTGTGTGCTCTGTAGATGGTACACTTGGGCCCAGGCAAGGCCAAAGTCACCGTTTCCATGGTGGTTATAGCAGAGGAGAGCGGAGAAAGCCCCTGCAGGCCCACCAGGCTCCGAGAACCCGCCCCGCCCGTCAGCCCTGCTCACCGGGGCGTGGTGATTGAGGTTTGGTAAAACGACATCCCATTAAATTAATGTTGTTAATATGAATTGTATTGATTTTGTGGTTTGCCATTCTATAATTTGTCCATTTGTTTTGCTTTTATAGTCATATGAGAGCCATAAGCGGAGGAATTTTACTCCAGCTTTCATGTTCGTGCATACTTAAGTAACATTATGATAGAAATTACATGAGTCAACAGAAGTGGGGGAGAGTTTGTGGAAAATATTTTTATTTTGAAAGGGGATTTAAGCATTGCTGGGGTTTAAGAATATTCTACTCAATGTATCTCAACCCCTCCCAACCCCAAATGGTTCTGCACGTGAAATCTGTGCGAGATTTTCTCAGGAGGCATCTCTGTCCCCACTGCAATTCAGAGACTGCAGAGGGACATGTGGTGGGTTGAGGGGCGGGGGTGTTACTCCCAATCCTCCAACCAGAAACATCTTCTTCCCAGTGGCAAATGCACGGGACACAGCCATCAGAGCTGGACGCCTGAGAGGAAGAAACACTGTGAGGCCGTCAGCGTGGGTCCATCCTTCCGGGAAAACACAAGATGTGGAAGATCTCAGGACAGCCCCTTCACGCAGAGAAGCCGCCCCTAAGTGATGGACCCTGGAGGGTGCCCACTTTTCTCGCCATGCCTGAGGGTTACCAGAACAACCACGCCAAGGAGATGGTTTTCTCTTTCCTTTTCCCCCACAAGAAGACACAGAGACACTGTGTGAAGTTATTAAAGCTCTTAACAGAGCAGCCACTTCATAAGCAAACACCCCACAACCGATTTATCTTTCACTTCGCTGGATTTTATATTCTAATTGGCCTGTAGGGCGGAGTGTCAGGCCAATAGGAGAATCACAACAAACGCATCACTGAGGCAGTCGGAAACACGGCTGTAACCTGCAAGCCCAGGAAGTCAGGGAATTAGCCATAAGTGCCCGAGAATTTATTTCCCGCACCGCCCTCTGCAGCCTCATCCCTGGCTTCTCCAGCTCACCCCTACAGCCCAGCTCAGTCTCTAGTTCTCTGTGAGGCCTCTGTGTCGCTACCCTTTCTGCTTAGAACTTTCCCCACCTGCTGTGGGCTGGCTGAATCCTGCTTGTCCTCCCACACTCACATGAGATGTTGCCTCCTCCAGGAAGCCTTCCCTGACCTACGCCAAGATGGGAACTAGTGTCCCTCCTCCGTGGCCCACAGCAGCCCGTGTGTGCCCCTACTCAGTAGTCACCACACAAAGGTGCCCTGTGGTTGGAATGTCTGTCTCCCCACTAGATTGCAAGCTCCTTGGAGGCAGGGCCTCGGGCCCTTTACATTCCCAGGGCCTAGCAAAATGTTGGGGATATACAAGTACTCACTTTGTACTTTTGAATGGGTGGATGAATGAAGTTTCAGAGGAAACACTCTATTGCTAGAGAAGGAGAACCACAGTGACCCTACGGTGGCAGCTGTCACCTCCCGCCCTCCAAACTGTTGGGTGCTCTCAGCTTTCTGTTGTGGGTATTTTTTTTTTTTTTTTGCAGGGAAAGATTCACCCTGAGCTAACAACTGTTGCCAATCTTCCCCTTTTTTTATTTTGTCCTCCCCAAAGCCCCAGTGCATGGTTGTATATCCTAGTTGTAAGTCCTTCTAGTTCTTCTATGTGAGCTGCCGCCACAGCATGGCAACTGACAGGCGGGTGGTGTGGTTCTGCAATCAGGAAACGAACCCGGGCCCCCAAAGTGGTGAGAGTGCCAAACTTTAATTGCTAGGCCATCAGGGCTGGCTCTCTGCTGTGGGTTGCAGCTCCTCATTCCTTCAGGCAACAGACACTAAAACAGACTCACTCTCCCAGCCTGCCAGGCCTCCTGTCACAAAGCCCAGATCCACCCCACTGGCCCATTCCAGGAGCCAGAACAAACCACTAAGCCCCACCTCCACCACATAGGCCCTCAATGGGTCTGGATGGCAGGTGCGGGGGGAGGTGTACCCAGGCCCAGCGCCACCAAGTTTGTAAAGGTGGGCTTCTTGGTTCCTTCTGGCCATTTGCACCCCAGCTTCTCAGGAATGGGGCCTGAACATGGTTTTGCCTGTTCCAGCTCTGCCAGAACCCCCCCTGAGAGCCTGGCAGACTTGTAGACAGCTACCAGGACCACCAGGCCTCGCTGTCCCCAAGTCCACATCACCCTCCCCAGTCCACCTACCATCTCCTGCACATGGAATCTTGTCTGGCGAGAAAAGAATTCCCTCATCCTTCTGCTATTGGGCCTTAGCAGGCTATCTGAACCCCAAAGATCAATCCTTAAGGCTGTCGGTCAGTGAAACCCACTCTACCCAAGGGGCAGGTGGAGGCCAGGTCAGGGCCTCGCTGGCTAGCCCTCTCCTCCCTGTTGTTTTTCTGTGTGTGCACAGCCCTGCCTCCCAGGTCCCAATCTATGACAGTGTAGATAACCTGCAACTCAAACTATAAAAGTTGGTTTCTCTCTGCCTCTAACATTCTACTAGAAAATGAACCATAATTTGAAACACACAGGAAAATATAATCTTTCCTTTGTAGCACTCAAGCTCCTTCATTTTCAAAGAAGGCCAACGGCTGGCGGATTGGAATTTGGTTTTTACCAATTATACATTTTGCCTCAAAAGCTGCCTAGAGTACAAAAAAGAAGTGAGGCCACTCACACTCTGAAGATGAATCATCTTCAAAGCTGGCATCAGAGTCCCCATGTTCACAAGCCCCAGTCTGAGACAAACACTCTAGTCATTAATGGGAGCGCATATGACAGGCTAGAGTTACGACTAGCGTTTTTTCGCTGCAGTAAAGAATGTCCTCTATTAATGACAACAGCTGTCGGTTTAATAACCCCAGAAAAGATCATTAAATTCCTTCACATTTCCCAGAAACAGATGGAAGAATTGCAGAAAGGTTCAAGCATATGGGGAAACATATTGGATTGCTGCAGCTTCAAAGAGTGGCCAGAAATCCGATACACTAGTGGACTGCTCTACACAGTATTGCCTGTAGGTCCCCACCGGGAGCAGCTGTGCTCCATGGCTTGTGGGGGGCATGGAAACATGGCAAGGAATAGTGTTGAGACAGGCAAGTCCTTGGCATGCTAGGCTGGACTGGAAAGACGGCTGCCTGAGTTGGGACATTCTTGTGAAGGCTAAGAGGGTGGCTAGTGTCAGCAGCCCTTGGCCCCACTTTGCAGCCTCAGCAATTGCTGGAGGGTCCATCCCTTGGCAGAGTGTGACACACACTCTCCTTCCCATGCACGCTCCTTCTGATCACTACACACTTACTCCAATGTACATAGACGTCAGCAAAGCCAGCCCATTGCCCTTGCAAGTGAACTCCTGACACTTTGCATCAACAAACTTATTCTGCTGAGGGAACTGCCCACATTGGAGCCCATGAGCCTGACCTTGAGTCCTTTCCCTGAGTTCAGGGTCAGAGGTACCTGTGTACCTTTTGTGCATCCAGGTGCAGGAGGGCATTTCAGGCCCTGAGTCAGGTGTTCTAATGATTCAGATCTGACTCTGTCTACTTTGAGGGAGGGAGCAGTAGCCACATAGGAAAAGTGGAGTTATCAAAAAATCGTCTCCCCCCAAAAAAGGCCACAGGACCTAATGGTTTTACTGGTGAATTCTTTCGCACTTCAGGAAGTGTTAATTTCCGTGCTCTATAAACTGTTCCCATGTGTAGACAAACATAGAAAGCTAAGCTATTCATTCTATGGAGGAAGCACAGTCTTGATATCACTTAACATAGCATAAAAAGAAAGAAAAAACTAAAGACTGATCTCACCTAAAAATGTAGATATAAATTCCTGTGTAAATAGTGGCAAGACAAATTTAAAATTACATTGATGAATAAATAGGGATTAACCAGATTTACAAGAATGGTTCGATGTTACAAAATTAATTAATATAGAACACATGTATAATATTGTTGGATGGAAATATTAAATATTGAAAAGATTTCTATTTCTATTCTATTCTATTTGTATCCTTCTCAGATTTATTTATTGCTGTTATGGGTTAACTGTGTCCTGCCAAAAAAAATAAGGTGAAGTCCTAACCCCCAGTACCTCAGAATGTAACCTTATTTGGAAACAGGGGTGTTGCAGATGTGATTAGTTGAGATGAGGTCATACTGGAGTAGGGTGGGCCCCTAATCCAATATGACTGGCGTGCTCGTGAGGGGATGGCCTTGTGATGACAGAGACGCAGGGAGAAAGCCACATGATGATGGAAGCAGAGATGGGCATGATGCAGCTGCAAGCCAAGGACACCGAAGTCAGCAGCAAACCACCAGAAGCTAGGAATAGGCAAAGAAGAATTCCCTTACAGTTTCTAGAGGGAGCATGGTCCTGCTGACACCTTAATCTCAGACTTCTAGCATCCAGAACTGCGGACTGTGCATTTCTGTTGTCTTAAACCACTCAGTTTGTGGTACTTTGTTATGGCAACCCTGGGAAACTAATGCCATTGGTTTAAATCAGGAGTCAGCAAACAAGAGCTCGCAGGCCAATCCAGCCCACAGCCTGTTTTTCTACAGCCCTTGAATTAAGAATGACTTGTGTATTTCACATTTGTGAAAGAAAAAAAGGAAAGAAAGAGGAGGAGGAGAAAAGACAGATGATATGTGGCCCGCAATGCCTAAAATATTTAGAATTTGGCCCAGTACAAAAAAAAAATTGCCAACCCCTGGTTTAATACAACCTTAATAAAAAATCCCAATAGATAAACTTCAGCTTATCTGGAAGAAGACATAGGTGAAATTTTTTTAGCTAAGAAAACTTAGCTAAGGGTAAAAGAAGAGTAAGGAGAGATTGCACTCTGAAACATTTAAGTATATAAATTATAAATTCTACAATAACTGAAAAAGGGAAAATACTGGCATAGATATCAATAAAATAGGATGTCACCCTTAAATGGGCCTAGTTTATAATAAGGGATTAAATATGCTACAGAAAGTATCAGAAGCTTATAGGAATACATGCAATTTTTTAAATATTGGGGGAAATTGGAATATGGGGAAAAAATTATTAGATCATCACATTACACTATTTATCAAAATAAGTTCTAGACTAATTTTAAAAATTAAAAGTAAAAAAAAAGAAACTCAAAAAATCTGGAAGAGAATATTCATAAATATTTAACTGCTGAATAGGGAAGAATTTTCTAAGCATAAAGCAATGGAAAAAACAGTAACGGAAAAGAGCTATAAATTATGACAACATTTCCAAACTTCTGTACCTCAAAAGAATCAGGAACAGAACTGAAAAGCAAATGACAGGCTGAGAAAAAAATTTGGCGTAATTATGACAGAGGAAGGATTAATAACTTTCATATATAAAGATCAATAAGAAAAACATGAACACCCTAATAGAAAAATGGGCAACAGACAGGCCCCAACAATTCACAGGACATATAATTGGCTAAAGAACACATGAGAAATAGTCAATTTCCCTGGTAATTTAAAAAAAAAAAAGCACATTTTAAAATGAGATCCCATGTTTAATCTAACAAGTTGGCAAAATTTAAAAGGGCCTGAATACTCTGTGTTGGGTAGACTCCAATTAAGGACTTTTTTACACTAATAGTGGAAGTATATTAAAACAACCTTTCTGGACTGCAGTTTTGCAAAATAGTCTGTTTTGCCACAGCACATGCTTCTGTAACGAGAACGAGGTCATAGGCAATTGGCAGAAAAGGTCAGATGTCAATAGAACACAGAGGTCACATTGGTTCATAAGCAATTCTTCCCAGAAGGTTATGTTTTAAGCCACCAAGTACCAGCAGCTGAGCCCCAAAGACACTCCCAGCTGAGCACAGGAGGCCTAGTGGGGTGCAGTTCACGCTGCCCGCTCACCTGGGCTCTTCCTCTGGGCTGGGTTTGGCCGCTTGTTCTGCCTTGAAAGTGCTGATTCCGTGGTCACGCACCATCTTTATGCATTTTGCCCTTGTCCCCATAGCCCAACGTCTCATCTCCCATTCTTCCTCACACCCCTTTCCAGCAAGCCTGTTTTAGAAGTAACGCAACTGTTACTCCATTTATTAGAAACTTAATTAATTTTTAAACAGCATTTTTATTAGGATTGTTATTTTTTGGTAGTGTTGTGGTGACAACATAACATAAATTTTGCGTGATCTGCCTTAAATGTGTTTTTCCCGTAAGTCATGCCATTTTTAGTGCACGATTTTGCAGAACACAATATTTTTTGGCATTTTATATGACACATATATACATATATATATATATATCAATTATTGTAGAACAGCTCTTTAGGATTATCAAGAACCTCAAAAAAATAAACAGCAACTCCACTTGCAGCAATTTATACAAAGGAAAAAATCAGAGATACACGTGAAAATGTATGCACAAGTGTGTTCATCAAGACGCTATTTATAAAACTAAAAAATTGGAAAACATCCAAATGCATAGCACCTGATATTCCATCCATACAGTGGAATGTATGAGCCATTAGAAATAATCTTTTCAAAGGATGCTTGGAGCAATAGAATTTTTCATAGTAGATCATTAAGTGGGAAAAAAAGCAGTCTACAAAATAATGCCACACAGTATCATCCAAATTTTATAATATAAATTATTAAATTATGTATTTATTGTTTGTATGTGGTAAATATATAAATACGTACTGCAAAATATAAATAATCGTTATAAATAATAGTAGACAGGATTGGGAGTAAACATTGATTCCCTCCTTGTGCTTTTCTGCATTTTCTAAGTTGTCTATAATGAACATATATTATTTTTATAACTAAAAGAAAAAGGAGCATTATTTTTTAAGTAAATAAAAATTTAATGGACATTTTGAGATAAAAGAAGGTGACAAGGAAAGGACAGAGGGACGGGAAGAGAAGAGGCGAGGAGGCTAGGGGGAGAATGAGGCCCCGTGAAGTTTGAATCCTGGTTCCATTGCTGAAGAGATGGAGACCAGAGACCAGCAGGAGGAGTCTCCCCCGGCCTGTGGAAATCCTCAGTTACTGCACACTCTGTGCTTACACTCCTGAGCCGGCAACGCCTGATTTTCTGTACAGCCCCCTTCCATTTTGCCCCAGGCCACTGGATGGGCCCTCTGACCCCATACCTGCTCTCTTCCCAGGTTCCTGTAAATTCGTTAGGCTAAGCCCTCAACCCCTCAAAGCCTATCCTAGCCTAGCTGCAGGCCGAGAGCCAAGATTGCCCCCATCTACCTCATTCCCCAGAATCCAGGTGATCAGGGCCTGGCCCCCATCAGTCACTGCCCACCCAAACCTGCATTTCTGCTGCCCACCTGCCTGCAGGAATGAGTTCTGCTCTGTAATTCAGAGGAGGGACCGATGGTCCCGGCCCTGGCGGGGTCAGTGCAGACCTAAAGAGTGGTACAAAACCACTGACTGGAGTCACCAACCTGAAATGTCTCTGGCCTGAGGGATGCTCAGTGGTCATTCAGGTGGACCTTGTCCACTACGTCCAGGTGGGAAAATGAGATTGGGATCAGGGGCACCCTGCTCCCACACCCAGGTGTTGGTGCTGCAACGCCCCTCCCATCCACCCAAGGAGGGAAAGGAAAGAGGAATCCTGAATCAACAGAGACAAAGTTGATGGTGGTTTTAATAAGAAATTAACTTGAGTTTATAAAGAATAACATGATGGCTTGTTTCCAACAACAGTGAAGATCCGATTCCCCTGAAGGACCCTCCTGAGTGAAACTACTAAACGGTTAGATAAAATTTGTTGTTAATCTGTTTAGATGCATTACTGAGCGGCACAAACACAAGAAATCTGCAAAGCCCTAAAACAAAGTGGAATCAGAAGTCTGGAAAGAGAATGAGTGCTAAAGTCTGCTTTCTCCCCGAGGGTTTCAGCTAAACCCTGAAGACTTTGAAGTTCTTCGCTGAAGACTACAGGAGGTTTGGGGGACAGGGGATAGAACTTGACCATGGCCCAAGGCAGGAGGTCTGATGTGAAATCCCGACTTAAAGCTGAGATCCAAAAGAGCTGCACACTTGAAAAGTGAATACGAAATAAACCGCATCTCCACAAAGAGACGGCGAGGAAACCCCTCCATCTTGACCTTGGCATTGCTTGAAGGGGAACCTGCCTGTAAACACAAGCCAGCTCTCATACAACTTTGAGATCCCAAATTACGCGACCTGTGATGTCCACGAAACCTCAGGGAGTGCTTCCAGGCCCTGCAGAAGCAAATAGAAATCCTCTCTGGAGCAACTTAACCTCAAGTGAGGCCTCAAGAATCCTCCCAAATAAATGCTGACAAGCAGTGGTGGTCAGTGTGGACAGGACCCCTGCCTCGTGGGGCTCACGTTCCATCAGGGCACCCAGATGATGAATCAACACGCAGAGGGGTACATAAAAGAACTGGAGAGTGTAGTAATTGCCAAGAAGGCACTAAGTGTGACAGAGAAAAATGTGATCTAATTAGAGAAGGTGGTCTGGAAGTCACATATAAGCTCAAAATCTAAGAGAGAGACCCTACCTCCCCCCAGCACCCATAGAGCAAATCCCATGGGAGTAAGGTCGCCAGATTTATAGGGAAAAAAAAATTACAGAATGCCCAATGAACTCTGAATTTCAGATAAACAACAAGCAGTTTTCTAGTATAAACATGCCCCATGGAATACTTATGATATACTTATACTAAAAAAATTATTTCATTTTTATCTGAAATTCAAAGTGCATTGGGAATTGTATATTTTACCTGACAAGCCCACTTGGGGGAAATCTGATTGGTCCTGCTCGAGTCACATGCCCTCCCTTTAGACCAATCCCTGTGGGCTGAGCTGTACAGGAAGCACTGCATGGGATGGAGGATGAGCAGTTCCCCGGTGAAGATAAACGTCTTTAGCAGACAAAAACAAGAGACTTCCACTCCACTGGGGTATACTAACGGCTGGTGGTGGGGGTGGTGGTGCCATGATGTATTTATCATGATTTTATTTGCCTCCCTCTTTTTCTGCCACTAGATTCCCCACGACACCTGGTGTTGCTGCTCATGCTAAGTCCGTGCAGGATGATGCATCTGTGAACCTCGGCCACACAACAGGTGAGGACCGCGACTGGCCAACACGGCCTGCATGGAAAGGAGTGTTTCAGCCTAACTCGGGGCTCCCAGCCTTGGCCGCACATTAGCATCACCCAGCGAATCTCTAAGAAGCGTTGGTGCCTGGGTCCTACCCCGGAGTTTCTGATTTAGTTGGTCTGGGTGTGTCCTGGGCCCCAGGATGTTGTAAAAGCCACCCAGGTGATTGTAATATGCAGCCAAGGCTGAGAGCCACTGGTCTAAGGGGATGAAGCAATAAAGGGAGGAAGAGCAGGCACGGAGGGCACCTCCTAAGGGCACAAAATTGGAGAGAAAGTAAACTATCAATAATATGGAGGAAAGTATAGGACATTCTGGTAAGTACCAAAAAAGGATATAACATTGTATATGTAATACGAACTTAAGAACGTAAAAAACCTTATAGGAAAAGAAAGACAAAGAAAACATCAAAATGCTAACAAAGGTGCTTCTGGGGGGTAGAATAATAGTTTACTAATTTCTGCTTCTTTGTATGTTTCTGACATTTCAAAATTTTCTATGATAAATATGTATTACTTTTATAATTCAAAAAATTAAAATTAAAAATCTGGGGAAAAATCACAAATCCCTTAGATGGCATTCAAGGCGTCTCTGATGGGGTCCCTAGGGATACAGAGCATATTCCCTTTGCCCCCACATGCCCAATGCTCCTGCCCTCCGAGGTAGAATCTCCCTCTGGCCGTGGAAATGGTTTTTTATCTTCAAACCAGATCATGCCTCCTCCCCTGAAGCCCTCCCATCAGCCCAGATAGAAGTCCTCTTATTATCCCCTCTACCTGCTCAGAAGCCCCCAAAAGTGCTCCCCACAGAGAACTGACACTTCTCCATCCCAGAGGCAAAGGTCTTGTCACAGGCCCTGAGTTCGGAGCCGTTTCCCATCCCGACACAAGCTTTGCCATTGCCCCCTCCCGAGAGGAGCACATCCTCAGACACACAGGCACTATGATCCTTACCTGTTGGACCTTCCCCCGCCAGAGGCAGAAGGAAGTCCGAGCGTTTGCGCCAGTTCGTTTAGATCTTAGCAGAGAATAAAACGAACTCTCTGGGAAATTATACAAACATGCAATCTGCAGATCTCTCCGTAATCAACAGTGTCTGCCTCTCACGCAGAAGCCTCTTAGTGCCAATTCTCAGGCAGTGGCTCTGAGACCTCTTCTGCTTGGTTCCTGTAAGGCTCCCTGGAGTGACTCACAACCAGGGGAGCCTTTGAGACCAGCGGAAGCAGCATCCCGCAGCGGAGGGGTGCGCCAGACTCGGGCAGGAACAGCTCTTCCCTCAGAAACAGTGCAGCTTCATTAAAACAGGAGGAAGGAGGATGGACCCTCCAGACCCAGGCGGAAGCAGGACCAGCTGCAGCTCTCCAGGGTGGTCATCAACCTGGCAGCAGGAGCCTGGCTTGTTGGGGGTAGACTGCGGCTCCTTTCCACCTGGACACTCGCCTGCAGGTGCTCATGGGGGCTCAGAGACAGCCCCTGGGTTGGCCAACACCTGTTCCCAGCAGTCCTTCTACTCAGCTCAGACACAGCTCAGACAATTTCCCCAGCAGGGCAGCCATTATTTGCTTAGGGTCTCTCCCTCTGCTGGACTGTCAGCTACAGGAAGGCAGGGCCCATGTCTGTCTCACTCATCTCCGTGTCCTGAATGCCCAGCCTGGAGTCTACACCAAACGGGCACTCTGTGAATACCTGTTGGACGGCTGGATAAAATGCTGCCAGCAGGACCGGCCATAGCTCCTGGTCTACCTTCACCACTGTGTCCGGCTGCCACCCACGTGAATCAGACCCACTCCTGTCTCAGCTCACTTCCTCTGAGATTGGGAGAGAGAATGACAACCAACAAGCTCAGAGGAATGCACTAGGTCCCCGGGAGCTGGAAAGGATGGAAAGCCTTCAAGATCTCGGAGAGTGATTCCTTTCGCTCACAGGGAGGGCTTCCCCGAGGAGACACGTTTGGGGTGAGTCTTAAGGGATGAATAAAAGTTCTTGGTTCAGAAAAAAGAGAACTGGATCATGTTGCAGAAAGAGGAAGCAGGAAGTAGGAGAAAGTGCAAGGAGCGAGAAATAAACAGGTGCAGGAGGAGCCCGGACTTCTTCCTGTGGAAGGGGGAGCTGCTGGCACGCTGGGAACAGGGGAGTGCGCCAGCCAGATCTGTGTTTTACAAAGATCATCCTGACGGCCCCTGTGGACAGAGGTCACCACAGCCAGTGAGCCTGGGGGCTGCTGCAGCTTCTGGCCGCGAGATAATGAGGCCTGAGCGGAGCAGTGGGGATGCAGAGAAGAGGCCAGACCACACTTTCTTCCCCAAAATGGAAGGAGAAAGCCCCAGCACCCAAGGGACACAACGTTGCCTGCTGCAAGTCCAGGGTGGGAGACCAGCCTGAGCTTCATGACTCTGGGTAACGTCCCTTCTGCCTGGCAGAGACTGTCCCACAACGTGGCCCCAAAGCCCGCTTAAGCACCCCTCCACCCTTACAGGTGTCTACTGCCAGCCTCTGCCCACATGGTCCCTCCCCCACACTCCCCGCACACCCGTCTACCATACTCCATCCGGGTTCTCGCTCTGCGGTGGCCCTTCCTCCTGCTAAGAGTGATGAAACCAGCACTGGATTTGGAGTCGCCACCTTCAGTCTCCCAGTGCTGAGTGCTCCTCCTGGCTCTGCTCCTTGCTGTGCGATGACAGGGAGGTGACTTCACCTCTCTGAGCCTCAGGTTTCTCGTCCACAAAGAGGGGATAATAATACCCATCTTACAGGCCTGTGAGATGGAGTAGCAAAAACAGACAAAAAGCTCCTAGCATGAATCTTGGCACAGAGTAGGGGCTCAATAATCAGTAACTATGATTGTGATTATCCACAGATTCCTCCTTTCCCAAGGCCCAGCCGCAGCCCACCTCCTCCAGGAAGCATTCTCTGACCACCTAACCCTGCACGTCGACGTCCCCCTCTCTTGGTTCTGACAGTCCTTGACGTGTGCCCCCACCAATCTAACACGTGACTCTTCACTCTCTTGTGAGGGCACTGATTCCTCTCCATGAGCTGCTCTTGTCTCCTTGATGAAAATTCTCTGAGGGCAGAGACCACCTCCTCTCCTTCTCCTGCCTCCCTCACAGTGCAAGGCTGGGCACACAGCAGATGCTCTGGTAGGCAGGTGGAAGGGGCCAGGTCACTGAGAGCTGGGAGTTTGGGTTTTGTGACAAAGGCAATAGGGAGCTAGTGAAGGCTCTGGAAGAGGGGAGATGAGGGAAAGAGCATTTGGGTGAGGCACTGAGCAACAGATCCACAATATTCCTGGTCTGTTTCCTTCTTTCTTCCCGGCTGAGGCCACTGGCAGCGTGATGAATGTGCCAGGGCTGCGCATTATTAATCACCTTAAAAGCAAACATTTATCTTGGTGCAGGATTTTTACTTTTCTCCTCTAATAACGGATTAAAGCACCCGGATATTAATGGGCCAGATAATTTAAGTTTTGCTTAAGCAGAAAAAACAAACCGTCAGGCCATGGCAACACCACTTTTCAACAGATTGAGAGATAGGCTGAATAAATTGCTGTGACTAAAACACGCACGTACACACGCTCACCCGCCGATACGTGCCAGTCTGAAAACATTTTGCAACAAGTATGATAAGATTTCTGTGCACAATTACTCGTTCCCCCTCCAGTATTTTCCTCTCTTCTTTGCCTTCCCAATCGCTCGGGGCAATTAAGCCCCAAATCCCTGGGCAGCATTCCCCTGTGCTCCCGTGCACGAACTGAAATAAATCAGTCCTCAGAGGAAACAGTTCATGGAGGTTCCAGCACCGCTGAGAGACAGCAAGATGGGCCATGGCCATTCTCCCCTCCTCCCACCTGTCTCCTAATGGGGATTTTGAAAAGAGAGAAGGTTTCTTAAAAGGAGAAGCCAGAGGAAACTCTTCATCTTGATCCTCTTTGTTTGAATACCCGTGGAAAATCAGCCACAGCAGATTGTCTCAGATTCCAGCCCACGGCTGAAATATTGCAATAGGCCAAGCCACGGAGAGGAGACAGGGGACCTGAATCCTCATTCCCTCACTGGCACCCACTTCCTGTGTGACCTTGACCAATTCCCTGCCATTATCTGGTCTTCAGATTACCCCATCTGAACAATGAATGTTTGGTTTTCATAACTCTAAACTCTGCCATTTTGTGGTTTAACAACTCCGGGGCTCCAACAGTCACACTGGTCAGGAACATCAAGTATTGGAGCTGAGCAGTTAAAAAGAGCGTGCATGCTCAGTCCCCAGGTGAACCACACACTGAGCATGCTCAGTCCCCAGGTCAACGGCCCACTGAGCACGCTCAGTGCCAAGGCATTCTAGTCCCTCATCTAAGGCACCAGAGCAGACCCTGTCTCACTGAGCATGCTCAGTTCTAAAGGAAGGTGGCATGGCTTGCTGAATCACAGTCAATATCCTTTCTCCTGATGACAGCTTACCCATTCTCCTTGAGCTCCTCAGAGATAGGATAAACACCCATAGGCCCTTAGTAACTAGCTGAGTTAAACAAATGAAGGAGTCTTTCCCAAGGTTCATTCTGTTCATGTGCTGGTTTAGGCAGACTCTGATGGTGACATACATGGATCTTGAGTAAGAGCGTTAACACCAAAACTTAGTTCCCTGCAAATAAGTCCTCATCAGCCAACCTCTAAAATAGAGCATGTCCTCCTAATCTGTCATCACACTCCTCATATCTGTAAGAATACAGAAGATTTGAACAACACTATCCACCAATTTGACCTAATTGACATTTAGATATCCATCTAACATCTAATTCACATTCTTTTCAGGTACCCAAGGAATAGTCACCAAGACAGTCCATATACTTCGCCGTAAAGCATGTCTCAAAACATTAAAACAGGTCGTACAAGTTGTATTCTCTGTTATAATGGAATTAAATTTAAAAGTAAGAGTAGTAAGCCATCTAGAAAATATCAGGAAATTTTTAAAAACACTTTTAAATAACCCATAGATCAATGAAGAAATAACAAGGGACATTGGGAAATATTTCAAACTGAATGATAATGAAAGCAAAACTTATCAAAATTTTTAGGATACAGCTAATGCAGAGTTTAGAAAAGAAGTTAGAGCTTTAAATGTGTACATTAATGAAGAAAAAAGGTGCAAAGTCAGTGATCTAAGCTTCCACCTATAGATGCAAAAAAGAAGAGCAAATAAAACTCAATATAAGCAGGAGACAAGAAACAATAATAAGAGAGAAAATCAATGATATAAAAATTGGGCAAACAACAGTAAAAATCAGCAGAGTCAAAGTTGCTTCTTTGAAAAGATTAATAAAATTCTTAGCCTCCCAGAGAAGACTAATCAAGAAAAAAGGAGAGAAAAACACACATTACCAATATCAGGAATTAAAGAGGGGCTATCACTACAGATTCTATATCTATTAAAGGAACAACAGGGAATATTATGAACAACTGTATGCCAAGAAATTGACAACTTACATGAAATAGACAAACTCCTTGAAAAAGATACCTCACCAAAACTAACATAATGTGAAAGCATAAGTCTAAATAATGCTATATATATATTAAATAATTTTTAACTCATAATCAAAAACTTTCCCACAAAGTAAAGTCCAGATGGATTTACCAATGAATTTCATCAAACATTTAAGGAGGAAATAATACCAATATTAAACAAAATCTTTTAGAAAATCAAGGAGAAAGGAACATTTCCCAACCCATTTAATGAAGCCAGAATAACTCTTGACACCAAAAACTGGCAAAGATATTATAAGAAAATAAAATTGCAGACCAATATTCCTTGTGATGAGAGATTAAAAACCCTGATCAAATTATTAGCAAATTAAACATAATGCTATATAAAAGTGTAATATGTCATGACCAGGTGGCATTAATCATACGAATGCAAGGTTAATTTAACATTTGGAAGAAGTTTGAAAAAATCAAGTTAAAAAAAAATCAATGAAATTTACAAAATTAACACAATAAAGGAGAAAAAAATCAATGCAATTCACAACATTGATCATATAAAGGAGAAAATCGTATGATGCAGATAAAGCATTAAACAAAATTCAACACCCATTATGGTTATTTAAAAAAAGAAACTGTGAAAGAATTTCCTTATTCTGAGGAAGGCATCTATCAAGTACCTAAAGCTAACAATATCCTACCTAATAGTGAAACATTGAATGTTTTCCCTGTAAGATCAATAGCAAAGTTATTAGATAATTATCTTCAACATTGTACTGGAAACTTTAGACAGTGTAATAGGAAAATAAAAAATGAAAATCATAAATATTGGAAACTAAAAAGTAAAACTGTCATTATTCACAAATGATGTGGATGTATACATAGAATGTTCTATGGAATCTACAAAAAAATGAGAATAATTGAATTATCAACCTTGCAGGATACAATATCACTATATAAAATCAATTATTGTTCTGTGTACTAGCAACAAAAAATTGGAAAATGAAAACTTTTTACAATGCCATTTGCAATAGAATTAATAAATTACCTAGAAAAGAATCTAATGAACAAGGTGCAAGACTGCTCTACTGAAAACTACAAATCATTGCTTAAAAGGATCAAAATAAATGGAAAGACATACCATGTTCATGGAATGGACAACTTGATATTGCTAAGATGTCAGCTGTTCCCAAATTGATCTATAGATCCCAATCCCAAATTCTAAGAGTTTTTGAAGAAACTGACTAGTTGCTTCTAAAATGTATCTGGAAATTCAAGGTACCTAGAATAGTCAAAACAGTACTGAAAAAGAACAAGGTTGGAGGACTTACACTAACTAATTTCAAGACTTTCTACAAAGCAACAGTAATCACTTCAGTATGGTTTTGGTAAAAGAGTAGAAAAACAGGTGAATAAAACAGAATAAGAAGTCCAAAAATAGACCCACATGTATGGTCAATTAATTTTTGACCAAGTCAATTCAATAGGGGAAAGAAAAGTCTTTTTACAAATGGTGCTAAAACAACTGGATATGCATATTAAAAAAATGAATCTCAACTCCTTCTTCACTCCATATGCAAAATTTACTTCAAGATAGATTATAGACCTAAACACAGTGCTAGAACCAGAAAGCTTCCAGAGAACACATAAGATGATATCTTTGAGACTTGGGGTAGGCAAAGTGTGAAATCATAGAAAATATATATATTGGTCTCTGCCTCCAGGTCCTGGCACAGAGCTCCTAAATCCCTTGGAATTTCCTGGGTGTTAGGAATGTCTTTTGTTCTAATGAAGTAACTCTTGGTGGGCTGCCAGATGGGGGCTAATAAGAGAAAGACCAAGCCACAGTTAGAAGCTGCAAACTTTCAGCCCCACCTCCCCATTCTCCAGAGAGGGACTAGAAATTGAGTTAATGATTGATCATGCTTACATGATGAAGCCTCTATAAAAATCCCCAAAATATGGGGTTTCAGGAGCTTCCGGGTTGGTGAACACCTGGAGGCACAGGGAGAATGGCTCGCTTGGAGAGAGCGTGGAAGCCCTGCACGCTTTTCCACATACCTTGCCCTATGCATCTCTTCCTTCTGGTTGTCCCTGAGTTATATCATTTTATAAGACACAGTATTATAACCTAGTAAGTAAGCTGTTTCCTGAGTTCTGTGAGCTGCTTTAGCAAATTAATTGAACCCAAGGAGAGGGTCATGAAAACCTCCAATTTATAGCAGTCAGAAGCACAGGACTGGACTTTTGGTTGGTGTAAGAAGGGGGGACAGTCTTACAGAATTGAACCCTTACTCTGTGGGATCTGACGCTATCTCCAGATAGATAGTATCAAAATTGAGTTAACTTGTAGGATACTCAGCTGGCTTCACAGAGAATTGCTTGGTCACACACTTGGTGACAGAAGTGTCAGAGTGAAGTGTTCTATGTAAGTAGTAGAGGAGAGATACACAGAAAGAGTGAGTTTTCCCCGCTCACAAAGCCTTCTTACGATGTAGAAAACAATAATCATAAAAGAAAAAACCAAAATTAAAATTTCTGCTCATCAAAATACCCTGTTTACCAAATTAATAGGCAAGCTACAAACTGAGAAAAATAGTCACAGCACATATATCTAATAAGGGACTCATATGCAGAATATATAAGGAATCCTACTAGTCAATAACAAAAAAACAAGTAACACAACTTCAAAAAATGGGCAAAAGACTTGAAAAGACGTTCCACAAAAGAAGATAGATGAACGGCCACTAAGACATGAAAAATACTCAACATCAATATTCATCAGGAAATGCAAATTAAAACCACAATGAGATACATTTCATACCCACTAGAATGTCTTTTTTTAAACAACAGCAGATGGGCACAAGGAATCTTTTTGGGGAGATGGAAATGTTCTAAACTGGAGGTAGTGATGGTTGCACAACTGTATAAATTCACAAAAAATCATTGAACTCTACCATCACAATGGGTGAATTTTATGACATGTTAATTATTCCTCATTAAGCTCATACATTGCTAATGAAAATGTCAGCTATATATAACAATTTAAAGACACAAGCATGTGGTAAAATTGTAAAGAAAAGCTAAAGAATAAGAAACATCAAATTCAGGATAGTGATTGCCTCTGAGGTGGGGGGGATGGGAAGTGATAAGGGCACAGAGGGAACCTCGGAGGTATTTGTCATCTTTTTCCCTATATTGGGCGGTGGCACACGGTGTTTGTCATATCAATACTTTTTATACCTTACATATAGTTTATAAATGTCATTTTGTTTCTACCCTATAGTTAATAAAAACAACTTCAAATAAATAAAATTCATTATAAAAGAGATTAGGGGTGCCCCTGAAGGTGCATTATAACAACAAACTGCCCAGTGTGGAGTTGGTGGGAGTAAGATGCAACCCCATCTAAGAAACTTGAGAATAACACCTAAAGCAGAGTTGGAAGACAGTCCCCAGAGATGAAAGCCAATGGGCAGCCACACGGACTTATAGGCAGAACTGATAGGAATGGGGGAATGGACAGTGAGGAGGAGAGTTAATTAATGGGATGGCTGAAGGCCTAGGCCTCTCTGCTTTGGGTGAACAAGGGAGTAAGGGAACACAGCTCCTGATTTCTCCCAACCCCACTCAGCTCTCTGCTGTTTAGATATCATACCTTAACACTTCGGTGAAGATATGTGCAAATCTTCGTTTGAGCTTACTGTCTGGCCTGTTTGGAGAAGGTAAATGAGGAAGTTTAGGACGAGAGGAGTGTGGAAGGGTCGTGGCCCTTCGATCATTGGCAGACCTTCACCGGGGATGACTGGGTCAAGCACAGTGTCTGCACAGCTGGAGAAATATAGGTTCCAGGCAGGCTGAGCCACCATAGCAAATAGATCCACACAGTGTTAATGGCGCAAACACAATAGGCATTTATTTCTGCCTCCCGTTCCCAGTCCGAACAAGGTGGCCCTCGTTGGTGACTCTCCTTCATGCACTGATTGGGTCCCAGACTCTTTTCATCTTGTGGCTTCTCTATCTCCTCGGGCCTTGTAGTCATCTGCTTCCAGCCAGTGGAAGAGGAAGAAGGAGGCAGGAGGGACACATCTATTTTTTTTAAGTTTTTGGCCCAGCGACCTTGGACAGACAAAGATCTCTTAGACAGGACACAAAAAGAACAAACCATCAAAGAAAAAATTGACAAACCAATTAATTGGACTGCATCAAAATAAAAAAGAATGTTCCTTTTCAAAAGACACCATTAAAAAAATGAAAAGACAAGCCACAAAGAGATCATTTTTGTAATCCATATATCTGACAAAGGACTTGCATCCAGAGTATATAAAGAACTCTTAGCACTCAATAAGAAGAAGACAAAAAACTTTTAAAATGGGCAAAAGTTTTTAAAACATTCACAAAGAGAGATGACCCTACACATGGTCAAGAAGTACATCAAAGTATGCTTGATATCATTAGTCGTGGAGGAAATGCAAATTAAAACTACAATGAGATATCATGACACACCAACCAGAATGTTTAAAATTAAATGGACTGACAGTAGCAAGTGTGGGTGAGGGTGTGGAAAAACAGGAACTCTCATATATTGCTGAATGCAGAGTGGCAGAACCACAGTGGAAAACAGTTTGGCAGTTTCCTATAGTTAAACACACACTCGTATGACTCAGCAATTCCACTACTAGGCATGTAACCAAGAAATAGAAAATGTGTGTTCACATGAAAACCAGACAAAAATGTGCATAGCAGCCTTATCCACAATGGCCCTAAGCTGCCAGCAAACCAAATGTCCACTAGCAGGTGAATGGGTAAACAAATTGTGGCATATTCATTTGATGGAACCCTACTCAATATAAAAGGAACAAAATACTGATAAACACAACATGGATCAATTTCAGAATATTATGTCACACAAAAGTAGCCAGCCCAGACGACTTCATGTTGTATGATTCTATTTATGTGAAATCTTAGAGTATGCAAAACAATCTATGGTAATAGAAAGAAATCAGTGGTTGCCTGGGGGTGGGAGGGGTTTACTGCAAAGGAGCATGGGAAAACACTTTGGCAGACAGCAATGTTCTCTAGTTTGATTGTGATGGTGGTGGTATACACAATCAGGTAGTGTACATCAGACTGTACACTTTTAAAGGGTGCATTTTACTGTATGTAAATTATACTTTAATGACATTGATTTAAATAAAGAGGAAGAAGAAAGGCTTAGTCCAGAAAGTGCACGCATAACTACTGCTCACATTCCAGCAGTTACAACAATCAATCATCAGGGGGCTCCAACCTCAAGGGAAGCTGGGAAATGTAGTCCGGCTGCATGGCCAGGAAGAAGAGGAAATTAGTTTTGGTGAACTGTGTCAAAACTTACTATCGTGGAGCCATTTTAAAATGGCGTTGGAGCTGCCTTTCCAGAGAAACTGCCTTCCTGTCTTGAACCTTGGACTGGGCCAAAATGGCAATTTTTTGCAAGCAATTTTTTGAGAAGTTGACAGGAGAATGGACATCCTGATCACAAAGACTGAGGATTGTGGACTTTCTGAAGATAGAATCAAAGTCAATCAATGTTTAGCCAAGACTAGCTCTCTGCCTCCAACTCCAACTAAAGTTCTTTGTAATACAACCTCCCTTCTTTGCCTTTAAAAGCTCCTGACTTTTACTCCCTTGTGGGACACTATTTGGGTTTCTACCTGAATCTGTGCTCCCCAAATTGCAAATCTTGCGACCCCCAAATAAATTTTTTGCTTCTCTTGCAGCTTATGCCTCTTATTCATTGACAACAGCCACACACCCCACTGTGTGCGACCCAAAGGGTTCCTAGAGACCCCTTCAGAGGCAGATAAGGCAGAGCTGGCCAAGATTTACAACAAGACAGGAGGTAAGGCCTGGGACAGAGGGCTAAGCATGGCACTGTGGGGGTGAAGAGAGAGGGGAAGGCTTCCCAGAGGAGGAGGCATGTTCAAAAGTCCAACCCCAGGAGAAGAAAGCAGGAGGGAATGGTATAAACCAAAGCACGGGAACAGGAAGGTAGATGTTGGAGAATTGGTGAGAAGTTCTGCGCAGTAAGGCATAGAGTAGTGGGGGGGGGGGGTGGGGGGTGGAGATTCCTGGGGGATATGATGAGGGGCTGAGGAGTGGGGCTGTATCCTGCAAACCCCGAGAAGCCTGGAAGGGTCTGAGGGAAGCTCTCACTCTGGCAGCCCCTGACACTGCTCCCATCCTTCATCCCTGGAGCTGCTGTGTGCACAGCACTCGGCAATACACACAGTCCCCCCAATCAGTCCCAGCACCTGGGAATGGGGGTGGGTCACTGCCTGGGGCACAGGCCCAAAGACCTGGTGGAGGCAGTCCCCTCTGACAGAGGAGGTGGGAGAAATTCCCTGTGACTCAGAATGCAGCCATGAGACAGGAGCCAACGTCACAGGCAGGAAATGGAGAGTGGCCCGAGCCCACTCAAAAGCCCACACCCATCTGAGTCACTGGCACAGAGAAGGCACCTGTTGCCCAGGCAACAGAGACCCAGCTCCAGGCTTGGATTCCTGCCTGGTTAACCCCTCACCTGCCAATTAGGGGGAATCCAGCCACCAACTTCTATATGTCAAAGATCTAGACTCATCTGGATTGGTTAGACCTGCCATCCAGCCTATTCCCAAAAGGGCATCTTGGGATGGAGGATACAGAGTCTGCTTCATTCCACTCCTCACTGTCCCACTGAGGAAACAAAGGCTCAGAAGGGGCCAGGGCCTTGCCCA
Source organism: Tapirus indicus (assembly GCA_031878705.1). Lineage (NCBI taxonomy): Eukaryota > Metazoa > Chordata > Mammalia > Perissodactyla > Tapiridae > Tapirus > Tapirus indicus. Next base: position 12,986,034 of record CM062932.1, read on the forward strand.
AGGTGACACAGCTAACAAGTGACAGAACTGAAGTGGGACCCCCAGGTGTCCTTGCTTCTTCAGTCTGCTTACGAGGTCATTTTATCCATTAGGTGTGAAAGGGGAGAGCCTAGAACCTATGAAAATATTTAAGGCCTGGAAAAGAATCATTGGTGGGGCTGGCCCCATGGCATAGTGATTGAGTCTGGCACATTCTGCTTCAGTGGCCTGGGTTCAAGGCTTTGGATCCCAGGCGCAGACCTACACCACTTGTCAAGCCATGCTGGGGCGGCAACCCACATACAAAGTAGAGGAAAATTGGCAACAGATGTTAGCTCAGAGTGAAACTTCCTCACCAAAAAAAAAAAGAATTACTGTTCCAAAATATGAAAAGAAAACTGCAAAATCAAATTTAATAAAATGTTTAATTAAAGTTTACCAATGTGGAGGTTGGCTTCACTAATGGCTAAATTTTGAATGTGTAAAACATTTCCTTACATTTGAAAACGATATATATATGAGCCTTTGTCACCTTGCAAGAATCCTGAGTCTTCCCGAGGACTCTGAGACAGCCTGACCAACACCAAATTAGATTAGTTACTTGTGACCAAATGACTTCAAAAGCAAAATTATAGATGTCCTTTCAATTTGTTTTCCATAAGAAAAAAATCCACATATCATATGAGATATGTGTCACATATGATGGAGAAACTTCTAGAAGTAGGAGGTGAAAGCCCAGTGGAACCTCTACATGGCTCTGACTCTACCACCTTCCCTAGTCAGAGCTCCTACTGTGAGAGCCATGGCCCCTACCTCAGGCGGCCAGTGGAGGACAAAGAGGGCCCAGCCTAAGGGCTGCCATGTCCTCCCTCGCCTCCGGGTAGTGGAGCAGCTGGGAAGGTGCCTGCCTTGGAATGAAACAGCCCTGTAGGATTTTCCCCTCCTGAACAGGAACCTTCTCATCTGCAAACAGGGTGGGCAGCTAGCTGAGCTGTAACAGCAATAACGGCGTCTTCCTAGCCACGTGGAGTGTGCACGCTGCAGCTCGTTACACCCGCGGAAATGACTGATCCTATTAGTGATAAGGTGCCAGGGAGACGCCTGATTTCATGTTCCAGGAAGGTTATGCTGATGGAAACAAGATAAAGGGTTTGTGCTAGGTTCTTAGTTGTATCAGGAGTCCTGGGGAATGCTTTCCTCCGGTAAATGGTAACATTATTTGCTCTCTGGGGCAATAAGAGATTAATGGCCCTAAAGTCTCTCTTTTGAGGATTCATAGATGATTCTAAAGTGCCTGGGGAGTCAGCCCTCCCAGGGCTCCCTAGAGGAGCTTAAGGGAACAGGCCTGGGGAAGAGAGCACTTCTGGACCTGAAGACATGGGCTCAAATCCTGAATACAGTTACTCACTAGCCAATCCTTCCCAGAGAGGTGGTTCACCATTCTAGGCCTCGGTCTCTTCATCTGTAAGATGTGAGGAGGGGAGGAGATGATCGTTTCAAAGTTTCCCTCCAGCTCCAGAAGTTAAGAGCTGCAGCTTCTCTCCATAGCCATGTGGCTCCTGCCCTGAGCTCTTTAGTCTTAGTGACCCCCAAAGTCTACCCTAAGCCCAAGGACCACCTTGGTCCCAAGCAGAACGTCTGCTGCAGGGGTTTCCTGGCCCCCTGCACCCCCATCCCGTCACAGCTAGGGCTACCTGCCCTGTGCTGGTCCCCATCACTCAGACTAAGTGTGCACCTGGGACACCGGCTAACCTGGGGAACCTGAAGTATTGTTTTTAATGTAAGAACCTGAAACAGAAGAATTACATTTACCCACCCCCATCCTTTGTGCTGTTCTTGTCATATAGTTTCCATTTTCATACATTACAAACCTTACAATACCGTGCTATACTTTTTCCTAGAAGCAGTCCTTTGTCTTTCAAAAACAGCAAAAGAAGAAAAAATATTGTTTTTCATATTTGCCCCCATTTCACCATTATTGGTGCTCTTCATCCTTTCTTTTATACCTGAGTTTCCATCTGGTGCCATTTTCCTTCATCTTGAAGAACTTCCTTTATCATTTTGTGATGTGTAGGCCTGCTCAGCTTTTGTTTAGCTGAAAATGTCTTTATATTACCTTCATTTTTTTATATATATATGAAAAAGATTTTTTTCACCAGATATACAATTTTGACTTGACTAGTTTTTCTCTTTCAGCACATTTAAGATGCCGTTCCATTGTCACGTGATCTCCATTGTTTTTGATGAGAAGTCAGTTCTCATTTGTGTCATTGTTCCCGGTATGTAAAGAGTTTTTTGTCTCTGTGTTCAAGTTTTTCCCATTTTTTGCGTTTCAGTAGTTTGATGACAATGTGCCCAGGTGCAATTTTCCTTATATTTATCCAGCTGTGGGATTTGCTGAGTTTCTTGGATCCATAGGTTTATGTTTTCACAAAATTTGGGGAAATCTAGAATGTTGTTTTATCCACATATATTTTTTCTGCCTGATCCTCTCTCTGTCTTCTCCTTCTAGGACTCGAACGATGGATGACAGACCCCTTGATATTGTCTCACAGGTCACTGAGACCATGTTCAATTTTATTCCAATTCATCTTTTTTCCCTGTTCTTCAGATTGGATGATTTCTTTTGATTTATCTTCAGTTTCACTCACCCTTTCTTCTGCCATCTCCAGTTTGCTATTAAGCCCATTAGTAAATTTTTCTCTTTGGATATTTTAATTTCCAATTCTGGAATTTCCATTTGGTTCTCATTTTTATCTTCTTTCTCCCTTCTGCTCGTCATTATGATCAAATCTTTGCATACCTTAATAGCTTCTTTTTAAAGATCTGTCAGCTACTTCCAACGTCTGGGTCATTTTAAAGTCTGTTTCTAGTGACTATTTTTTCTTTTGACCATTGATCACATGTTCTTGTTTCTTTGTGTCTAGCAAATTTTAGTTGTCTACTGGTCATTGTGTACAATACATTGTAGAGACTCTGGATTCTGGTTTTGTTTTTTTTTTTTTTTGTACTGAGTATTGATTACTAGCTGATCACCTTGAGCTTTTAGAGGCTTGGTTTTACACATTATTAGAGCAGATCTGTTTCAGTTATGTCCTTAGTCTGAAAGCAAATCCCTAGTCCTGGGACATAATCTCCACTCCCATGGTGTGGCCCTTCTTGGGTTCCAATGGAAAGCCCAAGGGTCCATCAAGCCTCTCTAACTTAAGAGGATTCAAACTCCAAACTCTGTCTCCCCTAAAATCTGTGTTCAGCTCCTTTAGCCTTCTAGTTATTGCTTTTTGAGGGGCTCCCTGATATCTCCTCTACACATGTGCATTTCAGAGATCAGTCAAGGATTTGAGGGGAGTATATGCAGATTCAGGGGCCCCTCTATGGCACCTTTCCCTCTCAGCCTTCATACCTTCGACCTCTACCCGCTCTGGAAGCCCTGAACTCTAAGCCAATCAGACTGAGGCCCTTTGCCTAGGTCCCATCCAGCCCATCCTGGGGAGTGCCACTGCGGAAAGCCATAGAAATAGACATCTCACCCAGTGCAGCTCCTTTCTTTCAAGGGTGGAATATCCTCCATTATCTATCCATTGGGGGGCACCCTGCTGTGTCTTCAAATAGTTACCCTCCACGATTGTCCAGGGTTCACCATTATCATCTGTAGGAAAGATATTCCGATATAAACCATTCCACAACGATCAGAACTGGAAGCAGTCTCAAAGCATTTTTTATTTTATAATTGATGTTTCTTTTATTTCTTTTAAAAGAGAATAAAGGTAGTTATGGGAAAAATCAAAACATAATTGGATTTGTTTACACTTATTTTAGGGTTTGGTGTCACTTTACTATAAATCTCATAAGGAGAGTTGGTATAAATCTTTCAGGCTTTGGTCCTCTGAAGAATAAAATCTGTCTCTGGCTCTCACCCCCTCAGCTCAAGGCTGCCGGCCTCTGATGTCCATCCTGACTCGAGTCAGGTAAGACTGAAGGAGGTCCAGTCCCACCCTGTTACTCAGCCCTGGGTCCTTGGGCTGCTGGCAAAGCCTTGATCTGGTGTCCCAGTTAACAGTTTCTGCCTTATTCCAAAACGCAGTCCTCACCATGAGTATTACTTCTGGCATCAGGGTCCCCATCTTCTTCCCTTGGGCCCAAACTTTATGTCTGCCAGTCTCCGCCTCAGAGACATGAATGATGGCACTCTGTCCAGCATACAGCAGGTGCTCTATCCATGTTGGTTTGATCAGGCCAGTGGTTCTCAATCCTTCTTTTAAGAAACAAATATTTTGTAACATCCCCGTATCAGTTAATTATTGGTACATAACAAACTACCCCAAAACTTAGTGACTTAAATCACAGCAATTTATTATTTCTCATGTTTCTATGGGTTGGCTGGAATGGTCCCCTCCTGGGCTCATTTATTGTGCACTTGCATAAGCTGGAAAGTTGACTGGGCTGGAAGATCCGAGATGGATTTGCTCACACGTCCGGCTGTTGGTCTGACTGTCAGCCAGGGCGCCTCAGGTGACCTCCATCTTCCCGGAGACTAGACCAGCTTCCTGGCCTGGTCCCACCCAGGATGGAATTCCAAGAGGCTGAAGAAGCTGCAAGGGATCTTAAGGTCTAACCTTGACAGTTATATAATATCCCTCCTGCCACGATCTGTTGGTCAAAGCAAGTCACAAGGCCAGCCCACACTCAAGGAGGTGGAGAAACAGACTTCACCTGTGAATGGAGGGGTGGCAAAGTCACACTGCAAGGGGACATGCATACTCAGATGGCAGGATTTTGCACAGCACCCTTCACTATCCTTAAAATGAAAACATAGAAAATAGAACCAACCTAAACGCAAGTTTTTAAAAACTCAAAATGATTCACTAACCATAATATAAGAGAGGTAGGAAAAGAAAATAAATTACAACAACACAATCTATATTTCAATATGTAAGCACTTGGGGATAATTGCACTGAAGACATAACGAAGTAATCAGCCTCTTACATTAAATGCAGATCTACACATGCAGAGTGACACAGGAGTGTTATATTGGTGACTCAGATATTATAAGCATCATTCCCAACAGTAATGATTTCCAAAATGGTGACCAATTGCTGGTAATGTTCAGACCAAACAAAATTCAAAATTCCCTTGATTGACACCATAGTTGCATTCCTGGACTAAGTGGTGTAGGTGAAAAGTTGAGCCACAAAGGACTTATGTTCCAGGGTCAAGTACACGTGAACAAGTTTGGCACCTACAAGAATGTCTGACTGGAATTCGAAGCCCAGCAGAGCAAGGGATAATTTGTTGAAAACATGGCAGGACAGCTAGGCACCCCCTCCATCTTTGGTCCAACCAAATCCTCACTGTGGAGTTTAAGTTGCCGCCTGGGGAGCAGTTCTGCTGGTTGAGAACCATGAGATTGGGGGCTATTTCATCAGGGCTGTGGACCAGAAACTCATGCTATGGAAAGGCCCCTAGCACACTGTCAGAGACAAAGCACCACCCAACAGAACCACCAGTGAGGTTCCGGGGAGAAAAGGAAGACAAACAGAAGAGGTGCCCAGGACGGGGTAATGAAAGAAGCAGATACGACTCCCAGCAGGTCATGAAGTGAGTGGCTCTGTATTTCCTACCCACATCAGAGTCAATTAAGACGGTGATGTAGCCCCCTCGAGAGAGGGCAGGAGGCAGTCCACCATACCCTGTGGCTCATAGACGCAGACTGGCAATTTCTGCCCAGCTCCGACATCTGGAGCTGACCCTTGGGGAACTTGCTTTTGTTGGGCCTAAAGAGGAACAAATTCAGTGCCTCTAGGGAGTGATTCTGGGGCAGGGGGATACCTCAAGATTTAGTTTTTAAGCCTGTGCCCCCTCCAAAGTTTTTCTTGAGGAAGGAGGGAAGGTCACAATTTGATTTGATGGCTGTGGATGATGTGACTGGGTCCCCAGAGCCAAAGGGAGCCAGCTGAGAGCCTGTCTGTGTCTGCATGTGGCACATGCACTTGGAGTGTGATCTATGGGTTATGGAGTCATTGCTGTTAATTAAACTCCTTAATATAATTTTGAAGTAAGAGTGCTTGGCCTGTATTTCAGACAGTCCCGGGAGGACCGGGAAAGTGGGAGAATATGCCATCTGGCAAAACACCATGAAACTTAATCACCTGGGGGAATTCATAGAAAATTGCACTGAGGGAGGAGGGATAGAGATGGACAAATCGACACACAGAATCTCAACTCACTTTACCAGTGATGGAGGTTGAGAGCAGGCTTCTGTTTTGCCCGCAATGGCCAACCCACCCATCCAGCCTCCAGCAGCATCTGAATCCCCGAAAGGCTATAGTGTGCTCCCTCCTCTGGCCACAAAGCCCAGATGATGGCCCTTCTCACTCGGTGTCGTGACAGGCCATCCTCTCCTCACCCAGGAGTCAGGCTTCTCTGACTTCCCCCCAAAATCGAACCCTCTTACTCCTCGGGTTGTGTTTATGCAGGGCCACAAAAGTGCCGTGTTAACTCAAGGGCATGCATCTTTGGAAGGAAATCAATACATAATTATGTGTTCTGTCTGTAGCAGCGTGGCCCAGAGCCAGGCTGATTGGGAATCAGATAAAATAGAAACAGAGTGGTCAAGGCTGGCCGAGCAGATGGGCCTGGACCCTGGCTAAGTGGAAGGAGCTAGGCTGAGGTCCAGCCATCAGGCCTTGAAGCCATGGTCTCCTCTTGGGTCTCACAGCCTTTCCACTTGAAGCTGCCATGTCCTGGGACAAGTTCAAACAGGCAAAGCCTGGGGTGCTGACTCCTTTGCTTCTCCCTGTGGAGGATTCACTGCTGCGTCTACAGAGGGCCGGGCTCTGCAGCAGCCTCCCCACCCTGTGCCCTGCCTCCAGGCCTCCATTCTCTCCCTTTCAAATCTACCCCACATGGGCCCCAGCAATCCAATAAAGTACAATATGACCACGTTTTTTCTCTGCTTAAAGTCATTCTTGAGGAGTTGCATGGGGCTTAAAAGCATCCTCTGTGAAGTCAAAAAGGTCTAAGTTTGAGTCTTGCCTAGGCCATCATAAGTCACTGGACCCTCTGTAAAATGGACAAACAAGAATATCAACCTTACAGGGTTGTTGGTGAAGGTTCTATGCAATAATACGGACAAAGCACGAACATAGTGCCTGGCACATAGTAAGCACCGTGTAAGCACTAGCCATCATCATCATCTTTTTTATGGCTTCCCAGAGATAGTGTCTGATGAGCTGGGTCAAATGAAGAGGCTGTAGAACCAAAAAGGCGTGGAGGAGGGGGTCTTAGACCATTCGGGCTGATATAATAGAATACTGCAGAGACCGGGTGGCTTAAACAACACACTCATTTCTCACAGTTCTGGAGGCTGGAAGTTCAGGATCAAGGTGCCGGCAGACTGGGTGCCTGGGGAGAGCTCTCTTCCTGGTTCGCAGACAGCCACCTTCTTGCTGCATCCTCATGTGGTTGAGAGAGCAAGATCTGGCGTCTCTTCCTCTTTTTATAAGGGCATTAATGCCATCATGAGGGCCCCACCCACGTGACCTCATCTAACTCGAATCACTTCCCAAGGCCCCTTCTCCAAATACCATCCCATTGGGGACTGAGGCTTCAACACGTGAATTTGGGGAGGGACGAAATGTTCGGTCCATAGCCGGGGGGATGTTCGAGGAGGCTGTGGGATCTTCAAAGGGCACAGGTGCTGAGCAGGCACTGGGCCCAGCTGGGGTCTGGGTGAAATGCTCACTTTCTCCAGCCCCTCTGGTCTCCCTCCACACAGTCCCAGCAGTGGCACTCATGATTTGGGGAGCCTCCACCCTCTTTCCTGCACCTGTGGGAGCTCTGAGTCTCATGAGTGCAGAACCTGGACGCAAGTCATGTCCCAGCAGGAGGGAGGCTGTGCTCTTTCAGGGGCTTCCCTGTGACAGTGGCACGTGCTAGTGAGATGGAAGGGCTGGGCTGGGCTGCAGCTGGCTCACAACTCAGACCGTGCAAAGATCCAAGTCCAGTCTGGGGCTAGCCTTTGGACCTCAGCCTTGGACCAAGGCCAGAGTTCAGTCTGGAAATGGAGTCAGAACTCAGCCCACAGCTGGGATCAGTCCTCAGCCTGGAGCCAGAATCAGGGCTCACACTGGGGCCACAGTTTAGCCTCAACACGAGGGAAAGGAACAGAGTTTCTTGATGTGAAGTGTAAAGATCTCTGAGAACATAACCATGGCTGAGGCTTTGTGGGCATTGGGCTCTACCCATGCCACGGGTGCACCGAGGGCAGAAATGCATCCCTTCCCTTCATGACTTTAATGCATCTTCCAGCCCGATGCAATATTAACGGACATTTTTTAAAACAAGAATACAAACAGTAGTGATTTATATTCTGCAGCCAGCACACCTGCCATTCTGCCACTTGATGCCCAAAAAGACCCTCAACAGGCATAACCCTGACCCTTCTGACTCCAAACAGGCAGAAGAAATGCAAAAATAAACCTCTCTTCAATATTTCCAAAGACCCAGGTGTTGGAGCCCTCTGTATCCAATACCCCTCCCTGACGAGAGAGGGAGCCAACTGGGACAGAAAGACAGAGGATGTGGTTCTCATGGCTGTGACGTGTGGGCTGGAAAGTGTCCACCAGGAGAAGAGTGGGGAGTTGGTTGTGGGCTGGAGAGCAGAGAAGAGGAACCAGGGGTCTGTGAGTCAGAAAAGGCCTGAGGAGGAGGTGACTGGAAGGGACTCCAGATGGGACCAGTGTCTGTGCCCTGGATTCCATCATGTTCTTTGCCAGTGACGGGAGCCAAGACAGAAGAACAGTAGGCAGAGCCCCTGAGGGGAGCCCATCCCCACTTCCTCAGGATAAGGAATGCATGGGTGCGGCATCAGTGGTCCTCCCCGCCATGTGGCTCCAGGGGCCACGTGCTCCCTCCAAGCTCTTTCTCTGTGGGGACGGCAGGCCCACCATGTTCAGCCTTCTCCTCCATTTTTCTCTCCCAAGCCTCGATTTCCCAGAACTCTGTAAACTCAAATCTCTACTTCATCCTCCAGTTCTTTTACTGAGATGGTTCCAGAAGGCAAATTCTTCCACAGTATTAAAAGATAATTTATAGAAATAATTTCCTTTAATAAAAGCCACATAGAATGATACAATTTTTATAGCGCATGACAGAATACGAAAGGCCTGAGCTCTTGCAGAAAAATGAATCTCTCCCTCTCCAGTATACTCCGAACGATGCTACCTCCTCTGGCGAATATATTGACTAGGAAAGTTGAACTGGTAATGTAATTGGGCCAAGACAGCCACTCATTCTGCTCCAAAGAGTTCTCCAAAGACAGGCTCTTTCGGCCTGGCTCATAAATACGAGAACAGGAAAAACAAACTCACTTCTGCTTGTTCTTTGTCTTTTTTTAATATAATTAAATAGTTAGTGGCTAAATTGCATTGTAATTGATTGCAAGATTGCTTTTTTAATGAGATTTAGACACTAGGAAGTAGCTTTTTTTTCTTCAAAATGCCCAAAGTGAACTTTGTCATTTTGACAACAAATTTTCTCCCTGGCCCTCTCCTAGGCACGTATAACTCTGAGATTAGCAAACAGGAGGTTACTGGGCTGCCTTGGAAAGAGATGGCCGAAGCCAGCAGCCCCTCTCCGCCCCCAGCAGGGATGGCACTTTTGTGGCACCTTCCTCCCAGCACCCTCAGAGCAATTTCATGCCCTTCCACGCTCTACCCAAGGTGCCTGGAATGTCAGAACTGGGGGCCCTTAGATTATTCTGCCTGCCGCTCATTTTCCAGCTCAGGATGCTGGAGGCTGCTCTGGACGCACTATCTCCTACATCTCAGTCCACCTCACCACATGCCTGTCACCCAGAGGGAAACATGAGATCCCCCCTACCCGAGCACACATGGCAGAGTGACCTACCCAGCTGGCGGGACCCAGTCAGAACCTCAGGCTTTCCATAATCTAGTAAGGGAGGTTCTCATATTTAGTTGATGAAGACACGGATACTGTTTGTGCCTTCCTAGGCCCCCTTTAAAGCCAGAGCTGTGAATATTGGCTACTAATGGCTCACAGTGCCCCATTCTCCGGAGCTGCCTGTTCCTGTAAATAAAGTTTTATGGGAACACAGCCACGCCCATTCATTTACATATTGTCTGTGGCTTCCTTTGCTCTAAGTCAGCAGAAGTGAGTAATTGCGACAGAGACCACATGGCCCACAAAGCATAAACTATATACTATCTGGCCTTTACAGAAGTTTGCCCTAGAGAAGTGCCCTCTGCCAGACAGGAGCCATCTTGCCTTAAAAGTTGCACTGCCCAAAGCCAAAGCATGACTAACGCAGGGATCTGAAAAGCCCAGCTCTTTGTCTTCAAGGGGAAGGAGCAGCATGTGCAGTAGCCCTGGGGGGAGTGTGGGAGGTGTCACAGGGAACCAAGGGACTCTCTCTCTCAAGAGTGGAGACAGAGAGCAAGAGGAGGGAGGCCTGAGACACAGCCAGAGAGGAAGGCAGAGACTGTGGCTGTGAGAAGCAGCTTTGTCAGGAAGGGCTTGAGGAGGGAGTAACGCGAACGGGTCTGCCTCTAGAAAAGACAGCACTGTGGTTTTTGTGATGAGAAGAGATTTGAGGGAGGCTGCAGGGTGCGGTGAGAACTGGCAGGAGGGTTTGCAGCGAGTCCAGACGGGAACCGATGGCAGCTGGGACAAGGCAGAGGTGGAGGAGGCGGAGAGAAACAGACAGGTCTAGGAGATGTGTAGGAGGTGAAACTGACAGGACTTGCCGTGCCTGGATGTGGCAGGTGAAGAAGGAGTCGAGGGTGGGTCTGCCTCCGGCCTCTGCAGGAGCAGTGGCCCCACTGACTGGTGTGGAGTCAGTGGTGTGTCCCTGGGCCTCAATGTTCCATTCCGGACACTGAGGAGTTGACCAGATGCTCTGAAGGACCCCCCAGCACTGGCATCCTAATGTGCCATCAACCACTGCGCTAAGCACTTGAGCAGCAGAGGCCATTTAATCCCCACAGGAGTTAGGTCTGTTATTACCCCCACTTCAGAGATGAGGATACAGGCTCAGAGAGATGAAGGAACTTGCCCAAGGTCACCTAGCTAGTAAGTGGCAAACCCGGGGTTCAAACCGAGGTGGCCTGAATCCAGAGTCCACATTCTCCCCCACCTCACCACACTGTCCTGGGTCCGATTCCAGACCCCACGAAATCCCCCTCTTCTGCCTGTCTCGTCCCTGGGTTGCTGTGTGACCCAAATCTCCCCTATGCCCTTGTGTATCCTTTCGATGACTCCCCCCCCCCCACAATACTTAATTAGGTTTGTCTCTGTCCCTTGCCACCTAAAGGCCCTGATACCCCTACGGTTGTGCCAGTGACCTTAGGGAATCAGTTCTGCACAGATTCAAATACAAACTCATCAAGCAGCCTGGAAGCAGTTGGTGACCCAATACTCAGCAGTACAAAGCCCCAGCACATTCCCTCTGTGGCATGGGTGTCGGCTAGCATAACCCAAAATATAAGGTTTCAACACAATGAAAGATTACCTCTCGCTCACATGACAGTCCAGTGTGAGTGGGTGTTCCTGGTTGGCAGACAAATTCCCTCCCAATAAAGATTCAGGGATCCCAGTTCCCTCCATCTTGTGTCCCCCCACCCCCATCCTCTAGGGCAGGATTTGGCAAAGTTTTTCTGTAAAAGACTAGATTGTCAGTATTTTAGCCTTTGTGGGCCAGACTGCATGTGTCACAACTACTTAACTCTACCATTGTAAGGAGGAAGCAGGCATAGACTATACATTAAACGAATGGGCACGGCCATGTTCCAACAAAACTTTATTTACCAAAAACAAGCAGCAAATGGGAATGGCTGTGTTCCAATAAATCCCCTGTTTACAAGAACAAGCAGCAAGCGGGAATGGCTATGTTCCGATAAAACTTTATTTATAAAAACATGCAGCAGACCAGATTTGGCCTATGGGCCATACTTTGTCTCCTGCTTCCAACTGGCAGAAGGGGTAAGGAGAGGGTAAACGAAGGCCTACTTAAGCTCCTTCACCCAGAAATGTCACACATCACTTCTCCATGTACATCCATGTGTCCCTACCTAGATGGAAATGCAATCATTGGCTGGGCAATCACTTCCCAGCAACAATGCTACTATGGAAGGGAAGCGTGGATCTTTGGGGATCAGCTAGCCAGCCACCTCTGGGGATTTAGTTGCATTCAAGTAATACTTACCAAGCATCTACTGGATGGCTGGCTCTGTGCTCTGTCTGGGGACACAGGGGTACATAAGACACTGCTCTGGTCCTAGAAGAATCAGACTCTAGTTTAAACTGAAAATACAGCTGTTTTTAAGATAAGACTTCAGCTCCCTGTCTGAGGCTTTTGGTTTTCGAACAGGTGCCCCAAATGCTGGACTGAAAACCATGTCCCGCAGGGGCTGATGGAAGAGGCAGGGAACGGAGGCTTCACAAGGCAGGGACCGTTCTACTTATTTACCACTGAGTCCCCAAGCTCAGCACAGGGCCTGGCACACAGTGGGGCCCCAGTGTTTGTTGAATGAATGAATGAACCCCTGCTCATCTGTAGAGATAAACCCCAGGGATCTAGTGCCTGGTACTTCTCATACTTGATTGGTTTATAGTCTAAACCAGAGAATCTTAGATTCGTGCAATGTCAAAATATCAAAGGGGAATCATTTTCACCCAAATGAAAAAAGTAAAAACTTAGATCCATTATGCAGACATTTGGTCTAGAAGACCTAACTCTAAGAGTCGGTAACAATAACAGCCACAATTTAATACTATACAATTCTTCACAGCTTATAAAGTGCATCTGTATCCATGGGAAACCCCATAAATGATGTGAGGTAGACAAGGAAAGCACCATTTTCTCCATTTTACAGAAAAGAATACTGAGGGCCCAAGGGCAAAGAGGATCCCCAATGTCACACAGCTAGAAGATTACTGGAACCAGGCCTGGAGGTCAAGGCTGATTTTGAAATCAATGAGGACCTATCCCTTCTCCTGGCCTGTGGCTTTGGCTTAAGAACACAGTATCGACTAAGTACAGATTTCTAGAATTAAACTCATTTCTTTTTTTTTTTTTTTTTGGTGAGGAAGACCAGCCCTGAGCTAACATCTGTTGCCAATCCTCCTCTTTTTTGCAGAGGAAGACTGGACCTGGGCTAATATCCGTGCCCATCTTTCTCTACTTTGTATGGGACGCCACCACAGCATGGCTGACAAGCAGTGCGTCTATCCACGCCCAGGATCCGAACCCGCGAACCCTGGCCGCCGAAACAGAGCACGCAAACTTAACCGCTATGCTATGGGGCCGGCCCCTAAACTCATTTCTTATAATACCAACTTGCATCTTATCTAAAGAAAAGTGATCTAAGGCATGTGTGTATTTCAAATACAAAGTAGTTAGAATTTTGTCATGTTTATGAAATGAAGTGTCCTGGGGCATATCTCACAAATGAGATTGAATTTACACAAAACCAAGAGACAGGGCCTGGGAGACACTCTCTTGTTATGTGACCTCTGGCAAGTCACTTGCTCACTCAAGAGTTTATTCTCAGCTGTTACATGGGAGTGGGATCACATGCTCTCTGGAGTCTTTCCCTACTCAAAGAAAAATGCTGTAATCAATTATCTCCAGGCATTAGGCCAGCATTTTCACATTCTCTCAATAACCCATTCTGTAGGCATAAGAGGGAGCAAAGGCATTTGGGGTTCATTCAAAGGGGGTTGGGGTGATCTCTCTCCAGGCAGCCTCTGGATTTGAGTATCTGGCCAGAGAGCTGAGGGGTTGGGGAAGACGAGTTGGATGCTGCTAAGTCCTCACAGGCACGGTGAGCCGGAACATCTCACGAACTTCTCCGACACAGGCGCACAAGAGCTGCTCCACCAGCCCATCATTGCGCAAAGACTCTGACCCTGGACAGCTCTCTCTCTCTTCATCTTCAGGAGGTGGTCATTGTTGTGATTATGAGCCATTAACGTAATAATAACTAGCTGGGAATGGAGGCGGCAGCGGCAGCGAGGGAAGGCTGTGGCCAGTCCCTCACCCAGGACCACCAGGCAGCAGGCGACACTCCCAGGACATCCTTGGCAGAGCCACCTGGCTGAGAGGGGCTGAAGGGAAGCAGGCTGGAGGCTGTGCTGGTGGGAATTTCCACACTAGAGCCGGTGCGCTGGGAAGGACGCATTTGACAGAGCTTCTCAGGGGGTTGTTCCGCACAGCAATGAGTGGCATCCGAAGTCAAGATTTGTATTTCTTATTTTTCGAAAGCCGCGTTCATGGGAGTGAGCTCACAATACAAACAGCGGTGATTGCAATCACTTGCCGTTCCCATGGCAACAGACAAGATTAAAAGGGCAAACAACGAAGCTGGAACTCTTCAGATTAAACTCTCCCGATTTTAATTGCCAGGCAGCACACTAACACATGGAGTCCCCCGCTCACTGTTTAAGAGAATAAAAACCTCTCCTCGGTAACTGACTGGGGGCCATCCAGGCTGACCACCCTGGCCCTCACTCCTCCCATCCAGGGCATAAAGTGTGACAAGAACTCATCAAACAGCTTCTTGAACACCTCCAGCGATGGGGAGCTCATTCCACTTCTGGCTGGAGATGGAGGCTCAAGGAAGGGGCCGTCTTAGCAGTCAGGGATAAAACCGTGAAGACATGGGCTCAGGCCACTGACACAAGAAGGAAGACAGTGGTGGATGAGAGCATTAATTGTCATCAACCCTAACACGTATGGAGGCATGGTTCTCAGTGCTCTGCCCTCCCCCGCAGGGGAACTGCACCGATAGCTGGTGAACTGAGCAACTGCCCCGTGTCACACACCATGCTAATCACTCCTTATGCACGACCTCATCTAATCCTCACAACAAGCTGCAGCAAGCCTTACTCTTCCTGTTTTGCAGATGAGGAGACTGCAGCTAGAGAGGGGAAGGCCAAGGTCATGTGACCAGAAGGAGCAGAACCAAGACTGAAACTCAGACCCCAGAGGCCATGCCTCTGCCACCACTTTGCCCTGGAGGAAGGAACCAGCTGGACTGGGGGACAGTTGCCTGGCAGCTGTTCTCTCTGAGCCTTTGCACCTCCCGAGAGAGGAACACCGAACCTGGGGCTGCGGGCTCAGCTTGTCTCCAGCTGTGGCAGCGGCGCAGGGTGGCACTGTGACTCTTGCATTCTTTGGGGTTTTGTCTGTGTTTCCAGGGCTCCGGCTCTGCCTGTCTCCAGCTTCCCTCTCCCCCGAGCCCTCAGTTCTCTCCTCACAGCTGCCAGGCGTTTGATCAGCCTGGTTCAAAGCCGTCTCCACAGGCCCAGGGAGAAGCAGATCTTTGGAAAAACAACACAGAAATAAAACAATAATGAATTCACAAAGAAAACGACAATTAAATAAGCCACCCCAGGGCATCTTGTGTCCCACCACAGATAAACAAGTTCTGTTCTCAAACACAGTCAGTCACTGATTTACCACTCAGTGGTTTATTGTGTACCTACTCTGTGCCAGGCATTGCCGGAGGCGCTGGAGATTCAGAGGGTCATCCAGAGGGAGGTCAGCACGGGGAGAGCCGGCAGGCAGCACCACAAACCACTGCGGAGCCAGGTGAAGAGTGACAAACGCTACAAGAGCAGCGTGGGCCATCCCCACTGATGCTGAGAGAGGGGGAAGCTGCTTCCCCACTGGGGACCCTGGAAGGCTTCCTAGAGGAGGGGGCCTTTTCAATCACTCATTGAAGGAAGGCTTTTTCAATCACTCATTCACTCACTCACTACAGGAATGTTTCCTAAGTCCCCACAACACTCTGCTGGGGGCCGGGGGTCTGAGGATAAGCACAAGACGCGCCCCTGCATTATGGAGCTCATAGTGGAGACGAAGACAGCAAACAATGAAACTCACCAAAAAGTGCCCAGAGGGACAAAAGAGGGCTCCAGGAACAAGTGAAACAATGAACTGATCTTGTCTCCGGTCTTCAGGCGAATCTTCCTAAAGAGAGTGCCGTTTGGGCTGAGATCAGAATGATGAGGCGGCGCTGGAAGGGTGGGTGGGGGAGACTCATCGGTGGGTCTCAGCTGGAAACACACAGTCCCCTCACTGGAACAGTGGGGGAGGCTTGATGAGGACACTATTTCCCAAAGTGTGGGCAGCGTGGAGGGAAGTCAACAGGCAGAGTGCGGAGCCCAGGCTGCCGGACCCGAAGGGGAGGAGCAGGCACCAGCATCTGGAGGGGGTGACTGGAGGGACGGCTTCCCACAGGAGCTGTGACCTTCAGCCAAGAGACACAACCAACCCAAGGCCACCCAGCAGGGAGTAAGCTTGGGACACACTCTTTTCCCACCATTTGATCTCCTGCCAAGGCCTCCCTCTAGCCAAACCCAACCAGAAGCCAGAAACCCAGCAGACCTTTGGGTCTGGCCATCCAGTCAACCTCTCAGGGCATGGAGAGAAGTTGACAGGGGCAGGGAGTGGGTCTGCAGGGGCAAACGGGAACATCCAGCCCAGGAGGGATGGGTATAACACAAGGCACATTGGTCATATGTGCCAATATCTGCTTCTCCCCCAAACTCCATTCAAATATCTGGACAGAGAATAAGGAAGGAGAAGCAGCTGAGAGAGGACAACACATTTTTGACAGGTGGAGCAGTTATAACTGGCTCAGGAAATGAGAGAGACCTGAGGCCTCAGTGACTGCAGAGAGAATACCA
This sequence comes from Tapirus indicus, assembly GCA_031878705.1. Taxonomy (NCBI): domain Eukaryota; kingdom Metazoa; phylum Chordata; class Mammalia; order Perissodactyla; family Tapiridae; genus Tapirus; species Tapirus indicus. The sequence continues at coordinate 13,002,727 of CM062932.1, forward strand.
ACAACAAGCAAACAAGCCAGCCCCACAGTCTCCCCACAAAGTCTCAGGAATTCTAAACACTAGGTAACTTTGAGGGCAAGGGTTCAAACCAAAGCTGAAAAGAGACATTGGCAGCCAGCCTGTGTAAGGATAGTCGGCCCTCCCAGGTCTCCTCCTGCATCCCCGGAAGCCAGGAGCCCTGCTTGCCCACCCTGCAGGGTAGCGGCAGTTTATTAGGGCAATGGACCCAGACAGCCTCCTGACTCTGGGGGACCAGCTGCAGCAGAGAGCCAGAGGGTGAAAGTCCACAGGCTAAATGCCAAGGCCTCCAGCCCATTCCCCTGCATGTCTGCCAGAAAACACAGATCTCTGGGCAGGGCTCTGGGTATCCCTCTTTGGATAAACCAAAAGGTTCCAGAGAAAAGCCCTACATGATGCTGAAGTTGGAAGCCCCCAGAATGGCTCAGCTCCTGCTCTTTCATTCTGTGGTAAAGCCCACCACCAGTCTACGAGCCTGGCCACGTGCAGAGCCTGCAGTCAACCTGTTAGTGTCTCATCTTAAATATGCGAGTGCCGACAAGGATCTCTAGGCATTTGAGGAAAATCCCCAACAGGAGAAAGACCAAACAGACATCAATAGAAAAAGAAACTGTGATGAAATAGAGTGAATAAAGGGAGCAAAAGGAAGACTTCCAAAACCTTATAATTAATATCCTTAGAGAGATCAAAGAAGATACTGTTCCCAGGAAACAAGAACAGGATCCCATAACACAGAGACAACCAAAAGTTAAGAAAGAGCTCTTGGAAATTAAAAATATGATAGCAGTAATACAAAATTCAGTGGGAATTTTTGGAAATAAAGTTGAAGAAATAGCCCTAAAAATAAGACAACAAGAACAAGAAGCCCCCAGGATCAGACAGGCAAAAGAAAGAGCCCCTCCCCTCCAGAACAGTGTGGCTCTCAGAGAGAGGGGGGAAGGGCAGCCCTCTGCAGGAAAACCATCACTCTCCAAGTTCTCTCACAGCCTGTGGGAAATTCCCATACGGAGGGAGGGGACAGAACTGTTGCAGGGGTGCCTTCATCAAGCTAGCACCCCAGGAGAGCAAATAGCGAAAGAAGAGAGAGAAGCCTCTGGGATCGGGCAGGCAATAGAAAGAGCCCCTTGCCCTGCCTGCAGCACCAGCACAGCTGGTCAGCCAGAGCACAAGCAGATCACAGTGGGCTCAGAATACACAGCTCTTGACCCCCACCCAGTGGCAGCAGGTGGGAGCTGCAACCAGATATCTTTAGGATGAGGAAAAATAAGCCCACGCCCTCAAGCACTATGCAAAAATATGTTAAATCTCCAGACCAGAAGGAAAATGACAAGCACCCAGAAGTCAATCCTGAAGGCACAGAAACTTACAACCTAAATGACAGAGAATTCAAAATAGCTATCATAGAAAAGCTCAATGAACTACAAGAAAATTCACATAGACAATTCAATGAAATCAGGAATTTCTTCACAAAAGAGATTGAAACTATAAAGAAAAACCAATCAGAAATGTTGGATATGAAAAACACAATGGAGGAGGTAAAGGAAAATCTAGAATCTTTAAAGAACAGACCTGACAACATGGAGGAAAGAATTAGCAATATTGAAGATAGGAATGCAGAAATGCTCCAGATGGAGGAGGAGAGAGAACTAAGACCAAAAACAAATGAAGAAATCCTCTGAGAAATATCCGACTCTATTAGAAAATGCTACATAAGGATTACAGATATTCCAGAGGGAGAAGAGAGGGGAAAAGGAGCAGAGAGCTTGTTCAAAGAAATCATAGCTGAGAACTTCCCAAACCTAGGGAAGGACCTGGAAATACAGATGAATAAAGTCACTAGATCTCTAAATATATCAACATGAAAAGACCCTCTCCAAGGCACATAGTAGTAAAGCTGGCAAAAGTCAATGACAAAGAAAAAAATATTAAGGGCAGCAAGACAAAAAAAAAAAAAAATGCACAAAGGAAGTCCTATCAGGCTCTCAGCCAATTTCTCGGCAGTGACTTTACAGGCTAGGAGAGAGTGAAATGATATATTCAAAATTCAGCCAAGAATCCTCTATCCAGCGAAAAGATCCTTCAGATATGAAGGAGAAATAATGACCATCCCAGATAAACAAAAGCTAAGGGAGTTAATTGCCACAAGACCCCCACTACAATAAATGCTCAAGAAAGCCCTCACGCCTGAAAAGAAGAGAATGGGGATACAAAGCCTTGAGCAAGGAGAAAAATAGGTAGACAAAATCAGAAAAATTGCAACTGTGTAACAGAATAGGTTAGCAAACACTTAAGTATAACACCAAAGATTAAGGGAAGGAAAACACCAAAAATGAATATAACCTCATCACTTTAAACACGAACTCACAACACAAGATGAAATAAGTTGTGACAATAATAACTTAGAAGGGGAAGAAGAGAGGGATGGAATCAACTTAGTCTCAAGATATAAGAGGCCATCAGAAAATGGAGTATCTCATCTACGAGATTTTTTTTATACAAACCTCATGGTAACCACTAAACAAATAATCAGAACAGAGACACATATGACAAATAAAGAGAAAACTATGAAAACTATCATGCAGAACTACCAAACTGAATTGGTAGTCCAAAACACATGGGACAAGAAACAAAGGAAACACAAAAGAGCCAGAAAATGAGTGATAAAATAGCAACATTAAGCCTTCATATATCAATAATCACTCTAAATGTAAATGGATTGAATTCTCCAATCAAAAGACACAGAGTGGGGCTGCCCAGTGGCACAGCGGTTTAGTCTGCACTTGGCAGTCCGGGGTTCGCAGGTTCGGATCCCGGGCGCCCGCCGATGCACTGCTCGTCAGCCATGCTGTGGCGGCGTCCCATATAAAGTAGAGGAAGACAGGCACAGATGTTAGCCCAGGGCCAATCTTCCTCAGCAAAAAGAGGAGGATTGGCAACGGATGTTAGCTCAGGGCTGGTCTTCCTCACAAAAAAAAAAAAAAAAAGACACAGAGTGGTGGGATGGATTAAAAATCAAGACCCAACAACATGCTGCATCCAGGAAACACATCTCGGCTCTCCGAGACAAAGACAAACATAGGCTCAGAGTGAAAGGATGGAAGACAATACTCCAAGCTAACGACAAACAAAAGAAAGCAGGTGTTGCCATACTTATATCAGACAAATTAGACTTCAAGATAAAACAGGTAATGAGAGACAAAGAGGGGCAATGTATAATGATAAAAGGGACACTCCACCAAGAAGATGTATCACTTATAAATATATATGCACCCAACACAGGAGCACCAAAGTACATGAAGCAACTATTAACAAACCTAAAAGGAGATATTAACAACAACACAATAATAGCAGGGGATCTTAACACCCCACTTACATCAATGGATACATCATCCAGACAGAAAGTCAATAAGGAAATAGTGGACTTAAATGAAAAACTAGACGAGATGCACTTAATAGATGTATAGAGAGCATTACATCCAAGCACAGCAGATTACACATTCTTCTCAAGCACGCATGGAACATTCCCAAGGATAGACCATATATTGGGAAACAAGGCAAGCCTCTTTAAATTTAAGAAGAATAAAATCATAACAAGCATCTTCTCCAACCATAATACTATGAAACTAGAAATCAACTACAAGAAAAAAACTGGGAAAGTGACAAAGATGTGGACACTAGACAACATGCTATTGAACAATCAATGGATCATTGAAGAAATTAAAGGAGAAATCAAAAAATATCTGGAGACAAATGAAAATGAAAATACACCATACCAACTCATAGAGGATGCAGCAAAAGTGGTCCTGAGAGGGAAACTCATAGCAGTACAAGCCCACCTTAACAAACAAGAGAAATCCCAAATAAGCAACCTTAAACTACACCTAACAGAATTAGAAAAAGAAGAACAAACAAAGCCCAAAGTCAGCAGAAGGAGGGAAATACTAAAAATTAGAGCAGAAATAAATGAAATTGAAACCAAAAACACAGTCAAAAAGATCAGTGAAACAAAAAGCTGGTTCTTTGAGAAGATAAACAAAATTGACAAACCCTTAGTGAGACTCACTAAGGAAAAAAGAGAGAAGGCTCAAATAAATAAAATTAGAAATGAAAGGGGAGAAATTACAACAGCTACCACAGAAATACAAAGGATTATAAGAGAATACTATGAAAAACTATATGCCAACAAATTGGACATCTAGAACAAATGGATAAATTCTTAGACTTGTACAACCTCCCAAAACTGAATTGAGAAGAAACAGAGAATCTGAATAGACCAATCACAAGTAAAGAGATTGAAACAGTACCTCCCAAAACATAAAAGTCCAGGACCAGATGGCTTCTCTGGAGAATTTTACCAAACATTCAAAGAAGATTTAACACCTATCCTTCTCAAACTACTCCAAAAAATAGAGGAAGATGGAACACTTCCTAACACATTCTACGAGGCCAACATCATCCTGATACCAAAGCCAGACAACGACAATACAAAGAAGGAAAATTTCAGGCCAATATTGCTAATGAACATAAATGCAAAAATCCTTAGCAAAATATTGGCAAACCAAATACAGCAATACATTAAAAAGATCATACGCTATGACCGAGTGGGATTTATACCAGGGACACAGGGATGGTTCAACATCTGCAAATCAGTCAATGTGATACACCACATTAACAAAATGAGGAATAAAAACCACATGATCATCTCAATAGATGCAGAGAAAGCATCTGACAAGATCCAACATCCATTTATGATAAAAACTCGCAACAAAAGGGGTATAGAAGGAAAGTACCCTAACATAATAAAGGCCGTATATGACAAACCTACAGCAAACATCCTACTCAACAGGGAAAAACTGAAGGCCATTCCTTTGAGGACAGGAACAAGACAAGGGTGCCCACTCTCACTGCTCTTATTCAACATAGTACTGGAAGTTTTGGCCAGAGCAATTAGGCAAGAAAAAGGAATAAAAGGAATCCAAATAGGCAATGAAGAAGTGAAACTCCCACTGTTTGCAGATGACACGATTATATATATAGAAAACCCTAAAGAATCCATTGGAAAACTATTAGAAATAATCAACAGCTACAGCAAAGTTGCAGGGTATAAAATCAACTTACAAGAATCAGCTGCATTTAGGGGCCAGCCCGGTGGCATAGCAGTTAAGTTCTCATGCTGCACTTCGGTGGCCTGGGGTTCACCAGTTTGGATCCTGGGCGCAGACTGATGCACTGCTCATCAAGCCATGCTGAGGCGGCGTCCCACATAGAGAAACTAGAAGGATGTACAACTATGACATATAACTATCTTCTGGTGCTGTGGGGGAAAAAAGGCCACAAAAAAAAAAGGATCAGTTGCATTTCTATGCTCTAAGAACAAACTAACAAAGAGAACTCAAGAAGACAATCCCATTTACAATCACAACAAAAAGAATAAAATATCTAGGAATAAATTTAACCAAGGAGGTGAAAGACCTATACAATGAAAACTATAAGACACTATTGAAATAAATCGATGATGACATAAAGAAATGGAAAGATATCCCATGCACATGGATTGGAAGAATAAACATCGTTAAAATGTCCACACTACCTAAAGCAATCTACAGATTCAATGCAATCCCAATCAGAATCCCAACGACATTCTTCACAGAAATAGAACAAAGCATACTAAAACTCATATGGGGCAACAAAAGACCCCAAATAGCTAAAGCAATCCTGAGAAAAAAAGAACAAAGCTGGAGGCATCACAATCCCTGACTTCAAAATACACTTCAAAGCTGTAGTAATCAAAACAGCATGGTACTGGTACAAAAACAGACACACAGATCAATGGAACAGAATTGAAAGCCCAGAAACAAAACCACACGTCTATGGACAACTAATCTTCGACAAAGGAGCTAAGAACATACAATGGAAAAAGGAAAGTCTCTTCAATAAATGGTGCTGGGAAAACTGGACAGCCACATGCAAAAGAATAAAAGTAGACTATTTTCTCTCGCCATACAGAAAAATTAACTCAAAATGGATCAAAGACTTGAAGGTAGGACCTGAAACTATAAAACTCCTGGAAGAAAATATAGGCAGTACACTAATTGACATTGGTCATAAAGGGATCCTTTCAGATTCCATGTCTACTCAGACAAGGAAAACAAAAGAAAAAATAAACAAGTGGGACTTCATCAGACTACAGAGCTTGTACAAGGCAAATGAAACCAGAATCAAAATGAAAAGACAACCCACCAGCTGGGAGAAAATATTTGCAAATCACATATCTGACAAGGGGCTAATCTCCATAACATATAAAGAACTCACACAACTGAACAACAAAAAAACAAATACCCCAGTCAAAAAATGGGCAGAGGATATGAACAGACATTTTTCCAAGGAAGGTATAGAGATGGCCAATAGGCACAGGAAAAGATTTTCAACATCACTAATCATCAGGGAAATGCAAATCAAAACTACACTACCTGTTAGAATGGCTATAATCACCAAGACAAAAAATAACAAATGTTGGAGAGGTTGTGGATAAACGGGAAACCTAATCCACTGCTGGTAGGAATGCAAACTGGTGCAGCCTCCATGGAAAACAGTATGGAGATTCCTCAAAAAATTAAAAATAGAAATACCATATGATCCAGCTATCCCACTACTGGGTGTTTATCCAAAGATCCTGAAACCAACAATCCAAAGAGACCTATGCACCCCTATGTTCATTGCAGCATTATTCACTAGAACCAAGAAGAGGAAGAACCCAAGTGTCCACTGACTGATGATCAGATGAGAAGATGTGTTATATATACACAATGGAATACTACTCAGCCATAAAAAAAGACAAAATCGTCCCATTTGCAACAACCCTGGAGGGTATTATGTTAAGCAAAATAAGCCAGACAGAGAAAGACAAACACCGCATGATTTCACTCATGTGTGGAAGATAAACTGACACACAGACAGAACAGTTTGGTGGTTACCAGGGGCAAGGGGGATGGGGGGTGGGCACAAGGGGTGATGGGACACATTTATATGGTGACTGACAAACAATAACGTACAACTAAAATTTCACAATGTTATAAACTATTATGACATCAATTTAAAATTTTTTTTAAAATAAGACAACAAGAGTGACGTCAGCATCATGGCGGAGTGAGATTCCCTCTTTGAATCTCTGCCCCCTACGACACAACGAAAACATCATTCACATTCCAACAGAGCTCAATCAAACACTACGAAGGACTTCTGAGAAACCCCTGCTGCCATACATCGGACGGTGGAGGCGCGGGAAGCCCAGGAGAACGGGAGGAGAGGTAGGAGGTTGTACTCCCCCTCCCCAATCGATCGGCAAAAACAGCGCGGTTCGCGGACAGAGGGGGGAGGGGCGGCCCACAGCGGGGAAAACTAGCGCCATCCAGGTGCTCTCACAGACTGTCGCGAGATCCCCACGGGGAAGCGACGACGGACTGTTTAGGGGGTGTAGCAAACACCCTAACAGAGCCAGAAAGGAAACCCCCGGGTCAAGCAGGAGAAAGAGAGGACCCCTCCCCCCACACACCCGGCATTTCAGCATAATCCCTCCGGGGGCTGCAGCCGCCTCAGAGCAAACCGCTCGCGATCTCCATCTAGTGGCAGCAGGGGGAAACTGCAGGACTAACTTTAATCATGAGGGGTAAAAATAAAGCCGTCCCCGCCGGATCCTTGCGAAAATATGTCAGGGCTACAGACCAAAAGGAAAATGACAAACACCCAGAAACCAACCCTGAAGGCACAGAATTTGATAACCTGAATGAGAGAGAATTCAAAATAGCTATCATAAACAAGCTCAACGAAATACAAGAGAACACACAGAAACAAATCAACGAATTCAGGGATTATGTCACAAAAGAGATTGAAACCCTAAAGAAAAACCAATCAGAATTATTGGAGATGAAAAACAAAATGAATGAGATAGTGGAAAAAATGGAGTCTTTAAAGAGCAGAACTGACAATATGGAGGAACGAATTAGCACTATTGAGGATAGCCACGCAGAAATGCTCCTGGTAGAGGAGGAGAGAGAGCTAAGACTAAAAAGAAATGAAGAAATTCTTCGAGAAATATCAGACTCAATGAGGAAAAGCAACATAAGGATAATAGGTATTCCAGAAGGAGAAGAAAGAGAAAAAGGAGCAGAGAGTTTGTTCAAAGAAATAATAGCTGAGAACTTCCCCAACCTAGGGAACGAAAGGGAAATAACAGTGAATGAAATCAATAGATCACCTAAATATATAAACAGGAATAAAAAATCATCTCGCCACATAGTAGCAAACTTGAAGAATACCCGTGACAAGGAAATAATATTGAAGGCAGCTAAACAAAAAAACAAAATAACATACAAAGGAAACCCCATCAGGCTCTCAGCTGATTTCTCGACAGAAACTCTACAGGCTAGGAGAGACTGGAATGATATATTCAAAATCATGAAAGACAAAAACCTTCAGCCGAGAATACTTTATCCAGCAAAAATATCCTTCAAATACGATGGAGAAATAATAACTCTCCCTGATAAACAAAAGCTAAGAGAGTTCGTCACCACAAGACCCCCACTACAAGAAATGCTCAAGAAGGCCCTTAGGCCTGAAAAAAAACAAATGAGAAAGGGGATACAAAGATTTCAGCAAGGAGAAAAGCAAGGAGACTGAACCAGAACAAAATACAGTTGGAAAACATCAAAAATTAATTCAAGCTCATCACTGGAAACACACATTCATGACACAATCTGGAATAAAGAGATAACAAATAAGGAGGGGAAGAGGTAAGGGATTGAACTGACCCAGCCTCAGGAAAAAGGAGGCATCTGAAAATGTACTTTCTTATCCAGGAGATCGCTTATATAAACCGCACGGTAACCACTAAACAAACAACCAGAAGAGAACCACACATGACAAATAAAGAGAAAACCAAGAGAATGAACATGCAGAAATACCAAATTGAATTTGGAATCCGAAACACAAGGGACAAGAAATGAAGGAAATGCAAAAGAACCAGAAGATGAACAATAAAATAGCAACATTAAACCCTCATATATCAATAATCACTCTAAACGTAAATGGATTGAATTCTCCAATCAAAAGACACAGAGTGGCAGGATGGATTAAAAACCAAGATCCAACAATCTGCTGCCTCCAGGAAACACATCTCAGCTCTAAAGACAAACACAGACTCAAAATAAAAGGATGGAAAACAATACTCCAAGCTAATGGCAAACAAAAGAAAGCAGGAGTAGCCATACTTATATCAGACAAAGTAGACTTCAAGATAAAAAATGTAATGAGAGACAAAGAAGGGCAATATATAATGATAAAAGGGATACTTCACCAAGAAGACATAACACTTATAAATATCTATGCACCCAACACAGGAGCACCAAAGTACATAAAACAACTGCTAAAAAACCTTAAAGGAGATATTAACAATAACACAATAATAGTAGGGGATCTTAATACCCCCCTTACATCAATAGATAGATCATCCAGACAAAAAGTCAATAAGGAAATACTGGACTTAAATGAAAAACTAGACGCAATGGATTTAATAGATATATACAGAGCACTCCACCCAAAAAAAGCAGAGTACACATTCTTCTCAAGTGCTCATGGAACATTCTCAAGGATAGACCATATATTAGGAAACAAGGCAAACCTCTATAAATTTAAGAAGATTGAAATCATTACAAGCATCTTTTCTGATCATAATGCTGTGAAACTAGAAATCAACTGCAAGGAAAAAACTAGGAAAGGGACAAAGATGTGGAGACTAAACAACATGCTGCTGAACAACCAATGGGTCATTGATGAAATTAAAGGAGAAATCAAAAGCTATCTGGAGACAAATGAAAAGGAAAATACACCATACCAACTCATATGGGATGCAGCAAAAGCAGTCCTGAGAGGGAAATTCATAGCAATACAAGCTCACCTTAACAAACAAGAAAAATCCCAAATAAATAACCTTAAATTGCACCTAACAGAGTTGGAAAAAGAAGAACAGACAAAGCCCCGAATCAGCAGAAGGAGGGAAATAATAAAAATCAGAGCAGAAATAAATGAAATTGAAACCAAAAAAACAGTAGAAAGGATCAATGAAACAAAGAGCTGGTTCTTTGAGAAGATAAATAAAATTGACAAACCCTTAGCCAGACTCACTAAGAAAAAAAGGGAGAAGACTCAAATAAATAAAATTAGAAATGAAAGAGGAGAAATTACAACAGACACCACAGAAATACAAGGGATTATTAGGGAATACTATGAAAAACTTTACGCCAACAAATTGGACAACCTAGAGGAAATGGACAAATTCTTGGATGCGTACAACCTCCCAAAACTGAATCAAGAAGAAATAGAGAATCTGAACAGACCAATCACAAGTAAAGAGATTGAAACAGTCATCAAAAACCTCCCAAAAAATAAAAGCCCAGGACCAGATGGCTTCCCTGGAGAATTTTATCAAACGTTCAAAGAAGATTTAGCACCTATCCTTCTCAAACTATTCCAAAAAATAGAGGAAGATGGAATACTTCCCAACACATTCTATGAGGCCGACATCATCCTGATACCAAAGCCAGACAAGGACAATACAAAGAAGGAAAACTACAGGCCAATATCGCTGATGAACATAGACGCAAAAATCCTCAACAAAATATTGGCAAACCGAATACAGCAATACATCAAAAAGATCATACACCACGATCAAGTGGGATTTATACCAGGGACACAGGGATGGTTTAACATCCGCAAATCAATCAACGTGATACACCACATTAACAAAATGAAGAATAAAAACCACATGATCATCTCAATCGATGCAGAGAAGGCATTCGACAAGATCCAGCATCCATTTATGATAAAAACTCTCAACAAAATTGGTATAGAAGGAAAGTACCTCAACATAATAAGGGCCATATATGACAAACCTACAGCAAACATCCTACTCAACGGGGAAAAACTGAAAGCCATTCCTTTGAGGACAGGAACAAGACAAGGGTGCCCACTCTCACCGCTCCTATTCAACATAGTACTGGAAGTTCTGGCCAGAGCAATTAGGCAAGAAAAAGGAATAAAAGGACTCCAAATAGGCAATGAAGAAGTGAAACTCTCACTATTTGCAGACGACATGATCCTATACATAGAAAACCCCAAAAATTCCATCGGAAAGCTACTAGAAACAATCAACAACTACAGTAAAGTGGCAGGGTATAAAATCAACTTACAAAAATCAATTGCATTTCTATACACTAACGATGAAAAAACAGACAGAGAACTCAAAAAGACAATCCCATTTACAATTGCAACAAAGAGAATAAAATATCTGGGAATAAATTTAACCAAGGAGGTCAAAGACCTATACAATGAAAACTATAAGACACTATTGAAAGAAATCGAGGAGGACATAAAGAAATGGAAAAATATTCCATGCACATAGATTGGAAGAATAAATATAGTTAAAATGTCCATTCTACCTAAAGCAATCTACAGATTCAATGCAATCCCAATCAGAATCCCAATGTCATTCTTCACGGTAATAGAACAAAAACTACTGAAATTCGTATGGGGCAACAAAAGAGCCCGAATAGCTAAAGCAATCCTGAAAAAAAAGAACAAAGCTGGAGGCATCACAATCCCTGATTTCAAAATATACTATAAAGCTACAGTAATCAAAACAGCATGGTACTGGTACAAGAATAGACACACAGATCAATGGAACAGAATTGAAAGCCCAGAAATAAAACCACACACCTATGGACAGCTAATCTTCGACAAAGGAGCAAAGAACATACAATGGAGAGAGGGAAGTCTCTTCAATAAATGGTGCTGGGAAAATTGGACAGCAACATGCAAAAGAATGAAAGTAGACCATCTCCTATCGCCATATACAAAAATCAATTCAAAATGGATCAAAGACCTGAAAATGAGACCTGAAACTATAAAAATCCTGGAAGAAAATATAGGCAGTACACTAATTGCGATTGGACATAAAGGGATCCTTTCAGATTCCATGTCTACCCAGACAAGGGAAACAAAAGAAAAAATAAACAAGTGGGACCTCATCAGACTAAAGAGCTTCTACAAGGCAAATGAAACCAGGATCAAAATGAATAAACAACCCACCAGCTGGGAGAAAATATTTGCAAATCGTTTGTCTGACAAGGGATTAATCTCAGTAATATACAAAGATCTCATACAACTGAGCAACAAAAAAACAAACAACCCGATCAAAAAATGGGCAGAGGATATGAACAGACATTTTTCCAAGGAAGAGATACAGATGGCCAATAGACACATGAAAAGATGTTCAACATCACTAATTATCAGGGAAATGCAAATCAAAACTACACTGAGATATCACCTTACACCAGTTAGAATGGCTATAATCACCAAGACAAATAACAACAAATGCTGGAGAGGTTGTGGAGAAACGGGGACCCTCATTCACTGCTGGTGGGAATGCAAACTGGTGCAGCCTCTATGGAAAACAGTATGGAGAGTCCTCAAAAAATTAAAAATAGAAATACCGTATGATCCAGCAATACCACTCTTGGGCATCTACCCAATGGACGTGAAATCAACCATCACAAGAGGCGTATGCACCCCTATGTTCATTGCAGCATTATTCACTATAGCCAAGAAGTGGAAGCAACCCAAGTGTCCCTCAACTGAAGATTGGTTAAAGAAGATGTGGTATATACATACAATGGAATACTACTCAGCCATAAGAAACGACACAATTGTCCCATTTGCAACAACATGGAAGGACCTAGAGGGTATTATGTTAAGTGAAATAAGCCAGAGAGAGAAGGACAGACACTGCATGAACTCACTCATATATGGAATATAAGTGAACACACGGACAGAGAGAACTGATTGGTGGTTACCAAGGGGAAGGGGGGTGGGGGGGGCACAAGGGGTGAAGGGTTACATCCACAAGGTGACGGACAAAAATGTACAACTAAAACCCCACAGTGTTATAAACTAAGACATCAATAAAAAAAATAAATAAAATAAAATAAATAAAAAAAAATAAAAAAAAAATAAGACAACAAGAAAAGAGATGGTCAATAGGAAATAAAGGACATAAAATCTAGAATATCAACCCATGATATCCAGTATTCCAGTGATAGGAGTTCCAGAGAGAACAGGAAAAAAAGGATGGGAAAGTGATAAAAGAAATATAGAAGAAAGTCTCTCTGAACCAAATGACAAGTGTTTCCAGATTGAACGGCTGAGGGCCCATAGCGATGAAACTCAGAGACCCACCAGGGCATACTGACGTGAAATTTCAGAATGCCAAGATTAAAGAAAAGGCCCTAAAACTGTTTGAGAGAGGAAAATAACAGTCACGTGAAAAGGATCAAGAATAAAAATGACTTCTTTACATGTTTTGGGTTGAACTGTGTCCCTCCCACCCAAAACTGATACACTGAAGTCCTAACCCCTAATACCTCGGAATATGACATTATTTGGAAATCGGATCATCACAGATATAATTGGTTAAGATGAGGCATACTTGAGTAGAGTGGGCCCCTGATCCAGTATGTCCTTATGAAAAGTGAGAATCTGGACACAGACGCTCACACAGGAAGACCGCCCCGTGAAGGTGAAGACAGAGAGCAGGGTGATGCAGCAGAAACCAAGGAATATCAAAGATCCAGACACCCACCAGAAGCTGGGAGAGAGGCGTGGAATAAATTTCTCCCTCCAGCCTTCAGAAGGAACCACCCACACAGACACCTTGGTCTTGGAGTCCCAGCCTCCAGAACTGAAGCAATAAATCTTCGTCATTTGAGCCACCTATTTTGTGGTACTTTGTTACAGCAGCCTGAGGAAACTAACACAATAGAAGCGAGAAAACAGTGAGAGAGTGACTTCAAAATTCTGAAAGCGAATTCTAACCTAGAATTCTATAACCAGCCAAATATCAGTCAAGTGTGAAGGTAAAATAAATAAATTTCAGTCATGCACGATCTCAAAAAAAAAAATCTATTTCCCATGTACCTTTTCTCAGAAAGCTACTGGAGGATGTCCTACACCAAAACAAAGGAGTAAATCAAAAAAGAGGAAGACATAGACTCCAGGAGACAAGGAAGATAACACATAAGAGGCAAAGAGATGTCCCAGAATGACACCTGTGCAGTGAGCCTGGAAAGCAACTAGTCCCAACTGAAACAATAGGATATAGAGGGAATGTCACCACAAGGGAAAAATTATAAACTGATATATTAGCTAACTGTTGACCATGTGGGAAATAATACCAAGAGGGATTTTATAGTACTGAAGTAGTATTTGGAAAGAGTTCCTGATAGATGCACAGGAAGCTAAGCAAATCCATTCAGACAATTATTTATTAACTTCAATGGGCCAGGCACCATTCTAAGTGCTAGCAACACAGCAGTGGATAAAGCAGATAAAAATGCCTTTACAGAGTTTACATCCCAGGGGAGGACATCAGACAATAATGGAAATAAGCACAATCCACAGCATGTTAGATGGTGATAGTGCTGTGGAGAGAAATAAAGTGGGGATGGGCATGCCAGCATGGGGATGGAGCAGTCAGGGCAGACCCTACTGAAAAAGACCAGAAAGAGATGAGGGAGGAAGCCATGTGCATATCTGGGGAAGCAGAGACCAAGTATTTAGTGCAGAGGTTCTGCACGGGGAGCGTAGCCAGCCCATTCAGGGAACACCAGTGAGGTTTGTGTGGCTGGACTGGCCCGAACCGGGGAAGGAGATTCACGCTGCAAGGTTGTGAGCAGCGGAGCAACACGATCTGACTTATCTTTTAAAAGACTCATTCCAACTGCTATGTTGAAATAGACGGTCAGGGAGCAATGGTGGAAGCAGAGAGACCAATTACGGGGCATACTGTAAAAATCCGAGTGGGAGCTAATGGTGTCATGGACTATGGCGGTGGCTGGAGGAAGTGGTGAGAAACAGATGCTGGGTGTATTTTGCAGATAGAAGTAACAGAATTTGCTGAGATTGGATGTGGAGTATGAGAGAAAGAGGAGCATCAGAAGGACTCCAAAGTTCTTAGCCTGAGCACTTGGAAAGATGGAGGGAGTGACCAGGAACTGGGATGGGGAAGAATGCAGGTGAATGTTGGGGGTTGGTGGGGGAGATAAGGAGCTGTGTTTTTGACATACTGAGTTGAGAGTTTACCAGACATCCAAGTGAAGATGTCGAGAAGGTGGTTGGATACAGAGGTCTGGAGTTCATGGTAGAAGTCTGGGCTAGAGATGGAATGTGAGAGTCAACAGTATATTCCTGTTATTCAAAGCCATGGAGACCAGGTGAGATTGACTGAAATACAATGAAAATAAAAATCCATACAAGGACATGAAAGGAAGCATCATCATATCTTACCTCTGGCTTGGCCATGGACAATATTCATATAGTCATAATAATACAAACATGACATATTAATTTAGCCAGAATTGTGATTTAATTGTGTTGGGAAGATTGAAAAAGTGAAGAGTTGAGAAGTGGGATTTAGGCGTTCTAAAGTCTAGGATTCATGATAGGAAATAGATACCATTTGAAAGGTATAAAACAGGCTTAGTAGTAAAAGGTATTCCTGGTTCAGAATAGGCTGGAAATTGCCCTAGAAGAAAGCCCCAGCATTTCTCTTCCCCACAGTGGATCTGTTTGGACCCTTATTTGGTCAGAGGCTGGGGAAGGACGGGTAGGAAAGCTCTGACCTGGTAAATGGCACATTTCTGGAAATGTGACTGTGTGTGCCCATAATCACCGAGCAGATGCAGCTCTCGATGTCACTGTTTACGTAAATCCACGTCGAGACGCTGTGTTCGTTCACCAGCCTGATATCACGCTTGGACACATAGATTAAGTAATTAAATTGGAATTAATGTTTGAATATGTGTTGAAAGGGATCCTTTTATTTTAAACGTGCTCTTTCTTCCGTTCCATGCCGATTGCCAGAAAGTTCATTCCTGAAAGAATGAACTTTTTTTCCTGTAATTCTGTGCTTCTTCAAGGCTACAATGTTTCAGCTAACAGTTCTACAGAAAAGGAAAAAAAACTTCAGAACTGTCTGATACAAAATGCTGCGATGAATTGGACCCTCATTGAGATGAAAGGATGGTATGCGGTTTCAGGTTTCATTATTTTAAACCATTTGTTGGATGGATTTTTTTCCCACAGGCGACCCAGTGAGCCCACGGTGATAAAGAACAGACAGGCGATAACTTGATTCCTTCATTTCTGTTTGGATTCACGTGTCTCTTTAAACAGTCTGTGTTTTGTTTAGTAATTTTACTTTCTCTTTCTTCAAAACTCGGATGGGTGTTGCTTCTCCAAGTAGAATTTAACGCAGCTGCTGAGTTTGTAGGAAAAACACCCACTGGTGAAAGATGCTCCATTGAAGTAATATTGAGGCTGAAAATGAAAATTGAGAGCTAATCTTTGTGTACCTTTCAAATGGATGTATTTTTAAATTGGCAATTTAAAAAAGAAGAAAATTGGCTGGAATAATACAGTCCAATGGGGGACACCAAGTTGGGCAGAATTATTCTAATTCTAATTCGATGCATTCCCCTGTTTGAGATTTACTTACAGAAAAATCTCAGTTTGGGTGGGAAGAAATTCTTATTGATGAATTTGATTACTACTATGGAATTTTATTTTCCTTGTGGTGGGCTGCAAAAGGAAGCCCCCAAAATGTGAAGTTGGGGATATAGGCATAAAGTCATTCTTCCTGGCTAGCAACTTGAACTCTTATGCTCAGAGTGTAGTGGAATTTCCTAAGAAATACTGAAGAGCTGTGCTTCTGTTTCTTTATTTCAAATGTTCTGGGTAGTGCCAAAGATAACCAGGAATTAACTTTTCACAACATTGAGGGACCACCTGGAACTGCGGCTGGGAGGCAGAGTCATCAGCAGATCACCCATGACTTACTGATCCCAATTGTGCCTGGGTCTCTTCATCCCAGGAGAATGGGTCCTCCTTTTGGAATTTTGCTGACTTTGCTGACCCAATTCTCGGCAGTGTGGGTAGGAATATATGGACTCCCCAGAAAGTGTCAGTCTTGAATAGTTTGAAATTCAGGAATCTCATACATAAGGGGTAAACTATTTTAGGGGAGACAATTGACACATGGAAGGACAAGAATGAAGACAGAGATTTAGGAAGGATGAGAGAAAAAGACAGAGACGTCAAGTGAACTGAAGCGCCCTGATTATATGGTCCACGAAGGGATTGGAATCAGCCAAACATTCACCAGGGGATAAAGCCCAGGCCAAACTGTTTGCTCTGATTTGGCCCTAGATGTAGCTGAGGAGCTCCAAGAGCTGTAGCGAAAGTGGGAGCTGAGCTGTCTTGAGTTCAAAGATGTTTCTTTCCACCTGAAATCTATTCTTGTACCCCTGAAACCTTTTCCCCTAAGCCCATAGCCTTGACTTACCCTACTGTACTGCATTAGTTTTCTATGGCTACTGTAACAAATGGCCACAAGCCTAGTGGCTTAGAACAACACAAAACTTATTATCTTATAGTTCTGGAGTTCAGAAGTCCAAAATGGGTCTCGCTGGGCTAAAATCAAGACGTTGACAGGGCCGGATTCCTTCCAGGAAGTTCTAGGGGTGAATCCACTTCCTGGTCTTTTCCAGCTTCTAGGAACCATCCACATTTCTTGTCTTGTGGCCCCTTCCTCCGTCTTCAGATCCAGCAACCTCAGGCCAAGTCCTTCTCACACTGCTGTCTCTATGGTTCTCCCCCCCTCTTCCACTTTTAAGAACTCTCGTGATTATGTTGGGCCCACTCAGATAATGCAGGATAATCTCCCTATTTTAAGGTCAGCTGATTTGCAAACTTAATTCCATCTGCAAATTTAATTCCTCTTTGCCACGTAACCTCACATATTCACCAGTTCTGGGGATTAGGACGTGGACATATTTGGAAGGCGGCCATACCAACCTTGGCAATTTCACTTTTCCTCAGTAATAGGGTTTGGGCCCCCAAGGAAGTGGCTAAACCAGATGTTAAGCTGGAGAAGAGCATCTCTCCAGTCCTAGAGCTGCTCCTGGCACAGAGGACACTGCCCAACAGCTCCTACTCCAGGAGCCTAGCAAAGGGATTCGCCATGAATACAGAAGAGCAAGATGAGGAGTGGCACCTGAAAAGGTAACCACATAAAAAGAGTGAATGCATGAGAGGGATTTTTAATCCACCCCCGGAGACTTCTTCCTTCCTTTCAACACCCTGTCTCTCCAAAATCAGGGGTAAAACGTCGCACACATATTTATACTCTTACTTCACCTCTCTGTGCCTCAGTATCCACGTCCATGTAATGGGAGAGTAATACTTGGTACACGTATTACCAGGGTAACTGCTCATCCCCCACTAACAGGGCAAACCAGTTGGTGGAAGACTTCAGTGTGCTTGCACCGTGCACTCTGCTTATTAGAGTCATTGACTTCATTGTCCCAACTGATGGAGCCTCAGTTTCCTTATCTCATCTGGAAACTGGGGCAATAGTGATCCCACCTCATAGGGTTGCTGTGAGGGGACAGCAGCTGGTAGGTCCCTTCTTTCAAACGAGTCACCCCTCTGATGACCGGTCTTTGCCTAGTTATCAAGTCTCCCTCCTCTCTCTCTCTCTCTCATGCACACACACACACACACACACACACACACACACGTCTTCATCCCTCCCCACTCTCCTGGCTCTTGCCCTCTTGCCTCCAAGGAGACACGGACTTGCCACATCCCAAGTGGGACTCCATGGCCAGCTCCCCCTCCTGGTTGGTGAGCTTCTTTAAACCCACAGCCTCCCTCCTCCACTTATCAGTGTTTGTATTCTGTCTTTGAGACTTACCACTAGTCTGAAACTGGCCTGCCGATCACGCACGTGTTGCCAGTGGCCTTGCAGTTCTCATTCTCCCTAACCTCTCCACATGTCTGATCAGACACGAGGCCACCTTCTCCTCCAGGTAAGCCCATGCCCGGGCAGGAGCATGAGCCAGCTGCCCACAGGACTGTAAACTCCACTGAGGTGAGGAGACAATCTGCCTCTCACTCACCTCCACATACTCAGGGCCTGAGACCCTGGAACGTGGTCAGCTTTTAATAACACCTAATCTGAACAGAGAAACAAACAATCCATCAATCAATTCATCACTCCCCATGGCTTGCCTGCGTAAGTTCTGCTCTGGTCCCCTCGGGAGAATGAGATGCGGACATCCCTACATTCTGGTGAGGAGAGCCAGTTGACCACCGAGCAGGCAGTTCTGCGAGGTCACCATCAAGGCCTCATGGCCCTGCTGGCCCTAAGTCCCTTCAGTGAATGACTCAGGCATGTGTGGAGGTGAAGGCTGGTAAAGAAGGGGCCAGGGATGATAGGACCTGCTCCCGCTCTGCTGTGAACCTGCTGTGTGACCTTGGTCACCGGGCTTCATCCCCCTCCCAAGGCACCTAAGGGTAGCAGCATGCCCGCTTGGTTCTGTGGGAGTTCTACTTCCCAGGAGGGTGGGGCGTGAGCTCACCAGGGGAAGACCTCGGGCCTCCTCAGCCCATCACAGCCACCGAAAAGTGATGGGAAAGCAGGTTTTGACAGAGGACCAAGGTGAGCACCCTAAGGCCCACACCAGGGCAGCCTGGAGTTCAGAGTCTAACGACCAAGCAGGAAAAGCCTCGCAGCCTTAGGCCAAAGAGGGAGTCAAATATCTTCTAACAGAATTGGAGTCTTATAAACTGGAGTAGGACAGCATGGTTCTGGACTCTGACTCATCCCCTCCACCAGCAAGGGCCGCATCTGGTTTTATCCTGAACTAGCCAGCAGGAAGCTCGTCTGACCACAGAGGGGATCCACGCTCCCCCGGGTCACCACGGTCTAACCTCGTGTAAGGGAAGCACGTTCCTCCGTGAACATGACTTTGACCCTAGAGATGCGGTCCTGGCCATTGACTGCTCTGAAACACCTGAACCGTGGAGTCCCCTGCATTCCGTGTGCCCATCGTCCACGTGGGTGCGTCACCAGCCCAAGTAAATTCTGTCTGCTACTGGACTCCAGTCCCTCATGGCAGGGTCATCTCTCAGTTTGTCCCCCAGACTTGCTGACCTTGAGCATCCGTATTTGTCAGGGCGTGCCCTCTACGGTAACAAACTGCTCCAAAGATCTCGGAAGACTGTGTTGGTTGAAAACAGTAGAGGCTGGTTCCTGACTCGTGTTACAGTCTCATGAGTAGTCCTTTGGGGATCCAGGCTCCCTCCATGCTAGGGTTCCACCATCGTCACACATATGGCTTCAGTGACTCTTTGGCATCATCAGTTGGCAGATAGGCAGTGATTGTGCAAGGGTTTTAGGGGCCAAGCCCAGAAGTGGCACAATCACCTCCACCCCCATCCCACTGGGCAGAGCTCAGGCATATGGGCCCCTCTGACTGCAAGGGGAACCGGGAAGGAGGCCAGCTGTTAGCCCAGGGATAAAAGGAAATGGCTTTGGTTACATCCATCTAGTCTGTCACAAGGTTCCTTCCACCAGAGTTCTTGGTTCTCAAGCTGCTTTCAACTCTCCCCAGGAACAACCAAGTTCAGTTACTCATCCTGCCTAATGGGGGCTCCCCACAAAGGGAAGAAAGCATTTAAGTGGCACACCCCAAGGGACCCTCACCTCTAAACCCCCCGCCAACCCGCTGTTCCTATTCCACGGCCTTCCCGGGAAGCCGGCTTCTGCACGCTGCCAGAAATCGGTTCCCATCGAGGGCAGCTGTCCTTAAATTAACCAAAACAAGGCACAGAGGGGAAGGAGCATTTGGAGAGGCAGCTGATGGCTTCACTGAATCAGAGGAAGCCTCTTTGCTGCTTCGACCCTGCTGCCATGATGCTCCTCCCCGTGGGCCAAGGAACGGCTTTCATATTCCTTCCACAAATCTGAACTTGGAGCCATTTGCAAGCCCTG
Organism: Tapirus indicus; assembly: GCA_031878705.1. Classification (NCBI taxonomy): domain Eukaryota; kingdom Metazoa; phylum Chordata; class Mammalia; order Perissodactyla; family Tapiridae; genus Tapirus; species Tapirus indicus. The sequence goes on from CM062932.1 coordinate 13,023,689, forward strand.
GAGACGGGGCCTTCTGATGCTGACAGGGCAGCCCTGAGGGGCCAGCCAGAGATGCAAGGTCCCTGGAAAAGAAAAGGCATTTCTAAGAGACAAATGCAAAGTTGTCAGCAGGATGAATACGAAGTTTTGAGATGGTGCCCCTTTTCTCGCTTAGAATTCCCCAAAGGGGTCCTGAAAAGTAGCTGTGAAAGAACTGAAGACTCGATGTTGGCCATTTGCAATATTTATTACAAAAAAGGGACGCGTGAAAGGTCGCATCATTCACATTGGCGCAAAATATACAGCAGGCTCCTCGAGGCAACGTATTCCTCACTCCCACACTGGCGGGAGCTGCCAGGGCTGGAAGAAGCTGTGAAAATTCCTTCTCACCCAGAGCCAGGAGTGGGGGTTCTGCCAGAAGACAGAGGACAGCTGAACAGGGGCTCCCAGAAAGCAAATGTAAGGTCAGGACTGCTAGGGTGCAGGCAAGGTGTGCGTGGAGGTAACCCTGGGGTGACAGCGTGCCTAGTGGTCATAACATTAAAAGCAGGAAGCGTGTATGGGGCACTCACTGTCCTGGTCAGCCTTTCTAAGTATTTTATGTGCATTAACTAATTTAATCCCCCCCAACCACCCAGTGAGGTAACAACCACCATAATTTCCATTGTACGAATGAGGAAGCTATGGCTCAGAGAGGTTAAGTAACTTGCACAACATCACAGAGCTAGAAAGTGGCCACACTAGGTTAGGAATCCAAGCCTGTCTGACCCCAGAGCACTTGCTCTTAACCTTCATTCTATGCTGACCTCTGATGTGGCCCTTGAGATAGCAGCACAAGTGTCACAAAGATGATCCATGGGGAACCACGAAGAACATTATGACAAATGGATAACACCCATGGCCAGCTTTAATGTGACAACCAAACTGATGGCAGCAATGGCCCCAATGCCATGTGCAAGAGGACAGCCAAGAGGACTGAGGAGCAGTCACCTGTATTTTTTTGTCACCATTCAGAGGGTGACTGCCTAACAGATGGACCCACTCCAGGCCAGGCTGGAGTGACCACAGGAGTGACCGCAGGGGCGAGAGCCCCGCTCTGGGGTCAGATTTAGTTCTGGTTCAAATCCCAGCTCTGCCGTGACCTGGCCAAGTGGCCTTGGACAAGGGACTTAAGCTCTCCAGTCCTCAAATTCTTCAAGATAAAATGGGGGTGGGGGAGGGGGTGTGAAAAACCCACTTCACAGATTGTTGGAAAAGTTCCATTAACTGGGCGGGTGTATCCGCCGAGGCTGAGCAGGAATCCAGTGGCCCTCGACTTGGATAATTTGTGGAGGGGATTTGATGGGGACTGCACAAAGGTGAGGGCAGGGTGTCGTGAAACCGTGAGCAATAGTGCAGTACTCCAGGCCAGTAGCAGCCAGGGGCCATTACCATCCCCGGGATTGAGGGGAGATATGGTTCCGAGGCCCCGAAATAAAGTGTGGTCAGCAGAATAATGGTCCCCCAAAGATGTCCACGTCCTAATCCCCAGGACCTGTGAATATGTAACCTTAACAGGCAAAAGGGAGTTTGCAAACGTGATCTTGGGACGGAGAGATGACCCTGGATTATCAGGGTGGGCCCAGTGTAATCACAAGGCCCCTTACAAGAGGGAGGCAGGGGAACCAGAGCAGGAGAGGTGAGGTCGGAAGCAGGGGATGGAGTGACGCAGAGCTGGGAGCCAAGGAATGCAGCCAGCTGTAGAGGCTGAAGAGGTAAGGAGCAAAGTGTCCCCTAGAGCCTCCAGAAGGAGCACAACCCTGCCGACCCCTTGATTTTAGTCCCGTAAGACTCATTTCAGACTTCTGACTTCCGGAACTGGAAGATAGTGAATGTGTGTTGTTTTAAGGCATCCAATTTGTGGTGATTTCTTACCGCAGCCACAGGAAACCAACACGGGGAGAGGTGGGTCGGAGGGCTGCCCCGACAGGAGGTACGACCTTCATCAGTCAGGCCAGGAGATCCCCCAGAAGGCTGAGGGAACAAAACCTAGACCTGACCATCCTCCAGCCCCCGGTGTCCTGTTGGAAGAACTCAGCTGGAAGCCGGAGGGAGCCACTGCTGTATCCGCACAGACCAGTTTCTGGGGCGGAGCGCGGGGAGAAGGCGGAGGGCAGATCTGAGAGACGAACGGGAGGACCCGGCACAGTGGGGTGACTTGCCCAGAATCTCTGTGGCTCACTTACTGCACAAGAGTCGGGGCCACGTGTGAGCCTGAGGAGGAGCGGGACGCCTGCCCTCAGAGCAGAAGCCCGAGAAGACAGAGTCGAGTCTGGCGCACGGAGGGTGGAAATCCTTCCAGAGCTTCCTGGGAGGGGGGTCCTTCAAGGGTCTAAAAGCCACCCTTGGGGCCAGGCCACAGAGGTAATCCAGAGGCCACCACCCCTCATCCTGTCTTAGCCACCCAGCCCACCCCTGCCCACCCCTCCCTCATGCCACACCCTTCGAGGATGAGACTCTGCTGGGTGAGAGAAAAGGGTCCCAGGCATCGGCTGGGCTGGCTGTCACTCCTAGCTTGGCTCTGACCAATTGATACTGCCCAGTGTCAGAGGTGGACATCCTCAGGCCCCGCCAGCAGAAACGAACATTCACGGGCCAACTTAGATGAAATACGCAGCGTGGCACCAGTCAATACGGCAACTGCAGATTAGGAAAAAGCACCCCTTCCTCAAGACACTTTCCTGCCACCTACTGGAAACGTGTAACAACTACACGTATCTAAGATGTGAGGTAAACAGGGGCCCCCGGGAATTGTGCAATGCACAACGTGCACAACTGTAAGTGGCGGCCCAGTAGCCTTCCACAGAGTCCTCATCACAACTGGAATAATGGTGATAGCAGGTGGCCTTCTTTGGTCTGTTGTCTGTCTCTCCAGCCCCCATCAAAACCGTCATCACTGCCTCCCAGCAAGGCCCACCAGGAACACACCTCTAGCTGCACACACTGAGCTCACGACCTGCAGCAAGAGAAGACAGAGGAGAATATCCCGCCGATCACACTGCTACGAAGCTCAGGAACGAGCCCAACTGGTCTGCAGTGTCCGGGGGCAGCGCGGGGCAGGCTGTGTACTCACTCTGGGCCGGCACCGTCACTGCAGCAGCACGTGGCTCGTGGCCAGTCCAACCTGAGGTGTGCTGTGATGTCAAATCCGCCTCAGAGACGCGGGGTGAGAAACAGAGATATCTCATTTATGATAAAACGATAAGATTTTTGACACATTGGGTTAAAATTAATGCCACCTATTTTCTTTTTCCTTTTTTAACGTGGCTACCGCAAAATCTTCCATTTCCTTTTCAGTTTGTACTCTGTTCCTCCTGGACGGTGCTGCTCCCAGCCCTTCCTGCCCCGGCCCTTAGGGGAAGCTGGTGCCTTAGATATGGGCTCACGGTCATTCTGCTCTAGATCAGAGCCACTGGACATCTGCCTGCCCGCTGACCCTCCAGCTCTTCCTGGAGGGGGGTCTAGTTAGGATGTTTGAGAACTTGAGCAGGTTTGACTTATTATTAGGATACGCGGGTGTCACACACAGGAAATCAGATCTTAAAAATCCTCTCTTCTCTACTCTTTCTTCTCTCTCTTCCTCTCCCTCTTTTCTTCCTTCTTTTCTCTGCCTCCCCTTCCTCCCCTTCTTCCCTCTCTTGCTCTCGTCTCTGCACATCTACTTCATTTCTCTGTTACTTATCAACTGTCTTCCCTATTTCTCAGGCCACGAGGGGGGGAAATTTGGCACCCAACTGCCCCCCGGTTACGCTACTTATGTGTCACCACCTGGAGAGAGACAGCGCCGCCTCTGTCTCCAGGTGTCTCTCTCCTAACGCCTCAAGAAGGAGCCGGCAGGCCCGACTGTGGTCATGTCCTGCCCTGTGCTAACCAGCTATGCCTGAGGTCTCCTCCTTTCCTCCTTCCTAATTCAGCTGGGGAGGTGACACCAGCGGGCAGCCTCAGCTGGGAGCTGGGCTGGCCAGCCTGTCAGCAAGGAAGCATGCAAACCAGGGCCTCATAAGGAATGCGGGAGAAGCACAGAGTGTGGGTGGACATTTTAAAAGGGGGGAATCCTAGAATGCCACCAAACGGCAGGGAAAAAATTGGTGAGGCAGAAAGGAAATGCTGCAAGGAAAATAGGGCCGCGAATTGGGAGTGGGGTGGTAAACACCAACTAGAAGTCAACGAATTTCATCCCAGCCCTGGTTCTGTGGGTGACTCACTGTTGTGACCTTGGACACATCCCTTCCCATCTCTGAGCTTCAATTTCTCCATCTGCAAAATAAGGTGTTGGACTAGACGATGTCTGAGAGTCCTCACACGTGAAAGAACTGAGATGTGTTTTTCACAAAGAAATTGACTAATTCAACAATATTTCTGAGCCCCTGGGACGAGCCAGGCGTATTCTAGCTACAGGGGATTCAGCAGTGAATTAAACTGACGAGATTCTCTGCCCTCCAGAGATTGTCACCCTCGGTAAAAGCCGGCAGCCTCAAGATGCTGAGGAGAGACAAACGCTCCACTACACCTTCCAACGATATTGTTATTGGTGGCAGGAGGAGAGGCGAGACCCTTTGTTCATCAGATTCTCACACTAATGGGAGTACCTGGGGGAATGGAGCAACTGTAAGCAGGCCAGGAGCCCTGCATGCTCAGAACCACCATAAATAAGAATGGCACTTTACCTAGCCTTTCCATGAAAGCCCCGAGAGGGGAGGGCGGGGGACAGAGCTGAGCAGGAGCAGCCCCTCCCGCACAGCAGGTACCCGCAGGCAGTCAAGATGGCCCCTCACTTGTGGACCATTCAATCAGGTGAAATTGAAGACTGAGTCTCCCCATCGAAACTTGGCAAGCCCAGGCAGGAAGAGTGAACGCCAGGCATCCGGAGGGTCCCAAACCTGGACTGCCACATTGTCATCACGCAGACAGGTGACATGCGGATGCCGGGGCTCCCGCACTTTTCACAGAGGATCTATAATTTGGGGAAAATCAGGAGCCAGGGAAAGCCCAGGTGGGTCCTCGCTCCCAGCTCTCTCCACCCTTATCTGCGGCCGGGACGCCAGGGGAGCAATGGCCCTGCAGGAAATTAAAAGAAATGCCAGCTCTGCTCTGTTTGGTTTGGGTCACCCTTACCGCTGCCACTTATTGAGCACAAGACGTGCGGGTGAAAGGATCTGAGCTTTGGATCCAAGCCAGGTGTGTCAATTCCGGGCTCAGCCACCCACAGCTGTATGACCCAGGCAAGCTGTGTCCCCTGGGCCAGCCGTGTCCCCCAAGCTGAGGCTCCTCGGCCAAGTTGTGCTAACACTGCCCACCATGAAGCAGAGAGAAGGCACTCAGAAAGGGGTGCCGTGTCAGTCCCCAAGGCTCCCGCCAAGCCTCCCGCAGAGCCCACGCTGTTGAAGGTTGAACTGTTAGCTAAACGCATCTGACTGAGGTGGCCTGGCCATTTCCCATGGGTGAGGAGGTGGCCTGGCCTGTAACAAGCAGTAACTGGGCATGTGCTAGACCCCTGTGCCATGTTGTCACCCTTGGGATGCACAGCAAACCCTTAGATGTCACGTCTGGCTGAGCCCTCCTCGTGGCAGGTGGTTCTGCGGCTGAGGGCGGCCTCGCCTCCCAAGAGGGGGCCGGGCCCCAGTGGAGCGGGAAAATGCTGACTCTAGTCCCCATTAGTGGCATCTGGGCCTGAATGAAAATTCTGCCCCTGCCCTGACTAGCGGGGTGACCCCGCATGTGTCTCTCAACCTCTCTCAGCTCCCATCTGGAGGAGACTTCATACCTGATCAGTAGGTCTTGGCAGAAAACAGGGGCCACTCAAAGCTGTGGCTGTGGAGAGCTGAATGCAGGTGCCGGTGGAGTGGAGGGAACCAGCATGGACTAGAGAGCACCCCGGGACTAATGGGAGTGGAAACATTGCCACGTCAGGCCTGAAGGGCCCAGGAGGCACTGCTGCTCCGGGGCAGGGAGAGCTGTGGCCTGGAAGGGCTGCCTGACCCCAATTGTGACCACAGGTCAAAGAGCACAGCCTCTGCAAAACCACAGCCCAGCCAGGAGGGAGGGGGAGGAACAAAGGCCCAGCCGTCTCTCCTCCCATGCAGACCTCCTGCTGGGGCTTCCTGTGGCCAAACCCAACTGGAGGCTGGAGGGCCAGGGAGCCAGGATACATCAGCACGTTGAGCGTCTCAGGGGACAGAGCAGGCCAGAGAACAGATCAGGGGACAAACAGAGACTAACTGGCCAAGGTAATGGCCCCCAAAGATGCCCACACCCTAATCTCCAGATCCTGGGAACAGGTTACGTTTGTGGCAAAAGTGACTTTGCATATGTGATTAAGTTAAGGATCTAGAGGTGGGGAGAGGATCTTGGATTCTCCAGGTGAGCCCAAGGTATTCACAAGGGTGCTTAGAAGAGGGAGGCAGGCGGGTCACAAACGCTCAGAGGGGATGTGATGACGGAAGTAGAGGGACACGCAGAAAGACTGGAAGATATCACACTGCTGGCTTTGAAGATGGAGGATGGGGCCACAAACCAAGGAATGCAAGTGGCCACTAGGAGCTGGAAAAGGTTAGGAAGCTGATTCTCCCCTAGAGGCTCCAGAAAGAACACAACCCCATTGACCCATTTCAGGACTTCTGAACTCCGGAACAGAAACAGAAGAAATTTGTGTGGTTTTATTAGTCTGTGGTAATTTGCTACAGCAGCAACAGGAAACAAATACACCTGCACGATACCCAGGGGGTCCTTCTGGCCGCCCAGTCCCCTGCTACCCTCCCAAATCACTGTCTGGTCTTGGGGCCCATGTCAAGTCCAGCTGGACAGAGGTCAGAAGGGTGGCTCATCCCTGGGAGCAAATGCCCTGGTGAACAACTCATGATTCTCAGAGGGAGGGAGCAGGCCCGAGGGGGTTGTGAAGCCCACACAAGCCCCTCTCATGTTAACCCCTCTAACTGCTCCCAAAGACCACAGACATGCTCTGGGTTGCTCCCTAATAGAGGTTTCATACTTTCTCCTTTCCTTTTTTTAGTACATCATACCCTTATATGGACTGTCTGGTCAGGGAGGCAGCACAATGTAGCACAAAAAGCCCCAGCCCAGGAGTCTGGAAACCTGGATGCTAATCCTGGGTCTACTCCAGCCTTGAAGTGGGGTCTAGAAAGTTACTGCCCTGCTCTGAGCCTCAGTTTCCCCATCTGTACAAGGGGCCTGGACCCAGTCTACCAGCATTCTGATTCCATGATTCTAAACACCTCCTTCCCTGCCGCCAGCCAGCCTGAGCCTGTAGGAGTAGAGTGGTCGGGGCTTGTGGAGAGCCGCCACATCCGGATAACAAACCTTTCTCTCGGAGGTTCCCCAGAACCTCAGCTCCCAGCCCAGGGACCACAATCCGCTTGTTCTCTGCTGCCCCCTGCTGGCCACTCAAAAACAAAGACTTCAGCTAAATTCCTGGGAAGCGGTTGAAAGGGACCCTCAGGAGATACCCTACAACATCCTGCATCCACCTGCCCAGGCCCGGCCAGCCAGGACCTCCTGGGAGCTGTTGCCAGGGGCCACAAGGAAGTCCGTGCAGGGACCGGAGGCCTGGATGGAGAGGCTGCCCGCTGTGGGGCCCTGGGGCAGCTCTCCCCGTCCCCACACGCCACTTCCTCTGAACTAGCGAGATGGGGTCTGAGATGCCGCAGCTTCTGAAAAGTGGTCCTGTTGTCCCATTCTCCGCCTGTGGATGATAGTAACAATAGGATGAGGGGTCCCTATTCTCTCTCTCACAGACACACACAAATTCACACGAGAGAAGCACACAAATAAGAAGAAGTGTGCGGACAAGGCAGAAATGACCAGGGGGAAGTAAGGCCCCAAGAGGGCTGCCTCCAGGAAGGGAAGAGCAACTGCAGTACCAGATGAAGAGGCTGGGTAAACCCAAGGGTATGTCAAAGGCACATTATTCTTTGTGTCCCCCATAAACAAGACAGGCAATTAGAAACGCTGGGCCAGGAGAGGCTGGGGGAACGCTGAGCAGAAAGCCACGAGCCAAATGTGGCTTGACTTTAACCCTGGACGGCGGGTGAGAAGAACTCCTGGGCCTCTGCAACAGAGATGTCCTTCGACTGCTCCAGCTTGGGGGAGGGCAGGGCATCCCCAGCTCTTTCGGTCCAACACCCCCTCAAGTGCTACTGCCCGGGTGTCTCCCACCACACTCCACGGGGGTCCTGGCCCCCACCCCTCTTTTCTCTTGGGCTTGCAAATGCCCTGGGGCATCAGGAGGGGAGACTTCCACACAGGATGAGTTGGACAGGACCATGCAGGGTTTGGGACATATTTGGGCATCAGTGCTGCTGGAGGGACCAGAGATGCAGGAAATCCTTGCTGTCCCCAGGAAAAGGGCAGCCAGTGGAACGCCACATATGGAAATGGGCAGGACAAGGGAGGCTGGAAAGTCTGCAGGCCATAGTTCCTGGTCCTCAAATGACGCCCCTGGCCAGGCTCTTTATCTGCTTCTGAGCCACACTTGAGCCTCTGGCTGCTCAGATGCCATCCAGGCCTCTCTCCCAGGGCGGTCAGGAGAGGTGACGAGCCCCTCTGCTCTCCTCCCTCAGCCTCCCGCTGCTGCACCTTCTGGGCTCCGGGCACTCTCTCTGACCTCAGGACACTCCTCCCTTCCTTCTCTGCAGGTCAGAATGTCCCCTTCCTGGGGCTGACCCAGTGGCATAGCGGTTAAGTTCGTTCGTGCTTTGGCAGCCCGTGGTTTGCGGGTTCAGATCCTGGTGCCTGCTGACGCACCGCTTGTCAGCCACGCCGTGGTGGCGTCCCATATAAAGTAGAGGAAGATGGGCACGGATGTTAGCCCAGGGCCAGTCTTCCTCAGCGAAAAGAGGAGGATTGGCAACGGATGTTAGCTCAGGGCTGGTCTTCCTCACAAAAAAAAAAAAGTCCCCTTCCTTTGATTTCCTCTAAAATCTCCTCCCAGTTCTCACAACATACCTGGATGGCCCATTAGACACCGAGCCTGAATCAACCAAAACTTAACCGTCTTTCCTCCCTGGTGGGAGGGTTTAAACCTCAAATCTCCTAGTGCCACGTAAGAGGGGAAGAAGAGAAAAAATAAGACACTCCCAAGTTAAAATGAACTCTGCCACTCCTGAGGCCAGGAACAGCCTCATTCCAGCGGCCCGGGGGTCATGAATTTGGAAGCACAGAGAAAGAAATGCAATCCCAGCGCCACGCGGGGCCGGCAGGGAGATGTACTCACACGGCTATATTCACATACATGCTGTTTATTGATTTTCAAATTTTAGGGTCAACCTATGGACAAAGCACAGACTTAATCTTGGTTACAAACAGAACAAGACAGGGTGACGGAAAAGTACAGATACATCAGGCCGTTCGGTGGGAGGAGGCGAGAGGCGGAGGGAGGGGTCCCAGCGCTGCCACCATCATCCTGCACAGAGTCACCGAACCAACGAACATCAGTGGAATAGAGATTTCCAGACAAAGTGTATAAAGTTACAAAAATAACCAAGCCAAGAATCAAAAATGTAACTATCCAAAATTGGGAGCAGAAGAAAGAAGGGAAGAGGAAGCATCAAAAGCATTAAAGAAATCCTCATTTTCCCTTGACATGGTGTAAAAATGACACGTGGAGAAACTGTGATCTAAACATAATATTTGGAGATAGAGAAAAATACCAAAACAGTAAAAAGTGCAGTCAGTTCAAACCGCTAGCTCTGGGCTAAGGAATGGAAGAGGTAGGGCAGGAAAATTCACTTTTATTCACAAGCTCTTCTGTACCCTTTGGGTTGGTTTTTTGTTTGTTTGTTTTGTTTTACCATGAGCATGTATTATTTTGATCTAAAAAATTAATTTTAAATCTTAAAAAGTGACAGCAAAATCCTGGCCAACTGAACCAGAAATGGCTAGGCCATCTGCTGGCTGCCTGGTGCTCACTGTCTGGTGGACGCAGAGGGGTCTGTGCAGTGGCGCATGCCAGGCCGAAAGGCAGGGAGGATGGAGGAGGACAAGGGAGGACAGGGAAGAACAGGGAGGATGGAGGAGGCCAGGGGAGGATGGAGGAGGACGGGAGAGGACGGAGAGGAGGGGGAGGCCGGCACCCCCTAGCCCAGCATGTTCCTGCAGCGCAGCCGCTCCTCCTCACGCTTCTCCTCCAGGCGGCTCTCCAGCAGCCTCAGCTCCCTGTGCACCGCCTTCCGCATGGACGGCTCCAGCTCCAGCACTTTCTGCAGGTCCGCCTTGGCCTCGGCCTCGTTCCACACCTCCGCGTGAGCCCGCGCCCGCAGGTAGTAGGCCTTCACCATGCCTGTGGGGAGGATCAGGCTGGACCCGCCGCCCAGCCCCAGAGGCAGCCCCCACCGCTGGGCCTTACCCGCTGACAAAACACTTAACCTTGACCATGATCCCTAACCTCGCTGTACCTCCCAAGCCGTCTCCTCAACTGCAAAATGGGGATGACAATAATAATAGCAGTGCTTACTCCGCTCCCTTGCAGGGCCCTTCCAAGGCTCTGTAGTTAATTTATATTCAAAACTTTTATTCTTTTTTTTTTCTGTGAGGATGATCGGCCCTGAGCTAACATCCATTGCCAATCTTCCTCTTTTTGCTGAGGAAGATGAGCCCTGGGTTAACATCTGCGCCTATCTTCCTCTATTTTGTATGTGGGATGCCGTCCCAACATGGCTAATGAGTGGTGTAGGTCCACACCCGGGATCCAAACCTGTGAACCCCAGGCTGCCGAAGTGGAGCGTGCGAACGTCACCACTACACTACCGGGTGGCCCCTATTCTTTTTCTTCTGGAGGCTCCCCAAATGGTGGAAGCTTCTGGCCCCACCCCTGCACCTGTCCCTCACGGTTATTGTGAGGATGAAACAAGAAGACGAATGCAGAGAATTAAAAAATTTAGTGCCTGGTGCATCGTGAGTGTTGTGAATCTTACTCCAATACCATCTTCACAAACACTGCCACATCTGCACATCACACATACTAGTATGTACTAACACTGTCCTCCATATTGATTGTTCCACTTTAAAAACAAAAAAAGTTTGCTCTCCACGCAATCACAGGTTTGGTGAGCTACTGACGCGTCAGTCCCAGCAGACGTTGAAATAGAACACCCCCCACTGCCAGCCCCGCGCATCCATCGCCCGGGATACGGTGCAGGCTTGGGGAAACCCTGCTGGGCGGAGGCCATGTTTGGCGTCCAGCCGGGTCCGAGGAGACCCGCGCAGGTGACTCTGCGGCCCGGCCGGACCCGCCCCCACCTCCCCGCCCGTGCGCCCACCTGGGTGGTGCCGGAGGATGTCGCCGGTGTGCTCCAGCACCTCGTAGTACTCCTCCTTCTTCAGCAGGCACTGGCAGTAGTTGAGGATGAGGGTGTTGATCATCTTCTCCAGCTTCAGCCACTGCACCTCCCAGGGCTTCTCCTGCCCCCCAAGGAAGGTCAGCCGTGAGCTGGGGCCGCGGCCAGGGCTGCTCCCCACAGCGCCCCCTCCCGGCAGGCGGCCTCCACCTTGGTCTGCAGGTTCCTCAGGCAGACGACCGCCTCCTGGTACTTGGCGGAGGCGTCTTCGTAGCGGCCCAGCTTGAAGAGGCGGTTTCCTTCCCCATGCAGGATGGGCACCGCCTGCATCTTCTCACTGTTGCTCAGGTTCCAGGTCTCCCTCTGGTACTCGCTCGGGGCCTCGACCTGGCCCAAAGCTGCAGGTCAGTGAGGCAGGGACCCCTCGCCTGCACCCCAGCAGGTAGGGACCAGAGAAAGTGGACCACGGCCTTCCTCACTGAAGTCAGCTCCGCATTTTCCACAGTGGTTTGGCTTGCTGGTCAAATACCTGTAACTATTTGTGGGCCCCTGGGGCTCTACCCTAAACCGGCGCCATTGTGCAAATTAGGAGAGGCACTCTGTTGTCAACTCGCTCTACATCCAGTAGTCACAAACTTATCATGATGCTCATTTGGTGAGAGCAAGACACTTTATTGCCACCTGCTGGAAAACTGTCACTATAAAAGCACAAATATACAGTCTGTGATGAGCACCTCAGAGGTGATGCCCTTGTACAGTGTACACACTGCACAACTGTTCCAGCAGGCCTGTAAAGGCCCTTTGTTGACACTCTTATTTATTTATATTCACCCAGGTAGCCCTCAGGCTGAATGAACCTCATCCTTGACTGTAAGCTGAGTCCCGACCCAGACTTGACCCTCTCCCACCACCCCCCAAACAACAGTCACTCTGGGGGCTGAGTGACAGGGGTGGAGAGGTCCATGCAGCCTCTCTCACTCTTGGAGAACCAGGTCTGAACCCACAAACCACAGGGACTGGGGATGAGGACGTAATTCTAAAGTTCTGAAAACAAAAATGGAAGTAGATAACCAGTAGAAGTAAAACAACTCCAAAATGAAAACAAATGACATTTTAAAAAATTGGTCCCAAATGGGCTTTTCCCTTGAAAAGGCACAGGACTTGGCGGTGGGGGGCGGGGGGGTCAAATTCCAATTCTCCTGTGGTTTACGAGCCCTCTCTCGTTCTAGAGAGAACTGGGTGACGTCCAGTGACCGGTGGGGAGGGCTCCCTGTGACGCCCGCTGACCCCAGGCGCCCTCTGATGCTGGCACAGACCTTCCCCCCACCCCCCGTCCCCAGGGTCACACCTGCAGCAGCTCGATCACGAAGATCAGAGGCTGCGGTTCCTTCTGCAGCTCGTCCAGGTCCTCATAGCCCAGCGTGTGGTAGGCGAACATGTTGGCCAGCCCGCACGTGTGCACGTGCCACTCCGTGGGGTCCTTGCCCTCTGCCAGCTGCCGCAGGCTCCGGGACAGGATGGGGTAGACCCCTGTGTGCTGTGGGGAAAGACAGACAGATTGCATCTGGGCTGTCTGTTCCAGGCCAGCTGGGCCACAAAGAGCCCCCACTCTGAGCCCCCCACAGCAAGAATCCTGCTACCACACTGTGCCTGCCCCATGGTTATTGCTACTTATTGCCCCCAACACACCCCCACTAGTAACTGAGTTTAACTCTGTGCTGGGCAAAGTGTTCCATACCTATTAGCTCCTTCAGTCCTTAAGTGGACCCAAAGAGGGAGGCACTACTATTATCCTCATTTTACAGATGAGGAAACCAGAGCCTAGGGAGGTTGAGTAACTTGCTTAAGGTCACACAGCTAGGAAATGACAGAGCCAGGATTCAAACCCAGCTCTGGAGGCCACGTTCCAGCCACAGTGCCATGCTGCCTCTTGCTAGCCCTTGTGCTCAACTCCAACACATTTCTCTCCCAAGGAGACCCTAAGTCCACAAAGCCTGTGACTCACAGGGAGGGAAGTATGGAGATGATAAATAAATGGCAAGCAATAGGATATATTGGAGTACATGAGGAAGCCATTTGGTGTAAAACTAATTCTCAGCCTGACCTTGTTTTTCCAAAAGGGCCTGACTTGGCCTTTGAACATGCATTATATATCCGCTTTGAGGATTTACCATGTCCCAGAGACAAGAACAAATGCCCTTAAGATAAGGATGCAACTTCCCCCACATTGGCCTTTCCTTAAAGATAAGCATTTCTCCCTAGGCTGGGATTTGATTGCTGTGCTCATCCTGTGACCACCCAACTCGAGACAACAGACCTGCTACCTGCTGTGCCCATCAATCACTGTGCCAGCAGGGCAATCTCGTGACTATTGTAAAAAGGACATTGCATTCATATGTGATATATGCTCTTTGATGGTATATAACCACTCTTACACCCCACTTCTTGGGTGCCCTTCCTTTCTTGGAGAAGGAAGGCCCCAGGCTATGTGGTCCTCAAATTTGGCTCGTAATAAACTCACCCAATTTTGACTTATAGGTTGATTATGGGTTATTTGTGTCAACAGAGAGCAGTGGAAGGAGCAGGGTTTTGGGGTCCAAGAGGGCCAGGTGGACATCCTGATGGTGCTGCTGATTAGCAGTGAGCCCAGGTCATGTCTCCTCCCTGAGCTCCAGTCCCCTCTGCTGTCCCTGTAAGGCCATTGTAAGGGTTAGTCAGGCCATTGTAAGGGTTAAATGAGATGGTGGGGATATGTCTGGCTCATCACAGCCTCCCCCAGCACTGGGAGCTGGGACTGCCACCCAGAGGGGAGGAGGGCTGGGGAATCAGCTGGGTGGCCTCAGGCAAGGCCTGTGCCATTCTGGGCCTCAGCTTCCCCATCTGTGAGCTGGAAAGCCTCACAGACGGTCTCTGAGGACCCCCCTGCTCAGGCTGGGTCCTGGGATGGCCCATCTCAAGCTCCCATGTGGCAGCTCCAATAAAGACACGCTGCTGAGAAAGTGAAGGGGCAGAAGCTGTTCAGCTTGGCCTCCAGGTCACCAGCACGGGGATGAAGGTCACCCCCACAGCCAGGATTAGCCCTGGATGCCCTCGGCTTCTTTGTGAGGGACGACCAGATGGCAGTTAAGCCTGTCAGGATTACGGCTGGACTAAGGGAGGAAGAGGCCCCCAGGACAGCTTGCTGCAGGGAGGGGGCACTCCAGGCCCTTACACAGCAGCCCCCAGCTCGGCAGTCCCCTGCCTCCCAGCAAGTCGACTGTGACCTGTGGACCCCAGGGCCAGGCGGCTGCTTGGGCATGACCTCAGACAAAGGCCTTGTCCTGCTAGACACCTGCCACCCAGGCACCACCAGGGCCCCTGGTCAGCATGGTGGGCTGTGGGAGGCCAACAGGAGTGGGAAGAAATCCCAGGAAGGAGGATGAAGGCCAGGGGAGGGAGCAGAACTCCAGAGTCCCACATCCTCCCAGGCAGCACATCAGAGGGAGGAAGGGTGTGGAGATCTCGGTTCTGTGCCTGCTCTTGAGGCCCTGCTTGCCCAGCTGCAGGCTGGTAGGGCAGCAAGAGTTACACGTGGGTCTCTGTGGAGCTAGACTCCAGCCCTTGGGACTCGCTCAGCCCCCTGGGGCTGTGACTGGGGCAGGGGGAGCCCAGGCCCACTGCCTCTCCCTGGGGCATCAAGGCCAAAGCCTGGTTCTGTCTGAGGGGCTCTATCTGTGCCGGAGCTTGCAAACTGGCGTGCTGTAGGCCCTAGTCAGCTCGTAGATTGGATTTGTTTCATCCTTCACATTGTGGGTCTTTTTGTTAACTAGTTGCCAACATTTAAACATTGACAGAGTTCACATGCTAATGAAGATTTCTGGCTTGTCTCAAAAACTCAGAACATCCAGCCATCCCGGGCCTCCCCTTTCACATGGCAGCCACCCACGGAGCCGAGGAGCAGCTGCCCGCCATGGTTGGAACAGATGATCTCCTATCGACAAGGGTCTTGGCCCTTTGTGGAATATGAGTTTGCAACCCCTGGCCTCACCAGACTGGGCACCAGCAAAAATTCCCACACAGAAACCAGTGTCCTACCTGGGGAGGGGTGGGGGACAAGGAGGAGTGCATTTCAGAGCAGAAGCTCCCAGAGCCCCTGCCTGATCCTGCCTCTCTGGTTTAGGGAAAGGGGAGGGAGGGAGGAAGCCCCCCTGCCCTGCAGAGACCTAAACTTCAAGGTAACCCAGTGAGGACTGTCCAGGCAGAGGGCCTGCAGGGAGAGACCAGCAGCAAGCGCTGGGAGAAGCCAGGCCCTCCTAAATCCTTTGTAAAATAGACCTAGTCGTCCCACTGATGGCTTAGTCTTTCCAAAACTCAGATTGTGAAGTGAAGAGATGCCTGACAGAGGAGAAGGGGCTAAGTAAAAGAAACACATGAAGCCTTTTCACACTTCCTAGCCTAGATGGTACCTCTCCCCCGACTTCTAGGCCTGGTAAACTCCTATTCATCCTTCAAGACCCAGATCAATGTCATCTTCATGAAGATGTCCCCCCCCTAAGATCCTAAGGCAGTTAGTTGCCTCTCTCCTGTGGACATAAAGCACTCTGCCCTCACTTATTTATGTTGTGGCACTGGCTGCCTTGCATCGTAATTCCTTAGGTGTCTGCTCTTCCTCCAGGATTTAAGTTCCTTAAGGGATGGGGACTTTGTTTCATTCCTGACACCCAGCACAGGCCAAACCTGGTGCCCAGTGAATGTTATGAGATAGATAGATAGACAGACAGACAGATGGATGATGGGTGATGCTTAGTGATGGAACACTGGATTATCAAATATTGGTTGAAGGGAAGGATGGATGAATTGACGCCTGGGTGCATGGATGGATAGAAGAATGAGTAAAAGGTGGATATGTAGAGAGATGAATGACTCTGGAAAGTGTGTGCGTGTGTGTGTGTGTGTGTGGTGTGTGTGTGTGAAATCATGGCAGCTGTGGGCTGGGAGGAGAAGTGGGGGGCTATTGGAAAAACCAACAGTCACTGTGCCATAAAAGTTACCAGCCTGTGAGATGGGCAATGCAGTCATGGGACTGTTGATGCGGTCAAAAACACACAGACACCACAGGAAGCAGAGAGTCATGCCCACATCACGGGAATAACAGTAGCTTGTGGTTTTGCAAACAACCAATCAAGAATTTATTGACATCCCTCGATGCACACAGCCCTCCTGTGTTAGCCAATATGCATCCTATGGAGAAGGGGCCCTTGTTGGCGACCAAGCCTAGTCTAACATAGGGCCCAAATTACAGGCACATGTGGGTCTAAAAAGTACAGGGGCTCCTCATTGTAAGCAAAGTCAATAGATATCACTTTAACTGAAACCTCAAAGAAGCCAATATTCTGAAGACTTGGATTGTTAAAAATAAAACATCCTTTTAAAAATTTAAAACATCAGGATGAAGAATAACAGGGACTGACGCAAAGGAAAGATACTCAACTATTTGCGAAGTGAATGAAGAAATGAGTAGCGCGTTGGGTGGGACCCCTAGTGGTAGAGAACGGCATTGCGGCCTGACTCAGACATTGTAACAGGAAACAGACACCGCACAACAGGAGTGAGGGGACCAGGGGCCCCACCGGATCCTGTCCCTTAACTTGGTTGACTCAGAGCACGTTACTTTCCTTCTCTGAGTCTTACATTTCCTCATCAGTAAAACAAGAGAGTTAGTGCCTAAAATTTGTAATGGCTGGATTGACAACACCTGAGTCCGTCAATCAATCCTAACATGACAGTAAGAGGTGAGCAGACGCGGAGTGTCTCCCAACGGGAAGCACACAACACAATTTATAGGTAATGTAGGGACAGAGGAACACGTTAGGCAATTCCATGGCAAAGCAAGCAACAAAATCAAAATGTGGGAACTTCTACAGGACGAGTGACCCAGGTCCTTCAACAAACCCATGTCAAGGAGAAAGTGAGGGAGGCGAACCCTAGATAACAAGATCCTTGAGAGACATATCCACAAAGCACTACGCATGGGCTTCAGACCCTGATTTAAACAAACCAGCCATAAAGAATAAATGGGGAGACAACTGGAGAAATTTGAACAGTGACTGGATACTAGTTGGCATTAAGAAATTGTTGGGGTTTTCAACAAATGTTGGAGAGGTTGTGGAGAAATGGGAACTGTAATTCACTGCTGGTGGGAATGCAAACTGGTGCAGCCTCTATGGAAAACAGTATGGTGATTCCTCAAAAAATTAAAAATAGAAATACCTTATGATCCAGCAATCCCACTATTGGGCATCTACCCAGCGGACATGAAATCAACCATCACAAGAGGCTTATGCACCCCTGTGTTCATTGCAGCATTATTCACTATAGCCAAGAAGTGGAAGCAACCCAGGTGTCCCTTGACAGATGATTGGCTAAAGAAGATGTGGCATATATATATACAATGGAATACTACTCAGCCATAAAAAAAAGACAGAATTGTCCCATTTGCAACCACATCGATGGACCTAGACGGTATTATGTTAAGTGAAATAAGCCAGAGAGAGAAGGACAAACACTGCATGATTTCACTCATATGTGGAATATAAACGAACACACAGAGAGAACTGGTTGGTGGTTACCAGGGACAAGGGGGTGGGGGGTGGGCACAAGGGGTGAAGGGATGCATCCACATGGTGATGGACAAAAAATAGTGTACAACTAAAACCCCACAATGTTATAAACTATTAAAACATCAATAAAAATTAATTTTTTTAAAAAAAGAAATTATTGGGGTTTTTAAAGGATGTGATAATGGTAATAACGTTATTTTTTTAATACCCTTCTTTTTAGAGATACAAATTTTAGTATTTACACTTGAAACGATATGGTGTCTGGAATGTGCTTTAACCATGTGGGATGAGGAAGGGAGCGGATGGGGGCAGATGAAACAAGAGTGGCTACGGGTGGATCATGGCTGGCACTGGGTGACGGGTACGTAGAAGTTCAGTATACTTTTGATGACTTTTGTATATGTTTGAAAGTTTCCATAAGAAATATCTTTTTAAAGGTTAGTGAGTGTTGCCATTTCTATCTGGGCCACAGAACAAGGAGGCTAACTTACACGGGGGATTTGTAAGAGTGCCATGAACATGAAAACAATTTTGCAATGTTGGCAGGAGTGGGGAGGAGGGCAGAAAAGTGACCAATGGCCGAAAGTCTTCAGGATCTAATAATCCTGCACCAAAAGCGAGGACTGTGAGGCAGGCAGGCTCCCTCTCACCAGGCTCCCACATCCCACCACCCAGCCACGACACGGATGGTCACTTCAGGGGCTTGTTCTTTTGGGTGAATCCATCTCCATTTACAATGACAGGGGCTGAGGATGCAGGATGTGCCCTGCAGAGTTTTGTTTTACCCCCACTTTGCTGAAACATAGCAGCCCTGCAAAGTGGGTGCGTGGGCCCTGTAGAAGGCAAACCCAAGGAAGGGCCAGCATGGCCTACTTACGATGGTGTCACACCAGAACTCGGCCACCTCGCTGACCCGCATGGACGTCAGCAGGATTTCCCAGACCTCCAGCTTGAACATGTTCCCAATGATGATGTGCATGGGCTGGCCCACCTGCTTGCTGTCATCTATCACCGTCCGCTCCTCGTCGCATTTCGTGGTGCGGAAATGAAAGGTCACCTGGTCACCAAGAGAGTGGACTCCGGTCTAGATACACCCGGCAAGGCCCAGCGGAAGCCACCCCACTGTCACTGACTCCCAGGGCTGCCTTCAGGGGTCAGCTCACCCAACCCCAATCAGAAGCTTCAGACCCCCGGAGCATCCCCAATGCCTGCACTCCCCCAGAGACAAGGAACCCACTCTCTCCTAAAGGACCCCATCCCACCCTCCACAACTTGGTCAGGAAGTCCTTCCTCAAATAAACCCCAGATCTGAGGCCACAGACCCAGCCACTCCATCATCCAGAGAAGCCCAGCAGAGATTTGTGGACAAACACTGTGACCTCTGAAGGCCCTTCCTTCTCACTCAACATTTGGGGCTCCAGAAAATTCCCAAAGCCCTCCCTCCATCCCATGCTGAAGTTTAATTTGCGAAGTATCAAAAATGCCGGGTGAATGGACACCAATTCAGAGCTTCCCAGATGCCCCGGGGTTGATAATTCCAGGAAGGGCTGGCAAAGCTGAGGCTGTTTGTGGGGCCACTTGGCACAGCTGGAACGCAGAAGGCCACATGGGGCCCCTGCCTGGTCTGGGCGGGCGGGCCTCACTCACTCGGGATCCGGTGATGAAGTTTGGGAGCTCCCCCGTGCCCCCGTGCAGAATGGTTTTCTTGACCCCTTCCACATTCAGGAGCAGAGCAGTGTCCATGGCTCCGGGTGGAGGGAGACGTCCAGCCCAGGGTGAGATGACCTTGCTGGGAGGAGGGCGCTCAGGCTGTGGAGACCAGGCTGAGATAATCTCTGCCAGGAGGGGTGTGAATGGGAGGAGGAAGGCGGGGCCAGGCCCCGTGCTGGCCCCAGGCTGCTCCTCAGGGCCAGGGCATAGCCTAGCCCTCTGCCTCCTCCCCTGCTCCTCTGCTGACGCAGCCCTGCCTGATGGCTACCATTACTGCGTCAGCTTTGGTTTGTCCCACCCCAAGAAGGAAGGAAGGCAGCGGGAGCTTTCTCAAAGAAGAGGGGAGAGGGGGTGAGCAGGATGGAGGCCACAGGCCACCAAAGGGGGAAACGAGGGGAGACCCAGAGCCCCTCTGCCCTGCCTGGTCCGGGTGCTAGCCCTGATCTCAGACTCTCAGTCCCTTTGTGCCCCAGGCCAAGGCCCTGCGGCCTTTGCCATCCCTACCTTCCTTCTTTCCTATTTTCTCCTCTCTCCTCACCAAGATCTGCCCGCAAGAGGATGTGACAGTGTGGCGGGAGGGCAGGGGGCAGGTTTCTGGCTTGGGAAACACTAAAATGGAGTAAAAGAAGGGGGCAGGTTTGGGGAAAGTTGAGGAGCCCTCTCCCAGCCCCACTCCTGCCTCCCCCACAAGGTCTGACTGGGGGCGGTGGCTCTCCTGTCCCCCTTGGAAGGTCTCAGCCCTATGCCCTGGGACCCAGGCAGAGCTCCCTGGGGGCATCAGGGATCCCCTTTCTGGTCCAAAAGTGAAAAATAATGTGAAGGCTTGGTGTTTGGCGCCACCTTGTGGCCTGTTCAAGTTCTTATGCCTCGGCTCCCCAGAGTTCTGAGGGTGCCAGAGGTTTCTGAGCACCGCAAAACCTCTCTCTTCTTGACCCCGACCAACTTGTTACAGGGAGAAGGGACACAGGACCCTGCCACAGACAGAGACAAGCACCGGACTAGGAGCCGATAGATCTGCGTTCAAAGAGCTGATCCCACTTATTTTCTGGCCTGTGGCCTCAGGTGTCTCCCATCCTAACGCCATTTTCCAGCTGAACCAGGAAAATCAACCTCTCCTCCTCCCTCCCTGGGAAGTGGAGGGGCCTCCCTGGAGCAGTGAGTGGGATCCCAAATTGTCACACCCAAAAGTCTTGACTCCCATGAGGAACCGTTGTCATAGAAGAGGCCAAGTCTGGGCCAGCTGGTCTGGGCCAGAGAACCCAGACTGGGCTAGCCGAGTCAGGCCCCTCCAGGACCCCTCCCTGAGCGCCCAGACCCCCATCCACCCAGGGCCCGGCTCCATTCCTCTCTAGGGGCAGAAGATCAGGGTGGGGGGTGCAGAGGCCCTTCTCCTCCATTCCATCCTTTCTCCAGCCAGCCATCTGCATGCATAGGAAGTAAGATGGATACTTAGATGGTAAAACTACAAAGAAAAATACAAGCAATTACCATAAAAGTCCAGGGAGGGAGGGAGGGAGGACACATAACAAGGGGCAGCGGCTGCTTCTGGGGGTCCCAGTAATGTTCTGTCTCTTCACTCGGGTGATGGGTACATGGCTCTTTGCTTTATACGTATTCATGAGACCAGACTTTATGTTTTTGGCATTTTTCTGCCAGTGATATAATTCACAATGGAAGAAAAAGATCTCATCACGCCTCATGCTGCTTAAAAGTCTCCCACTGTTTCCACTGCTTCCCTTTGCAGAAGGGTCAGAAGGCACCTTGGGATTGCACAGGTACCTAGGAGGCAGAACTGAGAGGTTTGGCTGATGGTGCCCGGGGGTGAGAGGTGGGGGGCATGAGGTGATGGGGGCGTTTAAGCTGATGCCAGGGGTTTCACTGCTGAGAAGAATGAGGTGCTCAGGCCACAGCCTCCAGACAGACCCCCAGCCACCCCTTGGCCCCCAAACTAACATCCTAATGGATTTCATTAAAATGCAGCTCTAACAACCCGACTCCCCCCTTAAAATTCAGCTAAGCCTTCCCACTGCCCTCAGGATAAATTCTAAGCTCCTTCCCTGGTCATGGGAACCCTGCAGCCCCTGCCTCTTGCCTCCCCGGCCCCGCCCTCTCCATCTCACTGGCCTGGCCTAGGCAGGGCTCTGGCCTCCCAACAGGGGCCTCTGCAGATCCCTCTATCGGAAAACCTCTTCCCCTTGCTTTGTCCCCTTAACTCCTCAGCTAAAACACCACATGCTAAGGGCAGCCTGCACTGACCCCAAGTGGGGTTCCCCATCCCCCTTACACCCCTTCATTGCCCCCTAGCACTTTGTATTTATGGCATTTTGCACAGTTTAATGCCTGCCTCTTCCATCACACCGACAGTTCCATGAGGTGCAGGAAACTGGTGGAAGCTTTGCTGTTGCACAGGGAGCCCCTGGGGGCAGGGCAGGGCTGGAGTTCCTCCTCCTCCTCCTCCTCCTGCTCCATCCTCCTCCCCAGCAGAGGTGAGGGTGGAGCTGGACACTAGAAAGCCTCAGCTTGGAACAGCTGACTGGTTTTCCTCCTAACAAGGAGGAGCAGGAGCCCCTGCGCCCACCACCCCTCCGCTAGGAGCCTGCTCACCTCAGCACACCTCCTTCCCGCCCCTCACTCTACTCCACACAAGGCAGAGGGACAGCCTTCCCGTTTGGCTTTCTTCCTCCTCCTCCCGTTGCCATGGAGACTGATCCTGTGCACCTGGTCTGCCAGTTACAGTTCTGAGGGAAGGGGGTGTGAAGCCCCAAGCAGGGAGGGCCTTGTCACTGTCACACATTTCCTCATTCATTCCTGATACCTGATGAGGCTGTGTAATCTAAGGTTAAGAATTCAGGTTTTCCAGTCAGACATCCAGGATTTAAGATCCAGCTCTTACTCTCTGTCCCATCTTGGGCAAGACACTTGACCTGCCAGAATCTCAGTTTTGTCGTCTGTAATTTGTCATAGAGTTACCGTGAGTTTCAAGGAAGGGTAAAGGAAACGCATTTAGCTCACACATGATAAGGGCTCAACAAACATAAGCTATTGCATTGATGCCCGTGAGGTGCCAGGCGCTGCGACAGGCACGGAAACCATTATGACAAGACAACCCAATTTGAGAGACTTTGTTTCTAAGGGTTTCACCTTCACTGAGTCTCTCCCACACTTTCAACTTAGTTTTCATAAAAATCACAACTCTTGCTTTCCCCCTCATGTCCCATTGGTAAAACACCGGAATTATTCCCTAATTCCAATAACAAATATGACTGGCACAAACAGGTTTGGGGACAAACACCTCTGACGCTTGGGAAACAACTTTAATGGGGGGCTGGGAGGAAGAGGCAAACCAGAGCAGGGTTGTTCAAACTGCAGCTCACACCTCGGTCAGGAGCCATTGTGAAATAAATGTCATACACGTGAAAAAAATGAAGTAGATAATAAAATATCAAAGCCCATCACACATAGTTTCATTACACATACGTGTGTGTGCTGGGTGTCTTGCATGGGTACTGGTCCCCTTGAACATGCTGTTCCCTGTGCAAGAAGACCCTCCACACACACACACAAACGCACACACACATTCTTTGCTTGGTCAACTCATTCTCTAGGTCTCAGCTTTAAATGACACAATTTTTGTGTCATAATTTTCTTTGATTAATTGATTATTGGTTATTTGACACAATAATGCCCATCTCTCCCCACACACTAGACTTGAGCTCCCTGATGGTAAGGAATAAGTCCGTTTGTTGACCTTGTGGCCCATTTTTAGCACAGTGCTTCATCTTTCAGGTGCCAGTAGATATTTGGAAAGACATGAGAAGGGACATGGGGAGGGAGGAGGAGGGTTGGGAGAGACCAGGATGACGTCAATTGGGGCGTGTGGGTTTAAGGTGCCTGCAGCCCAGGAAGGGACGGGCATGAGGGGTCAGGCGCAGCTGAGGAGAGGCGGTGTGGTGTGGTGTGGTGGTGCAGCACATAGACCCTGGTCCCACTGACAGAGTTTGAATCTCCGCCCCACTTCATACTAACTGAGGGAGATTGGGGCCCAACTAAGCTCTCCCTACCTCAGTCTCCTTAGCTCACCTGGGCTGCACTGAGGGTCAGATGAGCTCATAATATCCAGTGCTTGGGACACAGGTTCTGGGTTCACAGTGAGTGCCCCATACATGCTCATCGCTCTCACCCTCCCTCGGGGGCGGGGGGGTCACTGAGGCCAGAGGAGCGGGTGAGAGCTCCCAGAGATGAAGAAGAGGCTAAGGACAGAGCTTCAAGGAGCCCGTCAGCCAGACCTCGGCCAGAGAGGCGCGGGTGGGGGGAGAGCCAGGTGAGGATGGCGGCAAGGAGACGATGGGGAGAGTGGCCAGTGCTGCTTTGAGGTCATGTAAAAGAGGAGCGGAAGGGGGGGGGCCTTCTAGAGAGAGGTCTTCGACCGTAGAGAAAGGAGGGTCAGTGGGGCATACCGGGTGTGGCAGGGCTAATTGGAGGAGGTCGGGGAGGTGTACCGGTCTGTCCCTTCTCCGGGATGGGTTTTCCTGTGGGCAGAGCGTGGGTGGCGAGTTTGGGGAACACAGGAGGGCAGCGCCTTGTCTCAGGAAGGCAGAGGGTCATGAGGGAATTTGAAACAAAACCTTCACGGGAACCCAGGGCTCCGAGCTCCCAGCTCCCGGCTCTTGCAGACACACCCAGTGAGACCTCCAGGCAGGACGGGAGGGTCCCCGGGAGCCCGGGACCCCGTCTCCGCCCCGCCCAGTCCGACCAGCCTAAACCCTTTGCAGTTGAGGAGGGGCCCCGGTGGCCTGGGGCCGAGCGTCCAGGAGGGGGCGCGGGGGCTGGGCCGGCGAGGGGCGCGGGCGGGACCCGCAATTACAAAGGGGAAGCATCTCGCCGCGCCAAGCCCGGCGTGGTCCTGAGGGATGAATGGGAAGGGCCGGGCCAATCCGCGGGCAGGATTCACAGCCGCGAGAGCAGGGAGCCAATCGGATCCCGGGCGCGGCAGCGAGGCGGGGACGGAGCCAATCAGCTGTGAGGACAGGGCCAGGGGCGGATCCGCGCGGAGTTTCAAATCGGCTGGGGTGGGCGAGGAGCAGCTGTGCTCGGCGTCTGGTCGACGTTGGGGGCTGTCGGGTGAGTGCGGGCCGGGCCGTAGTGGGGCTTCTGTTCTGAAGGGACCGGGGTGGGGGGGTAGGATGGGCACGGCATGTGGGCGTCTGGCTATTGCAAGGTGGAAATCGGGGTGTCTGGTCAGCCGCGGGGCCCCGGGCGGGAGCGTGTTGGGTCAGGGCGTGTTTGTGAAAGAGCCGCTGATGGTGCCCCGGCCAAGTGCTGAGTCTCGAGAGGGCCGGTCCTGACTGCCTCCCTCCCTGAGGCAGAGAGCGGAAAGGAGGCTGGGATGAAAAGCAGCTGTTTTAGACACTTACAGCAAGGGACAGCAGGAAATGCTGACCGGCCTTGTACCGCCTCTGCCCTCTTCTGCCCCCTTCCAGGAAGCATCCTCCTTCCCACTCCCACAGTTGCCAAGTGTCCCCACCCCACGGGCCTCCATCCCATCTCTTCCCCCGTACCCAGGGTCTCTGAGGAGCCTGGGGATGGGGGATGCCTTGCTGACCTGCCTTTTGACCTCCTTCCCAAGGTCTGGTGGACAGAACAGATTCTTGGCCAGGCAGATGGCCTCTCAGTGTCCGGGCGTGGGGGTCTCCATGCGCCGAAGATCTCTCCAGGACCGGGAGCAGCTGGAGGAAAGTGAGGTGCTGCAGCCTGCAGTCGGCCATCAGGAGACCTCCAGCGGGGCCCTGGGATCCCTGTGCAGACAGTTCCAAAGAAGGCTGCCCCTGAGAGCAGTCAGCCTCAACCTGGGGGCGGGCCCCTCCTGGAAACGTCTGGAAACCCCAGAGCCAGGGCAGCAGGGGCTCCAGGCTGCAGCCCGCTCAGCTAAGAACGCCTTGGGTGCCATGTCCCAGGTAATGCTGACAATGCTAGCCATCCAGTTACGGAGGGCTTCCTCGGTGCTGACAGCTGCTCCCCTCAAGGAGCCCCCAAGAATGTAGACTCTATGAGAACAGGGACTTTGATGTTTACATTGCCATGTCCCAGCACCCCAAATAGTTCCTGGCACTCAACAAATAGTTGAATGAGTGAGTGAAAACAGTGTCATGGAGGAAACAGATCCTCACAGTACAAAGTGATAAGAGCTGTATCGTGATAGGAAATTGCAAGGAAGTGGTGATGGGGCTGGTCGGGGGACACCAAAAACAAGCTCAGTGGGTGACGGCTTCCCGGAGGAGGTGACTGCATGGAATCCATCCAGGAAAGGGGGAGGATGAGGAGTGTATGAGGCAGGTGCAACAGTGTGAGTCCAGACCCAGAACTGGGGGAGAACTGGCAGGAGCTTAGTCTGGGTGTGGTCAGAGAACACAGAGCAAGGTGGGACAGGAGAGAGGGGTCTGGTGTGCTGAATGTGTTTAGACTCTCCCAGAAGTGACTGGGATCCTTGGGAGCCAGTGGGAAGAATTTTCAACAGGGTGGGAATTGAGTTCAATTAGCCTATTAGAACATGTTCTTTGGCTACTTGATGGAAAAGGGATTAGAAGCAGACTCTCCCTAAGGGGGCCTGGGGGCCTTACAGAGGAGTGAACAACTTTAAGAGCTACTCAGAAGGTAGATTTGAGAGGATTTGGTATCAGATGAGATGTGTGGGCAGGAAGATGTCACATATGTTGTACGTGAGGTGCCCATGGGCCTTCCAAATGGATGTGTCTTCAAACCTGGAGCTGGAGATGTGGAGAGGTGTCCCCTAGAAAGGGCAGAGGCCCTGAGAGTGAATAGACCTCCAAGGCGAGAACTGGGGGGATAGGGGAGTCTCCTTGGTGTCTGAGAATCTGGCAATGTGAGAGAGGGAAGCTATTTCTGGACCCTTTGCAGAAAGGTCTCTGAGCCAAACGTTAGTCCTTATCTGGAAGAGCCCTATTGTTTTATCCCCCAGGGATCAGAGAAATGAAATGAGTTAGCCTGCCCAAGGTCACATAACTCACCAAAGGTAACTCGGGTCGTGCTTTAACCTCTGGACTCCAGTTTGCCGAGGCAAAGACAGCCTAGCTGAGGAAGAGCCTTCACAGCCATCCCCCACCTGGAGTGAAAGGCCCAAGAGTTAGGGCTTGATCCTGTGGGCATTGAGGAGCCATAGAAGGGTTTTGAGCAGTTGCGTGCCGTGATCAGAACGCCCCTTGAGAAGGATCTCTGCACACCAATGTGGAGGACGGATTAAAGCGAGTGAGACCAGAGGCAGGGAGACCAGTTGTCTCACGGCATCCTGGGGGGTCAGCCTGGTCTTCTCTGGGCCTTGCCTTTGAGTCTGGGTCAATCCGCGTCCCCAGACAGGGTCTGGACGTAGATGAATGCAGGCTCTATGTGCGAGAATGGTTCTGCTGTGACCACTGCTCTCGTGCCCGGGGGCTCTGAGCTGGGTCCCTGCAGCGCACCCATTTCACATGGACTCGTCCACATCCCTCACCCCTGAGACTAAAAGCTGCCTGTACTCGTAGGACAGCCGGAGGGCCGAGGGCTTGCAGGTGCAGCCTGGAGACTCTGAGGTAGCTCGCCCTCGGCTTGTCCGTGCTCACCTTTCCGTGTATCTGTCACAGAGAATCCAGGAGTCCTGCCAGAGTGGCACCAAGTGGCTGGTGGAAACCCAGGTGAAAGCGAGGAGGAGGAAGAGAGGGACACAGAAGGCCAACAGCCCCCCAGCTCTCAGCCTGAGCCAGAGGAGCACCCGGCTGTCTAGAGCTGCCCCTGCCCGCTCAACCCTGGACCCTTGGGAGAGGGAGCGTCACAGCCTCTCCACCCAGACAGGCCCATGTGCCCACCCCCTGCGGCGGTCCAGGAGGGAGGCTGCCTTCCGGAGCCCCTACTCCTCAACAGAGCCCCTCTGCTCCCCTAGGTAAGAGGAATAGTGCCTTGCCCCAAAATACCAACTGGGCCCCAGGGGCTTCTGAGCCCCTCCTGGGGCTACCTGGAGCGAGGGGCACCCTGGGCTGAGTCACATCCGTGTTCTGGCTCAGCTCTGTCCCTCGCTAGAGGGGGACCTGAGCAAGTCCTTCGTGGAGCTGAGCTCTGACAGTACCACACTCACCCAAACCGCCTGGTGAGCCCAAAAGCAAGTTCTCGAGACATCTGGACGCTGAGGGTCAGTTTCCAAGTGGGCGTAGCAGAGCTCACCTGTCTGCAAGGTCACCTGCCCTTGACCTTGGCCTCACGGGCCTTGGTCCATCTGTTCTCTGCCAGCTGCTCCAAGTTGCTCTGATGTCACTTTCTGGAGTGAGGGTCTAGGGCGAGGTGTGCCCAGCCCCCACTGGTCATCTGGGCCTGTGGACCAAGCCCCGGTGCTGGGTTGGGAGGGGCTCCTGCCACAGGTTTCCAACCAGTCACTAGCACACGTGGCTCTTCCTCCCATTCAGCGAGTCTGACAGTGATCTAGAGCCTGTGGGGGCAGGAATTCAGCATCTCCAGAAGCTGTCCCAAGAGCTGGATGAGGCCATTGTCGCTGAAGAGAGGTGAGTTGGCATCCCACGCTTCAAAGTGAAATGACCGGGAGGGCCCTCGTTGAGCCAAACCACGTCTCTAGGCAGGCCTCTGATTCTGGTCTGGACCTGCTGTGTGACCTTGGCCAGCCCCTCCCCTCACTGAGCCTCGGTCTCCTCATCTGCAACATGAGAGGGGATGCAAGACCTAGGGGGTGGTGATTAAGGACGCACCCTGGGTGTGCATGGCCCCCTGGGCCTCGGGCCTCCACATTTCTCCATCAGTGGAACCTCACATGTGGCCAGGTCCCTGGTTCCTGAAAGACCCGCCCTTCCCTCACACTCCCCGTGGCCCCTCTATGCCCTGCTCCCACAGAATTGGGCGAAGCCCCGCAGCTGCTGTGGAGTTCCTGGTCTGTCTGCTCAGGACCCCGTCCTGGGCAGGGTCTGGGTCAGGAGCTGCCCTAACTTCGGGCTGTTTCCCCATTTGCACACAGCGGTGAGGAGCTCTTAGGCGGGGCCCCGCCAGCCCTGACTGTGTGTCAGGTGGGCCACGTTCCCACCACGTTGGCAGGTCTGGTCTCATCTAGTCCGGGCCAGGGGGACCCTCAGAGCCTGCCGCAACCAGTGGCATCTGTCCCTCCCTCTTTCCCATCTCTAGTGGCGACATGACCATTTCTCTCATCCGTGACTGAGGACAGTGCCCTTCAGGTAATGCCCCCTCCCACATGTGTCTCTCAGTGTCATCTTCCTCCTCCTCTTCCTCGTCCTTCTTACGCATGAGCACGTGTGCATATTTGGAGGCATGTTCAAGAACTGAGTCTTTTCTGGAAAAACCCACAGAGCTGACGGGCCCAGCAGAGTAGGGAGTGTGCAAGTCTTCTTACCTGCTCGGAGCCAGATGGCTGACCCCACTGACCCCATCACTAACTGAGCATTCTGGGGCCCCAAGAAGCCAGAGCCACCTTCCAGCTCCTCATTTTGGGGGAAGGAAGGCTAAAGTGTCCCCACTTCCCCTGCCTTGAAGGGCATGAAGGGAGATCTGTCTTGCAGAAAACATGCCATATCTGCCCTCGCACCCAGGATCCGTGCCTCCCCGTGAGTTCCTGGAGGAAGCCCCCGGAAGTCGGCAGCACCCCTGGGTCACTGTTGTCAAGGACCTGATTGACAAGGGCCCAGAAGGAAGCTGCTCGGGGCCTCTGCTCTCCTGCTCTGGTCACATCTAGGCCCACCCTGACCCCCTGCCACAACCCAAGGGTGACTTGGGGAGACCTCAGAGAGGTGGGGGAATTGTTCAAGCCACTCCCCTCTTGGGCTCAGAAACTCATCCGACACTTATGCCTTGTGGTTGCCTCGTTTGCAACGTGACGCACAGGCAGCAGAAGATATCTGAAATCTCTGAGCTGTGTACCCAGGAGTGGGGTCTGCAGAGAATCATCCCGTGTCACCAGTGTCGAGGCTCTCGTACCCACCTCCCACCCCTGCTGCCCCCATCGGAGCCCCGGGAGAAGGGATGGCAGAGATTCCCAGACTCCAAAACCCTGGACCCACGGGTACCTATTTATGTTCTTAGCACGGGGCACTGTGGGTGTGCAGGGAGGGGTAGCACTGTTCACTGGCAATTTCTGCCCTTTGTAAATTATTTAAGAAATCTGCTTTGTCATTTTATTAGAAAGAAACCAGTGTGTGACTTTCCTAGATAACGCCGCTTTTTCTTAATAAAGACTCTCTTTGCATATTTGACGTCTCTTTTCTGTCCCTGCCACCCCCCACGCCAGTCGGGCTATAGTTCTGTGGTTTGGGGCCTGGCTTTGTTCCCCTCACCCGCCCCCACTCCGAGCCAGTCTGCCCTCAGCTCAGGGAAGACATGAGCAATGGGAAAACTTTCTCAGCTTAGCTCAGCACAAAGCACATTTTAAAGGCAAATAAGGTTTTTATTTAAGTGACAACGTTTGAGAGTTAAAAAGCAGCTCACATCAAAATCAAGACCAGTTGTAAAAATCTTTTAACTCCGTAATGCTGTTTGTGTCTTGTTAGAAATCTGATATTTTACATTTTCTTTTCTAACGGATTTTGTACAAGGCAGCCATGAGGAATATAATGAACCTTTTTCACCACAGAACCACCCACCACAGATAATACTGAGAGTTACACACTTGGGAACAGTCAGACCACGGACAAGATCAGACAGGCTGCCACCACGGAGTAAACAAATAGAAAAGGACAGCGGGGTCCAAGGGTGGGGTCCCCGTGAGCAAGCTGCCCTCCTGTCCTGCCCCTCCTTGGAGTCACCTGCCTCTCCTTGTCCCAGTGAGGATGGTGTCAAATTGATTGTCCTCCCAACCTCCCTGGTGGTCCCTCAGCAAGGAGAGCATGACCTGGGCCAGGCCTCACTGCTTGGACTTGACCCTAACTGTGATTTTTAAGAAAGTCCCCCCAAGCCCACAAGGAGAGTAAGGAGGGAGGGGGTGTTTCTTTTGGCTGAGCCAAAGAGAATAAGTTTCCAGAGCACTTGGCACCCAAACCCCCAAGGTTTGGCGGGAAAGTTGGTTGTTTAAGGCGGGGTCAGCCGCAAGGCTCCTCGATGTCAGGTGGGGCCGCACCTGGGCTGGGTGGAGCAGTGTCCATGCAAAACTGGTGCTGCCTCTGGACCTATTTCCACCTGCCTCGGTGTCCGGCTTTCATTTAAAAATGGCGCCACGTTTTGTCTGCTGGACACTTCCGGGGCGTGGGTGTGGACTCTGAAGTGGTAAGAGTATGCTTTAGAAGCCATGAGATCCAGCCTCTCCTTTCAGAGGGCTCACCCCCAGGAATCTCTGGAATACTGGGATGCAAACACGTTTGCAGTCTGCGGCCCAGCACCCAGACAGGAGGGCCACTCATCCAAATGCTTGAAGAGTCTACTCTTCTTTAATGCTTTGTGGAACCTCAGGGAAGAGTCGAGATCTTTAGGAAAAACCATGATGCTGGAGGAGCAGGCCCTGGCTAAGGATGCACCCTGGACCCCCAACAGGACGAATGTCTAGGAAGGCGGCAGGCAGGCCCTCGGTCAGGACAGCCACCGGGTCGGGGAGAACAAACATGCCACGTGAGAACAAGGAGCTTTGGTCAGGCGGGAAGGTCTGTTTTCCAGCTCCTGGGCAGCAGGCACACCGGGAGCTGGAAGGATTCTCTAGAAAACAGTCGGACTGGGGGTCACAGAACTACTCGGAAAGAGGCTGCAGCACCTCTTCCGGAGAACAACACAACTTGGTTCTGTTTTTCTCCAACTGAACGGGACGGAAGAAACTGAACATACCACTAGGATAGAAAGTGCACGCTGGCTACAGAGTTGCTGTGAAAGCTGTACTGAGCAGACGTCTGAGCTGGTCACGACACAGAACCACACACACGTTCACACACACCAACGACAGCTCCCAGGGAGTCGTGTTCACAATCTCTCCTGTACGCCTCAGGGTCTCAGGTGTGAGTCATCAGAGCCCCAAGCCTGAGCTCTGGAAAGGAGCTGGGTGGCCTCCTGCTGGGTCCTGCATCCCAGCTCCGACCTCCAGAACCACAGAACCCTGCTCACTCGGACTCCAGAGTCCCCAAGGTCCCCACACTCTCTCTTGCTCCCAGCCTGGGGTTCTCAAGAAGGGCAGAGGGAATCTAACTGGAGGGGGAAGTATCTCACACTAATTATTTCATCACTTGAGAGTAATATATCAGTGGCTTCTATAAAAAGGAGATGGTGGAGTTTCAGAGAATCAGACTAAGTGTGCCCAAGTTTGATTCAGGGTATATTTTGGAAAGGACGGGAAGGATTAGGTGGCTGTGCCATATGAGCTGGTGCCTTATGGAGAGCCAAGAAAAAGGAAATGGTGACGGAGGATGGGCCCCTGTGAACTGCCAGGAGGCTGGACCAGAGAGGAAGCCGAGGGTGATCGCCCTGCCCCAACAGACTTGCCAGCAGCTCTGGGCTTGGGTGCAGACGCAGTGCTGAAAGAGGGGCAGAGAGCTGGCAGACAGGTCAGGCAGATGTGGCAGGAGCTGGCAGACTGGAGAAGACACTTTTCTAGTAGAGAGAGCAGGGGTGGGGGCTGGGAGTCGGTCCCCTCCAGCCTCAGCAGGGCGCCCAGTTTGCCAGGCAATTCGCAGCAGCAGTGCCAGCTGCCCCCACCAGCAGCCACCGTCGGGGAGGACACTGGCCCCGTGAGAGCTGCAAGAGGTAGACATTGAGCAGAAGCGACACTGAGCTGACACAGTTGCCTGCTGTTTAGACATCTGGGCCCTGGGGCAGCCGGGCCGCTGACACAGAGCCCTGGCTGAAAGAGCTGGGACCAGCCTCAGTGACAGCCTCGGGGACTCAGAGGCAGGCCCACACTGCCAGGGAGCAGAGGGAGTGCAGAAGACCAAGGCCCAGGCCAGGGGCTCAGCAGCAGGAGGGCCTGGGCAGGCCTTAAGGGGCCCCAGGAGAGTCAAGCCCTGCCAACCTCAGGGGACAACCCAGGAGGAGGTCATGGGCACAAACCAAGCTGAGTGCCAGGAGGAAGGAAAGAGAATACAACAGTTTGAGCCAAAATTACGTGAACCCCCAGAACCCTGGGATCTCAGCTCTCTGCCTTCCAGGAGCCAAAGTGAAAAATCAGTCTGAGCAGAGCTGGGGAGGGGGAGCCAGATCAATCCCTGTGGGGGGGGACATCTCCGTTCCTGGGACACCAGGTTTACACATCAGTGCAAAGCGAACCTCTCCATGGAGCAGGGATCCCTTCCAAGCCACCCCACCCCCAAGAGAGGCTTCCTTTGAAGGAGTAGAGCAACAGCTGCCCCGGCCCGGCCCACCCAGAGCCCCTCTCTCAGACAGTGTGGAGGGACACTCCCAGGACCTCTTAGTCCTGAAAAGCCTCAGGGGGCAGAAACGCAGGACAGCCTAAGAGTTAAAAACTCATACCAAAAAAAAAAAACTCATACCAATCTCAGTTGGGGAGACCCCCTCCAATTATATAAGGAAGGCAGGGCCCAGAGAGGCCAAGCAACGGGCTCACAGCCAGCCCAGCTAGGCCAGAGCCCAGGGCCACAGCCTGACAGGGGAGGGCACCAGGCAGGACTCCCGGAAGAGGAACACCTGTCCTCAAGGGCCACAGGAGAATGGTGAGGATACCGAGCACAAGAAGAGGGGACAACGGACAGCTGCAGAAGGACAGACCGTCAGCACCAGACCCCACCCCCCAAGGGCCCTGGACAGACACAGCGAACATAGGATGAGCCCAAGGGACATCTCACTCCCAGAACGTGGCCACTTTGCCATAGGAGAGCCAGGCCCAAGATCGTGACCCAGGATGTCACAGGGAGGGCGGGCATAAATGCCACTCGTCCCTCCACCAGACAGCCAAGAAGTTGTACCTGCCCCAGCGCTGTTGATCCCTAGTCTGGGGGCTTCTTCCTTGGGGCCCGCCTGGCATTGCTGCTGAAGCCTGGGGAACTCAGGAAGACGGTCGACTTCGTCAAACCCTCCAGCTCCGGGCAGGCCTGCCCCCAGGACCACACAAACATCAACCCTGACTTGGGCCTGCCGTCACAGGCACGGGGGAGGCAGCAGCAGCTGCGCCGAGACCCCCGGATCTCTCCCCCTCGCAGCCCAGGGAACGCCCCAGGGCTGGGCAGGGTCCCTCCCCACTCTGGTCGGACACTGCTGGACAGACACGGGAGGGAAAAAGCAGGAAAAGGCCTGTGTCGGGGAGAAGGCAGCTCCCCCCGTCCCCACAGGCAGCCTGGTAGGGCCCCCCTGCTCTGCTCACAGCCCCGCCCTCAGGGCACCGACTCGAACTTGGGGGGCCCACGCGCCCAACTGAGCGCAGGCAGGGGCCGCTCGTGGTCCTTGTCGGATTCAGGCTGACTCTGGGCCCGCTCGGGCTTGGGGTTGGCCGGCGGATCAGGCTGCTGCACCGACATGGTCCTGCGCAAGTGGTTGCGCTTCCGCAGGAACTCGGGCTGCGCGTGCAGGCCGAAGCTGCCCTTGCGCAGGATCATGCGCGAGTTGTTCTTCTTGGGACGCGAGCGGTGGCTGGCCTCCAGCGCGGCCAGGTGCGCGGCGTAGCCCTCGCTCAGGAACTGCGGAGGAGACAGGTGTCAGGCCAGCGGACAGCGGGGCGGGGGGGTATCTAGCTTCTCCGTGGAACCTCCCAGAAGCGGGAAGCTCACTACCATTAACAGCTCCCCATCCAGCTTTGGACAACTGAGTGCTTCTATCTGCACCAGTGGGATACACGGGAGTTCTCTAGATCCTTGATGGGGTGAAGCTCCCATCCTTGTCACTCACTCAAATCCCAAAATGTAAGTCTCTCCCACCATCCACCTTCACCCAATGTAACTCCATCATTTTCTGGGCCCCCCAGCTTCCCTTCTTGCCAATCCCTCCCCCACCGTGACCTCAGAATCTTGCTACTCAAAGTGTGGTCCGTGGACCAGCAACTTCAGTAGCACCTGGACCCTGATGGGCAGAATCTCAGGCCCCACCCCAGGCCAATGGAATCAGGATCTGCATTTCAACAAGATTCCAGGTGATCCGTGGGTGGTTAGCTTGAGAAGCCCTGCTCCAGCGCTCCCCACTCAGGTCCACGCTCTTGTGACCCTCCTAGTCACTCTCAGACACTTTACACTCAACATGCCCCAGAAGGAGATCATCACCTTCCCTTCAGTCTGCTCCCTTTCCAACCTGCTTCCAGTCCCAATAATGGCACCACCTTCCCGGTCACCCAAACCAGAAACTGGGGAGCCAGGCTTGGCTTTCCCTTCCTTCATCCTGCACCTCTGATCTACTCATTACCAAATCCAATCCATGCTGCCTTGGGAATGCCTCTCAGACCCTTCACCTTCTCTCCATCCCCTCTCCCCTCCCTCTGTCCACCTTCCACCTGCAGCCTGAGGAATCTCTCTGAATCACAAACTCACTCCAAAGACTTAGAGGACCGAGTCCCAACCTGGCAAGGCCCCAAGGGCCATCAAGACGCACTGCCGCTCCAGCTGCCCCCCTCCCTCCCACATCATGCTCAGCCAGGCTGAGTCACTCACAGTTCCCAGAATATGCATGTGCTCTGTCACCTGCTGACCTTCGCTGTTGCTGCTACTGCTGTCACAAATGCTCCTCCAACTCAGGCCCTTTCTGGACAATTCTTTCAAATTCCCAAAAACCAACCTTGTCCCTGAGTCCAGCTTAGCTGCCCCTCTCTGGGGCCCGACAATTCTCTGTGCTCCCATCATGCACTGTGGCTCTTGCCACACTGCACTGTCATTGTCTGCAAATTTCCCTATCTCCCCCACTAGACTGGATGACACGACATCCAATTCCATCAGGGATCTCCCCTACAGCCAGCAAAGGGCCTGGTCCAAGGCCGGTGCCCGAGAGTGTTTGTTGGATGAATGAATGAATGAATGAGTGAGCAAGTGATGGAATGGACGAAGGAATGAACCATCTATTCCCCCCAACACCTTCCCTGGCCCCCACCCCTCAGTCCCCAGCCGGGCCTCTACCCACCTGGCACTGGGTTTGGTACTTCTTGGTGGGCCGGCCCACAATGAAGATCTGGGAGGGTGGCAGGCCCAGCACGCTGTAGACGGAGATGTCCTTCGTGGAGCCATAGGCCGCGCTGATTTTGATGAAGCACTGAAACACAGGGCAGCTCATGGAGGGAGACCCCCCAGGAAGTCTTCCTAGACCTGTCCCCCACCCCGGGAGCCCTGCCTGGGGACCCTTTATCTGCCCACCTAGACTCCAAGTAATGGGTCCGCCCTTTGTCAAGAAGCACCCCTCGCACTGGCCTCCTCTCTCAGCCCCCACCCCACACCCAGACCCCAGGCTGATACAGGGCTGTCCTGGTAAAGTCACGATGACACCATCTGCTGACCCCACTCCAGCAGCACTATCTGTCGGTTATGTAATGATGGGGCAATGTGCTCCTTCATGGACAAGGAAATTGAGTTCCCGGTTTACACACCACAGGGCCAAGACCGGAGTCCATTTCTGTCTGGCCTCTGACCCTGGGCCAGCCACACCACGCCAGAAGGAAGCCGGCCATGTGGCTGCTGCCTGTTGCTAACGGGTCCAATGTCCCCCCCAGAAGCCTCATCCCAGTTCAGACAATTGCCCAAGCTCCTCCTTGCCCCAGCATCACTCCCAGATCCTCACCCACCCCCTCCTCTGAGGGGCCCACCATCCAGCTGCTCCTCACTCTGAACCCCCCAT
The DNA here is from genome assembly GCA_031878705.1 of Tapirus indicus. Lineage (NCBI taxonomy): Eukaryota > Metazoa > Chordata > Mammalia > Perissodactyla > Tapiridae > Tapirus > Tapirus indicus. The sequence goes on from CM062932.1 coordinate 13,060,038, forward strand.
CAGTGCCGTCTTCTCTTCTCCCACTCACCCTCCCCACAAGTTCACTGTAGACTTTTGTGTTCCCAGGTCACAGCTTTCCCTCCTAAGTCCCACCATCACTGGGATGACTTCCTGTCCACATGGATAACCCCCCTACCACCTCAGCCTCTAGGCTTCTTTAGGGTCAGTGGCCCTCACCTCCCAGATGGAACCCACAACTGCCCCCTCTGAACTCTGAACGTCCACAGCTGCAAGCTGACCCCACTCCTTCCCTTCCATGCCTCTTACAGCTCCCACGCCAGGTGCTCTCCAGCCTCAAAAACACCTGTGTTCTGTGCCCATCCCTCCTGCCTCACCTCCTCATCCCGCCTGGGCTCCCTGTGTTCTCCGGCCTCCACTTGGGATTCTCCGGCCCCCTCATCCTCCTCCCACACCTGCCTGGCCATGCCTCAGCCCTGGAATTTCTCCACCATCCACCTTCTCCCTCTCTATATGCCGGCTACTGAGGGCTGCTGGAGAAACACAGACCACACAGCCTACATCGTCTTTCTGCCCCCACCAAAAACCTTTCCCGACTTTTACCTCCCTCCCTGAGCCACCACCCAGTCCTGCGGGTGACTCTGCCTTGGATGAACCAAAGGGAGGCCTTCCTCAGCCCACTGCGCGCTCCTCACTGGTCGGCTTATTCCCAGCCTTGAGCTCAGAGGAAGGAGCAGCCTCTCTTTGCCTCACCCTGTCCTGCCTCCTCACTCGCCCCAGCTCACTCCTGCAACTTCAGTCCAGTGAGTCCTCTCTCCCGACACGACCCCTCCGAGCTGTGACCCACCTCTGCTCCTCACCCCACTGCTGCTGCCCCCTTGGGTGGGGGTGTCCCTTCCCCACCGAGGTCACCAGTGTCCAGTCTTCATCGAGTGGACGGCTCTCACTGTACCACACCTCCCCACAAGGAGGGCACTGTCCTCCCTGACGGGCAGGAAGGTTCCCGCCTGGCCTCCTCCCCCTCTGGCTCTCTCTGGTCCCTCCACCAGCTCCTCCTCCTGCTCTCAGGGCCCAGCGCTGACTCTTCCCACTCCCATCTCCTGGCTTCATGGACCTGCTTCATGCTGACGCTCCCAGTCTCCACCTGCAGCAGGCCCCTCCCCTGAGCCACGCACTGGGGCTCACGTGGCTCGTGTCCCATGCCCACACCAGCATCGATGTGGCCACAGCTGAGCTCATCTTCCTCCAGCTGGTCCTCCTCCATGTCCCCCTCGTTTCATTCATTCACTCATTCATTCTACTAATGTTTGCTGTGTGCCATCATTGTCCCAGATGCTAGAGACAGATCGGTGACAAAACAGACACCGACTACCTCCATGGAGGCCACAGTCAGGTTAGTAGCACCTGGATCCCTTCTGGTCACCTGAGATGGACAGCTGAGAGCTCCTCACTCCTCCAGCCAACCATCGCTGAGTCCTGACAGTTCTACCTCCTGACTCTCCCGCCTGTGCCTGCCTTTCTCTCCATCCCATGGCCACCACCTGGATTCTGGTCTTCTGTCTCTTGCTTGGGTAACAGCCTCCTAACTGGCCTCCCTGCCTCTCATTTCTCCCACCAATATGTTCTGCACACAACCACCAGCTTTAAGCTCCTCTATGGGTCCCCACTGCCCTCAGCAGGGAGTTCATGGTCTTGGCCTGGTTTCCAAACTTTTCAAGGCTGGCCAAGCCTGGGTCTCTGATGACCTCTGGGGCCTCAGCTCCCGCTTGACCAGGTCTGACCCTACACACACACCCATCCTGGACACCTGCAGCTCTAAGAACACCCCAGGCTCTTTCCTACCTCAGTGCCTTTGTACATGCTGTTTCTGTGTCCACCTGACAAACTCATACTTGTGCTTCAAGACTCAGCTCAAAAGTTACCACCTCCTAGAAGCTTTCCCTGGCCTCCCCAGTCCTTTCTCCTCTATTTGCCAATAAGGTCTTTTCTAATTACCCACCAATAAATTGTCAATTTACATGTCTTTCTTCCTCTAGATCAGGGATTGGCAGACTTTTTTTGTGAAAGACCAAATAGCAAATATGTTAGGCTTTGCACTCTGTAGCAACTACTTGACTATCTCATTTTAACCCCAAAGCAGCCATAGACAACACATGAGCAAATCAGCATGGCTGTGTTCCAATAAAACTTTATTTATGGACACTGAAATTTGAGTTTCATATAATTTTCATATGTCATAAAATATTATTCTTGTTTTGATTTTCCCCCCAACTATTTAAAAGTATAAAAACCATCCTTAGCTTGCAGGTCCTATAAAAATAGGCTGTGGGCCGGATTTAGCCCATGGGCCATAGTTTTTCAACCTCTGCTCTAGATCAGTGGTTCCAAAATTGTGTAAGCATCGGAATCCCCTGGAGGTTTGTTAAAACACAGGTTGCTGGGTCCCCTTCCCAGAGTTTCTGAGCCAGTAGGTTTGGGGTGGGGGGCGGAGAATCTGTATTTCTAATGAGCTCCAGGGGTGCCGTGCTGTGGGTCCTGGGAACACACCGTGAGAACCACACGTGGCTCTAGGTCAAAGCTGCAGAGAGCACGTCCCGTGCTCCATTTGTCTCTGTGCGGCCCCAACACCGAGGACAGAAGGAACACAGGAGGCACTGAGGTGTCTGCTCATGCATCGCCAGATGCAGAGACAAGAGTTCAGGCTTTAGGGTAAGGAGATGAGGACGCAAGTCTGAATCTGAGATCTTGGGCAAGTCCTGAGATTCACTGAGCCTGGCTTTCTCATCTGGTAGTAAGGATGAAAAAAAAAAAAGGGCGGAAAGCCCTACCTGCAGGCTGTGAAAGGACCCAGTGAGATCCAGCGGAACGTGCTGTGCAAACTGGGCATCGGCTTGCCCAGTTGGAGGTTGCAGGGTAAATGGATGAGGCCCGCCCCCACCCCCGGGGTTGACAGAGGAGGGGGCTCCTGGAGGGCTCAGCCTGTCCCGGCTGAAGCCCCACCCAGGGCCAGACACTCACCTCCTGCATGAGGTTGCGGAGGAAAATGGCCTTCTGCCGCAGCGGGTCGTGCACCAGCCCGTCGGAGAAGAAGATCATGCCCTGTGGGAAGTTGTGCTGGGACAGCCACGACACCACCCGCTGCTTCTGCATGTCCGGCCGCCCCGTGATGTAGAGGATCATGTAGCCCAGGTCCTGCCAGTGCCTGGCGAGACGGCATTGCAGGGTCCAGCCCAGCCCCAGCCTCGTGCAGGCCACCCACTGCCCGGCGGCCTGCCCCACCTGCTGCCCCCCTGAGAAGCCGGAGGGGCTGTTGCAAGGAGCGCTAGGGGGAACAAGGGGAACCCCCAAATCCCCACTCCCGGTCGAGCCCATGAGCCTGGACATCTCTCCTGGATGACCCACAGTTACCTCATGCCCACAACAAAACCATCCCCCCACTGCTGCCCCCTCTGCTCACGTCCCCGCCTCCATGAGGCCACCATCGTCATTCGAGTGAAGCCACCTTTGACTCCTCTCCTTCCCTCTGTGTCTCCTCCTCCCCCAGTCAGCGAGCTTTCACTCTACCGGGTAGGACCTTCACTCCAGCCTCTCACTGCCACCCAATTCTCTCCTTAGCTCAGGCCCCCACTCTCGCCTGGGCCACTGCGAGAGCCACCTGGGAGGCCTCTTTCCCTCCGGTCTCTCCTCCAATCCAACCTGTGCAAACACGGCAGGTTAATTAACGCCTAGGATTCCAGTTTCCCCATATGTGACATGGGGATAATAATAACAATTACCGCATAGGGTTGTCCTAAGGATGAAATGAATTAACCCCCACCCTGTGCCTGGCATGGTGTGCGTCTACAGTGGCTTTATTATTGTCCTTGATACTGTTTACATGGTGATTTCTGGAAATCACAAATCTAACCCCATTACTCCATTGCCCATTCCTGGCTCCCCCATGCCCTGAAGTCACAAGTCCTCTCTGCACTAGTGCTTTGCCCTTGAGCCTGGCATCTTCCCAGCCACATGGAGCTGCTTTGCTGCCCCAGATGAGCCTGTGCTCCTCTGCTGCAGACCCCTCGCCTAGACAGCCTTCATGCCTCTACCTCCTTATGTTCCCATCTTCCACCTTTCAAGGCCCCCTCCGTCAGGAAGCCTTCCCTGCTTTCCCCAGCAGAATCAGCCCCTCGTTTCTCTCACACCACACTGGGAAAGTGCTCTCCATTGACTTCACGCGGAATCCTGGCTGCAAGATGTCAGATGAGCCCAGACCAGTTTGGGGTATTTTGTGGCTCTAGCCACAACCGGCCACCATAGACTGGGGGTTTCCAAACCTGGAAGATGATCTGAGAGATCTGGGAAGGTTTTGTAAAAATGTCACCCCAGGGATTCTGGTTAGCTCTGAGGCGGGGCCCGGTGATCTGTGATTATAAAAAGCAGCTTCTGTGACTAGCAACATTTGGAGAGCATCACAGTGGCCCCAGGAGCCCATGTGAAGGGGGTGGGAGCACCGGGTGGACCCGCAGAGAGAAAAGACCACAGCCGCCCCTTCCCAGCTGTGGGAGGGGACGCTGACTCTGGAGGAGTTTGAAGATGTCGTAATGGGACTAAACGAGCCAGCCTGACAAGGGGGAGGTTGACCCCTGAGATGAACTTGAACCTGTCCTTGAGGTCAGCAGTCTCCCAGGAGCCCTTGAGCCAGGCTAGTGTTCTCTCCCCAAGGCGACTCTGCCACCGGGGTGAGGCAGGGCAGCACCCCCAACCCCAAGAACTCCCAGGGCCCAGGACCGGTTCCACCCTCAGGGTTCTGATCTCTTGGAGTCCTGGATCACAGTTCTCACGGCCCTGACTTGTTTTCCCCACTGGACTGTGAGTTTCCTCCCACTAGGAGCTCCCTCTGCATCAGTGCCCAGCACAGCCTGGCTCAGGAAAGGTGGGTGGAGGCAGGGAGGGAGGAAGGCACTAAAGTGGCACCTCTTTTGCTTTTCTATTGGCAAAATCCTTCTACACCCCTCTTAGCAATACAATAGCCCTGGTGTTTACAGCCACTCCTCCTGCCCTGTCCTAATCTGGCCTCCAAAATCCCACTGCCCTGAACTTGTCCCACCTGGTCCCCACACGTGCTCTGCTCATCCTTGTCCTTGTCACCCTGTGTCCTCCTTCTTGGCCTATCAAAACCACTGTTGTATTTTCTTCTTTTTTGCATTTCAGCCTTTGCTAATCTTGGTCCAATGGCATAGATGGCTTTTGTAAAATAAAAATGTGTAGACATTCATCCTTCAAAGGCTATCACAAATGCCACCTCTCCCAGGAAGCCCGCTCTGCTTTCTCCAATCAGCCGTAACAGCTCCTATCTCTCAGTTAGCACTATGCGTTAGCTAATCTCGAAAGATGGCCTACAGTGAGCCACAGATCCCAGGATCCACACCCTTATGTGGTCCCTTCCCCTTGAATCTGGGCTGAGCCTGCGACTAGCTCATAACCAATAGAATGCAGTGGAACGGACACTGTGACTCCCAAGGCTGCAGCTTGGAAGGCTGCAGCTTCCACCGGATCTCAGGGGGACGGGGGGGCATGGACAGCCACCATGCACAAAGTCTGGCTAGTCTGAGACGCCATGCGGTGAGGAAGCCCAGGCTGGTCACACGGAGCAGCCACATGGAGAGAGAGAAGGAGGACCCCAGCTGAGGAAGAAGACACACGAGTTCAGAAGCCATCCTGCCCATCCAGCCCAGAGGGTCTTCAGATGACCCCCAGCCCAGACCACCAATTGACTGCGATGCTGGAGGGACCCCATGTGAGAACGTCCCAGCAGAACCCAGTCCATGCGGGAAGCCTGAGATAGAGTGAGAAGTGTCGTTTTCAGCTGCTAAGATTGGACCCGTTTGTCACACAGCCGTGGATCATCGGGACACACTGATGTCCTGACTGGGGTCAGACCCTGCTGGGACAAACGGAGGAAGGAAGGCGGGGGGGGGGGGGGGCGCAGCACGGGGACCGAGGTCTAGAAAGCGCCAGGAGTTTCTCAAGGACCCTCAGTAAATCACCACTGGAGGTGAAGCCAGGACTCCTGGCTCCTGCCCTGGAGACCAGGAGAAAACACGCCCATCGCCCCAGGGCTGCTGTCCGGGGGGAACACGTCCCATGCAGGGAGGTAGCACTCACCGGACAACATCCACTGCCCCTGGCCGGACCTTGGGGTCACTTCCCATGATAGACACGCTGGCTGCGAAGGACCCGTCGATGCTGAACACCACGCACTCCATGCCTCGGGGCAGCACCGTGAGGTAGCTCGTGGCACAGGTCTGGTCGCCCCTGAGAAGGACCCGCCTGCGCTCAGCCCTGCGCTCAGGGACACGCGTTAGCCTGAGGCCTGGGTCAGCAGCTGCTGGGGGCAGAGCTCAGTCCGGGGCCAGGGTCAGAGAGAATCTGGATGACATCTCCCGATGCCACATCTGGTGACCATGTCCATTTTCCTCTCTCTGCTCAGACAGGGATGGGCCCGAAGAGAGCACCTCGAGGACCCCGTCTTCTGGACAGGCCTACCTGGACGGGCCATAGAAATGGTGAAACTGCCATAAGAATGTCCCCTGGGTCTTACCTGACGACCATCTTCACGGGGTAGACACCGACCCCCAGGCGCCGGGGCCGAGGCACGCTGTACGTGATTCGGCCACTGCTGTTGGTGATCTCCGTGTCCAGGTGCACCCAGCGGCCCGAGGACGGCTCTGCCATCACCAGGATGTCCACCTGCAGGCAGCGAGGGGCCCAGGGGACTCACTGAAGGTGGGAGCCTGCAGGCTTGGCTCAGGGGCTGGGCCGGGGAGCTCTCTGCCAGGACAGCAGGGGCTGGGGCACCGCCTGACGCTGTTCCCTGGCTCCTACCATCCCCTCTCCTGCTCTCTCCCCACTGCAGCCACACTGGCTTCTCATCACCCCTCAGGGCACCAAGCTCATCCTTCACTCCTTGCTCGCCCTCCCTGACCTGCCCGGGCAGGGCGAGCGTCTCCCTGCTCCGTCCTCCCACCCCGCTCAGCTCCGCCCACCCTGAACCCTCGGCCCACGTGCCACATGGTACCATGAGGCACCTGGTGTGTGAGGGGCCGAGAAGGGGATGGCCCAGCCTGCATACCTTCTCTCCAGTGAGAGCCACCATGTCGAGGGGCCCATACATGAACCGCCCCACCAGGACCTGGGGGCCGTCCTCGGCAGCAATCACGTCGTTGGCCCGGTGGTTAGCAGTGACATTCTGGGGAAGGACAGAAACCAGCTCAACGTTGTCAGGGGGGCTTGACCTCGCTTTTTCATTACATTGTCCTTAGGATTGGCTGAGGGATGTGGACCTGCTGAATCCTCTGTCTTCCTATCAACTTCTGGTAGAGCTTCTGAGATGTGTTCCCAGGGAACCCACGAGGAAAAGAGACCCTTCGACCCTCACGCTGTCTCCAAGCAGCACTGGGGTTCCTGGAGACAAGCATTCTCTGCTCTCGATTCTCCACCACGGCCCTGGGTAACAGCCAGTCCTCACAGCCTGTCCTCCTTCCAGTGTCCTAGGCTGGAAACTGCCGGCTCACCTTCAGTGCTTCCTTCCACATCACAGCCCACATCCAACAGCCACCTTCCACCGGTCTTTTCTGAGTGGGAGATCCCCGGCAGACAAGAGTAGAGAGAATGGAGTAACGGAGTCCCGTGTGCCCGGCCCCAGCTCCACCACGTATTCGGCACCAGAATGGTTTCCTCCTTCCCTTGCAGAGCACCCCACCCCACCCCACCCCAGATTATTTTGGAGCAATCTTGGACACTGCGTCATTTTGTCTGTGACTCTCCCAACATCCTCATACGTCTTCACTCTGGTTTCAATTCACTCTGCAGCTCAAAGGCCTGCCTTGGCCCTGACCGCCCCCCACCCCCAGCCTGGCTTCAAGACCGGAACCACTCAACCAGGTGCCCCTTCCTTACAGAACTGCGCACCTGTGTCTCTCTCCACACCCACCTGACCTCTCGCTTGGACTCTGCTAATAGCGTCTCAACGGAGCTCCTCTCCAAAAACAGAGCCCATGGCCAATCCATCGTCTTTATAAAGCACAGATCTGCTAACACCCAGTGCCCTCCGATGAAGTCCGAATCCTGAGCTCAGGGTCAAGCCTTGCCTGGGCAACCTCTTCAGTCTGTCTCCTGCTGCTCCCCTTCTAAACCCCTCTGGTTCTTGCAGGCCAGGCTCTGCAGAGGCCGCCAGGCTTTTGCTCACACTGGTCCCCTACTCTGCATGCCATCCCTGACCCCCGCCCCACATTCCAGCCCGTCCACTCTGACCTGACAACTCTGTCCCCTCTGACTCCCCAGAGATGGTCTCTACCTCCTCTCAGTTCCCACAGTATTTCAGTTCAATTCAACAAACATTTGCTGTCACCTCATCTGCACTGGTCCCCGAGCTGGGTTCTGGGGACACAGAGAGGAACCAGTCATGGACCCCGACGTGCAGACAGTCAAGTGCGGGACACAGGCCCCCTTACAAGAACACTGCAGAGGGGAGAGTTGATTTGTGGAAATAAACACATGGAAAGATGCCCCACATCACTGGCCATCAGGGAAATGCACACCAAAACCACAGTGAGATACCACGTCACACCCACTAGGATGACTGGAATCAAAGAGACCGATAACAAGAGTCGGTGAGCATGCGGAGAAATGGGAACCCTCATTCACTGCTGGTAGAAATGTAAAATGGTGCAGCTGCCCTAGAAAAGTTTGGCAGTCCCCCAAATAATTAAACTAGAGTTACCATTTGACCCAGCAATTCCACTCCTAGGTGCCCCAGAGAAATGAAAACATATATCCACACAAAATTTACGCACCAATATTTATAGCCACGTTATTCATAATAGACAAAAGGCGGAAACAACCCAAATGTCCAACAACTGATGAATGGATAAACAAAATGCAGTGTATCCATACACTGGAATATTATTCAGTCATAAAAAGGAATGAAGTACTGATATGTGCTACGACAGGGGTGAACCTTGAAGACATGATGCTGAGTGAATGAAGCCAGGCACAAAAGACAACAGAGTGTATGACTACATTATATGTCATGTCCAGAATAGACAAATCTGCAGAGCCAGAAAGTAGATTACTGATTGCTTAGGGCTCGGGGGCTGGGGGAAGAGGGATGATAAAGTGTAAGGAGTGTCTTTTTGAGGTGATGAAATTTTTTTAAATTGACTGTGGTGATGGTTGCATACATCTGTGAATACACTAAAATCCACTGAATTGTATACTTTAAGTGGGTGAATTGTATAAAATGTGGTTATAGCTCAATAAATATGTTTACAAAGAAAGAGTCGATTCATGGAGCACTGATCACCTTCTACCTTTTAGGACTGTTCTTGGGGTCTATGTCTGATGTTCCTGCCAGACTAGGAGTGCCCACCATAGCCACGGCTGTGTCTGTAAATCCCTATACTCCACTCCCTAGCCAGAGGGCCTGGGACACAATGGGCATTGAGGATTGTTTGCTGAGTAAATAAATGAATGTATGTATACCGAACTCCTATTCATACTTCAATACCTTACAAAATTGACTCTTCTTCAGGGAAGCACTGCATGGCCTGCCTTGACAATTCTACTCTCCATCTTCTTCCTAATCTGTGCCTCCCTCTATCATGGCAAATACCACACCAGATGAATCAGACTGTGAGCCCCGTGGTTGTGGGCAGGACTCTTTCTGATTCACATCTACGTCTACAGAGGCCAGACGTATAGCAATTGCTCCATAACTGGCATCTCCTCACATTCCCAGTGCCCTGGACCCCAACCCTTGGTGCTCCTGTGAAGCCAGGCCACCAGGAATGAGCTCCCCCGGCTCACACCCCCCAGCCCCCACCCCGCCCCACTGCAGTGTCATGGGGCAGTGAAAGCATGAATCCCGGGCCCGTGTGAGCACTAAGCTCTGAGAGGTAAATGAAGGCCTTACCTGCCAGGTGGACACCCAAATCCCCAGGGGCAGCCCCACCTCCCTGAGGCCGTAGTCCCAACCTGTATGCGACCCCAGCCTGCACATACCCGCAACTTGACCTGGGTCCTCTTACGAAGCCACTTCTCACGGGCGTTAGCGGGACTCAGTGCCGCAGGATCCAAGCCAGTGCTCTCCTTGACGTTCACGCTCTCATAGCGCATCACCTGACAACAGCGGAGCAGGGTCAGGCCATCTCAACCCCCCTCCCTCCTTCCCAGGGTGTCCAGGCCCACCAGCTTGTGGCCAGCCCGGCCTTCCCCCGGGCCTCCCCACCTCCCAGCCTGAACCCTTGGAAGGCTAGAAGCCCCGGGACCCATCTCCCCACCCGCCTGTGCTGACAGCGGGGCCAGAGTGCTGTCTCCCAAACGTTCCAGCCTGGACCAGCCTCTGCCGTCCATGCTCAAGCTGACCTCCAGGGAGGGGAGAGGGGCCAGAGGCTGGATCAGCTGCAGATGCCCAAGGGTTTAATCAATCGTGCCTACGTAATGAAGCCTCCACAAAACCCAAAAGGACACGGCGCAGAGAGCTCCCAGTCTGGGGGTTGGTGAGCATGTGGAGATCTGGGGAGACTGGCCCACTGGGGAGGGCATGGAAGCTCGACTCCCTTCCCCACACCCTCCCTGTGCATCTCTTCCATCTGGCTGTTCCCGAGTTACATCCTTTGTAATAAACCGGCAATCTAGTAAGTAAACTGTTGCTCTGAGTTCTGCGAGCCACTCTAGCAAATTAATCGAGCCCAAGGAGGGGGTCATGGGAACCTCCAATCTATAGCCAGTCGGTCAGAAGCCCAGGTGACAACCTGGACATGCAATTAGCATCTGAAGCGGAGTGGGGGGGGGTGGGCAGAGTTGTGGGTCTGCGCCCTTAACCCACTGAACCTGACGCTGTCTCCAGGTAGACAGTGTCAGAACTGAGTTGAACTGTAGGACATCCAGCTGGTGCGGAGAACTGCTTGGTGTGGGGAAACCCACACACGGGAAGTGGCGTCAGATTCAGAGTATCGCACCCGACACTGGCTTTAAATGCCCTCCAAGCTCTGATGACCACACATTTCTATCCCTAAGCTCTGGACTCTCTACTCACCTTCCTTCCCAGCATCCAACAGGCACCTCACACTTCCCAAGTCCAGACCCAAGACTCGGTGTCCCCATCCCACCCCAGCCCTGCTCTTCCCCAACCCTAGGGAATGGCACCCCCAGAGTTACTCAAGTGGAAAACAGGACCCGCTGGATTCTCCTCTTCCCCTGACCCCCAGACATCAGCAAGTCCTGTCACAACTCAAATCCAGCTGCTCCTCAGCACCTCCACCACCAGGACCCTCGCCCAAGCTGCCATCCGGAAGTTGGGCTCCTCACTTGCCTCCTAACGGGCCTCATGCTTCTGAAAATGCAAGTCCATTGATATCTCTCTTTGCTCAGAACCCTGCAGTGGCTCCTCATTGGACCCAGCATAAAATCAAACTCCTGACCTTGGCCATCAAGGCTGCACGTGATCCGACCCCCAGCTGCCTCCCCCCCTCTTCCCCCCAGACTCTCCCTCAGTCACTGCCTCTGCTCCACCTGCTCTGTGACAGATGAGGACACTGAGACCCACAGGGGAGCAGGCGTTTATTACTCCAGTCTCCAAGTTGAAACCTGGATACACTCTCCCATGTAGTTTCTATTTAATTTTCTAGAAAGTACCATGTCATTAGCCAGAAGCCAGTGTTCTTTATAAAACCCATTGTCTGACCGTGTCACCCCCCACTTGGCTAAGTGCTGCAATACCTTCCCAATGCCCCACGCGGTCCACAAGGTAAGCCTCTTCTCCAGACATAGAAGGAAGGGACCTCCCCCCTCAGAGGTGCCCTGCGGCCAGGCCCAGGAAAGGATCACAATACCTGTCTCAGGATGAAGGCCACCACGTCCGTGGACTCCCAGTAGCTGGCGTGGAAGAGGTGGGGCAGTGCCACCGTGGGGAAGGCTGTGAGGACATCCGGGCAGTACAGGGCGTAGTCGATGCGCTTGGCACCCCACCACTTGGCCGTGACTGCAGGTCCGAGAGGGAGGTGAAGACAGAGTGGCCTGCCTGGGGCCTTGACCCAAGGGGCAGTGTGGGACCCCAATGCACAGACCCAGTGGTGGACAGGCCACTCAGGACACAAGTTTGGGACCAGAGTGCCCCGCTTGAAGTGAGCTCTAGGGAATGTGCGGCCCCTCTTCCCACCTTCTCACAGCCCACCAGCCCCTTCGCCCACCCACTCCTCCTCTAGGACGTGTGCTGCAAACTGGCCCCAGGAATGGGGACCCATGGAGATGTCCACTGTCTCACCCTGGGGCCACTGGTCAGCAGGGATTCCCAGTGGGAAAACTGAACATTGGGATTAGGGCTCTGGCTGAGGTCAGAGCTCAGTCTAGGCCTCAAGAGGTCGTGGCTCGGCCCATGGTCAGAGGTCAGGGCCTTGTCCAGGGTCAGAGGTCAAAGTTGTCTCTGAGGTCAGAGTTCAGTCTAGATTGTCTTCCTTCTCCCCTGCCCTCCACAGCCCTGGCAGTGGACCAGCAGCCCCCCAGAGGAAGGTCCCTCTCCCTCTAATCCAGGCAGGGTCCCTGAAGACCCTCACTCACTGCGGGAGGCGCCCACGGGTGCCAAGCTGTCCGAGGACTCTGAGCTCTCGCTGTGGGAGCTGCCCCGGCTCATCCTCCGTCCCCGGCACTGGGACCTCGGGGCCTGAGGGGGCGAGGCAGGGGTGTCCAGAGGCGGTGGGCTGCCCCGGGAGCTGCCCTCCAGGAAGAGGGAGCCGTGGGTGTGCAGGGCATCAGCTGGAGGGGGAATTTCACAGTCAGGGCCGAGTAGTGTGTCTCAAGTAGAGCCACACACACCATGCCAGACCCCCGCTGGGCGGGAGGCTGGGTGCTCAGAGAGGAGCCAGCCCTGGCCCTACTCCCTCACCTGCCCAATGGGCAGCCTGCACCTGTCACCCCTCCAGGGCCTGGCAAGACTCTCATAGCGCATTGTTGGGTTTCTCCTCCTCTAAGTTGTAGGTTATACCAGCACGGGCCGGGGTCCCAACCACCAACCCCACCCCCTGCTGCCAAGGGCATCTCGGGGGGATTGTCCCTAAAAGCACAGCTGCGGTCACGGGGTGACCTGTAACCGTGTGCTCTCGTATCAAACTCCTCTCCTGAGACAGATGATTGTGGTCGAGGCTGGGAGGGACTAGGGACTCCAGCCTGGGAGCTAAAGCGCCCTCTGGGGGCAGGGGGAGGCCCTGACCCAAGAGGGGCACATTTCAGTACCTCAGAGGGAGGTTTCAGAGCCTCTTCCATCTACAGGGGCTCCTGACAAAGCAGGACTTCGGAAATTAAGTTTCCATTGAAGTGGGCGGGGCCGGTCTTGAACTCTGAATGAGCCACATGCACAGCACTTCCCCCACCATCTGGCCCAAACCCGGGAACAGGCTCTGGCTAAGCCTCCTCACAGGGGCAGGCAGCCACGGCTCTGATCTCCAAGCCCCTGACTGTCCATCACCAGCCTCCCCTTGACCTCACCCCAGTCCATGCCCTGCTCGCCCCACTTGAGCCCCGGAGGCCACTGGTTTTTCCCCACACCCACCTGCCTTTGCTGCCGTTCCCTCCACATAGAAGATCCCCCCAATCCCCATTCTCCAGCTGTTTTCCACCTGCTCAAATGCCTTGGCCAAAGGCCCTCTCTTCCGTGAAGCCCACCAGGGTGAGACACTCCCCACACTGCACCTCCAGAGTCCAGGCTGGGCACAGGGACAGCACTCAGCAGGGACCCCTGGACTTGCAATCAGGTCTGACGGCTCAAGTGTCATGCTGGCCCCGGTCACAGGAGCTTAGCTGGGAGCTTGTTGCGGGGCAGAGTGTGGGTCTCCGAGCCCCAAGAAGCCTCCTACAGAGCAGGTGCTCGCACAGGCGGGCTACTCAGAAGGCAGGTGAGTCAGCTGTTTTCCTGTTCTCCTCTCCCCCAAGAGCACACAGACCCTGCTCCACTGAGTCTAGTCACTCCCTCAGCTGACAGCCTAGAGGGGCTGGATCAGAGAGGGTGGTCCTGGAGTGCTGCCCCGCTGGGGCCCAACCTCCAGCTCAGCACACACTCTCTCCCACCCCTGAGAGCCTACCGAGGAGGAGGGACTGTCCATCACCCAGTGGGAACCTCTGGTAGCGGGGCACGCTGACGGGCGGCACCAGGTGGAACCTGGGCTCCAACAGTGGCTCAAGTCGCGAGGCAGAGGGGTCCGCACAGTGGAAGAAGCTGTAGACCTGGCTGCAGGCAGGACGTACCTGGAAACCTGGGGGGTGGGAAGATACATGGAGGAAGCCTCTTGCTAGAACTGTTGGCCTAGAAGGCTCCCCTGAGTGCAGTTTTGCATTGCCTACTCTTCTGCTCAAGAACCTGCTATGGCTCCCTGCAACCCACAGGATCAAAGCCATTATGTTCAGTTTGACACTCAAGGCCTTGCCAACCTGCCCCACCTGGGAGTGGCGCTGTAGACACCCAGCACTGAAACCATGGTGGACACCTGCAATTCCTCACCCAGGCTGCTGCTCTCCTTTCTCTGTGCCTTTGCTCAAACCGTTTCCTCCTCCTAGCAGGCCTTCCCTCCACTATTTCCAGGGGTCAAACTCCTTTAAATTCTTCCAGCTTTCGCTTAGTTGCTACTTGATCTATGAAGCCGACCCAGGTCCTTCAGTCAGGATCAGCTGCCCCCTCCTCCACCCCACTCAATCCCTGGGCCTGGTGGTAAACGGAATTGGTGGTTTACCAGAGCAGGCAGTACACTTCTCTCTCTGACCAGCAGGTGTCTCCACTGAGGCCTCCGCCTGCTCAGTGCGCCTCCCTGTCCCTGCAGGTCAGGGGACAGGACGGTCCAGCATCCAGGGAGCCCTAGGGTTCCTTAATGACATTAAGGGCAGCTGTGGGGTTCTGCCTCCTCTCCCCACTTCAAGCAGAGCCCCTCCCTTTTTAACTGTTCCATACTGCAGTTTGTTGGTGAGCTTTGGTGCAGAAGAAGTTTGAGAAGCCTTGACCTGCTGATCTCCAAGGTGCCTCTAGCCTCTCATGCCCTCAGTGTCACTGCTAACCCACCTGCTTGGACAAGGCATTCAAGGCTGCGGGCACTGTGTGAGCGAAGGCACAGAGGTGGGCTTGGGTCTATGCAGGGGTCAGTAAGATGGCCCTGCTGCAGTGGGTCTGCCTGGGCACTGGGGAAGGAGGGGGTGGGGTGAAATAGGGTAAATATTTATGGTTTCTCTTCCCAAAGGGCATGACAACTGGACAATGGGACCACAGATCAGCCCGGGGCATGTGACAGGGACAGTGAAATCCACCAGGGGCTGCCTCCCCTCTGTCCCATCTGAGGAACTGCCCCGCTCTCGCTCCCCACCCCTCCCCTCCCCCTCCTTCTTACTCCTCTCCTCTCTCTCCATCTACCCTGACTCCAAGACCCTTCTGGCCCCTGCCCCCCACCCCCACTCTCCCCAATTTGAGGCCCTGACACAGTGACCTAGTGACACAAAGGCATCTCATGCCCAGCCTGCCACACACCCACCGTCCAGCCCAGGCAGCACTGTCCTCCGCATGGCCAGGACCAGGCCCAGGGGCGAGCCAAAGAGGAAGAAGTCAGATACATCGAAATCCAAGCGGCCCAGGCTGACCTCGGGGAGCTGGGGCCCCCCGGCTGCAGGGACCTCAGCCTCATCCTTCAGCACGCTCGAGTGGATGCTGCCAGAGGGAGGAAGACACGGGAGCGCAGGTTAGGGAAGCACGGAGGACGTGGGAGCGTTCACTCAGCAGGGCAGCCTGAAGTCAGCGGAGAGTCCAGCCCTCCATCCTGGGGCAGGGCTCAGAACCGGCGTCCACTCGCCGGACACCATCGACAGGAGTTGCCGACCATCTCAGCATTGGCCACCAAGGCTTGGCTCAGGCAGAGGTCAGCCAACTGTTTCTATAAATGGCCAGATGGTAAATACTTCAGACTTTGGGGACCATACGGTCTCTATGACGTCTGCTTAACGCTGCCACTGTAGCACGCGAGCAGCCATAGATGATACTTGAACAAAGATGCGAGGCTGTGATCCAGTAAAACTTTATATACTGAAATGGGCTGAGAACCTGAGGACACCTAAGCACCCTATGTGGCGGCAGGCCCGCCCCATCGTGCTGGTTTGGTGATGGCCACACTGAATTCCTGCACTGTCCAGCAGAGAAGCCCAGCCTGGCCAACACACAGACCAGCCGGATGATGTCGCTTCTGCCAGGATTAGGGCTTTCGTTGTAACTCATGTTCCAGGCAACCCGCAGACACAGATGCAAACAGCTTGGTCTTCCCTCCCCTCCAGCCTGCAGACGAAGCAGACCTTAAAAAGGAAAACACGAGACACACAGGATTCCAGCTATTCCCATCCCAGGCTTTCATGGCCCCAAAGAGTCCAAGCGGATGACATTTAACCACAGCCCCAGAGTGGGCAGGAAAACTGGGCACCTCTCTGACCGTCTAGGTAGCATTGAGGGATAGCTCAGAGTTTAAGACGATCCAGTGGGATCGCGTGACCTATGAATCAGTGAACTGAATGCAAATTCAACAAAAATATTCAAGTTGGAGGAGAAAGGGAATTTTAGAAACAATGATGGAAATGGTGTGGGCAAGTTCCCCACTCTCTGCGAGCGAGGGTCCAGAGGGCCGGATCTGCATCCCCACACATCCTTCTGCCTCTCGCAGTGTGAGCGTCTCGCCGTGAGGACAGTGACTCCGTGATGCACATCACATACTTCACGTACAGCGTGGTCCCTAACCACACGCCAACCACTTAATTGCCGAAGAAACAGCCATCTGTCCCTCCACCAGAGGGAAAAGCTGGCTGTGCTGGACCAGCTACCAGAGCCTCCAGTGCCTCGTCACTCTCCAAATGTGGGACTCGCTTAAAGGATTTTTTCAAGGATGAACCAGAAATGTGGAGATTTCACCTTGCGGCCCAGACTTGAAATGTAGGGGCTTTTCCAAAGAATAATCTGTCAGAGGGGCTTTAAACAGTCAGAGATTTAAATACGCAGAGGCTTTGACCTCAAAATTCCTCCTCCAGGAGTCCCTCTGAACGGAAGAACCCTAATATATACACAAATGTTTATGCACAGAAATATTCCCCGGAGCACTATTTATAATTGCAAAGAACTGGGAAAAGACAAAGTGTCCAGTTACTGTGATTAAGTAAGATGTTGTCCATTCACTCAATAAAATATTATTAAGACTATTTGCCAAGTGTTTCTAATTATAAGGGGGAAAGACCACAATATAAGAGGCTTTTTAAGGTAAAACTATATGCAAAGCATGTAAAAAAGTATAATAAAAGGAAACACTCCTAAGAGTTAGCTGTGGTTCCCTCTGGGTGGTGAGATGATGTGTTTTGCAAATGCTGTAATGACTTCAGGATACTTCTCACTTGGGTAAGAAGGAAGGGAGTAACCAATTGAGGAGAACGGGAAGAGGAGAAAAGGCATTCCTTCCAATTTGGGTCTATGTCCAATATCCATTTGTATCCTGAATAAATGTGCAGCTAATTCATTTAGCCAGTGTCCATTAACGTGGCTCTTCTAGAAAGTTAGAGGGTGGACGTTCCGTGGAGGGACCTGCCCGGCCTGCGAATAAGGGTATTGTGTACTGGGGATTGGGAGACCAGAATGCTGGCCCCAGCTCTCCGGTAAGTGGCTGTGTGGCTCCAGGAAAGTTCCTGACCTCTTTGGCCTCTGTTACCCCATCTGAGAAATAATAAGAATACACACCAGGAGCAGCTCACAAAACACACCCACACCTGTTCTTTCACTAGAGCCTTAAAACCATCAGTGAAGTAGCCAGGGCAGAATGTCCCCTTTTGCAGAAGACGAAGCTGAGACTCAGAAAGGTGACACGAATTGTCCCGCCTCTCCACACATCAGGGTGGAGCTGGAACAGAGCGCGGGGTCCCGGGTCTCAGTGCAGGGCCCACCGGGAGTGGCCTTGGACCCAGCATTTCAGTGCTTGTCTCTGGGCCCCAAGGAAGGGCCTGGGACATATGAGTGGCCCGGGGCCTCCCAGATGACTCTGAGCCAAGATCCTCTCTCCCCTGGATGCTTTGCTGGAAGGAAGGTGGGGCACAGGGTGCGGTTACCTTGAGAGGAAGGCATGGTGCTGGGTGATGGCCTCGCAGTCATAGGTGGAGGAGTCGCTCTGTTTCCGTGGCAACGGCCTCGTGGGCTCCTCATCCTCCGGCACGCTGGAGACGTCAATGCTGCTTTTGCTCAGACGCTTGCTGCTGGCCAGACTGCACTCCTCCTCCGCCACTACTGGGCTGTCCTTTGGGGCCAAGGAGAGGACGGGGGCACTGCGGTCACTGGAGACTCTGGGGCCCTGCCCCACCCCAGGCACACATGAGCCCCTTTCTCCTAGATGTGAGAGGCAACACTTCTAAAAGGAGCGCAGAAGCCACGACACGGTAACGGTGGGGTTTTTGGCACGGGGCTGTCTCCTGCATCCAAAAGGCGATCCAGGGGGCTCTGGACAGCTGTCCCTGGACCCAACCCTAAATTAGTCCTCTCTGGGCCTCAGCTTCCTCCTCGATGACAATAATCTCTTGCTAGTCTTGTAGGATTGTGATACAATACTTCATAACCTGGTTATTACGGTTGCAAATGTTAAGGGCTAACACTACCTCCCCAGGAGAGGTCCCAGCTCCCCTGGGGTAGGGGCAGCTCCCAAGGGCAGACCCTCCATCATCCCCACCACCTGGCCCGCACCTGGGTGCTGCTGATGCTCCCCTTCCGGCTGCTGCTGCCAGGGCTGTCACCCGAGGGCCCCGCACTGTAGCAGATGGCATCGAAGGCCAGGAGGCCCCCCACACAGTCCCCGATGAGACACACCTGGAGAAGGCACAGCTGGGACTATAGGCCTGCCCACCACTGACCCCTCACCCCCAGACCCAGCCAGAGCACAGGTCACGTGTCCACAGGGGAATAAGGAACCTGTCCCATGGAGGCACTAAGAGAGCCCCAATAGGAGGAGGGGTGCTCATTCTGGGGCCAAGGTCAGTCTGAGGACAGGAATCAGGCTAGGTCAGAGGTCAGACTGGAGCCAGGGTCAGTCTGAGGACAGGAATCAAGCTAGGTCAGAGGTCAGACTTGGGCCAGGATCACCGTGAGGACAGGAATCAGGCTAGGTCAGAGGTCAGACTTGGGCCAGGGTCACCCTGAGGCCAGGAATTAGGCTAGGTCAGAGGTCAGACTTGGGCCAGAGTCACCCTAAAGACAGGAATCAGGCTAGGTCAGGGGTCACATTGGGCCAGGCATCAGCATGTGCTCAGAATCAGAATTCAGATGTTGGCCTCAGTTCTCCTATCTGTAAAATGAGGACAAACCCAAAGATCTCAAAAGCCTCCTTGGATCTCAGAAGCTGTGGCTCCAGAACAGCCTGGTCTAGATCCTTCCAGCAGACCCCAGCCTCTCTCCGGGCAGGGGCCAGGACGGGGAGGCGAGGGCAGGCTGTCCTACCTGCCCACTGAAGCCAATCCCGTCAGGGGACTTGAGGAACTCTGCGTAGACCTGGTTGGCTCGCTCAACGACGGTGGCGACCGCATCCTGGTACTGCGGGGAGGAGATGGCCAACAGGGGCAGGGCGGCCAGAGGGACGTGGTCCTGGCTGTTGCTGAGACAGCCCTCATCGTGGCTGTAGGGGTTCAGGCTGCAGACAGGGGGCCAAGGTAAGCCCAGCCGGGGTCAGGCCGGGGGTGGGTTTGGGGCTGTGAGCCGGGCAGAAGAAAGCATGTCCTGGCCAGGAATTGGGTGTCTGCTCTGGGGCTCTTCAGGAGAACCCGGGCCGGAGCCAGATGAGACAAAGCACAGGCAACGGGGGGTGGGGGGAGCCAAGCCTGTGCTGATCCTCTGAGTGTCCATCCCTGTGCCAGCCCGTGATACGGGCCCCGGAGTCTCCTGTGACTGCAGTGCTCTTCTCCACAGCCCCAAAAGACACCCCAGTTGTGAAGGAAGCTACTGGTGTGGATCAGGGTGGGGACATATCATGGCATACTTCCTGGAGGAGGTGGGGCTTGAACTAGGCCTCAAGGAAGGCTTTAGGGAAGCTAGAAAGAAAGAAAGAGGGTCTGCAAGACATAGGGATCACATGTCACCCACAGCTTGGAGGTGGGCATGTAGCTGCATGCAAGACATTGTGTCCACTCTTCTGCGGAAAGAATCCAGAGCCTTCATCAGCTTTGTGGAAAGGTCTGTGACCCCAGAAAGGACAAGAGAGCCTGCCCTACAGCAACCCTACTGCCAGTGGATTGTCCAGCCCCTGCATGGGCCCCCCTCACTTCCCTGCCTACCCACTAGGAAGTCCCTCCCTCTCTGGGTGGCTCAGACCTATCTGGGACTAGCTCCTGGCTATCTGCCCCCACCCCCACCCCTCCTGCCTCTGTCCCCTGGGACCCAGGTGGCCAGGATGGACCACAGAGGGAGGGACTGCCCACCCCCTACCCAGAGCCTGCCCTTCCCCCATGGTCTAAGCTCAGGCTGACCGAGGGCCCAACGCTGATCCCACTGGGGGATCTGACAGAAACTGGGGCAGGTGACAGGGCTCCAGGCACGCTGGGCAGGCAGCAGAGACCTTATGGTATGCAAGGCGGGCCTAACAGCCATTCCTCATCTCCAGAGAACACAAATTAGAGGAAACAGGCCTGGATTGCAGCCGGAGAGATCTTAATTAGCTGGGAAAGAGCTCCCTCCCAGCAGTGATTAGGGGTGATGGATGGCCCTTTTAAGGCGCTGCCTGGGGGAGAGGTATGTTCCCTCCCGCTGTCCCCTCGAGGGGCCGGCCATCCGTCTTCCTGGAGATCCACTGGGCCTGGGCCGGGTGACCCAGCTCTGGAGGTCAGTTCCTGGGGGCGGGGCGGGAGGGGGGGGGGTCCTGAGATTGATCACAAAGGAGCATAATTAACTCCCGACTGTTGGAGTGTGAAGGGAACAGAGCAGCCTTCAGCCCTGCTTCCCAAACCTTGCTGCCCTGCCGAAGAGCAGAAACCCAGCATGTCGGTAAAGACGCAGATTCCAGGGCTCCTCCCTCCCCATTCAGACACCCCAGGGGTGGGGCCTGAAGTCTCAGGGTTTAACAAAAACCACACAGGGGATTTGGGCCATCAGCCAGGTTGGGGAACCACTGACCTAATCTCCTTCCTTCCAGCTCTGATTGAGATCTGCCCTGTGCGTGTCCCGGGAACACAGATAAATCAGAGATAGTCTCTGCTCCCAGTCCAGAAGGCGGTGGGGAGCTTTCCTCTCTCACGTGGAGGGAAAGTGTGAGGCCCCTGCACACCCTCCCCAAGTTCTCTCCCAACTGGCTGGAAGATGGGACTGGGGGCCTCCTCCCCCTCCGCACAGCTGAGCCCCTCCTCAGAGCCACGGCTGACCGCCAGCACCGCTCCCCATCCTTCACCAGGCTGGGGACGCCCTGTCCACCCTCCCCAAGTGGGTGGGGGCTCCTATCCGCAGAAGCCCCGAGGTTCTGGCAGAGTTGACGTGAAAGGGGGTGAGGGCAGGACAGAGGGGCTGCCAGCCTCCCTTTCACCCCTAATTGCAGAAAGTTCCAGCTTCCTGGCTTTCAGTCCCAGCAATCAGCCACATGCCCATTTTCCTTGTGAGCAGCCAGGGCTCCCACTTTGGGCTAGTTCAGCCGGGAGCACTGGAGCCCTCGGGTCCTGGAGCAGTGGGCTGGATCTCCCATAGGCCCCCAGGTCCTGCAGGGGCCCCTGGGGTCCCGGCTTATCGCCCACAGGGACAAGGGCGGGTTAGGATGAAGAACCCAGGCCCGGTGAGCATGCTGCCTTATCCCTGCTGGCCAGGTTCTCTGCTGGAGCCAGGATGTCTCTCTCCCCAGCCCAGTGTCCACCAACAGAGAGAGCGCCTTCTCCCCGACAGGGACAATGACGTGAGTCACAGTGACTCCCCACAATGTGCTAGGTGCTTCCCATACACCAGCACACAGAAGCCTCACAAAAATGCCAGGAGGTAGTTATTACGGTGATTACCCCATTTTACAGATGAGGAAACAGAGAGAGGGAGAGGTTGAACAACTTCCCACAGGTCACACAGCCAGGATTCAAACCCAGGTTGACCCGAGAGTCCACACACTTAACCATGCTATGCTACTCTCAAAGGACACTCAAAAGTCACCTCCTCCGGGAAGTCTCCCTGGTCTTCTCTCTACATGTCCACTGTGCCCTGTGCTACCTCCATCCTAGCACACATCCTTACTGGGCTCTAATCGTGTAACTCAGGAGTGAGGCTGCCTGGGTTTGACTCCTGGCTCCACTCGCTGGGTAACCCTGGGGAAATTGCTTAACCTCTCAATGCCTCAGCTTCCTTATCTGGGCCAACGAGACCAGGCCTTGTGGAGCACAGGAGGTGAGCTGCCGTGGGGGCCTGGCAGAGGAGGACTTGGTGAACCAGTGATGCTCATGGTCCATCAGGATCTGACATCCCAGAGAGACCTCAGCAGGTGTCCCCTGCCCACCAGGTACCCACATGGCAGGGGCCGCCCCTCCACTTAGTCCCCTCACCAGCCCGGTCAGTCCAGACAAGCAGAAAGGGACTCACTTGGAGACGAGCGAGAAAGCCTCCGAGCAGATGGCAGGACAGGGGACGAACTTGATGAGGATGTGGCCCAGGGCCGCGGGGAAGTGAGCGCGCGTGACCTTCTCCAGCACGGAGCTGAAGGTGTGGATGTCGGCCGCCTTGCAGGACGGGTCCCCCGAGCCGGTGTCCAGGATGTTCCCCCCATGCAGCACCAGCAGGAGGACATGCGTCTTGCAGGAGCGCTGCGGGCAGCCTTCCTGAGAGGGACGGCAGTGGGGATAGAGAGGGACAGGAAGCAGGAAGACGGGATGGGGGGACACAGAGTCACTCACACAGGGGACTGTGCCCAGCCCGTCTCAGCTCCACGTCGGGGAGCTCTACAGCCCCCCATGTGACGGGATCTCCGGTGCATCCAGAGTGAGGGGCACAGGCTGCCAGGAGGGCAGGCCCCTCAAAGTCAGGGCAGGAAGGATCCCAAGAGGCCCTTCTTGTTAGATGGGAGCCAGAAGCCCAGAGAAGGACAGGGATCTGTCCAGGGTCACACAGCAAGTCAAATGAAGAGCTGGGTGAAAACTAGGCAGCCTATCTACCAGCCCAGAGCTCTTCCTAAAATCGTGACCACAGAGGCAGACCCAGACACCCTCAGAAATCCAGCCCACCTCATTGTCCTCGTGGATCTCGATGCTTCCCTGGGCCGGGAACTTCTGTCTTCTCAAGGAA
Source organism: Tapirus indicus (assembly GCA_031878705.1). NCBI lineage: Eukaryota > Metazoa > Chordata > Mammalia > Perissodactyla > Tapiridae > Tapirus > Tapirus indicus. The sequence goes on from CM062932.1 coordinate 13,083,307, forward strand.
ACCCGGTACAGTTCTCCTGTGGGGGGAACAGAGGACTCAGCATCTCCAGGCCTCCCTCATGGTGACTGGAGATTCCCCGGGGCCCAGCTGGCATGAGGCCTGGGCTACTGGGTGAGCTGGAACCACATCATCCGGAGCTAGGGAGTCACCCCGTCCAGCCGCCTGCCTCCGAGATCAACACACCCTGAAACCACCAGCGGGGTGAGGCCATGGCAGATGCTGTCCCTAAGGCCAAGAGGGGTGTCCCAGAAAGGAACTACCTGCTTTTTTCACCACCACTAACAGCGACAGTGTGGTGTCCTCTGGTGACTCCTACTGCCAGTTACGGACGGAAATTTGGGCCGTGCACCCCTCTGAAAACAACCAGAGTTGCTGGATAAAATATTTCAAAAAGTATCTGTTTGAAGCTCTCAGAGCGATAGCCAGGCTTTGAATTAGGGGACCCGGCCCAGGGGAGGGGAACCCTCAGACGGGTGAGGCCAGCATATGGGACCACACGTCATCACCCACGAGCTCTGGGGTGACACCAGCCATGCCAGGAATGCGCTCCTTGCTCCTCTCGGCTGCCCCTCCTCCCCCAGGAGGCGCTTCTCGGCACCCAGCCCCACCGAGCTCTCTGTTCCTCTAACGCAGGAGCCAGGGATCAACAAGCCACCGCCAGGGACCAGACCGGGCCTGCCGCCTATCTGTGTAAATAAAGTTTTATTGGGACGCAGCCAGGCTCCTTCCTTTCCGTATTGTCCCGTGGCGGCTCTGGTGCCACAGAGGCAGGGCTGGGTGCCACAGTCCCGACAGCCCACAAAGCCGCGACTATTTATTCTGTGGCCCTTTACAGAAAAGTTTGTCGACCCCCGATCTAACGCCTGCATTCCTGAATGTCACTGCACTGGACTTTCGGGCAGAGAGAGACATCCGAGGCCCCCGCACCGTCCACCCAATGAGGCCTGCCACCCTGAGGAATCCTTGGTCCCATGAAGCTCACCTCGCCTCCTCTCCTTTCTCCCCCACGAGAAGGATGCCACTTTCTCTGTGTGGCTGCACCTCACAGCTAGACCGTGAACCACTTGTTTGCCTTCCATGACGGGGAACTCATCTCTTGAAGCAGCCGGTTCTAGACAAGGATGGCAATCTCCTTCTTCACACTCCATCCCCACCCCTGCCACGAGCCTGCAGCGCCCAGCTAGGAGTCACATCTGGGGAGGGTCCTTCCAGGGGTTTTGCAGGCAACCCTGGGGTAGGCGTGGGAGGGAGCCTGAGCCAACATCCTCCGGCCACTACTAGCCCCAGGGGAGGGTGCGTCTGCAAAGAATTCCAAAGGAGAAGCTTTTCTTAGCAGGGAAGTGCATTTCTGAACTATCCTGTCCTCGCAGACACAACCCCTGTCTAAGGGTAACTGCTTTATGAGCTTGGAGCTGCTGCCCACATAGACAGGAAATCGTTTCCTAAATGATAGAGGGGTTTGGCTTGGAGGAGAGGGAGGAAAAACTTGTGCTGAGGCCTGGATCTGCCCAGCACTTACTAACACTCCTTCCAGTGGCCTCATCTCTAACATTCTGTAGACCTGGCCCTGGGCTTGGCTAGAAGAGACCTGGGCCCTGCCCTCAGGACAAGACCGGAATAAAAGGCAACAGAAGATGGCTGGGTTTTATTGAGCACTCATGTCCCAGGACTATGTGCCGTATCTGTCTCATCCCATCTAGTCCCCACAATTACCCTGTGAGTGTTGCTCCCCTTTTTATTAGCCCCATTCTACAGGCGAGCAAACTGAGGTTCAAACAACCTAAGTGGCTTGTCCCAGGCCACACAGCTGAGAAGACTGAGTGAGCTGGCACGTGAACCTAACAGAAGACGATGCGCAACACGGTTCTCCCCACCCTCCTGCCCTCCACAGCTTCCCGGGGAAGCGGACACAATCCCCATTCCGCAGGAGAAGGAACAGGAGCACAAACTGATGGGGGCACCCCGAACTGAAGTCCAGGTCTGCCACAGTGAGACCTCTTCCCACCGCACGTGAAAGTTTGCTAGCAGGAAAGAGCGCACCCAGGAGGGACGCCGGGTGTGGCTTCCCCAGCACGAAGCAGCCATGCTTCCCGGTGTGGGCGGACCAGGAGGAACCAGGAGCTGGGCGAGGGGTACGGTCGCAGGCGTGGAGCCTGGGAGACCCCTCACCTCTGGGGCTGCGAGGGAGGGACCTGGTTGAAAACATGGACTTTGGAATTAGAATGCCTGAGTCCAAATGTTGGCTCTTACCAGCTGTGTGATCTGTGCCTCAGTTTCCTCATCTGGAACATGGGGATAATAACAGTAGCTACCTCGTAGAGTGGAGATGAGGGTAAATGAGCTTATATACACAAAGTGCTTAGAACAGGGTCTGGAACACGGTAAGTGCTTTATATGTGTTAGTTGTTCTCATTCTTGTTGTTATTATCTAGGGTGCGTGGGGGTGGGGCACAGAGCCAGGGCCACGGCTGACAAGATGGGGCTGGATGCTGATGGGGACACAGCCGCCTCCACACTCTCCTGCCCTGCCCCCACGTCCCTCCCTGAGCCCTGGCAGGCTCCCGGCCTCGCTGGGCTGGGTGCCTGCGTGCAGTGTGATTACAGGATTAAATGCTGTGATTGCCACAAATTACACAAATTACCATAGCAAGGCTATAAATAAGTCACTGGGAAGACAGGAGGGTCCTGCTGTTGCCCAGGCCTCGTGCCCTCTAGGACGGGGCTGCATCCTTTGCTCTCAGTGATTACACAGACAAGGAGCACCTACATCCTTGATCTGCCTGTGGTCAGCTCCCTTGGGGCCCACGCCATGTTCTGGGCATCGAATTGGTGGACAAGTGCCGCATCCTGGCCGCAAACGATGCTGAGGCTGTTCCAGGCTCGGCGGGGACGGGAGACTGGGAGGTTGTCGTCAGCATCCCTCACTCTCTCCCCTGCCAGGAGGAAGAGTCTGGCCTCCTATGCTCTTTGGGAATGGAGCCTTGCTTCCTTTCAACGCACAAAAAACAGAAACACTTTGCTCTGGGAGAGAGAGGAGGGGAGATCTGCCTGCCAGATCTAGACTCTGGCCCCTTGAGAGGTGACAGATTTACCCTCACTGGAAGGTATGTCTCCAGTCTTCTCAGAGGCCTCACAGTAGACAAGCAGAAAGACAGCCTAGAGGTACCCTCTGCCTGGACCTTGCCCACGAGGGATCTGCCCTTCCAAGAACCAGACATTCCCACCACAATCACTGAGGCCACTGGCTCTGACTCACCCACAAGACGACTCTCCCACTCTTCCATGCCTTTGCTCATGCCGAGCTCTCTCCCTGGTCAGCCCTTCCTCCCTTTGCAGACCGACAAACTCCTACCTGTCCTTCAAAACCCTGCTCCATTGTCACCGCCTCTGGAAAGCCTTCTCAGATCTCCTTAGGCAGAGATGACACTGAGCTGGGCCTGGCTCATTGCTGTGAGGTTACTTGTCTATTTCCCCATCAGACTGTGGGCCCCTTGAGAGCAAGGTTTATCAGCTGTCAGGGCCTAGCATGACATTTTTGCGAAAACTTAATGCAGATGAAGATCCCAGGGTGCACACGGTCTGTGAGACATGTCTATGCTGTTAACCCCCTGGGAGAAATCGGGTTCAGGGAAGCATCATCCACGGGGAAGTGCATTTCTTAAAATGCCCCAGGGGAGCTGGTATGAGGAGCCTCTGGGAGTTCTAGAACAGTCTGGCCTGGGCTTTATGGCTCCACCTCTAGAGGCTTCCCCAGAGCCTCTGGTGATAAGAGCTGCTGGAACAGGGTCCTGGGTGGTGGGGAGCCACATGCCAGCCCCGGGACCTCATTATCAGGCTGCCTATTTCTTCCCACTTCTGTTCATTTGTGTCTGCATGGCCCTATTCAGGCTGGGTCCCTACTGTGCCCAGATTTGGGGTGGGGACAGCCCATAGCTGTTTTTGTGACAACGTTTGGTGACAAGCTTTGAGGCAGGCCAGCCACTGCAGCACCTGCTCCCAGCACCCCTGCCAGCCCTGGCCCTGGGACCCGGGGCCACCAGCTCACCACAGTTCCTCCTGCTGGCTGAAGAAAGGAGGCTATTTTTGCTTAATCACAACCTTGGAAAGGCACGAATCATGATCATCCCTTCTAATTACCGATGTGCCACACTGCTCTTGAGACAAAAGCCAAGGTCGCCACCCACACACTCATCACCCTAAGCAAAGCGTCACCCGGCTTGGCTGAAGCATCCAACTGTCTCCCCCTGTCTTGCCACCAGCCACTGGGACCCATGAGGGGTGGATGCTGGGGGGTGGATGCTTTAGCCCTGGCTAAAGCTAACCACTCAATTTCCCCCTCCATCCTGCCAGCCCCTGCAGGCACCCTCACCTCCGTTAGTCACCCCTGGGGTCAGCTGAGCAGAGCTGGGCCCAGCTTGAGACCGTGGGGCATGTCCCGAGAAACATCTATGAAAGTATCTAATCTAATCCCCTGTGGGCACATGGAAGCACACGCATGGGCATAAACACAAATGTTTTGGATAAACCCAATGGCTTTGCTATCTTGCTCTGATGTGGGATGCAGGAGAGATACCTGGGAAGATCTCATTCAGCAGCAAGCAGGGGGCTCAGACCATGGCCCCAATCCCCCAGGTAAACCCACATGGAGAAGGACACACACAGGAGGAGACAGGCCATGGAAAGAGTCCTGGATGGGAAATGAATGCCCTAGTCAGAGGGTGACCTTGGACGCCCTCTCCACACCACCGCAAAATGAGGGGGTTGGCCTGCGTTCCCTCTTAAGACCAAGGCAGTTGGAGATTCTCTGAATCCGGCATGAGGAGACGGTGCCCTGTGTGAGTTCTAGCCTCCGTGCCCCGCAGAATTAGTCCCCAGGACCCTGCCGGGAGCTGTGGGCGTGGTTGGCGAGCTGCTCTGAGGGACTCTGGAGGAAGGAAGAGGAACCCGGAAACTGGAATGGTAAATGTCACCTGGATTTTCAAAGTGGCTGATTCCAGCTGGGGAGCTTGCTGTCTATTCCCAGGCAAGGCCTGGTGCAAATTAATAAGCAAGGGTTTGGGGAGCCCTCAGGAAAGGAAGCAATGGCCCCTACAGCTCTAATAGGGTCGCTTGGAATGTCTCTTGCCAACCCACCACATTGTTTGTTGAGTAGGGTCACTGGCCTGGGAACTCCAAGGACTTGGGGCACCTGGAAAGGAGGGAGTCACCGGCAGAATGACAAGCCAGGTAGGGCACCCGCACCTCTCACAACAGCAGCTCAAGAAGTGCGGGTTAATGAATCGGGGCCAGCCAGAAGCCTCCACGGCACCCCTCAAGGTCCTGCCCACAGCAGGATGCGGATGGGACAGCATGAAGCAGGGGGAAGAATAGATGGTTTTAAAAGTTTCTAAAAACAGTGAACTCTTTTATCCAGTGACATTTCCCTTAGGAGCCCCAGCTGCAAAACAGATGAGAGTGGGCCTGCTCTAGTTGAAGCAACTCGGGGGGCCCAGAGCCCCGCTTCCTTACTCTACCCCACCCCTGCCCCTAGGCAGCCCCTGAGGGCTCCACACAGCACAGTTAAAAAGCCATCACAGGGGCCGCCCGGTGGCGCAGCGGTTTAGTCCGCGCTTGGCAGCCCAGGGTTTGCGAGTTCGGATCCCGGGCGCCCGCCGACGCACTGCCTGTCAGCCACGCTGTGGCGGCGTCCCATATAAAGTGGAGGAAGATGGGCACGGATGTTAGCCCAGGGCCAGTCTTCCTCAGCAAAAAGGGGAGGATTGGCGACGGATGTTAGCTCAGGGCTGGTCTTCCCCACAAAAAAAAAAAAAAAAGCCATCACAGTTGCAGCCACTTTGAGAAACAGTATGGAGATTCCTCAAAAAATTAGGAATAGAAATAGCATACAATCCAGCTATCCCACTGCTGGGTATTTATCCAAAGAACATGAAGTCAACAATACAAAGAGATCTATGCACCCCTGTGTTCACTGCAGCATTATCCACTATAGCCAAGACGTGGAAGGAACCCAAGTGTCCCTTGACTGATGAGTGGATAAAGAAGATGTGGCATACATATACAATGGAATACTACTCAGTCATTAAAAAAGACAAAATCATCCCGTTTGCAACAACATGGATGGACCTTGAGGGTATTAGGCTAAGCGAAATAAGCCAGAGAGAGAAAGACAAACACCCCATGATTTGACTCGTATGTGGAAGACAAACTAACACAGGGATAAAGAGAAGAGATCAGTGGTTACCAGAGGGGAAGGGGGTCGGAGGGTGGGTGAAATGGGTAAAGGGCCACATATGTATAGTGACGGACGAAAATTAGACTATTGGTGGTGAGCACAATGCAGTCTATACAGAAACTGATAAACAATGATGTACACCTGAAATTACACAACATTACAAACCATTATGAGCTCAATTAAAAAAAAAAAGTCATCACCTTGTTCACCAGCCAGACCCCAGGACACCCCCCTCCACAGTGCCCCTGCCCCAGCTTTGTGAAAAACAACAGTCTAGGTGGAGGGGTGGTTGGCAGGTTGGGGGCCTGTATTAGAAGGAAATACACCAGAATGTTCCCAAGTGGTTTTCTCTGGATGGTAGGACAATGGGTGATTCCTTTTTTTTACTTTCTACTTTTCTCTACTTTCCAATTTTTCTCTAGTGAACCCATAAATAGTTTAAAACTATGAATACATCTATTAACTAGACAATACAAGCACGTGTCGTGTTTATGATAAGAACATTTTAAACAAGCCACCACCCCCGACTTGACTAAATGCAAACACTACAGACAAAATAAAGCAGAGACACATTGTCCTGCTCTCTGGGAGCTGATAGGCTAACAAGGGGATGTGAAAAGGAAAAGAGATGCATGCAGAAGGAAAGAATAAATGTGAAGCATGGTGAGTGAATTACGATCCCACGTTTGGATTAAAACAACCAATTCGATGTCACTTGCCAATTCCTACTCTATTGGTTGTTGCCCAGACTTGTGTCGGGGCTGAAAACATCCAGAGGAATCAGATACAGCATGTGCCTGCAAGGATCATGCACGCCCGAGGGTCACATGATCAAGGCCAGGTCACATGACAAAGGCCAAGCCTGGTCATGTGACCAAAGGCGGCAAATAGCCTGAGCCAGGGTAAAGGGACTGCCAACCCCTCTCAGCCTCTGAGGCTGTGTGCACCACAGGCTTCAGTTCAGAGGAAGGAGGGACGTCCCTGCTCAGCCCCTGCAGCCCAGGCCACTTTGAGAGCACGTCTGGAGCCCAATAACCTGGCAAGAAACCTGTGGAAGAGGGCCCAGCCCGGAGGAGAGCAGACTCTAAGGGACGCGGTGGCTGTCTGCAAATCTCTGCTTAGCCGTGTTTGGGTCACGGGGGCAGAGGGCAGAGCTGGGATGAAGGAGGGTGGGGTGGTTTCTGGAGAGTTCCAAGTTTCAGTACAGCTCTGGAAATGTTTACAGTAGTTCACAAATGACCCGTGCTGGCCTGGAGGCGGCGAGTTCTTCACAAGGTTGTACAAGTAAGTTCTATAAGTGGCCACTTAGCAGGGATGCTGGGCGGGAATTTCTATCCAGGGTTGGGGGATCTAGAGGTTGAGGCCCCTCCTGTGACTCCTTAACACTTTCAGTGTCAGAATCCAATCATGTCAGGCGGGATTCATCTGGCTAATGAGGCCAAACACCTGGTGGGCCAATTAGCTTCCCAGGGAGACACTAGCCCAGACTAAGGCCTGACACTTGCTAGGGTCTGGGCCCCAGATCCTGCCTCTTGAAAACACGCTGTTGGCCACCCAAGTGAGCATGGGGATAGCTCCAAGAAGCAGCTCCTCTTGGGAAAACCTAGCTTAGATCTGGAGTGCCGCCATCTTGAATCAGGCCCAGTGAAGGTTCCAGATTTAAAACCACAAGAAAACCCTCCTGCCGCCACACAGTGGTGCTAGAAGGGCTTGGAATCCCCTATTCTGGCGACTCTCTGGTAATAAATGTGGCCCTCCTAAGATGTGGCTTGAGTTTCTAGTCCTCATCCAGAGTCTCAGGAATCTTCACGTGCGTCCTGAGAGGTCAGGGTGCTCTCCCCATTTTACAGATGAGAAAACGGAGGCTTGGAGAGGTCAAGTGATTGATCTCAGGATGTAAGTGAAGGGGTGGGGATTTGAACACAGGTCACCAGGCCAGGGCTCTTTCATCCTCCTGAATCATCACCCCCCAAGGGCAGAGAGTAAGAAAGAGGAGTCTGGTCATTCTTTCAAATGCCTTCACACCACACCCTGCCCCACAGAGTGATCCCTGGCAGAAAGGGGGACGGGGCGGGGGGGGGGGTGGTGGGGAGAGGCTGTTATCAGGAGCAGCAGCCTGCTTGGGCCTTGGGGACCGATCCCCTAAGGAAGCCCTGTCAAGCCCACCGGCCCTGCTTGGAAGTCAGCACACAAACTAGGAAGTACAGCCGCATGCTCCAACCCGCACGCTCCCACGAGGTAATCTCTCCAAAATGAACGTGGACTCCAGAAACCGGGCAGGTGTGGCTCTTAAACATGTGAAGAGATGCTCCACCTCGGAACCCTAGAGGAATGCTCACTGAAATCACTCTAAAATGCCTTTTCTTCACCTGTCAGATTAGAAATTATTAACACTATGCCCAGGGTGTGGGAAAACAGCCCCTCCTCATTTATTGCTGGTGAAAGTGAAAACCAGTACAACCTCAAAATACAAAATACCCTTGACCCAGCAATTCCAAGTCCATGTGCAAAATGACATATGTAGAGTGCTAATCATTGCTGCACTATTTATAATATGGACAAAAGACAGAAAGTAACCTATGTGTCCACCAATAGGGGACTAGTTAAATAAATCACAGTGAAATACGACACAGCATTGCAAAGCGCTCTGCATCTCTAAATGTATGGAGATAGTAAAATAACCCCGATCTATTCTCATCCTAGAAAAGCAAGATGCAGAGTGGAAGGCACTGTAGGCTCCCATCTGTGGGGGTAGATATAAAAACATATATAAATGAATATTCATGGATATGTTCTTGTATGCAGACAATGTCTCTGGAATGGTCTATAAGAAACCAGTCATAACCGTTGCCTCTGGGGAGAGGGACTGGGTGAGCTGGAGGACAGGAAATGGAAGCACACTCATCAGCTTTTCTTCCTTTGGAATTTTTACCAGGTCCATGTGCTACCTACTCAAAAGACAGATTAAAATAAGAATTTTTTCAAAGCGCGTGTTGCAGGGTGATTTTTTTCTGAGGTACTAATTTATATTTTCTCCCTGCTCTGGCGTCTTTGCCTCTGGGGAGGTTTGTGGCAGAGCTTCCTGGCTTTTGTTTCCAAAAGCCCTTTTGTTCCTGGGAGAAAAGGATTTGAGGAGACAGAGATTTCCTCAGGCTGAAAAGAGATCCCACCTGCTACCCAGGCTGCAGGAGGAGAGAGGGGGATGTGGGGTGCCCTCACAACTCCAGAAGGTCCAGGGAGCCTGGACCTAGGCCAGGAGCTGCAGACCAGGACAAAAGGGACCACCAGGCTAGGGCCCGGAGCCCCCCCCCCCCCCCCGGTTCTCACAAGTGAGGACGGAGTGCTCCCTGCACATGTATGCACGCACGCTCACACACCATCCACCCACCAGGGTGTTGGGAAAGACATCTGGAGGCTTTGGGACAAGAGCAGGAGAACGAGGGAAAGAGAAGCCCCTGGAATCACAGGGGGGAAATCTCTCACCAGCACCGCTGGATGGGTATGCGGAGTCAAAACTGTAAGTCGGCTTATAGAAAAATAAAGGAAAAGGTTGTTTTCTCCCGTGTAAGTCAGTGGACTGTGCAGTATGGTGTCCATTTGCCCCTCCAGACCCACCCTCTGTCCTTCCTGCCCTGTTCCAGGTCCCAAGGCTGACACTTGCTTCCAGTTGGGCTTGGCCAGTGGAAGGCACCGGGGAGAGTGACGCTCCCTCCCTGCTGGATCACCATAGGTCAGTCTGCTCCTGAAGGTCACAGCTCCTGCGAGGTCGGGAGGGGGCTCTCCATGCAGGTGTCTTCAGGGGTGGGAACGGCCCAGGGCACTGCCCTGTGCCTTGTGGGTTTCCTTAAATCTGTGAATCAAGTCCCTCTCCTAGACTCTCCTCCACTCATGAGCCTTCCTTTTCCTGCTGGAGCCCTGACGGAACCACGCACTAGACTGTAACTGCTCTACAAAAACCTTATCACATCATCCCACACTGTCACTTCCTCTGGCTTCCTACATCCTGACCAAGGCCTCGTGTGGTCTGCTCGCAGGCCCCCACTCTCCGCCTACCTCTCCCACCACTTGCCCCTCACTCTCTAAGCTCAACCACAGTCCCCTCAACAGTTTGCAAACATCCCGTGTTCCCTGTCACCACAGGGCCTTTGTACGTTTTGCTCCCTATGCCTGGACTCTTCACACTGCCTGTGCCCAGAGAGTTGCTACTGAAACTTCAGTGTTTCCCCTCTCCCGGGGGCCTTCCGTTCTTACTCTCCTCCCCCAAGGTCACCATGGCCCTCTCTTTCCTGGAACTAATCCTAATAGGCTCAGTTTTGTGCTTATTTGATTTTTGACTTCCCCTCCTCCAGCCCCCAGACTGTAAGATCTTTAAAGGCTGGAACTGGGTTTGTTTTTGCTCCATTTTATCCCCAGAGACTATCAAGGTGCTGGCATATAAAAGATGCTCATTAAGGGGCTGGCCCCGTGGGTAGCGGTTAAGTTCAGTGCGCTCTGCTTCAGCGGCCCGGGTTCGCAGGTTTGGATCCCAGGCACAGACCTACACCACTCGTCAGCCATGCTGTGGAGGCAGCCCACACACAAAACAGAGGAAGATGGGCACAGATGTTAGCTCAGGGCTGATCTTCCTGAAGCAAAAAATAAAAGAGGAAGATTGGCAATGGATGTTAGCTTAGTGCGAATCTTTCTCAGCAAAAAAAAAAAAAGGATGCTCATTAAATATCTTTCAAACAAATGGATGAATGAACTAATAATTTGCACCCCTATAAGTTTCAGAAGCTGTACATGTCCCCAGCAAAGCACAGACACTACAGATAGACTCACATTGACACATACTTATCCTCATGTAAATGAATGCACCCACGCGTGGACATATACACTAAAGCACACACACAAATGCATAGGCACACACGTACACACATATGCAGACACATGCACACACTAGAACGGACCATGCGAAGCACAGACATATGCACACACATGCAAGAAAAGTGCTCCCAAGGCAGACGTCTACCACCCCGAGCTCGTTAAAGCCAGCTAAATATAGCCCGTCTGCAGCTGCGCTCAGCAAGCTGCCCACACAGGCCAGGAAAAGACACCAGTTTCCAGGCAGAGGAGTGGGGAGGCCAGCCATGGGCAAGGGGCTTCATGCACCACGCCCGTGTGGGGCTGCCGGGAGGCCATGGGGCTGAGAGTACACAGGAGGGAAGCCCCTTGGTGGCCGGTCTGGACATCCAGAGCTGCTCCTCTGGTCACTGACATTCGGCAGCGGGACAGGAGGTCAAGCCACACCCCACGAAGGGGATGGGTGACTCTGAGAGTCCACGTCTTCTCTCTCTGCCCCTTTGGGACAGCCACACCCATTTGTCTGACAGTTACTGGGGTCAGGAATCCAAGCTCAGTCTAGGACCGGGGATGGGAGCCAGGACACAGCCTGGTACAAATCGGGGCTCCATTGGTGGCTAGAAGCTCGGTCAGGGATAAAGATCAAGGGTCAGTCTGGGGCCAGGATTGGGACTCAGTCTGGACCATTGTCAGGTCTTAGTCTGGAGACAAGAGAAAGTTCGAGTCCCCGTGAGCACCCAGTGTATGAGCAGGCATGGCCATGGACAGACCCTGCCCACACCTGGGGCTGCCCCTGCTGCCCCCCCGACCTCTGATGCCAGGCGCTGGCTCTGGGAAAGCCGTTTGACAACCACAAGTGTGGGTAACGTGTCAGGTCACGCTGTACTCCACAGGGTCTGGGTTCAACTCGGAGGGCCCAGCACTCAGTCCTCCTGTCCCGGGAACCTGCCTCCACACCCCAGAAGGGGTGAGATAGAGGAAGCCTTTCCCTTGTACTTCCTGTCCTGTGCACATCCTGGACTCCAAGGTTTTGGGGGGTTCAGTGGAGCTGCTTTGGAGGGGGCACCTGTGTGACACAGGGGACAATGGGGTACTTCCCCAAGTAACTGGGGTGACCACAGAAAGGAGAAATGGCAGGAAAATGGGAGCTCAAACCAGACACAGGACAGAGCTGTGGAGATGGCGGAGGGAGGAGACCTGGGTTTGAGCACCCTCCTTGGAAAGTTATTTACTCCAGAGTCTTCGTTTTCTCAGTGTGACACGGTTGTAGTGACTATAGCTCTTCCCAGCTTCTAGGTCATCAGGAAGATCAGAAAGAATGGCCTGGACAGTGCCCTGCATACTGTGGAGCTGCCAGAGGGGAAGAGGGAGGGGACGGGGGAGGGGGAGGCTCCATGGGTCTCCTGGGAGAGTGCCATGCTCCTTGCTGGAGATGGGCCTGGTGGGCAGAGGAAGGAGAGTTACCATGCCCACCAAGCGCACAGCTCTACCTCAGTCTCTTCCATGATGACGGTAGGTCCCAGCAGGGACGGATGGGCTCCCAGATCCAAGCAGCGGTGAATGGAGCAGAGAGGGCAGAGGCCAACAGTGCTGGGTGCCAAGGGAATCACTCTGGGACCCCAAGTCCTTCCTACCATCTGCCACGTAGGGGGCTGCTTGCATCCCCTCCACAGGGACAGACAGAATGCTCAAGCTTTCCAATCAGCTTGTGAGAAAACTGCCTAGAGGCTGTACGCTCCCTCTAGGAGCCAGTGTGGAAAGGAAGCGGGAGAGCGGGTGGGAAAAGCGGGCAGGTAGGTCGTGCAGGGCAAGACTCATCCTTTATTGGAGAGGAATCACCGGAGGGCCTGGGGGGGCTGTGAGGACAAGTTCGCCTCCTGTAATGGTCTCTCTGACACTCTGAGGAAGGACTGGAGTGGGAGAGACAGGCGGCAGGGAGGCCAGTGCGCGGGAGGGTGGATCGGTCTGGGAGAGAGAAGACGGTGGCCTCAGCTAGAGAAAGGACGGCGGGGGGGGGGCGTGTTGGAGGAGAGGGGAGGTGTTGAAAGCTCTGCTGGGGTAGAACGGATGCTATCAGTGGTTTGATTTGGCTCTGAGAGGTGACGGAGAGGGAGGACTCTAGAAGGACCTCCAGGTTCTTGGCCTGACTTCGTGGAAAGTGGTGCCATTCACTTTGGACGGAAGAAGAGGAGTGAGGTTCCACGAGCGAGTGCCCGCACCCAGCACCGTGTCAGGCGTGCTAGAAGCGCCCTGTGAACATCTGCTGTGCACGAGCAGCGTGAACACAGCAGAACAGAAAGACATGCAGACGAGGGAAACCACAGACAAAGAGGCACCAACAGAAAATCAGAGATGGCTACAACGTCAGAGCTAGAAGTACAAACGGGACAGGAGACGGGCCACAGGCAGGAGCTGAAGCCGCACAGCAAGCCGGTGGGAGGGACCCAGGTCTCCTGCCCCGACGGCCCAGGCCCCCTCTCTCCTCTGCCCCCACTGGGACCTGACACACAGTGGCTCCCTAGGGTTCCTCAAGTTTGCTTCCAAACAAGCCCAAGCCGGAGGCAGCAGGCTGCCAGGACGTGGCACTGCAGGATGAAGGCTGGGGCTTCCTGACACCCACAAAGGAGGGAGGATTCCAGGACTGGCCCCGCCAAGGCCGCCGCACCTAAGGCCTTGCAACGTCACTCCTGCACGTGAGCTGAGAGACCTGTGCAGGCCTCCTTCCCTGCACTCACAACCCCAGAGGCCCAGTGCTCTCTGGCCAGCTCAGGAGGGCTCCCCGGGGACTCAGACTCCTGAGGAAACACCTCTGCCACAGCAAGAACAGAGCAGCCACAGGACCAGCAAAGCTTCAAAAAGTCTGAGCTCCACGAGGGGATGAGATCCATCCCCCACACCTGCGCCAGGTGTTCCCATCGCTGAAGGTCATCCAAAAGCCAGTAATAAGTGAGACCCATTAAATGCTTCCTTGTGCAAGGTGCAGATCTCAGCACCCACATATATCATCTCTATCCCCTCAGCAACCCTAGGAAGTAGACATTATGGTCGTCTTTCCACATCTGAGTGAACTGAGGCTCAGAGACGTTAGGTAACTTGCCCAAAGCAGCACAGTGAGTAAATGAAGGAACTGGGCTTCCAACCCAGGCCTGATACCTTAAAAGCTCAGATGCTACAGCACCAGTCACAGGATTTTCTGACTCCTGGCCCAGGGCAATTTGTACCACCTCCCATCTTTTTTTACTGAGGTTTTCCAAACCAAGTGGAAATATTAAATAAGATAATATACATGGACGTGCACTGTAAATGGTAAAGCACATCATAAATGTGCTTTTATAGGCACAATAAAAGGCATTGCTATTATTCTGTTTTTATTCAGGGTCACAGACTTTTATTTTGCCAATTTTGGATTAAAAATAAACAAATCACCATCAACTACCATCACCGTGTCTTAAAGAAAAAGTATCTGAAACCCAAAATTTGTAGACAGGATGTAATTGTGGAATAAAAAGCAGTCCTCTCAATTGAATGCATTCGACATTATGGAAAAATACATTACAAGGTTGTTGCTTTTCTCACTTGCAAAAATGTTGGCTTTATACTTGGAAATCACTGGCCTCAATGACCATTTCAACTCCAAAATTCTTCTGTGCATCTACTGTTATTCTTTACTAAATAAGAATAGCCTTAAGGAGCAGAATTGGATGATAGCCTTTAGCAACAAATTCTGACTAAAATCTATAACCATGGTGTAAAAAAACTTTGCCTCTACTTTAACATGCACTTTTTTCAACCAGGTCCAGAAGACGCCAGACATCTGGTCAGTTCAGTTGTGACTGTGGAAACGGAGCTGTGGTTTGGCATCGCGGAGACAGCCGCGCAGCAGGTGGCTGTTTGTCACTGTGAGGCTGCTGTGGTTTCCTCTTCCAAGAGGCCCCAAAGGAATGATCTGGGCTCCTTTCCTCTCTCACATTCCTGAGGAATGTGTGACATCCCTCTATTCATCATGTTTTTATTTTATGATGTTTTGACATCTTGGGGGGCCGAGAGGGCGGGAAGAGACTGCCCCTCCCAGGGCTGGCTAATTCCTAGAGATAATAAACAACCAACCTGGAACAGGCCTTTCATATGCAAACCAACCAATCCCAGGCCCATGCCTCCAACCACCTCTTTTATCTAACTCTCACACAACAAGCTAATATTCCCCCTGCCCTAAATCACCCCAGGGCCAGGTCCCAGACATCTAGAGACACCTCTACAGCCCAGAGCCCGAGACATTATTCAAACTAACCAGTCCTAAGCTGTTTCCTGTGCCCTGCCTTGCCTTTTCCAGGAAAACACAACAAAAGTCCTGGCCCATGCGTTCCCCATGCTCCTTTTGCCTCCTGGCCAGACCTGGTGCCTCCCCTGCGGCCCTGCGTGGTATGGCCTGCCCCTCCTCTTGGGAAATGTAAATAGTAAATTCTTCTGTCAATGGCACTGATCTCTCTGTGTCCTCACTCAGTCACCTCTATAAATTAAAATCCCATGGGCACATTTTAACACAGCCCCCCTCATGCTGAACTCAGATCCTTATGTTCTTGAGGACACAAGAAAGAGAGCCGCCCCTCTCTGCATTGCCCTTTCCCTTGCCCGGTACACTTGTGGCTGAGCCTTGGCGGTGACCCTGACAGAGACACACACCTCCCAGTCCCTGGGGGACTGCCACTGTCTATGGCTTGTCGATGACTTGCCACCAGACGTTAGCAACAGAGAAAGCTTCTCGAGAGGCCTGTGCATCTACTCAGGGCTGGACTCAGCCATGGGAAGGCCAGCACTGCAGGCACCCATCCCACAGCTGAGGGATGGAAGAGCTCGGAGGAAGGCTTCACCCCTCCCACCCCGGGGGAGGGGGTGGGCAGAGTGGGCTGAGCCCCCTAAAGCTGCGAATACAGATCAAAATAGCAGGAGAGAGAAGTAAGGGCAGTTCTAAGCATACATCCCTCCCCCGCAAACACACACGTAGACTCCTCCCCGACCCCAGCCTCAGGCCAAGACATTAGCTCAGGCGGGGCCCACCGAGTTCTCCCAGAACCTCGGGGAGACATCTGAGGCCGCTGAGTCAGCAAATTGACATGCTTACCAAGTCTTTCCCAGGTCCAATCTTGTGCTCAATCCCCCGAGAAAACACAGGCAGAAGGAAAGCTGGAGAAGCCCACATGACACTGAGGATGACAAGGCCTTGGGAGGGCCCAAGCTCTGCAGACATGGCCTCTGAGTGAGGGGATATAAGGCTCATGACCCTAGCACAGCCTTGAATGAGGGGCCTCTGACCCGGGTCATCACGTCATCATCTGTGGTTCCTGCTAGTTGTGTTACCCGAAGGAGATGGTCTCAAAGGCTCAGGAGGGCTGGCTCCCCGTTCCCGTCCTCCTCTCTCTCTCCACATGCAAATGACACACAAGGCTTTCCACAGCCCCATCTGCTCTGCCAGGATCGCCCTCCACCCACCAGCCTCAGGCCCCTCTCTGGCTCTGACACCTGAGTGCCCCAGCAGACAGGAACACCGGAACCCGAGGAGCTCTGCTCCTGGGGCAGAGAGTGGCCCCAGGCCCTCTGATCCTGCCTGCAGGCATGGTGGTGAAGATGCTACCACCCTCTGGGCTCTGAGTGGACAAGGGGGCCCCAGGCCCAAGGAGCTTGGACCCATCCAAGGGGAAGGAAAGACACCCTGGGGGCCAGGCTTAACTCACGCTGCTTCTCCTGCAGGATGCTGGACGTGCACGGCGCGCTCCCTTCTCCTGCAGAAAAAGAAAAGAACCGTGAGCCAACTCCCCCGTCACTGTTGGCTGGACACCGGGAGGCCAGCTGCGGCTGCTTTTGCTCTTCCTCTCAAGCCAGCCCCCTCCCAGAGCTGGGGGTGGGCAGAAGTATCTCCCACCCCCTCAGGCCCCGCCCACCCCTGCCCACTTAGCTCTCAGCTCTTTATGCAAGACAAGCATGGAGCCAGTTATGCCATTCCCTGGGGAAGCATGGCGGCTGCCTTTCACCTCTGCCTTCTTCCCTGGTGCCTCTTCTCCTCCCACCTTCACACCTCCCACCTTCATAACGCAGCTGCCGACCTGGTGTCGCCCTTCTCTATATACTTACTCTCCCTTCTGATGGTCAGCGACGAACACACATCTGTGCAGACACCTGCCAGATCGCTGTCTCTGGTCCAGCCCTCTCTCCTAAGTTCTTGACCCGTATCTCCTGCTGTCTCCTGGACATCAGCTCTGGATGCTTCCCAGGTGGTGCACACTCACCACGACCCCAGTGAGGGTCCTGGAACTGGCCCTCTTCCCAAGCCCCCGCCTCCATGAAGGTACCACCTTCTCCCCCAGCCTGGGAGTCGGCCATGACCCTTTTCCTTCCCTCGTCCCCACAGTCAGTCACAGAGAGCTGTGGGGTCCACCTCCTTATCTGCTCACGACTCCCCCTCCCCCAAGATTTAGACTCCCCAATGGAAGGTATTCCTGTGTTGTTCACTGGTGTTTCCCCAGGCCTACAACAGTGCTTCTCAATCAATATTTTTGGAATGAATAAATGAATGAACCCCCCCACACACCACCCAAATGTAGAACTCTGTCCTATCTCCTTGAATTATTGCAATAGCTTCTTCTTTTTGATGAGACACTTTTCTCTATAATTACGAAAGTAATACAAGCTCCTTCTTGAAAATTTGGAAAACACTGATAAACATAAAGAAGGAAAAAACGACTCCTTATCATTCCATCACTGAGAGAAAACTACTGATCTCCCTACGTCATTCCTTCCAGTCTTTTTTCTGTATGCATTTTTGGGCCTATTGAGATCATATTAGCTCCTTGTGGGCAGGGACTATGTCATTTGTCTCTGTGTTCCCAATAACTAGATCAACGGCTGGCTCACAGAAGGCATCATAAATGATAAAGAAGCACAGAATACACCTTCCATACTTGAAGTCAAAGCATAAATAGTTCACCAAGAAACTTACAAAACCTCTGTAACCGTCACCCCAACAGCGACACAATATTCTACCAATAGGATATATCATGGTTGACTTTAAAGTTATCCTATTGGTGGAAAGTTTCAAAATTTCACCATTATAATTGCTGCAATGGACATCTTTGTAGTTGAAGCTCTTTCTGCATTTTATTTTATTTTTTTGTGAGGAAGACTAGCCCTGAGCTAACATCCATTGCCAATCCTCCTCTCTTTTGCTGAGGAAGACTGGCCCTGGGCTAACATCCGTGCCCATCTTCCTCCACTTTATATGTGATGCCTCCACAGCATGGCTTGACAAGTGGTCCATCTGTCCACGCCCGGGAGCGAACCTGCGAACCCCGGGCCACTGAAGCAGAGCACACAAACCTAACCGCTACGCCACCGGGCTGGCCCCTCTTTCTGCGTTTTTTGTGATTTCCTTAAAATACATCCACAGAAGGAGAATTCTGAGTCAAAGGGTAGGAACCTTTTTAAGGCTCCTGATGTTTACTGCCCGATTGCTTCCCAGTGAGGTGTACATTCCGATTTACATACCCACCCGCAGCAGAAGTAGGTGCTGTTCTCAACAGACACTCACCTCCCCAGCATTTACATCGGTCTGTCTGTTCTCTGCCTCTGGCTTCACCAGATGAATCTTTCTAAAACTAGCCTGCCCCGGCCACGCTCTTGCTTAAAGCCCTCCACTGGCTCCCCATTATCAAATTCTGAGCCTGGCAAGCAAGCCTCTACATAAAGTGGCCCCGGCCCACCTCCCCAGCCTTTTCCCACCACTTCCGGCTCACCCTCCACCAGCCAAATCACTGTTTCTGAACCTGCACACCTTTACCTGCTCTTCCACCTTTCTCTGCCAAACCCACTGTGTCCTGCAGGCTGGACTGAGAACCAACCTCGGGCCACCTCTTCCATGAAGGCTTTGATTCTTCCCCGGAAACCTCAGTTCTCATGACCTCTGTCCTCAGAGGTCAGCTCTGGGTCCCAAGGGTCAGGTTCAGCAAAGGCCAGTTCCCTTCCCTCTCGAATGCCCTCCTGGAGTGCACCCCAGCTGACTGAAGGCTCAGAAAGGGACCTAAGCAGAACCCCCAACAGCTAGAATACTCCCTGTGGAAATTAATAAAAGAAACCTTAATTAAATTGGAGGTGGGAGGGCATAAAGCCAGAGCTCTCACACCCTAAAATACATTGTTAATTACTCCAAACAGGAGGAGAACCTATGCTGGCATCTTCCACAGGAAGTACAACTACTTTAGTACTGAAGGAAGATTTCTCCCCCACCTGGTAACAGCCCAGCCAATGAGAAATTCTGTAGCTCAGCCAATGAGAAGCCATTGCCACCCTGAACTGTTACTTTCCTCCAATGGACTTTTGTTTAGAACAGCCCCTCCCTACTCCCCCTTTTGCTCTATAAAAGCAACTCCTCTCTGTTCTCTGGATTTGCCTATGGTTCCCCAAAGCATGCACATCCTGAATTGCATTTCTTTGGCTATTCTCAAATAAATTCAATTCGAGGGTAAAATAACAAGCAAATTTGCCTTTAAGTTGCCATCCCTGTACCCACAGAGAGGCTGGAATCTGAGAAGTGGATTCCCCAGTCCTCAGCTCACCAGACCACAGCCCAGTGGGGGCCCAGTCAGTCAACAGTCCTCCCTGAGCCCCCACAAGGCTTTGCAGCTACAGGGAGTCCTAGCTGTGGCTCTGCTGCACCATATGTTTGGGGCGTTGATTATTCACATCTGACCGATAGAGGTGGCACTGTACCATGCTGAAGGATCCTCCAGCATTGCCTTTTCTGCTTCCCAGAGTGAGGTGTCCTGGGCCTGAGGGACAGCACAAAAATGACTGGGTTGGGGTCTGGGGCAAGGGGTAAGCAATGTAGAGGTCATGCCTCCAGCCTGAAAACTCTAGCTAGGGGCAGGATCCTGCTGCCCAGGTAGGACTGTCTCTTCTGAACTTGGCCATGCTGGCAGAACCTACAGGCCCCGGGCCTGGCACCCCCAGCTTCCTGAGCAACTCTGAGTTCCCCCAAAATTGTATCCACAGCTTCCTCAGCGAGAAGCTGCTCCCAGGCCTCTCCTGAGGGCCCGGAAAGCCCTTCCACAGGCAAAGCTGCCTTGTTCCCTCCCCTGCAGAAAGAACTCAAGGGCGGCTCCAGTCTGGGAAACTCCGCCACCTCCCCGCCAACAGTCCAGGAGCTGATGGGCAACTCCCTTGCACGTGAATGCAGGCTTCCCAGATGCTGTCCACCAGAATCCATCCCCGTTTCCCCAGCCCTCTGCCTGCCAGCGCTGTCTTCATGGCTCGAGTACCTGAATCCTAATCTCCCTCCCTCCTCCACAGGGTCAGAGCCCCTGGCCACTCTCAAAGGCAGGAGTAAAGAGTGGAAAGAGCATACAGTTGGAGGTGGGAGGCAGAGAGTCCACTCCAGGCTCCCACTGACTCACTGTGTGACCTGAGGCAAGTCACTCTCCCTCTCTGGGCCTCGTTCCCACAAGACAGTGTGGGTCCAATGCTCTGTAAGGACCCTACAAGTACTAAAAGCCCTTAAGTAGTAGTGCATTACGGTAAAACACCTGGATTCAAATCCTGGTTCCTTCATTTACTAACTGTGTACCTTTTGGCAAGTTACTTACCCTCTGCGTGCCTCAGTCTTCTAATCTATAAAATGGGGATAAGTAGTGGTGCCTACCTCAAGGGTTAGTGTGAATATCAAATGTGCAAAGCCCTTAGCACGCAGCCAGGCACACAGTAAGCATTCGATAAGCAAGGATTGCTCTTATTGTTATTTTATTTACTTTTAACAATTGGCTCAAGACGTTGTCTTTGTCTCCAGGTGGAGCTGCATGGCGAGAATCAATGGTTGATGCCGTTTGCGGCTCACAGTGCTTCCCAGGCCCAGAAGTCGTGCCAGAGCCTGTGCACAAGAGGAGCCCAAACAGAGACAGAGGCCCGGGCATGCTCATGGAGTAGTCCCCCCACAAGCATGATGAGGTGGCCGCAGACTGCTTCCCAGGGTGCAAGAGCGGCACAGATGCAGATGGGAGCAGGGAAGCCCAGTGCCAGATGCACAGGTTGGGAGGGAAGACCAGCATCCTGTGTGAGCACCAGCTGAAGCCCATGGGGAAAGGCAGCTCCTGCCACCCAGCAGGGTGGGGCCTAACATGGGGATTAAGACATTCATTTACAAAACACCTTCTATCTATCTGCCAAGCACTGTGCTAGGGGCCCTGGGGGAGGCGGAGATGAGTCAGTCAAGGTGAGAGGAGAGAGGAGGAGGGAGAGATTCATTTCGACTGAGGGGCCCTGGGGAGGTGTGAGGCAGAGCTTCCATTTGAGCTTCAGGGAGAGGAAGGGGCAGGGCAGTCCAGGCAGCCAGCAAGACCACATCACAGCATGGCGGATCCAAGGAAAAACAGGGATGTGGGAGAGCCTGCCCCTGGGCAGGAAGCCCATTTACAGATAAGAAAACTGAGGCTTGGAGAGGCAGAGGGACTTACTAACTCTCCCAAACCCCAGGCTCCTGCCTTTTCTACTATACCCCACACCAGCCGCATCATCAGCAGGGCCCAGTGCAAAACGAAAATGCAGGGGCCCTTGTTCAAAAAGCAAGAAAAGGTGCTGTGAATGGTACTAAAATATAAAACGTTTTCCTTTATCCTGAGGACGCTCTCTAGACCTCTCATGGTGTTTTTTATTTGCTACTTAACACTGCACTCCCTCGTGCACAGGGATACTCGAGGGGTGAGTGGAGACCCTCACAGGCGCCCGGGGGCCCCCCTCTTCCACTTGGCACCCACGCACCATGCCATGACCAAGAGCAGGGAAGTCGGGCCATGCCTCTACCCTTCCTGCAGGTCTGCTGCCCCAACCAGGGGGAGACAGGTGACCCCCCCAAGAGTATTGCAACCTCTACACCAAAATGCACTAGGTCCCTGAATGGGGGTGGGTGGGAGCCTGCTCTCTCCATGTCACCCACCAAATGCACTGTGGCACTCCCAGCGCAGGGCAGGGACGACCGCTCTGCCCTGAGGCACAGTGGGGTATGTGTCCCTGACCCCAACCCTCCCTGCACCCAGGCCCTGCTTAGGGGAGGACAGCAGCCATGTATGGGTAGGTGCAGGGAGAAGGAAGCTGGGTGGGGTTGGGGAGGCAGAGGTCAGAAGAGCAAGAGGCCAAGAACCCATCCCAGGAGGCAGGGAGCGGGTGGGAGGCAGCACCACGCGTGAACCAAGCTCCAAGCCCCCAGTACATGCTTCGTTGTCCCATCAGGCTTCACTTACAAAACACAGTCTTGAAGACAAAATTATTCAGAACATCAAGCTCCAAACCCTTCGGGGCACTGGTCACAAGCCCTGATGACAACATAAGCGCCCCTCGCGTTTCTTGGTCACCTACTCTGTGCCAGACCCTGGGGGAAGGGGAGGCGTTTGGTTGAGAGGCAGGCAGGTCCAATTCATGACCTCCATGTTCTCACACCAGGCCCGAGCACGGACTCACCTGGACCGTTCATGAGATGCTGATACCACGCGACACTTCATTACCAGAAAGGGACTGTGACGTGTGGCCTGGGCAGGATTTCATGGGCACTAACGCCTGGGGGGGAAGTGGAGCAGGTCGTTAAAGCTAGAGGCTGGGAGCAGGGGTGCAGAGGTGAGAAGGCAGGAGGGAGTGTCATTGGGATGCTGGTGCACAGGATTCACACGGGGATCAGATGGGGAGAAGGAAGACGTTAGGAAGGGAGTTAAGAGCCAATCCCACAAAGGTGGGCTCAGCTGTGTAGACGGGAAAGGCTGTCCCTGACGTGCGGGAGTTTTGTGGTGCGCCCCGTGCTTCCCCACTTGTGAAATGATTGAGATTTCACATCTGTGCCAAAAAGTCCCCCTTTGCAGATAAGGGATCTCGGGCTCAGCAGGATAAAGTCACTCACCCAAGGTCTAGATCTGGTCCCTTTTGACACCCCAACTCTGCTAAGGGCTCTTCCACACCTCTGCTTCCTATGGGGGGGGGGCTGGTTTTCTAGATCAGGGGCTGCCTGGGATGGCTCAGGCAGTGTGGGCAGTGCTTCCTGAAGTGGGACGTCATCAAGGCAGATGAAGGCTGTGACAAGCCAGGGGCTGAGGAGTGGGGAGTAGGGGGAGCGTAGAAGGGGGTGTTTGCTAGGGGTGCTGAGGAGAAGGGTCCAGAGGCTTAGGCTGACCGGTGTGTCCTCAGACTTAATCTTTTCTGCAGTGAAGCCTGAGTCAGGCATCCAAGGGGCGGCAGCTGGTGAGGCCACCGACCTGGGCAAGAAGGAGCTTGCTGTTTGACAAGGAAAGTGTGGAGCCCCGGCAGCAGGAAGCTGTCCTCCTCTGCCCAGCCCTGGGCAGCACGGCTCCGTCTTCCCTCAAAGCCACCAGAAAGCGAGCAGAGGAGTAGGCTGTAGACCCAGCTTTCTGATTAGCAGGCTCCCAGGATGACGGTGATTAACCAGATGTGCAGCTGGCTCAGCCACTGCCTAAATGAGACCCCACTTGGCCTGGCACTTTCCAGGGCCCCTGGGCCCCCCAGCCTCGCCTCAGCTGGAGCTTTCTTCAAATGCAGAAGCTACCAGAAACTCCTGCAGACAGGACAAGCTACTCACACACAGGGGCTGGGAACAGGGCAGCCCACCAATCCTGCTTGTCCCAAACTCACACAGCCCTGCACGTCTGAGCCACATCATCTCCTCCAAGAAGACGCTTCCAAGTCCCATCAGTGGTTTCCTGTGATTTTATATTTCCTCTTTTCAATCCCCTTCCAACAAACTGTGAGCTCCCCAAGAGCGAGAGAAGCAAAATGTGTAGCCAAGAACAGAAGTGCTTTCACCAAACAGCTGAAACAGGAGCATTTTCCTGCCTCTAAGGGGAAGGTTGGGTAGTTGCTGGGGGTGCAAGTCAGGCAGACTGGGCCTTGGGGAAGAAGGAATTGGGAGTTCTCCGCCTGATAGGCCAGGAATTATCTGGGCAGACCCCATGGAGCAGGGACGGGAGCAGCTGAAGTCCTGAGATTTTCCAGGCCTTGGGAGCCCTAACCAGGCTCTGGCCCAGCCTGGTAACCCAGCTCATGAAGTAGGGCTGAGAAAGGAAGAGCCACTGCCCCCTTCCTGCTAGGGGTGTTCCCCAAACACTGAGCCTCTGTGAGTTGCAGGGTCAACATTAACCCTCATCATCTCTCACCCAGCCCATTGCAACCCCTCTCCACTCCTTCCCTGGCCCCTCCTATTATCTTCTACATTGACTTCCAGAACGGTCTTTCTAAAAAGTGGCTTGTCACTCCCCTGCTTAAACTATTCCATGGATCCTCCGGGGCACTCCTGAGAAGACCCCATCTTCTCAGCCTGACATTCAAGGCCTTCGTCTTCAGCTTTCCCACTCTACTTCTCCAAGCCCTTCCCACCATCCCCCAGCCCAACACCTTGCACCCCAACTTCAGTCAAGAGGAACTCTGTGTGGTTCCCCAAATTTCCCTTCCCTCTCATACCTCCCTCCACACCTCTGCACCTGCTGTTGCCCCTGCCTGTTGCACCCTCGTGGGTCTGTCCAGAGCCCAGAAAGTTCTCCCTGGCACCCGATGTCTCACCTGAAGCTCCACGTCCTCTTTGACCCCTGTACTTTGTTCCCACTCTTGTTAAAGCAATTAGCTCCCCGGACTGTAACCGCCCTGCCCCTGAGTCTGGGAGACGATCAATCCTGAGTCCATTTCTGAGTCATCAATGTGTCCCCAACATTGACCGGCACAGGGTCTGACACAGAGCGAGTACCAGTGCATGTGTGCTGAATGCATAAGTGAGGGAGGGAGGGCAGGAATGTGCCGTGAGCCCCTCACCGCTTCAGGTTCAGAAAGGGAGGCAAAGCACACACCTGGAAAGGCACAACCATAAGCCAACTGGTCGGCGCTGCAGGGGACAGTCCAACTAGGCTGTGCTGGGCAGGAGAGGGGTGGTTTGGGAGAGGCTGGGGTATCAGGGAGGCTCCCTGAGGAAGTGCACAGAACTGCAAGAGCTAGAGAAGAAATCAGGGGAAATTCAGGGGCGAAGGCAGGAAGCTGACGAGCTCAAGTGGGCTCGAGGGTCAGCAAGCAGCGCCTGGACATTTGGCTAGAACACAGAGTGAATGGAAGAGGAGGGAGGGTATAGCCCAGAAGTCATGAATACCAGAGTAGAGATAACCTTGAGATGGTCAGAGTTAGCAATGATCCGACAGCCCCTATATAACATCCCTCATGGCAGCCATTCCAGGGTTGTTTGATTCCTGTGGTGATGGGAACTTACTAACCCTGGACAATTATAATTGTTGGAAGGAAGGCTAGAACCAAATTGGCATGGCCTTACATGACAGGCTGGGGGATTTATACTTCATTCTGCAGGCAACGAAGCCCTAGTTGCCAGCTCCATAGCAGAATGATATTTCTGGAATACTATTTTAGAAGCATCACAGCAGGATTGGGTAAAGATGGTAAGCTGGCAACATGATCCAGCCTTCTTCTCCCTAGAAAATACATTAAATATTTTTCTATGAATTAATCTTTAGTAGCATTATAAAATAAGGAGTGTCCTTAGCAGATCAGAAATGGTGAGGCCTGCCCAAAAGGCAGAAGGCAGAGAGATCTGATGGAGGGAGGCAGGACTGGCTACATAATTGGCAGGACCCACACAAAATGAAAATGTGGGGCCCCTCGTTCAAAAATTATTAAGAATTTCAAGATGGCAACAGCAGAGTATAAAATCAAGTGTGAGACCCTTCCAAGTGTGGAGCTTGGTGAAGCTGCAAAGGTCAAATGCCCATAAAGCTGACCTAGCACAGAGGAAACCATAACCTCAGTCCTGCAAAGGAAGGTCTGTGGCCAAAGGTGGGGGCAGTTCGGAGGTGACAGCAGGCTCATGGGTGGAAAATACAGGAGCAAAGGAAGCTTTTGCAACTGTCTGGGCTTCCATGGTAGAGGAGCCAGGTGGTTTGGTCCTTCCCCCAACCTCTGCTTGTGCTAAACAGAAGCATCTGTCCCCAGCTGTGAGAAGGAATCAATGTTTGAGGGACAGGACACCCTCACCCAGCATGTTCTACCCTCCCCAGCAATCAGATGACAGCAGGTTGCAGTAAACAGATATTTCACATCACTCAGAGACAGGCCAAGAGGGAGCTGCAAATACAAAGTGGAGTACACGTCCAAATATTTCTAGACATTAGAGGAAAACCAACAGTGTGGAAGAAAGACATCAAACTCAATGACTGAAGCAAGGAGAGTACAGGGAAGTGGATCTGTGGATTCCTTGAATCAACTTCTCATAATAATTAATGGTTCTCAAATTTTAGCAAGCACCCAAATCACCAGTTAAAGCACAGATTCTGAGCCCTACTCCCACAGTTTCTGATTCAGTAAATCTGGAATGGGGCTCCAAAATTCCCATTTCTGACAAGTTTCCAGGTGATGCTAATGCTGTTGGTCCAGGGACTACTCTTTGAGAAGCCACATCTAGATACAAGGGTATAAACTAGAGTCAGGGCATGAACGGTAGCAAAGACTAGCTCTCTGGGAAGCTGGAGGCAGAGAGATGGATCAGGAACACCTAAGCAGTGACTGCTTCCTTCCTCTTGATGAGAATGTGGCCTTGAGGATACTAAGTTGGTTTCAAAAACAAGAAGAGCCCTGACTGTAAATTTCCCTTAAGTGTCAGCTCATAGACTGTTGGCACAATTATTCTGGAAGAGATATGTAAGCCCTGAGCATAAAAGATTAGCGACATGGCAAGGACCAAGTGGAATTTATCTCAGGAATGCAGGGTTGTTCAACACGTGAAAATCAATCAGTGTAATACGTCACATGAACAGAATAAAGGACAAAAACCACATGATCATCTCAAGAGACGCAGAAAAAGCATTTGGCAAAATCCAACACCCTTTCATGACAAGAGTACCAACAAACTCAGAGTAGGGGGGAGCTTCCTCAGCCAGATAAAGGACAACTACAAAAAAACCCACAGCTAACGTCACATTTAATGGTGAACGCCTGAAAGCTTTACCCCTAAGATCAGCAACAAGACAAGATGCTGGGTCTCCCCATTCCTATTCAATGTTATACTAAAGGATCTAGCCAGGGAAATTAGGCAAGAAAAGGAAATAAAAGGTCTCCAGATTGGACAGGAAGAAGTCCTTTCCAAGAGCTGGGGATGACATGATCTTATATAGAGAGAAAATCCTAAGGATTCCCTCCTAAAAACCTAGTGAATGAGTTCAGCAAGGTTGCAGGGTACAAGATCAATATACAAAAATCAACTGTATTTCTATACACTTGCAATGAACAATCCATAAATGAAATTAAGAAAATAATTGCAGTTACAATAGCATCAAAAGGAATAAAACACTTAGGAATAAATTTAACAAAACAAGTGCAAGACTTGTACACTGGAAACTATAAACCAGCACTGAAAGAAGTTAAAGAAGACCTAAATAAATGGGAAGACATCCCACGATCACTGACTGGAAGACTAATATTGTTAAGATGGCAACACTCCCCAAACTGATCTACAGATTCAACACAATCCCTATCAAAATTTTTTGGATTTTTTGCAGAAATTGACAAGCTGGTTTTAAAATTCATATGGAAGTGCAAGGAACACAGAATAGCCAAAACAAACCTGCAAAAGAAGAACAAAGTTGGTGGACTCCCACTTCCTGATTTCAAACTTACTGCAACTGTACAGTAATCAAGACTTTGTGGTACTAGCGTAAAGATATACACAAATATCAGTGGAATAGAATTAGGAGCCCAGAAATAAACCCACATGTTTATGATCAATTGATTTTTGACAAGGGTGCCAAGACAACTCAATGGAGGAAAGAATAGTCTTTTCAATAAATGGTGCTAGTACAGTAGCAAAAGAAGGAAGAACGTGCAAAAGAAGGAAGTTGAACACCATACACAAAAATTAACCCAAAGTGTATGAAAGACCTAAATATAAGAGCTAAAACTATAACACTCTTAAGAGAAAATATAGGGGTAAATCTTCATGACCTTGTATTAGGTGATGATTTCTTAGATGTGGCACCAAAAGCACAAACAATAAAAGAAAAAATAGACAAACTGGACTTCATCAAAATTTTCAAAATTTGTGCTCCAAAGGACATTATCAAGAAGGTGAAAAGACAGCCCATGGAATGGGATAAAATATTTGTAAATCATATATATGATAGGGGTCTAGTGTCCAGAATATATAAAGAACTCTTATCACTCAACAATAAAAAGACAACTAACCCAATTTAAAAATGGGCAAAGGATTTGAACAGACATTTCTCCAAATAAGATGAACAAATGATGACTAAGCATATGAAAATATGCTCAATATCATTAGTCATTAGAGAAATGCAAATCAAAACCACAGTGATAGATCACTTCACACCCACTAGGGTGGCTATAATGAAAAAGACAGACAATAACAAGTGTTGGCAAGAACGTGGAGAAATTGGAACTCTTATACCGTACTGGTAGGAATGTAAAGTGGTACAGCCACTTTGGAAAAGAGTTTGTCAGTTCTTCAAAAAGTTAAACAGAATTATATGATACAGCAACTCCACTCCTAGGTATATACCCAACAGAACTGAAAATATGTCCACATAAAAACTTGTACATGAATAATTATAGCTTCATTATTCATAATTAGTGAGAAAGTAGAAACAACCCAAAGGTCCATCAACTGATGAATGGATAAACAATATGCACTATATCCATATGATGGAATATTATTCAGCCATAAAATGGAATGAAGTGCTGATTCATACTACAAGGATGAATCTCAAAAACATTATGTTAAGGTTAGCACATCAGATACAAAAGGCCACATATTGTTTGATCCCACTTATATGAAATTCCAGGGGCTTGGGGGAGAGAAAAATGAGGAACGACTGCCAATGGGTATGAGATTTCTTTTTGGGGTGATGAAAATTTTCTGGAACTAGACAGTGGTGATGGTTGCACAACTTCATGAATATACTAAAAACCACTGAATTGTACAACTTAAATGGATGAATTTTATGGTACATGAATTATGTCTCAATTTAAAAAGAGAATTTGGGGCTGGCCCGGTGGTGTAGTGGTTAAGTTTGCATGCTCCACTGCAGTGGCCCAAGGTTTGCAGGTTCAGATCCTGGGTGTGGACCTACACACCACTTATCAAGCCATGCTGTGGTTGCGTCCCACATATAAAGTAGAGGAAGATGGGCACAGATGTTAGCGCAGGGCCAGTCTTCCTCAGCAAAAAGAGGGGGATTGGCAGCGGATGTCAGCTAAGGGCTAATCTACCTCACCAAAAAAAAAAAAAAACAGAATTTGGCTACACCTACTTTACTTGGACAATGTTAATGATAGCTGTGTGCTTCCTTAGATGATTAGAATTAAGCTCGCTCCTGCTCTGTTATAATCTCACTTATGGATCTTTGGTTAATTAATCCAATCTGAAGTGTGTGTGGTCTATTCCCATCCACCTCTGACCTACCAGAAAACTCTGAAACTTAAAAGAACAAGAAGAAGGAAACTTTAAAAAGCACAGAATGAGTCCATGGCAGCTATGAATCAATATCAGCTTGTTATGAAAAAGGACCGATCAGAGTGCATGAAAATGAAAACATGATTGTTTAAAAAAACAAAAAAACTCCACAGAAGAGCTGACCAAAAGAATGGAAACAGCTGAAGAAGACAAAATTGGTGAGCTGTTGGTTAGGTCAGAACCAAGGAATACTTCTAGAACCCAGCAAGGACCAAGAAATAAGAACAGGAAGGGCAAGTTAAGACATGGTTCCATCATCTTTCTATTATAAGCTTTGGGAGGAGGAAAAAGAGAGAAAGAAATACTTGAAGAAATAATAAAAAGAAAAAGTCACAGTAATGAAGAAAGAGAACACCAGGTACAGGCATGACAGACTACAAAACCTCACCCACAAACATTGTTTGTGACTTCAGAATACAAAGAATAGAGATTTTAAAACTTAAAACTTCAAGAAGAAGGAAAAACAGATTACCCACAAAGGAATGAGAATCACATTTACCGCAGACTTCTCACCAACAACACTAAATGAAGGAGGCCACGAGGAAAGTCTTCCAAGATAGTTGGGAACATGATTATGAACACAAGCAAACTTGCATTCAAATGAGAAGGCAAAATAAGGACAGGCTGAGAAATGTGAGGACTTGGAAAGTTATTATCCACAGTTCCTACCTGAAAGAATTGCTTGAGGAGATATTCCGGAGGAAAGAGGAAGTAAACCCAAGAGGCAGTTATGGAATCTAAGAAGCAGCAGTGAGAACTATACACTAAAAGAGATGAATTTTATGGAATGGAAATCATTCCTCAATATACTTAACTGAGGAAGAATGAGGAGGAGGAGGAGAGAAAGGGGAGGAGAATACAGCATTACAGTCAGGATCAAATAGGAGAAGCTGCCATCAGTTCTGCTACTCAGTGTCTGTCTGGAGATCCTGACCAATGCAATTCGGTAAGAAAAATAAGTAAGCAGTATAAATATTGGCAAGGATATAACTGTTAAGATTTGTAAATGATATGACACTCTAACCTAGAAAACCCAAGAGAATCAACTAGCAAACTGTTAGAACTAATAAGAAAATTCAGCCAAGTGGCACAATTCAAGAGACAAATATCTCAAATACGGGGTAGAGAAATAATTTATATCCAGAATATATATAAAGAACTCCTAAAAACTGGGAAGAAAAAGACAAATAATCCAATAGACGATGAACAAAAACCATGTGTAAGAAATTCAGAAAAAAAGAAATAGGACAATTGAACACATTTATGAAAAGATGACCAATCTCACTAGCAATCAAGTTAAAGACAAAATGAAACCACAAGAAAATATCTTCACCCATCAATCAGGTAAAATTTTAAAGTTTGATAATATCAAGTCTGGTAACATTGCGGGGAAATGGTTAACTTAATACACAGTTGGTGTGAATATAAATTGGCACAGTCTTTTTGGAAAACTGTTTAGTGGTGTCTACTTTTCAGTGCTTACACTTTCAATCCATGGAACGTTGTTTCAATAATGAAAAATTCCAATGTCTATCGCTACAGAACAGTTGAATAAGTTGTGGTACATCTATTGTAGGGGATACTAAGGTACAGGTGAAAAGAATGAGTTGAATCTATATATACTCACATGAAAAGCTCTCCAAGATCTACTAATGGATGAAAAAAAGTTAAGTTGAGGCAATATTATCTAATACAATCTATCTCTACAGAAATACCCTCCACATTGATAAACTCTGCAGTGAAGTCTGCAATTCACGAAGCAGATAAGGGAGACTTTGGTTTTCTTTGTATTGCTTGTTTGTTTTTTTACAACAAGAATGTATTCAAGAAATAAGGTGGATATTTGCACACCAATGTTCACGGCAGCATTATTCACAACAGCTGAGAGGTGGGAACATGACCATTGATGGAAGAATGAGTAAACAGAATGTGGTATATCCATACAATGGAATATTATTCAGTCTTAACAGGAAAGAAATTCTGACACATGCTACAACATGGACGAACCTTAAGGACATTACGGTAAGTGAGACAAGTCAGACATAAAAAGACAAATACTGCATGATTCCACTTACGTGAGGTACCTAGAGTAGTCAAATTCATAGAGACAGAAAGTAGAATGGCAGTTACCAGGGACTGGGGGAGGAGGAAATGGAGAGTTCATGTATAACAGGTATAGAGTTTCAGTTGGATGACGAAA
The DNA here is from genome assembly GCA_031878705.1 of Tapirus indicus. Lineage (NCBI taxonomy): Eukaryota > Metazoa > Chordata > Mammalia > Perissodactyla > Tapiridae > Tapirus > Tapirus indicus. Next base: position 13,115,131 of record CM062932.1, read on the forward strand.
AAGTTCTGGAGATGATGGTGGTGATGGTTGCACAACAATGTAAATGCACTTAATGCCACTGAACTGTACACTTGAAATGGTTAGAATGGTAAGTTTTATATTATGTATATTCTACCAAATTAAAAGTGTTAAATAAAAATAACAAGACAAGCAATTGTAAAATAATAATAATAATAAATAAGATGGACTGAGCTGATGCTAAAAGATCCCTTTCCATTAAAATACATATATACTGGGCAATATATTACCAAAAAAAAAGTAAACAGACAACCAAGCTCAAAATAAAGAATGGATAATACACAAGTGCCAGAAACAATGAGGGAACTGCAGTCCAGAGACAAAGGCAGAAGCTGACACGGAGACCCACGGAAGATTCAGGTGGAGAGAGCCCAGAGGCTGAAAACCATATTGTTCACTCCACAGACTTGGCCTCAGCTGGTGGAAGGTGAGGAGCTAAAGGGAGCCCTCTGTTTAGCAGGGATCCTTGAAGGGCTGCTCCACCCACAAAGGAACTTAAAAAAAGAAAAACTCCTTGGGGGAAGCAGCAAAGAAACCATTCACAGACAGTGAGAAGGAAAAAAGTCACACATGAGTAATTAAAACCCTAAGCCTGTACCACATATGGGTGTGGGGTCTAAATTTACACCACTCATGTAGAATGGAAACACTAAACTGTAAATTTAGCATATAAAATGTCCAAGATTAGTGAAACACTCAGGCCCAGCAGAAACACAAGATCAGTCTCGAAAAGGGCATTTTCACAACCTACGGCCCATAAGATTCCCACAGATGAGAAAAAGGGCAGGGAGCTACCAAGATGAGTTCACAATAAAAAATGAAGAAACAAAACCCATGAGGTGTAGTTAGCATGCGCACGCGCGCGCACACACACACACCAGAATTAGCACCCTGAGGAACTGGAGATAACAGAGCAGTCTGAAAGAGCCTCTGCAACATATGCCTTCAATGGCTAAGGAGATAAAAGATGAAATGTAAAACATAATTAAGGTTTAAGAGGAAGAAGGCCGGCTCCATCTGGAACTCGAAGAGCATGAAGAGTCTTCAGGACATCCAGGTAGAGGTGAGCAGGAGGGCACTGAAAATATGAGTCTGGAGCCCAGGAGAGAGGTCTCAGCTGGAGACAGACTTGGGGGTCATCACCGAGGGTAGCTGTGACTGGCCGGGTGTGACCCGTGAAAGGGGGTCTCTGGGGTGAGCCCCGAGTATAAGGGCAGGAAACTTGAAGGAGGCAGAGCTCTGTCTATACCACCAATTTTGACTGCAGCCTTTTCCAGGAAGTGTTTTCAGAACTTCTCCCCAGAATAGTCCCCCGAGCCTCTCTCCTCAGGCTCATAGTAACCGTGGCTAGGATTGTCTCTTCCCCTCTGCTGTGAGCTCCTACAAGGGTGACAATGCCAGCCTGCTCGTCTTTGTTTCCGTCACATCTACAGCAGGGTTGAGCCCCTGTCATGGCTCCATAAATGATGGTTGAAATGAATGAAATTAATGTGTGTGTTCTGTCGTGTTGTGGGAATTCACATTAGGAATCCACAGGGGAATGGGACTCAGAAGGAGCTGGAAACACAGCTGGTTTCCTCTTCCTCGCCCCCTCTTCTCTCTCTCCCTCCTGCTCCCCATTCCGTTCTGGGAGGAAACAGCTTCAGTTCCCAGACTCAGGCAAGCACTGCCCCTAATTCATCTTCCATGAGCGCCGTGAAGCATTTGTTAGAATTACTTGTGCAAGATCTTTCCCTCTTCTCTCCCTCTTCCAGAATTATAATTACCTGCTATCGAATGCACTTTACAAGCATTCGTTCATTTAAGCCTCACAACTTTTGTGCTAGCCCCACTCTGCAGGTGGAGAAACTGAGGCTCGGGGAGGTCACGTGACTTCCCCTGGCCACAGAGCCACAGAGGGGCAGGGCCAAGTTTCAAACCCAGACCTCTTGGACTCCAAAGCTGCAGTTTCAGCCTTCCCATCAGTCTCCCTCTGCTTCCTTCTCCCCTGCCCTCCCAGCTCACACTGCCTCCCCCTCACCCCCACCTTAGCTCATCCTGTGTCTGAGTCTCACGTTCTTTGGCAGACAAGTAGGGGTCGGGGTGGGAAGGGGATGACCAGATGGGTGGTAAGTATAAGTCTGGCCTTGTCTTTTCATGGCTACCAAGCCCTGGCCTGGCCAGGACCTGGAACCCATGACCCCTTTGGGGCCCCCTGCAGCGTTCCTGGGGTAAAGGAAAGAGCAGACTAAGGGCCATCTGCAAATGTGTGGCTGTGAAGACTGGGAAATTGCCTTTGGAATGGCTTTGGGGACCAGATTCAGAGCCCACCCTCCCTGTGAATGTGACAGCGGCCCAGCGGAGATTCCTTTAAGACTCTGGGTTTCTTGTACCTGACTCTGCAGGAGCCCAGAACTGTGCCTAGCCTCCAATTTGGTCCAGTTTGGGAGGTGAAACCCTGGACTGGGAATCAGGAGCCTAGGATCTAAGCATGATGCTGCCACAAACTTGGAGGGCCTTGAGCAAGACGTAGCTTCTCTGAGTCTTGGGTTCTCCATTGATAAAATGGAACATCCCAGGCCTGTCCATTTCTCAGGAATGGGCACTTCAGCCAGAGGAGGGCTCTGAACCAAGGAGGCAGAGATAGGGGGTGAGTAAAGGAGCAGATACTAGGGGCAAGATGGCCAGCACTAAAATGGTCATTCTCTTGGGCTAGGCCAGGACCATCTCACTGAACACCTCCTGATAGGATAGCCCTGCCTGTCAGCAACTCTGGCCCATCCATAACTGAGGAATGAGGGGGCCAAGAGAAGAAGGAAGAGGAGATGAGGAAGATGAGAAGTAGGAGGAGTGAAATATGGGGCACGGAGGAGGGATAGAAAAAACTGGCCTCAGGATAACAGGTAGAAGGTTAGTACCCTGGATCCCAGATAGGATTCTAGCCCCACTCCAGAATAACTTTAACCAAACGCAGTCCCTCTCTGAGCCTCAGTTTCCCCACATGTCATCTCAGATTTTATCGTTTTCTCAGGTACATCCTCCACTTGCCTTTCAAAGCCTGGCTCCAAAGGTTCATTGACAGGAATGCTTACTTGATACCCTCTCCTGTTTCTTTCTAGAAGTCCTGCCTCTCCCCTCCAGGCCCAACAACCCTCAGCTTAAGCCCGACCTCCTTACTTCTTGACTTACACTGTGTCACACATCACAGGGCAGAGGCCTCAGCTGAATCACCTTCGGTCCCTCCTACCAAGCACTTATACACAGTAGGTGCTCAACAAACATTCTGTTAGTGATGCAGAATGGTCAAATGGACAGATGGATGCCTAAAAGGATATGCCTGCTTTGTCTGCTGATTAAGCTCCACAAACAGCCTCCTGGATTAATCCCCAGCCACATACTCCTTCTTCAGCTCAGCCAAAGGAAGTTACAATCCCCACTGCTGCCCCTCTCCCCTGTCCCTTCTCAAAGGTGCCTCCTGTCACCACCCTACCTTAAGCAGCAGATCCCAACACCACAGGCCTGGCAGTGCAAGGTGGACTGTGCCACTTGCCCTTAATTACCCTGCTCCTGGGGCGGTTCTCCCATGGGCAAAGGAAGCTCTGCTGAAGGACCCTGGAGCTGTTCTGCCACAGAAAACCCTGCACAAGTCCCCATGAGGGTCCCTGCATGTCACAGAATTCAGGGACACAGACTCAGGGAGGGGAGGTACCCAGACAGATAGACAGCTCTTCACAGAAGACCCAAGTTCTAGTCCCAAATTGCCGGCACCTCAACTCACCCTGCAACACACGTATGTACACACCCCAGCCGTGAGAGAAGCAGAATCTCACCTGGACGCTCCTCCAGTTTCCCCATGGTCTCGATCTGTTCCACCAGGTCGTTTGAATTCCACTGGCTCATCCCGATGAGAATGGCATTCTTCCCTTCAGCCACCTCCTCTGTGGGAGGAAGCAGAGATGGGCATGAGCAGGCAGTGCTGTGCACAGCTGGCCCTAACAGGAGCTTATATCTGAGGGATATGAGTTGAGGTGGACTTCAACTATTGGAGGTGCCTGTAGTCACAGGCAGGAATGAGACATTCAGGAATTTTCATTACAAGAAGGCATTGTTGTTGTTCCCTGCTGGGCCTCCACATGTTACAGTGAAAGAAAGAGACAAAGGACACTCAGGAAAGAGGCTTAAAACCCATAGAAGACTTCATTCCTAGCACTAAGAACGATATTTCTTGAAAAGAAGTGTGTTTGGGAAGAAAAAGAAAAACTTTGCCACTTGATAGCAGTTTTTCTCTGGGTAAGTTACTTGACTTCTCTGAGCCTCAGATTTCCAATCAATAGAATGAGACTGGCAATGTCTAACTCACAGAGTAATGGGCGTAAAGGTCTGGGTGTATAGGGGGTGCCTATAGATGAGAGACATTATGGCTATTTCTTCACATCAGAAGTGAGTTGCCATCAGTATTTGAACAGACCAGGATGTGAGTGGGGCAGGAGCAGCTCTGGAGTAACTGGGAGAACAGAAGGCTCCTGGCTCTAAGCAAGCCCTGAGCTGTGTGGAACTCCTATCCCACATCTCAACCTTATGAACCTATTAATGCCTCCGTTCTCCCTCCACTCCCCTCCATAACCTTGTCTCTATTCTTGCCCTTTCCCCGTCTGAGCTTAGTGACTAATCTGGGAGGAATCGGTGGGGCCATAGTCCCTAACCACACTGAACACAAGCCCCTGGGTCCCACCCATCAACCACAAACATCTGGCACAGTCCCTCATCCCAGAAAGGGGCATTTCCTCAAGAACAAACCCACAGGAACACTCCCCCCCGCCACTTTGAAGAGATGGGCCTTCCTGGTGAAGAGCTTTGTGTCCTCCCTCGTAGAACAGACATCAAAGGGTGGTGAGGAGAATCCTCAAGCTCATGATAACCAAGAATAAAGGGATGAGACTCATTTCACTCCCAAAGAACTTCACAGAGCAGATGGAACCAATATGGTGGATCTGAAGCTTGGGGAGCTGTCCAAAGTCCTGAAGAACTCCAGTGCTCAGTAATCCAGACCCCATTTCTGTCTGAGGTCTGGATTATCTTATTATTATTATTCCTGCCTTATTTTATTTATTTATTTGATTTATTTAACAACACATCAAATCCTTGCTATGCACCGAGATTGTTATAAGTGCTTTACAAATATTAATTCACTTAATTCTTGTAACAATACTAAAAAGGTACAATTATTATTATCTCCATTTTATAGACAAGGAAACTGAAGCATGGAGTATTTCAGTAACTTGCCCAAGGTCACTGGCTAGAGCCAGGATTTAAACCCAGACACACTATTTCAAGAGTCCTTAAATCCTCCCATCCTGAGGGCCTGCCCTGGACATCCTGTATTGGCCGCCCAACACCCCAGCCAGGCACCACACACACCCTGACAATTTCCTGAGGTCGGTGTGCTCCATCTGGGCACTGGTGTACACTTCTAAGCAGCACTATGCTCTGGACAAAGCCCCGACCGGGTTCCAGTCCAGACTCTGCTACGGAGGAGCCTGTGCCTTTGCACACGTCCCTCACCATTCCTGCTTTCTTATCTCTTAAATGGAAATAACAACTCTGGTTCTACAGCTCTTTCTAGCAAGCTGTCATGAGGACAAATGCTACAGCAAATTTTAAAAAGCTACACAAGCCAAAATGCTGTAAACAAATATCAGGTAGTATTACTCTTGGGGAAGCAGAATCGTGAAGGGGTTAAGAGCTCAGTTCTGGTGTTAGATTGGTTCTTTTCAATCCCAGACACACCATCTCAGCTATCTGACCTTGGACAGTAACTTCAGCTTTGTGAGTCTCAGTTTCCTCATCTATACAATGACATCATAATAATGACCACGTCATAGGATTGCTGTGAGGATTAAATGAAGGTAAAGTGTTTGCAAGCACGACTAGCACACAGTAAGAGCACAATGTGGATCACAGCACATAGAGATGATGCTGCCACCACCACCACCAGAGCACGTGCTGTTATTTATGTGCTGACACTCGGTTCCGGTGATGCTGTTGTCTGCCCCTAGGACATTCTGTCCCAGCTCCAGAGTGGGGTGGTCAAGGTCAACCTGCAGCCCGTCATGAGTGCCTACATATCCTGGCTCAGTAACCCAAGCATGCAGGGGTGCACTTGGTCTTTCTAACATTCACTCTACAGTGAGTGGATTCCTGAGCACGTGCTGTGTGCAGTGTGAGACACGATCTCCATCCTGCAGGAATCCAGTTTTGTGGAAAACATAACAGTAAATATCTCTAACATGGCCAAATGAGCAAGCTGGGGCTTCTGGTCCAGTGCCAGGTATGCAGCAGGTGCTCAGCAGGTGCTTACACATCCTAACTCTTGTTTTCCTACAATGCATAAGCCCTATCCCGGGGGCGTATGTGAGGCTATCAGAACTCCGAGGGGCCTCCCAGGGCTCTGAGGTCTGAGCATGCCTACTTCTGCACAGCCCTCTGCCTCTCCCTCCTTTCCTAGTTCTGTGTAGGACCCTCCTCCATCTTTCCCTCTTGGTCTCTTGTCTGTCTTTCTAGTAAATGTATCTTCCTCTCAGATTCTCCCCGTGTTCCTCTCATGCTTGATGTCACCCTGATCTCGCCAGATTCCTTTCCACTGAGCTCTGTCCCCCTTGGTCCTGTATTTCTCTGTCTCTCAGGCTCTCGGTGCTCTCTGCCCCTCCGTCCCTCTCTCTGGGTGGGCCTCCCTCACACCCCCTTACTCTGCTCTTGCTCTCTCCTTATCCCAGTCTCTGTCTCTCTCCTCTCTCGGGGTGGAGATGTCTCTTTCTCAATCTCTCTCGCTCTCTAGGTTTCTCTTTCTCTCTTTTTCTTTCTCTTTCCTGCCCCTCAGGATCTCTCCATCCCTGAAGGTCTTTCTAGCTTTCTCCGGTCTTCTCTCTCTCCTTCTGGGTCACTGTCTCTCTTTCAGCTCTCTCTGGTTCTCTCTTGCATGTGTGTGTGTGTGGTTGTGTGTGTGTGTCCCTCTCTCCCATCCTCTCTGAGTCTCTCCCTCTGTTTTCTCGTATTTTCCCTGGCTTTTTTGCGCTCTCCGCCCCTCCACCCCATCCCTGTCTCTCTAGCTGCTCCCCACCCCCCACCTCTCAGACATGCTTTCTCCCCCTCTCTGGGCCTCTCCTCTGTCCCTGCTCTCAACACTCAGCCTTCAGATCTTCACTCTGGTGACAATGGGCTTGTCCCCTGAGTGGCAGCAAGAAAACACACACACACACACACACACACGGGGAAGCAGCAGCCCAGATGACTCCTTTTGAAGTCATTCAGACAAACCAAGGAGCCCATGGCTCAGCTGAGTCTCCGCTCTACTTCCCCTCATTGTAGAACGTGCCTCCCAACAGGGCCTCCAGAGGCCACAAAGGGCTCATTTGGATAAATGTCCTGGCTATTGATTTTGCTTTTAGACTTCTGGTGACTGTTCCCAGCATGTTAATTCCCATCCCTGATGACCTCTGGTGCAGACACAGTTTTGCCTCTGTTTCACCCCTACTGAGCCCCAGCCTTTGCCCAGACTAGGTGCCAGGCTGAGCCTCACCCACCGGCACTACAACCCTGGCCTTGACCTCACACTGATTTTAACCTTGACCAAAGCCTGGATACACCACGTTAAGCACAACCTCCGGTGCCATAAGGAAAGCCTTTCTTCCTGCCCCAGGGCCTTTGCTTCTGCTGGATCCACAGGACTTCAGAGCATGGAATCTCCTTTTCCCTTGCCAGGAAGGCTTCACCTCCAGCTCATGGAGCTGAGGGCTTGGTCACCTTCTGCAGTCAGCCAGTCCAATACCTCCATCACCGCTTGCATCAGGCCCATGACACCAATCTTTCCAAGTACCTAGAAATGCGTTGCTCTGGGGCCTCTGGGATACAAGATTGGTAACCTTCTCCTGGCACTGTTTAACACTTGCCTCCATCCCCCCACCTAAGGCCATCACCACCACTCTCTCTTCATTGCACAGGGACGGTCCCCACTCAGCCCATTCCCAGAAAACTTTGGGGCTGGTTGCATGGCATTTGTGTCTCCACTATCCCTCCCCCAATGAGAGGAAGGGCCAGGGGTCAATAACACATTGTGGTTTGCTTCCATAAGGGCTCCTTTGCCCAGCTTCCCAGTGACATCCTCCCACTACATCCATGAGACAAACAAGCCTACCCCTGCCGAGTTACAGAGGAGGGACCCGAGGCTCAGAGACTCGAGACTTGCCTGAGGTCAGACAGTGGCCAGTCAGCAGCCCAACCCTGATGAGAACCCGGGTCCTCTGACCCCAAACAACTTGCTGTTGTCCCCCTCCCACTTTGGGGTTGGAAACCCTCAGAGGCTGTGTGATCACAGCAAAAGCCCAGACAAGGAGGAGAAGACCTGGGATGTGCCCCTCATTCTCCATGAGATCCGCCCCCGCCTTAGAGCCTTTGTCTGTAAAACAGGATGAATTATCCCTATGCCACCTTCCTCTCCTGGTCGCTATGAGAAACCAAGGAGTTAGGGTGATGAGCAGGGTCTCTGCCAGACAGAGTCCAGCTCCTCAGTCCCAAGCCTCCTGCCAGGTAGGGAGGGGAGGATCCCTGGTGCTGGGCTAAGAGACCAGCAAGAGAACAGAGGAAACAGAAGACACAGGCAAAAGGCAGAAAGGCAGAAACTGCCAGCTTCCCACCCGGGAGAACTCCCCTCCCCCTGGCCAGGGAGGGAACCCCATGCTTTGCTCTCTGTCAAGCTCCCCAGGGCCAGATGTGCCCTGAAAACAAGCCCCAGCTCCACCCTCCCCACCCCATCCCCATTCTCAACCCCAGCCCTGCCAGCACTTCTCTCCCTGCAAGTGTGAAGTCCAGCACCCTCAATCTGCAGATGCAGAGCTGCACAACTGGTCCCCGGTCACAAAGCACCGCAGGGGCGGGGCTGGCCAAGAATGCAGGTCTCCTGCCTGTAGCTCAAGGCATTTCCCACCAACACTACCTTCCAGCAGTTAAGTTCGTGGTGAGAGCCTTTGTTTGTACCTAGATGCTTGGGGGCTTTTAAGAGTCCTCTAGCTGGACTATTTAGTGCATGTAAGTAGGAGGTTAAAGTCAAGGATGCACCTGATATTGTCTAAACAAAGACACACATTTGCTTTAGAAACAGGCCAACAGGTTGACGTATCCAACCACATCCCCAGTAAACTCCTCCGATGCCACAGTGGCCGTTCTAGCCTCAACCTGCATCCTTCTAGGAACGGCGACTCCAAAAGATGTTTCCATTTTCTCTCTAGAACTGAGCATTTCGCGGCCAGGAACTGTGTGAAGTCTGGGCTGTCCCTCCTTGGCCTCCTGAGCTCTTCTCACCCATAGTTTCTGGCCAGACCACCTGTCACCCAGCACTCTTCACCACCCACAGTGACAGCTCAGCCACTCAAGGCCTAGGCATGTTTCCATTCTGCCGGTCCATCCTGCACCAGAGGTTCTGAGTACCCAGGGCCACCCCCCAGTCTGGGCAGGAAAGCACATCCGGAGGCTACTGGGTCGGGTCTGCTGGGGCAGCGGGCCAACAGCACTAAGTGGGCACACCCTTGCTCACTCTTGCCACAACAGCTTTCCTACTCATTCTTTCAGTGAAAGCTTTGCACTGGCTATTCCCACTGTCCCGAACACTGTTCCCCAGATCCTCACATGGCTCATTTCCTGTTGCTCTCAGCTCAAGGCCACACCCTCTGGGGGCCTCCTACAGTCACTCACTCTACCACATTCCCTTATGCTGTATTGGGAGGGGTTCCTCCATTTTTTTAACAGCATTACTGAGGTATAATTGACAAGCAATAAACCACACATATTTAAATACAATTTGATAAGTTTTGACATATGTACACACCCATGAAACCTTCACCCCAATCAAGATAGTGAACTTGTACCCATCACCCCCAGGAGTTTTCTCCTGTCCCTTTCTCTCCCCTCTTCCCGTCCCCAGGCAACCACTGATCTGCTCCTGTCACCCTAGATGCGTTTGCATTTTCTAGAGTTTTGTATAAATGGAATCCTACAGTACACACTCTCTCAGTCTGACTCCTTTCACTCAGCACGATTATTTTGAGATTCATCCAAATTGTGGCGTGTGTCACTCGTTTGTTCCCTCTTCTTGCTGAGCAGTATTTCATTGCGTGAATGCGCCACAATTGGTCTATTCAGTTCGGGGTCATGATAAATAAAGCTCCTACGAACACCCATGGACACGTCTTTACATGCACATACGCTTTCTTCCCCTTGGGTAAACACCTAGCAGTGGAAGGGCTGGCTCAGGCGGTAGTTAACTATGATCAACATTTTAAGAAGCTGCAATCTATTTTCTAAAATGGTTGGACCATTGCACATTCCCACCAGCAGAGTTTGAAAGTTCCGATCCCTCCACATCCTGGTCAGCTGTTTTAAGCAGCCATTCTGATAGGCATGCAGTAGTGTGTCACTGTGGCTTGAGTTTGCATTTCCCTAATGACTAATGATGTTGAGCTTATTTTCATTTTCTGCCATTCATAGGTCTTCTTTGGTGACTGTCTGTTCATTTGTGTTATTTTATTTATGGTAATTATCAGTGTAACTTACTTGCTTGCATATTGTAAGCTCCAGGAGGGCTCGGACAGGGTCTATCTGCCCCTGGACCCCTGACACCTAGAACTGCGCCTGGCACCTGATGGGCAGACGCTCAATAAATACTTGAAAAAGTGAGTGAATGGGTCTAAATTGCAGCCCCTGCTCTGCCTGACTCTGTGTGACCCTGAACAAGCTTCCCAGTTCTCTGGCCTCAGTTTCCCAGCCTATAAAATGGGGCAGGAGTATTGAACTTAAAGACCTTGAGGGCCCCCAGCTCTGGCATGGTCTGGATTTGAGGCACATCCCCTCTTGGCCACTATGGGTTTTCCCTCACTCTGCACTTCAACCTTGGTGGACGGGGCTGTGGCTCCCCAGATAACCTTTGACTATATTGACAGGAGGGAGAGTGGGGCCTCTTCTGGGTCTGGGAGCCTGGACCCCATCACCCACCCTGCAGCATTCAGTCAGGGGCACCAGCCACCCTGAGGCCCCAGGCCTGCTGCCATGGCCCAAGGAGCTGGCATCCTGCCCAGGGGTTATGGACCCAGACAGCTCCATACTCCTACCTGACTGTCCCCCAATCCCTCCCATCCCTTACATACACAGTCGGAGCCCCCAGAGCCTAAGAGTCTCCCCTCTGCTACCAGACCATGAGCCACAGTGGTCTCTTGTCCCACCAGGTAAACCCTGGTGCAGGGCCAAAGGGCTGGAGCTTAAGGAAGAAAGGGAGGGAGGAAGGTCCCAATTTCGGTAATAAGTCAAAGAAAAAGGCCTGACCTAGACACTAAGCTGCTGGGTTCTTCCATCCCCACCTCGATGTGTGATCTTGGGAGGTCCCTTCCACACTCTGACCTCAGTTTCCCCATTAGTGCATCGAGGAGGAGGACGTGGCATTCCAGGGGCCTGTCCAGCACTGACACTCAGTCGTGTGGCTCCACCATGGCTAGAGTCAGAACTGCAGGGACAGCAGGATGCAGGGTCCTGCTCAGGTGGGGATAGAGCCACACCCCAGGTCAGGGTCTGGGCTCAGCCTGGGCTAGAGAACAGAGGGCAGGAAAGTAGCCATTCAAGCATGCCCAGAACCCTGGACACCCAGGGCCTGGCCCTGAATGCTGAGAGAGCTGGCTGGGTCAGGCCTGGACCAGCTCCTGGGAGCAGAGGAGATGGCTTCACCTCTTATTGCCTTGAGCCAAGGAAACACGCAAAGACCTTGTCAAGGGAGGCCACGTGGGACAGACAGGAGGTGGTGAGTTGGCAACTCAGAACAAAAGAGGGTTCCAGCAGCCTGTGGGTGGGTTCTGTGGGCTGGGATGTGCTCGGGGAGATGCTCTGGGAGAGGTGAGATGGGGGGAGAGCAGAGATGTGAGGTCAGGTAGGGAGTGCTGAGAGGTAGAAGATAGAGAGAGAGACGGGAGAGTCTGGGGTCCTGGGATAGTGGAGAGAAGGAAAGACAGAGGTGAGGAGAGGGGGACGGAGATGAGACCAGGGGAGAGAAGAGAAGGTGGGGCCAGCAATAAGAGAGGAGTGAGAGATGCGGCCAACGTGGGAAGTGCAGACAGAGCGGTGAGATCACAGGAGGGGAGGACAGAATGCTGAGGGAGGCAGTGGTCGGCAGGGAGGGGAGTGGGATGTATCTACAGCTGCTCAAAGGAACAGCAGCTGAGCAGGGCCCTGAGGGATGGAGACAAAGCTGACCCCCACCACCCGCAGATGACTCCCGCAGCAAGCCATCGTCATCATCTGGGAACGCAGAGCCCCGGTGAACTGCAAAAATATTTTAAATAAAAGTGTTTTAAGCATCAAAATATTGAAGCCGTTGTTGTCACACCGTGGGTTAGTTGCTATGGAGAAACTCAACCCCAGCAGTCACTCCAATCAGACGCCAATGGGAGAAGGAAATGAGCCCCAGATGGGCTGGTTTAGGGTTGGCATCAGGGAGGGGACTCTCTGCCCAGAGCCAGGACAGCATCCCCCTGCCCAGCCGTTCTTCCCTGAAAATCACCTTAACTGGGTATTCCCTATTTCTGGAGGCACAGATGGGATAAGGAAACTGAGGCCCAGAGAAGGTGAAAGTCTCGCCCAAGATCACAGAACAAGTCCCTGGAATGGCTGAGGCCACGGCCTGAGTGTCCCGTTCCAGGTCCAAATGTCTGCCCAGCACATAGTCTGTTCCTTTGTCAAGATCCCATTTGGCCAGGCATTCCAAAGCTGGCTCTGTCTCAGGAACAAGGCCACCCCCAAACACGGTGACCTCCCAGAGTGGGGCCACGCCAGCCAGGTAAGAGCTGGGATCCTCCTAGGCTGGGGAGGAGGCCACTGGTGCTGCTCACACCACACAGCCCAGGTGATCATGGCCATGAGGGTCCTCTCTCCTGAATTCCAGGCAGACCCCAGCTCCCACTGGTCCCCACACCTGCCCTGCATGTTCTCACCTCTGAGCCTTTGCTCGGGCTGATCTCTCTGCCTGACATACCCACCCCATCTGGTGTCCTCTCCTCCAGTTCTTATAATGCTTCTAGTTCTTCCATCCCCACTTAAATAGCACCCCTTGCTATGTCCTGCGTGCTGGCCATGCACCCAGCACTGGGACTGGGACACTGAGCTGATGTCCTGCCCCCCATCAACTCTTACCTGAATGTCTGCAATAGCCTTTCTAACTGGTCCCCACCTCCGCTCCGGCTGCCCTCCCATCCATGGGCTGATCAGATAAGTCACATACTGGGTCACGGGCAGCCTCATCTCTCCTCCCCGCTTGCTGACTACCTCCCCGCCCCACGGGCCTCCTTCGGCTCCTGGAACACTCTCATCTTTCCTGCTTCAGCGCCACCATACCTGCTGTCTCCTCTGTCTGGAAGGCTCTTTCTCCCACTCTTCACCTAGCCAACTCCTACCCTCAGTGCTGCAGAGAGGAGGTAACAACCTCCCCACCCTCAGTGAGGAGCCCCCGTCATCACCCTTTCTATTAACACCTGGCAGTTTTCACGCTGTGGCATTATTCTCCACTTGTGATTGTATTTCCTTTTGTGTAATTGTTTGATCTTTGCCCCTCCCACTCGACTACAAGGCTGATGAGGGCAGTGACCATGTTGTTGGTTCACTGCAGGATCCGGGGCACCTGGCACAGCTCCTGAAATATATCAGGGACTCAGCAAATGTCTCAAGGAGTGAATGAATGAATGCTGAGCCCAGCCCTTGGGAAACTCACAGACTGGGTAAGTATGGAGTGTGGAACTGCAGTGTCTGAGTCGGGGGAACACTAACCCCCAACAGGGATCCCCTTCTTGGGGCTTCTACGAAGATCACTCAGCCAGTGATGGGAGGATGGCGTTCACTCACCTCTAGCATCAAAGAATTCATCATCCGAGCTCTCCACTGAGTCGCTGAGGGCATTTCGAAGGTGCCAGGTGGCACCGCCGCCCGGGGGAGGGCCACCTGCCAAAGGGAACACATTCGTTAGACAAGCCTGAGACCAGTCCGGGCATGTGGGAGGTAAACCCAGACCGCCCGGGGCCAAGGGTCAGTCAGCGTGCTGCATGTCTGCCCTCTCCCTTCGAGGCCTCGGCAACTCACAGGGCCCTCCCACTACTACGCTTTCATGTAAGCCCCAAATGCCGCTGTGAGATAGGTCAGCAGGGCAGGAACGAGTGTGCCCATTTCATGTGCACTAAAACTGAGACTGGAGGAAGTTAAGAGTCGTTACCAAGGTAACACGGCGCATCAGTCAGCACAGGGTGTTTTGCCCGGTTAACAAAGGATCTCAGCTGCTTAAAACAGCCATGGTTCGCCTCTCACTCACACACAGGTCGGAGGAGGCTCTGTTCATGGTGGTCACTCAAAGGCGCCACCACCTCATGAGGCCACCATCTCCAAGTGAGACTTCAAGGTCTGCCGAAGCAGGAGAGAAGAGCTCAGAAAGTCACGCCCGGTCATAAACGCTTCTTCCCACAAGAGACACATTTCTGCGCACAACTCATTGGCCAAAGCAAGTGACATGGCCACGCCCACTTCTAGAGGATGGGGGAAGGAAGAAGCAGACGTCCTGACGAGCACCAATGATGTCCGCTACACACACGGCGCGCAGCCCGGCCGGGACCGCAGCCTCCAGGAGAGAAAAAAGGCCCTAACTAAGGAAGGGGGAGCTTGAGCTCTGCCCCATCTCTCCACTGGCAGCCTGCGTCCCTTTCCATACCACAGCCTCAGTTTCCTCATCTATAAAATATCAAGAACAATCAATCCTGAGCTCGAAGGATCAGAAATAACACATGCTCAGCACCTGTATCTCAGGAGGCTCAGCTACAGCGAGTGCTATTATTATTAATATCTACAGAGGCCAGGACGGGGGGTTCTCGGAGCAGGCAGGAGCAAGGACACACAGAGAACCTGCCCTAATCTACCTCCTGCCCGGGGACCAGGGGGAGGGAGGCCAGAGTCACAGCTGGGGCCAGGAACCTCTCTCCCGGCCCCGCTTCTCTGAGCTCCCTCTACTAGGCCCTTTGGGACTCACACGGAACCAGCTGGTGCCCAGCACATCCATGAACTCCCCTGTATGCTCCCTGGACACACGAAATACTGGGGATTGCAGACGGATTAAAATCTAATTGTAAAAATTAAAACCATAGACATGTTAGAAGAAAATTGACCTGGTAATTTTCCTGAGGAAATAATCAGAGAAGGACACAAAGATGGAAGTGTACGCTTGATCATCCCAGTGTTCTGGTAATACCAAAAGACTGGACGAAAGCCCAGTGTCCACCCACAGGGACTGGACGTCTATTCAAATACAGCCATAAAGGGAATTCTTCGCAACTGTCAGAAAAATGAAGTCGCTCCTTATGTGTTGACGTGGAAAGATGCCCATGGAGTACGGTTAGGAGAAAACAATGTAGGGAGGTCCCAGAACGGTTTCTCTTGACCCCATTTTTGAAAAAGATACTTAAATCTGCATCCTGTGGAAACATGCAGCATGTTAGTTAGGAGTTCAGACTCCGAGGCTGAAGAAACCTGGATTCAAGCTCAGGCCTCGCCTCTTAGAAGCTGTGGGGTATCAGGCGAGTCCTTCCCCTCTCCCTGCCTCAGTTTCCCCAGCTGTAAAGAGAGGATAGCTCATACCTGCCTCATGAGCTTGCTGTAAAGATTCAATAAAACGCATTCAAGTGCTGTGGCACAGGGCTCAGCATACAGCAAGTACATAAATATACTTACAGGTGCATTAAAATGTCTGGAAGGACATGCACCAAGATGTCAATAGAGATTATCTCTACAGAGCAGAATTTGATAGAAGAGGCAGGGGAAACTCAGTTTTTACACCGCACAGGTAATTTCATGTGATTATTAATTTTATAAATTCATCTTATTTTATTAGTTTTAAGATGTACATTTTTTTCACACTTTAACACCTTTAAAATTGGGGTGCGTCTTACACGATGGCATGTCACAATTTAACTGGCATTGTTTATTCTTTCTTAGGGTATCTCAAATAATGGTGCATCTTATAATTGACTACATCTTAGATTCAACTGAAAACAGTAAAACTACCATACATACAGAGTACGTCTTTCCTGGGGCTTTGGCCCTGGCCACCAGGAACACATGTCCTGTCTCCAGAGAGACCTGGGTTCCTGTATCAGCAGTGCCCCTGCCCCTTCTAGAGAAATCTGATGGAAACTGTCCTTTGAAACTGTTCAGCTCTGACTGATGTTTGAGGAGCCCGTCCGGCACACAGCAGACATCAATAAACAAGTGGGGGTGAGGGGGCCAGCCCAATGGCACAGTGGTTAAGTTTGCATGCTCTGCTTTGGTGGCCCAGGGTTCACGGGTTTGGATCCCAGGCACAGACCTACACGGCACTCATCAAGCCATGCTGAGACGGCATCTCATATACAAAATAGAGGAGGATTGGCAACAGATGTTAGCTCAGGGCCAATCTTCCTCAACAACAACAAAAAAAAGTGGAGGTGGGCACTCCCCGCAGTCATGGCTAGAGTGCACATTATGGTGCAGTCCTTGGAGAACTTGCTGCAGCCTCAGCTCACCACGCCCTGTCACCCTGCAGGATGCTGGCACTGTTCCCTGCCCTGAGCCCACATCCCAGAACATAAACTGTTCCTGAAGGGAGAAGCCAGCCCAGGTCAGCCCAGGGACACAGCCCTCCTGCCCGTCCCTCTTGCCCCACCCCCCGCAAACTCCCAAACACACACACAGCTTGAGCTCTGTGGCTTAGAGCCAGGCGAGAAGCACGTACTGAGGCACAGAGAAGGCAGAAGCCACAGGGAACACTCACTCAGAGTCACCTCTGGGTGCAGAGCTGAGTCTGCCTCATACTCCCCGTGGGAACCCTCTAAGCTTTTGATTCTCACCCACCAGTGTGGACAGCATGACAGGCTGGTCAGCAGTTTCCTGCCCACAGCCCTGGATTTACTGCTAGCACCCTGGAAGTTCCAGCTAGCACAATAAGACAAGAAAAAGGAATAAAAGACATCCATATTGGAAAGGAAAAAATAAAATGACCTTTATTCTCAGATGGCATGATTGCCTATATAGAAAACACATCCTCTACAAAATCTACAAAAAAAAAAAAACCAAACCTACTGGAACTAATAATTGAGTATAGTAAAATCACAGGATACAAGATCAATATACAAAAGTCAACTGCACTCCTATATATTGGCAATGAAAAACTGGAATCTGAAATTTAAAAAGTAATACAGTTTACAGTAGCACCCAAAAAAGTTAAAATAAAAATAGAATAAAAAGAAGCACTTAGGTATAAATCAAGTATATGTGGAGATTTCTGTGATTCAAAAAATACAATCACTTAAAACTCTTTCTGAATTTACATTAATTTTATGTTTTTTCAATCAACAGACACTAAAGGTATAAAAAGTACCATACATACTATATTACTACACAAATATCCCTTGCTGTCCAAATCTATTCCATTCCTAAGAAGCAAGAATTTGGAGAGTCGGGGCAGCCATAGGCACTCATCTATTTGGATGAGGAGCAGCAAGTACAGTAGCAAAGGGATCATCTGAAGATTTTTCTGAGTCGACCTGATTCCTGAGTTTGAATAGCGAGGGTTCAGTGACAAGGCGGCCCTCATCTCTGTACAGGACACACTCCACCCAAGAACAGAGGCAACAACATTTCTGCCAACCTCCCCCTCACAAATAGCATTTGCTAGAGCCTGAGGGGAGGAGGAAAGTTCTAGAATCTGTCTCTCACTCACCACCCCCACTGTTTCCATCCCTTCAGGCCACCATCATCCTAGGTCACTGATACATTGATGACACGTGTGACGGGCTGGCCTTCCTGGGAGTCCCGGCGGGGAGAGCTGGGCACAGGGAAGGTCTGGGAAGCCAGTGCAGCTCTATCTGAGGGACGTGTTCTCCCAGTTAGGGGGGATGGAGAGGGAGGGGACTTTGGGGTGTCAAAGGGAGCTGCCCATCCCGCTGAGGACTCCGAGGCGAATGAGAGAAACAGGGTGGGGCCCTCACAAAGCTTACATTCTGCAGGGGGACAGGGGAGGCAGACCTGGAACAAGTAAACCACAAAGATAATTTCAGCAGAAGAAAGTGCTATGAAAAAAGAAAACCTCTCCCTTCCTACCTCCACCGCGTCTTCCTTCCTCGTACAGTGTAACTGTAGCCTAAAGAATAGACAGGCAAGAACGTGTAGGTCTGTACATCCACCGGGGGACGATGACGAGGGCGATCAGCTCCAATCATCAAAGGAACTTTGTCATTTACTCAAGTCATAAACACTGAACTAACACTGTGCCTCTCCTTTCAGATGAACCTTTCACCTGATTGTTGACTCTCCTTTGTGGTCAAAATCTATATTTGAATTTCTTTTCAAAGGTGTATTTTATCTTGTTTACTGTTATCCTCTTTGTTTTCAAAATAGATGCTTGTGCTGGTTTTTAAATATATACTCTAAGTTTGTTTAATTGTGCTACAAGTCCCTTCCCCCTCTCAGGCAGTGCTGCCCAGAACAACCTCTGGAAAGGTGGGTGCATGGGGGGATCACGGTTATTATTCACCTTTGTATAAAAAAGAACCCATAAAAACAGATAATGTTCAGAAGCAGCCATCACCTGGCTTCTGGGTGGGAGATGCTCCCTTCATCTCTTTCTTCAGCATGCAGATTTTTTAGCAAATGGCAAAGGTCATATTTTGAAAAAGGAAAACAGTGGTGGACAGAATATCTTGGGAGGGGCGTGAGGGGAAGACCTTTCTGGAAAGGTGTCAGGTGAGTGGAGGCTTGAATGATGATAAAGAGTCAGACATGCTAAGCATGAGTATGTACGTGTGTATATGCACGCAAGCTCCTGCACACACACGTGTGGCGCAGACAGGGAGAGTGCGTGGATGAGAGCCTTCCTGGATGAAGGAGCTACAGGGGCAAAGCAGGTAGGGTGTGTCCTGTCATGGATGGGAGCTCCGAACAGGTGGGTTTTAAGGTCCCAACCCTGACTCAGAGTCTATCACTCGCACACTTGAGGAAGAGGGGCACACAGCTGCCCAAGAGGCTCAGGGAGTCTCCTGAGGGGCAGGGCGGGGGGCACAGGTCAGGTGTGCACAAGACCACACATGGACTTGAGAGTCAGAGAAGGTGGGACCACAATCCCAGAGCAGTGATGGCAGAGGCCCAGGAGCACAGCCGCCTTGAGGTGGGTCCCAGCCCCACACCTCTGCATTTTCTGTGTCCAGTACACGGTCCTGGGCAGGAGAGGGCTAAAAAGTGTTTGGCAAACAAGCAAATGAATAAAAATGGTCTGCTGAGTAAGTACAGTGTGCCAGACACTCTGCTAGCTGCCTCGCAGGTGCTATCTAAGGGAATCCTAACCAAGCCCTGTGGAGTGGGTATCATGAATCCCCATCTTACAGCTAAGGAAATAAAGGCTCAGAGATGTGAAGTTGTTTGCTCGGGGTCGGTCATAAAGCAAATAAAAGATGGAGGCAGGATTTGAACCCAGATCCATCTGACTCCAGGGTTTGTGTGCAGGACCACCAAGCTGGCTGCTCTGCATCAGAGCTCAGGACAGGGGTCCCAAGCCTCTCCTGTCTCCATCACCTGCTCTCTTGGCCAATAACAATCCTCCCACCTGCTGCTGGCTAGCTGGACAAGGGCCCAGAGGCCTGCCCCAGCTGCTCTTGGGGGCCCTAGCCCTGGGGGCAGCTGTCCCAGTTCTAGAACCATCTGCCCACCAAGTCTGCAAATTAGTGTCTGGGTATCCTTGTGTCTGTGTGAAAATCTAAATGTGTGTCTCCATTCCTCAGAGTGTGTGAGCCTCCCCAGCCAGCCACTCTCCCTTCCTAAGCCCATCCTTAAGGCACACACAGGCACGCAGGCTCCCATATATTCTCTCTCTCTCTCTCTCTCTGTCACACACACACACACACACACACACACACACACGCAGACATCAGCTCTCAGCCATGGGTGAAAATTTAGCAGAAAGGTTAGAGCGTGACCTTTGGAGCAACACAAACCTGGGTTCAGTGTTACCACTTACCATGACCTGAGGCAAGTTAACCTCTCTGATCCTCACTTTTCTCATCTGTAAAGTGTATCATAATTATTACCTCACTGTTAGGAGATTTAACTGAGACTATCCACTAACATGTCCAGCACTGCCTGGCCCCTGGGACATGGTGGCCCTCATCAGCTGCAGGATCAAGGTTTAGTAGGGCTCCGGCAGCCACCTGCACCCAGGGTGGCTTCCTGGCAGCTTCCAGGGGCCTTCCCCAAGGCTGCAGAGTTCCTTCTGTGTCTTCCAAGGCCCAGTCTATATCCTCCAGAAGACTCTCCTTCTGTCCCACCTTCACTACCACACTTATTTAAAACTCTAAATGAGGATGAAAGGGAAAGGGGGATACCCCACCCCTTCCCCAGCAATCCAGAGAGAAACAAATGATCCTTCACACCCCATGGTGCCCTGATCTCCCAGCAGAGCTCCGAGCTGGGCCCTGTGGTGGGAGCGGCTGCCAAGAGCCATCCCCACTCTCTGTCCTGGCCCATCTACCCACTGCCTTCAGGTCCAGTGTGGCCTCCTGGACCTTGTCACAGGCCTGGGTCTCCCCAGCATGGTCACAGCCAGAGGTCCAGACTCAGATCACTGACTGCAGTTACATGCCTTCCCCACCTTGGCCCTGGCTCCCAGGGACACAGGAAGAGGCAGATGGACAGGAGCCTGCTGTGGGTGCTCTGCTCTATACCAGGGACCCCCAGCCTGAGGGCAAGAGCCCCACCAGAAGGCAGACAGGTCCCCGCTCTCAGGAGCCCAGTCTGAGGCAAAAGACACTCACAGTGAGGAAAGCCCTGGCCCAGTAAAGTGAGGGATGCAGGGATTGGCTGACGCTTCTGGGCCAGACCTTGGGCCAGGTGGTGCCCAGGAGGAATAAGCTGAGGACAGAGCTGAACCGGAGCAGTCCCTGCCCCTGGGGTGCCAGCCTCGGGGCCCAGCCCTGCACTGCCCCTGCACAGAGCACAGGACAAACGAGGAGTGGGCAGCCTGGGCCCAGGCTAAATGCTACACACACCGTGTCCCACAGGTGTGGATGGCACCTCCCCAAGGCAGGGACCCTGCAGGCTGCCAGGGCCCGGAGGCCTTCCTGGGGTAGGGGGTGAGAGCTGAGCCTTAAAGGAAGGGTGGGCAGGGTTGGCCAGGCTGGGGCAGAGTGGGAAGGAGGAGAGAAAACAGGTAAAGCAATCGGGCATCTTCCAGGAGAAGCTGGGTCTAGAACATTCTCCTCAAGAGTAAGAAGTCTGGCTCCTCAGAGCAAGGGAGGGGACATGGGTGTCTGCTGTGTTCAAGGAACACTGCCAATCCCCAGACCTCCAGGGAGCCACAAGCGCCTCTGAGCAGGCCAAGGTGGGGTGCCCGGCACTGGGCCTGCCCCCCTACCCCGGGGCTGTGGCCACAGCTTCTGTGCCCAGCCCTGCCCGAGACTGTGTCTGAAACCACGGCCTGGCCTGCCTCCTGGATTCAAGCAATCTGTGCCTCCGAGGAGGAGAGGGGCCGAGAGGAGAAAAGAGCTTGGCTGCTCGGCTGTGGGCTCATTCCAGCGTGTCCCTCATCTCCTCTCTCTCTGTCTGTCTCACACTCACACACACGGGCAGGAGAATGGCGGGTTCTACAAGCACAGCATCTAGTCTAACTCCCAACAATCAATGCTGCGGAAATAATCAGGCCATTGGACTCCCTATGGGCAGTGGGAGCCCCATGGAAACGTAGAGCCCGGAGCCCGTATGTGGCTCACACAGCCACACACACAACCTTACACCAATTCGGCCTCACACACACACACACAGCCACATACACATAGCCTCACACACACATCTAGAATCACACTTCACTGCTCCTCAGTTCTGGCCTGGGGTCCCAGGGGTCTGCGTGCAGGACGTAGAGTATGACACGCGTGGAGTCTGGGTGAGGCCCCCACGGGCAGGTAGGTGGCTCTGAAGGCCCACCCTCCCTCTGCCCCCTCCTCCCAGAAGCCTGGCCTCCCTATTCTCTCATGGGAACCACTGTCCCTGTCCCACTCCCACTGGGGGCCGGTTCCCACCCCCGCTCTGCCACTTGTCAATTGGTGATTTGAGTGAATGTCACCATGCCACTCTGTGCCTCAGTTTCCCCCTTTATAAACTGGGGGCAGTCATTGTACTCACATAGGGTTGCTCTGAGGATTAAATGAATGAATATTTGAAAAAGGTTTAGCATAGTGTCTGGCACTCGGTCCTATCAAAGGGTTTGTTACATGAAATAAATAAGTCATGATTATCCACGGGCTTCTCTTTGGTCCTTTCACAGATGGAAGATCTCAAGGGTGGGGCCCTCTCCTTCTCCTCAGGCCCAGGAATAGGAACCCAGAAGGCAGAACAGGAACTGCCACCCAAAGGCCAGGATCCATGCTCTCTCTCAGCCTCTCCACCCACCAGTCTGGGCTCCAGTAACACGGTGCCACCGAAGTCCCCCATTCCACATTCTTTCCCTCCAAGCCTTCGCTCCTGCAGGTCCTAATGCTGGAAATGCCCTCCATTCCCGCCCCACCCCCAATCCCCAGGCATGCTTTAAGATCGCTGAGTGAAATTTATATAATGTTATAAACCAGTGCTACCAATAAAAAAAAAAGAATCAGCTGAGGCTGAAATTAGCTGAAAGCTGCCCTTGACCCTCCGTTGTGCTCCCAGAACATCCTTTGCCTGTGTCCAATGGAGCACCTATCAGCAGACTGGGTCCTGGTCTGCCTACCCCACAGGGCTGTGGGCCCCCCAGGCAGACACCCGGTAGGAATCCTCTCCAGGCCCATAGCCTCTCCCAGCCCAGGGCTGGGCACAGAGAAAGCTCTTGTCTTGCTCTGCACGGCCCAGAACAGGGTAGATCTCAGGAGGGCCCCATCTCAGGGAACTGTCCCAGAGGGCATGTCCTCAAGTCCCCTCTCTGGGTCAGGATGTGTCTGGGGACCAGACCAATCCAGGGCCAACCAGCCCATGCTCTGCCTTCAAGGGGCTGTGGGGCCACATGGGGAGAGATGAGAGGCCACGAGAAGCTGCTTCCAGAAAAAGGCATTATTGAAGGAAACCAGTGCTGGTTGGGGGTTGGTTGCTATAGAAACGTGTCCTAACTATCTCCCAAACTGCTGTATGCGCCACTGATGAGCTTGTGTGCTGGGCTGCTTTGGGGGACACGCCAGAAGGGCCTGTCCTCTGGGGTTTCCAGTACCTGGAGCCCGGATCCTGGAGGACCCAGAAGGAATCCAGCTTCCAGGGCAACCAGGCAGCTCCATCAGCCCAGGGGTGGACTCAAGGATTGAGGCTGAGACCCCAGGCTGCAGAATCATCCTGAGACTCGCCACAGCCCATCCCTGACTTCAACCACAGCCTGAACCTTGAACTGGCCACAGATCAAGTCACGACCCTGGCCACAGACCAGGCCACCACCACGATCTCAAACTGAGCCATGAAGCTGACCACAGACCAAGCCTTGACCCAGTCACAGACCCAGCCACAAATTCAGCAACGCACCAAGCGATGACTCTAGCCACCGACTGTGGCCTGACCCCGGCCATGAACAGCACCAGGCACAATTAAGAGGCTGTGTCATATAACTCAAGGATATTTGCACACCAGCACTAAATTCTGTGCAGCCTTTTACACCACTGCCCGGGACTTGCATGGCCTCCACCACCGTCTTCACAGCAGCCCAGTGAAGTCAGTCAAGAAGGGCTATGACCCCTGTTTGCGGACGAGCAAGTAAAGCTCAGAGGAGGAAGCTGACCTGCCTACTGTCACCCTCCCTGTTCCCGGGGTGGGCTGGGGTGGGATTAGAATCCCAGTCTCCTAGCAGGACACAGTTGGCCAAACCAGTTGCTTTGGAAAAGATGTGCTTTTTGAAGACCTGCTGGTATCTCATAAATATGCCATTTAAATACCCATTAATTACCTTATTTAGGAGATAATTAGTGATTAATAGCTTTGGCTATCTATTGTACTATCATTTGCTCTGCCAACTCGGCTCCCAACAGTTCTGAGTTATTTGGAACAGTTCTCCCAAACCCCAGATGTCCCCCTCTGTCCCGCCAGACTCTTGCTCCATAAGGAAGAAGCTCTCTCCTCCCTCTAAAGGGAGCTCCCACAGCACGTGCCACCACCCCACTGATGTCTCTGCCATCTCCAGGCCCCTCAGGACGGGGGGAAAGGGGGGAGCCCAGAAGACGGGACAGAGGGGCCCCTCAGCAGCCACAGGAAGGTACTCCTTCCAATCATCCCAGGACCCCCTGTGGGGAGCAGGCAACAGAAGCTCAGGACGCAGGCTCCCAACCAGAGCCTGTGGAGGCCAAGTTGGGGTCACAGACTCCATGGAGGATGCTGAAAACTCTTTCCCAGACTCCCACCCAAATGAGCTGGCCAGCTTTTTGGTAAGACCACCACAGGCTACCATCAGCCTGAAGCTAGCAGCAGCAAGGGAGCAGCCCCCTGCCAGCAAGGGCCAAGGTGACGCCACGTGGGCCACTCGTACCACCCGCCACTCAGGTTGCTATTGAACAAGGCTGGGGCCCAAGGTTGCCTCTGCCCCCAGGCTTTCCGTTTGGTGGCAAATCACAGCGCTGGGGAACTGCCCGCCGGGACCCTGCAGGCGGGGCTGCATAATACTCTCATTACACTGTACCAGAAGGGAACAAAGAGGCAGCCAGGGATAAACCCCCCCCACTGGGCAGTAATGGGAAGGCTGAAAATAGCTCTTTTTACCACAAGGGATGATTCCAGAGTTGCTCAGCTGGGACCAGCTTCCCGGGGGATGGGATGTGGGGGCAAGGGGAGGAGAAGGAAGCCACGGGGGCTACAGCAGGGCCAAAGGGCAGTGATCTGGACCACTCTGGAGCAGTCCAGATAAGGTCAGAGGTGTATGAGTGATGGGCAGCCAGGGTCGCTCCAGACCTCCGGAAGACAGGCTCCTAGAACAGCTGCAGCCCCCGGAGCTCACGGTCCTGGATCTTGCACACCCAGGTCTCTCCCTGAGGAGGCCAGGAGCGCAGGACGTGACGCGCTCCGCAAATACCGAGAGCCGAGCAAACACCGCATCAGCGGCAGAGGGCTCAGGAGAGGCCTCTCAGATCCACGAGAGCTCAACGCCCCTCCCAGGCAGAGCCCGACGCATTTCTATTTTTGCTTTCAACCCTTGTTTGGCATCCTCGGCTAACAGACGGCTACTTCCCCTCCCTCCAGAATAATGGGTCATCTGGGAAGGGGAGCACCTTCTCGCTGGCCTCCCCTGCCCCAGGTCTGCAAATAAACAGGCTGACCCTCGCAAAGGAAGCCGAGGGTCCAGACACTCCCGGGCACCTTCCCTCCGAGGTCTCCTGCTCGCCAGCCCTGGAGAACCTCACCAAGACTCCTGGAGGGAAGAGCTCAACACCTGAGAACTCTGGTTTCCAGAGACAGATGCAACGGCACCTGTCCCCTGGCACCTGTCCCCTGGCACCTGTCCCCTGCCAGCCCTGGCCACATGTGCTGACCTCTCTCCCCAAAGCCACAAAGCCTTCCCCCTGGGGACCCGAATTCACCCCACGGACAGGCCCAAACCCCTACATGTCTCCCCCAGCCTCAGACTGAGCCCTGGTGGGGCCACACCGGCTCTCAGCCTGGCCCCAGCCTGAGCCGTGGCTCCATCCACAAATGACCCTCACCAATGCAGCTCTGGGGAGAGCCTGCAGGATGCAGGGCGGGGGCCCAATGAGGGACCCAGATCCCAACACAGAGCCACGGACAGGCAGAAGGCTCCCCCCACTCCACCCCCATCCACCCTCCCCACACACGGACCCCCATGGGGGCTGGTGGCCACACAGCTGTGCAGGCCTCCGCAGGCAGACGTGGGGCCCTGGAGGTGGCATTTACCTCCGGAGTGACTCACTAAGGCACCCATTCCTTTGTGAAAGGGGGTGCAATTTAGCATTTTCTTTCTCTTTGGAAAACAAGAATTTTTAAAAGAGAGAGTGTAGAGAGATTTAAGGGAGTGGGTGGGGAGCTCAGATCTCATTTGATTTCCAAACTCATTTGTTATGCATTCTCTTCTCCCCCTCCCACCCCCAGCCCTTCCCCTGGGGGCCCTGGCCACCCCCCTCCACGTGGCTCCTGGCTGCAGATGTGGGGATGGGCTGGTGCCCGGGACCTCCAGTCCTCAGCTCCCCATTTGTTCCCCCATCCCCACCACCCTTCTGGGAGGGTCTGTGAGGTAGGAGATGGGAGGACGTAAGGCCCTCAGTAAAGCCAACGGGGAGGTAGGCAGAGAAAGAAGACAGAACAGTGTTAGAGCTGGAGCAACTTAAAGCTTGTCCTGACTCCCAGCTCTTCCCTTCCCTTCCCCTTTTACAGATGAGGAAACTGAGACCCAGAGGGGCAGTTCAAGGTCAACCAATGACAGAGCCAGGTCTCTTTTTTGTTACACAATTTAATCCCTAGGAATGCCGAATCCAAGAGCAGAAGAGACCTAAGTTTTGATTCCAGCTCTGCCTCCAACTTCACGTGTGATTCTAGAACAAGACACTTAACCTCTCTGGGCCTCGGTTTTATCATCCTTAAGGCGGGAATAACCTCGGCCCTACCCCCAAAGAGATGCTGTGGAGCCATTGGATAGAGAAGCAGGTTGAAGACTGCTACAAAACAATGAGCCAGATTGTTCCCAGGATGCTAACCCCTGACCCTGTCCCTCTCTCGCCCAAGCCTGGAATCCCAGAGAATTCCTGGGAGGCAGCCAGGTCGTCCCCAGTCCTCAAAGCCTCACTCTCTGGGAGTTCACACCTCTGTCCTTAAAGACACCAGACCTCAGAGAAGAACGCTTTGCCTTTCTGGCTGCAGTGGCCACCCTGCATAATTAACAGGTAGGACTGGAAGACCTCCAAGCCTCTTCCAGCCATGAACTATCACAATAGACTAAGTGGACACAAGAAAACGTCACACCTTCCGCGAATCCGACGCAGACAGGGCCCCAGCAAGGAGGATCTGGCCATGTCCTCACACTCTCTGTCCCGCCTGGACTCCCAAACACCAGCCAGCTTCACAGGAGCCTCCAGCTGGGACGGAGTGGGGATTACAGCCCAGGGTCACATGCTTGAGGTGGAACTTCTGTTTGAGCTGCACTGTCTTTGACTCATGCAACCACACCACAGCCAGGGCTAAGAGGCAGCAAAGGCCTCAAGCTGGGGCCTGCCGGGGCCTGCCAGGTCTGCTGTGACAGGTAACTCAGCAGACAAACAAGAGACCCGCCCAGTTCCAGCACTTCCCCGACTGCAGGGAAGTCCACGAAGACTTCCTGGAGGCAGAGTTTTAGGAAGGCCTTGAATCAGGACATTGGCATCTGATTTGACCCTAGCCTTCCTCCTGGGCACCTGAGAAAGCGCATCTGCAATCTCCTTGCAGACTGCGATACCCTTTCCAAGATACACAGCAAAGCAATCCTGGTACCCTAAGCCTAGGAGCTTCTCAGAGTCGCGCCTCGAACCCTCTGGCACCTCCCCAAAGTCCTGAGAATCCCAGTGCTGGTCCCTTTCCCAGCCTTCCAACATTCCCTCCTCTCAGAGATCCGGCCACTGGTCCCTGACCCTGGGGGCCCAGGAGAAGGTCTGGCTTTGGGATGGTGAGCAGACACCTGACTCAGCAGAGCAAGGTCCAAAGCGAGACTCTGGAAATGCAGGTTCTAGGCCCAGCTCTGCCACCAGCTTTTCCTGTGGCCTTGGGCAAATACCTATCAGTCCCCAGGCCTCAGTGTCATCTTATTGACCAGGGCCTTGAAGGTGAGTACCTGGAGCGGATCAGCATTTAACTGACCCGAATTACTGGATTTGATACACTCCAGCCACCGGCTCCTCCCCTCAGAGCAGAGGCCAACACCTGGAAGCAAATAAACTGGTTCCTCCAGCCCTGTGGCCCCAGCCTGGCCTCTCCAGACAGTCCTGCCCCAGTCTGAGAGGTTCCAAGACCCTCTTGACTGCTCCCAGTGTTCCTGCCCAGCCAGGGGCCTCCCACCTGCACTGCCCCTGGGCTGGCAGACACCTCTGGGGTGCAGAGGGAGGGCCACATAGGGAGGAAGGGAGGGGCAGCACAGCAGGCAGGAACCAGAACAAACCCTTCCCAACACAGACAGCTCTGCCAGGCTGGCCTCTCTCCACTCTCCCAGGAGCCTTCCCGCAGCAGCCAGAGGGACCTGTCAAAACACCCAATCTTGCGTCGCTCTGTCTTCGATGCTCTCCAGGGTTCCTTTGAGCTCTCTGCAGTCCTCCAGGAACCCTCCACCACAGCCAGACAGATTTCTCCACCCTTGGGCACCTTCTGCCCACCCACCCCATCCCCACCCTACAGCAGTCCCTCCACACTTACATCTTTCCCATTCCAACCTCCTAGCCTTTGTTCAAGCTGTGATTCCCACCCAGAAGCCCACCCCTTGCCACCTTCCTGTCCAAATTCTGCTAGTCTTTAAGACCCATCTCCTAGAGAAATCCAGCCTCCAATGTTTCAAGCCACCACTGGCCTCCTCTCTGTCCATACTGCACTGCACTGGCGGCCTGCCCACGGGTAGCTTCTGTTGTAAATGACTGTTTTCTAAGTGGAGCTCCTGGATCCTCCCCCACTCCAGGCGCCCACCCCTCAACCGCTGACTCTCATCTGCAAGGCAGGTCTCCCTCCTCCTTTGCCCACCAGACTGAGAGCTCCCTCAGGGCAAGACCAAGGGATTTCCTTCCCTGCCTTTCCTCTCAAGACTGGACATGGGGCACCATAATAATCCTGGTCTATGTGACTGAAATCTCCCCAAAGATTGGGAACTGGTAGTAACCCATTTGGGATCCACCCTCTGTGATTCATCCAGTCCTTTCTGGGAACCGATCGCATTTTCTCTTGTACCTGGGCACTCCTGGCAACATGAAATTTCTTTTACTGCCTCCCTTCAGCTCCTGTCTGACACAGTTGACACAGCCATGGCTGGCTGCTCAGGCTGTGCACTGCACAATTCTGGGGAAGCCATTCACTAGACCACAATGAGAGGACCCTGGAGTCATGCACCACGGTGGCCCTGGGGCCCAAACCCCTATCTCTTCCTTCAATAGGTAGTCCCTTGGCCAGTTTTTAGAGGGAACACCTTACAGGTCACAGAGCAGACTGCTCACTCACAGGCCAGGATCCCATAGCCTCCACCCCTAGCCTTCAGCCTCCCTTGGTTCTAGTGTCACTTCCCAGAGTGAAGACCTGATCATTTCTGAGCATCAGTCTGCCCATCCAAGGTAGACAGTCCTGAATAGCCACCTCTCTGTGTTACATCCCCTCCGTGGGCCTCAGTTTCTCTAGTTGTAAAGGGAGGGACTTGGGGTCCTGATCTCCAAGGCCCCTCTGTTCTACCCCCCCCCATCTATTCTACAAGGCTCTGCCCACGGGGAGATGTGACCCCCTCAGACCACATAACTGCATGCTGTTCTTAATTCAGTAGGCTTAGGAGCCTAAAGAAGAGAAGGGACATTTACAAGATGCCGAGTAGTCTGGAAGAGCTGAGAAAGGAGGAGGAATCCCATCTTGCCAGGGTCAGTCCCCAAAGGCTCCTGGGATGGCAGCTGAGTAAGGGAGAGAGGAACCTGGGCAGTTCCATCTACAGAGGAGGGGAGTCTGCGCTGCCCTGAGGGATAGGGCCGAGCACTAAACTGCAGCAGGAAAGACAAATTGTTAGATCAGCAGAGGCACCCGTGCTCAGAGCAGGGCAGCTTTTCCACCGGTCACTGGAACAAATTCCCACAGACTCTCACCCTAGGGACCAAAGGACCCACAGGCCAAGGCAGAGAGGCTGGGGCTGCACCTCCATTCAGTAAGGGGGTGACCCATCAGGGTAGGGATGGAGAAAATCCATCACTTAGAGTTCTTAGAGGCCAACAGGACTGGCCCTGCATCCAGGCTCTGCCCAGACCCTCTGGGCCACCTCAAGGGAGCTATTTCTCCCAGTGCCTGTTTTCAGATGTTTAAAAGGTGGAGAATAACATTTCCTCCCTCCCAGGAGCATCGTGCAGTCATGTGCTTAGCACACTGCCTGGAACATAGTACAAGCAGCAGTTGTTAGCTGCCGTTAGGATGACAGTGCCCTGGTAGGTGATCTGTGCACGGGGTGTGCACGCACATGCACGCACATGCACACACAGAGCAGGGTGGTAGGCGGGACACACACCCTGCCGTGTGCCCTCTGGGAGGAGTGGGGGTGGGCGGAAGGAGGAGACAGCCTTTCCCAGCCTCATTGGTGTCATCTCACGGTGCCTCCCTCCGGACGGGAAAAGGGAGGGAAGTGAGAAAGGGGGTGTTTAGGTATGCTCCATACTTGCTGTGTCTCACACAACCAGCCCCACCCCAACAGGACTCCTCGGGACAGAAGGGGAGTATATTCTCAGGCATCGAAATCACATGCCCAGAGCATGTAGCATGTACAGGGGTTTGGGACCCGGCCCAGGGTCCGGGGCAGCATTTGTGGGTGGCAGTGGATTTACACACAGCCCAGTGGTATTCACACTAAGTGTATGTATGGGTGAATTCACACTCATTCCATCACTGTCATGGCTTATGGATAGAGGGATAGGGTTCATGCCAGGCCAATGCCGAGTCCAGGGGGATGGCACAGCACCTGCCAACGTCACAGGTTGGGTGTGAGTTTATGGTCCTTTTACACACGCCAGCCTCACAGAGCCAGCCCTGCTGAGAACAGGCTCGCTGCCACCCGCTGTAGGGCCGGCCCTGCAGGCTTCCCTCAGCCAGGGCCTCCCCAGGCACCATCGGGCCCAGAGGGTGCAAACAGGGGCAGAGTCTGGTCCCCCTCCTGATCCCCAGTGCCCAGCCCAGGGCCTGGCCCAGAGCAGATGTTGGTGAATGAACGTCTGGCTGAATGAATGAACGAATGACTAACGCCCACTCCCTCACACCACGGGCTACACTGCCTGAGTCTGGGCGACGGCAGAGCCCACAGGACCCCAGAAGAGGCCCCACCTTCAGCACTCCGCACCTGAGGCTCTGCCTCCCAGGGTCGGGGTTGGGGGAGGCGGCGGGACTGCTCACTAGCGGGCGCGGCGCGGGGCACCCCTCCTTCCAGAGAAGAAATCTGGGTCTCCTGACTGAGCTGGGGGCTGGGGGGGGTGTCGCGTCCTGGATAGAGGCGAGAGGCAGGACAAGGGGGCGCGTCCTGGTTTGCGTTGGGGGCGTAGGATGGAGCGGCGGCCGCGGGACAGCCCCTTCGGTCCCCGTGCTCTGGTCTGCCCAGGGCCTCCGGAGGGCGCTGATCGCTCCCCGCAGTCGGACTGGACGGGGGCGCCGCAGACCTGGCCCTTCCCGGCGGGGCCATGGCGAGGGGGACGCGGTGTCCCACGAGGTGACCGGGGGCGCAGGAAGGACGCGGGGCGCGCGGAGCCACCTCTCCACGCGCGGGGGTCCGGCCTCGCCGCTGCCCGCTCCCGCCCTCCCGGAACCTCCGCCCACCTGCGCGGGGGGCTCACCTGGGCCGGCGGCCCCTCCTCGAGCCGCGCGGGTCCCTCCCCCTGGCCACCCGCCCTGCCCTCTCGGCGCCCGCCCTCACCTGCACGGCCCGCCTTGGCCATGTCCCGGGCGGCGGGCTCCGGCTGCGCTGCCCGCGCTCCTCGCGGCTCCCGGCCCCGGCCCCTGCCGCCGAGCCGCCTCCGGCCCCGAGCGGACTCCCAGCGCCGCGCCCCGCGCCCCCGCCCCGCTGCCTCGGCTGCCGCCACCGCAGCCGCCGCCGCCTCGCCGCTCCCTCCCGCTCCCTTAAAGGCGCCGAGCCGCGGCCGCGCCGGCCCCCCCGCGCCGCCGGGGAGGGACTGACGGAGGAAGGCGCCCAACGCCGCCCCCGCCGGCCCGCACCCCCGCCCCAGGCCGCGGCCGCCGCGCTCCGGCCCGCTCCGTTCCGGTCCGCGCGGCCACCGCAGCGCGCGGGGGGCGGCAGCCGAGGGGCGACGGCGACCGAGAGCCGGACGGGCGCAGAGACGTGGGGCAGAGACCGCGCGAGAGACGCGGAGGCACTGCGGTCCAGACAGAGATTGGGACGAGGGCTGGAGTCAGGGCGCAGAGACACGGAGACACAGCGCTAGAGAGAGACACCCCTGGGGCCGAAACACCAACGGGGAGAGAGAAATTCAGAGACAGACATTCCGAGGCGACTAGAGACCCCGAGCCTGGCACCAGGAGAGTGGCAGAGCCACCAGAGATGAGGAGAGAGGATGGAAGGAGGGACACAGGGAGGCTCCCACGAAGCCACGAGGGAGGTGGCTCCAGGGAACAGAGACAAGAGACAGGCCCCTCCATCAGCCCCTGCTCCAGGAATTCTGGATCGTTTCTGGGGTCTGACCTAGCCTCAGAGGGGAAGGGATTTCTGTGCCTTTAACTCCATGTAAAACACATGCAAATCCCACCGTTCCGGCTGGAGCAGACTTTGGGAAGGCCAGTAGCCTGGCTGTGAGCAGTACCCCCTCCACTTCCCAAATCTGGGATGGAGACGTTCTAGTGAACAGGCCTGGGGAAGGCTGGGGAGATTTGGGTTGTGGCTTCTGCCTGGTGGCAGCCAGAGATCCACAGTCCAGCCCCAACAGGGGACAGGAGATGGCCAGTTGTTTGGGTGGTGCCCAGGTGGGAGGAGGCCCGGGGAGGAGCAGTCCTTTCCTTAGTTTTGGGCTGGGCCCGGTCTGGGAGCCCAACAGATGTCCGACCAGGCTTTGGCAGCTCCCAACATCCCCAGACCCAGCTGCCTGGCTCCCTGCTGCTGGAAAGGGGAAGGGGGCAGCTGCTCCTCAGATGACTTTTCAGTTCCCACCAAGCTCTCCCCTGAGAAGATGCCCTCTGCTTCCTCTGAGAAATTGGTAAGGGCTAAAGACAGTTACGATCTGCAGTCAGGCACCCACCGACCCTGCCTAACCCCACCTTCCAGGGAAAAGGTCCATCAGATAATTCCACCCTTGGACTAGCCATGGTCCTGACCCCAGGGTCCCATTAGCCCCTCTATGGAAACTGGCACACCTGGAGCTAAAGGGGCCTCCATGTGCACTGAGTCCAGCACCCCCTCTGGGGCTTTGATTCCATCCACAAGATCCCCACCAAGTGGCCCTTCAGCTCCTAGTTGATTACACCCAAGGACAGGGAGCTCCGTACCTCAAGAAAGAGTTCTTCCATCTTTGGACGGTGCTGACCATGAGAAGGTTTTCCTTCATTTGAGCTGAAATCAGCATCTTGTAGGACCCACCTATGGGTCCTTCTGATGCCTCATCCAACAAAACCAAGGCTTCCCAGGTCCCTCTGTCCAAATTCCCTAGTGTGACTTCACCTGGGGGAACCAACCATCCTGGTTCGCCAGAGACTGTCCTGGTTTTAGCACTGAAAGTCCTGCATCCCAGGAGACCCCTCAGTCCCAAGAGCTCTGAATCTCGGAAGCAGACAGCAGCGCTGACTCCAGGAGACAGAACTTCAGAAGCTCCGAGTGGTGAGGCCAGAGCTGTTCACCAGAGTGTCACCAGCTGAGAGTATGAATGGATCCCTGCAGCCCTTCCCCACTACAGGGGCATGGTGGGAAGGGAACAGCCATGACTAGTTATTGGACATATATCGTGTCATTTAACCCTCAGGGACTCTCAGAAGTGGATTGTATTATCCCCAGTCTACACATAAGGAAACAGCGCTGAGAAGATTCCGTGCTCATGACCACGCAGGGTCAGATTTCAGGGCTGTGGTCTGTCCTGCTTGACTGTCCTCACCCTTCCCTGCAGGTGGGGCACAGTCAGAGGCCTGACCGCCTGGATAACGTCCAGGTTTGGCCACCTGGTCTGTAGGTGTGAGTGGTCACAAAGGAGCAATAAACCCACCTCAGAGGGGACACACCTAGGCCTGAGCACTGTCCTGGGCCCTTGGCTCATAGTGACAACAGTGACCACAGTCTGGCAGGGGCCCTGCTATTTCCCAGCATCACCTCGTGTGTGTGTGTGTGTGTGCGCGTGCCCATGCACGCGTGCACACTCACCACACACAGGTAAACACATCCTGCTCGGGGAGATGCACCCTGAGGTGGGCACTGAGAGCCCTCCCCACCAGGCAGTCCAGTCACCACAAACACTTGGGAGGGGGCCAGTGGGGCAGTTAAGGGGAGGCGCCAAGTTAGCGGGAATTGCAGAAGTCATTTAGCCAGACCCCCTGCCCTGCCCCCATTTCTCAGACTGGAAGACAACGGGCCAGAGGTGGAGGGGACTTGCCCCAGGAGAACCGACACCGGGCTCGATCATGGCTTCCCCCATTCCAGCCTTCCCCACGGCCCCTGCCCGCATCTGAAGTTCAGTCCTGGCGTGTGGCTCGGGAGTCCAACAGCGGGTGTGGGGCCCTGGCCCCCAGGGCAGCTCCTGAATGAGCTAGCTGTTGCCAGCTGCCAAGGAAGTTCCGGCCCTGCCTTCAGACAGAGCAAACACATCAGGACTCAAGGCCATTAGACTAACTGGTGGGAGTTAACTTCCTGCGTCGGAAGAACCGTCCTTAATTGAAGAAAGGAATAACTAGTAATTTAGAGACACTGACCTCGCTGCCTGCGGGAGAGAGAAGCAGGAGCCGGCCTCCCAGCTCTGTGACGAGAGTGTTGGTGTCAGCGTTCCAGACCAAACCCTTCCTCTGGGACCTGCTGCCCAGGCCCTTTCCTCTGACCACAGTCTGTTCCGCCTCTGCCTCCAGAGTGGCCAGCTGCTCCCAGCCCAGCCAAGCACTACAGCCCAGAGAACTGGAAAAAACGTGCAGAGGCCAGTACTGCCTATTATCCAGGAGGATGTGTACACAGATGGGGTCAGATCGGAGATCTCTGGGCAGGTAGGGGGTGGGAGCTGGCTGGGACGACTCCTCGACACCACGACCCAAGGCCTGGATATCGATTCTGGACAGGTGGTGTGCAAGCACTTGGAAAGGTAAGTGACAGTACTGGAGCCAACATGGCCCCGTGGAAAGGCAGTCATGCCAGGCTACTCTCATTTCCTTTTTGGACACGGCTGCGGCTGGTGGAGTTCGGCATTGCGGTGCCTGCTGGGCCTGGCTCAGCTGCTGCCCAACGCTGACGGTGGCTTTGTGAACAGCACGGGAGTCAGGAGCAGGACAATGGGCTGGTCAAGCGACTTATCCCTGTGCACTGCTGATGGATACAGTGGAAGGAGGCTTGCACAGGACTTGGGCCAGCTCAAGCCCTTCCGCAAAGGTGCCCACGATAGGGAAGTCCCGCTGCCTCTGCCAGTGTCACCTCGTCTCTCCTCAGAGCCCGAGGAAACGCCTCCCTCCCTGCAGTGTCTCCTGGCCCGGCTCGACGCCCTGCTTGGCGCCCTCCTCACTGGTTCCCCCACTTCAAAGTCCCCTGGTTGTTGTCCACTGCCATGGGGACCACCTCCAATCACAAAAGCAGCCCCAGAAACAGATGCTCTTCTGTGGAGCCTTCCAGAATAGCTAAGAGTGGCTGGTTTGCTCTCACCATCGCCTTCCTGCCCCAGGCTGCCCCCATTCTGCCCACCATCCAGCCCTGCTTGTTCTTCTCCTTGTTTCTGGTAGCTGTGGCTTAGGTAGTCTGTGCTTCTACCTTTGACCCCAAGAAGGTTAGGAGGCTGCCTGTCCCCATCCCCTCTGGTGAGGGTCCATTCTCAGCAGTTGCTCTGACAACCATGGCCCCACCCTCACGGCAGATGCTATAAATATAGGAGGCACTGGGTCACCAAGGGTCTCATTTGTGGTCTCCTGCAGAGGCAGGAAGATTCCCTTATGATCAGCAAATGACCATTAGGTGAGCCCTAGACACCCATGTGGAAGGGCTCCCAGCCAGGACAGACCTCCACCCAGTAGACCAAGCTGAATGTTCTACCTGAGATTCTACAGAGAATGTGTTCCCACTCTACGCCCACAAGGATGGGCTGCGAAATCTAGACGACGTTCACATGCGTGTGCCCACAGCATTTTCAGACTATGTCTGGGGACATCTTGCAGAGCCTCTTGGATGGGACCTCGTTGGATTTTTACTTGAGTGCTGAGATGGACTGAGGCTCAAGTCTGGATTTCATTTCATCGATCACTGTGTAGCTCACTCTGTCTTACTGAGTAGGGGGTGCTGGTAGATGGGATTCTGGAGGGAGGGTCTGGAGAGGCTGAGGGGTAGGTTTTTCAAGAAAAGGAGTGGTTGGATGGAGACGGGAGAGATGTAGCAGCTTCCCTAAGGAGGGGAACCGTGGGGAACAAGCTGTCTAAGAGGCTGCCCAACAAGTACTGCTGGGTCATCTCTAGGGGACCCCTCCTCCACTGCCCATGGAAATGTCAGCAACCATTCACTCCCTCCTTCAGCTTTTGCAGATGGAGCTGTGTTCTGTGTCTGTCCGATGTCAGGACTATTGAGATTGGCCCCAAGCAAGCCCACTGTCTTCAAGTTATACTTAGACCAAACACTTATTAGGAACTGGGTGAAAAATCTAGAACTTGCTGCAGGAATGGCCCTTTGAGTCTGCACTCCTGCCAACACCCATCAGCACCGGTGGGGGGGGGGGGCAGAACGAGCAAATGCAGGTGCTCTGACTTCAGCCACTTGTGCCTCTGTCCTGGCCCCGGACACAATGTTCATTTATTTATTTATTTATGACAGATTCCAGAACGCAGAAAACCAAACACAGTTGTAGATGATAAGGCACTAAAGAAGCAATAGATCAACGGGGAAAAATCGCCTGTGGTCCCTGATGACTAACGTGACAGTATCGACCAGGGCAGGAAATCACAGTCAGATTGTGTACATAGATTATGTAATAGATGGTGGCTTAATCTGCACACCTATCGTGGCTCTGCTGCACCTTGTCTGGGGTACCGCTGTCCTCTCAGGATCCCCCACTTTTCAGGGTCCATGCTCCAAGCCCCAGTGAGTTTCCAGCTCTGGCCATGCTGGCCGAGGACCACAGAAACACTGATCGCAGTGCTGAAAGGTCCTGAGGCAACCATCTAGACCAAAGCATCTTTATCTATTTCGTTTTAACTTGAGATGCACATAATAGCATATAATAGGGCTGCCGTTACCATCCCACTCCTCAGCTCTGGGTATCTTCCATCAGTCCGGGCACAGTCTTTTTTGGTCTCTTCTGTCCTCATCCACCATTCCATTCCTCTCCTCCAAATGTGTGTTTTTCCAAACTGCCTTCAAAAACTCTTTCTCCTCTATGCATACGCACAAACATTACATACCTGTATCAATGCACTGAAAACATTACATAATGGCACCTTGTGGACAGCATGTTCTGCTTCTTATTTTTCCACTTAATATTGTTTTTGAGACCTATCCACATTGATATTTCTACATGTGGCTTGTTCCTTTTCACTGCTGCATAATATTTTATAGTGTAAAAACACCTTACCTATTTTTTCTAATCCCCTCTGAATGGGGACTTAGGTTTCATAGCTCCTCACTGCTACAAATGCTGCTGCAACAAACATCCCCTGTGCTTCCTGTGTTCCTCTGTGAGAGCTTCTCTGGGGCACACACAGCATTGGAACTGGGGGGCCGAAGGGAACATGCACATTTCCCTAAAGACTGCATGGCCAAGTTGCTCTCAACAAAGGGTGTTCTGCCAATGCCTCCATTTGATGGATGGTAAGACCGAGGCCCAGAGCAGGGAAGTGACTTGCCCCAGTTTAGAACCCGAGTGTTCTGACTTCCAGCCCGGGGCCCTGCAGGCTCAGAACACTCCACTGCATCTCCTGGGGCTCCTGGCAGTCTCCCCAGGAGCCAACAGAGCAGCTGCAGCCTCACTGAGCCAGAACCTCGGCCTGTGATACAAATTTCATCTCTTCCCTGCACGTCTGAGCACAGTGGTGCCCACCACAAACCTCCCAGGACGGGGTGGAGAAGGAGGTGGGGGGTTTGAGCTGCAGTCAGCACAGAAAGGCCTCCCGTACAGCAGAAGTAAACCTTGGTAGCTCTGTCACCCGCGTGTGATGAAAGCTCCTGCCACGGGCCTGCCCCACACTGCTCCACTCTGTGGAGGCAAAATCCGTACTCGTTGATACAGTTCTCAAAGTGTATTAGTCCTGACTCCCCAGAGAGGACCCCACACTGCTCAAGCCGGAGGCAGCTGCTGAATAAAGGCCAAGACAGAGTCACTGGGGGAAGGGAACCAGTGACTGGTCATTCTGTCCATCCTCCTGCCTCCAGACTTTGCTTAAAACCTTCAGACCTGTTAGGCTAGCTGGAAGCTCTTCCTCCTGTCTGCTCTATTCTCTTCTACTGTAACAACACAATAATAATAACAGTAATAACGATGACAGTAACAGATATTTGCTGAGTGACGATTATGTGCCCGGGAGCATTTTAAGTGCTTTTCATGTGTTACCTCCTTTAAGCCTTATAGCAACATGAGGGAGGCATTATTATGACCGTTCCCATTTTACAGATAAGGAAACTGAGGCTCAGAGAGGCTATCTTTCTTTAGGTCACACAGCTAAGTGGTGGAGCAAGTATTCCAACCCAAATCTTCTGATGTCCATGACCCACCTTAACCGCTAGAGGCAAGAAGACAAAGAAAAAAACAATCATAAGACAAAAACGAAACATGGGAAAGCAAGAGGCTGAGGTCCTGCTACTGACTCCCGTTGTAGCCTCGGACAATTCACGGCCCCGCCCCGTCTCCAGCTTCCTCTTCTATACCAGATGCCCAAGTCTCCTGAAGCCTTTGCAGCTGGGTTTCCCGAAGCCCAGGTGCAGGTGCTCTGCTCAGGCAGGTGGAGACGCTGAGTCAGCAGAGTCCGGGCAGAGGCCTCCTGGGGCTGTCAACCCAATATCCTTGGGCAGATCTCCTGCTTAGGCTATCTCTTCATATTGGAATTTGAATGCTTCTGGTCAGAATGACTAAAAGGCTGAATTTTACAAGGGTTTTGAAAGTGAATTGACTCCACTTATTAAAGATGTACTAGATTACTCGCGGAGTGAAAGGACACTCTGGGGACTGCAGGCAGCGCAGTCTTTCACGAAGACAGAAACGGCTCCTTCCGAGCAGCTCCCGGTGAACTGTGGTGGGAGACATTTCACTAGGCAGGTGCCAATTAAATTACCGGCTGAAGGATTGCGGTCCATCAAGGAAACATCCTGGCCCAGAAGGGCTGGAGTGAATAAAGAGGCAGTTCTAGAAATCCCCTCTGGTTATTTTATGTAAATCCATTTCTAAAGGCAGGCAGGCAAAGACTGAAAGGAAAGTACTGTATTCCTGGGAAGCCTTGACTTTCAGTCATGAACATATAAGGGAAGGAGGGAGAGGTGTGAGGGGCGTTTAGCGCTAGAGAATGTGATGGACTGGGACCCTTCGGTTAGGGGGCACGACACTGCCCTTTGCCTTAAGATTCAGAGTACCTGGGAGTGAAGCCTAAGTGGGCACAGGTGGGGGCTTCCTCTGTGCCCAGCAGGCAGTCTAACAGTTAGAAGGGTGTCTTGGACCCAGCGGCTATCAGAGTTGGAAGGACCTCCAGACCCCACTCACCAGATCCAACTCCAGCTCAGTGGATCCAGCACCTCACTGTACAGATGGGGAAGCTGGGCCCCAGGTCCTGGGGCATCAAAAACAGGGCATTGGTGGCAGAGGTTCTTCAGGCTCCTAGCTCAGGGCTCTCTCCTCACACCCCCCCGCAGAGGTGTAGGGAGCAATGGTCACTGGCTTGTGGCAAGGAGTCTCTTCTACCCTCTCGCTTTGTCCCCTCCACCCCTCGCTGCCAGGAGAAGCAGTGAAACGTTGCTGGTGCGCAGGCAGCATTTGCTTGTAGAAGTAATACGAGGTCTGGACAGTGTGCATGCAACACGGACGCTTCCTACTGTCACTGGTACAGACTTGGGTTCTCTTAAGCAAAAAGGGAATTTATGGGCAGGCCACTAGGGTCTCAGAGACTCAAAGGAGGCTGCAGGGACAGG
This sequence comes from Tapirus indicus, assembly GCA_031878705.1. Lineage (NCBI taxonomy): Eukaryota > Metazoa > Chordata > Mammalia > Perissodactyla > Tapiridae > Tapirus > Tapirus indicus. The sequence continues at coordinate 13,155,173 of CM062932.1, forward strand.
CTTGGAGAGCGGACAGTCACTGAGGCAGCTCTAGAAGGCCGAGAACCGTAAAGCACAACAGCCGTCTTGTAGCAGAACGACTCCGGCCTGGTGGCTACTGTCTTCACCATGGACACATCCGCCACGGAATGGGTTCTAAAGGAGCCTCATCTTTGCACCACCCTTGGCCTGACTGGCCAAGCCTGGGAGAGATGACATGCCCCAGCTTCCAGGGGCTCTAAGAGCCGCCGGGGTGGGCTCATGCATCCACACAACTATATCCCAAGGGCACTGGGAGTGTCATACACTTCTGAGGGCTGGACAATTTCCATGAGAGGGTGCATCGTGAATTTCAGATCACTTAGACCTTGGGGGCTGTGTCAGCTCACGGATCCCGGAATCTCCCCAGGCTCACTCCCGAAGCCCTGACAAAGTTAAAGTTTCCAGAAAGCTTCAGGAAAGTGCTGCTGTCTGCTGTTTAGGGGTGTGTGAGCGAGGCACTTCTAGAGTCAACTGTGATTGGCACTCCGCGCCTGAGGGTCCTGGTGCATCCTCTGCAGGAAACTTCCAGAAGGGGCTAGATCAACCATGCCAATACATGAAGAGGCTGTCAGCCCTCCCACAGTGCTTTTTAGGTGGGGTTGCCGCAGGCTGTATGGTTTTCAATGTTTCAACATTATGATATTTCATATTTGGGAAATAAGAACCACTATGATTTTCAGAGTTCAAATTATATTTCAAGCTATAGAAAGTAAAACTTGGGGCCGGCCCGGTGGCGCAGCGGTTTAGTTCGCGCTTGGCAGCCCGGGGTTCGCGAGTTCGGATCCCGGGCGCCTGCCGACACACTGCCTGTCAGCCACGCTGTGGTGGCGTCCCATATAAAGTGGAGGAAGATGGGCATGGATGTTAGCCCAGGGCCAGTCTTCCTCAGCAAAAAGGGGAGGATTGGCGACGGATGTTAGCTCAGGGCTGGTCTTCCCCACAAAAAAGAAAAAAAAAAAGAAAGTAAAACTTAACAAATGCCTTCTTGGCCTACGATGCTGTGAACCTCAACTTGGCGAGGCAGATCCCTGCTCCCCTCCCCACAGTGGGTTATTAGAAATCCAGGGCTGGGGGAAATGAGATTTTTTTCATGTGTCAACAGGGAGCATGGCCCCAAAAAGTTAGAGTCAACGGTGATGGAGGCGATGGGGACCAGGCTGAGAAAGAGAAGACCTGGGATCTAGACCCAGGTTCGCTACTGATTTCCTATGAGATCTGCCCCCGCTCTATGCTTTTGTTCTCATCTGCAGAAAAAGGGGAGTGAATCCTCCTCTGTCCACCCCAGAGTAAGAGACTGGAACGCTCTGTGGTGGGGACACTGCTGTACATAGACAACCTCAGGGGTACTACAGGGGAAGGGCCGGGCCCCAGGACCACTCGGGTCACGGGGACGGTGAGCCCCCGAAACTGGACGTGAAATTGCAAGTGTGTGTATATATGTGTGTGAATGTGTATACGTGTGCGTGTGTGTGTGTGTGTTTTCTGAGGAAAGGGTCCATAGCTTTTTCCAGATTTTGAAAGGGATCTTGAGCGTTCCAAATAGCAAGAACTCTTTTCGTCCATCCCTTTGTGCAGACGGGAAGCAGGCCCCCTAAGTTAGTGTGGGGAGTCCGGGGCTTGTTCACGTCTAAAGCTGCGAACGATTATCTGAGTTAGTTAAAAGCTTTGGCAGAGCCAAGCCAGCATCCCCATCCCCTCCCACAGACAGGCGGCCTTCTGTCACACACGCCACAGGTCACAAGGGCTGCGGCAGTGCTCTACGTGCGGGTCTCAGGCCCCAGCATGGAATGAGGGACAGGCCTGCCAGGTCGGCTCCCCTCCTGAGGCAAGGACAGGATCAACCCCAACAGAAAGGCCTACGCCCCGAGGCCCGGCCTAGGTTGTCCTTGGGAAGACCCCACTGCTCTGTGGGCCCCACATCTGTTTCAGGCATGCCTGGGATTTCTTTTTGACACTAAAGTAAATGTTGGCTGGAGAGCCACCTACGTGGCTGACGAAGGCTGCGGGCTTCTCACTGGAGGGCTGGGAGGAGATTCTGCAGCTCTTTGAGGATTGCCAAGACTCCTCCGTCACACCGAGCAGATGTAAAATCCATTATCAAGAGCTCATAAAGGCGAGGAAGCCAGGCTGAGGACAATGCCCGGCTTGCAGAGAGGTCGCAGGCTCAGGCCCAGTGCGGGTGGGGCTCCGCGGCCTCCCCCATGGCAGCTGCTCAGGCTCCACTATTTGTCCCTCTTGCATGCACCTCACTCGGATTCCCGTTGTTCTCAATTCAATAGTTTGGGCAGCGATTCTGTTTCTCATTCACTATAAAAGCCCGTCCCTGCAGACCTCTGGGCACATTTATTGTGAGGCTGGAGTTTATGACAGATTGGATTTCAGAGAAGGGATTGATTAAATACAGATGGAGCGCTTGGCAGGGGCCTGGGGCTCCCAGTAGACTCCCCCATTTAGAAACAGAATAAAGATTAGGAAGCTTGAGCAAGAGCAATCTGGGGCAAATCATGCTTTCAAGGGAAGGGAGGGTGGATGCGCTGAGGGAAACTGCTTATTCCTGTTCAAGGGCATCTTCCTGAAGCTGGACAAAAATTCTTTGTCGGGAGGAGTCATGAGCAGCCAAGGCCACTCTTCACTGCCTCAAACGCACTCAGGTCCAATTCAAATGCCACCTCCTCCATGAAGGCCACCAAAATCGCAACCCTCACTCAGTAAAAATGAGTCACGGCATGTACAACCACAGGGTGCTGCTTTCCTGTCTATTCCACCTTCATCTTCACTCCGCCTGGCGAGGGTCTGTGCCTTAACCATCTCTGCATTTCCGTAGCATGTAGTGAACCTTAAATGAATGTTAACGCAAATTGACATTTGTCTTTTTACCTAGTCTTACAAAGATGTTCTCCTTTTGTGGTGCGCACTGGCAGGTTTTGCCTGCCCGGTACGGATTCCCTCTGCTTCGGGTACCAGGGCCTCGGCCCTCCTCTGGGAATCAGCCCCTGATCCATGTTCAGTCCAGGTGCTGAGATGCTGCAAACCCCTTTTCCAGGGGTGGGCATGTGACTAAGACCTGACCAATCAGAGCACAGCGAATAGGTCGGGGGCGGGGGGAGTGGAGTGTTGTTACCCAAGTTGGGCCAATCAGAGCCAATGAGCAGTAATGTGGGGGCATTGCTGGCACTCCTGGGAATGAGGGGCTTCTTTCTGCTGTGGTTGCTAGGTGCGGAGAGGTCAGGCTGGGGCTGCTGGTGCCCAGGGCCACCACGTGGGAAGGAGTAGCCCCAAGAATGATGCCTTTAGGAGGCCGAGGAGGAAACTACCTGGAGGGCTGGGGACACTGTCTTTGCCACTGGGGCTGGCCTGGATGGACAGAAGACCAGCTGCAGAACAGCGCTCGACGGGCACAGCAAGCCCAGGAACCACTGGGGCAAGGCTGGTACCGGCACGTCCAATTCGGCGTGTGCCCCTGGCGCAGGTGAGCCCGCGGTGCAGTGTGTGCTGCGGCCTGACTCGTGCCTTCCAAGCTGAGCCCTAGCCTCGGGCAGAGGTTCTGGGAGGAGCAACCTGGCCGGCAGCAAGCTGAATGCCAGGCCCAGAGAGGGGCACTGAGGGACACTGGGAAGAGCCAAAATTTGTAGTCAGACCCGGTGACAATCACTTTCTAGTTGGGAAAACCTCCACCTCACTTGGCTTCAGTTTCATCTGTAAAATGGGTTAATAATCTCTATTTCAGTGTTAGTGTGACAATCAAATGAGATCACGTAAACAGAGCACCCAGTATGAAGTCGGCAGTCAAGCGGTAGACCAACCCTGTCACTCTGTGAGCTGGTTCTGGGCAGGGCCCAGGCCTGGCGGGGGTGCAGGGGAGGAGGGAGGCGGATAGTGGAGTGGATAGAAGCAGGCGGCGGCTCGGCTTTGGGCGCCTGGGCCGTGTTAGGAAGGTGAAATACGTCTCAGTCATCTCTGTATGCCCAGAACTAAGCACAGCACCTGGCATGGAGCAGGATCATAGCAAATACTTAAAAATGGAGATTGCACTTACAAGTGACATCTACTAAGATTTTCTAGACCATCTAAGAATCACCTACTTGAGTAAGACGAATGTCACAGAGTGGAAAGGATACAAGGCTTGAAGTCAAAAGAGGCAGACTGAGTTTTGGTTCTGTCATTGTGTGCCTGTATGACCCCAAGCAAGTCTCTTAATTTCTGTGGGCCTCATTTTCTTCACCTGTAAAAGGGGCTATTAATACTTCATCTGCCTGCCCCATGAAGATGTGGTCTGGTTCAGAAAGTTCTGGTGGCACTGGAAGCCCTAGAACAAGCTTGCAGGAGCACTGCCCACGTTGCAGTTAGTCCCATGGCCAAAAGGGACATTATCTGAGGTGGCCCCAGAGACCAGCTGGAGAGGGGAACCAGATGTGTTTCCTTGCCCAGGGCAATGAAAGGCATGGCTAGGAAAAGTGCTGCCAAGCGTTCAGTTTGAAGGGCAAGGCGAGGAGACCCAGGATTGTCAGAGGAAAGGACACGACGGGAGGAAGAAGCAAGGAAAGCACTTCAGAACTAAGGCCACACGGTCCCTCCTCCTCCAAGAGTAACATTTATTGAGTGCTTACTATCTGCCGGGTTTGCACGGTTATTTCCCTTAATCCACACAGTAACCCTGGGTGGGTGCCACTGTTGCCATCTCCACAGGTCGGGAAGCTGAGGCACGGAGTCACACGGGATTTTAACTCAGCTCGAGTTCTTAACCAGCCGAGTCACTGCGGCTCACAAAGCAGGGTGGGTACGTGGCGGAAAGAGAGAAGAGAACAGACTGAAAGGTATCTTGTGAATTGTCAAGTGCTGAGTAGACGGGGCATGGTATTAAGCCCAGAGCATTCACCTAACTTCTCCCGGCCTTTAGGTAACTCTCCGAGATCGGCGTGTTGGACAATCGGGGTGAAGAGCACCTCTCCTCCTGAGCCTGGCCCTGGAATATGGACTCTCTCCCAGGAGGTCTGCACAGGTTCTGGCAGCCAGCTTCGTCTCCCAGCTCTCTGGACTCTAGCCTCCCGTACACTCCCGAGGAATCAGTGTCTGCCGGGGGCTTCCCAGGTCAAGTTTTCAGAGGAAGTCTCCCTGGAATTCTCCCATTCCCAAGCAAGTGGCCAGGCGTGGATACAGATAGACTCAAGATCCAGTGGGCCCCACCCAGCAGGCGGCAGGAATGCGCAGTGGGCTTCTCTGCACAGGCACGGAGACCTTCTGCAGGGCTCTGCAGCCCACGAGGGGGAGGTCTTAGGGTGACCTCGCCAAGACCGAAGTGAAGACAGAGGAACAATGTGTGGGTGGGAGATTCTAGGGAGCCAAGCGGAGCAGAAGGGAAATGCATGACTAGGTCAGGAGAGGGAGGCAGTGAGGACGGTTGGGGTTGGGGGAGGGTGGGAAGAAAAGCAACTAAGAAGAGATCCCCAGAGGAGAAGCAGATGGGGGCAGGGGGTGGAGGGTTGCAATGAAAGCAAAGGGCCCATAGCACCTGGAGGAGAGAAGGCTGTGACAAGAGGGGCTTTCAGAGAGGAGGAGAGCAGTGTCTGAGCAAGGATTAGCTCTCAGAGCTGGACTTATGGTTGGGCTGCTGAAGAGGAGTTAAGCAGCTTCCAGAAACTACCGGGAAGACTTTTTAAGGTTTTCTACAAAGGATTTTAAGATATTGGAATAGGTGGAAGGAGGGATAAAAACTATAAGACCCAGGGGTGTCTTGGGAAGTGAAGCATCCACCAGGGGGAAAGAAGATGGCATATGCAGATGGCTAGGACCTCCCAAGGGGAGAAGCCACCTTGTGACCAGGGTACAGCAGTGGTCAGGAGGAGACAATGGAAGCCAGGAGAAACGAATGGCTTCTCCTGGATCCAGAAAGGAATGGGAGAGGGGAACGGGAGGGGAGCAGCCCCTTTGGCAGACCCCAGGGAGAGCCAGGGCTCAGAGAAGGGTGGAAGGTGGTGTCTTACTTATTCCATGGCAACAGGACATGGCGGAGCCTATCCTCTGGACGCACTGCTGGGGCACTGAGAGGGCAGACTCAGTGATGGGAATGGGTGGACTCAGCTGCAGGCCACAGGAAAAAGTACAGTTGGATGGATGCAAAGTCAGTCACAAAAAATGGTGAGAGGCAGCAGGTTTGGTTCAAGAAAAACTGATGATGGTTACTGGGCAGATGGAGCACAGAAACAGCTTAGGGGACTCTAGGAAGAAGGGCAGATAAAGGGGGTTCATCCAGGAGGGCATGTGCAGTCTCGGGGCTCCCCGGCCCAGGCTGAGGGTCAAACGCCACACTTCAGACCCTGCGAAGACTGGTCAGAGTAGAGCAGGGCCCAGTGTTACAGGAACAGGGTCCTGGGCAGGCTGGCAAGCAAGGGACCTAGTATTAGAGCTATGGCGTGAGGGGAAGACCTGATCACAAAATCAATCGATAGTCTGGTTATCAGAGCTGTGCGCTCCAGGTCGGCTGAGACAGACGGATCCCATCATCCTGATGAGTGGATGGGACTTATGGATCAGTTGACTGAGTTCACTGGGGCCCGCCAGCCAGCCTCAGGCCCCAATCTGGGAATTCCTGGGGCCCTTACTGAGGATGGGCAGGAAGCACTCAGGATGTCTGGTGGAAGCCCTTCCAACCCAGCCCACATTATTGGGCTCAACCAAATAATAAACATGCCAGTGAAGAAACAGATCTGAGATCTCTGCTCTGGAACCAACAGAGAGCTGGAGAGAGGAGGCCAATATTTAAGAAGACACATGGACGTGTCACTGCCTCTCTGCCGCTTTTCAAGAGCCTGAAGAACCACGAGCTCTCACCAGCTGGACCTTCCTCAGGGCACTTTTGTGTAATGATGACTGCATGGTGGTGATGCAGACATCCCTGGTTCAGGTTTTGCAGGGAATTCTCACCACTCTCATAAGCTGCTGAAACGGAGTTCCTCTTAGAGAAACACACAAGATAAGGAAACCTACACTGTGCCACAGAGAAAACTGGAAACTTTCCGACCCGGGTATAGAGTCCCTTCTTTTCCTGTTGGCCCTGGGGGCTTCACTCAGACCTTACTCCTGCCTCCCAGACCCACAGCGCAGATTGCAGCAGTTCATTCCTCCACCCTGCCCACTCCCCCTGCACACTCTGCCCCCACCTCCAGGGAAGCAGGACCTGAGAGCCAGGGAAGGGCGGTGAGGAGAAAGAAGACTCTCTCATCACCATCTCTCCTCCCACCCCCAGCACCAACAGGCAGAGGGAGAAGGGACCACAGCACGAAGACAGTCATTTCTGCGGTCCCCCATTCACCTCTCTCTGCCCTCTTCTCAAGTCCAGGGCCGCTCCAAGCCCTGCTGGCTTCCGCGCCCACTCTGCAGTTCTCTGACCAAGGCACTCTGAGGGTCTAGAAAAGCATAAGGCTGAGGCGTACCCCGTTTAGGAGGGAGGCAAGTTCTCGACATTCCGAGTTGTCATTTCGAATGCATCAGTGCCTTGGAGATGGGGTCTGCAGTTCTTCATAGGTGGCATCCTACCTTTACTCAAAAGGTTAACACAGATCGTTGTGGACCATACAGAGATGTGATAGACCCCTTGTACAACACCAATCCCAAGAAAAAGCGTGCCTTCCTTCTTTCATTAATTCTAAAGAATTTACTGAGCACCAACTACATGCTACATGCCAAGAGGCCTTGCCCTTAAGGAGCTAAGCAGACCAGAGGCAAGTAAATAAACAGGTAAAAACCCCACGTGAGGGGGCTGTGAAGCCAGACACATCAGAGTGGGGAGCACTTATGAATTTCAGCATCTCTGTAAATCGGGACAGTCTATGTAACACAGATATACTACACTCATGTATTTTTATTTCTGAAAATAATATGAGACTAGGTCACGAGAAAACTGAGGGAATTAGAGAAGGACCTAAACACGATCAGCCTTTGTTCACAAAGAACAAAAATCCTAGCACTCTGGAATAGCTGCAGGGCTCCAAACAGGAAAATTCATATTTTAAGGATTCAACTTCCATTTTCAAATGAAAGTTTTTACTTCCTGCAGTCTATTTTTACATCTTTGGAGAATGCTCTGGCCACAGAGGTTCACTTGGGCCAGGGCCACAAAGCAGACACGGGACGCGGAGGCGGGTGTAACCTCACCCACATGAGTCAGAGATGGGAGACCCATCCGGGGGAGGTGCAGGAGAGACTGGGAAGATCCTGACACTATGCAAAGGGGCCTGGACTTGACCCTGCAGCGGACAGGAAGTGCTTAGGAAAGGGACTGCTCCAGACAACAGCATCTAGGACATGCTGAGTGGGGCAAGAAGAGGCAGGAGAACGCACTTGAGTGAACTCTCAAAATTGCGACAATTATCCTTACGGGAATATGTAAATCCGCGACCGTGGCATTGCTGAATATAGGCTTGTTTGATCAAATTGTCTCCCCTTTCTATGCCCCATTTTATACAGCTATAAAATGGGGATAATAATGGTATCCACCTCACCCAGATGACACGAGGAGTGAATAAACTAACAAATGGACAGCTCTTAGAGCAGGCCTGACCCAGGTTGTGTGCTCAGTAAATGTCAGCGTTATCATCATCTCTTTCTTTCTGGGGGAAGGTGTGGCAAAGAATGCACTAATAAAAGTATCCTCAGTGGTTTCTGTAAATCACATTTCACTCTGCCTGTGGGAAAAAACCGAGATGTAAATTATTTCAAACAGACATGTACATACTTTAAAATACTGTTTATTTTAAAAATCAGCACAGTAAAAACTGCCACACAAATTACTTTAAGCTATCAACGACAGACACTCCTATCAATTCAAGTGTACACATGCAACTCCTCAAATTAAAGACCTTTAATTTCCCTTGAAGTCTTTTTAATTCTGAGGTTTTATAAAGTTAAGCAGGAAAACATTAACATTAAACAAAAATCAATTTTGCACAAATAAATGTGATCAAGCAGCTTAAATTATCACCTGAAACATTTATACTTCAGAGAAAAGTCCCAGATGACAACACTGTATGTGTTATAAAAAGATTCACATTATCCCATGGGGTATGTCTCACATCACTTGGTTCTGCACATTTCCTTCACCAAGCCTCAGGCACAAAATTGAGGGAAACTTTTTCCAGGCAGTGGCCTTCTTTTTATGCACATTCCTTCTCTTTTTCCAAATTCAGAGTTTCTGAAAACACAGAGGCTTTTCTCTTGATAAAATACGACTTATAAGACATTCAAGGACCAAGGTATTATGGTTCTTAAATTTCTTCCTTTCTCTGGGGAGACCCAGAGGTCTTCATACCATCCAGATCTGTTCTCTCCTCCCACACAAGGTTCCTCTGTGGTATGGAAACGCAGAAACTTCTAACCTCATCAGAGATGGAAGCGAGCTCTGTACCTTCAGTCAGGCACCAGAGAAGGCCTGGCCCTCTCCTGGTGTCCTCAAACTTCCTCGGAATTCAGAGAAAGTTCTTATCAGAGTATGTCAACCCGCAGCAATAAAAGACTCTGAGGAACTAAAAATGTGAAAACCACCTAGGAACTGAGCATTAGAGAAATGTGTGTTTATTGTTGTGCACTGATAAATGGTGGGTTCCCATTTTTAATAAGCTGCAACAGAACAGAGGTTTGGCAGCATAACCAGCCTCTGTGCTCTACACGAATCTGTAACCCAGGAGGGACAAGTGTCCTGACAGGAAACTGCCAAAGGTGGAAACATGAGCCAGGTGATGGGACCAGAGAGAAACTGATGCCACCTCTGGGTTCAAGAGCAACTTGAATTCCTGTGTGAAATATACTTATTTATTACCTTGTAAAACATTCTGATCACCAAACTGAGCCAGTGGAATGAACATAATATTTCAAAAGGAAAATTATACATTCAGAAAATATATTATCCATAATCAATTCATGTTTCCTGGGCACTGATAAATAGAACACATTCCATCATAAACTACCAGAACCATTGCTATGACAATGAGAAAATGCAAAGTGAGGATGACATCACTGGCATTTCCTCCCTTTCAGTGGGCAGCACCTTCTGGGCCTGGATGGACAGCTGAGGATAAAGACTTCCTGTGGGTGGAAATGAAGGTGGTGCTGTCCCTTCTCCAGTGTGACAGGAGGGGCCTCACCCTGGAGAGCCTTTATGCAGCAGCCTCTAAGAATTCTGAGGTGAACACAGCTTCTGCATAATCTTCACATACATCCTGGAGTTCAGCAGCCACGGCCCCCAGAGCTTCATCTACCAGCTCCTCTGAAAAGCTGGAAGACAGACAACACAGCTAAAGGCACGCACAGCCAGATAGGGGAGGCACTCTTTTACTCAGCTGGGGCACTGAGGTCAATTCTAAGATTTAAATGGAAACTCACAAGGCCAAGAATAGCCAAAATATTCCTTAAGAAGAAAAACAAGGTGAGAGGCGTGGCTCTCCAAGATGTTAAGATGGTGGTGATTAGATCCCAACATCCTGCTAGAGGGAGGCCTGTAATATACACAGGACGGACCTCACCCTCTAGACGGTTGAAACCAGAGGCCACTGGAAACTAACTAGCTGCCACCCAGCTCCAACTCAGACCCACCTTCGACAGCTGCCGAACCGCCCGAGAGAGGAAAGGCTGTGTCCTCTCCACGGGACAGGGAGTAGCACGCGCTCAGAAGTTCTTATCTGTCCTGCTCTCTTTAGTTTGATTGTGTTATTTCCTGGAAGTACAGCTCATTCTCCCTCTCCTATCCCTCCTACTCCATTCCCATCCCCAGTTTTGTTTTGTTTTGTTTTTGCTAATCTGACAATCTTTTGCTTTTAACTGGCATGTATAGTCCTTTTTCATTTAATGTAATTCTGATATGCTTGAGTTTCTACTACTAAAATACTAAGTATTTTCTATTTGTCTATTTGTTATTTCTTCTTTCTTTCTTTCAGATTTTTTATTTTTAAAATTACATTCTTTCCTCTCTATCAACTTAGATGTCATACACTCCTTTACTATTCTCGTAGTGACCACCCTAGATTACAATAAGCACCCTTGACTTCAAGTCTAACATTGATATTTTTACCATTTTCCCAGATAATGCAAGAAGAACCTTAGAACACCAACTCCATTTATCCTCTTCCTGACTTATGTGCTAACGTTATCATGTGTTTTAAATGTACACATACCATAAGACATCAGTTTATTATTTTATATAGTCAATATTCATTTACCTATATACTGACTGATCTTATTTTAAATTCATGCCCTCCTATATTTTCAACCTTTCATCTGTGACTGTTTTTGCTCTGCCTGAAAAATACCCTTTCAATATTTCCTATAGGGAAGGTCTACTGGTAATAAATTTTCTCAGCTTTGTTTGTTTGGAACCTCTCTTACTTTCCTTCTTGAAATATATTTCACTGGGCTTATATTGGTATAAGGACAAAGGATCTACCCAGATTGGTAGTTCTTTTCTTTTAGAACTTTAAAAGATATACCAAGTCTTCCAGTTTCCATTGTTTCTTTTTTTTCCTTCCTCCAGATGATTTTAAGATTTTCTCTTTGTCTTTGATTTTTCAACAATACTATGATATGCCTATACATGGGTTTCTTTTTATTTTTCTTGCTTGGGGCTTTTAGAGCTTCTTGAATCTATGGCTTGATGCCTTTTGTTACTTTGGGGAAGTTATCAGCCATTCTCTCTTTGGATGTCATGTCCGACCCATCCTCTCTCCTCTCTGTCTGAGACTCGAGCCACATATATAATAGAGCTTGCCACTTTATCCCAATGTTCTTTATCCTCTCTTCTTCATTTTCATCTTTTTTGTGTCTTCATGCATCACTCTGGATATTTTCTTCTGTCCTATATCCCAAGTCTCTAATTTTTTCTTTTGATGTATCTAATTTGCTATTAAGCCCATCCAATGAATGCCTCATTTCAGAAATTGTATTTTTCAGTGCTAGAATGCCCACTTGGGTTTAGTTTAGTTCCTAGTTCCCTGCCAACATTTTAAATTGTGTCTTCTTCATGAACACAGCAGGCACAGTTATTTTAATGTCTCCATCTGAGAGCTCTAATATTTGGAGCTACTGTGGGTCTGTCCTTGTCATGGTCACGTCTCTCTGTTGCCTGGTTATTTTTCACCATATACCAGAGACTATTTGAAAATTGTAGAAATAATTTAAGTCCTAAGATGATGCTACATTCCTCCAGAGAAAATTTACGTTTGCTTCTGCCTGGTGCCCTGGGGGGCAATAATCTAGAATCACCTCAACCCAATTTCAAGAACTGAGATAATGTGGAGCTGAGTGGAGTCCCTGAGAGAATCTAACGCAGCCAGGTCACCTATCCTTCCAGAGTGAGCGAAGTTCACCAGGACAATTCCCCCACCTTGGCAAGCCCTGGATTCCACCTCTGTCCTCCGATCTGAAACGATTGTCAAAAGTGCCACTCAACTCCCTCCAGAACTGACAATCCAGTGCCAGACAATGGGCTAACCTCCCCAGGTCTCTGTCTTCTCCAGGATCCTGGCCTAGTTATTCTCCATTACCTAGTTAACTTCCTGATGCCTTCAAGCACATGTGTTTTATTTTTAATCTAGGCTTTCTATTAACAGTTATCCTCCGTGGGAGAAGTGGTCCCAATTACCAAGTGCATCACTACTAGAATCAGATGATTACCCTGTTTTATATTTGCTTTGCTTTCTATATTCCTACCACTAATCCAACCCCAAACTATGAGAGAATTACAAAGGTGCCCCCAATACATTCAAACACATTAGGCAATGGATCCGTTTTCTTCTTTTTCTTAACCTTCCCTACCCTGCCTTCCCCATCCGGGAGCTACCCCTCCTGGAGTCCTCTGTCCTCCTACTCCAATCTGGACTGGCTGCTTTCTTTGCTCACTGGAAAATTCTTCTCTTGGAAATAGTTTTTGCCATTTTTCTGGATGTTCCATGTTGGAGTCTAAGTTTCCTAAATCCTGTCTTCCTCTTTCTCAATGAATACCTTGTATTGGTGGCATACATACACCCTCCAGTTGCTTACTGACAAACAGTACATGGGAACTAAATTTTTGGACACTTTGCATGCCTAAAAATGTCTTTATTCTACCCTTATATTTAATTGATAATTTAAGTGAGCACAGAATTCTAGGTTAAATGTTGGAAGTATGCTCTAGTATCTTCTAGCAGTGTTGCTATTGAAAACAACATGCCATACTCATTTCTGATTATTTGAATGTATCCAATTTTAACTCTCTGGAACCTTTCATCATCTTCTCTTCACACTGGTATGCTCAAATTTCCTTTTCATAATGATGTGCCATGATGTATTCTGTTCTATTTATTCATTTATTTATTCACTCACTCACTCGCAGTGGACAAGTGATGAACTCTGTTTCAATCAAGAGACTAACAGCCTTCATGGAAATTTCCTTACAGTATCTCTCTGATAATCTCCCATTCCTCCTCCTTCCCTGTTTTCACATTCTGCAACTCCTATTATTCAGATGTTGGATGCTATGGACTGAAAATCTGTGTCCCCTTCCACCCCAATTCACCTGTTGAAGTCTAATCCCCAACGTGATGGCATTTAGAGGTGGGGCCTTTGGGAGGTGATTAGGTCATGGGAGTGGAGCCCTCATGAGTAGGATTAGTGCCCTATAAAAGAGACACAAGAGAGATGATCTCTCTCTGCTACATGAGGACACAACAAGAAGACGGCTGTCTGCAAACCAGGAAGCGGGCCCTCACCAAACAGATAGGCCAGTGCCTTGGTCTTCATCAAATAAGGACTTTCCAGCCTTCAGAACCATGAGAAATAAATGTGTGTTGTTTAAGCCACCCAGCCTATGGTATTTGTTATGGCAGCCTGAGCTAACTAAGACACTGGATCTCCTAGAATAATCCTCTAATTTTTTGGGGGGAGGAAGACCAGCCCTGAGCTAACTTCTGTTGCCAATCCTCCTCTTTTTGCTGAGGAAGACTGGCCTGGGCTAACATCCGTGCCCATCTTCCTCCACTTTATATGGGATGCCGCCATGGCATGGCTGACAAGCAGTGCGTCGGCTGGCATCCAGGATCCGAACCCGCAAACCTCAGGCTGCCAAGCGCAAACTAAACCGCTGAGCCACTGGGCGGCCCCAATCCTCTAATTTTTTAAGTCTTTTCTTCTCTATTATCTATCTCCGTATCTTTTTTTATTCTACTTCCTGAGAGATTTGACTTTTTGCTTTGACTCTAGTGAATTTATTTCAACCATCATATTTTTAATTTCTAAGAACTTTTGTTTTACTCTTTGAAAGTTTCTTTTTTACAGTATCCTGTTCTGTTTCATGGTGTAATAGCTTCACTTATTTCTCTGAGAATATTAATTCTAGTTTGTTTGTTTTTAATGTTTTATTCTGCTCCCTGCATTGTCTCTGCTTCCTCAGAGTTCTTTTTCTCTGTTACAAGAGGCTATGTATCTTTCATGGTTTTCATCATGTCTGGTTATCTGAGTGATCTGCTATATTCAAGAATGAGAATCTCAACTAAGCCTCCTATTTCCTGACCCACCTGCACCCAGGTCTTCACAAGTACCTGGTGCTTCTCATTCCTCAACAAATCAACTGGTTCTTGGCTTCAGCCTCATCAGATACTTGGCTCTCTCTGGTCTGCTAAGTCATTTGCCATTTGTCTAGCTGCTTTATGGCTCTAAAATTTTATTGCTATTTCTCATTTGCTGTCATTGATAGTTTCTTATTTATTCATTTAGTGACATACAGTGGGATAGGGATACAGGGAATAAAGATAAATACATATGTTCAGTCTGTCCTTGTCAACCCCAAGTCTCCTGATTTGTTTTTCAAACCAGGAATCCTTAAGAGCCTGCTTTCATCAAAAGCATTATCACCTTAAGCCTTTCTTTTCACAATCACTCTTTCATTTATATCCAGTTTATATCAGCTGTTCCCTTCGATCACTGGAACAGTGCTTTTCTTCAGGCGTAAGGAGGAATGGAGACATTCAAAGAAAAAGAAAAACTCAGCTAACTTCTCCCTCATCCAAGAGGCTGTTGGACAAAGTCAACTGCCTTTAGATACTTTATCAAGATCTTATCAACACAGTTCCCATCTTTGGAACACTCAAGAAACAAAAACAGAGCTAGTATATTCAGATGCACTGTCACTTGGGGGTCAAAGGATAGCAGAAGAGGAGAACATCTGTAAAAATCTACATATATTTTAATAGCTCTGTCCTCTGTATTTTAACTTATTCTTCCTTATACGCTGAGACAGCTTTTCCTTACGTCTACAAAACAACTATGAACAAAATGTATCGTTTAATCAAGTGGTAAGAATATACAAGGAACAGTCTATCTTCCTTGGCTTGTTTTGGGATTTCCCAATATGCCAGTCAGCCTAACCAATCCAGACAGGTTATGGGAAGCAAGTGAGCATGCTACAGGACTGTGTGTGTTAACACATGGAAGCAAGTCAAGTTTATTTTCTTCCCCCAGAAAATAAATGTGCATCTCATCCAGAACAAAGGGTCTCACATGCTTTGGAGGGTGCTGTACATTACAGAGAAGTCTCAGCACTTCAAGTTAAACCTGAGGGATTAAACGTAAGTGATTATCTCTGATTCCACCCAAAACTCCATTGAAAGAAAAGGAAATAAACAAATACATACATTTACAAGGAGAAAAAGAAAGACAAAGTAGATGAGACATGTCCAAAATTTTCAGAAGATAAAAACCATGTGGAAGAATCATAACTGATTCAGCAGGATAGAAATACAGAGGAAGCTGAAACCTAAGGGTCTGCAGAGGGCAATGCCCAAGGAAAGCAAGCTGATTTGTCTCACGAAACATCAGAAAGACTCAGGAAGTTAGAGCATTGAGAATCATGAAGGTGGAGTGAGGGGTGGGGTAGAAAATGAGGACACTGGTTGAAACTCTGCAGAATGAGCAGTTAGACGGCTCCTGGCCACAAGGTGACAATCCCTGTTTCACCCCCACAAAAGAAGGGAGGTATAGTCTTTGGAAAAAATAAACCAGGAGTTTGAAACCCAGCCAAATCATCATTCAAGTATGAAGACAGAATAAGACACTTTCAAACATACAAGTCTCAAGAAATTTCCTCCGATACACAAAGGAGGATATGCTCCATCAAAATACAACATTAAACCAAGGAAGAGGAAGACAAGGCCACTAGAGAGTAAAGACTCTACTCCAGGAGGGAGGCAATCTGACACTTGGGCGCTGAGAAGGGAAGTCCCAGGACAGCAGACACACCGCAGATCTAGAGAGCAGTGGGCTGGACCGGGTAGGAGGAAGGGTGGGGATAGAGGCGAGAAACAGAGATTAACTGATACATCTGATCAGGAGGAAAATGACATGGAGAGGTATTGGCTGGAGTGTGGAGAAAGTGAATAAATATATAAAAGAATAAACAAATTATAAAGAGGCAATTATTAACTCCTGGGATATGTTTGAGACTTGTTCAAAAAAAGATCTGTAATCATAGTATCCTGCTTGGCTCAACGATGAAAGAAAACTATCTGCATGTTTGTAATAAAGTGATACTCACGAGGAATTTAAGTTTGGGGCCTATTTGAAAAGAATGGATTTATGCACTTTTTTCAATTAACTATTTACATAAAAGAAGGCTACCCATTCTTCAAATATTTAGTGGCAGTAGGACTGTGTTTTACGATTCCATAAACTACCTTTCTCAGGGGAGGTGACCCTCAGGAGAAGGGTTAAAGAAAACGTGGCAAAGTCCGAAAGCCTGCTGCTCCTAAGTGCAAGTTCGTCCCAGCCATGAAGACTTCACCATCACAACTGTGTCCTGGCCAGGAGTATTTTGTGTTCTCTGATGGACATTAACAGCAACAGGAAATCCGCCCTGCCTTGAAAACCGTGCCTCTGCCTAAGAAGGGGGAGCTGCAGAACGCTCCTTCAGGTGGCATCACCCGTGTTGTTTTATGGTCTCCTTTAATTGAAAAAAGGTAGTTAGCAGAGAAAGCCTGGGCCATAGCCCAAGCAACAACTGGCACTCCAGGGCCCGAAGGCAGAGCGTGAGACCTTGGCCAGTACTTCCTCCGGCCTTTCTGTCAGGTGACATTTGACACTTGGTTCCTCAACAGAGGCACACAGCATTCTACTGACCTTTCAGCAAGCAGCCACGGGTTGAAGGAGCCCACGGCCTCATGAGATATCATCCGGAGGTACTGCTCAAAGCGGCTGCAGTAGTCGCCAATGCTGTGCCGCATCCTGGGTGGGACAACGAGGGCAGCTCGACCCTCTTTCTGCTGAGAATCTTCTGAAAGGGAGAGAAGGGGAACCTCTCTTTTCTCCGATTTCTCCTCTGTGTCCACACTTTCATCCAGGGAACTGACAGCAAATAAAAATGAAAGCATTCAAAATCATTTGTGAGCAAGCGTAAAGTGTTCATTCACCCTGATGATTTGATGAACTAAGGTTCACCTTCATTTCTCTTTCTCACACTGAACAGAACTCATCATCTATCATCACTCACTGTTGCCCCCTTTCACTGGACTAACCCTCCACACGGCAGGAAATCCTGTGCCGTAGACAAAAGAATTCTTAAGGCAAATACTGCAGTAATTATCAGCACAACCACAGGTGCCAATGTGATGCTTTCCACAGTAAAAACCAGGTAAATATTATTGAAGCCTCCTTAAGATGCAACATATTCCATGCCCACCTTATAAACACGCTATTTTACTGAGCCATCTTGGAATTTGGCAAGATCTTGCTCAAAAGAAGAATTTCTCTCTGTTTTGCGGGAACTGAAGGAATTCATAATTTAGCAACATCAAAGGCAACCAACTACAACGAAAGCAGACGGTCTTGTTGCCACTTACTTGGCATTCCAGGGCCTTTCCAACACGATGTTCACATCTGGGTCTTTGCAATCCGCTGTCTTTGTGACCCTGACTGGATGAGGAGAAAGAGGTCTTTCACTTACTGCTGGGATTTTTTGGTCTAGGAAAGGAGAGACATAAAATGACTGCGTTTAAGGAAAAGTCAATGAATATATCAGAGCTGTCCTATGGCCAATAACCTGTGAGGAAGTCACATGCACATCTCTCAAGCATAACAGGCTTAGCTAGCCGTGCAGTGGAAAAGATGCTCTTGTTTTAAATGAAAAGGTGAATTTAAAAATTACAAAGAAACAACCTAGAGGAATCAGTTTTAAGAAATAACGAACTCCTTTTGAAGCCTCTGCTAGCTCTGAGGAAGACTCCTTGAAGAGATCTGTGCAAAGCCCCAGGCTACAGAAGTTCCATGAGGACCCAGCCACCCATTTAAGGAGTCTTAAGCAGTTGAGTTTGCTTTTTAACCTTTAAATGGCTTGATTACTGGAGAAGGAAAAAAATCACTCACACCTGAACACATAATTAGATGACTTAATTTGTCTCTGGGCATTGCTGGAAAAAATCTGCATGATGATAGTCAAAACATTAACTTATTAACTATACCTTGCAGGCTTGACAGTTCCTTTGAGTTCTGGATTATTTATAATTTTATATGTATTTCAAGGGTAAGAAGAAAATCTGTCCTTCTCTTAGGTAAGGAGCATCTATAAGTCAAACAACTTTCTCTGACTCACATTTATATGCTGACGATTTTATACTGTCAGACAGAAATACTGCATTAAGTCAGTCTTTGTAAAAATATTACTAAGAGTACAATCAGTTTTCGATCGTTTGCAGAAAGAGAGGATATAGAGATACAGATCAGACATTGAACAATTCAAAAATCACTTTAAATTTGGTTTTATAATGCAATTGAACATACAATCAGAACAACTGGAAACATAGGGTTCTTACTATAATTTCGTGATTCTGGAATTAAAGTGTACAAAAATTCATTTCAGTTCTTCATGTTCTAAAGAGCTCAATTTCAATGTACACCTAGACTCTATGGAGAGTCATAGATAGTGACTAATAATTTAAATTGTCCTTGAAAAAAGAGAACACTGAGTCCCTGGTAAGGCTGTCTTCTGCATGATGCCACCTAACTCTGTGGCCTATGGCCAAACCATCAGTGAAATGAATTGCCCTTCAACATTTCCCTTTCCTCTGCTTCCATACAAAAAGATGCTAAAATGCCCATAGTTCACTAAACAATGATTAGAAGCAACCCTGTGCCAGGCTTGTGCAAGGAGCAGTGGGGGACACAACTGACTATGACAAACTCTCTGGCCTCAAAGAATCTGTGGCTCAGTTGGGAGACATAAGACCTCCCCACAAACAGCTCTACCACATCGTAGGACATGCCCGAAGTCTATGAGAGTTCATAGGCAGGAAGGGAGCAAAATTCCAGGACAGGAATACCAGGAAAAGCACTGCGCAAGTAGGATCATGTGAGCAGGGCCGTAAAGCATGCTCTGATATCCATGTGAGGATGGAAATGGAAGCTGGAGTGGGGTGGGAGGGAAGAGAGAACAGCATGAGCAAAGAACAGAGAGCTTCAAAATCACATAAAACATAAAAGGAACAAATTAGTATTGTGTTTAGATGGCTCATCCTTCTGTCAAAATTTGACATGGAGTTTCTAAGACGATACCCTCAACTCATATTTTTAAAAAATTATATGTGACATAGGCTGCTATTGTAAACCTTCTATACCCACAATTTCCTTTATATCCCTTAATACTCATGGTACTTAAATTCCTTCAGAGGTAATGTTTAACCACATTTTATTCTCCTCCTTTCATGGAGTAAGGTAGTAACTGATAAACACGAACCAAACAGAATTTGAGTAACACTTCCCAGCCAAAATTGTGATAGTAGCCTAGCAACTGCAGCCCAAACAAGTATGTATGAATTTTAAGAGTGGAGGAGAAAAGTGAACGTCTTTTCAACAAATGCTGTGAGAACAAATGGATAACCATTAGCAGGAAAAAAAACGAACCTCAATCTCTGCCTCAAACCATAGGCAAACTTTTATTCAAGATGGATCATAGACCTACATATAAAAGCGAAAACAGAAGCTTCTTTTCTAGAAGAAAACAAGAGACTCTCTTCTCAACTAGGGAGTAGGCAAAGGTCTCTTAGATCAAAGAAAGCAAAAACTATGTAGGAAAAAATTGATGTTAGACTTTATCAAAATTAAAAATGTCTGCTCCTAAGAAAACACATTTGAGAAAATAAACAGGTGAGCCACAGATGGGGAAAAATATTTGCAAACATTTATCTGAGTAGATTAGTGGCTGCTAGGTGTGAGAGGAGTGAGAATGGAGAGTGACTGCTAACGGATGCAGAGCTTCTTTTTGGGGTGACAAAAATATCTTGGAATTAGACAGCAGTGACATTTGCACAACTGTCAATATACTAAAACCTACTGAACTGTACACTCTAAAAGGGTGAATTTTATGGTATGTGAATTATATCTCAATAAAGCTGTTATTCTAAAAAAAACCCTATATATATATATATATATATTTGACAAAGAACTTGTACCCAGAATGCATAAAGAATTCTTACAACTCAAAAATAAAAACACAACCCAATTTAAAAAAGAATGTACAAAAGATTTGGATACTTCACAAAAGAAGATAGACAAATGGCTAATAATCACTCAAAAATGTTCTAAACATCATTATTTTTCAAAGAAATGAAATTAAAACCACAATGAGATACCACTACATGCCCACCAGAATGGTGACAATTAAAAAGACTGACAACATCAAATGTTGGCAAGGATATCAAGCAACAGGAACTCAGTGTAGATGGGAACTGAAAGTGGTACAGCCACTTTAGGGAAAGGTTTGGTGGTTTTTTATAAAGTTAAGCATACATCTATCCCACGATCTGGCTGGTCTACTCTCAGGTGTTTGTCCAAGAGAAATAAAACTTATGTCCACACAAAGACTATATATGAATATATTCATTGCAGATTTATTTCTAATAGACCAAAACTAGAAACAACCAAATGTAGGGGGCCGGCCCGGTGGCGCAGCGGTTTAGTTGGCACTTTGGCAGCCCAGGGTTCGTGGGTTCAGATCCCGGGGGCCAACTGACGCACTGCTTGTCAGCCATACTGTGGCAGCGTCCCATATAAAGTAAAGGAAGATGGGCACGGATGTTAGCCCAGGGCCAGTCTTCCTCAGCAAAAAAGAGGATTGGCAACGGATGTTAGCTCAGGGCTGGTCTTCCTCACACACACACACACACACACACAAAAACAACCAAATGTAGATCCACAGGCAAATGGACAAACTAGATGTGGTACATGCATACACTGGAATACTACTCAGCAATAAAAAGGAATGAAGTACTGATACAAGTGTTGTAGGTTGAATCATGGACCCCTGAGATGTCCAAATTCTAATCCCTGGAACCTGTGAATGTTCCCACCTTTGGCACGAGGGACTTGCCAAGTTAAGGATCTTGAGATGGGAGAGTATCCTGGATTATCAGAGTGGGCCCTAAATATAATCAAAGTGTTCGTACAGTAGGCAGACAGAGGAAGATTTGCCTACAGAAGAGAAGGCAATGTGATAACGAAAGCAGAGCCTGGAGTAATGTGGCCACAAGCCAAGGAATGCAGGCAGCCTTAGAAGCTAAAGGGACAGGGAACCAATTCTCTCCTGGACTCTCCAGAAGGAACCAGCCCTGCCAACACCTTGATTTTAGTCCTTTTAGACTCACTTCAGATTTCAGACCTCCAGAACTGTAAAAGAATAAATTTGTGTTTTAAACCACTTAATTTGTGCTTTAACTTGTTCCAAACTTAAATTTGCTACAGTGGCAACAGGAAACAACACAGATAAGTCTATAAAACACCATGTTGAATGAAAGAAGCCTTAGACAAAAGAGTACATGCATGTATGATTGCATTTATATGAAATTCTAGAGTAGGCAAAACTGACCTATAGTGAGAAAAAGCACAGTGGTGGCGTGGGGACTGACTGGAAGGAGCGTGAGGGGACTTTCTGAGATGGTGATACAGTCTGTATCTTGCTAGGGGTTTGGATAACAAAGGTGTATCCATTTGTCAAAACCTATCAAATGACACAGTTAGGATCTGTGCATTTTATTATACGTAAATTTTATCTTAAAATGAAAAAGAACCATAAATAAATATTAAACTCTAGTTGCTGATATACATGTTAAAATGTTTAGGGTGATATGTATCGATGTCTGCAGGTTACTTTGAAATGCGTCCAAAAAGAAGAAGAATTGATGGATGAATACAGGATAAACACATACATGATAAAGCAAATACAGCAACACGTTAATTGTAGAATCTAGAAGGTGGGTATATAGGTGTCCACTGTATGATTTTTTTCAACTTCTCTGTATGTCTGAAAATTTTCAGAATATAATGTTGGGGAAAACAGTGTGGGAACACTCACCATTTTTTTCTTCCTGCGTCCAAAGACGAGGATCAGCATACACAATTTTATTATATCTTTGGCGAACTGTCTCCTGGTATTTCTTTAAAAAAAAAGTTTAATTTATGAGAAAATCAGTTTCATTACAAACCAGAACTAGTAAGGATGTAATAGTTCAGCAAACACATTTGATACAGACACATTGCCAGAAATGGGCATCTGCCAGGCCAGGAAGCGATTAGTTCATGAGGTGAGGTCTAAAATAAAATGAAGCAATTAATCTAATTAATCTAATGTAGACCAGCACTGCCCACTAGAACTTGCTGTGATGATGGAAATGTTCTATATTTGCCACGTCCAATATAGTAGCCACTGATTACTGACCACTTGAATTGCGAGTAGTGTATTTAAACCTAATTAATTTACATTTAAATACCCACTTGTGGCTAGAGGCTTCCATTTTAGACACTTCAGGCCTAGACAGTGACCCCCAAGAAGGAGAAATCAGTTACAAGACAAGGATAAACTGTGCATCTTTAAATTTTCAAAAACCAACAAAAAATTGTCTTCCCGCTAATGTTTCTACTTAGCAGCGAAGCCAAGATGAGATTTAGTCATGGTGCAGTTAAAAAGAAAATGCTGGACCGCGAGACGCGAGACTTGGATTCTCATCCTAGCTCTGGCAGGAAGTTTTTGGGGACCTTGGCCACATCGCTTCCTCCTTTATTGTGTCTCAATTTCCTCCTCTCAACAATCCAGAGGTTGGGCTGGGTAATGTCTGAGGTCTAAAATGCTATGAGAAAAGCATTATAAAGCAGTATCATGGGAATTAAAGAGGGTAAAATCACTTGTGATTTGTCAAGATCACACGCTACCGAGTACAATAGGTAACTAAACAGCATTTACAAGTTGAGGGATGAAGCAGCCAATGGTCCCATTTGTGGGCCTGGGCTCTGGTCCCGGGGATAATAATGATGGTCACTTCCTGAGTTATGTGTCAGGTAGTGTAATGATACTTCATACTTGATTTTACCCTTAAAAACACTCTACTTATTAGAGAGGGTAAGTGACTTTACCAAGGCCATACACTTCGTTGGCAGTCGAGCTGGGATTTAAAACCAGGATTGTGTGACTGAAGTACTAAGCTACAGAAGCATGAGGGGCAGCGCTTAGCAGAAGCCAGCCCCCAGTGGCCAAAGAGCTGCAGCCCCAGACCTTACTTCCATTTCCTCCATTCGGAGCATCATGCTCTCCAGATATGGGCTGTCCTTGCTGTCCCCCAAGGTGTCTAAGGCTTCAGACTCCAAGATCTTAGAGTGAGTCATAGCCCAGAGCTCATGAGCAGTATCTTCCAAAAACTCATCCAGCTGACGAATGTTGTTGGATTCAGAATCAACAGCTATAGCCTACAAAACAAGGGATGGGGATGGAAAGGCAATACAAAGAAAACAGAAGAACTTAAAGATTAACGCTGATCATAATAAACCAACCATGTAGTGATTCAACCGACAGAGTTTCTATGCTAAATCAAACCTCTCCTAAGTCCCTAAATATCAAAGGCAGTAACATTGGTACAATTTCTAACACAGTCATTTAAATGGTAGCATTAACCAAGTAATACCATTATCGTCCATGTAAATTATCATTATTACCTGTTTTGTCAGTTGGTAAAGCAAATATCTTCCTTGTGCTATACTCAGAAGAATGTCCAATACTTTACACGCCACCTACTCCAGAGGATGTATCTATTCTCTTTTGGTTTAATGCTTTTGTAAGAACATCTGTTCCTGGTATCACAAAGTGCATGACTCTCCATTTCTGCTTGAGACTTTCTACCTATAACCCAGTAAGAGCTTTACCAGTAAGGGCTTTTTGACCTTGTAGTCTTTACATTCACAAAGCACTTTACAGTTTGCAAAGCATCTTTACATGCATTGTATTTCTTTTGATTCTAATATATGTCTATAATCTGCTCTAAAAGAGGCTTTTGCAAAAAATGTCTGCTAGGGAAATGATCATATCAGGCTCTGGAATGAGACATTTCTGGAACTAAATCCTGGTTCTGCCCACTGATATGACTGCAACTGTGGGCAAGTTTACTTAACCTCTCTGGGCCTCAGTCCTCTTATTTGTAACATGGAAATAATAATCCAGTTTTTTGGAGGAAGATTGGCCCTGAGCTAACATCTGTCACCAATCTTCCTCTTTTTCTTTTTTTTCCTCCCCAAAGCCCCAGTACATAGTTGTATATCCTAGTTGTAGGGAAAATAATAATCTTGTGTTTCAGAGTTATAAGGATTACACAAGCGCTTGCATATTGGGACACTCAGCACAGTGGTTGGCATGAAATAAGATACTCAATGAATAGTTACTGCCAAAGCAATTCTGAAAACCTTTTAACAGTTTACAGAATAAAATATATTAATGGCCAATAAAGATATAAAGAAATGCTCAATCTAAAGTTAAAGAGATAAAATTCAGCTGAATAATCAATACAATAAAATTACAAAAAACCAGCAACAACTAAACCAATAATACAAGTTTAGTTAATTAAGATGTGTGTGTACCTGCATGTGTAATTTTTCATCTATAAAGAATGGAATATCAAGAATACTGTGTGCCATTAAAAAAGATAAGGAAGGTCTCAATGTGCTGATATGGAAAGATCACTAAAGTATAAAGAAAGAAGCTGGGTACAGAACAGGATATGGTATCCATTTGTGGAGAGGTTTAATTTTTTATATTATACTTTTTCTAAATTGAATTTTTAGCCATGTGCATATAACTTTTAAATTTAAAAATCATGTATTTTGGAAAAATATATTTCATGTGCAAGTTCAGTTAATGACAACAGTAGCAGCAATAGACAAATATGTTGTAACGGTACCCTTCCAAGAGCTTTTTCCTGATATCAGAGATCACCTTGTCTGTAAGCAAATCTATTGAGAGTTGTATGTTACTTGTAAAGTGCAACAAGTGTCTTCTCCACTTCAGAGATGAGAATTTTGAGAATTTGTGTTCAAGGTCCCATAGCTCTTTTATAAGTTAACATAGAAAATAATTCTACTTCATCATGCCAAGTTCAATGAATTTTTTGTTTGTTTTTATTCAGTTATTTATAAAAATTAACTCTTGATGGTGCTGCCTGGGAAACTCTTTGCAATGATGCTGATGTTTAACAGCAGCCCAGAATACTAAATACTGGATAGAGTTACTTTTTCAACAAACTGTATTAAAGACCTTTTAATACCTACAGAATAATTCTTACATACAAGGCTGGCTGAACATTCCTAGTAATATTCAAACATGTCTACTTTACCGACAGCATTTATAATCACTTCATTTTTCTTTCATATTAAAATGCCATATGGAGTTGCCTCCCTAGATTAGATGTTAGTCTCATTATTTTGCCAGGAAAACAAGTATTATTTGGTGGCTATGCTGCACAAAACATCAAGCCACAGCACACCCGATTCGTAAGATGTAGGCTTTCAGCTTCCGGTCTCAGAAGCCTCACCTCACATTAGACTCTGTCACAAAATATTGGTACAATAAAATTATAATCGCAAAGATTATGAAAATATGCTGCTGCTAAAATATTGTTTAATAATTAGAATAGGGATACATTCTCAAAATCTGCTTTCTTCCTGTTCCTAAGGTTGTATGGCTGGTGGAGCTTCACTCTAACTTCCTTCTGACTCCGTAACCTTCACACTTGGCTCTGCCCTTTACTTGGTCTGAGCACACAAAGCAGTAACTTCTTTCAGCCTCCACAGTCAATGCAGGCAATATGCACCTTCCACCCCACAGCCCCAAGCCTAGGCAGAAGAGGAACATTCCCACAAATATCAAACACAAGTCCTCCAGAGGAAGAGCACGACGGTGACAACCACAACTTAAGTTCTCATTTTTCTCAGATGTTATTATTTTCCTGGGCCACCTTTTCTCTCTGCTAGGCCAGATACTGATCATGATTAGGCCTTCAAAACATGTTTGCCTAACAATAAATATTAGACACTAAGTAAAGGAAATTAGGTCAGTAGTGAGCAAAACTAGGCTGAAGGAAAGGAAATGAGGGCGGCCATTCTTCTGCTGCAGGCCATCAACATTCAGGGTCACACAGTGCACCCACATTCTGTCATCAGGAGGAGAGGAAAAGAGCCACTGACAAAAACCTGTGGTTCTAGAGATTTCCGTGAGCTGTTTGCAAGGCTGATCTAAGTCACAATGCTAAATATACACTGTAAGAATTAACACGCCAAATATGAAAAATAACTTCCACCCTTCTTGAATAGGATCATCTAGTGTTTGCAAAGGAATCTGCGTTATCATTTTCCTTCCAACTGAAGACATTATCACATAATGATACCAGTGTCAGCCCAGAACACCAACACCACACAATACACACCTCCTCTGCAGGCTGGGCTGTCGCTGTGTTTACTGATGGCCGATCCTTCAAATGAGTATCTGCTTCCAGAGAAGAATTGACTCTCTATTAAAACAGACAAGCACGTTCATGAATTATAAAAATTTACAACCCATATTAGTACAAATGAATTCTGTTACCAGAATAACTTCTGTGTAGAACTGCTATCAGCTTTAGCTACATTAGGCTTTTTGCAGCAATTCAAAGCACTTTGTCTTCATGAAAATAAATGCCATGTATTGATCTTGGCTTTCTGCCCCTTTTCTTTCTCCACTTTGTAAACATTGTCAGAGTAGCTGTGTATTTCTACGTAATTATTCAACTTCTCTGTTTCACAGTTTCCTCACTGATAAAATAAGGAGATTGGACAATTTGGTCTCTAAGACCCCTCTCAGTTCTATATTTCTGAGATTTCTGTGGACTCTAATAATAATTTAACATTTCTTAAACTAGAGATACAGAAATTCAGTGGCCTGTTCAGGGACCCAAAACATCATTTGTTCCACTTAAGATTATAATATTCTTCTGTGGCCTTATCTATTCATATGAACAAGATTGTTTCTATTTATAAGGTGGATCTACAGGGTCTGACCATAGCATTCAGCTTACTGCTTATAGGAGGATGGCACAACCTGTTGGTGATGCTGTATGCAAGTTCACCTTCAAGAAAGTACTGGTTTGTGCACAGAAGCTGTCCTAACATCACTCTCCTTTGGAAAAATAGAGCCAATCATTCCAAACCACTGAGGTGAAAGAGCACCGGATTAGAGTGGAAGCAGTTAATTGAACACTAACATCACCAATAGAACTATGTGATTAAGAATGGAAATTGCAATCTGAACTAAACATTCCCCAAACTAAAATCTCACCTTTCTCAAAAGTGGGACTTTCTCTCTCTTCCCCTTGTCTTGGTCTCTTACCCACAATGGAAGACACATCAATAGTGTGCGGTGGTCTGCAGGTGCCCAAAAGGGGCCCCAGCAGCACTGTGCCCATCCTTCAGCTACCAAACACTCAGCCCTACAAAGGGTCAATGTGACCTCTGTAGCAACTCTTTTTATTCTAGAACTTCCAAAAGGCAAGCAAATGAGATGAACTAGTTTACCTGGGCCTTGACCAGGAGAGGCTTCAAACGCTCCAGAACTGCCTTCTCTACCTTGTCTGCTAACTGGGTGGCAGAAACACTATTTAAAAATAAAATAGAAAATTAAAATCAAAAGCAAGAAAATACCCTACTGTGCATATTTATTTACCACTCCAGGTGAACGGAAATCAAATGATTATAAAAATCACAGTGCTTCTCTAATTTTAATGCCCATACAAGTTCCCTGGGGAATCTTGTTAAAATGCAAATTCTGATTCAGTTGGTCTGAGTGAGGCCTGAGATTTTCTTTTTCCAGCAAGCTCCCAGGTGACGCAATACGGTTGGTCCTGGACGCCACTTTGAGGACAAGGGTTTAGATAACATCTGAAGAAATATGTTAGGCTCTGAGTACATTTTAAAAGAATAATGGCTGCCTTTAAACAACTAAAGAGGATGGAAGACTGAACAAATGAAACTAATTTTGTTCCCTCCCCAAACCCCACAATAATAGAGTTAGACATAAATTAGACACAAAGACAAGGGGAAAAAATGGTGCTGGAAAACAGAAGGACAAAAGTGACAACTAACTTAGCCGTCCTGAGAAAGCTGAATTCTAGGCCAGCAATGGGAAAAACTAAGAACCCACACAATTTGCACTGCTGACTTAAAGAGGGATAGGACTGGTAGTACCAGGTACATCTAGGCCTGGGGGTGAGCTGGAGGGTGTGGCTTAAATATGAAAGACAAGAGTCAAATGATGTTTGAGAAGTTAGATCCCTGGGTCCCTTCCCTACTTCACACAACTGGACAACTGCCTCTCTCTGACTCTGAGAGAAGTCTGGGTGCTCATTCTCTGGAGGGATCTCTGGACTAGGGGATGCCAATCACAGTTAAGGCTGTAGGTACCCTATTGTAAAGAGGGGATTGTGTATGCATGCTGAGTGGTAAGACTCATAGCCCTCATCCCCAACTTAGCTCCTAGGACAATGGCAACCAGACGCGTAACCTCCAGGCAGAAGAGCAGAAGACTCTCCTCGGGACAGTGTGACTCACCCCAAAAAAAAGACCTAAAGACCATTCTGAGGGTCCTTAGCAAACAGTCTACCCAGATACCCTAAAGTAAAGCTCAAGTTCAATAATCCTTTCATCAGATGGTGCTCGAATAGCCAGATATCCATAAGGAAAACAATGAACCTTGGATCAGTATCTCATCTTACACACAGAAATTAATTTAAAATGGATCACAGACATAAAAATAAAAGCTAAGACCAGAAAGCATTTAGAAGAAAACATGGAAGAATATCTTTGAGACCTTAGCATTGGAAATGATTTCTAAGATAGTTCATAAAAAAAGACTAACTGTAAAATAAAAAATTGGTAAATTGGTCTTAATCAAAATTTAAAACTTCTAGTCATCAAAAGACACCATTAAAAAGACATATAG
Organism: Tapirus indicus; assembly: GCA_031878705.1. Taxonomy (NCBI): domain Eukaryota; kingdom Metazoa; phylum Chordata; class Mammalia; order Perissodactyla; family Tapiridae; genus Tapirus; species Tapirus indicus. The sequence goes on from CM062932.1 coordinate 13,184,478, forward strand.
ACAAGCCACAGTACTGGGAGAAAATATTGCTGCACCTGTATCTGACAAGGGTTCAGATCCAGAAAATATTAAAAAACTCTTAAAAATCAGTAATTTAAAAAAGAAAAAGAATAAAAAATGGGCAAAAGACTTAGACACTTTACTATAAGCACTAGAAAAGGCACTCATCATTAATTAGACTTCAAGGAAATGCAAATTAAAACCATAACGAGATACCACCACACTCTCACCAGAATAGCTAAAATTAAAGACAGACAATACCAAACGTCAGCGAGGATGTGGAACAACTAGAACAGAACTCCCATACTAACTAAAAATGGGAACAACCCAAATGTTAATCCACAGGGGAATGGATAAATAGACTGTGGGATATTCATACAATGGAATACTATTCAGCAATAAAATGGAACATGCTATACTTTATAGGGTAGCCCACTGTCCCCCTGATCAGGTTTCTTCAGAAGTCCACTGTACCTGGTTCACTTCCAGATGCCCCACATGTGGTTAAGGCTTACATTTGCAAAGACTCATGACCTTGCCCACTGACCTCCTGGGATGGGTGCCTAATATCTGGAAGTGCAGGTCAGATTATGAGCCAGACTCTGTCCAGCCTACTTTCCTCTGGGCATCTTCGTCTAATACCAGCAGTGTTGCCCTTTCCTTGTTTAGCTAGGTTTGTGCCTGCACCCCAGTTTTCAAAATTAAACAATATATTGTTAGGGATACATACATAGGTGATAGATATATGAATAAAGATAATGACAAGATTAACACAGGACTCAGGACAGTGGTTACTTAGCTCTGGGGGGAAAGAACTCTGGGGATGCAACTGAGAAGGGATACCCACGGCATTTTCAGAGTAGGGGTGATGATCTACTCCTTGGTTGGGGAGGGGTGCAGAGGTGTTTGTTTTGTAATATTTTGGATTGTACATATGCATATTTAGTATGTTCTTCTACATGTATGATTATTTTAAGTTAAAAAACACACACAGAGATAAATGGGGTACAGAGGATTACACTTTTGCTATTTGACCCAAAGGACAAGTGGGTAGGAGTCACATGGAATCCACTTCCAGCACAATCTAAGGTCACACCTTCTAAACCTAGAAATGACTGAGAAATGGACCACCTCAGATGGTGATGACCATCCCATCACAGAGGCTGTGTATGAATATACTGGACAGTTACTTCATGGAGATAGTCCAGAGGGGCTGGAAGCATTAGTTGGGGAAAAAGATCCTGCTATCCTAAGATTCTGTGATTGTATAACTTGAAATCTTAACTACTGACAAAAAAAATCTCGGCCCTCTAGGGAATGAACTTTCTATCATGACTGGTGACAGAACGCACAGCTATTTCAATGGAATTCTATTCATTTGACTTCAGGGTAAATTATCATCAGAGCTAGAAAAATGAGCCAAATTGCAGCAATAGCAGCGTCAACTACATTGCCTCACAAATTTCTTCATGCCTATAGTTAGATGGTAACAACACTTCTACGGGGCGAATGGATAAAGGCAACCTCACTAGAAAATCTTAGGCTTCATTCAAGCTGACATGTGAAGCATGTCACACAAGCAGAAATGCACATCAACCTTCTACCTGGCCAAGAGAAAAGCACCTTGGAGGGCAGCACAAACACACACATATAAGACTCTGATCTTTCAAGACAGAACTTCCCCAAAATCGTACATTTTTTTCAGTTATCAGTCAAACTCCATACAAAAGAAATATTTGCTAGCAAAAATACTATATACAACACATGTAGGCATGCAGGTATTCATTCATTCATTCAGTCACTCATTCATTCATTTAGTGAGGTTAGGCTTAAATGGCCCAGGTTGGTAAAACTATCTAGACCAATTAGAATAGGCAAGCATTCGCTATTCTTCCTCAGAAGCAAACACATACCTCAATTTTTGAAGTCTATCCATTTCTTCAGTTTTGAGTTCATTCAATTCCTTTGTTCTTCTGGAAGTTTCAGCATCAAGCCAATCAAGCCTAGAAGATAGTACAAAACTGTCACCCCAACTCTCCTCAAAGCAGCCAGGACTCCCTTGGGCTCCAATCTTGGCTCCACTGTGGGCTTCTCAGGTGACCTCAAAGTCTTCTAAGCAGGCAGACAGCCAATTAACATAAGAAGTGTGACTACACCTCTAAATAATCTCAGTTAATTGTTCAAACAGCTAGATGATGTAGAATAGGCCTGCTCTATCTTCCTCTACCTCAGGAACAGATATTTACCTCTGTTTTTGCATTTTGTCCATTTCTTTGGCTTTTAATTCTTCTAGTTCCTTCAATCTTTTGGAAGTTTCAGCATCAAGCCAAGCGAGTCTAGCAGATAGTACAAAAGAGTCAGACCAACTGTGCCTCGACCTGCAGGGTGCCATTGCCACAGAAACAGACCAGGAGTCAGGATTCCCCAGAGGCCAGTCCTGGCTCCACTAGAGACTCGGTAGGTCACGCAACCTCTCTGTACCCATAAAGCTCTCCATGTCATGTTCCATGTCAAAAGACATATTTATGTGCAAAAGCACTCCTAGTTAGTGTGTAGAGCACAAACAAAAAACTGCCTACGAATACTCTCCAGAAAATTAGCTATCACTGTACTTAGGATTCTTGTTCAACTATAAAATAAAACTGTTGCTATATCTTCAAGTTTAGATAAATAAATGAACACCAAGAAGAGCCATAAAGGCACAGTGAAGTCAAATAAAAACAGAAAGGAAAAGCCAACTCTGCACAACTTTCTTGTATGTGGAAGGGCTCTGACTCTTTCAGTTTAGGACAGTGAATATTATCCAATTATCTAATGGCCCACTTTCATCTCTGCTTTCCCATAATTGCAAGAACAATTTCAGCCAAACAAGTGCACAGCGACCTGTTTTCACTGCTCTCTAGTCATGGGGTGTTCTCACCTCATCACCCCCAATTTAAAGCCTATTCTTCAAGTCCTAATTTATTTTCCACCTCCCCCCATGATGCCCCGATCTCTGCAGCAAGAGGTACCCTGTCCCTCAAACTCTCTCAGTCTTTACCCTTTAGTTCCTAGGGTACACACCATGTTCTATCTTCAATTATAATTGATGACATGTCCTCCCTACTTACTGTAAATAAGCAGGGGCTGGGATTCCGTCTTTTCTGTCCTTTTTTTAAAAAGTCTCCATAGAGCTCACAACCGTACCATATACAAAACAAGCAATTGGTAGACAACCGACACACGTAATTTTTGAATGAATGAAATAAGAAATAAAAGAGGGGTTCCCTGTCTAAGCTGCATAGTTTGACAGAAAAGTTTAGTAGTTTACATTTTAAATAACCAACTTTATACATAGGAAAGAGAAGAAAAGAGTTCACTGTAGAATCTACATGAAAGGGACTCTAATTTTCAAAGATTTGAAAAATGCCAGCACAAACCTAGCTGCTTCATGCTCAACAGCACCTCTCAACTGACTTTCGTCTTGAGTATCTTCTTGCTGGAGAGACTGTTCTTTTGCAGCATCTTTGGGGATAGATTTCACCTTTAGCCATGCAGCACTGCAGAAAAATGGAAAAATACACCTTTGTAATCATTCACTCCACATCCAATGACTCATCAAAGGTGCAGCTCAGAGAAGACAAGAGCATTAAGTCAACAGTGATCTATGGCATGGGGCCCTGAACGTAAGGAAGGTGAGATCCTCCAGCATTCAGGCTCACTGTCAGAGGAGAGACGTTCTCCTTTGCTTCACAGAAGCAATCACTATTTTAAATGAAAAAACAATCATCAATTACAGAATCATGGGCGAACTTCAACAAAACTTATAATATGTAGATTTGGGTCACTAATTACATTCCATATTACAAAGCAACACTGTACCTTTATAAGGCCTAACACAGTACTATGAACCTAGAAGGCTTATCTGCTCCCCTTCGCCACCCACCACACAAACACTCTAGAAGACAGTCCGCTGTATACTTCGTTCGCAATATAAACTTCAACCAATTGATGTTTTTACGAGCTTACCAAGTGAATTCACATCTCTATAATAAAACATATATAAAAATACAGAATTTGGAGCAGAGAAATAAAAACAAAAAAGCACATTTGAAATCACAAGACCTGATTTTAGTCCCAGCTCTGCTATATAAGCAAGACATTAAATTCTCCATTGTTTCTTCAACTTTAATGTAAGGGCTGATGGGTAAGCATAACCATTCATTCAGAACCATTCAGAGTCTGAAGGGGAATCCATTCTCCTTCTCACCCTGTCTTCTGCCAGCCTCCCAGAAGACGGACCTCTCCAGTCACTATCTTCTCACTCATTGTCTCCCCAGATTACTGCTTTCTGCTGCCTTCTTTTTACTGTCCTGCCTCCTGGTCCTTTCCACTGTGCTTTCAAGAACTATGTCCCATGGTGAACAAGCTCCCCTTTATCTTTAATCAATTCCCCAAAGTCTATTTCCACCTCACTGGACCCTGCTGCCCCTGGAGGACAGTACCTTCTCTCTACTCTGTGGAATGGCAGCTCTTCATTCTCCAGGTGCTATGAATGAGGATGATACAGCAGTAATGTCAGCATTATCCTAACTGTCCCCTGAAGTCAGGACAGTGTCTATGAAATTTGTATGTTCTGTAATTCATAATTATCTTGAGTTGGAATCAGAAATATTTTTAAATATTCATTCACTCAGCAAAGATTTACATAATGCTTAAGAGTCACTAAATACCAGGTACTGCACTAGGCACCAAACATTCAGATACAGGAAGGCACAGCTCCTGGCCTCAAGTAACTAGAGTCTACTGGGTGAAGAGACAAGTGAAGGGAAGCCCATGACCCTCCATACAGTGACACATGTCCCCAGGGTGTCAGGGCGGCCCATGGAAGGTTACTCTACTCATAGTCAGGTAGGAAAAAGGAACCAATAGGCTTCAAGACAAAAACTTCTTATGTATTACTCATTAAGCATGTCTTCTTAATGGGAACTAAGGCTGCTGCCTTATTTGCTCTAAGCGATACATCATCTTTGATCTGTGGAGAAAAAATTAAAACACATATCCAAATGGTTCCTTGAATTTTTACATACCATTTGGGAGATGCCGGTGGGGATGTGGGGTTTGGAGGTATCCAAGGGGCCCTATGGTCTTTCACAGGCTGTTGGTTCATTTTTAATCTGGATGAGACTGTTGTCCGTTGCAACCTGCTTTTGCTGTGAGACTGGGTTGGTCTACTTTTTTCAGCTTTGTGGAGCCCCTTTAAGAGATAAATATGAATTATAAAGCCAAATGGATATCAAAGAAACTGGTTTTAACCTCTACTGTAGTAGAAATTTGGGGGAGGGTGTAAATTATACTGAATCGACCCTAGTGGGGGAGAAGGGGGAGCAGGTGTAAAACTGGAACCCCTGGCTTTGCCATCATATATAGATATAGATAAAAAATATATTATATATTTTTTAAATTTTTTCCTGACTAAACAAACCAAAAAAAAGAAGGAAACTGTAAAACATTCTTGGTTAAAATACTTCACCTCTCTGAGTGTAGGTGTCTCACCTGTAAAATGGGAGATAATTTCTCCACAAGTTTCTGATTAAATGGGCTAATATAGGAGGAGTATGATAATGAAGGTAGAAAAGCATATGCCATCTCAATAGAATGCATCAGGCTATTTTAAAACGCTATACAGAATGAGGCTGCCTCTGGAGAAGAGCACCAAGCTGAAGTCGTACAGGCTCAGTCCTGACTTCCCAATGACACTCCATAAGAGTTTGTTTGGAAAAGAATAAAGACTTGATCCTAATCCATGATCTATTAGCAACTGGTAATAACTGCTAAATATCTTTCCTCTGGGGTCGCCAGACAATACAGAGGTTTGCTACAGAAGCCTCTGGACAGCACCATCAAATGGCAGTAACCACATTAAGGGTATTCAGAGTAGGAGGCGGTCTTCTCGACAGTTCTCCACTGGTAGGGCCTTAAGTTAAATTTTAAATAGAAGCTTAAAATATAACATAGTTTCAAGCACGCTGGCTCCCAGAGCCATTTTAGAAAATATTCACCCTAGGATGCCTTTTAATATTGAGTGATTATTATTTATCAATATTTATCTTTAGCAGGAACCAAATCTTAATCCCCTCAAATTTCACACTTTCAAATCAGAAGCAGAAAAAACCTGAATTATAAAATAGCCTGCCTGATTAGGACTTTGGTATCAAATTAGTTGAGATCTTACCAAAAGAGGACAAGGAAGAATGCCCTGTCCTAGTAACAAGATCAAAACCTGCTATTTTTTGTTAAAAAATAAAAACAACCTGGAGCTAAGTCCGCTTAGTTTAGACAGATGGACTCAAGAGCTCTGGCATTCAAATCCCCGCTCCACCGCTTACCAGCCTGTGTGACCTTGGACAATGTCAGATTAATACAAATGGGCCAAAAGAAAGAAGTGATTTCATACGTGCTGTAGTCTTGCCGGCGCCAGAGTATCCTTCCTAGAAGGCACATCCTCAGTCACAGGCTTCTTTTTCACTGCTCTTGTTTGTGCTGGGGCTAATGGCGCTTCTCTGGAGCTTGCGTTTTGGTCGACAATAGATGGAGCTTCTCCGGGAAGTATATCCTCATCTAACACATCAAGCTCCTTCTCCAACCTCTGGGTCACTGGAAGCTCTCTATCAGGTTGACACTTACCTATACGGAGGTTTCAGAAGGACAAACTGAGGGAAATGCTATTCAAATCAAGTGGTGAGAATGATTCTCTACAGAGAGAGAAGCTCCAAATATCTACCCGAGCCCTGTTCAAAACGGAGGTGTTTTGTTGCCAAAGTTGCTCCTCATCCTATGACTCCCACTGCAGCTCTACCAGCAGAAACCCGAGTGTCATGGCTGACTGCCTGCCTTTCACCTCCCACATTTACTCACTCACCTGGTCCCTCTGATCTTAATTCTGAAGTATCTCTTGCACTTCTCTCTGCCCTTCCTTCCCTTCCGCCACCACCCGAGGTCAGGCTTGCAATATCTTGTGACTGTAATAACAGCATCCGTAACAGACCCCTTATCTTCAATCACACCTTCAGCTGGCTACCAAAATTGTTTTTCTAAAATGTAAATATTTAAATGTTACTTCTCAAAACCTTTAATGGCTCCTAATTTGATACAGAATAAGTCTGAACTCCATACATGACATTCAACCTGCAATAGGAAAGGAAATAAAACTGTCTTTATTTGAAGGTGAGACGTCTTCTATATAGAAAATCCAAGAGAATCCACAGACAATTACAACTGAGAGTTCAGCAAGGTTTCTGGACAAAAGAACAAAAATATACAAAAGTCAACACCATTCCCACATATCAAAATAACTAATTAGAGAAAATATAAGAGAAAAAAATATCCCACTAACACTGGCAACAAAAACTTCACAGCACTTAGGAAGAAATCTAATGAAAGATGTACAAGACTTTTACAAAAAAACTTAGATGTTTTTAAAAGACATGAAAGAAGATCTGAGTAAATTGCTTTCATGAACAAAAAGAATACTGTAAAGATGTCAATTCTCCCCAAAGCAATCTATAATTTCAAAAGCAAATTCAATTAAAATCCCAATAGATTTTTTTTTGTGGATCTAAACAGGCAGATCCTAAAATTCTTATGAAGAGTAAAATCCCAAGATAGCCCAAATAATTTCAAAGAACAACAAGAAAGCGGGGAGTGGGGCGGGGTGGAGTCTTCCATCAGAGAGACAGTCCCGGTGGTAAAGCTGTAATCTTCAGGGCAATGTGGGAGTGAGGCAGGGACAGGCAGAAACCAGCGAAGCAAAATGGTGATGACAAAGGCGGCCTGACAAATCAGCGAGTGCGAACTGGACCGCTCAACGAATCGTGCTGGCACCATGAGTGTCCACAGGTAACAAATAAACCAGGGTCCTTGCCTCACACTGAACACTTAAATTCCAAATAGAATGAAGGTCGAAATGTGAAAGGAAACCTTTAAAGCTCTTAAAAGAAAATATAAGAGAATTTATGACATCAGGGCAGAAAAGGCTTTCTTAAACTCAAATATAATATTAATGTATGTAAATTTAATTACAGTGAACTACAATTTCCTTTTGACAAAAAGACACCATAAAGTCAACAGACAAGCCAGAGTCTGGAAGCAGATATCTGTAATGCATATAATTAACACAGGATTAATAGCCAGAATATATAAAGAATGTCTACAAATTTATAAGAAAAATAAACAATCCAACAGACAGAGAAATAGGCAAAGGATAGAAAGTGACAACTGAGAGAGAAAATCTGACTGTCAATAAAAACATGAAAAGATGATCACAGTAATCAGAAAAATCCAAATTAAAATGATGAGGTACCATTTCACATCCATCAGATTGGGGGGAAAACTTTAATGTGACAATACCCAGCGTAAATAAACAAGGACGTGGAAAAACAAGTACTCTCACAAGCTCCTAGTGCGGGAGTAAACTGGCCCAACGACTGAAGAACAACTTGACTGCTCTAGTAAACTGGAAGACTTGCCCACTCTGCAACCCAGCAGTTTCACTCCTAGGTACATACTCAGCCTGGAGGAACTCTCACATGTGGACACAGGGAAGACATGAGCACAGATATCTACTTCATCATTGTTTATGAGAGCAAAAAATTGGAAATAACCGAAATGTCCATCAATAAAAACTGAAAATAAACTATGGTATATTCATACAAAGGAAACCTATACAGCAATTAACTTAATAAATTAGAATTCACATATCAATATGAACAAGTCTTACAAACATAAGTGGGGTTTGGAAAAGCAAACTGCAGAATGATGCATACTGTAAAATAATCATTGATATGAAATGCATAGCATATGAAACAATGTATTCTTTACGGATAGGTACACAAGCAGTACCGGTATAAAAACAGAAGAGGCCCATATTATAACAATAACAAGAGTAGCCTCTGTTGAGGGAGGAAGGGAGGGGATCCATGGGGAGAGAAATTTAAAAGGGACTTCAGCTGTACCTGTCATATTGTATTTCTAAAAAAACTTCTGAAGCAAATAAAGCAAAAATGTTGAAATTTGTTAAATCTGAGTAGTGAATAAACAGGTGTTTATTATTTTCGTTCTTTTTCTGTCTGTTTTTAATATTTCACAATGAAAGGAAAACTACACTTGGACTACTTTTAACAGCAGCTGGTCAAGGGCCAGATTCCCCTGCATCCCTTCTTTAATCTGGTACTTTTCAAGGCTACAGAAGTCACACAGCAAGGAACTGTAAACTGGAAGGAAAGGATGCTAAGACTAAATCCTTAGTCTATAACTTATTTATTAACCCCCAAGTTTACATACAGCAAAGCAACTCTGACCTCTAGGTCCTGGTGCCTTTTTGGTTATGATTTACATAAATCAACATACAAATGCAGTACAAGTTCCAGGGGCATCTGAGTTTGAGGACATTGTTGGTAGTGGAGAGGGACGCACCATCCTTATATCTGACAAGCTATACTAATGCAATCAAACCATTGCAAGACCATTTCAGAAGCCACTAAAGAACTGCACCAGCCAACAATTACACAAATCACAAGAGCAAATCAGCCTCACGCATATATCCCAACTGAAAAGGGCAGAGTGGATTTTCCACCCAAGTGGCTCCCTATGACTTTTTGGGGGTGAGGGGTGGGGAAGAAGAGACCTTCAGAAGTCAGAATGGAGGAATTTGATAGAGTGATATCTAAAACAGAAACAGAAAATGTAACCTTCTGAAATCCAGATCATAAAGAGAAGAAGAAAAACACAAATAAAATAAATAAAAATAAGAGAGCTACCACATCCTTCCCCATGAGCAAATATATTAAACTTGTAAAGTGGCTAAGACCACACCCCAATGTGTAATACGATGATTATTATCATCTCTTACATCTGCACGACACTTTTTCAGTTTATAACATAATTCACACTCACATTTGAGCCTCACCAGACACAGAACAACCAGGACAATGATTACTACAAGTTTTCAGATGAGGAAATGACAGTTAAGTGTTTTACTTGAGGTCACAAGGAGAGTAACTGGCAGAGCCACGTCTTCTGGCTTTCGGTCCAGGACTAGGCCCATTCATTCTGCCCTGTCAGGGACTATGCAGCTGTTCCACATAAATACATTTTTCAGATAAGTGAACCTTACTTAATTCTTTATGACTACATAGCTTTATTATTTTAAAAATTGACAAAACTCATTTTTAAATGACTACCAAAGATTTTTTTCCTCAGTTAGAATACGCCTCACATAATCTAATCTTTTCTTAATAACTTGAGGTTATTATGAACTAAAAACAACATCTTACATCTTTATAGCACTTAGCAATGATCTAATTTGCTACTTACAACAACTAAGGCAGTTACATAGGATAAGGGTTATTATCCTCATTTTACAGATGGAAAAATTAAGCTTCAGAGAGACTAAGTCATCAACCCAGGGTCACAAAATGGCAGAGCTGGGACTAGAAGTGGGGTCTTTTTGGTCTACATTTTTCCCCTGGTGGTCTGACTTCGTGCTCTCCCACATTTGTTCCTATGGTGAGCTTCAGATTAGCCAGTTTTCCAGCTTCTCTCTCTGAAGCTTGTCCTAATTTTCTAACTCATTTAGGAAACATGTCTCTGTGTATAGGCCTGAAAAGTTCTCCACATTTCCTCCAGAGTTTCATAAGTGAGCCCCCAACACCCAGAACTCAAGTTACTGTGATTTGCTGCTCAAAAGCCTTTTCTTATTCAATTACACTTCTTCATAGAGTCTCTCACATAAGTGCCTACGTGCCAGACACTGGGCTAGTCATAGAGGATATGACAGCAAATAGACAAGATACTTGTCCTGAAGGGAAAGGCTGGCAAAAGCAGACTCTGGTTAAAAGGAAGATATGATATTAGTTCTACCTGCCTACCAGTGAAGGGAAGAGAATATCACATTATAGGGAATAACTACTGAATAGTAATTGAGTAAATTAGGTTTTGTTACATTCATGTTAGAGGTGGTACATTAAGCTATGAAGGTTCCACAGAATTAGTGGTAGACAGAGAAATAAATCAAATGAAAACCAGACTGATACATAACTTTCAAATCAGTAGAGGAAACAAAATGAAACAAGAAAAACTTGATTAATATAGTAAATTACAACAAAGGATAAAAAAAAAACCTGGCAAATGAAAACTATAAAGTAAGGTAAAAGAAGTTCAAATGAATCATTAATCTCAGTAAATGTTAAGTAGGTTAAATATAGAGATCTACAACAGTTAAAAACATCAACAGTAAACTACATGAGATACTCTTAAAATAGAACAGCAAAGAAAGATTGAACATAGAGGGATGGAAAATGTTATTCTTGGTAAATGTCAGACAAGTTAGGTAAATGAAACTATTAATATGAGATAAAACAGAATTTAAAGTGAATGACATTAAAAAAAGACAAAGAGATATTTAATAATAATAACATAAACTCCATCAAAAAGATTTAACAGTTAGTTACTCTTATGCATCTAACGGCATGACTTCAAAATATACAAAATAAAATGAATATAAATAAAAATGGGAAATTAAGAAAGTCTCAAGCATCACAAGAGATTTTAACATAACTTTATATCAGTCATCTACAGATCAAGTAAATAAAATCAGAAAACTATAGAAGAAAAAGAAATAAAAGGAATAAAGATTGGACAGGAGGAAATTAACCAATGGTTACTCATAGATGATATGATTATATACGTAGCAAAACACAAATAAGCTACAGATAAATGATTAGAAATAAATTAGCTTAGCAAGTTGCTAGGAGCAAGATCAATACAAAATATCAATTGTATGTCTATATATCAGCAATATACATTAGAAATTAAATTTTTTTTAATTTTCTTTTTTTAAAAACAATTAGAGGTTTTATTATGTTTTTTTTTTTTGAGGAGGATTGGCCCTGAGCTAACATCTATTGCCAATCTTCCTCTTTTTCTTTTTTCTTCTCCCCAGAGCCCCAGTGCATAGTTGTATATCCTAGTTGCAAGTTCTCCTAGTTCTTCTATGTGGGAAGCTGCCTCAGCATGGCTTGATGAGCAGTGAGCAGGTCCACACCCAGGATCCGAACCGGCAAACCCTGGACCACCAGAGTGGAACTCACAAACTTAACCGCTATGCTACCGGCCCCAGAAATTAAATTTTTAAAAAGACATCATTTATAAGAGCATTGAAAATAGCAATACCAAGGAATAAATCTAATGAAAGATGAACAAAACCCTACACATACACACACAAACTGTAAATTACTGAGAGTATTTAAAGACAACCTAAATAAATGGAGTGGATTTTTGTGTTTTTCTGTTTGTGGACTGGGAAATTCAATATTGAAAAGATATCAATTCCTCATCAAAATTCCAATAGGTTGTTTTTTATTGTTGCTGTTGTTTTGGGGGAGGGGAGTTGATGGAAGTTGACAAATTCTGATTCTAAAATTTCTATGGAAATACCAAGGGCCAAGATTAGCCAAGACATTCTGGAAGAAGAACAGGTGGCAAAGGGCTGTTCTACTGGATATCAAGACTTAGAATAATTAAGATAGTATACACTAGCATAAGAACCAACAATTAGATCAATGGAAAAGAACGGAGGGCCCAGAAACTGACCCACATATATGTGAACACTTAATTTATGACAAAAGTGGCACTGTATGCCACTTTGGGGAAAGAAGAATCTTTTCAACAAATAATGTTAGCTCAATTGGATATTTATCTGGAAGAAAATGAAACTTTTCTAGAAAATAACATAGGAAAATGTCTTCTTAACTTTGGCACAGGGAAAAACTTCTTAAATAGGATACAAAGACAAAAACTATACAGGAAAAGATTGCTACATTGGACTACAGTGAAATTAAGAATTCTGTTCATCAAAAGACACCACTGCAACATTTAAAAGCAAGCCACACCTTATTTCTAAGAGGATATTTACAACACAGATAACAGAGAAAGGGTTCACATGCAGAACACTCCTATAAAGAACTACTACAAATCAATAAAAGAGAAAGGAAGGAAGGAAGAGAAAAAGAAAAGAGAAAGAGAGGGAGGAGGGGTGGGCAAGAGACCTAACCTGGCACTTCAAGAAAGAAGATATATAAATGGCCCATAAATATATGAAAAAATACTCACATCATTACTCATTCAGCAAATGTAAATTAAAATCACAAAGATAGCCTTACACGTCAACCAGGCAGCTAAAACGTAAGAAACTAATAACAACAAATGCTGGCAAGGGTGTGTAGCAACTATTCTCATACACTGCTGGTTGGAATATAAGAGAATAAAACTACTTTGAAAAAAAAATTTTATCTTTTACAGTTGAACAAACACACACCCTATGACCTAACAAGTGTACTCCTGGGAATATACCCAACAGAAACACATGCACGCAGGTACCAAGAGACATATATAAGAATAATCACAGTAGTATTCTTTATAATTGCCCTAAAATGGAAACAACCCAATGATTAAGACAAGAAAATAGAGAAATACAATGTGATATATTCACACAATGGAATACAGCAATGAACACACACAAAAAAATCACAGCTACACAAACAGAACAGATGAACCACACAAAGTGTTAAGTGAAAGAAGCCAGTCCCAAGAAAATACCTAGTATGTAATTCTATTTTTATAAAGTTCCAAATCAGGCAAAACCAAAGTATTAAAAATAAGAGTAATAGTTAACTTGGGGGAGGAGGCAGGGGATAGAGATTGGGAGAGGAGGGTACAGGGGGATTTCTTAATGCCCATAATGTTCTATCTCTTGATTTAGGTAGTGGTTATACAGATGTTTGTTTTCTGATAATTAATTGAGCTGTAAATTTATATTTTGTGCACCTATCTGTATATTCCACTTCAATTGAAAAAGGAAAACTAGTTTACTGGATTTGTCCACACTCTGATATGAATGGCATATTTAAAAATTCAATATTAAAATTTTAAAACACTATCAACGTATATCTCTATCAGTTTAACTAAGACAAAGAAAAAAGAAGAGGATAAGAAAATCTCTTAGCAAAACAGGAACAGAAGAAAATTTCCTGAACTTCATATGCGGATCTGCCAAAAAGTCAACAGTAAGCATCATATATAAATAGGCATGCCCATTAAATCTGTGGGGGAAATGTCCACCATTACAGCTATTATTCAATATTATTCTGAATTAAAACTCATTCAATAAAGCAGAAAGAGAAAAAGAAAAGGTATAAAAATTGCAAAGAGAGAGGGAAAACTTTGCTTATTTGTAGGTGACCTCATCTATCTGGAAAAATAAAAAAAGAATTAACAAAATCTTGTATTTCATCAAATCTAAAACATCAAGTATAAGCCATATCATTATTTTATACACCAATAGGAAATTTTTAAATATTGCCAATTAATTTAAGAATCAATTCAATTCAATTCAAGATCATCAATTTAAGAATGCATCCCAATTTCAGAAATGTTCAAATATATACAAAGTAAAGATTTCAGCCAGGTGCCAGATATAAGAACAATGTACAAATCCAACAGCTCTCCTATAAGCAGCAATAACCAATTTCAAAATGTTAATAAAAAAAAGATCCCATTCACAATAAAAACTGGAAATAAACATAACAAAGGAATTTAGGAATTCCTACGTATTCCTCCATCAGGAATTCTTATATGCAGAAAATTATAAAATTCAACTGAAGGAATGGAAAAACAGCATGAATAAATAAATTGACAGGATGACTTCATATTGTAAAGATGTCATTTCTCCCCTAATTGTCTACGAACTCAATGTAATACCAATCAAAATCCCAACAGCATCTTTCATGGAACTTGACAAGCTCATTCTAAATTCCTCTGGAGATAAGCAGTCACCATCAGCAAAATTTTGAAAAAGAAGAACAAAGAAGGAAGAATGGCTTCATGAAATATTAAAATATGTAAGAAAAAATGAGGATTTTTGCCTACAAAATTAAAATTTTATGTACCAGAAAAGATATCATAAATTGCAAAAATGACTAGGAAAATACTTGAAATATACGTAAACCAAAAAAAGGATTAAGATCCAGAACATATAAAGAACGTCTATACATCCATAAGCTAAAGACAGAAACCAGCAGGGAGATGGCAGAGGATATACAGAGACCAACCACAGAAGAGGAAACACACGTGGCTAAGGAACACATGAGAGAAACAATAGTCTTCCTCACTAGGAATCAGGGAAATGCAACATAAGACAATGAGATACCATTTTCCACCCAGAGACTAGCAAATTTTAAAAATTTCATTACATAAAGTACTTGGCAAGGACATGGGAGAAATACATACTGATGATCACTGATGGTCACTGCTAGTCAAAACATTATTGTATGCCCACTTTCAAAGGCAACTTGGCAGTATCTGTTTAAATGGGCACACAACATAAGCTAGCAATTCTACTTCTTGGAAAGACAAGAATTTATGTATTACGTATGTAAAAAAATACATATATATCAAATGTGTGTATATGTATATAGCTATCATTAAAATGTAAATAAACAAACTTGAAAAAAGAAAGTGCGGTTCTAACTTCCAGCTCTGTAGGAATTTACTTTGGGTAGCCCAAATGCTATGATGTAGGAAAGGGGAATTTTACTGTCTCCACCCTCCCCTATGGAAGAGTACTCCAGCCTCTAGCCTAAGGAAGCACCTTGGTTGCAATTCACTTATCCTAGTTCAAGTGCACCTACTGTGGACTAGGTTTTAAATTCTCACTTTCCCCTCAGTGCAGCAACTGTTATAGTCCTGACATTTCAAAGAATAAAATATCTTGCAATAAATACTTTAGGAAACATACCAGCAAGAAGCTTCTTTGCCACTGAAGGTTGTTTTGTTTCCTGTGGAATTATCTCCTTTGCAACAAACGGTCTCCTCTCGCTCTTTGGTGATGTACTTTGCCATCTCTCCAAGGTCCTTTGGCTACCAATAGGAAATCTCCGAATTTCACTGAAACATTTCTTCACCTTTTTTGGTGACAGTTTCTTTTCCAGGAGGGATTCCAAAGCCTGCCATGAAACAGTCAATTATTCTCTTTATTTATCTCACAAAAGTCTGACTTTTAATCACAAAACTGAACATGAGAACTCCAGAGAAATGTGTTATTAAATGGCTATTTATAATGGTTAACAAAATGTTGTTTAACTTAATTTAAAAACTTTATTATTAGAACATACAATTAATAAAAGAAATTCTTCATGTTCTTTTACATGTTTAGCTCACTAAAACCAATAGCAAAGAGGTAAAGGCTCTGACTACTTTTAAAGGCATCTAAATCCTAAAATTAAGGATCACCATTTCAGAAATTAGTCTTCAGAATATAATCCTATATGCTTTAAAAGTATTTTAATTCTCAACAAAAACTTCATAAACTCAAGCAGCATTTTAAGTGGGCAAACAGACTACATGTAACACTCATTTTCATAAACTAAAGGAAACCTAGCAGGTCCAGGGGCTTTGGTCACTCAATAGCAGGAGACACGTGTCTCCCTGCCTCAAAGAGGGATTTCCTCTAATAAGGACCCACTTATTCATTACTGGGCTGCAAGGGCCTTAGGCTCTATCTGGTCAGTACAAATTAAGGACAACTGAACATAGCAAGGGAGATTTAGTTCAGATGACAGTAAAGCAATAAGAAAATAATAAGCTGTGGGATGGTGTAACACAGCAACAAGAAAAAATAAATTTCTTGCACTACTGAATATTTTCTAAAGTAGGGGAGATAGACATTATGTTTGAGAAACATTATGTTAAGGTACTCTTTTTTTTTTTTTGTGAGGAAGACTGGTCCTGGGCTAACATCTGTGCCCCTCTTCCTCCACTTTACATGGGACGCCACCACGGCATGGCTGACAGGCAGTGCGTCAGCGGGCATCTGGGATCCAAACTCGCGAACCTTGGGCTGCCAACCGCGAACTAAACCGCTGCGCCACCGGGCGGCCGCTATGTTAAGATACTCTTGCTCAAAATTTGGGAAAGAGACTAGATAATCTCTTGAGATCCTTTCTAGGATTATGAAGATATGTCCTCCAAATGAAATCATTTTGGCCAGTAAAAGTTTCTTATGGTAAGTTTAAAAACATCATAACTTGATATGCTGTCTGAAGGCCTGCATTTGACAATAACATTCCTGATAGTGAGTCCTATATACACAAATGTAACCAATGCAGATCACAAACATATCTGCTGGATAATGGAACTGTAAAGGTAGAAGGGGCCCTAAGGATCACCCAGGGCTAGTTAATGGTAGAACTGGCATGTCAGTCCAGAATTCTCCCCACTACACCACCTTTCCTCCACAGCTAACAGCTTACTAAGTCACACTAACATAAAGGCTGTCTTTTTATTTGTGGATGAAAATGTGTGGTGTAGTGGAAATAACACTGGCACAGGAGTCAGAAGATAGGAATTTGATTCTCAACTCTCAAGAGAGAATTAATTGTGTGGGGCCAGCTTGGTGGCACAGCGGTTTAGTTCGCGCTTTGGCAGCCTGGGGTTCACGGGTTCGGATCCTGGGCGCCGGCCGACACCCTGCTTGTCAGCCATGCTGTCACGGCATCCCATATAAAGTAGAGGAAGATGAGCACGGATGTTAGCCCAGGGCCAGTCTTCCTCAGCAAAAACGAGGAGGATTGGCAACGGATGTTAGCTCAGGGCTGGTCTTCCTCACAAAAAAAAAAAAAAAAAAAGAGAGAGAGAGAGAGAAGTAATTGTGTAATCTCTCTGACCTTCGCTTTTTTTTTGGTAAGGAAGATTGGCCCTAAGCACACATCTGTTGCCAGTCTTCCTCTTTTTGCTGAGGAAGACTGGCCCTGAGCTAACATCTGTGCCCATCTTCCTCTGTTTTGTATGTGGGACGCCGCCACAGCACGGCTTGATGAGCAGTGCATAGGTGTACGCCCAGGATCCGAACCTGTGAACCCCGGGCCACTGAAGCAGAGTGCACGAACTTACCCACTATGCCACCAGGCCAGCCCCACTTTTTTTTTTTAATTCTGTAAAATAGTAGTAATAAAACCTATTGCAAACCACAGCACTGCAGTAAGGATGAAATGGAAAATTATGTGGCAGCGCTCTGCAAACGTCAGAGAATTATAAAGATTTAAGGGCATATTGTTCTTGTTGTCTTTGTCACCAATGAGAACTAAGAACACTGTCCATTCCCGGCTAGTACATGCCAGTTGTGACTTGCAGAAGTCTCTAGCCACATCACAAAACTTGAGGCTCTGCTTCCATGTCTTTAAGAGTTTCTTGTTTTCAAAAATCTATCCAGATTATATAAATATTCTAATCTAAGCACTAATCTAAGAGTGCTTTACTGTTTTCTTTTTCTATCCTAATAAATTCTTTATTAAATGGCATGGTCAGGGAATGGAACATTCTGTTTAATTAATGGACTTGGTTAAGAGTTGATATATATTCTGGACTCAAGTCACCAATTCTCAAAGAAGTGAAATACAATATTATAGATTAGACTGTAAAGACAATAAAATAAAAATGAAGTGCTGCTTCTGCCTTCTGCAAAGCTTTAATTTACTAGGTAGCAGCTTTGTCTTGTATTCTCCATGAATCCGTAGGCCATGGTAAACATTACTTCCCTGCTTAGAAACAATGCACTTTTAACAAAAATTAGAGTCAATTTCATACCTCAATTTGCCGCAGTATATCTATAACCACATCAGGGACAGAAGAATCAGCATCCAGCTTCGCAGAGCAGAGTGAAAGCTGGCGAATGAGACTGCCCAGTTCCCTACATCGGGCAGGAATTGGGTGCTCCCCTCGGTCAGTAAACTGAGTAACAAACATCTGTAAGGCCCGAATGGCTCCTCGATGGGCAGCTGCCAGCCTGGACATTGCCCATGACTGGCAATAAGTGAGATGTGAGAAGTTACTTCAGTATTCAGAACTTTTTAACATTAACTCAACCCTTAAGAATATTTACAGTCCATCTTCTTTCTATTTAAGAAGTATTTCTATTATAAAAGTTTTTTCAAAGTAAAGGGAATTGTAAAGTTTAAAGGTTTTCTAATGACATTCTTTTTCTTCTTATGCTCACTTTCTCATACCAGCAGCAACGACAAAAAAAATCTATTTTCAGAACCTGTTCCTTGGAAGGTGACTCCAAATTCAAAATACTTAAGGTGCTCACTCCCTCACTAACAGGTTTCTACAAGCGCTGAAAATAATATTAGTGCAGAGAACCCACACATGACACTAACAAAACAGTGGAAATGTAACTTATAAATAAGTATTAATCATAATTGCATTGCATCATACCTTCTTAGTGTGTTTAATTTTATGTGGACTCAATTTATCCAATTCTTCCTGGATTTCTTTAACCTGTTTCATAAAGGGGGAAAAATGAAAACTTCGTACCTTTCCACTGATCTTTTTTGTAGAAAAGGATACATCTTGTCTTGTCCAAATATAACCATTATTAATTCAAGTCACTTGAAAATGAGACAAGGCTCTTCATTCATGCACCCAAAAAATAGATATTGGTTTCCAGTTCAAGGTGGGGAACAGAGCACCATGCTCACCTTCCATCCCTTGGTCCCCAGTGTAATAGGAATTTAACATGAAGGAGCGAAGGTGGAGGTGACTCTGGAAAGGTAGGAGGGCCAGATCATGAAGTCTTCAGTGCCATGCTAAAGAATTTAGCTTTTATCCTCTAAGTTACAGAGAGCCATTAAAGTCTTTTAAGCAAAGGTCTGACAGGGTAAGATTTGTGTTTTAGAACAATCTCTATGGCAGCAGTGTAGAATAAGGACCAAAACAGAACCCCCCCCCCCCCAAAACAGAGAACAAAATCGAACTCAGGCATTATCTTTTAAATGAAGAAGTCCAGTTTTTGGTTCAAGCAATAAGTGACCAGAAATGGGTTAAAGGTATAATGAGTAAGGCATTAAAGTTAAAACATTTTTAAAAATCTATCCACAACGTAAAGAATGTAAATGCCTGTTTATCAGCCACTCAATGGGTCCTGGAAGACACTTAACATGGTCTTCATTCTTTACTATTTAATAGAAACAATCAAATTATTCACTATCTACTAAGATTCTAGTATGTTATAAACATGAGACAGATGAGAAACTAGTAAGATCCCTCTCCTCTAAGACTTGGGTGCATTAACTGGGGACCAAGGGTGTCAGGGAAACTGATCCACCTGACTTCGTCTGCAAAAACATGTGCTGTATAAGCATCTTCTCTGGGAAATGGACCCACAGCTTTTAGTAGATTCTCAAGAGTCTAGGACCCCAAAAAATCAAAAAAACTATTTACGGAGTTTGGTCATATATACATAATACACAAACACACATAAAGGCAGAGGACAAAAAGAATTATTTGTCCACGTGCTCAGGAAATTTAGCCTCACGAACACTTTAGAATTCATGTAGGATACTTTGGTGCTAATATTCCTGAGTCAAAAGGGAAATGGAAATTCTCTGAGGAGGCAATACACAAGGCTGAATGCCCCACTCCTCCCTGGGCTCTCCATACCTGCTGCTGGAGCACATAGAGCATTCGGGCAGAACGCACAGCTTGCTCCCGCCTCCTGACACGGATTCGCCGTTCTTCATCTGGATCTAAAGTTTCTTCCATTCGATCTGAAAATATTTTTTTCCCCAAAAGTGGATTATAAACCTTATATAAAAACTTATAAAAATTTCAGTTACTCAAAGAGATAAACAGGGTTAAAGATCTGTAGCTTTAGGGAAAAAAAAATTATGCTGTTATAACAAAAAATTTCATTTTTCATCAGCCAAGAAACCAGGAATAAGTGAGCCTGTGCACTGACTCAGGGATGGAAGAGACACGAACACATTAACTCCAAGCTCCCCTCCATGTAGGAATTCCCTGAACCAAATCCCCCTGGACAGCCTATTCCACTACTAGGCATCTTTTACTATTTTTAAGTTCTTTTATTGAGCCAAAATCTGTAATGCTTTCTATTTTTTCAGAACCCCTTTATTAGCCTATTTTTATGTTTAGCAAGATTTCTTTTACTTTCCTATCTTGAATCCAAAGAGAAATCCCTTCTCCAACATATTAAGATAGCAAGTGCTAAAATTATTTGAATGTCCCAAGTCTTCATGTGTTTGTCAGGAAGCACACCCTCGTACACACTGGTACTCCACACATTCAAAAGATTGGTTTAAAGAAATTGTTTCTGAAGATTGCCTGAGGGATATGCAGTCTACCCATTCCTTCTAGTCAGTGGTTTTCAAGTATGTTTACACAAAAACTCTTACACAAAACTCCAATATACATGTCAGATAAAAACAGTATTTTATTAGTAAAAGAGTATTTCTCAAACTCAAATTTTTAATATTTACTCATTAAAAAGTCCAACGTGAAAACACTAAGGCGGTTTTGAAGAAAGCAGAAATTTGAAATCAGGAGTTGTAGATCCAGATGCAGTCTCATAGGAGCCTATAAGCCAAACTGTTTCTCTCTCTTGTTCAGGCTGCACAGCATAGAAAAACTCCCGATTCACATACTTGGATGAATATAAATGGGAGCCGGCTCGGGGGGGTGGTTTAACTGCTCACCTTGCAGATGATTCTCCTGGAACCAGTCTACAGAGCAGCACAACAGAACAGTCAGATATTTCACACACTGGGAAGTGCAATGGGCACTTTAGGGCTACTGAGAGGGTGGGCTGCAGATAGGGGCTATCACAGCTATTACCTCTGCACGACAAGGCAAGTGCAGAAACTGAAAGTATGCATTTACAGATTTTAATAGCAATTTGCCATGGTCGTGACATTTTTATTATAGTTTACAAAGTGTTGATTTGTGGCAGATTAAAATTTGAAAAACAAACAAACAACCCCCCCCCCCAACCCAGTCCTCCCTGACACAGAGTCTGAGGAGCTCTGCTCTAAGTGTTCCCCTGCATTGGGCCACAGACCAGAGCAGAGGGCCTCGGGGCTCTGTTCCCCTGTAGCATGGCTTCTACCACAGCATGCCCCGGGGTCATGCCACAGACCAACACTGAGAGAGAAATGAGCCATAACACTTCTGTTATTTTGACGTAGGAATGGTTTTGAATTGCTCATGACTTTACACAACACTCTTTACGAAGACCCACTGGAGAAATTTCTTTCCGGCCTCAATATATGGAATAACCGTTTTTCCTGTTTTAGACTGTAAATTCTGCAACTGATCACATTTTCCTCTTTGGCTTGCTGTGAGGAAGCTCAGAAGTAAATGTGTAAGTCCTTCCTAATAAATCTTATTTTTCCTTTCCTTATTTTTTCCTGTGACCAAATATCCTCATTTACATATTTTTGTTCTATCTTGTTAATCACAAGTGTTTTCGTAAGGCACTTTACATTCCTTTTGTAACATGCATATATGTACATATGCATATATTAATTAATTTTAAAATGCAAAAGATCATTATAGACTATGGACTATCCTAGCGCAGTAGTTCCTCTCTATTCCTTACAGTCTGTATGCTGGGCTCAATTCCCCTACTTGTTGGCTATGGTAACCCCTAATTCTCCACATGGAAACAATCTTCTACTCCTCGGGGAAGCACAAGGGCATAGAGAACACTGAAGAATTATAGAGCACAGTATATGATGATTATACACCTTCCTTTCTACCCTGTGGTCAGATATTTCACACATATACCCACCACTGTGTACTCATCTAAACACTGCCTAAGTAAGAACTGGTTTTATCTACAATATACATATAAAATGCACGTTTTTGAACAAATTAAAAATAATTTTGCCAGAGGTACTTCTGGATACAGAAGCAGAACATTACTGGATAATGTGCACTCAAATGCCAGAAGACCTAAGGTTCAGATAGCAGGTCCGCCAACTCCTAGGCTGGGCCCTCAGTCAGCTGACTTACCAAGTGCAGCCTACAGAAAAGGAGCTGCTTCATCTGCCTCTGCTGGAAAGAGGAGCTAGAGTAGGGCAAACTCTTCAGAAAAAAAGACACTGGTCAAACTCAAAGTCCACTTGTCTTGTCATGAGTGCCCACTCTAGTGAAAGAAGGGAAGGAATCGAATGTGATGGGGGATGGGGGGCCCGAAGGAATGTATTTGAATTATCTCACTCTCATGGCATCTCTTCAAAGTGAAGAATCCAAAGTTTCTCACCTTTTCTAGTTACGTCTTCAATTTTATGGATGCAACTGCTCAGTTCTTTCCGGAGTCGCTGAACTTCTCGCAGGCTTTTATGGTCACTTATCCCGGTGTGGAGCTGGAGTCCTGGATCACGGGTGGGTGGTGAATTTGGCGTGGTCAGCTCTGACTGTCCTGGACGAGACGTGTACAGGTATACCTTGGCACCTGAGCTGGAAATTTCTACTTTGGATGGCTGGTGGCTGCAACGACAGACGTCCTGACTCTTCGATTCCTTCCTTTCCACCCTTTGGTCAAATATTTTATGCTTAGTGTGTCCACATTTCTGAGAGATTTGGGGATCACTTCTGAGATGATGTTCTTTCACATGTTCTTCAAACTGTCTTCGTTTCACATCTCTTTTAGCTAGGTGGACAGCATAGCTAAGTCTCTCTTCTGATATGACAGAAAATGAAATAGAACTGCTTAGGTCAGGACCGTCTCTAAAATCCACATCTTTACAATGGTATGAC
Organism: Tapirus indicus; assembly: GCA_031878705.1. Taxonomy (NCBI): domain Eukaryota; kingdom Metazoa; phylum Chordata; class Mammalia; order Perissodactyla; family Tapiridae; genus Tapirus; species Tapirus indicus. The sequence continues at coordinate 13,208,127 of CM062932.1, forward strand.
TCATTGTATGTGTGCTTCAGTTTTTCAATTCTAATTGCATGTGGGCAAGAATATCGGATTGCCAAGTTGCTTGAATGTGTAGGAACATTCCTATTAAACTGCAGCTGGTTCTTTAAAAAATAAATAAAAGTAAGCATACATTAGAAAAATAACATATTGCATAGTTGGTATATGTCTGTAATCAAGTTTCTAAAATTTCACCCACACAATTATTAGTGCTAAGAGGGGTTTTTCTGTTGTACTGATAGAATCAGCCACTCTCATACACCCTTGAATTCCTTGATTCCTCTGGTTCTATCTTACAATCACCCAGTCCCACAGTATTATCCTTCTGTTTACTAATATAATAGCACACAGGGATCCTTCTCTAAAAGTCAACCTAGAAAGCTTCAAGTAGAATCAGTAAATTCCTCCACTCCCCAGTATGGACTGTCCTGTTTCAAAATGTCAGGTTTCAGCAAGTGACCATACAATTCACTATGAGCATTCCTAAAAATTGCTCCACAGATGCACCACACAAGACCTAAGCCACTGACAATACTTCTTCAGGTCTTCCTGACATTTTTCATCTGGTGGTTGGATCACATCTTCTACCCTGCACCTAAGTGCATCTTGGTCTCAACAGTCCACTTATACCTTCTTATGCAGTCTTAAGTTTTTGTCAGTTACAATCATAACAGACAAATTTTTGTTTTGTTTTTCACTTAAACATAGGCATGTTTCCATATTCCCACAGTTTTCATTATTTTTCATGATTACATTTTCCAGAAGCCAATGAATGGTCTTTTCATGCTTAATGTAACTAGAACCTTATTATTATTAAACATTTACATTGTTTCAGTTTTTCCACTAATAGAAATATTACTTCAATTAATATCTCCATGCATTTTGTTTTTTCTCCTTTTAAATTATTTCCTTAGGATAAATGACCTGTTTTGGGGTTACTAGGTCAAAGGGAACAAATGATTCCATGGCTTTGGACCTGACAATGATAGGTAAATAGCCCTAGGAGAATCCGTGCCTATGAACTCAAGGAAGCCTGTGCTATCTTTTTCCTGGAGACGGCCTCCCAACTCTCACAATAAAGTATGATTATGTAACCAGGCATATGAAGAATCAGTTTAAAATAACCCATTGTGATAAAACTTAAGTATTTTGGGGGAAAAAAAGAGAGTTAAAAACCTCAGTAGAGGTTCTGAGAGAGAAGAAAAACAGTTGCCCTCTGAAGGGCACACAGATTAATGACAGTACTTGAAATTGACAGACTTATTGGGAGAAAGTCTTTCCCCTAGAAGTGCGAATAACCTAAAATACCTGGAGGATTTGATATAAGTACTAGAAAAAGAATACGGGTGAATTCCTCTTTAACCACAAGTGAAGAGAAAGGCTTTCTAACTATGATTCAAAATCCATATGCAATAAAAGACAAGAGTGATAATTCTGCTACATTAAAATAAAAAATTTAAAAACAACTTCTACCTGTTTTTTATGGTTTAAAAACACGATAAACAAAGTCAAGGAAGAACTGAAAAACTGGAGAAAAATATTTATAAATACAAAGGGCTCCCTATATATAAGGAAATCTTAAAAACTGAGGTGAAGAAAAGATCAAAACTCAATAGAAATGAGAAAAACACACAATTTACAAAAAGAAGATATAATCATGGCCCTTAAACATATGAAAAGTTGGTCAATCTCATAAAAAGACAAATTAAAAACATACTGAAATAGCAATAGGTCAGCAAATATTAAAAGGTACAACCACACATGGTGTTGGTGAGGCTGAGGGAGGCAGGCACTCGCACAGAGTCCTGCTGGGAATGCACACTGCTACAACCCTCAAGGAGGAGGACTTGGCAACATCTATCAAAACTACATATGCGTTTCCCTTTCGAACGAGCAGTCTCAATTCTAGGAATTTATCCTGAAAATACACCCCCCAAAACACATATGTACAGGGTTACTCATTGCTGTATTGTCTGTAATTGCAAAGTATTGGAATTGACCTAAATGCCCACGTAGGAGTGTGGCTGAATAAATTATGCTATATCCACACAAAGGAGTACTATGAAGATGTAAAAAAGAATGAGGAAGATCTCCATGAACTCGTGGAGGGACTTCTGAGATACTGTTCAGTGAAAACAGCAAAGTGCAAAAAGAGTATCCATAATATACTACCCTTCAGAAAAGGAGAGAAATATTTCATGAGAAAACATACATGCACCTGATCATTTGTGCAAAAAGAAACACAGGGAAAAGAAATCAGAAACTAATAAGATTAGGTACCTACAGGGTGGGGGTAGGAATTGAGTGGAAAGGATAGAGGGAATGGGGGAGCAAGTAACACCTCTCTGAATACACCTTTTTGTGCAGGTATATTTGGAACCATGTTAAGGTTTCACATATTATATTAGAGAAACAGTATGGAAGGGAGAGAGGGAAGAAGGGAATAAATAAAATTCATAAGGATGAAGGAAATCCCTAGAAATGAATACTAACAGAAACCAACAAACCAAACTGAATTTCAAATGAATAACATAACCACACTAAAAAGTGAGGGTTAAAAAAAATAAACCCAATTAACTTTTGAACATAGCATTTGGACTCTATGACCTCAGGCCAAAGACAAAAAGTACTCTAAACAAATACTGAACTCTAATTTGTAGCGTTCTTTTTTTGCAGAGGCATGGATTGCAATTCTGAAGCAGTTTTGTACATTCTAGGATTCAGCAAATAAGTAAATATATTGTGGATTACTGGAGCCAGGTTTCATTCTGTTGAATAGGGGAGTTACAAATATGGTTAGTGTTGGATTGGAACTGGAGATACCTCACAGGTTTTAATATAGACACGCAGATGGAAAAACAGATACACAGAAAGGGAGGGAAGAAGGGAGAAAGAGGGGGGGAGGGGAGGAGGAAGGAATACGGACGTTAAGTGTAAACCCGCATATGAGTGTGTGTACAGGCACACAAGTATATACATCTATTTCCTAGTTATATCCTCTGAGAGGCCTAGAAACAACGACACCCGAAAATTAATGAGTATATCTAGTACCCAGATATTGATCCCTAAATTCCATTCTCCACTAAAGGGATGAAGGCTTCTTGGATAAATGGTTGATTCCAGGGCTGGGACAGAGAAAAAATGTGCTGAGCCTAGAACATATTTTTATACCAAAAAGTGGTCAAAGATTGATGGAAACATGTAAAAGGGACACTGGAGTTAGCATGTGTCCAAATCAGAGACTACTTGAATATTCTACTTAATAAAGTAAGATTATGAGTCTGCTCTGATATAAATAAGTCACTATTTGTAAATTATACACATTATAAATTATACACATTATAAATAAGCCAACCATCATAATAAAAAATTGATTCAGGCAAAAATCATGAATGAAGGCTAAACTAGTAGATGCAAATTTGGGGAGCAAAAGGATATTAGCACAGTCGCAAAGACAGATACTTTCAGTTACAAAAGGTGGAAGAGAACTCCACGATGGGACACGGCAGACACCACCTTAACCAAATGCTTCATGCGAACACTGCCGGTAACAGGACTCAGTCACAGCATGTGCCTCCTGACCACGCCCTGAGAAGAACCCAGCACCGCTTCAGTGCTTTTCCCACCACAAGGGCATAACCTGAATGGAACAATGAGAACACTTCAGACAAACCCAAATTGAGAGAAAATTCTCAAATAATTGGACTTCACTTCTCAAAAATGTCAGTGTCACGAAATACAAAGACAGACCCAGAAATCGCTCAAACTACAGGAAACTAAAGAAACATGACAACCAATGCAACTCAGGATCTTGGATTTTCTTTCTCTATAAAGGACATTATTGGGACAACTAGAAAATCTCAGTACGGTCTGCAGATTACATGATAGCATTATTTTAATGGTAACTTCCTGATTTTGACACTGTACTGTGATTATATACGAGAAGTTCTTGTTTTTAGGAAATACACACACAAGTACTTAGGGGTAAAAGGGCATCATGTCTGCAACTTACCCTTAATCAGTCTAGAAAACTGTGTGTGTGTGTGTGTGTGCACGCGCGCACGCGCGCGTGTGTATGGAGAGACAGAGAGAAAAAAGGGAGGGAGGGAAAACATAATAAAATGTTAACATTCAGGGAATCTGGGAGAAGAGTATCCAGGAATTCTGTGTACTATTCTTGCAACTTTTCTGTCAGTCTGAAAGTAGGTCAAAGTTTTTACAAACTTTTCTTCATAAACCACAATGAGATATTACAACACATCCACCAGAATGGCTATAATTAAAAAAACAACAACAAACGTTGGCGAAGATGTGGAGGAACTAGAGGTCCCATTCAGTGCTGACAGGAACATGAAATGGTACAACCATGTTGGAAAAAGGTCTGTTGGTTTATTAAAAAGCTAAATATACACCTTACTCTATGACCCAGAGATTTCACTCCCAGGTATTCACCCAAGAGAAGTAAAAACATGTTTACAAAAAGATTTGTACAAGAATGTTCATAGCAGTACCATTTATAACAACCTAAGCTAGAAACAGCCCAGGTGTCCCTCAATTGCAGAAGGGATAAACAAATGGTGGTGCACTCCTACTACGGAATACCACTCAGTATTAAAAACTAACGAACTACTGAACATGCAACAACATGAATGAATCTCAAAAACATTATACGGAGTGAAAGAAGCCTTACACAAAAGAGTACATAGTATATGATTCTGTTTATACGAAGTTCAAGAACAGGCAAAACTAATCTGTGGTGGAAAAAAATCAGAATAGTAGTTGCCTCAGAAGGGGTAGGGGTGGGGACTGACTAGGAAGGTGATAAGAGAACTTTCTGGGGTAATGGAAATGATCTGTATCTTGATAGAGGTATGGGTTACACATGTGTATACATTTGCCAAAACTCAGCAAATGTGAAAAGATGTATACAATTCAATGTATTCATTTCAGATGTAAAATTTACATTAAAAAAAAAGGTAAAGAATGAATTCTAGTGCATGACAGGGTAGTCGTATCTGCAATTTACTTTGATATGTGTCAAAAAATAAGATGGACTGACGAATGGATTCTAGAGGGATGGACTGAAGGACAGATATGCAATTAAACAAATATAGTGAAATAGTAATGGAATCTAGGTGTTCACTGGAAAATTCAACTTTGCTGTATGTTTGAAGGTTTTCATAATACAATGTTGAGGGTAAAGATATTTTGGGGACAACCGGGTAAAGTTGAACCAAGACTGGTTATTAGATAATGTTAGGAAATCTTTTTTGTCCATTTCCTTAGGTGTGATAACAGTATTATGGTTAAGTAGGAGTTTATTTTTAGGGGTCATATTCTAAAATATCTAGAAGTGACATGTCATGATGCCTGCAACTTACTTTGAAATGGTTCTGCAACAATTTTAGAGAGATGGGTAGACAGAAAAGGACAAATTGTTAACAACTGTTGAATCTAGAAGATGGTTTAAAAGGTGTTTGCTGTCATTTTCTTTCAACTTTTACATCTGAAATGGTTCATAATAAAAATCTGAAGAAAAAAACAAAACTACCTGGGTCTGAAGTTTCTTGAGGTCACTCCTCTCGTCTAGTTGGCCACTAGATGCTAGATGAACACAGGTTGAAGCTGGTCTGCCTGGTCCCATCATGTCAGATAGCGTAGAACAATACCGAAAGCCTAGTCATCGGCCAACAGTTCTTCCCTAAAACCACTGCCTTAAAATAAAAGAAAGCAACTTTCAGACCAACAGTCTTCGAAGGGAAACAATAAGCAAAACACAATGCCATGCTCATATAATACTCTATAAGTAGTCCACAGCAACATCACACTAAAGAGCAAATGTTTAAGGAGAGATACGTGATAGTTTCTTCCATTTACAAAAGCAACTACACTTTTGAAATTCCATTTTCCAAGAGAATAGGGGAACACACGTTTTTAATGACAATCTCTGGAGTCTTTTTCATTCCAAATTTCAAATCTCAAGGGTCTCCAATGGCACATTATTCAAAAAACAAAGTCCTGCTGTGGTAAACAAGCACTTTCCAGCAAGGCAGTTTTATGGACATACAGTCCACATTAATAAATCCTAACCACTCGTGGAAAAGCAGTTACGCGTTCCTCTACCAGGGAGCTCAAAAGGACATAACTCTGAATGACTCTACAGGATCAGAATACCTAGATCTATGCCAGGATCTGCCATTAACTAGCTGAATGACCGCTCTAAATCTTCAATTTCTCCCCATCTTCCCTCCACCCTACACACAGTGAGATAAAAGATATGAAAGCGTTTTGTAAGCTGCTATGGGCTACACTTGTCATTGCCTCTCCCTACCCTGAATGCCTCCTTACAGACACTTTATTACCCCTGCACTCATCATGTGCAGATCACACACTCATCTCATGTTTATTTACCTATTTCACAGGTATATGTCTCATCTTCCCAGCTAGACAAAATTCCTTGAGGGTAAGGGTCTTGTCTTGCTCTTCTCTGATATTTCCCACAACACAGTGCTTTGAGCATAGTAGACAATTTAACTCAACATTTGTTGAATTAAGCTGATTTTTCACAAACTGACTAGTTTCAAAGATACTGGGGAATTCGTTCTCAAAAAATTCCATAGTAAATCAATTAGGAAATTCGGGTTTAAAAAAATCCCTAATTTAAGCTTTTGCATAAACCCAAAGTTTGTAGACTGGATTTGCATAAAAACAGACACATCTGTAGGAATATAAGGGCAGCTGTCCAAGATTCCTTATTTCTAAGGCTGTAGAGACACGATCAAAGATGAAGATGGGAGGAGGCACATGAGCGAGGCAATCCCAACCGGCTTGACATCACCACAGATCAGGGGCTGGAGCTACAGACTGAACGGGCCTGCAGAATTGGGGCCAGGGCATCTGCAACAGTTATGTGGTCAGCGCTTTCCCCCTGGATGCCACAGGCCTAACAATCCATTCTCCACTAGGAAAGACACTAAGTGATCCCTTGATCCCCACAGTTCCAGGATACCTCAAGTGATGCTACACACACACAAACACACACACACATACAAAGTCCAGGGACACCCACCCCCAAACCGTTCCCCTATACAAAGTCCTGGGACAGCCCTCTCCTTGCAACATGTCCCTTTCCCACTGATCCAGGAAACCTCCCACTTGTTACCCCACACACTGTGGGACATCTCCACAAAGTCTCTCTCTCCCCCATCCTGAGGGGTGTGCCTTCATCCACAACCCAGGACAAATCTCCCCCCAATGTATTCCCTCCCAAAGAGCCCCAGGATCCCCCCAACTTGTTCCCTACACATACTACTGGAACGCTCCCCTCAATCTGTCCTCCCCCACATAGTTTTCTCCCAAATTGTTCCCCCTCACTCCCATTCCAGACGCTCCTTCGGTCTGCCTCCTCCCACTCTGCTGTGAGTGATCTCTGAAATGGTCAATGCCTGTTTCCTCCCTTGAAACCGGGGGCACTTCCACAGCTTCATTCACCCCCCAAGTTGTTCTTGTCCCTGACACTTCTGGCACATTCTCATAATCTGTTTCTTCCCCCACAGACCTTGGGCAACTCCATAACCTGGTTCCATGCCCACAGGTGTAAGAGACCCCCACCGTCTGGCTCCTCCCTGCCAGCCCCAGGCTACTTCTACCTCCTGTCTCCTCCCCTGAAGCCCCAGGTCCCTCTGTGGACTGACTCCTCACCACTGTGAGGCCTGGGACAGCCGCATTCACCTCTTCTTCTGCAGACCCAGTCACCCACACTGCAGCAGGCACATGTCCTGCTCTGGGAACTCCTACACATGCAAGCACCCCCAAAGACAGAGGTACCCTTACAGCCTCAGGGACTGTTCCATTGGGTCTCCTCCGCAGGACTGAGACACCTTCAGAGCCAATCTCCCCATCCACAGGTCCTGGAGCCCGGGCAGCAGCAGACACCTGAAGAGCTGGTCTGCTTCCCCACACACCTGAGACATCCCCAGAACTAGCATCGCCCACCATCGGCCCAGGGACCCCAGCAGCTGTGGGCACTCCCACAGCCGTGGAAATTCTAGCAGCCACAGGCATCTCAGCAATCTGTTTTCTTCTCCATAAGCCCGAGAGACCCCCAGAGAGTGTCTCATCCCCACTTGGCCCAGGCACCCCCGTGGCTGTGCGCAGCCCCACAGTCATGGATACCCCTGCAGTCTGTCTCCCTCCAGACAAGCTTGAGACGTCCCCAGGGCCCATCTTTTCCCCCACGGGCCCAGGCATCTTGGCCGTGGTGGGCATCCCCATCCTTGTGGGACCCTTGGCATCTGCCAGTCCTTGCAATGTCTCTCTCTCTACCCACAAACCTGAGACACCTCTAGAACCAGCCTCCTCCCGTACAGGCCTAGGTGCCCCGGGAGCCACCAGCACCCCACCATCTGTGGACACCCCCACAGTCACAGGTACTCCTACAGTCTGTCTCCTTCCTAGCAAGCGTGAGAACCCCCCAGAGCCAGTCTCCACCCCCAGAGGACCAGCCACCCTAGGAGCCGTGGGCACCTCAGCAGCCATAGGAACCCTGGCACTCTGTCTCCTTCCCCAAGATGGGACACTCCCAGAGCCAGTCTCCTCCCCCACAGGCCCAGGTACCTGAGGAGCCACGGAAACCCTGTCAGTCACAGGAACTCTGATAGCCTGTCTCCTTCCCCATGATCCTGGGAAAGCCACAGAACCAGTATCCTCTCCCACAGACCACTGCTCCTCCGGAGCCACGGGTACTCCTGAAGCCACGGGTATCCTGCCAGTACGAACCCTTTCCCACAGATTCAAAACGTCTCTAGAACTGCCTTCCTGACACACAGGGCCAGACACCCACACAGCAGCAGGTGCCCTGGCAGGCACTCTTCCAGACCCGGGCACACCCACAGCTGTGGGGACCCCTGCTGGGGCACACCTGTGCTTGGGCACACCCAGTGCCTGGGGTATCCCCACTGTCTCAGACAACCCCACAGCCCGTCTCCTCCCGCACAGACATAAAACATCCTCAGAGCCAGTCTCCTGATCCACAGACCCAGGTACCCCCGAAGCTGTAGGCACCAGAGCCCCTTGCTCCCCCATAGCCTGCCTCCTCTCCCACAGACTCAGGACATGCCCACAGCATGTCTCCTCCCCAACGACCCCTGGCACTGCCTCAGCCGGAGCCTGCCGCCTACCCCACAGGCCTGGGATACCACCCAGGCCGTTCTCTTCTACCATGGCTCCTGGTACCACCACAGCCTGGGACACTCCCACAGGCTGGTCTCCTCCCCACAGACCCAGGACACTCCCACAGCCTGGCTCCTTCCCCAAAGCCCTAGGTACTGCCACAGCCTGTCCTATACTCCACAGGCCGGGAGCAGCCCCAGGACCCGCCTCGTGATCATCAGGACCAGATAGCTCTGCAGTCTGTGCAGCGTCCCACGACCCTGGATCACCTCCAGAGCCTGTCTCTATCCACAAAGCCTGGCCCCTTTCTCTGAGTCCTGGGTCACCCCCACATCCAGTTTCCTCTTCAATAGCACAAGGCACACCTACAGACTGTCTGGTGCCCCACAGGCCAGGGATACCCCCAGGGCCTATCTCCTCCACAGCTTGTCTCCCCCGCCACAGGCCTGAGGCACCCACAGAGGTAGTTTTCTCCTCCACAGCGTCAGGCGCCCCCGCAGCCTGTCCCCTTCCCCATAAGTCTGGGGTATCCCCACAGGCTGCCTCTTGAGCCAGAGCCCCAGGCACCTGCATTGAGGGCCCTCTCTCCCACAGACCTGCAGCACCCCCACAGCCTATACCCCCCTCTACAGCTCTAGGTACCTCCACAGCCTCAGGCCATTCCATGGCCCCAGGCACCCCCATAGTTTGGCCTTTTCCCCAAGGGCCTGGGACAACCCCATAGCCTATCTCCTCCACAGCCCCAGTCGCCCCAACAGCTTGTCCTCTCCCCAGCAGGGGCAGGGCAATCCCTAAACTTGTCTCCATAGTCCCAGACACACCCACAGGAGGCACCCTCACAGCCTGTCCTTGCCCATACAAGCCTGGGGTTCTCTCACAACCTGCCCCTCGGCCTGCGGCTGTAGACACTCTCGTGGCCTGGGGGACTGCCCTAGCCTGTCCTTTCACCCACGGTCCTGTGAGACCACCACGGCTCGTCTCTACCCACGAAGCCCGGCCAGGAACACCCCTTTCAACCGGTCCCTCTCCTGCAGGCACAGGATGGAGCTCGACTCTGTTTCCTTCCCCACATCCCGAAGCTGCTCTCATGGCCTGCACCTTCAACCACAGTTCCAGAATGCTCTCATGCCCCATAGATCCCGGACGACCTTTTCTCTCACAGCCCTGGGGACTCCTATAAACTGTCTCCTCCTCCTCCCCAGTGCCAGTCACCCATACAGACCCGGCAGGCCCCACCACCTGGGGTTCCCCCACAGCCCCGTTAACCCACACAGTCCCAGGGTCCCCTGCAGCCTCAATCGAGCCTACAGTGCCAGGTGTCCCCGAAGCTTCATTCGCCCCGGCGGCCTCGGCTGTCTTTGCCGCTTGTCTTCTCCCCCATGGCCGCCGACAGTCCTGCAACCTTTCTGCACTCACACAGCTCGTCTCCCACATCGAGGGCCTCGCCCGGCGCCTCGGTCCACGGCCTAGGGACGTCCCCGGACCCCATTTCTTCCCCCACGGCCGCCGAACTCCGCGCCCCGACCTGCTGGGCCCCACACAGCGCCCCGGCCTCTCCGCCGCTAGCTCGCCCCCGCGCAGCCTGGGCACGGCCCCACGGCCGGTCGCCCTGCTCATAGCTCGAGGACAATTCCCGTCTTCCCCAACGCGGCCCCAGGGCACTTTCTGCCTTAGCCGCTCGCTCCCAAGGCTGCCCCCACGCACACTCACACACACTCAGCTCCAGCCTTCCCAGCCTCACTCCCTCCCAGGGCCACCCCCACCCCCAACCCGGACGCCCGCCCCCAGTCCCCGGCCCCCCCTAAAGCCTAGGCAGGAGAAAAGGTAAAGAGGGGCGACGAACGGCAGGATCCGCCCGGGTCAAGGCCTCCTCTCCCCCAGGTCCATGACTCCAAACGCAGCTGCCCAGAAACCCCCCAGCTCCGGCCCGAGCCCACCTGGCCTGGGGCGAGGCGCGGCTACAGGGAAGCGGGCAGGGGGGCCGCAACTAGGCCTCGCTTCCGGCCGCTCGCCTAGTCGCCATAGCAACAGGCGCAGGGCGGCTTGGGAGCCGTTAAGGCTCCTGAGCCACCTAAGGGTCCAGGGGCTGCACGGCGGCAGGTTTTGCAGCTACTGTATATGGGGCCGGGCCCGGGACCAGACTGGGGCAGAAGCCTGGGTTTCGGAGCGGAGCTAGCACGGAAAGACCTGAGAAGCGACGGCAAAAAGACGGTGCGGATGCGTTATGGCCGTCAGAGGCTGCCGTAGCACCTCAGAGCCTTGCGGGATCGCTTAGGCACCGCCCAGCTCCCAGCCCACCCGGAAACAGCTTCGCCCCGCCCCACGTGGGGGCCGTCCCGTGGCGGCGCGGCCTAAAGACACCTCTGGCGGTGCGCCGCACGCTCTCCCGATGGCCAACTACGAAGAGGTGCGCGTGTCCGGCTTCGAAGAGTTCAACCGGGCTGTGGAGCAGCACAAGGGCAAGACCATTTTCGCCTACTTCACTGGCTCTAAGGATGCCGGAGGGAAAAGCTGGTGCCCCGACTGCGTGCAGGGTGAGGCGGGATTCGGGGGCTGCTGCCCACGGGAAGTGGCAGGAAGGCCGAGGCTACGGCCCGAGAGCGAGATTGGAAAGAGGCAGAAGGGGTCTTGCTCCCGGAGACCCGCGGGGCGATCTGAGCTGTCATCGTGCCTCCTTTTCCTTCCCTATTCACTTCCCTCCTCCAGTTAAGTCCTTCCCTGCCCCCCCTAAAGTGCTCTTCTTTCTACCATTCGACCCAGTAATGGTGGGAATCTAGTCCTTTAAAACTTTTCACTTCCCCAATATAATTAGTGTCTTAGAGGAGATGTAAGTCGGTCTCCTTTCGATAAGTCAGTAAATATTTAAGCCTTTCTTTGTTCTGGGCGCTGTGGCGTGGGGACAAATAAGGACTGGCACTTGGTCTTTACTCTTAAAGTAGCTCTCAAATCAGAAAGAACGCCTGACTTCGGCAGGTTAAAGTCTGAGTACTTACCAAGACGGAGGGGCGGGGAGGGGGATGCGGTTTATCAGTGACTGATTATAGAGTTAATATGTAATTATTTTCTATCAACTTTTTTTTAAAGCTGAACCAGTGGTACGAGAGGGGCTGAAGCATGTTACTGAAGGATGTGTGTTCATCTACTGCCAAGTAGGAGAAAAACCTTAGTAAGTGGCAGTGTGTATTTCCCAGACATGCTCTAGACTCCTGCAAACATAGGCGGGAAGGGCCTTGGGACTCAGGTTTTGCATTCTAACATACAGTCGGATAAGTCAAGCAATTAGAAGATATTAAATACAAATTGAAAATTCAAATGATCAACCACTTGTATTAGTTAAGGGTAATTCAATGAATTTGGCCTGGTGTGAGTTCAGAACTTAATTGTCTTTAAATTTATTTTATGTCTTAGTCACACTTTATATGGAAACTTTGCACAGGGGAATAGATAAGTCATAGTCCTCTAGGTTTTTTAAATATTTACAAAAACAATGATTACTAAAAGACTAAATGTAGCAATATATCAAATATTAAGCAAACTGTAAGAAACTAAGTAAATGTTTTTCATGATCACTTTTTCTTTTTGAAATAGTTGGAAAGATCCAAATAATGACTTCAGAAAAAATCTGAAAATAACTGCAGTGCCTACACTACTTAAATACGGAACAGTGAGTATCTTTCTTTAACTAGGTTGGGGTGACAATTCACCCTGTCAAAACTCTTTTAACTTGCTCTGAATTCAAATTTGAAAAGATCTTGACATTTCATCCCAAACAGCATATTGCTGTTTAGAGTGCATTAAAAACATACAACCTGGCTGTCCATCTCTATGGCCAATTCCAATAAACTATTAATAATGCAAATATCTATTGGGTCTTTTTCATGCTTTTTAAAGCCACTCTTCTTTTAAAATTCTGTAAGCACTGCTCAAGAAAGTTGGTTAACACGTAATTCCTTAAAATGCTGCCATCAGTGGTTGTTTTCTATTTAATCCATAATTTTGGTTGAAAAGAAAGGGCATCTCCTCTAGTTTAGTCATGGCCCTGGGATTTAAATTAAAGAGTTGAGGGCAGGGGATAGCATTGGGCTTGCTGTCTCTTGTTTTAGTCTACGGAGCCAAGTATTTTAATCATTCATTTAAGGCAAATATCTTAACTGTTTCATAAAACTTGTTACAACTAGTTGATAGTTTCTGAATGGCATAATTTCTCTGTTCCAAGATTTGTGTCATTCAAGGCAGAACAACACATTCCCTTCCTAATATTTTTGTAGCTGCAGGTTAAGATTTGACTGTTCTTCCCTTACAGCCTCAAAAACTGGTAGAATCTGAGTGTCTTCAGTCCAACCTTGTGGAGATGATGTTCTCTGAAGATTAAGATTTGATAATAGCAATTGTGTCTTGATTTCCTGATTTCCTCCAGTATAAAATAAACTGCATACTTGCTTTGAATTCATGTTAGCAACAAATAAATAAATAATGATGTAAAAAAATGTGGTATATTTCTAAACAGTAGAGTTCTATTCAAATGCTGATGAACCCTCAGTTTGCTTGTAATATATGGAGAGCTTTAAGATATAGGTAAAATAAGTCTTCAGGAGTGGCAGTAATAGCACAAAGGAATGTATTATTAGAGGTGATAGAAATATCTAAAAACCCCTAATCGTGCAGTAGGCAGCTTCCAAATCTCTAAAAGACTTAGGATCTTTTACCTTAAATTCCATGAATTTACAAAGAACTGTTATCCTAAAACACCTTCTTTAGCTTTAGAATGTAGAACTTAAGCTAACCACTAAAGGAAAACACAACACGTCTAATCCAGCCCCTGCTTCATGCAGGCAGCTCTGTGTTTTACAGCTGTCTGAATGTGCTTCACTCTGCCTGGGATGAGGCGGGTGGCAGAGAGAGGTCAGAGACTATATAACTTAGTGGTGAGAAGGGCTCCAGTCCGTGAGTCAGTCACACTGATTTACCATTTACTAGTTGTGTAACCACAGGCAAGTTACTTAACCTGTCTAAACCTCACTTTCCTCCTTTATGAACAAGGATTATTCTGATAATAAAATGAGAATGCAGCTAAGCACTTAACATAATGCCTGGTTTGTGGTATCTGCCAAATAAATGTTAGCTTTCCCAAATAAGCAAAGCATTTGAAGCTCCTCATCTTTGTTCCAGACTAAGGTCAAGAGTCCAGTTAGTAGTTAACCACCAATCTTCTCCCTGACAATGATTCTTCCTTAAAGCTCTCTCCCAAAGCAAGTGGTGATACAAGTATGACTTCTTCTCCTGCAGAATTTAAGAACCTTTATGCAGTTCCTTGTCTCTGATTTAAAGAGGTCATTGACTCCATTCCCCTCATTCTACACTAGGAGAGGTGGAGTAGCTGATCTGAGGGACAACGTGCCAGGAGACAGACCTGCCCCAGGCCCCATGGTACATCAGGAACAGAGCTAGGCTTAGAGCTCAGGACATTTGGTGGCCCTCCCCTTGCCCCATGCCCCACCACCCCCTTAAATTGGTCTAAAGCACCTAATGTTTCTGTTCTTATTCAGTTGATTGTGTTAAATACTAAAAAAACTTACAAATCCACAGGGAAATCAAAGCAGAACAATTCTGGTTTACCAGAAATAATCAATTAACAATAAAAAGTAGTTGGATTCAATAGCACACTAAAGGTTCTAGGAGCTACCACAATAAAGGTAGGTAGGAAGTGTCTCTTTTTGTCTTCACTGTACAAAAGCAATATATGCATGTCTTAGAGCCTGGTCTGGATCCAGCTTTTCATTTTCCTGGTGTGTTATTCTGCTGTTGCTGCTCTGCCAGGGCTTGCTGAAGGCGCATCCGCTTCCGAGAATAGTGCTGCCAGTGCAGAATTTGCTGCTCATCAATAAATTTCGCACACTGAGCATTCACCAGCTCCTTGCGGAAGTGTTCATATTGGAGCAGTTCTAACATGTGTAAACACTGAGGGTACCTGGGTTTAAGTTTATAAGTTAATGATCGACATAATTTAAGTCAATAATGCCAAGCTCTAATTCAGTTACTCACTTAAAAATGATCTTGTAGCCTACCATTTCTATAACATTAACTTAGTACACTTTGGTGGCACAGAGCTCTTTGTTTTCCTGCTTATGCAAAGAGGCTAGTCATCAAAAGTCGGCATTAAGCAAATTTCCAAAAATGAGAAAACTCAAGTTCAGAAAAATTAAATAACTTGCCCAAGACCACACAGTAACTGGTAAGCAGAGTCAACATTTGGGGCAAATCATGCTGTTCTATTCTGATGATTTCCAAAGTGAGGAACATGAACGCTTTTTATTTTAGTAATTATTTTTAATTGATAACTATTTTAGTTTATAACTACTGGTTTTCCATCAATAATGATAAAAAGACGACTTTTATTTTAAAAGTGAGTCAATTTCAGAAAGAACTATGCACAAATATTGTACTCTAGTTTTCCACGGGGTTATAGCAATTCTGAAATTAAGTATACTCTAAGATAGAGCAAATACATAAGTAAATATACTGGGGATAAAGAGAGCCAAATTTGTGGCTATCAGAAAAAGAGTTACAGACAAGGAGAGGGGGGAGGCTAGAATGAACCCTGTTGTTGAGCTGGAATTGAAAACATCAGGATGAACTCATGGCTTTTAATATATAGAGACAGATACAGAAAGAGGTACAGCTGTGTACACACACACACACACACACAGTTCCTAGCTTTGGGTGCTGAGAGGGCCTAGAAGCAATGATGCTGTGGTACCAATGAACACACTTAGTGCCCAGATTGTGGGTTTTAAATAGCATTTTCCAGGGTTCCTTGAAGAAATGGCTGAGTCCAGGGCTAAGTACAAGAGAAGCCTGGAATATCATGTAGTGCCAGAAAAGTGCTCAAAAAATTATGAGGCTATGTCAAAAGTACTCAGGAGCCAATCTGAAAGGGCTCCCAATGGCCACATCTGGAATCAGCAGAGCAAGAAAATATATAATTATAATCCACAAACCAAAAATAAGAATCCAAGAGTCCATACTGATGTAACTTTTTAAAATGAATAAATAAATCAGGAACAAGGGTTCCTTCCTTACAACTGAATTCCAACTAACAAATGTAGAAAAAATGATGGAATTAGAAAATCACCACAGTAAAACTGTTTCAGGCAACTATCTTCAATAAATGCTACAGTTAGTGGGTAAAAGTTATCAATATGGAACAAGATATTTACATAGTCTCAAAGTATTTCTTCACAAGATAACTTATTAAATACAAAAGGAAAAACAGTAACATGATATGGAGAAAACAGAGCTACCACCTCAACCAAGTGATCAAAATTAACATCACCAGTAATGGGACAAATTGACTTCCTGTGACTCCTGATATACCAAGAAGGGCACAACATCACTTTTGTGTCACATTCATGGAAAAAAAAAGACCAATGAACTCAGATTAAGAGACCAAGAAGACAACAAATGCAGCATATGAGCCTAGACTGGATACTGTCCAGACACAGGACATTAGTGAGACAGCTGGCAAAATCTGAATGAGGTCTGCTGGTTAGATAATATATTAATATTAATATTCTCATTTTGATCATTGTACTGTAGTTATACATTAATATTTAGAATATCTCGGTGAAGAATACACAGGAATTCTCTTTATATTTTTCCAGCTGTTTTGTACATGAAATTATTTCACATGGAAAAGACATAAAATTTAAATGAATCAATTAAAAACCATTACACCATATAGGGAGTATGCAGATGGAGCTAAGATTGTACAAGTGGTATACAAATGACTAACGTTTGGCAAACAGTATACTACAGCAGTGCTTCTCAAATTTTAATGTGCACATGAACTGCTTCCTAAAATGCAGATTCTAATTTAGTAGGTCTGGGGTAGGGCCTGAGCACTGCATTTCCAATAGGCTCCCAAGTGATACCAACGCTGCTGGTCTGAGGACCACGTTGAGTAGCTGGGCCCAATACCACACCGTCCTTACAAGATATTACAGGTTTGCTATCTATACTCCAAAGACACACAGTTGCTTGTAACTGTTAGTAGCTAAGCCTAGAATGCCCTACTCACACCTACCCTGGCTATTTCCTTTTCATGAGGGCATTGGTAGTTAAAAAGACCTGGGTTTGAACGCCAGCTCTGCCATTCACCAGCTGGGTGGCCTTGAACAAGGTACTTAACCTCTCTAGGATTTAGTTTCTTCATTTGTAAAGTAAGTTAATGTGACAACCAAGAGAATGGTCTCAAGTAGTATTTAGTCAATAAGTGGAATTTAGACACACAGTGATTATTTATCAAACTTGTAAAAGACAATCTCAGAATACATTAAATGACAGAATAAGGAATTACAAATATTTTGATAGGCTACAATTATAGCATTAACCCACAAGATGAAATAGATGAGGTACAAAAGGAAAGTTCTGCATTTAGATTTTTAAAAGTAAACAGACATAAATGGATAATCCAAGTAATAGCATTGATGAAAATAAAAACTGAAGATTTTAGACATAAAACTCCCAGTAAGTCAACAATGTGAATCCTTGTCCTCCACACCCCCCAAAAGTAATGTAAACTTAAGCTGAACTAATAGAAGTGTAACGTCCATATGAAGAAAAAAATGCTATTTGGTCCACTGTACCCTGACATCTGAAAGCCTGTGTTTAGTTCTTGGCTGAATAACATAAGGCACAATTGCAAAATAACCAAAAGAGGGCACATGAGAAATGGCTGAAGGTAGTTGAGAAAAATAGATGTAAGAGATAAGATTATAGTTGCAGGTACTGGCTATTAGTGAAGCAGGTCAAATGGTGGAAAATGTCTAGAAGAGGCAGCTGCTCCTCAGCTCTAGCCAGTCATTAACTTGGGAGAATGAAGACCTGGGGGTACCAGATCTTCCAGATTTTAAAGACAGCTAGAAATCTGGATTATTATATGAAACTTTCCAATCTTTAAATGTTGGCAGCTATTAAAAAAACAAAAACTTCTTGCAGACTGAATGAAATGCCCACTGGGGTTAATTTGCAATGTCTCTTGAATTTAAATATCTGAAAGGCAGTTGCCTTAAGAGGGCATAGGCTGGTTCTGGATTAATTCAGGGACAAAACTCAGAACACGGGTTCAAGCTATAATATAAGGAAGAATTTTCTAGCATCTAGCTAACAATAGAATTGGCTGTTCCTGAACAGAGCAATATATGCTCACTGGAAACCTCCAGCCAGAGTGTAGATGACCATCTCAGCAATGTTGTAGGTGAAAGTGATCTTGACAGTGTCTTAGGCTCAGTGTCCAACACTGAGTCTCTAGGTCTACATACATACAACATGCTGCAATCTGATTAAAAAAAGTCTCTTCTCCAGATTATTAAATAAATAAGTGGTTGTTTATAAAGGGCCAGTAAGGGTGCAAAGGGTCCTGCAGGCAGCAAGAGGATGTGGGCTTCGTGAATCAGTTGTTATTAGACACAGATTAGAAAAGTGACTTGGATAAAGTACAAACTTGAAACATCTTCCTCTCTAATTTAGTGTTTGTTTAGGGAAAAAAGGACAAAAAGTTTCACTATTGCTTTTTGACTCCCTAGTTAAGACACAGCAGAGGTATGATGAGTTCAAGGTTTATTTTTTACCATTAAAAAGGAACAGGTTTATGATTATAATATGCTCAAAATGACAGCATCTGTTGCACAACCCAAATGATAAATATACATACATATATTTTTTAAATAAGCACAGTGCTTGGCACATAGGAGGCCCTAAAAAAAGACAGCAGCTATTAAGACTCAGGTAAGGTTACTTCCTCCAGAAAACCTTCCTTACAAGTACCCCTTTCTATGTTCTTTAATTTTCAGCCTATGGCTATGTCGTTGCACTTATATCTCATGGATTCTTTGGGATCAGAAACCCAATGAGATGGGGCTCAAGAAAAGAGACTGCATTTGATTCTGCATGCAATGCGAAGCCACTGAAAGGTGCTAAGCAAGAAAGTGACATGCTGTGATTTACATTTTTAAGAAATCACGTTGGCTTCTATGTAGAAAACTGTTTTGCTTTGTTTGGCTTGGGAGGTGGGGGGGAGTAAGAGTGGAGGCAGGGATAACCAGTGAGTAGATTATTGCAATAATCCAAGTTAGGGATGAGTGTGTCTTGTATTAAGGTGGTGGCAACTAAAAGAAGTGGAGAGATTTAAAATATATTTTTTCCAGTGTAAAACTAAGAAGTCTGTTAAATATCAGTGTTTTGGAGTATAATAAAGTATGCACATATTTAGGACTATAAAAATTAAACTTACTTTAGATACTTGGCATATTCTGGTTCTTTCCAGTAAAGCAAGTACTTAAGATAATTAACAAAAGCTTTGTCTTTGAAGTAACCTCTTTGGGCAAGAACTGAAAGGCATAAGAAAAAAAACACATCTGTAGAGCAAACCAATCCTTGAACTACTTTGTGACTCCTAACATAAAGAATTTACTTACATAACATCCCCACCACCAACACATACTGAATTCAAAACACAAGTCCCAGTTTGCTCAATTATATATATATATATATCAGTACAAATGTAACAGTAATTCCGTTCAACTGAGAATGTATAAAAGTAGTTACTATTATGAATTGCAACTCTTCTGTCAGAAATCATTAATAGCTACTGAATGAGGTGCTCAACAACTTACAATTAAGGTAATTTGGGTTGGCTAAACACTGCACAAATTCCAACTCCAACTGAAACCGAAGTCGATTTCCAGCATCATCTAGGAGAGAAGATAGCAAAAATCACCCCCAAAAAAGGTCACTATATATAAGACTGATTTGTAGAAAGAAAGCAGTAAAGAAAAACCTGACTAATGCTGAGATTCACTTCTGCATAAAGAAGGGCATGTGATGGTTTTCCTACACTGTGTGGAAGGAGATGAACCTTCCCTATAAGTCTAAGAAAAGCAAAGCCCTGATTAAAGGGAGTAAGTTAGAAGTTTCTCTAAAGTTAAACAGACGTCATCAAAGAAATAACAACTCACACGGGGCAGAATATTTATCACCTGTGAGCCAGTATGTAGAGATTTAAACAGCGATCACTGGGGTAGGTTGTAATACCTGTGCCTTCCCCTGTTTTAATAATGCATCACAATTGTTAAGTGATTAAGTTAAGCAAAGCTAGGTGAATGCCAAATCAATCAGGAAAAAGTTTAGAACGCAAGCTGAAAAAGAGACTAGGGAGAGTACGCAGGAGCAAGGAGTGTACACACACGTGAGAAGCGTCAGTGGCAGAATAATACACAAGTCTGTCGACAGTATTTCAAACTTCTGCAAGCTCATTTGAGACGCAGAAAACAAACCGAGGAACGGTTTAAGATCCAAGTCCTCTCCCTCAGTCTCGCCCACGCTGGGAAGCCAGTGGGGTCGGTATTTGAATAGCAAGGAGAAAAAAGGATCTGCGAACAAACAACTCTGAAAAGGCCAAACTACCTCCCGGCTTTCCCCTCCCAATCCGAACTCTATCCCTGCCGGGAGTCAGGCCTGGAAGGAGTCGCCGGGGAAGAGGGAAGAGGTGTCTGGGCCCGCGACAGTTTTATTTGCGAAGACCCGCGGCTCCGAGCGCCACTTACCTGTCTCCATAGCGACGGCCGCTGCCATCACAAGCAAAGACGCTAAGCGACCACCGGCCCAGCACAGCAACCTCCCGGAGTGGCGGAGGAGGTTCCGGAAACCGCGGCTCCCCCTTCCTGTCGCGGGGCACTGTGGGATGTGAGGGCGGGCACAGGCTCGCGCGGGAGAGGGAGGCCCCGCCCATCGCGGCCTGCCCCGACCTCGCCCCGGCCCCGCCTGCGCAGGCTCCCGAAAGGCGAGGGGGCGGTGCGAGGACCCACGGAGCACTTGAAGGGCCGAGCTCAGGGTTCTGAAGGAATAATCCAGTGGCCACGGGTCCACGTGCCTCCACGTCTCGTGTCGTGGCCTTCTCGCCCACCCCTGTGCCTGCGGTAACACGTCATTGTGATGTCATTCCTTACCCTGTGACGTAACCCAGAGGCGTGACTGTCGGGGACCGCTGGGCTGCGGGGCCTCAGGCCTCACTGGCCCCGTTACACTCGCGGAATGGCCTCACCCCTTCGGGGAAAGCCCTCTTCGCCCCGGGGGGAGGCCGCCCGCTACGAGGAGACGTCGACGGTCCGCGTGGAGACCTCGTCCCACCGCGTGGAGACCTCCTCGCGGCAGGTGCGGACGTCTTCCCTGCAGGTGGAGACCTCCCTGCGCCACAGCGAGCGGCCATCCTCGCCCTCCGGGAAGCGGCTCCCCCACGTCCTCGAGGTGTCCTCCCAGCACGTGGAGACCTTCTCGGAGCGCACAGAAACGTCCTCCCGCCACGTCAGGGCCTCGTCCCTGCGGGTGGAAACTTCTCTGCACCGCGGAGAGAGCCCGCCCCGGCGGGACAGGCCGGCGGCCCGCCAGAATGTAAAAATGGCCCGATGAAGCGCTTCCCAGAGGCCGCGAAAGGGTCATGGCCGGTAGCCAGGACAGAGTTGCCTCCAGTGTGCAGCCAGCCGGCTGCCGGGTGGACCAGTCATCTTTGGTTTCACGGAAACAGCCCATAAATCACTGTAAGAAAGAACCAAGCTGCGGTTTCGGGACTCAGCCAGCATTTATTGACCATGCTGCATCTTGGACCACACTGCCTTTGACCCAGTGAACTATTTTAACTTGAAGCCAGCACAAAAAGTTTTCAGGCCCGTGGTACCGTATAGATTGGGTTGATGGACAAAGAGGCTGTTTGAACCTGTGAGCCAGGTGAGTTTTGGGTTCATAGTCCCTGAATGACCTTCACTGCTTCAAACTTAGGGACAGAGGGCAAACTGAAATCATGACCAGTGGAATGATTATATGCCTGCTAAAAATCTGAGGGACAAGGAACAGACTTTCATTAATTAACTGATTAACTAATTGGCCTTTGCTTATGTTTCCCCACCCACACACTTTTTAACATAGGCCAAATGTAGTTAAAAATGAAAATTGAAGGTAAACAATAACATCAACAATCAAGCATAATCTTAGAAGGGAAACATGACCCGAAGTTTGAGAAGGGGGAGGGAAAGAGTATTTATTGAGTACCTACTCTGTGCCTGGTGTTATTCTAGCACTTGGGCTATAGCAGTGAACCAGGCAGGAGACAGGGTCCTGGCTCTCAGGGAGCTTACGTTCTGATGAAGAGGCAGATAGCAAATGACAAAACAAGACAGTTTGTTATTGTGATTAGCACTATAAAGGAAATAAACAGGTAATGTGATAGAGAGTGAAGGTAAGGGGGTTCTTAAGATGGTCAGGAATGGCCCTGCTGCTTAGGGAATATTTGATCTCAGATTTGTGTGCATGAACAGTGAGCCATGCAAAGATGGTGGGGAGAGTGCATTTCTAGGCAGATGGAACAGCAAGTACCAAGGCGGGATGGGAGCAAGCTTGGAATGTTCAAGGAACAGAAAGACCAGTGTGGCTGGAGCTTAGGGAGAGGGTGGTATGGAAGAGAAGATATTAGAGAAGTAGGCAGGAGTCAATTCATAGAAGTCTTGTAAGCCACGGTAAGGAATGTAGGTTTTATTCTAAGGTCAATGGGAAGACATTGGCAGGTTTTCAGCAGGGGAGTGACATGATGCAATTTACATTTTTAAAATATCCTGTCTTCTGAGTGTAGGATATAGAACAGTAGTTCTTGACTGGGAGTGATTTTGTCCCCCAGGGGACATTTGGCAACGTCTCGAGACATTTTTGTATGTCACGGTTTGAGGTTGGGGGGGTGCTCCTGGCATCCAGTGGGTGGAGACCAGGGATGCTGCTAAACATCCAACAATGTACGAGACAGCCGCCCTCCCCCAAACAAAGGGGACTAAGTTGGGACTAACAAACTTAGTCCAAAATGTCAATAGTGTGAAGTTAAGAAACCCTGATGTAGGGGACGAGAGAGGAAATGGGAACTAGTTAGGAAGCTAATGCCATGGTCCAGTAAGAGATGAAAGTGGCTCACACTAGGGTGGCTGAAGTGGAGCTAGAGAAAAGAGGGCAGATTAGGGATGTGTTTTGGAGGCAGAGCTGACATGACTGATGGATATGGAAGGTGAAGGAAAGAGGAATAGAGGAATCAAGGATGACTTGAGTTTTGACTTGAGCAGTTTGGTATATGGTAGTGCCGTTTACTAGGGTGAGAAATACTAGGGAAAGATCAAGTTTAGGAGGGAAAAATCAGTTCAGTTTTGGCCATGTTGAGTTTGAGATGCCTATAAAATACCCAAGTGGAGACGCTGACTGGCAGTTGAATGCAAAAGGCTGGCTACCATGAGGGAGGTGAGGATTGAAAATATAAAATGTGGGGTCATCCATACAGAGATGGTATTTAAAGCCATGGGACTGAGTGACTATCTGTCGTGCTCATTTTATGCCGCAATGAATTTGAGACCTTGTTCTTCAGGGAGCACCAGCTGGCTAAACACCCATCCCTCTCTTTCACCCCCACAGGGCCTGGATTAACCTACCTAATTTTTCCTTGCCTAGTCCTTTAGCAGCCACCAGTAAGGGAGAAAGTTTGCACTAAAATGCTTAAGAACACATGACTTTCACATACAACATTACACTGTTCCTAGGAAGAATGTCTTAAAACAAAGATTCAAAAGTTTGTGGGTTTTGGGGTTTTTTGTGGGGGGGCATGCATCGATGTTCATGTGTAGTCTTAGTCCCAGGTTCTCCTGGGATGGCTGAAGAACAACTGAATTGATCTATAATAGTGGTTCTCAACTGGGGGCAATTTTGCCCCACAGGTGACACTTGGCAATGTCTGGAGATGTTTTGTCACAACCATGGGGGTTGGATGCTACTGGCATCTAATGGGTAGAGGCCTAGGATGCCATTAAACATCATACAATGCACAGGTCATCCCCACTCCCCACCTCCAACAACAAAGAATCACTTGGCCCAAATGTCAATAGTACCAAGGTTGAAAAGCCCTGAAGATTCTAGCAGCTTAGAAAGATAGAGTGTCGTCCATTGGGGGAAGCACCCCACTTCGTAGCAGGATTTGCTACAAGACAGGGTTAAATGTAGTGTCCTCTGTCAAATATCAGGGCAGGAGCTCTCAGAGGAGAGGGATGTGTTGCTTTTTGAGGAGACCTTACATAATCCTGTTTTCAATAATTTGCGTGATATTTGTCCCAGGAAGAAAGGCTGTCCCATCTAGCAGGATGTGAATGACCTTGATTCTGAGAGACCTCATTATGAGGTAGAGTACTTGCTATTGCCAGGCGCTGTGCTGAGTCATTACCCACTTACTTCATTTAATTACAGGGGAGTACACTGGGCTGCCCAGTAGAATAGGGGAATGTTAGAAAGCCCCAGAGGCTACCCTAATGCTTCTGCCTCATAAAACTTCTGCTATAAACTAATAGTTAGACTTTGGAATTTTAGTCTTTGGTGAGCTTATTAATTTTTTTCAACGTGACAGACCATGTGCATTATATACAAACACTCTTTATCAGTGTTTTTGAAATGAACAAAGTAGTCATTTTTCTTTAACAATGTTCCTTGTTAATGTTTTTATTACAAAAGTGTTATGTGCTTAATGTAACAAATGAAATAATTCAAGGATATATAAAGAAAAATTTAATAACTTGTTATCATTCCTTTCCATTTCCATCTTCTGGAAATAAACAGCAATCTGGTATATATCCTTCCAGAACTTTCTGCATTAACTGCTTCTATCCCCCTTCTTGTTAGTACCTGGAAGACTAGTTGGAAGTTTACTGTGAGAAAGCCAAAGACTTGGTTTCAAGATGACTGAGTCTCTTGAAAGGATCCAGGATTCTGGTAGCTTCTTTCCTTTTGTTACACTTGTTTCATAAGAAGGGTTTTACCTAGGTCTCTCCCTCCCAGTTCCCTTTATCCATGTTTCAAAGCTGAAATCCAAAGAGGTATACGCAGCGCAAGAAAGTGTTAAAAGAGACATGAAGAAAAAAGATGTGACAAGATATTTGTCATATATACTGTTTTATACATCAGATTCCACAACTTTAAGATGATCCTGTATGTTAAACATATCTGTCATCATTTTTGATGTATCTGCTGTGCATATTATAAGTGTGTGCTACCCATACTGTGTGTCATCATCCTCCCCACATTGTCTGCTCTTGGAGACTCCAAAGGAGCGTGGGTGCTTTTGTACCTGGGACATGGTACGTAATGCTGAGCTCAGTATGTGTACAATAAAGAGCTAAGAGCAATGCTGACCCTCCTCCATTTCCAGCCAGGAAAGCCTTTAACGGTTCCATCTACTAATCCTTTGGATTTATTGAGCTAGGTAATAGCTGTGACTTGCTTCAGTTGTTGCCAACCTCGTTAGTTTGAAAAACTAAATAAGTACAAGTAAGCACCTGTCATTCTCCCCACAATCCATTCATTTATGTATAATCTGAGAGCAGCTTACAGAATTCAGCGTATATATTTGTTATCAGTCGTGTTGAAAATACTTGAAATGGAAGAATGCCGTTAATAGAATACTCTTTCTCCAGATCACACAAGCCATGGGGAGAATCAAGAGCCCAACCAGCAAGGTATGTGGCTCAAGTCCTCATCTAGATCTCCCAGGATTCCAGTTCCTCCATTCTTGCTGTTGCTCCCATCCCAGTATGGCTACTGCAGGTACAAAGCCCTGGGTACTTGACTCAGCCTGTAGGGGGCTCCTTATGTCTTATGGGTTCCACCTGCTATTAGGCTGGAGAAAGAGTTCACTGTTTAAAAACTTTTTTCAACAGTTGATCTTCATGGTACAGATGGAAAAACCGAAGTCCATAGAAGCCAAAAGTAATTTGACCAAGAGCGGAGGTTCTTACAACCACTAGCCACTGCCTCCCAGGATGGTTTCTTTTGATAGCCAAATAAAGGTAGGTATAGCGTCCTTAAGTTTAATTTACAGTGAGCATAGTGGATAATACTAAAAATAGAAAAGGAAGAAAGAAGTAACTAACGTTTATATAGAATTCCACAGAGCACTCTTATTCCTGTGAGACTCCAAAAAACACATCATTACTATTTTGAAGCTCTGTTATTAGGTGCATAACCATTTAGCATCAGCATGTCTTTTTGATAAATTGGCCCCTTTATTATTATGAAATGACCTTGTTTATCCCTGGTAGTATGATTTGCTCTGAAATCTATTTTATTTGATGTTAATATAGCTGCTCCAGCTTTCTTTTGATGATTGTTAGGATGGTGCATCTTTATCCACCCTTTTACTTTCAACCTATTCGTGTCTTTGTATTTAAAGTGGATTTGTTGTACGTATTATATAGTTGGATCTTGGTTTGTTTTTTTTATCCAACCTAATAATTTCTGCCTTTTAATTGGGATGTTTAGACAATTTATATTTTCTGTAATTATTGATATGGTTGGATTTAAATCTACCATCTAGCTGTTTGTTTTCTATTTGTTCCCTCTGGTCTTTGTTCTCTTTTCTTCCTTTTTTCTTTTAGATTAATTTATTATTTTTAATCATCCCATTTTATCTCCTTTGTTGGCTTATTTACTCTTTTCATTTTATTTTGGTAGTTTCATTAGGGTTTATTTTTAACTTAGAGTATTCTACCTTCACATGATATTATACTACGTGACATACAGTGTAAGAACCTTACAAGAGTATAGTTTCATTTTTCCAGGCCTTTTTGCTATTATTTTCATACATTTTACTTATACATATGTTATAAACCCCACAGTACATTGTTAACATATTTGCTTTAAACAATCGATCAGCTTTTAAAGAAATTGAAATAACTTTTAAAAGCTCTTTCTATTTACTCACATAATTAGCAGTTTGGGTGCTCTTCATTCCTTTGTGTAGGTCCAGATTTCCATCTGGTAGCATTTTCCTTCTGCTTAAAGGACTTCCTTAATCATTTTTTCTAGTGCAGGTTTGCTGGTGATGAATTCTTCCAGTTTTGTTTTGTTTTTTTTTTTTTTGTGAGGAAGACCAGCCCTGAGCTAACATCCGTTGCTAATCTTCCTCTTTTTGCTGAGGAAGACTGGCCCTGGGCTAACATCCATGCCCATCTTCCTCCACTTTATATGGGATGCCGCCACAGCATGGCTGACAAGCAGTGCGTCGGCAGGCGCCCAGGATCCGAACCGGCGAATCCCAGGCTGCCAAGCGCGAACTAAACTGCTGCGCCACTGGGCCGGCCCCAGAATTCTTCCAGTTTTTGTACGTCCAGTAAATTCTTGATTTTGCCCTCATTTTTGAAATATATTTTTTCTGGGTAAAGAATTCTTATTTTCTTTTTCGTCCAGTACTGTAGAAGTGTTATTTCACTGCCTTCTGACTTGCGTTATTTCCAACAAGAAATCTAGTCTGTCCTTATCTTTGTTCCTCTCTACAAAGGCTTCTCTGTGACTTCTTTTAATGTCCTCTCTTTATCATTAGTTTTAAGCAGTTAGATTATGATGTGCCTTTGTCTAGTTTTCTTCATATTTCTTATACTTGGGGTTCATTGTGGGTTTCGGATCTGTGGTTTTATAGTTTTGATCAGGTTTGGAAATTTTTTGGCTCTTATTCCTTGAAATATTTTTTCTGCTACACTATCATCATGGATTATAATTAAAGGTATATTAGACCACTTGATGCTGTCCCACAGCTCACTGATGATGTTCAGGATTTTTTTTTTTTTTGGTCTTTTTTCTCTGTATTTCACTGGATAGTTTCTATTGATGTGTCTTCAAGTTTACCTATCTTTTGTCTGCAATGTATAATCTGTCATAAATACCATCCAGTTTGTTTTTTAATCTCAGTCATCTCTAGTAGTTCAATTTAGGTGTTTTCATATCTTCCATATGTAAAGAAATTCTTCCATATTTTCTTCTTTATATCTGCCTAACATGTTCAACATTTTCTCTGGTTTCTTGAACATGTGCAATGTAGTTATAATAACTATTTTAATGTTTCTGTCTACTAATTGTATCATCTGTGTTATTTCTGGGTCGGTTTCCATTGACTGATATTCTTTCCTCATTATGGGTTGTATTTTCCTGCTTCTTTGCATACCTGGTAATTTTTGTTCACATGCCAGACATTGTGAATTTTATCTTGTTGAGTGTTGGATATTTTTATGTTCTTTTAAATATTCTTGAGCTTTGTTCTAGGACTCCTTTAAGTTACTTGGAAACAATTTTATCCTTTTCAGGTCTTGCTTTGAATGTTTCTTCAGTGGGTCCAGAGTAGTGTTAAATCAAGGGCTAGTTTTTTCCCACTACTGAGGAGAAACCTTCTGAGTACCTGATATCCTTGAATTGTGAGGTTTTCCCCCCTGGCTGGTGGGATCAGGCACAATTCTCAGCTCTGTGTGAGCTTTGGGCTTTAGTCCCTCTCCTTTCAGGTGTTTCTTTTCCTGCCCTCACATGCCTGTGATGATCAGTACTCAGCTGAATACTCAAGGGGACCTCTGCTATCTCCAGTTCTCTCTCTCTGCAGCTCTCTCATTGTTGGTACACTGCCCTGTAAATTATAGCTGCGTTAACCTCTCCAGACTCCTAGCTCTGTTTTCTCAACTCAGGGAGACTGCTGGGCTATGCCAGGGTTCCCCCATCCTACTGCAGCCTCAGCTTTCTCCAGGCAGTAAGCTGGGACAATTGTAGGGCTCACTTTTGTCTTTTAGTTATCTCAAACAGAAGGGTAAATCCCATCCCTGTTACTTCACCCGGGCAGGAAGCCTCATTATTTAGTATGTTTTGTTGGAGATTAACTTTTAATTTAGTCATTACATGACAGAATGTTCAGATGGGACTGTGACTGAACGTATGGAGTGATAAGCATAGCCCAGAGACAGATAATGTAACGCCTCTCAGTGAGGGATACAATGACTGTTGAGACTTTGTGTCCCTTTTTGAGGGAGAGGGTAATAGCATCTTTCTTTCTCTGAAGAATAGTTGCATTGTGTCAGATAGGAACAACGTTTTTTTTCTTTTGGTATGCAAGTTCGTTAGCCGATATAATGGGCTGTGGCAGTGGTTTTTTATCCCTTGACTCCAAATCTCCCTTCTATATTCCACTTTGTGGCTGAGGCTGACTTCACAGACCACAGTCCCGCTTTGCCACCTGGACCCATGTTGAGCTCTGCCAATAAGGGACACTAGAGGGAGGCTTCAAGGCTGGACAAGGGGGACTGGACTTCTTCCTGTCTGCTTTCTGTGGGCTTCCTGCCTCCTTGTGGTTCCTGTGAGCATCGCACCAAGAACACTTCACCCTGACAGCAGCAGGGCCGTCTCTTAGCAGCAGCTGAAACTACTTTGCAATTTTCTTTTTTTTTTTTTTGGTGAGGAAGAGTGGCCCTGAGCTAACATCTGTTGCCAATCTTCCTCTTTTTGCTTGAGAAAGATTGTCCCTGAGCTAACATCTGCGCCAGTCTTCCTCTCTTTTACATGTGAGATGCCACCACAGCATGGCTTAATGATTGATGTGTAGGTGTGTGCCCAGAATCTGAACCTGCGAACCCCAGGCCACCGAAGCAGAGTGCAGGAACCTAACCACTACACCACTGGCCTGGGCCCTACTTTGCAATTTTCTAATGTTTGAAGAACTGGCTTTATTGCGCCCACTTCAGAACACCAGGAACAGCTGGCTGGCACTCCTTCTCAGAGATCTGAGTCCCAGCTCTAAGGAGACTGCAGCCTCAGAGCTTTCTCCAGGCAGTAAGCTGGGGCAACTGTAGGGCTCACTTTTGAGGTTCCTCTTAGTTTCTAGGTTTTAATGATTCTCTTCCCTTCCTTTTCTTGTCTACCAGTGAGGCAGAGCATCTTTCTGTGTGTTCAGATTTTCTTTCCTGAGATTGCCTTTTGATATCCTGTGCTCATTTTTCTTCTTTCTTGTCTTTTTCTTCTTGATTTTTATGAGACTTTTAAATATTCTGAATACAAATTCTCATTTGCACTGCAAGCATATTCTCAAAGTTTGTGGCTTGCTCCCTTTTTTAACTTTTAATTATTTTTTTCAAGTTTCAAAAGACAGTTACTCAACTCCTGCCAGGTGCCAGGTACTCAGGGAAAGGAAGCGCTCTGTGGCCTTTGTCTTACTTGGTTTCCTTCTCTGGTTTCATTTCATAATAGCAGCAATGTGTTTTTGTCTTAATAGGCTGACCCGCCATGAGTGCTATCCTGATGGTTTTTAAGCTTCTAGTCAAAACCATTAAAGTCTGGTGAAATCAATTTAGTGGGTCACAAGCAGCATTTTTTGCTGTAATAGAATAGAACAAAAAATATCAGAGTGTATCACACTGTTATGGAAGAAAAGACAGAAAGAAAAAGAAAAGGAAGGAAGGAAGGAAAGAGGGGAGGGGGAGGGAAGAATAGGAAAGAAAACCTTCAGGCATTTAGTTTTAACCCCGTGTCAAAGTTTTTATTACAATCTTGTGGCAAGGGAATAGGCTTCTATTCTACCTGGCCAATTCAACAAGTACCTATTGGTAAGGACATTTCATAGGAAAAGAGAATGATTAGATAATCCTTGTTAGACTGGATACAAGAAAAAAAATTGGGTTAAGGATTATTAGATTTATTGAAAGACGATTAAAGGCTACTGGTTCCCTCCCGAGATTAATATTAGCTGAGTGCATAGGACAGGCTGCTCGGAAGAGAGCTTAGTCCCTTTAAAATTCCTCAGAAAAGTGCTTAAGCATTTTATCAGAAATATAATTGATTCCCATGAAGAGGTTTGTGGATTATTTTCCCAAAATATACCCGCCCCAGCCCAGGTATGGTACAGTTTTTCCTTTTACAGTATAAAGGTATGTTTCATGAAAATTTGCATTTCAGCATGTCTGTACTATATCTTGATGTAAACTTTAAAAGTGGTTTGAAAAACATTGTGCTGTTCTTTAGAGCTGAGATCTGATCAGGGCCTTGGGAATTCCAGGGGTCTCTAAACCTGCACTCGTCTGTAGGAAGCCTCTATCTCTGCAAACCTGGGGAGATTCTCCTAGATGCCTTCACAAACTCACATGCGAGTCTGTTAGACTGAGAGGGCTGATCAGAGCTTTGTCCATCCTAGATCAGGTCTGCTTTTTCCCTGCTGATGAGATCTCATTTGCAAAAGGGTCTTGATATTACACTAAAATCTTTGAAAATGATCAATCTAGTCTAATCCCTTTGTTTTACTTAATGAGGAAAGTGAGGCCCAGAGTGAGAGCACCATGCCAGTCACACAGGATTTGGCCCACTTGCAATGGCTCTACCCACACCAGTCAACCAGAATAGCGAAGATTTCGCACTGGAAACTTATGCATTTGGTTGTCAGTGGCCTGTCCGCATTCCCCTGTAAAGATGCCAGGAGAGAGGACTTAAGTAATTAAATTGCTCTTTAGTGTGTCTTCATTGATCAGATTCATTTACCAGATCCAGGGCCACTGCATCCATTCAGCATGACAGGCTGTAACCCCAGGGGCTGTGAACTTTGTAAGGGCCTACAAAAATGGTTGAGGCTTGAAAAATTCATTGGCTTCAAAATGTAAAAAGAAAACAAAAAAATTGAAATAAATGCCAACATGGTCAAATTGGAATATGCATGATATGATATGATCAGGACCTCCTAAAATAAAGATGTCTAAGACCTAGGAAGGTCTTAAAATGGCTCCACCAAGGTGACTATAACTGATAGCTGGGCTCTGGTGAGATGATGGGGTGGGCTCTCTCTCCAAAAGTGATAAGACTAATAGAGTTAGCACAGCATTTGGCCGGGGATGACCTAGAGATAAGTTTCCTTTTTTCCCTCCTGTGCCCAGACAACACATTTCTTCCCATTGACTGAGAAACTAGACCTTGGATAAGTGAATTCAACTCCTTGGGCCTCACTGTGAAATGAGATGTTTGGAGTCATCTCTAGATCTTTGATTCCCAAAGTGAAGAATGCAGACAGTGCTGGTGTGCAAGATGATTTTAGGAGGTATGGAAACATTTTTTATTTTGATAGTAAAATATTTATTTCCATGGTATTGGGAAAAAAATACAACTAGCCCTCAAACTTGTTATTTCATCATTATTTTACTTAGGCTATAGTAGGCATTTAAAAATGTTTAAGTGAATTGATTTAAAGAAAAATAATCTGATTGCATAAAGAATTGGCCTTGGGTGTGGCCAAAGGTTTGAAGGTGCTGTGGTGCACACTGACTGAAGTTTGGAAACTAGGGTACGAATTTAGTCCACTAAGTGAGTGTGTTGTGAACTCCAGGAGAAAACCTGGAGCTGTGATATCAATTCGGTGGATTATAATCAGCATTTTTCTTATTAATGACATGAAAAATACAGAATATATCAGTGTTCACACATAGTAAAGGTAAGACTGGGTTTGTAAACTTTTGTATACTGTACGGTGTAAATTATATTAATATTGGGAGTCACTGTCAAAAACGTTGGAGGAAAGTGCACATCTGAGGTCTCTTCCCACTCTAGTGCTCCCTCTGAGTCTGTGACCATCATTAAGTTTGTGCCATGACAGACAGTGGACAGCAGAGGTCAGACAGTCCCCGCACAGCAGCACAGGCTGGTCCTTAGAGGAACAGAACCTCAGGAGAGTGCCAAGTCCGACAGAGGCCGGAGGCCAGGCCTGAGGGGACAGTTGTTAACAAAATCCAGCTCATTTGCCTTCAGGGGTGACCGCTTGTGAGAGAGACAAAGAGCGCCACACGCACCCCTGTGGAGAGGCGCACTCCTGGTGGTGGTGTGGCAGCCCCTTCCCATTCGCTATCCCCAGATTGGATTCTTTTCTCTGAACTTTCAGAACCCCCTGGGGATGCTTCAGGTGTCTAGTTTTCTCAGACCAGGGTCCTATGATTCAGGATTGGGCCCTAGCCATGTTCATCTAGAAAATCAAAGCATCTTCATGTGACATGCCCACACTGATTTAGGGAGGACTCTTGGTGATACCCGCTCAAGACAAGGCTGACACAAGGGAAGCCATATTAGCGAAAAGGAACCCTATTGCTGATTAACTAGCCCAGACATGTTCTGTGGGTTTTGTGGCCCCTGCCAGCTGTTATAAGTTGATAACCTTGTTCTTTTGAGTTCCTTAGGAATGTGATGACCCCTGGGCAGAGAATCTAGGCTGATAGCCTTCATCAGTGACAACTGAAAGATCAGGGTATAGGGCATTGCTCCAGTTTCTGATGCATATCCAGTGAAACAAAAGACTCAGGAACTGAGACTAGATGGATGCCCCACCC
Organism: Tapirus indicus; assembly: GCA_031878705.1. Taxonomy (NCBI): domain Eukaryota; kingdom Metazoa; phylum Chordata; class Mammalia; order Perissodactyla; family Tapiridae; genus Tapirus; species Tapirus indicus. The sequence continues at coordinate 13,241,528 of CM062932.1, forward strand.
TGAGACCTGATGCCTCCCCCACCTGGAAACCATCCACCTATATAACTGGCCTGTAGTCTTTGTTCTGTAGTTGGTCTTTTGAGACATTAGTCGGCCATCTTCCCTCTTGCTAGCAAGCTGTAATAAACCCTTTTTTTCACCATCTTGCCTCTTGATGATTGGCTTTTGTCTCACGGCGAGCAGAGAGTGCCCTTCGTGCAGTAACATCGGGTGTCACATTCCCTTCCTAAAGGAGCTTTGATACCTGAGAGCAGTGAGCATGCATTGAGCACTCACTTTCCCCCAGGCACTGTTGGAAGCCCTCCACACGTTCCAACTCATGCATTCCTCACCTCTGGATGAGGTTGGTCAGGACACGGGGGCATAGAGAGGTACAGTGACTCACCCAGTGTCACCAGCTGCAAGAAGTGGAGCCAAGATGCAAACCCAGGCTGGCTCCAGAGTGTGTGCTTGTAACCACTGGCTTCTGCTGGCACAAGAGGAATAGGTGTCTCTTCCTCTCTGTGTTGTGTCTATTGCAAAGGATAGTGAGAGTGCAGTGCGACTGAAACTGCGTACCTGAGGGTTACTGTAAATATTCAGTAAGATTACCATTCCACCTTGTTATGAAAAGAAGTTAATCTTGTCACTTTGCTGTTTTCTTGTGTAACTTGAGGGGTGACTCAGGAATCACAAGAATTTACGAGCTTGTTTTACAGAAGAAAAAGAATGCCTTCGAGGATCACCAGATAAGCAGCCCCCAGCTGTCGTTGACACCCAGAAGTCAGATTGCCCAGGGGCTTATCAAAAGTGAAAGAAACACCCCTTTGTTTCTACAAAACTCCTGCCAAGCCCCTGAGTACTGTAAAACCCCCTTCTCTCTTCTCCTGTTAAGGTGGATTTGAGAGAACCTATCCTCCCATCTTCTCATTTTGGCCAATTCAAATAAACCTTTTTCCATGTCCAAGCACCAACTTCTCAGTGATTGGCTTTCTGTGCATTGGGCACACGAACTCGAGATTAAGAGATTCCATATCATGTTCAGGAGAAATCCTAGAGGCCGTCAGACGAGCAGGGGCCGTTCAGGCCCAAGACAGAAAGACAAGGTGAGCACTGCTTTTTTCTGCTATCTGAAGGAAGAGGAAGCCTCAAGACCAGAACTAGAATCAAAGGTGAAAAGCTATAAGGAGATGCATTTGGGCTCAAAAGAAGGAAGAATTTTTAACATGTGCTTATTATTAGATCTACAGACAAACCAGAAAGCCCGTAGAAAACCCAGCCCCATTGAAATCCCAACACTATGCCACATCTGTGTCAGATCTCCAAGGACACCTTTTCCAACAGTTGAGCCAGTCCTGTGATGGACTAGGCTCCCTGCCTGCTGCACAGAAGTAAGCACTGTCTCCCTGAGCAAGGACAGAGGGGCTGAACAACCACCTGGGAAGAGATGCCTGTTGGACAGGAGGGCCTGGAAGGTCCCAGAAAGCCTGAAGTTTGAGGGTGGTGGGGAGAGGAAGAAAACAGTGGGAGGGCCATGGGGCATCTCTCCTTTTCCTCCTGCTCCCTGTCCTGAGTCAACAAAAATGTTTTACCCCTCCTATTCCCAAACTGGACTCCCTCTTCCCCACTCCACCCATAAGCTGTAGTTCATCATATTTCATTCTCTCTCAGACTTCTTCAAAGAGCTGTCTACACTCACTGCTTAAAATTCCCCATCCTATAGTCTTCCCTACCCTTGCAGGCTCATCACACCAATCTGTCCTTCTCAAGTCTCATCCAGTGGCCTCTTCTTGGTCCCCATCCTCCCTGACCCTCTGTAGCATTTGACACTGGGGACCATCCCCTCCTTCTCAGAATTTTCTCCTCCATTGGTTTCCATGAGCCCAGTCTGACCCAGTCTCCTTTCACCATGTCCTCTCCCCACATCCCAAACCCCACAATGTCAGTTGTCCCTAGCACCCTGTCCTCAGCCTTCTTTTCTCACTTTGCACCCCCATCCCAGTATTCACGGTGCCAACTGCTACCTGAATGCTGATGTCCCTCCCACCCAGACCTCTCTCCTGAGCACCAGACTGTCATGGCCTGGACATTTTGTCCTTGATGGCCTAGATTCATCTTCTATTCAAAGTGTCCAAAACTGGCCATCTGCCTCCTGTCCCCAACTCCCCATCATAACTTTGGCCATATTCCCACATACCTCTGCCTGCATTTGTTCAGTCAGTAATGCTGTCTGCCCTGTTGCCTGGTGGAAATCTCCATTATCTGACTTTTCCTTCAGAATTACCACCCCCCCCCCATGCAAGTCAGTCCAGTGGATCTGTCTGCTTTGTCTCTTGAAACCAGCCCATAGCCATGGCCCTAGTTTTATCATCTCTTTGCCTAGTCTCCTTTCCTCTCTTCTGATCTATCTCCAGAATGCTGCCAAAATTATGTTTCTAAAACACGTTTCACTCTTCCCTCTTCCTCAAACACTCTCAGTGCTTTTGCACCTCCTCCACTACATCTATCCTGGCCTTCAATTCTCTGGCATCATCTCCCACCAGGTCCCTCTAGGCACTCGGTGCTCCAGCCACGTCCTGCTTGTGCTCACTCCTGAATAGCACACTTTCTGTCACCTGGTTTCAAGTTTTGCTGGAACTCCAACATCACTCTGGAAGGACAGGAGGAGGAGAGCCTAGAGATGGGAGTTGGTGAAACCGAAGAAGCTACAGGATCTGGTGTTCTGTGAGGATGGCACACCAGGTGTGGCTTGTCCATTGTCCTTGTCTGACCCAGCGGGCACTTCTGGATGAGAGTGTGACATGTACCAGCACCCAGTCAAGCACATTAGTGTGCAGGGCCTGGATCTAGTCCCAAGACCTTTAATTCAAGGCAATAGCCTGGCTGTGATGCAAGAGATGCTGTAATTCCCTGGAGCCCAGGAGCCAGGTTCATAACCAGGCCCAGCTCCCCACTGCTTCTCTGATCTCGTCTCCTATCACTGCCTCCCATCCCCCCAACCTCTTTTCCACCTTGCTGGCCTTCATACTAATCCTTAAATATGTCAAGTTTATTCCTGCCTCAGGTCCTTTGCACTTTCCATATAGACTGCCTAGAATGCTCTTCCCTAGATTTTTTAATGATTTGCCTCTTCATTTAGGTGTCAAATCAAATACTAATTTTACTGATTAAATACTCCCTCCTCTCCCCCCACCTTCATCACCCTTATCCTCTAACCCTTATTTTATATTTCTTGATAGCACTTATCACAATGTGAATTTATTTGTCACTTGTTTTTTGTCTCTGTTCCCCACTGGAAGGGCAGGGACCTTGACTTGTTTGTCACTATATGCCCCAAAACAGAGCAGGTGTGCAGTACCTGTGGTACGAACAAACGAATGAGTGGAGAGGTGGTCAAAATGAATTTCAGGACCCTCAGCAGTGTGGACTCAGACTGACGCAAGTGCCCTGTCTGCATCAGTCTGGGCTGGATCAGCTGGCGCTGAGCCAAGGTCGTTGGCAGGCGCGGGTGGGAAGCTGGAGGAGGCCTACGTGGACTCGCGTGCTTACCCCTGGCCCTCTCGTGTTCCTGCTGCCGGTAGAATCCTGCCTGTCCTCAGGGCCCTGCTCCATTCCCACTCCCCAGGGAGGCTTGCAAGTCCTCCCCACCCCCAGAGCCCACTTCCTGGGAGTTGTCACTCCCGCCACTGCCACCTCTTTACGACATCCATGTGATTGCTCCTTGAGTTACTCTTCATTGTTGACTCCTATCTCTCCCGTGAGATTGAAAGCACATCAAGGGCAGGGACTGTCGTAAAGCCTCTTTGTGTTCGGTAACTATGCATGGGCCGAATGAACGAGGTTCTGTTTGTCTGGACACAGGCATGGTCACTGAATGTTCTCGGCCTCTGTAAGGCAGGGCACCCCCTGGCAGTAAGCAGGGCAGGCACAAGGGGCATAGCGTCTCTGGGGCACGATTAAAGGCACATTTGGAAAGCCAGACAGGCTTTGAATAGAGACAGAATGGTTTGGTGACACATGCTCATTCATATGTTACGTGGTCTCCCTTCTCTTCCTTCACTCACGATTCACTGTTCCCACTCGGTGCCAGCTTCGGTGGTGGCCACTAGGAGCTAGGGGAAGACAGAACGAGATGATTCAGGTTCAGAGTCAGATCTGTGCCTACGACAGGGGCAGGCCAGGAAGGGTGACCCCACAGTTCCTCCTTCCTTTGCCTTCAGCTGTTATAAATTGCCTTCACCCCGTGATGCTCCAGCTGAGTCCAGATTTCAGACAGCTTAAATGGACTGCTGTGCTTGCAAATTGCAAGACACTTCAGAGCCTGCAAAATCACTTTATCCCTTTTCTTAAATGAGGACCCAACTCCACCATATCTATTCTGGTTTGGGTCCTTGAGGTGTGACATTGGAATGACTCAGCAGGCATCACCCAGACTCCCTGGGGCCACCAGAGTGACTGGCCAGGTGGGCAGGCTCGACTGAGACTGTCTCCCCACCAGTCTGAGGTCTGAGGATTAGGCTTCATGGTTAGTGAGCTCCAGACAGGGAGCGGCAGGGCAGGTCCCTTGGGAAGACAGGAGTGTTTGTATGGCCAGCCCAGGAGTCAAGGACCACCGTTCACCAGCAAGGGTGGAGCTGACTGAGCATCCAGGCGGCTGTTTTATGTAATTATTAATTTTCATGTACAGATGGTTTTATTTTCTGCTTATTTGCACATATCATAAGGATCTTTAAATGTTATTATATAGTCTTTCATATTTCTTATTTTTAAAAATATTCACAGCAGCCATACCATAGCATGTTGGACATAATGGATAGTACTGGACTCATCATCTTTTGTGTACAAACCTGTTCTTTTTCTGTTGACTTATTTCCTTGCAACACATTCCCAGTAGTGGAATTGCCACGTAAACAGGGATGAACATTTTAATAGCTCTGGAGCCGTGTAGCCCAATTTCTTCCTTCGAAGGCTGTGCTAATTTACAGGGCCACTGGCAGTATGTTTAAGCTGGTTTTACCACAGCCTCAACAGCATGAGATGTTATTTCGTTAATGTGTGCTAATTTAGTAGGTGTAAAATGGCACGTCAGGCTACCACGCTGTGCCTTTCCCTGATTACAGCAAGGATGGACATGTTCTAGGTGTGGTCTGCTCTTTGTAGTCCACTCTTGGCAATGGCCCCCCTGCTGCGTCACAGGCACTGTGTCTCGGTCTGTCTCTCTCCACCTTTCTTCCTCTTGCTGACTGTGTGTCGTCCTTGCTCTCTCTCTAAGCCTGTCTGTCTGTCTCAGTCTTTCAGCTTCTGAATCCTATCTTTCTCTGGTTTCTAACTGGGCAGGCACTTGGCTGGTTCATGGAGGCCCTGGACAAGCCCTGACAAGCTGCCGGCTAGACCAAACACTCGGGCCACTGGCCTTAAGGCCTTCCTCCCCACTGAACTCAGACGGGGCCCTTCCATCAGGGGTTCATCAAGAGCCCATTTCATCTCTGCAGGTGGCCTCATCTGGGCTGACCTTCTGAAAAATGGCTGGGAGTGACCAGGCTGTCCCTCAGTGACCCCCTCCAATGAAGTGTTACAGGCTCTCCAGCCTCGGGGCAACTCACCAGACAGACCTGCATGTCCTGGCAGTTTGGGATGTGTGGTCTGACAGAGCCAATGAGTGGGGTCCCCACATCCAGATGTGTGGACAGCAGAGAGGCCCACAGTGGTGACAAGGGAGAGGCCTGTTCCTGCTTCAACAAGCCCCTTGCCTGAAGTGGCAGAAAGAGCTCCTCTCAGGCAGAAAACTCACTTGGCGCCAAGTGGATAGGGGGCCCCCAGCCCTCCAGGGTGTGGCAGTGCACTGCCCCACTTCCAGTGGTACTGAGGGTTCTTGGACACTTGGGAAGATTTCAGAAAGACTTTAGAAAGGTAGCTGACCTCAAGGGAAGTCTGTGCAGATGTGCTTGGTTGGACCCCCATGGTTGGCAGATTGCTGATTCCAGGCACTGGACCTGTTGTTGCTTCACACTGAGGCAGGCAGGCCTTGAGAGTTTGGATCTCTGCAGTCATCTCTCAGACCCCAGGAATGGTCCCAGCACATAAAAATCAGAAATTGTTGGAGCAGGCCTGGTGGCATAGTGGTTAAGTTCGCAATCTCCCCTTCAGTGATCCAGGGTTCACAGGTTCAGCATGATAAGTGGTGCTGTGGCAGCATCCCACATATAAAACAGAAGAGGTTGGGCGTGGATGTTAGCCCAGGGCCAGTCTTCCTCAGCAAAAAAAAAAAAAAAAAAAAAGAAAGAAGAAAAAATCAGAGATTGTTAAAAGTGAGACAGGAACTCAGACATCAAGTTCTAGCCTCATTTTATTTAACATTTTTAACACTCAGCTCTTTTAAAAAAATATTATTATACAAGTAATGCATGCCCATTCTAAAATATTTGGAAAATACAGAAAACAATAAAGAAGAAAATGCAACCCTATTAATTCACCAAAGATAACTGCTGTTTTATTACCATCTCAACCTTTTTGCCTATGGTCGTATGTATTTTTATTATGGCTGAGATCATACAGTATGTATAATTTTGTGTCTGCTTTATTCACTTTAAGTTAGATTATAAGCATTTTCAACATAATGAAATATTCTTTATGAACACTGCATAGGAGTGTTTTGAGTGGACACACAGTGAATACTTCATGTTTTCAGTTTTTTAAGAGTACAAAAACACACTGAAATAAACATCTTTTAAATATAAATCTTTGTCCACAGTTTGATTTTTCCCTTAGGTTAGATTCCTACTCATAGGGTAGAAACATGTTTTGACTTTGCATATGTATTTCTGTTTTGTTCTCCAGAAAGGTTGAACTAACGCATGCCCACCTCACCACAAGCTACACCAGGAAATATCGTTTTGAAAACCATTTACTGATTTGAAAAGCAGTAAGTCTGTTGCTTCCTTTTAATAGGTCAACTGAGACTTGATGAAAAGGAACCCTCCTGGGGTCCCTCTAGGAGGGTGTTATCTCATTCCGTCCTCACAAGAACCCGCAACAACGGTGGAGGAGCTAAAGCACACGGATGAAGTAACCCACCCAGGCTCGCACTCAGCTCATAAGACAGGGAGTCTGAGTGTGGTCCCTCACTGTCAGATCCCAGGGCCCTTGTACTTCACCTCTCTTCTGTAGCTGCTGTTCCTACATCGGATGCTGAAAGGCGGTTTGGGGCCAAGACATGAAGGAACTCGGAGTTTAGATTTCCCTATGGACAGAGGGGCACCATTAATGGGTTCTTACGCATCAAGACTGTGTTTTACAAAGATGATTCTGGTGGACCGTCTGGGGGAGGCTGGAGACAGGGAGGCCAGTTGGGGAGATGTGACATACAGATAATATGAACAAGGAAGAGGACTGCACAGACGCATGCGTGCGTGTGGTTGTGGGCTGTGGGCCGAGGCAGTCGGGAACATTAGGGGTCTGGGGAGGCCTCCCGCCGTGCCCTTTTCACTGGGCAAGGGCCATTTTTATCTGCTACACGTCAGGCAAAACCTGTGCCAACTGCCAAAGACTCCACCTCAAATGTAGCAAATAAGAGAGAGGACGGTATGGATTACGTTATATTTAAAACAAGCCCACACAATGCCTGTAATTTTTTATTCTGACTCCACAATTATAGCTCAAGACCAGTCAGATCATAGTTATCCCCACACCGACCTGCTGGTGGGACACATTGAATTAAAGGCTTTGCTGCTCCTTAAGATTCTATTTTGGATGCCGAGCACTGGCAGGTAACGGGCCTTTCACAAGGCCTGTCTTGTTGGAGCCCCTCCCAGGGAAGACTGCACGAAGGCCAAGTCAGCACTGGGCTTTCCAGAAGCCCTCCGAGGCTTGCGAGCAACTGGGACACTAGAGCTTTGCCCAGCCTGAGCCAGGGGCCGAGATCACGGAGGGGAGCATCATCCTTGGAACAGCCCAGCCTCCCTTGGTCAGGCTGATCTGAGAGCCTCTGCACTCTAGAAGATCCCTGAATGCTGCTCTCCCCCCGACCCCGACCATGTTCCCAGGGTCAGTTGTCACCGAGAGGCTGGCATTGCCCAAAGGGGCCTTGTTGTGAAAAGAGGAGAAAAAGAAAACCAAAGGAGCACAAAGGAGCCAGACTTACCCAGATGGCTCCTGTGACTCACCAGGCCTGGCCCAATTAAAGCCCTCTCAGCGGGCTGCACCCCCTCCCCATCCTGGGATCCACCAGGAACACCACCTCTCAGCCCCACAAAGACCCCCCTGACAGAGCAGGAGCAGGATTGGGTCCGTGCTCACAGACCTGGAGCACCACTGCCCCTTCCTCCACGTGGCCCTCCCACACAGTCCTGCCTCACAGTAGATCCGGAGGGGAGGTAGAATAGCTCTCATTTATTGATAAACTGCAGGACTGGGCTCTGTCGGAGGCCGTTCACATGTGTCTTCTTGTTTACTCACATCACCCCTGCTAAGTAGGTGTGACCAGTGTTATAATTTCCACTTCAGGCATGAGGAAATGGAGGTCAGAGAGGTAAGATGTGGGGCTCAAGGCCACCCAGCTCATAGGTGAAGGAGTGGGAGCTGGAACCCAGTTATCAAACGCTGCCACACCACACAGCTCATCCATGGGCAACTGTCCTGAAACCACCAATCCTGGCTGCTGCTTGGTGGTCCCACGCCCCTGGGCAACTCACTGAGCACTTGGGCCCAAGAAAGCCCCATCCTGCTACCTGTCTCTTAGTGCAACTCTCCTGCTGCGCACAGCTCTCCTTGCCTCAGCCAAGCCCCGGGACAAACCAGCCAGCTCCTTGCACAGACCCTTCCTCTCCTGTCCCCACACAGAACTGGTGGTTCCCTCCTCTGACCTCTGGTGCATCTTGCACACACTTCTATTTTAACATTTAAGACATTGTTGTCACCACGCACATGACTGTCCTACTAGACTTCTCAGGGCAGGGCCTGTGTCCTGTCTCTTTGTTACTAGTTTGATACCTGGCACATAGTAGGTGCTTACTGTTGCAACAAAAAAGGAGAGTCTGAAAAACTATTCATCCTTCAAAACTCTGCTTAGAATAGATCCTGGGAATCCTTTCCTGATACACACAGACTGAGTTAACCCCATCCCCTCCTGTACCATCTGGAGGATTGTTTACTTGGGTACACCCTCGAGGGCAAGGACAGAACCTGATCCTTCCCTGTGACCCTATCTCTCAGCACAGACCAGGCGTCTAGCAGGGGTCAGTAAATGTAGAACTGAATTGCTCTTTGCTTCAGAGGCCCAGATTAAGAGCACCATGACCTGAACCAACCAGCTGCCCATGTCACCAGGCTGAAACCACCACGGGCTGGCATGCCAGGGATGTTTGCTGAGGAAGGGAATACTGAAATAAATCCTAACTTTAAAAAAGAAAACACACCCAATAGGTATTCTATTTATATGAAGTTCAGCTCCATTTTTAGGCAGCTGCCCTCCTGCCTCACCTCCCCAAGGTGGGCCCTGCCCTCCCATAAGTCCCTCCACACCCCACCCAGTAATCATGGCCCTACCTGCCCCCATCCCCTCCTGGATTTGCTCTCTGGGGGTTCCTTCGATTGCAGGGTGCGAGCTTTCAGGCGCCCCAGAGGCCTGTCTCATGCCTGGCCCCAGACTCCCTCCCTCCCTTCCTCCCTGACCTGCCCTTCTAATCCCAGAGTTCCCAGGGGCAGGCCAGAGTCAGGGCCAGTGGACTCTAGGGGTGGGGTGGAGGAGAAGAAGAGCAGGGGGTCGGTCTGTGACTGGGTGGCCCCTTAACTGAGCCAGAGCAGGGCAGACTCCCGGCTGGGTGCACAGGAAGCAGGCCCTGCCCCTCGCAGGCCTCTGTCAAGCCAGCAGGCCCCCATTCCCTAGTTCAGACAAAGTGTGGGGTCCAAATGGTGCACAGTGAAAAGAATGGAGCTTTGGAGTCAGGCTCGGGGTTCTGGTCCTCGCTCCGGCATTTAAACAGCTCGCCTACCTCCCTAACCTCTCCTAGCCTCAGACCCTTCCCTGGCATAACAGACATGCCTGCTGTACTCATCTGCTGAGGGTCACAGTACGAGGGAGGGAAAGCACAGGGCCGGCCACTCTGGCGGTGGGGCTGTGTGAAACCCAGCAGGGTAAGATTCGCATAGGAGAGCAGCAGCTCGATGCATCCTGTGTGCTCAAGGCTCAAGCTCCAGGCAATCCAGCCCTGGTTCTGTGAGCCCCCTTCCCTAGTTTCCTGGCTCACCCTAACCTCCTCCATCAGCTCCCTTGACCCTGAGTCCCACTGGGACCTAAGGGAGCACCCCGCTCTCTGGTAAGGTTCCTGCTCCTCATAGAGGGCCAATTGTGTGAGGGGTGTCAGGGGACCCTCAACATCCTGGCAGCTCCCTCTAGCCTCAGCCAGGTTCTAGGAAGGGACCAGGGCAAGTCTGAAGCAAGGGCTGGGCCTCCCTCACAGCTCAGCACTCAGGCAGGCACCCAGCTAACCACAGCTGCGGTTTCCAGAGAGCCAGGCCTCCCACCGCAGGGACGGTAAACTGAGAAGCCCTGTAGCTATAAATGTGAAGTGGCGAACCACAGGACACCGCCACAGCCCCACAGTGGGCAGGAGCCTGCCTCTCCAGCCCCCTGCAAGCTGCAGGGCTGCCCACCAAGCCCCTGAAACAGCCCAGACCTGTGCAGGATCTCCGCTCTGGGCTCTGAGCGGGGCCGCTGGGGGTCCCCTGGAGGGAGGCCCCAGGTACAGCGCAGGGTCCTGCTGGGGCCGGGGCAGGCGGGACACTACGCAGCACTTTATACACCAACAGTCAGTGCCGCCGGTCTCGCCTCACAAGCACCGTCTTGTTTTCTGTTGATTTTACCCAAGAGGATGGAGAGCCCCATAATCTTTTTGGAGCTTAGTGCGTCTAAAGGTCTTACTCCTGCCCTGGGTGGGAAGGCTGTCTCCAGCACAGTCAGGGTGACCTTGGGGTGGATTCATGAGGTCCTGACGGGGATCCTCACAGGCACTGCACAACAGGAGACCCCTGGGAGCGACAGTGATGGCTGACAAGATAAGAGCAGCCCCCTTCCCCAAATGCCCGCTGTGTGCCCAGCCCAGAGCTCTCAGAACCTGGGAAGGGCTATTGTGCCCATTTCACAGGTGAGGGGTCACACCAAGGAGGCGGGTGCAGAGCTCAGCTGCGCGTCGGTCTCCCCACCACTCTCCCACTTTGGGCCTGGGTGGGAGTGCAGTGCGAGGTGGGGAGCAGGGGGCACGTGGAAGGGTCTGGGGAAGTAGAGAAAGGGAAGGAAAGCCCCTCTCTCTGTCCTCTCAGAGCCTGCCAAGGAAAGGCCTCTCCTCCAACACCCCTACTGCACTGGACAGTCTGTCCCCTGGCACAGGCCCCTGTCAGGCTAGGGAACTGGCAGTAAAGGTAAGGTCACCCTCAGCTTGTCTGTCACCTGCCCCACAGAGAGCTCAGAGATGAGCCCTTAGGTCTCTGGAGAGGCCCGCACGGTGGCACCGTCCTGAGCAGCATCTCTTCCATGCCCCTTGGCTGGAGCGCTCAGGAAGGATGGCATCGTTTGCATAGGAATTGCTGTCAGCCAAGGCAGAGGCCCTCCCAGGAGCCGGTGAGGAAGCGCTCTGGGCTGCTGATGGGGAGGAGAGACAACGAGGGGCCTCCAGACACGACTGCAGGCCCAAGGGTCACCAAGCCAGGGAGGTCACTGGGGCCTGGCCCTCTGCTGGCAGTCCATCCCCACCCATCATGAGTCGGCAGTTTAGCTTCCCAAGTCCACTAATATGAAAAATAAAAACTAGGCTGGGCAAATGTTTACTACAAAAACATTTAGTATTTCTTATTTGTAAGAAACTTTAAACTTTACAGGAGGACATAAAAGAAAGCTTTAATATATGGAAAAACATCATTTTGTTGTGTAGGATGAATATCATAAAGATATCATTTCTCATCTAACCTATTCTGATTCATTCATTCATCCAGTATTTATTGAGCGCCTACTATGTACCAGGTGTGTTCTAGGCACAGGGGATACAGGAGTGAACAAAACAGACAAAAGTGCCTGCCCTCATGGGGCTTACATTCTTAAAGATGGGGAGAGACAGGCAAACAAAGGACTAAAGAAGTAAATTACATAGTATTTTAGAAGATGAAAAGTGCAATAGAGAAAAATTAAGGACAGAATAGATAGTGTGAGGAGGGTGGAGAGTTATAATTTAAAATAGGCTGAGAAGTAACATTGAGCAAGTTTAAAGGAGGTGATGGAGCACGAGTGTACTTTGCATGCTCTAGGAGCAGCAAGGAGACCAGTGTAGCTAGATCAGAGTGAGTCTGTGGTTCTCAGACATTCAGCATCTACTGAAGATATTTTTCATTGTCACAACTAGGGGCAGGGTTGAGGGGTTGCTCTTGGCATCTGGGGAATAGAAGCCAAGATGCTTCTCAATACCCCACAGTGCATAGAACAGCTCCCTACAACAAAGAATTACTCGGTCCGAAATGCCAGTAGTGCTGAGGTCAAGAAACCCTGGAGAGGGAGGGAGAGTAGTAGGAGAGATAGCCAGAAAGGTAAATGCCAACCAGGTTTGTTTTGGAACTAGAGAAGCTGACTCAGAAATTCTTATGGAAAAATATGTGAGAATAGCTAGGGGGAAAAGTTAAAAAGAAGAATAAACAGAGTAGCTTCACCATATCTTAACATATAGTATAAATATTTCTATGACAGATGACTAATTTCCTTAACATATAAAGAGTACTTACAAACGAATAAGAAAAGACCTTTTAAAAAACTCTTGAGGGGCCGCCCGGTGGCGTAGCGGTTTCGTCTGCGCTTGGCAGCCCGGGGTTCGCCGGTTCGGATCTCAGGCGCCCGCCGATGCACTGCTTGTCAGCCATGCTGTGGCAGCGTCCCGTATAAAGTAGAGGAAGATGGGCACGGATGTTAGCCCAGGGCCAGTCTTCCTCAGCAAAAAGAGGAGGATTAGCAACGGATGTTAGCTCAGGGCTGGTCTTCCTCACACACACACACAAAAATGTAAAAACTCTTGAAAAAAATGGGGAAAAGATGGAGTTTACAAAAAAAAGATACACAAATGTATTATAAATATGTGAAAAAATGTTCAACATTACTTGCAGTTTAAAGAAATAAAAATGAAAATCATGAGATAGCATTTTTCAACTATCAGATTAGCAACAATTGAGAAGTTTGATTATACACAGAGTTGCTAAGGATGTGTGAGAATATGGTCTCATGCACAGTTCTTCAGAGTATATATTCGCACAGCCTCTTTGGAAAGCAATTTGCCAATATCTGTTCCAGATTTAAATACACATCCGCTTTTATCCAGCATGCCATTCTATGAAAGTATTCTCCTCACATACATTCACAAAGATGTAAGTACAAACATATTTATTACAGTATTAGCAAAAGACCCAAATGCCATCAGTAGGGGACTTGGTTATTGTATGGTGTGTACTTACAATGGAATACCACGCAGCTTTTAAAAAGACTGAGGCTTACTCCTAGGCACACATCCAAGAGAAATGAAAACACATGTCCACAAAAAGACTTGTACAGAGAATTTTATAACGGCTTTATTCATAATGGCCCCAAACTGGAACAACCCAACTGTCCGTCAAAGGAGAATAAGCAAATTGTGGCATATTCATATAATGGAATGCTACTTAGCAACGATCATAAAGGGAATGAATGGATACACACAACAACAGGAATGAATTTCAAAAGCATTTTGTTAAGCAAAATAAACCAGACACAAAAGGGTATGTGCTGTGTGATTCCATTTATAGGAAGTTCAACAGGCAAAACTAACCCATGGTGACAGAAATCAGAACAGTGGCTGCCTAGGGAAGGTGCGGATTACTGGAAGGGGCAGGCGAACTTTCAGGGGGAAGGAAGTAGAAATTGGGTATTGCTTACACCGTGTATACAGTTGTCCAAATCATTGAATTGTATGCTTAAGATCTGTGCAATTCACTGAATTTAATTTTATCTCAATTTAAAAACAAAACTAACTATTGAATGAAAAGAAGAACTGGTCAAACTTCATATGTCCTGAAATAGAAAGATCTCCAAATAAATTAAGGGGGAGGGGTGGAAACAAGGACAGAAAATGTGCATAGTATGCTCCCATATGCAGTAAAGAGGATATATATCTATTACATAAGCTTGTATATATGTAACGTTTCTGGAAAGATATGTAAGAAACTGTTGACAGTGGTTGCCTCTCTGGAGGGGGATGGAGGCCTCAAGATTTGAAGTGAGAGGTACACATCTCAATACTTATTTGTACCGTTGGAATTTCTTTTACTGTGTTCATGTTACCTTTCTAAGTATAAAAACTAGTTAAAATTTCTTGATAGGATAACAGGGTGTTCTGAGATTGAATTTGATAGCTGGAAGCAGGGACATAAAAGCTGCTCTAAAACTGCCAGCAGTGGGCGGCCTGTGTCTCTGAGGGTGGAAGTGGTGTTTGGACAAGCAGATCAGGGAAGTGCCTGGAAGAATTCCTGGGCAGGGAAGTGAGAACCTGAGTCCTGGCTCAGGACACCAAGGGAAATAAACTGAATATCTGGTTGCAAGGATTTCAGCCTGAAATGATAAGCCCTCTGTTGAATAATGCAAAAGCCCATCCCATGGTGTGAAAGACTTTTCTTGATGGGTTTTGTTTTGTTTTTCTAACGTGAAAAGAAGCTTCCCTGGTGAGTTGGGAGACAAAGTTTTTAAGAGGCTGTGGGACTAAGCGGAGAGAGTACCTGGAAGAAGGAGTTCTGAGCTAAGGAAAGGACTGCCAGGTGTAGCTTTTAACCAGACAATCCAGTGTTTGGTCTTTATTTCCATAAACAAGAACATGCCGTCAAGGTCATACCCGAGAATGTTCGTATTCCATTTGAGAACTGGGCTCTGTGCTAGTGAGCTGATTCCCTGCCTGGAGTCCAGAGCAAAAGTCTCACTATCCATTATGCGTGTTAGTGTGCGAGAGATAGTGGGGAGGAGAGAAGACTTCACTGTCAGAGAGACAGTGGGCCCACGGGCCCTGTCAGAGGAGGAGGCCCAGGTCTTTCCCTAAGGAAGTTCTCAGCGCTGAGGGACAGGGAAGGATCCCAATTCCAGGATCAGAGGATAAGGAACCCCAGGGGCCTGACCTTTGGAATGCATAGGAATGACTTTTGTGGGGTCGTTAAGTCCCTGGCAAAACAGTTCAGAGAGCAATCCTAGTCAGGATTATGTGTTCAGCTAACCTTGGGCCCAAATGTCTGATCCAGAGGAGAGGTCAGAAGAAGAAAAGAGAACTCAAGGGTCTTGGGTAGAACCTCTTTACAAAATGTAAGAGGCAAAATATCAATGGGAAAAAGGTCTGAGAGGACTTTCGGTAAACGGCTAAGACGCAGATGGGGGCAGGGAGTGGGCCATGTAATAGACTCCAAGCTGAGACAGCATGGGGACTGGGGGAAAGAGCTGCATCTGGCCCAAGCAGATGAAGGGTCAGTGGGGTAGGGGGTTCCATGACTCTGGGGAAAGGCCCTTAGAAATCCTCTAGTCCAGCCCCTTCCTGATGGAAACTGAGGCCCAGAGAGTGGACTGACTGTTCAGCGTCAGATGTCAGGATTGAACTCATTCCATAACTCAGACTGTAGCCTCCCAATCCTGTGGGTCTCCTGGAGGAGGCCTGGCCTTTGAGAAGTGGAGGCAGAGGAGAAGCCCTTGACCAGACAACCACATACTCTCTTCCTACCTAGGAATGTGTTTCTGCTGAACTCCATGGAAAGGAGCCACTCAAGTAGCTTGGAGTGAGGGCAGCCCTCTGAAAGGGTCATAATACCAGACCCTGTTTCCTCACCTACCCAAGGGCTCCCCCTCTTTTTTCCTGCCAGAACCCAGACTTTGTAGTGGATGGAAATCTCTTGATTTCAGAAAACACAGGCCAATTTCCCAAGCCCAGAAGATGAGTCCTAATTGGTGTCATGGTATTCCAATTCCCCTTTGTCAATGATTGGCCTAAGGGTGGTCATATGACCTAGTTCTGGCCAATAAGACATAAAGGGAAGACTATATGGGGCTTCTGAGAAAGGTTTTGCTTTCCTAATATAAAGGAAAGATGCAGTAGGCACTGTCGTGTCCCCACCCCACACCTCTTTCTTCCTGCCTTCAGTGCAGATGTGTATGTAGAATGAGGGTCTAGCATGACAGTAAAGGCTTGATACCCTTAGGATGGCAGAGTGGCCAGTAGAGCCCAAGTCCTTGGCGGCCTGAGTGAGCTGCTGGACTAATGCCAGCAACTGTCTGTCTCCAGACTTCTTGCTCAGTAGACATTAAATGCCTTATGGTTTAAGCTGCTGTTAGCTGGGTTTTCTTTTACCTGCTGCCAAAAGCAATCCCCACTGGCACTGGCCGTAAATGTTAGTACAACTCCAGCCAACTTCAAGAGAAGTTGTTTAGAAACAGCCTTTGGTCAGCCTCCTCAGCTGTGGGATCTGCTCTCCTGAAGCCCCCGCCCAGCTTTTTTGTCAGCCCTCAACCAGATGGAGTCTGGTAGAGTCCTCCTGCGACCCCACCACATCCTCCCCCAACAGCCTGGCCAGTCCTGTTCATCCTTCAGTGCCCACCTTGGATGACCTTCACTGACTGCAAGGTGTGCATCTGATTGACCACACTGATGAATCATTTATTTGCCAGTCACATTTATGGTGGCCTGCTCTGGGTCAGTCATAGTGCCAGCACTGGATCCAGTGGGTAGTGCAAGTCCTCAGGGGCTGTCTGCTCAGACTGGTGGGGCAGACACGTCCACAGCAGCAGTGTGGAGAGCAGTGGTAGAGGGGTGGGGCAGTTTACCTTGGTGGAGGGAGCAGGTAGCCATTTTCATACTGCTCTCTCCAACCAAACACTTTGCTTGTTCAGGCAAAGACCAGCCCTGTCTGCTCGGACATGTCCTGAGCCCACCTCAGAGGAGGCTGCCGAAAGGGGTTCTTCTTCAGTGGTCTTCCCTGAGCAGGCAGGGCCTTGGGGTAGGCTTGCTCTTGGCCACTCACCTTTCCCTACAGGTCATGTAAGTCCAAGGCCCTTAATGGCTAAAGGAAGGACAGTGGACACAGAGGCGGAAGATCTGGACTGGAACCCTAACTGCCACTAACTTGATCTGTAACTTTGGACACATCACTTGGCCTCTCTGAACTTCAGTATTTGTGAAAGACAAATGGGGATCATAACACCTGCCTCTCTCACAGGGCTCCAGCAAAGATCGAATGAGATAACTAGCGGATGCACCAGGTGCGGGAAGCCTGGCACATGGGCGTGGGCAGTGAGCGAGTGTTCATTCACCCACCTGTCCCCCCGCCACACACATGGCAGAAAGCCAGAGACAGCACCGTGCACCTTTTCATGGGAGACGGAGCAGGCAGGAATCGTCCCTCCCAAGGAACCAGATACATGCTTGGTCCTTGAGGGCGTTTCCTTGGGTTCCCATACTTTATCCTGCCTGGAAAAATGCTGTCAATGGACCTCATATATCTGCCTCTCCTCCAGAGCAGCACAAGAAGGAAGGAAAAGGGAGTTGGGGCAGGAGGATGGGTGTCTCGCGTCTCTCACAGGGGTTCTGAGGGTCCCACGGCCACTCTGGATTCTGCCCAGCAACTTCAGGTAGATTCACTCATGGGCAGGGGCTGTCTGCTCAGGGGCCACCAAGCACTGCTCACTATCAGCGATGCTCAGTCACCACTAGCATGGCTGCAAAGGCCAGTCAGCAAAAGGAAGGCTTCCCCAGCGGAGCTCAAACTCTGGCGTGACAAACTTTGAAGGGACCCTGCTCTTGGCAGTTAACAGCTGTGTCCACCCTGGGCCTTCAGGTGAGGAAGGACCTAGATACCCGGCTGTGGCCCCAAAGAGTCATCGCTGCCCGTACTTGGAGTGCGATCCCAGCTGTGGAGGGTGGCAGGAAATGCATCTCTCGAAAGAGCCAAACTGAGCTGCCTGGGAGAAAAGGGGGTGCCCGAGGGCCCCAGCCAGGGGATCCCAGCAAATATTGACCCCGACAACAGAGGGTCTGAGGAGTGGAAGGAGGCTCATGGAGAGATGGGAAAGGGGTCCAAACCGTCAGTTAAAATGGAGTGAGGCAAGGAGAGGAGCACATTCGCCCATGGTGTGCTGTGGGTGGTGTCCTCGGAAGTTAATTGAAATTCCTCATCCTTTGGTGGTGGCATCACACTCCTGGTGTTTCCAGGAGGCTCTGATTCCCACTCTCACTCCAGCAGTAGGAAGCTGCCCAGGACCAGACATTCTGTCCCTGGGCTGAGTTGTCCCCTTCTGAGTGACAGGAGCGATCCAAGGCAGCCCACGGTAAGCCAGAAGAGGCGCAGGCTCTGTAAGGTGGTTCTCGCACCTCTAAGCTGGGAATCTAATTCCCATTTAGTTAACCCTGGGACTAAGCACGTGGACACCGGAGCCCTACGTGGGGCCAGCTGGAGGCTGAGTGGGGGCAGGAGCCTGCATCCTGGCCCCTCTGCAGCCTGCCCGTCCCTGAGATGATAACAGGGCCCCAGGAAAGATAGATAGCAGCAGCCTCTTGGGAGGCCCCTTCACTTCCGAGCCTGCCCTCCAGCTGCCCATCTCCAGCTATGAGCCCTGGCCTAGAGGAAGAGGTGACCAGTTGGCTGGGTATTGATGGGGTGTGGGCATCACTGGATCACTTTGGGGTATGAGCCCCACAGCTCTGTTGCAAGGCGTGCTGGAAGGTTCAGGAGTCCTCAGGAGGGCGGGGGCTGTGTCTGTGGTCTTGTGGCTCTTCCTAAGTCTCAATATGCGTCACATTAGCCCAGTCAGGGAAATGATCCAAGTCAAATATGACTCGTCCCCACGTGTTGACTGCCAGAAACACACAGAAGACTCCAATTATGTTCATCACTAGTCCTGTTTTCACCTGGAGAAAAACAGAGTCCGAATTAGCACCCTAGGATCTGCCAGGCTGTCAGAGCAAAGGTGAACGGGACATTGGGAACTAGTTCTCGGAGAAGGGGACAAAGGCTGGCTTGCTGGGCCTCCCGTCCCCGGGCCATGGTCTGTGCTCACCCGACCTCCAGACAAAGCAACTTCATGTCCAGTAAGTGTCGTCAGTGCTCAAGGCCTCCCTGGGAAACAGGCAGGGCAGGTGGGTTGTCTGTGCCCACTTGAGCATCTGGAAAACTGGGCCTCAGGGAGGCGAGGGGAGGCAACAGCTCCAGGCCACTCAGGGATTTACTGGGGGAGCCCAGGTCTGACTCTAGGTCCAGTGCTCACCCCAGCACCCTCACTGTCCTGAGAACCTCCTCTGGCTCTTTCTGATGCATGCTCATTAACCATTGCTTTCAAACCCTGCTGTGGATTTTTTACTGCAGATTGGAATTGAGTTTGCAGTCCGTGGTTTCTGGGCACTGCCCTCTTTGTGAAAATGCTCCATGGAGTCCCAAAGATACTCAGCGGAGGCTTTGAGATAACGAATACCTGATTGGGCCGAGGTAGGGACCTTCATTTCTGGCCTCCCTCGCTTACACACTTGCCTCTCCTTCTCCCAGAGCTGCAGAGCTGCCCTCCTTCTCCCATCAGAGGTGAAAAAGCCAAAGCAGGCATGAGGAGTACTCCCTTGGACTGCATGTGTTTTCCAAGGCACCATCTGCTCCCAGGAAGTGGTCTCTCTCCCCTGCCCTGCTCTACGTCTGCAGATACCTCTACAAATCTCTCTGGCTGTCATTAGCATTTCCCCCATCTCAGCTGTGCCCCTCCTGGCTGTCCTCATGGGTTCTTGCTAGGTTGTGAAGTCCATCTTGGTCATGTGGGACCCCCCACTCCCACCCCTTCCGAGTGCTCAGCGAGGGCTCCCCTGGTGGATGTTCCAGCACCTCCAGGTGGGAGATTTTATAACCCACCTCTCAGCTTTGGAAGACAGAACAGTGCATGAAATTTGAGATCATTTCAGAAAAGAAGAAAAGCTGCACATAAATGCAAATAATGAGTATAGGTCTGACGTTCAGTGGTATTCCCAAGTCATATGACATCACACATCATCATATATGATGTCATTAATAAACGGGGCATCCCTCGTGACAGAAGCATCATAGCTGATAGGAGTAAATAAAAGGGCTGCATTACCATGTCAGAAACCTTGAGGTGTCCGTAGGCAAACACGATGGCGTTAGGTGGGGTGGCCACGGGCAACATGAAGGCAAAGGACGAACTCAGGGTGCAGGGGAGCATGACGTACAGCGGATTGAGGCCAATGGAACGTGACTGGGGAAAAACACAGCACTGCTACATCACAGACACAGAAAACAAAAGCTCCGGGGCGGGGACTGTCATTCTGAAAAGCACTCCCCTAATGCACAGTGTGGTTCCCGCCACTGTGCCTCGTCCTGCTGGGTCCACTACCTTAGCCATGTTTCTGGATGGTAACTCTGCTGGACCCTGAAGGCTGAACTCAGAGCTGCCTCCCCTTGAGGGCTTTCTGAACCCCCTCAATTCACTCAACATATGGTATTTCTTGGACACCTACTATGTGCCAGAGATTGTGCTGGGCACTTAGATGGCACTGAAACTTGCTGTGTCCCTGCAGCCCACGTGTGCGTGTCTGTCCTGCCACAGACCGAGAAGGCCTAGAGGGCAGGGACCATGTCTTATCACCCATGTATGCACCTACATAGGCATGCATTTTTATACACATTTGGGATCATTTTGCATATGGAATTTGGTATCCATCGTTTTTTACTCCACAGCTTAAAATTCAGCCACATCTAACAGCTCCTAGCACAGAGTAGATAGACTAGACACTCATTAAATTCTATTTGTTGAATGAATGAATGATATAATTCATAATATCTGTCAATATCTATCAAAATTATTAATTTATCCTGCAAATTTACATGCACATGAGGACAGACACACATGCAGAGATGTTCATTGCAACATTATAACAGCAAAACACACAGGAAACAGACTCAATGGCCATCAATAGCAGGATGGTTAAATAAAATATGTATATTCAAACAATGGAATAGTTTGCAGCTGTAAAGAAGATTGGGTGGGTTTTATGTGCTAACATGGAAAGATATCCAAGATGTATGGTTAGCTAAAAAAAAAAAATTAAGATGCAAAACAGGACCATAGAATGATACCATTTGTTTAAAAAGAGAGAGAGAGAGAGAGTGTGTGTGTGTGTGTGTGTGTGTAGTACATCCAGAAAGATACCTAAGAAATTAGTAACAGAAGTTGCCTCTGGGGAAGAGGCTAGAGGGTTAGGGACTGTATACTCTTTGGTGTTATTAGATACTTTTTAGCCACATGTATGTATTACATTTTCAACTATAAAAAAGTATACATATTCCCATTTTATTAAATACCCTTCAAAACTGTGATTTTTTTTTTGAAAAATGGCTTGATAGCATTACATTATATGAATATATGATAACTTATTTCACCAATCCCCTACTATTATGGGAATATTTTTATAATGAATAATTCTGTAATATGCATCTTTATAAGATATGCTTGGAGGCATCTCTGATGATTTTCCTAAGACAGAGTCCCAGACATGGACTTGCCAAGCCAAAGGATATGAACAGGTTTCAAGTTATGGTTCCTGTGGGTAAAGAGGTCTGTGAAAGGGCTGCACAGTTATGCTCCCTCTGGGGGTAACCGAGGGTCCCTGGCAGGATCAGTCTGTTTTCTGGTTCCCTCATTTGTCCTGGCCCTGGGTACGCATGGTGTATGTACCCCATGTGCCTCTGTGGCCCAGCTGGGGGATCACCACTTTTCCCCTTCCTGCAGGACAGTGCTGAGGCAGGGGTGTGAGGGGCCTTGGAGGTAGCTGTGGGGAATCTCACTTGGGGCTTCTGCTTCTAGAAAAGCTCATTTTCAAAGGGACTGGCCACCCCCTCAGGTGAAGACCTCCGTTTGTCTGGCTTGGGGCTGGAGGTGACAAAGCCAGGCCTTTGCTAGAGGAGGGAAGGCCTCACCACCACATGCCCAGCATCGAAAGATGCTCCTCGGCCTCTGTCCAGGTAGCCTGCTTAGGGGAGGGGGGTTGGGGCCACTTTGCTATTTCTAACACTTTCATCTTCACTTGGAATGGAAGGAGAAAACCACTTGAGTTTGCTTTTTATACATGTGGACGCCTCAGCAGCCAAATGGAAATTTACCAACTTCAAGCCTGTGTTGAGGCCTTTGTAAGTCTGTCTCCCAACTCCAGAATGACAACCACGGCCTCTCCCAGGCTCATTTTGCAGTCTAAAGAGGATTTTCATAGCCCTTATCTTACTTGACCCTCAGCACAAGTGTAGGAGGAAAGAACTTAAGGAAAGAACTCAGGTCTTCTGACTCCAAGCCGAGGGCTCTTTCTGTACCACCTTGAGGTCAGTACTGCCACATGATGAGTGACAGAAGGAAACGCAAGAAAAGGTCACAGCCGATTTTCCTATAAGCTCTGCTTTCTTCTCAGTCCCAGCTCACAAATATGCTTGCCCATAGAACAAAACTCTTCAGCCTGGCACTCAGTAGCCCCCTCCACCATCACCCCTACCCTTCTGGGCTCAGCTTCCACTGATCCCTGATCCCTGGGCTCACCAAGCAAGGCTTCTGGGAATCTTCAGTCATGTGCCCCATTTCCTTTACTTGAGCTACTCCATCTTCCCAGAACGTCCTCTCCACTCCCACCATTCCGCAGCCCCAGTTCCCCCAACGTCTCTTCCTGGTGGGTCCCAGCCAGCTGTGTCCCCCTGCTCTGCAGTCCTCCCACACAGCTGTACTACATACTCAGAGACCCTCTATCATTCCCCCATGGCATTAGCCCACTCCTCCTTGGTGCAAATAAGCCCTGTCTCCCCAGCTTGAGAAACAATTACATTTATAAATAAAATTTAAGCACCTAGTTCTTGCTTAGCACTTTGGTCAACATGGAGGATACAAAGAAGAACCAGCAAAGTGTTG
The DNA here is from genome assembly GCA_031878705.1 of Tapirus indicus. Lineage (NCBI taxonomy): Eukaryota > Metazoa > Chordata > Mammalia > Perissodactyla > Tapiridae > Tapirus > Tapirus indicus. The sequence continues at coordinate 13,264,473 of CM062932.1, forward strand.
AGGGCAGACCGAGGGTCATCAAGAACACACAAGTCCGTGTCAGAGCCAGGGCTCAGAGACCCAGGTCTCCAAAGCCTGGTAGGGCTCTGGCCCCTGATTTCACTGCCCAGGATATGGTCAAGGGTTGACAGCTTCCTATGAAATGATGGCTACGGGTGGTCCCCCCCAGCAGGATTACTTACCATGGAGGCAAATATGGGCAGGAACAGGGTGGTGGTGGCCACGTTGCTTGTGCACTCAGTGCACACAGCAATGAGCAAGGACAAGATCAAGGTGATGGCTGCTGGGGGCACAGCTTGCAAGGGCTCCATCTGCTTCCCCATCCATTCAGACAGACCCGAGACCTGGGAAGCACCGGAAGGGCAGTCACCGCAGGGCTACTGGCCACAGTTCCTCCAGGGCCGGGAGGGATCATCATCTTTCTCCAAGGAGTCAGCCCATCCTCCACTTCTCATTCTTCCTCTCTGCATACATTCCATGGGTGATCTCATCCGTGCCCACAATTTCAACCTCCATCCTCACTCTGCTATCTCCTAAATCTGTGCTTCCAGCCTAGCTGGTCTACTGTCTGGATTTCCACCCAGAAGTCCTGTGAGCATGTCAGACTCAACATGCCCCAACTTGAATTCATCCTCTCTAGCCCAGAGTCTGCTCCCCAGCTTGGTGAATGGACTCACTATCCAACTCTTGTCCAATCTAGAAGGCTGGGAGTTTCCCTGGAGTTCTCTGTCCCCCTTTTCCTTATGCCCAGATCATCTCATGTCCATCATCTCCTCTCAGTCTCCTGTGGTTCTTGAAGCTCAGGAGAGTGATTTGAGCCAGAAATTGGGAATTTATATTTGGGGCTTTGGGCTGAGAAGAAATTGTCCGGGGAGAGAATGAGAAGTGAACAGAGAGGACAGAGCCTTGTGAAACACTCATGTTGAAGGGAGAACAGAGGAAAAGTCAGCAAAGGAGACAGAGCAGGAACAGTCAGAGTTAGAAGGAAACCAGGAGAGAATGGTGCCTTGGGCTTCAAAGGAGGAGGGAGTTTCAAGAAGGAGAGAAAGGTCCATGGAGCCCAGTGTTATGAGATGGAGTTAGATGAAGGCTATGGAGCATCTACTGGGTCTCCCCAACCCCTGCCCAGGCCTCCACTCCAGACATCAGAATGATTTTTCCCAAGTGCAGACCTGACTAAGTCGATCTCTGGCCTTAACCTTTCAGTGGCTGCCCACCGCCTTCAGAATCAAGTCCACACTCCTTGTCTTGGCCCTCAGTGAAGTGGCTTCTTCAAACCTCACCAGCCTCATCTTCTACTCTTCCTCAGCTAGATACCACATGCTTATTCCTTTACGCATGTGTCACTTCTTCCTGAAATGCTCTTCCAGATATGTCCCCCTGTCTAGGCTGTGAAGTCCTCAAGAACAGGGACCATATATCAATCTCCTCTGTAGTTCCCATGCCTGACCTAACACAGACACAATAGGAATGTTTGATGAATGAATGAATGAGAGATGAATAGATGCATGGATGGCTGAATGGAGAAGTGACTAAATGGGTGGATTTGTTCATCCAAAAAATATTTATGTACGCACTGTGCACCAGAATCTGTTCTAGATGCTGAGGAAACAGCAATAGCAAGATAGACTGAGTCTATCTATTACATTCTATTCCTGGATGGATGGATGGATGCACAGATGGATGGATGAATGGGTGAATGGAGGATAGCAGCACCAAGCTGGCTCATTACTCCCTCCCCTTGGCTCATTACTTCCCTATCAGGGAACAGGGGGTAAGAAAGTTACATTTTTGGGTGTTTCCCCTCAAAATCTGTTTCCTCTCCTTCTATGCTGCTATATACTTAGCAAGAAAAAAAAAATTTTAATGGCAACCATATCAGCAAAGAGTTCAACAAGTAGAAGAACCAGAGATAATGGTGAAAATATTCACAAGGACTTGAAAGAAAGATTTCCCTAGAATAAATCAAAACAGAGGATCATTATTACCAAACCCCAAAGCAGATCTTACAGCATCCTCTGCGTGTCTTGGCTAACCAGGGTCACATATTCACTCATTTCTGCAGTCAGAGTACTTTGTCTACTCCAGGCACTATTCATGGTGTAGGGTTCCTAGATGACAAGACAGTCCCTGTCCTCAAGACGTGCAGTTAGGAGGACACAGACACAGAACCACATGGGTGCAGCCCAGGGGTGCGGGGGTGCAGAAACACAGCAGTTCTTTGGCCGCCCTCTTGGTGAAAGAAGGGGCCCTGGGCAGCCCACAGCTGGAGAAGTTACCTCGCATCCTTTAGCCAGAGCAAATCCGCCCCCCAGGAGCAGCACAATGCCCCAGGGTACTTTCTCCTGGGTCACTTTCCAGTTCAGCAGTGCAGGCGGATAAAATGGAGCTGTCCTTTCTGAGAAGAAACAAGAAAAACACACCCAAACCAGAGCAGCATTAGAGAGCAAAAGAGATCAAATCAAGGGGAATAAAAGCCTTAAGGACAATGAATACCACCTCATATCTGTAAATTAGCTAAAATTTACAATAATTACTGCACCCATTGCTGGTGAAGATATGGTAAAGCTATTATGCACTCTTGGTGGCATTATACATTGGTACAATCTTTTTGAAAAGCAATTTGGCCATACATTTTAAGAGCCATTAAGACATGTATACTCTTTTACCCCAGCAACATCACTACTAGAAATTTATCCTAAAGAAGAAACACCTTCAAAGAAAAAGCTATATACTTGAAAACGTTAATTTGTAATCATGAAAAATTCAAAACAGCGAGAATATTCCATAACAGGAGAAGTTACAGCCCCTCGATGCAAAATAATGCTGTTATTAGAGAAAATTAATTTGAAGACTATGGCAATAGCAGGAAATATTTATAGTGTAATCCCAGGCAAAAACACGAAGACAAAAACAATGAAGAAAGAGGATTCAAAGTGTGTATTTTGATTACAGCCTTGTAATATATATGCATATTAACAAAGACTAGAAGGAAAAGAGAAACCAAAGAAATGCTGATGGCATCGTGGGAAATTTGGAACACTTTTCTGTTCCTATTGTAATATAAATAAGATTTCAAATATTTAAAAAGCAAAAGAGATTTTACACTAAACAATACCCAGGGAAGGCTGAAAGACACCCTCTGCCCAGACTTGGTAATCTAGTCAGTCCTCACCCATAGGGTGGCACATTCTCCCTCCTGGGCCCAGGGAATCCCATGGAAATCCCATCAGGCCCCAACCCTGATGAATGGGGGGCCAGGACAGGAGACTTACCTTCCTCTGTCTGGCTGCAGAAGTTGAACTTGGGCTTCTCTGAAGGCACAATGAACAGCAAGATGGCCACAAAGATGGCCACGGTGGCGTCGGAGGCATACCTAAGTGGCGAAGAGCGCACAGAATTAGCTCAGCTCAGCTGCAGTGGCAGTCATTCAACAAACCTGTTCTGTGTCTAAATGCTCCTACATAAAGAAACAGGCTCAGCTGAGTATGAAAACTGGAACCCCAGAGGCCACGATCAGGAGTGACGTGCTAGACTGAATCCTGGCTGGAAACCAAGACACCCACATTCTTGGCCTGGCTCTGCCACCAACTTTGGGTGACCCTGAGCAGCTCACTTCCCTCTCTCAGCCTGTGTTGCTCCATGAGTGAGCTTCATGACCTCTTCTCAACCAGATTCTCTAGAATTCTGGGTTCAGCAGGGACCACAAGGACTTTGGTGCTAACCCAAGCAGACCTTCAAAATGGAATAAGCAGCAGCAGGCAGCTCTCTCCCTACCTACATCTGCCTTTTCTAGGATATGCATGTTTCTCAACCTTTCTTCCATTCTGACCACATAACATCTTAGCCGGGAGAAAAACTACATATACCCTCTTTTCCCAAATCTCTGTCTAAAGAAGCTTCTGGACCCCAGGATGTGTGTCTTTAGAGGGGTCTTGCCTGGATCTGAAGAAAGAGGAGAAATAAAAGGTGGTTAGAGAGATGGAGAGAGATTGGAAACCAGAGCTCTGGGAGCCCCACTCCTAGCCCTGCAAATCTCTCTCCAGCACAGCCCTGGCCGCTCTGCCTGGCCAAGTATTTTCTGCTCAGCCTGTTGGGGCAGGAGGGGCCACAGGAACATGTCTGTGGGCTTGTCATGAAGATTGACAAAAAAATACGTCATGAAACATAGCAGATCACTCTAGAACTCGACTGCAGGACAAAGGAGGAGTGCCATGGAGGGTGCTGGGGACGAGCAACTTACTGTGTCTCGCCCTCCACCCAGGCCAACGACAGCCAGCCGGGCATGAAGCCAGGGTCTCGGGAGAACCACAGGCCAACCAGCAGGAGGAAGCAGAGCAGGACGTTGACCTCGGCGAAGGAGAAGGGCCCCAGCTTCCTGTACTCCTCCTGCAGCACCTCATAGGCAGCTTTCTCATTGTTCTTCCTCTCCTGCCCACAGCTCCAGGACCTTTTAAAACTAGAGGATGCAAAGATGAGAGAATAGCGAGGCAGGTTGGTTGGCTCAGGGGCTGGTCGGACAGAAGCCTGAACGTTGGGCAGCAGAATGTGGCAGAAAGGCAAGTGATGCTGCCTGTCATCTGTAGGGGCCTTGAGCAAGTCCCTTCCCCACTCCCCATTTCTGTCATCTGCCTACCATACCCCACAGGACATAGTGAGGGAAGTCTCTGTTATGTGTGCCCAGCGCATGCCCCAGGGTTCCCCCAGAACTGGAAGGTGCTCCCAGAGGAGGCCTGAGATAGCACAGGTGGGGCAGCCAATATGGACCAGCTCTCAGGGACAGTGGAGGCGGGGAAAGAGAGGATGGCCAGGAGGCTGGTAGGCTGAGCAGAACGGGGGAAGGGGTTGAGAACAGGAGAATAGGAGGCAGAAATAAGCAGAACTGAGACCTCCACTGACAAGGTGCCCAGTCGCCTGGAGACCAGCTGCTCCTGTCCTCTGCCGGAAGGCCATGACAAGTTCTGGAGCTAGCTCGAGGTGGGGCCAGGGCTCCCTCACATGCTCCCCAAGTCTTACTCCTCCCACCTCAGCCTGGAGCTGCCTTCAATGGCGCCAGGATGCCAGCCCCCATCATATGGGTGGCTCAAGAGGACACAGGAATAAGGACGGGTCCAGGCAGATGGCCAGGCAGGAACAGGGGGGTGCTTGTGTTCCAAGGAGCTGGAAGGGTAGGCTTAGGGATCCAGGAGACCCTGGGGCTAGCAGCAGGTGTGACTGTGAAGGAAGGAAGCTAGCCTGGGCCCTAGTCTTGGATGGGCTCCCTAGGGACCAGTGCCCATTGACCAGCACAGCCTGCCCAGGGTGCCCTGCAGCACCTTTCCTAGGGGGATGCTGGCATGAGGGGGCAGGAATGAGAAGGGATTCTTGGAGGAGGTGTAGAAGGTACCCCAGCCATGAAGAGGGGCTAACTGGGGCTACTGGTGCACAGGATGCAGGCCCCGAGGGATTCTCTGAGGATCTCATTCACACATTCCAGCCACTGTCAGCCCAAAGGTGGTGGCCAAGGCCAAGAGGATTGTCCCTAGAGAGCCCTTCCTTGTGAGAGTCCTTCCTGGGCCCCTATGACAGACTCCTTAGGAGGGCAGGGGTTGATGGACCAGGTGCCGAGGTGCAATTCCTGATGCCAGGGTTGGATGTCAACCGCCTTTGAGAGGGTGAGGGCCGTGCTGATGATGGGGCCCTGCCTGAAGCATGGGACAAAGGGATGTCAGAACACAGCCTCCAGGGTGCTCAGTAGCAAAGGAAGCAGCAATGGGGTCTCAGGTCTGCACAGCCTGCCAGGATCTCCATGATGGACAAGGGGACAAGGCTGTATGTCCTGAGAGTCACCCGCCAGAGACATCCTCCAATTCATCCGGGGATGACTCTGCTGGCGTGGGAGCTGGCCTCTCTGCCCTTGCTCCGTTGGTGTGGGAGAGTCTGTGTTCTACCAAGCACCAATCTGCTGTCATTCTCCAGACTCTGGGGCTGGGCCAGAGGCTTCAGGTTTCCAGGATAAGGGGTGACGTTGGTACTCCTAGCTGCCCAGCCCATGTCTGATGCTGGTGACACATCGTGACACCACAGTGGATGCAGACTCTGGGGGCTGCATGGTATATGCCGTTGTCCAATGCTGGCCCCACACAGTGGTGCCACCAAGCCTTCAGGACCCTCCTACGCTAAGCAGTTTTGCTCTCATCTCTGGGTTAATCCTGTCTGATGACCGCTAGGCTGGCACAAGATGCAGGCAAATGGATCCAGTTTGCCTGTGGGAGCCCCAGGGTTGGGGTGGGTGCAAAGTGTCCTTCTGTAGTAGAGTGGCGGTCAGCACCATGCCGATGAACTGCGTGAATGTGCTGCAGAGCCAAGGAGAGGCAGAGGGGCCCCTGGGCCCCCGAGCACCTCTGCCATGGCAAGGGTCCAGAGGAACCCTCACCCCTAATCCAGGGGAGCAGCCTGGTTAGGAAAGTTGGATATACGCCAGCAGTAATATCCCCTTAGTCCTGGGGGTGTTGGGGGCTGTCTATGGCCCCGTTGGCTGGATGTGGCCCAGGAGGCTGTCATGAACTCAGGAAGATAGTTTTTCTGGATTAGGTTCAAGGCAGCGACCCTGACGTTGCTCTCCACGACCACCCAGATGAGGGATTCAAGTGAGGGCAACAGTAGAAGCACTTCACACAGCCAAGACGGGTGCTGCCGTGCCTCAGGTGAGGAGGTCCAGGAGGCACAGAGGGAAGATCACCAGGTCCTGGTACATGGCAGGACGTGGCTTGGGCCAGAGGACATTCCCTGCTGTTCCCGTCATTCAAGCTGCGTGCAAAAAGCTGTCCAAACAAGGCTATCTGTGAGCCACCCCACCCCCTAACCACACTCCACGTCTGGTTGGCAAGGGCCCCTGAACTAGAGTGGAGTGCTGGGAACCAACCACAGGCTGACTCCAGAGGTCTCCAGGCGCCCTGCTGGTCAAGAAGAGCTGATGGAGGCCACGCCAGGCTGCATGAACTGGTTCTTGGCTGTGAGTTCCCAGGGGCCTGGACACCACCTCTGGAGGCTGGCAGCACACTTGTGGCCTTGTGGCCAGGTCATCCCCCCTCTGCTTGCTCTGCCAGGGAACTCGATAGGCCTCAGGGCTTCAGAGAAGCTCCCCAAGGCTGAGGAGAGGCCACAGCTGGTGCCTCTGACACCTGGCTGTACTTAGGCTTCAAGGCAGTCAAGGGCAGCAATCCTCGGCCTCCCCAAGAGGGGATTGTTATGGCCTGAATTGTGCCACCCCAAATTCATATGTTGCAGCCCTAACCCCCAATGTGACGGTATTAGGAGACGGGGTCTTTGGAGGTAATTAGGTCTAGATGAGGTCATAAGGGTGGGGCCCCATGAGGGGACTAGTCCTTATAAGAAGAGGAAGGCACCAGAGCTCTCCTCCTATCCCCCCATGTGAGGATACGGTGAGAAACCTGCCTTCTGCAAGCCAGGAAGAGAGCCCTCACCAGGAACCAAATCTGCCAGCACTGTGACCTTGGACCTCCAGCCTCCAGAACTCTGAGAAATAAATGGCTGTGCTTTAAGCTGCCCAGTCTGTGGTCTCTTGTCATGGCAGCCCGAGCTGACTGAGACAGGGATGGAGGGTGGTGGGCACAGGCTCTAGAGCCAAAGTGCCTGGGTTCAAATCTCAGTCCCACGACTTCCAAGTCATACAACCTGCGTCGGCCATTTAACCTGTCTGTGCCTCAGTTGCCTTATCTGTAAATTGGGGATAATAAGAGTACCTACCTCACAGGTTGATGTGAAGATTAATTAATATATGTGGAGTGCTTAATAAACACTCAATAAGTATTGGTTATTTTTATTACTACTGCTCCCTGAGGAGACCCAGACACCCACCTGCAGCCGGCAACAGGTTGGGGGCAGGTCTGGGGCCTGCTGGGTAGATGTGAGCGAGCAAGCAGGACTTTGGTCCTGGAGCAGGTGCGAGAAGCAGGGCAAAGAGCTGCAGTCACAACCAAGCTGTGCGGCAGGCACCCGTGGGAGCAGCTTCGCTTCCCTGTGGGGCCCGCACACGGGCGGGGTGCACGTGAGGGATGCCTCCGACTACTGTTGTGTCATTATGATTGCTTTTGACTGCTTTGACAGGAGTTTTCAAAGCAGTTCCTCCTTCAGAAGAAAACTTACAAAACTGCCCCATTTTCCCATTAACTCACAGGTTTTCAGGGGCAATTTTGCCTCTCAGCTCTGAGATCTCCTCCCTCTGACCACACAGGCCCCTGTTTTCATTTGGCTCCCTCTGTGAAGGCACAGAGCACACGGCTCACAGCTAAGTACTTTCTGTCCCAGGGTGAGAGGGTCACCTTTGCACCATAGGTAAATTTGTGCCTTTTAAAATAACAACTTTTGTGAGGTGTTTGTCAACCACGTATCATGATTTCTGTCCAAAGTCTGGCAGCTGTCGAGGTTGACTCTGGGTGAATTTGCCTGTGTGCTGGGAACAGGAAGGTGGACTTCCCAGAGCCACACGCTGCTGGGAACATCGTGGGCGTTCAGTAAAGGGCTGGGTCTTGAGTGATTAGGATGTTATCAGGTGGTCTGCTGTGACCTGGCCTAATGGACACATGTGGCCAAGTGGAAGTTTGTCCAGCAGTATTGATTTGCACACGAGGACAAGCTTGTCCTTAGTTGCTTTGACTCATGTTTCTCCCTGGGCTGGGTGCAGGGACAGAGAGGACTTCCCGCAGGCCCCAGAGGAGCTCAGGTCGGCGAGGGGGCGGGGCGGGGGAGGGCGGCACTGGAACATGACTGCAGGCACCGAGGGGCAGGGCCAAGATGTGTCCAGGGAAGCCCAGAGGAGGGAGCACGCAATCCACCAAAGAGGGAATGAGGGTGGGGGAAAGTCAGGAGAGATGTCGCTGAGGAAGCAGCAGAACTGGCCTTGAAGGCGGAGGAGGTGGGAAGGTAGGAAGGAAGAAGGAACAGCATGTGCAAAGGCACCGTGAGCAGCCTGGGGAGGCCAGACGGGAGGGCAGACTAGCAGGAGATGGGGCTGGAGAAATAGGGCCAGACGGGAAGAACTCTGTAGACTCACCTACTCTGTAGTCTGAGGGGTTTTCTGCAGGGGCGTGGCACGATTAGACTCTTTATTCCATAAGCAGCTCAAACTTACTTGAATCTCATATAAATAAACTGGAGCCACAACCAGGCGAGCAGCAGCATTATCAGCATGTTGGGGAAGGCAAATCCAAACCAGGAGGCGAAGTTCACGATGTCTCTGCTGTCAGGAAACAACCTGAAGGGAGAGACACTGTCCACGTCTCTCCAGACGCTGAGCTGTGAGAGCGGGCCAGGCCCTGCGGGCGGAGGCTGAGCAGCAGCTGGACGCCGAGAGCTGGGCCTCATCCTCCTGAGATCCAGCCGCCCGAGTCCATCGCCCGGCATTACCCCCCATCAAGCAGGGGCCCTAGAACATGGCCACACACAAGGCAAGCCTGAGAAGTGACCAACTGACCCTCCTGTGGGTCCAGACCTGCTGAGAATCTCATGACAGGCACGGCTCTTCCCTCCTGGAAAATACACCTCTGTATACACACAGTTTGGCCAACAGCTTCAGGTGGTCCACAGAAGCTACGGAACCCTTACCTGGGGCCTTCTGCAAGGGAAGGGCCCCCTTAGGAAAGCAACTCTCAAAAGCTTCCCAGGGTGGGACCAGAAGTCGTTTCCTGGGTAGCTGGAGGAGGGTCACTTCTGCTCCAGGCCCCGCCCCCCACCCCCAGGCACTGCTCCCTTCAGCCCAAGGAGGTCAAAGTAGATGCAGAGCTTTCCGCATTCAGCCCAGACAGCTGCTTCCCCAAAGACACTCCAGGGAGAACCGTAAGGTGGTCATGACAGAAAACACTCGCAGGATCAAAGCAGTCTGCCTGTTTGATCTCAAGTGTCTGCCCGGCCGGGCTCCAGGCCTGTCCTTCCCACCTCCCAGCTGCCCTCCCTACCCCCGTCCAGGGCTCTTGTCTGCAGAGGATGGACACCAGCATACTTCTGCTCCTTCCCTCTGTGTCCGCTGCACTTTGTGCTTACCTTCATTAGTGCAATGACCGGACCTGCCTGGAACTCTCCAGGTGGCTGCTCCCTTCAGCTGATGGTGAGTACCCCCGGGCAGGGTCAAGGTTTCTCTCACTTCTGTGATCCCAGCCCCACCCAGCACAAGGCCAGGAACAGAACTGGGGTCCTCAAGGCCTGAGTCCCTTTGTGGCCAAGGCTGGAAAGTTCCAGACCACCCCTGTGGTCCACCTGGGGCTTCACAAGGGCACACATCACCTCAAGGGCAATTAGAGGGGCTACAGTGAATAAGCCAGGGAGGCAACCAGTGACCTAACCTCTAACCCTTCCCCAGTGTCATAGGACTATCACCATTAACAGCCAAGGTCGGTGAGCCAGCTTTGAGGGGAACGTCTGTAGGGGTGTCTATTTTCTGCAAGTTTTCACCAAGGACCCAGCATCTAGAACTATGCTGTCATTTCCCATGACTTTAGCTCAGAGTTGAATTCACATTCCCTGTCTGAGCGAGAATCCTGAGCCCAGGGAAGAAAGGTGGGACTTGCCCCAGAGCAGAAAGCAACCAAGTTTGCGGACATCAGCTCCTGCCCCTTGAGGGGTCCCGAGCAGGTGCAGGGGTGCTGGGACACAGAGGCTGATGGGGGCACATCCTCCCACCCCTACCATGTCCCCAGCTCCAGGGTCCAGCTGAGGAGGAGGGAGAGGTGGGTGAGTCCCTCCGACCCCAGGGCCCACATTATTGTCCCTGGAAGGTGTGGCCGCTGACTCACTCATGCATCTGGCCCAGGAGCACCACGTTGGGTCCTGTCCCGGTCAGAGTGGCAGTGCCTCCGATGCTAGCCGAGTAGCACACACACAGGGTCATGGCCTTGCACATCCTCTTCCTGTCTCGGTCCTCCCGCTGCCCCATGGCCGGGCCTTCAAAAATCACTTGGCTCCCTGTGGTGGCACCCCACTGTGAGCTGAGCCAGTCCTAGAGGCTGGCCCAGCCCCAGCTCCTGACCCCGCTGCTGACCTGAGGATTGGGACATGCCAGCTCTGCCGGCCCTCCTCCCCTTTTCCTTAGCCTCCAGCCCAGAGTTGTAGTCTAGCCGCATCTGCCTCCCCGGGGTCCCTTCCTGAGGTCACTTCCCACTGCTTCCCAAGGGTCCTTGATGCTCCATGCAAATTCGGCAACTGAAGACACAGGCCTCCCTCTCCTGCCTCCCTGCTGTTGCTCAAGCTGTTCTCTCCATCTAGGGGGTGTCCAAATCCATCTTAGATGGCCTCTCCTCCTCACAAGGCCTGTCCTTTCCTGAGCTCCCTCAGTGAATGGCTTATGGCATCTGTGGCTTCCCCCAAGTCAGATGAATTATGTGAGGGGCCTCTTTACCCCACCCCACTGGGCTCTGTGAGTCCACAGCAGGAGTGTGTCTGCTTCGTCTCAGTAGCCCCAGGACCTGGCCCAGGGTCTGGCTATCATGCCATCAGCCTGGGCCCTGAGCCCCCCTGTGCTGGGCCCTGGGGATGGGGTAGTGAACGAGGCAGAAAATAAAACAGAGACTCTCTAGCTTCCCTGAGCTCGGTGCCTAGAGGGGAAGCAAACATGGGAAAACCAACCCCAATACCTGTGGGAGCAGAGAGCGGAGGGATTTGACCTGTTCAGAGAAGGCCTCCCTGTGGGTGAGTCAGAGTAGCACAGGGTGAGGGGCCCCAGTAAGTGCTCAAAAGATGCCCAAATGAATAATCAGATGAACACATATGGATTTCTGTGATTGGTGGGAACCAAGGTTGGGACCTTGCTATAAGCTCTACTAAAGGATCTAACGTTTATGCAATAATCACATTCCTATGAAAGCATTTTCTAAGTATTTCTCTGAATGCCTGTTTAAAAGAGGGCTCCAGGAGGCAGGGAGACGGCCAAAGCTTTTGGCCACAGAGGCGAAGGCTGCCATTGTGGACCCCCGCAGCACCCTGGCCTGGGGCTCACCTGGCAGCTCGCCGGCTTTGCCCTTGTCTGCCAGCTCCAGAGCCCCTAGGCTGGCCTCAGTGGCTGTGCTCGTGGCCTCCATCTGCTGCAGCATGGCCTCCACAATGGGCACCATCATGGCTGTGGTGGCCGTATTGCTGATCCACATGGAGAGAAAGGCTGTGACACCCATGAAGCCCAGCATCAACCTGCAGAGGAGGGCAGGAAGGAAAGCCAGAGAATCCCCCACCCCCCACCCCTAGCCTCTGGGGAGCAACTAGGTGCTAGGTCCCCTGCAGGGATGCCAGGGGTCAGGGCCAAGGTGCTGAGGCCAGTTCAAGAGTAGGTGGTCCAGGAGGGGATGGCAGTTCTAGTGCCTCCCTCCCTCCCTGCTTCCCTTCCTCCATCCCTTCCTTCTTTCTTTTCTCCCTCCTACCTCTCTCCCACAAACATTACTGATATCCACTCTGCTGGCTACCAGGGTCACCAAGAGGCCTTAGGCCCAATGGTGATTCTAAGGAGCTCCCCGTCTAGCAGGGAAAGCATGGGTATCCAGATGGTGCCAACCCAGCTTGGAGAGTTGGCTCCAGTATGACCTAGGGGTGTGCTGGAGCAGCCCTATGGGCAAGTAGCCCCAACTTTCCACTTAAGATTATCACCCACCCAAAATCCTGCTTCTCCTCACATAAATTCAGAAGGGCTGTGCCCAGGCAGCCTTCAGGGGTAGGGTGAGCCAGGGAGGGCCCTGGAGAAGTGTGACCTCCCTCATGGCTGACCCCCCCCCCACGTCTCTCTGCACACATACTTTGTACCCCCTCCACTCTGCAATGGACCAGATCAAACACATAGTATTCAGAAAATATGTTCCCTTCATTCATAACACCCCTTCTTCCACCTCTGTCTCATGTCTGCTGTCTGCTCAGGAAACTCTTGGTGGTCCTTCAAAACCTATCAAACCTTTGTGACCTCCCTCCCAGTGCACACCAGCCAGGGCTGACCATGCCCTCCTGGATCCTCCCATCTTCACTCATCACTGGCTGGATTCAGAGGACCCGTTTCCACGTCTTCTCTCTCCTTGGACCGTGAGCAGGGGAAAGGTCTGATTCTTCTCCATGGCTCCCACGCACCCTGGCACAAGGCCAGGAAGAGAAGGCGCTCAGGGAGGGCTGGCTGAATAGAACTCAGCTGCTCTCACTCTCTGTGCACTTCTGCCCCCTCCTCCCTAAGGCCACTAATTTATCTGAAAAAGGGCATCTAGGGGCTGCACCACCTCGAGGTTCCATGCAGGTGTCCATGCAGGTTGACCTCACAGACCCATAAGAACAAAGACTGGGATCCAGGCTGGGAGGAGGGTCAGAGTTTGCATAAATAAGGGCTGTCTTAGGAAGCCCGTGACTTCTACGTGATGCTTCAAGGCATCAAGGGGGCCTCAACATAAAGGTCACCCCCAGGGCAGGCAGTGCCATGGACAGCTGGAAGCGGAGCTCCGAGGAGGAGCCAGGTGGCAGGAAGGAGCAGAGAAGCATGTGTGAACTTCCTGGCAAGAAAGAGAAGGTGTAATTACTGTGCAGGCTTGGCCCCCACCCAGAGGAGTGTGCGCAGGGCGATCCTCTTGTGCAGGTTCCAGCGCTCCACAGCCACAGCCACGATGAGGCCGCCCAGGAACAGCATGTTGGTGTCCTTCATGTACTGGACACACACCTGGAGGGCGGCATGGAGGCCCTGTCAGGGCTCCCCCTGGCCATACACTGCTTGGTCCCAGGGCCACCCAGACAGGGGAGGAGACCAGATGCTGACTTCAGGGAGTGGAGATTGGAGTGGGGATGGAGGGTCAAGTGGTGTGTCTCCATGCCAGAGAGAACCCACAACTGGACTTATCTGGACTCTGGGGGCCTAGGCAGTTTGGAGAGGGGCTTGGAGAATGAGCCAATGAGAGAAGCAGGAAGCTGCCAGGATCCCCCAGATCTGCTCACCTGCTTGGAGTCCAGAATCTTGAGGAGTGGGAAAAGCAGGGCAGGCATGAGGGAGGTAACAGCCAGAGGGATGACTTCTGTGCACCAGTAAATGGCCATGAGGATGATGACGTAGGCACACCTGACAAACTGAAGACACAGCTCTGAGCACTGTTGACATTTTGGGTCAATGATTCTTTGTTGTGGGGGGCTGTCCTGTGCACTGTAGAATGTTTAGCTGCATCCTTGGCCTCCACCCCACAAGATGCCAGTAGCACTCTCTCCAGTTGTGACAACAAAAAGAATGTCTCCAGACTTTGCCAGATGTCCCTTGGTTGGGAAGGAGGGGGAATCAATGCTGGTTGAAGCCACCAGGCTCGAGGCACGACAGCGATGTGGTTAGAAGACCAGGCTTTGACACCAGGCAGACCTGATCAGTGTCCACTGTCTGCCATTGTCTGGCCTTCAGCAGTTACCAACTTCTCTGGGCCTTGGTGTCAGGAGGAAAGAGTAGGAATGATGCCCTCCAGGGGCGGGCAATAAGAGGGTGCATTGTAGAGCGTTTAAAAACAGGAGCACTGCCTGGACATCAGTCTCCTTCTTCTTATCATCATGTCATAGCAATTCTCAACATGTCACTGATGAAATACTTCTCCCGCTCCCAACCTGGCCCCTCTCACCACTTGTTTCATGTCCTTGCCAATCCTAAACTGAGGATTTAAGAGGACTCATTCTTAACGTATGGCACACAGAAAGTGCTTGGCAATTTTTTATTCTCTAAACTTAGCAACAGCAGGTGGCATGTGTAACCGATTTTCATGCACAGTTCCTGGAGACGCCAAATATAACTAATAGAACTGACGCAAGGCTGAATGCCCCCTCAGTTCCATGTCACAATCAGGAGGCCCAAGAGATGCCCCATCCCTGAATAATATCAGTCAGCAAACTTCACCGTCTCTCCTCTAGAATGCTCCCACTGTGTTAGTGGAGAGAGCAGAATAGGGCAGGGATGTTAAAGAAGTCTGAGGAAGGGGTGCTAACCGTGCAGAACGAGATGGATTCTACCTGCAGAGAGGAGCCTGACGCCCTGTGGGTAAGTTCAGAGCACTTCCTGCAGCTGAGCATGTGGCTGGAAGATCCCTTAAAGCCAAGAGAAAAGTAGACAGTGGGATTTAAAAGTTGGCATCCAGTGTGCCTAGCACATAGTGGGGCTCCATAAACATGTTAAATGCACAACTAAGTAAAACCATGGCTCATTATTTATCTAATTAGTCACAAGTAAGGGTGCCCATGACATGTTGCTTAGTGAAAAAATGTAGGTAAGAGAACTTATTCTGTGTGTGTGTGTGTGTGTGTGTGTGTGTGTGGAGAGAGAGAGACAGAAAGACAAGAGATTAACTGATTGATTTCTGGAAAGATGGTCATCAAAATATTAATGTAATGGGACTTGAGAGCATTTTCATTTTTACTTTATACTTTACAGACTTTAAAAATAAGAATTTTTTGCAATTTTAATAAAATAAATAACACAATGAATGTACTGTTTATTTTATTAAGAAGCTATTTTTCTTTTTTAAAACAAGGATCCAGAGAAATGGCATAAAAAGTGGAGTGGAGATGAAGCCAGGAAGGAAGCAAGGTGGAGGAGAGGAATAAAAGAAGAAAGCCTGCAGGAAAGGGGCCGGGGCCCGGGCAGAGGGTGGCGCGCCCTGGGAGTCACCACCCTGCTGGGACAGTGGCGGCCAAGCTGCCAAAGTCTCGCTGGCTTCCTGGCAGCTCTGTCCCATGCTGGGTACCTCTGGGTTTCCATGCACAATGGTGTGGCTGTGGGAGGCCAGGGACAGGGAGCCCTTCGGTGGTGACCAGAACAGAGGCTCAAAGGGAGAAAACAAGACAGCGGTCCAGGCTCCCGGTCACCTGCCGCATTGGGAGGGAAAGCCTGTGAAGGCAGCCTTTAGAAGGATTTTCCCTCCTGTCTCCTCTTCCCTTGCCCCCAGGGCAGGTTAATGACATGCATACACACCGGAGTTCGGGGTCCCAGCTCAGGGCCACCTGTTATGTGTGTTTGTGTGTGTGTGTGCGTGTGGCAGGGTGGGAGTGGGGTCTCCATCACACTCTCCCGGAGCAGGAAGGTCAGCTCAGCTACTATAATTATTCCAGGGAACATCGCTCCCCGCCAGCAGAACTGAAATCACAGCTCTCCTGCCTGGCTCCCTCCCAGAGATGATAACAGCCCCAAATCTCCTTCTACAGAGGAAATATGGCTGCACAGTTGGCATGGCAACTGAAGAGCCACCACAGTTGGATCTACTGTCGTTGGCCCATCCACGGCCTGCACTCACCCCAGGGCTCCTCCAAACCTCCTCCTCCCCCATCCTAGGAACCAGCATAATCCCTTTAGGCACCCAAAGCAATAAAGTGTCAGAACTAAACCACCTCGCCCCGTTGTATAGATGAGAACACCAAGGCCCGGAGAACGCAGGGGCTTGGCTAAAGGCACAAGGATGAGTGAATGGTAGAAGTCCAGTTCTCTTGCAGATTGGCTTCCTGATACCCCAGTACAACCCCACTCCTCCAGGACCGCCTCCATAGCATCCCCTAAAAAGCTCCTCTGTTTCCCAAACCTGCCTGGGGTGGTGGTGGCGGGGGGGAGCCGGAGGTTTCCTATCTGGGCTGAGAGTGAAAGGGCTGAAAGAGGGAATGAGGAAGAAGCAGCCAGCAGCCACAAAAGGCTTCAAAGGGCTCGGGTCTCTGCCAAACAGGCTTTGCACAGCCCAGCGCAGCCTGGGCCAGGGCTCCCGGCACCACCCCCACCCTGCAGCCAAGGCCATTCATTCTCTGCCTCCCTCCCAGGAGTGCTAGGAGGCCAGGGCATGGGACACGGCTTCCTTGCAACCCTGGGCCGTGCCACCCAAGGCGTGAGCTCTGGGAATGTGTCCTGCCTCCTGCCACAGCTACAGTGGGCAGCGAGCAAAGCAGGCCAACCTCAACCTGCCTTTCAGTTGGGAGCAGGATTTTGACTCAGCTGTGGCTTCTCACATTTCAGAGCTGGAAAGAAATATGGATCATAGATAGGGAAACTGAGGCTCAAAGAAGGGCCAGAAAGTAGCAAAGACAGCACTCAGGATCCACTTAGGTGAGGATCTTTTCCTGTAAGTCCTTGACCTGGGAAGCCACCTACATCTGAGAAGTCCCCATTGGCTAAGAGAGGAGACAGGAGAGAGAAGGAGGGAAAGACACAAGCCCAGGCTCCCATTGGCACTGATGGCATTTGGGGCGTGGGGGGCGGGGCGGGGTGGACACGCGGTTATGCACTCTGGGGAGAAACGGAGCCCGGGGTTGACCCTTGGATGGGCTGTGTGGCCAAGATCTGTGCTAACTTCTAAGTTTCTGTGCTTGCCTGGACGGTTCTTGCACCCTGAGATCTGTGAACCCCAAGGTCGGTGCACCCCGGGGTCTCCGTGCCCCTCCGAGTTCTTTGCAGGGCACCTTCCATCTGGCACCCGGAGCTCCCGAGCGTGCCTGCCTCAGGGGAGCTGTGCCCGCCCTGGAATCCGTGCGCTCCTGCTCAGTGCTCCCAGGTTCGGTACCCGCTGCTGGGCACCGGGCGCTCAGGGGCCGCGGGGCTGTCCGGAGACGCAACTGACCTTGGCGGGCATCAGAATGATGAGTGGCAGCAGCAGTAGCGGGGTGATGAACAAGATCACGAAGGACTTGAACTTGGAGACATAGCTCAGCGCCGAGGCCATCGTGCGGGAGCAAGACTGGCGGGAGAGGCGAGTGAGGGGCAGCCAGAGGCTCCGCGGGCTTAAGAAGGGGCCGCAGTCCCCGGGGATGGGGGAGGCGGCGGCAACTCCGCCCCCCATGGTGGGGCCTCCCGGCGGCCCCGGGGCGGGGCCACCCCGCGGGGTCGGTGGGGCGCGTCGGCCCCCAACTCTGCCACCCGGCGGCGGTGGGAGGTGCCGCAGACTCCAGCGCTTGGGACCAGCCCTCCAGGAGCCGCTGGGACCCTGGCACCACTTGTGACTCTCCAAGCATTTCCTGAGCTGCCTGAACAGAGGTGCGCCCCGGGGCTGCCAAGCAGGGTGTCATCGGTCATTCATTCTGGCCGCTTTCGCGTGCGGCCCCCGGTCCTCATCCGCACCTGCCCCTTCCTGGGCTCTGCAGGGGTCCCAGATGAAAGTCTCCACCGGCCTCTGGGTCTCTCAGATCTATCTCCCCACTTTTCACCTCGATACTTCCTCCCCTCCCACCTCATCCCCGGTCTCTCGCGGAAGCGATGACCGCGTCCCGCGCCCGCCCTCCGCACGGCGGGCCTCCCCATCACCCTGGCTTCCCCTCCGCACTGCTCTGGGCACAGGACCCCTTCCCCGCGCGTGCCCTCTCCCACCCAGCGCATCCCGGGCGCTCTCCGGCGAGCAGAGGTGGCGAGGACGCTGTCCTCTGCAGTCTGAGCGCCTTTCGCCCTCCAGCGGACACCACGCAGTCCGCGATGCCCGGCTGGCAAAGCGTGCGCCGTTTGAGCGGCCGGACTGAGCCTCGGCAGCTGCCGCTGCCCGCCTGACCCAGGCAGCTATTGCCATTTTACAGAGGGAAACGGGGGTCCAGGGAGGAAGGGACTTAACCAATGCTCCGCTACGGGGGTCGTTCATTCATTCGGCCGGCCGCCTGCAAACAAGTTCTGAGCACCTGTTCTGTGTTAAGCCCTGTTTTGGGGTGCTGGAGATAGAAGAAGGCAGGCTCCATCACTTCTATCCATCTCTTTCTTCTTTCCTCGCTTCTCCTCTGTCTGCCGGTCTTCTCATTCTGCAGCTTTCTTTTGGGGAGTCTTACCCCAGCTTGTGGGTTAAGCCTGCTCCTTAGTGATTGCTGCCCTCTGTGCCTGAGTCCCAGATGTCTATATTTCCAACCGTTTCCAGCCTGGATGTGCCTTAGGCCCTAAAACTCAACACATCCCAAATCAAGTTCATGACTCTCTTCCTGTGACCTCCACCTAAGGACACAAATTCCCACAGACAGCTCCTGCACCTCCCTGCATTATGTCTTCCCCCTTTGTAATTCTCATTCATCTAACCCTGGGTTTCCCTCTTCCTCACCGCCCCACTCCCTCACTCCCATTTAGCACAGTTTGTACCTATATATTTACTGGTGTGGTTTTTATTGAATGTCTTTTATTCGTCACCCTATGTCCAGTCAGCACCTTTTATAGCTCCTGATCCAGGGTGTGCACTCAAAACTTTTTCTCTGGGACGTACGAATGAATGCAAGTAAACCACTTCGGTACAGTAACACAACTGCTTGAAAGGGGGTATAACGTGGTTCGAGCATGGGCTCCAGAGCCACGCTGCCTGGATCCATATGCCGGCTCTATCTCCTCCGGGCTGTGGGCCTTAGACAAGTGCCCTCTCTGAGCTTATTCTTTCATAAATGAAGATGATAACATCAACTGATTTCAAAAGGTTGTTTTAAAGATTATATGAATTAATGCTCAGAGAGTGCTTAACACAGTTCTTTGGTATACAGTAAGCAATTAGTAAATATTTGCTCTTGCAAGTACAGGCCAAATACTCCGAGTGGCGGGAGCAAGGGGAGAAGGCTTCACAGAGGAGGTGGCATTTGAGCCGAGATTTCAAGGCTAAGTAAAAATTTGCCAGGCAGCAGTGGAGGCCAGTCAAAATCACCAGTGGATGAGAAAGTGTTAAAATTGTTGAGAAAAATCCCAAGATAATTCAGGAATACTGCAGACTAAAGTGCAACAACAAGAGCTAGATAAATGGAGAGGTTATACCAAGTTCATGGATGGGAAGACTAAACATTGTAAAGATAGTCATGCCTCCCCAATTAATCTATAAATTAAATTGAAGTCCAATTAAAATCCCAACAAAATTTTTGTTTGACAAGATAAGTCTAAAATTCAGACTTTTTGCAAGGAGCCAAGTATAGTTAACACTTCTACAGCAGTGGGGGGAAATTGTCTATCAGAATTTAAGGCTTACAAAGTTACAGTAACCAATGTAAGCATTAACTATGGGTGTGAGGATAGAAAAATAGGTCACTAGAATAGAATAAAGAGCCTAGAAATAGACCTGTGCTTATATGGAAACTTGATATACATGCGCTAAATTTCATGGAACTGTACACACACACACAAACTGTGCAGTAAAAATCATTAAATCCAAATAAGATCTGTAGTTGAGCTGGTAGTATTGTACCAATGTTAATTTCCTGCTTTTAATAATGCACTATGGCTCTGTGGAATGCTGTCATTGGGGTAATTTGGAGAATGGTATATGGGAGTACTATTTTTGCAACTCCTCATAAGTCAAACTATTTCCAAATAAAATATGATTTTTATCATTTGAGTCTATTTGCATGTATTGGCATGGTAGGTAATACTTCTACGGATAGGGCTCAACAATGACTGGTCACAAGAGTGGGCGTCACCTGTTTCCATACTTTAACTTAGGAACACTGTTTTATTTGTAAACAAGCTTTGGTTGCTAAAAAGTCAGGGTCTGGTTTGCTCAGGGGATTGGATGTTGCCATTAAAAGAGAGTATTGGTCAGCTCTCCCTAGGTTAGGCTTGCAACAACAAATATTTACTCCAGTGCGGCAAGTCTGTGGTCTTGCAACTCTGCTCCTGGCTGTGGGCAGACTGTGGGCAGCTCTATACTCTTCTCATTCTGGACTGTGGGTCCGCTGCACACATTCTCTCATTCCAAGACCCAGACTGAGGAAGCAGACACCCTCAGGGACATGCTGTTTTTGTGGTGGACAGCAGGAGCAGGAGGGCTGGTGGGACCTCGCAGCACCTCTGAAGGTTCTGCTCAGATACAGCATACCTCACATCTCTCACCTTCAACTACCCAAAGCAAGTCTCATGGCCAAGTCCAAAATCAATGGGGTCTGAAATGTTCTCTGTCTACAGGGAAGGATGGCAAAGGCGGGAGGGAATTAATAATTGTGAACAAATAATATGACCTACCACGCGTGACAAATGTTATTGAGTCCAGGTAATTATACTTACATCTTTTGAAAGTGATGTGTGTGGAAACAGGATCCACTTATATGAGTTATATGAGCTCGGTTACATGAGACGGCTGTTACAAGGATGCAAATTAACGTAGCTATTCAAATGGAAAAAATGAAATCGGACTTTTTTTGACAGAAAATAAGTCTGATTTGGATGATTAATTTGACATGATAACACATGGTAACACCTGATAACAGGAGATTATTTTCTGTTCTATCCATGTATTGAAATTGTAAGATGTATTGAAATTAACAATAGTTTAATTTTCCCAAATCTTTCTGAGTATATTGAGTCTTAAAAGATGCCTTTACGTGAAAGTAATATTTAATTATCATTTGAAAATCCTAATAAAGTCTTTTTTCGTGTATTTCTCAAAAGTTGAACAAGAAAATGACTCTAAAGACCAAGGAACAAAGACTTTTTTCGAGTTAGGTGATTTCCAATTCTTTGCTGTCAACAAAATTGGATGAGAACACAATCAAACTGTCAACTGATACAACATCATAAACAATTTTCTCAGATAGATCATTACGTGATTTCTGGTGAATTTGGTGTAACTTGGGAAAAGTTCATAGAATTAAGAAGCTCTGCTTTTAAAAATCTCCTGTTCCTATCTATTCATTTACACGAGCAAAGTTGCTCAGAGCTCACTTTTATTACAGAAAATAAGGATAGAACTGACACTGAATTGTGCATCTCCCAAGTAATGAGTAACACTCATCCATGGCTAATTGAAAACAAAACAGCCCCATCAACCTTATTGTGCTGAGTTCCAATCATATTCCACTTTTTATATATAATAATTATTTATCAAAATCTTTGTTATATTTATGTTGCTTTGGTCAAATGTATACTAGTAATTTTTGTTGTCATAACACAAAGTAAAAGAAAATTTTAACACTTAGAGACTTACTGTCATAAAAAGCTTTAAAACATTATTTCAATTTATACAAATTTTTATTGCAGAAAGCTATGACTGGGAGAGCAATAAAAGACTTCAAATGAAAAATATGTTAACAGAGGTTTTATGAGCTAAGTGGAATGGAAATATAAGATAAATGAGAAAAAAATACATAAAATTTTAGTCTGTCAAGGAAGAGCTTATTTGAATATTGTGAAAGTGGATTATAGCAAGTGTCAAATTACTGTGATATTTAGATTCCATTCGATACATCTTGAAAAGTGAAGTAACAGTTTCATTTTTAAAGGATATTTATAGTGATCAAATGTAACATTCTTTGCAACTATTAGTTTGAACCCTATGAAACTAATAGTCAACCATTTTCAACATAAAAATATGGCAAATTCGTAGGGTTCAAACTAATATATTCAAACTTGTGATAAAAAATTTTAGATGCCAAACTTAAAAATGTGGAAAGAGATACATAATTTTTCCAAAATTGCTTTAGGGAGTGTATAAACCAAGAAATCCAAAGACCACTGCCCTAGAAAAAAAATCTTCTCCTGCACGTATGTACAAGGAGACATAAAACAAAGTTCAGTAATAGTGTCTGCAAGAGCAAAAATTTGAAATATCCAATAACAAGAGAATGAATAAATAAATTGGAGTCTTTTCATGACAAATTTTTATACATGTAGCAATAAAAATGAAGGAATTAGAGGTACACACATGAATGTGAATGAAGCTTATAAATATTTGATGAAAGCTTATAATATTTGGTAAGTTACTTCTGTACTTACTTCTTTAAGAATACTTACAGCATGATAATGTTTATAAAATTTAAGACATGTAATATAACACTATAATTTGCTTTGCAATACAAACCAAAGTAGTAGAAGTATAAAGAATGTGGATATAAATAAACACCAAATTTAGCCTAGTTTTAACCTGGTGGGGAGGAGGCCTGGGTTTGGATACAGAAATGATTACCATATTATCTTTTATACTTTTTAACATATTTTAAATATTGCAAAATAAATGTTTATAACATTTTTTAAGGGGCCTGAACACATTTAACACTAGAAAAGCGTTAGTGAGGCTCCAGGTATAAGACAAAGGGGAAAATATTTCAGACAAAATAAGAATAGCTAATGTCCCACTTACTGAAAATTTAAGCCCCCTCCAAAAACCATCTTTTTCTGGGGGGAGGGTGGAAGAGGGGCCATTAAGGAGAGAGAGCAGCACAGGGATGAAAAACTTGTACTGTGTGTTTTTGAGTAAGGCAAGTTTCTTTTTATCACCATGTATATAAACAACGTCTGAATTAAAATGTGAACTTTGATCCCTTTTCCAAATTGGTGCTGGGTCCAAAGTTTTGTGTCATGAAATAGTAATAGTGGCCTTACCTGGCTGGCAAACCTGAAACCACACATTCCTTTGGGCTGGGTGAGGTTTCAAATTTTCCCCTTTGGTCTACTTATTCGGTTCCCTTCTTGCTGAATGGCGTGTAATTCTCAAGTCCTTTTGCCCTTTTCTCTTTCAGATACATCCACCAATAGAAAAGGTGAAAATATTTATAGGGGGTATCTTTCCAACAGTAAAATGTGTACATTTTTATGGCACATTGCGTTTCATTGTTAAAGATGCTATATGGAGTTCTCTCCCTCCGAATTAAGTTAGATAACAGTTTGTTAGTTTATTTCTATGAAGGAAGTTGTTTAGAATTCCAAATAAGACATCTGTAGTGGGGATGGAAGGATGGGATTGGATGATTAGGAGAAAGACTCTCTAGGATAAATTTTCCCTGTCTACTGGAAGATTCTCAAAGGTGTATTCAGTAATATCTCTATCTCAACACAACCCCCCCAACCCCTGTCCCTCTCCAGTTACTGCTCTGCTTTCCTCATGCCTTGGTAGCAAAACTCCCATACTCCCTGTCTCCTAGGAAGACAGAACTCCTAGGAAGAGCTGTCTATACTCTCCACTTCCTCTTGAATCCATTCCAATCTGGCTTTCATCCCCTTAACTCCACTGAGACAAAGTTACTAGTGACCTCCGTGTCGCTGATTCTAGTGGCCAACTCTCAGTCGGCATCTCGCCCGCCCCTTAGCACCATCTGCCACTACTGAGCACTCTCTCTGTCTTACAACACTTTCCCCACCTCCCTCCAGGACACCACACTCTGGTTTTCCTTCCACCTTCCCGGTAGCTTAGTCTCCTTGCTAGCTCTTCCCCAGCTCTAAACATTAGAGAGTCCCAGGGCCGAGCTCCTCCCCAATTTCGTCTAGTCTCATGGTTTTAAATATCATGTATACAGTGACAGCTCCCAAATTTACATCTCCAGGCCAGTCCCAGCCTCTCTTCTGAACTCCAGATTTGCATCCTCAATGGCCTATTTGACAGCTCTACTTGGATTTCTAATGGGCATCTCACACTTAAACTGTCCAAAACAACTCCAGAATTCCCTTCCCCAGCACAAACTGCTCTTTCTTCTGGCTTTCCCATCTTAGTAAATAGCAGGTCTGTTTTTCCAACTGCTCAGGCCAAAACCTTGGAGCCACTCTTGACTCACTTTCACACCCAGACTTCCAACCCAGCAGCAGTCCTGTGGGCTCTATCTTCTAAGCCAGTCCACAATGTAGTCACTCTCATCACCTCCGTGGAAACGAACCTGGTCCCAGACCCCTCACTGGGTTTCTAACTGGTCTCCCTGCTTCCCCACTCGCCTCTCTTCAGTGTATTCTCAGCACAGCCCTAGAGATAACATTCCAAAACACATCACTTCTCTGCTCAAAATCCTCCGTTGACTTTCCACCTCACTCATGGTAAAGTCAAAGTCCTTAAAATGGTCAAGGTGTGATTGTGATCTGGTGTCCCAATACGTCTGCCCTCTCCTCCTACCTCACTCTGCTTCACCCACTCTACTCCAGCTGCTCCTCCTAGCTGTTCCTAGAACATACCACACCTGCTCCCACCTCAGGACCTTTGCAAATGCTGTTCCTTCATCCTGGAAGACTTTCCTGGCATATATTCCAGGATTTGCCCCCTTACTTCCTCAGATCCCTGACTAATGCCACCTTATAAGAAGACCTTTTCTGTCCACCCTACATCAAATAGCATCTCCAAACATAATTCCCTCCCCCTTCTGTGCCTTATTTGTTTTCACAACTCTTCCCACCACCTGCTAGAGTGTAACTTTATTTTGATGGGTTCTTCTCTCCCCGACTGGAACGTAAGCTCTATCAGAACAGTGTCTGTCTGGTCAATGCCGCATCACCCTTTCCCTGGAATGGTGTCTCACACACAGTAGGTGCTCACGAACATTTGTTGAGTGAATGAAGGCAGGAGGGAGAGGGAAAAGCCAGTGTGACTTCCAGGTTTCTGGCTTGGGTGACCGGTGGGTGGCAGTGTCATTTACTGAGGGAGGAGCACACTGAGGGAATGGCGGATGTTGGAGGTGGAGAGGGCAAGCTGGTGAAGTTTCATTCTGAACCAAGAGTTACCCCTCCACCCACCTAAGGTGACCGCTATTCTGACTTCTATCACCATACATGGATTTTTTCTCTTATCACCTTATTGTGAACATTTTCAAACAAATGCAAAAATTTAAAGAATAGATAAGCCCAATCTTATATATATAGTGCCTGAAAATAGAAAAGTACACTCCTATTTTATGAGGTTGACATCACCTCAACACCAAAACCAAACAAGGGCCGTTCATAAAAGGAAAGTATAAGCCTAGCTCACAGATAAACATACACGAGTGTCCTAAACCAATTACTACCAAATTCAATCCAGCAAAGCATCAACCATGTCTTTAGTCTACACCCACCCTTAATTAACAGTCTGGCTGAATATAGAATTTATGCTGAAGATCACTTTCCCTCAGAAATTTAGAGACGTTTCTCCACTGTCTTTTAACTTCTAGTGTGTTGCTACTAGAAAGTCTTAATCCACTCTTGTTCTTGATTTTTTTTTTTTAGGAAATCTGCTGTATTTTTTTCCAGTCTGGAAATTCATAGGATCTTCTCCTTCCTCCCAATGTTCTGAAATTTCATGTTAAATGCCTTTTTGTCAGTATTTTGACTTTTCTTGTGCTGAGCACTTAGAAGGCTGAGTAAACTGATATCCTCTACTTCCGGAAATTTATATTAAATTATTTCTTCCTCTCCATTGTCTCTATTCTCTCTTTCTGGAAGTCCTGTTATTTGAATGTTGGATCTTCTGAACTGGTAGTCTAATTTTCTTATCATTTCTCTCCTATTTTTCCTCTCTGTTTGTCTTTTTGCTTTATTTTGGGGAATTTTTCTCATCTTTACCTTCCAAGATTTCCACTGACTTGTTTTTTATTTCTGCTACTACATTTTTAATTTCCAGGAATGCTTTTTTGTTCTTTGAATAGTCTTTTTTTTATAGCATTCTCTTCTTGTTTCAGAAAGTATCTTTTTAAAAAAAGCTTTCTGAGTATATTAATACTAGTTATTGTGAAGACTTTTCATTATGATAGTATTTCTAATGACAAAAAACCCCACAAAATCCTAAATCCTAATTCACAGGAGAATGGATTAACAATTTGGAGCATAGTCATACAATTAGATACCTTCCAGTGATTAAAATGTATAAACTAGAGCTACATGTTTGAATGTGGATAAATCTCAAAAACATAAGGCTGGGGGAGGAGGGAGTAAGCTGCAGAAATATATATACATTTTAACTCCATTTATACAATGTTTAACAATATGCAAACACAATATTATATATTGTTTATGGGTCCATTCATAGGTAGTAGATGTTTAAAAGCCATGCAAGGGAATAATAAATTCCAAATTCAGGAAAGCAGTTATATATGGGAAGGCAGGGAAACACAGCTGGTGTACACAGGAGACTTCAAATATTATCTCTAATTTTTTTTTTTTTTTGTAAGCTGAGTAGCGGGTGAACAGATTCTTTGGGGGGGTGATATTTTAAAATATTCATAATAATGTTTTTTATTTATATAAAACAAGTGAGGGGATTATTTAAAAAATAAAGTTTATAGAAAGATCAAATTTTATTTAAAATAGAAATAGGGAACCCGGAAAGTCAGGCCTCTGCTTAGAAATGTTAGCAAAAAAAAAAAATACAAGGACAGTCGATAAGATATCAACAAAACCCCAGCTGTGGTTTACAAGATGTGAGTAAGTAAATAAACTAGTTTTGCTTAATTTCAACCAAAAAGGGACAGCGCCCAGAACATGATTGTACAAAAAACAATCGAGAAGGAATTGCAGCAGAAGGGAAATTGTGCAAGCAGAAAGGAAGCTTTCCCAGCAGGGTAAAATGACTTCCCTTATTGTAATTCCAAACAGGTGGATATATGGACCTAATTTGGAAATTGATATGTGTGGTACTTTTCCTCTGCCCTGGGGATGGTGCAGATGGCCCTGGAAGTATGGGTGGAGGAAGAAGGAGACAGAGAGGTGGAGCTTTGGATTGTGGGTAAATGTGAGTTCTCCCAACTGTGTGCCCTAGAATTTCTTGATTACTTTGAACATCTAGTGTTTCTTCCCGCCAGCTAGCTTACTGTCAACACAAAATAAGCCAGTGTGGTCTGATCTGCATTGCCCCACTTACTTTTCCCGTCAGTATCTCTACAAAGAAGTGTCCCTGGAATAAAAGATGACAGAGTTCATTCTCCTAATGACATTTCCAATCTGGCCATTAATGGTCATCACTGGGCAGCCTGTTATCTCTTCTGCTCTCCCTGCCCCCTTGTACCACTAGAGAGGGTTGAGATGGCCCCGAGAAGGAACTAAAGCAAGATGTTTAACAGCACTAAACAGATTATTTCAACAGTAACAAATTAATCATCTGCCCACTTCACTTCTTCCCATTCCCCAGAGGCACATACTTGCAACAGTATTTCCAGCACTTTCTTCCAGTATTTACCTCCATATTTCTAAAGAAAATAAGTAAACAGCTACTTTGTGACTTCCCAATTTTAGAAACTATTTGTTGACTTTCTATCATAAAAGATGAGTATTCAGCCCTCTTACACCAATCCTACCACATTGCCCTACCCCTTTCTCCTTTCTCCCCCCATATCTTCTCAATATAGTATATCAATATCTTGGTTAAATCAGTATTTAAACTATTAGGACAATGAAATGTTTCCAAACAAGCTAAGAAAAACACTGTGTAAATGGGATGAATAACTTGGATTTCTGGTTAACTATGGTGTATTGAACATATGCATTTAATTTTGTACCTTCCTCCAATCCTATTAAAATGGTGGAAATAAGATACAAAAATGATATGAACCCACAAGTACAAATAGGAAAGAAGAGGAAACACAGCAATTTGAGTGATGGAGGAGGAAAAGCTGACTTGGCAGAGAGGAAAATGCAGAAACAAAGATGTTTGCCTATGGGATACTGATGAGAGCACGCATTCATTCACTCATTCATTTAATACATATTTATTGAGTGCCTAATATGTCCCAAGCAATGTTCTATCCACAGGGAATATCACAGTGAACTAAACAGACAAAAATGCCTTCCTTTGTGGAGCTACAGTCTAGTTGAGAAAAGGTAGAGAAAAAATAAACGTATATTATGAAAATGAGAAAAACAAAGCATGCAAGTGGAATGTGAAATGTCACGGAATGGAGCAGAAATGTTATATGGGGTGGTCTGGAAAAGCCTTCCTGAGAAGTGTCTCTTGAGAAAAGACCTGAAGGGGGTGAAGAGCTGTCCACGCAGATTCCTGGGGTAAGAGACTTCCAGGCAGAGTGAACTACTAATGCAAATGCCCACCTGTGGTGGAAACATGTGCGATTACTTCATCAAACAGCAAGGAGGTCAGTGTGGCTGGAGTGGAGCAAGTGAGGAGGACAGGAGTAGGACACAAATGGGAAAGACAACACTTCTGGAGACCTCAAGATGGAAACAGAGGAATTTCCACTTCCAACGTGGCCAAGTAATCCCCTATAGGACTGACATTCATATATATATATGTATGTATATAATAACTATAAATTCTGGGCAAAATTAAAAAAAATTTTAATTAGAAAAACACCTACTTGAAGGCACTGGAGAGAGAAAAAAAAGCACTACCTAACACTTGGAAAAAGCCTGACATTAGTTAACACTTGGGAGAAGGGATTTGAGGGAGTTTCCATTTTCACATCTTTTGGTCTAAAGGCAGGCCACCTAAAGCTTAGTAGAAAATCCTCAGTCTTTCTGGCCTGGAGGACCGGAGAACAACCACAGTAGCTGGAAAGTGAAGGGGAAATCTCAGAGAGAAGAGTGTCAGAGAGAGGTAGACTTAAATTCTGCATATAAATTCTTCCCAAATCCCTGAATCATACATATATGAGACAGATTTAAACAACCTAACTACAGATAAAAATCTGAACTGAGATTTTAGATTCAAAGTCTGCATTTGCATCCAATCAGTTAATTGTCTGCTTAAAAAACATCTCAATCATTTTCAGAGGACTATAACAGAACCCAGAATCTCTATAACATAATATTTACAATATCCAATTCAATTCCAGACTGCTTGACAAGCAAAACAACAGATAAATGGAACCTATTCTCAAAAGAAAATACAATCAACAAAGCCCAACTCCAGGATGACCCATATGTTGTAATTAATAGAAACAGATTTTAAAACAGCTATTGTAACCATGTGTTATGAAATAAAGAAAAATATGTTTGTAATGAATAAACAGATAGGAAATCTCAGCAGCTAAATAAATCAAGTAGAAATTCTAAAATTGAAAAATACAATCTGAAATTAACAATTGACAGAGATAGAAGATGATGGAGGAAAGAGTCAGTGAACTTGAAGCTAGATCAATAGAAATTATCCAATCTGAAGAACAGAGAAAAAATATTGAGCAGAACCTCAAGGACTTGTGGGGAAATATCAAAATGTCTAACAGACATTTAATCAGAATTGTAGAAGAAGAGAGAAATAATGGGGCAGAAAAAAATATTTGCCAAAAATGACTGAAATTTTCCAAAATTTGGCAAAAGACATACATTTAAAGACACAATAAGCTCGGCAAACCCCAAGCTGGATAAATATGAAGAAAACTGCACCTAGGTAAATCATTATCAAGCTGCTGAAAACCAAAGATAAAGAGAAGATCTTAAAAGCAGCCAGAGAAAAATTATAGATTACATACAGAGAGCAATTCAAATTACCATAGACTTCTCATCAGATACTATGTAGGGCAGACAACATTTTTAATGTACTGAAAGAAAAAACATCCATCAACCGAGAATTCTATATCCAATGAAAATATCCTTCAAGAATTGAAACAAAATAAAAATATTTTCAAATAAAAGAAAACTAAAAGAATTCATCGCCAGGAGACCTACACTACAAAATAAATGAAATACTTTAGGTTGAAGGGAAATGATAGCAGATGGAAACTTGGGTCTTCAACAAAACTCTGAGCACTGAGACTCAGATGAACTTCCTGGTCGGCTGCCAGACCTGGCCCTGTGTGTCTCTTCATCTGGCTGGGTCTGGTTTGTATCCTTTATGATAAAACTGTAATCATAAGTATAGCACTTTCCTGAGTTCTGTCAGTCATTCTAATGAATTGTCATATCTGAAGGAGTCATGGGAACCTCCAAATTAGTAGCCAGCTGATCAGAAGTGAGCATAGCCTGGGAACTCCCAAGATTGTGGCTAGTGTCCTTAGGGGGTCCTGGGGACTCCAGAATTTGTAGCCAGTCAGAAGTGCAGGTGGTTTGGGGGTCCATGAACTTGCAGCTGGTGATGGGAATGAGGTCAGTCTTGTGGGGGACTTTGGCTTTAACCTGTGAGAGCTGACCTAACTCTGGGTAGTTCGTGTCAGAATTGCATTGCATATGGATAAATACAAGAGGCTACTGTTTTCCCTCTTGATTTCTTTAGAGTTCATATGGCTATTTAAAGCAAAATTTACCACATTATCAGGTGGTGCTATCCACTGAATTATGTCCTCCCAAATTCATATGTTGAAGCCCTAACCCCCAATGTGACTGCATTCGGAGATAGGACTTTAGGAGACAATTAAGGTTAAATTGGTCATAAGAGTGGGGTCCTAAACCAGTGGGATTGGTGGCCTTATAAGAAGAGGAAGAGAGAGAGAGAGATCTCTTCCACACACACACATGGAGAAAAGGCCATGTGAGCACACAGCGAGAAGGTGGCCATCTGCAAGCCAGAAAGAGAGCTCTCACCAGAACCCAACCAGGCTGACACCCTGATCTCGGACTTCCAGCCTCCTGTTAACCTAATTAGTCCGAGAAAAATTAAGGATGTATGTTGTAATTGTATCAGCTTCCTATGGCTGCTGTAAAAAATTTCTACAGAGTTAGTGGTTTAAAGCAACATAGATTTATTCTCTTACAGGTCTGGAGGTCAGAAGTCCCAAATCAGTTCCACTGGGCTGAAACCAAGGTGTGGGCAGGGCCGAGTTCCCTCAGGAAGCTCTAGGGGAGAACCAGCTTCCTTGCCTTGTCCAGCTTCCAGAGCTGCATTCCTTGGCTCGAGCTTGGCCCGTGGCCCCTGATCCATCTTCAAAGCCAGCAGCACAGCATCTTCAAGTCTCTCTCTACTTTGTCATCACATTTCCTTCTCCTTCTCCTCTTCTCTCTCTCTAGTCAAATCCCCCTCTGCCTCCCTCTTTTAAGGACACTTTTGATTACATTTAGGGCCCACTAGGATCCAGGACAATCTTCTGTCTCAAGATCCTTAATTTATTCACATCTGCGAAGTCCCTTTTGCCATACAAGTCAACACTCACAGCTTCCAGGGGTTAGAACTTAGATACCATGGGGCATCATTTTTCAGTCTACTACAGTAATCTCTAGAGCAACGACTTAAAAATAGTGCAAAGAGATCAGCTGAAAAGCCAAGGACAAATTAAAACAGAATTCTCAAAAATATTCTAACAATCCAAAGAAGGCAAGAAAGGAGGTACAAAGGAATGAAAAACAGGACAGATAAAAAAAAAAATGACAGTAATGTGGCAGACCTAAATTCAACTATATCAATAATTATACTAAATGTTAATGTGCTAAGCACTCCTATTAAAAGATGGAAGGAGAACACTTCCCAACCTCTTGCTTTCTGAGGAAAAGGAATAGATCATCCTTTCCCACTGCTTGCTACACCCACGTGAAACAATTGGTGTGTGTCTACCCAAGTGCAGATGCTATTCCACTCCCATATACCCTGCCCTCAGTCTATATCTCACCCCACCATCACCCCGACATGCGCGCGCGCACGCACACACACACACACACTCCTACCCCCTCAGGTCTCACCTTCCCACGAAGGCAATCTGACCTGACCACCCCCACTACCCCAGGTGCAATGGATCGAATCTCCCCGCTCACCTCCATGGGTGAGATTATATCTTGGTGTTTATAAAATTCAATTGCATTCACTTATTTCCAGGCCAGCTTCCCTTCTCTAGTCTTTGAGCTCTCTAAGAGCAGAGACTTTATTTTATTTGTGATTGTAGCCCCTGAGCCAGGTGAATATAGGCCATTTAGCTGTTAAATAAGTTAATTAATATACAAAATAAAGGGAAAAATATGGTAGCTTATACTCTACCTACTATATCTTATAGTAACAAACTTGGATAAGGGAATAATTCAACCCAGACCATGCCCTCTGCTTTGTAAAATAATATCCTGCTGACTTCACATGGTGCCTTATTTTTTCTCCTGACCAGTACTGACACATTGGCTCAAATAAATAAACATTCCTTCTTTGATTCACTTTTTTTTGGAGGAAATAAGTTCACATGTCAATGAAAAAGCTGATGCTTATAACCTCTCCTCTGAATGAATTTTTACATTTTCATGATAAATATTAAGGAACAATAACTTTTCTTAACTTGGTCTTTTTTAAAAAATGGTCTTCCTTGACCTACCCCTGGCCTTCTGCATGGAGCCCATGTCACATCACCAAGATAGAAAAGCAGTGGTGTGCTGCTAAAGGTTTAACAGCCAGCACTCGGGGGGTTGGGGGTGATGCCCTGATTTGTAGTGTTTGCCAGTTTCCATGGTGTAAATACTCCTACCGTGGCCAATTTCAAGCTACCTACATGACCTTTCTGTGAATGGAAAATTGGAAAGAGATGGGCAAAACAAGACCTCAGAGCCAGTGCAAGCCACCCTAAGAAAGCTCCAGCACGCCATTGTGAGAAAGAACACATGACAACGAGGACAAGGTGGAAAGACACACTCGTGGAGACAAGGAGTGGAAGAGGATGTTAGAATTCAAGACACGAATATCAGCTTCCATTTTTAAAAATTAAAAGACACTCATTATTCTCTAAAAATGAGGTCCGAATGGCTGCTCATCACCACAACTTACTCATGCACAGTAAGTTCGCCCCTACTTCTGATAGTAAAAAGATGCTCAGGGTCTGAGTTTTTCTCTTACATCCCCCAGAAAAGTGACAACAAAAGATTTGATGTGTGTGGTCATTTTTCCTGTGTCCCATGAGATCTGGCAGCAGCTAAGGTGGTGATTCCATGATTCAGATCTAAAAAAATCCCCTGGGAGAGGGAGAAGGCCCCTGAACACTGACTCTGAAATGTCCCTTTGGGGCAGTGGAGAAATGTCCATTTGGGGACAGAGAGAGGAGCTAGGATTGTTGATTGGGTAGGGGAGTGGGTGACAAGGTGCTTTAACCAGGAAAAAGAGCTGAGAAAGTGTGGAAACAGACTTCCCACAGAAGGCAGGGAAGGGAAAAGTACTTGGGACACAAACGCACACAGGATGCCATGGAACTGCTATTTCTCGCCCGTGAGTTTAATGACAAGTTTCCTCCCCTTTGCATGCCAACTAAGCAGGAGCCGGCAGGGCATTCCCTGACTTCGCCGCCCAGCCAGACCTGGAGTCTGCCCCAAACACAATCACAGATATCCCCAGGCTTGAATTCCATCCAGAGACTAGTCATTTGATGCAATTGCATGTGGTCTGAAAAACAAACTCCCACTCAAACATATTGTACTTGGGGAGACTGCAATCTTGATGATCATGTCTGCCAGGACTCAGGCCCACGCTGACCACGGATCCTTCTTAAAGGCACGGCCAACATAAGTGTGCACAATTCCACCATGTAATTTTTGTCTGGGAAGTGAAATACCTCTGTCATTACATCATCTTCCTTAGCATAGTGGTCCCTTGAAAGAATAAAACCTAACTAAGATCCCTTCCCAAAGCCGGCTACTGAAATAACCTTCTTTTCATAGTCTCTCTTATCTTTCATGACTTTGTATAGCTTTCATACACAATTTCTCCTTTTATCCTCAAAACAATGCATTGAGGTACGTATTATTATTCCTAATTCCTGGTCCAGCCCAGAATTCCCACTTCCCCTTTTCCTTCTCCCAGTGAAAGGTAACATTGGGCAGCCTGGCCAAACCATGTCTGAGGAATTGGTTCCCTGTGACAACCCTTACCCCCCTCCCCTGACCCACAGGCCTGACACAAAGAGACTGCCGGAAACTCTTGACAGCTGCCAAGCGGGTAGCCACAGAGTCCTGGAGAGGAATTCTAAACTCGGAGCATTTCTAATCTAGTGTTTTATGGGATTGGGTTGGGGAGGGGTTGGTGACCAACCAAAGACGGGTGGCAGAATGATGAAATCATGCAAGCCCACAGCATTGATGCATGTCGTGGTGGGAATGGGGACAGGCTTTTGTGCCAACCAGAATGTTCCTGGTTACACACTGCAGTCAAAAATAGTGATGGCTCGAGAGTGGGCATGGTGGTCAAAAAGAAATTTTACTCTATCTGTAATATTCTAATTTTTTTTAAAGAAAGCATATTCATGCATTAGTTATATAATTATAAGTTATCTTTAACATTCAAAAGAATTGGCCATCACTGCTGCTTGGAGAGCCCCCCGGGTTCTGGGTGGGGTGGGGGTGGGGAAGGACTTCTAACTTCTGCTCTAGTTATCCTTACACACATAGTTACACACATCCTTCACGTCCATTCAGGTCAGCCAGCGTTTGACTGCGCACCACTGCACAGCACAGCACTTCACTGCCTACTAGACACAAGGCACCTGGGTCCCTTTGGCAGAAGGGGATGAATCAGAAAGAGCCTGATGACAGAGGTGATGAATCTCAAATCGTCTACACTGAAGTTGAGGCAACAGACAGACAAGCAACTAACGGTAACCAGGGACAGAGGAGGTAGATTCTCTATCAGTGGACAGCATTGGAGCTGGCCTTAAAGAACTGGTGGAATTTTGATATATAAGGGAAGGGGTGGTGCAGGGGTGGACAGTCTGGACAGAGGAGACAGTCTGGAAGAAAATTAGGATGTAGATGAAAAAACTCATAGTCCTTTCCAGTTCCACCCCGATGGCCCCCATCACTGATTCCTGTCCTCTGGGGAGTCTCACCTGTGCACCTCTCTTTTACATCTTTACCACTCCCCTCCATTCTGAGGGATCTCAGCAGGAGACATTGTGTGTGAAAACTCAGTTTTTTTCATTACTGTTGATATTCACAAGGCTGCCTGGAGATAGACAGGAGTGGGAGGCAAAGGACAGAGAGATTAAGGAATTTGCCCAGCTGACAAGGAAGGGAATCAGAATGCTAACCAGGGTCTCCCCCACCACGAGCTTCTAATGAGGTGAACGGTGTCTTGCTTGGGTACATAGACCCCCGGGTCAGATCAACCTGATTTGAATCCCAGCTCTGACATTCACTGTGTGACCTTGAGCAAAGTCCTTCAACTCTGAGCCTCCATTTCTATAGGTGCAAAATGGGGCTAATAAGTCTTACACCAGAGCTGCTGGGCAGATTTTTAAAAATTAATGCCTGTAAAATGCTTAGCATAATGCCTGGGACCTGGAAGATGTTTAAGCCTTCATTGGCTATAACCTTCTATCACTCTGATCATTGCTACTACGGCACACTATTCCTCATTTGGTGCCTGAATTTAACAGTCGTCAGGAGGCTGGAGCCTGTCTGGCCTTCTCTTTAATCCCATTATCCGCCTCTGAGGGGCTGCTCCCATCCTATTTGCAGACTTCACAAGAATTCTCTCGGCCTGCTTGTGTCATCGCTCATCGCTTGGAGTCCTTCTGTTAGCACAGCTGCTTCTGGGGTCTGGGAAAGCTCTGAGGACCTGGGGGGGACACACACTACAGTAGGTCTATCGAGTGGGCGGATGGGGGGAGTATGTAAGCAGCCTCCACATCCTGTTCCCACATCCCAGAAGCACCCCATCTGGCAGGCCATCACTCCTTCTCTTCCTGTGGGCTCCCCTGGGCCAGCTCAGATGAAAAGCTTGTCTGCACCTTGGCTTAGATGGGCTTTCTTGTGAGCTCACCTACAGGGGGACATGAGAACTGGGTGCTCACCACATCCTAGACCCTCCCAGCCTCACTCCTCTGGCTGGGTCTCCTCCCTCCCTGAAGGGTTCATCCAGGGACAGGATAGTGACCGGAAGGAAGCTTGGGGCCTCTGGGGACTTCCAGCAAGTGATCCTGGCTGTCCCCTCAGCAGCAACCCAGCCCATCTTTCTTCCATGAGCACCAAGTATCTGTCCCCACAGAACATCTCTACTTCTGGAATTTTCAATGACGCTCATCTGCCCCCATCCCTCTAGTCTTCAGACGGAAAGCCAAGGGTCAAAGGCTTGAGTCACAGCACTGGCCCTGCAACTCAGAACCAGCCTTTTCCTCCTACACTGGTGGCTCCCAACTTCTCTGCACATTAGAATCACCTAGGACCTTTCAAAACTCCACAGTCCCGGCCACGTGCCAGACCAGTGACATCACACTCTCTGGGGCTGGGCAGGCATCAGTGGATTTCTGCAAGTTCCCCAAGCGATTCCAATGTGTAGAAGCGACTGTCCTCCCACCCCAGCACCGAGAGTCCCGACAAATGGCTAGGTGCTTTAAGTGTTACCTGTCTTTGCTTCAGTGATCCCTTTTTAATTTCTGACATTCTGAACATCAGGAGGGCCTTCTTCATGTATTAGTGAAATTCTGCTAGGTATTTATCAGCTATTGTAAAGTTGTGTGTACAGTGTGCTCACTAAAGTTGAAATAAATTAAAATGCTTAGACACATGTGCAAAACCACAATCAAAATTCTCCAGCTACACACTAATATTTTAACTGTGTTTATAAACAGTAAAGGTGAATATTGAAGACAATTAAAGATGGGCTTGATTTTTTATGAATAAAATTCTGGGAAACAGAAATACATATTAAATCTCCTTTAAAATTTTCAACATGAAGTATATAATATCCAAACGTTTGTAATGGAGTTGCAATTATCTGCAAATTTTTCAGTTCCCACTGAGCAATCTGATACACTGTTTCATCATTTTTATTTATCTAATTAATTGCACCCTGCTTCTCCCTGTGAAAAGAACACAGGTAGACAAACAAATGTTCTCTTTCACTTGATTCAATTACGCATATATAATTTTGGATGTGTGTTGCCTTTAATAGAACTTGATTTCTTTGAATCTCAAACCTTTGGGTCAATTTGTCCGGTCATTTATAACATCCTGGCTCGTGAAGTCCTTTTGAGCGTCCGCTAAAAATGTTGGCTCTTCCTCGGGAAAAGGCACATACTCATGTGAAAGCAATTTTGCACACAATTTCTGGGAGTACCTGTACTCCTGAAGTCCCCCAGTTCCCCAGTTGAGTCCAAAAGACGAGAAAACAGAAGCCCAAAAGGCTGAGGTCCCTCAAGCTGTCAGTTAATCAGGATTTGAACTCCGATCTCCCGACCGTATGGCCATTCGGGAGAGACAGGCCCACGGCCACCTCGTCTGGGTTCAAAGCCTGATTCTGCTGCCTCCTGGCTGTGTGGCGTGTGCAAGTTTCATCCCCCTCAGTGCCTCGGATGATGAAAATAGAACCTTCCTCACTTGCCTGTCACCCCATCAGTCTTACAGTCTTACACCCCATTAGTGTTTGCTGTAATTATTTACAGTGAGGGAAGAGAGGCTCAGGGAGACGGGTGGTTGCCCTAGGTCACCGAGCTGCTGAGTGATGTGGCCCCAAAGCCCGCAGTCTTGGCATACACCGCCCTGCATCCCCGATTCCTCCTGGACCCTGTTTTTAAAGTTGTCACCAGCCAGAACCAGAGTAGGGCACAGGGAGTTCAGGAGCCGCTCCCAGGAAGCAGGCTTCACGTTCACCCAGCAAGCCATGTCTCTCCTGCCAAGGAAGGGCCAGCGAGAGGAACAGGACAGAGGAGGTCAGTGTTTTGTGGAAGGGGATAGAGGGATTCAGAAGCAGGGAAGCCAGCCCGGGTGAGGGGAGGGGCTGCTGCCCAGGGGAGGACTGGCCTCTGGCTCCCTCTCTCGAGGTCACAGAAACAGCCAGTGACAGCAGCACGGAGTGACAGCACAGGCCGAGGGAGGCAGTGGGGGCAGGCTGGGCTGGCCGTGCCATCGAGGGGCTTCCTGAGAGTGTCCCGCTGCGGGAACCTTGGAGCAGCCCTGGGCTGAGAATTCTGAAAAGCCCCTCCCTCCCCAGAGCTGTGGGCAGGTTGTGGGAACACTTTCAGTTTTGTTTCTTCGTCTACAAGAAACAGAAACTCAACAGGAAGACTCCGGAGACCAGAAATGGAGGGGGACTTCCAGGTGTGCAGGAACTGGTAAGAAGTCGCTTTCTCTAGCGGCAAACCTGAGGCTGGCTACTGAGAGGGGCAGACAGGATGAGGCTGCTTCTGAAGTGAGGCGCACAGTGTCCGGGCGTTGTTAGGGGTGGGCGGGGTGGGCCCTGTGCCCCCTCAGGTAGGAAGGTTTAAACTCAGTGGATCTCTGAGATGAGATGGTGAGAGGTGGTCAGTGTTACCTCCACATCACTGAACCCGCCCCCTCCCCAAGATGTTTTAGACTTTTGGGGACAGTCCCAAAGACAAATAGCCAGGCTAATTGTCCCTGCTGGGCTACTCATACTTGTCAGACCTTGGATCCTAACTTGGGGTTCTGATCATATGGTCCTCACACCAGTCTGAAAGAAAGCAGCCCACGGAGATTCTGCAGGACCGTTCCCACCCTCACCTTGAGAGGGAGCCATGGGGTGGGGTGAGGGGGACCGAGCAGGGGTCCAGGACCACACCTCTGACTCAGGGGGACCTGGCCCGCTGAAGCACCTTGCCCTCGAAGCTCCTACCTGTGGTGGGAACCAGGAGGATCCTTCCCAGAGAACTTTGCTCCAGCCAGACTCTGCTGGCTCACTGGTGTCTGAACCAACTCAGGAAGAAGAGTGAAGAGGACAGGCCAGGGAGAGTAGACGGAGAAAGGGGCTGGGCCAGGCAGAGGGGCAAGAAGAGAGGAAGGAAGGGAAAGTGTAGCAACATTTGTCCATCCACCTGTCTTACAAGCAAGGGCTGATGGAAAGGAAAGGAGGCATTTTTCAGTGAGGAGGAATGTTGAGAAACCCCCTGCCCAGGAACTAGGAGGCTCAGAAGCTTGTGATCTTTGGTGTCTCCGAGAAGGGCCCCGGGACCTCTCTGCAGTTGCATAGGGCAGCCTGGAGGCAGGGCATCGGTGGAGGCCTCTTGCTCTCAGAGGCGTGGGAAGCTCTCTCTGTGGAGATTCTGGAAGCTGATGTTGCCCTTGCAGGAGGCGTGGGTGTGGTGGGGCTGGATTCCCAACCAGCTGTGAACCAAGCAGGGGAACACTTGAAAACAAGACAAAATATTTGAAAGAATTTGATATTTGTTATTTCATTTTTAAAACAGCTTTACAGAGGTACAATTGACATAAACTGCATTTATGGCATATTTTTGAAGTGTACCATTTGACACTTTTGACATATGTATATACCCATGAAACCATCACCACAATCAACATAATGAGCCTGTCCATCACACCTAAAAGTTTGCTCAGACCCCTTGGTAATCTCTCCCTCCTGCTCCTTCTCACCCACCCCCACTCGCCCCGGGTGATGTAAGAGCTTTGTAGAGCATCCTTACACTTATTTTACGATTTTGCATTGTTCTGATTGGGGACCAACATGGGGAGGGGGCATCATCATCGTATTTTCAATGCTTGAGGCCCCGAAAGATCTTAACCCAGTAGCCTGGGTATGAAATATGATTCCATGTTTTACACCAAGAGATAAGCCTGTTTTTCGTCCCCCTTGCTCCTGCAGCAAAAGAAGCGTGGCCTCTGCCCACTTGGCCCTCCACGAGGCCCGCTGCCTGCTGTTCCTGGTCCTCTGTCCGGAGTGCAAGGGACCCGTCCTCCCGGCAAAGACGGAAGAGCACTGCGAGAACGGGCACCAGCAGGTGAGGAGGCAGAAGTGGAGCACCGGGCATCTAGTCCTCACTGCAGCAACTCACTTGGCTGCTGTGGGCAAACCATTTAGCCCCTGCATGCCCCAGCCCCCGTCTGTGAAGTGGGGATGGTAATTCTGCCTTTCTCACACTGAACTGATTCTACCCCCCGTTTTCCCATTCCCAATCCCATTTCCCATTTCCCTGCAAACTATGGGTTCGGCCAAGACGAGGAGTCCCTGCTTTGGGAAAGGTTGAATGGTTTTTTGAGATTTGTGAAGAGGGAAAGCAGGAAAGGAAAGCTCTAGAAGGCAGTCATGGCCAAGGTCAGTCAAAGGCTGACTTTTCTTTCCTGCTCTTTCATGTCAATCCCTCCTGGGGTCCCTCATCCGTCTTTCTGGAGATCCTCGAGCTCAGGCATCCATTTCAACTCAGTGGGTCCCACAAACACTTCTTGCACACGGGGCTGGTGCTGCAGGGAGACTGAGGTCACCGCACCTGATCCCTGCCCCCAGGGAGCTCACAGACCCAGACCTAAAACACAGGAGCCGAGGCAGACGTGGGGAGAGGCCGCAGGAGCTGGGTGGGAGCCACATTTCTCTCTGTGTTTAGATCGGGTGTGCGATGTGTCAGCAGAGTGTGCAGAAGCACTTGCTGGAGCTTCACGAGGTGAGTCAAGTGTGATTTCTCCTTAACTGCCAAGCAGCCAAACTGGGAGGAGAGGAAAGGTGAGGAGGGGCCGATAATAAAGATTTCCACCTGACCTCTCTCTTCTCACCCCAGTCGGCTTGGGGAACAATGGAGAACTAGCCCACCACAGGGACACAGGTCCTGCTGTCCCCTAAATGCCAGTCAGAAGGGCTTGCCCCAGTCCATGAGCCCAAGAGAGCTCGTATTCCCGGAGAAGAGGCCCCCCTCTGGCACTTTCCACCTGCTTTCTCTTATTGGCCTCAGTCCCCTAGAGAAATAAGAAATAAATATCCCGACCAACAGGGCTGCAGTCACTGCAGCCCAGTGACCATGCCCGTCCTGCCTGCCTCCCCACAGGCCGTGGAATGCCCGGACCGCCCTGTTGAGTGTAAGTTCTGTGAGCTGACCGTGTGCCTCAGTAAGGTGGAGATCCACGAGCACCACTGCGGCAACCAGACAGACCTCTGCCCAGACTGCAACCAACCTTTCCTGCTCCGCGCGCTGGCCCAGCACAAGGACACGTGTCGGGGTGAACAGGCCCAGCTCGAGAAAGGTGAGCAGCACAGGCTGGGGGAAGCTTCAAGGAAAGGGAGCATCTCCTGGATGGAATGCAAGAACGCAGGCTCCCAACAGGACAGATGACGAGTGTGTGTATGACAGACGACGAGTGTGTGTATGACAGACGTGCGCGTCTCAGATTCATCTGGCTATTCGAGTTCTAGACCACGGATGGGAGTGGCCTTCTTATGAGTCTGCTGTGGTCTTCAAATGGCTGGTCCAGGGAGACTAACAGGCCAACAGGTGGGGGTCTGGGAGCCACACAGATGGGTGCAGAGGCAATGGGGGCCCTATAACATGGGAGGCTTCCTTTGAACTCCTCCAGCACCATCGTAACCAGGCAGAGATCCTCCTGCATCCTTTTACAGATGAGAAACCCATGCACAGAATAAAGGAGGGGCTTGTAAGAGGAAGAAATAAGACGGGACACTGAAGTTTCCCGACACCAGATCTGGAGCTTTTCCCACCATCAGCAACAGACTGAAGGGAACTAGCTGTAGCTCCCAACCTTTGGCCCGGGTGTTGGTTCCCTGGTACCATTTCATGTTCTCTGGACCCAGCTACCTCTTTATGAAGTGTGTTTATGAAGAACACAACCCATCAACATGACAAATCTTCCGTTGACTTCACTGGTTGTTTTGGTAATATAGTAACATGTGGAGGGAGCCTAAAATCCCTTGGACAGTACCTCTCTCCCGGTAAACAATCTACCCAAGGTCAAAATTGGTAAATGAAAAACTAGAATGCTTGAGATTCATATTCATTTCCTTTGCTCCAGCATGGCTGGGCTTCAACACAACCAATACAACTTTAACACTACTTCATCAACACAACTTCAACAAGACAACACAACACAGCTTCAAAACACTCAACAAAAATGCGTACAATAACACCTGATTTGATCACAGAGCTCAGAAATTGGTGAATGAAAGAGTAGTCAGATTGGATGGGATTGGCATCTGTGGTAACAGCTCTCTTGTCTCCTTAGAAACCAGTCCTGCTCCAGGAAAATGTCTCTTCATCAGGGTGGCCTGCTGCCCTGAGTGCAGGTCTGCGACCGTAGAGGAAGTGATGTGGATGATTTGGCCAAGGGTTGCCTGTGTGGCTGAGGACACTCACAGCCAGGCAGGCCCGGGGGGCAGTTCGTACTCATGACTATAGGCCCTGTACACAGTTGTGGGAGAGTTGGGCTTGCCATCGTCCCAGACAATCATTTCTGGTGTTGTTTCTGTGCTTATTCAGGGAGGAGAATCTCAGCTCCTGAAAGCAAAATCTGCTGTCATTATTGCAACCAAAAGATTCCAAGAAATGAGTATTTCCACCATATGGTGAGTAGCAATTAGTCATTTTCTAATGGTGCCAATAGCTAGTCCATATTCGAAAGTGCGCCATGAAAGGTAGATTCTGGACCCAATTTTACATAGCATGCGTGTGAGAGGTTCCCATATTTGTTTTTACTTTGTTCAAAAAGGGATGTTAGTGAATTGCTTTTGGCTAATTTAGCGTAGGTAATTGGTCTCCATTTGTGCCAGCCCTTCAAGGAGCCTCCCTGGCCAGTTTAGCTATCCCTGATCACCTCTGAACATCGTCCCCCTTCAGGGCCTGGACATTGCAATTTGGTCCTCAGTAGGATCTGCCTTATTGTTTCTGTCCCTTGTGGGAGTCTCCTCTATCAGACTGTGAGCTCCCTGGCAAAACCGAATGACTTTCTCCATCTCCGCCCACAATGACGCGGATATCAGGGCTGAGTACGCAAAGGGGACTCAGTAGAGGTTTGATGATGTGATTGGTTGATTGATTGATTGGTTTGCCTGGAAACACTCACAGACTTCCCTCCAAAGCTTTAAGCCCCTTTTAGTGCATTATCTGTGCCAAGTCGCTCCCGCCTTTTGCAGGATGGAGCATTTTCCCTCTGGGGAAACTTACCAAAGCTCCTCTCTAAGGAACTCATCTCCTACTTCTTGGGCAGAGAGCTGTTTATCCTTTCTTAACCCTTCAATTCAGAAAACCATAGACTATCAGAACTAAGAGAGCCTAGGGACGATCTAGATCTTTTGTTTACTGTGATAAAATATATGTAACATAAAATTTATCATTAGTGACATTTAGTAGTCACAGTGTTGTGCAATCACCACTATCTAGTTCCAGAACATTTTCATCACCCAAAAAGAAACCCCATACTCAGCAATCACTCCTCAAGCCCCGCTTCTCCCCCAGCCCCTGGCAACCACTGATCTGCTTTCTATCTCTATGGATTTGCATATTCTGTACTTTTCATATAAATGGAATCGTATAACATGTGTCTTATGTGATTGGCTTCTTTTTCTTAGCATAATGTTTTCAAGGTTCATCCATGCTGAAGCATATGTCAGTACTTCATTCCTTTTATGGCCTTTTTATGGTCATACCACACTTTGTTTACAAAATCCATTCATCTGTTGATAGACATTTGGGTTGTTTCCACCTTTTAGCTCCTTGCTTTTTGAAGTGTGCTCTGTGGACCAGTAGCATCAGCATCACCTGGGAGCTTGTGAGAAATGCAGAATCTCAGGCCCCACCCTAGAAATGCTAAATCAGAATGTGCAGTTTCACAAGATCCCTAGTGCTTCAAGTTTGAGAAGCACTACCTCAGCCAAGTGATCCTCGGACTTGGCTGCACACTGATTCACCCGTACATGTGTTTTCCTTAATACTGGTGCTTATTCTATCACATCAGTGGTCCAGTCTTTTGTTTGGATCAGAAGATCTTGGTGAGCACCAAAACAAGAGTGAAGCTGAATACCCC
This sequence comes from Tapirus indicus, assembly GCA_031878705.1. Lineage (NCBI taxonomy): Eukaryota > Metazoa > Chordata > Mammalia > Perissodactyla > Tapiridae > Tapirus > Tapirus indicus. The sequence goes on from CM062932.1 coordinate 13,308,631, forward strand.
CTTCAAAATATCCGGACTGGCAACCAACAACACCTACATACTTACTCAGTGGGGGTTGGGGGGGGGACTCTAACAAACGTGGAACTGGATTTGGGGTTAGAAACCCTGAATTTTAGTTCTACTCTGCCACTTACTGGCTGTGTAGCTTCCCTGAGCCTCTTTCTTCTTTTGAAAGAAAGCTACACAGCCGATTTTGTCTAGTTCTTCTTGAGAAGAGCACATCCATGACCACTCACACCAGATGTACCTCTGTACTTGCAGCCACACACACACACTCTGCTTCCCACCTGTTAACGACAGAGGAGCGTTCTCTGTTCCCCCCCTAAGCTGACTGGTGCACTACATGCCATCTTTCTTGCCTACACAAGGTCACTGCTCCATTGCTCCAGCAACTCTCCCCATCTCTCCTACAACAGGGAGAGGTGCACACGTAGGCAACAACAGTCTCAAACTGTTCACTCCAGTGTGTTCTAACATTTGTTATGATAACAAGTTTTTAAAGGGGTAATATTACCAAGTGCTAATATTGATGGCCCTGCATGGTAAGCATTCTCTCTATTTTTTTCACTTGCAAATTAGGCACTGAAATCATTTATACTAGGTGGTTTTATGTTTCTCGGTCTTTCACTTCATATTAACACGAAAAACAAAAAATACTCCTCTTGATCTCATCTCCTGCCAGCTACCATCTTGGTTTTTTTCCTCTTTGTAGCAAAATGTTTGAACAAATTGTCTATCGTCACCTTCTCCATTTCCTCTTCTCCCATCCTTATACCCACTCCAGTCTGGCTCTTCGTGCCCACACTCCCCCAAACTGCTGTTGTCAGAATCATCAGTGACCTTCACTAAACTGCTAAACCCAATGGTCAGTTCTCATCCTCAATTTACGAGGAGCATTTAACACCACGGTCCATCATGCCTTTTCCTCAGTTCACTTTCTTGGCTTCCAGAACACCATACTGTTTTGGAGTTCAGCTATCTCAATGGTCTCTCCTCCTCTTGCTCCTCAACCTCTTAATTTGGGGTGGGGGGGTGGGCTCGGATTCAGTTTCTCGTCTCTTCTCTACCTGTCCTCACTGCCTCAATAATTTCGTCCAGTGTTATGATTTTTAAAAATGCCTTATGTAGACAGACACTCCCAAATTTATATCTCATTTCGGACTTTTCTCTCCAACTCCAGACCCGTATATCACTGCTTACTCAGCATCTTCACTTGAATGTTTTATCAACATCTTAAATGTAACACATCCAAACTGAAATCCTCTCTGCCTCAGCTTTTCCCATCTTAGTCGACGGCAGCTCTATCCTTCTAGTTGTTCAGGCCAAAGTTTCAGGTTCATCCTTGGCTCCTCTCTTTCCCTCAAACCCTGCAGCCAATCCATAAGGAAGCACTACTTTTCCCTCCTCCACTGTCACCAACCTGGTGCAAACCACCGTCCTCCCTGGCCTGGGTCACTGCCGTGGTCTCCCAACTGGTGTCCCTGCTTCTAACCTTGCCACCTCCAGTCTATTCTCACTGCAGCAGCCAACACGATCCTTTAAAACTGCAAGTCAGACTGTGTTGTTCATCTGCTCAGACCTCTGCACTGGCTGCTCCCTCTGTCCGGAATCCAGTCACCACCACCACCACCAGCACCACATTCCCAAAGCTAACTCTCACATCCTTCGCGTCTTTGCTCAAACGGCACCCTCTCAAAGAGAGGTACCTTGACATCCTATTTAAAATGACAACTCCCTCCCCCACCCCACACTTACCGTTCCCCTTACCTTCCTCTACTGCTTTCTTTTCCATAGCGTTTATCAACTTTTAACATATTATCTAATTTACTTATTTATTATGGCCCTGTTAATTGTTTCCTACTACTCCAGTTAAAATACAAGCCCACTGTTCCCCTTCATGCTAACTGCTCCCCAGACACATACTCTACTGTCTAATTCTTTTAGCTGTTTCTTCTGGTATTTAGCTCCATATTTCTAAAGCACCTTCTTATACTGTTATTCCTTCTTTTTTTTCAATTTTAGATATCTATTGACTCATAAGGATTTAGGGATATGGATTTTGCTTCCTTACACCACCTAGTCTACACACATCTACAAGTTTCTTTCCCTCCTTCCTCCTAAATTATTGATATCATCCATTAGGTTAAATCAATATTCAATGTTATGTTGTTATGACCACATAAATATTATAAATGGCTATGCAACAAAAATTATTATTATATTTGCTTTCTTCTATACTGTTTGTTTTCCCTGGAGTTAATAATTGCTTCAGTTTTTCATGTGCTTCATTTTCTAGGTACCTATCACTAAATCAACCCTAAAATTCTCTACCCGATCTGAAAATTTCCCCTTTAGTACAATCAAACACATCAGGTATTCTACCTATTTTATTTTGGGGGCGTGTGGCCCCCAGGCCTGAGGAGTAGCTATTGTTCTGGAATGTCTTCCACTCTCTCCAGTGTTGGAGTTCTGTTTCCCAGATTTCAGGTTCAAGTCTTTTTCTTTCTTGGTTTACTTCTTCTTTGGTAGAGCATATCCTCAAATAGTTTCTTGAGAAAGAAAGCATGGGAAGCAAGCTTTTTAGACCTATATATCTGAAAATAATAGCTTGGATGGAAATAGAATCTATCTACCATCTTAAATTTTTTTAACAGTATTACAAAAATTTTTAAACAATACAAAAGTAGAGAACTAATATAATAAACCCCTATGGATTCATCACCCCCAATACATCAATTATCAAAGTTTTCAATATTTGCTTCAGCTATCCTTTTTTTGTTTCTTTTCTATTTTTTTTTTGGAAGTATTTTTTTTTTTACTGCTTCGTTTTATTAAAATTATTTTATTGAAGTCACATTGGTTTATAACATTGTGAAAATTTCAGGTGTACATCATTATATTTTGGCTTCTGTATAGACTGCATCGTGCTCACCACCAAAAGTCTACTTTCTATCTGTCACCATACATGTGTGCTCCTTTACCTCTTTTGTCTTCCTCCCATCCCCTTCCCCTCTGGTAACCACTAATCTGTTCTCCTTATCTATGTGTTTTTTTGTTTGTTTGCTTATCTTCCACACATGCGTGAACTCATACAGTATTTTTCTTTCTTTGTCTGACTTATTTCACTTAGCACAATACCCTCAAGTTCCATCCATGTTGTTGCAAATGGCATTATTTCATCTTTTGTATGGCTGAGTAGTATTCCATTGTGTGTATATATATATATACATACAACATCTTCATTCATTCATCCATAGAAGGGTACTTGCATTGCTTCCATGTCTTGGCTATTGTGGATAATGCTGCAATGGACATAAGGGTGCATAAGTCTCTTTGAATTGTTGATTTCAAGTTCTTTGGATAAATGCCCAGTAGTAGGATAGCTGGATTGTATGGTATTTCTATTTTTAATTTTTTGAGAAATCTCCATACTGTTTTCCATAGTGTCTGCACCAGTTTGCATTCCCACCAGCAGTGTGTGAGGGTTCCCTTTTCTCCACATCCTCTATAATATTTGTTATTTTTTGTCTTCGTAATTACAGCCATTCTAACAGGTGTAAGGTGACATCTCATTGTAGTTTTCATTTGTATTTTCCTAATAATTAGTGACATTGAACATCTTTTCATGTGCCTGTTGGCTATCCGTATATCTTCCATAGAAAAATGTATGTTCATATCCTCTGCCCATATTTTGATCGGGTTGTTCATTTTTCTGTCATTGAGTCATATGAGTTCTTTACATACATTGGAAATTAACCTCTTATCAGATATATGATTTGCAAATATTTTATCCCAGTTGCTGGGTTCTCTTTTCATTTTGTTGATGGTTTCCTTTGCCATGCAGAAGCTTTTTAGTTTGATGTAGGCCCATTTGTTTATTTTTTCTTTTGTTTTTCTTGCCTGAGGAGACATGGTGTTCAAAAAGATGTTGCTAAGAACAATGTCAAGGGGCCGGCCCAGTGGCGCAGTGGTTTAGTTCATGCTTGGCAGCCCGGGGTTCACTGGTTCAGATCCCAGGCGCCTGCCAACGCACTGCCTGTCAGCCATGCCGTGGCGGCGTCCCATATAAACTGGAGGAAGATGTGCACGGATGTTAGCTCAGGGCCAGTCTTACTCAGCAAAAAAAGAGGAAGGTTGGCAACAGATATTAGCTCAGGGCTGGTCTTCCTCACACACACACAAAAAAAGAACAATGTCAAAGAGCATACTGCCTATGTTTTCTTCTAGGAGTTTTATGGTTTCAGGTCTTACATTCAAGTCTTTAATCCATTTTGAGTTAATTTTTGTGTATGGTATAAGATAATGGTCTACTTTCATTCTTTGCAAATGGCTGTCCCGTTGTCCCATTTATTGAACACCACCATTTATTGAAGAGATTTCCCTTTCTGTATTGTAGTTCTTGACTCCTTTGTCAAAAATTAGCTGCTCATAGATGTGTGGGTTTATTTCTGGGCTCCCAATTCTGTTCCATTGATCTGTGTATCTATTTCTGTGCCAGTACCATGGTGTTTTGATTACTATAGCTTTGTGGGATATTTTGAATTCAGGGAGTGTGATATTTCAAGCTTTGTTCTTTTTTCTCAGGATTGCTTTGGCTGTTCGGGGTCTTCTGTTGTTCCATATAAATTTTAGGATACTTTGTTCTATTTCCATGAAAAATGTCATTGGGATTCTAATCGGGATTGCATTGACTCTGTAAATTGTTCTAGGTAATATGGACATTTTAAGTATGTTTAGTCTTCCAATCCATGAGCATAGAATATCTTTCCATTTCTTTACGTCTTCTTCAATTTTTTTCAATAATCTTATAGTTTTCAGTGTACAGGTCTTTCACCTCCTTGGTTAAATTCATTCCTAGGTGTTTTATTCTTTTTGTTGTGATTGTAAATGGGATTGTATTCTTGATTTCTCTTTCTGCTAGTTCGTTGTTAGTGTATAGAAATGCAACTGATTTTTGTATGTTGATTTTGTATCCTGCAACTTTACTGTATTCGTTAATTATTTCTAATAGTTTTTTGGTGGATTCTTTAGGGTTTTCTATTGTAGAATCATGTCATCCAGAAATAGTGATGGTTTTACTTCTTTCTTTCCAATTTGGATCCTTTTTATTTCTTTTTCTTGCATAATTGCTCTGGCTAGGAATTCCAATACTATGCTGAATAAGAGTGGCTAGAGTGGGCATCCTTGTACTGTTCCTGTCCTCAGAGGAATAACTTTCATTTTTTCACCGTTGCATATGTTAGCTGTGGGTTTGTCATATATGGCCTTTATTATGTTGAGATATTTTCCTTCTATATTCATTTGATTGAAAGCTTTTATCATAAATAGATATTGAATCTTGTCAGATGCTTTCTCTGCATCTGTTGAGATGATCATGTGATTTTTATTCTTCATTTTGTTAATGTGGTGTATCACACTGATTGATTTGCAGATGTTGAACAATCCCCGTGTCCCTGGAATAAATCCCATTTGATTGTGGTTTATGATCCTTTTAATGTATTGTTGTATTTGATTTGCTAGTATTTTGATGAAGATTTTTGCATCTATTTTCATCAGTGATATTGGCCTGTAATTTTCCTTTTTTGTGTTGTCCTTGTCTGGTTTTGGTATCAAGGTAACGTTGGCCTTGCAAAATGAGTTAGGAAGTGTCCTGTCCTCTTCAATTTTTAGAAGAGCTTGAGAAAGATAGGTATTAAATCTTCTTTTAATGTTTGGTAGAATTCACAGAGAAGGCATCTCGTCCTGGACTTTTGTTTTTTGAGAGGTTTTTTTGTTACTGTTTCAATCTCTTTACTTGTGATTGCTCTATTCAGATTCTCTATTTCTTCTTGATTCAGTTTTGGGAAGTTGTATGATTCTAAGAATTTATCCATTTCTTCTGGGTTATCCAATTTGTTGGCATATATCTTTTTATAGTATTCTCTTATAATCCTTTGTATTTCTGTGGTATCCATTGTAATTTCTCCTTTTTCATTTCTGATTTTATTTACTTGAGCCTTCTCTCTTTTTTCTTAGTGAGTCTGCCTAAGGGTTTGTCAATTTTGTATATTTTTTCAAAGAACCAGCTCTTAGTTTCATTGATCCTTTCTATTGTTTTTAGTCTCTATTTCATTTATTTCTGCTCTGACTTTTATTCTTCCTTCTGCTGACTTTGGGCTTTGTTTGTTCTTCTTTTTCAAGTTCTTTTAGGGATAGTGTTAGATTATTTATTTGAGACTTTTCTTGTTTTTTAAGGTAGGCCTGTATTGCTATAAACTTCCCTCTTAGAAATGCTTTTGCTGTATCCCATAAATTTGATATGTTGTGTTTTCATTTTCATTTGTCTCCAGGTATTTTTTTATTTCTTCCTTGATCCAATAGTTGCTCAGTAGCATGCTGTTTAGTCTCCACATATTTGTGACTTTTCCAGCTTTCTTCCTATTGTTGATTTCTAGTTTCATACCACTGTGGTTGGAAAAGATGTTGATATGATTCCAATCTTCTTAAATTCATTGAGGCTTGTTTTGTTTGTTGTTTCCCAACATTTGGGAATCTCTAAGAATGTTCCATGTGCATTGATAAGAATGTGTATCCCACTGCTTTTGGAGGGAATGTTCTATATATATCTATTAAGTCCATCTGGTTTATTGTTTCATTTAAGGCCAATGTTTCTTTCTTGACTTTCTGTCTGGATGATCTCTCCATTGATGTAAGTGGGGTGTTCAAGTCCCCTCCTATTATTGTGTTGCTGTCAATTTCTCCCTTTAAGTCTGTTGATAGTTGCCTTAAATACTTTGGTGCTCCTATGTTAGGTGCATAGATATTAATAAGTGTTATGTCTTTTTGGTGGAATGTCCCTTTTATCATTATATAATGTCCACCTTTGTCTCTTGTTATCTTTTTTGGCTCAAAGTCTATTTTGTCTGATATAAGTATAGCTATACCTGTTTTCTTTGGGTTGACAGCTGCCTGGTGTATCGTCTTCCATCCCTTCACTCGGAGCCTATGTTTGTCTTTAGATCTGAGATGGGTCTCCTGCAGACAGCATATTGTTGGGTCTTGTTTTAATCCATCCAGCCACTCTGTGTCTTTTGATTGGAGAATTCAACCCATTTACATTTAAAGTGATTGTTGATATGTGAGGACTTAATACTGCCATTTCATCTGTTTTCTGGTTGTTCTATATTTCCATTGTTTCTTTTTCCTTGTATTTCTATCTGCCATTTCAGTTTGATGGTTTTCTGTGGTGTTTTTCTCAGTTTCCACTTTATGATTTGTGACTTTGCTCTGAATTTTTGTTTTGTGGTTACCATGAAGTTTGTATAAAAGATCTCATAGATGAGCTAGTCCTTTTTCTGCTGATAGTATCTTATCTCCATTAGCCTTTGCAGGTTCCATCCTTCCTCTTCCCCTTCTATGTTTTTGTTGTCACAAATTATCATTTTCTGTGTTGTGAGTGTGTTACTAAATTGAAGTTGTTATAGTTATTTTGATGCTTTCCTTCCCTTTAGTCTTCATGTTATAATAGTGTTTTCTATCCTATTCTCCTATAGAGTTGCAGTTTTCTGATTCTATTTATCACCTTGCTCAAAGCTTTGTAAACCTTTACCTTTTTGTTTCAGGTAGGAGGGCTCCTTTCAACATTTCTTGTAAGGCAGGTCTAGCGGCTATAAACTTCCTCAGCTTTTGTTTGTCTGGGAAAGCTTTTATTTTTTCCTTCATATCTGAAGGATAACTTTGCTGGATAGAGTATTCTTGGCTGATAGTTTTTGTCTTTCAGTATTTTGAATATATCATTACACTCTCTCCCAGCCTCTAGGGTTTCTGCTGAGAAATCTGATAGCCTGATGAGGGGTCCTTGTAAGTTATCTTCTTCTCTTTGGCTGCCTTTAGTATTCTTTCTTTGTCATTGACTTTCAACAGTTTTAATATAATGTGCCTTGGAGGAGGTCTTTCTGCATTGAGATAATTGGGAGTTCTCTTAGCTTTGGGCACTTGTATATCCAGTTCCTTCCCCAGGTTTGAGAAGTTCTCAGCTATTATTTCTTTGAATAAGCTCTCTGCTCCTTTCTCCCTCTCTTCTCCTTCTGGGATACCTATTATCCTTACGTTACTTTTTCTAATTGATTTGGATATTTCTTATAGAATTTCTTCATTTAAAAAAATCTTAGTTCTGTCTTCTCTTCCATTGGAATCATTTCTAGATTTCTATCTTCAAGATGGCTAATTCTCTTTTCCATATGGTCTGGTCTATTTTCAGTGCTTTCACTTTATTCTTTGTCTCATAGATTGAGTTCTTCATCTCCAGAATTCGTTTGGTTTTTTCTTGGCGTTTCAATCTCTTTGGTGAGGTACCCCTTCTGATCATTAATTTTAATCCTGAGCTCATTGAACTGTCTTTCCCAGTTTTCTTGTAACTTGTTGAGGTCCTTCATGACAGCTATTTTGAATTCTCTGTCCGTTAGATCACAGTTGTCTGTGACTTCAAGTTTGGTTTCTGGAGAGTTGTCATTTTCTTTCTGTTCTACTGTGTTACTGTAGTTCTTGATGGTGCTTTATGAGTTATTCCTCTGCTGGTGCATTTGTGGTGGCAAACACCTTTCTTATTTGGGTAAGGCTTTGGATACTTTGATTCTGAGCTGCTTCTGGTTGTATTTGAGAGCCTGCACTTTCCACCCTCCACTGCCTCTGCTAGAGGCATTGTCAGTGCCCTCCTTGTGCTGCTTATACCTCAGAGATTGCTGGTGACTTGCTGCTTATGATGTCACTGTAGTCACAGGTGTTTCCACCGAGGTCACCAGGCTGTGAGCACCTCTGCTGCTTCTGGGATCGCCTGGGTCTCATGTTCCCTCCCTGGCTCTCCACAGGCTGTCCATGGCTCAGGTGCTGCTGCACCATGCACCACCTGTGCTGCTGCTCTTGGGTTATCTGGGGGTGCAGCAGCACCACTGCTGGGGGCACTGGGTTCACAAGTGTCGCTGCCACTGCTAGGGGCCTAGGGTCTTATATGCAGCCCCCACTGCTGGTAGGACCAGTGTCAGGGGTGCCACCACTGGGGCCAGTGTCACAGATTCTGCTGTGGCTCCTGAAGCCTCAGGTCACAGGTGCCATCTGCCACTGCTGGGGGAGGGGGAGGGGCTAAGCCATAAGCGTTGCTGCTGCTCCTGCATCCTCTGGTTTCCAGCACTGATGTGCTCTTTGAAACCTCAGGTCAGGGCATCCCGTCAGGGAAATCCATGTTGGATTTGGACATTATTCCCACTGCTGGAAAGACCAGTGCCACTGCCAGGGGAGGAGGATGGGGGTGGGTCACTGGCACCACTCTGTGTCCTGAATCCCCAGGATGTGTGCACCACCTGCCACTGCTGGGTGGGGCAGGGGCTAAGCCACAAGTGCTGTGTCTGTCCTTGCAGCCTCTGGTCCCTGACATGCATGCTGGTGTGGGGATATGCATTTGGGGTCACTGACACCATGAGAGAAGGAAGGGGCTGCTGCCCCAGTTCCACTGCTTCCCAGAAGTCCAGTCCACCCACCTTCAGATGTATAGGTGCATGGATCTCTCAGGTGTTCTGGTGTGCTTTGAAGGGAGTCCTTCATTGGTCAGTGGATGTCCAACTGGTTATAACTTAGAGGGGAGAGACAAAAGGAACAACTCACCCTGCCATTATGCTGATGCCACTCCTGGGAAGGTGGCTGATTGGATAAAAAAACAAAACCCATATATATGCTGCACACAGGAGACACACTTCAGACCTAAAGACACTCACAAACTGAAAGTGAAGGGACAGGAAAAGATACTCCATGCAAATGGCAATGAAAAGAAACCCGGGGTAGCAAGACTTTTATCAGACAAAATAGACTTTAAAACAAAAACTGTAACAAGAGACAAAGAAGGGCACTACATAATGATCAAGGGAACTATCCAATAAGAGGATATAACACTCATAAAGATCTATGCACCCAACATAGGAGCACCTAAATATATAAAGCAATTTTAATAGACATAAAAGGAGAAATAGATATAACCCAATAATAGTAGGGGACTTCAACACTCCACTTACACCAATGGATAGACCATCCAAACAGAAGATCAATAAGGAAATATTGGCCTTAAACAACACACTAGACCAGATGGACTTAGTAGATATATACAGAACATTCCATCCAAAAACCGAAGAATACACATTCTTTTCAAATGCACATGGAACATTCTCCAGGATTGATCACATTTTAAGTCACAAAACAAGTCTTAATGAATGTAGGAAGATTGAAATAACACCAAGCATCTTTTTTGATCACAAGAGTATGAAACTAGAAATCAACTACAGGAAGAAAATCAGAAATGCCACACATATGTGGAGATTAAACAAAATGCTACCAAACAACAATTGAGTCAATGAAGAAATCAAAGGAGAAGTCAAAAAATACCTGGAGACAAATGAAAATGAAAATATGACATACCAGAATTTATGGGATACAGCAAAAGTGGTTCTAAGAGAGACGTTTATAGCAATACAGTCCTGCCTCAACAAACAAGAAAATTTCAAATAAACAATCTAACAGTGCACTTAAAGGAACTGGAAAAGAAGAAAAAACAAAGCCCTAAATCAGTAGAAGGAGGGAAATAACAAAAATCAGAACAGATTAAATGAAATAGAGAGTAAAAAAAAAAAAAAAATAGAAAAAAACCAATGAAACCAAGAGCTGGTTCTTTGAAAAGAGAAACAAAATTGACAAACCTTTAGCTAGATTCACCCAGAAAAAAAGAGAGAAGGTTCAAATAAATAAGATCAGAAATGGAAGAGGAGAAATTACAATGGACACCTCAGAAATACAAAAGATTACAAGAGAATACTATGAAAAGCTATATGCCAACAAATCGGAGAAATTCTTAGAATCATACAACCTTCCAAAACTGAATCAAGAAGAAATAGAGAATTTGAATAGACTAATCACCAGTAAGGAGATTGAAACAGTAATCAAAAACTTCCCCAAAATAAAAGTCCAGGACCGGATGGCTTCTCTGGTGAATTCTACCAAACATTCAAAGAAGACTTAATACCTATCCTCCTCAAACTCTTCCAAAAAACTGAAGAGGAGAGGGAGCTTCCTAACTTATTCTATGAAGCCAACATAACCCTGATACCAAAACAAGACAAAGACAACACACAAAAAAGAAACTTATGAGCCAATCTCACTGATGAACATCAATGCAAAAATCCTTAACAAAATACTAGCAAATTGAATACAATAATACGTTAAAAAGATCATACACCATGACCAAATGGGATTTATTCCAGGGATATAAGGATGGTTAAACATCTGCAAATCAATCAACATGATACACCACATTAACAAAATGAAGAATAAAAATCATGTGGTCATCTCAATAGATGCAGAGAAAGCATTTGACAAGGTACGGCATCCATTTATGATGAAAATGCTAAATAAAATGAGTCTAGAAGGAAAGTACCTCAGCATAGTAAAGGCCATATATGATAAACCCACAGCTAATATCATTCTCAGTGGTGAAAAACTGAAAGCTATCCCTCTAAGAACAGGAACAGACAAGGATGCCCACTTTCACCACTCCTATTTAACATAGTATTGGAAGTCCTAGCCAGAGCAATCAGACAAGAAAAAGAAATAAAAGGGATCCGAATTGGAAAGGAAGAAGTGAAACTGTCACTATGTGCAGATGACATGATTTTATATATAGAAAACCCTAAAGAATCCACCCAAAAACTTTTGGAAATAATAAATGAATATGGTAAAGTTGCAGGATACAAAATCAACATACAAAAATCAGTCATGTTTCTAGACACTAAAAATGAAGTAGCACAAAGAGAAATTAAGAATATAATCCCATTTACAATTGCAGCAAAAATAATAAAATACCTAGGAATAAACTTCACCAAAGAGGTGAAAGATCTGTACACTGAAAGAAGACACACAAAAAAAATGGGAAGATATTCTGTGCTCTTGGATTGGAAGAATTAACATAGTTAAAATGTCCCTACTGCCTAAAGCAATCTATAGATTCAATGCAATCCCTGTCAAAGTTCCAACAACAGTTTTCACAGAAATAAAACAAAGAATCCTAAAATTTATATGGAACAACGAAAGACCCTGAATAGCCAAAGCAATCCTGAGAAAAAAGAACAAAGCTGGAGGTATCACACTCCCTGATTTCAAAATATACTACAAAGCTATAGTAACCAAAACAGCATGGTACTGGCACAAAAACAGATCAATGGAACAGAATCAAGAGCCCAGAAATAAAACCACACATGTATGGACAGCTAGTTTTTGACAAGGGAGACAAGAACATACAATGGAGAAAGGAAAGTCTTTTCAATAAGTGGTGTTGGGAAAACTGGATGACCACATGCAAAAAAATGAAAGTAGACCATTATCTTACATGATACACAAAAATTAACTCAATGGATTAAAGACTTGAATGTAAGACTCAAAACCATGAAACTTCTAGAAGAAAACATAGGCAGTATGCTCTTCGACATCAGTCTCAGCAACATACTTCAAGTACCATGTCTGACCAGGCAAGGGAAACAATAGAAAAAATAAACAAATGGGACTACATCAAACTAAAAAACTTCTGCACAGCAAAGGAAACCATCAACAAGAAGAAAAGACAACCTAACAATTGGGATAAGTTATATGCAAACCATATATCTGATAAGGGGTTAATCTCCAAAATATATAAAGAACTCATACATCTCAACAACAAAAAAACTAACAACCCAGTTAAAAAAATGGGTAAAAGACCTGAACAGACATTTCTCCAAAGAAGGTATACAGATGGCCAATAGGCACATGAAAAGATGTTCAACATCATTAACTATCAGGGAAATGCAAATCAAAACTACAATGAGATATCACCTCATGCCCATCAAAATGGCTATAATTAACAAGACAGGAAACAACAAGTGTTGGAGAGGATGTAATAAGAAGGGAATGCTCATACACTGATGGTGGGAGTGCAAACTGGTGCAGCCACTGTGGAAAACAGTATGGAGATTCCTCAGAAAATTAAGAATAGAACTACCATACGATCCAGCTATTCCACTGCTGGGTATTTATCCAAAGAACATGAAAACCTGAACGCGTAAAGATACATGCACCCCGATGTTCATTGCAGCATTATTCACAATAGCCAAGGCTCAGAAGCAACCTAGGTGCCTATCAAGGGATGAATGGATAAAGAAGATGTGGTATATAAACACAATGGAATACTACTCAGTCATAAGAAACAATAAAATTCAGCCATTTGTGACAACGTGGATGGACCTTGAAGGTATTATGCTAAGTGAAATAAGTCAGAGGGAGAAAGTCAAATACCACATGATCTCACTCATAAGTAGAAGACTAAAACAACAACAAACAATCACATAGAGACAGATTGGATTGGTGGTTACCAGAGGGGAAGAGGGGAGGGAGGAGGGCAAAGGGGATGATTAGGTACATGTGTGTGGTGATGGATTGTAATTAGTCTTTGGGTGGTGAACATGATGTAATCTACACAGAAATCGAAATATAATGATGTACACCTGAAATTTACATAATGTTGTAAACCAATGTTACCGCAATAAAAACAAAAAACAAATCCAAGGTATCCTGCCATTTTACCCATCATTTTTAAATATACATCTTAAAAATACAGTCATTTTCTTACTTAACTACAATGCCTTTATCACTCCCAACAATATTAACAATAGCCCTTTTCTACCATATTTTTTGGGCCTTCCATTTACCATGCTTATTCATCATTGCCACTGCTGCTTTTTCCTCTCATGCCTTCTATTGGATTGAGAAGTTTTTCTTTTTTGCCCATTTTTTATGATTTTTTATTGAGATATAATTGGTATATAACATTGAGTCAGTTTAAGGTGTACAATGTGTTGGTTGGATCCATTGATGTATTGCAATATGATTACTGCAGTGTCATTAGCTAACACCTTTAATCACGTCACATATCAGTTCTTTTTGTGTTGAGAACAGTTAAGATTTAGTCTCTTAGCAACTCTGACTATAATCACTATGTTGTGCACTAGATCTCCAGATCTTATTTGTCTGAGCAAGTTTTTTTGTTTTCTTTCTTCTTTTCTACTGATTCAACAATTTTACGTTCTATTTCTATCATTTTAGTTACCTTTAACACTTTAATATGAATACTTGACTTAATAAAGTCTAAAATTAACCATATTCTCTACCCTCCTTACAAACTATATATGGATTGAGAACATGTTAACTCTGATCGTCTACCCCCCTCTTATATGTAAGTGCCACCAGAATTTAGTTCCACCTTGTTATCATACCACTGCTCTATAGTCAGTATCATTGTTGTTGTTTTATGCAGTTTGTGCCTGTTTGGATAAACTCCCATGTTTGCCCTTCTCTTTGCTCACATTCTTTCTTGAATCCCAAGCTTTCCTCTGGGTAAGATTTCTCTCTTCCTGAAATACACTTCTCAGTAGTTCCTTCAGAGCAAGAACCTGTGAACGGTAAATCTTTAGTTGCCTGAATATGTGCCTCTTTTTTCTGCATTCTTGAATGGTAGTTTAGCTGGATATCAAATTCTAGGTTAATAGTTATTTTCTCTTAGCATCTTGAAGATTATTCCACCATCTTCTCACCTCTGTGATCGCTGTCGATAAGTCTGCTTTCAGTGTAATTGACACTCCTTTGTAGATAATGCTTTTCTCTGGTTGACTTCAAGATCCTCTTTGCCTTTGAACGTCTGTGGTTTCACCGCAACGTCTCTAAGAGAGGATTTATTTTCACTCATCCTGCTCAGAACCATGTTCTCAAATGTGTTTATATTTTTCTCTCTTCCTCAGGATTTCTCCTGCCTGAACCTGAAGATTTGTGTCCTTAATCAGTTCTGGAAAAGTCTCAGCTATAATCCTTTTGAAGCCTCCAAATTCCCTGCTCTCCCATGTTCTCCCAACTCAGTCTGTGGAATGTACTGGATGCATATTAGACCTTCTCATTCTAGCTTCATGTCTTTTAACTTCCACATTTTCTATTTCTCTCTCCTGTATTCTGGGTAATTTCCTTAAATCTATCTTCAAGTTCATTCTTTCTTGGCAAATCTAATCTGTTTTCAGCCCATCCATTGAGGTTCAAAGTCTGTATTTTTCATATCTACAAGTTCTTTTTATCTCTCTTTCAAATTTGCCTACTCTTTTTTCATAGGCTCTTATTCTTTTCTCATTTTATCATTTTTAATTAATTAATTTTACAGTCTCTATCTTATAGTTCTATTATCTGAACTTCTTGGAGACTAGTCCTGCTATTGGTTGTGTCTATGACTCTTACTCAAGGAAGATTGCTTCCTTGCGTGTCTATAAGTTTGAACTGAGTTTCTATTTGGTGGAACTCTACTTGTGAGAATCCTGTATGACCTGGCTTGAGGTTATGTACCCTCCAGAGGGATTTTGTGATTGCTTCTGCCATACACGCCAATATTTATGTTAATTCTTCTGCTTGGGTATTCCCAGACAGTGAGGCTAATATAAATCTGAACCCCAAATACAAAATGGCATGGGCCCGTGGTTTTGAGTTTTCAGGAGCATCAGTTTTTCTTCCCCACACTCCAATTCCAGCCCAAGGTAGACAAGCTTCCTTGCCACTTTCCTTTCCCAGTTAGCCAATTCTTTTCTCTTAGCCACCATAGTTTAGCCCTCAAGGTTCTCAGCTTTATGCAGGAAAAAGGGGCATCTTACTTTCAATTCCTCACCTTGTGTGCATGGGACTTTTCTCTCACCCAAGAAGCCCTTAGTTACAAGACTGAGCCCACATGTTCTCCCCAAAGTGTCAGCTCATGTGCTTAATGGGTCAGGTCTTCATTCCTGGGACATGGAGATTTCTTCCAAAGTCAGCTACCACCTTAAATGTCTGTCGCATTTTATCCAGAATTTCTAAGTGTTCATAGTGGGAAATTTTCAGGTTATCTAGTCTATTGTATTGTCCAGCTATTAAAGCTGAAGTCGTGTTTTAATTTGATGTATTACTCACACTTGCAGGGTAAATGTCATACAACCTCAGAATCTGTGAAATATTTTCCAGTTGGAAAGCCAAGAATTCCTCCTCCCTCCCTTCCGAGTCAGACTGCTGAAGATCAAACTTCCACAGCAGAGAAAGATGTCCGTCCAAAGACGAAAACTACAAACAGATATCCTCTTCTTTCTGCAAAGTCAACAAAGCGAGCGCCAAGAGGCACAAACACAACCGTGGATCTGCCTTTGAAGTCTGAGCACAAGCCCAGGATCCCCTGCCCTGTAGAAGATGAGGCAGCCTATGACACTCTGAGGAGGTGTTCTCAGTGTGGTATCCTCCTTCCCTTGCCAACCCTAAACCAACATCAGGTACCCAGCTTCTGTTCTCTCCTTACCTGGCTGTGAACCATCTGGACAGTGTTTTAAAAAGTCCAAGACCTGCGGGATATTCACAGTCGTTGCTGCTGGAAAGGCCCTTCCAATCTTCCCCTTCTCTGTGTGCCCAAATCCACTCTTTCACAGCACTTACCACCTGGTCTATTTGCATGATATCCCAGAGGCTGGGCCCCTTTGAAGGCAGAGCCAGGTCTTCCACCTCCGTGTCTCCGGTTCCTAGCCCAGGGGCTGCCCATAGCTTATGCTCCGAAAAATGAAGCAGAGGGCATCAGCCTAGCTCTCTCATGGTGTAGATAAGGCACTGAGGCCCGGAGATCAGAGCTTTGGTCAAGGTCCTACATCAGTTGGTGGCTGCCTCCAGCAGATCAGGGTTTGCAGCCACTTTCCTCAATATCCTGATTTTTACATCCTAGATAATTTCCTAGTAAAAACAAGAATAAGCATTAGAGGGGCTGTCCTGGTGGCGTCGTGGTTAAGTTCATGCGCTCCGCTTTGGCAGCCCGGGGTTTGCAGGTTCAGATCCTGGGAGCAGACTGACGCACAGCTCATCAAGCTATGCTGTGGTGGCGTCCCATATAAAAAGTAGAGGAGGGTTGGCACAGATGTTAGCTCAGGACCAAGCTTCTTCACCAAAAAAAAAAAAAAAAAAGAATAAACATTAGAGGTAGTTAACCACTATGTGCCAGTTACAAGGCAAAGCTATTTACAAATGGTTAATCTTCATTAGAAACCATAGGCTGGTATGTTACCCCTAGTTACAGATCAGGACGCTGGACAGAAAGGCCGAGGAGCTTTCCCAGGATTATACAATTAGAGAGTGGCAGAGTCCAGCCTGGAATCCACGTGTATATAGTCCCTAAATTTATGCTCTTAAGCTCCAGACTGGATGCCTTACTTAAAAAAAAAAAAGCTTTCATTATTTGTTGTTTTTCAAAATACAAAAGGACTAGATTTTGTTGTAACCAGTTGACATAATACCATACAAAGAAATAGAAAGGCAAAGCTAATCCTCCCACACTCCCACCCGCCCCTCCCAGATTCCCTGCCCCAAGACACCCCCTGCAGCAGCCTGGTGGGTGCCCTTTCAAAGCTGTAACTCACTCACAAACACTGTTTCTCCTTCCCCATATATTATCTCACTCTACTCATTACTCTGCCATTTGCCGCTTTCACTTAATATATGATGCACACTCCTTACAAAAAGATAGACCTACATCTTTTTTTCTAACTTCTTTACGCATCTCTGTATGCACAGAAGCATATAATTTTACAAAGATGGGTGACTTTCCTGCTGGCCAGGGGGGTTCTTAGTGCCATATTCTCTTGCCTTCCACAATTCCTTGTTTCCTTCTATAGTTTTCTCCATCTTTATATAATAGAGTTGCCGGACTCAGCAAATAAAAATACATTACTTGGGACAAAAATAACTACAAAATAATTGCATGGGACATACTTACACTAAAAAAAAAAATGCTTTCTTTATCTGACATTAAAATTTAACTGGGCATCCTGTATTTTATCTGGCAACTCTATTATATAACCACACACAAACACACACATCTGTAGTCCGATTATATACAGTTCTTTGCATCTTAATGTTATGCTTCAGCGATACGCAAGATATCCCTCCAAACCAAATGATGTGGCTTTTTTTTTTTTAATGGCTGCACGAGTCCCTGGTGTGGGTGTTCTCTGATCTGTTCATCCAGATGACGGGCCTCTATTAAACATTGTCCCAAGCCTCCCGTAGGCCCCTCCTGGCTCACTGGGCTCCATGCCTCTTCTGTGCCATCTGTGGCTGAGGGTTCGTGCTCCAGGGAACGGGGATAGCAATGTCTAGAGATATCCTAGGAACTAGCACTTCCTACTTTAAACACATAGACCTTTTTTTATATTCACTTCTTTAGGAGAAATGCTGGTGGTTAGCTTCATCAAAAGGAAAACAAGTGAGCAATTCCAGCTAGATCCGGAAAAGAAAAGGTACTGCAGACTTAGAGGACTTCATTTTCACACTGGTTTTCCCGCTTGCTTTCTGTGGGAGTCTTTACTTGTGAAAAGAGATGGATTTTAGTTTTTGGCTTTCTTTCTTGTAGAAGAAAAGGTTTGGGTGTTAACTATTTTCCTTCTTTTGAACAGAGACGTTGGTTGGCCCAAGAGCTGCAGGTAAACCAGGAGAGAAAGAGGCCCCTGCTCTTCTGCCTGAGAATTCTGATCAAGTATCCAGGCCCCACAGCCTGGACACGCTGGGGAACCTCGCTCTGTTCCTGGAGAATAAAGACACCCTCCCTGGAAGCTTCTTGTCCACCTTGCTTTAGATTCCACGCTGGTTTTCTGGGTCAGGGATGGCAGCTGCTGGGAGAGCAGGGTAAGGCAGGGCACAGGGAAAGGGCAGGGGCAGGAAAGAAGCAGAGGCAGGGAGAGAGAAATGGGGCTTGTGAGAGGCAAGAGCCAGATGGAGGGTAGAGGGGTGCCTTTGAAGGCTGTTGGCAGCGAGAGCAGCTGGGAGAAACCTAGAGATGCACCTACCTACTGGCAAACAGTACACCCCTGCCTTCCTGCCTGGCTTTTGGGGAGACCCGTTAGGGCACCAGCCCCTGCCTGGAACGGAAGGGCCAAGGAAAGTGGATGGGTTAGTGCGCCCCACTCTCCCGAAAATGGAAAGGTGGGGCGGTTCTCAGGCTTTGTCACGTTTAAGGCTTTCCCTGGGGAGCCCTGTCTAAGTTGGGGAAAATGGAAGCGGTGGCAGTGTGCGGGGGTGGTTTCCACAGGAGAGGCGTGCAAACTGAGTCTCTCGGGACGCGACAGGACCCCAGGCTGGATCAGGACAGGAAAGCCGGTGGACTGGGCAGGCCTGAGCCCCAAGTTCGGGGCAGCACCTCCTCCTTGTATGAAGAGGGAAGGGCAGGGGGCATGCCCATCCTCACCCAGGGCACAAGCCGAGCCTTCTGCCTCCCAGCCCCGGGCCAGGGAGCCTTCCTGGACAGGCTGCGCTGGGACCCGTCTTGCCCCCTACACGCACGATCAACTGATCTGGCTACCCCAGGTTTGGGCTCCTGCGCCCAGTGGGGATGAGCAGAGACCCGCAGGTGGCGGCGCGTCACAAAGGCGCCCCACCCCTAGGCATTTAGCCTCCGTCGGGGCAGGGGGGTACCCCGGGAGGTCGCGGAGTTGGCGACGGAGCAGAGGCGGCGCCGGCGGAGCAGGCAGGCGCGCTCGCGGTCCCTGCAGCCCAACTGGGCGCAGCCCGAGGCGGGCGCAGTGAGTGGGTAACAGGCGGGCGCGGGCAGCCGGGGCTACGGGCGTGGGCGGGAGCGGGCCAACGCAGGCCAGGGGTGGCCGGGGGACGCCCCAAGGCCTGCGTGGGGAGGCATGGGCTGCCCTCCTCACCAGCCTTCCCCTTGGAAGCTTCCGGCCACCTCCCCTCCCCTGGGTGACTGGACACCTTAAGTTTCCTTCCAGAGTCGGCAGCTGTGTGATATAGTGGACCAAGAGTAGGTTCGAGAGTCCTTAGGCTGGGTTCCAATCCCACCTTACCCCTCCATCTCACCCGTAGACTTTCCAACACCACGGTTTCCCAATTTGTAAAATAGGTATGTTCATACCTTCCATACAGGGATGTCACAGAAGTAGCTTGGCACCAACTTACTGATGGCAGCAAACACTTGTATATCATTTACTGTGTGCCAGGCACTGTTTTGGCACTTTCCATGTGTCAGCTCATTTAATCCTCCCAACACTAGGAGAAAGGTACTATTATTACCCCTATTTACAGATGTGGAGACTAAGGCACAAAGAAATCGGTTAACTTGCCTAAGGTCACAGATAGCAATTGACAGAACCTAGATCTAACCCACTATGCTACACTGCCTCCCACTGGGGAGGAGGTCCTGGGGTGGGGGTGGGGGGGTCCCAGTAATTACCTCCCACTTTTGGGCTGCTTGCAACAACTTCCCCAGCCCAACAAAGATACTCTTCCAACCTCACCCCATGGCTTAAAGTGTCTGACAAGTCTTCCCACCAGTGACTTTGTTGGGGCAAAGGCTTTTGACTTGGTTTAGCTTTTCCTGAACTCCTCTTCAGTGCCTTGGGCCATGCAAAGTGCTGCGGAGGCCCCTAGCCGCACAGAGTTTATATGTGATTGAAGACACAACCGTATTTCTGCATTTGTTAAATGTTGAAGTACCTACTCAAAAGAAGAACGAGGCTGTCCCTAGTTTCAAGGAGTGTGTGGGTCCCTTGGGAGGGAAAGGCTTAGACACAGATTATACTACGGGATGGACACTGGCGAGAGGGGAAGGGGAACGGGCCGGCTGAACATGGAGGCAGCGGCTCTGGGAACCGCTGAAGCCCTGTGTCCTGGGTGGGGGCGGGCTGCTGCGAAATCCCACGTGGAAGTCTGTCTGGATCTGGAGATGGGAGGGCCAGCTCGGGGCAGGAGACAAGTCGTTCCATAGGTGATGAGGGGGCAGTGAGGACAAAGACACAGGAGAAGATCCCAAGGAAATTCCCCCACAGGAGCTCGCCTGAGGATGCTCAGGCCGCTGTGGTGTTGGTGGGAGCTGGAGCAGGCTGGGGGTCCGTCCCAGGGAGAGAGGACAGGAGAAAGGCGGGGGACCCCCCGTGGGTTCTGTTCAGATGATAGATACAGTGGGTGAGGTGTACGAGGAGCAACGTGAATGACGCTTACAAACACCAGTTACCCATTTGGCAAGCACACACACCAACAAGAAGTGCATCAGACAGTGGAATAGTTGCCTATGGTGGGGGGAGGCAATGGAGTGGGACATAGAGTTAAAAGGGAATAAATAAAACCAAAGAGAGGTCTTTCCCTGAACTGAAAAATATGATTAACCTGTCCCTCTGCACCCGAGGCCTAAGAAGTGAAGGTGGGAAAAAAGTAGAGGAAAAAGAGTCAGAAGGCCCAGGTTCTAGCCTGGGCCCTGTTACTAACTTGCTGTGTGACCATAGGCAAGTCCCTTTACCTCTCTGGGCCTGTTTCCATCTGTAAAGAAATCAACTCTCAGATGTCCTCCAGTTCTGAGTTTTTATGAGCCATAATAAATAATCGTGGGCCACTTGGTAAAGTAGCCAATAAAAGCTTTATGGAGTGGTAGGGTTTGAACATTAAAG
Source organism: Tapirus indicus (assembly GCA_031878705.1). Taxonomy (NCBI): domain Eukaryota; kingdom Metazoa; phylum Chordata; class Mammalia; order Perissodactyla; family Tapiridae; genus Tapirus; species Tapirus indicus. The sequence continues at coordinate 13,330,155 of CM062932.1, forward strand.
AATGGGCAGTTTGGGAGAGGTAAAGAAAAGGAGGAGAGTTTTCAGGCAGGGGAGACATTGAAAACAAAGTCATGAAGATTTCAGAAGATGGCTGTGGAAGAGCTGACAAGGGCTCAGTGTACCCGGTGGGGCCTTCGCCCAGCTCTCCCCTGGGACTGCCTAGCCCGGCTGGGGTACCACCTACAATCCAACAGCCAGGTCAGAGATCTTCCAGTCCTCCCAGTTCTGTGTTCACCATTCACCAAATCCTGTCCTCCAAAGGACTCACCACCCACCCCATTCCCACTGTAATGCCGCCCTAGTCCCGGGCTCCAGCCTGGACTCTGCTCTGGACCATCCTCCCTCCCCTCCCCTGGAGTGTCCTTTCTATACCTCAAGACTGATCACATCACTTCCGAACATGTGACCCTCTGACCTCCCCTGGCTCCCCATGACCTTGGCTGAGGTCCCCCACCCTTATTCTGCTGCTCTACATTTTGGATGTAAACACAGCCAACGTCAGTGTAAACACAGCCAACGTCAGTGTAGCTCAGCACAGGCAGTGATTCTCATCCAGGGAAGGGGGCCAGCCATGTCAGAATTCCAGAGTCTTGGGGAGAGGGGACAGTGGGACTCCCTGACCTCTAGGACACAGCCCGTATCACATCACTCAGGGCCCCTTGACCCAGCACCTCCACTGCTCCAGCTCCAGTTCCATCACTCCCCGCCCCCTACAAGTTAAGCTCCAAGCAATTTTAATTCCCTGAATGTGACCACATCACATGCGTTCACGGTTCTGTGGCTTCGCGCATACTGTTCTCTCCGCCCTGAAATGCGTCAGTTCCTCCACCACCACCACTGGGCCAACCTGGTCTGCTTTGCAAATCCTACTCACCCTGCAAAACCCAGCTCAGACGTCACCTCCTCTGAGCAGCCCTCTGTACTTCTTCCTTATCCAGACAGAATTAATCACCCACTGTTTGTACTACCCTGCACCATGAATGTGCCCGAACATTTTCACTTCACTCACTGTGTCGTAACTGAGTCCTGGTCTGTGTCCCTGAGAGACCCCCGCTGGACTGTGACTCCTTACAGGTGTGGACTGTAGGGTGACTTTATTATTGCACCACCTGGACCAGCACGGTGCCTACTACACACGCGGCCACAGGGCGCGTTCGTTCAGTTGGGTTTAGTTTCTGTTTGGCAGGTAATGGCTCTTCCTTCTTACTCCCCACAGAAAACGAGTGATTGCTTTTCTTTCCCCATTTTTGGAAGCCCTGCCTGCCACACAGCACTGACACCCCGGTTCCTTGATGGATGAAGAAAGCCAGCTGCTCCAGCCGCAAGACCAGAGCTGTTGGGCCACCCTGCCCGATGTGTGCCTGCGGCGTGTTTTCTGGTGGCTAGGAGACAGGGACAGGTCCAGGGCGGCCCTTGTCTGCAGAAAGTGGAACCAGACGATGTATTCGGCCGACCTCTGGCGACACAGGAGCATCACGTTCAGTGGGAGACCTTCCAGGGTACACGCGTCCGAGTTCGAGTCAGCGCTCTGGTATGTTAAGAAATTTGGTCGTTACCTGGAGCACCTGGAGATCAAATTCCTGAATCCTTACAACGCTGTCTTGACCAAGAAGTTCCAGATCACCATGCGAGGCCTTCTCTCCTGTCTGGGCAAGAGTAACAACCGTCTGAAATCTCTCTCCATTCAGCACCTGGAACTGGACCGCCTCGTCTGGAGGAACAGCATCAGGAGCTCCTTCATCAAAAGCTTGAGCTTCTTCTTAAAGAAAATGGGCAAACACCTCGACTATCTCAACCTGAAAGGGGCCAGGCTGACCGTGGAGCAAGGCTGCCATGTTCTCAACTCCCTGAGCTACTTAAGGAACGAGAGTGCGGCGTCAGAGCTGAACATCGAGGACTACTTCAGCCATCACCTCGCCGTCTACAGCAGCCCCCAGTTCAACAAGGCCATGGCCAGGTTCCACAGCCTGGTGTCCCTGACCCTCAACTACAACTGCATCTCCGACGAGCTGCTCGAGAACTTGTGTGAGAACAATGCCAGCACCCTCTGGACCATAAACATCAAATGCCACATTCATGACCCTCATGGGCAGGTCATCTGGGGCATGTCCTGGGCCAACCTGGCCAGGCACGCCACCAACCTGAAGGTGAACTTCTTCTTCGAGCGGGTCATGAAGCACGAGCACTTGGCCCGGATCCTCTTGCAGGAGATCCCCCTCAGGAGCCTCAGTCTGAGAAGCTGTTATTTCAGTGACCCAGACTGGTCGATGAGGCCCACCCTGGTGGACCTGCTGCCCACCTTCCGGCACACTCTGCAGGTAGGTGTGACCTGAGGGCCGGGAGGATTTTGAGGAGGGGCTGCCACTCGGGTTACTGGCTTCCCCAGAGGGAAGGCCGGCTGCACGCTCTCCGCTGGGCTTGCACACACCCACTCAGTCTCAAATTAAGGTTCAGGGAAATGTCACCAAACGAAGCCTCCCTAAGACCACAGCAGGCGACAGGAGCTGCTGCTCACTTCCTCCACGTGGAACACAAGAAGGCTGTCAATCAAGGAAATCCCCAGCTCAGAGCTGTGAGACCTGAGCAGGAAGGGGCCTCTACAGGTGAGTACCAGGTCGGCAGCCTCTCCCAACCTTTCCACCCAGTCACAGCAGCATGCAGCAAACAGTGTGACTCCAAACCAAACAAGCCAGATTTGACCCAAGTCACTGAAGAGCTCAGACGCGTGGACTGTTCTCTAACCTGGCAGCCCCCCATCTATAAAGTCGGGACCATTCTTTCCCTCCTAAGGACCTCACAGGAGCTTGTGACGATCGGTGTTCACAGGTATAAACACCACTACCAACAATGAGGGACTTCGAAGTGTTCATAGTTCTTGTGATACTCACGTGGCCCTGAACTGGGCAGGCATCATCGTTATCCTTCGGGGCTACGGAAGGACTTGAGGTATGGTGGCCTGTCCACAGTCACCCGGCCAGTCCACTGCAGGGCTGGACCGGCACCTGGGTCTCTGGACTCCAAACTCCGAGCTGTGCGATTTTGGATGACAGTACCTTCATTTCCGGATCTCTCCCTCTGTGCGCTGCCTGTCCCGTGTCCCTCAGTAAAGCCCTCAAAGCACCACAGCCATCAGGCCCAAAGCTGAGTCGTGGGAATGTTACAGGATGATCCAGCCAGTCCTGGCCCACGTACGTCTTCCCCTTTGGTGTTTTTCCAGAAATTAACTTTTGAGTTCAACAACAACCATGAGTCGCTCGACGAGGAGCTGCATCTCCTCATCTTATCCTGCAGGAAGTTATTTTACTTCAAAATCTGGGCTTTCCTTGATGTCAGGTTTGTGGAGAGGATCCTGAAGAGTCAGGAAGAAGGGCAGTGTGCCCTGCGCACGCTCAAGGTAAGAGCCCCCACCCCGGGGCTGGTTCCGCGGGGACAGAGCAGGGGCGTCCGGGCACCCAGCCATGGCGCTTCTGCTCTGGGACGAAGGGCAGAGACCAGGCAGGGACGGGGCGCAGCCGTCTCACCTGAGTCTGCCCACTGGAAATTAACAATTTCCCGGAAGGCATCTGGAGCTTTCTGTCTTAGTAGTTGGGTTTGGGCTTTTCCCGATTCTGCCAACAATTGTACGTGTCCATCATTCGGATTGTTTTCAGCGCCTGAGTGATGCAGTCACGGGCTGCGGGTGTGCGGGTGTGTTTCTCTATTGGCACAGGTGAGAATTTATACAAACAGATATGAGACAAATGAAGAGGACAGGACCCTGCGGGAGATTTACAGGAAGTACAGAAAGCTGATCAATTCAGAGCTTAACTATTTCGTCATCGCTTACCCCATGATGTAATGAGCGTGTCCAGAGGAAGGCCTGGAGCACTTTGAACTTGACCATCTGGTTCTCACAGAACGACACTTGGGGCATCCCCTACCCCCACCCCTTTGTCCTCTCTCTCTCCTTTTCACCAGTTCCACACCAACAGGGACACCCCAGCAAAGGCTGGGACTGCTGGTGACATGAGGGCCCCAGGGGACTTTAAAGTGCTCTCTTTACCAACTATCCAGGGTGATTTCCTTTCTGTCATTTGGTTTTGCGTTTTGACCCCCTCGCTCAGCCACAGAGCTAGAAGCCCAAAGCAGCTCAGAGCAGTGTTTACTAGGGGAGCTGACCCCGGCTGCTGTGCTCCTGAAAAGGGGTAACGAGCCAGGGACCAAATAGAAACGCCTTTCTCCCGACTGACATTATCTGTTCGGAATGCTTTCTGTCCTGGCTGACCTTCACGTCAGAGCTCCCTGACACTGACACTGGCCAGGTCTGATCTCAGATGAATGGAAATTCGCCAGCATGTCCTCCAATGAAGCAGGGAAATGCCCACGTTTAGAAGGAGCCTGCTGAGAGCTGGAAGTAGCCCCCAGGGAAGGAACTCAGCCCCTAATTTATCAGTGTTGTAGACTCCGCTCTCCTGCCTCTGCTCTTCTTGAGTCTCCTTTCCCTTCCCATCCCAGCAGCGTGGTGCCCAGCCTGTGTGAACACTCGGTCCTCAGGTGTGGGGCTGACCCGGGAGCGGCCCTTACATGCATATGTGCAAAGAATTTGTAGTGTCATGGGGAAATGTTCCTAACGCAATGCCCAGGGAAAAAAGCAGGACACAAAACTGTATATTTACTTATGTATACTTATATAAGGGTTTTTTTGAAGGCATAGAAGAGATACACCAAAAATGTGAACAGTTATCTCTGGGTGGTGGAATTATGGGTGGTTTTTATTTTCCTTTTTATGCTTTTCCCTATTTCCCAAATATTCTACCATGACTATATGCTATTTTGTGTGTGTGTGTGTGGGGAAGACCAGCCCTGAGCTAACATCTGTTGCCAATCCTCCCCTTTTTGCTGAGGAAGACTGGCCCTGGGCTAACATTCGTGCCCATCTTCCTCCACTTTATATGGGACGCCACCACCGCATGGCTGACGAGCAGTGCATCGGCGGGCGCCCGGGATCCGAACTCGCAAACCCCGGGCTGCCAAGCGCGGACTAAACCGCTGCGCCACCGGGCGGCCCCCCATATGCTATTTTTATAATTGGGGAAATCTAGTGTGTTTTAAATAGGGAGTAATTATACATTTCTGAGCCCATGCCAAAGACATGTATTGCTTCTGGTCTTTTGAGATTTTCGTGCATATGGGGTTTTTTTTCAATAGATATAAATTAATAAAATCTCAGAATACTTTGGACAAGTGTCTCATTTCAGATGTTATTTGTCTTGCCTTTCGTATGCCGTGTCCATATTTATGCTCAGCTTTATAGGCCTTTGGTGAAGTTCCTATTTATCCAGTGCTTTTCCATTTCACAGCACTTCCACATTCTCTGTCTCGTCTGGGTGTTCCTGCAGTGCTGGTGGGGAGAGATGGTCCCTGTTTCACTAACATACAGAAAGGATGGACACTGGTGAGGGGAATGGGGTCCCCATCTGTGGGGAGCTCCCAGGTCTGATGGGAGAAGATACCTTAAAGTGTCACAGGATGCTGAAACCAGAGGGCCCTTAGGAGCCATCGAGTGCCCAGTGGACCAGAGAGGACGGGGGAGCCTCGGTTGGAATCCAGACTACCTGGGAGACTGACTGTTGTCATGATTTATTCATGTGTGGACCAGTTCTGATTAGTTTCCTTTCATCCCCAAACGCAGATTCTAAGTGTAGAGGACTTTTTTATGAAAATCATGTTAACAGAAACAACATTTTTTATGAACGTGTTTTCCATAAAAGAGCGGATTTGTTTTACGGTTTTGCAAATCCCTCTCCTGTCTGGCTTAATAGTACTCGGCTGGGTTCTCATCTTGCTTCTGCAGAATGTTGCCACATCACACACCACGTAGCTTCCAGAAAACTCCAGAGAAAATGAGAGTGCAAAGGGCACATCACATCTTGGTGTTATTGTTAAAATAGTTTTGACCCGGGGATCCCTTTAAAAAAGGTCTCCAGGACCCTCAAAGATTCCCTCAGCCGCACAGAGAACTTCTGCACAGACATTCGGCTTCTCTGGGGAATCGAAACAGGATGAAAACCAGGACTGTGCTGGTGGGGAAAGGCAGAGCACACGAGGGCTCTTCGACGAACAAGCACACCCTCCTCGCCTCCAGGGAGTCGGTGAGAGTCTTCCTCATCTTTACGTTTTGTAAAAGCCTTGCCAAAATTCATGGACGAAATTTCAGGTAAAATACTTTGAGGTCACAGATCCTGGCTTCAGGGTCTGAAAGCCCAAGATCCAGCTAAGCGTCGGGACACATTAGCCGTGTGACCTCTGACAAGTTGGTTCGTGTTTCACACCCCAGTTTCCTCGTTTGAGGTCCCGTTTGTGAAGGGGCATTACAAACTGTAGAGCTCTGTTGTACAAGGACGGGAGCGCTCTCTGGAAGAGCTGGAGTCTGTGTCCCCTCGCCGTCTCTGCCCCCGATCATCTCGTGCACATCCCTGCTGCTTTGCAGGCCTCAGTTTTCCCATCTGTACAATGAGCAGGTTGGATAAGATCAGTGGCTTTCAAACTGTGCCCCCTGGGGGACACTGCTGGGGGGACCTTCCCAGACACCCTGCTTTGTGTTTCTCCCCTAAGATTGTGTTTGACAAAGGGTGCTGAGGTTAAAACAGTCGAGAGAGAGAGAGAAACAAACACCCTGGTCTGATCGGTCTCCAGGTCCACACTCTGGCTCTGAGACGGGTTATTAGTCAGGATTGTTCCAGTCTAAGTGTCAGGAGACCCCACCGTGGCTGAAATGAATAGGGCTTATTTTCCTTACTAATGGGAAGTCTGGAGTGAATTGGCTGCTCGTTGAGCTTTGGGGCCCCCCAGGGTCAGGACTGGTTATCTCTGTGCCCCTCTTGGCCTTTCGCCCCGGTTTCCAGAAGCTGCCACAGCTCCCAACACCTCAGCCATTCCAAGGCAGGAAGAAGGGGAGGGAGGGAGGGCACCAGTGGTGGAAGTCCTTTCCAGAAGCCCCCAGGTGACTTCTGCTTTTGCCTCTGTGGCCAGAACTGAGTCACGGAGCCACCCCCATGTACACGGGAGGCCAGGAACAGTTAGCTCCTGGAGCCTCTATAAGGGAGGTAGGCAAGGGAGACTCTGTAGGTTGGGCACGGCTGTTGGGTTAGGTAGCCGACAGTGGGACACTGTCTCCTCTGCTGCAGGGCATTGTGGGGGGCTGGCCGTCCAGGGGCACAGAGTCCAGGGGCCTGAGCCCTTTACTGACAAGATGTAGCCCCAAAGCCACAGTCAGGTACCACAAGTGCACTCAGATGCAGGTGATTAGGAAACCCAGAAGCCAAATCAGCTCATGTTGTTGATTCCATCATTTCCCTAACTCTTCTCTTCTACATTTGGAAACTTGAGTCCTCGATTGTGGCTCCTCAACGTGAAAGACCATTTTTGGCATTTACCTGAGACCTGAGGTTACCAAACCCCTTCCAAACTTAGAGGCAAAGAGTGGAGTTGAGGTCATCACAGGAAACAGACTTCCCAAGATCAAGATATTGACATCTCAGGTCTGATTGGAAAACTTAAGCTCAGTCTCTAAATCTGGCATTGAGTCGCTGTAAACAGGTTATTAACTCTGTGCCTGGTTTATCCACCTAAAAATCTCTCCTTGCTACTCAGTGGTGGGACATAATGGTTTTAGGAGTGTATATACTAGAGTAAGCCTGCTTGGGCCTGAATCCCATCTATACGACCTCTTTAAGCCTCAGTTTCCCCACCTGTAAAATGGGGATAATAACAGTTTGTATAAATAACTCATTATAAGCACTCAACACGTTAATGGTCGTCACAACCGTTGGGATTACCGGTGGGACACCTGTCTTCCAAGGCTATAATAATTCCTCCTTGGTTTTGATTTGAGATTGTAACATCCTTCACAGGGACTCATCCCCAATTCCTCTGGAAACAGATTCGGCTCTTTGAGACCCCTTGCCTTTGTGAATGCCGTGGCACTCCCTGGAATGCTCCCCTTCCTACCTGGCAGACGTCCATTTCTCCATCAAGATCCTACTCAGGGGTAACTCCCACTCCCAGCCCCCTCGGTGAGCCCACTTGTCCAGTCAAGCAGCATGGCTGATGAGTGACGACCCTCTTGGGTGGCAGCCAAGAGAAACCACTGGGAGTCAGTGAGCAGAAAGGGGAATGTGGTGTCTCACAGGACCCGCGGAACCCAAGGGGAGAGGAAGTGAGAGCTGCGGGGAATGCAGGCGGCTCTTTCTTCTCTCTTTCTCCAGATGCATCCGTTTCCACTTGTTCTCTTGCTGCTAACTGGCCTTGGGTTTCCTGTCCACATGCCAGACAGCAGCTGTCACCCACTCTCCAAAGCCTGCATCTCCCGAACTCAAGAGAGCAGCCGGGTGGAACCGGAATCTCCTCGTCCCAAGTCCAGATTCCTCCAGAGAGGGGCTCATTGGCCCACCTGCCGTTAGCTGCTCACTCTTGACCCAGTCAACCGGGGCGGAGGGTGAGGAGCAGTGCAGCGAGTGGTGCAAATATGGTGGTCCCCGTGCAATCACGTGGAGGGAAGGGACAGTCCCTGAAAGGGGAATCTGTGCACAGTGGAGCACAGGAATTTAAATATAGGCAAGAAGTCACCCTGTGACCTACTTGGAGCCCCACTTCACATTCAGAAGCAATGCCCCCAACATTCTCTGGTCCCAGCAAAGCCATTCACTCTTTCCTTCAGCGTATGTTAGTTGAGGTTCCTAAGGGAGCAAGTAACAGAAACTTCTGGATACTTAAGCCAAGAAAGAGACTATATTGGGGCATCTCACCGAAAGAGTTCATTGTTGAACTCTTTGCATGAGAGGACCCAGGGTAGCCGTAGGGACCACAGCCACCGGAGTTAGTGACCCTCCTCTCCAGAGCTCTCTGCTCACTTCCAGTCTCTGTGTGTTTCAAAATCCCAATTCCCAGGAGGCTGCCTTAGGACGGCCCAGCTGGGTCAATAAGCAGTGGCCAGGAAGGGCAGGTCCTATTATATGGACATGGTTGTGGAGCCCTCCCTGTATATATTGGGGTGTGGTTCTCAAAGAAGAAATTATTGGGGGCTAGGAAGTTAGCGCAAGCCACAGTGAGAAGAACCCTGAGTTTGGGGCCAGGAGTCCAGCCTTGCCTGAACCTCTAGGGGGACCTTGGGCCAGTAGCTTGCTTTCCCCAATTCCTCTCTGAACCTCTGTTTCCTCATCTATAAAATGGGAGAGTTGCACTGAGTGAACGTAGGGGTCCCAAGCAGCTCTCGCAGTAATGACAGTCTGTCATTCATACATTCTCTTTCTCTAGCACCCACCACCCCAGTATCTAAACCTTGGGGATTTTCCCAGAAGCTTTTGAGGTTTTCAGAAGTGAGAAATGTAAGCAGATTCTCAGACAGAGTGGTCTGCAACTGTCACAGACTTAGCCCTCAGAGACTCAGCACCTTCCACCACGTGTCGCTCACAGGTCATATTTATCCACAAAGAGTCCTCAAGGACTCCAAAATATCGAGGATTTTTCCACGATATCAGGATATTGGGAGGGAACAGGGTATGTACCAGCTCGAGAAACAGGCAGCCTTTGATTTGGCTTGTTACTGACTTGTTAATGTCTCTTTCAACATAAAGCCATCCTTTCCTTAATTTTAATTGTCAATGAATTTGAGACATGCTAACTCCCCCCATTAAAGCGTCTTTGTACCTAATTGAGATCTTCCTTTTAAGTGCCATTTATGATCTCAGGAATGCAATGGGAAATATTTTATAAAGAAATTGTCTTCTTCAAGGATTTCAGGAAAATACCAGGGCCACTATTCTTCAACAAGGCTCAGACCAAGGGATCTGGCTCTCTGTGATGACTCCGTTTTGTAATTTACATGTAAAGGCAAACACAACAGTAGGCATTAATGAGACTTCATTATGTGGAACACAGCTAGGTCTGGCAGTCTGCTACTTCCCTCTTTGGGCTTCAGTTTTCCCAACCATACAATGACTGACTTGAATTAGATACTTTGCAAAGTCTGCATTCACAGCTTTAAGGTTTATGACTTCCAAGACACACATTTTTCAAGGCCATAAGCCACATTGAAAGAAATCAGCTCGGCACCTTAGACTGTTGATTGTAGCCTCCCATGTAATAAATGGGGAAGTGTTGCACTATTTCTGCTCTGACCTCAGCTTTTCTTGGCCCTTGGGGGCAGAGTATGTACCAGCAGAGAGCAGAGGTTCGTATTTTTCTTTTCAAAGCACGGCTTAAGATAAGCATCTTTAAAAATAAGCATCCACTCTTCTTGATTTCTTCCTCCAATACTCTATTGAAATTGCTTTTGGCAAACTGTCACTGGTGATTGCCTACCTACCAAATCTAGAGGATGCTTTGCCTTTCTTAGCTGCCGCTCTGGAGCATTGAACCTACTGACCACCAGTACCTGGAAACGTTCTTCTACTTGGGCATCCGTGACCCCACATTTTCCTGGCTTCCTCCAGTCCCTTGGATCTCCTTCTTAGTCTGCCCGTGGGATTCTTCTTCACCCAACCTGGAAGTGTTGGTGTTTCCCGGGGCCCAAGCCCAGACACTTCTCCATGCACCTCAAACTCCCAAGTGCCTCATGACATCTACCACCGCCTCTCGGGCGCCTGCCAGCTCTCTGGCTACAGCCAGACCTTTCTCCCACCACGGGCTCCTCACCTCAACCAGTGAGCTGCTCCTTCACCCGCCCACCCCACCCTCATTGTAGAAGCCCTTCTCCTCCCACATTCCCTCTCACCAGAAGTACCACCATTCACCCTGTTACTCCAGCCAGAAACCAGGGAGCCATCCTTGAGTCCTCTCCCTCCCTCGCCCCGTATATCTCAGCGGTCACCAAGCCCCATAATTCCTAGACGTAGCTGAACTCTGTCCCTTCTCCGCTATTCCTATGTTCACATCTTAACTCAGCCTTTCATGTGTCCAGCTGGATTACTCCTATATGGCCTTCAGGCCTCCGGTTCCAATCTCCGCCCACCCCCATCTGCACTTGCCCACAAGCACCCTGCTCTGCCAAGCTTCTGTTTCTTTGCACTGGCCTTTCCACCTTCTGGGAGTAGTCCTTCCCATTCTCCTCCTCCAGGATGCTGATCCCGACTCACGTTCCACAGTAGGTGCTCACTGGTTGGTAACAGTTTTCTCTACTATTATCATCATCGTCCTTCGCATCTCAGCTTACGTGTCATCCCCTCCAGGAAGCTTCCCTGATTCCCTCTGGCTGTTCTCACGGCCACAGCTGTTCTTGCCTCCAGCACAGCATCATCCTAGCTTCCCTGTCTCCCTAAGCCTGCCACGTGATAGGTGCTCAATAAATGTGGGATGAGTTATTTTGAAATTTGTACTTTTTTAAAGCTCTAGTGTTACTTTTCAGTATTTTCTCTGAGTTCACAGATGCTCTTTTTTCAGAATATCAGAAACTAACTCCCCCCTTAAAAAAAAAAATGAGCTACATTTATTGAGCACCTACCAAATCATGGCCTATCCTAGGTACTTTACACACAAAGTCTCATTTTTATCTTCACAGCAACTGGCAAGAAGGATGTGACCCTAACTGACCACTGAGCCTCTCAGAGCCACATTCTCAAGGAAGGGTGTCTCCCAAAATCTTCCCACCCCGCTCGCCACCTTGGGGACAGGGCTCAGAATCCTGTTAAGTGAGTGCAAACTCTGAGGTCTGCCCTCTAGGCTGAGGAAGGCTGCTTGGACCCTTCCAAGCCAGAACAGAAGAACCCCCAGAGACTTCTCCAGGGCAGAGAGGAGGGGGCCCCCAGCTTGTTGGGCATGGGGAGGGCTGTACATTTGCTGAGCACCTTAGAGGTGATGCTCAGGATCTGGGGGGCGGGTCATGGCAGAGATCAGCATTAGGCTGATGCTTTCAGCCTCAAAGAGTTCTCCATCCAAGGCTGACAGCAAAGAATCTCTGGACCAAGGAACACTTGGACTGTAAACCTCCTGGGAGTCAGGCCCACATCCTACCCTCTGTGCCTTTGTGCCCCAAGACACTACACAGGAAACGTCAAAGATGGGAAGGTCTCTGGGCCATTTAAGCCAATCCTCTCACTTTACAGGTGGCTCTGGGAGAGGGAGGGACTTTCCAGGCAGTGTTGGAACTAGAATCCAGGTCTCCTGATGCCAGCCACGGGTGCTCTGCCCTACATCACTGGGAGTCCAATAGGCATTAGGGAAGCAAATGTGAGCGCAGAGCAGGGAAGCCGCTCCATACGTGGAAGGGTGCTGAGACGGTGAAGCCCCACTTGGAAGGTGCTCCCTCAGTGTCAGCGGAACGAATGAATGAATGAGTGAGCAGTTTCCCACAGCAAAGGTCTTCCTTTGACTGTCACCCAGATGTATTCTTGAGCTGCTGTGACTCAGCAGAAGGCAGCCAGCTATAAGCAGTTCTCTCTTTGGAAAGGAAACAGTAAGTATATGGAAACGGTCTCAGTGAAAACTTTTAAAGAGGAATGTAACCAGTAAAATAATTATAAAGATGATATAGCAACATGGAAAACTACTTGCAATGTACAATTAAGGAAGAAAACAATTATACGAAGTTGAACCTGTGCCGTGAGTACAACTGGCGGAAATTAGGAAGGTACAGGGGTGGTAAAAATGGCTCGTGTTTATTGAACACTCACTTCCCCACAGGCCAGGCTCCGCATGACGCCTTTCCCTAAGATCATCTCACTCAATCCCACAGTGACCCCATGAGGTGGGTATTGCTGGAGAACTTGAACTCAGGATGTCTCACTCCAGAACCTACCCTCGTAGCCACTGACTTGAATCTGCAGCAAGAACAGAAGTGATTTTTTCTTCTTTTCTTTTATTGTTACTTAAGTATTAAAAAAATACTCCAAATGATTGCTAACTGATCTGGAAACCAACACCAAACTCATACTTTCCCTTTACATTCAGGAAAGAGAGCAAAACCCGGAAATCCTTTCCACCCGGCAATGCTAAAGGATGTGGTCTCCAGGCCCCTGGAAAAGCTGACCTCTGGAGCCCAGGAGTGTTGCCCCCTCTTTCCCAGGCTGCAATCCTGACACTACAGTCACTGGGCTCTGAAAACGTGCCGAGGGCCCTCCAGAAGCCACCCCTGACCTGCCCCGTCGGTACTGACACCTCCAGCCTTCCAGAGTGTCACTGAGAGCTCCTCCTGCCAGAGCCACCCACCCCACAGCTGACACACATGTCCACTGGTGCTCTTCCGAGCCCCCTCCAACCTGTGAACAGAGACATCCCCCTTCATATCCCGTGACCCAGACAACAGCAAGCTGGCCCACCTGCTCTCAACCCCTCCCACTAGATTGCCTTTCTAAGAGCTGGAGGGGTCTTTGGCCCTGTCCTGTCCTCTTCATTTCACCCAGGACAAAGAGGCCCAGGGGGACGCCTGCGGGTGTCGGGGAAGGCTTAAGGGGACTCCTGACCCAGGGCCGCACCTTTCTCCTCTAAATTCCGTATGACTTGAATATGCTCCCCGTGGACCAGCAGGGCATCTAAGTCAGCAGTCACCACATTGTTTTCTAGGGAAAAGGAATCTTGAGAGCCAAGAGAAATGTTTGCATCCCCTCTCATGAGTAGGATGGGCATGGTCTGAATAGGGGATCCAGCCTAACTACTGAATTGAGATAAATCTGAACTAAAATGTCTTAGACCCCTCCCCCAGGCCTCCAGTCCTGTGATGGTATAAGAATGACCTGTGCTAATACATGGAATTTAACTGCTAAGCAATCACTGCCCCTGCAGCGGCAGACTAGAGGCTTGCACCCAAATCTCAGCTCCCGAGCAGGCCTGGAATCCCGACCGAGAGCTGGTGGCAGGCTGAGCGGAAGTGCTGCCCACCTGAAATGAGAGTTCTGTACCGCTGTTTCGTGACACGGTTTAATGAGAATCTGAACTCTCCATACTTTCAGCAGACAGCGTCCGGACGGAGGCCCCCCGCCCACTCCCCGTGGTCATCCCCATCCCGCAGGGGGATGGACTTCCTCAGGTGCATACACAGCACTTCATCGATGTAGATGGTATTCTCTTTGACCTGGATCTCCTCCTGCAGGGCGAGCTGTCTGCGATTCAGCCCTTTCAGCTCTTCCTGAGCTTGGGCTAACGTTTCCTTTAATCTAGGAGAAGGGGAAGAACATAAGGAAATAACTTATTACTCTGCATCGCTTTTTCACAGGAAAAAATGTATTCAGGGATTCAGTGCAGAAGCTAAATCGATATGTCCTCTCTTTCTCCCCTCCTTAAGACAGAGATTTCAAATCGGTGGCCATGGGCCAGATTCACAAGGCAGACAAACCCATGAAGTGCCAACATTTAAAACTGTAGATTTTACCTAAACATCTGGATTCGGACTTTAGAAAAATTTAAACATTGGGACCCATTTCCTGCATGGCAGTAATTGACTGGAGTTAGTAGAGACTGCCCCCCAGGAAGGAACTCCTCCAACATCATAGATGCAAACGTACCCATGCCCAGCAGGCTCACCCACGATGGCACTGCCTAGTCCTGCTCACAATCCAGACTTAAGCGGAGCCCCAGTGGCCCTCTGCCCCCAGCTGCTGGCCTACCTTGCAACGTTGTGGGTGATCTCCTGAACCTCCTTCACCAGCCGATACTGTGCACCGTCGCGACACAGCTCCACGTTAGGCCGACGTGTCCTGGTCTCCAGGCGTGTATGAGCCACCTTGGCAGGCCCTTCCTGGTCAAGGATGGCTTTTTCAAGAACTGTAACATTTTTCTCCTGGGAAGCAATCTCCTCCATGACCTTACAAAAAGGATTACGGTAGGTGAGGCCAGGGTGTGCTCCTCAAAACTCAACAGCAGACGCTCTGAGGAGGTCTGTTGTGATCATGTAAGTTAGGAAGAGGGGACCTCAGACTTCTACCCCAGCAGGGCCCCGGGATGAGTCTGTTGTCTCTTCCCTATAGCGGTGGTTGCTGGTGGGCAAAGTAACTCACCCAACCTTAGAGCCTCACAGATGGAATGCAAGTGACTGGCCATTGTTGCCTCATCTGCTTCTCAGATCACGTGAATTCCCTGAGAATGCCCCCAGCAAAGGCTGGAGGCTGCCCATTTACCCTGGTACTGAGTACCTTTGTACCGTGAGCAGAATACTCATATTTCCTATATGTATTTCCTTGTCAGTCACCCCACTGCCACCAGCGCTGCCCCCTAAAAGCCTGAAGAAAGAGTGTGAGTAGTTTAATCTGAGTTTTGTTGGTTTCTTTGATGGTGGCTTTGTGCACAGAAAAGATTATTTGGAAATTGGTTGGGTTTCTAGATTAATACTTAACCAGTTTAAATTTTTATTTCTTCTTGAAGCTTTTTTTTTTTTAAAACTTTGCATCATGGAAATTTCCAAACCTGCACAAAAGTGGATAGTACAGTGAACCTCATTTCCCATCATCAGTTTAGGCAATGATCAATACATGACCAATCTTGCTTCATCTATAACCTCCTCTCCCCACTCCTGCCATCAGCTTAATTATTTTAAGGCAAATCCAAGATACTATATCTTTTCAGTCTTAGATACTTGAGCATGATTTCTAAGACATAAGGACTCTTTTTTCTCTTTTAACATAACTACAATACCTTTATCACACACACACACACACACACACAGAATGATCCTTTAATATTATCTAATATCTAGTGTTCAAACTTCCCTGATTGTCCCATATTTTTTTGTAAGAGTTGGTTTATTCAAAATTAGAATCCACATGAGGTCCACACAATTGCATTTGCTTTTCTTAAGCCTTTTCTTAACATTTCCTAATCTTCTCTCAAGTTCAATTCACAGATACTATACTATGTTTAAATTTAGCAAATATTAACAATTAATTTTAAACCGATTTTGATTAATAGCTGCTACCACTTCAAACTTATTAAAATCCTTTGAACATGTATTTAAAGCTGCATTTATAAATCTGATATATAACATACATATAGCATTTATTAATTTGATATATAACATACATATAGCATTTATAAATTTGATATACAACTTTTTAAAAATACTTGAATTGTCTTCACAAACAAGACCTTCTGGAGTTCTTAAAAGATCTCGTCAATCTAGTAAACTAGTAAAAATGACGAACCTTAAGTTCTCTGACACATTTTAATACTGTGTTCATATTTAAAATTTCAACTTAAAATCGTAAGGCTAAATTAACTATTTAATTACATATTTTAAGTTATAATTTTTAAAAACAGGCCAAATTCTCTTAAATTTTACTCATTCTTCAAATATCCCAAATGCACAGAGTCTTTAAAATAAAACTACTAACCCTATGGATTAGATTAGGGAACAGCAAACTATGGCCTGTGGGCCAAATGCAGCCTGCCACCAGTTTTGTACGGACTGTGAAATAAGAATTTTTTTTTAATTAATAGACTTCATTTATTTATTTGCTTGAGGAAGATTAGCCCTGAGCTAACAGCTGCGCCAGTCTCCCTCTACTTTATATGTGGGTTGCTGCCACAGCATGGCTGACAAGTGGTACAGGGCCACGGCCAGGATCTGAACCAGGCCGCCAAAGCAGAGCACACCGAACTTAACCACTACGCCACAGGGCTGGCCCCAACAGACTTTATTTTTTAGAGCAGTTTTAGATTTACAGCAAAACTGAGTGGGAAGTACAGAGTTCCCATATACCCTTTCTCCCTCACACAGTTTCCTCTATTATTAACATCTTGCATTAATACAAGATGCAAGGTACATTTGTTACAATTAATGAACCACTATTGATACATTATTTATTAACTAAAGTCTATAGTTCACATTAGGATTCACTCCATGTGTTGTACATTCTACAGGTTTTGACAAATGTATAATTACATGTAACCACCATTACAGTATCATACAGAATAGGTTTCACTGCCCCAAAAAACTCCTGTGCTCCTCCATTTCATCCCTCCTTCCCTTCCCGCCCCACATCTAAAGCACTGACAGCCACTGAGCTTTTTACTGTCTCCATAGTTTTGCCTTTTCCAGAATGTCATAAAGTTGGAATCATGTAGTATGATTCATATGGTATGAATTTCAGACTGGCTTCCTTCATTTAGTGATATGCATATAAGTTTCCTCCGTGTCTTTTTGTGGTTTGATAGCTCATTTCTTTTTATCACTGAATAATATTCCATCGTATGGATGTAACACAGTTTGGTTATACATTCTCTTATTGAAGAACATCCTGGTTGCATCCAAGTTTGGGCAATTATGAGTAAAGCTGCTATAAACATTCATATGCAGGTTTTTGTATAGACACAAGTTTTCAACACATTTGGGTAAATACCAAGGAGTGAGATTGCTGAATCATATGCGTATGTCTAGTTTTGTAAGAAGCTGCCAATCTCTCTTCCAAAGTGGCTGCACCATTTTGCATTCCCACCAGCAAAAACAAGAGTTCCTGTCACTCCACATCCTCGCCAGCACTTGGCGTTACCATGTTTTGCATTTTCTGTAGGTGTGTAGTAGTATCTCATTGTTTTGCTATGCAATGCCTAATGACATATGATGTGGAGCGTCTTTTCATACGCCTAATTACCATTTGTCTGTCTTCTTTGGTGAGGTGCCTGTTCAGATCTTTTGCCTATTTTTCAATTGGGCTGTTTGTTTTCTCATTATTGAGTTTTAAGAGTTCTTTGTATATTTTGGATAACAGTCCTTTATCAGATATGTGTCTTGCAAATATTTTCCCCCAGTCTGTGGCTTGTCTTTTCATTCTCTTAAAAGAAAAGTTTTTACCATTTTAAATGGTTGAAAAAAATCAAAAGAATAATATATTGTGTCATATGGATATTACATAAAATTCAAATTTTAGTGTCCATAAGTAAAGTTTTATTGGAACACAGTCATGCTCATTCATTTCTATATGGCTGCTTTCGAACTACAATGTTGCAACAGACTGTAGGCTACACTCTCACTGCTCTGCACTGCTGTCCACAGCACTACAAATCCCCATGACACGGTTACAACTCGACGGCTTTCCGAGTGCTACGTGTATCACCATACGGTGACATCTTATTTCATTTTTTATTACCGGGGCATATCAATCATGTTAAAACAAGAAAAGTGGGCTTCGTGTGTTGCACTTTTAAGGCATAGTGAAGTATCGGTTTTGTTATCAATTAGATAGCAGAGCATTGTGTTTGCCATGCAGCGACACCAGAGCTGTGCTGAAAAAATACAACATATGTCGACATTTCCAGACTAAGCATTCATCACAGTATTCCCAACTCACAGGACAGCAATGATCAGAAAGATTAGGAATTTCAAACGGAATATCTCATCACTGCAGAATTTCTTCACAAAAATGAAAATGGGGCTGCAATCAAAGGAAGGTTCCAAGAGGCTCATTTGTCAGCCAAGCAAGGAAAGCCATTTACTGATGGCGAGTTAATTAAATCATGTTCGATTGCAGCCACTGAGGAGGGTGTCCAGAGAATACAAATTTGTTTAGGCCTATCAGTCTTTCTGCAAGAATAGTTGCTCCAAGAGTTAAGGACACTGGGAACTACATCAATAGACAATTAAAAAACAAGGCGCAAGATTTTGGATGGTTTTCCTTTGCTCTTCCTGAGTTGGCAGGTGTTCTGATACTGCTCAGTGTTGTGTATCCAAGAAGTCAGTGCTGAGTTTGAAGTGACTAAAGAATTAGCCTCTATGAATGGTCACGTGAAATAACTACGGATGAGGGTATTTTCAAAAAGTCGAGACAACACTAATTCAATTCAGCCTGAAGTAGCGTCTGCTAAGAAGTGTGACAGTTGATGATGGCACAAATACGTGTCAAGCAGAAAAAGGCCCAGCTGAACATATTTACAGAGCTTGTGGCAATGGAAACTATTTAAAGCCTATGGTTATTCATTTTATTATTCGTCAGAAAGGACGCTGCAGACAGTATTTGGATCTATCACATGTTATTGAACCAGTGGCATCAAGACGATCTTCCTTAGCTCTCACGGACTTGACCATCATTGGTTCTGTGAGTTTTGTCAGAAGCAGAAGCTGAATATCCTGACTTGCCCCAATACTCAGCAATTCAATGGTTTAGCAGTGGCAGAATTTTCTTGTGGTTTATTTTAGCTCAAGGCCAAGACTGAAATTTTTCTGAGCGAGAAGAACCACCCTCAACCACTATTACCAACACTGAATGGTTTTGGAAATTAGCTTTTGCTGCAGAGTTAATAATAGACCTTAACGAATCCAAGCTAAAATTGCAAGGCAAGACAGCACTTAACACGCAAAGCTTACATTGTGGTAAAGTCATTTCAGCAACTAACGTGCTTGAATCGCAAGTAATATTAAGCTGCTTTACGCACTTCCTGTGCTGTCAAAAGTTAGAACAAGAAGCAAGACCTCCATTCCCACACAGAGTTTCAGAAGAAATATTTCCAAGGTCCAGCAGCGTCTTTTGGACCTCAAAGCAAGTGCAAAGGAATTTTCCATCTTTCAAAATCCACTTAACTGTACAGTTGTAGAGCTGCTACCTCCCTTCAACTGGAAGTGATTAATCTGAAATGTAATGACATGCTAAGAGGCAAATATCAGGAGAAGAGTCAAACAGAACTTTGTAAATGCCTTCCAAGCAATGAATATGTTCAGTTGAAACCATATGCTCATAGATTATTATCAGTACTTGGCAGTATCTATCTGAATGAAAAGACATTTTCACCACAGATCAACATTAACAGATGAATTTGCAATAGTTTTTGATAGAAAATACTAACTGTGAACCCCCATAAAACAAATTATCCTCCCCCAAAAAGAATCCCCTTCTTCTCATCAGAAGACCTGTAAAAACAATACTCAATTATTACTGTATTTTTAATTTTTGTCAACGAAGTATCTGTGGACATTTGTTTTCCTTCTTATTATATAAATATCTACATAATATCCTTGATTTTGCCTCTGGGCCCACAAAGCCTACAATATTTACTATCTGACTCTTTATAGAAAAAGTTTGCTGACACCTTAAGATAATCTAAACCCCGGGTTAGATTATTTTCAACACGACTCTTCTTAATTCTAAATCTCGCTGGGGTTAAAATATGCTCTGCCCAATAAGGAAACTATAGTGTCACCAAAAATAAAATGGGGGTGCCCTACCCCTGAAGTTGGAGGCTGTCTTCTCAGCTTGCTGAGTCCCTTCACAGCCAGAGGATGACCAGATGGAGTCTTTTCTCACAGAACCTAAGTCGGCGTCTCCGAATGGGGGCGGCGGGTCTCAGTTGTTCCAGGTACACATTCCCCAGTCCTTCCGTTCACAGAATTACACCACCCTCACCCAGCTGGCTGTGCCTTTTGATGGGATCTTAAAATGTTTTGGCTCTTAAGAGATGGAGTTTCCCCCTGCTAACTCCTAAGGCCTTCAAACTTGATGGAATCCTGCACTTTTTTTCATATACTTTCCTACTCTTACACCACGATTCTTCTGAATATTAAAATGATTTCAGACTGAATGTTGGTTATCTCTCCTGGCTCCACCTGCTCTGTGGCCACCGTCTTAGTTCACCTCATTTACATGAACCCACTTACAACCTCCCCGTAGTCAAGGAAAGAGACCCCGTTCCAACTGTGCCAACACAGCAGCCACTAGCCACGTGTGGCCCCTGAGCGGGGAAACGTGCCTCGTCCTAAAGGAGATGTGCTGTAAGTGCAAAACACACATCAGACTTTGAGGACTTAGTTTAAACAAAAAGTAAACTATATCATTGATTATTTATATTGATGACATGTTAAAGTGATGTTTTTGCTATATTGGGTTAAATCAAATGTGTAACAATTCATTTCACCTGTTTCTTTTTCCTTTTTTTAAAGCGGCTACTAGAAAGTTTAAAATGGCGGGTGTGGCTTGCGTGACGCTGCCCCTGGACAGCGCTGGCCTAGTCTTGGTTCTCTCCACTGCAAGGCCCTGTCCCGCGCTCCTCCTTCCCCAGGCTGCCCCCTGGATGTGCTCTCGAGTCCACCTGGTCCCTCCTGCGGTGTGAAGCCCAGACAGGGACATGGTCTCTGCGCTTCCACCACAACGTGGGGGAGCGATAGGTGCGAGCTCAGGAGTCAGACAGACCTGGTCTCCACGCCCAACTCTGCCACCTGTTAGTCACGAGGCCTTGACCAAGTAGTTAACCCTTCTCCACCTCAGTTTCTTCATCTTTGAAATGGGGATGATAATGCTATCTACCCAGCTCAGGGCTACATATACGTAGCACATCCAGTACAGAGCCTGGCACTCAGTCCATGTGACCACCACTCTTGTCATCAGCGCTATTATGACTAACAGCCCTTCAGGTATAGCTCACCACCACAGAGAAGAGGACATCAGCTCCCGTGTTCTAGTTACCTCCCACATCCAACTGATGGTTTGTTCCAAACTTTCTTTCAGCTAAAGTCTTCACTCATACTGCTGCCCCAGAGCCATCTGTGCTGGTACAACTGATTTCTTTAGACCCACGTGAAAGACTTTAGTCTTGTCCCTGTTGAATCTCACCCAATTTGTTTTAGTCCATCATTCCCGCCAGTCTGGACCATTTTGGATGTTCATTTTAGATGTCACTTCCAAGCCCTCAGCCAGACAGCTCCCAGCTCCTGCAGCAGCTCCCTCCTCCAGCAGGACTGGGCTTCTCACAGGCCCTGGCAAAAGCCAGCTTCTTGCTTCTTACAGTGGTCTCTCCTCCCCTCTGCCTTCCTGTCTCACATCCATCTTTCCAGGCCCAGACTAAGTTCTTACTCCACCAGGAAGCCTCTGGACTATTCTGTGGCTACTTTTATTACTACTACTATTATTATCATTCATTCGTCAGTTTTTATTGATTATATATTATATTACATATACACACATTTTGTATATGTGTGTGTGTGTGTATAAAATTGATATGTACCAGGCATTGTTCTCGGTATTTGATCTGGGTTGTCTAATTTCACCCTGACCAACCCTGCTTGCTGTCCATTTTATCAATGAGGAAACTAAGAAATAGGGAGCTTCGGTGTATTGTAAATGTTTTTAATTTTCTGTATATTATGATGTTTTGACACCTTAAAAAAGGTAGGGAGAGACTGCCCCTCCCTCGGCTAGCCAGTGCTTATAGATGGCATAGGACCCTGCCTGAGTGTGCCTTTGATATGCAGACTAGCCAGTCCAGAACCCTCCCTCCTCTGTCTGGCCCTTAAACCCCAGGAGACGATATTCCTCTGACTTAGTTATCTCAGGGCCAGATACCAGGCACCTAGAAACCACTCTATTGTCCAAAGCCCATTGAAGTTATTCAGACTAGATGCTCTTAAACTGTTCACCCTGCCTTGCCTTTCCTGTCCTAAGGAAACCCCAATTAAAGCCGTGGCCTAAATCTTCACCTCACTCCTCTCATCCGCCTCCTGACCACCCTAATGTCTTTCCCATGTGGCCCTGCATGGCAAGCCCTGCCTCCTGTCTCTACGACCTATGAATATAATAAACTTTGCTTTCCTGAGCCTCCTATCTCCTCACGACCACACCTGACTGACCATCTCATAAAAGAACACAAAGCATTAGATAAGCTCCCCAAGATCACACAGAAGTGTTGAAGCCCCAGGAAAACCCAGGCTGTCCAGCTCTGGAGTCTGCACGCTTACCCGCAAGGCTCTTCTACCCCTCATTTCACTGAATATTGCAGTGTAACCTTTGACTGCATTCTGGTTTGTCCTGCTCATCACACAGCTAAATCTTGTCTTCCAGCTGGACTCTGGGTTCCAGGAGGGCAAGCTATGGATGCAGCAGCAGGACGACAGGGCTCTGGGAGTTGAGCAGGCCTGGGCTCTAGACCGAGGCTGCCAGCAATACACCCTGCACCTGTGGAAACTTCCGCTCTCTGTGTCTCAGTTCACCACCAGCAACATGCAAGGGTGGGCTCACAGTGGCCACGTCAGGCAGCTGCTAGTGTCCCGATGTTACAGGTGAGGCACAAGGCTCAGAGAGCCAGAGGGATCTGCTGAAGGCGCTCAGCTGGCCGTCACAGGGCTGGGGTTTGGGTGCACATATCTTCAGTCCAAATCCAGCACGTGTTCCACTAGACTCCCCTTCTCAGTGTCCCTGAGCCTGCCCTGTGGGGTGGTCCTCTATGCTCGGGATCCAGGGGTCCTTGCTGGTGAGGGAGGGGTGCTGGAGCTGCTCACGTGGGTTCTGATTGTTCAACATTCAGGAATTTCTCCAGATCATTGTTAAATGGTAGCTTGAAACGGACCATGGTGGAAGTATTTACACCACCGAAATCTGCAAATTCTACAAATCAGGGCCTTTTTTTTTTTCCTGAGAGCTGGTTTACCAGCACACCACTGGGTAACCGAGAGGGACAACCAGCCAGAACCCTAAAGTTGCAGCTGGGTTTGGGGAAATTGGTTGCATTCAACTCATGGAACTTCAGAGTCATAAAGGATGTCTGAGACCATATAGTCCGTCTCCATATTTCACATAAGGAGGAACTGAGGCCAGAGTGGGGAGACAGCCTGTTCTTTGCAGCAATGAGAGATAAAGGAGGCCCAGAATGGGGTCAAGTCCTACTCGAGTCCCCAAAAGCCCAAAGCCTGCACTAAGATGGAGAGACGTGAGTGACCCTCACTCCTCAGTGAACCCACAGTCACAGACCCAGAAGGCCAGCGGCCTGGCCCAGCGGGCATTCGAGGGCTCCACATGGAACCTTCTGAATGTACTCTTCCTTGTTCCCTCCAGGGAGCTCACCTTGGCCAGATGATCAGCCAGCTTGTCCCTGGCATCCTTGGTCTCCTTCAGCCCGTTCTTGAATGCAGTGTCCACCACGTCACACTGCTTGCGCAGGTCGTTGGCCGTCTGGGACAGGACTCGGTCCACCAGGGCCTTCAGCAGCAGAGAATTATTCCTCTGCTTGTCAGCCTTCTCCACGTTGGTGTTGGAGAAGTCCAACCAGTCTTCCAGACTCACAGAGCTGAAACAGGAGCCATGCATTTCATTCACAGCATATTTGGGCTGGGAAAGGGGGGGTGGGCAGGGGACGAGCTCCTGGGAATCCACTGGAAGCTAAGCTTACCTCCACCATCAGAAGCACCTAGAACATTTCCCCATCTCTAGGCAGAGCAAACAGTGGTCTGTCAGTGGCAATAACTGTCACTTTGGGGAAACTACGTACTCTGCGTCAGGCACTGGGCTGGCCCTTCACAGACATTATCTCATTTAATTCTCACAGTGGCCTAGTAAGCTAACTTTTATAACCCCCATTTTATAGATGAGGAAAACCGAGGCCCAGAAAGATCGAGTAACTTGGTCAAGATCACACAGGTAGTGACAATTTGAGTATCAAAATATATAATAATAGTAACAGATTATAACACACTGAATAAAATAGGAAACCACGAGTCCATACAGATATAAATAAATCAATGAATAAATTGCCAGTTTGACAGGAGCTGCTTTATGTAACAACATTGATGAATCTCAAAATCATGTTGATTGAAAGAAAACTGACATACACACAAAACAGATAGTATATGATGATATTTAGTAAATACGAAAGCAGGCAAAACAAATGTATTAGGAATGAGGAATGTGGTTGGGTATTGATCAAGAGGGGACAGCGTGGGGGTTTCTGTGTTGGCGGTAATGTTTTATTTCTTGACCTGGTTGGCGTTTACGTGGGAATTGTTCGTGGTGCAATTACAGGCAGCCTCTGAGATGGCCCCCAATGACCCTGACTGCTGGTATTCACACTGTTGTGTAATCCCCTCCCCTCGAGCTGTGTGATGAACTCATCAACTCATTTCTCACAAATAGAAGTGATGAGATGTCATCTCTGGGATTAGGTTAAAAGAAGTGGCTGCTGTCTTGGGGGCACTCTCTCTCCTGCTTTCTCTCGGGTCACTCACTGTGGGAGAAGCCAGCTGCCGTGCCATGAGACAGTCCCATGGAGAGGCTCACGTGGCAAGGCCTGCCATAACCACACAAGTCACCTTGGCAGTGGATCCCCAACCCACCCCAGCCGAGCCTTCAGATGAGATGCAGTCCCAGCAGACAGCCTGACCACAGCCGCATGAGATGTGAGTTCGAGGAGCCCCACTGAGCAGAGAAACTGTGAGATAATACAGGCTTGTTGTTTAAGCTGCCAAGTTTCAGGGCAACTTGTTTTACAGCAAAAGATAACTAAAATAATGATAATTCATTAAACTATGCTTATTAGTATTTGTGTACTTTTCTATACATATGTTTTACTTCAAAAAGAATGTTTTAAAAATTAGAATGAGTTAGGCCTGTGATGTAATGTTAACTGAAAAATATAAGTTAAATGTTACAGAAAAGGTACATAGTATAATCTCATTTTTGTAAACAAAACAAAATGTATTTGTGTGTGTGAGTGTATACACGTTTGTATGAACAAACAGATGACACTGGTTATCTCGGGGGGGGGTGATAATGGGAAGGGGTAGATGGGGGAAATTATTAACTTGCCTTTTATACGTTTTTAGATTCTTTTACTTGTTAAAAACATGAATAGGTAAATGAATAAATTTTAAATGTTTAAAGATTTTATATCAGACTTTCTTAAAGTGGAGCCTAACCTGGAGGACTGAGAGCCTCGGGGCCCTGTGTCAGGGTGGTCACTGCCCACACCTGCCTTTGCCCCAAGCCCGCCTCTCCCCAGCTCCCAGCCTGCTGTCAGGGTCCAGCCTGCCTGCCCGAGAAGCCCTGGGACATTCACAGCAGAGGGGAAGACGGCACAGCCAGGCCCGCAGGCTGGGACCCACTCACTTTGGTTCAATCCTCACGACGTTCTCAGAATATCTGATGTTTGGCGAGTTGTTATTGAGTGAGAAGCAGATGTCGTCGATGGTCAGGGCCATAAACTTGTCCTTCAAATCCTTTTCAAGATTGTACTTGGCAGAGCGGTTCAGCCTGAAGGGAGAAGGCACAGGTTTCTTCCTCTGGAATGCCCAGGTGTCACCTACGAGTTCTTGGGAGACCCTGGAAAATGAAGCTACAGCTAGGTCTGGCACAGGGTGGCGGCACTGCCTCCCCACCTTCCACCCCCAACACACACACACGCACCATTAGAGGCTTGGTGACAGAGTCATGTAACCAAGCCTGGACTTCAATTCCTCCCTCCAACTGTGACATTTTCTGATGTCGCCACTGTGGCATAATGCATGTGAGAGGTCAGCATGGCAGGGAACATCCAGTGTCCTCCAGTTTACAATCAGGGTGAAATCTGACTCCACCTCCACCCACCACCAGAGGGCGGCTGTCGTGTCTGAGAGGTCGTCCAGGTCTCAACTCTGAGTGTTCCTAGGCCACCTCAGAGCACGGAAAGTGCTGGTAGGAGATTAAAGCCCATTCTTTCTGTGCCATGGAGCCTGGCCTTTGTGGGCGCTGCCTTTTCCAGATATGCCCTGTGGAGACGCAGAGGGCAGGCCCCGGACAGCCGTACCTGATCTGCTCGGACGTCTCCTCCAAGGTGCGGGCCAGCAGGGCCATCACCCCCCGGATGATCTCAGCCTCCTTCATCAGCTCCCGCTCCACTTCATCAAGCACCAAGTCAATGCCAACTCGCTTCTCCCTGCCCGAGAGAAAGTCATCCAACACGTGCAGGGAGGCAGCTTGATCTGTGCTAACATCCGGACATTTAAAGCTAACTGGGCAGCCGGCCTGAGCAGCGCCCGATCCGTCGGATGACTTGGTGGGGGATGCGCATTATCTGGCGTCTATGCGACTTCAAAACATCCAAAACACAATGAAGAAAAATTGATCGGTGACTGGTCCTTGGTCTGGAAAATGCCAGATGGACCTTTCCCCCTCAGTTTGGCCGTCAGTTCTGAGGCCTTCTCCTTCTTACCTATTTATTGGAAACATTGTCTTTTGACTTAGAGTTTTAAAGACATATTTCCCTCCTTGATCCTAGCCCTGTTTTTTGACAAAGATTTGAATCCAGAAAGACGCTTTCTGATGATGATGATGATAATAATAATAATGCCAACACTAATATCATCCCCCCCCCCCCCAGCACGCACTATGTGACAGGCGTTGTGCGAGCTTTCCCAGTGAATAGTCTCACTTACCCCTCTCAGGTACAGGTGGGGAAACTGAGTTTCAGAGAGGTTAAGTAACTCACCCAATGTCACAGAACCGGGGTCACATATGCTTTTAACCACTGTGCTATGTTACTCCCCAAAATCGACCAGTCACTGACTGATACTTTGTTGTCTTCCACCCCGCATGACAGTGCTTGGGAGGATGCTCCACCACTGACCAGCTGTGTGGCCTTAGGCACGCTGTGTAATTTCTCTGTGCCTTGGTTTCCTCTTCTGTGAACTGGGGCTACCTACAGTCATGCGCCGCATAATGACATTTCGGTCAATGACCGACCGCATATACGACAGTCCCCTAAGATTAGGACCATACAGCCTGGGTGTGTAGTAGGCTAGACCATCCAGGTTTGTGTAAGTACACTTGACGATGTGCGCATGATGACGAAATCACTTAATGACGCACTTCTCAGAACGTATCCCCATCGTTAAGCGACGCCTGACTGCATTAGCACTTCATAGGGTCATGGCAAGGAAGAGATGAGCTATAAAAGCAGACAGCACAGTACCCGCACACAGTAGGACATACTCAGTCAACCTAGCAACCTTCTAACCACCCTTAGGCATAAACTTGAGCCAACTGGATGCTGGCCTCTGATCACCTGCTACGTCCCTTTGCTTCTCAAACTTTGAATCTGGCTGGGGAGACTGTGTCTGGTTGCTGCAGAGTGTCCTGGCCAACCTCACGGAGGGAACGGGGCTTTCCAGGAAGAGGGGACAGTGTGGATGGGGCCTTGTGCATTTGGGAAACTGCAAGCAGCTCGGCACATGCAAGCACATCCCGCCGCCGGGTGTGAGTACTTCCACCACCAGGCGTGAGCTACGGGCCGGGAGAGGCCCCTGGGGGCCCAGTCAGGATGAACCTTGTTCGCTAGGCTGGGAAATGTGCACTTTATCTTGAAGGTGTTAGGGCACAGGGTTGTAATTACGGGATTTTGAGCATGGGGATGACCTGTAAAAGTCTGCATTGGGAAAAGTTCACTCAACAGCCAGTGTGGAGGACACACTGGATTGCGGGGGCCCATGCTGGCAGCAAGAAGACCTGTTCAGGCGCGCCAGCTAGGGCTGTGAGAGGGAACAGGTCTGGAAATCAAAATCACCCCAGAGAGGATCATCCTACTCATAGGCCTTAGAAGGGTAAATTATAATGAAAAGACATGTTTGCACAGTGCTCTCTAGATTACAAAGTGCTTCTGTGTGGCTCTGGGTATTGGAGCAGACTTATTGTCTTCTAATAACTGTATCTGCTCTGCCTGCCCCAAATAAAGACTACAATTTCCCAGTTTTGATTGGTGTACCCATATGACTAACTTCTGGTCAATGGAATGCAAGTGGAAATGGTGAATGCCAAATTCTAATTATTCCTACTTGCTGGAACATAGAGATAATGGCTGGCACTGCAGCTGCCATCTTGAATCACGAGGTAACCTTGGGAGTAAAAGCCATGTGCAACAAGATAGAAAACTTGACACTGTGGCACTGACACTGTGGCACACCATGCCAACCCTGAACTGACTATCTCCAGACTCCTTAAATGTGAGAGGGAAAGAAACTATCTTATTTAAGTTCAGTGTTATTTTGCGGTTTTCTGATTACCCATAGACAAACGTAATCTTAACTTATATTTAAGTTAGTCAAGAGCAGAGTTTAGACATGAACCTAGTCCAGTGCTCCTTCCACTGCCCAGCACCATGGGCATGCCAAGATAATTTTAGGCTCTAAAAGAACACATGCTCATTTGCCTCATTCTAACCCACCACCTAGCACAGTCAGCTCTTCTGCCCAGCGTTTCATTCCTCACAACGATCATTTGTTAGAGGAACCTTCCCTCCTACCTGTATTCCAGGCACGTCTGAGTGATGTGCAAGGGCTCTTTCAGGCTTGCCAGGGCTTTCTCCAGTCTAGTCTGATATATGAGCAGATCTTCAGTTGCATGCACAAGCTGTTCGAGTTTGTCATCTAACTCCTTCTTCCAGAACCTGATTTCCTCAAGCCTCTGTTCTGAAGCACACAGAGAAGTTACACCAGGGTCAATCTACTCCCAGTGCAGCCAACTTTTGGATTAGAAACTCGAAGACTATTGTAAAACTACCTGAGATGTATTCTTTTCTTTTTAGAGCTGTGCTACTTGGGGCATCTTTTCTTCTTCGTAAATGTTTACCAGCAGGAATGAAGGGAGGGAGGGAGGAAGGTATTCCTTCTCACATTCAACATCAAATGAATCCAAAGGTCATTCCACACTTGACTGTAATTCTTCAATGCCCACTGTTTTAAATAACTTTTGATTTTATCAGAGATATAAATGTACATTGTTTGAAAGCAATTCTCTGACCCATCCCTACCCACTCCGACTTTCTGGAAGCAACCACTTTTTAAACACTTTTAGTATTTCTTCTGGCATTTGCTTACACTGCTATTTATTCATTATCAGTTTTAGTATTATCTATTGATTTCCTGTGACAAAAGATAAGGATTTGCTCTTACACGACTTATATAACATACTTCTGGTCCTTCCACCTTCCCAAAATAGTTGTATCACCATATTGTTAAATAATAAATTAATGTTTGTTTATATTATCGTAAATATGTAAATCTTACTTAAACCTGAACCATGTAATATACTATGATAAATTTCTTTTCTTGTACGATTTTTGGGTTTTGGAGGGGTTAATAATTGTATTTTTGATTCACTTTCTATATATTTATTATTAGTTTTTCTTCAGACTTCCTGACAGAACTATAGATATCTTCTCAATATATTCAAACCCATCAAGTCATCTATTGATTTTGTGTCTTTCCTAGAGACCTCTCTCCTGGAGCGCTTTCTCCTCCTGCTCCAGTCCGGGTGTGTCGCTCTCTAGCTGGCTATGTGGCTCTCATCCCGTGACTCTGCTCCACCATCATTCTGGGGATCCCCTCCACCCTTCTCATGCATCGGAGTCCTATTTCCTGGATTTCATTTTGTCCTCTTTCTTGGTGTACTCCTTCAATGTGCTGGAGCACATCCTTCAGAAACTTCCTAAGAACCGGATGCATTTGAGGTAAAATTTTTGAAAACTTGCAGGTCTGAAAATGCCTTTATTCTACCCTCACCATTTGATTGTACTTGACCGTGTACAGACTCATAGGTTGTAAATAATTTTCATTGAGAATTTTAATGGCATTGCTTCCTTTCTTTCTCGTTTTCAGAGTTTCTGTCGAGAAGGCTGATGCCATTCTGATTCCTGGTTCTTTGTATGTGACCTGAAAAGCTTTTAGGAATTTCTTCCCTATTTTCCTAGTGTTCTGAAGTTTCACACTAATGTCGACCATACTCAATTATTACGCCAGACACTGGGCATGACCTTTTAACGTGAAAACTTAGATCCTTTGGTTCTAGGAAATTTTCTTATATTCTTTCGAGGACAGTTTCCTCTCCTCCATTTTCTACGTGCTCTTTCTGGAACTCCTGTTAGATACTGAGCTTCCAGATGGGTCCTCTAATTTTATCTTTTCTCTCCCGTTATCTATGGATCTCTTTGTCTTTCCCCCCCCCTACTTCCTGGAGACTCTTCAACTTTATCTTTCAATGCTTCTTTTGATTTTTAAAAATGTTCTGCTCTCATGTTTTTAGTTTCCAAGGACACTTTCTTGTTCTCTGAATGTTCTTTTCTAAGATTTCATCTTGTTCCACGGACACAACGTCTTGTCTAAGTTCCCTGAGGATCTTACAATGTATTTTTTCTTCTGCTCTGTGAATTGTCTGTTTCTTTAGTTTCTGTGTGTTTGATTATTTATTTGTTTTGGTGTCTGTCAGGTTAGAGGCTTTCCTCAAATGTTTGCTGATCCTCATCTGTTCATATTTAGGAATAAAATGCTAAAATGCTAACTGGAAGCTCTGTCTGCAGGGACAGGGCTTGTCCACCAAAATGCTTTATTGTGATCAGGCAGGCCCCAGGCATTTCCCTAGAGAATCCCCAAATGTTATCATCTAGAGATCTTACCCTTTGGAACAGTTAGTTTCTTCCCAGAGAAGTCTAATCTCCTCTCTGAGGATATAAGCCTGGCTATCAGCGTCCTGGGAACCAGAGACTGGAAGAATTACTGTTCAGTAAGTAGACTTTCATTGAATCCTTTCACCTTCAGCCTTCTGCTGGGGTGAGGGAGAGCCAGAGTGGTGAAGGGGCTCTCTATAAAGACTTTCAACCAATCTTGTTTCAAGTTCTGTCCTGAACCTCCAGCTTCAGAGGTAATTGGATGCTTCCAACTTTGAGCATGTCAAGGTTTCTGCAGCATGAATCCGTAGCATGAATCAGCTAGCTTCTTACTGCCCTCTACTCATCCAGGCCTTTTGCAGTCCCTAAGTGTGCCACCACTCGACCTTTTGCTTTCTAGCCTCCAATATCTTGTCTTCAACATTTGTCTACTGTTGCTTCCACTTTTCCTCCCTCCCCACCCCCCTATCCTTGAGGCACATTTTTCATTAATCTTTGACTACCACTTTGTTGGAATTTTAAAAGGAAGGGAAGACAAAGGCTTGAGTACAATCCACCATGTAAACTGAAGTCTCCCCCCCTCACACTTTGTAATTGACTTCATCTCCACTACCCTACCGGACCTGCTATCTCAACGGTCACCAATAATCTTCAAGTCACCAGTTCAATTCATTTTTGTTCCGCTTTCAGCCTCCCTGACATTTGCACAACCACTGATATAGCAGACTCCCTCACCCGTGAAACTGTCGTCTCTTGTATTCCACGACCTTAGTCTCATCTTTTTGTTCATCTGCCTGAATTTTATTCCCCAACTCTTCCTTGCTCCTCTGCATCCTATGCCCTCCTCTCCTCTCTTTCAATATATTCTTTCTAATCTACACCTATGGCTTCTGCTCCTGTCATTATCTGACGACTCCCAGATTTCTATCTCTACCTCCTAAATTCTAACTGGCTACCTCCTGAACTGAACCTTCCAAATTCAAGGTCTTCCTAGGCTTGGCCCAGCCTCTTCTCCCTCTCACCTCCATCCTTCTGCTCTCCCTCATGTACTCTGTACATCAACTTGGGCCTCTAGTCACTCCCCATGAATGCCACATGCATCCTGCCTCTATTGTTTTGTCCAAGCTAACTCCTAGGTTTAGAACAACATCTCCTGCACTTCTGTTGTTAAAATTCATTCATAAATCCAATACAGTTATCACGGAGCCCCGCGATGTGCCAGGCACTGCATGAGGTCCAGGAGAGACATCGGTGAGACACAGCCTCTGCCCTACTCTATGGGGCAGGCGCGTCAACAGATAATTTCAATTCAGTGTGACAGTTCTATGCTAGAAACTCTGTAAGAAGTACAGTGGTGGCTCAAGGGAAGGAGGCCGGGGGGGTCAATAAAGGCTTCAGGACTGAGGACCTATTTGATATGGTCGTCAGAATTGAGACCTTGAGTCAGATCCTTCCAGGTAGAGTTGAAAGAAGTAGAAAGGTAGGGAGGTGTGTTCAGTAAGGTTCTTCAGTGTCACACTAAGGACACTTTAATTTGTAGGCAATGGAAGGCTGTTATGGGTCGAATTGTGTCCCCCAAAGAGACATTTTGAAGTCCTAACCCCCAGTACCTTGTGAATGTGACCTTATTTGGAAATAGGGTCTCTGCAGATGCAATCAAATTAAGGTGAGGTCATACTTGATTAGGATGGGACTAGTCCAATATGAGTGGTGTCCTGATAAGAAAACAGAAGATACGGAAAGGAGACCACCATGTGAAGATGCAGAGAGACACACAGGGAAAATGCTCTGTGACAATTAAGGCAGAGATTGGAGTGACGTATCTTCAAGTCAAAGAACACCAAAATTTTCCAGCTACACCAGAAACGAAGAAAAAGGCATGGTAGAGATTCTCCCCCGGAACCTTCAGAGAGAACACGGCCCTGTCAGCACCTCCATCCCCCATCCCCGATCCTTCAATAAGTTCTGTTGGTTCTATCTCCAAAATGAGATTCAAATTTGCCCTCTTCTCTCCATACCTACTGACATTGCCTTAGTTCAAGATAATAACTTGGAATAATTTTAGTCACTTGTCTTTTTACTCGCATTTTATCTCTCTCACTTACTAGAATGTGCCTGTCTTCTTCAACTTTATAATCCTAAGCATCTTGCATACTGTCAGACATATTTTTTGAATAAATATTTGTTGAATGAATGAATCTTGGTCCCACTAACCAGGATAGAAGAAAGTTTTGAGGGAAAGTGACAAGTTCAATTTGATATATTTATTTTGAAGTGCCTGAAGGACATCTAGGTGGAAATATATGGCAAATAGTTCTCCACTTCCATAAGAAGTTCTGTGTTCAAAATTACAAATTTCTGTTTGCAAAACAACAGCACAAAGAAGACGGTGATAAAATTTCTAGTGAGGTCATAAAGAAAGAAGGTAGAGGGAAGAGAAGAAAAAACTAAGCATGCCAAGAACAAAACACTAGGAAATACCAATAAAGTATGAATAGAAAAACGATAAATCAACAATGGAGAAGAGAAGAAACAGCTAGAAATAAAAGAAATGAATGAGGAAAGACTTGTGTCATGGAATCCCAAAAACATCCAGCATTATGGAGTGGTCAAGTCGGATGAAGACTAAGTGATCAACGGATTGGGAAAATGGGCAGTCATTGGACAAGACCAATCGCAAGTGATTGCTCTCTCCTCTTTCTAACAGTGCTTCATCTCTGCCATTCATACGGAATAGATCCCACCATCTCTTGGGTATCTGTGTCCCCAGACTGCAAGCTAATAAGGGCAGGGACCAAACTGATATGTCTGGACTCAGCACCAACACAGGAACTTGCAAGTTATTTTAACTTTTTATTGAAGCATCATAAACCTACAGAAAAATACACATATCATAAGTGTACAATCGATGAACTTCCACAGTGAACACACCCATGTAACCAATACCCAGTTCAAGAAATAGAACATTAACCAGCATCCCAGAAGGCCTCTCATGACCCCTTCCAGTTCCATCTTCTCCCACACACCAGTGCTGACTTCTAACAGTACAGATTAATTTTTCCTGTTTTCTCCTATCTTTGCCTTCTCCAAATCAAAAAGAAGGTACTCCACTAGAAGTTTTATTGTCTTACCTTTCCCATTTAGCTATGCATTCCACCTAGATTTTATATATATATATATATATATATATATATATATATATATATATGAGGTAGGAGTCAGGACATAATTTTTCCCATATGAGTATCCAATTAGCCAATTTATTGGAAAGGCCATCCTTTTCCCACTACACTGCAGTATTGCTTTTGTCATAAATCAGATGAATGTATATGTGCGGGTTTGCTTGTGGACTCTCTATTATGTTCCATTGGTCAATGATTGATCTATCCTTGCCTATACCTCACTGTCTTAATTACTATAGCTCTATAACAGGTCTCAGAATCTACAGTGAAAGTCTTCTAGCTTAGTTCTTCTCCAGGATAGCTATGTCCATTCTTGATCCTTTGAATTTCCATATGAATTTTAGAAGCAGTTTGCCAATTTCACCAAAAAACTTGCTGAGATTTTCATTGGCATTGCATTGAATCTACAGATTAATTTAAGGAGAATTGACATCTTCAAAATATTGAGTCTTCCAATCCATTAACTGATATAACCCTGCATGTATTTAGAATTTAACTTCTTTCAATAGCATTTTATAGTTTTCAGTGTAGAACTCTTGCATATCTTTTGCTACATTTATTCCTAGATATTTGATGGTTTTTAATATAATTATAAATGGCTAATTTTTTTAATGAGTCAATGAATCAAAGAATGTAAAGGTCAGACCTTGAAAACTTTGTTTTCATGCTTATTGAAACACAATTATTGGGAAAAATGAACGGTGCATCCTCATTTCTAACACCTACGTTTTTGCACAATTATTTAGAATAAGCCTGCCTATAGGCAGGTGTCAGAGGTCAGGATCAACGCTTCAGGAGAAACCTGACATCTGACATTGCAGGTCTGAATGAAGCTTTGGTTTATTGGAGGTCAAAAAAGTAGCAGCCCTTAGACCAGGTTTTATCCACAGACGTGTTTGTTCATCCTGCCCAGTGTTATAAATACATTAAATCAGTTCCCAACATTTAAAAAGTGGGTAAAATTCAAGCTTTTCAGATTTCCTTTAAAAAAATTAGATAATCAGGCAATGCTGGGACCATATTCTTTCTTAGAAAAAACAGGTTGAAATTGAATAGCAGCTGTCTCCTTAGAGGGAGCACGTGATCTCTAGGTCCCACCGTCTCCACCACCCCCTTTAAATAGTATTTTTAAGAATGGAAATGTGAGGGGAAAATTACTAGTCTTTTACGACTCAGCTCAAATGTTCCTCTGTAGAAAATCTTTCCGATTCTCCAGGGCCCACCTCACCTCTACTTTTGTACCCCTTACCCCAGCACCTATCTGGTTATACTTCAATTATCAATTTCTGTATCTTTCTCCTCCTCACGCCAGGAGCCCCTAAAAAGCAGAGACTCTGATCATTCCCTGTGATATTCCCAGTGCTTAGTCTGTGGATGCTCTTAGATGCTCAATAAATGTGTATCAAATCAATAAAAGAATGAATGATGGGTGGCTGAAGGCCAGACTGGTTACCACGTCTCTATCTTAGGGCAGTGAACTTAAACATAGAACCTGGAGAATACACATATTTTCCCCTAATATTTCAAGAAAAATATATTGCCACTCCTGAACATAAACTGCAAATGACAGTATAACTAAACCCCGGCAGTCTCATCCAAATACGTTCACAAATACACCAAGTGTGTTGTCTTACCTAGTTTCTTGTTCACATCACTTTGTGATTTTCTTGTGGTCTTTTCAATTTCATCCACCAGTCTCTGGCTTTCTGCCACCAGGCGCTCAGACCGGGACCTTTGGGCCTCTGCTCTGTGGTACTGGCTCTTGTTAGCAATCTGCCACTCCGAGGGCAGGAACTTGGGCGGAGGTTGCAGTAGTTTGGCCATTTGAGGTTTCCAAAATCCTGATTAAAGGTGACTTTTTTTAGATTCACTGAAAGCAATTTGTCCTTTTTTAAATGTAGATTTTTATTAAAGTGTGACATATATACCAAAAAGTGCATAAATCATAATCTGTACACAAAATGAACACATCTGTGTAGCCAGCACCCGGATCAAGAAATAAGCATTACCAGCACCTCGTGCCTCTTTCCAGTTACTATTCTCCACCCTCCCCCACAGTGTGACCACTATCCTGACTTTTAATACTATAAATTAGTTTTGCTGGTTTTGAACTTAATATAAATGGGATCATACAGTACGGACTATTTTGTATGTGATTTCTTTTGCTCAGTGTTTGTAAGATTCATCCACATTGTTCATATAGTTGTAATTTGTTCATTCCCATTGCTGTGTGGTATACCGTTGTATGAATATACCAAAGTTTATCTGTCTTTCCTACGGTTTATGGATATTTAGGTTGTTTTCTATTTGGGGCTATCAGGAGAATGCTATGAATATTTTCATATGTGTCATTTGGTGAACACACGCATGTATTTTTACGATTCATCAGAATTGCTAGGTCATACAACAGTGTCCAGTTTTAGTAGATACTGCCAAACAGATGAACCTCAACACATTTTCTTAAAAAATGATCAAATGTGACATCTGTAAACTGACAACTGGGTATTGAGCCCGTTCAGCAGATGAAAGAAACAAAACCTTCTTAGGACAAAGAAAAGGAGAGAATAGGAAGGGGAGCACATGCAAAGGCAGCAGGCAGAGGCGGGCAGCAACGGAAAGACTAAAATTTCCCCACCTCATCAGCACACGCCTCTGACCCACTGCGAGAACTGCCTTCCTCAGACAGGGCTAAAATCTGCCCCCATTCACATCCCTACCAGAAATGTGAGCACCTGCCCTAAAGAGCCACTGGATCTCTGAAGTCCTTCAAACATACAAAGATGGAACTTGAGTCAGATCTTAACCAGGATGAGCACCCCAGGCCACCCAGCCCCCCTCAGACAACATGAGGTCTCCGACTATGGCCAGTTCCTCCTATGGCCTCTCCCAAGTTTGTCTGAGTGTGGGGCTCAAAATTTAACCCAAGATTCCTGGATAAGTCTGAGTAGCCCCCGGAGAAATCGAAATTAGAGCCAAATTAGGTGGAAATTAGACCTAAATTGGGGCTGATCCCAAAGGGCACAAGGCTTTGGGTAGGGCAGTTAAGGGCTGGCGGGGTTGGGCTGGAATTTACTTACCTCAGAGCCACAAAGAATTACTACACGAGCTCGGGATGAGAGCCTCCTTACCCCAACTGGAGCTCTGGGCTCTTGCAGAACTGGGAGGTAAACAGCGCAGTCTCCATGGCAACCGGTGACGCGTCACCAGGGCAAAGGGGCGGGCTCCACTGTGAAGCAGCTTCGCCGGAAGGCTTTGCGCAGGCGCGAGTTCCTCTGTTGCCCTACGCTTCCACCCGCGACTCCTGCGCTGGAGATACAGGGATAGGGCTCGGGAACGGTAGGGCCAGATGCTCGGCCATCTCAACCTATCACGAAGACGCAGGAGACAGCGACCAAAACCCCAAGCTGGGAGTCAGGAGACCTGCGTCTAGCCCTGGCCCTGTCGCGGGCTGGGTCACCGCGGGCCGCACTGCTACTGTTGGGTCGGAACCACCAGGTGTACAGTGGGTTTGGGCCGGACGATGCCTCCAGGCCCTCGCAGCCACAGGCCCGCCTGGGGGCACTAAGCCGCAGACCCGGCCCTGCAGGGAGGAGGCGCGAGAGATTCCTGGGGTTGTCGTGGTCGAGATCAGTAAGGAGGACGTGGAGCAGGCGCCGGGCCCCGGGCCCCGCGCACCGGGTCTCTAGGCCGGAGCGGTGGCTGGACCCAGAGCTAGAAGTCAGAGTAGTTTCTCCATCTATAAAATGAGCGTATTGGAGCTCCCAAACTAAGAGTACAGTGTTTGGAATATACTCTTTATGGTTGTAGTACTGGTACAGCACTATTATATAGAAAATAAAGGAATTACACAGTGGAGAAGAAATGAGGATTGGAAACGCTGACCTGAGTCCTGTCCACACAGCCCGAAACACAGAAAATGGGTATTCAAATCTCCCGCCTATATGGTAAACCGCTTCACCGCCCTTTACACCAGCCAATCGAAGGCAACCTCCCTCTGAGAGCAACCAATCAGAGGAGGCTTTGCCTCGTACAGCCCGCCCCCTAGGTGTCGCGAGCCGGTGGGAGCCCTGAAGAAACCACGCAGCGTCATGAATATTAAACACGCCGCTTGCCCAATAGCACGTGGAAGAGCTCGTGTTGCATCCCCGCCCCTCAGGGAAGCGGCTACTTAAGGAGCGAGGTTTGCCGCGCCCTCACCGCCACTCCCGCGGAAGAGTCCCTAGTCGTGTTTCCAGTTGTGTGTTCAGTACGTGTGGCGCCCGGTTTCCCACCCCGGGGAGGCGAGCCGGCGGGAACCGGCCCGAGTCCCAGCCCCAGCGCTGCATTCTCGCGGACACCCGGAGACGGTGGCCCCGGCTCCCGTGTGCGCGGGGCGGCGGGCGTGCTCAGTGGGAGGTGCCCGCTTCGGGGGCAACCTCTCCTGCTTAGACGAGAAGGGGCGGTGTCCTGATGGAGCAAGCCAACCCTGAATGGCGTCTGCAGCTTCCTGAGCGGACCCAGTTTTGGAGGCCCCGATCCTGGATTCGCCCCCCGGGTTACAGAATGGGAAATTTCTTAGAACTGTTGGAAACATGATAGAATTGGCAAAAGCACATGAAATTAGCTATGTGAATTGTGATCATAGGTCACCGTTGTATTTTTCATCGGTATACAAATTTAATCCTCACTTCCCCACTGGGTGGAGGGGGATAGAAAAACCTTGAGACCCTCACCGAAGAACTAAGGCTGATTCTTGGGGCAAAACACCTCGCTTCTGCTGCTGTTTTGCACTCTGAAAGGCCTGAACTTGGATGGTGTTGTATGTCTTGATATGCTTTAAAAAAAAAATTCTCCTTCATCTATTTATTCTGGAGTTTAAGTGTAATTGCAAATATTTGAAAATATTTTCAAAAGAAAAATCTTATTTTGCACACACACACAGGCCAGCAAAGGAATGAGTCCCACAGAGGAAGTGTGGAACAACTTATCAACAGTTACTCAGTGTGTATCTGGCACTAGTCTATGCGTAGGGAATGAGGGAATGTAAAGCAGATATCAGCACAAGGCTTAGACTTTGCTAAAGTAATAAGCATACAACCAAAGCTTGTATTCAAAGTAGAAGTACTCAAGCAAGGTGCATTGAAGTTTTAAATGATTTTGAGTTTTTTGTTGGTTGGAAAAAAGCTGTTCCCCAGACTTCAGTCATTCTAGTACCAACTTCTTATTTTTTGACATCCACGCGCCACCTGTAAAATCATTTTGTTTTTCTTCAAATACACTCATTTTTCCATGTAAGCATAATTATTTTAAAAGGAAACTTTACATCACTACCATAAATGGAAAACTAGTACCAACTGCATGATGGAGAGTAATTGTAAAAATAAATAACATGAAAGAAAACAATATCATAAAATTTAATATTGATTAAAAACAATGAGATAAACGTAGTGATAAATCTAACCTATTGTTAAAAAAATCACATTTGAAAGCAACCTTTTCAGTAAAAAGAATGGACCTATTTCTAATAAATAGATATTTGGCTTGAGGTTTTGAGGTTAGTTTAAGACAACTTGTTTTCCAGTTTTGGTGTTTATCAGACTAGGAAGCTCAGGTCACTGGTGAACATGTTTCGAAAGGTTAAAAGATATAGTTACTCCTCAAAATTGATGACTTTTGTCCAGCAGGGAGCTAAGTAGTATACTCCTATGTGCCTAGAAAGGAGAGGAGAACAAGATATGGTGAACCCCAGAAGTCTCCAGCACAAAGTCCTCTCGTTATCTGGCCTCATCTCTTGACACTTTCCCCCTGGAATTGAAGGGTTGTCATCAGGAAGCCAGTTCAGCGACAGTGAGTTTCCTCCAGAGTTGGTATAAGTCTGTTTCCACAACTGGCCTCTTCCTGTTGGAAGGAAGGCCTGAACGGCCAACTCAGGCCCAGGGCAGGAGGCTCAGGCAGGCCCCCAAGTTTCTCCGTGTCCACTGGGAGATGGAAAATACGGAGAAAAATTGTCAGGATGGATGGAGCAGATTTAATATTTGTCAAGTAGAACTTCCAGAAGGGGGAAAAATAGAGAATGGCAAACAGAGATGAAGGAAAGAGAGAATGTCCTTGAGCCGAAGACTCAAGTCTTTAGATTGAAAGACCCACCTGGAATAATTTGTGACACACACACCCCTATTCTGACAAAAGTTCTTAATTCAAAGAATAAGGAGGAAAGAAAGGAATAGGTATCAAGTTTTTCATCTATAACACAGGTGGCTAGAAATGATGCTAAAATAATGTCTTCAAAATTCTAGAGAAAATGATCTGAAATCTGAAATTTGATAACCAGTCAAAACACCTCATGTAGGAGAGCAAAATAAAAGATTTTTTGGACATGCTAATACTCTAAAAGTTGAGCATACATTCTTTTGGGGCAAAAAAATTACCAGAGAAAAGTGGAAAAATCCAGAAAGAGGAAGACATTGACTATAAGAAACAGTGGAACTGTGATAAAGAGAGACTTCATTATAATAGCTGCATAACTGGAGAGCAATCAGTTCAAATTGTAACTGAAAGTCAGAAGAATTCTTGAATATCTTTAAGAAGAATTACCCAAGCTATATGCTTCATAACCCAGAAGTATAACCACATGCTCCTGGTGAGTTGAAATTATATATCTCTTCCGACCAATTAAAAGAAAGACAAATAGAAATTCTGAGAAAATTTAAAAATTGTAGAAGAAAGTTGTAACTGTGAAGAAACTTAAAATTTGATGTGATTTTTTCAGAGTCATATATGAAATAGATGGCGCCAAGTGTCACCACCCACTTCGAAGGCATTACTGATCACCCCAGCTGAACCCATTCACCCTGCGCTCATCCGTTGATTCATTCAACAATTTGTTCTCTGAATTCACGAACTCATTCATTGATTTGTTCAAATGTTTACTGAACGTCTACTAAGTCCCGGGACCTAGGCACTGAGGATGGAAGATGACAGGAAGACACAGTCCCTGTTTTTATGGGGTTTATAATCTAGCTCTTTTTCACTCTGACTCAGATGATACCATATACCTGGTAAATTAATTATTTTCACATCTTATCTTTTCCTAAGTAGAAGAGTTGAAATCTTACTTATATTTGCATTTACCCAAAAGTAACCTGCACAAAACTTTTCCACAGTGAGAACTCCATAAATAGTTTATTATTATTATTAATAGCTGTTGTGTCTATCAAAGTTACAAATGCACATGCTATTTGACCTGGCAATTCAATTCCACATCGAGAGATTTATCCGACAGATACATCTGCACCTGTGCAAAATGAAGTATTTAAAAGGTTATTCATTGCAGCGTTATTTTTAATAGAAAAAATTTTTTAACAACTTAAAAGTCTCCTAAAAAGAAACTGATTAAATAAATTATAAAACAGTCATTGAGTGGGATACTTTTCAGCTGTAAAATAAATAATTAGGAATCTTTTTATATATCTTTGATATGACATAACCACCAAGGCATTAAAGCCATTTATTCATCCAACAGATAACTACATGTCAGGTACCAGGTACCAGCCATGTACCAGGAATGCGCTGGTGAGCAAGGTAGACTCCTTTTCTGGAATTTACATTCTACTTGGGGAGACAGAACAGTTTGAATGAAAAAACAAGACTGATTAGAACTTGTGGTATATATTAACACTTGGTTGGCTAGAGATTGGAAGAGCTGGGTGCTTGCTTTCTCAGCTTGCTACCATCTGGGGGTAGCCATAGGATGTGATTACGGCCAATGCACCATAAATGGAAGTCTTCTGGGGGACTTCTGGAAAATCATTTGCTTTTTTGATTGAAAAACAAAAAGAGTTGGTATATTTAGCACCACCACCTTCTCCCTTCTTCCCTGACTTAAATGTGATGCCTAGAGTTACAGCAGCCGTCTTCCACCAAGATACAGTAAGTGAAAAAAAATAAATAAGGTTCAGACGAGGATACATAGTATTCTACCATTGTTACGATAGAGAAAGTTAAAATTTAATTGTTTGTGTACACATAGAATTTCCCTAGAAAGATGCATGATAAACTGGTAATTGCTGGTTGCCTCTGGGAAGGGATCTACGTGGCTGGGGGTCTGGAGGGGAAGGGAGATTTCACTGAATACTTTTCTACCATTTGAGAGGTGTACAGTATATGATGTCTTTTAAAAATATAAAAAAGCTCTTTATAATAATAAATCATTTAAGTAAATGGATGACACAAATAGGGCAGCCAAGAGAAGAGCAGATGTGGAAAGAGTTGGGACAGAGCTAAATTGTTGTTTTGAAACCAAAAGAATTCTGAAGGAAGCTAGTGGAGGCAGCATGATGTGGTGGAAAATACACTAGCCAGTGGCCTGAAACCTGGCTTCCAGCCTGGATCCCACCACTTACTAGCCTCAGTTTTCTTGTCCACATTAATACCTGTCCTGCTTGGTTTACGACAGTTATAGGAGAGTATTTTATGGATGCAAAAAATGCTACCAAAACATCAGATATTGTTAATTCCTTGTTTAACTTTCATACAGTGCCACCATGACCCTTGAACTCTGTTTCAGTAGCATTGCCGGTGGTCTTGGGGTCTGTACCAGCTTCCCTACCCAACTGCACCTGGATGAGGAAAAAAATGGGTATGAGGGTATTGGTAAGATGTGAATTGTTTTCTGTCTTAGGTTTCACTGTAGAACAGTGAGGTCAGTGATAAGAAGCCATCAACGTTTATTCTCTACATTCTTTATGTCTCAATATCATAGACGTTGTATGAAGCGTCCTGGGTCTGTATCAGGGACTTACTCCTCTGTTGTATGGCTCTATTCAAAAATCAGCAGTTAAGAAACATGGTAACTTAAGAGCTTTTTACTGGAATTTTAAACTTCCACTAATCTACCAAATAACTGTTGCGTGCTTTTGAGGTCCTTAGAAGATAAAGAGGATGTAGAGCATATGCTTCTCTTTTGAAATAGCCCATTTCCACTGCCAAGAAGGACTAAGACATGCTCCCAGCCATCTTTCTTTCGTGCAGTCACAGCAAATCCACAGGCCAGTAGTATTTTCCCCGTGTCTACAATGCTTCGTGAACTCTGCCAGCTCTCGTTATTGAGAGCGTGCCTCTGTGGGATGGCTGGCCAGGAAGCTAACTGGACTTCACAGGGATCGAACCCAGGACGTAGCACATTCCCTTCACTGAAGCGTGAGTTCCTTTTGGGCCAGGACTGTCTCATTACGCCCACAGCGCCTCCCTGCACGTACAGTGTGTGTCCAACAAGCGTACACTGGACGAATGTGCTCTCGTCAGGGGAGCTCTCCAGCCATAATGAAAGGGAGCAGCACTGACGTAAGGATCCACTTCCCCCAAGTGGCAGGGAGGTGTCTGAGAAAGTCCTATGGCCTAAATTAGTGTTACTATCAGGAAACAAGATATTCAGTGAAAGAAATCAATGTGCTAGCTCTGACTTATGTTACCCAGTCACTGTTTACTTACTTTTTGTTAAGTACCATTTTATTCCATATAGAAAAGGTGATGAGAAACAGATTCTCTTTTTAATCTTGCTTTTGCTTTCCTCCCGAGAGTCAATTTAATTATGAAGTTTTTTTAAGATTATTATACATTTATGAATTCCAATTATCAAAAACACCTAAAATACTTTAACACCTTAGAAAACACGCAATTTGAGTGTAATTTTTTTATCGTTCCTCCTGATTACCTATTTTATTTAGGCTTGTGAAAATAGGAAAGGATGCTATCACGTTGTTCTTTCATCCCAATACTTCTTTTATTTTGATGTACATTTCTGATAGCTTAGGTACATCTTATTGTTCTATTCCTTCAAACTTTCTAAGCATTTAGTGTATATGGTACTAGAGTTTCTACTCATCTTTATTTTGCATGAAAGAACTTTGGGAAGCCATTTTGGTAGTTTGTAAACCTATAGGTTTACTTTTGAGTTTTTGAGATACGTTTTAAGAGAATCTGATTCTTGGAATTGCAAGGAACTTGAAAGGTTATCTGGTCCTATCTGATATTGAAATATCCTCTGTAGCGTTCCTGCCAAATGGTTGTCCAGTGCTTGAACACGCCCGGTGATGGGGAACTCATCACCTCCCATGGCAGTC
Source organism: Tapirus indicus (assembly GCA_031878705.1). Lineage (NCBI taxonomy): Eukaryota > Metazoa > Chordata > Mammalia > Perissodactyla > Tapiridae > Tapirus > Tapirus indicus. The sequence continues at coordinate 13,374,502 of CM062932.1, forward strand.
TTTCTTTGGGCTCCTGTGCTGGAAAGGCCTTCGTGTAGTTTCCATGCATGGGTACTATTTTATGTCCTGGCCATACAGAATAAATCTGCTTTTCCTCTACATGAGCTACCTGTAGGTATTTTAAAACATCTGTCCTTTCTCCTCTAAAAAGTCGCTTCTCCAGGCTAAATATTCAGATTCCTTCAGCCCTTCTTCACATGACAGTGTTTCCAACCTTCCATCATACCCTCTCTCCTCTTGACTTGTCTCAGTTTACCTATAGTCCAAAATTATACATCATACTCCCGTACCAGAAGGGGCAATTATTTTAATGGAGTAGATTTCATAGGATGACTTTTTAGCATCAAAATACCCAGAACAAGAGCTTTTGATTGTAGTGCAATTGATAAACCCTGGCCCTTTGTGGAGCCTGAAATGAACTGCCTGGGAGAGGTTGAGTGGCAGGAGCCCTGGGTCAGCAGTGTGAGGCAGGGCTTCTAATCCCGGTTCGCCCATGACCCCTGGAGCAAGTCACTTCCCCTCTCTGGACCGCACTTCCCTCATTTGTAAAATGACAAGAAGGGCACCATGTAGCCCCAGAATTCCAGGGTTCTGCATAGACATTTCAGTGGTTTCACAAATATTTGATTTGTATTTTAAACTCTTTATTTTTAAAACTGTAATAAAAACATGCACAATCAAATCTATCATATATTAAAAATGTTATATGCCCATTTAGCTCATTGGAGCCAACCAAGATTCTGCTGCAGACTTCAGACTAAAAACAACTTTGTCATATTTTTATATTTTCAAACTACATCTAAAAGTGTCTTTGATTAGGAAGGGTTGAATCAGCAGAGCTTTTTTAAAGTCCAGGCCTGTGTGTGTCTCTTCATATAAAATTGTTTTAGTGAGGACATATGTGCCACCTTCAACCAGTGCCAGTGAAGGCTCAGGCCACCTGCGGGGATGCATTCTCTTATCATAATGCAAGAGTGAGCTGTGCAGCCACAGGAGAGCCAATACCAGCTTTAGTCCCTATTACGTTTAGGATGTTATTTGTCTGACATTTATAGTTATGACAAGGAATGAGATATATTATGAGTGTTTCTACTTTGAAACCAAAATTTTCCACTAATTCCTCTTACAAGCTTTAGAATCAGTTTTTGGCTGAAGAATACACTGAGTTTGCAAGTCTGGAAAATAAATTAATATCATTTGCTATCACGTACCTGGGATTTTCTCATTATTATGCTGCTAAATTTTTTAAATAAAGAAAAGGAATAGACACTGAAGCTGATACAGTACTGTGACTGGAGTCCAAGCTCCACCCCTCATTAGTTGAGTTGTCTTGGGCAAAAAAAAATGGGATTTTAAGGACCTGACCGTCAAGCCTGTAATCTAACCACTGTGCCCATTATCCGAGCACTGCACTCACTGATGGGCTCACAAGGGACAGGGTGGTCGTTTTCAAGGTAGTCCAAAGTGACCTTTTCAAAGTATAATGCCAGAGGCTTGACTGAGACCTTTTCTGAATCTGGTGAGACATCTGGCCCGTATTTGCCTTCTGGAGTTTGAGCTAAGTGGCCATATAATGTCCTTCACCACGTGCTATACGATTCTCCGTAAGGAAAAGTGGGCTGCATGAGTGGCCCTGTGAACATTTCCCATCTCCCTCTGGGGGCTCTCCTGTAAGCTGCTCCCCCGCCGACAACATCCTGGGCAGGAGCCCTGCTTCCAGGCTGTCCTACCCCTGGAAATATGGGCTCCTGGATCATAACAGAATCTTGACAGCGCTTTGGCAATTTGACTTTGAGGATGCCAAGCAGTCCCTCATCTCCAGGGTTGCTGGAGGAACTTTTATGAAACGTCTTTTGTTGCAAGTGTTTTGTTTACGGTTTTCACCCTGGAGACGCTCAGGGAATATGTATGTATTTGACCAGACTTAGAAGGCTTGCTCTCGGCTGCTTTCTGGGCAACCAAACCAAATGTTGAACATGTTAAAATATTCAGGGCTCCACAAGTACTCCAGAAATAAGGCCAAATGTAATCAGAAGTAAGCAAGGAAGAAACTATGGCTTTACAATGATGCCTACACGCATAGTGTTATTCACTGCAGCCTCACTGATACAGTAAGAGACTAGAAACAACTTACTATGCCCATCAACAGGAGGCTCGTTAAATGAAATATGGTATGTCTCACAGCTGTAAACTCTGAAGCTGTAAAAGAACACGGAAAGTCCTTATGTACCCAATGAAATGATCTCCAAGGGATAATGTCAAATGAAAAACAACGATAAAAACCAATGTGCAGACAGGTTGGTATTGTATGCTGTCATTTGTGTAAGGAGGAGAAAAGAAAATAGATACATATTTGCTTGTAAACACATGAATATCTCTGGACGGATACACAGGGAACCGGTGACGCTGGTTGACTGAAGGAAACTAGGTGGCTGGGGCAGCAGAAGGGAGACTTGTCACTGAATGCCCTTTGGTATCTTTTACATTTTGAACCATATACGTATATTATCTTTGCAAAAATAAATAATTAAATTTTTAAATAAAATTGACTCTCTAGACCAACGTCAATAAGTAGGAACAAGATGATAATCTTGTAACAAATAGGACAAGAGTCTGGAAGATTCCAGTTATAATGATCAGCTATTAGTCAGTCAGGACCAATCAGTTAAAAAGACAAGAGTCACTACATTTGGTGATATACTGTAAAGAAAGCTGAAACCAAATTTCTGCTTTGGTGAAGCCATTACATAAGCTACGTCAGTATGATTCTCGTGAAATTTTAGTTCCTATTAATTGCACAGCCCCAGAAGTAGTCCAGGCATAATAATGAACAGAAATTTGTAGTTTTCCTGAATATCTAATTAGAGTTACATGCCTGCGTTTCAGAAATATTTTTACATTATTTATGCATTCATTTACCAAATCCCTTTTTGTGCTCCACTCGCTGCATAAAACTGTTCTAGATGTTTTAGGATGGCCTGTGTGGGGTCAGCCTCTGGAATCAGACCTGAGTTCAAATCCAGTTCAGCCATATAAGCTGTGTGATCTTGGATGAAATACCTGTCTCTCTGCATCTCAGTTTCCTCGTCTGTAAAAAATGGGCACAACAATATCTACCCTATTGGGCACTATGTGGATTAAACGAAATAATGTGTACAAAGTGCTATCACCTGGTAGATGCTCCATAAATATTTCATGTCCTGCTTTTTCCTTAAGGTATTGGTGTCTTGACATACTCAGAGGAACATTCACTTAGAGGGCAGTATTTTGTATCAAATAAGTGGTAGAAACAGCGTATACCGTAGACAGTTGTTCCTAACCAGCGGTTCATATCAGCATCAGCTTAAAACCTTGTAAAAAAAAAAAAAAAAAAAACCTTTTCCTTAGACCTGCTCAGTCAGGATCACCAGGGTAGAGCTGGGGCATATGAGTAGAGTATGCACTTATTTCCTAGGTAAACAGGTAATACATGCTGATGATTAAAAACTAAAATAACATAAAGCAGTATGCAATGAGAAGTAAATCTCCCTCCCACTCCCATCCCCCTGGCTCCCCTTCCCCTCCCCAGGGGCATTCATTTTTTCCAAAGATATGCATCACTTTTTTCCAATCTTTTTTCTCTGTGTTCTTTAGATTGGATAATTTATATTGTTCTATCTTCAAATACCTTGACTATTTATGTATTTTTTTGGTCATTCCATTCTGCTGTGAACCCATTCACTGAATGTTATATTTCAAATATTATATATTTTTAGTTCTAGAATTCAACCATTGGTTATTTTTTTTTAAGTTTCTATTTCTCTGATGAAATTTCCTATCTGTTCATTCATTATGAACAATTTTTCTTTATATCCAGTTCCTGTCCCATGATATATTTCTCCTTAACCACACAAAAAAATTTTTTCCACTTCTATGTAATTCTCAGATGGATTCTGTATCTAGAGAATGAAGAATTAGACCCAGTGATCTTTACAGAAAAAAAACAATTATTACAGTCTCTTAAAATCCTTGTATTCACCTTGCAAGCAATTTTGAATTTTAGTCTTTACTAAAAAGTAAATGTTGCATTTGAAAACTGTATCATGCATCTGATGTAAATGAAAACAGCATATATTCTGCTAAGTGATTTGCGTAAGAATACATCAAAACACACTGACTTTTGCATATTTTTTAATTGGAAATTTTTCCTCCCTCCCCAGTACCTCATTACATAAGGTGTAGAACTTGCAGGGCATGATGTCAAGGGAACTCCTGAGCTCTGAGTGGCAACAACCAGGACGTGAGAACACTTTGCCACCCATCCTCCAGGTGCTAGAACGGTGTCGGCCCCGAGCCCATCAGCTCAGAGAAAGCAGTTCTCCCCTGGCCACTCACTGCTGAGGAGACACATTTCCCCTGCATAAAAGAAATGATGCCCAAGAAGATAATTTATCTTGAAATTAACTGTTCCATCTTATATTAGTCATAATCATATAATTAGTATATATTATATTCACTGAAAATTGCTTTAAAGATAAAGTTGGGCCAATACTGAGAAGGGTACTTGGAACAAAATAACCACTTAGTAATCTTTTTCTTTAAATAAGTGAATCCCCCAAAGTTCAAAGCATATGATTAAATCTTTATTAGGATTGTATTTCCTAATAAAAATACCAGAGTCTTCCAAGAAAAGTAAAGTTTGGGGGCTTTTTTTTCCTTGAAAGGCATTTTTTAAAATATAAATTTTGTATTTAACAGATTTTATAAAGAACAATTCCATACTATGGCAGAGTATGTCTGCATATAGCAGTCATCTTTGTTCTTTATGACAAAATTATCAAACACAACAAGATCTGAAGATCAAGTTTCTAAGAAAGGAAGGTGGTAATGGATACGGGTGCACGTCAGGCCTTCTACAAAAGTTTGAACAACTGCTTGATCCTGCGAGTTGTAAAAGATATTTTTAAATTAGTACTGCATATTAAAAATTATGTGTTAATTATTGTTACTTGCGTTAAATGTTAATTGCATAAAATATGACATTTCTTAATACTCTATTTAAAAGTATAGTTCAGGATGCTGAACATATGTTTACTGTTTATAAATACCTATCTGCTGGCATTTATGTGGGCCACGCAAAGTCTGATTGGGCCAAACCGTGGAAGATGTAAATATACTGATTCTCCTTTTACCATATTGTCATGGCCTTGTGCTCCTGATAGTTTGAATGATGTCTGCTACTGAATCTTGCCAGATGCCAACAGGTATTTCTCAGGATGTGGGTGGCCCTCCAGTAATCTGCATCAGAACCCCCAGGGGGCCCTTGTTAAAGTATGGATCCCCAGGCCCCACCACAAACCTGCTGAATCAGAATTTAAATTTAAGAGACGCTGCACCTTCAGGGGCACCTGCTCTGTCCTACCAGTCGTCTTCCCTTGGGTTTCACTTTTCTGTAGGAAACAACATAAATCTCAAACTGTCTTTGCACTTGGACCAGTTCCCTTCGCTGATCTGATACAAGAATAGCTTTTTGTACTGCGACGGTGAGTTTGCTGAATGGGTCCTTTGTATTTTAGCACAAGAAATTTAGTGCCTCATTGCTCCCCATCACTACTGGCCCTGGTAGCTGTGAGGATGAACCAGCTTGGATTTCACCCCGGAGGATTAACATTTCGTAGAGCACATAAAGCCACTTGAAAGTCAAGATGAGGCAGGGCAAAGTGTGCACTGGGCTGTTTGTGTGGTTGGTTTCTTGTCCTTGGCCATTTGTCAGGCACAGCAGCTGAGGGTGCTGAATTGAATGAGGTAGTAACATTCAGGAGTCAAACCAGCTGCAAGATGCTCCCCTCAAGGGTGGAGCCAAAGCTGCTAACCCACGTCCTGCCCTTTTCACAATTCACTTCACACCTGGGATTGTAGGAGAAGAAAAATGCATCCTGTACCCTCTTAAGTTCAGTCCCTGGGGACCTGCAAATTAAAATGACAAAGACAGATTAGCAGGAGAAAAGGCATACAATTTTTATTGAGGGTAATATTTTTATGTGCACAGGAGCTTCACAAAAAAGAAATGAAAACTCAAAGCAGCAGCTAGACTTAGGAGCTTATATAACATTTTAACAAAGGGCAATAAATTGTGGAGAATTGACTGGACAAAGGAAAGGAGATTTGGGCTTCTGAGGGCAATAAATTGTGAGAAAGTAGCTAGGAAATATGTGGGGAAACTAATAGAAGACGAGAGTTATTTTAGTAAGGTCTATTTGTGCAGACACATCTCAATGTGGCCCAGTCTCTGGTGATAAGAGTCAGTCTCCTCTTCCTGGTACAGAGGGGCATCTTCCTCTAAGGAGAATTTATGCCTTGCTTTGAGGTAGGTAAGGAGAGGGCAGAGAACTTTTCCTGACTCTGTTGTTTCTCAGTTACATTCAGCCCAAGATAATCCTTACACCAAAGCAGCATATTTGGGGTGGCATATTCTGATCCCCTTAAGGACCATCAGCTCATCCAGCCGGGGAGAAGCTGGACAGAGGCTGGCACAAATGGATGCTTTCGGGCAGTTTCTTTGCGTTCTAACTGCAACCCCTGTGCAGAACAGTTGGCCTGTGCCCTGGTGAGGCCTGCTCTCCCCACTGCACCAGAACTGCTGTTGACTAACTGGAAAGCAGCCCTCTGAACCTGGGGCAACCACAGGAGCAGGTAGATGTGTCCACCAGGTAGAATGGCTCTGCAGGAAGATAGAATCTTAGATGGTGAAAACCAAGCCTCGTAGTTCAAAGGGTTGAAGACGAAATAATAAGAAATTTTTAAAAGAGTTTTTTGAAATATGTGGATGAGCCGTATCTTGAAATGACCCTAACACTATGAGGAATAAGTAATAATTAGGGTCCTATTGAAAATTGAAGGACCTAAACTCAAGGAAGTCATTGTGTTCCACTAGGGGGCGCTACGGTAACAATCTACTAACTATAAAATAACAGGCGAGCAAGAACGGAGGGAGTTTGTGATTCGTTTATAAGTTTGCGATGAGAACCGCTTTGAGCAGACACAAGAATCAAATAGCCCTTTTGCCATAGGAGGTTTGTCTATATGACACAACAACTACTCAGGCAGCTGTTTTTTTAAGTCGGAACATTTTTTTAAAAACAAAAAGCAAGTTGACTGACTTGAACAGAACGAGTTGCTTTCACTCTGTTGCTATGTTGTCCTGTTGCTATGCGGTCTGTGGAGGCTACAGACAAAATCAAGGGGATCGCGTTTCCTCTGCCTCAGCCTTTTGAAAAGCTTCCTACCCCTAAGAGTCCTCATCTCCAGTTGTGCCTGAGCGACCAAGTTTGTGCGAGGGTTTAAATTGGGAACGATAATAAGGGTTACAGCTAGATTTTTTTGAACTCTGAGTGCCAGGCTGGACTCTTGACGTGGATTCTCTCTTTAGTCCCGTTGGCAGCTCTATGAGTTATGTACTATCACCCTCTCCATCGGACAGACGAGGAAACTGAAGCCCGCGGCTTGCCAATCAATGACTAATCAATGGCAGAGTTGGGATTCAACCCTGGGCGGATGGAACCTAGATTCCAAAGTTTCAGCTACTTCTAGGCAATTAGTGGCAAAGACAGAACTAGAACTCAGGTCTCTGTGTTACAAATTAAAGAGAGACTTTAATGTTGAAAAAGATGTGTCTGGGCAGGAATGGGTAGAAGAAAACTTGAGAAGAGGGCTGAGGAGAAAGACACAAAATGACTGTGTTTGCAAAGAGACAAGTTTGTGCCAAGAAAGAAGAACATTCCAGGCTAAGCTGGGATGCCCCATATATGCCAATTATGCACAGTGCCGGAGCGGCCAAGGCCAGTGGGATTTCCCCACTGCCTCCTCAAAATCCACAGAGCCCTGAACCCCATGGACTGGTGGGCTTCTCAGAAAAAGCTCACAGAAGACAGCTTCTTGCTTCAGGGCACAGAATAGCTAGATAGAAGTTCACCCAAGGCTCTCCCCAGAGCCCTTAGTCAAGTACATCCCCAAATTATAATACCTATAATTGCCACCACTCGAGTAATCTAATGTCCAGCTCGGCACTAGGCATTGTACTTGTCTTAGCTGGTTGGATCCTCCTAACAATGCTATGAGGGGAGCGTATGTCCACCATCTGGGAATTTGAGGTAAGGCGTGTGGATTATAAGTAAGAATTCATGTCCTGCACACAACGTTGGTTATTCTAACCACCCTCCCTTATCTTTGAGCAACACAGTCAATTGTGTTATTAAAATGCAACTCACTTCTGAGGAAGCATGGCAGATTGCACACTTCCCCCTTCCAACCCCTACTACAATGGCAGTAAAGGAACATAAAAAAAAAATGTATGTATAAACCTATAAGGGAGAAAATGGGAGAAGAGACAACGTGGATAAGAGAGTTCTGCAAGTATTGGGAAGAAGGAGAGGACGGTACTGATTTGGCAGACCTGGGAATCACTACCTGTGTCCCCGCAGACAAGGAGACCGACCAGCAGAAGGGGATTGGCCATGCAGAACTCTAAGTTCTGAGGACTCAGAGGTACAAGGTCTGTAGAAGGTGGGAATGAGGCCTGGGACTAAAATCAGGGGGGCTAAATGGCCTGCATAGGGGGTGGTTGGACCCCATTCCTCTTTCTGCTTTTGGAAGTGAGCAGGCATCGCAGGCAGGCTGACCCCAGTCCTCTCCACACACCCATCGGCCCCTCCCACCCCCACTGCTAGCAGGAGATTTGAGTTCTCTCTGGATAACTGAGCCGCTCCAGAGAAAAGAACTCCAAAGTCTGACATTTTAGAGTCCCGCCCCAATTAAAAATCCAGTTTGCTGCCCAATCACCTTGTAGTAAGTCCTTCCCATTGACAAGCTCCGCCCACTCCCTCTCAGCTTCCCTTCATCTTTTTAGTGAATCAAGCTTAGACCAGGATGGGCAGCCCAGGATCGCCAAATATTTTTTAAAAGCCTCCAACTTGAAAGATAGAGACCCAAACAAACAGGAAAAGGGAATCTAGAGGTAATAGAAATGGTGCAGGAAGCAGGAAAAAATGTGAAAATTAAAATCCTATAAATAATTCCTGCAGAGAAGTAAAATAAGATGTTATACCCGTTAAACAAGAGTTGAGTGTTATTTTTAAAGGGATTAATGAGAAAACAAGAATGATATTTTGGAAATAATTTAAAAGGAGAATAAGAAAAAACTACTTAAAAGAAAGTTTGGAAGATAAAGTAGAATAAAAGGAAATTTTAAAATAATAGTAATTGAGGAAAGATAAGGATCCTTATTATCTTCAAGGCCAGAAAATCTAATTTCCAACTAGTACGAATTCTATAAAGAGAGAACAGGGAAAAAGAGAAATGGAAGGAAGGAAATTCTAGCGAAAACCATACGGTTTCCCAGAACTGAAGGAGATGAGTCTCCAGATTGAAAGGCCCCACTAAGTGCCTGACACAATGAATAAATACTCGCACCAAGATTCGTCATCACAAATTTCAGAATATCCTGAATAAAGAAAAGATTTTCAAAGCTTCCAGAGAGAAAAAACACACAAAAGATCCGAATGGCACTGGACTTCTAAATAGCCACACAGAAGTTAGAAAATAATGGAGCCATATCTTCAAACTTCTGGGTAAAAATTATTTTCAGCCTAGAATACTTGTAACCAGATGAACAATGAAGGATGAAAGTGGAATAAAAGCATTTCTGACATGCAAGAACTCAAGTTTTACCTCAAATGTATATCTTCTCCTAAACAGCTACCGCAGGACGTGCACCAACCAAATGAGAAAGTAAACTAAGAAAGAAGATGTGGAACTAGGCGTCATGGGACTCAATGCAGGAGGGCAGTGAAGGGAAATGCCAGGATGACAGCTGAGAGAGAGCAAGCAGTCCAGAGGGGAGCAGGAGGATGGCAGGCTCCAGGAGGGAGGCACCCAAAGAATAAAAGAAAATGACATGTGTGAGGATATAGAATGCAAGGCAAATAAAAAAACAAAAAGTAATTTTTAATTTCACGAAATAAATGAAGTGAATGACTCATGCAAAGAGCATAAGGTAGAGACGAACCTAATGCATCTAAGGACTAGGAAGAGAGGGGCTGGAGCAGAACTGGGGAGGGGAGAAGACTAGCGGATGATGTCAGAGAGGTGGAGGGGCCAGGACGTGAGGGCCTTGTAGACCGTCCATTGCGAGGACTGGCTTTCACTCTGAGTGAGATGGGAGCTGCTGCAGGGTTTTGTGCTGAATGACGTGATCTGACTTATGTGTCACCAGGATAATTCTGCCTGGTGTGTGGAGAATAAACTGTAGGAGGGGAAGGTAGGAGCAAGACGCTATTGCAGTTAGAAAGCTTTGCAGTGATCCGGGTGAAAGACAATGATAATGACCCAAGAAGAGGATGGTGACTTGGACTGGGGTGCTAGTATCAGAGGTGGTAAGACGTGGCCGGATTCTGGGTAGACTTTGAAGGCAGAGCCAAAATATTTCTTGACATACTGCATGTGAGAGATGAAGGAAAGAGAGGAGTCAAAATGGCTCCCCCATTTTGGGTCTGAGCAACTGGAAGGGTGAAGTTGCAGTCAATGGGGAGACCACAGTCGGAGCAATGTTCCCATTATCTCTTGCTGAACCAACCCAAACCTAGTGGTGCACAACGACAGTCACTGGTTATTATTAGCTCTCGTGGTTCTGGCAGTTGACTGGGCCAGGGAGGCAGGTCTCACTTGGTGTTTGGGGCTAGTGTCCTCTCGAAGGCTTCCTCACATGTCTGGTGCCTTTACTAGAAGATTCGAATAGCTAAAGGATAGGACAGCTGGGGCTCCTTGGACATCTCTCTCTCTCTCTGTGGTCTCTCCACATGATCTCTCCAGCCTGGTGGCTTCCAAATAATGAGACTTCTTACATGGTGGCCCAAGGCGCCACAGGCTGTGTTCCAGGTCAGAGAGGGAAGCTGTATCACCTTTATGACCTAGTTCAGAGGCAACACAGCGTCACCTCAGCTGCCTGCCATTGCTTAGAATCTAGTCACCATATTCAAGTGGGGAGGAGATCAGATTCCCCCTCCTGATGGAAGGAGAGTCAAAGAATGTGTGAACATGTTTTAAACATGTTAAATTGAACATGTTAAATTTATGAACAGGTTTTGGTAGGAAGATAATTCAACTGGGGAACACTTTGAGTTGAACATTATTTGCATAGTCATAATAAAATAAACACTCACCATCGCTTGAACCAAAAATGGTGATCTGACCACATTGAGGGGACAGAGGGGAAGGGAGGCATGGGGTCACACTGTGGGAGAGCCAAGTTCTCATCCCCCATTGTGGGAAGTCAATGGACGTATACAAAGGAACAGTTGAGAAAGAAGAGTAAAACAACGTCTATTAGAAATATGGGCATAGATACAAAGGGAAATACATGGAATAGGCAAGGATGGTTCCTTCTAGAGAGCAAGATGGGGCAAGGGTGGAAGGCGGAAGGAAGCTAGTGTTTTTCAGTATGTCTTTTAGTGCCATTTGACTTTTTAATCTATGGACATGTATTACTTTGATAAAATAATTAGTTTTTAAGAGGATATAAATTTTGTTTCAGTAAATTGATTTTTAAAACTTACAGGAAAAAATACCCAATCCATACAGCAAGGGCAATTTTAGAAAACAGCCCAACCAGTCCCCTTTCCACCCTGCACCTTCTCCTTCCCGTCTCTGGCCTGAAAGGGCGCTGAGACCTGCAGGGGCCGCAGGGCACAACACAGGGCACCATTCAGGTGGTGCTGTCCCAGGGAGGACCACCGCAACTTTCCAAGTCTCGGATGCATCTCACGAACCCCCCTCCCCCACCCTCCAGGCCCCTAGGGCAGGGCTGATGCCCACTTGAAAGAGAAGAACAAGGTCACATATTCATCAAAAGATAGAGTGGAGGTTAGAAGCCAGGGCTGCTGGTTTCTGGTTTAACGGTCTCACCATGCTAAAAATGGTGGTTGCCATCACTGTAGGTTTTACTAGCAGTGTGGGACAGGGGCAGGGGAGAGAGGAAGGAGAATGTTCTTGGAAGGGGAGTCCATCCCTCTAAATTAAGTGTATTATTTTTCATGAATAAAAACACACCTGTCATGAAATCCACTGCCCCCAAAAGATACTTGATACAGCCACTGTGATGCCCCTGGCTGAAAATACTCCATTTCCCCTTAGTCACTCTCCTTCGCGTCAGCATAAGCCGGCTGGATAAAGTGACAGAAAGAAACAAACAGAGCTCCTTTGGAAGGAAATTCCTTGGCCCCGAGGAAGACTGCAGTGAGGGGCCGGGCAGGATCTCGGGTTTTCTCTTGAGAATTGGTCCCTGTTAGGGGTGGCCTGGTGTGCCTGGAGCCCAGCCCTGCGGTGGGGAGCAGAGGGAAAGACAACAGTGGGAGGCAAGATCACGTAAATCAGTCAACCTTCTGCAGACCCTGAACAGCCAGCAGATCTAGCCACCCCTGATTTGTTGCTCGTTACACAAAAAGCTCTGCTGCAGTTGTGTCAAAGCCCTTATTAAGGTTATCAAGTGGCCGGGCAAAAGGTGTCCCCCAAATTTGCCAACATGCAAGGCAATGGTGACCATGATGGTGGCACAGTGTCAACAGGTGGGCAGATGACCCTGCCACAGGCAAGTCCACAGAACCCCCTGAGCGCCTGCTGTGTGCGGACTCTGTGCGAGGCCCGGAGGGCAGTGGGAACAGACTGTGCAAAGCTCCATCTCTGCCCCCAGGGCGCGCGGTGGACAGACTGGCTCAGGAGGCCTTCACTTTCCTCAGCAGCAGTTTGCTCCGTGGTTCTGCCACATGCAGTGTGGTTCATCCAATTTGCTTAACTATGCTAGGACGGGATCCCGCTATTTACTCTGCTGTGGGCAGTGTTTTAGTCGTCGGGAAGTGCTGCCCTGTTGATCATTCTGTGGGTCCCTGAGCAAGTGGAGGGGCCGTGGTCTGCTTTCCCCTTGCTGGCATTGTTTTCTGACCAAGTACAGCAGATCCCCATGGTCTCTGACTGGCTTCTCGGCACTTCTCTGTTCTAACTGAATTCGATTTTCTTTTCCAGTCTCTTGATAATGACTGAAGGGAGTGAGACCAGTGGTCTCCCTGTGACACTAATTACTGTCCTTCATCCCAGGCAGTGACGCTGCACTCTGGGGGCTGAAACCTGAACCCTCTAACCGATGGTGCTTCCAGTCAAGCCTGGAGAAGCCAAGTTACAGCCTGTGACCTTGGGCTTCATTTATTAACATCTGCTGAATAACAAATGCTGACTGGAGCTTAACTCTGACCCCGGGGCCTCCTCCCACTGGTCCTCAAGAGTCTCTGGCGACTGGAATTGAAGCTTCCTGAGTAAGAATGTCCCACTGGAAAGAAATGCAGTGGCACCTGATGAATTCTGAAAGCGAGCACTTGACCTTCAGAAATTTGGGCCAGGTCCATGGGGCCCAGGACAACTGATTCGTTCAGCCAGTTCTTCCTGTACACACCTGGCACTGAGCAACCTGCTGACTTGGCAGCACTGGCCTCCATTCAAAAATTACTCATGGAGCACCAACTATTTGTTGGACACCTGTTAGGCCATGAGGACCCAGTAGGGACCCAGGCCCATTGCCCTCATGGAGCTTACGGTCTAGTGACAAAACAAGAGTGGTGAGTGACACAGCAAAGTCAGTCCCGGTGCTCTGGGGACAGAGATAGAGGAGGGCTGCCAATGGAGGCCTCCCCAAGGAAGCAATGTTCAGACTGAGCATGAAGTAGGAGAGATTCGGGAGAACAGGGCACAGGGAACTGGGGAGGACCAGGGTGAGGGTGAGAGTTGAGGCTGGAGACACAGGACCAGGTTAGGTGTTGGAATTGCTTATCCCAAGGACAATGGGGATCCATTCAGTGGAGTGGGGAGGAGGTCACATATGCATTTTCAGAAGATCATTCTGGAGGCAGTATAGAGAATGGATTAGAGGCCACGAGTGAAGGCCTGGAAGCCAGTTCTAGGAGGTAATTGTTCTCATCAGAGAAGTGACCTGAGCCGGATAAGATGACAGGACAGAGTGGATGGAGAAAACCGGATGAAGAGGTACAGAAATCTTCCTCATTTATAAAGAGCTCTTAAAAATCAAGGGGAATAAAAGATAGAGAAATGGGCAAAAGACATGAACAGAGAATTCATAGGAAAAGACATACAAATGGCCCATAAATATGAAAATACGCTCATCTTCACTCAGAAGAAAAACACAAATTGAAACTGCACTGATACCATCCGTCACCCACGAGACTGATGAAAGTTCAAAGGTCTGACAGCACTCACTTGGGGAAAAAGTGAGTTGGGGGAAAAACAGGCATTCTCATAGCTACTGGTGGGAGCGCAAATGGAACGAGGCCTGTGGAGGGAGTTTGACAACATCTAACAAAGGATGCATTTACCCCGGCAACCTCATTTCCGGGATTTAACCCTGAAGATGAGCCCCCACAAACAGCACATGCACACAGCTGTTCGCTGCAGCACTGTTTGTACCAGCAAAATACTGAAAACCACCTGGATGCCCATACGCAGGACACTGGTTGACTAAACCATGAACTCTCCATACAGCAGAGAATCATGTGGCCATTTTACACGGATGAGGAGCATCTCTGTGGAACGATTGCACCTGTTAATGAAAATAAAAAGCAAGGTACATAGACAGTATATGCTAGGCTATCTTTTGTGTAAGGAAGAAAGGAAAACAGAAACATAGATATCTGCTTATTGTTGTGGGAGTAAGGCGGGGAGGACTGGAGGGAGGGAGGAAAAAAAGAAGAAAAGAAAGACACACAGGAAGGATTAACCAGAGACTAAACGGGTGAGCAGGAGTGGATGGAGGAATGGGAAAGGAAGTATTCCTTTTTATAAAGTTTTGACTTTTGAATTAGCTAAAGCATTTACATATTCAAAAAATAATGGAAACAAACCCGCCATCAAATACAAACAAGAACAAATGAAGCTAACTGTCCAAATTCATAACATGACATCAAAGAGAAAAAAGCCAATGTAAGTAATTTTTGAGTCCAGTATTCTGTGCACCCGAAGAGGATGTATTCTAGGGGGGAAAGAAGGGCTGCCGAGGAATCCTGAACTCACTTAGCGAGTTTGTGATTGGCAGTGGCATCAGTTTTAAAAATTATGAAACTGTTGTTTGTGTATTGTAGAAGAAAGTTGTCAATATACTGAAATTGTTGGGAATCAAGACTGTTGGAGAAAAATAAATGTAAATGTGGAATAAAGTACAGACTAGTCCTGTGGTCTTGGATTTAAATTGGAGGTTGGTAAGCTGGGAGGCATCTATACATAAAATTTCTTAGCCGTGTTCATTGAAAGGGCCTAGCAGCATGACACCCAGAAATAATGAACACACCTAGTTCCCAGATCTTGATTGATAAATATGATTCCTCACTAAAAGAGACCAGGATTTCTTGAAGCAACGGCTGACTCCAGGAGTGAGACAAAGAAAGTCAAAGGTCAGCCCAGAACACCTTGTGCCTGAAAGCAAGGAGGGGCCCAGAGGCTGACGGGGGCTTGTCAAAAGGACACAAGAGCTGTCTTCTCTCACTGGACAAACTTGGGACAATTTGAGCATCAAAACAATAATGACAGGAAGGGATTACAACACACTGAATTAAAAAAAAAAAGAATCCACGAGTCCATAGTAACACTCCAAAAATGAAGTAGGAAAAAGGGAACGACCTTCTTTACAGAGGAATGCCGGCTAATAAATATAGAATGATGGAATTTTAAAATCACCATTTTCAACCTCCAATATAATTACAGATTCAGGCAAAAATCATCAATTGATAATCCTAAAGGTTCTAGGGAACAGGATGCTTACATGGTCCCAAGAGTATTACCCACAGATTTCTAATTATGCGGGAAAGAGTGCCCGGGAGAGGTCTGGTGGACACCCCCTCACCACACAGTCAGTCGTCCCATGGCCAACGGTGGGCAAATCTGAGCACGTGCTCCTATGTGACGCCATGGAAATAGCCATCGTGCCAAACACGTTTCACCTGAATTGGATCCGGAGGAAACAGGCAGATGCAGGGTGGGGGCCAGTCCATGAGGCAACCTGCCTGGGCTCTTCAAAAGATTCCAATGGAAAATAGACAGTAAACAAAAAGTAGAGGGACTGTTCTACATTAAAAGAGATTAAAGAGACATAACAACCAAATGCAATGTGTAAACTTTGATTGGATCCTGGGCTTTTAAAATTTTTTAAGAGCCTTAAAAGGCATATGGGAACAGTTAAGGAAATTTGAATATAGACTGTACTTTAGATGAATAAATGTTTGATTTCTTAAGTATGCTAACATACCGTGCTGATGTAGGAGAATGTTTTTATTCTTGGGAGATATCTGCTGAAGTATTTAGGGGTGAGTGTCACGATATCTGTACCTTCCTTCCAAATGGCTCAGAAAAATGCAGAGACAGGACACAAACATGGCAGAATGTTCATAGTCAAAACAGAGGATTACACACGTTCACTGAACTCTTCCAATTCTTCTGTAAATTTGAGAATTTTCAGAATAAAACCTTGGGGAAAACTAATAGCTCTGATGCTTCGGGACACTCAATAGAAGAGAAATCTTGAGCCTCCAGTGGCAAGGGTGCTGCGAATGCCTCGTACACAGCCCAATGAAAGGAAGCAAGTGAATTGCTTTGGCAGTAGGTCCACAATGCTAGGTGCAAGGGGACACCCAGGTCTCCAGCATGGACAATGGGTGGTGATCATGCTGCCATTTGCTGAGGTAGCAAACACTGGAGAAGGAACCAGTTTTAGAGAGAAAAGGGAGGTAAAACATTCAATTCGGACATCCACCGACTCCCAAAGCCCACATCAGCCCTGAGTTATGAACTCCGGATGTAGAAGACGGAGCACAGAGTGTAAGACAGACAGCACAGAGGGGTGATGGATAGAAGAAAAGGAGGCCATGACAGGGCCAAAGAAGGTGGGGGGAACCTGGAGACTGTGGGTGGGGTCACGGACACCAGGAAGAGGGGTCCAACGGTGCAAATGCCACTGAGACGCCAAACATGCAAAGGACACTTGTAACTGAGTGATTAAAAATTGGGTTTGTAAAAAATATAGATTTCACCCCTGCCTACGTGACGGCACTGGATCACCTCGAGGGATGAGGGGGAAGTCAAGATGCACCCAAACACCATCTGGTATCTCTCGGGTGCCACCAGCCATACCGCCTGCCCTGCTGATTCGGATTCCCCTCAGCTCTTTATCGCACCCAGTTGGACTGTCTCCCTCCAGCAGAGGCTGCCTGGAAACCCCGGAGGGCACAGCATTCTTGGCCCCATTCTTCCCGGGTGTTTTTTCTTGTTTGGTGCTTTCTAGGGAGAAGGCAGGCCCAGGCATTTTTAATGTGCTCTTTCAAAGGAAAATGAAGGCTGTTTGATGTCAAAGCAAGTCCAAGAACCACGAGATAAGAGATCAAAGGCTCTCAGAGCAAGCCCAAACCAAATCTTAAAAGTGAGAGAGATAAGATGGATAATAATCATACCAAGTCCATTTATCATTCAGCAGACGCTGATGATCAATGATGGCGTAGATATGAGAGCACAGCTGGGAGAGGGAAGGAGGAATCAAGGTGGCCATCTCAACAGGCATACTCAATTGATCAGAACAAGTTGGCCACCTGTCACCAGTGTGAGAAACCCAATGCAGAGTTGGTTTTGAGTCGATTCTAGTTGGGTAACATGTCCCACCCAAAACTGACCAGCTGAATTGGCATTTTGAGTCTGCCATTCACTTGCCTGGAGTCATACAGACCCAGTATGGCAGAAAATAAAACATTCTCTCATGCTGGTCTCCTCCAGTTACCGAGTACTGACCACTGCAACTGGGAAAGCTGAGAGCTTTCGGTCATCTCACACATTTGCAAAATTCATTGGCTTTAACAGACTGTTCCCCGAACACCTGGCCTGTGCGTTCTCCTCTAACCAGCGTGTGCTATATCATATTCAGAAAGTGCTCCTAAGCTCTTACTTGCCTTGAAAAATATCCATCAGCTGTCAGAAAAGCTAAAACCCATCTTGGCTCTGGTGAAACATTCACTTCGGGGAAACACACAAGCCAATTTGGTCAGACTTAGTAAGTTTTAACAAAATCCAGGTGAAGGAATCGATCTAGAAAAGCAGAATCTTACAAGCAGCTCCAAGAAATAACGTTCTAGAAGAGGAAGAAAAGATGTGAAACCTTTTGTGCCATGGGAGAAGGCAGCTTAAAATTGGATTTCTTAAATGGGAAGTTGGATGGAACTCTGATCTAAAACGGTGGTCTCCACATGTCTTGAGGCTGTGAGGTCTTTTTGTCTTTTTTTCCTCATGCCTTGGAACCCTTGGGCTTTGTCCTAGAGGTGATCAAGTTTAAAACCCATTAAATCTTATGAGGCCTCATTTCCGCCCCTCCGCAAAGACCCCAGACAAGAACATCATAGAACCTCCTTTAAAAATAGCTAGTCTGTATTATTCTGAATGTGAGACGGGAGGAACACCATTCCTCAAGTTTAAGAGAACTGTTCCTTCTTCTGGCAGGATCTGCTGTTTTACATGCAGAGGTGCAAGGCTGCCTGCAATTCAGGAGAGTTCCATTTAACATGTGTGTGGACTCAGTAACATATAGGCTGCTTTTTA
Source organism: Tapirus indicus (assembly GCA_031878705.1). NCBI lineage: Eukaryota > Metazoa > Chordata > Mammalia > Perissodactyla > Tapiridae > Tapirus > Tapirus indicus. The sequence continues at coordinate 13,393,162 of CM062932.1, forward strand.
TAGAGCCCTTGTGTTTCCAAATTGGCTTTAGGTTTGAAACCCTAAGCTCCAGTATGAAAAAAGACCAGACACTGTGTCTTTGCTAAGAATAGGGCTCACCTTCCCGAGCCTCTAAGAGATGAGAGAACTGGAAAGGAATGGTTCCCACTGGGGGAGAATCCAAAGGATCAAGCAAGACTGCGGCCCGAACAACCAAATCTGCCGAGGCTACTGCTCACCCACCTGGCAAGCTCTGCCATATCCTTATCAGCTCCAAAGAGCTCTGCCATGTTCCTCCTGTCACCCCAGAGTTCTGCCATGTTTTTCCTGTCACCCCCAAAGAGCTCTTCCATGTTCCTCCTGTCACCCCAGAGTTCTGCCATGTTTTTCCTGTCACCCCCAAAGAGCTCTGCCATGTTCCTCCTGTCACCCCCAGAGTTCTGCCATGTTTTTCCTGTCATCCTCAAAGAGCTCTGCCATGTTCCTCCTGTCACCCCCCAGAGCTCTGTCGCCCCTACACACAAGGGACACGCATGTGACCCCAAGAAGGCACATAGGCACTGGTGTTTAGAGCCCACTGCATGAGCTGAAGACACATATTAGCTCCTTAAAGGGAAGTTCTAGAAGTTTAAGGATAAAATCCAACCCAATTAGAAAATGGTTCTTGAATAAGAATAAGCTAAAGGCTGTGGCTTTATAGAATCTAAAAATGTTCTATTAAAAGCCTACCACCCAACAGCTGTGAAAATAAACCAGCGCTCCTAGATGGGCTTCCTTCACGTGCGGGACCACCCCAGAACCTGCCATTGTGGGCCACTGTTTATCACAGACATGGCTGTCAACATCCAGGGGACAGATTCGCAAGGGGCAACTTTCAGTCCGGCTCCTTGCGCAGCACAGAGATGGGTGACTGACAGGCAAATGCAGAGACAGCAAATGTGATTTTCAACTTCCTGGGCAGTGATTTAGGTACAGAAACAGTTAAGGGGAGGATTTAAGAAGATTTTCATTTGGAACGTGTGCCAAATCTCTTATTCACAGACCCCACATCTCCCAAACAGAAATAACAAATCCCAAGCGAGGTTCGACACATCTTTTTATGTACAAATGGTCAACGGTACAGATGGAGTTACTTTTTATAAATATCCGCAGCAAATCCCCTAAAAAAGCTGTGAATAAAAACTACCTCTCCGCACAAAGGGCCTGTCCGTCCCCAAAGTGTTAACTTCACGAGAGCCTATTTTAGCCAAATACTTGTGGGGCCTCCCAGGAAGGACAGGAGTACTTTGGGACCAGGCAGGAGCCTTCCCATCTCCCCAGAGAGCCAAGGTGACTTGAAGGTCATCTGTTGCCCAGGACCTGGGATTGATTAAACTGTTTCTTCCCAAGACTTCTGTCTTCTTTGTCAAGCTGCTGATTAAGCGGTCTGTTTCCTGGCAGTGGCCCAGAGGGAGGGAGGAAAGGAACCCACAATGGTGTGAGGAAGTAAAAAACTCTGGGTATTTTGATAAAAAACACTTGGTAATCAATGTAACCCTGTAAAGCCAATGTATCGAATTCACCAGAGGGAAAATTGTGACTGAGCATTCCGGCATCTACAGACAAGCATTTTTTTAAGGAAGATAATTACTTAGCACCAATTTCTCTCACTCTCTCTGGTAGTTTTTCCTGTTCCTTCAAGCCCTGGGCTGTGATGGGTCGGAGCGCAGCTCAGCGGTACTTCTCATCAGTCCCAGAGCCGGGCAGGACGGGAGCGCAGTCACACAGCACAGGACAAACAGCGCCCTCACACCAAAACGCAACTCTCCTCGGGGGTCATCCTGACACGGGGACACGAGCGGCCCCACAGTCGCCTCCTGGGGTTGCTCTTTGGCTCTTCAGGCCCAGGGGCTTCACTCAAAGCGACGCAGGTGGTTGTACAGCGACTGGACGTACGTGAAGACGCACATGGGGTCCGGCTTGCGGCCCATGACCATCATGTCCTCCACCTCGATGAGGCGCTCGCAGTTGGCCAGATTCCTGAAAGACAGAAGGCCCGTCACAGCGCCGGCCGGCCATCAGCCAGCCCTGCAGCAGCTGTCGTCACTGCCCGAGAACAGAACTCAGCCTGGAGCCGGGGGCCCCCGGGAGGCCCCAGGAGGGAATCCAGATAACCCCAGGGGAACCCTGGGAGCTTAACACAGCCTTTCTCAAACTCCCACCGTCAGGAACCACCTATACAGCACATGTTTTCATTTAAATAGACTGACTTTATTTCAATTTTCAGTGCAATTAAATTTCACTTTAAATTTTCACTAAATTAAATCCCATTTTAAAAAGTACTAATTTAGGCCCATTTTTATTAATAAAGATTTAATTCCAAAATTAAATTTCACTAAAAAAATTCAATGTCTATCAGCAGTATGTGGGAAATCAGCATGAACCATAAAAGTAAATGTAAAGTGAATAAAGTAAACAATAAATTCATGCATATGCCTCCTAAAATAGCGTTTATAAACTTTTTATTACCATGACCCACAGTTAGAGATTTTTCATCACAATTCAGCACACACATACACAGAAGTGGAAATAAAATTTCACAAAAATACTGACCCTTTCTACTACTGATATTTTTCTCTATAAATCTTTCTCTCCCGCCTCTTTTTTTTTTTTTTTTTTTTAATGCTGGTCATGAGCCACTAAATTGATTTTACTATCTGCTGATGGGTCACAATCTGAAGTTTAAAAAATTGCCTAAAATCATCTTATGACCCCACCCACCCAGGGCCCTGTCCCTCACGTTCTGGGAAACACTGGCCCAGATGGCGGCACAATGGCGGGGATGCGTGTGGAAACAGGGGGCTCTCTCTGGGCTGGAAGGAAAGCTGTTCCCTCGGCCGTTCCCAGCTGGGAGGAGGCCGAAGTCCCGGCTTCACACGTCGTGGAGGCGGGAAGGTGAGTATGCACAGTCAAGGCACCTTGCACTGCACACATCAGTGCTGAGTCCTGAAATAACAGCATCATCCTCTGGAACGCCGAGTGATGCTCCCCCCAGGCGCCAGATGTGGCCAGCCTGATGTTATCAGACAGAACCCAAAGGGCAAAAATGATTGCACTTGGCCCAATCCTCAGTGTCCTTCCTTCAACCGCTGTGTGCACTTCTGTAGTGTCAGGGGACCCCAGTCTCTTTTCTCCCATGTGGATAAGTGTATGACTGCCAGGGTTCACATCCCAGCTCCATCCTTACTAGCTATGACTTTGGGCAAGATGCTTAATTTTTCTGGGCCTCAGTTTCCCCATCTGGAATAACAACCACTTCACAGGGTGGTGTGAGGATTAATGAGCTAATCTATACCAACCAGATGGAACAGCACACAGAAAGAGCTCAGTCAGTGTTAGAGATTATTATTGTTGCTGTTTTTATCACTATGCCTCACTTCAAGAAGCAGAGTGAGGCACTGGGGAAAAGAAGGCCGAATCTGAAATCTAAATAACCAGGGTCAGATCCTGACTCTGTCATTCGCTTCACCTCTCCGTCCATTTCCTCGGCAGAAAATCAGATTCCCACTCCGCTCCCCCTCCCAGCGGGCTTGTTGGGGGGTTGTGTGCCTTGTACCCCAGAGCTCATGAGCCAGTTTGTGTGACTTACGCAGCACTTTCTACCAGTCCCCACTGGGTCCTGGGGCTGCGTGCTCCAAAGACAAGGACCGTACATTAGCACAGGGCCCTGCTCGGTGGTGCTGGCCCCATGCCAGGCCTCCTATCAGAAACCAAATGTCAGGGCTAAATGGAGACATCTGTCCCGGATCCCATCGCCACCTCCCCCTCAGTTTGGAGCAGGTGGCCTGTACGGGAATCCAGCAGCTTCGTGGGGTGGCGAGTGGGTTTGGCACAATGAATGGGCACCCTTGCTCCCCTGGATGGGCCAGGGCAGGGCTCGGAGTCAGGAAAGTCAGTGCTCGGATGAGGACAGGCACGCGAAGGTGCTCTGTGGATGGTCAAGAATTGAAAATCTGAGTCTTTCTGAGAGGCCGGGGACCTGAGCTCACCCTCCTGAGCTATCAGCTTAGCACCTGGTGCCTCCTCCTCACCTGCGGTGCAGGGGCAACACCCTCCCTCCCTCCCAGGGCTGCTGTCAGAGGATCCCAGGTGTGTGTGGGCAGGCTCTGCCCATGTGCCAGGTTATCACCACTGACAGCAGTGGCCATGGCGGTCCCCCACGTTGAATGAGGGCGGCATTAGAACCCTGAACCTCAGCCTTCAGAGAACTGTAATCTCACCCTCCAAACACCCCCATCAGAAGCACCAACCATCTCTGCAGCTTACTCTCTACAGCTTGCTCACCTCCAGGTCCAGGGAAGGGGCCCTAATTTCTTCCAAGGACAGTTCCAATCCTTCCGCAGACGGCTCTGGCCATGAGAAAGTTTTCCTTTACATTTCTTATGGTATTTTTTCTCTTGGTACTTTCTACTCATTGGTCCCACAAAGCTATTCTCAGTCTAATATTTCCCCCGAAAGAGTCCTTCACATGTTGGAAGAGAATCTTCATATCCATGTCTTTTCCTGAAACGAAGTATCTCTGGTTCCCTCACTATACATCGAAAGGGTACCTGGGACCCTCTCCTCTGAGCTGGATCTAGTTTCTTTCTCGCCCTCTTTATGGCGGGGAACCCAGAACTGCTGGCATGTTTCAGATGTGTCCAACCCACACAGGGAGAGCAAGGCGACCCCCTTCTTCATTCTAGAGGCTGCATTTACCCTCCGAGGAATGAGCGCCCTGCCCCTGCCCGGGCAGCAAGTCTTTGTGATCAGGGTGGTGCTCAGGATGGGCGCTAAGGCCTTACCCTGGCCTCACCCTTACTCCCCAGACAGGAAGCCGTGGGCAAGGTGCCGGCTTCCCCCAAAACAACCAGGGGCTGGGCCACTTCCATCTGGTCCCCACCCCACCCTAGCCAGCTACGACCGTGATGCCAAGACTCCTAGAAGCTGCAGACACAGCTCATGAGACAGGATATGAGGAAAGGAAAAGGATGATCAGCACTGACTTTTATAAAAATACTTAAGTCTCAAAATATTAGAGGCCCCAACTGCCTTTTAAATTAAAAAGAGACCTACTTTTGTAACATGATACAAGCTTGTTTTAAACAATTCAAACAATACGGAATAGTCCAACAGAGAAAGTACAAATCACTCCCAATGTCAGCGCACAGCAAGACCCCCAGTTAACATTTGCCTGCTACCAGTGTGAAATGCATTTCCTCATCCCCACCTCGTTTGGGGTTAAAGGTTTAGGGGTTTTCTCCTCTTCCTGTCTATTGTGATCTCCCGCCACCACGGGCGTTGGCCTGGAAGGGAGATGGAGGAGGGGTTTGAGGGGTTATTTTTATTTATTTAAGCCCTCTAAATGCAGACCCGGATGCCCGGGCTCGGACTACAGCCTCCTCTCTGGTTTTAGACAGAGACACATGGGCCCTACAAATAGCTTGGAAGCCCCTTCTGCCCTGTGTAACCCGAGAGCGGGACACATTCCCCGCAGGGCAAGCGGGGGCCTCTGGCCGCACATTGGAGATGTGGGGAGAAGGGTGCAGAGGGTCAAGCACCCATAAAAGGGGCGGTGCTCCTGCTTTCCAAGCCCTGAACACCTGTCCAACAAAGGGAGTCACTTTGCTGTCAACACCGCATCACTCGCACAGATTAGGCCACGGGGAATCTTTGGGACCGTAAATTATTGGGGGAGGGGCAGCACAAACCACTTTTACTCCACAGGTTCCTGATGCGTCTCTGTGCCGTTAAGCCTCTTGCTCATGGAAGGGTCTGGAAACATTGCCTTCCTGATGTGACATGGACCCGATGTTTGGGGGCCCCATCCATATCCTCCTTTCCCTTCCAGAGGCTGTGCCTTCATCAGAGCTCAGCTCCTCTCATCCCCCACTGCCTGCTCCCATACCACCTTCCTTAGCTCCGTCCTGCTGCCTGCATGGCTTCTGCTGGCAAACTGAAGGAAGATGTTAAGACACTGGTAACCAGGATCCTCAAGCAGGTGTCCCTGTGCTTTCTTTGCAGCTTTTCTAACCAGCCTATTGTCCCAGAAACTAGGAAATCCAAGCTGCTGACCTCCCAGAGGCCTCAGACAGGCCCACCCTCCCAGCACTCTCCCCCGTGTACCTGCGAGATAATTGCCTGGATGACTCACAAGGGGAGGCACCTTCCCGGACTCTGAGCAAGCTTTCCCCACACAGGCCTGCTGTGGGTGCCCCTTTCCACCCACTTAAGTCAGCAGAAAAGAACTCCTCTCAGGGGCCTGACAGACCATCCTCCCCTTCCCAGCTTGTAGCAGGCTCAGGCCACAGGGAGGCAAGGCTAAGTTTTTCACCCCGCTGTTTGCTCTGGGGAGGAGGGAGGCAAAACCTGGAGCAGCCTCCATTGCCGCCCCCCCACCCCGCCCCGGTTGGGAATAGAAGAAACATCTGTTTGGAGTCTGCAGGCTCTGTGAGCTCAAACCTTGTGCTGGGAGAGCACAGCCACGAACGGCCCTGGCTCTGGCTGCCAAGGGAAGCTGTGTTTCCTACGAGCTGGGGCGCAGGGCCACCACCCTGTGGCCGAGGGCCTCCCTCTCCCTGCCACAGCTCAGTCTGGTCCAGGGCTGAGGGTGACCCGGGCATGAGCTGGCACCATTTGGCCACTGGACTTGATGGAGAAGAACTCTGTAAGCCAAGCACGGCCTCAGCCAGCTGGGGTGGGTCTGGGGGTGCCCACGTCAGAGCCCCGGCCCTGCACACTCTGACAGTCTGATTTTTGACAGTCGCCATTTCTAGGCTTCGAGCAGCTGGGCCGCCTCCTCCTGGTGAAGCGCCCCTCCCCAACACTGTGCGCTACACTTGGCTCTACTTCACCTTCGTCTGGATCCAGTTGCATAACACACTCCATCCAAAGCTGTTTCTGCAATTAGGATGACAGCTAATCCCAAGCAGCCAAGAAAGAGAAGGCTTTTAAAGTATACAAGGAGTTCTTATGACCCCAAGGGGGCCGAGGGTCCAAGCGCGTCATCCGACAACACAACAGGGGCCAGTACCGATATTCCAACAACGCAGGCCAAGGAGCTCGGAGCCAGAGTCTCCATTCTGCCACCAGAGCGAGAGCTGCTGCTCTAAAGAGGGCGGCTGCCCCGACTCAAGGCGAGACCACAATACCAAGTGTGGGTCTCATAACCGGTTGGCTCTGACTCCTTCCCTGGCCAGGCTCAGGGCCTGGTCTGGGAGGCTGGGCCGGGAATGGAATGAGGAGGGCAGGCAAGGCCTGGGGTAAGGGCTCCTCCTGGACATGGACACTGAGGATGCAGACAAGAAATGAAGGTGGTCAGGCACGAATGAATCGCAGAGGCTTTCAGCCTCAGGCACAAAGGTGGGTGGGCAGGAGAGAATGATCAATGTCCCCTCCAGGAAACTCAGCTTTGGGGAGGCCTTCCTTCCCTCCGACCTTCCTCCCATTAATTCCGTGAAGTTTAGCATCCGGCAGCCTGAACACCCTCATCTGTGCCCTGCGCCTGCCCTGGGGGGCCTCGATGGATAGCAATGGCTCCCTGCCCTCTGCCTTCTGACTGTGTTTAGCCAACAAGAGGCCTTGGTGTGAAGGGAGGAGGAGGGCAAGGGCGGAGTATTTATTTCCCACTCCCTCTCTGCCAGGTCACTGTGAGCTGGTCGCATCCACTGCCCAGAAGCACAGCTGCCAGCAGCCAACCCTCTCCACACAGTATGCTCCCCAGTTCCTGGAACCTCAGACGGATCAGCCAGAGGGGCCTGCGCTGCGCCTGGCTTGATTCCCCCACACCCTTGCAAGGAGTCCCTTTATGAAACTCTCCTCACCTACTCAGTCTGGATGCGTCCCTGCCAGAACCCTGACTAATACCCGCCAGAACCACTTTGCCACTCTCCCGATGCCTGGGGGCTGCCCTCAGTCATAACCAAATCCCAAACTGGCTCCCAAACGCCTCCTGATCCCAGAATCACCCCCACCCAATCTTCTCCCTATGAGCAGGTCTTAAGAAGATAGGCAATTTTGTATCAAATGCTAGAACAATGTTTAGGGAAGCAAAATCTACTTGGAGAAGTTTTTGACATGTCCCCCAGGCAGATATTATTCCACTTTCTGCTCATCAGCAGCTGTGGCTCGCTCAAGCAACTGCATCTCTCCACCAGCCTGGAAAGGACAGACTCAGTGCTCTGGGGGCCCTATCCCACTGCCCCCACACCCTGTCTGTGGCTGGTCTCCCAGACCGCACACCAGAGGCCAGGCACCCCACAAAGAGGGCAGGTACACTGGGGAGAGAGCCCCACTCTACCACCGAGTGCTGGGTGACCCGGGCAAATCCCCCGGCTCCAGGCCTCAGTCTCCCTACCTGTACACGAGGTAGACAGACTAGAGGGCCTCAAGGTCCTCAGCTCTGCGGACAGCTGCCCCATATCCTGCCTGCCCCCAAGCTCCACCGGGCCAGAGGTCAGGTTCAGAGACTGGGCTGGGGCTGGCAGCCAGCAAGACCCGCCATACTCACTCGGCCATGGTGAAGGCCAGCTCGAAGTTCTTCTGCCGCTGCGTGGGGCTCAGGGCACTGTAGTCGAAGGCGTCAGGGAAGAAAGAGTGCACCAGGGCGCAGAAGGCCATCCCGTCGCTCCAGCTGGAGGAGAAGTTCTGCAGGTCCACGTGCTGCCAGCAAGGTGAAGTCAAGCACGGAGGTGAGGGGGGCACGGCTCCCGCCTCAGCTCCCCCCCCAGTTCAACCCCACCAGCAGATTCTCCCAGCCCCTCCCAAGCCACCACCCACCCCACTCAGCAACAAGCCGTAGTTGCCAGACCTCAGCCCGGAAGGTGCACTAGCCCGTCTGCTCGGCCCAGACGTGGGATTCCCCGGATTTCTAAGCACTTGCTGGGGGCATCTGGGGACCGACTGGGAGGCACGATTTCTCTAGCTCTTCCCCCTCCACCCAGCCTGGGGTTCCTGCCCTGGCCAGGGGAACAAGAGCAGGGGCGATGCCTGGTCAAGCCTCTGCCTGGGGTCCCGGTGGCCAGGCCAGGACACAGGCTCACCTGGTAGCCCAGAGTCTTCTTGCGGCACCACTCCAGCAGCAGCTGCTTGATGCTGCTGGCGCTGGCCACGCCGAAGCTCTGCGACCGCTTCAGCTTCGCCCGGGTCTCACCTTTGCCCCTGCGGAGAGAGGGAGTGCTGCCGTGGGGGCTGTGGGGGCCACCCCTCAGCTGCCGTCTCCTCCCAGAGGCAGGGGAGTCCCAGGCCGTTCCTACCACTGGGGAGATGCCCCCACCTGCTCTGCTGACCCGGGGAAACGCTCTGTCAGCACGCAGCCCCCCTCAACCCACACCCACACCCACATCCAGGCATGAGCCCAGCAGACCAGCTACACAGCCTCCCTTGATGGTGTCTGGCAGGACCAAACCCCGCTTTGCAGGTGTGGGTCCCGTTTATTTCCCACATTAGGAATCGGGGGTCACTGGCAATCCTGGGACAGAGAACCTAAGCCTGCATGGCCCTGTGGCCCTGTCCTCTGCTTGGAACACCCTTCCCCCTTCCCTTCATCCCCCCCCCTCTGAGCCTCCCTCTGAGGCCGCCCTCCCTGATGGTCTTTCCTGGCCGGAAGGGATGGTCTCCTCCTCTGGGCCCCAGGATACATCCTAACAGCTGAGATCAGGTTGTCTGAGGCAGTGGGGACACTTCCTGGGTCTGTCTCCCTCAATAGAGTCAGAGCCTCGGGACAGAGCAGGGACAAGGGGTTGTCATCACCACACAGGCCTGGGCCACAGCCGGCACACAACAGGGTCACTACCATGCACTGACAGCAGGGCTGAATAGAGGTGCAAAGGCAGATCCCATCTCCAATGGGGGGTTTGAGGCATGATACGGGGCCAGTGGGTACTCGGATCCCGCTATGTCACGTCCCAGCTCCTGCCTGTCTGGTCTCCCCAGTCAGGCCCAAAAACCAAAGGAGCTACAACCCACAAGGAATGTGGGTGTGAGGGTAGCCCGGGGCCCCTCTGGGAATGGGGCCGGGGGGTCTCTCATCCAGCCTCACCCAGCTCCCTGTCCCCCCAGCCCACCATGTAGCCCAGCCCTGATCTGTGTCTTGTCCAAGAGGTCACATCTCGGGGAACTGCCCCCTGGGGAATAGGACAGGGCCAGCTTTGCTGAGCTGTGCCCGCTTGACCCCAGTCTGGGTCTGAGCCTACTCTGGGGGCCCGACCTGGTCTGGGGGGCAAGGTCCGTACTTGCTGGCTGTGTCCTGCTCCCATTTCTCAAACAATGCCTTCCGGGCCTGTGCCCCCGAGGTGCGGGGCAGTGTCTGCGACCTCACCAGTTCCCGGCGGCGCTCCCCCTGGCGAGGGGCCTGAGTCGTGGCTGGCGGCTGCGGGGACGGGGGTGACTGGGGTGGCATCACCAGAGGCGGGCTGAGGAAAGAACCACTGAGTCAGGAACACAGATCCAGCCATCGCTAGCTCACACAGGCCCCAGGGTCCCCACCCCACTGAGTGTGTAATAAGGCAACAACAGGATTACAGGCAGAGAGGAAGCATCACTCGCTCCAGTCCCAACCGGTTCTGCAGGTTTTCTGAACTGAGGGGCTGTCTGAAGCAGGCCTGGCGGGCAGTGGGCCCCCTCTCTGGGCATAGCGACCCCTCGGCAGGTGTCAATGCCTGGGGCAGGCAAGGGGTATCCTCCCTGGGCAGGAGGTGTCCTCAGAACCAGCCCCACCAGGACCAGGCCCCCTCCTTGCCACCACTAAATAAGACCCCCTTTGTTTCTCCCTGGAACAGTTTGCCAGAAAGTCACAATTCTCCTTTTATTATTAAAAGGAAAAAAAAGCCAAGCCAGCCCCCTACCCCCCCCCCCCAGCTCCAATCACAGTCCAGCTGGCCTGGGGGACCATGAGGACAACCGCAGGCCAGGAGGCGGCCTGTCCCTCAGGGAAGCCCCTGCAGATCTGCCCCAGCCTCGGCCTCTCCAGGTACCTCCTCTGTCCGCGGGCAGGAAGCACCGGCTCTGAGGGACCCCAGCCAGCCAGGATGGATGAAGAGGAAAGTGGAGGTCGTCCCACCCTCCCTCGTCCCGTGAGGACTGAGACACCCTCTCCAATCTTTGCACAGACATGCTTTGAAGGGTCCATACGGAAACCAGCCTGCAGCCATATTTCTCCAAACAAAACTCTCCACCAGGACCCGCTGCCTCATTTCTGCCCCCCCAAACCCCACCCAGCAACCCTGCTGCCTTAGTTCTCCAGAGGCCGCAAGCCAAGGACCTCCTCCTGGGGTCAGCACAGGGAGCTCCCTGCAGGTGGCCTGGGCAGCGCGGGGCCAAGGCAAAGCCCAGAAGCTGCCTGGGCAGTGACGACCCCACCCACCGGGAACAGGGGCCCTGGCTCACCTGTCGTTGCTCCTGCCTGCTGTCACTGCCCCATAGCCAGAGCTCGACAAAGACCGTGGCAGAGAATTCTTCTCTGTGGGGCAAAGGGATGTAGAGAAATAACAAACCCTGGCTTCAGAGAGGGCCAGCCACCGCCTGCCTCCCTTCCTCTGACCTGGCATCGCTCCGTCGACAGGCAGGACCCCGGGGCTAAGCTGCCCGCCCCCTCGGCCAATAGTTGAGGAGAAAGAGGGTTGGGAACACAGAGCAATAATATGAAAGAGGTCTTTTAAAGTGTCCCCACCTGCTTTTGGGAGCACAGTGCCCAGGGCCTCCCGTGCTGCGCATCCAGCAAACACTCTGTTCCCAAACCCTCATTCTGGAAGGCCATACAGCCCCACCCAGGACACATCACTGAGGCCTGACCACAGAACCAAGACAGGCCTGGGGGGACCGTGCCAAAGTGTGCAGGGTAAGAGGCCCCATTCTAACCACAGCCTCGATGTGTACTGAAAGCTGTGGTCGTCTCCATGGGGGGTGATGCTATTGCACACCATCTCTGGGAAAGGAGTTAGGCAAGGACAGGCCCCATTTGATGGAGCAGACGGACGAGGGAAGGGGGTCGCGGTGACAGGCAGAGGGGGGCTGGGACTTGGCCCCAGGTTTTCTGAGTCTCTTACCAACCCCCCACCCAAGCCCATGCCTGCCCTCCCACCTCGAGGTGGGGTTTGCCCCCAGGCCATCCTGTCCCCCCAGGCTGCTCTCCTGCTCCTACCACTCAGACTGCGAGTCCAGGGTGTGGTGGCCTCACCAGGGCTTGAACTGAGGCCCCCCAGGATGGCAGCAGATGTGGGCGAGAGAGCTGCAGCTGAGGTCTCCCCAGAGAACCTCTCAGAGACTCGCGTGACGGCCGTGACTGGCTGGTGAGGCAGCCGCAAGGAGAGGCTCACAGGGCGAGGCTTAGGGGGCTCCGGTGCCGGGACGGATTGGGCGGCCTCAAGGGGTCCATCCCCTGGACCTGGAACATGTGACCAGCACGGAGGGAAGTCAGCCATGGCATCCACATGGGCCTCAGACTCCCCTGGGAGATGCCAGCCTCGCTGAACCCTCCTCCCACCTCCTCCAGGAAGGCCTCCCTGACCACCCCAGCTCCCTGATCTCCCCTTACTGGTGACCTCTCGCTGCTCTAACCAGAGTTGATGTCTGCTCCAACTTCCCCTCACAGCCAGCTCAATAAATACTAGTTGGCTTGTCAGTCCACTCTCTACCCTGTTCAGTGCTTGGACAATTCCTCCAGAATTGTTTGCATTTCTCCTGCTTGCATTCCTCCAGAAACAGGGAAGCTCACCACCTTTCGAGATCTCCCATTTCCCTCTGTGTTTAAAAAGTTCTACTTCACACTGAATGAGGCTGCTCTCCCGGCGGCCTCTCCACCCATTACGGTTCAGGCTCAAGTCCCCCATCCCAGCCAAGGGATATCCTGGCACAGATGCATGGCCGAAGCCCTGACCCCCAAACCTACCCAGCCACCCGTCCTCTGTCGTCGGCCCCTACCTGCCCCCAGCTGGTGCCCATTCTCGACGATGCACGAGTCTGAGGTCCTTCTCATCTCGGACTCGCCGGCTTCGTCAGGATGATCCAGACTCTACAGAGACATGAACACCACGGAGGCCTCAGCTGGGACCAGCTGCCCACCCCCAAAATGGCTCTCCAAAGCCCCTCCTGCTTCTGGCAGGGCAAACACCACTCATGTCTGAAAGAGACAGCCCCTGGGAAGTACCGTGGTGGGCCAAGGTCACATAGCAAACGGGGGTGGACCCAGCCCAGCTGCTGAGCCCTTGGGATCCTGCAAGGCAAACACCTCCACTGGACTCATCTCAGAGCCCAAAAATACTGGGGACAAAGGTCGAAGACTGAGGGTTCCGAAGATGTGTGCAAGTGGGCCCCACCCCTTCCCCCAGGCTGGACCAGATCACCCGGGGTGGGAAAGCCTGGCCCTGCTCATCCCAGCTGGGCAGGGTGGCGTGGCTGCCTATGTGGGAGCAGCTGAAACTCAAAGACATTAGGACCTTCTGAGCCAATTACGGGCACTGAAGCCCTCATGCTGAGGACTTTTCACCAGATGCAGGGTCACGAGATTTGCCCAAATGTCTGGAGTACAAGGGCCTGATTGGCTCCACGCAGGCCCTCTCTCCCTTCTGGCCTGCAGCAGTGGGGGAGGCGGTACAGAGAGAGCCAAGAGCAGGAGTCATCGGGGGAACCTGGCACCCTGGCTACACTGCCAACCACTGTGTCACCTGGGTCAGGTCATGCCCCCTCTGGGTCTCACTGTCCCTGTTTGAGATATGGGAGCATGCTACACAAGCACCATTTGAGCATCTACTAAGTGGCAGGCCCTTTTTCTGGACATGCCACTTATACCAACTTGCTTCTGTCCCCCCAGGTAGGTGCCACCAGCCCCAATTTACAGATGGGACCCGAGGGCTCAGAGTGGGGATGTGAGCTGTCCAAGGTTACACAATGAGGAACGGCTGGGATGTGTGGCCAGGAGGAACGTTCTCCTCAACCGTGGTCCTGCCCTTCTCACAGTGAGGGAGGTACGGAGGGCTCAGAGTGTCTGTCAGGCTTGTGGGGCCTGTCTGGCAAGAAAGGGATTGAGGCAGACCCCTACCCGGGGCTCTACTAAGAGCCCATGATGGGTGGCTTAAAAAGTTGACCATACCTCTCCCTAGATGCCTCCAGGCTGGCCCCCTTGTCTACAAGGTTCCCAGATGACAAAAGCCCATTTCTGGCCTCAGATGGCTCAGCTACTCCTGCAACCAGGGCAAGAGGTGGCCACCCTGCTATGGGGGAATCAGTCTGGTGGGGGAACCGGGACCGCAAGCAGACACTGCAGTCAGCATGTGAGTGCATGCCTAAGACAGACTTCATCCAGCCCAGTGGGTCAGGGAGGGCTTCCCAGAGGCAGGGGTACCTAAGCCAAGTCTAGAGTAAGCCAGGTGGACGAGGAGGGCAGGCCATTCCCAGCAGAGCAACTAGTCTGCAAAAGCAGATAGACATCAAGGCACAAAGCACTCTGATCTGGCGGCTGGAGAAGCACCGCACAGCCCAAGGTGCCAGGCCTGAGAACTTGGACTTGAATCCTTGGACAAGAAAGAGCTGAAGGTCGTCAGCTCTGTGTTTCAGGAACATCCTTCAGAAGTCAGTGAGGCAGTGGCGTGGAAGGAAGAAACCAGATGGCCAGAACCTTGCTAGTCCCAGGTGGAGACGTGGGGAGGGAGCTGGGGCAGGAGAAAGGCGAAGGGCAAGGACTGCGCCTTGGGGAGAGTGAGTGGATGTGGAGGGAGGGAAGGACGCCACACCTCTTGCAAGCCTGGGCTTCAGGCCTGAGTGACGTGACTAGGGAGGGAGGTGGCGTCGGTGGGAAAACAAGGACTTTGGTTTTGGATGTGTGGAGAGAAAGGTGGCCCTGAGGCATCAGGGAGGTAAGGTCAGGAGGTAGCTGCATATTTGAGTCTGAGGTTTAAGAGGAAGGACGGACGAATGATGGAGAAACAGGAGTCTCACTTCCAGAGCAGCGCAGAGGGAGAGCTGTCTCGGGGCTGACAGGGCCTGGGGTGAGGCACCACATTTAAGGGGCAGAATAGGCGTCTGCAGAGGAGAATGAGAAGGAGCAGCCAGGGGGTTAGGAAGAAAACCAGAAAAATGTTGAGAAAGGCAGGTGGAAGTGTATCAAGAAGGCAGGCATGTCAGTGGCATCCAAAGGTGGCCTCAGCTCAAGGAAAAGAAGGTCAAGGTGAGATCTAAAAGGTGTCCACTGGGGGCCAGCCCTGTGGCGTAGTGGTTAAGTTCACGCATTCCGCTTCAGCGGCCTGGGGTTCACAGGTTCTGATCCCAGGCGCAGACCTACACACAGCTTATCGAGCCATGCTGTGGTGGTGTCCCACATACAAAATAGAAGAAGATGGACACAGATGTTAGCCCAGGGCCAATCTTCCTCAGAAAAAAAGGAAGATTGGCAACGGATGTTAGCTCAGGGCTAATCTCCTCAAAAAAACATAAAGTGTCCACTGGGTTTAGCCAAAAAGAGGTCACTGGTGACAGTTCAGGAACTGAATCAAGGTGGGGTGGGGGCAGGAGATGGCCTGGAGGAGAAGAGGGGGAGCAATGGAGGTGACACAATAACTTTAGCCATGAGGGGAGGGGGGAAAGGAGTTTGAGAGTTTCTTCCAGATGGAAGAGGTAAGACATTTACAGGCTGACAGAAAGGCTTCAGCAGGGTGAGGGGAACCTCTGCAGGGGGAAGGGGGTCCCTGGGGAACTGGGAGAGGGCAGGACTCAGAGCCTGGCCTTGGAAAGGAGGTGACCCCTCAACTTCTGATTTAGGAGGACGGAGGGGGAGGGGCCACACCCACTCGTAGGAAAAATGGAGAAGGGTGGAGGGCATCTCCTGGCACCCCAGGGGGGAGGGCACACTGTGTGCCCTAGAGTCACACTGTGGCTAACTTGAGGCCAACTCAGCAGGGGGAGGAGAAACAGCCAGTCCATCCTGAATACCCCTATCCCCCACCCCATCACCAGGGCTGGCTCAGCTCTGGGGTCTCTATGTCCCCCTACTCACCCTACTCTGGTCCAACAAGTTCCACAGGTCCAGGAAGAGGCCTGGAGGGACAGGCTGATGGAGAAACCATTTTCCCAGGAATGTGGGTCTCTATGGGGGGGGCCCCCACAGACACCTGCCCCTGCACGTTGCAGGCCAACACCCCCCATGATGCCCCAGGGGACCAGACGCCACAACCAGACCACAAGTAGGTTCTGGACCAGCTGGATTCCTGCCAAGGGATCTCCAGTTAAACAAAGAGGGAAAGGGAATGGAACTACCACATGCTGGGAGACAGGACTGCAGCTGGGATGGGGGCTGAGCTGGGATTCCCAGGTACCCCTGCCCCTCTCTCCCCCTTCCCCAAGACTGAACCCACTCCTTACACAAGGAAAGGGCTCTGCCCACACCTCAGGTCAAGGGGCAAAGGGCTATTTGGAGACCACCCTCCAATGCATCATCTCACAAGCCAGGGGCGGGGGTCACGCCTAACCTCACACCGAGACTAAAGGCAGCAGCAGAGTTAAGGTCTGGGACTCAGGTCTCCCACCCAACCCAGGGCTCTGTCCACAAAGCGCTCTAGCCTTCCAGAGGGCAGAAAGGTCAACTCAAGACAAACCTGTCTCCCAGGACCTGGGGCAGGGTGAACCCTGGCCCCCGCGGTCTCAGCCAGGTGAGGGGGAGGAAAAGGAGAGTGGAGTACCCACCCCAGCAGGGCCTGAGCCCTTAAACCGAGAAGCCAGGCTGGAGCAAGCACTTCTCCTGGTCCGAAAGACACCAGGGGGGCCGGCACGCTCTCCCAGTGGTCTTCCTTTGCAGGCGCAGCCTGCTTCCACCACAGGGAAGGGAACCAGGGAGGGACCCCAGTGCAGGGCCAGGGTAGAAATCACTGAGAGCCCTGGGGACGGGTGCTGGTCCTGTTGAGCCGGCTCCAGCACCCTCGAGGTCTGGGCTCTGTTTTAAGAAGGGGGAGGCCCCCCATGAGGGCCCAGGCCTGGGAATGTTAGGGGGTGAGGCGGGGGGGCTGAGATAAGTCTGATTGCAGGGACCCTCTCACTGGGGAGGTTTTTAAACCCCCTGGTGAGGGCAGGAATATTTCGGGCGTTCTCAGTGCTGCCTGACCCCACGCGGGCCCATGTGTGGACACACACGCGGCCAGAACCCCCACCCTGAGCCGTTAACACAGCACGGCTGCCCCGCCCTCCTCCTCCCTCACACCATGGTTTTAAAGACTCAATTCAAACTTCTCCCCAAGCATTTAACTCTCTTATCACACAGTGTGTCTGGGAAAGGAAGGCAGATAAGGCGGCTCTGGTTTCTCTCATGGCCGGGCCTCGACACCGCGCTCCTGGCAGTCGTTCCTGAGGGACTCCACGGCCTCGGCCATGGGGACCCAGTGGCCCCAGCTCAGCCGAGGACACTTCCAGGGAACAACTCTGGTCCAGCCTCTGGGGCCAGGGCTGGCCTCAGGCTGCCACCATCCCCCACAAGCCCCCAGCCAACACCCTCCACCCGCCAGACCATAGCTGCAGCTCTGTGGACACTTTTGTGATCAACAGGGCTGACGTCACTGTTATAACTACCCACCATGCTCAGCACAAAGGGCCCAACAGGACTGGGCCAATCCCCCTTGGTTTAGATACAAGGAAACTGAGGTCCAGCTGGGAGGAGATGTCCCCAAGGCCTCACAGCAAATGCACCAAAAGCAGCTCCTGTCTGCTCCAGTGTCTCGGGCCTCCTACAGAGAGTCCTTCCTGATTACTTCCACCCAACTGCCCTGCCCTCTCCCTCCTCCCACAGCCTCCCTGGCTACGCACTACCTAGCAAGGTCGAGGTTTGTGCACCCAGAAGTGGATGACTTGATCAACTCTTTCTGCACTGAGTTCAGGGCACATTTATATACTAAGTATGACCCACCTCCCACCCCTGCAGTCCCCAGTTTGAAACAGCAGGAAGCAAAAGGGTCTCAAAAAGGGGTCTGTAAATCTCATGCTTGTTACAGAGGGGCAGTGTAACACTAGCCTCCACAAGGCCTGACCGCAGCCACCACCGGCTCACGCGCGCAGATGAGACCCGCACGCCCAGATCCCCGTGACATGGACAGGGGAGTAAGAGAGGCCAGGGGACCAGCAGCCCAGGTGCCCGCTGTGACTCTGTCCAGTCTTGCCCCGGAGCCCTGATTCCCTGTTCGTGACCCAGCGCCGGATCACACGATGCTGGTCACAGCGCACGAGCGGGAACGTGTGGATGGCTGCACACAGCACCCCTCACTGCCGGAAACGGGCTGGGGGCCTGTGTCGGCGCTCCTGAGAGGTGGGCTGCAAGGGAAGTGGGGACCAGGGCTTCTGGAGTCGGGCAGATGGAAGCTGCCGCTCAGGGTGCCGCAGAGCCTCTGGCCCCACTGAAGACCTGGACCATCCTCCACCCACGGTGCTCGGCTATGCCTGCCGTTCTGCCTCACTTTGGGCCCTTCTGAAGTCCACAACCTACTCCCCAACCATGTCTGTATCCTCATCCCCCAGCTGGCTGCAGCATTCCTGCTGGGCCCCAACCTCTTCTTCCAGAAGGACTCCCCTCTCTCGACTTCTAAGAGTGCTCTCCACGGCCTCCTAGCTCCCTGGCAGCTCCTTGGCCTCCAACCAGGGCTGCTACCTCACCCTCTCCTTCTGCACAATTGCCCTGAAGACCCTGCGCATGCTAGGGTTCAGCTGCCAGCCCTTCCCCGATACCTCTGGCCTGGACCACGCTCGGCGCACCAGATCCATGACTCCACCTCCAGCACAGCTTCACCTGGATGTCCCACAGCCCCTCAAGCTCAGCACGACCCAAAGGGAATCCAGCATCCCCACCAGATCTGGGACCCAGTAATCCCCCTGGCAGGGCTCCTCTCTCTGCTTCCCTGCTCACATCCAAAGACTCTCCCACCCTGCTGATCCCCCCTCTGAGACGGCTCTCTGAGGCAGCCCCAGCTCTTCATCCACCCCCTACTGCCCCGGCTCAGACTGTCCTCCCTCCTTGGACCATCACACTTAAGTTACCATGTCCCCAGCCACCTTCCCACCAGCCAGCCATCCTTAAGTGAGCTTGCCAGATACAAGGAGGACCCAGTCCCTCCCCTGCCCAGCACCCCTCACCTACCACTCCCATAACCAAGAAGACTAGCTCACCCCGCATGACTACTGGCCAATTCCCACTGAAAAAAGTTACATGACTGGAGAGAATCCTCTTACATATGTACATGTGTGCATGTACATATATTCACATACATATATGACTCCGAGATTATTTTTCTTCAAACTTAGGCAGTTGCTTCCATGAGCAGACAAGTAGCAACATGTGTTAAAATAAAACCTCAGAAACAGCCGATGACACAGTTTATCAGGCACCTGTGAACTCAGTGGTGATTTTTATACCACGGACATGTAGTGTGTCATGCTCATAGGACAGAATTAAGTGTATCCATATTTCCAGACACTCCACAGGGAGCACTGGGACACACACAGGCTCTGCCACCAGCACATGTTTAAGAACCTCTCACCCCCTGGGAAAAAGCCCAGCTCCCTTGCCCAGCATTCAGGGGGCCTTTACAACTCACCCCTCCACTTGCAAACCCATCAAGCTCCCCTCTGGCCTGAGTCCTTTCAGCCTTTCTGAGGCTGAATGCACAACCCCCACCCCGCCCCCATCTGCACCAGCAGCCCTGAGTCCTGGGCCTCCAGCACAAAGCCTTCCTGGGACACCCACTGGGAAGAGACTCTCCTGCCTGGAGCAGAACATCTGCTGTGGGCCCGCAATGTTGGGACTGCTCTATCTGGGGCTGGCTCCCACCCAGCTGGGACCTCCGGAGACAAGGGCTAATCTGATCCCCCTCCTCCGGGCCCCCTGAGGTGCAGCCCAGCCCACACGGATCATCTGAATGCATGATGGATTGAACCAAGGAGGGACAGCAGGTGCAGACGACCCAGACCCTAGAAACCCAACCCAGAGCACACTGAGCAGGGTGGAAAATCCCACCCAAGGGCCACTGCGCACACCACGGAAACATTCTAACCTGCCACTCCAGGAGGCCCCATGCTCTGGGTACTGACTGGTCCACACCGGCCGCCGCCCCACGCGGTGTGGGCCTCTGGCCAGTCAGTGACCCCGGGAATCTAGAAACTGCTCAAGGCTGGTTTCCCCGTCTCTCCCTTCACGGTAAGGGATTTACCCCCTGCGAGTTTCCAAACGTGGCTGCGGGGCTGCCGCCTGAACAGACAGCGTCCTCCTCCCCGCCCCACAGTTCTCACTCCGGGTTAATCAATAACCGAGCCGTCAGGCCTCAGTGAGCAGCAACGCGGGGGGCGCGTGAATGGAGGTGGGGGAGTAGGGGGTGCTGACCATTCCAACACGCTAGCGAGGCCCCAGGCGATGTTGAACGGTCAGGAGCCATACCTCGGCGCCCAAGCCCTTAATGTCATGGGACAGAGGGGAGAGGGAGACAGAACTCAGGGCAAACATTGGGCCCGGCTCCAAAGAAGGGAGGGGGCCCGAGGCAGGTGCAGCGGGCAGGCTAAGACAGTGCTTCTCCGGCCCTCTCCCACTCCGGAGTGGCGGCCGGACGCCACAACCGAGTCCTGGCGGCCGGTGGCGGCACAGCCCCCAGTCCAGCAGACGCGCGCGGACGCATGCACTCGGGGCAGAGGGGCGGCACCAGTGCGCTGAGCCCCACTCCCCCAGGGCACACGCACAGGCACCCGCGTCCGCGCTCCCCGAGGCTCACCTGGCCGCGGCCGGACAGCGAGAAGGTGGCGTGGCTGGCGAAACGTGCAGTGCCCAGGCGGGGCGCTCGGTCCCGGACGCCGGTCGCTGGCGGAGGGCTGGGCGTGCCAGGCGTGCCGGGAGCGGGGGACAGCCCCGTGGCCAAGCCCAGTGCCTCCACCTGGCTCGTCAAGCGCTCGAGCTGCGCCTGCAGCCGCTGGTTGTCGCGCTGCAGCTCGGCCACGGTGCGCGCCAGCGGACCGGCCAGGCGCAGCGCCTCGGCCACACGCCGCTCCACGCCGCGCTGCAGCCCCTGCATGTCCTCGTGCAGCGCGCGCACCGCGCCCTCCAGCGCTGCCTCGTAGCGGCCCAGCGCCTCACGCACCGTGCGCGCCTCCTCGGCGTCGGGGGCCGACTCCATGGACGAGCAAGGGCGCAGTGGTCTGAGAGCGGGCCTAGCAAGGAGAGAAGCCGAGCTCCGCAGCTCCGGGCCGCGATTGGCGGCCCCAGCTGGGTTCGCCCGAGGGGCGGCGGGAGGGGCGGGCGGAGGGTGGGGCGGGCCCCCGCGAGCCCGGGGACTGGGCCCCGCGCGGGGGCGGGGCCCCGGGGGCGGGGCCGGGGCTCGGTCGGGGCCGACTCCGGGGCACCCCCGCTCCTGGAGACCCGTGGGGTGGTGCGAGGTGGGAGCCCCGGGTGGCGCCGAAAGAGAACAACTCGCCCCGCCTCTTGCTCTCCCGGGGTGCGGAGCCAGGGTGAAGTGCTTAGTCCGAGAGCCCCCTCCACGCGACCCCGGAGGAGCGGCGTGTGGCCTGGGGCGGCGCTGCGGACCCACCGGAAGAAGGCCTCGACCCGCGAGTGGACTCTACTCTGGAGACCACAGTTGCGGGTTATGCATTCCCTCGGAGCTCTCACTCGAGGGCCTGGTCCTGCTGGGGATGGGGACTCCTCTGTACTCCAGGAGACGTGACAGCAGCAGCAATCCCCAGAACTGCCACCCCGCCCCTCACCCTGTGCCCCTCCCTGCCCTCTCTACTCCGAGGATGCGCTCCCACAAGCACATGCTCACCTGTGGGATTTGTCTGGAATTTCTTGCACCTGTTATAAGACATAAGCGAGAAGGAGACAGGTGGTGAGGGCCCCTCCCTGTCTCTGCAATTATGCGCTCTCTCCTCCTAGCTCCACTCTGTGTAGCAAGATCTTTGTGTCCTTCCTGCCAGTGGTCAGTAGGGGCTCCAGGCTCACCATTGGGCCCCTGTTAGGGGATGGAGAGACCGAGGTCAGAGAGGAAAGGGTGTGCTTAGGGCCGAATCTCCAAATCCTAGGATAAATGACTCTCGAACTAATCACCCTCCTCCCTCCATCAGAGTCTCAGTCACTGGCCTCTGTCCACAGGGCTCCCACCTCTATTCCCTCTCAAGGTTCCTTTCATGCCTGAACCCTGATATTCCTCCCTTGTAAACCCACCGCGCTGACCATCACAAGAAACAAAAGAATGGAAACTGTTGCTTCAGGATGATAGGATGATGGGCAAAAATATTGTAAGTTTCCCTGTATATTGTAAAACTGATCTAAAATAAAAATGGAAACATCCCATCCTTTGTGCAAAAAACCTTTCCTGAGCAACCTTCTCCTTCCCAGGCCTAGCCTGGGAAGGCTGGGTGGCCTAGCAGGCACAGCCAGATGACTGCAGGAACGACAGATCTGAAAGGCTGTTCCCGACACATTAGGCTTCTAAAGATGTTCGGAGCCACAGACTTCCTAGACTGGCCTGCACTCCCCCCAAAGGAGCTGCATCAGCCTAACAGATGCTGAGCACTGATCCCCCCTTTCCCTCCTCCACCATGGGGACAGGAAGGAACGCTGGGTTACCTAATCCAAGGAGCCTTCCAGCAATTATTTCATGAGAAAATCAAGTGCCAGAAGGCGTGCATGTTTGTGTGTGTGAGTGTGTGTTCCAAGTGGCCATCTGGACAGGGTGAGCCTGCGTTCTTTCTGTGGGTAGAATCTTTCATAGAGACTGTGAGAGATGCTGCTGCTGCAGCTTCTGCCCCAGACAGCACTCGGAGCCCCCACAGGTCTGAGCACAGGAGCCTGGAGTTTGAAGACCTTGGTCTCAGCCAGAAAAGCCCACTCCTTTCTTTTGCAGAACCCCGGGAAGGACCACATAGGGAAGTCTTGGGGGGACTGGACAGCTTGATTCCTGGCCCCACAGCAGATGTGCACCTGGGCATTGCCTGGACTGGTGGCATAGGTGGGGAGTGGGTGTGGGCAGGGGTCCAGCCTTTTTTCCTATCCTCCACGAGGAAGGCTGGTGGGGTCTCTGGGGCGGGAACCCTAATATGGAGGAAGAGGTAGTAGACTGTAAAAACTGACTGCCCAGAATCCGTCCACACTCTCCCACCTCAGAGGGGTTATCTGGTCTCTCCTAATCCACCAAGAGTCTCTAGGAGGGGCTGCGTGGGGGCAGGGCAGGGCTCCATCGCTGCTGAAGTAGGGACTCTGTTGAGGGCAGAGATGGGGCTCACTGTGGGTTCTGGGAAGGCAGGCAGTGCAAGAATCAAACCATCCCCCTTGGCTCCTCTCCCTCAGCCATCAGACCACTGAGTCAGTAGCTGGAGATGAGCCTAGGAGAGAAGGAGAGATGAACCGGAGTGTGAGGAAGAGGGGCAGAGGGGCAGGGAGAGAAGGAGGGAGGCGGGGAGGGGCAGACTGGAGACCAGCACTACACCACCAAGGGCTGGCTCCGTGCCAGGTGTGGTGAGGCTGCAGCTTGGCTCCCAGGCCTGGGGGCTCCTCTCAGCCGCCCCTTTAAGGCCCCCTCCCCACTCCTCCTCCAGCTCAGCCCTGCCCAGTACCAGGCTGTGAGGGAGGTGAGAGCCGATGAACCAGCCTGAACTCCCTCCACATTCACCAGCCCTGATGTCAGCCAGCTAGGAGGCTGACCTCCCACCAAGGCCTGGGGGCTCTGGCGCCTGCCCTTCCAGCTCTCCTTCGCCTGGCTCTGACCCCTCCACTGCCTGCTAGTCCCTCGATCTACTCTGGTTCTTGGCTGGAAGCAGGATGTGGGACAAGCCTTCCCCTCCCAGTCACCTCACAAAATCAAATCCTTGCCAGGCCAAAACCATGAAGTTAGAGTCAGGGACCCGAGATGGGGAAACGGAGGCCCTGAGAGGGACAGGGACTGGCCCTAGGCCACACAGCAAGGCATGCCAAGGCAGGACTGGAACCCAGGGTCCTGGCCCAGATATGAGAAACTTATTTTTCCTGCTTGCTAATCCCCACGCACCTCCCAGGGCAACAGTCAAATTCGGCCAAGTCTGGGCAGCTCCTTCCTGCTCCCCAGGTTGGCTGGAGGTTCCACTCCCCTAGAATTGCTCCTTGGAGTCTCCAGTACCCGCTTTGGCCCTCTGGCAGTAGCCCCTGAAGCCCACTCCTTGTCTTCCTTCTCCTCTCTCTCCTGACTTCCCTCCCACCTCTGTGCCTTTTCCTCCCCAGTGACCTTCCTGAGTGAGTGTCCTTTCGCTCATCTCTTGACAATGTTGTGCCCAGGGCTCTGAGCTGGGCCTGCCCCCTCTCAACCGCAGACCCTTTCTGGGTGGCTTCACCCACACCCACTCCCGCTTCTCCTCCTCTACCCCAGCCCCTCTCTGTACACTCACCCCCTCCAGCTTCTGCACTGAAGGTCCCACCTACTCCCCACACTCCTCAGGTCCTGAGAACACATGTCAGGCTCATGGGATGGGGAAAGGATATAAGAAGTGGGAGGGCTCAGACTCTGCCCACCTGCCTGGTACCACCTCTCCACCTTCTGCCCCTGGGTCCACACACATGGGCACGATGCATACACACACTTGCATGCCCGCGAAGGACCCCATCCTCATCAGGGGCTGTCTGTCTCAGCCATTCATCCATCCCCACACCTGGAGCAGCACCTGGCTTTAGAAAGTGTTCAATAAACATTTGGTAACTGAATGCCTGGGAAAGGGGAACTCACTGGAGAGCCAGTGGGACCAACAGGGCTTCTGGATGGATGGACAACAGGCAGAGGG
The DNA here is from genome assembly GCA_031878705.1 of Tapirus indicus. Lineage (NCBI taxonomy): Eukaryota > Metazoa > Chordata > Mammalia > Perissodactyla > Tapiridae > Tapirus > Tapirus indicus. The sequence continues at coordinate 13,417,909 of CM062932.1, forward strand.
AGGGGAGAGAGGCAAGGATGGCCCCCAAATGCTGCCTTGGACATCTGGGGGTATTGGGGTTCATTTGCTAAGATCGGTCACGGAGAGGGTGCATGAGAGGGGATGGTGAGCCCTGGGGACTCACAGGAGCTACACAGAGCCCTTCTCCAAGGTCATATCAGCCTTTGCACTGGGTCAAAGGCAGGGGCTGACCTCACTGGGGGTCCCTCCAAGCCCCTCAGCCAGGAAGGGCTTAGGTTGGAGAGTCATGAGCCAGGCCAGACCCATTATCTTTCAGGCCCTGATTGGCCCTGCTACACCCTCCATGCAGCCCTTAGTTTGTCGGGGCAGCTAAGGGGCCTGGCAGTCCGGCTTTGTCACTGGGAAAGTGCGTGAAAGCAGCCATACCCACTCCTCAGGGTCCGCAGCTGCAGGTGCCCAGAGGGAACAAGCTAACAAGGACAGAGGAGAAGTGCACTCCAGGACTGGGCCCCCAGCAAACATACATCCCCGCTCCTCCTCCCGAATCCTGAAATCCAGCCTCTGTCCTGCAAACCATTGCCTTGTTGTAAGATCCATAGGGGTGGGGACGCAGGGTTTACATTTACCTTCTCCTGCCAGGTTGCCGGGAGTCAAGAGGAGTGCTGAGCAGGGAGGTAGGAGCCACAGTGGAGGCTGTGCAGGAGCAGAAGCCCCAGGTGGGCAAGTCTTGGAGTCTCATCTCCAGCGGGGACCCAGGAGAGGGACATGGGGCTCTGCCCTCTGCCCCACAGCTCTGCCTGCCTGCAGCAGAGCCACTGGGGTGGATCCTAGACCCCTGAGGCCCCTGGGAGGTCGGGAAGAGACCCCTGCCCCTTGGATCCCTCCGGCTTCCCTCCACCAAACTCTCCTTTAAACTCCATCCCGGGGGACGCTCTGCCGGACACACGTGAAAATTTGTAATGTTCATGTTTTTCCCACGTTGTATCTGAGGGTGTGTCTGTGTAGGTATCATGCTCACATGGACATGTGTGGGGTGTGTCTGTGGAGAGGAAAGATGTGGGGGTTAGGGTCTATAGGACCTGCACACATATCTGCGCAGGTATGTTGTGTGTGGGGTATGTGTTCATTTGCAAGTACCCATGTTTATAGGAGTGACTTTTATGCATTTGCTCGTGGGTGGTGAACATGTGTTTATACACACACATATGTATGTGCGCCTGCAGTACATGTGCCAACATAGACATCGGAATGTGTCCCCTATGCCACTGACACTCTGCACATGCTTGTACATGTATGTCGTATGTCTAGATATGCTTATGTATATCAAATGGTTGTGTGAGCATGTGTGTGAGTTCGATCATACATGTCACATGCCCCATTTCTGGCTGACTCTTTGACTAGACCCAGAAGTCCAGTCCATCTCTAGCAGGTACAGATCCTGGGTGCTGGGGGGCCGCTCTGCAGACTGTTGCATACAAAATTCTAAGGGTGCCCCTGATTTGGAGAGGTGTAATAGAGAGCAGAGCTTCCCGCCCTCCTGGACCAATGTGGGGCCCTCTTGGTCCCAGGGGAGGAGAAATTTCCCACAGGCCTCTGCTGGACCCCAGATTACCTAGAGAACAAACAGCACACATCCCTGAGTGGAGGGGCTTGCGGTCCTTGCCCAGAGGCGGGGGCTGTGGAGGGTGTGGAGTGGAGAGAGCTGCTTCCAGCCCAGATAAGGCTGTTGGGCTCACATTTTCCATTTCCAGGATCCTCCCCCTCAGGTCCCAGCCCCTAAGCCCTGGCCCCATGGGCTGGCAAGGTCTCCACTGACTCATCCCAGCTCCCCGCTCCCACCCTGGGAACTGCAGAGCCCAGAGGGGAGACTGAGGTCCAGGAAGAGCAAGCACCCGTCCAAGGCCTCAGGCAAGCAGGAGTGGAGTAAACACCTGCCATCACTTGTCCTGGGCCACTGGGGACTGGGGAAGTGGTCGCGGGAGCAGGACAGGCCCAGCCTGAGGCTCTCGCAGCTAATATCCTGACCCTTGGGCCTCCAGAAATGCACCAGAGATGGGAGGAAGGAGAACCGGCCCCTCCTCTCAGAACAATAGTCCCCGCGTGTACGCGCTCTCTGCCCGGCACCTGGAGAGCCTGGCTGCCCACAGGACCAGCCTGCAGGTCCCTGAGACCTAGGGGGGCAAGCAGCCATCATTTGGGGGCCCAACTGGGCCTCGAACTCTAGGCTCCTTCTCCCTGCCCCCTCCACAACTTCCCACCCAAAGGCCTGGTCCCTCCAGCCCTCCCTGGCCTGTCTCCCCTCCCCCTGCCAGAGCTATTTATAGGGCCTGGTCAGTGGCCTCCAGGACAAGAGGAGCCAGAGCTCCGGGGCTACGGCTCACAGGCCTTCCCCAGGGGCCCTGCAGGCCGGGCAGTGTCCGCTTTCAGCCCAGCAAAAGGCTGCGTCACTCAGAGTGAGCACTGGGGGTGGGGAGGCCAGGCCGAGGAGGGGGGCTGGGCTGGGCCCTCTGGGGCCCTTTGCAGCCCATGGACAAGCTGGGCTTCCTCTGGGACAGGGAGATTTTATGGGAGGTCTCAGGGGGCACCTGCTCCTCCTTGGGAAGGCCTGGAGGGCCAAGACCAGCATCGGGGCTCAGCAGGCTGCCACCTCCCCTATGAGCCGCCAGAGGCACCTTGCTCTAACAAAACTGCCCCCCTGCCCCATGGATCCCCTCCACCACAGGGGAGTGCCTCAGGGTGCCGTTCACAGCCCTTCCAGCAAAATACACAAAACTCTCCCGCTTCTGCAACTGTGCCTGCGCTGTCCCTTTCTCTGAAGTATCCCTTCCACTTGCCATCTGTCTGACCAACTCCCACCTCCTCTGGGAAGCCTCCCCTTATGAAACCTGTCACCACTCCTCACCTCCACTCCCTGCCCCCCCCATGCCCTTTGGAATACATCCCTCCTCTCCTGCCCTGTCTCCCTCCTCCAATGTGGGGCTTGTGTCTCTCTTGAGTAGTGATCTCTGTTGGGGTGTGTCTGTGCAGCTGCCCTCCCCCACCCCGTTCCGGCTCAGGCTCGGGGCTCCTAAAAGGGCAGGACCCCGTCTCACTCATCCCTCTGCCCCCATCACCCAGCCCCCGATGCTTGTTAAATGAATGAATGAGGGGAGGGATGCTGAGTGAATGAGTGCATGAACTAATGACTGCACGGTGAATGGAGGCAGAGAGAAGAGTAGTGGGAAGGAGAGCAGGAAAGACCCCTTTGGTGGCTCCTGAGCCCCGGGAGTAACTGCCTGGTGTCCCAGTCGGCGGGAAGGCTGCAGGGGCAGCCCAGGCCAGGTCTCAGTGACACGGCTCGGTCCTGGGCAGTAGCCAGATCGGTCACTCTCATTCTTCCCAGATCAAAGTTCCCCCAGGGAACAGCCTGGAACCTGACACGGGGCGGGGGAGGGGGACAGATGGCCCTTTTCAGGAGGAGGACACAGAGAGGCAGGGTACCTGTCCCCAGCTCCAGGAACACCAGGCCAGCTCCCCAGGGAGGGGACTGGACACACATACCTACTCCAGCCCCAGCCTTGCCCTCAGATGAAGGACCACACTGGTAGGTGGGGAACCCCTGGCTAGAGGCCCTTCTGTTCCAGGCTCCTCCAAGGCTCCAAGCCCCCCAGGGCCCCAGGGGCTGCGCTCCTTGTACTGCCACCCCCTATGTCAGTTCTGACTCACTCCCAGCCCCATCTCCCAGCAGCCTCCATCTCAGACACCCTCCAGGAGTGTCTTCTCTGTCTCCCAGTCTCTGTTTCTCTGTCTTTGCACCTTTCTGTCTCAGCTCTCCATATTTCTATATTTCTCCATATTTTTTGTTCTCCCTTCCATCCTTACTCCTGTCTCTCTTGCCATCTCTCTGTGTCTCCCTGGACATGAAGAATAACTATGGAGTGGCGTGTTAGCCCTTTCTTCTAAGGGGGAGCTGTTTTCACATTCCTCCCCAGCCTCCAGCCCCTGGTCCCTACAGTCTGCAGTGAACAGGTTTGTCCTGATGGTGGGACAGAGACGGAGAGGATGGGAGAGGACAGCACTCACTGCTCCAGCTGCAGCTAGGCCTCTTTGGTGCCCTCCAGCTGCTATTTCTGAGCTAGACCCAGGCTAGCTCCACACCGCATGAGCAGGCAGGGAGGAAGTGGGCACAGCTGGTCCAGGGCAGGAGGCCCCTGTGAGTGTCCGGGTCCCTAAGGCTGCCACTCCTCTGTCCTTCTTCCTCATTCCACCCCTAGCTGTGGAAAGTCACATCACAGTCAGAGTTTGATTCCGTGGCCCTAGCTCCCATGTGCAAGCTAGCGCACACACACACAGCATAGGGGGGTGGCTAAGAGCACAGGACTCTGAATCTCATTCACAGCCCACTCAGTTTTCATCTGTAAAATGGGGTTTATAATAACAGTATCTGCACCTTAGGATTGTTGTGAGTATTAACCTAGTTCATGTTCATAAGGCTCTTACAAACAAAGGCCTTTGTGTCTGGCACATAGAGGGCATTATACATACATATATGTTAGTATGTAAAATTCACAGATATGCACACATGCTTCAAACTTGACTCTCAATAAAAACTACAAGTTGCTTTCACCTTTACCCTGTTGCCCCAGGCTGAGCCAGATCCTGGTCACCAACAGCTCCAAACAGACCTGATGCAAGTAGTTAGAATTCAAGTCAAGGAATAACATATGGCTCTGGGTGTGCCCATTTCTACAGATCTGCTCGTGGAACAACTTCTAGTTCACAGCGGCTCTGTCTCAAGTGGAGAAGAGATGCTTCTGGTTTAAGATGGTTGAAACTATCTCCTGCTCCAAACACATAGACATGCGATTTTTAAAAATTAATAACACAAGAGAGCCATGTTTGTAGACAAGAAATGGAGACTACTCCTTAAAAGAAAGGAGACAGGGAGCTGCAGGGAGAGAAGGGGCCAAGGCTGGCAGAGCCAGGGGCTGGGAAGAGAGTGAGGCAGAGTGTGTAAGGCGTGGGCCACAGTGCAAATGCTAAGCCGGGCTGGGGCCTGAGCCTGGCTGGCCTCAGGACCTGTGCTGCCAGCTGGTGAACACAAACCAGAGCAGCTACATCCACCCTCAAGGTCATGGCAAAACCAACGCCACATGCCTGTGGTTAGGCCCTCAGCAGAGCCACCAAGCTCAAAGGGACTGTCCCAGAAATGCATGCTCACATGAAGTGGAGGCCCACAGTGGACACATCTGAGAAAACTCTGGTCTGGAGCCCAGCCAGATACAGACCAAGCTAAGGCCACTAGCAGACATCTTTGGGTTTCACAGACTCTCCAGATAACCTCGCAACCAGGAATCATGGAGCATTGAGGGAGCAAACAAACCCAGCAAAGAGAAGAACTGATAGCTGAGGAAATAAAGTTTTAGAGCAATTTGAAAAGCCCTTTAAAGTAGGTATCTTTAAAGTCCCCAAAGAAATCAAAAGGATGGCAACCACAAAACAATAAAAGGAGGTCGTGGAATAAGAATAGGACAAATGACAAAGAGCCAATTAGAAATACGGGAAATTAAAATCACAGTTGAGGAAACTGCAAAAGGTGAGCTGAATACAGCTGGAGGGAGACTTAGTGAACTAGAAGACACTGAACTGAAGAAATCTCCCAGAACCCAGCACTGAGAGATCAGGAGATGGAAAATAGGAAAGAAAAAAATTAGACACAAGGAGAATCAAGACTGATGTACCCAGGGGCCGCCCAGTGGTGCAACTGTTTAGTCCGCGCTTGGCATCCCGGGGTTCGCGAGTTCGGATCCCGGGCGCCCGCAGACGCACTGCCTGTTAGCCATGCCGTGGCGGCGTCCCATATAAAGTAGAGGAAGATGGGCACGGATGTTAGCCCAGGGCCAGTCTTCCTCAGCAAAAAGGGGAGGATTGGCAACAGCTGTTAGCTCAGGGCTGGTCTTCCCCCACCCACACACACACAAAAACTGATGTATCCAGAGTAGAGAGAGATAAAAGGAGTGAGAGAGAGAAATTTCTAAAGAGGTAATGGCTGAGGATTTTCCAGGAATGAAAAAACCGTAAATCCTTAGATTGGGGAAAATCTCACCACATGCTAAGCATAATAAACAAACGAACAAAAAAGTCCATGCTAGTTTCACATTTTAGTAAAACTTCAGAACACCAAGGATCAGGAAAAAAAAATCCTAATACCGGAAATAAAAAGCAGATTACCTAAAAACAAGAAAGAAAAATATGACATCAGCGTCCTCCTCAGCAACACTGGAAGCCAAGAGATAATAAAATAATATTTTCAAAGGGATAAAGAAAAATAAACTTGAATCTAGAGTTAAGGACACAGCAATACTATCCTTCAAGAGTAATGGCAAATTGAATACACTTTAAGACATCATGTAAAAGAAAAAATGAACCTAAAAAAGCAGTGGGTGGCAATCAGCAATAATGAGCAAGGTAATTCAGTTAAACATATTGGCAAATCCAAATAACTGGCATTAACCTTATTATGTTTAATTGCTGTAGTAAAATTTCAGATCACAAGAATATCACAAGAACATGGGAGTCGGGAGGGAAGAGCATGGAGGGCAGTCAAGAGCCCTGCGCTATCAGATGCTGCTGGTGTCCCGACTCAGCCTCTCCATCTCACCTCGTTTCAGCCAAAACTGCAGCCAACTGTTCCTGGGGGCTCAGGATGCCAGGCTGTCACCTCAGGAGAGTTTCACTTTCTGCTCCAGGACTTCTGGAGTTAACGCGTCCAGAGGCAGCTCTCAACCAATGGGGGATGGGCGCTGACAGACAAGCGCTTCTCCCCCTCTCTCCTCACTGGACAGTTCTGAGAAGCCTTCTACACCTCCTCCGAAGGTGCCCAGGGGAACTGAGCCCAAATTGCCCCCACTGGAGACCTCAGTAACACACGGTGGCTTTCTCACCATCCCTCACTCTCCCGGTTCCTCTCTTCAGCTTCCTGCCATCACCTCCCAGATCAACTTTCTAACACACAAACCCTTATCACAGGTTTGCTTTCAAGATGAGGGAGGTGGGGCCAGGTGAAGGAAGTGGGGCCAGGTGAGGGGTGGGGCCAAGGAGGGAGGTGGGGCCAGGTGAAGGGTGGGGCCAGGTGAGGGGTGGGGCCAAGTGAGAGAGATGGGGCCAGGTGAAGGGTGGGGCCAGGTGAGGGGTGGGGCCAGGTGAGGGAGGTGGGGCCAGGTGTAGGAGGTGGGGCCAGGTGAAGGAGGTGGGGCCAGGTGAGGGGTGGCCTTGAGGGCTGCGGTACAGGGTACGGGAGCTTTGGAGGGTTTCAAGCACGGGGAGGACCGTAATTTGCTTTATTGCCACGTGGAGGGTGGATTTTAAAGGGACCAGAGTGGAGGCAGGGATTCCAGTTAGACTGCACCTGACTCAGCCTGCAAGTGGGGAACGCCAAAACCGGTAAAACTACAAGAAGTTGAGAAATCTGTTAATCATAGTGGGGAGTTCTAACCTCTAGATGAAGGAGTTTCTCTCAGCCCCGCCAATGGGGCCCTGTAGTTCCCACTTTTCCCCGGGCCCCCTGCGGCCATCCCTCCCACCCTACTCCTTCCCATTACATATCTCCCTTTTCTTCCCAGAGCCTTCTAGCTCCTCACACTCCCTGCATGTCACCACCAGTTCCTCTAGGCCCACTCCAGACCCTAACATCCCTCCAATAACTTCCCGGCCTCTTCCAGACTCCCCCAGTTCACCTGTCCTCCATCGCCCACTCACTTCCCCTCCCCGAAGTCTCCCTTACTGCATCCCATTTGGAATCTCAACTCCTCCCCTCTCCCGAGGGTCCTTCCATTCCCACTCCCTCTCTAGCAACTCAAATCCCCAAATCGTTCCCAACTCCATTTCCTCCAGCTCCCCCAGCCTCTTCCTAACCCTTCCACTCAGTCTTTTTATACCCCAGCCCCCGAGTCCCACCAACTTCCTCCCATTTCCCACAACCCCTCTGGGTCCTCCTAATGTGCTTCTGGTCTAGTGTGGTTAGAGACTCGTTTTCTGGTTCCTCATGTGGGACCATGAGCAGATTTTTCCCCACTTCCCAGATGGGCCATTACACTGAGACCCTAGTTGGCTAGATATGAGTAAAGTACAAACAAGGTTTAGTGCTGCCTCCAGCCACCCCTGGACCCAGTGAGGAGTAAAGGCGGGGTGCCCCGGCCTCCTTTCACTTCCCACCCCAGGCAGGATGAGAGGGTGCTGACCATAGGGTGGGGGCAGGGCCCATCCTGGCAGCCGGGGAGCTCCAGGTCCAGTGAGTGGAGGGTCCCAGCAGCTGTCACCGCACAGACCCAGCCAGAGTGTCACCTGCTGCAGCAGGTGGTCACAGAGGGTGGACCAGAGGGCTCTGTTTTTGGAGGAGCAATGATCTATTAAGATGGCCAGCCCTGGCCTTCTTCCCATCCATCCCATCATCCCTCAGTTCCTCCAAACTTCTCTTAGCTCCTCCAGTCCCTCCCAGGCCCCCAGGCCCTCTTAGCCCCACCCATCCTCTCCCAGGCCCTCCAGTTCTCCACAGGACTTCCTGGTTTCTCTTTCACCCCCATTTTCACTAGGCCCCCATACCTCCTCCAGGGACAAGGAAATTATGCCTTAAAATTTTCTCTCTACAAAACAGAGAGTAGACACTCCCAGGGGCTGGGGGCAGGGGAAGTTATTGTTTAATGGATTTCTGTTCAGGAAGATGAGAAAATTCTGGAGAAGGATGGTGGGGATGGTCGCACAACATTGTGAATGTACTTAATTCCACCGAACTGTACGCTTGAAAATGCTTAAAATGGTAAATGTTATGTATATTTTACTACAATGAAAACAAATTTTTTTTATAATGGATGTTTATTTTATTTTTTTGTGTGAGGAAGACTAGTCCTGAGCTAACATCTGCTGCCAATCCTCCTCTTTTTGCTGAGGAAGACTGGCCCTGGGCTAACATCCGTGCCCATCTTCCTCTACTTTCTATGGGACGCCGCCACAGCATGGCTTGAAAAACGGTGCATCGGTCTGCCCCTGGAATCCAAACCCATGAACCCCAGGCCACCAGAAGTGGAGTGCGCGAACTTAATCGCTCCGCCACCTGGCCGGCCCGAAAAAATTTTTTTTTAATTTTTCTGTATGCAAGAAACAGCTGCTGGTCACTCCCAGTCCCTCCCGGTCCTCCCCAGTCCTCTCCAGCTCCCCCTAGTTGCATTTTTGATCCATCTCTCTTCCCATGTCTTCCCTGGCCCAAATCAACTAAGTCCCCTCCGTTCTCCCCATCCTTCCAGCCTCCCCAGCTCTCCCATCCCTCTTCTTTTCCCCATTCCTTCCATGACTTCCAGCCCCTCTGAGGCCTCCTACCCACCCTAATTACTCCCCCAACCCCAGTCCCTCTAGACCCCTCGCTTTCTCTCAGCCCCCAACAGTCCCTCCATGTGCACTCCGTACCCATCCCCATCATACCCACCCCCCAGTGCAACAGAATCTCTCTGCCACTCCCCACCCTGCTCCCACTCAATCATCCTGATTCAGTCACAATTACTCAAGTGTCCCAGGAGCTCTTTTTCCTCTCTGGGCTCATCTGAGTCAGGAGTTGTGACAGAAACCTGCCTGCAGTGGTTTAAACAAGTGTAACAGGATATGAGAAGGGGACTGGGCCTTGTCTCAGTATTGAATGAGACCCCAAGACAACAGGCGCCAAGGGCTCCCACGTTCCAGTGTCAGGTAAGACCACCAAAGCAGGACTTGGAAAGGAGGTGGTTGAAAACCACTTTTGTGACCCTTAGCTGACCACCCCCTCAAGCTCACAAAAGAGGTGGGAGAGGCTAAGAGGGGTTAAAAAAATTAGAGGTAGGATTTCTTTGGAGAGATCTATACAGTGACTCCCACCACCAACATCCCCCAGCAATGGGGAAGAGGTAAGGGCATGCTTGTCCCTTACCCCAGGTCTCGGGAAAGGGGCTTCAATAGCCCCTTCAGTACCATTCAGATAGCTCGATATGCGTCAGCCAGTCGGTCAATAAGCTGTTGACTGTTCCTGGAACTAGGGGTACAGCTGAGGGTGGGATTCCTCAGTAACTTAGAGAACATAGTAATCTAGTCTCTAACTCATGCCTCAAAAACCTAATAAGGGGGACTTCCACTTCCACCGACTGAAGGATTAACTGCCTCAGGAGTTGCCTGCTCCTACGGCAAACGATTAGGAATCGGAGAAAATATATAAAACAGATTTTCAGACCTTGAACAACAGGTAACAGGACTGCAATCCCTGAGAGAAGAGAAACAATGTGAACGCCCCAGCTCAGAGCCTGGGGGCAGTTTCTGGGCCACCGTGCAGGGAGGACCATCCCACACAGAGCCCAGCAGTCTCGCTGCGTTGAGGAGGCGAAGCCTGGGTTCAGGGGCCAAGGCAGCAAGGATTTGCAGGGCAGAGGACTGAGGAGGAAGGGGTGTCCCAGAGAAAGAGCTCCAGGTGTCTGTAGAGGGGTCTCCCGGAGGCTTGGGCTAAGAACTGATGTGCTCGGGTGTGAGAGGAAACCACCCAAGGCAAAGGGAAGAACCGCCATAAAGTAAGAGGCCAAACAATTTCCAGAGCTCCCGCGGGAGTCGGAATAGTCCCTGTTTCCACCAGTCAGAACGGAGAGACCTCATAATATACCAAGCATTGGGCACAGTCTGAAAGAAGGGTCATGCATTTCAACAAAATGAAAAGGCAACTTATGGAATGGGAAAAAATATTTGCAAACCACAATCCAATAAGGGATTAATATCCAAACTATGTAAGGAATTCATACAACTGAATAGCAAAAAAATCAAGCAACCCAATTTAAAAATAGGCAAAGGACCTGAATAGACATTTTTCCAAAGAAGACATACAGATGGCCAATAGGCACATGAAAAGATGCTCAGCATCACTGATCGTCAGGGAAATGCAAATCAAAACCGCAGTGAGACATCACCTCACACCTGTTGGGATGGCTATTCTCAAGGAGATGAGAGATAAATGCTGGCAAAGATATAGAGAAGGGGCACCCTTGTGCACTGCTGGTGGGAATGTAAATTGGTGCAACCACTATGGAAAACAGTGTGGAGCTTCCTCAAGAAATTAAAAATAGAACTTTCATATGATCCAGCAATTCCACTTCTGGGTATACATCCAAAAGGAAACTAAATCACTATCTCAAAGAGCTATCTGTACTCCCATGTTCATCGCAGCATTATTCATGATAGCCAAGATATGGAAACAACGTAAGTGTCCATCAACAGATGAATGGATAAAGAAAATGTGGTGTATATACATGTATATGTGTATATGTGTGTGTGTATATATATATATATATATATATATATATATATATATACAATGGAATATTATTCTGCCTTAAAAAAGAAGGCAATCCTACCATTTGCAACAACATGGATGGACCTAGAGGGTATTATGCTAAGTGAAATAAGCCAGACAAAGAAAGACAAATATTGCATGGAATCATTTATATGTGAACCCCCCCCCCCAAAAAAGAAAAAAAAGTTGAACTCCTAGAAACAGAGAGGAGAATGATGGTTGCCAGGGGCTGGGGGGTGAGGCAAATCGGGGATGTTGGTAAAAGGGTACAACTTTCAGTTATAAGATGAGAAAGTTCTGAGGATCAAAGTACAGCATGATGACTATAGTCAAGACAATACTGTAATAAAGATGTGTACTATAAACCCTAAACCAACCACTAAAATAACAAAATAAAGACCTATAGCCTATAAACTAGCAAAGGAGATAAAAATGGAATCATAAATAATATTCAATTGCTCCAAAAGAAGTCAGAAGAGGAGAATACAGGGAGCAAGTGACATCCAAAATAAGCAGAGGGAAATACTAAATATAAGAGCAGAATTTAAGTGGAAAACAAAAAAACAACAAAGTCAATTGTACCAGAAATGAATCCAAAAGCTGATTCTTTGAAGTGATCTATAAAGTGGGGGGAGGGGAGCCGTAGGCAGACTGATCAGGAAAAAAAGAGAGAAAACAAATTATCAGGCATGGAAAAGAACATTTTACAAATCCGATACACATCAAAAAGATAATCAGGGAATATTATGAACAGCTTCAGGCCAATAAACTTGACTTAGATAAAATGTGTAAATTCCTTAAAAGAGAAAAACTCTCAAAGCTCACTCAAAAAGAATAGTTAACCCTTGTTAAAAGAAAACTCCAGGCACAAATGACTTCACTGATGTATTCTACCAAACATTTAAGGAAGAAATAATAAGAATCATGCACAACTTTTCCAGGAATTTTAGAGAAGGAAATACTTCCCAACTCATTCTACGAGCCTAGCATTATGCTGATACCAAAACCAGACAAGAACATTACAATGAAACCACAGAGCAATATCCTTTATGCACATAGACACAAAATCCTTAACAGAATTTTAGCAAATCAAATCCAGTAACATATAACAAGATAACACATCATGACCCTAAGGGGTTTATCCCAGGAATGCAAGTTTGGTGTAACATTTGAAAACTAATCAATATAATCCAAATTAGCAGCACAAATAAGAACTGCAAGATTATCTTGATAGATGCAGAAAAAGCACTTGACAAAATGCAACATCCATACATGATTTAAGAAAAAAAAAATCTTAGCAAACTAGGAACAGAAAGGCACTTCCTCAGCCTTACAAAGGGCAGCCAAGATAAACCCACAACTAACATCAGACTTTCCCATAGAAGGCTGAATGTGTTTCCCCTAAGATTAGGAGAAAAAGACCAAGATATCTTGTCTCACCTCTTCTATCCAAAATTGTACAGAGGTCTTAGCCAGTACAATCAGGCAAGGCGGGGGGCGGGAGGGGGGGGAGGCATAGAGATTGGATAAGTAAAACTCTTTATTCGCAAAACATAATTGTCCATGCTGAAAATCTTAAGCAATCTACAAAAAAAAACCTACTATAACTAATAAATGAGTTTAGCAAGGTCTCAGGATATAAGGATCGAGGTCAGTATATAAGAATCAGTTGTATTTCTTTATATTAGTGGGAAACTGTAAGACATTGAAATTTTTTAAAATACCATTTACAATAATATTTGCAATAACAGGAAACTCAATACCATTTACAATAGCAGAAAACTCAAAACTCTCAAGAATATATTGAACAAAGTATATACCAGACTTGTCCATGGAAAACTATAAAATATTGCTGAGATAAGTTAAAGAAGTCCTAAATAAATGAAGAGATGTACCAGATTCATGAATCATAAGACTCAAATTGTTGTCAATTCACCCCAAATGAATTTGTAAAGTATCACTATTCCAATCAAAATTCCTGTAGGCTTTCTGTCTTAAAAATTGCCAAGATAATTTTAAAATTTAGCCAAAAAAATGTTTTAAAAAGAAAAAATATATTGGAGAAATCAAACGACCCGATTTTGAGACTTATTATAAAGCTGCAGTAATCAAGATAGTGTTCTCTCCGTGTGGGGAAAGACAGAGGCATCAGTGGAACAGAATAGAGTCCGGAAATAGGCTCACACACATAGTCAATTGATTTACAACAAAGGTTGAAAAGTGGGGAACGGATAGTCTTTTCTACAAATGGTGCTGGAATAATTGGATATCTCTATGCAAAAATAAAATGAACATTGACCTGTACCTCACGCCATACTCCAAAATGAATTCAAAATAAATCATAAACCTATATATGTACAAGAGCTAAAACTATAACACTTCTAGAAGAAAACATAGGACAAAACCTTTGTGACCTTGGGTTAGGCAAAGATTTCTTAGGTAGGAAACAAAAGTAAAATGGTAAATAGAAGTTTACCAAATACAAAATTTGATCTTCAAAAGATCAGACCATTAAGAAAATGAAAAGGCAAGCCACAGACAGAGAAAACATATTTGCAAAACATGTTTATCTGGCAAAGGACTTGTATCTAGAATAGACAGGAATTCTTAAAACTCAATAATAATACTTTTTTTTTAGTGGGTGTAAGATTTGAACAGACACTTCACCATATGAATGGAAAATAAGCAAATAAAAAGATGTTCAGTATCATTAGACATTAGGGAAATGCAAATTAGAAACCACAATGGGATACCTCTACACACAAACACACACTAGAGTGGCTAAAATTTTTAAAACTGACAATACTAAGTGTTGACAAGAATGTAGAGCAACTGGAACTGGTGGGAATACAAAATGGCACAGCTACTTTGGGGAATAATTTGGTAGTTTTTCATTGAGTTAACCATACAGTTACCATATGACCCCGAAATCCCACTCTCAGATGTTTACTTAAGAGGAATAAAAACATGTGTCCACACAAAGACTTGCACACAAATGTCTATTGCAGCTGTATTCATAATGATAAAAAGTTGGAAACAACCCAATTCCATCACTGGATAAATAGATAAATTGTAGTATATAGACACAATGAACATTACTCAGAAATAAAAAGAAAAAAACTACTAATGCATGCAACAATGTGGGTGTTTCTCACAGGCTTTATGCTGAGTGAAAGAAGCCAGACATGGATGATGATATATTGTATGATCCCATTGATAATATATAAATCCTCAAAACAGGATTCCTTTGGTAAAGGAAACGTATAGAGATAGAAATCAGATTGGTGGTTGCTAAGGGCCAGAGGTAACAGTGAGGTAACAGTGAGGCGAAAGTGCACAAGGAAACTTTTTGGGTGATGGAAATATTCTTCATCTTGATCGTGGTGTTGGTAAATGACTGTATACATTAAAATTGGTGAATTTTACTTTGTGTAAATTATACGTCAATAAATCTGATTTTAAAAATCGAATGTATGACAGACTTGCTGGCTCATAGTGGTTTTTACAGTAGAGTGAAGACAGTTTGCTGCATTGGAAACGGGTACCCCTAAAATCTATTGGGAGGAAAGCATGTGGGACTGTTTTGCAAAGACCAGACGCGGGCCATGGGAGAGCAAGGACCTGCATAGCGCCGTATTAAAACCTGTCCAAGAGCGCCCCCTGGGGGGAAGATGCCACCTTAGCAGCAAGAAGCTCAAGTCTAGCACTCTGTGGGCCTAGGCGCCTGTGGGTGAGAGACCCCCATAACGGTGTGGGCTAGACGGCTTGGGAAGAACTTGGCAAAGATCGCCACTAGAGGAGGAGTCAGCTTTATACACACATCTAGCCCGGGGAGACTGTGTGGCAGCTTACACCGTACTAGTCAGAAGAAGACCTTTCCTGCCCAGTTTCCTCCCCTCTTGCCCCCACTTCAACTCTGGAGGAACCACAAGCAGCCTAGTAAGTGAGCGAGGAAGGGAATCTCAGGGGGCGGGGCAGTGGGGGAGGGGAAACGAGGAGTTCCTCAGATACACACACACATTCTCTCTCACACGCACACTCACGCACTTTTTCCTGTTGCAAGCTGCCTACTCAAAACAGACCGAAAAGGTAACAAGGGGGAAGTTTTTGACTTTAAATGAATTTTTAAATTTTTTTTGGCTTGTACATTTCCTAGACAATTTTTTATTGTGGTAAAATATACACAACACAAAATTTACCATTTTAACCATTTTTAAATGTACAGTTCAGTGGCACCAAGTACGTCTACATTGTTGTGCGTCCATCTCCAGAATCTTTTCATCAGCCCAGCTGAAACCCATGTCCACTCAACAACTCCCCATTGCCCCTCCCCCGACCCTGGCAAGCACTATTCTACCCTCCGTCTCCATGAATCTGACCACTCTATACGGTTTTCTCAATTGCAATTACTGAAGTGAGACTTTTATAACTTGAAGTGACCCAGGCACTTTTTACCGACGAAGAGTGTCAGAAAAGACATGGGCCTGCCCTCTGTTTGATTCAACAGGGTCGCAATGAACCTCTGCACAGAACAAGTTTGAATGGAGATCAGGAGATAAAAATAAAGTTGCTTTATGATGGCACCTGTGAGTCCTATTTGTTCAACCTCACACTACACAAATAAGGGGATTATTTTTCTCGTATGACAATAAATCTAAAGATATACAGGGCTAATACAGCTGGCTGAAAAGTCATCAAGGTGCAGGCTCCTCGTAGCTCCTTACACACCCGCCTTAGGGTCCCCCACCATCTCCATGTCTAGGTCTCCAGTCTGAGTTCCAGGCAGGAAGAAAGAAAAGGCAAAGACTTTTGGAAGAATTGGGGAAGTTGTCACTCAATCATTTTCTGTGTTCTATGGTTCTGAAGAGTGACCTGGTTGACAAAACCTGCTTGAAAAGACCTAGAAGCAAGAAGCCTGTCAGTGTCTCTTGGTAGGACCAGACTGGTCAGTGACTCTCATCTCTAAATACTGAAGTCACTCACTCAGATTAAAAGGCCTGAGGACAAGTATCTAGCATGTCTGCCCTTGGCTATTCCAGCAGGGTAGGCTGAGGAAGGACCTGCTCCCTCCACTCTGTCCGGGGCGGGGGGAGGGGGGGCGGCACATATATCATTAGCCTCTGTCACATAAAGGGGCTATGGATGACCCTGTGTGTTAGCCCCTATGGAGTTTACTTCTTCACAGCAGGCTGGGACCCATTAGCTCAAAAGCCCACCGGAGCCAAACTCCAATTTGTATACATCCAGTTGCTTTAAATATAGCCCAAATAAGCGTATTTTTAGCACCTGCCTGCTTTGCATACCCTGCAAAATTGCAGCCAACATCTGCTGGCCATGGATAAGACAAACCCTAGGACTATGAAAGACCCCAAGCTACTGCTGCCCTTCAGAGTTGTCTGACCCAGAGGCTCACCTAGACACACAAACCCCCTCTCTGAGTCCCTTCTCCCCCAGGAGATCCCTTGCCCTTGTCCCCTTCTGGGTGGTGGCCCAGCACCGCTATCCCCAGAAGGTGTCCTGCTATGGGGGACTTCCCCTCGACTGCAGTCCTGTCTAGGAGCCGCCCCCACACAGCTCATCGCCTGCTACTGCCATCTTGTGGTCACATTTTTTTATCTTGATCGGCCCTCACATATTCAAACTCACCACAACCGCTCATAAGGACTCCACACAATAAGGGGGAAATAATTCCCCAGTAGAACATTTGGATGCTATTAGGAAGGAGAATAGAGAGTAGGCAGCCGAAAACCTGACACACCCGCTACAGTTGGTCCTGTCTAAGACCAATAAGGCTCTCAGCACCAGGAAAACGCTGGTGCCCCAAGGCAACTGGAGCACTTTTGACAAGAGAGAAAAGCAGGGGACGAAGAACTCGATGCTGCCGGGAAAGGGACACCAGAGGTGCTTCCTGATCAGGTCTTCTGCTTCAGAAATATTCAGAAGAGAAATTGACCAAGTAATGACCTTTTACGGAGGTGAACTCCTCCCATTCTAAGTCTGGGTCTAAGACACTCTTCCTGGGAGCCAGCAGAGTCGGGAAAGCACAAACGTCCTCTTTGCCCTATTTACATTTCTAGGGCCTTTGAGCCAGTGTCAGATGTGCTGCTTCTACCTGGCCCCACTACCTCCCTGCCCCCTCTGCAAGCTGCATATAAAGTTTGCTGCCCTCCAGGGACTCCTGGAAGTATGTGCATCACTCAGTGTTATTCGTTGTAAGCAGAAGACACACTTCTACCTGAATTAAATAGAAATTTATGAAAGGTCTGTGGGCACAAAACATGGATTGGGGGGGCTGTTTGAGAACTGGCTCGGGGACTATGCAGCCAGGACCAGGGCTCAAAATCATGCTGCAGAAATATCCAGGAAGACACCACTGTTTCCACCTCATCTGGGCACAGATGCCACAGGTTGTATCCCTGACACTGAACATTAGATGCTGTGTTGCCATAACTCTGAGGCAAGATTTGAAAGTGTACTGTTAGCCCTACCGGGTAAAAACAAATGACCTCTGGATTCTCTGCTTATTGGGATAGAGAATAAAGCATTTGCCAGGGAATGTGTTTCTTCAAGAAAGAAACACCTGGAATAGCAGCTGCAGTTTGACTTACCTCTTATTACTAAATCTACTGTAATTTTCCAAGACCCATCTGTCTTCTGCATTATACAATCCACTAAAGTAAGTTGAAATATGATAGGAATCAGTACCCCTTCATCTTTCAAGTCTTCAGTGGCAGCATTCACCTTTGCAATTCCTCCAAGAATGTGGTATTGATTTTGGTTTGCTATTCTGCTAATAGAGGGGGAACTCCACAGGCTTCCACTTGGCTCTTACCACAATAAAGGCTCTTACTCTATGAACTGAAGGAACAATGTGAAGATTGTGATAGTTGCAGAGTGTATTTATTCCAACTGCATACTCAGGAAGTGTGGAAATAGCCACAGGATGAAATAAGAATTCCACCAGACCAACCATGAAGCATATGTAGGTCAAATTTCCCTTTATCACCTAATCATCATAGTCCCCATTCTAACTAGTGGACCACGGTGACATTCAGAAATCATTAACTTAGAGCCAGCATCCAATAATCCCTGAAAGATATGGGTATTTCTCTTTCCCGAATGCAAATTACCTCAGCAAATGACATGTACTCATTCTAATACTGCCTCCTCTTTCTGTTCAGGCTGTTTCTGATTTGCTCAAAAACCAGTGGTTTCTGCAACTGGAATCACCGGGAGTGATTCTTTTTTAAAAAAATACCAATATTCTGGTCACATCACACAGAGAGAGTCACCTTGCGAGGTAAGGCCCATTCTTCTACCCCGCCACACTTCACTGTCTCCAAGTCTATAATCAGAGTCAAATTTCAGCATGGGGGGAGGGGGGCAATAAGAAAGTCAGCCTGGAGAAAGGCTTGCGTGTGCACATGCACGTGCACACACACACACACGCACACACAAAACAGGTCTGAGCCAGAGAGATGATGACCAGGAAAGTCATCTTGAAGGGATTAGAGAAAAGCTGATTGCTGGGCCGATGTCCTCCCCTGCCTCCGGGATCCCTTCTGATTGGAAGGAGTACCCAGAGCTGCAGAGGTCGGAGGTTGTACTCTGTGCCCTGGGGGACAGCCAACTTTTAGCTGTTCCCAGGCTCCTCAAGGCCCTCCCCAGCACACGAGCCTCAGAAGAGGGATTCTGAATGTCTGATCAATGCATCTGCAAGCGTCTTATTATAAGCAGCAATTCTCAAACCTGGCTACGCATTAGCATCCCCTGGGGAGCTTTAAAAACTGTCATGTTGACTAAGGTTCACTTCCAGAGACACTGACTCCATTAGGGTGGTACTGGGGGAAGGGGAGGGACCAGCATATTGGTGTTTTTTAAAAATCACTCAAAGTGATTCCAGTTGCAGAAATCACTGGACTAGTGGGCTAGATAAGGCAGCGGTTCTCAACCTTGGCTGCACATTGAAAACACCTGGGAAGCTTTAAAAAATACAGATGAATCTCCAACCTAAAGATTCTTATTCAATTATTTAATTGATCTGCCTGGGTATTGGATTTTACAAAGCTTATCAGGTGATTCTAATGTGCAGACCCATTAGGATAAGGTTGAGAACCATTAGGATAAGAGAATGAATGAATGAATGTATGAGGAAATGAATGAAGGCATGAATGAATCTATAGTCCTACACTCCAGACTTGGAGCCACACTGTGAGTGGGGTGTGTGTGTATGTGTGTGCGTGTGTGTAGTTGCCGGGGTGAGGATGATCCATTTCATTTTAGCATTGTGAGACTGAGGCCCATAGAACAGAGAGGAAGGAACTCCTGTTTTTGGAGGGTCCACTCTCTACCAGGCACTGGCCTAAACGCTTTAAATGTATTTCCTTGTTGAATCCTCACAACACCCTGGGAGGATAGAGATTGTTAGACCCCATTTTACAGAAGTGGAGTCGGGACTCCCAGAGGTTAAATGACTTGCCTGCAGTCATGTAGTGAATCAATGGCAGAAACTGGACCAGATTCAGGTCTCCTGAAGCCAAAGCCATTCCCAACTCCCACCAAAATGACTGGCTCCATCTGCCCGTGGAGCCGCCTTGGCCTGACCCCCACTCACCCCCAGAGCCTCTCTGACATTTAATTGGAGCTTAGCTTACAGGCATCTCTGGGGATTTGGGGTAATGCTGTCCAGGCCCAGGGCTGGAGGAGTGAAAAGGGCCACATACGGAAAAGTCCCTGGAACCCAATCAGTAGAGGTCTTGGTCCCAAAGAGCTTGTCAGGATACAGCTCTAAGAGCAGAGGAATGTTGGCTGGACAGGGGCCAAAGAATCATGTCTGCTGGACAAAGGGAGCCCACGCTCGGAGCCCAGAGGCCAGGCTGAGGATGGGGCAGGAGATGGAGGCAGTGCAAACACATAAGGTTCCCAATTACCTTTTCTTAGGAAAGAAGGACTGACCTTCACTGTGAGGTTATAACCTTCCCACATTGTGTTAACAGGAAGTGAAATCAAATTATTTTATGAAACAAGGGCACATGGTCATTGTGACCCCCCCCACACACACACACCGTTGGCAAAATAAAAAGATGGGAACCCTATGCTGGTATCTCCATTCAGGGTGTGTGTTTGTTTGTTTATTTTTTATTGGTCCAAGAAATCAGAAAACCTGAAAACCTAAGATTTCTCTGGGGGTTTGGGGACAGAAACCAGCTTGTAGTGGCCCTAGGAAAAAAGTGGGAGGCAAGGAAGTGGAGACAGCAGGTGCCCACGATTTTTTGTAGATCGGACTGGACTGGCGGCGGCAGCACCACCTGGGAGTCGGGAGAGCAGACTCCTGGTCCCTACCCCAAACCTACGAAGTCAGAATCCTGGGAATGGAGCCCTGCAGTCTGATTTAACAAGCTCCCTAGGTGATTCTGATGCACGTCAAAGTTAGAGAACCACTCCACCGCTTGTGAAGAGGCCAAGAAAAAGGGAAGGGGCTGGAGAGCCGAGTGGGGTTAAGGGATGATTTTCATGGTAGTTGTTTTAATGTAGAAAATACTTGAGCTTTTTTTTAAGGCTTTTATTGAAATACAATATACCTCCAGAAAAGTGCACGTGTCTTAAATGTACAGCTGGATGCTTTTTCACAATCAGGAACCCATGTAACCGACATCAGATTAAGAAACCAGCATGGCCCAGAAGCCCTCGTGTGCCGCCCCCCCCCCCCAGTCACTATCTGACTTCTAATCCCGGAGACTAGTTTTACCTGTTTTTGTGCTTTATATAAATGGAAGCAAATAGTACGTGCTCTTTCG
Organism: Tapirus indicus; assembly: GCA_031878705.1. NCBI lineage: Eukaryota > Metazoa > Chordata > Mammalia > Perissodactyla > Tapiridae > Tapirus > Tapirus indicus. Next base: position 13,438,999 of record CM062932.1, read on the forward strand.
ATCTGGCTTCTTTCACTTATCGTTGTGTTTGTAGGATCCACCTGTATTGTGGCATGCGATTGTAGATCCCTCATTCTCCGCTGCAGAGTATTCCATAGTGCGCCTGCACCACTCATTCTACTGATGGCCGGTGTGTGGGCACTTTCCAATTCGGGACTGTTCCAATAAGTGCTGCTATGAGCTTTCTGGTATGTGTCTGTTGGATACATACCTAGGAGAGGAATTTCTGGGGACTCGACCCTGTTTAAATGTTGTTGAGAAGGAACCAACAGAGACGACATGAAGCTACAGGGGAGAAGGGGTCAGTGAGAGAGTGAGGTCCCTGGGGAAGCAGAGGCCAGAGGTGGGAGGGTTGGGGCCAAAGCAGAGACAAGGAATGGCTTTTCCATTGCGACAGGTGGGGAGGAGAGAGCAGTGTGGATGGTGGGTCTGTAGTTTGGGGTGGATATGGGGAATTCTTTGTGTCAGCCTTGATCCGTGTGTGAAGTAGGAGACAGGATGTCTGCTGGGAGTGCAAGTTGGAGGGTTTGAGGCAGGGGAGATGGAGAAGGTTTGAAGCAGTCACAGTAGAGAGTGATCAGCAGAGGGATGACTAGACAGCAGATGAGACTGCAGTCCGTAACTTGTCCTGCAGCCGTCTCTGGGCTTGTAGGATTTTGCTACAGAACAGGCCCCTGATGTGAATCCCCGGGGAAAGGAACTTGGAAACTCCTGGCTTCCAGGCTGCAGCTCCTCAAGAGGTTTGTGCCACCACCTGCTGGACAAGAGCCACATGACGTGCCCAGGGAGTTACCTTTATCGCCCAAGAAGTTGCTCCCCAGATAGAGAAACCCAGACGCCTGGAGTGACCTCAGCCAGAGACCAGATGCTCCCACACTGGAACCTAGGCACATGCTGAGACCTGGTCCAGGCCACAGTGTGATTGTAGCTCTAGTTCAAGCTCCACCGTCCCTAGATTAGAGTCCTGAACAGGGCGAAAGGGAGGGGACCAGCGGGCACTCTGGGTCTCAGGCCTGTGGCCATGGCCCTAGGACTGGGCCCCTCCTACCTGACTAAACTTCGGCTCCCAATGGGGTCCCCTGCTGTGAACAGCCCTGTGCCCTAATGGGGCAGGCTCACACGCAGCCTCCCTGGCCCCGTGCCCTGCCCAGACCTGTTCTAGATTCCACACCACCCTTCCCCAAGGCTGCCTCCAACTCCCACCCACTAGCTTTGGCTGGGCCTCTGGAGACGCAGCTGGGACGGCTGACAGGCAGGAGGGCTGGGGCAGGCACCGCGGGGCCATGGAACCCCCAGCAGGGCCTGTGCACTACCAGAAGCTTCCACTCTGGGAGCCGAGCTTGGAGTCTGAGGAGGAAGAGGAGGAGACAGCAGAGCCACTTGTTCTCAACCCCTGGAGGCCCCAGGACTCCTCTGGGTGAGTCAGGGAGGGGTCTGGGCACCCGGCAACTCAGGCCTAAGGCCGGCAAGTCCTTCCCTCTGGAGCCCCTAAGCGGGGGCCAGACTTTGTGCTTGGCTCAGCTCCAGGAATTTTCTTGTTGAATGCTGGGAACCTAGGCTGCAGCCCCAGACCTGGCTTGCACCAGTCAATCCAAGGTCTGTGCGTCTTAAGGGACATTTGTACCAAGCCAGCCTTGCCAGCTGCTCTGTCAAAGGTTCCCAGCCCCCACCACTGGTGCAAGAGGCACCTACTGGGCAGGCCACACCTGGCCGAGCCCTGCTCCTCAGGCCTGCCAAGACCCCCTCAGGCCTCCCTCCTGACTGGCTCGACCCTATCTCTCCAACCTCCTCTCCAGAGACTCCCTCCCAGCTGTCCTCAGTTTCCCCAAGCTCTTTCCCATCTGCATGTCTCCATCCACTCTGCGCCCTCTGCCAGGAGGCCCTTCTCCTTGGTGAACTTGTACTCCTCTTGCAAGCAAGACCAAACCTTATAGGAAATATTCTCTGGGTTTTCTTGGGGCTTTTGGGTGTCCCCTGCCCCAGCCCTGGCTCAGCACACCCCTCTCTGCAGGAACAAGGTTGGTGGTCTGCCCGGAGCCTGGGCCCGACTGGCTGCCACCCTGCTGCTGCTGGCCGTTGGCTTCTCCCTGGCTGTGTGGCAACTCCACACCAGGGGTGGCTCTTCAGAAACCCTGGGCTCTGTGGCCCCTCCACCCAGCGGGCACTCTCACCGCCCTGGTTTATACCACCATGGAGCCATCATCAGCCCTGCAGGTCAGTGCTGGGAGCAGCTCAGGGGAGGGGAGGAGCGGGGTCACTGGCCCCCAGCCCCTCCCCATGACAGGCCCTTCCTTGCTGCAGCTACATGCTCCCACCTGGGCCGAGAGCTGCTTGTCGCTGGGGGCAATGTCGTGGATGCCGGAGTTGGAGCAGCTTTGTGTCTGGCGGTGGTGCATCCTCATGCCACAGGGCTAGGTCAGTGATCCACAACCCCAGACAGAGACCCCAACCCCAGGCCTGATGGGTGACCTGAAACTCAGGCAGTCAGTGGCCCTGACCTCAAGGCTGATTAGTGAGCAGGACCTAGGTCTTGGGCAGTAGCCCCAACCTTGGCTGTCACCGTTGATCCCAGGTTTGTGCAATCTTTTTTTTTTTTTGGTGAGGAAGACCAGCCCTGAGCTAACATCCGTTGCCGATCCTCCTCTTTTTTGCTGAGGAAGACTGGCCCTGGGCTAACATCCGTGCCCATCTTCCTCTACTTTATATGGGACGCCGCCACAGCATGGCTGACAGGCAGTGCGTCGGCAGGCGCCTGGGATCCGAACCCGCAAACCCCGGGCTGCCAAGCACAAACTAAACCGCTGCGCCACTGGGCCGGCCCCCCAGGTTTGTGCAATCCTGACCCCAGGTCTGGTTATCAACCCATCTCCAGACCTAGTCAGGAACTCCTGACCCCAGGCCAAGTCAGTGACCCTGACCCCAGTCAGTGCCGCTGACCCATGCGTGACCCCTTTCTCTCCTCCCAGGTGCCACGTTTTGGGGCCTCTTCCACAATAGCTCCTCAGGCAATTCAACTGCCCTGACGTCAGGCCCAGTCCAGACCCTGGCCCCCGGCCTGGGGCTGCCCTCGGCTCTGCCTACCCTGCGCTTGCTGCATACAGGCTTCGGCCGCCTGCCCTGGCCACGCCTGCTGGTGGGCCCCACCACACTGGCTCAAGAGGGCTTCCTGGTAGACACACCCCTGGCCAGGGCTCTGGCAGCCCAGGGCACAAAGGGCCTCTGTCCACTCCTTTGCCACACTGACGGGACCCCCTTGGGCCCTGGGGCCCGAGCCACCAACCCAAAACTGGCAGCCGTGCTACACAGGGCCGCCCTCGCCCCCACCCCAGACCTTGCCGGGGAGGCCCTACTGAGTCTGCTGGCCAGAGACCTGGGGCTGGAGGGACCCTCAGCAAGGCCCATGCCCACCTTGGAGCCAGCACTGCAGCTCCCTGTGCCCCAAGGCATCCTGTTCACCACCCCCAGCCCCTCAGCTGGCCCAGAACTGCTGGCACTGCTGGAGGCGGCCCTGCACTCCGGAGGGCCCAGCCCTGACCCCTGCCCACTACTCCTACAAGCTACTGGGACCCCCGTGAGCAGTGTCCTGGCCACTGTGGACAGCAGCGGCTCAGTGCTCCTTCTCACCTCCTCGCTCAACAGCTCCTTCGGCTCTGGACACCTGTCCCCAAGCACCGGAGTTCTACTCAGCAACCTAGTGGCCAAGTCTGCAACTAGTGCCTGGGCCTGCCCCCTCATCCTTCGGGGCAGCCTGGATGACACAGAGGCCAATGTATTGGGGCTGGTGGCTTCAGGGACCCCCACAGTGGCCAGAGTCATGACTCGCACGGTGCTCAGCCATCTGGCCAGGCCCCAAACTCAGGCCCAGCACCAGCACCAGCACCAGGCCCAGCAAGGACCAACAGACAACCCCAGCATTTGTGGCCAAGGGACCCTGCTCCAGGTGGCAGCCCATGCAGAGCATGCCCACGTCTCCAGTGTCCCCAATGGCTGCTGCCCCTTCCAGGGGTTCTAAGGGGGGAGGAGTGTCTGGCAGGTGGTGGTGGGTGGGGTCTCAAGCCTAGAGGCAAGGGCAGAGCAGGCCCAGCAGCCATGGAGTACATAGAGTATGCATCCGTTATGTGCTCACTGCTGGGTCAAGTCCTCAACCTCTGGCCTGGTTAGTTACCTGGACTTGAGTTCTGGCTCTTTTTTTAGCTAAGGAACCTGAAGATAATGAAGAAAAAGCAGCAGGGCCTGGGGCCAGCCCTAAGTTCAGATCCAGCTCTGGGAAGGACAGGTAGAAGAATGCCAAGCCCCTGCCTAGGCTCTGGACCCCATGGGCAGGGCAAGCAGAGCCTGGGGTACTGCTGGCATCTCTGTCCTCCCCTCTAGGCTACCCTCTGCTGATCTCCCTCAACTGGGCTGGAAATGAAATAAAGATCAAGTCTCCTGGATGCCATGTGCCATTCCTGCTTATTGGTTAATTTCCCATCAGCCTTTGAGGAGCCGGGTGTCAGGGCATCCCCCAGGGGCAGCACAGGAGACCCACACCCAGAGAGGCAGAGCCCGGGCTGGTGTCCTTCAGCTCTCCCTGCTCTGCGCACCTTCTGCCTCCTGGGGCACCATACACACAAGGTAAACCTCTTACTCTCACTTTCTAAAACAGACAGCAGAGCAAGGAAGGAGTTGAGAGGGTGGGGAGAAGGTGCCCCAGGGGCATGGGTACAAAAGGGGATGGAGCTGGGTGTGTGGAATTTAAAGGCCGGGGATGGCCCTGACCTCCCCCATCTCCCAGAGTGGGGTCTCTCTGGACTACAGCCCTCCAGAGACAGTTCCTCAAGTCAAAAAGTGGGGGTGCACTCCTCCCCCCATTGTGAAAGGCATCTCTGATTTAATAGAACTCTTGATTCCACCACCTCCACCTCCCCTAACCAAAGAAAATTCTTCCCCAGCTCAGTAAACATTACCACCATCTGCCCAGCTATTTTAGCCCCAAACCTGGCATCTCTCTCTTTTCCTCTCCCCCCACATCCATTACCCTGCTACGGGCTCCAAGTTAGCTGGAATCTGACCTCTTCCTGTGTTACCCTGGCCAATCAACCACTACCTCTAACTGTCCTTCCTGCTTCTGCCTTTGCAGTCCTACAATCCATCCCACACACAGCAGCAGAATAATCTTTTCAAAATGTAAATGGGATCAAGGCTCGCGCTTGCATAAAACCCTCCAATGACTTCCCATCACACAGAATAAAATCCAGACTCCTGATCTCCCGGAGTGAGAGCGCAAGGACCAGGGACGGTCCAGGCCCCGCCCCGTTCCAGCCAAGCCAAGGCAGTGCGCATGCGCCGCGACCCGACCTGGAAGCGGCTGTCTCCGGCGCCCACGTGTTCGAGAAGCATGGCGGAGATGGAGAGTCAGAACGTCGCAGAGACTATGTCCCCGGGAGAGGCGACGAAGAGCGGCGCCCGGCCTGCCGACCGCCACGGCCTGCTGAAGCACAGCCGCGAGTTCTTGGACTTCTTCTGGGACATCGCGAAGCCGCAGCAGGAGACGCGGCTTGAGGCCACGGAGAAGCTGCTGGAGTATCTGCGCACTAGGCCAGAGGTATGGTGGCGGGGCAGAGATGTGGCTGCGGGCCCCGGGAGTTGGGCCTGGAGGCACGTGGTCGCGCACCTGGATGGCCACCTGGATGGGCCCCGCGGTCGGGTGCGGGGCTGGGCGCGTGCGGGACGATTCTTCTCACTGGTCGACTGGAGGACGCGCTTGGTTCTGCAGGGAGCCGAGATGAAGTACGCCCTGAAGCGCCTCATCACTGGGCTCGGAGTCGGGCGAGAAACCGCTCGGCCCTGCTACAGTCTGGCCCTGGCACAGGTGAGTTGGTGGCTCCGGGAAGGAGCCCAGCTGTGCAGGTCAAAACGGTGGGGGGTGAGGAGGGCAGATGTCTCACCTGCAGGGAAGGAGGCAGTGGTCTGAGGGAGAAGTTGGTGGTGGCATCTGAGCTGATGGGAGGCTCCCTCACGTGGAGGTGGAGAAAGTGTGTGAGCAAGGCCTGTCAGCAGAGAAGCTCAGGCAGTCGGAGTGGGAGATGGAGCAGTTTCCTTCTTGTACATGGGTTGGCTGGCCTCTTAGGTACATTTACTGGGAGTAGTAAGCTTTGGGGTGGGTTCCTGTATCTCTGCGAGATTTAGGGCCCTTTTCCCCTCAAGGAGTACTAGGTTGAGGGACTTGGACAACTGGAAGGGAAATAAAGAGCCAGTCCTTTAGGATCAGCCTGGGAGGAGCTCAGAGCAGGCTGTGGGGATAGTGTCTGGGAATCTCAGTCGAGCAGTCTGGGTGCCAAAGGAGGTACTTTCTGAGCCCCAGGGGGGCATGGGGCAAGGAGGCAAGATTCAGTTGCAGTTGAGAAGCAGAGTTCATCATCAGCGCTGCTCAGAGGGGAGTGAGCAGCTTCAGAGGCATCCTTGGGGTGGGAGCAAGGGCCCAAGGCTTCTGGGCAGAAGTTGAAGAGAGATTGGGGAGGGGGTTGAGGACTGCTGGGATGTGGCTGGACCACTCCCCTGAAGGCCTCTCTCCCTCCTACCACAACTCCTGGCAGCTGTTACAGTCTTTTGAAGACATACCCTTGTGCAGCATCCTGCAGCAGATACAAGAGAAGCATGACCTGCAGAAGGTTAAGAAGGTGAGAGTTCGTGGCCCCAGGGAGGTCAGCAGCCCCCCGGGTGGGGAATACTCGGGCCCTTCTTACTGGTGCCCGGAATCCTTTTATAGGCAATGATGAGACCTGCTCTCTTCGCAAACCTGTTTGGGGTGCTAGCCCTCTTTCAGTCGGGCAGACTGGTGAAGGTAAGAGCTTTGGGGGCACAGTGGGTATGGGGACTGGCTTGGGGGGCAGTGGTGTGCCCTGCTCATACCCTCTTCCCCTCTTTGGGTACCAGGACTCAGAGGCACTGATGAAGTCAGTGAAGCTACTCCAAGCCCTGGCCCATTACTACAACCACTTACAGGAGCAGCCCCAGAAGGCCCTGGTGGACATCCTCTCTGAGGTACATACGGGCTGACCAGCTGTGGGACCTCAGGTAGCGCTACCTGTTATAGAAACATGGAGAAGGCTGAGTTCATGCTCTAGAGCAGCACTATCCCATAGAAACATAAAAGTGTGTAACAACGTTTTTAGTAACTACATTAAAAAGGTAAAAAGGAACAAGTGTGGTTGGTAATGTGTTTCGCTTAACCTGATATATCTAAGATAGTGTTTCAATATGCAATCAGAATAAAAAATTGTAGAGCTGTTTTACATTTTTGTTGTATTGAGTCTCTAAAACCCAGTGTGTATTTTGCACTTAAAGCACATCTCCATTCAGACCAGCACATGCCGAGTGCTCAGTAGCCACCTGTGGCCAGTGGCTGCCGTATTGGGCAGTGCAGTTCTAGAACAGCACCCGGCATGTGGCAGGTATATTAGACATGTTTGGCATTGTTTGGGGCAGAGCTGACGCAGGGGCCCTCACTGCCCTACTTGAGAAATGGAGATAGACTAGTACCCAGAATCCTTTGCTACTGAGGAAAAAGACAGGGACTGGTACATCCTGGGCCAAGGCTCTCTGCACAGCCCAGGCTGCAGAGCCAGAAGGATTCAAATCCTAGCTCTCCATTTGGGGTTCCTTGTATAAGAAATGGGCTAGTCCTGAAAAACCCAAAAGAGGAATAATGAAAAGGGTAGCCCTGGGCCAGCTAGCATCAGTGGGGTGCTTGTTGAAAACCCAGCTTCCTGGGACTTGGGAATTTGAGCAGGGACTGGCATTTAACAAATGCCCTCTGGTGATTCTGATGCCCAGCAAGGTGGATTGTAGCTGTCCCACCTCACGCTGGCACTGCCCAAGGTCCTCTTGGGAGCCTGGCAGGTGGAACAGGACCCAGAGGGCTCACCCCATGGGGAGAGACAAAGGACGCTGTGAGGAAGCCGTTCTTCCTCAACCTGTCTCCCCACCCCAGGTCCCAGAGGCCACGTTGCAGGAGGTCCTGCCGAAGGTCCTCAAGGCTGACTTGAACTCAGTACTGGGCTCCCCTGAGCACCTGCAGCTCTTCCTCCTGGCCCAGCAGAAGGTGCCCGCGAAGCTTGAGAAGCTGATGGGATCGGTCAACCTGTTCTCAGATGAGAATATCCCCAGGTGTGAGCGAGTTGGGTAGATGGGCTTTCCCTGGGACTGCAGCTGGCCGTCAGCAGGTTTGCAGTGTGGCCTGGGGGTGTCTCTGCTGCCCCGGGCACCCTGGCCCTTGTCTGTCTGGTAGGTGCCCCCTGAGTCCCCTCTGCCCCCTCTGCAGACTGGTGACCGTCCTGAAGGCGGCTGCTGCCTCTGTGAAGAAGGAGCGCAAGCTGCCCACTGTGGCTCTGGACCTGCTCCGCCTGGCACTTCAGGAGGACAAGTTCCCACTGTTCTGGAAGGAAGTTGTGGAGCAGGGGTTACTGAAGAAGCACTTCTGGCCGGCCAGGTGCGTGTGGTGCTTATCACACTCCACCCCTCTTCTCTGGTTGGTAAGTGGGGCTGGGCCAGCAGCACACTTAGGGGAACTGAGGGCTCTGACCAAGCTCTGTCCTACACCCCTCAGCTACCTGTGTTTCCGCCTGCTGGGTGCGGCCCTGCCTCTGCTATCCAAGGAGCAGCTGCCGCTGGTGATGCAGGGGGACCTGATCCGACATTATGGGGAGCACCTGGTCACTGCTAAGGTGGGTGCTGCCCCCTGCAGCCCAACACTGACAGAAAGGGCCAGGTAACCGGTATGCTTCCTGCCAAGAAGCGGGGGCAGGCCACCCCGGGGGTCAGTCAGCTTCTGGAAAAGAGGGTTGCTCTTTGCTCTAGCAGCTGGGATCTTCCTGTCTCAGTGGTCCTGCCTAGGATGGGGAAGCATAGCTGCTCTTGGCAGGGGCCTGGGACCTGGGTGTCCCTTCCCTCTGAGTAAAGTGAGCTGCCTCCCGTCCCCTCTGAACGGAGTTTCGGCAAGGTCAGCCCCTCTGAGGGCCCGTACAGCCAGCAGTCTGTCAGACCTCCCCAGGTGGTGTACAGTAAGAACAGCTGTCGTCACCGATGACGCTCTGAGCATTGTCCACACACCCCACACGAACCTCAGCGCTGACAGGAGAACCATTCGGTGGTTAAGAGCATGGAATCCAGGGAGCAGACTGCAGTCCAGTCCCGACTCCACCGCTCACTGGCTGTGCGACCTTGCACAGCTTGCTTCCCTTCCCTGTGCCTGCCTCTCCTTGTCTGTGAGACGGGAACGGTACTGTCCTCAGAGCTGTGGTGAAGATATGTGAGTTACTATCCACAGGGCACGGAAAGCAGTGTCCGGTGCACGGGAAGTGCTACTGGGTTTGCTCATTTCATCTTTACAGCCAGCTCCAGAGGGCTGCCATTCCCATCTCCTGGGTAAGGGACAGGCTCAGAAAGCATAGAGCCATGATTAAGAGTGCGGGCTAGGGGACTGGCCCAGTGGCATAGTGGTTGAAGTTTGGCATGTTCCGCTTCGGTGGCCTGGGTTCGCAGGTTCTGATCCTGGACGTGGACCCACACCACTTGTCAGCCATGCCGTGGTGGCAACCTGCATACAAAATAGGGGAAGATGGGGGGCCACCCGGTGGCGCAGCGGTTTAGTCCGCACTTGGCAGCCCGGGGTTCGCAGGTTCGGATCCCGGGCGCCCGCTGATGCACTGCTTGTCAGCCATGCCGTGGCGGCGTCCCATATAAAGTAGAGGAAGATGGGCACGGGTGTTAGCCCAGGGCCAGTCTTCCTCGGCAAAAAGAGGAGGATTGGCAACAGATGTTAGCTCAGGGCTGGTCTTCCTCACAAAAAAAAATAATAATAAAATAGGGGAAGATGGGTACAGATGTTAGCTCAGGGCCAATCTTCCTCAGCACAAAAAAACAAAAAAAAAGCGCGGGCTGGGAGGCCAGACTGACTGGGTCCAAATTCCACGTGCACCACACAGAGCCCTGTGAGCCTGAGACGCTTACTTCTAAGCATTTCTGTGCCTCATTTTCTTCATCTGTAAAATGACAAAGGGGCCCCGTGTAAAGGATTGTTACAAAGGTTAAGCTGCCACACGAGAACACGTAGCACCGTGCCCGGCACGGAGTGAGCACGAGGTGGAAGGTTAGAGCCCCACAGTGACACAGCTACGAGCTGGCAGAAGTGGGACTTGAACCCACATCAGTTTGGTGGCTGAGTCTGGACTCTGAACCACTGCTCCGCCCTGCCTCGAGCCTGCAAAACAGCCGTCCCACTGATCCAGAGGCGGGAAGGAGGAGCCGTCTGGGGCCGAAGGTGTGGAGTCTGGAGTGGTCAGACAGGCAGGCCTTGATGCTGGACAGAAGTGTTAGGGCGACGGGGTGATGCAGCCTGGCTGCGTACAAGGGAGGGGGACTTCCTCGCCCTGGTTTAACCTGTTGCAGAAGAGGCTGGTGGGACTGTTGGAACCCTCAGGCCGGTGACCCCAGTGCTGTGCCCGACTCTTGCAGTTCCCGAACCAGTTCAAGTTTGCCCCAGAGATGAACGAGTACGTGGGTACCTTCCTGGAAGGCTGCCGGGATGACCCCGAGCGGCAGTTGGCTGTGGTGGTGGCCTTCTCATCCATCACCAACCAGGGCCTCCCTGTTGTGCCTACCTTCTGGCGGGTCGTGCGGTTCCTGAGTGCCCCCGCCCTCAAGGGCTACGTGGCCTGGCTGCGGGACATGTTTCTCCAGCCCGACCTGGACTCCTTGGTGGACTTCAGCACCAACAACCAGAAGAAAGTCCAGGACACTTCACTGCACGTGTGAGTGGGCCTGACGGGGAAGGGCCCATCAGGGGTTGGCTCCCTGAGCCTGCTGAGCCCAAAAACCTGGTCTCCCTCCCATGGTGTCCTGGTTCCAAACCACAAGAAGGGAGGAGCCTTAGTTCTCAAGGAAGTCCTTATTTGTGGTCCCATGCCCGTGATTAGGGGCGGGGATATGTTGATGTTCCTGTCTCCAAGATGGGGCAAAGGAGTACCGTTTTGGCCATCTCTAGACAGCTTCTGTGACTTTGCTTTCTACCCTGCAGGCCTGAGCGAGCTGTGTTTCGGCTACGGAAGTGGATCGTCCTTCGCCTGGTCAGCATTGTGGACAACGTGCACGTGGAGAAGGAGGAGGCCTTGATTGAGGAGATAGCCAGGTATGAGACGTACTTGAGCCCCAATTCCCCATGGGTGGGGGGCCTAGAATTGGCCTTCTTGCCTAGTCTTGGTTTGGGTCCCCCTGGAGCCAGAGCCTTGGGATCAAGTTGTCCGTGGGAGCAGGCAAGCCGTTCTTGTCCCTCAGGCAGAAGAGGATTTAAGGAAATTCCTTGGGAGCCAGAAAGTGTGGGACTGCGGGGGCCTCGAAGGCTCGGCTGGCTCCGTGTTGTCTGTGGGCAGCTTCTGCACAGGGACCGTGTCAGGGAAGCCTCAGCACTGGCCTCGTTCATCTGCGCTGGCTGCTCCTTCGGCCCTGGCCGCAGTCGCAAGACGGGGCAGCCCTGTGACTGCAGAAGCGATGGTGTGACTTAGCTGAGGCCACACAGCCTCACATCTGTCCTGGCTCCAAGGGAGGGGCACTGGTTCTCTCCCCACTTCGGGCCAAGCTTTGTTCAGTTGGGATCCAGACCTGCGAAAGGTCCCCTCTCTTTCATCGCCAGAGTGGCTCCCCCTCCCCTGGCACCAGGCGCTCAGGGGTGCCATCCTGGGAGGGGCTGCAAAAGCAGATGGCCCTGACTGAGGCAGTGATGTCTGCTCTCCCGCTCTCCCACTCTCCCACTCTCCCCAGGTTTTGTTTTTTCCACGCATTCTTTGAGACGAAGAAGCCCACATCTCAGATCCCAGAGACTGAGCAGCGGTTCTCCTTTCCTCTGGAGAGCCGGGCCCGAGAGGTCGTCAGCAGTGCCTTCTACAGGTGGGCCGTGGGTGGCTGGGGAGAGGTCTGAGGGTGGGTGGGCAGAGTGGGAAAGTGGTCTTGAGGACACGCGCTCTCTCCAGTCTTAAGCTGGGAAAAACCGCAGAGGCCCAGTAAGTTCTGGTGGGTCTGGGTGTGTGGGTGGACGAAGGTGGCCATGTTCACTAGCCCAGCTGGTGACCCCGACCCCACCCTTACCCAGCCTGCTGCAGACCCTCAATACACAGTTCAGGCAGGCGCCAGAGCAGACCCAGGACAGGCAGCCTTGGACCTACCGCCTGGTACAGTTCGCAGCAGTGCTGTTGGACCACACCCGCAATGTGGCTGCCCTGACACCATTCACTCCGCAGCAGCGCCAGGCCTGGGACCGGTGAGGGGGCGGGATTTCCAGGTGGGCAGGACACTCTGGGGTCTGAGACTGGCAGCAGTGGCCTGAGAGCATACCCACTCGCCCCAGGATGCTGCAGACGCTGAAGGAACTGGAGGCCCGCTCCTCAGAGGCCAAGGCCAAGGCCAATGCCTTCCAGCACCTGTTACTCCTAGTGGGCATCCACCTTTTCAAGGTACAGCGAGCTGGAAGGGAGGGGGTTATGGACCTGGGGTCTGGGGTGTGGCAGGCTTCCTCCTGAGAGGCTGTGTGAGCAGCCAGGGAAGGCTCTTGGGAATTGAAATTGGCAGGTTTCCTAAGCCAACTGGTGCTGGGTAAAATTACAGCCAAAGGAAAAATCACTCCATACCTTTACTGGGCACCAGCTACATCCTGAGTTTTCCATGCATCGTCTCATTTGCTGAGCAGAGGGGATGGACGTAAAGGAGAAAGTGCTGCCTTCCCTGGAGGAGGCCCTCCTCCAGGCAGACCTCTCACCCCCTGGGGTGCTGCTTCTATGTTGGCAGTCAATTAGAAATGGGGCCCCGATTTTTCTATTTAATTCACCCCTCCTGAATCGACAGTGATGGGCTGAAGTTAATAGTTTTTCCTCTGTCACTCTCCAGCGTGGGGTTCTGTGCCCCCTCACTATACTGCTCACATCATCACTCACACTTTCTAATAACAGGTTCTCTGGAATCAGCTGGGTCTCCCTTTCTGTCCTCCTCGCTAAGAGGCTTTGACCACATTCAGAGCTTAGTGCCAGCAGGTCTTTGGACCCTCGTGGTTTCTTGTTGACTCTGAACCCTGATTTCTCCAGAGAGTTTCCTTTTGCATTGCACGAGGCTCTTAGGGCACTGCTTTGGCTCTTAAGTAGCCTGAGTAGACGGAGCCCTCGGTTGCTCCCTTCTAGCCTCTTGGCTGTGGTTTTGGCCTCCAAGCCTTGGGCACCCCAAGTCCAGCCCGTGGTCAAGCTGTGTGGGTAATGTTGGCCACGATGCCCCTTCCCATGCTTGGTGTTGGGCCTCTGGTAGCAGCAGGCCCTGGCAATTGTGGGACATGTTTGGGTCCACCCCAGACCCTGGGATCCCTGAGCTTGACTGGGACCAAGGATCTGTCAGTCCCCTAGGTAGAAGGTGTCAGGCCACAGGCAGGGAGCTGGAGACAAAGATGGCGAGGGCTTTGGGCCCCTATTCTGCCCTTCGCTCTACCACCCTTGGCCCAAACATTGAAGCTGCCCACTGCATTATGAAGGAAAAGTCTGCCTTTTTGGTGCCACAGATCATACAGGATGTTTTCAAGAGGCCCCCTAACTCATTTGGCTGGTGCTGGAGTCTGGGCTTATCCCCAAGTTGGGTTTAAATTGTTTTAAACTTTATTAATATAACTTAAATTATTTAAAACTAGTGATTTTCAGTTCTTTCTCTGTAATGCCGAGTCAGGTGTGGAGGGAATAATCTAGAATTGCGAATTAGGAGGCTGGGACCTGCTGGCTTCCCACAACCCTGACCCAGCCATCCCTGTCAGGCTCTCCGCCTCTCTGGACCTTGATGGAGAGGTTGGGCTCCATGTTCCCTGAGGGCCCTCAGATCCTATGACTGCATGTTAGGTGTGAAAGGTCATCAGCTCTTGGTTGCCCCTTGGGGTCTGGCTGGCCATTCTGGATTGTGAGAGTGACTGGCCAAGGCAGGCCGGCCTCTGATGCCAGCTGCTTCCACCTGGCTCGCCCGTCCCCTGATTTCTATTCTGCCCTGCCCACAGTCCCCTGCAGAGAGCTGTGACCTCCTAGGTGACATCCAGACCTGCGTCAAGAAGAGCCTGGGGGAGAAGACCCGCCGGACCCGCTCCAAGGCCACCAGTGGGTCATCGCCCCTGGGGCCGGGGGGCGGGTACATCCTGGGCACAACAGGGACCTGGAATGGGGTGGTGGTGCCCCGCCCGGGCTCAGCCCTCTCCCTACTTGCAGACCCGCAGGAGCCGCCGTGGGTGGAGGTGCTGGTGGAGATCCTGCTGGCCCTCCTGGCCCAGCCCAGTCACCTCATGCGCCAGGTGGCCCGGAGTGTGTTTAGCCACATCTGCTCCCACCTGACTCCACGTGCCCTGCAGCTAATCCTGGATGTAAGTTGAGGCCTTTGGAGAAATGGGTGCCAGGGTGGGGCTCTCCGAGCAGCATGCTGCACCGGGGCTGCCACCTCACCCCTTGGCCCTCGCCATAATCCGCAGAGTGGGTGGGGGCCTTGCTCAAACTCTGCTGCTGTGCAGGCCCGATCCGGGTGTGCCTAGGGGTCGTTGGGTCTGCTGAGGAGGTGCTGGCACTGGGAACTGGAGGATGTGGCCTCCTCTCCTGGGCTCCATTTTCCTCCCTGAAATGGGGCCTTTCGGTGATGACTGGACAGGGCATGATCAGGGAAGGCAGTCAGCAGGGCCCAGTGGTCTGAGTAGGGTTAAGGGGCCAGGGCAACAGATGGGTCAGCTGTCTGGGAATCCCTGCAGGTGCTGAAACCTGACAAGAGTGAGGACGAGGATGACAATGTGGTGGTCGTGGACGATTCCGAGGAGAAGCAGCTGGAGAATGTGGAGGTACTTGCCAGCAAGGGGCAGGCAGGGTGGGCAGACCCATGGTGGGCGATGGGACATGCAACACACTTGCCACCCACAGGACAAGAGTGAGGAGGACAGCGAGGACAACAAAAACTCAGAGGATGAGGAGGACAGCGAGGAGGAGGAGAGCGACGAGGAGGATCGCAACGGGGATGTGGACCAGGGCTTCCGGGAGCAGTTGATGGCGGTGCTGCAGGCAGGGAAGGCGCTGGTGAGCAGCAGGAGCCAGGGAGGGGCTCCTCCACCTGTCTGCGTCTGTCTGTCTGTCCCGCGGGAGGCCAGGCTGTTCACTGGGCATCTCTCCCTCAGGGTGGAGTGGATAGCGAGGAGGATGACGAGGAGCTGGGGGACGAGGCCATGATGGCCCTGGACCAGAACCTCGCCAGCCTCTTTGCAGAGCAGAAACTGCGCATCCAGGCGCGGAGGGACGAGAAGAACAAGCTGCAGAAGGAGAAGATGCTGCGACGGGACTTCCAAATCAGGGTGAGCCTGGGAGCCGCAGGGCACCACCTTTGCTCTCCATTGCCCACCCCTGCCCTCTGCGTGCGCCCCCACACTTGGCTGAGCCCACCCATCTTGGCCACAGGTCCTGGACCTGATCGAGGTGCTGGTGACCAAGCAGCCTGAGAACCCCCTGGTCCTGGAGCTGCTCGAGCCACTGCTGAACATCATCCGGCGCAGCATGCGCACCAGCAGCTCCAAGCAGGAGCAGGACCTCCTGCACAAGACGGCCCGCATCTTCACGTGAGTGTGGGGCGGAGTGGGGCCCTTGCGCAGGCCCAGCACTGACACTCAAAGGGAGAGCCAGGCCTTCAGGGGTCCTGGATAGAAAGGGTGGGAACCAAGGTTCCAAAGTGGGCTCCCCTGACTCTCAGGGCTTGATGCTCCACCCCGGGGGTGCATGGCACTCAGTATTCTACACTGTCCTTCATCTGTCCATCCATTCTCTTGGTGCTGAGCACTGGCTCTGTGCCAGACCCACGGTCCTCGGGGCCCCCAGTCCCATCCCCACCCTTGGGATCACTGCAGTTGGGAAGCCAGACCAGTCGTCCAACAGAGACATCCTGGGGTCGTGGCAGGGGGTAGGTAGGAGATAGTGGGAGCACAGAGTGGTGGGGGCACCTAACCCAGTCTTCTGGGGGAGGTGACAGCAATCCTAGGAGCTGTAGGGTTCATCAGGCCTGGAGCCCACAGGCAGGGCAGAAAGGAGAGTCCAGGTGGAAGCTAGTCAGGCGCAGCTGGAATGTAAAAGGCCTCGTGGGGAGGCCTAGCAGTACTGGGGAGCCATAGGGGCGGTTTCAGCAAGAGCATGGGCAGGGTGCGGTGGTGGGGTAGGCTGTACTAAAGCAGGAAGCCCAGCACTGAGGCGATGGCAGTGAGACGGTGAGGACACGGTGCAGGTGGCAAGCACAGACCTGCCTTCCGGAGCAGAGGTGGGGGAGATGAGTGTACAGCATAGAGGGCATGGGGGGTGTGATGGACAGTGCACCACCAGCTCATCCCTTGGGCCAGCCCCAGGCCATATTTTCTCGGCTGGTTCTCCCTGCCACCTGCTTGGGCAGCACTAACTCTTTTGAATGTCCTGCCTCTCGTCCCCACCCTGTTTTCAGCCCTGCGGGGCCACACCAGGTTCTGAGCACACAGACCCTGGTGTTGCTTTACAAAGGGCCTGGAAGCCACTGTCCCACAAGAGACAGGTGCAGACGGGAGGTGTGGACCAGGTCAGGGGTGTTTGGCCGATGGTGCAGCCTCAGCCCAGGAGCCAGTTTCCCCGCTGGCGTGTCCTCAGAGCAGATCTGCGGGTGGCCCGGTGCCCCCCTCTGTGGCCCTGCTCAGGTCCCTTCTTGGTGTCTGTTTCCCTGCCTGTGAAGTGGGACTCAGGGTCCCTACTCTTGGGTGCGCTCTGCTCGGCAGGGAGCAAGGGTGGAAAGAGAATGTTGGGACCAGCTCTGCCCCTTCCCACCCCACAGACACCACCTGTGCCGCTCCCGGCATTACTGCCACGACGTGGGCAGCCACATGGAGACTCTGTACACCCAGGTGGAGCGGCTGGTGCAGCAGGCTGGCCACCAGGCTGACTCCTCCATCTCCCTCTACTATTTCAATGCCTCTCTCTACCTGCTACGGGTCTTGAAGGGCAACGCTGCTAACAGGTCTGTCCCCAAGACTCAGAAGAAGGAGAAGGCCGGCCCTGACACCAGCACCACGCTCAAGGGCCCAGAGGTGAGCAGGCTGAGGCCACTCGCCCATTTCCCAGATGGGGAGATGAGGCCATGACTTCCCCAGGACCCTCCTTTCAGCCTTCTGAAGGCAGCCAGGCTCTGCCCCGGTACCAGGGACCCCTCTCCCTGGCATCACACCAGCTCTCTTTCACGTGGACCAGGCTCCCAGCTCCTTGGATTTGAGCCTCTTGACCCCGATCTACTCCTCGGCGCTAAGCTCTTTCCTGACCAAGCGCAACAGCCCGCTCACTGTTCCCATGTTCCTCAGCCTCTTCTCCCGGCACCCGGTGAGTGTAGGGGCCAGTCCACACCCTTGGGGCCCCTGCTCAGCGCAGTCCCTACCTCCCAGCCCTGTTGTTCGCTCCCTAGGTGCTCTGCAAGAGCCTGCTTCCCGTCGTGGTTCAGCACGTGACAGGCCAAACACGGCCCCGCCATCAGGTGAGGGACTTCCCAGATCCCAGCCCGGGGGCTGTCGGAATTACCCGCTTGACTCCTTTGCTGGCTGGGTATTTGTGAGGCCCAGGAGTGCTGCCCTGGGGAGGGGGAGGGCCCACTGCTGCCCCTCTGACCTGCCAGCCCCTCCCCCACTGTAGGCACAGAGTAGCTGTGGGGGTGGGGGAGGGGCAGCTTTGCTCCCACACCTGCCACTGCCCACGTGGCCTGAGCCCTCGGGTCCTTAGCTCTCACACTCTGACCTGTGCAGAGGAAGCCCCTGGCTGTTTGCTCAGGTGCTGGGCTTATAGGGACAGGCCTGGGGTGGGGTAACGAGGAGGCTAGGGAGGCTGGAGGAAGATGGCACTGAGCTAGTCAGAGGGCCTGGAACTATCTCAGCCTGAAGTGCCGCCATAGCTGGGAGCCTTTCCTGCCCCCCCGGGCCCCAGTTCCCCCACCTGCCTGAGAGGAGGGGACAGGAGCAGATGATTGCTGGGCCCAGAGCTTCTGTGGTGACAACCCAGGCAGGTTGGACCCCAGGCAGCAGATAGACCCTCACATATAGCCTGGAGTTGTGGCCTTTTTGGGCACCCAGCAGGCTCCCAGAGCTCCTGGGGTCCCCCTGTGGTTCCCTAAGCCTTGGCCTGGCATGACAAGGCTCCTGGTGACCACATTCTCCCCACCCTAGACCCAGGCCTGCCTGCTGCTCCAGAAGACCCTGCCCACGCGGGAGCTGAGACTGTGCTTTGAGGACCCTGAGTGGGAGCAGCTGGTTGGCCAGATCCTGGCAAAGGTCACTGAGGTAACAGCCTCGGAGCTCCCTTCCCACACCCCATCAGGAGTGGTTCTGTGGAACCAAGAAGCGAGGGTTCCTGGGACCGTGAGCCTCGGGCGGGCTTGGGGTTGCCCCAGGAGACGTTTCTTCCCTCGGGGCTTTAGTCTCATACGGGAAATGGAAAAGCGTGGGGCAGCTCTCCAGAGCGGCTCAGCCTGGCCTCCTCCCTAGAACCTGCAGACGCTGGGGGAGGCCCAGACCAAGTCAGAGCACCAGAAGGAGCTGTCCTCCTTGGAGCTGCTCAACATTCTTCTCAGGACTGTTAGTCACGAGGTGAGCCCGGGGCTCAGGAGGGAGGTCACCAGCAGGCAGGGGAGCCAGTCTGAGCAAAGGCTTGGGGGCAGGTGGGGAGCTGTGTGGGGACAGTTCTAGAAGGCAGGGTGATGAATCGGGGCTGTTTTTATTTGGGTCCCTAGAGAGCAATGGGTAAAGGTGACTGACTTGGGAGGGAGAGTACTACGGCTGTGCCTGGCAGGGTTAGGGAGAGGGTGTGCTCCAGTCGGAAAGCTGGGGAGGGGCTGGGGGGCAGTGGACCATGGGAAGAGAGGAGGAAGATTCCTGGGGGGCAGCTGTTAGGAAGGAGACCAGCTTTCCAGGGCTGGGGAGGGGCATGAGATGCTCGTGGGCCGACGGGGGGACAGGAGGTGGCTCTGGGTGAGTGTCTGGTTCCCAGTCTGACCAGAGGGAAAGGTCTGGGAGTCCTTAGCATAGACACTGGTCAGAGCCCACATGCAAGGCGAGCTTGCCAAGAGGGGGCTGGAGGGAGGAGATAGGGCCTGGGCTAGGGCCTTGCAGAACAGCTGGCAGGCCTGAGAAGCAGTGCTGAGCGTGGTAGTAAAGAGCCAGGAGAAAGGGGTGTTCTGGAAGCCAGTGGGTTTCAAAAATAACCTATTGGCAGGGAGGGTGAGATGGGAAGAAGGGTTTTGGCAACCCTGAGGTCACTGCATGGTGCCCTCAGAGGTGGGCAGGCCGGAGCCACTGAGGGAGGACGAGTGAGAAGTGAGGCAGCGGACAATGAGACTTCTGGCTGTAGGAAGAGGGAACAAAGATGGTGTCTGGGGCTCTTTTTTCCTCCTAAAGCAAGAGAGACTGATGATTTACAGGTAGAAGGAGTGGCTGAGGGTCTAGAGGAGGGCGTGGGGTCACTGGAGAGGCAATAACTAGGCAAGGGTGGGAGGACTGGGGACCAAGAGTGGAGGAGAGGTCCTGCCTCCCCCACCACCACAGCCACAGCCTTCCGCCCCTCTGCAGAAGCTGACCACGGACCTGACCGTCGTCCGGGGTGTGCTGCAGAGCCGACAGCCGAGGCTGCAGCAGGGGGAGCACTCGACCGGGTCCGGCCGCCTCTACGACCTCTACTGGCAGGCCATGAGGATCCTTGGAGTCCAGTACGTTCGGGGAGAAGGGCCCACACCTTGGGAGAGGATGGAAGGACCCTCGTGCTGCACGTGCTCAGATGTGTGGGCTTTGGGCAGCTTGGGTACCATGGGACCCTGGAAGTGGAGGTCACTCCTGCCCTCACTGGACACCTCCTTACTTTGCTTACTTTCTCCCAGGCGCCCCAAATCAGAGAAGAAGGACGCCAAGGAAGTCCCCGGTGCCACACAGAGTCCCATTAGCACGAAGCGGAAGAAAAAGGGATTCTTGCCAGAGACGAAAAAGCGTAAGAAACGGAAGTCGGAGGTCACCACGCAAGAGGATGCCAAGCCTACAGTCCCCAGTGGGAGCCAGCCCCCCAGCACCAGCAAGAAGAGGAGGAACAGGACGAAGGCCAAGGTCTCAGCTCAGTCCCAGGTGAATGGGACACCTGCTGCCAAGAGTCCAGCCCCAGACCCTCCCGCAACGAGCCCCACCACCCCTGCCAAGAACCCAAAGCTGCAGAAAAAGAAGCGGAAGCTGTCCCAGGTGAATGGAGCCACTGCTGTGTCCCCCACGGAGCCTGCCGGGAGTGCAGCCCCAGATCCTCCCGCCCCAAGCCCCAGCACCCCTGCCAAGCCCCCAAAGCTGCAGAAAAAGAAGCGGAAGCTGTCCCAGGTGAATGGAGCCACTGCTGTGTCCCCCACGGAGCCTGCCGGGAGTGCAGCCCCAGATCCTCCCGCCCCAAGCCCCAGTACCCCTGCCAAGAACCCAAAGCTGCAGAAAAAGAAGCGGAAGCTGTCCCAGGTGAATGGAGCCACTCCTGTGTCCCCCACAGAGCCTGCTGGCATAAAACAGCATCAGAAGGGTCTGCCCAGAAAGAGTGTCTCAGGCAAGTCACCACAGTCTGCGCTGCCACGGAAAAAGGCGAGATTGTCTTTGGCCAACAGGAGCCCCAGCCTCCTCCAGAGTGGGGCCAAGAAAAAGAAAGTGCAGCTGAGGAAGGGGAGAAAGCCCTGAATGCAGGCCCTGCCCCTCGGCCCCTCCCCCATCAGCCCTGAAGACTCCTATTTTTTCACCATGATTTTAATAAACAAGCCACTGTGTGAGCCACTATCTTCTGGCGCTGGGGGGAGTGGGTCTGCTGCCAGCTTGCCGGGAGGTCCTGCTGCAAGAAGCACAGCCTGAGTCCTTTTCCACTGGCCACGGGGGGAGCAGAGACCCCTGGCCCTGGGCTGGGCCCTGCCTCTGCTCTCTGGCTGGCCTGTTTCTCAGCCCAGAGTACACCTGACCTGTGTGGGACTAGGACCTTGGCTCCCAGGCGATGTGGCCCAGGGCCAGGGCTCTGGTGTTCAGACGGGTCGCCCGTGCTGGCTGGGCGCAGGTGTGACCACTCCTCATGTCACCCCACCCCTGGGCTGCTTTGCTGTGGGAGCCACCAGGGCATGATTTAAATAGGTTTATTTCTTCATTTACAAGAGGAATATATTTGGCTTCTCTCTTAAGACTCTGAGATTCACAATCAGCAGCTCTAAAAAATAAAGGAGCAGTTTGGCTTCCGGAAGGAAGAGGAGGCAACACTTGGACCTGGTTCTTGTACAACAAGAAAACATTGCTGGGGCCCCAGTTGAGGCTGGGGTGGGAGTGGGGGCCAGGCTGGTCTTTGGGGGACACTTCTCCCAGCCCACCCCCTCGTTAGGCCCCCAGGGTGCCCCAGAGCTCAGTGGGGAGTGGGTGTTCCACTAGCTTACACACCACTGAAGCCACACCAGCCAGTAACTATGGGGCAAAGCATTGTCTAAGCTGGCTCAGGCTTTCCTACTGGCCGCGAGGGGCCCCCAGACCAGAACCACCTTGATTCCAGCAAATGTGCAGGACGAGAGTGTGGGGCAGGGAGGGTGTGATAAGTCCACGGGGGGACAGGCGTCTGGCGTGAAGTTGGCAGCTGCACTCTGGTGTGTGGCGATGAGGACGAGGCGGGGGGAGTAGTGGGCCATGTGGAAGTGTGCTTGAGAGCAGCTGCCGCCGCCATTTGGGTGGAGGTGACTGGAGCGTTGGCCTTTCCCGGTGGGCCTCACCTCCACCAGGCTGCTCCCGGGGACAGGAAGCTCGGTGGATGGCTGCTTCCTCTGGCAGCCAGAGCCCTGGCTACTTCCCTGTGGATTCTGGGAATAGTCCCCTGGGCTCTGCTCCTGGAGAGGGCCCAGCCTGGGGGCAGGAGTCTGTTCTGGCTTTTGTGGCGGGTCAGGGAGGAGATGGATGAGCGATGCTGCAGGGGCTGCAAGGAGCCCTGTGGGAGTGGGAAACCCCCAAAGATCTCGAGCCTGGGGGCACAGGTGGTGTGTAGCTGCTACCGGGGCCTTCACCCCTGGTGATGCCAGCTCCCTGTCTGCAAATGGTCACCTGGGAGACCAGGCTGATAGCCAGCCCAAGGCAGTGGAGACAAGTGTCCTCCAGAGTGACCAGCCAGGCTGGGAAGTGCCCAGCTACTTGGGTACCTGGCTCTGCCAGGTTGAGTCCAACATCCCCGAGGTCAGGCCTGGCTGAAAGGCTGTGGTCCCCATACACCAGGCCTTTCGGGGAGCCTCAGAGCCTGAAGTGCCACTCTGAGGCCTGAGCCATCTCTTCTCTGTGTGATCCAGGAGCTGGTGGGTCTTCCAACCTGTAGATAGCGCCATGCCCGGCAAGCTGCGTGGGAAAGTCCAGCCCCCTGGCCCCACGGTCCGGGGAGGGCAGGGACTTGCCCAGGATCACATAAGCCCGTGTCAGGCCAGGCTCTCCCCACACACCCACTAGGGGCCGTCTTCTCCCTGGGCCTCTGGGGCCCTGCAGCCCAAATACAGGGCTGGGAGTGCGTCCAACCACGTGGCTCCAGTACACACAGCCTTCCAGGTTAGTTGAGGACACGGCCTCTTGGAGCCATGGCCACTCAGCGGTCCCAGACCAGAGAGGGTCGGTGCCCAGCCGTGGGTCACACACGAAGCTTTGGGACAGCCCAGCAGGGCCAGGGTGCCAGAGGACACCTCCCAGACTAGGTGGGAGCAAGGGTTCTTCACTGTCCCAGTGGTACCTGGAGGGAGGGGGGGTTAGAGGTCAGAGGTGGGCCTTTGGGAGGGGCCATTCCAGCTTCCCTCCTATTTTCCTTGCTGTTTGAAGAAACAGGCCTTTCTCGGCTCTGAGAGCATGAAAGGAGTGTGGGTCTACTGGAGCCAGGCGTGGGGGCAGTGACCTTGAGTCTTGCACTGCTGGGAAGTCGCAGCCCCCAGAGGCCAGGCCCAGAGGAAGGTCAAAGAAGGAGTTGGGCCCTGGCACCTCTAGGAGGATTCGGGAGGACAGAATCCAGGACAGCGGGGAGTTCCTGGCCAGCCCGGGCCCTGACCTATGCCTCCAGCCCTTCTGAGGAAGGAAGGGGGAGCTGATTTACTGGAAGAGGGAGCCTGCCCCCTCCCATGGATCCACCAGTCAATTGGGCAACATTTCAGGAGGAAGAGGACCAAAGCCAGGGTTGGTGGGATGTGCCCAGGCAGGAGGTGACTCATGAGGAGCCACTCCTGCTTCCAGAACATCCCCCAAGTGCTGCACTGAGTGTTCCCTCTCCCCCACCCCTGCCCCTTCCCTCCCACAAGGAGTCCCACCCCCAGGCCCCCCAGGCTGCACTCACCGCCTCAGACTTTGACGGATGCAGGCGGCATCACTAGCTGGTTCACCCTGGGGGAGAGACGGGCGGAGGTCAAGGTGGTGGATCAGCGGGGGCCGGGCCCGGGCACTGCTCTGGCACATCGCATCACGGGGGCTGGCTGACCGGACGTGCTGGGCAGGGACCTCGTCAGCCCCAGGGGGAGGTGGGAGAGCCCAGGGGTGGGGAGAAGAGAGAGAGAGAGAGAGGAGTAAGGAGGAGAGGAGAAAGAAGTCAGAAAATGAGAGGAAAAGGAAGGGGAGGGGGTCCCAGCTCTGAAAACCATTAACTACTGAGAAAAACCCAGGTCTAGACCCACCATGAACAGCCCAGGCCACCAAGGGCTCCTGCAGCACCCAGGCCAACACCGGGTATGTGACTGAGACTTGTGAGCTGGAGGCAGCGTCACGAGGACGGGAAGGCGTGGGAGCCAGGCAGGGACCCCTCCGGCCAGGTGACCCACCCACTTCACCCTACATCCACCCCAGGCAGGGGCTGTCATGGCCCAGGCGGCAGGCCCACCCCCACCCCCACTCACTGCTGCTCAGCCTTGGCCCGGTCGCTGAGGAAGAAGAGAGCAGTGGCAAGGAAGAACATGCCCCCCAGGACCACGACGAAGGGGCAGAGCATGAGGGCGTAGCCCAGGCTCAGGAACTCCCAGAGCGGGGAGTCCTTGGTGCTCTGGCGGATCAGGTCGGAGATCTGCGAGGATCGGGGTGGACATCAGGGCAGGGCCACCTCCTGAAGCCCATCACCCACCTCAGTCCCTCCCGCTCCCAGGGGACTCACAAAGCCAATGAGGTAGGGGCTTCCGGCGTCCCCCAGCAGGTGGGAGGTGAAGCTCTGCAGGGCCACCGCGGTGGCCCGTCTTGTGGGAATGACCACATACTGCGGGAGAGGCAGTAGTCAGAGGCCACAGGAGCCAGGCGCACTCACCTGACCTCATCCCTGGGGTCACGACACTCCTGAAGCCCCCACACCCTCAGACTCTCTCCGCCCTGGTATCTTGACCCCTCAGTCTCCTGGGCCCTTCCCTCCTCCCACGCCCTCCTCCAGCCAGGCCCTCTGCTCTCCAGCCAGTGAGGCCAGATCCCTTAGGGGCTGCGCTTGGCTCTTGGTGGGGAGCCAAGTGCAGCGGTCATGGGAAACTGAGGCCCAGAGGCACACACTCCCTGGGAATCACACAGGGAGTCAGGCAGCTCTGGGACCAGAACCCCAAGGGTCTCTTGCCCCCATCTCCTCACTGCTAAAGACCCATCTTGGTTCCCCCTCCATGAGGACCTGGCACAGCCTAGGTTGGCCTGGGTTGGGGGCAGGGGGTGAAGCAGGACCCTGCCTGGGAGAGCCTCCATTTCACCCCTGGGCACCCCCAGCACCGAATGCCAGGAGCTGCTGGGGCCCAGGAACCCCATCAGACCAAGGAGGCCTGACTCACAGGGGCTGTAGCTCCAAAGCTGGGCAGGCTGAGGTCAGCAGAGGAGCAGCTCCTTGGGGGACCCTGGGCAGCCCCCTGCCCTCGAGCTCCAGCTGCCTCATCTAGTCAGCTCTAGCCTCTGTGGACAGTCTGTGAGAGCAGCCAGTGCCCACTGGGCACCCCATTATGGGTTGGGGTGGGAGACCTGGATCTGATGGGACCGTGTGGCCCCATTTCCAGCAATAATTAGACACTTGGCTGTGACAGTTAATAAAATGGGACATGATTTCCCTGGGACCCAAACCCTCTCAGCAGCTGGGGCTGCCCCTGGGGGGGAGGCAGGGGAGAGGGTCCTGCCCAGCACCAAGGGCACTAGATTCAGACAGATTCACCCCTCCCTTCACTCCAGCCTGTGCAGGGCCCCCACACCCCACCTGGCTCCTTGCTGAAGCACAGAGCTGAGTCAGACCTCCCCCACCTGCCCCCAGCCCGGGGACTGGTGGGGGAGAGAGATATGCAGGGAAGCTCGGGTGGGGCAAGGCAGGCTTCCCAGAGGAGAGGAGCTAGCAGAGGGCCCAACTCCAGGCAAACTGATCTCCTGGGCTGTCCCGTATTGTGGCAGCAAACCCCTCTCACCCTGAGGACCGACCTATGAAGAGGACCAACCTATGAGGAGTCCTTCCTCCCCTGCCCAGGGCCTGCCCTGCCAGCTCCCAGACGCTCTCCCACCTCAGGGCCCTTGCACTCCCTTCTCCCAATCCTCTCCTGCCCCTGAGTTTGGAGGATCTCTAGGGACAGGACCTGGTGTTAGCCCCCTATTCCCCCCTCCCCACCCGACTGCTCAAGTTACCAGGGCCACAGCCCCCTCCTGGTTCCTCCCAGGCTGCGCCCATCCCTGCCCAGGGACACAAGCCCCTGCCACACTCAGACGGCCCTTTGTCCCTGGCTGGCTGGTCTGCAGCCCATTGTTGACCCTGTGAAGACGGCCTCTGTCTGCCCAGCCCAGCCGCAGGCGCTCAGGCAGGCGCCCTGGGACCCGGGCTGAGCTGGGAGGGCAGAGTCTGTGGAAGCTCAGGCCCTGGGGGAGGAGCCCTGGCAGGCAGCACCACCTCCGTGCCAGCCTGGCACTGCCAGCCTCCTGCCACAAACCTGAGCCTCCAGATATCCCCCTCCCCACCCAGTCCCCACATCCATCCCTTCTGCCTGTTCAACCCTCTGATTTCAGGCCCCGCCCAGTGCAGACCCCAACACCTCGGATCCCCTCCCAGCCTCCAAGCTCACCTTCCCAGCATGCCTTCCTTCCCACCCACCCCCCACAAGCCCTGCCAGCTTTCCCGCCTCTTCACCCACCCTCTCCCTCTTCCCCAAGAGGGCAAGAGGCCCGGGTCAGCCTTGGCCTGCCTCACCATGAGGATGTCCGCAGTGATGGCCCAGTTAGAAAATAGCAGCGTCTCCCCGACAAAGATACAGATCTGTCCAGGAGAGACCAGAGCAATCATCAGGGGCCTCTCCACCCACCACTGGCTCCAGGCTGCTCCCTGAACCCTGGCTGCTGGCAGGGAGCCCCCACACCCTCCCACCCCTCCCTGGGGCCTGCATCTCCTGGCAGTCAGGCCCACGTGGAATTTGTGGATTATCTACAGACTTCAAGCCATGCCCACAGCCTTGAGAGACACCCAGAGCCCTGGACTGGCCCTGGACAAAGCAGGGCAAGCAGAGGACTGGAGCCTCCCCATGGGGACGGAGGATCCCACAAGTCAGGCTGTATTTCCTGTTCCAGAGCATCCTGGGCCCAGCAGGGCTCCCCCCACCACCCTTGCACCCTCCACTGCACTCACATAGGCCCCCACGATGCTGCTCTTGGCGGCCACAAAGATAAGGCAGATGAAGATGGCAGAGCCCAGCATGCCCACAGCACACACCAGCGGGTCGGCCCGCTGGGTCCGCAGGCGGCACCAGCGCGTGGCTCCTGCCCCCGTGACCACACCCAGAAAGCCCGTAAAGCAGGTGATGGCCCCAAAGATGAGGCTGTGGGGACAGAGGACAGCAGAGCACAGGTTGGGGGGGTGCTGAGGCTGGGGCAGAGGGGCTGGCACTCTTGTCCAGCATCCCTCGCCACCCACCCCCCGCCCCGGCCGGGCCCCACCTGTCCTTGGCCCCACATGGCGGGCTGCTGCACGTTTCTGCCATCTTCTGCACGACTTGGGCGCGGTGCAGGTAGAGAGGGATCCACATGCCCAGGGCCCCTGTGGCGAAGGACACAGCCGACGTGGCCAAGGAGGAGAAGACGTAGCTGCGGCTGGGGAGAGGCCGGGGCAGCGACACTGAGCGGGGGCCAGGATCCCTGCAGTTGGCAGGGTGGGGCCCAGGAGGCAGCCTTTTCTCCCTCACTCCTTCTGGGCTCCGGGGATGAGGGCTCAGGCTTCAGGAGTAATCAACGCTAGCAGCCAAAATGTCACTCCCAGCACTGTGAGCAGTGGAGACGGTAGGGAGTCTGGACGAGGGTGCTGAGTAGCCACCCTGCGGGGAGTCTGCTCTTCTTGGCACCCCTCCCTCTGCCTGCCAGACCCCTCCCAGCAGCACTCACTTTCGGATCAGGGCCTTCATGTCTCGGAGCCACGAGGTCCGTGCCTTGAGCTGCCCCCCGAGCTGGTCAGCATGGCCTCTCTTAGTGGCCGGGACCAGGATGAGGATGAGTGTTCCTGTGATCATGCCCAGGATGGGGGACACCTGGCAAGGCAGGGAGCACCACGTTAGGACACCAGGGCCCAGTCAGCTTTGTCTCCGCTGCACCAGGAGGGGGGCAGAGGCAAGCCACCTTCTCCAGGCTCTGAGTTCCTCCCTGGGCTAGTGTCTGCCCAGCCTTCCTGACGGGGCCGCTGACCAGTGGGGATGAGGTCAGCAAAAAAAAGGCGTGGGGCTCAAAATGGACTGTCCAGACCAGGGGCAAGATGGGAGAGGGGACTGAAGACAGAAGGGAGGGAGGGAGGGATAGATGGAGAAGGGAGACGGACGGCTGGATGGACGGATTGATGATGGATAGAGGATGGATGGAAAGAAAGGAAGACAGACAGATGGACAGACATATGGAATGATGACTAGGAGAGCAGGAGAAAGAGTTCCTGAGGACAGGGAGCCAGATACCAGCCCTGCCCACATTCCTAGGTCTGGGAAAGTTCCCCCGGCCGGCTCCTCGCCTTGGGGGAGACCACTGGGAAGGGACTGGCTGGGCATGAATCTTCCAGCTAATATATTAGGTAGGGTATCATTTGGGAGGGGCCAGTGTGGGCCTCAGGAGAACAGAGGCTCAGGGGCCCCTTTGGGTCTTCTCTGTGCCCAGCCCCATGTTGAGAACAGACTCTCCAAGGCCCCAGGCCTCTCTCCAGATGGGAGGAGGACATCTTGGCAGCCTGGATTCTGATATACCAGCTCCTCCCCAGACTCATGAGAAAAGGGAGGTCTGTCCCCACCCCCACCAGGCCTGGGAGCCCATGGGCTGGAGAGTTCCTCTCCATTCACCCCCATCAAGAAATTCCACGGAGGCTGCTTCCTTCCTGCTTTTGAGGAAAAAACACTTTGTCTTAAGCTTCCTCTCCTCTGGGAGACTGGGGATCTCTGTTTCCTGTGATTGCACTGTCCTGAGGCCTTGGCAAACTTGCCCCGAATCCTCCCGCGGGACAGGAAGTGGCTCCAGACCCTGGGGGCCCCCACACAGAGGTCTGGGCTCAGTCTCACCCGAGCACAGTGCCTGGGCTCAAAGCAGGAAGTGCCATCGTGGACCTGGAATTTCCTGACATGGCGGGAGAGTCCTCCGTCCTCTCAGACTGGGGCCCTGAGGGTCGTGGGGCTGAGTCTGGCTCCCCTCACACCTGGGGCCCCGACACCTCAGTGTGGACCAATACAGAAGAGCCCAGGCCCAAGAGATGGGAAGCCTGGAGGCCAAGGCCTGCGACCTAGCCTAGGCTCTGTCCCTAAATCTCTGGGTGACCCTGGGCAAGGACTGGTCTGGGGTGTCCTTACCCGCAAGGCCCAGTGCCAGTCTCCGGCCGCCTGCTTCACGCTGGAGCCAGTAATGTAGCCCAGGCCACTGCAGGGAGAAGATGGCACAGTCAGGTGGGGACAGGCGGGGGGCAGAGGATGCCCACTAGTTTACGGGGCAGGCCAGCCGCCCACCCCCACCACCCAGCCAGCCAGGAAACTGGTCCAGGTGTTTCTCCAAGGCTGACTGCCCGCATGCTTAGGTCACAAAGGGCCGAAGCTCAGGGAGAGGTAGTGGTCGGAAGCCTGAGGGGACCTTGGCCAGATGCCCACCTGCCCAGGGGGATGGCAAAGTAGAAGACCGACAGCATGAGCGTGCGCGTGTTCTTGGTGAAGAGGTCGCCGATGATGGTGGGTGCGATGGTGGAGTAGCTGGCCTCACCGATGCCCACCAGCCCCCGGGACAGGACCAGAAGCCAGAAGTGCTGTGGGGAGGGGCGGAGAATGCTGGGGGACCGTCCTGCTCTTCTGCCTGTTCACCCTTGGTCCCCACTTTGCTCCTCACCCGTTGCAGGGTCCAGGAGCCAGGGGAGAGGATGAAGCCCAACCTCTGCCTCAGCAAAGACTGCACCGCCAGGCCACTCTGGGCCTCAGTTTCCCCCTCTGTAAAGTGAATATGACTGGGTCCAGTTGGCCCAGTGCTGGGATGGGACGGGGCTTTCACAGGCAGAGAGTTATGAGTGTGGCCCAGACAGACCCCTCTGTCCCCATAAGCACGCGGGACATGAGTCTGTGTCTCCACTGCCTCCCTCCAATTGGGAGATCTCCTCCCTGGGTTATGGCCCCACCTTGGGGGCCTCAAGTCACCCCCAACTCTGTGTCCCACCCCCAGGCAGGGCAGCTGAGCTGACCCTGGCAGAAATGAGGAGCCAGTGTGAGTGGGGAGTGGGCAGGGCAGCCCAGTGGGTTCAGTGCCCCCTCCCCCACACACATCAAAGAGCAAAGCCCAGCTGAGCCAGGAAGGGTGGGGCCATGCCAGCTGCCAGTGGTACTACCCTTTTGATGTGGACCCGGCCCCTCTGTCCCCCCAGCTGCTCGGGGCCTGAGAACCCAGCCTGGTCATCTTTCCCCAGCCCCACCCTGACCACCCATCCGGCCAGCTTCAGCCGCATGCAGCCCCACTCCGGGTCTCCCCGTTTCCCTCTCTCCATCTATGCATCTCTTTCCCGGCCCTCTCTCTGCATTGCAGGCCCTGCCCATCCATCCCTGCACCTCCCATATCTGAGGCTCGCTCACTCTCTCCCTCCATCCTTGAGTCTTCCCCTGGCTCCTTGCCTCTGCTTCTTTTCCTGGGAATCATCTGCCCACAGCCTTTGCCTGTTTTGCTGTTGGGTTGTTTGTCTTTCTTGTATTGATTTCTATTAGTCTTTTTATAGATCATGGGAATTGATCCTTTATTATAAATGTCACAAATATTTTCCGTCATCTTTCTTTCCACTTTGTTTATGGGGGGGGTTCACTACCTGGAAGCTTTATTTTCGTGTTGTTTAATTTGATGCTGTCCAATCTGCTGATTTTCCCATAATGGCTTTGGATTTCACTTCTTGCTCAGGAAGGCTACTCCATCCCAAAATGATAAAAATATTCTCTAATATTTTATGGTTGTTATATTTGAGAGAGAGAGAGAAAGAGAATGGGAGTGGTTTCCTCAATCCTCCTCCTCGGTAGAGCAAGCAGTTGAGACCTCTTTGATGGGGATCCTGTTGATCCCCGCTCCTCCCCCAGGAACCTGCTATATCGTGCAGGTGGATCTGTGTCTACCTTTACATCAGGTACCACGCATGAACATACATACATGTACCAGCAAACAACACTTCGTGCCTTCTGTGTGCTTTTAAAAAATAAACATAAAAGGGACCATTCCATGCATCTGATCCTGCATTCTTGCTGTTTTCCCTCATTCTTATCTTTTGGAAACCCATTTATGCTGCTTAACGTAGATCTAGTTCATTCTTTTGCTGTCAAGAATCTCGTAGTATGAATACATCCCGTTTGATCTGGGCATCCAGTCATGTTCATTTAGATTGCTTCCCTTTGTTTCTGTTACAATTCTGCAGACATCCTCGTGTGCACATGTCACTTCGTGTCCACGAGTTGGAGTTTTTCTCTTGGGTACCTACCTTGAAGTACAAGGCTGGGCTGCGGGATATACACCGAGTTTTACGAAATCCTGCCATTTTGCTCTCCAAAGAGGCTCCACCAATTTACACTCCCACCAGCAGCTTTAATAACACTTGGTATTGTCAGCCTTAATTGTTGCTAGTCTGATGGGTGTGAAATGGTACCTCATTGTTGTTTTAATTTGCACGTCGCTGATTACTCGGGAGGCCGGGCACCATCTCTTCCCGGCTTTATCGCGCCCACTTGGGTATCTTCTCCTGGAATTGCCTGTCACTATAATTTGCCCATTTTTCTAATGGCTTATTTGTCTTAGTTGTCTTTTTCTTGTTGATGTATAGTTCTAGCTTTTTACAGTTTGCTTTTTACTTTGCTTTCACCTATCTGGAATTTATTTGGAAGTATGGTTTGAGATACAGACTAAACTTTATTTTCAATCCAGATGGATAGTTAGTTCTCCCAAAACCACTGATTTGAGATGCAGCTTTTATCCCACACTCAGTTCCCATGGGAAGGAGGATTCTGCTTCATTGATCTCTTGGTTTTCGTTAGAATAGCCAGATTGTGATAACTGATACGGCAAGTTCCCTTTCACTGTTATTTTTCACAATGTTCTTGGCTGTTCCTGGGCATTTTCTCTGCCAAATTAGCTTCAGAATCACATTGCCAAGGTCCATGAAAAACTCCCATGGGACTCGGATTGTGATTGCAATGAATTTATAGATTAATTGGGGGTGATCTCTCTGTTTCTCTCTCTGCCTGTGTTCATCTTCTCTCCCCAACCCTCCCTCCCTTCCTTCCACGTCCCCAGAGTGGGGCCCAGCCTGGCATCGTGGTCCTGGCCTCACTGGTCTATCCCAGAAGCAGCCCCAGGTGTTGGATGACCAGGGGCCTGGCCAGGGGCAGGACAAGGGGCCCTCGAGGCCGTCAGACTCTTCCTGACACTCTGGGCCTGGAGGTCCCCTGGGCCTGACCCTCCTCCGTAAAGCTGCCCCAGGAGGCAAAGTTGTGCCCCCAAACGTACCAATTCTCTCTGCCCTCGCCTCCAACCACCTCTCGATCAGTGTAAATCTGACTCACCATTGCCCTTCTTCAGACTCTTTCAGGGTCCAGCACTGCCCTCAGGAGGAAGCCCAGGCCCTCCAACCCCACATTCAAGGCTCTCCACAACCTGGTCCCTGCCTTCCTTTCCAGCCAAAACCCTCTCCTCCTCATTCTCTCAACACACTCCACCATCTCTACATCCAGGAGTTTGCTCCCTGTGCCTGTACTATCTTCACCGAAAGGCCTCATCTCCCTGTCCTGCCTGCTCAGCTCAAATGCTACCTCCTCCAGGAAGCCTTCCCTGACCACATGAATTTCAAGATTGCTCTCTTCAGTGAGGACTTTCAGCACTCTGCACTCTTGAAGGCTCTGAGAGTGGGGCTCCCATCACATCTTCCCACCCCCAGCCTGGGTGCTCCCAAGGACAGGGCTGGGGTCTCCTCCTTTGTCCCCTAGGCTGAAAGCTCCTTGAGGACAGATCCTGGTCTTCTCTCCTTCTTCTATTTCCCTTTGCAGTTGCCATCATGTGATTGTCCTTCCTCTGCTTGAACACCCCTAGTGATGGGAAACTCACTACCTCACGAAACAACATACCTCCTCTTTGGAAGAAAGAACAGAAATAAGGATTTGTTGAACACCTGCCATGTTCCAGGGTCTGGGCATTCATTAGCTCGGTTATTTCTCACAACAAACCTTCAAGCTGAGAAGCATTGTTCTCATATTAAAGATGAGGAAACTGAGGCTCAGAGAGGTTCAGTAAGTTTTTCCAGATCACAAAGCTGAGTGGGCAACAGAGTTGGGATATTCAAACCCAGCACTGTGGGAGCTGAGTAAGAAACATCTTCCTTGTGTTGAACCGATGTTTGCCTCCCTAGGACTCTGACCCAAGGAGTTAGCTGGTCATCAGTCAAAGAGCAAACTGTGCAAGGCCCAGAGAAGAGTAGTGACTTACCTAGGGTCACACAGCAAGATGAAGGCAGAGCCAGGACTAGAACCCACGGGTCCTGACTCCTTGGCAGACTTGCTCCCCCTGTTCCTTGCATCCTCCTCAAATCAGAGGCAGCTCAGAAAGAGTCTGGGTGCCATTCGGGGCTGCAAATCCTTGGATCAGGCCAGCATGGGGAAGACCCTGTCTGCAGGGCCAGTTTATAAACGTACCCACACACCCCCTCCTCCCACTGCACTTGGACGACACTGTCTGGAGTTCAGGCAAAGGGGCTGGAACCCCCAGTCTAGACTAGGGCAGGTCAATCCGTCTAGCCACCCACTGGGGGGACCAGGCCACACAGCCGGGACGTGCAGGGCTGCTGGGGGGAAGCAGGACGGGCCTCACCTGCTGGGGGATGAAGGAGCTGGAGAACGTGACGGCCGACCAGAAGAAAATGCCGCAGCTGAGGATGACTTTCCTGTTGAAGCGGTCGCCCAGGTAGCCGAAGATGGGGGCAGCCACCATGAAGCTGCAGATGAACACTGCACAGGGAGAGGGGCGCTGAAGGCGGGGCAGGGTCCCTGGGGCCGAGCCCGCCTGCCCCCACCACCCAGCTGGCGGCCGAGCGCCCGTGAGACGAAGCCTGCCCTGGGCCAAGGCCTGAGGAGGCAGCCCCAGAGAGCGCGGCCCCGGCCGGCCTGGGCCCAGGGAGGCGGACAGGCCTTGGGGGCAGGGTGACTCTACACTGCATCCTCTTCAATGCAGGCCCAGTCTGTCCAGTTCCGGGTGAGCCCTTTGGGTACTTTTAAAACAGTGAAGATTTATTCCCCGAACAGTTTCTATGTGGCAGCAGCTGTGCTAGGGGTCACCACACAGCATCTCGTGTGTCCCTCCAACCCCACCCCACCTCACAGACGGGGAGACACACTCAGGCAGATGTGACTTGCCCAAGGCCCCATCAGCAGTAAATGTCCCAGTGGGGATTTGACCCCCTGTCTGTCTGGCTCCAGGGCCAGTGTTCCTTGTACCTCACCACACTGCTCTCATTATACTTGGGAAAGAGGTTCAGAGAGGGGAAGGGACCTGCCCTAGGTCACACAGCAAATCAGGGCAGAACTGGGCCTGGAACTCCAGGTCTCGTGCCTGCCAGATCACACAACCACCCTCACTCCCAGCAGGCTGCAGAGGTTTCCTGACATTTGGAAACATCATTTGCTCGTTCATTCATTCATTCATTCATCCATTCAACAAAATAGACAAAAATTCCTGCCCTCTCAGGGCTTTCATTCTAGTGACGAGGAACAGATAATAAAATTAAAAATATAGTATGTCAGATGGTGCTAGCAGAGTAAAAGGGCAGAAACAGAAGATAGGAAATGTGTGTGGGGGAGAGAGAAAGCAGATGTTGCAATTTTAAATAGAAGGGTCAGAGAAGGTGACATTTCAGTGAAGACCTGGAGGAGGTGAGGAAACAAATCACGCAAATATCGTGCCAAGAACAGCAAGTGCAAAGGCCCTGGGGTGGGAGTGTGCTTAGCATATTTGAGGAACAATAAAGAGGCCACAGTGGCTGGAGCAGAGGGATCAAGGGGGAGAGGCCAGATGGGTCAGGGCCTTGTGGCCCACTGCAATGACTGTGGCTTCCATGGGCCAGAAAGGAAAACGCCGGAGAATGCTGAGCAGAGGGTGATATGACCTGGTTCTGTTCTTCAAGAATAAGAGAGCAGCAGAGTCTTAGAGGACTCCTTGGGGATGCCACTGCCGGTGATGGGCGGGGCCTTGGAGGCCGCAGGTGGGATGAGGCCAGCAAGGCAGGGTAGGCCCTAGGTCATGCAGCGAGGCAGCCCCCCACCCCTTCCCCTAAAAGGCAGCCCCACAGCTGATGGGCAGATGGCCAGACAAAGGCCAGGGGTGGGCAAACAAGGTGGCCAGTGGGCTGGCCTCTGACCGCCAGGCTGAATGAGTGCATGGACTCTGCTTCTCCCTCACAGACTGAGTCCCGAGGCGGGGGGGGGGGGGGGGGGGGGGGGGGGGATGGGGACTGGGAGAAGAGAAAGAGGGAGGGGAGGAAAGAGGGAAGGAAGGGAACAAGGCGGGAGACAAGGCCGGGCAGGAGGAACATGACGGTCTCTCTCTTATCCTAGTGAGCAGGACAGTGAGTGTGCACGGACGTGAGGGGAACCCGTTAATCCCAACTCTGTGTGACTGGGGCCTCGGGGAGAATCAGCATAGGGGTGCGTGAATCTGGGCACCAGAGGCACACTGGGTTCTGTTCCTTCCCAGCTGGGCACCCTCTCTGTGCCTCAGTTCAGAGGTGTGCTGATAAATGTTTAACAACTGGCTCTCTGAGCAAGTGGAGGGAGGAAGCCCTGATGTGTAGTGTTTGCCAATTATCATGGGTAAATATTCCCACCACGGTTGATTTCCGTGTGATGTCATGGATCAGAGTTGGGAAGAGAGGAGCAGTCACACAGCACTGTATAGAGTGTTTCTACCATACAGATACGGGAGACGTAAATCACCTTAAGAACAGAGATAATAGTAAAACACAGTAAAATAACTACAGAGTGATGACTGTTAAGTATTTATTATCTTTGTTTTTAATATAAATTAATTTTAAGTTTCCATAGTTTAATTTTTAATAATGGCTATGTTCAACAACCCGCTCACACAATTCCTGAAAATTTAACAATCGACCCTCCTGAGCCAGTCTGAGCCAGCTCTGAAAAATGAAGATAAACACAGCAACTCCCAGTTGCTCTGAGCACTATGTGAGATAAAGCTCGCAGGGTGCTCAGTGCCACGCCCTGCCCGGAGTGGACCGGCCTCCGTCAATCCTGGGCCCTCGTTTAGATTAGTCAAGGCAGAAATTATTTCCTCATATCGAGAAAAAGAAGTTTTCTGCCTGGGCCTGCCTCCCAGGACCTGCCTGAGATCAGATCAGAATATGCACGGGAAGAGATTTCGTTCTCATCAGGAATTACACATGTTAGGAGGAGGAGGAAGAATTGTTCCCTCCGTGCCTGTCTGTGCTAGGGGGCAAGTGGGCAGAAAGAATCTGAGTAGGAATTGCCACCTGTCTGGCCAGGGGGCAAACCCCATCCATGGGTTGCCCAGTTCCCTAAAATGCCAGGGAACCACCAGCAAAGAGGGTCAGCTCCTCCCAGAATAGTGAAGGGAGGCTTCATGGAGGTGGTGATGTCAGAGCAGGGTATTGAAGGATACATAGGAGTTTACCATGATAATAATACTTAAATTCAAGGATATGTACTAAAATATAAATTACAAAGTTTATAAGTAATATTGTGTAATGGTTAATGAGGCATAATGCTTATTGTTAATAGTACCCGCAGTTGTCATTGATGGAGCACTTATGGTAGGCAGGGCCCAGGAATGCGCCCTGGACATAAGGAAAGATTATCTCTTTTGATTCTCGCTATTATCTTCATCTTACAGAGGAGACAATAGAGGCTGAAAGAAGTGATGTCACACAGCTAGTGTGTGGCGGAGCCAGAATTGAAACCCTAATTTGTCTGACTCCAGAGCCCTTGCTCTAAATCACACCACAGACTGCCAGGCTGGGGAGGTGGAAGGACCCAGCTGATGTTCCCAAGGTCAGAGAAAGTTCAGGGTTTGTTGATAGCCAGCAGTGTCGGGCTGCAGCATGGGAAGGCTACAGAGGGAGCAGTGGGAGACAGGCCATGGAGGGAGACTGGGCTCTAAGCACTAGGACCAGGTTTGGCATTTAGTTAGAGGGGCGTGGGGAACCCCAGCATGTTCTGTCCTCTCCCTTCAAGGGGGAGCCCTGGGAAAGCCCACACTGTGTGGGTGGAGGGGGCTGAAGGGGGTGACGCAGACCTTGGCCAGACCTCGGCTGTCCTGGTGCATGCCTGCCCTCCTGCACACAGCGGAGCAGGAAGGCAGCCCCTCCTGGCTTCTTCCCCCTGGCGGTCTGCCGGCTCATTTGGGTGGGCAGAGGCATCCAGATTATAGCTGGACTCCTGTCGAGGTGGTCACGCCCCGTCCCCACCCCCCGATCCCAGCCTGCTGACGGATCCCAAGCACCCACCTGAGCTTCACCATGTCTGTCCCTTCTCACAGCTGGGGCCGTGAGCAGTGGAGGCACTGGCGCAAGATGACACAGCGAGTCAGGCAGGGACACTGAACCACTGCCTGCCCCTCAGTGCCTTCCCATGGGGACAGGAGAGTCCAGGGTCAAGAGGAGGCACGATCCACCTTCTCAGCTCTCCCTCTGCTTGGGGCAGACAAGAGAGAGGACCCCTCCTGGCCCTCAGGGGTGTCACAGGCCAATGGAGGGGCCTGAACACAGTCAGTGTAGGGACAAGACGGAAAATGTTCCTGGCAGGAGGAACAACACAGGCAAAGGCCTAGACGTGTGAACTTTGTCCTAGACGAGGGCGCAGAGGCTTACTCCTCCAGCAGACAGCTCTGCTGGAAGTAAAGACCAGCCCGACTAGAAGCTTCCCGGGCCCACCAACCCCAACCCCCTAGTCTTTGTTTGTCTGAGGAGAGCTTTCTGGGCAGCCTGGCTGCCCCACCCTGATCTCGGTAGGGGTGGCTTTCCCAGCAGCTCCCGCACGAGGACATCCTGTGGTCAGGGTGTGGGGAAGCCCTCGGTCAGCTCACGTGTGCTGAGCCCACAGGCCTGGGACAATGGAGCCGCAGGCAGCGAGCCAGGGCAGAGGGGGCAGGGCCACACCGACGGCAGGGTGGGAGGAGTCAGAGCCCCCGGATGTCCACGAGAACTGGGCCTGCGTCTCGCCCCCTCTGTAAGATGGGCGATGCCCCCTCCTCCTAGGGCTGGCGAGAGGTCATCGGCAAAACGGGGCTTGAACAACATCCCCAAGGTGCTGTCCACTCTCCTGGTGGTCCCAGGGCTCGATGTGCTGGCCGAAGGCCTTCTCCCTTGGGGGGCCACAGAGGGGCCAGCACCCAGAAGCTCAGCCCAACACCCGCTGAGGGCTCTGCACCTTGGCAGGCAGGCCCAGGACCCCCATCCATGGGGCTGTGGAGCCTAGAGGTGGTCCTGGAGCAGGAGCGGGCAGGGTCGGAGCTGGGGGAGCCCTGGGATCCCACACTGTGGCCTTGGAGCCCATGTCCAGCCCCCACCTCGGCCTGGGCTGAACCAGGGCTATTTTTACAAAGTCCAGATCCGGCCGACCTATTATTTGGAGAAGACTTGCCTCCTCCACATCCTGTGGGCAGGGAGGGCACTGAGGCAGGCGTAGGGTGGGCAGGGGTCAGGTCTGCCTGAGTGCCTCCCTGCCCACAGGACGTGGAGGAGGCAGCCCTGGCCAGCCAGGACGATGGGGAGGACCCGGGTGGGTCTGGCCCCACCAGGCTTCCTGCAGGAAGAATGGGAACCACTCCTCCTTCACACCCCCTCAGGATACAAGCCCTGGGTTGACCTGACAGGCCTCAGGGAGAGAGAGGTTCTTGGGCCGCCCTTCGGACAGGAGGGCCCTGTAGGGAGAGCCACAGGGGCTGCCCAGCTTTGCCTTCAGAACCCGCATCTCTGCCGAAGCGGGAGGATGTTGCTGGGCTGGACGAAGTGGAGAGGGGACCGAAGCCAGAAGGAGACTCAGCCCCAAAGCAGAGGCACTGTCTGGTTTCAGTCTGAGCTGGCTCTTCCTCTGTCCCCACTCTCGCCCCCCATCCTGGCACTTCCTCGTGACCCCACAAACCCCAGCCCTGCGCTGCCTTCCAGCCTCCTCTGCCACCCCTTCCCACACTGAGCCCCGGCGTGAACATCCTGATGCCATATCTTATAGGGACCTGCCCTGCTCCAAAACCTCCTGTGGTTCCCCACTGCCCCGAGACCAAATCCAGACGCCTCTCACAATCAGATCCTGCCTGCTGCGTGGTCTCCTCTAGCTCCGTTCTCCCCACACTCCAGCTCACAGCCAATGAACCAAAAGTCACCAGAGCCAGGCAGCACCACAAACAGCCTTCACCCTCACTCTCCCCTTTCCCTAAACTGCGTTTATGTCGATTTCCTTGGATCCATCTTCTAATTTGCTTATTTTCTCTTCAGCTGGGTCTAGTCTAATTAACTCATCTAATTATTACATTTTTAAATTTTAATACTTATATTTTTTACTTCTAGAATTTTGAATTTAGGTGTCTTAAACATCTCCTCGTTCTTTTTTTTTTTTTTTTTTTTGTGGGAAGACCAGCCCTGAGCTAACATCTGTTGCCAATCCTCCCCTTTTTGCTGAGGAAGACTGGCCCTGGGCTAACATCCGTGCCCATCTTCCTCTACTTTATATGGGACGCAGCCACAGCATGGCTGACAGGCAGTGCGTCGGCGGGCGCCAGGGATCCGAACTCGCGAACCCCGGGCTGCCAAGCACGGACTAAACCGCTGCACCACCGGGCGGCCCCCTCCTCGTTCTTTTTTAATAATCTGTTATTCCTGTCTTATAAATTCTACTCTTTCCTGTCAAGCTTTGAAAATTAAGCACACCCAATATGTTAAGTCCCCTTAAGATAAGTCTGTTCTCTGTAGTTCTTCAGAGGCTGGTTTTCCTCTATTTTCTGGGCCAGTTGACTCCGTCCCACAAAGGTGGGCTTTCTCATGTGCTCTGCTCATTTTGAATTTGAGTTTGTCTTCAGTGGGAATTGTCATCCGTGTCCCATGCAGGCCCTGGGTCACGAAGGCGTCCCTAAGGAGCAGTTTTGGATTTGCCTCTGCTGGGGTCCCTGCAAACCTCAGCCTACATGGAGAGGGGGTCCCAGCCCTATACAGAGCAGGAGCTAGACGAGGCTCTGCAGAAAGCCAGAGCCAGGAAGGAGGTGTCCTTGCACAGATGGAAAAACTGCCCCCCAGCCTGGGGGCACAGCTTGAAATCAGGGAGCTTGCTCTGGGCTGTGGGTAGAAACTGAGCCACTCAGGCAACACTAGAACCCTAGCCAGCACTGCCCAATCCTCAGAGCAGAGAAATGCCCGAGCTTGGAAACTGGGCCAGACTGGTAACACTGATAAATCTGAGTGATAGCCATGTGGAGATTCATTGTACTACTCTCTCTCTACTTTTTATATGGATTTAAATTCTTTCATAAAAATGTTTACATTAAAAATACTGCAACAAGCTTCTAAGACATATACTGGTCCCCAAAGACTCTGTATCACTTGGCTTCAATACCACCTCCTGTTCCTGTTTTTGAGTTCAACTCTTTGCTTCTGGCACCTGGAAATTTCCCTGCTAGCTTTAGCTTTCAAGCTCAGCCGTGTAATTTAAATGTTTTCTTGGCATATTTTATCCAGCTTGGAGGGAGAAGGCGAGTTCACATCTACTGACAAACTTATTGGAAGTCATTTCCCCTGAACAAACTCTAACTCATCCTTCAAAACCCCACTCAAATGTCCCCTCTACAGGGAAGTCTTCTCCACCTGCCACCAGGCAGAGCTAGGTGCCCACTCGCTGCCATCCCCCCGGGTTCCCATGGTACGCTCTGTGCCTGGGTGGGGACCGGATATGTTTTCTGTTCCCATCATTAGAGGGAATCTACCTGAGTGCAGGGACTGAGTCCGTGGCAGAGCCCAGCACAGGGCCTGCCGAGCAGCAGGTTCCGCAGCAGCTGCCCCTTTAAGTGTAGGCT
This sequence comes from Tapirus indicus, assembly GCA_031878705.1. Lineage (NCBI taxonomy): Eukaryota > Metazoa > Chordata > Mammalia > Perissodactyla > Tapiridae > Tapirus > Tapirus indicus. The sequence continues at coordinate 13,479,575 of CM062932.1, forward strand.
ATGGGGGCTCCTGATTTCCCAAAACAGCAAGACCCAGGAGCTGTCACTCTGCTGCGGGCTTTCACAGAGGCTAAGCTATGGCTGCTGCAGGGGGCTCAGGGGCCAGCTCTGAGCTGGCAGCAATCCACAAGGGGGCTGCCGAAAGTAGGCTCTTTCTCAGCCAGCTCTCATGCTCCGGTCCCCAGGGGAGACAACAGGGGCAGGTTCGGGCCTAACCCTCAGCCACCCCCCACCCTGTCTCCTGGCCCAGCAGCCCCCGGTGCCCACAAATAAGCAGGCAACCCGGCTCTCAGCCCTGGCGCTTTGATCTGGGCAAGCACCAACACCTGGCTGGCGCCCTCCACCTGGCTCCGACCTTATCGGGGCTTGGGGAAGAGACAGGTGCCTGGGGCCCAGGACAATTAGGTGATTTGCCTGGTTGCCCACTGAGTCACATCCTGGTCTAGCTCGCCTGGCTTCTTGGTTCAGATGGCCGAAGGGGCGAGGACACTCGGGAGCCATCCCAGCTGTGCCAGGGGTAGGTGGCAGGGCGAGAGCCACAGGGTAAGGACTGGAGGGTCTCTGAGAGTGCTGGGAACTCTCCCCATGGCCCAGAGGCACCCACCCTGAGAACACGGCGATGTGAGACTCTCAGACCCTGGGGACAAGTCTCACCAGTCCCATGGCCTTCTGTGCCCCCTCCCCAAGCCAAGAGGACAGCAGACAGAGTCCCAATTCCAGTCCCGGCACTCTCTCACCATGAGACCTTAAGCAAGTCATTTCCCCTCTCTGGACCTCTGTCCCTTCATCTGGAAAGTGAAGCTGATAAAAGGGAGCTTGTAGGAGGAAAAATCAAACAAGATGATGCCCCTGGGTAATTTGTCCACCTCCAGCCAGGTCGCCAGGGATCAGCAGGGACTGTGCGACTTCTCTCTCTTAGCCAAGAAGGCAGCCTGGGACATAACTGTGGCAGTAGACGCCTTCACAGCCCTCCCACCCTCTCCCCGGGCAGCTGCCCTGGCCCTGACCACACTCAGGGAGGGCTGAATGGAGGAGGCTGGGGCAGAGCCTGGCTGTGGATCAGTCAGCAAGGCCAAGACCAGGAGAGGATGAGGCTTGGGCCAGGTCCCCGGTGACTCAGGGGCCACCGAGGGAGGGGCTGGGCAACTGGGCTCTCCCCTGCCCTTCCCTCACCAGCCCAGCAGCCTGCTCCCTCCCACACTCCCATCTGGCTTGAACTGTCTTCCTGGCTGCAAGTATGGTCACTGTGTTGCACAGAGCCCAGGAGGCTGGAAGGACCTGTCCCAGGCCCCGGGGCAGGCTGACTTGCTCTGGCCTGGCCAGGAAGGCCCAGCAAGGGGGGAGGGGTCAGGGAAGGGACTTGGGCTCACGTCCTGGGCAGAGGTGACGTCTGCAGGGGCAGGGACCTGGCCACCCTCAGGAGGTGCTGGACCACACAGCCTTGCCCCAGTCCTAGCTCAGTCAACCTTCATGTGTCAGGACTGAGCCCTGGAGCTACCACACCCCCTCTCTCTGAGCCCCAAAGACACCATCTGGGACATGAGAACAGCCACCGAGCCTGGCCAAGTGGCTGTGGCATTCTCTGAGCTCACGGAGGCTGTGGAGGCTTGGCACTGTGCATCCTGGAATGCCACCTAGACAGGTCAGGCAGGTTTCTGGACAGAGCCGCTTGCTCCACCCCTCCCTCCCCAGAGGGCCCGAGCAGGGGAAGGGGTTCACGAACTGGAATACAGACCATAGACTTTCTCCCACTCATCTGCCAGGGCCTTACAGCCAAGTAGACTCCAGAGCCAAGGGAACCAGCCACGCAGCAAGGTCGGGGCCGTGTCAGGACCGGCCGGGGATGCAGCGCCGGCTCTGAGTCTCTGCCCAGGCCTGAGGGTCTTGCTGAGGGCACGGCCAGCTTGGCCATAACCAGTGGCAGGGCCAGGGAGCCAGGAGCTAAAGTCCTATGGGACCATGTAGCAGGCAGGGCAGGGACAAGGGAGACGTGGACCCTGGAGGGAGGCGCAGATAGGCTGGGATAGCTGCTGGACTGGCCACACTGCCCAGTCCCAGGTGGCTTGGGCCCTGCCTCCCTGCCGGTCAGGAGCAGAGAACCTCAGGCCCAGGACTAGCCCAGCACCCAGGTTCTCAGGCTCCTGAGTTTGGGACCAGCTCTGGGGCTGACCAGAGGGAGTGTCCTGCTTTGACATCTAAGAGGTGATTCCCAAGTCGATGGTAATGGAAGGAACTGCGGGGAGGGGAGGATATGAAAAGGGGTCACTAAGGCTCTGTTGACATTGCCCAACTTACTGACCTAAGGAGTTCCCTTCACCAACCAGCCTCAGGAGCGAACCTGGATCACTGGGTCCCGAGGAGGCTCCAGGACCCAAAAGAAGGGTCACCTCCAAGGACTGGGGCCCTTGGCCTACACTCTCGTCTACCTCCCACAGCCCCTCAGGGTGGGTGTCATTTGTCTTGTTTTACAAGAGGAGAAGCAGAGGCTTGGAGAAGCGGTACCTTTGGTGACTGGCAACAGTGGGATCCAGATGCAGAGCCCATGCTCCTTCCCACAAGTCAGGACCGGGGAAGAGACCAGCCGGGATGACCCAGCAGGGTGCAAGCCTGGGCAGGGGCGAAGGTGGGAGGTGGGCCTCACCTGACTGCAGCAAGCCGGCGCCTCGGTCCTTGACCCCAAAGTGCTGCTGGATGTCCAGAAGGACACCTGGAAGGGGAAGACAGAGGGTGCTTACTGGTGACATCTGACGCCTGCGTGCCCCCATTCCCCTACCCCACCTAGGTGGCTCCCAGTGCCAGCCCAGCCCTCTTCCCACTTTGCAGGGCCCAGCCTGGCCCTATCTAGAGAACTCCACCCTGCCCACTTTAGCCAGGCCACTGGGGACCTTGGAGGCCAAGGCCCCATCCTGCCTGCACCGGGCCTCCGGTGCTCACCCCGGGAATAGGATCCCACCTCTCACTCAGCCACTGCAGGGCCCCGAGGCGCAGACAGGCAAGGCTGCTTGGGGGTCACTCAGCCAAGCCTCCTATCTGCCTGCCAGGGCCTCTCGCCCACCTGTGGCCCAGCCCCAGACTGGCTGCTGAGACCTGAATGGACATGGGCCCTGCCCTCAGGGGAGCCCACAGAGCCCATAGCCCAGAGAGCAGGTGAGCAGCCACTGAAAGCTGTGGGGGCAGACCTCCGGCCAAGGAGAGGGCAGAGGGGACTCGCAGGCAATGCTGACACCTGCTCACCTGCACGAGCACACGTGCACACACACACAAACATACACGCTCACTCAGCTGTCCTCAGCGTGATAACCAGGACCCCAATTTTCTGATGCAGGAGCTGGGATGCAGAGGGAAGCAGGCAGGGCTCCAGGCCTGCTTTTTTAGGGGAAGGGGACCCTGTGAGGCCATGTCTTCCCTTCTCCCAAGTCCCAGCCTCCTCTGCTCTGCTATCAGGGCTTTGCATGTCAAGGGGGCAACTAGAACATCCAGAAACCACCGGCAGCTGTGGACAGACAGAGCCAGGCTCCTGGACCCCTTCACCCCTTGTAGCACTCAACTGGGGCTCCTAAGTAAGCACAACCCTCAGCCCCGCAGGCCCCAGGGGTCCCGCTTCAGCTTATCTCTGAGGACAGCAGGAGGCGGGGCCACAGGCCAGAGCCCCCCTGACCACCACACATGGGCCCTGAGAAGGGACAGAGAAAGGAGGAGGAGACAGGGCTTGCCTCATCAGCTCCCCATGCAGGGGACAGAGGGAGGGACTGGCCCCTGCCTTTGGGGGACTCCCAGGGCTCCTCATATGATGATGGTGATGTCAGCATGTAAAATGACGATGGCTCGCACGACTGAACATTAAGTGCTTTCCTATTTTAATCCTCACACAACCCTAGGAAGCTGGCACAATTATCCCGCTAGAGAGAATGAGGAAACTGAGGCACAGGAGGTTAAGCCACGTGTTCAGAGTCATACAACAGGAAAGTGGGGGAATGGGGAGTCTCCAAGCACTGTATGGGCGTCCTGTCTGGTGGCTGGGGGCATAGAAGCAGGGAGAGTGGAGTGTCACTATCCCTCTCAAGACCCAGGGCCGGGCTGCTGAGCGATTTCCCCGGATGCAGGATCGGATAGGCTGGGTCCTAGCAGCCTGACAGCCAAGAGCAGCTGGCCGCCTCCTTGTTGACGCCCAGAGTGGATTTACCAAAATTACCCATAATGAAGAGGCTGTGTGAGGCCCAGCTAATGACTTAATAACCAAGGCGGGCTGTGGTCTTGCCTTGAAGGTAGGAGCCAGGGGCTGGTCCTAGGTCTGTGAATGGCGGGGCTACCAAGTGGGACCTCCAAGGTGCCCCGACCTGGCCTCTGAGGCCCGGAGTTCCATTGGGGCCTATGGGTGGCATGGCGGGGCCCAACCTCGAGGAGCCACCCACACAGCCCATTCCCACTCCTGAGCCAGGGCCTCCGCTCCCCTCCTGACGTGTGGGTCTGATTACATCCCTCTCTCGAATTGTCACCATCACCTGTGGCTCCCAAGTGCCTCAGGGAGGACCTAGGCCCTTCACCACATCACAAGGCTGCAGGTTCAGCCCTCCCAACCCCGCCCTCCAGCCCCAATTCTCAGGACACCACCCCTCACCCCCATACTCCAGCCACCCCGAACTACTCATGACCCCCCGACTGCACACACTTCCTCTTCTACCCTGCCACAACTCTGTTGGCTGTGCTAATTCTTGCCACTCCTTCAAGACTAGTTCAGATGCCTCCTCTTCTGGAAAGTCTTCCCTGATTTCTCTCCCTCCCACCACCCTCAGTAAGTTAGTTGCCCCCACTCTCCCCTGTCCATTCTTGTTTTAGCACTTGTCACACCAGGATTAGTTAGTTCTACAGGGAGGACACATAGGGACATAGATATGAGCTCCTTGGACCCACTGTGGCAGGGAGCCAAGAGCCACCAGTTATTGGTCCTGCTAAGTTCCAGGTACTGCATGGGGCTCTACAGATGGCATTTCTATCCCTGCCACCTATGCTGGTATCTACGACCATCATCCCCATTTTACATATGAGGAAACTGGGGCTCCGAGAAGTGAAATAACTTGTCATACAGCATATGAGATGTCAGAGGTGAGATCTGAAACCAGGTCTATCGCTCAAAATCAAAGCTTCTGCCGCATTGCCTCTGCATGGTCTGCTCTTGTCCCCCAGCCCAGGGCCAGCCCACAGTGACTGTGGAGTGGACACATAGACAGATGGCGAGTGTCCACTTCATCTCTCACCAAACCATGAGCCCCTCGAGGGCTGGGGCCATGCCAAGTCATCTCCAGGACCCAGAACAGGTACTGTCACAATTTAGGAATTGGGTAAGGATGGGTGGAATCGGAAGGTGGTAGGAGGGTAAAATTCCCCCCGGGCCCCTGCACAGTGGGTCCCCATGCACGGCCAAGAGGAGGGCAAGGATCTGCAGTCTTCCTAGGCTCACTTTCTGGGAGGGAGGCCACATCAAAATGGTCATCATGAAGATGGCATGGGTCCATAGCAAATCAAAACACTCCTGCTTCCTCTCTGAGGCATATCCTAGCCACCTCACTGATCATGGTCTCCCTCCCATGACTCCAAGGCCCAATGTTTGCCTCTGCCTCCAGGAAGCCTCCCCTGATCTCTTCTACTGCACAGATCTCCTGGTAAGGAGGAGGAATATTTTTCCCTATCCAGATGGGCATCCAGGATCCCTGGGAACTCCTGGGCAGTCTAGACTGCAAGACACAGGAAGCTTTGGATGACCCCACCCCAGCACCCCCTGGAGCCCAGCTTTGGGTCCAAGGCCTGAGCTCCAGGCAGAAGGCCAGAGAGAACCCTCCCAGGAAGCAGGGCCTTGTGCAGGCCATAAGGCCCTAGGTCAGGCCCTGCTGAGCCTTTCTAGGTTGTTTTCCCTCTTGTAGGCCTGGAAGGGGCTGTGGCCACAGGCAGTGAGATCCCGCTGGCCGCTGGCACGGGAAGCGTGTGTCACAGTGGCTCGGCCGGGTGTCTCAGATTTTCCTCTGGGCTCCAGCCTGGCTTGGGCCCACACCCCCTCCCTTCTTCACCACAGCCTTATTTTTAGCCTCTTTCCTGGAGGCTGAGGTTTGGTGGGTCACAGGACGGGCCTCACGCCCAGGAGCAGCCTCCTACAGCTCAGGCCAAGCCCACTCCACCAGCCCCACCAGCCCGGGGCGTGCAAGGCGGGTCTTCTTCCAGCCCACACGCAGCCCCCAGGCCTCCCATGGCCACGGCACCCAACCCAGGCCTCGCCAGGCAGTCACCCAATCCACAGCCAGAATCACCCTCTGCCCACAGGGTCCTCCTCTCCAGGCCAAGAAAACTTTCTGGAACAGCAGGAGCATCTGAATTTTCTCATCCATTGACCCCAGTCACACCCCTCCCAAGCCCCTGAGGGTCTGACCTCCTGTCAAGGGCAACTGTCCCTCTGGCCTCCCAGGGGTCTTGCCCTGGGTCAGCTCCTGGCACGAGCCTGAGCTCTCAGCATCTCCCTCACTTCCATCTCCTGCACATCAGCCCACGAATGTGCCCCCATCTCTCATCCTGGTGGAGAAATCCTGACTTGTCCACTCTGCCAGCTGCTCCTTCTCTCTCCCCCCTTCACAGCTATGAAGTTCTTGAAAGAGTTCTCCTCCCTCCACAAGTCAGTGTCCCCACCTCCGTCCCTCCCCTGAAACTGACCACCTCCTGGTGGCTCAACCCCACAGACTCTCTCATCCCTCAGGGGCCCAGCCACCTGGACTCCAATTCCACAGCTCCACCCTCTGGTCCCCATTCCTGAGCGGCACCGTGGCACAGCCATGACATCCCCTCACTTCCCTCGGCCCATGAATGGGCCCCAGCGATTCTCTCTCTTCTTTATCACCGGGCCTCCTCCCTGGGCTCCCTGCCTCCAGCCTCTCCTGGTCCACCCAGCATCCCTCCTGCAGTCTGACCTCACAAGCACTTATAGATCTCCTACCAAGTCCCAGCTGGGACTTGAGAGACCACAGGACAGTTTCTGGACTCCAGGAGCTAATGCCCCAGCCCAGTGGTTGTCAACTCTGGCTAGGACTCAGAGTCACCCAGGAGTTCCTGGGAATCCGCTGGTCCAGGCCCCTGGTTCAGGAATACTGCTACTAACAACAACAACAACAACAGGGAATTAACACGTATTGAGTGCCCACTACGTGCCAGACACTGTTCTGAGACTTGCCTGTGCTAGTTCCTTGAGTATGGCTGCCCAATAATGCTTGGTGGCTCCCCATGGCCACCCAAATCAAGCCCAGACTTCTTGCAGCATTCAAGGCCTCCATGACCCAGATCCGCACAATCACCCTGTCGAGAAGTGAGACCCAGGAATCTATTAACACACTGCCCGGGTGACTGGAAACCACTGGCCTGGCTGGTCAGAGGCCCCTGTGACTCGCACATCGCAGCCAGCAGGCCTTCAAGCCTTAAGCACTGCTGTGCCCTCTTCCTGGGGTGTCCATCTCCACCTGCAAAGATCCACCTCATCCGGGGCCCAGATCCAAACTCACGTCTACCAGCGTGCCCCCCCCCCCCAACTCTCTCTTCTGTAGCTCTGGTTGAAGAGGTCCTGTAACCTCGAGGGCACCCCCAGAACTGCATGGAATCTGGCCCAACTCACCCAGTTGGCTGGTCACAGATACTCACAGTCACCCCCCATCACTGCTGGTCCCTCAGGAGGCCCCAGAGGAGCCAGATCCACCTGCTGCCATCACAGAGTCCCCAAAAACGTGTAAGAGGAAGCCCACGCTGACCTCGGGACCCCCAGCTCAGGCCAGCCTCAGATGCAACGTTGGGCCAACATGACCCTGAGGTCAGGACAGGCCTGACCTGGTGGTCGAGCTCACTCCCCCAAGCACAGTCATCATCGCCCCACGTCCACCCTGCCTCTCTCACAGCTGCAGGCAACTGAGCTGAATTTCCAAGAGCACAGGCTCCAGAGCCAGACAATCTGGGTTCAAATCCTGGCTTCTCCACCTTCCCTGCTGTGTGACCTTAGGCAAGTCACTTAATCTCTCTGTGCCAGTTTCCTCACCTATAATAAGACTTAATTTTAAGATCTGCTTCATCCGGTTGTTGTGAGGTTTAAATGGGTTAATCCATGCAAAGTGCTTAGAATGGCGCCTGGCACATAGTAGGCAGTCAATAAATGTTATCAGGGATCATTAACTCACAGGGCAGGAGCCCCGGCCAGGACCAGAGAACAATGGGAACTCCCACCTCAGTGCTCTTTTCTCCAAAATGGGGGCCGATGGCTGGAAAGACAGGGCCTAGGGATCTGAAGGGAGGGGCCATGCCCACCATTGGCTGGTTCCTCTCGGAGGGACCCTGGTCCCCCTGTGGAGGCCTCAGAGCTGGCTGACTCTGGAAGTCTCACCCCTGCTCCAAGCCTTGGCAGCAGCCTCCGCCCCAGTAATTATAGGGGCCTGAGGGCTTGGCTCTGCTGACCTGGCTCTGGATGGCTAAGGCTGGGAAACCACAGCCTGGCCCCACCAGCACCCCCAGCCTAACGGGACCAGCCAGGCAGTCCCTGAGCCGGGGACCCGGGCTCTCAGGCACACACACTTCTACCTGCCCCAGAGTTTCCATGGGCCAGATCCTGCCCCTGTGCCCCAGGGACAAGCTGAGTGACCTCAGGAGCATTTGGTCTCTACTCTGAGCCTCAGGTTGCCCATCTGAGAGTGACCCAGGATCCCCATACCTCCCTTCCGGTCCACCCTAAATCTCAGGCGCATTTGTTCTACATATGCGGACCCTCCTACCTCCACATCGCCCTATGAATCTGGGTCATTAATGTCAGGACAGCTTAGTGGTCATCTCTGCAGGGACCACGAGGATGAAGCCCCCAGCCCCAGAGCCTTAGCCCCGCAGAGAACCTAGACTCAGATTTGTCCCCCTAAAGAGCACTCCCGCTAGGGATCATAACACCCCTCCCTGCCCAAGAGCCCTGCCCTCAGACCCCACCACCCTAGAGAGTAAGCCCCTCCCGGGAGCAGAGAGAGCCCTCCCTCCTCCTTGCCAAGTCTCTAAGCCCAGAGTGGGCGGGGACAGGCAGCCTGGCCTCTGTCCTGTGATTCTAGTCTATCATTTGGGGCCAGCGTTCCTGGAACCAGATTCAGCCTTAGCAATTTGGGGGCTTTGCACAGCCACTCCTTTCCCCGCTCAGCCTCCCCAGCCCTGTCCTGCCTCAGGGCCTCCCAAGACCCCCAGGGGGCTGGGGACAAGATGGCCACACTCTTATCAGGACGCACGGAGGGGTGGCCTGTGTGGCCACAGACATAGGATAAGGCTGGGGGTATGGGGGGTAGGGGGAAGATAAGAGACCTCAGAAGGCGCAGCTCAAGCCCACAAGCTCCCAGCCTTCTCCCCGTGTGCTGCTTCAGTGGCCGAGGAGACAGGCGACTCCTGCCCCCACTTCTCAGAAGGAAAATTGAGATTCAGAAGGAGAATGGGACAGGGGCCGCAGAACCAGGCAGGAGCTAGGCTGAGCTGGCTACAAGCTCCCAGACCCGGCCTGTGTTCCCCACCTTCACCCCAACAACCCCCAGAAAAGAGGCTGCAGCCAGCCCCCTCTCAACATCCACACCAACCGCCCTCACATGGGTGCTAGAAACAGCGTGTGGCCAAATAATGCCACCCTCCCCAGGCACAGCCCTTTACAATTTACAAAGCCTCATCATGTTCCTTGCGTCCTGGGACTCCATTCAGCAAATCCACGCTTGTCAGTGAAGGGCCCATGAAGACCTCACAGAGCCACCAGGTTGTCGGGGGAGAGATCCCAGCAAGGTCTCCATGGTGGCAGAGAACTGAGGGGGAGGGGGAGGCTGAGACCCATCCCTAGCCCCTAAGCTCGGGCCAGGGCATGGTTCCTGCTTACTTCTTGCTCCAGTGCAAATGTTCTGCTCCGGGCCACATCTCCCCTAGGGCTCTTTTCATCAACCACCCAGCTACCAGGAGAGGGCCGGGCCCAGAGCAGCCCAGCCTTCTGCTTCACACCGCCTCACTGAGTGACCTGGGGCCAGCCCTTCGCCTCGAGTGCCCTACTATAGAAGAGACCGAGCAAAGCCACCACGGTACCCTCCTGAATGTACAGAAGTCACTCTGCCCAGAGTGGGGGCGAGGAGGCCCCATTGTCAGGGCTGCAGGCTGGGCAGACAGGGACCAAGCGGACCACTTCCCCCATTTCCTTCCCGGAGACACGAGGCCTGCAGCTCATTGTGTGCCCTGGTCAGGATGAAAGGGCAGCATCAGCCACCATGAGAGAAGCCCTGGCCTCGGCAACAGGGGTCTGGTCCTTATCCAGGGTCATCCAAACCTACCAGCGCCCCTTCTGCCCAGAAGGATGGGCTTTGGCGTCAGGCAGGGCTGGGTCAACCCAACTCTGCCACTGAGTCAGTCAACAAGGGCCAAGTCTGTGCCAGCGCTTCATGCATACTGGGGCCACAGAGATGACCAGGCTCAGCCCCTCGAGGCTGGAGGGGGATGCCCACTCTACACAGGGGTAGGTGCTATGATGGATACAGAATAGAGTGCAGTTGAGAACCAGGAGTCAGGCCCCCAGCTCAACCCAGAGAGTTGGGGAAGCCTTCCTGGAAGGAGGGCAGAGGTACCACTGAGACTCACCGGGGAAAACAGCAGCAACTAGGGAACAGACCTGGTTATCCTGGGGGAGGGAGGTGCAGGCAGAGCCGGGGGCCAGCAGATAAGAGTTCCTGAGATCAAGTGCCCCACACTACCCTTGAGAGCAAGACCCTAAGCACAGAAAGAAAGGAACAAAATCATCTATCATGGATTCAGGGTTCAGAGAGGGTCAGCATCTGCCTCAGGTCACACAGCAAGTCTGGCAGAGCCAGGAACAGGAAGCTCAGCCCAGGAGACACTCAGGGCCCAACAGGGAGCCCAGCGCCAGGAGCCTGGGGATAGAGCCAGTGTCCTCTTTGCCTCACTCGCTCTCATCCCCCTTCTACCTCAGGATTTCAGGCCCCACACCCAGGCAGAAACAAAAGCCACTTCCTGTCTGGGGAAGGGACGCCAGGCTCCTCCTCTGGGAGCAGCTCTGACTGGAGCAGCCTCACTCACAGACCCTGCAGCCTTCTTTCCCCATTCACAAAATGGGAAAGTGAGGCACAGGAGGGGCCGGGCACTGGCCCTGAGTCCCAGACCTAGGGGGTGAGTTTCACGGCACCTCCTCTACCAGGTCAACAGCACAGCCGAGGTGCTGGCAGAACCAGCCGGAAGGTGCCTGAGGAGGAAGAGGACCAAGAAAATGGGCAGCTGGTGGTTAGTCATTCCACGCCAGCCAGCAGCTCACCTGGGTGCTGACCTGCCAGACAGGTGCCCTGGAATGCGGCCCTGGGACACCCCGCCCCGCAGACCTTAGATAATGCTGACATGGCAGTGGCCAGGGCGGGGCCACCCAAGAGGACAGGGCCACCTGAGGGGGCAGGGCGGGGGCAGTGTTGACTGTCCTTATCCACAAAGATAGCCACAGAGCTTGGGGCTCTACTTGGCCTCTACACACCCAGGAGACCCTGTAAAAGGCCCTGGGCCTTCATTTCCCCATCTGTCAGCTCTGGACAGACTCGACCAGGCAGACAAAAAAAGAGCCAAGAGCCCCAGCCTGGCAGCCCCCTCCTGCACCCAGCTCAGGTGTTTGGGGAAGCCCCCAGTCCCTGCCAGGCCTGTGTTCCCACCTGGGTCCCTGTGCTCGGCTCTCCTTCTGGGTTTGTGTTAGTGGGTGGTTGCCATGGATACCGGTCTCAGCTTCTTTGGCAGAAATGGACTCCCCCAGGGCAGGGCTCTGCCTCTCCTCACCAACCCCTGCCCCACCCAGTTTCAAGTGCCCAATCTGCCATGGGCTGGATCAAAAGAAAATAGGTCTCAGGAAGGGATCAGTTGCCCCAGAGAAGTTGGGGAAGGATCTCAGCTCTCAAACAGTCCTCAACCATGAACAGGGCCTGCGCCAGCTCCCTCCTGCTGGGCCTGGTTCCAGGAGCAGATTGCTGCCACCTACACCCTAGCTCTGCTTCCATTTTACAGATGGAGGAATGGGCGCCCAGGGGCACAGGCAGCTCTGGCACCAGAGCTGGGATGAGGGGACCCAGGACCGTCACTTGAAGGGCTCCCTCCTCCTCCTGACCTGGCAGCCATGAGTGGGCTCAAATTGGAGAGTGGGGGGCTGCCAGCCGGTTGGGGCCACGGGAGTAGAAGCCACACGCCCTAGACGAGCTCAAACTGCCTCTGCTAAATTGAGCTGAAATTCATCTGCCCAGAGGGCTGTGCCCTGGCCAGTGGAGTCTCCAAGTTTCCAGCCTATGAGCAGGGGGCATGCCCCTGGCTCCACCAGAAGAACATTCTACTAGGGGGTTCTGGTCCTGCTCCATCCTGCCGTGTGACCTTGGACAAGGGCCTGTGTTCTCCAGGTGTCAGTATCCCTGTCAGCACAAGGAGGTGGAGGGAATGGTGTAGAGGCGGTTTCTGGGCTACCTCAATTTCATCCAACTGAAGCAAGGCTCGATAAGAAAAGCAAGAGCAGGGCCAGGCCCTCTGAACCTGCTTCTGAGGCCTGCTGCCCGCAGGGGGTTCTCATGGGGAGGAGGAGAGGCCATAATTAGCAGGATCACCGGGTGGCGCCGGGAATGCTCTGGCAGAGGCAGAACCTACTAGAGCCCCAGAATGGAGACCAGCCCTGGTGGAGAAGGGAGGGGTTCTCAAAGGCATCCCGAAACAGAGAAAAATGGGACGGGAATCGCGGCCGGGGCGCAGCTTGAGCAGAGGCCTGGAGGAGAAGGCAGCTGACATTTATGAGGTCTCTTAGGAGTCTGGCCTTGTCCTGGGTGCTTAAGAGACATTCTCATTTACTCCACACAACCCAGGAGGTGGAGAAGAGGAAACGATCACCCAGAAGGCGCAGGCGACATCCCCAAGGTCACACAGCTGGTACGCTGAAGAGCCTAGACTTTAACCTGGCATCAAAGACCCTAGACCTGTGCTGTCCACTGCAGGAGCCCCCCACCACTGTGGCTGTTGAGCACCTGAGATGCAGCTAGTCCAAACTGACATGTGCTGTAAATGTAAAACACACACCAGGGTTCAAAACTTGGTATGAAAAACAAGGCAAAATATCCCATTAATAGCTTTTATATTGATTCCATGTTGAAATACGTTGGATAGATTGAGCTGAATAAAATATATTAATTCATTTCACTTATTTCTTTTTATTTTTTTAATGCAGCTACTAGAAAGTTTTAAATTATATATGTGGCTTGCATTGTATTTCTTTTGGACAGAGCTGGTCTACACTATGAAGGCAGAAATGCACAGGACAGATTTAAAGGAGGAGAATGGGAACTCCCCTTACTCTTTGATGGGAGAGCCAGGGCCAGATTCTGAGGTCCTCTGGGGTCAGGTGGGTGCGAACATCAAAGGTGACTGAGCAGCGGAGTGTCCACATCCCCTCCTCTGTCCCAGCTGGGCCAGCCAGCAACAGGTGGACTCACGCCTGGGATGACCATTCCCCTGCCCCTCCCCTCCAGACACATCAAGCTCTAGTAGTTGCTATAGAGATGGTAAATCTTCCTAAAAAAACTGAACTCGGGGGCAGGGGTGGGGGGGAGTCTACCATAAAGAGAGGGAGAGCAAGCTGGCCTTATTCAGAGGGGAAATTTGCGTATGTTGCACGCTGCGGGCGGGGTGGTGTATGAGATCCCGGGACAGGGAGGGATGCACAGCCCAGGCGGCTGTTTGCACAGGCTTTCCGGGCCTTCCTCCCTATGGCCCCACATCCCTCTTAGCCACTGCTCTCCATCCCCCTTCACCAAATGCCAGAAATTTCCTATCTCATCCCCCCATTCTGACATTCTGGCTCTGGGACCCAAGTAGGGTTGGGGGCAGATAAACACCAGACCTCCCTGATACCACCCTCTCCCCCTCAGCCCCTGGCAGAGTCCATTTCCCTAAGAATATCAGAGGGGGTGGTCTGGGGCCGGAAAGAACAAGTTGGAAAGTGTGACAGGGCCAGAAGCCACACTGAGAGAGGGTGGGAGAGCTCTTCCCAGGCAGGGGCTTACTGGTGGATCTAACACCAGCCTGGTCATGTTGGACAATGGTCATACAGGGGCCTCAGTTTCCCCATCTGTATACAGGTCTATTTTGCACTGACTACAGGCCCCCAATGTTCTTTGACTTCTCCCCACTTTAGGGTGGCACCTAAGCTCCTAGGTCCCAGGCAGCATGGCACATGCATGACAGGGGCTGGTGCACTTGGGCAGCGCTGGATATTCCTGCTCCCCAGACCAAAGTAAGAGCCTCTTGGGGACAACCCAACCCAGAAACTGGTGCCACTGGTACCCACTTCCAACTCCCCACAGTGGAGGGGCAGAGAGCCAAAGGGTTTTGAAAGCAGGGGGTGGAGGGGAACCTCTGCTCTCCCATTAGAGTTCTTCCCTTCTACTTGACACAAAACCCTACTCAACGGAGTTGGAGACTAAGGCCCAGAGAAGGGGGCCCAGGTTGCCTATGGTTTACGCCAGGGCTCTCCTCTCTGGATCACCACAAAGTTCTCTTTAGAGTCTGTCCAAAATTCTTCCTGCTATCTTTTTTTTTTTTTTTTTTTTTCCGGTAGTTCCAGATTTTACTAACCTGTGGTTAGGCAGGTTCTGGGTCAGCATGCTGGTAGACAGTCACTGCTCTCCTTCTGCAGGGAACCCCCACCTCTGCCAGCCTGACTAGAGTCCTTTTCTCTCAGGGCTGCACATTCCCACCTAGGGGCAGCTCAGTCTAGGGAGGGTCCCTACTTACAGACCCCTGAGAACTAGGGGAAGGGAGTGAGCAGCCCAGAATCCCAGAACGCTGTCCATCCCCAAAGGGCCCAGGGATCAGTCACTTCACAAACCGGGAAACAGACCTAAACATGAGCTGAGAGTAGCCCAAGGTCACACACCAAGCACATGAGGGTCAAATCCAGGACTAAAACCCAGCTGTTCTATCGACCCCAACCCCATCCCCAAGGCTGGTTTGCAGGCATGCTCACAGAGGATGAAGCAGCCTCTCTCTAGCCCCAGGGGCCTGCGCCCTCCCTACCCCAGCCCCAAGCGCCATAGAGCAGGGGAGGCATCTTGGGCCTCTAGCCAGGGCCAGCTGCAAACCGCATCCTGGGTCCCCAGACGCCGCGGACCCGCCCCGCCCCTCCCTCCGCTCCCCGCAGCCCGGAGCCTTTGTCAGCCACGCGCTCACAGGCTCACACGCTCACACACACATCCGCGCCGCCCGCGCGCACACACTCGGTCTCCCCTGGCGCACACCAGCAAGGGGCGCGCGCACTCGCCGCACGCACGCATGGGAGTGGAGGCGACGGAGGAAGGAAGGAACTGACCGGCTACAGACGGACAGACCGCCCGGGCTGGGGGAAGGGGACGAGAGGGAACCTGAGGCTGGAGCGGGAGGGGGCGCGGAGGCGAGAACGCAGAGAGACGCAGAGGAGACTCTCAGAGAAGAGGACAACGGATGGGACGTCAAGAGCTGGCGAGGACGCGCGGTCTACTCCAGGGGTGGGGACTCCCCCAAACCCTGGCTAGGGGAGAGAGCGGGGACTGTCTCTGGACTGGACCCGTGGATCATGGGGCATCACTTGCCCAATTGTGCCTGAGCGGAGGGCCCTTAGGGACCCCACGTAAGGCTTGGATATAGGGGGCCTGGGACCAAAGGCTCCCCGGGTACCTCGAGGAGGGGGTTCTGGTTCTCGGGCTGGGTGGGGCATCAGCTCACCTGCTACGGTGTACCTGTCCAGGTAGTTGAGCACGTTGCCCAAGCTGAGAATGGCGGCTGCTGCCCCTCGCCCGCGGCCCAAGCTGGCCGGCTTGGGCTGCTGCGCGCCGGGGCCCTTTGCAGCGGCTGCGCAGCTGGGGGTGCTGGGGGTGCTGGGGGGTCCGGACGGGGCCCGCCTCACGCTGCCCGACAGCGTTTGCACCTCGTCGTCGGCAGCCGCGACTCCAGTGGCGCCCGCTGCCCTCGCCCCGCAACAACTGCCACCACCAGCCCCTCGCTGCGCCCCCCGGCGCCGGCGCCGCCGCTCCGCGTCCGCCTCCTCCTCCTCCGCGCCGCCCGCCGCCGCCGAGGCGCATTCCAGGCACATCATGCCGGCCGGGATCGGGGCGGCGGGGGGCGCGGGGGCCGCGGGGCCCAGGTTGGGCCCGCTCAGTGCGTGTTTGCGCCGCGGAGCCGCCTCTGCACCATCCCGGCCGGGCCCCGTCGGCTCCTGAGCTCCGGCCCCGGCTGCCGCGCTGCCGCCGTTCAGCCCGATGCACCGCCGTCGCCGCGGCGGCTCTGACAGCTGCGGCCCGGCCCCTCCCACCAGGCCCGGGCCCAATCAGCTCCAGGCTCGGGCCACAGCCCCGCCCCGCACGTGCTGCCCCGGGGGGCGGGGGGCGGGCCGCAGAGCCCCTCCTGCCCGACGGGGGCGCAGTCACGCCGGAGCCGCGCGGCAGCGGAGGCCGGCGAGGACCGGGAGGGGCTTTGTGGGGAGGTAGGAGTGTTGTGCAGGAAGCAGAAGGACTCCTCGGCACCCACTCAATGCCCTCCCTCCCCACTCCCTACTATGGGAGTGGGCTCCCTGGTGGAGACTCTAGGAGAGAGCTGAGGGCTGGAGCTCAGGGTGTATGGACATCCTGGAGAGAGGGTCTCAGACGGTTTAGTCAGGGGCGCCTGCAGGAGAGCCTGTGGCCGCTCCAGCAGCTACTCACCCTCCTGATCTAATCAATTCAGGGAGGGCTGTGTAAGAACCAAGAACGTGACCAGTGGGGGCTTGGCCCAGGACCCACGCCTCTGCCAGGCGCAGAAGGCTATGTTGCCCACCTCCCCAGGGAAACCTAGATCCAGCCTCCAACCTCCCCCTGGGCCAAATCCTGTGTGCGCACCGAGACCCTACTCCTGCTCCATGGAGATGCAGCTCCTGGCAGGGAAAGCCTCGACTCTGATGAGGGTGGGGGGCACCAGAAACAGGGCATTAAGAAGGGACCTCCTCTCCCCAAATGTCAGACTTCCAACTGTGCATTAGGGAAGGGACAAAGCTCCAAATGGAAGACAGGAGGCCAGGTCCTAGCCCAGTGCTGCCCTGGCTTGTGGCATGACCCTGGACAAGACCCCTAACTCTCTCTGGGTCTCAGCTTCTCTCTCTGGGGGTAATAGGAGGATAGGATTCAGACAGTTTGGAAGTCTATGAGTGGTCACTCCCCCTGGGGGAGGGAGGAGTCCGGTCTCCCCTGGAGAGTGGTTGAGTAGCTTGTGTGTTCCGGGCCACAGTCACCACACTCACCCATCTCAGAGGTGCTGTGGTTCTATGAAGCCCCTCCACCCTCCCCCATTCATCTGTTTGGGGCTTTGATTGAAACTAAAATCCTGTACAAACAAAGTGCTGAGGACAGAATGTTAGAACTAGACAGAGCCTGGGAGACCAGAACTATCCCCTGTGTTTCACAGGCAGGTCCCAGGGCCCAGAAATGACCCCATCGTGGACATGCAGCTAGTCGGTGGCGGGGTTGGCGCTGACCCAGGGCTCTGATACCAACCGCCTGGACTGGGAGCTCAGTTCCCACTGCAGGCTGCTCTGGACCTCAGGTCCACAGGCAGGTGCATCTCGTGAAGGTGCATCTCATGAAAGCCACAGTGAGTCATGGCATAACCAACGGGTGACACAGCACAAGGCACCACCACCCCCCACTGTCTCTTGTGAGCAGAGTTAATCCCCAAGCTGGTGTTTCTTGGCACCTTCGAGGTGTATTTTAAATTCTGCGAAGTGACTAAAAATATGCTTTGGCATGTTGGGTATGAATGACTGTCACGGGAGGGCTAGGAAACAGATTTCATTCTGAAAGTTGTCTTGCTGCGTCTTTCCAGCTTGCTGAGCTCAGTCCTGCAAAGCGAATAGGGGAGGTTCCGCTGGGTGGCCTGGGATGACAGGTGATAACAGGCAAGGACAGACCTAGGAGCTCCATGGGGCTGAGACTGGGCCCTGGCAATAACCGTCACAGCTGTGTGATGGTGCCAGCTAGAGGACAGTGTCCAGCTGTGGGATGCTGCCCAGCTGTGGGACTGTGTCCAGCTGTGAAGGAGGCACGATCATGGCTCTAAGCCCAATCCCAAATTCCCCTTCCCACTCCCCAAAATTCCTCATCCCTGCCCAGGGAGACAGTTTAATCCCTTGACCAGAAAGGGGAGCATTCCCTTTCCACCACTGAGTAGGCCCCAGAGCAGAGGAAGATGGCAGAGTTTTGAGCCTTTCAAATTTGGGGAACCTCTGAGCTGCCACCAAGAAAGCAAGCTATTCCCACTGTGTGGGTTTTCTGGGATTTTAACTCAAAGACACTCTCTAGAGCAGGTCCTTGAGTAGGATAAGGGGCCACCAAGGGCAGGGCGATGGGGAGGACAATAAGCCCTTTCTGGCTTTGTGGCCCTGGGCAAGTCACAATGGCCTTCTGAGAGCTTCTGGCAGTATTATGGGACCATCAGCCATAGGACTTGTAGGGTTCTTATCTCCATCTCACAGATGAAGAAACTGAGGCCCAGGGGAGGGAAGTAACCTGCCCAAGGTCACATATCTAGTAAACGATGGGCTGCACTCACACCAGGCATGTCTACCCCCAAGCCAGCATTTCCTCTACTGCCCCACAGGCTGATCTTAGCTTCTCCGGGACAGCTTCCTCATCGACACAATGGGAGGCTGAACTCGATGGCTAAAGGGCCTTCTGATATTCATTCATTAGGTCTAGACCATAATTTCAAAACCAATGGGGCACAGAACATTAATGGCCAGTGTTCCAAGGGCAAGTATATTTGGGACTGATGGGGTAAACACAGAGAAGTAGGTTTCCTTACTGAGGAACGTTTCAGAGCCTTTAATCTGGGAGTACACTGTGAGTCTCCCAGGGGGAGGTAGAGGCTGCCATGTCCCCATGTGTACTTGTCCACAGAACATCTTGTAAGATGACTAGAGCTCTGCAGAACACACTCTGAGAAACACTGGCTCCCGCAAGGCTGATAACTGGGAGCTCAGTCCACCTGCCCTCTGCACATCCCTACACGGAAGTGTCTCCAGGGCTCGGGCCTCAGTCTCTTCCCTTCTCACTTAACACACCCTCCCTTGGCAGCCTCTCACCCCTGCTTGGGCTTTCAACAATCATCCACGTGCCCATGACACCCCAACCTCCATCTCTAGATGTGGCCTCATCTCCAAGCACTAGGTCCATAGGCAGTCTCCTGCACATTCTCCCCTAGATATCCCACAGATATCTCAACACATCCAAAACCAAACTTGTCATCTTTCCCCTAAACCTCCTCCCACCCAGTGTCATTTACTTCTTGACAAATAGCACCATCATCCACATTGTCACCAAGCAAGAAACCTGGGAGCCATTTGGGACTTCTTCTTCCACCCAGGGACTTCAACTCCCACATTTAGGGCCTGTCCATTTTTTTTCTCTGTAATATCTCCTGGTGCCTCTCTATGTCTCACTTGGACCCTTTTAAACCTCCACACCCCCTGCCCAACATGACCCTCCAGTCTTTTCTCCATATTTCTTGCCGGTCGCTTTCTAAATCACACATAAGTATGACCCCATCACTACCTTGCACAAAACCTTTCCATGGCTCCCCACTGCCTATGTGATTAAAAATATCCAAGTTCTTTAACATGATCTCCAAACCCTTCATAACCCATGCCAATCTCTGGCCGCAGACTCTACTGCCCATCTCTCAAAATTACTTTCCACCACACTGAAAATGGAGATCCCTGAACTCACTCACAGTTACTATACTTCCTGGAGCCTAGGGGAGTGGCGAGAACTGGGGACTTGTTATAGTGCCCGCTCTCCTCTCAACACAAAAGCCCTCCTCCTCCTAACGCAGCGATGGTTCAGGACCACGGAGAGCGTCACATGTGCACCCCCACCTCCCCCGGGGCCTTTAGTCATGCTTTGTCTATGCTATCTACCTACTCACTCCTCCCACTTGTCCTTCAGAAACTCAGCACAGACATGACTTCCTCCAGGAAGCCCTCCCTGATCCACCTGAATAACTGTCATTTCTTCCTCTGGGCTACTTGAGTAACCTGTGTATCCCTTCATCACACCAAACTCATTGTGCTGATTATGTTTGTACATGAGTCCACCCCTCAACCCATCCCACAACAGACGAGATGAGCCTTGAGGGCCCATACCCTGCCTGATTCATCTCTGCAGTCCAGTGCAGAGGAGGTGCTCAGAAAATGTTTGTTGATTGAATGAGTAAATGACATTTAGCAGGTGCTCAGGAAGCATGTGTTGATTTGCATCATGTGCCTGTTGCTCCAAGTGACTCAGAAACCAGCCAGATTCCTCTCCTGGCCCCTCTGGAAAAGGCATTTTCTCTCTGATTGACTCCACCCTCCGTTGGGCTCCACGTACCCTTTGCCTCCACCCGTTGACTTCCTTCTCCACAGGTCATTGCCCACAGGTGTGGAGAAGGCGCCTCCTCTCCGCTCCTGCTGTTGTCAAGCGGGGGGCTTGTTGGAGCCCCTCCATCCTTCAGCCTGGGCCTGCCTCATGAGTTTTCCTCAGAACGCTTCGTCTCTGCCTCCCTCTCCTGCTCAGAACAGATGGCTCTGAGTCCCCACTAACACAGAAGTTCCTGTTCTGCCATTTGAACATTTTTAACACTTTCTAAATGATAGAAGCTTCAGTCTCCTTTGATCACGGACTCAGACTATCAGAAATGAAGAATCCCTTGAAGAACAGTAAGTCCAGCCTCTCCCCGTCCCATAGAGAGAGAGAGTCAGTGCCTGCCTAAGATCATTGTAATGGACACAGTCTTTGTTTTGGGGGAGGGGGGTTGTTTTGTCTTTTTTTTTCAATGCTGTTTTGTTTTGATGCTCAGAGTCCATCCCCCTTCCCAGCAGCACCCTGGCTTCCTGGTCTTAAAGGAGCTGTAAATCAAGGCATGAGCACAGGATCCAACTGGACTCTCTCACCTGGGGCTTTAAATCTTGAGCTGGTTGGCAAAAGGATAGGGAAAAATTATCTGGAGTTCTGGAGAAAACCTCCTGAGATGGACCAGGAGCCCTGGCTCCTGAATGTACCATCTCCCCACCAGTTCTGTGAGGCACTGATGTGCTTCCAACAAATCCTTTTCTCGCCTAAGACCGTCAGTCAGTTTCTGTTGCACACAACCCTAAAATCCTAACTGAAATGGTCACACGGAAGTAGCACATGCAGTCACTTAACCTCCCTGTGTTGGATAAAGCTCGGCTCCAGCAACTTCTGGCTGCCTCCTGCCAGCTCTGTCTTTAGAGGCTGCATTAAACCAAACAACCATACAGGCCCACCCAGGCATGGAGGAAAGACAGATACTTCAGGGAATGAAACAGACAGAGTGATGTCTGGTGTTGCAGGGGAACACACTGGGGTTGGGGAGATCATCTCAATGCACATGATCAGTCCTCCAAGACTGAGGTCAGGGTGGAAGAAGAACTTTTATCAACACCCTATAAACACATCCTCACATGCTCACACACCACCACAGAAACGAGCATGCACAATGGCAGGCACAGCTGCGGGCCAGGATGACACTCGGGAGCTGGAATGCAATGTGTACCGGAAAGAGCAATGAACACATTAAGTAAGCAAGCGGGTCAGGCTTGAAGGCCCCGTCCTGCTGAGCAGCCTGCTCCCCCATTGACATTCCCAACAAACAAAACCAGAATATCAAGGACTGGGAGTACCTGGTGCCCTTTAGGCCAGAAAGGTGTGTTCTGTTGACCACTCCTCCGCTCCAGCCTGAGTGGCCGGCTCTCATAGACCTACACCTGTCACCTCAGCCCAGTGAGGTCTGAGTGCCTGGCCCCAGTGAGGCAGGAGGTGGGAGCTGAGTAAAGCTGGGGCCTAGGTTGGCTGCAGAGCAGATACTGGTCTCTCACTCCCAGAGTCTGTCAGCCCCAGAGCTCCCACCTCGCCTCAAAACACTTCGGATGATAACATCCTATAAACTTCTGGCTGGGCATTTTGTCTAGCTCAGTCCTAGGAAGCGCCACCCTGCCCTGCCCAGCAACCCAAACATCAGAAAGCACTTGAGTCAGAAGAAACTACCTGAATTACAGGGGCCAAGCCCCAGCTCCTCGCCTGGCATCTGAAGCCCCTGTGGTCCCCAGTAGTCTCTCCTACCTCCTCTCCCTCCCCCAGAACACACACGCGCGCGCATACACACACACACACCCTCTGGCCACACCACACCCCGCCATGATTCATCACGTCTTCTGCCCCACCCCCGTGCACTTGTGCCTGTCCCGTTCCCTCCACCAGGAATCCCCTCCCCCACACCTTCTCCTGCTAGTTACCGGCTCCTGGGCCAATTCCTCAAAGGCTGCTGAGGGATGTAGTCCTCTCTTCTGCCCATTGGAGTGTTCCCCTGCCCTGTCTTGGGCTGTGGGGTCCAAAGGCCGGGTTGAAGTCAGTCACTGCCCAACACCAAGATGGGCACCCACTGATACCAATACACGTTTCTGGAACTGGCATGAATGCGGTTTCTGATCCTTCTCCCCAGCCGCTGGACTCTGGGGTCAGGGAAGTGGGGGTGGCTGATGTTCTGACTCTTAGGAAGCCCTTGCCCATTTCACAGAGGGCCTCCCCAGGGCTATAGGGAGGAAGGTTCTGACCCTGGAGCTGGGCTTCTGTGGACCTAGACCAGCTTGTGAGAATCACATGAGGCAAGGCCTGGGCAGGAAAAGCCTCTTAAATTTAAATCTTAAATCAACACACCTCTTAAATTTAGCTGGGGAGTCTGAAGCTCAGAGAGGACAGGAAGTGGCCCAGGTCACACAGCCAGTGAATGCCAAGAGGGACCATGGCATCCTGGCTCCTGCACAGACTGGCTGCCTGCTTCTCAGGAGAAACCAAGTGCTGGCACAGAGCTCCTAAACCCTTGGAATTTCCTAAGTGATGAGGGCCATAAAGGTGTCTTTTGTTTGTTAAGGAGATGACTTTTGGACCACACCTAAGGATGGGGGCTGGTTGCCAGTGGAGCCAACCGTGCGATTAGAGGGTTGGAACTTTCAGTCCCACCCCCCACCTCCTGGGAGGGGAGAGGGACTGGAGATTGAGATCAATGCCAGTGGCCAATGGTTTAATCAATCATGCCTATGTAATTAAGCCTCCATAAAAACCCAAAGGCCAAGGTTCGGAGAGCTTTGGGGTTGGTGAACACGTGGAGATCTGGGGAGAGTGGTGTGTCTGGAGAGGGCATGGAAACTCGACTCCTTTCCCCACACCTTGCCCTATGCATCTCTTCCATCTGGCTGTTCCTGAGTTCTATCCTTTTATAATAAACTGGTAATCTAGTGAGTAAAGAGGTTTCCTGAGTTCTGTGAGCCATTCTAGCAAATTAATCGAATCCAAGGAGGGGGTCACGGGAACCTCTGGTTTATAGCCAGTCGGTCAGAAGTACAGGTAACAACCTGGGCTCATGATTGGCATCTGAAGTGGGCGGACAGGGGGATAGGCGGTGCTGCAGAACTGAGCCCCTAACCTGTGGGATCTGATGCTATCTGTGGGTAGATCGTGTCAGAATTGAGTTGAATTGTAGGACACTTAGCTGGTGTCAGAGAACTGCTTGGTGGTGTGGGAACCCACACACACATTGTAATCGGGTGCAGATCCCTTACCCTTATGCATCCTCATGGATCCTTTTTCTTGTAACTTCAGGGGCAGCCCCTTTCATGAGCTCCAAGCGTCAGATCGTGGGTGGAGGGGCTGGTCAGCCTGGTGATAGCCGCTCCTGAGGGAGGGCTGAGACTGGGGGTGGCAGGCATGGGCTGAGCTCAAGAGTCCAGCTCCTGGAGGTGTCCCACCCAACAGTAAGGGACAGGGAGGACACCACGGCGGGCAGGGATGGAGCAGGCAAGGGTACAGAGGTGAGCACGCCTCTGGGTCACTGCTCTGCCCACAGCTGCTGGGAGGCAGGCATGGCCTGACACTGTGAAGATGGCGACCAGCAAGTGAACAAGTGATCACCCGGCTGGGCACCAGGGGAGGGGGGAGAAGCTCATGCTCATGGGTGGAAGGAACATGCCTCCCCACTGCGGCCCGCCTGGAAGCTGTTGATCTCCTGCAGGGCCCACTGCGCCCAGCTGCTCTGAACCTAGTAGCAAGTGGGAGTCCCACAGAGCCAGCCCTCCCCCTGGGCTGTGCTGAGGTTGAGCATGGGCAGTGGGGGTGGGGGCCGGGTGCAGAGCAGGGCACAGCCAGGGGTATTCATGCACAGCCATGTGGGCCCCCCAGCATGGTTCTGCGGCACTGAGTCTGTGCGGGCTTGGGTACTCCTCTGTGTGGTTCCCTGGAACCTGAAGCCAGCACCAGAGTGGAAACCCATCTCCAAGACTACTGACTCCTTCCCTGCCTTCTGTTCAGAGGCTGAACTCACGCGGAGGGGCGTCCTGTGCCCTTCTGACCCTGCTGAGTGGGAAAGCCGCATCAGAGTCGGAGGTCCGGGGCGGGGACGCCTACAGACCCATGCTGAGCAGCCCCCCGCTTTCTCACTTCAGGGGCAGCCCTGCCTCCTTGGCGTGGACTGCCCATCTCCTCCTCTCCTGCTCCTCTCCCGGCAGAGACACGTTGAGGCTATAAATAACATGATTGTCTAAAGGCCTGAAATCCATGGACTTTGTACCGGCCGCACTTTAATCAGGGCCACCAGCAGCCGGGCTGAGGACCCCCAGCTGGAGCGGCCTCGTGCTGGGAGCAGGCGCAGGCCCAGGCCTCCCATGGAGGGTGCTGCCAGCTCAATTCCCAGCCCAGCCACGGGTGCTGCCAGCTCTCTAGCTGAGAGTGAAGAAGTGGCAGGTGCGGCTCGGCCAGGCTCCCTGAACCACATCCAAAGGTGGGCAGGGGCACTGATCCTCTGGAAGCCAAGCGGAGGGGCATGGGCGGGGTGGGTGGGACCTCCTCGCTGGGGGCAGAAGCCTCAGGGGTCCTCTCTGGAGGCACTTGTGCCAGAAAGCAGGCCTTGGCTCTCCATGTTCTTGCCGTCCGGGGTCCCTGTGGGAGGAAAGAAGCTCAGCCAGCCCCAAAGGAGCCAGAAGGGCTCTAGCTTCCGTTCTCAAGATACGTTCCAGATCCAACTCCACGGTCCCAGCCGCACTGCTGTCCCCTGATGGTCACAGAGCCTCCTATGACCTCTCTGCTTCAACCCTGACCCCATACAGTCTGTTCTCAACAGAAGCCTGCAGGGGGCTTTTACAGTGTAAATCAGATGCTCTTCTGCTGGAAACCCCACAGTGGCCCCATCTCACTCAGTTAGGGCCACACTCCCTACAAGGGCCCCCAAGTCCCCGCATGCTCTGGCTCCATTACTGCCACCCTCATCCCTATCATTGTCCCTACCATCCCCCTACCACTGCTGGTTCTCAGACACATCAGGGACATTCCCACCTCAGGGCCTTTGCACTAGCTGTTCCCTCTGCCAGCAGCACCTTCCCCCAGATGGCTCTCCCTCACCTCCTCCAAATCTTTGCTCCACTGTCACCTGTGCAGTGAGGACCTCTGACCAGACTTTCAAAAAGCGCAAGCTGCCCCGCTAGTTCCCCTCCACCCACTGTCCTCCATGTCTCTCCGTAGTACTTATCACTTTGAACAGACTCTGTCTTTGCCTTTTTGTTTGTTTCTTGTCTGTCTCTACCCTCCATGAGGGCTTGGACTTGGCGTTCACTCCACAGCATCTGCACCTTGCCTGGCACAGAGCAGGGGCGTGATAAGTATTTTTGAATAAATGAATGAACGAACAAATCACTGACCAGGGCCTCAGGGGGTGGCCAGTGCTCCTGGCCTGGGGTTCAGCCCTGAGCCTGGCACGGGTGCAAGGGGTCGGGTACCTGTGCCAAGCTGCCGGGCCTGGGCCTGGTCTCTCTCCAGGTGCAGGGCAGTCAGCAGGAAGCAGCCTCCACCCAGGGCCAGGGCAAAGGCACAGCACAGGAAGCTCTGCTGCAGGCTGAGGAGGCGCTGCAGGTAGGAGTCGGGGCGCCTGGCCCGCAGGGCGCTAGAGATCTGCAGAGGAGAGAGGCTGGGTCTGCCAGGCCCGCTGGGCCGGCCTCCAGGCCTGGCACATGCAGTTCCTCCCCCAGACCCTCACACACACACACACACGCTCCTGGAGCCAGCCACCCACCCAGCCTTACAAGTCCAGTGAGATAGGGACTGCCGGCATCTCCCAGGATGTGGCCCACTGTGATCTGAAGTGCCTCTGCTGTCCCCCGGCACCTGGGCACCACCACAGACTGCAAAACACAGGAGCACCAAGGGAGCTCCCCAAGCGAGGGCAGACAGTGGGTGCCCCCTCATACCCACCTCCTGTCCCCACCTGCCACGGACCTGCCTGGAGGTGTGACAGGCTGGCCAACTGAGTGGAATGGAAGGGAGTCAATGCCCCCAATGCCTGAAGCCAGAACATCAGGCCCCTTGGAGTCCCAGGGAGGCTCCCCAGTCCCCCAGGATGGGGTGCCAAGGCCCGTGATGGGGGCCACCCTTCTTGAGGGTTTGCTCTTGAACTGGGCAGGGACCAGGCATGGCTGTGACAACAGTAATGGGGCATCCCCGCTCAGGGGCCCAGGAGGCAGTAGTACAGGCTGGCAGGGTGACGAGCGGTGCACAGCCAGGTGCTTGCACATGTAGGCACCTGGGCAGGGTGGCACGGAGGGCTCGGCCATTCTCTAAGGAGGTTCAAGCCCCCCTGGGCAGAGACCAAAGGCAGCCTTGCTGGAGAGGCCCACCTGACTCCACGGAAGAGGGTGGAGAGGTCAAGAATATGAATTCCGGAGTCAGATTGTCTGGGCTCCAATCCCAGATCCCCCACTCACTAGCTGTGTGACTTTGGGCAAGTCACTTCACCTTTCTGTGCCTCTGTCTCCTCATCCTCAAATGGGGATAACAATAGGACCTACATGGAGGGGTAGGTTCATTACCATTGTTCATCTGGTACCTGGAGCCTTCATATGGACATCAGACCAAAATAATGCCCTGTGACTCCAGGAGGCAGAATGCTTCCAGGCATTCGAACATGCTGTGCCTTCTGCCTGGCAAGCTTCTCCCTCTCTGGTCCAGCTGGAGCATCCCTACGTGTCCTTCAGGACTGACCTTTGACTCACCTCCTCCATGAAGCCTTCCCAGAATTCAGGTGCCTGCCCTGAGCTCCCACAGCCCTTGTGTGTACCCCTAGCAGAATGCACAACCCCCACAACTGGGAGGGGTCCTTCTTTGTCCTCCTCCCCTTACCCCTTGTTGTCTGGGCAGCAAAGCTCCTGTCTAATTTCTCTTGGGGTCCCTGGGGTACAGCAAGGTGCCAGGCTCAGAGAGGACTAGCTGAAAGTTTGCCAACTGAATAAGTCAAGTAAGAACCCTATGGGAGACGGGTCTCAGAAACCCTTCCAGAACCCAGGGCTGCAGCAAGGGAGGGAAGGAGCGGGGAGGAGGGGGTTCAAGCAGAAGCCACGCGGTCCTGACAGGGCAGCTACAGGGGAGACTCCCACCCCAGAGTCTTGTCCCCAAGACCTAGGTGCCCATAATCTGAACCCATCAAAGAATAATAACAATGATAGTAATAATTACCAACATTTATTAAATGCTTCCTGCATGCATTTTATATATCCACTGAACCAACGGTGGAGAGAGTTGGGAGATACAATTATCACCCACACATTACAGATGAGGAAACCCTCCACGGAGTGGGGGGGTACTTGCCGAGGGTCACCCGGCCGGGAAATAGGGCTGAGATTTGATCCCAGGCCTTCTCCAGGCTCTGACCTTTGACCACTCTACCATTATGAGCAAGGAGGGGCCTTTCCAGCAATATTTATGTGTTTGTTACAGAACATTTGGAAAATGGAGAGAAGGATAAAAAGGACAAGTTCATCCCTAGCCCTGCAAACAGGTGTCGAGCAGAGAGGGGCATCCATTCCAGGCAGGGGACAGTGTGAGCGAAGGGCTGGAGGCAGGAGCCAGGGATGGGAGCCACAGGGTGGTGAGAGGAGCCCTGTGGGTGGGCAGGGCAGCAGGAGTCACTCTGGAGGGTGACCGGCTGGTCCTGGGGTCACCAGCGCTGAACCACTCTGTCCAGGTGGTGAGAGAAACGGAGCCTCCCCACCCATTACCGGGACTTGCCAAGAGGCCTAAGAAGGAACTGACCACAGCTTTGCACCTTCCAGAAGTGCTTCCTTCTCACCCCATAATTATGCGATTACTCACTGGTGGTTCTGGGGAGAAGGGCAGGGCCTCCTAGAGGGTGGGCCCGGAATGTCCAAAAAAGTCCACGCAGGGGCCAGGGCTGCTTGGACCCTCGGAGTAAGATCCAAACAGGCTGGTGCCTTCCTCCTCTCCCAGGAACCCCAATCTGCTGGGCCCAGACCAGCCCCTGCTGCCAGTGGCGGGAGAGGTAGGTCTCCCCAAAGCCTGTTATGGGTCCCCGTTGTCTCCATACAGCCTGGGGGCCAAGACTGGGCCCCACCAGCAGCTGGAGAGCCCAGGGAGTAATTTTAGAAGTTAGAGGGTTTTGGGTTCCTAAAAATCCAGGCTCACTCTATTCTGAGACAAAAACACCTCTGTTTTTGACTCTCCCTTCTTAGAAGAGCTATTCCCTTTATAGCCCGGGGCATAGCCAGCGCCAACCAACGGCCTGCCGAAAGTCAGAGTGGCAACCACCAGGTGCAGACTCCTTGGCAGCCTGCCTCCTGCATTCCCCACTCAGCCCTCATACCCAGACACCCCTGGGAGGGGGAGACAGATGAGCGAGCGAGTAGACAGCTACCTGGGAGGCAGACGGCAGAGCAGGAAAGCACGAGACGCAGACAGAGGGAGAACAGGAGGGTCATGACCCTCTAGGGGGGTGAGGGGAAATCTGCTGAGGAGGTGGGAGATGAGCCTGGTCGCTGGATTCCAGAACCCCAGAGGACAGACCTGGGAGAGGCAGTGAGTTCCCCTCTGCTCTACCCACCACTGCTCAGGGTGGGTGAGCTGGCTCTGGGCCACCCTGGGTGAGGCCCAGACAGACTAGAGGGTTGAGAGGGAGCTGGAGACCCCATTGGTAGGTTTGGAGAGGCAGGGAGCTCAGCCTGGAGAGACGCAGGCTCAGGAGACACAATCTCAGCCTTCCAGGGAGCAGGACCCTCTGAGGCCCCGCCGGGCTAGGGGAAGGTTACTGGAGGGTCTGAGGCGGGTCTTGGCTGTGACGGAACCAGATCCTTTTCATCAACAGACCTGCCAGGAGGCAGGGGCTTCTCAGCGTTCAGGGAGTGAGCCCCCCCATCAGAGGGGTATGTAAACAAGGGGATGGATTACACCAGTCAGAATTTTGCAGAAGGTTCATGGACTGGGAGCTGGCTGCACTAGACCAGTGTTCTCCAAGTGTTCTCGGAGGAACCTCGATGTCAGGATCACACGGGAAGTTCATTAGAAATGACCTCAACACAGACCCACTGACTCAGACTCAGAGGACAGAGGGCCTGAAAGCTGAATTTGGAACAAGCTCCCCAAACCTGGTTCTTATGCTCGTGAGGTTTAAGAACCACTGGACCAGAGAGCTTCTGAGTCTCTTCCCCAGAGAGAATCTGGGTTCTCCTCCTTGTGGGTAAGCGGATCAGAGAGCAGTGTCCCTGGGGCAGGGCTGATACTGAGGACAGTGGAGCACTGCCCCCTCGCACTGCCCCCTCAGGAATACGCATGATGCAGGGAGCAGCTATTAGCTTCCTTCCTCCTTATAGCCTGGGGCGTACACCGCAGGGCCCCCTCACTGCCTGGGCCCCTGCCCAAAGAGAGCCCCTGCGCCTCAGGAGCAAGAGCAGTCCAGCAGATGGGACCTTCCAGCACTTTCAGCCACACCCCATCCCCACACACTTCCTGCCCCCACCCCGCTCCAGGCTGCTTCCTCCCCAGCCCATCCCACCCTCCTGCTGGCCCTCTCTCCACCCATTCTTCCCTCCCTGCCCCTAGAGGCTGCTCCTGCCTCACCTCTAGAAAAGCAACACCAAATTCCTGTGATCTTCTGCCAACCCCAGCTGTCATCCTCTCTCTCCTCTCTCTCAATGTAGCTTCTTGACGGAGCTGCCTATGCTCCGGGTCTCCTTCTTCACCTCCCACTCCTTCCTCACCCTGCTCCAAGCCGGGCTCTGCCCCTCCACTCCACAGACCAGGCCTCCACAGCCTGCCCCTCACCTGCATGTGCCCTAAACCACTCCCTCCTTGAGCTGGTCCATTTCTCTCCAGAGGACTGAGGTCCAAGGACTGCAAGGATTGGTCCAGCTCTGACCACCAAATCTTTGGCTAAGGGGTTTCAGGAAGGTGGGAAGGCCAGGGAAGGTGGGTGAGAAGCCTTCCTAGGGTGATGGGTCTTGCTAAGATTAGGGCTGGAGACCTCCAAGCCCAGGAAGGACCACAGGGAGCCCCAGGTAAGCTGGATCACCTCCAACCCGGCCCCCTGGGCAGCTCCAGCCAGCTCCCCAGCAGAGCCAGATGGGTCAACCTATGGATAACCTGCCCCACAGCCCTCCCCTCCCCACCAGACCCCTGCCCCCAACACATAACACAGATCTTCAAAGAGCCTGGCTCTGCCAGGTTAATCATTCTTGAAAACACAGGCACTGGGGGGACACAGGCAGTCTTCACATATCTGCAGGGCTGTCATGTGGAAAAGGGAGCAGCGTGGTGGGGGGCAGGCGGGAAAAGCAGCGGGGGGCAGTTTTCAGCCCTGTCTGAAGTCTGAACAGTCTGAGAGAGAACAGGCCATGTTGGGGGGCGGAGTGAAGCTCTCCGCTAAAGAAAGCATTCGCCAGCACTTTTCCGTTCACCAAGGCCTTTCCTGCAGGCTCTCTTGCTCACCCTGCCAGGCCAGTTATGATCACCCCTTTTTATAGACAAGGAAACTGAGGCCCAAGGCCATTCAGCAGGTCTGTAGCTGAGTCTGGAGTCCAAGTGTCCTTCTGGAGGTGGGAGAAGACCCGCCAGCCCTGCAGCTGATACACCTACCCAGGAGTCAAAGACAGGGCAGCCCTGTCTACACCTGCTGAGCCTGGGCAATGGGGAGGGGGCAGAACATCTAGGCAGGGGGTGAGAATCCCATCAGCAGTGGTATTCAAACAGGCCTTGTTGGCTAATTAAATGCCTACAGTTCCCCACAGCCCTTTCACACTCAGACTCAAGGACGCGAGGATTTCCTTGGGAGACAGAGATGAGAAAGTGAATGTCAGCATCACCGTCAGCATCCCGGCCAGCGCTCTCTGTGCCAGGCACTGGGCAGAAGCGTCATGTGGACAATCTCACCTCACCCTCACAACAATCCATGAGCTATCTCCATCCCCATTTCCACACAGGGAAACTGAGGCTCAGAGACACGAAGTGACTTGCCTTGGTCGCACACAGCTAGTAAGTGGGAGGAGAAGCAGGGCTGAAACCCAGGTCTGTCTCCTGAATCCAGGCTCACCCTCAGCCGGCTCTCAGCCGATTGCCAGGCTGCTCTGGTTCCCCCGGGTCCCGCGCTGGACTGTGCAGGCTGCCAGCAGGCAGGAGGGCTCTTAGGGTGCCCCTAGGTCTGAGACCCTCTTTTATCCACAGGGCACAGCCCATCAGTGTTCAAAGTCCCTCCCTGAATGTCTCCTAGGAGTCAGGGAGGCTGGAGGGAGAGTGTGAGGCTCAGGGAGGGCGGGGCTGGACTCTGGACCCAGCAGAGCCTGTGGTCAGGATGGCATCAGTCCTCATTATAGGCCCCCTGCCTTGCAGCCTGTGACATGGGAGCTGGGGTGGCCTGGACCCACCTGGGCTCAGTGGCAATAGCATGACCAGAGTCGAGGCCAAGGAAGAGGAAGGGAGAGAGCCCCAGAATCAAAAAGCCTGGGCCCCAGTCCTGGCTCAGTGCCTTTGCACGCTGTGTGACCTTGGTCCGGGCACCTGCCCTCTCTGAGCCTCCATTTGCTCATCTGCAAAAAGGGAGCGATGGTCAGAGGAGATGTTTGCGAGTGTCAGGGAGGCCCCTGGTCCAAGGTAACTGTTCAGTGACCTTGGTCTGCTACCCCCTAGTCTCTGAAGCCCCTCCAAACCTCCAGGCCACACAACAGCAGAGAACCAGCCCTGAGCTGGACAGATTCCAGCTCCCCCTGCTCAAGAGGCCCCAGGACCAGCCCCCCATTCCAACCCTCACACCTACCAGCAGGATGTCGGCAATCAATGCCCAGTTACAGGACAGAAGCAGCTCCCCAAAGGCCAGGAACACCTGTGGGCAAAGGGTGGCCTGAGTGAGGCTCCCCAGACCTCAGTCATTGACCCCTCCCCACCTTGTCTCTTCCCACTCATGGAGAGGGAGACTGAGGCTGCGCAGAGGAAGGCACCATCAAGACTTATTGGGGTGAGCGAGGTCTGGAACTGTTTTTCCAGTTCTGGTAGCTTTGATGGGGAGTAGACATTCCCATCTGGGCAGGCTGGCAGCCACGACCCAGAGCAGAGAACAGCATTCTCCCTGATGGACGGCCCCCAGGGCACAGACCTTGAGGTCATCTGTGGGGCCCCAGGAGGCCCCAGGCCACTTTGAAAAGGTGGGGAAACAGACTCTGAGAGGAGAAAGGCCAAGGGATTGCTCAGGGCTTTCTCTCCCTCCTCTGTGTTCCCCTAAGGCCTGCATACACTGATAAGGTGCCTACTGTGTGCCCCTCACCTGCCCAGCCCAAGCACCCCAGCAACAGCCCCTCCCGGGCCATCCCCTTCCCAGACCCCCAGAGCGGCGTGGGGAGGAGAGCAAGGCCAAGACAGTGAAAACGCACCCGGGGCAGGGCTTGTCTGAGGTCACTAACTGGCCTGGGGCAAAGCCAGCCTGGCATACGAGGCTGCCGGCCCCTGTCCAGCACCCACCCCATGCCCTGGGCACTGTGGAGCTGCTGTCACCTTGTGTGCCCAGACCCTGCCCTGCCCCGATGTCTGCAGCGACTGGAGGCAACCATGGGCCTGTCTCTCCCAGCTCCCTGAACCCCCCACCTCGTGTCAAAGGATCAGGACAATCCTCACTCTAGAAGAGTTTAATGAAGCAGCAAGGAGAAAAAAAGTCTCATTGCTAAGAGCTTATTGCTGGAGTGGAATTAGTCATTCCTGGAGTCACGGGGCTGTGCCCGGGGCAGCCCAGGCTCTGGCTCCCAAAGGCCACGAGCACCCGGGAGAGAGGAACCAGAGGACCACTGCTTGCACACCTACTACACTCCAGGCACGTCCACTCGTCACCCGTCTAACCTCTCAGCCACCTCACAGGTCAGAGAGCATTACATCCATTCACAGACGAGGAGACTCAGGCCCAAGGTCACACATCAGACTTTTGGCGAGCCCCTCCCTGCTGCAGCCGGCCCTGGGCAAGGAGAGGAGCAGGAGGCTGTCGGGAGGGTACCTCAGCAGCCACAGTGCCAGGCGAGGCTGGCACGAGGGCAGTCAGAGGAAAGCCCAGGACGGGGAGGGCCTCCAGGTGGAGGAGGCACTGAGCAGAGCCCTGAAGGATGGGCAGGATCAGGATGGGCCAAGAAGGGCCCCAAAGCCACGCCAGGCAGAGAACCCACTGAGCAGAGACAAGAAGGCTGGAGTGCACCCACCATGCTGGGCGGGGCTGCGCAGAGAGGGCAGGATGGACCAAGAGGAGCTGTGTGTGCCCTCAGTCTCAGCAGCCCAACTGGGGAACCCTTGAGGGCAGGGCGGGTCTCCCTCTGGGCATGGAGCATGGGGCTGGCACCCACAGGGGTGGGAATCAGGAAGTCACTGGCAGGCAGGTCTTGGGCGGGGCCCACGCAGGCCGCACACCCACATTCCAGCTTGACAGCGTCTGCCAACCCGTCTCCTGGGGCCACAGGAAACCCCAGGCCTCTCACACCCACTCTCCCCTGGGACTCCTGCCTCCACCTGGATGGCCAGGCCACTCCCCTCACACCTGCCCCTTCCCCGAACAGTAGGGCACCAGCCCCTCGGAGCTATGCACCCCGCTGGTGCCACAGCCTCCCATTTTGTCTCTCCCCTGCGCCCCACACCCACAGGACATGCTGAAATACACCTTTTCCTTCCTCCAGCTGGAGCGGGGTGGATCTCAACCCCAAAATAGAGCCGATCAGAGGCAGGCCGCAGCCACAATGGGGCCTTTCAGGCTGAAGGAGCCGCCCGCAGATGCCAGGTTTCCTCAGACACACCTGGAAACCCGGCCCTGTGCCACCAAATCCCGTCTCCACACTGCGGCTTTGAGGGGCTTTGAGGAGCGAAGGGCCTCGGTGGGGAGAGGGCACCTCCTGATGCCGTAATTACAGAGTCTCCTGAGGCGGCTGCCGGGGCTCAGGGAGGGGCTCCCCAACAACGGGGTGTGACTCCTGGGGTGGAAGGGGCCCCTGCCCCGCCCTGCCACGCTGGGCGACCCTGGGGCGGTCACCACCCTCTGGGCCTTGGTTTCCCCAACCGTACCATGATGGGGCGGCCCAGATGCTCCACCAGGCGCCTCCAGTGCCAACAGCCTGAGCTTCAGAAGCTGGTAACATCCTTGGCACTATTTGTACTCTCCACGGGCTGCATGCAAATTGGGTCTTAGAGTTCAGTGACTTCCATGACCAATGCAGACTTGGGTTCCACAATTAAAAAGTGAAAACAAAAAGGGCCCTGGTGTGAAGTAAAGTCACCGTGAAGGGTTTAGCCAGCCATTCAAAGCTACTCCTACACCAGTGCCTCAGCCCCACAGTCCCAGGCACCTCCCGGACACCCTCTCCTGGAAGGCCACAGGCACCGCTCACTGACCAGGTCCCCAAACCCTCTGGTCACCCTGCGTCACTGTCCTCGCCCAGTGTGGTCGAGGCGGCCAGGACACAGGCCCCAGGCACAGACTGGCTGCCAGCAAGCTGCCAAAGCTGCTTCTCCCCTGTGATGGCCCGTTGTCCCCTGTCACTCAGGCCAGACACAGGGAGGGGGAAGGGGGGCTCCTACATGCCTTGCTTGCCCTCCCACCCCTCCAGTCACAATTCCTGTCCATTCTGCATCCTAAATGTCCCTCAAATCTGCCCCCCTCCTCCCATCCACTGTTGTTGGCCTGGTCCAGGGCTCCCCCGCTCTCTTCCTCACCAGTTTCCCAGGCCCCACAATCCCTCCCGACACCAGCCCCAGAGGGGACTTCCGAAAGGGAAATCTGACTCTGCCCTTGTCCCCTTAGTGCCTGTGCATGCTTCCCTGCACCCTGACTTGGTCCCCCGGGGGGCAGGGCCTGGGAACACTGCCTGGAGCCTGAGAACCGTGGAGCCCCTCAGCCCCTGGTCTTTTCCATTCCAGACTCAAGAGGATTTCCCCCTCGAGCTGGGGCACCGATGATGCATATCCCTGGCCTTAGTCACCCCTGGCCAGAGAGGCGTACACACACACATGCTTACACCATGACGCATGTACATACACTCACATACACACGCAACCACACAAGCATGCACAGACACGTGTTTATGCAAGACCTCACACACGTGCACACTCACACACACATCCATGGACACTCACAACCTGGGACACACACACACACACACGAACTCCTACAGCACAAGTACATGCATATGCAGGTAACAGGGAAGACATTCAAAGTATTACAACATGCATGGCAAGAGTACCAACCAAACACACAGTGAGTGTAACACTGGTACAGGTGTGCTGGGGTGAACTTGATGAAAACAGCCTAGCATGCATGTGTGCACGCTTGTGGTCTCATAATAGGGACAGCAAGTT
Source organism: Tapirus indicus (assembly GCA_031878705.1). NCBI lineage: Eukaryota > Metazoa > Chordata > Mammalia > Perissodactyla > Tapiridae > Tapirus > Tapirus indicus. Next base: position 13,515,358 of record CM062932.1, read on the forward strand.
GTGCACACACAATCACATGTGCACACACATGTATACATGTACACATACTCATGCCTTCACACTCATGCACGCACATGCACACAGACATGCACACACTCACGCACACCTGTCCTCATGTACGCCTGCATGCACAGGTAGACATGGGCCGGGAGCAGGAGGGAAGATGGAGCACCGGCCCCAGAGAGGGCTCAGCCCTTGTGGGATGGAGGAGGCAGTGTCTTCACCTCGGTCCATCTCAGTCTTCCAAGTGGCCAGCAACTGATCTCTGAACTGCAAAGAATGGGTCCTCAGCCCCGCCAGGAACGGAGAAGTCAAACATCCCCTGTGGGCTACTGGAGACGAGGGCAGAGCTAGGACCCAGTCCTCCCCTTTCACGGATCAGCTCCTCGCCCAGTGTGGCTGAGCCAGTCGGGACACAGGCCCCAGGCACAGACTGGCCGCCAGCAAGCTGCCATGCTGGCTGGCACACTTTGCCCCTGGGCCTGCCAGCCTATAATTGCAGGGCCTGGCTTCAGGGCATAAGGGCACCGCCCGGTTCCTGAAGGCCGACAGCAGCCCCACAGCCTGGTAGGTGGGCAGGTGGGGAGTGAGGCAGGGAGAAAGCAGAGCGCTGGTGTCCCCCTGGAGAATTCAGCTGTGACTGTGGGCTCTTGTGGGCTCTGCTGCCCATCCAAGAAGAGACACCTGCTAGATCCTGGCAGGGAAGGGGGCCTCAGAGGAAGGGCGGGTGGGCCTCTCTCAGCCCCTCTGAGGCAGTCCCTGGCAAGGCTGGTTACTCCAGGCCAAGATACAAAAGAAAAAGGACTTATCCAAGAAGCTCCCCAAGGGCCAAGTCTGGGAGGTGGTATGAGAGCCCCCGGAGCTGGGGTGCCTGCACAGCCCACCTCTCTCGGCCACCCCACAGGCCAGAGAGCAGATCCCACAGCCATCGCCAGAATCTTTAGCTGACCCTGACTGCAGCTATGGTGAACACACATCCTGGCTGATCCCCACCAACCACCTCACAAGGCTGCCCTGTGGGCACCAGGCTGGGCAGATCCTGGGCCTCCTTCCCCAGTCCTTGCTCAGGAGTCTTCAAGGCTGAGAAGGGCGGCATCCCCTCCCGGATGTAAAGGCCTCCATGACAGCCAAGCTGGCTCTGCTCTGTATGCGGGTGGCCCCATCTCTTCTTGGGTGAGTAGGGAACCCAGAGTTATGATCTGGTTTGGTCTGGAAAGAGCCTTAAAGATGATCTGGGTCAATTCCTGTGTAAGGATGGAGGACTGAAATTGTATCACAGGCTTCCCTTCCCCCCAAAAGTAAAAAGTAGTAAGTCAGAAAAACTTATTTTTCACCAAAGAAAAGAATGAAACCTAATGAGATAAGCATTAAATATTGGCAGCCAAGGGAAAAAACAGACGATCTGGAGTAGAGAGTATAGCCCTTCTTGGATCCCTCTCCTCAGAGCTATTCTCCAAAATCCCCATATCTGGAGGGAAATAAACAGAGTGGGGTCCTTTGTTCCCACTCTTCACTGAGAACCAGAGAGAAAGCCTGCAAGGGAGAGATGGGTAAAAGTGGAGAAAATGAACAATGATCCAGTTCCTGACTCCACTCAAGGGCTGAGTACAATCCCCATCCCAGAAGGGACATACACCCAGTAATTAAGTAGAATGAACCCTGTGATGGAGCATTTACCTAAATCCTAGAAGAGAGAGCAGAGCCCAGGTGTGAGAACAAAGACTCCTCACGGCCTGGCCTGAGCCCCGCAATTCCCTCGGACGACAGAAAACCTAATGCTCGACTCTCCAACTGCAGCCTCTTTGGAGAAGAGAACGGTCACAGGGAAGGCTGGATGAGAGTCAAGAACAAAGAGTCACCCACACTGGATCAAAGCCAGTTCAGTATCTGGGCAGAGCTGCCCACGCCCAGGTTAGGGGAAAGCATTCAGCACGTGAACTACGCAAACACACAGAAAGAGGGAAAGAGAGAAGTGGGGGGGGGGGGGTGGGAGGAAAGAAGGGAGGGAGAGAGAGACAGAGAGAAAGGGGGTAAAGGAAGAAGAGAGAACAGGAGAAAGGAAGAAAAAAGAACCCAACCTAGAAGACAGATGATAGGAGAAGGAGCAGAAAGAAATTCCTTATAATTGCTTCAAACTATATTGAATATTAATTCAATCAAGAAAGAGCTCAGGGCCAGTGCAGTGGCATAGCAGTTAAGTTGGCACATTCCGCTTCAGTGGCCCAGGGTTCATGGGTTTGGATCCTGGGCGCAGACCTACTCACCACTCATCAAGCCATGCTGAGGGGGCGTCCCACATAGAAGGGCTACAACTCTACAACTGTGATACACGACTATGTACTGGGGCTTTGGGGAGAAAAAAGAAAAAGAGGAAGATTGGCAACAGATGTTAGTGCAGGGCCAATCTTCCTCAAAAAAAAAAAGAACAAAATACTTAGGAATAAACTATGTAAAGGAGTGTAAGACTTGCATGCTTGAAACAAACATTGTTCAATGAAATTAAAGAAATCTAAATAAATGGAAAGACAACCTGTGATAATGGATCAGAGAAAAAACTGAAAAAAAAAAGAAAGAGCACAAAGATGAAATGAACACCCAATAGGATGAGATACAAAGGGATATCACAGACCTAAGAAAATAAATGAGGCAGGGGGGGCCAAAACAACAAAAAATATTGTTATAGAACTAATAAATTAAAAACAGCAAGAAACAGAATAGGTATCAATGAAAGGAGAATTACTGATATAGAGAAAAGGGTTGATATAGTCTCACTGACTGATGATTTTTTAAAAGACAAAGAGAAGAAAGCATCCAGAGAGAAGTAAACGACATGGAAGACAGATTAAAATGACCAGGGCTGGGACTAGGGTGCAGGGACTTCTGTGATTCGGGTAAACAGACTGTGACTTCTTTCTACTACCTTCTCAGCCTGCATGCTTTGATGAAGCAAGCTGCCATATGAAAGAAGCCAACACAGCAAGGAGGAACTGAGAGCAGACTCCAGCCAACAGCCAGCAAGGAGCTGAGGCCCACGATCCAGCAATTCCCAAGAATCTGAATGCTGCCAACAACCACTGAGTGAGCTTGGAAGCACATCCCTTCCCAGCTGAGCCTTCAGATGAGACCACAGACCTTTGGCCAATGCCTTGATTACAGCCTGTGAGAGACCACAAAACAGAGGACCCAGCAAAGCTATGGCTGCATTCCTGACCTACAGACACTGTAGATAATAAATGTGTGTTGTCTTAAACTGTTAAGTTTTGGGGTGATTTGTTACAAAGCAAGAGATAACTAATACATTAGTTAAGCTATTGAATTTCAAGAATAAATAATAAAATCTTTGGGTATCCAGATGGAAAAAGTGAATCAATGTCAAGGAGTTTTACAAACCAGGCTCACTTTATTCTCCATAGCAACATCTGACACCAAAAGACAATGGTGCAAATGTTTGCAAAGTAATGAGAAAAGAAAATCTGAGGGGCCGCCCGGTGGCACAGCGGTTTAGTCCGCGCTTGGCAGCCTGGCGTTCGCAGGTTCGGATCCCGGGCACCTGCCAACGCACTGCTTGTCAGCCATGCCGTGGCGGTGTCCCATATAAAGTAGAGGAAGATGGGCACAGATGTTAGCCCAAGGCCAGTCACCCCCAGCAAAAAGAGGAGGATTAGCAACAGATGTTAGCCCAGGGCTGGTCTTCCTCACAAAAAAAAAAAAGAAAAAAAAGAAAATCTGAGCTAAGAATATTACACCCAGTTAGATGTTGCTAAAGTAAAGGGTCAAAGAGGAGAAGATAATCTCAAACAGGAAAGAGCCGAAGGAATACAATCTTTCTAGCCTTTTTTTTGTGGGGCGGGGGGGGATGAATAAAAATTACTTAACTACAAAATCTACCCACTTAGGAGCTGAAGGAGAATAAAGAACTCGGAAATGGAGAATCTATGTGAACAGACTGATAATGAGCATTGCATCTATTTTAATCTGGGACTACCGTCGAACAACTATGAGGATTATGCTTAGAGAGCAGACTGTGAGTGTTATAAATCTAGAAAAAGTAAAAATAATAATATAACTAACAAAAATCAGGAAGTTGGGGGACAAGAAGAGGCGAGAGATGAGAAGGCTCGTGCTCTCTTTCACAGTCAGAATTCATCAATTAGTCCAAAGTTTTAAAATTAATTTGAAGTTAAACAATTCCTTTGATTTCACTTCAGTTTCTTCAGGTAAATTCATATAAATTAATTAAACATATTTTATTATTCCATTTATACGAAATGTCCAGAATAGGCAAATCTATAAAGACAGAAAGTAGATGAGCAGTTGCCTAGGGCTTGGGGAAGGGCAGGTTGGGGGGAAATGGGGAATGGCTGATAATAGATATGACATTTCTCTCTGGGGTGGTGACAATGTTCTAGAATTGATGTGGTGATGATTGCACAACTCTGTGAACATACTAAAAATCACTGAATTCTACACTTGAAATGAGTGAACTATATGGTATGTTAATTACATCTCAATAAATCTGTTTTTAAAATTACACTATCATATGACCCCAGGTTAAAAAAGTATTTCTAAAAACATAAATGGGGCCAGCGGCATGCTCTGCTTTGGCGGCCCAAGGTTTGTGGGTTCGGATCCCGGGCACAGATGTACACACCACTCATCAAGCCATGCTGTGGCGGCGTCCCACATATAAAGTAGAGGAAGATTGGCACAGATTTTAGCTCAGGGCCAATCTTCCTCATGAAAAAAAAACCCCATAAATCTGTGTTTATGTACAGAGAGACACGTATAGAGTGACCATCACCTAATTAAATAACAAAAGTGGAAGCAAATAGGCCAAGATATTGAGTAGTTAATCTGTGGGATGGACATATGAATAATCGTTATTTTCTTTGTGTTTTTCTGCTTGTGCTTTTGTTTTTTAAGTTTCCCTCAAATACAAATATAAAGGTCATTTGATACAGGGGGGTGGATTGAATTGTTGGTCCCAACTCTTGACTTCCCTGTGGCAGAATGATGCATCCGTCTCCATGACAGGTGGAGGCCCCAGAGCCAAATCCTTGGTCCTCTTCTTTTCTCTTTCCTCTCCATGCTCCTCCCTTGTGGTCTCATTCAGTCTCATGGCTTTAAATAACAGGCCTAGACCTTTCTCCTGAACTGCAGACTCACATATATCCAACTGCCTCTTAACACCTCCAGTTGAAGTTCCTAAGAGCATCTCCAATTTAGCATGTCTAAAATTGAATTCCTAATCCCACTCCCTCCAAAAACAAAACCCTGCTCCTCCCTCAATCTTCCATCTCTGTAAATGGCAACTCCTTGCTTCCCATCGTTCAGGCCAAAAACTCTAGAGTCACCCTCGACTCCTCCCTTTCTTCCACACTCCACACCCAACCCGTCAGGAAATCCTGTTGATTCTATTTCCAAAATATACCCAGAATCTGACCACTTCTCTACACTTCCTACCCTGGTCCAAGCCACAGCCATTGCTTGCCTGTATTATTGGAAAACCTCCCAATCAGTTTCCCTCTTTCTGTCTTTGTCCTTTTCCATGCTATTATCAACACAGTAGCCAGAGAGGCCCTGTTAAACCACATGATAGATATAAAATGGCCCCCAATTAATCATGCTTCCTGGTATTCACACCCCTGTAGAGTCCTTTCCCATAACCCGGGCTGGCCTCACACCTTGCTTTGACCAATAAAAACAAGGCAGAAGAGATACTGTGCGGTTCCTGGCCCAGGCCTTAAGAGACTTTGCAGCTTCCACTTCTGCTTCCTTGGAATGCTGCCCTGAGACTGCCATATAAAACTGATTTAGCCTGGTGGATGATGAGAGGCCACCTGGAGGAGAACCGAGGAGCCCGAGTCAACAGCCAGACATGAGTGAGGCCAGCTTGGACATTCTAGTCCAGCCAATCTTCCAGGTGAAGGCAGCCACATGAGGGAGCACAGATGAAACCAGCAGAGAAACCATCCAGCCAACCCACAGAATCATAAGAAATAATAAATCATTGTTGTTTTAAGCTACTAAGTTCTGGGACAATTTGTTACACAGCAATAGTTAACTATACAAACCATAAGTCAGATCATTTCACTTCTATACTAGAAATCCTCTAATGTTTCCTATTTTACTTAAATTTGAAGCCAAAGTCATTGTATGTACAGGGCCCTACACAGTCTGCACCCCCACTGCCACCTCCTCTGACCTCATCTCCTCTGCTCCCTCCCGGCTCGCCCCACTCCAACCACGTTTCCTCAAACCCACCAGACATGCTTCCCCCCTCAGGGCCTTTGCACTTGCTGTTTCCTCTGCATGGAGGGCTCTTCCCTGCTCCCCACTCATATTTGCATGGCTCCTTCCCTCACTTGCCACGGAAGTGTCATCATCTCAGTGAGGCCTCCCTTACCACCTTGCACTGCCCCTGTCTCTCCTCTTGTCCCCTTTCCCTGCTCTGTTGTTCTCTACAGAACTCATCCCCATCTAACATACCGTTTATTTTATTACATATATATTTTTGCCTGTTTTGTTCAATGCTGTATCCCCAGAACCTGGAACAGTGCCTGGCACACAGGAAACATCTGATAAGCAAGTGAACATTTCTGCTCTTCCTGCCTCCCAGCCACCTCCCTGTGGCCTTGCCTCTGCTCTTTGAGCTCCCTCAGTCCATGAGGCCCAGCAGGGGTTCGAGTGTGAAGGCTCAACCCCAGGTGTCTCACCCGTGAGACTGGAAGAGCAGAACGGAACAAGAGACCCCTGGAGGTGCCACACTTGTGGGGCCTTCACAGTCGCATGCCCAGACACTCCTCCCTGCAATGTCAGATGCCAACAGGACCCAGAGCACGGTGGAGGAGGAGCCCCTGGAGCACTACAGCAGATCGTATTTTCCCACAACGGCCACTGCAGTATTTCCACATGCTCTTTCAGGTCACTGTTAGTCCCCACTAAAAGACTGAATCCACTTTCTCTCCCTCAAAGCTGAGCAAGAATTTGTGGCTCAAGCTAGGAATAGAATGCAGTGAAAGTGATGCCATGCACCTTTCAAGGGTAGGTCATAAAAGGCAACACGGCTTCACCTGGCTTGCTCTCCCAGGGCTAGTCCTCGGAACCCGGCCACCATGTTGTGAGGAAGCCCAGCCACATGGAGCGGCCACGGGCAGGTGTTCTAGTCAGTAGCTTCAGCTAAGGTCTCAGCAAAGAGCCAGCCAACCATCAGACAGCCCCCAGCCTTTGACGACCCAGCCCCCACATCCCGCCTAGTTAACCCCAAGCGGAAAAGAGATTTCCTTGCACCCAACCTTGACCGAACTGCAAATTCATGAGCAAAATAAGTGTTTTAAACCACTGAGGTTCATTACATATCCTTAGTAACAAGAACAAGCACAAAAGTTCATTTAGCTCCTCAAGGAAACCAAGAGGGAAGTACTAGCACTCCCATTTTATAGCTGAGAAAATTGAGGACCCACAAAGTCAAAACCTTGCCCTAGCTCACACAGCTAGTAAGAGAAGAAGCAGGAATGATGTCTAGGTCTTGCAGAAGCCTCAATGCCCATCCCCCCACTCCTGCCCCTCCATCTGGACCACAAAGCCCACCCAAGGGGAGACTGTCAATGTTCAGCCATGTCCTCCAACCAGCCAGCCAGCCAGCGACGGTGGAGCCCCTGCCTTGGGCTGAGTTCCTCCTCTGAGCACAAACCCCTTCTCCTCTGAAGGGCAGCCACTCTGGGAAGAAGGCCAAGGAAGAGGGTGTGAGCCAAGACCTGCTGTGTGTGTCTGGATCCCAATTAACAGCCGAGGAGTCCACTTCCCCTGCCAAGGGGACTGGAAGGAGGGAAGAGGTGGAACACTCCGCACCTGCAGGTGGGCCACAGGGCATGGGCTCCCCCAGGAAGGCCCCAGACCAGACTTTATATGCTCAGGAAACCTCATTGCCATGAAACATCCAGCGCGGCTTGGCCCCTACTTCAGGGAATTTGGAGGCGGGCACACAATGCCACCAAAACTCCCTCCTTTCCACGCAACGCAGCTACAGCCACAAAAGCAGCAGGAGAAAAGCCATACTCAGCTGCAGACACTCAGGTGCACACACATCGCACACAGTCATCTACTTGCCCTGATACACGTGTATGTGCACACTCATGCACAGACATATATACAAAACAGCACACGTAGACACACTCATACACACTGTGCACATATAAAATGAATACACATGTATATGCAATACACAGGCAGCATGACTGTACAGGTGCGCAGAGATGTATACACACAAGAGCACACATACCCACACTCACATTCACAGGCCTGAATCTGTTCACACTCAGATGCGTGCAAACACTAGCACATATGCCCACATTCCCATGGGCCCTTCCCAAGAAGTTGCCCCTGGAGCCTATCAATCTCCCCAGGACTTGCAGAGAACGTGCAGGAAGAACTTTGGTTCCTGGAGTCTGAGACAGTGAAGGGATGAATGGACTGAGGCACGGATGGATAGATGGACGGATGGAAGAGACTCAAGTGAGTCTTCCTATTTTGAAGCTATTTTGAACAGAAATCAATCCCTAAGCCCCCTTTGGATACCCTTTCTGATACTGACCCCCAGAGGTCCCCCAAACCTAATGACAATCCTTCATGGTGGACTGCAGCCAGTTCTACCCACCGAAGTTTTAGGGGTGATGTCATGTCCATGGACTCTGGACTCCTCTATCCAACTCTCTGCTAACACCTCCACTTGGATGTTGACCTCCCACCACAAATTCAGAATGTACAAAACCAAGCTGTCGATCTTCCCCAAAAAACCCGCAGATCCTGCCCACTTTCCTATCTCAGGTAATGGCCTCTCCCTCCTTCCAGCTGTGCAGGCCAATACCCTAGAACTCACCTTTGACTCTTCTTTCTCTCACACGCCACACTGAATCCATCAGGAAATTGTGATAGCTCTACCTTCAAAACATACCTGTAATCCAACCACTTCTCACCACCTCCACTGCTGCCACTCTCGGCCAAACCCCATCACCCCCACCTGGGTTATGGCAGTAGTCTAACTCTTCTCTCTGCTTCTGCCCTTGCCTCCCCCAAGTCTATTCTCAACTAAGAAGCCAAAGTGACTCTATTAAACATAAGCCAATAACAGAAAAACAATAGAGAAAATCAATAAAACCAAAGTTGGCAGCAAAATTGACAAACCTTTAGTTAAAGTGACCAAGAAAAAAGGAAAGAAGACTCAAATTACTAAAATCAAGAATGAAAAAGGGGACATTACTACCAACTTTACAGAAATTAAAAGGATTATAAGGGAATACTAGGAACAATTGTATGCCAACAAATTAAATAACAGGTGAAATGTACAAATTCCTAGAAAGTTGCAAACTACTGAAACTGACTTAAAAAGAAATAAAAGTCTTAATTAACCTATAACAAATAAATATTGAGTCAGTAATCAAAAAAACTTCCCACAAACAAAAGCCCAGAACCAGATGGCTTCACTGGTGAATTCTACCAAACGTCTGAAGATGAGTGAACACAAATCTCACACAAACTCCTCCAAAAAATAGAAGAGGAAGAAATACTTGTCAACTCATTCAATGAGGCCATGACTGATGCCAAAACCAGACAAAGACATCACAATATTCCTTATGAATATAGATGCAAAACTCGTCAACAAAATACTAGCGAGCTGAATTCAGCAACACCTAAAAATGATTACACACCACGACCAAGAGAGGACTGATCCCAGGAATGCAAGGTTGGTTAAACACACAAATATCAGTCAATGTAATACACCATATTAATAAAATAAAAGACGTCCATATGATCATCTCAATAGATGCAGAAAACATAAGCCAGATCCTCCGCTTCTCAGCACAAAACCCCGTCTCACTCTCAGTTCCACCCGAGGCCCACAAGGCCCACATGATCTGGTCCCCATCATCTCTCTGTCCTCATCTCTCTCGCGCTTCACTTCACACTAACCACAGCGTCCTTCTTGCTGTTTGTGAAACCCACCAGGTACGCTCCTGCCTCAGGGCCTTTACGGTTGCTGTTCCCGCTGCCTGGAACTCTCTTCCCCTAAATATCCACATAATTCACTCCTTCACCTCCTTTTGGTCTTTACTCAACAACCACCTTCTCCATGAGGCCTCTCTGGTCACACTACACAAAATTGAAGCCCTCTCCCCTCAACACCCACACACTCCCCATCGCCCTTCTTCACTCTATTTACCCTAAGTTTTTATTATCTGAAATATTGTGAATTTTACTTATACATCTTGCCTGTTGTCTATCTCCCCAACTAGAATGTGAGCTCTAAGGACAGAGATATTTCACTCTATTTTATCCACTGCTATATCTGCGGCACTTGAACGAGCGTGCCACTTTACAGGCACTCAAACAAATACTTGTTGAAGAAACAAATGACTACAAATACCTGATCACTCAACCATTCACTCAGCAAGCAGTGATCACCCCCACCCCACCCCAATGGTCTGACACCGTGCTTTGGACTGAGAAAGATCGGAACCAACCCGGCCCAGCTAGGAGAGGGGTCAGAGCATAAGTGACCACAACCCAAGGAAGACAGTACTGAGGAGAACGGAGGATGGAGAGAGAGGGTCGGGCCTAGCAATCAGAGAAGGCTCCACCGAGAGATGTGCTCCAGCTGGCGCTTGAAGACCCAGAATGATTTGGGCATATGGACAAGGGGTGGGGAGAGAGGGAACAGAGGGTGGCCCGGACGTGGGAAGCATGGGGCATGTCCTGGGAATCAGGAGGGACTCTACATGGAGGACTACATGCGGGATAAGGCTACTAAGGTTTCAGGGCAGTTCATGAGGAGCTTTGAATACCAGGATGAGGAGCTGGACTTAGTTCCAGAGGCACCACGGAGCCATGGAAGGCTTTTGAGCAGGGAAGGTCTGCGGTGTCACTCTGGCAGTGTGGGAAGAAAACACTGTGGTGGGTGAGCAGGAAGGCAAGGAGACCAGGGAGGTGGCTCCCAGAACAGTCCTGGAGAAAGATGGCGAAGCATGAGCCAGGACAGGACAGACAGTTTTATGATTGGTGTTGGTGTGGGTGGGGGAGGATCCGGAACCCGAATCTCAAGTCAGAACATCCAGGTGGACCTTAGAGGCACAGACAGAGCCATGGAGGCCTAGATCAGTTTAGGAGGTCTGGAAGGAACCGCACCACTTCTGGAAGGCTGGAATTCTGGCCGCCAGGGCTCAGCGCCGCTGGGCTTCATGGAAGGGCCAAACACGAGCCACAGGGAGGAGCGGCTTCCCGGCACTGGAGGATGGACGCATCCCAGGCCTGCCCGCCTTCCTGCCCCTCAGGCCCCCACCCCGGGGCATCCTAGAGACGACTTTCTCAGCTGGCTTTGTCAGCCAATGCGCAATGTCATTTCTAGATGAGCATCCAGCTCTGGAGATGCGCCAGGCTGCAGGGGGGGGACAGCTGTTTCCCCAAAACACAGCCAAAGAGCCGCCTCCCAGAGCCAACCGAGACAGTGGCAGAAGCAGAGCTGGCAGGGGGTCCGCAGGCCCAGCCAATGCGGGGACAGCCTTTGATGGAGCCTCCATCTGCCCGGCCTCATCCTGCCCACAGGGTCAGGCTCACTCAGCCCCCACCAGCTGGAGATGACGGTCCCAGTCACTCTTCTGCTCTCTCAGCCAATAAGCATTAAGGCACTTATTAGCGCCTAGTGTATGCCCGACTCTGTTTCTCTCCTGTAAGAGTGACAAGGCTCACTGAGGCATGAAGGACGCAGACCTTGGAGTCTGCAGAGCTGAGTCTGAGTTTTGTCTGTTGCTGTCTCTGGGCCTCAGTTTTCCAATCTGTCAAGGGGGGTGCGAAAAACCTTTCCCCACAAGGGAAGTCGTAAGAACTAAATAAGAGCAGGAGCAGAAGGGAATGCTAACAGGACTTCATTCTCCAGGAATTTCAGCTGAAGCCCAACCAAGGCTGAGAACTCAGGTGAGAGGCACCCACACCTAAAGAGAGGTGCCAAACACACCCTCGGGGCTTGGAGAGAGAAACAGAACTGTCCTGTGCGGCCCCCCAGCTTGTAGAGAAGAAGGCTGGAGGCTCAGGCTGGGAGGATTGATTTGAAGAGTGAGAGCTGAGTGAGGGGCTTCGGGCAGCCCACCCACAGAGAGGGCTGTGCCTGAGGAAGGAGACTGGCCTTTCTCCCTGGCTGGATGCTGGCAAAATGCTGACCCCCCTGCACCAGGGCCACCTGAGGGGCGTTCACAAAGGGTGTCCTCATGGCATCTGGAAGTGTGTCACCTGGGAGCATGCAGATGCACAAGGGCAGCAGTGTCAGTGTTTGCACCAGGGGCTCATCCAGGGGTCAAACAGACACCAAGGAGAGACAGGCTTGAGGGTCACTAGCGGGAGCCCCACAGGTGTCTGCCCCGGGCGACAGGGTCCAGCAGGAGGGGGCTGGAAGGGCGACACCTGAAGAGGAGCGAAGGGGAGCCGTGAAAGGATGGAAGTGACGATGTCACCTGCCTCAGGGAATTGGACAATGCAAAAGCCAGGGGCAGAGGCCCAAGAAAACCCACAAAAGTGCCCCCAAGAGAGCAGTCAGTTAGCACGTGGCCATCTGCCAAATGGAGGACACAGACACCCAGACACGAGTGATGCTTACCCACTTCCGATCATCCTTCCTCACCTGCCCAACCCTGGAGGGGTCAGGAACTCCAGGGAGGGGGTGTCGGGATGAAGGATGGAGCTGGAACAAAGAGAACCGAACCAACTAGAACTCCCCTCTTCTGATGCAATTTTCTGGGCCTGGGTAGAAGCTTCATTTGGAAGTAGAACCAAAGCTTTGATTGAAATGGGACTGGGCTTTTTAGTTCATGAGTGTGACTGGAAAGCTATGGGATCTGGTCGTGGGTGGGAGACCCACCCAAGCTAGTAGGAGAACAGTAAAGCTGTTATTGGTTTGCTTTCCAAGTCCAGCCTGCTCAGTGAACCCCGCACACACACGCAAGGGCATCCGTGTCCACACTGATGGGTCCCCAGAGCCTTGGGATGAGGGAGGGGGTGGTGAGGGCACTGGAGCCCATCTAGCTGGAGCTGGGCTGGCACTATCTTCCCAGGATCAGTGGTGCCTTCCCATTCAGGGGGTCAGGCAGAGCTGCGGCTTTGGGGAGCCAGGGACACTGCTGCACACAGGGATTCACGGGGTCTGGTCCTTGCCCTTCGGGTCCCCGTCTATGGACACAGCCCCACCCATACACCATGGTGCCCATGGGGACCCAAACAGGGGCTGAGTTCAAGCGGAAATGGTGAATTCTGACATGAAGATGGAGTAATCTGGAAATGCTTTTGGAGGAGGTGGCCTTTGAGTTGGGTCTTGCAGAAGGAGAAGGATTTCAGGATGCACAGAAGAGGAAAATGGTGGCCCTGGTGGAGGGAATGGGCACAAGCAAAGGCTGGGAGGTGTGAGCACCTGTCGCTGGTACAGTCAGAGTGTGAGGCGCATGAAAGGATGTGACGGGATACGGATCTGGAAGACGTGATGTTGTCATGATTGTCACCTTTAAAGCAGTGTCCGCACCAACTGCGGCCCACCTGGGCCTCACTTTCCCCATCTGTAACCTGAGGAGAGTTACCCTATTTCGTCTCGGGCTCACAATATGTCCTCGGAATAAATGAGTCCTAGCATCTGCAATCAAAGCATTAACCAGGAGCTCAGAGGGCACGCTTTAGAGTCAGACAGGCTTACGCTCACCCTGGTTCTGCCCCTTCCTAGCTGTGTAACTCTTGGTAAGCCTCCATTTACTTATCTGTACAATGGGGAGAATAAGCTGCACCTAGAAGGATGACACACACTGTGTACACAAGGGCCGGGCACAGCCTGAGGCTGGATGAACAGGAGCGCCCCGCCCCGCCCCGCCCACCTCCACAGGGCCCTCACTTACATAGGAGACCGGGAAGGTGACTGGGGCCAGCACCAGAGCCAGGTAGAGGCAGGGGACTGCGGCCAGCAGGCTGGAGGCACAGATGAGGGGCTCAGCCCGCGGGTTGACTCTCTTGTACCTCCTCGAAACCTCTGCTCCCAGGATGACCCCAATGATGCCCGTCACGACGGTCAGTGCCCCAAAAATCAGGCTGATGGGAAAAAACAGAGAGGGGTTGGTCAGCCAGCTGGGGTCAGGATGGGGGTCCAGCCACCTGCCCTGGTGCATGATCTGGTACCTACAGGGGATGAGGCTGTGGGCCCCTTCCCCTCCCTCCTAACCAATGCTCCTGGGTCCTCGGGACTCTGATCCAGGACCACATCCTCCTGCCCTCCCCCATCCCTTTTCCCATCTCATCCTCGGGAGGCCACTGGCCATGTGGATGATCTGCCCAGTACCCCAGCACCCCAGTTCCCTGCCTGCCTCATCTCCAGCAACCTTCTCCAACCTCTCACCACCCCAAACTGTCCCACTCAGAAATCTTAACTCTACAGTCCCGCTCTGGCTCCAAGCTCCTCGCCTTGTAGCCACCAATACTAACGGGAATGGAGGCAAGTGACCATTCACTTATTGAGCTCCTATGACACCCCCAGCCTTTATCTGGCATTATGCACTCCCTCCCTCCTTGAATCCCATCCTTCCACTCTCCGTCTTTGAACTCCTCTCAAGCAGCCAACTTCACTACCTCTCCCACCTACTCCCAGACCCACGTCAACTCCACTTGGCCCCTCTTGCACCTCCTGCCTACGGAAACCTGTCTCTCCAGGACAACCTCCATATAGGTCCCCAGAGTGTACTTTCTAAAATACAGATTTGACCACACTCCTGCCCACCCCCTGTCTAAAACTCTCCACCAGCTTTCAACCGCCCACCAGATTTGGTGCCAACTCATTGTGGCGTACATGGCCCCTGGCTGACCTCAACCTCAACCCCCAGCTCCATCCTCCTCTGACTAGTTGTTGTCCCCACTTCATAATTTTATTCCTCTATCTGAACACCCTTCACTAGTTTTTCCACCTACTGAACGCCTACTCATCCTTCAAGACCCATCACAAACATCCCCTCCTTGGAGATGCCTTCCCCTGTCCGTTCGCCGATTCCTCCTCTCCCTTCAGTTCCTATAGCACCTTCTGTGTCTCCATCATCAAGCTCAATCACGAGGCTGTGAATTCCTGGAGGACAGAGACCAGGTTTTGTTTACTTTCTCGACTCTATGCTAGGAGTGTAGAGCCTGGAATACAAGAGATTTATGTTGAGCAAATGAGCTCATTGGTCCATCCCTGAATTCCCAGGGAGGCAGAGGAAGAAGGCAAGGCCGAGAAAGGTTAAGGCTGAGATTACCCCACTGGTAAGTGACAGAGCCAGGAGGTGAATAGACGTCTTTGCCTTCCTGGTCCAGCCTGCTCTCCCAGGCCTCCTTTTACAGGAGCTCAAAGGGATGCTGACACTGATCAACGGGAACTCTTGAAGACACAGATGTAACCGGGACCTTTCCAGCCCCTCAGTGGCTCCCTGTCATCTACAGGGCAAGCTCTTGGCCAGGACTGGGGGACTGCCCCTGATGACCTGTGTAACCTCCTCTCTCTTCTCCCTCCCTCACTCTGCACAAATAATGGGAGTTCTCTAGCCTCACCCTTTGCTTTCTGGCTTCCTCACCTTGGCCCACACTGTTCCCTTGGCCTGCAGCACTGTTGCCTCCATCCACCCTTCTCCACCTGGCCAGCATCCCCTCCCAAACCCAAACATTTCTAGAAGTGTGGGATGCCAGGTGCCCTGCTATTACCTCCATGGCTCCCACCAAGATGTAAGAACACAACAGATGCAAGACTATGGTTACTGACAAATTGAGTGTCACAAAAACCCACCTTTCCTCTAAATAACTTCTGTGAAATGTCCATCCCACAGGCTGAGGACTAATAAGTTTATTCCCCTCCCCCATCCCCTTGGTTTGTAGGAGAGAGTGTAGAGCCCAGAGAGGGCAGGGACCTGCCTGAGGTCACACAGCCCCTCATTGGCAGACCCAGGGCCTTCTGGTCCTCTGCCCACCAGACGAAGCTTGTGTGTGTCCTTAGGCAGCTTAAAGGTGCCCACTGAACCTTCCCAGCCTCCCAAGCTGTGCAAGACTCCGGCTCAGCCCAGTCAGGTGACCCCAAAACCCGGATGAATGCTATCCGTCTCTGAGTCCTGGTCTGAACCGGCCTTGGCAGGTTTTCGAGACCTGTGTGAGACTTAGGATTGATTATTCAGACAGGCAATGTTGACAGGCCCCCACCAGCTCCTGAGCGGGAGGCGTAGCCAGAAGACACACCTAGCCACCAAGTCCCCCCACCCTGACAAGGCCTGCCCAGAATCGGACTCTCAGAGCCAAGGGAGGCCTTAAAGGCTGCTGGTTCGAACAAGTAGGCAAGACAAAGAAATAAAAGGGACCCAAATTGGAAAGGAAGAAGTAAAAGTGCCACCATTTGCTGGTGACATGATTTTATACATAGAAAACTCTAAAGAATCCACCAAAAAAACCATTAGAAATAATAAATGAATATAGTAAAGTTTCAGGGTACAAAATCAACATAGAAAAAATCAGTTGCGTTTCTATAAGTTAACAACGCACTGGAAGAAGGAGAAATCAAGAATACAATTCCACTCACAATCGCAACAAAAAGAATAAAATACCTAGGAATAAATTTAACCAAGAAGGTGAAAGACCTGAACACTGAAAACTATAAGATATTGTTGAAAGAAATCAAAGACAACATAAAGAAATGGAAAGATATTCAATGCTCACAGATTGGAAGAATTAGCAAAGTTAAAATGTTCATATTACTTAAAGCAATCTATAGGTTCAATGCAATCCCTATCAAAATCCCAATGTTTTTCATGGAAATAGAACAAAGAATCCTAAAATCTATATAGAACAACAGAAGACCCTAAATAGCCAAAGCAATCCTGAAAAAAAAACAAACAAAGCTGGAGGTGTCACACTCCCCGGTTTCACAGTATACTACAAAGCTACAGTAATCAAAACAGCACGGTACTGGCACAAAAACAGACACACAGATCAATGGAACAGAATCAAGAGCCCAGAAATAAACCCACACCTCTATGGACAGCTAATCTTCGACAAAGGAGCCAAGCACACAATGGAGAAAGGAAAGTCTCTTCAATAAATGGTGCTGGGAAAACTGGACAGCCACATGCAAAAGAAGGAAAGTAGACCATTATCTTACACCATACACAAAAATTAACTCAAAATGGATTGAAGACTGGAATGTAAGACCTGAAACCATAAAACTCCTAGAAGAAAACATAGGCAGTACGCTCTTTGAAATGGGTCTTAATTTCTTTCTGGAAATATTTCCTCAGCCAAGGGAAACAAAAGAAAAAATAAACAAATGGGACAACATCAAACTAAAAAGCCTCTGCACAGCAAAGGAAACCATCAACAAAACAAAAAGACAATCTACCAGTTGGCAGAAGATATTTGCAAATCATATATCTGATAAGGTGTTAATACCCAAAATATATAAAGAACTCATACATCTCAACAACAAAAAAACCAAACTACTCAATTAAAAAATGAGAAGAGGATCTGAATAGACATTTTTCCAAAGAAGACATACAGATGGCCAACAGGCACATGAAAAATGCTCAGCATCACCAATTATTAGGAAAATACAAATCAAAACCACAATGACATATCACCTCACACCTGTCAGAATGGCTATTATTAAAAAGACAAGAAATAACAAGTGTTGGAGAGGATGTGGAGAAAAAGGAACCCTCATACGCTGCTGGGGGGAAAGCAAACTGGTGCTGCCACAATGGAAAACAGTATGGAGATTTCTCAAAAAATTAAAAATAGAACTACCATATGATCCAGCTATTCCACTACTGGGTACTTATCCAAAGAACACAAAAACATTAATTCAAAAAGATACTTGCACCCCTGTGTTCATTGCAGCATTGTTCACAACAGCCAAGACTTGCAAGCAACCCAAGTGCCCCTCAACAGATGAATGGATAAAGAAGATGTGGTGCATGTGTATAGCGGCATACTACTCATCCACTAAAAAAAGATGATATCTTGCTATTTGCAACATGGATGGACCCTGGGTATATTATGCTGAGTGAAATAAGTCAGAGAAAGCCAAATACCCCATGATTTCACTCATATGTGGAGATAAACACACAGACAAGGAGAACAGATTAGTGGGTACCAGAGGGGAAGGGGTAGAAGGGCACATTTGTACAATGACAAATGGGAACTAGACTTTCGGTGGTGAGCACAATGTAGCCTATACAGAAGTCGAAATATAATGATGTACACCTGAAATTTATACAATGTTATAAACCAATGTGACCTCAATTTTTTAAAAAAGCCTGCAAGTTCTACACTGATCCTCTGAACAACGGCCCTGGCAAGCAGCTGTCCAACTCCTACTTACATGCCCCCAGGGGTGGGAAGCTCATTACTCTCCCCCGCAGCCCCTTCCATCTGGGCCAGCTCTGAGAGTTGGAAGTTCTCCCTCTGGCAGAGCTGGAAAGCTGTGTCCTGCAGCTTCCTGCCCCGCGCCACCCTCACCTTGGGGCTTATCCTCACCAAGAAGAGCCTATTAATAGCTGAGGTCTCTGCAGAACCCCAACAGCGGGACCTGCTACCCACCCTGGGGTAGGCTAAATAATAGCCCCCAAGATGTCCACGTCCCGATCTCTAGAACCTGTGAATGTTACCCTATATGGTGAAATAGACCCTGTAGACTAAATTAAGGTTCTTGAGACAGGGAGATTACCCTCCGTTATTCTGGTGGGCCCTAAATGCAGTCCTTATGAGTGTGTCTTTATGAGACACACTTGCATGTCATACAAGTGTCCTTGTGAGAGGGAGGCAGAGGGAGTTGAGACAGAAGAGAGAAGGCAGTGTAACCATGGATGTAGAGGTTGCAGTGGTCCAGCCACAAGCCAAGGAACGCCAGCGGCCACCAGACGTTGGAAGACGCTCCCTGGAGCCTCTGGAGGGAGTGTGGCCCTGCTGGGCTTGATTTTGGCCCAGTGAAACCATTCTGGACTTCCGGCCTCCAGAACCACGAGAAAATTAATTTCTGTTATTTTAAGCTACCGGTTTAATAATTTGTTACACAAGTTGAGTTAGAGGAAGAGGCTGAAGCTAAGAGAAGGGGAAGTGACTTGCCCGGGAATACATAGCCACTTAAGGCCTGATGTGGAATTGAGTCCTGTTTTTCCCCCACTTTTTCATGCCGCTATGGGACTTTTAGGACTCGGTCTGTGCCTCCCGGGAGATAAGAATCTAGCTGTAGAGCCAAGACAAACATCACAATCTCATTCGATGCATTCATTCCTGCACTCACTGGATGCTTCCCGTGAGTACCCGCTGCGTGCCAGAAAGCCACTCCCAGCTCCGTGGGGAGATGTTCAAGTCAATTCACAGGCACAGGCAGCCTCCAGAGGCAACAGGACGTGCAGCTCGCCAGCTTTATAATCAGAGGAGTTTGAATCCTAGCTCTGCTATTTGTTAGCTGAGTGACCTTGGACAAGTCACTTAACCTCTCTGGTCTTTCATCTCCTCATTTGTAATACAGGAATAACAGAGTTTGTTATTATAAAACCTCAGAGGGTTTTTCATGTAAAATGCTTAGCACAGGGCCTGACCTAAAGTGAAAGCTTAAGAAGTAACAGTGAGAAATGGGAAGGGAGCTATAGGCAGAGGGCACAGCTTGGGCAAAGGCCCAGACAAGTGAGGGGGCATGGGATATTCTGGAAATTACATGAAGCTCTCTCTGGGCATCAGGGAGCAAGGTGGAGGCAAGAGAGGAGGCTGGGGAGAAGGAGGTAGCCGGGGGGAACTGGTGTCGGGGAGCATGGGGCTCCAGGGAAGAGCACGAGGCCGGAGGAACTCAGGAGCCCAGGCTGCAGGTCAGCGAGGAGGAGGAGACCACAGGGAGGCTGAAAAGCATCAAGCAGAGAGGAGGAAACTAGGATTGAGGGTTTCAAGGCGGAGGAGAAAGCAGGTGAGAGAGGATTGTGATGTGCCCCCTCAGTCAGGTGGTCACTGAGTCCTTGGAGAATGGGGACAAATGTGGTGGGGACAGGAGCACAGCAGGGTGAGCAGGCCTTCCCTGAGGGCCGAGTGACTGCCTTCTGCGTGGCTTTGCTCTCCACCCTTCCCCACCACCCAGCAGCTTTGCCAGGACTCTCCGTGCCTCCAGTGAGGCAGAGAAGAATGAACACAGGCGTGAAACCCCGAGCAGGGAAGTAGTGAGGCATGCCCGGGTCTCAACTTGCCCTCTGTAAAATGGGATGGCCTCACAGAAGACGCTCTGGGTCCCTCCAAAGGAAGGTTGCCTGAGACTCCCGTCATCCCACAGGCTCCACAGAAGCCTCACCCCCCCTACCCCCCAGTGCCTTCTGGACCCCGCAGCAGCCCCCAGAGTGGGAAGACAGGGACTGGGGCCCAGATAGGACAAGGGAGCTGCCTCTGGCCACCCAGGATGGCAGGAGCTCAGCCAGAGCCAGAACAAGGCCTCCTGCCTGCCAGCTGGGGCCTGAGCCTGGTGTCTTCACAGAGCGCTGTGTGCCCAGAGAGACCGAGTTTCGGGGCTCAGAACCTCCTGAGAACTTCCCCACCAAGAGCCCCCCGGACCTGGGCCAGGTGCCCAGGGCTCCCAGAGATCCCTCACCTGTCCTGGCCGCTGCACGGCTCCTGGAAGCAGGGGGGCTGCAGCCCATGCACCACACGGGCCTCGAACAGAAACTTGGGGACCCAGAAACCCAGAGCTCCGGTCACAAAGGCCATGGCTGTCACTCCAAGGGTCAACCACACAAAACTCCAGCTGCAAGAGAAAGCGCCCTGGCTGAAGCCGGGGGAGGGCGGGGGCTGCAGGGGCCTGTCTGCTGCTGTCTGCTACCTCCCCGCTCCTGGGCACTCAGGTCCCCGGGGCACGCGGGCAGGCTCCCGCGTGCGGACGCTCCCGACATCCTCTGAGAACCCTGCACATCCCACCCGCACACCTCTGCTCATGCTGTGCCTTCCTCCCTCCTCTCTGCAGAACCAGCTCTCCCCCTCCTGAAAGGTCCAAATTCAACATCACATCCTCCTGGGGAGCTGTCCCTGCTGAGTGCCCTCCACTGGTCTCACGGCTCCGGGACAAAGAGAGTCGGGTCCTGTCTGTGCCCCCCATCCCAGTAAATCATGAGGCCTGGGAGTGCAGTGGACTCCTGTCTGCCTCCCAACCACGCCTGGGAGAGAGGATGGACGCACTCCCAGGAGGCTTGGGGAAGGGAGTGATTAATTCCCGGCATCCTCCTGACAAGCCCGAGAAGCGGGCCGGCTGGAGACTCATGTCCACTGAGTAAAGGAGGGAAGCGAGTCTCTGAGTCTCAGGTCACTCAGGGATGAGGCAGGGGCAGAGCAGGCGGGAGCTCATGCTGCCTCCTCTCTCCCTCCCTCCCGGCCCCTATTCCATCCCATGGTGAGGCGAAGGGGCCGCCAAGTGAGGGAGGGAGGGCATCTCAGTGGTCAGAGGAGAAGGAGGGCTGTGAATGGTGGGACAATCAGGGAGGCAGAGAGAGGGAGGTCAGGGATGCTGGGGCAAACAGAGGGGTTTTGGTGGCATACAGGGAGGAGCAGGGACACTCACTTTCTGCCCAGGTATCCGACATCCTCACACCAGGTGCTCCTCAGGCCCCCCATTGCCACCTCCCCCTTCTTCTCCGCAGCTCCCCGGGGCGGGTCTGGAACCAGCACAATAAGCAGGATCAAGGCCACAGCTTCCAGGCAGGGCATGACCTGGGGACAGGAGCGCCCAGGAAACTCAGGGCCACAGACTCCTGCGACCTTGGAGATCCTGGCGGGTGACTAAACTCTGTGGTCCAGGCTCTCGGGATGCTCTGTGCCCTGGGGGTGGGCGGAGGGGGCTCATTTCCTGGGTGCTGTTACACACAAAGCCGGACATACAACTGTTTCTCACCCCTCACCCCTGAGAGTCCAGCCTCTCTGGGGAGTGGGATCCCCTTAGGGTTTGATTTAATACCTGTCTGTCCAGCATGGACACTACTCTGTTGGGATCAGTGAGCCTGGATGACACTGGCCCTGACTACTGAGCACGTGCTGCCCTCTGACTGTCCTTTTTCCCGGCCCATGCCTCCTCCTGCCTGCCCAGCCCTGCCCCAGTATCTTTCCACCCCTCATCTCACTAAGATTCCACAAGGTGGCCTTTACTGCCCCCACTTTACTGAGAGGCAAAGTGAGGTTCCGAAGAGGGAGGTGACTTGCTTGAGGTCACACAGCTAGCAAACTGAGCAGCCGAGATTTGAACCCAGGGCCACGGCTTCCATGGTCCACATTCCACATGAGGCTCCAAATATCTGAAGCTGCCGACCTCTGACCACCCCCCACGGCACTAGGTACCGTGCCAAGTGGCTAAGGCCACTTGAGGCTGGAAAGCCCCTGCTGGCCCAGGGGGAAAGCAGAGGGAAGAAAAGGAAGCTGGACTCACTCGGAGGGCCCAGTGCCAGTTTCCAGTCAGCGCTGTCACAGCTGACCCCAGCACGTAGCCCAGACCACTGCAACAGAGGAGCAGGGGCATGAGCGGTGAGGGGAGGGAGGGTGTCCCCACCCCAGGGAGCTGGCTCTCTGAAGCCCATAGCCCTTTCACTGGGAAGAGTGAGCCACAGATGTCCACTGCCCTTGGTCAAGTCACTATTGACCTCTGGCTCCTGGCCCATCCTCACCACCACTGTCCACTGTCCCCCTATACGAGGACCCTGAGCCCCCTCTCCCAATGCCCAGCCCTGCCTGAGTCAGGCGATTTCAGGAAACCTGGGTCAGAGCTCAGGGGCCTGACTGCAAATCCCACTCTGTCCTTCCCGCTGTGGGGTACACGGCCGGCCCTAACACACTTCCCTGCCTCGCCTCCCAGAGCCGGCCCTCCCTGAGCAGGCCGCACTGCTATGCTGTTCTTTCGCACCCCTTCCAGGAGTCTACTAGCACACAGGGAGCATCTTTATCATGTCTAATCCTCACACAGCCCGTCAGTGGTGTTATTGCCCCCACTCACAGATGAGGAAACTGAGGCTCGGAGAGGCAAAGTGACAGGGGGAGGACGGGGTAGATTTGGGATTCAGATCCCAGCCCTCCTGGTCTGACATCTCCTACCCCCAGCCCAGCTCCTGTTCTGACTCCTTTGGGCCTCAGTTTACCATCCAGGAAGTGGATCCAGGGTGATACCAACCTTCCAACAGGGATAAAGATGTAGAAGATGGCCAGCACCCGGGTCCGCTGGTCCCTCACGAAGAGGTCACCCAGGATGGTGGGCGCGATGGTGGAGTAGCTGGCCGTGCCAGTGCCTACAACTCCCCGGGACAGGAAAAAGAGCCAGGAATACTGGGCAAGCAGGCACAAGAGCACGGTGAGTTCCAGAAATCACTCACGGGGCAAGGGCCCCAAGGATTTGTCAGGGAGGCTGAGTGCCTCCCTGGGGGCACAGGGTGACATGTGCCCCCAGGGGAGGAAGAGGACATCCAGGCTATCCTCCCAGCCCAGGTTCCCCAAATCACACGGGTGCCCCCCCATGGCACCTGCAGCTGCCGCCTGCCCCCATGCCCAAGGAGCTAGTGTCCTGGGCATCGCCTGTGCGAACCAGGCCAGTTCCCCCAGGTAGTAGCTGTTACTCCCACCCCCACCCCACCCCCCAGCACAGTTGGGCAGAAATGAAGCCACGGACAGCAGCAGGAGGTGCAAGAGAGGAAAGCTCCTGTTAAGAAAGTCTAATGGGGAGCCGCCCGGTGGCGTAGCGGTTTCGTCCGCGCTTGGCAGCCCGGGGTTCGCCGGTTCGGATCCCGGGCCCCCGCCGATGCACTGCCTGTCAGCCATGCTGTGGCGGCGTCCCATATAAAGTGGAGGAAGATGGGCACGGATGTTAGCCCAGGGCCAGTCTTCCTCAGCAAAAAGAGGAGGATTAGCAACGGATGTTAGCTCAGGGCTGGTCTTCCTCGCAAAAAAAAAAAAAAGAAAGTCTAATGGGCTCCTCTCTCAGCCCTGGAAGGCAACCTCCGAGCCAGCCTGCAGCCTGGAAGGGAGCAGAAGCAGCTGCACCGGCTCTGATGGGACTGGAGCAGGGAGGACGCAGGGAGGACGCAGGTGGGGGAAGGTCCCCCGGGGCCTGTGCAGGGGTGAGGGCACCTACCCGGGGGGAGATGAAGGAGCTGGAGAGGCCTGCTCCGGACCAGAGCAGGATCCCAAAGCTCAGCGTGGCTTTGCGGCTGTGTCGGTCGCCCAGGTAGCCGAACACGGGTGCGGACAGCAGCAGGCAGCTGATGAAGACTGGAGGAGACACGCGAGGGGCAGCACGGACCCCCACAGCGGTGGGTGGGCAGACGGCCCAGCGGGCCCCCAGAAAGGGCCTGGCTCAGAGGCCACAAGCTGGCACCTTGGCAGTGGGTCGAGGCTAGAAGGAGGTGAACCGCTCCCTGCCTAACACGTAACCCACTGCCCAGAGTCAGGAGGACTGGGAAGTGGGAGGTTGGCGGCTGGGCTCAAATGCCATGTCTGCTACCTGTTCACTGTGCAGCCTTGGGCTACTAACTCCACCTCTCTAAGCATCATCCCAACACTGGAGAAGTCAACACCCCTCAAAGGCCATGTAAAGGTGAGACAGAAGTGAACGTGGAGTCTGGCATGGAGCTGCCAGTCCTCAGTGCCCGCCAGTTGCCTGTCTGTAAGAGCACGCCTGCCCGCTGTGAGCCTGATGTTGGGACTGGCCTGATTTTGCTCTCATACCCCTGCTGGGGGTGGGGGCTGGGGAGGGGAAGGGAGGGAGGTCTGCCTGGGCCTGCTTTGAGCAGATGAGCAGGGTTTAGAACGAGCACTGTGATTCCTGGAGCCCGGAAAAGCGTTGGTTTTCCTAAGGAGGTAAAACCTTCCCCTGACGTTGTCAGTTGCATTTATCCCATTTTTCAAAGTAAACGTTATGAATTGGCGACTGGGTTAATGAATATGTTTGTCATTCTGTGAAGACAAAGAAACCGCCAAGTTTTTGCAAGACGATACCACACGGGTAGGTACCCTCACTGCTTCTGTTGCTTAAATGAAATCGCCTCCACCCTCCGAGGAGGGCGTGTCCGCTGCCTCCCGGAGCTGGCAGGTGGCAGGGAAAAGCCTGGACCCTCCTCCACCAGGTCCCACCAGCCAAGGGCCTCAGGTTTTGGAGGGATCCCTCCTCCACCCACGGTTCCTGGGTCTCCATTCATTGAGCACAGATGATTGACATTTCCTGAGCCCAATGAGTGTCCAGATTCGCCCTGGCTCGGGTTCCAGCCCCTCCCACTCTCCCCTGACCCGCTTTAGCATTGGGTTGAGCCATAAGCAATTGCGGAAATTAGGCCAGTTTTGACCTACAAAAACGGCAATTTAATATGGTT
This sequence comes from Tapirus indicus, assembly GCA_031878705.1. NCBI lineage: Eukaryota > Metazoa > Chordata > Mammalia > Perissodactyla > Tapiridae > Tapirus > Tapirus indicus. Next base: position 13,540,752 of record CM062932.1, read on the forward strand.
CGACCTAATACTCCACAGAGAATGGTCTTTGGTGTCAGTGGCATTTAAAATTTTAATAGCTACTGGAAAATAGGCCTCCGAAAAGGCCGTATCAGTTTGCGCTTGCATAGAGGCGTGTGCCAGCACCCTTGCCGACACCTGACGTGATCAATCATTTCATCGTTGTTCATCTAATGGTTGAAAACAAATGCTGTCTCACTGATGCTTTCACCTGCACTGTCCTTATTCCCAGTGAGACTGAGCAGCAGCTCTTGGGTTCGCAGGCTCTGCTCATTTTCCTATTGGGCTTTTTGTTGTTTGGAAATAATTTCTCCCAGTCCTTTATATTTGTTTTAAGGATTTAAAATGCCAATTTTGGGACTAAACTACCTGGGCTCACATCTTGACCCCACCACCCCCTAGCTGTGTGACCTTGGGCAAATTCCTTAACTCTCCTGTTCTCCTTTCCTCAACTATACAATGAGAGGGTAATAATACTTCCATCACAAGGTTATTAAGAAGATTAAATGAAATAAAGTATATAAAAGGCAGTGACTGGCTTTATGTAAATGCCTAATAAATGACATCTATTACTATTACTACTTGCGTGTATAGTTTCAATCACCATCATACAGAAGAGTTTTGCTCTGATGTAGTCAAATTCATCAATCTTCCTCCAGGGAGGTTGTTCATGCCTTGTTATTGTAGATCTTCTTCACCCAAAAGTTATAAAAATATTTCCCCAAATCTAATACTTGTATGAGATTTGGGGCAGGGATCCTTTATGGGATATAAGCACCTTAAACCTGCAGATGCCCTGGGATGAGGAGCCCTGCCCCCAAGGGGAAGGCAGGCATGCCTTCATTCCTAGCGTCTCCAAATTCAAACCATTTCTGTGACGAGGTGGGGGTGATTAAGGAGCATGGGGTTAAAAAAAGGACTCTCCAGGCAGCTGCCTGGATTTGAATCCCAGCTCTGTCACCTACTAGCTGTGTGACCTTCAGCAAGCCCCACAGCCTCTCTGTGCCTCAGGTTCATCAGCTATAAAACAGGCATAATTGTTATACCTGCTAATGGGATTGTTATGAAGATTAAGTGAGTTAATATTATAAAGTACTTAGAATTGTGCCTGGCACATGGTAAGGGCCACATCAATGTTTGTTGTAAATATTGTTAATCAATTAGCTAACTCCAGCAGCCTCTCTTTCCCATGGGCAGGGGGGTAGAAGGGTCTGACCACTGCTTCCCTCCACCCTCTACCTCACTCTTATAGCTTGGCCAAGCCCTCTCTTAGTCATCAGCTTCCTCTATTCTGCAGCCCTGTGGACAGACAGCAGGGAGGGTCTTAGGGCCTTTGCACGGGACCCAGAAAGGTGGAAAGACTCACCTGAGGTCACCCGAGACAAGCCTGGTCATCAGGCCCTTTCCACACATCTTTTCAGGCTGCTTCTGCAAAGACGACCCTCCCCTTGACCCACTCCCAAACACACACACTCACACACATCCTCGCCACACACCCCCCCCCACATGCACATGTTCACACACCTTCTCTCTCTCTCTCTGTCTCTCACGTACACACAAACTTCTCCCTCCACAGCATCTCACTTATCGGGGGCCTCGTAGTAGTAATCCTGTTCACCACGGTAAGAACCAGGGAAGGGACATGTTGACTCAACTACCGTTATCTGTCTATAACCTACAAGGTTGTGGTTACTGAGCCGAGATGGTCTCACTCTGGCTACAAATACGACTGGAAGATCAGCATTGGCTGCGGCCTCAGCCCCGAGGCAGGAGCGATTGGAAAAGACCCCCGGTCTAAAGCAGGGTCTGCTGACTCTTTTGCTCGGGTGACTCTTAAAGAAGTTTATAGAACTGTGCACTCCTTCATGAGTTTTTAGCTGACATTTAAAATGTTTGTATTGTAAGTTTAAATAGTTGCAAAGGATGTGATTTCCAGCATTATTGTATTTTTTAAGCTATATTTTCATCAAAATCCTTGGAACTGCAGATCGAGTTCAGTCAGTTTATGCGAAATAACCACTGTAGGGTCTAATGAGCAACACCTGTGCTTATTTGCCAAATCAATTGGACAGCTCAGACTGGCTGTCTGTAGGAAAGATGTTAAAATGCTGGCTTCATTGTTTTTAATTGAAATAAATGTGTTGACACCCATCCCTGAGACAACCATCTCACTTCTGAATTTTAAATGATAGATAAATAGTAGACTGTCGCACATCAGCGGGACAGCTAGATAAGGCTTGGCGCCCTGCCACGGGCTTGTGGCCTGGAAGAAACATCCCCAGTGGGTTTCTGCTCACACTCCCTCTGCTTTGCTCCCAGGGCCTCCCCAGCAGAAGCCACGCTTCCCCAGGGGGTCCCCTCTGGCTGGTGCCCTGGAGCTTCTTACATCCAGGGCAGTGCACCACAGTAAAATTCAGAATGGGAGAGGCGTGTATTTTCCTGCTTAAAACGATGGACAGGTGATTATTAAAGGGGAGGTGAGAAAGGAGAACCGAGGCTTGTTCTCAGGCAGATCCATTTTAACAAGGAAATACATGGCCTTGAGGATCTGTAAATGGATGCTCTCAAAACTCTGCTCATGTAGCCCCTGGAAAGTTCTTATGTATCCCCAGGGTGCCCATGCCCCAGTTCGAGAGCCCTGTTCTAAGGCATGGAGATGGACTGTTAGGAGGAGGAAGGGGCCTGTGGGAGAGGAACCACACATGTGCTAGTCACAGATTGGGTGTGTGCACACAGGTGTATCCTGAGTTGAAACAGTGTGTGCACACCTGTGGGAATGTGTGTGTGCATGTGTGTGTCACCATCTGGGCACCCACAAGGGAAACTTTGTGCCTCATGACCCCAACCGCCCCCACCCTGGAACGGGACATGTGGCCGCTCCCTGCTGCTGGACTATAGGTTCTGTGGGCCCACGCCCCATCAGAGCCCATGGGACGTATGTGTCTGTGTCTGTCTGTCTGTCTGTCTGTCTGTCTGTGTCCTGGTGGTCAGATTTTTCAGGTCTCTGAGAGGAAAGCACACACCAGTATTCCTCAGCCCTGGCTGATTTTCCAGTTCCCAGCTGAGCTGAGCAAATGTGAAGGGATGAGTGACCGACTCCACAGCCCAGATCTGGAGCAGGAGCCTTTCCAGCTCCTCTCCCTCTGCCCCTTCTGCAGCCCCCACCCTCAAACCTGAAAGGGCTGTTCAAACACAAGGTCTCAGCCCATGCCATCTCCTTCTCCCACCTGGACTGTCCCTCACGCCCGACCACCACCCATCCTCAGTGCCCCCTCCTCTGTGCCAGGGGCCTCAGTGGCACTCATCCCGGCCCCCATCTCCCAGCAGCTGGAGCTGGGCTCAGAACAGGATCTGCTGAAAGACCCCACCCTAGCATGAGCCCAGGCCCCCAGCTCCAGGCCCGGGACGCCCTCCTTACCTGTCTGAAGCAAACCAGCATCGCTGTCACTGATCTGAAAAAACTTCTGCACGTCCAGCAGCACTCCTGAGGACAGATGCACAGCCCTCAGGAAATGGGAAGTGGCCTAGCAGGCCTCTAAAGGCAGCTGCCCCAGCGTTTGGGACAGGCTCACCGCTGACCGACACTGCACAGGGCGTAGCACCCAGGCCCACTGTTCTCGTCCCCTCTCTCCCACACGTGCGTACAACCACACACACGCAGAGATACAGGAGCCAGCACACACAGACAAGTGCACATCAAACACACGCAGAAACACACATCCCAAAGGCACAGACATACACACACATTCATACACAAGCATGCACCCCCAGATGTAGACACGTAGTCGTGCAGACACACAGACGTGCAGCTCCACATACGCACGTACAAACAGGCACGCCCAGAGAAATAACCTCGCAGAGTCACAGATGCACATATACACACAGGAGCCTGCACTCACAGGCGTGTAAGCCCAGTGAGACACCCAGACACACATACACGCATACACTGAGGTGTCCATATAAAGACACACCCACAGGCATACATGCAGGTGCACACATGCATCGTAGTCAGAATGACTGGCGGCTCCCTGTTGCTGCACAGTGCACAGCCATTCACTTAGACTCCAGTGTAAATGGAAGTCCGTGGGATTGTGTAACACAGCAGCCCTGCTTGTGTACAAACTCTAGACATGCATAGGTATCCATATACACGCATGAGCATGTACATGCAAAGACATGTGCGCCTGGGACTGCACATGTGCACACACAGGCATGTTCCTCCAGAGGCGTGAACACATGGATATGGGAGTGCACATGAGAGCTTCACAGACAGGTCCCACTTAAGTCTGGCCTTGGCCCCACCTCCCTGGTGACAGGCTCTTGCCCTGCACCAGCTGCGTCTCTGAAGCCCCTCCAGGATTTTGTTAGGCCATGGGCCGGTGCAGTGGGTGCTCAGCCCAATGTGGAGAGAGGGAGCAGGCCCCAGACACCAGGCTCTGTTCCCTGACAGCCCCTCAGCCCCTTGGTGGTAGTTCAGAAAGAGTTCCTCAGGACCGAGGCACCTGCTCATCTGAGCTGGGAGGCCCGGACCCTGTCATTATCAGGAACGATCATCACTCTCACTGAATTACGAAATGGCTGAGGGCCAGGACTTGAGCGGACACTTGCATTTGTGTCCCTAACAGGTGGGGACTGTCATTGTCCCCGTTATACATATGAGGAAACAGGTTCCAGCCACCCACAGTTGGACAGCAGGAATTGAAGCTGGGACTAGGATCCTAGCCAGAGGTAGTTCGCCCTCCCACCCAGGGTCACAGAAGGGGGCAGAAGCCCCCAAATGGGGCCCTGCAGAAATGCCCACACGGTGGGGAAGAAAGCCCCACATCTACACCCCCAAGACCCGCCAGCAGGCAAAGACAGATCCAAGAATTGGAGAAGCGAAATAAGAGATTTTTGTTCAGACGATGACTTTGGGCCCAATCGCCACAGCATCCAGGCATACCACCCTGCGTGTCTTTCCTTCCCTTTTAATATTTATAATTACACAAATAAGACATATTTGTTGGAGAGAAAAAAACAGACAACAGAGAGAAGCAAAGTAAATAGCTACATCAAACTACAATCGCACTCATCTCCCACTCCAGAAACAGGGCTCAGCCCTTGTGTCTGCTCCTGGCTCCTCCCAGCCCTGTGGCGCTCTGGGGGCAGCCCAGGGCAGGGGGGGAACCAGCCTCGTTTTCACCTTTAAGCTGTCACTCTGGCCTCCCAAAGAGCTGCTGCCTACAGGAGAATTCTAGTTGTCCTGAGAAGGGCCTGCCCCAGCAGTCCCCAGCACTCAGCGTGGTTTCACTTCTCCCGCCTCCGACACACAGCCAGAGGAAGTCCCAACAGGGAAGGGGCCTCAGGAGGGCAGGACTCAGGGTCTCTGGCGAGTGGCCAGAGAGCAGGGGCCCAGCCTGAGGGGCTCAAAGAGCTCCACACCCATGATTGCCCACTCCCCTCTGACTCTTGCCGCCCGCCCTCCTCTTCATGCCCCCGACCCACACTCCAACCCAGGTCTCCTCAGCTTTGGCCTAATCCATTGCAGGAGCCTCTGAATTGACCGCCCTGTCTCACTCGCCTCCATCAGGGCCTCAAATCTGATTATTAGTCCCCCCACTTAAAAAATTTCCATGGCTCTCCTTTGCCTCAGCAGAGTCCAAGCTCCCAGCCTGGCACCCAAGAAGCCTATGATCTGCCCCAAACACGCTTTTAGAATAACTTCCTGCTTCCTTCCCTCTCTCCATCCCTGATCAGAACGTGCACTTTCACCCCCGCGCCTTGGCTCACGCTGACCCCTCTCTCTGAATGCCCTCGCCTCACCCCATTCCTACCTTGCCAATTTTCTCGGCCTTCAAATCCCAAGCAAAATCTCCCTCCTCTGTGAATTCTGCCGGAACCCTCAGTCATTCGTCCTGGGGCTGCCCAACTAAGTCTCAGCCCACTCTGTTCTGAGCTACTTGAACTCCTCAAAGTTGGACACTGGGCCTGGTCCTGTCTGCAACCTCCTGAGTCCCAGTCATTCCACAGCTGCTTCTGGTGTGCCGAGCTGGTAGCTGATGAATCAATGTCCTGGCCCCAGAGATGCCTGGCCGCTGCAGGCGCTCCCTCTGAGCCACCCAGGCAGGTCTGTGCCTCCCTCGCCTGGTCACATCTCTCTGGCGTGCAGGAGTCCTGCTCACGAGCTTCTCCCTCTGCCCCGTAAGATGGTCATTCCTGAATTCAGGAACAACAATATTGACTGCCCCTCCCTTGGGTCCCCAAGGCCCACCAGAGGGTCCTGCCCACAGTTAGTGCTCAGTCAATCTTGAATGAAAGTTGAATCTTGAATGAATAAATGGGTAAATGAGTGACAGAGCAGGAGCCTGGTGTCTACAGGAAGGAAGGCAGAATGTGCAAGGTTTGCACGCAGCCTGCTGTCCCGGAAACACCCAGCAAGCTGTTTTTTGCTTGGGAGCTGGGCCAGGCTGCCCTGTTTTCCATAACCTTACCCCAGCGTTCCACCCAGAACCTCTATGCCTTTGCCTGAAGGCCGGGTCCTCTCGCTGTCCTCACCCACCCACCCGCCATGCTGCACCCACACCCATGTGCACGCGCTTAGTTTGGGGCTGTATTGTGAACTCGATAGGCCCTCCTCCCTTCAGGCATGGCTGAAACCACCTTTAGGCGTGAGAACAGCAGGGATGCGCTCTGCAGGAGGAGAGTTTGCAGGACAGAAGGCCACCAGGGAGACGCAGTGCCTGCCGGAGCAGCACAGCCAGCACGTGGGCGAGCAGGTGCGGCCCAGGATGCCCGTCCGCGTCCTCACCTGCGATGATGAACCAGTTCATGTAGTTCAGGAGGTTGATGTAGCAGAGCACTGCGGCGGCCACATTAGCTCTCCAGCGGGGCAGGCTCCAGGGGGCGGGCGTGATCGAACGGGGGCACTGACCTGAGCCTGAGGGCCCAGAGTGCCCACCTGGCCCTGGGGACTGGCCCTGAGGCCCCTCTGGCCCAGGCTCCTGGCACTCCATGGACATGTCCCCAGCCTCGTCAGTGTGCAGCTGCTGTCCCAGGACAAGTGCCGAAGGGAAGACACATGGGCTCTGCACCGAGAGCTCACTTCCTGTGGGCTCCCGGCCTCTCAACCTCAAAGCTGCTGCCTTAACTGCTTGGCATCTTATCACAGGTTCCTGCTGAGTCCACCGCAGCCTCGCCGGTGAGATTTCACCATCCGCAACCTCCAAGGCCTGCTAAGGGGGAAGATAGCTCCCGGCCCCCCCAACCTGGGTGACTGGACGCTACCGTCCCCTTGGTCTAGCCTGTGGCTGTGGTGGCTACAGTGGCTGCAATGAGGAAGAGAAGCTTCGCAGGACAGGAAACGAGATGAGTCTCCCAGAGTCTCGCTCACTGTGAGAGGGTCTGGCTGCCCACACAAGAAGTGGGCTGGGAAGAGGTGTATGCACCCCTGTGTTCACTGCAGCATTATTCACTATAGCCAAGAAGTGGAAGCAACCCAAGTGTCTCTCGACTGATGATTGGATAAAGAAGATGTGGTATATACATACAATGGAATACTACTCAGCCACAAAAAAAGACAGAATTGTCCCATTTGCAAAAACATAGATGGTCCTAGAGGGTATTATGTTAAGTGAAATTAGCCAGAGAGAGAAGGACAAACACTGCATGATTTCACTCATATGTGGAATATAAATGAACACACGGACAGAGAGAACTGGTTGGTGGTTACCAGGGGGAAGAGGGGTGGGGGGTGGGCACAATGGGTGAAGGAATGCATCCATATGGTGACAGACAAATAATAATGTACAACTAAAACCCCACAATGTTATAAACTATTAAGACATCGATAAAAATTTAAAAAAAAAACAAGTGGGCTGGGAATGAGGGGGGGACTTGAACTCGGGTCGAATCAGGAAAGCTGGGCATTGGCCAGGAGAGCAACACTGGACTGGACCGTAACTGAAGGCTGGCGCCCACTCCTATCTAAAACCCTACCTGGAGAAACAAAGGTGGCAGAAGGGAAGACAGGCCGGGCAAAACTCACCAATGGATGCAAAATCCAGGGGGAATTTTTGATAAGCGGCAAGATATTGGCGTGGTCCTAAAGTGTCTCCTCATGGATTGTTTATTATAGCAACTGGGGGAACGAGTCACTATACAGTAGAAGAATCAAGCAACATCTTGACCGAAGGATTAAAATAACATCACCAGTGAGGTACAGTGGGCACTGTCCGCCTCCATGTGAGGCCCTGAGAGGCCACAATCTCGTCTAGGCAGGATTCTGGCCAGGAATGCATGACCTGATCTAATTACAAGGAAACATCAGACAAACCCAGATTGAGGGACACTCTTTTTTTAATGGGCTTTATTTTTTTGAGCAGTTTTAGGTTCACAGCAAAATTGAGGGGAAGGTACAGAGATTTCCCATATACCCCCTGCCTTCATACACGCACAGCCTCCCCATTATCAACATCCCCCCCCAGAGTGGGACATCTGTTACATCGATGAACCTTCACTGACAAATCATTACCACCAAAGTCCATCGTTTGCATTAGGGTTGACTTTTGGTTGTATACTCTATGGGTTTTGACAAATGTATGACATGTATCCACCATTACGGTATCATACAGAGTAGTTTCACTGCCTAAAACACTCTCTCTGCTCTGCCTATTCATCCCTCCTTCCCCTCAACCCCTGGCAACCCCTGGTCTTTTTACTGTCTCCAGGGTTTTGCCTTTTCCAGAATGTCATATAGTTGGGATCGTAGAGTATGTAGCCTTTTCAGATTGGTTTCTTTCATTTAGTAACATGCATTTAAGCTTCCTGTATGTCTTTTCGTGGCTCGATAGCTCATTTCTTTTTAGCTCATATTCATCCTCTGGATGTACCAGTTTATTTATCCATTCACCTACTGAAAGGCGTCTTGGTTGCTTCCAAGTTTGGGCAATGATGAATAAAGCTGCTATAAACACGTGTGTGCAGGTTTTTGTATGGACATACGTTTTCAACTCCTTTGGGTAAATACCAAGGAGCGTAATTGCTGGATCGTATGGCAAGAGCATGGAACACTATTTTTTTAAAGGGACTGTACTATTCAAAAATTTCAAAGTCATAAAAGGTTATTTGTCTTTCTTAGATGAAGGGATTGTTTCAGACTAAAGGAGACAAAAGAGACATGATAATTAAGTGCAACATGGGATCCTAGACTGGGTCCTGAACTGGAGGAGGAAATGCACATTATTGGATCCACTGATAAAATTGGAATGCAGACAGTAGACTAGGAAGAAATATCATATCAGTGTCAAATTTACTGAAGTTGATAACTGTACTCTGCTTGCTTAATGAAGTCCTTATTCTGAAGTATTTAGGCATAAAGGGCCATGATGTATGCAACTTACTCTCAAGTGGTTCAGGAAAAAACAGTAGATAAATAGAAAACAAATGGGACAAAATGTTAATAATAGATGAATTTTGAGTAAAGATTAAGTGGGTTTCCTTGTACTATATTGTGATTTTTCTGTAACATGGAAATTATTTCTAAATAAAAAGTTAAAGCACAAAATGAAAAACAACCCAAAAAAAGTTGAGCAAAGGACAGAATAGACAGTTCTCCAAAGAAGATACACAAATGACCAGGAAGGACATGAAAAGATGCTCAACCTCACCGGTCATGAGGGAAATGAAAATCAAAACTACAATGAGATGCCACTTCATACCCACTAAGATGGCGAGAATAAAAACAAGTAGATAAAAGATACAGAAAATAACAAATGTTGGCCAGAATGTGGAGAAACTGGAACCCTCACACACTGCTGGTGGGAATGTAAAATGGTTCAGCCACTGTGGGAAATGGTATAGTCGTTCCTCAAAAGTTTAAACATAGACTTACCACATGACCAGCAATTCCCTTCCTAGGGATGTACCCAAAAGAATTGAAAATAGGGAATCAAACAAATACTTGCACATGAATGTTCATAGCAGCACTATTCACAACAGCCAAAAGGTGGAAACAACTCACATGTCCGTCAGCTGATAAATGGGTAAACAAAATGTCATGCGTTGCTTAACAACGGGGACACGTTCTGAGAAATGCATCGTTAGGCGATTTCGTCATTGTGCGAAGATCCTAGCGTGTCCTTACACAAACCTAGATGGTACAGCCTACTACACACCTAGACTGTATGGCACTGATCTTTTGGTACCACCAACACATTCAACGTACATTCTGTCGTTGACTGAAACGTGGTTATGCAGTGCATGACTGCACATGCAATGGAATATTATCCAGCCATAAAAAGGAATGAGGTCCTGATCCATGCTACGACATGGCTGAACCCCGAAAACACGCCAAGTGAAAGGAGTCAGACACAAAAGGTCGCATATTGTGTGATTCCATTTCTATGAAATATCCCGAATAGTTAAGTCCATAGAAACGGAAAGGAGGTTCGTGGTTGTCAGGGGCTGAGACACGGAGGGAATGCTTAATGGGTGCAGGGTCTCCCTCGAGGCGATGAAAATGTTTTGGAACGAGAGAGAGGTGATGGTTGCACAACATCGCGAATGTACCAAATGCCACTAAACTGTATGCTTTGCAATGTTTGACAGTTTATGTTATGTGCATTTCACCTCAATTTTTTTTTAAAGTTAAAGCAAACCAACAAACAAAAAACCAATCTGGCGATATGGAAAGATTGTGCGACTTGCCATCTGACAGGCCTGGGTTCCAATTCCAATTTTGCTTCTTCCTGGTTGTGTGCCTTGGGCAAGTCCCTCTCTGAGTGTCTGTGTGCCCACGTGTGACACAGAGAAGAAGAAGTGCTTGAGGGTCCACTGTGAGGATGAGCTGAGGCCAGTCCATGTGACATTATTCCCAGCATCCAGCCTGGCACACTGAGCGTGGACTATTATTATTGTTGTTGGGATAATGGTGGTGATTGGTCCCTGGCCTCCGCCATGCAGTTCAACCACATCCCCCATGTGGATGGTCTTGGTGAAACAAAGGGAAGTTCAAAACAGCCCTCCAACATGAGCACACACAGGTGGTCTAGCAGCACGGCTAAGATCCTATACCCCGGAACTAGACTCACCACTCACTGGCCATCTGATCTTAGGCAAATCACTTAATTTCTCTGTGCCTCAGTTTCCTCATCTATAAAATGGGGATAAAAATAGTACATACCTCATAGGGTTGTTGTTGCTTAACTAAGATGAGGTTTCAAAAGTGCCTAGAGCTTTGCCTGGCATTGAGGAAGTGCTACGTGTTTGTTAAATAGAATGGGCTTTCCCCGGCACACGTAGATGAGACTTTGGTCTCAGCCCTGCCCTCAGAGCTGAGGAGTGACAGGCAGAGCTACATCCTCAAGTATGACTGTATGAGTATGAACCCAGGACACAAGCTTGTGTGCATGCACACACACACATACACTCATGCAAACCACACAGGAGCGTTGCCGCCTAGTTAGCACCAAGATAGAGCTGCCCCCCTGTCCGAAGGGGGCCATCCCAGACAGGCTGGTCATGGTCACCCCTTTCCAGGGTCCAGCCCTCACCTCTGACAGGCCAGAATGCTTTCAGAGCCAGGCAGGGACAAGGGAGCCACTCACGGGGACAGAAGTCCCAGGACTTGTCAGATCAGGGAGGCTGGGTACTGGCCAGGAGGCATCAAGATATCACCAACCACCCTGGACTCCTCAGCTTCCAAGCGTGGGCTCCCACAAGGGAGCCAGGATTTGACCCCTTGAGGGGTTCTGGAGGAAGAGGTTCTGCCCCAGAGGAATTTTAGGAATAAAGCTGAAGAATATCGTGTCCCGGAGCAGGACCAGCAGGGGGCGGCACAGAGTCACAGGTGATAAAAAGCCTGGGTTCCAACCCCGTGAGGCACCAACAGGACTCTTTCCCTCTCTGGGCCTCAGCTTCTCTATTTGAACACTGGGGGTCGTGGTGGTGAAGGGATTGGATGGTGCTGGAGGGTCCACTCCACATTGCAGTCTGCCTGTGTGTCTGTCACTCAACTCAGCTGCAGGCTCCTTGAGGGCAGGCATCCTACTGCAACTCCCGTTGCCCCGGAAGTAGATCGCATTGATTTCTCCAGAAATCTCCAGGCAGACGCTGCTGCCTTCTGACCTTCCACGTGGAAGCCAGAACCCAAAAGTCCTGCTTTTCAAAAGACAGAAAAATTTCCACATAGACATTGACAGGAAACTGTTTTTGAGGGAGAAAAGCGTGGACTGGGGAAGACAACGTTGTGCATGGTCTGGAGCCCCCCGTCACAGAGGAGGACACAGAAGCGGATGGGTCACCCTTGTGCTGGCTGCAAATCCTTCACCACGTGTGGCAGCCCCCTCCCAGCCACAGCAAGACTCAGGCTGTCTGGCACTGCAGAGTTTGCACTTTCTGCAAATTGAGGCATAATATGTTCAAATCACTTTCCCTTAAAAGTAAATATGCACTTCTGGGTATATACCCAAAAGAATTGAAAGAAGGGACTCAAGCAAGTGTTTGTACACACACGTCCATGGCAGAGGCCTGCCCCAGCAGTCTAGTGGTTACGATTCGGTGCTCTCACCTCTGTGGCCTGGGTTCGTTTCCCCGTCAGGGAACCACACCACCCGTCTGTCGGTTGTCATACGGTGGCGGCTGTGTGTTGCTGTGATGCTGAAAGCTATGCCACAGGTATTTCAAATATCGGTAGGGTCACCCATGGTGGACAGGTTTCAGCAGAGCTTCCAGACTAGACAGACTAGGAAGAAGGATCTGGCCACCCACTTCTGAAAAAAATTGGCCATGAAAACCCTATGAATAGCAGGGGAGCACTGTCTGATAGAGCCCTGGAAGGTGAGAGGATGGCGCAGAAGGACAGGGCAGGGCTCCCCTCCGCTGTACACTGGGTCACTGGGAGTCAGAATGGCATCCACGGCACTAACAACGACCTGTTTACAGCAGCACTATTCACAATAGCCAGGGAGGAAACAATTCAAACGTGTATCAGCGGATGAACGGACAAGCAAAACATGGTATATCCACATAACGGAATATCACTCAGCCGTAAAAAGGAAGGAAACTCCAACACACGCTACAACACAGATGAAGCTTGAGGACATTACGCTGAGTGAAATAAAGCAGACGCAAAAGGACAAATATTGTGTGATTCTACTTACATGAGGTACCTAGAGTAGGCAAATTCATAGAGACCAAAAGCAGAATGGCAGTGCCAGGCCCCGGGGGTGGGGGCAATGAGGAGCTGCTGTTTCATGGGTGTGGAGTTTCGGTTTGGGACGGTGCAGAAGTTCGAGAGTGAGTAGTCGTGATGGTTGCACAACAAGGTGAACGTGCACTGAATGCCACTGAATTATACATTTAAAAATGGTTAAAATGGTAAATTTTATGTTTTGTATATGTTACCACAATAGAAAAAAGTAAATGTGGTGATTGTAATATCAAAAAAGTGGCAACATCTAGATTCCAGGTTTCAGGGGGTTGGTCAAATAAAGGACGGTACTTCTACACAGTGCAGCACCAGGCAGCCCTTTACATAATGTTAGTCTGCATCCATCTGAAAGGTGTTCAGGGTATGACGGTGAATTATAAATGAGTGCACAAAAAGCATGTCCAATGTGACCCCATTTAGGTAGAAATAATAAAAATAAATACAATAAAAACTTGTGAGTTGGCCCATCGTAACTCACTTGGTTGCCTGTCCCCATAAACTCTGACTAATACAGAAGTTCATTTGAGATTATTTCTAGTGGAGCCCTTCTAAAGCGGTTCCCATCAGAGTTTAAATTTGTGTCCTTTTTTTTAACAAAAGAAGTTTCCAGCCTCACGGAAGAAAAGGTGACAAGAAATCACCCAGGAATCACTCTTCAGAAATTCCCAGGGAGTCTTCATTCAAAGGAGGAATCGGTAAGGATGCTTTGGGCTGCAAGCAGACCCAACGGCAGCTAAACAAGGACATTGATTACCTCACGTGAGAAGAACTCAGGAAGTAGGAGGTTTCAGGGTTGGTTAACTCAGTGGCACCATGACATCATCGAAGACTCCGGTGTTTTCCATCTTTCCTCTTCATAGTGTTTATAAATCTTTATAGTGTTGGCCTTTGGTTATTTATCTATTGCTGTATAACAAATCCCCTTTAATTAACAATAGTCATGTATCACCTCCCGTGGTTTCAGTGGGTCAGGAATTCAGAAGTACTCTAGTTGGGTGTTCTGGCTCAGGGTCTCTTGTGTGGCTGCAGTGAGATATCAGCTGGGGCTGCAATCATCTGAAAGCTTAACTGGGGCTGGAGGGTCCATCTGCAAGGTGGCTCACTCACGTGGCTGGCAAGTTGGTGCCGGCTGTTGGTTCCTCTTTCAAGGACTTTTGAATGTCCTCACAGTATGGTGGCTGGCTTCCTCCAGAGGGAGCAATCCAGTGGGGACCAAGGCAGAAACTTCAATACCTTTCAGGACTTAGCCTTCTAGGTCTGTATTCTGCTGCATTCTATTGGTCACGCAGGCCAGGCCTGAGTCGTTGTGGGAGAGGACTACACAAAGGCACGAAGAGCAGGTGGTGGAGCTCACTGGAGATCATCTTGCAGGCTGGCTACCACAGCCTTCGTCTTGAGGCTTGTCATCTCACATATAAGAAGGAAGGAGATTTCTCCTGCAACGAGTTCATGTGTATTTATCAGAGAGGAAAATCTTTTCTGGAAGTACCCCAGCTGGCATTCCCTCAGGACCCACTGGCCAGGTTTGAGTCACATGTCCATGCCCCAGCTGCAGGAGAAGCTGGGAAGGTGAACACCATGGGAGGCTGCCCCTGTTAGAGAGGAAGAAGGGGAAGAAAAGCAGCCGTTGGGTGAGGGAATGTCTTCCACACATGGCTAATCACCTCAGCGCCAGAGAGGGTCGCCTGCCCTACAAGAGTGAGCAACCACATTCCCAGGAAAAGGTGGTGTGATTTGAGCCCTATGTATGGAGGTTTTAAACAACTCCTGGTGTGGATTCCCAAGGAGGAAAAGAAAATTTGGGGTTCTGGATCTAGGAGGCAACAGAGGCCGGGAACTCTTCTAACCTAGAGCTCCTGCAGCTAGCAGGCACCCTAGCAAGCGGGAAGTGTACAGGAAAGAGCTGCTGAGCACTGAGAGCCGCAAGCCTGGGATCTGAAGCCTGAGGGCCCCCTAGCTGAGTTTAGCACGTTTTCAAAAAGACATAGCATCATTCAACCAGCCTGTCCTGGGGACGGGTTGGGAACCAGGTTTCAATAGCGACACCTTGTGGCCATAAGAAGTAACAGCAGTCATGAACTATTCCAGGCCAGGTGTAGGCCCTCAAAGTTCCTGGATAATTCAGGATGGTCTCAAGATCCTGGATTTCTTGCTAATAAAACACGTGCAAGCATGAGTGATTAACTGGGAAGATAAGAGTTCTGACCACACTGTATGCACGTTGTGGAAGTGACCATATTTATAGAGGCTATAGTGTACACAGAGCAATGTGTGGAAGGATATATCCCAAAGGGTTAACAGTCCTTATCTCAGGCTTAGAGAATTATAGTTAACTTTTTTCCTTTCTTTTCTTTCATTTTCTCTTTACTTGCCAATAATAATAATAGCGAATACTAATGTAGCACTTACCATGTGCCGGGACCTGCAACCACTTGTGAATGGGGTATGATAATTATACTTATTTTCTAGATGAGGAAACTGAGGCACAAAGAGGCTAAGTAACGGTCCTGTCTGGCTCCGAACTCTGTGCCCCATCCTCTTTGCAATACTACCTTCTTGTGTTATTTGTATATACTAATTTTTCTGCAGTGTATCACATATGTAATAGTTTAAAAAAAGAAAAAGTAGTGGCATGTACGGTTTTTATAATGACAAAAAAATAATGCTGTGAAACAAAGCAAAGTAAACGACTGTGTGCTATGCATGTGGCTGCAGGGTCAGGGCTGCCGGTGCCACGTGGGTGGAGCCCCACAGAGAGGCCAGGACTGGGGGCCTGCAGAGGTCACTCCACTCTTCACCTGGGCTCTCCTGATTTGGCAGCAGTTTTGAAAATTCTTTCCTTCCCTTGGAATCTATGAATCCAGGGACTAGCAGTTAATAGAGACCTAGCCCTGGTGAGCGATGGGCCTGGACCAGGGGCAAGGGTGGGGATAGGGGAGGCAGGCAAACTGAAGGGAAGATGGGAACAGAGGAGCAAAGGAGGACAGGGAGAGGAAAAGAGGAAGTGGGCAGAGATGGATGAAAAACGAGGGAGAGAATGTTCTAAACTACCCCCATCCTGGCTCTCACTGCTTGCTGAGCTTTCAACACCCACCCCATTGGCTTCATGTTGCCACCTTCTACCGATGTTTCCAAATTCCACTCAGAGGTCACCTCCTCCAGGAAGCCTGTAGGCCTGGCTGAGTGCTTATCTTTATCATGATACTTACTGCTCATTATTGGGATTTCCTGTCTCCCAACGGATCAGCGAGCCCCTCAAGGGAAGGGGGTGTGTGAGCCATTTCTGCCTCCCCTAGAGTCTGGCCCAGGCCTTGACCAGAGCAGGAAGACAGAATGAGTGTTCTGAATGAGTGAACGAACCTTCCTTCTCAGGCCACCAGGCACACCAGCCTGGGAGTGACAGCAGGCTCTCCGTTTCAGCAAAGGTATTTCTGTTGCTCTAGCCTTTACTAGCAAAATAGCTCGAACTCTATCCCTTTTTGAAACTATGATTCCACACACTTCTGTTGAGACCACGCAGAGGCAGTCTTGCATGTGCACAGAACGCTTTCTCAAGCGTATGACATCCAGGCTTTCTCTGCACACGGGAGCATCTCTCAGAGACTAGGAAAGCCATTCCTGTGGTGGTGTTCACAGCTCCCTCCCTCTTTGCCGTGGACTGGGGTCTGAGGAGCAGAGCACAACCTGAGCGGAGGGCCGGAGCTGTCAGGGCATCACTCTGCCTTCCAGCACGGGAGGTTTGCTCCAACCAAGCCTGGGGGCCTGACTTTCTTCTAATTATTTTCCAGAGGACAACCCAGACCCGCATGCAAATAGACAACACCTGTCTTCCTCATGTATCTCGGCTTAACTGAAAGCCACAGGAGGACACAGTTGAGACCCAAGCTCGAGTCCTTACTCCCAATGGAAGAATTTGGAAACTCAGGGGACACGAGGCTCAGGTTCTAGTCCCAGCTCTGCCTCCAGGTGTCCCGTGCTCCAGCTGTAACCCCAGGCTACCTGAGAGAAGATGGAGTCCCTGGCTCCCAGCTCCGTGTGAGACTTCCCCACCACCAAGCCTTGGAGAGAAGAGGCCCTTGAAGCTGCATAAGAGAGCAGACCCCAGAGAAGGTGCCTGCCCTACTCGTGGTCACAATCCCCCAGGAGCTAAGGTGGAACATAGGTACCCGTGGCCTCACACCAGGCAGCTTGAACTAGTTATCTATTGCTGTTTAGCTAATTACCCCCAAGTTTAGTGTCTTAAAGCAAAAGTAATTTTTTTCTATTATGAGAATTACACATCATGGCCAAGCAGGATTTATACCAGGGATGCAAAGTTGTTTTAACATCGGAAAAATCTATGAGTGTAATATATCCCATCAATAAACAAAAATCACATCATCATTTTGATGGATGCAGAAAAGGCATTTAACAAAATCCAACACGCTTTCCTGATAAAAACACTCAAACTAAGAATATAATGGAAGAATATAAACTAAGAATATAATTCCTCAACATGAAGAAGAACATCTATGAAAAATCCACAGCTAACATCACACTTACTGGTGAAGGACCGGATGCTTTCCCCCTAAGATCAGGAATAAGACAAGGATATCTGCTCTCACCACTGCTACTCAGCGTTGTAGTGGAGGTCCTAGCCAGGGCAGTTAGGCAAGAAAAAGAAATAAAAGGCTTCCAGATTGGAAAGGAAGAAGTGAGACTATCTACTCACAGATGACATGATCTTGTATATGGAAAACCCTAAGGAATCCACCAGAAGACTATTCGAACTAATAGATGAGTTCAGCAAGGTTGCAGAACACAATACATAAGATCAATACACAAAATTCAACTGTATTTCTATACACTTGCAATGAACAGTCCAAAATGAAATGAAGAAAACAATTCTGTTCACAATCGCAACAAAAAATAAATGAAATAAAATACTTAGGAATAAATTTAACAAAAGAAGTGCAAAACTTATACTGCGAAAACTATAAAACATTGTTAAAAGAAATTAAAGAAGATCTAAACAAATGGGAAAACATCCCATGTTCATGGATCAGAAGACTTAACTTTGTTAAGATGACAATACTCCCCAAACCGACCTACAGATTCAAGGCAATTCCTATCAAATCTCAGCTGACTGCTTTGTAGAAACTGACAAGCTGATTCTAAAATCTGTGTGGAATTGCAAGGGACCCTGAATACCAAAACAATCCTGAAAAAGAATAAAGTATGAGAACTTACACTTCCCGATTTCAAAACTTACTACAAAGCAACAACTACTAAGACAGTGTGGTGCTGGCCCATGGATGGACACAGAGACCAATGAAATAGAATTGAGAGTCCAGAAATAAACTCATACATCTGTGGCCAACTGAGTTTGGACAAGGGTGCCAAGACCATTCAACAGGGAAAGACGATTCTTTCCCCACAAATGATGCTGGGATAACTGGAAGCCACGTGCAAAAGAATGAAGTGGGACCCTTACTTCACAGCATGTACAAAAATTAACTCAAAATGCGTCAGAGGTCTAAATTTAAGAGCTAAAACTATAAAACCCTTGAAAGAAAACATAGGGGTCAATCTTTATGACCTTGGATTTGGCAAAGAATTCTTAGATATGACGTAAAAAGTACGAGCAGCAAAATAAAATATAGATCAATTGGACTTCATCAAAATTAAAAACTTTTGTGCTTCAAAGGGTACCATCAAGAAAGTAAAAACACAACCCACAGAATGAGAGAAAATATGTGCAAATCATATATCTGATAAGGGACTTGTATCTAGAAAATATAAGGAACTCTTACAATTGAATAGTAAGACAATCCAATTTTAAAATGGTCAATGAATCTGAATAGACATTTCTTCAGAGAAGATATACAAATGGCCAATAAGCACATGAAAAGATGCT
Organism: Tapirus indicus; assembly: GCA_031878705.1. Classification (NCBI taxonomy): domain Eukaryota; kingdom Metazoa; phylum Chordata; class Mammalia; order Perissodactyla; family Tapiridae; genus Tapirus; species Tapirus indicus. Next base: position 13,559,834 of record CM062932.1, read on the forward strand.
CAACATCATTAGTCATCAGGGAAATGCCATTCAAACCCACAATGAGATACCACTTCATACTCACTAGGATTGCTAGGTAATAACAAGTGTTGGTGAGGATGTAGAGAAATCAGAACACTTGTGCACTGCTGGTGGGAATATCAAACAATGCAGCTACTTTGGAAAACAGTCGGTCAGTTTCTCAAACAACTAAACGTATAGTGACCATGCAACCCAGCAATTCCACTCCTAGGTATATGCCCAAGAGAAACGAAAACGTATGTCCACATAAAAACTTGTACACGAATGTTCATAGCAGCATTTTTTATAATAGCCAAAAGGTGGAAACAACCCAAACGTCCATCAATGGACAAACGGATAAACAAAGTGTGGTATATATACAATGTAATATTACTCGGCAATTTAAAAAAAGTAATGAAATACTGGTACAGGCTACAATATGGATGAAGCCTGAAAATATTCTAAATGAAAGAAGCCCGTCGAAAAAGACCACATATCATATGATTCCATTTAGATGAAACGTCCAGAAGAGAGAAATCTGTGGAGACAGAGTAAGTTGGTGATTGCATGGGGCTGGGGGGTGGGGGGACCAGGAGATGGGGTTGAGAACCAAAGGTCACAGGGCTTCTTTTTAAGGTGATGAAAATGTTCTAAAATTGACTGTGGTGATGGTTGCACTTATCTGAATATACTGAAAAACCCTTGAATTGTACACTTTAAGTGGGTGAATTGTATGGTATGTGAATGATACTCAATAAAGTTGTTAAAATATTGATAATTTGTTATCTCCCAGTTTCAACGGGCCAGGGATTTGGAAGCAGCTTGGCTGAGCAGCTGCAGTTCAGTCTTTCCCAAGGCTGCATTCATCTGAAGGCTTGACTGAGGCTGGAGGGTCCACTTTCAAGATGGCTCCCTCATGCAGCTGGGAGATGGCGCTGGCTGTTGGCGGTAGGCCTCAGTTCCTCTCCACGTGGGCCTTTCTACAGGGCTGACTGAGTGTCCTCATGGTGTAGTAACCAGCTCCCCTGGCATAAACAATCCAAGAGACCAAGATAAAAACTTCAATGCCTTTTATGACCTAGCCTTGTAAATCACCCGCCATCACCTCCGCCATGTTCCACTGGTCACAGAGACCCACCCTGATACACTGGGGGAGGGGACTACACAAAGGTATGAATACCAGGAGACAAGGCTCATCTTGAAGACTGTCCACAAGTAATAATTTCCGAACTTTCCCATAGAAGACCACCAGAACCCGTCCCATCCTTCCTCACACCCCTCGTCCCCCCACCTCTGGTTACCATCATCCCCTAGACTCTCATCTCTTATCCTACTCTCTCCCTCCCCGAATCTGACCCAATTTCCTGCTCCCCATCCCTCTGAGACCCATAGTCTACTAGCACCAAATTCCTCTCCACTCTTAAGTTCTCCTCTTTTACTATCCCTTTACACCTTTTAGCCCCAAACGAACCTGATCATCTCTTGATGATGTGGCTTCCCCTGCAAACTTCCAGGAGAAAGGTACTTGCTTTTTGCCTCCTCCTACCCCTCATTTCTCAGAACTTTGGAGCCTGGTAGATGTCCTTCTTGTTCTCCATTGCTACTTCCCAATCATTCTTTCTTGTCTTTCAAAACACCAGTTCCTGTGACACTCATGACATCAGACAGCTGTGCCCTTCTTCTCCCTGCCCATGTCCTCAGTGGGCCTCCTGGTCATCCCCTCATTCACCCAAGACTTTGACGCCTGACTCGTCCTCTTTCTGTCCTCCCTGCTCGTGTCACCGTTCGGGTGACTTCCCCACCCATGTGGATGATCTCTCCATCACCTGGGCTCCCTGCTCCCTCCACGTCTCCACGTCTCCAGAGTCTTTGTCTCCATCTCAGCCATCACTCCTAGAGTCATCACTGACATCAGCACCGTCTTTGAAATGGTGACTTACAGCGTCCCCCTCTCCGACCACAATTCCCCATCTCTGTGTCCCAGTCTGGAACTCCCTCACTGACCTTCCTCTTCAACCCATGGGTACCCCAGCCCCCTGAGCCCACAACACGTTCACTTACCTGTGCCTTCACTTCCCTCCTTAGCCAGCTTCACCTTCGTGGGCCATCACCATCATCACTCTTAACTCCTTCACTCCTCTCTCCTTCCCTCGGCTGACCTGCCAAATCCCCAGCCCTGGCCTGACCCTGCATTTCATACCTGCACCCAAACAGCTCGACATTACTGGAAAAAACAAGTACCATGCCAAGGAACTTGTTTTAAATTCACCCCACAGACCTCAATGGCCACCAGGCAGTGCCCAGAAAGCTTCCTATACCCCTAGAATGTTCACTGTCCTGCCCTCCAAAATGACAATCTTACATCACCTCCTCAAATCCCCACACCCTGTGCCCCCTTCACTCTCAGCTAATGCCCCAGCTTCACATGTAATGGGGACAAGGAGAAGCCGCAAATAACACAGAAAGCCCTCATCCTCCCATCACCCAACCCATCACCCTTCCTCCTGGAGCTTCCATGGAGGAAGAGGCCCTACTCCCAACCAGTGGCCAACCCTCCTTGGGCCTGGGTCTCACCCTCTCTCCCCTTCTCAGTGACTTTGTTTTCTATAATTACCTGCTCCATCAATCTCCCCCTCTCCATTAGATCACTCCCGAAGCATAGACTCATCATCTATTTTTTAAAAAAAGTTCCCCTCACTCACACCCCCCTTTAATCACCAGGCTTTTTTCTGCTCCCCTTCACAGCATCACCTCAGCAGCGCTGTCTGTCCTTACCGGCTCCCTTTGCTGGTCTGTATTCTCGCCCCGCTGCCCTCAGCTCTGTCCTCACCTCTCAGCTGAGACTGTAATGGCCTCCTCACAGCCAGACCAAATAGTCACCTCTGTCTTACTGCTCTTGGCCTCTCAGCAGTGGGGGACCCAGCTGACACCACTTTCTTTAAACACTTTCTGCTCCCAGGCTCTGTGACCCATGTGCTCCCCTCTCGGCTCCTATAGCTCAATTTTCATCCTCCACTGTCTGCTCTGTAAGTAGACCCAGAGCTTGGCCCTGAGCCCTCTTCTCCACCCTCTCTGCTCCCTCCCCCCACCTCTCCCTCTCTCTCTCTCTCTCTCTCTCTGTTATCTCAGCCAGCATCAAGGGGCTAAAGGTCATCTCTATGACTCTCAAATCTGAATCCTCAACCTTGACCTCTCCCTGAGCCTCAGACTTACATTTCCCACCATCTCCTTAACATCGCCACCTGGACGTTCAACAGGCATCACAAACTCACCACGGCCAAAGCAGAATTCTGGTTCTTCCTCCCCAATTCCTCCTCCCTCAGTCTTACTCCCCTTCAGGCACCAACATCCACCCAGATGCTCAAATAAAAAGCCGAATCAGTCTTTTCCTTCCTTCGCCCCCGACGTCCAGTCCTTCAGCAACACCTGCCAACTCCACCTCTAAACACATTTTGAATCCATCCTTTTCTCCCCATCTCCATCACTTCCTCCCAGATCAGGCCACCATCATCCCTCACCTGGACCACTGCAGGGGATGCTAACTGGCCCCTCTGCTTCCACCACCACCCCATCCGTTCACAAGCTCTGCAGCAGCAGAGTGATCTTTATAAAATGGACATCAGATACAGTCACTCCCCTACTTAAAACACTCCAGGGGGAAGATTTTCCAAAGGCTTTGCACTGCACATTGAGTGCAGTCAAATCTCTTTCCCTGCCTCAGGCCCTAGTGATCTGACCCTGCTGTCTTGGCCCCACATCTGTTATCATCCTCCCCCTCGATCTCCCTGTTACAGCCATGGAGCTTTCTCTGTTCCTCAAACATGAAACTCATCCCCATTTCAGGGACTTAAAACATCCTCTCTGCCTGGAATGCTGCTCCTTGAGATCTTTGCACAATTGGCTGCTTCTTATTCAGATATCAGCTTAAATGTCACCTCCTCCAAGAAGCCCTCCCTGACCACTCAATTTAAAGAAGTCACCCAGTCACCCTCTGTCCCAGCTCCATAGTTTAATGCACTGCATAGCTCCTATCACCATCTGATAGTTCTCTTGGTTGTTTATTTCTTTTTCTTCTCCCCCACTGTCTGTCTTGGTAGCTGCTATATCACCAGTGCCATGGTTCCTGGCACTCAGGCCGTGCTCATTCACATTTTAATAAAGAGAAGAATGAATTGCTATGGGACTTCGGGCAGATCAGTGCTATTCTCTGAACCTTCTCTATGAAATGAAGTTATGTGACTGGATAAGATCTTTGCTTCTGAGGATCCATCAGCCTTTAAGGAGAGTCAGAGCTATGATGGTCAGTGACCACCAGGTGTCACTAAAGACTAAGACCGAGAGCTTTCTTCGTTAAGCTACAGTCCCACAGCAGGGCCAGAGCATCTAGATGGTCAGCCACTGAGATGGTCTCCAAAGACACTTGAAGTCAGCACATGCCTTCTATGGTGACCCTGAAATGAGGGGTCTCCAGTGACTCAGCCAGCCAGGCAAAGCACCCAGGGCTGGATCCTGGGTTGTCTCTGAGCCTCAGTCTTCCCATCTGTCCATTGGGTGTAGGCTCATTGTCCAGGTTCTTCTAGTTCAGACCCTCCCTCTACGGTAGAATTGGGATGGGAGGAAGGGGGACAGAAAAGGAGAAGAGGGTTCCTTTTCTTCCCTCTTCTGCTCTCAGGGGCCCTTGCCTCGGGGCAGGGACGTATCCTTCCCTGGGTGTGCTCCTGGTGCCCACACACTCAATGAGAAGTAGCCTCTGACTGGGTGGAACATTATCATTATGCCTGCGATGAGGTGGAAAGGATCATATTCCTCTTGTGGGAGTTGGGGAGCTCCTGGAGGAGGAGGGGAAATGCATTTTTCTAAACAAACAAATGTTAAAACCATTATTAGCTCAGGGTTCAACGAAAATAGGCCACCAGCCAGGCTTGCCAGCAGGCCAGAAATTACAGACCTCTGGCTTAGAGGACACCCTGTGACAAGTCACTGGGGGTCCCTGGCATCAATTTCAGAGAAGATCCTCAGAGAGAGGTCTTTACTCTCCAAGATCTTCCCTTTCTTCCTTCAGATAAAACACACCAAAAATATACGCTCAACAAACTGCTATGTGTAAGTCCAGGGAGAGGATCTGAGAGAGAAAGGTTGGGTTCAGAGAGAGAAAGAGGAGAGAGGGAGCCAGAGACGAGGGGAAATGCCTGGGGCTTCAGGGTGATTCATCCCAAACCCCAAATCTTCAGTAAGAATGAATTTTACTGCACACATCAAAGTGGTCAAAATGGTTAAAGTGGGCGGGTTACACCTCTTGCCAGAACCCTCATCCTCGTCCTGATTCCACCCAGCCCCAAAGAGAACGGGGGCACCATTTCAGGGGCCCATTTTGACTCAGGGCTAATGAAAGACTTGGGAACACAGCCTCCTGGTCCTCATCAAATGCCCAAGTCAAGCAGGGCAGGAGATCCCTTCCAACACACGAGGGACAGCCCAGGAGGGCCTCTTCTAGGAGCAGACCCCCAATCAAAAGGCAGAATAAAATAAAGATGAATTTACATACATCAATATATGTATGTATGTGTGCATTTATATGTCAGATTTATTGAGATGTAATTCACATACTATGCAATTCACCCATTGAAATTCTACAACTCAGTGGTTTTCAGGATATTGAGTTGTGCAACCATCATCACAATCAACTTTAAGACATTTCATCACCACAAAAAGAATTCCTGTGCCCATGAGCAGTCACTCTCCATTTTCCCCCAACATCTGCCTTCTCCTCCCCTAACCCAGCTCTGGCAAGCATCAATCTACTTTCTGTCTCCACAGATTTGCCCGTTCTGGACATTTCACATAAATGGAAGCATGTGTCAGTACTTCATTCCTTTTTATGGCTGAATAATATTCCATTGTGTGGATACACTACAATTTGTTTATCCAGTCATCAGGTGATGGACATTCAGGTTGTTCCACCTTTTGGCTATCACACGTAATGCTGCTGCGAACATTCACGTACAAGCTTTTGTGTGAACCTAGGTTTTCAACTTATTGAGCATATCGCTAGGAGTGGAATTGCTGGGTCAAATGGCAACTCCATGTTTGACCTCTTGAGGAACCGCCAGACTGTTTTCCAAAGCAGGTGCACTATTCTACATTCTACTTTCCTCTTCATATGTGAGGGTTCCAATTTCTCCACATCCTTTCAAACATTTGTTATCTGTCTTTATTTTATTTTATTTTTTTTGTGTGAGGAAGACCAGCCCTGAGCTAACATCCATGCCCGTCTTCCTCTACTTTATATGGGACGCCGCCACGGCATGGCTGACAAGCAGTGCGTCGGCAGACACCCGGGATCCGAACCCGCGAACCCTGGGCTGCCAAGCGCGAACTTAACTGCCGTGCCACCGGGCGGCCCCTGTTATCTGTCTTTTTGATTCTCACCATCCATATGGGTATGAAGGAGTATCTCACTGTGGTTTTGATTGGCATGTCCTTCATGACTAATGATGCCGAATATCCTTCCACATGGTTATTGGCCATTCGTATATCTTTTTCAGAGAAATGTCTATTCAAATCCTTTGCCCATTTTTAAATTGGGTTATTGACCTTTTTCTTGTTAAGTTATAAGAGTTCTTTATATATTCTAGATACAAATCCCTTATCAGCTACATATTTGTAAAAATTTCCTCCCATCCTCTCACGTGTTGTCTTTTCACTTTTTTGATATTTGCTTTATATGTTTTAAGGATTTATTATTAAGTAACGTAACTTGAGAATTGTCTCAGCTCGGTAGGTTGTTCCTATAATCACAATGTAGACATTTGTCTTCCTTCATAAAATGTTTTGTCTTAAATAACATTTTGTTTGATATTAGTAGAGATACACCAGCTTTCTTTTGGTTAGTATTTTGTACTTACTTTCAACCTTCCATATCCTTGTTTTAGGTGTTTCTTTTGTAAACAGCATGACTGGGCTCTGTTTAAAATGCAATCTGACAGCCAATCTGGCCAGGTTGTGCATTTACAATCATCATGACTCAGGCTAATCAGAGGTGCCTGCAATCTGCCACCGGCTAGACAAGAGGAGGGGAAAGGAACGGCCATTTATCAAGTGTGAGTTCTGTGCCAGCCCTGAGCTGTGTGTATCCCACAGGTGGCCTTGCTCAATGGTGACTCTGTGTTGACATAAATATCATTACTCCTCTTTTACAGAGAAGGAGTTCAAAGCTCTGCACAGTTAAGTCACCCAAAGTCACACAGCTAGTAAGTAGCAGAGTCAGGGCTGTGGCTCGGCTCCAGACCCCATCCCCACTACCTGCAGGGACATCCATGAACCCTCTAGAGTGGGCAGAAATCCAGCTAGACCTTGAAGGTCAGACTGTGATAGGGAGAGAAGGAAAACGGCTTCCAGGCAAAGGGAACAGTCACAAGCGCGGGCTGGCGCATCAAGGTCAAGAGGGTGGGGCCCCTGTTCCATTGAACCCAGCCCACCCACCTAGCACACCCCGGGTGTAGAAATGCCTATTCCCACACTCACTCCCACCTCGCACCCTGTCCCTCTGCCTGTGACATGCACACTAGGGTCAGGCTGACAGTTTCCACAGGAATCTGGAAATCTAGGTGATTCTGTTCCAGTGGGGTGCAGGGGAATGTCTGATCGCTCACGGAGGGGGAGGGAGGCTTGGAGCATTTGCGGATTACCGTGATATAAACACTCCCACCATGGCCAGACTATCAACATCACTAAACACACAGAGTCGGGAACGCATGCACCCAGTCAGCTCTTGCAAGCCAGGAGGAGCCAACTCCAGCCCGTCACCCTACCTCCTCCCCCCTGGAGAAGTCTGCCAAACGGAGGGTGGGAACTGCTACTGGAGGCTGTGCCTTCCCAGTGGGGTACGGACACTTTGTGCCTCCCCTCTTCCCCCTTCTCCTCCTGCTCCTCCTCCTCAGCAGTCTCTGCCCTTCAGGTCAGGTACGAAGATCCAGCCTGTCAGAGGGGAAAAACGGAGGCTGAGAGCGAGAGCTTGCCCAGTGAGTTGCTGGAGGTGGCTGATGCACGCATGAGTGCTCACGTGCACCTGCAGTGCATGCAAACCCCGCGTGTGCCTGTCCATGCCTGTGCTCACTCATGTGCACCTGTACGTGCGGGAACACACCCGTGTGTTTGGGGGCTGTTCTGGAGGTTGAACCAGAACAGGGACCTGTAAGTGGTGATTTTTCAAATGTGATGCTTAAAAGCTACCCATGTGCTAATTATGCCCACAATTGCGTTCCACACTATTAATTACAAACGGCTTCTCTCTGCCTCAGCTCTTCTGAACCCCTTCTCTGCCTCTGTCCCCATGGGCACAGGAACTTTGTCCAGCCTGGGTCCCACATATGGCCCAAGATGAACCCCGAAACCAGCTCTTGGGGGTGGGCTGAGCCAGGTGAAGGTTCACGGGATACAGCTGAATCCTCAGGTGAATGGAAATCCTGGTCAAGGAGGTAAGTGAGCAAGAGAAAGCCAGGCAGCTGTGGACAGGCTGTCAGCAGGAGGGAGGCAAGGTGGGGGTGGAGCACAAGGGGCAGAGCCAGCAGTTCAGGAAGGGTATGCTCAAGAAGGACCCTTCACCCCTCCGCCTACATGCGCCCTCGGTCTCACCGCGCACAGGCTTGTGGAAGGACACGTGTCTAAATCAACCCAAGAGACCAGTGCCTGCCAACTACCAGCTGACTCCACCACTCAGAACAAATGGCATTTTCTTGACTCCAAATACATTTGCTGGTGGGCAGAGCCCCAAGGAGAGGCTTGATTCTGGCTGGCCAGGGAAAGGCTAAGTTCCCAGAAAGGGAACTGGGGCCACTGTGCCTCCTGGGGTCCCCAAAATGCAGCCCAACCCCTCCATTCACCTTGTCCACAGGACTCCCTCCCCTCTCTTGTCCTCTCTCCCCACATCTCCCTGCCCAGCTCACTACATCCATCATTAGGTGGTCAAAGTTCTCCCAGAGGATTATTTGCAACTAGGTACATCTGTATACCTGTGGGTGTTCACGTGCACCTGTAGTACATACACAACCCTGTGTGTGCCTGTCCATGCCTACGCACACTCATGCGTGCCTGTGGGTGCATGTAAACAGGCATATACATACACACCATGTGTGTCTAGACAATGTGTGCCTAGACAATGTGAATCCTCTTTTCTTGGGGTTATTTTGTTAGTATTCCACATATTACCTACAATGGATGTTAAAATGACAGTCACTTACAACTGAAAAGTCCCTTAGAAGACACTTAGTTCAACCTACAGTGTTTCTTAGTGGGTCACTACTGGTATTTGGGGAGGGGTAATTCTTCCTTGATGGGACCAACTCCCAGCCCACTGCATGGGTTTAGTATCCCTGGTCTCAAAACTCTAGTAGGCACAAAGCGTTAGCACCCCATGTCACTGTGACAACCAGAAATGCCCTCACAAGTTTCCAACCTCTCATGGAGGCAGGACAGTAGATTCCCAGGTGAGGACACTACAGCCTTTGTCTGTGGCTGAATTTTCTCCACAGAATCTCTGGAAAGGGTCAGACCCTGGTTTTTTTGTTTTTGTTTTTTTTTTTTGCTGAGGAAGATTCACCCACAGGAAGATTCATGCCACAGCATGGCCGCCAATGAGTAGTGTAGATCTGTGCCCAGGAACCAAACCCGGGCTGCTGAAGTGGAGCACGCCAAACTTAACCCCTAGGCGACAGGCCTGGCCTCCTAGGCCCTGTTCTTCAACTCCCAGGGACTGAAAGCTGGCTACCCTCAGAAGTCACGTAACCCATCCGCAGACAGCACTATCTGAGAGAAAGTTCCACCTCGCTAGGCCCAGTTCCTCCCAGGGCCACTCAGGTGCTGCCCCCACTGGCCTGGGCCTTGCAGTGCTCCCAGGAGGCCAGGAGCTGCTGTGTGGTGGGCCTCACAAACCAAACAGGTGTGGGCATATCCAGTGGGCTGGTGGGGCTCCTAAAGCCTCGAGGGGCTCACCCTGGAAGAGCAGAGGCCCATCTGACTAGCAGGAAAGCTGCAGAAACAAAGTAGAGTGCCGAGCTGGGAGGTGGCAGCCCTCAGGTCCAAGGCGTCTGGGTTCAGGAGATGTCCTCGGACACTGAAAGGGCTACCTTCTCTCTCGCCCTTCCTGTCTACTGCTCCACCAGGAGGGCGAGTGCAGGTGGTGGGGAGGACAGGTCTCTGGGAACCGAAACTAAAGGAAAACTGCTCCCCACTGGGGCCGAGGGGGCCCTGTAGCGGCTGGTGTGCTGTGCAGCGTGAGGTGTGAGGGTGTGGGTGGGGTGAGGTGCCCAGGAGGGTTGGTGACGTGTGCTGCCCATTTTCTTTGATGGGCCTGTGCACTCCATTCCGTTGGGTACGTGCTGAGCAGTACAGTTGCCGGGTTACAGTGTGGGCTATGCGTAGCTTCATAGAAACTGCCAAAATGCTTCCCGACCTTGTTGTCCCAATGTCCACTCCCGGCTGCACTGCACCAATGGTCCAGTCGCTCCACGTTCTCCAGGTGCCTTTTGCAGATGAGACCCAGAGGGCTGGGACCCGCCTGGGTTGGGACCTCAATGTGTCAATCATCCCTCACCTCATCTGGGCAGAATTTTTTTTGCCTGATGTAATTCTTTGACTCTTCAATAATTAGCATTCCTGATAAAAAATACTTGAGTAGTTTTAAGTAGATTTTTTTTTTAGCTGGGAAAGATTCCCTCTGAGCTAACATCTGTTGCCAATCTCTCTCTCTCTCCTCCCCAAAGCCCCAGTATATTTGTGTATTCTAGTTGCAAGTCCTTCTACCTCTTCTATGTGAGCCACCGCCACAGCATGGCTACTGACAGACAAGTGGTGTGGTTCCCCACCCAGGAACTGAACCTGGCTGCAGAAGTGGAGTGCACCAAACTTCAACTTTTAGGCCATCAGGGCCAACTCTTAGGTAGATTTTATTGAGACAAGACCTTCTCTGGAAGTTGGATCTATGCACACAACTAGCCTTCCATCTGGCAAACGGGCTCACGATGTTCACCCAGATTTTTAAAATCTAGTTTGACAGTGATTGTCTAATAAGTTTTTTCAAATCAAATGTTTCTCCCAGAGGGAATCTTTCAATTAGATTTTTCCAAAGCATCTCCCTTTGCAGCAGATTTGAAATAAAATTTTAACTTGTGGTCACATCAGCATGTCTTCTCAAGCCCTCTTTTCTCAGCTTTGACACCACTATACTTTTCGATAGAGATGCTTAGAGGAGAAAACTGAGATTGAAAAAAATTAAAGTTAGCAAAACAGAAATTGTGTGGGGAGAGTATCCTATCCACATCACTTTATTTTCATGTATTTGTTTGTTTGTGTTTAGCTTTTCAGAAAGATTCCCTACAGTTCCTTTAACAGGAACTGGCACTCCTTAAGCCCCTGGTGGCCTGAGGCGCACCCGCCTCTCCACCCCACCCCAGCCGCACAGAGCCCGTTAAAAAGGAGAAGAAAAACTCAGAACTCAAGTATTTAGCAGCCTCTGTCAACTGCAGGTGAGAAGTTGAGGTAAAGGAGCCGAAAGAATCCTGTGAGTCAAGGGGAAAATAAGGTTTGATTTACATAAGTCTCGTTTTGACTAGATTTTCCCGCAACGTCTCCCCCCCCGCCCAACCCCCGCAGGGTCCCGCCAGCCGTCCCTAACCCAGGTCCCTTGTCTGAGGGAGCCCTTCCGGCCGGGCTCCCAGGTCCCCTGTCCAAGTCCGCCCCGGCCGCCTCTCAGACGCTCGCCGAGAGCACAGACGGGTCGCCGCGGTCTGGAACAGGACCCGGCAGGAAGGGCCAGGGGCTGCACGCCGCTCACACGACCACACCCGCGGCGATGACGGGCGGAGCCGGACCCGCACCCGGGACGGGAGCTCAGGCCCGCCGCCCAGGCGCGCGTCCCGAGCCTGTGCGTCCGGGTCTCTAACCTAGAAGCTTCTGGAGGTCCGCCCAGAGGGTCACCCCTCTCCCCCTGGGCCCGCCCTGCCCGGTGAGAGCGCGGGAAACGTCCCAGGGCCTGCCGAGGGGTCCTGCAGGCCGTCGTCTCCCCCATCTGCTTTCTTTATGATTCTGATCGACTGCCGGGGACACCCTTTGTCAACTGTAGAGAGCTATGCAAATGACGAGGGTGGGTATTGTTATTACTCAGAGGCGCTGGGTTTCAAAACCACTTTGAATATTCTCGCACCAAATCCTGCCTGCCCCGCCCCGGAGCCTCCGCCGCGCCGGCCTCTTCGTCCGGTGCGCTCGGCGGGGTGGAAACCCACCCGCGGGGCCTCCCGCTCGGGCCGTGGGGGTTTGCCCAGCGGCGTGGGGGCAGAGACCTTGAACTTTGCAGTCGGACTGGCAAGCGCTGGGATTCTTCCTCTGCGCCTGGGTGACTGACTCCAGACAAGGCGCTTCACTTCTCCCAGCCTCAGTATTCTCGCCCCTGAAAGGGGCGTGGAGGCCCTCCTCGGGGTGTTGTCATGTGACCATCTGCCGGCGAATGGAGGTGAAGCCCCTGGTGCGCCCCTAGGCGGGCAATTGCTTGGGCTCTGCAGGACCAGGGCCTGTGAGTGGTCAGGCGACGGCTGTCTGCGCCAGCTGTTTTCACCGGCCGTGGGAGGACTGGCAAGGTTGCTAGATTTAGCAAATTAAAAAAAAGATGCCCAGTTAAATTTGAATTTCACATAAGCAGATTTTTTTTAAGTATATAAGTATGTCTCATGCAATATTTGGGGTATACTTATATTAAAAAATTATTCGTTACCTGAAATTCAAATTTATCTGCCAACCCTAACAGAGAGACTAGGTGCTTCTAATGGGTTTTCTTGCTGCCACCTGAGAGAAGCCTTCATTTGGAATTGAGAACTCTGGGAAAGACAGAGAGCCACTGGAAGAAACATGGGCCGAAGCAGAAGGATCTAGCGCACAGAGGCCTGGAAAGGGCAACAGACTCTAGGCCTGGTTGACCACCTTCTGCTCTCAGGCCAGCCTCAAACACACTCTAGAAGCCTGGATGGGGGCTGGGCTCAGTGGGCCCCAGTCTCCTCTCCCCCCACCTCTAACCTGCTCCTCCTCCAGCTGGGCTGGTCTGGCCACCAGGCCAACAGCCTACTCCCCAACCCACCCTCCCCGGAGCCAGAGCCAGAGGGGAGGAGGAGGCATCACAGAAGACGCCAGACCAAGGTGGTAAACCAGGAGTAAAGCTAGCTTTGTGTTAATTATGTTCCAGGGAACCAGAGTGTGTCATTGCAGAAAGCCAGGAGCAGGACACACCCCAGAGGTGGTTTAACCTGCTGTGGCCAGACTGTCCAAATTAACCATCCCTTGGCTAGACATGTGACCACTCCATTCCTGTAGCCACTGGGAGGACATTCATCCAACAAACATTTCCTCATCTCCTCTGTCCATCCCACAGGCAACCTCCATCCTCACCCCACCCCCATCACCCGTCTGCCTCTCTCCCTTCTCCACCTCACCCAGGCAGTCTCGCAAGGCCACCTCTGATATATCTCAGGGTCCATGTCCCCAGGCCCCACTGCTTGGCTCAGACTCATCAGCGCTCACCAGAACTTCTGTGGCCTTGTTCCCACACCCCATCTACCCCAGCTTGATTTCCAATAAAGCAGGTCTCATCTTGCCACCCCCCTGCTGCACATCCATCTGACTTGCATCAGAGGCCAAGTCCCAGCCCTCAGGGACAGAAAAGCAGGACAGACCAGGGTGCCTGAATAAAACATGCCTCTTCAGTCACCCAGGAGAAACTGTTACTCATCCCAGGTGAGGGGGCAGGGAAGACAGTTCTTGGGAGGGCTGAGGGCCAGGCTGCCCAGCCACCTCTCATCATTAGGGTGGGGAGTGGGGGGCACCGTGGCTCAGCCTGGGGTAGGGGCCAGACCCCACTCCAGTTACCAACTGTCCTCTAGGTTTCTACCTTAGACACTCAGCCTCCTTCATAATATAAGAAATGTAAATTACAACTGCCGGGTACCATTTTTCACCTATCAGATTGGCAAAACAAAAAACCAACAAGGCGAACTCGCGTGGGGAAGGTGTCTGAAAACAGGCACCACCACACACTGGGGGTAAGTTAACGGGTACAACCCCTTTGGAGGTCAAATTGGTAATATCTATGAAAAAATTAAATATGCGAACCCTTTGTCCCAGCAACTCCACTTTCAGAAATCTACCCTACAGGTACACAGGTGCCCAAAGACACATACAATATGCACTAGGATATTCACTGAACCACTGTTCATAGTTAAAGTTTGGGACCTAAATAGGAGGCTAGTTAAATAAATTATGCTCCAGCCATACAATTAAATGTTATGCACTATTGAAAAGAATGAGGCAGCTAGGTACTTAAGTGATCTTAATTAAGATTTATTATGTGCAAAAGCAAAGTGCAGAACAGTGAGTCCAGCATATAAAGCTTATGATATTAAAAAATGTAAATGTTTGGTATGTGTAGAGTATCTCTGGAAATATAAATAAGAATCAGTCAACAACGGCGTCCTAGGTTGGGGTGCTGGGAGACCAAAGATAGCAGTGGGAGGGAGACTTACGTTTTTGTGCCTTTTGAATTTTGTGAAATATTATCAAGTTAACCAAAATATTATGAAATACATATTTCATATATATATATAATGTATATTTATATTTAAATAATTTTAAAAGCAGGTAACTTTTCCACCACAGTGCTCCATGAGAGAAGGTGATGAGCATATTAAACAGCTGCATGGCCCTGGGCCAGGCCCTGCCCCTCCCCAGACCTCAGTTTTCCATCTATACAATGTGAGTTTGGGACCAGAAGACGATTCCTGCACTATTCCTAAATCTTACAGCCAACCAACCAAATAAATACTGGTGTAGTGACCATAAAATGACATTTGATGGCCTAGGGAAGGGGGACAGTATAACAGGGCATTGATGAAACCAGGATGCAGCGCCCATCCCCTGATGGACAGGATCCTCCTCTGGCTCCTGAGCAGATGACCATGGGCAAAGCTGCATCTGCCTGGACTGGAGGAGCCTGCTGGGACTCTGCCAGCTCCTGCAGATGTCAGTTCCTCAGGGCGTGGCAGCTTCTTCCCTCCCATCACCTGTCTGCCTCTCTTCTCATCACCTCTTTGCCCACCTGCCTCTGCCCCTGAGGCTCATCCCTGGCTCAGAGGAGGAGCTCAAGACAGCAGTGGAACAGGTTCTGTGGGGCAGAGGGAAGGTGCATACCTCCTGTCTGACTGAGGTCCTGGCCTCCCTCTGGCTCCTTCCCTCTGGATCAGGCTCTACTTAGCTTACTCATCTGCCTGGACTGTCCTCCCCACCTTCCAGTGCCCATTCAAAGGAGGCGGCTCTCACCTGGACCCACTCAGCTCCTTCCCCTAGCCAGGCCTCCTCCTTTAACAGAGGATGTCTGTTTGAGGCTGGGAGACCCGAGATGCCACTACACGGAGGCAGCAATCTGAGCTCTCAGAGCATGCTCAGAGGCCCCAGTTAGCGGGAAGCCACCTCCCTCCAAAGGCTCCTGCCGGGTCCGTACTGGGTTTTTCTCTTAATGATGGGAGCCAAAGGGAAAATATATGGGAATTGGAGGAGTCAAAGCTGGATACATTTCCTGCTCTCATTGTTTCTCCTTTCCTTCCTGGGTTTTGGAATCAGAGGACTTGCATTTCTGTCCTAGATCAGTGCTCGCTCCCTGACGAAGTCACTCTCCTCTTTGGGGCCTCACAGTTCACCTGCAAGAAGAGGGGCTTGGGTGTAGAAAGCTGGGGGCACCCAGGTGGCTCCAATGCAGGTGGTCCATGGACAGACTTAAAGAAGCAGCCCTCTGGTACATTGCAGAAAGGCTTGTCTTACAGTCCTCCTAAGTGGGAGGCTGAGGCTTCTAGGAAGGAGACAGATGATCCTCTTGGTGGGCCTTGACTCTGAAAGTTGCTGTCATCATTTAGCCTCCACCTGTAGCCTGAGAAGGAAGCCAATGAAAGGAGAGCAGAGCCAAGCAGAGAGATGGAGATGTGCCAAGGCCTGGGGTCATCACTTGAGCCCCGATTTAGCTAGGGATGCCAGCCCCAGCTTGGAGTCAGGGGACTGAATACGTCCTTAGGCAGTAGGGTTAAGTGTTGGATGATTCTGGTTGTTCAAAGAATCCTAATGGATACACAATTCTATTTACTTTTTTTTTTTGCTGAGGAAGATTAGCCCTGAGCTAACATCTGTGCCAATTATCCTCTACTTTATATGTGGGGTGCTGCCACAGCGTGGCTGACGATTGGTGTAGCTCTGCACCCGGGATTCGAACTTGCAAACCTGGGCCACCAAAGCAGATCGCATGGAACTTAATCACTACACCATGGGGCTGGCCCCCTATTCACATTTTTAAAAATAGGAAGATGATGGAAATTAATATAGTAGGGAGAACTGCAAATTTCTACCAAAACAGCTTAGAGGAGAGGGCTTCAACAAAGTACTTATCCTCTCTGAGCCTCTGTTTCTTCATCTGTAAAATGGTCATGATAATACCTACCTCAAAGGATTGTTGTCAGGACTAAATCAGATGACCCAAATAATAAATAATGCATGGGGGTGGGGCAGGAGGGTGAAGGTGGTCAAAAGGTGCAAACTTCCAGTTATAAGATAAGGTAAATAAGTTCTGGAGGTAATGTACAGCATAGTGACTATAGTTAACAATTCTGTATTGTATATTTAAAGTTGCTAAGAGAGTAAATCTTAAAAGTTCTTATCACAAGAAAAAAATTTGTAACTATGTGAGGTGATAGATGTTAACTAAACTTATTGTGGTAATCATTTTGTAGTATCTACATATATCAAATCATTATGTTGTATACCTTAAACTAATACAATGCTATATATCAATTATATCTCAATAAAACTGGAGGAAAAGGTTAAAAAAATAGTGCACAATAAATATTTGCTATGATAAATAAACCTTGACCTTTACCTCACACCGTATACCAAAATTAACTCAAAATGGATCATAGGCCTAAAAAGTGTAAGAGCTAAAACTAAAAAACTTCTAAAATAAAACTTAATGGGAAAATATTAATGACCTTGGTTTGGCAAAGAATTTTTAAATATGACACAAAAAATACAAACTATAAAAGGAAAAATAGGTAAATTGGACTTCATCAAGATAAAAACTTTTCCCGTCAAAAAAGACACTATTACAAAAATAAAAAGGTGAGAAAGTATTTGCACAGCATATGTCCAACAAAGGACTTGTAACCAGAACATATGAAGAATATTTACAACGCAGTAAGAAAACAACAAAATTTTTGTGTGTGTGTGAGGAAGACTAGCCCTGAGTTAACATCTATTGCCAATCCTCCTCTTTTTTGCTGAGGAAGACCGGCCCTGGGCTAACATCCATTGCCAATCCTCCTATTTTTTGCTGAGGAATACTGGCCCTGGGCTAACATCCGTGCCCATCTTCCTCTACTTTATATGGGACACTGCCACAGCATGGCTTGACAAACGGTGCGTCTGTCCGTGCCCGGGATCCAAACCTGTGAACCCTGGGCCGCCGAAGTGGAGCGTGCAAGCTTAACTGCTATGCCACCAGGCCAGCCCCCCCAAATTTTTTAAATGGGCAAAAAATTTGAATAGACACTTCATCAAAGAAGATATATGGATAGAAAACAAATATTTGAAAAAGATATTCAACATCATTAGTCATTAGGAAAATGCAAAGTAATATAATAATGATGTACTACTAGAATGACTAAAAACTTTTTAAAAACTGACCATACCAAGTGTTAGCAAGGATTGGAGCAACTGGAAATTTCCTATGCTGCTGGTGAGAATGGAAAATGGCAGACATTTTGGAAAGCAGTCTGGTAGTTTCTTTAAAAAGTTGAACACCTCCCACACAACCCCACCATTCTCTCCTTAGTCACTTACCCAAGAAAAATGAAAACATGTGTCCACACAAAGACTTTACATGAATGTTCATAGGAGCTTTACTGGTAATAGTCCCAAACTGGAAACAACCCAAATATCCATCAACAGATGACTGGATAAACAAATTGTGCTATATCCATACAGTGCAATGCTACTCAGTGATTAAAAGGAACAAATTATTGATTCACCCAACATGGATGAATCTCAAAATAATTATGCTGAGTGAAAGAAGACCATTCTGCTTGATTTCATTTATGTAAAATTCTAGAAAGTGACAGAAAGGGAATCAGTGTTTGCCTGGGGCCAGGGTGGAGGGAAAGAGGGAGAGATTACAAATGGGCACAAAGAAACTTTTAGGTGCGATAGGTAGGTTCATTATCTTAATTGAGGTGATGGTTTCATGGGTGTTTAAACATATCACATACACTTTAAATACGTACAGTCTGTTGTATGTCAATTATAGTGTAATTTTTAAAAGGTGATTCTGAATGAACATGTGTTGAGCATAACCAGGAGCAGCCAGGCACTGAAGCTGCACAGAAATCAATCTGGATGCTTTTAAACACGAAGAACAGAAAACCCAACTCGAAGTGGCGTAAGCAATAATAGAATGTGTTAATTATCTCATCTACCTGCAAGGCCAGAGGCTACAGGTACAGTTTGACTGATCCCCTCATAGTACCAGGCACCATATTTAGCTACATCATGGAATCCTCATAATTGTCAGGGTACTTAGCTGCAAATAACAGAATCTATTCTAACTGGTTTAAGCAGCAAAGGAATGTATTTCAAGATATGAATAGCTCACACAGTCTCTGAGAGGGATAGAGAATTGGGCTTGGAGGCTGCATAACCAGGAACAATATCCCAATTTTACTCCCGGACTGTTACCAGCTTGTTTTTTGCCGCCACTGGGCATTGCAGATGACGTAAGGGAGAGGGATCTCTACTCTGAGGACCTTCACTCCCTCTGTCCCCCAAAGCTGCATGTCTCTGCCATTGTCTGCAGCATCCTCTTTCTCATGTAGCTCTCTTCTGAATCAGTGTCAGCTGCATCCCATTGGACAAGCCTGGACCACATACCTCTGCTCTAGCCACACAGGAGGCTAGAACCTTCTACCTTGGGGAGGCAGAACTCATAATGGGAAATTGTGTTGGCATCCACAGGATGGATTTTCAAAAGATGCTGGGTGACCACACATAAAAAAAGTCCACTATAAACCCTATTTGGGAGAGATTATTGTTTATCGCAGTTTACAGATGAGAAAACTGAGACTCAAAGAAGTTAAGCTACTTATCCATGGTTACCCAGCTGAGCCTTGCCCTAGGATTCAAAGTCTTCCTGTGTCCACAGCTTGAGCCACAGTAGGTCAGAGGAATGGAGAAAGCTTGTGCCCCACCCTCACCGGCCCCTCTCACATTAAGACATTGCTCTCCCCCTGACCCAGAGCTGTGTCCTAGCATCCAAGAGGGAAAACACTGTAATTATCAGGGACAGGCTAGTCCACACTGCAGAAGAGCCTGGGAAATCAGCCACATAATTTACAAAAGGTAAGTCACAATTCTGTTTGTCCCAAGACAATGTAAACATCACAGCTTTTTCATCAAGATAGAAACTAGAAAACAAAAACCAGACTGATATACATCTTGATGGAAGTCCCCAATACCACATATGAAGGAGCCTTGGAACAAAATAGAACCCAAATCTGATCAGATCTCTAGATCTGACTACCATGTTACAGAAAATAGAGGAAACAGGGGAACATGTTAAATGATACCATGATGATATAATCAGTAAAATCCAGATCTCAGGAAGCTATATAGGAACAAATGACCTGATTTCTTCAAAATAAACTGCAAGGAAAGACAAAAAGAGATGGAGGGGAACCTAATGATTAAAAAAAGACAAAAGAAGGGCTGGCCCGGTGGCATAGTGGCTAAGTTTGTGCACTCTGCTTTGGCAGCCTGGGGTTTGCAGGTTCAGATCCCGGGCGCAGACCTATGCACCGCTTATCAAGCCATGCTGTGGCGGCGTCCCACATATAAAGTAGAGGAAGATGGGCATGGATGTTAGCTCAGGGCCAATCTTCCTCACCAAAAATAAAATAATAATAAAAAAGATTTAAGAGACATAACCAATTAAGAGATGTAGACCTTATTTAGATCATAATTCAAACTGTAAACTAGCAATTAGTTTACAGTTTTAAATAGTAATAATAATAAACTGTAAGTAATAATAACGAGACAGTTGGGGATATTTGAACACTGACTGAATATTTGGTATTAAGGAATATTTGATATTAAGGAATTATTAATTTTTTAGATGTGATAATGGTATTATGCATATGCTTATAAAAAAGAGTCATTATGTTTTAGATATTGACTATGACAGGTGAAATAATATACCTGGGTTTTGCTTTAAAGTAATTTGGGGTGGAGTGGGGAGAGGTGGCTGGTGGTGCAGTTGACATAATATCAGCCGTGAGTTGACAGTTGTCAAACTTGGTGATGGGTATATAGAAGTTCATTATTCTATTCTCTCTACTCTTTATATGTTTTGAGATTTTCCACAGCAAGAAGCTATAAGGCAACAAACAATGTACTTTGTGATGTGGAGAACGGCACCATTCCCATGCCAGCTTGTACCCAGTCCTCACCCCCAACCTCAGATGTCACATTCTGTCTCTGCCTAAAGGAGTCCGAACCAAGTGAAAGAAGAAATAAGGCGTGCACTAAGTTTGCCAAGAGTGCCCTTTCATCCCATGAGGTACAGGATGAGTGAGTAAAAGACTTTTCGGAGTTTACCTTGAGGCTAAATTGTTTTATGGGATAAGAGAGACTGCTTCTGATAATGAGTATCAATTGCATTTCCAAGGGCCTTTGTTGATACATGGCAATGTGCCCATGTTTTAGTTTGGATTCTCCCAGAAGTGGACCCTGAGACAAAGATTTGAATGCCAGAGGTTGATTTGGCAGGTGATCCCAGGAACACCTGTAGAGGAGTGGATGTGAAGCAAGTAAGGGAAGGAAGCCAGTAAAAAGAATTGTCAGGCTGGTTACCTCTGTGGGCAACAATGCTCAGTGCTGTGGGAGCCTTCTGGGGGCAGGCATAGAACATGCCCCTCAGAATTTTCCCACCTGAGAGGTGATGAGCTGGGCTAAATACCAACTTCTATTTGTCACCATTGAGAACTGCTGGAAGCTGGAAGGATGTGTTAGTTCTCCTGCACTTCTGGCTGTCCATACTGGCAGACCCAACTCCAGCCAGGGAAATCCCCCCTCAAAGAGATGCAGAGAGTGGCGTTGGCAGTGTCCCACCTCGGTGAGCCCAGTGGGGCCTTGCAGCATCTGCTGCAGTTCCTCAGGAAGAATTGTTAGTGTTTTGATTGCATAATTATATCAACATATACATTGCCAAAGTATAGCTAAACGAGGTAACCAGGTGTGGTTATGCTTTTATGGAAGGGGGTGTTTTAGTACATTGAGTGTTTATGGGACTTTGTCAAAGATAAATGGGCATGAGCTTGCTCTTGTGCAATTCAACATGCACTGTCCAGAGTAATGCACCATGCTGGGGGACACCACTATTCACAGTGACTCTTGCTGAAGAAGTGACATACAAATTCCATCTTAATCAGAATCTTTAAGGCATTGGGTTAAATGCCTTTGATTTCCTTTGGGAATGGTAACTTCTTAAGGGCAAGATTTATGTCTGCATATTGGGTAGGAATTAGGTCATGAAGGCTGCAAGATTGCCTTTCACCTCCAGCTTTTTCTCATTTTCACACACCTGCCAAATGAATGCATGAAAAATAAGTGAACAAATAAATAAACAAATGGTTGTCTGAAGGAGTGAATCAGTGGTTTTTTTAACTGTGTCGGGAATATAACAGGGTCATCATCTATCAGCCTCCTTTTATCCCCTTGAAGTCAACAATTTTTTAAAAATAGGTCCTGTTGTTTAGAAATTAAATTCAGCAGCCACAGCCCTCAGGATCTGAATCATTAAGAAATTAACACACAGGCTCTCCCTAGTCATCAGACTGTGTGTTTCCTTTATTCTTTTGTGTGTGTGGGTGTGCGCACGCACCACTGTAAAGAATGAGCAAAAGGCCTTGGCATTCCAGAGAAGCGTTGATTTTGTGTCCAGGTAGGGGTGATGTATTAGAGAAAGTTAACGTAGAAGAAATACTTGTGTTAGGCCTTGAAGGACAAAGTAAGAAGAGAATTTCTGAGCACCTATGGCATGAGCCTGTGCTGAGCCTTTACCTATGTTCTCTCATTTAATCTTCAGAGTAATCCTGTGAAGTTGTCTTCCCCTTTTATTAGATGAGAAAACTGAGTTGGGAGGCAGGGAGTTACGGTGTCAACGCTTCAGAACCAGCCTTTGGTCTCAGCACTGCCGTTTGGGGAAGGGAGATAAGTGAAAAGGTGATTTCAGCACAAGTACTGCTACTCACCAGCCAGTGCTCGGCAATCACTCACAAACCAGACACCTGGTAGCCCCAGAAGAGACCTCCTCTGCCAGGAGACAAGGAAGCCTTTGTCATCATCACAGCAGCCAGGAAGAGCACCACTGCTTCTTGGGCTTCTGCAGTCATCTGTGCAGACTCCAAGAATCGGGGGTGATTTTCTTAGTTCAAATAGCTCACTCCATTGTCTACAGTACATCTGTGGACCTGGAAAAGTGGCATCAAATGCCAATGCCCTGAGCCATGGGCCCTGGAAAGTCCTTGGACCCTTCAGGGTGGGAACCAAAGCCCCTCATGAACCATTGGCTTCAGTCACCCGCTCACAGAGGCTATCTTTTATGGAGAAGTCGTGTTTCCCTGCCCACGTCACCACAACACACCAGGAACTGCTGCCACCAAGGCCACACTTACAAGCCACATGAGCTGCCCTGGAGTTGGTTCTGATCATGAAAAAGTCATCCGGGGATATAGCAACCACCAGGCAATTTGTCAAAGGAAGCCTTCATCAAGAACTCGTATTGGGAGGTTTATGCGGGAAGAACATTTTTGTCATCATTCATTCATTTCATTCTGTCATTTATTGATGTGACCAATATTTAAATAGAACCAGGCATTCTTCCAGGCCTTGGGGATATGTGGTAAACAAGAAAGATGATATCCCTGTGCTCGTGGAGCTTGCATTCTTGATTGTGGTTAACTTCCCCAATGACCTTTAGTTGCAAATCACAGTACCTCTTCTAATGCATTGAAGCAGAAGAGGACTTTATTGAAGGTTATTTGGTAGCTTAAAGAACGTCTGGGATGGCCAGAGAGTTGGGCTGGGGGCTCCAAACCTGCACTGTCCAATACAGTAGCCACTAGCCACATGCACACCTGAATGTGGCTAGTCTACGCTGAGATGCACTTGATGTGTAAATATACATTGAATTTCAAAGACTTAGTACAAAAAAAGAATATAAATTATCTCATTAACACTTTTTTATATTAATTACATGTTAGTATTTTGGATATATTGGATTAAATAAAATACATTATTAAAATGATCTCCCTTTTTAAATTTTTTTAAAATGTGGCTATCAGACAGTTTAAAATTATTTATGTGGCTCACTCTAGATTTCTATTGGACAGCACCACTCCAGAGCTAGGAATAATATTCCAATTACATGGCTAGGCTGCTTGCAGGCAGGAGGCATGACCCCAGCACCCCTGGACACCTGCACAGTTAGCTCCCTAAGCGGTCTCTGAGCATCGTCACTATTGCTCAGATCTCTGCCCCTACTGCCTCTGAGAGCCTTGCCACCCTTGCCAGCAGAATCCAAAGGGATTCTGCAAGGCCCATGCCTCCTTCCTTATGGCACTGTATCCCGAATTCAGGTCTGATGCGGGTACATCTGATTGGTGTCCAGGTCACACTTCTGGGCCCTGGCTGCGAAGGAGGTTGGCAGGCAAGTCCTGACATCTACCCCTGGGAAGCGGGAAATTACCAAAATATAAGAAGTGGGTTCAAAAGATGCTGGGTGGCTACACATACAACAAATTCCATTACCTGCACCAATCACCGCTCTGAAACATTTTTTGCAGCATGTGGATCACCAGATCATGAAGTTCCTAATCATGGGATATGCACACACATTTGAAGAACCTTATCTGAGCTTTTGCATCAACTTGGAAGAATGGTGCCAACAGAACAGATTCTTCTGTTTTAGAGTGTAGTGGTTTTTTTCAATAACAGGAGTCTGGTCCCTCACTTCGACCCTTTTACCAGTATCCTCAACTCTCCTGCCCAGTTGTCTTTCTGTCATACCAGCCCTTAGTCGTTGCATCTCACCATCTTCTCTGTGTCCACATCTGGGCAAGTGAGCGCTGTTGAAAAACAATCACACCTCTGGACAGATTGGTACCACCATAAATTTATTCCACTGTCAGCTGGGCTCTCAAGGTTGCCTGGCCATCCTTCCTTGTTTCCCTAGTCAACTCTTTCTACTGTTCTCCACAGTGGCTATTTCTTAGTCCCTCCCCACCCCACCCCCCACCTCACCCCCATGCTCAGCAAATGGCCTCATTTCCCATTTCACCTATCACACAGAAGAGAACTCTCACAGTCTCCTGCCCCCACACCTACAAAGTCACAGGCATCACATTAGTTCCTTCCTCCTTTCCTCTAGGCACGAAGAAAGAAGTATTCCCCTTTCTGTTTAAAGCCTAGTTCTCTACCTGTGCTCTGGGGCATACCTCCTCCAACCTTGCTCAATTTATTACCCTCTTGTTCTCCTGAGTCTTTATCATCTTTCTTTATGCTGACTTTTTACTGTCAGCATTCCAGCTTATTCTCAACTCCCTCATCTTAAAAGACAAACACAACCAAAACCCAACAACAAAAACTTCTCCTTTGGCTCCACTTTCTGCCACTGCCTTCTATCTTTTGACTCCTTGATAGTCATATTTCTTGAAAAAGTCACTTGTGCTCAGTCATTCCACACTCTGCTCTGGCTTCTACCCCCGCAACTCCATTATCAGCGTGCTTACTAAGATCAACAACAACTTCCTTGCTGCTATGGCTGGCAAACACCTGAGACAGGTGAGGGGGCCAGGGCTTAGAGGTGGGTGGCACCTGGGACAGATAAGGACTTCCTGGAGTCCTAAATACCCAGGACAGGTGAGGAGACTAGATCTTAGCAGGCTCTGAGACTCAAGTTCACCGTTTCTGGCCACAGTGTGCTTTGTGAGAACAGCAGCAAGTGAGAGCTGAGGCCTGGGTTCTAGCTCTGGATTTATCTCGGTCTTCTTGGGAACTCGGCAGGCCCCTTCCCTTCTCTGGGCCTCAGTCTCTCCGATGGGACCATCAGGGTTACTGCAGGGAGCACAGCAAGCACTGAGGGTGGGTGGGCTGCTCTGGAGCCTGCGGGAAGCTTGGAGTCCTGGCAAACATTTCCTCTGTGGGACCCAAAGGCCTTACACTCAGCACCTTCTGAAGGGACATAGGTCTCATCCCATTTTACAGATGGCAGAATGAAGGCACTAAGGGATGAAGAAGCCAACGATCATTTAAGGGGAATTGCAGGCATCTATGCATGCAGTTACTCCACCAAGATCCAGAAAGGAACAAGGCTGCTGCTCAAACCTGTGAGAACAGCTGGGAGGGGAGGGTGTGAGGTGGGGACATCAATAAAACTGAAGACCAAGCCTGTCTTGTTAGTGATGCATACAAATCCCTCCTCCAACCTATTACCCCGCCTCTTTTCTCTTTCAGAGTCAAACTTCTTGCAAGAGGAGAGACTCCTTCAAACTATGCAATGACTTCCCACTGCAAATAGAATCAAGTCCCCTCCTTGCCTTGGCCTACGATGCCTACACAGTGTGTCCCCTCTCCACCTCTGATGTCACAACCTGTCATTCTCTCCCCTCATTCCTTTTGCCCCAACCCCAAAAGCCTCCTTTATGCTCTTCCATAAGTTGGGGGCCTTCTCTGCTGCTCTGCCCTCGGCCTGAATCACTCTTCACCAAGTCATCACATGGCTGCCTCCTTCTCACCATTCAAGTCAGTTCAAATGTCACCACCTCAGAGAAGCCTTCCCTGACCACCTTAGCTAAGGTAACCTTTTCGGTCAGCCTTTCCTGATACCCTATTTTATTTTCTTCACAGCACTTCTCACTATCTGCGACTGTCTTTTCAATTTGTTGACATGTCTCCTGACTGTCAGATCTCACTAGAATGTACACTCCTTGAAGACTGTTGTCTTCTTTGTTCTCCACTGACTTAGCACTGCCTAAAATAGTTCCAGCACATAGTAGGTCCTCATAAACATGTGCTGACTCGCCTCCTCCTCTACCCACTGCCCATGCACTCCTCCAGCTTTGGCCTGCGCGGTTCCTGACCCTGCTCTCCCCAAGGTCCCCGATGATCTCTGTCACCAAAGGACATTTTAGTCCTTTCAATCTGTTTCATATTCAACCTCTATGTTGACCACTTCCTCCTTCTTGAAAACCCTCCTTCCCTTAACCTTTACTCCTGTCCGTTCTCCTGGGTTTTATCCTCTTTAGCTTCTCTTGAGTCTTCTTGCAGGCTCCTTTCCCTCTATCATACCTTTCGAGGTTCGTCTTCCTCAGGACCTTTTATGCTTCACACTCTCCTTCAACCATCTTGTTCTCTGCTCCAACTGTTTGAATATCATCCGAGTGTCTTCCATCTGAAACACTCTTTTTCTTTCTTGCCTTACTGCGCTGACCAGGATCTCCAGCACAGTTGTATAGACATGGTGATAATGGTGGGCACACTTCTCGCGTTCCTGTTCTTAAGGGAAACGGTTCCCAGGTCTCACTGTTGAGCCTTATGCTGAGGATTTTTTCAGTAGCTCTCACTTAACAGCTTAGGAAAGTTCCTCTCTATTCCTAGTTTATTAACACTTACTACAAAAAGTGGATGCTGAATTCTATCAGATGCTTTTTCTGTCCCTACATGCCTCTCCCACCCCACCCTTAATCTATTAATGTGGCAAATTATATTAATTGATTTCCTAATGATAAACCAACCTTACACTCCTGGACATATCCAACTTGGACATGATGTACTATTTTTTACGTATTGCTGGATTCAATTCACTAATTTTTTCCTTTAAGATTTTTGCATCTATGTTCATGATTTGTACTGACTTGCAATATTCCTTTCGTAGACTGCCCTTTTTAGGTCTTGATATCAAGATTAAGCTAATCTTATAAAATGTACCCTCTGTCCCTTACTCTAGAATAGTTGTGTAAGATTAGAATCATTTGATCTTTGCAATTTAGTAAAAGATACCAATAAAACCATCTGGGCCTGTAGTTTTCTTCGTAGGAAGACATTTAACTACCAATTCCATTTATTTAACAGTAATGGAATTATTTAGGCCTTCTGTTACTTCTTGAGTCACTTTTGGTAAATTTCTAGGAAGAAAATTACAAAATTACAAAATTTTGGTATTTTTCTAGGAAGTTATCCATTTCATCTAAGTTTTCACATTTTTGGCACAGAGTTGTTCATAATCCTTTTATTATCTTTTTAATCCATGTGGTTTTGCTTCTTTTCATCCTTAATTTTATTTGTGCTTTCTCTTTTCTTGATCAAGTTTGCCAGAGGTTTGTCAACTTTATTAGACTTTTCAAAGTACCATTTTTTGGCTTTATTATTCCTCTTTACTGAGTTTCCTGTTTATTGTTTATAGTCTCTGTGTTGTGTTCTTGTTTTTATTATTTTCTTATTTCTTTGGGCATATTTATTATTATTTTTATAACAGGTTTATTAGGATGTAATTTACGTACCATGCAATTTACCCATGTAAGAGTACACAATTCAATGGTTGTTAGTATATTCACAGAGTTAATTGTGGTTAATAATCCACTTGTACAACCATCACTACAATTAATTTTAGAATATTTTCATCATTCCAAAAAGATTCTGTACCCATTAGCAGTTCCTCTTCATTCCCTTCCCTCCAATCCCATCCCTAGGCAACAGCTAATTTACTTTCTCTCTCTAGATTTGCCTATTCTAGGTATTTTGTACAAATCAAATCATATAATATGTGTCCTTTTGTGTCTAGTTTCTTTCAGTTAGAATAATATTTTCAAGGTTTATCTATGTTGTAGCATGTATTAGTACATCATTCCCTTTTTTTTTTGGCTGAGAAAGATTAACCCTGAGCTAACATCTGTCCCAATCTTCCTCTATTTTGTATGTGGGTCACCACCACAACATGGCTGACAAATGGTGTAGGTCTGCGCCTGGGATCCGAATCCATGAACCCGGGCTGCTGAAGCGGAGCACACTGAACTTAATCACTACACCACAGGGCCAGCTCCTATCATTCCTTTTTATAGCTGAATAATATCCCATTGTATGGATATACCACATTTATTTATCCTTTCATTAGTTGATGGACATTTGAGTTGTTTCCACTTTTTCCTTATTATGAATAAAAATGTTATGAACATTTGTGTACAAGGTTTTGTGTGAACATGTTTTCAATTCTATTGGGTATATACCTGGGAGTAGAACTGCTGAATCATATGATAATTCTATGTTTCATTTTTTGAGAAACTGCCAAACTGTTTTCCACAGTGGCTGTACCATTTTATACTTCCACCAACCATGTATAGGGTTCCAACTTCTCTAGATCCTCCCCAACACCTATTATCTGCCTTTTTTATTCTAGCCATCCTACTGGGTATGAGGTAACATCTCATTGTGGTTTTGATTTGCATTTCCCTGATGGCTAATGATATTGACATCTTTCCATGTGCTTATTGGCCATTAGTATATCTTCTTTGCAGAAATGTCTATTCAGATCATTTTCTCATTTTACAATTGGGTTATGTTTTTATTATTGAGTTGTAGGAGTTCTTTATATATTCTAGATACGTGTCCCTTATCAGATACATGATTTGTAAAAACTTTTCTCCCATTTTTTGGGTTTCCTTTTCACTTTCTCAGTGGTGTCCTTTGAAGTTTTTAATTTTGATGATGGCCAGTTTATCTATTTTTTATTTTGTTGCATGTGTTTTTGGACTCTTATCTAAGAAACCATTGCCTAATCCAAGATCACAAAGATTTATCCCTATGTTTTCTTCTAAGAGTTTTATAGTTTTATTTCTTATATTTAGATCTTTGATCCATTTTGAGTTAATTTTTGTATATGGTGTGAGGTAGGGGTCCAACTGCATTCTTTTATGTGGATATCCAGTTGTCCCGGTACCATTCTTTGGATTCATTTTGCTATTCTGTCTCTAACTTTTTACAATAAATGCTTAGCTCATTAAGTTTTCAGTCTTTCTTCTTTCTAATATGAGCATTTAAAGTTATACATTTTCCTCTAAGTATTTTTTACTTTTTAATCTCAAAAAAGTTAGTAAAATTAACAATCCAAGAGAGGCTTATTCTGTGGCTTCAAGAACGCCTTAGCACACCACTCTGTGCCACCCTCTGCCAGGTACACAAACCCAAATTTAATAAACATAGGCCTGTACTAATCTTGAAAGGTTATCCTATTATTAATTTAATAGAAGTGACTCATTCATTCAACAAATATTTGTTGAGTGCCTACTACATAGCATCATTACATTAAGTTCTGAGAACAGAGAAGTGAAATAGAGTCCTGCCATCACAAAGCTTACTGACATTTGAAAAGAAAAAAAAATTGCAATACTGCAATGATAAATGTTAGGAGAGGAGAATAATATCTGCTGGAAATGGGAAACACAGGAGTAAGATTAATTTTGAGATTGAGAAAGGTTTTCTGGAGGAAATTGTTTCTTTCAAGGACCTGAAAGATGAATTAGCAGGAGTCTGCCAAGTACTTAGCAGAAAAGAGTGTTCTGAGCCATTGGAACAGCAAATGGAAAGACCCAGAGGTGTAAAAAAGACCTTGACCTTTTGGAGAAAGGAAAGAAGTATAGTGTGTCAGGAGCAGAGAGCGTCAGGAAGAGGCACAGGATGAGAGAGTCAGATGAAGCTGGAGAGTTCCCAGAGAGTAGACTGTGAAGGGTAATTAAACTGTATCAGGGAACTTGGACTTCATCCTAAAACAGTTGGGAGGCCACTGAAGAGTTTTTAGTAGGAGTGGTACAATAGCAGATTTGCATTTTGAAAGTTTTGCTGTGGCTGCAGAAAATAGATGAGGAGAGGGAGGGTCAAGACCAGTGAGATCAAGCCAGGAGACCCTTACGGAGGTTGTGGCAGTCATCCAGGTTTGGATTAAGGAGTGTCTACAGGAATGGAAGGAGGGGACATTTAGGCCAGATGTAGGGGTGAGAAAGGGGGAGCACTAAGGCTGACTGTCCCACTTCTGACCTGGGTGCCTGGGTACCACTAGTTGTGACAGAGCAGGTCTGGGGAGAAAACAATGAGTTCCCATCAGGGTAGTTTGAGTTGCTCATAGGATACTTCTCCATGGCCTGATCTGAACATAGCTCTCTTCTAAAGACTCAGTTTCCTCAAAGGAAGGCTGTCTTCTCTCACACTCCATGGATCTCAGGGCCACAGGCTTAGCATCTTCTCTTGTTCCCATTGCTGCTTTTCTTCTTTTCTCCTACTTTTCCTTCCAGAACTCTAGCTCTTGTGAGATTAATGCCATCTGCTGCACCACTTGTTACTCCCTTTATTGCTATTATCTGTGGACCAATTCACCAATGAATTTGTTCCTGGTTCACAAGCTTTCTCTTCATCCTACTCTGGCTGTTGTCCTTGGGGACTTAATTACCCACGTGGATGACCTATCTAGTGCTCCTCCCTGTCCCTTCCTTGACTGCCTCCCCTCCACCAGCCAGCCTCTCCCATGTTCACATGAGACCACCTCACCACACATAAACCATACCACAACTGAATTCTGGATTTCAAGCCACCCACCCTGACCACCATTTCCTAACCTTCCAGCTCACTTGCTTTAGTGTGTACAGCACACAACTCTTCAATCTCAACAAGACCCATTATTTGTATCACTTTTTGACTATCCAACCATAACCCTCCTGTTTTCACTTCTTTCTCTACTCCGCTTAGAAAATAGACCATTATGATAGCCACTCTCTTCATACACCCTCAACAAACTTCCCTGTCTGTCTCCATCACTCTCTCCATTTACTTGACAGGCTAACCTTCAACCCTAAATGTACCCAACTATCAGCCTTCTCCATGCCTGCACCTGAGTAGCTCTACATTACCAGAAAAAAAATTACTGAGCTGGAACTACTGGTTCCACTTTCGGTTCATGACCACAAACCTCATATAAGCACTCAACTCTGAGATCTCTATTTCCTTACCTTACATTCAGTCTCCAGCCCGCTCTGCTCTGCCTGCTGTCAGCACTGCTCCACCAGAAGCCTTCTATCAAGGTCGACAACAACCTCCCAGTTTCGAAATTCAGTGCACACTTCTCAGCCCTCATCTTTCTCTCCTTCTCAGCAGCATGTGGCAGTTGACCATTCCTTTCTCCTGGGAACATTTTCTCTTGTCTTGGCTTTTGCAACACCACACATTGATTTTTCTCCTTTTTCTCCACTCTTTCTCAGCCTTCATGGCTTGCTCCTCCTCCTCTACCTGACCTCCAAATGTCTGGGTGCTTCCGGGCTCATTTTTAGGCTTAAAAAAAAAATCTCATTACACTCTCTCCCTAGGAAACCTAATGCTGATCTCTCCAAAATTGTTATCTATAGCTTTGGCCTCTTCTCTGAGCTCCAGTCTTATGTATGCATACGCTAATTTGACATCTCTGCTTGGATGTCTAATAAACAGCTAAAATAGAACTCATCCAAAATAGATCTCTTGATACTTCCCCAGACCTGTTGTTCCCTTCTCCCTTTTTGAAATCAAGCCAGTTATGCCAGGAGGCTTAAACCCAGGAGTCATCTTTCTCCTTCACCCACATTCAATCCGTCAGCAAGCCCTTTCTATTTTACTTCCAGAATTTATCTCAAATCCATTCCCAACCCCCCCCCCCCACTTGCTTTACCATCCCTAGCCCCACCACTATCTTTTGCCTCATCTTCCGCAATAGCCTTCTGATCGGTCTTCTGGCAAACTCTTTTCTATAAGCACCAAAGGGAGCTTTAAACAACATAAATCAGATCATACCCCCTTTCAAGGCTTCCACTGCAACTAAACTAAAATCCAAACTCTTTGCTGGGGTCAAGAGGGTCCCTTGTAAGATAACCCCTGCCTGCCTCTCCAAACTTTTCTTAGCTCCCTCTCATCAGGCTCCAGCGGAGCCGCCCCATCTATGCTGACCTCCTTTCTAGTCTTTGGACAAGCCAACCACTTTCTTACCTCAGGGCCTTAGAAGTAGCCATTTCCTCTGCCTGGAATGCTGTGCCCCAGAATCCTCAAATGGCATCTTCTGTTTCAGGTTTCAGCCCATATATAACGTTTTGAGAGAGGACTTCCCCGACTACCTCATCTAGAATAGACCCTCTTCCTCAGTTATTCACTCACTCTATTTATTTCACTTATCATAATCCAATGCTGACTTGTGTAACATTTGTTTACTTTTTTACTGATTGTCCTTTCCCATCGGATGTCAGTACCTTGAGGGCAGGGACTTGTTCTGCCTGGTTTACTCCCAGACCTCACGTCTTAGAATCGCCTCTAGCTCATAGCAGGTGCTCAATAAACATTTGTTAATAAATGAATTTAGGGTTAGACAGTTGGGTGTGCAGATTATGAACCTCTGGTGAAAGATCTGGGCTGGAGATAAAGATTTGGGAATTAGTATAATAAGTAAATCTTAATAAGCAAGGAATAGAAGGGAACTTCCTTAACCTGTTAAAAGGATCTACAAAAAAATCTATAGCATGAGACTTAATAGTGAAACATTGAAATAGTCCCTTTAAGAATGGAACAAGACAAGGGTGCCCACTACCACATCTTCTATGCCACTTTGCTGGAGAGCCTAGCCAGCATGATGAGACAAAAAAGAGAAACAATGTTTCAAAGGAAAGAAATAGAAATGCCATTATTTGGACATATATTATTTAGGTAGAAAATCAAAATGATCTACAGATAAATGATTAATTTAGAGTTTAGTGAGGTTGCTGGATCAACATACAAAAGTCAATTGCTTTTTAAAATAATTTTTTATACACCAGGAAAATGCAGACTATCTCATTATTCTAAGCTTATCTTTATATGTAAGTGAAAACAACCATTGTATCACCACAAAACTCACTGTGAGCACAGTGAATTAAAGAAAACACCCTGTAGACATACTAAGGCATGTTATCATGATACTTTAAAATATCAGATATAACAAGAAAATCCTAAGAATATCCAAGAAGAAACAAATAGGCCAGCTACAATGGAACAAGACTCAATAGCAACACTGGATGCTCGAAGACAATGCACCAATGATTTCATATTCTTGAAGAAAAATTATTTGATTTTAAACATAAAATTAAATATCCAGATAAACTGTCATTAAATTATAGATGTGTAAAATTTTGGCATTTTTGGACACATAAGGACTTACAAAATTTGCCTCACATATACCCTTCAGAGTTATCAGAGTTATCTGATAATATGCTCTAGCAAAAGAAGGAAGTAAACAAAAGAGAATTACACTCAAGATCCAGGATGCAGTAGACTCAGCCCAGGAGAGCAGCCAGAGGGAATCCTAGGAAGACTTCTATGTAGTAGGCATGGCCCAAAGCAACAAGCCCAGATTAGAGAGGTAATATGAGGCTTCTAGGAGGGAGATTTCCAAGAAAAAGGGCTTGACAGAATACAATAGCAATGGTGTGGGATAAGGAAGGGAAGGATACTGATTATAATCAAGATACTGCAAGAGAAAAAGTATAATTAGAAACTCTAGGCCAAAAAAAATTGTGTAAGGAATAAATATCATTACAATCCATTATATTATTTGGCTCTCCTATTCAAAATTTATAAAGTCATAATAGTGTAAAAACTATTTATTGATATAACTAAATATGATGATTTAACGATATTAGGAAAATAAACGATGGAAAAACAAGATAGTTAAATTCTTATCGGTTACAGCAAGAATAAATATATAAGATCTAAAATGGACAAATCAAGACAAAGTATCATAAGTATGTCAGTTAGAATAAATGCAGGTAACTACCAGAAGAAACTGGTAAGAGTTAAAAGGGATTGCCTCTGGCAAGCAGGATTTAGGAATGGGGAAGGGGTGTGACAAAGCATGTTTCTTTTTTGCTATAAGCCTTAATACACTGATTATGATCTATGTGTATTTACTACTTTGATAAAGTTAAAAATTTATTTAAAAAGAAAGATTTTTGGCCCAGAAGGAGGGGTGCTTGGTCCAGAAAGGAGAGAAATGGATTTTTTAATGGTAAAGCTAAGGAAGCTTCAGAGTCCGTGTGAGGACTGGAATTTGTTCTAGGTGATAAAGGAAGCCGTGTCGCAACCAGGCAGCATTTCTGATAACCGGCCTAAAGAGATCTCAGAGAAAGTGACAGATTCTCCAAGCCTGTTTGTGATTTATTTTCTCACTCTAAATAAATAGTCATTTTCGAACTTTTTAAAAATTCTTTTCCTTGAAGAGAGTCCTTCAAATTCTGTAAACTTGAGGCTTCACAAAACCTAGGTTAACTCCAGAGGGGGTGGGGTGGGGGTTGTTATTCCAACGAGTTTGGATTCACTCACAATGTTTATTTGTTCCGTTTAATTCTTGTTCTAGAGGGAGAGTGAGGACAGCTTTTTCAGTAATTTTTATAATAAAAAACTGTATTGGAACCTGCTCCTCCTAGGGCTTTTTCCCTTACCTGGAACTCACAGAGACTGTAAGCCCTTTGAAGGTAGGAACAGGGCAATTTCTCTGTGTCTTCTACAGTCCAGGTACAAAGTTAATACAGGCTTTGTTGAAGAAACAGATAAATTTGAGTGCCATGAGGAATTAGTCTTCTTCTGCTCCATCTCTTTTTTGAGACTTTTTTAATGCAAACAGAAGGCTGCGAGAATGAGGAAAAGAGGAGGTAGAGAGGAGAATGGTTGCTTCCCCCAAACCCTCGATCCCACACTTTGACTTTACATAATAGACGCCTTTCTGGACGACATTTTGAATTGTGTATACCGTATACGATTTTGCTAATCTCAAATCCCCTTTACTAATAGAGATTATTATTAACGATGCTTAAACATTTCGTGCTGAGATGCCGAAGATTCTGCTTATTTCAAGAATCTTTTTGTGCATTCTTTCTGGAAAGGGAATTATCAGCATATATTAAGTCTATTTTGGGGGTTTGCTTAAAATGGGGCACACCAGTACTAAGTTCGGCTTTAACAATGACTAATTCGCACACCACGTGTGGAGTGTTAGATGTCTGTCGACGGCTCGCCAACAACTGGACATCTACTACTTCTTTCAGCCCCTTCATTCCCCGACCACCTGCTTCAACCCGGAGGCGGCGTCATGACCTTCCGCGACCTCTTCGTCATGGCGTCCGCGGGGCGTCTACCACCTGAGGCTTTAGCAGTCAGCGGGGCGTCGACCTTCCCAAGATGGCGGCGGCCGAGGCAACTGCGCGTCGGAGGCGGGATTTCGCCGCCGGGGGCGGGGCAGGGAAGCAGAGGGGTAGGGCTTGCGGGCGGGCCTACGGCGAAGTAGGCAACGCCAGCGCGCCTGCGCGAAGCGGCCCTGCGCGCAGTGAGGCTGTGGCGGGGGAAGGTACCGGTGGGGCCGACGGGCGGGTTGAAGGAGGGAAGCGGCGAGCGAAGTCCCAGTGCGCGCCGCGGCGGCCCGGTACCCTCCCCTTCCGGGCGCTGTGAGGAGAGCTGAACGGAGCGGACTCGCGCCGGCAGCGAGGCGTCGCTCCCGCCGCCCCAGCCCGGCCTCCTTCGGATTCGGCGCTCCCTTCGCGGGGGCCCGGGTTCCTCAGCACACCCAGCTCCAGCAGCCCTCGGAGCCTGTCCCCAGCCTTTCGGAAGCCCCGGCGCCAGCCCGGGCCCTTGGCGGGGAGGATGACGGAGCTGCAGTCTGCACTGCTACTGCGAAGACAGCTGGCAGGTGAGCGGGCGGGCGGCGGGGCGCCAGCCGGGCCGGGCCGCCATCGCGCGAGCCGCTGCCCGCCACCTCCTCCCCTCCTCCCGGGCCGGCGGCCGGCCGAGGGGGAGCGGCAGCCACCAGCCAGGCCGTGTGTGGGCCTGCGAGGGCCGGGAGCCCGAGGCGCCGGTCCCGGCCGGGCCCAGCACTTCTTCCCCGGCTTTCGGAGGGCATTGGGGGCGGGGAGGCGCCCCAGCCTCGGCGCCCGAACGGGGCCTGCCCCCTCCCCCACTGCTCGGCGGGACATGGCGGGGAGGGGCGGTGGGTCCCCAGCCCGGCAGACCCTCCGTGGAGGGGCGGGTCCCGACTCAGGTGCGGCCGAGGCCGCCGGACCCTGGGGCAGAAGGGAGGTCTGGGCCCGGCCCGCGGCGAGTTCCCGGCCCGGGTGTCTGAGCGGCGGGCGGGCAGCGGGGGCGAGAGTGGGCGACGAGACGGGCCCCTGGCTAAGGAGGTGAGGCGCGCAAAACTTCTGCCCGGGCGGCGCCGGCTCCGAGGAGTTGTGGCCGACAACAAAAGCGCCGGCCTCCGCGGCCTCGTCGCGGGCGCGCGGGGGTCCGAGAACCTGGCGGGTGCGGAACGGCGCCTCGCCTGCCTCCGCCTGGCACGGGCTCCGGCTGCGCCGCCCGGCTGGGGGAGGGTAGGAGCGGGCAGAGGGGACGGCCGCTGGCTGGCCGGCGCCGGGCTTTGTGCTCGGAGCGATTCCGGCCCCTGCGCAGGCCTGCGGAACCCCGGGGCTGCGGCCCGCGGGCTCCGGCACGGCGCGGCGGCCGGGGCGGCCTCCCCAGAGGTGCCCGCGTCCCCCTCCCCCATTGTCCCAGCCTCCGGCCGTTTGCGGCTTCCAGGTTGACTTTTTAGGGGGTTGGCTCCTACTCTGCTAGGACTGTGTGAGCGGAGCATGCGCACTGGAGACGTGCGTGTGCGGAGTGTAAGGGGGGAGGCGGGTTGGTGGCTTCACAATGCCGCCCCACGTGCTGCCAGATTTAAAGAGAAATGAACCAGCAGTTACCCCTGCTGTCCAACGCCCGGCGTGTGCCCTGCTCAGTTCAGGCGGATCTTGACCTCCCCACTCTACGGACAGCAGTCCTAGCCCTCGGCAGAAACCAAAGGCTGGAATGAAGAAATCTATTTTTGAAGTAGATTAACTAAGAGTTTGAGGTGTTAGTTAAATCACCTTTATGGCTTCTTAAGGAAAAGGTTGTCAGGGGCTGTTAGATTGTATAATTAGGTTTATTATTAGACCATGAGCAAGCAGGTTTGGACAAGTATTAAAGTTCTAGATGCTTAGGGGGAGTGGCTTGCAGTGAATGGAGAAGTTCTAGTGATACCTGTGTCCATCAGGAATAATGTATTGGAAAAGCAATGAAAGAATAGCAACTTTATTGCATCTTGTATTTGCAAACACGTCTTTTCTGTGTATTTTTTGGTTTGTTCTGGAGGAAGGAATTAAGATGTTCTTTTGTCTCCCTAAGAATTCTTTAATCAGAATAAGTTTTTATGTGGTGAATTATTAAACAATATTAAAATACTAAATATTAAAATAGTACTCAACTCTTACATAATGGGAAGAATACACATTCTAAAAGGTGTAAAAGAAGTTCCGAAGTTACTGAGAAAGTATGACTAATAACAGTGCTCAGCAGTAGCAATATTTCAAAACTGTTTCCTACCCATTTGTGAACCAGCTATAGATTTTGATAGCCACTTGGTTCAGTTTTGCACTCTTGTTTTGACAAGATTAATCCCAGATATTGATGAAACACTTCCCAAAGCTCTTGATTAATGGTTGACTTTTTGATAAGGCACACTAAAATATGCTTTAAGGTTGGAGGAGAGAATGATTTAGTTTGTAATTTTTCAAGCCTCATTATAAAGTTACTTAGCTGCTGATTAATTTTTCTTGCCTTTTTGATCAGAAACAATAGATTGTTCTTAATGTTTTCTTAAAATTTTGAAGGATTTTAATTAACATGCTCAAAATGTACAAAACAGTAGGTCAAGGCAGTGCATTAAGTGAAATGTAAACATATCACGTTTATTGGAAAGACTTGATAACTACACGCTAAAATAAAGGCCCTGTTGTATTTTAGCAGTACATTGTTTGCGCTTTGTGGTTCTTCAAATATCATTTGAAAACAGGAAAGAATGGTAAATTGTAATCTCTTGAAAGCATTTAGAGTGAACTTTTGGGAGGCTTAGTAATAAATGCTTTAAAAATCTTGAAATGTATTGAATTGAGTAGACACACAAACCTGTAAGCCATTCTAGCTGCTAGAATTTCAGAAACTTCCAACAGCAGTGGCCAACAATGGTTACATTTATTGAGCCCCTAGTCTGCCAGTCCTTAAGGATTTTCCTTCATTACCTGAGGGGAGAATTTATTGTGTGTATGTTGTTTTTTGGTAACTGTAATGAAGAACCTGGTTACTTTCAGAGTTAAGCAGAATGGTTCCTCGGGTTGCGGAGTTTCTCAGCCTCAGAAATACTGACATTTTGGGCCTGTTATTGTTGTGCAGGCCTATACTATGCATAATAGAATGTTTAGCAGCATTCTTGGCTTCTGCCCAGCAGATGCCAGTACTACACCCTCTCAGTTGTGACAACCAAAAATGTCTCTTTTGCCAGATGTCCCCCGAGGAGCAAAATCATCCCAGGTTGAAAAATCACTGGTTTAAGGTGTTTTAGTTAAGACCTTTATGGCTATTGTGAAGCAAGTGAGAACACCTAAGAGGTTCATGAAATCAGATAGGTTGTGTATTTGTGGATATTATTAGACTATGACTTATTCCTTTGTGAATTCAGCAGTGACAGTTCAGCTTTTGCAGTGCATTAAGCTAGATGCTAAGAATTCCCACAGCACAAGAGATAATTTAAAATTTTTTTTATTTTTTGAGAAGTTATAAGCACTGGTTAGAAATGCAAAGAATACAAAAAGGTGTAGTCTTTCCACCCTAACCCCAAGTTCTATTCTTGGAAGCAACTATCACTGATAATTTGTATGTGTCTTTTCAGAGAGATTCTTGTATGTATGTTTATATGGGCTGACGTTTATTGAGGACTGACATGGACCAGGCACCGCGCTGAGTGCTAGACATATATGATCTCATTTAATCCTGCCAGTAAGGAAATAGAGGCTTAGGGAGGTTAAGTAACTTGCCCAAGGTCACACAGGTAGTAAGTGGTGCTGCTAGATTCATATTCAGGACCTTTTTTTTTTGGGTGAGGAAGAGTTGTCTTGAGCTAACATGGTTTGCCAATCTTCCTCTGTTTTGTATGTGGGTTGCTGTGTCAGCATGGCTGACAAGTGGTGTAGATCCATGCCTGGGATCCCAGCTGCGAATCCAGGCCACCGAAGTGGAGTGTGCCGTGTGCCGAACTCAACCACTACACCACAGGCTGGCCCCTTATGTTGTTGTTGTTTTTAATTATTATTTTTTTATTGATGTCTTAATAGTTTATAACATTGTGGGGTTTTAGTTGTACATTATTGTCTGTCTGTCACCATGTGGATGCATCCCTTCACCCCTTGTGCCCACCCCCCACCCCCCTTATGTTATTGTTTTTAATTGGCTGTATTGCCTCTCAGGGAGCAATAATTGATGCAATCATATAATAGGGTTTTATAAATTTAAATATTCAAAATTAATTTATTCAATAACTACCAAAATGATTGGGAAATGTTCTCATCATGGTAAAATTTTTTTTTTGCGAGGAAGACCAGCCCTGAGCTAACATCCGTTGCTAATCCTCCTCTTTTTGCTGAGGAAGACTGGCCCTGGGCTAACATCTGTGCCCATCTTCCTCCACTTTATATGGGACGCCGCCACGGCATGGCTGACAAGCAGTGCGTCGGCGGGCGCCCGGGATCCGAACCGGCGAACCCCGGGCTGCCAAGCGCGGACGAAACCGCTATGCCACCGGGCGGCCCCCGCATCATGATAAAATTTATTGTACAAAATAATACATATATGTAAGTGATATTCTTTTTTAAACTTAAAAAAAATTTATTGAGATCATATTGGCTTATAACATTTTGTAAATTTCAGGTGTACATTATATTTCAGATTTTGTGTAGATTGCATCGTGTTTACCACCAATAGTCTAGTTTTTATCTGTCACCATACCTATATGCCCCTTTACTTTACCCTCCCCCCATAAGCAATATTCTTAAGGTAATCATAAAAAGATATTTTAGTCATCGTCAACTTAAGACCAACATTCTACACTATCAAGGAAAGTATCTTTATTTTTTTATTTTATTTTATTTTATTTTTTTTTGGTGAGGAAGATTGGCCCTGAGCTAACATCTGTTGCCAATCCTCCTCTTTTTGCTTGAGGAAGATTGGCCCCGAACTAACATCTGTTGCCAATCCTCCTCTTTTTGCTTGAGGAAGATTGGCCGTGAGCTAACATCTGTGCCCATCTTCCTCCACTTTGTATGTGGGATGCTGCCACGGTGGGGCTTGACAAGCGGTGTGTAGGTCCGCCCTGGGATCACGAACCCTGGCCACGGAAGCCAAGGGCACGAACTTAACCACTATGCCACCAGGCTGGTCCCAGTATCTTTGAGTTTAATGTCGCAGATTGAAAGTAGTGCTAAGCTTCTTGATGTTGGCAGTTAACTCTGAGAAAAAAAATTGGACTAATTGGACTTATTCCCTGCTCTAACCGTACTAGATTTTACTGTATCACAAGCATTTATAAGGAATAAGAGGAAGTTTTTTTTTTTAAAGATCACGAGGTTTTTTAGCATTGATAACATAAATTTTCAGTAGTTATGTTATTATAGGCACCTGTCATTCCAGAGCTAGGAAGAAAAATCTCTTTATGCGATAACAATAAAATGATTGAGCTTCTTTTACTGTAGAAATTTTGATTGTGTATTTTAAAGTAATCTGGAACATTCCCAAATCTTTGTCTCCTTGGCTACCCATGTAAGCAGGTTGTTGTGATGAGTTAGTTATGTGTGTTTCTCAAACTTAATGTGCAATAAAATTACTTGAGAATCTGTTAAAAATACAGATTCCTGGCCTCATCTGTGCAGAGCATTAGTCTGCATGTCTTGATGGGGCTAAAGAAAATCCAGTTTTTAAAGCAGCACTTTTGGTGGCTGTGAAGCTGGTGTTCTGAGCCACACTACAAGAGGTGCCCTAAACTGTTCCCCCCCCCGCCCGGAGGGCCACCTGCAGGTTGCCCAGTTCCTAGTTTTTGTGATGTGCTGTTTCACTAGCAGCCCTGGTGTTCATAGGATATTCAAAGAATACTCTTTAAAAGGAGTTAGAAAGATTTAATATTTCTTATTGGCCTTTCTAGAATATGTTCACACTCTCGCATACAGTTCCATTAACAGTCTTATTAAACAAGCAGAAATAGAGTGATTGATTATTGACATGGACCACCCTGGTGGTAGAAGATTCTGGCTGATGAGCATAACATTAATATTCTTAATATTAATAGTTGTTAACTGGCATATTTGGAAATGGGAAGAGAAGTCTAAAAGTAAATTTACGTTGTATTAACCTGTTAATCGTTTTACAGAGTTTGGGAATTTTTATATCCAGAAATCATTACACTATTATAGCAATAATGCAGCTACTTCATGTTGTACTGAATACACTGTCAGAAAAAAACACAAATGGAGTAAACATTGTGGTTGAGGGACAGGTGTTGGATAATTTATAATCCCTGTAGTAGAGGGAGCATCAAGGAATTATGCATCTGATGTGTTGTTTTACAGAATCTAAAGTACATAGTCTTATTTTGCAGTGTATACATATATCAAATCATTACATTGTACACCTTAAGTGTACACAATGTTATATGTCAATTATGTCTCAGTAAAGCTGGAAAATCTTAATTTTTTAGTGGATATGAATTGCCATTAGGGAGTAAATGATTTTTAAGTTGTAATTTCTCTTATTTAGGGACTATACTTGATAATACATAGTGAAATTTAGTTTTTTATAAACAATGGTAGTTTAATTTTTGAAAATAAACTACTTCAGGATGAAATATACTTTCTACATTAGTCTTTTGTAATGGATGATCTAAATTCTAAATTCTAAAATACTGCTGAATATATTAAAATGTTGGAGTGTATTCTACACTTTGTGGGTATTAGTATATTAGTATAGTCTATTGCATTTACTGTAAAGTAGTACCAAAATATATTGTTTATATAAGATAAAACACGTTATGTTTGGTGAACGTCTGCATATAATTGTGAAATTCAATGCCTTGATTATTAATAGAGTGATCTAGTGTGGAAAATCTGAAGATTCATTCACTACCACTGTACTGTTGCTTTTTGACTTCCTTTTCTTAGGTGAAGAGTGTTTGCATTATCAAGATGAGTTTCAATCCTTGGATTATTTGATCTTGGGTACTTTAGTGCAAGTGTTTTTTGAGGAGTGGTACACTGATTGATGGTAAACTATAGTGTGAATGTGCTCTTGCTTCAAGCCAGTAAAATACTAAGCATTCTTTTGTTTTAATGGGCTCAGTTCAATTGAGGATGAAGAATTTTGCATTTCTTAATTATTGATAAATACTTTTGTTGGGATTTAAAACACTAGATAGATGACTTCCAAGGGCCTGTTTAATGCCATCTTTAATTGATCTGTAGGAAATAACTTTTCAGAGAACAAAGAGTAGTACAGGTATATGCTTATGGAAACAGTCTGGCAAGGTAAACGTAGTGTAGTTATATCTGGTTGATGGCGTTTCAGGCACAGAAAAGTACAAATAACAAAAAGCAAATATTTTACAAATTTTGGTAATGAACATGAATTATTAGTATAAACAGACAAGAGAATAAGAATAAAATGCAGTTTTAGGAAAGAAGATATATACGTATTAAAATACAGCATTTTAAACTTTTCCCCCTAGTGCAAGATAGTATTAGCCTTATTCAAGTAAATCTGAAATTTTTATCAGTGTTATTCCATTGATAGATTTTGGCCCTTAGAGAAAAATGCTCAGAAAAATACTGTAATTTATTGCTGTTGGTGTAGAGATGTATACCTCTCTTTATGATAAGTTCTAGAAAATTTGTGAAAAATTAATTTTTGTAAGTGGAAATATTTTCCTTTCATTTATGCTTTATATCAATGTCTGATAACTTAGAAAAACTGCTACTACTTCTCTGCTTTTCTTAGACTTTCTTGTACATGTCTCCATTGGGTAGAGATTTGTTAAAAGTATAAACAACAGAGAACCTATTTGAATTTTTACCTGGCAGCTGTTTTTGTTTTAATCTTGTAAAGCAAGCATTGCTTTTAAAGAACAATTTATCAAATAGAAATCTTTATAAGATGTCCTTTATGTTGGAAGACACAGTTTTGATTTGCTTTTGAATGTGCTTATACTTTAATTGTATTATCATTTTCTTATTCTTAGGTAAGGTGTACTTATTAGAATTTCTATTTCAAGACAAAGTAGCGCTAGGTGAAGAGTTTTTGGACATGGCACCATAAGCGTGATTTATAAAAGGAAATATTGGTAAACCGGACATCATCAAAATTAAAAACTTTTGTTTGTGAAAGACAAACGAAAAGACAAGCTACAAACTAGAAGAACATATTTGCAAGGATTGTTCTAGAATATATAAAGAGCTCTCAAAACTCAGCAGTAAAACACTCCATTTAGAAAATGGGCAAAAGATGTGAACAGATATTTCACATGGCAAATAAGCAAATGAAGAGATGTTCAACATCATTAGACATTAGGGAAATGCAGTTTGAAGCCACAGTAATATAATACCACATACTTATTAGAATAGCTAAAATTAGAAAAAAACCACCAATGCTGTGGAGAAACTTGATCTCTCATACATTGCTGCTGGGAATGTAGACTGGTGCAGCCACTATGGAAAACAGTTTGCAGTTGCTTGTAAAACTGAAAATGTACTTACCAAACAACCCATTGAGTACACATTTGGGCATTTATTTCAGAGAAATGAAAACTTAATGTCCTCATAAAAATCTATATGCAAATGTTCATAGTAGCTTTATTAGTAATAGCTGAAAACTGGAAGCAACCCAAATGTCCTTCAATGGGTGAATAAACTGTGGTACATCCATACCATGGAATGTACTACTCAGCAATAAAAAGAAATACACAAAACAACTTAGATTATCTCAAGGGAATTATGCTGAATGAAAAAAAGCTAATCTCAAAAGGTTACATACTATATGATTCTATTTATATAAAATTCATTTTTTTATTGTGGTAAAAAACACATAACATGAAATTGAT
This sequence comes from Tapirus indicus, assembly GCA_031878705.1. Classification (NCBI taxonomy): domain Eukaryota; kingdom Metazoa; phylum Chordata; class Mammalia; order Perissodactyla; family Tapiridae; genus Tapirus; species Tapirus indicus. Next base: position 13,604,016 of record CM062932.1, read on the forward strand.
CATCTTAACCATTTTTAAGTGTATGATTCGATAGTGTTAAGTATAATCACATTGTGGTGAAACAGATCTCCAGAACTTTTTCATCTTGAAAAACTGAAACTATATACCCATTAAGCAACAACAACTTTTTTCCCCCTTCCCCCAGCCCCTGGTAACCACACACCATTTCACTTTCTGTTTTCTGTGAATTTGATTCATGATACCTCATATAATCAGAATTTGCCTTTTTGTGACTGGCTTATTCATTTAGCATAATGTCCTAAAGTTGCATCCATGTTGTAGCATGTAACAGGGTTTCCTACCTTTTTAAGGCTGAATAATATACCATTGTATGTATATACCACATTTTGTTACTCCGTTCATCCATAAATGGACATTTGGGTTGCTTCTACCTTTTGGCTATTGTGATTATTGCTGCTGTGAACATGGGTGTGCACATATCTCTTCAAAACCCTGCTTTCAGTTCTTTTGGCTACATGCCCAGAAGTGGGATTGCTGGATCATGTAGTAGTTCTATTTTTTCAGAATAGACTCTATTTTTAGAGCAGTTTTAGATTCACAACAAAATTGAGCAGACAGTACAGAGATTTCCCATATACCCCCTGTCCCCACCACATGCTTAGCCTCGCCCATTATCAGTATCCCTCACCAGAGTGGTACATGTGTTAACAATTGATGAATCTATGCTGGGTAATTCCATTTTTAATTTTTTTGAGGAATCTCCATACTGTTTTCCATAGTGGTAGCACCATTTTACAACCCCACCAATAGTGCACAAGGGTTTCAATTTCTCCACATCCTTGTCAACACTTGTTATTATCTGTTTTTTTGATAGTAGCCATCCTGATGGGTGTGGCGTGATATCTCATAGTTTTGTTTTGCATATCTCTGGTGATTAGGGATATTAAGCAACTTTTCACCTGCTTGTTGACCTTTTGTATATCATCTTTGAAGAAGTGTCTATTCAAGTCCTTTATCCATTTTTAAATCAGGTTATTTAATTTTTTTAAGTTGTACGAGTTCTGTATATACTCTGGGTATTAACTCTTTTCTTTTTTGCTGAGGAAGACTGGCCCTGGGCTAACATCCGTGCCCATCTTCCTCTCCTTTATATGGGATGCCGCCACAGCATGGCTGACAAGTGGTGCGTCCGCTGGTGCCCGGGATCTGAACCCCTGAACCTCTGGGCTGCCAAAGCGTGACCTAAACCGCTGTGCCACCAGGCCAGCCCCTGGATATTAACTCTTTATCAGATATATGATTTACAAAATATTTTCTCCCATTCCATAGGTTGCCTTTTCACTCTGTTGATTGTGTCCTTGGATGCACAAAAATTTCTAAGTTTGATGTAGTCCCGTTTGTCTATTTTTGCTTTTGTTGCCTGTGCATTTGGTGTCGTATCCAAGAAATCATTGCTAAGTCCAGTGTCATGAAGCTTTTCTCCTGTGTGTTCTTCTAGTAGTTTTATAGGTTTAGGTCTTATGTTTAGATCTTTAATCCATTTTGAGTTACTTTTTTTATGTGGTGTAAGTTAAGGGTTCAACTTCATTCTTTTGCATGTGGATATCCAGTTTTCCCAGCACCATTTGCTGAAGAGACTGCCCTTTCCCCATTGAATGGTCTTGACACCCTTATAAAATTATTGAAATGACAAAATTATAGAGATGGAGAATAGATTGGTGGTTTTCAGGGATTTGGGACGGTAGTGGTGTATGGCTATAAGGTGGTAGCATAAGGGATCTTTGTGGTGGTGGACCAGTTTTGTATCTTACAGTGGTTACACAAATCTGCAAATGTGATAAAATTGCATAGGGCTACAAACACACACAAATGAGTGATGAAATCTGAATAAATGAATACAATCTGAGTACAGTCTGTATGGATTGTACGAATGTCAGTTTCTTCAGTTATTATAGTGATGCAGGATGTTAGCACTTGTGGGAACTGAGTAAAGGGTGTTGGAGACCTTTCTATACTATTTTTTCCATTGTCCTATAAATCTATATTTCAGAGTAAAAGTTTTTAAAAAGTCACTTGTAACCAGAGCATTTTTATCAATCTTTTTTCATGTAGAGAACTCCTTCTTTAAACTTATTCTTCATAGTTACAAACATAGCAACATAGGTGTTGTATTAACACTTTCGAGGAACAGGAAGTTGAAATAGAGAAATCTGTAGTTTGAGATAGGAATTCCATCTTAATTTTAAATCCTCATTTAAACATTTTGTGCTGTCATTTGGAAAATGGAAGAAAGGATCAGTATAAAAGTTTGTTTATTGAGCTCTTGTGTGCAGTTGCATTGAGAAATGCTGGGGGAATGCAGAAATAATTGATCTGGTATTCTTACCTTGAGGTGCTACATTTAGTAGGGGTTGATGGACATGTGAACAAAGTTATAATGCAGTGTGGTTAAATACATATATACCCATTGAAGGAACAGAAGGGAACACTGAGGAAGGAGTGATTAATTATGGGGGAGTAGAATGAGATTAGGGAAGGCTTCATAGGAAAAGGACTGTATTTGGATACAGCAGAATCAAGATATCAGTTCTCTTAAGAGCATTAGGTTATATACTTAAAAAAAATCTTTGCATTTATCAGTGTAGGGAGAACAGTAATTAGAATTACTTGGCATGATAGACAGAAATCTAAAGTTGACGGATTTAAAACAAATAGGTGTTTCTGAAAGACAGCTAACCCTCTTGAAGATTTCCAAGAAAATAATCTAAACACAACTTTCAAGGGATGGCAGCAATTTGTAATTTAAAAGAAAATTATAAAGGACATAAGCCTGCTCACTTCATGGATATATAAACTTATTTAAAAGAGGGAGGAGGGCAGAAAGGAAACTTAAATCTTGAGTGCCTGCAACATACTCTTCATGATCCTAGGACTTTCCATATATGGTCATGTTCGGTTCTCTCAGCAAATATTTGAAGTAAATATTACCACCTTTTTGAGATAAGGAAATTGAGGTTTATATTATATCTGGTAATTTCCCCAAGCTAACCCTGATGGAGCTGCCTGCCAGAAATAGGTCTGTCTGCTGATGAAACCTGAGCCCTTTCCTTATCAGTGGTTTCTTTAACATTTTGGGGCTTCTTAGACTTCTTTTGAGAATCTAGTGAGAGTTAAAGACCTCCTGAGAAAAGTGCACACACACCATTTGGGGTATAATTTCAGAGAGTTTTCTGATCCCTTGAGTGAAACTCATTTATGCACATGGAATGCTGTCTCTTACATAATTCATTCAGCAAATTTGATGCCTGTTTTGTGTGGTAGAGGGATGCTGAAAGAATAAGATGCTGTTCTTGTATTGCAGGAACTTGTAGTCTGCAGAAAATCCCATAAGAGGACGGTTTTAAAGCATGTATTAGAGAAAGTCAGGGAAAGCTTGCTTTTTCTCTGTCTGGTTCATGGAGGCTTTGAGGAGTTGGTGGCATTTATGCTTGACTTTAAAAGGATATGTAAAATTTGATCACATAGAAATAGGGAAAACATTTGTGGTTGGAGTATATGATAAACTGAACTAGTGGGAAAACTATTCAGAAAGGTTGGTATTTGTGGAAGACTAAAAATGTTGAAGTATAGGATTCTGTTTGAGGAGGGGGGAAGTGATGTGATCAAAGTGCGTTGGACTAGTGCTTCTCCAGTTATCTGTGGCGAAAGACCAGTTTTAAAAAAATTTCCAATTCATTATGTAATGATACTTTGAAAAACAATAAAAATGAATTATTTGAAAAATTAAATAAAATAGACATAAGTTCGAACCCATACTTTATAATACTAGGTTCATCATATAAAATGACTATTGAATTGCTGTACGAGTTTTTGAATTCTTACTCTAGCCTTGCTGTGTCATGGACCAGTAAGTTTGGTGGATTGGCGCCAGTTATTGGACCACAGTTTGAGTAGCACTGCTTTGGACAGGGTAGAAAATGACATTTAGATTACATTCCTTTCATGAGGCAGAGATTTTTTTGTTTTTGCCTATTAAACTGACATCACAGATGCCTAGAAGGGTGACTGAAACATAGCAGGCAATCAGTAAATATTTATTGAATGGATTAAAACTACCATACTCGATTTTTTTTTTCCTGAGGACTTAAGCACATGTGAACTAAATCTTTTAAGGTAGAAAGTAAAACAATTAAAATACTGCCATTCAGTAAACATTTAATTCCTTCTATATGCCAGGCCCTAGGGATCCAAAGATTCATGATACAATCCCTGGCTTCCGCTTCTAGTGGGGAAGGTAGACTTTTATAAATAAATATTGGTTGATAATTAGAATATAGATACTTCACCACAGGAGTATAGACATTCTAGCCCCTTTTACATGTTTTGCCCCTCCATTTACTTCCTTGAAGTATAACTTGGACCAAATGACACTTGTTGAAACACCTTCAGTGTCTCAGCAAGGTGCTTATTTTTCTTTCACATCAGTTTCTTTAATGGACAACTCTGTCTATTATGACTAGTTTTTCTAACTCTTTATAATTTATAAATTAAAGTTTTTTTCTCTCACCTTTTTAGCTTTTTTTTTGTTTTTCCATGACTTCACAGTGTCTCTCTGGTCCTCTATCTCAGCTACCTTAGGCTTCTTACCCAGGTGCTGACCACATTTTCCAGAAGAGGAAACTAAGTTTGGCACAACTAGATTTCATTAATCGCTGAGCCTGTCCTTTAACAGTATTTAAATTAGATCTACATAGAGAATATAAAAATGTGTTGGTTCAATTATCCCTTTCCTACTTGTGTCCTAGGGTGTCTGTGGGGTCATATGTTCCTTTGATTTTCTTAGTTTTTTGAGGCTGAGTCAAATGTATTTAAAATAAATGTCAGGTAACCTAAATCAAGATATGCCAGAGGAAAATGGCATATGTATGTTTTAGAATAGCTTTTCTGATTACAAATGAGCATGTTTGTTGTAGATTTGGAAAAGATAAAACATATATATGATATAAATATCAGCCATCACTTTGCAGCCTCTGTTAACATTTGATTATTTTTGTTTTCATTGCATTTTGCCTTTTTAGTAAACTGAAATTCTGAAAGGAAGAACATTTAGTGTTAAGGATTTTAGTGAAAAATCATACTCTTTGAAGTTGAGTTCATTCAAGTTTCTTTTACATACTTGATTCTCTTTAAGAAACCTAATACGAGATCAAGAAGTTATTTTTTCAAATTTAGCAAGTAAATGGCAGAGTAGATTTGAAACCCAGGTCACTTTATTACCAAAACAACTGCTTTTTATACAATAGCACACTGTTTGTTAAACTCTGAAAACTTTGTGAGTTTTGGAAGAGGAACTGCTATTGCTCATGGCCTTACCTGATATTTTTAGTTTGTCTGTTTCTCATCTTCTGTGCTGTAGGATTCCAAAACTAAAATATCTATTTCAAAGCTTATGTAGAGAGGGGTGTTACTGTGAGAACTTCCTTAATACTCTTAATACCTCTACCCTAGGTAAATAGAGGATAATATTTATCTTTTTTTGTATTTAGCAGTGCGTGGGTGGTTTATAGTTTCATCATTAGAAGACTGGGACTTCAGGCTGTGCTAACAACCTCTTTTTTCAAACTGCTGTGAACACTATGGTGTGGTAGTTCCCTGGGGAAATGCTGTATTTTCAGTGTCTTCTCTGGTTTTTTTTTTTTACATCTTTCTCTTAGGATTATACCTTTGCTGCTGCTTCTACCCTTAGCATTTGCCTGGTGGAAACAGAACAAAACTGTTGTTATCCAGTTTGGTTTATATTTAACTCTTGCAGGTGCAGCAGTGGCATGGGTGAGGGTTCTGTGCTTCCTGCTGCCCTCTTCAGGGTCTAAGGCATGTGGTATGGCTGCAATACCACTATGATAGGCTTTTTTTTTCTTTTTTAAATAAACTTTTAATTTTAGAACAGTTCTAGATTTACAGAAGAATTGTAAAGATAGTACAGCGAGTTCCTATATACCCTGCACCCAGTTTCCCCTTAACGTCTTACATTAGTATAGTACATTTGTCACAATTAATGAACCAGTATTGATACATTATTAACTGAAGTCCATACTTGATTCAGATTTCCGTAGTTTTTACCTGATGTCCAATTTTCTGTCAAGGACCCTGTCTAGCATACCACATTGCATTTAATTGTCATGTCCTCTTAGTCTCTTCTGTCGTGTGAGGATTTCTCAGGGTTTCCTTGTTTTTTGTGTCTTCTGGTTTTGAGGAATATTGGTTAGGTGTTTTGTAGAACATCCCTCAAATTGGGTTTGTCTAATGTTTTTCTCATGATTAGACTGGGGTTATGGGTTTTCAGAAAGAATACCACAGAGGTGAAGTGCCCTTCTCATCACATCCTCCTGGTGGTACATGGTAAACACGTGACAACGCTGGTGACGGGAGCCTTGACCACTTGGTGAATGCAGTGTTGGTTAGGTCTCTCCACTATAAAGTTACTGTTTTTCCCTTTTTCTGCCTATTTCTTTGTAAGCTACTCACTAAGTCCAGCCCACAGTCATGTGGGAAGAAGGGATTAGATCTCACCTTCTGGAAGGGAGAATATCTACTTGAAATATTTGGAATTCTTCTGTAAGGAAGGTTTGTCACTTCTTCCCCAATTATTTGTTAATTCAATCATCTATTCAGTATGGACTTGTATATTTTATTTTATACTTTGGATTAAAATCCTTATTAGTCAAGGTTCTCCAGAGAAACAGAACCAGTAGGATGGAGATATGTATGTATGTCATGTGATTGATTTGGACTGACATGTCCAAAATCTGCAGGGTAGCATGGCAGCATGGAGACCTAGGGAAGAGTTGATGTTGCAGTTCAACTCCAAAGGCAGTCAGCTGGCAGAATTTTCCTCTTGGGGGAGGTCAGTCTTTTTTTGAAATTAAGGCCTTCACCTGATTGGATGAGGCCCACCCACATTACGGAGGGTAATCTGCTTTACTCAAAGTCTACTGATTTAAATTGTAATTTTACCTAACAAACACCTTCACAGAAACATCTGGAATAATGTTTGGCCAAATACAAATATCTGGGTACTGTGGCCTAGCCAAGTTGACACATAAAATTAACCACATATTTATTTTTTTCCTCATGTCATTTATTTTGTTCCTAAATTGTTCCAGCTTTGGCCATTGAGCGTTCTTTTGGGTTGGCTCCTATACACTCATCCTTTTAGTTCTTGAGCACTTCCTTATTTTCTGATGACTATAGATGTGTCAGACCTATTTTGTGTTTTCTCATCCCAGCCCTAGAATCAGCTCTTTCTCCAAGAATGGTATCTAGAAACCAAGATCTGAGCATTGGAAGTGCTTGTTGCTACTGGAGTGTCGTTACTTTATAGGACGCAGGTAGGCAATAATGTGTATTTATAGTAACCCAGGTATATACATATCTGTCATGTGTCTTTCTTTCTTTTTTTGAGGAAGATTGGCCCTGCCCTAATATCTGTTGCCAATCTTCCTCTTTTTCTTTTTTCTCCCCAAAGCCCCAGTACATAGTTGTGTATCATTGTAGAGTTGTAGCTCTTCTATGTGGGACATTGCCTCTGCATGGCTTGATGAGTGGTGAGTAGGTTGGCACTCAGGATCCCAACCGGTGAACCCTGGGCCGTTGAAGTGAAACGCACGAACTTAACTGCTACGCCACTGGGCTGGCCCCTGTAATGTTTCTATACAGTCTTGCATTGCTTAAGATGGTGATACATTCTGAGAAATGCGTCATTAGGCAGTTCTGTTGTTGTATGAACATAGAGTGTACTTACACAAACCTAGATGGTATAGCCTACTACACACCAAGGCTATATGGTGCTAATCTTATGGGACCACCTTTGTATATGCGGTTCATCGTTGCCTGAAATGTCGTTAAGTGGCGCGTGCCTGTATATCCATTTGTATATATATTAAGCAGCACCTAGTTTCATACTGATGTTTCTGACTCTAGTAAAAGTACTGGAGTGTTCATTCTAGCCTTCCTTTCTTGTTTTTCTGTAACTTCCTTCTCTGACAGTGAGAAACCTGATTCTTTACCCTTTATTTGAAAGCAATTTCAGAATCGTTAACCCGTATCCTTGTGGGAAACAAATTTACAACTAGAGTACAGTGTTTATATGCAGTTCCTGTTGTCCCTATCTTTTCAATTTATAGTCAAAACATTGATTTCCAACGTTACTTAGGTCAGCTCCTTCTCCCCACCCCACCACAACTCCTTCAGTGAGATTATGTCATACTCTTTGTAATAGTTAGATTCATTTGTCATAGTCTTCATTCCAACTTCTTTGATTTTTTAAGTTCATTTTGCATATGTCACAGTTCATTCTTTGCAATATACATTTTTATGGGTTTTGACAGGTGTGTGAAGTCATATGTCCATTACCACAAGACCATACAGAATTGTTCTATCACCCTAGAATTTCCCCTTTGTGTCCCCATTGCAGTCAGCTACTCTGTCTTCCACCAGTCTCTGGCAACTACTGATCTATTTACTGTCACTATAGTTTTTCCTTTTCCAGAATGTAATATGTAACTTTTAGGGTCTGGCTTCTTTCACTTAGCAAAATGCATTTAAAATTCATTCACGTTGTTGCATGAATCATTAGCCTGTTCCTTTTTATCACTGATTAGTATTCCATTGTATACTTTCTACACTATATATTCCATTGTACCACAGTTTACTTATCCATTCCCGCGTTGAAGAGTATCTTGGTTGTTTTCAGCGATTATGAATAAAACTGCTGTAAACGTTTGTGTACGGGTTTTTGTGTGAACATGTTTTCAGTTCACTTGGATAAATACCTAGGAGTATGATTGCTGATTGTATAAGATTGTATTTAACTTGATAAGAAACTGCCACATTGTCTTCCAGAGTGGCTGTACCAGACATTTTATTTTGAACACAATACCATCTTAATGTATTGTTTTTCATCTCGATTTTTCACTTAATATGGTGTAGACATCTTTATATATTGGTACATAGAGTTATTTTTTTCAAATACCTACACAGTATTCCATTGTATGGCTAAAACATAATGCACTTTTTATTAAAACAATTCTTTAAATTATAAAAATATTACATATTTATGGCAAAAAATATAAGTTCTCCCAAAGAGACTAGAATGAAAAGTAAGTCTCCCATCCATCCCCCCTCCCCTTTTTCATTCTCTAGAAGGGAATTTATAGTTCATGCTTATAGTTACCACTATAATTTATATGATATCTCTTAATTCATGAATTTATTTAACTTCTCTAATTTTGGTTATATATTTGTAGCTCTAAGGGTTGTTGTTATTACTCTTTTTTTTTTTTTTTTTTACCATTTTTTTTATTGATGTCTTAATAGTTTATAACACTGTGGGGTTTTAGTTGTACATTTTTGTTTGTCCGTCACCTTGTGGATGTAACCCTTCACCCCTTGTGCCCACCCCCCACCCCCCTTCCCCTTGGTAACCACCAATCAGTTCTCTCTGTCCGTGTGTTCATTTATATTCCATATATGAGTGAGTTCATGCAGTGTCTGTCCTTCTCTCTCTGGCTTATTTCACTTAACATAATACCCTCTAGGTCCATCCATGTTGTTGCAAATGGGACAATTGTGTCTTTTCTTATGGCTGAGTAGTATTCCATGTCATTATTACTCTTAATAAAATGATTTATCAGCCTTACATAGGAGTTCCTGCTATGAAAGATAAAGAAATTAGCTCACTTATCCTTCAGTGATTCCCCCTTTCTACGAATTTTAATTATGTTATTTTTATATTGTCAGGGTTTATAACCTTTATCTTCTCTTTCATAACTGAAATAAGTCTTCTGTGTTTTGTCTAGTCTCAAAAAAGGAAAACCAGAAAACAGCATTTATATGATTATGTTAATGTATTCATTATAATACCAAGTAATGCTTTTGGACCTAAGGAGGAGCTGTAATTCTCATCATTGAAACTTTGCCTGTTGAAGGAGAATCTTTAAATATCAAAGTCTTCCTTCTACTTTCACTTAGTTATTCTGGCTCATACCCGACCACCATTTTTCTCCTATCCCATGTTGTCCTTTTTCTAATATTTCTTAATTTGTATAAAGTGTGTGGGTGGTAAATATTGAGTCCTTGCATATTGAGAAATGCCTTTATTTTGTCCTCATATTTTCTGGGAATTGAATTCTGGATTGAAAGTATTTTTCCCATGGAACTTTGATGTCATTGTTCCATTGTCTGTAGTGTCCAGAATTTCTCATGAGAAGACAGTGAATGAAGAATGACTCATCTCAGTGTATTTTTATTCCTGTATAGGTATTTATTTGAAGTTCTAAAATTTTACCTATATATGTCCCTTAAGTATACATTTTTTCATTCATTGTTTTAGACTCTCAATGTGCTCTTTTATGCTGAAGGCTTAGTTCTGTCTTTAGCTCAGAAAGTTCCTTCTTTTATTTTTTTGTCATCCTCTACATTCCCCTAAGTTGTCTTTGGAACTCCATTAGTCAGGTGTTTGAACTCTTTAATCTCTTTTCTTTTCCTGTTTATTTTCATATTGTCCATTTTCTGTCTTTTACTATATTGTGGAGATTTCCTCCACTTTTTTATTAGTGACTTGGTCTTCAACTATGCCTGCTTTGTAATTTAGACTGGCCATTTAATTTTTCATTTTGTCCATTGTATTTCTGATTTCTAAGAACTTATTCTCTTTTTTTCCATGGAAGTCTATTATTAATAATAGATTTATTGAGGTTTAATTTGCATACCATAAAATCTATTCGTTTTAAGTGTACTGTTCAGCGTTTTTAGTATATTTAGAGTTATGCAGTATATTTAGAGTCATCACAATGTAATTTTAGAACATTTCCATCATTTCAGAAAGAAACCTTGGGCCCATTAACAGTCACTCCCATTTCCCAGCCCCACACCCAGGCAACTACTAATCTACTTTCTATCTCTATGAACTTGCTTTTTCTGGATGGTGCATATAAATGAGATGATACAATATGTATGCTTTTGCATATGGCTTCTTTCACTTAGCATAATGTTTTTAAGGTTGATCTTTGTTATATAGCATATTACATCCACTGTTCCAGCAACATTTGTTGAAAACGCTCTATTCTTCCTATTGAATTGCCTTGGAACTTTTGTTGAAAATCCATTGACCAACCTATTGTGTAGGTCTCTTTGGGGACTCTCTACTGTCACGTTGATCTTTATGTCTATCCTTATGCCAGTATCACAGTTTCTTGATTATTGCTGTATAGTAGGTATTGAAATCACATAGTGTAAATCTTCCAAATTTGCTTTTCTTTTTAAAAATTGTTTTGGCTTTTCAAGGTCTTTTCAAGTCAGTTTGACAATTTCTATGAAAAAAGCCTGCTGTGATTTTTGAGTGGAGTTACAGTGAATATATAGATTAGTTTAAGGATAATTGACATCTTAACAATATTGAGTCTTCCATTCCATGAACATGGTATTTCTCTCCATTTATTTAGGTCTTTTTAAATTTTAGCAGTTTGTAATTTTCCATATATAGATCGTACACCTGCTTTGTTAAATGTATCCCTAAGAATTTCATATTTAAAAATAACACTTGTAAATTATTTTATTTAAAATTTTATTTTCCAGTTATTCATTGCTTAGATATAGAAATACAATTGATTTTTGTATTTTGACCTTGTATTGTACATCCTTGTTAAATTGAGTTATTAGATCTAGTAGCTTTTTTATATTTTCCGCATACACAATTATGATCTGCAAATGAACAGAGTTTTACTTCTTAGATCTGTATGCCTTTTATTTCTCTTATTACACTGGCTATGATCTCCAATACCACGTTGCATAGAAGTGATGTAATGATTTTTTTTCTTGATTTTATCTTTCTGAATCTGGATCATGGTTGCTGTTCTTGAACTTTCTTCTTGAACTCTTGGCTGCTGGTGAGTCAGTTGTTCTATATTACTGGAGGTTCTTTCTCTAACTCATTCTTTTAGCCCTTCTAATAATTTTGTAAGCACCCAATTCCTCATTAAGTTTCTTCTCCTTAAAACACCTAATGTATTTTCTGTTTTCTGCCCTGAATGTTGACTGATACACTTCCATTTACCATATGGATCATTCTTAGGGTCCTTGGAGACTGTTTCTTTATGGGTCAAGTAATAATTAACATTGGAGAACAAAAATGAATGTGTTCTGGCCAGTCTTCTTTTTTAATGGTTTCTTCATGATCTATACCACTTTTTTTTTTTTTGAGGAAGATTGGCCCTGAGCTGACATCTGTTGCCAATCTTCCTCTTTTTTTCTACTCCCCCAAGCCCCAGTACATGGTTGTATATCCTAGAGGTAGATCCTCCTAGTTCTTTGTGGGACACCACCTCAGTGTGGCTTGATGAGCAGTGAGTAGGTCTGCGCCCAGGATCCAAACCAGCGAACCCTGGGCTGCTCAAGCGGAGTGCACAAACTTAACCACTATGCCACCAAGCCGGCCCCTCTATACCACTTTTGAATGAGCCAGATAGAAGCCTTTTTTTCTCTGTAGAGAATGGGAAGGCAGCATTATCATGAAGATGATATAGTTGTATTATCTAAGAGTAGTTTAAATAAATAACAGTGGCCCTGCCATTTAATTGTAAGTGCTTCTTTTAGTCCCTGGGTGTTCATTTTTACAAATAGTTTACTTTGGAGAGTACAGCAGAAAGTAATACTGCTCAGAGCCAGACATTCTGTGAATGCTTTATTTCTTTATTTTGAAATCTTCAAGGTGGCATTTGGTTTTAACTGTCTTGACAGTGTTCTCAGCTAGTTATCTGAGCTGTGCTATGTGGGATAGAAATTTGCTCATTTGTATATCAGAAAGGAGAGTCAAAAGTTTCTAAGGCTAAATTGCTTTTTATCAGAAGTAGTTTCATTCTTCAAGTAAATATTTGAATGCTGACTTTAAATACTAATGGATTTAGGAGATGCTGGAGAAATTGCTCCTTATGGGAAGTACATTTGTTTAGGAGGAAAGACAGATTTGTAATTGCCATAAAATTTGAGAATCATACAGCAGGAGGAGCTGGGGAAAGCATCGCTGAGGAAGTGATATCTAAGCTAAAACTAAAGGATATCTAACAGGAACTAGCTAAGTGTTTGAAAAGGCCCAGGACGCTGGGGAAACTAAAAGAGGTCCAGAATGGTTTGGAGTGGTGGTGGCATGAATCAGTGAAGGGTATTAAGCCATTTTAAGTATCCACTGAGATAGTCTTCTCTTTGGTCATAAGAGCTCATTAGGGCTCTCAAGTGGATGTCTGCTCTACCCTAGATTTACTCTCAGTTGGCTGCACAGAATACATGTAACTACACTGTAGGTACTTGGCCAGTGGGTACAGTCTGAGATTTGCTGCTACCGTATTCAGTTCTGCCTAGATTAAACTATATTTTTTGAGGATTGACTAAAGGCTTTGCAGTTAATCCTTTCCTCTGGGGGTTCTTGGATGGATATTGTAGTCTGGAATTTCTTGAAATTATATTCAAAATTGTCTGTGTGTTTGGTGGAGGGAATGGATAATCTGTCCATTTAGATTCTCATAGGGTTTTGAAACCACCTGCCTGCTGATTTTCCTTTACTCCCCTCTCACTGCAACAGATTATTATCGTCTTGGATACCCTTAAATGCTGCTTCAGACTGCAGAGCGCTGGGCACCTACCCTACATAGAGGTGTCTTGACTGAATTGTGCTTTGAGTGGTCTCTGCTATCTCCACCTGTGGAGGGATGCTATCAGCAGCAACCCTGTGAAGCTAATTTTGGGTGTTGTGAAGATGTAACATTATAGTGTCCTTTTTAAGGGGACCTTCAGGGGTAACTTCATTTTTGTTGTTGGCAATGCAAATAATTCTCTTTAATCAGAAAAATATTTTTTTCAACCTTAGTGGCACTTATTTCTATTTTCATATCAACAACTAGAAATCTTGAATACATTGAACTAGTCCTTCATCGAAAATTAAGCTTAGAGCTGAAATTGTAGGCTGTTAACCTTGTGAATATAGAGGACTCTATTCTGCATTTTTATATTATCCATATTTCTGACTCCATTTAATGTCCCTACTTTGTTTCTCTTTTTCTCATCTATTTCTAATTTATGTTATTTCATATTTTTTGTATCTCTGTAAAGCATTTTATACTTGGGGGGCAAGATAGGATATTTAAAAACAAACCATAAACCCTCTGTGTTTAGAAATTTCCCCTTTGGAAAAAAATTTTTTTTCTCTCCTGTTATGTATTCCTTTCCCTATAACACATACTTTTTATTTGGGGGTTTTCATTTCTTTTCCCCATTCCTGCTTAATAAAATAAACTCATCCTTTAAGCTCAAATGTTTTTGCTTCTTAGGAGTCTTCTTTAACACCTTGTCCCTTGCAAAATAGTTGTTCAAGGTTGTTGGCATTGAGAATATGTCAAGAGTAGGGCCTGGCATATTTTTAGTGAACTTTTACCCTTTCTACCCAGTCTTTTCTTTATCCTTAATGCAATCATCATTTTGTATTTGACTGTGATTTTTATGTATGTGTTTGCCCTTGCCCCTTTGTCTGATATTAACTGGTCAGCCTACTATTAGTATCCTATTTCTTAATCCTCACTGCCTTCCTCCTCTCCTTCCTCAGTCATGTATAATCCGTTGTAGTGACTATTAAGACACTTGAGAGAATGGTTCATGGAAGCCATGTGGAAGACTGCATGCTTGTATAGTTGAACAGTTATAACCATAGTGGTGTTTGATTGGTTCATGTTAGCCAGTAAGGACATTCTACTGGTTTGCATCAGGGTTCCTGAACTTAATTGATCCAATTCCAAAAAATAGTCACTTGGATGAAGACATTAGTATATATACTAAGTTTGTAGGAATCACAGGAATTGAGTAATCATTAGGTTAGTTGATAAAATCAGGGTTTAGAAAGTTTTCCATAGTTGGGCAGAAAATTTGCTAAAATAATAGATAATAGTATTTGTCTTAAAAAAATAAAAAACTTTGCCAATGTGAAGTCAGGGAGACCTAGCTTAGCAATAGGTAGCTTGTGAGAAAAAGACCTATAGTGATCACCTTTTGTGTTGGAATAGACTAGATTATGCTGTGATTAAAAACACACATGCGCGACTCTGAAGTCTCGGTGGCTTAAAACACAAAGGTTTATTTCTCATTGACTCAGGTTGGCAGAGTTCTCTGCTCACTGAGGCTTATTCAGTAATAGTGCAGCCACCATTTCGAACATTGCCAGAGAGAGGCGCTGTTTTTCTGGAGGCTCTGTTTAACCAACAGTTAAATGCTCTGGCCAGAAGTGAATGAAGTGAACTGAGGCACTTCCACTTACAAGTCATTGGCCAAATGTAGTTACATGGTGCCTCCCAACCACAAGGGGGCCAAGAAATGTAATCATAATTGTATGCTTGCAAGGGGTAGAACCAGAAATATTTGACAACAGCACTAATGACTACTACATTATATATATTACTAGCACATAACACTGTTGTACTTGCTTGACATACAGTAGGCACTCAGTAAATATATGTTGAATGGATGGCATTGTTTAAATAGCTACTAAATTTAAATCTCTGTAAGGGATGTTAGAAAGGGAATTACTGGCAGATTATATTAGAAGAACTAAGCAGTCTTTTTTTTCTTGAATTTCTGCAGTTGTATTTGCTTTTCCATTAATACCTTTTTCTCAAGCATCTTAATTTTCTCTGTTCCTCCTTTCTTGACCCTGTTGAAAGTATAAGTTGTGTAGATGAGACTGCAGTATCTTATCTACTTTGAAGGACCATAAAACTGTTCAAGTTCATTGTCTATCTAGTCCATATATTTAGGATTATTATTAGGTCTGGATACAGTGTTCATACTTAACTGTTGACTAGCATTAATATTTGATGTTCATTGGATTTGTATAAAGAATGATCTACATGCTACGTGTAAGTAGGTAGAAAATATATCTAAGATGAGAATTGAAATTGGTCTTCACATTAATGGCAGTAAATGATATTTGTATTTTAAAGATAGTCATTTTTATAAAGAGAATAAGTTGTAAGTTGTATAGCAGTTCTGAATACTATATTGTTGAAATATCAATAGCAGACGTTAGCATCCTATTAGTAGTCCTAATGTAAAACTAGTTTGAAAAGTGCAGTCTTGAATTATTCAACACCTTGTATTCAAATTATGGGAAATATCCCTTTTATGATTTTGAATAGAACCATAGGTTGTTTTCTTAAATAAGGCTTGCTGTATTCTTCCTCCCTGTTCTCAATTTGAGTCTCTGGAATCTGTTCTATTTTTACTTGTGGATCTACATACTGAAGCTGTCTCTGATTTCATGCTCTGAAGATCAAGAGATCTTCTCTTGTAAGATGAGAATTGTGAAATAGGTGACTATTAGAAGAGTAAACAGGTCTCAGTAAGTTGGTAAACATTTACTGAGTGAGGTTTTCTCAGTAAAAGCAATGTTGTAACAAAAATCTCTTGGTACTGTGACTCAAGATAATTCAATAATAAATTCAGAGGCTGGCTTTATTCCTGATAAGTAATTGCCAGAAGTA
The DNA here is from genome assembly GCA_031878705.1 of Tapirus indicus. Classification (NCBI taxonomy): domain Eukaryota; kingdom Metazoa; phylum Chordata; class Mammalia; order Perissodactyla; family Tapiridae; genus Tapirus; species Tapirus indicus. Next base: position 13,620,554 of record CM062932.1, read on the forward strand.
ATTTTTTGTAGTATTGTTGAAACTTTATTTTCTATGTGTTTAATTTTTAAACTCTTTAAGGGGGCAATGAAAGTAATATATATGGAATATTTACAAATTGTTAGAAATATGCCAGGACTGTTGAATTAAAAAACAGATTTGCAAGTTAAATTTTATCTACATTTTCATTATAAAAGGAAAGTGAAACAGTACTGTTCAAACTGAGCAACATTTATATTTTTCAAGGCATTAGAATATGCTTGGGCTTGGGTTGAAAAGATTATTTGATTATTTGTTAGAAGATTAACTTTGCTAAACATTGTAGAGAAAACCTAAGGACACTTTTTTTTTCCCTCAAAGAAAGTAATGAACATTAAGTTGCTTGTTGTAAGTCTGGGCTTGTATTTCTGGCTGCCCATCTGGTGCTATTCTTCTACTTATTCTTTCTGGGTCTCTGGCCTAACATGATGTCATATCAGACTTTAATTATGAATCAATTTATTTTGCAAAGCTGATTTAAAATGTTCAGATAATTATGTTTTCAAGTTGAAGTTTGATTTATTTCTTAGGCACATGAATACATATAATAAAGCAAAATTTGTTTCAATTTTGAATTGTAGGAAATTTCTAAAGAAAGATAAAATACTCATTCAGAATTTTTCCCCACACCTTAAAGTCTCATCACTTTTACTTTTTAAATTCTGGTTTGTCTATATATTCATATTTTGTTCTTTGAAGTTGGTATGCTTAATCCTTTATTTTTACCCAGGGTTTTCTTTTTTTTCTTTTTCAGTTGTAACATTTCTTTCTCTGCGTTTTGCCTGCTCCCCACTCCGCTTTTCCCCCCTTAATCTGTGGCAAGGTAGACTTATTGGCTTGGACAGAAAGCCATATAGAACTTTGATTATTAGTTGGATAGACTAATTGGGAATACTTTATATTGACACTGGAGTAATGAGGAGAAAAAGGATAGATAGGAAATTTCAGGAGAATGGGCTGCAGGCTGTGATAACATATTCATTACTACTTCCTACTAGAAGGAACCAGAGCTCCATAGAGAAATGGCTGATTCGTCTGGGACTGGCAGTGTTCAGAGCATCTTGTCATACCAGAAAGCAAGAAAGCTATCAGAGATCACTGGGAAGGGTTCCTGTTGGACAGATTGCTCACTGGGACAATTTGGGTGTATAAAAAGAGTAATAATAATTGTGGATTAAAACAATCAACTATGTTAAAATCCATGACTTAATAATACTAAAACCAGTAGCAATAACAACAACAAAACATCTTAATCATCACTTTTGGAAGATGCAGTGGAACCAATTTATTCTGAGGGCAAGGGAAAAGAATCAAGCATTCATCTTTCAAGACTTTTCTGGATAACCAAATAGTTGGTAAAGAGTTTTTCTTTGTAATAGTATACCAGCTAATAAATGAAGAAACAAAACAATTAGAATATCGCCATTTTGCAGCCTATAATGAAATAGATCTAGGCAGTGATCATTAACAACGGCCAAAGCCAATAGGTGAAAGATTGACAGCACCTGAACCCACAGCTCATGAAAAGAGGGACAGACCAGATATGTGCCTCCTGATGTGATGCAGTGGCACCACCTGTAAAATTTTCTTGCAAAAAATTCAAATCTGAATCTGATCAAGCCTCTAGATCTACTAATTTATAGGAAATACAGGGCACAGAAGAACATGTTTAAACATACCATGGGAAGGATACAATCAGTAAAATCTAGAAGGAAATTCTGTAGGACAGGTGTCTTGGTTTTTTCAACAAATAAGTGACAAGAAAAGAAAAAGGCTCAGAAAATCTGTAAATTAAAAGAGACATATTGAGCAAATACAATGCGAGGATCTTGTTTGGATGGATATATTTTTTTTTTTTTTTTGTGAGGAAGACCAGCCCTGAGCTAACATCCGTTGCTAATCCTCCTCTTTTTGCTGAGGAAGACTGGCCCTGGGCTAACATCCATGCCCATCTTCCTCCACTTTATATGGGACGCCGCCACGGCGTGGCTGACGAGCAGTGCGTCGGCGGGCGCCCGGGATCCGAACCCGCGAACCTCGGGCTGCCAAGCGCGGACTAAACCGCTGCGCCACCGGACGGCCCCTTGGATGGATATTGATTCTAACCAACTAATTGTAAAAATAGTCTTGTGCGTCAAAAGGGAAAATTTGAACACTGCATATCTGATACTAACAAATTATTGTTAATTTTTCTAAGGATGTGATGATAATATTGTGGTTATGTTTTAGAACTGATACTAAAATATCGACAGATAAAAGTATGACGTGGAATTTACTTTAAAATCTAGATTGAGGGAGTATGGGTTGTAATATAGAAAAACAAGATGGGCCATGTGTTGATAATTGAACCTGGATGATGAGTACCTGGTAGATCATTTTACTGTTCTACTTTTCTGCTGAAATTTGGTAAGTTTTAAAAAAGGTCATATATGTTGATGCTTTGATCTTACCTGAATTGCATAAAATTCAGTTTTTATGTATGAGGTAAGTGAGTTTTCTCAATTGTTAAATTTTTTCTTGAGCTATTTACTCAGACTAAGACCAGTAGAACTTTTTGGTGATGGTATTTATGATATGAATTATCTGTGAAACTTAAATTCATGCCTCTTTTTTTTTCAAATGTTGGGTTACTCTAATTTATCATCAATTTATGCTTGTCTGTTGGTATACATTTTACTAGAGTGTACCCAAAGCTACAGTATAAAACAAGGTGTAAACATCCCAGAACTGTAAATTTACCTGAAGATTCAAGAAAAACCTTGAGTATTGAATTAAACATGGATATATATATTGTAGAGTTAAAATGAAAAATTTGCCTTAATCTTTAAGATAAAAATGAGATTTGAAAGAAATTTTCTTTTCTTTTTCTTCTTTTTTTTCCTAAGGAAGATTTGCCCTAGCTAACATCTGTGCCAGTCTGCCTCTATTTTTTGTTATGTGGGCCGCCAGCACAGCATGGCCACTAAAGGTCTGCACCCGGGAACTGAACCCCAGCCGCTGAAGTGGAGTGCACTGAACTGAACCACTAGGCCACTAGGGCTGTCCCTGAAAGAAATTTTAAATTGGGGCTATTCATGGTTCTCTGTAGTTAGGGGTTTTTTTGTGTGTGAGGAAGGTTAGCCCTGACCTAACATCCGTTACCAATCCTCCTCTTTTTGCTGAGGAAGACTGGCCCTGGGCTAACATCCATGTCCATCTTCCTCTGCTTTATATGGGATGCCGCCACGGCGTGGCTGACAAGCAGTGCATTGGTCCACATCCGGGATCTGAACCTGCGAAACCCCGGGCTGCCAGAAGTGGAGCGCACGAACTTAACTGCTAGGCCACCACACCACCACTGGGCCAGCCCCTGTAGTTAGGGTTTTTTGTTTTGTCAACTTCCTAGTTTATTCTGTGTGCCTTGTGGTTGGGCTAGGATTTTTTTTAAATAACATTAAAATAACTTTTCAGACCCATTTCTTTTAATTTGATATTTGCTTCAGTACTAGGGCAAGCTGTACTGAGAAGCTTTTTTGATATTATTGATTGGGCTTCTTGGTTGTAGATTCTGTGAGGTACAAACTGTTATGTTGTTGCTGCTCAGTGTTAATAGCAATAACTTGCTATTCTTTATTGCTTGTTTTCTTGTTATACTGTTCATTCCTCATATTAATTTGCTTTACTATTCAGTATAACCTTGGCTCTGCTTTCAATAAGTGAAGGACTTAGTGCTGTTTTAGCAACTTGCTGGAGGGGCTGGCCGGTGGTGTGGTAGTTAAGTTCAGTGTTCAGCTTCGTTGGCCTGGGGTTCACCGGTTCGGATCCTGGGCGCGGACTGACACACCACTTGTCAAGCCCTGCTGAGGCGGCGTCCCAGCTGGAGCAACTAGGTGGATGCACAGTAACTATGACATACAACTATCTACTGGGTCTTTGGGGAGAAAAAGAAAAAGAGGAAGATTGGCAACAGATATTAGCGCGGGGCTAATCTTCCTCAAAAAGAAACTTGCTGGAGTACTCGTGTATTTGTTTGCCTCAGTTTTCTCTTTTGGCCAATAGTCATTGCTATTTTTTTTCCAGAGGCATCTCCAGGGCTTTAGTTTCCAGAGGTTATATCTGTTGCAACTGAAGAGAAATTTACCAGTAATATATTTTTCCCTTCTGGAAAAAGGTTTGAAGAAGAGTATAGTGAAATCTCTCATTGTCTTATGTAGGAAAAGAGGGCTTTACCTTGTTTTAAAGTTTTATAGCTTTTAAGTGATAGGATCATGTAAAAATTATCTTATATTTCACTTAAAATGCTGACATATCAAATTTAATCTTCAAATTTCATTCTGCAGTCATTTAACAAATATTTGAGTGCCTGCTTTTCTAAGCTTAGTAGTACTTTGAAGCACAGAACATAAAAATCTTGCTGGCAGAGAGTTTCCATTTAGTGTGGGAAGACAGATAATAAACTAGATAATTAACTTAAAATTGTGTTGTGTTAGATAGTGGTAAGTGCCCTGGAGAGAAAATAAAGCTGGAAGAGGGAATGAAAAGTTGGGGGTGGAGCATTTATGTCTGGGGGGAAAAGCTTTCCAGGCAGAGGGAATAACAATTGCAAAGTCTCTGAGGCAGGAGGAGAGGCCTGGTTTGTCAGCAGAGCTGCAAGGTAGGGGGTGGCAGTGTGATCTTTGTAGGTAATGACTTTGGCTTTTACTCTGAGTGAGACAAGCCATTAGAAGTTTTTCAGCATAGGAGTGACATTATCTGATTTACATTTTAACAGGATCACTCTTGGCTTGTGATGGTGAGAATATAGACTGCAGGGAGACAAGGGCAGAAACAAATAGACTGGTTATGATGGTGCCACCAGAATGGTGGCAGTGGAGATAAGTGGTTGAATTCTTGAGTTTATTTTCTAAGTAGAGTTGTCAGGATTTACTGATGGACCAGATTTTGGGGGAGGGCTGTGTGTGTGAGAGAGAATGTGTCCAGGATGCCTTCACGGTTTTTGGCCTGAGCAACTGAAACGGTGGTGTTGGCATTAACTGAGATGGAAAGAGGCTGCAGGACAAGAAGAGATTACCAGGGGCTCAGTTTTGAACATACTAGTTTTGAATTGCCTATTAGACATTAAAGTAGAGATTAAAGACTGAGTCTTGGAGCACACCAGTATTAAGAAGTCAGAGAAATTACTAGAAACTGGGGAAAGAGTATGAGAGGGAGTGGTCAGGGAAGTAAGTGAAAAATCAGAATGTGGTAGCCTGTAAGACAAGTGAAGAAAGTTTCAAGGAGGGAGGGAGATCAACTATGTCAAATAAGAGGTCAGGTAAGATAAGGATTGATGAATGACCAGTAGAGATGAATGGTGACTTTGAAAAGGACAGTTTCAGTGCAGTGGTTGGGGCAAAAGCCAGATTGGTATGAGTTTGAGAGAATGGGAGGAGAGGAATTGGAGACAGGGAATGCAGATAACTTTTAAAAGTTGTGCTGTAAAATAGGGGAGTAGACAAATGGGACAGTAACTGGAGCAAGTGTGGGCTTGTTTTTGTAAAGGTTGAAGAAATGGTAGCATGTTTGTTGATGGGATTGAATTCAGTAAAGAGGGAAGAATTGATGACACAGGAGAGGGTAGGAATTTCTGAAGCAATATCTTGGAGTGGAGGAAATGAGATGGGGTCTAATTACTGCCCAGTTTGGAAACCTTAGCTAGGAGCATGGGCAGTTCATCCAGAGTAACATGAGAGAAGGTGGAGTAATGAGTGTTATGGGCAGAGATTCAGGGAAGAGGATAGATCTGGATAGAGTGTGGAAAATTTTAGTACTTACCTCATAGGATTTATGTGAGTATTAAATAGGTTAATACTAGTAAAGGGATGATTATAGAACATAGTAAGTGCTCAGTAAGTGTTGACTATTATTATCACTTGTTAGAGGTAACTGTAAACAATTTGGTATATGAAATTGTTAAGGTTTATAATATTGCTTTATAAAGTTACAATTATATTTCCATGACCAGTTTCCTTAAATCACTTGTGTCTGTGTAATACTCTGGAAATACTGGCTTTTCACTTGAGTCTGATGGATCAGTCATTAATTTATGGTTATGCTGTCAGTTGTTTGCAAAGATACTGGCCACCAGAGGTGCTACTCACACAGAATATCACATCCCAGAAAGAGAAGATTTTCATAGTTCTAATCAGAAATATTGTAATTTTATGTGTTGTGGTTTTGAAGGTGTTTGGTTTTCTTTAATATGTGAGTAAAAGTCCCTTTAGCAAAATTGTAGCATTGTCTAATAGAAAATCTCTTTTTAAAATTATTTTATTGAGGTCATATTGGTTTATATAGAATTCTTTTTATACTTTGGTTAGGATAGAAGTAGCAGAAATCTGTATATGTTCATATAAATTGTAATTGCAGTTTTAGGAGCAGTTGTAAAGCTAGGGCAGTTAATGTAGGAATATTAGAGGGGGAGTTGGAACTTGGAGATAACTTGGGAAATCTATTCAAACGCTCACTGGCTTTAGGTATATTCATATTTTGAAGTGTGTAGAATATTTAAAATCTGTATGTACATCAGTATCATTTTAGGATGATATGGGGGATGCAGGGTGAAAGGGGAGGTATGAAGTCTGATCAGAGAGCCCAGAGCTTCTGTTAGAGACATGGTTTCTCTGATGGAGAATCAGATTTGGTGGTACAGAATCCTACGTTCTGACTGGATTGTTGGGTAAGAAGTAATAGAACTAAGGCAGATTTCTTAAGACAAGACCTAGAATGTAAAAACCTTTTAAGAGGCTTTTAAATGATGTGAGAAAGTTGGAAACTAGAGAGAGGAAAGTTAAAGAGGAGTTGATTTGAATCAAAGGCTGGTAATTGAAAAGAATTTAAAATATACTTTTTGAAATACCTTTGGACCTAAATTATTTTCATAAAAATATTCTTTCCAGCACCTGTCATTTGATAACTGAATGTTCAACATTTGAATATTCTAAGGTATAAAATAAAATGTTTAGACATGAATCCTGTAGCCTATGAAAGCACAACAAACTAAAGGAAGTAATATATCGTAAGAAAGATAAAAATTATGATGCTGTAGGTTTTTTATAATAGGAAGAGACTACCTTCAGTGAAAAAGGCTTCATGGAGGAAGTAGCATTCTGGGATGGCCCTTGCAAATGGAAGATAAAAATGTTGGTGAGGATATTTCAGGTAACAGAAAGAATAGTGTCTGTACATGGTATAAATAGTTCAGGTTAAAATTAAACCCAAATAAATTTCTCAGAGCACCCCCCCCCCCCCCCCCCCCCCCCCCCCCCGCTGCAATGAATCCTTTGGAAGTTTGTGGGTGAGGTGGGTGGGAAAGGGAAAAGAGTGAGAGGGTGAAGCAGAAATAAGCAATAAGCTATGGTAGAGTAGTCAACCATATAAAGAAATTACTTTTTTTTAATTATGAAAGAGAATCTGCTTGAAAAGCATAGGAATTTAGAAATGAAGAAAAAAGCTGTAAGTGCAGTGAAGAATACTGTGAACAATTTGCTATGTTCTTAGTTTTTAAAATTAAAATTAATTTTATTAAATATTGCAACAAGACAGGCAAAGTTAAATTTTCTTGAAGTAAAATTTCTTAAAAATAAATGAGCACAGGACCCAGTAGAAAAATGGACAAGGGCATGAACAGTCTGTGGAAAATTGCAGATGGCTTTGAAAAATATTGAAGATGTTAGACTTCACTCATAGAAGCACAAATTAAACAAGTACATTGAGATACTCTTTTTCACCCAAACACAAGCCAGACCGTCTTATAGTGAGTGAAGCTACCAATCCTCAAGTCCTACCCACAGCTCAGTTTCCAGCCCCCCATTCCCTCAGTCCTCTGTTAAATATGAACAGTCAAGTTCTATCAGATGAGGAAAAGAAAGCTTTTTTGTATGAAAGAAATCAGTAGAGATAGAAAACAACTAGGAGGAAATATATCCCAGACAAGGAGAAGAAAATATTTAAAAAAGAAAAAAAATTAAGATAATTATGATGATTAAGTTTGTAAACAGGAACAGAATTTTATGAAAAAGGAAAGGAGCCCTAGGAAGATAAAATTGAAGAAATCTTCCAGAAATTACTACAAATAGGACACTGTAAAAGAGGAGCAAATATTTTTAAGAGGAGTGAATACTGAAAAAGTATTTGCAAATACTATGTGTAAATACAACTGATTAGAAATTTTTAAAAACTTTAAAAGTGTGGTGCGTTAGGAGAAATTGAGTGGTAACTTTCTTAGTCATGTCAGTTTTTCTGTAGAATAAATTCCTAAAAATGTAATTAAAATGCAAGGGTGAAAAATAAAGTTTAATAATGCCAAATTGCCTTTTATAAAACTTGCATCAATTGACATTTCCATCTACAGCTTGTTGGCTCATGTCTCTGCCAATTCTGGTTAAAATTGAGAAGCACTTTCCAATCGTAAGATATAAGTGATTTATTTGCATTTTGTAAATAGAGAGGTTAAACAATTATTCATGTATTTATTGGACATTTGTGTTTACTCCTTTGTGCAGATGTTGGATTTAATCTGTCTCATTAATTTGTCAGTGCCCTTTACTTGTTTAGGGATTAACCCTGTCATATGTGCAAATGTTTTCCCCTCAGTTTGTCTTTTGGGTTCCTCCTCCTTCCCCTTTTAAACCTTTCAGAAATATAAAGTTTTTGTATGGTCAAGGTTCAGTCTTTTCATTTGTTGCTTCTAGGTTTTGTATCTGATTTAAGACTTTTCCTAAACCAAGATTATAAAAATATTCCCACTCCATCCTCCCATATTTTCTTTCTAAACTTTTATGGTTTTGTTTTCTACATTTAAATTTTTCATCCATTTGGACCTTTTTTTGTTGTTGTAAGGAATTGGATAGCGATTGACTTTATTTTCTCTAATGAACCAGTTGTGCTAACACACCATTTTGTGTGTGTGTGTGTGAGGAAGACTAGCCCTGAGCTAACATCCACTGCCACTCTTCCTCTTTTTTTTTTTGCTGAGGAAGACTGGCCCTGGGCTAACATCCGTGCCCATCTTCCTCCTCTTTATGTGGGACGCTGCTACAGCATGGCTTGACAAGCGGTGCATTTGTCCACGCCTGGGATCCGAATCTGTGAACCCTAGGCCACCGAAGCTGAGCTTGCGAACTAACTGCTGTGCCACTGGGCCGGCCCAAGGAATACGTTTTCTGATTATTCGTCTTCATTTCCTGTCTTCCATAATAGTTGTCATGGCAGGCATCCTTGTTTTTTCTTGTGACCTGAATTTAATGGGAATACTTCTAGTTGTCACCTCACTGGCTTAATGTGTTATGTGTGTATATAAAATCTTTGATGAATATATACAGCTTAATGTATATTATGTGGTATGTCTGTCTTGAAAATATTGGTACTATATCCATTTCTTTTATTGGGATTTTCTTTCCTTTTAATATCAAGAATGTATATTGCATTTTATGAAAAATTTTCAGCAACAAGAAAAATGAGTGCCATTTCTCCTATGACCTTAATATGATGTTACCTCGAAAGATAGAGCCTCTCTTGAATTTGTGGAAGATTGACACCTTTTAAATTTATTGTTGGGTTGTACTTACTAATATTTTAATTCAGAAAGGCTGTATAGCATAGAGGTTAAGTGCCTGATTTCTGGAGCCTCATTGTGTGGGTTCAAACCCCAGCCTCTCTGTTATCTAACTTGTCTGGGTTTGTTTCCTCAGCTGTAAAGTGGAGATAATAAATAGTTCTCAGCTCACAGGTGAGGAGTGGTAATTAGTAGGAACTAGCACTCGTGTTGTGATGTATAGGTTGTGAAAATACTTACCGCTTCCTTGGCTATTACCCTTCCTCCTTGTGATCTAGCCACTAAGGAGTAGTGTGTGCCTAAAGGCCTAACGAGGGCCTTTAGGATCATGCTGCAGCATAGCCTAGCTCTGGCACCCTTCTGATGGGTTGGTGACTGTTCTATACCTGCTGTTAAATTTTTTGACCCTCCAGCTCATCAGATTGTTTTGAGAGTAAATGAATTAGTGTTATGTACATTGTCTATTCTAGATCAGTATCTGGAATATAGTAAATAGTGTATAATAATGTTTGCTATTATTATTTAAAATTTTTATCTAGGGTATTTTCTATGCTATCTATGTGCCATTGGCTTCATGAAATGTAGGACTTTCTTTTCTAGATATAGGTCAATAAAGGAATTACCTTTTGAAATTATCTGTGAATTGCCTTTTGAATTTACTGTGAAAATGTTTGGGACTGGTGTTTAGAGTGGTTGGGGAGATAACTCTGACAACTTAGTCCTTTGGAGGTTATTGAGGTGGTTTTTTTTTTTTTTTTTTTTACTGAGGAGGGTTCACCCTGAGCTAACATCTGCTGCCAGTCTTCCTCTGTTTTTGCTTGAGGAAGATTAGCCCTGAGCTAACATCTATGGCAGTCTTCCCCTACTTTATATGTGGGTTGCCACCACAGAATGGCTGAGGAGTGGTGTAGGTCTGCACCTGGAATCTGAACCCATGAACCTGGGCCGCTGAAGCAGAGTGCACCAAACTTAACTACTACGCCACAGGCTGGCCCCAGAGTATTTGTTTTTTAATTCTACTTGATTTCATTTAACAATTTGTATTTTTGTAGAAAGCCATCCATTTAACCTACTTTTTAAAATTTAATAGCTTAAAATTTGCTGGAAACTTATTTTATACTTACTTTGGTTTCCTCTGTATCATCTTATTTCTTCTTTTTCACTTCTAATTTTATATAATTTTTTTTTCAAGTCCAGCCAATGGTTTATCTGTTTTTTTTTCTTCCTTTCAAAATGCAGCTCCTAGGTTTTAGAATTAAATCTACTACTTCAGTTTTCTAATTGAGTAACTTATGAATTTCTTTAATTCTTGTATTCTGAGTTTTTAAAATTTATTTTCTAAACTTGAGGTGAATGCTTGATATATTTAATTTTAATTCTTGATCAGTTGATAGTATTTAGGCTGTGGATCTTCTTCTGAGTGTAGTTTTATTTGTGTATCAAAGACTTTTATATAGGCTGTTTTTGTAATTTTTATTTTCTAGATTATCTGTATTAATTTTGATTGTCATCTTTGAATGGAGTAGTTTGGGGAGAGAGAGTACATAAATGGTCAAGTCTCCTCCACTAAGGGGAGTAGTGTAATTTCTTCATCGTCAGATTGTGGTCTCTACTATTTCTACTTTCTTAAATTTTGAGGTGTTGTGGCCTAAATAGATGATCAGTTTTTATAATTGTCCCATAGAGATTTGATCTTATCCTGTCATATGTTCAGCCATTTTATTATTTTGTCTGTTTGATCTTTTAGGACCAAAATGGTGATTGCCTTCTATTTTTACTTCTGCCCAGTTTTCTTGTAATTCTTTAAAGTTTTGTCTCCAAATAATATTTTGAAGGCTTTGGTGTATATAATTTTATAAACATTATATCTTTTTTATAGATTGCAATCTTGATCATTATAAAAAGTGATCCTTTTTGCTACCTTTAATGTTCAACTGGCTTTAAAAAGAGTGTTTATACTTGCCTTGTATACTTTTGTCTAACTTTTTACTTTTAACCTCTCAAAGTCTTTGTTTTAGGTTTGTCTCATGTAGACCCTGTGTAGGTTGGATAAAGGTTAGTCTTTTTGGACCTAATCTGAGATTCTTTTAATCATTTACATTAATATTATATGTTTGATTTTGCTTCTGTAATATTCTGTTTTTTCATTTCCTATCTTTTTGCTTGGTTTCCTTTTTTCTTCTTTAAATTACATAGTTTATTTTCTTTATTTGCCCTCCCTTCTCTTATTTTGGAAGTTTTATGTATTTATTACCGTCAGTCTAAGGTACCATTGATTGTAAGATGCCTCATTTTTTGACAGCCACTGATATGGTTAAGCACTGTCAAAGAAACCATGACATGCCATCGATTGTGATATGTATGCCTGATTTCTGATATACTAAAATGTGGGAAAAAAGTGCATCTTAGATGAAATATGGTAGTTTGTTTATAGCTCTGTGGCTATTATTATAAAGTTGTAGCTTTAATATATTTAAATCTATTATGTTTATCAAATAGATTTTTCTGTTTGAGGAGTGATTGTTTGAATGCTCTGTTCTTGGGATCCTTGTATGTTTAAAAATGTCTGTCAGTGGCTTTCACAAGTGAAATGATATTTCGGCTGGTAATAGAACTTTTAAGCTCCATTACCTTCCCCTTAATACCCAGTAGACATTATTCCATTATCTTCTGGCATCTAGGGTTACTCTAGAGAAGTCTGGGGCCAGCCTGACTTTTTTTTTCCCTTTGTAGGTGACCTACTTCTGCCTGGGTATTGGTAGAATTCTTTCTTTATCCTTGAAGTTCAGTAACTTCATCAGGATATATCTCAATCTTGGTGTGATTCTCTATTATATTTTCCTGTTACATGGTAAGCCATTTCAATCTGCGATTCAGGAACATTTTCTTATATATCTTTTAATATGCTTTCATTTTTATTTTTCTTTCCTTAAGGAACATCAGTTTTATGATTGTTCATCTTCATTTCCTATCTTTCATTTTATTATTTTTCTAAATGTTTCTGCTGTGTTCTATGTAATTTTCTTGAGATTATCTTTCATTTCATAAATTTGTTTTCATCAATATCAGGTCTGTTACTTCCATTATGTGATGTAGTTTTCATTTTGCCAGTGGCTTCAGTATTTCATTCAGTTTTATTTATTTATGTCTGTGAGCTGCCCTTTCAACTTGTCTCTTTTATTTCCCTCTCTTTAAAAAAGCCTTTACTTCTTGTGGTAAAAACAGGCAAAACCACATTGTTTTTGAGAAGATGAGTAAAACCAGTTGCAAAGCAGCTATTGTCAAAATTTATTCTCCAAGAACCAAAATAAGTGATTAGTGAAATTGTCTTATCAAGTCACGCTGTTAGATGTGTTTTATTAATGGCAGGAAATATGGAAAAGCCATATTCATTTGCAGGCTTACAGAAATTTCTTTTTGCAGTTGGATAAAGTTCTTTTGTACACAGTAGAAATGTTTTTCCCACGTGTGCTTTTGTGTATGAGGGAGAAGTGTTCAAGGACCTTTTTTCTATTAATCATTGAAAATCTATTGAAGATTTTTTTTTATTCAATGAATTGTAATGTAGCCTAGAAAAAAAATTCATTGAAATCATGACTGAAGAGGCTTTGTCATCCCCGTGTGCCACAGTAAAAGACTTGCTATGTGAATGTCACCGAATGTCAATTTGCTCCTTGTTTTATTCTGAAGAAATGAGGGTGAGCAACAGTTGCCCCTTGATCTCCATTCAAGGTTGAAGGAAATAGTGAAAATTGTGAATGTGTACAAATTGTGGTTACTGAGAATGAGACTTTCACTGTGACTTATAGAAAAAGGTACAGGACTTCTGCACTTTAAAGTATCTTAGCCATTTAGGGAATAGGTTCTCCCATTTTTTTTTTAATGATGGCTGAGATATAAGCATTCTTTATGTTACTGTTGATGTTAACAAAGGTTATTTTAATTATTTCAGTGGACTTGCACATTCAGTATGGCACAGTATGCCAGCAAAATATTCAGTTTTGTGAATAGCCTGAATTTACTACTCCAGAGTCTAAATCATAGTTTATTCTTATAATTAAAATTACCAGAATTTCTTAAGGGTTCCAAACTGTTGTGTTTGATTGCAAATAATGTGGTATCTTCCTGAGATGATATATATATTTTTAACTAATTCATTGATTCAACAGAAACTTACTTGAGGGCCTACTACATACCAGGGACTGTAACAGGTGCTGGGGGTACACCAGTAAACAAACAGGAATCCATGCCCTTTTAGAACTTGTATTCTGGGGGTGGGGGAGATAAACAAAATTAACAGAAAGTTGTCAGTGCTATGGGGGAAGTAAAATAGGGAGTGTGTAAGAGTGTGGGGTTGTAATTTAAAATAGGATGGCATTTGAATAATTGAGTTAGGTGAGGAAGTGAATCATGCAGAGGGTACAGCAAGCACAAAGGCCCTGAAATGGGGATAGACTCCAATGTTGGAGGAAGATGGAGTGCAGTCAGCTGAAGCTAAGTGAATGAGGAAGCAAAGAAAAAGGTTGAAGAGACATTTGGTTAATCCTGAAGGACATTTTAGGCCATCATGCAGGCCTGAGTGAGAACTCAAAGCCATTGGAGTAGCAACATGATCTGAATTCACATTTTCACAGAATCACTCTGGCTGCGGGGTTGAGAGAATAAACACAATAAGAAAGAGATTTTATGCAGTATCTTAGGACACATTTACGTGAACATTTATACCTGAAATGAAAGCTTCACCAACAACATCTCTATTTTATTTTTTCTTTTTATTAGGAAAAAGAGGTGCTGCTTATATCCCACTAGATCTATTTCATGACTACATGACTTACACTTGAAAAACACTGCTAAGTGAGATACAGCCTCTGCCTTAGTGGGAAGGAAGTAAAACGTAGAGTGTTGTGTATTAAAGGAAAAAGAATAAAAACTTAAAATCAATATTGTACACACACTTAGCTTAAAAAATTGAGTAAAATTGTATCAGTTATACAAAAGGCCTGGTAATGAAGAGCTCCACTCCCCAGAGGCAACTGTGTTAAGAAACCTTTTCGGTTCAGATTTTCTGGGGCTTACCTCCATGTTTCTAAATAATATGCTTATAGTGTTTATTTTTTGGTTTATCAACTTTAGACATTCTCTGTTGACTTCTTGCTATGACAGATGTTTTCAGTCCCACTTCTCACTACTGACCTTCCTCGTACGACGGTCACTGAACTGGCGCCTCTCTGGGGTTCTGCCCAGAAGATTAGCCTTCCTCCGCTGCAGCCCCCTCTGTGAGTATTCTGCTCTTCTGCTCCCTCCACTCTGCTTAATCAGTTCACATTCTTCATCCGTTTTTCATCTTAGAACCATGGGCAGTCTACCTAGTCTTGTAAAAAATATTTTATATTAAAAGTTATTTTAAAATTTCTTTAGAAGAATTTATTAAGTTATTAGGAAGGAGAGGAGATAAACACATTCTCATACTGGCACCTGGAACTGGAAGATAGATTAGAGATTTAGGGCAAAGATTTTTGTTTTGGGGCTTTTTTTTATATGTGTAGTGTGTGTTTTTTAAGAGTTAAATATGATTTATAATATTTTATCTTTTTTAAACAAATTGTAAATATTTTTCCATGTCATTAAATACTCTTTCAAAGCATTTTAAATAGATGTATGGCATTCTTTCATATGCTGGTACCATAATATTCCCCAAATTTTGACTTTTAGATTGCGTTTGAATTATAAATAATTATAAATTATTTAAATTACAGCTAATGCTTCTGTGGATTTTCCTTATGAAAAATATTTACACATAATCTTTGATTATTTCTCTTAAGATAAATATCTAGGAGTGGTCATTGCTGAATAAAAGAAGATAAATGTTTTTTTTTTTTCTTTCAGTTTTATTGCAATATAATTGACATACAGTGCTGTATAAGTGTAAAGTGTACAGCATGACTTGACTTACATATATTGTGAAATGATTACCACAGTAAGATTATTTAACATCCATCACCTAATATAGTTAGAAAAAAAGGAAAAAAAATTTTTTTTCCTCATGTGATAAGAACTTTTAGGATCTATTCTCTTAGCACCTTTCAAGTATACCATACAGCAGTGTTAACTATAGACATCATGTTGTACCCCAGCACTTACTTATCTTATGACTGAAAGTTTGTACCTTTTTGAGGTTCTTAATAAATATCACCAGTTGCTTTCTAGGAAGGTTGCGCCAATTTATATTCCCACTATCATTGTATTAAAATGCCACTTTTTACTATGTTCTTAATACTATCAGGGACTTGTAAAAATGTTTGATTCTGCTAGGTAAAAAGAAAATAATTTTATTTTAAAAATTCCAAGAAAGTTAAACACTTTTTGACAGTTCTGAATTTTTTTTGTGTGTGCTGGTTGTTTTAAAGGTTTGTAAGAGCAGTTGTTTGCCTTTTAATTTTTTTGTGGCTATTTTGACATAAGAAAAAGTTTTTTTAGTTGTCCAATTGATTCGGCTTTCCTATGTTTTATTCCTTTCCTTTAACACTTAGAATGTTTCCTATTCCTAAAAATCGGATAAGACTATGGAAAATTTGAAGCTGGCTGTGAACTGGGCAGTGAGGGGAGAAACTTTTGATAACACTTGCTTTAGAAACAGTTGGCCTTCAGCCTTTGGCTTGTGTTGAGAAAATCCATCATGATAATTTAGATTTTGGATTGTCGCTGCCCCTAAATATGATCAATTGCCTTTTGCTATAGGGGTGTTAAATTGTTAGGTACTTCCATGAAAGTACTTTACAATGTGTAAAGCTTTTTAGATAATATGAGATATTATTAGTACTAGTAACTCATTGCTCTGGGTAATCTGGCTAAACTAGCGTTTCCACTCAAAAGGCATGGTACTTAGGCTTTCTTTTAATGAGTCATGGAATGTCACCAGGGAATTTGTCACTATTTGGCGTAATTCCATTAAGGAACTTCTACTGGTGATAGTTTTAGTCCTTTTTTTTTTTTTTGGTGAGGAAGACCAGCCCTGGGCTAACATCCGTGCCCATCTTCCTCCACTTTATATGGGACGCCGCCACGGCATGGCTGACAGGCAGTGCGTCGGCGGGCGCCCGGGGTCCGAACCAGCGAACCCCGGGCTGCCAAGCGCGGACTAAACCGCTGCCCACCGGGCCGGCCCCTGTTTTAGTCCTTTTTGAGGAAAAATTAACTTACTTAATTTTAGACTAAGAGAACTTTACTGACATTTTAAGCTATTTATAGGTAGCAGTATATTATAAAAATGTTTAAAAAAAAAACCCTTTTAAAAAGCCTAAATGGCAGTGGACGCAGGCATCATAGTAAAAAAAAGTTATATTGAGAAGAGAGAAATTGGTTTGTGAATTGGCTACAAAAGATAGATCAATATTATTTTGAAGGGAATCCCTATTTTCTGTGATTGTTGAAATCCTTAACCATTATAAAAATGTCTTGAATTTTCAAGGTATTAAAATCTTTAAACTATAGAAATAAATTCCTGTTTATGAGAATTTGATTAATTGTAGAGAGAGAAAAATCTGTTTCATTTCACCTGAACACAATTGCTTATAGTTGTGGTGTATTTTTTCCTCCAACCTTTTTAATATGCATTTGTTTACATATTTTATAATCATATGTATGTTACTCTACTGAGTAATATAAACATTTTCCATTTTGTTAAACTGTTGTCTTCATTGTCGTTTTTAGTGTAGCGCAAGAGCTCATCAAGTGGCAGTCATACAATTTCTCATTTAGACTCTTTTGAAAGAGTTTTTTTTAAATTCTGATTTTTTATGTAGGTGCTTAGGTTCCTTTATAAATATGAGTAAATATATAAATAATTTCAGAGTTGTCTCGTGGGTTCTTGGTACCTCAAGCAGATAAGTTGTTTTATAGCAGGAGGGAGGGTCGGCATTGATATAGAGGAATGAAACTGGAAGCAAAGAAGCAAGCATGACAACATTCTTGTGTTTTGTTTCACCACCTTCCCCTCTGTCTAGTAGTCCGGGCACAAGGCAGTGCATTCTGACCAAAATCTTAGGCTTTACTGTATCTCTTGTTAGCTAAAACATTTGTTAATTCACTTGACATTTATTTTGTCCATTAAACCACTCAATACAAGGAAGAGATTTTTGGGATGCATAAGGTACTAAAGTACTTCTGCAAAAACGAAAATTCAGTATGTCAGTATTTTGAAGAGTATAAAATAATTGAAGCTTGTACGTTTACTTAAAAAGTTAATTTTTTGTGAAAAGTATTTCTAGTTTTTTTTTTCTTTTTTAAAATCAAGACTAGCTTATTTTAATCTTCTGATTCTCAGCTGGGAGAACCAAACTAGCCATTATTTTTCTTGTCCAGGTTTGAGTCCCACTCTGTAAAAATGATGGCTCGCAACATGGTGGAATTTGACATTCTCTCAAACCTAGGAAGCCTGTTTGGTGATCCATTTGGAGATATTTCTTATATCTGTCTTTAACAATGACAATGAGAGTATTGGCTTACTTGTACCTCACAAGACTAAAGTGAGCCTTTCATCTAGGAGAAGCTCTACAGAAAACAAAGGAGAAAGGGTTCCCACATAGGAAGAGAAGGGTCGATTTATTTTCAAAGGTCACTTATATTAAGTATATATATTATATATATAATTTTGTATATATATTATATACAAATATTATATACTTATATATATGTATATATATTATATATATATAATTTATATAACATTGCAAGTATAGCGAATGTCTCATCATGTGTTTGTTTGTCTGCTGAATAAATAGTATATTGAGAAGTTTTGAGATCCATGATTGGTTATTAATGGTTCCTTCCTTGGGTGTGAACCATATCAAAGGTTTGAGAGTGATGAAGAGCAATGATATCCTCTATTTGTACTTGAGGATCTGTCACACAAGGAAGTAGGAAGATGCTTGGCTTCCATTTGACGTGCTCCACATTTATCTAATTTGTATATTGAACTTGTTTTGTTGTTGTGATAAAACATATATAACATAAAATTTACCATTTTAAGTGTATAGTTCAGTGGCATTAAGTACATTCACATTGTTTTGCAACCATCGCCACAATTTCCAGAACTTTTTCATCATCTCAGACTGAAACTGTGTACCCATTAAACAGTTATTCCCCATTCTCCCCTTCCCCCAGACCCTAGTAACCACCATTCTACTTTCTGTCTATGAATTTGACGACTATAGGTACCTCATGCAGTATAAGAATCACACAATATTTGTCCTTTCATGTCTGGCTTATTTCATTTACCATGTTTTAAAGGTTTATCCACATTGTAGCATGTATCAGAATTTCTTTTAAGGCTGAATAATATCCCATTGTGTGTATATGCTACATATTGTTTACCCATTCATCTGCTAGTGAATACTTGGGTTGTTTCCACATTGTGGAGACTGAATAATGCTGCTGTGAACATGGTCTACAAATATTTGACTCCCTGCTTTTAATTCTTTTGGGTATATACCAAAAGTGCAATTACTGGATCATATGGTAATTCCATTTTTAATTTTTTGAGGAATTGCTTGCTATATTGTCTTCTGCAATGGCATGTGCACCATTTAACATTCCCACCAGCAATGCACAAGGGCTCCAGTTTCTCTATATCCTTGTCAATACTTGTTATTTTGTTTTGTTTTTATTTTATTTTTTTAAATAATGGCCATCCTAATGGGTGTAAAGTGTTATCTTGAAGTTTTGATTTGCCTTTCTTCCCCTAATGATTAGCAACCTTGAGCATATCTTCTCATGTGCATATTGGCCGTCTGTATATGTTCTTTGGAAAATGCCCATTTTTGAACTGGATATTTTTTGTTGTTAAGTTGTATGGGTTTTGTATATTCTGGATATTAATCTCGTATCAGATAATGTGATTTGCAGATTTCTCCCATTTTGTGGTTTGCCTTTGATGCACAAGTTTTTAATTTTGATGATGTCTAATTTATCTATTTTTTTCTTATGTTGACTGTGCCTTTGGTGGCATATCCAAGAAATTGTTGCCAAATATAATGTCATGAAGATTTTCTCCTATGTTCTAAGAATATTATAGTTTTAGCTCTTATGTTTAGGTCTTTGATCCATTTTGAGTTAATTTTTGTATACAGTTTAAGGTAAGAGTCCAACTTAATTCTTTTGCATGTGGATACCCAGTTTTCCCAGTACCATTTGTTGAAAAGACTGTCCTTTCCCCATTGAATGGTCTTGGCACCCTTGGTGAAAATCATTTTACCATATATGCAAGGATTTATTTCTGGGTTCTTGGTCTATTCCATTGGTCCATATGTCTGTGTTTTTTTTTATTGATGTCTTAATAGTTTGTAACACTGTGGGGTTTTAGTTGTACATTATTGTTTGTCCGTCACCATGTGGATGTAACCCTTCACTCCTTGTGCCCACCCCCCACCCTCCTTCCCCTTGATAACCACCAATCAGTTCTCTCTGTCTGTGTGTTCATTTATATTCCATATATGAGTGAGTTCATGCAGTGTCTGTCCTTCTCTCTCTGGCTTATTTCACTTAACATAATACCCTCTAGGTCCATCCATGTTGTTGCAAATGGGACAATTGTGTCTTTTCTTATGGCTGAGTAGTATTCCATTGTATGTATATACCACATCTTCTTTAACCAATCTTCAGTTGAGGGACACTTGGGTTGCTTCCACTTCTTGGCTATAGTGAATAATGCTGCAATGAACATAGGGGTGCATACGCCTCTTGTGATGGTTGATTTCATGTCCATTGGGTAGATGCCCTAGAGTGGGATTGCTGGATCATACAGTATTTCTATTTTTAATTTTTTGAGGACTCTCCATACTGTTTTCCATAGAGGCTGCACCAGTTTGCATTCCCACCAGCAGTGAATGAGGGTCCCTGTTTCTCCACAACCTCTCCAGCATTTGTTGTTATTTGTCTTTGTGATTATAGCCATTCTAACGGGTGTCAGGTGATAGCTTAGTGTAGTTTTGATTTGCATTTTCCTGATGATTAGTGATGTTGAACATCTTTTCATGTGTCTATTGGCAGTCTGTATCTCTTCCTTGGAAAAATGTCTGTTCATATCCTCTGCCATTTTTTGATCGGGTTGTTTGTTTTTTTGTTGCTCAGTTGTATGAGATCTTTATATATTACTGAGATTAATCCCTTGTCGGACAAACGATTTGCAAATATTTTCTCCCAGCTGGTGGGTTGTCTATTCATTTTGATCCTGGTTTCATTTGCCGTAGAAGCTCCTTAGTCTGATGAGGTCCCACTTGTTTATTTTTTCTTTTGTTTCCCTTGTCTGGGTAGACATGGAATCTGAAAGGATCCCTTTATGTCCAATCTCCATTAGTGTACTGCCTATAGTTTCTTCCAGGAATTTTATAGTTTCAGGTCCCACTTTCAGGTCTTTGATCCATATGTCTGTTTTTATGCCAGTATTACACTGTTTTGATTATTATACCTTTATAGTGAGTTTTGAAATCAGAAAATGTGAGTCCTCCAACTTTACTTTCTTCTTCTTTTTCAAGATTGTTTTGGCTATTGCAAGTCCCTGGTGATTCCATATGAATACCAGGATGGGTTTTTCTTTTTATGCAAAAAAAGTTTTTGAGATTTTGATAGGGATTTTAGTGAATCTGTAGATCACTTTGAGTAGATTTTTTTGTATGCTTGAAGAAAAGATTCAGTTGTTTAAAGGTCTCTCTCTCTCTTTTAAAAATTTTTTTATTACTTTTCAGTCTGTTTCCAATGTTTGTCTTTTTTACTCTTATGCTATAGAGTCACACAAACAGAATAGTATATGTGTGTGATACATGCAGTATATAACATGTGCGGTTTAGAGTTGTTATAAAGCAAGATGTAACCACTACCCAAGTGAAGAAGTACTAACGTGAAGTTTTAAAATCACTGAACCAGATAGAGCATGGATAATCAAGTGGTTCTGTCAGCTGAAGTCAGAAAACAGAACCATGTTCCTCAGGATGCACTAGGAAGAATACTATATTGGATATGTGTTATTAGCTAGGGGTGATCAGAGCCCTGGGGACACAGAGGACAGGATTTCCTAGAGCCTGGTGGTGTGGCTAGATTAGGGAATCTTGAGTGCCTACATCTGAACGTGCTTTGCTCTAGAGACCAGTTAGTTAAAGAGTCTAAATTTGTAGTCTCTTTTGCCCAGGATTAAGAGGGAATGGGATTAAGAGTAATGTAGTTAGAAAGCAGTGCCTGTGAAAGCTGAGTGGTAATATAATAAGAATTGAAGCTATTTTGAAACCCAGTGTAAGTTGATCTGGTTGTTCCTAATCACTACTGTCAAACTCCAAACTCTTTACATAATTACAGTCAAGTGTGATTGTGAATACAGTTAAATTGCCTAGATTTAAATGTCATTTTGGCAAACTATAGTGGTAGATACTTAATACATATTCTATAAGTCAACAAATGCTGTATGAAATACGTGTTCAGCCTGGTTCTTATTTAAAAGTGTACAGTTTATACTTAGGGTTCATATGTTGTAGTGGTCAGGTGAGTTTCTGCATCTCCCCCTCCCCCAAATAAATGACTCCTCTTGAGCATTTTACAGTATAGTTGGGTTATAAGGACAAAGGTAAATTAACTGATATAGCCAGAATGTGCTAAATAAAGTGCCAGGGAGCACAGATGAAAAAATTAATTTACATTCCTGATTTGGGAAGGTTTTTAGGAGGATCTGACATTTGAACCAGCCCTTTAAGATTTGTTAGGCTTTCAACAAGCAAAGGTAAGGGGCTACTTGAATTACTGTTTAAGGATAGGGGATTGGCATGAATACAAGGGGTAGGATATGGTTTAGGAGTAGTTCAGTGGTTGCTAGTGTGAGTATCACTGTGTGTGTATTCAGGGGTGGGGAGGACGTATTGTAAGAGATAAAGATGGAAACGTTCGTTTTGAAGTCAGATCATAGAGAGTCGTGAGTGCTGTGTTAATGACCAAAATTATGTCTAAGAAAGATGAATCTGGTGGCAGTTTGTAGGTTGGACTGTTGGGGAAGACACTGAAAGTAGGGGTATCACTTACTAGACTAGTTGGACGTAAGGGGTGAGGAAGAGGGAGCAATAGGTAATGATCGCCAGGTTTCAAGGTTGGGTGACTGAGGAGAAATAAATGAAATAAAATCAAGTGGAAGAACAGGTTTGGGAGCGAGGATGAGTTTAGGTTGAGGTCTTAGTAAGACATCTACTGGTGGGAAATGGATTCTGAAGCTCATGAGAAGTAAATTTGGAAGTAATCCCTTATAGAAAGTAGTATTTGAAGCCTTTGGTGTGTACAACTTCCTAGAGAAGATTGTTGAGCAAATGGAAAAGGGCAAATGATGGGATATTCTTGGACAGCTAGGTTTAGAGGGCTGGTGGAAGAAAGTAAACCATTAAAACACTGAGAAGTGGTGTTCAGAGAGGGAGGAGAAAACTAGGAATGAAACAGGGGAGTTACCAAAGCCTGAGGGAGCAAAGTTTGAAGGGAAGGGGGAGTGTAATTCATAAGCCCAGATGGTATTGGGAGTGTCAGTGATTCAGGGAAGTAGAGGATGAGAAAGGATTGAGATGGAGCTAGATTTTAGAGGGAGGGTTTGTCTGAGAAGTTTGGTTACATATCATGAGAGAGCAGAGGATCAGAAAGGCTTTTTTATTGTGGTAAAATGTGTATAACATAAAATTTACCATTTTAACCATTTTGGAGTGTTTGGTTTAGTGGCATTAAGTACATTCACATTGCTGTGCAACCATCACCATCATCCAGAAAGGTATTTGAGTAGGAAAATGATGAGATAAAGTGTTGCTTAAATGTTTTTTGGTTTGATGAGTTATTGGACTATTGTTTCTCCCATCTTATTAAAAAAGTGATTTATAGTGGCTTATGGGGATTCTTGGAATACCTAAATGTCTACGTGCACTCCCACATGAAAATTTTGTAAACTACCCCCCACCCCACATGCCATATCCCTATCCTTGTCTTGCTTCTTATCCTGCTTTTTCTTTATAGAAGGTATCACCACTTGATATACTATATACTTGCTTGTAAAGTCTTTCCCCACCAGAATGAAAGATCCTTGAGACTATTTTGTCTCAAGAGCAAAGAGAGCAGGGACTATTTTGTTCATTGCTGTATCTCCAGTGCCTAGCACATACTTAACTACATTTTTGAATAAATGAATAAATTCAGACAAGTTGACATCAATTAGAAGTGAATGCAAAAGGAAAATAATGGATTTAGGCATAAAGTATTTGTTAGAATAAAAATACGTACCAAATAATTTTGTGTACTTATTATTGCTGATATAAACTAGCTCTTAAGTTTTCTCACAGCCATAGTGTAGAGGCAGATTTGATCAGTTACACAATTTATGGTATAGATAAGATAAAAATAAACCACACACTCTGAAGAAGCCTAAGTATTACTGAGATCAGAAAATTATTTCTCCTGAATGCCTTCCCTCATAAGGAAGGTACTGTTTGAATATCATAACATCTTCAAAAAACATCGTTACAGGAAATACAGAAGACAACAAACCTTCAGTGTGGGTGGAAAACAGTTGGGATAGTTTTATCATATTTTAAGATTAAACCTAGACTAATGATGTTGATAGTAGCAATGCTAAAAGTTAATGGATATTAGAGACACTTTGAAAGGATGAAATGTCAGGGATAGGTGAATAAATGGATCTTTACATCGAATGGACTGGCAGTAAATGAAAGGAATGGTCGAAGATGTTAAGTCTTGAACCTTGCATGATTGATTCAGAAAATGGGGAAGTTGAGAAGGGAAAGAATGAATGTATAGGATGAAAATGAACTCCGTGCCCCTGCTGCCATGGAAATAGCTTTATTTTCAGATTATGAAAGTATTATATGCTTTTTAAAAAGTGTCCCCTTCCCCAGTTTTTCCCAGAAAATACTAAAGTGTATTAAAAAAAAATTCCACATTTTCTTAAGTATTGTATTTTTGGAGTATACCAACAAAGGCTTTAGCTTAACATCTCCTTCAATTTTTCTGTATAAAAGCAATGTTAGCCTGACATTTTTTCTTATCTTCTGAAATGAAAGTGTAAGATGGCTTTCGTTTCCCAAAAAAAGGTTATTTTCATCAAGATTACAAATTTGCTTTCCAATATTACCATCTTTATTAATTGTTTTCTGCAATTCAGTGGGGGAAAATTTATTGTAGCCTCGCTAACAGCAGAAGCTATTATACCAGTGAATTTAATTTATTCATTCTTACACTGTTCTTAAACCTCTGAAACAATTCAGGATGTGCTTTGTAATGCAACTTTTCTACCGAATCCTCTTCTTCCTTGGTTTTCACCTTCTTCATAACTTTGAAGATACTAAATGCCTATTATTATATGCACACAGTGCCTGGTGGCATCCATGCTGATTATGGTTATAAATCTGTTGTCCAAAGTATTTCTCTACTTTCAGAAAAACACCATGCCATGCCCAAGTCATCAAGTTACCTTCATTTTTCTTTCTCTTGCATAGAAACAGTCTTATGTATGGGGGTTGTGGTCATAGTCAAGCTCTTGTCTTTTGGTTCTCTTCTCTTAATAAGCTTTATCATTTCCAGCTTTTTTGTTTGAATGTATGTGCTTTTTGAGGCCTCTTACTTAGGCTTCCTGTATTTTCACAGGACATCCCATTTTCTTAGAAGACATTTTTACTTAATATGGAGAAGATCACTATAACATACAACATTCCTTTCTGTAACAGTTGTATTGCACGTACGCCATTTCTGATCAGGCAGCAGGGTTCTCTCCTTTTGCCAATGTGATTATTGTGAAAAAAAAGCACATACAAAATAAAGTAAATAGTGATTAGAAATAGAGAAGCATGATCTGTTAGTACCACCTTAGGGAAAGGTTTGAGGAGGAGTTTAAGGCATGATGGGGAGATATACCAGAAGGTGAATTAACAGCAATATATCACTGCTATTTCCACATTATCACATCTGTTATTCTCTCTAGAAGAAATCGTGGATTGGAACTGGCATGGCCTGCTGCTTAGATAATTTTTTTCCCTATGGCAAGAGGGGGATTGGGCCTACCTAGAGGAAGTAGTGGAAGAACCAGGAATCGACACTGTGTTTGAATATGCATTTGTGAGTTAGAGCATCTTACATTTGTATTACCCATTCCAATTTACTTCGTGCTTTGCTTTTTTGTATTTGTTATGTGAATCCACTTAATACATGCAGTAAAAGTAGATTAACACTTGATCATATGTCATTCATTTTTCCCTGTCATTCAAGTAGTAATATTTCTGTGTAGATAAAGCTGTCATTCTGACTTTTATGACTTCTGAGTTTCATTTCTTGCTTAGTCCAGCCAATGGATTAAAAAATATTAAAACTAAATTATTTTAGTAAAATTTATATTATGTATAATGTGATATAAATTTTGGACTTATTCCCCTCTCTCGCAGTGGACAATTGTATAAATTCTCAAAGAGCCTGTTTCATCTAGCATATTCTATTGATTTGTTTATTCTGGTACTTATCCCACTTTGTTTTAATTACTCTATTGTAAAAATTATAAAGCTTCTTATTTGATTTTTGAATCTGTTATAACCTGATATCAAAATCTGGCAGAGCACAGAAACACCCTGGACCAATCCCCTTATAGATGCCACCATCTTCAGTAAAATCTTGGCAAGTTGAAACCAGCCCAATATTAAATGACCAATGGGATTCTATTTAGGATTGTTAAGATAATGTGTTCCTGTTACTACTAGTACTGTACATTAATACATTAAAGAAGAAACAGTCCCATGATTGTGGATGAATGATAATATACACATATGTTGAAAAGGCACTTGAAAAAATTCAGCTTCCATTCTTGACCTTTAGAAACAAATCAACCAAACAAAAAAAACCAACTTAGAACCCCTAGGGAAAGAATGAAACTGCTTTAATGCATAAATAATAGTTGTTGGAAATCAGCAGTAATTATTTATATATTTAAAAGTCAGGAATAATAAAAGGATGTATATCACTACTGTTGTTCATATTTTTTGATAATGTTCTAGTCAGTTCAGGAAACGGAGACAAAAAGCAAGACACAAATAATGGAAACAAAGAAACCAAATGATATGCTACCAAACAATGACCTACTTTAAAAATCCAGGAGAATCAACTGAAAGTTAGAAACAAGCGCTAAGATAGATATCTGAATATGATATTTAAAAATTGATAATTTTACTTAATAAATGAATTAAGAAAAAAGTAAATCTCTTACAAACAGGTAAATGACGAGAACAGCATGTCATTTAATTGTAATTAGCATGTAAAATAAAGCTCACCTCACTAATAAAGTAACAGTACGTTATATTTTTCCTACCAGATTAGAATACAAAATATTATTTGCAGCTGTAGTGAATTTAAAACAACTGTAAGTAGGGAATTTGCTAATTAAAATTTAGCACATATCCACAATGAAATATTTTAAACTCTGGGATGTATTTTAAATCTATGTAAACAATTTTAAAAATGTCTGCTTACCTGTTCTTCATTTATGAGGAAGACTATGGAAGGACTTTCTGCTTAGAGTGTAAGTAAGCACAGGATGGATATGAATGTTTTAACTTCTGGAAAGTTTTCATTGATAATTACAAACTAAATTTGACTAATCTGGTCTTTCAGGTTGATAATGTACTAATATGTAGCTTTTTTTTAAAATGAAAGAGTTACAGATGCAGCAAGAGATTTTGACTTTTGCATACCAGTGTCTCAGATTGGTATAATGTGATCATTGGCTGCTGACTTAAGTAAATGATGAGAGTTTGGATGCTGTAAATGTCAGGTGCATTTGGCCCTAAATCAGACAGCCTGTAACTTTGAGTTTAGAGTTTATCAAGGAAATGGGAGGAGGTAGGGGAGACACCAACGGGAAGGGGATGTTACATGGTTCAATTAATTTGTTATCCTAACCTTCATCTGATGGCATCTGTATACCACTGCAACTCATTTCTTTGTGAAATTGTTTTCTTTCACCCTTTTAAAGCTGGTGGAATGCAGTTAAGCCAAACCACCAGTTAGCATGGGAAATATTTTCTGTTGGCTTTCGATCCAGCTTCTTCCTTAGATTGCCTTAAGAACTGCTTACTTACCATCTAAATGGTCAGTGGCCACCTACCTCTAGCCTCAGTGCTTCTTACTGTTTTGTTTTCTGGATTTAAATTCAACTTTTCCATGTATTGCTTTAGGGATCTGCTCTTCCTCTCAACTGGAAATAGTCTACATGTTTGACTATCAGACATTTTATCTGGGCTTTGTGTAATACTTGTCTTAAGTCTCTATCATAGCCATTGATCCATTGAAAAGCTAGTAGAGACTTTAAAATACACATGTGCACGCACACACAATCAACTTTTATTTTATGAATTCTTTTTTTTTTTTTTTTTTGTGGGGAAGACCAGCCCTGAGCTAACATCTGTTGCCAATCCTCCCCTTTTTGCTGAGGAAGACTGGCCCTGGGCTAACATCCGTGCCCATCTTCCTCCACGTTATATGGGACGCCACCACGGCATGGCTGACAGGCAGTGCGTCGGCGGGCGCCCGGGATCCGAACTCGCAAACCCCGGGCTGCCAAGCGCGGACTAAACCGCTGCGCCACCGGGCGGCCCCATATTTTATGAATTCTTTTAAAAGACTCACTACCCATAAGTTCTTCCTTCTTTCTCTTTACCTAAAATAAGCCTTTCCCAATCATAAAAACAAGTATTGTAGAAAGTTTGCGGAAATTTAGGGAGTTTAATTTTTAATAATTTATTTGGGATTCATTCTTTCTAGATGCTGTATAGCCAATTTAGAAATTTATGTATGTGTACAACAGATGAAAGAATGGGACTATCAATTTGGGTTATTTTAGTTTCTTGGTAGATTTTAAGGTGAGTTAAACACTTTGTAAGGAAATGCTACTATAGGCAGGTCTGAAACCAAGCCAAGATTCAGTGCTGTAGTGGAAAGAAGCAGTGAATTTAGAGTTCGATAACTTGCCTTCAAGTCCAGGATCTATCAATAAATAGCTAGCTTTCAAACCTTGGGGAAAAGATAGATTATTTAATAAAATGCCCTGGAACAGCTGGCTAATCATATTGGGGAAGGGTAGATGGGAGCTAGATTTATATCTTTGTGTTTACATAAATTATAAAAGGATTGTGATAGTTATTGAGTGCTTATAATGCGCCAATTGCTAGGTTAGACACTGTATATGCATGAATGTATTCCTCCAACAGACCTTACGAAGTAGACACTGTTAGCCTTGTTTTACAGATGAGGAACCTGACCTTGGCCATACAATTAGCCAATAGTTGAAATAAAACAAAAGATAAGATCATTAAAAGAAAGCCATCAAGAATATTTTAGTCTGGGCTTGAGGAAGGAAGGCTTTTCTAAGCATTGACCTACCAAAGAGCCATGAAGAAGATTGACCTATTTTTTAAAAATTTTGCTTGAACGTCTGTTTAGCAAAAAATGAAAATTTAAAAAGATAAATCAAGAACATTTAAAAACAAAAATGGCAGTTATAAGGAGCCACAATGCTTAAAAAGCTCACCCAAATCAATAAGAAAAAGCTGTATCACTTAATGTAAAAAAGGGCAAAAAATATTAATAGGTGATGCATGTAAGAAATATACCTTGTCAATGGGTAAAGGATAATATCCTATGTTAGCAACGCTGTAGGGAAATAGGTACCTACAGTGTTTCTGGGAATATAAATTAAAATAAAATATTTGTGGATGATATGCATGTTCCTTTGACTCAAAATTACAGGAGTTTAGATTCTAGGTGTACTTTCACAAATGTACAAGGACAGTACAAAGATGTTTTGTGGCAGTATTGTTTATAATTGAAAAAAAGTGTGGGAAGGAACCAAGTGTCTAATGTTCATACCATACTTAAGTGACCATAAAGTATAAAATGATATGATCCCATTTTCTGTACTATGGCGGTGTACTCAAAATATGAAAGAACATACAGCCAAATTGTTGACGGGTTATTTTTGGAGGATGAGAGGTAGAGTAACTGCTTACATTTTATTTTTCTGTGTTATTTTAGAATAAATCGCTCTTTTCATGATTAAAAAAATCAAAGTAAAAAAGAAAGTTGAAAATATCCTACTACTTAGTAATAACTATCACCTATATTTGATGAACATCATTCCAGATACTTTTAATGCATATATGCATGTAGAAAAATGGAGTTATAATATGCATGCCATTTATAAATTTTAAATTGTTTGCATTTGACTGAAAAACAAAAACTAAGATACTGTTGAAAACATGATCAAACTACAGATAGATGTTTATTATTACAAGAAGAAATGAATTCCTAAAAGAGTCCTAAAGTTGAGAGAAGAAAATGATAAAAAAACCTCTAAATAGTTTTGAGTCTCTTTTGGCAGAACCCGTTGACTTATTGATAACCAGGATGAGGGAATAAACACATACATATATTCCTTCTTCTCTTCTCCTGACTATAAGTGAAATATATTAGAAATGAAATATATATATTTGATATATTTCATTTAAAGGAAAAAGGAAAGTTGACAGTATCCTACCACTTGCAATAACCATCACCTACATTTGATGAACATCATTCCAGATACTTTTTTTGTGTGTGTGGGGAAGACTAGCCCTGAGCTAACATCCGTTGCCAATCCTCCTCTTTTTTTGCTGAGGAAGACTGGCCCTGGGCTAACATTTTTGCCCATCTTCTTCCACTTTATATGGGACACTGCCACAGCATGGCTTGACAAGCGGTGCATCTGTCTATGCCCGGGATCCAAACCTGTGAACCCTGGGCCGCCAAAGCGGAGTGTGCAAACTTAGCTGCTATGCCACCAGGTCAGCCCCCATTCCACATACTTCTAATGCATGTAGAAATATGGAGTTATAATATGCATGCCATTTATAAATTTTAAATTAAATTGTTTGCATTTGACCAAAAAACAAAAAAATGAAAAACAAAAATGAATATATATATTTCATATATATATATTTGAAATATATATATTTCATCTCTAATATGTAATATATTTAATTTTGGGGGTTAGTCCTATTTTTACATTATCAGGATTTATAAAATATTTTTTAAAGTTAATAACCATTATGGTTGTTTACTTTAAGTTATATATTTAAATAAGGTCAGTAATTACACTGGTCTTTTCACTTTGGTGTTGCTATTACAGAATTCTTTATTTTGATTATTTCCCCACAGTTATTTCAAGAAGTGCCACTTACTTCTTAAGCCCTTAAGTTCACAATACTTGTGAATGCTTATTGCCATCCTATTTCAACTCTTCTTTAGGTTTCACATTCTTTGTATCACACTTTTCCTCAAAATTCTGTAGTTATTTGTTTACTCTTACTGTTTGTTACCTGTTTTGAGTGCTGTGGAGAAATCTGAGGGTAACTTGATTCTACCTGCCCGTCTATGTTTGACTTGCTTTTTTTTCTGCCTGGATGCCCATGATATCATTAATCTTTAATTAAGCTCAGTACCTCTCATTTGACAAATGTTTGGATATTGTTTATTCTGTACCAGTTTTTTCCTGGATTGTGGACTATGTTTTCAACCTGCATATTTAGTTATTTATTACAGGAGAGTTTTATATATTTATTGTATTTATGGCACTTCATATTCTCATCTCTTCAGGAATACCAATTTAACTTATATAAATCTCTTTTATCTTTACTCTGTTCAACTATATAATTGTTTGTCTTTTCATTTAAGGTACAATTTCTTAAAGTTATGACCATGATTTGTTTTTAATTATTTTTTCTTCAAAAAATTTTTTCATTTCTAATGTGGTAATCCCTGTGTGTGTTTTTTATTTAAAGTTATGACCATGATTTGTTTTTAGGGTTTTTTCTTTTTCAAAAAATTTTTTTCATTTCTAATATGATGGTAATCTCTTTTTATATATATTTCTTTTCTAAGCTCTTCTGGCTTGTCTTTAAGGTCTCTGTTGCTTTATAATGTCTTCTTTCAAGTCTTTTTTTCTTAACAAATTCATATTTTATTATTTATTTTTTGGTGAGGAAGATTGGCCCTGAGCTAACATCTGTTACCAGTCTTCCTCTACTTTGTATGTGGGACACCACCACAGCATGGCTTGACAAGCAGTGTGTAGGTCTGTGCCCAGGATCCAAACCCATGAATCCCAGGCCGCCAAAGCAGAGCCGGTGAACTTAACCACTATACCACCATGCTGGCCCCCGGGTCTTCTTTGAAAATTTCTTTGAGACTTTCTGAAGGCTTCCTGGGTTTTTATATGTATTATTAGGTGGTTGCAGTGAACTTGAAGTGAGTTGGAATGGAGATTCAAGAACCTCATCGTTAAGCTGGGAGAATTTTGACTGTGAGGCTGTTCATGCCAATTGATGATACAAGGGACGGTAAGGAGATGTTAAACTTCCCTTTGAGGTTGCTGAAGCCGTGGGAGTAGGTGAATACAAAAGAAAGCAAATTCTGTGTATTGATACATGAAGTAGAGTAATTTTCTTGTCTTATTGTGCAAAAACAAGTAGACAAGGAGATTGGAACTGTTAGATAGTAAGTAAAAGGAAACTGGTTTTTGAAAAATTTATACCCAAAAACCTTAATTTAATTTGAGCAATACTTAAGAAAATCAGGATGAAGTAAAGTGGTTAATGATCCTCACCCTCAGTTGGTGGCAGTAGGAATAAACCCCCCCCATTCACCTACTGTGTGTGTAGAGGTGATCATACCCTGCCATCCCTGCTAAGAACAACTTATATCCTCTGTGTGATATGGTTGAGGGTAAAAGGAAAGTTGAGAACCACTGTTATAAAGTATTAGACGGGAAGTTGGATGGAGACCAACTGGGATATAAGCTTAAAAATATGACTCTTTGAATGGAGAAAGAGGTGCTCTTAGTTGGAAGCAATAGAAATTGAACTAGAATAAGTTTAGACAAAATAAATTTGACTCTTAACCAAATTTATGAAAGGAGGCAGGAGTGGTACCAGGTGAATAACTAGAATTCTGTTAGGACCTCTCTTCTTGTTGCTTACTTTTGCTTATTTAACTCCATTTTGACTTCATTTTCACGTTATCAGCTTTTTCTCCTTGAGATCTAAACTGTGGCTTTGGCAGTTCTCAGGTGTTTAAATCATAGCTTCCCCATGGATTGGGACTCCCTTTCTTTAATTCCAACTTGAAAAATTCACCGGAAGATCTCATTCTGTTGGTTTGAGCCAGGTATTCATTCACTCATTCTTATGGCCCAGAGGTATGGGGGCCTTGTTTCTCAGCTACTACTAGAAGCAAATAGTTGGGTGTGATGTTTGGAGGTGGGTAGTATTTCCCAAAAGAAGTATTTAAGGTATGGCTTGTTCTTGAGATTCTAAAGAACATTTACCATATTTATTTTATAGCCTGTAGTCTAATGAACAATTTTAGAGGAAGAAAATGGACAACTAACATTTGTGGTACTCTAAAATGGACAGTCTTCTGCATATGTAATATCGCTCATTTATCTTGCAACACTACTGTGGGTTTTACCGTAATTTACTGATGAGAAAAATGAGACTCAAAATAAATAAATAAATAAATGAGTTGTTCAAGATGATAAGGCTAGTGAGAGAGTTGGCATTTAGACCCAGGTCTGACTGACATAATACCATGCTGTACCCAAGACTATGGCCCAAATTTTCTATTGTGACGTGAAATTCAGAAGTCTTCCAAAATCTTGTCTTTGTCAAATTTATTTCTAAAAAATAGGTGAGCTCAGAAAGTAAGTTGAAGTTTATATAAACCTATAGACTGTAGTGTCAAGGCATAACAATTCCTGTACTGTGAGGAGTCCTGCTGTAGCAAATCTTGGCACAGATGTATGATGATGCTATTGTATTTAAGCACAGGCAACAACATATTTAGGGCTTACTGTTGAAGAACCCTTAGATAAGGGTTTGAAGAGGGTATTAGTAAGGTGAAATATTGCAGCTAGCAGAACTTCCTTAAGTGTTATTTTAGGAACATGGTCCAGAATTCTGCCAAGCAAATCCTTTCAGAAGCATATTGGCAAAATCTTTGCAAGATATGATCTCTGATCTCTTTTGCTTATCTGCTCCATATTCCTTATGTTTTTGAAGTATGGTAAAAGAAATTCATCTGGGTTAAAAATGTTTTAGATTAGGAAATCAGATAGCCCCAGCCCTAGCCCATGGCATGGTGTAAAGAAAAAAAATTCTAATTTTAAGCAAACTTTTAAAGTTTACCAGAAATCTGTAAAGATGATTAAATTGATGCTTTTTTTGTGTGTGTGTAAAGAAGATTATCCCTGAGCTAACATCCATGCCCATTTTCCTCTTTATATGTGGGATGCCTGCTACAGCATAGCTTGACAAGCGATGCATAGGTCTGCACCCAGGATCTGATCCTGCGAACCCTGGGCTGCCAAAGTGGAGCATGTGAACTTAATCACTATGCCACCAGGCTGGCCCCTAAATTGATGCATTTTAAAGTCTATAAAGGAAATATAAATAAACCTTTGCAGTTGTTGCTGATACATCATTTTTTCCAATATTGATTAATTAATGGAAACTTGAAGGAAACGAATGTTTTCCCAGTTAATTTTGGTGATTTGGTTTGTGGCGATTTATATGTTTTAAAGTAATATGGCAATTTATTCCTCTGATAATAAGGTCAAAATTATTTTGACAGACCATTTCAATACTTAGGCGGAGTAATTAGTGTCTGGATAAAGGTCTGTCTGTGATTTCAAAAGTTCAAATTGAAGCCAGTGTGAAAATAATCCCTTCACCAAAATGCACCTTACAGCCAGCTGTGTGTTATATAAATAAACTTGACAGGAATGCACATTCCCCGGAGCAGGAGACCACAACCACCCAGATACAAAGGAAAATCAGTGCTAGGCTGTAAATATCAGTTTGTATTTGGTGTTGTAGCTGTTAGACTTAGTCTTGGCAAGGTATGTTTACAGTTAAAGTAGCTTATTTCCTTAATAGTCAAGTATAAAATGACATATAGTTGGGTATTTGAATGTTGTTATCCTGAGGCCTCGTATTTTTGCTGCAGCTCAGTGAAATTTTATTTTCATGTGATTGACAAAATATTGTAAAACATTATTTTAGACTACATTAAACTGCTTTTTTAGCTTTTTTTTTTTTTTTTTTTTTTTGGTGAGGAAGATAGCCCTGAGCTAACATCTGTTGCCAATTCTCCTCTTTTTGCTGAGGAAGACTGGCCCTGGGCTAACATCCATGCCCGTCTTCCTCTACTTTATATGTGGGATGCCTGCCACAGCGTGGCTTGACAAACAGCACATACATCCATGCCTGGGATCTGAACCTGTGAACCCGGGGCTGCTGAAGTGGAGCGTGCAAACTCAACCACTACGCCACTGGGCCGGCCCCTAGCATTGTTTTTTTAAACTTTTATTGAGAAAAAATTTAAACATATAATAATATCAAAGTAGACTAATTGGTATAATGAATCTCCTTGTACTCACCTAGCCTCAACAGTTATTAGGTCAAGACCAATCTTGTTTTTATCTGTCTCAACCCCTATCCCTTATGATATTAAAGCACATCCCAAACATCATCATTTATAAATATTTCAGTATCTCTAAATATTTATTATCTCTAAAAAATGGGGGTAAAAAGCCAATACTTTACTATTACCACACTTTTAAAAAGTAACAATAATTTGATATTATTAATATTATATTAAAATCTTAATATTATCTAATATCTAGTCAGCCTTCAAATTTTCACTTGTGTCATAAATTTTTTTAAAGTTTGTATTGAGTCCTCTTTTTTGTTCCCCTTGCAGTGTTTTTATTGAAGCTTCCAGTCCTTGCCCTTTAGAATTCCCCACAGGGTAGATTTTGCTCAAAGTGACCCAGGCATGTCCTTAAATGTATTTCTCTGTCTGTATTTTCTGTAGATTGGTAATTGTGTCTAGGGGCTTGAACAGGTTCAGGTTTGTGAGTCAGGTGAGATCACTTCACAGGTGGAGGTTGGTTTGTTTATCAGAAGACACATAATGTCTGATTTTCTTTTTAAAATGCCTAGATTAAAATGGCCAAATGGCAATGTTTCAATTATTTTTCACTTTTTAACTGGACTATTTCTATAGAGAGATACCTCATTTGATCAAAAGTAGTTATTATTTGATTACTTGGCAGTACAATCTGGGAAGAAAAGGAAGAATAAATTTTGGTTCTTTTGCTTTTTTTTTTAATTGGTTTTTAAAATAACAAAATGGTTTGCTAGCATCCTATAATGGCGATCAGTAGTTTGTTGTTTTTTGTATCACTGTTTATAAACTTTGTGTTGTTAACTGTTGATACTCAAATTGTCCCATATTTGGCCAGTGGGAGCCTCTTGAAGTTGGCTGAGTCCTTTTAACAAGATTACAGTATTATTTTTCCATTTTTATTGATGTCTTAATAGTTTATAACATTGTGGGATTTTAGTTGTACATTATTATTTGTCCATCACCACGTGGATGCATCCATTCACTCCTTGTGCCCACCCCCCATCCCCCTTCCCCTTGGTTAACCACCAACCAGTTCTCTCTGTCGGTGTGTTCGTTTATATTCCACATATGAGTGAAATCATGCAGTGTTTGTCCTTCTCTCTCTGGCTAATTTCACTTAACATAATACCCTCTAGGTCCATCCATGTTGTTGCAAATGGGACAATTCTGTCTTTTTTTATGGCTGAGTAGTATTCCATTGTATATGTATGCCACATCTTCTTTATCCAATCATCAGTCGAGGGACACTTGGGTTGCTTCCACTTCTTGGCTATAGTGAATAATGCTACAATGAACACAGGGGTGCATAAGCCTCTTGGGATGGTTGATTTCATGTCCGTTGGGTAGATGCCCAATAGTGGGATTGCTGGATCACAAGGTATTTCTATTTTTTATTTTTTGAGGAATCTCCATACTGTTTTCCATAGAGGCTGCACCAGGTTGCATTCCCACCAGCAGTGAATGAGGGTCCCCACTTCTCCACAACCTCTCCAACGTTTGTTGTTTTTTGTTTTGGTGATTATAGCCATTATGAGATAAGCCTAGAACATTTCCTGCCCTAGATCTGGAATGAAATTTTTCTGATTCAGAATTCAGGAATTCAGAATGATTCGGGAATTCAGAATTTCTCTGAAGAGCTCTGGTCCCTTTAAGTGGTAAATCATATTTGGAGACCATATTCTGGGCACTAGGGATGCTCATTGCTGCACGATCGTTTTTTCTAGACCTGAAGTAGATAGAGCTCAGAATTTTTAAAGCTATATCATGAATTCATACTGATTCTTCCAATTCAAATTCAGGACTGTAGAGTTTTACTTTTCATATGATCTCCTCATTCTCTTTAGTCTTATTCTTGAATAATGACTCTCTCATAGCAAGTCTGCTCATGCGTTATTTTCCATTACTTATACCTATCCAAATCATTATTCTCAAGGACATTTCCTCGTCCTAGGTTTCCTTTTTATTCATGGTTTGTAGACCACTCAGGCCCACAGTGATTTCCAGATTTACAGCATGCATACATAACTCTCATTTAACAATCATGTAATGCTCCCGGATGTACTGTTTTAAAAATCAAAGTGTTGCATACACCCAGAAAAGTACATAAATGTTATGTACAGCACCCCATTACCAGCACCCTAGAAGTCCTTTTCGGGCTTCCTCCCAGATACTACTCTCACTTCCCCTTCAAAAGAAAAAGAAAAAAAGGTTAACTATTATCCTGATTTCAAATGCTATTGATTAGTTTTGCCTGCTTTAGAACTTTAAAATTTTGTTTTAGCATTCATGATTTGTGGGAAAGAGAGCTCTTTCTAGCTCTTTCCAACTCTAACTCTGTCTAGGTAGCATTCAGAAAAGTTGTATCTTCATCTTTGTCACATTCAAAACGTCTCTGTAATACCTTAGGAATATAAGTAAAAACCCATGCATGGGCACTTCTTGGTTTAAATATTTGTCTCAAGCAGGCTAGATTTTTGTGTTTGTTAGCTGTTTCTACTGCCTCCCCCACCATTGTATTATTCGTACCCTTTGCATGTTTCCCCTTTCTTTTGATTTACAGGAACTCTATTTGTATTAGAGATGTTAGACTTTAATTATTATGTTGCAAATATTCTCTCCAGGTCTCTCCTTTGTATTTAAATGGTATTGCTGTACTAGATTTAAAATATTTTGTGTAGTATAATCTGACTGTTGAATTTTGTGTCCTGTTTAGGAAGGCCACCTCCACCCAAGATTATGTAAAAAAAAAAAAAAATTCTGTATTTCCTTTTAGTTAAATTTTGTTGTTTGTTTATATCTGTAATCCATCTGGATTTGATTGTAGTGTGAGGTATCCCTATCAACATTTAAATGCAGATTGAATGTTTAAACATCTTTCTTTGGCCTTTCCCATGGAAAAACCTGCTTGAATTTTATCCACCTGTGGTTACTATACTTTTTCATCCACAAACTTCTAGAAAAAGTTTCCACTCATATTTTTCTACCTCACCTTCTTTTTATCAGCTCAGGGTTGCCTGCATGGCCTGTGCCTTACCTTTACTTATGCCTAGGGCAGCCTTGGCTTTCTTTTTACTGAACCCAGTAGACTGAAATTTTGACCGCCTCTTTCCTGAGCAGTGTGTATTTATCATTGTTGGCAACTTTCTCCTTGAAATGTGTCTCCTTTGGCTTCTTTGATATAACTTTTTCCTGGTTTTCTTCTTACTTCTCTGTCTTACTCTTCTCAGTCACTTTTGTAGTCTCTTTCTCTTTTATCTCCCAAATATTGGTATTCTCTAGAGTTAATTCAGTTAGATCCTCTACAGTTTACACTTATGCTCATCCTTGGATGATGCCATCAATCTTAAGACTTCAGTTATTAGCAATATTCTGATAACCCCCAAGTCTCTATCTTTAGCTCAGATTTCTTTTTAAAACAATGTATTTATGCTTGTTAGGCATTTAAAACTAAATGTATCTTCATTTCTTCCCCTCACCCCTCAAATCAGCACATCTTCCTGTATTTCCCATTTCAGAGAATGAACAGACTCTTACTCAATTGCTCTGCACAGAAACTTGTTTGCCATTTTAAAAAATTGAGGTAAAATTCAAATAACATATAATGAAAGAATTAGGAAAGATGATCAAGTATAAGGAAGTGTCATTAGAGACTAAGGCCTAGATTATCCACACTCTCGTATTCCCAGGTACTATGTACAGGTGCGAAAGCTGGACGGTGAAGAAGGCTGATGGGGAGAAAATTGATTCATTTTAAGTATGATGTTGGATGTTCATTTTAAGTATGATTTGTTTATCCATTCATTCATTGATGGACGTTTGGGTTGTTTCCACTTTTTGACTATTATGAGTAATGCTACTACATAAACATTTGTGTACAACTTCCTATGTGGACAGATGTTTTCATTTCTCTTGGAGATATATATAGGAGTGGAGTTGCATGGTAACTCTATATTTAGCTTTTTGAGGAATTGTGTCTTTTTTGGGGGGGTGGTGAGGGAGATTGGCCATGAGCCAACATCCATTGCCAGTCTTCCTCTTTTTGCTGAGGAAGATTGGCCCTGAGCTAACATCTGTGCCCACCTTCCTCTGTTTTGTATATGGGATGCCACGACAGCATGGCTTGATGAGCAATGCGTAGGTCCATGTCCAGGATCTGAACTCGTGAACCCCAGTCTGCCAAAGCAGAGTGTGCGAACTTACCCACTATGCCACCGGGCTCGCCCCCGTGTGTCATTTTTGACTTATTATTTTACCCCCTACATCACCAAGCTTGGTTGATTGATTCTGTCTCCTAAATATTCCTGTTTTCCATCATTATTCTCACTACCATATACTAAAGGTACACTTTCCAGGATTACTTCAATAGCTTCCTTTTTGGTTTCTTTGTCATCACCATGGCCTTATTCTGTGTCATCTCTGACACACTGCAAGATTGATTTTTGAAAATATAAATCTCATGAGGTCACCTCATTGTTTTAAAAACAAAACAAAAGCCCTTCAAAGGCTCATCATTGCCCTCTGGATAAAGTCCAAACTTGCATGGCTTACAAAGGCCCTTTGCTGTCCAGCTTCTACTCGGTCTAGTTTCAACTGCATGCCCCCCCTGCCTTTGTTCTAGCCATATACTGATCTCCATATTTCAACTTTGTGTATATGCTTCTGTCTAAACCTTGCTCCTCCCCCTCCTAAACCCTTTGTCTTATTTCAGATGTCTCCTCTATTTTTAGAAACCTTTTCTGTCTCTTCATGATTATGATGTGCCCTTCTTTTGTGCCCCTCCAAATTGCTGTACTAATGTTGGAGCATTTACTACACATTGTAATTGCCTGTTTACTTCTGTGGGAATCAGGAGCTGATAGTCGAGTGCCAGGTGATACAGTGCAGACTAAAAGTATAATTAATAGGAATTTAGCAGAAGTCAAAAGATTATTTGGTAAATTATTTAGGGAAGGCCTCATGGAGGAAGATGATACTTGAACTGGACCTTGAAGGAAGCGTTCATGAAGGTATGGTAATGATCTGCCACCACATGTAGATTAAACCTGTTAAGTACCCATGGATCTAGACCTATGAGGATCCATGCTAGGGGCAAAAGCCATAACAACAGTGAGATGTTGGACATTCTCTCAACATTGCTTTTGTGTTACTTGCATGAAACAAGCAGCAGGACACAGTCACTCCTATAGAAGGGAAGCATGGAAAGAATGTGCAAAAGATTTTAAGAACTTACTGTGTATTGACAAAAGTGAGATTGTACTTTATGGGAAGTGTAAGGAAATTTTCAAGGGTAATTTTGACCATATATGCTAATTTCAGAGCTTACCTACCTACATTTTTAAAACTCCTCTGGACTTCTGATGGAAAATGCAACAACTAGGTGATTTCTGGATAAATTATAGAAGCTTCCACAAGACTCGTATACAGTGTTGGAGAACATGATGTGAGTTGTATAATAGTGTTCATTTAGAAAAAGATTGGAATGAGATAATTCAGTGTAGGAAATAACTGTCCATTTTGCAATTGTCTACGCTCTACCCTATCCCTCAATTGACAATAAAACTGGAACTTTCACCTCTTTTCTAGTATGTCTGCAACATAGTTGGCACTCAGTAAATATTTGCATGCGTAAACAAAATAACAAGATTAAAATGCAATTCCTATCTTAATGTCTTTGCATTTTCAATATCTTTGTATATCTTAGAATAGCTATTTAAAAGTAAAAATGCCTTTCTTGTGGTTTGAAATACAGTGCTGATTTAAAAGTATTTATAAAAGTCTGCTTTGCCTGTTAGGCAAAAATATTAGACTTACAAAAAAAATCCCCCCTCAAATTTTGAGAAAAGAAGCCATTCATGTTTAAATATAAATAAACTTTCACTTTTGGCTCTTTCTGTGTTTCACTGGCATTTTAGGGTGTTAAACCCTAGTTGTTGAAATGATTCCATCTCTGATTCCTCAAAAAATTAATATCATCTCGGTTACTAACACACTTTTGTTCAGTCTTTTAGCACTCTGAGTTCTATTACTCTTACTTTTATCATTAGACTGAGCTCTTTGAGGATGATGGCAGGAATTATATGAGAAATTACAAACCTGTTCAAACTCCTAGCAGGGCTTTTCTGACTGATCTACTCGTGGGTGTGCTTTGTCCTCACTTCTCAGTTTGAGCCAATTAGTGTTCTGCATTCATGCTCCCTGTTGGCAATTTATATGTGTGTGTGTGTATTTTTTTTTTTTATTGATGTCTTAGTTTATAACACTGTGGGGTTTTAGTTGTACATTTTTGTTTGTCCGTCACCTTGTGGATGTAACCCTTCACCCCTTGTGCCCCACCCCAACCCCCTTCCCCTTGGTAACCACCAATCAGTTCTCTCTGTCCGTGTGTTCACTTATATTCCATATATGAGTGAGTTCATGCAGTGTCTGTCCTTCTCTCTCTGGCTTATTTCACTTAACATAATACCCTCTAGGTCCTTCCATGTTGTTGCAAATGGGACAATTCTGTCTTTTCTTATGGCTGAGTAGTATTCCATTGTATGTATATACCACATCTTCTTTAACCAATCTTCAGTTGAGGGACACTTGGGTTGCTTCCACTTCTTGGCTATAGTGAATAATGCTGCAATGAACATAGGGGTGCATACGCCTCTTGTGATGGTTGATTTCATGTCCATTGGGTAGATGCCCAAGAGTGGTATTGCTGGATCATACGGTATTTGTATTTTTAATTTTTTGAGGAATCTCCATACTGTTTTCCATAGAGGCTGCACCAGTTTGCATTCCCACGAGCAGTGAATGAGGGTCCCCGTTTCTCCACAACCTCTCCAGCATTTGTTATTATTTGTCTTTGTGATTATAGCCATTCTAACGGGTGTCAGGTGATAGCTTAGTGTAGTTTTGATTTGCATTTCCCTGATGATTAGTGATGTTGAACATCTTTGCATGTGTCTATTGGCCATCTGTATCTCTTCCTTGGAAAAATGTCTGTTCATATCCTCTGCCCATTTTTTGATCGGGTTGTTTGTTTTTTTGTTGCTCAGTTGTATGAGATCTTTGTATATTACTGAGATTAATCCCTTGTCAGACAAACGATTTGCAAATATTTTCTCCCAGCTGGTGGGTTGTTTATTCATTTTGATCCTGGTTTCATTTGCCTTGTAGAAGCTCTTTAGTCTGATGAGGTCCCACTTGTTTATTTTTTCTTTTGTTTCCCTTGTCTGGGTAGACATGGAATCTGAAAGGATCCCTTTATGTCCAGTCTCAATTAGTGTACTGCCTATATTTTCTTCCAGGAGTTTTATAGTTTCAGGTCTCACTTTCAGGTCTTTGATCCATTTTGAATTGATTTTTGTATATGGCGATAGGAGATGGTCTACTTTCATTCTTTTGCATGTTGCTGTCCAATTTTCCCAGCACCATTTATTGAAGAGACTTCCCTCTCTCCATTGTATGTTCTTTGCTCCTTTGTTGAAGATTAGCTGTCCATAGGTGTGTGGTTTTATTTCTGGGCTTTCAATTCTGTTCCATTGATCTGTGTGTCTATTCTTGTACCAGTACCATGCTGTTTTGATTACTGTAGCTTTATAGTATATTTTGAAATCAGGGATTGTGATGCCTCCAGCTTTGTTCTTTTTTTTCAGAATTGCTTTAGCTATTCGGGGTCTTTTGTTGCCCCATACGAATTTCAGTAGTTTTTGTTCTATTACCATGAAGAATGAC
Source organism: Tapirus indicus (assembly GCA_031878705.1). Taxonomy (NCBI): domain Eukaryota; kingdom Metazoa; phylum Chordata; class Mammalia; order Perissodactyla; family Tapiridae; genus Tapirus; species Tapirus indicus. Next base: position 13,663,428 of record CM062932.1, read on the forward strand.
ATTGGGATTCTGATTGGGATTGCATTGAATCTGTAGATTGCTTTAGGTAGAATGGACATTTTAACTATATTTATTCTTCCAATCCATGTGCATGGAATATTTTTCCATTTCTTTATGTCCTCCTCGATTTCTTTCAATAGTGTCTTATAGTTTTCATTGTATAGGTCTTTGACCTCCTTGGTTAAATTTATTTGTATTTTTTTTGTTTTTGTTTTTTTGTTTTTTTACTATCATGATTGTGGTGTTGGCTTCACAGGTATATCCATATATCAGTACGTATCAAATTATATAATTTAAATACGTGCAGTTCACTGAATGTCAGTTATACCTCATTAAAGCTATTTTAAAAAATCCTTACATGATGCCCACCACAATAGGTCATTACTTTATTAAGCCCTGTGTCTCCAGGAACCATTTGGACTTTGTACTCCTCCTCACCTGCTCCTCTGAGGACCCCTCTTGGCCTCTGTCCCCCCACTTCACTAGCCCTTTGCCTCTGTTCTTGTCCCCAGCCTCCATCATCCATACCAGAGCACTCTGGAAGAGAAAAATCTCATGATGCCACTGCCATCCCTGTGGACTCCTACTACTATTCTTAAGCCCTTCCTATGTGCTGGGAGCTGTGGCCAGCAGAGAGATCAGCATACACAGGCAGGACAGATGGAGCCTCTGCTCTCTCTGTGTTCAGAGTCTCACGGGCCACACGTGAACACCAACTGTAGATGTGTATCCCAAAGATTACAGAGGACTTGTCAAATACATACACAGAGAATAGTATAAACGAAGGTTGGTTATGCTCAGCAAATTCCAATGAAAAGGTATTAGGTACTCCATTGCTGTTTCTGAAAGTGTACCCTAAAGGCCATAAAAATGACCAGAAGTACTGGTTTGAACCAGAATTTCAAGGGGGATGGGCTTGAATATCTGCATTTTAACAACTCTCTATACCACAGGGCAACCTAGAATGGTAAGAACCAAGCTGGAAACCAAGGTAGAAGTAAGAGGGCAGTAGCAGTTGATCTTCTTGATAGTTTGCTTTCCCCATTGCTTCCTTGTGTTGTAGAAATTGTTTTGGCCATCAGGTAGCATTTTGCTAATGGATTCAGGTATATCCATGTAATAGTTGAGAATTTTTAACATGTATGTTCAAGTTCTATAATTTATCTGTTGGGTGAAAATTATGTCCTTAAAATTTTTGATCAAATTTTTCTTTTTCCACAGAACTCAACAAAAATCCAGTGGAAGGCTTTTCAGCAGGTTTAATAGATGATAATGATCTCTACCGATGGGAAGTCCTTATTATTGGTCCTCCAGATACACTTTAGTAAGTATAATGGAATTGACATCAAAGTAGAACTCTTTTAATTAATTGAAATGTAAACTGTTTTGGCAAACTGAAGTGAAATTATTTTTTAAAGAGCAGGTGAAATGGCTGAGTTTAGTATCATTTGTACTGAATGATCATGTCCAGGGTTTTTGTGTTCTGCTCGAAACTCTAATGTCTAAAACTTGTTGCTTTCTTAAATATGTAATAGTTTCAGAAACTCAGATATTCTTGATAGCTGGAATAAATTTATTACAGAAAAGCTATCTTTTAGGCGAGGTTATATATAAATATATTTTTTAGTTGTATCCCTGAAATAGGATTAGTTTTAGCAGAATGGAGGGAGAAGAAAATTCTCTTTTGAAATGTTTCTCTCTCCTCCCTTTCCTTGTGCTTACTGTGTCTAGACCCCCAAAGGGAACATTATAATTTTAAAGACAAGGTTTTACCATTCTTAACACTTTATCAGTTTAATTAAAGCATAGCATTATATATGGGAGATTTTCATACAGAGCATAGAGTACATATCAGTGTCTTAAGCAGGCTGGAAAGAACTTTCAAGATCATCAATTTTAGTGATTCTCTAATTGTTTCCCCCCAGAATACTGGACAGAATCAAGGTGTTCTCACCCTGAAATGAGCTAGTGGTCACCTTTTCCCTGTTTATAAAAGTAATTGTTACAGTTAATCACTTTTAATTAATCACTATTAACTGATATAAAGATAGACAACAGAATATAGTGGTATCATAGAGCAATAGGAAAAGAGAGATGGAATTTTTAAAATATTTTATGTAATACATTTCTGGATTCAGAGACCACAGTTTTATTTTCTGCTCTGTTTGCAGACTAACTTAAACTTATGAATATTTAATGTTCTATAAAATGGATCATGACTACCTGATGTTAGTGACTGGTTCAAGTTCCATACTTTTTATAGAAGTTGAGGTACTGAAAAAGATGCAGCCATATAACCGAGGGACAGCAGGGACAGATGTAGATCTGAGTTTCCTGGGGTCTACACTTCCTCACTCACTTGTGTTCCTTGATGGTACTAAGTAGGCAAGGATTTGGATACATCAAATATTTTTTTTGTGAGGGTCAAGTAGTTTTGTTTTAGGTGTTCTAAGATGGTAGCTCCTTTACTCCCCATAAAATACCTGGTGGAAGAGAAAGTTCGCAGGTACTTCTATACCAGAGCAAACTGGTATATGGCATACAGAATTGAGCTGTAGTGTGGATTTTGGGGTTTTCTATAGTCTGAAAAGGTGATTTATGTTTTGTCACAACTATTGCCAATTGAAATTTTTGCTGATATATTTCCCAGTGGTATGTTTGCATTGGTAATTGTTGCAAACTAAAATAACTCAGTTTGGTCATTCCACAATGTTAGTTTGGTAGATAACAGTAGCCATTGAAAACCATCCTAGAGGAATTCTCCCACAAACTAAATATTATTTGAAAGCGAGTTTCTTATCAGATTTTGCACATAAAACCATATGTACAACCTGGTTTATGAGCCTGATGAAGTTCAGGTTTATTCTTGTAGGTTTTTCAATCAAAACATGTTGCATGAAGGTTTACTCAGGGGAGACATGGTGACATTCCAGTGACTGAATCTTGTTAGTCTTACAGTTGATATGAGATAACGAGAGAAATTCTTCTAAACTGATGTCTGTATAGAGGGTTGGTTAGCCATCCAGGCTTGAGCTCCATCTCTAAGGACCTCACAGAATTCTTACATGGTTTTCATGCACAGGTGGCAAGTATCTCTAAATATTATTAACTGGTCCATATATATATTGTGTACCATCAGCTTCACCAAAGAGAAGCACTTTTTAATACTCATTGTACTAATTAACAGGCCATTCTTTCAACCAGTAAAAACCTAGTTCTGGCCTTCAGTATACATTTAAAAAGTGCTGACTGTTGGGGCTGGCCCAGTGGCATAGTGGTTAAATTCATGTGCTCTGCTTTGGCGGCCTGGGGTTCGTGGGCCTGGATCCTGGGTGTGGACCTACACACCGCTCATCAAGCCACGCTGTGGTGGCATCCCATATAAAGTAGAGGAAGATTGGCACAGGTGTTAGCTCAGCAGGCAGTCTTCCTCAAGCAAAAAAAGAGGAAGATTGGCAACAGATGTTAGCTCAGGGCCAGTCTTCCTCACAAATAAATAAGTTAAGTTAGTATGTAAGTGCTGGCTGTTGATCTGAGAGGTGGATAGCAGAAGCATTTGTGGCAGCTCCTCTGAAGTGTGTACTTGATGAGACACCTGGCAGCCACTTGCATACAGTCCCTTCCTGAGGAAAGCACCGGCGGCACCTGGGCTATAGTTTAACCTCAGTGCCACACGTGCTTTGGACATCCTGTGAGTAATGAAGCCTTAATGCAGTTGACAGACAGTATAGTAATCATCCAAAATTACCGTTTTTGTTAATGACCTTTTCTAAAATTCATGTGCTGGAAGTTATAAAATTGTTTTTAAAGCCCTCAAAAAAGAGGTTTAAGATCTACTGAGTCTAGGCCATCCCTTTGGCAACTTCCTACTTAGGATGGTTGCAGAAATAAAAATAAAGCATTACACTGGCATTTACACTACTCATTCATTTAGGTCTCAACTGTTTTTTATTATTGATTTCTTAATAGCTTATAACATTGTGAAATTTTAGTTGTACATTATGGTTTGTCTGTTACCATATAAAGGCATCCCTTCACCCCTTGTGCCCACCTCCCATCCCCCTTGTCCCTGGTAACCACCTAACAGTTCTCTCTGTCCATGTGTTAGTTTATATTCCACATATGAGTGAAATCATGTGGTGTTTGGCTTTCTTTCTCTGGCTTATTTCGCTTAACATAATACCCTCCAGGTCCATCCATCTTGTTGCAAATGGGACAATTTTGTCTTTTTTTATGGCTTAGTATTCCATTGTGTGTGTGTATATATATATACACCATATTTTTTTTATCCAGTCATCAGTCAAGGGACATTTGGGTTGCTTCCACTTGGCTATAGTGAATAATGCTGGCATGAACGTAGGGGTGCATAAGCCTCTTTGGATTGTTGATTTCAGGTTTGTTGGATAGATACCCAGTAGTGGGATTGCTGGATCATAAGGTATTTCTATTTTTAATTTTTTGAAAATCTCCATACCGTTTTCCATAAAGGTTGCACCAGTTTGCATTCCCACCAGCAGTGAATTAGGGTTCCTATTTCTCCACAACCTCTCCAACATTTGTTGTTATTTGTCTTGGTGATTATAGCCATTCTAATGGGTGTAAGGTAATATCTTAGTGAAGTTTTTTTTTTTTTTAATTTTTATTGATGTTTTAGTAGTTTATAACATTGTGAAGTTTTAGTTGTACATTATTGTTTGTCAGTCATCATAGGAATGCATCCCTTCACCACTTGTGCCCACCCCCTACCCCCCTTGCCCCTGGTAACCACCAAACAGTTCTCTCTGTCCATTTGTTAGTTTATATTCCACATATGAGTGAAGTCATGTGGTGTTTGGCTTTCTCTCTCTGCCTTATTTCACTTAACATAATACCCTCTAAGTCCATCCATGTTGTTGCAAATGGGGCAATTTTGTCTTTTTTATGGCTGAGTAGTATTCCATTGTATATATATACCACATCTTCTTTATCTAGTCATCAGTCAGGGGACATGTGGGTTGCTTCCACTTCTTGGCTATAGTGAATAATGCTGCAATGAACATAGGGGTGCATAAGCCTCTTGGGATGGTTGATTTCGTGTCTGTTGGGTAGATGCCCAATAGTGAGATTGCTGGATCATAAGGTATTTCTATTTTTAATTTTTTGAGCAATCTCTATACTGTTTTCGTAAAGGTTGCACCAGTTTGCATTCCCACCAGTAGTGAATGAGGGTTCCCGTTTCTCCACAACCTCTCCACCATTTGTTGTTTTTTGTCTTGGTGATTATAGCCATTCTAACAGGTGTAGGTGATATCTTAGTGGAGTTTTGATTTGCATTTCCCTGATGATTAGTGATGTTGAACATCTTTGCATGTGCCTGTTGGGCATCTGTATATCTTCCTTGGAAAAATGTCTGTTCATATCCTCTGCCCATTTTTTGATTGGGTTGTTTGGTTTTTTGTTGTTCAGTTGTGTGAGTTCTTTATATATTATGGAGATTAATCCCTTGTCAGATATATGATTTGCAAATATTTTCTCCCAGCTGGTGGGTTGTCTATTCATTTTGATCCTGGTTTCATTTGCCTCATAGAAGCTCTTTAGTCTGATGAGGTCCCACCTGTTTATTTTTTCTTTTGTTTCCCTTGTCCGAGTAGACATGGAATCCAAAACAATCCTTTTATGACCGATGTCAATTAGCATACTGCCTATATTTTCTTCCAGGAGTTTTATAGTTTCAGGTCTCACTTTAAGGTCTTTAATCCATTTTGAGTTAATTTTTGTGTATGGCCATAGAGGATGGTTCACTTTTATTCTTTTGCATGTGGCTGTCCAGTTTTCCCAGCACCGTTTATTGAAGAGACTTCCCTTTCTCCATTGTATGTTTTTAAATCCTTTGTTGAAGATTAGTTGTCCATAGATGTGTGGTTTCACTTCTGGGCTTTCAATTCTGTTCCATTGATCTGTGTGTCTGTTTTTGTACCAGTACCATACTGTTTTGATTACATAGCTTTGTAGTATATTTTGAAGTCAGGGATTGTGATGCCTCCACCTTTGTTCTTTTTTCTCAGGACTATTCGGGGTCTTTTGTTGCCCCATATGAATTTTAGTATTCTTTGTTCTATTTCCGTGAAGAATGTCATGGGGATTCTGATTGGGATTGCATTGAATCTGTAGATTGCTTTAGGTAGTATGGACATTTTAACTATGTTTTATTCTTCCAATCCATATGCATGGGATATTTTCCCATATCTTTATGTCATCATCGATTTCTTTCAAAAATGTCTTATAGTTTTCATTGTATAGGTCTTTCACCTCCTTGGTTAAATTTATTCCTAGATGTTTTATTATTTTTGTTGCAATTGTAAATGGGATTATCTTTTTGAGTTCTCTTTCTGTTAGTTCATTATTAGCATAAAGAAATGCAAATGATTTTTTTAAATTGATTTTGTATGCTGCAACTTTGCTGTAGTTGCTGATTATTTCTAATAGTTTTCCAGTGGATTCTTTAGGGTTTTCTATATGCGAAATCATGTCATCTGCCAACAGCAAGAGTTTCACTTCTCCATTGCCTATTTGGAGTCCTTTTATTCCTTTTTCTTGCCTAACTGCTCTGGCCAAAATCTCCAGTACAATGTTGAATAAGTGTCAAGAGTGGGTACCCTTGTCTCGTTCCTGTTCTCAGAGGAATGGCTTTCAGCTTTTCCCTGTTGAGTATGATGTTGGCTGTGGGTTTGTCATATATGGCTTTTATCATGTTGAGGTAGTTTCCTTCTATACGCATTTTGTTGAGAGTGTTTATCATAAATGGATGTTGGATCTTGTCACATGCTTTCTCTGCATCTATTGAGATGATCATGTGGTTTTTATCTCTTGTTCTGTTAATGTGGTGTATCACGTTGATTGATTTGTGGATGTTGAACCATCCCTGTGTCTCTGGTATGAATCCCACTTGGTCATGGTGTATGATCTTTTAACATGTTGCTGTATTGGGTTTGCCAATATTTTGTTGAGGATTTTTGCATCTATGTTTATCAGCAATATTGGCCTGTAGTTTTCCTTCTTTGTATTGTCCTTGTCTGGCTTGGGTATCAGGGTGATGTTGGCCTCGTAGAATATGTTAGGAAGTGTTCCATCTTCCTCTGTTTTTTGGAAACGTTTGAGAAGGATAGGTATTAAATCTTCTTTGACTATTTGGTAAAATTCTTAGGGGTAGCCATGTGGTCCTGGACTTTTACTTTTGGGGAGGTTTTTGATTACTGTTTCAATCTCTTTTCTTGTGATTGGTCTATTCAGATTCTCTATTTCTTCTTGATTCACTTTTGGGAGGTTGTATGAGTCTAAGAATTTATCCGTTTCTTCTAGATGGTCCAATTTGTTTGCATATAGGTTTTCATAGTAGTCTTTTATAATCCTTTGTATTTCTGTGGTAGCTGTTGTAATTTCTCCTCTTTCATTTCTAATTTTATTGATTTGAGCCTTCTCTTTTTCTTAGTGAGTCTGGCTAAGGATTTGTCAATTTTGTTTATCTTCTGAAAGAACCAACTCTTTGTTTCGTTGATCCTTTCTACTGTTTTTTTGGTTTAAATTTCATTTATTTCTGCTCTAATTTTTCTTATTTCCCTTCTTCTGCTGACTTTGGGCTTTGTTTGTTCTTCTTTTTTTAATTCTGTCATGTAAAGGTTGCTTATTTGGGATTTTTCTTGTTTGTTAAGGTGGGCCTGTGTTGCTATGAGTTTCCCTCTCAGGACCGCTTTTGCTGCTTCCCATATGAGTTGGTATGGTGTATTTTCATTTTCATTTGTCTCCAGGTATCTTTTGATTTCTCCTTTAATTTCATCAGTGATCCATTGGTTGTTCAGTAGCGTGTTGTTTAGTTTCCATATCTTTGTGACTTTCACACTTTTTTTCTTGTAGTTGATTTCTAGTTTCAAAGCATTATGGTTGGAAAAGATGCCTGTTATGATTTTAGTCTTCTTAAATTTGTAGAGGCTTGTCTTGTTTCCCAGCATATGGTCTGTCCTTGAGAATGTTCCATGCGTGCTTGAGAAGAATGTGTACTCTGCTCTTTTTTGGGTGGTATGGTGTCTATATATCTATTAAGTCTATCTTGTCTAGTTTTTCATTTAAGTCCACTATTTTCTTATTGAGTTTCTGTCTGGATGATGTATCCATTGATGTAAGTGGTGTGTTAAGATCCCCTACTATTATTGTGTTGTTAATATCTCCTTTTAGGTTTGTTAATAGTTGCTTTATGACCTTTGGTGCTCCTGTGTTGGTTGCATATATATTTATAAGTGATATGTCTTTTGGTGGAGTGTCCCTTTTATCATTCTATATTGCCTGTCTTTGTCTCTTATTACCCTTTTTATCTTGAAGTCTACTTTGTCTGATATGAGTATGGCAACACCTGCTTTCTTTTGTTTGCCATTAGCTTGGAGTATTGTCTTCCATCCTTTCACTCTGAGTCTGTGTTTGTCTTTAAAATTGAGGTGTGTTTTCTGGAGGTAGCATATTGTTTGGTCTTGTTTTCTAATCCATCCCGCCACTCTGTGTCTTTTGATTGGAGAATTCAATCCATTTACATTTAGAGTGATTATTGATATATGATGGCTTAGTGTTGCTATTTTTGTCACTCATTTCCCAGTTCTTTTGCATTTCCTTTGTTTCTTGTCCCATGTGTTTCGGACTGCCAATTTAGTTTTGTAGTTCTCTATGTTGATTTTTATGGTTTTCTCATTATTTTTAGTATGTGACTCTGTTCTGATTATTTAATGGTTACCATGAAGTATGTATAAAAAGTCTGGTGGATGAGATAGTCCATTTTCTGATGTCCTCTTATTTCCTTAGACTAAGTTGATTCGATCCCTTCCTCTTCCCCTGCTAAGTTATTAGTGTCACATCTTATTCCAAATTGTATTGTGAGTGTGTGTTTAAGGTGATGAGGTTATATGTATTTTTGGTGTTTCCCTCCCTTAATCTTGAAGATTATAATTGTTTGCTAACCTATTCTGAGAGAGAGCTGCAATTTTTCTGGTTTTGTCTATCTATTTTTCTCCTTGCTCAAAGCTTTGTATCCCCTTTCTCTCCTTTTTTTTTTTTTTTTTTTTACAGGCATGAGGGCCTTCTTGAGCATTTCTTGTGGTGGGTGTCTTGTGGCAGTGAACTACCTTAGCTGTTGTTTATCTGGGAAAGTTATTATTTCTCCATCATATCTGAAGGATATTTTTGCTGGATAGAGAATTCTTGGCTGAAAGTTTTTGTCTTTCAGAATTTTGAATATATCATTCCAGTCTCTCCTAGCCTGTAGAGTTTCTGTTGAGAAATCTGCTGAGAGCCTGATGGGAATTCCTTTGTACATTATTTCATTTTTTTTGTCTAGCTGCCCTTAATATTTTTTCTTTGTCATTGACCTTTGCCACCTTTACTACTGTATGCCTTGGAGAGGGTCTTTTCATGTTGATATATTTAGGAGACCTATTGACTTCATTCACTGGTATCTCCACCTCCTTCCCCAGGTTTGGGAAGTTCTCAGCTATTATATCTTTGAACAAGCTGTCTGCTCCTTTTCCCTCTCTTCTCCCTCTGGAATACCTATAATCCTTATGTTGCATTTCTTAATTGAGTCAGATATTTCTTGGAGAATTTCTTCATTTCTTTTTATTCTTAGTTCTCTTTGCAACTCTATCTGGAGCATTTCTGCATTCCTACCCTCAATAATGCTGATTCCTTTCCTCCATATTGTCAGCTCTGTTCTTTAAAGATTCAGATTTTCCTTTATCCGTTCCATTGTGTTTTTCATCTTCAAGATTTCTGATTGGTTTTTCTTTATGGTTTCAGTTTCTTTTGTGAAGAAATTCCTGATTTCATTAAATTGTCTATCTGTATTTTCTTGTAATTCGTTGAGCTTTTTTATGATAGCTATTTTGAATTCTCTGTTGTTTAGGTTATAAATTTCTGTGGATTTGGGGTTGATTTTTGGGTGCTTGTCATTTTTCTTCTGGTCTGCAGATTTAATATATTTTTGCATCATGCCTGCTGATGATGGCTTATTTTTCCTCATCCTAGGTTAGCTTCCACCTGCCACCACTGGGTGGGGGTCAAGAGTTGTGTATTCTGAGCCCACTGTGATCCACCGGTGTTCTGGCTGACCAGTTGTGCTGAAGCGTTGGGCGTGCGGTGGGGAGGGGCTCTCTCTTTTGCCTGCCCAGTCCCAGGGGCTTCTTGTTTTTCCCTTGCTGTCTGCTCTTCTGGAGTGCTCAGATGATGGTGGCACCCCTGCAACCCTTCAGTCTCCTCCACGTGGGAATTCCCGACAGGTTGTGAGAGAACTTCGAGAGTGACGATTTTCCTGCAGAGGGTCGTCCCTCTCCCCTCTCTGTCTGGGAGCCGCGTGGACCCTGAGTCGCCAATCCAGTGGGGAGGGGGAGGATTTCTTCTTACATCTCCCCACCTCCCCCGTGGGTTCCAGCACCTCTGTGTTCAGATGTATAGCAGTGTGTGTCTCTCAGATGTCTTTTATGTTGTGTGGGTGTCGTCTGTTCATATGTTGAGTGTCCTTTTTGTTGTGTATTAGCAGGGGGAGAGTTTATAGGCGAAAGCTCACTCTGCCATCGTGCTGACGTCACTCCTCAACTGTTTTTTGAGCACTCTTATGCTAGATGCTGGGAACATGACCTTGAATTAGCTAGTAGTCACTGCTCTCAAAGAATTGACACTCTAGTTGGCAAAAGAGATTATTGCATAGTCATTTAATTCACTTTGATGACAGCCATGATGGTGGTAGGCATGTGGTATTATGAGAACTCATTGGGAGTATGGAAGGTTTTGAATGTGTCATGGCATTGTTCCCAGAGGAAGAGATGTCTAAACTGGGAGCTGAAGAGTTAGTAGCTGTGTTAGTTAGTAGGCTTTTAGCTATAAGCAACAGAAATCAGATTTTAAATGGCTTAGGAACTAAGGAGAGTTGTTGTCTTGACAGTGGTAGCAAAATACGTAGCAGTTTTGAGCATTTCAGAATATCACCGGAAGGAACAAGAGGTCATTTCTTGTGTTTTATGTATTTCTTATGACTGTAGAAACCTTTCTCTTCTGGAAGTTCTCCAGCAGACTCTGCCTCTCCTCTTATTTGGCAGAACTGAGTCACTTGCTCATTCCTTACTCAGTAACTGGCAAGATGAATGAGATTGCCACAGTTGGTTAAGATTAATTATTCTGGGGTGGAAGAGATTTTGGGCTGTCAACAGCTATGGTAGGGATTAACTAGACAGATATTCTGGCAGCGTTGGTGAAAGGTGTGGGTAAATGGAAAGGAAGCTAGGGAGTAATAAGCATTTCATAGGGAAAACTATGTATACATAGGGCCTGGAAAATAAGGGATAGAATGAGGGTATGGCAACTGAGTAAAGGGAGTATAAGGAATTTCAAGAAATGAGGTTGGATAGGGAGTTGAGAGCTAATCGAAGTTTATAAACACTGTTAAAGAGTTTGGATTTATCTTTTGTCCTGAGGACAAAGCACAGCTATTGAGGAATTTTGTGTCAGGGTTACCAGTCAGGTTTATATTTTAGAATGTGTATCCAGTTACTAAGTATCCTAATTTGGAGATTATGGATTTTATTTTCCTTCAATTTAGTTTATTGGTGCAACAAAAATATGGTTTTAACAATATTATTTAAAAAATTTTTTGTCTATAGTGTGAAAACTGGACTGGAAATTGGGGGCTGACCATGTCCGCCTTAAGTAGGGAGATAACAGCCTTTGCTCAGAGGATAGAGAGAGAGCACATGTGCCAGGGCAGGGCGCTGAGAAAGGAAGAGGCAATTAGTCAGAAAGGTGTAAGGAAAGGTTTTGTAGAAGTAATCTCTCTAAAATGCTACCAAGAATCAAGTATTTAATAGGGTTTGTGGATTTAACAGGAAGGAAATTACTGCTGTTCTTGTGGTTATTTCAGTGGAGTGAAGAGGGTAGAGGCCATCTTGCCGTTGTTTGAGGAGTGTTATGGGAGTGAATACATAGACCTTAAGTTTAAATTAACTGCTTATGAAGAGAACCAGAGAGGCTGGTAATGGAGGGGAGGAGGGTGGGTTTGAAAGTAAATTAATGTGAGGTTAAGTGGTACCCAAACCTAAGTGATTAATTCCTTTAGGTTTATTTAATTAGATCATTTATGTAATAGAAAGAATTAATACTGTGCTAAAATTCTTTAAAAGCTGGTGTGATATCTCATGGTGGCATCATTAGCCTTCATTTAGTCACTAGAGGGCACTCTACACTCTTTACAATCTATGTAATCAGTAATGGTATATTTTTTTGCTTTTTTCTCCCCAAAGCCCCAGCACATAGTTGCGTATCATAGTTGTAGAGTTGTAGCTCTTATATATGGGACACTGCCTCAGCATGGCTTGATGAGCAGTGAGTAGGTCCGCACCCAGGATCCAAACCAGCGAACCCTGGGCCACCAAAGTGGAACGACCAAACTTAACTGCTTTGCCACTGGGCTGGCCCCGAGTCTGTCTTTCTGTGAAAGACATTCTGAAATTGTGATATATCTGCTATTTTCAGACTACTGATTATCAAGTAGTATGGATAGTCACCCATAGAAATAAAAATTTCATTGTAGGAGTGGCAGTAGGATTTTAAAGAAAGGTTAGGAGACCCAGATATCACTGTGTGATTATAAATTCTATGAATTTGTATGTATTAGCAACTGGTGATTGTGCACTTTCTTTTATCTCTTATTCTCTTTTTCTTTCATCACTAGTGGTTAGTCTGTTAAAGGAATATGCTTTGTTTTTACCACTGGCAATGGGGTGAAAAATTTGGAGAATCTTAAGATTACAGTCATACACTGCATAATGATATTTTGGTAGTGATGGACTACATATATGGCAGTGGTCTCATAAGATTAGTACCATATAGCCTGGGTGTGTAGTAGGCTATATATACCATCTCAGTTTGTGTTAGTACACTCTGATGTTTGCACAATGACAAAATCGCCTAATGACACATTTCATAGTATACCTATCGTTAAGCGATTCATGACTATGTATGTATTTTGTAGTATTGCCTTACCTTGAGTGGATATAAAAAATGAAGAGTTGGCTAACCAAACTCTGATTAATATTCTTTTGCAGTAACAAAATTCCTTTACAGTTCTGTTTAAGACTTAGAGGCACAAGTCATATATTCTGTAATTAAATTTTGGAGGGAACAAGCCTAGTGCCTGCATTGTTTAGGAATTGATTGATCGGTGGCAGTGCTGTGTCATTTATCATTTAGTGCTCAAGAACATGGGCTTTGGGGACTATCTTTGTTTAGCTCCCTGATTCTACCACTTTTATTAGCTGTGTGACTTTGAACAATTACTTAAACTTTGTCTTAGTAGTTTCATATCTAGGGTAAAAACCCTATGCCTAGGAAGTGTTCAGAACGTTCAATGTTCTATTGCTTGTAATAGCAAAAAAATTGGAAGCAGTCAAATGCAATTGTAATGTGGCAGATAAAATGAATGAACAAGAGACAGATATCAAAAGGAATATATATGAAAGAACTATGTTGAGCAAAATTTCAGACAGCAGCATTCAAGGTATCATTTAAATAAAGTAAATATGGTAGAATGATAGGATCTGACAAAGCAGAATGATAGGATCTGATCCTTGTAAGATTTTTGTAATTTAATACAAGAACAGTAAGAGAGGCCTTGTGGAAAAAACTTGAACTAGGCCTAGGTTTCTCAACCTTTTTCATGTGTGAGTCTTGGTCCTGTTTTTAACATTATGCTAGTAATTGTACTATTAGTATATGTGATAAAGAAAATACATAATGGAAGGGAAGATATTTTTAATTCACTGGTCCTTTTTAATAAACTTTCATTTTGCTCATCACGGTAGCATCTTTATATATTTAGTGAATTTAGGGAAAAGTAGTGAATATGTGACATGTTAATGTTTAGTCTACAATGTTTTGTACCCTGTGGGTTTATGAGTTCCTCTTTGCTAACTTGGCTGTTCACTAGAAGTTTGCACCCATGAATTGGGACTACTGATCTAGGCTTTTAAGAAAACGGGTAGGATTTCCACAGGTGAAAGAGATGTTAAGGAGTCTACCTATAGGAGAAAAACTCTAAGGAATAGCATGATTGGTTCAGAATGGGTGAGGTCATTGCAGACAGAGTGAAAATTATGTGCTTTAAACTTTTTAGGATAGTCATATTAATTAAACTCTATTGACATTTTAAAGATTGAAAATAATTTGAGACTAAGGCAGATTTTTATGTGTGTGTGTGTGTGTGTGTGTGTGTGTGTGGAAGACCAGCCCTGAGCTAACATCTGTCGCCAATCCTCCTCTTTTTGCTGAAGAAGACTGGCCCTGGGCTAACATCTGTGCCCATCTTCCTTTACTTTATATGGGACGCCACCACGGCGTGGCTGACGAGCAGTGCATTGGCGGGCGCCTGGGATCCGAACCTGCGAACCCCGGGCTGCCAAGCGCGGACTAAACCACTGCGCCACCGGGCGGCCCAAGGCAGATTTTTATGATAGAGATTCCTATCAGCTAATATAAAGTTTTTAAGTGGATCTAATCAATCAAAATTAAGGGACCCCTAGGAAAGCTAACTTAATATCGAGGAATAGCCTTACCAGTGAAATAAAGTGTATGGGTTTTGTGGCAGTTGTTCTGATGTCCTTTTATAGACTCTTGGTTGTTTTCTGTATTTGTGGCTTCCAAACTTTTACTACAACTCATAATCAGCAATATTTTACATCATGACCCAGTGTGTATTTATCTGTATATATTTTAGTGAATAGAAACATATATGTAGATTATATGACTGAAACAAACTACATATGATAAGTGTAAGTAAAATTCCAATGTTTTCTATTCTATTTTTATTGTTTAAAAAGAAGACTGGTTAGTGACTCACTTAATTGGTTTTGCAGCCCCAGTTTGAAAAACCAGTCCATGTAATTAATATGTCCTAAGGCCAATTTTGGCACTAACTTAGGCAGTTGGGATAACACAGGCTAAGATAGACCTATCTCTTATCAGTTTAATGCACTCCTCTCAACGGCCATTCCAGTCTCCGTTTCTCTCAAGTCTTCGTGTTTTTTTCCCTTCAATAGATACTCTTATAAATTATGAAAATTATGGCCATAAGGCAGGCATAAAATTTGTCATTTTTTTCCCTTTCTACCCCTGGATACCTGTACTACATTCAAACCATTTTTCTTTCTGTGCAAAAGGAAAAGATGTTCCTTCTTTTTCTTCGTTAGGCCCGTTACTACCCTTATTTCCTTTCTTCTTCTTATTTCTCAGCTATTCTAGTCTTTCGCCAGTACCTTCCCATCTTCTTGCAAATAAATTGGTTTTTTTCTCCTCTTTTAAAGGCTTTCATTTGTACTGTTCCCCATCTAGTTATCATCTTCTTTACCTGTTAAACTTCTCAAATTGTCCTATTCATTATGCTTGTACTTTACCACTCCATTCTTTCTTTAATCCTTTGCAGTCTTTTTCCTATTGCTTTTACCAAAATTGTATTATCAAAGTTACTTTTTATGCTTGGAGTCCAGTGGGCTTTCTTTAGTATTCAGAAGTATTTGATATTAATGATCTACCTCTCTTTTTGTCTAACTCCCTCCCATCTTCCTTTTATTATCAGAAAAAGGCAATAAAAATTAATAACTTGCTTATGGTTAAAAATTCAAGTTATATCGAAATATACAAAGCAGAATGTAAAAGATCCCATAATCCTGCACCCCAGAGTTAACCGTTGTTGTGTATTGGTGTCATGTTTCAAGACATTTTTCTGTTTGCATACAAATATACCCCCACTTTTTCTTCTTAAAGACAAATGAGCTTATTCTATAGATAGTTTTTTTTTCAAATTTAACAATAGTTTGCTCATATCATGACAGTACTTATTACTGATATTGTTCTTGATTTTTTTCCTCTGCCACTGAAACGGTAAGTGCCATGCAACCAATGATCTCTAATGTCTTATTCTCTGTTGTATCGCATAAGTAGGTAATCAATGTGTATTTGTTCAATGAATGAAAACCATTTAATGAACTGGGAATTCCATTTCTCACTGATCTGAAACATAATCATATGACCCTGCTCCAATGGAGTATACATCGAACAAATAAAAGAATCAGATGGGCGAATTGGTGTTGCAATAAAGAAGTGAAAAGAGGTCTATGATAGAGGGACATGGTGGCTAGTTAAGATTGGGTAGTTAAGTAAAATCTGTCTCAAGAGGTAACATTTAAGCTTGAGTTCTGAATGGTGACAAGGGGAGAAAAGTACTTCAAACAGAGGAAAAGAACACAAGGCAGCAACTTAGTCATTTTTGCCCCATGAAGCTTATTTGATCTCATTAGTTTTTGTTGTCAACATATACAACTCATTGTATTGTTTTGATAATCCTTCAAGAACAGTTCCTAAGTAAATGGCATTGCTCTGGAACTGCACTGTCTAATACAGCAGTCACTAGCTACATGTGGCTGTTAAAATTTAAATTAAATTAAATTAAAAATTCAGTTGCACTAGCCATATTTCAAGTGTGTAGTGGCTACCATATCGAACATCTTGCATATAGAACATCTCCAACGTGCAGAAGGTTCTGTTGCACAGCACTACTTTGGAAAGTCACTAGAATGTAAATTCATTGAGAGACTTTATGCTTTGTTCACTGCTATACTGCTAGTATCTGACATGTAAAGCCTGAGTCAGTATTTATTAAATGATGAGGTGAATAATTGGATGTATGAATGGAAGGTCAACATATCTCTTCCCGGACAGGGAACAACAAAATGTGCATAAGCTCTGAGATGAGAAGGAGCTTGATGTGTGTGAAGAAGGGAAAGAGACTGGCTGGAACAGAAAGAAGAGTGGTAGTTTGAGATCAACACAGAGAAATTGGCAACTTGACCCCATAGGCGATGTTAAGCCTTCTGAATTTTGTTGTAGTGCAATGGGAAGTGATAGAAAGGTTTGTAGCACAGCAATAATGTGATCTGATCTGGATGCCTTTTTTAAGCTCACTATTTCTTTCATTTTACTAGCGTTTTGAGAGTTTAATAAGGTGGTAGGTATGCCAGTTTCTTAAACTGGGTATTTGAGTAAGTAAACTGTCTGCTTTAAATCCAGGTTATTCATTCACTTCATTTATAGTGTCAGCATTAGCACCCTTGTTTTATGTTGTTTTTAATTGTCTACTTATAAGCAGGAACTTATAGGCAAGAACTTGTTTTTGTTTTTTTTCCAGTGAAGGTGGTGTTTTTAAGGCTCATCTCACTTTCCCAAAAGATTATCCCCTCCGGCCTCCTAAAATGAAATTCATTACAGAAATCTGGCACCCAAATGGTAAGTTTGTCTAGTTTTACTTTTACATTTGCAAATATGATAGCCTGTCACTGAGGTTCTCAAGGTCCGTAAGAAAGATGTAGCTCTCAATGAAATTGCTTTGGAATTTTTGTACTAAGTTCGTAGTGTTCATTATGCACATGGCCTTCTAATAGATTCTTTAGAAGAGAAGGAGTAACAGAGATCATATGAAAAAAACAATTTTTGATTTACTTAGTTTTAAGCTCCTTTTGAGACTCTTGATGTTCCAAATTAGAGGCAAGGTTGGTGGGTGATATTCAGCATTAGTAGAGCTCTTATAATGGAGGAGATAATTTCCAAGGTATTAGGTAAATCATTAGCTATTACAAAAAGCATAGAAGTAATTAAACTTGGATTTTTTTATATTTTCTCATGTTAGCTCTTAGACCATGGGCAACTCTTAACTTTTTAATCTATATTCTTAGTTTTAAAAAAGGAATGTCCTACCTACGTCATAAGTTGACTGATAGGGTCAAATGGGATAAAATACTGTATGTTTTAACCTTTGGAAAGCATCCAGTACAGCTGTGCATGGAATGGTGACATTGACTTTTTTTACCCATAGATGTGCTACCATTTAAAATCCACTTTGTGAGCCAAAGGTTAGGCTAGATAAGCTTATACTCAGTCTCCCTGAACTTTTGGCCTTGTTTTTGTATGATAGAGCTTGCAAGGATTTCTTCTCTTAAGTTTTTTGACTATCACTATTTTGTAATCAGAGTTGTCTTTTTAGACTACTACACTAATCTGCATTCTGCTTCTCATAGTCAAGACTCTTTTGGTTGCAAAGAAGAGAAACCCTTATATATTAGTTTAAGCAAAAATCCGTGAGAGAGTAATGGATGAATGAACAAATTAAGGCTTTGTTACAAGGATTTCAATGGCTTGAAGAACAGATTGGTCTTATGAGAGACTAGAACTGGCAAATGGGGAACTATTGGGAACCAAGGGAGCCACATATTTCATTGCATGTAAGATAGCATTGATCACAAAAGACATAGGTCTTTTTTGTACCAGTAAGAGGGGAGAAAAATATCTCTAACAATTTATTTGTGGTCGAATGCATTAACGATAGTCCTACATGATGTACGGATGCGTGAAATGATGACATCTGCCTCTTGTTGCTTTGACATTTCTTTGATCTCTTCCTAGGCATTTGGCAATTTCTCCTGCCTTTACTTGAATTATTTGATTTGTAAAGGGCAATCTTTTTGCACCTATTTCTAAAGAAGATGTAACAAAGTTTCTGAATGTTGGCTCCACCACAAATTAGCTATGTAACTCTAGGCAAAGTCTCTTTCGGCCTTAGTTTCTCCATCTGTGAGAATTAAATGAGAGCATATATGTAAGCAATACATGGGACTTCTCTTCTGTTAAGGGGAAGGATAGCAATGGCCTAGGTAGTTTAAGAGGACAAGTGATGAAATGAGTAGATTTTTTTGGTTTTGTTTTTAAGCTGAAGAGACTTTTCATTTTGCAGGCCATAAGGGAGAAGTCATTACAGAGTGAAATAATTAAGACTTGCCTTGAGAGAGGGGATACTTCATGAAGAAAGGATTCCTGTGGAGGTGGTGGGGCAGGGATGGCAAGTACAGAAAGAGTTAGGCTTAGGAAGGGATAAAAAGTCATTCTGAGATAAGAATGAGAGGCAAAGCAAGCATTTGAGTTTCTGCTAGGCACTGGAGATATAAAGATGATTGGTGAGTTATGGTCTCTTTCTATGAGGATATTATGGTCTAGATGAGGGAAAGATAGACACATAAACTTGATAGTGAAACAGAGATGACAATGATGTGGTTATAAAGGTGTTCGGTAGCATAGAGGAGGGGAGTGAGGGAATGATTCATAGAGAATATGATTCTTGAACAGAATTTTTTTTTTTTTTACCATTTTTTATTGATGTCTTAATAGTTTATAACACTGTGGGGTTTTAGTTGTACATTTTTGTTTGTCCGTCACCTTGTGGATGTAACCCTTCACCCCTTGTGCCCCACCCCAACCCCCTTCCCCTTGGTAACCACCAATCAGTTCTCTCTGTCCGTGTGTTCACTTATATTCCATATATGAGTGAGTTCATGCAGTGTCTGTCCTTCTCTCTCTGGCTTATTTCACTTAACATAATACCCTCTAGGTCCTTCCATGTTGTTGCAAACGGGACAATTGTGTCGTTTCTTATGGCTGAGTAGTATTCCATTGTATGTATATACCACATCTTCTTTAACCAGTCATCAGTCGAGGGACACTTGGGTTGCTTCCACTTCTTGGCTATAGTGAATAATGCTGCAATGAACATAGGGGTGCATACGCCTCTTGTGATGGTTGATTTCATGTCCATTGGGTAGATGCCCAAGAGTGGGATTGCTGGATCATACAGTATTTCTATTTTTAATTTTTTGAGGACTCTCCATACTGTTTTCCATAGAGGCTGCACCAGTTTGCATTCCCACCAGCAGTGAATGAGGGTCCCCGTTTCTCCACAACCTTTCCAGCATTTGTTATTATTTGTCTTTGTGATTATAGCCATTCTAACGGGTGTCAGGTGATATCTTTGTGTAGTTTTGATTTGCATTTCCCTGATGATTAGTGATGTTGAACATCTTTTCATGTGTCTATTGGCCATCTGTATCTCTTCCTTGGAAAAATGTCTGTTCATATCTTCTGCCCGTTTTTTGATCGGGTTGTTTGTTTTTTTGTTGTTCAGTTGTATGAGATCTTTATATATTACTGAGATTAATCCCTTGTCAGACAAACGATTTGCAAATATTTTCTCCCAGCTGGTGGGTTGTTTATTCATTTTGATCCTGGTTTCATTTGCCTTGTGGAAGCTCTTTAGTCTGATGAGGTCCCACCTGTTTATTTTTTCTTTTGTTTCCCTTGTCTGGGTAGACATGGAATCTGAAAGGATCCCTTTATGTCCAGTCTCAATTAGTGTACTGCCTATATTTTCTTCCAGGAGTTTTACAGTTTCAGGTCTCACTTTCAGGTCTTTGATCCATTTTGAATTGATTTTTGTATATGGCGATAGGAGATGGTCTACTTTCATTCTTTTGCATGTTGCTGTCCAATTTTCCCAGCACCATTTATTGAAGAGACTTCCCTCTCTCCATTGTATGTTCTTTGCTCCTTGGTCGAAGATTAGCTGTCCATAGGTGTGTGGTTTTATTTCTGTGCTTTCAATTCTGTTCCATTGATCTGTGTGTCTATTCTTGTACCAGTACCATGCTGTTTTGATTACTGTAGCTTTATAGTATATTTTGAAATCAGGGATTGTGATGCCTCCAGCTTTGTTCTTTTCTTTTCAGAATTGCTTTAGCTATTAGGGCTCTTTTGTTGCCCCATACGAATTTCAGTAGTTTTTTTGAACAGAATTTTGAATATGTAAATGCCTGGCTTGAACTTTGTTCTTTAGGCTGTGGGGACTCATTAAATTTATGAGTTTTAAAGCTATATACTAGGTTCATCTTGACTATATTTCCTTTTAGAAAGGTTACACTCATGGAGGAAGGATTGTATGAGGAAGCCAGACTGGTAGCCAGGAGATAGAGGATTTTATCAATGGTTCTGGTAAGAGACAATGAAAGCTTGAACTAAGAGTAGTGGCAGGAAGGAAAATTTAGTTATTCTTACTTGTTGACTACCAGATGTGGGTGGTAATGGAGCGGTAAGAATTTAGAATTGACAGACCATTTACAAAATAATTACAGAATCAAAACCACAGTGAGATACCACTTTACACCCACTAAGGTGATTATAATCAAAAAGACAGATAATAAACAATTGTTGGCAAGGACATAAAGAAATCAGAACCCACATACACTACTGGCAAGAATGTAGAATGATGCAGTCACTTTGGAAAACAGTCTGGCAGTTCCTTAAAAGGTTAAACATAGTACCTTATAACCTAGCAATTATACTCCTAGATATATAACCAAGAAAATTGAAAGCATGTCCGCAAAATACGTATACATGAATGTTCATAGCAGCATTATTCATAATAGCCAAAAAGTAGAAACAATCCAAATATCTATCAATTGATGAGCAGAAAAAAATATGTAGTATATCCATACAATGGAATGAAATACTGGTAACATGCTACAACATGGATGAGCCTTGAAAACATGCTAAGTGAATGAAGCCAGTCACTAAAAATCACATAATGTATGATTCCATTTATGTGAAATGTCCAGAATAGGCAAATCTGTAGAGATAGAAAATAGGTTAGTGGTTGCCGAGGGCTTAGGGGAGGGTTGGGGGAAATTGGGAGTGATTGCTAATGGGTATTGGGTTTCCTTGTGGAGTAATGAATATATTCTAAAATTGATTGTGGTGATGGTTCTACAACTCTATAAACATACTAGAAACCATTAAATTGTGCACTTCAAATACATGAATTATATCTCAATAAAACTGTTATAGAAATTATAGGGTAAAGATTAGCTTTGTGTGGCTTAGTGTATTCAGTTTTTGACTTGTTTTTCTGAGGTACGCTTGCCATATCTAGTTAGATAATTAGATAAAACTAGTCCAATGCTCAGCAGTGAGCTTAGGGCCTTGGAAGTTACTGGTGTCAAGATGACAGATAACGTATATCAAATCATCACATAGTACATCTTAAATTTACACAATATTATACATCATTTATATCTCAATAAAGCTGGAGGGAAAAACGGTGATGGGTAACATAGTGATATAATGAATGAGTTAATTTACCCAGGGAAAAGATGATTAATGTTGGAGATTAGGATAACATCAAAAGTCTGACCAAGGAAAAGGA
The DNA here is from genome assembly GCA_031878705.1 of Tapirus indicus. Taxonomy (NCBI): domain Eukaryota; kingdom Metazoa; phylum Chordata; class Mammalia; order Perissodactyla; family Tapiridae; genus Tapirus; species Tapirus indicus. The sequence continues at coordinate 13,685,563 of CM062932.1, forward strand.
AAACTGGAAAGTGACTGAGAGAATGGCTTAAAAATAGTGTGTCACGAAGCCAAAGAAGGAAAATGTGGCCAGGAAGGTGTCCTCAACAATATGAGTTGTCTTGGCCCAGAAGGGTTGACTTTAAAAGTATCCAGGAGAATATATTCTCCAGACCACTTTGTGAGAACAGGCATAGCATTTTGATGGGGAGCAGAAGCCAGTTTCCAGTAAGGTAAAAGAGGAGTACCCAAGTAGTGAGTAAATAGAGAAGATGAGGGTAAATCAGATTTTCATAATTGTAGATGCATAGCTTCAAGAGAAAGGAGAGAGCTTGAAGGGTATGCTTGGTTCAGGTAGTTTAAAGATGGAAGAAGAGATGTATTTTCTTTTCAGTAATTGACGCTGAGACTATTGACTAGCTATTTGTGGGGAAATTGACTTAGAAATTTTCTTCACACCAAACAGCAAAGTGAATTAAAGCTCTAAATGGAATAAAAAGTTTCAACTGATTTAAAAAAAAACAGTAGTGAATATCAATTATTTGCTGGGTGTTAGGGGACAAGAATTTTCTAGTTTCAAAAGTAACAAATGTTGGAAGACTAAAAAGAGGAAAGAGAAATGGCAAATAAATGCAATATAGGGTTCTTAAATGGATCTTGTATCAGATAATACGGCCAGCTACAAAGAACGTTACTGCGTCGTTGAAATGAATGGAAAAAGTAACGGAAAAATTAAGAAGCAGTTTGGCAATAAAAAACTGAACACTGAGTACATAGATGAGTAAAGGATAAGAGTAGATATTTCACAAAAGAGGAAATACATATAATTTCTATACATTTAAAATTTTCACCCCAAAAGCATTTAGAAACGCGAATTAAACTAGATTTCACCTATGAAATTGAAAAATTATCAATAAAGAAAAATCTTAATTCTGAGTGAAGACACAGTGAAACTGTCATCTCATATATTGTCGGTGGAATATACATTTTAAAAGTAATTTGGTAATAGGTATAAAGCATAAAAACCACTTATTCTAAAAAAATTAAACTGTATGTTTAAAATGAAATGACACCAGGTTAAAAATTTAAAGCTGTTAGGTTATGAAAAGGAAAATAGATCTTAAATTGACTTTATCTGATAGAATTCTATACAAACATTTAATGTCATGTTTTCAAAGAAAATGATTTGGAAAAAATCCTTATGTAATAAGTAAGGAAACCATCTTAGTAATACTGTATAAGCATTTTATGTTGAATTTTATAGTGCTGTTATAAGTTTTGTTGTTATTCTTGCCTCTTGATCTAGTTATTCCATTTTAGTTAATAGATTTTACTAGGAGGTGGGAGTGGGTTGGGAAGAGGAATTTTAATTACAGAAAAGGTCATATACAAAACACAGAAGGCATGAGTCTTGTCTGTCACATTCATTGCTGTACCCTGTGTCAGTGAGTGCCTGGCACACAGTATGCATTCAAGAAGTATTTGTGATAGAGCAACGATACATATAAACTTTGATTCTGCTTACCCAGAGTTTATAACAACAGGGGAAATGCTTAAGTTATAAGATGAAAAATAAGCTTTAAAATTATACCTATCACAAATTTGTTAGAGTTTGGGTAGGAAGTTAGGAATGAAATATACATAAATATTGCCATTGGTTGTTTGTGAAATTAGAGTTATATGATTTTGATAGTTTCACTAACAGGGAGTATTTGTGTGATGTAAATTAGTGGATTAGGACATCACCTTTTTTTTTGTTGATCAACAGTTAATTTGTGGCTTGGACTTTAAAGTAATTTTATAGAAAAGGGGGCTTCTGAATGTCATTTCCATTGGTGAATTTTCCCAGACAATATGCCATGTTCCTTTTGTGAATTTGAGTATACTCCTTTCCCTGAAAATATAATTTTGCCTTAGTGTGATTTAAAGAGTACATTTTGATGTTACTTTTCAATTTTTTCCTTAGGAAAGTCTGTGGACTTTTGACTATCACCAATGTAAATTAATAAGTTAGAGGGGAAACTAGAAAATCATTACATAGAAACTCAATTCTGGTATTTGGACCATATACTTTCTACAAATGAAGAACTGAATGAATCAATAGTTGCCGTTTACTCATTTCATTGTATTTACTACATGTAAATGCTAGGCACCATCTATACATACTATAGGTATCGTGAAGTTTTGCACAAATGAGAAAGATAGCTTGCATTCCTATTAGGTTTGTCAGACAGATCCTATTTGGTAAAATCTATTGTCTTCCTAAAAGGTTAACACATTCCATTTGGGAAATTAACTTCTGTTTATATTCAATGTTTTATACAAGCACTGTGGGAATCAAGGCCACATCTATACTAGAAGTTTTATGTATAACCAAATTATTTTAAATATTTTAAACAGAACACTTATTTTCTAATTTTGCAGTTGATAAAAATGGTGATGTATGCATTTCTATTCTTCATGAGCCTGGAGAAGATAAATATGGTTATGAAAAGCCAGAGGAACGCTGGCTTCCTATTCACACTGTGGAAACCATCATGATTAGTGTCATCTCTATGCTGGCAGACCCTAATGGAGACTCGCCTGCTAATGTTGATGCTGCGGTAAGGTGGTCATGTGCACTAATCTCTGCCCCTAATTAAACTTGACTAGAACTGCAGTATCTTTTTATGTGTATGTATGTGTGTGTCTATATATCCATTTATTTTTCTCCTGAATCTGTATAAAAATAAGTTACAGACATAACTAAGCTTCACCCCTAAATACTTGAACCTGTGTCTTTTAAGAATATGGACACTATGTTACATAATACTATTGTTGTCATATCTAAGAAAATCTAATATCAAGTCCCTATTAAACTCCATATTTTTATTCCTAAGGTTTTATTTTTTAAACTTTCAGATCTACAAAAAAGTTGCATTAGTTAAATAAATACTTTATACCCTTTACCTAGGTTCACCAATTGTGGAGATTTACCACATTGTGGTGGTGGGTGGTTTTTTTTTTTTTCCGCTGAACTGTTTGAGAATACTTTGCAAATATCCTAACTCTTGACGCTTAAATACTTCAAGCCTGTTTCTCCTAACAACAAGGGTATCTTTCCGTATAAGCTTAGTACAAGTCTATTGTTGATGCAGTACTGTTACTGAATATACATATACAGCTTATACTCAGATTTCTCCAATATTGTTCTTTAGAGCTGCTCTTTTTTTTTTGAAAATCCAGAAATCTAGGAACCCACATTATATTTTATGTTCATGTTTTATTACTCCTTTAATCTGGAGTAGTCCTAGTTCCTCAGCCTTCTATCCTTCTTTGAAAAGCCTTTTGTTCTAATTCTTATTCTTGGAACTTTTGTGAAAGCCAGAAGATTAAATTCACCTTTTTTCTTGGGTTACTTCAAACCTAGTAAAACTTGGATGAGATCTTATATGTAGAAAAACACTACATAGATAACCCATTTATAAATCTGTGGCTTTGGATTTTTGAATTTAGTAATCAAACTGAGGTAAAAACTGGCAGAAAATCATTCTTTATATTTAGTCAAGTATTAGTCCAAACAACATAAGAGGCGATAAGGGAGAACAGGTGATAGTTTTTTAAAAAAATCCTGTAGAATCATTTTGAGAGAGAACTAATTACTGTTTAATTTGATTTTTGCTCAAGTATCAGCCCTTTTTAATAAGATCAGAACTGACAAGTTGCGTTTTAATCTTCATGAAGGATAAGTTAAGAGCACATACTTGACTATGAATATGCAGAAATTAACTCCACAAAACAGCTGAGTCTTGCAACAACAGGATCTGTTGAAAAAGTAAAGCCATTCTCTTGATGCTAAACATTTCCATAAGGGTAGAAATGGGCCTTACTATGAATTTGAAATATGCAAACATGACTTCTACTCTGAACACCACAAATTGTGCAAAATCTGTATCATTCTTTTTCTTGAAACTCACTGCTTTTCTAACCAGTTTAATTTTTAAATGATTTAATCAGTTGTCTCATATTTAAACCATAGTTTTCTTGTAAACAGTTCTGTTCACCTTTCTTATTTTCTGATTTTAACCAGTTTTCTGATTTAACTACTTAGTTGTCTCATATTTAAACCACAGCTTTCTTGTAAACAGTTCTGTCTACCTTTCTTATTTGCTTTACCCTCTTGCATTGTATACCTTTTATCATATTTTCATATGTTCTTCTAACCTCTCAATCACTGATATGTATTCCAGGAAGGAGATCTCTTTCCTGGGTCCCTCCTTCCTTTGGCTCCAGATTAGACTGACTCAGCCTGCTGCTTGGCTGCCGTCCTTGGATTTCCCCTTCCTGTTCATCGGAATTGGATCATATGTTTTCTGGATCCTGTTTCTTTTTTTCTTGGTTGACTTATTTCTTTTGCTGTACTTCATCCTAGAGTAATGTTTTAGAAAGGGTGTGTGGGAATTAAATCCTGAGTCCTTACATGTCTAAAAGTGTTTTTATCCTGCCCTTATACTTGATTGACAGTTTGTTTATAGAATTCTAGGGGAGAGAATGAAATTTCTACAAAATTTATCTTTTAGCATTTATTGTTGTTGATGCTAGGCTGATTCTTCTCCACTCATAGATGGCCTTTTCTTTTTTTTTTTCCCTGTTCCCTGTAGGTCCTTTTCTTGATTCTTGGTCTTCTGAAATTTTGCATTGTTGTGTACACTTTAAATTTTCCATCGCTGTAGTTGATGTATACTTTGAAGACTTCAGCTGTGCGAAATTTTCCTTTTTAATTATTTTGAGAATTTTCTCATGTTTAGCATTCTTTTCTTTTTTGAACTTGTAGCTGTTACACAGATTGATCCCTTGTGTTTTATCTTTTTCATCTAAAATAGTGCCAATTTTGAATTTTCACGTTGGCATTATTACTTTTGATTTTAAATAGCTTGTTCTTTTCTCCATTAGTTCCTTTTTCATAAAATCTTATCACTGTTTAATGAATAGTTTTTTAATCTTTTGGGAATTCTAATTAAAGATTTTAAAAAGTTAAATTCTGAAATCTCTTCTCTGAGATGAGTTTTTCTTTTGTATTTCGAAGTCTACTTCAAAACTCTAGGCTTTCTACACAACTCTCCATTCATGAGTAAGAAATAAGAAATGAGGGTCTAGGAAGGCAGATTGGAGCTGTGTGTTGTGCGCGCATGTGTGCATGCAGAATTTGTTCCACTCTAGAGTGTGTGGGTAGCAAGCCAGGTATTAAACTAAGAGCAAGAGTTGGAGGAAGAGGGGTGTCATTTCAATGCCAAAATGAAGAGGTAATTACTTTCAGTACCAATATCCACACTAGCAGTTCTAATTCTAGTGCTGTTCAGTATATTTATGTAAAATCTGTATATCATCATTATTACCATTATTATTTTAGGAAGGTGTTAGAATTTTGGATATAGGTAGGAGGAAGATGCCAAACTATTGAGTTATACAGACTTTCTATTAATCTCTCTATTTTCAGCCCTACTTCTTACTGGCTCTTTATAGATCTGCCCTTAACTTCGTTAGGGTCTGTTCAATAGGTCCTTTCCCTCATTTGCTCTGGTTCCATTAAGACTTCTCTAGGCTGCTACTTTCTCTTCTCTGCTGCATGTTTCGTTACTCATCCATCTGTTTTTGGTCTTGTAGAAAAAATTTTCCCCCATTTTTAGATGACTTTCCTGCCATTTTTTTTTATATTGAAGATTTATGCCTTTAAAAAAATTCCAATGTGGTCATCTTAATAGAATCTCAGGAGAGCAAAGATAAACAGATATGCTTTTTGCTCTATTGAATTCATCACCTGCCTGGTCATCCACAGTGTGTGGCATAGTAGAGTCAACAAATGGTGGTTATCTTAGCTGGTTCCTGCTTTGGAACCACCATCTACCAATCTATCTTTTACCTAGAAGTCTTCCTTGTCCAGTCTTTTCTTAATCACCAGAGAATGTCAGTCATACTAGATAATCTCTCTAAACTCATTCCCACCCTTCTGCCATTGACTTGGGTCTTTTTTACTTCTTACCTACATAATTATTATAGCCTTCTATCTGATCTCCCTGCTCTCAGTCTGTTAATTCTGTCTACTAAATGCTATTTTTAGGTGATTTTTTTTTTCTGGAGATTGACCTTCCCCCTTTCCTTGGAATTGCTCTTTTCTTCCTTTTACTTAGAAATGATAATGAGGTAATTACAGACTTCATAGCATTTTATTCATAAATACTTCAGCGAGCATCTCCAAATCTCTGTATATGTCAGCATTATAGTTTATATCATAATTTATTGTAATGATTAGTTTTCTAGGGTGCCTTGCTTTGAGGGCAAAAATTGTTTTTCACATCTCTTCCTCTGCAAGGGCAAAGATTGAAGATTTTTTATTCTTCTTTTTTTTTTTTTGGTGAGGAAGACCAGCCCTGAGCTAACATCCGTCCAATCCTCCTCTTTTTGCTGAGGAAGACTGGCCCTGGGCTAACAACGTGCCCATCTTCCACTACTTTATATGGGACACCACCACGGCGTGGCTCACAGGCAGTGCATCGGCGGGTGCCCGGGATCCGAACCTGCGAACCCCAGGCTGCCAAGCACGGACTAAACCGCTGCCCCAACGGGCGGCCCCAAAGATTGAAGATTTTTGTTATCTTTGCTGTCCCTAAATGGATGATATTAAAAGGCTGGGCATTTTTGTGAGAATTTCTTGCCATTTACATGCTAGGTAAAATCAGCTCTGTTCTTATGTGAAACTATGCTGGTGCTGTTTTGTGTTCCATTTTCATGCACCTGGCAGTGATAATGATACTGTCACTGTTGCCCCCCCCCCCCCCCCAAATTTGAAATTGTACTCAGTATCACCTCTGTATGATGCACTCCACTCATCTACTCTATATAGGAGGAGGCACTTTTATGTGTACTTTATTTTCTGGTTGCTTCCAACAGGGAGAGTTGGTAATCCTTCATCTAGCCTAAGTATTTTATTTGTAAATTGTAGCTTTTTTTCCAGTGTAATACAAAACTGTTAGTGTTCTTTATGACCTCTATTTTTTAAGAGAATTTTGTCTGTGGAGGTACTTTGCATAGAGAAATTCTGCTCTTATAACCCAGCAGAGTGCCTTGCAAAAGTATTTTTTGATTGCTTTTCTACCTTATCAACTTTTTAACATTTTAAAAGTGTACATATGGCCAAAGCATTACATTCAAAATTAAAATTAGTATTTGATATTATAAGAGGAGTTTGCATAAAATCACTTGATTACTTTTATACCTACAGAAAGAATGGAGAGAAGACAGAAATGGAGAATTCAAAAGGAAAGTTGCCCGCTGTGTAAGAAAAAGCCAAGAGACTGCTTTTGAGTGACATTTATTCAACAGCTGTAACTTCACTTATTTCAGGGTAAGTTCATTTTAAAAACCATACTATTTTGCCTTTTTATAAATGTTATATACATTTTTGCAAATTGTGTGCTTTGGGTATTTGAATTGTTTGTTTTCATTGGCTTCATTTTTTAGTGGTAGTATCCAGTAGTCTGCCGTTTCTCAACAGAAACAGTGTATAACTTGCTTGCTTCTTTCTTTAGTAGACCCAGCTGGTTTTAACTAAATATTCTATGTTAAACTAGTTAGTATGGTAGCAGTCTATTTCTTTTCACTGACAGTAAAATTTCTAATGATAAAGTATTTACTTCAGTTTAGTTTCTTCCATTTTACTGTTTGGTCTACCATCTTGGCCACTCTTGGGCACTGAAGTTTCTTATATTGTCTCATACTTTATTTTGTATGGTAAAGGATGACTTAAATTTTTGTTTTCTAATTTTTCTTGAAGAATCATAGTTTATAATATACTAGCAAGACCATTAAACATCTACCTTTCTTCTTTTAATTGATCTTTATCTCCTTTTTCATTACTGATAGGGCCAGTAGGAAAAATTTCCCTTTTATTGTATACTATCTGTCCACAAGTTTATCTTAAGTCTAGCAAGGAATCAAAGATAGAAGGCACTCATCTGACCTAGAAGAGGACACAGTGTAGATGAATTGACCACATGTGTAACATTCAAGTTATTTGGGTTTTTTTTGAGATGATAAAAACTATTTATGAAATATCGCCTCTAAAAAATCACAATTTATCGTACATCCCTGTACCTCCCACCTATTTTAAGAAAAAGAACTTTACCCATTACCTTTTACATCCCCCATATTCTCCTCCTTTATCCCATCCTTTTCTCATATTCCCAATTCTGTGTTTACCATTGCTTTTCTTCATAATTTATAAAGTTTGTATTCCCAAACGCTGTATTGCATGATTTTGAACTGTATATATATGGAATTATAATGTGTGCCTTCTTTTTTGCCTTTTATTGCTCAACATTATCTTCTTGGATAGCTATGTTTCATCTGTTTTTACTGTTATGTAGTATTTCATTAGATAAGTTACCTTTCTATTCTTGACTCTCATCGCAGTTATTTTCTGATTTGGGTTGGGGTGTTTTTGTTTGTTTTTTGCTGTTATAGACAATGTGGCTATCCTCGTTTCTTGCTGCATGTGTACTACAAGAGTTTCTCTAGGGTGTATACCTAGGGGTGGAATTGTTGAGTTAAGGGTGTATGCACATCACTTTGACTAGATAATGCCAAATTGTTTTTCAGCATGTTGCATCTATTTATATTTCTGTTGGCAAGGATAAGGATTCCATTTGCTCCATATTCTCTCCAACATTTGATATTATCAGCCTTCTGCAAAATTTTTAACCCGAAGGGTGTAAAATGTTAGGTCATTATGGACTTATTATGCGTTGCCCCAGTTACCAGTGCAATTGCATGTCGCTTCATGTGTTTTATCATTGATGTTTCCTCTGTGAAATGCTTGTTGTGGTCTTTGGACTATTTTTCTGTTAGGTTATTGATTTGCATCCTTGTAGGTTATTGATTTGCATCCTTGTCAGTTCACTTTCTTTATGGTATCTTTGGATGAACAGAGGTTCTTAATTTTAATGCAGTTGAATTGATTAGTTCTTATATGGATTTTTTTCTGTGTGTGTGAGGAAGACTGCCCTTGAGCTAACATGTGTTGCTAATCCTCCTCTTTTTGCTGAGGAAGATTGGTCCTGGGCTAACATCCGTGCCCATCTTCCTCTACTTTATATGGGACGCCACCACAGCATGGCTGACAAGCAGTGCGTCGGCGGTGGCCAGGATCCGAACTCGCGAACCCCGGGCTGCCAAGCGCGAACTAAACTGCTGTGCCACCTGGCAGCCCCCCATATGGATTTTACTTTTTGTGTCTTAAGTTTCTTCCCTGCCATCAGAAAACTACTATTGTATATTGTCTTCTGAAAGTGTTATAGTTTTGCCTTTCATATACGTGTTGAATCCACAGAAATTGATTGGTGTATGATGAGAGGTAGGAGTTCAACTTGACCCTCCCATCCCCCAGTGTGTAGCCGTTGACTACATCATTTTTTGACAAGTCCATCCTTTCACCACTGATATAGTGTTGGTTGTTATAAAATTACATTTCCAGGTATGTGTTGACCAGTTCTTGACCTTTCTATGTTTCATTGGTTGGCTTGTCTGTCCCTGAACCAGTATCACACTGTCTCAATTTTTATTATTTTTATGATTAAATGTATCAAATACAAAGGTGCAAATCAGAAGTAAGGCTAAGATCTATCCACCACTCATTCTGTTTTCATATTTGATATCTCTGGTTTCTGAAAAGACTCATATCTACTTTTCGATCTCCTTGTAATAACCTGAAGTGGTGAAAATTAACCTTATTTCTTTCTGTTCCCACCAGATACAACCATAACCTTGCAGTCATCAAATTATTTGTTTTTCACCATCTTGTTTATATCTATCCTGTTTATTTTTGCTAATAATCCTGTCCTTACTTTGTTATCATTACATCTGATACCTCCCTCACATCTAGTCAGTGGTCCGTGGCTTTTCCTCTCTTTTGACTCCTGCACCACCTTAGATCAAGTTCTTGTTACCAGACTATTGCCTTTGTCTGCTGGTATTGAACATCTTTCATGCCTGCTTGCAGTTCATCCTGGATATTTGTCCTGGATACAACTGCCATGTTAGTCTTCAGAAACCTCTGCTCATTACATTGGTTCTTTTATGGGTATGACGATATCTCAGGAACAACAGACACTCTCAGGGCTCGTTTTCCTTACCCATACCATTTTCCAGTCGTAAAAGAGCTTGGTGACAACAAAGAATTGAAGAGAAACAAAATAACAAATATTGAAGCCTAAGCTTATGTGTGATTTTACCTTATAAACAGTACTTTATAAATTTAGGAAATAGCAAGAATTTTATTATATTTACCTTGATATAGTATATTGCAAATTAATTAAATAAATACTAATGCAGTGTCACAAACAAATTTTGTAAGGGATTATGTATTATCTCCTTTGCTAATGGGATTAGAGTTAATTTATACTTGATCATAACATACACTTGTCTTTTTATTTATCAAGATTAAAGTTCACTTATCAAGAAGATAGAGACAAAAAATAATATTGAATTAAAATACCTCCTTGCGTAGAATAGGTTAATTGAAAAACAATATAATGTTAATGATGAAACTAAACTAATAACTTAAAGAGTAAGGAAGCAATGATTGAAGTCTTGACTAACATAGGTCAGCACTGTTCACACATTAGTAACAAAGCATCCTTTTTTAAAGTTGCAAATACTCCAGATATATTCATACCTCCCTTTATAATGGCTTTGCACTGTTGTGAAAAGGTGTGGCAGCTGGAGTTCTTGATAGAATAGAATTTTAAATGAAATTAATACACTTGTTTTTGGTGATTAATTTTAGTTGCTATAACTAATTTATTGTGTTACTTATTAAGCTCAGGCTTTTGTGTAAAAAATTATAGTCCTTAAACTATGTGTTTTTCATTGACAAGAACTGAATAAAGGAATTTGTATTTTGTTGTCATTTTGTAGCTCATCAGGAGGATCCTTTGGCCCACCTGTGGGCAGAGACAAACATTCTTTGAGAAACATTGATTAATGAGTAATTAACTCAGACTTCTTAAAGTAACATTCAAGTACCCAGTCTTGTCTATTGTGTATTAGGTAAAAATTACTGGTAGTTCTCCCTTTGCTCGAATAGTCCCCCTCTTTCTCAAATGCATCTCACAGTTTATCAGCAAGCATTTGAGTACCAACTGTCAGTTCCCAGACCAAGGGTCTGCAATGTGTCTACTTCTTTTGCCACTTGTTGAGATGAGGCCTGTCTCAAATTTCACTTTTTTCATGAAGCAATTGCTCTTCACCCCCAAACAAATTCTTCCCTTTCTGAAGCATTGTAGCATTTGGAGTCTTAGCTTTCAGTCATTTATGAATTTGTCTTACTCCTCTCATAAAATTGTCTTACTCCTCTTGTTACATATAATATGATGCACTTGAGAAGTAAAAGCCTCAATAAGTACCTGAACCCAGTCAGTCATCTGTGTGGATTGCACTAAAAGTGAAATCATTTGAAAATTGGATTAAAAAATCATATCAAAATCCATGACTTAACTAATGTCTTCTAAAAGTGGATCTATGTTTTACTCATTACCTGATGCTCAGAGCATGGTTTGCTGTAGGATTGAAGTGCCCAGATAATCTTTAAATGTCGTCGTCATTACATAATATTTATATTTAAAGCTATACCATAGAAGCCTATTGGCCTTGTAGGAGATTTAGCCAGCCTAGCCCACCACTCAGATTCTTCTCAAAGGCTGGCTTTTTTCATGGCTTGTCAGCATGCACTTCCTGAATATCCTCAGTATGTTTAGTCACGTGGAGGATGTAGATGTGAAATAAAACCCACAATAAGCACTTGTAAAATATACATTCTTATTTGGGTTGAACGAAAAGTAAATTTAATTTAAAATTGTTTTTTAAATATCTATATCAAAATCCATAACATTCAATGTTTTCTAAAAATGGAAGTATTATGTTTGATATACTTGGCCCAGACTTTCTTTATTTCACTTTTTTTTTTATTGTGGTAAAAACCACATAACATAAATTTACCCTCTTAACAATTTTTTCCTGTGCATCACAGTATTGTTGACTATATGCCCATTGTTGTACAACAGATCTCTAGAACTTTTAGTTTTGCATGACTGAAACTCTATACCCATTGAACAACAACTCTCTATTTCCCTCTCTCTACAGCCCCTGGCAACTACCATTCTACTTTTTCTTCTGTGAGTGTGACTTCTTTAGATAACCTCATATAAGTGGAATCATATAGTATTTGTCTCTATATTTCACTTTTTCTTCGTGTTTATAATTTGTCCTGTATAAAGATTATTAATAACCTTATCTGTCTTCTAATTCAGGTGTGGGATGGGAAGAAGAGAGAGGAAAAAGGGAGAAACAGATCTTCCCTTTCCCACAGATCAACAACATGGCCACATTCTATAACACTAGACAAGAGCACTCTTTGTTCTGCGTCAAGGCTAGAGGGGTTCTATTAGTTCTTGATTGCTATGTCACAAATTACCTAAAATTTAGAGGCTTAAAACAACATTGATTATCTCATAGTTTCCATAGACCTGGGATCTGGGTATTATGACTTAGTTAAGTCTTTTGGCTCCGGGTGCCTCATAATGCTTCAGTCAAGATACTGGCTTGGCACTGCAGTCATCTTAAGGCTCAATTGTCAGTGGATCTGCTTCCAGTTTCACTCAAGTGGTTGTTGGTGGGATTCTGTTCCTCACTGGATGTTGGCTGGAGTCTTCCTTCAGTTCTTTGTCATGTGGGCTTCTGTATAGGTCAGCTAACAGCATAGGGGTTGGCTTCATCAGAGGGAACGAGTAAGAGATAAGAGAAGATGAGCTAGATGTAGTGAATGTTATGGTCTCCTGCCCAGAGGGAAGCAACCATACCCCAGCCTGTTGGGAATGTTGCCTGCTGATAACTCATAACTGAGTTGCTCTCTAGGAATTGCCCTCAGCTAAAAGAGATGACTTATCCAAATTAGTCCCCTTTCCTGGGGGTCACCTGCATCCAGTGACTGGTTGGTTTTGGGAAGGGATGGATTGGTACAAAGACCTGGACCACTGGCTCTCTTTTCTCAATTTGGGAATTCTCTGAAAGGCCATTTCAAAGTGGGATTGACTGAGGCCTATTTTTTTCTTTAATGTTTTTATTTGGTGAAGAAGATTAGCCCTGAGCTAACATCTGTTGCCAGTCCTCTTTTTGCTGAGGAAGACTGGCCCTGGGCTAACATCTGTGCCCATCTTCTTCTACTTTATATGTGGGACGCCTGCCACAGCCATTGTTTGATTAGTGGTGCGTAGGTACTTGCCTGGGATTCGAACCTGTGAACCCTGGGCCGCTGAAGCAGAGGTTGCAAACTTAACCACTATGCCACAGGCGGGGGCAAGGCCTTTGTTTCAACTTCCCCCTCAGTTCTTATTCTTCTGCTGCTTAATCCTGTTTCCCTCTCTTGTTTTTGGAAGCACTTCTCAGTAAACTTTGAGCAAACCTCTGCCTTAGAATCTATTTCCTAGGGACCTCGACCCAGGACACTAGTCATTGTGTAACCCATCACAATAAGATAGAAGAGTTTCTGCCTTACCTAGTTGCAGATGTATGTGTATGAATCCAGAGTCATTTCTCACAAATGGGAGTATATATGGCTCCATATATGTGGCTTCTGTTCCTCCAAAGCCTCCATAGTCTCTCCATTGCTTATTTGAGATCAGATTTGGAGTAAGTGATTATCACAAGAGGACCACATCCTTGCTGTGTTTCTGTTCAGATCATTTAAGGATTAGCCTCCACATCTAACCCATATCTCCTTAAAATTAAGGCTCCTGAAATGTTGAGCCTTTCTGGTCTCTTATGATACAATAAGATTATGAAGAAAGGTGAAAACTGTACCCAATCTGCAACAAGGCTTTATCCCTTTCACTCCCACTGTTGCACATGATCTATAGTGATCTTGTTGACTGAGGCAGGGAGGAAGCTAAGCTATCTCCAAAAAAGTTTTAAAACATAAGACATAAATATGAAAAACAAAACTATTAGAACAAAATAAAGGAGAATATCAACATAGAGAAAGATTTATTAGGCATAAATAGCATACACATGAAAGGAAAGAATTTGATAAATTGGGCTCTATCAAAACTGAGAACTTAAGTATTATGACAAGATGAAATAAACAAAAACAAGTGGCTATATGTCTAATATTCAGGATTTCTGTCTAGACTCTACAACCAGCTTTCTGCAAATCAATCTATCAGCACAGAGGAAAATGATATGAATAGATAATAAATAGAAGCAGAAAGAAAGCTCATGGTTATGCATGTGAAAAGTAACTGAACTGCATTTGTAATCAGAAATACAAAGCTACTGGGGCCAGCCTGGTGGCGTAGTGGTTAAGTTCGTGTGCTCTGCTTTGGCGGCCCGGGGTTCACAGGTCCGGATCCCAGGTGCCAACCTACACACTGTTCATCAAGCCATGCTGTGGCAGTGTCCCACATACCAAATAGAGGCAGATTGCCACAGATGTTAGCTCACGAACAATCTTCCTCACCAAAAAAAATATATATACAAAGCTACAGGGAGATAATATCAAATCTATCAGGTTGTCTAAAATCAAAATGTCTGAGAGACCCAGGTGTTGGTAAGAAACAGTGTACTTGAAATACTGGCATAAGTGAAGCTGTTCCATCAACACTGGAGAGCAATTTGGTAATATCTAGTCAATTTGAAAACATATCCTGTGGTTTAGGTGTATAGGTTAGAGACACTCTAACACATGTGTACAGAGAGACATATACAAGGATATTGCTTGCAGTATTGTGTGTCATTCTTAAAAGGCCCATCTGTAGAATTGATCAATTGTGATTGATTCAACGGAATATTATCCAGCAGCTAAAATGCGTAATATAGACTTAGAGTTATATGTAATCACCTGGTTAAATCTCAAAAAACGCAATCCGAGTAGGAAAAACAATTTGCAAAAAAGAAAAAACAACATAGAGTATGTTACCATTTATGTAAATTAAAAAGTAAAACCCACTATATTATTATTCATAGCTATATGATAGTAGGAAAGTTTAAAAAAACCAGACTTGAAGAAATACATAAAGTATATAAAATTTGCAGTACTGCTTAATTTTAGGGAGGAGGAAAGGGGACTGGGAAACAAAGGGGCTTCGCCTTTTTTTCCTTTAACTGTCAGTCTTCAAGGACATTTGGCTCGTCTTAGCTCTCCACAGAAAACTAAACTAAAAAGATGTCAGGGACTGCCTTTTCGAAAGGCTTAATTTTAGTTTTGATTCTTAATCTCTGTAGCATTTGACACTATTGATCATCCCTTATAGAAATATCTTCTACTCTTACCCATAAATATCATGGCTCACTTGGTTCCTTCTTCTGAATGTGACTGCTACCTTTAGAATTTCTTTACTCCTTTGCCTACCTCTTTATCGTTGCTCCTCTCTTTCTCTCCTCACTTCCCCCTCCTTATCCCCAATTGCAGGAATAAAACAGGCATTACGAAAATTTGAAATACAGAAACTTCTCTATATAAGGAAAAGTAAATCTCTTTCCCATCTCAGCCACCCAGTTCTGCTCCCAGAAGTAACCACTGACAATGGTTTAATCTTTCTGAAATGTAACTCTGCTCCCAACACACATGTACACACAAGTGTGATATATGTGTCTATGTGTATAACATAAGTGTATACATAGCATACATCCTGTCCTTGTTTTTTAACATTGTCTTTTGATATTTTGCTAGCTCAGAAATACGTATCTGTTTCCTTTTTAACAGTTGCATATTATTAAGGTGTAAAATTTATATCTCAATGAGAGGTAACACCAAGAACAGGTGGGTGACCCTGAACTCTTATCCTGGCCACCAAAGAGCTGTTCATCTAGCCAGTTAGACCAGGCATTAAAAAGTAAGATTAAACCACATTATGAGCTTTAGTGGGAGTAGAAGCAGAGCATGGCTTTGAGAAGTCAGCACATGACTAATATTGCATGGTTAGGACAGAGGTTAGACAGAAAGCTGCTGGTGAGATTGGAAGTCTCCCGAGTAGAGATAGACTCATTTGGTGTAGAGAGTAGTACTTCCTAGAGCCAAGGACAATGTCTTGCACAATATCCACATTTAGGGAACAGAAGGAAGAGACAGAGACAGAAACGTGGGCTGATTGGTCACAGGGAGGAGAGCTTGGAGAGTGAAGTATTACAGACCTCATAAAGGAAGTGGGTGTGAATGGTCACTAATGCCGTGACATAAGGAAGAGAATAAGAATAGTTCATTTTGGGGGAAAAAGCCAATGGATTGGTGATGGGGGAGAGTTGTTGTTGAATAGTATACTGAATGGCAGTGTAGGATGAATTAGAACTTTTGGAAGCATCTGTGTGAAAGGTAATGGGGTAAACTTCCCTGATACTAAGCTGTTTAACTCATGGACTGCTTTCACTTAAGAATGGTTGAGATTATTGGAACACTTGCCCCTGAGTGAGGAATTACTTTTATTATTTATTGTCTTTAACATAAAAAAGTGGTTTTTATTTGGAAGGACACTTGTCTGCTTTGTATTTTTTAGGCCTTTTAAAAAGATTAAGTTGTGTAGCCACATAGAAAATTAACGATTTGATTCTAGTTTTAGAAATAAATGGAACAAGACACTTTCATCCTTTAGAGGTGAACCATCTCCAGATTTGTAGGTTAAAAATCAAGAATAAGTAAGAGAAAGTTTGAGCCAAAAAACAGCTACTTAAATTATTTCATAAAGACAGATAATTGATAATTTCAATTAATATAAAAAGTGTGTGATTTTAACAACAGGTAGATGTATTTTGACCTAGAAATGGGGTATGCTTACAACAATGTAAATGACTGTTTCAGGTTAGCTAGCGCCTTTTATTTAGAGTGTTATGCAGGTAATTCATTTTCACATTTGTCTTTCTAGAGAAAAGAACAACAAACTTGCTTTTTCTGTACTGAGGCCTTTTCTCTCTTTAGATAGAATATGTTTTATTCAAAGGAGGGAAAATAGATTTTTCTATTCCTGCTGAAGAAGCTAGTGCTATTTAAAAGCTGGATCCTTACTGTTAAAAGGCTGGATTGCCTGATTTTATGTCCTCTCTGGAGTATTTCACTTTAAAACTTTACATGGAAACAGTTTTTAAATGATTTTTTTGTGGCTTTAAAATTTCTTATTCATATCACAGGGGAATGATTACTGAATGTCCAAACTCTATATACCCAGTTCTCCTTCAGCCCTGAGAGATTAATTGGCCAGGGTTAATTTGGATGTGGTATAGTCTTTGGAAAAACATTCAAGTAACATTACCTAAAAGTTACAATACCGATTTCATAACAATGTCTCTTGAATTTCAGTATATGTCTTTAGACTTTCTAGTAAAATGTGTTAGATTTTCTAATAAAAAGTTTGTGCACATATGTGTATCTGTGTGCAAATGTTAGAACCTGACTGGTCAAGGTGATGTATTCATATTGGGGGTTTCACGACTTTGCTAGGGATCATTTCCATTGATTGGTGTACAACCCCTTTGGAAAGAAATTTAGCAGTAGTTCTACCTTTGAGGAGCTATCTTAGGGAGATAGTCTAAATTAGAGAAATAGGCACATGTAGGGCCACAGATAGGCCCACAGCTTTCTTTCTACCCGCAACAACTTTGGTATGGTATGGTTGAATTTGGGGGATTGTAAGATTGGTAAATTCATTCAGGGCCTTAGAAGAAGACACACTGAACTTTTAACATGTCTAATATGAGTTAAATATCTGCCATAACTTTAAGTACATTTGGCTTCTTTGTTAGGAGTTTAAAATTACATCCCTTGAATTCCCAGTCGTCTTCTATTTGAGTTCTTTGTGCCCAGCATTGTGCTTGGCAGACAATACAGGTTTCTGAAACACTTGATCTTATATAATACTAATGGGTGTTCTCCTCCCTGTTCCCCCTCCATATTTAAAGCGCACATTAATATAATAAAGTCTCTGAAAAGTCCAATCCTTAAATGATAACTTTTTTTTAACTTGAACCTAGTGTTTTCCTAACTTTCTGAGCAAGAAACTCTGCCACTTATTAGCTGTGTGACCTTGTTTCACTTTTCTGTGTAAGATAGGGGGAAGCTCCTTCATGTAGTGATTATGAGCATTACGTGAGATAAGTTTGTAAAGCACTTAATACACTGTTTGGCACATAATAAGCAATCAATAAGATGGTGGTTGTTTTTATTTAGATGTGGTTCTTGACTTCTAGGCAAATTGAGGACATGAGACCCCAAGATAGAAAACAGTAATTGTGACAGAGGGTCAGTTGTTGAGAGGCTTTATGGAGAAAATGGGTTTGGACTGGACCTAGAAAGTTGGTAAAATTTAGCAAGTTAAAAAGTGTGGCAATCTTAAATTGTTTCTCTGAATATCTTTAAATATTTGTAAATTCCCAAATCACTTAACTTTTGAGTAGTTCTTCTGTTTTTGACTCTAGATGTAATATAAATTGAAAGACATTTGAAGCATTGAAAAATCTAAATTATAACTGTACAATAGAACTTTCTGAGCTGATGGAAATATTCTGTATCTGCACTGTTCAATATGGTAGTCACTAGCCATCTTGAGCACTTGAAATGTGGCTAGTGTGACTGAGGAGCTAAATTTTAAATTTTATTTACTATTATTTAAATTTAAAATGAAATGGCCACTTGTGACTACCATATTGGACAAGCACAAAAGTGAGCTTAAAATGAAATTAAGAATTTGTTTCCAAAGAAAGAGAATATGAATAAAAATTTCTAATGAATTAATTCTTTTGAAATTTATAAATTCTTTATATAATGCTTTTGTTTTATTGTAGGTCTCCAATTGAGAAACATGGCACTGTTTTTCCTGCACTCTACCCACCTATTGCTGGACTTCTGTTGTAACAAGTTGGCAAACACTGGCTGGAACTGGGCTGCAATAAAACATGCCAGTATCAATGCTGACAAGAGCCTAACAAGTGCCAACTTACCGATGATTACGCATTTTGAATTCTAATGAACTGTTTTAACCTTCAGGAAGAATTGTAAAGACCTGTACATAGCACAACATGATCCGGATAATATATATACTGTTCATGTACATCCACAAATACACCTTGTACCAAATAATGCTTTCTCGTAGTAGAATAAGAATCGTGTAAATTCTAAAAGATTTTAGCAGGTTTTCTTCCCCTATTCATTGTTTCTTATCAGTTTTAAAAGACTCCTTAAAGCATGTCAGATGAAAAGCGATTAGGATTAAAAGTTTCCATTTATTTTCCTTTAAACCATTGAGGCTTCATTAAACTCTTTACACTTACTAAACTTTTGTATTTTCTTTGTTTTGACACACTCCCCTTTGCTTTTATCTCTTCTGTCTGCCAGAAAGTTTTCAAATCATTTAGTTCAAATACTCAAATACTTAATAAGCAACTACTTGATTTTTAATGATGACTTCAGAGGAGTGGTCATCACTAGGTGCTTTGTCCTTTTTGTATTCTAGTTGCACCCACCTCTTGGATTGGATGTAGCAATAACATTTTTTGGCTGTTGAGAGCTCTTGAACTCGGTCATTATCCCCGAGAACTAAAAAAGAGTTGGTTCTGAATTCAACTTACTGAAATTTATCTGAAACAATACAAAATTCTGATCTAGTTTTATTTTTGCCTTCCAGTTATCTAATGTTAAGGTTGGATGAATAAAGCATGCACAGCTACAGGCTTTCTACTTAACTTCTGGGTTTGCTATTAAAAATGCTGTTCACCCTCATATCCTTCTTCTTAGCCTTTCGTATCTCTTTGCCTCTCTCCTTCTATACTGCAGATTTTTCCCACTTATTGTACAAAGAAATTGCGATGTATATTTTCATGTAATTTGATTTTGGAATTCTGTCACCTTATGTAGTGAGTTCTTCCAAAATATAATTTTTTTCCAATAATTGTCAAGTTGTTGGCTTTTATTGTATTGAATGAAGGTTGTAATACTGAATGCCAGAGAAGTGCAGTTTAGAAAAATCTCAGGTTGATTCCTTATGCAAACAAACTTAATACTTGAAAATCACATGGCCGTGGCAGTATATATATTGGGCTCTATCTAGATTCTTATGTGAATCTCAAAGCATTACAGGGGTGTAAATGTGTTGCTATTTGACATATAGATTCTGTCACTGACATAGTGCACTTGGATTTTATTAGTGTTTGAGCATAAGTATATTTCATATCATACGTTTTCTGAAACAACTTCAGGAAATGGTAAAATGAGCATTTGCAGTGTTAAAGGCAGGCCCAGGTTCCTCTATGTTTGGTGTGAGGTTGGGATTGGGAAGTAGTTGTTGGTATGTAAGGGATAGAACTTGAGATAATACCAGATGGGACATGGTGTTTAATTATGAGAATCAGTGAGACTTGGTGCATCACTGTTCTGTGGGGTTTGGAGAAGTGCTTTGGCAGAAGGGTGAAAGGATTCCTGCAAGTAGCCCAGTCCTCTACAAACTTTGCATGTTCTTTTTAAAGCAGAAGTAAAACAGTTGAGGATGTAGTCACAGTAGAGAGTGATTTTTCTAAATCCCAGTCTGTTCTCCATTCTGAAGCATTATAAAAACCCATAAAAGTGTAATGACTGAAAATTGTCTGATTTGATTCATTGCAGCCCAGTTTTCTTCAAGAACTTCGTTTGTGATTTTTTTTTTTTTCCAAAGACTCTGTAAAAAATTGTTGCCCCAAAGTGCCAGTACTGCACACCTATTTGGGACTTTGAATGCAATCCCTTTTACTCTTAAATCAGAAAGTGTTCACATGGTGGTTGCTGGTGGCAAAATGGAGCCTGAACTGTGCTCTTCTGTTGCTGTAATTCTGCTAGCAATCTGTTGAGTTAAAACATGGGTTTGACTCTTCAGGGAGTAGCAAATGACCTAGTAACTCAGGGACAACTATTCTTGAACTTTAAGTGCCACTTTAATGCAGTTACTTTGGTATAACCATGTGTTTTTTAGGGCTAGATCTAGGGGAGTAGAAGGGAGAACCAGGAATGAGTGCATCTCTCTTTACACTCCTTTCCATTAGTGCCCTGACTGTGCTACATATGGAAACACAGGCCACTATAGACATTTTGACTTCTTTTCCTGTCAGAGGTGTCATCTGTGCCTTTCCCAGTGTTCATCTGACAGTGTGAATTTAAATGCCTCTACGTTTGATATTAAACCACACTCAGGTGACTGATCCAGGTGGCTTCTGTCCCACCAGTGCCTCATCATTTGTGTGAGGTGAGTCCTCTCTGCTTTAGGAAAAAGATTTTTTTCCCTAACCTTGTGCCAACTATCAACAACATCTACATAGTCTTATGGACTGTAGAATTATTGGCTGTTTCCTAAATTGATTCTTGTAAAGTTCTTGTAAAGGCTTACGGATTTCAGTCTGTGCTCATAAAAGGATGGATGATCTCAGTGGCTTCCTGGCCTCTTTTTGTGAGTTTAAAATCCATATAAGGTTAGTTTCCTCGTTCATTATAAGGTAATATCTTTGTGAGGTTATTCCACTAGTTCTATGATCACTTGGGTGTCATAGGATCTTTAATGGCCTTCATTCTTGGTTGTGAAATTTTATTTTATATGCTCACTCACCCTGTACAAATCTGCCCATTTTGGGTTGTGGTGCCTGTGTATTTTTGCCCGTCTGGTCTCCAGTTGGTGGAATTACCTTTTTTGTACTGCCACTTCTCAGCATCTTTGAAATTTGACATAATGTTGCTTCATTCCAGTTTTTTTTTTAGTTCTGTAATTTGTTGATTGTATTTAACTATGTGAGTTCTGTTGTGATGTTTACTGTATTGTAAAGCACCTCGATCATGTGATGGGTGCTCTATAAATCAATAAATGATGACTTAGAGGTTGTATCATGAGCTATTTTGGTTTTAGGATGCAGGTCTCAAAAGCAAGTTGTGGGATTCTTTCTATATAAACAGCACATGGTACCAAAGGGTCCGCAGGGGAACCTTGATAAAGATTTTTAAAACTTCATTTAAAGAAGGAACCAGAGGGTGGGAAGTTAACTTCCAACCTGACATAATGGTCTTAAAATTTCCAGTATGGGGCCAAACACCATTCTTAACCAGAGTTTCTGTGCATGCTGATTTAGAACTTTAAATAAAATGAGCACATGTTAGAGCATTATTGGGGATTTTGTGTTTGGCCTAAACTGGCTTTACCATAAAGATAAGCTAAAAGGTGAAGAACCCAGACTCAGATGTGAACTGGAAGAGACCACAGGCACTCTCTCAATCACTGCCTTCCCTCCTTTAAACAGATGGGCAAACTTGGCCCAAATACCTGCCCAGGATCACTTGGTAAGTTAGTGGCAAAAGAGGCAAGACTGAGTACTTTTTTTCTTTTCTTTTTTCTTAATAGCATGTCAATACCCAGTTCTCACCCAGCATCCTTACCTACGGTTCAGGTGCAGTTACAGTGTTAGGTGCTGAAAGCTTGTTTGTCTTGATATAAGTTGCCAGTGGCTATTAAGGCTCCTTCCTTAGAAACTCAGAAAAGAACATGGAGCCAGACCTCTTAATCAGAGCTGAGTTAGGAACAAGAAGAAAATCCTCCCGAGAGCAGTTTGGGAGACACTGAGGATCATTTTCAGAGTTCATTTTCCCTGATATATTTGAAATAAAACTACTATAGAAGGGCTTAGGTGATGCCCCTGAATTTTAAATATGAATTTTATGTGTAATCTTTTACTCAAGGTATAGCAAAAAAGTTTTATTTGCATGCTGCTTCAAGTGCAAATGAACAGGTTTTTGTGCCTATTGTGTGCAAGGCATTGGGCTTTAGAGATAAAGGACCGGTTGATTTTCTCCCTCCCCCTCATAAAGATAGGGCTGGTAACCATCTTAACCAAATTTAAATTTTTTCCTTTCTGGAGGACTGCAAAGCTGAACAAGATTCAGTTTGCAGAGCAAATTATTTCCAGGAAAAAAATATTTTTGGTTGCTCAGTTTCAGATGTGTGTAACCTGGCTGCTAAGGTAGGATTAAGGCTTTTTGGCTTGTTGAGTCAGCACACCCTACTGAGCTGTAGTGAGGTGATTAAAGAATTTTGAATCCTATTCACATAGGTGGAATAAATTGAGGGAGAAGAAAAAGAGTTTCACAAAAGGTAGCCAGACACATCTTAAACATAGGAGCTGCACAGAAAGTTATAGGCAAGATACTGATTTTTTCCCTCCCCAGCAGTATCCACTAGGAATAAGTATAATTGCACTTTGTTCACAGTGACATCACATTTATTCCTAATGAGCAACAGAAATCAAGTTCTTATTTATTAAGCCTCTACTTTGTGGCAGGCCTGTGCTAGTCGTGTTTCATAAAGGATCTAGTCAAATTCTAACAAGGATCCTCCAAAGAAATAGTTTCTCATGAGGAAACAGGTTCAGATTAATTTATCAAGATTGTAGAGCAAGTAAGTTTCACAGCCAGGATTCAGTTCCATGACCTTCCTTACATACTGGGTGCCGTTACCCCTTAGGAACATTTTTTCCAAGGTCACATAGATAGTGGATGTGTTGAGGATGGTACTTGAATCCAAGTCATTGGACTACCAGTCTAGTGATTCCCTCCCTTCCCCCTTCTACTGTGATATGACAGTCTCCCCAGAAAGCGTCTGTTCCCCTGCACTTCATGTTCCTTGTCTGAGACGACAACACACTGACTTCCTCTTAGGCTGACAGCAAAACCTGAATTAGGTCTAAAATGAACCATGTTCTAGTGCTCAGATTTTTCAAAATGTCTATATTTCAGGTCATATCTAATGTGGTAGCTCCATCCAAGCCTGTTGGGTATTATAGTCCATTGAGTACTACAAGTGCTTTACTTTACAGGCTTTATTAAGAAGTCCTCTGTAGCTCAGTGGTTTCAAACCAGTAACAGTCCCCTCAGAAGACAAAGATTCAGAGGATAGTGTTAATATTGAAGGCATTTCTAAGAGGAGTGCTTTCACCTCAAATAGAAGCTTCTTGAAGGCAGGTTGTGATGAGGAAGTAGTCAAGCCCTTGAGTTGATTGAATCCCTTAAGGCGAGTTCTCGTTTGATTGTGGGCATCTAGTCCAAGCAAACTGAAAGGGCACAAATTTATTTATTCCTGCACGTGTGCTGCTCTAAAGGAGGGTCCCTGGTTTTCATCAAATTCTCAAAGCAGGTTATGACCTTCCAAATCATTAAGAACCATGGATTCTAGTCCAACTCCTTGAAATTGATGGAGAATCTGAGATAGCTTGCAGGGACTTGCCTATGATGAACATAGCAAATCAGCTGCAGAGCCAAACTTGAATTCAGTTTTCTTGACTCCCTGTATAGCTCACAGTGGTAACAACTCATCACACATTTTGAGCACCGGCTGTATGTCAGGCTAACACTGGGTGAGGCAAAGATAAGTCATATGATGCAAAACCAGGCATCAGCTATGACAGTACTTCCTAACCACTTTTACATCATTTTTATATTATGACCCAGAAAATAATCTGTAGGGTACTCTTAAGGTAAACAGATGAGGCTGCTTGTGGCCGGAGACCAGCTTGCCCGGCCACCCTGCTGGCCCCAAGGGCTCACCATTTGGCACACCTATAAACCGTTCTTGACAGACAGTGAAGCTTTGAGCTATGGCACCTCCATTGAGCCTGGCAAGTACTCCCCTGCCCTCCTTAGTCTAAGTGCTGCTTGCTCAGTGCAGCTCCTCTAAGTACCTCCCTGCCCATACCTCCTTCACAGCATCAGTCTCCCACCACACTGGAAAATCACTTCCCTGAGGGCACCTTTGTTCTTACACATTTCAATACCCTCTCCCCTTCTATCTCCCAGGTGTCCCTCAGCCAGAATTCCTCCCTCTTCCTCAAAATTTTAACCCTATGACCCTATGTTTTCCATGAACTAAACTCCAAATTCCTTCACCACTCCACCTCACTACTCACTAATTCTTAACTTTGGCAGCACCTAAAACTTCTCCAACTTCAAATCCTCCCCTTTTCTGTTCTGACACACATATCCTGTTCTCAGATCCTTCCTTCAACCTATCCTCTCCTACTCTTGGCTCTTCTCCAAGGCCACCACTTCCCCTGCAGTCCTCAACTGTTAATGCTTCTAGGAATGGGTACAATCAGCCTTCTTTTGACTCTCCTTTGAGTAAAAATCTTTTTGAAAGTTCTCATGCTATTCAGTTAGTTATATTACTCTTTAGCCCTCTTCTTTTGCTACTAGTCATCCCCATATTCACTAAAGATTTTAGCACCTGGCTTATGGTCTCCTTCCTTCCCCACATCTAAATTCCAATATGTAATTTTCCTAGCTTCTCACTTCCACTTCAGCTACTGTATTCCACGGCCCTATCCTGGACTTTACCATCTCCTAGTGCTATTTAACTGATGAACTTCAGTTTGCCACCCTGACAGGGCTCTCCCAACCTTGTTTGGACGGCGCTGGTCTTCAACATTACAGAGACCCGCGGTTTTATGACTCCACATCAGCCTCTACTCAGCCCGCACCTGAGCTATATTCTCACAGCACTCTCAGTTTCTTTTTGTCAATAAATCCCAAGCCTTGGGCAAATGCTATAATCCATATTCTCTGCTTCTGCAGCCAAGTGGTTGAGTTTTGCTATAAAAAAGTCACCCATCCACACGTCCAGGAAACACTTGAAACCAGGCTTTCCAACCTCAGATTCCTCTCCCAAATTTTCTTCACGCTCTTCTGGTCCCCTACGAACTTCAATCATGAAATTGATGTCATCAAGCAATCTCCCTGGTATCTCTTTCCCCTGTCACATCTATCTGCATGCATGTTCCTGTTTCCAAATGTTTTAGTAGAATAAGTGACCTGCCTCTAGTCTAAAGTTAATCCCTTCTCCTGAATTCCTTCTGCATTCGTTTGCAGGGCTCCCTGCTTACCCAGGGACCTTGAACCGTCATTAGCCTTTCCATCTCCTTTGGCCCCTTTCTCTCTGCCTCTCACATCTTTATAAACAAACCTAAAGACCAACAAAACACCTCTCTCAACCCTCTCATAGCCAAGTTTTTCCAAAAAGTACAGTAGTCTATGCTCGCTGTGTCCATCCTTTCCAGTGCCCTCGCTAGGGTGTGGAATGTGATAGAACCCACTCAGCGCTTGATAAGTCCCGAGCTTCGAAAGTACTAGGGGAAGAGGGACAGGCTCTCAGTCCTTCCGGTGTCCAGCTACCCCCTCCACTTTCATTCACCGCTCTTTCCTAGTCTCGACTCCTCCCTTTGCCTGGCCTCCCATGACTCTCGCGAGACTTGAGGCCTCCGTTACGCGCCGCTCCAGTTGAGTGGCGTACTTCTCGCGAGGCTGCAGGCAGGGCCGGGCCCGACATGGCGGAAGGTAGGGTTTTTGTGGAGCGGCGCGGGAAGGCGCGGAGCTGTGGGGGCGCTGCCGCCTGGGTGAAGCGGCCCTTAGAGGGGACGTCCGGGCGTGGTCGCATGGGGCACAGCGGGTCTCGCGAGCCTTCCTCTCCAGCCTCTCCCCGGCGCCTTGGGCCGGGGTCTTGAGCACTATTCCTATGGCAACGCCCCTCCGGCCGTTCCGACCCCGCGGGACCACGGCGGGCTGCGGAGCCGGGTTGGGAGGTTCCGTGTCGGGACTGAGTGCGCTGCGGGGTTCCAACGGCGGCCGGGGAGGCTGCTTTGATTACCGGCGGTGCTGGGAGGGCGGGGGAAGTAACCCTTCTTAGGAAACCGAAACTGCTGTCCTGGCACGTCCCGCGTCCGGAAGGGGTACCTTCCTCGCCTGCGGAGGGGCTGGGACTCCTCTCGGGGTGCGGGAGAGCCAGAGCTGTAATTGGCCAGCGCGCCTAGCGGGCGCGCGCTGTAGTCTCCGGGCTCCCCGGCCGCCGCGGGACTCGGGCCGGCTGGGATTCCTTCCCCAGGTTTCCAGATGTGGACGGGAGGAGGGGGTTTGCTTGGTGAGGGAGTGGGCCAAGGTCACACTGCTCGTAAGAGATGTGCTAAACCAGACATCTGTCTCTTTGCCTCTAAGTCCAGTCCTTGCCCTCTTTTCTGGTGCTTTCCTTATGACACTGCAGGTAAAGGCAATTTGGCCTCTCAGGCTCTGCCTCCCGTAACGTAGCAATATTAGAATCCTTCATTTTCAAAGCCTTATTGTACAGGTGGCGGGGAAAGAAGGCCTAGAGATGGGGAGTTACCTGCCAGGAACCCTACAGTGACACTGTCGGACTTGGCCAATGTGCCTCTCCTATTCACCCTGTTATCGGAGGAAAATACTTATCTGACTTAATGTTTATTGAGTGACTGCGTTGTGCTGGTCACGGCCCGTCCTATTGGTTTTGAGCCAAGCTTTGAGCCCGTCTTGACTGGGATCTTAGATTTGGGCGGTACATGACAGTTTGCAGGCTTTTCTCATTTGAATTAGACTTAGGAACAACCTTGTGAAGGAGGCCTGGCGTGCGTGTTATTTGCACTTTATAGATAAAGGAATTGAGGCCAAAGTTGGAGATAAGTGAGACTGGCACCCAGTTTTTGTCTTTGCTCTTTCTGCCACGCTAGACCTCCCGGAGGGGGATACACCAGCTGAATATTGGATGAAAGCAGAGGAGGAATAAAAGGAACAAAGAAAGCTAAGGCATCCCACGAAGCTAGTTTTTGGATAAATCACAGAATATTGTTTAACACAGCAGGCAGCCAGCAATTGGAGCTTGTTGCTCAGAACAGTGAGGTAGAAAGGTTCAGGAATGCCTTGTGTGAGGTAATGGGGTAGTCCAGCACTTTTACACTAGGAAGAGATGTTGAGGAGCATTTGGGGAATGCATTACCAAGGTTGAAATTGTGGAAGGCAGCTGCTTTTTCATTCAGCAGTTTTACTGAGCACCTACTGTGCTTTGCAGTCAGGTTCCAGCCATGAGGAACTCATACTGGCTGAATATAGGGCTGAGTATACTGATTGTATCCTGCAAGAGATACGTGTTAGGGTAGTCTTGAGAGACATCTAGCCGGTGGAGTATGCACCTTAAACAAAACATCCTTTCAGCGTTAAATCGGCAAGGGAGGATAGCTAGGTAAGCAGTCTTGAGGTTCTGGCTTAGTTTTTCTTTTACCTTTTTGTGTCCCAATTTCCTGGCCTATGTTCTGATTTAAGCTTTTTGGAAACAATGTTGCAAACTTTCAACTAGGGAGAATTGAGGGGGCCATTTTAGTCTAGCTCATTAAACTGAAGGTGCTTGTTAAGCTAAGGAGGCAAGATTAGCTGGAAAATGTTTTGTGGGGATGTTAACCTGTTTAATGCTGCTTGTACTTTAATCAAAATTAGTCAGAGCTGGCTACGCTTGTTCTGAGATACTCATTTAAATCTAAACAAGTAGCAAAAATCTGTGTCATGTAACAATTGCAGTACTTGTAAGCACACTCTATGGGAACTTCCTTGATGGTTTTTGGTGGTGTGAGTGTGAGCATGTGGGAAATAGCATCTAAGAATAGTAAATAGAACCTGGAGAGACTAAGTGTGCAGTTCTTCTTAATGTGACTCGTTTAGAAACCAACCTTCTTTCTTTCCATCTATCCATGGGTATTGGTTTGACCATATATATTTAGCTGAAGTCTGTCCTAAAATTAGTTTCTGTTTCCACTCTACATCTCTGAGCTATCCTACTAATCTAAGCTTCTTCATCACTCAGAAAAGTCCCTCCTACATGGTCTTCCTACTTTTACTTTTTCTTCTTGATTTTGCTTCCTCACAGTCTATTTTTACAGAGTTTCCAGTGTTCCCTTTAAACCATAAATCAGATCATGTCTCTCCCACTGTTCTCAATACACTTACCCTTCCGCACCTCCTCCCCACTCCCATGGCTTTCCATGATCTTAAGATATATTCCAAAGCCTTCCAAAGACCTTCAAGTCCCAACAGGGTCTGGCCCCTGGATAGCACTGCAACCTTATTTCCTACTTCTCTTCTCATTCACCGTGCTCTTGCCACACTAACTTCCTTGCTGTTCTTTGTACATTCCCAATCTGCTTCTACGTCTACATCTTTGTCCTTGCAGTTCCCTTGGCCTGGAATAGTCTTCCTCAGTTTCTCTGCATGGCTAACTGACTTTTAATCAGGTATCTCTTCAGTATTCACTGCTTTGGAAATCTTCCCTATTTTTTTATTCGCTACTGAAATATAACTCCCAAGAAGGCAGACACTTTTTCTGTTTTGTTTACTGCTGTATCTCCCAACTTAGAATCATGCCTGTGGTTGAAGGAACGGATGAATATATTGAGCATGATTTACCGGACATCAAGAAAAGTTGCCTGGATACATCCTTAGTCTCTTGTCAAGTAAGCTGACTGGTCCAGCTTTTAATGTGCTCTGAATAACATCAGTCTGCTGGGAGCTGCCAAACCTACTTTTCATCTAGCCCATTTTAGTCTTAGCAACTAAGTGTAATGCTTAAGAGCTCGGTCTCTGCAATTGGATGTAAAATCCTAGTTTTACTAAGCTGTGATCATGGGCAAGCCGGTACATTGCTCTCAGTCTCAGTTTCAGCTTTAAAAGAGGGATGGTCTTTATCTCAAAGCTGTGAGGATCAAAAGAGTGCATGAAGAATGCTTTTAGCACAGTGCCTGACATTTTGACTCTGGCATGCAGTCTTTCTCTTAGTCTCCTCTTCAACCACTCTCTCCCTCCCTTCCTCAGTAAAATTAAAGTGAAAATTGGAAAAAAGTATAAATGGTTTATTGAACAGAAAGCTGATCATGGACTTTTGTTAGCTTACTGGAATTTGGTCAGGAAAATACTTTTGGCAACAATTCAAGTAACAAGGTGAAGACATTCCATATTCTGGACAGTCATTGACCAATACAGTAGCCACTGTATGGCTACTTAAATTTAATTAATATTAGGTAAAATTAAAAATTCCGTTTCTTAGTCACACTAGCCCCATTCCAAGTGCTCAGTGGCTGTGTGGTTAGTGGCTCTCATACTAGCAGACAGCACAGATTAATAGAACACTTGCATCATTCCAGAAAGTGCTGTTGGACAGCACTGTTCCAGAAAATGCTTAATCAGTATAGGCTGTTAGAAATGAGGAAAGAAGCAGCTTTGCTCTCTTGCCAATTTTGGAATTTATCTTTTCATTTATTATTTTACTCATTCAACAAATGTCCTAGGCCATTGATAATTATATAGTCTGGAGACCTCTCAAGCACTGTCTCTTTCTATATCATTCCTTTCTTTTCTCTTCCTTCCTTTTCTTTCACTTCTGTCACCAGCAGTAGCAACAGGATTTTATTCAAAAGAAAGTTTACCCGTTCACTGAGGTGACTGTGGATGTGCCAGAGTAGAGCTACTGAATCATGTTTAGATATGTAGGGTTCAGTCACTGGCAAGGCAAGTTGCTGTAATTGAGACATTATTGTGATTTGTAGTCATGCCCAACAAAATGAAAAATTGCTATGTCCTCAGTCTCTTTTGTTGAATCTGAGTAGGCCAAGAACCTAGGTATTTCTTGAACTCCACCTAGTAAGGCAGTGTGGGGTGGGGGATGCAAAGAGCATGGAGTAGGGGTGGAGGGAGAAGTAGTGGGTGGAAAAGGATTGGCCAGACTTAAAGCCTATTCACAGGAACCCCATTCTAGGTGGGGAGATGAAAAGCATGTGTATAAAAAACTATTGTAAGGTGGAAGGTGAAAAATGCTTAGGAGTTACTCTGAAAATTCAGAGTAGGAAAAGATGCTTTAGGGAAGTGGTGGCCTTTGCTGCAGGAGAGAAGTGTTTGAGCTGAACTTTGCAAAAATGGGCCTCTTTTGGACATTTAGAGATGGAAGTGGGAAGATGTCACTGTTCTCAATGGAAGGAATAGTGATATAGGAAGTTGGAAAAGTATGTTAAGGGCCAGATTATGAAGGGATGGTTAAGCATTTGGATTTGGGCCAGGGGGTGAGGCTACTGAAAGATGTCAGCCAAGGTAGGGGCATGACTGGAGTTGTCTGGGGCATGCTGAAATGGCTGCAATGTAGAGGATGGATTTGGGAGGAAGGGAGGCTGAAGAGGAGACTGTAGCAATTGATGAGTCCTTTGCTAAGGGGCATTGGGGCTGGTGAGGACCGATGTGAGAGAGACTGTAGAACCTATAAAAGTCAGGACAACTTTGGAAACCTGTTTGCATGTTGACAAGAGAGAGAGATCAAAGATGATTCAAGGGTTCTAGGGCTGGATGACTCAGATAATGGCTGGGCTGTTAACAGGAAGAGGAGGAACAGATTTGAGAACAAATATTTTGACCATGACTTTGCCATGCCCAGTATGCCTCTAGGTGGTTATGTCTTAGCAGGCACTTGGAGGCATTTCCAGTTAGACTGCTGTTTGGGTGAAAATTAGCTAATTAGCTATATTTGTTGAGTATTTCCTATGAAGCCAGCCCTATGATCAGGGCTATACAGAGTGAGGTTTTGAAAGATGTATAAGTTACACCACTGACTTGCAGCCAAGACTTAACGGAATTGAGTTGCATCCAGGAAAAGCATATTTCATTTCTATTAGGTACAAACTACTATGCTAGAGATGACAGAGTGAGCAAGACATAGTCTCAGCCTAGGTGGAACTTGTGGAACAGAGAGGAAAGGCAAAATTTCTCAAAAAAGCATGCATATAGTGTGTTCTAGTTTACTGAGTCTTAGCTTTTGCATTGATGATTAATGGCACAACTGTCCAGCACAGTCTCAAGTCAGTAACCTAGAAGTCATCCCTGACATCCCCCTAACTCTGCAGTCAGTCACCAAATACTGTGGATCCTATAAAGCTCTTACTGGTGTTCTTTCCTCTCTGCTGTCATTCCAGTAGTTTAGACTAGTGGTTCTCAACCTGGAGAACCCTGCACATTAGAATCCCTTGGGGAGCTTTTAAAACCCCAGATTTATGCATCACTTAGCTTCAGTGAAGATCAGCATATCCCATAAAATATTTTTTCAAACTGAGTCAATATTGAATAGAACACGGTTTAACTGAATCGTTTTTAAAACAGATAGAATTGTGTTTATATGTGTGTATATATATAAAATAAGATCATCTTTCCTTTCTAGGAAGTCCTGGATAGTAAGTTTTACCTGTAAGTGGAGTAAAAGGGTTTTCTAAAGCAAACTTTGCTTAAATAATAGCCTTTGGGCTTTGTCAAAGCATTCAAGTTATGACAGTTACAATTACTAGCTTTTTAAAAGGGTGAAAAGTCAAAATATGAAATATCTCTTAACACCGTGTTTTTTTATTGGTGTCATAATAATTTATGATATTTTGAAATTTCAGTTGTACATTATTGTTTGTCAATCACTGTATATATGTGTCCCTTTACCCCTTATGCCCACCCTGCAACCCCCATCCCCTTTGGTAACTACGAATCTCTTCTCTTTGTCCGTGTATTTGTTTATGTTCCACATAGCACCATCATATTTTTAATAATATCCAAACTTCATGTATGTGTTTGTGTGAAGCAGACTGGTGAGGTTATCTATGACCCTTACTATTCCTTTGCACTCTTCTCCAGTTGGTATTGCTATCTTTTCTTTCCCCTTCCCTTCCTCTTATCATTAGGGTATGTTGTAAACTTGAGTTCTCAGCAGTGAATATATCCATTTATTTCTTATTCCCCATTAAGCAGTTTTCCTGTATTTAGCAGTCTTGGTTAATGAGTATTCAGTAACCCCAGTGAAAGAAAAATTCCATCTGGACTATGACAGGTTTAAAAAAGTAGTAGTGGAAGTAATTCATCACCAGTGAGGAGCTTATCTTTTCTGATGCCAACAAGAAAGTTAGTATCTTCTAGGAAGATGATGCTTTAATGAAATGTTGTTACGTGGAAAACCCTAATATATGCCTGAAACAAAAATTATTCTTGTAATTCTCAAAATAGCATGTTATCACAGCTTTTACAATCATTTTTCTTTTATCTAATGGACATAGTTAAAGCAGAGTAGGGATAAAGTCATTTAGTCATTAAAGAAGTACACAAAGAACATTAATTCGCTGCTAAAATTGGAGCTGGAATGTAAGAACTATAGAAGTGTAGAGAAAGGAAATATCAGGGTTTTGTTAATCTGAAAAGACTTAATGAATACAGTGTGGGTTAGAACTGGAGTAGGCAGATGGGAGTAGAAGTTGCATTTAAGATGGGGATTGGAAAGAACACATTTAATTCCTGGAATACGAATTAATTAATAATTAATGTTTGTTTGATGTCCTGACATTGGAGCTGAAATTAGGCACCATGGTACAGTGGGATGAGCATGGGCTTTGGCTTAGATCTTAAATCTTGAGTTGGTCTCCTGCTCATTGTGTAATTGTAGGCAATCCACTTAACCTAAGTGAATTCTATTTGTTAAATACTGTACTACTTTGAATATGTTGCTTAGAATTTGAGATAATGAAGAATTAACTGACTAATTATGGGACATTAAAAATATTAATTCCTCTTTTCTCTTTTATTGCAAAATAGTACAAGAAGCTTTACATTTTATTTACTCTATAAAACTTGGTTGTTGACACTAATCCAACAAGAAGCTGCTAGAACTTTAAAATCTTTTACTCTACAGAATTTTTTGTTTATAAGGGTGCGTGTATTAGTTTTCTACTACTGCTGTAACAAATTTCCATAAAGTGGCTTAAAACAACAGAAATGTATTTGCTCGTGATTTTGGAGGCCAGAAGTCTAAAATCAGTATCACTGGGCTGAAATGAAGGTGTCTCCCTCTAGGAGAGAATCTGTTCCTTGCTTCTTCCAGCTTATGGTGGCCACTGACATTCCTTGGCTTGTGGCTGCATCACTCCAGTCTTCAAGGCAAGCATCTTCAAATCTCTCTCTCTTCTGTCTTCATATGGCCTTTCCCTCTGTGTGTGTCAAATCTCCCTCTGCTTCCTCTTACAAGGATACATGTAATTGCATTCAGGGGCTACCTATAAAATCCAGGATAATCTTCCATCTCAAAATCCTTAATTTAGACCAGATGGCTTCCCTGGTGAACCCTACCAAACATTCGAAGAAGACTTAACTACCTATCCTTCTCACATTCTTCCAAAAAATTGAAGAGGAGGGGAAGCTTCCTAACTCATTCTACAGGGCCAACATTACCCTGATGCCAAAACCAGACAAGGACAGCACTAAAAAAGAAAATTGCAGGCCAGTTATCACCGATGAACATGCAAAAATCCTCAACAAAATAATAGCAAATCAAATAGAACAATCCATTGAAAAGATCATACACCATGATCAAGTGGAATTTATTCCAGGGATGCAGGGATGGTTCATCATCCACAAATCAATCAGTGTGATACACTACATTAACAAAATGAAGAGTAGACAGCACATGATCATCTCAATAGGTGCAGAGAAAGCATATGACAAGAAACAGCATCCATTTATGATAAAAACTCTGAATAAAATGTGTATGGAAGGAGAATACCTCAACATAATAAATGCCATATATGACAGACCCACAGCTAATATCATACTCAATGGAGTAAAACTGAAAGCTATCCCTCTAAGAATAGGAACCAGACAAGGATGGCCACTTTCAGCACTCTTATTAACATAGTATTGGAAGTCCTAGCCAGAACAGTCAGGCAAGAAAAAGAAATAAAAGGGATCCAAATTGGAAAGGAAGAAGTGAAACTCTATTTGCAGATGACGTGATTTTATATGTAGAAAACTCTAAAGAATCCACCAGAGAACTTTTAGAAATAGTAAATGAATACAGTTAAGTTGCAGGATATAAAGTCAACATTAAAAATCACTTGTTTTTCTATACACTAACAACAAAGTAGCAGAAAGAAATTAAGAATACAATCCCATTTACAATTGCAACAAAAAGAATAAAATACCTAGGAGTAAATTTAACCAAAGAGGTGCAAGACCTGTACACTGACACAAAGAAATGGAAGGAGATTCTATGTTCTTGGATTGGAAGAATTAACATAGTTAAAATGTCCATACTTCCTAAAGTAATCTATAAATTCAATGCAATCCCTGTCAAAGTTCAAATGACATTTTTCACAGAAATAGAACAAAGAATCCTAAAATTTGTATGGAACACCAGAAGACCCCAAATAGCTAAAGGAATCCTGAGAAAAAAGAACAAAGCTGGAAGCATCACACTCCCTGATTTCAAAATATACCACAAAACAGGGCTGGCCTGGTGGAGTAGTGAAGTTCATGCACTTCACTTCGGTGGCCCAGGGTGTGTGGGTTTGGATCCTGGGCACAGACCTACACACCACTTGTCAAGCCACGTTGTGGTGGTGTCCCACATACAAAATAGAGGAAGGTTGGCATAGATGTTAGCTCAGGGCCAAACTTCCTCACTAAAAAAAAAAAAATTAAGAATAGAGCTACCATATGATCTAGCTATTCCACTGCTGGATATTTATCCAAAAAACATGCAAACACGAATGCATAAAGATATATGCATCCCTGTGTTCATTGCAGCATTATTCACAATAGCCAAGACTTGGAAACAACCTAAGTGCCTGTCAAGGGACCTATGGATAAAACAGATGTGGCATATATACACGAGGGAATACTACTCAGCCATAAAAAAAAATGAAATCTTGGCATTTGCAACAACATGGATGGACCTTGAAGGTGTTATGCTAAGCAAAATAAGTCAGAGGGAGAAAGTCAAATACTGTATGATCTCACTCATAAATAGAAGATAAAAACAACAACAACAAACACATAGATACAGAGATTAGATTGGTGCTTACCAGAGGGGAAAGGGGGAAGGGAGGAGGGCAAGAGGGGTAACTGGGCACATGTGTATGGTGATGGATGGTAATTAGTCTTTGGGTGGTGAACATGATGTTGTCTACACAGAAATGGAAATGATGTACATTTGAAATGTATAATAATGTTATAAACTAATGTTACTTCAATTGAAAAACAAAAACTTGGGGCCGGCCCCATGGCGTAGTGGTTAAGTTTGGCACGTTCTGCTTTGGCAGCCCCGGTTCTCAGGTTTGGATCTCAGGTGTGGACCTACACTACTCATCAGCCACGCTGTGGTGGTGACCCACATAAAAATGGAAGATTGGCACAGGTGTTAGCTCAGGGTGAATCTTCCTCACCGCCCCCCTTAATTTAATCACATCTGCAGAGGACCCCCCCTCCTTTTTTTTTTTTTTTTTTGCCATGTAAGGTAACATTCACAGGTTCCAGGGATTAGGACATGGATATTATGGGGAGCATTTTTCAGCCTGCCACAGTAGGCAATGTCATGTAATTTGACCTATTAAGTCATAAGATTTCTAAAATTTCTTTGTGTGCAGTTTCTGAAAGCTCAAAGACCATGCCCCACAATTCAAAGTACTGCCGATGAAATACAAAGATAAATAAGACATTTCCTGCCCTCAAGAAACTTCTTAGAGGAGCCAGAATGCTACAGTAGGAAACTTGTGCTTTTGTACACAGTGGGGAACGAGCTGAAGTTGTTTGGTTAATTGAGCTGTGTTTTAGGAAGATTAATGATAATGTGCGTAGAATAGAATGGAGAGTGGAAGGATGAGAAGGATGACTGGTTACATGTGTGTGAATGATGCTAAGGTCTCAAGGAAATGTTGGTGTGTTGGTGTTCAGAAAGAAAAAGATATCAAGGTGCATCCCAGGGGGAGAGTGTTGTTAGCTTTATTGAGGCATAATTGACAAACAATAAAATTCGATTTTAACTCATTAGTTGACAAATATTTACAGTAGTGTAACTGCCACCGCCATCATGATAAAGAACATTTCTCTAATCTTAAAAAGTTCCCTTGAACTCCTTTGCAGTCAGTCCCATTCCTCTGTCCTCTGGCAATGACTCATCTGCTTTCCGTCACCATAGTTTGCCTTCTCTACAGTGTCTTATGGAATTATACAGTATGTAGTCTTTTGTGTCTGGCTTCTTTGACTTAGCATATTGCTTTTGAGATACTATGTTGCATGTATCAGTAGTCGGTTCCTTTTTATGGCCAAGTAGTATTCCATTATATGTATATACTACAATTTGTGTCCATTCACCAGTTGAACATTTGGGTTGTTTCCAAATTTTGTGGACATATGTTTTCATTTCTCTTGGGTAAATATGTGGAAGTGGAATTGTTGTTCATAAAGCGAGTGTGTGTTTAACTGTATAAGAAACTGTCAGACTTTTCCAAAGTGGCGATGCCATTTTGCATTCCCACTAGCAATGTATGAGGGTTCCAGTTCTCTACATCTTTGCCAACACTTTAATTTTAGCTGTCCTAGTGGGTGTGTAGTGTTATCTCATTGTGGTTTTGATTTGCATTTCCTTAATAATTAATGATGTGCACCTTTTTATATGCTTATTTGCCATGAATTTATCTTCTTTGGTGAATTGTTCAAATTTTTTGCCCCTTTTTTGTTGGGTTGTCTGATTATTACTGAGTTGTAAGAGTTCTTAATATAGTCTGTATACAAATCCTTTGTTTTGGGCATGTGTTTTGCAAATATTTTCTCCTCATTTGTGGCTTGCCTATTTGCTTTCTTGTGTGTTTTTAAGAACAGTTTTTAAAATTTGATAATGTCCAATTTATCCTTTTTTTAATAATTTATTTCTTTTTCCCAGTTTAAGAAATCTTTGCCTCATCTGAGACCACTGATATTTTTTTTCCATGTTTTAGTCTAGAAGTTTTATGGTTTTAACTCTTACATTTAGATCCGTGATCCTATTTGAGTTAACTTTTGTGTATAGTGGGGTGTGAGAGTTGGGGTTCACTTTTTTCCATATGAATGCTCAATTGTTCCAGTCCCATTATCCCTTCCTCATTGAAGTGCTTTGGCACTGTTAAACCATTTCGCTATATGTGTGTAGGTTTATTTCTGGATTGTATTCTGTTCCATTACTCTGAATGTCTATCTTGATAATGATCTCATGTCTCATTTACTATAATGTCTCATTTACTATAGCTTTATAACAAGTCTTGAAATCAAGTCATGTAAGTGCTACTACACCTTTCTTATTTTTTCCCCCAAATTGTTTTGGCTATTCTAGGTACTTTGCATTTCCATATAAATTTTAGAATCATGTTGTTAAGTTCTACAAAAAAAAAATCTGCTGAAATTTTTCTTGGGATGGTTTGGAATTGTAGATCGATTTGGAGAGAACTGACATCTTAACAATATTGAACCTTCCAATCCATGAACATAGTATAACTCTCCATTTATTTAGTTTGTCTTTAATTTCTGTCAGCAATGTTTTATAGCTTTCAGTGTGCAGGTCTTGCACATTTTTTGTTAAATTTATCCCTAAGTATTATATGTATTTGCTATACTATTATAAGTGGATTATCACGGCCTATATATAGATAACCCAGAGCTTTCACATCAGGATTACTATTGAAATGGAAGTAGGAAGAGGAGTTTGATTTGAGGAAGATGTTGTTTGATTTTGGACTTGTTGAGTTTATAGTACCAGTAGGTTATCCTTCCAGCAGGAGCTATTGAGAGAGATTTGGAGCCATTCACATAGAGGTGACAGTAAAGTATGGGCGTGCATGAGACCTCCAAGAAAGTTTAGAAAAAGTTCAGTTCTAGGTCTGAACCTTGTATGACTCTTTCCTTTTAGAGAGGAGGTAGTCAGAGTAGACCTTAAGAAAGTTATCTGTAAGAAAGGGAGGAGAAAACCTGGAGTACAGAGTTAGGAAGCCAAAACCAAAAGAATTTCAGGAAGAATGGGCTGATCGAGAATTGGACATTGCACAGAGGTTGAGGACCTTGAAGGATAAGGAAGAGGTAATTGAAGTGGGTGATTTTATCCTAAGACTGAGATCGTTCTAGTAGAGTGGCGTGGGTAGAAGCCAGGTTTCAAAATATTAGGGAGGCAAGGAAGGAAGCGGTGAGTGGAGAGGACTCTTCAGAAATTGGTGGAGAAGGAAAAGAGTGTGATAGACTAGGCAATCAAGAGTGTAACAATGTGGAAAAGTTTATTTGGGATGGGATACTGTGAGCATGTTTATAAGGGTAAGTTGGTGAGCCTGGAGAGAAGGATGTCTTGAAGATGCAAGGGCTTAGTGGCACAGAGTTTGGTAAGGCGAAGTGAGAGGAGATAGAATTCTAGGCATTTGGAACATATTAACTGCTTTCTTCCCTTTTTGTTTGGCTCTTGCCATCATTCTGGTATACTAATTCTTTAGAAATCATCTGGAACAGGGGTTTGGTAAACTATGGCCTGTTGGCTAAATCTGACCTGAGACTTGTTTTTGTATAGCCCTTGAGATAAGATTTATATATATATATATATATATTTTTTTTTAATTGTTGAAGAAAAATCAAAGGAGGATTATGTGTAAAATACATAAAATTGTATGAAATACAATTCTCAGTGTCCATAAATAAATTTTTGAGGGGAACAGCCACTCTCATTCATTTAGTGTAACAGCAAAGTTGAGTAGTCACCACAGAGACTGTATGGCCCACAAAGCCTAAAATATTTACTATCTGGCCCTTCACAGAAAAGATTTGCCAACTCCTGACCTTAGAAGGAGGAATCTTAGAAGGATCATTGTTGAGTCCTTTTCTAAGTCCCATGACTTGCTGATTAAATTTTCTTTTTTTTTTTTTTTTTGCAGGAGATATTGGTCTGTTATAGGCTATTCATAGTGAATGCAGATTTCTTTTTGTCTCACACATCTTTAGTTAACTCAAGACTAATGAACTCTCAGAAAGCTCATCAAAATATCTGACTTTAGACCGCATTGATGAAGAGCAGATGGGTATTATTTGGAAGGAAACATGAAAATTATAATGCAAGCTGCTGACATTCTTCACTGATACTTAGCATAGCTCTTTTGGTGAAACTATAGGTTTTATCTATTATTTAAATTTCTAGGCTTATTTTTCAAAAGGAAGGTTGGAGGAAGAGAAAAAAGAAACCACAGCTGAAAACTAGCCACTTGATAAGTAGTGGTGGCAGTAAATCTTTAAACCAGACACTGTTCTAAATGATTTAACCTATCTTAGCTCAATTACTCCTCAACAACAGTCTGAGATCCTATTATTATTGCCATTTTCCACATGAGAAAACTGAAGCACAGAGAGGAGTAGATAATTTCTTCAAGGTCACACAGCTAGTACATGGTTAAGCTGGGATTCCAATCCAGTCAAGTGAGGTTCCAGAGTACATGCTCTTAAGGACTATATTGTGTTGCCTTTCTAAGAATTATAATAATAGCTAACATTTATTGACCACTTACTGCAGGGCAGGTACTCTGCTAAGGTCATTGTTTATAATAGCACATTTAATGTTTACAACATCCAGATGAGGAGACTGAGGCACTTGACTAAGGTGTCACAACTAGAATGTGGTGGGCTGGGATTTGATCCCAGTCAGTCTAGCTCCAGAGCCTGCCCACTTCACCACTGCACTGTACTGTAGATTTTCCCTCCATTATTGCTCAAAAAGGCAATTTCATACTTTTTCCTGTAAGAACTCTACAGCTTCGTGACGCTTCAAGGACACATTTGCATTGCTATTTGCAAGCAGGCAATATTCCCCATAGAATAACATCTCAGCCATGGGTGCTGTCTCCATTTTACTGTGAAATGGTGTGGCAGTTGTGAAACCACTGATAGGTGCACTTGTGATCCACGTTTCCCCCTACAGAAGATATTGGGCAGGGAAACATCTGTGATTTCGAGAATAAGGGCCCTAAATCATCCTAACTGCCTCTTCTCCAATCATAACCTTTGTAGTATATGTCTTGTGTCAGTGTTCAGGCTGCAGCTAGAAATTTGTGTCAGGAATTCTGAAGAGAGACTAGAGCTATTGCTGTAGATTTTGGAATTATTTGTGTATAACTGATATCCAAAGAAATGTACAGGGATTCCTTGAGAAGATGAGAAAACAGAACTTTTACAATCTCATTTTAAGGGTTAGGTAAAGAAATCAGCAACTTTCTACTCTTGAAGGCAGATGTCCTTGTAATTCCCCCGCATAGGTCAGTATCCAGATTCTTTGTGACTAGTAGTTTTATTTTCGCCCTTCCTGTTTGTGAGTTCCTTGCAGATACTACTTTGACTCTACATTTGATGCTATTTGGTGCTCCATTATTTGTTTGGAAGCGGTGCAAGTTAGATGCCCTTTTAAAAAACCCAAAGAAGCAACTCCTAGTGTACCATGGTGCTTAGTGCATGGTAGGTGCTTCATAAATACTTGCAGATTGATGGTTTGCTTAAGTGAAATGGAAATGCAGAGTTATTCACTGATGCTATAGTCTCGATGGGTTGGTGCTCTTGAGGAGCAAAATTCTTAGGTTGGCTAGAAAATAGTGGGATTGAAACCAAGGTTAAAGGGTTCAGTTTGCTCTCTGGGAAAAAACTCTGCAATCCATAGCCACGGGCCACCCCTGTAAAAACTTGGAAGCTGTCTCTTGAGCAAGTGGGATGTAGCTGTAACCACCAGGGTGGACTAGCAAGACGAGGTATCCTCTGGCCATCCTCTTCTTGACTTAGGCAGAGGCAGGTGAGTGGCCGGCATTTTTGCCAGTGAGCTCTTGGACCACTAAGCTAGGTCTTGTCTTCCAATTATTTGTGTTTCTCATAGAGCCAAGTATTATGTGTGTTCCACAAACCTGTTGACTGATATTAGTTTAAAAGGAGAATCTGAACAAGAAAGTAAAAGACTGAAGCCTTTTCCTTGCGTGTTCTGGGCTCAGTATGCTGCGAACATTTACAGGCTTTATTTAAATCTTTTGAGGTAAAACACCACTTTTCTGGGGCGTCTTTCCTTGCTCTGGCTTAAGCCAGGTGATCTTGCTTCATGCTCTATTTGTATCCCTCATCAGAGTTCTGTCAGCTTTTAGTGAATTGTCTTATTTGCCCATCTTCTCCATTACCCTATAACTTTGTAAAAAACGTGCCAAGATGGTTTTCTTTACTTTGACACTGGCACTGCATAGGTGCTTAATAAATTTTTAATGAATGACTAGGTTATGCGGTTGTCTTCTTAAGGGATGAAAATCTTTGAACAAATCAATGAATGAACAAAAAGATTTGCAATTCATTTGGTCTTCTGTCCGAATAGTCATCTTCCCAGAGCAGTCTAACTGTGTGTCTTGGGGAGGTATGTGCTGGGGCCTGAACTTTTTCTCCAGGGCAGTCATTCCCAAACCTGGGGCTGTTTTAAAAATATACTTTTCCCGACCCCACCCCAGATCTACTGAATCTGGGTGCTCTCTCTCTCTCTCTGCCCAAGTGATTCTTATGCAGCCAGTCTGGGAATAATGTCATCGATCATGGGCTGAGGGGCAAGAGGTGGATAGGCTGCTGGTCGGGGGCTTGTCTCCTTTCTGCTCCTCAAATTCATTGTCTGGGAGTTGAACTAAAAGAGATGATCTTTAGGGTCCTTCCCTTCCTAACGTTTTGTGACATATAAAAATCCTTACACTTAGGTATTAGAAAATTATTTATTTTTCCCCATAATTGTCATTGTTTTTCATAATCTTTAAAATTTGTATTTAGATAATATATTTGCTTTATTAGTGCACATAGATTTAAAATTCAAATAATATTACAAGGCTTGTAACAAAAAATAAATTTTGCCACCTCTCAGTCTGGGCTCCCCAGACTACTTTCCACTCTACTCTATTTGCCTCTAAGTGATAATGCCTATACTACCATTTCTAGATTGATCAATTATAGATGTTGACTGATTTTTTACTGTGGATTAGAAGTTGCTTCTTTGAGAGTTTTTTTTAAAGGACCGCCTAATTTGCACCTCTTCCAAATGAAAAATAGTGAGGGTTTTTAAAGCATGTTAGCCTTTGCTTTATGGTTTGGGAATTGACAATGTAGACTTGCTGTATGAGGTGATGCAGTGTTGTAAAGTAGCTAGTTGAGTATTTAACAGTGTTTCCATTTGTTTTTACTTTTGTTCTTCACCTCCTTCAGATAATGTCCTTTTGCTTTGCCATGACTTTAATTGATCAATCTTAGTTCCTAAGTCAATAAAACATTTGAATCCCATTCTGCTTTTCATGACTCAAAAAAAATGTGTAAGTTGTTATAATAAACTATTTATCCAGTCATTATGTAATTGTGGAATGCAAGGAGGGTGGAGGAAATACTGACAATTTTGAGTGCATGTACAGTCACAGTAGTTGTCATTTAATTCTCACAGAGCACTGAGAAATATATTTTCTCCCTTATTTTACAAATAAAGAAACTGAAGCTCAGAGAGACGAACTTGCGCATCGTCCCATAGCTAGTTACTAAAAGGATTTGGATTGCCATCAGTTTGACTCCAGAACCCACTACAGATGTATATCAATTTCTTTTAAATTCAAACATAACATCCATGCAGAAAAGAGAAAATCATAAGCGTACAGCTCAATGAATTATCAAAGTGAAACATGCATGTAACCACCTCTGAGTTAAACAACAAAAGATGTTGCCAACACCGCACAGGGCAACCTGATGTTCCCTCCCAATTACCACTCTCCTGTCTTGCCTCCAAAGATAACCATTATCATCACTTCCGACACAATAGATTCATTTTGCTACAAGTGATGACTATTTTTGAACAAAATTTTACGTTACTCTTAATTGTATGTCCTTTTACATTTTGTTACCACACCCAGAAATTCAGTGCCAATTTTTCTTTAAAGAACCCAATCACTTCCATTTCTTTCTCTACAGAAAAAGAAAGAGTCCAAATTTTGTACCATCACATGAATTTATTGCTTTGTGTTAAATGCTTCTCCTTTGAGGTAAATAATTGCAATTTCTTTGCTTTTTAGTCTGAGTCACTGTGAAGAACTCTTTAAAACCAGTGACCTCTGTAAAGTTGTCACACCAGAATAAAAGGATAGAGCTGGGTTCTACCTAGGGGGTTTTATGTAATTGTAAATGCTAATTGCTGAGATTTTAAAAATATTATAATAGGATTCTTGTAAGTTCTGTTTTCCTTTAGCCAATGTTTTTTAAAGCAATATTTGGTTTAAATATTAGTAGGCGAGGGGCCGCCTGGTGGCGCAGCGGTTTAGTCCACGCTTGGCAGCCCGGGGTTCGCGAGTTCGGATCCCGAGCTCCCGCCGACACACTGCCTGTCAGCCACGCCGTGGTGGCGTCCCATATAACGTAGAGGAAGATGAGCACGGATGTTAGCCCAGGGCCAGTCTTCCTCAGCAAAAAGGGGAGGATTGGCAACAGATGTTAGCTCAGGGCTGGTCTTCCCCACAAAAAAACAAACA
This sequence comes from Tapirus indicus, assembly GCA_031878705.1. NCBI lineage: Eukaryota > Metazoa > Chordata > Mammalia > Perissodactyla > Tapiridae > Tapirus > Tapirus indicus. The sequence continues at coordinate 13,729,779 of CM062932.1, forward strand.
AACAAAAATAAATATTAGTAGGCGAAATAGAGTATTTTGAGAAAAATATTAGTTATAGGAATTTTCATATGTAACTCATGAGCACAGTGGTCAGTTTAGCAGCTGTAAGCAATGCTAAATTTCCATCTTGCAAGTGCCGCCTTTATTTTTCTAGGAATACTGATTTATACTTAAGACTCACATCCAGTTTTTTTTTTTTTGAGGAAGATTAGCCCCAAGCTAACATCTGTTGCCAATCCTCCTCTTTTTCTTATTTATTTATTTATTTTTGTGGGGAAAGACTAGCCTTGAGCTAACATCTGTTGCCAATCCTCCCCTTTTTGCTGAGGAAGACTGGCCCTGGGCTAACATCCGTGCCCATCTTCCTCTACTTTATATGTAGGACGCCTGCCACAGCATGGCTTCATAAGCAGTGTATAGGTCTGTGCCCAGGATCCGAACCTGCAAACCCCAGGCTGCCAAAACAGAGTGCGTGAACTTAACCACTACATCCCGGGCCGGCCCCTCACGTCCAGTTTTTTGACTCCAGGCATTTATTTAATGTGAATCCTCTAAAAGAAGAGAAAAAAGTTTCCTACTATATGTATGAAGAAGATAGTCTATTCGTATTTAAACAAATTTCTCCTAAAATATTTTTTATAATTATGAAATGAGAACACATTTGTTATAGAATACCTGAAATGTGCAGAAAAATGCACAACGAAGAAAAATTTCCCATAATCCCCCCTCTCAGGGAGACCTGCTGATATTTTGTGGTATTTAATTTGTCTTTTTTACTCCTCATATATGTGAATATTTATAATAAAGTGAAATTATAAAGTATATTTAGTTTCATAGCCTGCTTTTTTCTGTTAATAATTATTCTTTGAATGTGCATATTTAGTATTACATATTTCTTTGGAAACATTAATATTTGCATAATGACTTCAAACTCATGTATCACTTAGTTTATTTAACCATTCCTGTGTTTTTGAACCAGGTTTTGATTGTTTCCATGTTTATAAAGAATTAGCTGTTGGGCAGCAGGTGGAGGGGGGATGAAGTTAAAGAAAGAAATCCTCTTTTATAAAACTAGATTTTACTTGTTCAACTGAATTGATCAAATATTTAGTGAGTCTCTTTGTGTCAGGCCTTGTGATGGGCTCTGAGATGCAGATGTGAATCACTGGAAATCAGATATGATGAGTGAGGACCTGAATTAAAGTCGTAGTGGAGATGGGGATAGAGAAGATTGGAAGGATTCCCGGAGATGCTTAAGTGGGAAAGTCAATTTTTGAGTTGGGGTAGGGTTGGGGCCAGGTGAGTAAGTGGGAAACATCTAAGATTACCCTCACATTTCTTCTTCAGGTAACTGGGATAGATGGTAGTGTCATTTATTAGTATAGGGACCATACAAGGGAAGAACAAATTTGCTTGAAGTTTTGTTTTGGGAATAGTGAATTTGAGGTGCCTGTGGGCCACTGGGGAGAAATGTCTGTTGGGCACATGGATAGATGAAGCTAAGAAGAGAGGTCTGGACTAAAGAGATGGATCTATGGATCATTTGCACCTAGATTGTGGTATCAAAAACAGACCAAAGACCTAGTGGAGCTGCCTTGGGAGATCATAGAGTTGAGAAGAGGGCCAAGGATAGAACCCTGGGGAGTGTGAGTGGTCAAGGGTTGGGAGGTATGCAGAGAAGCATGTGAAAGAGACAGAGAAGCAGAATCGGAATAGGGTGGCATTGTGGTTGCTGAAAGAAGAAGAGGAAAAGAGACCACAGTGTCGAGGAGGAGAACCACTGGCAAGTATCTATTGCATTTGGCAATTAGAAGGTAATTGGTGAGAAAGTTTCAAGGGAGTGGTGGGGACAGAAGGAGAGAAGGGCAGGGGAATAGTGGGTGAGGAAATGGTGTGTGGTAGCTAGAGATGGAAGGGCAGAGTTGTCAGGTGTGTGGAAGGAGGTTTTGTTTTAATAGATAAGAGACTTGAACAGGTTTATGTGCTGACCAAAAGGACCTAGTTGAAAGTGAAGTTGCTGGAGAAGGGATGGTTGATGATAAAGCAAAGGACCTGAGGAGAGTGATTTGTTTGGAGCATGGGTGGAGGGATTAAACTTGGATAGGAGGGAGATACTTTCCCTGAGAAAGCATGTGGTAGGTGGGAGTATTTGCTGGTACAGTGGGAATTGTTGGCAGTGGCTCAGTTTTCTCCAGACATTGGCTGAGAATGAGGCAGATTGGGTGGGAGATGGCCTTGAGGACAGTGTCAAAATTTGGAATATCTGTGTTAGGGAGTAAAGGGGTGAAGGGACCGAGGTCCACAGAATGACTGTAGCAGCACTGTGCTTCCATAGTTAGAGACCTTGACTTACAGAGGCACTAATTTGCATGGTTGCATTAATCCCCCTCCAAGATTCTAGAGCCCAGGTAAAGGAGGAGAGAAGTTTCTTGACTTCTCAGGGAAGCCTTTTTTGATGTCCTAAGTTAAATTTATTGTAGGTTCTCATAGCTCTGTTCTTTCCTTCTAGTACCCATTAGAGTTGTAGTTTTGCATTTGATTGTTGCAACTGTCATTGTTATTATAAAAGTTTACTTTCCCTAATAACTAAAAGCTCTGAGGAAAGATATGTCTGATTTTGGTTACCATTGTGCAGTGTCTGGCATCTAGTAGACACTGGGTAATTGTTGAATTTACTGAATCAAATATAGTGGTTCTCAGCCATTTTAATCTGCCTCGGCACACCTGTGGAATATGACTTGCTTCCATCTGATCCTTTCCTGAAGGAGAGCAGGTGTCAGGTAGTGTGGGGTAGTGGTTAATAGATTGCAGGCCCTGGAATAAGAATGCCTGGGCTCATATGCCAGCACCACCTTTCACCAGCTTCACCAGCAAATTCTTCACCAGCAAAATCTCTCTGTGCCCCAGTGTCCTCATTTGTAAAGTGTGGCTAGTACCTACTTCGTAGGGTTGTCATGAAACTTGCATGAGAGAATTCACGTGAAGCTTTTAGGACAGTATGTGACATGTAAAAGTTTTTACTTTTGAAAAACTAGCATCTTATGTGCATCTGTACATTGTTATGTATTGAATATTGATCTTCAGGGAAACTGAGAAGAGAAATCCCTGGACTATGATGGTCTTTTTGTCCCAATGACCCAGTGGCACCCTGAAACAAGGCCATTCTTGGTCCTGTAGGAGTATCACTAAGAAATAGTGGAAACATCATGTGACTGGTCATTTTGGTAGCCATCCATTTTGGTAGGATGAGGGATTCATGAATCCTGTCTGCCTTACACCTGCTGTGGTAAATTTGAGTCTTTGTTTCCCTTGCAGAGGAGGTGACCAAGTTGGAGAAGCACTTGATGCTTCTCCGACAAGAGTATGTCAAGCTGCAGAAGAAATTGGCAGAGACAGAGAAGAGATGCAGTCTTTTGGCCGCACAAACAAACAAGGAAAGCAGCAGTGAGTCCTTCATCAGCCGCCTGCTGATGATCGTGGCTGACCTCTATGAGCAGGAGCAGTACAGGTGAGCTCCTGGACACTGGGCCAGTTTGGGAAAGCAAGCCCTTTACCTTATTCCCAGATCACATTGCAACTTCTCTCTTATTGACTTTCTTCCCAAGTTTATTTCTCTCTAATCAGGATATTAGCAAACCTTTAGTCTCCAGCATGTAAACTCCATGAGGCAAGATTTTATCTCTTTTGTTTCCTGCTTATCTTCAGCATAGTGTAGGAGTCATAGCTATAGGATCCCTAATGCAGATGGGAGTTAGCTTACATGTCCAGAGATTTAGAGGGGAGAGGTCACTTTCTCCTGGGATAGTCAAAGAAGGAGTCTTGAAACTAGTGGGCAGTATCATGTGACAGTTGAGGGTGGACTCTGGAGCCACACAGCCTGTGTTAGAAACTCAACTGGCCACTTACTGGCTATGTGACCTGCAGTTATATGATATGCCTCAGGTTCCTAATCTGTAAAATGGGGACAGTATTTCTACTACTTACCTTAGGGTTGTTGTGAGGATTAAATTAATAAATAACGTGTTTTAAGTACTTGGAACAGGGGTTGGCACATAGTACCATAAGTGTTCAGTTGTTAGCTGTGTTATGAAGTTAGTTTTGAGGTAAATGTTAAAGGCTGGGTAGGGTTTAATAGATAAAGACAGTACTATTACTGCTAGGGGGAGTGGCTGAGAATAGGCTCAAACATGGGAATGTGCAGAGGATTTAGAGGACAGTGAGGGGCCCGTTTTAGGGTACATGTCCGTGTAGGGGAGCACTGGGAGAGGTTGCAAAGGAGGGTGGATTGCATTGGGATGCCAAGGTGAGGAACTGGGACTTGATCTCTAGGAAGTGTGGAACAGGGTGTTTTTGAGTTGTAGGACTGTCATAACTAAAGTGGTGTTCTAGGAAGATTAACCTGCTAACATTATGTAGGCAAAGTTGTAAAGAGGAGAGAGCAGGAAAGCAGCTGTGATGTTGCAAATAGTCCAGACCAGAATGATGAAGGACTGAATTGGAACCATGGCAGTGGATAGAGAAAAGAAACATGGACATGAATATGCATAGAAGGAAGGATTTGGCTACTAGAGAGAGAGATGATTGGACTAGATGAGACTTAGTAAAATTTCAAAATAAATTATGACATTTAAAATAGATCAAACTCCGAACTGCCATCTCCCGTCTTAATCATTTCTAAAAGAAAGAAAAATTTAATATCCCCAAAATAGGAAGTATATACTCTGAGTAAAGACAACTCTTTAAATTGAATGGATGTATCTACTTGTAAATACAGTTCATTGTCTTTTTGTTTTTCCTCTTTTTTCTGTGGACAAGTAAAAACTTTGTTTCCACTGGCTAGGGGAAGCCTGACATATTTCTATCACAGACACATCTCTCCCACTCTCCAAGGCTCTTCCCCATTAGAACTCCATTTACTTTCTCAATTACTTATCAATTGATTGCATTTATTGTACTGTAGTCCTTCTAGGAGACAGTGAGTGAGACTGGGCAGTTTCCTTTTCTGGCCACTTTTTACCTACTCAGCTATGGTATGATCTCATGATTCCACTGGGTCTCTCTTCAGCTTCTGAAACCTGTCCTTTATCTAGAGAAGGTTGAATACCTTTGTTGTCTACAATTGAATATCAGGTGGGGAACCTTCAGAAAGAGATTTGAGATGGAGTAACTGAAATTAGAAAATCAATTTCTAAAGCAGGATGCTCTTTTACCAAGATAAAGGGGAAAAAAATACCCTCGTTCCCTAAACATGCATTTTGTTAAAGAATTTAAATAGTATTTTTATGTGTATCTCAGTAACTGGAGCAACTGAAGAGTTGGTGTTAAAATTTTTAAATTGAGAAATGTTGAGGAAATTGGTATATTTATTTTCACTTAAGTTTGGGAGAAGGCTTTTGTCCCATAAGATAGTTTAAAATGATGGTTATATGCAGTTATTTACTACATTCATTCTTTTAGCAACCAACTTATAATTTTTCTTCTTTAAGTGTTTGATTGAGAAACTCTAGCAAGAAGCTCTTTATTTATGCTGCTTCTCCAGTAACAACATTCTCATATCCATATTTTAAATGCAAACGCCCTTTAATTGGCCAGAATGAAGTTTTAAAAAAATTACTAGCCTCTTAATTGTTTTTACATAGAGTCTTCATAGAATTGATTTGTCTAATTTTCCATTTTTGAATTGTATTTTTTTTTCTTTTTGCTGAGGAAGATTTCCCCTAGCTAACATCTGTGCCAGTCTTCCTCTATTTTGTGTGTGGGTCGCTGCCACAGCATGGCTGACAAGTGGTGTAGGTCTGCGCCCAGGATCTGAACCTGTGAACCTGGGCCACCAAAGTGAAGTGCGCTGAACTTAACCGCTACGCCACAGGGCCAGCCCCTTGAATTGTATTTTTTAAAATTATTATTATTAGAGGGGCTGGCCCTGTGACATAGCAGTTAAGTTCATGCACTCCACTTTGGCAGCCCAGGGTTTTGCAGGTTCAGGTCCTGGGTGCAGAGAGACACACCACTTGTCAAGCCATGCTGTGGCGGCGTCCCATATAAAGTAGAGGAAGATGTTAGCCCAGGCCAGTCTTCCTCAGAAAAAAAAGAGGAGGAATGGCAACAGATGTTAGCTCAGGGCTAGTCTTCCTCACACACAAAATAAATATATATTTTATTACTAGAAATTATTCGTGAAATCCTTGTCTTTATTTCCCTTTAGTATGTTAGACCACAAAAGAGAAAAAATTTTGATCTGACATCTATGAACAGTAGGAATTTTGTATAAATATTCATTTTTATAATTTTGTGGCTAAAAGACTTGTGGCTGATACAGTAAACAGTGAATATTCATTTAAGTTATTAGAATTTAATACTTTATAAATAAATTGAGTTTAGAAATTATTTGTGCTTTGTAAATAGTCAGCTTCCTGTTTTCATTAAATTTTTTTAACTTTTATCATAGAATATAATTTGTTTTGTGTGTGTGTGGGGAAGACCAGCCCTGAGCTAACATCTGTTGCCAATCCTCCCCTTTTTGCTGAGGAAGACTGGCCCTGGGCTAACATCTGTGCCCATCTTTCTCTACTTTATATGGGACGCCGCCACGGCATGGCTGACAGGCAGTGCGTCGGCAGGCGCCCGGGATCCGAACTCGCGAACCCCGGGCTGCCAAGCGCGGACTAAACCGCTGCGCCACCAGGCGGCCCCATAGAATATAATTTGAAGCAGAGTTTTTATGTTCTGTTTTAAATAGACTATCAATTTTATTTCTTCTTTATTTATTGATTAATAGTGTTCTACTGTGTTAACAGTAGTTTGTAATAATTTGAAATAATAGGTACCCTATTACTCTTCTGATTTAACATAATAAATTGCAACTTAGTCTTTAATAGAACTATAATTGTTGATATGCTTACATAATTATAAAGTATGTTCTAGACAGTGCTTTTGTGGGGTAAATGTGTCTGCATCAAGCATTAGATAGAAACAATATTCTGTTTGGGTCTCCTTTTAAGTGGATGAGGTAATTCATGCAATAATTTTTTTTTTCTGTTTTTTTTGTATGTATTTAATTTCTAAAGGCTTTCCAACTTAAAAAGGAAGTATGAAAGTAAAAAAAACATATAAATACAAGCAGGATGATGATAATTAATGACTTTGGTTTGCTGCCAGCATAGCCATATGGCACATACATGCTTGTGTCAGCCCAGAGTGGGTCATCCTTAGGTTTTTGTTTAACTGCCCAGATGCTTTTTTCCTTAGCATTTGACATTTCAGAGTTAAACATAAATAACTATTTGGAAAGCTCTTTTCATAAGATATGTCGTAAATATGGAAACATGTTTGGAAAAAAGATCTCTCCCGTCCCATTTCTTTATAACTGGTTGAGTGAAAAATGGCCAATAATAGGTCTGAATGTTTCTGGTGAGAACAGGAGTCTAGGTATTGGGTTTCATATTCTTGACTGCTTTGTCAAAGCTAATTTGTTCATAGTTTTTCTGTTTAACCTTGTTGAGCATTAATATGGTATGGAGCACAGGAGCACTGTAGTCTCAGAGCTGTCATCACAATCTTTAAGCTTCTATCTCTCTCTCCCTCTTGGTTTATCTTGATTTATTCTGCATAAAACCTCTTCAACTTTTTATATGAATATTAATCATCATATTTAACTTGCAGGTTCACCACCATAAGAATCTCATTAGGGGATGTCTTTGAAAGAAGAACATCCCATGTGAACTAAAGCTAGGACTTAGAAATAGAAAACATGCATAGCAACACATTAAAAACATGACCCATAAGAATTCACTGCTAGCATAGAGAAATAATTTTGCTGTGATTTTCTTTTCTTTTGCAGATGTATGTTGATCAGTCAATACCCATAGATGTATCAGCTGTGAATCCTAGTTGTATCTAGTTGTGATGACATTTTTCATTTCATATCTCTGGATATTTTTTTTCATCAGTGATCTGAAGATAAAGGTTGGAGGCAGGCACATCAATGCTCACAAGTTTGTCCTGGCGGCCCGCAGCGACAGCTGGAGTCTGGCCAGTTTGTCATCCACCGAAGAACTGGACATGTCAGGTGAGCCTCTGACTGGTTGGGGACTCAAAACTGCCAGCACAAGAACTCTTGGCAGAAGTTTATGGTGTGTCATTTTGAAATATTTGTGCTGTAATGACAGTAGAATACTTTTCTTATCAATTGATGGTGACCATGAACTAGTTAAATAGTGAATCAGTAGGTTGTACTTTGTGGATACTTCTGTTTAATCCTTGGGTAATAAATCATAAATATTTGAATATCTACAATATTCTTATCATTTATAAAATACAGATATTTGTCCAGAAACTCTTTTCATGTAATAGTATGTTATAAATATGGGAGTATGTGTAGAAAGTAATTTTTCTTCCACTCCAAGAAAAAGTCCTGCTGTCAGTTGCTTAAAATTTAATCATAGCTGCCAAAGTACTTCTCCTGGCCTACAAGAACTGAATTCAGAAGTAAGTTACTCCAAAGAATAAGAATATTCTTTTTTTTGCTTGAGGAAGATTCACCCTGAGCTAACATCCATTGCTAATCTTCCTCTTTTTGCTTGAGGAAGATTAGCCCTGAGCTAACATCTGTGCCAGTCTTCCTCTATTTTGTACGTGGGTTGCCGCCTCAGCGTGACTGACAAGTAATGTATGTCCATGCCTGGGATCTGAACCTGCGACCCTGGGCTGCTGAAGCAGAGTGCACCGAACTTAACCACTATGCCACAGGACTTGCCCCCAAGAATATTCACTTTTTAGCATCAAAGGATGACCATCCGTCTTCAGAATTTGAATACGTGCATTGAGCTGTTTAGTGTTTTTATTTAATTGTTTTATGCCACATTATGTTGTGTAGAATTTGGGTAAATGTGGTGGTAAGTAGACTTGAAAACATCATTTTCAAAAGTTGACTTCAAAATTACATTTTCATTTAGTACTTGCCTAGGCTGCTGTTAAAAAAAAGCAAATTTTAAATTTAATTCTGTTCTTAATAGTCATGAGATTTATAATGTATGGTAAGGAGACTACCCAGGCATTAAAATATGAGTTACTTGCAGAAGTGATCTGCTGTGTGAAAATTCTGCTAAATTATGTCTTTGTTCAAAGGGTTTGCCAATTCAGAAGGTACTATTTTCCATGTGCGGAGCTAGGAACACTGAGATGATTATAACGCAGTCCTTGCCGTACAGAGCTCATACTCTGAGGAAATGGGTTAATAACAAATCATTTCAGGCCAGAGCTATGTATGCAGTAATGTTAGCACTTTATGTTTAAGGTACAGAAGATACTAACCTGGGCTGATAAGGTGTCAGAGGTGGCTAACACCTGAGCAGTGTTGCAAAGGTTAAGTAGGCATTTATCTCAAGGATTTAGGGGAGCAGATGTCTAATGCTTCTCCACTGTGAGTGAACTCTGTCTCTTTATGATCATTTCTAGGGTTTAACCTGAGGTCCGTAATTCAGAGTTGTGAACACACAAATATACATACATGCATACACATGTGTATATGCATGCATGCCTATAGCTAAAATATCTGCTTGGGAAACAGTCTTTACTGGAAGGGCACCAGTCTACATGATTGAAATCTCTGAGCAGAGCTTTTCTTTTTTAAAAGTATAATCTTTTATATTTTATATTTGTATATGTCTTTGACTCCATATACAACAGAACCGTGGATAACTTTTACAACCTGTTAGATCATGAAGTGTTCTTCACAGAAAGCATGATAGGATCTTGATTACATGAACAGACAGTTTACAAAGATTAAAAGAGATAATAAAATATGGAAAATACTCAACTTTGTTAGAAAAAAGTTTAGAATAAGTTACCATCTTTTGATATCTACATTATCAAAAATAGATGATTCCAGTAGTTGCGAGGCTAATAAAATTGGTACCCTTGCACATTGCCAGTCACATTATAAATGGGTAAGACAGTTTTAGAAAGCATTTTGGCAGCTGAGCTATGAGATAGTCTTACTTTTTTTTTTTTGCTGAAGAAGGTTCACCCTGAGCTAACATCTGTTGCCAATCTTCCTCTTTTTGCTTGAGGAGGAGTCACCCTGAGCTAACATCTGTGCCAGTCTTCCTCTGTTTTGTATGTGGGTCACCGCCACAGCATGGCCACCGATGAGTGGTGTAGGTCTGCGCCCAGGAACTGAACCCGGGCCGCCAAAGTGGAGCGCGCTAAACTTAAACCACTAGGCCATGGGGCTGGTCCATAGTCTTACTTTTTTTTAACCTCATCATCTGACTTCTGTCAGATGGATTCTGCTATAGGTAATTCAGACAGTGTAGATGTTCATCTGTGTAATTGTGAAATATTGAACGCAACCAAAATGAGTAAGAGTGGAAACAATGCAATATGACTGCTCCCCGGAACAAACAAAATAACTTAAGAACACAGAATATCACATGAAGGTCTAAAAAGCGTAGTTTAAACATTGACTTTAAAGTTTTGCTTTTGATTTTTTTAGTACATCATAACATTGAAGAGCAGCTTTAACTCAGTGACAATCCACAAGATTGCATCACTGTGAATCAGGATATTTTCTAGAATTTAGGAAAGTGTAATGTTAATGCCTTTACATGTCGCTAGACTCCCCTCCTGTTGTAAATAACAAGCGTGGTTTGAGCCCTGCTGTGAGGTTTGCTCTCAGGAGTGATCTGCAGAGCAGACGTTTTTGTGGCTTTGATAGATCAGGCACCTACCAAGATAGCTGATAGTAGAGCCTGTGGCATCTTTGCTTTTCTTTATAAATTCGTCTTTGAAGTGTGTCATTGCGGGGGGGTTCCAAGGAGGTGGTAGCATATGTGGTTTGTGTTTAGTTGTATGTTTTGCCCAGGAGTCCTGCTCTATTGCCTGGGTGGGCGTGGGTGTGATTGCCTAAATCTGGGATTGCAGCAGCTCAAACTGCCTAAGAGGCTTGTGTGTTACGTGATACCTGGAAGCACTGACACTGCATGGCTGGCCAGCAGTTTGAGGGAGATTGGAAGTAGGCTCTTGTAAATAAGTATATAAATAGTATAAAAGCTACGTTTTAAGAGATTGAACTTTTTCCACACTAATGGACTTGATAAAAATCATTTTATGAATTTATCAGTATTTTTTTCCTCGAAATTATTCCATTTATATCACAAATGTTGAGTGGCGGGCACTTTTCAAGGTTCTAGGGCTACAGCAGTGAACAAATTAAATTCCTGTTTGCATGGAACTTACGTTCTTAGAGAGATTGACTTTCTAAGCTCCATATTTTCTTTTGAAGTTCTCGTGTAATTGGTATTTCTTAAAATTCAAAACAAGCACAACTTTAATTATGTTAATTATTATAAGAATTTAGCATGTGTTGATGAAGATACAATAGGAATTGTATAGCAAGTATTTAAAACATATTTGGATATATGAAAGTTTTCTTAAAACACCGTTCAAAAAAGTAAAATGTTTTGTGCCTGATATGATGTACTGACAAAGGCACAGTCACTTCTGTAGCGTTCTTACTGTAAATGCATAACCTCAGTCTAACTGCAGAAGCATCAGACAAACCCAGACTGAGGGACATTCCACAGAATAACTGGCCTGTGTTACTCATAAATGTTAAGGTCATGAAAGACAACACAAGACAGGAACTGTTACAGATTGGAGAAGACTAAGGAGACATGACAGCTAAATGCCATCTGGAATCCTCAATTGGATTCTGGCCTGTCAAAAGGACATTATCGGGAAAATTGGCAAAATTTGTAAAGGTCTGTCATTGGTTAATAGTATTGTATCGGTCCTAATTACCTGGTTTTGATAATTGTACTATGGTTATGTAAGATGTTAATATTAGGGGAATATGGGTAAAGGGCATATGGGAACTCTCTACAACTTTTCTCTAAGTCTGAAATTATTTCAAAATATAGAGGTAAAAGTATAATTTTGCTTTTTATTTTTTACTGGTTATTTTAAGTATAAAGATACAAGTTTGTAAGGATACTGTTTGATCAACTGGGAAGAGAAAGAGGAGAGCACTGTATTTACTTCTTTGTGAAGTAAAGCAGTTTGCTTCAGGCAAAATGATTTGTTGATAGCCTCTCTATAGCACTACAGCAAAGCAGCTAACACTGGGAGAAGTTCCAGTGCCTTAGAATGGCTGTTTTGAAGCTAGAGTTTCTTGCATGCTTTCCAGTGAAGATCTTACTGTTCTGGCATAAGAGTTTGTGGTGAGTCATTCAGCTTTCCTGGAATGTGTCCTGGGTACTGTCAAGCCATTTCAAAAAACAGAAACTGTCCTGCTTCCCTCCTTTTCAGTCTGGTTAGGAAAGCTATGCGCTAAAGCACCACCTGGGAGGCTGCACTGTGCAGTGGAAGGAGCATAGGTTCCCAGACTCTGTGCTGAGACACACTGACGCGCCACAGCGAACTCACAGGGGGTCTGCAGGACATTTTCAGTTTTCAAGAGAAATACAGCAATACTAGACATCTGTTGTATTCCATGTGAACTACTAACTCAAGGTTGTTCAGTTTCAACATTAGATCATGCTAAATTCCTTTTGATGATATTCATGGTAGTTATAAAATACGTCCATAAGTTATTTGATATTCTTCCCTTCAAAAGTGGGTCCTAATTCCCTTCCTCTTAAGTGTAGTTGACTGAGTTCTAATGAGTGGATTGTGGTAGAAGTGACAGCATGTTACTTCAGAGACAGGTTCATAGAAGGCATTGTGACTTCTTCCTTGCTCTGTCTTTTGGATTGCTCACTTTGGGGGAAGTTAGCTGCCTTGTCATGAGGACAAAACAGCCTTGTGGCTTACTGCTAACAGCTGAGACCCCCGCCCAGAGATTCTCTTAGAGCTTCAAAAAATCTGTTTTGTCTGTGGTTATATCACCTTACTCAGTCCTAATGTTACTTTTATGTTTTTCTCTCTAGTGTTTGGTTATGCTAAGTTTGTGTATTGGTTTAAAATAGTCTGTTTTAGTAATAGCAAATTTTTGAATAGCAATTACTGTGTGGTAGTAGTGTTCTGAGTGCTTTATATGTATTAACTGATTTGTCTTTAGGACAACACTTTGAGGTAAGTACTATTGTTTATTTCCATTTTATAGATGAAGCACAGCAATATTAAATAACTCACCCAAGGTCACACAATAGTATGTGTCCAAGCTGGGGTTTGAACCCAGTCAGTTCAGCTGCCAAATCCGTGCCATTAACCACAATGCTGCGCTGCCTCTCACTTTGGTTTCTTTTTCTTCCAAATTTATTGAGATATAAAGGAAGTGAAAGAAACTGCCCACATTAAAAGTGTGCAGTTTGATTACTTTTTTTTTTTAATTTTTATTGATGTCTTAATAGTTTATAACACTGTGGGGTTTTTGTTGTACATTTTTGTTTGTCCATCACCGTGTGCATGTAACCCTTCACCCCTTGTGCCAACCCCCCACCCCCCTTCCCCTTGGTAACCACCAATCAGTTTTCTCCGTCCGTGTGTTCATTTATATTCCATATATGGGTGAGTTCATGCAGTGTCTGTCCTTCTCTCTCTGGCTTATTTCACTTGACATAATACCCTCTAGGTCCATCCATGTTGTTGCAAATGGGACAATTGTGTCGTTTCTTATGGCTGAGTAGTATTCCATTGTATGTATATACCACATCTTCTTTAACCAATCATCAGTCGAGGGACACTTGGGTTGCTTCCACTTCTTGGCTATAGTGAATAATGCTGCACTGAACATAGGGGTGCATACGCCTCTTGTGATGGTTGATTTCATGTCCATTGGGTAGATGCCCAAGAGTGGTATTGCTGGATCATACGGTATTTGTATTTTTAATTTTTTGAGGACTCTCCATACTGTTGTCCATAGAGGCTGCACCAGTTTGCATTCCCACCAGCAGTGAATGAGGGTCTCCGTTTCTCCACAACCTCACCAGCATTTGTTGTTATTTGTCTTTGTGATTATAGCCATTCTAACGGGTGTAAGGTGATATCTTAGTGTAGTTTTGATTTGCATTTCCCTGATGATTAGTGATGTTGAACATCTTTTCATGTGTCTATTGGCCATCTGTATCTCTTCCTTGGAAAAATGTCTTGTTCATATCCTCTGCCCATTTTTTTTTTTTTTTTTTTGGTGGGGAAGACCAGCCCTGAGCTAACATCTGTTGCCAATCCTCCCCTTTTTGCTGAGGAAGACTGGCCCTGGGCTAACATCCATGCCCATCTTCCTCCACTTTATATGGGACGCCGCCACGGCATGGCTGACAGGCAGTGCGTCGGCGGGTGCCCGGGATCCAAACTCGCGAACCCCAGGCTGCCAGGCGCGGACTAAACCGCTGCGCCACCGGGCGGCTCCTCTCTGCCCATTTTTTGATCAGGTTGGTTGTTTTTTTGTTGCTCAGTTGTATGAGATCTTTATATATTACTGAGATTAATCCCTTGTCGGATAAACGATTTGTGAATATTTTCTCCCAGCTGGTGGCTTGTTTATTCATTTTGATCCTGGTTTCATTTGCCTTGTAGAAGCTCTTTAGTCTGATGAGGTCCCACTTGTTTATTTTTTCTTTTGTTTCCCTTGTCCAAGTAGACATGGAATCTGAAAGGATCCCTTTATGTCCAATCTCCATTAGTGTACTGCCTATATTTTCTTCCAGGAGTTTTATAATTTCAGGTCTCACTTTCAGGTCCTTGATCCATTTTGAATTGATTTTTGTATATGGCGATAGGAGATGGTCTACTTTCATTCTTTTGCATGTTGCTGTCCAATTTTCCCAGCACCATTTATTGAAGAGACTTTCCTCTCTCCATTGTATGTTCTTTGCTTCTTTGTTGAAGATGAGCTGTCCATAGGTGTGTGGTTTTATTTCTGGGCTTTCAATTCTATTCCATTGATCTGTGTGTCTATTCTTGTACCAGCACCATGCTGTTTTGATTACTATAGCTTTATAGTATATTTTGAAATCAGGGATTGTGATGCCTCCAGCTTTGTTCTTTTTTTCAGAATTGCTTTAGCTATTCGGGGTCTTTTGTTGCCCCATACAAATTTCAGTAGTTTTTGTTCTATTACTGTGAAGAATGACATTGGGATTCTGATTGGGATTGCATTGAATTTGTAGATTGCTTTAGGTAGAATGGACATTTTAACTATATTTATTCTACCAATCCATGTACATGGAATATTTTTCCATTTCTTTATGTCTTCCTCGATTTCTTTCAATAGTGTCTTATAGTTTTCATTGTATAGGTCTTTGACCTCCTTGGTTAAATTTATTCCCAGATATTTTATTCTTTTTGTTGCAATTGTAAATGGGATTGTCTTTTTGAGTTCTCTTTCTGTTGGTTCATCATTAGTGTATAAAAATGCAATTGATTTTTGTAAGTTGATTTTATACCCTGCCACTTTACTGTAGTTGTTGATTATTTCTAGTAGTTTTCCGATGGAATTTTTTGGGTTTTCTATGTATAAGATCATGTCGTCTGCAGATAGTGAGAGTTTCACTTCTTCATTGCCTATTTGGAGTCCTTTTATTCCTTTTTCTTGCCTAATTGCTCTGGCCAGAACTTCCAGTACTATGTTGAATAAGAGCAGTGAGAGTAGGCACCCTTGTCTTGTTCCTGTCCTCAAAGGAATGGCTTTCAGTTTTTCCCCGTTGAGTAGGATGTTTGCTGTAGGTTTGTCATATATGGCCCTTATTATGTTGAGGTACTTTCCTTCTATACCCATTTTGTTGAGAGTTTTTATCATAAATGGATGCTGGATCTTGTCGAATGCCTTCTCTGCATCGATTGAGATGATCATGTGGTTTTTATTCTTCATTTTGTTAATGTGCTGTATTACGTTGATTGATTTGTGGATGTTGAACCATCCCTGTGTCCCTGGTATAAATCCCACTTGATCGTGGTGTATGATCTTTTTGATGTATTGCTGTATTCGGTTTGCCAGTATTTTGTTGAGGATTTTTGTGTCTATGTTCATCAGTGATATTGGCCTATAGTTTTCCTTCTTTATCTTGTCCTTGTCTGGCTTTGGTATCAGGATGATGTTGGCCTCATGGAATGTGTTGGGAAGCATTCCATCTTTCTCTATTTTTTGGAATAGTTTGAGAAGGATGGGTGCTAAATCTTCTTTGAATGTTTGGTAAAATTCTTAGGGGTAGCCATGTGGTCCTGGGCTTTTATTTTTTGGGAGGTTTTTGATTACTGTTTCAATCTCTTTACTTGTGATTGGTCTGTTCAGATTCTCTATTTCTTCTTGATTCAGTTTTGGGAGGTTGTACGCGTCCAAGAATTTGTCCATTTCCTTTAGGTTGTCCAATTTGTTGGCGTAAAGTTTTTCATAGTATTCCCTAATAATCCCTTGTATTTCTGTGGTATCTGTTGTAATTTCTCCTCTTTCATTTCTAATTTTATTTATTTGAGTCTTCTCCCTTTTTTTCTTAGTGAGCCTGGCTAAGGGTTTGTCAATTTTATTTATCTTCTCAAAGAACCAGCTCTTTGTTTCATTGATCCTTTCTATTGTTTTTTTGGTTTAAATTTCATTCATTTCTGCTCTGATTTTTATTATTTCCCTCCTTCTGCTGATTCGGGGCTTTGTCTGTTCTTCTTTTTCTAATTCTGTTAGGTGCAGTTTAAGGTTATTTATTTGGGGTTTTTCTTGATTGTTAAGGTGAGCTTGTATTGCTATGAATTTCCCTCTCAGGAGTGCTTTTGCTGCATCCCATATGGGTTGGTATGGTGTATTTTCTTTTTCATTTGTCTCCAGATAGCTTTTGATTTCTCCTTTAATTTCATCAACGACCCATTGGTTGTTCAGTAGCATGTTGTTTAGTCTCCACATCTTTGTCCCTTTCCTAGTTGTTTCCTTGCAGTTGATTTCTAGTTTCACAGCGTTATGATCAGAAAAGATGCTTGTAATGATTTCAATCTTCTTAAATTTATAGAGGTTTGCCTTGTTTCCTAATATATGGTCTATCCGTGAGAATGTTCCATGTGCACTTGAGAAGAATGTGTACTCTGGTTTTTTTGGGTGGAGTGCTCTGTATATATCTATTAAGTCCATTGCGTCTAGTTTTTTGTTTAAGTCCATTATTTCCTTATTGACTTTTTGTCTGGATGATCTATCCATTGATGTAAGTGGGGTGTTAAGATCCCCGACTATTATTGTGTTATTGTTAATATCTCCTTTAAGGTTTTTTAGCAGTTGTTTTATGTACTTTGGTGCTCCTGTGTTGGGTGCATAGATATTTATAAGTGTTATGTCTTCTTGCTGAAGTGTCCCTTTTATCATTATATATTGCCCTTCTTTGTCTCTCATTACCTTTTTTATCTTGAAGTCTACTTTGCCTGATATAAGTATGGCTACTCCTGCTTTCTTTTGTTTGCCATTAGCTTGGAGTATTGTTTTCCATCCTTTTATTTTGAGTCTGTGTTTGTCTTTAGAGCTGAGATGTGTTTCCTGGAGGCAGCAGATTGTTGGATCTTGGTTTTAAATCCATCCCGCCACTCTGTGTCTTTTGATTGGAGAATTCAATCCATTTACATTTAGAGTGATTATTGATATATGAGGGTTTAATGTTGCTATTTTATTGTTCATTTTCTGGTTCTTTTGCATTTCCTTCGTTTCTTGTCACTTGTGTTTTGGACTCCAAATTCAATTTGGTATTTCTGCATGCTCATTCTCTTGGTTTTCTCTTTATTTGTCATGTGTGGTTCTCTTCTGGTTATTTGTTTAGTGGTTACTGTGAGGTTTATGTAAGCGATCTCCTGGATAAGATAGTACATTTTCATATGCCTCCTTTTTCCTGAGGCTGGGTCGACTCAGTCCCTTACCTCTTCCCCTCCTTATTTGTTATCTCTATTTATTCTGTCTTGTGTCATGAGTTTATCTTTACAGTGATGAGCTTGAATTAATTTTGATGTTATCCAACTGTAGTTTGTTCTGGTTTAGTCTCCTTGCTTTTCTCCTTGCTGAAATCTTTGTATCCCCTTTCTCATTTGTTTTTTTTCAGGCCTAAGGGCCTTCTTCAGCATTTCTTGTAGTGGGGGTCTTATGGTGATGAACTCTCTTAGCTTTTGTTTATCAGGGAGAGTTATTATTTCTCCATCATATTTGAAGGATATTTTTGCTGGATAAAGTATTCTTGGCTGAAGGTTTTTGTCTTTCATGATTTTGAATATATCATTCCAGTCTCTCCTAGCCTGTAGAGTTTCTGTCAAGAAATCAGCTGAGAGCCTGATGGGGTTGCCTTTGTATGTTATTTTGTTTTTTTATTTAGCTGCCCTTAATATTATTTCCTTGTCACGGATATTTTTCAAGTTTGCTACTATGTGGCGAGATGATTTTTTATTCCTGTTTATATACTTAGGTGATCTGTTGGTTTCATTCACTGTTATTTCCCTCTCGTTCCCTAGGTTGGGGAAGTTCTCAGCTATTATTTCTTTGAACAAACTCTCTGCTCCTTTTTCTCTTTCTTTATGGTTTCAATCTCTTTTGTGACGAAATCCCTGAATTTGTTGATTTGTTTCTGTGTGTTCTCTTGTATTTCGTTGAGTTTGTTTATGATAGCTATTTTGAATTCTCTGTCATTCAGCTTATCAAATTCTGTGCCTTCAGGGTTGGTTTCTGGGTGTTTGTCATTTTCCTTTTGGTCTGTAGCCATAACAAACTGTCTCATGGACCCGACTGCTTTATTTTTTCCTGTCATGTTGAAGTTGGTCCTGCAGTTTCCACCTGCTGCCACTGGATGGAGATCGCGAGCGGTATGCTCTGAGCCCGCTACAGCCCCCGGAGGGATTATCCTGAAACGCGGGGTGTGTGGGGGGAGGGGTTCTCTCTTTCTCCTGCTTGACCCGGGGGTTTCCTTTCTGCCTCTCTTAGCGTGTTTGCTACACCCCTGAAACAGTCCCTCATCACTTCCCGGTGGGGATCTCTCGACAGTCTGTGAGAGCACCTGGAGGGCGATAGTTCCCCCCCTGCCCTCCTCCCCACCCCCACCCCACCCCACCCCCACTGTGGGCCGCCCCTCCCCCCTCTGCCTGGAGCCACGCTGTCTTTGCCGATTGATTGGGGAGGGGGAGTACAACTTCTTACCTCTCCTTGCGTCCTTTCGGGCTTCCCGCGCCTCCACCGTCCGATGTATGGCAGCAGGGGTTTCTTAGAAGTCCTTTGTAGTGTTTGATTGAGCTCTGTTGGAATGCGAATGATGTTTTCGTTGTGTCTTAGAGGGCAGAGATTCAAAGAGGGAATCTCACTTCGCCATGATGCTGACGTCAGCTGCAGTTTGATTACTGTTGACATAACTGTGAAACCATCACCACAAGGAACAACAAACATTTTCATCTCTCTGAGTTTTCGTCATGTCTCTTTTAATCCATCTCTTTTCCTCCACATCCCCGGGCAGCCACTAATTTGTTTGCACTCATTGTAGATTAGTTTGCATTTTCTAGACTTTTATAAAAACAGAATCATAGAGCATATAGTCTGTCTTGTTTGGCTTCATTCACTGAGCATAAAGATTTTGAGATTCCTCTAAAATCTCAGCATGTTGTCATGGTTTCAGTTGTTCGTTCCTTATTATTGCTGAGTAGTAGTCCATGTATTAATTTACCACAATTTGTTTTTTCATTTACCTATTGGTAGACGTTTGTGTTCTTTCCAGTTTTTGGCCATTACAAATAAAATTACTGTGCTCAATTGTGTATATCTTTGTGTAGCTGTATGTTTTTTGTTTCTCTTGGGTAAATATATAGAAGTGACTATTTAATGCTAAGAAGTTACCAAACTGTTTTCTAAAATAGATACTCGATTTTACATTCCCATGAGCGGTGTGCATAAGAGTTCCAGTGGCTCTACATCCTCATTAATACTTGGTATGGTCAGATTTTTTTTGTTTGTAATTTGAGCCATTTTAATGGATGTGGAGTACATTGTGGTTTTATTTTGCATTCCTCTGATGATGAATAATCTTGAACATTGTTTCATGTGTTCATTGTTTCACTGATCATCTGTATATCTTCTTTTGTGAAGTGTCTGTTCACATATTTTTGCCCTCTTGAAAACTGGGTTGTCTTCTCAGTTTTAAATTTTAAGAATTCTATATATAATCTCATTACAAGTTGTTTGTCTGAGAGTGAGCATTCTTGCCTTATTCCTGTCTCAGGGGGAAACAGTGAGATCTATAATCATTATATATAAATGTTTTTCAGAGATGTACTTTATCAATTTGAGTATTCCTAGTTTTTTGAGATGTTATATGAATTGGTTTTCTATTTTGTCAACACTTTCTTTGTATCTATTGAAATGATTATATAGCTTTTCTCGTTTATGCTGTTAATATAGTGAATTATGTTGACTTTTCAAATGTTAAACTAATCTTGCATTCCTGGGATAGACCCTATGTGGTCATTATATATTATCCTTTTTGTGTATGTTCTTGGATCCTGTTTGCTAATATTTTGTTAAGGATTTTTACATCAGTAATCATGAGGGATATTGGTATGTAATTTTCCTTTTTGGACTGTCTTTGTCAAATTTTGCTATTAGGGTTATATAGGCCTCATAAAATGAGTTTGGCAGTGATCCCTCATTTTCTGTTTTCTGAAAAAGTTTTGTGAGATTGGTGTTATTGTTTCTTTCTTGAATGTCTGACAGAATTCATCACTGAAATCATCTGAGTCTGGAGTTTCCTTCTGGGGAAGGTTTTTGGTAAGTTAAATTTCTGAAATAGATATAGAGATGTTCAAATTTTTTTCTTGTGTCAGTTTTGGCAAGTTGTATTTTTCAGGAATTTGTCCATTTCACCTAAGTTGTTGAATTTGCTAGTATAAAGTTGTCTGTAGTTTTCTCTTATTTTTCTTTTAATGTCTGTAGCAGTTACTCCTTTTTGATTCCTGGTATTGGTGATTTCTGTTCTCTCTTTTTTTCCTGATCAGTCTAGTTAGAACTTTGTCAATTTTATTAATCTTTTCTAAGAATTACCTTTTGGCTTTGTTAATTTTCTCTATTGTCTGTTTTCTATATTATTGATTTCTGCCTTTTCCTTTCTTCTACTTACTTTGGATTTACTTACTCTTTTTTTTCTAGTTTCTTAAAGTGGAATCTTAGATAATTTTGGATCTTTTCTAATATGAGGATTTAAAGCTCTAAGCTTCTCTAGGTGCATCCTGTGAATTTTGCTATGTTGTAGTTTCATTTAGTTCAGGATATGTCCTAATTTTCCCCGTGATTTCTTTTTTGAGCCATGAATTATTTAGAAGTATGTTTCTTAATTTCCAGATTTGGGGGCTTTTCCTACGTGCTTTATTGTTACTGATTTCTAACTTAATTCTGTTATTGTCAGAGAACACACTTTATATGATGTTGATCCTTTTAAATTTATTGAGACTTGTTTTATGGCTCAGCATATGATCTGTCTTGGTGAATATATGTGCACTTGAAAGCGTATTCTGCAATTGCTGGATATAGTATTCTTTAAATGTCAGTTAGGTCAAGGTGTTTGATAATTTTGTTCAGACCTCTATATATTTTCTTTTTCATGTCTAGTTCTATCAATTCCTTAGCGGTGGGTGTTAACATCTCCTGTAATTTTGGAACTGTCAAGTTCTTCGTTTAATTCTGTCAAATTTTGCATCATATATTTTGGGCCATTGTCGTTATACACATACACAATTATAATTATTATGAATTCTTGATGAATTGTGGCTTTTATCATTTTGAAGTGATCATTTTTATATCTGGTAATACTCTTTGTCCTGAAGTCTGTTTTATCTGATATTAAGTAGTCACTCTAGCCTTCTTATGCTTACTATTTGCATGGTATATCTTTTTCTGTTTGTTTACTTTCAACTTAATCTGTGTCATATATTTAAAGTGTGTCACTTGTGGGCAACCTATAGTGAGGTCTTGCTTTTTTTTTTTTTTTTAAGAATTTTTTTTTTTGAGGAAGATTGGCCTTGTGCTAACATCTGTTGCCAATCTCCCCCTTTTTCTTTCTTCTCCCCAAAGCCCCAGTACATAGTTGGGTATCATAGTTGTAGAGTTGTAGCTCTTCTATGTGGGATGCCACCTCAGCATGGCTCGATGAGCGGTGAGTAGGTCCGTGCTCAGGATCCAAATTGGCAAACCCCAGGCTGCCGAAGCAGAGTGTGCAAACTTAACTGCTACACCACTGGGTTGGCCCCTTGCCTTTTTATCTCTTCTTTTTAACTGAAGTGTTTAGACCATTAATATTTAGTGTGGTTATTTTTGTGTTGAAGGCTACCATTTCATTTGTTTTCTATTTGTCCCCTCTTTTTTCCCCTATGTTCTAATTTTCTTGCCTTCTTTTGGATAATTTGAATGTTTGGTATTCCATTTAAATTAAATTCATCTATTGACTTTTTGACTATATCTCTTTCCTTGTTTAGTGGTTGATCTAGTGCAAAGTTCCTCAGCCTCAGCACTATTGATATTCTGGGCTAGATAATTCTTTGTTGTGGGAGCTGTTCTGGGCATTGTAGAATATTTAGCAGTATCCCTGGCCTGTACCCACTAGATGCCAATGGCACTCCCCCAGTTGTGACCACCAAAAATATTTCCAGACCATGCCAAATGTCCCTTGGGAGGCAAAATTGGCCCTGGTTGTGAAAACCACTGCTCTAGGATTATTATATATATATATATGCATGTATCATACCCCTAATATGTATATAAACCCCTAACCTTTTAGAGTATTTTCATAACCTATGTATAGTCTATTTGTACTATATCATGTAAAAACCTTGCAACCATAGGTCCCCTCTTCCACCACTGACCTTTATGTTATAGTTGTCATATGTATTACATGTGCATACATTGAAAATCTCACCAGTGTTTTAGATTTTGCTCTTAACAGTCATACATACTTTAGTAAACTTAAGAGAATAAAAAGTCGTTTATATCTACTCAGATATTTCCATTTCTGTTCTTCCTTCATTCTTCAAGATCCAGATTTCCCTCTGGTATCATTTCCCTTCAGCCTGAAGAACTTCCTTTAGCATTTTTTATAGACCATATCTGCTAGTGATAAATTTTCTTCCGTCATCTGAGAATGTCTTTATTTTGCCTTCATTTCTAAAGAATATTTTCCCTGGATATGGAAACCTGATTTGGCAGGTTTTTTTGTTTAAAGATGTTATTCCACTGTGTTCTGGCCTCTGTGGTTTCTAATAAGAAATCTGCAGTCATTGGAATCTTTCCCTCTATGTAAATTGCTTTCAAGACTTTTTCTTTCTTTTTTTTTTCAATTGTGGTAAAAGACATGTAATATAAAATTTACCATCTTAAACGTTTTTTCAGTGTTCTGTTCAGTGGTATTAAGTATATTAGCATTGTTATGCAACCAATCTCCAGAACTTTTTTCATTTTGTAAAATTGAAACTCTATACCCATTGAACAACAACTTCTCATTTCTCCCTGTCCCTAGCCCCTGGCAACTACCATTCTACTTTCTGTTTCTATGAATTTAATGACTTTAATTACCTCATATAAGTGGAATTATGCAGTATTTGTCTTTTTGTGGCTGGCTTATTTAACATAATGTTCTCAAGGTTCATCCATGTTGTGGTATGTGTCAGAATTTCCTTCCTTTTTAAGGCTGAATATTATTCCATTGTATGTATGTACCACATTTTGTTTATTCATTCATCCACTGACGGACATTTGGGTTGCTTCCATGTCTTGGCTATTGTGAATAATGCTGCTATGAACATGAGGGTACAAATATCTCTTCAAGATCCTGCTTTGAATTCTTTTGGATCTATACCTAGAAATGGAATTGCTGGATCATATAAGTAATTCTATTTATAATTTTTTGAGGAACTGCCATACTGGTTTCCACAGTGGTTGCACCATTTTGCATTTCTACCAACAGTGCACAAGGGTTCCAGTTTCTCCATATCCTCACCAACACTTGTTATTTTCTGTTTGTTTGTTTTGATAGTGTCCATTCTAGTGGATGTGAGGTGATCAAGACTTGTTTTTTATGTTTAGTTTGTAGCAGTTTGATTATGATGCGTCTAGATATGATCTTCTTCTTGTATGGAGTTCCCTGATCTTGAATCTAAATACTCATGTCTGCACCAGATTTGGAAAGTTCTTTACCATCATTTCTTCAAATAATTTTCTTCCTTGATCTCTTTCTCCTTCTGAGACTCCAATGACACATATACTAGACCTTTTATTGCTATCCTACAGGTCTCCTTGAGACTCTATTTTTTTTTCCCCAATCTTTTTTCTCTCTGTTCTTCAGATAGGATAATTTCTATTGATCTATCTTCAAGTTGACTGACCTTTCCTACTGCCATTTTCATTCTGTTGTTGAGCCCATTTAGTGAGTTTTTATTACATGTATTGTATTTTCATTTCTATAGTTTTCATTTGTCTTTTTTATAGTTCATATACTGAAAATTTCTTTTAATTTCAAGTAAGTTGTTCTTTACCTTCTGGAGCGTAGTTATACTAGATGTTTCAAGTCTTTGATAAATCCAATATCTGGGTCATCTTGGAGTTAGAACATGTTGATTGTCTTTTCCCTTGAGAAATGGTCATATTTTCCTCATTATTTCCTCTATCAAATGATGTTGGATTAAATCCTGGACTTTCTGATTATGTTGTGTAGACTCTGGGTCTTGTATAATCCTCTGAAAAATATTGTATCTCCTTAGATTCTGACTGCAAGTTCTGTTTCACCTTCTGTGGGTCGTGGTTCAAATATCACTTCAGTTCTTAAGGCTGGGTTGGGACTGTTCCATGCATGAGGAGCTCAGAGGTGAGCCTTAGGCCTGTATGGGTTCACACCAGAATTAGAACTCCTTCTCTAGCTCTCTTTACTCTGGGATTCTCCCCTTACTTTTCAGCACCCCCTGCGGCTCCTTTTCCTGGTTCATCTGGCCAGAAAGATGGAGTTTTAGGCATCTCCGTGGTAACTGCAGCAGTGTTACCCCTTGACTGGGGTCTACCGTCAGGGCAAAGCCATAGAGAGAAAAACAAAATCGGGAAACTCATCCAGTGCAGCTGCGTCTTCAAATTTTGCCTCTCCCTACAATCCAGCTGCTTTTGTATACTTTTCAGAATCCTCAGGTAGTTGGTTTTTTTGTACTCTTTTTAGAATTTTTAGCTATAATCAGTTAAAATAAGATGGATTACTACACTGCCATAACAGAACTAGAACCTCTATCCTTTTATTCTTTTTTGACACAGGGCTTATTTAGAGGATGGTTTGGGGTTTATTTTTATTTCCAAGAAGTTATATTTAAGGGTGCATCCTTAAACTGACTAAAGATGATGTTTTTACTGATAAAAGATGCAGTCTATCATGATTTTTTAATTTTAGGAATCAAAGACTTTTATGTAAAATAGATGAAGAAAAAATAGTTGGAAACTTGAAGACAGTTTAATTAAACCAGAGTCATAGTAGGAGATTCAAAACACCTTTCTCAGCTTTTGACGGATTAAATAGAGGATTTACATAAAATTAATTTCCTCAGTATGCTTCATTTAATGGTTAATTGCATATGATGATAAGTTTATTCCCATTCTTTTCAAATGTCTCATAGAACATTTATTTCAAACCAAATCAAAACAAAAAAAAAAACTAGACCACATAGAAAATCTCAGGTTCTTCAAAGTGTGTGTATCCTGGACTACAGTGAAGTCAGAAGTTTGGGTGTTACTTTTCTTTTCATCCTCGCAGTCACAGATTTTTACCAGCTTGTGTACTGGGCCTGCTGAGGGGGTGACTGCCTCTAGCAGCAGATATGCTGTGCAGGTCGTGGAGGCCAACTGGTTTCACTCCTCAGTCTACTCCTTTTAAAGGTAACTCCTGGTTTATGGGGTCATCTGACTTTTACAGCCACTTATTTAAGGAGAATGGAAGCAGACAGACTGCATGATTTGCCTAAAAGTACACAGTTGGAAGCACGCACACCTTGCTTCTCGTTTAGTGTGCTCTGCCTACCTTACACAACAGGCTGCTTAGTCTGAGTCTCAAAATGGACTTATTCTCAGTATAATTTGGAGATTGACGGAAGAGTCAAGGCAGGAGTGGGAAAGCTTGGAGATCACTTGAACCTTATTTTGTTTGAAATGTTGAGGGCTCCCAGGAAATCCATGCTGATGGTGGTTTTTAAGAAAATTACTCAGATTTTGGTTCATCAATTGTACAGGTCAAGTTTATTGGTTTGGACAATTGAGGGAGAGTTGTTAAAGAAAACTAGCCAAATTTTGAAACAAAATTAAACAAACTACCACAGAGAAGAAGTGAGGGTGGTGGTGTGGATGCTGTCATTGTTAGGAATAAGCTATCTTTCCAAGATATGGCTGTATGAGAAGAGGAGTATACACAGTTTTGGCATTTGGGGTGACTCTGGACAAATCACATGGCCTACATATTTTTTCTTTTCGTTAAGAGACTACTGAGGTATTAAACCCAGTTTACAAAGCTAGCTTAGAAATTCATCCTACTTCCAAAATCTACTCTGTATACGTTAGACATCTTAGTTGAAGTACTTCTTCAAGTAGATTGTTTAAATAAATCGATTTAGATTTTAATCTGATTTTAAAATGTTTTCTCTTTCTTAAAATGTTTAAAAGTGCTATTACTACATTAACAAGTAAGAGAAAAAACAAAAAATAAACCTTAACATAATCACTATTAGCGTTTTGGTGTATTTTCTTTCACTGTTTTTTACATTATGCCTTTTTTTTTTTCTTTTAACATGTGGCTGTTATAGGGGATTATTGTGAATTGGCGTGGTTGCAGGTAAATCAGGGGCCTTCGGTTCCACTCACTTGACATTACTCCCTCCAACCCTCTCCTCCCCACTATAATTGGAAGAGAGAGGGTTAGTAAGAGCTAGTCAGTTGTTGCCTAATTACTAAGTTACTAAGATGTTCCTGGTCCATATTGCACCTTTTCTAGATGATCAAGAATTGAGTATAGTTTCTTAAATCTTAGCAAGCATCAAAATCACGTGAAAGACTTGTTAAAACACAAATGCTGGGCCTCACCCTCCGAGTTTCTGATTCAGTAGATCTGGGGTGTGCCTAAGAATAAGAGTTTCTAACAAGTTCCCAAATGGTGCTGATTCCACTAGCCCCAGGACCACACTTTGAGAACCACTGGTTGTAGACCATGATTTTAAGTGATCCTCTGACTATCACTGTCCTTATTCTGATTAATGAAGAGATGACTCTAGTTGAAATCATAGTTTAGATATTTTGTGCTACGATTTTTATCCCAAGCATTTCCCCAGGTTGCTATAGAGTCTTTATTTTAACTTAAAAATTACACAAGTGATGCATGCTCATTAAATAAAAATCAGGGAAAAAATAAGCTAAAAGAAAAATTAGTTATGAATTCTACCAGGGTTGATATTTTAGTGTATATCCTTCCAATCTCTGAATAGATAGATAGACAGATGAACAGTCAACTATCTATGGCCATACCACCTTGAATGTCCTCAATCTTGTCTGATTTTGTGGAAGCTAAATAGGGTTGGACCTGGTTAGTACTTGGGTGGGAGACAGACACAAAACTGTATGTGTGTGTATGTATGTATGTATATATACACTCACACACAAATATAGCTAACAAAAAATGAGAGTTAATACTTGTATTTTTAGCCTTTTTTTACCTGCTATATAGTGAGTATCTTTTTATGTTGAGTATAGATCTAAATAATTTTAATTGATGCAAAGTTTTCTAATGTATGTATATACTGTAATTTATTTAATTCTCTGTTGGACTGTTAAGATTTTTGTTCCTATTTTTCATTATTGAAAATAATACTGTGTTGACTTAGTACATATATTTCTCTATATTTACTCACTTATTTTCTTAGGATAGTAATCTACATGTATAATTGCTGTGTAAAAGGTTATGCACTTTTAAGAATTTTTGCTAGTCTGAGAGACAAAAAATGTATTTTAGTTTAAATTTATATTTAGTTATTGGTAAGACTTATTGGCCATTTTTATTTATCTTTGTGAATTACCTATTTATATCTGTTGCTAATTTTTGTATTGGGTGTCCATCTTTTCATTTTTATTTGTAAGATCTTTTTATTAGAATGTAAATTCTTTGTCATGTGTTTAAAATATTTTCCCACAGTGTATTTAAGTTACATCTTTAGTAGGTTCATTTCCCCCACCTACCGTCCCTTGTAAAACTTGAACACTTTTCTGGAGTCAGATGCTGCCAGAATGCTTAATCATCATTTTTAATAGCCGTGTGATATTTGAGTTGGGTGTATCAGAATTTATTTTATTAGCTTTTTAGAGGCCTCAAGAAAGCCTAAGTGTGTCATGGGTGCTTTGTTTTCAGTTTCTGTACTTTCTTTCTTGAACCAGATGCTAACCCTGAGGTGACAATGACAATGCTTCGCTGGATCTATACGGATGAGTTGGAGGTCAGAGAAGATGATGTGTTCCTGACTGAGCTGATGAAACTCGCTCACCGGTTCCAGCTCCAGCTCCTGAGGGAGAGGCAAGTCACAGCAGAGATGTTCAAGCGCCTCAGGTGCTGCTGGCTGAGCTTTAATTATGCCAAGCTCTGGAAAAACAGCTTCTGCTAATGTAAATAACTTTTGCAAGGTGTTCTTTTAAAGGTGATAGTGGGGAGAGAATTTTATCTCCCTTGCTTTGTGTTATCTTGTAAGCTAAATTTTGCCAAAACTTTTAGGTATTCTCTTTTCTTTACTGGTTTATTACCTGAGATTTCATAATTGTGTGAACTGCTAAACTGAATATGAAATATTATAATCCTGTGTCCAAACTCTCAGCTTTCCCTCCTATACCTTTTCCTTTGACGTTTTATTCTGCTTTTTGATATATTTGCTTGGATGAAGTCCTTAGTCATAGTCTCTTTGTTGGAAACATGTTAATGCCTAAATTAATACATGAGAGTATGGCTCAGTAAGTTTCTTAGCCAATGTTTCTGAGATCTCACTTCATTTGTTACTGCTTTTTAGGTTCTCAAGGAGATAGCCTGCTATGTTTTTTCTGTTGGCCTTTTTCAAGCTGGCCTTTTAGAACAGCAGAAAAGAGAATGTTCACCAAATGGTGTCAGGGAAAAAACCCTTCTGTTTCTGTTGGAGATGTGGCCCTTGGAGGTCAGCTTAGTTGATGGAGTGTCTTTTTACATCATTTAGTGATCTGGTCTTCTCCTGGGTGTGTGAAGGAGTGGTTTCAGCCATCCAGAGGCGCTCTGCCTGTTGCGTTGCCTTCAGAGAGCCAAGAGAGACCTTGCTGCCTAGAGCCGCCTGCTCTTTTGTCACTGTGGGGCTGAGGTTTCCCGGGGACGGCCCACTACGACCACGTGAGTCAGGACACAGGGTTCTCCTAACTGCCTGTGACTGATGTGGGCTTGAGGCGTTTTGATACTTAAATCCAATAACTCAGAAACAATCAAAGAGGTCTAAGATTTGTAGGCACATACAGTATTAGGTTAGCAGAGCTAACTTTACTGCCAAGGCCTTGCAATGAACTCTTTTGTTTGGGTGAGTTTTTGAACCATCTGAGAGTGAAATGAGAATAGTTTTAATTAGAGTGTGATTTATATCTTTTTTTTCGCCCAGATTTCCTGAGCTTTCTCCCACTGACCTTGTCAAACTTGCTTATAAATTAAATTGCTCTGATAAAAATGCCTTGGGGTTGGAGTAGTTTAGATAATTGTAATCTGTATAATGGATTCTTTAATTAAAATGTTTGTTGTTTATTGACTGATTAGGCTTCATAACTGTCAGCATTGCCAGATGCTCAATTTTGTATCGTTGGATGCGGGCATTAAGTTGTTATCTGTTGCGGCTTTGTTAAGAGTTGGGATGGAAGAGATGCAGGAGTGGAGTCAAATGTTGGCTTTTAAAAGGTCGCAGAGTGCCCACTGCTGTCTGCAGGAGAAATTACACCTTTGAGATAGTGAAAGAGCTCTGACACAAATGTGTGCAGTTCAATATGAAGCAGGTGTTGCTCATTTTTGTAAGGTAGGGATCTCGTTTTGGGACTGCTATCAACAGTTTGATGAAAAGGAAGTTTTTTGGTAAGTATTATAAGGAAAATACTCTTAAAAAAAGAATAGGGTATGCTAAAAATTGACAGTTAATCTTTTCTTGATTATAAAATACATGTTCAGGGTAGGTATTTGGAAAATATAGAATGATATAAAAAATTTGTCATCTGTAATTCAACCACTGTTAACCTTTTGTGGTTTAGCTTTTCAATAATTTTTCTGTGTCTTTCATATTGATACACATGGGATTGATAGCAAAACTAGACAGGAATTTGTGGGATGCTTAAATATGCTTGATTATGTACTTCAAAAATCAGGTTTATTGTTTTTGTGCATCTGTATCCTTTTTGTACTCTACAGGTAAAAACATGTATTAACAACAATAAAATCCCTTCAGAGGGAAGTTAGTCTGTGAGGTATGAACTGAGAATCTGAATTTTTAAACAAGATTACATGTTCTTCAGTTGTGTAAATCATGTCAGTTACTATTAATAGGCTATCAAATAGTGAATGGCACTCTGGGGATCACCGAGTTTAGTGAGAATGAAGTGTCTGCCAGTTGTAACAAAACATCTGTCCTCATGAAACATAGCTGAGTATCTTGATGCAGTGTCATTTGGCAATAGAAAGGAGGAGAATGGAATTTTCACTCTTAGCGTTTGTCGGTAAGTGTGTTTTGTAAAGTGCTCTACAAATGTGAGTCAGTGCTCCCCGAGATTATACCATGTGGTGGGACGTTAAATGGCAAGACCATGGATATTTGTGATTATAAAAGTGGTAAAAGTTTCATGTATCTGAAAAGAGGACTTTTCTCCTGGAATGCTCTGATTTCATAGCGACGACGTCAGAATGACTTCATCAGACATGAGTTTAGGGAAACTAGTGGTACAGTGGAGGCTTGGAAATATAACATTGTTACTCATTATTATAGCAACTTATTTAGATATTTAACAGTGTGATTTTTAAAGTGCCCTGGGGGAGATGCTTCTTTACACCAAGTCAGCTATGTTACTTAAAAACAAAGCACTTAAGCATAGGTCTTGGAATAAAATAGGTGCCTGCATTTACTGCTAGCTGGAGAAATAAGTCCCAGATTATTCTTGCTTCCAACCAACGGTCTCATTTGTGAGGTTTTGAAAGTTTGTTCCTCGTTTTTCCTAGGTCTTTCTCGTGACTCTCCTCCTCTCTTCCTCCATCTGCCACTTCCATGGTTTTTCTCCACTTCCGTTAACTAAATCTCATCTGTTAAAATTGGGAATTATCTGCTAGCCGGTCAGTTATTCTTATTTATAATAGTGCTAAAACCCATTCATATTAGTTATTACATTATACAACTTCCTTGAGAAGTACCTCAAACTTTCGAGCATACCTATTATGTACCTCATGCTGTGCAGAGTTTATATAGTTTTCCTTTATTTTGCAGAACACACAGAGATCCTCTAAACCTCTGAGATAGAATATTATCCTCATTTTTTCAGGGGAGGAGATAGAGAGCTCATCATTTGACCTCTAAAATTCAGTAGATTTCAGCTCAGGTCTTTCTTACCTCAAAGTTCATTTTGCTCTCATCACTACATTCTGCCCTGGTGATCAGAAAAGGGGTTTTGTGGGGGCTCTGGGACTAAGGAAACAATGATGGGGTGTCAGGGAATACCCCTAAGATCATATTAGACCTCTGTGCTGCCCTTGGATGTGAACCTGATTTGTAGGGAGATGTGCAGGCGAGGGAGAAGGAAGGAGATGCCTCCGGCCTCCTTCCCCACAGGCTGGGTTCTGTGGAGGCTCACTAAGCTTCCCAGGAATTCTGGGGTGGTGGAAGCCTGGGTCTTCCAGTGCTGCACATTTTAGGCTAAGATGTGTGCCTGCTTTGTGCTACCAGAGGCCTGCTTGCCTGTGTGCAGCCCTCTCTTCCTCGACACACTTGGTGCTTTCTTATTAATGATTATGAGAGTCCTATTATTGTTGTTGTTACCAGGCTTTCTGGGACATCCACTGGAGCCAGTTTTTCTTTGTCTTGGTCTACTATGGTTTGACTCTTAACTCAGTTGTTTCTATACATGATAGATTATTTAAGTGGGCTTTTTAAAAACAGCTTTATTGAGTTATAATTCACATACCATGCAGTTCACCTTTTGGGAGGACTTTTAAGGAGATGTTAATTTATTGAGGCATAGAGCCTCATATTTGAAGGTATTTCTAAGCCACACTGGTTGCATAATGGAGTTGTGCTAGTGGGAACTGCAAATGTGTCCTATACAATTAAATATCAAAGGACTGAACTTGATCCATTGCGTGTTTGATTTTATAATTTCCTGTGTATATGATCAGCGAGTTTCATGTGATTACTTCTAAGGCAGTTGTGGGGTTATGCTTTTTTTTTTATTGCAGTAACATTGGTTTATAACATTATATAAATTGCAGGTATACATCATTATATTTTGATTTCTGTTGATGTCATGTTCACCACCCAAATACTAATTACAATCTGTCACCACACTCATGTGCCTAATCATCCCTTTCGCCCTCCTTCCTCCCCGTTTCCCCTCTGGTAACCACCAATCCAATCTCTGTCTCTGTGTGATGGTTGTTGTTTCTGTCTTCTGCTTATGAGTGAG
This sequence comes from Tapirus indicus, assembly GCA_031878705.1. Taxonomy (NCBI): domain Eukaryota; kingdom Metazoa; phylum Chordata; class Mammalia; order Perissodactyla; family Tapiridae; genus Tapirus; species Tapirus indicus. Next base: position 13,762,411 of record CM062932.1, read on the forward strand.
ATCGTGTGGTATTTGACTTTCTTCCTCTGACTTATTTCGCTTAGCATAATATGGGGTTATGTTTAACACATTTATTTACAGGTTATTTTGATTCTGACCAGAATGAGCAATGTAATATCATAATGAAATTCTAACACTTTTAAAATATGGTAGCTCAGCTATAGTTTATTCATAATTTCTTTGCATAACCTTACATTTTAGTGCTATTGGACATAGCCAGCCAGTACACAGATGATTGCTTTGGTTTGTTCATTTATGAATGTATTTGTCCTAATAATGCTGTTCATTATTAATATTCTCTTGTAGGTGTGAGAAGGGTGTTATGTCTCTGGTGAATGTCAGGAACTGTATTCGCTTCTACCAGACTGCGGAGGAACTAAATGCCAGCACGTTGATGAACTACTGTGCAGAAATTATTGCAAGTCATTGGGTGAGTGAGAGACTGAGGGGTGTGGACAAAGCACCCTCACTGGAAGTCAAAAGCCCTGGGTTTGGGACCTGGTTCCACAGAGAGGTACCTCGCTGGCCCCTAGTCTCCTCTTATTACAAAATTGAAGGCTAAGTAGTTGCATTTGATGATCTATGAGATTCTTTTTGGCTGTAAAAGTCTCGTAGTTCTGATTTCAGAGTAGAGGGGCAGAAGATAGCTCAGGTCAAGAAACAGGCTTAGAGCGAAGGGACACCTGCCTTCACCCTGCAGCTGTGGAAGCTGCACCTGAGCCATGGGCCTTCACCCTGCAGCTGTGGAAGCTGTACCTGAGCCATGGGCCTTCACCCTGCAGCTGTGGAAGCTGCACCTGAGCCATGGGAGAAGGTGCTGCTATGGGGCCAGCAGGCCTGTGGTGCTTGGCAGCACCATTTCAGGGCTTCCCCGGCTTTCTCTATTATGTGGGGAGTGTTGTTAAATTTAGATTTACCTTTCATAGGTAGCTTTCATCATAAAGAACAGCTTTTGCATTTCTTTGTTATGTTGTCTATTTTGCATTTAAAAAAAAAAATCATAGCTTGGGGCCACCCGGTGGCTCAGCGGTTTAGTCCGCGCTTGGCAGCCCGGAGTTCGCAAGTTCGGATCCCGGGCGCCCGCCGACGCACTGCTTGTCAGCCATGCCCTGGCGGCGTCCCATATAAAGTGGAGGAAGATGGGCACGGATGTTAGCCCAGGGCCAGTCTTCCTCAGCAAAAAGGGGAGGATTGGCAACAGATGTTAGCTCAGGGCTGGTCTTCCCCACAAAAAAAAAATTAATTAATTAATTTAAAAAAAATCATAGCTAGTGCTATGTTTTATAACCTAGTTTCTGCAAATTGTTTGGTATTCAGTAACATTGTGAGGAAAAGTGTCTGAGAACTGGATTTTAAAGAATTGAAACAGGAATGGTAACCTTTCTGCTAAAATAGTAGAAATTTAGAGATCGGCCATAGTAGAGACCAGCTGTGACTCAGTGGAGTGAATTGTTTGTAGAAGTTCCGATTAGTTCTGTAATTGCCGTCTTTGTAGGGTAGGGGTGGGGGAGACTGTTCTCCTGTGGAAGGCTCCTCATGACTGCATCCTTGTTTGGTGTCAGTGTTGCTCATGCTTTCCCATCTCACTGAGAGGCACTTAGTGCTGTGGTAAAGAGGACAGGCTCGGGAGGTGGACCTCTGGGTTCCAGATCCCAGCTCAGCCATTTACTCACTGTGTGAACCTGGGCAAGTTATTTAACCTCTTATGCTTTACTTTCTATACCTGTAAAATGAGAGTGATAACAATACCTACCTCATAGGGTTTCTTTGAGGATTAAATGAGTTGGGAAATGTTAAGCCCTTTAAAGTCGGGCCAGACACATTCTAAGGGCTTCCTAATAAATGTCAGTTGTTGTTAGTGTTGACATGTTGAATCTGTTCTTCTCACTATCTTTTTAATCCTTAGGATGACTTACGAAAGGAGGACTTCAGCAGCATGAGTGCCCAGTTGTTGTACAAAATGATCAAGTCTAAGACTGAGTACCCATTACATAAAGCTATCAGAGTAGAAAGAGAAGATGTGGTCTTCCTTTATCTAATTGAAATGGATTCACAGGTACTATAACTGTTTTTCCCATTTTTCGTACCTTTTCCTGAAACTATACTTCACTTATAATGCTCCTCACTTCTTCCAGAGCCATCACTGGCACAGTCTTTAATGTATATATTTCTACTAGTAGTTTGCTCAAGGCAATCTGAGGTTTTTTAATCATGCTTCTCCAAATTCTTCCATCCTCTGCCAATTGCCCCATTCCAAAGCCACTTCTGCATTTTTAGGTTGTTGCAGCAATACCCAACTTCCAGTACTAAAATCTGTTTTAGTTTTCTTTTGCTGCTGTGAGAAATTACCACAAACCTAGAGACTTAGAACATCATAAATTTATTACCTTATAGTTTTGTAGGTTGGAAGTCCAGTACAGGCATCATCCATCTAAAATCAAGGTGTCAGCAGGCTGTGTTCCTTTCCGGAGCCTCTAGGGGAGAATCCGTTTCTTGCTCGTTTGGGTTGTTGGCAGAATTCAGTTCCTTGTGGTTATAGGACCACCATCCCTATTTCTTGCTGCCTACAGGTGGAGGGCCATTCTCAGCTTCTAGAGGCCACCACATTCCTTAGCTCGTGGCCCTGTTTCTCCATCTTCAAAGCCAAGAATGGTGAATCAAGTCCTTCTCATGTCACATCTCTCTGACCTACTCTTCTGCTTCCCTCTTTCACTTTTAAGGATCCATGTGATTAGATAGATTGGGCCCTCCTGGAAAATCCAGGACACTCTCCCCATCTCAGGGTCCTTAACCTTAATCATGTCTGCAAAGTGCCTTTCATCATGTGAGGTGACATATTCACAGGTTCCAGGGATTAGGACGTGGACATCTTTGGGGGCTATTATTCTGTCTACCCCATTGCTTTGGAAGAAATGCAGTTGCTTTTGCCAGATGGGAGTGTCGTGTGTTTTATCTTGGGTCTCCAGTGTGTGGGGAAGACTTGACCCTCCTGGGGGGAATTAGATAGTTAAGCCACAGTCTTTCATGAAAATGTTAGCTGTTTCCCATCGGGCTCTCTGAACCTCTGCCCTGGCACTTGTGTTCCTACAGCACTGTCTACATTTCCCCCTTGGTCCTTGTATTGTCTTCTGTGGTGTTTGATCTGCTCTGTGATCCCCATTAATTCCGTGCTCCCCAAGAGGCATGTGCCCTGAGGCCTGAGAGAAGTTTGTGAATTGAATTGAATTTGGGGAGTAAGCAGTTTTAGAGCACTAAAATTTGACATTTGTATGAGAGATGATATTTCAGACTCAAGGTGGGAGATATTAAAATCAGTTGTATTGTCTACTGGCTGGGTGCTAATTTACAAATTCATCTGTGCAGCTCCCTGGGAAGCTGAATGAAGTGGATCATAATGGAGATCTTGCTTTAGATCTAGCGCTTTCACGACGACTGGAGAGTATTGCCTCCACTCTGGTTAGTCACAAAGCTGATGTGGACATGGTAGACAAGAATGGCTGGAGCCTGTTACATAAAGGAATCCAAAGAGGTAGGAAGAAGTGTATATTTTTCTCTGCAGGCAATTTTACTTTTATCCAAGTAATTTTGGAAGACTCTCTGACCGTGTTCCACAAATTCTCAAAGCCTTCTTGAGTCTGTACTCACAAGCTACATGGTTTAGAATTTGTGATCAGTGGGTCAGAGGAAGGGCTGGGGAACTATTGCCTGTGCCTTGTTGGTTAGGGTCTTCATAGCATCAACAGGGCTCCCAGAAGGAAGGCTAGAAAGATGGTACTGTTGGAAGAAGTACCTTTTACTTGTAAGCAACTGATATGTTTGCTTATTCAATATATCACTTTCTCCAGGAATTATGTTAGGAAGACTTATATTGGTTACTGTACATGAGGGAAGGTATCAAAACCACGAATGTTTAAATATATTCTTGGTTTCAGATTTTTCACTTTTTTTTTTTTTGATGAGGAAGATTCACTCTGAGCTAACATCTGTTGCCACTCTTCCTCTTTTTTTTTTGGCTTGAAAGATTAGCCCTGAGCTGACATCTGTGCCAGTCTTCCTCTACTTTTTCATATGTGAGACACCACCACAGCATGGCTGGTGAGTGGAGTAGGTCTGTGCCCAGGATCCAAACCTGGGCTGCTGAAGCGGAACACATGGAATTTGAACCACTTGGCCATGGGGCAGGACCTGCAGATTTTTCATTTGTATGGACTAGACTTCTCTTCTATCATGGTGAAGTGATAAAATTTCATTTTGTTCCAGGAAAGTTATTTGAAATTGTAGCTATATTTTGAGCACATTGTCATTAATAGTGGGAAGAATATGGAAGTGATAGAATTAAGATCAAAACATTTTAATCTTAATGAACTAACTTTTCAGGGAAAAAAAGTACTGGTTTTTTGTTTTGTTTTTCCTGTGGCTTTATTAAGTCTTAAGTCCCAAATGGATCCTGCCTGGTTCTACTTTGCATTAGTCATTTTTGACAGAGTGAGAGGCTCCATAGAGATAGAGTTCTAGTGTGGAATGAAAGCTTTCAAAAATGTGAAAGCTTTATTTTGTGGAGGGATAGATGACTTGATTGAAGTACTTAGCCATGGCTACTTTTTTGTTTACATGTGAGCGTCAAAAACAGAATATACTGGTTTCCCCACATCTTAGTCATGTATATTTACCCTTCCAATTATGCATTATTATACGATTATTGTCCGTGCTACACTTTACCATTCACAGGTTGCTCCTAGTTGGTGGAATGTAGTTACTTCAAATATGGTCCTGTTGCAGCTGTGGCTTTGCCCTTTTTGGGCAAAGGTTTTTCATATAAATATCCCTGTAAGCCACGTGTTAGAGTGTTAAGCTTGCTGGCTGATGGAGAGGAAAATTTTGTTCATCCTTGGGAAGGAAATGCTTAGAGTATGTCAGTGTCAAGAGCACATGCATTTTTCCCAAGCACTACTCTGCACTGTGTAAAGCCACCGGGTGCTTAGCACTGAATATGTGTGTTCAGTGGGGAAAGTTTCCACCACATGGGGATTATTCTTTCCCATACTGTTCAGTGTCTGAGATGTTTATTTTGGAAACCTACACTTGTTACTAAAAAAACAATCTCAGAATTATGTTTCTTTCCTCTTAGGGAGTTAAATTCTTATGTGTGATGAAAAAACATCTTTGACGAGTTATTAAATATTTTGGCGATTGCTTAGTTACAAGCATTGCCAAGAATTGGTGGTGCATTTTGTTGCTTGTTTTCAGACAATTTAATCTTTCACTCAGAATTTATCAGTTGCCTGCAAGCCTGTGGGTTATGGTGGGTGTGATAAACTTGATTGTTGCTAACTTTGGAGAGTGTGGCAGGCAGAGCACTTGCGTTGGAGCTTAGGTGTACCAAGGTTTGAATCCTGGCTCATCCACTTACCTTGTGGCCTTGGACAAGTCACTTAACCACTCTTGAGTCTCCTGTTCTTCATCTCTAAAGTGGGAATCATCACTATTTGACATCGGTCATAAAGGGATCCTCTTGGATTCTATGTCTACTCGGACAAGGGAAACAAAAGAAAAAATAAACAAGTGGGACCTCATCAGACTACAGAGCTTCTACAAGGCAAATGAAACCAGGATCACAATGGATAGACAACCCACCAGTGGGGAGAAAATATTTGCAAATCATATATCCGACAAGGGATTAATCTCCGTAATATATAAAGAACTCACACAACTGAACAACAAAAAAACAACCCGATCAAAAAATGGGCAGAGGATATGAGCAGACATTTTTCCAAGGAGGAGATACAGATGGCCAACAGACACATGAAAAGATGTTCAGTGTCACTAATCATCAGGGAAATGCACGTCAAAACTCCACTAAGATATCGCCTGACACCCATTAGAATGGCTATAATCACCAAGACAAAAAACAACAAATGTTGGAGAGGTTGTGGAGAAACAGGAACCCTCATTCACTGCTGATGGGAATGCAACCTGGTGCAGCCTCTATGGAAAACAGTATGAAGATTCCTCAAAAAATTAAAAATAGAAATACCTTATGATACAGCAATCCCACTCTTGGGCATCTACCCAACGGACATGAAATCAACCATCCCAAGAGGCTTATGCACCCCTGTGTTCATTGTAGCATTATTCACTATAGCCAAGAAGTGGAAGCAACCCAAGTGTCCCTCAACTGATGATTGGTCAAAGAAGATGTGGTGTATATATATACAATGGAATACTACTCAGCCATAAAAAAGACAGAATTGTCCCATTTGCAACAACATGGATGGACCTAGAGGGTATTATGTTAAGTGAAATAAGCCAGAGAGAGAAGGACAAACACCACATGATTTCACTCATGTATGGAATATAAACTAACACACGGACAGAGAGAACTGGTTGGTGGTCACCAAGGGGAAGGTGAAGGGAGGTGGGCAGAAGGCATGAAAGGATGCACCCATATGGTGATGGACAAATAATAATGTACAACTAAAACCCCACAATGTTACAAACTATTAAGACATCAATAAAAATTAAAAAAAAATAAAGTGGGAATCATTTTTGCTTTACTGGTTGTTGGGAGAGTGAGGGACAGTGTTAGTAGCATAGGTAGCATGATGACTACCATGTGGTAGGGTCAGCCTGCGGCTCTTACTTGCCCCTGTGTTGGATTGCCATTACCAGCTCCATTTCCTGTAGGATTTTTTTACTTTTCCTTCTTCAACTTGAGTTGTCAGTCTGTTGACTTGTCCAAATGATTAAATTGAGTAATATGCTTAAATTTAGCTGTTAACCTTACTTTAAGTTCATTATAACATGAGTGAACATCTTTAATATATGAGATTTAGGTCTGATTCTGGACACACATTAGAATCTATAAACAAAGTAGTGAGTGATCATCCTAAAACCCAAGTGTATCAGTCAGTTTGTATGAAGAATGAAACAGGCAGCCAGTGTCTGTGGGTGAGTCCACAGGACATACACATGTGACCAGAGGGACGCCATCTCCTCTGATTAGCTGGATCTGGGCAGGAAGATGAATCCTTGCTTTTTTAAAAATCTAGTTCTTGTGCTTATTTTCCTTACATCAATCAATGGGTCTCTTAAATAGGGTGCTCCTGTCTGTTTATTTGTAGTAGATTTGCAGATGATGCCACCAACTGGAGCAGCATGAGATACAGTTTGTATTAATTAAATAATGCAAGTTACTGGCTGTTCCCTGAATAAAACTTCTGCCAGGAAGGTGCGTTGAAAGAAAAATTGTGTGTGGGTTTTTTTTTTTAATGTTAACTATGTCGTTAGGAATATTTTTATGTGGACAGGTCATACGGTAATACTTCATTTACCTGACAGTTTCGGTGAATGAGGTGATGAAGTAACTGAAAGTTTTAAGCATCAAACAGTTTTCATTTTAACTGTTTTTGATGGAAATCTTTCTAAATGTATTAGAAGTTTTCTTAATGGCAAACTTTATAAATGGTGCTTTTGGCGTCTTCTGTTCCCCACCTTTGTTCTACTCTTTTGATGTCAGTTGTTTTATTCCTCTAGGTTGTGTGACTTTCTTTTAATGTAAACCATTAAAATACCCATGGATGACTTTCTTTTAATGTAAAAACATCATCAGTTTTCAATTTCCAATAATTCCTACATAACTTTTTGTGAAGGATGCATATATGTCTGTATGTATGTATAAGTAAAAAAAAAAATGGCTTGTATTAATAAAGTAAATCTAATCTAAAAGCTATAATTTTTTTAGAAAGGTTGTACTTTTTATTTATTTGTTTTTTTGAGGAAGATTGGCACTCAGCTAACATCTGTTGCCAATCTTCCTCCTTTTTTGCCTTTTTTTTTTCCCCTCAAAGCCCCAGTAGATAGTTGCATGTCATGGCTGTGTGTAGTTCTAGCTGCTCTATGTGGGACGCCGCCTCAGCATGGCTTGATGAGTGGTGAATAGGTCAACGCCCAGGATCCGAACCGGCAAACCCTGGGAGGCTGAAGCGGAATGCTCGGACTTAACTGCTACGCTGCTGGGCTGGTCCCAGCTATAATTCTTTTAAGAGGGCTTAAGATACACGAAATTTTTTATTATGCCTTCCATCTGAATCCAACCATTGATAGGTTTTCTCTGTGCAGTATTGCCCAGTTTATCTCCTGTATGTATACTATATTATAAGTTTTTTTATTAACCTATCTTGTTTTAGCTTTACTGTCTGTTTATCTTTTAGTTTGGAATATATGCCAAGCTTAAGGGTAATGAAACCGCATTCCACCTCTTTCCCAGTATCTTATATATCAGACTTTTCATTTTAAGGCTCTCTGTCTTAATCATTCTAAATTTTCCTTCCACTTTTCTTTCCAGAATGTAGGTGGCTTTCTCTCGAATGTCTTATTCTATTACTAATGTAATGTTTTTCCATATTCTCTCCTAGACTGAATCTCTGTGGGGTTTGTTTATACTACCCATTAAGGTGCTAACCCCACTATGTATATGTCTATATGGATAGCAAAGGCCTGACCCAGCCTAGTCCCCTGATATGCATTTTACCTCTTGCTTTCAGAGCTCAACCAACATGCTATTGTAAAGAAATCTAAGCTTTGGTCCTTTGCACATGATGTGTATAAAGATTGCACCTTCTCCCGCTCCCCAAGAAAAGATTGGGGGCAGAAGAATGAAAATATTTCAGAAGGGGCTAGTTAGAGAAGTCTTAAGTTATCTAAAGATGTAATTGATTGGAATTAGAGCCAGTCTGTTAAAATGTAACCTAATAGCCTTGACCAGTCAATCCATTTTCTTCCCAAACATTTTTCTGGTGCCTGTTTTGTATAAGACAGTGGTGGATACAAAAAGAAATCAGATATGGACCAATCAGCACCTGAGGAGCCCATGGTGGCCTAGCCACCTTAATGCCAGAGTTCACATTCCCTAGCAAGATAGTCCCTTGGAAGAAAGTTAGAGCAGATGGAAAGTGTTGAAAACCAGATGATTTTGAAATTCCGTATCCACTGAAGACAAGACCAGAGGAAACTCCTATATTCAGATGAAATGAGCTTAGGAATAGAGTCATGTTTTGCTTAACAACGGGGATACGTTCTGAGAAAGGCATCATTAGATAATTTTGTCATTGTGCACACATCATAGAGTGCACTTACACAAACCTAGATGGTCTAGCCTACTACACGTCTAGGGTATATGATACTAATCTTATGGGACCACCATCATATATATGGCCCATCATTGACAGACATGCGGCGCATGGCTATACTTATAACAGACTTGAGAGCTTTTCCACTCCTGAAATCTTAAGCCGCATTCTAGGTGTCAGACTGCAGAAGTATAGTTGAAGAAGATGAAATGATATTGCAAGATATAAAAGAAAACTTTTAAGTGACTTTGTAAGAGAAAATCATCATCTGGAAGTTGGGATTAAAGTAGCTTGCATTTGCAATACTAACAGAATTAGAAACAGATGAAAGTGTCCTGATGCAAAGACAGAAACGGACCAGCTATAGAAAGAACACCATTGCCTATGATGGTTATAGTAAAGAAGTTCCAAGGCACCTTCAGCAACCTGGAGTTCATCCTAAGACCTCCAACAAATTTAAGAAGTATAGTCAAGGATTATGGGACCGGCAAATCAACCTGGGAGGTTGCTCTGCATTTTGGGGATCATCCCCCTAAAGAAGGAAGTAATTTGTAAGAAATTCATCCTGTAGATCTTGGTGAAATGGAAACAGAATCTACAGAAAGTATTTCTGAATCCCAGATGAGCTCTTGGATGACTTAGATATGCACTCTGGCACACCCATCAAAATTAGACATGTGGACTGTCAAGGGGAGGATGAGTTTGATTTGGAAGACTTCCAGGGCATGAGCTAAGTGGTGCCACCTGGGCCACTGAAAGAAACAGTTGCTTTCACCTAGCTAGGCAGAATGCCTCAGAGCATGTATTGTGCATTTATAACTGGATGATTTCTTTGTTAATAGTTCATTATCTTATGATGCATTGTTATTCTTGCCTTATTTTCTTAGGAAATGTTAATTTTATGTATGGTAAGTTTTTGCATGTTTTAAATTGTAAATGGAACTAAATCCAAGAAAGATGGAACTTGAAGTAATTTTACAACAAACTTAAGTACTTAATCCCTATTATCCTCTAAGTTAATTTGACGAGTATACTTTAACTGGTTTGCCATAGTGTTTTTAACATTAAACTGCTACTTGTCAGATTGCTTGGTTCTGAATTTAACCATGTGTTTACAGAATCAATCTAGAGTCAGCTTTTCTTTGGTGGTATCGGACAAAATATTTTCAGAGTTGTATACCTTTAATATCTTTATGAAAACTTAATTCTTGGCCTTTTGTCAAGATGTCAAGGTAGTTTTTTTTCCTCATACAGGGCACGGAATAGTCAAAGATTGTAGTTTGAGCTATTGAAATTGTTGGATTTTATGTAAGTTAATCAGTCTTAATTTGGTATTTGTAAGTAGTCCTAGGTAGACTCTTCTACCTGTAATGCTCTGAGTTAAGGCAATGGAAGGGACCTAGAAAGAAGTTTTGTTTTTACAACCGGTTAATTTACCATGTGAATTTTTTGTAAATAGGAATGTGTACAGATTCTTTGTTCAAATATTCAGTTATAAACTTGTTAAGACTGTTATGTTTGTATGTAATGAAACTGAGAAAATCAAAAGGATCTTTGTAATGGTAATAAATCAATCAGACATGGTCTGAACAGGAACCTGTGTACAAGTACAGTAGGTTGGGGGTAAGTGTTGCTTAGGTACAGACTGTGCTCGGGAAGTGCTCGGGATAAACTGTGTTGGGGAAGAGTCTTGGTACCCTTTTTGAGGGTCGGTGATCAGAAGAGGCGTTTTTTGAATTCGAGTGTGTAACTCCATGGTCTGGATGAGGAGTTTCCACTTACAGGTGTCCCAAGAGGTTCCACTTCAGGCATGCCCAGTTGTCCCTCTTTTTTTTCCCGTTATTTTATTGAGGTCATAATAGTTTATAGCACTGTGTAATTTCAGTTGTACATTATTATTTATCAGTTTCTGTATAGACTGCATTGTGCTCGCCACCAATAGTCTAATTTTTATCCATCACCATATATATGTGCCCCTTTCCAGTTGTCCCTCTTCTTTGTCTCTAGTTACTAGTGCCTTTTTGAGGAAGCATTGGCCAGAATAGCTTGCCCTGGGTGTTGTCATATGTGACCATTTCTTCTGTTGTTTCTTTTCAAGGAGATCTCTTTGCGGCCACTTTCCTCATTAGGAATGGGGCGCTTGTCAATGCTGCTACATTGGGTGCCCAGGAGACACCGTTGCACCTTGTGGCATTGTATAGTTCAAAGAAACACTCAGCAGATGTGATGTCTGAGATGGCACAGATTGCAGAGGCCCTCCTGCAGGCTGGTGCCAACCCCAACATGCAGGACAACAAGGGCAGGTAAGTTGGGGAGCACACAGGCTGCTCTTAGCACTAATCCCAGAATGTTATTTTATGGTGGCACGTAACTGGCAGACAGAGACTTCGTGTTTTTTAGTTCAGCATTATTCAATCTGATTTTTACTGAAGTCACAAACATTGATATGTTGTGCAAATGAGAGGCACAGCTAAGGCCAGAGGCATTTGGAGAAACAATTTCCCTGCTGGGTAACTGAGGTCCTTGGACTTTCAAGCAATTTCTGTCATCTTCAGAGTGATCATCTGGTCCAATTCTTCCAGCCTCTTTGTTAGAGTTGCTTGGATACTTTGAAGACGAGGAGCACGCTGTCTCAGGGCAATCTGTTCTATTTCTGTGAGGTCTTATTGTTGCGAAATTCTCCGTATTAAACCCAATTTTACCTTCTTGTAAATACTCCCCCTTCAGACAACTCTATCTGTACAGCCTGCCATCTTCTTCTACAGCACAGGCCTGTGCACATTTGACAGTAGTTGTTGTGTTCCTTTTGCCCCTTCCCAGAAATATTTAGTTGAGAATTCCTTGTGGTTTAGAATCTAAGAAAGGGCTGCTTGTCTTTGGGACAGCAGTGTGGGAGGCACCGAAGGGGAGTTAAGCCACCTGAATCACCAATAAGTGGGACCCACTTTTCATAATAGCACCTCAGTATTTTATACCTTTGAAAACCGTCTCAGAAAAATGAGAAAAGAGTTCTGTGAAGTTGTCAGAATGGGAAAATAGATTTGTGTGATGGATATAGTACTTAAATAAGATGGACCTCCATGAACTCTTAATATCATGGGATAATTACCTTATTTGCCAAAGTAATTGCATCTATTTTTTTTCTTCTGTGATTCTTCAATTTTTTTCCCCGAACTGCAGTAAATTCGGGCAGTCTGTACCTCTGAGATAGATGCCAGCTGGGGGATCCCTGTGCTCTGCAGTGCAGTCTCCTTCAGGGCACTTGAGGGCTGAATAAAAGCAGTGAAGAGCAGTTAAATGCCATTTTAATCAATTCCTGTCTGTTGCCACTCTGGATGTGTTTGACTGTAGCAGAGAATTATGGGGAGAAAAAAATTTCTTTTCAGAATTATGGAGGATGGGTAGGTGAAAATATGCATCCCTATGGTAGAAACTGCTGTTTTAAAAACATGTTTTTTATACACATTCAGTAAGGGTCAGGATTTAATTGGAGAGCATTTTATATCCCTTCCTTTTATTAATTCTTGTCTTTTTGGCCACTAAGTAAATGATAACATATAAGCAAATCCATTTTCATTCTTTAATACTTGGTCATGGTTTTGGAAAACTGCTTGCCAGGGTAGAAAAAGACACTGTTGCAGAAGTGTGGAATTTCTTGTGGATGGTGATTCTGCCTAGAATTCTAGTTGCCTCCTGCTATAAGTAGTCCTGAATTGGGCTGGTCCTGAATTGACACCTCCTCTTTTTCATCCTGCAGGACTCCTTTACACTTGTCCATCATGGCCAGGAATGAATACGTGTTCAATCAGTTGCTGCAGTGTAAACAGTACGTAGGGAGACATGGAGAAATGAAAAAGCAGTTATGAGGGTGGGATTGTGAGTGAAAAATAATTCTTTTAAAATGTCTTTTAGTGTTTAAATTTTAATAAGTAAAACTAAAATAAAAAATTGTCATTCAGAAAGTATAAAGAGAAAGAATGAGGCTGTGGGCAGTACAGAGTGTCTGAAGAAGATTATGTTTGCAGTTCACGTTGCTTTCTTATTTCAGATTAGATTTAGAACTGAAAGACCATGAGGGCAGCACAGCTCTGTGGCTTGCAGTGCAGTACATCACTGTGTCTTCCGACCAGTCTGTAAACCCCTTTGAAGACCTCCCTGTGGTAAATGGAACTTCATTTGACGAAAACAGCTTTGCAGCCAGACTCATTCAGCGTGGCAGCAACACCAATGCACCTGATACGGTAACAGGTAAAGTGTAGATCCCTGAGAACTGATGCTCAAGTCTGGAGGCTCCGTGAAATATTGTCTGTATTTTTTACCAAAAATTTAGAGACTGAACAGCATACTAGTGTGAGAATTATTTTATACTTAATTTTAACTATAGTAAAAGCCTGAGTTATTTTTTTATCTTGTGCTTCAAAAGATTTAGCCAGACTCCAAGTTGAGTCCTTTAAGCTAAAATACTTCCATTTATTTAATGTAGCGAGTTTCAGACTTTTTGGACTCTGAAATCCTTTTACCCTCTTAAAAATTATATCCCAAAGAGCTTTTTGTTTATGTGGGTTATGTCTTTGATATTTACCGTATTAGAAATTAAAACTGAGAAATTTTTGAAAGATGTATTAATTTAATAATAATAGCAAACCATTATATGTTAACATTTAACATTTTTTATGAAGAATAACTTCCAAAACAAAATTTAGTGGGAGAGTGACTGGTTTCATATATCTGCATCTGTATTCAGACTTTTTTGAGATACATGGTTTTGGTTAAAGTATATGAAGAAAATATACCCTCTGCAGTTATGTAGTTGGAAAAGGGAGGTGTATTTTAAGAGCCTTTTCCAATAATTGTGGATATATTTCTTTGATACCACCACAAGCAAAATTCATCAAGTAATAATTTCTTTAAGTTTAGTTTCAATGTGGAATCTGAAACCATATCAATGAACTTCTGTACTCTGTTATATTAAAATCTATAGTCTGTTTGTGCTTTGAATGGATCTTTTCTCCATGCATGATTTTGTAACCTTATGCCTTAGTTATTTGGAAAATGTTGGTTCACTGAATTATGCAGATCTTCCAAATGCTTGTTTATTTTGGAATCACATTTATTAGTATCACCACTGATCTCATCAGAAAGGTCTTTAAGTATTGAAAAGCTGTGAAACTCAGGGTTGCAGATCAGTTTTCCAATGTTCTAATTTTCACTTGCAAGATCAAATTTTATCATTCGGTACAAATACTGCCAGTTGTTTTTCTTAAAGAGACAGGCTCACTTTGTTCATTTTCAAGAAAATATCTGCGAGGGACCAGCCTGGTGGCATAGTGGTTAAGTTTGTGGGCTTGGCTTCAGTGGCCCGGGGTTCTCAGGTTTGTATCCTGGGCTTGGACTGATGTACCACATGTCAAGCCATACTGTGGCTCCCATATAAAGTAGAGGAAGATGGGCACAGATGTTAGCCCAGGGCCTATGTTCCTCAGCAAAAAGAGGAGGATTGGCAACGGATGTTAGCTCAGGGCTAATCTTCCTCAAAAAAAAAAAAAAAGAAAATATCTGCCACATACTCACATTTGAATAACAATAGTTTATTAATCAGTCATTCTTTCAAGTAAAAATGATGTTCCATGAAAAAAGCTGCAGTTTGGCTTGCACCTTAAACAGTGGCACATATGCTTTTCCCCCAAGACAACTATTATACTTTGTTACACAGCAAATGTGACTTTATGCATACTTCTTATTTTGTCACACAGAATTTTAAAAAAACATGTACTCAATGTTGAAATTTAATAAAGTTAGTATTTTTTACTGCTCTATCAAGGCCCACCTTAAGTGAAACTGGCCCCTTTTTTGACTGGGTGCATAGTGGTGAAGAATACAGTGACTTCTAGTACATTTTAGGGCCCCTGCCTTGATTTGTGTTAAGACTCTCCAGTTTGATCCACCAGTGCTTTTGCACCATCAGTGCAAATGTCAGCGCAGTGGGGAAAAGCAAATAATATCAAGCATTATTATTATGAAAATAGTTCTGACCTCATGGACCCCCAGAGACTTCTCAGGAACCCCTGGGAATCCATAGACCACACTTTGAGAAACACTGTTTTAATATGACTATTTCCTTCATCTGACTAAATAAAACATGGGGATATTTTAAGGAGAGGGATTCCGTATAATTCAGTCTTGATTACTAACCGTGTATAAATCATGGATCGGTGCCACTGATGAAGGGAATTAGCCCAAAAAAGGTGGATATTAAACAGCCTTTGCCCTAAAAAAAGTTAATAATTAACTTCTTTAAAATAAAAGTCAAATGAAATAACCCCTCTGGGTGACATAAGAGCTAAAAGGAGTGGTACTACAGAACAGGAAGTACAGGAAGAACTGTGTTTTAGACTAAAGACCTTCTGAAAATGAGATTGTTACTGAATTATTTTTAATTTACTAACGTATGTTGGTTATTGGCCATAATTTTACTGATTTCTAATTTAATTGCATTGTATAAGAAAGTGGCATGTGAGAGATTGATGTCCATTAAATCAAGCTTGTTCATTATGCTGTTCAAATCTTACTCATTCACTTTCTTACTAACTTTTGGACTGCTTGATCTGTCAATTTCTGGGAAGTATATTAAAACTTTTACTGTAATTATGGATTTGTCCATTTTTCTTGCTAGTTCTGCCAGTTTTACTTTATATACTTTGAGTTTTAATACAAGTTCAGGATTATTTTTCCTTGTTCCATTTTTCATTATACACATGGTAATTTTAGTCCCCTGTTTTTCAGCATTGCAGTAACATTTTAGCAGTCACAGGTTATCTTTGTTCTATAGGGAGGTATATGATTTAGATCTCGCGTACCTCAGAATGACTACAGAAGTGAAAATGGAACACTTATTAGAGTCTCTAAATTAGGGTGACTGTCAACTAGGGGTGGAATCACTTCCTCGGAGGGAAAAGGAAAAAATGGTATGAAAACAAAGCAGTGCTTTGTCCCATTTCTTTACCTTGTTTTTAGTCCTGGTATTTAGTTTAATTTGAGTTTCAAGTAGCATAGCTGTAGAATGTGAGATTTTGTGTTTATCCAAAAAGGAAATGGATTTTAATAGAAAGAGAAACCCTCTTTCCAGGACTCCAGCTCTAGGACTAAAACCATTTCTAGAGGAAAAGAGGAAATAAATTTTGTTTTTTTCTTTCTAAGATTTTTATTTTGAAAAGAGTGATAGTGCTAAGGAAAACATTTCTAAGCCAAGAACAAACATATTTAAGGCCCTAGGAATAAAACTGAAGTGTTATGGGGTATTTTCTGGTAGAACTTCAGCTCACAATGTCTTCAAAATGGTCATGGACCCCAGAGGTTCTCAAACAGGAACCACCCCCCAACCCCCCGCCCACGACCTTTGGCAACATCTATAGACATTTTTGATTGTCACAACAAGGTTGGGGGTGCTGTTGGCATCTAGTGGGCAGAAGCCAGGTAAACTGCTAAATATTCTACAGTGTACAGGGCAGACCCCTCACAACAAAGAATTATCTGGCCCAAAATGTCAGTAGCACTGCTGTTGAGAAACAGTGTTCTAACCCAACCCCGGTAAGGAGACATAACTTACCTCTGGTCCTGGGTGGTGCCTGGTGGCAAACCCAGGGAAGAGTGAATGTCTCCTGACGTCCAGACCAAGTTATTGCTCCACCCAGGGTCATCCTAGTTTCTGTGTCTAATACAGAGAGTGCCTGTGTGGACTTTAATGGTACCTACTTCTGCTGTGGGCTTGTCAATTGTGAAACGTGGTAGGGAAGGGCAGGGTGTGGTGCAGTGTGGAACTTGACCTCATTTTTATGCAAGTGGAAGAATGAATATGCCCATTTTCTCCTAGGAAATTGCTTACTGCAGCGAGCAGCTGAAGCAGGAAATGAGGCAGCAGCTCTTTTTCTGGCAACCAATGGTGCCCATGTCAACCACAGAAACAAGTGGGTAAGTGTGACGGGGCAGCCCAGGGAAGTGGTTTTGGTCTTTGGAAGAAATGGCAGTGGTGAATGTGTAGGAAAAAGAATAGATTCTTTTTCAGTTTTTTTCAAAATAATACGTGTACATAGTTAAAAAGCCAGAGTGAAACAGATGCTTTTATCCTCAAATATTTTCATTCAGCAATCATTTCCTAAGCATACTGTGGACTTCGTGGTCTAATAGAGATTAGCGAACACGTACACAAAAACCTACCATAATAGCATCTTAATTTTTTACAACATTTCACGTTTGCTGAGTTTTTCCTATGTGAATGCTTTTTAAATCTCTTATCTCAAGCTAACAAGGTAGACTGTATAGTGTTATGGTTAAAGCATGGCCTTTGGGGTTGAACATTCCTGGTTTTACCAGATTTCCCATTTCCCATCGCCATATGTGGTCTTAGGCAAGTTACTTAACCTTTCTGAGCTTCAGTTTCCTTATCTCTAAAATGAGATTAATACTGATTTCATAGGGTCTGGATAAGATAAAAAGAAATGATATATGTAAGTGGTTATAGCATAATGTCTGGAACATTAGATACTAAATGATAGTTTATTTTACTTTATTATTTTCAGACAGGGAGGATATGTTTATCTTTAAGATCAAATTTATTTTATAACTACTCTGTGCTAGGAGCTTTAAGGATATTATCCCTCTTAATTCCCACAATGGACCTGGAAGTAGCACGTGGTGTAGAGACATTTTTGACATCTATAAATCCCTCATTTCAGGGTAAAGAACCTTGAGGTTCTAAGAGGTTAAGTGGCTCATAAATAATGAAGCCAGTGTGAAGACTCGGGTATTAGAATGCGTAGTTGGACACTCTCAACAACGCTGGGCAAGGCAGGAAACAATAAGCTTGGTACATGAGACATACAAAGTGTCTGGGAAGCACGGGGGAGGGCAGTGCCATTTGCACCATTAAATCTGCTTGTTTATCTGCACCTAGACCCACACACAGCCCACTCTCCACATGGAATGATGGCATGGCCCTGTATGCTCTAGTGGCTGATCTCTTGACTTGGCTCCTATGTTATGTGTCTCTGCCTCTGTCTGTCTGTCTGTCTGTCTCTCCTGTATCATCAATTTTGCCCGCTATTCATTTCTAATAGCTTACAGATATGCTCTATTCTCTCCCAACTTTAAAAATTCCTCCCTTGAGCCCACATTGTCTACCAACTGTTCCTTCTCTGATACCCTTGATAGCAAAACTGAGTGAAACCTAAGATGTAGAGGCGCAGAGGAGACCTGACTTGAAAGCAAGTAAGAGTGACACCGGAGAAGGGTCTGGAATGCTGGTGTAGGGTTTTTGGACTTTATCCTGTGGGAAGAGAAGATCTTTAGAAGAGTTTTGAGTAGACAAGCAGTACGATCATTTTAAAGTTGAGAACACTACCCGGGATAGCTGGTGTGGGGGATGTACCATTAAGGTCCAGGCAGGAGCGGGGTGGGAGTCACCTAGACAAGCAATGGCTTGTCCTCACCTCTGATATTGGATTTGGCTCCAAAGGGACAGGTTTCAGAGGAGTTGCAAAATTACAGTCAATGGGACATACCTGCTTATGGCTCTCAGAAGCAAGGGCAAGAGAGGTATTAAAACTGTTGTGGTGCACCCATGAAGAGAAAGAACCTGCCAGGAGGAAGGACTGCTGTGGAGAGAGTGGACTCAATTTTGTGATTGTTGAACTCCTTTTTAAACATCCAGGCAAGGATATCTAGCAGGCAGTGGGAAATTGGATGCCAAAGCAGGGCTGGAGATCTGGGTTTGAGTCTCCTGCTTGTAGACACTGGTAGAAGACGTGGGAGTATTCAATAAGCATACCCAGTGAGAATGTGTAGAATGTGTGAGAGCAGAAGATAGCCCTGAGGAGGAGGAGGAGGACGTCCTTGTGAGGGCTCTCACCACAATTGTGATACAGCTCCCTGGTGAGGGTGTGGGATGGGAAGGGTGCATGTGTACATGTACACACATACATATATATGTGTATATGCCTTTCCATGAATATTCTGTCAGTGGAGAGAAATATGAAACTGGTAATAAGGGTTTCTTTAGGGGAGGATAATTGGGTGGTGGGGGTAAGATGTGAGAGGAAACTTCTTTTCACTGTATATTCTTGTACCTTTTGAATATTGAATCAAGTACCTATAATACCAATTTAAAATGCTTTTAATTTTGAAAAGTGAGGGAAGGAAGTCTTCATCAGAGTTCAAGATGAGGTTGCTATGAGCAGGGCAAAGAAATAGGGCCTAGTTGTGCTGGTGGGGGTTAAAGAGTAGTGATGGTTAAACTGATAGCACTGCTCATCTCTGGGGCTGTGATTGTGAGGCCTCTTCCAGTTTCTACAGTGTTTAGTGACACTTGGAGGACATCTGTTATTGTTTAATAATCATGTCATTTTTATAATTAGCAAAATAATTATAAACACAAAGTGAAGGGTGGTTAAGAACGTCCTTGGAAATGCAGAAGATGAGGAGCCAGGGCATTTGTAGGGTGCTTGGGAAGACACTGAAGAAACTAAGGGTGGTGGCACAGGGGAAAGGGAAGGAGAGGAGATGGGGAAGAGTGGGACAAAAGTTCTGGAGGTGGACTGGTGACAGGGTGAGCCTGTCCCTAGTGACTGGCACTAGGGACCTGAGTTTCAGCACTTGGGTTGTCATTATCCCTTTGTGAAGCGAACTCCCAGCCTGAAAGTGCTTTGATTTGGGCCATTTTTTTCTGTTCAGGGAGAAACCCCGTTGCATACGGCCTGTCGGCATGGCCTGGCCAACCTCACTGCAGAGCTCCTGCAACAAGGTGCCAACCCAAACCTGCAGACGGAGGAAGCTCTGCCTTTGCCAAAGGAGGCTGCTTCCCTGGCCAGCTCAGTGGACAGGGTCTATCTGCAGACACCGCTGCACATGGCAATTGCTTATAATCATCCAGATGTGGTCTCTGTCATCCTGGAGCAAAAAGGTAGGTAGTTGGGAATTACTGCCCATCACTTTGACCCCTGAACAGTGGTTTTGAGTAGTTACAAGAGTTGATGTTTCTTCCATTAGTGAGTTTTCTTACCCAAAAAGTCTTCAGTTCAAACCAGATAAGCATATGGATTTCTGACTACTGTGTTTCCCTGTGTACATTTTTGGAATGGGGCCTGCCCATTTCTCCTGTTGGGTTAAGGTGCTAGAACCTTTGACTACTTCTTTCTTATCTTGGGGTGTTTCTCCAGGCTGTTCCAGTGTAGGTCAGGCAATGCTTTGCCTTGGCATGAGCACTCTGAGAACCCTGCTGCGGCGGGTCCTCCACGAGCTTGTCAGTCCTCTCCTCTGCGCCTCCCTCGCCCGTGAGCCATGAGAGAGGAGCCAGAAAGGGGCCAAGGGATTCCCCTGCAGTAGGGGAGGCCCATTTCCCTCAGAAAGTCATCCTCAGGTTTTTCTCTTTTCTGTCCTGAAATTTGTTTTTACTCTTGCCTGCATCCTTACTGAGGCCAGCATTTTTAGCACTGTGCTTGTGGAAGGAGGTGGGGTTTTAAGTGGAGTGCCTTTTTCTTGGTCCTCACAGGAGCTGTAAGATGGTAGGAATTAGGTATTAGGAAAACATCACCAGAGCATTGTTCTGATCCTCTTTTCAGTAATCAAGTAATTAATGTGTGTTTCCATAGTGGAGTCTGTTTTCCTTTTGTGAAGATTCAGTGTTTTAAGCTTTAAAAACATTGATTTCCTCATAAGCTTTGCTCCAAAATATCAGATTTCTGGGCTTTCACTCCCCACAAGAAGATTTACCAGTTCTGTTTGTATAGAAATGGTTGTATTATAGCCAGTCAGTCAGTTTGAAACTGAACTTGTATTCTCTTGACTACTTTAAATGCGATCCATGGGATGGTGAAATCAAGAGTTCTTTTCTTTTTAAAAAATTTAGCTAATGCTCTTCATGCCACCAACAACTTGCAAATTATTCCGGACTTCAGCCTCAAGGATTCCCGAGACCAGACTGTGCTGGGCCTGGCGTTATGGACGGGTAAGGCGATGCCAGAGGCTGTTGACGTCTGCAGACAGACCACAGCAGAAGGGCGGGTGAGAGAGAGAGGCAGGGAGGAAGGTGTGGAGGGGTTGGAGCTAATGGTTTGGTTGTAAACTAACCTTTCTGTTTGGGTTAAGCCTGCCTTACCCAGTGGAAAACTGCTGGCTGTGGGAAGTTGAGAGGGAGCGTATGTGGTAGTAAGATGTTGAGGAAGTGGGAAAAGCTAAGCATGCATTAATCAGGGCTTGTTTATTTCCCAGGTATGCACACGATCGCAGCCCAGCTGCTGGGCTCCGGGGCTTGCATCAACGATACCATGTCGGATGGGCAGACCTTACTCCACATGGCCATGCAGCGGCAGGATAGCAAGAGTGCACTCTTTCTCCTGGAGCACCAGGCGGACATAAATGTCAGGTGGGCTGGAACAGCACTCTCTGCTGCAACACTCGGTCACATTTAATTGAGATGGTTCAAAAGCATAGCATTGCCTGTAGAAAATATGTTTGTTCTTTTTTAAATAAAGGAAGGGAAAATGACTCTGAAGAAGTACAAATGCAGTGTTGTAAGACTCGTAACTCATGCGATGGGGAAGGGGTATTGTACTTTGCTCTCATTTGAACCTTTTAAAACCAGCGTGCAAGTCTCATTAAAAAGGACAATCCAAAATCAATTATTTGATTAGGAATTTCAGTTGTAGTTAAGAACATTGCAACAAATAACCTATTTAAAAAGCTTGAGGAGGAAAAAGTACACAGAGTTAAATTTTGTTTTTGTATTTTCAAAGGAATTTATCTTTGTCTCCAATGTCAAGTGACCCTAAGTGGGTGAAAGAAGTGTTTTGTCAAGTGGGTAGTTGGGGTGGCATTTTATTAACATGCTATTAAAAGCAGCTGTAGACCTGTAAGATATCAACACATTGGATGTCAGTCAGTTATCTTCTGGGTGCAATAGGACGGCATGGCTGTATTTTGTTAAAAGGCAGAAGAGACAGGTGCTATTGACAGGTTAAATTTTCTGAGAGAATATTAATGAATGTGAGTGAAATGTGTTTGAGGGATACAGTGGATTCTGGCCTCTGGAATGTGCAGAAGGGCACCCTTTGTCATTTGGCTCTAGCTGCAATGTTGGCTTTGGTGTGCATGTCCTAGCAGGACCCAGGATGGGGAGACAGCCCTTCAGCTGGCCATCAGAAATCAGCTCCCCCTGGCAGTGGATGCCATATGCACCCGAGGAGCTGACATGTCCGTGCCAGATGAGAAGGGGAACCCTCCCCTGTGGCTCGCATTGACAAATAATCTGGAGGACATCGCATCCACACTGGTGAGAGAAGCTCAGCTTTAGCCTCTGTTTATATGTGGGGATATTTTGTATCAGAGATGGATTTAGTGCCTACATAGCAATCACAAGGAGCAAGAGATCTGCCAAGTAACAAATTGGGTCAAAGACGAGCAGTTGAAAGTCATGTTAAAGAAACTTGCAGTTCAGAGCTGGCCTGGTGGCGTAGTGGTTAAGTTCGTGCACTCTGCTTTGGTGGCTTGGAGTTCACTGGTTCAGATCCCAGGCGCAGACCTTCACACCGCTCATCAAGCCATGTTTATGTATGTGGTGTCCCATGTACAAAATTGAGGAAAATGGGCACAGATGTTAGCTCAGGGCCAATCTTCCTCACCAAAAAAAAAGAAAGAAAGAAAGAAAAAAAGAAACTTGCAGTTCAACATAGTGTTGGCCCACACTTTTTTTAGGCTGTCTTTATCACTACTACCAAGAAACAGGAGAGTTGATTTCCTCAGGAGTCTTCTTCTGAGGCGGGTTAATTTGATGTGGGTTGCCCTCACTATCACCAGAGTGATAAATTCCCAAATCTCAGGTTTGTCTCTCTTGTTCAGAAGACAGGCCCCCAAAGTGGTGGTAACCCTGCAGGTTCTCATTTAGCTTACTAAAGGGCCTGGAATGTAACATTAAGGCATTTTGTACCTGGGGGTTTTACCCAGTTGCTATTGAAATTACCTGTTAATTACAGGTGTGTGTTACTGGGGGCTTATGAGTGTGTGTGTATGCTTGCATTTTTGTGTGTTTTCTGTCTCTTCTAGAATACAGCTCTAGAGGGCACTAATTAAACATATCTATCTTAAATTTCCCAAACCCATCCCCCAGGACCTAGTGCAAGAACTTGCACAGAAGCAGATTTTAATCAGTGTTTGTAAAACTAATGAATGATACAGATTAAAATAATTATCAGTTAATTATCAACTGTATCTTACCTGAAAAATGGATCTAATAATGTGCATAGAGCCCAGAGATGGTAATAAAACCTTTTGCCTTTGCTCAGCGGTGTTTATGAGTAACCTGTGTTTTTTCTACAGGTCAGACATGGTTGTGATGCCACATGCTGGGGTCCAGGACCTAGTGGGTGCCTTCAGACACTCCTGCACAGAGCCATTGATGAAAACAATGAGTCCACTGCCTGCTTTCTTATTCGCAGGTCCGAGAAACCTAAGTATCTCTTCAAATCTTATTTAGCTTATTGCAAACTGGCTCTTTTCTCATTAATCCAACTACAGTTTTGACATGCTTGTATAATTTACTTTCATAATTAAGGCCATCAGAGGGTCACTGTTCTGTCAAGTGAAGTCAGTCAAGGGACTTGACTCACTTGTGAGGAGAGGGGCTCATGTGCTCAGATCACAGAATCTAAAAGCTAAGCCACCTTCCTGCTGTGGAAGCCATATAGGCTCCCACGTTGAAATCAGACCAGTGAAGCTAGGAGGCTGGGGCGGAGGAGACCAGATGGCCTCTGCAGGGCCCCACCAGGATGTATGAGCCATGACAGGCTCCATGGCCTCTCAGAGTGCAGGATGTGTGGGAGGTAGGGTTATTCAGGAAACCTTTAGAACAGTGGTTCTCAAACTTTAAATGCACACATATCTCTTGGGGGAGCTTTTAAGAATTTTGGTGCCCAGGTTCCCCCCAAGACCAATTGCAGAAGAATCTATGGGAGTGGGACCCGGACACCAGTATTTGAGGCCCGAGGCCAAGGACAGCAATCCCTGGTGGCAGCAGCTTTCCTGTTGGATTGGATGAGGCTGCTGCTATACATTTGTCAGCGTGTCTTTAGGCTAGGTGGAAGCATGGCTCTCGAAGCCTTCCTTTTATTTCCCTCTTCCTTTCAGTGGCTGTGATGTGAATAGTCCCAGACAACCTGGTGCTAATGGAGAAGGAGAGGAAGAAGCCAGAGACGGGCAGACCCCCTTGCATTTGGCAGCCTCCTGGGGGCTAGAAGAGACGGTACAGTGTCTTCTGGAGTTTGGTGCCAATGTAAACGCACAGGTATGGAAAGTTTCTCTTTTCCAGGGAGATAGATGATAACCTCAGAATTAGGGAAATCTCTTATGGCAAGGGACCTTGCAGATTCTCGAGTCCTGGGCCTCTGCTTTACCGTGAATGGGGATATGGTACAGACAGATGAAGTGACTTTCTCTGGGTCATACAGCCTGCTTAGTAATTTTAGTGATTTCAGTTAAGACTTTTCTACTTTGTGCCTTTGTCCTTTCTACACCGTGAGGAAGATTTGTCCAATCAACTTCTCTTTGCCTCCCATTCCTATTAGTTATAGATTTCCACTGAGAGTTGGTTCTAGTTGCAAGCCGAGTACTGTGTTTAGGAAGATGTTCTAATAGCTCAATTGAGCACCCTGAGTTACGTTCCTTGATGCTTTTCAACGTTCTAACCTTTGAAGATTTATGTACACTGCCCTATAGCCAGATAAGGAGTGGTATAACTTAGAGGTGAGCTTGACTGCACATCTTCTAAACCAGATGTGTTGGTGCCCCAGGTCCCTGGAGCATGAGGTAGCGGGGAGTGGCTTTCAGACGTCTCTGAGCTCTTTAGAAGCTGATTTCAAACACAGGGTGGCAGTGTTGATTCTCAGAACCGAATCTGACGTAAAAATTATCCCCCTTCATATTTTTCCCGAGTTTTATCTTTCATTTGGACACTGAAATCTGTGCCTTGTTCCCCTAGGATGCAGAAGGAAGAACGCCTGTTCACGTGGCCATCAGCAACCAACACAGTGTCATCATTCAGTTGTTGATTTCTCACCCTGATATCCACTTGAACGTACGAGACAGACAAGGCCTGACCCCTTTTGCCTGCGCCATGACTTACAAGAACAACAAGGCAGCCGAGGCCATCCTAAAACGAGAATCCGGGGCTGCCGAGCAGGTGAGTGACCAACACCCAGCAGTCTCCATGGTGCCCTGAACACAACAGAACCTGTCACCTGGAGACTAAACAAGTGTCACCAACTAAACAGGTCTCTTCTATATATAAAGGCATTTGTTTTGAAATTATACTTTTTCTTAAAATTTGGCCATTCAGATGTCTTGTCAGTGCTAGATGAGATTTAACTGCTCTGACCCGTATGTCAGCCACCTGATGGTACCGTATGTAAAGGGAAGCCATGGGTGGCTGGGCCCAGTAATAGGAATTCTGTGGCATGTACAACGGAGGTCATTCTTTGCTTTTGCTTGGTTATTTAATTGCCCTAGTATTGAATGTCTTAAGAAAATTTACATTGAACTTGAGGAGCTCTTGGTATGATGTTAAGGCAACTTTTTGAGTGTTTTAGAGGAGTTAAATTGTTATCGTTCGGCTGATTAGCAGGTTCAGTTGTCCTTGTTCTTTGTGGTTCTTTACCAGCTGCTAAACCTGGATGGTGGACTGTTGACCTGCAACAACAGATTGGGTAGGAAAGGATAGTAGCAGCTGATCTGAGGTGGGAACTGGGATGGGTTTGTTAACTTGGTCCTACAGACACTTGAATCTCCATCCAGCACTTAGAATACTGCCAAGATTTATGAATAGTCATTTATGAAGGTAAAGTGGAAACTTGGGACCTGAACAGAATGAAACCCTAACATGGTTGAAGACCATTGCTTGGTATTTCAGGCTTCTTTCTGTACATCACTTTTCTTCAGCATTTGCGTAAGTGTGACTGAATTGTGTAGATGTTAACCTCACCCTTGCTCAGGTAGTGTAAAATTTTCATGAGTGGAGACAGTCATCTCACAGTTCCTCTCCATCTAGTATGAAACTGGTTCTGTTGAGCAAAGTCCTTTGTAGATACATTGCTTGTGATTCCAGCACACACTGTGAACATATGTGTGTGTGAGGGAATGTGGTATGTGTGTAGCCTGTTGGTGTCTCCCTCACTTCTCACTGAGCATTCATACCGATAAGACAGCTCTTGTCACTACAGTATCCTCTGTGGTTTGATTTGAGTGAGCTTTTGTCTGCTTTACATCAGTGGAGCAAAGTCTGCGACATACCGTTGGCCGCCTCCCTCAGCATGTACTATTATCCTGTAGCTTGGCAAAAGAGGAAACTTTCTGAATATTTGTTTGCTCAGGGGTCAGGCTGGCATTGCATGCTGGGTGCTTGTTTTAGCCAAAGCAGGAGACTCCCAAGGCTAGCCTCCACCTTTGCCTTTCTCCAAGCATCACAATATTTTGGTGCCTTCCTTTCCCTGTCCCTCAGGTTGTCTTTCTTGGCTTTCCAAGTCCAGCACCTGCACAGGAGGATACCAGGGCAGCTTGGATTGGTGCAGTGGCTCCCTTTCCCTGACCACATGAATGTCACCATGCACACGCGGTCATGGGCACTAATATGTAGAATGGGTCTGTTGGGGGGGGGGCATTTAGTGTTGGTTCTTGGGAGGGAGCTTCCTGGAACTGAGGGAAGGACTATACCATGACCTCTCCAGTGGTCAGCGCAGCTTGCAGGTACTCAGGAGGCACTCTTGCAGGGGAGAGCCCACTAATACTTTGGTTCCCACTTGTTACCTTAGGTGGATAACAAGGGCCGGAATTTTCTTCACGTGGCAGTCCAGAACTCTGATATTGAAAGTGTCTTGTTCCTGATCAGTGTCCAGGCTAATGTGAATTCCAGAGTCCAGGATGCTTCCAAGTTGACCCCTTTGCACCTTGCGGTCCAAGCAGGCTCAGAGATTATTGTCCGCAATTTGGTAAGTGTTGCCAAAACATTATTGCATGTAACATGTAGGCAAAGCATGTTGTGCAGTGTGTGTGGAATCTCTTCTCACAGGTGCTTTGCCAGGTATTGTGAAAAGCCAGCACAAATTTGGGGAGCTAAGCCAACACACTCAGGAAAGCAGATGTGTCAATGGGCAGCATATCCTAAGTACCCAGTAGGCTGCTTGGGCAGGCAGATACTGGAGAGAGGCCTTGAGGGAAAGCAGGATTTGGATGGCAGAGGCAGGTGGGAACATGAAGGGAAGGGAGATCTACTTCTCTTGTATGCCTGCTCGGTGTCAGGCATTTAACCAATGCTTTCACATGAGCTGTGTGTCTCTCTCTCTCTTTTTTTTATTAGTCTTTTTTTAATTAAGGTATAATTGACATATATTATTATATTAGTTTCAGGTGTACAACATATTGCAAAATGATCACCACGGTAAATCTAGTTAACATCTTGTCACCATACATAGTTACAAAAAAATATTTTTTCTTGTGATGAGGACTTTTCAGATTTACTCTCTTAGCAACTTTGAAATATACAATACAGTATTACTAACTGTAGTCACCATGCTGTATGTTAATCTCCATGACTTGTTTACTTATTTATTTCATAACTGGGAATGTGTACCTTTTGACATTTGACCTCTTTCACTCATTTCACCCCTCCGTACCCGCTTGTCTCCCTGCCCCGCAACCTCTGACAGCCACCAGTCTGTTCTCTGTATCTGTGAGCTTGGTTTTGTTTATTTTTTAAATTCCACATATGAGTAAGGTCATATAGTATTTATCTTTCTGTCTGACTTATTTCAATTAGCATAATGCCCTCAAGGTCCATGCACATTGTCTCAAATGGAAGACTTCATTCTTTTTTATGGCCGAATAACATTCCATTTATATATACCACATCTTCTTTATCCATTCATCTGTCAGTGGGCATTTCGGTTGTTTCCATACCTTGGCTATTGTAAATAATGGCTGCAGTGAACATGGGGGTGCATATATCTTTTCAAATTAGTGTTTACTTTGAGTAAATACCCAGAAGTAGGATTGCTGGATCATATGGTAGTCCTATTTTTAATTTTTTGAGGAACCTCTGTACTGTTTTCCATAGTGGCTGCACCAATTTACATTTCCACCAACAGTGCACAAGGGTTCCCTTTTCCCCACACCCTCAGCAGCACTTGTTATTTCTTGTGTTTTTGATAATAGCCATTCTAACAGGTGTGAGGTGATATCTCATTGTGGTTTTGATTTGCATTTCCCTGATGATTAGTAATGTTGAGCACTTTTTCATGCACCTGTCAGCCATCTGTATGTTATCTTTGGAAAAATGTCTATTCAGATCCTCTGCTCATTTTTTAATCAGATTGTTTGGTTTTTTGCTGTTCAGTTGTGTGAGTTCTTTATATACTTTGGATATTGCTTATCAGATATATGATTTGCAAATTTTTTCTTCCATTCAGTAAGTTGCCTTTTCATTTTGTTGATGGTTTCCTTTGCTCTGCAGAAGATTTTTAGTTTGTAGTTCCACTTGTTTATTTTTGCTTTTGTTTCCTGTGCTTTTGGAGTCAGATCCAAAAAATCATTGCCAAGGCCGATGTCAGGGAGCTTACCACCTCTTAATTTTCAAAACCACCTAGAGGGGTATAGGAAATTTTTTACATTTTACAAAGGAAAAATTTAAGCTCAGAAAGAATTTTTTTCCCCTAAGATTATCAGCTAGTCAGTAGTGTAGCTGGGATTTTAGCCATTTCTATTTGACTTCAAAGCCTACCTTTTCCAGTACAACATAATGCTAACCAGACAGGGGAAGGGTCTGAACAAAGTTGTGAAGACTGGAAAGTGCGTGTGGTGTGTTTAAGTAGAAAAGTTTGGTTGGAATTTGGGTAGAGAGTAGAAGATATGGTTGGAGAGGCAGGTGGAGACCAGATTGTGAATGTCATGTTTCAAACCAAGAACTGTGAGCAGCCTTTGTCCTTTCAGCAGTGGAGAAACCATTGTAAGTGTGTAAGCTAAGAGCATGGTCCAGAGCCACAACCAGGGGTCCACGTCACCGGCCCCTAAGAGCTGGTTATTGCTGGTGCCTCCCATCAGCCCCAGGTGAACGCTGCAGAACTGGCCACTGGGGCACTTGACCAGCCTATGGTGCCCTGTCATTTTTGTTTTTGAAAAATCCTTTTTAGAAAAACCCTTATGACTTAATATGTTTTAGAGCTGAGAGAGCATTTACCTTGGGGGTGGGATTTGGGGGGGTGGGGTCACCAGTGAAGAGGCCCAGGGGAGGCAATGGCAGTGAGGGATGGACTGGAGAATGATTGAAGAGGTGGATCTGAGGGACACCAGGCACAGACTGGACATGGGGGAAACAGCTAAGGAGGTGGAGGTGGGCCTCAGTGTAATAGGGAATCAGGTCACATGTTCATGAATTTGCTTGCCACCCTGAGAGCCTGGGGAGGTTTTACTTATAGAAGCAGTGGACATCCTTGTATGGTGCAGTGAACATCACTGCTGTCCTGTGTAGTTTTATATACCAAAGTCTTAGGAGTAGAATTTCTCTGTCCTAAGGAATGACTTTTTAACATTTTGATAATTGCCTTTTTGTCCTTGGGACAGGTTTTGCTGGCTTATCCCTCACCGGGAGTGTGTGTGAGGCCTTTATGCTTCCAGCTTTGGCAGCAGGGCAGACTGTGTAGATGTCAGAAGACAGACAGGCTTGGCTCCCTTAAGTGGGACCTTGGTTGGTTGTGGTAGAGAGGCTGCTCATGTAATCAACTTCAACAGCTTCTTGCAGGAGCCAAAGTGAATGAATTAACCAAGCACCGCCAGACCGCCCTCCATCTCGCTGCCCAGCAGGACCTGCCCACCATCTGCTCAGTCCTCTTGGAGAATGGAGTGGACTTTGCTGCTGTGGATGAGAATGGAAATAATGGTAATTCCCAGTCATTCTCCTGTGTCCAGTGCTGAATGCCTTAAGCAATCCTTCCATTCTAGGGGTGGAGGTACACTGTACCCTTGAGTCTGCTCCCCCTCAAGGAGGTTGGCTTTTACAGGGGCAGAGCTGTGACAGGAAGTGCTCTGAGCAGGGCACCCAGTCTGTTACTGACCAGGCCCTGGGCAGCCTCCCAATCTGCATGGTAACCCTAGAAGCCTAAATAGTGGCTTCTTGTGAAACCATTAAATCTCATCTTTGGATAACTGTGGAAGCAGAAAGCAAAGTCTTATGAGGTTGCATTTATGACTCATTCTTGTTGGGTGGTGAAGACTGGAAAGGATGGCTCTGTGAGTGGACAGTGGCTTGCTCTGGCTAAGTCCCATTTAGAGGGAGGGTTGTGAGGGTGAGAAGGAGTTGAGATTTTCTGTGTGTGCTTCTGGGCTTGCACAATAAGAGGATTTACTCCCCAGCTCTTCATCTCGCTGTCATGCACGGTCGGCTCAACAACATCCGGGTCCTCCTGACAGAGTGCACCGTGGACGCTGAAGCCTTTAATCTGAGGTGAGTGTGTGTGGTCCAGAGCAGAGGCCAGGGCTCCCCGTCACCTGGCCTGCCCCTCAGAGCTGGTGGTCACTGATGCCTTGCATTAGCCCCAGGTGCATGCTGCAGAACTGGCCAGTAGGGCACTTGACCAGCCTTTGGAACCCTGGAATTTTTGATTTGAAAAATACTTTTTAAAAAAACTTGGATGACCTTTTGTGTGTCCTTTAGATTTATCCAGCATCACAGAGTTCAGAAAATTCCATTTCTTTTGTGCATGATGGCCATGGCAGACATATACCTAACTTTTCCAACTTGTTTTATCAGAGGCCAGTCACCGCTGCACATTTTGGGACAATATGGCAAAGAGAACGGAGCAGCCATCTTTGATCTCTTCTTAGAGTGCATGCCTGAGTATCCTCTAGATAAACCAGATGCAGAAGGAAACACAGGTATGTAATAAGGTGTTTGTGTGTCCTGTCTCACTTGCATTCCTTGCTTCCTGGAAAAACAAGAGCCCAGGCACATGTCATTAGGCAAAGGCATTCAGCCCAGTGCATTTCAGCTGGGCTCTCCGAGCACCTGTCACAGATCCCTGCCGTGGAATTGGGCAGTGTCTGATTTTAGGCACAAGCACATCTGAAGTGTATCTAGTGCCCAAAGCCATAACCGTGTCGAAACAGGCTTGCCCACCTGCTTTTATTGCCCTCATCGACCTCTTATCCAGTCAGCCAGGGCCCTACCCGAGCTCCCAAATTGCAGGAGAGACATAAACTATAACCACCTCGCAGATGCTTCAGGAGGAAATGTGCTACAGTACATGTTAACATGCTTTAAATAAGTGGCAAGTTATACAGTCATGGCGCCTCATAACGACGTTTCGGTTAACAACGAACTGCATATATGACAGTGGTCCCATTAGATTAGTACTGTGTAGCCTGGGTGTGCAGTAGGCTAGACCATCTAGGTTTGTGTAAGTACGCCCTATGACGTTCACACAACGACGAAATCGCCTAACACATTTCTCAGAATGTGTCCCCATCATTAAGCGATGCATGTCTGTATACAGATAAGGGCTGATGTCTTACTGAGGAGGGTTAATAACTAGGCCTCTCTCATGGAGTTGCTGTCGCTACCCACAATCACTATGTTAATTTGTGTAGCTTTCATAGTATTTTTGATGTACTTTTTATTTTATACTCACAACCCTATAGGGTAAGCAGTGCAAATAGTGTATCCCCATTTTTCAAGTAAGGAAACAGAGATGAAACCCAGATCTCTTCTTCCCAGCCCATGGCTCTCTGAGCACTTTGCCAGTGCTGTAGTCCTATTCATTTACCCTCATGCCAGGCAGAGCCTCCATGACCTTTAGCAGAAATGCAGCCACCAAGGGGTGTGCTGAACCTTAGCGTGGGACCGAATATTTTGTCATCAGTTCTTGGTCTCGGGAAGAGTTCTTGGCCTTGATATATGAACATGTTTTTAAGCCAGCAGTGGTGAGCCTGAGCGTCAGAGGAGTCAGCCCTGGGAGTGAGCTGCTGGACCCAGCACATACTCCAGTGAGCACCATTGTCCAGGAGCAGGTAAACAGGCAGGCAGGCAGGTGCTTCATCACAGGCTTCTGAATTGCATAGACCTGATTTCAAATACTTAGCTCTGTCATATTCTAGCAGGGTGACTCTGGGTAAATTTTGTAACCTCTCTATGCCTGTTTCCTCATTTGAAATAGTAACCCTCATCTTAATTGGATCATTTAAAGAATTAGATGAAGAATTTAAAGTGTCTGGTAAAGGTAAGCAAAGGAGAGCTGCTGTTAGCTGTAATTGTTAGTAGGGAGGGCCGGTAGGATGGCCTGGCCAGAGCCTGCGTTCCCATTGGGCCTGCACCTGCACAGAAGAGAGGCTTCATGGGGTAGAAAAACTTTCTGGAGCATGTTCCCCACACTGACTTTTTTTTCTCCATGTGTACACACTTCACAGATCTTTAGATTTAGTTACGTTATGTAAAAACAGCTTTGTCCTCCCAGCGTTTTGTGCCGGAGGAAGGAAACTGAGACAGTGGTGTATTCTTCCTTCAGTGTCTGATCCCTCCACAGTTCTCTTGTAGCCAAAGCTCTGAATAGGCAAGAATATGTCTCTGGAGCTGGAGATGCTCTGGAGTCCCCTGGCTCGTGGCCAGATCCTTGACTGGAAGATGCTGCAGCTTCTCTGTGGAGGTGTCACCAGAGCCACAGGGCCTCCATTTGTCAGTGGGGATTTTCCTAAAAAATGTCCTGCCAGGGGTCTGTTCTGTCCTCAGCTGTCCTCTACCAATCCTTTGGCAGTGCCAGGCTGGGCCTGAGTGGGAAGTAGCCCTGCCTGTGGTTTTGTTTTCCAGTGCTGCTCTTAGCATACATGAAAGGGAATGCCAACTTGTGCCGTGCCATCGTCCGATCTGGGGCTCGCCTTGGGGTGAACAATAACCAAGGAGTCAACATTTTCAACTATCAGGTTGCCACCAAGCAACTTCTATTTAGACTGTTAGGTGAGTGGCTCACTTTTCTGCTCTTCCAATGCATGCACAGTTATAATGTTGATTATCTAAATGCATTAGTGATCTTTAAATCTCATAATGACTTGCTTCAAGATCTGAACCAGTAGTTTTCCAGATACCACATTGGACTTTTTCTGCGAATGCCATGAAGTGCCTTTGAGCAATGGTGGGAAGCTCACTGTTGGCACTGTCTTTTCAGAGTGTTCCCCATTGGGGCCCCTTTTGGTTTCCCACGTCCCCTGATCCTACCAGAAATCCATAAGCTCCAGGCAGGTCACCCTTACGATGGCTCCTGGCTGCTTTTCTGCACACCCTTGTCCTTCAGCTGATTCAGATTCTCTGCATCCTTCAGAATGACCTTCTGCTTCAGCCCACATTGACTCTTCCTTCTCTGTGTTCCTTTTGTGGAGAGGAGAGCTTCACTCTTGATGATTTCATATTTGCACATTTTTACTTCTCCCGGTTGAGGTGGCAGAAAGAACCAGAATTCCTTGAGTGCCTGCATGTCACTGTGCTGTCATCACCCACAGTGGAGACAGATGGGGGTTATTAGCCCCGTGGTAAGGGCAGAGAAATGAGCTCAGAAATACTTAGTAACTATGTGATCTTGATGTAGGTAACTTGCCCAAGGTCCCAAAGCTGGTTTGTAGCAGAGCCAGTGCTGAAGCAGTGTTTCTGTGATATCTCGTCTACTATTTGCCATGTACTTGGTCGGCCTTTTAAGAGCTCAGAATAGTGGGACCGGCCCCATGGCGTAGTGGTTAAGTTCAGTGTGCTCTGCTTTGGCGGCCTAGGTTCACGGGTTCAGATCCCAGCCTCAGACTTACACCACTCCTCAGCCACGCTGGGGCAGCGACCCACATTCAAAGTAGAGGAAGATTGGCACAGATGTTAGCTCAGACCTTACCTTCCTCAAGCAAAAAAAGAGGAAAATCGGCAACAGATGTTAGCTCAGGCCTAATCTTCCTCACCAAAAAAAAAAAAAAAAAGAAAAGAAAAGAAAAAAAGAGCTCAGAATAGGAGCCCATCACAGTGCTGGTATGTAGGTGCTCAGTAATAATTGACTCACCTGCTGCTTCCTCCCTGTGAGCTCAGTCTACTTCTGTGTACAGAGCATTCAGAACAGTGTGTAGCATATAGTTTAGCATTTAGTAAATAAATACTAGTGGTTGTTGCTATTATCTACGCTGATAACTCCCAACCTAAAATGTTCCCCAGCTTCTGGAAACTCAAAAATGAATTCCTCATCTGCTCTGGATCTTTCTCTCATGTCTTTTCTCTGCCGGTGGTCCCACCACAGACTCGGTCATTCTATCTAGAAACCTGGGAATCACCTTTGTCTCCTTCTTGCTCCTGCCTCCCTCTCCCATCCCCACTTCTGTTCAGTCACCAAATCTCACAGATTCTGCCTCCTCACTTTCTCTTCACTTGGTCCCCTCTTCCCTGTCCGCATTACCATTTGGCCCTGCCAGTCTTTCTAGCTGTTGATCTCTGCTCTCCCTCCATGGTGCCTTACACTCCAGCCATCCCTGACTGCGTGTATAGCCCCCCCGCTGACACTGTGCTGTTTCACTACCTTGGACACTGTTTTCTTCTCCCCCATCAGCCTGGCAAATGCTGGTTCTCCATATTCTCCTCTGTGACACCTTCCCTGACCCAGTTAGATTTTTGCTCCTTCATCCCTCATGTCACTCTGTGATGTGTTGCTTTACTTACTGGTCTGTTTCCCTGCTCCCTCTAAGCTCTGAGTCTTGCCTGGCACAGTCACTGTCTGACAGGAACTAGTCTTCTGCCTGTGTTACAGATATGCTGTCCAAGGAGCCTCCGTGGTGTGACGGCTCCAACTGCTACGAGTGCACTGCCAAGTTTGGAGTCACAACTCGCAAACATCATTGGTAAGACCACCCCCACCTCCGACAAGACTTATCAGAGGAGTGAGAGGATGTCGTTGCTTCCACCTCTTTTCATGATAAGCCATGAACTTGCCAGGGCCCTGCACTCTCCTGAGTAAAGCCTGACCAAATGGAGTGATGAGATGATAGGACTGTGCACACTGTAGTGATGTAGGGAGGGCAGAGGACACTCAGACTGGTGGCTTTCCTGCTGAATGTTGGGGTCCCAGGTCCTAGGCAGCCTGTCAGGCCTTGTGTCATCTTCCCCAGGCTTCCTGCATGCGGCACAGCTGAGCTGAGTTACCTCCCCCAGAGGAAGTGTGCTTCGAGTCTGAGCGCGCTGCTCCAGAGAACTGAGGAGCTGTTCCCATTAAATGAGACAGTTCTTTGGCTACTGCTGAGCCTCTCTTGGTCTTTAAGGAAAGAGCCTTCTCCACTATTGATTTAACTTAATTATTGGCTAGAATTTTGTTTTCATGGACTATATATTATACATGCATTGGTGTAACTTGGCTGGCAAGGGGCAGAGCTGACCACAGAGTTCTGGCTGTGGGCTTGCCTTGTCTGCCCAGGGCGCTCCCATGCTGTCCTCACGCCCCGGGAAGCAGTCTGCTCTGGAGTGCCACTCTCATCCTTCCTCTTTTTGCTTCCACAGTCGTCACTGCGGACGTCTTCTTTGCCATAAATGCTCGACCAAGGAGATTCCTATTATAAAGTTTGATCTGAACAAGCCTGTGCGAGTTTGCAACATTTGCTTTGATGTTCTGACTTTGGGAGGGGTCTCTTAGTGAGCCCACAAGAGGGTCCACGCCACGTCTCTGGTCACCTCCCCAGCAGCTGCTCTGCTCACCAGCCTGACCCCACCCAGAGCAGGAGCTGGCAGTTGTCTTCCTGCAGCAATAGACTGGAACAATTAAGGACCACGGTGTGATAGCTCCCATTTCAAATGATTCTGTATGATTGTCAGTGTGTCAGATTGTGATCGAGTTCATTAGATGTCTCACTAATTGGACCAGGCCATTTAGCTTAAGTGGTAAATGTGATAGGAATTAAATCCCATTCTTCTAGCAACATACAAGGACACTTTGAAAACACTTTTCCCTTCCAGTAGCTTAGTGTCCATCTCAGAGCATTCATGAAGTCTTCCTGCCTGGGCGGACTTACTAGGCAGAACCTAACAGTAGGAAGCTGGCGTCTGGCTGCTCCACGAGAGCTGGCTTTGCTCTAGGGTAGGTGGCTGTGGACTTTTCTGCAGAGTGTTTTCATAAAGATTATAGGATCCTCTTGCCCTGAAGTCTTTTTTTTTTTTGAAAAGCTAAGTGTATTTTTAGTGAGCTACCCCTTTAAAAAAGGTGAAATCTTTCTAAACAGGGTTCAAAGATGAGAGCTAAAAAATCGTGGCCTTAACAACTGAAAGCTTTACCAGTATTTGTGCTCTTCGGGTGTCAGGGGTGCAGGTTGGCAGCCCGACACCTCTCAGCAGCCATCTCATTCTCTCATCGTGCTGTGTCCTGTCTGTGGAGTCCTCAGTCCCTCTGCCACCAGGGAGTGGCGGAGGAAATGCACTTTGATTGTGCTGCACTTTTTATATAGCTGCATTATTGGTGATTCCAGTTTAAAAATCCATATTCAAAAATACCCTCACACATCCATGCATCAGTGATTGTAATCAGCTTTGACTGGGCCTCAGCTCACACTAAGTCTTAAAACAGAAACCCTGCCGAGTGTCACTTGGAGCAAGAGAGTCAAACAGGCCAAGTGATGAGAAGGGGAATCTCCAGCCTCTGGCTGTCCCATCTCCTTGACATGAATGCTTCTTGCTGGAACCTTCCCTAGTCATGCTGTGAGTGCTGTTGGTCCCAGGTCCCAGTTCTGTGTAGCTTGCCTGCCCCATAGGAGCCAACAGCCAAAGCGTGTGTGACCCCGTTTTGGAAGTCTCTGGTTTGTGTGCTGAATGAGGTCCCCACAGCTTATTGGGCCTTAGTCGCTGCTAGTATATATATTAACCCTGAGGTGTTAATCTTTTCTTTTGAAGGTTTGGCCAGTTTTTTAAAAATGCACATTTAAAGAGAAACTTCTACCACTGCTTTAAAAACAAAAACAAAAAAACTCTGAGATGAACAATATGTGTTATACAGTTATACTTGAGATTAACGATCTCAATCATACATACTGATTTTTTCAGACATTTAATAACCACTACATTTTTTTTTTGCATTAATGAAGTATGGATACATATGTAAAAGGGACTAAATATTTTTTTGCGAGATCCTTTTTTGTTTGTTTTTTTGGATAGTGGTATATCCTCTATGTTGCTGTAGATTTATACATTCTGTTGCGTAAATATGTGTGTAAAATGAGCTGATAAACCAGAGTGCTACTTTTTTTTAATATTTCTGTGATTTATAAGATATATATGCTTTCCATGTTAATATGAGCTTGTGTAAAATGTTTAAAGGAAAAAATTAATTAGAAGAGTTCCCTTGTCCTCTAAAGTCTGTGACATATTTCATACAGAATTTTTATTAAAAAACAACTAGTCTTGGCAAACATTTGACCATGTAAGGCATGTGGTCAGTTTCCATTTTCTGTTGCCTGAACAGGGCCACGAGGAAGTAGGGCTTTAGTTAGGTGGCTTGATTCCTTAATTAGAAAGCAAGATAATATGCTTCAGATAGGAACTGAGGTGGTCGGCACTTGTATACTTGTTCTTGTAACATGCATGGTGGAGAGGGGAGGACGGGAATTCACTCCGGCATGAGGCTGACTGTCCTGCCTGCCCTGCCACACCACTTCAATAACAGTCTGGCCTCTAATTGCACGTAAAATCTTAAAATCATGTCTAAAATATCTTGAGTCAAGCTTCTCTCTCTTCACAGCGTCCAGGGATGGCTATGGTGCCGAGCAGCCATGGATAGGGGCCGTTTTGTGAGTTCTGCAGTCGGCTTCAGGGTGTGCTTGTAGGTGTAGAGAAAGCACCTTCCCACAGTCTGAGAAGTCTCCCTGCCCATTGCTGATGCCACGGGGCTGCACCCAGCAGCTTCCTCGAGTGGTGGCTGCTGGGTGGGACTTCACGCGCTCTCAGTCCCCTTTGTGTTCTCCCAGCTGTCAAGACTTGACTATAGAACTGCCTAGCTGTTGTTAAATTTTAATCCGTAGCTTAAATACTAGTAGCAAAACCTCAGTTTTATTCATTCAGAAAGTTGCCAATTGTGAATGAGTAGAGCAGGAAGAATAAATTTTACTGAAATATAATTTGCTGTATCAGTCAATAATGTTATGCTGAATTAGCTTCTTAACTGCCTCTTGCTCATCACCATATTTATGATATAGTACATTCTTAACAGTCTTTTTTTTAAAGACAAAGGTACAAATCGTGTGCTATATGTAAATCGAATGGCTAAAACTAACTTGCTATGATTCTCTAACACAGGAGTTTCCCATAAACGTAAGTGCCTACACTTAGGACTTTTTAACTCTGTTATCCTCTTGGTGGTGTGTCCCTGAAGGATGTATTAGCACGTGTTCCACTTGGAGTTTGTTGCCTGTGCACTGTCAACCCCAATTACCAGTTTAGTGGAGGCTGGATTAGATTGCTCAGTTCACCTGCCATATTCTCTCCAGGAGTGGGGTCCATGTGCCCATTAGTCCTCTACCTCAGAGCCCTGAGTCATTTCTGACTGCCCTGTTCAGCTTCCTCACTCCTCTCCCTGAATGGGGTCCCTGCATGGAGCTCAGTGTGCTTGTGGGTTCACCACCACTCCTGAGTCACGTCTCCCACCTGTTGTACTGAATGGTACCATGTTCATCTTGTCTGTAGGCATGAAGTGGAGAGAAAGTCTTAGGAGCGGGAAGAACCTTGATTTCTATCTAGGATTCTTTTATCTGGAGAAAAAGAACACTATTGAACTATGTAGTGCTTAGACCTGA
Organism: Tapirus indicus; assembly: GCA_031878705.1. NCBI lineage: Eukaryota > Metazoa > Chordata > Mammalia > Perissodactyla > Tapiridae > Tapirus > Tapirus indicus. Next base: position 13,801,401 of record CM062932.1, read on the forward strand.
AAGGCAAACTAACTCCCCGGGTGACAGTAGCATGAGTGAGTAAATGTAATGCTTCCATGACAGATTCAGCTGGAGCTTGCCGGTTTGAGCCTGGGAGAGAGCTCCTGAAACAGTTTTCTTCAGGACCTGGGATTGCATCCCTCAGGACAAGCCCCAGAAGAACTGGGCATGGGGTTGGCCAGCCCAGCCCCTCCTAATCTGAAACACCAAAGCTCCCCACCCCCAGCCAGGGAGAGGAGGAAGCAGAGGGCAAACAACTTTCTAAAGGGGTTTGGAAGCCACATTTTCATTTTATGGAAGTACTCTAGTGAAGAGCTGATTGTTTTACAAGATATAAAGTAAACACTTATTAAATTCCCAGAAGTTATCATAGATGCCTTAAGGACTTTCTTTGGAAGATCGTTGCCTGTACAGTTCCTTTTTTGTGTGGCATAAATAATATATTAACCTGTTACAAGTGACAACATTGGTTTTCTGTAGCTAGGGAATCTTGAGCTGGCAGACTATTCAACTTAATGACTTGTCCTTTTTTTGGCAAATGTGTGGAGTTGGCTGTTACCATGACATACTTATGTGAAGCCAAGGGGAAGAGCAGTAGCTGGGCAGAAACTGCAGGCACACATTTGAGTTCATCACCTTGGCTTCCAAGCCATTCGCGGTGATGCTCAGTGTAGGACGATGGCATCATATAGGACCATGGCGCTTATGAGCATTGTTCCTTTGGAGTCCATGTAACGGAATGTATTTTTCAAATACTGATATTTGCATTTTCTGTAACAATTCTTATAATAAAATGAGGTAAAATTGTGCATTTAAAGTGGAAACTTTAATAACACATTTGTAGTTACTTTTAATGCAGAAGTACCAATAAGCATTAAAAACAAACAAGCAAATTTTTAAAACTCTTGACATGTGAATAAATTTCTTTAACAGCTACCTTCTAGGAAAGTTTGAATTTCCAACACTTTTCAGAAACACATTGTTGACAGCAGTCAAAAAGTAGCTCTTTTAGGCATAATGACCAGCTGCCTGGATTTATTGTGCTCTTGGCCCAGACTTCAGCTCATGGCAATGTGTGTGATCACAGCTGCACAATTTCAGTCACCTGAAGGTGACTTCTGTGGTCTGTTGAAGACCACAGAAGGTCTTCAGCGGACCCTGGGAATTCCCTCTCGGACTCCATTATTAAGGAGCAACTCAAGAGGATCTACCCATGAGGAGGTTTCTGCTGGCCGCAGTCTGAAGGGAGGACTGGCATTGTGGGTGTCAGAGAGGAAGGTTTCAGGGGCTTGCAAATGAAAATCTGGTGGTCCATAAAGCCCCTGTACAAATCTAGTAGTTCACCTGGCCCTCACACTCTTGAACTAACATATGCCCTTTCTTTACCTGTCTTCCATTTTGCTTACCGCCAGTTCAGACCAGCTGTGGTGATATAGCTCATTCTCTGGTGGCTTTTCTCATAATGAATGGGCACTTTTCAGTGCTTCCACATGACAATCCCAAGTAATCCTAATAGCTGTCCTTGAGGTGAACACTGGTCATAATATCATGAGTACAAACAGGAACTAGGCATGCATCGACTGACACATTTTTGCCTAACCAGGGAAGAGCACTGGGTTTTAGTTCTGCTTTGTCATTGATTAGCTGACAGTATTGAGCAAGTTTCATAATTTCTGTGCCTTAGTTTCTGTATCTATAAAATGGAAGTGACCGTGGTCCTTCCTAGCTCACAGGGTTGCCTTGAGGAAGGTGATCAGTAATATGTCCTTCTTCTCATGCAAGTATGCAGATTCTGGCGTGCACACTGAGTCCCCTCCCATGAGGGCTGATGGGGGCAATGTCTGCAGCCTGTTTGCAGGAATCTGGGGACTCTGGCAGTAGGAAGTACCCTCAAGGGTGGGGGTTCACCCCAGAGTCATCATCCTCCTCTGGGGGCACCACAGATTTCTGAACAGACACATCCCCAACCTGTCCGTAGAGTCTATCTTTCAGATCACAGCTTGTCCTGGAGCTAAGCAAGCAAGGGATGGGGGTGATGGTCTTATAAGGCTCCCTTTGCTGTGCAGTCATGCGGTGGCTGAGCTGTGACCAAAAAATCCCGGGCTCTTCACTCTTAGTTCTGTGTTTATAGAAAACTGGAATCTCAGAGTGAAAAGGCAGATGTTACAGTTTCCTCAGCATGTTGGAGAGCAGCTGCCCGGCCTTTGCTTTAACACTGCCCACTGGTGTGTATGGCAGAGAGAGCAGACTTGGGACCAAAGCTACTGTTGTAACCATGAGAAGATGTGGAGGAGGATATTTATGCCCCCTTTCTGGACTATAAAATGAGACCCTCTCAAAGGTAGCATCGAGGTTAAATGAGAAGAGATAAAGCTCCTACCCAGCATAGTTGCCCAACACATACTAGTTTTCTTCATTTCCCTCTGCCAGCAAGTCTTAACTGCCCGAGCTGAATTTTCTGTGGCTTCCATCAGAGAGGGACTGCCTTCCTCCTCCATAGTTTTGACCAGGGCCACCTCTACTGGAGTGAGAAAGGAGAGGTTTTTCTTCAGGAGCCACTAGCTTTTCATGGCTGAGCCCTTCAAACCATTAAAATGACCATTAAACCTACTCTTGCTGAATCCTTTGAAGATTCACCCACTGCCCTGATGTGAGGAGGCTCTTTACTGTAAGTGGTTGGCGTCAAAGAGGAAATGAATTCTCGTTGAACAAGGCCGTGAGCAACCTGCCGGGGCTGGCTGGGTGTGTCCTGCAGTATGCGGTTCAGGGGCCTCGCATCCATCAGAGATTAGGCGCCTCCCAAGTCCATACTTGGCTGTGATGACTGTAAGTGTGCCTTGTTTTGCTCCGTTTTCACTTTGTTTTTGGAAGGGTCTGAACATCTCTGGACCTTCACTCCTACCCCAGGAATGGCCTCTGGGTGCTCCAGCCAGGGTTTCCTCTGCCATACTGTAAGCTCCTTAAGGTCAGGAGCCTCGCCTTCCTCCCATCCCCTGCCCCGTGGCACACAGGTGCTTGGTAAGTATTTGTTGAAAGACTAAGGAGGACCGGAGTAGCAGTGACTGGTTCCCAGTTGGCTTGGAGCTGAGGGCTGCTTCCAGAAACCAGGGATGGCTCAGGCACTGAGTTAAGGGCTGAGTGGCACTCGGAAGAAGGTCCTCATTTCGGCTCTCTTCCTTTCTGTTTGCTCCTGCCCCATGGAGGGCAGAGACATACTGAACTATGGAGGAGTAGACAATAGCACTGGGTCAGGACAAGAACCTCGAGTTCTAGACTCAGCTCTATTGCTTCGTGCCCTTCTTCTTTGGGCTTTGGTTGCCTCGTCTCCAAAATAAGAGCTAACTGCACACTTACCATGTGCCAGGTACAGTGGATATGGGGGGTACAAAGCTGAGTACCCCTCGGTCCCTGTCCTCAGAGTCTGCAGTCCAGTGCAAAAGGCTGACAGGAAATGTGTGGTTACAGACACTGTGATCTTTGTTATTTTAGAAAGTGAACACAGGGTGTTGAGGGAACCTAGGGGAAAGTGCATCCATGTCCGACTGGCGGACTAGCGGTTAATGAAGGCTCCCAAGAGGGGCTGATTGGGCTGAGTTTTGAAGAGATAAGAGGTGGACACATTGAGTGGAGGAAGAGGTGTCATTCCAGGCAGAAGGGACAGCCTGGTCGAAGTCATTGCAGGCATAGTGCAGTGACAAGATGGCACTTGTGGGAGGTGGTGGGAGAGAGAGACGCTACGAGGAGATGGACCATAGAAGGGCCTTGTGTGCTGCATGCTGAAGAGTTAGCACTTGACCCTTGTAAATATGGGGAGCCACTGAAGAGGTTTGAATGGGGAATGCCCGATCAAGAAAGATAGCAGCAATGTGGAGGATGGACTGGAGTGCAGTTCAAGTCCGGCAGTAACCTGGGTGAGAAGTGACAGCCTCAACCAGAGGAGCAGTGGGAATAGACAAGGGGGAACGGGGAGGAGAGAAGTGAGGAGGTGGAATTGCCAGGACGTGGAAAATGGAGGGGAGGAGGGGAACAGGAGAGGAAGGAGTTGTGGACGATTGCCAGGATTCTTACTTGGTGTGACTGGGTGTAGACGGTGATGGCGGAACCATCACCAGGGGAACTAGAAGAATCACGAGGGAGATGAAGATTGAATGGCAGACATGTCAAATTTCAGGTGTCTACAGAAATGCCCAGGAAAGCCGCCTGGACTGGATACAGATTTGGCAGTCTAAGTGGCAGCTGAAATAGGAGTGAGAAGAGCTAGTGGGAAGGAGTTCACAGAGGAGAGGAGGCTTTCAAGGACACGGAGAAGGAATGGCCTGAGGGAGAAAAGGGAAACCAGGAAAAAGCCAAGAGAGGGTTCTATGGAGGCCCTCAAATGTGACAGGTCCGGGTAGGTAATAATTGAATGTGGCCATGGGATTTGCCAATACAGAATTTATCCTGCTGTGGAACAGAGAAGGGCAGAAGCCAGGCGACTGTGTTGCACAATAAACGGGGGCTGAGGAGCAAAGACAGAACGCGCAGTGTTTTCAAAAAGCTTAGCTGTGACAGGAAGTAGATGCGGTGCTCCAGAAGAGCGTGGCCTTGAGGGAGAGTGTATATTTATGATGTGAGGGAAGTGAGCTGTTTAATGCTCACTTAGGGGGAAGGGAGAGGCAGGAAGAGGTCAAAGGTATAAGAAGGGCAGATGAGGAAGTTCCTAGGGTGGCAAAAGGAATCAAGAGCAGAGTCAAGGTGTAAGGAACAGCTGTGGCCACAGGGCAGTGAGCTACGAATCTGCAGGTGAAGGGGAGGCAGCCTCCATTTTCCAGTCAGTGAATCTGGAAAGCTATTTAATGAGATGAATGATAAAGGAGAGAAAAATAGAAAGTAAGAAGGATAGAGAATGTTTAGAATAAGAGTTGAGGGGATTGGGAAAAGGAGTTGAGGTGAAGGCTCAGATGAGGAGAGAGCATGAATCTGTAGTAGCACCAGTCTTCATTTCCTTATCTGTAAAGTAGGACCACTCCTTGCCCTCCAACTACTTAAGAATCCAGGAGGTAATGGGTCTGCAATTTGTCAAGTGTAGGAGGTTACAGATGACCTTGGACACACAGGACCCTCTGGAGAAGTTGCAAGCCCAGCGCTGTTCAGTTGAGGCTGTTTGTGCTGGCATTTGCAGCCTTGCCCAAACTTCAGTGTTGCATTAACCAGTTATCTTGTTAGAGCTGTGAAACTACCTTTCGCTCAAAATGCAGACTTCTCCCTTTGAAAACACACCACACCTAATTTTAAGTGTTTAAAAGAGAAACAATAGCCTTGCTTGAAACTGTTACTTTGTTCAGAGGCATCTGGATTTGCTGCATCTATATAAGCAAAAGCTTTTCCATTTCCAGAATTAGCCTCTCCTATTTTATTGTCGCCTCTCACTGTATCAGCCCAGCTTGAATCAACTCATGTGGCTTTTGGTTGTAAATTCAATCTCGCCTTAGGTTGAGGTCTTACATATAAGAAAGGTTATAAAAGTCAGGGGTCACAAGTTTAGCCAGTGGGGACCTGGAACAGAGTTCTGTTGATGCTGTTAATTTATACGGCTTTTGTTTCTGAGTGGTAAAGGGACGTAGTAGTCCCTGTTTGCCAGTGCCCCCAGTGCCCTGACTGGGTTGGGGTTATAGGCAGGTGATCCAGGCAGCCTGGGAGTGTGTGGGAATGAAGCTGTTGGAGCTCAGAGCCCTTTTGCTTGTCTGCCCAGTTAGTTTTGAGTTGATCATATTTGTGCCCATTAATATCTGAGGGCTCTGAAGAAGGATGGCAAGTGGGTCTAGGGGAATAGTGGCCAACACAGGCTGACCAGTACTAGGCAGGTTGCCAAGCTCTGGCCTCAATCACAGAATGGTGAGCCCATGGTGAGGGGGCATAAGTCACATTTGCAGAGTATGGCCAGAGTCCTTCCGGGCCCTCTTGTTTCATGTCAGGAGCCATCCTAGGGCACATGAGTCAAGGGCCTCTTAGAGTTCTGTGTGTTACCAACATATAGGGCATCAGCTTAGAGTGGGAAGGAGCATGTGATGGCTAGGGGTGGGCAGCCTGTGTATTCCCTCAAGTTGGGGTGGTCCAAGTCCCCACGATTTCTGTGTGTAGGGTTGTCCGTTGTCTGGTCACTCGGGGGGCCAGTTGTTCTCACACACACGCAGTGGGGCTGCTTGGCACCTGGCCTGTACAGCTTCCTGGGGACGCCAATCCAGTCTCTGCTCACACCTCCACTAAGGACAGAAGGAAAGAGGACTTCTTAAAAGCATGAACTCATGAACCTTTCTGGGAAGGGGAGAGGAGGAAGCAGTGAGCTAGGCCTTGTGAAAAGGAGAAGCCATTCCACTTCCCATCTTGGCATTTTCCCAAGGCAGTGGTCTGCAGGCTTAAGCCCCTGAACCTTCAAGCTGTCTCCTAACTTCCTCCAACTTCTTTTCCCCCAGCCCACGCTCTGCGCCTTCCTAGAAAGCAGCACCACCTCCCTGCGTTGGTGATAACACCTGTGAAAGGCTTTCCCCCACTGGCCTGTGAGCTTCTCAAAAGCAGTGTCTGGGTCTGATTCTCTTCTCCCTTCCCCACTACATCCCCATGCAGGGATGCATCTTGATCTTGGGGTCTGGGGCACTTGGGTGGGGTGGGCAACTGAGGCAACAACCCAAGTCCCGATGGGTCATCCTTCTCTGGGAGGCCCTTGGCATAGGGGTAGTTGCAGCTGTCCTTTCCCTTGTGCGGGCTCAAGTCCTTGATGTTGCCAGGCTTCAGAGATGGAGGATCAAGCTCTGGCCCAACATAGCCTGAGCAACCTCCTATTCCTGGGCAGAGGGACCTCACTCATCTGAGGGCACTGAGTTCAGTCTCCCAGGGACTCAGAGGACTTGCAAAGGAAAATGAGACTCTTGGAATTGATGCCCCATATGGATTCCAGTGTCTGGGACCAGAATCACTTGTTGTCAGAGAAACTCTGCCACCCAGTTAGAAACCTTCCCACTTGTAGCTTTCCCAAGAACAGGCTGTCAGGACACTGAAATGCCTCCCTCCTTCCAGCTATCCATCCCATTATCAGTGATCCTTGCTCCACACCCAGTCTCTGCCTTCAGGACTGTTTCTCCCAGTCCAAAGGGAGATAGATACATGTGAGTAGAACACAACGAATTGGGCTGAGGCACGGAGATAAGGCCAAACTCACTGGGTGGGCCTGGAAGAGCTCTGGAGAAGGCCGAGCCTAAGCAACTCAGTCATGAAAGCAAGAAGGGGTTACAAAGACAGGGCTGTGGGGAAGGAAGGGGTAGGCAGGCTCTCCAAGGGAGCAAAGTCAAGCATCTAAAGGCACACAGGCCTCCGGGTGCCCTCCTATGGTGGACAAGTGCTCTCTGAGGCCACCTGCATTCAGCCTTGTGTCCCAGCAAGACTCACCTTGGTCCTAGCTCCTCCCCCTGAAGTGGGCAGGCCAGGTTATCATACTCCCTTCTTTCTGGAGACTTGACAACACTGGAGAAGCCATGTCTCTTCAAAACTCAGGGCCAGGAGAGAAGGGGCTTTCCTTCCTGCTGCCTTCGCCCCTGCTCCCCTGGACTGAGGTGGAGGACATGTGTGACAGACATGGTGGCTGGGCCTAGCAGTGGCTTTGGCTGTTTGCTGGCCTCTCCCTTCAGAAGAGGGTGGGTCTACACAGCTTAGCTTTAGGGAAGTGGCCCTTCTCCTGTTAGTGACAGGAGCTTTTCCTGCCCCTCTCAGTGAGAGCTGGGCTCTTACTTTGAGGCCCATGAGGCTGGGGGTGGGGGGGGTTGTCCAGTTTCTGGCTTCTTTTTTTCCCTTACCAGAGCTAAAGGAGATTTGAGGGACTTGAGCTGCATTTGAGTCCAGGCTGGCCTGATGATTAAAGCAGAAAAAATTTTTTTTCTCCAGCCTCCCCAAACCAACCTGGAAGCCACGTGGCATCTCTTCTAATCTGGCTCACCTCACCTTATTCTTACAGGGAAGGACTTCTCTATCTGGCCTTACTTCCTAGAATTACTCAGAATATGCAGTGTTTTTAAGACAGCACCTCAGGGCGTCACTGCAAGTGCTCCTCCCACATCCTTGTCCCTCTCTCCTGTAGGCAGGAATGATTTGTGCTGACAAATAGGAAACTGAGGCCCTTGGATGGATGAACAGGTCAAGCAAGCAAGAAATGGTACTTGTGCCTTCTCGTTCCCAGGCCAGGGTTTCTCTAGCAAGGTCTTTGGGGAATTAAAAAAAAAAGGAGGGGCCAACCCAGTGGCACAGTGGTTAAGCTCTGCTTCAGCAGCCCGGGATTCACAGGTTCGGATCCCAGGGGCACACCTATGCACCGCTTGTCAGCCATGCCATGGCTGCGTCCCATATAAAGTAGAGGAAGATGGGCACGGATGTTAGCCCAGGGCCAGTCTTCCTCACCAAAAGAAAGAGAGAGAGATGCCCAGATCTCAACCCTAATATTCTCATCCAGTTGTCTAGAGTGAGGTCCCACCAGCAATAATTTTTAAAATTCCCCAGAAGATTCTAACATGCAGCCAAAGTTAAGAACCACTATTTCAGAGTACATGTGTTTTTAAAAGTCCCCTGGGTTCACAATCAATTTATCGCTTCACTGAAGAACAGACAGGATGACCTAGAAGTCTGATTGGGAGAGAGGCGCAGGAGCAGAAGCTTGTTTACCTGTCTGGGGAACACCAGAATCGGCCGCCCCTGGTTGAGCTCCACTCAGCATTGCACGGTGGAAACTTCTGCTTCTCTTTCCGTTCCTGTTTACTGGCCTCCAAGCCTTTGGTGATCATGGCTTCTACCTGGGTCAGTTCTGGGGTAGGCAGCCCATCCTCTTCGTAGAACCTTCCTATCACCCTTCCTGTGGTGACAGGAAAGCTGATGTCAGAGTAACGGTGGGAGAACAGATGCTTAGCTTCTGAAGCAGTCATAGTAAAGCTCAAGTTCCCAGCGTTTCTGACTTCAGGGCTCTACAGTAGCCTGCTGGGTGCTGACTTATCAAGAACTCACACTGGAGGGACTTTGCCTTCTATCCCAATATCTCTCAACATCTTACAAGACTCCAGATAGAAGCCCCCCTGTTCTGGTTGTAGAGTCCTCCAGTACGGAAATTATAAAATCTCTTTCACTTGTAGACATCAGTTCCCTGAGAGTGGAACCACATGCAATTCATTTACTGATGCTCCACAGAGCTTGGGGCACAAAGTGGGTGCTCAGTCAGTGTGTGACGAATGAATAGCTTATTGGGTAAAATTTTTGTGGCTCAATTCCTCCCAACATGAATTGTTTTGTCTTACATTAACTATAGATGTCACTTATTGAGCATTTACTCAGTGTCAGGTGCTAGTACTTTACCATTATTTTGTTAATCCTCGTACCAACCCTGTGAGAGAAATCAGTGCCTCCATATTCATGGGAGAAAGCCTGGAGATTGAATAACCGCGGCAAGTCTGTGGAGCTAGTAAGTGGGTCTGGCCCCAAGCTCATGCTCTCCTCCACCATTCTCTTCTGGCTCAGTCCTTCAGTGGACATATTGAGTGGCAACTGGTTTTACTTTAAAATTCCTGCCAGAATTTTTAAAGGTCTAAGCTGTGGCAACAGCCAGCAAGTGGCCAGTGAGGCTACAGGCCAGAGGGATCAGTCCTCCTCAGGTGCAGGGACTTACATCTCCAAGTCCTGAGTGCAAGTGGCCCTCACAGGCAGCCCCTGTCTCTTGCCTCTGCAAGAGAAGCAGCAGAAACACTTCTAGGTCTGATCAAGCAGGTGGAGGTAGCAGTGCATACTTGCCCCAGCTGTGTCTGTCCAACCTCCTCAGTCCCCGAGAACTGACTAACTTAGGGTCCAGTGGCACTTCTGTTCAGTGTGTCTAAGATTCAGTTCATCCTCTCACATCCAATTTCCTGTCCTGACTTTTTCCTCTTATGTCACTTGGGCCTGTGTCGTCTGGATCAGCAGCCCGGCTCTCTGACTCCTTCACATCCACCTGTACACTTCCCTGTGTTCACAGCTAATCCGTTAGCAAATCTTGTCAGTCCAACCTTTAAGAAACACCATGGCTCTGTCCATTCCTTTCCATTTCCCCTGCTCCCACCCTAACCCAAACCATGGATTACAACAGTAGCCTCCCAACTGGTCTCTCCACCTCAGCTCATGCCTTCCTACTGTTCTGTCTCCACAAAGCAGCTGGGGGGATCTTTTCAAAACCTGAATCATATCATGTCACCTCCATGCCTGGTTTGAACCCTCAATAGCTTCCTAAAGCGTGTGGATAAAATACACACTTCTTATCAAGGCCTCCAAGACTCCATAACCATCTGACTTCTGTTTGCTTCTTCAGCTTCTTCTCAAGCCACTCCCTCCCTCATTAGGCTCCAGCAGTTTGGCATCCTTTCTATCTATTTCTTCACCATGTTTAGCTGCTCCCCACCCCAGCACTACTGTTCCTGAAAAATTCTTTTCCCAGATCTCAGTACAGCTGGCTCCTTCTCACCTTCTAGGTCTCAGCTTAACTGTCATCTCCAAAAGGCCTCCCCTGACCATCTTCTCTAAAGGTGCCACACCCCAAACATGCATCAGATTAGTTTTATTTTATTCACAGCCCTATCTGGAATTGTCTGATCTCTTTACTTGTTTATGATGTATCTCTCCCTGCCAGTGAGGCCCCAGCACTCAAAACAGCTTAGTACAGAGCATTCATTTTAAATGCTCATGAGAACAAATGAAGGGATCAGGGCCCTCATCCCAGGCCTAGTCTGTGAAGTGGTCTGGCACAAGACTTTCTCCTACAGAGAGTCTCTGTATGCATGGTGACAAGCCTGTCTTGGTGGGTTTTAGATGTGAGGCCCAAAGAGAGGGCAGTAGTAGTAGAGGAAACAGAGAAAGAGTTGCAGAAGCTGTGTCGTGAGAATGGTGGTTACCGTTGGCTGGGGCTCCAAACCAATGCTATATCCAGAACACAACAAAAGACATCTCTTTTTCCCTTGAGGCCTGGCCATGTGGCTGCCAAGATGGTTTTCTGGTTGTCTTCATGTCAGTGTGCACCCATATAATAAACCTAACCCTCTGACGTGTCCTGAGGCTTTCCGGTGCCCTGGGAGAAACTAACACAGCTCCCCTCCTACAGAATGAGCTACCAGAGGGCAGGAACTGCACTCAACTCCTCCCTGGTTCCCTTGAAGACCAGACCATAGCTTTCCTATGGTAGATATAGTAGTTCCCCTTTATCTGTGGTTTTGCTTTCTGCAGTGTCAGTTACCTGCGGTCAACCACAGTCTGAAAATATTAAATGGAAAATTCCAGAAATAAACCATTCATAAGTTTTAAATTGCATGCCATTCTAAGTAGTGTGATGAAATCTCAGGCCGTCCCAAGCCATCCCGCCTGGGACGTGAATCATCCTTTTGTCCAGCGTATCCACGCTGCACACACTACCCACCTGTTAATCACTTAGTAGCCGTTGGTTATCAGATCAACTGTGGAGGTATCGCAGTGCTTATGTGCAAGTAACCCTTATTTGACTTAATAATGGCCACAAAGCACAAGAGTAGTGAGGCTGGCAATTTAGATATGCCAAAGAGAAGCCGTAAAATGCTTCCTTTAAATGAAAAGGTGAAACTTCTCGACTTAATAAGGAAAGAAAAAAAGTCATGTGCTGAGGTTGCTAAGATCTACAGTAGGAACGAATCTCCTCTCTGTGCAATAGTGAAGAAGGAAAAAGAAATTCATGCTAGTTTTGCTGTTGCACCTCAAATACGTATTTATAGGAAAAAGCTCAATATATACAGGGTTCGGTACTATCCGTGATTTCAGGCATCCACTGGGGGTCTTGGAACGTGTTCCCTGCGGACAACCTGGGGACTACTGTATTCAACTGAATCCTGACTTTAACTAAAATCCCTCTGAAGCACTTCCGACCATATGTGCCCCCCCTCCCCCCACACCTCACACACACATTAACACTGTTCAAACAAGACGAGTTCACTCGTCTCACCAAACATGCCAGTTTGCTCCCCAAATATCAATATGTGTTTGGTCTGGCATCCTTTGCCCACTCACAGGACTCCATTCTTATTCTTTTGAGTTGGGTTTTCTTTTCCTTACTGACTCAGTAATATTTCAACCTTGGTTTGGCAACCTCATGGGGAAAAGGGAGAACCACGCCTTCTGAAGGGCAGATGGATAGAGGTCAGTTCCTTCAATGGCAGACATGGTGTTGGTCTCATGAATGACCTGGGACAGACTGGGTGAAAACAAAGAAGGGGGTGCTGCAGGCTGGGATGACAAGAGCCAACAATGGTGGGTGGGTGTGGCGAGATTGGAAACAGAAAGAACTTTAGACGTTATGAGAAAAGCCTTGGCCAGTTGGATGTGGAGGGAGCAGAGGAGTTAGTGAAAATGCCAAGTTCTCAGAAAAGGTAACACAAGTAGTAATGACAGAAGCAGACATTCAGAGGCATTAGGAGCAGAGAACGAACTCTCCCAATTTAGACCTGTTCCAATGGTGAAGTGACACTGACGTTCCTCAGGAAACTAGCCATGTCCAAGTGGGGCTCCAGTGAGAGGTCAGGGCCGCAGCAGATGGAAAAAAGGGCCCTGACCATCCCAGAAGGATGTTTAGCGTCTAACATTTCTTTAGGATACCTTTAGGTGTCTTCCCATTTACAAGGGGAGTTTCCTCATGTACAACCAGTAAGTAGCAAGTGCAGTGCCCTACACAACTGGCTTTAACAAATATTCGATTAGCATAACTTCACCTGGGAGACAATTCATTCAGGCTAATTCAGGACACAGGCTAATGTTTTCCCTCCTTAGAGGACAAAATAAAAGTATTTGTTAAAACTGCACACAGACTTAGGCTCCAAGCCTTCCCGACCTGTCCCAGAGGCCTGGAACACAGCGAGACAGGGAAGCTGTCCTCTGGAGCTGGCTGTTCAGGGGAGCCGGCAACCACCGACTTTGGGGTAACAGGCCAAAGCAAATGGCCAGGCAATCCCATCCCAAGATTAAAAGCCCCATATCTCAAGCCATTTCCTTCTGGGACTCACTGCCACACTAACAGCCAGAGTTTAAGGTGAAAAATCAATGGGTATTTCTCAGATTTTAACCTTGAGTCCAATCCCCAAAGAATTGTAGCCCCTTAAAAAAATGCAAGACAGCTAAATGAAATCTATAGAAATGACCTGTGGAATACTTACCAACGAATTCATAATTCTTCTCATAGAATGAAAGCCAATTTTGAAGTGTCAGCATCTCAGAAAATGACAAGTCAGATACATCATCCACAAGGCCTGCTTCAGAGTAGTCCCCAGTCACAAACGCTCTGGATGCGTCTCGGCCTGCAGGAGAGATGTTTCCAGTAGATTCTCTTGTAAATCACCGACACCGTACCAACTCAAGAATCTGTTTTCTGAGAAACATCTCCTGAAAACCCCAACTTCCCACCCCCAAGCACAGCTAATCCCCCCTCCTCTGTGACAGACGTTCCTGGATCTTGGACATACATTTTGGCATCTATTACATTCTTTCATTTACTTTCAGCAACATTTCCCACGGTTGACCACGTCCCTTGGCTCCCATGACACTCCACTCCTGGTTTTCCTCCTGCCTCTCCAGCTCCTTTTCTATCAGCCTCAGGGATCAGTTCTTGTCCACCTTCTCTGCTCCACCCACACCCGCCACTTGACAATCTCGTCCACTCCTGTGGTTTCAAATACCACCTCTATGCCAAAGATGGCCCATTTATATCTTTAGCTCAGACTTCTCTTGAGCTCCATACCTGTATATCCAACATCACGTAGATGTTTTACAGATATCACAAGTTCAGAATGTCCACACTGAACTAACGGTCATCAGCAACCCCAGCCCCAGAAAACCTGCATCTATTCTAGTATTCCCTACCTCAGTAAATATCAACCAGTTGCTCAATCCAGAAATGCAGTCTTTGACACCTCCTTCATCCCTCACATCCAATCAGCCCCCAAGTCCTATAATTTCTTCCTAAATAGTTCTTGTATCAGTCTACCTTTCTCCATCTACCACTAAGCAAACCCAGACTGCCATCATCTCTCATCTGAACTTCTACAGTAAACCCCTAGGTCTCCCTACATTCATTCCTTCCCCATTAATCTATTTTCCATTCAACACTTAGACTGATATTTTAAATACAAATTGACCATGTCATTCTCTTGCTTAAAAATCATCAGTGGGGGCCGGCCCGGTGGAGTAGTGGTTAAGTTTGCATGCTCGCACCAGTGGCCTGGGGTTCATGGGTTCAGATCCTGGGCATGGACCTACGTGCTGCTCATCAAGCCATGCTGTGGCAGGCGTCCCACATATAAAGTAGAGCAAGATGGGCACAGATGTTAGCCCAGGGCCAATCTTCCTCAGCAAAAGGAGGAGGATTGGCAACAGATGTTAGCTCAGGGCTAATCTTCCTCACCAAAAAAAAAAAAATCATCAGTGGCTTCCTTTTGCCCTATAACGTCGAAATTCCTTACCATGCCATTCAGGGCCCTGCACCAGCTGCCACCAACCTCACCTTGCCACTGTGCTCCCTTCCTCTCCCCTCTCCTCTCCCACTAGGTTAGGACCTCTGGTAACACCAGTATGTTTTCCTTTTGTCACTCATTACAAAAATAACTCATTATTTATGTGATAACTATTTAGTGTCTATCTTTTCTCCTAGTCTGCAAGCTTTATCAGGGAAGAGAACACACCAAACTCCTTTAGTATTGATTCCCCAGTGTCCGGTGGTGCCTTATCTTTAGTAAATCCTCAATAAATATTGACTGAATGGAACCCATACATTTACAGTCAACTGATTTTCAATAAGGGTGCAAAGACAATTCAGTGAGAGAGAGAATAATCTTTTTAACAATGGTGATTGGACACTGAATAGCCACATGCAAAAAGAATGAAATTGGACCCCTACCTCACACCATAGATAAAATTAACTCAAAATAGATCAATGACCTGAATGTATGAGCTAAAAGTATAAAACTCTTAGAAGAAAACATAGGTGTAAATCTTTGTGACCTTGGATTAGGCAATGGTTTCTTAGAGAGAACACCAAAAGCACAAGCAACCAAAAAAAATAAAATAAATTGGACTTGATCAAAATTTTAAAATTTTGTGCATTAAAGGACCCTATCAAGAAAGTGAACAGACAACCTACAGAATGGGAGAAAATATTTGCAAACCTTATATCTGATAAGGGTCTAGTATCCAGAATATACAAAGAACTCTCACAAGTCAACAATGAATAGACAAACAACCCAATTGAAAAATGGACAAAGGATCTGAATAGACATTTCTCCAAGGATATACAAATGGTCAACAAGCACATGAAAAGATGCTAAACATCATTAATTATTAGGGAAATGCAAATAATCAAAACCACAATGAGATACCAGTTCAAACCCAATAAATGGCTATAATCAAAAAGACAAAAAGGAAAGACAAGAAGAAGTTTGGTGAGGATGTGGAGAAATTGGAACTCTAATACATGGATGGTGGGAATGTACAATGGTGCAGCCACTTAACAATTTGGCACTTTCTGAAAAAGTTAAACATAGAGTTACCATACGACCCAGCAATTTCACTCTTAAGTATATGCCCAAGAGAACTGAAAACATATGTCCACACATAAACTTGTACATGAATGTCCATGGTAGCATTATTCATAACAGGCAAAAAGTGGAAACAACCCAAATGTCCAACAAATGATGAATAAACAAAAAGTGGTATATCTATACAATAAAATATTTGGCCACAAAAAGGAATGGAGTACTGATATATGCCCATACACCATGGATGAACCTTGAAAACATTATGCTGAGTGAAAGAAGCCAGACACAAAAGGCCACATGTTTGATCCCATTTATATGAAATGCCCAGAATAGGCAAATCTTTAAAGACAGAAAGTAGATAGTGGTTGCCAGGGGCTAGGGAGGTAGGAGAGAATGGGGAGTGACTGCTAATGGATATGGGACTTCTTTTGGGGTGATAAAAATGTTCTGGAATTAGATAGGGGTGATGTTTGCACAACTTTCTGACTATATTAAAAACCACCGAATTGTACACTTTAAAAGGGTGGCTTTGGGCCAGCCTGGAGGCATTGTAGTTAAGTCTGCATGCTCTGCTTTGGCTGCCCAGGGTTCACAGGCTCCAATCCCGGGCACAGACCCATGCACTGCTCATCAAGCCATGCTGTGGTGGCACCCCACATACAAAATAGAAGAAAATTGACACAGATGTTAGCTGAGGGCCAATCTTCCTCACCAAAAGAAAAAAAAAGTCAAAATAAATAAAAGGGTGGCTTTTATATTATGTGAATTATATCTTAATAAAAAATGAACGAATGAATGAATGTCTGCTTCCCTACTAGACTGTGTGGCAGTGGGGAGCATGTCATAATCTCTGAGTCCTCAGCACCTGGCACAAGGCAGGCTACGTGGGAGTGATCAATAAATGGAGGTTGAATGAATATTGGGCACAGTAGAGCACATTGTGAAAGAAAAATCACGTCAGAAATGCAGGGTTTTCTGCTCACACTTGTGCATACAGCCCTGACAGCTGCATGAGGGTGTGGCAGGATAGTGCACCAACAAGTGCCCTCACCTGGCAGGTAAATAAATCCCTTGATTCCAGTCCTAGCTCCGTTTCTAATTCACTGTGTAGGCCTGGGTAAGTCCCTTCCCCTGTTGGACTGTTTGAGGAGTGTGGCAACACCAACTGAACGTAATTCCTTCTCTGTCAATGCTTCTATTTCTGATGTTCTCCCTAGAGACGGGTAAGTGACTTGTATTTAAGTACCAGAGGCAGCCTTCCGAGTCTCCTAAGATAATAACAAGTGGAAAATGCTTATTTAAAATCAGCCTAGTCACTGGCCTTAAACTTGCTTGGCATTTGTTTTTTCTTTTTTAATCTGAGGGTGGGGCATTCCTCTGGGCTGGGAAGGCAACCCCTATAAAAGCAAGAGACTGATGATCCTGGTCCAGGTCCTGTCAGTACTTCGTTGTGAGGGCTTCAGGCAAATCACATCCATCAATCCCCTCAGCTGTAAAATAAGGACAGCAGAGCAAACTTCACTTGACAAACGTTCTTTGAGGCCCAACACACGCACCGCTTCGTTCTAAATACTGAAGGACTCTAAAGGTGAACAGACCCCTCCCTCCGCTCTATAACCTCATAATCGTTTTTAAGGAAGACAGACAAACACATCTGTACTAGAAGCAAGAACGATTTTTAGGGGAAACTTGGGGTTGGGGATGGGAGAGAGGTTACTTCGGATCGGGACATATTGAAGAGATGATTGGAATCAGTAGGGAAACTCTGAGGGCAGGGACAGGGTCTCATTCATCTCCGTGCCCTGAGACCCATGCAGTCTGGCACAAGCAGGTATTGGGGGCTTCTGCTGGTGGGTGATGGGTAACTATCAAGAGAGATAGGAGACGTGTTTCTGGAACCTAAGTCACGAAAAGCGGTGGGGCACGAAAGGGAGGGTAGAGGCCCGGTAACAGTTGGCCACAGTCCGCCCGAGTCAAACAGACCTGACGGATGGTGCGCTGAGCCCAGCCCCCACACTACTCCGATGAACGTGGGGAGAAAAAAAGCAGATGAATGAATGAATGAATGAACGAACGACGCGCAGGCGGCTACAGGCCCACGTCGGAGCCGGAAAAGGCGTGAGCCGCCTCGCTAATACCTGCGAAGCCGCTATAGTGGGCCCCAGGCTCGTAGTGCCTCCGGCCAGAGGACACATCGTAGACGCGGCCGAGCAACGCCAAGTAGAGGCCCGGGTCCCCAGGGCCGCCGCGGTAGCGGGCCAGCTCCTCGGGGATGAAAAGGCGAAGGCCAGCGCGGGGACTCCACCAGCCCATCAGCCGTGCTGCCACGGCCGCTGCCGCCGCCGCGGCCAGGCCCAGCAAGAGCCCACGTCCGCCGAGCCTGATCATCGATGCGGCCGCACCCGTCCGCTCTTCCGAAGTTGCCGCCTCTCTGTCCACAACTAAGATGGCGGAAACGCCGCCACGACGTCACCGGCGCGGCGCCTTATGGCTGCCTGTGATTAAGGGGACAACAGAGGATTGAAAGGAAAAAGTCTTTGGCGAAAAGTGCACTCCCTGGCTCCGACTCGTTCTCATACTTTTTCAGCATAGCTATTGGACGGGGAGGGATACCGAAACAGTGAACAGCGAAAGGTCTTCTTGGATTGCAGGTTGTCCGCCCCCAACAAAGATGGTGGCACAGGAGGCTGCGGGATGACGTAGACGTCATGATAGACGCGCCCTCTTGGAAATCAGGGCTCCACCCTTTGCTTACGGTATCCTCGGCTAGCTGTCTCACGACAGCTGGTAGAGTCCGCTTGACGGCGCCTTTGCGACAGCAATCCTCGCTTCACGGCGAGGAAGCCGGAAGCCACAGCCGCCGCCGTCCTCCCCTCCCTGTCCCCGCCCGCCGGGCGCCGTCGGAGGTTGACAGGTCGAGGTGGGGAGGCGGCGGCGGCTGCAGAGCCGGGCGCCCGAGACGGAGACCCCATGGGGAACGCTTCGAGTCACAGCAGTGAAGACGAAACTGCAGCCGCCGGGGGCGAGGGCTGGGGCCCGCACCAGGACTGGGTCGCGGATTCGGGCACGATCCCCGGCCCGGGCCCCGCGGCCCCGGCGCTGCCGCCCGCCGCGGCGCTGCTGGAGCCAGCCCGGCTGCGAGAGGCGGCGGCTGCGCTGCGGCCCGCTCCGCCCTTCGAGTCTTTGGTGTCTAGGCACCACGGCGCGCTCTTGCGCTGGCTGGAAGAGCGGCTGGGCCGCGGCGAAGAGTCTGTCACCCTGGAGCAGTTCCGGGAGCTGCTGGAGGCTCGCGGCGCCGGCTGCTCGGGCGAGCAGTTCGAGGAGGTCAGGGCTGGCTGGCGACGGCGGGGGCAGGGCGGTCGCCTCCAAGGGCGTGAAGAGGTGGGCGGTGTCTTTGGAGAGGCCAGGCAGGATCCCATAGGGTCTGCAGGTTGGGAGCAAGTGGGTGCCGGGACCCACCTGGGGCGCTTCCAGCCTGTTCACTCCGGGAGACGGCTACGAATCTCTTTAATGTCATTAAAGGTGTAGAAAGCCTAGACTGGCCGTCCTTGCGCTGAAGAACTGGACAAGCCCAGATGTCTTTGCATGTTGTTGTAGTACAGACATTTGGGCAGTTGCCTGACGCTGGGTCAACTGCTCTCTGGAGCTTCCTTATCAGGCTCCAGAACAGTTTAAGGGAAAAGAGGTGTAGGAATCAAGGGAGTGGCAGTGAAAACCATTCTGTTTTACTGGCAAGTGGGTTTTTGCAGAGCACCGTCTGAATCCAGTGTGGGCGCCTAACAAATGTGGGAGGTGAGTAACATATACTGGAAAAACTCACATTCTAAAAGCCATTCTCATCCCGCAAAAACTAGCTTTTCCAGAATCACATTTGTTTTTAGATCCTTGAAGAACCGTGTTTTAGACTTATTTAAACCTCCATAGAACCTAAAACTGATAGGCAAATACCAGGTTTCCTGTGAATACTTGTAATTATATAGTCTTTGGCATAATCACCAATCTCATCTCTATTAAAGCATTAACAGCAAATTGATATGATAACAAAATGTTTTCCTTGGAAGGGATCTTAGAAATTATCTGTACTCAGCATTTGAGAGTTAAGAAGAGAACTGATCCAGGGCCATCCAGTGAATCACTGGCAAAACTGAGATGGTCACTCACATCTCTTAATATTCTTTTGTTTGTTTGTTTGTCTTACATCCCACTACCTCCTTCTTGGGACCCTATTTCTTTAACTCCACAATGTAATAGAAAACAGGTGCTTAATTTGTGAAAATGAGTAAGTCGTGTAGAGTCTTTAGTGTCAATGAAGGGCAAGTACATAAAGCAGTAAGGTGACAGTACTTATAATGCCATTAAAAAGTGATGTACGCTTTAAAACCAGACGCTTCTAAAATATCTTAAGAATGTTTTCCTGTACTTGGCCAGAATTCAAATAATGTGGTTTGTGTGGTTCTTGTATTTTCCTTTAAAAAAAATACCTGAAAGGCATCCCAACTTTTGAAAATGTTGGTCATATTAGTGATGGGTCTCTGTTTGTTTTTTAATTTTAAGAGTACACCTAATACTTTCCATTCTAGTCCTAGGAGTATTATGAAAAAAACAGTGCCAAAAAGAGCTCTGCAGATCTGTTGAAGGAGTTGACACATGTTGGAATTGTCCAAAAGAGAATGGAGAGAAACAGTGTTTATGTTGTGAGAGTGTCTGACAGGAATACAGCTACAGGTGGAATTTACAGGAGTCCTATAATGTAACATCAAGAAGTCCTTTAGGTGTGGTCCAGAAATCACTCAAGGGCTATGACATTATTCATTGAGCAGAAATTTGTTGGGCATATACTGAGTGCCAAGCACTTGGAAGACAGTAGACAAAGCAGATACTTGTTCTTAACGAGTTATGTGGTACTGAAAGAGACTCACATTAACCCAGCAATTATAGGTGTGGTGCGTATTATTCAAGGGAAAGCATGAGGAAAAAATGGCAAGAGTATTTAACCTCATCTAGGGAGTCAAGCAAGACTTACCTGAGAAAGTCACATTCAGATTTGAAGAGTGAAAGTAGACAAAGAGTAGAAGGCGTTAGTGTTTCAGGCAGAGGGAATTGCATGCACAAGTCCAAAGTGCAGAGAATGGAGAATCTGGAAGGATGGTGTGATGAATTAGGGTTAGACAAAACTGCTTCAAGGAGCAGAAAATCCAGGGCATTAGTGCTTTAAACAATAAAGCTTCTTATGTAGAAGTCCAGGTAGACAGTCTAGGGTTGATGTGGCAGTTTCACAGTCATCAGGAACCTGGCTCCATCCATCTTGTGCTGTCATCCTCCACGGGCACCTTCCACTTGCTGATCCAAATGACTCCCGCAGTTGTCACTTTCCACATTTCAACCAGCAGGAAAGGGAAAAAGGAAGGAGAGGGCCATGCTTCCTCTCTTAGGGGTATGGCTCACATCGCATTGGCACAAACCCAGTCACATGGCCACACTTAGCTGCAAGCAAGACTGGGAAAGATCCTTATTTCATGGCCATATATTCAGCTAAAAATCAGGATTTAATTACTGAGGAAGAGGAGAACAGGTTGGGTTACAATGGGTTACATGAGAGTCTTTGACTCACATGGCTAGATCATAGAATGCAGGAGGAGGAGAACGAGGCTAGAGAAGTAGGCAGGGACGAGATCATGGGAGTCCTTTGCAGCCTCTGTTAAATGGGAATTTGGAAACTGGAGTTTTAAGCAAAGTGCCATGATGGTTGTGAGAACCAGTTGGAGAAGGGTCACAGTGGGCCCAAGCAGATCAGTTAGGAGGCTAATATAAGCAGTTAAGAGACTGGGTGGCTTGGGCTAGGGTGGTGGCAGTTAAAATGATATGAAGTGGACAATTTTGAGAGCTATCTATGAATTATGAGAATAAGCAGTTCTTGAAACTTAGGTGTGGGAAGAGGATTAGCAGGAGAACGGAATCAAGGATGATTCCAACATTACTGACTTGAGCAACTGGAAAGATGATAGTGTTGTTTATTGAGAAAGGAAACATTTTGGGGAAGGGAAGATCTGGAGAGGGAGGATGAGTTTGATTTGGCCATGTTGAGTTTAATGTGTCCATGAGACAGCTAAGTGGAGACATCTCTTAGATGGTTGAGTATATGAGTGTGGAGCTTAGGAGAGAAGACTGCGGGAGGTATAGAGTTACCTATTTGCACATTGGGTTTTCATGAGAAAATAGCTATATTGTTTCCTCTTATTCTGATGAGTTTTTTTTTTTCTTTCAGTGACGAAGAGTGAAAAGATTGTGTTCTGTAAGAACTTAAGTCCTGTAGAGGTAGTCCTTGGACTGTTTAGCGTAGTTAAATCCAGAGGTCATTCAGCCACTGTAACTAAAGAAATATGTGGGAAGAAAAAGCTGTGAATAGTTGTACTTTCCTATTATGAAACACAAAATTATGGTAGTCACATATGTGGCCAAAATAAACATTAAGGAGTGGTGATTTGTAAGAACTGGTGATTTGTAAAATGTTGTGGGTTTTTATTGTATTTGTATAAAAAATCCCTGGGACGATCTAGAGCTGTGTCACAGGGTATCAAGTATCCATACACAGAACTCAAAAAAGGTGTGCTTGAAAGTCTTCTTTCACATCTGTATAGTTATCTTACCTCACTCTCTACAACATGTTCAAGTACATGGTGTCTTATAACTTAAGCCAACCACGCGGGGCAGGGGGGTGACCACAGCCACCAAACCAAGGACACTGCAGGGTTCCGGGACTCCCTAAAGTAAGATTGGAAATTACGTTTTAGTACTAACGCTCAAATGTGGGTCTCCTGACTCCAGATCCTGTACCCTTTTTCCTTTAAGGAACTGATTCTCTTTGATTATTATTCTTTAGTCTCAAGAATACGTAATTAATTCTTTAGTTTTTCCCTTCATACTAGGGGAGGCCTGGCCTGGGTAATCCAAATTGGAGAAAAAGCATCGTGTATTTTTCTTGAAGTCTGTTTACCTTTATTAGATTTGGGGCTTGGGTTGGTACTAAAATTTGGTGTCCCCCCACTGGTTAGCACTGGTTAGTTAGAGCAATTCTGGCTCAAATGAAGGCTTAACCAAGGTTTAAAAACCTGATTGGGATAATCTCAAGTGGTTATCCTGTCTGTAAGTAAGGGGTAATTATATTAGTTATATCCAAGAAAACAAGTATTAGCCATGCATTTGAGTCTGTGCTTTACAAATAAGTCTGTCCTTTGACTTAAATAAATACACGTTTTTGGGTCTTCGTTAATTCTACATCTAAGCTTCTGAAAATGCATTGTGATATTTTGATACACGTTTAAGGGTTTTTGTGAAATAATAACAAAATGTTTTTATAGTAGCAACTAAAATGGTGAGTTAGTTCCCTTCATTCATTTTATGAGAGCTAGCCAGTTATCATTGGTGCACATTATTTATTCTTATAATGCTGAGTTTCCAAGTTTTACATGTGCTTTCTTTGGGCTCCTAATTTGCATTGTTCTTCATGACTGCCCAGCTGTCTTGCCTTCACATTCCTGTGAACTTAGTTGCCTGAGATGGTGTCCTAAAGAAGTTCTTGGAGTCCTACCATGGATCAAAGTCTGAAATGTTATCATTTTAAAGTACAGCACCCCGTTTCTCATGGTGGGTGTGGTCCACGGAGAAGGGCTCTTTGGTTTGCTCACAGGGAGCAATATTGAATTGACTCCTGTGTAGAAGAGGAAAAGAGTGAAAATTAAATTCTGATTTGACATCAGAGATTAAAGATTAGATATTTGTGCTCTTAATGTAGTATGCTTCCAGAAAATCATGTAGACTCTAGGGAAGAAAAAAGTGCTGAACACAGGATGATAACAGATGGCTTTAAGGTGGGGATTTAATATGAATGGTCTTATTTTATTAATTTGCTGTATTAGCTTTGGTGCCGACTTTGTGAAATTCGTTGGGTTGTACATTCTGAGGAAGGACCTTTTTTATTCATTTATTTCTTGTCTTAGCACAGCCCTGGCTCCTGGCCAGTACGCAGTAGGTTTTTCCCCCATAGTGCCCTCAGTTTGATTTAACAGATTGAACAGGGTGCAGTCCTCAGTCTCCAGCCTCGTATTTTATATTCAGTCTGTAACCTTTAATAGTAAGGTATTTCTTGATGTTGGAGGAAACGAATATAGTTTTAGTGAAAATTAAAAACGTTCTTCGTCACTGTTGAGTTAGAGGAAATTTGGAGAAAAATACCTTCTTGGCATTATTGTGTCAAAAATATTAATCAACTAATTTAGAATGGCTCTGAGCCCAAGAACTGTGCAAATAGAATTATGCAGATGTAATTCTCTACCCTTTCAGGACACAGAGTGTGAGAGACGTGTGTGTTCACCGTAAAGATGAAGCAGGCTACAAGCATTGCTCACCCTCAGCTCGGAGCCTATAGGGGTTCCCCAGTGCCTGAGGGACCACGTTGATATTCTTCTGAATGGTTTGGGGCCCACAGGCTGGCCTGTCTCCCTGTCTGACCTCATCTACCTATGTCCCCTGCACAAGCCCTGTGTGTGCACCTTGCTTCTGTCAATTCTTCAAGATTCCCTGCCTTGGCACCATCACCTGATCAGCTTTCTTGTGGCGTGATTCAGATGGCTTCTGTTTAATGGTGTTTTCAAACCTACCCTTGAAGCTCTTGTTTCCTGTTCGTACAGATCGTTTGGCACTTAGAGCACACTGTCTGGTCTTTTTCTGCAGCTAGGCTGTGAGCCACCCCCCCAGCCACCTGCCTGCACTGCCCCAGCACACAGGAAGCCTTCAGTATGTGATGGCCACTCACGGCGGTGAGGCAGTGTGAAAGAGAAAGGTCCTGGGTGAATTGGAGGTCATTTTGGCCCTGTGTGCTTTCCCAGGGGAGGGAGGATAATGGTATTGGCTTCTTTTGGAGAAATTCATGACCCAAGAGAGCTATGGAGGAAAAGTCACAGCTCTGTTTTGCCTTTCCCTGATTTCCAGAATACCACTTCATCACGTACTTGCTTTAGAAACTTCAGTGGCTCCCCACTGCCTTCAGAATCAAATGTTAGTCTAACGTTAGGTCTTTATACCTTTCCACTCTTATCTCCCAGTGCTCTTTAGCCAGCCAGGTCCATTCACTGTTTCCTATATGTATGTGGGAACTTTGTCCTTTGCTCACTTTCTCCCCCCGTCAGCCCTTTACTCCATTCTAAGCCCTCTCCACTTTCAAGGACCACAGAGAAACATTTAACAGTGCATGGAGTTTGGGAAAGGCTTCACCAAACCAAGGCTTAAGAGGCTGGAATAATTTGCCAGGCAAAGGAAGAAAGGGATATTCAAGTTGAAAGGTACAGCATGTGCAAAATAGAGTGAGGTGAGAGAGAGCATGGCAAATTTTGGGAATGGTACTCCTTTGGTGCCTAGTCTAGAGTCTGAGTTGGCTGAGACCTGAGTAACCATTGCATGCAACCTGTCCCCCTCCCTTTCCCCATAAAGGGATCCCTTGTGTAACATCCTGGACAGGTGTGTAGTTAGCCCATTAACAGTATCAGCAAGTTGGCTACTTTATGAGTCTGCCCATTCCCCTGTTCTTCTTCAGACTGAGCTTGAGCATTGGGCCCTGGAGTCTTACGTGACCACTCGGTGTCTCAGTTGCCTCACCAAAAAATGAGCATAATAATAATAATATCTACCTTATATAGTTGGCGTGAGGATTAAATGAATTAGTTCATGTAAAGCATCTAGAATAGTGCCTGGCACATGCTTAATGCTCAATAAATGTTGCTGTGAGTGATGTTATTATTTTTCTTTATTATTCCAGCTCTGCACTAGGGTTGATTACTCCATCCTCTGTGTGACAGCCCTTTCACTACTTAGACATGGAATGTGAGACAGTCTTACAGATGAGTAAACTGAGGCCTTAAATGGATAGGTGACCGTCTCAGCCAACAAGTGGCGGAACTGGGACCAGATCCAGATGTTTTGACTTCTGAGGGAGCTTGTTTCTCCCAAGTTGAACGCACGTGTGACTTTATATATAATCCTGGTGCATTGCCTTCTGCTGGTCTGAGCCCACACTTCTAGTCTGTGATGATTTTGACACAGTTTTATGTACATACCATGGTCTTGATCCCAGTAGTAGTGAGATTTTTTTTTTCTGAGGAAGATTTGCCCTGAGCTATCGTCTGTTGCCAGTCTTCCTCTCTTTTTGCTTGAGGAAGATTAACCCTGAGCTAACATCTGTGCCAATCTTCCTCTATTTGTATGTGGGTTGCTGCCACAGCATGGCTGATGAGTGGTGTAGGTCTGCGCCTGGGATCCGAACCTATGAACCTGGGCTGCCAAAGTGGAGCATGCTGAACTTAACCTCTATGCTATAGGGCAGCCCCCCAGTAGTAGTTAAGGTTAAATAGGAATGGTCTGAGCCCTGTTCTATGCTGCCCTCAGGCCACAGCAAATGGGTGGAAATCTGCAGTCAGCCACCTCACTTTTCTGTCTCTTGTCTGTAAAGTGGATCAATAACAGCCTTCTAACTAGATTGTAATACCAGTTCTTTGCAGTTTACTAGGTATAGTCTTGTTTGTGAAACATTTGGATCCTCACAGCAAACTATGAAGAAAGGTTGAGGGGGAAGAGGAGTGGAGACTTAGTGAGGCCAAGAGTCTTGTCCCAGTTCTCACAGAGAGTAGGCAGTAAATCTGGCCCCATACTCGAATCCAGATTTCCTCTTAGTCTGACTGTGTTACCCTTTTTATCTCCCACACGCTGCCTAGCATAGTGCCTGCACTAGGGGGCTGCCTGAATTGTTACCGTGTGGATGGCAAAGCACACAGCGGGTGTGAGAGGAGGAGACCTGAGTCAGGAGAGGAGAAAGAGTACAGCAGATCAGGTTGCTATCTGCACAGAGATGGGTGTTGGTTCCTTGGAAACGGGGGGCTTGTTCTGTTTTTGGAGAGGCAAAGGTCGACTTGCTTTACTTTGCACTGTTAGACTAGATCTAGTGCATCGAGTTGAGTTTTGGGCCCCACATTCCAGGGCGATGAGTTTCAAACTGCCCCTTCAGTGGGTTGGAAATCTATTTAGTGAGTGTTAATCTGCATGTTAAAAAATGAAACAGAATAGAATGGAATAGAAAATATCAGAGTACATTGTATCTGATAAGAGAAGGTATTACATTGTTCCATGAAAGTTTTATATCAATTATCTGTATGGTCATGATACAAAATATATTTCTTATAGTGGATCAGCCAGTGAAACTTGAGAAGCACTGCTCTGAATTTTATTGTCAAACTGGAGGGATCCCAGAGGGGACAACCAGGATGGGAATGAGACTAAAACCATACCAGATAGAGAACTGGTTGAAGGAATGGAGAGTTTGGGAAACTCAGAGGACCTGATCACTGTTTTCATTATCTGCAGGCTGTTTGGGGGCAGAGGGAGCAGATGTGTTCTGAATGGCACCACAGGGTGCTAACATCAGGGAGGCAGATTTTCGTTCATTATATAGAGAAGAGGGTTGTTGCTGTCAGAACTGGCCAGAAGGCGTGCAATTCCCATCACCAATGTGCGTCACAGAAACTCTGGAGAAGGGGTTCAAACAGTACAAAGGCACATATTTTAAGAGATTTGTAGGTCCATTCCAATGTGAGAGCTTATGTAGTTCTGGAATGATCAGCCCCCTCTACTCTTAGTATTCTCCAGTGGCCTCATGGTACCCTTACTGTGAGACCTGAGCTCCTCAGCCTGGTTGGCTAGGCTCTGTCTATTCTGACCTCCGTCCATCTCCTCATCTCCGCCCCTGCCTCCTTTCTAGTCACACCAAGCAGGTCATAGTTCTCACAGTCTGCATGCACTCAGTATCTGTGCTCACACTCTGTCCCCTCTACCCGAGATGGCCTTCCCTGTCTTCATATGCTTGCAGATTCCTGGTTATTCATTAAAGCTCAGTTCAAGGTTCATTTTCACAGGGCTGTTTTCCCTGAATGCCCCTCCTGCTCTTAGGCTTCTGGCCTCTGGAGTGTCTGTTAGCTCATGGTTGATGCATGGGGTCTCAAATCACCAGGATTCAAATCCAAGCTCCATCACTTACCAGTACTAACCACGTGGCCTTGAACAACATACCTAAACCCTCTGTCCCTCACTAGTAAAGGGGTAGTACCTACCATTAGGGTTGTTATGGGAAATATAAGCTGATCCAGGTGAGGTGCTTAGAATTCCGCCTGGTACCTAGTAAATGCTTAATAAATATTAGCTATTACAGTTGTTTGTGCTGTTACTTCTGTTATAATTATCACACCTATCACATTACTGCTCTTGGTTTACAGATCTGTCTTCTAGGCTGTGAGGATTTTGGAGGGCACGGACTACGCCCTATTCATCTTAATATGCACAAAGCCAAGCGCGGAGTCAGGTCTATAATGGCTGCTTATCAGATAGCATTGAATGTGTACATGAGTAAATTAGGTTCTATGAAGTCCTATGCAACAAACTAGATGTTAAGTGTTAGATTTTAAAACCTGTACCTTTCTTTCTTTCTTTTTTTGGTGAGGAAGATTGGCCCTGAGCTAACATCTGTTGCCAATCTTCCTCTTTTTGCTTGAGGAATATTGTCCCTGAGCTAACATCTATGCCAGTCTTCCTCTGTTTTGTATGTGGGACACCACCACAGCATGGCTTGATGAGCAGTGTAGGTCCGCACCTGGGATCTGAATCTGTGAACCCCAGGCTGCCAAAACGAAGCACGTGAACTTAACTGCTATGCCACTGGGCCAGCCACACCTGTACGTTGCTTTAAGGACAGTTTCTGAGTGTTAGGAAATGACATATTTATTTGGTGAAGCTGTTAGCAACGCTGTTCTGATCTTTTCTCTTACCCAAAATGTCTTTGTTTTTGTTTGAAAATTATTTTTAGGCGCCGGCCCAGTGGCATAGTGGTTAAGTTTGCACACTCTGCTTCAATGGCCTGGGATTCACAGGTTTGAATCCTGGGCGCAGACCTACGCACTGCTCACCAAGCCATGCTGTGACAGCATCCCATATACAAAATAGAGGAAGATGGCACAGATGTTAGCTCAGGGCTAATCTTCCTCAGCAAAAAGAGGAGGATTGGCAATAGATGTTAGCTCAGAGCCAATCTTCCTCACCAAAAAACAAAAGGAAATTATTTTTATTGTATTCATTAACTATTGACAGATCAACAGAGTCTGTTAAAAATAGCAAAAATGTCACTATTTTTATAGCCTTGCTTATATAGAATTTTTATCATCAATAAATTGCAGGAGTTGTGTAGGAATTTGGGAACCAGCAGCACTTAAGGTGCAGGTAGCACTCGAAGTGCAGTTTTGGTGGAAGTAGGACTTGAGTGCTACCTTGAGATTTAGAGAGGGCGAGTCTCTGTTTTAAGGTTGATATTGAGTTAACATGGACAAAAGGTGTTGAGAACAAGTTTTATAGATGGAGGAAAGAGATGGAGCTAAAAGAGAGGTTTTTAGTACTTGGTCTGCAGCCTGCAAGGAACCCCAGGGGTTATCTGGTGAGAGGAAGGAGAAGAGAGTCGTGGTGAAGGACATGAGCTCTGGAGACCTGGATTCAGATGCTAACTGTGGAACCTCGGGCAGGTTACCTAACCTCTCTGCACAACTGTGAAATGGGGAGGTTGACAGTATGTACTATTACTGTTATGAGGAATAAATGACATGCTGCACAGTGCCTGGAATTTAGTGAATGCTCCAATATTAACTCAGAGCTTCCCAAACCGCATGTCATTCCCGACTGAAAGGGCTACCGCTGTACTGATTCCCTCAGACCTTGAGTCATACAGATATTATTCTCTCACTGTGCTATAATGTGAAAAAGTCGAGAAGTAGCTGTGACTGGTATGTAGTATTCACACCGTGGGGCCTCAAGGCAGACAGAGGCTGTACTTCGCTTCTACCTCCCTCCACACCCATTGGCTCCACTTTTTATATTAGGGTTGTGCTTAAAATTTCTTAATATTTAAAAATTCCCCTTTTATTGCAAAAGCAGTATATATAGCTTGCCATATTACCACTGTTAACATCTTGATATTTATTCTTCCAGGTCTTTTTATGCATATTCATATATATATACATATATATATATATATATATGTATATATATATATATTTTTTTTTTTTTTTTGCCAAGGTGGGAAGTGCATATTTACTTTTTTTTCAAACTAGCATGAGATCATTCTCTAATATTCTTTTGTAACCTGCTTGTTTCAGTTAATAGTCTTCACTTTTCCATGTCGGTTCATTTCTGTTTAATCTAATACCCAGGCCATTTTCAAATGGATCCAGTTGTCCCAGAAATCTCTTTTTATGGCTGATGTATCCAGTGTGTATAAAATTTTATTCAGTAAGGAAGAAGTATTACACTGCTTTAAAAAGAAGTTTTAAAACTACTCATCCAGTCCATCTCATGCTTGAAGTGGATGCTCTTTAAAATTTTTTATTTTGATTTTTCTCTCTCACACAGTATAGAGTACCTGAGACTTGTACAAAAGCAGTGGTCCCCTGCTCTCCTACTCCAGCGTCTCACTTCTCTCTCCAAGGATAATCAATTTTCAACTTCTTAACTGGTTCTTTACTATTTACATCTATATCACCACACAACACGTTTATATTGCTTCTTTATGAGTTTTCAGTTTTAGGCTTTATCCATTTTATTCTCACCATAGAAGAGGAGACTAGTTGTCTTTCACCTCCCTGTCCTTGCCCATCCCTGCGCATCTTCTGTCCTCCCAGTGGACTTGCTTCAATTTTGTTTAATCGCTCTTGATGTTTATGTTATTATATGTAGATTCTATACGTAGTTGAGCTGTGTAGTATTCCCTAATTACTTTACCTTTCTCATGCATCTTTTTATTTTCTCTGGATTAACAGTTGAATTGGTACTCTTCTTTTGCTTAATGTTTGTCTTTTATCATTAATTTAAGCCCAGATTTTCTGCCAGTTGTCTATATCTCTTCTAACACAAACATTGAATATGTTCAAACACATGGTATTCTATCATTTTCATCTTCTTGAAGTTCTGTTTCCCTGAGCCTTCTGACCTGCTTCACTCTGGCCTTGGTGTTCTCTAGGTCTGCTGTGCAGGTGTTGTCTTGGAATCTCCATCATCCTGGGGATTCATTTTCTCTCTTGGTTGGATCCCGTTCTTCCTCTTTCTTGGCATATTCCTTCATTCTGGTGGCCACATCCTCTAGTAGCTTTCTGAATAAGGGAGCATAAAGTAGTTCATTTTTTGAGAACCTTGCATATATAAGAATGTCTTTATGTTACTCTTTCACAGTTGATGGTATTTTGGCTGAGTATTGACTTCTGGGTCAGAAGGAGTTCCCTCAGAATGTTGAAGGACTGCTCCCATTGCCTTCTGGCTTCCAGGGTAACAGCTGAGTCAGTCTCATTCTGATTCTTGACCTCTTACATGGAAACTGTCTTCTCCCTGGAATTAGGAACTTCTCATTCCTCTCAATGTTATGAAATTTCGTTATGATGTGCTTTTCTCCATTGTGTAGGGTATTCAGCCTCTTCATTCTCAAAATTCATGTCCTTTGGTTTAGGGAAATTATCTTGAATCATAATGATTGATTTTCTCCCCTCCATTTTCTGTGTTCCCTTTTTCTGAAACTCATAATATTTGGATGTTAGACCTCCTGGACTGGTCTCCTGATTTTACTTCTCTTTTCTTTCTCAGTTCCCATCATTTTGTCTTTTTGCTCTACTTTCTGAGCACTTTAGTCAACTTTATCTTCTAGCCTATTGAGATTTATTTTCCAAAATCTATTGAGATTTTAATTTTGTCATGATATTTTCGTTTTCAAGAGCTTGTAAAAGTTTTCTGAATTGCCTGTTTTTAATAATAGTATCCTGTTCTTTCATGATTGCAATATCCTTTTTTGTTAGATAGTGGTGGTGGTGGCTACACAACTCTGAAGATACTAAAACCCACTGGATTGTACACTGTAAAAGGGTGAATTTTATGGTATGTGAATTATACCTCAGTAAAGCTGATATTGGAAATATCTTTTAAAATATTTTTCTGAAGATATTAATGATAATCCTTTGGAAGTTTTCCTTTCCTTGCATAGTCCTTTCTTTTCTCCAAGTTGCTTTTTCTCTGTTTCATATTAAGCCTTTACTCAATTGTCTAGTGGTCCTGGGCTGTCCACTCATCTTAAAGAATGGGGGACTAAAAGGTGGATGCTCAATGTGTCTGGCTTGTTGACCGGTGGACCTCACTGTGAGATGAACTGGCTGGTCCCTTCCACTGGGAGCTCTCCAGCACCACTATCTATAGGTCTCTTCTCTTGGGCTTGTCAGGTGCCCTGGAGAAGACTCTTCCAGTCTCTTGCCGGGAGGGTATGGGACTAGCTGCCAGCATTCTAAGAGCTCTAGGGGGAGGCTGAGTCTTAAACATTTAGCGTATAAACCTTAATCCCCTCATTTTCAGTGTAGCTTTCACACTTTCAGCTGTGCCTGGTATTTTCCAGTTCAGAGACTCTTCTCTGTATTACTCTCTCCAGAGAATCAACCCCCCAGGCTTCTGCCAAGATTGGGGAGAAGATCTGGGTATCTGGGTATCTGTTTTTTTTTTTTTAATGGAAAATTTTAAACATAAGAAAGTAGAAATAAGAGTAGAAAGAACTCCCACATACCCACTAGCCAGTTTCAACAATTACTAAGGCAAGGTCAATTTTATTTTAGCTAAACCCTACCTACTTTCTCCTCCAAATTATTTTGAAGCAAACCTTTTTCATCCACATATTTCATTTCATCCATAAATGTTTCCTTATATATCTCTAAAAGATAAGAACCCTTTTAAAAAACACACAATTCCCCATCACCCTTTTCCCCTTAAAAAAGAGAAAAAAATCCAGTGATTCCTTAAGATCAGCATTTATCCAGTCAATTCCAACTGCTTTTTAAAATAAACTTTCCACCAGTTACCTCCACTTTCGGCAGTACCTATTGCCACCAACTCCTAAGTCTTTTGGAGTCCTGCAGTATAAAGCAGGACTTTTGCTTTTCCACTTTGCCCAGTCCCAGCCTAGGATTCCACTTTCCTGGGTCAACCAACTTGGTACTACTCGTCCATCTGCTTCCCAGCTTCCAGAATTTTGTTGCTGTTGTATCGTCTCCTATTCTCTTTGTCCTTGTGCTTAAAAAAATAAATCCCTTTATAATGTTGTCTTAGTGGGATTTCAGGAGGGAGCAGAGGTAAATGCATTTGTTCATTATGACTTCTTTGAACACTCCTGATGGCTGATTGTCCAGCTGTTGCTCTGAAGCCTTGAGGGATAGGGCGGGCATTCCTTTCCAGAGCCTCCTAATCCATCTTTATACCCCACTGACAGCAGACAAATCCATCTTCATGATGAGCTTTTCCTTCTAACCTCTATCTAATGACCCTAATTTTAACTGCTCCTTCCCATGACAGCCCATCGGATATTTGAAGAGAAGGATTCTGTTACTCCCAGTCATCTTTTCTCTACACTAGAGATTCCATGGTCCTTCAGCTGTTTCTTACAGGGCAGTTCCTAGTCTTCTCTCCATCCTGCTCTCTTTCCTCTGATCTCTTCTGTTTCATTTCCTTTCGTAGCTTCCAAACTAAACTCAGCTTTCCTGATTGAATCCAGTCAGAAAAGAACAGAATGATATCTTCTCTCCTTTTGAACATTATACTTGGATTAGTGTAGCCTTTCATCCTATTAACTTGTTGGATAATCTTTTCAGCTTGAGTAGAGGCAAAAAGCATGCTGCAATCTTTCTCTCACATGTTGCTTCTGAACTCTATCCCCCCTCCTGCATTTATGTCGGTTTTTGGACCCAAACACAGGAATTTGCGTATGTTCCTATTAAATGCTGCGTTGTTCAGAGGTCTGTGATGGAGATAGGGTATTTGTGTCAGCCATGAAACCTCAATGGGATATTTCCGTATTTTATGAAGGAGGGAAATAAGGAAAAGGGGCAGGAGTTTTAAGGAAGAGAGGGGATTACTTAGAAAAGAGGGTAGAAGACCCCTTAAGTATTTCCTGGTGAGGGATGTCTGTGAGTTGAGTGTGTCAGCGCCACTGATGAGGGAGGGATTGAGATCTGGGGAGAGGAGGCAGTTGCTGATCGAGGAGAGTCTTGTAGGATGTGAGAGGGCATGGGGTCAGGGACACCGGAGGAGGTAACATTGCAGGTTAGAAAGGAGCAGGGAACACTCTGCACTGCTAATGTGGTTTTGCTGTATTGGGCTCTGTTCCAGCGTTACTTAATCCAGGCTGCAGCCTGTGAGTTTGGTAATATTTGCTCCATCTTTCAGATCTAGAAGCTGAGGCTTATGGAGGTAAAGAAATGTGTGTAAAGTCATATAGCCAGTTAGTGACAGAGCAGGATTTAAACCAAATCCCAGGCTGTACCCAGTTCCCCAGATGCCCAACATGGGCAGGGAGTAAGTTAGGTTATGGTTAAAGGTTAGTGAAAGCAGGGCTGTGGAGCAGATAAATCAAGTTAGCTCTTGTGTCCAAAGAGTGTTTAAAAGGAAAAATCCAGCGAAACTTGAGGTGCTACTCTAAGCAAGTTCTTTCTCATTCTAGTTTTTATTTGGCACTTTGTAACCAGTTGAAAAATTTTTCAGTGGTTGCTTTCTTCTGAAATTATTTGGGGGAAGGGGAATCACGAAGGGGAATTACTCTCTTGAAGGAGCGATGAGATGATAAAATTGTGTTTATATGTAATAATACTTATATAGATGCATTCTGCAAACCACACTGAATTACTATACTGAATTTATTTGTTCTTTGAATGATATATACAGACTCTTCCCCTTCTCTCCCCCACACAAATCCACTGGTCTTGAGAAGTGTAAAAAGAAAAAATTATTCAAGATTTGGAACAGACCTGATTTTCTTGCATCTCCTATCTGGTAGGCCTTTGCCCAGTTTGATGCTGAGGGTGACGGTACGGTTGATGCTGAGAACATGTTGGAGGCCCTCAAGAATTCCAGTGGAGCTAATCTCCAGGGGGAGCTGAGCCACATCATCAGACAGCTGCAGGCCTGTTCTCTTGTTCCAGGTGAGGCTCTCATCTGAGTCTAAATGTCTATCTTCACTCTTATGCTGTGAGCTCTTTAAGGGCAGGGCCCTTCTCTTTTATTTCTGCTGTGTCCTCACAGTTAGCATATTTTTTGGCATATGGTAGGCAACTAGTGTTTTTTGTTTTCTTTTTTTTAGAAAGCTATCACTCTGAAATTTAAGAATAAAAATAGTTTAAAATTAAGCAATACTTCTTTACTGTACCTATGAAGACAGTTTTTTTATGTTTTTGTACTTAGAAGACAGAATCAAAATAAAATTACCCTTTTTTTTCCAGTGAGAAAACAATTGAGTGTGAAAGGAAAAATAACATTACGTATCATCCTTTCAGTCTCAGTTTATCTTATCTAAGAACTTTTCCTGCTCTGTGCATTTGATGTTGTAAAACTTAGCATAGAGCCTAGCTAGGGCAGCAGTGGAGGCAAAATAGTTTTGATAGACATATAAGTGTACATCTGATTGCCCTTGACCTCTCTGGCTTCCTGCTGAGGGTGTATTGAGCTAGGCAAGGATGGTTTCTGTATATTAGTGAAGAATGCATATTTCCATTCTTCCTCAAATTGTCTTTAATTTTGTAAATTTTATAGAGCATTATTGGTAGCCTATACATGTTAACCGTTTTCCTACTCATGGCAGTTAAGATTATGCTTTGAATTATGTTTAGCTAAGTTATATCTTGGCGTTTAGGTATTACTCCCACTCTTGCGTTACCAGCATGTGGATAGCATCAGGAGCTTTATTTGGGCACCTCAGACATGTTTTGGGAGGAGAGGAAAGGAGTGGAGACTAGGGAATCCGCCAGCAGCTAATACTTAGTGCACTGTTGCTCTGGGTAACTGTGGGGAGAGGCAGAGACTAGGTTAGAAAAATTTGGAGTTCAGATCCCAAGGCACTTGTATAGCAGGGTTGTGACTTAGGACTTTCTACTCAAAATTTTCTATGAGCAGCCAGCTTAAAAGAATTGTTTTATCACAGTCTTAGGATGAAACTTGGTAAACTGAGCTTGTCTCTCTGGAGGGATTTCAGCCTCCTAGTCCCTTTTTCTAACCCAGACTGAAACTTGTTCCTTTTGTATCTCATTGTGTTGGTGCTTAGTGTTTAAAAGAGAGCACCTTTACTAAATTCATTGCTTGTTTCAGCATATGGAAAAAATTTTCCCATTTCAAGAATCAGTCTGTTTTTTCACATGGGTTCTGAGCAAATCAGTGCAGCATCAGCAGTATCATAACCTAAAGTTTGGGTATTACTGTGGGAGTCTGCTAAGAGAAGAGAAACTAAAAGGAGAGCAAGGGATAGCATAGACTTTTTTTTTTTAATTTTCATTTTTATTGATGTCTTAATAGTATATAACATTGTGGGGTTTTAGCTGTACACTATTTTTTGTCCATCACCATGTGGATGCATCCCTTCACCCCTTGTGCCCACCCCCCACCCCCCTTCCCCCTGGTAACCACCAACCGGTTCTCTCTGTCCGTGTGTTCGTTTATATTCCACATATGAGTGAAATAATGCGGTGTCTGTCCTTCTCTCTCTGGCTAATTTCAGATAGCATAGACTTTTGAGTCTTGGGAAATCAAACCCGTGTCTCCAGAGTTTGTGTAGGGGGCATAGTTAAAATGGGCTACTTTTAGTGCCAAATTTCTCCTCAGCCTCATGTTTTTTCTTAAAAATTAATGCAAAGTTCCATTCTGCTCTAATATAATCTGTTTGGTTTACACTTAAAAACAATTTCTCCTCTGGACTTCTAGGGTCTTGTTCTAGGTGCTGTTTACATGGGTATGTTCTGTTTGTGAAAGTTCATCAAGCGATACAATTATAATATATGTACTTTTCGTTATGTATGTTATGACTCATTAGGAAGTAAAAAAAAAAAAACAAATCCCCCCAAATCTACAAGTATATCTGAGCGCCAGGAAAAGCTGCTATGTTTAGCCTCTCTTCACTTAACCCTAACACTCCTCTGGGTTATGGGCACCTCAATTCAAGGCATATTATTGTAAGTTATGAGGAACCATGGTAGGATTTTAAACAGGGGTAGACATGGTCTGTTTTGTGTTTTTGTAAGATTACTTGGGTTAATGCCAGACAAGGGCAGCCAGGGGAGCCAGTTAGGAAATCTGGACAGGTGTATGAACGGGAGATGTTGAGGCCAGAGACTGGGCAGTGGCCAGAGGGATGGACAGATAGGGCAGACTCCAGAGGTGTCACACTGGAGAGAAAAAACTGGAATGGTGGAAGTAGCACCTGGAGGCAGTACAAGGCGTTTCCAGTCCTACCCGTTTTTTGTTGTCTTGGTGTGTTGCCTGAGCCTCATTTTCCTCAGTTGTAAAATAAGGATACCATACCTTTGGTGCCTTTCCTCCCCCGCCGCCCCCCCCCACCGCCTTATTGTGAGGACCAAATGAGAAAATGTGTGTGGAAGTATCTCAGAAACTGTCTGTGTCATCGGAAGCTGTGGTCAGGGTAGTGGTTGTATTATTACTATTGTTGTCTTACATAGCTTAGTATAAAAGCAGTTATTCTTTTACTAATGCGATAAACTTTATTCCTAGTCTATATACGCAAAACTTCTTTAAAAACTTTTAGTTAGTATTTAAGTGCTTCTAAATTTTTAAAGCTTGGGTTGAAACATATAATCATTATTCTAAGTCTTCTAAAATTCTGTTAAACTAAAATGAAATCAATTTTTAAGTTGAGATTACCACTGGTTTATACCTTAAGAACTTGTTTAGATTTTTAAATGATTAAAGCTGAAAATATCAATGAACATTCTTAATGGCTGCTTTTAATTCAGCCAATTGAGATAGCCCACCAGGCAGAGGATGTGGAAACTCTTGTGGTAGGTTCCTGAAAACACCAAAAATGGATTTTGTCTGCTTAGGTTTCATAGACATATTTTCAGAGTCCAAGGAAGGCCTGGATGTTCACTCATCAATGATTCTGCGCTTCCTGCACCGCAATCGGCTCCCTAGCACGGTCATTCCCTACCCCCTGCTGGACCACTGCAATAACATGTGCACCATGAGGGCTTCTGTTCTGAAGGAGTCTCTGGATCAACTGGTGCTGAAAGAAAAGGGTATGTATGTGTGTGTGTGTGCGGAAGGAGCGTGTCCTGAAAATGCTCTGTCATCATTTCTTCCAAATGTAGTATTTATTAATAGGATGAGCCAACCCTTCTACCTGCCTTTATTTCTGAAAATATAGTAGTGAACAATTTGTAGCATAAGAATGTGATCTGCTCACTCTTTCTTCCGCCCTCCCTTCCTCCCTCCGTCCCTTCCTTCCTTCTTACCACAACTGGTTTCTCATCATTCAGGTCTGTGCTCAGATGTGGTTTCACGGAGGCCTTTCCTCATTACTCTATCTAATTAACACCACCACTCCCCACCTTCTGGTCTCTGTCACTTTTGCAGATTTAATGGTCTAAATGGCACTTATCATTATCTGAGGTTACAGCATTATTATTTACTTGCATTTTGTCTGTCTTGTTCGAGTCATTCTCCTTAGCCCCCGGAACTGTGCCTGCCACACAGGAGATCCTCTATGAGTAGTTGTTGAATAAATGAGGAAAGCCGCTGTAGACTCACTTAGTGACGGCAAGAGTAGTTGATAAAATGATTAGACAGTACCGTGGAACATCACAGAGTCCAGAAGTAGACCCAAGTACATGTAGGAATGTAGTACCAGATGTAGTAAGCCTACAAATCAGGATGGAAAGGTGAATTAGTAAACAAGTGGGATTAGGGCAACTGGTTAGTCATTTGGAAAAGAAATAAAACTAGATTCTTAACCCATTCTATTCACTAAAATAAATTTCAGATGGATCAAAAAGTTAAACTAAAAAGAAAACTGTAAGAGTACTAGAAGAAAATAGTTCTACTTTATAAAAATCCTGACATGGGAAA
Source organism: Tapirus indicus (assembly GCA_031878705.1). Classification (NCBI taxonomy): domain Eukaryota; kingdom Metazoa; phylum Chordata; class Mammalia; order Perissodactyla; family Tapiridae; genus Tapirus; species Tapirus indicus. The sequence continues at coordinate 13,839,980 of CM062932.1, forward strand.
AGCTTTCTAAGTAAGACATGAAACTCAGAAACTGCAAAAGAAAAGATGAGTAAATTAGACTTATGCACATTTAAAGTTCTGTATAGCAAAAAATATAAGCAAAGTCAAAAGACAAATGACATTCTAGGGAACAGAAATACATTTTGTAACATATTATGACAGACTCCATTTTTTTTTTTTTTGGATTGTAAATTTCTTTTTTCTTTTTCTTTCCATTTTTTTTTATTGATGTCTTAGTTTATAACACTGTGGGGTTTTAGTTGTACATTTTTGTTTGTCCGTCACCTTGTGGATGTAACCCTTCACCCCTTGTGCCCCCCCCACCCCCCTTCCCCTTGGTAACCACCAATCAGTTCTCTCTGTCCGTGTGTTCACTTATATTCCATATATGAGTGAGTTCATGCAGTGTCTGTCCTTCTCTCTCTGGCTTATTTCACTTAACATAATACCCTCTAGGTCCTTCCTTGTTGTTGCAAATGGGACAATTCTGTCTTTTCTTATGGCTGAGTAGTATTCCATTGTATGTATATACCACATCTTCTTTAACCAATCATCAGTTGAGGGACACTTGGGTTGCTTCCACTTCTTGGCTATAGTGAATAATGCTGCAATGAACATAGGGGTGCATACGCCTCTTGTGATGGTTGATTTCACGTCCATTGGGTAGATGCCCAAGAGTGGTATTGCTGGATCATACAGTATTTCTATTTTTAATTTTTTGAGGACTCTCCATACTGTTTTCCATAGAGGCTGCACCAGTTTGCATTCCCACGAGCAGTGAATGAGGGTCCCCGTTTCTCCACAACCTCTCCAGCATTTGTTGTTATTTGTCTTTGTGATTATAGCCATTCTAACCGGTGTAAGGTGATATCTCAGTGTAGTTTTGATTTGCATTTCCCTGATGATTAGTGATGTTGAACATCTTTTCATGTGTCTATTGGCCATCTGTATCTTTTCCTTGGAGAAATGTCTGTTCATATCCTCTGCCCATTTTTTGATCGGGTTGTTTGTTTTTTTGTTGCTCAGTTGTATGAGATCTTTATATATTACTGAGATTAATCCCTTGTCGGACAAACGATTTGCAAATATTTTCTCCCACCTGCTGGGTTGTTTATTCATTTTGATCCTGGTTTCATTTGCCTTGTAGAAGCTCTTTAGTCTGATGAGGTCCCACTTGTTTATTTTTTCTTTTGTTTCCCTTGTCTGGGTAGACATGGAATCTGAAAGGATCCCTTTATGTCCAATCTCAATTAGTGTACTGCCTATATTTTCTTCCAGGAGTTTTATAGTTTCAGGTCTCACTTTCAGGTCCTTGATCCATTTTGAATTGATTTTTGTATATGGCGATAGGAGATGGTCTACTTTCATTCTTTTGCATGTTGCTGTCCAATTTTCCCAGCACCATTTATTGAAGAGACTTCCCTCTCTCCATTGTATGTTCTTTGCTCCTTTGTTGAAGATTAGCTGTCCATAGGTGTGTGGTTTTATTTCTGGGCTTTCAATTCTCTTCCATTGATCTGTGTGTCTATTCTTGTACCAGTACCATGCTGTTTTGATTACTGTAGCTTTATAGTATATTTTGAAATCAGGGATTGTGATGCCTCCAGCTTTGTTCTTTTTTTTCAGAATTGCTTTAGCTATTCGGGGTCTTTTGTTGCCCCATACGAATTTCAGTAGTTTTTGTTCTATTACCGTGAAGAATGACATTGGGATTCTGATTGGGATTGCATTGAATCTGTAGATTGCTTTAGGTAGAATGGACATTTTAACTATATTTATTCTTCCAATCCATGTGCATGGAATATTTTTCCATTTCTTTATGTCTTCCTCGATTTCTTTCAATAGTGTCTTATAGTTTTCATTGTATAGGTCTTTGACCTCCTTGGTTAAATTTATTCCCAGATATTTTATTCTCTTTGTTGCAATTGTAAATGGGATTGTCTTTTTGAGTTCTCTTTCTGTTGGTTCATCTTTAGTGTATAGAAACGCAATTGATTTTTGTAAGTTGATTTTATACCCTGCCACTTTACTGTAGTTGTTGATTGTTTCTAGTAGTTTTCTGATGGAACTTTTTGGGTTTTCTATGTATAGGATCATGTCGTCTGCAAATAGTGAGAGTTTCACTTCTTCATTGCCTATTTGGAGTCCTTTTATTCCTTTTTCTTACCTAATTGCTCTGGCCAGAACTTCCAGTACTATGTTGAATAAGAGCAGTGAGAGTGGGCACCCTTGTCTTGTTCCTGTCCTCAAAGGAATGGCTTTCAGTTTTTCCCCGTTGAGTAGGATGTTTGCTGTAGGTTTGTCATATATGGCCCTTATTATGTTGAGGTACTTTCCTTCTATACCCATTTTGTTGAGAGTTTTTATCATAAATGGATGCTGGATCTTGTCGAATGCCTTCTCTGCATCGATTGAGATGATCATGTGGTTTTTATTCTTCATTTTGTTAATGTGCTGTATTACGTTGATTGATTTGCGGATGTTGAACCATCCCTGTGTCCCTGGTATAAATCCCACTTGATCGTGGTGTATGATCTTTTTGATGTATTGCTGTATTCGGTTTGCCAATATTTTGTTGAGGATTTTTGCGTCTATGTTCATCAGTGATATTGGCCTGTAGTTTTCCTTCTTTGTATTGTCCTTGTCTGGCTTTGGTCTCAGCATGATGTCAGCCTCATAGAATGTGTTGGGAAGACAGACTCCATTTTTAACTGACTCTGACCTTGGGCAATTACTTAACTCTCTGCACCTTAGTTTCCTTATCTCTAAAATGAATTAATACATAGAAGATTATCTGGCTCACAGTAAACACTCAGTAAATAGTACCTATTATATGTGTGTATATACATTATATAATGTATATAAAATATATAAATTGATAAGAAGACTTGTGACCCAGTAGAAAATAGATGAGGGTTGGATTAGGTCATACTCAGAAACCCAAGTGACTTACAAACAAGGTGCTTAAAATGTCTCATAATTAAAGAAATGTAAATTCAAACTATAACACACCATTTTCTTCTCTTGGCATGGTTTTGCAAATATATCAGTGATTTAATTATTGTACTATAATGAGCTCATGGAGCAATCCTTGGCCAGTTTCTGCTTTATATGAGTTCTTTGGAAGGAGATTTTTAAGGAACATTTATTTTTCTAGGGTCAAAGTGCCAAGCATATTTCCGTTAGATACTTTAAATGACTCCTTTTTTTTTTCCTTTGTGGAAGAGATGTCATATGATAAAACTTGATTTTCCTTGCAGAAAGCCCTGGAGATCTAACTAGAAGCCCAGAGATGGATAAACTCAAGTCAGTAGCAAAGTGCTATGCTTATATAGAAACATCCTCCAACTCTGCAGACATTGACAAGATGACAAATGGAGAAACGTCTTCCTACTGGCAGTCAGATGGCAGTGCCCGCTCACACTGGATTCGGTGGGTGGTATAATATGAAGTGTTGAGTGAAAGTCCAAGAAAATTACCTGCTTTCTTTCTCTTATCCCATCAATATGTTAAAAAGTTATTTTTTAAATTTTAGAATATTTTCTACTTAACTGCCTAGTTTTTTTCTTATTGTAAGAGACTGTGAAGGTGCTTTAAGAATCAAGTAAAAAGAATCATGTAAAATCATGTAACCTGATTTGTATATTCATAAACATGATAATTCTTTACTTGGTATTTTAAGGGAGAAAATAGCACTTGACTAATATTTTATGATATGGACTTCAGATCTTTTTCACTAGCTTCTCAGGAAAATTAGTATCACAAGGGGCAAGTACTTTTCTTATGTTAGATTCGATTTTACTTTTTAAGATCCTTTCTTCCATTTAAAAAAATCCATATGCAACTAAGTTGGCCAGTTTAGAAGAGGAGGAGGGAATGGGATGGTCAGAAATATGGAGTGGAATTGATGATAGTAAACTATGATATTTCTAGAAGTTCTCAAGCTGCTATCTAAATTTTCATCTGTCCCTTCAGAGATTGGGCTAATTTCAGTTGGTGGAAATAGAAACAATTGTCTTGTTTTCTCACGGAGGATATATATGACCCTTAGCCATCTAATTTATAGATGAGAGAATGTACTCAGTTCTTTGAATGCAGTTTAGAATTTGCTTCTTGCCAGCTAAGAGAATTTTGTTAGAATGTTCATATTGTACTTTACTGCCTATACTAATAGCTTAAGAGGAAATATAAGATTAATCTTGAACCAAAAGGAATTTTAGAGACTTGGCAAGGTCATAAGGATTTTGAAAGTAATAGCCAGCATCTCAAGTTAGTTGCTTTTAAGAAAATCAGTCTTTGGGTGTATCAAATAACAGATCTTGGAGATGGGGCTTGTGGACCTTGCCAGTTCTCAACCTATATAAACATTTGTAGTTTCTGCTCTCCATGTTTTCCAGTTTAAAAATGAAGCCAGATGTGGTGCTTAGGCACCTGTCCATTGCAGTGGCTGCCACTGACCAGAGCTACATGCCCCAGCAGGTGACAGTAGCTGTGGGGAGGACTGCCGGCGATCTTCAGGAAATTCGTGATGTGCACATTCCCAGCAATGTCACCGGCTATGTGACACTGCTGGAAAATGCCAACATCAGTCAACTCTGTGAGTCAACTAAGATGCTTCTTGCCCTTCTACCTAAGGGGATCAGGAAGGGAGGAAGGAAGTACTGTATGTTAGCAGGAAGACCTCTAAAGTGGAGAAGCCTTAGTTTTTCTCTGGAGATTTGATTTGCTTCTCATGATGCACATGAAAGTGCATCTATTCGTTATTCATTATTTCATCCATTCAGTGTTTTTAAAAGTTATAGAAAATCAGTAAAGCCCTTTTTTTTCTTTTTGAAATTTTTGTTGTTGTTGAGGAAGATTGGCCCTGAGCTAACATCCTCCCCTTTTTGCTGAGGAAGATCGGCCCTGAGCTACCATCTGTGCCCGTCTTCCTCTATTTTGTATGTGGGATGCTGCCACAGCATGGGTTGATGAGTGGTGCATAGGTCTGCACTCAGGATCCAAACCTGCAAACCCCAGACTGCTGAAGTGGAGCACGCAAACTTAACCACTACACCACTGGGCTGGCCCCCAGTAAAGCCTTTTTTAATTAAAAATATTTCATGCTTGTTTTCTTATTGGAAAATTAGAAAAATATAGATAAAGAAAAATTACTCAAAATCCCACTGCCCAGGGATTGTCACTGTGAATATGTTGGTGTGGATCCTTCCAGACTTTTTCTTGTGTTTGCGTATTTGTGTGTGTGTGTGTGTGTGTTTCTTTACTCACACACACACACAAATATATATATATATATATATATATATATATATATACACACACACTTTTTAAAATGAAAAATAGGGTTGTGTATATATATTTACATATATCTATGCATATCTTTTTACAAAAATGGTGATATTCTGTATGTGCTCTTTTGTAAATTTTTAACATGTTGTCCCATCATATATTCATCCTCACCTTTATTTAGTGTTGTAAGAATATGCCTTAATTTTAACCAGCCCTTTATTCTTGGACATTTAGGTTGTTTCCATTTTTATACTATTATAACCTTGCTTCACACGTAGCATTTTGGAAATAATCACAATTCTGTGATTTCTTTCCAGGCTTATTTCATTCAGGGAGCCGGAATGCTTCATGTTTTGTCTCATTTCTTCTAATGCTTTCCTGGGCCAAAAGAAGTGTTCTTACTTTGCTCAAAGGAACTGAGGCCTAGGGAGGTAGAGTCTTTGTGTCTCACCCCTAGGCAAAGAAGTAGTTAAGCTTGTGGAGTAGAAGCTTCCTGTCTTATACTGTGGTGATCTTTTCTCTAAGTTGTGTGCTTTTTAACTTCTCGCCTCCTCCTCTCCAGCCCAAATAAGAAATTGTGACAGCTTTTAAAAGTGAGTCATGCCAATGTCATCTATTTGGACTTAATTATTAAAAAGAAATCCTCACAACTGCTGTGAGCCAGCTACTGTTTTATAACTAAATTCAAATTTCAGAACTCTAGGAAAAATTCTAGAAATTTCCTTACCATATATTTAATTAGGATTTTAAAAATACTTTTTGTGTTAATTTTCAAGACTCGTAAGTTCCTAAGAAGCTTTGTAATGTAAAGATTTAGGCCACCATTAATTTTACCCTTTATTCTTATGACTTTTTAGATTGGTCAATGCTTTTTTTGACAAGTTTATTATATACTAGCTCCATTGCACACGTTGTTTATTTCTGGCATCAAAGTATAGCTTCAGAATTTTCTTTTCGAAATGTTAATTACTATTTTGCTTTTAATTGGGAGCCTAGCACTTGCTGAACTGAAGAAGTTAATCCAATACTGAATTTGTTGTTTGCACTTGACAGATGTCCAGATTAACATAAAGCGTTGTCTTAGCGATGGATGTGACACTAGGATTCATGGTCTGAGGGCTGTTGGCTTTCAGAGAGTTAAGAAGTCTGGGGTCTCGGTCTCAGATGCTTCTGCAATATGGTATTGGTCTCTGCTGACATCTCTGGTGACGGCTTCCATGGAGACAAATCCCGCCTTTGTCCAGACAGTGCTGCACAATACTCAGTAAGTCACTCTCTCTGCTTTCCAGTCCTGTCAAGGTGCAGTCATTCTTCTCTAACCCTTTAGAGTGTGTCACTGAGCAGCCTTTGATCATTGAGACCCTGTCAACAGCTCAGCCCCAGGTGCCCTGTTGTTTCCTGTTTGTGTCTTCGGCTCCAGTCTTGTGACAGGGTCACACATGCCATTCCTGTTCCTTATCCATTGGGGAACAATTACTCACATTTATCTAGCACTTTATATTAGATAAAGCACTTTCAGATGTTATATATTATTTACCTACTTGTATTATGAAATGTACCTGTAAACATTATCCCTATTTTATAGACAAAATTATGACCTTCCCTGAGGTACGTGACCAGGCAGTGATGGATCAGTTCAAACTAGGTCTTTGGACTTCAGATTGAGGGCTGTTTTTCAGTAATGAATGAAATCTTTTCGAGGATACTAAACTAATTTATTTTTAAATATAGAGCACCTTTGAAAATTTTCTTTTAAAAAACTGTTAGGGCAAAGAGACTCAGTAGTAACATACAAGGCAAAAACAACCAGCTTCGGTAGCTGTGAAGTATTAATATTACATGTAAGTTCAATAACTGGTAATAGTATTACCAGTTATATAATACACTGGTACTAGTGTAGGCTTTCAAAATATCAGACCGAAAAAAGATTGCTAATATTTTGTTCCCTAGATGTCTTTTGAGATTTGTTATTGTTCTTAAATAAAACTTTTCAGCAAATAACACTGCTGGCAGTGCTGGATCTGAAGGGTAATACTCGGCCATACTCCTTTCTTCCTTCCTGTTTTAAAATTTTTAAAAAAAAACATTTCAGACTTAGGGAAACATTGCAAGTACAATATGAAGAGCTTTTATTTCTTCCTGAGTCATTTGAAAGTAATTTGCCAGCCTGGTGCCCCATTGTCCCTGAATTCTTTAGTGTTTGTTTCCTAAACAGGAACATTCCACTACAACCATCAAAACCAGGAAATTAACATTGATAAACATTGCTACCATCTAATCCTCAGAGCTCATTCAAGTTTTTCAAGTTGTCCCAGAAATGTCCGTTCTAGCAAAAGGATCCAGTCCAGAAACATACTTTGCACTTCACTGCCATGTCTCTTTAGTTTTCTTCAATATAGAAAAATTCCTCAGTCTTTCTGACTGTTATAACTTTGACACTTGAAAATTATGGGTCAGTTATTTTGAAGAGTGTTCTTTAATTTTGGTTTATCTGATGTTTCATCATGATTAAATTTAGATTTTGTGTCTTTAGCAGGAATATCATAGAAGTGATGATATGTTCTCATTGCATCCCATCAGGTGACACACAACTTCAGATTGTCCTGTTACTAATGCTGGGTGATGTTAACTTTGATCCCTTGATGAAAGTGGTGTCTTCCAGACTTTTCTACTTGTAAAAGAATTCTTTTTCCCTTTCTAATTAATAAGTATTTTGTGAGGAAGTACTCTGAGACTATGTAAATATCCCATTCCTCATCAAACTTTATATTGGTATGGACTCATGGATTCCTGTTTCATTCACTGGGTTATAATCCATCACAACGTTGATGTTCAGCTTTCCCAGATTTGGCAAATGGGGATCCCTTCAGTCTGGTTCACGTGTCCTTTTAGCATGTCCTCATCATTCTTGGAACACTTCTTTACTTTCTAGAACAACAAGATATTCCAGGCTTATCTTGAATGTTCCTTGCCTTAGTCCTGGAATCAGCCATTTTTCTAAGGTGTCATGGTCCCTGTTAGTAGAGAATGGCATTTAGAAACTAAACAAACTAAACTCATTGCTGTTGGGGTGTTGCTTCTCTCAGACCCTCTCAGTGGACACAGCTAGGAAATATATGTTTGTATATAAATAATACACATGTGTATACATAGACACATTTACACCTTTATTTATTTCTATATCTGTGATACTGAAAACTCTGAGTTTACACCAATACTTCCAATTCTAATCCAGCACTACAGTGTTCATTTTCATTTTCTCCCTTTCTGTATTTGTAACTCCTTTCTCTGACAGTGAGAAACCTGGCTCCCATCATCCCTAATATATTTACTTGTTTAATCAACCCCCTCTGTATAACCAGTCTCCCATCTCTCCGGCCCTTGTCTGGACACCCTCCTCATCCCACTTCCCCCAGTACCTTTTGCAGAGCTGCTGCTGTGGCTGCCCATGTAGAGATGCCCTTCTTATGACCCTTGAGTTCCCTTGCCTGGTGCCAGGCCCCCCTCCTCACCCTACTTGGTGCTAACATTCCATGCTAGGCTGTCCCTTTCTCACCCTGCTTGGTACCGCACTCCAGTATCCCACTATGGGCCACCCACCCAAGCACACGTCGGTACCTTCCTTGCAGAGCCCCACAGTATGGACTGAATTTTTAGGAAGGGGAAGAGGAAAAGCTTTCAACCTTACTTTTGTGAAGACTTGCCAAGTTGTTTGAAGAATGGATATATTTAAAGTTTATATCCCTAAACAGCTGTAGTAGTTAATCTGCAATGATGTTTTCACTCCTAACTTTTAAATACCATGATCTAAAACTATTCTAAAATTTTAAAATTATTGGAAAAAAGATCAGTGAGGAAAAATAAGTAAGAAAAAGAATATTTTGGAACAAAAGTGTTTACTTGTATCAGTGGAAATAAATTCAGTAAATTATTGCCTGCCACTTAAGTGCATTAGAACTCATGTGGCTGCCACGCTGATGTGGCTTGTTGAGAGGGGAAAAGAAATGAGAGCAGAGTGGAAGCTGACAGAATGTTAGCCTTGCTATATCGTCTCTATTTTGAAATGTAGAAATAAAATTGTTTCAGGGATTCTCATTACTGTTATAAAATGACTATCATGTGGATGTTTATTTTTTGATACACTTACATATACCTTCAAGTTGTTCATGGTATACTCACTCGCCTAGCACAGTTGCTGGCGCAGAGTAGGTCTCAGTAATTATTTGTTGCATAAATTTGTTAGATGACTGCTAGTTCGGAGGGGGTAAAACTGTTGGGAGAATCCGAAAGATAAACGTAAGAGGAGACAAGAAAAGAGCAACATTAAAGCAGACACGAAGGTGGAAACGCCAGGAAACACAGGCAGGAACAGAGAAGGTGACGGGGGCCAATGTGTTTAGAAGAAAATAAAATTCATGACACATCTTTAAATACCATAGATCTTAAGACTGTATGTGTGAGATGAATTTTTTACTGTGCCACAAACTGCTCTGCCTCTGGGGTCCAGTTTTCTAAGAACTCCAGGGTTTTTCTGTAGGGTATGTATGTCTTTTGCTTACACTACTTAAAATGAATACTTGATTCCAGAGAGTTGAATAAGCTTTTATAGAGGGAAATGAAACTCTCAAAAGAAAGAGAAAAAAAAGAAACCCCGTTAAACTACTTAGCACCATGATTCCTGGGGAAAAAAAGTCTGGTTTATATTGTGTACCAGGTTCTCTGTAAGAACACTCTCTGTTTATAAGGGATTAATTGAAAGAAGCTTCTAACAATTTATTTTTTGTCTAGTGTTGTATTATTAAATTTATTTTTGCCTGGGTTGCTCTGATCTTATGATCTCCACTTCTAGGAAGGCGCTGCAGCACATGCCTCCGCTGTCCCTCTCTCCGGGGTCTGCGGATTTCTCAACCTTCCTGTCTCCTAGCGTTCTGGAGGAAGTGGACAGCTTCCTCATAAGGATAACTAGGTAAAATCAAGGTTGATAGGGTGGGGTTTGTGGGGGTTGGAGAACATATATGCTTATTAAGTCTTTTTTTTAAAAAAATTTTAATCTTTTAAAGATCAATATTAAAAATGATTCATTTTTAGAGACTGAAGAGAAAGTGAAATAATAGTTCACCCATCTAAACTGCATTATCTAGCAATATCACCTGACTTCACGAATTGGGGGCGAGTGGGGAATAGCCCTCTGATTCAGCTAGAACAGATATCTCAAAGTCCAAAATGTAAAACCTCTCAGGTTGCTCATATCCTCAGCTGTGGCCTTACTCAGCACCTACTTGTCCTGAGGCGTGATTGTCTGTTGACCTGGGAAAGGACACTTTGAAAGCTTGACAGAGGAGTTGCTTAGTGTAGGGACCCTCAGCTCTGTCTCAGTGAGCCCAGGGGCCCTTACTGCATTAGAGTGCAAACTAGGCCCTGAGCCATCTAGACAGTTTTAAAAGTTTCACTGTAGTGTATTAAAAAAGGCAGAGAAGTGTGATGTGGAGTAGATCCAAAATACATTTTTGGTGCTTGAAGGAGTAAACCCTTAACTCTCTGGCCAAGCCAAATCATTATCTGAGGCTTCTTAATAGCAGAGGCTTATTGCAGTAGCTCATTTATTTTTGGTTTATAAAGTTTGACTTGTTAACATTGATATTATTAGTATTATTTAATAATAGATTAAGGTTACAAAAGTGAGGATTTAATATCCTGGTCCTCTGGGTTGATTTAGTTTTTCAAAGGATTTTGAAATAGTATCTCTGGTAAATGTAGAGAAAGCATATGGCAGGTTGGTCTTACTTGTGGTGATCAATTACATGAGGTTTGAGCTACCTGGATTTTCTCATGTTTTTAAGAAGTGAAAATTTTTTTCCTCTTTGTTTATAGCTGCTGTTCTACTCCAGAGGTGGAGCTGACTCTTCTGGCTTTTGCACTAGCAAGAGGAAGTGTTGCCAAAGTGCTGAGTTCTCTGTGTACTGTCACTGACCACCTGGACACACACTATGATGCCTCATCTCTCATCTCATCCATGGCATCAGTCAGGCAGAACCTGCTCCTTAAATATGGTAAATTATGGACAAGTCATAGAACCATCATCAACATGGACAAACTGGCATCTTCTTATCTTTTTGGGTAGTTTGTAGACTGGGTTATTGTGGTTATACCATGATTCCTGGATGAACATATCCTCTGACTGGGGTTGGTAGGGAGAAGGGGGATACTGGTTCATTTATGGCAGCATCAGCAGAAGAGGACCTGAGTGTCCACTAGGCTGTACTCCCAGGATTTACTGACCTAATCGGTTAGGCTTGGTGGCCATTTGATCACAGACGTCTTTGATGAAGTACAGTAGTGTCTCATTGTATAGGCCGAGAGGGTTGGGAGGTTGGAGTACCTCTCATCTGGAGGGGGCGGGGAACTAGCACAGACATGGTGCAAAGGATCCTTAGAACACATCCCTCTGAATCCCCATGATAGCTGGTTGGAAGGACATATATGGACATACATACATGCCTGACACAGCTTTCCTGTCCTGGGCCCAACAGTAATCCATCTTAGCACTTTTCTACTGACCCAGAATGGGGCCTCCTAATCCTTCTCAACACAGGAGCCCATATAGCTACTGCCAGATGACTGCAGTTGGCATATGAGGAGCAACTGACTTGCCATCCCAGCCTCTAGTGCTAAAGTTTCTGTCCACAAAGTACAGTATTAGATCCCATCCTCTTCAGTAATAGAGGCATTACTGTGATATTTCTGCCATGATATTTGTACCTTTGCCTTAATATGACTTATTATTTATTTTATATTTAATTTTTGAAGTCAGAATATTGATATCTTATAAATCCAGTCACCCCCCTAAATTTGGAAAGGTCATTTTTTGGAGGGGTACGGGGCCTGTAGCAGGTATGGCTGGATGGGAGGGATATGTAGTGTCTGGAAAATATTCTCCTGAAAAGTTTTCAATTCAGATTGACAGTTATTTTGGCAGGGAGCACTGGACAGGGGAGGAATGCATGGGGGGAATGTTCATTATTGGTAATGTTCTAGTTCTGGGTTGGGTTATGGGTTAATGGGTATTCATTATATTGTTAAAACAAAAGAAAAAAGAAAATCTTTCAGATCATCATAGCAAAAGTTGATCTTTATAATTCTTAAAACTTTCAAAATTTGCCTGAAGGTGTTTTAAAGAAACAAGACCCCAAACCCTAAGGCATTATTTATATATTTAAATGCAGTTACAATAAAGTTAATTATTGGCTCCAAAACAGTATCTTAGGAATTCCCTCCTCCCCAAATATATTGAATCTGTGGTATTAATCCATATCTTATAATGTGTTTTGTTTCTGAATAGTGGTTATTCTTTTTTTTTTTTCTTGTATCAAACCGTTTTATTGACGGGCTTCGGGGGAGGGTTGAAGGGCTGCGAGGACAGTGAGAATCGAAGTCCTCATCCTGGCTGGGATCTCACCAGCTTCTCAGTCGCTGGAAGGTGAATAGTGGTGATTCTAAAGATCTCTTCTTGGAGTCACTTCAGGACATAAGCTGTACTTTGTCTCTTTCAGGAAAGCACAAAAGGATGGTGTCAACTTTTGTCTGATATTCCTTCTCTGTTTTAGCTTTTAGACAGGTGAATTCTTCGTCAGCAGTCTGGGTAGCCACAGACACTCCATTTTTGCTGATGTGCATGCTGGTTTTTACTTTTTCATAGTGCTAGCTTAAGGCTCTCTCTATCTTTTCTTTGATCAGGTAAACCTCTCCAGTTGACTCTTCAGGCCTGTGATGTCAAAGGAAAAGAAGAGAAGTCAGGACCTGAAAACCTCCTTGTTGAACCATGGACGAGGGACGGTGAGTGGTGGATCTGTCTGTTTTTCGTGATTTTTGAATTTTGAAATTTTCAAATATACAGTCTTCACTTCAGTTTGTCCTTCAGTTGGCAGTAGTTCCTGAAACATTTTCGTGGTTTCTTTATTACAATGTTGTAATCTGCTAGGTGTCAATCACCTGTAACAACTTATAAAAGTACTTGAGAGCCTTCAGTTTTGAAAAGCAAGGACTCCTCCTCTTGGAATATAAAAAGTTAAGTTCAGATTGTCTTTCTATTGTGTTATCTTAAAGTATTAAGAAACTCAGTGGATCAGTAGCACTATACTTCTGAAAAAATAATTTAAGAAGAAGGATATTTGTCGATATTGCTGATCTGGCATTTGAAGTGCCTGGGAGGAAGGCTCACTCCTTCTCTAGTGTCGACACGATAACTGCTGATGTACTGTCTTCAGCGTGGCAGTAGGTTCTTTTCCTCATCCAGGGGGTGTATGTGAGTCTCTTCCTCATCCATCTTGTGGGCCAGCCAGTCTCCTGCATATGTCCTCTTTCTACTCACTATACTGCTTTAATATTGCTGATTCAGCAGAGGAAATGGAATGTTCCAACAATTATCAAACACTGAAAGGAACTGGCCTTACTGCTTTGGATTTGGTTCCCCTTGGCTTTCCTCACAGCAATTCAGTCCTCACGCATTCTCAGTGGTTGCCTCTCCTCTGTCCTGTTTCCTCTGTTCATTCTTAGCATGAGCGAAGTAAAGGCCGCTGGGAAAATGTGCTTTTCTCAATTTATCTCCTCTCCTTGGTAGTCTTCTTAAGCAGCAGAGGACAAGGCAATCTTCCTTCAGTCCTCCCTGAGCAGCTCAGCCGCTGCAGAGATGTTTCCTTCACTGCATCCATCTCCTGCCACACTGAAGGCCACCGTAGGCCTCTGAGTTGCCCGCCATTCAAAGTGGATGGATGGGGTTAGGAGGAGGCGGTGGCTGCTCTTGGCCCTCCCCGCCTCCGCCCTGCCCCAGGAAAGACAAGATCACTCTGCCAAAGGCACTTTGCATTTTTCCTTACTCTCTGAAGAATTAGAATTTTTGTCTCTGGCACATGTAAGGCAGAATCTTTCTGAACCAGTATATGGATTTTTAAAAATTAATTAATTAGTTATTTTTATTGATGTCATAATAGTTTATAACATTGTGAAATTTTACTTGTACATTATTGTTTGTCAGTCACCGTATAAATGCATCCCTTCCCTGCTTGTGCCCACCCCCAATCCCCTTGCCCCTGGTAACCACCAAAGAGTTCTCTCTGTCCGTGTATTAGTTTATCTTCCACTTATAAGTGAAATCATGCCGTGTTTGTCTTTCTCTCTCTGGGTTATTTTGCTTAACATAATACCCTCCAGGTCCATCCATGTTGTTGCAAATGGGACAATTCTGTCTTTTTTTTTATGGCTGAGGAGTATTCCATTGTATATATATACCACATCTTCTTTATCCAATCATCAGTTGAGGGACACTTGGGTTGCTTCCACTTCTTGGCTATAGTGAATAATACTGCAGTGAACATAGGGGTGCATAAGCCTCTTGGGATGGTTGATTTCATGTCCATTGGGTAGATGCCCAAGAGTGGGATTGCTGGATCATAAGGTATTTCTATTTTTAATTTTTTGAGGAATCTCCATACTGTTTTCCACAGTGGCTGCACCAGTTTGCATTCCCACCATCAGTGAATGAGGGTTCCTGTTTCTCCACAACCTCTCCAGCATTTGTTGTTTTTTGTCTTGGTGATTATAGCCATTCTAAAGGGTGTAAGGTGATACCTTAGTGTAGTTTTTTTTTTCTTTTTTTTTTAACTCTTTTTTTTGTGTGTGTGAGGAAGACCAGCCCTGAGCTAACATCCATTGCCAATCCTCCTCTCTTTTTGCCAAGGGAGACTGGCTCTGGGCTAACATCTGTGCCCATCTTCCTCTACTTTATATGGGACGTCGCCACAGCATGGCTGGCAAGTGCATCAGCCAGCGCCAGGGATCCGAATTCGCAAACCCTGGGCTGCCAAAGCGTGAACTTAACCACTATGCCCACCTGGCCGGCCCCTCTTAGTGTAGTTTTGATTTGCATTTCCCTGATGATTAGTGATGTTGAACATCTTTTCACGTGCCTGTTGGTCCTCTGTATATCTTCCTTGGAAAAATGTCTGTTCATATCTTCTGCCCACTTTTTGATTGGGTTGTTTGTTTTTTTCTTGTTCAGTTGTGTGAGTTCTTTATATATTATGGAGATTAACCCCTTGTCAGATATATGATTTGCAAATATTTTCTCCCAGCTGGTGGGTTGTCTTTTCATTTTGATCCTGGTTTCATTCGCCTTGTAGAAGCTCTTTAGTCTGATGAAGTCCCACTTGTTTATTTTTTCTTTTGTTTCCCTTGTCTGAGTAGACATGGAGTTCAAAAAGATCCCTTTATGACCACTGTCAAATAGTGTACTGCCTATGTTTTCTTCCAGGAGTTTTATAGTTTCAGGTCCCACTTTTAGGTCCTGAATCCATTTTGAGTTGATTTTTGTATATGGCGAAAGAAAATGGTCTACTTTCATTCTTTTGCATGTGGCTGTCCAGTTTTCCCAGCACCATTTATTGAAGAGACTTTCCTTTCTCCATTGTATGTTCTTAGCTCCTTTGACGAAGATTAGTTGTCCATAGATGTGTGGTTTTATTTCGGGGCTTTCAGTTCTGTTCCATTGATCTGTGTGTCTGTTTTTGTACCAGTACCATGATGTTTTGATTACCGTAGCTTTGTAGTTATATTTTGAAGTCAGGGATTGTGATGCCTCCAGGTTTGTTCTTTTTTCTCAGGATTGCTTTAGCTATTTGGGGTCTTTTGTTGCCCCGTATGAATCTTAGCATTCTTTTGTTTTGTTTTGTTTTGTGAGGAAGACCAGCCCTGAGCTAACATCCATTGCCAATCCTCCTCTTTTTCCTGAGGAAGACTGGCCTTGGGCTAACATCCGTGCCCATCTTCCTCTACTTTATATGGGACGCCGCCACAGCATGGCTGACAAGCAGTATGTCGGCGGGGACCTGGGATCCGAACCTGTGAACCCCGGGCTGCCAAGCGTGGACTAAACCGCTGCGCCACCGGGCGGCCCCTGAATCTTAGTATTCTTTGTTCAATTTCAGTGAAAAATGTCATTGGGATTCTGATTGGGATTTCATTGAATCTGTAGATTGCTTTAGGTAGTGTGGACATTTTAACTATGTTTATTCTTCCAATCCATGTGCATGGGATATCTTAACAATTCTTTATGTCCCATTTGATTTCTTTCAATAGTGTCTTATAGTTTTCATTGTGTAGGTCTTTCACCTCCCTGGTTAAATTTATTCCTAGATATTTAATTTTTTTGTTGTGATCATAAATGGGATTGTCTTTTTGAGTTCTCTTTCTGTTTGTTCATTCTTAGTGTAGAAATGCAACTGATTTTTGTAAGTTGATTTTATACCCTGCAACTTTGCTGTAGTTGTTGATTATTTCTAATAGTTTTCCAATGGATTCTTTAGAGTTTTCTATATATATAAAATCGTGTCATCTACAAATAGCGAGAGTTTCACTTCTTCCTTGCCTGTATGGATTCCTTTTATTCCTTTTTCTTGCCTAACTGCTCTGGCCAAAACCTCCAGTACTATGTTGAATAAGAGCAGTGAGAGTGGGCACCCTTGTCTTGTTCCTGTTCTGAGAGGAATGGCTTTCAGTTTTTCCCCATTGAGTATGATGTTGGCTGTGGGTTTGTCATATATGGCCATTATTATGTTGAGGTACTTTCCTTCTATACCCATTTTGTTGAGAGTTTTCATCATAAATGAATGTTGGATCTTGTCAAATGCCTTCTCTGCATCTGTTGAGATGATCATGTAGTTTTTATTCCCTGTTTTGTTAATGTGGTGTATCACGTTGATTGATTTGCAGATGTTGAACCATCCCTGTGTCCCTGATATAAATACCACTTGATCATGGTGTATGATCTTTTTAATGTATTGCTGTGTTCAGTTTGCCAATATTTTGTTGAGGATTTTTGCATCCATGTTCATCAGCGATATTGGCCTATAGTTTTCCTTCTGTGTATTGTCCTTGTCTGGCTTTAGTATCAGGGCGATGTTGGCCTCATAGAATGTGTTAGGAAGTGTTCCATCTTCCTCTGTGTTTTGGAGTAGTTTGAGAAGAATCGGTATTAAATCTTCTTTGAAGATTTGGTAGAATTCTCCAGAGAAGCCATCTGGTCCTGGACTTTTATTTTTTGGGAGATTTTTGATTACTCTTTCAATCTCTTTGCTTGTGATTGGTCTATTCAGATTCTCTATTTCTGCTTGGTTCAGTTTTGGGAGGTTGTAGGAGTCTAAGAATTTATCTGTTTCTTCTAGGTTGTCCAATTTGTTGGCATATGGTTTTTCATAGTGTTCTCTTATAATCCTTTGTATTTCTGTGGTAGCTGTTGTAATTTTTCCTCTTTCATTTCTAATTTTATTGATTTGAGCCTTCTCTCTCTTTTTCTTAGTGAGTTTGGCCAAGGATTTGTCAATTTTGTTTAATTTCTCAAAGAACCAGCTCTTTGTTTCATTGATCCTTTCTACTGGGTTTTTTTGTTTAAATTTCATTTATTTCTGCTCTAATTTTTATTATTTCCCTCCTTCTGCTGTCTTTGGGCTTTGTTCTTCTTTTTCTAATTCTGTTAGGTATAGTTTGAGGATGCTTATTTGGGATTTTTCTTGTTTGTTAAGGTGGGCCTGTATTGCTATGAGTTTCCCTCTCAGGACTGCTTTTGCTGCATCCCATATGAGTTGGTATGGTGTATTTTCATTTTCATTTGTCTCCAGATACTTTTGGATTTCTCCTTTAATTTCATCAATGATCCATTGGTTGTTCAGTAGCATGCTGTTTATTCTGCACATCTTTGTCCCTTTCCCAGTTTTTTTCTTGTGGTTGATTTCTAGTTTCATAGCATTGTGGTCAGAAAAGATGCTTGTTATGATTTAAGTCTTCTTAAATTTATAGAGGCTTGCCTTGTTTCCCATCCCATATGATCTATCCTTGAGAATGTTCCATGTGTGCTTGAGAAGAATGTGTAATCTGTGTTTGGATGGAGTCCTCTGTATATATCTATTAACTCCATCTCATCTAGTTTTTAAGTCCACGATTTCCTTAATGACTTTCTGTCTGGATGATCTGTACACTGATGTAAGTGGGGTGTTAAGATCCCCTACTATTATAGTGTTGTTGTTTTATCTCCTTTTAGGTTTTTTAATAGTTGCTTTATGTACTTTGGTGCTCCTGTGTTGGGTGCATATATGTTTATAAGTGACATGTCTTCTTGGTGAAGTGTCCCTTTATGATTATATATTGCCCCTCTTTATCTCTCATTACCTGTTTTATCTTGAAGTCTACTTTATCTGATATAAGTATGGCCACACCTACTTCTTTGTGTCTGTGTGAGGAAGATTAGCCCTGAGCTAACATCTGTTGCCAATCCTCCTCTTTTTGCTGAGGAAGATTGACCCTGGGCTAATATCTATGCCCATCTTCCTCTACTTTATATGGGACGCCACCACAGCATGGTTTGACAAGCGGTGCATTGGTTTGCGTCCAGGATCCGAACCCGCGAACCCTGGACTGCTAAAGCAGAGCACGTGATCTTAACTGCTACACCACCAAGCCGGCTCCAACACCTGCTTTCTTTTCTTTGCCATTAGCTTGGAGAACTGTCTTCCATCCTTTCACTCTGAGCCTGTGTTTGTCTTTAGAGCTGAGATGTGTTTCCTGGAGGCAGCATATTGTTGGGTCTTGCTTTTTAATCCGTCCCACCACTCTGTGTCTTTTGATTGGAGAATTCAGTCCATTTAGGGTGATTATTGATATATGAGGGCTTAATGTTGCTATTTTATCACTCATTTTCTGGTTCTCTTGCATTTCCTTTGTTTCTCGTCCCATGTGTTTTGGACTACCAATTCAGGTTGGAAGTTCTGTATGGTGATTCTTTTAGTTTTCTCTTTATTAATCATGTGTGACTCTGTTCTGATTATTTGTTTAGTGGTTACCATGAGGTCTGTATAAAACAATCTTGTGGATGAGATAGTCCATTTTCTGATGGCCTCTTATTTCTTTAGACTAAGTCAATTCTATCCCTCTCCTCTTCCCCTTCTAAGTTATTATTGTCACAACTTATTCCATCTTGTGTTGTGAGTTTGTGTTTAAAGTGATGAGGTTATATTTATTTTTGGTGTTTTCCTTCCCTTAATCTTTGATTTTATAATTAAGTGTTTGCTAACCCAGTCTGATAGAGAGCTGCAATTTTTCCGGTTTTGTCTACCTGTTTTTCTCCTTGATCAAAGCTTTGTATCCCCTTTCTCTTTTCTTTTTCAGGCACGAGGGCCTTCTTGAGCATTTCTTGTAGTGGGGGGTCTTGTGGCAATGAACTCCCTTAGCTGTTATCTGGGACAGTTATTATTTCTCCATCATATCTAAAGGGCATTTTCACTGGATAGAGGATTCTTGGCTGAAAGTTTTTGTCTTTCAGAATTTTGAAGGTATCATTCCACTGTCTCCTAGCCTGTAAAGTTTCTGTCAAGAAATCAGCTGAGAGCCTGATAGGACTTCCTTTGTACATGATTTTTTTTGGTCTAGCTGCCCTTAATATTTTTTCTTTGTCATTGGCTTTTGCCAGCTTTACTACTATGTGCTTTGGAGAGGGTTTTTTCATGTTGATGTATTTAGAGATCTGTTGACTTTATTCACTTGTATTTCCAGGTCCTTCCCCAGGTTTGGGAAGTTCTCAACTATTATTTCTTTGAACAAGCTCTCTGTTCCTTTTTCCCTCTCTTCTCCCTCTGGAATACATATAATCCTTATGTTGCATTTCCTAAATGAGTCTGATATTTCTCAGAGAATTTCTTCATTTCTTTTTAGTCTTAGTTCTGTCTCCTCCTCTATCTGGAGCATTTCTGCATTTCTATCCTCAGTATTGCTAATTCTTTCCTCCATATTGTCAGTTCTGTTCTTTAAGGATTCTAGATTTTTCTTAATCTCCTCCATTGTGTTTTCCATCTCCGACATTTCTGATTGGTTTTTCTTTATAGTTTCAATCTCTTTTGTGAAGAAATTCCTGATTTCATGGAATTGTATATCTGTATTTTCTTGTAATTCGTTAAGCTTTTTTATATTAGCTACTTTAAGTTCTCTGTCGTTTAGGTTATAGATTTCTTTTTTTTTTTTTTTTACTGTCTTTTTTTTTTTTTTTTACATTTTCTTTTATTGATGTCTTAGTTTATAACACTGTGGGGTTTTAGTTGTACATTTTTGTTTATCCGTCACCTTGTGGATGTAACCCTTCACCCCTTGTGCCCACCCCCACCCCCCTTTCCCCTTGGTATAGGTTATAGATTTCTATGCCTTCAGAATTCATTTCTGGGTGCTTGTCATTTTCCTTCTGGTCTGGAGATTTAATATATTTTTGCATAGTGCCTGACGGTGTTGGCTTATTTTTCCTCATACTGAAAATATCTGGTTGTGGTTTCCACCTGCCGCCCCTGGGTGAGAGTCAAGAGCTGTGTATTCTGAGCCTGCCGTGATCCGTGGGCACTCTGGCCAACCAGCTGAGCTGAAGTGCGGCTAGGCTGAAGTGCGGCCGGGCTGAAGCAGCTGGATCTGGAGTGCAGCTGGGCTGAAGCCGCTGGGGCCAGGGCACAGCTGAGCTAAGGCGCCACTGAGCTGAAGTGCTAGGCAGGGGGCAGGGGTGCTTCCTCTCGCCTCCCCGATCCCAGGGGCTTCTCACTGCCCCATCGCTATCTGCTCTCCTGGGGTGCTAGCTTGACGAAGGCACCCCCACAACAGTTCTCTTTCCTCCGTGAGGGAGTTCCCCACAGGCTGTGAGGAAACTTGGAGAGCTATGGTTTTCCCTCAGAGGGCTGCCCCTCCTCCCCTCTCTCTGAGAGCTGTGCAGTCTCAGTCCCAGGGTCACTGTCATTGGGGAAGGAGGGGAATTCCTCCCTCTTCCACTTCCTCTGCAGGTTCCAGCACCTTCACCTTCAGATGTACGGCTGCATGGGTCTCTCAGATGTCTTTTGTGTTTTGTGGCTGTCCTCTGTTGGTATACGAATGTCCTTTTTGTTGTATTTTAGGGGAGAAGAGTTCAGTGGGGAAAGCTCACTCTGCCATGATGCTGACGTCACTCTCCTGGATTTTTTTTTTATGCTCTTATCATTATCCACTGAAAGGCCTCACTTTTATCTTATTATTTTTACTTTTATAACCACTTCAAATCTTGTTTCTATTCTTTTTTTTTCTTTTTAAAGTCTTATTTTTTTTAGAGCAGTTTTAGGTTTACAACACAATTGAGAGGAAGGTACAGAGATTTACCATATACCTCCTGCCCACACACAAGTATTGCCTCCCCCATTATCCACATCCCTCACCAGAATGGTACCTTTTTTACCAAGGACAAATCTACATTGACATATCATAATCACCCAAAGTCCATAGTTAACTTAGGGTTCACCCTTGATGTTGTACATTCTATGGGTTTGGACAAATGTAAAATAACATATGTCCATCATTAGCATATACAGAATATTTTCACTGTCTTAAAATCAGTATGTAGATTTTTAACACTGTTCTAAGTCTGAAAGGACCACAGGTTTTTCTACAGCTATTAGAAGCATCTTCTGGCTCTTATGCCTGGTCTGATTTGAATACTTTGTCGTTCTCCCTGTATCTTATCTGCCCACCTCTCCTCCCTGCTGTCCACCTCCCTTGGATGAATGGATTTTGTAAACTAGTTGTAGTTTGTGGATTTGTTATTTTTGTTGTGTTTCTGAGATGCACTTGGAAGGGATGTGACTGTGTATGGGGAGGAGACCCAGTTTCTCCTGGTCACTCCCTTCACCACTATCACTGTCTGTTTCTTATAACTCAGGTTAGGGTTATTCTCTTGTGCTCCACTGCAAAAAGTGAGCCTGAGGAGATAGTAGGATATGAGGGAGTCCTCCCAGGCAGAGTTGTTGGGTTTTGAGAGTGATTTGTTTCTTCCCCTTTCAAGGGAAAGGCTCTGGTCACTGGTACAGTTCAAATTCCCCAGTTGTGGGGGAGTTCCAGTTCTGGACAAGTGCCAGAGAACCAAACGTTGACACTCCAGAGGGTCAACCTTCCTGTGAACCACGGCTACTGGTCTGGTATTTTAAAAGAATACTGGGTGCTGCCAGTAGAACTGATGGGATAGATTTATTAAATTCTTTAAATCTGTGATTGGTATTTTTTCCTGTCATTTTAAGAGAATAAATTTGGCAGGGGAGGGCAGGGTGTCAAAACAAATGTAGTTTTCAAATACCACTGTTAGACGTGTCAGCTGGTTTCTTATCAAGAAAAGGAAGCACAAAGGTTTTATTTATTTACTTTTTAAGCTTTATTTATTTTGGCCTTTAAAAAAAACCTTAAGTGTGTATTTGGTGGCAGTGCTATTTAAAAAGAGTCTGTTTCTGTTGACTTAAATTATTGTTTCAGCTACTTTGAGACTTATTAAAAGTGCTGACTAATCAGTTCACTTATAGTCAGTATTTTAGCCTTTACAATAGATTTAATTAGAGGCATCCAGACCTCTGGGAAAAGGTGACAGTTCAGTAATTGGGATAGTTTTTAGTATTACTGTTAGTGGAGTTGTGTGAATTTCTGGCTACGTGATTTCTTAAAATTGTCTACAGAATTACTATTTGATAGAACTAGATAGTGTAATAGCTTCTCTTTGTGAATTTGTAAAGATTCCTTTGGATTTCATTTTCTTGGTTTTGGTGACACATTTTGCATATTGTCTTAGGGAGGTTCAACTTGACAAATTTTTATTTTATTGAACTTAGTGTAATGAAATTGGTTTTAGTCTTTTCATCTTGGTAAGGCAGAATGGTTGAGAGCAATGCAGGGTCCCAGGAAGAATGGTTAGTTAGTGGTGACTTGAGAAAATGTATGAGTTATATAATTTACTGAGATTTGAAAGAGAAAGGCAGCCTTGCATCTAGCAGAAGACCTTTTTGTGAATTATTAAAGGATAATTAACAACAAAAAAGGTAAATCATGACTCTCATACAAATATAAAATGAACACGTGTCAAATTATTTATCTCATTAATTAGTGAGGGAACCAGTAAGATGTTACTAACAGTTCAAAGGAGAATTTATAAAATACATAGACCAATAGGAATGCTGAAATGAATAACAAATAGATACAAACTTGGTTAGTATCCATAAGGAATAATCAGCTACGTTTTTATAGAACACAATTTTTATTTCTGTGAACAAGAATCATTTGCATTACTATCATTATTCTACAACTTACAGACTTGTAAAATAGCTCAGAGACAATGAAAGATGGAGATAACCCAAAGAGTTTGCTAAAAAGAACAGCCAGTTCTTTTTTTATCCATTTCAAAGTTTTTCACAAATCTTTCCTGACAGAATATTCTAGAAGCCATCTAATCCCTGTCTCAGCCTCTAAACCTGCTTGGCTTTATCAATCCAGTCAAACATCAGTCCTGGTTTTAGAAATGGCTCAGAAATAGAATTGATTATCCAGTCATTTTTCTCTTTGAATTAAAGTCACTATCTTTATAAAACTTTTTATTCCTTTATTGTTACCCCAGAGCAGGGCTGCCTATACGGCTGAGAAGATTGTGCCCTGAGGAAGTTGTATCTGGCCAGTGGTCTGTTACCTAGGGGTTTGTCAGTGGAGTTGCATCCGTCCAGAGGGGAGATCTTTATTTGAAAATTTTCACAGAAGTACCAGATAAACTAGTTACCCCCTGCCTCAAAGGATACGGTTTGTTTCTGTTGATCTTAGTTCTTGGTTATAACAAATAAGTCAGTATCCTAACTTTAGTTTTTCCTTTTTTCAGGCTTTCTTACAGAGACTGGAAAAACCAGAGCAAGTACTATTTTTTCTACAGGAACTGAGTCTGCCTTTCAAGTTACAAAGATCAGAATTATGGTAATTCTCATGCTACCTTCTTTAAGCAATTGTTACTACTTTTTTTTCTTTTAATAAGATTACATTTCCGAGGTCCACATCTTTGGTTTTTTATTGAACATTTAGTGATTATTTACTCTGTGTCAGGCCTGTAGCAAAAGACAGGGTCACAAAGGTGAATAGATTGTTAAGTCTGTGAATAGTATGAATATAAGGATTGAGAAAGGTAAGGAATCATTTCTTGGAAAGAAACTTTTTTACTTTTCCAAGACTTAATGTATTTAAAATGTGGTTTTGCTGGTTTGATTTTGCTTCAAGCTATTTGAATTTAACCATATTCTTTGGAAACCAAGCAGTCAGAGAACTTCTGCCCCTTTGGTGCACTTTATCCAGATTTCTGTTTCCAGGTTCGGCGTGGTGGCATTGGTGCCCAGTGTGGGTTGGTGTTTGCCTATAACTCATCATCTGATAAATTTCATGCGGAAGAACACTTCAAAAGGTTTGAAAAATATGACAAATGGAAGCTTCAGGAGTTCAGGCAATTTGTAAAAAGCAGGTAAGGAGAAGAATAAAAATCTTCATAGTCAATAAGATTGTATACATTCTCTTATTGATGAAATATGCTTTCTTGTCTTTATAGAAAAGGTGCCACTCACCCATCCTCAGTGGCCATAAGCATTCATTGCTTTCTAACAGCATATGTGAAGACATGTATGTTAATTTCTTCATAGACTCTTACTCAGTCCCTTCTGTGACCAGGCACACACGTCTTCAACATGGTTGGGTAATGATACATGACTGAATTGTGGGCAGCCTGAGGTCTTCAGTCTTACCTAGCCACTGGAAAATTGACCCATGCCTCAACCTCCATCCTTCTAGTCATGCTTTTCTTGAAAATACTTATTAAGCACCTACTATATGCTAGACCTGATTCTAGGCACTAAATATACTGTAATGAGCAAATTGGCACAGTCCCTGCTCTGTAGAGCTTACTGTTTAGCTCAGAAGACAGACGATAAACTTGCAGTGTCATAGTGTTATAAATGCTAGATAGGAGAGATAAGGTGTTCTGGGAGCACCTGGCAGACGACCTGACCTGATCAGGGAAGGCTTCCTGGAGGAAGTATTGTTTATGGTGAGAACTAAAGGATGAATTAGAGTTAATTAGCCACTTGAAGAAGTGGAAGGAGTGTCCTGAGGAAAGAGAAGAGCAAGTATGAGAACTCAGGTGAAGTATGACATATTCAAGGAACTGACAAGTCCCATATTGCTGAGGTATACTGTGAGGTGGACAGTGGTGAGAGATGAAGCCGAAGAGCTAGGAAAGGGCCAGGTCATTACAGGTCTTTTTATCTGTTTCAGGGTTTAGACTTTATCCTTAAAGCAGTGGAGGGGTGGGCGGGAATAGGGGTAGAATGTGTTGTTGAGGAGTTTCAAGAAGAGCGAGGAGATCAGATGTGTGTTTCAGAAGGACTACTCTGGATCATGCAGTATGTAGCATGGATTGGAGGAGAGCAAGCATGGAGGCAGGATGAAATGGGATGAGGCTGTCACCGTCACCTAGGAAGCCAGAGGTGGGGGTGACCTCAACAAGAGCAGCAACAACAGCGATGGAGAGATGTGGACCGATGTAACAGGCAACTAGAAGTTAGAAGCGACAGGACCTGGTGAGTGACTGGATGTAGAGCAGGAGAGGAAAGAAAGCTTAGGTGTCAACAAGTCCTGGGTTTTTGGCCTTTCTCTGAGATAGAAAATAGCCTGAGAAAAACAGATTTGTGGAGTCTTTCACAACGATGAGTTCAGTTTCGGTCCTGTTGAATTTGAGGTTCTCGGAAGCCTTTGAGATATCCAAAATAGCTAATTGGATAAACAGATTAGGAGCCTGGAAGAGAAGTTTGTGCTGAAGGTATAGATATGAGAGACATTTAGATGATCATTTAAAATGGAGTAGAAGAGATTATTCTCGAAGACTAGGTGGGCTGGGAAGAGAAAAGACCTTAGGTCAATGTGCAGGGAGGCACCAGTATTTGAGGGGCAACAGAGAAAAGGAGGCTGAGAAAAACAGCCAGAGAAGCAGCAGGAAAGCCAGGAATGTGTTGTCATAAAGCCAAGGGAAAATAATGTTTAAAGGTGGAGGGAGTGGGCAGGTTGTCCTATGTTACCCAGAATCAATAAGAACAAGTCTAGGAGCGGGCCTGTTGGATTTAGCCTCAGAGGTCGTTGGTGACCCTTGGACAGTGTTGCCTCCCTTTTTACTAGTAGTGAGTTAAAACTCGTGGAGCTGAACCCTAGATTTGCTGTTTATGCTACTGTATTTCACAGGTAATGGGGTACTGGCGTTAACAGGAGCCTGTAGCCATCATCCAATACTGTACTACTAAGCTTTAATGTGCATACAAATCACCAAGGATTGTGTTAAGATGTGGATTCTGATTCAGTAGTTCTGGGTGGAGCCTGAGACTTTAATTTCTGAGAAGCTCCTAGGAGACTCTGATGCTCCTCGTCCATGGACCACACTTGGAATAGCAAGGATATAGAATAACTCCCTCCCTCTGCTGGACTTCCTTTAGTGGCATCCCTGACAAATGGTTTTTCAGCCTCTTTAGAATACTGTTCATGATGGAGAACTCAATGCATATTAAGGCACTTCAGTAATTAGAATATGTTCAGTTGAAACCTATGCTTGTAATTTCGACTCAGTGGTCTTGATTTCGGCCCTCTAAATGAATTAGAACAAATCTCCCTCCCATCACACATATATGCCCTTTTTAAAGATACTTTTCTTTTTTAATACTATTAATTACATTTGTTTTTAAGCAGCTGTGGCCTACTCTTAGGACATATTAAAATAGGTCTTTTTCCCTAAACCTGCTGTCAAACAAGATCCTTCATGTTGTATAGAGGATGATTTTTTTTTTTACCCTAAATGTAGGCCTATTCACTACTCCCTTGTTGATTTTAGTTCCTGGTTTTAGCCTGAGCTGCTCTGAAATCCTGACTTGGTTGGCCTACGTATTATCAGTGCCTCTCCAGTTTGGAAATTAAAATGTTAGTGTGCATACATCTATCTTGTTGCCTTTTTTTTTTTTCCTGTTCCTCTGGTCAGACATTGGTCATTCAGCATGCTCCGGGCTAGCTGGTTGCTGTGCATACCTAAGAGGACTAATATTCAGCAGTCTTTTCTCCACCCTGCCTGCTGTGTAGTGTAGTGAACAAGATTGCTGCTCTCTGCTCTCTGACACCCTGCCAGCCCTCTATATCTCAGCGATTTCCTTGATGACTCCCAAAGATTGAATTAAAAATTTCTTAAACCCACAGTATTGATGAAACTCATTACCACCTGTCCCATTCATTTTGGGGTTAACTATATCAGGAAAAGATTATGCTAAAAAAGACTTAGGTTAAGAAGAAACATTTTTTTCTCTGTTACAGAACCTACTCTGGGTCTTTTGTCTTTTTCCTCTTCTTGCCATTATCCCCTGTGTTTGCTTATCTTATCCATCTGGAATCCTCGTTTGTTGCTAGCTTGTTAGCTGTATCACGGACTAAATCGTAGAAAGTTTTGGAGATGTTACTTGAAAAGACTGCCCTTTTCTTCTTAGTTATCTAATTCCTGAAAAGGGAGTACCATTCAAGTATCCAGTTTTTAAAAAGAAGTGGCACACAGCTGTGCTTCTTCAGCCTTGAGGCTGGAATACTTTCCTGGAAGGACTTCTTAAGGAATAGGAAAGAATACTGAGGCCTGTGAGGGCTGAAGTTTTCCTGTTTTGGAGCGCCAGGATCTGAATGCTCCCGGCTTTTACCCTTCAGTTGTGGCAAGTGGCCCATACCTCAGGCTGGTCGTACGTACATTAGCCAGACCTAGGGGAAGAAAACTAAACCTGCCTCTCCTTCAGATCTTTCCAGAAGCAAACACCAGCTGTTGCAGTATACCTTGCTCCTGAGTAGCTCATCTAAGATGCCTTGACTTCATGTCTCATTCTTCAGATAAGCCAGTTTTCCAGAGAAACAAACTTTCTCCTTACTTCTTAGGTTGTATTTGGGACTGGTAATAGATCCCATTTCACAGATGAGGAGGCTGAGAAATGGGGAAGAAATTACCTCCAGCCATCTCATATGTTCAAAGAGGCACCATGTGCTACACCCAGTCCTCAATTGTTAATTAACAGGTCGTATATACAGGTTAAGTTCCACTTACATGGTGCCTTATTCATTAGACCCTTGAGAAGTTTAGAAATAGGAAAATGTTTTGTGATTACGCTTGTGTTTACAGGATTGGTTGCTCACCTGATGACCTTGGAGAGGATGATCCTATTGGCTGGTTTGAGCTGGAAGAAGAGTGGGATGAAGTAGATTTCAAGTTGCAACAGTGCAGAGTTGCCAAAGTAAGCATTAGTGACTTGTGGCCCTCACATATTTCCCCACTCTCCTCCTTTTATTCTGTAAATGTTGATTGTGGGGTATTGTGTATCAGTCCTGGGCCAGCATTGGAACCCTGGAGGTGAATCAGACATGATTGTGACCCTCAGGGAGTTTGTAGTCTAGTGGGAGACCCAGATGTATAAGACACTGTGATGTGGGCTGTGATAAAGGGATATACAGGGGGCTGTTGTGGCCCAGAGGAAGACTATCTAAGCTAGCCTGGAATTCACTAGGAAAGGCTTCCCAGGAAAGGTGGTGTAATGCCAAGTGTTGGAAGTTGATTAAGCCATCTTTAGCCAGGCTAAGATGTGTGGAGAAGGGATTCTCAGGATGAGTGAACAGCAAGTACACAGGCCTCAATGCAAGAGAGATGTGTTTCGATGGCTATGGAAGAAACAGTGATTATCTGGCTTCTTAATCTTTTTTAACCTCTACTGTAAATCTTAGTAAAAAGCTTAAATAAGAGAAATAGGAACTATCTTTAGGGCTTATGCATAGTAGGTGCTCAGTAAATATTTATGCAGTTGAGTAGTGAATTCTGAAAGGCCCTTGACAAAGGAGCTTTCACTGTAAGAAGCAGAAAGTTTACACCGAAGTTGGGCTTTGAAATGGCTTTAACTTTGCGCAGACAAGGCTGTGTCCTGGGCTCCCAGCACATGGGTTACATGTATCAGTTGGGGGATTCAAGATGATTCCTTAGAGCGTTGACTGTTTTCACCATGTGTCTGATTTCTGTTTCAAAATGGCTGTGCCACAGAGCCAGCATACTATTCTTTTTTTTTTTTTTTTTTTTTGTGGGGAAGACCAGCCCTGAGCTAACATCTGTTGCCAATCTTCCCCTTTTTGCTGAGGAAGACTGGCCCTGGGCTAACATCGTGCCCATCTTTCTCTACTTTATATGGGACGCCACCATGGCATGGCTGACAGGCAGTGTGTCGGCGGGCGCCCGGGATCCAAACTCGCGAACCCCAGGCTGCCAAGCGTGGACTAAACCGCTGCGCCACCGGGCGGCCCCTAGCATACTATTCTTATTCATCCTCTCTTATCCTGCTTTTGCCTTGAAGAGGGAGTTATGCCATTTCTCTTATTGTGTTCTTTCCCCAAACTTGATTTCATTCGGCATTTGTATTGTCTTTTTTCTGTTTGTTGTAGATGCTGGACTTATATTTTGTATCCCCAGTGCTAGGCATAGTGATTCTTAATATATTATTAAAGTCACCGGGGGACCTTCCCAGAAAAGCCTTTATCTCCTTTTTGTCAACATCCAGGGCTTCTGAGTCCTTCTCCTTAAATCTCTCTTGTCCTTTCTAGTATTTGATGGTGAAGTTCCTCTGCACCCGACAGGAGTCGGCAGAGCGCTTGGGAGTACAAGGCTTGACCGTCAGTGGTTACCTCCGGCCTGTGAGAACAGAAGCAGAAAAGAACATCATCTGTGCTCAGTGCAGAAAGGACATGGAGGAGAGTATCTGTGGGGCCACTCTGCTCCTCAGGACCCTTCAGTTCATCCAGCAGCTCGCCCATGACCTGGTAGTGTTTCCTCAGTTGTTAGATCTCGTTCCTTTGGGAAAAATAAATGACAGTATTCAGGGAAATGAACACCGACTGGTGAACCCTGGCCCTGCTGAAGCCATATGGTGTGAATGAGTATGGCAGACGTCATACTGCTATGATGATATTGGAAGGCCAAAGGGAGTGAGATGTTGGGCATTGATGGCATCATTGTGAGGCTTCTTGGAATAGACCTAGACAGATCTTAAAGATTCCCAGATGTGATTGCCGCTGGTAGACTGGGGAGACAAAGCAAGTTTGTGAGATTTATGTCGTCTTTAAGTCCTAGGAGAATTATTCTTGAAGTGTAGGTGAATTCTGTTTGTTTACTAAAAGTACCAAAATAAGGTCAGGATTTGAAATCATTTGAGTTTTTGATACTGACTTCTACCGTCACTAATAAAAACATAGTGACAGCTCACTCAAAGGAGGATTCTTGCAGCCATTACCATAGAGATCTTGGTTTGCCTCAGGAATCCGGTGGGGCCCTCTCGTGTGTGGTATGCAACAGTGTCCACTCTTGACCTTCATTCTGCTTCAGGGCACATTCGGAAGCTAGTGACTCAGTTTACATGTGGTTAGTTTGATCTTTGCTATTCAAGCCCTCCTATCACAGCAGAAAATAGCACATGAGAGGGAGATGCTTAGGAGCAGCAGGAATGTTTACAGCATAATCAGTCTTTCAGCCTGCATGCAGGGAGAGGTCAAAACATACTGCAGTAAAGTCCTGGACAGTGATCATCATCGAGGAGAGACTCACTTGTGTTCCGGGTGTGCTGTTTCTGAAGTCAGGGAGCCTTCCTGGATGTGTGTGTGTATGTTATATGTATATATACATTTACATACAGATGCGTGCACGTGTGTGTGTGCACGTGCGCGCGCGCACACACACACACACACATATATTTTAGAAAGTTTCACACCAAAAATAGTTGTTCATAGACTTTTTAGTAGTTAAGGGTAAGCATCAGTTATGTGGAAATTTTACCCATTCGGAGCCATCTCATCCCTTAACCATGAAAGGTAAATGAGCCATGACAATATTTCTCTAAATGCATTTTTCAATTTTATTTTTTCTGGTCTTTATAATTTTTTAGGTGCAGCAGAAGGAAAGTGGCTTAAAATATAAATCTTTTCTGGACTTCACGGGTCTCGATTTGCAGATCTTCTGGAATTTTTACAGTAAATTAAAGCAAAAGTAGGTCAGAATTTGTTACAAGGTGATAATCATATAAACACAACTGAAAACACTGAGTTTTGCTATTCTAAATGGACAATTTTTTTCTTCTAAGATTTTTTACTTTCCACTAGTTTGTATTGTTCTGATTTGAAAGATTTGGTTATTATGGGAATTAACACCTAGAAATAGAAATAACAAATAAAATGTTATGGAAATAACACGTTTCTATAAAATACTTTATTTGGGCAGTGTTTTCATGAATGTTTTCTCATTTGATTATCATTATGACCTTGTGGGCTGAGCAAGTCAAGTATTATGGTAGTATCCTCATTTTATAGATGAAGAGACAGGATCTGAAATGCATTTCCTTGCTCCAGTGGGGCAAAGTCAGATGACGTCTGTATTTTCAGACTTACTCTAGTAGTGTTCTTTCCATCCCACCTTCCTTCCTCTGGGTTGGCATTCTTTTTACCGACCTTGATGCCTAGAGGAGAGTCCTTTGTAGATAGCTGTTTAGCTTTGGAGGGTAAAAGCAGCTTGCCTTTTTGCTCTCTGATGTTCTTCATCTTTCTGTAGCTCAAGGGAAGAATGCATCTGTGCCCAAACCCTGCTTCTGCAGCTCCTCCAGAGCTGTTTCTCCGTGCTGCAGAGAGACACACCAGCTGCCTCTGAGGATGCAAAGGCTCGACGCCCAAGCCCTGGAGGAGTGGAGGCTGCCAAGGAGCTCTACACACACTTGTGTGATGGTAGGAATTGGGGTTTTTTCTTTAACGTGACCCTGTGCTAGTAGCCTGCAGGGGCTCTTGCCGTGGAGAACAGGCGGTCCTGTGATCATTCAAGCCCAGGAAAGAGATCGCTTCTTTGAAAAATGAGTGCTTTGATCCTCTTTTGAATCATTATTTTGAGTTCAGGATTCATTTCCTCATCAATGACTTCCTCCTGCTTTCTGGTATACAGTTGTGTTACATTGAGAGCAATTATTATCACACTATTCAGTCTTCAGCTAAGTCACTGGGATGAGGCTGATAGATTGAGGGGGAGAAATTGTAGTAATAAATTGAGGATAAAACACGTGATCATCTGAAGTTATTTTTAAGGCTTTGCCAGGTTGTGTCTCAAAAGAACAGGGAAATGAATAAAAACTGGTACATACGGTCTTTATTTTAATGTAAATAAACAAAGAAAAAATAATTTCCTTACACTGCCTAGCCTATACAGAAATATTTCCTTGCTCTGGTGTTAAACTGCAAAATGGAGAGTAGTGAGTTTATAGGCTAGTTAAAGCAGATACTGATTGAAAGTGAATAGCTGGAATATGTTGAAATCGACTCCATTGTTTATTTTTATCAGTGGTAGATAGGGTGGATGGAGACTCTGTGCCTATGGAAATATTAAAACAAGAAGTCAGGAATACTCTTCTCAACGGGGCCGCTATCTTCTTTCCTGATCGACAGACCCGGCGGAACCATCTCTTCACCATGATGGTAATTAGTTGCATTAACTGTATGGATTCCGTTTCTTAAGTTTATTGGGATAAAATTTATTAGTCTTTGTTTTCTCTGAGTATCTTTTCAGTTTCAATTTCCCAGATGTATTAGAGGGCCTAGCCAGTGCTATAAGGACAAGGAAAAGAAATCTTTAAAATGACACTTGGAAAGAATAAAACCAATAGTAATTATTTATAGACGATATGGTTATAGATTCTTTTTTTATTGTCTGTGTCAACAAGCGACTAATAAAGTTACTAGTAAGAGTTTGTTGAAGAAAACTAGGTACAGCATTTTAAAAAGACATTTCTGTATGCAACAACTAATTAGTAAATGTAATGAAAGTGCTCTGTGGGATGCATAAAGGCCTATAGAAATAAAGGAGGGAACAAAAGAAGCATAAAATGTGATCCCTGATGTCAAAGGATTGCAGTCCATTGGGAACACCTGCCACAGGGAAACACTGGTCCCATATGCAGTAGGCATTTAGAGGAGGGTCATGCTGAGGCTAAGTGAGGAAGGTTTCAGAGGGGAGGAAGGATCTGTGCTTGTATTTCAGGTGTCTGCAAAATTTGTGTATCAGCTTGAGGGACCTGTTTTCACATTGTCAGTTATAGCCTTTGACAGCATCAGCTGACCTGACCCACTGGACTGTGGGCAGGGCTCTGTCCTATTTGTTTGCTGGAAGCATTTACTAGGCAGTTAAGCAAATGATTTTTTTGCTAGCATGTGTCCAACATAGAAAAATAGAAAGAGGACATAAGACCTCTTGAATGACATTGCTGTCTATTAGCAGAGCAACCCAGTCACTTTCCCTTTGCCCATCCCTCTGACAGCAGTGGTAATGGTTATATTTTCCCTTCTCAGCTGATGAATTAAATAGCACTGCTGTCATTTGTGACCGTATCTTATCTCTCCCATCCCCCTGTGCCAGACAGGACCCTGGGTTTTAAATTCTCTGGAAATCCCCCTCAGTGTCTTGTGTAGCAGCAGGTGTTCAATACATTTATTGAATTAAGAAATAAAAGTGCCCGTCAGGGGATGTGATTCCTATAACTGTCACCATAGGCTGTTCTGGCTTATATGGAGAAAGGTTAGATCCTATTTAAAAACAAACCGAAAGCTCACAAGCAATGCACTCTGTCCCTGCCTTTTCCTCTTGCGATGGCATGCCCAGTGATGAAAAGTGTACATCTTTTGGAGGTCACCTTCCTAAACATTTGCATTAATCTTTCCTGCAGGTTAATCTTTCCTGCAGGAGAACTTGAAGATGTTAACTTGAGCAGTAAACAAAAGTAAAATTGCCATCTTCTGTTTAGATGGGTGGTTCTGCTCCCTCTTAGCACTAAGCGAGGTCTTAGTTGGACACGGTGAGGTGGTCTGCTGACCCCAGCTTTCCTCATGCTTGGGACAGTGGGCAGTGGCATTTCGTGCTGCTCTAGATGTCTGGAATGTCATGGAATAGATTTTCTGAATGTGCAGTTTCTTGTTTTTTAGAAGAATGTCACTGAACAGGAACACAAGCAGTCCTTGCAGCTCACTTTCTGCTCACTGTGCACATATTTTAGGTAGGTTTATAATTCTTTTCAGTTGTACAATATTTCATATCTTTGCAAAGTTTTCGTTAACTTTCCCTTCCTTTCATGTTCTTTTGGAGTAACCAAGTAACTTCCCTCTGCTCAGCCAAGTTTCTATAGTCACAGGAGTGACTAAAATAGTGGTGGAATAAAAATCTTGTCAAGAGCTTAATCCAAGTCCCCGTTATTATAAGACAATTGAGAGTTAAACCACTGAGGATCTCTTTGAACACATCAGTTTCTAAGTGACTTTTTTGAAGACAAAAACTGAAACCAAAGGAGTTTGGGGTCCTGTACTCAACTCTAAAATCCCAGTTACATTAAAACCCAACAGCAGAAGCACAGAATGGTAGTTTAGCAAAAGAAGTGTGCTAGGAGGAGATGACTTGGAGATTTTTACACGCTTTGACTACAAAGAAGCTAATGGGCCTGTAGGTTGCATTATTGGAGGTACAGACTCTTGAAGGAGGGAAGGAACTAAGAGCCCAAGCTACTGTCTGCTACAAGTCAGATTATAGCTCGTATGGATGCCAGATTTAGAGGGCTCTATGAAATGTGTTCAGAATTGAGTATCAGAGATGATGAAAGAGCCTGGGGCCGTCATGTGAAGAACATTTGAAGATACAGGGAATGTTTAGTCTGGATTGTCAGATTAGCAGTCATGAGATTAGGTGTATTTCCTATTGGTGGTCGAGGGGATTTATTCCTCAGAATCTCTTCTAAGGACTTGAGGATGTATGGGTCTGTGTTTACGTAAGGACATGTGGACAGACAGTGGCACAGACCCAGCTGGGACCATGGCCTTTCTCCTGACCCACTCCTCACATTCCATAAAACTGACTTTGAAATCTCGCTAGGTTGTTTGGAACCTTTTAAGATAGAAAGCATGAAAATCCCCTTCCTGAAACAAGGTGTCATGACTCATTTGTTTCCTTTCAGTGATAAGGATCCAGGTGGCCTTCTACTTTTACCTGAGAAAGGCAACCTGGCCAACCTGAACATCAGTGAAGTACTGACGGTCATGCGCACTCTCCTCTCTGTTGCTGCTCGAGAGGTAATCGATGGCTGCTCCCTGTTTTCTTTGCCTCATGCTTTTAGGAGCACGTGCTATAGCAGTCACTGTGCCTTCCCTTTTAGCCCTCATTTACAGTATGAGTATAACTTTGTTCCTGTGACCATTACAAAGGAGCACAAAGCTTTCCCAGCTGCCTTGGCTCCTAATCAGCCGGCTCCTGCAAATGAGTGAGGGAAAAATTCTGTGACATAGTTTTTTCACTTAGCAGCATTTTTGAGATTCATCCATGTTGATGTATGTGCTATAGTTTGTTTTCACTGGCACAGAGTATTCCTTTTATGAATATGCCACAATTTATTTGTCCATTTTACTTTGGAGAGAGAGTTGGGTTGTTTCCAGTTCGGGGCAATTAAACAGCAGTTATGATATGAACATATCTTGTGGTTATTATGTGCAAGAGTTTACCCCTAGAGGTCAGGTGACTCTTCAGAGAAACTCCAGAGAATAAAGCTGATGGTTAGAGAGCCATAGAGGGATGAAGAATTGTTTTTTAAGGTGGGAGAGATGTGATTGAAGTCTCAGGGGAAAGAGCGAGAGAAAAGAGAGATTTGAAGATATGAGAGAGAAAAGAGATAATCGGTGGGATAAGGTTCCTGAGGGGCAGAAGGAGATTACATATGGAGTTAAAACCATTTGTAAAGGTTCTAAAGAGCTGAGGGCAGGAGAGGATGTTTCATAATACCGTCTTTGTTGGTCACTTCTGGGTTGAAAGCTCTTTCCTGGCTATTCCCCACTTCGCTAGAATTTTTTTGCCAGTGACAGCTGCTCTCTTAGAGAATGCCCTTGGCTGTGTTCTATGAATGGCTTTGTTGTAAACACTTTCTGTTTGTCTCCTCCCTTGTAGTGTGAGCTGTTGATGCTCAATGGGGCACAAGGGGAGGTTCACTCTGTGCTCTTCTCCCTGTTCTGGTCCGTCCAAGGCAGCCTGCTCTCCTGGTGCTACCTGCAGCTGAAGAGCACGGACTCTGGAGCCAGAGATCTTGCTGTTGACCTTATTGAAAAATGTGAGTTTCAGAACAAAATCCATTAAAACAGGTGTTTGGGTTTTGAGATTGTGTGTGTACTCTATTCTTTAGTACCTCATGCATAGAGTGTGCATATGATTTTCTTTTCTTTGATACAAATCAAATCTGTCTTTGGGTTTTTATTTTTTGTGGGGTTTTTTTTGTCTTCAAATAGAATCCTGTAGCATGTCTTTCTGCCCAGTTTCCTGTCTGAACGTGGTAGTATGCTTAAGTATTTTTATTGGAGGGTTGGGTCATTTCACAGCCTAAACCTTGCCTTTGCAATCATATAGGACTCTTAGATGGTGTCACACTCTTCAGTAGAGTCTGTCATCCTTGTTTTCATCGTCACCCAAAAAAGAAAGTCTTAAACTTTTAGAGTCTAAGGTGTGTGAGCACTGCTGTGATCTTTGCTGATTACTGAAAATACTCAGATTCATGTCCCATAAACCCACAGAAAATTATGTGAAACTCAGTAGGTTCAAGAAATCATATGTGGCAAATTCAGTCCCATCAAACTTTGTCTCAGCAGTTGTGACAAAAATGCTTACACTATGGAGCCCTGCCACCTAAAGCTTGGCCCGTGGATGGCACACCTAATGATGGGCCCGTTGTAAACAAAGGGAAAGGCCGACTGGCAACTGGGTTGGCCAACCATGTGACTTCACTTATAAAAATGATATCTCTACCTCATTGAAAAGTAGCAAAGACAAAAAAATGAATAAGTCACTCACTTTAAAAGTAATCTTTTACTGAGATTTGCACTGCTTTTCCCTCTCAGAGGGAAACATTTTTAGGACACTTAATGGTCTTGTGGTCTTTCAATGTGGAACTCGCTCCACAGCTTCTGTGACAGCTTTGCCCTTGATGATGACCAAGCAAGTGATATTTCTACCATATAAAATATTAATTATTTTCTTTATCTTTTGGTAGATGTGGGACAGTTTCTGGCAAGCATAAGAGTGATTTTGGAATCCCTTTTGTCACAGTATAGTGGAAAAACTGTAGTAGAAAAATTATGTAATTCCGTGTTTTCAATGGCGGCTCGTCAACTGGTAAGAAAATGTGGCAGCCATTTGTAAAGGGTGGGAGGGGTTTGGTGACCTGCACCCTAGGTGGATGTTAAGTGCTTCATTTATCTTCCTTTAGGTAATCTTTCTGCTGGACTTTTGCACTTTAGACATTTCACACTGCACACTCTTGAGAGAGTTCAGTACCCTAACAGAACTGTTGAAGAAGCTTTGCAGTGACCCTGAAGGAGGACTGAATAAGGTAACTCTAGTTGGCATTTGAACCTGCTTTGTATCCCCTCTTAGGAGTGATGTGACCATACCTAATGAAACGTACAACTGAGTACAGATCTAGACAAATAAATTGCTTCTAAAAGACCCCCTGTATTTTAATAGTGGTTTTGCCAACAAGGATAAATGCCAGTCCAAATTGATTTGGCATGGTCATTGTTAGAAAGGAGACACAGAGGAAGCTATACATAGATTAATTTCATCATTTTATAGCACATGAAGTTATATAAAAACTGTGTAGGTAGATAACCAGAATGAAGTCTAGAAGAGAAAATGTATGTTGAAAGGCAAATTAGAAGTTTGATATTTAAAAGAATTTTCTCCTTTACTTAACCTTACAGGATACAAAGTTTTTTCACTCTCTTGTCTGAGTCTCACAACACCCTCCAGGAGTATCAAGGGCATATATTAAAAAGCCAATTTTAAAGGTGAAAAAGCAAAGACTGAAACAAGGGAGGGAGAAGAGAGGATGGGCTCAGATTTGCCAAGGTCTCAAATAGGAGTTTAAGATCTTTAAACTCCTAATTCAGTTTTTTTTCCACTGGAAATTCACTAATAGTGATTTGTAGGAAACAGTCCTGTCGTAGTTAGAAAATAAAAGCTAAGCACAGAGTTATTATAGTGCAATAAAACCACATGTCTACTCTGCTGAATGATAATTGTATGTTGGTCTATACATGTAAATGGGAACGTCAGGTGTACTTTTAGCCTGTATGATGATCTGTACAGGAGTGGCAAAGGCTATCTGCCTGGAGCACCAGTATAGAAACACAGTTTACTGTGTGTGGCTGGATGTAGAGTGATGAAAACCTTTCTTTCTTGACTCGTTTGTTTGCATAGCTGGATGTCGAGACTTGGCAGCAGGAACAGCCTGTGGTGCTACACACGTGGACTAAGGAGTCTGCCCACAACTATGAAAATAATTGCCACGAGGTGTCTGTCTTTGTTAGCCCAGGGGCAACGTATTTTGAGGTGGAATTTGATGAGCGATGTGAAACTGAAAAAAGGTAAGACTCACATGTTCTTTTTTCCCAAGCAATCATGGATCAAAAATGCAAGAAGGAAAGTGATAGAGATTATGCTTTCACAGGTATGATTATCTGGAATTTACTGACGCTAGAGGTGGAAAAACACGTTATGACACAAAAGTTGGCACTGAAAAATGGCCCAAGGTGAGTGACATTCCCAGAAAGAGGTGAAATGCCTACTTCTGCGTCTGTTCTCCTTTTGTCAGCCCTCAAGGGGTATTAGAGGTATGGTCTTTGAAGGAAAGTATTCATATTATACTTTTGTAGAAGGAAGAATTTATATCCGAGTTCCACAAACTATGACCCATCATCTCTTTTGTAAATAAAGTTTTTCTGGAACACAGCCATGCCCATTTGTTTAGGTATCATCCATAGCTGCTTTGACACTGCAATGGCAGAGTTGAGTAGTCGCAACAGAGACTATATGGCCCAGAAAGTCTAATACTTGACTATCTGGTTCTTCATAGGAAGTTTGCTAACCCTTGGTTGATATCACATTGTTCAGAGTAAATGGGAAGTTGTAATCCGTAGCAAGAAAGGGCTGATGGGTCCAGGAGCGCCCAGACCATGGTGGGGAAAGTCAGGAGTCCACATCACGGTTAGGTCTGCATGATCCCT
Organism: Tapirus indicus; assembly: GCA_031878705.1. NCBI lineage: Eukaryota > Metazoa > Chordata > Mammalia > Perissodactyla > Tapiridae > Tapirus > Tapirus indicus. The sequence goes on from CM062932.1 coordinate 13,879,304, forward strand.
GGGGCTGGGAGGGTAAATTCTGCTTCAGACTGTTGACCTTCTCTCTGTTGTCAGTGGTCTTGGTTGGGAGCAAAGGAATGAGTGAACATGACCTCTGGCTGAGTAGGTAATGGGTGGATTGGCATCCAAGGTTTAGAAAACTGACCAGCAGTTTTCTGCCTACTTTGCTTCTTCATGGGGTGCAGTTATGAATTTTATGTTTCAGTTACTCTGTTGTACATTTCTCCTTTCGTAGTTTTGGTGGAGATGATAAGATATAATGGTGAGAATATGCACCAGTTTTAAATTTAGATTTTTTTGAGTCCTGAAGAACATACTTATTACTGAAATGCTGCCTTCTCAAATCTGTTTGACTGCATGACTTTTTTGTTTGTCTCTAGAAAGTGACCTTTAAGGCTGGTCCTCGGCTACAGTTTCTCTTTCACTCTGACAGCAGTAACAATGAGTGGGGCTACAAATTCACTGTCACTGCCTATGGGCTGCCTGATGTTGCTGTGTCTTGGGGTTTGGATTTACAACTCCTTGTTTCCCGACTGATGGGACGCCTTGCTTCCCAGTGCATGGCACTCAAGTCTGTGCATCGTAAGTTCACACACCTGTCCTCTCCCTTCTTGCTACAGCCACATTGACGAGCAAGGTGGTACTCTCCCTTGTGTAAATTTTCTCCACATAATGGCAGAGCAAAGGTGTTGATAAAATTCCCTTTCGGTTTCCTTTAAACCAAACAAGAATAAAATGTTCAGTTGACACCGTTTTCATAAAGTTTCTTGACCCAGACTTTGGAACACATCACAAAGGATGCTGTGGATTCCCTGTCTATGGAGAACAAGTGGGGGAGGGAGCTGGTTTTTAGCAGCATTGTTACCATTTTTTTGTAAGTGAATTTTGGTATACTCCGACAAGAGGGCAGAAATATAGAATAAATTAATTGCATGTCCTTTAACTATGTGAATATTTATGTAAATATGTGAATGTGGATTTTGTCTTAAAGTGATTTCTTCAACTTATTTATTAAATCTATCCAAGAAACAAGAATTATAGAATAAAACTTTCTAGTGTACTTTATTTCTATATAATTTCTTCAGTTTTTCTGATTATAAAATATCATAGAAAAATTGCATTACGGAGAAAAGCCATCCTTAATCCTAACACCCAGAAATAACTATTATTAACATTTTAATTTATTTCCACCTGATTTTTTTTCTGTCTATTCATAAAGACATATATGGTGGGTTTTAATTATTACCTTTTTTCACAAACTTAAGTTTACAAATTGTGAACATTTCCCCATAATTACACATTCCTAGATGGTCTCCTGTTATACCATAGAGGTGGTTCACATTCTATTTTCAGCTTACTATACAGATTATCATTTCAGAGATACCTTGTAATTGAGGCTGTTTCACAGAATGGCAGCATTTCATGACTTCCTTATGGTTTGAGTTCATCTGGGGTATGTGTTCATGAAGTATCACAATTGAACATTCTGGTAAATGTGGGTGAATTCCCTCCAAGTCTTAATAATGTCCAAGGTTTTTTTAAACCTCTTCTTTATCAGTTCAAAGATTCTCAGTGTATTAAGGAAAAAATAGAATTCTCATAAGCCGCCTTCTCTTTCCAGAGTTAGGAAGTAACATGGCTGTACCTCAGGCAAAAATGGCCTTAGTCTTAAACTCCCCCTTGTGGAAACCTGTCTTCAGGCATCAAATATGTCCAGAGTTGGGATTAGAAGCAAGCTGGCCCACTCACCCACACCAGGATAGTAAGGAGGTATTTACTCTTCTGTTGTCTTTGTGTTTGGAATGGAAATGTTTACTAGTATTTATTACTTTAAATTATAAGCATTTGTGTTTATATCTTATCACTCCCACTAAGCTGTTAGGTTCTTGAGGGCAGAAACTATCCCTTGTTCATTTGTATCCCCACAGTGTACCACAGGGGCCAGTGCATAATGGGTGTTCAAAAATATTGAATGATGACTCTTCAGTGAAATGTAGTAGGTGCTCAGTAAACCTCTCTTGATGGAGTTATTAAACAAACAAGTAGAGTCTATTTCTAGTGCCCGCTGAGTCAAACTTTAAATGATTTATGCTGTATCTTTTGTTCTCCATGGAATGGTAGCACATTATTTAGGCTTAGAATACTTAAAAAAACTAGAAAAGTTTGCCCGCTGTCTCTTTTCATCTCTCCTTCCCTCTGTCACTGCTCTACTTTTCCTCCCTTCTTCCCTCCTTTCCCCACCCCCAAGTTATTCAGTAGTTAAAGGCTGAATCCAGGAACTCTTCCTCAGCTTCTCTTCTCCTTTACCTCTCTTAAATTTGGTCCCTTCAGACCCTTTCTTCTTTTGGTTCCATGATAGTCCACTGTCTTCTCTTACATCTAAACACTCCATCTGCCTCCTTTATTGACCTCTCTTATTCCTCCTTCTGTAAAGAGTAGGCTTTATTCAGGCTTTCTCCCTTTTCCCACAGCCCACCAAGACTTTATCCTCTCTTCTCTCTTCTGCTGTCACACCTGTGTGAATAATTCCTAAATATCAGTTTCCAACCCTGGTTCTTTTCCCAGGCTCCAATCATGTATCTCCTTCTTCCTGTTAGATATTTCCATTTCAGTGTTCTGACTCCCTTTAACCCAGAAGTGTAAAACCAGGATGTCTCCTCTGACTGCTCACTCCTGTTATTGTCGTTATTGTTTTCCTAGCATCAAGCGACTGCTCCCTAGTGTCACCTGTATCCCCACCTTGTTCTGACCTTTCCTATCTGGTTAGCTGCAAGCTCTATGGATTCTTCCCCGTGATGTTGATCTGTTTCCATTTCCTCCATCTCCATCCTTAAGCAGGCTGTCATCTTGCACTTGCATTGTTACATTGGTACCTACCAAGTTTTTTTTTTTTTTTAATCACTGCATTATCTTGTCATTGCACTGCCAAGCACCATTAATGGCTCCCCGTTGCCCACAGGGTGAAGTCAAAACTCCTCAGTGTGACAGTCAAGGCTCTCTGCAGTCTCCTTTCACCTTACCTATCTGACTCTAGTTCCCACCACTCCCCAGCTGAGACTTCAGGCCAGGTCAGTCTCCCCACTGACTCTTAACTTCTGCTAATGGTTATGTTCCTCAGGGCCAAACCTGCCCAGTCTTCAGGGTCCAATTCAAAGCCCATATCCTCCAGGAGGCTTTTCTTAATTACTTTAACCCGCCAGGAGCTCTCTCCTGTGAATTCTCAGCACTGGGTGTCCCTTCGAGGCATTTGGCATTTGATAATCCTTTGCTTTATAGTAGTGCTAGTTTTAATGTTTTATTTATGTTTACCTTTTTTTTAACCCATATTTCTGTCTGGTCTCCCCAAAATAGATTTAAACTTCCTGAGAGTATGCACTGTATTTTATACTTCTGCTTTGGTCTAGTAGGTGTTCAGTAAACTTTATTTTTTGAATGAGTGTGTTAAACGTGATGGGTTTTTGTTGTTATTCCCAGGTTAAGAACATCTGTGATGATCCCTGCCACCGTTTTCTTCTTGATTTTGCACAGTCAGATCCTACCCAGAACTTCTGTGGGCCATATTCAGAACTTTTCAAAGGATTCATACAGGCATGTAGAAAACAGGCCCCAAAGACAGATATAGTTGCTGGTTCCACTATTGATCAAGCTGTGAACGCCACCTTTGCTGCTCTGGTGTATCGCACTCCAGACTTATATGAGAAGCTGCAAAAATATGGTAACTTATATTACAGGGAATATTTTTGATCTGAAGGCCAATTGCTAAGTTTTAAGAAAGCCTATCTTAAGTAAAAATTTTTAAATATTTTTAAATATAAATGTATTTCTGCAACTGTAGACTTCGTCTTGTTAGTCCTACTTTGCCAGTCAAAAGATTCATGACCAATTTATAATTAGCAGATTGTAATATATGGCAAGTAGCCTTGGGTTTCCTAATTAGCAGATAATTTGTCTTTATCCAAAATTCTCATGGAAAACTGCCAAGAAGTTTAATAGAAAGAAACCTGAACTTTGCTGTTAGTCCCAGCTCAAAAATTAGATGTTGTGCAGCTTCAGGTTAATCAGACAACATTTCTGCACCTTAAGTATCCTTATCTGTAAAAGTTTAGAGTTGATTAGCTCTAACATTCTAAGAAATTCCAGTTAAAACCTGAGATGTTTAGGTAATTGAATGTGCTTATAACCAAGGAGGAAAATGTAGGTGTTAGTTCTTATCTTTAGACTTACAGCTTCTGTGTAGCATCATCCCTGCTTGGCTTCCTTTGTGGATAGCCTGCTCCTCACCATTTCTTTTCCTCATGTCCCCCGGGGATATCGTCTCTGTGTATTAACTGTGTATGTGGCCTGCAGCCTAACAGGACCCACAAAGAGGGAGAGTCTCTCTCTACTCATAGTCTTTCAGGGGAAAAGCATTTCAAACCCTACCTAAAGATGAGATATGGGTTTTCCCAAGCACTTTGGCAGGGTATGTGTTCTTTCCACGGTGCAGATGAAATAAGCAGGAACAAATGCTTCCTTCCGTTAGAGGAGGTAATTTACTGTTGCTCTTATTATTATTATTGATATTATCATCACTACTACCTTTATTGCTCAGTCCTTTGGATCTCAGATTGCAGAGTTTATTTCCTGATTTCTAAAACATCTCGATTACTCCCTCAAATCTTAATATCTCCTGTAAGAAGCTGCTCAAATAAATAAAACTACATAGAGTCATGAGTGATTTATGGAAACAACTGTCATATGGAAGAGTGTCTTTGCTGGAGGATAGGGGGGCAAGGTGACTTGTATGGTTTTGAAAAAAAAAAATTCAGTGGATGTTTTTGTAATCAAATTGTGGTAAGAGAGCTGGACAGTCTTTGTTACCTGTGGGACCTTTCAGTAGAAGGATAAAATCCTTGAGTCAAGAGCTGAGAAACAGAGGGTTTCCAGCTGGGGGAGAGTTCCCTCAGTTCCTTTTCAAATCATGTTCAGATATCACATACGTATTTGCAGTAGATAAACACACAGTCATATGTGGGAACTGGAACTGTTTCGCTGAATACAGGTTGTTTGTAGAATACCTGCCACTGTGGCTTTGAAGGAGGCACAGCTAGTCTCAGTTTTTTCTGTCCTTCCTTTAAGGGCTATTCATGGGTTCTTCAAGACTGAGCCACTTTGAGAGTGGTCCTTGTCTAGCTCATTTGCTCACCTTTGTCTAAAAATTGGTCACCCTTTTGGGTTAGAAATACACAAGAGGAGTTTTTCAACTAGACTATAACCTGCTTGAAGGCAAGGACCGTGTCTGTTTTTCTCAACATCATATTCCCAGTGCCTGGTATGGACCCTGGCACATTCTAGGTATTCAGAAAATACTCATTGCATTGTACATTGGTTCAGCAGAGAGCGTCACACTCTTCGAATATATTATCCTTTGGTTTGTAGAGGAGGAGAAGGGGCAGGCCTCATAGATCTTTCTTTAAAAAAAAGGGTTTTTTATTTTTCTAATTATAAAAATAATACCCATTCATGTAGAAACTTGCAAAGTACGGGAAAGCTTAAAATAATTATTAACTGTGTTCTCAAGAACATCTCTATTCAAGAGACTTCAAGAACTTCTCTATTAACATTTTTCTATATGTCTACCTATCCTTTTATCTAGGTATATTTACATGTGTGTATATGCATATATATACATCATGTTTTTAATATGTATATTCTTTTTATTTATTTTTAAAAAGGGAAGATTTATTTATTTTTATTTATTTATTTATTTATTTGCTGAGGAAGATTCACCCTGAGCTAACATCTGTGCCAATCTTCTTCTGTTTTGTATGTGGGTTGCTACCACAGCATGGCCGCCAATGAGTGGTGTAGATCCATGCCCGGGAACCAAACCTGGGCCACCAAAGCAGAGTGCGCTGAACTTAATGACTAGGCCACAGGGCCAGCCCCTGTATACTCTGATTTTTTTTTTCTGTGAGGAAGATTAGCCCTAAGCTAACATCTGTTGCCAATCCTCCTCTGTTTTGCTGAGGAAGACTGGCCCTGAGCTAACATCTGTGCCCATCTTCCTCTGCTTTATGTGGGATGCCGCCACAGCATGGTTTGGTAAGCGGTGCGTTGGTCCGCGCCCAGGATCCAAACCTGCAAACCCCGGGCCGCCAGAGTGGAGCACGCGAATTTAACCGCTACACCACTGGACTGGCCCCCCTGTATACTCTTTTTAAATAAGATAATTTTGTTTATACGTTTCATAACCAGCCTTTTTAACTTAATATATATCATGAGCTTTTCTGCATGTCAATAATTATCTTTTACTTGCTTTTAATATTTTTTGTATTTTACTTTTATATTTTTACTTTTAATATTTCACTCACTTACTAGCATATCCATTTCAGATGTTTGTTTGAAAAAAGTTAGTTTGAAATAACACACAGAACCCATTACAGGTATTTGTGGCTTAATTGATAATTTTTTTCCTCGAGCCTCTTACCACCCGCAATGTGTGAGTGTCAGGGGAAGGACTTTTTCTAATGTGTTAGGAGATTTGAAAGCTACTTTGTACTTACTGTTGCAGTAGTGAATTGTGTTAACTGAATGTAATCTCTTGGTCTCTCCTTTCCCTAGTAAACTGTGGGGGCAAGACACCCCTGAGTGAGGAGTTTGCACAGGTGTATTCCTTGGCAGATGGGATTCGAATATGGATGGTAAGATTTTCCCTTGCATGTGATTTTTATATATTTTGAGTTTTCCCACCATGATATCACGGAATTAAAGTAAGTAGCTCTCTTCTCGAGAATATAACTTTAGCAAATTTTTTTAAAACTAACATTCTATGAATGAATGGATATAAAATAATTTAGAATCTTTGAAATTATGATTTGGTGAGTGTTGAGAACATTCAGAGTAAACAGCATTCAGTTGAGCCCACCTTACATCCTTCACTAACCCCAAAGCCCACTCTGGAACCTCTTAGACCAGGAGGGAAAGCATTGCTTTAGATACTGGGCAACCAGTGACCGTGTTAGGCAGGGGAGAGGCCTCTCTGCATTTTAGAAAAGTGGTTCTGCAGGATTGTTTGTGACAGCAATAAACTGGAAGAACAAATGTCCATTAGTAGGAGAACGGATGAAAAGATTATATATTACTATGTAAGACTATATTACAATGTAAAATGATAATATAATACTTGGTACAATGAAAGTGAATGAAATAGAGCTACGTGTGTCAGATGGATGGTGTTCACAAACATGATGATGAGAAAAAAAAGCGTAAAAAGAATGCATAAGTGATATTCCTTATATAAAGTTTAAATACAAACCAAATCTATATGTTGTGTGCATAAATATGTAGTAAAATTATATAAATGCATGGAAATGAAAAACACCAAATTCAGGAGAATTGTTTTTATTTCTTGGGTATGGAGACGAATACCTATATATTAGTAGTAGTATTTTTTATATATTCACAATCATCCTACATGTTGTATAGTAATTGGGGGAAAAAATCTTTAAATAACTGAGTAGAGGATGGATAATGAGATTGAAAGCAGGAGACTAGTTGTAGTAATTAGATGAGGATGGCTTCTGCTACTTAGGAAATAAAATAATTAGACTTTGTGATTGATGTAAATAGTGAACAGGAGGATGGGATTTAGGACTGTTCTCATATTCCTGGTTTGGGTGACTTGGTGGTAAAAGCATTGACCAGAATAGGAAAAATGGTCTTGGATCTGGAAGTGCAGAGGTAAGTTCAGTTTGAGTATGAGGACATCTAGGTTATCTGAGACATTTAGCTGGAGAATTTAGCAAATGTGAAAGAATCTAAATGGCTGATGCTTCTTGGAATTGTCAAGGCAGAGATAAGAATAACTTCAAATCATTGGTAATAAGTCTTTTAAAATGTATGAATTTATCCAGGAACAGATAGCCTTGGACAGACTCCACACGGATTAGAACATAGTTGGTGCCCAGTATATACTGGATAGATAGTTGCAGACCAAAATGAACAGCTTCTCTTAAAAGAAATGAAAAGATATCGTCATCAGAATGGTAGGAGGAGAATCAGAAGAGTGCATCAACAGAGAAACCTAGGCAGTAGTAGCAGTTTAAGAAAAAGTGTCTGACAAAGTCAGCTGCCACAGACAGTTCAAGGAAAAAGGATTTGGCAATTGACAAGGCACACTGTAGATTATGCTTCTGATTTAGCATAGGACAGACTGCTGACAGTTGGGCAAGATGCCAACCTTCTCTCCAAGACTTTGGCCTCTTGTACATCACACATGGCCTTCTGCCCGGGCTGTCGGCACTGTGGCCCACACTGTGACCATTGCCTGTGCTGGTACTAGGAGCACCGTTCTCTGCCTGGCAGGCTCAGCATCACTTGGAAGTGTCCCCTCATTCGGGGTAGAATAGAGATCAAATTTTGGTTCAACCTCTGCAGCAAACTGAGTGTATAACCCTAGCAAGACCCTTCACTTCTCTAGATCTCTGCTTCTTTATCTGTACTAGGTTGGCTTTAGATAAGGGCCCTCTGGCTCCAGTGTTCTAGAATTTTTTAAATAATAGGGTCATGAGTACAAACCCCTCCCAAATAACACATAGTTGAAAAGAAGGTAGTTTTGCAAATACACCTTTAGACAGCTTCAAAGCCTGGATTACTTCTAGGACAAACAAAAACAGGTCAACCTTGTGTCCTCAACAGCTGGACAATAACTATAAAGTTCTCCATGAGCTCAGTGCTGTGTGCTTTTGGAGTAGTTTGTGTGGCTGCCCTTGCTGCCCTGTCTGGGTAGCGTAATTATGTGGCTCAAATCTTCCCCCCAGTTAGAGATGAAGCAGAAGTCCCAGATGAGCCTGGGGAACGAGGCAGAAGAAAAATTCGGGTCAGAAGCGGCTGAGACAAACCCTGAGAGCCTGGGTGAGTGTGCCAACGCCAACCGTCATTCCTGGGCCTCGTTTCCAGTTCACAGAAAACCAGGGACCCGTCTTCTAGATTATTTTAGTTGAAGCTGTGTTGACCTAGGGAAGGTAACACAGGCACTAAATGTATTTCCAAGGATATAGCACAAATAGAAAAATGCCAGAGAGGAACGATTGTCTATTAACATCCAAATGGAGCATCTTTCTCATTACTTCTCTTAGGAGGCATCAGGTGATTTTTTCAGCTACATCTTGTCATGTTTTCCATGTGTACTCACACTGAATATTCAGTGAAATTAAGAATTACTGTTAATTTTTTAATGATATCATGGTTACGTTATTATTTAAAACTCTTAAGTTTTTAGAGAAATGTACTGAAGTTTTTACAGATGAAAAAATGTGATGCTTGGAATCTGCTTGGAAATAATCCGGGGAGAGGGGGCAGGGGGTGAAACGAGACTGGTCTTGGGTTGATAACTGTTGAAGTGGGTGAGGGGTTCATGGAGGGATCCTTATACTATTTTCTCTATATATGTTTGAAAATGTCCACAATAAAACTTTTTTTAAGTGTGCTGATAGTGCTGTGGAGATTTTGATTTGGGTAATGAGATAAAATTTGATTCTATTCTGTCAGTAGATGTGTATATCATTGTATTAATGGAGGTATTTCTCATCCTAAATTATATAGGTTAAATAGATTATTTTCTCTCCAAAAGTAGGCAATAATTTTGATTTTTACTTTTTTTTCATTATCTTTTTGCTTTTTGCATTTAGCAAAAGAGTGTATTCAGAAGAGTCTTCTGTTACTAAAATTTTTGCCCATGGGTATAAGTTCAAAAGAAAGCTGTGACAAGTTGGTGACTGTAGATGAAATTGATCATCTGCAGCCTCTCGACAAGCGCCAGAGGACAAGCTCTGTGGTGGAAGAGCATTTTCAAGCCTCAGCGTCTCCCACTGAAGCAGCTCCTCTGGCTGCGGGAGACAGAAGTCCTGGCTTGGATGTCCAGCCAAAGCTGACAGCCAGCAGTGGCCCTCTTGCCTCAGAAGTGTCCTCTGCCACAGCCGAAGAGCCCTCGTCACCTTCCACTCCTACCCGGCGGCCTCCCTTCACACGAGGGCGACTTCGGCTACTCTCCTTCCGATCAATGGAGGAGGCCAGACCAGTGCCCACAGTAAAAGAGAAATACCCTGTGCTGAAGGATGTCATGGACTTCATTAAAGATCAGTCACTCTCCCACGAGAGGTGAGCCAGGCATTACCTTGCCAGCACTTTCTTTTTTCAAGCCGTAGGTATCCAATCTAGTCAAAGGCTTGAAGTTCATGTTAAAAATGAGCAAATAGGGGCTGGCCCAGTGGCATAGTGGTTAGGTTCATGCACTCCACTTTGACAGCCCGGGGTTCACAGGTTCAGATCCTGGGCACGGACCTACGCACCACTTATCAAGCCATGCTGTGGCAGATGTTCCACGTATAAAGTAGACGAAGATGGGCACAGATGTTAGCCCAGGGCCAATCTTCCTCAGCAAAAAGAGAAGGATTGGCAACGGACGTTAGCTCAGGGCTAATCTTCTTCACCACAAAAAAAGAAAAAATGAGCAAATAATACTTGAAGGATAGATCAAGATTTGTTTTAGAATGTTCAAGAAAAGAATTTGGTGATTGTTTTTTCTTTTAAGGAAGCATTTTTTTCACTTAAGATTTGTACATTATACTGTATGTAAATTATAACTCAATAATGTACTGTTGGGATAAAAAAAAATTTCTTTTGGTAGCTGTGACTTATAAATGTGTCTTATTTTAGCCCTGGGATAAATTTAGGATTTGGCATTTTCTGACAAAATTATTTGTCAGTGAGCCTACATCTCTGGAAGTATTGCATGTTTTAATTTTCTGTCCTAAGAATTAAGGCTTTGTCTCTATGGGAAAATAGAGATATTAAAGTTCCTTTTTAATTAATTAATTTCTTAATATGGGTTGTTGGGCTTCTGAACAGTTGGTATGAACTGATTTATAATGCTGCTGAGTAATGACTGAAAGTAGCAAACAGGTATTGATATCCTCCCTGAATGATATTTCTGATACCTGGCAATAGTATTTCCTTTTAATTAACATGGCATCAGAACTTGGGTGGGTGTATGTTTTCTTTCTGCCCCTGCTCAAGAGTTTTCTGAGTGTTCCTGACTTGAGTTCTGTTTCCAGTGTTGTAAAGGTTCTTTCCTTGAGGAAAGCCCAAGCCCAGAGCATCCTCGAAGTCCTGAGGATAATTCAGTACTGTGCAGAATCCCTTGGACAGCCTCACTGCTTCCATCCACCTTATATACTTTTCCTGTTGGAACTTCTGACCTGCCAGAAAGAGTTTACCAAGTAAGTACAAATTACAAGTCTACAAGGAAAATAAGCAGGGATCATTTTACAGAAATCCTAATTGTCTTCTCTAATTAATAACTCTATCATTTCCACGTAGGATACAAATTTACATTTTTGGTCAATTCATTCTTTCATCCTAAGGAAAAATGGGTTCCCTCCTTTTAGTAAGTAAATACCAGGAACATGTTCATTCTTCCTGATGAGTTCATCAGCCTTATTTTCCCAGACAGTAAGGATTGTATTCACCATATACCCATACTCATCATTTGGCTCCTGGAAGCTGTGAGCTAAATTTAATGCTCATTTACAGTAATGACATTAATGTAAGTACCTCACAAGGTTGTTCTAATAGCCATTCAATAAATATTTTCTGAGTGTTGACTATGCCAGGCACTGTTTTAGGTGTTGTATATACAGCCATGGACACGGCAGACAAGATCCTTGCTCTAATGGAGCTTTTATTCGATTGAGGAGAAACAGACAATAAGAAACATATATATCAGATAGAGAGATTGCTATGTGGTGATTTCATCCAGAGTGAACTAGTTGGAATGGTCAGGGAAGACCAGCTGAGGAGATGACATATAAACCAAGAAATGAGTGACCAGCTGAGGTCGTGGGGAGAGCACGAAGGCAGAAGGAACAGCACAGAGGCTAGGGTCGGGGATTAGCCCAAGGAACAGAAAGGCCAGTGTGCCTGAGTGAGGGGGAATGGGAAGAGACAAGGTTGGAAAACTAAGCAGGGCCCATATCATAGAAAGCTTTGTCGGATACAAATTAAGCTGTGTGAATTTTATACTGAGTCGTAGATGGGAAACTCCTGGAGAATTTTAAGCCCAGGAGGAACACACTGTGATTTATATTTATAAAAGATACTTCTGGCTATTATGAAAAAGAGTGAAAGTAAGAAAAGCAGTTAGGAGACTGTCGCACGGTAGTCCAGGCAAACAATGGTGGTGGTTTGGACCAGGGAATAGCACTGGAGATGGAGAGAAAAGGAGGAGATTCAGGACATATTTTGGAGGTAGAATTGTCAGGACTTATGGATAGATTAGATGTGGTGGGTGAATGAAAGGAATCATGAGGAAACAAACTCCTTGGATTTTGGCTTCAGCAGTAGTGTGGATGGTATTGCATTTTACTGAGGGGAAGAGTATGGAAGAGAGAGATTGGGACAAAAATCAAGTTTTGTTTTGGTCATGTTAAGTTTGAACTGCTTCTTTCAAAACATTCAAGTAAAGATATCAAGAAAAGAGAGATAAGAGTGTAAAGTTCTGGAAAGAAGCCAGACTAGGGATAGAATTTGGATGCTATCAGTATATAGATGGTATTTTCTTATTTTTTTATTTTATTTTTTATTGATGTCTTAGTAGTTTATAACATTGTGAAGTTTTAGTTGTATGTTATTGTTTGTCAGTCACCATATGAATGCATCCCTTCATCCCTTGTGCCCACCCCCCAGCCCCTTGCCCCTGGTAACCACCAACCAGTTCTCTCTGTCCGTGTGTTAGTTTATATTCCACGTATGAGTGAAATCATACGATGTTTGTCTTTCTCTCTCTGGCTTATTTCACTTAACATAATACCCTCTAGGTCCATCCATATTGTTGCAAATGGGACAATTTTGTCTTTTTTTATGGCTGAGGAGTATTCCATTGTATGTATATACCACATCTTCTTTATCCAATCATCAGTCGAGGGACACTTGGGTTGCTTCCACTTCTTGGCTATAGTGAATATGATACAGTGAACATAGGGGTGCATAAGCCTCTTGGGATGGTTGATTTCATGTGCGTTGGGTAGATGCCCAAGAGTGGGATTGCTGGATCATAAGGTACTTATATTTTTAATTTTTTGAGGACTCTTCATACTGTTTTCCATAGAGGCTGCACCAGGTTGCATTCCCACCAGCAGTGAATGAGGGTTCCTGTTTCTCCACAACCTCTCCAACATTTATTGTTTTTTGTCTTGGTGATTATAGTCATTCTAAAAGGTGTAAAGTGGTATCTTAGCATAGTTTTGATTTGCATTTCCCTGATAATTAGCGATGTTGAACATCTTTTCATGTGCCTGTTGGCCTTCTGTATATCTTCCTTGGAAAAATGTCTGTTCATATACTCTGCCCACTTTTTGATTGGGTTGTTTTTTTTTTATTGTTCAGTTGTGTGAGTTCTTTATATGTTACAGAGATTAATCCCTTGTCGGATGTACAATTTGCGAATATTTTCTCCCAGCTGGTGGGTTGTCTCTTCATTTGGATCCTCGTTTCATTTGCCTTGTAGAAGCTCTTTAGTCTGATGAAGTCCCACTTGTTTATTTTTTCTTTTGTTTCCCTTATCTTAGTAGACATGGAATCTGAAAGGATCCCTTTATGACCAATGTCAATTGGTGTACTGCCTATATTTTCTTCCAGGAGTTTTATAGTTTCAGGTCTCACTTTTAGATTACATTTTGAGTTGATTTTTGTGTATGGCAATAGAAGATGGTCTACTTTCATTCTTTTGCATGTGGCTGTCCAGTTTTCCCAGCACCATTTATTGAAGAGACTTTCCTTTCTCCATTGTATGTTCTTCGCTCCTTTGTTGAAGATTAGTTGTCCATAGATGTGTGGTTTTATTTCTGGGCTTTCAATTCTGTTCCATTGATCTGTGTGTCTATTTTTGTACCAGCACCATGCTGTTTTGATTACTATAGCTCTGTAGTATATTTTGAAATCAGGGATTGTGATGCCTCCAGCTTTGTTCTTTTTTTTCAGGATTGCTGTAGCTATTTGGGGTCTTTCGTTACCCCATACGAATTTCAGTATTTTTTGTTCTATTTCCGTAAAGAATGTCATTGAGATTCTGACTGGGATTGCATTGAATCTGTAGATTGCTTTAGGTAGTATGGACATTTTAACTATGTTTATTCTTCCAATCCATGTGCATGGAATATTTTTCCATTTCTTTGTCTTCATCGATTTCTTTCTATAGTGTCTTATAGTTTTCATTGTATAGGTCTTTCATCTCCTTGAGTAAATTTACTCCCAGATATTTTATTCTTTTTGTTGCAATTGTAAATGGCATTGTCTTTTCGAGTTCTCTTTCTGTTAGTTCATCATTAGCATATAGAAATGCAACTGATTTTTGTAAGTTGATTTTATACCCTGCCACTTTGCTGTAGTTGTTAATTATTTCTAGTAGTTTTCCAATGGGTTTTGTTGGGGTTTTCTATGTATAAGATCATGTCATCTGCAAACAGTGAGAGTTTCACTTCTTCATTGCCTATTTGGAGTCCTTTTATTCCTTTTTCTTGCCTAATTGCTCTGCCAAACCCTCCAGTACTATGTTGAATAAGAGCGGCGAGAGTGGGCACCCTTGTCTTGTTCCTGTCCTCAAAGGAATGGCTTTCAGTTTTTGCCGGTTGAATAAGATGTTAGCTGTGGCTTTGTCATATATGGCCCTTATTATGTTGAGATACTTTCCTTCTATGCCCATTTTGTTGAGAGTTTTTATCATATATGGATGTTGGATCTTGTCAAACACCTTCTCTGCATCGATTGAGATGATCATGTGGTTCATATTCTTCGTTTTGTTGATGGGGTGTATCACGTTGATTGCTTTGTGGATGTTGAACCATCCCTGGGTCCCTGGTATAAATACCACTTGATCGTGGTGTATGATCTTTTTGATGTATTGCTGTATTCGGTTTGCCAATATTTTGTTGAGGATTTTTGCATCAATGTCCATCAGCGATATTGGCCTGTAGTTTTCCTTCTTTCTGTTGTCCTTGTCTGGCTTTGGTGTCAGGGTGACATTGGCCTTGTAGAATGTGTTAGAGAGTGTTCCATCATCCTCTGTTTTTTGGAATAGTTTGAGAAGGATAGGTGTTAAATCTTCTTTGAATGTTTGGTAAAATTTTCCAGAGAAGCCATCTGGTCCTGGACTTTTATTTTTGGGGAGGTTTTTGATTACTGTTTCAATCTCTTTACTTGTGATTGGTCTATTCAGATTCTCTGTTTCTTCTTGATTCAGTTTTGGGAGATTGTATGCATCTAAGAATTTATCCATTTTCTCTAGGTTGTCCAATTTGTTGGCATATAGTTTTTTATAGTATTCTCTTATACTCCTTTGTATTTCTGTGGTACCCATTGTAATTTCTCCTCTTTCATTTCTAGTTTTATTTATTTGAGTCTTCTCTCTTTTTTTTCTTAGTGAATCTGGCTAAGGGTTTGTCAGTTTTGTTTATCTTCTCAAAGATCCAGCTATTTGTTTCATTGATCCTTTCTACTGTTTTTTTGGTTTCTATTTCATTTATTTCTGCTCTGATTTTTATTATTTCCCTCTTTCTGCTGATTTGGGGCTTTGTTTGTTATTCTTTTTCTAGTTCTGTTAGGTGTAGTTTAAGGTTGCTTATTTGGGATTTTTCTTGTTTGTTAAGGTGGGCCTGTATTGCTGTGAGTTTCCCTCTCAGGACCCTTTTGCTGTATCCCATATGAGTTGGTATGGTGTATTTTCATTTTCATTTGTCTCCAGATACTTTTTGATTTCTCCTTTAATTTCATCAATGATCCATTAGTTGTTCAGTAGCATGTTGTTTAGTCTGCACGTCTTTGTCCCTTTCCCAGTTTTTTTCTTGCAGTTGATTTGTAGTTTCATAGCATTGTGGTCAGAAAAGATGCTTGTTAAGATTTAAATCTTCTTAAATTTATAGGGGTTTTTCTTGTTTCCTAACATATGGTCTATCCTTGAGAAAGTTCCATGCGTGCTTGAGAAGAATGTGTAATCTGCTGTTTTTGGGTGGACTGCTCTGTATGTATCTATTAAGTCCATCTCATCTAGTTTTTCATTTAAGTCCATTATGTCCTTATTGACTTTTTGTCTGGATGGTCTATCCATTGATGTAAGTGGGGTGTTGAGATCCCCTGCTATTATTGTGTTGTTGTTAATATCTCCTTTTAGGTTTTTTAGCAGTTGTTCTATGTACTTTGGTGCTCCTGTGTTGGGTGCATATATGTTTATAAGTGATATGTCTTCTTGGTGAAGTGTCCCTTTCATCATTATATATTGCTCCTCTTTGTCTCCCATTACCTTTTTTATCTTGAAGTCTACTTTGTCTGATATAAGTATGGCAACTTCTGCTTTCTCTTTTTGCCATTAGCTTATAGTATTGTCTTCCATCCTTTCACTCTGAGTCTGTGTTTGTCTTTAGAGCTGAGAGGGGTTTCCTGGAGGCAGTATATTGTTGGATCTTGGTTTTTAATCCATCCTGCCACTCTGTGTCTTTTGATTGTAGAATTCAATCCATTTACATTTACAGCGATTATTGATATATGTGGGTTTAATGTTGCTATTTTAGCACTCATTTTCTGGTTCTTTGCATTTCCTTCGTTTCTTGTCCCATGTGTTTCGGACTACCAAGTCAGTTTGGTAGTTCTGTATGATGATTCTCTTAGTTTTCTCTTTATTTGTCTAATGTGATTCTGTTCTGATTATTTGTTTAGTGGTTACCATGAGGTTTGTATAAGAAATCTCGTGGATGAGATAGTCCATTTTCTGATGGCTTCTTGTTTCCTTAGAAACAAAGTCAATTCGATCCCTTTCCTTTCCCCTTCTAATTTGTTATTGTCACTACTTATTCCATCTTCTGTTGTGTGTGTTTAAAGCAATGAGGTTATATTCATTCTTGGTTTTCCTTCCCTTAATCTTGATTTTCATAATTGAGTATTTGCTAATCTATTTTGATAGAGAGCTGCAATTTTTCTGGTTTAGTCTCCTTATTTTTCTCCTTGCCCAAAGCTTTGTATCCCCTTTCTCTTTTTGCTTTTTTCAGGCATAAGGGCCTTCTTGAGCATTTCTTGTAGTGGGGGTCTTGTGGTGATGAACTCCCTTAGCTTTTGTTTATCAGGGAGAGTTATTATTTCTTCATCATATTTGAAGGATATTTTTGCTGGATAGAGTATTCTTGGCTGATGGTTTTTCTCTGTCAGTATTTTGAATATATCATTCCAGTCTCTCCTAGCCTGTAGAGTTTCTGTCGAGAAATCAACTGAGAGTCTGATGGGGTTTCCTTTATATGTTACTTTGTTTTTTTGTTTGGCTGCCCTTCATATTTTTTCTTTGTCGTTGACTTTTGCCAGCTTTGCTACTCTATGCCTTGGAGTTGGTCTTTTCATGTTTATTTATTTAGGAGATCTATTGACTTCATTCACTGTTATTTCTAGTTCTTTTGCCAGGTTTGGGAAGTTCTCAGCTATTATTTCTTTGAACAAGCTCTCTGCTCCTTGTTCACTTTCTTCTCCTTCTGGAATTCCTATAATCCTTATCTTGCATTTCCTAATTGAGTCTGATAGTTCTTGAAGAATTTCTTCATTTCTTTTTAGTCTTAGTTCTCTCTCCTCCTCTATCTGGAGCATTTCTGCATGCCTATCCTCGATAATGCTAATTCTTTCCTGCATATTGTCAGTTCTGTTCTTTAAAGATTCCAGATTTTCCTTTATCTCATCCATTGTGTTTTTCATCTCCAAGATTTCTGGTTGGTTTTTCTTTTAGGTTGCAATCTGTTTTGTGAAGAAATTCCTGAATTCATCGAATTGTCTGTCTGAGTTTTCTTGTAATTTGTTGAATCTTTTTATGATAGCTATTTTGAATTCTCTGTCATTTAGGTTGTAGAGTTCTGGTCCTTCAGGGTTGGTTTCTAGGTGTTTGTCATTTTGAGATTTAAAATGCTTATGCATGGAGCCTGTGGATTTTGCCTTACTATTTCTCATGGTGAGGATATCTGGTCGCAGTTTCCACCTGCCGCCACTGGGTGGGGGTCATGAGCTGTGTGTTCTGAGCCTGCTGCAATCCCTGGGGGGATTGTGCTGAAGTGCAGGGCATGCTGGCAGAGGGGCTCTCTCCGCATACCTGATCCTGGGGGCCTCTTTCTTCCCTTGCTATCTGCTCTCCTGGGGTGCTTGGATGTCGACCACACCCCCACAACAGCCCTGTCATTGCTTCCCTGTGGAAGCTTTTTAACAGTCTGTGAGAGCACCTGGAGGGCAATAGTTTTCCCACAGAGGGCTGCCCCTCCACCCTCTCTGTGAGCCACGGGGACAGGCCTTGCTGATCAGGGGAGGGGAGTGTTTCTCCTTACCTCTGCCCGCATCCTCCTGGGCCTCCTGCACCTCTATCTTCAGATGTATAGCTGCCTGGGTCTCTTAGAAGTCTTTTGCGGTGTATGATTGTCCTCTGTTGGTATGCAAATGATGTTTTTGTTATATCTTAGGGGGCAGAGATTCAAAGGGGAAAGCTCACTCTGCCATGATGCTGACGTTCACTCCTGTAGATGATATTTAAAGCTGTGAGACCAGATGAGACCTCCTAGAAAGAGTGTAGAGATGGACAGGAAGAGGACTTAGGACTGAACCTTAGGGGCATTTCCTTATTTAGAAGTCAAGCAGAGGAAGAG
Source organism: Tapirus indicus (assembly GCA_031878705.1). Taxonomy (NCBI): domain Eukaryota; kingdom Metazoa; phylum Chordata; class Mammalia; order Perissodactyla; family Tapiridae; genus Tapirus; species Tapirus indicus. Next base: position 13,897,999 of record CM062932.1, read on the forward strand.
GAGTCAGCTAAGGAGATCAAGAAAGAGTGGCCATCAAGGGCGAAAAGCAGGGGATGGGGAAGTCATAGAAGCCAAAAGAAGGCTGTATCTCAAAAGATGGGAATGGTCACTTGGGTTGAATGCTAATACAAGAGGTTGCATGAGATAAGAACACATTGGATTTGACAACAGTCTTACTGGAGTCATGGGGCCAAAAGCCCAGTTGGACTGGGTTGAGAAGAGAATGGGGGTAATTAAATGGAGAGAGAGACTATGAACAATTATTTTCAGAGGTGAGCAGAGGAGTAGGGCAGTAACTGGAGGGGATGTGAGATCAACTGAGGGTTTTTAAGAGATATGAGAGTATATTTGTACTCTGATGGGAATGAGTCAGTAATGAGGAAATTTGATGCAGGAAGAGAGGGATCAATTGCAGTAACAGTTGTGTAAGTAGAGAAGTTGGCCTTTGACGGAGCCAGGAGACTCTCTGAGGTAGCAAGAGGAAAGAGCGTGGATAGAGATGTAAGATGGTTGGTAGGTTTGGTGGTGCAAAGATGAGGGAATTCTTGTGTGATCATTTTTATTTAAAAAAAATAAAATATGAAGGTAGTCATCAGCTAAAAATGAAGGTTTAGGAGGAAGTAGTGGCAGTTTAAAGAGAGGCAAGAAGGTTTGAAATAGTAATGAAAATTGAGAAAGTCAGTCTGATTGCTTGACAATTTTTAGTGCTTATTTGAGAATTATGATTGTGAATTTAAAGTGATACTAGTCAGCTTGGGTGTATGTTGTTTCCTCCAGCAACACTTAGCTGTTTTGATATAGATTTAAGATTTCTTAGGCATGTATGTGGAGGGAGAAAACAGCAAGGGAGTTGGTGATTGCTAAGATGTGATTATGGTGTTGGGTCATGGAATCTAAGCTGGTATGGAGCAAAAAGAAAGTGTGGCAATGGTAGTAGATAGTGAACGAGAGGCAGCATTATGGGTTGGGGCTCATTGGGATTGGAAGGCAGTTGTGGGAGTCCTAGAGCAGGTGAGCAGGATGAGAGGTCATGGTCAGAGTAGGATGCTCTGAAGTCAGGATTTCAGAGGTAATGCCGTTACTGTGATGGTCAAGGAAATAACCATAAGACTAGGATGGCTAAGGGGATGGAGGGGAAGATCACTGGAGGTGAGGACGGCAGAGAATCTGGAGACAGAGGAACTGGGGCATCATTCCCATGAATGTTGAAGTCTCCGAGGTGACAAGGATCAGGGTAGAAAAGACAGTGAGCTTGGTGCTAAAATCATCAATGAAGGGAGGCAGCGGGTGGGCATGCCTGGGTGGAGAGGATTAAATGAGGTAATTTGTGAAAATTACTTAACTCAATATCTGGCACCCAGGTTGTGGTGGGAGGGCTTTATATTTGTTTACATTAAGAAAGAAAGATAAATAATTGTCATCTCCATACTCCTGGTGGGCAGCCCTCTTGACCCAGGCTGATGGACTCACTTGCTGTTTTATCCATTACTTTCTGAAGTTATTATGTTTGTAATTACTTAAGTTTCTGTACCACTTCATTCAGCCTACTGCTTCTTGGCTCTTTTTTGTGTAAGGAATAATGTTTGTTAAATAAATGATGTTCTGGCAATTAAGTGATTGATGATTTCCTCTGTTTCTAGTTATTTTGGACACTTGGAGGCTTGCGGTGCAGATCTACACAAAGAAATTCGAGACACTTACTATCAATTTGTTCTGTTTTTGGTTAAAGCAATTAAAGGATTTAGTAGCATAAATGACAGGTACTGGATAATTTCTATTATAATTATTTATAATTATAAATTATATATTATATAATATATATAATAATTATATATAATATATATAATAATTATATATTATAATTAATAATTATAGAAATTATAATTTCTATTTGTATTTTTTTCTGATTTTAAAAGAAATACATGTTCAATATTGAAAAGTACGAGGAGTAAAATAAAAATAACCCCTAATCTTACCATCTAGAGCTAATTGCTGATGTTAACTTATTAGTATATTTTTCTCTCAGGCTTTTTTCTATATAGTGTGTGCAGTTTTTTAAAGGGGATGGGTCTTGGTTTATCTAAGAATTTGTAACCTGTTATTTTCAGTTTTTGATGTATTATGTACAGTTTTAAAACTTAAGTATAAAGCCACTCCCCAGTCTCCTCCATAATAAGTGGTTTAGACGTAAACCTAAAGTCAGATGGTTCTGTTCTACGTCTAAGTTTCACAACCCGGGCTAATTTGGGGCTGGCCCTGGTCTTGCTACTTATCAGGAGGTGATTTTTACTACTCAGTCCTTTACCATAAAATGTCCCCTATGGTAGTCCTGGCAGGGTGGAAACCTTACTTTATGCTTTCAGTACTCTCTTGCTTAAGCTGTTCTTTGAAGACGGTTTGTATGTAGTATGAGAAATTTGAAAGGAGGGTATAAGGAGCCTAAACCCACAATCTGGAGTTCCCTTCTGCTTTCCACTTACAAACAGACCAGGTCTCTGACTTGCCTTGTTTCTCTTGTCTCCATGGCGATGGGCAGCTTTGGTTAACTTTCACCTTTCACGGCCTCTGTAGGTCCTTGCTGCCTGCCTTATCCTGTGTTCAGACAGCCCTGCTTCATCTTTTGGATATGGGCTGGGAGCCCAGTGATCTTGCCTTCTTTGTTGACATTCAGTTACCAGATCTCCTCATGAAAATGTCACAAGAAAATATAAGTGTCCATGACAGTGTGATCAGGTAAGAACACAGTCCTGCACGCTGCAGTTCCTAAAGTAGATTATGAGGTACAGCAATCATGGCATAGGGGTTCAGAGCACTGCCTCTGGAGCTGGACTTTCAGTGTAATATCCTGGCTTTGCCACATGCTAGCTGGATGACCTTGGGCAACTTATTTAATCCCTCTGTGCCTCAGTTTCCTCATCTTTAGAGCTGAAGGTCATAATGGTACCTACCTCATAGGATTGTTGTGAAGAATAAATGAGTTCTATTTCTCAGTGTTCAGAACAGTGTCTGGTACATGGTAGTGTATGTAAGGTGGTGGTGGTGGTATTGTAAACGGGGAGGCTCAGGGTCCTCTGCATTTTTGGAGATCCCAGTATAGTTTGTTGAATTGGAGAATCCTTTTCTTTATTTTTTTGTTATAATTTATGTGTGATTTTAGCCACTATAATCTCTTGCACATTATAAAGACTTAAGGTATGAGAAAAAAATGTATGTGAAGTTTTTTTTTTCTTTTCACTTATGATGAGTATCTCTCCACCCTGCTCAAGTCCAGTCATGTCCGTAGAAAAGAAAGAAGAGAATGGGAGAAGAAAAGCAAGAGGAAAGAATTAGGGGGAAATAAATGAATGAGTCAACACTGGGACAATTTTCACTCTCTCAGAAGAGAGATTCTGGGGAAAGGAGATAGAATTAAAGCTGTCTCCTTATTTATCAAACCTCAGCCATTGCCCTGCTGTCAGAGGGTGTTCTTGGCAGAGAGAGGGGACACAGCAAGGGTGAAGGTGTGGTTGGGCATCAGCATGCTGGCTCTTTAGCTGTCAGTTGTTTCAAGCTTTGCCTGCACCTGTGTAATGTAGTCCTTGGGGTGGGACCACACCTTCACTACCCATCCCTCATAGCACCTAGCCTAAAGCTAAGTGTGAGTAGGCCTAAAGTCAGTTTGTTGGAATTTATTAATGAACAAATGTGTATTCGTTGGTTGGTAAATATTTCACATTTACTGTCAAGCAAATCCTTTCATATTTAAAATTCTGATTGCTGGGGCCACCCGGTGGCGCAGCGGTTTAGTCTGCGCTTGGCAGCCCGGGGTTCGCGGGTTTGGATCCCGGGCGCCCGCCGACGCACTGCCTGTCAGCCGTGCCGTGGCGGCGTCCCATATAAAGTGGAGCAAGATGGGGACAGATGTTAGCCCAGGGCCAGTCTTCCTCAGCAAAAAAAAAAAAAGGGAGGATTGGCGACGGATGTTAGCTCAGGGCTGGTCTTCCTCACAAAAAAAAAAATAAAAAAAAAATAAAATCCTGATTGCTAAAACAAACTGTAAACTGTAATTATAGAAATGTATAATTCTGCGTCTAAAAGGAGCCCATGAGATTATCCATATGAAATTCTTTATTTGAAACGAGGAAACCAACAACCAAGGCTGAGTGCTGTGTCAAGGTCTTACAGCAGCTAGTGGGAGAGCCGAAGCCCCAGGCTCCCTCCCTCCTCGTGCTAATACCACTAGGGTGTGCTGAGCATGTCCAAATCAGACTTAAAAAAAAAATCACTTTATTTGGCTCCGGTGCCTGGCACATAGTAGGTTCACCACAAATGGTTGTTGAGTGGAATTAAGCCATGTAGGTACAACCTTTCAGGCTCTAATGCCTCACCCATTGTAGTGTGTTCTGGAAAGGGCTTCTCCCTTTTTATTTGTATATATCTATCACACATCTGGCAAATCCTAGGGCTTTGACAACTTAATTGACCTCTTCCCCTCAGAAGTTTAAAAATGCCCCATATATTAGACCCATAGGACACAGATCTGCTAACCAGCACTTTTGTTGATTATTGGGAGAGGCATGCTTTTCTCTCTTTATGTGCTTCTTTCAGCCAATGGAGTGAAGAAGATGAGCTTGCTGATGCCAAGCAGAATTCAGAATGGATGGATGAGTGTCAGGATGGCATGTTTGAGGCTTGGTATGAAAAAATAGCCCAGGAAGATCCAGAGAAGCAGAGGAAAGTAAGACCTGTCAACCAGAGTAATCTGAAGTGATTTGCTAGGAGTTTAGAGAGAAGAGTCTGCCTGCAGGCAGGGGTGGGGGTGGAGGGTGGGGAATGCGGTGAGGTGGGGGTGCTAGCAGGATGTCTCCTGAGAGGGCTACAGGTGGCAGTTGGTACCTTAGTGAGTCAGCTGTCACTGAGTCCGGTCTTTAACCTGAGGGGCCCTGAATCCTGACTTGACCACACTCAGAGAATGGCTCCCTCCCATAGAACTAGACTCACAGAAAATTGGCTCATGAGGCTGAAGTATAAAATTAGGTGCCAATTTATTAATTTACAGTGAGAAATAGAATTGCCGAAGGCCCTGGGCTATGGTGTCCTTGGTGCAGCACGTTCTCTTCCTGTAGGCAAGCAGCAATATGGGAAGCTACGTTTCAATCAGAAGGTTGCCTGGTGAGCATGGAAGCAGCCATCCGTACACAGAATCAGAGTTATGTGATTCAGATGTGTAAAGGCATCAGGCTCAGATAGCCTGCATGTCTATCTCCACAGTAGGTGTTAATCTGTCACCACCACATTGTGCCAGGCATCTGCTGCCTCAGATTCATTATTTCTTAGTATCGTGTGCCTACTATGTGCCAGTTACTTTGCTCATATAGTGCCTCTGTGGTGCTTGGATGGAGCACACCAACTTGGCCTTTGTGATTTTTCTCTCTTGTATCTTAATATCTTACTGGGAGCCATTCTGTAGTTCTAAGGTGACTTGACATATTTGCTCTGATCTACTACTGTACGGTGACTTAGTGATTTATTTCCCTTATTTCCAGGCCATAAAGATAAACTGTATGGTAAGTCTCCAGGTACTTTCCAGTAAAACAATTTGTTTGCTCATGAAGCAGTGCCCTCACTATCTCCCCAGAAAGTTTTTCTTTTCAAGGGCCGGCAAACAGTGCTTCTTTTGCAGTGTTTCCTGTATCTGTGAATACTACCTTTGTCCAAGCGAGTATCCAAGCCAGAAATCTGGATGTTGTCCTTGACCCTTCCCTTTTACTCACCCCCATATCCGTCAGTCCCCAAGATTCCTCACTTCTGCCTCCTTAATACCTCTCAAATCTGCCCACCTTTCGCCATCTCATGTACTGCTCTCTCCAGCCCTTATCACCTCTCATGGGGTTACTTTAACAGCTTCTGTCATGGTCAGGCTCCCTGACTCTAGTCTTGCCCCCTGCAGTCCATTCTTCACTTAGTAACCGGAGGAACTTTTAGAATGCACAAATCTGATCACATTACTCTTTTATTTAAAAATGGTTGGTGACTCCTTAGACTATCATTTGAGGCGCTTTGTGGTTTAACCTTTCTAACTTATTATCCCCCCTCTGTACTGTATTCTACATATTGAATTATTGCCAATTTCACGAACCATCGTCTCCCTTTTTGTCTCCTGTAGAACTTGCTATTACTTTAAGTTGGCATGCCCACCACCCTTACCGCCACCCAACTAATACCTGCTTGTCCCTCAGGTCTCAGCTGAGGAATTATCTTCTTTCAAAAACCTCTGTGACCTTCCTAACACCCATTGATATCCTTCTTCTCTATTCTCTAAGCATCCTGAATTTGCCTCTTAAAGCCCTTATCATACTGTATGGTGTCATCTGTTTACTTGAGGGAATTCCAAACTAGACACTAAGCTCCTTAATCTTCTAATCCTAGCACCGAGTAAATGCCTGGAATAAATTAAGTACCTATTGAATGATGGGTTGATTAATGAATCATGGCCACATCAGAAAATCTGTTGGTTAATTGTGCTTATTTCACCTTACAGATGCACATGTTTATTGCTCGCTACTGTGACCTGTTAAACGTGGACATCTCTTGTGATGGGTGTGATGAGATTGCCCCCTGGCATCGCTACCGGTGTCTGCAGTGCAGCGACATGGATCTCTGCAAAACTTGTTTCCTAGGTAAATTTCATGGTCTGAGTTTGCCATGCCCAAAAGTAATAACCATTTCTATTTTCTGTGATCTTGTCCTTTTTTAAACTCCCATTATTAAATAAAAATGCTGCCCAGTTGTATTCTCTGACTTGTTGGCAAATATGAGCCTTATCTCCCAAACTGAATGATAAGCTCCAGAGCTCTGTTACCTGACATGCTTCCATCTTCCATCATGCTGGCTGTAGACACTTGATAAACACTCAGGACCAATGAATGTACATTCAGTTGAGTTTCCAAGAAATTATTTTCCCTCTGAATCATGCAGTATTTACAAGTAGTAAAGTACACACACGCACAAAGCAAACTTCAAATATCTACAAGTGAATACTTGTAGATACTGGGGCAAAGCAGATCCACCGTAGTGAGCAGTTGAGTGTTCTTCATATGCATGGCCCAGTTGTAAAAGAAACAGCCCCTGCCCTGGAAGCATTTACAGTCTTAGCAGGAGACTGAACATGCCCACAAAAATGTATATTCCAGTACAAGAGTGTACATGTGAGTTACAGATGAGCGGTACAGATTATTCTGGAAAAGGTCTGAAGTAGTAGCAATCACTGTTGCAGGGAAGGCGTGTGGAGGAGGTGGGATGTGAATTGGTCTTTGAAGAACGTTAGAACTGGATGATGTGAAGGAAACATCGGAGAGTGCATCACCATCCAAAACAGAGCGAGTCTGGGGATAGAGGAGTGAGCATCTGTAGTATGTTTAGATGGACACGCTCAAGTGTCTGTCCAGCTGAGTGATGGATTGAGAGAGGTAGGGCCTAGATTGTGGGACCCTGAGATCCTAGGCTAAGGAATCTGAGTGAGTCTACAGACAGTGGCGAAGGTTTTTCAAACAGGGTGTTAACATGATCAGAGCTATGCTAGAGGAAGTTGGTTTTGTCCATGTAAGAGTTTCCTTTAGGAAATCAGTCACAGTAGTGACGAGGAGATCAGTGCCTGGACTAGGTTCGTAGCAGTGGGAACAGAAGTAGGTCAGACTTGAGCATTTAGCAGGGTCTGTGACAGGGCTTGGAGACCCACTGGGCTTAGAGTGAGAAGGATATCAGAGCAGTCTCTTCTGTGACTGACATTCTTTCTCACTCACTGGGTCTGGGGTTATGAAGTCTGTTTTCATCTATGATTCTGGAATGAAAAAGTAAGAGCAAAAAACCTGATCACTCCTCAATGCTTGTTAACAGGAATACACAGTAGATGCTTAATATTTGTCAGAGGAGGGGTCATGGGAGAGCTCACAAATTGGCATGTGGACTTCTTTCTGCCACATGATGGTCATCATGGGAATTGGTAGTCTATCTGTTCAGACTCTGTGCACTGGGAAAGGGGAGTCAATCCACGGTACCATTGCTAAGAAGTTTTGTGCTGAGAATATCATTTATATGCTCAGAACCACTGGGCAGAACACCCTGGTCTCCCGAAGATGCCTGTGGCCCCTGACGTCCTGAGCAATAAATTGGGAACAGCCCTACTTCTGGAGTTGGTTTGTGTTTGGAAACTAGCCCTTCTAAGAGCCCTTCGCCCTATCCACCTCACACTGCTATTTTTCTGCCAGGTGGGGTGAAGCCTGAGGGCCATGGAGATGACCATGAAATGGTCAACATGGAGTTTACCTGTGACCACTGCCAGGGTCTGATCATAGGCCGGAGGATGAATTGCAACGTGTGCGACGACTTTGATCTTTGCTATGGATGCTATGCAGCAAAGAAATATTCCTATGGGTATGTCTCAGATGACCTCTAGCTCTGTAACCTTTTCTTCATGTATTCCTTTGCTTTAAAAGGGGCTTCTTACTTTTTTTAGAAAAGGTTTTTATTATAAAAAATTTTAAACACACCCACAAGTGAAGAGACTAGAACAATGAGTCTCCATATACCCGTTATCCAGATTCAACAATTAGGAAGATTTTGCTTTGTGTGCTTTTAAAAAAAGCAAATTACAGATCTTAAATCATTTCCTTCCTACGTATTTCGTATCTGTCTGTGAAAATTATGGGCGTCTTCTCACATTACCAAAGAGCTATTACCACACCCTGCAAAATTTCACAATAAGGAATTCTTACTTCACCTGGTTTCTATAGACAGTCTTCTGGGGGTTGTGAAATCCTGAAATGGTATGAACAGTGTTTGTGTTTGCTCATTTTTCTGGGGAGAGGGCCCATACCTGTCTTTAAATTTTCAATAACCATAGCCTTAGAGATAACTAATGCCCAGTCGTGACCATGCATGCACTCCCCTGAGGCCCTGTTCTTCCTTTTGGAGCCTCACAAAGGCTTTAGGCCTTAAAAATGTCTTGCCTTGGCAGCCATTTGCCTACCCACAGCATCACGGCCCATCCGATGGTGACCATCCGAATCAGTGACCGGCAGAGGCTCATCCAACCCTACATCCACAACTATGCCTGGCTGCTCTTTGCTGCCCTGGCTCTCTATAGTGCCCACCTGGCCAGCGCAGAAGACGTGGACGGCGAGAAGCTGGATCCCCAGGCCCGCAGCAGTGCCACCACCCTGCGGAGCCAGTGCATGCAGCTTGTTGGGGACTGTCTGATGAAGGCTCACCAGGGAAAAGGTAGTTGTTCCTCATGCACAGAAACCAAACCAGTCCGCAGCTGCTCATGAAGGAAAAGCCTTAGCAGAAGTGAAATACGGTGCTTGCTTTACAGGCAACAAATTCCAGTTTTCCACAAGAGGTGCTCACCCTGGTGTGGAACTTAATTTTAAATTCACGAATACATTTGAGCGAAATTAAAGTAGGTTTAGTTTCTCTAAAATATTTACATGAAGATGTAAAAAAATATTAATAATTAAAACTGTTGATGTCTATGGATGAAGTATTTAGTATTTGAATCTAAGAGACTTAACTTTGCTTAAGGAATTCAGCCTTTTTTTAACCTGGAGTGCAAATCTCCTTCCACACAACTGTATTCTAGATGAGAGCTATTTATAACTAAAATAGTTTGACTAATAAAATATCTAGATGATTTTGACCTTCCTTGAGGGATGCTAAGGAGAAAATAACTTGAGTGTTAAACTTCTGAGACATTTAAATTTCTTTCAGAATAAGGGCCTCCCCATTCTGGTAAATGTTAGGGAAATCAGACCTGTGTTAGGTACAGGTGGTTAATGCCAGGGCTTCAGAGCTATTTTGTGATCTATTTGCCAGTGGGAATTTAGAAATCTAGTTGTGTGGAACTACTGTAAAATTTTAATGTTGCTGATTTTCTGAATAGACAGTCCTATTGTATTTTTTGTCCTGTTGTTCAGAAAGTGTAGTTATCCCTCCTATCCAGAATTTTGGTGTCTAGAATCGGGAGCTGAGGAGATTTGGATAGCCAGGGGGGTTTGTACTGGGTACTCTTCAGGTTGGTTTGTGGAGAACTCAGCCATCTATTTCCATATATTAGCAAAGCGATTTACGGCATTTGCAGGAAATAACCCTTCTTATAAAACTTTTCACCATTCTCTTATTTGCTTCCCATGTAGGTCTTAAAGCTCTAGCTCTTCTTGGTATATTGCCAGATGGTGACTCTACCCCAGAATACCAGGCCCCGCCAGTCACTGTGCCCACCCGAACATCAGAGGAGCAGCTAGAGAAGAAAGCTGTCCAGGTTGCAGAGAAGCCATCAGACGCAGGCCCTTTTGTGCACTGCAATGTAAATAACAATTCTTGACTGCAGAATCACAGGTTGAACTCAGAGAGCCATTCACACGAGGAGCAGAGCGGAGAGGTTAAGGGCACAGACTCTTGACCCAGATCGCTTGGGTTCAGATCCCTGCTCTGTCAGACCTTGGGCACTGTGCCACAATCTCTTTGCTTCTGTTTTCTCATCTGTAAAATGGGGGTGATAATAATAATACCTATTCCATAGGGTTGTTGTGAGGAGTTACATACATTACACACATTGAGTTAATGTATGTAAAGTGCTTAAAACAGTGATCGTAGTAAGTTCTATACCAATGTTAACTACTCCCGTTACCTGCCTCCTAATGGTTTTTACAAGGATTGAACAGGATTATACACCTAAAGAGATCAGTTCCTGGCCCAAGGTGAACACTGTATATGAGTAGCTATTTTTATATTCAGCCAACAAATAGGTGATACTAAGTGCTTACTATTTACCAAGTAGACACAGTAGTTTACACTGTTGGGGAGGGAGAATTTTCCTTCTACCCTTCTAGGTTCTTTGGCTGGTCTAATAATCAAATCAATATAAGACAGATTAACAGGAGATAAATTTAATTGCATAAGTAGGGTAGCCCCATAAAAATATGAGACCCAAGGGTAGGTCGGGCAGTTGAGACTTACATGCCATCCTTAGCGAAGGAATGGGATAGGGGCCTGGGGCTTCAAAGGGGAGGAGGGGAATTCACAGGATAATAAGAGCAGGTGTTTGGTAATTAGATCTTTGCCCTGCCATACAGATAGGGTTTCCAGATGAAAAGTTCTCTCAGGTAATAGCTGTCTTTCTGGGTCAGGCCCGCTATCTAAATTCTCTTAGGTAGTTAAGGGAGAAGTGAGTTTTTCTTGAGTCTGCTGGGTCCTGATTGCCTTCAGCTCAAAATAATCCATGTGCCAACATGGCACATTTTGGGGTCACATATTCTGCTCCGTCTCAACATATACTTGTATAAGTAGAAGAAAAGCCTTTCTGGATCCAGTCATACCCTGTGATAGTGACATTAAAGATTGTCTTGTGGAAGAGCACAGCATTGCTTCTGTGACGGTGCCTCCAGAGCTTGAGTTTATGCTGTCAATGCCCCTGACTTTGCCTCAGGAGCTGCTAATGTTTATGTCCTTCATCCCCATCACGTTATCTAGTTCAAGGATCTCCCATTTGGTGGTTCTAGCTCACCGGGATCCCATTGTCATTTAGAGGAAGACAAAAGCAAAGATGGCTAGCAAAAACTTGAAAATTCTCTTAGCTTCTTTCAGGCAGAGAGTCAGTACAAGACAGGTGGCATAATAGTCTTCAAGCCTGTCTCTGAGGTGTCAACATTTTTGACCACAGAACCTATGGATTATGTGAGGCATAACCCATAACCACCCATGGATTATGTGAGGCAGAGAGAAGATTATCAGCAGAGACAGGATATGTCAGCAGTCTTCACCTTTGAGCCTGGGAATAATTGTATCTTCTCGTGAGCTTCCAGAATCTTTAACTTGCCACCCATAAGCACTGTGCTCCTCTTTTATCTACTTATTCATTTATTTATATCAGAATGGACTCAGATTTTTTATTCAATGTATTAAAATCTATTACTTTTCATTATTTATTTAGGTGCTCAAATCATCCCACGTTTGGCCAGTGGAAGCTCCTTCCAGCTGGTTTTTTTGTCGTTTGATATGTCTCCATTATTCTTTGAGCACTTCCTTAATTTTTGATACAAAAAGATGTTTCAGGCTTCTCTTAGGCTTTCCCTGCCTGGGGACTGGAATCAGCCTTTTTCTAAGGAGCTCCCAGGGCATTATTTTTATTCCTGATGTGTCCTTTTGGGTCCCCTTGCCATCAGCAGCTGTGTGCTCCCAGGGTATCCTGCCTCTGGCTCAGTCTCTTAGTCTTCTAGCAAAGCTGCAGTTTCCAGCACTGTCCCCACTATGATGGCCCAAAGGACCATATCCCATTTGGGCCCTGAGTACAAATCACTTGTTTTTGAACTCTCACATGCTTCAAGCCAGTCCCAGGCCCTATTAAGAGTGTCTTCCCTCCCTCCCTCCAGTGACTAGAGACACTTTTCATTTTATACAACTGAGAAACCAATCTTAGCCAGAAGCCTTACCCAGGGGATTCTGTGTACAACAGCCTCAGGCCAGCAATGAGGCCCTCTGGGTGCCACAGGGGTGCAACTGCAGTGGCTCTTTGGAGTCCTGTGAAAACAGGAAAGAAGATCCATCTGAAGTTATTAGGCAGAACTTGGGAATTATATTGTCTTCACAACGTACCACATGGTACAGAGAGTATGGTGTCGGAGGTCTTTTCAGAGGGTACATTTTTAACAAGGCAAGTAGCTCTCCCAGTCTCAGTCTCCTCTTAGGACAGTCTTACAACCACTTTTTTCTTAGGAGGGGGTTGAGGGTAGAATTGATGTCAGGGTTACAGTATCCAAAGAGGGGAGGATAAGTTAGCTGCACTGGGAAGTGTCAGGATCTTCTTGGGAGTGTGTAATGTTATACAGCGCTCCATCTTTTGCTCCGAAGCGTCCTGGCCTTCCCAGACTTCTTGGAGGTGGGGTGCCTCCACCATGCACCAAACACTTCCTGCGTGGCCTAGATTCCATGTATAAACCTGTGCGACAACAGGGAAAAGCACCCTGAGGGCCCAGGGAGTGCAGGTGATTTGGGGGTGACTCTGAGTGACTCCTGAGGAAATTCAGGCTGAGGAATGTTACCCTGCCAGCCTGAGCAGCTCTCTTCCAGACTCCTGAGCCCAGAAAACCCTCCCAGCTCCAGTGAGGGCCCCCTTAACAAGTCTCCTTGCCAAAATGGAATTCTCAAAAGTGTAAGTCAATTTAGTGTGCTAGAAGGAAATCCACAACTTCCCCCATCCCCTGCCCCAAGAGAAGAACTTTTCATACTTGGCTTCTGAAAGGTAAATAGAATGTATTAGAGGTTTATAATGAAGCCATTGCTTATGTGATGCAGGCTCTGACCACGGGCATTTGGAAGATGTATGGGGGGATGTGATACAGTGATGACTGTCTTAATTAGGGTATAGATTTATCATCAGGAATGAGGGACATTTTCTGATGGAATTCAGAAGTATTTTAGTCTATGGGGCCAGCCCGGTGGCGTGGTGTTTTAAGTTTGCATGCTCCGCTTCAGTGGCCTGGGGTTCGTGGGTTTGGATCCCGGGCACGGACCTACACACCGCTCATCAGGCCATGCTGTGGCAGGAGTCCCATATACAAAATAGAGGAAGATTGGCACAGGTGTTAGCTCAGGGACAATCTTACTCAGGCAAAAAGAGGAAGATTGGCAATGGATGTTAGCTCAGGGTCAATCTTCCTCACCAAAAAAAAAAATAGTATTTTAGTCTGTGAAGACTAATTGGCTAATGATTTAACAAGTGTATTATAATATTAATGAATAAACTTTTGTTTTAAGAAACCTGGATTCTTTTACACTCACTGTTTTGTTTTTAGGGGAAAAGAGATGTTCATAAGGCAGTCAGTCCTTTAGATTGCAAGCAGAGGAGTAAGGCAGATGAAGCTGTCTTGTTAATGAAGGATCCTTCGTGCCAGACTCAAATTTCAGACTCACCTGTAGATGCTGGCACATCTACAGGACTTCCAGGTAAAGACTGACCACGACCTTGATCTCTTTCATCTTAAAACCCACGCATACTCAATGCTGAGCTGTTTCTTGTACACAATTTAAAACTGGCTAGCAGCCAAGGGTGCATGGTTTTTCAGTTCTGTATCAGATGGTGCTGATAACACTTTGAAAGTGATCTTTCCTTCACTTTGCCTGCTTTCCTACCTTGTTTATTTCCTAATTTACTGGGTGCCTTCTATGTGCCAAGCACTGTGGTAGGGATCACCCTGGGGATGAAACAGGGACCACGTCAGACAGATAGACACGTAGCTCCTGCCCTGTAGGCTCTTGGAGCTTACAGTCTGGGAGGGTTTAAGACAGGAGTAGGTAACTGTAATTTGAGGCGGAATGTGATTCTGTCCAGAGAGAAGTGTTGGTGGCTGTTAACAGTGATTGGTATCTAACCGAAACAGATTGTATCTACATAAAGCCTTATAAAGGAAGGGCTGCAGGGGACCTTGAATGTGCTAGGATCTGCTGTGGGGAAGGGCATTCAGGGCAGAAAGAACCACATGAGCAAAGGCCCCAGAATACAGGGGAGAAGACGCTTGGGCAGGTGTGTAGGGATTGAGTGGAGCACTAGAAGGTGAAACTGGAGGGTGCTCTGGCACTCTGCTGCCTGGGGGTAGCAATGGCAAGGTCAGAGCTGTGTTTGAGGAAGATGGATGAGCAGGGAGATGACAGTGCTGTGGGCTAAAAAGAGTGGCAGCAAACCTCAGCCTCCTCGTTATGGCAGCCCAGGGAGGCAGGGTCTTTCCCACATGCCCATTCTGTGATGGAGGCAGAGGTGAGCAGCTGGCATCCTGCCCTGTCAGTGGGGCCAGCTCTCAGAAGGGGTTGATGCTCATCTCTGCAGTGCGTATAATTCTACGGTCCAAAAACAGTCTGACACTTCACATCAGTCCAGGTCATCAAAATCCACTCTAGGCTGATTCCCTTGAGAATGAGCAACCTAGCTCACATGCAGTTTATTAATTCATCAAGTATTTATTGGGTACCTGCTATGCTCCAGGAACATTTCTAAGTGCTTGAGATACCTCACTGAAAAAAACAAAAATCCAGAAAGGAAGACACAAAAACAATAAATATCAGTGATATAGTCTGTTAAAAGGTGATTGAATGCTCTGAGCACAAGAGGGCGGGGCGGGAATGTGGAGTGCCGAGAGGGTGAGAGAGGTGGGAGGACAGGCTCCCCATTTAAATGGAGTGATCAGGGTAGGCCTCAGACATTTTAAAACGATAGGTTTTTAAAGTTCCAGCTTTATTCTGTAGTGGCACAGGGACAGTGCATGGTTTACTTACCTTTTCGGACATGTATAAAACCTGGCAAAATCTGCAAGTTTGGTGTTCTACAACTCAGATGCTGAAAATTCAGAAGCATCATCTCAGAAGCCCATCGAGGAAAAGGCTGTTACTCCAAGCCCTGAGCAGGTGTTTGCTGAATGTTCCCAGAAGAGGATTTTGGGATTACTCGCAGCCATGTTACCTCCCTTAAAGTCGGTAAGAGACAAATGGCGTTTTCTTTTTAAAACAGGGGTGGTGTTATGCATACAGAAATTTTTTGGAAAGCTGTATACTGAAAGCAACTGTTAATAGCAGTGATTTTGTTATCCCTGAGGGTAGGATTATAAAGCGCAATTGTTTTTTTCTTCGTACCGCTCTATATTTTGTAACTTTTCTATAATATGTATGTATAATTTGACTTATTAGTGTTTTTAATTATTTTAATAATTTTTTTCTATCTTTTTATAGTGAAAATATTTAAGCTTACAGAAAACTTGAAAGAAAAGAACAATGAACAGTGATCTTTACCTCGATTCACCAGTTGTTAATATATTTCTTTGTCTGTGTCTATTTACATATATATTTTTTTTGCTGAACTTTTGAAAATTAATTGAAACCACCATTTACACTTCATCCTCAATAGTTCAGCATGTCTCCTAAAAGTACATTCTCCTATATAGCCACAATGTCGTCATCACACTTAAAATTTTTAACTTTGATGGAATAATTATATCTTCTATGTAGCCTACGTACAGATTTCCACAATTTATCCCCCAAATGTCCTTTACAACTTCTTTTTTTAAAATCAGGATCCACTTAAGAATTGCATTGCATTTAGATATGGTGCTATTTTAATCTCCTTTAATCTTCTTTCCCAGCCTTTTTTCTTAACTTCATAACATTTACATTTTTAAAGAGTTGTCTTTAAAATGGATATGTCTTCATTATTCTTTTTTATAATTTTCTGGACTGTCCGTGCATGCTTATTTTTCCATATAGACTTTAGAATCATTGTTACCAAGTTAAAGAGAAGATCTTGTTAGTATTTTCACTGGGCTGGTGTTGAATTTATATATTAATTTAGGAGTAGCCAACATCTTTCTGGTAGTCACCTATGTTTTCAGTAAACAGAGTAATCAAAGACAGAACTAGTAGCTGCTGAAATAGGATTTCCCAAGTTGTCGGGACTTTGGGGAAGGAGAGGTGTCCCCAGGACCCAGCGTTTGGTCCTCAGGTCTCTGGGTCCTTGGACTTTTTTTTAGCAGTTTGCCCAGAGGTGTTCAGACTCAGGGGAATCAAGTCTTGCATGGGAGTCTAGACTGGTTTGTAAATCGGTCACAATTCACAGGGGTATGTGTCTGGTAGGAAAGTGAATATGCATTCTTGGTGTGTGAATCCACCCAGAAGACCACATTGTAGCTCAGGAGGTTGTCTGGTGTGTGTGGAATTAGAACGAAGAGAAGAGGATATTTTGAAGATGCGTCTCCATGAAGCTGGATGAATTGACCTCACTCAGCAGCAGGTCTGTCTGGGTAGCTGTTACTGTGCCTCTTAAATCAGCACCCACCGGCTTAGACAGAGCAGTCACCATCTTGGCCTTTGCCTTCCCTCCCCAACACTAACCTTTTCCTCATCTTTCTGGGCAAGCACATTGAGAAACCATCTCTTAAGTTGGGGTCCTTCTGCAATTGGCTACTCTTATCCTTTTTATGTTGATTTTACCAGTTTCACTATAAGAGTGACCTTTTCCTAACTTGGTCTCACTTTGTTGTAACCATTTGTGTTATGGTAAGTTAGCTAACTTCTCATGAGATGAGCTCGTTAACTGCTCTGTGCCAGTCAACCGTGGTTCTCCCCACCGCCCACCCCAGTCTTGCTCCAATACACATTTTTCCCAAGTTCTTTTCTTTTTTTCTAATGGTTTAAGTCTGATCATTTTTCTTATCTAGTTGTGGTTGTAGTTAAATTTTGTCTACTTATTTCAATCTATATATCTCCCTCAACTAATAATCTAACCCTTTGCCTTTTCTTCCAAATGAGATGAGAACTTTAGCACACTTATTTCCCTCATCATATCCCAAGTGTTCAGATTATCGGTAATTTTAGCTCCAGATGATTTGGTTGGCTGGTGGGTTTGGGGGTTTTTTGTTGTGTTGTTTAGATTTTGCCTCTCTTAAAATTACTTTCTTTAGAATTTCAGAACCACATTGTAATTAATTATCGATGGTTACTGTTTTGATTACACATTATTGTTTATTGATTACTATTTTCCTCTTGAATTACTTATTCTAATTCATTTTTTGTTTTGCTAGAATACTTCCTCAAATATTTTCTTCAGAAAGGCTGCATGTCTTTCTTTTCCTCTCACCCATGGAGATAGTTTGGGTACAGAATTATAGGTACATAGTCCTTATCCTTCAGAACTCTGTAAATGTTGCTTCATGGTTTTCTGCCATCTAGAGTTACTGATGAGAAGTCCAATGTTAAGATAATATAAGAAGTCCAAAATTAAGATGACTTTTTTTATCTAAAAGTTTTCTCTTTATCCTTAGAATTCAGACATTCATCAGACCATGTCAAAATAATAGTTCTTTTTCTCTGTTCCTTCCCTGCATCCTGTTTGCTTTTTTGATAAAAATTCAGTTTTTACTTCAGCCGAGGAAATGCCCTTCTGTTATTTGTTTGCTACTTTATCCACCCCATTTGCATCTTCTGGAATGCATAGTGGTTCTCCTGGATCTGTCCTCCATCTGGTCTTCAGTTTGGTCATACTTTTCATCTTTTTCTTTTGTTCTGAGAGAATTCCTTAAGTAGATTTCTTAAATCACCACTTTGGTTTTTATCAGTGTCTCTTCTGTTCTTGGTCCCTCCCTTTAGGTGTTTTTTTTCCCCTGATAATCTTTTCTTTTTTAACACACTCTTTGGAGGGCAAGTTGTTAGATTTATTTTAGTGTAAAAAGTACCTAGATTGACTTGTATCTAGAATATGTAAAGAACCCTTACAAGCCAATAATGAAAAGACCTCTATCACCATAGATTAGCTTTGCCTGTTTTTACACTTTATGTACATGGAGTAAGTCACTGTGTACTTCTTTAGTGTCTGGCTGCTTTCACTCAACATTATGTTTGTGAGATGCATCATGTTGCTGTGAATAGTTTCACTTATTCATTCTAGTTGTTATCTAGAATTCCATTGTGTGAATATAGCATAATTTTAAAATTCATTTTACAATTGTTGGGCATTTGGGTAATTTCCAGTTTGGAGCTATTCCACATAGTGCTACAAACATGCTTGTGCACGTCTTCAAGTAAACCTATGAATGAGGCAAAGCTTGGCCTGCCAAACAGTTTTCCACAAAAGTCGAACCAATTTGGACTTCCAGAGTGCTCCAAAAATGTCTTTTATAGCAAGAGGATCAGAATTAATGTGTATCATTTTGTGGTCATGTCTCTTTAGTCTCCTCTAGTCTTAAGCAGTTTATCAGCATTTTCTTAACTTTCACGACCTTGACACTTTTGAAGGTTACAGGCCAGCTGTTTTGTAGAATGTCCTCTTTGGGTTTGTCAAGTGTATCTCATGATTAAATACAGGTTTTGCATCTTTGGCAGGAATATCACAGACTCACATTGCAGCCTATCAAGTGGAACACAATTTGATTTATTTCGTTACCAATTGTGTTCACTTTGGTCACTTGATTAAGTGGTGTCAGCCAGGCTTCTCCACTGTAAAGTTAATCTTTTCCCCTTTGTTATTAGTAAATATTTAGTGGGGAGAGTCTCTGAAGCTATGTAAATATCCTGTTTCTCATCAAACTAGCAGTTTATTCATTTATTTAGTTATATCAGTGTGAGTACATGACTTCCTGTTTTATTCATCAGTTATAGTCCATTATTCTTATTTTGATGCTTAAATTGGCCTGGATCTGGCCAATGAGAGCCCATTCAAGCTGTCTTCTATGTCCTTTTGACATACTACCATCGTTTTTTGAACATTTCCTGTTTTCTGGCACAAGATATTTCAGGCACTTCTTGAATTCTCCCTTCCCTAGGCCTGGAATCAGCCATTTCTCTAAGGTGAACTTGTTCCTTTTAGTAGAGAACAGTATTTAGAAACTGAGGTTTGGGCACTAGATAGGCTCATTGCTAACGGGGTGTCACCACTCCCAGGCCGCTTCAGTGGACAGAGCTAGGGTGTGTGTGTATACTTTACCTTTCTATTTATTTCTGTATTTAGAGCCATGGTTCTCAAACTGGAGGCTCTCTCCCCTCCCTCCCAGGGGGACATTTGGCAATCTCTGGAGACATTTTCGGTTGTCACAGACGGTGGTATGCTACTGGCATCTAGTGTGTATAAGCCAAGGGTGCCACTAAACATCTTAAAATGTGCAGGCACTGCCCCCACCTGAATCCCCCACCACACACAAGAATTATCAGAACCAAATGTCAGTAGTGCGAGGTTGAGAAACCCTGATTCAGAGAAAGAGAAAAAAAGTGAGTGAATCATGAGTTCATACCAATCCCTCCAATTCCCCTCTAAAACCACAGGCTTATTCTAGTTTTTTCCTTTTTTGTATTTACGATTCCTGTCTTGTTGTAACAGTGAGAAACCTGGATCCTGTTATCCTCAATGTAATTACTTATTTGATCAGTCTTCTATCTCTGCTGCCATTCTTTTTCTTCTGTGGGTGTCCTCTTCTCCCTGCTTGGACTCTTGACACTGTTCAGTGGGCCTGCCCCAACTTGGATGCCTCCTCACCACGCTTGGGTGTATCTCCCTATGTCAGGTGGCCCCTTGCACTGAGCCCACCTTCACCCACAGCAGGCTGCTACTCCATGGCAGCACTCTCCTTGTGCTACTAAAACTCTGATTCCCTGTGCCAAGCTGAACTCCCTACCTAGATGCCCTCACCTCACTGCATGGGCTCCAGTACCCCACGTCAGATGGCTCTTCCACATGGATGCCCTCCTCACCCCCCTCAGAGGTTGACTCCTGTGGTTGACCATTCCCTTGCACGGTTGCCTTCCTCACTCCACTTGTGCTGACACCCCTGCCAGGCCACCCCTCTCCATGGAAGCACTTCTCACCCTGCTCGGGTTTTCACAGCTCATACAGCTCCTGCACAGACATCTTCTCATTCTTTCTGGACTCTGATACCTCATGCTAGGCTGCCCCTCCAGGGGGATTCCTTCTTGAGAATCTTTTTTGATTTTCAAAAACTTTTTGTTCTTTCTTTGCTTTGTTTTCATATTATAGATTTAGTGCCCTCTGGAATCACACTGAGATAACTCAGAATTTTTAAATATTCTCTCCAGATTTGTGCATTTCTTTCTTATAGAAAATAATGAGTGGTATAAGTGTATAGAGATCTATGTACCAGGCTGTTTATCTAAATGGTGTTTTTAATAATGAAGAATTAGAAACAAAGGAAGTATCCAGCAATAGGGGATCCATTAAGTCAGTTGTTTTTTGTGTGTGTGAGGAAGACCAGCCCTGAGCTAACATCTGTTGCTAATCCTCCTCTTTTTGCTGAGGAAGACTGGCCCTGGGCTAACATCCGTGCCCATCTTCCTCTACTTTATATGGGATGCCACCACAGCATGGCTGACAGGCAGTGCATCAGCAGGTGCCCGGGATCCAAACCCATGAACCCTGGGCTGCCAAGCGCTAACTAAACTGCTGCGCCACTGGGCCGGCCCCAAGTCAGTTGTTTTAACTATAAAATGAAATAGCGTGCAGCCATTCAGATGATTTAGGAGCTCTGTTTTTATTGGTTTGGGAAGTGGCATATTAATGGAAAAAAGTAAGTTGCAGGACAGTATTTAAAGAAAGGAAAATAACTTTATTTTTAGTTTTAAATTTATTTTACATATACGTAAACATAGACATAGAAAAAGACTGAAAGACTCTTCATCAGACTTAACAATTGTTATCTGCTGGGTCTTGGGGGGAAGTGGATTTACAGGGAGCTTTAACTTTTATATATTTCCAAATTATTTGAATTCTTTTACAATGGACATGTCAGGAGAAAAAAACTGAGTTTATTTTTCTTGGTGAAGGAAAATTAGAAATAGGCTTATAAGATGATACCTGAGAATGTTTATTTTACAGTTGATTATACATAAGCCCTTTCTGAAAGCCACTGCATCATTTCTTTGGCACTAGGCCAGTTGTAAATTATACATGAAGGGGATGGAGTGCTTAGCTGGTGTGGTTGCATGGCTTTTGTACTGAACAGATTTCTCTCCTTCTCTTGGCAGGATCCCACAGTCCCCCTGATAGACCTGGAGCACGTCCTCCCACTCATGTTTCAGGTTGTCATCTCTAACGCAGGCCATCTGAATGAAACCTACCACCTCACCCTGGGTCTTCTCGGCCAGTTAATTGTCCGCCTTTTACCAGCAGAGGTAGATGCCGCAGTGATCAAGGTCCTCTCAGCCAAACATAACCTGTTTGCAGCAGGGGACAATTCCATCGTGCCAGATGGCTGGAAGACCACCCACCTGCTCTTTAGCCTGGGAGCTGTGTGTCTGGACAGGTAGCCACCCCACTCTACCGCACCTTGGTGTTCATTTCTTTAAGTCAAAGGTCTGACTATTGATTAATTTCAATGCTGTTGTCTGGGAATCTTTTGTAAGAATAGAATTAGTTTTATTAGCAATACTGGCAACCAACATTAAAACTGTGCTTAAAACCCTCACTTAGGGGCCGGCCCAGTGGCATAGTGGTTAGTTCACACGCTCTGCTTCTGGTGGCGTGGGTTTCGCAGGTTCAGATCCCAGGCGCGGACCAATGCACCGCTTGTCAAGCCATGCTGTGGTGGCGTCCCATATACAGTAGAGGAAGGTGGGCACAGATGTTAGCCCAAAAAGAGGAGGATTGGCAATGGATGTTAGCTCAGGGCTAATCTTCCTCACACACACACACACACAAAAAAAACCCTCACTTAAACAGCTGTGCCGTCGGGGCACTGTCTGATGATATGTATTTGGGTTTGTTTTTTCCTGAGAGCAATAAGTGTAGACCTTGGGATTGAAGAAAACAGATCTATTTTCATTATAAAAGTGACATGATACCAAGTTTGGAAGACAGAAATGAAGAAAAGAATCACCCTTGCTTGCACTATATTAATGCATCTGGTGCTATTTCAATATAATTCCTTCCAAGCTTTCTTTCTGTCTGTGAATGTGAGTGTGCATGTACTCACATACATGTGACTTTTTGTATGTATTTTTAAAAACATAGTTGTAGACTGAGTGTATAAGTAACGTCTTGATTTTTTTTCCACTTACCATTATATGAAAAGCATCACTCCAGTGGTTTTTAAGCTAATTTATGAATGGCTCTTTGGCATGCTTCTGGGTCTGCCTTAGAGTGTAGCGAGCACTGATGAGTTGAGTTTGGAGCCTGTGTACAGCCACCTAATGGAGTTCTTGCCTTCCAGCCGGGTGGGCTTGGACTGGGCATGCTCTATGGCGGAGATCCTGCGGTCACTCAACAGTGCCCCACTGTGGCGTGACGTCATTGCCACCTTCACAGACCACTGCATCAAGCAGCTGCCTTTCCAGCTGAAGCATACCAACATCTTCACCCTGCTCGTGCTGGTCGGCTTCCCCCAGGTACATCACTGAAGGCCTGGCCACCTCTTCCGACTTCCTCACACACATCAAAGTCTCTATAGCCTATATCTTAGGAAGTGTATTTTCTTTAGTTTGCTCTTACGGTATTGGTATATTTTCAAGATTATAGGATGGTTTGTTCAACTTGCATTTTTAACAATTTAGCCATTCAATTCATTTTATTAGCTAATAGTTGGCTTTGAATAATAGGTTACTGTAATAAATTACAAAGAACTTTACACCACAGTTCTTTTTCACTTTGGCATTCATTCTGATCTCATTTCTCATCTTCATGTCTTTCACCTGATTGGGACAGAGAAGACTGAAAACATGGCTTCATCCAGCAAGCACCTAAACTAGTTTTGTGCTAGGCCTGTGCCAGCCCCTAGACTTAGAGATGAGAAGAACCCTATCCTTGAGTGCTTGTTGAAGTTTGGGGCACAAGCAGAAGGGACTGGGCTTGTGTCTAATTAAGCACTCTTTCCCATCTTGATGTGCTATTGAGTTACCTTTTCTGTCTGTCTCTGTCATGTTCTAGGTCCTCTGTGTGGGGACCCGCTGTGTTTATATGGATAATGCCAATGAACCACATAACGTGATCATCTTGAAGCATTTTACGGAGAAGAACAGGGCTGTGATCGTTGATGTCAAAACCCGGAAAAGGAAAACAGGTCCCAAGCATAATTATTTTTTCTAAGAATGGAAGAAAGTTATCTAATCTCTGCGTACCCTAAAATTAATGAAGATTCCTTGGTTCTTGCCTATGCATGTAATTTTAAAAAGCAAGTTATAGGGGCCGCCCGGTGGCGCAGCGGTTTAGTTCGCGCTTGGCAGCCCGGGGTTCGCGAGTTCGGATCCCGGGCGCCCGCCGACGAACTGCCTGTCAGCCATGCCGTGGCGGCGTCCCACATAAAGTGGAGGAAGATGAGCACGGATGTTAGCCCAGGGCCAGTCTTCCTCAGCAAAAAGGGGAGGATTGGCAACGGATGTTAGCTCAGGGCTGGTCTTCCCCACAAAAAAATAAATAAATAAATAAATAAAAAGCAAGTTATAGCTCCCTGAGCTTCTTTTTCCTCATCTCTGAAATGATGTGGTTGAGTTGAGATAATTTTGAAGGCTCTTGCCCTACTGTTATTTTGTATATATGGTTCTGTATATGGTTGTGTATATGGTTTTTTGGTTGGCCAGATGTTTAGGTTCTGAACATTTAATTTCTCCATTTGCTGGTTTCATTTGTTTTCTAATGGGTAACTTAAACATATTATGGAGTCAGGTGGCTACCTGAATGTAGAATAACATCAAATAATTGTATTGGCATTCATGTCACCTTCCATTTCGTCTCATCAATAAAACACTGAAAGTGCATTGTCATTGTAAGTGCTCTTTTCACTGAATTTGCCAAACCCCAAACAATCTGGAGTATCTAACCATTATGTGCCTCATCTGCTCCTAAAACAATCTGCTTTCTCATTCAGCTTCAGCATTAGACACTGTCTGTGCTGTTTTTGTGTGTGGTGTGAGATAAAGGTCAAGGTTCTTTTTCTGTGTGCATATATGAATATCTAGTTGTTCCAGGACCATTTATTGAACGAACTATTCTTTCTCCATTGAATTATCTTGGCACCTTTGTTGAAAATTGACCTATATATGTGTGTTTCTATTTATGGATTCTGTTACATTGCATTAATCTATATATGTGTCCTTACTCGAATACTACACTGTCTCGACTATTGTAGATTTATACTAAATCTTGAAATCAGGTCCTTAAACTTTGTTATTCTTTTTCAGAATTGTTTTGGCTGTTCTATTTCCTTTGCTGTTCTGTATAAAATTTTGAATCAGCTTGTCAGTTTCTATTAAAGAGCCTGCTGGGATTTTGATTGGCATTGCATTGAATCTGTAGATCCATTTGGGGAAAACTGACATCTTAACAATATTGAATCTTTTGACCCATAAGCATGGCATATCTCTTCATTTATTTAGGGAATAAATTTAGGTCTTATGAAATTTAGATCTTTTTTTTTTCTCCCCAAAGCCCCAGTGCATGGTTGTATATACTAGTTGTAAGTAGTTCTAGTTCTTCTTTGTGAACCCCCACCACAGCATGGCAACTGATGGACGGGTGGTGTGGTTCCACAACTGGGAAGTGAACCCAAGCTGCCAAAGCAGTGAGCGCCAAACTTTAACCACTAGGCCATCAGGGCTGGCTCAAATTTACGTCTTTAATTTATCTCAACTTGGCTGGGTATCAGCTGCCTTCTCTCATTTCTGGTTTTGGTAACTTGTGTTTTCTCTTTTTTGTTTCCTAGACTGTCTAGCCAGAGATTTATCAATTTATTTCATCTTTTCAAAGGACCAGCTTTTGGCTTCATTGATTTTTCTTTTATTTCTCTGTTTTCTGTTTCATTGATTTCTACCTTTATCATTATTAATTTCCTTATTTCTTCTTGCTTTGGGTTTAATTTGCTCTTTTTTCTGTTTCTAATTCCATAAGGTGGAAGTCTAAATTACTGATTTGAGACCTTTCCTCTTTGCTGATAGAAGCATTTTATTTATATATTTATTTATTTTTGCCAGTGAAGATTTGCCCTAAGCTTACATCTGTTGCCAGTCTTCCTCCTTTTTTCTTCCGTTTTCCTCAACAAAGCCCCAGTACATAGTTGTGTATAGTTGTAAGTTCTTCTGGTTCTTCTGCATGAGCCACTGCCACAGCATGGCTACTGACAGATGAGTGGTGTGGTTCCACACCCGGGGACGGAACCCAGGCCACTGAAGCAGAGTGCACCCAACTTTAACTATTAGGCTATCAGGGCTGACTCTAATAGAAGCATTTTAATGCTGTGAATTTCCCTCTAGGTATGGCCTTAGCTGCATCCATAGTTTTTGATATATTGTCTTGTCATTTTCATTCGTCAGAATATTTTCTACTTTATCTTGCGATTTCTTCTTTGCTCTGTGGATTATTTAAAAGTTTGTTGTTTAATTTCCAAATATTTGGAGGATATTCCAGATATCTTTCTGTTATTGATTTCAAGTTTAATTTTCTTGTGGTCAGAGATACTTTGAATGATTTCAGTCATATTAAGATTATTGAGACTTGTTTTTATGGTCCAAAATTGGTCTGTTTTGATGAAGGTTCCATGTGTACTTGAAGAGAATGCATATACTGTGTTGTTTAGTTGAGTGTCCTATAGATGTCATTTAGGTCAAGTCAGTTGATAGTGTTGTTTAAGTCTTCTGTGCTCTTACTGATTTTCTGTCTACTTCTAACAATTGCTGAGAGAGGAATATTAAGATCTCCAACTGTAATTGTGCATATGTTTATTTCTCGTTTCATTATGAAATGTCCTATTTTATCTGTGATAATACTCCTTGTTCTGAAATCTACTTTAATATTTATGTATTCTCTCTAGTTTTTTTTTATTACTAACATTTGCATGGTATGTCTTTTTCCATCCTTTCACTTTAACCTGCCTGTGTCTTTACATTTAAAGTGGATTTCTTTAAATGTAGATAACACATAGTGGACTCTTCTTTTTTAATCCAGTCTGACAATCCCTGTCTTTTCATTGAGCTGTTTAGACCATTTACATTTAATGCACTTACCAAGATGGTTTAATTTAAATCCACTGTCTTCTTGCTTGTTTTCTGTTTGCGTCATCTGTTCTTTGTTCCTTTTCCCCTCTTCTCTTGTCTTCTTTTGGATCGAGTTTTTATTTTTTTTAAATGATTCTATTTTATCTCCACTACTGGCTTTTTAACTATATCTATTTTTAGTGGTTGCTGTATGGTTTACAATAGTCTACCTTCAAATAATTTCTTTAGGGGTTGCTTTATGGTTTATAATATACACCCTTACTTATCATAGTCTGTCTTCAAATAATATTATACCACTTCACATATAGTGAAGAAACATTATAGCTTTTCTATTTCTATCCCCTATCTTTTGTGCTGTTGTCACACATTTAACTTTTACATGATATAAATCTCACGATATATTATTTTTTGCTTTAAAAAATCAGATATTTTAAAAGAGACTTGAGAATGAGAAAGCAATATTTTATACTTACCCACATATTTACCATTTCTGGTGCTCTTCATTCCTTGTGTAGGTTTGGATTTCCATCTGGTATCATTTTTGTTTGACCTGAAAAACTTCCTTTAATATTTCTTGTAATGCAGTTCTGCTGCTACAAAATATTTGTTTTGGTTTGTCCTACCAAACTAAAGAAATATTTATTTTGACTTCATTTTTTTTTTTTGGTGAGGGATGTTAACCCTGAGCTAACATCTGTTGCCAGTCCTCCTCTTTTTGCTAAGAAAGATTGGCCCTGGGCTAACATCCATGCCCATCCTCCTCTACTTTATGTGTGGGATGCCTGCCACAGCACAGCTTGATAAGCGGTGCATAGGTCCGCACCTGGGATCTGAACCCCTGAACCCCAGGCCGCCAAAGAAGAGTATGCAAACTTAACCACTATGCCACCAGGCCAGCCCCTTGACTTCGTTTTTTGAGAGACAATTTTGCTGGGTAAAAAAATTCTAGGCTGAGGGTTTTTTCTTTGAATACTTTAAAGATATTGATTCATTTTCTTCTGGCTTGCATAGTTTCTGCCACAAAGTCTGCTGTCATTTTTTGTTACTCTTCATAATGTGTCTTTTTTCTCTGGCTGCTTTTAAGATTTTTCTCTTAATCACTGGTTTTTATCATTTTCATTATGATGTGCCTTGGCATAATTTTCTTTATGTTTCTTCTGTGTGGCGGTTTACTGAGCTCCTTGTGTATGTGGATTTATAGTTCTCATCAAATTTAGAAAAATTTCAACCATTCTGTCTTCAAATAGTTATTTTGCTCCCCACCAGGACACTTCTGTTCTCACTGGTGGGAAGACAAAATATTGCCAGCTCTGTGTGAGCACCAAGAATTGTTCTGCCCACTGATTTTTGGTATTTCTTTCCTAGAACTAGATAATTTCCTGTGTAAATAGTTTCCTTTCACATTTGTACAGATCAATTCTCAGCCAAAGACTCATGAGGAAGAGTCTCTGTGGCTATCTAGAGAGGTTTCCCGTACCTTCTCTCTCTTTGTGCATCTCCCTTCTCTGTGATATTCTGTAAATTCCAGAATTTACATGGCAGCCCTGTAAATTCCAGCTGCCATGAATTCCCTGAACTCTGAGCTCTGTCTCCTCAATTCATTGAGACTGCTGGACTCTGCTTGAATTTCTGCTCCCTGCTCTGTAGCCTGGAAATTGTCTCCAGATAGCCAAGGCTATTTGAGGGCTCACCCGGTTTATGTCCCTTCTCTCAGGGATCACCTGTCCTACCTATTGCCCAGTGTCTTCAAACCATTGTTTCATGTACTTTTTTCAGTGTTCTGTTTGTTTACAGTAAGAGAGTAAATCTGATCCCTCTTACTCAGTCTTGTTTGGAAGTGGAAGTCTCTCATGTGTACTGTATTTAGGAACTTCCTTTAACACCTTTGGAGACAACTTGCTTGGGCACAGTAGTAGGAATGGAAATTGCCTTTCTCAGTTGCTTGGTAGATAGGTGGCCCAGTACCATTTTTCTGCTCACCTGCAAACTGACCTTAAATATAATGGCTGAGATTGAAGCCAGGGAGATTTGTGTTTTGGGGTCTGTGGTTCTTGCTTCAGTAAGGTAGATTTCTGGGGGAGAAACTTAGCTGCAAGAAGCATTAACTGTACTTTTTGTGCCTTTCTCTTCCTGCCTGACATCACCCTTCAGTGAAGGACTACCAGCTGGTCCAGAAAGGAGGACAGGAGTGTGGCAGCTCTCAGACCCAGCTCAGCCAATACTCCCAGCACTTTGCCTTTATCGCCAGTCATCTCCTGCAAACCAGCATGGACAGTCATTGTCCTGAGGCAGTGGAAGCAACTTGGGTCCTGTCCCTGGCCCTCAAAGGATTATATAAAACACTAAAGGTAATGGCGAGCTTCTTCCATTTGCTAATGAATCTGGCTGTGTTTTAACATCTGCAGGGAATTAACTAGGAGGAAATGCCATCTGAGTTCCATGGATGGTTAACCATAGGATCTTGATTGTTTTTAGAAATGGTTGAGGGCTTGCCAAAGATAACTTTAAGAAAGAAACAGAATTTTCCCAATAGTTGATTCTCTGTATTTTATTAGTACTGCTTCATGGAACCAGGTACTGCTCCCTAGTGGACATGTAACCTTGGAAGATGAGAAGAAAAATGGACTGAACAGTTTCTCTCTTCCCTCTGAACCACAGTTCCTGCTGGTTCCTCATAAGATACGATGAAGGAAAGAATAAAGGGGGCTAGCATCCTATGGGATCTTTGAGCAATAGGTTTGGCAGTTGGGGTGGGAGGAAGCAGACGAGTTAAAGAGCTGAGTGATTGTGGTGTGGAGATGAGAAGCCTTAACTTGTGAACACAATTCTGCTACCTGAGGAGTGTTCATGGGGAGAAGGGATCACTTTTAGGTTGACCTTCCCAACAGAACTAGGCATGAAAGAAGGATTTTGAAAAGTTTGTGAGTTCCTTGACTTTGGCAGCACTGGCAAGGAGGCCATGGACGGATTCAAGTACCACAGGGAGACTGGACTAGATGGCATTTCAGCTCCAGCCCAGCCCTCACAGTTTGTAGTTTTAGAATCTGAGACCATACATCTGCCCTTTGTGATTTCATGGCATTTGTCACAATCCACTTTTGTTTTAGCTGTTTGCATTACAGTAGGAAAGAGAAAATAAATTCCCTGAGAGCAGAGACCATTTCTGTCTTAGAATCCTTCATTTGGTAAATATTTGTTGAGTACCAGGTGTCAGATGGAACTGAGTAGGGAGTGTTGAACTAGAAAGAAGGTCCCTGCTCTTGTGGAGCTTACAATCTAAATTGCAAGAGGGACAACAGGGAGCCTGCAGGAAAACTACCATGAGTCAGAAAAAGCCTTTCGAAGGAGGTCAAATGTGAGGTGGTAGATGAGGAGTCTGGGCAGAGTGTTGCATGCAGGGAGAGTAGCAAACTCCAGGCCCAGAAACAGGCATGGTTGTCTGGGAACAGAAGGAAGACTTCCCGGGCTTCAGGACAGTGCAGGAGAGGGAGAGGAGAAGCAGGCAGGGAACCTGTAGGACCTTGTCAGCTATGATTAGGGACTTGGATTTTAGTCTAAGAGCAGTGGGAAGCTTTTGGAAGGTAGAGAGCAGGAGAGGGACATAAAACCTTTGTTCTTAGCGTAGGACTTAGCAGATAGAATGCACTAGGCTTCAGAAATATTTGTTGAGTGAATGAACAGACTTGGGTTATGGCTAAGGTTCAGAGTTTTATCCTTCCTCCTGACTCTGGAATTTTCACCAGAAGGTGAACTTGAGCCAGTAGCTGAGACGGCTCTGAGACAGGCTTGTTTCTCCCTGAGTGACCCTTACCTTCTTCCCTGAGGCAGTTGCAAATCATTCTTTTTCTGTTTGGCAGGCTCACAGTTTTGAAGAGACCCATGCTACCTTCCTTCAGACTGATTTGTTGAAGCTGCTGGTGAAAAAGTGCAGCAAAGGGACTGGCTTCAGTAAAACGTGGCTCCTCCGGGACCTGGAAGTAAGAGACGAGGGTGGCTCCTGCTGCTACTATCGGTGCGGGTGTCCTGGCCTGGGAGTCAGAATTATCAGTTAGTGACATACAGCTCGTTCTGCCCCGTGCACTCTCGTTGTGTGCAGTTTTCAGATCTGTGTCTTATACCTGTGTTCCTTTTTGGAAATAGGGATTATGACACCTGTCCTCCTCTGTCAGGGAAAATGAATTTGATGTTTGTTCAAGGAACATTAGAAGGGAGATATTTTATGGAAACACATGGTTGATCATTATATCATGGTAATAAAGTATGCCCTTGAATTATTGTTTCCCTTTTTAAAGTTCCTCTGAGCTAAAATCAGTTTCTAAATTTGTCCTCACTTATGTTTATTTTATGTGGGATTTTTGTCCATAATTTTCATTTTATTGCTATTCCCCCTAGGCCTTAGATTTTTCTCAGTGGAATTACTGTGGTTCCCTGTGGAGTTTCTGTGCCAAGTGCCAGCTTCAGGTCCAGGAAAGGCTGCTGCTGTTGAGGGGGTGGTGAGCTGGCCATTCTCAGTCACACAGAGGCCTGAACTCGAAGAAACAGCTCTTAGTTGCCACAGGAGGATTTGGTTCAGTTTAAGGAAAATATGCTGAAACATTTTAATGGATAACCTGGAGAGCACTGAGCTCTTGTTCTTAGGAAATATTTTAAATTAAAATTTTTTTGTTATTTAAATAATAGAACCACATTGCAGAAAATTTGATAAATAGAAAAGAAAGAAAAACTCCAAATTTCACCCCCTAAGCACAATTACTACCATTAGCATTTTTTGTATTTCCTTATTCTAATTTTTCCTCTATATCTGTATTACATACATAGGTTTAGATTTAGCTTAATGAGCATGGTATTCAAATAAATTGAGATCATGTGATGACCATGTTTGTTGCTATATAGTTTTCACCATTTTTAATGGCTGCTTATGATACATGAAGGTGATTTTCAGTTTTTTGCCATTATTAATGCTTTGTTGACCATATCATGAATATAACTTTTTACATATTTTACATTATTCCTAAAAGATGTGTTACTGGGTCAAAGAATCTGAACATTTTTATAGCTCTTTACATTTCACCAAAATGCATTCTAAAAGGATGATACCAGTTTACACTATCATTGGCAAAGTTAATAAACACAAAGTTCCCTCATAGTTTGAGTGCATTTCTTTGGTTACAAGTACAGTTGAACATGTTTTCATGCTTCTTTTCTAATTTTATATTCTTGTTGTGAATTCTGATGTCTTTTAAAAAATTAGGTCAAATATTTTCTACACTTTGAGGCTTAAAGATCTGTGTCATCTGCTCACCCACTAAACACTCACATTCCTGCCCTGCCTGATCTTCTTTCTGTATAGATTTTGTCCATAATGCTGTACTCCTCAAAAAAGGAAATCAACACGTTGGCTGAGCATGGAGACCTGGAGCTAGATGAGCGAGGGGACCAAGAGGAGGAGGTGGAACGGTCAGTCAGCAGCCCTGGTGAACTGGAGCAGAAGAAGCTAGACCCTCTTGAAAGCCTGGATGAGCCCACCAGAATATGTTTCTTGGTACGTTCTTGGGTCATGGTGTGGATTGAGAAAGGGACTCTAAGGAATGGATTCTTTTTGACTTAGACTGTGTTTCAGACTCCACGTGAGAATGTTTTAGTCTGATGTCCTGAGAATTCCCTACCTGAAGACTCAGTCTCTAGTGCAGAACTGATCCAGAAGAATGTTTCCATTAGCCCTTTTAGCAGTAGTTCTTAACATTTTGGGGTCATGAACCCAAAAGCTTTAGATCATTTCTCCCATAAAATATACATTCAAATATGCATGTAATTTCCAGGCCCATCTATAAATCCCCAAATGATAGTCCCTCTGCAGAGTTTCTCAGACATACTCTCTTACTTCCCCTGAATAATCTACTCTTCCTCGGAATGATAGGAAAATTGGCGAAGGCTTGGACTTCAAAAGGCCTAACTATATGAAGAGTAAACAGAGATTATGGGGTGGATGTCAGAAAAGCAACAGTTTTTAAAAAATCAAAAGAAAGTACATTAGATTTATGTGCCAGTTGTCAAACTTGAGTGTGAGACAGCTGCAGAGAAGCTAGCAGTGAATAACAATGTGGTGGATAATTATTGACTATTAGCATTGCATTTTGTTGGCATAATATCTCTTATCAATAATGTGTTGAAGCACTTTAAATTGTCTCTCTTCTGCTTCTTCCCTGTGACCTTCAGATGGCTCACGATGCCCTCAATGCCCCTCTGCACATTCTCCGGGCCATATACGAACTGCAGATGAAAAGGACCGATTCTTTCTTCCTGGAGGTTCAAAAGAGGTAAGGAACAGTTAGATGCAGCTGAAATGTGGTAAGTGAGAGGACAAGTGAGGGCAGGACAGTGATTGCCTCCTGCCAGTGAGATCTGGATAAAAGCTCCTGAAAGACCAGAAAGCAGATGTGAAACTGGTTTTCAGTTCTTCATGAAGTGATCTGAAAGCTGACAGTGCTACATTGCATGGATCATCTTTGACTTATGTTGTGTGTTCCTTTTGGAAACTTTACATTTGCAGTCTGCCTCTTAGAGTCCACTCATTATGGATGCAGAAAGTGAGGCAGACACCAAGCTTTCTCATATGTCATCCCAGGGAGCAAACGGTGCAGAGCAGGCCTTCTGGTCAAAAGCATTGTTTTGTTTGTTTTTTCACCACTGTACATTATTTTCATGTTTTTTTCTCAACGATTATTATAAAATTAACAATATTCCCTTTCTCTTGGCCAGGAAGTTCAGAGCTAGTTCTTGGACCACATTAAATTTACCTATCTGCAACTAATCTCCTCCTCTGTCCCCCTTATCCTAGTTTTTTGTTTTTTTGTGTGTGTGTAAGATTAGCGCTGCGCTAACATCTGTTGCCAATCTTCCTCTTTTTCTTTTTCTCCCCAAAGCCCCAGTACATAGTTGTATATCATAGTTGTAGAGTTGTAGCTCTTCTATGTGGGATGCTGCCTCAGCAGGGCTTGATGAGCGGTGAGTAGGTTCGCGCCCAGGATCCAAACCGGTGAACCCCAGCCCACCGAAGCAGAACGCGTGAACTTAACCGCTATGCCACTGGGCCACCCCCATCCCATATCCTAGTTTTGACTTCCTATTCCAATTTATATTCAATTCCAATTTAATTTTTCTTTTATTTTTTTACTTCATATTTCTATTTTCCCATGTGTATTTCTTATATATTGCCTCAAATCCTTTGTGAGATGAAGCAGGATTGCATCAGTTAGGGGACAATCTAAGCTGTTATAGCTAAGAAATCCAGAAATATCTGAGTCAAAGCAGATAGCAATTTTTTTCTCTCATGAAACAGTCCAGAGGTAGGCAGCAGTGCAGGATGGGAGGGCAGCTGTCTTCCACAAAGTGATCCCACATCCCCAAGAGTGTTGTTCTCATCTGTAGAGTCAGAGCTGGCTCCCCCACCTCACCTCTCTGTTCCAGCCTGGAGGAAAGGGGGAAGGTAGAGAAAGGAGCATATCCTTACTCCAGTCATTTGAGGGTAGTCTCCAGAAGTGGCACACGTTACCTCACTCAACTCCCCTTGGCAAGAGCCTCGTTGCATCACTACATCTGGCTGCAGGGGGCGCTGGGAACCATGTCTCTAGCTGGATAACTGTGTCTCTTGCTAAAACTTCAGGGAACTTGGCTTCTAAAAGATAGAAAGGGAGAATGATCCTGAGGGACAGTTCGCATTCTCTGCCAGAAGGGCATACGTGCACTTCTGTGTGCATGAATAAATAAATGCTGTGAATCTAGTTTGCAAAATATGGAAAGTAATAATGTAATTACAAAATACAGGAAAATAACCCTGATCAACATTTCCAACAAGTTACATTGCAGGTTAAACTCTTGCCTTTATACCCAACTTTGTGCTCCGTCTCATCAGGTTTGATGGAGATGAACTCACCACGGATGAAAGGATACGGACCCTGGCTCAGAGGTGGCAGCCCAGCAGGAGTCTGAGACTGGACGAGCAGAGCGCCAAAGCTGTGGATACAGACATGATTATCTTACCATGCCTGGTATGTCGCCTCCATGTTGGAAACAAAATGTCTGCCCTCCACCCCACTGTGAGAAAGCCAGGTCTCTGTAATGGTGCTCTTTGGGTTTACAGTCCCGGCCCACACGCTGTGACCAGGCCACTGCTGAATCAAACCCCGTGACCCAGAAGCTGATCTCCAGCACGGAGAGTGAACTGCAGCAGAGCTACGCCAAGCAGCGGCGTAGCAAGAGCGCCGCCCTTCTGCACAAGGAGCTGAACTGTAAGAGCAAGAGGGCTGTCCGGGACTACCTCTTCCGCGTGAATGAGGCCACAGCTGTCCTGTACGCCCGCCACGTGCTTGCATCCTTGCTCGCCGAGTGGCCCAGGCAAGTGCCAGTGAGCGAGGACGTCCTGGAGCTAAGTGGCCCTGCCCATATGACCTACATTTTGGATATGTTCATGCAGCTGGAAGAAAAGCACCAGTGGGAGAAGGTAATTAAGCAGGCCAAGCTGGGCACTCACCCTTCTCCTCTGTCCCTTCCCTCTCCCTAGGGGTTGGAAAAGGCTTCCTCTAGTGAGTGCCTTCCTGGAGAGAGGTTACTTGTGTGACAGGTGTGAATGCAACAAAGGCAGGGTAAGGTCACATTGAACTCTAGGACTGGCCTAGAGCGAAGCTCATGGCCTAGGACACACTTGGTCCTTAGAGTGTTTGAAATAATGATCCCATGACACCTACCTTTGTGGTTTTCCTTTTTTGTTTTGCATGTACGAGTCTAATTCTCCTCACTAGCCTGTCCCTTCTCATGTCCCCTAGGGTCTCACGTAATGTGAAGTCCAGGAGACAGAGTTAATTACAGTTCTGTCTGTTCTCGTAATACAGGAGGCCTTCAGGAAGGTTGTATCTTCTGTTTTAAACCAGCATTTCTAGAATGTCTACCCCAGGTCAGACATGCCACCAGCACATACACCTATCTTGCTTTGTGACCCCGAGAGAGTGTTAATTGGTGAAGAAATCAAGCCTGGAAGGCTTGTCCAAGGCTCCTCTCTTCTGGGTGGCAAACTTGGGGTCTCACTAGCATCTGTGCATTCTCTTAAGTCCAGTTCTCTAATTTTAAGTTTCAGTTTGACAGTTGGAGGCCATTTTTTGTTTTGTTTTTAAATAAAATCTTCGACTTGGTCTTTTAAAGTAGTGCTGGTTAGCAAACCTTCACAGCGCTAGAACCATCTCTTCCACCTCCTGCTGTGTAGAACCGGAGAACTGCATAGCAGAAAATGTCCTGGTCTAGAACTCAAACCCTGGGCACTCTCATCTGAACCAGAGAGCTTAGTCACCATCTTCCCAGCTTCCAAGTGCAAAAATCTTGAGTCCATTTGCTACCTTCTTCATCGCTATCGCCTCACCACCCCACACCATCCACCCTCACTTATTCTCACTGCCTCACACAGCAGGCAGTACGTGAGGATTCGTTAGGAAGTGAATTTGTCCTCTAGTCCTTAATTTGCCCATCTAAGAACACTGCCAGTCTCTGAGTCCCCTAGATCATTTCCAGCCCTCGCAGCCTTGGAGATGCTGTAGCCGTATTTCTACAGGTTTCCTGGAGCCATATTTCTCGTTTGAAGGTGGCAAAAGGGAGCATTTTTGTCCCTGCTGCTCCGTCTCTTGAATATGTCCTTCCCCCATTCTTGCCCCCATGGAGCTCCTAATTCTGCACTCACTCTGGGCATTTATCCCATTGTGCTGTAACTGTTTATCTGCACGTCCCTCCCCCTGCTCCGTTCAGAACTCTTCAGGGGCCAACACCATCTCTGATTGGTCCCATTGGTTCTTTCAGACTTCCTCGGAGCCGTATTGTTCTGAAAGGACTGTGGCATCCTGATTTATAGCAAGGGCCCCTTCCAGTGAGAGGTGGCTGGAGGGGTTGGCCTTAGGGGGTGGGGTCAGGGTCCAGGATGATGCCAGCCCCTTTGAGTGGGCCTTGGGTTAAATCAGACCCTCCCTTCTTCCTGATCAAGCAGCTCCATGTCACTGCCACTGGCAAGCCCTGGTGTTCCCTGCCTTGTGTCCCACCAGATCCTGCAGAAAGTGCTCCAAGGCTGCCGAGAGAACATGCTGGGGACCATGGCCTTGGCTGCCTGCCAGTTCATGGAGGAGCCAGGAATGGAGGTACAAGTGAGGGAGTCAAAACACCCATATAACAACAACACCAACTTTGAGGTAAGACCCAGGGTCAGCCGGATTTGCCCAGTCTCAGGGCCTATGGCTGGCAGAACCCACAAGGGTTACTGAGCAGCAAGAAGCTCATCGGCTCCCTCAGCAGCTCTTCCCCTCTGCGCAGCCCTGACCAAGGATGTGCTTCTAATCTGCCTCCCTGAAGCCAGGGATTCTGTACAACCAAAGTCTTCTCTCCTCCTGACCTTGTTCTAACAGAAAACAATGGGCCACCTGTTAGAGCTGGCAAGGCATAAGCTTATGAGTGCATGGCACCCTACAGCAACAGTGGTGGATGACAGAGAAACTAATCTAAAACTTGGTTGTTGCTTAGCTGAGATTTTGTTCTGCAGAAGCCTGTTCTCTCTTCGTGTTCCTGGGCTCCATCCCCATCCCCTGGCCCCACCTAGACACATCTAGTGAGCTTCCAAGTTCTACCTCAAAGGTCACCTCGTCTTCTCCACTGCCCCCAGATTCTCCTCCCTTTCTCTGGGTTCCTCTAGCTGCTAATTTCTGACTCCTCACTGCTGGCCTTGCCCCAGTCCTGGCCTCCTGCACACCAGCTCTCAGAGTGATCCTTACACAGCACAAACCTAACCAAGGCTTTCTCCTGCTTACAGCCTTTCCAGGGGTCCTCCTGCATCCAAAGTCTAAACGCCTCATTTTAGCAAACAAAGCCTTCACTGTCTATCCCTGACAGCCTCTCCAGGGTCACATGTCACCCCCGTGCCCACCTCCCTAGCATATGTGCACACAAAGTTCACCTTTATCACAGACACGTCAAGCTCCTTGCCGTTCCCTGAGCATGGCAGACTTTCCACTGATATTCCCTTTACCTGAAACTCACCCCCCATGGCTCACATGCCCCTCTCACCTTGCCTCTGACCATTCCTTCCTCCCTGACAGGCTGCTCTGTCCTTGTCATTCTTCACGACAACCTGAGCATCCCTTTGCTAGGACTCTTTTCTGCCCTCCTCTTCTTCTCAAGTGAAGCCTGCCCTGCCGTGCCCTCGTCTGCACGAGTGTCCTTCCTACCATGTTTGCAGCCCGTGTGCACGCTCTCCATCCCAGCGGGACTGAGAGCTCCTGGAGGGCGGGGCTGTGACTTACTCGTTCTCACATCCCCAGTTTCAACTGTAGGACTTGGCATGAGACAAGCCCTCAGTCACTACCCAGTGAACAGGAATCAGAGAAGTGTTCTCTGTTTCCCTCCCTAGGATAAAGTTCACATTCCTGGTGCAATCTACCTCTCAATCAAATTCGATTCTCAGTGCAATACAGAGGAAGGCTGTGATGAATTAGCCATGTCCAGCAGCAGTGACTTCCAGCAGGATCGGCACAATTTCAGTGGGTCTCAGCAGAAATGGAAAGATTTTGAGCTTCCAGGTAGTAAATAAGTACTTGGTTATACAGACTCTTAACATTAAGTGTTTAAACTTAATACTGAGAAGGGACATTGTTGGAGAATTTAAAACCGGGTTTAATATATTTCATCAGAAGCACCTCACTTGCCTTCCCTGTCGCTGCAGTGTCCTGACCTGTTTCTGATTCTTGTGTGACCCAGGAGACACTCTGTATTACCGCTTCACCTCCGACATGAGCAACACCGAGTGGGGCTACAGATTCACTGTGACGGCTGGACACCTGGGGCGCTTCCAGACAGGTGTGTGCCCTGTCTTTCCGTTTGCATGACCTCCCTGCCAGGGACACTCTGGGTGGAGGTGCCATTGTGTCACTGATCTTTGTTAAAATCAAAGCAAATACTTTTCTCTGAGACTTCCACAAATTTGTCTCACAAAACCCCACATGTGTCACTCTTAAATATGCTGTAATTGGCTAGTTGTAAACGTGAATGGCCAAGTAGAAGAGCTATCTATCAGGGCCCAAAAGAGACGTTTCTCTCTCAGAATTTGCTGCGGCATTTTGCAAAAAGGAGGAACTGAAGATGTTCCTATGTTGCTTTTACAAAATGTATAATTTCAGGCAAAATGTAAACGATCACAGTTGTTTCATTCCTATTTATTAAAACTTGAGCAGTTTATATTGTTTAAATATCTGTATTTTGTGGGGATTGGCCAGGATTCGAGATTTTGAAGCAGATGTTGTCAGAAGAAAGAGTTGTACCGCACCTCCCGTTGGCCAAAATTTGGGAATGGCTGGTAGGCGTGGCCTGTCGCCAGACTGGTCATCAGCGGTTAAAAGCTATCCACCTACTTCTGCAGATTGTGCGATGCTGCACCCAAAGGTAAGCTGCCTGCTGGATGTGAGGCCTTTGCTGGGTATTTCTATTGCGAATGTCTCCCACTCTGGGGCTTGCCTTTTCACTCTCTTGGTGGTGTCTTTGATGAAAAGAAGTTTCTAATTTTAATGTCTTCCAGGTCATCAGTCATTTCCTTTGTGGTAGTGCTTTTGTTGTCCTGTTGAGGAAATTTTTGCCTTTCTTGACTTTGGAGTCATGAGGATATTTCCTGTGTTGTCTGCTAGAAGCTTAATTGTTTTTTCTTTCACATTTAGATCTACAGTCCACATGGAATGAATTTTAGTGCATGATACGAAGTGTAGGGGTCAAGATTAGTTTTTTTCCCACATGAGTCTCCACTTGACTCTAAGGACACTTTTCCTCTCAGCACACTCCTGTGCCATCTTTGTCACAAAGAAGGTGTCCATATATGTATGCATGGATCTGTTTCTGGTCTCTTTTGTCCCATTGATCATTTTGGTTATCCTTGTGCCAGTACCACACTGTCTTAAATATTGTAGCTTTATAACTTATTTACATATCTAGTATATCAATTCTTCAGCTTAATTCTTTATTTTCAAGGTTATCTTGGCTATTTTTGACCTTGCATGTCCATGTAAATTTTAGAATTGGTTTCTTTTTTTCCCAGCTTTTTTGAGGTATAATTGACAAATAAAGTTGTAATTATATATTTTTTTTCTTTTTTTGGTGAGGAAGACCAGCCCCGAGCTAACATCCATTGCCAGTCCTCCTCTTTTGCTAAGGAAGATTGGCCCTGGGCTAGCATCCGTGCCCATCCTCCTCTACTTTATATGTGGAACGCCTGCCACAGCATGGCTTGATGAGTGGTGTGTAGATCCACGCCTGGGATCCAAACCTGTGAACCTTGGACCGCCAAAGTGGAGCACACAAACTTAACCACTACGCCACTTGGGCTAGCCCCAAAATTGTAATATGTTTAAACTGTAGAACATGATGATTTGATAAATGTATACATTGTGAAAAGATTCCCACAATCGAGTTAATTAACACATCTATCACTTCACATATTTACTTTTTTTGTGTATGTGACAACACTTAAGTTCTACTCTCTTAGCAAATTTCGGTTATACAATACAGTATTGTCAGCTATAGTCACCATGTTCTATATTAGATCCTCAGACCTTATTTGTCTTGTAATTGAAAGTTTGTACCCTTTACCAATCTCTCCCCGTTTCCCCTCTTCCCCAGCCTCTGGCAACCACCATTCTACTCTCTATTTCTGAGTTAGACTTTTTTTTTTTTTTTTTTTTAGATTCCACATATAAGTGATACCATGCAGTATTTGTCTTTCTCTGTCTAGCTTATTTCACTTGGCATGATGCCCTCCAGGTTCATGCATTTTGTCAGAAATGGCTGGATTTCCTTCTTTTTTGTGGCTGAATAATATTCCATTGTATATGACTGATACTTAGGTTGTTTCCATACCTTGGCTATTGTGAATAATGCTGCAATGAACATGGGAGTAGAGATATCTCTTTGAGATAATGACTTCATTTCCTTTGGATGTATACCCAGAAGTGAGATCACTGAATCATATGGTAGTTCTATTTTTAATTAATTAATCTTGTGTGTGTATGAGGAAGATTAGCTCTGAGCTAACATCCGTTGCGAATCCTCCTCCTTTTGCTGAGGAAGATTGGCCCTGGGCTAACATCTGTGCCCATCTTCCTCTACTTTATATGGGACGCCGCCACAGCACGGCTTGACAAGCGGTGCGTCAGTCCGCACCCGGGATCCGAACCTGCAAACCCTGGGCCACCAAAGTGGAGTGCGTGAACTTAACCATTACACCACCAGGCTGGCCCCTATTTTTGATTTCTTTTTTTTAATTTTCATTTTTATTGATGTCTTAATAGTTTATAACATTGTGGGATTTTAGCTGTACATTATTTTTTGTCCATCACCATGTGGATGCATCCCTTCACCTGTTTTTAATTTCTTGAGGAACCTCCATACTGTTTTTTATAGTGGCTGCACCAATTTACATTCCTCCCAGTAGTGCACAAGGATTCCCCTTTCTCCACACCCTTGCCAGCATTTGTTGTCTCTCATCTTTTTGATAATAGCCCTCCTAACACATGTGAGGTGATACCTCATTGTGGTTTTGATTTGCATTTCCCTGATGATTAGTGATGTTTGAGCACCTTTTCATGTACCTGTTGGCCATTTGTATGTCTTCTTTGGAAATATGTCTATTCAGGTCCTTTGCCCATTTTTTAATTCTGTTATTTGTTTTTTACTATTGAGTTACGTGAGTTCATTGTATGTTTTGGATATTAATCATTATCAGATATGTGGTTGCAAATATTTTCTCCCATCCCATAGGTTGCCTTTTCATTTTGGTGATGATTTCCATTGCTGTGCAGAAGTTTTTTAGTTTGTAGTCCCACTAGTTTATTTTTGCTTTTGGTGTCAAATCCAAAAAATCATTGCCAAGACCAATGTCAAGGACCTTACCCTGTATGTTTTCTTCTAGGAGTTTTATAATTTCAGGTCTTACATTCAAGTCTTTAATTCATTTTGAGTTGATTTTTGTGAGTAGTGTAAGTTAGGGGTCTAGTTTCATTCTTTTGTATGTGGATATCTAGTTTTCCCAGCACCATTTTTTAAAGAGACTATCCTTTTCTCATTGCACATTCTTAGAGACTTTGTCAAAAATTAATTGCCTATATATGCATGGGTTTATTTCTGGGCTCTCTTTTCTGTTCCATTGATCTATATGTCCGTTTTTCTGCCAATACCATACTGTTTGATTTAGCTTTATAATATAGTTTAAACTCGGGAAGTGTGATGCTCCAGCTTTGTTCTTCTTTCTAAAGATTGCTTTTAGCTATTCAGGGTCTTTTGTAGTTCCATATGAATTTTAGGATTTTTTTGTCTATTTTTGTGAAAAATGCCATTGGAATTTTAATAGGGATTACATTGCATCTTTAGGTCACTTTGGGTAGTATGAACATTTTGACAATATTCATTCTTCTAATCCATGAACATGGAATATCTTTCCATTTATTTGTGTCTTCTTCAATTTCTTTCATCAGTGTTTTATGGTTTTCAATGTTCAGATCTTTCACCTCCTTTGTTAAATTTATTCCTGTTTTACTCTTTTTGATCCTATTGTAAATGGAATTGTTTTTTCATTTCTCGTTTCAATAGTTCATTATTGGTGTATAGAAATGCAACTGATTTTTCTATATTGATTTTGTATCCTATCACTTTACTGAATTCGTTTATTCTAACAGTTTTTGGTTGAGTCTTTAGGGTTTCTATATATAATACCATGTCAACTGCAAACAGAGACAGTTTTGCTTCTCCCTTTCTAGTTTAGCTGCCTTTTATTTCTTTTTCTTGCCTAATTGCTCAGGCTAGGACCTCCAGGACTATGTTAAATAGAAGTGACAAGAGTGGACATCCTTATCTTTTTCCTGGTTAGTTTGTTTATTTCTATACACACACACACACACACACGTGCGCACACATAACATCCCTCTCACCTGATGGGATTTTGATTGACTCTTTAGATCAATTTGAGAAGAATCAAGGTCTTGAGAACATGGAATCCTCTAATCCACAACTGATATATATTGAATCCTCTAATCCATAATCCTCCATTGTTTAGGTCTTAATAATGTTTTATAGTTTTCTATGCACCACATTTGTTAGATTTATTCCTAGGCATTTAATGTTTTTGATGCTATTGTAATTGGTATTTAAAATTTTTTATTTTTAATTGTTTTTGCTGATATATAATTAATTTTTGTATATTGCTCTTGTATCCAGTGACCTTGCTAAATTTGTTAATTCTAAAAGTTTACATGTAGATTAGTCAGCACACAGTCATGTCATCTACAAATAATGAGTTTTGTTTCTTCCTCTCAATCCTGAGAAACTGTTTGTTATTGCCTTTTTGTACTAGCCAGGACCTCCAATAGTGTTGAATAGATGTAGGGATTGCAGACATAACTGTCTGGTTCTCATCTCAGAAGGAAATTGTTGGTAATCGTGCCACACTAATCATCCATACACTCAGTCCCCATCTTCCATGCTTAGACCCCCACCTGTTAGGAGGTCATTGTCCCTCTTTCTGGCATTTTTAAGGCACATAGACATACAGAATGCTAATCAGAGTGGAGTGATGATATTCGAAGTACAGCAACAAGTTGTCTTCTCATGTAATATGGAGCGGTTATTTAAAAAATAAAGGACTCTCCAAGGCAGGGAAAAGAAATGATGGTGTGTGTAGTCAGTCCATGGGCTGGCAGAAGGGAGGGAGAGAGGGAAGGTGGGCATGATTGCTCTCTCCACCACATCCTCACGTGCAACATCAGGAACCACTTAGCCCATGGGGCTTAGCTCTGTTCTTTTGAATGGCCTCCAGGGAGCACTATCTGGTTGAGTGATGTGTATGAAACATGTCACATCTCCGCTGTCTTCAGGCTGGAGGGCCCTTCCTGGCTGCAAAGTGAATGCATTCCTGCAGTTTACTGGCGTCCGCCAACCTTCCTTCCAGTAGGGACACTCCTGCACTCCTTTGGTCCCCGAGCCTGGAAGGAGCCCCCAGCATGCCTTCCCCCGGCTGTTCCACACTTGCTCACCGTGCAGAGCCTAGAGAGTGCTGACTTGGTGAGCTTCACCCAGAGGCCAGACTGAAGGGAGCAGAGGGGAAGGGCAACCCCCAGGGGAAGGACGGCAGGCTGGAGAACTGCCACAGGCACGAGCCACGCAGGTGCATTTTACTTCACTCTTGGTGCTTTCCTGGAAACTCAGCTGTAAAGCTATCTCTTTA
This sequence comes from Tapirus indicus, assembly GCA_031878705.1. NCBI lineage: Eukaryota > Metazoa > Chordata > Mammalia > Perissodactyla > Tapiridae > Tapirus > Tapirus indicus. Next base: position 13,941,779 of record CM062932.1, read on the forward strand.
AATCAAACCAAATTTTCCCACTGGCTTACTTCATGAAGACCTAGTCCTCTGGGAGAAAGTGATTGGCTCCAAGATTGCACTTAAATGTACAGAATTCTTTTTAAAGCCACATTAAAGAGAAAAAGCAAAATTTAAGATTATAAATATATAAAAACCATATATTAATCCCAGAATGTTATTTATTTCATAATTCTCTCTGAAGGATGTTGAACTGAAATTAAAGCACAACCTCCCTCTGAGTAAAAAAGCATCAGTGCAGTCTCTCAACAGGAGTCTGTCTAATTGAAAAGGATTCTGCTTGACTTAGAAAGATTTCTGGCCTGAGCGACCGTACAAGTGTATATCTTGTGTTTTATGAGCCTAAGATCATAATAATGGTTGTCGTCATCGTGTTTTAAATCTTCTTTTTTTTCTGATTATTAAAGCAGTGAGCATTGTAGAAAAATCTAGAAAACTGACAGGGACAACTACTGATAACATTTTTTGGTATGTTTGTTTATTGCTGTTTTTAATATGGTTACACAATACTGCATATGCAGGGTTTTTTTAACTTTTAAATTTTACTTTGTACATGCAGTTTGATATCTTGCTTTTTTCCACTTAACATTTATCTTGAGATTTTTCCACTGTCATTGGAAGTTCTTCATAACAACCCTTTTTAAAGATGTACAGTTGATTTACATGGATGTGCTTCAGGATCTCCTCTTTCCTTGGAGTCCTGTTGTGAAGGTTAGGTTCTGCCCCTTTCCTTATTTGCTGTTGGTGACTGTTTTGGCTGTTTTGGGGGAGGTGAGTGGGACTGTCTTGTAGTGACTTCACTAGGTGTGGGGGAGGGAGAGTGGAGCTGTAGTTCTTGTCAGCCAGCATCTGACAGTCTGAGCTACGTGGTCCTCAGTAAATGACCCCACCTCTCCTCCCACAGTGACCTCTGTGACCTTGCGCTGTTAAAGCCCCTGTGGCAGCTTTTCACCCACCTGGAGTACAGCCTGTGTGAGGATGTGACGCAGCCCGTCATCCTCCCCCCACTGCACCGTGCCCTCACTGAGCTCTTCTTCGTCACTGAGAGCCGCGCCCAGGTGAGGGCCCTGCCTACCCTCACCCCGGGGTCTGGGCAGGAGGCACAGCACCTCTGAGTGCTTTTGCTGCCTCTGCCGCCCTGGGCAGGAGGGCAGGGTCGGATCACAGCAAGCCTGAGCCCTGGGGTGTTGTCGTGGTCTCAGCAGACCTGCACAGGGAGGCAGGTGTGGCCTAAAGTCTGAGGTCCTCACTCTCCCCAGCCCTGGGAAGCCCTCGGGTCAGCACCAAGATTGCTTATTTAGGCCTAAAGCCAAAGGGGGAGAAACACTGCCTTGGATCAGCCCTTGACAACAGTGAGTTTTGGAAAATAAAACGGGTGGATTCTTTCTTCTTCCTCCTCTTTTTTCCCTCCGCTCTCAGCACAATAGACTCTTTGAAGGTGAGAGATGAAAGGGCCTTTCAGAGTTTAGCTTATCTCCCTCCTTTTATTCATGAGGAAACTGACCCAAGGAGGGGGATCCCCTGCCCAGTCACCCTGTGGGTAAGTCAGGGCAGAGCCCCCCTGGAACCAGGCACCCGGCTCCTCCCATCCAGGCTCCTTCCATGGCTCTCAGGTGAGGTGGTGCTGTGAGGTGCCCCGTGGAGTGAGTATCAATTACCCCCTGGAGGCTTCTGTGATTGTGGGTGGCTGCCCTCTGAGTGGTGCTCTCTCCACAGGAGCTCGGCTTGCTGCAAGATTACCTGCTGGCCTTAACCACTGACGACCACCTTCTCCGCTGCACGGCACAGGTACTCTCCCCGCAGAGCTGGCCCCCTGCAGCCGCCTCCCTGTGGTGGGCCGTCCCCATCGCTGTGGCAGGGACAAAGAGCCTCTTTGCTTGAGGCAGAGTACAGAATCCACCCAGGGTTTACACAGAGCTCTGTTCCAATTCAGCCACTTCCTTCTGGTGTTAAGAGAGCTGTCAAGCCCATTTATCAGTGTCATTCGTATTAAACTGTGGGGTCAGAAGACACTAGCAAGAATTTTTGTCTTTTAAACCAAAACAACCAATGCCTTAAATTTACAGTTTGGCCGATCTCTGAAGTTTCCATAGAGTTAGATTTCAGATATTTTTGGGTGTAACTTGTTTCCCTGGTAGGAGAACTCCTCTTCTGACAGCTGTTTGGTCTCAGGACCCATCTTTATGTTTTTAAATTACTGAGGATCCCAAAAAGCTTTTGTTTATGTGCATTGTATTGAGTGATATGTACCATTAGAAATTAAATTTTAAATTTAGAAATTAAAACAAAAAATTTAAACATTTATTTTTCAATTCATTTAAAAAAATAAGAAACCCATTCCATGTTAACATGAATAACATGTTTTGTGAAAAACTGTATTTTCCAAAATGAAATAATTATTGAGGAGGGTGGCATAGTGTTCCATTTTTGCAGATCTCTTTCACGTCTGCCTTACTAGAAGACAGCTGGATTCGCATAACTGCTTCTGCATTCAGTTGTATTATCACACATTAGCCTCTGGAAAACTCCACTGTGCACTCATGAGAGGATGAAAGTGAAAAGGGCAAAAGAATGTCTTAGTGTTATTGTGAAAATAGTTGTTACCATGCAGAACCCCTGAAAGGGTCTCAGGAACCCCCAGGCCCCAGACTACATTTTGAGAACTTCAGACTCACAGGCTCCTTGAATATCATAGAGCACATGGTCCAACCCCACAATGGACAGAACGGGGCCCTGAGGCTCAGAGAAGGGAGAGGTTTGTCCAGGGTCACACTTGAGTGGGCATCCAGCTGGGACTCCCAGCCAGAGCCCTGCACTCTGTTCCTGGAGAGTTTTCTCAGTGAACATATGGTCCTCCTGCAAGAAAGGGTCTGAGGGCCTGCTTGGAGGCAGGAATCCCCCCATCAGCTACAGAAGAATTTGTGTGAATTCTCCTGAGACCTGTAGGCAGAGTCAAAACTCCCTCCCCTCCTAACAGATACCTACCAGCACTGCCACCACCACCCCTCGTTACATGACACACAATGTAATTTTGAGATTTGACCATTTTGGCACTGAAAGCCCAATATTACATATTCCTGTGGGCTCCTCCCTCTTGTCTGTCCCCATGTCCCGTCTCCTCACCCTCATTCTGACCCTCCCCACAGCCTGTCCAGTTGCTGGACCAGGACTCTGCCTCTTCTCCCTGCCTGCCACCTCTTCCTCCCCCAGCTCCCCTCCACTGCTGCTGCCCTTAGCTTGAAGACCAGCCTCGGCCTGGCTCCAGGGGTCCACCTTCCCAGCACCTCCCCAACATAACTTGCTAGCTCCCCAGCGCTGGTTGTTTCTTCCCGTCTCCACCTTTGTGCTGCTCCCTTTCCCTGAAGAGCTTTCCCACAGCCCCTGACAGTGGTATCTTCTGCATCCACGGAGCCCCCAAGCGTTACACCTGCCTGTCCCGCGGGGCAGTGATGATTTCTCCCTTACGTTTGGAGTTTTCATGTGGTCTCAGTAGCTTTTGTCTCTTGCTGTAGACTGTGGTACTCCAGGTGAGGGGAACCACATCTGGCTCATGTCTGCCTCCCGCCTGCCCCCTGCAAGTGCTCAGCTGAGGGTCTTGTTCAGTCAGCACTTAATGAATGAACGAGTGAATGGTTCTTGACATTGGCGATGACTCTTTCTTCTTCCACAGGCTCTGCAGAACATTGCTGCCATCAGCCTGGCCATCAACTACCCAAACAAGGCAACCCGCCTCTGGAATGTTGAGTGTTAGCCTTCGGTACGGCGTGCATGGAGCTAGCTGATCTCTCCACAGGGATTTTAGAGCAGATATCTAAACTCATTCTGGAAAATTCCTGTGGTGTCAGCTCCTGGCTCTCCTTGAGCTCCCACTTCCACTCCAATTAGAATGCCAAGCAGCCATGTCTCCAAGAACTTTCCGTGTCACAGGCTGGACACCTGCACATACCGTAGCACGTGAGAAGAAGCAGAGCAGTGCAGTGATTCAGAAAGGGCAGGCAGGAGGCCCTTGAGAAGGTTGTTCAGAAACCTGCCCTCTCCGGGGTCTGTCCCTTGGGAGGCCGCAGCCCCAGGGACACCTGAAGCAGCCTCTCTGGAAAGGGTTGTATCTCGCTGGAGCTGCAGCCATCTTCATTTGCCCTCGGGTGAACACAGAGGCTGCCCGGAGCCGCCCTTCTCGGCAAGACCTCCAGCAGCCTGACCTGGGAGCTCCTCTTTTGCTTTTGCTTCTTGAGACTGGGTGATCCAAACTAAGACCGGTGAGAGCCCCTCCTGGCCACCACCTGGTCCCCAAGCATTCAGTATGGGACCGGGTGCCACGCTAGCTCCCTGCACAGCCACGGCCATCCCAGAGAATCCTCGGTGAGAACAAGTGCCCTTGGGAACAGCCAGCAGGCCGCCTGGGTGCGTCGGCTCACGCACTGGCCCCCAGAACATGCGTGTTTTTCAGTTATTGTTGTTTTAACATATTTCAGTTTCCCCTTCACGTCTTCAGAAAAGAACCACACTGACTTCCTTGAGAGGAATGACCAGTGGAACAGTGATCCAAGGGGACAAACTGGTTTGTGTGAAAGTAGCAGAACTTGAGGAGTACTCTTTAGCTTCTGTACTAAAGACTTGAAGTGTTACCAGATCTTATTTTAGAAGTAAAAAAACAAACAGAAAAACACATGATGATTTTATTTTTGCTCCATGGTCATGGTAATCCATCCCATCCACCTCTGTGTGGTTCTCTGGCTATCACTTGTCCAGCAATAACTACATCAGTTCCAATCGATGCTGTTTTCCATTTTTCTTTTTATGGTTGTAGTCTTGCCTTGAAGTGCCGACTCTTATTCTCTTTCCAAAGCCGTGCTTTGGAGTGGGGAGATGGGTCGGCACGTGGGCTGTGTACGTGCCTCAGCAGGACCCATCAGCATGAAGAACGCCTGAGGCCGCTGCCATTTACGGGTGGTGTCGCCGGAGCACGTACCACCACACAAGGCCAAACCCAAGGAAGGCTCATAGTCATAGTTAAGGCCAAGCTGAGCAGGTCAGCACTGCCATGGCCTCTGAAGCCCCCTGTGCAGGGTCTGCAGGGGTCTGGATTGGAAGGGCCCAAGACTGCAGGTCCCGGGAGGATCTGACTGCAAGAGCACTTTTGCCTTCTGGGTCAAGAGGCCGAGATGTAGTGACCTTCTGCAGCCCTAGAATTAGATTCTCAGCCAAGCCCCAAGCTGCATGTGGAGCCACTGGGGAAGGGAGAATTCAAAGGAGACAGACAAATGAGGCAGGTCCTGAAACTTGGTGAGCTAAGGCCCATCGCCCTGACATAGTCGACAAGGCCCAGGCCTGGCCTGGTCTCCCATGGTGTTGGGAGGCGAGCAGACCAGTGCTGCAGGCTTGGTAGAAATCCCTTTCTCCTCTAGGGCATGCATCCCTAGAGAAGGCCCTGTGTTCTGTACCACCCAGACCCAAGTAGGTCTGGCAGTGAGGAGGGAAATCACGGAGAACAAACATCGGTGTTTGGGAGAAGTCCCCACTGTGGGCTCTGACTCGCTGACGGACTGCCTGGAAGATAGATGGTGCAGCTCACCGCTCAGCCTCACCTGCCACCCACACCCTCCACACCCCAGGCCGACTCTGAGGAAAGACAGACGGGCAGGGTAGGTCTCACACCCCTCATGGCAGTGCCGCCAGCTCTGCCCCCATCATCCCATCAGGAAGATAAATTGTAAATAAACGCTGGACTCCTCTAGCTTTTCTCTACACACTGCACTTGCTATTCTGGTCTCTCTGTACTTCAGTTTGCATAGAACAAGCCTAAGCTTTCCCTTCACACACAACTGCTGCTCTCTCCTGGCAGGGCCCCGCCTGGCCTGGCATCCCTGCATCCCACGCTGCCTCTGCTTCTGGCCACTGGGTGGCACTGCCGAGCCGGGCCCACTCCCCTGGCCCTAGCAAGGCCAGTGGTCCCTCAGCTCCTGGTCCCCAACCGGGGCCAGCAGCATCCGGAAGAATGGATTTCCATCAAGACCAACATCCCTTTGATCCTTCTTAGGAGGCAGGACTGCCTGGAATGAGATGAAACTGGCAGGAATAAAGGTGTTGTGGAAACATGTGCCTAATCTTTAAAGAAATTCTGTTCAAATCATATATATTGTACAAACAGACACTGTTCCTAATGAGAGGAGTGACTTATTTTCATCATCGTTTTTAATTTGTTTTCTTACAGGTTTACGATTTTGAATTTTTCTTATTTGGTTGAAAGAAAGAATTTTGATTATATCAGCTGAGTGAGTTCAGCCTGTAAAAAGGATGTTAAGTTGTGGGTAAAATATGCAAATGAAGAGAAATATATTGTACAAATTCTATATAAAAAAGTACAATTGTGTGTGGGCTTTTGTTTCCCCTCCTGTCTCTCTTGTGAAGATTATACTTGGAGTTTCTACCAAGCCCAAACTGATGGAATTTCTAGAATCTCAAGGCCTCAGGGTTGAAAGGAATCAAAACGGTTCTTAGCTCCCGCTACTCCTCCCCACTGCACCTCCCGCCACACCGCACCCCTGGACTGCAGCCCTGCAGGGACGCACCCTCCCTCCGGCAGTCCCAGGGCTTATATTTACCCCTGCTTCCCGGGCCTCAGAGCTCAGCTGGCCTGTCCCTCCTGCACAGCTCCCCAGAGGTTTGCACACACACCTCCTGTCCCCCAAGTCAGCTCTTCTCCAGCCAGACAGCCCAACCCCCCTCCCATCTTTCACCCCTTGCAGCTCACAGGTCTCTGCGTGCAGCCAGCAGGAGGAGCCAGGTGGGTGTCCAGTCCCGGGGCCTGCTGCCTTTTCAGGGACTGGCGTCCTCCTGGCCTGCCTCTGGACTCCGCTTCTGACTAAATGCAGGGCTGATATCCACCTGTCCAGGGGTGTCAGCCTCTTCCTCCCTCAGGTCTCCGGTTTGCCATGTACAAATCTGCCCCCTTCTCAGCCACATTCCTGGTGCGGAAGGCTGTCTCCTGTGAACTAGAGAAGAAAGACTGGTGGGGGCTGGACTTAACTCACCTTTGAGGCCCATTTGTTCCCGTCTGACAGCATCTGACCCATCCTTCCAACGCCCCCAAACTGCCTTTGGAGGAGTCTGAGACCGGGGCCAGGACCCAGCCTCAGCCCTCACCATCCCGGAGGCCGGACAGAAGATGGCTTCAGCGTGAAGCTCAGCAGAACTGGGGGCTCCCAGGGCCTGTGCAGTCCCCCAAGTCTCCCTCTAGGGCCTGTTAACATTTTTGCCCTCCCCTGCCTCACCACATTGCCTGAACACCCTGGGCCTTGACTCTGAAAAAGTCGGGCTGGAGAACCTGGCTGCCTTTTGCTGTGTCCGTCTGAGCCCTGCACTGCTGGTGTGTAAGGTGCCTTTGCCGGGCTGGAAAGCAGGAGCAGAGGTGCTGAAGGTTACCTGCTGAGATTAACCCACGAGTAAACGATAGGTCACAGAGGTCAAAGGCAATTTGAACTCCAGCTTTTTAGAAGAAGAGAAACAGTTCAACCAGCCCAGCCTCCTCATTTGATAAAGAACTAGAAGCTGTGACAGGTCAGCTGGGAATCCCACAGGAAGTGGTGGCAGAGCCTGACCAGCTCAGTTCTCCTGACGCCCGGCCCCAAAGCCGTCACCACAGCATGCACGTGCTCATTCACACGACAAATCAGCAGTAGGCTCGGTGTCGGCGCTCCATGTAAACCGCCTGGTTAAGAACCCAGAGGCCAGATCTCAACATGGCCCTGTCTGTCTGTGCGGACCTAACTGCCCTTTCCTACCACCCCTCCTTCCCTGCTAACAGAATCCAATGTTTTGCAGGTGGTGACTGGAGATGTTCTCGTGTCAAGAAAGGTAGGCCCTCCTACTAGCTCATGAGGAAGGTCGTGATTGGTTTAAATCCCTCTTGGTAATCTCATTGCTATTTGCTGAATGCTCGCTTTCCCCGCCCCTCCTGCAGCCAGGGTGCCTATGTGACCCAGTTCTGGCTGACGAGAATTAGCCGAAGCCCACAGGGAGGCTCGGGAAGGGATTTGCCCCGGCCCCTACCCGTTCCCTTTCACTGTAGTGAGAGAGCATCATGCTTGGCACGCCCACAGCAATCTTGCCACCGTCGGGGAAAACATGAGGCTGTGGGAGCAGAAGGAAGTCTGACTCCTTAATGACATCGTTTGAGCGTTGAATGGACCCTAGAATGACCAACCTCCAGACATTATCTGTGTGTGTGCGCGAGAGAGACAGAGAGAGAGAGAGAGAGAGAGAGACACCAAGAGAGAGAATACGTTTGTTGACAGCTGAAAGCATTTCTGCCCCAAGAAATCTTTGTCTCATCACATTAATTTGAGCAGTATATGGAAAAGTAAATATGTAAAACTTCCTGAAATAAATAGAAAAGGCCTCTGACAGTGTCCAGTCAAGCCACAGATGGCATTAAGCTGCAGCCATTACCAAGTTCTTCTTTCCAGGGATTCTTGCATTCGGGGAATCCCAAATGCTTCATGCTTGGTGAGGTTTCAGACTAACTTGGGAGGCACTCCCCTGGATTCATTGGGACTTCTTCAGTTCCAAGTTAAACCCACTCCAAACTAACTTCATTTAAAAAGAGAATTTATTGACTTACAAAACTGAATGGCCCAAGAGTTGCATCTGGCTCTAGGCAAAGCTAGATTCCAGGGGCTCAAGATGCCAGGTCAGTCTGTCTGTCTCTCCTCACCCACCATCCTCACTCCCTCCCCCTCACTGCTCTGCTCTGCTGCCCTCTTGGGCTTTCACGAAGGTGAAGGTGAAGAACCAGGTGATGGTTCTCTTCTCCTTTTCATCCTGACTGCTGGCCACTGACTCCCCCATGGAGAGAGCCTCTCACTGTCTCTTCATGTGACGCTTCCCTAAGTTGTTAACTGGTGTTTTCTAGCCATGATTTAGTTTAATGTTTAAAAAGCTACTGGGGAGACCCATGAGTTTGCAGGTTGACATCCCAGAACTTCTGAGCAACACAACATCCATGACGACGGGGCAAAAGATGTGCCTGGAAGAGCCCCGCGCACTGCTGTGCATCACATCAACTTGACCCCGCAACTACCCTGCCAGGCAAGGTGCCCCAGAATGTGGCAGGCAGCTTACCCACTCGTGAGTGTGGACACTTACCATACAAAAGTGGAGAGATACCAAAAACAGTCAATTTACAAACAAAAAGGTCAAATGGGCAAGAATGAGCACAAGTATATCAAGCAGATGCAACAGAAAATCAGGGTCATTTGGTGTTAGGCAATGTCATTCAAGACAAAATTAAACTGGACCAAAGTCGTTTTATGTATCCATATTTTCTGTGGATAAAGAGTGCAATTTGCAATTTAAAAAATAACTTCACCAAATATCATAAGAAATTACATAAGGCAAAGATTGCTAGAAATGTGTGGAGAACTGGGAAAACGCAATACTAATGGCAGGTGCCATCTTTCTCATTTACAACAGGTTATCTGAGAAAATGAACAGAGAGTTGTAAGGAAGCCTTCATGAGAAAGCTCCTCTTCTCGCTGTGGAGCGAGAATCCAGGGGCAGTTGACCCTCACAGGCCTGCCTTCTGTCCCTGAGGGTCCCCTTCCTGGTGGGATACCTCAGGAGTCCCTGCAGCTGGCCTGGGGGACCTGTGCTCCCTTCACCCTTCAGGCTGAGTGTGGACATAGACCTTTCCCTTATTCCCCAACACAGCCAAGGCCGGGCTGGGAAGCTTATCAAGGCTTGTCAGATGGTCAAGGCAGAACAGGCAGGAGTCACAGCACAGACGAATCTGCCACAGGTGACTGGCTAGCTCTTGTCATCCATCAGGGACTCCCCACTGGGAGGAAGTGCCCTCCAGCACAGATGTGCCCTTCAAGATTCACAAGGGGAAGGAATTGCCTTTCCCACTGTCTAAAGCACCTCACACTAGCCCCTGTTCCAAATCCTCACCTCCTCTCCCAGGTCCAGTTCTTCTCAGACTGATGGGCAGTGGGAATGTCCAGTTCCTACAGGGACACCCTCCATCCAACTCTACTTCATGGCACCAACAGACTGGCTAAACCACAACACAATCACCCACCATCTATCTGGACAAGAGAGTCTTACAGCAGTTAATAACACTGACCTGTTCTTAACTAAGTGTGGGCGTGTATCTGTGCTTGTGAGTATATATGCATACTTTGTACCCACAGGGAAGGCCTTTTCCAGTGCCTGTGGAAGATTCCTAAAAGTGAATCCTATTTCAGGCCATTGGATTAGATATGCTGGACATTGCATTTCTTCCCATATAATCTTTTTAAGGGAACCTGATCCCATTCCTAGCCCAGCTGGAGTGGTGAGCAAGTAACCATCCCTTACGGCCACACAGGTGATTGGACCAGGAGTGAACACCTGACAGAAGCTACAGCAATCAGATCCTTTTGGAAATTTGGATTTTAGGACACAAAGACTGTGGCAAACCCTGGAGTTATGTAAAATTGGGGCAGATGGTCATGTTGAGCCATGTTCATGCAAAGGAGAGGAAGCTAATCCATCCAGTAGATGTTGGAGTAGATGAGAAGAGAGAGGTACGACAAGAGATTCACAACCCTAGAGTTGCTTCCTGGTACTTTCTTTTTCCTTCGAAGTCCAGCTATTGTTCTTGCACTTCATTTCTGTGGGAGTCCCCCTTTTCACTTGAGTTAATGTCAGTTGGTTTCTCAATAAATACTTTAAAAACAGAAACTGAATGATGGAAATATTCTGAAATTAGATAGTGGGGATGGTTGCACAATATGGTGAATATACTAAAAACTATTGAATTGTGTTTCACTTTTAAATGGTGTATGTTATGTTATATGAATGATATCTCAATAAAAATTTAAAGCAGAAATTATATGCCATAAAACCAGATGTTATTAACAAAAGGTTTAGAAAGCTAACCACCAGAACAAGGAAAGGGAAGGGAAGGGAACTATCCTAGGTCATTTGGTGAAAAAGAGAATCAAAACTACAATTACACCCTATTTTGAAGTTGATTAGGGTAAAAAAATATAAAAATTGTAGGGGGGGTCAAAGTTTTATTCAAGGAAAATCATAACTATAAGTGCATTTTTTGTGTGTGTGTGAGGAAGACCAGCCCTGAGCTAACATCCGCTGCCAATCCTCCTCTTTTTGCTGAGGAAGACTGCCCTGGGCTAACATCTGTGCCCATATTCCTCTACTTTATATGGGACGCCGCCACAGCATGGCTGACAAGTGATGCATCAGCTGGCGACCGGGATCCAAACCTGCGAACCCCGGGCTGCCAAAGCACAACCTAAACCACTGCGCCACCGGGCTGGCCCCAAGTGCATTTTTATTAATATAAAGAAAGCAAAATTAATGAACTAAGTATTCATGTCAAGAAGTTAGAAATCAAAATAAACCTAGGCAAGCTAACAGAAAGGAATGAACAAAGATTAAAAATAAAACAATGAATTAGAAAAAAGAAAATGCAATGGATAAATGTGGGTCCTAGACATGTCAGTCACAATGCCAACAGGTTCACCATCCTTCCTATAAATAGCCATCCCGTCCCTGTCTCTTTGCTGAGGGAGCTGGCCCTGGGCCTCTCCTTAAACCAGGGGAATCTGATAAGAACCAACCAAGGGTTGCCCATGGATAACCAGGCATAAAGAGCTCTGCCCACCAGGGGCAATGGCAATTAGCATGATAGCAAACTAGGGGCCATAAAAGAGAGATGAACAACTTTTACTGTAAAAAAGTTAGAATTATTGCAAAGGAGAGAAAAAGCTTGTAAACATGTTGGATTGTATTTGAAAAACAAAGTAATAAAATTTGATTACTACTTCACACTTTATGTCAATATAAATTCCAGAGAAAGAAATACAACTGGGGGGCCGGCCCGGTGGCGCAGCGGTTTAGTCCGCGCTTGGCAGCCCGGGGTTCGCGAGTTCGGATCCCGGGCGCCCGCCGACGCACTGCCTGTCAGCCATGCTGTGGCGGCGTCCCATATAAAGTGGAGGAAGATGGGCACGGATGTTAGCCCAGGGCCAGTCTTCCTCAGCAAAAAGAGGAGGATTAGCAACGGATGTTAGCTCAGGGCTGGTCTTCCTCACCAAAAAAAAAATAAATTAAAAAAAAGAAATACAACTGACCAATAAACACATAAAAAGATGTGCAATCTCATTTGTAATTGAAATGTAAATCAAAACAATTGTTTTATCCATGAGATCAGCAAAAACTAGAAAATTCTACCATACTAAGATCTTCTCTCACATATAGTTGGTGGGCATGTAAACTGGTGCAACCTTTCTGGAAGACTATTTGGCAGGATCTATCCAAATGCTGAGTGCATTTACCCTTAACCCAGCAGTTTCACATCCAGCAATTTATCCTGTAGAAGCCTTAGGACATGTACAAAAATGTGTCTCACAATGTTCACTGCAGCTTGTTTGTAAGGGCAAAAACCAAAATGACCAAAATATGCACTAGTGGAGGATCAGCTAAATAAGCTATGGAGAGTTCCCTTTCTGGCATGACAGCATGAGGACCTCTGGAAACAGTCCTAAGGACATATAGCAAATGAAGAAACATTTATTCAAGAAAATCTACTAAAATTCAGTAAAAACAGTGAAAGATAGAGAATATCAATAATAGATAGAAATTATTTTAAAAGAACAAAGTAGAAATTCTGGAGTTTATAAGTACAATAGCTGAAATGAAAAACTCACTTAAGGGACTCAACAGTAGATTTGACCTGGCAGGAGAAAGAATTAGTGGACTTGAAGATAGATCGATAGAGATTATGCAGTTTAAAGAACAGAGAGAAAAAAGAATAAAGGAAAATAAACAGAGCCTTAGAGAAATGTGGGACACCATGAAGTGCGCTAATATATGTGAAATGGCTGAAAACTCCCCAAATTTATTGAAAAACAATCTACACATCCAGGAAGCTCAATGAAGTCTAAGTAGTATGAATACAAAGAGATCCTCAACAGACACTTCACAGAAAAAAATGCTGAAAATCAGACAAGGAGACAATCTTGAAAGCAGCAAGAGAAAAATGACGCATCTCTTGCAAGGGAACCCCAATAAGATTAACAGCTGACTGCTCATCAGAAACAATAGAGACTAGAAGGCAGTGGGCTAACATATGCAAAGCAGTCAAAGAAAAAACTGTCAGTCAAGAATCCTACATACAACAAAGCTGGATTTCAAAAATAAAGGCAAAATAAAGACATTCCCAGATAAACAAAAACAGAGAGAATCTTATTGCTAGGAGCCCTGCCTTACAAGAAATACTAAAGGAAGTGACCCCAGACAGTACTTCGAATCGACACGAAAAGACAAAGAGCACTGGTAAAGGTAGTTACGTAATTATAAAGACACTATAAAGGAATAATTTTTTCTCCTTTCTTAACTGATTTAAAAATAAATTGTATAAAACAATATGTAATCATGTATTGTTGGGCATATTATGTACAGAAATGTAATATATTTGCCAATAATAGGAAAAGGAGGTGGGTGGGAGCAAAGCTGTATTGGGCTAAGAAAATGACTCCAGATGGTAACTCAAATCCACAGAAACTAATGAAGAGAACCAGAAATTATAAATTAAAGATTAATATAACAAAAGCTGTAAATATATACTTGCTCTTCTTTCAGCTTCCTTAAAAGTTATAAAATTATGTGAAGTAAGAATTGTAACAATCTTTTACATTTATAGATATAGTATGTATAAGAACAAAACCACAAAAAAGAGGGGAAAGAGAATACAGCCATATAGGAGTAATGATCCTATATTTCACTGGCATTAATATTGGTATAAATCTGAAACCGATTCTATGTTAAGATATATGTAGTAAGCCCTAGAGCAACAACTAAGTAAATAATGCAAAAAATATATAGTGAAAAGTCATTAAAGAAATTTAAATGTTACATTAGAAAATATGCACTTAATGCAAAAGAAAGCAATGAAGGAGTAATAGAGGAACAAAGAAGACATGAGTCATATGGAAAACAAAAAGTAAAATGGCGGACATAAATCCAACTAGATCAATAATAACATTACATGTGAACGGATCAACAACGCAATCAAAAGAGTGATTGTCAGACTGGATAAAAAACAAGATCCAATTATACGCCATCTATAGGGGAAACACTTTAGATTTAAAAATACAAATAGATTGACAGCAAAAGGATTGAAAAAGATATATCACGCAAAGAGCAGCCACAAGAAAGCTGGAGTGGCCATACTAATATACCACACAATCATCTCAAAAGACACAGAAAAAGCATTTGAAAAACAATCCAACACTCGTTGATTATAAAATCACTCAACGAACTAGGAATAAGAGAGAACTTCCTCAACCTGATAAAGGGCACCTATGGAAAACGCAGTAGTATCACACGTACTGGTGAAAGGCTGGATGCTCTCCTCCTAGGATCAGGAACAACACAAGGACGTCTGCTCTTGCCACTGCTACTCAGCGTTGCACTGGAGGTTCCAGCCAGGGCAATTAGGCAAGAAAAGAAATAAAAGGCTTCCAGACTGGAAAGGAAGAAGTAAAACTCTCTCTCTATGTGCAGATGACATGACCTCGTATATGAAAAATCCTAAACAATCCACTAAAAAATTACTAGAACTAATCAACTGATTCAGCAAGGTTGCAGGATAGAAGATCTATATATATCTATACATATCTATCTATATCTATATCTATACATAGATATAAATCAATTGTGTTTCTATCCACTTGCAGTGAACAAGCGAAATTTGAAATTAAGAAAACAATTCCAATAGCAATGGCATCAAAAATAATAAAATACTTAGGAGTAAATTTAACAGAAGGAGTGCAAAATTTACAGTGCAAAACCCACAAAATATGGTTGAAAGAAATTAAAGATCTAAATAAACTGAAAAACATCCTGTATTCATAGAGCAGAAGACTTATTGCTATTAAGATGGCAACAGTCCCCAAACTGATCTATAGATTCAGTGCAATCCCTATCAGATTTCCATCTCACTTCTTTGAAGAATTGGCGAGCTGATTCTAAAATTCCTATGAAATTACAAGGGACCCTAAAAAGCCAAAACAATCTTGAAAAAGAACAACATCAGAGAATTCACATTCTCAATTTCAAAACTTACTACAAAGCAACAGAATTTCAAGACAGTGTGATACTGGCATAAGACAGACATATAGAGCAATGAAAAGCTGAAAAAATAGCTACAACATATACAACCAACCAAGGGTTGTTTTCCATAATCTATAAGGAATCCTTAGAAATCAGTAAGATACAGATCAACCCACCAATAGAAAAATGGGCAAGAGCCAGGAACTGACTATTCTCCAAGGAAAAAATACGAATGACTAATAAGCAAATGACAAATGTTCATCTGCACCGGTAATCAAGGAAATGAAAAAAATAAAACCAACCAACAAACAAGGTACAAATGTTCACCTACCTGATTGACAAGGATTAAAAAGATGGGTAAAGCTGTTCGGGGTAGGCATGGATCACTAGGCACCAATGTGCCGGTGGAGAGGGTGCCTGAGCCTCCCCGTCCACTGTCCCGAGGAGCCTTGGCATCGGGGTCAGAGGCTGGAAGGAGCGAGCCTTTTGCACCTGCTGTTACCTTTCTAGAAATTCGTCCACAGACTAATTGGCCGACATGCTGAGGTGTGTCTTTTAGACACTGGAGACCTTGAAAACATCCACATTAGAGAATTTATTAAATGCGATTAAATACTATGCAGGTGTTTTAAATTATATGGTACATGTATATTTATTGACATGTAAAATAGTTCATGACCTATTACTAAGTGAAAAAACAAGTTGTAAATCATGTCAACAATCCCATTTACGTAAGAAAAAACTTTTTTTTACCTATAGAGAAAAATCTGACAAAATTTGCAGTAAAATATTAACATTGGTCATCACTGGTGGTGAGATTATGGGAAATTTTATCTCTTTTTGCTTATCGGTATTTTGAAATTTCTTTTGCAATAAATGTGTAGTACTTATGTAATAAAAAAGGAAAATAAAGGTTTTTTTTTTTTTTTCAAACGTTCTATTGTGAGAGTTTGCTTTTTCAAGTTTTGTTTTTAAATTTGTCACAGGGTTTGGCTTTCTGGGCTCCAGGCTGGAATATCGGCGGGTTTCCTGCTTGGGGAATTGTGTTTTTCCAGGTTGCCTGAGAGGCACTGGGAGTTTGGAACAAACAGGAGCTGCCCGTTTCTCACGGAGCCCTGACCCTGGGCAGCCCCTGGGCCTGGGTTATCACACCACCCTGGACACTGAGCCCTACACGCCAGCGCCGGTGCCCCACCCGGCCTCATGACCCCCTCCACACTGAGCAAAGCATCCAGGCCTAGGTATTTAATTCTACCTGTATTTAGTGAGCACTGTAACGTGAGCCTCTGTTCTTGCCATTTTCCCTCCTCTCATAGGTTTTCTCTCCCTGTGGTTCCCCCAGCAGGAGGAGGCATGTGACCCAGGCCTGGCCAATCAGAGCCTTCTATTTCCTTGCCACAGTGATTGGTCCAGGGTTGGGCATGTGACCCAAGTCAGTCCAATGAAACTCAGTCCCAGGACTTGTGCCACAACTATGAAGAGAGAACTTCTCTCTCCAGTGGGGTTGCTGGGAGAAGTGAATACCACCCTGGAGCTGCTGGTGCCCCTTCTGCAGCCCTGTCAAGAGCCTGTCTAAGGATAAAGTCCACTGATGTTTTGTCCCTGGAACAGCCAAACCAAGGCCAGCTACCCTGGACTTTTCAATCGCATAAGCCACGAGTTTCCCATTTTTGCACAACCACTCCGAGATGGGTTTCTGTCACTTGCAAGCAAGAGAGACCTGACTAATTCAGTGAGCTAGGAGCTGGTGCTGCGCTGGGCCCAGAGATGCGGTGATGACGGGCAGACCCAGTCTCTGCCTCACAGAGTCCACAGCCCAGTACGGTCCAGGCTTGCTCCTGGTGGCCGAGCTTGCCTGTGGCCTCCCCACCAGCCTGCCCAGGAAGCCAGCCCTCTGGTCCTGCCATCCACAGAGCCTGCAGGTTTTGGAAACTCTCGCATGCAAGTCCCTCGCTGGCAGAAGAGCAATAAGTTGAACTTACATTCCCCCAAAATCTTGACTTCAGCTTCCAAATTTCTTAATGTCCCCATAGTAGCTTAAATTTTGCATTCTCTACCATTATGTCTTAGTGTTTAAAGAGTGTTTTCTCCAAAAAATTTTAAGTAAAAATAAGATACAGCCTGTTTATCCTGTGACTTTTGGAAACTAGACTGTGATTAGATGGACGACTTGCAAAGATTTCCTCCCATTCTGCGAGTTGTCCTTTCACTCTCTTAATAGTTCCTTTGATGTACAAAAGTTTTTAATTTTGGTGAAGTCCAGTTTATCTATCTTTTCCTTTGTTGCTTCTGCTTTTAGTGTCATATCTAAGAAACCATTGTCAAACTCAAGGTTATAAAAATTTACCCCTATGTTTTCTTCTAAGAATTTTATCTTTTTAGCTGTTTGATTCATTTTGAGTTAATTTTTGTGTCTGGTGGAAGGCAAGGGTCCAGCTTCATTCTTTTGCATGTGGATATCCAGTTGTCCCAGCCACACCAGCCCTGGGGTTGGCATCTCCCAGGTCCCCTTGAAGAGAGGGCACACTCACACCATTTTGGAAAGGACAGGTCTACTCAATGCCAGACCCAATTCAGGCCAGGATGATTTGAGTCTGGGAGGATGGGGAAGAGCAGACTGGGAGAAAGGAATATCATGAGTGAAGAGAGAACAAGAAGACAAAGCAAGAGGGGAAACGAGCTGGGGGAGCTGGGAGGGCACTGAAATGAGGAGACCGGGATAGGCAGACTGGCTGGAGAGGAGGGGGAGCCCACCACTGACCAACGGGGAAGGGTCAGCTGAGCTGAGACAGGAAACAGGAGGAGGCCTGGGGCTGAGGGCTCCTCACCCACCCCACCTGGATAAGGATCCTCAGAGGATGAGCGGTTTCGAGTGCCCGGTTGACTGTTTTCAGCTCCTGGAAAAATAATTGGTCCCACTGCTCACCTCAAAACAATGGATGTCAGCCTTTCCAGGCAACATAGTGTGCTGGTCAGGCTCTTGAATTCAGGGATCCAGCTGCCAGGGTTCAGCTTCTGGATCTACCACAAACAAGTGTGTGATCTTGGGCAAGTCACTTAACCTCTCTGAGCCTCTGAGCCCTGGATAAATGGTCAAAGGAAGGAAACCTCAGGGGAGATAAAGCGAGAAAGTCATGCGAAATGCTTAGAATGTACCCAGCACGTACTGCATGCCGTGGATTGGGTCATACCTTATGCCTGGGAAAATCGAGGAACAGGTACCCCAGATATTTAATGACACATTTTATAATTGTTTCCATGTTTAGAGTTTTTGTAATGAGGGTGTATACACTCATGAGCACAAAACCCAGTGAAGTTTAGGATGTGTGTCTTGGTGTTTTAACCCAGTCCTGCTCCTGGCTGGGGACGGGAGGCCGAGGCAAAGGCCACGCTATTGGTTTGACCTGAACGTGGCCGGGCTGTGCTTGGCTCAGAGCCAGCTGCAGCAGGAAGTATTTGCTGCCGGGAGTCCCCGACCCTTTGTGTCTGCAGCTGCGGGGCGGGGGCTGCCAGGCCGCCTCCCTGAAGGAGCGAGGCAGACCCTTGTAGGCGTGGGCTCTTGGAACCTCACTGCTGCCACCAGGCTGGAATGTGACCCATTTTCCTGCCCGGGGGTCATCTCAGACGGGAGGGGACTTGGTCAGGGTTTCACAAATGTTTTTGGGGATGGAACCCCATTCTGGGCTGGGCTCTCTGCACCCCTCACGAAGGCTGAAGTCTAGGTCCATGGCCATAGGAGTCCAAGATGCCTGGTGTCAGGGTCTGCCCCCTGGCTGGAGAGTCACATCCGCTGTTTGGCCACGGGTGTGGGCTCTACCGCGCCTCCTTGGGGGGAAGCTGGCATTGTGTTCTTAATGGCCGGTTGTGGAAAAATCACACACAGAGCCGAGTAAACAGAGAACCGGGGGCCGCCGTCATGGGAACCGCCGGGTGGAGGTGGCAGTGGAGGCCAGTGGAGGAGGCTGTGGCTTGGCCCAGGCTCACCTCAGAGCCAGGAATCTGCTCACACAGATCTGGAGGGCCCAAGGGGGTGCCCAAGGAGGTCTGAAGCCCAGGGAGTTCCCCAAGGTCACCCGGCGAGTCAGGGCCAGGGCCAAGGGCAGCGCCCAGGCCTCTCAGCTCTAGCTCCTCTGCTCCCTGCTCTCCCAGTCAGAGAGCCTGGCAGAGAAACAGCAGGAATTTCTTTTGGAACTATCATTTCAAGGATGCTTTGGGGACAGCCCTCATCCTTCATCTTCCAGACCCTGACCTTGACTGATGCCCAGACACAGGGCCATCAATACCCAGGTGAAGCTGACTAGTTCCAAGTTCTGCTTTGTGCTGTTTAGTTAAAGCCCTTCATAATCCCCAGGAAGACGTTAGTACCTGGAAGACACTGGCACACAGCATGTATGAGCACATGGGGCGTATTAGCGCATGGGAGGCATTAGCACATTGGAAGTATTAGCACACGGGTGGTATTAGCACATGAGAGGTATTAGCACATAGACGGCATTCACATTTGGAAGGTATTAAAATCAGAAAGATTCAGTGGGGTAGATAAAACTTATGACACACTGCCTGTGCTTCCTTACTAAGAGCCTAATCAAGCCAGGGGCATCTTTATTTAAATGGATGATGATTCACTTTGAGAACAGAAGTGGAAAGAGAGGTAAGATGTGATTACTAATTATGCTTTCACATGCCTTTGGAAGGGGCTGGACCCCTGAGCCATCTCAGGGCTCAGGCACGAGGTTGGTTTGCTCTCGGGAAGCTACCACTTGTTTCTAAGAACAAGGATCAAATGGCATTTCCCTCAAGAGTCTCCCGGCCTCCCAGGAGAGGGACTTGTCCACCAAGGCCGCAGGCCCTCACCTAGCCCTCCACCATCCCGTGAGGCCGCTCTGTGCTCAGCTCTCACCCTGTGCCCTGTGCCTCCTCCCTGAGGCAGTCTGCAGCTGTTGAGTCTCCTTGGAGCCCGGGGCTGGCCTGTGGCCTCCTCCTCTCCTCTCCAGGACTGTCACAGCGGCCCATACAAAGCTGGGCCCCTCTTGGTGCCCATGGAGGAGGTTCTTGACCTGGCATACTCCCAGCTAGTGGTGGTGGCCTTCTGTGTTCCTGCCTGCTCAGCATCCCTTCCTCCAGCTT
Organism: Tapirus indicus; assembly: GCA_031878705.1. Taxonomy (NCBI): domain Eukaryota; kingdom Metazoa; phylum Chordata; class Mammalia; order Perissodactyla; family Tapiridae; genus Tapirus; species Tapirus indicus. The sequence goes on from CM062932.1 coordinate 13,962,044, forward strand.
CAGCACCTTGACTGTCCTTTGGGGACCCCCCAGCCCTTATGTTGACCCCCCCCTTCCCACACACCTCGCCCCTGGCCTGGTTCAGAGCATATGACTCCAGGTGGCCAACTGGAACACTCTAAGGATTGGTTCAGGAATGGACACAGGACCCATGTCCCATAGGAGCCCAATATGAGACTCAGATCAGGTGCTTTTGATGAAATTGTTGGCAAAGAGAATCTTCTTTCTGGGGTGGCCACCCAAGTGGGATGTTTGGTGGAGCTGCTGGCAGCCATTTTACCACCATGAGGAGAGAACCCTCCTGAAAATGGAGTCACCACAGAGGAAACAGCGCCCAGAAGCAGAGAGAGACAAATTCCTAAAGACATAATTTGGGAACCTTTGATTCAGCCATTTCTGAAGCCATCTGGTCCCCTGGACTTTTCAGTGAAATGAGTCAAGAATTTCCCATTTGTGCTTCAGCCCATTTAAATTGGACTCCTGTCCCTTGCCATTGAAAAAGTCCTGACTTATCCACCACGTCCAGCTCGAACTCTCTGCTGGACCTGTGGGGACTTTCTGGATGCCCCTTTCCTTTTCTCTGGAAGATCCCAGGAATGTGGCCGGCTTCCTGCTCACCTCCATCACTCACTCCTCACTTAGATCTTTACTTCCCGAGGGGACCGAGGAGGCCGGGCGGGAGGGGGAGGAGGCAAACCAGGAGAGGTGCCAGTGGGCAAGGGCTGGTGGAGGTGTGGGGGTCGGGCAGGGGCTGGGCCTGGTCCCAGGGGCCATGAGGAGGCCCAAGGCACAGCTGGGAGGTTTTGTGAGGCCCTCAAGTGAGTGAATCTCAAAGGGCTGGTGAGACCGTCCTGTGCAGCCCCCGCTGTGCTGACAGGGTGACCAAGGCCAGAGGGGCAGAGACTGCCCAGGGCCCAGTAGCCAGGCAGGGCTCTGTCCACTCGGGGATTGTAGGGGAGCAAGTGAGGTCCTCCCCAACTCCCACCCCCACCCCCACTGCAGCCGACTCACCAGAGCAGCTCGCTGAGCCTCCGTGGAAGGTTTCCTCTGAGCGCAGTGTGAAAACACCACGGACCTGGACCTGGACCTGGAGGGGGCCACCTGGTCCCATCTATACATCCCCAGCCCCCAGCCAGAGGGGGAACTGAGGTGCAGAGAGGGGCTAGGATCTGCCAGAATTTGCACAGCACGTGTGGTCCAAGGTGCAGACTGGAAAAGGGACGTCCTGGCTCCCAGGCCAGGCTTGGCCTCAGCCCGGCCAGTGTCCAGTGTCCACGCCCGAGGCCTGAGGGAAGGGCGGGCAGCAGGGGACGTGAGGGTGAGGGGCCCCCAGGGCAGGCCGGGGCTGGCTGTCAGATCACGTGTCTGTGTGTCTGTCCTTGGGTTGGGCAGGGGTCCAAACATTCTGTAACAAATGCTCCCAGTCCCCTTGGAAAAGGAGATGCCTCAGAAAAGAAGGCAGCCCAAAGACAGGCAGGACCTGCCAGAGGTCACACAGCAGATGGGAAGCTGGGCTGAGACCTGAGCCGCCGGCCCCTGCAGCTGTGGTTGAGGGAGCCCCCGCAACACGGTCAAGGTGACAGCATCAGTGTGGAGGGACCCCGACTTCCCTTCCCCTTCCCAACCTCCCCCCCTTCCCCGCCCCCTGCCCTCCTCCACGACTCCTCTGATCCTGTCCCTCCAGGTCCTGGGGCGGGGACTTTCTTAACCTCTCCTGGGGAAGGAGGTTGAGTTCTAAAGGAGGAAGCCAACTAAGGGCTCTAATGGAGAGTCACAGACAGGGGCAGAGTGCGTAACTGTCAGCTTAGGGCAAGGGCACCCCTGCCCCTGATTAGGGCCACAGCTAGAACTTGCCCCTGGGAGGCCAGGTACATTCTCTAGCAACCGGCAGAAGCTTCCCCAACCACTCAGCTGCGGTCCACGCCGGGGCACATTCCTGAGAAGGTGCGCTCCAGCCCTGCCGTCTGCAGGGGACTCCCCTCCAGAGGGCTGACTGGGCCCTTCTCTCCAAACCGGAGGGGGCAAGACAAGAAGTTCCCAGGCAGGGATGTCTGCCTCGGGGACTCCTTTGGGTTTTGTGATGGCCTAGTTTACTGAAGAGGCAGCAGAAGCACCTGGTGGCTTTCCAGGCACCAAGGGTCTCTGCATCCTCAGGGGCCCCGTGTCCGGGCTGGCTGGGGGTTGACAGGGCAAGTGGCTCTTCATGCTGTGCCTGTGGGCTGGGCTGGCCAGGTGGGGTCCATGGTGTCCAGACTTGGCCTTGGGTCGGCACCTTACTGTTCAACCCTGGGGCTGATGTTGGGGCTTCATGATGCAAATTTACCGAGATCTGGGCTGGGCCCCAGGTCAGAGGGAAAGATCCAGAGCAGACTTGGCTCAGGAGGCCAAAGGAGGATACCCACACGCAGCCTGAGATTGGGGCTGGGAAATTTGTTCAAACATCCTCCTGGGCAGCAAACAGAGGAGTGACAGGGGGTGGGGGAACTGGGAGTGGAGAGGTGGGGAGAGTTTATATTTTCTCAGGTTAGAAAGACCAGATCAAAGGGTACAGACCGTGTTGCATGGGGCTAGATTGCTTTCTAGAAAGACAAGACCAGGTTTTAATGAGCACATCCAAGAGCCCGCCAGTGTACCTGTTTCCTCCCAGCCCTGACATTACTGGGTTTTATTATTCTCAGCTAATTTTTGTTAGTTTAATAGGCAGGTAAGGGCCCCCCACCCCCGCCGCCCCCTCCCCCCCCCCCCCGGGGTTGGATACATTTACATTTCTCTACTCTCCCCAGCAACGACCTGCCTGTGTGCATCTAGGGGCACAGGTTGTCCCTCCACCACGGGCGCCGGTCGAGCTGGTGCCAAGTCCCAACATTGCCATATGTGAACAAGAGTGTGTGGCTGCTGTCCCCCGCATCCCCACCCCGTGTGGTCCCCTGTGGCTGTTCTCTTGGCATTTATGGCAGAAAATATCATCACACAAACATGTATTGCTTTCATTCGCCCATGTTTATCTTCTTGCTGACGACATTCCCTGTTTCTTCCTTTTCTCCCTGCAAGGCCTCGCTGTTTCACCTTAGGAGAGTCCCTGGCCTCTCTGGGCTTCGTGTCCCACCTGTGCCCTGGGTTCTACTGTTATGTCATTTAGAGGGTGCGGGATGGAGCCTCTGGAGCCATTAACGCCTTGCGGAGAGCGCAAGGCTGCTCAAGGACCTTCCTCTGTGCTCTGAGCTGCCTTTCTCCTCAGGGTGGATGAGCAACGCCACTAGGGCTTAGGGCGTCTGGAGCCGTCCTCGCAGAGCCTTACTCCCATTCCTCAGACAGTGGGACGGACAGCAGAGCCTTGCCCTTCACCTCCACGCCACCCTGCCTCCTGTTTAAAACAAGACACAACCAATACCCAATTCGGAGTATTTACAACCCAGGAAGCTAACCAGAAAGCCTCTGGGGGCCAAGACCCAGAATGGATTTACCTTGCTTGGGGGCCACCCTTATCCCAGGTCTCAGACCCTCCCCGTCGGCACTGACTGTCGGTGCACACCCGGCCAGCTCCTGAGATGTCAGGCTGTCTCACCCCAGGCCTGCGTGAACTCCGGGCTGGGACATCCATGAAGTCACAGGCAGGCCTGTTGCAGGGAACAGCGTTTGTTCATAAATTAAGACTGTAATTAATCCCTTGGTCTCTAAGTGAGCTGTGTTTCTCCCTTTTCCTTTCTTTGTTCTCCCTGGGAAACCTCTGGTGGGGGTCAGCCCCTCGGTCTGCTGGCTTCCCTCCAGCTGCTCCATCCAGCTGGGGTGACAGCACCTCCAGCACTTCTGAGTCAAACACGACCCCCAGGTTTGCTTCTTCCACCATTCCAAAGTCAAAGCAAAAGGCAGAAACAGAAGATGGGCAAAATTACCTTGGATACCCTCCAGGGAGGGGTGGGGAGCCAAACGCCATCACCTGTCGGTGGTTCCAGCCCACTGGCTTTCCTGCCAGGCCTGGGGCAGCCTTGGTTTCTCCAGTGGAGCCCACACACAAGGCCGTCTTTACACCTTGAGGTCCTGAGAGATGCTCAGGGTCAGCAGATTCACCCACTGAGTGGAAAGGCAAGTGGAGTCACCCACACCAGGTACACCCTTCCTTCCTCTTTCCCTCTCTGTCTACAGGGTGCACGTAGATGAATGTGAAATATGCTATGACTTCTCTGTAAGGTTATGGCCTGCATTTGAGCACTTACCATGTGGTAAGCGTGGTGCTAAGGGCCTGTATCACAGGGTGCATTCAGCTGAAAGGAGGAGACAATCCTCCTTCTCCCAGTTGCTTTGAATAAAGGCTGTTAAAATCATGTCTCAGAACAAGAAGTCTGGATGTAGGTAATCTCACGCTGTTCTGTAGCTCAGCAATGCCTCCCCGCCCCAATCTCCTTCCACTCAGTCATCCTCAGTATGTGGGCTTCACATCGTGAAGCTGGATGCCTCATGGCCACAAAATGGCTGCTGCAGCTCCAGGCATCATAGCTCTTCATGAGCAGGAAGCAGGGAAAACAACGGCTTCATCCTCTGTATTTTATTCAGGAAGCCTCCAGCAGACTTCCCCTTATACCTCATTGGCCATAAGTGGGTCACATGGCTGTCCTCAGCTGCCAGGGAACTGCGAAAGTCAGTATCTGGCAAAGGGGAAGGTAATCGCTGTGATTGGCTTAAACCATTTAGGATTCATGCACTGGGCTGGGGCACTTTGCTACCTGGAGCAAAGTCAGGGCTCTCTGAGCAAAAAGGGGGCACCTTTGTCATGGGGCCAGCTAACAATGCCATGTATTTTCTCAATTAAACTCACAGCAGTCCACTGAGGTGGGCTTATTATTGTTCTCATTTTACAAATGATGAAACTGGGATCAGAGCCATTTAGTAACTTGCTCAAGATCACAGACTGGTAACTGGCAGGGGTTTAATCCCAGGTCTGTCTCCCAAGAGTGTCTTAACTACCATACGCCCTTGGGAACCTGCTGCCTGGGTACAACCACCCCAGGCCACGACCCTCTCGCGGGAAGGGACCACGTCATCTTCATCTTTGCACTTCGGCAGCGTCTTGCAATTGACAGAAGCCCAATCGAATTGATTTAAACACAAAATCATTTTGTTTTGTTACTTGCTGCTTTGTAATATGTTTTAAAACCAAGAGTGCAAACTTGCCAGCGCTACCTTTAAAAAATACACCTCTCTTCTTCTGTATTGTTTTCCACTTACCCGTGCTGGGTTCCTACAGTCCTGGGAAGAATTCCAATGTAAATATCACCAATGATGGAAATTTGGGGGAAGGCGAGGAGGGTGAAAGAGTAATTGAGGCCCCGAAGACTGTCAGTTCCTCGTTAACTGTGGAGCCATGGAAAATTCTTTGTTCCCGCCTGTTGGCTTCTTGCCTCCAGGATCTGGGTGGGTATTGCCTTTGGCCAGCTTCCTGGTCAGGTCACAGACAGTCTGATCAGAGGGGGAGTGTCCTGGGGAAGAGTGGGCAGAAGCAGGCTGGGTCCTTGGGAGTGGATACAAGAAAAAGACGGGCCCTGAGCATCTGCAGCCTCGTAGGCCATGCTGGCCACTCTAGACACACTAGCTCACCTAGCACCCACAATGACCAGTGGGTTTGGGAATACTGTGTTTCCCAATTTGCAGCTGAGAAAACTGGGGCTCAGAGAGGTGAAGTCACTTGTCCGATGTCACACAGAGGAGCTAAGATTAAAAACTAAAGCCATGGCCTTCTCCAGTGGGGCTCTTTCCCCAGTCAGGGGCGACTACTATCTCAGGGACCTTGAAGAGGGTGCTGAGGACATGTTGGGGTCCAAGGAGGTCCCTGGCCCATCCTCAGAGCTTTCACCAAGCCGTACAACTCAGTGGTCATGGGCAGGGGCTTTGAGTCACAGCCAGGTTAGGAGCCCAGCCCTGCACTGCCTAGGGACCCAGGGCAAGCAGTATAGCTCTCTTGTCTTGCCGCCCATAGCACAGTGGGCTCTGGGGTCAGATGGCCTGGGTTCAAACCCCAGCTCTCCCAGGGACCAGTTGTGTGGCCCTAACCCAACTGTGCAACTTGATAAAGTGGACACATAAGAAAATCCACCGAAAAGGCTGCTCGTAAAGATTAAGTAGTGCACTCAGTTCTTGTTAGCCATCGTTATTTTATACCCTCAGAGCAGACAGTGCTGTGAGGTGCCCAAGGTGGACCCCCTGACAGGTCCCAACCTTCCCTCCCCGCAGCAGCTGGCTTTGTGAATGGAAGACCCTGGAGGGCCTGGGCTGATTTGGGTAGCCAAATGAGGCGGGTGTGACTCCAGGGAATTAAAGGCAAATGGAACCCAACTTGCAAATCTGGGCATTTTCATGGAGTGCAGTTGTTGGAGGCCAGGAGACGGAGCCCAGCTGGACTTCACCCCCCGCCGGGTATAGGGGCCTGCCCCGCCTGCCTGAGGCCCAGTGCGTGCAGCCAGCACACCCGGCCATTGAGGAGTGACCACACTCACCAGTCATACAAATTCCCTTGGAGTGCTGGGCCTGGGCTGGGTCTGCCGTATGTCATGGCCTGAGGGAGGGAGCCCAGAGAAGCAGAGGACACGCCAAGGTCACCCACAGGGCCAGCGACAGGGCAGAGCGCCCTGCCCGCACGTCTGCCAGAGGCTGGCCACAGCCCAGGCGTCAGGTGTCTCGGGCACAGTGCCCGGCTCTGCCACGCTGGGGATCTGGGTGCCTCTGCCAACTTCCCTAACCTCCCTGAGCTCCCGGCCCCACCTGGGGACCTGGAAGGGACCCAGAGCCCTGGAGCCGACCTGGCAGGAGGCAGCGCCTAGGCTCTGGGCCACAATGACAGGATATCCCCGGGGAGTTGGGCTGGCCGCCACGCAGGGAACACCAGGGCGGAGACCTGGCACCGCCGACGAGAGGCCCAAAAGGGCACCGAGGAGGGGAAGTCAGGACAGCCGGGCCCTGAGAGGGTGAGGAACTGGCCAGGGTTGCCATGGAAACTGTGACTACAGGCAGTGAGGGGCCCACAAGCAGAGACCTGAGTTTTTCCTCTGCCCCCAACCCGGGAGCCAGGGGCAGGCCCGTGTCTCCTGTCTCTTAGTCCTGATTTGGCTCCTGGGTGGGCAGCATGAGCAAGTTCCCACCAGGGATACCGCGAGCCCCAGATACATCCGTCCCACCCCCACTGCACAGAGACCCTGCGTCCAGAGGGGACGGGCTTTCTCAGACTTCCATGGCCTGGGTGCTGCCCGGGAGGGCCCAGCCTTGCTCGAGGACTTGACCAGCCCCCTAGCCCAGCCCCAGGCCTGGGGGCCCCCTCTGGGTGAGGCTGAACCAGTGGCCCCTGCTCTCTGCACACAGGAGGCAGGGATGGCCCCCCAGGCTGAGGAACTGACCAAGACAACCTTGCCCTCAGGTACCCCCAGGCCCAGGGCCTTTCCCCATAGCAGAGAGCGAGGCCCGGTCTCAAATTCCATTTCAAGTTGTGTCTCAGGCTTACAGGACTGGTCGGGTGCAACAATTTACAAGGCAAATAGGGGTTTTGTATTTTATCCTCCAACAATCCACTACCAGCTGAGGCCCAACAGGTAGGCTGGTCATGCACGGCCTGGAACGGAGCCCCCTCCCTGCCAGGCAGGGCCCCTCGCCTCACTGGCCGAGGTGCTGACAGGCACAGCCCAAGACGAGCTGAGAGTCTGCGTTTCTGCCAGACACTATGGCAGAGAAAGCAGCACAGGGCTGGAGGGCAATGTGCTATGTGACCCTGGGCAAACTCCAGCCCCTTGCTGTGCCTCAAACCCCCGTCCAGACAACGGGAGTGCTAACTCTGCTGGATCCCACAGTGAGAAGGTCACAGCTCGTGGGTGTGGACATACTCATTCATCTTTCACTTTCCAGTATTTGTACCTCATTTCCTCTCCTTCTCTTACTGCGTTGGCTAGAACCTTGTTCTTTTAACCAATATCTCTGAGAGTCCAGCAAGTACCAGACCAGGTGTGAGGCGCCGAGAAGCAGTGATGAGCTCTATGGACAGAGTTCTGGCCTAGGAGAGTCCCAATCTAGGGGGCAACTTTATAATGACCTTCATGCACGGGGCCGCCCTGTGGAGACCTTGCGATGATTCAGACGCAGCTCCTATCCGGGAGGGACACACAGCCCAGACGCTGCAGATGAGAATTCAGGCAAATATGGAGGAGCACACAAACCCTGGGCCTCTCAGGAGGCACAGGTCACGGGCTCCCGAGGGGTTAAGGAGGCCTTCTTGGAAAAGGCAGCACTTGAGTCTGGCTTTGAACAGGGAGGAGGGTTTAGACAGGTAAAGATGAGAAGAACTAATTTCCCAGGACAGGAAACAGCAGGGGCAAAGGCAGGGAGGGAGGAAATCTTGGAGTAGGGATGGAGAAGACAGGTCAAAGTGACTGAACCCTAAGGTGCTGAGGGAGCAAGCGCACCAGATAAGGTTGGCAAGCTGAAGAGTTGATCTTAATTGGGGAGGCCATAGGGAGCCATGGAAGGCACTTGAGCAGGAGAGTAGCAGCATGGCTGCTTTAGGAAGAGGAATCTGGTGGCAGTAGCAAGAGGAGGCAGGCCTAGAAGGAGCAGGCACACACTCACGTGATACACTCCCCCCTTCCTGAGGTCCAGGGGGTGGGAGGGAGAGGACAACTTCCTCTCCTCAGCCTGGCCAGGGAGATAAGGGGGCAAGGACAGGAAGTTGCCTCAAGTTGCTGAGGAGCGAGCAGCCTGGCCCAAGGCCCCCACCCCCACACCGTGCAGGCATTCCTGTAGAGGTGGACGCAAGGGGAAGGAGGCCAGGCCCCTTGGGTCAAAATGCAATGGTCCAGGTGTTCTGGGCCGGCCGAGGGGTGCCTGCTGTGTCCCCCTGCCGACAAATCCCCACTTCCCCAGGTCCTGGAAGCCCAGGTGTGCTTCCTTCCCAGGAAGAGGCTCCGGAATTTTCCTGCTTTAACTCAGTCATTCAAACACCCTCCCTGACTCCTCCCGGGAACTGAGGTGAGTCCGACCAGGTGCCTGCCCTCAAGGGTGTCTCCAGACAGCGAACCCCAGGGTGCTATGAGCTTGATGGGGTCACACGGGCTCTGGGAGCCCTGATGGCCTTGGGGACGAGGGGTGGCTTCTGGGCCTTAAGGACTAGTAGGAATGAGCACTGACAGATAGAGGGTGTTCCAAGCAGAGGGAACAGCAGGAGCAAAGGTCCAGAGGCAAGAAACTTCCTACTGCACACAGGGAACTAGACATAGCCCCAGTGTGGCAACATGGGGGGCAGGAAGTGGCGAGGATGAACAGTGGGCTGAGGAAGCTGGACACCCCTGAGAGGCAGGGCTGAGGGGAGGTGAGAGCCGGGGGTCCCCCTCTTAGAGCTCAGGGAGAGGCTGGAGGCACAGGGTGTGAGGGTGGCTCCAGGCCAGGTGGGGCCCCAGACCCAGGAGGACTGGTGGGGTGCAGCAGGGACTTGCACAGGGGTCCCTCAGCCTGAAAGATTGAAATGAAAGAACTTGGGGTCTGGGGGAGGTACAGACAGGAGGGTCTCCCACTCTGAACAGCTGGGATCCAGTCTTCCCTGCCCCTCTGTAGAGGGGGACTGTCCATGTGGGCCGGGTTGGGGGTGCTAAGACAATGAACTCAGTGTCAATGCTCAGAGCAGGGTCTCAGGAAGCCTGGAACACCTGCCCACTGGGCCTCATGACCCCAGGAAGAGGAAGCGAGGTTCCCAGGTCTCCAGGGCTGTTTGCATTTTGAGTCAAACCCATTTACAAACCCAAATGGGGCAGTGCCAGGGCAACCCCAGCCTCTCCATCTTCTCTAGGGACAGCCACTGCGTCAGCCACTCCCACAGCCGGCACTGATGCGACAGCCAGGGAGACTGAGGCCCAGAGATGGGCAGGCACCTCCAATTCCTCACAGCCAAGTCACCTTTGCCCAGGCCGTTCCCTCGGCTGTTTCCTCCCCTGTTCCTTCAGATTTCAGCAGAAGTGTCAGTTCCTCCAGGAGACCGCCCCTGATCTCCCTGACAGGGAGAAACCCCCCTCCCTGCTATGTCCTCAAGACACCACTGGACCCCCTGCATCTGCTTCTAGGTGTGGGTACTTGGGATTAGTGACCTGCTCCCTACTTGGGTGTGAGCTCAGGGAGAACACGGACCATCTCTCCAGGGCCTGACTCTGTGCCTGGTGCATGCTGGGTCCTTGAAGAATGTTTGGGAAGGAAGGGAGGAAGAGAGGGAGGGCAGAAAGAAAGGAAAGGAGGAAAGAAGAGAGGAAGGAAGGAAGGGAGAGAGGGAGGGAAGGGGGAAGGGAGGGAGCAAGCTGGGACAACAGCAGAGTTAGAACCCAGTCCTCCTGCCTCCGGCCGTCCCCAACTCTGGCCCGGCTCCTGTCCCCTGAACTATTGCTCCAGCCCCTTCCCCGGGGGGCGGGGCGGGTGGAGCCCCCATGAGGCCAGGCTGTCCTGGGGTCACTGCCCGGCCTTGGAGGAGACCTCCCTGGCCCTGGCCAGCAGAATCATCCCAGGAGCTGAACGATGAGGACAGCCGTCAGCACACGGAGGACGGACGCCTGGCCTGGGAGCTCCCGCTGAAGCTCCGCCTTGGCCTCCCTGGCTCCATATCCCTGTTGAGTCCCATCCTCTCCCTGGGCCTCAGTTTCCCTTGTGAACAATGGGGAGATAAGCCTTGATCTATGGGGCATGGTTCAGAGCCAGTCAAAGTGTGCAGGGGAGAGCGTGAACACACAGGATTGGGGCAGCCAAGGAAATGAGTTTCCAAAGTGGGGAGAGATTTTAGGGAGAGGAGCTGGAAGAGCAGTCCAGGCCAGGGAACAGCAGGAACAAAGGGGCAGAGCTAGACGGGCAAGGCCAGTTTGGTGAATTTGGAGGAGACCAGTTTGCCTGGATATGAGCGGGACCAACTGGTAAAGGGCTGTGATTGCTGGATTGGAGAGTTTGGACTTTATCCTGCCAGCAATAGGGAGCTAAGGAAGGTTCTTGAGCAGAGAGATGAAGTAATGAAAGCACCAGCTCAGTCAGGCAATCTTGATACACAGAGGTAAGTCTGGGGGCAGGGAGGCCAGGGATGAGGCTGTTGGAAAGGTCCAGCTTGAGAGAAGGTGGGGCCTGAGCTTAGGCAGTGATAATAAGGCCGGTGGGGGGAGGCAGGGGGAATGGAGCATGTGAGGGGAACACCCTTCTCCGCCCAGGCAAAGCTCCATTGCCCTTGTGCTTTGGCAGGGGCTCTGAGGCAGGCAGGCTGGTGGGGGGCTTAGGAGCCTGGGCTCCTGAGCCAGACTAGCCCGGGTTTGGATCCCAGCTGAGTGCCCTTGGGCAAGTCACCGAGGCTTTCAGAGCCTCTCGGAGCCTTTCTGCATCTATGAAATGAGAACGGGGCTGGCTACATAATTTGCAGGACGCAGAGCAAAATGAAAATGTGGGCCCCTGTCTAAAAAAAAGGAAAAAAGAAGTGCCATTAAAAGTACTAAAATACAAAGCTTTTCATTTCTTCTGCAGCCTCTCCTTTACTGATCACGGTGCTTTTTTATTGGCTATTTAATCTTCCAAGTAAAGAAAAATTCAAAATTTGAATTATTAGCATGAATTTTACCATTCACTTTATTTTTTGCAATGACAGTTTTAAATGCAAAATTAGGAGCATTTCATTCATACATGTAATCACTAAAATTACACGAACTGCATTTCAGAGCTCGTGCGTGTGTGTGTAGTTAGCTTTGACCCGGACAGTGGGAATGCAGCACAGCTGCTTTGATTTCACTCCTCGATATGTGCACATTCTCCCCCACTCCCTGCTCTGGGCTCCCTGATGAGTAAGGAAGGACTGAGAGGAAGGGGGACAGTGGGCCGCCCTATCTGTCCCTTTCCTTCCAGGGCACCAGTTTTAATATAAGTGGTTGGCAGATGCAGGGAAATAACGTGAGTGAGAAAGATATGAAAGGGTTCCTCGATCCTTTGTGTTCCTTAGAACACTACGGCCTTCCTTCTGCATTTGAAGCAAGTTCTGACTCAAAGGGAAAGCAAGGCCTCGCAGGGCTGTCAGCACCCCGCCCCGACTCAGTTGTAGACAAAACACACTTACCTTGAACTTGATTCGACAATCACTGAGCTCCCATGCATCATGAGTCCACCAGAATTCTGCACTCAGGGAGTGTCGCCAACTCTGAACTCAGCATATCATGCATGTCCTCTCTGCTCACACGCATGCTCCGTTGACTTCACTTGCAAAGCACAAGTTCAGAGATAAAATTATTAAGAATTTCAAGACAGTGATCGCAGAGCAATAAACTGAGCGCAGGGCCCTTTTGACCACTGGGCCCTGTGTGACTGCACAGTCTGCATGCCCATGACGCCAGCCTGCCTGGGGATAACAACAGTACTTACCCCAGCGGGGTCGTGAGGATTCAGTGAGATAATGCATGAAAAGAACTTAGCACAGGGCCTGGCACACAGCGAGTGCTCAACCCAGGGGGCAGGCAGATTAGGGTGCACGGCCCTAGTGCCAGCCAACGGGGCTCTAGGATGAGGCCTAGAGCAGGGACACCTGAGAAATCTTCCTCTCTTGGCCCCATGTCCTCCACCCTCCTCTCTGACTGCTCCTTCTCAATCTCCACTACAGGCCCCTCCCCGACTCCCATAAAAAATGAGAATAATACCAGAGACCATTAGTGAGCATCTACTACTTCTAGACACTATGCTTTACCAACACCAATCAGTTAGTTCCCACCAACAGCTCTTTAAGGCCCAACTCTCATTTTCAAATGGCAGAACCCCAACTAAAAAGGGAATTTACTGACTCATATAAATGAAAAAACTAGGGATGGACTGATTCCAGGTAGATGTCATCAGAAGTCTGCCTTTCTCCATCCCACTGCTTCTCTTTGTGGTAGCTTCTTCCGCAGGCAAATTCTACCCTCATGGTGGCAAGATGGCTGCCAGCAGCACCAAGCTTACATTGCACCAGCTTCACCACCACTTCAGGGATAGAATAAGAATATTTTCCCCAATAGTCTAACAACAACAACAACAAAAATCCAAGTCGATGGCCCTGATTGGCTGACTTCTGGTCACATGCTCATCCTGAACCAATCAATCTCTACGGCCAAGGAGTTGTAGGCTCCTCATTGGCTAGGAAAGAGTCATAGGCCCACCCCTGTATCTGGGAGATGGAATCAGTTCTATGGGAACTACAAAGATTGAGAGAGGGGCAGGGAAGATTCTTATGAAGAAAACCATACAAGCAGGATGGATGCTGGCTGTGCAACCCACTTCATCAACCCTGGAAGCAGACTATTAGTATCTCCATATATGGCTAAGACTCCCTGTTCACCAAACGTGTTTCCTCTTCTTTCTGAGCGCAGCTAGACTACATTTCCCAGTTTCCCTTGCAGTTAGATGTGGTCATGTGACTGAATTCTAACCAGTGGAATTTGAGAGTGAATGACGTCATCACCTCTTGGACTGGCTCCTGTACCAATTGCTACTCTCCATGCTCTTTCTCCTTCCGCTGGCATGAGGCAGACCAGTGTGGTGACCTTGGAACCATGTTGAAGATGGCAGAGCCACAAAACGGAAGGAGCCTGGGTCTCAGTGTCACCACTCCACTAGGCAGAACACCTGCTTCAGACTTTCCGTGACCAAGAAATAAATTTCTATGGTGCTTAAGTCCTTACACGTTTTGGGGCGACCTTGTCACAGCACTTGGCTTACCCTAACAAATAATTACAGATGAGCAAGGTGAGGCTCAGAGGGGTGAAGTGCCTTGCCAAAGGCCACACAGCCTGTTAAGAGGCAGAGCCCAGACTCAAAGCTGGGCCTATCTGACTCTTTCTAGTCACAGCCCTTTGACTGCAAAAGACAGGAAACTGCTCAAACTGTAACAAGTAAAGGCAGGTCTACGGGAAGGCACAGAATTGTGCCCTGTGGAATCTGGGGAGCGGAGGGCAGAAGGACAGCAGAGGCTGAGGAAGTTGGGCGCCGTTAGGCAGTCTCTGTCTCAGCCTCTCTGTCTCTCTCTTACACCACATGGTATTTTGTCTCAATTTCTTGCTTCACGTGGACTTGGTTTCCTCCCTGCCGTGCCACTGCTGTACTTCAGATGATGTTAACTCTGGTCCAGCACGCATGGCCCCCCAGATACGATCTCTGACTCAACCCTTAAACTCTAAGAGAGAGTCTGATTGGCTGAGCTCCTGCCAATGGCTGAGCGACTCCTGGGCCAGGGCCCTCCCCCGTCCACTCAGCTGGGGCGGGGGCTGCCTCTCAGGCATCCCTGTCAGCCCCAAACCCACAGTTGCCCTTAGTCACCTCCCTCTAGTGTCCCCCAGGCCCCTCACACCCCACTTGGCCCCCAAATGCACTCCTTGACTCCTCTCCTCACCTCAACCTGCTGCTCGCCGCTCAGGGCTGAATGTCTCACCCACCGCCCAGCTACTGAAGCCAGAAACTTAGGAGTTGGCTGTGACTCTGCACTCTCTCTCATCCCGGAATCTAATCCATCACCAGGTCCTGTCCATCGCAGCCCCACTTTGCCTTGGTCCAGACCTCCCCATTTTTCTTCAGAACAATTCAGCCTCTGCTCTCCTCTTCAATTCCTTCCCCACACCACCTTCCGGGAGAAGCTTTTCTAGAAGGTAAATCTGACCCCATTTCCTCGTTCCTTAAAAATCCTTCAGTACAAAATCCAGGCCATTATATAGGCAGTTAAGGTTCTCAGTGTCCTAGCCCTGCTTCTCTCAGCTACCCTCCTGATCCTTGGGCTCATGCTCCTTATGATCCAGCCTCACTGTTCCTGGCACACCTTCAACTCAGGCTGTTTTTTCTGCCTGCAACACCCTCTTCTTCACGTGTCCAAATCCTTCCAGGGAAGACCCACCTTTCCCCCATGCTCCAGCCTTGCCCCCTCAGGTGAGGTGGGTAGTTATGCCCCCTGCCAGAGAGGTGGTACGTTCTGCCGCCATCTATCTTGGGAGGAGTTAGAAAGAGCTGGGACTGGGTGCCAGGCCTGGAGCTCTCAGTACATGGGAGCCGGGAGGTGGGGGAGGCAGGAGGTAGACCTGCCCTTTGGACAGCATTCCTGTGACCATGTCACCCTGGCCCAGCTGCTGGTCCAGGTGCAGGTAGAGGGCATAATAGGGGGCACACGAGGAACTGGACAGGGAGTTGGAGTGTGAAATGACTGTGTGTGATTCTCTGGGAGCTTGGAGGGATGCCCAGAGGTCCTCAGGGGGGCGACCAAGCAGGTGGGCATGCTGACAGGTGTGTGAGCCTGCCAGGTGGAGGCCACAGTTGCCGGCAGCTGTTTGCCCTGCCTGGGGTGATTTGGAGGCAGGGTGGGGTGGGGTGGGCCGGAGAAAAGGAACATAGGCCAGGCTGCCAGAGCAAACAGGGAGGCCTTCTGGCCCTACCTTCTAGCAAACACCAACTGACAGCTGAGGGCGAGGTGGAGTGGGAGAGGCTTAGGGTTAAGGTCACTGGGGCTGGCAAAGGGGAGTTAGACCCCGGGATGTGTATGTGGATGAGGGGAGTAGGGGTTCCCAGCTGCTTGAATGCCTGGGGCTTCATGTCTCTGGGAGAGAGGTCTCTAGTGGGGAGCTATAGGGCTCAGGCCCCACCTAGCCCTGGCTAACATTTTTCCTGGCAACTTAGGGATGCAGGTGGGGCTGTCTCTGTTGACTGTAGTTGTGGGGGAAGAAAGGGACAGGGTGGAAATACCAGGGATATTGGACTTGAGATCTAAAATGCCAGGCTGGAAGGAACCACAGACAGAAAACCAGCATTCCCCTACCTCCACAGCAGCAAGCTGAGCCAGGCTGACGCCTGGGAGTCAGTCTGGATGACCCATGAAAAGTAGAGAAGTGCTGGACCATTTGGTCCAGCCAGTCCTTACTGAGTGTCTCTATGCTGGCAGAGGCAGAGCAAAGGGGAGACAGAGGAGGAGGCCACAGCCCTGTCCTGGGAGGAAGAGATCAGGAGGGGAGGGTACACATGGTCTGGCTAGGGGTCAGCAGCCAGGGGCCAGGCTGCCAGCTGAGGCGGGTGTGTTGGGGGGTGTGCGTGCAGTGCAGTATCTGGGAAGGCTTTCTGGCTGCAGAGGCACTGGAGGGTCTGGAGTTTGAACAGCCCTCTGAGTGGGCTCGATCCTGGACTCTGTGATCCTGTGCAGCCAAGGTGGATCCCAGAGGCTGAAGCTCTGGACAGCAGAGGCCAGCTTGACAGGAGTAAGATGGCGGGTGGGCTATCTGGCTGGGTCTCTCGAGCTGGAGGAGGAGCCGAGCAGATTGTTCTTTGGGCCAGGTGAGTGGCTTCTGGCCTCCCACAGCTTGCTTCTCTGACCTGCAGCCTCTTCTGGCATCCCAGGCGTGGCTGGAGCTCAGGGAGCGCTGGAGTAGGGGTTCTTCTGCCCCGCTCCCTGGGCCTGGGTCACTCTCCCTGGGGGCCCTGGCCAGAGGCCTCCACCCCACCCCTGAGGCCTCTCTAGGGAGCCCCGCCCCCGCTGCGGCAGTTACATTTCCTGCTGGGGTGAGGGTGTGAGTCTAAGGTAACAAGACTGGTTTACTTTCTCACATACTGGTTCATTGTTAGAGGTTCTGGTTGTATGAGGAATAACCGCTCATCGCTGGACGTGTGGAAAAAAATAAAGCACAAACATCACAAAAAGAAAACATCAAGTAATCTCTGGAGGAGACACTTATTCTCAGGCTTTTGAGTTCCCTCTAGACCCAGGGTCACGCTCTGCAGAATTCGAGTTGGGGGTGGGAAGCCCTCCTATGCACACCTAAATTTTGCAACCTTCCAGGACCCAGGAGGGCTCAAAAGAAGGCAGCTCAGAGACCCGTGCTCCGCAGCCCTTCCCAGCTCTCGGCCCTTGGGGGCGCCCCGAGCTCTGCAGACAGGGGCCGAGGCCCCTCCGGGCCCCACGCCCTCGGCTCCCCGACGCTCCCCGCCGGCGGCCTCAGTTCCTCCTTCTGCAGAATGGGCGGGCAGCCCGGCCTCCGCGCCCCGGGGCGCTGCGGGGGCGGGGCGGCGGCGGGCTCCGAGGGCGGCCGGAAGGGGTGTGAGAGCGGGGGCGGGCCCCGCGCCGCCCCGCCCCGGGGAGGGAGCCCGGGGCGCAGCATCCTGGCGCGGGCCTCGGCCGCCGCCGCCACTGCCGTCGGGGAAGGTCCCAGCGCGGACATGGCCTCGCGCGGCGCCCGTCCGGGCCCGAGCGCCCCGCGCCCCGCGCAGTAGCCCCGCGAAGAGGCGGCTTCGACGGCGCAGACGGCCGGGCGGGCGGCATGGAGGCGCCGCACCTGCTCCCGGCCGCCGACGTGCTGCGCGCCTTCTCGGTGACGGCCGAGGGCGGCCTGAGCCCGGAGCAGGTGACCGGCGCGCGGGAGCGCTACGGCCCCAACGGTGAGAGCGCGGGCCGGGCGGGGAAGCGGGGGCCGCGCGCGCCGCAGTCTCAGTTTCCCCTCCTGCACCGCGGCCGCGGAGCGGTCCTCTCTCCTCCCAGCTCTCGGCCCCCGCGGGCGGGCAGGAAGCGAGGGCTCCGGAAACCTCTGCAGATGCTCTTGGGGCACCCGGCGGGGCTGCGCGGCCACCTTCGCGGGGGGGGGGGGCCGGGGGGCGGGTTCCGGGTTCGGAAAACGGACGCCTGGCTCCCCCTCCCCGCTCGCCTTCCTCCAGGCCCAGGGACCTGTGCGGTCCTTCCGGGCTTCCCACCTCCACCCCCGTCCCCATCCACTCATGCAAGCCCTAGCCCACCCCATCGGCGGTCGGCGCTGGATCCCCGCGCCGCGCTGCAACCCGCCCGCATCATCGTGCCAGGTGCACACACTGAGATGGCTGGCGAGGGACCAGCCAGGGATTCCGAGGCCCAGCCTCCCAGCTGGCCCCGAGGACTCAATAAAACGCCCAGAAGGTGCAGCTTGTCAGCTGGCAGCCCTGGTGCCCCCACCCCCACCCCCAGGTCTTCCTCTTTCTGCAACCCGGGGCGGATGTGGCTGGCGGAGTTGGTGGGGGCTTTGAACTGTTGAGGCGGGAGATCCACCTCCCTGGGGGTGGCAGATTCAAGGCTTCGCTCAGGGAGTTGCCTGGGGAGGTCTTTCCCTCCTTAGTGACCTGGAGCAGTGACTACCCATCTCTGGGCAGGGAGGGAGCCTTCATGCTGTTGCTGTTTGGGTGGGAGAGGTATCATTTCTTCCTCATCTTCAAAGGAGTCCGGGGTTCTCCGTCTGCCAAAAGGCACAGCAAGTGCCAGGTACTGGCCAGATGTGGCCCTGGCACATTTGGAGGCCCCCTGAGGGTGGAAGATGTAGAGGTCCCCTCCCCAAGTCGCTTCCAGGCAGGACTTGCCACCCGCTTCATCCATTCCCAGGGCACTGGGCAGAGTGTTAGGGGTCCAGAGAGAAATGGCCCCTTCATCCCCAGAGTGCAGCCTGGACCCGCATCCCTTCAGGACTTGGGGCCTCACCCTTCAGGGTTCCCAGCCAGCCAGGGGGGAAGGTGCTCTGGCCTGAGTGTCACTGCTCAGGGCTCGCTTGAAAATTGCAAAGAGCTGTTAGAAAGGGAGCTTTGGGTTTGCATTGGTTTATGACAACCACCTCTTATATAAATATTATCTTTCTGGAGCAGAAATCCTTTTTTAAAAAAATTAGTTGCTATATTTAGTTGAGCTGTGGGAGGAACTAGGAGATAAATATTATTTAATATCCTCTGTTAGTGACTTGGCAGGGAGGGTGTCGTTGCTGCAGGAGACCAAGGCAGTAGGGGCTGTCCCCCAACACTGGGGTGGGGGTGAGGGTCAGGACAGCAGATTTGGGGTCCCACAGACTCTCTGTGCCGCCGTAGCCTCCAGCCTGGGAGTCCTGATTTCCCAGGGTAGGTGGAGACCCAGCCCTTGGTTCTGCCTCCAGAATCACACAGATTCTGTCTGGTATGACCCTGGCCAACACCCCACCCTTTGTGGCCCCCGCGTCTTCATCGGTCCAGCAGAGGAGGGGCTGATGGGAAGGAGGGAGCCCCTAGTTCTCCCCCATGTTGTTTTGTCTAGGCGAGGGGATTTTGGGGTGCCCTGACCACTGAGCACCTGTGTGAGGTGATGCATAAGGCTATCGGGGTGGTGTGTCCACAGAGAGGTGGATGTGCATGGGGGGGTAGGAGAATTTGGGGGGCCACTGATGGGCTCACCGGTTCCTCTGTGCTTTGGCAGTGGTGATAATAAAAGCTAATGTTCATGGAGCCCTCACTGTGTGCCAGGCACTGTTCTCAGCGCTTCTCATCTCTTGTCTCATTTCTTCCCCAAAACGACTCTGAAAACAACTGTTGTCATCCCCGTTTTACAGAGGGTAACTGAGGCCCAGGAGGTTAGACCACTTGCCCAGAGTCACACAGTGAGTGATGGTGCGGATACTGGGTGCCTGCCCCTCCCTGGGCCTCGCTGTCTCTGTCTGTACAAGGGGGTCCCAGGTTCTACAGGCTCTGAACCCCGGTGTTGGTACCTGTGCTGGGAGTTGGGGTCAGCTGGCAGGAACTATTCCAGCTCTGCTCCCAGCCCCCACGGGGCCCCAGAGGGCTCCTTCTCCTGTGAAGGGAGATCACAGATGGGCCCTTCCTCAGGGAGCCGTCAGGGTTCTGGAAGTCCTAAGGTGTGGAGAGGGAGCCAGCTGCCCCTTCCTGCCTCGGTTCACCCCGCCCAGCCTGCCTGAGGAGAGACATGGTGTCCTGCAGTCTCTGCCGCACAGCTCCTGGAGTGGGGCTGATGGAGTGTGGAACCCTAGCTCTGCCCCTTCATAACTGTGTGATCCTGGCTAAGCCACTTGGCCTCTCTGTGCCTCGGTTTCTTCATCTTAGGTGCGGCGACACTAGGACCCATGACATAGGGTTGTTTGTGAGTGTAGCAGAAGAGGCTGGGCCCGGGACAGGAGCTGGGGGAGGGGGGCGTTGGGCAGAACCTGCTGGGGGAGGGGAACACCCCGGGGACTGGTGTCATCCCCACCCCAGGAGTCCGTGCACCTGCAGGTTCGTTAGTGCTAGAAACCACAAGGAAGTCATTTGCTTAAGTCCTGAAGTTTGCAAATTCTGCCAGGGAGAGAGAGGAAGGGAGGCAGGGGCTGGGGATCCCGCCCTCCCACCTTCTTGTCCTCTTCCCTACTCAGAGCTGGAGGAGGGGACCTCAGCAGTGCCTTCAGTGAGCCAGCCAGCCGGAAGTCCCCCATACACACAAAACAGCAGATGTATAGATGTGTCCTCTGAGGCCCCAACAGGGCAGTGAGCGGGGGGCTCCTGGCCCAGTGCCCCTCCGTGAGCCCGCCTTTCTCTGCAGGTCCCAGAGGTGCCCAGGACTCAGCTTCCTCAGGGGGCTTTCTACATCCTTTTAATTTAATTTTTGAATAAAAATGTGCACAGTACAACATTCAAAAGGTACAAAGGTATACAGTAGAGTCTCCCCGGCCCTGTCCCCAACCCCCACTCCCAGTGTCCCCAGCGTCTTGTGTCTCCTTCCCAGGATACTCTGTGCACATACACATCTGGATCTGGGATCTGCGATCCTTTTTACACGAAAGGGAGTGGATTGCAAGTGCTCTTTTGCCCCTGCCTTCCATGTGACAGTCACTCTTGGAGATGGTGCCACGTGGAGCATCCTTGGGCTTCCTAGTGGCTCTGCAGGGCTTCATCGCATGGCTGTCCCAGCATTTCTTCACCCCGGCTTTTGATGGGTGCTTGGGTTGTTCACAGCCTTTTTGTCACACACAAGTTACAAGGCATATCCTTGTCCCCACACTTGTGAATATCACCAAAGGATAAATTCCTAGAAGTGGAATTGCTGGGTCAAGGGTGTGTGTATTCTAAATATTGACAGCTGTTGCTGAATTGTTCTCCATAAAGTTGCACCAGCTGACCTGCCTGTTTCCCCACCACCTCTCCAACACAGAGCGCTATCGGTCGTTTTAATCGGGGCCAATCTGATAGGAAAGTGTCCTCTCATAGTTTTACTTTGCATTTCTCTGTTTACAAGTCAGCTTGGGCATTTTTCGTATATTTAGGAGCCATTTGATTTCCTTGTGTCTGTGAAGGGGCTGCCCATCACCTTTGCTGGACATGAGCCAAGGTGGGAGGCAGGACTGGGTTGGGCATGTCCTGCCAAGCGGGCCAACTCCTAAAGGCCCCGAAGATCCCAGTGATGTGGGGGTCAGGTGAGATCCCAGGAGGTCTCTGGGGGTGGTCTCTGTTCAGAGGAGCTGGAGCCTGCCTTCCTGGGCCTCACGCTGCCCATCTGTGCAGTGGGTGCAAAGGCCCTGGGGCTGCCAGGTGAGAGGGATAGTCTGGATTTAGATTCCTGCCAGCAGAGTCTTGGCTATGGCCTTATCTCCTGCCCTCAGCCCAGGCCCCTGGTGGCTGGTGGAACTTGGGAAACCCACATGTGTGTCCCATGGAAACCAGGCCAAGAGCAGTGGGGCCAGGCAGAGGAGGGGGTGAGATCTGAGTGGCCCGACTCGCTGGGTGGCCTGGGGCAGCTGGGTGGCCTCCTTGGCCTCGTGCCCTCCTCAGTGGAGCAGAGATGGGACCCTGAGATCCCCTAAGGACCCTGCTGGTGTGAAATGACCCTTGGATCCGAGGGGGTGAGGTTTGCCTGCAGAGTTTTAGAAGCTCAGGTCTTTCAGGCTTCACCCGTTTTCTCGCCCTTGTTGTCTCACAGACTTAGCACCCCCTCCGAGGGACAGCGTCAGGCCTGCCCCTGCGGAACCCCCTCACCTCTTGTACCAGGAGCTCCCTGCTGCAGGGCCGGGTCTGCCCACAGCACAGCCGGGCACACAGATGCTAAGCAAACCATTCACCAGGGTTTCTAGTGCCAGATCAGCCAGGTAGACTGTAGGCCCCTGCTGAGTGGGGAACTGCTTCCCAAGGCCCCCTGCAGAGTGGGGCCAGGTTGTCCACTCTAGGTGGACCCTGGAGACCCAGGCAGGGCCAGGTGGGCTGGGCGGGGTCTGCCCAGCCCAGGCCTCACCCTGACTCTGCAAGTGATGATTTAATTGCTTTGTAAATTTACCTTTGAGGAAGACCTTGGTAAGCACTTGCCTCTCCCTGCTGGAACCAACGTTTAGAAGCCGAAATACCAGTTTCCAGTGTTGTGAGAAGGAAGGAGTCAAGAGGGGGGATTAGAGGAGGAGGTGGTACGTGGAGCCTGGGGGCAGCCCTGGCCCTGCACCCTTCTTCTCCTGGGTTCCGGGCTGTGAGCCCAGGGCCCTGGCCTGAACCGTGGGGCAACTGAGTAAACAGTTCTGTGTGGACCCAGGGATGACTCAGCTCTTCCCTGCCCTGGAGGTGCTCCAGGCAGGTGGGGGCAGCCCCAGTACTGCTGACTGGTAAGAGAAGGGCAGGGTGATGGGGGCCAGGGGGCTTTTCCGGGAAGGCTGGGGTTTAGGTGAGGAAATTGGGAAGGGTACCCTACACAGAAGGGCCCAAGCGAAATCTTGGAGGGGGAAAAGCTTTAGCAAAACCAGGGGAGGTAGTGGCCATCCTGAGGCATCTTGCTTGCCTGGCAGACAGACAGACGTATGTCTAAGATACGGGAGTGATTCTGGAAGGGCAGGTGGGGGCAGATCCAGGAAGGCCTTGAAGGCCATGCTAAGGTTGGTGGTTATTCTGCAGGCCAAGGAGAGCCACTGAGGGTCTCTGAGCAGGGCAGAGGCAGGTCATTCAGTCGTTCACAAGTCTTTATTGAGCAGCTACCACGTACGTGCCACTGTTCCAAGTGCTGGGGACACTGCACTTAACAAAGTCCTACCATCATGGAACTCACATCCCATAACTATGATTACAGGTGATGTTTCTCGAGCATTCCCTGTGTGCCACGCATATTCTAAGCACTGTACACATAGCACGTCATTCAGTCTTCACAGCAACCTTATGAAGTAGTTACTCTTATTATCCCTATTTTTCAGATGGGGAAACAGAGGCACAGAGGGGATTGAGTGACTTGTCCATAGCCACAGAAATACCAGGAGATAGAGCAGGACTTGACCTCAAGCCCTCTGGGCCAGACTCCTTGCTCTAAGTCATGAAGCTTCTCTGATCACATCCCTCTCTGCCCCCCGGGACCCACCGGTCCCTCCCAGGCCAGCCCCACCGGGCATGGGCCGGCTCAGTCTGGCAACAGTGACCCAGAGCAGGGGTCAGCTGGGAGAGGCCGCCATGTGAGAGGTCCGGGAGTCCACCATTCCAGAAGAGTGGCGGGGGCTGCATGGCCCTGGGCTGGCCCAGCTGGGCTCCAGGGGGGAGCAGCACCTCATGTTACTGCTTTCGTCCATGCTGCCTGGTGGATGGCACTAGGAGGTGGGCAGGGCCAGGGTACTGCCCCACTGAGCAAATGGGGCATCTGGCACTGCTGAGGGCCCAGGGCCACCACTTCAGGGGGAACTGGTCAGCACCCTGACATGTGGCCTGGGGATAGCCAGGGGGAACCAGCCTCTTCTAGGGTCGCCTGGGGAGTGGGGGCCTCTCCCAGCCTCTGGGCCCCCTCCGTGGCCCTGGGACTCAGTCACGTGAGGGGAAAATTAGGTTGTCCAGAGTCTTGGCAGGACTGGCATTTGAAGCAAACCAGGCCTGAGCAGGCAGGGCCTAGTAACCCTCAAAACACCCCCTGTGAGGACAGCAGAGCCTCTGGACAGGGATGATTTTGGCTGGTGGCTCTGGGGTCCCAAGAGAGGGGCGGGCCTATGGATGGAATGAGGGCATCCAGTCCAACAATCAGGACATGGGACACCAAGTTTTTTCAGGGGACCTTTGCTGCGGGAGGCAGGGGGACTGGGGTGGGAAGGCAGCTTAGCGGTTAGCGCAGGAGATCCTGAACGGGGGGGTCGAGAGCCAGATGGCCTGAGCTCAGCACCCTTCCCTGCCACTTCCCAGCTGTGTGAACATGAGCTAGTCACTCAACCTCTCTGTGCTCCAGTTGTCTACTCTGTAAAATGGGAAGAGAAATTGAATCCTCCTTCTCAGGTTGTTTGAGAATCACAAGGGAGTAATGCACACGAGGAGTTAGCATGGGGTCTGGCACACCCAACACTAATAATTCTGCCGTAATTAGTCTACCTGTGGAGCGTCTTCTCATGTGCTCAGCCCGCAGTGCCTTCCCCTTTATCTCTGGAGATGATGTAGGTGAGGCATCTGGCACGCTGCTTGGTGCGGAGTAGGTGCTCAGTAAATGTGGCTCTTACTGATATTCATAATAATAATGAGAATCCTCATGGCAGCCTTTCTAGGTGGGGTGGGAACCCCATCTTCCAAATGAGGCCCAGGACCCCACAGGGACCCTGCTGCTCGGGCAGGACTAGAAGCACGTGCACGTGCAGTGTGTGTGCAGGGATGGGCAGAGCATCTGCTGTGACCTCACTGCTGGCTGAGCCTCCCCAGAGGCAGTGGAGCGGGGAGGAAGGGGAGCCTTGTGGTAGAGGCCAGGTCTGGAGGGAAGGGGATATCAGTCAAGATTGACTAGGCTGTGCTGCAGTAACACCCTCGGGTCTCAATGGCTTAAAACAACAGGGAGGGGCCGGCCTGGTGGCGTAGCAGTTAAGTTCGTGCACTCTGCTTCGGCAGCCCGGGGTTCGCAGGTTCAGATCCCGGACGCAGACTGACGCGCTGCCTGTCAGCCATGTCATGGCGGCGTCCCATATAAAGTAGAGGACGATGGGCACGGATGTGAGCCCAGGGCCAGTCTTCCTCAGTAAAAAGAGGAGGATTGGCAACGGATGTTAGCTCAGGGCTGGTCTTCCTCACACACACACAAAAAACCAGAGGTCATTTCTTGCTCCCACTGTATACATGTACGTCAGTGGCGGGTCATCTGAGGGCCCCGTATCTCCTGCACTCCATGACTGAGGTTCATGGAGCTGACACCATCTCCCAGGTTGCCGGTTGCTGTAGCAGAGGGACAAAGAGCTCCAGACTTGTGCCATCCAGGACGCAGCCACTAGGCTCGTGTGGCTATTTAAAATTAAATGAATGAAAATTAAGTAAAATTTAGCTGCTCAGTCACACTAGCCATATTCCCAGTGCTCAATAGCTACACGTGGCAAGTGGCTGCTGCATCAGACTGCACATAGGACGGCTCCATCATCACAGAAGGTTCTATGGGACAGCACCTTTCTAGAGTCTCCACCAGCAGTTCAATGCCCCAGCCTGGAACTGACACACATCCTTCTTTCCACCACTCACACAAGGGCCGGGAAGTGCAGTCCTACTGTGTACCCACAAGGTGGGGAGAATCAGAAGTGTTTGGGGAACAGCATAATGATCACCAAAAAGGGATTGCTGGGTCAGAGAGCAGAAGGGGAGACCCAAGTGGAAAGGGTAGAGAAAGGAGAACTTGAGAGACCAGGGGAGGCAGGGAGAGGGCAGTGTGGGGGGACTGGAGGTGGTACGTGTGCCCCATAACATGCTTCCCAACCCCAGGCCTCGCCCCTGTCCATAAAAATGCCCTAAGGACTAAGGTGGCCTCGGGGCTATGTGCCTGACAGAGGGAGGGGTCAGGGAGACAACAGGAGAGATTCGGGTGAGATTGGAGATGAACCCTCCCGTCGGTCGGGAACCCTGAACATACCCGCAGAGGTGAGGGGTTTCGGAGTCTCCTGGGTAGAGCACAGCAGAAGCAGGCTGATGAGGTTGGCACTATTCTGCACGGAGGCTGGGGCATGGCTGAGATGACCTCCACAGGACCCTGCTCCATTGGAGAATTGGCCCAGAAACCAGGCCTGGCCCTCCGCCTGCCTTTCCTGTTCGGTTCAGCTAAATAGATCAGAAGGAAAAAGTCTGTTTGATTTTAATCTCAACGCAGGACACTGGAGATTACATTTTCCACGGAAAATGTCAGCCGTTGCCTAAAATAGGACTTTGGAGAAAATGCTAGAAAGTGTATTTTTAGGTTATGTTTCCCTCCTGGATTCCTGCAGTCCAGTGGGCTGCTTGATACTGTCCATGGTTCAGCTGCCAGATGCAGACCCCAGACCCTCCCAGCAGGTGGTCAGGGGAGAGCGCTCCCACGGGAAAAAATGCTTGCAAGTGCTCGAGCCAAAACAGGTGGACAGATGCAAGGACCGTGTCAGGAAGGAGGAGGAGGAAGGGAGCCAGCCTGGGGTGGGGACTCAGAGTCTACATTGCTGACAAGCTCCTGGGTGATGCCCGGGCTACTGGCCCAGAGACTGTCCTCTGAGCAGCAAGGGACAAGAGGAGGCAGGGCTCAGCCAGGCTCCATCCAGGAGGGCCTCAGCAGGGCCTGAGCTCGGCCCTTGGAGGGAGAAGCCCATGGGAGTCCTCGCTCTGGGCCCAGCTCCCGCCCATTCCCACAGGCCCGCATGGACACACCTACTTGCTGTGTGACCTTGTTCAAGCCGCTTCTCCACTCTGAACCTCAGTTCTTGCAGTTGTGAAACAGGGTCGGAATTCCCACCCTGCCTCCCCTTTAGGCTGTTGGGGAGATTCAGAGACTCCGGGTACAGAGACAGCCAGCTCCGCCTGGAACAATGGGTGCTTTAGGAAATGTGGGAGGTGAAAATGGGGCCGGTAAAGCGACAGGAGGTCCTGGTATTTGGAAGCGTCATTCTTCAGAATGTTCTGTGGGTCTGGGACTGGTTTTGCGGTGAGGCTGGGGGTCTTCACTGAGCTTGCCTGGAGTGTGGGGCCTGGGATGGGCCTGGTGAGACTCAGCCTCGAGGAACTGAACCGCCCAGGGTCCCTCACTGCCCAAGATGCTGGCTGCTGGCGTCGCGTCCAGGGGAAGCCCCCAGGCGGGGTGGGGCTCAGGTCTGGCCCTGCTGCAGACCTTGTCCCGGTGGTCCTGGAGGCGCAGGTGTCTCAGAGGCAGCCCAAGCCAATGTTCTCAATTGGAGAGAGAGGCTACCTTGCCATAGGGGTGGGGGACGTTGAACAGGACTGGGCAGCCATCTGGGAAGGAGCCACGCTGGGGGCTGTGTGACCTCAGGGGCCCCTTCTCTTCCCCAGGCCTCGTCTCCCTGTGTGCAATGAGGGAGGGGCTGGACTGGAGGGGCTGGAAGGGGCCTTCTGGCCCTGGTCTTGTCCCAAGGTGAGCCAGGCCACACCAGACCTTCCTCAGCCGCAGGGGGTAGGGGCGGGAGGGTGAAAGCATCTGGGCTCAGACCATCCACTCTCTGACCCCTGTGGGAGCTGTGGGGATATGTCTAGACCATTGTGGGGGTCTGGGTGGGCACAGTGGGGAGGGGCTCTCAGACTCCTCCAGGACATAACCCAGTTGTCTCTTGTCTCCTCGTGACTCCTGTGGCTGTCTGGATCCTGCAGAGCTCCCGACCGAGGAAGGTGAGGCTTGGGCCAGGCGGGCTGTGACATCTTTGGGCCATTCACTGTCAGGTTGTGTCCTCCCCTCCCCGACAGAGCAGGGCCTCGCTGAGCCTCAGGTTGTCCCTCTTTGAACGGGAGGGAGGGAGGGAAGGGCCAGGGGTTCTCCAAGGCCGTCCCAGCACTGAATGGGGGCAGGTCAGTCGAGCAGGGGCCCAGGCCTCACACGATGCTCCTGTTTCCAGGAAAGTCCCTGTGGGAGCTGGTGCTGGAGCAGTTTGAGGACCTCCTGGTGCGCATCCTGCTGCTGGCCGCCCTGGTTTCCTTTGTAAGTAGGGCCCCGCCCTCCAGGGCCCCCATCCCGCAGCATCAGGCAGCCTGGCGGGGAGAACCAGGTCGGGGCAGTGCTCAGAGGCCCAGGCTCTAGACCACACGGCTGTCCCCTCAGCCGTGGGCATTCCCGGGCCCTTACCCGCCCCCTGCCCTGCTCAGACTTCAGCTTCCCTTGCCGGAACCCTCACAGCGCCCCCGCACTGGACTCGGCTCCCGTCTGTCCCTCCAGCCCATCTCACACCCTGGCTGTCAGAGTGAGCCTGCAGAAGCACAAGTCTGACCCCCCCCTCCTGTCTCAGCACTACTGATGTTTTGGACCAGATGATTCTTTGCTGTGGGGGCTGTCCTATGCACTGTAGAATATTTAGCGGCATCCCTAGCCTCTACCCACCAGATGCCAGTGGCTCTCCCCAGTTGTGACAATCAGAAGTCTCCAGATGTCACCAAATGTCCCGGGGGGCAAAGTTGCCCCTGTCTAGAGCCCCTTCCACGGCTCCTAATGGCCCTCAGAAGACTTCGGGCCTTAACCTCCTGCAGCCTCCTCTTGGCGGCTGCTTCCCTTTGCTCTCCGCCGTTCCCGCTGCCTGGACCCCTCCTGGACCCGCGGGGACTTGGGGCCGGGGTGGAGCAATGGGGAGGGGGACAGTGGTTGTCCTTGGTGGCTGAGTAGCAGAGACTCAAGGGTAATGCAGGGAACTGGCCATCCTGAGGGTGGATGCAGGGTCTGGGGGGAGACTTCATCTTGGTGATGTGGACTGTGGGGCAGCAGGGGTGCTGGGTGGGACTGACTCTTTCCCTCCAGCCAGCAGGGGTCCAGCTAGCTGTGCCTGGCCCTCCTGGCCACTGTCCTTGTGGAAACTGAGGATTCTTATGGAGAAAAAAAGTCTATCCATGCAGGTGCCTAAAACAGCTGAGCTGAAAGGGTGCTGGTGCCCCTCCATGGTAGGGATGGACACACTGGCCCACGGAGGGGAGTGACAAGTACCCACTTGGGCCAAGAGGTGGGAACGGGACCTGACCCGGGTCTCCTGCCTCCAGGTCTGGGCTCTGGCTAGAATCATGTTCCTCTGGCCAGGGGACTGTGAGCGTGAGCCAGAGCAGGGCCACCTGGGCTTTTTAAAACACAGGCTGCTGGGCCCCACCCCAGAGTTTCTAGCTCAGGAGGTCTGGGAAGGACCCCGAGACTTGCATTTCTAGCAAGTTCCCAGCTGTTGCTGCTGCTGCTGTTCTGGGCCGCACACTTGGAGAACCACGGCTAGGCAGGCAGTGAGACCTCCAGCCGGCAGCTATACAACTGCCCCACGTCCCTGAAAGTTGGCCAGTGGCATGTCGGCTGTAATGGTCACTACCTGCAGAGGCTGGGCGTCCTAAGCCACGGCCTGTCAGAGCAGCCCTCTCCAAGCCCAGGGCTGCCCAGGGGTACCCCCTCCAAAGCAGGGGAGCAGACAGGAGACCCAGGGGACAAAGGAAATGGTGAGCAGACCCTGGCCCGCAGCATAGCCAATTCCACCCGCTCTGATCCCGGCAGGTCCTGGCCTGGTTCGAGGAGGGCGAGGAGACCACGACAGCCTTCGTGGAGCCCCTGGTCATCGTGCTGATCCTCGTGGCCAATGCGATCGTGGGCGTGTGGCAGGTGGGAGGCACGGGGGTGGGGCCGGGCCCTGGGGTCTCCCAGCTCCTAGGTGTGACCTCCACCTGATGCTAGAGTCCTGCAGGTCTTACTGCTTCCAGCAACATCCCAGGCCCCAAGGGTGTCATTACAAGGGGTGGCCTGCTGGGGCCAGCAGGAGAGACTGCCCGCCTCGTGTTCTGCAGGAACGCAACGCCGAGAGTGCCATCGAGGCCCTGAAGGAGTATGAGCCTGAGATGGGCAAGGTGATCCGCTCAGACCGCAAGGGCGTACAGAGGATCCGCGCCCGGGACATCGTCCCCGGAGACATTGTGGAAGTGGCAGGTACATTGGGGGCCTCCTCCTTTTATTATGTGACTCTGGCAAGCCTATCCCTCTCTGTGCCCCCATCTTTCTGACTATAGATGCAGAGGGGGTGGCTGTCGGATCCCTCCAAAGTTCTTTGGCCAGAAGGCCGTTGGACAGATAAGGAGACTGTAGCCTGGGGGCAGGGTCCACCTGAAGGACCACAGCTCAGGCCCCTGCCTCCCAGCCCCAGCCTTGGTTCCTGGGAGCCCTCCTAGCTTTCCCGGGGGTCGTGCCCAAAGCCATACTCAGCCACGCCATTCTCCCTCCACAGTGGGAGACAAAGTGCCCGCCGACCTCCGCCTCATCGAGATCAAGTCCACCACGCTGAGGGTGGACCAGTCCATCCTGACGGGTGAGGCCCAGGGGCCAGGGCCAAGTGGGACCTGGGCCAGGGGATAGGGGTGCCTTCACGTGGGGCCTCTCGTTTCCGATTTCACCACCAGGTGAATCCGTGTCTGTGACCAAGCACACAGATGCCATCCCTGATCCCAGAGCTGTGAACCAGGACAAGAAGAACATGCTGTTTTCTGTAAGTCCCTGGGATGCTGGGGCCTCTGCCTGGACAATGATAAGGAAAACAATAATATTTAGATTAATCGGTTAAAGCGCTGCAGGAAAGAACCTCATCAATGATTGACAGTACATACAAATTTATAGTAATAATAGCTTCTGTTGACTGAAGTCTGTGTGCCTGGCACTGCTCTAAGCCCTTTACATGTATGAATTTATTTAATCCTCACAATGCCTTTGAAATAAGCACTCTTGTTATCCACATGTTCCAGCAAGCAAACAGGCCCAGAGAGATTAGGTAAGTAGCCCAAGGGCACACAGCCAGTGAATGGCAGAGCTGGGATGTGGACTCAGATATTCTGACTCCAGAGCTTTTCCTCTTACCTGCTAGGCTTATCCTGTCTTAGTCTGGAGAGGGGCAGAGCTTGCCTATATCACTCAACAGAGACTTCTCTGGAGGGAAGAGAGTTGCCAAAGTGGTGGAAGATGGCAGTAAGAATCCATTTCTTGGGTGGAAAAGCTGACCCCCAAGGCAAGACGCCAGACCCTCCTGGCTCTTTTCAGGAAGAGTGACGGGTTAAGCCCTGGTGGGAGCGGTCTGCCCCTGTGGCCTGAGAGAGTCTTAACCAGTGATGCTCACAGGCTGCCCAGAAGCAGCCTGAAGCCAAGCACGGAGTCCACAAGGGCAGGTCAGGCCAGTTGGCAGTGGCCCAAGGCATCAAGGTATAAGGGGCTAGAAAACCTCCCGGAAGTGAACAGAAGTGGAGAAAGTGATATTCACCCAGAGCCCTGCTTGAGGAGAGCGCCTGCTTGGATGCTTGGACAGGCTGCACTGGAGCGGGGCAGGGACTCTGAGGGGCGTGCATAGGCATCTGCAGCTGTCACTAAGAAGCCTTCGAAGGAGGATGCTCTGGCTAACTGCAGGTCGTGTCCTTAGCTGAGGGGCCTGCAAGTGGGGGGCAGGAGCTGTGTTGCTCAGGGCAGAAGAAGAGAAGTGGAGGCTGCCACCAGCACCCACCTTCTCTCCAGCCTCGGCACAGCGCACCTGCCCAAGGGAGTACCGAGTTATTAGCCTCCTCGGAGCGGCTGTGTCTTGGGCCTCTGTTGGACCATTTTACAGAAGAGAACACGGAGCCTCAAGGCTGGCCGGCCCTTACACCAGGACTTGGGGATTTTACCGGGGCCTTGCAAATAGATGGACTTAAGCTCAAATGTTCTGGATTCCTCAGTAAATATTTATGGACTGTTTACCTGGGATCACAGTCAGCCACACAGGAGTGACAAGAGCATTGGTTGTTTATGACTCGCATATTGATGAGTTGGTGCTGTGCTGGTTGATCATATTGTCAGTATTGGCCCAGTGCTTCCTCTGTGCCTGGCCCCGTGCTAGGCACTGGGGATATGGTGCTGAACCAAGTCCCTGCCTTCGTGAGCTGACACTGTCATGGGGATGAGAGCAATAACTCAATACTACATGGCTGCGTAAGTCTGAGAGCACTAAGGGCCATGGAGAAAAAGAAAGCCAAGTAGGGGGATAAGAGCCTTACCCCGGCCTGAAGGAGTCAGGGGTCCTGGGCCCTGGCCGGTTGCTAAGCAGCCCTTCCCTTGTCCCTTCCTTGGCCAGGGCACCAACATCGCATCAGGCAAGGCAGTGGGTGTGGCAGTGGCCACGGGCCTGCACACGGAGCTGGGTAAGATCCGGAACCAGATGGCGGCGGTGGAGCCAGAGCGGACGCCGTTGCAGAACAAGCTGGATGAGTTTGGGCGGCAGCTATCCCGTGCCATCTCTGTGATCTGCGTGGCCGTGTGGGTCATCAACATCGGCCACTTTGCCGATCCAGCCCATGGCGGCTCCTGGCTCCGTGGTGCTGTCTACTACTTCAAGATTGCCGTGGCCTTGGCTGTGGCCGCCATCCCTGAGGGCCTCCCAGCTGTCATCACTACATGCCTGGCACTGGGCACACGGCGCATGGCACGCAAGAACGCCATCGTGCGGAGTCTGCCCTCTGTGGAGACCCTGGGCTGCACCTCGGTCATCTGCTCTGACAAGACGGGCACACTCACCACCAATCAGATGTCTGTCTGTCGGGTGAGTGGCTACGGCCAGATTAGGGTTCCACTGGTGTTGCTCTGTGATGCTTGGCAGGCTGGGCTCTGTTTCTGGGCTGGAGATGGAGGAGAGAACCTGTGGGCCACCCCATGGCGGGGAGCAGATGCAGGTTTTCATGGGGCAGAGCAGCAAAGCCTGGCTGGACATGTATCACTGTAGGGCTCTGGCAGGTCACTGCCCATTTATGAACCTCAGTTTCCTCATCTGAAGTTTGGGTATGCAAGCCAGGTAACCATAGAGGACACAGGAGAGAGTCAAACACAGCCTTGGTGTCTGAGCCAAGCTGGGCCTGGACCCAGGTTCTATCCTGCTTCACCATGACTCTCTGCAGTCAATGCCTGTCACCAGATATGCCGGCTCCAGTGACCTGGGAAGGGCTAGAGCGGGAATTCTTCATTGCCTGGCACCCGATCCCAGATCCTGGGCCTGCTGCCCACATGCTCCAGGGATTCTGGCTGAGACTCCAGGAGGCCCATGAGGCAGAGGGATGGGTGGGGTGATAGTGAAGGTTGTGGGTTTTCCACCCCTCCCAGGTTCCCCCATTGCTCCTCTCCCACTCCTGCTCCCATCATCTGCCCACTGGCCCTTGGAAACGCTGAAGCCCCATAGAAGCCCATCCGGGGCTGCCCAGGGGAGGGGACACCAGCAAGCTTCACTGCCTGCAGCCCCTGACCTGCTAAATTCCCTTGTAGAACTTCATTTGAACAGTGCTCCTTGACTGAAATGAAGATTCGAAAAACACAGTGTAGGGAAGTTGTAGAGGCCTTACACGCTGGATGATGGGCTGAGAAACTTGACTTCTCAGGGGCTGTGCTGGCTGGAGGGCCACCCCCAGGGGCAGGGAGGAGGGTGTGAAGGAAGGGACATTTATGGAGCACCTACTGGGTGCTGGCCTGGCGATTGGCTTGGGAATGTGCAGCAAGGCAGTTTCCAGGAAGCAAGAACTGTCTCCCTGGCAGAGCTGGCTGACAGACAAGGAAATGGGCTGCCCCGGGAGGGGTGAGCCTCCTGTCCCTAGGGTACACAGGTAGGGGCTGGGTGACCCAGCAGGCCCTGTGGGCAGGAGCACACTCTCTGGGGACACCTTTGGCAGGAGGGGTCTGTGCCTCAGAACAGGGTGTGGGTTTCCTCCCTTGGAGGCCAGGAACTCATCCTCTTGAAGGGAAAGGGCGGCAGCTGGACTCTGATCCCATTTTCTCTCCATGTTACCAGTGGAGAAAGTGAGACTCAGGTGCTCAGCCAGGGGTCGTACAGTGAGATGGGCAAGGACTCAGGCTTCCTGCCCCAGCTCAGGGCTCTGTCAAGCTGAAAGTCGCCCCCGGACGTTGAAGCATTTGCCATAAACCCCCCAGGGG
The DNA here is from genome assembly GCA_031878705.1 of Tapirus indicus. Classification (NCBI taxonomy): domain Eukaryota; kingdom Metazoa; phylum Chordata; class Mammalia; order Perissodactyla; family Tapiridae; genus Tapirus; species Tapirus indicus. The sequence goes on from CM062932.1 coordinate 13,995,627, forward strand.
TCCAGAGCAAATAGACAAGCCCAAGCTGGACGCACCTGGGCAGAGCAGCGGCCCCCCCCCCCCCCGCCGTCAGCCTGGACTCTGTACTCTAGACTGCACCTCGCAGACCCTGGGGGAGGGAAGGTGCGGTGCTCCTCCAGGGGCCCACAGGATCCCACACTGGGGTCAGGCTTTAGGCAGACTGGCTGCCTGGGAGGAGGGAGGCGAGGGCCCACCTGAGCATGCCCCTGCGCTCCCCAGATGTTCGTGGTAGCCGAGGCCGCAGCGGGCTCCTGCCGTTTGCACGAGTTCACCATCTCGGGCACCACGTACGCCCCTGAGGGCGAAGTGTGAGTGCTGGGCCAGAGGGGCGGGGTTTCTTGATGGGCGGGGCTACTCCAGACGGCGCTGAGCGTTGTCAGTGGGCGAGGCTTCATGGGGGCGGGACCAAGAAGCTGGGTTCCTCCCAGGGGCGGGGCCAAGGCCCTCGTATTGACCGCCTGGCTCCGCAGGCGGCAGGCGGAGCAGCGTGTGCGCTGTGGGCAGTTCGACGGGCTGGTGGAGCTGGCGACTATCTGTGCCCTGTGCAACGACTCGGCGCTGGACTACAACGAGGTGGGCCCCGACTCCCTTTCACGACCTCCCTAGTGTCCAGGCACCCGTTCAGACCCTTCTCCCAGAGTCTCAAAGCTCCCAGTTTGGCTGTCCCTGCCTCTTTGGAGTGTCACACCCAAGGAGCACTGCCACCCCCACTGCCACTCCTCTTTCTTCCTCACACTGGCTTCGGAACCCTGCCGGGGGCTCTTGGGCTGTTGGGGACTGTAATGTAAGGGGCTGAAGGGCCAGGGGTGCTTGGGGGAAGAGATTTGGGAGGCAGGACTAGGTGGGTGTTTAAAGCAGAAGGCACAGGACAGCCTGATGTGAGGTGGGCATTGAATGCCCTCCCCTGCGGCTGGAGCAGTGGAATGGAGTGTGCTGGAAGATGCTCCTGCCTGAGGGGAAGGACTTGGCTAACCAAGCTGAGAACGGTAGACAGCCACCAGAGGGTCTGAGCAGCGGAGAGATATGGTCAGATTTGCATTTACAGAAGTCACCCAGGCTTCTGTGTGGAGGACGGGACAGACGGCAAGACTGGAGTCAGGGAGCACTGTGTGGTCATCCAGGTTAAGTCGTGGCTGCGGCCTCAGGGAGAGGGGAGAAGGCATGGGATGGAGGAAGATTTAGGAGCTGAAAATCCTAGGACTTCGTGACTGGTTAGGCGAAAGAGAGGGAGGTCAGGGTAGCTTCTGGTTACTGTCCTGACTGGGACTGTCACTGCAGTGGCAAATACAGGGAGAGGAGGAGGCGGCCTGAAGGTCCCCAGGGAACAAAGTCCAACAGGCAGCAATTGGACATGTGGGCTTGCAGCTCAGGAGAGAGGTCGCAGCTGGGCTGGCACTGGCAGTGGTACGCACCTGAAAGTGGTGGAGGCAGGGGCATGTGAGGCCTCAGGGAGAGAAGGCAGGAGGGAAGAGCAGGGCCCAGACAGCAGGGTTTAGAGAGAGCAATCTGGTGAAGGAGGCTGAGAAGGAGCGGGCAGAGAGCGAGGTGGAGGACAGGGAGGGTGTGTGGCCATCTATGTCAGGGGAAAAGGGAGAGTTGGAAGGAGAGGTGAGCATCAGTTCCAGACACCACCCAGACCCCAGGTCAGCTGGGCTGATGCAAAGGTGGTTACAGGTAACTCTGGCAAAGGGAGCCCCAGGGGACAGGGAGTGAGTGGGAGGCGAGGCTGGGGGGCCTGGTGGAGGCTGCCCTGCCCCTCACTCCCTGTACCCTGGGCCCCGCCAGGCCAAGGGCGTATATGAGAAGGTGGGAGAGGCCACGGAGACGGCCCTGACTTGCCTGGTGGAGAAGATGAACGTGTTTGACACTGACCTGCAGGCCTTGTCCCGGGTGGAGCGAGCCAGCGCCTGCAACGTGGTGAGCAGGGTGGGGGGCTCAGGCCACAGGCCGCATAGCTGGGGCTCCTGGGGCATCTGGAGCAGGGAGAGAGGAGAACGAAGTCTTGGGAGGCTTTGGGGAGGAGGAAGGACCTCAGACCCTAGTAAGACCTGGCTAGAGAGAAGAGAGAGGAAAAGGCCGAGTGTGGGCAAGGGCTGGAGTTGGGGAGGGTTCAGCAGGGTCAGGAAATAGCAACTTTTTGGCATTTCTGGGGCTGGAGAGGGAGATGGAGGCCTCGAATGCCAGGGTCACAGGAGGACAGACTCTGTCCCCCAGGGAGCGAGAGGCTCTTCATGGGGCTGAGCAGCTGGTGAGAAAGCAGCAGGAGTTGCTGGCTCTGCCCCTCACGCCCTGACCCGCCTGGGCCCTGCAGGTCATCAAACAGCTGATGCGGAAGGAGTTCACCCTGGAGTTCTCCCGAGACCGGAAGTCCATGTCGGTGTATTGCACGCCCACCCGCCCTGGCCCCGCGGCCCAGGGCAGCAAGATGTTTGTGAAGGTGGGGCCTGCGTGACCGGCCTGGGGCCCCTGCACATCCGGGGTCCCTAGGGGATTTGCAGCCAGAGACTACAGCTGTGGGAGGTGTGACACCCACTGTCAAAGTGATGAATCTTCAATGAGGATGGGCAGCCTGCCATGGGAGCAGGCTCCAGGCTGGTTGGAGATAAAGCCAGGACCAGGCACCGGGGCCTGTGCCTTGCTATAGTCCCAGCTCTGGGCTGAGAGGCACCAACTCACCACATGACCTTGGGGTCACCCACACTCCCCTGTGGGCCTCGGTCTCCCCATCCGAGTGGCAGGGTCAGGCTGGAAGGTCCCGGAGGCCCTTTTGACAGGGGGTGTTGAGGTGCTTGGTGCCCATCTTTGGTGCTTTGTATTTTGGAAACTGAGTCCCAGGGAGGGAAGGAACCAGCTCCCATCCAGTTCTCTGCCCACAGCACCCCCTGTTGCTGCTGTCGAACCTGAAGTAGGAATCACAGACCTAACTTCACCCCGCATTGGAGGTTTTAGCCCCTTTTGAAATGAAAAGGCTTCAGGGTGAACCTGTCACCCCCAAGACCACCTTCCCAGAGCCACACCCAACACACCCTTGGTGTGGCTCTATTTCTGGTCCCCAGGCGGGGTGCAGCCTGCCTCCCGCTGCTGAGCCTCCTGCAGAATTGGGGTCTGGTTGCACCAGGCTGGCAGGGAGTCAGGGCCTGCAGGAGGGCTGCCTTTCCCACCGCCACCCCCTAAAATGCTGCAGCAGCCTTCTCAGCTGCAGACTGGGTGGGGGGTGCGGGTGCCACCACATGGGTGGCCATAATCTGCCCCCTGTTCCCTTTGGGATTTCTCACAGTGGGGCCCGCTTGGTCCCCACTCTGAGCTTTCAAAGAATGGATTCTGGCCCATGCCTTGTTGTGTGTCCCCTTGGGTGGCCTTTCCCCATGTCTCAGTTTTCTCAATTGGGCAGGACAGAGGGGAGGAGTCCTGACTGATGGAGTTACCTCCCCCCTCCCCCACGCTGCAGGGGGCCCCTGAGAGTGTGCTCGAGCGCTGCAGCTCAGTCCGCGTGGGGAGCCGCACAGTACCCCTGAACACCACCTCCCGGGAGCAGATCCTGGCCAAGATCCGGGATTGGGGCTCAGGCTCGGACACGCTGCGCTGCCTGGCGCTGGCCACCCGAGATGTGCCCCCGAGGAAGGAGGACATGCAGCTGGACGACTGCAGCAAGTTTGTGGAGTACGAGGTGGGTGCCGAGGCAGGGCCCCAGGGCTGGGAGCCGGGGGTCTGCCTGCAGCGGCTGCGCAGGTAGCAGGTTGAGGATGGACCGAGGCCCCACTTGCATCTGCCCCCCCCCACAGACGGACCTGACTTTCGTGGGCTGCGTGGGCATGCTGGACCCTCCGAGGCCCGAGGTGGCTGCCTGCATCGCACGCTGCTACCGGGCAGGCATCCGTGTGGTCATGATCACAGGAGACAACAAAGGCACAGCCGTGGCCATCTGCCGCCGGCTTGGCATCTTCAAGGACACGGAGGATGTGACGGGCAAGGCCTACACGGGCCGCGAATTCGATGACCTCAGCCCTGAGCAGCAGCGCCACGCCTGCCGCACAGCCCGCTGCTTCGCTCGTGTGGAACCCGCGCACAAGTCCCGAATCGTGGAGAACCTGCAGTCTTTTCACGAGATCACCGCCATGGTGAGGCCCCAGGACGGGAGGCTGGGGAAGGAGTGGGAGAGCACTTGCCGTGGGGCTTGGGAAGAGCAACCCGTGCACTCTGCCTCTGCTTCATTCTTATCTTTTCCAACCTTTTAATTACAAAAAGTTTTAGACTCAGACTTTGAAAAAATTTTCTAGTGAACGCCTGTACATCCACGATCTGGATTCTACCAATAACATTTTGTTATACTTGCTTTATCACATACCTGTCCGTCTGTCCATCCTTAATCCATCTTTTTGTAAATGCATTTCAAAGGAAGTTGCACTTCACCCTCACATACTTTAGAGCAGCATTTGTGGTTCTGTTTTGACTTTTTGGGGTAAAACTTGCATGTAATGAAATGTACAAGTCTTAAGCATACCATTCATTTGGTGAGTTTTGATAAATGCACACACCTGTGTCAGGCAAACCCTTATCAAGATAGGGACATCACCATCAACCCACGAGGTTCCCTCCTGTTCAGACCCCCCTCTCATAGCAGACAACCACCGTTCCGATTGTTTTTCATCATACATTAGTTTGGCCTGTCCTAGGTGTTCATATGAATGGAATCGTACAACATGTACTCTTTCATCTGGCTTCTTTCTTCTGAGATTTATCCATGTTGTTGCAGTATCAGTAGATGATTGAGTTTTTATTGTTGAGTAAGTTGCATTCCGTTGTGTCAATAAACCTGGGGCCAGTCTTGACCTGGATGCTGTACTAGGCACCAACCTTGACTTGACTACAACTGTGACCTGCTTCTTGAGCTTACTTTTGACCTTCATGCTGACTTGGTCCCTGACCTCGACCATCTTAATCTGATTCTTTACTTTGACCTCAACCCTGATATGGGTTCCAGTCTTGACTTGAACCCTGACCTGATCCTTGACATTGACCTTGATACCCCCAAACCAATACTTTATAGTGACCTCAACTTGGATCTGGCCTCCAATCTTGACCTTGACTGCAACTCCAACCTCGATTGTGACATCACTGCTGATGTGGACCATAACCTTGACTTGGCCTCTGACTTTGACTTGATCTCTACCTTAATCTAATTTTTTAATCTTGAGGCTGAGTCCAGTCTTGATGCTGACCTTCACCTTGACTCCAACCTTCACTTTGACTACAACACCAGCATGGTTCTTGAGCTGGGCCACAACCTTGACCTCATCCCTGATTTGACCTTCACTTTTCCCTGACCTCAATTTCATCTTGTACCCCACATCCAACCTGAATTCCATCCCCGCCCTCATCATTGGCCCACACTCATCCCTGTCCCCACCTTACCATCTTCTCTGACCTTAGACTTGATCTTCTCCCCAACTTTGTCCTTGTCTGCACCTCTTGCCTTCTCCTTAGCTTCATCCCCAGCCCAACTTCAAAGCTCATTCTTGACGTCACTGTTTGTTCTGTCCAGCTGTCTGCTTCCTGGGGACATCCCCTGAGCTTGGGGTTAGGCTGAGTTGAGGGGGTCAGGGAAGGGAACTTTCTCAGGTGTGATCCTACCTAACCTGGCCCCCAGACTGGAGACGGGGTGAACGATGCCCCGGCCCTGAAGAAAGCAGAGATCGGCATTGCAATGGGCTCCGGCACAGCCGTGGCCAAGTCGGCGGCAGAGATGGTGCTGTCGGACGACAACTTTGCCTCCATTGTGGCTGCGGTGGAGGAGGGCCGGGCCATCTACAGCAACATGAAGCAGTTCATCCGCTACCTCATCTCCTCCAATGTCGGCGAGGTCGTCTGGTGAGGCCCTGCATTCCCTCCTCCCAGCCCTCTGGACCACCTCTGCATCTCTGGTGGGGATACCTCATCATTCTCCAGGGGCCCTGGTGCACCCCGTCCCCCAAGGAGGTGCCTGAAAAGTCCCCTATCATCCCTCCAGCCGTAACTTTCTTCCCACTTTCAGAACCGTGCCACACGGGAAAACTGTCCCCACCTTTGGGCAGTAATGTGTTCGTGTGTGCACATGTACGTGTGCACATAGTCGTGTGTAAGCATAGTGTGCATGCTTGAGTGAGAGGTGTGTGTACACGTGCGTGTGTGCTCTTGTGCATCTTCGGGCATGAATACAGATATGCAGAGGATTTGTGCCAGCGTGGAATTGTGTACACACTCAGGTTCACACGAGAGAGATGCCTGTGGGGACTGGTGAGCACTTGTTTACCTGGGCATGTGTGAGTTCTACATCTCTGCATGTTGGGGCAAGCATGTAGATGTCTGCTTGTGTTTGGGGATTGTGTGGCCTGTGCTAGGTTTTTGCATGCGTCTGTGAACAAATGTGTGTATGCCTGGGCACACACTGTCCACGTGTGTGTGTGCATGCCCTAAAGAGGAGCTACGACCTAACAGGAGGGGCCTAAAGGGCAGATATGTCTTGGCTTCAGAGCTGGGACTGGGGAAGATGAGGGTGGCCGAGTGTGACCCAGAGCTGTGTACACACACCTCTCACTCGTGCACACACATAAGAACTAGCAGAGTGAGGCAGAGGTGCTGCGGAGACAGTGGGTGAGCTCCCTGGCTCGTGGTGTGAGTAGGAGCTGGACCCTCCATGTTCTGGGGGCTAGAGCGCATAACTCTGGTTCCAGCATCTTCCTCACGGCCATTCTGGGCCTGCCTGAAGCCCTGATCCCAGTGCAGCTGCTCTGGGTGAACCTGGTGACAGACGGCCTACCTGCCACGGCCCTGGGCTTCAATCCCCCAGACCTGGACATTATGGAGAAGCTGCCCCGGAACCCTCGCGAGGCCCTCATCAGTGGCTGGCTCTTCTTCCGATATCTGGCTATTGGAGGTGAGTGGGGCTCCAACCTCAGTGGGGTTCCAGGAGCTTCCTAAGACCCTTATATCAGTTAGGCTTGCAAACTGCAGATGGTAGGACTCAGCCTGGCTTATGCAAAAAGGAACTGTATGGGCTCCTATAACTGAAAAGATGAGAGCATGCCTCAGGTGTGGCTGGATCCAGGACACAGACAGTATCACTGGCATATTTTGGCTCTGCCTCAGCTCCATTCTTAGGCAAGTGCCCCTTGGGGTGGCAGAATGGCTACTGCAGCTTCAGCCTCACGCTCACTCCATTACAAGCCCAAATTCAGTAGAAGAGAGAGCCTTTTATCACACTACTCCCTCAGTAGTGTGATAAAAGTCTTAGGCCTGTTCTTGGCCCAGATTGGGTCACCTGCTTATCTCCTAGCCAATCACTGTGGCCAGAGGTGTGGCAGATGCTGATTGCCAATCAGGGCCCACCACTGGCACTGAGGGCAGGTGCTGCAAACCACAGGCTTGGAGGGGGAGAGGGTGATTCCCCGACGGAAATACAGGGCGTTATTAGGAAGGAGAAATGGATGCCAGAAAACCACAGCTGCCCACTATAGCCGGTTTCCTCCTGCCCTCCCCGCAGTGTACGTCGGCCTGGCCACAGTGGCTGCCGCCACCTGGTGGTTCCTGTATGATGCCGAGGGACCGCATGTCACCTTCTACCAGCTGGTGAGCAAGTGGTAGCCGGGGAGCCTGTTGGGGTTGTTTCTGAGGTAGACCTCAGCCCAGGGTGCTGCATCCAGCGGAAAGGAGTGCAGAACCCCGAGGTTGGCCCACCTGTCCCTCCCCAGCCCCATGCACACATAGGGACATCTGCCACTAAGGAGCCAAGCACCGAAGCCACAGGAGACCTAGAGATGGCAGCCCAGCCCTCGGGCCAGGGAAGACACTGCTTCCTCTCCTGGTCATTTAGTTAGGGGTGACCAAGGGGCATACTGCCCAGGAGTACCTTTACTGGGAAACCCTCAAACATTGAGGGCTCTGAGATAGGAGCCCCTAAATGGTGGGACTTCAGGCAGAGGGGGGAACTGAGAACATCAAGAGTGGAGGGAAAGAATCTGCCAGGCTCCCCACCATCCCATAGCCAACATGTTTCTTGGGGAAGGGATCCACTGACCTCTTGAAGTCCCCTGGTTGGCAAGTGCTCACCACAGGGCTGGCTCAGCACAGCCCTGGAAGCAAGCAAGGAGACCCCTCAGCTGCTGTCCGTCAGTCTGTCACTCTCTGAGCAGCCAAGGCATCTCCTTTGCTTGAAAGAGCCTTCACAGTGGTTCCGGCAAAGCCAATTGTAGGTTTATCGTTTAAAGCTGAGAGCTGCAGGGAGGCAGAATTTTCTTCCTCTGAGGTGCCTGCCTTTCCTGCTTTCTTGTAGATGGAAGAGCTCGAGGGAGGGACCCTGACTTGCTGCCCCTTCCCTAGGAGTGTCAGGGGAGCAGATCAGGTGGCTTCTCCCCCACACAGTCTTGCCCACACTGAGGGCAGTGTAAGGGCTCTTTCAGGGGTTCTGCAGCGTTCACATCTAGATAGAGGCAGCCCAGGGACCCTTTCCTGGCACCCACCAGCCCTCAAGTACAAGGGCCTCTCCCTTCTGGCAGCAGTGCAGAGCGTGGGCCCAGGGTCTCATCCCAAAGGCTGGTGCCCTCAGCGCTCGGCAGAGGCCAGGCCAGCGGCAGGCACCTCTGCTCAGTTAGCTCCTGTAGGAGCAGCAGCGTGGAGAGTGGGGATATGCCAATCACCCAGCTGCTGCCTTCTTCCAGGCCTGTCTCTGTTACCGTCCTTTATACTGGGGACCCCAAATCTCCAAGGACCTTCCCCCTGGCCTTTCTTCTGAGCCCGGTCCCATATATCCAGCTGGATACCTCCTCTGGGCTGTCCCACAGGCCCACTGCACTCACCAAGTCCAGAATGAAATCTGTCACCTTTCCCCCAAACAATCCTTCTCCTCCATCCCCATCTTGGTTCCAAGCCAGGCACCTGGGGATCATGCTAGACACACACTCCACGCCCACTACCCGTCAGTCCCCAGTCCCCTTCGTGCCACCTTCCCAACTGTCCTTAGGTGGTCCCCTTTCCCACTTATCTACTTGGTCAAGAAATGGCTATTAGACACCAACTGTGTGCCAGGCGCAAATTACTAGGGCTGTGACAGTGACCGAGCAGGTAGTCTCTGCAGAGTTTGCAATCTGGTGGGAGAGAGAGCCATGGAAATGGATAGTCACATTTTGAGGTGAGAAGTGCTCCAGCAGAGAAAAGGCAGGTGGCTGTGGGACCCAGACGTGGTCAAGGTTAGACCTGAGGTAGAACTTTCAGCTTCAATTGGAATTTCAGGAGAGGAGCCCAGAGGCCCATTGTTCCTGGAGGAAGCTGCCAAAGGGCAGAGAGTGGTTAAGAGCACAGAGCATGGAGCCTGGATCCGAGCTGCCCAGGTTCACACCCTAGTTCCACCACACACTAGCTGTGTGACTTTGGACAGGCTACTTAACCTCTCTGTTGGTTTCCTTAGCTATAAAATGGATGGTAATAGTCCTTACCTCCTAGGGCTGTGGAGAGGATTAACTGAGTCAATACTTGTAAAGTGCTTAGACCAACACCTGCCACATAGCAAGAGCTATGTTAAGTGTTAATTAAGTGAATGAAACTCAGAGGGGTCCTTGCAGGATAAGCCAGGAAGGCAAAAGGAGGGAGTAGGCAGAGCCGTGGCTTCACTCAAAGACGCAGGCCCCCACCCCCACAGGGGCTCCTGATGAACCCACGAGACAGAAGTTCCAGCCCTGAGCACCTTCTGATAAATGATTCGGGAGGCTACACGTGACCCGTGACCTTGGGCATAATGTGTGTGTGGCAGGTGCTCATTGATGAAATCCAAGAGGTCTGAACTGGGCTGGGCGTTTATCTATTGAAACTTCTTGGTGTGATTCTGTTCATATTGTCTTCCCTGTGCACGTGTAAGGATCTAAGCATGCGTGTGTTCGAGTGGAAGGTGTGTGCACTGCGTGTGTGTGTACCTGTACGCATAGGCCGTTAAGATCTGGGAGGTAGGGCCTGATGGTGGTGGCACAACTGACGGGAGCATCTGGTCCGCTTGGTCATGGGTGGGTTCAAAGCTTAGGACGTTTTCTCTGCTCTGTGTTCAGCACCAATTAAAAACATATGACTTGCCCCAAATACTTGGTTTTTGGAGAAAATCCCACTGTTGATTTAAATGAGATGAGATTCTCCATCTCTTGTTAAACTAAGAAATCTCGCCAGGCCATAGTCTTCTATAATTTTTCATCCTGCACGAGAGAGAAGAGGCAAGTGCCAGCGGCCCCTTCTGGCTGACAGTGGCCTTACCCGCCTTTACGCAGTGTGGGAAAACAGACGTATTTACTGGGCAGGAGGTCAGACAGCCAGTCATTTTACAGCTTTCTCTTTGAGGGTTATTTTCACAGCACGTTGGCCCCAGTTTCTAAACCCTTAGCTTAAAAGGTCTCTGTGTTCTTACCTTACAAGAGCTTAAAAGATGAGACTCCCGAGGACAGATTTATATTTTTGGAGAACGGAGCTGTTTAACGGTTGTGAACATTCACACTCGCCCCTGTGATGTGGAGGAGAACAAGACAGAAGCTCTCATGCATGTCCTCAGTTCAGCACTTGTCACAGCGGATTCTGTGGAAGGTTTATGAGCAGGAAGAAAACTGTCCCCTGGGGCTGCAGGGGCGAGGGCCACTTCCTTTATCAAGCCCCGAGAGCTTCTTGTTAATTATGAAGAAGCCGTGTAGCAAGCCTGCACCTGGCAGTTCATTAGTCCATGTCAGAGGCAAAGAGCAGGTCTGATAGAACTCAATTTCAGTGCAGAGATGGAGGGAGGTATGAATGGGATCTTCTTAGGGCATGTGTAGCCTTCATTTTCTACCCCCCACAGGTGAATTCTGTTCAAGCGTCATTTTGCTGATTGGTTTTCCTATGCATTTTCTTATTCTGTGGTCTCAGTCAGTCACCACCCCCGCTCCTGCACCTCCAATACCCAGGGCCCCCTGTGCACCAGGGTAAAGCCTGGACCCTCCCCTGATCCCAGGGTCCCCTGCCGTCCTCCTCAGCCTAATGCCAGCTGCTCTCCCTCTGTCCCTCCATACTCCTGCCCCAGAACAGCCTGCCCCTCGGTGCACATGCTTCTCCTGGCCATTGCAGCCCCTCTGCCCACCTTCTGGGTGAGCACCCCTCCCTGGACCCTCCCATGGCACTGCTTTGCCCACTGGTTGTGCTGAGTCCTCAGATGTGGGCTGAGGGCAGAGTGAGGTTTCCCTCTTCCCACACACCGGCCCCGCCCCTGACCACTCTTCTCCCCGACCCGACCCAACTCCACCGCCGTGCCCTCAGAGGAACTTCCTGAAGTGCTCCGAGGACAACCCGCTCTTTGCTGATATTGACTGCAAGGTCTTCGAGTCACGGTTCCCCACGACCATGGCCTTGTCTGTGCTGGTGACCATTGAAATGTGCAACGCCCTCAACAGGTGGGCTAGGTGGAGGGGCTTGGAGCTGGGGCGAGGGGTGGGGGCTGAGGCTTAAGAATGGGAGCTGAGGGTCAGGCAGGGCCCAGAATTGGGGTCAGAGTGTCCAGGACTGTGGGCTGAGGGTCAGGGAGTCCAGGATTGGAGTCTGAGGGGCAGAGGGGTCCAGAAGAAGGTTCTGAGAGTCAATGGGGGCCAGAATTGGGATCCAAGGGACAAAGGGGGCCAAGATTGGGGTCTGAAGAAAAAGAGGGGCCAGGATTGGGTCTGAAAGACAGAGAAATGGACGCAAGCCCCAGAAGAGGCCCCTGGGGGCTAAGCGGGCTGCAGTGACACCCCCTCCAGGCTGCACCGGCGTCCCAGAAGCACTCCAGTCCTTAGGCCCGATTAAGGGAATGCTGAGACTCAGACTGCCCCTGCATGCCGCCTGGGGGATGGACGGGTGCCCACAGCAGGGCCTGCCGCATCCTGCCTGAGGTGAGCTCCCTGTGCCCTTGGCAGCGTCTCAGAGAACCAGTCGCTGCTGCGGATGCCACCCTGGCTGAACCCCTGGCTGCTGGCGGCCGTGGCCATGTCCATGGCCCTGCACTTCCTCATCCTGCTGGTGCCGCCCCTGCCCGTGAGTCGCCGCCCCACCCCACTCCCCTTTTCTGGGGTGCCAGTGTCCTCATCCTCTGACATAAGGTGCTGGGCTGGTCGCTGGCCTTTCTGGGCCCCTTTGCGATGGAAATTGCCTGGAGGACTGGGAGAGGGGAGATCTGAAGGTGCTCCGTGCCTGCGGCCTGTGCTCAGACCCGGGCCAGCCACCATCCTCCAGACCCGTCCCCTCCTTCGGGAGTCCCCAGACTTGAGGAAAGAAGAGGTGGAGAGTCTCCCAAGGCCGGGGCAGAGGAAAGACTGTGCTCTTTCCCAGTGCAGAAGCCCTTCCGTTCTCAACAGGACTGATGGGATTTGGTCCTGAGGGTGAGGGCAGGGGAGGGCACTTCGGACAGAGGAAACGGGGTAGCAGAGATCTGGAGGTGGGACGTGGAGGGGTATCTTGGACGTGCTCATGAAGAGCTCCCTATAGCCAGGTATGTGAAGCAGGTGAATGCCAGGCACCGGGTAGTCCTTCCTTTAACCAAACTGCCCCCTCCAGCTCATTTTCCAGGTGACCCCACTAAGCGGGCGCCAGTGGGTGGTGGTGCTCCAGATATCTCTGCCTGTCATCCTGTTGGACGAGGCCCTCAAGTACCTGTCCCGGAACCACATGGATGGTGAGTGGGAGGCCCCAGACCCTCCCCGCCCTGCTCGCCTCTGGCCTCCCTCCCCACCCACCTCTGCTCTCAGGCTGCAGTGGGCTGGTGCCAGCTTCAGCCTCTGGGGGAGGTGTTCTTGGATCACCGAGTGGAGGACATGAAGGGGCTCTGGCGGCTGTGACCCATGGTGCCTGCACGGTCTTGTGCTGCTGGGATCGGGGCTCTGGGCTCACGGGGCAGCCAGCGGGAGCACCGCTAAGGCCACACCGCCTTGCTCTCCTCACTTGCCACCAACCCTGCATGGCTGGGTGCACTATGCCCTCCTCTGACCTTGGCCTTTGACCTCTCTGAACACAGCCTGTCTTTACCCAGGCATTCTCAGGACAGTCTCCCAGGCATGGAGTGGGCAGCCGCTGACCACCTCCCGGACACCAGACCACACCGGGTTGGCCTCTCTGGTGTCACCTCGTGGATGGGTGGAAGGGGGTTCACTATTTCTGAGTTCACAGCTCTGGGTCTGCCTTAACCCAGGAGCGGAGGACAGAAGGGCAGGAGTTGGGGTTGGGGGGCACTGTGTAGAGGAGCAGACCAGGGCCTGGCATCCATTTACCTGCCTCTGCCAGGGGACCTCAGAGAGTGGGCACTTCTGAACTTCCCCAGGGCAAGGGAGGCAGCATCCTTGTTCTCAAATTCTCACTGTCAGAGCTGCCCAGAGAGGGAGGAAGCTGGGGAAAGAGACTCCGGTTCCTGGGAGTTTTACTGAGGCAGCAGCCCCATGGCCAGGCTGCTACAGAGGACCAGGGTTAGGCCCAGCAATGGCTGAGGCCTGCGCTGGAGCGGCTGGGTCCTTGAGGGCCACCTCTGGCAGGAATGTGTCCTGGCCCCAGGGGAGGGTGCCTAGTGGGGGGATATAAATAGATCACGTGCCTGTCATTCCACAGGGGCCAAGGCAGTCAATCAGCCCCCATCTCCCACACTGGCCAGCCCTCCAGGGCACAGCAAATATTTCATCTGATTAAAAAGGCCAAACAAGTTGGCCTTCTCTCTAGAGAAGCTGACCCACCACAGGTCTATCCAGAGGGTGACCAGACACATGTCGGGGGGCCTTACCTGAGGCTGGAGGTGGGTGCTCAGCCACAGCAAGGCCCCTTGGGGCCCACGAGTGGGGTGGGGGAGCTGGACAAGACATTCTGCCCCCTGCATGGTTCTTTCTGGCCCAACCTCTGTGGACACTCCGGGGGAGGTGAAGAGGGGGAAATGTAAATGGATCTGTCACCTAAAGCTTATCCACAAGAGCCAAGGAAATCCACTGGCCAGCCTTGACCACACTAACTCACCTGCAAAGCCAGGCCTCCTGGGGATGTAGGCAGCTGTGGCAGTTTCTCTGTCTTCCTTGAGAGCCTTCCCTAGTGACCACAATGGCCAAGGATTCAGCACATTTTCTTGAGAAAATGTCTCAGCCAATGGGGAAATGCCTGTCTTGGGCACTGTCCAGCACTGGCTGCTGGATGGTAGAGGATTTCAGGCCCAGGGCAGAGGGAGCAGACCCTAGCAGAGTGGGGCAGGTCAGAAGGTCTGGCTGGAATGGGGGTGGTTTCTAGAAAAGGTGGGTTTGAGCAGAGGTTTGAAAGGGGAGGGGAGGGGAGGGGAGGGGAGCTGGAGAGGGCTGGGTGAGCATGGCATCTCTAGTGGGACTAGGCTCTGAATACAGGGGAGAGAGATGAGGCCAGAACATGCAGGGCCTCAAATGCCAAGGTAAGGACCCTGGACATTCCCCTCAGGGCATTGGCAGCCACAGAAGGGTGGAAGCATGGGAGGGGCTGGCTGCCCATGGAGGACCGACAGGAGGGGGCGAGACTAAAGGCAGGTAGGCTGGGGAGCCATGTTGAGCTGGTCTTGGGGTAGACACTGAGTCCCAGGCCAGGGTGAACTGGTCTTGGGCAACGCCTCCACCTCCACCATTGACCTGCGATGTTGACCATGGTCCCAGAGAGGTTTGGCTTGAAAGGGTGGTTCCTTGCTGTCAGGAGTGGCTGTGGGACCCACAGGACAGACTCAGCTGGGCATCTGTGGCCACAGTGGAGCGTGCCCGCTGGAAGCCCAGACAGCTCTGCCTGTGGGGCTGCAGTCCTTTGGACCTCCTAAAGCTGGACGGGCGTTATGTTCTCAAACCAGCCTAGTGGCCTTTTAGGGAAGTCTTGCTGAGGCCTGATGCTCGTGACTCCCCCATGATTTACGAGGGATGTGTCCTGGAGAGAATTGTGGATGCCGGGTCAGCCCCAAGGCGTTGGGGGGGCCTCCTGCCCCACCTCCTGGCTCTGCCCAGGTGTGGCTGAGCCGCTGTCAGGCAGAGGCCTGTGGGCTGGGCTGAGGGGAGGGCAGGCCTGGAGAGCCTGAATGGGAACAGATCTGGGAGGGCCCCGGGTACAGGGTGAGGCGGGCTTGGAGTTTATTCTGAGGGCCGTGGGGAACCGTCAAAGGGGATGATGGGCTGGGTTTGTAGTGATGCCAGGGGCAGGAGGGTAATGGTGAGCTCAGATGGGGCTGAGGGCAGAGTTGAGAGGCCTTGAGGCCTGGGCATGGAGAGCAGCAGAGGAAGAGATGAGCTCGAGAGATGTAGGTGGTGAAATCAGCAGGCCTGGGTATATGGGATGGGCGAGGAATCACAGATGCCCTGGTTTCTGGACCTCATCATGGTGGGTGGTGGTCCCCCAAACTGAAAACAAGAGAAGAATATGCACTGGCGTGGGCTTGGGGCATTGGTGAGACATGCGGAGTAAAGGAGGCCTAGAGGACATCCAAGGGAATGTGTCCAGGTGGCAGCAGCTGGGTACCTGGGGCTGAGGAGATGCAGCAGGGCTGGGGGCTGAGTGATGTTGTGGGAGTATGGGGCTGTCCTGGGAGAAATGGAGGATGGAAGGGGCCAGAAGGAACCAGCCTGGATATATGCTGTCAGACACACATCTTTACATGCTCTTGGTTTTTCTCTAGAAGAAAAGGACCAGAAGTGAGTGCTAGAAGCAGAGTGGAGTCTCCTGTGTGTACCTCAGACTGATGGTGCCCAAGCATTCGCCCTACTCCCCGCGCCACCACCGTGCTCACCTGCTTGCTCAAGGGGCCCTGCCGAGGCCGGAATAGCCGCCCCCAGGCCCGGGGTTTCTGTCCCCGCTGCCATCCACCTGGGAGCTCTGTAATTCGTGTCTCTGGGACTCTCGTGGAAAGTTCGCCCCTGAAGCTCTGGCCCAGGAGCTGCAGCTGGAAGGGGCCTGCCCAGAAGCCAGAGCTGGCGGCAGATCCAGAGCTGCAGAGCCCTCCACCCCCAAATCCACAAGCACCTTCTGGAGCCTGCTTCCCCTTGCTTAGAGGCTGGGCATTTATTTGGTGACTGGTGCCTCTGCACTGATGGAGGACTCCTGGGGGCCCCTCTGACCTCTCTCTTAGTGCCTGGTTGGCTGAGGGTGGAGGGGGAAACATCTGGGCCCAGCTGTGCACAGCGAGGGCCGGCAGCTCCCCCACTCTGCTCAGCTTCCACAAAGTTGGCTCATGAGGGCTTGAGCCTGTTTCTGTTTATATGTGCAGGGCGTTGAAGGGTCAGAGAGGGACACAGGAGTGGGGGACGGAGGCTGAGCAAGGACCCCCTTCCTAGGAGATGGCCAGTCTGCCTGCCTCAGATTGGCAGACTCCCACACTCAGGTTCCTCTGTTCTAAGCAAATGAGATGTGCCATCTCAGTGTTGCCTGCTCTGCCAAGCAGAGGCCGGATGTGCCCAAACATCCTTGGATCTCTGACCACTGTGCCCTCCCACCCCAACCCAGTGCGCGGCCATCTCACGGTCTGCATGGCTGGGTGATTCTGAGTCCCCTGGACTCTTGGCCTCACTCTTTGCCTCCAACCCCACATACCCGTGAGCCAAAAGGATGCCACTAAGAATGGCCAGTTACCCAAGGGCACTTTCCTTCCCTCCCTCCTTGCTAGAGGAACGCATGTCCACGTGGATCGCGTCAGATCACAGGAAAAGAGCGTTTGCTGGACAGAAATGTCCTCTTAACTCAGCTTTTGCCCCTTTGGCAAAAACTAGCTAGGCATAGAAGAAAACAGTGAGTAAATGACTGTGTCCTCGGCCTCCTAGACACTGTACAAAGTGATTATTTTATGTGTAAATCAAGGCCCATGTCCCTGTCCTGGTACCCAGAATCAAAAGCCCCCTCAGCCTGCCTTGCAGACAGATGGGCTTTGCATTCTGTGGCCCCTTCCCCAATCCCCTCTCCCCTCTCTCACAGGTTCTAGTCAGGCTGTGAAAGGAGCAGAGTTGGGGCAGCTCCTCTTGTACCCACAGAGATTCTCTGCTTCTTTCCTGCTGAGGGAAGGGAGGTCTTAGCGGTGGCAGGGCCCTGTCCCCACCTACTGACATGCAGTCTGGTAGAGAAATAAAGGTCAAGTGCCTGGGGCAACAGAGGACCATCCGTGTCTGTTTTCCTGGAGAGTGGTCCCACCATCTGTCCGCTCGGCATCTACCTGGGCCCCCATCACCTGCACCCACCCCTACTCCAGAAAATGGGAGTGCAGGTGGGAGTCCCACGTTGCCAGCCAGGGATCACCATCTTCCTCTGAGACAAGGCTCAGGAGAGGTACTGACTCACAGGGACAGCACTCGACAGCTTGTGTACACGTTCAAAGCCCTTTACACATGTTACAGTTCACGTCTCCACTGAGGAAACAGGCTGGTAGGGTTGCTGACTTGGCCCGGGGCAGGGCTGGGCCTGGAGCCTGGATATCAGAGGCCCCTTGTGCCTGACAGGGGCCCACAACCCTGGCTGTTCTGTGGCTCCTGTGTCTCCCTGAGGTTTCTTGCTCTCCCCTCCTCAAACCCCAGGACGCCAGCCACCTCTTGTCCTGTTCAAATGCACTTCCCCAAGGCTTCCCTCAGCTCACACTGTCCAGAGGCCTTTGCAAGGCTGCTTGAGATGAACTCCTAACTTGCCCAGGTGGCCCTGCCCTCTGGGAGTGGGGGCTCCGGGAAGGGAATAGCCACGCCCCCCATCTCCCTTGATTCCTGTGAAGGGAAGACTGTGAAGGTTCTGTATCTAATCCTCTCCCCAGCTGCCCAGGGAAGGGGACTCAGGCCCTGCCCATAGGGCCAGAGGCAGGGACCAACCAGATAGTTTGCGGCGTTCAGTGCAAAATGAAAATGTTGAGCCCTTTGTTCAAAAGTTAAGAATTTCGTAACAGTGACAGCAGAGCGCTAAACCAAGTGCAGGGCCTTCTGAGCACAGGGCCCTGGGCAACTGTATAGGTCACATGTCCCTGAAGCCAGCCATGACTGGAGGAGTTAGGACCAGCCCTTAGGAGCTCCCAGGTTTTATTTGGGAAGGGGGCAGGATTTGGCGCACAGCTCACCGCAGGAGCCAGGGGTAGGCGGAAGGATCCTCCTGTCGAAAGGTCCATCTATAAGACCACTCTCAGATCACAAAAGCTTTTCATGCTCCTCCTCTCCCAGGGTCCTCAACCAGCTCCAAGAGATGGGGTGGGCAGGGGGAAGGGCTCTGTTTTACAGATGAAGAGACTGAGGACCTCCTGAGAGTCTGACCATTTAGCTGGCCTCATCCCAGCAGGCAGGCAGGGTGTGGCACTAAGTTGGGCCTGGGGGGCTAGAATAGGAGGCAGGCGGGCTCAGTGCTCCCAGCAGCCCCTGGGGCTCATGGCCAGGCCTGCTTTGCCTCCACCCCCACCCAGGCTTACCCAAGTCCAGCCCACAGCATGGGGCCGACAGGCCAAGATGGGGCAGCCAAGGTAAACAGAGGTTTCCTACCTCACAGCCACTCGCCCAGGAGGGAATTCCAGGGCAAGCCCAGCACGCTTCTCACTGGCTCGGGGATGGCAGCTGCCCAAATGCCCATGGCTTCCCCCTGCCCCCTCCAGAGGCCAGGCCTACGCCCCCCATGCTGCACCCCTCACAGGGGTAGGAGGGACCCCACTGGAGCTGCACTGGGAGAAATGGAGGGGCAAAAACAAAAAATTAAGACATACATCCACACAAATCTGAACCTAACTGCCCATAGCAGCTGTATTCGTTATAGCCCCAAACTGAAAACAACCCAAATGTGCATCAGCAGGGGAAGGATAAACAAACTGTGGTATGTGCATAAAGCAGAATACTCCTCAGCAATAAAAAGGAGCATACCCATAGCATAGATAAAGCTTAAAACCCTCGTGCTGAGTAAATAAAGCCAGACCTAAAAAGAGCTCAAACCGTGTGATTCCACCTACATGAAGTTTTGGAAAAGCCAAAATGGGCGTCTGTAGCTACAAAGCAGATCAGTGATTGCCTGGGGCTGGGAGTTGGGGAAGAGATTGACAGCAAAGGGGCAGGAGGGAACATTCTAGAGTGATGGATTGGGGGATGGTTACATGCATTTGTCAAAAATTCATCAAACTGTGTTCCTAAAATGGGTACATTTTATTGTATGTAAATTATACCTCAATATAGTTTAATGTAGAAGAAGAGAGGAAGAGGGAGGAGCCGGAGGAGGTGTGTAGGCATGTGGCTGCAGAGTGAGGGGGGGATGGTTTCAGCATTATCAGGAGGCCAGGAGTCGATAAGCCTCCCAAGCTGGTGCTCAGTGTTTGAGGGGCAGGGGCCTAGGCCAGCCCCCCGGAGTCCCCACATTCCAGAGGCAGGGAGAGGCTGGGGACCAACAGAAACGGCCCAATAGGATGGGGGAGAACCAGGGGCTGCGGTGCCTCAGACACTCAGAAGGAGGGGCTCCAGCTGGGCCATGGCCCATAGTGGGGTGGGCGGATAGAAGAGGCCGGAGAAGCAGTGCGAGGTCCAGGCAATGGGGAGAAGCCAAGCCTGGGAACCCCGGCTGCGACCTCCATGTAGATGCCTGCCCCCCACCTCCCCTTGACAGTCTCTGTCAGGCTGGCCCAGGACCCTGTTCCAGCCGGCATCTGGGGGCTGCGTGGCACTGGGTGAGTCCCTAGACACCAAGGGAGGCCCAGATGGCATGGGGGTTGGACTGAATTCTGCGGGCAGAGGTGTGACCCCTGCAGCCTTGGGACTTGGAATGGCCAAGGAGACCCATTGGAGCCTGTGCTGACCCCCTTGAGGGCTCGGGCTGGCCTCCAGGACAGGCATGGGCGCCCTCCACGCTCCACGGAGCCGCTAAATTTAGCCAGGCAGGGGAGGCCATCCTGGGGCCGAGCGTTTGGCAGCACTGCCTTGTCTCCCTACAAGGCCCGGCCCAGTGCCCGAGCCGGCCACCCAGCCTTTGGGCTTATAAGGCAGGCCTGGAGGCTCTCAAGTGCTGGAGTCTTGGGGTGGGCTCTGGACCAAGCTCTCAGACTTTGGGGAGCCTCCTTCCTGGCCACCAGCAGACATGGGAGCTACTTGTTGTATGACCTTGGGCAAGGTCATAGAGCCTCAGTTTCCTTATCTGTAAAGTGGGGATTCTAGCCTCTACCTCAGAGGGCCACTGTAAAGAAAACCTGCTCAATTCCAGCATATGAAAGCACTATGTCTCCTATAAACTCTGACCCCTGCCCTGCCCATCCCTGTCCCCAGAAATGCCTAGAACAAACACAAGTGTCTGTCCCTGGAAGCTGGAGTTGGTGCCAAGAATGGGAAAATGCAGTCCTTGGATGGAAAGATGCAAGTGAGAACAGTGCAAGAGACATTGTCCCCATCAGCTGCCCATCTTAGTCTTGCAGAATTATTCACAAGAAAAGAAATTTGGGAAGAGAAGTGTAATTGCTTTTACTTCTCTTCTTTGGGGCATGCTCTGGAGATGATAACATCCGAATGAGACAGTCCTCCGTGCCACTCTGTTTCCTGAGCATCAGGGTCAGCACTAAGGCTGTCACAGGAGCACGTGTGTGTGCTCCAAGCAAGTCTGTCTGTCCATGTGTCTGTCCTTCAGCAAGCCTGGCTCCTTGGAGGAGGAGAAGGAGGGGGAGGAGAAGCACATGGTTGATGGTGTGAAAGGGACAGACACAGACTGGAAAATGACTGCCTGACTTCCTTCCCTCCCTCCCGCCTTCCCTCCTTCCCTCCTCACCTCCCTCCCTCTTTCCTTCCCTCCCTTCCTTTCCCCCTTCCCCCTTCCCTCCTTATTTAGTGTTGGCGACCCTCCTGAGTGTCCCTTCCTGAGTGTCTGGAGAAGGGTGGGTGGAGTGGGACACAGAGACGGCTCAGACACTGGGTCGTCTTCCACCCCACTCCCTGTCGCAAGCAGTTCATGTCCTGGGGCGTGCTGTTCCCAGGGCCATGGGGTCAGCTGGGAAGGAGACAGGCCCTTTTGTCTGGGGTCAAGACCAGGCCAAGGGGATGTGGCCACCACAGCTCTGGCTCCCAGCATCTCTGGGTTTTTCCTTAGAAAAGCCCAGGTTGTAGTTCTTGCCAGCTCCTCTTGAAGGTGGCGAAAGAGTTGAGCCTGAGATTGGCGGGAACTCTGCATGAGGTAAGGCTGATCCATTTGACGGGGGGATTCGCTGGGGTGCTGGAGGGGGCTGTGGGCCTGCTATCTGTGGGGGCCCCTTGCCATCCAGAAAGCAGCTGTGCTCAGACAGACAGCTGGGATCCCCAGCCAGGGGCCTGGCTCCCTGCCCAGAGCAATTCCCCAGCTAAAGGCCCGTCAGGAAGAAGACTCCTATCAGCCTTCAGGTCGAGGCAGCACGGACTGGGCCGGAGCTGGGGGCTCCGAGAACACCCAGCCTCCACCTCCCACCTCCAGAGGGAGCCCCAAGGACACCCAGCCTGGGTTGAGGGCTGGCCAGGGAGGCCTTTCTGCTTCAAGCTGGGGCCTTCAGGACCGCCCAGGGAGAACTTGGGCAACATTTCTCCTCTCTCAGACCCAGTTTCTTCATCAGCAAAACGAAGCAGGGGATTGGGGGAGGCCTCCAGCTCTGGTGCTTGAGAGCTGACATGGGACCCCTGCCCCACCCCAGACCCTGGGGGCCCCATGTTCAGGGCCAGGGGTTGAAGACAGGGGCTGCAGATGGGCTGTACCCCAAGCTCAGGAGTACAAGTTTTCTGTCTTTGGCATTGTTGGGACCCATCCCCCAGGGGCCTCTACCTCCGAGGAAAGTCCCCTTATCGTCCCCATTTCACAGATGAGGAAGCAGCCTCAGAGAGCTGAGGCACTTGCCCCAACTCCACAGGCAGCGAGTGGCAGGGCCAGGGATGGTGACCGAGGTGGGCTCATGTCAGGCTCTCCCGCTGGGTCTTGGGGAGCCCGACGGCACTGTGTAACAGGTGTGGCCCTTGCCTTGTCTGGGCACCTGCCTTCCTCTGCGCGTTTCAGGGAGGAGGAGGTATGGCTGGGGCAGGACAGACGGTGGGAGAGGAGAGGTGGGAGGTGGAGATGCCAGCCAGACGCGAGGTTGGTGGAGCACAGGCCAGGCTTGGACTCAGAGAGACACGTGGATGGAAGGTGGTCTACAAGGACAGGGGTGGGAGTCCTGCCATGGGCTTGGGAAGGGTCAGGCAGCTGGACTGGAAGGGTCCTTCTTCCCCTTCCCTGGTTTGGGGAGGGCCCT
Organism: Tapirus indicus; assembly: GCA_031878705.1. NCBI lineage: Eukaryota > Metazoa > Chordata > Mammalia > Perissodactyla > Tapiridae > Tapirus > Tapirus indicus. The sequence goes on from CM062932.1 coordinate 14,017,849, forward strand.
GGCCTGAGGCCACTCCCACTGGCCCTGACCTGAGCCCCCAGCCCTGTTCTACCAGGTTCGTGGGGGGGCTGACAGCTTTATCTTTGCCTTGTGACGGTGGCCCGTGGTTTCCTGCCAACAGCGGCTGTTTCCGGAGGCCCAGCAGGGCCCAGGCGGAGCCAGGAGGGGCAGTGGGGCTGGGCCTGGGTGGCCCCATCAGTCCCGCCCCTATCTATCTTTGGGAATTTATTTGTCCACAGGCACCGCTGGCCCACAGTTCATTGCCTGCCAGGGGCCGAGAGCTGCTCTGACCACCCAAGATTCTCTCTCCCAGCCCAAGCGCCTCACTGACCTCTGACTCCTGACCTCCGGCCCCACCTGCCCTGCCTTTCCTAAAAGCTCTGCTATAGACGTGGGTGTTGACATTCAGCTCCCCTTGAGAGCAAAGGCTGTGCAGGGGGCTCACTTCTCAGCCCCCGGCCTGGCCCACCATGGCACGGCGGCTCCAGGATGAGCTGGCTGCCTTCTTCTTCGAGTATGACACTCCTCGAATGGTGCTCGTGCGCAACAAGAAGGTGGGCGTCGTCTTCCGCCTGATCCAGCTGGTGGTTCTGGTCTATGTCATTGGGTGAGTCTGGGCCCCCTCCCTGCCACCCTTTGTACCAGCTCCCATCCTGGGCCTGTCCTCCATGCTCTGAGATGCCCCCATGACCCCAGAAAGCCCCTCTTCCTCTCCATTGGTTGTCATTCTTCCTGACAAACCATCATGCTATTTAGAAGGAATGGAAGCCTGCTAACTCACTGTGGAGATGGGGACACCAAGGCAGAGAGGTGAAGCCCGGTCCTGGGTCACGTGGTGAACAAGAGGCAAAGCCGTTGGGTTCTGAGGAACTGACTCATGTTAATGGTTCCAAGTGGTGAGTGGGTTGGAGGCCATGGCTCGAGCGAACCACAGCCAGAGTCCCTCTGCCTCTGACCTCCCAGCCAAACCAGGCCACTAGTAAGAGGTGGAGGCCACATCCCATTTTACAGGCCCTGCTCCCACCTGCCCTGCCTAAGTTAGAGGCATCCTGGGATATTTGAGATTCCTTGGAGCACAGAAACCCTCAAATTCAGAACACCTGGTGCCTTAACGGTGACACGCCAGGCAGAGGTTGGAGGTCAGTTCTGGTCCAGGGATGACAGCTCCTTTCTGGGCATCTTGGGACCTGTCCCAGTGTCCCAAGAGTACAGGGGCAGAAGTAGGGTGGGACTCCCCTGCAGTCTGGCTGTCCTGGGGACCATGTAAAGGCCGTCTTCCTGAAATCAGTCTGGTTGTCCTGGGAGCCGAGACAGGCCTTGCACACGTGTGTGTTTGTGTGAGCACACGTGTGTGTGTGGTGTGTGGATGCATGTATGTGGTACCCGGAGCTCTGTGTGGGTGCATGTAGCCTCGTGTGTCTGGGTGTGTGCTCAATGGGTATGGCTGCGGGTGTGTCCCTGGCCTGGGTGCCCACATGAGCCTGCCCTGGGGCTGAGGCAGCTGGGTACCTGATGTGTGTGCCGTGTATGTGGGGGGGGGGGCATCGTGTCCACTCACAGTGACTCTACAGAGGGCTCCTGGAGGCCCCAGGGCCACTGAAGGGGGTTCAGTCCCTGCTTGGGGGTCAGGAGGCACCCAGCAGCCCCAGTCTGACTTTGCTGTGTGATTCTGAGGTCCCTGACCATCTGGTCTCTGTGTCCTCATTTTTGCTGTGGGACCAAATCAGGACTACTGACTGGAGCCCAGGGCGGGCTGACCTGGAGGCCAAATAGTGACCATGTAGTCCTGGTCCCCCCAGGGCCTCTGGCATCCACAACAGCCTTCCCTCTGCCCCACCTGGCCCCCAAGGCCTCAGAGCTGGCCAGGTGGAGCCAGGGCCAGGACTCAGCCCTCCAACACCTTTTGGCCTCTGCCTCCCTCCTGTCCACAAACCAGTGTGACATCTGCAATGTTATTTGAGCTTGTGAGGGAAACATTCCCAGGGAGGAGCGGTGGGGTTTCCAGGTCACACAGCAGGTCAGCACCAAGTCCCAGTTAGAATGGAGGCCTCAGCTCTGCCTTCTCCTTTCCCACCTCACAAACACTCTGAGAACCCTTCTAATGGGACACATGGTGTGATGCCAGGCACAGGATGGGCCTAAAAGTCTACCATTAGCCACACTTCTGACCCTCCAGGGAAGAGAGAGGTTGCCTACCAAGGTCCAGCCCATCCTTCACCGGAAGAGGCTGGGAGAATGTCGTCCTCGCTGTGGCCCCTGTGGCTCCCTATTTCTGCTTACGAGTCAGCAGTGGAAGCATCAGAGCCCTCTTGTGTGTTGGTCACAGACTGTCAGAAAGAAAGGGACAGTCCTCCCGTCCCATCCCCAGCTGCAGCATATACCCCAAGCCATCAATCACCGTCCGGTCCTGAACACATACATCCAGTGACGGAGACCTCATTACCTCCTTCCTTCTCTTCCTCCCTCCCAAGACAGTCTACTCAGTTTCCAAATGGATGTGGCCTCCTCGGTGTCAGTGAGGCTCAGAGACGCTGAGTGATTTACCCTGGGTCTCACAGCTGGAAAGAGGCTGAACCAGGATTTGAATCCAGCTGCGTGGCTCCAAAGTCAGCCTTCACATCCCGGAAAGGAAACGTCCTCAGAGAGGGGCACTGACCTCCCAAGTCACATAGCAGAAGGAGGAAGGCAGAGTCGCTCACAACACCCCTCAACCCCACCCTCAGGCCCAGGCTTCTGGCTGTGGCTAGGGCTGTGACTCCCGTTGTCTCTGGTGCCCTCGTCTGGCTACTGTCTGCCACTGCACTGGCCGTCGGCTAGACACCCACAGATGCAGACCAGAACCAGCCTGGACTTGCTCTTACTGTCTCAGGCCTCGGTTTCCCATCTGTTCCACAGGGCAGGGCTGGTGGGGACCCCTCTAAAGACGCTGCACACGGGCTCAACAATCTGCTCTTTCCTCAGGAAGGACGGCGTTTATTTAATTACCCACCCCCTCCCTCTTCCCGAGTTCCCTGTCTGTCTGAATGTCTGGTCCTGTGAGCCTTGCAGGAGGACAGAGGGGAGCTGAGGAGAAGAGGCAGACTCCCAGACCCCAGGGACAGGGGCACAGCCCAGACAGGGAAGGGGCAGACACAGAGACAGCACTGGACAGAGGCACGGACACGGGACCCCAGCCTCTCAGCTGGAGAGAGGCCCTAGACTTAGAGAGAGAGTTACTGAGACAGAGGCAGAGAGGCTGAGATGCTGACAACCCAAACGGACTCGGAGGAGAGAACTGTGTTCTCTCTCGGTCACACTCTTGCAGGAAGTCCAGGGCAAGTGGAGGGAGCGGATGAGCCTGAGGCCCTGGTGGGCTGAGCTAAGGCTGAGCTCTTTTGGGCTCAAATTAGGATGGTTAATTTGCAGTTAGAGCTGTCTCCTGGGAGGTGATAAGCACCCTGTAACTGGAGGTGTGCAGGCAGTGGGCTGTCATCCATGAACCAGCGGGCTCCTACAAGGGGTATGCTGGAACACATCCCTTTCTGGGGAGAGAGGACTGGCTGCAGCACACAGGAGGGTCCGAAGGGGATCTGTGAGTGCTGCTTGGGGAGGAGAGCCTGGGAAGGCTTCCTGGAGGAGGTGACACAGTGGTGGAACCAGCCTTGAGCAAAGGCCTGGGGTCTATAGGCCAGGCAGTCCTGCTCTTGGCTTTCCCTCAGGCCCCCCTGAGCACCCCCCACAGCGCTCTTGAAATCACATGCTTCTGAGATTTCCAAATGGCTCCTGGAGCACACCAATCAAGGACAAAGGATAGATACAAAAATGCTGGGAGAAATGCATCCCAGGACATTTCTACAGCGTCTTCTCTGTGCTTAGTGCTATGTAAGGCTCCATGGGGCTGAGACAGGGTACAGAGTGGGCAGAGGGGTGGGAGGAGCTGAGGACGAATTAGCCAGAACGCCTTTGGTTCCTAGTGAAGACAGGGGCTGTTGATTGGTTTACGTAACTGAAAAGTCAATGCAGGCTTCAGGCCTGGCTGGATCCTCCTCAAGGAGGGCATGGGAAGGGCAAGTTCCATGGGGAGACGAGGAGTTCAGGTTTGTCCCATTTGGGTTCCCAGTGAAGCCAGCCAGGATCTTCTCTTCTCAGCTCTGCTTTCCTCCATGCAGGCTTCTTTCTCAGGAAGCCTCTCTGTCCTCAGAGTGGCAAAATGGCCACCAGCTGCTCCAGGCTGACATCCCATCAGCTTTGCCATCCTCGGGGCACAAGAGTGTCTCCTTCTCCAGAGTTCTGGCAAAAGTCCCAGATCCAATCCTTACTGGCTGGGGTTGGGTCATGTGCCCATCCCAGAACCAATCATTGTGGCCAAGGAAAGGGAATACCCTCATTGGTGGAGCCTGGTTGTGTGCCCACCCTGATCCAGGCACTCCTGCTAGAAAGCAGAGCGTGATCAAAGGTCCTGGGGCAGGGAAGGAACAGCAAGAGAACAGCTAGGGATCATGAAAGGATCCAAGGGAGAGGAGGTAGAGAGGTGAGCAGGGCCACTGGCTCAGGCTTCTGAATGCCAGGCTGTGGATTGTGGGCTTTCTCCTGCAGGCAGTGGGGAGCCATGGAAGGATGTCTAGCAAGGAGAGGCCTGGGGTAGGCAGGTGCTGGGGTGGGGATGGAGGCCAGAGGCAGGACAGCTGTGAAGAGGCAGCAGCGATGAGAGGAGAGGATGAGGCCGTGCTAAGGCAGAAGCAGCGAGCATGGAAGACAGAGGTCAGCATCCTGGCTGGCCCTGCACTGGGGGTGGTGCTGCAGCTTCTGCCCGTCAGTGCTGCAGCGGGACATGTGCCCAGCAGGGCCAGAATTTCTGACTTCTCAAGAGCCGTGGAAATGGAATTTATGGGTGAAAGGAACCTCTTGGTTTTTAGAGGTTGGCAACTCATTCAAAAACTTTAAAAACACAAATCAGCAGCCTAACTTGTCTGAAGACTGCATGCTGATTAACCTCTGAACCCCCAGGGTGGACCCCAGCTCTGAACTCAGTGCCTCCCAGGCCTGGAGTCTGGTCTCACCCTTCCCCAAGGCTGCTCTGCCCGATAGCATGTGCTCGATCTGGTCAACTCCTGCCTGTGGCCCAGAGTTATACCCCATGTCACCAGCCACACAACCTGTCCTCCCAGCCCCAGGCCAGAGCTGCCCCAGCATCTGCCTCAGCTCCTCTCGTGTCTCAGCCTCCACATAAGAACCCCTCCAGGTCCCTTGATGAAAGCCAAGGGAGGACAGGAAGGATGCAGGGACCCAAAGACTGTGGACATGATGGAGAGGGAGAGCGTGAGCCTGGGGGACAGGTAGGAGCAAGTTCTGTGGGGAGATGGGGTGTGCAGGTTGGTCCGGTTGAATTTTTGTTTTGAGGTAGAAGTCACATGCCATAACATTCACCCTTTTAAAATACACAGTTTAGTGGGTTTTAGCATTTATGACAAAGTTGTGCAACCATCACCACTATCTAATTCCAGAACATTTGCACTATTCCTGAAAGAAACCCCATACCGCTTGGCAATCACTCTCCATTCTCCCTCCCCGCACCCTACCTTGCCTGTTCTGAATGTTTCAGATAAGTAAAATCATGCAGTAAGCGGCCTTTGTGTCTGGCTTCTTGCACTTAGCATAATGTTTGCAAGGTTCATCCATGTTGATTGTAGCATGGATCAGCACTCCATTCCTTTTCATGGCTGAATAGTATTCTATTTTATGGAAATTCCACATTTTGTTTATCCATTCATTAGTTGATGGACATCTGGGTTGTTTCCACTTTTTGCCTCTTACGAATAGTGTTTGTGTGAACATTTGTGTACAAGTGTTTGTGTGGATGTATGTTCTCTTGGGTATATCCCTGGGAGTGGAATTTGCTGGGTCATACGTTAATTCCATGTTTAACTTTTTGAGGCACTGCCAGACTGTTTTCCAAAGGGTTAAGTTGAATGTGAGGTGCCTATGAGATGTCTGGGGCGGGGGCCGAGGCAGGGGGAAGGAATGTGTCACCAGTCAGTGGAAGATGTAGACATTTAGATAAGTTCCTTGAGGGCAGAATTTTGATTTCTTTTGTTCATCTCTGTATCTTTAGTGCCCAGAACAGTTTTTGGCACATAATAGAGGTTCGCTGAAGATGTGTTGAGTGACTGAATGAATGTGTGGAATTGAATCTCGGGGGAGAGTGCAGAAGTAGAGACAGAAATCCGTGGGACCCGGTGTTTCTGTGACAGGTCACACGAAGTTCTGCCTGGGCCGAGAATAGAAGCCAGGAGGATGAGGGCAGATTGACATTTAAAGAGGAATTAGGAGGACCAGAGACAGTGACAATAGGAGGATTATTTATTATGTGCCTACTGCATGCCAGGCACTGTGCTAATTTCCTCAGAGACAACTCAAGGGAATGTCCCCAAACAATCACCCAGACCTCTTCTTCCTGTGGCTCCGCCCACAGCTCAGTGCACAGTCCGGCCTTGCTCATATTTGTTGACCAAGCAGCGTCTCTGAGGTATATGCCATCACTTCCATTTTACTGAGAAAGCCAGTAAAATGGCTAAAGACTAAAGCCTCAGAGAGGTTTAGTCTTTAGCCTGAAGCCACACAGCTGGTGAGTTGCGGTGCTGGTACCTGAAGCTCAGCCTCTGTGACCCCAGAGACCACACTCTCTGCCACTCTCCCACGTGGCCCCATCCCTGAGGGGCTGTTGGAGCAGAGAGACTCAGGACAGAGTGTTGCTGAGGACAAGGAGGAAAGAATGGGAACGAGAATTTCTGGAAGAGGAGGGGCTTCTGAAGGTGCCAGTGTCCTCGGCATCAGGCCCCCTTGGTGGCTTTCCCGGGGTGGTGACCACAAGGCCAGGTCAAGGTGAGCATGGCTTTAGCGAGGCAGGCCTGGCGCCATGGTCATTCTATTATTATCAGAACCGAGGTCATTGATGCCAGATTTGACTTTTCCCTTTGACTCCCAGGACTCACAGTCCCCAGGGGCAGACATGGCCCAGAATGGCTGCATCAGCCCCAGCACGCAGCCTCAGTGGGCTCTTGGGAGACACACTGATGCCAGGCTGCTCAGTGGAGGGGACAGAGTCTTGGGCTGGGTGCCTGCCCTGCTTGGCCTCTGACTTGGGAAGGACACTCCCCCAGGCCTCAGTTTTCCCATCTATATTGTGAGGAGTTGGTCTTGGGCAAAGAGAGAAATGCTGCTGGGACATCAGGAGTTGGGGCTGTCAAGGATGAGGCCAGTGACCTCTCCTGAAGGGGGGTCCAGAATATGGAGCAGAGCCCCCATCACCCCCTAACAGCAACTTCGAACATGGGCATGGAGCCAGGGACCTTCCTGGAGGAAGAAACCTAAGGAGAGTGGGGGGATGGGTGATGCCCCCCCCCCTGTCCCCCGCCATGGGGCAGGAGGCAGGCTGCCGGCTCAGGACCCTGAGAACTGGGAGCCTGTCAGGCCTCGCCTGTTGCCATCTGGGACCTGCAGGGGGCAGCAGTGACCATGCTTAGGCTTGGCAGGGGTGGCTTGCTCCAGTGCCAGGCTGGGGCAGGGGCTTGGAGAAGGCGGACTGGACCATAGTGGGAGAGAGGAGGACATTGGTGGGTTGCCTTCCTGGAGCCTGGAGCAGGGAGACAGTGACTCTGAAACTAAGAGGCCTGGAGAATTCTGTTAATAGGCCTGAGCTCTGGGTGACAGGAGAAAGACTTTGATCTCTGCTTGGACAAGTGGGCTAAGGGTAGGGTGAGGGGTGACAGAGGCATAAACACACCTCCCCATAGTCAGACACAGCCATAGGTGTGCTCACAGATTTGCCCTGGAGGTACACAGCTACACACTCTGCTGGGCACCATGGACACACGCACATGCACATGCACACAGAATTACACTGAATCTCCATGAAGAGTCTTTCCTGAAGGAAGGGGACCACACCCTAGAGAGAAGTGTTATTCAGGACTCTCAGTTGTAAGTAACAGAAACCAAACCCAAACTGGCTTGAATAAAGGAAATGAACTTATTAGCTCATTAGTAACTGAAAAGTCTAGAAGTAGATTTTCCAACATGCTTCAGGTATGGCTGGATCCAGGTGCTCTAACAACATTGTCAGGAGTCTGCCCCTCTCCATCTCCCAGCCTGGCTTTCTTCTAAGTTGGCTTCATTCTCAGTTTTGCTCTCTCCACGAGACCATAGTTTTGGTCGTCTAGTCACCTTGCTTAGCCACCCAGCAGAGAGAATGTCTCTTTCCCAGTAATTCCCAGAAAACTCCTGGCCTCATTGCTGAAACTCCCCGGGTCATGTGTCCATCCTTGGACCCATCACTGTTGTTAGGGCGATGGAACATTGATTGGCAAGCCTTAGTCACGTGCCCCCCCAACCCTGGAGTTAAGAAGGAGGTCAGCCCCATTGAACCTTCCAGATTGAAAGTGGAGAACCCAAAGGAACAAGGGTTCTCGATGCTCTGAAGGGAAGGCCAGAATTTCCCAAGAAAGCTGGGAGGGCTCCAGCCTGAGCCACTCCCACAAGGCCTCAACCAGGGTCAGATGCTGTAATCCCTTCAGAGGGTCAGTTGCCCCCTGTTTCCCTTCCAGTTCCCCTCCCAGGGGCTCCAGCATGACTGAGATAACAATAGCTAATGTCTACACAGCACTTACTTGGTGCCAGTCCCCATTCTAAGCACTTTTACATGCATTAACTCACAAAAACAAGTACTATCGGTACTATTATTATTATTCCCATTTTATGGATGAGGAAACTGAGGCTGAGAGGGATTGAATAGCTCAACAAGAATCACACAGCCCGTGAGTGGTGTAGCTGGGATCCAAATCTAGGCTCTCAGGCCCCCAAGGACAGGCCCTCAGCCCTCATGTTTCTCAGTAGGAGGACCTCAGGAAGGAAGGAGAATTCTGGGAATGAGGATTGTGACCCAAGAATCTTGGCCTCCAGGCCCCAGCAGATCCTGCTCTTGGAAAAGGATCTGAAACCGTCCTTCAGTGGTCTCCTCTCTGGGGATTCATGCTTTCCTAGTGAAAAGAATGGTAGAACTTCTGGCACAGGCCAGCTCGGGGAGGCAGGTGAGGCTCTCCTGCCTCCAGCCCAAGATGCAGCTTTAGGAGCAGACAGTGGCTCCAGATGCATCCGGGGAGGGGAGGGGAAAGGACTTGACATGTCCAGGTGGTGCCAGAAGGGGCAGCAGTCCACAGAGCCACGTGCCATCCTTGAATGGCCCTGCCCAGCTCTGCCCCCCTTAATCCCCCACAGGTGGGTGTTTGTCTATGAGAAGGGCTACCAGACCTCCAGCGGCCTCATCAGCAGTGTGTCTGTGAAACTCAAAGGTCTGGCCGTGACGCAGCTCCCAGGCCTGGGCCCCCAGGTCTGGGACGTGGCTGACTACGTCTTCCCAGCCCAGGTGAGCTGACTCAGAGCCAGGTGGGGCTCCGTCCCACCTCCCTGCGGACCAGTCCAGCTCCTTTCTCTCTCTCGGCCTGTTTCCTAGCTGCACATGAGGGGTAGAAGCAGCCTCGTAACATCCCCAACTCTGACATCATGGGTACGGATGCTGCTGGGCATCCTGGGGGTTCAAGGGGTCTTCCGGGGCTGTGCATGGGCTCTTGGGGCTGCTCTCCCAGCTCGGAGCCCTGCCCTCCCCTCGCCCTGCTCCTCACTTCCAGGGAGACAGCTCCTTCGTGGTCATGACCAATTTCATCGTGACCCCCCAGCAGGCTCAAGGCCACTGTGCAGAGGTGAGGACTGCTGCCCGTCCCCCCTTCTTGGACTTGCAGGGAAAATAACATGGAGGAAGAGGTCCCCTTGGGCACTGGAGGTGAAGCCAGATAGGCTTCCTGCGGGGCCACAATGGTGGAATTTCAGGCACAGATTCACACCAAGTAACGGTCTGCCATGGACAGTGCTGGGCCTTCCTCCTAGCTGTGCGCCAAGCGGGGTGCTGAGTCTCAGGGCCCACCCGACTCCCAACCCCACCTCCCACTCCCGGCAGTGGACATCGCAAGGGAGTAGCCAGGCATGAGCCCAGAGAGGTCCTGGGAGGGGCCTGGGGGGAGGAGGCTGTGAGCAAGGGTCCCCCCAAAGGGGTCTGAGACTGCCCCCACACCCTCCCTAGGGCCCTGGGGGTGGGAGGGGCTCTTCTCAGGGTCCCACCCGAGGGGCCTGGGGCCAGCAGCTCTCCCCTCCCCCAGCACCCAGAAGGGGGGACGTGCAGGGATGACAGCGGCTGCACCCCTGGGAAGGCAGAAAGGAAGGCCCAAGGTAAGGTCGGCCTCCTCCTGTCCCCCTCCACAGCCCCTGTCAGCTTCAGGCTTCCTTGCCAGGAAGTCCTTCCTGCTTTCTGCCCTCCTGCCATCCTAACCTTGGCCCGCCCTGTTCCAGACCCAACCACATTTCTGTCCTCTGGCTTCTGCTCTTGGGTGCCCCATCACTGGGAGCTCTTGGGGCAGGACCTGGGGGCCTCCTCTGCGCTCCCAGCTTGGGGTGGGCGCCCACGGGTTCCTCCATTGCTCCAGGCATCCGCACGGGCAAGTGTGTAGCCTTCAACGACACCGTGCGGACATGTGAGATCTTTGGCTGGTGCCCTGTGGAGGTGGATGACAACATCCCACGGTAACGCCCTGTCCTTCCAGGGAACTGGGAGGAGGTCCCCAGCCCAGACTGAGGGGCATCTGGATCTGTGTTCTGGGAAGGATCTATCCCCCTTCTTCCAACCTTACCCTCTCCCCATCTGTGCAGTCCAGGCCAAAGATCTCCCCAGCCCCTGGTCAAGGGGCCTGAGAGTCCACCAGTATAGCAAACCCACCCCTCAATCCATCCAAGGCCACAGGAGGATCCTACAGGCTCTCACCCCCCCCCCCACGCACACTGTGCCAAGCTCTGGTGGGCACCGGGGGGACTCTGGGGGTGGGGGCGGTGAGTGAGTGTGGTCTCCTCCAGCCCTGCCCTTCTCCGAGAGGCCGAGAACTTCACTCTCTTCATCAAGAACAGCATCAGCTTTCCACGCTTCAAGGTCAACAGGTTCGTGGGAAGAGCCGGCGGAGATGCAGGCGGCTCCCCGAGGCTGCTCCATCTGGCCTCAACCGTTCTGTCGCCCTCCAATCCCGCTGATTTCACTCTGGAGGCAGAAGCCAGGCTGGGCCCCCCGGTGGGCTGCCTCCGTCTCCAAGGGCTGTGGAAGGGGCATTTCTGGAGCCTGGGAGGGATCCCCGGAGCTTCGGGGCACGGTGGGCACTCTCCCAGCTGGCACGCCGCCACCACCAATGCCCTGCACCCCCACAGGCGCAACCTGGTGGAGGAGGTGAACGCTGCCTACATGAAGACCTGCCTCTACCACAAGACCCGGCACCCGCTGTGCCCCGTCTTCAAGCTTGGCTACGTGGTGCAGGAGTCAGGCCAGAACTTCAGCACGCTGGCCGAGAAGGTATGGTGCCAGGGGAGCAGGGAGGGCCGGGCCTCAGTACCATCAGGCCAATAAGGGCTTTTCAGGCCCACCTTACACCTCCCCAGCCCCTCCCTGGTGTGGGCCAAGTCTACACATATGAATCTGTTCCCTAATGTTGGGGTCCCTGAGGGACCCTCAGCAGGGACTGGCATGGACCTGGCACACAGGAGGTGCCCAGAATGAATGGATGTGGGTGGATGTGTCACCTGGACGTCTGCTGAGGTCCCAGTGTTTGAATCCCATGGCCCATGGCCCTGAGAAATGCTGTGCCCTGCCCAGGATTCCCAGGAATTCCGGAATTCCAGGGTTCCGAGAGAAGGGCTGCCTTGTAAGGAGCATGGACTGGTCTGCCTAGGTTCAAATCCCAGCACTGCCCCTCATGGGCAGCGTGACCTCAGGCAGTTCTCTCACCTTCGGTGCATCTGAGCTTTTGCACCTGTAAAGGGGGGGGCAATAGTGGTACCAGTCTCTTGGGCTGTCTTGAGGATCTAGTGAGCTCCTGCATGGGACAGCACCTCAGTACTGCCTGGCAGGTGGCCACCCTATGACGTGGTCCCACGTGATCGCTATCAGCCTGCTCCTGCAGTCGCCTATTCAGCCCCTTTTCTGGGATATCGCACGCACACACACAAACTCACTCAGAACACATTTATCTAGAACAGGGGTCAGCAAACTTTTTCTCTAAAGGGACAGAGAGTAGGGATTTTCAGCTTTGCAGGCTGCATGGTCTCTGCTCCAGCCATTCAGGTCAGCGGTTGTAGGGCAAAAGCAGCCACAGACATGGGTAAACAAATTCGGCCCTTGGGCCTCAGTTTGCAGACCCCTGGGGGGGGTTTACACTGTAGCAACACACACGACCAGAAAGCTGAACGTTAGACCTCGCTGTTCCTAAAAATCTCCCTGCCACCCCCACTGGGAACTTCTCACCCATCATCACTGTCTTCAGGTACCAGCCTCCCGCCCAGTTGCCCAGCTCCACACCTGCCCTGACCATTTCCCAACTCTCCTGTTGCTCAGCCCACCCCCGCCTGTCCCTGAGCCTGGCTGTGACCAGAGGAGCTTCGCTTTCTCAAGCTTTCTCTTCCCAGCCCATGTCTTTACAGATTCACTCTTTAACTCAACATCTATTTACATGCCTCCCACACTGTGACTCCCGCTGGGAACTCAGGAGTCAATGACGGAGACAGACAGCCCCACCCTCGTGGAGCTTACGGTCTTGGAGGAGATGGGTTAATAATCACACAAAATAAATATATGACTACAAAGTGACAAATATTCCAGAAGAAAACACAGAGGGAAAAACGGGGACATATTTCAGACTGGGGGTGGTGGTCAGGGAAGGTCTCTCCGGGGAAGTGACCAAAGGATGAGAAAGAGCCAGCCTGTGGGGAACTGGGGGAACTGCCTGTGCAAAGGCCCTGAGGTAGGAAGAGCCTGGTGTATTCTAGAAACAGTCAGAAGGCTGGAGTGTGATGGGTGGGAGGTGGGGCCAGAGAGAGTGATAGGACCTCAACCCTGAAGCAGCTTCTGTGTCTCTTCTCAAATTAAAAAAATGTTCCCTCTTCAAGAGACTGCTGTCCCCAGCTGTAAGACAGGAGTCTCTTGATCCTGAAGCCCTGGATCTTAAACGCCTGTGTCCCTGGCAGGGCGGGGTGGTGGGCATCACCATCGACTGGAACTGTGACCTGGACTGGCATGTGCGACACTGCAAACCCATCTATGAGTTCCACGGGCTGTATGAGGAGAAAAATCTGTCTCCAGGCTTCAACTTCAGGTGCCTGCCAGGCCCCCACCACTGCACCCTTCCTTGGGGGCCCTTGAGCTTTTCCACTCCCAGAACTCCTTGAAGCCAAGCAAGTATCCCTAGGAGGGGAGTAGAGGAGCCTGGGCAGCTCCCATCCTCCTGGGATTGGTCAGGCAGGGAGCCAGCAGGGAATAAGACCTTGGTCCTGGCTCTCTGTCCCCTTGAGGCCTACCTGGCCAGGGCCGGCTAGAGAAATTACTGACATCAGGAGTTAGGGTGAGGGTTGAGTACAGCGTTCCTGGAATGAGGCTGGGATCCTGCCTGTGACTCTCCCTCTATACAACGTTGGGGGGCATGGGGCTGTCCTCATGGACCTCTAAGGGCTCCTGCATCCCTGATGCTCTGAGAACTCTGGACCCAAAATGGTTCTCCATCACCCTGTCCTGCAACCTCACCCCTTCCCCAAGGTTTGCCAGGTACTTCGTGGAGAACGGGACCAACTATCGGCACCTTTTCAAGGTGTTTGGGATTCGCTTTGACATCCTTGTGGATGGCAAGGTGAGTGTCTGGGGTGAGGGGCAGCCACAGACACATTCTCAGTTCCTGCTAGTGCCTGTTGGGTGTCTGTTATCACAGAGACAGGAAGCTGGATGGGCTTCACTCAGCGGTTCTACTTCTAATAACAGATGGACCTGGGTACCGTGGGGCCAGGGCTTCCCAGCCTGTGACCTTACCTCCCCCACTGTCTCCCTGTGTCCAGGGAGGCAGAGCCAAGGTCAAAACCAGGGCTCCTGACCAGCGGTTGGGTCCCTGTGTAGAGCCAAAGCAGTGGGCGCGTGGGCAGCAGGCTGTGGGCCAGCTAACAGTGGAGGGTGGGGAAGCCCCCTTGCCCCAGGCCTGGCCTTCGGGCCTTTTCCACCAGGCCCCTTCTGACTGTTAACTTCTCTCCCCTGGGCCCTGCCACCAGGCTGGCAAGTTTGACATCATCCCTACAATGACTACCATCGGCTCTGGGATTGGCATCTTTGGAGTGGTAAGTGCTGGGGTCACGGGGTCACTGTGCTGGGGTGAGTCCCCCGTCTTCCCCATCTCAGTAGCTGTGAGTCTCTCGCCCCCAAACTTGGCTGTAATTTTCCATCCTTGCTGAGCCCACCCCACCACCCTAGACCCACAGTATGTCTGAAGAAAGTGAGGCCCAGAGCTGGGGCGGGACAGAGGTGGGATGAGGCAGTGCCTCATCGCCCTCCAGGACCTGAGGTCTGCATAGAGCAGGGTTCAGCCAGGCCCCCACAGTCAGTAGGGACTGAGGCAGGATGAGAAGGGTTCTGCCCCCAGATTCCCACCCTCGCCCCCCTACCCCACCCCCAGGCCACGGTTCTCTGTGACCTGTTGCTGCTCCACATCCTGCCCAAGAGGCACTACTACAAGCAGAAGAAGTTCAAGTACGCGGAGGACATGGGGCCAGGGGTGGTAAGAGAACTCCCTGAGTCTGCCCTTCAGAAGCCTCGGGCCCGCGTGTCTGGGTTGTGGGCCCCGTTGCTTCCCCGCAGCTGACTTTTTTGTTTTTTGTTTTTTGGGGTTTTTTTTTGTGGGGAAGACCAGCCCTGAGCTAACATCTGTTGCCAATCCTCCCCTTTTTGCTGAGGAAGACTGGCCCTGGGCTAACATCCGTGCCCATCTTCCTCCACTTTATATGGGACGCCGCCATGGCATGGCTAACAGGCAGTGCGTCCGCGGGCGCGCGGGATCTGAACTCGCGAACCCGGGGTTGCCAAGCACGAACTAAACCGCTGCGCCACTGGGCGGCCCCCCCCGCCCCGCAGCTGACTTTTATCCCCCCAATGCTTACACAGAGTGAGCGTGACCCCACGGCCACCAGCTCCACCCTGGGCCTGCAGGAGAACATGAAGACATCCTGACCCTTGGCACCCACTCCTGATTGGATGCAGCGAGGCCTCAGGCCGGGCCCTGGTGGGGTCCCAGCCAGGGCAGAGGGCTGTCCCCAGGAGCTCCCCGCCCTCTCAGCCAGGCAGACATCAGGTTGCCAGCAGTTCAGAGTGGACACTGGGAGAGACCTGCTTAATTCTGGGCTCTGGCTCCAACACATGCCCCAAGGGGGGCCTCAGCCACTCCTGGTCTGGAGGGGCTGGGGCTGGGCGGGGCCCCCCTCACACTCCTGTTCCCGAGCTTTGTGCTTCTCCCTCTGAGACCTCATCTATCCCACTGCCTCAGTGTCTCTACACCTGTGCCCTCCAACATGGCAACCACTAGCCACAGGTGACTATTTACATTTAAATTAATTAGAATTGAATTCCTCAAACTAGCCACATCACAACTGCTAAGTAGACACATGTGGCTAGCGGCTGCCATACTGCACAGCATAGAACATTTTCAGCATTGAAGAAAGTTCTACTGGACAGCTCTGCTTGAGCCCTGACTGGCCTCAGATTTCCCTGGGGAACTTATCACCAGTACAAGTCCCTGGGCCCACCCCAGACCTCCTGAACCAGAATCTCCAGGGCTGGCCACATGATCTGCAACTTGCCAGGCTATTTTAAGGACCTAAGTTGAAGAACTGCTTCTGATCCAGTATCAGACGTAGCCTGGCCTGCATCACCTGGCAGGTGCAGGCACTGAGCAGGTGTGTGTCTCATGCACGCCCCCCTCCCATCCACAGTGTGTATTTGAACAGCTTGGGCCCAGCAAACACAACCATCTGAACACACCTACACCCCCAAGCACAGACACATGGTCCATGCCACGTCACCTCCATGGGGATATGCTTCTCCCCAGGTGTGTCAGGCCAGGACAGCCCCTTTTAGCCATGAATCCTTACTCAGCTACCTCCGGCAGGTGGGGGCACCTCAGCTGAATCCTGGGCTCCCTGCCTGTGGCCCCACCCCAGCTCCCAAGGCCTGCCCGACTCTCTGTGAACACACAGTCTGGGGAAAGTGAGGGGTGGAGTATAATAAAAGGAATGAGGACAAACCTCTGCCTTCTGCGCTTTCTTCCCAGCTTTCTCTGAAAGCCAGTGTCCCCATCTGTACGATGCTGGTTGAGCTGGGCAATCTTTGAGGTCCTTTTGGATCTGTCAATAGGTGGTGGTGAGCCGATGCCTGTGCCCTGAGCCCAGGAGCGTCAGTGCTGGGGGTCAGCTCACCTTTATCTGTGGGCCGCTGTCCTGGCCGAGTCCCAACACTGGAGCTCTGCCCAGTCCTCCACAGGCCCCTCCCACGCTACAAGACGCCTGGTACCGGGATAAGCAGAGAACCACAGGAGCGTCGTCATGAAAGCAGGGCTGAGGAAGGGGCTGGCTGTCCCAGGAGGGAGATCTGAGGGAATCCCAAAGAGAGGAGGAATGTCTCAAGTGGAGACAGTGTGGAAGGATTCTCCAGGGGCCCCGCTGTGGGCATGACCTCCAATCTGGACTTACAGCCAGGCAGGGTCCCTGGGCACCCCCATCACCACGCTCTGTCTAGATCAGTGCTGTCCGACAGCAACGATGGAAACGTTCTCTCTCCGTGCTGCCTGACGTAGTATCCACTAACTACATGTGGCCACTGAGAACTTAAAATGCGGCCAGTGCAACTGAGGAACGGAACTTTTAATTTTATTCACTTTTAGTTAATTTAAATAGCCACATGTGGTGAGTGGCTACCATATTGGACAGCACAGGCGAGCCCCTCCCCCCTCCCTCAGGCCCTTGGCCTTCTGCCCCCTTCCCCAGTCAAGAATCATCCTTCAGATTTTACAAGACAGGCACTCCCTCTTCTTCCCTCCCTTCCTTTTCCAGACCTACATGCTTTTGCACCTCCTGCCCCCTTCCCTCCTGAAGGAGCAGAAAAGGATTCCTCCTTTGTATCCAACCCTCCACCCAGCCCAGGGACCTCCCAGCAGAGGCTGCCTCTTCTTTGCCTCCTCCCGGCCCATGTTCCCTGCAGCTCTGCCTGCCCCCCCTTCCCTGTCACCATTCCAGGGAGGCCAGTCCACACTTCCTTCAGTGTCCCACCCTCTGCAGTTGACCCCCGCTTCTCCTAGATGCCCTTGCCAATTTACCGGCAGCGTCCTTGTTGCCAAATCCATGCAGACACTTCAGCCTGTATCCCGGTTGGCTTGGCAGCCTGTGACACTGCGGACCAACCCCTCCTTTGTTGAAAGATTTCCTTCCAGTAGTTCCTAGGACCCACCCTCTCCTGATTTTCCAGCCAGGCTGGTGTGCAGGGAAAAGACAGTTTTCAATCGTAGCTCTGTCATGGGTCACTGTGTGTCCTTGGGCAAGTTGCTTAACTCTCCAAGCCTCCTCTGTCAGTCAGGGATAATAATAGCCTCCACTCAGGTTGAGGAAAGATAAGATATGTAAAGTGCCTAACACAGAGCCTGGCACACAGTAGTGCCCTGCCCCTCCATCTATCCTCTCTGTCAATGGTAGAGTCAGCTAGGTGTCCCCAGATATCTATTCTCTCTACAGTGATACAACCCTTGCTTCTTGGCTGGATATGTGGCTGCCTAGAATGGAAGCTGCATTTCCCAGCCTCCTCTTGTAGCTGAGTTTGGTCACATGACTAAGTTTTAGCTAATTGGATGTATGTGGAAGTGTCATGCGACACCTTCTGGGAACTTTCCTTAAAAGAGAGATGGTGCAGATCCTTTGCCCTCTTCTTCTTCATCCTGTCTCCATCCCACTGCCTGGAATGCATATGTGATAGCTGGAGCTCTAGCTACACTCTGAACCACGAGGACAAGTTATATCCAGAGGTGGCTGGAGCAGTGAGTGGAAGGAACCACATCTGGGAGGTCTTTGTGGAGCAGAGCCGACATACCAGTCCAGGACTGTCTTCTCTGAGGCTCTTATGTGGGATTTCTGCTACCTAAGTCAAAACTGATCCTACCTGGTACAGAAATCTGTCCCTGGCCCCTGCTTTACTTGCTCTGAGGTATCTCACCCTTTCCCATGGCTCTGCTTACAACTATGGGTGCTTTCTGACAACTTCCAAAACTGTCTCACCGGCCCAACCCTCCTTCCCGAACTCCAGCCCCACATATCCAACACCCCAATTGTCTTATCGGATTAGTTCTTCATTCAACAAACATCTTTTGAGCACCTACACGATGTGTCAGGCTGTGTGCTTGATGAATCAGATACACTCTCTGCCCTCAAGTAGCTCCCCGTCCAGAGGCGGAACAGGTAGACAAACAGATGCTAAGTACAAGGAAGGGGCAGCTAACCCACGCTGGGCAGTGAGGACGTCATGGGGAAGGGTTTCTGGCAGAAGGCGCATTTGAACCAAGTCCTGAAAGGAGTGGACAGGCGGGCGGTTAGGACTGAGGCCATGGAGGGCTTGATTGGACCTATTCTCAGGGTACTTGTGAGCCACAGAAGATTCCTAAGCAGGGGCTGACCGGTTGGACTTGCGTTTCTGAAAGATTGCTCTGGCTGCCAGGGGGAGAAAGGCTAGTGGGAGGGGTGAGACTGGATGGGGGTGGGAGGCCAATGAAGAGGCTGCTGCAGCCAGCCAGGTGCAAGATGCTGGTGGCCTGGGCTGAAGAGAAGTGGATGGACTCCGGAGAGATTTAAGAGGCAGCATAAGCAGGGCTTGGCGATCGATGGATTGGGGCAGGAAAGGGGTAGGCTACAGCGACCCTCAGGTTTCTGGCTCCAGATTGAGACAGAGACACAGGAGGCCAGGTTTGGGGGAGTGATATGGGGTTCTGTCTTGGGCAAGTGGTGGGGTGAGGTGCCAGAGCATTCACAAGTGGAGAACTCAGCATAACTGAACCAAGAGTCGGTGACCTAGCCAGGGAAGAGGTGGGGGACGGAGTCCCCAGGAACAGCCACCCTGAAGGTCAAGCCGTCCGGTGGAGTCTCCTCCATTCCCTCTGTCCCTGCTAGGCCATTCCGCAAACATGAATCCGACTACGACCCCAGCTCTCTGTGCTAAACCGCTTCCCATCTCCCCTGCCATCCACCCAGCAGAAGGCGGAACTCCTGAGTCTGCCATTCAAGGCCTTTCTCCCTGGCCCTCCGCCTCGGCCCCAGCCCTGGTCGCCTTGCCCCTCCCCTAATACGCACCGCGCCTCACCCCCGGGGGAGTGCTCTTACCCCTGCCAGGCCGGGATGGAGGCGGACAAAGGGTTTAGTGGGGGAAGCACCTGCACTCGCCAGGCCCAGCCTAGAGGGATTTCGAGGTACCCGAGGGCGCCCGCATCGGGGCGTCGGGGGCGTGACGAGGAAGCCCCCACTCCGATCCGCCGACCGCCGCGGCCCCTCCTCCCCAGGAGCGGGGCGGGGGTCCAGCGCTCTGATTGGGCGGCTCCGGGCGGGGCCGAGCGGCCTGACCAATGAGCGCGGGCCGGGCGCGGCGGCGGGCGGGGGATGAGCGCTGCCCGGAGCCGCGGCGCCGGCGGTCTGAGCTCGGCGATCCGGACCCGGGCGAGGCGGGCGGGGCGGGGCGCGCGCCGCGGGAGCGAGCCGGGCCGTCCGCCGGGCCGAGGAGACTGTCGCCCGGCGCCAAGGTAGAGGTCGGCGGGGAGGGGACCTGGGGCGGGGAGGGGGAGGGAACGAACGCCTGAACGTCTGCTGGGAGCCTGCAGGGGAGAGGGATGGTCTGCGAGGCTGCGTTTACGAGGGCAGCCGGGACCTCGTCTGTGCGGGGATCCTCCCCCTTCTCTCTGCGTGGCCGGGTCTACGCGGTGCCTCCCGGAGCCTGCTTCTGTCTGCGCTGGCAGCCGAGACCGCATCTGTGCGAGCTCCCCGCCATCTGCGTCCCTTCCCCAGCTCTAGTCTGCGGGACTGCGTCCACACCAGGCGCACTACCCACGCCCGCCCCAGCTCTTGGTGGGAGGCCGAGTCTGTGCGGAGTGGGCCCAGAGGGGTGCACCCACGTGTGGATCTGCGCGGAGCACTCCTCCTACACGGTCCTCCCCGAATTTTCCTTCCAGAGCTGGGGGGCGGGGGGATGAATGGGACAGATGCGGCGCGTGGCTTTAGCTGCGCAGTCCTCCCCTGGCTGAGGCGGGTGGAGGGGGGCGGCAGAGGCAGGCGCTGCGGCTTCTGGAGCTCTATAGGCGCAGCTGGGGGCTCGGAGAGTGCACACGTGCGCGGGGACCTGTGTGTGGTGTTTGGAGGCGGGTGTGCGTGTGTCACGTGGACACAGGAGTGTGCCTGTGTGTGTGAGGGGGGTGCGTTACAGGATGGAGTGGTGTGTGAGGGAGGGTCACGCGGACATCGGCGTGCGTCTGGCCCGGGAGGTGTGTGTGTGTGTGTGTGTGTGTGTGTGTGTGTGTGTGTGTGTGACTTGAGGGTACAGGGTGTGTGGAGAAGGTTGTGTCCCAGGGCACAGGTCTGTGCCTCATTGGGTGCATACGGGGCTATATATCTGCCAAATGGGCCTAGGAGTGCAGGAGGAGCACACGGCTCCTGTCCTTGAGGATCCCAGGAAGATGCACTGGCCTCCACCACAGGCCTCCCTCCTCATTCAGCACATACAGATTGAGCACCTGCTGTGTGCCAGACTGTCCCAGACCCACAGACTCTGGGGACCCCCTGCCTCCTCCATCTCTCACCCTCAGTTCCCACAGCAGGCAGAGGGATCATTTCAAACTTCATCCTCTGCTCAAAACCCTCCTCTGGCTTTTGAGGCCTCCTGGTCTCTGTCCACAAAGCCCCCCAAAGCCAAGCCCTGAGTCCCAGCCAGGAAACGGCTCTCGGTCATGCACAGTGTGAATTTCCACCCTCTCCCCTTCTGAAATCCTTTCTTGGTGGTCCTGAAAGCTTAAATGCCACCTCCTCCAGGAAGCCTCCCTGAGGCCAGGGACAGTGAATGACAGGGCCTTCTCATCCAGGAGTAACTGCTCACCATGGGTTACCTCTCAAATGCAGAAACGCCCCACTCCAGCCATATCGGCCTCCTTAATGTTCCTCAGGCGGAGTGAGCACCCTCCCGCCTCACAGCCTTTGCAGTGCTGGTTCCTCTGCGTGAAATGCTCTTCCCCGATGTCCACACTGCTCACTCCTTCACTTTCCTCAGATTTCTGCTTAAATCCTGCATCAGAAACGTTTTCCCAGACCACACTGCATAAATAGCGTCCCCCAGCCCCTCACTGTTGATCCCCTTACACAATTGTATTTTCCTCTGTAGCACATACAACTGATATTGTGTCTATTAATTATGAGCTTTCTTGTTTGCTGCTTCTTGCCCCCACTAGAAATTAAACTGCATGAAGGCAGGGACTTTGTGTTTTTGGTTTGCTGCTTTATCTCTGGGCACCTTGCACAGAGCCTGGGCACAGAGAGCAGGTGCTCAGGGAGTATATGTTGCATGAACGGGTGACTCTGGATTTGCATCCCGGAGTCTGTGTCTCTGGCTGCTCCCCAGCCTGTGAGCCCCCAGTCTGAGGCCAGGTCTCCTGCCCTTCTGTCCTCCAGATTCCAAGTTCTTGGAAGGCCAGGCCTGGGAGAACTGTGACCATATTTGCATGTTAGAATTATTTCTTCTTGCAACTGGTGTGGAGGATGGGGTGGGGTGGGTCAGGGTGTGAGCCCGGAGGCGGGGAGACTGTGTGGTGCGAGCCATGGGAAAGGAAAGCGGAAGTCTGAACGTGGACTTTTTAAGGGGTTCACCTTGGTGACCTCACCCAGCAGTGGAGAGATCAGGGAGGACTCCCAAAGGGGATGTCTGAGCTGTCCTGCAGCAGCAAAGGAGAAGGAGGTGTGTTCCTGGCGGAAGACACGGCTTGTACAAAGGCCTGCAGCAGCACAGAGTCTGCAGTTTGGGAGCTGTCAGTAGTGTGGTGCGGCCAGAGTAGAGAGTAAGTGTGAGGTTGGGGGGAGCAAGAATGGGAGAAAGGGAGAAGATGGGGATAAGGAGGCTCCTGGGTTTCTGGCCTCGGAGAACTGGGAGGATGGTGGTACCATCTCTGCGATGGGGACAGAGGAGGAAGAGCAGACTTGGGGGAAATGCTGAGTTGAATTGGGCCCTGTTGGGTCTGAGCTGCCCAGGAACATGGAAGAGAGGTGGCAGCTGGCTGGAAAGAGTCGGGCTGGAGGCACAGACCTGGCGTGGAGGATGAGGAGGGGCAGAGGTAGAGGGCGAGGCCTGGAGACCATCAGCCTTGATGCTGACGATGCGCTGAGAGTTGTCGAGTTGACTCAGGCACAGGGCCCACCGCGGTGCTTGGGGCCTCCCTGGGGATGGTGGGAGGGGGCGTCCTCATAGCAGGCATTTTTGAGCATGACTTGGCTCCAGACGCCTGGGCCTCCCTCGAGGGGACTGAGTCATCCCGGGCGGGGGTGGGAGCGCGGAGGGCACCGGTTGCCAGGTCCATCCAGACACTTGTCAGGAGCGTGAACACGGCTCCTGTGAGGCAGCCCGGCGATGCCAGGGCCACCTTCCTGGCTGTCCACCTCCTTGCAACTTTCCCTTCTGGCCGGTCCTCTGCTGATCAGGGCCACGTGTCTCTACCTGGGTGGTAGCTGGTCCCCTGCTCAGCCTGGCCCTGACGTTCACAGCAGCCTTCCAGAACTAGGAGTGAGTCCTGAGTGGTGCCTGCAGTCATCCCAGGAGGGGCTGTTTGGATCAGCTTGAATGAGAGCAGGATCTGCCTGCTCTGTCCTGCTCTGGGCCTCCTCTGAGGGACCCAGGAGGATGCGACATGTCCTGAGGAGGAGGCAAGGTCAGCTGGGCGTCTGGAACCAGGGTCTGCATCCCTTGGGCATAGCCAGACACTTGGGGATGGGGGTGCATAGCCTAGGAGGAGGAGCCTGAGGGGGGTAATGTGCCAGGCCATCCTGGAGCCAGGGAGCAGACACGGGGTTGTACTTTGTACACTGAGTCTCTCTCTCAGTGGCTTCCTGACACAGACACATCCCAGCCCCACACCATTCAGGCACAAACTGCTCCAATGTCCACAGTCTCATCCACTTTCTTCCATAGCCCTGGGAGTGGGCAGGATAGTAGCCATGCGTCTGATTCACATATGAGGAAACTGAGGCTCCAAGAGGATCAATGACTTGTCCAAGGCCACACAGCCCCAGTCTGGGAGGACAGGACTGGGGTAGCTTTTCCCAGTGAGGGGGGTCTGAGTCTGGCCATTCTTGGCTGCAGGACTAGCCTGCAGCCAAGATGGCCCCTGGGAGACTCCCCATGCCCACAGAGTCCTTGCTCTGTCCTGGGCCTGGGTCCCAGCCTGCCTATCCGTCCTTCTGTTTGCCCATATGGTCCTAGTTACCTGCCGAGTCCGTTTCTACAAAGCATCTACTGAGGCCTCAGCTTGGGGAGGGTCTTGAGAGAGCCCCTGGGTGAGCCCCCAGAGAGGGTGGGTCCTGCCCAAGATACACAGCCCAGCTCAACGGGCAGCTGCAGGCTGCTGGACGGGTGATCGTGTGGAAAGTTCAAACTTGACCTTCTGCACTCAGGTTCCCATGGCGGCCAGGGGGTGCAGGTCCCACCCCCCATTCTGGGGCCCATGTACACCGAGACCTAAAGGCACACGGTGCACATGAACACACTTATACCCACATGTATACCTCCCGATAGATTTTTGTTTCCATGCAGATCGCTCCTACGTGTGGACATACACAGACACACACCCACCGCAGGCCCACAGCCCTGCCTGCACGCATTCCCTCACGTGCGGACACATGCCTCACACGCACAGCCTTGGGCACCAGGCCCTGTCGCCTGGACACGAGGCAGGAACCTGGGGCCTCCCTGGGGCCGCCTCCCGCGCAGACGTGCTTAGTCACCTGAATTTGATCCAGGCGGGAGGGAGGGTGGAGGGCCTGACGTCAGCCCTCACAGCCGCCTGTGCCGCCCGCGCATCCATCTGGGCTGCTGCGTGTCCCAGGCAATCACAACAACAGCAGCACAACAACAACTCACTTTTACGAGGCTTCCTTAGTGGCAGGCCCAGTTCTGAGCCCAGAGGGGCGTTGGCTCCTTTACTCCTCACCACCGCCTGGGGAGGTGAGGTTGCTATTAACCCCATTCTGCAGAGAGGAAAACCCAAGCACAGAGCTGCCTTCACCTGCCCACCGGCTCATGGCCAGGAAGGGCGGAGCCTGGCAGCCTGACATCAAATCAAAGCCTGGGCCCAAACCAGGTAACCGGGCCAGGGCTGGAGCGGGAAGGCTCTGCCCTGACTTGCTGTGTGACCCCAGGTTCATCCCTGCCCCTTGCTGGGCCTCGCTTTCCCCGTCTGAGAAAAGGGAGGAGGGAGTTAAAGGAGGATGGCCTCTGGCTGGGACAAAGCCTCAGGGAAATCACATGCAAATTTTATGGGCAAGGGCAGCCTGTGGCCTCAGCCTGCGGTGGCTCTCAGTCCCTCGTCCCCACCCTGGGCCTGGCCCTGCCCTGCCACTGCGAAGCTGGGGCCTTAGGCTTGTTGGGGTCTCCTCTTTGAGGCTGCTTTCCCATCTGTCTAACGGGGACAGGGTTGTCGTGATCAATGTGGCAACTACTCATTCATTCAGCAGATATTTATGGAGCTCCTACTATGTGCCAGCCACTGCTGCAGACACCAGTGATCTTATGGAGACAAGGCAGACAGGAGCCCTAGTCTATGGAGTTTATATTCTGGTGGGAGGAGAAGGGCCCACGGAGTAGGGGGTAGGCCACCCACAGGGAGGAGTGGCATGGGCCGGCCAGGCTTGGAGGGCTCCCTTCAGCCTTGGCTTCCTCCCTCCTGCATGTGGCCTGGTTCCCAAAGTCTCCCTAATACTCCAAGCCCATTCACTACCCACTCTCACCTCCTCCAGGGAGGCCTCCCTGATGCCCCACCCCCACTCACCTCTAGGGAGGCCTCCCTTATGCTCCAATCCTATTCACTGCTCCCTCTCATCTCCTCCAGGGAGGACTCCCTGATGCTCCAACCCCATGCACTGCCTCCTCTCATCTCTTCCAGAGAGTCCTCCCTGATGCTCCAGCCATACTCACTCCTCTCTTATCTCCTCCAAGAAGGCCTCCGTGATACTCCAGCCCTACTCACCTTCCTCACCTCGTTCAGAAAGGTCTCCCTGATGTTCCAGCCCTACTCCTCTCTCATCTCCAAGGATGCTCTAGCCTCACCACCCTACCCCACACCTCTAGGTCCAGCCTCCATGTCTTTTCCTGTTGCCAGTCTGGATTCCCTTCCCCCTTCCTTTCTGCATGTCAACATCAGCACCACCTCCAGGCTTCCATTCATTTAACACACTGTGTGCAGGCACAGGGGCCGGGATCATACCTTTGCCGACAGTCCATCTCCAAGCCTTGCTGTGGCCCTAACGAATCTGGGAAGGTCCTGCACCCATAGTACAGATGGGGACACTGAGGCTCAGAGTCTGGAAGGAGCCTGCTTAGGCCCCCACAGTAGGTCAGCAGGCAGGACTGGAAGCCAGCCCAGGCTTCTGTGGCCAGTGGACTCCAGCGGGCCCTGCCTCCTTGACATCTGTCAGAGCAAGATGATGGAGGAACGTGGGGTGAAATGGAGACCCGTGCTCTCAAAGTTGCTGTGTGAGGACAGAGGAAGTTACCATCCGACAGGAAGGGCAGAGGGTCAGGAGTCCACTCACTTCCTTTTTCTGAGAAGATGCTGGGTCTGGCCCAGGAAGGGGGAAGGGCATCAGGCTGGGATGGGGTCAGTGCTCAGTCTGGGGCAGAGATGGAGTCCCAGCCTGAGTGTTAGGGTTCAACCTGGAGTCAGGGTTCACTCTAGGGTTGTGGCCAAGGGTGAGGACTGGGGCTGGAGGTTGGAGGTTGGTTTGGGGTTCAAGCTGGGGTTAGGCTTTGGCCTGGGGCTTGGCTTAGGGCTCAGACTGCAATAGAGCCAGGCCAGGGGGAGCATCTCAACCTGAGCAGATATGGCAAACA
The DNA here is from genome assembly GCA_031878705.1 of Tapirus indicus. Taxonomy (NCBI): domain Eukaryota; kingdom Metazoa; phylum Chordata; class Mammalia; order Perissodactyla; family Tapiridae; genus Tapirus; species Tapirus indicus. The sequence goes on from CM062932.1 coordinate 14,043,878, forward strand.
TTTTGGCCACACGAATAAACGGGAAGGAAAACCAGGAGAAATAAGGACTGACGTTTGAGTGCAATGAAATCTCTCTTGACAGCCGATAAAGCAGCAGCCCCCACCCCAGTGGACCCTGTCCTGGGCTGTAGGCTCTGCTGGGGCAGGGGAGGCAGTTATGGGAGACTTCTCCTGTGGCCATGGAGAGGCCTCCCTGGAGGAGGTGACCGGCGGTGAAAGAGGCTGGAGCCTCAGGGAAATCTTCCCAGAAGCAGTGAGGGGAGAGGGGCTAGAACATCAGGGAGGCTTCCCTGGAGGAGGTGGGTGGGCCTGGAGCACCAGAGAGGCCTCTGCATTACCAGCACCCAGCTCCACTTCCAGGCAGCAGCACTGGAATGCTGTGCTCTCAAGGGTGGGGCTGGTGAGTCACTGGACTGTCTGAGGATGGGAGCCTGAGCTGACCCTGGACTCTGTTTGTCCCATTGCTGCTGGGCCTCCAGGGTTAGGCCCATGTCTGTCTGTCCTGACTCACAATGCCAGATTCTCCCTGCTTCCCTGGGAAGCCAGCAAGGCAGATGTGACCGTGCCTGTTTTAGATGGGGATACTGAGGTCTAGAGGGCTGGCGCGCACCAGAGCCCGATGAGTTCCTGGAATTCCTTCAGTTAGTAGGGACAGACCTGAGTTTGGATGCTGGCAACCCTGGCAGAAGGAACAGGCAGGGCAAAGGTGTGGAGGTGGGACCCATAGAGTTGTGGCTACAATGGGAGAGGGGCCTGGAAACCTGACCTCCTTGCTCCATAGCGAGCCTTCTCTGCCCTCTTTTCTCAGGTTTCTCCTGCACAGAGGAGCCCCTTGACTGTGGCGATGGAGGGGGGCTCAGCGGTCTGCTGCCAGGACCCTCGGGCAGAGTTGGTGGAGCGAGTGGCAGCCATCGATATGGCCCACTTGGAGGAGGCAGATGGCAGCCCAGAGCCTGCCAGGAATGGTGTGGACCCTCTACCACGGGCCAGAGCTGCCTCCATGATCCCTGGCGGTGCTTCAAGACCCCCCCCAGCCCGGCCCAGCCTCTCAGCTAGGAAGTTCTCCTTGCAGGAACGGCCAGCGGGAAGCCGCCTGGAGGCCCAGGCTGGGCCTTACGCCACCGGGCCTGCCAGCCATATCTCCCCACGGGCCTGGCGGAGGCCCACGATTGAGTCCCACCATGTGGCCATCTCGGACGCAGAGGTTGGTGGGGCAGAGCTAGGGGGTGCTCATGAGCTTTTCAGTAGTCCTCAGTGAAGACCCTTTTCTGCTCCTTTCCCTGCCATACAGCTGTCTAGCCTTTGGTTTGCATACCCCTAGAGCTAAGGAGTTCACTACCTACCAATATGGCCTCTTTACACCCAGGGGAGATCCATCTGAGCCAACCACCGCCTCCTATAAGTCCCACCATTCCCAGCCCCAGTTCAGGCCATGGAAGTAGGCTCCTCCTTTGTACCCCAAGAAGTCCTCTTAGAGATTTGAAGACAGAGAGTGTGTCCTCCCGCCTCCCAAAGCTTCCTCAGTTTGAGCTAGAGTCTGCTCTGACTCAGAAGCTGCCAGCACGCTTCCAGCCCCTGGGCTCCCTCTGGTTCTGTCCTTGCCACTCAGATCTGAACGTGAACCTGAGCACTGAGCAGCCTACAGCCTGCACCAGGGCTCTGGTCTCCTGTCCCCAAGGCTCCCTTCAGCTTTCTTGTTCGTGCAATCTAGACCTTGCATTCAGCTGCTTCTGGAAATACTTGCTCGTGAGTTTCCCATAGTTTGGTGTCTCCTAGACCCCAGAATCCAGGCAGGAATCAGTGCATTTTTCCTTCACCATTCCCTGGGGAGCAAAGCATAGCCATGGCTCACCATTCATGTTTTCAAACATTATCCAAGCCTTCTTGTCACATTCAGTGGCTTTGACACCACCATTTCCCCATCCAAACTTGAAAGGTTGATGAGACCTGGGGTCTGGGGGTGGGGGGTCTGGGGCCAGGATTGGGCCCTGAACAGGCTCCTGAGGTGGGAGCAATGCCACCTCTGGATCAAGCTTTACCTGATGCCCTGCTCTTTTCCCTCCAGGACTGTGTGCAGCTCAACCAGTACAAGCTGCAGAGTGAGATTGGCAAGGTAGGACTGGGACAGGCCAGGAGCAGTGGGAACTTCTCTTGGGGCTTTGTGGAGGCAGCCCATCAGGGTCGTCTGCTGGCTCAGTCCCTTCTTCTCCTCCGGGAATGTGAGGCAGAGCCAGGAAGGCCCAAACCTGGAAGTGAGGCACGGGGAGAGGGGGGTGGGAGATGACTCCTGATTCGTGACTCCCCAGAGTTTTTGATGGAAGACAAGGAAGGACTGGGGGAGGCTTGGAGCTGCACTGAGCCAGGCAGAGGCAGTTACCAGGGCACAGGAGTCCCCTCCCCACTGGTGGTGGGGGTGGAGCTGTTCAGGCTCCCCTTTTCCTGGGCTCATCCTGGGGGAGGTTGCCCTGTCTGGGCGGGGCTGACCCGTGCCTATCTGCAGGGTGCCTACGGCGTGGTGAGGCTGGCCTACAATGAAAGTGAAGACAGGCACTATGTGAGTCTGGGGATGGAGGGAGGTGTTGCCCATGCTGGGCCCTAGAAGCCTGGGGGGAGGGCAGAAGCTGTGCTGGGAAGACAGAGGATAATGCTACCTCTGAAGGGAGTGAGCTCCCTGTCCCTAGGGGTATGCAAAGGGAGTGAGCTTCTTGACTCTGGGAATATGCAAACAGAGGCTGGATGCCTCTGAGGAGAGAGCTCCAGAAAGGCTTGTTGGGGGAATAGGGGTAAGGTCTAGACTCAGCTATGGCCCCTCCTAACCCAGCTTAACCACACCCGGGCCGTACCCTCAGTGCCGGTGGCAGATGCCCAATGTGCCCTTCTGGACCTCAGTTCACATGTAACCAGCCTGTTCTGGCCCCTGGCGGCTGCATACGAGTGACATTTCTGCCCCTCCCTCCTCAGGCAATGAAAGTTCTTTCCAAAAAGAAGTTACTGAAGCAGTACGGCTTTCCACGTAGGTATCTATCAGGTCCTGTGCTTGGAAGCTCCTAGCTTGGGGGCAGAGGAGGAGGAGACCTCGGTGGGGGGTACAGGGGGTAGAGGGGGGACAGCATGAGCGAAGGCCTGGTGGCAGGAATGTGCTTGGTGTGTTGGGGGCAAGACTGATCTTGCAAGATTCTTGCTTGAGGCCTGACTCCCCTTGCTGGTCACAGGTCGCCCTCCCCCGAGAGGGTCCCAGGCTGCCCAGGGAGGACCAGCCAAGCAGCTGCTGCCCCTGGAGCGGGTGTACCAGGAGATTGCCATCCTGAAGAAGCTGGACCACGTGAATGTGGTCAAGCTGATCGAGGTAGGTGGTGAGCGGGTGGGGACCCGCGCCCGAGTCCTGTGGAGCAGCCTCGGGTGCTGGGGGCACTCGGCACAGACCCTGCCGCGGGAGATGTGGCTGAGGCCTCCCAGGGCAGGGCCAGACTTGGGATGGGGGCTGCAGGGAAGCTTCAGGGGTCCGTTCAGGCTGGCTGGGGCATTCTCAAGGTTTTACTGAGGGTAAGGGGCTGCCCCAGAGGCAAGAAGTGAGCCCCTGATCACGGCTGGAGGGGTGAGGGGCTAGATGCCCTGTAGTGGGCCGGGGTTGGGGGTCAGAGATTTCCGAGGCCTCATCTGTCTGGTGCCTGCACAGTTCCTGCTCCATTGTCTGGGGTGGCTGCAGACACACTGGGGATCCCGGGGCTGGCGAGGACAAGCAGGACTGGGACCCCTACCCCATGCCTCCCCAAGCCCCACCCCCATGTCTGCTCCTTCTGACCAGGTCCTGGATGACCCAGCTGAGGACAATCTCTATCTGGGTGAGTGACCCAGCTCATTCCCAAAGCAGCTTACCTGGGGTGGGTCCAAGGGCTCCCTGGGGACACACATGACCTTTAGATGGGCCATGCGAATGCACTGACCTCCTGGGGCAGGGAGAAAATACATGTTCTCAAGCCCTGGATCCCTTGATGAACCAGGCCCAGAATATCCAGGTAGATTCAACAAATATTCCCAAGCCCCCACTCCGCTGATCAGAGAGACAGTGGATCAGACAGATGCAGGAAGCAGGCTATGGGATGGGGGTTCCCAGACCCTATTTGATAGCTCTGTGCCTCAGTTTCCTCACCTGTAAAATGGGGATAATAACAGTGTCTACCTCATAGGGTTGATGTGAGGAGTAAATGAGTTATTATATGCAAGACACGTTAGCTTTATCATCAGTGATAGTAATGTTGTTATTATTTAAAGTCCTTGGTACCTGATTCAGGGCTGGACTTGGAGGTCCACAGGAAATGGGGCAGAAGGGACACTGGCATGGGAATTAGAGGCCAGGGCTCCACTCCCTCTTCTACCTACCTATCTGCTGTGACCTTTAGGAAAATTTCTGCCCCTTCTCTGAGCCTCAGTTTCCCCCCTGTAAAAGGGGTCTGTGCTGTTGGTCCTCACCTGGCAGCTGAGAATCAGATAAGGCAGGCCCATAGTAGACCCACTCTCATGCATTTACTTCCTCTGATTCCCTGGGACCCCTGTCCTGTCCCCCCTCAAGTCTGCCTGGATGCTGGCCCCTCCCCCACCCTCCAGGGTGGGGAGGGACCGTGGCATCAGCTGCTTTCCCAGCCTGGCTGCACCTCACCCACTTCTCTTTTCTTTTCTTTCAGTGTTTGACCTCCTGAGAAAGGGGTGAGTTCCCCATCCTAATCAGGCAGGTCCAGTCTAATCCAGTCTAATCTGCCCTCCCTTCCCTCCTGTGTCCCTCATCTTAGGGTCAGCTACTCTAGGAGAAAGCGGAGGCCCAGGCCCTGCCCTTGGGGAGCTCTGGTTGGGGAGGGGGAAACGAGAGACCAGGAGGACGATTCTTTGAAGGCTGATGGGGTCAGTGAGGCTGCAGTAGTCAGAGAGACCTCTGGAAGAGGAGGTGGGTTTTGAGCCAGGCCCTGAAGAACTGGAAAGAAGATTTTGGTGGAGAGGGAGAAGAAAGGAATATTCCTCAAGCAAAGCATAGAGATGGGACTCAACTTTTACCTGTGTTCAAATCACAAAAAGTTCTTTCAGTTTTACAAGTTTGTGAGTTGGGTGGTTAGGACTCCATCCGCTCCCATTTACAAGAGGAGAAGCTGAGGTTCAGAGAGGGTCAATAGCTTGCACAAGGTCACACAGTGAGTCACTGATGAAACCTAGGGTTCTAACTCATGTCTGCCTTGTTTGACCTTCTCAGGGTATTTGCAGAGCAGTAGACATGGAGTGGTGGGCATGGGGCTGGGTGGGCTGGAGGCCCTAACTGCTGAGGGCTTGAATCCAGGCTGTGGCTTGTCTCTCTGCCCGGGGGCTTCCTAAAGACCGGTTTGGGGAGGAGGCAGGGAGTGGTGTCCTTTTAAGACTCAGAGGCTTTCAAACGTTTTTGACCTCCATTCAAAGTAAGAAACATAAGTTTTACATTGCCATCCATATCTGTAACTGAAACCAAAGTTTTACAAAATAGTATTTATCCTTATTACATTCTCATATATTCTACTTCATTAGAAAAAAAAAAAGCAGTAGCCACCCACTAAATTGATTTCATGACCCTCTATTGGGCCTGGACCTACACTTTGAAAACAGTCCTCTAAATGTCATCTTTGCAACTGTTTGATTATAGATAATTAAGTATTTAGAAGAAGGAATACCAAGTCAATCAGAAATTAAGATAAAGCTCATTTGAAATTATAATAATTGAAAAGGGATATTTGTGTCTATGTGTGTTTTAAAATTTTTGTTATATGGGAGAAGCAGCTAATATCTTGGGTTCTAGGGGCCCGTTTGAGCGTAGAGGGCTCCTGGGAGGTCCCGAGGGGTCTGTATGGCCCAGCCCCTGATCCCCTTCAGCTGCCATCTGCCTTTACTCCTCCCGGTCCTGGCTAAACACCCCTCCTCCACTGCCCAGGCCAGTCATGGAGGTGCCCTGCGACAAGCCGTTGCCTGAGGAGCAAGCTCGCCTCTACCTGCGGGACATCATCCTGGGCCTTGAGTACTGTGAGTGAGGGGCTGCCTGCCCCTGGGCCTGGGGACAGGGGAGGGACACAGGAGAGGGCGGAGCGCAGGCTGAGCCGGCTCTGAGCAATTTCTGTCAGTCAGCTCTGATTTGCCAGTCAGCTTCAGGGGGCGGGGATTGGACCTGCGGGCGGGGCCCAAACCTCCTGACCGGGTAGGGGTTGGCGGCAGACTTCACTGGGCACGCCTGGGCATTCGCAGTGCCTGGTCACCACCAAGTGGGTGTGCGCCTTGGGTGTTGTTTATACCGCTCTTCTGCTGAGTTCTTAGCCGAGCTCAGCCTCTCCACAGGGCCTCAAGAGACGCGGGAAGGGAGAGATTTGTGTCCACGTGCTCGAGGAAGTCTGTCCTGGCGTGGGGCCTGTGGGTGGCAGAGTGGGTTTACTACGAGGGGCCCTAAGGTGATGAGAACTCAGGAAGGAAGATGTTAGCTTAGCCTCTGTCTCTGGAATTCATTTATTCATTCATTTATGAATGCCTACTAAGTGCTGGCTGGGGGCATGTAGATGGCAAAGACCCGGAAGTGACCTCAAGGATCTCACAGCCTAGTAGGAGGGACAGGAACCTAAGCAGACAGATAATGTAGTGCAGTGCCTGCTAAGACTGGAGAGGCACAGGGGCTGTCAGAGCTCTAAGGGGTCAGGGGAGGCTTCCTGGAGGAGGCCACTTGTGACCAGGGTCCTGAAGGATGTGTAGGAGTTCGTTGGCCAGGCTTGAGGGATGGGTGGGAGAGGGTACACCAGGCAGAGAGAACTGCATAGCAGAGGCACAGAGGGGAGTGGGCGTGTGCTATTTGAGAATGTGGAGAGGTTCAATCTGGTTGAAGCTTGGGGGCTGGGGATAGTGAAAGATAATGCTGGAAACAGTTCAGGCCACACCAGGAGGGCTGGGAATGCCTCCACAGACTTTCCTGACTTCATCCTGTCAGCACAGTGAACTCCTGAGGGTTTTGAGCAGGGGAGGGGCGTGATGGGATATGTGTCTTAGAAAGCGCTGTCTGGCAGCTGTGTGGTGGCTGGATCAGAGCGGGTGAGGTGGCCAGCTGGTTAGGGAGGAGGCTGTGACAGATGGTGAGGCCTGGATTAGAGCAGTGGCAGTGGGGAGGAGATGAGAAGGAGGTGGGGTGGCCAGTGCTGGGTGACTAACTGGTCATGGGGAGAGGAGGGCCCCCAGACACCTCGGGTTCTGGCCTGGTTTGGGAGCAGGGGTGCTGTCCCTCTCTCTGAAATCTTAGCTGGGTTTATCAGGAGCATATTCTCTCCATGGGGGTCAGGGTGAGGACCCTGTGTTGGCAGGAACAGGACTCTCTTTATCTCATTTGAACCACTCCAGTGCCCTCAGATTAATGCTGTCTTTGTGCTTATGGGAAAACTGAGGCACAGAGAGGGGAGGACTCTGCTGAAAGTCCCAGCAAGGGCCAGGAGGTGTGGGAAGGGGGCATTTCACCCTGGATGTGGACAGTGGCAGGCACAACCCTGTACCAGCTTGGCCTCCACCCCATTCCTCTCCTGGGCCCTTCTTCTCAGCTGATGGCCTGGTGTCTCCCATCCCCCCATGAAACAAGCTAATTCCAGCTGGATCTTGGGTAAAGCCTCGTCAAGACCCAGCTAATGATGGTGCAGGGCTTCCTAGAGCAGACTGGTCAGTACCAGGGGCTGGACAGGCAAACAATTGGAGGCACTGGGCGCTGAAGACCTGCCTGGTGATTCTGATCCTGAGAAGGGAGAGCTGAGACTGCCCTGGGAGGCTGTGTGGTCTGGGAACCCAGGCCTGATTCTTACAGGTGGGACAAGTGCAGCAGTGCAGGTGTGAGAAGCAGTTGGATCTGGAATATATCTCAGAGGTCGAGCCCATAGGACTTGCCCATGAATTGGATGTGGGGTCTGAGAGAGAGAGGAGTCGAAGATGGTCCCACGGTTTTGGGCCTGAGCAACTGGTAAAATATGCCATTAACCTAATGGGACAGGCTCCAGGAGGAGCAGGGGTTTCTGTTTTGTTTGTTTGGTGGTTGGGGGCAGGGGGTTGCAGACAGAAATCAAGTTCTGAATTAGACATGTTATTGAGAAATATTGAGATGTCCGCTGGATGTCCATGTGAATCCATGTGAATAAAGAGCTGGGAGTCCAAGGGAGAGGCCAGAGTTTGAGATAAGAATTTGAACCCATTCTCCACAGTCAAATGCACAGCCCCCGAGCCTCTGCGCTCCTATGTGCCAGGGGGCAATCACTGCAGGGTCATGGGTTTTATTGTCGTCGTTATATGACACTCACTCCCTCTGCCCCAACCTTCCTCTCCTCCTCCTCTCCCCGCCTTCCATTCCCATCGTCCCTGCTCTCAAACATCCTGGGGTCTGTTGGTCTGGGGAAAGATATTTGTTGAGGGGGGACCCATAAGTGGATGGCTGTGGGATCGGGTCAGTGCCTTCTCCCGGCTGGGACGTCTCTGGCCATCTCATCCTGAGCTGCCTGTCTCTTCCTGGCTGTTTGGGACCTAGGAAGCAGGGTGAGGTCCCAGCCTACTAGGGAAAGCCGACCCTTATGCCAGCCATGCTCACTCTAGCAGTCCTGTGGCCTGGGGCGCCCTCTTCTCTGAAACCCCATCACCAGAGACCCTAGAGCTCAGGCAGTACCTCTGCAGGATACCCCACAATCCCACCCTCAGTCCCAGGAGCAGGGACATCTCTGACAGGCTGGATGGGGAATGGAACTGGGGAAAAGTTTTGATGGGCTTTGGGGCTACAGACTGCACCTACATGGGAGGACTAGAGACGGCCTATGGAGAACTCCCCCCCTCGATTTCCTCTGGCCGCCCCCCTCAGCAGTAGGTGCCTTGATTGCCATGGAGAGAGCACTGGACTCAGAGCCCAAAGATTCCTAAGAGTCCGATCTGGGCTCTGCTGCTAACAGCCTCAGTGTCTTCACTGCGTCGTGGAGCTGAGGGTCCTCAAGTCATCTTGCGAGGTCCTCACGAGACGAGTGTGTTCGGGGCTGGGGTGTCCCAGCTCCCTCTCTCCTGGAGTTTGAGACGGGCTTCTGTGGCCAGGCGAGGGCAGGTGGGGGGTCCTGGGCAGTGGTCCCCAGGCCAGCGCTCCAGCTGCCTCTCTCTGCAGTGCACTACCAGAAGATCGTCCACAGGGACATCAAGCCGTCCAACCTGCTCCTGGGGGACGACGGGCGCGTGAAGATTGCCGACTTCGGTGTCAGCAACCAGTTTGAGGGGAACGACGCTCGGCTGTCCAGCACGGCCGGGACCCCCGCGTTCATGGCCCCCGAGGCCATTTCCGATTCCGGCCAGAGCTTCAGTGGGAAGGTGGCTCCCTGGGCCTGGGCCGGGTTGGGGTGCCCGTGGAGGGGCGGGATGGCCTTGTTTCCAACTTGAGGGTTGCCAGAGTCCTTGTGTCTCAGAGTGAACGCTGAACACCATCCCATCCTTCGTATTTGCCTCTTCCTGGAGTGCAACAAACTCCCCAGCTTTGGCCTCCTCTGGTTTTCCAGCAAAATGGCCCCAAGTCTTCCCTGCAGATGTTTCCAACCAGCTGCTCTGTGCTGAGCTCTGGGCTGGGCTGTGGAACAGACAGAGCCCTGCCTGCTCCCTGCCCTTCTGGAGATGGTGAAAAGGGCAGGGGAGCTCGTGTTTGGGGGGAAGTCGGAGGCTCCCCTCAGACTTCTTGGACTCGGCAGGGTTTGAACTAGGCCTTGAAGAACGAGGAGAATTCGAGCAGGGGGTGGAGCCCAGAGAATGTGCAGGAGAACTGAGGGGCATGGGGTGGGGGGCACGGTAGAGTTTGGTCAGAGTTTAGAGAGTCTGGAAGTTTGGGCTTGCTCCTGAGTGACAGAGCCAGTGGGCAGAGGTTTCTGAGCAGGGGGCTGCAGTTCGGTGTGTGGGCACGTGCCCATCCTCATCTGTGGAGTGCTGGCTGCCCCACGCTGCCACAGATACGATTGTCGAGAGGCGTTTGGACACATGTGTGGGCGTGGAGCTTGAGAGAGAGGTCAGGGATGTGGGTAGAGATTTCTTTTAAATGTTTTATTTTGACATAATTCTAAACTTACAGAAAAAAATTGCAAGAAAAATACAAAAAACTCCTATATATCTTTTTATCCTGATTCACCAGTTATTGACATATTTTGCTATTTATCTTTTCATCATCTTTCCCTATATTTATATGTATGTATATTACATTTTTCTGAACCATTTGAGAGTTAAGTTGGAGACAGTATCCTCCTTTATCACTAAATAGTGGATATTTTCTAAGAACAAGGACTTTCTCTTACATAACCTCAGCACAATGATCAAAATCAGGAAATTTATCATTGATAAAGGACTATTATCTGATCAACCTTAATCAGATTTCATCAGTTGTCCCGATACTGCCCTTTAATACCTTTTCTTTTTCTGCTCCAGGATCTGATCCAGGGTCGGTGGCTGCATTCACCTGTCACATCTCTTTGGGGTCCTTTAATCTAGAAGGGTTCCTCGGACTTTCTTTGTCTTTTCTGACCTTGACATTCTTGAAGAGAACAGACCTGTTAGTTTGTAGAGTGATGTCAGTTTGCGTTTGGTGTTCCCTGATTGGATTCAGAGGAGGCGCCTGTGGCAGGAGTATGTAGGTAGAGATTTGAGGATCACTCACACAGAGAGAGCGGATACCAGGTGAGGAGGTAGGGTTCCAGAACGGGAAAGGTAGAGATAGCACGTGTGAGAACCCAGGGCGTGGGGGAGCCAGGGCCTCGGCATGGGCAGGGCCTGTTTCAGGTTTCAGAAAGAAGGTGGATGGTGGCGTCTCCAGTGGATTATTAGGGGAAGGGATGAGCTCTTGAAGCCAGAACTGCTTTATGAGTATAAGTTCAATACAGACCATCATTGCTGGGCTGCATCTGTGTCATGGGTGCAGCAGATGTGAGCCTGCAGATGAAGGAGGTTTTGCACCTGTTGAGTTGGAAACTCAATCTGGTTTGGGCCTGTTCCAAGGGGACCTGGAATCGCTGGAGGGCAGGAGCCCTGTTCAGTGCTCAGCAGAGGGTCCAGCATGGAACAAGTGCCTGGCAGTGTTTGTTGAGTGAATACATGACTGAGGAAGGAGGTTCTCTGCATGCCCTCTCCCACGGCCACTGCAGCTGGGTGGGCAAGAGGTGTCGGTTCCTCTTGGGGGACTGATGTGAGCTCTTTCGTTCTAGGCCTTGGATGTGTGGGCCACCGGGGTCACGCTGTACTGCTTTGTCTATGGGAAGGTGAGTGCTGGGTGGGCTGGTAGAGCAGAGCCAGGATGAATGATAGGTCCTTTGTGTCCTTAGTAAAGTGGCTTTTGAAAGAGCCCAGTTGGCTCAGAGAAAACCGAGGGAAAAGAGGCTTTTCCTGTTTTTCTCTTGTCCCTTTGGGAGGGGATTCATGTGAGGGAGCCCTGGGACAGCAGACATCCCACGGGAGGTGTAGATGGTGGTGTTGCTGCCTCTCTAGCCAGAGTGCTCCTTCTGTCCCTTGATGCCATTCATTCATTCATTCACTCATTCCCTCAGTTTTTCATTTATTCAACAAATTGCCTTTGACTCCTGCTTCAGGTCAGGCTGGGCCTTGGGGCACCCAACACTCACGTGGCCCAGAGCCTTGTCCGTAGGTGCTCCCGCTCTGGTGAACATGCTGAGGGGCAGCAGGGGGTCTCAGTGAACATGCTCCCAAACTCCAGGGCCTGGGGGGAGGCCTTGCCATAATGCCAGTGGGAACGCCCAGCCTCACAGTTCCCTCAGTGACTCATTCGTTCAGTCAGTGTTTGTTGAGCACCTACTGTGTGCCAGGCCCTGAACAGGTTAGATGAAGTCCCTCGCATCTAATGGGGAGCCCAGAACTGCCCCCACTGAGAGATAGGGCTGGTCCCCCAGTGCGAGCCCAGGCCCCAGGCCTGCATCCTTTGTCTGCTTCCCCCCGCAGTGCCCGTTCATCGATGATTACATCCTGGCCCTGCACAGGAAGATCAGGAACGAGGCTGTGGTGTTTCCTGAGGAGTAAGTTGTTTGCCAGCCCTGCAGCCTCTGCCCCCTGAGGGAGACTGCTTTACTTCCTACTCAGGAAAGAATATCCATATACTTGTTCTGAAAATGAAAAGTAAGGCTCCTGTCCCCCCGGGAGGCGTGTCTGAATTTTAGCATCAGAGCGTTTGCCCTTTCAGGGCCCCGCCCCAGCCTGCAGATCTGGAGGGGGTGCTGTCCCCAAGAGGGGCCCTGAGCAGATGGAGGGGTGGGACTGTGCAGCAGGGTCTCTGAGACATCTGGGTTGGATCTCATTGCACAGATGGGAACTCAGGCCAGAAGCTGGGTGGGGGTGACTCCAGGTCACACATTCACACTTCTCCTTCACTCAAGGCCTCCAGGGGTCAATGGCATCAACCCCAATGGCAGACCCTGGACTCATGGGGAACCTCTAGCTTCCCCACACAGGGTGGGAGAGCTTCAAGATGCCAGTGTGCTCCCCCATTTCACAGATGGAAAAGTGGAGGCTCCGGAGGAGAGTTATCAGTGGGTCTGGGATTTGAAGCCACCTCCTCTTCCCTGCCTCTTCCTTTGTGACTGAGGCCTCTGAGCCCAGAGGGACTGCTTGGAGAGGCCTCCCTGCTCACCCACAGTTCCCCTGATTATGACATCAGCTACCCTTGCAGCCAGCCTGAGCCCCCTGGGTCCTCATTTTTCAGGGTCCTTTTGCCATCTGCTCACAGTGTCCAGGGCAGGTCAGAAACCAACCTGGGAGTTGTCCTCAGTGACTCCTGCCCCCTTGCACCCACTTCCTCTCTGATCCCCAAGCCCTGCTGAGTCCACCTCTTACGTATCTCTTGGCTCCATTGCTACCTGTGCCCCCTGCCTAGTTCAGGTCTCAGCCTCATCCAGCCGCCTCCTCTCTGGCCTAGCCGCTGCCAGCCTCCCTCCAGTCCAGGCGCCACAATCAGGCCGGGCTGACCTTGGTGAGGCTCAACATGTCTCACCATATCCCCTGCTCAAAGTTTTTCCAAGGCTTCCAAAGCCCACAGAAAGAGGCCACGCCCTGGCCCTGGTGTTCAAGGACCCTGGGATCTGCGGCCACATCTCCCCTCCCCTGCAGCACTAGCCAGCTGGGTTCCGTCCCTCTCCTGTAACTGCCTGTCTCCGTGCCTTTCCTCCTGCTGTATGCCCTGCCAGAGATACCCTTCTCCCCAGCCCAGCAGTTTTAAATGAAAAGGGATTAAGTATCTAGGACAGCAGAGGGAGCCAAGGTCAACCGTCCCAAGAGCGGGTTCCTCCTCCCCAGGCGTGGAGGGATGGGCTCCCCAAGAAGGTAAGTAGAAAGAAGCCTGGAGTTTGGGCAGAGACGGTGCAGGCTGATGTGGGGCTCCCCTCCCCCAGAGTCTGTCATCCCTGCCCTCACTTTTCTGGGTGGCAGTGTGCCAACCCGCTACCCTATCTGGGCCTCAGTTTCCTCCCCCATCAAATGACAATCTCTCCTGGCCACCTCCCAGGCGGAGGAGAGGACAAGATGGCAAGTGGGAGTGAAGCCCCTGGTGTCCTATAAAGCGACTCTTCTCACGTTATCGCCACCATCTCTGCCACCCAGGGGGTGTCCAGCACCCGTGGAACTCCATTTGTGTTTGCAGCCTCTGCCCCCTCAGGGAGACTACTTTACTTCCTGCTCAGGAAAGAGTATCCATATACTTGTTCTGAAACTCTCTTCTCTGCCCTTGTACCCTGGGGGTGTCCCTCCTGCTCTCCGAGAAATGAGGGTTGGGTGTGTCTCTGCCCTGGTGTGCTCACTACTTGCTACTCGGCAGAGTATGGATGGAGAGGTGGGAAGGACAGGATCGTCAACTCTCTCTCCCTTGTCTCCTTCCTTCCCCCTCTTTAGGCCAAAGGTCAGCGAGGAGCTCAAGGACCTAATCTTGAAGATGCTAGACAAGAATCCTGAAACGAGAATTGGGGTGCCAGACATCAAGGTTGGGGAACCAGAGATCTTGGGCTGGGCTGGGCTGGGACACAGCAAACAGGCCTCAGTCCTCAGTTTCCCATTCTGGAGAGCCCTACACTGGGACATACGTATATTGGGTTTGGATTTGGGGTTTGTGGGCTTTGGACCCCTTCAAGGTGACTGCTAGTGGAGTGTCCCAGGGTCCCTTGCTGACTGGGTGTCTGTCTGCCCGTGGCCCTGACCCCTCCCCATGCTCCTGACTCCATAGTTGCACCCCTGGGTGACCAAAGATGGGGAGGAGCCCCTTCCCTCCGAGGAGGAGCACTGCAGCGTGGTGGAGGTGACCGAGGAGGAGGTGAAGAACTCCGTCAAGCTCATCCCCAGCTGGACCACGGTGGTAAGAGGGTGAGGGGCAGAAGGCTCCCTTGTCCTGGGAGGTCCTGGCCGTTCCTGAGATTTGCTCTGTGCTGGGCCCTGTAGGGGGACGAGGGCTGCCTGTTTTGCCAGCCCTGATGCTGGGCCGTGGGGGCCACTGTTCTGCTGGAGGCCCATGGGGACAGAGGTCGCATTATTCAGCTCCATGGTAGGGAGACCAGGAGGCTGGGTGAGGAGAGTGAGTGTTGTAAAGAAATATCCTGCCCTCACGGAGCATCAACATTCACTGTGGCTAAGGAAGCATTTCCTGCCGTCCTAACATTTACTGAACTTCTGCTGTTTTCCAGGCATTGTACTAGGTGCCAAGGACATGCATGGAAAGGCCTAGGAAGCTTTTGAATTGGAGAAGGGGCCCCAGAACCCGCTACGTTAGTTAGACTCCACCTGTACACTCCCTCCATTCTCCTCTCACACTTTAGTTTTTCTCGTCTTCCTCTGGACATGCTCCACATTAACAGTTGGAAGTTATTAATGTAGCCCCTGATGACCTTTTGGGGTTTTTCTGGAACACTGAGAGCCATGGCCTGCCCTGCACTGAGGTATCACAGAGAGTCAGGGTAAGCACAAGGTCAGGAGAGAGAGCTGGGGCCTGTGCACTTCATCCCTCCCTGCTGGGTCCAGGCCCAGCTAAGGCCAGCTGGCTCAAGTCCTGCCTGTTCCTGTGCTCTATAGAGGTCCAGGGCTCCACGGGGTCCCCGAACCTGCCAGCTCCCACAGAGTCCCTCCTGCCACTTCCTGTTGTGTCTCTCCTGAACCAGTGGAATGGCCTCCCAAGCTGTCCCCAGCCTCCACCCTCACCCCTGCTACAGTTAATGCTTAACTCAGCAGCCAGGGTGCTCCTGGTGACCCAATCATGTCACTTCTCAGCTCAGACCCTGCTCACTCAGGCTCTCGTGTCACTCAGAGTAAGAGCCACTGCCCTGCAAGACCCTGCACAGCCTGCCCGCCCCCATTTCCCCCCACTGACCTCATGTCCTCTCCTTTCTGCGTTCGCTTGGCTCCAACCACGTGCTGTGTAAGCTGCTGCCCCAGCACACTTGAACTTCTCTTCCCTCTGCCTGGGGTGTACCTTCCCAGATATCCGCAGGGCTCGCTTCCTCACTCCCTCAGTGCTTTACTCCAAAGTCACCTTCTCAGGGAGAAGCGAGCCTTCCTGGCCCCTGAACTACTACAGTTCCAGCCTTCCCTTTATCATACCTTATCCCCCTTCCTTGTTTTGTCTTTCTGCTTAGCCCTTACCACTGACATTTTATATATTTTACTGACTTGTTTTATTTATTGCCTAACCCCCCAACTAGAATATAAGCTCCATGAAGCAAGAACTTTTGCCTCAGTGTGGCCCCTGCACCTAGAATAGTGTCTGGCATGTGGCGGGACCCAATGACTAGTTGTTGATTGAATGAATGGATGAATGAATGAATGCACAATGAATGCACCCCTGGCACTGCGTGTGGAGTTGGTGAATTTGTGTGTAGTGAACAGGGGCAGTGGGCTGTCCTTGCTGTGGGGCGGGGAGGACAGAGTCCGACAGCCGGGGTGCAGCAGCCTCCCCTCCTCCCAGCATCTCCCCCAGGCCACATGCAGCTTCCTCTCTCGCTGCCTGGCACAGCCTCTCCTCCACTCCATCCTGCCTGTTCATTGCACTCCCCATGCCCTCAGGATAAAGCCCCCCACTTTCAGCCTTGTGTTCCAGACCCTTTACGGTCTGCTCCTGACCTCTGTGCCCCCTATGCACCAGGCTCCTCACCATCCCCGGAATTCACCCTCAGCCATCACCCCTCTGTGCTCTTGCCATTTCTTCTGCTTGGAATATTCTTCCTGTCTCTGCCTATTGAAGGGGAGCCTCAGCAGGGCCCACCTAGCAGCTGCCCCCTCAGGGAGTCAGAGTGGAGGCTGCCGGTGTGTCTGGGAGCCTGGGGACTTGTGTTCCTCACGGGGACATGTCCTCCCCAGATCCTGGTTAAGTCCATGCTGAGAAAGCGTTCCTTTGGGAATCCGTTTGAGCCCCAAGCGCGGAGGGAAGAGCGATCCATGTCTGCTCCAGGCAGCTTACTATCGTAAGTACTAGTGGGCTGAGGCCTGCAGGGTACTCCCTGGGGTGGGGTGGGGGCTGTGGCACACCCCCCCACTCTCCCCGTCATTGGGCTATGCAGGCTGAGCCCAGAGCCTGGGGACTCGTCCAGGTCTCCGAGTAGGGCCCCGTTTGCACCTCTGTTCTCAGCCCATGGCAGCCTGGTAGAGGTTTGCAGACAGGTCTCAGGTCTGCTACTTGTAGAAGGTTGGCTCAGCTGTGGAGGGAGGGGCACTTCTGTTGACTCTTCCCGGAGTGTTAGCTGCTTTCCCAAGTGGCCCATGCTACTTCCCACGGCCACTGCTGAAGCCGTGTGCTCGGTCAGCACTTTGTAAATGCTTGCCTAGCAAGTCACTGTGGGCAGGCTGGCTGACGGGGCTGGGAAAGAGGAACCCCCGTTTGCTGAAGGCCCCCCACTGTGAACCTGGCATGTGCGTTCACCACCTCCTAGGAGAGGTCAGAAAAGCAGTTCCTCAAACTTCTGTGATCCTCGGCCCCAGCTTTTCCACCTTCTTCCACTAAAATAAAAGTCAGTTTGGGATGCCGACAAGGCCTGCTGGAGTGTGTGCACAGCCCTGCACACAGAAAACCGTGAGGGGTCCTGGACCAGAATGTGGTCCTGCGACGTCGGTCGCCCTGCTCTGGCCTGTGCAGGGAGCTGCCGGGGGGAGGGGCTGTGCCTCCCAGCCCGCTGTGTGGAGAAGGCGGGCTCCCCAGAAAGGTGAGCACCGGATGTTGTCCATGTTCTTGGCCTCTCAGAAAGGAGTAGTTTCTCTTGTGCTGTCCAGGGGCCCAGATGTTGGTTTTGTGTGAGTCCTCCCTCTTGTAAGTGGGCTCTTCAGAAGTGTTGGGTCCCACCACAGTGGACAGGCAGGCATCTGTTCCCTGCCAGAGGTTGCTTGCACTCAGGGATGTCCATATGCCAACCTCTTGCTCCCCTCTTGACAAACTTCCTGGCCAATGGGGGGTGAGGGGTGTGGCCCGGGAGAGGCTTACTTCCCATTCCCTGTCTCTTCAGTGAGGTGGCCAGGGCTGGAGCAGGGGGTTCCCTGGGTTCATCTAGGTCTGCAGACGTTGATACTGGAATTGGGCTTAGTGTAAGGGATCACATAGTTAGCATCCAAACGGAGCCACTTTTGAGAGTGAAAGAGGAAGCTATTACTAATTATGCCAGGACAACAGGCATAACAAGGACCATGACCAGCAAACCGGGACAGCTGGTCATTGTAGGTCAGAGCCTATGATTCAGCACCCTCTAGTGGTGGGACAGGCCAGTCACAGGCTGAAGACACATGGGCACCCAGGCCACACCTGGCACGGGGCTGGGTGCCAAGAATACAACTGAGCAAGGCAGTCATTGTCCTTCCATGGACATGTCAATGGGGAGACAGGCCAGTTTCCTCATTTGGACTGGGAGAGTATTGGGCTTCATACGTTTCAGCTATAAAATTCTATAATTCTGTGACCCAAGTTGAACTTTGAAACCCAGGTTTTACCTCATCGTAGAGTCCCAACATTTGCCCTTGATAGAATATTTTTTTTATGCTTTGGGATAATTGTTGAAACTCTACAATAGAATTAAATGGGATTGATCCTTTTTTGGGATATCAAAACCCATTCATTGGTCGTTTTAAAAAGAAAGGTCATAGGGGCCGCCCGGTGGCGTAGCGGTTTCGTCCGCGCTTGACAGCCCGGGGTTCGCCGGTTCGGATCCCAGGCGCCCGCCGACGCACTGCTTGTCAGCCACGCCGTGGCGGCGTCCCATATAAAGTGGAGGAAGATGGGCACAGATGTTAGCCCAGGGACAGTCTTCCTCAGCAAAAAGAGGAAGATTGGCAACAGATGTTAGCTCAGGGCTGGTCTTCCTCACCAAAAAAAAAAAAAAAAAAAGAAAGGTCATAGGGGAAAAATCAGACACAGGAATCTATTGAATATGTGACAGAATCCCAAGACTGGTAGGTAGGCTCTGCCCTGTGAACAAGGCAGAGAAAATGCAAAACCAAAGCCCTTTTACCCGGGACTGTGGGGGCCGATCTAGGCTAACAGGGCAGGCCTGTGACCGGGCTGGTACTCAAGGACATGGGGAGGTTAGCTGGGTCAGATCATGAGAGGCTCTGGAAGCCAGGCTGGGAAGTCTAGACTTCATCTCCAGGCAATAGGGAGCCACGAAAGGTTGTGGGCTGAGACCAGGGGTGGGGAGACCGGCAAGGGGCCACGATGCAGGAGGGCGGGACTGAGGGGAGCTTGGGGAAGTGGGTGAGGAAGGATTTGAGAGACTGTGGATACGGGTGCCTGTGTGAGTGTGTGAGGGAGTCCTTCTGAGAACGTGTTCTGACTCCGAAGGTCCCTCTACCCCTGGTGTCCCCTGAACAGGAAAGACGGGTGTGGCGAAGGGGGCAAGAGCCCAGAGCTCCCCGGCGTCCAAGAAGATGAGGCCGCGTCCTGAGCCCCTGCATGCGCCCAGGGCCGCCCAGCAGCACGCTCATCCTTCGCCTCCAAAGGCCCGCTGCCCTCATGCTGACGGCCGCCCCTGCAGGCAGGGGGCTGGGGACTGTGGCCCCTCTCCCGGCCCCCCTCCCCCTGTCGTGCAGCATGACCTCCACGTGCGTGTCCAGGGACAGGACTGGAATGTGTGTCATCTGGAGTTTGGAGGACAGGACTCCCACAGGCCTGTCTCCGCGGCCTGGCTCTCCCTGGCGGGACCCATCCTGTGGCAAAGTTAGGTGCGCATGGTGCCTTAGGAACCCCACCTGGCTGATTGGCAAGGCCCGGGGGCGGGAGGCAGGAAACCAAGATGGTGGGTGGAGGCCTCCCCCATCCCTGCTGGGGGCCGGGCGGGCCTGGCTCAGCTGCGACACGCACATGGAGGAGTGGACCCTGCCCACCTCAGGGTGCTGCCAGAACTCTCGTCTACCGAGGATGCTGAGATGGAGGCTCAGAGCCCTCGATGGGTATTCTGGGCCTTGCTGGGGCAGGGACCAGTATTGGAGAATTCAGATTTCTTTTTTGTTGTCTTTTACTTTTACTTTTTGGGGGGGTGTGGTGCAAAGCCCTGCTTGGGAACACCTGACCAGCTCTCCTACAGCTTTGGGTGGTTCCAGCGCACCCCACCATTATTTGGTGGCCAGGAGGACTGGATGGACCTTCCTGGATTGTGTCTTATGCTCAGCACTATCCGGAGAGTGGGCTGAACTGAAGATCTGAGCAGAGGCCTCGACTGGGAGCACCACACCTCCCTGCCCACCTCCCTCCCTCCCTTCGTGGCTCCCCACAGCCATGGCTGCACAAGAGACACCAGGGGCTCACATTGATCCAGGGCTCGGGCCTCATAGGGCTGTGGCCTTGCAGATGTTGAAGTAACTGGAATCCAATCTCCGATTGTACACTGGCCTACCCATCTGGCCCCAGAAGCTGCCTTCACATTCCTACGATGAAGGACTAACTGCTCGGGTTGGAGGCAGCGCCAGAAGCAGGACCCTGGTGGGATGTGCATGCTGGCAGGCAGCCACAGGGAGGTGGGCCTCCTGCCACTGCCTCATCCCCAGCACAGTCGCCATTCAACCTGCTCAGAGCGGGAGCTCCAGAGCACACGTGTCGACCCAGCCGTGCTGGAGCAGACTTCACCTTCTCTCTGGGACCAGTGCCTGGCTGGCTGGCTTGGCGTTTATTGACCAAATACTCAAGAGATTGACCCCCAAAGGAAAATAAAGCAGGATTCAGATACCTCCCCAGAAAACATGGGCCAAACAAGGAATTTCAGTCACCTGCATGGGTTTCGTGTTGCAGGAGGACGTGTGTTGAGAAGGAAAGGGAGGCTGGGCTGGAGGAGTGCCCTCGTCCTGCGCATCTCTGTGCCTGTGGGTGTACCTCGCGCCTCCACGCGCACACGCATGTGTGTGCCCATCTGCTGCACACAGCACACTCGCATGTCTTGCACTGGCACATGCATCTGTAATATAGTTTCTATGTCTATTTAAGGCTATGAGCAGAATGCGGCCCGTTGTCAATGGGTCCACACTTCTCCCTGGCTCCTCTGCACTAAGGCATTGTAACCCAGGGCTTAACAAATAATTTGGTACTGTTTTTAAGAACACTTTTATAGAGTTCATGGGAGGCCAATCACGGATCTGCAAGTTTTTCTTGAGCATCTCTGCACTGGGGCCTGGAGGGTGGGGGTTTCAGGGGGCTGCCTCAATTAGACCTGCCCTCGCAGAGCTCAAAGGTGGGCTGGCTTCATTGCCTGTGTTAGAGCCAGGACAGGGTGCTCACCCCATCACTGAGGGTTTTGGTTGGCATCCTTTTGAATGAGCACAAGTGATGAAGAAACTCTATAAGAGTGTTTTAAAAATTAACTTCCCAGGAAGTGAGTTAAAAACAATAAAAGCCCTTTCTTGAGTTAAAAAAAAAATTTTTTATGTGTACATTTTCTGCTTCTGGCTGTGTGTTCTTTCTCACCAGTTGGACCAGCTGGCTTTGCTAGCTTTCCTGGAAGAGTCTGAGCAAGACAGTAGTGGGAGGAGCTGGGGGAGATGGGGAGTGAGAGTGAGGGAGGGGGAAGGGCTGGTTCTGCAGGGGTAGGAGCCACAGTCCAGGATGTTGCTCAGTCTTCTGGGCAGGTCCCATGGCCCCTCCTTGGGAAGAACACGGTGTTTGGGGGCCAATGGACTGCCCATGAGGATACCCTGCCTGTTTCACAGGGCCCCAGGCAGGCCGAGGTCTGGTCCTTGGGAGCTGTCACCGCTCCTCATGGGGCGAGGCCCCAGTGGAGCCTCACAGGAGTCCCTGTGATGGGCCCAGTGTCCTCCCTGTGCCCCCTTGTCCTTGGACACTGGTACAGGCTTTTTGGACCCTGCAGCTTCCGGCTCGTGTAGGGTCCTCCACGGCCAAGATGAAAAGAGTCCTCCTTGAGGTCAGACAGCCTGAAGCTTGAATCGAAGCTTGGCCATTTAATAGCTGTGTGATCTTTGGCAAGTCATTGGAGAAGTCTTGGTTTCCTTATCGGTAGAACGCAGATAATATCAGCATGTCCTCAGGGGGTTCTTGTGAGGTTAAATGAAGTCTAACATAGTACATAGTTGGTACATAGTAAGTACACAGCAAGTGAGACCCTTAAAAGAAAAACAGAAATTTCTGCGTCTGGGGCTGCCAGGAACCAGCCTTAGAGGCTGTGGGCTCAGCGCATCCTGCATGATTGGTATTTGCCCATCTGTGGAGCTCCCAGCTGGGTGAAACTGGAGACCAACCGGAAGGAGACCAAGCCAGAGGCTGCGCAGCATGGTGATCAATTTTTTCATCCGAGAAATGGAGACCAAAGCCACTCCTGCCTGTTTCCTGGGCGTCCTACTGCGTTTTGGACCCCACCATCTCTCGCTTCCTCACTGGTCTCCTGGCCTTGGTCCTCAGCACTCCAGTCCATCCTCTTACCAGCTGCCAGAGCGATCTCAGGGCATCCACCTGACCATGGCCACCCTTCTCAGACCTCTTCCTTGCTCCCTACAGTGCTCAGCCTGGCATTCAAGGCCCCTGCCATCTACCCTGCTGGCCTCTCTGGATGCTCTCCTGGCCCATGCCACACCCACCCACACTCCATTCATTCCCCCTCCCCATGGCTATTCAGGTCCATCCACTCCTCCAGGACACTCCCTTCTCCCACCCCTGCCTCTGCTTGTCAAAGTCAGCCCCACTCTCCAAGACCTATTCTGCAGTCGGAAAAATCCCAGACTGGCTCATCCCAGGCGCTGGTCACCAAACCCTGGGCCTGGGTCTGACAGGCCAGATCATCATGCATAAGAGCTTTGAGTAGGACCACGGGTGCATGATGTCATTTCCCCACGAGGACAACCACTCTAGGAGACACTGTGGTAGGGAAACTGAGGCCCAGGGAGCAGTGGTTCACTCAGAGTCAAATAGTGAGTCAGGGAAGAGCCAGGCCAGAGCCCAGGTCTCCTGCCCATCCACTCCTCCCAGGTCCTCCCACACCAGCTGCCAGGAGAACAGAGAGCCCTACGCACAAGGAAGGGCATCTGGGAAAAATCAGAGACGGAGGCTGCACTTCCAGAGTTGACCACACAGGGGAGCTGAGCCTAGGCCAGGGATGTCTAGCGGAAGGCTGGGGGCAGTCTGGGGTTTGCCCTGCGAGGTCCTGGTTCCTCCCAGAGAATGTCTTTGAACTCTGGATCCCACAGGCACTTGCCTGGTCTCTGCTCCCCCCAGCCCCTTTCATCCTGGGACAGAGGAAGGAGAGGCAGTCAGGGCCACCGAGGATTCCAATTTTCCCAGGGAGACACCCAGACACATAGTGGGACCCAGATAAACACCCCACAGGTTATGGAGTCACCCCTCCGCCCCCCCCCACCTCCGTCCAGGGAAACAAGCAGGCCTGTCTATGGGGCTGCCTCCTGGGCCACTGGGACTCTGACAAGGGAGCCATGTGGTGGGTGGCCCTGGGTCCTGGGGGTCAACTGAGGCCCAGGAGGAGACCAAGAGGGTCTGGGGAGGGGCCCATCAGCCGTCTCACCTGAAGAACAGAGCCCTGCCCTCCAAGGACTCCCTGTAATGCTCCAGCCTCCTGCTGGACGGGGTGTCCATGGCTTAAATGACCATCTCCTGCCCCCTCACACACACACAGACCTGGCTCTGCCTTCTGGTTCTCAGATATATCCATTTCTCCGGCTAGGATGAGCCAGGGAACAAAGTCTGGGTCCTCTCACTCTCCAGGGCAGCTGCCAGTCCCTGCCCGGGTTGGGCTGACCAGTTTGTCATTATCCCATCCCAGCTTTCTCGTCAGCCTCTCTGCCCTTCTCACTGCCTAGGCCCCCACCATCTCGAATCACCACTGCCAGGAAGCCTTCCCTGGTCCACAGCCTCAGAGGCACACTTGACATGTGGTCTAGAGTCTGGTTCATCTCCTACAAGACTGGAACCAGGGCCCAGGAATTGCAACCTACCCACTGGGTGAGTCACTTTCACAGCTTGTATCTGCTTGCTCACTGTTCCACCACGATGAAGACCATGCAAAGAGCGTCTCTCAGCTGAATCAAAGAATGGGGCCTTCCCTCTGGGAACCCCATTCTCTCCATCTGATCCCTAGTAAGCCCCTTCTCTGGCCTGTATATCTCTGGCCTTTTCTGGTCCTCCATTCCTGCTCCTCAGCCTTCAAACTAGCTCAGGCCTCCCCTCTAGCAATAACTCAGATTTCCACCCCCTCGGCTTTCCAAAGGCTGCTGCCCCATACTCCTGGATGTGCAGGGGGCAGCGCCTCCTACCTTCTCTCTCAGATACCCTCTGCACAGGCTGTTATTGCGCGGATCACTCTGTCCCATCCCCAGCAGGACTGGTCACTGTTTGTCCTAGCCATGGTCCATGCAATTGGCTGATACTCTCTGCACTGATAGCCCTTTGACCCCCAGCCCTTTGGTTTCCCCCAGATCCTCCCCCATGGCCCAGGTCTACAAGGAAGGAATGAACCAGAACAACGGGGATCTGCAACATAGGAAGGGGTTGGTTAAACCTCCCCACACTCAGTCTCCCCCAGAGTCCAGGGGACCACCACCAAGGTGCTGGAGCTTTCACAGGAGAGGACCCCCTGGCCCTCAGGTGCATGCCTTTTCTCTGACAATCTGCACCAACATCCACCCAGCTTCCCGGGAAACCCACCCCAAAGCTAAGAGAGGGCTCCCAGCTGTGGTCCACCCTCTCCCATTCCCAATTCAGTTTCAATCTAGCTACATGCTAGAATCTGCTAGGGAGCTTTATTTTTAAAAAATTTATTTATTTTTTGTGAGGAAGATTGCCCCTGAGCTAACATACATGCCAATCTTCCTCTACCTCTATTTTCTATGTGGGACACCTCCACGGCATGGCTTGGTGAGTGGTGTAGGTCCGCACCTGGAATCTGAACCTGTGAACCCCAGGCTGCTGAGGCAGAGTGTGTGAACTTAACCACTATGCCACCAGGCCAGCCCCTCCTAGGGAGCTTTAAAAAAGTCCTGATGCCTGGGCCCCACCCTCAGAGATTCTGATTTTATTAGTCTGGGATGCAATCTGGGTGTCAGGATTTTTCTTTTTTTTAATGAATAGACTTTATTTTTTGGAATAGCTTTAGGTTTACAGAAGAGTTGAATGGAAAGTACAGAGTTTCCACATACCTTCTCAACCCGCTCTCCCACCCTGCAGTTTCCCCTATTTGTTACATTTGTTACTACTGATGAGATACTATTGATACATTATTAGTAACCAAAGTTCACTCTGTGTTGTACATTCTATGAGTTTTGACAAATGTATAATGTCATGTATCCACCATTACGGTTTCATACAGAATTGTTTCACTGCCCTAAGAATCCCCTGTGATCCACTTGTTCATCCTTCCCTTCCCCCACCCCTCCCTCCCACCCCTATTTGTACTCTCCCACACTTACCCCTACCCCCACTTCTACTCCCCCACCCCCCCAACCCCTGATCTTTTTACTGTCTCCATAGTCTTGCCTTTTCCGGAATGTTATATAGTTGGAATCCAACAGTATGTAATCTTTTCAACTTCCTAGGTGATTTTTTAAAATTTTTATTATTTTTAAAATTGAAATATAATTGACATATAACATTGTATAAGTTTAAGGTATACAGCATATTGGTTTGATACATTTATATTGCAATATGATTGCCATTGTAGCATTAGCTAACACCTATGTCTTCTCACATAATTATCATTTCTTCTAGTGGTAGGAACAATTAAGATCTCATCTCTTAGCAAGTTTAATGTTTATAATACAGTTTTGTTGTCTATAATCACTGTACTGTGTATTAAATCTCCACGATTTATTTATCTACTAGTTGCAACTATGTCCCCTTACCTAGGGGATTTTAATGAACAGTGAGTGTTGACATGAATAGCCCTGGTCTAGAATTTGGTAAAGGGGGGTGGTAGATCTGGTGCTCTATATTTCTAAATCTAATGTGGACAAAGGTCTCATTTCCTTTTGATATGTCCATCCATCCATCCATCCAACCATCCAATATTTGTCCAGGGCCTTCTATAAACAAGTACTGAGTTAGACACTGAGCCAAATCAACACTGTTCCTGCTCTCATGGCTCTCACAGTCCATTGCAGGAGACAGATATTAATCAAGTTGCCATGCATGTGTGTAGATGATTTTGAACTGATATGAGTGCCCTATAGGAAAGGCTTGTGGTGGTGGCTCTCTGAGAGTAGTGGGGAGGCTTCCAGAGGAAATGAGGCTCCAGCTGAGATGTGAAGTTGAGGAAGAACTAGCGAGGCCAAGGGAGGAAAGAAAGCTCCGAGCAGAGAGACCAGCTTGTGCAAGGGCCCTGTGGTAGGAGGGAGCATGGTGCTTTCCAAGGACTGAAGTAGTGTTGATGGGAGTGAGGAGGAGAGTAGTGCAAGGTGAAGCTGGAGAGGAGGGCAGGGCTGGATAATGTGGGCTGAAAAGATCACTCTGGCTAGAGTGTAGAGGAGGGGTGGGAGTGGAGGAATCAGAAAAACAGAGAAACCAGTGAGGAGGCCACTGCAGCATCTAGACAAGAGATGATATGATGGTGGCTGGGAATGGAAAGAAGCTGAGGGGTGGTAGCTGAGAGTATGGAAAGAAGCAGATGGGCATGAGGGATATGTAGGAGGCCAGACTGACAAGACTATGTGTGGCCTGGCTATGGGGGTGGGAGAGGAAGGTGTCAAGGGTGGCTCCTGGCTTCCAGGCTTGCACACCTGGATTGACCATCATGCTGATCAGGGAGGTAGGGAACTCAGGAATAGACCTGGCTCGGAAGGGAGGATCCTGAGTCTTAGGCAAGTTGAGTCTGAGGTGCCTTGAGACATTCAAGGGAAGATGTCTAGTAGGCAGTTGTGTGTGGGTCTGGAGCTCAGAGGGAGGGGAGAACTGGAGATAGAGATTCGGGTGTCCTCAGGGTATGGATGGCAGTGGAATTGGAAGCCATGGGTGTGGTGAGATGGCCTAGGGAGCGAGCATGGGGTGAAAAGAAAGAGGGTCCAGGACTGAGCCCTGGGGAACTGTTCCTGTTGGGGGAGGAGGAAGAACCCAGAACTGCACTGCAGCAGGAGCAGCCTGGGAGGTGAAAGGAAGACCAGTGCGCTATTATAACGGAAGAGTGTGTGTGGTTTCAAGGACTGGGGAGTGAACCTCAGTGGTCATGATGCTGAGTGGTAAGTCAGATGGAGAAAGTGAGGGGAGATAGTCCTTCCAAGAATGTAGCTATGTAGGGCGTGAGGGCATGGATACAACTCCCCCACCAGCATCAGCTGCCTCACAACCTTTCCTTTAACTGTGGAAACTTTTCCTTAACTACCAACCTGCACGTGATCCAGGGATAGACATGATCTGGGAGTGTGTGGGGTGTGGGGTTGTGTGTGCTCGATTTAAAATTGCATTAAAGAACGTCTCTGCTTAAATCAGCAGGGCATCACCCAAGCGAGTGGACAGTGTTACCAGTCCTCAGGTAGCATCCAATTTCACCCGAGGAGCTTATATTACCTTTTAATGGCTTTCTTTTGTTATCCCAAGAGAGGTAGGGTTCCATTATTTTTATTCCCCTCTTCCCTGGGTGGGAGAGGGTGAAAGAAAGGGGACAGAGTGGCCAATTTCAGTCAAAGAAAAAAAAAACGAATCTTTTAGAAGATCCTGTTAATATCCTCCCTTGTCCCCTAGCCTCCATCTTCACAAACTTCTCAAAAGAATTGCCCACACTGCCTCAAATTCCACCACTAATCTACCTTCCTCTTCATGGACATTGGTCTCCTCAAGCTCACCAATGGCCAGCAAACCTCTGGACTGAAGCAAACTCCACTGTGAACTTGTGGCTGCCTTTGACACTTGATCACTTCCTTTGTAGAACTCTCTCTCCAGTCAGTCCTGATGTCCCACTCTCCTGGTTTCTTCTGATAATAAAAAATTATCCAGACTTTGGAACTAGGGAAAAGAACTCCACAATGTCCTCTCAGGGTAGTGCCAGGTGTTGTCCAAAATGCCTACTGCACCTGGGCATCCTCTGATTCTCTCGGGATGTGTCCCTTAGTTTGACCTCTGATTTACTCTTTTTTTTTTTTTTTTTTTGTGAGGAAGACCAGCCCTGAGCTAACATCCGTCGCCAATCCTCCTCTTTTTGCTGAGGAAGACTGGCCCTGGGCTAACATCTGTGCCCGTCTTTCCTCTACTTTATATGGGATGCTGCCACAGTGTGGCTGACGAGCAGTGCATCCGCGGGTGCCCGGGATCCGAACCTGCGACCCCGGGCTGCCAAGCATGGACTAAACTGCTGTGCCACCAGGCGGCCCCTGATTTACTCTTGATTAGGGTATTTTACAACTCTGTAAGGGTAGAGGTTAATTTATAGAAAATTCATCATGAGTAAATAATTCCTGTCCAATAGCAATGCAAATGTTTTCTGCCTGGTAGAAAAAGGAACCCCAAAGGTTACAGTTTCTTGCTTTGTAGGGCATTAACCTGTGTTAAGTTCATTTCAGTGTTCCTTTGACTGACCAACTCTATATTCTTTCTCAAATTCTCTTTTGAACTAGTCTTAACATCTTACTGATGTCCTCTTTCATTAGTGAATGAATGAAAGCTTTGACATGTGTTTGTTTTATATTTGAGAGTCATGTTTTTTAACTTTGAGAATTATTCTTTACCACTCCTAATTCTGTGGCCCCACCTCAGCAGGCTGCACTGAGGACAGGAAGGGGGGTGGGGGTGAGTTAGGTGATCAAAAAGGGACAGGCACGAAGGCTTTCCTGACAGGAGTCTAGGAACCCTGGTGTTTGCCTGGCGCCCTGGCTCACTCTGGACTCCTCATTCTCCCACCAGCCAGAGCTCCCCCTGGGGGCTGGTTCTCCTCAGCACTGTGCTGAACTGCAGCCTGAATCCTTAAGCAGCAAGGTTCCTGCCCTGCAGGAAGAGGGACCCACCCAGCCTTCTCTGCTGGCCTCCTGGCGTCCATAGCTGAGGAGGATTGCTTCCTCCTTTCCCCATGCCCCACTCTCACAGGCCTAGAAATCAAGTGTAATGGTGGGGTCTGTGACTGTCACCCAAGGCTGGCCACCCCAAGCACGAACTTTCTTTGAAAGCTTCTGAGAAATTCATGCAAATGCATTCCACGCATTCTACCCAGTTTTGTAACTACGATGTGTCTCTTTCATCAAGGAAAACTGGCCCTCCAAAGAGCTCCATCTTGTGTGTGTCCTGTGATTTAGCCCAAGTTTAAGAAAAACTATGATGTACTGTACCTCTTCCATTGGATCCTCTATCTACACGTAATTATCTCATTTAACTCTCATGTCCTCCTTTGCAGGTGGGTAATATTGTCCCATTTTACTGATGAAGGAACAGAGTTAAGTGGCTTGCCCAAGGTCACACATGGTATAAGGGACAGAGCCAGCCAGCTGGAAACCCAGGTGTGTCTGATGCTGATCATGCTCTCCCTTGGTTTGTAATTATTTGTTACTCTGTGGTTAGAGCTGGTAGGGCCTCAGAGACCCTAGGGTCCCACCTATGCTCTCCTCAGATGGGAAGAGATGCTCAGAAAGGGGCCAGAACTAGTCCAAGGTAACACAGGGAAGAAGGTGCAAAGTCAGGACTAAAGCAGAAACTGACCAGAGGTGCCCACTGGATGCCTAGAGAACGCTCCCTCTCTCCCAGCCAGGCTCTTGTTAGGAATGTCTGCAAGAAACCATGCTCAGAAGTCTACAGTGGACCAAGCCCTCGGGAATCAGGAAATTGGGGTTCAAGCTCTGGCCTTTGGGCAGCTCACTACCCTCTTGGAGTCTCAATTTTTGTGTATGTAAAATGGGTCAGTTATTGGGAGACTGGAAAGAGACAAATGTTGGCAAGGCAAGTGCGGTGTAAACCTACAGACTGCCCAGAGGTGATAGACCAAGGCTCATTCTGGGCTTTGGGGTCAGACTGCCTAGGCTCAGATCCAGGTCTTATCTCTTAAATAGCCTATTACCTTAGTAAATTTCTATGCCTCAGTTTCCTGGTAATAATAGACCTACTTCATAGGGTTGTTGTAAGGATTCAAGCGCTTGGAACAGTCAGTGGCAGGTGACGATCGCTCAGTTAAGTTAGCTTTCATTACAGGTTTACTGCTCGAGGCATAGCTATTTTCAAAGCCCAGAACACAACGATCTCCTCCAGACCCCGCCCCCTCCAGCAGGCCCCGCCCCGGTCCCCACTCGGTCCCGCCTCCTCCTCGCCAGGTCCCCTTCCAGGCGGCCGGGGTTCCTCCCGCCACTAGGGGGCGGCGTCGCCGAAGGAGGCCTTCTAGCCGAAGCAGGCGGCGCTCTAGGTAGCGGCGGCGGCTGCTCCGTGGCCAGTGGCGGCGGCGCTCTAGCCAGGGGGTCTGCGGGGCGGGGCTCTCAGTGGTGCGGCCGGCTGGCGGCGATGGCGGCCGTACGGGGCCTGCGAGTATCGGTGAAGGCGGAGGCCCCGGCCGGGCCGGCCCTGGGCCTCCCGTCGCCTGAGGCGGAGTCCGGTTTGGAGCGTGGCGAGCCGGAGCCCATGGAGGTGGAGGAGGGCGAGCTGGAGATCGTGCCGGTGCGGCGCTCGCTGAAGGAGCTGATCCCGGTACGGGGGGCCAGGAGGAGGTCGCCGAGAGGCTGCCCCGCGCTGGAGCGGCCGGAAGGGGAGGCGGCGGGCGCCCGGGCCGGGGGAAGTCAGGGGAGGGGAGCGAGGCGAGCGAGCGCCCGGGAGCGGGGGCACCCGTCTTGAGGAGGGACGGGGAGCAGGAGAAAGGACGCCGGGGCGCCCGGAAATGGTGTTGAGCGGGCTCAGGAGGTGGGGGAGAGCTGCGGGCAGTTGAGGACGCCCCCTCCGCTGCCCCTCACAGCCAGTCTGTGCGAGGGGTGAGTGAGGAGCGGCGGGCATTGTCTGGGGCTTGAGATAAAGGGAGAGCCGGGCGGCACCAGAACCAGGAGCGGTCCCGAGGGAGCTGTGGGCTGGCGCCGGCATCCAGGTCTCCCTGCGGGTCCTGCGCTGGTGGGGCTGCCTGTTCAGCATCGCACTGGCGGTTTCTCTTGGGAGAGCTGGACTTGTCAGCAGCGGAAACTCAGTGTTTCTGTTGTGACTTGAGGGTCATCTTGTCCCCGCGCAGCTGCACTGCTGTGTAGCACCTACGCTGGGGCCCCAGCATCTGACCCTTAATGAAGCCAAAACATCAGCGAACCAGCAGTGGTGCTTGGTCCGTCTTTTATCACAATGGGATGATGAGAGGTGTTTTGCTTGTGGTTTGGTGGTCCTCTGTCCGGTTCTTAGGGCTGATCGCAGGCCTGCATGGCACCTCTCATGTACTTAATTTCTCACCCAACGCGAACGTTTTTTTTGCCGCATGTCAGCAAGTCTTGCTTTTAAACTGAAATTATGGAAAAAGGTGAAGGTAGGATCACACATGACAGCAAATGATATATAGAGATAGCAAATGATAATGACTCTGGTAACAACAATTAATGTAGTGGCGTTTTACCATTTACCACATTAGATCATTTAAATGTCACTGCACTGGTTGGTAAAGTAGATATTATCATCCCCTTATTCATTCAGTTCAGCGTGTATTTATTGCATCCCCCACTATGTGCCAGGCACAGTCCTAAGTGCTTGGTCAAGATCAAACTCCGTGCTGGAGTTTATGTTTCAGTTGGGGGACACAAGTAAAGAAATAATTTCCCATAGTGTTAAGTGCTTTGAAGAAAACAAAATATGTTAATGGAATTGAGAGTGTAGAAGTCAGGGAAGGTGTGCAGAGCAGGAAGCCAAATGGGATAGGATGGTCAGGGAGGTCCTCTGAGATAGTGACATTTAAGCTGAACCCTAAATGACAAACAGGAGCCAACCGTGTGCAGATTTGGAAGAGAGTGGTCCCAGGAGGGACAACAGTAAGCACAAAGGCTCTGAGATGGGAACAAGATTGTTCTGTTGGAGAAATGGAAAGTTCTGGAGCACAAATGGGAGAGCAGTAAAAGTGGTCAGGAAGGTAGGCAGATACCTTGGAGGAAACTTAGGCCCAGAGAGGCCAAAGGAATTGTACAATGTCATGTAATCAGTGAACCTCAGAGCTGCCACTCGAGTCCTCAGCTTCCAACTCCCATCCTCTGTTCATAGCTCTGTACTGTGTTTTCCCCAGGAGGTCTAGGTGAGTCTGGACTTTCTACATTTTGGTGAAGACTTGTGCTCCACCTGGTGGCCAGGCATAATGAATTTGTTCAGTCTGGGTTGGGGAGATAAGTGACTGTGCCTCATCCTGGACGTTTTTCATGGAAGCCTTTAGATTTTCATTTGCATGGACACCTTCAGAAGATGGAGTTACTTAAGGTTTTGGACAGGCTCTCATCTAGAAGACTTCTTGTTAGAGTGGTGGATTGCTACCACGGAGTCACTGAGATAGGCTTCCTCATAATAAGGGGTTGTCAGGCTGGGGGAAGGATTGCTGAAAAGAATGACTATCTAAAAGGAATCAGTTGTCGGACTGGCTTTTATCATGAGTTTTTCCTCAGTTGCTGTCAGCATTTCTCACTCTTTCCCCTCATGTTAGGACACAAGCAGAAGATATGAAAACAAGGCTGGCAGCTTCATCACTGGAATCGATGTCACCTCCAAGGTAAGACAGACCATGATTTATTTATTCATTTTGATAAGCAGGTGAACTTAATGAACTTGTTCCCTAGGACTTGTGGAACAACAATTATTCTTTACCTCCTTTTTCCTTTTGTTGCTGGATTAAAATTTTTTAATTTAATTTAAACTTCTTATTATACAGTGATGCTTTCATGCATCCTGAAAATATCCAGGCAGCATTTGTATGTTCTCACATCCATGAAAAGATAAAATAACCATACCTAGATGCCTGTGCTTAACCATATCCAAGAAAAAGTTCTGTACTGGGAATGCTTTTTTATGCTATGTCCGTTCTTTAAGAATGTGTAACTGTTTCCACTTAAATTAAAAAAAAAAAAAACATGAAAAGTGCCTGGCACATAGTAGGCCCTTAGTAAATGTCTTTATTCCTCACTGGTTTCAGGTTTACAAAAATAGGATTACCTGATGGCTGTCTAAACTTTGAAGGCCAAGTCAGCTGAATTATTCTCAGTATCTAGGAGTATTACCTTTGATCTAGTGATTGCTTTTACTAGATTACGAGCTTCATTGTAACTCCTCACAGAGCCAAACCTATTATTTTCCTTATTATACATAGTTAATACATGTTTGTTGTTTTAATTGGTGATATTCAACTTAGACATTCTTTTCAATTTTAATGTGTACAATTAAGTTCAGAGCAGAATTTGATTTATAATTCTGAATAATAGTACTGTATTACTATATTAGATGTGTGAAAGCAAAAATAAAAGTAAATATGTCATACTTACCTTTTTTATATTTTGTCTGGGTCTCAATCTGTCTCAGATTGCTTAAAGGCCAAAAGAAAAAACTGATGATCTTTTAGACAGACAAGAAAATAGAATCAAGTGAAAATGTTTTCTTGTAATTGAAAAAGAAGTAGACTCTACTGTTCTTAATTCTGTACAGTTTGCCATTATATGAAACAGATTTATGGGGGAAGGGGTGAGCCCCAGAATTGGTACTTAAATTGTTACTAAAGGAAGGTAGATTAGTTGTTTGCACTGGGAAGACTTCTGTGAGGAAAATTAGCATTAACTATTGGGAAATAACAGAAGTGTTGCTGCTTTACCAATCCCCACAAGCTTTCTATACTCAGACCTTTAATTAGTATAGCAAAGTCAATATACAATTAGGGAAGGGTTCTTAAGAGCCATCAGAAACCCACAGTTGGACCTGGATTTATTTTAGCTCTTGGAAAAAAAACTTACGAAGCTCATTACTTTGTTTTTCAGTGAAGCGTCAATGCCTCTTGTCACTTAAAGATGAAAACTGGCAATTCCATGGACACAAGCCTAGAATAGAGGAGAGAGTTTCTTTGCTTCAATGTTATTTTTAAACGAGGAAGAAGCTTTAGGGAGTGGACTGCTCAAGCAGACATAATGTGATAGGTGTGATTACCATGCACACAGACTATGTGAAATGGGGGTGGTGGCGAGGCTTCTAGAAATAACACTGAGATCAGAAGATCTGCCCCCTTTCTAGCTGAAGTACCTCCAGCAAACCTTTTCACTTCTTTGTGCCTTAGTTTCTGCACCTGGAAAATTGGGATGTTAAGATTGTTTAGTTGTAATTTGTTTGCATGGTTGCTAATAATAAATGAAATGTCAGAGAACTAAAAGATTATTCGTTACTCATTGAATCAACAAATATTCACTGAATTCCTACAGTGCCCCAGACACAGTAACATGTATTGAATGGTCATGGAGATTATTACAAATTATGTGTGTATAAGTGTGTGCCCTCCAAGTCATTGACGGTGAATATCCAGTTCTCTGTAAAAATTTTTAAATGCCCAGTGTTGCTTATTTCTTCTGATTTATTTTAGGGTTGTCACTGATGCATCATGTAGTGTTTGTGATTTAACTTTCCTCCTCCATTCACTTCTTTGACTTCTTCTGTATCTTCTAGGAAGCAATTGAAAAGAAAGAACAGCGAGCCAAGCGCTTCCATTTTCGATCAGAAGTAAATCTTGCCCAAAGAAATGTAGCCTTGGACCGAGACATGATGAAGAAAGGTACAGGGTGTTTGGGGGGAATTTTTGCACATTCCCCAAGAGAATGACTTTCCCTGCTATGGCCTTGTGCTTCTGGCCTGGCCTTGCATGTCTAGTCCTCATCCGAATACTCCCAAAGGAAGGGACTTGTGACGGCTCCATTTCTGAAGTGACCTGTTTAGAGCTGAGCTGCTGTTAGCTGTGTCTCAGATGTTACAGCTGGAAAAGGAAGAGACTGTCTTGTCTGAGGAGGCCCAGAGAAAGTCACCAGTTAGTGGCAGAGCTGAGATTAGAACCTGTGCTTCTATGGACTCTCACTCATTTTCTACGTTTATCATAGAAGTGTTAACTTTCCTTTGCCTTTAAATGTAGTGGAAGTGTGTCACAGTGAGACTTACTTTTAGGAGATTCAGAGCAATATTGCATTGGTGGAGGAAAGCCATTAATACTTCTGTTGGTAAAGGCTTGTGATTTTATTTTATTTTTGTATTTTATTAGGGTATTTTGTTTCCTAGAACTCACCCTGAACTATCATATATAGTAATCTGCCCTAGTCTTCCAAAGCAATTTATAAATAAAAGGGAAAATTATTATTACTTTTTAGTGAGTTTGCAACCATGTTTATTATTCCAGTCTAATAGAAGTCCATGAATGCAAAAGGTCTCCCTCTGTTGTATTTGCAAGTTTGGGTATTTGTGAAGGGCTTAACAGGCAGCCCTCTGAATGCGTGTTAAAGGTCTCTGCTTTGCTGTGTGAGATTCTCTAG
Source organism: Tapirus indicus (assembly GCA_031878705.1). Classification (NCBI taxonomy): domain Eukaryota; kingdom Metazoa; phylum Chordata; class Mammalia; order Perissodactyla; family Tapiridae; genus Tapirus; species Tapirus indicus. The sequence continues at coordinate 14,078,756 of CM062932.1, forward strand.
GCTTGTTTGGTTGATAAAAACATGTTGAATGAATGAAAGAATAGCTACTATTTGTTGAGAACTTGCTCTCTTACCAGGCACTGTGTTAATTAGCATATTACCTGTTTGTTTCTTATTCTTTTCTCACAACAACCTATGTGGAATGTATTTCTGTCCCTGTTTTACAAAGACGGAGATAGGCTCAAAGAAGTTTGGCAAATGACCGGGGTTGTGCAGCTAGTAAAAATGGAGTCAGGATTTGAACCCAGGTTTATCTGACGCTAAAGCCTTGCTCTTAACCACTTTGCTTTATTGCCTTACAATATGTGATATGATACCATAGACCCAAACCTCCTCAGTCCATCCCAATGGACAGAGTGACTTGACTGCAGAGTTCAACTCTGGACTCTGCTTTACTCTTTTTCTGCATCATGAGTTCAAGCTGGAAATACGACCTTGCTTCCTTTGCAGGCTGGGTTTCCAGGCATCTGCTTGAGTGGATTTCTGTTTCAGGAAAAGTCCTGTGAAGGCCAAGGACGCTGGCCTGCTCCCTGTGCAGCTTGGCATTCATGTGCCTGCGCAGTCTGGGCTCAAGTAGACTTCTGAGGCCTCTCTCACAACGCCACCTTGAAAGCACCATAGTTACACCACACCTGTTTACTTCTAGTCCTGTGAACATTCCTTGTGACATCTTGCCTCTGATCTTGTTCATGCCTTTTGCTCTGCTGATTTGCCCTTCTTTGTCCCCATGCTTTGTTTGGTTCAGATGTCACTTTCTCCGTGAGGCATCCCTAATCACCCACTCAAATTTCTCTCCCACCTCTGTTGAAGCTTTTTAGGGTGCTAAGCCCTCCTGGAATCTAGGCTTAGTCTTTGTGAATGAACCTTTTTAGTTCTCAGTCTCCTTGTCTGTAATGGGAATGTGATCCCTACCTGAATAGGATCACTTTCAGAGTTAAATTTTAATTAAACAAAAAAAAATTTTTTTTTTTGAAAAGCAATCCTGATCTCATGATTCTAAAGATATTCCTAAAAAGCAGTAGATCTGCCTGTGGCAAGTTGCTCTTTACAACTTGTTTTTCATCCAGGAGGCAGCATGGCCTAGGTTAATATTTCTTAACTTTGGAGAACCCTGTTACCTGTCCCAGATCAATTTAAATTAGAATGGGGGGTTGGATAGTTCTCAGAAATAGTTATTATTTTTATATCTCCCCAGGTAATTCTAAGGTACAGTCAGGATTGAGAATCATTGGTGTTGTGGTTAAGAGCATTGGTTCTGAAGCCTGACTCTCTATTCAAATCCTGACCTGTCACTTTCTAGCACGGTGATCTTGGGCAAGTTATTTAGCTTCTAGGAACCTCAGTTTCTCATCTGGAAAGGCAGATAACAGTACTTCTTATCTTATAGGGTTGTTGGGAGGCTTTAACAAAATGTTACGGTTCTTAGAGTGGCACATAGTAGGTGCCCAGTAAGTGTTAGTTATTATTTTCATCATCTGGTGTTCTCCATCTTCCAAGCAGTCATCTAAGTGGCCCAGCCTCTTGGGAGAATGGAGACATTGGAATTAGCATCTTGACTCCTGCACCTGCACCAGCTGTCAAGTTATTTCTTCTTTTTATTATTAATACCAGCAATAATAAAAGGTACAATTTGATAAATGCTTACTATGTGCCACTCATTCTGCTATGTGGTTAACTTATCCTTTCAACAACCCTGTGAGGGGAAAGTATCATTTCTGTTTTACTGATGAGGAAACTAAGGTGCTGAGAGGTTGAGAAACTTGCCCCAAATCTCACAGCTAGCTCAGTAGCAAGGCTGGGATTTGAAGGCTGATCTGACTGATGCCTATGTTCCTAACCGCTCTGCGAGCATTCAGGGACATAGTTTGGAATAGGCTGCACTAGACCATTCTGCATCAAGAGTGACTTGCTACTCTTGAGTGAGTAGCAAGTGTCAAGCAAGTTTGGTCTCCGTATCCCCAAGATCAAAGCTGTCATGGTTGGAAGGGACCTTAGAAGTCATCTAGACCAACCTCCTGCCCAGCATTGCAGGCCTTTTGGCAAAGTTCCCAATAGTCTTTTGACCTCTGCCTGAACGTTTCCTAGTGATGGCACAAGAACTATTTATGAGGCGATCAGTCTTGTTTTTGGACTCCTCATGTTGAGCAGAAATTGCTTTTAGTAATTTCTATCTGTTAGTTACTGTGTGACTCTTAGAACAACATTAAGTCCTTTCCTCATTCACACAATAACCCTTCAGGTGAGGGAATGAGCAGCCCCTCCCTAAACTTTCTTTATGTGACATGACTTTCTGGTCTCCTTCCTCTAGACTCTTTCCAGTTTCTAAATGTCCTTCATTAGGTGAGGTGTAGATTCCAAATAAGATTGGATTCTTAGAGAGTATGGCAGGACTATTACCATAGTTTCTATCCTAGCCATTTTATAGTATATGCATCTTCTGGTCAACCAAAGGACCCAGGTCTTTCCCCCAGGGATTGCACCCATCAAAACAGTCTTTCTCATCTTGTACCTGAGGAGCTTTAAAGAAATTACCCCTTTTAATTTATCTCATTAAATTATATCTTATTGATTTCAACACTCCGTATCAGCCTATTGAGTTAATTTTCATCTTAACTCTCCCTTTCAGCATTTTAGTTGTACTGTTCACTTTGGTATGCATGGCTTCTGCATCTTCATCCAGTTGTTGGTAAATGTTGAACAGGATAATCCTGTATCATGCCATGAAACATAGGTCTGTGAATTATAGGTCTTATTCTGTTATCAGGCCCACATTTAATTTTATTGTCATGAAGAACTAGGTTAAACGCCTTATTGAACTCGGGGTAGAACACCATCTATGCTATTCTTTGAATTTCTTGTTCGGGTAATCTTATCAAAAAAAGAAAAGAGGTTAGTGTGATTTGCTTGTTAGTGAACTCATGTCGTTTCTTAGGGGAAATACGTGATCTTAAGGGATCATAGGTTCTATCTGATAAGCTATTTTTTTTAATGTCTTTTCAGTCTGTGGTTTGGAAATTTCTCTTTTCCTCTTTTATGAAAATCAGACAGGATTAGTCCTTCTTAAGGCTTTAAGGTACTTTACTCCTCTGTGACTTTTTAGAAATTAACTGCCTAATTTCTACTTAATTCTGAAATCACAGCTGAGTGTTTGAGTCAGTACATTGGAATGTAATTCTGGACTAAGAGATTTAAATCTATTAAAACTAATTCTTATGCTGTTGTCACCTATCTTGGGTTTTAGTTCTTACTTAGTAATAGCTAGTCTCCTGTCAGTTAGTAAAATAGATAGCAAAATAGATCAACAGTTCTGCCCGTTTTCTTGCATCATCTTCCAAAAATGGTGTTGTCCAAACACTTAAAAAAAGAAAGCCATCAGCATTTTTGTTGAGCCTATTTACTCTGAAGTGTAGCTTTTTTTTTTTTTTTGTGAGGAAGATTGGCCCTGAGCTAACATCTGTTGCCAATCTTCCTCTTTTTGCTTGAGGAAGACTGTCTAAGAGCTAACATCTGTGCCAGTCTTCCTCTATTTTGTATGTGGGATGCTGCCACAGCATGGCTTGATGAACGGTGCATAGGTCCATGCCCGGGATCTGAAACTGCAAACCCCGGGCCACCAAAGTGGAGCATGCAAACTTAACCACTGTGCCACTGGGCCGGCCCCTGAACTATAACTTTTTCTGCATTAGATGTTATACAAACAATTCATGTTCATCAAAGAAAATTTGGAAAGTAGACTAAAAAGAAATGTTGCCCACAGTTCACCACCCAAGCCCAGTCATTTTGTCAACATTTTGTGTATTTCCTTCTAGTTTTTTCTGGGTGTGAACTTTTTATTATTCCCTTTGTAGTCATACTGCTTTTTCCCTTTTCACTTGACAGTCTGTCATCAGCATTTTCCATGTTATTGGATAGCCTGACGCTAGTCTTTCAGATTCTTTCATTTCTTACATTCATTCTCACGTGTGTCATTAGTAATTTGTAATTAGTAATTATCTCCCATATTCTTTGGTGAGTTGTGCTCACCTAAGCTTTGCTGCCTTCTTTTTCTTTGGGATCACCTCTCATACCCTGAGTCACTGTACTTAGTGTCTCCCTAATTTTTTGATCTGAGGCCTTGGAATTGGCTACTTTTTCTCTGGATTTTCAAAAAATCTGCTTTCCTAAAGACTTGAGTTTTATGTCCTACTACCTGTCATTCATTGTCTTCTTTCAATCCAAGATGACCTCACTGCCTTGCTTGTAGTGAGCACTCAGTAAATGTCTAGTTCTCATTCCCCAGTGCGTCTGTTCACTGCCACCTCAGCAGTTAGCCCTTTCTCATCGGTTGGGCATAAATCTAGATGCCTTCTTTGTTGCTTTGTTTTATTTTAAGTAGTGACATTGGCAGCAAGGGGAGGAAGTATTGAGCATTCGTCTTGGGCAGTCTTCCATCAGATCTTGAGCTTGACAAAGTTCCCATCTCTAGTGGATCTTGCCACTGTCGGTCAGTTTGGTTCTCTTTTGAGAATGAACCTTTCTTATCCTCCAGCTGATTAAGACTAGTTTATCTCTGCAGTGATATGGCTTTTACATCTCTTTTTTATATCTTTACCTGCTTCTTTTGAACAAGATTGTCCATTGCCCGTTTCTAGATGTGTATACCGTTCTCTCTACATTAAAATATAGACATCTGAGGCCAGAAATTTTGTTCCTTACACTCTTCCCTTTTGTTTTCAAGCTATTTTTTCACTTGTAGATTTTTTTAATGTTGTTGTAATGTTTTATTAGAACAATGCTATGATGCCCTTGGTATTTATTTCTCTCATTTCTTTTGGTCTTTATTTTCTCTGCTTCTCTCATTTATGATTCAATCCTTGTTATCAGATCAACAAATCTCCTACAAGATGTTTTCTCCCTGGTCCCCAGTCTGTTCCCTCTGCTTTCACCAGGAGCTCTCCCTGTTGTTTGTTACCTTCTTCAGGACCATCTCTTTACTTCCCATAGGATCTGTTTCTTCCCAAATCATGGCTTTTAGCTTGAAGAACTGAGAAGGCTCCCTGGGCTAAACTGTAACTGCATGTTACAGTTACTCTGGGTGTCTTTTGTGGACATCCGTCTCATCTGGGCCTCTGTTCACTGTTGCATTGCTGGGCACTAATAAGGATTTGCTGGGGTTCATAAGTCTTCGTGGTATCTTCATCAGTCTGGCTGGTAGAAGGGTGCTCACCTGACTTAGCCTGGTGACACCTACATGGTTCCCATTAAACCTATCTTTTACTTTTCAAAATGACAATAACTATTTAAAAATTTTATCTGCAAGTATTCACATGTATTTTAAGTTCATTTGTTTTAAATAAAAGTAACATACGACATACAAAAACATACTTGGGAGTAATGGACATTGAATTCTTAACAGAATTACTTGGGAGAAGGGAGGGAGACAAGGGGTGTGGAGCAGTTACACAGGCCCCGGTTTTGTATGTAATGTTTTATTTGCCTCAGATCTTTGAAAGAAATTAGGCATAAAGCTAGGTGGTGGAGATACAGGTATTTAAAAAATTTTTTTCTTATTATTGGTATATTTTGCACATTTCTGAATTAAAAAGATTAAATTAGATGTTGTACTTAAAGTATTTAGTAAAAAATTAACACAATCCTGGTAAGGCTGAGGTTCCTTTTTGACTACAGTCTTCAATCTTTCTTCTTCCCCAGAGGTAACAACTGTTGTCAATGTGGAGTGAATCATACTAGGCCTTTTTCTGGGTATTTATGTACCCAAATATGTATTCTTAGAAAATGTATGGTGGTGTTTATGTTTTAATTTTTTTAATGTCATCACATTGTATGTATTTTCTGCATTTTACTTTTTTCACTCAATAATGTATCTTAGAATTTTTCCATGGTATATAATAAATTACTGTTTTTAACTACATAATGTTCTATAATACAGATAAACCATGATTCGTTAATAAGGATAAACGATAATTTATTACTCTGATAGCTGCTGGGTTATTAGAAATAGGGCTGCAGCGAACATCTTTGTGTGAGCTACTCTGCAAACTCACGTGTGTTTAGGGTAGATACTGAGGAGTAGAATTCTGTGCATATATGGCATGAGGGCTCAGTTACATTTGTGGTAGACTCCCAGTTTGCCCTTCAGAGTGCCTGTGCCACTTCACACTCCCACCAGCAGAGTGGCTCTTTCCTCCCACACTGCCAACAGTTGATACTAAAAGATACAAATTTAAAGAAAAATCTGGTCAATGAAAGCTGGTATCTTGTTTTGATGTGCATTTTCCTGATTTAGTAATGAGGTCAACCATCTTTTCATGTTTGTTGGCCTTTTGTATTTCCTTTTATGTGAATTGCCTGCTCATGTCCTTTGCTCATTTTTATTTTGAACTGTCATTTTCTTATTGATTTGTAGGATTTCTTTACTCTAGTTTCATACTTTGCTTTATATCCAGGGGCAATGTCTCTTCTTTTCAGAATTGTCTTGACTACTGCACATTTCTCTTTGGCGTACATTTAAAAATTTTAGAATCAGCTTGTCAAGTTCAATGAATAATCCTGTTGAATTTGGTATTGCTTTAAATTACAAATTACTACAGGTTAATTTGGGGAAAGATATCATGTATTTTACCAATACCATGTGTTCAATCTTTCTTAGCCTAATGTGCCTGTTCTGAATTAAATCATTTGTTTCATGCTGTTGGTCTGTGATAAAAATTATAATAGTTTACCTAACTGCTGTGTCTCATTTTCTTTTGAAATAATTGTCATCTCTTTCAGCATGTTTCTCTTCTAAATACATTTTATCTGAACTGTTATAAAGGGGTACTGGTGGGATGTGCAGTAGTGGGTGGCAGAATTCTATCATCTTTTCTGTGTTTTTTTTCCTAGCAATTCCCAAAGTGAGACTGGAGACAATCTACATTTGTGGAGTAGATGAAATGAGTACCCAGGATATCTTTTCCTATTTTAAAGAATATCCTCCAGCTCACATTGAATGGTTAGATGATACCTCCTGTAAGTACATTCAAGTTTTCTGTTGATGTTGAATATGCTTTTGTTTATGATTTCAAGAGTCCTTGCTGTCTCAGATGGTGAGTGATTGTGGCTCAGACTACAGATGGTCCCCGACTTATGATGGTTCAACTTACAATTTTTCGTCTTTAAGATGGTGCGAAAGCGGTATACATTCAGTAGAAACCATAGTACTTCGAATTTTGAATTTTGATCTTTTCCTGGGCTAGCAATATGCTGTATGATGCTCTCTCATGATGCTGGGCAGCGGCTGCAAGCTGCAGCTCCCCATCAGCCAAGCACTCATGAAGGTAAACAACCAATCACTTACAACCACTCTGTTTTTCACTTTCAGTACGGTATTCAGTAAATTACACGCGATATTCAATGCTTCGTAAAAATAGGCTTTGTCTTAGATGATTTTGCCCAATGTAGGCTAATGTAAGGGTTCTGAACACATTTAAGATAGGCTAGGCTAAGCTATGGTGTTCGCTATGTTAGGTTTGTTAAGTCCTTCTTCAACCTACGATATTTTCAACTTACGATGGGTTTGTTGGGACATAACCCCCATCGTAAGTCAAGGAACATGTGTGCTTGTCTATGCCTAACCTCTGCCCTTAGCCTCGAAGAGAAAAAATTGCCCATTGATGAGAACCAGAATGCCTTAACCAATCTGCCAAATCATACTGTATGCGGTATTCCAGGTCAGCTCACAGGTAGTGACCAGGGCTCTAGGTAGTTGGTTGCTGGCATCTGAGTCTGCTGTACATGATTGAGGTCTCTTTAACCCCCACAATTTCCCAAGAAAGGGGTGGATCCAACTGTATAGACTTGGGGCTGCATTTTCAAGGCTTTACTTTGTCATTGCAACTTGCCATAAAATTATTCTGAGGGCTGGCTCTCCCTAGTGTCTCTGACCTAGAACTAAACCGGAACCCTCTGACACTGTACCAGACCTCTCACCTCTGCTTGCTTTGGAACTTCACCTACTTGCCCTGACATGTAAGCTGTCCAACTTGTGAGCTAACTGTAATTTTTAACTTGCCTCCCACTCCAAGTCTGGCCTGCTCTATGGTGACCACTCTACTGGCTTCTTGTCTTGACTCACTTCTAGTCTGGCTTTACTTACTGCCAGCTTGCTGACCTACTAGGTTGTACCCTGGATAGCAGCCTGATTTTCCCAGCTGCTTTCTTACAAATTGTTGATTCAGGATTTTCATTGAAAGAAGAAACATGACTGAGTAAAAGATTTTTCTCCTTTTTTCTTTTTGCTTAACTTACACCAACCAAATCAGGGGTTGGCAAACCTTTTTCTATAAAGGACTGGATAGTAACTATTTTGGGCTTTGCAGGCCATACAGTCTCTGTCATGTCTATTCAGCTCTGCCATTGTAGCGTGGAAGCAGCCGCAGACTATGTGATTGAATGAGCCTGGCTGTTTTCCATAGAACTTTATGTACAAATCATGGTGGATGTGTAGTTTATTTTATATTAATTATACCTAAATAAAGCTGGTACAAGTATAAATAAACAGACAGGCAAATAAATAACAGGTGGTGGGCTGGATTTGGCCTGCAGGTTAGTTTGCTAACTCCTGATTTAAGTCATTAAAACTGTAACTAAAGGATGTTAAAGTCAGAGGGACCCTTAGAATTACCTAGTTCAACATGGTACGTCACCATGGTACACCTCACATGGTACATCAGAAACTGAGAAACAGAGAAGGGAAATTGTTGGCCCAAGGCCACGTGGTGTGTTAGTAATAAAAGTGAGAATCTTTAGACCTTCATTTCCCAAACTGAGATATAAGGGTAACATAAGTTTGAGAAATGCTGTTTTAAACAAGACTTCTTATAATCTTTTTCTTGCTAAATTCTCTTCCTTAAAGAAGCAAATTAAATTAGTTGCTACAAAGTCAAGTGGCTGTCATGCCTCCATTGTTTATATCCCATGGATACTATCATCACCCACATTTAACAATGGGGAAACATCATTTAGCATGTTCAAATGACCAGGAACAGCAGAGGGCTTCCCTGTGGGGGGCAGTAGTGTAAAGGATAATCCAGATTTATTTGATAATTGTCGTCATCATCAAGAACTGCTGACACTATGTAGCATTCACCGTATGCCAGGCAGTTGTAATATACTGAATTCTTTTTCATGGAATACTTGATCATTATTTTGTGGAACCCAGTTTGGGAATGCAGCTCTACGCTAATTTCATCAAAGAGGTTTTACCACTACTTTCTGTGCTTCCTTTCATGAGTTGGTTTGTGTATTTACTGATGCCAATCTGTAGCTAGATGAGGCTGCAGCAGTGAATATGATGAAGTCTTTGCTCTCAAAAAACTTCATGTTTGGATGCGATGTAACGTTTTATTTTACATTTCATTTTAGGTAATGTGGTTTGGCTGGATGAAATGACAGCCACGCGAGCCCTCATCAATATGAGCTCTCTGCCAGCCCTGGGTAAGATAAGAAGCAGGGATGCCAATGAGGACAAGTCATCTGAGAAAAGTAAAAAAGGTAACTGAACACAAAGGAGCGACTTTAGGGCTGAAAGTCCTGCTCTTCATACGGTCAAGTTGGGTCTCTGTGGCATCTCATTGTCAGTTATTTCTGAAATAAGCTACAATGCTTATTTCATCAGTAAATAGGAGGAGAAAATATTGGACTTTTAAATTATATGAGATGGTGTTATGTTAAGGTTCGTCTTGTCCCTTGCATTCTGTTTTAGACAAGCAGGAAGACAGTTCAGATGATGATGAGGCTGAAGAAGGAGAAGTTGAAGATGAGAACTCAAGTGATGTAGAGGTTAGTAATAGGACAAAGATATATGTAAGGTTTTACTGTAAAAAACTGCTTACTGTCTTTTTATTTAAGGGTTAAAGACAGTTTTGTTCTTCCTCTGGCTTTCACCATTAGACCTTCTGAAGGTGCACCAGGCTCTTGGCCTTTGTTTGTGTGACAGTAATGAGTGATTTGTCTTGAGATCTTAGAATAGTACTCACACTTCTGTATGAAAGAAAACCGTTCTATTAATAAATACTTTGAAGTGTTATCTAATCAGTAAAATTAAGAAAAAGGAAGTAATGCATATTTCCTAATGGAGTATGTACTATTGTTGGAAATATTAAAGTGTATTTGTTTAAAAAATATTTATTGAGTGCCTACTATATACCAAATTCTAGGTGCTGGGGATATAGCATCAAGCGAAACAAAGTCCTTGCCCTCTTGGAGCCTACATTCTAGTGGGGAAGACAGACAATACACAGATACGCAGATATGTAATATAAAGTCAGGAAGTGGTGAGTGCTGTGAAGAAAAGTAAAGAAGGGTAAGCGGATAGAGAATGATGGAGGCTATTCTTGTAGACAAGGTGGTCAGGGAAGACCTCTGACTAAGTTCTACAGAGGAACTAGATGCTGTGTTGCCAATGAGTATTATTAAAAGTAGAATGCTGTCTCAATCAATGGTAACTTTGCTACTGAATAAATATGAAAAAGGCTTTAATTCTTATATTGAAAATGCTCTTTTTTCTTAAGTTGGACACATTGTCTCAGGTAGAAGAAGAATCTCTGCTAAGAAATGATCTTCGTCCAGCTAACAAACTTGCTAAAGGAAATAGGTTATTCATGAGATTTGCTACAAAAGGTAAATGTGATATTTGGAATTGATTTTTATTTTTAATCAAAGTGATTTATTACTGAGTGACATCCTTTTCTTTTGAGTCGGAAGTTATATCAAGTAGTCTCGAAGTCCCTTCAAGCTGTAATATTCTGTGCTTATGAAATGATGGCTTGCTGCCTGAGTGAATTTCAGACTTTGAAAGTGAATATTAGCTATTTGTATACTTTTGCGATTTCTGCCTAAAGTATGTTGTTTTCTGTTAAAGCTGGTTTGCCCCACGTGCTTTTCAACCAATTTATCATTTGAACTATGAAAATTTTTAAATTATACATTTTTATTTATCACAGCAATATCCTCCTGAACATTGCTAATAATGCTATTCAATTCTAATTCTCTAAGGAATTAAATTAAAAGCCTCTTACAACTTGTAAGGCTTTTTATGCACAATGATTTTGGTGCACATTAAAAATGTGTGTGTGTGTATTGGCTTTTCAAATCATTTGATAGTTAAGTGGAAACAACAACTCTTCACCTCTGAATACTTCACTATGTATTTTTGAAGAATAAGGACTTTGTCTTACATATAGTTATCAAAATCAGGAAATTTAACGTTAATACAATACTCTTACCTAATCCATAGTCCACGTACAGGTTTCATCAGTTGTTCCAATTCCCCCACTCTGTGTATTAAAACTGCCTGGCACACTGTGAGTGCTGTGTAAGTGTTAGCAGTTCTTGATGATGATGATGATGATTGTCAAATAGATGTGGATTATTCTTTATACTACTCCCCCACTAAACTAGGATCCACTCCAGGACTATTTAAGTATGCCATGTCTCCTTGGTCTCCCTGAATATGGAACTACTTCTCTACTTTGTTTTCCTTGACTGAGACATAGAGTGTAGGCTTGGTATTTTATAGACTTCCCCTCAGTTACAGTTTGTCTGATGTCCCCTCCTGATTAAATTCGGGTTGTGCCTTTTAGACAAGAACACCACAGAAGTGATGTGTCATTTTTAGTGCATCATGTCAGGAAGCACATATGATATTTATTTGTCTCATTCCCAGGGAGGTTAAATTTTATCACTTAACGTAATGATCGCCAGGTTTCTCCACTGTAAAGTTACCCTTTTTCCATTTGTAATTTAAAGATTTGTGAGGCGATATTTTGAGATTATGTAAATAGCCTGTTGCTCATCAGACTTCCAAGCAATAGCTTTAGCATCCATTGATGACTTTTTAACTCCTATCATTTCTTTATTAGTTGGCAGTCTGCTGTAAGAAAGAGCTTTCCCTTTTTACCCATTTATTTGTTTACTTATTTAATCAGTTTAGGGTCATGGCATCTTATTTTATTCAATTGGTTATCATCTGTTAACTATCATTGTTTTGGTTCACAAATTGTCTTGGATTTGGGCAGTAGAGCCCCTTCAAGCTGTGTTCTTTTGACCTGCTTCCATGATTCTTTGAGCACTTTCTTAGTTTGTGGCACAATAAAACATCTTGTTTTTCCAGACTCAACTTGTGCTTTCCCTGCCCCAGATCTGGAATCAGCCATTTCTCCAAGGAGCTGGTGGGTGTGTTTTTTTGTAGGGTGAACATTACTGGTTTGTGCTGCTAAGTTTACCCGTAGCACTGGATACATTTGCATTAGTGTTCATCCTTTGCAGTCAGTGAGTGCCCAAGGAGCTGTCCAAGACCTTTATATAACGAAAATATGTGTGATCACTGACCACCTTTCCTTTCTATTCGCTGGCATTTAACCTGACAAATGGGATCCTTTCTATGTTTACTCATTTGAGTGGCTCTTTGAGTGTATTCTAGATACATGGTGCTCTACTGTTGTCTTTAAGCCATTTTGAGGAACATTATGATAAACTGGAAAAATGGTTTACCAAGTATATGGAATTATGTATAATTTGTTTCTTTAACCCAGATTCTGTGTTATTGGAGTGTTGTCATTCAGAAACGAATATCTTCTTTCAGGGGGCAGTGAAAATGCCACTTCTTCAATAAGCATTTTTGATTCCTAAACACCTGTAATGACTCAAGCTCTCTTATGCTTCATGGAACCTTATTATTTATTTATTTTTTCTTTTTAGTATTTTCTCTATGAAGTCAGTCAATTCCTTCATAGCACCTGAACCTCATTCATATCTGTATTTGGTCCACCCTCTCCACACTGCACTGCCTTCGTAGGCACTCAGAGAGGGAATGTTTATAGTTCATCTTTCCCTTTTTGGCAGATTGTGCTGATCTGATCCCAGCTATGGAAAGCATTCTTTTTTTTTTTTTTTTTTTTTTGTGGGGAAGACAAGCCCTGAGCTAACATCTGTTGCCAATCCTCCCCTTTTTGCTGAGGAAGACTGGCCCTGAGCTAACATCGTGCCCATCTTCCTCCACTTTATATGGGACGCCGCCACGGCATGGCTGACAGGCAGTGCGTCGGCGGGCGCCCGGGATCCGAACTCGCGAACCCCGGGCTGCCAAGCGCGGACTAAACCGCTGCGCCACCGGGTGGCCCCTGGAAAGCATTCTTTTTTTTGAACCATTCAACATTGTCTTCACACCCACAGAAAATCCTAGGTAACTGTTGTAATTAATTTTTAGATGACAAAAAGGAACTTGGAGCAGCCAGAAGGAGTCAGTATTACATGAAATATGGGAATCCAAATTACGGAGGCATGAAAGGAATTCTTAGTAATTCTTGGTGAGTCCAAAACCTTAAAATACAATAGTTTAAATAGTAGTTAAGCTTTTCTTAATCCTTCAGTTGATATTCTGCAGTGGAGTGTCAACACCATGTGTGGACTCAAAGGAAGAAAAGAAGAAAGAATTCGAGATTCTTAACTGTGGTAAATGGTGTGAAAATGCTGAGTTTTAGTTTCATGTAAAATGTCTCTGTTTTAGCACCAAACATTGTGTCAGCATATAGTTGAAATTAATTAGTGGATTTCAAGGTCCTTCTTGTTGGTTTTTCAGTATGTGCTTATTTTGGCAATGTTGCAGGAAGCGAAGATATCATTCCCGTCGCATTCAGCGGGATGTGATCAAGAAGAGAGCCCTGATTGGGGATGACGTTGGCTTGACGTCCTATAAACACCGACATTCCGGTAGTTGCCTGCTCAGCTCTTGGGTAGACACATGTTTGGCTCCCGAAATCATATTTTTATTCTTAACACAGTCTTTTAAGGTTCCAAACTTTATCATCCTCTCTTCCTTGCCCTCACCCTCTGCCAACATATAGGAAAGTAAGTCAAGTCACAATTAATTTTAAATTGCCCATACAAAGAGGTCAAATGATTTTATAAAAGCTATTTTAACAAAAGAGGCCAGATATGACTCAGGGAAAATTAAAACAAAACTTTTCTTAGGAATCTTATTTTTCTATTAATATCAAAGGCTGCATGAAAAAAAGTGTTTTTAAATTATTTTATCAGATGAGCTGATTTTCTTGTTCCTTTGGTAAAGAAAATAGGCTGCTCGCTATGTCTAGTGTTTACACTTATTGGCATGTGCACATGGATGCCTCAGTAAAGTGGGACATCATGACTTGGGTTTCATTTTGTTTCTTCTTTCTTTCTTTCTCTTAGTGCTTATTGTAAAGAATTATTTTGGTTATGTTCTATAAAGATTTGTTTTTCTTTTGAACCTAATCTGTGGAATCTTCTGCAAGCTTTGTAAAACTAACCAAGTCAGCATACAAACATGGAATAATATGCATACACATTCATCATTGTAACAGGGACAGGGAGAGGTGAAGTCTATACATTTTCATTTAATGCATGTATCCAAAATTGTATATTTGAAATCTGCATCTTAATAATGCACATACTTTTGTGTTACACAGTTACACTTTTCCAATTTCAGTTACTCTAAGATATTTTCATCATATAACCTTTATATTCATATTAAAGAAATTAAAAAGCAAAGTGCCCCTAATGCTAGCACTCTAATATAACAATTGATTTCATTTTACATTTTTTCTATTTGTCTCTTTTCATGTTAAATATGATAATTAATTGTTGTGGACATATATTTTATGGTCTCCTTTTTCCACTTATAAACATTTTTCCATGGACTTTAAAAGTACAGTTGATTTTCATTATTTGTGGTGGTTATGTTCTATAAAGTCACGATGATGATTAAAATGGCAAATACTAAACCATTCAGAGACTCCAGTCACACCATTTTCATCAACTGATCAATATATAACCTTGTTTGATGTGTGTTTCTGTTTAAAGACACCCTATTTAATACATATTGTTGATTCATTAACGTTAGACTCACGGCCAAAAGCACTGTAACTCATGCCTGAAAGAAGCTTATTTAACACACGTATTTTCTCCATAAGGCACATCACAACCTTCTTGCACTTAGGAACACTAGACAGCTTTGATACTACACTTGGAAGCCATTTTAAACAGTGAAATCACTAACAAAAGCCACAAAGATGTGGGAAAGTAGCACTCAATAGACTGCAAAAGGGACACTTGTTTACAGTATGAGAGATGAAACAAGAAGGCAGAACATTGCTTGTTTGACCTCAGCTGGGAACATGCATGTCTGGTGACTCAAATTTTTTTCCACTCTATGCATGTCCACAAATGACCGTGAAAGTGCCATGAGTATTGATTCTGGAGTTACAAGTAAATTTGGCAAGTTCACAAATATAGAATCTATGAATAATGATGATTGACTGTATTTTAGATAACTTTGTGATAGTGCATCAGGCTGCTAGATCATACTTTACCTAGCCATCCTTCTGTTGTAGGTATCAGAATGGTAACCAGATTAGCACTGTAGATAATGCTGCAATAAAATCTTGGGCTTGGGAACCCCATCTTTTAAAAAAGTTCATCAGCGTAGAAGAGAAAATCAGACTTGTTAGTTTTAGTGCTTTTCCTGATGTGTTTTGGTTAAATTCCTTAGGACTAGTGAATGTTCCTGAGGAACCCATTGAAGAGGAGGAAGAGGAGGAAGAGGAGGAGGAGGAGGAGGAGGACCAGGACATGGATGCAGACGACAGGGTGGTGGTAGAGTACCATGAGGAGCTCCCAGCTCTCAAGCAGACCCGGGAGCGGAGCTCATCTAGGCGGTCCAGTGCCAGCAGCTCAGACTCCGATGAAATGGACTATGATCTAGAACTGAAAATGATTTCCACTCCTTCACCAAAGAAAAGCATGAAAATGACCATGTATGCTGATGAAGTGGAATCTCAGTTGAAAAATATTAGGTAAAAATATTTTTTCTGTTTATCAATGCTAGCTTTTAATTTGATTTTAAATAACCAATTACTAACTTCTTAGTTTTTCTTAATTTTACAATCACTTTTATCTGTTCTAATTTTAGTCCTTTGTAGAATTTGAATAAAATCATCTGCTTTATCCTCTAAATATACAAGAAGTGATCCTTGTAAAAACTATAGACAATATACAAAGGGAAAATCACCTGTAATCTCATCTTTTCCTAAGACGATAGTAAGCGGTTGGGTGAATAACCTTCCTGCTAGTTGTATGCATATATACCTAACACATGGAGAAATTAGAGATATATTTGCACAAAAATGAAGTTATGCTATTTATATTGTTTTGCAATATGCTTTTTCCATTTAATGTATTGTAGACATCTGATATTTTTTCAACTGTATGTAGTCCATTGTTTGAAAGTATCGTGATTTATTTAACCAATCCTTATTGATGGGCATTTAGGTTTCTATTTTCTTACTGTTGCACTAATTAGATGAATTCCTCAAATTTTAGTTATTGCACAAAACAATTGTGTGTTCTTTTTTTTTTGTGAGGAAGACCAGCCCTGAGCTAACATCTGTTGCCAATCCTCCCCTTTTTGCTGAGGAAGACTGGCCCTGGGCTAACATCCGTGCCCATCTTCCTCCACTTTATATGGGATGCCGCCACAGCGTGGCTGACAGGCAGTGCGTCGGCGGGCGCCAGGGATCCGAACTCGCGAACCCCGGGCTGCCAAGCGCGGACTAAACCGCTGCGCCACCGGGCAGCCCCTGTGTGTGTTTTAAAATGTGGTATTGCTAAATTTCCTTCCAGAAAGGTTTTACTCACTCACATTACCACCTGGTACCTACATACTCACCAACTTTAGGTATTATCACTCTTCCTAATTTTTGCTAATTTCATGGATTAAAAAAACACAGTTCTTTTAATATGCATTTCTTCAGTGACTAGCGAGGATGAGCAGCTCCCTGAGGGCAGATAGCATTTGTACAACTCAAAGGGGTGGGGTCTGGGCGTGCTGTCTCTAAGTGTTCTTGGTGGTGTGTTTGGGGAAAGGAAAAAAAAGCATTCAAGCTGGTTTGTTTGTATGGCTTTGTTCACATCCTTATTTTCAGTTTTTGGAGAATTTTCCAATGGCAAATGCTGCCAGAGTAATGCTGGTCCCCAGCATGGTAGCAGATGTCTTTGACAGAGAAGTCTGCCCTTTAAAGAAGGGGGTGGTAGACTCTGTTGCATCTTGACTACAGCCAAATCACAGCCTGGGTGAGCAGAGGCCTCGAGCCCTTTGTAGGCCTCTACTTAATGTTTGTCCCAGGAGAAGGGGACTCACAGTTAATCTGCTCTGTGATAGCTTACAGATAGCATGTCGGGAAACCACTCTGGAAAACTCAGGAAGCTGCTCACCCCAACTGGCCTCTTTATAGCAGGCTGATCATGGTTGTTGTAAGCAAATAATTACTGATATGTGGTGTTTGTAAGTGAATGGTGGCCATATTAGATTGGGTTTCTTAAGTTGTTTTCACTAAAATTTATGAGATTGTTGCATGGGTTCATCCCATGGTTGAAGTTGCTTAACCATGCTCTTTTTTTTTTTTAAAGGAACTCCATGAGGGCAGATACTGTATCCACAAGCAATATCAAAAACCGAATTGGTAACAAATTGCTGCCTGAGAAGTTTGCAGATGTCCGACATTTGTTAGATGAAAAACGTCAGCACACACGTCCACGGCCACCAGGCAGCAGTACTAAATCAGGTATTGTTGTTCAGTTGTATTTCTGGGCTTCATTCTGAGCTCCAGAATGCAAATTGGGGCAGGGGTAGGTTCTTGGATAATGTTGCCATTTGTGGACCTATTTAGTTGTCCTGGCTCATCACTTCTAAATTTGGGGTTAGGCATTGGAACTTCAGGACATGAAAATTAATCAGACTTTTGCAATACTAGCTTTCAATATTTTTGTCGCAAGCAATTATTTTACTGTGTATGTCATTGGTATACTTTATACATAAGGATGATAGAAATTAAGTTGGGTTGTTTTATAAATGGTTAAGAATTTGAACTAGGTAGTTTATCCGTGCACATGTACATACAGTGGGTACTTGGCTGTGCCTGCTATGTGCCAGGCCCTGGGCTAGGTGCTGGGAGTGTTAGAAGTGTTTGGAGGGGATGCAAAGTCATCACAGAACTCAGATGGAGAAACACGAGTACGCACATTCAGATATTTCCACACCAAAGCAGAATGGAGTAAGTGGTCTGATAGGTCTGTAAGTAGTGGGCTGTGGGAACAGAGCGGGGAGGAGGTTGATCTACTGGGGAAATTGTGGAAGGCTTCTTAGAGAAAGTGGCTTTAGAGCGAGGCCTTGGGGAGGGAATAGGATCTCAGTTGGCAAACCTAGTTTTTTGAGGTGGTAAGTAACCTGATCTTATATCTATTTTAGAAAGATAACTTGGTGGCAGGGTAGGGTGGGGTAGAGAGTTAAGTAAGTAAGGAGGCCTAAACTAGGTTGGGGACAGTGGAGACAGAATGGATGAGAACGTCAGACCTTGTGAAGGAAAGAAGACTCAGCAGTGAGAAGTGAGGAAGGAAGGAAAGGGAGAAAAGCCAATGGGCCCAAGCCTGAGGGACCAGAAAGATGGGAATGCTTGCTCTCTGGGAGAATGGGCAAGAATAAGAGAATAAGAAAGCCCCAGCACAGTGACTTGCTAATAAACACGTTTTTGTTGTTGCTTTTATTGTTAGAGGTGAGTGCAAGAGGACAGGCAGATTTCTGAAGGGATTGGGTAAAAGACAAATTTGGTTTGGAACGTCTTCGCTTGGTTGTTTGCTTTTTGCCAATCTCATTACATTTATTGTTAAATGTAGTAAGTTTATTGAGAACTTATATGTTCCAAGGTTGTGGCTTCTGCCCTCAGGAACTTGCAGTATTGCTTGTTAGCTGAAGTGTTTGTAAATGATTTGGTCTGCTCAGTTCTACTAAAAAAACAGAACAGTTATTCTGTCTCAGAAATTCCTTTCTGGAGCAGTCAGCTGAGATTGTTTTCCCCTGAGAGCCTCTACGTCCGAATTTTCCTCGGGGCTCCAGACTGATTATGGAGAGACAAGGCTTTTAGGAAGCCTGATTGTGTGGGACCTTGTGTCTTCACTCGGGGAGATTTGGCACCAGGTTCTGTAGAGATCTCAGGTTGACAGTACAGATAGCGAAGCATACAACTTGGTCACAGTAGTACTTTTTTTCTTTTTCTAGATATACGCCAGCGATTAGGAAAAAGACCATATTCTCCGGAAAAGGCTTTTAGTAGTAACCCTGTCGTTCGCAGAGAGCCCTTTTCTGATGTACATAGTAGGCTAGGTGTTCCCAGGCAAGACGTTAAAGGCCTCTACTCTGATACTCGAGAGAAGAAATCAGGTTGGTAACACTTAAAACTGGTGGGGATGGGAAGTGGTAAGAGTAGGGACAATGGGTGTAGCATGGAAATACTTTGTTAGTAGGAGGCAGGAAATAGCATATGCCAAAAATAAATATTTTTCCTCTTCCATTATAATCATTATCCTCCTCCTCCTCCTCATCATAATGATAACAATATGGAAAATTTAGAAAATAGGGGAGAAAAACCCACTCCTGGTTCTTTCTGTTCAGCACAAATACTTTTTAGCTTCATGTATGCTATTACAGTCTTTGTCCATATACATAGCCTACTTTTTACATATAGCATTTTCTCGTAATCATTTTTCCACATTGTCATATTCTTTATAAATAAAGCTTTTAATTACCTTATAGTGTGGCTATACTATGAAATTCTAAACACATATTTCTCTTGTTAGATATTAATAAAGTGTACTTTAAAAATTAATGGATAGTGGGCAGAATCTCTGAAAGCTTACAGTGTAGCACGCCCATCAGTTTGCAGAGTGTTACAGCTGGGAATGATCTGGCAATGGCCCGCTCCTGACAGAATGAAACTACACAGGATGATGAGTCTCACCAGGGAGAGCAGGTGTGGCATCAACAGCCTCCCAGCTGATTCTGATGTGCCTAGTTGGGGGGCACAAGTCCCCTAGCTGTGAGAATCTCCCACTGGATCCAGATCCCTCAGTTTGCAGGCAGGGGACTGCAGCCAGGGAAATGAGATTGCCTGCCCAAGGGCTGCACGCTGGTCGCAAGTCTCACAGACCTCCCAGTGTCTCCTGCAGGTCAGGTGTTGGCAGTGCCGCTGCTTCCTTGCTCCTGTTCCGTTTCTCAGCATTGACTGCCAAAACTGAAATGCCTTCTCACCTAAACAGGTAATTTATGGACTCGCTTAGGATCTGCACCCAAGACCAAAGAAAAGAACACGAAGAAAGTGGATCCCAGGGCACCCGGCACTGAGGAGGATGACTCCGAGCTGCAAAGGGCATGGGGGGCTCTGATTAAGGAGAAAGAACAGTCTCGTCAAAAGAAGAGCCGGTTAGATAACTTACCATCTCTCCAGATCGAAGTTAGTCGGGAAAGCAGCTCTGCTTCAGAGGCAGAGTCCTGATGCCCTTGGGGCTGACGGCAGCTGCCCTAAAGCCTGACATTCTTGCGCAGGGTGGGGCGCACAGTAGGACCCTTCCCCTGCAGGAGTTGGCGCCCCTCCCACTCTTACTCATACAGTCACCCTCAGCCCTTGCTACATCACAAGACGTCTTAAGAATGTGACGTGTTTTGAAGGGCATCTATCTATCTTGCTGCAGAGTTATAGTTCTGGGCCCTCAATTCTTTTCCCACCACCCCACAAGATTTACCCTTTGAGGAAGAGGCAGCCCTCCAGATTTTGTAGACATTTTTCTTAACATTTTTAACATTGTGTCTTTTAAAAGAAATGTTTTACACAGTTCATCCAAAGAGCAGAGAACTGAACTTCTCACTATTGCCTTGGCCCTGACAGCTGTTACCAGCACCCTTTTCCCAAGAAAAGTCAATTCCCAGGTGCTTATTGGACAGCCTGCGAGGGGGAAGATGAGGGAAGCTGCCAGCTCACCCTTCCAGGACCCTAGTGTGGGGGCCGACTCTCATGGACCTGACTGCAGAGGTGCACCAGTGCTGCCCAGGTAGATAAGAGACGCAGCGTCGATCATGCTTCCGGTCCTCCTTGGGGATTTCTGTTAGGGGCCTCTTGTTAGTGATCAGCTTGACGTGAAGATCAAGTTCAGTGCTGTGGGATTTTTAGGGACAATAAACTGTGACTTCTGGATTTGGGGTGGATTTTTGTGCTAGGGGCGGGGTCATGGGTTAATGTTGAACAGTTTTTAAGTCTGTATTATGTTTAAAAAATATTAATGATTTAAAAGTTTAAATTTTTAATTTTTATATGTGAAAATACTTCCTGTTGGCTACAAGGGAAGTTCAAGTGGTGTCTTCTTATGTGCTGTTAAATATATATTATATACTTTGGAAGAAGGCAAAGAGAGGAGTCTCATTATTTTTAAATGATCCTAATTGTATAGTCTGTTGTACATAGACTTCAGCTTGCTTTCTTGGCCACTGTAGGAAAAAAATCCATCCGTCTGAGATGGGGTTCTGTTTATTATCACTTTAGAAGTGATACATTGCTATTATTCTTTCTGTCTCCAAGTTCTGGCACCTGAAGACATCTTCAAAACTGGCAAATAAGATAATAGTTTAGACATTTTAGTTCATTTCTAAACTCCTTTCAGATTATTTTACTATGAAAAGGTGGTAGATTATTTTGTCTTCCTGTCTGATTTTTATTTTGAAGTATTTAATATTTGTATTCCTCTGCAGGCTTAAAAATAGTGTTTCACTTGAAGTCACTAGAATTTAGGAGTTAGAGTAAACCTTTGCCCCTTTTGTGATGTCACAGATCCTCACCTGCCTGGAGTGTTTCTGTACCCAATGCAGCCCTGGATTCTAGAGCTCTTTACTTGTGGCTGAGCCAAAGGTCCCGTTGATGCTGATTACTCTGTGGTGTGATTGAACGCAGGACACTGTTGTTAATAAAGGAAGTGAAAGCCCGTGAGACTTGAGAGCTGCAGCAAAAACTGTATTGTCCATATTTTTTTGGTTAACCTGCTTGTTTCCCTCCCTTTAGAAAGATTAGAACATAGAACCATGATATGTTTCAGCTTCCTGGTAGGATTCTAGGAAAGAGATGGCTCTGGTTTCTCTGCCAGTTGAGACCTAAGGTTTCTCAGCTCTCCTTGCTATGTGAAGCATGCGGCTGAGAGCCAGGTTCTGAGGAGGGTCAGGGTTTGGGAGTTGGTAGAGTGAGAAGTCCAGGGGCCTGAGAGTCAGAGATCTGGATGCCAACTCTTGGCTGTGCTTCAGGAGCCTGGGCCTCAGTTTCCCCCATCTAGTAAATGAATGGGCTGGTTCTGGCTTTGTTGGTGTGACTTAGTGGTGTTTTACTCTTCCCCAAGCCATGGCTGCAGTGGGCTGGCCAGTACTAGTTTCTGCTGCAGGTCTGGCAGGGGGGTCAAGGAGACACTGAGGGTCTGCATGAGGTTGTGGACAGAGACTCACCCCCATCCTGTTTCCATTACAGTCTCTGGGTCTACTAGTGGGACAAAGATTTCCTTGTAGTCAGGGTGCCAACTGACGTGGTCTCTGAGTGTTCAGAAAATGCCCCTTCTTAGACTTTCCTTTGTGTTTCCCAGTCATGACCCTTTCCCACTGGTAGTTCAGGCCCTTCTGTGCCATGGCCTTTCGGCCCTTACCAGTCTCCTGCTAGAGATCAGGGACGACTTTCTAGAAGGGTGGTGGTGTGTATTCGGAACTGTGTCTTTGATCTAACCAAGAAAAATGCTCACTTCAGCAGCCTTGCAGTTGCTACAAACACACAGAACCCAGAAAAGTATCCTTAAAGATTTTAAGTATATTTCCCAAAGCTATTGGCCTTAGCCCCTGTTGCTCTGCAGCTCGCACTCAGCTCTTGCAACATCTCACGAATGTCCTGAATGCCCAGGCCCTTTGGAGTTTGGGAGCTAGGATGGACAGCCAGGACAGTTCCTTGGCAGGCAGCTCAGCGTGCTTCTATCCTGGGCATTCCTCGTGCATGTGGGCAGCAGGCTACATATACACTTTTCTGTGTTAATCTTGGTCTTTATACTTATGAGATTTTAAATACGTTTTTGCTGCTTGATAATAGTTGTAGATACCTCATTTGTTTCCCACTCTCCCTTGGAGAGGTACCAGCTACCCAGGAGAACTTGTGGAGCCCGCCACAAGATGTAAACTCTCCTCCCCTGGCCTCCTCTAGTCTGATCCCATGAATCCCTCCCCTTAGATCACACACTCTCTTCTCCCACTCCATCCCTTTAGCAGCCTCTTCACTGGTCTCTGCCCTGTCTCTCCCTCTCTATGCTGCACCCTGCAGCTGGGATGAAATTTTGCTGTTAGCAGCTTTATTGAGATATAATTTACATTGCATACAGTCCACCCATTTAAATTGTATACTTCAGTGGCATTTAGTATATTCACAGCATTGTACAACCATCTCCATAATCAATTTTAGAACACTTTCATCACCATAAGGAAACCTTGTACCCATTAGCAGTCACTCCCTGTTCCCTCTTCCCCCTGGCAACCACTGACTACTTTCTGTCTCTATGGATTTGCCTATTCTGAACATTTCATATAAGTGGAGTCATACACTTTGTGGCTATTTGTGACTGGGTTCTTTCAGTAAACATATTTTTGAGGTTCCTCCATTTTGTAGCATGTGTCAGTACTTCATTTTTTTTATTGCTGAATATGTTCTATTGTTTGGATATACCACATTTTATTTATCCCTTCATTGGTTGGTGGACATTTGGATTGTTTCCAGTTTTGGGCTCTTATGAAAAATGCTGCTATGAACATTCACGTACAAGTTTTTCTGTGGACATATATTTTCCTTTCTCTTGAGTATATACCTATGAGTGGAATTGCTGGTCATGTGGTAACTTTATCTTTAACCTTTTGAAGAACTGCCAGACTGTTTTCCCAAGTGGCTGCATCATTTTCCATTCCCCCCAGCAATGTATGAGAGTTCCAGTTTTTCTACATCCTTGTCAACACTTGTTATTTTCCGATGTGAATTGATATCTCATTGTGGTTTGATTTGCATTTCCCTGATGACTAATGATGTTGGGCATCTTTCCATGTGCTTTAGGATGAACTTTCTTAAGAAAGTTATTCCTGTTGTTACTCTGCTTAAAACCTTTCTAAAGCTTTAGTATTGCCCTTGGAATAAATTCCACACTCCTTTGACAGGCCACAAGGCTGGTCAGAATCCAGCCTCCGCCATGTTTCTGGGTTATTCTCCAGTCCTCCCTGCCCTCTGCTCACTGGTCCTCTGGGCCCATCTGGATCTCACCAGCCTTCTAGACTCTGCTCGGTGCTGTGACACACTCCCCTGGTCCTCTCCCCTCCCGCCTCAGCCTTTCCCTCATCCTTAAGGACTTAGAGACTCCTCTAGGAGGCCACCCTCAACTTCCAGTCCAGGCGATGGGCCTCTGCTATGTGTCCCAGTGGACTGCCATGAGGAGTCTCGGCTCATTTCAGGATTAGGTTATAAAGTCACACCGAAGATAAAAATGGAGTGTAACCAAAATTCCTCTTGGAAACCCTGAGAACGGTGCCATGTTGAAGACCAGCATCGCGTGGTCTGGTGCAGTTGGTTCCTGCCCGTGTGGGAACAGATCATGTTTTTTTGGTTAAACACCAGGTGAAGAGGCTGAGCTGGAATTAGGCCATGTTGTGCAAAACCCACTTTTTTTAGGTGTTAGACTCGCAGTCAGGTGACCAGCTCACTTTTGAAGAGGCTCTTGGGAATTGAGAGGGGCCACAGGAGCAGCAGAGTCACAAGCTCACCTCAGGCTCTGCCTGTCTGCTCAGTGAGTGGAGGGGCAGGCAGAATGGCCCAAATGACTTAAAATTGTTTTCTTCTTTCTCTTTTTGTTATAAATTTTTTCAGACAAATACCATTATGTTTGCCTAAGTGAAATGTGTGTATAATGCCGAATCTCTGTACCCCCCAAGCCAGCACCCCCACACACGGGATTGTAATTCTCTCTTCCTGCTTGTCTTTTTGCTAGACTGTAAGCTCCGGGAGAGCAGGGCCCATGTCTGGTTTGTCCAGGGGGGCTTCCCTGGTCCTAGGACCACGCCTGGCGCCCGGCGTCCGTGAACATGTGATGATGTGTAAATCCCCCAGCTGCAGGTGCGGCTCCGTTTTCCAAGGCCCCGGGGTCCTCGAACAGGCTGGTCCTCGTTTTCCTGCCTGGTACACACAACACTTTATTTTCATGTTTTATTTTCCCTGCTAGCCTGTGAGCTCCTAATGAGCAGGTGTCTTGGTGTTATCTCTGTATCCTCCTACCAGGCCAGTCCAGAGTAAGAAGTCCCTAAAAAGTGTTCCGTAAATGAATGAGTCTTGGTAACCCAGCCCAGCTCTGGCACCTTTGTCTGCAGGCTAGTCTTCTAGCTGAGACCACCAGATTTCAGAAGGAGGAAGATTATTCAGATGTGCGTAAACTGTACTTGCATAAGAAAATGATCTCATTAATTAGACCTCCATGAAATTCAAATTTTGATGATCTGGCCATATCTGAGCTGAAGCTTACCCAGCTCTATAAAGAATTTGCTAGGGAATCATGTAGATAGTCCAGAGTATTTTTTAGAAAGCCTTCATCTGCCCCAGGAGAGCAGGACAGGAAGCTGGCGGGTGGCTGAGACGCCCCAAAGAGGGACTGCTGAGCCGGTTCTCAGCCTGCGGTGCTGTTGGTGAGGAAGGGGCAGCGGGCAGTCCCAAGAAGGCGCAAAGCAGCAGCTCATCCCGCCAGCTGCGCGTCTGCCTGAAGCAACATTCCAGCTCTCACGGGGCCTTCTTACAGTGACCGGCAGTGCTCACAGGCAGTTTGGATTAAAGTTAACAGTAAATCATGGCCTCACAGATTAATTGCTGCACAAATAAGTTTGATGTATAAATGTTTGCTTTTAAACCTTATATAACAAGAAATAAATTAGAAGTTAAGCCATTTTTTTCTTTTAAGAACTAAAAGGACAGAATGTTTTTGATAATCTTGAGAATAGCACACTTGCTTCAGGCAGATTGTTATTGCATAATCTGACCAACAATAAAACTTTTCTTACATGTTTGTAAAATAAATCTTAGAAGAAAAAACACCGTAGCATTTTTCTAAAATGAAATTCTGTGAACATCTCACAAAACTCTGATGTTCCTGGGATTAGAGGAGTTAGAGGAATGCTGGCTCAGATGCCTATTTCAAATAGTCGTGAGGCAATGAAGTGGGATTTTGCTGTGCTTTAGATAAAAGTCTGGAGTAGGGGTGGTATTTAACCTACAAAGTCAGTACCTTGCCTGGGGCTCCTTCCTGTTTTTGTCTGCCCTCTCTGGATGACCAGAGTCTTCAGTAGTTGACGCTTCGTGTTTCCTCAGACTGTCACCTCACCCTGGACCAGTGCAAGCCAGTGAGGGCAAGAGGACCACACCCTGGGCAGGAGAGGAGACAGGGCCTTCCTGTCCCTTCTGGGAGTTGTCGTGTATTTAATCCTGGGATGCATCCCCTCTTATCATTGGCAAGGATTCCTCAGACGGTCTTTGAGCAAAAGGCAGCACTTTTAGCTCAGGTAGAGTGTCTTTTGGGAAGAGTCACATAGGATGGTGGCTGGGGCTGGGCCTAGAGCCCAGGGGACTCATTCTGTCTCACGTACAAACTGGAAAAGACTGAGCAAGTCCCTTCACCTCTCTCGGCCTCAGTTTCCCTGTCTTTCAAATGAAGCCTCCAACTGGGCTGATTTCCAGGTTTCCTTCTGGTACTAATGTGAGTTCTAGGATCTTTGCTGTACTTTCCCATGGAGCATCAGGAGTGTAGCTGGACAGGAAGGAGGTAGGGGTAAGCAAGAGGCCTGAAGCCTAAGCCCTTGGATCTTTGGTTCCATGACCCAGTGCAACACCCGCCTCCCTAGTCCCTCAGTTATGAAAGGACAAGAGGATCTTCTCCCTTGCTCTGTCCTGCTAAGCCCCCTTTCCTCAAAACACACGCCATTCAGTGCTTTACTGGGGAGATTTTTTAGGAGGTAGCCCAGTGTATTAGTCAGCTTGGGCTGCCATAACGAAATACCATAGACTGGATGGTTTAAACAACAGAAATTTATTTTCTCACAGTCTGGAGGCTAGAAGTCCAAGATGAGGGTATCAGCATAGTTGGGTTCTGGTGAGGCCTCTCTTCCTGGCTTGCAGACAGCCGTCTTCTCACTATGTGCTCACATGGCCTTTCCTTGGTGCATGCACATGGAGACAGAGATCTCTGTTCTCTTCTAAGGCCACCAAGCCTATTGGATGAGGGCCCTACCTTTATGACCATAATTATCTCCTGAAGGGCCTGTCTCTAAATATAGCCACGTTGGTGGTTATGGCTTCAACATATGAATTTGGAGGGGACACAGTTCAGTCTGTGGCACCCAGTATTGCCAGGATCCCAATATATGTCTGTGGTATGAGGTCCCTGCTTTTTAAAAGCTCATGAACTGGGAGGGATTTAGACCCATGGGTCTGAAGGCAGTGGGGTTTATAGTGGTTCAGAGTCCTGGTTCTGGAGAAGATAGACCTGTTTGAATCCTAATTCTGCCACTTCCTAGCCATTGGCCTTGGGCAAATTATTTAACCTCTCTCCGAGCCAGCATCCTCATCTGTGAAATCGGGATGACCGAGTAGGGTGGCTGTGAGGATCACATGAGGGCTTGTGTGGAAGGCCCTCCCTCCTGAGCACTCAGTCAATGGTAGTGATTACTGCTGCTCTTCAGTCTCCCCCAGCTCCTGCTGTCCTCATCTCTAGTCTCAGTAAAGTCCCTGCTCTTCCAAATTCCCTCTTCCTAGCTTCCTAGGACTCAGAGGCAAGTGAGTAATTAGAAACATTTCCTCTGGGGCTGGCCCTGTGGCCTAGTGGTTAAGTTCAGTGTGCTCTGCTGCGGCAGCCCAGGTTTGGTTTGCAGGCGCGGACCTGCACCACTCATTGGTGGCCATGCTGTGGCAGCGACCCACATACAAGATAGAGGAAGATGCACACAGATGTTGGCTCAGGGCCGATCTTCCTCAAGCGAAAAGAGGAAGACTGGCAACAGATGTTAGCTCATGGTGAATCTTCCTGGGCAAAAAGAGAAAAAATAAATAACAAGAGACATTTCCTCTGCAGGCTGTGAGGCAGGACTATGGGAACAGCCCTCCGTCCACAGGTGAGTGCAGACATCAGTGCGTTTGACTCACTCTCAAGACAACAGTTAGTCCTTTTACCTTATGCTGAACACGTCTCCTCCATCCCGTAACTTTTATAACTTTTTATTTTGAAATAATTTCAAAATTAGAGAACAGTTTCAAGAGTCGAACAAAGAACATTTTGCCACATTTTATCATTCATTCTTTCCCCTCCTCCCTCCTTCCCCCTCCTCTGAACCATGAACTATTTGTGAGTTACTTGCATATATCATGCCCCTTTACCCCCTAAATATTTTATTGTACATTTCCTGAGATCAAGGACTTTCATCTGACCATAGTATAGTTATCAAATTCAGGAAATGTATAGTTTTATCTAATCAGTACAGTAGTATCTAATCTGTAGTTCATGTTTCAATTTTACCAACTGTCCCAATATGTTTTTTAGAGCAGTTTTTCTTCTGGTCTAGAATCCCATCCAGGATCACACACTGCATTTAGTATCTTCTCTTTAGTCTCCTTTCATCTGGAACAATTCCTTAGCCTTTCTTTGTCTGTCTTGTATGACATTTTTGAAGAATTCATTCCCATTATGTTGTAGAATGTCCCTCAAGTTCGCCCCTTAACATTTGTTTAAAGTAAAATGAGTTAGGAAGCCACTTTCACATTCCTTTTGGACACGTGTGTACTTACTGAACGTCCAGCCTTGTCCTAGATGCTGTGACGGGGAACATTACACAACACAGCCTGGTCTACCCTTGGGACCTTAAGTTTGGGTTTGTGGGGACAGCAGTTACTGTCAGGGGGACTTGAAGGACCCCTATGCATGCCATCATGATTAGCAGTCTGCCACGCTGGCACCAACAAGCTTGGATCAATACATCCTGGATGGCTGCAGGATGGGTTAGCATTCTAGGTCTCCTAAGATGCAGAAAATGGCCCTGCCCTGGTTCAGCATCCAGTCATCAACTTAGCCTGGCCTCCTGCGGTGTCCTGAAGTTCACACTCGGAACGCGCAGTCCTGCTTCTCAGAAATCTCCAGCAAGCTGCGTGCTGGGTTCTAGCCTGTCCTGTGGCCTGGGGCTACTGTCTTCCCCCTCTGGACCAGTGGTGGGGAGAGGAGCCCCTCTGGCTCTGCCAAGTGCCCCTGGCACTCCGAACAAGTGTGGGGGAGGGGAGAGTCACAGCCCTGGAGAGGTGGGAAGACAGGCCAGGACTCCCACCTGTGATAAGGTTAAGCCGACTCGGGGTGGGCGTCATTGTGATCTGGCAGGCAAAGCATCAGACCTGGAGCTTCGCTTTTTCAGCTGTTTTAACTTCTTTGTTGGGTGGTATATAGTGTGAAAATGGTGAACTGTAATCTCTACTCAAACAATGTTGTAACATCAGGGCACTGTCGTACTAGTTATAGGTATTTTGTCAGACCAAGGCAGACAAGCAAAAATGTTTTAGGTGTCCTTGATCTTTACACAACTTTGGCCAAGCAAGCTTCCAATGTGAGAAACACAATAAAGTTGATTTTCATCTAGTTATTAAGTCAACAGTCTGCTGTGTCGTCTGCTATGTTTTAACACTTATTTTAACACTTCAAAGTGCTCTCCCTGGGGATGCAGACATTCCTGTGAGAGATGTGTAAAGTCCCCTGCCTTTTTGAGTGTAAATTAATTAAAATTAAATAAAATTTAAAATTCAGTTCCTCCTTTGCACTGGTGACATTTCAAGGGCTCAGTAGCCACATGCGGCTAGCGGCTGCTACGTTGGACGGTGCGGCTCTAGACCGTCATCGCAGAGTTCTGTTGGACAGCACTGCTCTGCACTTCCAACAACCCGGGAAGTAGGGGTGCAGGAGAAACTTCCTTCTGTGACAGGTGGTCCCACAGGGAAAATCTGACAAATCGAGAGTTATTAGCATTTAAATATGACTGCAGACTGTTGGCAGTATATCCTCTGGATGCTGGGTTGGATCAGAGGTATGCTGAAAGATTTATGGAACTTTACTTCTGTTCTTCTAGCAGCTCGGAGCTCTAGTAAATTAGTTCTGGCATCATGGTGCTGTAGCCAGGTTTTAAAGAGAATGCAGGGGCCGGCCTGGTGGTGTAGCGGTTAAGTTCACGCTTTGGCAGCCCAGGGTTTGTGAGTTTGGATCCTGGGCGCCGGCCAACGCACTGCTTGTCAGCCGTGCTGTGGCAGCATCCCATATAAAGTAGAGGAAGATGGGCACGGATGTTAGCCCAGGGCCAGTCTTGCTCAGCAGAAAAAGAGGAGGATTGGCGACGGATGTTAGCTCAGGGCTGGTCTTCCTCACCAAAAAAATAAATAAGGAGAATGCAGCCAAAGCTGAGTTGAGGCAGTGATTCCAGTCAATGCATTCGGTCTTTCCACTCAACTGCCGTCCATGGCCTCAGGGCATCGAGTGCATGGCCCAGGTGCAGGGACCCAGTTGCTAGCTGTGAGGGCACTTCCTGTGGGAGGGGGACCCCATTCTTACTACTGAGGCAACCGCCACCAAGGACCCTGGGCTGGGCGCTGGGCTGAGGTGTCTGGTGGTGGGTTCTGGGGTAGGGCAGGGCCTGGGTCTCATGGATGATAAACAACAGCTAGATTAAAACTGCTCCTGCATCTCCAACATCTGCTGCCGAGGACGTCCAGAGCTGTGTTCCCAGGCCAGCCCCTGGCCCACCGTCCCACTCAAGTGTGGGCAATGGAGCAGGGCTGACAGGTGTCTCTTAGCTCCCCGGACCCGGCCCACAACTGCTGAGGAAGCTGCGCAGCCAGCTGTGTGCGAGTGGGAGCGTCTGTGTCTACTTGAAAGTGCCTGTCTGCCTGTGGGCCCTGGCCTGTGCG
Source organism: Tapirus indicus (assembly GCA_031878705.1). Lineage (NCBI taxonomy): Eukaryota > Metazoa > Chordata > Mammalia > Perissodactyla > Tapiridae > Tapirus > Tapirus indicus. The sequence continues at coordinate 14,109,679 of CM062932.1, forward strand.
CGCCTCTGTCCCCGCCTCCGGGCCACCCGAGCTGAGGAGGGGAAGCTGAGCAGGCGGAGGCGGACGCCGCTGCCTCTGCTCCAGCTAGGATGTGGCTCTTCCACACTCTGCTCTACATGACCAGTAAGTCAGCCTCACCCCTGCCCTGAGGGGCTGCTGTCTGTCTGTCTGTCTGATGGGGCTCAGTCAGAGCCAGAGGTTGGAGCAAGTGTGGGAACTTCCCCAGGGAGATGCTCTTGCTCAGTGGGTCAGATTCCCAGGCTTGCGGGGAAGGGCTTCTGAGGCTCCGTTGACAGTGCTGACAGCCTGTGGCTTCAGACTCCAGAGTTCTGCCACCCTGTTCCTCCTCCAGCTGCCTCCCCTCCCCACCCTGGGCCCTCTCCCCAGGGCACCCACTCTGGAGGTCCTCAGGTCTGCGCTGAGTTTGTCCTCAGAGTGGGGAGGCCGATGATGCCCACGCTGCCTGGCAGAGCACCCTTCTGTTACAGACCAGAGGGTCAGCTGTTGCGGGTGAGGATGCTGTAAGAAGGTAAGCATTGCTTAGAGACTGTGGGAGCTGTGTCTGTGTGGTAGAGGGCCAATGCTTTGGGGGAGCCTGTTTCCTGTTCCTGACATTAGGGCCAGTATGAGAACCTGTATGTGTGTGGGGCAGGTACTTCCTCTTCCCACCACCTGAGGGGTCCCGTTCTGGCTTTTAAACCTTCCATGGAAGCCACTTGGGGCAAGCCAAGCCATGAGTCTCACCTGCCCCCAAGCCCCAGGGATGAGATTGGGCTCAGTCAGCAAGCCCTTGGAAGCTGCTCAGATTAAGCTTGAGGCCAGGGTGGTCCTGCCTAGTGATCTGGGCAGGCTTCCTGGGGGTCTGCTGCAGTGGTCAGAAGCTGACCAAAGAGTGAGATGAACATCAGGCAGATGTAGTTTGAAGGCTCCTGGGAGCCTGAGTTCTCCTGAAGGATGGGCGGGGGCCAGCAAGTGAGCACCGGTGTCTGAGGGAACTGAGTCCATGCTGGGAGGGGACTCAGAATTAGCATCCACCATGGGGCCAGGCCACCCAAGAGGCAGGCCAGATGTGCACAGGGCACCAGCAAAGCATATGTTTTTGGACACATCTTAATATTTGATATTTCAAAAACCTCAAAATAGTCATCATGGAAAGGTCAACGCTTTGTTGAACTTCCTTTTCCTTATTTTACAGTTTAGACTTACCTGTATTTTCAGTTACACACTGGGTGCAGAGAGGGTCTCACACTTTTTATGGCTTATGGCTTTGACCCCCCATCACCAAGAATGTCTGGAGAAGATGCTTAGGCTAGACTCTGGTCCACCCCTTCCCAGTGCAGAGGAGGTGACTGAGGCCCAGAGAGGGGCAGTGACTTCCAGGGTTACAAGCAAGGACCAGCAGAAACGGGACTCAAGCCCAGGCCTCCGTCCTGCCTTGAGCTCTAGAATACCCCACAGCCTGGGACACTAACCCTGGCATCACTCTGGGTTCCTGCTCATCTGTCTCCTGTGGTCTCTGGAATGACCAGCCATCATCCCAGCACCTTTTTCAGCTGATGACAATTATCAAACCACTTCTGAGGCCTGGGCACTCCGCAAGCTGGTGGACAGCGGAGAGCGGGATGGAGCTGGCTTGCAAGGAGATCTTTTAGCCCGCAGCTTGTCCACGCTGTGTGAAGGGGGTGAGAGCAGGGCCCAGCAGCTCCAGTCTGAGTGGGAGAAATGAAGCTGTGGCAGTTCTGCTCCAAGCTGTGAGATCCTGAGACTTAGGGATGGGCTGATCCTGAAGAGCTTCCTGGAGGAGGTGGGACTAGTGCTGAGTCTTAACAGCTGGGGAGAGTCTGAGAAAGTGACAAGGAGATGCTGGGGAGGGTGAGAGGAACCTTTCAGACTCTGACCCCAGGCCCATGGCCCTGAATCCTGTGCCTGGCTGGGCCTCCTGAGGCTGAAGAGACTCCAGACTGTTCCTGGTCAGACCCTCCATCCTTCCCAAGCCACCCACTGTGGTGATGTCCACTTCTCATCCATGGGAGCAGATGAGATAACATCAATTGTCAGAGAGGTTTCTCGTCAGGTGCAGATATACAGACACACTGAAACCCTGCAGCTGCCCATACCCCCACCCCTAGCCCCATCTTGGCCTCCTGTCATACAGCCTCCTGTCCCCAGGTCAGTCTTCACCATTCGGTGACCACAGCCTCTCACTTCTCCTCCCTGGGTCTCAGAGGTTGAGTCTACATCCCTGTGTGAAGAAGGGAACTTTGCTATCAGCCTGTAAAACCTTACAGTGGTGAAGAAGGAGCCAGAAGTCCAGGGCCTGCTCTTCTGTTGCACCAACTTCAGTCTGAGGCCTCTGGCCCTGCTGGGCCCTGCTGGGGGAGTAGGAAGGTGTCAGACCCTCCTCTGCCCGGGGCACAACCCCAGACCTGTGTGCAAGTGTGTGGCAGAAAACTTTAGTCATTGGGGATGGGGGACCGTAGTGTCAGAGGTGGCCTTGAGGTTGGGGAAGGTCTTTAGGAAGTGCAGACTGGTGGGGGCAGAGAGGGGTGAGGCTTTCTGTGCAGGAGAAACAATATGGACAAAGATGTGGGGTGACAGGAGTCTGTTTAGGAAGATGCAGGGTGAGGATTGAGTGGGAGCAGAAGGCTGCCTGCTCTGACTTGCCTGCCCACCCCCCAACCAGGACATGCTGGGCCCTGGAGGTGAGGGCGCACCATCCCTGTCCTGGGGCCCCTGCATGACGAGAAAGCAGGCTGCACACACACAATGACACCTCCAGCCCCAGCCTGAAGGCCCACTGAGGATGCCCTCAGGTCTCACACCCAGGGGATGGGGAAAGGGCATTCCAGACAGAGATACCACGTCACAGAAGTGCAGTGTCTTTGGGCAAGCCAGGTGTGGAGTGCGGCCGTGTGGGAACCCGATGTCGCCAACCTTCTCTGGGAGGCTGGTGTGCACGGTGTGTATGGGGGACACGTGGGCAGTCAGGCTGGAGAGGTCCAGGGAGCCCGGCTGAGGGAACGTGGACCTCACCCTGAGGGCAGTGGGGAGCCGCGGCAGGTGTTGAGCAGGGTAGTGACAAGAAGACTTGCATGCTGTGTGGAGTCCTGGAGAAAGGGGAGGCAAAGAGGCCAGAGAGGAGGCTGCTGGCGTGGTCCAGTCCAGGGGCGTTGGGGCGAGTGGGCCTGGGGAGGAGGAGACGCTCCTGAGAAATATGTAGGAGGAAATCCACGAGCATTTAGCACAGTGCCTAGCACAGTCGGTGCTCAAGACCTGTTGACCATTGTTATTAGGTCGACTGGAGGGTGAGGGAGGAGAGGGCCTCGGTGACCAGGCTGGGCCTGAGACGATGAGCCTCCTGTGTGAAAGACTGAGGTGGGTGAGCCGAGGGTGAGCCGCCCCACGGACAGGCGCCCTGCAGGCGCCTCTGAGCCATGGCCTCCTGCAAAGCCATTCTGGGTGTTCTGGGCCAGGCGTCAGGACTTGAGTCTAGTCCCAGTTCTACAGTCGGTTCCTTGTATAAATATGGGCAAACCATGCCCCCTGGGCCTCAGTTTGCTAAACCAGGAATAGTGCTGTGAGAACGTGTATTTAAAATGCCCAATGTGATGGGGGACATGGGGGTTGAGGGGGCAGGTGGTGGTGGCTGACAGGATGGAGGGAGGGTCTTGGTCTGACTCAGCAGGCCCATGTGACTGGGGACAGCTTGGGGGAGGCGGGTCTGTGGTTAGTGTGGTGACACTCTGGTTTGGCTGGGCTCTTGTGTCTGACAGCACACGACGGGGACTTGAGCCGGAGGGCAAGGCTGTCGGAGGGAACGTGACAGGCCTTCCTTGTGGTTATAACACTTCATCAGCACCCGCCTGCTGGGCCCCCAGCGTGTCAGACGCTGGGCCGGCCATTGCCCCACTGGATCTGCACGGCCCCATGTCACAGATGGGGAAACTGTGAGGTGACTCGCCCAAGGTCCTTCAGTGACTCCATGGCAAAGCGAGGATTTGAACTCAGGACCATCTCCCTGTGAGGCCCATGCTGGGAAGCGGGAAGGGAAGGGGTTACCTGATCTAGGGACAGCCCGAGCAAAGGTAAAATGTCAGGGGCCTGGAGGGAGTCTGCTCGAGCAGGGTGACCCACGCCTGGCAGATCCCAGGCACGAGCTGGCTCTCAGGGTTGGTGCCGGTGACTGGGAAAGCTCAGCGAATACCGTGACCCCCTCCCCACAGGTGTTCTCATGCCGCTCTGCCTCCACAGAAGCTTCTCACTGACCTAGTTACCAGCTCTCCAACCCAGAGCTCTGCCCCAGCTCAGTGAGCTGCTGGCACCACTGGGAGCTGTGCCCAGCTTCTGGGGGCCATTTGTGACCCTGCCCTTTCTCTGTGTCCCAACCCCTCAGTGCCTCCAACATTTGCTAAAGGCTTTGGAATTAGGCAGACCGAGCCCCAGACACAATTATACAATTTGCTGATGGGCCACGAATGATACCCCTCTGAGCCTCGGCACCCGGCATGGTGCCCGGAGGACAACAGATGTTCCAGGAGAGTCGCTGCGATTGTCTCTCGGCTCGTCTCTTCCACTTCCCCCCTTAAGGGATCTTGGACCAAGATCTCTCAGTTGAACAAAGTGAAATGGAGATGGGGGGATGGTGGGGAACAGGAATCTCTGGCCCACTCTGACATTTCCAGGACACCTCTTCTGGGCCTGGTCCTGTGCTGAGCTGGGCTTTGTGGTTGGGGGGTGTCATAGATGACTCAGATCAGATCACAGTTTGGGGGAGACAGACTTAATCACAGATCACTCTGACCCAGACAGGATTTAGTCAGAGCCAGACAGAGACACCACAGGATGCTGAGGGGGCTTGGGGACCAGTGAGTTACTCTGGCCGAGAATCTGGATTGGTTCCTGGGGCAGGGAGTGCCTGAGCAGGGCCCCACAGGATGGGGCAGAGTGGGAGAGTGGTGAGCAAAGCATGCTGGGTAGAGGGAACTGCTTGTGCAAAGGCCCGGAGGTGGGAAGTGTGCAGATGGTGTTCAGGGAGTGCGGTGTAGAGGGACCTGGCAGAGGGGGCGTCGGGCTGGGCAGGGAGGTGCCACGGATGCCCAGTGAGGAGACTGGACTTATCTCAGAGGTTTCAAATCATGTCTGTCAGGTGCACATAAAAAGGGGGAAAGCAGGCCTTCCAATCACCCCTTGTAAGAAGCTGGTAGTCCTCACATTTTTTTTTTAAATTTTTATTTATTCTTTATTTTTTTGTGAGGCAGACCAGCCCTGAGCTAACATCCATTGTCAGTCCTCCTCTTTTTTTGCTAAGGAAGACTGGCCCTGGGCTAACATTTGTGCCCATCTTCCTCTACTTTATATGGGATGCCACCACAGCATGGCTGATAAGCAGTGCCTCCACCAGCGTCCTGGATCCGAACCTGCAAACCCCGGGCCGCTAAAGTGCGACCTAAACTGCTGCGCCACTGGGCCAGCCCCGGTAGTCCTCACATTTTAATTCTCTCCTGGTCAGTCTGCTGATGTCCACTCTTACCCAGGCTGGCTGAGCAGGAAACACAGGGCTCGGCATGAACTGGACCAAGGAGCCTGAGTCCAAACTCCCTACCGGCCATCCTTTATCTAAGCTCTGTGTTCATGAAAGACAGTGCTCCCCATTCCCCACCTGGGGTCCTGATCTGGAACCCTTGAGGGTCCATGGGTTGTCCACAGGGGTCTGTGAGCCCCCTTCCCCATCCAGCACCTGCAAAGTGTGGCCACCGTACCAGGCCCTGGGATGATGTGGTGAACGAGCAGACGCACAGTCTTTGCCCCGGTAGGTGGGGGACAGTCACAGGCAATATGTAAACAAGGAGCTGAGCAAGGTCATTTCAGATTGTGATAAGAGGCTGTGGGGGTACAGAGTGCCCAGGCGGGGCTTCAGAGGTCAGGAAGGCCTCTGGGAGGAGGTGATGCTGAGGATGAGGAGAAAGCCGGGAGACAGCCTCCAAGCAGAGCACTTCAGGGGGAGTAAGATTTGTGCCAGTGTGCACTTGGAGGGTTGGGGAGAGATTGCTTTCATCAGATTCACGAAGGGATCTGTGGCCCCCAAACGGGGAAGAGCTCATGGTCTGCATACATTTTCTGCATTCTGCTTTGGCGTGATGGTGGGGAGGACATGAATAGCAGCTCTGCGAAACTTGGGGTACAGGTGTGTTCACTTCATGATAAAAAATTCGTTCATTTTTTTTTCCCCACCTGCCCCCATTCGTTCAATGTTTTAGCTAAGAGAACCCTCAAGGAAATTTTTTTCTGGTTTTCTGTTTTTTTTCCTGCTTCACCAGAATATATATATATGTTGCCCCCAATTTTGTGGACACTGTGAATGCTATAACTCATTGTTTTCACCCTTATATTGGCTTCAAGAAAGTTCATTCATTTATTCAACAAATAATTTTATTAAGCACCTACTGTGTGCCAGTGCTGTGTTCAGAGACAAAGGGGGGCCCGTCATAGAAAGTGCTAGCGCTTGTTGATGGACGGGTTAACTGTGCCTCCTTCCTGGTTTACTCTGAACCCCTCCTTTTTTTCATCCCTCTTTTTCTAACTATTATTTCCCTTCTGTCCTTTTTATTTTTCGCCTGCCCCGGTATTTTAAAACAAGTTTTATCTCAGTGTACTGTGGCTTTTTATGAGTCACCACAAATCCTTCTGGGCAAAGCAGAGGTGTGGAAGGAAACGAAGAAATACAGAGTCCTCTCGGGCCAGGCGCAGGGAGAGAGACTGAGAATGGAGAAGGGGGGGACAGACGCTGCCCCCTGAGCCCCTCACAGTCCACCTCCTCCTCAAGCCTTTGAAACGTTGGTTTTCAATAAGATAATTTTAAGCATGTACAGAAGTAAAGAAAATAACAATAATAAACCCAATACGCCCATCACCCAGATGACACAATTATCAAGATTTGCCACATTTGCTGCATTTATTTCACTGTCCCTTTTTGTTTCCTTTGCCAACGCATTTTAAAGCCTGGCTGCTGAGAATTTGGTCAGGGGACCAGCAGTGTGGCATCACTTAGGAGCTTGTCAGACTAGATCTCAGCCCCACTCCCTCACCTACTGAATCAGAGTCTGCATTCTAACAAGACACTTGGGCAGTTCATTTGTGTATTAATGTTTCAGAAGCGTTATTTTAAAACAAACCCCACACATCAAGTCATTTCACCCCTAAATAGTTCAGTACGCATTGAAGTATATGGATGTTTTCTTACATAGTCACAATGTTCTTATCACCTAACAAAATTAATAATTTTGGGGTATCATCTAATACTCAATCCATATCCATTTCTTCCTGATTGTCTCAAAATGTCTTTTTTTTTCTTTTAACATTTGGTGTATTCAAATCAAGATTCAGACAAGGTCCACACGTGACAATGCCTCTTAGTCTTGAGCGGCCCCCTCCCTCATCCGTTTTTTTGGATTGTGTGTCTTTTTCAAGTCTTTGCTTCATTGCAGAGCTTGGTCACTTGTTGAACATCTTCATTCAGGATTTGTGTGTTTGCTTCCTCTTGGTGTAATTTGTCTTTCTACCCCCTAAATTTCCTGAAACCTGAAAGTTAGTGCAAACACCTTCATTAAATTCAGGTCTAACTTTTTTGGCAAGCATACTCTAAATAATTGTAAGGATTTTGCCATGCTTCTGTATTTATCTCACCTCCCCTTTTTATTTCCTTGGCCAAAGTATTTTAAAGACTCGCTCCTCAAAATGTGGTCTGAGGACAGCAGCATGGGCATCAGTTGGAACTTGTTAGAAATGCAGAGTCTTAGGCCCCTGTATCCTTCCTTGGATGTCACACCAGGAGGCACATGAGCCTGGGGACCCCTCTTGGGGACGCTAAGGTTAACTAGTGGGCTCAGGGAATGTCAGCCTAATGGTAAACTTCTCTATCAAACTTTCATCTAGTAGTTTCATCCATTGATGATTGTGGCCTGAATTAGTTATTGTATTTCATTATGGCTTGCAAAATTGTCTTATGATTCTATTATTCCTCCCACATTTGTTAGTAATAATTCTTCTGTAAAGAACTTTTTCTCCTCAGCTAGGACTATTTGGTGACCCAGAAATACAGTTCATTCAGGAAAGGCAAGAAAATTGCTTCTTACTTTCCCTTTAATAGTTAATTTTCAGAAGAAGGGGATGGTGCCCTTGTTACTTTCAGTGGGGACCAATGCAGCGTTTTGATTTCTTTTGTTTTAATTTTTTTCTCTTTCTTCCTTTTAAATATCATTATGAACTCATGGAATTTTTATATATTCAATGTGTCTTGAACACTTGCAATGATTATTTTTTAATGTAAATGCTTTTTAAAGTACACCATGCAGAAAAACGGACAAATTCAGATCAGTGAATTTTCAAATTAAATCAAATCCATGTCACTGGCACCCATGTCAAGAAGTAGAATATTACCAACACCCCAGAAGTATCCCTGCAGCCCCCTCCAGTCATTACCTTACCCTCAACGGTAACCACTCTCCTGACTTTTAATACCATAGATTAGTTAGACTGTTTTAAACTTTGTATAAATGGAATTGTACAGTATGTTCTGTTTTATTCCTGGTGTCTTTCACTCGACATTGTGTTCATGAGATCCACCCACCTTGTAGATTCTTTGCTGTAGAGTATTCCACTGTGAATATACCATCATTTATCTATCCTTTCTGTCGTTGGTGGATGTTTGGGTTGTTCCAGTCTGGGGTTATTATGAATAGTGAGGCTATGAACATTCTTGTACATGTCTTTTCATGAACACATGAACACATTTCTGTTGGGTGTACGCCTAAGAGTGGAATTGCTGGGTCGTGAGTTATGCATATTCTCAGCTTTAGTTGATACTGCCAAATGGCTTTTAAAGGAGTTGTACAAATTGACACTCCTACCAGCAGTATTTGCGAGTTCTAGTTGCTCCATATCGTTGTTAGCACTTGGTATTGTCTTTTTCATTTTAGCCATTCTGGTGGTTGTGTTGTCGTGTCACGTGGTGGTTTTAATTTGCCTGTCTCTGAAGTCCAATGAGTGCCTTCTCATATGATTATTGGCCATTTGGATAATCTCTTGTGTGAAATGTCTTTTTTCTGTTGGCTTACATGCCTTTTTCTTATTGATCGGTAAGAACTCTTTACATATTCTGATATGAATCTTTCATCAGACAATTGTCTTCTCTCACTCTGTGGCTTGTCTTTGCACTCTCTTAATGGTGTCTTTTGATGAACAGAAGTTTTCTTAAGTTTAATTAAGTTCAGTTTATACATTCTTTCCTTTATGGTTATTGTTTTTTGTGTCCTGTTTAAAAAACATTTGTCTACCCCAAAGTCCTTTGTCTTCTCTTAAAAGCTTTATTGTTTTATTTTTCACATTTAGATATACAGTCCATCTAAATCCACATTTACATCTTCACTCTGTCAGGAACTGTTTTTTGTATATGATGTGAGAGGAGTCCAGTAATTTTTTTCGGGGCTGGCCCAGTGGCATAGCAGCTAAAAGTTTGCATGCTCTGCTTTGGTGACCCAGGGTTTGGCGGTTCGGATCCTGGGTGCAGACCGCCACACCGCTCATCAAGCCATGCTGAGGTGGCGTTCCACATAGAGCAACTAGAAGGGTGCACAACTATGACATACAACTATCTACTGGGGCTTTAGGGAGAAAAAAAGCAAAACAGGAGGAAGATTGGCAACAGATGTTAGCTCAGGGCCAATCTTCCTCAAAAAAAAAGAGTTATTTTTTTCAATATTGCTATCCAAGTGACCCAGCACCATTTATTAAAAAGATCATTCTTTCCTCACTGTTCTTCACTGTCACCTTTGTCATAAATCAGGTGACCATATGCTTTTGCACTCTGTTCCATTGGTCTATTTGCCTATCCTTGTGCCAGTATAATTGTCTTAATAATTTATAATTTTTAACTTTATAATAAGTCTTGATAAATGATAGTTTAAGTTGTACAGGTTTGTCATTCTTCAAGAGTGCCTTGACTATTCTTGCCCTATGCATTTTCATATAAATTTTTAAGTCGACTTGTTAACATCTCCCTCCCCCCAATAATTTGCTGGGATTTTGATTGGGATTGTATTGAAGCTATAGATCAATATAGTGATAATTGACAACAATATTGAGTCTTCTAATTCATGAACATGATCTCTTCTTCCATTTATTTAGATTTTCTTTAATTTCTCCCAATATTCTACAGTTTTAAGTGTAGAGGTTTTTTATATCTTTAGTTATATTTATTTTTAGGCATTTGATTTTTTTGTCTTTTGTTAATGGTATCTTTTAAAATTTTTCATTCTTTATTTGATCATTGATGGTCTACAGAAGTACAATGGTTTTTTGTATAATGCCTCTTTATCCAGTGACCTGGTAAGGCCAGTTATTAATTCTCAATGTTTGTCTGTGGATCTGTTGGATTCTTCAGTCTATCCAATCATGTTATCTGCAAATAATGACAGGTTTTTTTCCTTTTTAATCTTTATGCCCTATATTTTTAAAATTTTCTTTCTGCTGTAAGATCTCTAGTAAAATGTTGAATGGAAGTGGTAAGAGTGGGCATCCTTGTCTCATTCCTGATTTTAGGGGGAAAGCTTTCAATAACTCACCATTAAGAATGATGTTTGTTGAGCCAGCCCTGATGGCCTAGTGGTTAAATTTCAGCGCACTCTGCTGTGGTGGCCCAGGTTTGGTTCCTGGACGTGGAACCACGCCACCTATCTGTCAGTAGCCATGCTGTGGTGGTGGCTCACATAGAAGAACCAGAAGGACTTACAACTAGAATATACAGCTATGTACTGGAGCTTTGGGGAGGGAAAAAAAAAAGAAGAGGAAGATTGGCAACAGATCTTACCTCAGGGCGAAATCCCAGCAAAAAAAAAAAAGAGGGGCTGGCCCAGTGGCATAGTAGTTAAGTTTGTGCTGCTTTGCTTTGGCAGCCCGGGGTTTGCAGGTTCAGATAACTAGGCGCAGACCTACGCACCACTTAGCAAGCCATGCTGTGGCAGGCATCCCACATATAAATATAAAAAAAAATAAGGAAGATTAAAAAAAAGGAAGATGGTCACAGTTATTGGCCCAGGGCCAATCTTCCTCACTGTCCCCTTGCCCCAAAAAGAATGATGTTTGAAGGATTTTTGTGGATATTCTTGATCAAATTAAAGAAATTCCTTCCTATTCCTAGCTTGCTATGAATTTTTATCACAAATCAGTGTTGGATTTTATCAAACGCCTTTTTCTGCATCTATCATAATGATCATATGATTATTTTTTCTCTTTTTTTTCTGTTAATGTGATGAAAAAGTGATTATTTTCAAATGTCAAACCACCCTTGCATTCCTGAAATAAACTCCATTTGATGGTGATGTATTATGCTTTTTATATATCCCAGATTGGATTTGTTACTATTTTGTTTAGGATTTTTGCATCTATGTTTGAGAGAGATCATTGATTTTCCTTTCACATCTTGTTCTTGACAGGTTTTAATATCAGTGTTATTATGACCCCATAAAATGATTGAAAAGTGTTCTCTCATTTTCTGCTCTCTGGAGCAGTTTGTGTAAGACTGATATTTCTTCTTTAAATGTTTGGAAGAGTTCACCAGTGAAGCCATCTGGCCTGGAGTTCCTCCTAAGGTTTTTAATAATTGATTAAATTTCTTTTAATGGGATTAGTCAGATTACACTTCTTTTGTCAATTTTGGTAAATTTTTATTTCAAGGAATTTGTCCATTTCACTTAAATTGTCAAGCTTACCAGCAGAAAGTTGTACATACTCTCCTCTTATTATTTCTTAAACGTCTTAGGATCTATTCTGATGTCCTCTTTTTCATTCATATTGGTAATTTGTGTGTTCTCTCTTTTTTTTCTTGATCAGTGTTGCTAGGGGTTTATCAGTTTTATTATTCTTTGGAAAAAACAAACTTTAGCTTTGTTGATTTTCTCTACTGTGGGTTAGTTTTCTATTTCATTGATATATGCTCATATCTTTATGCCTTCCTGTACTTTCTTTGGGTTTGATTTGCTATTCTTTTACCTTCTTGAGATGGAAGCTTAGATAATTGATTTTCAGCCTTTTTTTTTTTTTTTGGTGAGGAAGACTAGCCCTGAGCTCACATCCATTGCCAATCCTCCTCTTTTTGCTGAGGAAAATTGGCCCTGGGCTAACATACATGCCCATCTTGCTCTACTTTATATGGGATGCTGCCACAGCATGGCTTGACAAGCGGTGTGTCTGTCCACGCCCGGAATCCGAACCTGTGAACCCTGGGCGGCTGAAGCAGAGCATGCGAACTTAACTGCTGTGCCACCAGGCCAGCCCCACAGCCTTTCTTCTTTTTTAACAAGTGTACTTAATGCCGTACATTTTCTCTCAGCACTGCTTTAACTGTATCCCCAAGTTTTAATTTGTCATATCTTAATTCTCATTCAGTTCAAAGAATTTAAAAATTTCCATTGTATTTCATCTTTGACCCTAGGTTACTTAGAAGTACATTGATTAATTTCCAAGAAGTTCAGATTTTTCTAGTTTTCTTTTTGTTATTGATTTCTAGTTTAATTTCACTATCATCAGAGAACATATTCTGAACTATTTCACTCCGTTGAAATTTATTGAGGCTTGCTATTTGACTCAGCATATGGTCAATTTTGGTAAGTGCTTCGTGTGCTCTTGAAAAAATGTTTATTTTACAATTGTTGGGTACAGTGTTCTGTTAGTTAATTAGATCAAGCTTGTTAATTGTGTTATTCAGATTTTCTATATCCTTACTAATTTTTTTGTCTGCTTTTATAACTAATATGAAAGATTTGTTAAAGCATTAAAGTCTCCCACTTTGTGGAATTTTGTATTTTTCCTTTTAGTTCATTCAGTTTTTGCTTTATATATTTTGAAGTGATGTTATTGGTTACCTACAGACTTAAAATTGTTATATCTTCCTGGTGAATGAAGAACAACATTTTTGTATGTGTATATTCCCTTCTTTTCCTTAGATAAAAAATAGCATAATCTGTAAACCTATCCTTTGCCTAATGATTTTAATTTATTCCTAAAATCTCTACTGCTAAGTGAAATTTCCATCAATTTCAATGGAAAAATTGTGATGTATTCCATCCAACCCAATACCCAAACAATTTTTACTAATAAAATTTATTGATTGACCAATGAAACAAGTTTACTTTAAAAAAACAATAATTTAAATATAAAAATACAGTTTACATATACAACTTATTGTAATGAAGGTTTATTGCCCTCATTAAAGGAGAAAATGAAGACTTAATGGTGGGTAGTGGAGGGTGGGTGTGAGGGAGTCATTACTGAGAAGGTATGTTTTTCTTTCTACACCGTTTCTTCGTTGTTTTTCAACCTTTTGGAGACTCATGTCTATCTTGCACTCAAACTACCTTTAAAAATAAAGTTATAGCAAAGAAAAATACCCAGTGCAAAATAAATACTAAACCTGAAAGCACTTCAAAACATGTGGAAATAGCTTGTGCATTTGTAGACTGCAGAGTCATAGACGATGCCACCTCTCCAGCCCCTCAATTGGCTTGCATTTGCAAAACAAAGCATTTTGGGTTTATCCAAAGATGGCAAGTGATGCAAATTTGTTTTGTATGATGTTTTGGGGCTAGAAACTGTTATATTAAGTAAATTGGTGAATGTGTTTTTGCCTGAAAGTGTGATGTCAGAATATCATTCCTTATAGCGTGTTTATTTGGTATATTAAGGGATGAAAAAGTCATTAAACCATCGTAAGAAAGGAATGTTGTCCAAAAAGTGGTATAGCTTTTCAAGAGCCTTTATGGCAGAAAGTTGTTAATTGAACAGTAGTTGAACAGATAAGTCTGTAGAATTAACATCTTCTTGCCTTTTTTCGTGTAAATATACATTAGAATTTTAAGCAGTGGAGTAACATGGTCAGACCAGGCTTTTAAAAATTCTTTCTGGCAGCTAGTATGGAGAGGACGTATCCAGAGGGACAAGTCTTGGAAGAGAAAGGTCAGGAGGCTAATGAATGTGTCCAAGCAAGAGATGATGAGGTCAGTGGGGCAGAACTGAGTCCCAACAGAGGCCTGAACGCATGAGAATTCTGAGAATGATAAAGGTGGTATTTCAAATCTATGGGGCTAATACGAGTTAGTCAAGAAATAATGTTGAGACAATTTCACTGGGGGGAGAAAAAGTAAAGCTGGATCCCTATTTCACTCCACATGTAAAAATAAAGTCTAGATGAATCAAAGATTCAAGCATAAGAAATGAAACAAACAAAATATTGAAGAAAACATGAGTGTATTGTAAAAAATAATCTCTGAATGGGGAAGTATGACACAAAACTCAAGAGTCATAAAGGAAAAATAATTTGACTACATAGAGAATGTAGATGTGGGAAGAAAATATATGGAAGTCAAATAAACAGCTAAATGAGAATATCTGTAACACATTGACAATTTCTTATGGATGCACAAAGCTCTTACAGATTAATAAGAAAAGAATAATACCTCATAAAATGGATAATGTATATGAATAGGCAGGAAACAAACTCATAATAAGAGGCTTGATCTCACTCATAATTAAAAAACAGTTTTGGAACAAAAAAACAAGGATGAAAATGTCTGCACCCGGTCAGTTCAAGCAGTGCTGTGAACAGGCCCTACTCCTGCCCTGTTGTTGGAGGTGAAGTGGCACAGCCCCTATGGGGGGCAATCTGTCAATATTAATTTTCCTCCCCAAATTTTCAATGAAAAGTTGCAAACATATAAAAAAGTTGAAAAAATTGTACAGTGGACAACCACATACCACACTTAGATTTTACAATTGTCAACATTTTGTTGTATTTCATTATCACATACGTATTTTATATTTTAAGCCATCTTATATTTTGATGCATTTCAAAGTAAATTGCAGCCATTAGCACACTTCATCCCTAAACATTTCGGCATATGTATTGACTAGAGGTCAATCTTTGTTTATGGTTCTTTTTTTCTTTTTTTTTGAGGTAAAATTTACGTACAGTGAAATGCACACATTTTAAGTGGACCATTCAATGTGTTTTTGACAAATGGGCACACCTTTGTAATTCAAACTCCTATCAGGCAGGATATAGGATATTTCCATCACCCCAGAAAGTTCCTTCCTGTCCCATCCCAGTTAATCCCCTCCCCCCAGACAATATTTTTTTACTATAGATTAGTTTTGCTAGTTCTAGATCATCATACAAATGGAATTATACAGTAGGTACTCTTTTGTGTAAGGCTTCTTTCACTCAGCATAATGATTTTTGTGATTCATCCATCTTGCTGTGTGTCAGTTGTTCATTCCTTTTTCCTCCCAAGTAGTATTCCATTGTCTGAGTGTACCAGAGTGAGTTTATCTCTTCCCCATTTGATGGACATGTGGGTTGTTTTCAGTTTGGGACTGTTACAAATAAAGTTGCCATAAACATTCTTGTGTTGGTATTTTTGAGGACATATGTTTTCTCTTGGGTCACTTGATGGAGGGTACATAGATAGAATATATGCAAACCCTCTCCCTGGGCCTCATAGTCTATTTTAACTTGGGTACAAGACACAGTGATGAGTAAGTGCTATGGGACAGGTACAGAAAGTGCACACCAGGCGGTATGCGAAGGTGGGAAGTGCTTCTAGGGGAGAACCAGGGAAGGCCTCCTGGAGGAGGGGGCCTTGGTGCTGACAAAGCTTGGTTTAGTAAGAAAATCAGGGGCTCTGGGTCATACATGCCTGCGTTCTAGTCCTATTCCTATGGAAAAAAGATCCTTGGGGGTTTCACTTTTCTCATCTGTAAAATGGGGATGATGACACCACAGGATTTGATGGAATAATGGGCATAAAAGGCCCAGCCACGGCCTCAACACGTGCCTTTTGTTAAATATTCCTCTTTTCTCCATAGGCCTGGCTCCCCTGGCGGCCTTCAACGTGGATGTGGCCCGGGCCTGGGTGACTCCCGAGGGAGGCGCGCCTTACGTGCTCAGCTCCCTTCTGCACCAAGATACCGGCACCAACCAGACCTGGTGAGTGGGCCCAGCAGATGGGAGGCGTGAGCATTGAGGGTGTCTGCGGGGAGCCTGAGAAGGCCCCAGAGAAGGCCTTGGCACCCCGCCCCCACAGTCTGGGGAGAACCTCCTTTCACTTTCAGAAGGCCGTGCAGGAGAGAGAGAAGGTGGGAGAGAGGCGGTGAGCACTGGGCCAGTCCACCAAGTCTTGGCCCCTCTCCTCACCTGGCTTCTCCTTTCACTGCCAGGGGTGGGGGACACTGAAAAAGCTACTTTAAAATAAAGTTTACTAAGGCCCTTTTGTCCCTTACAAAAGTAACACATGCTCAATATAGAACTTTTGGACAGTGACAAAGAATATGAAAGAAGAAATGGGAACTCTGAGGCAGGAGGGAGGAGGGGTGGTTGAGAGGCGGGCTGTGGGTCTGGTAGCCATGGTTGAGACAGTTTCACTCTGTATTTACAGCAAGCCCCTCAACCTCAGCCTCAGTTTCTCATCCCTCCGATGGGGGTGCTGATTCACCTCACAGGGTTGTTGCAAGACTGTTTGAGTTAAGGCACACATAGGGTTTAGCACAGCCTGTGGCCAAATTAAAGCTCAATAAACATCACCTTATATTTTGAAAATATCATCTGTACCCACCCATTTGGTAAGCAAAAAATGTTAAGTCTGCCAACATTCTGCTGGTAAGGATGTGGTGAAACAGGAGCCCGTGGGGATGTAAATTGGTAGAACCACCTCGGAGAAGAGCGTTGCCATACCTGGTAAAGTTGAGGATGCACGTGGCCTCTGACTCAGCGATTCCACTCCCAGACACCAACCCTTGAGAAATTCTCAGGCACATGTAGAGATATTTATTGTGGCATTGTTTGGAATAGAGAAAGACTGGAAATGTTCACCATTAGCAAAATGGAAGAAATAAGATGTGAATCATCTGATGCAGTACTAACAGCAGGTAAAATGAATGAAATGCGTGCAACGGTTATTATCTTGGATCAATCTTCAAATGTGGTAACAAGACAAAGGCAAGTTGTAGAGTTATAAATACAATGGTCGTTCACTCAGCAGATATGCACGTGGAGCACCTGCTATGGGCCAGGTCCTGAGGATACAGCAGTGAGCAAAGCAGACAAAAGTCCTGATGCTCAGGGGACACAAATGACTAGCCAGTAAAATACATATCCTATCAGATGGTGCTGGCTGGTGCTGATGTAGAAGCGTGTCTTCACTTTTAGGGGACGTGCTGGAGTGAAGGGTCGTGATATCTAACACACATTCCAATTTCTCCTGTCGTCACCGTGACTTTAGAACTGCTCTGTTTGGAAGCCGGAATCCAGTCAAGGTTCACGTGTTGCATATTGTTGTTGTGTCTCTTTAGTCTCTTGTATTCTAGAACAGTCCCTCCTCTCCCTGTTTTGTTCATGATGGTCACGGGGCTTTTTCTGTGCTTGTCTAGGACCAGCCTCGCTCAGGCCCTGCCCCAGGCTGGTTCCCTCCCCGCTCCCACCCCCGCTGCTTAGCTTCTGGTCAGTGGTCAGGGGTTTCCTTCATACCCAGCACATGAGCCCAGGAGCCATGAGCCCAGGGTCCAGACAGGATTTGGGACAGAGCCAGGCGAGGCGCTCAGTGTTCCTGCCTGAGCGGAGCCCCACATCTCCCCGAGTTGAGCAGAGCAGGAGCTCTGTTTGTGGAGGATGGGTGGGCAGTGTTGGCTCCTGAGGCAGCCTCATAGCCCTGGGACTTGAGCCATGACCCCACCAGTCAAGCAGGCTTGAACCCCTTGCTGGACTGTGGTTTCCTCATCTGTACAGTGAAGAGGCTGGTAACCATTAAAGTGGGGAGGGCAGGGCCAATTCATTCAGCAAGTACTTGTAGAGCATCTACTCAGTGCCAGGCAAAGTTTCGGGGATAAGATAGTGAAGGGGACACAGTCCTTGCCCTTGTGGCACTCCCAGGCTCATGAGGGAGACAGATGGGTCCGGTGGTGACAAAAGGAGGGATCACTGCTCTGGTGGGGACTTCCAGGGTGCTTTGGGGACATAGAGGCAGGTGGATCCTTCAGCCAGAGGATGTGTATCAACCCTGGGACTGGGGAGAGGAGCAGAATTGGAAGGGGGAAGTCCTGCTGAGAATGACTTGGTCAGACCCTGGAAGCTGGCCTGAGCAAGGGCAAGGGACTGAGAAAATGTCAGTTGGCTGAAGCTGAGCATGATGAGAAAGAAGACGGGGAGGAGGGCAGTGCCTTGTCCCTCAGGCACCTGGGGGTTGGGGGGCCAGAAAGGTCTGAAGCAGGGAGGGGTGGTGAGAAGGTTGTTAGGAAGTTTTTGACTGCAGGAAGATGATTTACATGTTGGTGTTTACTGTGTTTTCTTTTGGTAAAATTTTATTGACATATGGCACACAGAAAAATGCACACATCGTAAGCATGCAGCTCAGTGAGTGTTCACAAAGTGAACCACCCATGTAAGCAGCATCCATCAAGAAGCAGAACCTCACCAGCCTCGCATAAGCCTCCTCCAGCCCGCCTGCTCCCTCCCAGGCGCACCCCCTGGCAAGAACTGACCACTGCTCCCATCTCCCTCTGCCTGGATTAGTTCTGCCAGTTCTTGAACTTACTATAAACGAGGCATACAGTGTGTGCTCTACTGCCTCAAGCTCCTCTCCCTCAACAGCCTGTGAAATTCATCCACCGGGTTGCCTGAGGCAATGATGCTCCCTCTGTTGCTGGAGTTTTCCATTGTGTGAACCTTCTGATGGTGGGTGTTGGGCAGTTTCCTTGGGCTCTTGTGAATAGCACTGCTGTGCACTTCCTTTTATCAGGCACGTGCCCAGCAGTGGCATTGCTGGATCGTGGCTTATGTGTTGGGTCAGCACTCAGTTTCCACACTTTGCGGTGCAGGAGCGTTCTGATTGCTCCACATGCTCGTAAAGACTGGGTTTCAGTCCAACTTGTTCGTGACCATCTCCTGTCGTCCCTTCCCCCAACACACGTTCCAATTTCCCCTTTTGTCACCAAAATTACTTTTAGAACTGCCTCCCTCCCCCAGGGGTCAAGCCGAAAGACCACGATGGATGAGGGGAGTTTGAAACCCCCAGAGCAGAAGGCTCTGAGCCTGTTGAGGGGTGGGGGGGAAGAGCCCAGCTGGGGTCATGAAAACCTCCCTGAACACCTGCTGAAGCAGAGAGGGGCTCACGGGAGGATGTGGTGGGAGGCACTTCTGAGTTCCTGCCACAAATGATGGAGCCCGAGCCCACGGGTCTGCTGCATGGGGCAGGAAATGCACTGCTGGCCGCCCCAGGCCACAGAGAGAGGAATAGGTTGGGCTTCCCGTGCGAGGACAGGACGATGTGTCCCTCTCACTCCCTCAAGTTGTTTCTCCCTAAGATATAACAGCCAGGGCTGGCAACATCCTGGGCTGGGCTGCTGCAGGGGGAATGGAGTGGAACATAAAGAAGGCCTTACCCCAGAGTGTATGGGAATAGATTCTGAGAACAGAGATAGGTTAGAGCTGGGTAAAGGCAGGTGATAGACTGCACCCAACGCAGCGTGTAATAGGGTCCCCGGGGCTGTGAGCTGATGGTGGGATGTTCAGTTGTTTAGTTAGTTTGTCAGTCACTCAGTCAACAAACCTCAAGATCAAGAGGCCACCCACCACTGGGGAGGTGGGCAGCAGAGGCAGCTCAGACTGGGCCCCAGGCCATGGTACTGCATAACTGTGATATGAATGGCAACCTTGGGTTCTGCACTACACAGCCTGTGCAGCTGTACATGGTAGTCTCTTGGGAACTTACAGTCTAGGTGAGGACAAAGGCCAGGGATGGGGGTGGATTCTAGTAGTCAGGGCCACCTGGAAGGCTTGGAGGAATCAAGTTGCTCCTTCTTTTGGGAAGGCTTCCTGAGGAGCTGGTGTTTGACTATTCTGCAGGAAAAGGAAGGGAAAGGCATTGCAGGCAGAGGAGACAGCTTAGGCAAAAGCCTGGAGGAGGAAGGGGAGCTGAGGCTATCCCAGACCTGCACCTACCCCAGTACGTGGTCTGGGGTGGAGCCCAGTTCTGAGCCTACCTTCGTAGGGGAGCAGGGAATGAGGTGCTGGGCCCAGAGCTGAGGCCCAGGCTGGGAGGGCTCTGGGGAGAGAGGCAGCATTGCTCAGCAGATGACCTAATTTGGGGGTGCAGCTGCAGAGCCCACAGAGCTCAGCTGCACTGGCTCTCTGCCCCTCAGCCCTGCCCCAGTTTAGCCCCCTCACCTGCTGCCTGGGCTGTCGTTCAGTTGTCATTCAACAAATATTTACTGAGCCCTATCTGTGCCAGGCACTGTTCCAGATTCTGGGAATAACCTGGTGAGCAGGGTAGACATGATTCTTGGGGAACTTACAGTCTGGGAGGAGACAGATAATAAGCACGTAAACACATCAACAGGATACTATTAGATGTGACAAGTTCTGAGAAGGACATAAAACAGGGTAACTCTAAGCAGAGTAACTGGGTTATGAGGTGGGGCTGGTTGGAGAAAGCACTTGTGAAGAGGTGACAGCTAAGCGAGGCAGAGGAATGAGAATGAGCCGGCCTAGGGGAGAGTGGGAGGCCAGGGTTCCAGGCAGAGGTCACAGCAAGGCAGAGGGCCCGAGGCAGGAAAGAGCCTGGGGGGTGAGGACGTTGGGGGGTGGTCTAGGAGCAGAAGCCAGCCAGTGTGGGGCTGGAGCTCAGAAGAGCAACGGAGCAGGAGGGGGATCTCAGAGGCAGGGAGGTGCTAGATCATGCAAGGCCCCGTGGGCTGCAGCACGGGGTATGGACTCTTTTTCTAAGTATGTGGGAGGCTACTGCAGTAAGGGAGTGACATGGTATAAATGACAAGAGTAAATTTAAAAAACGAAAAATAACAGGAGGCTATTACTATAGACCAGGCAAGATGACGGTGGCCAGGATGGTGGCAGGGAAAACGGAGAGAAGAGGTGCTCTCTAGATAGAATTTAGAGGAAGAACCAGTAGGGTTTACTGATGGACTTGATACAGGGGATGAGTGAAAAGATGAAGCAAGGCTGCCCCCAGGCTTCGGGCTTTAGAACGTAGTGGTTGGTGGTGCCATACGTTGCTGGGGGAGATGGAAAGGCGCAGGCATGGGAGGACAAGACCACAGGTTCTGTTTGGACATTCTAAGTTTGCGATGCCCATTACACAATGGGCAGTGGGTTACTATATTAGTTTCCTGTTGCTGCTATAACAGATTACCACAAATTTAGTGGCTTAAAACAACACAAATTTATTTTCTTACAGTTCTGGAGGTCAGAAGTCTCCAAATTGGGTTTTACTGGACTAAAATCAGTGTCAGCAGAGCTGTGTTCCTTCTGGAGGCTGGAGGGGAGAATCTGTTTCCTCGCCTTTTTCAGCTTCTAGGGGCTACCTGCACTCCTTGGCTCATGGCTGCTTCCTCCATCTTTAAAGCCAGCAGTGTAGCATCTTTAACTCTGACTCTGACCCTCCTGCCTCCTTCTTATAAGGACCCTTGTGATTACACTGGGCTCCCACAGATAATCCTGGATAATCTCCCCATCTCAGGATCCTTAATTTAATGATCCTTAATTTAATTCTACAAAATCCCTTTTGCCATAAAAAGTAGCATATTCAAACCCAAGTGTCCCTGGACTGATGATTGGATAAAGAAGATGTGGTATATATATATATATATATATGTATATACAATGGAATACTACTCAGCCATAAAAAAGATAAAATCATCCCATTTGCAACAACATGGATGGACCTAGCGGGTATTATGTTAAGTGAAATACACCAGACAGAGAAAGACAAACACTGCATGATTTCACTCATATGTAGAAGATTAACACGGACAGAGAGAACAGTTTTGTGGTTACCAGGGGGAAGGGGGTTGGGGGGTGGGCACAAGGGGTGAAGGGACACATTTAATGGTGACTGACAAACAATAATCTACAAATAAAATTTCGCAATGTTATAAACTATTATGACATCAATTTAAAAAACGTAGCATATTCACAGGCTCTGGGGATTTAAGACAGACATCTCTGGGAGACCATTATTCTGCTTTCTACAGCTATGCTGGTCTAACTTCTGGTGGAGGGATGCTAGGGTCACAGGTGTAAAGGTAGGAATTTCAGTATTTATAGGTGTATCAAGCCATGAGACTGGAGGGGGTCACTAGGGAGAATGTGCTGGGAGGAGCCAGCAAAGAAGTCTGAGAAGGAGTAAGGAGAGAGGTAGGAGAAAATCAAGAAGAAAGTGTTTCCAGGAAGAGGTGATCCCTTATGTGCAAGGCTGCTGAGAGGTGAAGCAATATGAGGACAGAGAGGTGTCCATTGGATTTGGCAACGTGGGGACCACTGGTGACCTTGACAGGAGCCATCTCAGAGGGTGGAAGTCAGCTTGGAGTGGGTTAAGCTGGGTGGGCCACACACACAGGTGTAGACTTTATTATCCTCTGAACCATGAAGACAAAGTGAATGATGTATTTCATAATTTTAGAAGATGTAGAGGGATGGGAGGTGAGGAAGTGAAGCAGTACCTCATTCCTGCCCCTCCCCCAGCCCACCATAGCCGCATTGTGACCTTTCAAAAGCACAGACTAATCGTGTGCTTCCCTTTATAAAGTCCTCTGTGGCTTCCTACTGCACTCAGCGTAAAGACCTTGGACTTGGTTCACTGTTACCAAGCCCAGCCTTGGGGCCCCTTCCCCAATACCCACTACTCACAACCCCTAGGACAGGGAGCTCACTCCCTGTCTCACAGCAGCCCATTCCTCCTGGGCAACGTGGTTAGTAAGAATGTCTAGGCTGACACTGGACTCTCTGCTGTCTCCATGGGCTGGGCTTGGGGCGGGGTGCAAAGTTTGCCACTGGGAATCACATCTCCTGAGGGTGCCTGAATCAGGCTGAAGTGCCCACCCCCTAAACCTCCAGTTCCCACTGATTCATAGGAGAGGGGCACCAGAGTCACTGAGGCTAGGTGGGGCAGGCCCTCTGGCGGCCACTAGGAAAACAGCACTGTCACCAGCAGAACCAGCTGTGCTGTTGGTGGCTTCCTGGTTCCCCCCACTGCCACCAAAGAGCAGAGACTCTTTATTTACCACCAATATCACCCTATCTCTGTCAGGCTGGGCCAGTAGGCAAAGAGGGGTTGCATTTAACCATTTCCTGCTGGAGCTGTCAAAGGTAGAAGCTGAGCAAAAGCCTCCTGCGTAATGCAGTCAGCCGGCCTTTCCCAGGTCTGGGCCTTCTCCGTAGTTTTCCAGACAGGGAGCCTGTGAGCCTGTGGGCCTGGAATGGGAAGACTGTTCCTGGGCAGGCAGGGAGGAGAGGAGAATCATCAACCAGCTCAACTTTGCTGTCTACCCTCCCACTCAGGCTCCTGGTCACCAGCCCTAGAACCAACAGGACAGCAGAGCCCCTGCATCGATGTTCCCTCACCCAGGATGAGATCGTTTGCCAACCAGTAGGTAAGTCAGCCCCAGCTCCAGAGAATGCTCCCGGGACCCCCTTTCTAGGATCCCACTCATCTGGCTCAAACCATTCCAACCCCAGCCCCACCTAATCCATCCCTTCACCTTAGACTCCACCACCACCCACAGCAGGCCTTCTATCCTGATGGCCAATTCCATCCCAGCCCAACCCTAATCCCCAACCCACCTTTCTTGACCCAATCCTAACAACAAAAACAATACCTAAAATGTACTGTGTGCTCGCCATGTGCCTAGCATTCTAAGTGCTTCTTCATTCACTTTTAAACCTCGAAACCACACCATTTTACAGAATAGGAAGCTATAGTTCAGAGAAGTCTTTTGGTTGCCAGTATGACTAAGGTCACGCATGTAGTGTTGGCGGCACCATAGATGGAAACACAACTCCACCTGCTTCCAAAACCCAACCCATCCCAACTCACCACACCTCAATGCAATCCAACTCCTCCCTCCCGATCTAACCGTGGCCATCCTGGTGTCAAGCATGGGGCCTGGCGTGTACTAGGCACTCAGTAAATGCCATTTGAATGAACAAATGAATGGACCTAATTCACTTATTAACCAAACTCTACCCATCCCACCCAATCCAACTGCAGGCACAAATTGGTGACGACCCCTCGGCTGTGCAAGGCAGAGTCCTTGTCTCTGTGAGAGGCACTGTGTTCAACAGCCTCAGAAGGGGACATGGTCCAGCAGGGTGACTGGGTGATCCTGTGGCTCAAAACTGAGAATCTCCTGAGGCCCTCGCTGGGCAGGGGTAGGAAGGAGCTACCACTTCTGCCCCTGGGGTTGCGGGGCAGTAAGATTCCCCAGAGATGGGTCTTTAGTCGGTCCATACAGCCAGTCCCTCAGCATCCTGCACACCTCCCCAGTGCTGCATACACCCACCAACTAGTGCTTCTCTACTCACCTGCCCCACAAGACCGGGAGCCCCTGGAGGAAAAGCAGCAGGTCTCAGTTATTTCTAGATCCCCATCGCCATCTGGCACAAGGCCAGGCACAGAGCCGACATCATGGGGCATGTGTTGAAGGAGTCAGTGAATGAGCCTGGGGGATAGGCACTTTGCCCTCGGTGTGTCCAGACCTGTCCTCGAAGGCCCCCCATCCAGCTTCTAGAGGCTGCTCTTGAGTGGCCAACAGTTCCTCATGCAGCCCTGACCAGGTGGCCCTGTCCCCTCTGACCTTGGCTCCAGGGTTGCCTCCCAGTGTTCCTCCCTCCTTACCTGAGCTTCTGTTTCAGAGCATGTCCCCATCCCAAAGGGGAGGCACCGGGGAGTGACAGTTGTCCGGAACCACCATGGCGTTTTGGTGAGTGTGCATGGGCGGGGGGGTGGAGGGCCTCAGGGAGGCTGGTGCTAGCCCCTGTGCTTGACTGGTGTGTCATCCTCAAGGCTGAGCCCAGCGGTCTCCCTGGTGCCAACCCCAGGGCTGACGGTGGCTCTGACCTGGGTACTCCATGTGACCCAGCACACTGACCCCAGTGCTAACCTCAGCTTTGACTCCAGCACTGACTCCTGCCCCTGCATACCCTGTCTGGTTGAGGCACTTGGTTCTGGGATGGGGGTGATGGTGTGGCTGTGACTAGGAGGCCTGGGCTGGGGGTGACCCAGGCTTTCTCCTCCCTTTCTCCCTTCTCCCCCAGATCTGCATTCAAGTGATGGCCCGGCAACCCCACAGCCTCAGCTCAGAGCTCACGGGCACCTGCAGCCTACTGGCCCCCGACCTCCGTCTCCAGGCCCAGGTCTACTTCTCTAATCTTGGTAAGGACTGGACACTCACTGACCTTGGACAGCTCTAAAGAGCTCTCCTGTTGGGTCTCCAAGGAGAGGCCCCAGACCATGGCAGATGTAGAGGGACACAGAGGCCCAGTCGGGACAAGGCAGACCTAGTCCCCCCTCCCCCCGCCCCGTGAAGGGAATCAGGGCAGAGCTAAGTGTGGGCTTGCCTGGAGGGAAACAAGGAGGCTGTCTGACAGTGAGCTCTTTCATGTGTATTTTTTAAAGAAAATCTCCTGGATCCCAATGCACATGTGGATGCTGGAGACTGCTACAGGAGCAAACAAGACAACACAGAGAAAACACCCAGGCGGCGCCGGGCTCTGAAGGAGGAGGAGGAGGAGGAGGAGGAGGAGGAAGCTGGTGAGAAGAGGCAGACCTGGGTTGCTCACAGAGACTCTCAGAGCTGACCCCTAGGCTGGCGACCTGCAGGGGTGAGGTGTGCCCAGGTCTGGGAGATGGGGAGCAGTGGCAGGATTCTCCAGGCCCGGCCAGTCCCAGCTTTGCCTGCCTCCATCTTACAGATGGGGAAACTGAGGCCCAGAAAGTGGGAGTGACAGGAGTGACTCACACAGCAAGCCAGAGCCTGAGCAGGTTCGGGCTCTCTCCCTGCCTCTGAGACAAAGGTTTCGCCCTTGGGAGCTTCACCGCCTTCCTCCCAGAACTGACCGCTCAGGGCTTGAATGGGGTGGGTGCCCTACAGGGCAGGACGTGCTGCCCTCACTCCTGCTCCAAATCCCATGCCCACTCCTGCCCTGCTCCCTGTCTTGGCCCAGGCACCGAGATTGCCATCATCCTGGATGGCTCAGGAAGCATTGATCCCCCAGACTTCCAGAGAGCCAAAGACTTCATCTCCAACATGATGAGGAACTTCTACGAGAAGTGCTTTGAGGTGGGCTTCTCTAAGAGCTAGACTCACACAGCCTATCAGTTATCTGTCGCTGTGAAGAAACCGCCTCAAAACAACCACCATTTGTCTGCTCACCGTTCTGTGGGTCAGCTATTTGGGGCTGGGCTCAGCTGGGTGGTTCCTCTGCTGGTCTTGCCTGGAGTGACTCCTGCAGCTGCAGGTATCTGGTTGCTTGACTGGGACTGGATGGCCTAAGATGGCCTCACTTGTCTGGGCCATGTGTCTCCAGCAGGCCAGCCCAACTTTTTCATGGCTGTAACATTCCAAGAGGGCAAGAACCAATGCATGCAAACATTTTCCAAGTCTCTGACTGTATCGCATTTGCTGATGTCCCATTGGCCAAGGCAAGTCACACGGCCAATCCCATAGTCAGTATGGGGGAGGGAGATACACAGGGACGTGGATTCAGGGAGAAGTCTGTGATTCACTGGGACCCATTACTATCACACCTTCCTCCACCCCTACCTGCCTAGAGATTTCCCTCTGCCTTAACATCTCCCCCTGCCTGGAGACGAGGAGGAAGGAGAGGATTCTCCCACTGCTTCCAGAGGGAGCTATCCAAGGGGCACGGGTGGCCTTGGGCATGGCAACTCTGCCAACCTCCTCTCCACCTCGGCCCCTCCCCTGCAGTGCAGCTTTGCTCTGGTGCAGTACGGGGAAGTGATCCAGACTGAGTTTGACCTTCAGGACAGCCAGGATGAGATGGCCTCCCTGGCCAGAGTCCAGAACATCACTCAAGTGGGGAATGTCACCAAGACCGCCTCCGCCATGCAGCATGTTCTGTGAGTGAGAGACCAGCACGTCCTGAGCGCCTCCCGGCCAGCTCAGGGCCCTGCCCAGAGTCTCTGAGACATCATGCCTGGAGAGGGTGGCTGGACAGAACTGTGAAGAGGAAAGGACCAGGGTTCTAGCTCTTCCTTGGCTGAGAGGGGAATGTGAGGGCTTTCAATCCAGCCTTGGCTGATGGATGACACCCCAGGACTGTCCTCCATAAATTCTTCCAAAGACTCCTCTTGTGAGTGGCAGCAGAGCACAGCGCTTACAGGGATGGGCTCAGGGGCAGGCTGCCGGGGTCCACATCCCAGCTCCAGTTTGTACTTGTGAGACCTTGGGCAAGTTGCCTAACCTCTCTGTGCTTCAGTTTCTTCACTTTTAAAATGAGAGTAATAATAGTGCTTGCTTTCTAGGATTTTGTGAGGATTAAGTGGGTTAAAATATGTACAGTGCTTACAACAGTGCCTGGCACATAGTGCTTTGTAAATATTAGCCATCCTTATTAATGTTATTCCTACACACACACATAAGAAATAGACTTGTGCTGTCCAGCACCTTTCTCTTGGGAGCAGGTGAGGGGCAAGAATGCCTGTGTTGCAGCCCCACCTCTGCCCAGCATCACCACCCCTCTTTGGGCCTTTGTTCCCCATTTGGGAGGGCTCCTTAATCCTCTCCAATTCTAAAACAGGTCAGTGAATAAGATCTCCTCAGTCATCCTGCTGGCAAAATTCTCTTCATTTACTCTCCCCTACTTAGAGACCACATCTTCACGCCAAGCCACAGCTCCAGAAAAAAGGCATCCAAGGTCATGGTGGTGCTCACCGATGGGGACATATTCAGGGACCCCCTCAACCTCACGACTGTCATCAACTCCCCAAAGATGCAAGGTGTTGAGCGCTTTGCCATTGGGGTAAGAGCCAGGAGCAGGGGGGCACCTCCTGACCCTGTATGGCCTGGGGTGAGGAGCAGCCAGGGTTCCTGATAGGGGCTTCTGTAAGCAGCTTCCCCAAACCCTGCTCTATTCACACTCACTCACTAACTTCTCCCAGCCAGACCCCCCAGCGGGTCTCCCCACAGAGGGTTCATTTCCCAACAGTGGTTACAGCTCACCTGCCCAGCAGTGATGGGAGAGCAGTGGGCACTTGGGGAGCCCACAGGAAGGACATCAGGGTGGGGTTCTGGGGGAGATGGTGCTGGACTGAGTCTTGGGGGACAAACAGAAGGCCTAGGGCACAGGGGAGGCGGGAAGGGCTCTGCAGTCAGAGGGAACAGCATGTGCAGAGGTGAGAGGGAACCTGGTGTGTTCAGGAAAACACATGTAGATTGGTAAAACTGGGGCCCAGAGTGACTGTGTGGGAGAACAGGGAGCAGGGAAAGGAGGAGGCAGGTGACAGAAGGCTCAGCCCTCTCCCTGGGCATGGAGAGCTCTCAGGGCTTGGGAACTGGCCAGCCCTCACGCTGCTGACCCATTGACCTCTGTGCAGGTGGGAGATGCATTTAAGAAGGATAAGACTGACATGGAACTGAGGCTGATCGCCTCAGACCCCGATGAGACCCACGCCTTCAAGGTGACCAACTACACGGCACTGGATGGGCTGCTGAGCAAACTGCAGCAGAACATCATTCCCATGGAAGGTGAGGGCTCTGGGGGCCCTGGATGCTCCATGGCAGCCCTTCTGCATTCAGCAGGAGGCCCAAGCCCTGTGCTCCAGCCCACCCGTGTCCTACCTCCATGTGGCACTCTGGGAAACTCCTATCACCTCTCTGGGCCTCAGCTGTTCCATCTCTAAAAAGGCAACAATCTCCCCAGCCCTCCTCACTTCCCTGAAATTCCATGAAGCTCTGATGAGAAGCTCCTTCTGGTGCTGGAGAAAGAGGAAGACTAGGGCATGGTTCCTGCTCCCAAGAGCTCACAGATGAGGAAACTGAGGCCCAGAAAGAGGGAGTGCACTGCCAACTACTCTGCCAGTACTTGCTAAAGCCGGGCCCAGGTCTTTACTCTCAGCCCGGTGCTCCTTCCATCATACCGAACACGGTTCCCTCTGGGGGCGAGGCCAAGGGGATCCTTCCCTGGCTTGGCTTCTCCCTACACCTCGCCCCACAGCGGTGTCCCACTGGGTTTCTTGGCTTCTAGGCACAGTCGGAGATGCCTTCCACTACCAGCTGGCACAGATCGGGTTCAGTGCCCAGATCCTGGATGAGGTATGTGGCCGACTCAGCACCAGGCAGGCTTGCCACTGAGGCAGGGTCCTCGTGACACCCAGGGACTCAGGGACCCCCGGCTCACAGTGCAGGGCTCTGCCCTCCTGTGGTGATGCCACTGAAGGAGTCATTTTGGGATAAAAGAAAACAATTCTGCTTGCTCATCCAACCTGGACCTTTGAGGCAGACAAAAGAGTGGCCATATTTATTCCCAGGAAGTCCTTTTGTTCTTTGTGCTCAAGGACTGAGTAGTTCCCCTTAACACAGACTAAACACAGGCTTTGGCCAGGGGCAGCTTGCCAAGCAAGTTATGGACTTCTCCCAACTGGAGGCACTGTTCCCCACAGATGGGGAGAGACCTAGGATGGGGAGGACACCGTCCTTTGCGTGGTGGAAGGAAGCATGGTTTGCACCATCACGCAACACATGCCCCACCTGTGAGCCAGGCCCAGGGTGGGCAACCTGCAGCGAAGGGAATGAACATCATCTTGCTCAATCATACTTTTTAAACGCTATCTGGGCC
This sequence comes from Tapirus indicus, assembly GCA_031878705.1. Classification (NCBI taxonomy): domain Eukaryota; kingdom Metazoa; phylum Chordata; class Mammalia; order Perissodactyla; family Tapiridae; genus Tapirus; species Tapirus indicus. The sequence continues at coordinate 14,139,371 of CM062932.1, forward strand.
CCGGGTCGGCTTTCTGCTCTGGGGGTCGTTGGTACTGGAGGGACGGCTGCTCTGAAAGGTCATGGCTACAAGGCAGGAACCCAGTTTGCCATCTCACCTTCCTCCTCCATCTCTGGCCGGGCGGGCACAGGGCTACTGAACGCCCCCACTCCAGCCCCCCCGCCCGCCGCAAGGTCGCTGCGCTGTCTGGTAGACCCGCGGCCACCGTTGCTGGCCCCTCTGATCGCCTCCAACCCTGGTCCCCTGCAGGGGCAGCTGCTGCTCGGCGCTGTTGGGGCCTTTAACTGGTCCGGGGGCGCGCTGCTCTACGACGTGCGCAGCCGCCAGGGCCGCTTCCTGAACCAGACGGCGGCGGACGCTGAGGCTGCGCCTTTCGGCTACCTGGGTGAGGGCGGGGCCTTTCGGCTACCTGGGTGGGGGCGGGGCCTACATGGGGACACTGAGGCTGCGCATTGGGCTGCACTAGGCTTCCTAGTCCGGGCGGGCCTTGGTTGGTCACATGGGCCGAGGGATGGGCTCTGGATAGGGTCCCCGAGGCTGAGAATTAGGCCTCCTGTGGGGGGACAGGGCCTGCTCAGTACCCGAAGGGTGAGATGGCCCTGGGCACCCTCCTAGGGAAGGTGGGGCCTCGCCATTGATAATAGTGGTGGGCGACTCTTCACCCGTCACCTCGGTCCTCATATACTGTGTGTGTGAACGTGGGTATTTTGAGCGAAGCTATGCATATATGATAATGTGTATATATCACATCTGTGTCGTGGGGCATGTGTGTGTGCCCGGCAACAGTGGGTAAGTGGGAGTACTCGCTGATGCTGATTTTTAAAAGGTTGAGAAAGACAGTCTCTCCTATTTTGCCCCCTGCCCAGGCCACTGTGAAGGCCTGGCCGGGAAGGTGGGGGCCAGGTGGGTGCTCCTGTTCACAAGCACACCACCCCCGCCCCAGGTTACTCCGTGGCTGTTCTGCACAAGGCCTGTGGCCTCTCCTATGTGGCCGGGGCTCCACGGCACAAGCAGCGTGGAGCTGTGTTTGAGCTCCAGAAGGAGGGTGGAGAGACCAACTTCATGCCAGTGCTAGAGGGAGAGCAGGTACCTGCTGGGGAAGGACCCTTCCCACCCCACATTAGAACAGATGGGGGATCTGGAGGCCCCAGAGGGAAAGGGATGGGTTCCAGGGCACGCAGCAGGTTGGGGACCCAACCTGGGCAGAACTCAGTGGCTCTGTCCTGCTCTGCATGTCTGATCGCCAGCTGGTTTCCTCCATTGTGGGGGATTGTGCTGCTCACCCAGCCTCCTGCCTTACTCTGGTGAACAACTTGATCCGGAATGTCCCAAATCTGGTGGTCCAGGAAGAGCAGGAGCAGGGGTCTAGCCTTGCTGAGGGGCGGTGGAGGGGGCCTCCCCAGCACTCCTGTAAGCTGAGTTCCTCCTGGGCTGTAGATGGGGTCCTATTTTGGCTCTGAGCTGTGCCCTGTGGACATTGACATGGATGGGACCACGGACTTCTTGCTGGTGGCTGCTCCGTTTTACCACGTTCATGGAGAGGAAGGCAGAGTATATGTGTACCGGCTGAATGACCAGGTGGGAGAGTCTGCATCTTCACAAGCTTGCTGAGGCTGTGGCTACTCGGCCTGGCACAGAAGTGACAGAGGCTGGGAGCACCCTGGCCCTGCCTTGCACTGGAGGGCAGTGATGGGAGGTGCTCTGGGTGGATGGTGGCCTGGTGGGGCAGCTGCTCCACTCCCTCCCCTACCTCACTTTCTCACTTTCCCCACTCCATCAGCTCATGTTGATGATGATAACACCCCAAATAGCTGCACAGTTGACAAAGCATGTTTTGTCTATGATCGCACTTGTTTATCATGGTAACTATGGGAAGTAGCTGTCATCCCCGTTCTACAGATGAGGAAGCTGAAGCGCAGCAATGTTGAGACTTCCTCAAGTTTACATAACAAGTGTGAGCCAGGACTAGAACCCAGGCTTCCCAATTGCCTGTTCAATACCCATAACCATGGGAGCAGAGGCGGGTGGGCTCTGGGTCCTGCAAGGCAGGAGGACCCCAGCTTTACCACTGTCTAGCTGTGTGAACTTTGGAAAGTCTCTTGCATTTTCTGAGCCTCAGTCTCCCTGCTGGAGAATCAGAATCAACAAGTCCAGTGAGCATGCCTCCTGAGGTGGCAGTGGGGTGGGCACTCTGCATCCCTGTCTTGAGGGCTGAGCTGCCTGTTTGCTTTACAGGATGGTTCCTTCTCCTTGGCATGCATGCTGAGTGGGCACCCCGGGTTCACTGAGGCCCGATTTGGCTTTGCCATGGCGACAGTGGGGGATATCAGTCAGGATAAGCTCACAGATGTGGCCATCGGGGCCCCCCTGGAGGGTTTGGGGTCAGACGATGGTGCCAGCTTCGGCAGCGTGTACATCTACAACGGACGCTGGAATGGCCTCTCTACCAGCCCCTCGCAGGTGACCCACAGGGCTCTCTCTCCTGCCTCTCCTCTGGGGCTCTAATGTGTTGGCCTGAGCCCTGAGTCAGCTCCAATCCTAAGTGCCAGGCAGGTTCTAGGGGGTTGGGAGTGCCCAGTGAAGGACAGAATCCGCTCAGGCCAGTGGGAAACTCCAGGCCAGGGGCTCAACCAGACCCTTCAGGTGCAGGGAGAGGTTGTGACAATATCTGTCTGCTTCCCTGACCTATATCTCCCTCCTTCTTTGGATCCCTGACCATGGACCTGCCTGTTCGTCAGCCCACCCTGCTCTTCCCCACCCTCTGCTGTCCTCATTTGCCTCTGTCAAGTCCCACCTGCCCTTCAAGGCTCCATTCAAATACCACTTCCCCTGGGAACACTTGCCCTCCTCTTTGCAGTTTCTAGATTGAGGGCTCCCTGGGGAGGGGACTGTGGCCCATCTGTTGATTTGAATAAAACCAAAAGGACTCCCCTTTTCCTCCCCGACACCTTGTGTTTCTCCCTCCACAGCGGATCAGAGCCTCATCGGTGGCTGCAGGACTCCACTACTTCGGCATGTCCGTGGCCGGTGGCTTAGATTTCAGTGGCGATGGCCTTGCTGACATCACTGTGGGCGCTCTGGGCCGGGCAGCTGTGTTCCGGTAGGGTCTACACTGCCTTCTGGGGTCCCAGGCCCCAGCCTCACCCTGGTGCCCTGCCCTAAACGACCCCATGAAGACACCAGGCAGTGATGGGAGGGAGTAAGTGTGGTGGTTAGGGGCACAGGCTCTGGAGTCTCCCCGTCTGGGTTTGAACCTCAGCTCTCACTTAGTGGTGTGCCCTTGGGCAGGTTATTGAATTATAAGTCCCAATATTCTCATCTTTAAGTGGGAATAATAATAGCATCTACCTCACAGAGTTATGAGGAGTAATTGAGAGAATATATGCAAAGTATTTAGCACAGTGCTCAGTGATGGCTATCATTATTATTAATATCGGAGCTTCTGTGCTCTATCCCTAGAAAATTATCAAGTGCCATGGCTATAAATAAGCTGGCGGAGCACTATCTGCCCTGTGCTCTCCACTAAGCTCCAGACTTGGCTGTCTCCACAACACCTCTCTTGGCTGTCGCTTGCAGGCATCTCAAAGTTAATGTGTCTAAAAATGGACCTCTTATTCTCACCCCCCCCCCCCCAATTCTTTCCCGGCCTGCCTCTCTCTAGGCTTCCCATCTCAGCAAATGGCGCTATTTTTTCAGGACAAAAACCCAGGAGTCATCCTTGATTCCTCTTTTTCCTTCCCCTGCCACCCCATCAGCCCTGCCTGCATCTCTCACTCTCATCTCTCACCCGGACCACTGCCATGGCATCCTTCCCTTCTTCTACTCCCGGTGCTCCCTTCTCCACACAGCAGCAGAATGACCCCTTATTCTGCTGCTTCAAACCCCTCAGTGGCTCCCGCTTAGAGTAAAGCCCAAATTCCTTACCATGGCCCACCCTTTCCATGGCCTAGCCCTGCCACCCCTCCATCCCCATCTCCTGTTACTACCTTCTGTCTCACTAATTGTGCTCCAGCCATGCTGACCTTTGTGTTCCTCAAACAAACCTAGCTCATTCCTCCCACAGGCCCTGTGCACTAGCTGTGCTTTCTTCCTGGACTGCGGTTCCCCTAGATCTTCACATCGCTGGCTCTTTCCTGTTAACAGATCTCAACTTAAATGTCCCTCATCAGTGAGGCCATCCCTGACCACCCAACCTAAGTAGCCCCTAGACTCTATTACCTTATCCTATTTTATTTTTATCATAGCGTTACCAGTACATAGTGTTTTCCTGTTTCTTCTTGTTTATTTGCTTGTTGTCCCACTAGAGCAGGGACTTCTCTTTCCCTCCTGTATCCTAAGGACTCAGAATGGCACTTGGCATATTGGAGATGTTCAGTAAATATTCATTGAATGAATGGATCAGCCAAGCACTGACCCAGAAGCCCTATGGTCACTCCTCGTGGTCCTCTTTGCTGTCTTGTTTAGCTCAAGACCTGTGGTTCGCCTGAAGGTGTCCATGACCTTCACCCCCGAGGCCCTGCCCATTGGCTTCAACAGCAGCGTGAATGTGTGTTTGTGTTTTGAAATCGGCTCTGCAAGCACAGCTGCTGAGTCAGGTAACAGGCAGCCTAGCTGAGCCACCAAGTGCTGTGGTCATTCCTTGTTGGCTTCAGGAAGGGACAGGGAAAGAGGACTGGGGCGGGGGGCAGTAGTTATGAAGTCCTGGTGCTTGAAATCCCTCTATTAGAGCTTAGCTCTTTACACATCAAGTTCTGTTTAATGGGAACTACCCCAGAAAAGGGTGACTACTGTTAAGTCCACACTCCGAAGGGGTTTATCTGACCCTGTTGGGAAGAGGGGCATTGGATCCCTTTCTCAGGGTTGAAGGGTTGAATTTCTGAAAGAAGACTCAGAAAAAGGTAGCCATTTCCCCATCTCCGTGTATTGTGCCCGTGCATGTACGTGTGTAGGGGCTCCTGAGACATGCCCTTCTTCTTTCTTTCTGATTTACATATTCTCTGCTTCCCTCCTCACCATGTCGCCCTGGTCCAGGTGGGATTGGATGACCTGCCAGAGGCCTGGTCTCTCTTCCCATCCCCTTACATGTCACTGCCTGGGAGAGTTTCCAGAAGGCAGAGGGTGGGCATGGCTTTCACAGCTGCCAACCCATGAGCTCCCCTCCAGAATAAGCCCTCAGCAACAGTCCCCAAGGTTTTATCTCTGAGATGTCTCTCTGCTTTCCGCAGGTCAGAAAGCACTCCCCCTGTGGGGTGGCTTTACCTCAGGAGGCCATTATCAAATCTGGGGGTAGAAAATGACAGGCCTATCAGTTCCAGCTGTATAGGCTGAAAGATTCAGTCCATGGAGCCTGCATAGCAGCTGCTGAGTGGCTGTGTGTCACTGGGCAGGTGTCTTTCACTCTCCGAGCCCTGGTTTTTGTTCTGCACAGTGAGGGAGTTGGCCCAGGCAATCTACAGGGTACTTCCAGCTCTGCTATCCTCAGGTTTTACTCTTTGGTTTCTCTCTCCATTCTCTGTATTATTTCTCCTTCTCCTTATTTTCTCCCTCCGTCCCAGCCTCCTCCCTGAGCTGTCCTTCCCCTAAGGAAGACTGATTCAGCCCTCGGGATGTGCTGCTCTGCGTTTGGGGCTGGAGCACTGAGCGACCCTAGCCAGGTGCCAGAAGACCATGAGAAAGATCTTCTTTCTCATGAAAATCAGGAGTCCAGCCCCAGGGAAGTGCCTGCTGGGGACACCACTCAGGAGGGGCCCCTAAGAAATCTCAGGTAGGCTGAAGGGCCCTCTGTCTGGGGGCCTCATCCCAGCCTCATCAGAGAGACCCTGTCTTCATTCCCAGGCCTCAGAGAGATGTCTCTGAACTTCACATTGGACGTGGATGTGGTGAAGCGGAGGAAAAGGCTGCAGTGTTCAGACAGGAAAGCTTGTCAGAGCTGCCTGAGGAAGTGGAGCAATGAGCCTCGTCTTTGTGAGCCCCTCCTGCTCACCCCCACAGAGGGAGAGGTCAGTGGAGGACTTCAGAAGAGAGTCCAGAGGGGTCTGTGTTGAGAAAAGATTTGAGCTGTGTGCAATGAAGCATACATGCCCATACATATAAATTAGGCAACTAAAATTGTCCTAATAGATCAAGAACCACATAATGGCATGGGAGATGGAGTTAATTATACCAGAAATCCAAATTTAAAAACCTACTGAAATTGAACACTAACTATATCTCTGAGCTTCCTAGAAGCTGGACAAAAAGGGAAATGCTCTAATTGCTGACATTTTTCTTGGTAACAAACTGGGAGTAACAGGGGTACCCCCACATGACAACTAACCTCACCAGAGGGCAGAGGGGCCTTTTGTGAATTGGATCAACATCAGAAAAACGGAGTGAGAGGAAGTAGAAACAAAGACAGAAGTTATCATTTGCAAAAGTTTACTCCTGACAAACGTGTCTGGAGACATGAAAACATGTATTTGTCGGGACTCAGAGCCTGAAAGGACCTAGAACTTTGGTCCTATAAGGATCATTTATTCCAATAAACTCATAAATTGTGCCTCTGAGTACACATCTGTTCTCACATCTTTTCTGATAATTGGGTTAACAAAGAGTTTCTAGCAAGCATATGGCTTCCTTAAATAAAAGCATAACTACCTTCTCCCCCGGGAATCCTGCTCACCTACTCTCATGCGTTCAGAGCTCCACCATGGCAGAAAGAGAATGGCAAATGGCATCCCAATGATCCCCTTCTCTTTAGTTTTTACCTCTCTGATGTGTCCTCCACGCTGCTTTGGGAAAGATCTTTGTAAACATAGATGTGACCATGACTTCTCCCTTCTGTGGTTCCCATTTGCCCTCCAAATAGAGTCCAAGTCTGTTTTTACCTCCCCATGGCCAGAATCCCTTTGTGATTGGGAGGAATCATAAGGAGCTATGAGATCTTAGGCCATAGCAGATTAAGGGAGATTTTTCCAAAGCCTTAGCATCTTGGTTAAAGGAAGTTTCCCTTCAGCCTAGTTTATATGGAAGATGCTTAAGAATTCTGGCTCACCACTTTCTTTGTTTATTTCTTATTATGACTACATCAAAGTTAAAGTATTCTCCTTGTCTTTTTCTCCCCCGTATCCAACTCTGACCCTGCATCCCTTGGTGATTCCACAGCTCTGTGAGGAGGACTGCTTCTCCAACATCAGTGTCAAGGTCAGCTACCAACTCCAGACCCCCAAGGGCCAGAGCGACCATCCCCACCCTGTCCTGGACCTCTACACTGAGCCCTCTGCCATCTTCCAGGTGACTCTACCCATAGCTGTGACCAGACCCTCCTGGGAGCCATCCCCAGAGAGCACCTGCTCCCTTAACTTCAAACAATGTTAGTGTTGGGAGGGTCTTCAGACAGCATTTGGGCCCCTCACTGTACAAAGGGGGGAAATGAGTTCCTGAGATGGCATTCATTTGCCTGCGGCCTCACTGGTGGGTAACACAGGTCTTCACACCACCCCAAGGCTAGTTCCTTTATGTTTAGAAAAAGTGCTTTCTGCATATTTAATGAAGCATATGAATATGTTGCCCGACTTGGCAGGGATCTCTGATGATAGCGTGGTGGGGTCCTGTGTGGAGACTGGACTGGGGCCGACCTGCCCTGCGCTGCAGAGAGGATGCCCTTTGGTACACCTGTCTACCCAGGTCCTGCCCAGGGCCTCAGGCTGAATGTCTGGCCCACCAAACTTGCACCTTAATAGGCGGGTCATGTCACAGGAAACTTTTCTCATAAGTAAGGGAAATCAGAAGGAGAAAATAAACAGTCAAATTTCCTGATTCTGTGATATCTAAGGTGATATTGTTCCCACCCAGGCCCTGGCCCCCAGGATATTCTGTCAATCTTCATTTACAGAATCTTAAGGGATATAGAAAAATCAGTAGAATCAAAGAAGTGACAACATGAGCATTAAAGAGTAATAATTACCATCAGTTGGAATGAATTGAGTCTCCAAAAATAAAAATAAAAAGCCAAAAGTAGTTCATGCTGGCACAGGAAAGCTTCAGGTAACATAAGTATATTTCCAGGTAATCATAGGACACTTCCGACTGTCCAATATTTTTACAAAAATGCTCTATATCAATTAAATTATATAAACCTTTAACTCCAGTCTTCGTCAATACCCAATGTATCCATCATGAATAGTGAATAGAAATGAGAACAACATAGTCAGGGAGACTGTTTCCATTGCTCATCTGCCAAGGAAGAGAGCAAATTGGTTCCCTATGAGCAAAGATTCTTAACTTAATTCTTTAGGCAAGACACTTTATTTTTAATTCATAATACTATATTTATTTTGTAAAGAATTTTTAAAAATTTGGTGTTGACAACAAGTTAGATGATTCAGAAAAGATTGGGAGAACTAATGTAATAAAGTTTTGTCAATAAGTAGATTATCACTAATTATATAGTGTTTTTTTAAAACTTTATTTTGAAATATTTGGTTTACTAAAAAGGTATGAGAATAGACCAAAGAATTCCCATGCATTCTTTTTCTAGATTCCCTGAATGTAACATTTTCAAATTTTATCACAAATGCTTTATCATTCTCTCTCTCTCATATATATAATATGCACATACACACACACTTATATTTCTGAACCATTTGAGTAAGTTACAGATATGATGCTTCTTTTCCCCTAATACTTCAGTATGTAGTTCCTAAAAACCAAAGACATTCTTACATAACCACAGTACAATGATCAAAATTGGGAAATTAACAATGGTAAAATACTATTATCTCATCTACAAACTTTATTCAAATATCACCAGTTGGCCTATTAATGTCTTTGATAGCAAAAGGAAAAAAAAGTTTTTCTGGTCCAAGATCATTTATTGCATTTTGTCATCATTTATCTTTAGTCTCCTTTAATCTGGAACAGTTTCTCAGTCTTTATTTGTCTTTAATGACCTTAACATTTGTCAAGCATACAGGCCAGGTATTTTGTAGACTGTTCCTCAACTTGAGTTTGTCTGCTGTTTCCTCATGATTAGATTCAGGTGATGCATTTTTGGCAGGAATACCATAGAAGTGTAGTCCTTCTATGTGCATCATATCAGGAGGCGTGTCATGTTGATTTGTCCCATTACTGGTGCTATTTCCCTTTGTAATTAATAAGTATCTTACGGGGAGATGCCTTGAGATTATGTATATATCCTGTTTACCATCCATTCATGATTCTTACCTTAATCAATTATTATTAATTTGTGGTTTGGCAAAGAAATTTTTTTTTTTTTTTTTGTGAGGAAGACCAGCCCTGAGCTAACATCCATTGCTAATCTTCCTCTTTTTGCTGAGGAAGACTGGCCCTGGGCTCACATCCGTGCGCATCTTCCTCTACTTTATATGGGACGCCGCCACGGCATGGCTGACAAGCAGTGCGTCCGCAGGCGCCTGGGAAGCGAACCGGCGAACTCCGGGCTGCCGAGCGCGAACTAAACCGCTGCACCACCCCCTGGCAAAGAAATTAAAAAAATTTTATTCCACAGATAAAATAGGTGAGGAGAAATGATTTGGTGTTAGGTTAGGCACATAGATGTTTCCAGAGCATGAGTTCTAGCTGGGAGCTTAGGTGGCTTATCCCTGGTCTCTTTCACTGGATTGGCTACATTAAAAACAAAACTGGGGACCGGCCCGGTGGCGCAGCGGTTTAGTTTGTGCTTTGGCAGCCTGGGGTTCGCGGGTTCGGATCCTGGGCACCGGCCGACGCACTGCTTGTCAGCCATGCGGTGGCGGCGTCCCATAGAGGAAGATGGACATGGATGTTAGCCCAGGGCCAGTATTCCTCAGCAAAAAAGAGGAGGATTGGCAACGGATTTTAGCTCAGGGCTGGTCTTCCTCACACACACGCACACAAAACAACAAAAAACTAAAAGAACCTGCCCCAAACTCTTGACCCACTCAGACAAAGCTCCAAGCACTGACTTCTGCAAACTGCATCTCCCTTCTCTAGGAAGTAGGAGGTTTCCTTTCTAGCTCTGGGATCCAACCCAGCTCCAGGCCATGGTAACAGTCCTGGTGTGAAGCTGCTGAGGAGATAAATGCAGAGATTCCCCAGTTAAGGAGCTGGCTGTGTTTCCCTCATAATAAAAAACAGACCTAGCTCCTTTAGAAAATTTGATTTTTCAACCCGAACTGGGGCTTTTCAACCTTGACAGTGCCTTTTTGACCCAATGGGACTTTCTGAATTAGTTTGTTTTAGTGTAGGCAAAATTGCAAGGAGAATATTTAATCTACAGAGGAGACCAGCCAGGGGAACCTCAAAGGACTGGACCTTGACAGTATTTGGTTAGGTGTCCCCCATTCCTGCCCCTGCTTGAAAGGACTCAGGAAGCTTTTCTTCACATAGATTTTCCTCCCCAAAATGTTCTAAGTAGTGAGTTGTGAGTGTTGCTGCTTAATTCTCATGATAGGAATGTGATGGGCACTCCCATCAAGCCACGAATGTCACTGCATTCTTTATCTCAGCCAGAGGCTGACTCCTGGTGTACCTGTGCTGTAGGGCCAAGCACCCCCCGCCCCCCACCTGACTGTCTTCACAGGACAGAGCAAGGAATGTCTCAGTCACAGCTCTCTTGGCCATGTAGACAAAACCCCAGCCTGTCAGCCTTCTCCTCCCTGTAACTGCACTTCTCAGAGTCAGCAGGAAGGACAGGCGTGTCCTGAGAAGATCCTGAGGCAAAGCTGCTGGGGACAGCGCTGTCCCTGGGCTGACTGCCCCTCTCTGTCTGCTTACAGCTGCCCTATGAGAAGGCCTGCAGGAACAAGCTGTTTTGTGTTGCTGAGTTACAGTTGGCCACCACCACCTCTCGGTGAGTTGGATCCAGTCATGCTAGTTTCTGCAATGACCCTCCTCCTGAAGGCTTACCTGGGCAAACCCCTTATCAGGACCGATTCCTCACGGCCCACAAAGGGCTTTTGCATTTATTATCTCATTTTGTCCTCAGCCACCCTATGAGGGAGGCAAGATAGGTTTGTATTCCCATTTTATAGATTAGGAAACAGACTCAGTAGTTGACGGTCCCCATGGGGTCACAGTGGTCATTTGGTGGACAAGGACCCAGGTCTCTTGACATCATGGACAATGCTGTTTTCATAACCCAGTGTCTCTCGCTCTCAGGACTACCTCAGTTAGAGGGAACCTCTTCCCTGGCTCACCTCTTAGCCAGATTCCTTAATTAATTCACTAAATTTACAGAGCATCTACTCTGTGCCAAGCACCCTAGGTGCTGGAGATTCATCAGTGAACAACACAGACAAAAATTCCTGCCCTGCTGGTGCTTTTAGGGGTAGAAGGTGTTACGTCAATTCTATGTTGATGAGATGTGCTATGAAGAAAAATAAGGCAGGGAAGGCAGACAGCATGCTGGGTGGGGGTGGGGGTGGGGATGCAGTTTTAAATAGAGTGGTCAGAGAAGGATGTAGTGGGAAGGTGACATGTTGGTACACGTAGGAGACTGAGGAATGAATTGTGTGGGTGTCTGAGAGAAGAGTAACTGCCAATGCCCTGAGATGGGGGGACAGCCAAGGTACCAGCGTAGCTGCAGTAGAGGGAGGGAGGGGGACAGTCATACAGGGCTCTATGGGCCCTCCATAAGGGCTTTTACTGTGAGCTGGGAAGCCAGAGGAACTACATGATCTTGCGTTCTGACAGGATCATTCTTGCTCTGGGTTGAGAACAGACTGCAGGAGCAAAAGTGAAAGCAGGAAGATAGTAAGGAGCTATCGTAATAACTCAGGTGACAAGTGATGAGAACTTGGGCCAGGGTGATAGCAATGAAGGTGGTTATATTTTGAAGTTAGAGCCCACAGGATTTGATGACAGATTGGATGTGGGGAGTGAGAAGGAGAGGGATCTAAGAAGTCTTTCAAGGTTTCAGCCTGAGCTTCTAGAACTGTGCTGTCCAATACAGTAAGCACTAGTCACATTTGGCTATTTAAATTAAATAAAATTAAAATTTTAGTTCCTCAGTTGCACTAGCCACATTTTGAGTACTCAGTACCCACATATGTCTAGTGATATTGAACAGCACAGATATAGACCATTTCCATTACTGCAAAAGTTCTATTGGACCACACTGAATTCTAGAATGGTGGCAATGCCAAGAACTGAATTGGGGAAGCCTTTGGAAAAGTGGTTTTGGAAGGCAGGTGGGGAGGAAGAGATCATGAGTTTGGTTTTGAACATGTGGTGGTCTTAAAATGCCCTCCCTGGCTACTAGTGCTGTATGTGTAACATGGTATCGATGGCCAGTTGGCTGGAGTTGGTGTCTATGGGGAAGAATGTTGTTCCCTGAGTCCTGGTAAGCCCTCTCATAGACATTTGCAGGACTTGTGTTTCAGATGTGGGTGGCTTAGTGCTGCCCATCTCAATCACTAAGGATCCAATTCAAGACTTTCGAGTGGTTTGGAATCCAGCCTAACCAGCAGATGCAGCTGTTTCCAACAAGGAATTAATTACAGCCAAGAATCACGCTCCCAGCCAACTCCTTGTGAAATAGATATAGCACACACAGCTAGCCCTACATCACCCCCTAGTGTACAGAGCAAGCAGTCTCTTCTTTTTTCAAAAGTATTGAGTCTAATCGTTAGTGTCCAAATGTCTCAGTGGTTTTGGACCTTTTTGTGGACATGGATCTCTTAAAGAATCTAAGGAGAACTGCAGACCTTTCTCCCTAGTAGACCACATGTGCATACATCAGTGTTTGCGCTTGAGGCCCTCTGAAACTGTCCCTGGCCCTCAGGTTAAGAACCCCTGTTAAATATTCCGATGACTCTTAGATCTCTCTCCTGTGCTCTAGAACGGTATATCCAACTGACATTTCCACATCTGTCCCTTGGTATTCTGTGGGCACTTCTCAACCTGTCCCAGACTGAACTCATCTGGTCAGCTTCTACCCTCTAGTCTTCCTCCTGTGTTCTCTCCCTCCTGAATAGCACCACTTGGTCATCCAACGTGGAAACGTAGGACTCATCCTCGACTCCTTACAGCCTTACCATCTCTGGTTTCTATCCCTTCTCTGCATCCCCACAACCAGTCTACTTTCAGACATGTGCCATCTCTCAGTGGATTTCTACAGCAGGCTCTGTCTCTGTCCCCTCTCTCCCTCCAATCTATCCTCTTCTCACTTGATAAAAACGGCAACAAAACACGTGTCACGTTACTTTCCAGAGCTGCATGTTCCATCTTCGAACATTTCAGATGGTTAGATAGTTTTCTTTGTATTGTTAACATGTTTTCCTGTAGGTCTCAATTACTGATAGTGGTTCTGCACTCTGGGACCCCACAGTATCTCAGTGGCCTACAGGAAGCAAATCTGAGTCTTCACTTCTCCAGGCTGAACAGACCCATGTTTTAAACCACAGTCTTTAGATTGGAAGGGCCTGAATGATTTTATGGGTGGGAAAGCTGAGGCCAAGAAAGGGGCAGGGACAGTGTCTGTCTCCTAGACCACTGATCTCCAGCACTGAGCAATGTAGCTGGCACAGAGAAAGTACTCCACAAATACATGTGAAATGGATGAATTTGTGTGATGAAGTACCTTGCCTAGGGTCACAGTGAATTGGTGGTAGAAAGAGGATTTAGATATAATTCTCCCAATTCCCTTTTGAAGCTGCTAGATGTCAGGCAAATTAGTTAGCTTCTCTTGGCTTCCGTTTCCTTCTCTAGGAAATGGAGAGTAACCGTATTCTTTCATAGGGTTATTATGAGGAGTAATTGAGCATGTGAAGCATTTAGCACGGTCCCTGTCACATGGTAAACACTAAGTAAATGGTAGCCATTATCATCTCACATAGCAGCTGAGGTGGGTATGGAAGTCCAGGTGTTTGCTTATGTTGACGGGAAGAAAATCTAGGCTAAATGTATCCTTTAGGCAGTTTATCTAAGAAGCTAGTTAAGAATGTGCTATTGTATTGCATCGAGGTTTTTACAGATGAAATAAACTGGTAACACTTGTCTATTTGCCTACCCTGTGCAGGCAGGAATTGGTGGTGGGTCTCACAAAGGAGCTGACCATGAACATTAGTCTAATTAACTCTGGGGAAGATTCCTACATGACAAGCATGGCTCTGACTTACCCCAGAAACTTGCAGTTTAAGAGGATACAAAAGGTAACTATGACGGCAGTTCTGGAAACATGCCCTTCCTGGTGTTCCCTCCCTGCATACCTGCCTTTTCATGGCAACCTCCAACCTGGGCTTCCTGTCTCCTGCCTCATCCTGGTCCAACCAATAAATGATTATTCACTAGATGAATCCCCTTCAGTCCAACTACACGTCATGGATCCAATCAGGCCATTCTCTGCCTTCAAAACCTTCAATGGTGCCGTTTTGCTATGCAATCAGTCCTCCCTGCCTGCAGCCTTTCTTAACCAGGGTTCTGAGAGAGAAATAATCTCTAATAAGTTAGCTTAAACTGGGAAAGTAAGAGTCTGCCCTGCCATTCATCAGCCTGGGATCACAGACACAAAGCCAGCTGCAAGATCGTGGGAAACAGTGTTTCTCCCAAGGACATCCTGCAGCTGTAAAGTATCATAACACTGAGAAATTTTGTTCTCTAAAATCAGAGGCAATCAGAAACTGCTGTTTGAAGTTATATCTGTAATTATGAAACTATCTCACTCTCGACTGGAGGATCTGAGTCACTTTGACAAAGAGAAGCAGTCTCAATTTCCATCTGAAGTGCAGAGCTTCAGATAAACCATTTCTGGACATAACTTTCCACATCCATCTTAATTTAGTTTCCAGGGAAATGGGGCCCTGGGTCTAGACCTGATGTTGAGTGACCCTTTTACACACAGCCTAGCTCTATCAAAAAAGCCCTGTTTATTTGAGTCTATCAAAACACTGTTTCATTTACTTTTCACCAGAACTCCATCCTAACCCAGAATCCTTTAATAACTCTGTCTTTTCTTGTGTTTGGGGAGACACACCACAATGTGTAAACCTGGCTTTGTCAAACTACAGGTTTGTCTCTGGTGGTCTTAGGCTATTCGGGCTAGGACAGCATCCATTATATGAAAAGAATGAAATTGTCTCCTAAGCATCTAGAATGGAACTAGTCGTGCACCATCCTTGGGAGAATTAAGAAAATAGTCACTCAAATCATTTTCTGTATTAGGGGTCCAGATGAGGAACCATGGTTGAGAAAGGCTGTATGGCAGTGCTTGGACTTATGCTGGCCTTCTAGCCCATCTCAGCAGGTTAAATTTGCCATGGTGTGAGGCCCAGTTCAAATGTCTCCTTCCCCATGAAGACTTTACCGATTCCTGCTAATTGGAATTCACCTCTTTCTCTGTACCTCTCTCACAGAACCACTCTTTAGGGCTTGTATTTAAATTCCTCAACCATCTACTACTGAGCCCTCCTGCTCAGCTTGTGAGGATGACAGGGACCAAGTCTGATTGATTTGTGTCCCTAGCTCCTGGCAGGTGTGTGGCATATGGAATATCAGTGTGTGTTTGTTGAATTGTTGTGAGGAAACTGCTCCCTTTTTTGCTCTTTAAGAACAGTGTCTTATTCTGTGTTAACAGCCTCCTTCTCCAAACATTCAGTGTGATGACCCTAAGCCAGCTGCTTCTGTCCTGGTCATGAACTGCAAGATCGGTCACCCTGTCCTCAAGAGGTCGTCTGTGAGTCTGTTTTGATTGGTGGACTCTTCTCTACCCTGGGGTTGGAGTCTCCTACTTCCCGGTTTCATTTGAATCTCTCAGTTGTGGTCTCCACACATCCCTTTACTGTACAGTCAGTCCATAGCAGTGCTTAGAACTGCTAAGTTTGCTCTGAAAGTAGGGAGCAGTGGGGTGGGGGATACAGCCTAGACCAACTGTTGGCTCACCCCAATACGGCAGAGCGAGGTTGGGGGTGGTATGCAAGATGCATCAGACCCAAAGTTATTAGTCCTGAGGTGAGTCCCTGATCCACTGAGGATCTCTGTGCTGCGGGAAATCTCTGAAGTGGTTTCCTCAACTGTAAAAGGGGAATAATGCTGTCTTCCCTGCTTGCTCCATATTGACACTGTGAGCCTTACATGGACTAATGGACATGGAAGCATGCTGTGCTACAAAAATGTGAGGAATGTGAATTTTGTTTCCCAGGTCTGTTTAGTTAGCAGGAAGCAGTTTGAATTGTGAGTGGTATAGAGAGGAATCAAGTGACCATTTTTTTTTCTAAATAGGCAAACTTTTCAGTAGTTTGGCAGCTAGAGGAGAATGCCTTTCCAAACAGGACAGCTGACATCACTGTGACAGTCACCAAGTAAGTAGTGCCCGTGTCACAGCAGGCCCAGGCTGTGGCCCTGGAAGAAATCTCCCTCCCATGTGCATGTGTAGGAGCCATGGCTCCCTTACTGCCCAGGAAGAAGAGGAACCTCAGTGAGCCCACAGAAGCACTGACTTGGCTTTCCCTTCTCATGATCAAGGATATTTAAAACATTCTTTTATTGACATACAAAGTAAAACTATGGTATTGTCTGATAGAATGAGCCTTAGACTGGAGTTCTAATTCTAGTTCATTTAACTTTGGAGAAGCTCTGTCATCTGCAAAACTTCTGTTTGGTGGTAGGGTGGGTATGGTGTTAGGAAAGGGTTCCCAAATGGGGGTGACTCTGCCCCCCAAGGGCAATGCCTGGGGACATTTTTGATTGCCACAACTTGGGGGGTGCTACTGGGATCTAGTGGATAGAGGCCAGGGATGCTGCTAAATATCATACGATATACAGGACAGCCTCTCACAAAGAATTGTTTGGCTCAAAATTCCAATATTGTTGAGGTTGAGAAACCCTTTTAAAATCAGTGTTTCTCTAAGACTCTTCTACTGAGTCTTCTGCACTCTAATTGCTTATCTCCAAGAGTCTTTTTTTATCTGACCCTCAATGACCCCGGAAAGTCAGGGCACAGAAGCAGCTGCGTGTACAAAGCAGGTGTGCTGTGAACTAATATTCTTATTTCCTAGTTCCAATGAAAGAAGGTCTTTGGTCAGAGAGACCTACAGCCTTCAATTCAGGCATGCCTTCATTGCAGTTCTTCCCAAGTAAGTACTTCCAAGGGGCCAACCCCTGCGGGATGGCTTCGGGCATTCTCTCTTGTGGATGGAACTGGCGGTCAGGGTGGATGTGGGCACTGCCCTTCCCTGAGAGGAGGCTGCTTAGAACCCAGGCTCCCACCAATCTCTAGGACACTAACGGTTGGGTCCTGTTAGTAATCAAAGGAGGAGCAGTGCCAACTGGTCTTGCTACAAAAGGGTACTGACGTGATGCTAAGGAGGGAAAAGATACTGTGGGATTGGGAAGAAAGGAAGGAGAAAATTAAGGCCACTCTGAGGAATGATAATTAGACACAGAACCAGCCCAGATATACAGAATTCAAATATTCCACCTGATCCCAACTGCTCTACCACCACTTTACATTTTGATATTCAACTTTGACCCGTTAAGGATCTGGTGCCTTCTGTCCTAGTGTATCCAGTCGGTAGCATTCAGGTTCATTTAAAACGAGGAGGGGGCCTTGAGGCCTAACACATGTCCTCTCAATTGCAGACCCTCAGTGATGTACATGAACACAAGCCAGGGGCTTTCTGACCACAAAGAATTCATCTTCAATGTAAGTGCTGAGTGCTTATCACTGCAAACCCACAGATGGCAAAGCAACACCAGCTTTGACTCCCTACTCTCTGATTTTATTTTGCAGATACATGGGGAAAATCATTTTGGAGCCAAATTCCAGCTGCAAATTTGTGTTCCAATCAAATTACAAGGTCTCCAGCTTGTAAGAGTGAAGAATGTGACAAAGACTCAGGTACTCAGAGGCCGTTCTTTATCAAGATCACATCTCTTTCCAGAGTGACTATGGATTCTCAAAGGCATAAAAACTGGAGTTCTAGAAAAGGAGTAAAAACAAGATTAGCTAATGTGGAACATTTTAGGACTAAATTGCCAAAGTCACATTCAGAAAAAAATATCAACCACTCAGCTCTTAAAGCAACATTTCAATTTTCCTTCCCTTGATGAAAAATAAGCAAAAATTCAAACCTTTTTAGTAGCCAGGGAGACATTTATTTTCCCTTTGGAAATCGATAAATTCTGCTTCTCTTGGTGATTGGCAAATGAGCTTGATAAACATGTGGCATTTCTCGCACTTCTCCCTATAAATTGTCTACCATCTTTCCTTTCTCCCTCCAGTCTGTCTGTCTTGGTCTCTGCTAACAGCCTCTCTGCTCTCAGTTGACTCCTCATCTGTAGTAGGTTCCCAAAGCCAGCCTTAGATACCTACAGCAACAGACTCTCATCAGTATGACAGCTGAGGTCTTGGGCTTTCCTGAGTCTTTTTTTTGCTCAGGCTACGTAAAGTGTCAAGGCTCAAAAATGAAAATATAGAAAGGAATTTACAGAATAGACTGACAGAAAGAGGGCTTATAAGTTGTCAGCTGGTTCTCAGGTGTAGTTTATTTTTTAAGCATATTTGTTAAGTTTAAACGTTTCAACAAACATTTCAGTTTCCACTTAGAAACAAAATTCTTATTTGAAAAGCTGATTGGAAACATTAAGAATGGGAATTCCACCCTGCTCTGGGGATGGAGATTGGAACCGCACCAGGGGTTTCAAGACTAGTGCCTTCTCAGTCTGGGGCAGTGAGGCACCTTCGACTTACTTAAATAGACTGTGTTGGCAGAGCAGGTCAGTGGCAGAGCTGAAGTTCAGCATCGTCCTATGGAAATGCTGAATCTTTCTCCTCATTTGCTTCAGGGCAGGGGTGTTACATTTAGTCTTGAAGGTCATTTGATTCAGAATCTTATCTGTAAGGTAATGCAGCCAGAGCACATTATTATAGGGGTGATACTCACCCCAGCAGTTATTGTTCTCCTTCCTCATTAGCCTGTAGATCTCAAACTGGTAGTCACCTTCACCTGTAAATAGGTCCTCATCCATGGAGATGTCACAGAAAACCACAATCCCATCCCGCTCCAAGCGTGACAGGGTGTAGTCAATGATGTTGACTTGCAGCCCACGGGTGGGGATAGCACTTGTCTTCCCATTGAGGGTGTAATGGAGCTCTTTGAGGCTGGTTTTCTTTAACAGCACGTTCCCCCAGTGTAAGTCTCGGTGCTCAAAGTGCAGGGAGGTCTCTGCCACTGCGAGGGATGCAGTGATCTGGTGCAGAATGCTCTTCGCAGTAGCCAAGGAGGACAACTTCGTTCTCATTTGCTCTAAGTCAATCCCTCCAAACTCAAATTCCAGCACAATGAAGAGCTGGTCTTCCTCAAAAAAGTCAGGCCGGTCATTTGCAGACCCTTTGGTTGAGTTATAATGATCCCAGGCTCTGAGGAGCAAAGGAGGGTAAGATCCTTGAACACAGTGCACTGAGTTCAACCCAATAAAGCCTTCTGTGCGGTTGCATACCTCATCAGACAAGAGGCTCAGCTCTTTGGAGATGATGATCTCTGGCAGGATTTCCTCGAAAGTTTTCTGATGGGCTCCATTGACTAAATCTGGTCCTTCGATAGCAATGATTTTTAGGGCTACGGGTGTGTTGTTAGCAATTGTTTGAAACACTTCACCAAACACCCCTTCCCCAATCTTCTCACAGCATTCCAGTTTTTCTGTGGAAAGGCAATAGCTAAAAGGGATAGGACCTTCCTGACTGCATTCCCCATAAACCTTTTCAGCATCAGATGCCTTTTTGTCTGCGACATTTAGTGTTTTTAAGGGGGTTAGCAAATACATGGAAGAGGAGTGCCAAGGGGACAGGGCACTGTTGGTTCTGTTTGTGACAGGAGGGTTTGAATATTCTGATATGAGGGACCCAGAGAAAGAACTGTCAATGGTGTAGTTGCTGCACACTTCTGACACAGTGGTCACGATCTTCTTCTTGTGCAAACTGAAGGAAGCCCTGGCTTTGGTCCAAGAGCAGTCATTCTGTAAATGAGTCAGGTCCTGGGCGAGGAATGAATCTTTTTCCATCTTTTGGCCCCTTTTAAACTGGTGGTAATGGAGGAGGGAGGTGTCCACTGTCTCCTCATGTTTCCTTTTCCGGCTTGGTCGAGTTCTCTCAGACCTGTTGAATTCCTCAGGTACAATACAGCCCTTGCCACCATTGGCCTTCTCATATTCTATCTGGACAGCCCCTTGAGATCCAATCTCTTGACAAGAGTCCTGGTCTGTGGCCCTCTTCTTACTGATGCTTGATAAACCTGGGCCCTCCAGCCTCTTCCCCACCAGTTCCCTTTCACGGGAGGACTCCCTCACTTTCTTGACATCTGCCCCAAACTCAGAATCCTCAGGGTTTCCTGAGTCCACAAGGCTAAAGAGAGCTGACCTGAGGCTGGCATGGGCTTGGTGAGCCAACCTGGCGAACCTGCCTCCTCCTGGTGCTGCCTCCGGGGAGCAGGGGAGAGATGTGTGGTCCAGGGAGGCTGCTGGGAGGTGGAGGCCGCTCGCAACTTCAGAGGCTGCGTTCAGAGCGGCGGAGGGCGGGGTACTGATGACACTGTCTCCTGGCACTGGGGACCCAGGGCCGGGGCAGGCCGGAGAGCTGAACAGGGAGGCGCTGGTGCCCAGTTCGCCGCCGTCGCCGGGCCGGCCGCACGCACTGAGGTCGGGGCTCAGGCGGCCCGGGTCGCCGCTGGGGAAGGGCAGCGGCCGGAGCGGGCCGCAGGGGGTGCTGCACTTCTGCGGGGGCCGAGCTCGCAGCCGCAGGCGTCGTGGGGTCGCGGTCAGGCTCGGCCCGTCCGTGCAGGTTCGCCGGCCAGCGCGCCTCCGCCGCGGACGCACCGGGCTGCCGAGGAAGTCGGGGTCGTCAGGGTTATCGGAGGCCACAGACCTCGAGCGGCCGCCGCCGCTGGTGTCGGTGCCACTGCTGCTGCTGCTGAAGAAACGCTTCTGGTCTTGCGGCGGGAACCACTGCGCGGCTGCCCGGCCCGGCCGCCGCCGCGGCCCCCCGCCGCCGGCAGCCCCATACGTTCGGAAGAGCCGACTCTTGGGTCGCGGGAGTGACGCCGCCATGGCCGGCACCCGCCAAGCCGTTCAAATGCAAACACCGCGAGACTTCCTCGAGACGCGGACGCGCCCGCCGGCCGGCCTGCGTACTCGCCGGGTCCTAGTGCCCAGCCCTGCGCATGCGCACCACGACGGGGCTCGCGGGCGCTAGACGAGGGCGGTTAACCACGGTGGCTTGGTTTCCTCATTGCGTCGCTGGCATGGCTCTCGTTTCAGGCATACACAGTGTGCAACCAGAGTCAGGAGCGCGCTTGTGGGAGCGATCCGGTTCAGGTGAGCGGGCCGTCCCGAGAGGCCGAGGGAGGGAGGAGGGCCTGTAGCGGGTGACACGAGACGCCCGGGTACCACTTTTCAGAGGTTTCCCCCGAAAGCACATGCTGGGTGGCCCCAAGGCCCCTCCTTAACCTCTTCCCTGGGTCACGTTTGCCGATATTGCGGCTTTGCTTGAGCAGGGGTGAGCGCTGAAACTGCTGACACCCTCTGTTCTGGGAACTGAAGCTGCTCTGTGTGCTAAGTGCTAAACTTGCCAGCTTTTTCACGCGAAAAGATGTTAACCGCGCAGAGCAGGATCTGCTCGCTGCAAGACAAAAGCCGATCGGTCAAGAGGCCAGATAGCGGTAGAGAAAGGGCTTTTATGAAGCGATGAGCTAGCTGATCGGAGCATGGTGGACTGGCGTCCTAAAGAACCATCTTAAGGGGGTACAGAATCTTGAAGCAGCTATATAGGGCTAGTGGGCTATAGAGGAAGGGGTCAGGAATGTTGGCCCCCTGGCGTTACGGACCGGCAGGCACCACACCAGACCTTTCAGCTGTCATCCGTGATGGATAGCAGTATAGAATCTCTTTCCTGGGGTCATTTCATTCCTAAGGAACTCAAAAGAACAAAGTTGTCATCTTATTGCAGCTGAGAGGTACATATGCAAGCAGGGGCCATAAAATCTACAGAGCATGTATATCTCCTGGAGGGTGCATATCCAGCTGGGTTAGTCAATCAGAGGTCATTCAAAGTTACAATATGGCGTCCTTTCTATAATATGGCTTCACTTATGTCAATGTTGTATTGAGCCAGTTTCAAAGGCGTTGTGCTAAGTAGACCTTCCTTTTCCAGCATGTGGAAGAATGGCATTCAGTAAGCTGTGCCATCACTTCGGATAAAGAAAATGTCACCGTGGCTGCAGAGCTCTTCTTGAGTCAATCCAAACAGGTAGTTGAGACTGTGAAATGCTCCAGATTAGTTGTCCTGCTGGTCACAGGCATCTCCTCTAGAAAAGATAATAGCATCTCAAATAGAACAGTGCAAAACAGGTCTCGTGATCCACCTTCTGCCCCAATCTGTTTCTTAGCCAGTTACTCAGGGTAACTGACTCTAATTACTTACTAGGAATTCTAGGAATTACTTGTGACTCCTCCCTTTCCTACATCCTCATATCTATTCCAGCAGCAAGCTCTGTCATTCCACCCCCAAAATATATCCTAATCCATTCACTTCTCTCCATCTCCACCGCTACTGTTGTACTTCCGGCCACCATCTTTTCCCCAGCCTATTACAGTAACCTTGTATCTGCTCTTCCTGCCTCTGATCTTGCCATGCCCTCTACAAACGTTCTTCACATAAAATCTGTCTTTTAAAAACAAACATTGTGCCACTCCTCTGCTTAAAATAAAATATAATAAGTTGCTTTTGAATATACTTAAACTAAAATCTTTTTCATGGCCTGCAAGGCATGGCGTGATCCTACCTGTGCTTACTTCTTCAACTTCATTCCTGGTACTCGCCTTTTCCCTGACTGTTATACACCAGCTATTCTGTCCTTTCTGCCCCTCGAGCTTGTTAATATTGTTCTGGCCACGGGACCTTTGTACTTGCTGTTTCTTCTTCATGACGCTGCTCTTCCCCCAGATCTTCATGTATGTGATTTCTTCATATGTTGAACTCAGATGTTGCCTTCTTAGAGAGGCCTTTCCTGATCACTCATTCAAAGGTGGGAACTGTGATCTAGGTTAACACCTTGCAGTGATCCAGGTGAGAATGATGACATCTGAACTGAAGAAGTAGCAATGGGGATGGAGAAAAAGGAACAGGTGCAAGAGAGACTGAAAAAACGAAAGGAATTGTCAAGAACTGACTTGGGACCCGTGAATGGGTGGAAGATTAAGGGAAAGGAAGTTGAGGAGTGACTGCAGGTTTCTTGCTTGGGTAACTTCATGGTTGCTGAGGCCATTAACTAGGCTGAGGAATACAGGAGAAGGAAGATGCTAAAGGGAAAGCTGGTGAGTGCTGTCCAAAAACAGTAAGTCCATGTCTAAAGTATGTTTCATCCCCATCCCCCATCTTACAGTTACTAAGAGATATAACTGAACTGCAGATCCTTGGTGAACTATCTTTCGACAAATCTCTATATGAGGGGCTGAATGCAGAGAACCACAGAACTAAGGTAATCCCTGACTGTTGTCTGGTTTTCTGGGTAGTGTCCTGGGAAAACTGTGCCTAGTCTTTGAGCCCCTATACGGGCACTCTGCTGCTGCTCTCTTCCTGTTTTCAGTCTTATCAGCTCTGATCTTGACTCTACCACCAACTGCCTCTGTGACCTTGACTTAGTCAGCTTCTGCCTCAGTTTTTTCTGTCTGTGAAATGAGGCAATTGAATAAGAGGCCTAAGCTGAGGAAGTCTAAGCTGAAATAACTAGGCTGGAATCAACAGCTATATATACTTTGATTTGAAAATGTATTTTTTTTTAATTTCCTAAGTGAGAAATTATTTTGTATGCCTTAACTCTCTTGCTAGTGTGTAGTATCAGTGTTTAGTTACAATAGTAAGTAGTTACAATAGTAAGCAGTTACAATACTCAGCAATGCGTAATTCTTTTATAAGTCTTAGACTAAGTATTAGAACTCTTGGGATTCGTTTTGTAGAAGTATGACCACAAGTCAAGCTGACATCTGTGATCTATGGGCTAAATGCTGCATGTTCTACCCCGAGTTGTCATCTTGTTGACACTCACCTAGACGTGCTGCTGGCATCTGAGATGACCCGTCTGTGAGCTCTTCAGTTAGGCATGATCATCACTGGAGGGAATGTCAAGAACGTGAGACTGGATTGCTAAATATTAGGTTCTCTGATTTCCTTCCTGGAGGAGGAGAAAGGAGCAGTTCTCTAGACATGTCAGAAATAATATTTCCTTTTATTTTTAAGTATTTCTAATACAGAAAATGATATGGAAGAAAGAGAAATGCCCCATTATCCCACTTCCTAGATTTTTTAAAGATAGAAGTAATAGCAAGAAAATCCAAGCCTTACAGAAAGATACCAAATGAAAAGTAATGGTTTCTTCACTCCCCTCTTCCCATGCTCCCAATCCCCTCTTCCCAAAGGGAGTTACTGTTAGCAGTTTCTTATATGCACATTCTGAAATAACTTATCTACGTATTTCCCCCTCTTACTTACTGATGCTTTTATTTCCATAGCATAGGTTCCCCATAATTAGTTCCTCTCTTTAAATTCAGTACCTTAAGCAAAGTATTAAGCACAGTAAGCACCTGACTTACAATGAACCTGTGAGGATAAATAGCCATGTGTCCAAGTGCATTTCGGCTGCAAGAACGGGAGAATTCCCGCTACTGTGCCATAAAGGCGTCTGTTGTTTATCTAGTGAGGGAGGCAGACCAGGGTCAACGGCCTGGCCCCTTTGAATCTTGTGTTCTACCATCTGTGTGTTGATGGTGCCTTCCCTCGTGGCCAGCACAAAGTTGCTACCTCTCCCAGTGCTATATTTTCACATGGCAGAATACAAAAAAGGAAGCAGGAGGTCAGTAGCAAAAGGATTTTTTCTTCATGTGCCTTCCCTTTTCAGGGAGGAAAATTTTCCTAAAATCTCCTAGCAGATATTTCCTTACATCTTATAAGTGAGAACTGGGTCTCATGTCCGTCACTGGCAAAGGGGAATGAATAGCTTTGTCATGATTAGCTTAGAGCAGTCGTGACTGCTGAACAAAATCTGAAAGGAGAGAAGGGCTGTTGGGTAGGTAACCATCAGTGTTTGCTACAAGCAGTGGAATCCTGTGTCCTGCTTCTCCCTTCACCTCTCCCAGGGCAGCTTTGGGGCACTTGAGGAATCTGTGGGTTTAGAAGAGGAAAAAGGTAAGAGGCTTTGAGAAACAGGAGCATTTTGTCTACTCAAATCTGGCCTGTTACACCACTGTCACCTGGACACTTCCTTTTGTTACTTTCCTAAAACCAGGTTCTCAAGGCCTCCCCCCCCACCCCCCGCAGAGGAAAAACCGGCTCTCTTCCTGTTCTTCCTTCCTCTCTGTTGCTTTACTCCCTCCCTATTCTCAATGTCCAGAACTTACTCCTACTAAAGTTCAGCTAGTATAAGTTAAATAGTGTCCAGAGGGTCAACCCTAGGAAGTAACCAGCATTTATAACTTAATTGGAAGAGGCCTTGAAGGTAAATTTGTCCAGCATTCCACCTCATACAGAAATACTCTCTGAAGCATCCTGTTCTTAGTGCTTAAACACTTGCATGGAGGGAACTCAGTGTTTTGGGCAGGCAGAGAAGTCTTGATGTCCCTCTGGCCCCACTTAAGCCCTGGGGACATGCTCCGGCTATGGTCTGTATGCTGGCCACAGCTTGGGAGGGCCATTTCTGGGTCTCACCTGGGAGAGACCCTGAGCTCCCCAGCTGAGTCCTGCCAGTGAGACGAGAGATCAGACTCCTGACACTGAGAGAGCCTTTAGACAGCAGTCCTGGGGATGGCTTCTCGTGGAAGAGCTCAAGTAGTACACACGGATGCCGTTTTGCACTTATTATCCTGTCTCTGAGGTAACATACATGTTAGTCTGGTGAAGAGCAGATCAGTGTCTTTGTCATATATTTCATGTGGGAAAAATGTATTATCAGACTTGAGGGATTTGTGCAGGATCATAAAGAGCTGTCAGAACAGAGTTGGAAAGGACTTAGAGATCATTTAAAATAGGTCATCATTTTGAAGATGATGAGCTTGGGGCTCAAGGACGTATGATGGCACAGCTGGATGTAGAATCTTGATTTTTCTCTTTCACTGTTCTTTAAAACCTGGAGACCTTAATTCCTCAGGACCCTCTGTTAAACTGTCAGAGAATCCTTAACGGAAGGTCATAACCTCCTAACAGACTTAGCTTTTCTAGATAAGAGACCAGAATAGTTTCTATAAAGTATTTTGGTCACTAGATAATTTTATTGTGCTCTGTTTTTTTTTTCCTTCAGTTTTGGTTCTATTTGCTTTTTGAGGATTCTGTTGATATATATATCTGGCTCAGAGATTCTTTCCTCAACCCTGTCCAGTCTACTAACGAGCCCATGAAAGGCATTCTTCATTTCTCTTACAGTGTTTTTGATCCCTAGCATTTCTTTTGGGTTCTTTTTTAGGATTTCCGTCTCTCCGCTTACATTGCCCACCTGTTCTTGCATGCTGTCTACTTTATCCATTAGAGCCCTTAGCATATTAATCATAGTTGTTTTAAATTTCCAGTCTGATATTTCCAACATTCTTGCCATGTCGGTTTCTGATGCTTGCTGTGTCTCTTCACACTGTGTTTTTGCGTTTTGGTATGCCTGGTAATTTTTTCTTGATAGCTGGACCTAATGTACCAGGTAAAAGGAACTGCTGTAAATAGGCTTTTAGTATTGTGGTGAGGTGGGGGGGAGGGGAAGTACTCTCTTATCCTGTGATTAGGTCTCAGTCATTTAATGAGCCAGTGCCTCTGTTCTGTGAACTTCATAACTGTTTCTCAGTTTTTTCAACCCCCTTAGGTGGGACAAGCTGGCTAGAGTGGGCTCAAGTTGGGTATTTCCCTTCCCCCGGGCCAGTTAGGCTCTGATAATACCCCAGCAGGTTAGGCCCTGGTTAACTAGTTCCTTCTGACGATGGGCCTTGTTAAGAACGAGTCCTCTGGTTTACTTCAAAATGGTTCCTTTTCCCCTCCACCTGCCGGAAGCATGAAGGGATTTTTCTCCAGTGTTTACTGTGGGAACCTGGTCAAGCTCCTGGAGGTAAATCTCACAGTGTTCTGGGGCCCCGATGACTGGGTTCCCTGGAGCGTTTAACTCTCACAGTGGTCAACACTGAACTTCCAGCAATTCATCAGTTACAGTGCAGGTTCTCCTGCCCCGCCCGGCACTGGTGAGCCTCTGCTCTCTGTGTTCGTCTGTCTATCTGTCTGTCTCTCCAGTCTTGGGGGCAGTAGTTTGCCTTAGGTTCTCCCTTCTTAGGGATCCAAGAAGAGTTGTTGGTTTTTCAGCCTGTTCAGCCTTTTACTTGTTAGCACGGAGTGGTGACTGCCACGTGGAACTGGAAACCAGAAGTCTCATTAGATAATTTTAGATGCTGCATCAGGAAATGTTCAGCTTTTTGCTTTACTGTCATCAGTCTTGATCAATACACAGAGTGTTGCCAAGTTCTCATATTTTGCTCCTTAAAATAACATGTGGAATTTTTTTTTCATTTGCTTTACCTGACTTATTGGATCATCTCTTTGTCTTATTCCAGATCACTGTCATCTTCCTGAAAGATGAGGAGTATTACTCTTTGCCTGTCATCATTGGAAGCAGTATTGGTGGCCTTCTGGTTTTGATTGTGATTATAGTCATCCTATTCAAGGTCAGTTCTGCTCATGTTCCTAAACACTCTGGTGTTAGGCACAGTACTCCCTTGGACAGCCAGCCCCTGATTTAGAGCAGCTACCCGGGCCTTGTGGATACTTTTCCCTCTTCCTTCAACTGCACACCTGTTTAGGCAAACGAGTAGACAGTTTCTGTCTGAAAAAGATAAAAATCTGATTGAAGGAGTACAGAGAGATTTTCCTAAAACAGACCTGATTGTCCTTCCTCTAGTTAAATCCTTTACTTTCCTTCCCCTATTTTAATGTTCAAAGTCTTTCACTGCTATTCAAGACCCTTTGGTTTCTGGCCTCCACCCCTGTCCACCCTTAAGTCTTGCTTTTTTCTCCAACGTGTTGAACTCAATAGGTTTGCATCTCTGTGCTGGCAGTTAGGCTGTTGACAGCCCCCATGCCTTTCTCGCTTTTCCCCCTTGCTCACACTCTTCCCTTAAAACTCAGCCCGGAGATTCCTGAGTCCTCTGAGCTGAGTTACATGCTTTTCCTGTGAGCTGCCTCCTGGAAACCCTTCCAAGGGGCAGTCGTCACACTGTATTGTCATTCTTTCTCTTCCTACTAGTTTGTGAGTTTCTTGATGTAGGAGGCTGTCCTTGATCTCTTTCTGTCCTCAGCATAGTAGGTGAAAGTGCTCTGGGGGTTCAGAGGAAGGTAGAATAGCTCTTCTGATTGGGGAATGAACACTGGGAAAGGCTTGTGGAAAGGCAGCATTCAAGAGGGGTCTTGAAGGACTGGCTTATGAGGGAGAGATTCGGAGGAAGCATGAGAAGCAGAGGAGTACAGGGGCTGTTTTGATAACAACCAGATAAATGGTTTTCTAAAACATGGATATCTTGGGCCTGTCATTGGGCTTCCTTTCCCTTTGTTTTAGTGTGGCTTTTTTAAAAGAAAATACCAACTACTGAACTTGGACAGCATCAGGAAGGCCCAGCTGGAATCAGAAGATCTGCTCACCGAAGAACGTTAGGACCAGCTATCTCATACTGGGAGAGAGTATCAGGCGGCCCTCGATCTAGAGACGTGTGGTACTATCACTCTTTCCTTTAGGGTCATCTAGAGCAGAATCTAACCGAGTGTTGGTGGAATATTGTTTTTTAACCATATATGTATGTCCCAAAAGTGTCTGTGCATCGTGCAAAAAATAAACTTGGGAAACATTTGGTGTTAAATAAACTGTTTTCTTTGCAGAAGCGCCTTTAAGATGCAAATATAATATACTTTGTGATTTTTTTCCCCCAAGACGAGGTTATACAGCATTTCCCAACCTTATTTGCCTAAGAACGCCTTTTTCTTGGCATTTCTATTAATGTCTCCCAAAATAGTGTTCTATGACGTATATCTTGGTTGAGAGCGATTCCTAGTCTGCATTTTCAAGACCCTAAGCTGTTGCCTATTATTTCAAATCAGGCCACAGAAAAGCACCCCTAGAACAAATGGAAAAAGTGGAACAATGAAGGTCACCAAACCAGAAACCAGGGAGGAGAGAAGACCAGGACTTTGTTCTGTAGTTTCATTTCCGTTGTATGTACGAACATGTCTATTTAATGTACGGTGCTAATCTTTACTTGGCTTCCTGCTTTGTGAATTGCTCAGGGAGACTTTCACTCCTTAGTAAATACTGTCACCAGGAGAGAGCACTCGTCCACAGGCGGAGATGGAACCTGGCCTGGGAGTTGGGGGCACAGAGATCAGGGCCTAGTTACAGGCTGGCTTTGCTCTTAGTATCTTATTTTATTTTTATGCCCCATGCTGTTAAAACTTGATCACGTCTCCCTACTCCCAACCCTACAATGGAACGATCTTTGTTTTCACAGATTATGAGAGTCATTGCAAAACATTAAACGGTGCAGAAGTATATAATGTAGAAAGTAACCGTGTGATCCCTCAGTCTTCTTTGTCTAATTTGGATGCTTTCATTACTATTTCTTTTAAATTTTAATTTTTTCTGAAATTTGTATGTGTGTAAGGTGTGAATTAGGGGATTTCACCTGAGTTGTTTTTTTCCAGAAGCATAACTAATTTTCACGGCACTACTTGTTGAAATACTTAACCACCTCCTCTGCTTATCCTTGCTCTCCTATATTACAGGGGCCAGAAGGCTTTAAACATTTCCCAGACTCCCTTGCGGTGGGCTTCGAGTTTAGGTTTTGCCAGTGAGAGGCACTTGTATGAGACTGGAAG
Source organism: Tapirus indicus (assembly GCA_031878705.1). NCBI lineage: Eukaryota > Metazoa > Chordata > Mammalia > Perissodactyla > Tapiridae > Tapirus > Tapirus indicus. Next base: position 14,169,219 of record CM062932.1, read on the forward strand.
GTGGACAGGTGGGAGAAGGCTCTCTTCTGCTTCTGGCAGTGGTGGCGGCAGCAGATGAGTACAGGCCCCTGAGCAGCAGAATGACAGTGTGGGCTCCAGCAGTAGTGGCAGCTTTCTGCAGCTCCTGACCTCTGGGTGACACCAAACTTTCCTGTTATTACTTTCTAGCCCTTTCAACAAATTTGAAACTTAACTCTCTGTATTAAATCCCTTCCTGCTTGAAATATGTAGAGTGGTTTCTGTTTTCTTGACAACCTTGAGTCTAACTTTATTATTTCCACGTGAAAAACAGGTGTCTGTCTATCATTTATTGAAATGCTCATTGATGACTTGAAATTATGCTGTTACCATTTATGAAATTCATGTATATGTGTATATATAAAAACACAAATTCTGGAAACTGAGTTTTGTTTCACTGATCCATTTTTTCCTTCCCAGTACCGCAGTTGAAGGAACATTTTTTATTTTTAGCCTTATGCAAAGGCTGTGATAAATTCAGCACAGAGGCATCTGAAAAATGAAAAGTACATCTCTCTCTCCTCTCCCACCTCTAATCTCTCTTTCTGAAAGCAGCCACTATTAATAGTTTTTCAGATGGTCTTTCGGAATTTCCCTATGCATATACCAGCATAAACTTCGTTATATACGTATCAGATTGTATGTGGTCCCGCCCCTTGCTTTTTCAGCTACTAGACTTCGGATGTCTTTCAGTACAACACGTGCAGATCTACCCCATTCTTTTTCACAGCTCTATAACATACTATGTTATATTTACTTAACAAGTCCCTAAGATGGATATTTAGGTGGTTTCCATTTCTTTTCTTTTTTTATTACAAAGAAAAGGTGTGATGAACATTTTTAAACGTGTATCCTTCCTGGCGTGCTTTCCAGGTACATTGATGGGTAAGTTCCTAGCACAATTACTAGCTCAAAGGTTGTGTGTACTTAAAATTTTGATAGATGATGGTAACTTGACCTCCAAAAAGTTTTCACCAGTTTACATTCTCACTTAGACTATATGGAAGTGCCACTGTACGCCCTTGCCACCACTGGGCATCATCAAATTTTAACTATTTTGCTAACCTGATCAGTGTGAAAAATGGTATCCCGTTTTTGATACCAGTTTTCATTGTAACTTGGCAGTAAATTTTGATATCTGATAAGTCATTTTCATTCTTATTAAAAATATATTTTTTGTATTCTTTCACGTAGTTCTTAGTATCAGTTTTTCAGATTCCCAAAAGAAACCCTTTGGGGTTTTAATTTAAACATACAGATTAAGTGGGGGAGAATTGTTTTCTTTATAGTGTTGTAAAGAAATATGACATTTCTCTTCTTGCTCAGAAATGTGACATTTCTCCACTTGCTGAGGTTTTTAAAAACACCCTGTAGCAAGGGTTTATAATTTTCTTCAGAGGTCTTAATTTACGAAAACTTTTATTTCCAGCTGTATTGTATTTATTACTGTTAATGTGAAAAATATATTTTCTCCTCCTGACTGATTATAGAGTTTTTATTTAGAACAATTGGTTGTTTTGAATATTTATCTTGTCTGGCCCTTATTGAACTCTGTTTTTTAATAACTTTCATTTGATTCTCTTAGATTTTCTAAGGAGAAAATCCTGTCTGCAAATAATGGTAATTTGGAGTCTTGCTGATATTTATACTTTTTTTTTCACCCTTATTTCTTTGACTGGAACTGGTAGAGCTCTGAGAAGTTACCTTTCATATAGTCATATATAGCCTGATGTTAATAGGATCGCTTTGCGTCCCCTCTGCTGCCTGCTGGACTGCCTGTCCGTGGTCCCATCCTGCCTCTCTGCATTTGGGCAGTTTCTAGGGCTTGGCTGGAGAGCCCTTCCACTTCTTTTGGATCCCCTCATTTTGCCTGTGTTAAATCACCAGGCTGTTTGGCATGATCAGCTCTTCTGTTGATCTGATTCCATCTGCTTTGTTTCTCTCAGGAATTCCTTTGTATTTTTGGTCCCTTTATTATACCGTTCTCTGTTTCCAATGCTGCCACAGGCTTTCCCCCTGCTTTCTGTTTCTTGGGTTGTTTCAGTGGGATTTGCTTTTCAAGGAAAAGAAAGAGGTAAGTTTGCTTAGATGTTTCCTTGCTGTTGGGCTCAGGAGTTGTGTCCAGGTTTTCAGTGTTACAGGTGAAGTGCAGCCCCTGCTTTTATACTTTTTTTATTGCAAATAAGACTCCACTGCCATTGTAACAGTCAAGACTTACACTGACCACCTGTGAGCTGCTGTCTGACTGGGCTGTGCTGATCTGACTGGAGTTCGACCAATGCAGTTGTGGTCAGGAGGCTACATAAGGGAGCAGTATCTAAGGAGGAAGAGACTTTTAATGGAGACATAGTTGGATTTTACAAATTCACGTATTGTGGCTTGGGCCGAGGCCTTGTCTTTCTTCTAAAAGATGCTTTTGTAGCGTCAGGCCTTTCGCATTTCCTGTTCACCCTCCTCTGCCTGGGAACAGGAAGTGCCAAAGCTTGTGTGGATCCAAGAACAGTGAGTCATGGCCACTGTCCTGGCAAGAGAAGGACCATGATGGGGCCAGCTGGGCACTAGCATGGAGAGAAGAGCCCTTGTGGTTTCTGTTCTCATTTCCCCTGTTACCCGTAGGCTAGTGAGTGTAGATGCCAACAACCTTTGGATTGAACTTTGGGTTTGGTTGTTGGAGAGATGAAATCAAGTAGGTGCAAAGACCTAAATCTGTCAAACTTTGTGGGCCTAATTAGATTTTGAGAAAGGAGTGCTTCGTATGGCCACGCCCAGCAGTCTTGCTATCTTCACGAGTGTATTACTCTATGCACATCTTCTTGAATACCCTTACAAGGAGGGGTACTTGGTTAAGATCAGGATTTAGGTATTTTTTGGGTCTCCTAGCCATACTTATAACCTTGTAATATTGCCAGAATTTTACCATTACTTAAGATTTAGTACGTGGAATCAGGAAATGGTTAATCGCTTCAGGACGAGTAGTTGTTCTAACATGAGAGTTCAGGAGGTAGCCGGGTGCACCTAACTAGACAATTCCCAACTTCAGTTGACTTGACTTTGTTTGGATTAGTGGGAGGCATTTTGGAAAGTACATAGATACACTCTCATAGTAAAGTCCGAGTAAAAAGTGAAAATTTGCCTTTGTCACAACCTTGCCCCCTCCTGCCCCCCCCCCCCCCCCGCCCAGGTGAACTGGTTTAGCATGCATCCTTCCAGGCCGGCATATTTTGTGACTTGGTAAATCTTCACATGTGTACTAATACAGTACATAGGCTTTTGGGTTTTGTTTGTTTTACCTAAATAGGATCATATATTCTTCCATTTGCTATAATTTATGACCATTTTCAAGGAACTAGTGTCAGAGACAAAATGCTGCTGCTAAATGTAGGGTGAGGGTATAGGGAGAGGTGACACCTTGGGTTAACGTGTCTTTGTGGAATTAATAACTTAAATTTGTATAGCTCTTTACAATTTTTAAAGAAGCCCTTTCAGCTTTTCCAAAAGTGGAATTAAAGGCATTTTTGTAATTGTCATGTGATGCCAAATAGCTTTCCAGAAGGACTGAACCATGTTACGTGGTTATCAGCAGCATGAACATGTCCTGGGATCTCCATTTGTAGGTAGCTTATTTTCTTAATGAGTATATAATCATAGCTTTAGTTTACTTTTCTTTGATTCTTGGCAAAACCATGTATTTTCCCATGAAAAATAAGATGACATTGTTTTTTTCTCTATGCTTTATTTTTTCTTTCTTGTCCAGTTAAAATGTGACCCTGGCATTTTCTCATTACCTCTTTCTGAACTGTACCACCTTCTAGGACAGAAATAAGAGGTGCATTTCTCCCTCTGAAGTTCAGAGCCTCTGGGCAAGTAAGGGTGCTTTGACTTAGAATTAGAGAGCAGTGTGCCCTCCAGAACAGAGGAACTAAGTGTTGCAGATTTGCCGCGGGGCATTAGGAAGCAGTAGTCACTATTGGTGATCTGTCTGAAGGAGGAACTCTTCCTAAGTACTATAGAGAAGCCAGGACCACTGGGCCAGCCTCTAGGAGAGTGAGGGAGGATTCTGGTCTGGCTGGTCAACTCCTAGCACCCAGTAGCCAGTTGCAGTCCTGAGGGCAGAGTGAGGGGGGTGGGGTGGGGCAGGTTGAAAATCTCTGTGGATGCCTCCTCTTCTGTCCAGGCCCTGAGAAGGAGGCCTGGCCCAGCTCTGCCCAGAGCACCGACAGGTGTTCTTGGGCTCTTGGCCTTGGTTTCCTGGCTTTGACTGGTGTCCTACCCTGAGGTAATCTTTCTTCTCTTTAGAGCTGTGAGGTCTGAGATTAAGGTTGGACTGCTAGGGTGGGAGAACACACCACTGGCCCACTTTGGTTCTGCAAACCTTTTAGATTTCCTTGTCTAGAGAAAGGCTGCCAGTTCTACACTGCTGGAGTTCTACACTGGGGCTTGGGGTCCTTTGCCTCCTGGATGAAGAGCTCACTGAGCGGATTGGCTAGCTGGTTAAGGACCCCAGGGCCTCTAGGTCAGGGGTTTCTAACTTTTTTGTGTGCCACAGACCCCTCTGGCAGTCTGGTGAAGCCTAGGGACCCCTTCTCAGATTTTTTCCCCAACATTGTATTATGAAAATGTTCAAACATACAGAAAAGTTGTATTGTACAATTGTGAACACCTATCTACCCATCACCTAATTTCTACCGTAAACATTTTACTGTGCTTGCCTTGTCACGTGTGTTTCCACCTACCCATCCATCAGCTTGTTTTTAAATACATAAAATAAAAGTTTACAAAGAATCGGTTATATTGAAATACAATGATCAGAATATTTTTTTACAATTTATGACATGGAGGTACATGTGCTTCTTTATTAAAGCATCAGGTCTAATAACTACGCTGCTTTCCGAGTAATGATGAGCTTCAAATGTATTTTGAGATATCTGCGATTTCTGTTGTGTGAGGGGAAAATGTCCGCAGTTTCTACGGGTGTCAGGATACAGGTCGTGCTGACACTCTACCCTCATGATTGAAGGAAACGTTCAATTTCAGTTAAAGGGCAGTAAGATAAACAGGTAACGTTTTCCATCCAGCTTTGCAGACCTTCTCTGTATACTCTGATCTGTTTAACAACAGGGTTTTGTCCTCATGCAGCCAGTCTTCATGATCGCTCTGTTCGTGAAGGAGGAAATAACTTGCCCGAGGCCACGGGGCTTGTCTAAGGCAGAGCCATTGTCCCAACAGCAGGTTTTTGGATCTCCAGGTCTAATATTTTTTCCACAAAAGCTTCTTTACAGACTGGGCGAGGCATAGGTGACAGCCCCAGGTGGGGGGAGGAGGAGGGTGTGGGAGAGAGGTTTTCAGACTTTGCTGGGCGGAGTCACGGGTGGAGCTCAGCTCTTCGGGTTCCCTGGCCCCTCCCGCTAAAGGCTCTGTTGCTCTAGCCCGGCTGGGGCCTGGGCATCTGCTGTTTTTTTTTTTTTTTTTTTTGGTGAGGAAGACCAGCCCTGAGCTAACATCCGTTGCCGATCCTCCTCTTTTTGCTGAGGAAGACTGGCCCTGGGCTAACATCCGCGCCCGTCTTCCTCTACTTTTTTATATGGGACGCCGCCACGGCATGGCTGACAGGCAGTGCGTCCGCGGGCGCCTGGGATCCGAACCAGGGAACCCTGGGCTGCCAAGCGCGGACTAAACCGCTGCGCCACCGGGCCGGCCCCGGGGCATCTGCTGTTTTGACAAGCCCTCCAGGTGAAGCAAGAGCCATGCCCTGTGAGGTACTAGTTATGAGATCAGAGTTTGTTTGTGGGATTACACTTTGTCAGTGGGAGCCGTCAGCACAGACTTGGAGTGTTGATGACTCATAAATTGTTTCAGGAGACAAATTTAACTTAATGCTCTGGTAGAATTATCTTCTATGAATATGCACTCAAAAATAAAGGCTTATGGGGCCAGCCTGGTGGCACAGCCGTTTAGTTTGCGCTTTGGCAGCCCGGGGTTTGCGGGTTTGGATCCTGGGTGCTGGCCAACAGGCAGCTTGTCAGCCATGCCGTGGCGGCGTCCCATATAAAGTAGAGGAAGATGGGCACGGATGTTAGCCCAGGGCCAGTCTTCCTCAGCAAAAAAGAGGAGGATTGGCAACAGATGTTAGCTCAGGGTTGGTCTTCCTCACACACACAAAAAATAAAGGCTTAGTCACTCTACCCGAGACACTTCAAATATGCAGGCTAATGGGCAGAAGCAGGGTGATCAGAAATCAACCTTCTTTCCCTCCCCCGCTTCCCTTATTCTTCCTCTCTCCCACCCCCTCCTCCTGCCTCTCTCTCTCCCCATCCCCCTCCTTCTCCTGCCATTGTCTCATGGATGACCACCTACTTCATGTAGGCCCTGTGGCACAAAGGGTGGTAAAGCCCTTTCCTGCCCTCAGCCCTGTAGGACAGAAAAGATATGTACCCAACTCTAACTCCCTAAGTTGTACGGATCCTGTCCTTTGGGAACTTAGAGGAGAGGGACCCACAAGGCCTTCCTGTAAGCTGAGCCTTGAAGCTGTGGAGGAGTGAGGGAGGCCCGGCCTGGGCAAAGCCATAGAGGCTGGAAAGTGAAGGATGTGATAAAGCGTGTAAGTCAATTGGGCTGAAGCTGGGTGTGCAGAATGGGGTGTGTGAGGCTGGGAAGGCAGGAGGGGACAATGATTACAATAAAGAGTGAGAATCTACGGAGGAATTGTGTATGAGGAACTAGGGGAGGCCACAGCCACTCCCTGTGTATTATATGAGCATTTCCCACTCCTCATTTTATTGCCACTGCTGTCCTGTGAACTTGACAGTGGAGAGGAAGGGATGGACGTGATTCACGAGGGTTGTGGGGAAACCACCGCAGGGAGCAGGAGGAAGAACAAGATGAGCTTTGCTCTAAGATGTACATGTTACAGTAGTCGCTGCCTTGTGGATTTGGTTGACTTGAGTTTGAATCTTTATCCTTTTTAGTGCCCAGTGGACCAGCACTGGACTCTTGGCTCTTTTTAAGTGTCTGATACCTCAGTGGGGTTCCCCCCCCCCCAGGTCAGATTTTGAGAACTAAGAAATGAGTAACAGCCCATAACTAAGATGGGTCACCGGAGCAGCTGATGGACTCGGAAAGGCTTCCCATAGAGAGGAGCTTCCTTTTCCTGTTGACTGTTTTGAAACGACATGAATGATGCATCTGCTGCTTCTTCAATGGACCAGTAACGTCTATAAAGGAAATGTATTTATCATAGCAGGACTGCCGGAGAGAAAGGAAAATGAAACGATAAACTGCTTTGTGGGGCCCTTTGTGAAAACCCTTTCCATGCCCCGCCTTTCCTGCTCCTGTCCCTCCGGGCCATCCAGGATACTTAGGACTCTGAGGGAAGGCCCTCCTCATCTTGTGAAGACTCCTTTAGTGCCCAGACCTCCTACCTCTAGGCCTCGCGTGAGCCCTCCTCTCCTGTGGGGTGGGAACTAGAACCACATTCCTCTGTGTAAGTAACATCTGAACCTCTACTCCAAGCACCGTATTATTTTATGGGATTTGTGTTTTCTTTATTTCTATTTTGCTTCCTTCAATTTTTTGGAGAACATTTTTTGAGTTTGTTAGCCTCTCAGGTTAAGGGGAGTCTTTAGTACAAGCGGAGGCCTTGCTAGGGCTGGAGGGGAAGGAGGAACCCGTCCTTGGAGGCTGCGGGGTGACCAAGCGCCACCTCCAAACCACTGATGGAGACACAGTGATGCTGCCGGCCACTCTCCTGCAGCCACCCGCAGTCAACACTGCCAACGGTTTCCTTCTTTGAAGCTCCCTCTCATCCCCTAGAGAATGGGAGTTTTTCTTGATCAAGGGGCTGATATTGTAATTCTCCTGCCTCTAAAGCCTCACCCATTGCACCATGCTTCCTCCTTCATGACCTATCAAGTTCATAGGAGGAGGAGAGAATGGAATGGGGAGAAGGTTGGGATCTGAGGTAAGAAGGTCTGTTCTCCCCCAAGTAGAGCCCCCAGGACATTTCTCTGGGGAGAGGGAGGGCTCTGTCTGACTCTCAGTTCAAGACACGTGAGGATTCACCATGGTTTTTTACTAGAGATTGTCCCAGCACCCAGAGCACACCTAGATGGCCCCAGGAGTGGGTCCAAACCACACAGAAAAATAGACTTAAAATGTTGGCAAGTCTTAGGAACAAATGAGATGATGTAAAAAGAAAAAGGCCCTTTATAAATTCATTTTATAATTCCCCATCACTTCACCACAGGTGCCTTAAACCATCCAACTAGACAAAGGCTTGTGACCCAGATGACAATGGTTCTCTCGCTGCTGGTCTCTTTCTTTCAGGTGGACCCTCTCTCACTACAGTGAAGTGTGAGGTGGACTACTTTGTTGGGGGAGAGGGGAGGGGCCTGGTGGTGAGGCAGGGAGGGGGCTTTGACTACTATGAAGACTAGCCATTCCCCCTGAGCCCTGACCCCAGGGAGTGGAGTTGAAAGGCACCCAGTCAGTTCTTGGCATGCCAGGGTGGTGCTCTCAGCCCCGGCAGCAGAGCCTTCAGAAGGGTCCTGGGAGCCCTGCAGAAGGTGCCCGTTCTCTTGGCTGACCCCTCACGCTCACGTGGTGTTGTGAGAGAGGCCCTTTCCCTCTGAGGAGCACTATATGAGCAGGTGGGAAGATGACCTTCTACAGGGCCCGGCAGTGGCTTCCCACCACAGCTGCACTGCAGATGTGAGAGCCACACACTGAATGTCCAGAAGAAGCCATGGGCTCTAGTGGACAGAGGCCCGAGCAGATGGCCCGGAGACCTAGTACCAGTCTCAGCTCCTCAGACCGCATTACATCAAGTGTGAAATGGGCTTGACAGTTACCTCTTTGGCTGAACTTGCAGAGTGAGTCTGGTGAGTTGATGTGGAAACTGTAAAGCACTGTGCTCGTGGTGACAGTGGAGATGATTTCTTGGGCTGGGGGGGCCAGATCGCCTGGATTTCAAATTCTGGCCCAGATGCTCACTAGTGGTATGATCATGGACACATCTGACCTTTGGGAAAAATAAGGATAATAATAGTACCAATCACATAGCGTTGTTGAGATGATGAATTGAGCCCTGCACGTCAGGCACCGAGAACCGTGCTTGGCTAGTGGTAAGCGCTGATGAGCATTCGCTCCGGTAACAATGCTGAAGATCATCTGGACAGGGCGCCTTGGGGCTCTGAGACTTGAGATGGGGTTAGGTAGAAACTGGAAAAGTTCACTCAAAAGCAGCTGGCAATCTTCTCTCAAGGGGAGACGTCATCTTAGTTTTGTAAACATCCCTGACTTGGACTTTTAATAATGCAGAAGTAAAAAGGAAAGGCCCCTTCTCCCGCTCTGGGTATAATGGGTGTTGGGCCTGCACTTGTGGAGGTGGTGAGCTGGCCCCAGCCATGTGGAGGTAGATGGCTGATACTTGTGTTTGCACCTTGTGGAAGTATTTTTCAGGTTGTTTTGACCATGAGCCACAGGAAGAAATATATTCCACATCATAATGTCATATGCACACACTCATACTTCAAACAGAAACAAAACTATGCCTACCCTTACTTCCTTAGACACACTCTGATATTTTTTCTCTCTCTTTGTTTTCTCTTGGTATGCTGGTTGTAACCCGGGGAATTCATGTCATGACCCACCAGTGGGTCTGGACCTCGACTAAGAAGCTGTGCTGTGAGGGACCCTACAGGAGGGGTCTGGCCCCGACCCTGAGAGCAGCTCTTTCCCCTCTGGTCATCCCTCATGTGGTCTCTAAAGCTTCAGGATAGTTCTGTCAGAGACTGCAGCCTGGTCTTGGCTGGGTTGTGGGGGTTCAGTGGGGGCAGACCACACTGGGGGGCAAATAAGAGCAGAGCCCCTTCTCTTAAGCCAGAGTGGCAGTTGTGACAAGCCACAGCGGGCAGGGAGCCTGGCATTTCAGCACGCAGTCGGTGCTCAGTAAAGGTCTGAGGAATCAAGAACAGGGGGAGTGCCCTGGACTGGGGCTAGTCATAGGCTCTGCTCCACCTGCAAAATGAACGCCCGGTCTCTGGTGGATCCCTCAGCAAACAAACAGGCCCTGCCACAAAGTCTGCAACTCCTTTAGGGGAGTGGAGAGACCCAACGTGGCACCGTCCTATGTGCTGTTTGTGTAAGTGTGGGGGCCCCTGCAGGGGTGATGCTTTCCAGCCTTGAGCTCTTCTCTAGGCCAGACCTCGAGACCCTGAAAGGCCACCTTCCCTCGTGGGCTCAGGTTGATGGGCATCTTCATAGGTGTGATGTCACTCAGTTGAGGCTGCATCCCCACTGAGTGCCAGAGAGCCGTGTGAGGGGACTGAGGAAGAGGCTGGCAGGAGAGTGAGGAAGGGAGGTGTGGTGACAGTTCCCAAGCCTTTCCTCCAGAATGACATCAGCTTCTAAAATCCCAGTTATGACTGGGACAGGGTGGCAGCTCCAAATTCCTTCCCCAATTAAAAAAATCAGGCCCGAGTTTGTTCACTCTCCACAAATATGCGCTGAGCTATTATATGGCAGGCATACCAGTGGGCACGGGATGCGGGGACATTCAAAGGCAAGGTCCTCGCCCTCCGAAGCTTAAGACCTCTGGTCTCAGAGGGGGACACGGTCCGTAAGTAAACAAGACCACATCCTGGAGTGACAGGTGCTCTATGGGAATAAGAAGGGGTCATGGGATAGAAAGTGAGTGCAGTGGAGAACTTTGGGTGGGTGGGAATAAGAACAGGCCTTTTTGAGGAAATGGCATTTGGGTTGAAATGGGTGAAAAGATCGGTGCTTCCCAAATGATAGTTTGAGAGCAAAATACATATTCCCAGGCCCCGTCCTAGACTTAGTGAAGGAAAATGCTAGGGGCAGGGCCCAGGAAAGTGCATTTTTCTTCCAAATGATTCCCATGTGCCCTAAAACTGGAGCCCTGCCCCAGGCTTTTACTTTTATTGATCACACCTGGTGAACTCCAGGGTCCCTCCAGCTCCCAGGGCCTGTGGTTCAGGGAAGGGAATTTCTCATGCATGAGGGCCAGGGCAGGAGAGCAGCAGGCCTGCTTCTGGTCTGATGGCGAGATGCAAACCATGAGCGTGTGGCCGCTCCTCAACACGGAAAGGGAGAGCTCACCCAGGGCCCTGCCTCCCTGCGACGGTGATCTCGGGGCTGCCATCCTTCATCCCTGCTCCCACCGCCTCAAATTTAATTTCACATGTTATTATTACTGGACCAAATGTGAGTCCCGTGTTTGGCTAGTTAATCAGACTACACCAGAAGTAGCTGTCACACAAAGCAGAAATTTTATGTGCAGCGTGCAGCAAAGAAAGTGGACGCCATAGGGAATAATTTCACAAAGCTATGACTCCTTGAGCCGGGGGAGGTGGGTACCTTTATTTGGGGCTAGAGAATGAATATTCAAAGGGAAAGTTGCATCATCAGTGTAGAGGTGGGCATAAGCTTGCATATGTATGGTTTGAAATCATATTTTCACATACATCGTGTGATCTATAAATGGCTGCTTTGCCCCTCTCAGAGAAGGAGAATTCACATGTTAAGGAGGCAGGTTATTTTAGTACAGCTGTCAACTCGTTTGTGCAGGTGTCATTCTTGTGGTTTCTGTATAGGAAGGCCTGGTCAGGTTCAGAGAGGTTGGGTCCAGAGTGCTTGTCGCTTAGAGCTTCTTCCCGGAAAACAGCTGAAAACGTATAAGCTCAAGACCGTTAGAGAAAAGAACATCTGTACTTTTCAACAAGATAAGAGAATTAGGTCAAACAAGATAAGAAAAAAAGGTTAGAGTTTAGGTGGGACAAGAGAAGGGGTTAGAGTACATGGCTGGTGACACTGTGAGGGGTGTGGTCTCAGCAGCCTAGAAGAGGTCTCTCTCTTGGTTTGGGAACATGTCAAGAGCTGGTGCCCGCCCTCTCTCCAGGCATATTTTATGATCCTAGGTTGCCCCTGTCCCCCACCCCATCTGCCCTCGGTGTGGTGCAGAGTCCTTCACACTGTGGGCACTCGGACCTGCTTGGCTACCGGCTCCCTGGGAGTGTGGGGTTTTACACCTGCTACAGTAGGAGCACCCACATAATCAGGACAGGGAGCCAGGGGTCGGACGAGACTTTACTAGACTTCTCTCTCCCAGCCTGGGGGCGCAGGGGGGAGCAGGCCTCCCCCAGGGAGCTAGAAAAATCCAGAAACCTGTTGTGTTTACCTAGAAGTGCTCTTTATCCCCTCCTCACCTCCGCTTCCCGTGCTGTAGGTCCCGCCTCCCCTGGCCTCAGTTTCCCCTTCTATTCAGTGGGAGGCCCCCCGCCCCGGGATTTCTTTGGAGTAGAGAAAGGCGGGGGGTGGGGGTTGCTTTAAAAGGAGCGCTTCCTCCCCGCCTCGCCTCCTCGCTCCTCTGCGCCGCGATCTCCGCTGGGGCGGCCCCACGCGCGGTCCTGCGGACTCGGGCAGCGCCTCCCAGGCCAGTGGCTGGGCGGACGGTCCGGCCGTGTCACCGTCAGGGGAGGAGGAGGAGAACGAGGTGGCGGCGAGGTCGCAGTCCGAGGCTCGGGCGCCGGCCCCCGCCCGGCTCCCAGCGGCGGCTCTCTGAGTAGCCACGCCGATACCTGGCCCCGCGCCCCCGCGCTGCCCAGCCCTCGGCGCCGCCCCGCCCGGCGGCCCATGCCCGTGGGGCCGCGCAGCCCCGGCCGCCGCAGCGCCGAGGTCGGAGGGCGCAGCCCGGGCGCGCGGGGAGGCGGCGCGCGGAGGCTCCCCATGCGGCCCACGTGCGGCGGCGCGGCACGCAGGCCCAGGTGAGGCCGTGGCATGGGGCAGGCGGGCTGCAAGGGGCTCTACCAGTCGCTGTTCGACTACAAGACCGAAAAGTATGTCATCGCCAAGAACAAGAAGGTGGGCCTGCTCTACCGGCTGCTGCAGATCTCCATCCTGACGTACCTCGTGGTGTGAGTTCTCCGGGGGCTTTCGGGAAGCGGTGAGGGGAGAGGGGTAAGGGACGCGGGTGATGGGGGTGGTGGGGCGGTGGCAGTGGCGGCGGCCAGCAGCTGGGACCTTCCCCAGGGTCCCGGAATTGGCTTGTGTGTGCACATAGTGTTCCCTGTGGTTGGGGGTCTATGACCCTGCATGGGAGGGGGCCCTCCTTGGGCCCTTGGTGTAAGGGTCGGGGGTAAGGAGGAGCCCTTCTGGAGGTGATGAGATGCGGACAGAGGCTTCTGGGTTCCTCGATTTATGAAGCTTTCTGTGGGCAGCTCCTTCCCCCAGGGCTGGAGCCCCCAGTGTCAGGGCTATGGGAAGGGGCAGGGATGCAGGGGGCTGGGCTGCAGCTGTCGCCCCGGGAGCCTCCCTGAGCCCTGGCTTGGCACTGGCCCAGGCACCGGGTAGGTTATATTTATAATCACTGAGCTCAGTGCCAAGCTCCGGGCTGGGGCAACTCATGAGACTGGCATGTCCCAGAACTCCCCTCTAGTCAACCTGCCTCACCCGTGGCCGGCCTCTCAGGTATCCAGCTGGGGGTCCTGCCCAGGGCCCTCTACTCCTGCACCCAGCTGGGCTGTCTGACTCCCCGCCCCTCCCACGTGGCAGGAGCTGGCGCCATCAGCTGATGGGGCAGCTCCTTGGGGTTGCTGAGCCGGGCACTGTTCAGAGCCCTCAACCCTGAATAGGGAGGGGACAGGTGGAGGGAGGAAATGCCAGAAGACTGGGATGCTTATGCATCTTTTACTCTTTTAGTAAATGCTCTCGAGTCTCTCCTATTTCCTGACTGGGGCAGGAGCAGGCACCCCTCCTGGGAGGGCAGCCCTAAGGCCCCTGGCTGCTCACACCTGAGGCCTTTGTACGTGCTGTTCCTCCTCTGCCGGGTTAGCCCTCTCATCCTGCAGACCTGGGTTCTCCCATTGGCCCTCTTCTTTTCCTGCGAGGCATTCCCACAGTGTAATTATATGCTTATCTGGGGAATCATTTGCTTAATGTCTGTGTCTGACTCTCTCCAGCCTGGGAACCCATGAAGACAGAGCCTGGTGTCACCTAACTGCTTAGGGAATATGTGTGAGATGAATGAATGAATGAATGAATGAATGAATGAATGTTGTTCCCTGAGTATTTGCTGAAAGTTTCTGTCCAGGCCCGGGCCAGTGTTTCCTTACTGAAATGGCTGGTTGACTCAAGGGTCACAGCCCTCTCAGAGTTCCTTGGAGACAGGACAGTCTAGGGCCCAGGATGTGCCAGCTCTGCCCCCAGAGATGAGGAGGGTGGACACATCCTGGTTGGCACCTGCTGTACAGAGAACCCTTACTGATGCCCTGGGAGGTGCAGGACATCCCACACCGCTACCGTGTGACCTCAGGCCGGCAGATTCCTGCCCTCTCCTGGCCTCAGTTTCCCCAGCTTTCCCAAGGGGAGGTTCACCTGGACAGCCTCTGACATTAACAGGAACATGGACAGTCAGCTGCTGGGTTGTACTTGTTGAGCTCTTCCTCTGTGCCAGGCGCTCACTGTGCTGAGCAATTTACATGTGCCATCTCATTTCTTTGGAAAATGTTTTTTGTATTTTTGACATAATTTTAGACTTACAGAAAAGTTATAAGAATAGTGTAAAAAATTTTTTAGTGCCTTTCATCTAGATTCCCCACATGTTAACATGTTACTGCATTGGTGGTGTCCTTCTCCCTTTGTCTCACACACACACACACACACACACACACACACACACACACACACGTGTATGTACAAAATTTTTTCTGACTGTTTAAGAGTAGGTTGCAGACCTGATGCCCCTTTACTCCTAAACACTTCAGTGTGTATTTCTTAAAACAAGGAATTCTCTCATTTAACCAACTACAAGTTTGAAAATTAGAAACTTAATATTGAAACAATATTATTATCTAACCTACAGACTTGTTGTAAATTGTACCAATAGTTACTTTTATAGCAAAAGAAAAAATCTGAGATCCTGCCTTGCATTCAATTGTCGTATCTTCCTGGTCTCCTTGAATCTAGAATTGTTCCTGAGTCTGTTTTTGTCTTTCATGACATTGACATTTTTTGAAGTGTATGGGATTTTTTTTTACCACTTTTTAATTGAGGTAAAATTCACATAGCATGTCATTCACCATTTTAACCATTTTAAATGATACAATTCAGTGGTTTTTAGTACATTCACAATGTTGTACAGCCATCATCACTACCTAATTCCAGCACATTTCCATCACCCCGAAAAGAAACCCATATCTATTAGCAGTCTGTCACAGTTCTTCCCTCCCTCCATCCCTTGGCAATCACTAATCTGTTTGTCTCTATAGATTCGCACATTCTAGACATTTCATATAAATCAAATCATACAATATGTGCCCTTTTTTGTCTGTCTTCTTTCACTAAGCATAATGTTCTCAAGGTTTATCCATGTTGTAGCATGGGTCAGTACTTCATTCCTTTTAGGGCTGAATAGCATCCCATTGTGTGGATACACCACATTTTGTTTATCTGTTCATCTGTTGATGGACATTTGGACCGTTCTTACTTTTTAGCTGATACAAATAATGCTGCTAAGAACATTCACGTACACATATGTTGTCAATTCTCTTGGTATATACTGTGGCATGGAATTGCTGGGTCATATGATAACCTTTTGAGGAACTGCCAAACTGTTTTACACAGCAGCTACACCATTTTTCATTCCCATCAGCAAGTACCAGTTCCTCTGCATCCTCACCAACACTTGTTATTTTTCGTTGTATGATTACAGCCATCTTTTTGGGTGTGAAGTGGTATCTCATTGTGGTTTTGATTTGCATTTCCCTCATGACTAGTGATGTTGAGCATCTTTTCATGTGCTTATTGGCCACTTATGTATCTTTCTTAGAGAAATGTCTGCTCAAATCCTTGGCCCATTTTTAGATTGGGTTATTTCTCTTTTTTATCGTTGAGTTGTAAGAGTTCTTTATATACAGTCGTGTGCCACATTTCAGTCAACGACAGACTGCATATACCATGGTGGTCCCATAGGATTAGTACCATACAGCCTGGGTGTGCAGTAGGCTAGACCATCTAGGGTTGTTTAAGTACACTGTACATTTTTCACACAACGATGAAATTGCCTAATGACGCATTTCTCAGAACGTGTCCCCGCTTTAAGTGATGCCTGACCGTATTCTGGGTGCTAGACCCTTATTAGATATATGATTCACAAATACTTCCTCCCATCCTCTGGGTTATCTTTTCACTTTCTCGATAGTGTCCTTTGATGCACAAAAGTTTTTAATTTTGTTGAAGTCCAACTTGTCTATTTTTTCTTTTGTTGCTTGTGTTTTGGGTGTCAAAGAGTACAGGATTGTGCACTCTAGATTTGTAGACTGACCCTCAGTTTGGGTGTTTCTGAAGTCTCCTCGTGGTTGGTTCAGGTTATGCACCGTCTCTAACTGTCCTCACACCTCTGGCAGGAGGCACTGTGACCCTGTGCTCACCTCTGGGTTCACGAGCTTGCCCGAGGTCATGTGGCCAGTGTGTGGGTGAGCAGGTTTCAGGACAGGCCTGCCCCGCTCCAGGGCCCCACTCCTGAGAGCGGCGGTCTCTGCCTCAGGGTTGCCTGTCTCCTCTGCTGCTTGCAGGCTGGGGTTTCAGGCAGCAGTGGGAGTTGTAACCCCTGTCCAGGAGCTGGTGGGAAAGGTGGAGCCCCAAGCCTGCCCCCACTGCACCCTGGGCCTGGAGAAGCTTCCCTGAGGGCAGCAACAAGGCTGACTCCCACCTGCCACCTCCTCCCTGCAGCTGGGTGTTCCTGATGAAGAAGGGTTACCAAGACACGGACACCTCCCTGCAGAGCAGCATCATCACCAAAGTCAAGGGTGTGACCTTCACCAACACCTCGGAGCTCGGGGAGCGGCTCTGGGATGTTGCCGACTACGTCATCCCACCCCAGGTCTGAGCCCCACCCAGCACTGGGGCCCAGGCTGGCAGGGCCTGGCTTGGGGTGGGTCATGTGGGAAGCTGCTCAGGTACCCAGGGCCCTCTGTCCATCATCTCCTTTGGCCCAAGGTTTGCAGATAGAGACCCTGCCCAGATGCTTCTCCCCATGCCAATCCCCCACCCTCCTTGACTGCCACCCCATCACTGCCCCTTCTCCTCCCAGATGTGGGCTTGGACCCCAGAGGCTGAGGTCAGAATAGGAATCCACGGGGTGGGGGCATTTGGGGTTGTGGGCCTGGAAGGGACCTATCAAAGGACATCTACTCGGGGACTCTGGGTGAGTGGGCATATGGGCAGGATCCACCAATATTGTGGCCCCATTTCCCCAACACCCATGCAGAGACCCTGCCCCCTGTCAGGCTGCCCTGGGAAGGAGGGTCCCCAACCCTTCTCTGGTTCCTCAGGGAGAGAACGTCTTCTTCATTGTCACCAACCTGATTGTGACTCCCAACCAGCGGCAGGGAACCTGTGCTGAGGTTTGATTGGGTGCTGTGAGCTGGAGAGGGGGTGGGAGAGCCACCAGCGGTGGTGCGGTCCACCCCTCTCCTGAAGCAAGGGTTTCTGGGGGATGTGTGCACCAGTGCATGTACCTTCATTGTTTGGGGGAGAAGCAGGTTCTCAAAGGGCCTGTGGCCCCAGCAGGGGAAGGATCCCTGTCCTAACTCCTGGGGTGGGACCTGGCTCTAAGCTTGGGCCCCTCTAGGGGACCCCCCAGAGCCACCCTTTCTCTCCTGGCAGAGTGAAAGCATCCCTGATGCCCTGTGCTATGAGGACAGCGACTGCCCTCCTGGGGACCCTGTTGTGGCTGGAAATGGTGAGGCCTGGAGTGGCCAAGGCTGGGGACAGAGGGGGAGTTGGAGCCGGGAGGCTCCTGGCATTGTCCCTGTCCCACCCCTGCAGGAGTGAAGACTGGCCGCTGCCTGCAGGCAGGGAACATGCAGAGGGGCACCTGTGAGATCTTTGCCTGGTGCCCGGTGGAGACAAAGTCCAGGCCAGAGTGAGTGGCTATGGCCTTGGGACCCTGAGGCATTACCCAGTCCTGTCCACTGGGTCCCAGCCTGATGGTGGAGACACATCCGCTTGGGATCCTCATTCTGAGGGAGAAGCCAGGACACCTCACAAAGGCCTGAGCACCACCCCAGCATGACCAATTTAACTGTCCTTGGCAAAGGCTCCAGGGGAGCCAGGGAGCAGGCAGGCCCCAGCGCTGTCACAGGGCGGGGGGTGGGGGGCACGGCGGGGGCAGGGCCAGGGCCTCCTGGACAGGCTGTCCTGCTTGGTTTTCAGGAAGCCACTCCTGGGCAAGGCTGAAGACTTCACCGTTTACATAAAGAACTTCATTTGTTTCCCCAAATTCAACTTCTCCAAGTACGTGGGGCTTGGCTACTGGGAATCCATGGGTGGGGCCTCGGCTGGCCCTCCTGGTGGATGTGCCTGCGCCCATGTGCGTGCTGCGTATGTGACACTGTGTGAATGAACCACTGGTGATGCTGGGCCCCTTCCCCTGCTGGGGGTGGAGCTCTGTTTCTTGCAGTAGGATGTTAGCAGGAGAAGTAATCAGGACTCGAGTAGGGGCGAAAGTCAGGGACTCAGCCTGGACCGGGTGAGGGGCCCAGTGTCTCCTGGGTCAGGTCCAGTTTCTGGCCCAGGAACAGCAAGTCTCACCTTCATTTCACTGGCTGTTCATGGCCTCCACCAGGACCAATGTGCTGGACACCAAAGACAGATCTTTCCTGAAGTCCTGTCGATTTGGCCCCAAGAACCCCTACTGCCCCATCTTCCGACTGGGGTCCATGGTCCGCTGGGCGGGGAGCAACTTCCAGGAGATGGCCGTGCAGGTGGGTGGTGTGCGCTCCGGGAGCCCTCCCTGGAGGCCTGAGAGCTCTGGGCCTGGGCTCTGCAATGAGGAGAGGGTGCTAGGGGGGGACCTGTGGGTGGGGTGGCCCTGCAAAGTCACTGTCCCAGGGACTCATTGTCTTCAGAAGTAGCTGTGATGATATCGTGTGTCAATTATACTTAATTAAATAAAGAATATAAAACTCAAAAATAAAACAAAAAAGAATTAGCTGTGACACACAGCGGGCTGTGCCTGTGCTCGGACGTTGGGCACTCGGTGAGGGGCACACTGGGCACCTACTCTTTGGTTCTTAGTCCTTGGGCATCAGCTGAAGCTGAGCTGAGAGGAGCCCCACTGGCCTGTCCAGCTCTTGTGTGAGGCACCCACTCCGGGAGGTCCCTGCCCCCCTGAAGCATGGAGCAGGAGGATGTGGGGCCGGGGTGTCAGCGATGCACTTTTCTCAGCCCCTTCAGAGAGGGGGCTAGAACCCTGGACCTTCCCTCTTCCTCCCGGAAGTATGCTCCAGCCGCTGACCCTTGGCTGAGCATGTCCCCCATCTTGTCCAGCTGTCCGTGAAGAGCTGGTCTGTGACTTCTGTCCATTTCCAGAAAGTTCTGTGCATTGATTCTTGTCTCTTTTTCATCAAGGGCGGTGTGATAGGAATTCAGATTGAATGGGACTGTGATCTTGATAAAGCTCCCTCTGAATGCAACCCTCACTATCGTTTTAGCCGTCTGGACAACAAATTTTCAGAAAACTTTATCTCTTCTGGGTACAACTTCAGGTAACTGGGGCTAAGCCTGCTGCCTTATGACCCTGTCCACGCTTTGTGTCCTTTCCTGGGTGCCAGCACCATGACACCCCTTCCTGGGGGTGGGCGTCAGAGTGGGAGGTGCAGGGAGAGACAGTTGAGGGGAGGGAGGGACGGCAGCCAGGGGTGCGTCTAGGAGAGGAGAGAAGCGTGTCATCGCCCTGGGTTCTCCGTGTGGTTGGGCCTGGCTTCTCAGCTGGGTCAGTTCCATCAGCACTTTGCTGGCCTGGGGGTTGGCCCAGCATGTAGTGGGAAAGCCCTTGCCTCTGGGGGAATGTCTGGCAAGGATTTCAAAGATGTGGAGGAATCTTGAGCATAGTGTCAGTAAGAGGGTCAGCAACCTCTCCTGGGGCTGCTGAGAGCCAGGGGCCGGGGAGTGCTTATAACTCTCTGAAGTGGCCGAGTTCTGTGTTGCCAAATAGTGAATGCTCAGCTAGGCTGAAGTGTCCCCTGGGCCGTGTCTCCCCCAGGTTTGCCAAATACTACCGAGACGCAGATGGGGTGGAGTTCCGAACTCTGATGAAAGCCTATGGGATCCGCTTTGATGTGATGGTGAACGGCAAGGTGTGTGGGGTGGGTCTCCCATTCTGAGGCGGCAGGTCCGGGGTGGGGCGTGTTGGGAAGGGCCATGGGCTGGCTCTGGTTGGGGAGTCCCTGGGGATGCCGCTGTCCACACTGCCTGGCTCACCCCACCTTGTCTTTGCTCCAGGCGGGGAAGTTCAGCATCATCCCCACAATCATCAACGTGGGCTCTGGGGTGGCGCTCATGGGTGCTGTGAGTACCTCTCCCCTCCTCCCTTTACCCTCTGAGCACCAGCAGTGGGAGGGGGCCACTGCCCCAGGGGTCTGTTCTCATGCCCCAGAAAGAACGAGAGCTGATGAGGTCAGCATGGACATGGGTAAAGAGAGCTTCCTGGGACTTCACACCCCGCCAGCAGCCCCCAGGGTGCAGTGATGCCTGAGTTTCTCTTTCCAGAGCCAGAGAAGCATCTGCCTGTGGCTCTGGAGCTGGGGGTGAGGCTGGGGGTTCTCTGGGATCCTGGGTCAGACCCTGAACTTCTTAAGCCTCCTCTCCACTTCTGCTAAAAAGAGGCAGGAGCCGGCTATATATAGGGTTTTCAACTATGGCCCTGTTGACATTTAGATAATTCCTTTTTCTGTGGGGCTGTCCTGTGCCCTGTAGGATGTTTAGCAGCATCCCCAGCCTCTACCCACTAGATTCCAGGATCACCTTCTCCCACATTGGTGACAACCAAAAATGTCTCCAGACATCACCAAATGTCCCCGGGGTGGGGGGGGGAATCGCCCCCTGTTGAGAATCACGGGGCTAAAAAAAATGAGAGGCCGGGAAGTCAGGCTGTAGTCCTTCCTCAGACCTATCCTTCAGCGGGGCCCAGAGGGGCCCCAGGAGACGAAGTAGTGGCTAGAGGGCAGGGAAAGGTTTCCTCCGAATCTGTCCTGCCCCTTTGTTCTGAAAGTTTTTTAAAGACATGAGAGTCAGTGAGTGGCTCGCGCCTATCCCAGCAAACCTCTTGCCAGAGTTTCCGGCAGCCTCTTCCCTCCTTCCTCTGCCCAGGAGGCCACAACAGGCCCCTTGGAGGTTTCCGGTAGGTCCTAGGATTGACTTTATTGAGAGCAGGAAAACGGTGTCCTGTAACAGGACGCTGAGAAGCCACGCCTCTGAGGTGGTCGATGGATGAGAGTGAGCCCCACAGCGTTCCTTCTAACTGCACAGTGTTGTTCGGGACCCTGTCTGTCTGCATACGTAACTTTCTGAAGGGCCCCTTCAGTATCACTTTCTTATGATGTGGGTCAATCAGAACACGGGCATCTGCGGGGCATACCTGTGAAACGAAGGTAACAGGAAAAATAGTGGTAGAGGCTGGGGCGGGGTGGGAGGAGTATTCTCTGTGCAACAAGGAATTGATATGTAACATTTTTGGCATCTGGGGAACAAAAAGAAATGTGTAGGCCCAGGGTCTGAGGACCAAGGTCACCTGTGGCCTATCCATCAACCCTCTCTCCAGCCCCACGCCCTTCCTCATTCAGGACCCTCTCCTCTGTGCCATGAGTGGTGTCGCCCTCTGGTGGAGGAGACAAGCATTTGCACACCCTGCTCCGTGAAGCACATGTGTTCAGGTGTCAGGGGCTCCCGGCTGGGTTAGCTCAGGGCTCACCATCTTTCCTTGACCACCACTGTCATGTGCTCATTGTCAGATCCCCTCCAATCTCTCTCTCACACTAACTACCAGAGGGCTCCTTCTGAATGCCACAATTCTGACTGTGTCCTGCCCTTATTCAAAGCCCTCAGTGCCTCCCCCTACAGGATTAGGACCAATGCTTTGAAGACACTTTGAAGAAGCTTTGCAGGCTGGTCCCCATCCACCTCTCCAGAAGTCTCTCTAGCTCTTCCCTTACAGGCCTGTGGAATTCCCAGGCATGAAAGCTTGTTCCTACCTCTGCAATGCCCTTCCCGAACTTTTTCTTTTGGCCTTGTATGAACTATTCACCCCTCAAGACTCAGCCCAGATGTCCCTCCCCAGGCTGAGTAAAGTCCCGTCTTCTTTCTGCTCCCCATGCTTATCTCCCTGTCATAGGACATGTCATTCTGTGTCACAATTTGCATGCTTGTCTCCTGCACCAGGAGGAGAGTCCTCCCAGGATCTCATTGTCTTAATCCTCCCTGCCCCCAGTGCTGAGTGCTCAGCAAACATTTTTGAAGATGTGATTCGATGGGGTTAGGGGAGTGCGGGGGGGCACTTGGCTTGAGGGATCAGATGGACTCCAGGAGAACCTCGGCTCTACCATGGCCCAGCTCTGTGGCCTTGGACAAAGGTGCCTCTTTCTGAGCCCAGTGTCCCCATCTATGAAGTGGGGACAACGATGCCCCCTCAGGGTTGCTGCAAGATCACACAGGATGTAGCTCGTGTTAGGCGGCTGGCGGCTCTCTGGAAGTCTAGGATTCTGAGTCAGGGACCCCAACTTTTTTGCAGGGGGCTTTCTTCTGCGACCTGGTGCTCATCTACCTCATCAAAAAGAGCCACTTTTACCGCAACAAGAAGTACGAGGAAGTGAGGTGAGTTATGCGTCCTCCCCAGCAGCTGAGGGAGCCCTGTGGCGCCCCTTGGGCAGCCTCCCCCCCTGACTTGGAGTCTTTACCCTGGTTTGACATCAGCATTTGGGGTGTGGAGGCTGGACTGAGCCCTGGGAGCTCCCCTGGGAGGGCCAGGGAAAGTGGAATGTTCTGAGCATATGCTCTACAGAACTGGATTCCACCTCAGGGCAGCCAGCAGAAGAAAAGGCCACCACAGGCCATGGGCAGGAGACCCATGTGCAGGCCTGGCTCTGCCACTGTCTCCCCAGGTGACTTTGGACAAGTCCCAGGCCTCCTTGAGCCTCAGTTTCTCTGTGAAACCAGAGAGTTGGTTTACATATAGTGCCTTCCAGCACTTAAGTTTAAGGATTCTTGAACTTGGTAGTCCTGGTGGGCTGGGGTTGAGGGAAGCTGGAGTGGGAAGGGAAGAAAAAAATGGATTTTTTTCCTACCATGGGGGCCTATTTCCAGGCTCTCTCGGGCTGTGAGTTTGGTAGGGGTGTGTGTTCAGAGCGGCAGAACACAGTGTGAGTGGGGAACCCTGATGTCTGTGAGCGGACAGGGAGGGGAAAGGGGCTCTGGCCCAGCCCTGGGGGGAGGCTTTCTGGAGGAGCTGGGATCAGAATGGGAATAGCAGATGGTGGGCTCTGAACAGGCACCTGGCACTCCCTCAGCCCCACCACAGCCTGGGACAGCAGGAGGAGGGTCAGCCTGTGTCACTGGCCTGGACTGAACTCCAGCCCTGGTTCTTAGGCCGAGCCCTGAGCCCTGATCCTGGTTGCAGACTGAGCCCTGGCCGCACCTGCCTGCTGACTGAGCTGCTGGAGGGGGAGGGCGCCCCCTGCAGGGCAAGGGGCTCTCAGGGCCTGCCCCGCCAGTCTGGGGGAAGGCGCCTGGCTCCGCAGGCCAGGGTTAACGGTCATGTCCTGCCCAGGGACCTAGGGGTCCATCCCCGGCCGGCGGAGTCCTCGCGGCAGTGCGGGGCCCCGGAGGCCGAGGACGCGGTGGGGCCGGGGCTGCCTGAGGCGCAGGACGGAGGCGGCCCGAAG
This sequence comes from Tapirus indicus, assembly GCA_031878705.1. Classification (NCBI taxonomy): domain Eukaryota; kingdom Metazoa; phylum Chordata; class Mammalia; order Perissodactyla; family Tapiridae; genus Tapirus; species Tapirus indicus. The sequence goes on from CM062932.1 coordinate 14,192,972, forward strand.
GAGAATGGCTGTGCGGGCCAGCAGCTCCTCGAGCCCGCCAGGTGAGGGGCTGCCCCGCAGAGGGGCGAGCATGGCCCCGCAGAGATGGCCCGGCTGGCCGCTGTGCTCCCTGCTCTGGGCTGACTTGGCCACAAGGCAGGACGGCCAGGGCCCAGGAGAGCCCATCCAAGCTGGACCCTGGGGGGAGGGGTATGGGGGGGTGCCTTAGCCCCTCCGTAGTCCCCATTAGCTTGTCAGTACCCTAAGTAACCGCAAACCAGTCTGCTTGCTGTGCTATCCAGGCATTTGGACCCTAACTGGACTCTTACTCAGGCTTACACTGTGCTGAGCTCTTTGTATATATGAACTCACTTCAGCAACTTACTGAGGTGGACACTAATATTCCCTGTTCTAACTAATGAGGAAACTGAGGCACAGAAAGGTTAAGTAACTTGCTCAAGTCACACAGCTAATAAATGGCAGAACTGGGATTTGAATCCAGGCAGCATATCTCTAGAATCCAGTGCTTCTCCATCAGGTTATTCTGCCTTCTCAAGCTTCCCATCCCCCACCCACATGACTTCCCTAAACTGCTCTTCCGTGTGGAAATTCTGGAGCTGCCCTGGCCTCAGGAGGGTGGTGGCTGTGCTGATAGGTGGCCCACAGGCTGCCTTTCCCTGGGGCGCTGCCCAGAAGCCCTGGGCAGCCTGGCTGTTTCTGCAGATACAAGAGCCTAGGGCTGGGAGGGAGCCCTGGACTGAGTCAGGAGGCCCCTTTCAGGCCTGCTCTGCGTCTGCCTCGCTGTGTGCCCTTGAACAGGTGCCTGGCTCTGGGTGTTTCCCTGCCCCCCCCCCTTTTCCAGTGGGGGCTGGACACAGGGACCCCTCCTGCTCAGTCAGGCTAGGGTTCTGTGACTCTCCTCTTGTTAACCACGTCCCAGGAGTTCATTGGCCTAGGTTGTACTTTCTTCCGGCACCCAGCTTTCATTCTTTGCTGACTCGGGGATTGGCAGCCTCCAGCCAGGAGGTGGGCCTGGGCAGGGAAGGAGTGAGGAATGGACTGGGACAGAGAGGAAGGGTGAAGAATGGAGAGGAGAGAGGAAAGAAAGATGAGAGGCTGCGGGCTGCAGTGGTGGCGGCAAGGGAGCAGTGGAGGGTGGGGATCTGCTAGCAGGGGTAGGCCCGGTGCCCAGCGGCTCCCCACATGCTCCCTGAGCTGTCACTTCCTGAGCTCCTTAGCCTGCAAGAGGGAAGAATGGCTGCCCTGCTGGTCTTGGCACAGCCTTGCCTGTTGCTGTGGGAGGCTCAGGCTGCCACTGTGGTGGCTGCCGCTGCTCATTGCTGGGGCAGCTCCGGAGGCCTCAGCCTGAGCATCTTCATGTGTTTGGGCTGTGGCCAGGGACCCTGACAGACTGCCCCTCTGCGAATGCTCTGACTGCCTGCAGTGCTGCCAGCGGGAGGCTGTTGTGGGTGACTCTGCTTATAGGGAGGTGTCCCTGTCCACAGTGTTCCCAACCATCCTCTGTGCCCGCCCCACCCAGGTCTGGCCCTCTGGGGAATGGAAAGATGAACATGGAGCAGCTGCAGAACCTGCAGACAGTGGAGGCGTAGCCAGAGGTGTTGGCTGAGAGCAGATTTGGTGAAGACCTTGGGGGCAGAACCACCTGCAGCTCTGAACTGGAAAGAGTTGTCTTCGCGTCTGCATGGGACAGGGGCTTCCAGGCACAGCCATCTCTCCTGCACTTTGGGATCTTGCTACAAGCTTTTTGCTGTGTGTGTGGGGAGGGGAGCCTCCCAGTGGCCGGAGTGGCTCAGATGGAGAAGGGAAGGCCCTGGAGAGGGAAGGGGGGCTGGCCAAGGGCCTAGAGTGTTTTCATTTTTTTCTGAGAACCTAGTTGGACATTCATGCATTGATACATGCAGTAAACATTTTTTGCTGTGGGCTGGGCCCTATCCAAGAGATGCTTAAATGAGATGCTGATCTGGCCTTCAGGGAGGGGGGCACACTGTAATTCTCTCCAGAGCCAACAGACGTCACTGCCAGGTTCCGCCACTCCGGCCTTCCTCCAGCCTCTAGCTGAGACTTTCACAAATCCCTCTAGAGAATGATGGCTCCTCAGAGGAAGACCTTGGCCAACATCCAAGGGGACATTTGGCTTTGCCCCATGGATCAAATTTAAAGGTGGCCAAGGAGGCAACCAGGAAAGGACTGGAGGGAAGAGGCAGCCTCTGAGGGCTTCTAGGTAAGGTGGGGAAGGGGAGGCAGGGAGGCCTCTGCTCCAGTCTGACCGCCCAGCCTCGGGAAGCTCTGGGCATAGCGTCTTGTCCAGATGGGAGATCATCTGCCTCTGTGGTTTGGCTCTTGCTGTTCTGCGGGGCTGGGTGTCCCTGCCCAGCTTCCCTCTCTCTCTCCTCAAAGGCTGGATCTGAAGGGCTAACGAGACAATGGATGGCGCTCACTCAGCAGGTGGAAGCAGTTGTTAGGGAGGCCCTCGCCCCCTCACCCCTGCCCCTCCTTCCCACCCCTACCCTGCAGAACTCTGCTGGTTCCCTCCCTCAGTGGCTGTAGAGCCTCGCTACCCAAAGTGTGGTCCATGGACCAGCAGCATGGGCCTCACCTGGGAGCTTGATATAAATGCAGCCTCTGGTCCCTCCCTCATCCTCCTAAATCAGAACCTGCATTTCAACAAGATTCCCAGGTGATTCGTGTGCAGATTAAAGTTTGAGAAGCCCTGGTTGAGATTTGCAAAGCCTGGTTCTGAGGAAGGAAAAGGCCAGGTTTGGTGGTGGCGCCAATTTCTAGGTCAGACTTACACACTTTCTACCTCGAGACTGAGGGGATCCCGGCCACCCCTGGGAAAGTGGCATTATGCTCAATTTGTTTAAATTAAAATATTGAGTAATAATGCTTATAGGATTCAAAATTTAAACGGTACAAAAGAATAGACAGTGAAAAGCTTCCCTCCCACCCGTTGCCCAAGGCAACTTACATTACCAGTTCCGAGGCTCCCTTGTTTTGCTGAGAATCCATTTGGTTACTGGCGCCCTCACTCAGGTAAATGAGCTTTTCCTGCTGCCTGTAACGGCAGACCGAGTCTCCTCTGTCAGAAGGGGACTCAATGGAATACGCTTAAATACTGGGCTGGTGGGCCGGCTGGCCCACCTCTTCCTCTCCCAGGGTCTGAGGAGCCCGTGTGGAAACCCAAGGGGAGAGACTAGAACTCATCACTCACTGGGTCTGAAGCGCTTGGCGGCAAAGGCCTGCAGTGCTGCCCCTCCTCCAGCAAGCCCCAATGCTGTTTGCGCAGCTGCCCACACGAGGGTGCGTCCTCTTTGAAGGGTTCTCTCTGGGCCTCGCTCGAATCAGAGAAGCCTGGTTCCCCTCTGTACACAGAGGAGGTGGTAAGCATCCTTCTACTGGGGCCTTTGGAGAGAGTCAGAAGGGGCCTGAAAAAAGGTCTCTGGAGAGGCTCCGCCACTGGGGGAGGGGGGAGTGGTCGCCAGAACAGGAACCCTTCTAGAGCAAGCAGCTCCCTCGCCTTGGGCTGCCTGGTAACCTGTCAACAAGCCCACCCCTCTCTGAATAGAAAAATCTGGGTGATCCACTATGGTGTCTCACTTCCTTGGATTTGATGATCTAGCATGTTACTTTTATGTTTGGGAGGAAGTAAAAAGGGCAGGGATCATGGCTGCTTAGGAGTTGGGCTGGTTTCTTTTTTACCCTGTTTTTGGAATTGCTTTGCAGCAGCCATATAACTTGGCCATACAACCTGGGGACAGTTGTACTGTTTGTTTTATATTGGAATGAAAATATCTTCCTATAGTATTCACTCAGCAAATATTTATTGAGTACCTGTTGTGTCAGGTGTGGGACTAAATGCTGGTGACACAGTGGCAAGCAACACAGAAACAGTCCCTGCCCGAGTGCTTACAGTCTTTGTTGTTAGTGCCCTCGAGTCGATGCCAACTCCCAGCGACCCTGTGTTCAGCAGAGCGGAACCCTGCCTGGTCTTTCTGCGCCATCCTCTCACCTTCCGGCGATATATCATACAATGCTCTGCTGCTCTTCATAAGGTTTTCATGGCCAATTTTTTCGGAAGTGGGTGGTCAGGTCCTTCTGGGAAGTCTGTTAGTCTGGAAGCCCTACTTTTACCTGTCCACCAGGAGTGACCCTGCTGGTATTTGAAATACTGGTGAGTGCCGAACCATAACCACTAGACCCCAGGGCCAGCTGGTTACAATCTAGGAGGGCTGAATCTTCATCAGTGGTCACATGTGTAATCACAGGCTGAACTGAGTTTTCAATGAGGAGTAGCCAGAGGTTTCCCCAAGGAAGTGACATATAAGTTGACATCTGAAAGATCATTAGCAGTCTAACTAGGTGACGGGGGAGGCATTCTAGGTAAGGGAACCACGTGTGTAAAAGAAACGCCTTGACATGAGCAGGAGCAACAAAGGAACTGGATGGAGACAGTGTGACTGGAGCTGGTTTTGTGGTTTTCTTTTCATCAACTTACTTTCTTTAAGAGCTGCCCCATTAAGCCTTACTGCAGTGAAGGACTAACCTACTTGTTTCTTCAAGTCCAGCAAAGCTTTCCAGGTGGCCTCCCTACTGCATGTCAGGGGCCCCCATTACAGCTTCTGGATAGTGTTGCACACTGCCAAAGTTTCCTTGCTTTTGCATAGCACCCTGCCTCCCCACCTCTTTTTTTTGGCTAATCTTGGCGCATGAATGGGAGGCTCATTAATCTTATAGAAACTAGCTCCTTTCAAACTTGGGAAAGCCCCTTTGTCTTGGGGTGCCTGATGCCTCATCAGGAAGATGAGCGTGCCAGCCTCTCAAGAGCTTCTTTCCATGCTGACTGTCCAGGATCATGAATTGTCTATGTGTATGTTCAGGCCCTGGCCTAAAGCCATCTACCTAGTATTTTCCTAACGACTGAGTTATTCTATGCCTTGGGAGTACTGATGCTGGCCCATGCGAAGTTTGTAAACTGGGTGCTATCAATGTGATATCACAGGACCAGCCATGAATAAGCAAAGTGCCGTCTTCTCCTGATGCAGGGGTCTCAGGACTGACCAGTCATGGCTGCCTTTTTTGCCCCGGCTGCCCCATCAGCTCTTCCTTCTCAGTGGCTGCCCGCCCCACTGGAGGACCAGTCATTAAGGGGGAACGTGACTTCCTCCAGGTGTCTAAGCACCCCAGCTTAGAACTACAGTGCCCTGGAGATTCACTAAATCACCCCACTTGGAATGGCATCTTGCATGTCTGGAAAAGGGCTCCATTTGGTTCCAACCCGCCCCATTTCTACCCAAGTGATGCAGCTTTCCTCGAGCATACTCTCCAGCAGACCCACGAACGCTCTCTCCAAAGGATACACCTTTCTCCCAGCTGCTTGTTTCCCCTTAGGCCAGTACACAGAATTAAAGGGGGAAGATGGCAAACATTTTCTGGGACCTGTCCAATATATTTATTCTCTGACATTTTTATTTGGTTATAAAACAATAAAAGGTGTCAACTTTAAAAGTGTCCTGATATTTTTCCCTTCATGTCTTCATGGTCACCCCATATTTTTTAGTGAGCAATATATTACGTTCCTTACTTTGCAAAGAAATTCAAATAAAAGTAAGGAAACTTTTTTAAGTGAGCAAACATTAAGACTAGCAAGGCACTGACAGAACTGGTACTTTTCAATGAGTGTAATCTGATAAACTTCTGGAAAGCATTTGGAATCAAGTTTTTATCTTCTGCTCTAGGAGCGATATTTTTTATAATAGCGCACATTTCAAACAAACTTACTGCCCGACAATAGATTAAGTACATTAGCTCCCTTATCCCCTATTCTACACGCCCCCTCTGCAGTAGGACCCACTCTTCCTCCTCCTTACTCTGCATTAGGATTGAACCCTCCTTTCCCACTCAGAGAATGCCCTGAGAGAGGACTGGGGGAGGCTGGGGAGTGTGCAAACCATGAACGTGAGCATCTTCAGTGGCGGTCAGAGAAAGGGTTCAGAGAAGGCCATTGTGGCCTGAGCTGCTGCTTGGCTTCATGTGCAAGCATGTGGTCCAGAACCTAAAATGGGATTCCGCAGGCCTGGGTCGCAGATCCATTTCCATTGTTGGCCATGGGCCACCTACTGTCTGTAAAAGGGGACCTGGATCCAAGCTCTCAGATCCCCTTCTGATCTAAAACTGATTCTTTTCAAAAATCCAAATCTGATCACATCACTTCTAAAATTCCAAAGTCTTCCCCCAGTTGCTCTTATGATCAAGGCCAAAGTCCCCACTCTGGCCCTCCATGATCTGACCCAGGTCTACCTCATGGCCTCTTCTCTAACTCTCCAGATACAGGCCAAACTCATTCCTGCCCAATGGCCCTCACATATGTGCTTTCTTGCAAGTTACCCCTTTTCCACACTTTAGTTGGCTGTTATTTAACCTCTGGGTCTCAAATGTAATGTTATTTCCCCAAAGAAGCCTTTCTTGACCCCCACCCCTCAACCTGGGCTGGGTTTGGGGCTCCTATGTACTCTCTTCATAGCACTTACCATCATTTAAATATTTGTGAAATTAGGTAATGCTGGTCTTCCCAGTTAGACTATAAATTTCATGAGTAACATGTTCATTACTGTAACTCGACTGCAATATTTATTTCTCAATTAAATGTACGCGTTTTATTCTAAATTAACCCTCCTGACGAGAAGGGATCACGGATTAGCATTAGACAGAAGCATTTAAAATCTACACAAGCCCAAAGTTTCGCTTAAACATCCAGTCTGTTTAATCTTCATTAGACAATTCTAGAAAAGAGTCTGAACTTATTTTTTTTTTAAATGGAAACAACAGCTAGCTGTAACTAGGTGAAATGGAACTGAAATGACACCACTCATACCTGAAGGCAGTGGTTAGTGGGAGGGAAGGCTGGGCTCTGAAAAGGTACACTCAGACAATACAGCAAGACCAATTAAGAGAACTGCATTTGAATCCTGGCTCTGCCTCTTCCTAGCTGTGCCTCCTATGGAAGAGGTAGTTAACCTCTCTGAGCCTCAGATTCATCAATGGGGGTTAATAATCACATCTACTCCATAAGGATATTGCTAGAATTAAATGAGATAATGGAAGTAAAAGGTACAAGGCACAATGCCTGGCATACAGGGAACACTTAATATTAACTGTTATTAGTCCTTAGGATGTTAACAATTAAGTTCTTTCCTTATTTAGGCCCTAGTGCACCCTCTCTGGATGGCCTACGTGTAAATGCAAGGAAATTCCAGAAGCCTAAGGCTCAGTCCCAGCTCTCCAGGAGTCAAAACTAGGCGATTCTGCACCCATGGCAAACAGAGAGTATGCGTTAATGTATGAAAAAACTCCACAAGGTGTCTGACGCTTCATTTAATCTGAAGAATATTACAGGTTCTTCGTCTTCAGATATAAATTATTTATAACGTTACAGAACAAGCAGCGAATTCAACAAGTTAAAAACTAAGTGTACCCGGTGTTAACTTCTGGCAACAGTCCTCCCAATCTGGTTTTTTAAAAAAATCATCCCCGCCCCCCTTTCAGTAAACGTGCACCATGCCATAGAGAAAAGTCCAGAACAGGACGTAGGTGAAGAGGCCTCCGATGAGACCTCCTGTAAAGAGAGGTCTTCGTGATTTAAAATATTTGTTCCACCTCCTTCCCGCCTTGAGAATTAACAGCAGGGAGAGCAGGACGGAGGCAAGCAGGTAGAAGATGAAGCCGTAGAGGCCGGTGAGGCCGAGGATGCCGGCCGTGGCCCCCGACAGCGCGGACACCGAGGTCCGGCAGTAATCCAGGACGGCCGCGTTGCCCCGCACCGCTGCCTCGCTGATGAACGGCGGCCCTTCCCGCTTGGCCACCACAGCGGCCATCGCGCCCGGCGGGGCTCAGCCTCTGCCTTCTCGCGGAACGACGCGGAGCTGCGGAGGAAACCAAGTTACAAGCGGCGCCAGGAGCTCGGCGAGTTGGGTCCGCGCCGCCCCTCCCCCTGGGGCTGGCGAGACCTCGCACCGCTCCTGGGTCTCGGACCTTCAAGAGACGCTGCGAAGGCTGAGGGTTCGGCCAGCCGGAAGGGCGGCGGCACGTCTGCATTCCCCGCCCAGGCTCGCCCGGTTACCTGGAACACGGCGGCGGACCCAGGCACTTGGCGCTCCCTCAGACGGCCAGGGTTAGCAATTCCCGCGGCGCCATCTTGCGCTGGAGGCTGTTGGGAGGGTCCAGAACGCGCATGCGTCGAGGCCGCGCGCCTCCCGCCTCCTCCGGCGCATGCGCCGCGAGCGCCCCAAGCACGCTCCACCCCACTCCCCGCCTTTCTACGCACGCGCTGGGACTTCCGCAAGCCGAACGGCGCTCTGGCCGGTGACTGGCTGGGGATGTGCTAACTATTCATGAGGGGGCGGGCCGAGCCGGGTTGCCTTTGTTAACCAGAGAGGGCGCGGCCGCCGGGTTTGTCGCTACGAGCTTCACCGAGCGGTGGTTGGTTCTGATTGGGGTCGAGATGTCCTACATCCCGGGCCAGCCGGTCACCGCCGTGGTGGTGAGTGCGCTCGCGCGGGCTCCTCCTCGTCGTGGCTTGCCCCCATTTTGCAGAGCGGTAAACTGACACCCCAAACAGGTTGACAAAGCGTCGAACCCCGGGCTCCTGCAAGCCCGCGGCCGGGGCTCCGGTCCCCGCTCTACTGGAGCCGGGCTGCGGTCCCCTCAGCCACGCGACAGAGAAGGCCGGGACCGGAGAGCCTCCTGAGGCCCCAAGCCGGGGCCAGACCCCGCGCACTGCCGCCGCCGCACGGACTCCTTTTGGCGGCCGAAGCGGGGCGGACTGCGGAGAAAAGCCCCGGGTGTGCGAGTCCGGGGAAGCCCGGGCCTGTGTCCCCAGCTGGGTAGCCGCGGGGGGCGGGCACCAGCCCCGACGTCCATGAGTCGCAGCCTCTGGAATGAGGAAGTGCTTCCTCCGTTCCAGCCGGCGCCGCCGCCCAGAGGGAGATTTGGGGGGGTGGATGAGGCCGGGGCCTGCGTAGCAGCCCCTTATCCCTCTTCCGGTCCAGCCTTGCTTCCTCGGACCCTCCGTCGCCCGGTCCAGAGTGAAGGCTCCTACACCTGGCTGGATCCTGCTCCGAACTTTCCCTGGATCCCCAGCCCTTGGAGCAAAGTCCAGGTTCCCTGCCTGGTACTTGGGGCCTGAGGAGACCCTCTGGGGTCTGCTCAGGCCCCTGGCTACCCAACTTGTCTTGGGTGCCAGGTGCTATTAGGATAGGCAAAGGGAGGAAAGGTCGCTGGAACATTAGACCCAGACGCCAGTGCCACAGCTGGATTGTGCCTGGAGGCCAATGCCGTGGTGGCGGTGGGGAAACTGAGTCGCAGGGAGGTCTGGTCCTGCCCAGCCATTAAGGAAGCTCTCAGGAAGGACACAGATTTCTGAGAAGAAATGCCTGCTGGGCATGCAACGGGTCAGATGGAAGTCCCAGCCCTGGGGCCATGGGACTGGCTGCACTATTTCAGATGGGTGTGCTGGGGCGCTCCTACAGTCAGGCGGTGGCGTGAAGCCATTGATAAAGGTGGCATGTGAGGGTGAGCTCAGAGCACCAGCTCATGCCTGGGCGAGAGGACATGCTGCTGTACCTGCTGACAGTTGTCTTAAGCTTCACCCTGACTGCACCAGCCTGGCTTTCCCAGATATCTAGCTGTGCCAGAGAGAAGGGGCCAGGTTTCCTCCTTAGCTGGAAAAAAAGGGGTGCAGCTGAAGAGCCCAAGGGGCAGTAAGATGCCTGGCCTCACCCAGCAAGGCAGTGACAGGGCCTTGTTTTCAGCCCAAGGGCCTATATTCTTTTTGACCTTGAGGGTGGGGCAAAGGTGTGTGTTGGAGGTGGTGGAGCAGGCCTGGAGGAGCTCACACTCGGGCATGAGGGCCTAGGTCCAGTGGGCCTCAGGGGTCATGCTTCCTGCTCCTCCTCTCATGTAATGGCTGGTCCCTGGGCCTTCCTCAAAGCTGTAGGACCATGACCTCCCAATTCTTCTAACACTAGGAACATGTCTGAACATGGCAGGTGGGGTCTGGCCTCTCCCTCTTGTGTCTTACATTGGGGATGGGGTAGGGGAGGCCTCCTTCCTAGTCCTGCCCTCTCCCATGTAGTTAAGATTTTGAGAATGCTAAAATCATTTTGGCCTCTCCTCTGAACTCTGGCTCTACAGGTCCGTCTGCCTCTGGGATGGCTCCTGGTACTCTAACTCAACATGCTCCTTCTCCTCCAGAGTCCCCATCTGAGGGATGGTTGTGTTCAGCCAGGCTAGGTGGCTGGGTGCTACCCTTGACTCTTCTGCCACGAGCAGTCTCCAAGTCTGTTGATCTCACCTTCCAAGTAGCTCATGTCCTCTGAGCTACATCCTACTTCTATGAGACATCTGTTCCCCTACTGACTGCCTGAGTGGTTATTCTAGCATCAGACCTGGCCATGACCACCCCTACACCCTTACACCTCAACTCCTGGGAACTTTTGGGCCGCCCAGAATCAAGGTCAGGTGGCCAAGCTGCTGGTCACCCCCTCAAGGCCTGGTGCAAATGATCCCTCCCTTGTGAAGCCCTTCAGGTCCACGTCAAGTCACGTTTTGCTTTGTTCTTTTCTTCTTCCTGTTCAACTTCTCAACTTTCAGGGTGGGTGATCTGGTCTGGCTCCCATCATCTGGTAACTGGAGGGTGCCTGCTGAGGGCTTTGAAAGGAGCCTGGCATAGTTGGGGACCACAGCCCTGGAGTATGGTGGGAGAGCCCTAGGACCCTCCTCTGCCTCCTACACTGCACAAGAGCAGGGCCTGGAGCTGAGGGAGAACCCCCTCTCGGGGCCAGTCTCGTGGGCCTGCACTCCACAGCCTTCCTGATCTGGTCCCAGCCTCACACTTTCCGCCTCAGCTCACCTCCCACTTCCGGTCCTGCACTCTAGTCTCATGGACATGTATCCACAACACCTTCAAGCCTCTCTTGGCCCACACAGCTCTTCCTCTCCTTTCTGTGCAAGTTTGATCTTTTCCACTTTTCTGGAGCATTTCCTGTCTTGCCCTTGACAGGGCTGGCTCAGCAATCTGAGCTGCCTCGGCAGGGTGCTTGCATTTTTTTCAGGGCCTGATCCCTCTTGCCCTGTGTGGTCCCCCCAGTACAGCAGCCACAGCACCCTGGCTCTTGGGCCAGGAGGGGCTTAGAGCACGTGTTGACTAAGGCTGGTGCCCGAGACTAACAGAGGAAGGGGGGAGAGGTTGGGACGGAGGGCTGTGTGGTTTGATGTGGCTGAGTTCTGAGTTTCAATCCCCCAGCCTCCCAGGCTGGTGACCAGCTGGATTCCTGCAGAGGGCCCTGGAGCCCACCCCCTTGGCGTGGCTTTGAGCTGGCCCAGCAGCCTGAGGCTGCTGCTGGGGACACAGACCAGATTCTCTCTCCACACACCCACCTAACCCTAACTTGTTTTTTTCTTTGCCAGCAAAGAGTTGAAATTCACAAGCTGCGTCAAGGTGAGAACTTAATCCTGGGCTTTAGCATTGGAGGTGGAATTGACCAGGATCCCTCCCAGAATCCTTTCTCAGAAGACAAGACAGACAAGGTGAGGGGGACCAGGATCCTGGGACCTCTCTGTGGGACACAGAGGCCTGAAATGGTGGGTCTCTGCTTCCTGGGCCTTTCTGGAAGGAATAGACCTCATCTCTCTCAAACAATCCTCTCTCAGGTCCAAGAAATGATCTGATGGGAATAAATAGGGGTGAGAGTGGGGAGTGGGCTCCCAGCCCTACGAAGGCCTGCCCAGACAGAGCCCAGGAGGCCGCCAGCAGCAGGGGCTGGAGCATCCACAGGCAGCCCTGCTTTCTCCCCTTGGCTGTCTTGGCACAGCCTGTGCTGGGGAGGCTCGGTGCCGGGACGGACGGATGGCTGGGAGTATGCCACGCTGGGCTTTGCTCTGTGGATAAGGGGCTGGTCCAGTGATCCCAGGACTTGACCTGGCCTGTCTCTTTCCAGGGTATTTACGTCACACGGGTATCCGAAGGAGGCCCTGCTGAAATTGCTGGGCTGCAGATTGGAGACAAGATCATGCAGGTAACAGACGTCCCAAATGAGGAAAACAAGGCTTGGGAAAGAGGGTCTGAAGCCCTCGGGGGTTGGGGGGTTGCTGAGACTCACCAAAGCCGTTTTGGAGCCCATGCTGGCGTTGCCCCCAGAGGAAGCTGGCTCTCTCCTCTATGTGCCTTGACTGTGGTGCTTGGCGTCCCCCAGCCTGGGAACATCAGCTTGGGGGCCTGCTTGGGTGACCCAGGCCCCCCAAAGCCCATCCTCTTCTAGATCCCAGAAGGCGGGGAGCTGAGGTGGGCTGTATTTTCTCCTTGGGCCAGGTGAACGGCTGGGACATGACTATGGTCACACACGACCAGGCCCGGAAGCGGCTCACCAAGCGCTCGGAGGAGGTGGTGCGCCTGTTGGTGACGCGGCAGTCGCTGCAGAAGGCCGTGCAGCAGTCCATGCTGTCCTAGCAGCCCGCTGGGCCCGACGCGGGCCTGCCCGCCTCTGTAGAGTGACACCACTTCCACACTCTGTCTGCCCCTCATCCTGGCTTCTGCTGAGTGCTGGGCCCAGCTCAGAAGGCAGGAGCTGGTCCCAGAGGCCTGTCCCTGGGGCCTGACCTGCCTTCCTTCCCCTCTCCCACCACTGGCCTGAGGCTCTGGGACCAGCTCTCTCCCTTGGACATTGCGGATTGGAAATAAGGGCCTGAAGCTGAGTCACAGTCAGTCTAGTGACCACAGGCCTGGCCCACAGACCCTGCTGCCTGGCCTCAGCGGTACCCAGGCGAGCAGGGGCCCCACTTCCTGAGAGCCGCCACAAAGCTGGAAAATGCCAGGTGGGGTGGCCTTTCCCACACTTTACCCTGGCTGCAGGGCTCGGCCCTGCCCCGAGTCTTAGCTCCGCAGTGCCTGTGCCCATGTGTTTCCCTGAGGGGACTCGACACTGCCAGAGGCACTGCGAAGGTTTGCCCGGATAGAAGCCAGGCAGGCTCACCGTTCACTGCCTCGTAACCCCACTCCCCTGAGGGGCGCTGGCCTCCCCCGGGTTCACGTGCTTACAGGATTTAGATGAGGTTTGAGGATGACATTTCAGGGCAGTTCTCAGGATTGCCATTTTCCTCTATGCCTGTGGGTTTAACTTTTGTATTTTTTAAATCACAACTTTGATACAAAGCATTTTTATCTATTTGGAAATGCCAATTCTACTTTTGAATTTAGCTCACTAATTCACATCTGGGAACAACTACTCTTAGCAAGCGAATAAGCCTTACTTTGGTTACTGTGGAAAAGGGGCAGTGTGAAGCCGCCCCACACCCAACATCTCGTGTCCAATAAACAGCGCTGGAATCCACAAGGGGTCTCTGCTGAGGCACAGGGTTGGGATAGTTGGGGGTGGACTGTGGAGAGAGCTTTGGTTGTAAGGCTGGCTGACCTGGACCCCGCTGCTCTGGGATGAAGCCCAGCTATTCCCAGGCCCACCTGATGCTTGGCCAGGGCCATGTCTGTGGGAATGTGTGGGAGCACCTTCACCAGAACTGGGACTAGGTTACACAAGGGAGCCCCCAACTTCCTTTGTGTAACCTAGTTCCAGCTCCCACCTGGGAGGGGCTTCATGGACACCAAGGGGTTCATGGGAAAAACACCTGCCCCCTAAGACTCTTAAGAGCCCTCAGTTTATCGCAGCCGGGGATGCAACCCCAAGTGTTTCCAGGGGTTGCAATTTGACAGGGAGGAGCTGCAGAGCTCTGGGGCCCCTGCCTGGCCCAGTGCTGGCCACACTACCAGCCCTGGAAATTGCTGCCACTCATGGACCCACGTAGCACTGCCAAATCAGATTTTTCCAGTTTTCAAATCAGATATTTGAAATCTCCCATTTTTCAAGTTTGGTACCTAGTCATGCACTGGGTGGTTCCCAAAAAACAGGTGTGTGTGCTTGGTCAGGCTGCAATCTCTGCTTGAGGGAAACAAGATCCTAGATTCTTTGCTATTTGTTACAACTGGATAAAGGAAGAATCTGGAAAATGAGACATCCCCCCACTCCCAGTGGTGGCTGCCCTTGGTAATGCAGACATGGTACCTGTGGGACCTACCTGGCCCTGAGGAGGCAGGCATCTTGCACTGCCCAAGAGGGCTCCACTGATGAAGTGCCGGTCAGCATGCAGCCACAGCGGGACGAGCGAACTTCACAACCCTACACGTTTCCTTACATGGAGTGAGGCCATCTCCCTAAGCCCCCAGGACTGGGTTCTGAAGCCAACACACCTGCCTCCTGCATTTGGCAAATGCTCAGAGTGGGCAGAAAGGAAACATCAGGTTTTAATTAAGGATATAGGCCCCTCACATTGGTCTCGTAGTGAAAAAGTCAGAGTGGATTGACAAACCCAAGGCATGAATAAGGCACGTCCTGACACCTCCCCTCCTGCCACAGGAAAGACAGCTGCTGGGGGTTGGGGGCAAGGGGGTTTGGGATCAGGGTTGGGCTCATAAGGATTGTGTGAGCTGGTCTCAAGTCCTCTGAGGCTCTTGAACAGCCAAAAAGTTGGTCAGTCTCAGGTGGGGGTCTGGGCAAAGAAGGGGAGGGGCCTGCCCTCCCCCCAGGGGAGCTCCTCTCACCATCTGGCAGGTCCGATAGGCCTCTAAGGCACAGACTGGTGTGTGTCCCGCACTCCAGACACAGGGTGAGGAGCAGTTGGAGGGGCTTGCATGGGGCCCCTGACTCCGGGAAAGTACAGGTAGGCAAAAGGCAAAAGGAAATTAAGTCCCTTACTTCCAAAACATCCCTCCAAAAAATCCAAATGGGTTAGTATGATAAAGATCCAGAGGGTGTTGGGCATAAGCCCAGTTCAGAAGCAATCTGTTGGGCACCTCAAGGCTCAGAAAGTTTCTTTCTAGGCCCTGGCCTGGGCCACCTGTGACTGCAGTTATGGGAGCTGAGTTACGTAGAATGAGTGAGAGTCAGGAAGGTGAGTGCTCAGATAATGTGGCCTTCAGAGAAGGAACCCCAAGACCTAACCCCAAAGTCCTAGCCCCTCTACCACCAGCACCAGCACTTGCGTCCATTGCCCACAGCACCTGGCTGCCTGGTCTCTGGGAACACAGCAGTGGCAGCAAAGCACCCTTGGCTCTCCCAGCTGCAAGGTCAGTCTCTCAAGCTGCTCCCAGAAACACTGGTTGCTTGGGGCAAGGCCTTCGGCTCCAAGCTCAGCGCCCAATCCTGCCTGGGACGTGCTGTGCGTGCTGCCTGAAGCCTTAAAGAAAATAGAGACGGCCGTGTCAAGATGCAGGAGGGCCCGATGCCTGGCTGCTAAGGCCTGGGAGGGGCTGAGACCTCTGGGGAGGCTGGGAGAGGCCGCCAGTGGTCTAGCTTTTAGTCTCGGAGTCGAGTCAGGTGTCTGTCCCAGAGGGAGGTTCCTCCCCGGCCCGGGAGAGTCCTGGACGAAGGCAGGCTGGTTCATGTTTAAGGCGTTTGGCCCTGAGGAAGAGAGCGCTTCTCCACTGTCGGCACACTGAGCCAGCCCTGCACTCCAGACCGCTTCTCCAGCCTTCCTGGTGGGCACAGGGCCCAGGCTGTTTACACTGGGTCCCTGGGTGCTAGTTCAGCTGGTCATACCCTGGTTTCTTTCTGTACAAGCAGAAGTGCTGGACGAAGAAGACAATATCAAAGAAGATGGAGAAGATGCCGAGTCCAAACTTGGTTGGGTCTCCAAAGATCAGTGTCCACTGGTCTGTTAACAGCCAGAGGGAACAGAATCCCGTTTTAGGTTGGCAGCTCCTCAAGCAGCTGGAGCATGTGGGGCTGTGGGGGGTGGGGATCTTCATCTGCCCAGGAAACCACAAATCCTCCAGCTCAGAGTCACCTTGGGGGCTGGGGTCGGCTTGGATTCCCAGGCTGCAGGGCTGGAGGGGGAGGTGTCCCAGGAAGCCTGGCCCTGCCCTGAGCCTCCAGCCCACCGGGTGCCTGACTCACCGTTGTTGTAGGACTGGAGGAACATCTGGAGGAGGCTGAAGCTGCCCCCAGTGAAGTCCAGAAGCACGTTGCCAATGCTCCAGCCCTCTGTGCTTTTGTAGTAAAAGTTCATGTAGGCCTGGGCCAGACAGAGACAGACAGACAGATGGAGGGCAGTGAGGGGGCTGAGTGGCTGCCTCATGCACCCTGTGACCGCCACTCCAAACAAGAGCGGCTCTAATTCCTCCTACTCATGTGCTCAGGCCTCTGCTCCAAGGAACACAGTGACCTTTGGGCTCTGAGAGTGGACCAGTTTGGGTGGGTCTCATTTGTATGCACAGCAAACAGCCCTCCTCCTCCCATCCCCGCACCTCACAACTCCAAGGAGGGAGGGTGAGAGGCTGCTTCTCCATCTTCTTCATCCCTCCCTGTTCTGGGACAAAGCCCTAACCTGGTTTTCCAGCAACTCTGATATTTCTTCTCACCTCCAATGAAGATTCTCCCCAAACTCAGCCTGGACTTCACGCTGTGCTTATGAACATGGGCTGGGAGTTCGATTGCCTGGTTTGAAATCCCAGCTCCACCACTGGAGCTGTTACCTTGGGAGAGTTACTTGGGTTCTCTTAGCCTCAGTTTCCCCATGTGTAGAGTGGACTTAACTCCCACCTCAGCCCTGGCTGGGCTCTGGGGCCTCTGTCTTGGGCTTCCCAGGTCTAGGGAGCAGGTCCACTTGGACATCCCCCCTCTTCCTGCTGCCAGTGCCCCACATCCTTCCTCCAACACCAGTACCCTCTGGGCTTCTCTGACTGGTGTGACCTCCCTTCCTACCACCCAGGAGGGAGAGCTGGGCCTCCGTAGTGGTCTTCTCCCAGTCCGCCACCAGTTAGTCCCCTTCTTTGTCCTCTCCCTCCCTCTTCCATACTTGCTCCTCCCTATCCAGTCTTGGACAGTTCCCAACTCTCCAACTGGGGCTCCTGCCTCCCAGGTTTCCCAGCCTGAAGCCTTTCCACACTCAGGGACTGAGGCCCCACTTCCCTCAAGACCTCCCCCCGCTTCCGAGCTTCAACACTGCTCAGCCAGCAAGGTCTCCTCACTGCCTCCCACGCTGTTCCACCTGTGCCTTTGCGCAGGCTGCCCCCAGCCTGGAACACGCCCTCCTCTCAGGTCCACAGAGTTAAGTCCTGTCATCCTTAAGGGTTGGCTCTGTTTCCACACCCTCCAGGAGACCAGCCCTGACTCTGGCCAAATGCTCTCCTTCCTGAGCCCACAGAACACAAGGTCCCTGTGCTGGCTAAGCTGAAAAGGAGGCTTCTCCACTGGGAATGGGGTGAGTTACATGAGGCCCCAGATTCACGGGTGGAGTTTGTAGTTGGTACTTTTTTCATACCTGACCCTGTCCTGGGCCATTCCGACTAAGGGGCAAGATGTGTTTGACTCTAAGTCCTGTGATCCGAATAGGACTGTCTGAGTACTCGAGGGAGGGCGCTGAAGGCACACAAGGAGGACCCGGATGGGACCTGTGAGGAAAACTTCTCTGGATGGGAGGTGGAGGTCACAGTGGTGGGCCCCCTCCTCCCACCTAATCTTTCTGGAGTATTCTGCTACTGCTCGTCAGGGAAGTTAGTTGTGGTAATGGGGGGCAGAACTGAAGTCATTAGGAAAGCTGGGACAGAGGGACAGGGAGTGGCCTGCACCACCGCTGACTCTCAGAGCTGAGTGTGAGCTCAGAGAAGTCTCCGCTGTGCTTCCTGGCTCCAGGGAAGAGCAGGCAGTGGTAATGGCTGGCTTTCTGCATGGCCCCGCTCCTACTGGGCTCGTGGCTTCCACTGTAGCTTTCCATCCACGTCCTCGTCCTGGCCAGAAGCTGCCCCTGGGAGCAGTGCCCGGGGCTCTGTATCTCACCCCTCTCATGCTAATGACCATGTGAAAATTATGGAAGGCCGTGGAGGTACCTGTGGAAAATACTTGACCAGTGTCACTGCGAGCTTGATGTAGGAGAAGCAGAAGAGAAACTGCAGCCAGGTCGTTACCCCGACTGCGGCCAGAATCATGATGACGAGTGCAAAGAGCCATGAGAGCACCAGGAAGCCAATGGCAGGCCAGGACACGCGCTGGTTGCCTCGCTGAGGATGAGACGCAGAGGGGGAGGGGAGGTCAGAAGTGGAGGAAGAGAGCCCAGCACTCCCAGCACCAACCATACCCTTGTCACTATCAGGGTCTCTAGTTCAGTCCTTGGACTTTTCAGAGCCCAACCAGGAGTGATGGATGCTGGGGACACAACCCCAATATGCTGAATGCCCGGCACCTCATCCCAGCCCAGGCTCCTTCCACGACCCAGATGGAGTCCAATCATCTCTAGAATCTGTCCTCACCACTACCTACCCCTGGGCATGGCCCCAAAGCAGGCCTCCTTCATCCAGGCTTCACAGCAAAGGGGAAGAAAACCTAGAAGGTTCGTGAAGGTGGGGGCCAACCAGCCCCTGCTGGCCTTGCGCATGTGAAGGGAACTCTGAGGGAAGTGGTGTACCCATGGGGAGCAAAAGGAAACGTGCCCGCCAGCGATGCCCTGCAACACTAAAGGCCTAAGGCGCCCCTCCCTGTGGAGACACCCGACAGCCCTCCTGCAACAGGCTGAGTCCCGGCTCCTCAGCTGGGCCCTCCAGAGCCCTCAGGACACTCATTAGCCTTCTCCCCCAACTGGCACCCTGAACCCCAGCCATACCCATCTGCTTACAGTTCCTCTCACTGCCTGTCAGCCTTCACAGTTCTGCCCCCCAGCTGGAGGTGGCCCACCCTGGCCCTCTTCCCATCGCTGTAGGAACTTCACTTATCCTATGGGCTGCAACGAAGTTCCACTTCCTCGATGCCCTCCTCCCTGCTCCCCACTGGCTGGGTCAGGACCTCCATGAGCTGCCTGTGCTCTCCCCTCCTGCTCAGCATTCAGCCTGCTGGGGCGCCAGTGCCGTCCTTTATGTCCCTCACCCCAGACTTGGGGGGGCCCGAGGGACTGGGCTCACGGGGTGTTCCCTGTGCCCAGCACGGGGCCTGGTCTATTATGTGGGCCCCAGTAAGTAGATGCTGAGTAAATGAATACAAGTCCTCTGCGAGGGTTTTGGTGTCTTCTGTAAAATGGCAGGTAAGGGTGGTTGGGGGTGGGGGTGTTGGCCCGGGCAGCCCGAGGTGGGGCGAGTGCCAGGCTCATCTCTCACCTCGTACAGGAAGCACTGCACCAAGACAACCAGGGTGAGGGCGACCGCGTGCAGGCTGAAGAAGGCGTCATTAGTGTCCACGGGGTTCACTCCATTGGGATATTTGAGGAAAAAGTGCTCCTGTTTGGGGGATGGGGAGAAGCTGGGGAGTGAGGGGTGGCCAGGCCACTGAACAGCTTGGGCTGGGCCGCGGTGGGCGGCAGTGTTGTACCTTGAAATACGGCACCCAGAGGAGGCCGATGTTGAACACGCTGTAGGCCACAAAGCCTGTCAGGTTTAGGGACACGAAGTCAAAGCTCAGACCAATGACACTGTGGGGCAGGGGATGGAGAGACAAAGCAGGGCAGGGGGTGAGACTGGAGGTCACTGGGGGCATTGGAGGGGACAGAGCTCTCAGAACACAAGGAGGAGTGCCCGGATCCCCCGAGGAAGAGCATTGTCCTCAGATCCCTCTCCATACCACAATCAATGCTGTCCAATCCCTCCCTCTTGGGAACGAGTTTCCTCCCTCCTCCCCTCCTGAGATGTCTCCTGCCTCCTCAAGTCTTGGCTCCAGAGGGGAGTCTGGAGGCCTCCTGCA
Source organism: Tapirus indicus (assembly GCA_031878705.1). Classification (NCBI taxonomy): domain Eukaryota; kingdom Metazoa; phylum Chordata; class Mammalia; order Perissodactyla; family Tapiridae; genus Tapirus; species Tapirus indicus. The sequence goes on from CM062932.1 coordinate 14,212,738, forward strand.
GAGAGGAAGCATCTCCCTCCCCGGCTCCCAGCTCAGCAGCCCCCTAAGAGGCCCACGTGGCTGGGGTGGCTTGCTGCATGAAGATGCAACCCCAGGCCCACTCTGTCTTTAAGATCAAGGCGGGATGGCTTAGTCTTCAAGCCTGAAGGATCCAACTTTGCATTGTGGCATGACTTGACACTAATTCCTCCAGGGCTGGACAGACCTCGGGCAGAGCAGATTCAGGTGGACCACCCCCCACGCAGCCCATTCTCCACTTCACTGAGAAGCCCCATTCTGTTGCTTTCACAGGGAGGGGCTGACTTGCGCAAGACACCACATGCCCAGCACTGCAAGTCCCCCTACAGGCTCTCAGAGCTTTCACATCAGACAAGTTTCTAGAAAGAGCAGGAGGAGAGAAGAGCAGGAGGGGAAAGCGTGAACCCGTGCTGCCTACAGCCTCGCTGGAATGCCCCCGTCTTCGGGCCCCAAGAAAACTCACACAGAAAGCTCAGCGGGTACCTTTTCCGCCTCCAGTTTGTGATCACTTGAGGGTAGAAGGAGATGGACCAGGCCACAAAGTAGATCCAGCCAATCACCTGGTTTATGATGCTAATGACGTTACTATGGATCACCAAGAAGCGTATCCTTGGGCTACAAAGAATTTGGGGACTGGGATGAGTGGAGGCTGGGCTTCTGAAGGAAACCCCCCCCATGCCCACCATGGCCTCCCCCCCATGCCCACCATGGCCTCCCTTCTCACCATTTAAGGCCCAGCTTACCCAGTCTTGTTGGAATGATTTCCATGCAGAAAAATGGTAACTTGTCCAACATTGTGAGACGTCACTCGAAAGGAGGAATTTGTCACTCCGGGAGGCACCACAACCTGTTAGGATAACTGAATTTGATCCAGCGCCACCAAGTTATTGGGACCTCACTGAGTGTCCAGCTCCAGGCTATACACTAGGGAATGGAAGGACAGATCACACAAGGTCCCTGCCTTCCAGGAGCTTCCTAACAAAACGGAGAACCGTTGGACCAACCAGCCAGCTGGAACTCCCCTGCCCCTGTGTATTCGACTTTCCGAGCAGAACAATGGCCGTGCCCATAGCCCCTCCCCTGACTCATCTCTGAGGGCAGGTGGGATGGCTCTCTTTGTCTCACTAGCCAGGCAATTGTGGATCAAGCCAGGCCTCAGACTGCTGAGTGCCAGAACCTGCTGTTAGAAGCAACGGCTTTTCTTACCCTGCAGCAGGCCTCATACCCTGGGGCAGGAGAAGTTGTGAGAAACGGCCCTGTCTAATGAGCTGTGGTGTTCACCATGGGATGAGACAGACTCTCTTCCCACACAGGGCCTTTTAGGGAGACACTCTTTATCTGATCATGCTTCAGTACTGTTTGCTTGCTGGGGGCTCAGAGCTGACCTGCAGCCCATTTCCATAGCCACACAGGGCCTCAAAATGTGCCTCATGGTTATCAGTTTCATCCCTGCATTCATCTTGTCTGTTTTTTTAAAAACCCCTATTTACTCTCTACATTACTGCCTCCCCTATTGATGTTTTTTATCTAGTTTATCGGTAACTGGCTCAGATACTTGGTAAGGCGGAAGCAGGGAATACATTAATAGATAAATGCATACGGGCTATCAATAGTTATCGCTATGATACCAGACAGCCTCTGGCACTGGTTTTCGGAAATAATATTCAACCAATGGAACCTCAGAACAGTGCTTCACAAACTTTCAAGTGGACCCAAATCATCTGGGGATCTGGCTCATATGCAGATTTTGAAGCAGTAGATCTGGAATGGGGCCTGAGAGTCTGCATTTCTAAAAGGTTTTCAAGCAGGGACAATGCTCTGGTCCATGAACGCCCTTTGAGTAGCAAGGTCTTGGAAAACCATCTGAAGAATATCTTCTACATTCTCAGAACCATTTTTGCCTCAGATTTCTTACCATCACCTCCCTAATTCCATCTACATGGCATAAAATGCTCATCCTCAAAGAGAACAACAAAGCCCAAATCAGAGATTTCTAGAATGATGGGACAGAGGCAGCCACATATAAAAATAAGGTGGCGTATTTCCACATGCACTTCATTAAAATGTGTTTTGTTACCCAGCAGTTCTCCACCCATCAGTTAGGATTCATCACTTACTTCATCCGGGAGCTCAAGGATAGTAATATTTTTTGAACGAAACGTGATTTCAAAAGTGATCGCCAAGGTTGCATTTAACGGATGCCTGTGGAGGACAAGAGTCTGATTACCACTGGAAGTAGGACACAGGGATCTCAACCAACCCTCTGGATTTCTCACTGGGCCTGTCATTTCTCAAGGAATGCGGGTTAGGAAGTGCTATGTACTCGGCCCTGAGGGATGAGAGGTGGGGTCCCTGCTCCTTAGGAGTTTTCTGTCTTTATCAGGAGACAAGACTTCCCATCGTCCCATTGTCCCATCGGGGCTGGTGAGAACACGAGAAGGTGGGAAACTGGCTGTGAAGGCCAAATGAGCGTCCAGAGGCCGACAGGACCGTGGCATCTGCTCTGGTGAGAAAGGCTTCCGAGAGGTCGGGTCTGAGTAGGGAGCAGCGCGTCCTCAGAAACCTGGGAGATGTGTCTGACTGGGAGCCTGTGGAGGCCTCAAGTCTGGGCTTAGAGGCCTGGAGTTAATTTGGAAGGCAGTGGAAAGCCACTCAAGGATTCAGGAGAAGGGAGAGTTGTCGTGATGATGTGTCAGATCTACAAGGTGCCGATGTGCAGAGGTGGCAGAGGCTGGGAAAGGAACGCAGGTCTGTTAGGGAGCCTGGGTACCAAAGCTTTGGTTTGAGATCAGACTTCCCAGGAGAGGTGAGGAAAAGGCAGAAGGGTAAAGAGAAAAGGACAGGGTTCCGATCTTCATCTTGGGGAGTCCTCATGGCTGGGAGGCAAGAGTAGGACAAGCAGTGAAGGATACCGAAGAAAAGGCAGGCTTCCTGGCACAGCCTGGACGAGGTCGACACCCTCACGCCTGAACCAGCAGAGGTCAACAAGAAAGACTCTCAGACAAGGCTAAGCACGAGTGTCGTGTGATTGGGATTCACTGGCTCAGTCACTTCTGCTTTTGCATGTGATCTCAGAAGTGCTGGCCAGTGGCTCAGCTCCTTACCCCCTGACCTTCAGGGCTCTCCTCAAATATTTAGAGCCTTGGAAAGGACCACTTTGAAGTCTGGCATTAACTGCTGGTCACTCAAGGACTCTTCTCAGCTGGGGAGAAGCCCCTCTTCCTCCCACCGGAAAGAGGATTCAGCGGTTGTGGGGAGAGAGACTTTGGGACCTTGGTCTGCAGCCCAGGGCTAACACCTCTTTCCATGGCTGGTCTTAAAGTGAAGATGCAAAAGCATCACACTTGAAACATGAACAGACTGAGCAGGGGTTGCCCTGACCCAGCCACGGGGTGAATGCCGGGCGGGAACTTACTGAAGGGCGATGCTGACATTGGCTGAGCTTCCATTTTCCAGCTTCACGGTGGGAGGAACAGTGAGCCTGACTGTCGACTCTGCAAGGACCCAAATCAAGGACATGAGTCATTAGGTCAGAGAACTCCGAGAACCGTTGGGGGTCAGGCCCACGAGGAGGAACTGGGATGGGGGTCCCCAGCATCTGAACTAGTGAGCTCTGACTCATGACAACCCCCATCTTCTAGGTGAAGACACGGGGATTCTGAGAGGCTGAGTGATGGGCCTGAAAACCAGAGCCCTCATTGTGCTCCTTCCCTCCTGCTGGCAGAGGCAGATGGAGGGAGACACAGGCCCGAGCAGGGGACCCTGTAGCTTCCCCCTCCCACCAATAGGCTCTGAGGGTCTGCGGCTGAGTTACCCAGACACAGTTTTAGAACCACGCAGCCCAAATATTGTCACAAAGGAATTTAAGCCACCATCTGGGATTGGAAAATGTGGACTTGACCCACCCCTTCAGATGGAAATCACCTGGGTCTCCTCAGTTCATGGAGCTAAAATGGCCCTGCAGAACTGGTCCAGCCCTGCCCACACCCTCAGATGCACATGGGGCCCAGCTAACCTGTCTCTAAAGAACCCCTTTTGGGCTCTGGTACTCACCCAGCTCAACCCATTCCCTGATTCCCCTCCTGAGGCTGACTCTGCTGGGGGACCCTGGGGAACAATGCACACTGTTTCACTATCAGGGATTTCTTCTTGGCATTAAGGTGTTAACCCAGGATGAGGTAGACAAACAGGCCTCTGGGGTGAGGGAGGAAGCAGGTTTGGGAAGCCAAATACTCCAGAGCAACTTGGCCACAGAACACGAGTGAGTTAGCCTCTCTCTGACCTCTTCCTGTGTCCTCTGGACAACCCCCCCCCCCCCCACTTCCCAGGTGTACTCAAAGCCCCAGGCACCTGTCCACCTCACATCTCTTACCTCAAGGCCTTCAGGGTTATGCACAGCCCGAGGTGTGATCATAACTCTAGATTGGGACAGAAAGAGGGCCCACCAGGGGAAAGCAGGCGCTCAGCCTGATGAAGATGGTTCTGGGAGAGGGGGGAGGGGCTGCAGGCAGGGCCAGGTCTCCCTCTCCCCAGGCCCCTCAAATGCAGAAGATGAAGAATTGAAATTTTAGATGCTCGCGTTGGAAGGGAACTTGAAAGTCCCCTAATTCAAGCTGCACTGCCTGAGTCTCCTTTTCAATACTCCCGCCTGGTAGAGTCTCTTCCTCTGCCTGGACACCCCCAGGGATAGTAACCTCGTCTCCTCCAAGGGACTCGGCCAGCCTGGAACTTGTACTCCTGGGCCTGGCTCTGCTACCTGGGACCTCTCACTCAGACCCTGTCGGAGCCCTTCTCCACGCCAGCCCTGTGCGTGAGTGCAGATGCAGGCTCAGTCCCCGGTGGCTCAAGTCTCCAAGCTGACTCCCACGATCCCAAGTCTCAGAAGTCCTGTCCTGTGTCGTGTCTGTCCATGTCCCACCTCCCCACCCCCCGTAGGATGGTCTCTCCCTTATGTGTAGCCTCAGCGCAAGGCTGGGAGGTAGGAGGACTTAAGGTCCCCACTATTACTTTCCACCTAGAGCTGAGGACCACACGGGATAAGCAAGACCCTGACAAGCTGGTGCCCAGGACAGTGATACCGAAAGTGATACCAGGCTGCCACCCACACCTCCGGGGCCCTAGGGCTCTGCTGCGACTGTGGTCAGGGTGAGTGGGTGATCCACATGGCCTTCGCTCTTCCACAGTCTTTGCATTTTAAGAGAGAAGGCTGTGAACTCTCAAAGAGCCAGATCAGGCAATGTTTACTTCCCCCCTCACTTAGCGCCACCAAAGATGGCAGTGCTCAGCAGCTGAGACTGGGCTCCGGAGTCACACGGTTCCATCCTGGCTCTGTCACTTTCTCGTGAAACTGGGAGCCAATGTGCTTTAACTATACTCAGTTGTTTGCAAAAGTAGTTAGATAATGCATTACCCAAACCCACAGTATAGATAACGTCTCTCAGGCTTTACGGTAACGGGTGGAGTGCTTGAGTTTTTCAGGAAATGAGAGTCGACCCCTTGTCCAGTTCAGGCGGGTGGAGACCACCAACCCATCAACTGGGCCTACGCAAATGCTCGACAAATGACCTTTTAGATGTCAAGGAGCTAAAAACTCCACTTTCAGATCCTGGTAACGCTGCCATGTTGTGAACATGCGTCCTATGAAGAGGCATGAAGCTGGACTACGCTTACGCAGATCATCAGTTACCCCACTTCTCCTCACCTCCAATCATCTATTCCCACACTTCAGACCACCTTGCCCCTACCCCATAAATAACCCTGAGTTCCCATTTTCGGGGAGGTGGATCTGAGATTGATTCTCCCACCTCCTCGCTTGGCCGCCTTGTGATTAAATCCTTTCTCTGCAAACTTGTCCTCTCGGTCACTGGCATAATTGTGCAGCGGGCAAAATGAATCTGGTTCGGTAACGCTAGCTGTGTGACCATGGGTAAGGAACTTAACCTCTCTGAGCCTCTGTTTCCTCACTGTAAAATGGGGAGAATAGCGCTACCTATCTCACAGGGGCCTGTAAGATAAAGTGTTGCGATGTTTGTGACAAACTTTCCATATGACCTGAGTGTGAAATAATTGCTGGTAACTATTCTCATCATCATGTAAGCACTGCAGGACATTTTTTAGTCCAAGATGGGAGAGTTAGGAAGCTGGCATCATGTCTTGGGAAAGCACATTTTAAAGTCTGCCCCGGGGCAAGAGTCCCTGGACACAACATCAAAATTACCTAATGAGTTTTAATGAGACCACCCCAAGCTTCCCCTAAGGAGAGTCTGTCTTTGCAAACTAAGACAAGCATGAGTTGCTTAGTGACGGGAACATGTTCTGAGAAATGCATCGTCAGGCGATTCCATCGTTGTGCAAACATCCAAGTGTGCTTACACAAACCTAGATGGTACAGCCTACTACACACCCAGGCCACATGGTACTAATCTCATGGGACCTCCGTCGTACACGTGGTCCGTTGTTGACCCATGTCGTCATGCGGCCCATGACTACTTACTGGCACCTCCCTGACTGTGCTCCCCACCCCACGCCAGCCACTCTGCTACACTGCTAACTCCCATTCTCGAATTCTTCCAACTGTGAGAGACAGGCATGATTCCTATTTCAGACATAAGGCAACTGAAAACCCCAAGATGGAAAGTGTCTTGCCCACACAGCACAGAAATGGTGGAGGCAGGATTCAAACCTAGGCCTGTCTGGTCCAAAGCCTAGGTTCTTGCCACGAGGTCGCAGTGCCTCAAGATTCCACCCAAAGAAGTCAGGGACAAAAAAATCCAAAGGCCAATCCTCTCCTCTACAGTCCTTGATGACGAGTCTCCAAAGAAAAGAGAAGACAGGCAGAGTGAGGTCGGAAACCCAGCCCCAGTTCCTTGATTTTATGGCGGTTTCCACTACTCTTTTATACTGACATTCAGGAAAGGAGGCAATGTTTGATAAAATGGAACAGGGCTCCTACGCACGTCCCATCTTTGTTACTTTCTAGCTCTGTGACTTTGGGGAAGACATGTACCCTTTCTGGGCCTAAGTTTCCCCTCTGTATAATTGACCTGGTGGCAGTGGATTTGCTCTTCTTTCCTAGGCCAATGCATTAGCATTACTAATGGAGCTTTGTCTAAAGCCTGCCAATGTGCGTGTGCGTACACACACACTTGGCCTCAGTCCCAGAGAATGTGATCCAGCAGGTCTGGAGTGGGCTCCGGCATCCGCATTGAGAAACACCGGGCTTCACGGTCTGACAGCCTTTTCTGGAAACTACTTACCCACAAGGTGTGACCGCAAAGGAACATGACTGATTGTTTAACAAACCTGGAAAAACTGATCAGATAACCATTATTTTCTCAGAGATTCAAGAGGCAGATAACTGTAATGGTGTAGTCACCGTGCATGGCTCTTGGGAAGCTTACGAAGGATTTGTATTGAAAGGTTCATTCAAAACCTTTAGTAAGGGATTTTAAGATGTATTTGATTTTTGACCACTGCCAAGCTGATGATCAAAGTAATGTGCCTGGTGTCCTAGGAGTTCTAAACACAGCTTTTCGTGGAAGGAATTTCAGCAATATTTTGGGCAGTGGGAGAGCTGACAGAACGATGCAGGCCTCTAAACTCAAGCCTCACGAGGATGCACAAACCCTGACTGTTTCTCGACAACCAACCTGCGTCTGTGAGGCCCCTACCCCCGCTTGGGCTGCTGCGCTGTGTTCCTCAGTTCCTCTCCAAGGGAAAGGTTTTCTCATCCTACAAGGAAACGCTGGGCAGGATGCTCATCAGGTGTCTGTGCCTGGCAGAACCAGGCACAACAAGGTGGCCATCTCAGCTGCTTATGCAGCATCTCCCAGGACGCATAACTCCTTCTGTGACGTCCACAGGGCAGGGACACAAGCCCTTCTTTACAGATATTATCCTAGATTGTTGGAGCTCCAAAGTTTGACTTTGGTGATACAGAAAAGGTAACAGGGACCCTGAGGCAGAAGGCTAATTATCTTGTGGAACCATTCGGCTCCTTGTAAAACTCCTGGATCCCAGACCTGGGTCTGCTCCACCACCCCAGTGGCCGCTTGACGCAGGGAGGCAGGCACACGCAGTCTGGACAGTCCCAAACCCTTGGCTACAAACAGGTCAGGCTCCTTACTCTGCAGCACGATTTCCCTCTTCACAAGTTGATGACCCATGTCTACACTTACCACATTTCCCTGTGAGCTTCAGGGGAAAAAGGATAAAAAGAATCAGCCAACGCCTTATCATGTTCCTCTGTGTCAAAGAACTAGGAAGAAAGACAAACAGCAAGAAAAGTTCAGGTTCAAGTTGGATCAGCTCAGCAACAAGGGGACAATACACCAGCTGGAACCATGGCAGGGACAGTTCATAAAGGACTTTCACTTCACACCTGTGACCTCACGGGCTGTGCATCACCAGCTCAGAGAAGGGGACCCCAGAGAGGACTTATCTTTCTTTGATATGTGGGGAAATGGGCTCAGAGAGGCTAAGAGGGTTATGTAAGGTCCCATTCTGAGGAAGTGCACAAACACTGAATTTCCCCTCTTCAATAGCTTCTTGCAACCTAGTTAACAGAAAGAAAGAACGCAGTTTTATTGGCTGGGGCTTCTTTTTTTCAAAAAGTTATTAAAACCGTCGTCAGATATTTGACCTTGTGAACCTATAAACCTTAACAAAATTAATTTCATTCCTTGTCCTGGGATAACAGCCTAGGCTGATGCCATCAACTGACTCTTTTTTTTTTTTTTTTTTTTTTTGTGAGGAAGACCAGCCCTGAGCTAACATCCGTTGCTAATCTTCCTCTTTTTGCTGAGGAAGACTGGCCCTGGGCTAACATCTGTGCCTATCTTCCTCTACTTTATATGGGACGCCGCCACGGCATGGCTGACAAGCAGTGCGTCGGCGGGCGCCCGGGATCCGAACCCGCGAACCCCGGGCTGCCAAGCGCGGACTAAGCCGCTGCGCCACCGGGCAGCCCCACCATCAACTGACTCTTGATTAATTAAGACTTTTTCATTTGACAAATGTCACTTCTCCAGGACTGGCAGGGATCACTCACAATGGGGACCCGGTGAGGGACAAGCCCCAGATCAGTCCTGGAGCAGCTCATTGGTTAAGTGAGGGAGGGGGCTGCCAAATATCCACAACCCCAACTCATGGCAGGTGAAGCACGAGTCAAGATGGGGCAGGTCAGCGTGGATATCCATAACGTGGTCTCCACACGGTGCCTCAGCATGCAGTGCCCAGGTCCTCCCACCCGATAGGCTCTGGGGATTCCTGCAAACTATAGGAGAGTTAGGAGAGGTCTGTGTGGAAACATCCCTCTTCCCACTCTGGTTTCAGTTCCTCCAAAATACCTCAAGGAGCCTCCAGCCTTGCCCTTCCTCAAAGAAGTCTCCCTGACTATTCCAGCCTACCTGACCTTGGCCTGCCCCGTCTCCTCTAGGAGCCTCTCTGCCTGCTGCAGCTCCTATTAGGTCCTATCTCAGGAGCTTTCCCATCTGCTAGCACCAATCGCCTCACTCTGTGGCCTCCTCTGGGGGTCTCGCCCATGGCACTGTCTCCCCGTGCTCTCTGCCCTCCCTGTTCTGTAGGCAATTGCTCTCCCGTGTACACAGAGTGACCTCTGGCCTTTCATTTACTCTTGCCGCTCTCTGCTCCTCACACCTGTCTGTGTCCTTGAGTTTAAGATTCAGTTTGCTCCTCAGGGTAGAGTCGGGTTTTTCCCAGGAAAATCAGATATAGGATCAGACCTAACTGGCTCCTCTCTCCTGCCGCAGGGGTGGAATGTGGACCGAGGAACTCCAACACTTGGTCAGCAAACGTCCCCCAGCCCCAGAGTCCCCCAAACACCTTGGAGGAAAGATGTCAGGACAGACAGAAAGATACTGAGAGGTAAGTCCACTAAAATGTTAGAAAAAGATCAGGTTAATAATTATACACTAAAACTAGTGTCTTGTGAAAGCTACAATGGAGAATTTCAGGCCAATGGGCTCGGTCTGGCATGCTCTTCCTACGTAAGTTCTATTCTCCAGGCCTCACTAAGATGCCACCTGCTTCAAGAAGCCTCCCACTCCCAGTCCCCTCCAAGGAGCAACCTGGGGTCAGGGGTCTTCTGCCACAACTTCTCTGTCAGGTATCTGAGTCAATCCTGTCAACTGTTTCACAACCCGGAACTCCCTGGGTCTCCTTTCCTTGCAGAAGTAATACCCATAGTGGCAAGGTATGTGTGTCCTGGAGACAGACTGTACAGGCTTGAACCTGGGTTATTAGCTGTGTGACTTTGGGGTGCTACTCAACCTCCTCAAACTTCAATTTCCTAACGTGAAAACAGGGACAATGAGAACTACATCATAGAACTTGTACAGTATGTGGCCCTCCAAAGGGCCAGAAAAAATTAAAATTTCATGGTGGTGGTGGAGGATTGATGAGGAAAAAAGGTTGAGAAACCATGATGTAAAGTGATCATTATTGTTGCCTAGGGCACCTAGCAAGCTCTCACAAAGCCTCGATTTTCCTCAATATTGTTGAAAAAGGCAGGGGCCCAGGGGTCCTCCGTTTCTTCAGCCCGAAAGCCCCGGAGTCCAGCTCAGCACGCTAACAGGAGTTCCTGGGAAGGTCCTCTCAGGGTCTCCCTTCTCCAAAGCAATCTGCAAACTGCGCGACTGAGGTTCAGGTGGCAGCTAAGCAGAAGGCTGGGAAGGGGTTCGGACCTGCACTTGGGTAGTGCCACCCGCATGACCTCGGCAGCCCGGTGTCCCCTGCCTCCGCTCATCACCACCCGGGCCCTTCAATCTGGGGGCTGCCCGCTGTCGCAAGGGATTGGTGGCAGGGGATGGAACCCTGGCGCCCGAGAGGGGCTGAATGCGTGGCAGGCTGCCCAAACGACTTGCTGTGCCTGTTTCCGGGCCCCGGGGGTCTGCCTGGGAAATGGGGGGGGGGGAGCGCTGTCGGGGCCGCGCTGGCTCTCACCTGAGGTCCTCTCAGGTTCAGGGGGCCGACACACGGGACGCAGGAGGCACTTCACACTGGTCCTCTTCCCCACGCCGCCCCGATTTTGTGTGAGGGCGGGCCAGAAGTCACCTGACCCGCGCCACCTGACTCGCGGAGTGCAGATCTCGGCGCGATGCGGTCTGGGAGCTGTAGTTTTCGCGAGTCTTAGCCGGACGCTTGGGCAGAGTTGGGGCGGAGCGGAGGGGCGCCGACGCCTTGGCAGGGATGGGGGCTCGGGTGTGAGGGAGGACTAAGCCACTTTTAGGGACACAGGGTCCCTCGGAGCCTTCAGCGCCTTTCGGCAGACCCTGCGCGGCTCTGGCGAACGAGGCCGGGGCAGCGCTCCACAGTCCCGGATCCCCGGCCCTACGAGGCGGGGCCCGTTAGGTCCCGCCTTCCGCCCCCTCTCCGCCTATAGCCGGGCCCGCCGCGAGGGGCGCGCGGGGCTCCGCCTTCCTCGGCCAATGGGAAGAAGACCAGCCGCCACGTTGAGTGTGGCTGCGGGAGTGGCAGGCGAGGCCTCGCCCCGGCGCCTGGGTCCGGGGTGCAGCGTCCCAGAGGGGGCGTCTCGGCAGCAGACCGGACTTGCGCGGGTGGTCGCGGCCATGGCTGCGCGGTCGGTCACTCTCGGCATCGACCTGGGCACCACGTCTGTGAAGGCGGCCCTGGTGGAGGCCGCGCCCGGTGACCCGTCCGGGTTCGTGGTACTGGCGAGCTGTGCCCGGGCTGCGCGGGCGGAGGCGGCGGCCCAGAGCGCGGCGGCCGGGCCCCAGGTGAGGCAGCGCCCTGGAGCCGCGCCGCCTCCAGGAGCCTCCTGACGACCCTCCTGCTTCTCAAAGGAGGCCTCCCTGACTGCTCCAGCCTGGTTGACCTCTGCCTGCCTGGTGCAGCTCCCCCTGATCCGTTAGACCTCTTCCCAGGAGCTTTCCCACCTGCTGGCACCAATCTCCCCACTCTGGCCTCTGGGGGCCTTGCGCATGGCGCTGTATCCTCGTGCTCTCTGCCTCCACTTTCGGTACCCGGACCTGCGTGAAATTGGTCTCCTTGTATATAAGGAGTGACCTCAGGCCTCCTGCTCCTCCTTGCCGCTCTCTGCTCCCCACACCTGCCTCAAGTTTCCGATTCAGTTTGTTCCCCCGGACAGAGTCTGGGTTTTCCTCCGGAAACCAGACGCAGAGCAGGGCTAACCCGCTCTTCTCTCCTGCCCATCTGTTATCCCGCGGGAGTGGAATGTGGACCAAGGAACTCAAACACTTGGTCAGCACAAGTCCCCCAGCCCCGAAATCCCCCAAACACCTTGCAGGAAAGACGTCGGGACAGATAGAAAGACATTGAGAGATAAGTCGATTAAAATGTTGGGAAAAGATCAGATTGGTAATTATCTTATACACTAAAACTAGTGTCTTGTGAAAGTCACAGGATAGAAAGGGAGAATTTCACCACAGTGGGCTCTGTTGTGAGATGTGGGTTCAGAAAGGATGTCCACCTTCAGAGCTGGATTCCTTTAATTCCCCAAAAAAGGTAGCTCTATGTTCAGTTAATTGACAGAAATGAATATCAAGGGACTTTCTGTGTAACCTCATGACTTTTTTCTGGATCTCAGCGTGTTCTTCTCCGAGTTGAACTGTGTGGCCTCTGTGGCCCCTTCCAGCCACAAACCTCGATTTTCTGAGCCAAGCCCCTCTCCCAAGAGCTTTGTTTTTCACAAGCTCTTGCCACATATCTGGACTTGGTTCTTTAGGGTTCAGAGTCCGTCTTGCTCGGAAGCATTTCAGAAGATAAAGATTTCAGGAGCACTTGGCATTTTCATGGAGGCTTTCAAAGTTACTTTGGTTGGGGCATAAGGGCATTGTAGAATTTTTACTTCACTTCATGGACTATGAAATGGAGGCAGAGTCAGCTCTGACCTTGTGGGGTTGAGCAGCAGAGCCGGCATTACAGGGAGTGAGTTTAGTGCCTTTTCCTCTTAAATAGGGCCACTTCTTGAAAACTACTTTCCCCACTTACCCTAGCATTTAGTAGGCTGTTCTGGGTTTACAGGCACACCCAGTGTGCCACACCTGCCTAATGAAGGGTTTAGGGGAGACTTGTAATAGCCCCCTTTGCATCTTCCACGTGTGTGTTGTGTTCTGGGACAAAGAGCATTGCTGTAATTTCATCTGTAGGAGGATTTCTCAACCTTGGCACTGTCGATATTTTGGGTTGGATGATTCTTTGTTGTGGGGGGCTGTCCTGTGCGTAGTAGGATGTTTTGTTGCATCTCTGGCCTCTAACCACTACATGCCAGTAGAACCCTCCTCCCTAGCTGCGACACCCAAATATGTCTCTGTATTGCCAGATATCTCCTAGGGGACAAAAATCGCCCCTGGACTGAGAGCCACTGATTTATAGAAATCTTCACGTCCATACTTCTCACTCTTTAGAAGTATTGCGTGTGCCACGGTCAAGCTTGGCAGCCATGTGGAAGGTCAGGCGTTTAGGTATTTGCAACCTTAAAATATCAGGATTTTTGAAGGAAGCTCTGTGACTCTTTCTGAGTTATTAATTTTTCCTCTCTGGGCCTCAGTTTCCTCATCTGTAAAAAGGGGCTTGGGGGAGGAGGATTGAATGAGTTTTGAAGTTCTTTTCTCGAATCTAAAGTTCTAGGATCTGATCTGGATGTAGACCAGTTGATATTCTGAACCTAGCACTGGGGGCAGCACCTTTCCTTTTGCATTGTGGGTACCCATTGTCTCTCCAAGAGCTGCTCCCCCATCATAACACTTGAAGTAACTGCTGAACACTGACTGCCTCCTTGTCTTCACTGCCAACTGGCCTGTTTCCCTCCTCCACTATCCCCACCCACGTAACTCACCCGTGCCGGGCCCATTTTAAACAGCAACTCCTCTGTCCTCGGTTGATGTACCATCTAACGGCCATATGGGAACTCAAAACCAGCACTGTCCAATAGAAATGAGAGCCACAAATGTGAGCCACAGTTGTAATTTTCAATTTTCTAGTAACCATAGTTAAAAAAAAAGTAACAGGTGAAATTAATTTTGATTGCATATTTTATTTAACCCAATATATCCAACATATTATCATTTCTATATGTAATAATGTAAAATTATTAATGAGATAGGGTACTTTTTTTCATACTAAATGTGAAGTCTGTTATATATTTTACACTTCCAACACATCTCAATTCAGACTAGCCACATGTGGCTAATGACTGCTGTATTGGACAGTGCAGGTCTAAACATATGTTTCTTCCCTGCCCGCTCCTTCCTTCTTCTCTCCTCAGGGGATCATGCACAGCTCATACACCTCCTTTTTGCCCCTCTTTCATTGTCCAGTCAGTTCTGCTATATGTAGAGTCTGTCCTATATACAAAGTCTTGTTAGGATCTGAGGCTGCCTCCTGACAAGTGATTTTCACATATTGAGGTATGTGGGGTAACTATTCTGATTCACAGCTAATTCGGCTAGAACTAAAGAAGCCTGACTTTTGGCCTGTCAAACATATGTGTACATCTGCTTTAACCATTAAAGTAAAGAATGCACTTTCTTAAGAAAAGAATGCATACTTCCCCTCCTACGCCAGTATCGGTAACGCCTGTATTACTCCCTTTCCCGACATCACACGTTGACCTATTAATTTATAACTGAATACCTCTTTGAAACTTTGATGACTATGTATCCTGGGTGTGTTTAATGTATGTTCTTTGTTCTAAAAAGTTTTAAGACTGTACTGAAAACCATGCTCCTCTAGAACGCTTTCTTCCCTTGTGGAAACTTGCCTTCTTGGGTTATAATCCTCACCCTGGCCCAAGTAAAACTCACCTCTCTCTCTTATCTGCAGAATGGTTATTGGTTATTTTGTGTGGACACTGCTCAGGAAAATGCTCTGTACTCCCTCTTCACTCCTTCCACCATGCTACCTGCCCTCACCTTCCTCCTTTCTGCTCCTTTGTTCATGCTTGTTAGGAGCCAAGAACTGCCCCTGACTAAGGCCAGCTGGCTGACCGGGGGCAAGTGAGGGCTTTGTTCCGAGGAGGGGAGGGCTGCACTCCCCCCGCCCTGCCCCTGGGGGCAAGCAAGGGGCCTAAGGGCTCAGTCTTCAGATGCTTTTCCAAGACCATAAGCTTTTTTAGTTCCCCAAAGATCAGACATTTATTAAGAGCCGAGACACTTTCCTTGTCTTTTTTGAATTTTCCATGGATCCTTCTAGTTGTTATATATAAGTTTATTTTGTGCCTTGAGGTGATTTTTTGTGTGCAAGAAACATGTTACTTTGGTTGAAATAAAAATAAGTATTTAATTTATTAAATTCAGAACCCTACTTTTTATTTAAGATTTTAAATCAAGTTTATTCCATTTATAAGTCTAAAATCTTAAGCATCATTTTTGAGGGCCTTTGAATAATACTTTATCACATTTTAGTTAATTAAATACCTTAAACTATTTAAACTGCAGTTATACATTTAATATATTTTCTTTTTTAAGTACTGCGGTTGTCTGACCTAAATCTTTTCAGAATACTTAAATAATTCTTATAAACCTAATAAGTTAAATGTATAACTATATAAACCTTAAATGCTCTTATATGTTTCAAATCCTTTTATAAATAAAGTGAGATTTAAACTTATAATCACAAATCTAGATCAGTTACTCAATTTCACATTTTAAATTGGAGTTACAAGGGTAACATAGGCTAAATTCTCTTAAACATATAAATTTACTTAAAATAACAAATACCCAAAGATTATTTAAGCACAGATATTAATCACATAATATCATTCTTTGAAACACGCATATATTTAATTCTTGATCTTTCCACTTTGAAATTTGCTTATTCACCAAGAAAACAATTATGTCATCTGGGTTGCTTTCCCAAGCGCCTATTTTGTGGTGACCTCCTCAGCTTATTGAGACTTCTTACTGATTAGAGGCATCTACTGGGATGATGGGATCCTGGAGTCCTATTTCTAGCCTCTAACTGGGATTTCATAGTTTAAAAGAAGAGGTGGTCACAGAACCCAAATTTCTTAGATTTGGTCACATTGTTGCCTACTTCTGAAGTTATATTAATCTGTACCTCCCACCCATTTGGATGTACTACTTGATTGGAGTTGGCATTTGTTTAGCTCTAAGATATCTAAAAGCATTTTTCCATCTGACTCCAAAGACTTTGAACTTCTCCAAATCCTCCGCTCTTTTCATATTCTTGTCGCTTAGGAATATTTGACTGTTATTGATATTAATATGATATTTGATTACTTGCTGCTTATCTCTCATGACTTTGTCTTATTCTGCCCAGAGACATTATCAAGGAGGCAGGACGTCAGAAGAAAAGGCAAATGAGGAAAAGATGGTCCTAATTTTCTTGAATGTTTCCCATCCCGGGAAAATCTGTCCACACCATCAGTCTGTCTTTCTCTGTGTAGCTTATACCATGGCCCAATTAATCTTCTGAAGATACAGCTCTGATGATGATACTTTCCCATTCAGAAAGCCCCAGGAGCTCCCATTACCTTTAGGAAGAGCCCCTTACCCTGGGGTTTGAGGCCCACCAATGGGGCCAGAAGAGGCCCTCACCATGGGGCTTGAGGCCCACCAATGGGGCCCCAGCCTCTCCTCTTTTCCAGCCTCATCTCCCACCATCCATTTGCATGGCCCATCCTGCTGGTGCTGTGCCCAGGTCTCCCCTGGGCTTCCTCCTTACCTGCATTCCCTAGGTGAGTTTTTGTTTCCACATCCAGGCCTGGCCCTTAGGGCACTCTGGAATGGTTTGCCAGATGGATGAACTAAGCCCACGTAGGAGCAAATGCCTGGGCTCGTCCTAAAGGGCTTCAGTGCATGAGGCCTTTCTTGGCCACACCTCCTGCCAGGTTGCTCCCAACTGTGTTCCATCCTTCTCCTGCCCCAAAGCTCTGTGTGCCTCACCAAAGACCTTTACTTGTTTCTCCTTTCAGTATGGTCTTTCTTGTGTTTTCCTATCCTCCCACTAGACCGTAAGTTCCTGTAGGTTAGGGCGGGGGCAGTGGTTTTCTCAGCTCAGACTCACTCACAGTGGAGGGCAGAGCCTGGGCCATTTGCTGAACCTCAGCTGCAGCAACGCCTCACCTGTGAGGGGAGTGGAACCTTGCCCCCACGTTCCTACTCCTGGCCCTGCTGGAGGTGTGGAGAACCCCCAGTCCCACATCTCAACCGTGAGGCTGGTCAGCAGGTCCTGGAAATGCCCCGGTGGAATTAGCTGGGCAGCCATCAGCCAGCAAGTCCCTTGAGGCCTGTCTGTGTGTCCCTGCCCAACGTGTCCTGTTCTGCTTCCAGGGGCGGGAGCAGGATGTGAGTAGGATCATCCAAGCCCTGAACGAGTGCCTTGCTGCCCTTCCCCGGGAGCAGCTCCGGAAAGTCTGTGGCATCGGAGTGTCAGGACAGATGCATGGAGTCATGTTTTGGAAAACAGGCCAAGGTATGCTGGGCTCCGGGGGTGATCACATGCTGTTAGCAGTCACTGTGCAACTAGGAAAGTGCTGCCAAGGGCTCACTGTGAAGGGTCAGGTTGTCCTGCAGTGGGAACGAAATGGCACATGCTACATCCTGTCTTGTACAAATGTGTAATGAGTGAGTGAACTATCCAGTCACGTTACCCATGGACAGGGAGAGGGAAAAGAGCGTGTGTTCTCTGATTCTCTGTGGGATTCCGTGGCATGGGTTTTCCACAGCTTTCTCATTGTGTCAGTGTCTCAGAGCATCAGCGTCGACAACCAAGAGATTAGTGTAGCTGTAGGATATGCCAAGACACAGAGGAAACTCTTTTGAATTCGGGCATAGTTTTTGTTGTTTAACATAATCACAGATGTTTGTGATTTTTAAATTTCAGGGCATGTTCCTTTTATAGGCTCAGTTGCTAAGCACTGTTTAGTTGGTTGTCTTATATCAGAAGATCTGCCACAGTGCCAAGGTGGGTGACCTGAGCTGTTCGGCCTCCAGGAGGAGAAATAAGCCAGTAAAACAATGAGCATTTTACATGCCTGGTGCTGGGCTGAGGACATTACCTGCGTGATTTCATCAAACTTTCCCAACACCCTTATGACATAGGTTACATTACTGTCCCCGTTGTGCAAGTGAGAGGTTGAGGTTCAGAGAGGTTAAAATAATATGCTCAGGGTCATATGGCAGCAAGTGGCAACTCCAGCTTTTGAATTTAAGTCTGTCTGACTTCAGACACTGAGCTTTTTTTTTTTTGGTGAGGAAGACTGTCGCTGAGCTAACATCTGTGCCCGTCTTCCTCTAGTTTGTATGTGGGACGCTGCCTCAGCATGGCTTGATGAACCATGTGTAGGTCTGTGCCCAGGATCCAAACCCAGGAACCCCAGGCCGCTGAAGTGGAGCAAGTGAACTTAACCACTATGCCACCAGGCTGGCCCCTTAGACACTGAGCTTTTAAAGTCCTCTGGGAGGACCAGAGCTACAGGAGGACACCACAGCTCAGTGAAGGGAGGAATTTCCCAACCGAATCTCCAAGGAAGGAGTTGTGAGCTTCTGTTACAGCAAGTGTAAAAAAAATTTTTTTAATTATAAAAAATTCTATATAAACATAAAAGTAGGGAGAATAGTATATGAACTGACGCACACCCATTTCCCAGCTTCAGCAATGTCAACATTTTACTGCAGGTAACATTTTAAGCAAAGGATGAATGGCTACTTTGCGGGGCTGTAGGTAAGGGGATTTGAACATTGGATTCACCCCTTTCTGCCTGGAGATTCAGCATTTCTGAGTCCCCTGGGGCCAAGTGAGTGGTGACTGGTCTCTCAGCAGTGTGACTGGTGTCTGGTGATGCATCCTCCCATCAGTCCCCAGCATGGGCCTGGTAACTCTAGAAGCCAGCACAGGCTCTCTCCCTCCCCTCCTCCCCCTTGTCTGCCTGTTGTCAGGCCACCTGGGCCCAAAGGAGCTGCCTGGCTCCGAGTAGTAGCAGGAGCAGAAGGCCGGTTAGGGTGTTAGAGCTGACCTCTCAGAGGGAGTCTAGGTTGTAAAAGCTTTTTAAACTCCTTAATTTTGCATTAATGAGAATAAATGTCCTTTTAATACTAAAACCCTTCTCAGAGAGGACAGCAGAAATCTAATGATTGTGGTCTGGTCACACTTCTTCCTTTCTGCCCGTCTCCTGGACTCAAACAACCACACGAACCATCGCCCACCACGTTGGAGAGAGCTGCTTAATATTTCATTGAGCCAGCCCACATGCCTTCTTGGTTTGTTTCTGTTTCTGGGAAGGAGGAAAGCCACTCTTTGACCATGATGATACCTGCTTAGCAGAGTTGAGTGAAGTCATATTTGGGATCAAGTTGTTCTGCTTTTAATGGTGGCCTTAATTCAGTTGCTTTCAATACCCACAATATATAAGGGTCTGTACTGGGCCCCACAGGAGACATAGAAATGAGCGGATGAAGCCCCTGCCTTCCTGGGCACACTCAGCGCAGCTGACACAGACGGGCACCAGTAACCCGAGCAGAGAGCTAAGTGCTTCCATGAGGGCACAGGCGAGCCAGTGGGAGGAGAGCAGAGGGAATGACTAGTGTCTTCTGAGAGGATTGTGGTTACTACTGTTTCCAAATTCCATTTTCAGGCTCAGTAAAAGCAGGCAAGAAGTGGGGATCATAAAACCAAGCTAAAAGGCAAGCAGTAGACTGGGAGAAAATATTTGCTAGTGTACAGTAGACCAAGGATGAATGTGGGTACATATAAAGAATTAATAATAAGGAAAGGACAAATGGGCCTGTGGAAAAATGGGCAAAAGATAGGGCAGGCAATTCCTAGAAGAGGAAATACAAACGGCTAATATGCATATGAAAAGATGCTTAATATCGTTAGTAATCAGGGTAGTGCAGATGAAAACAACAAGCAGAAATCATTCCCACCCACTAATTGTAAGAAATGAAAGTTTGATCATGTCAAGAGCTGGCAAAGGTGGTAGAAAATTGGTTCTTTTAAATTACGCTGCTGGTGGTGTAAATTAGCATAGCCGTTTTGGAGGGCGATTTGGCTGGGCCTATTAAAAATAAGATAGCTGCCGTGACTCAGCAGCTCTACTACTTGGGATCTGTTCAGGAAAACTACTTTACTGTGTATGTGCATGAGGAGGTATTGTCATGGTCGTTCATTGCATCCGTGTTTATAGCGCTGAAGACTGTGACATTTAGCCATAGGGGATGGTTAGGTAAATGCTGGTGTGCCCATGCTGTAGAATGATGTGTAGCACTTAAAAGAAAAAGGTACACTCATGTATACTGACAAAGAAGGAACTCCAGAACATGTCGTTGGATGATAAAAACAATCTCTAGAAAAACAAATACAGTATAGTACTATTTGTTTTTTGTGTGTGTGTGAGGAAGACTAGCCCTGAGCTAACATCTGCTGCCAATCCTCCTCTTTTTGCTGAGGAAGACTGGCCCTGGGCTAACATCCGTGCCCATCTTCCTCTACTTTATATGGGATGCCACCACAGCATGGCTTGACAAGCGGTGCGTCAGTCTGCGCCCGGGATCCGACCTGTGAACCCCGCGCCGCCTGAAGCAGAACACACGAACTTAACCGCTATGCCACCGGGCTGGCCCCAGTACTATTTGTTTTTAAGAAGTAGACAAAAACAAAATAAAGCAAAACCTAACCCAAGTCCACTGAACAAAACTAAATGCATTGTGTCAGTGTGAAAACTTTAGACGGTTACCCAGCAAGTGCTAACAGTGACAGGGAGATGCTGGGACTCAGTGGGGATGGTCAAGCAGGCTTTTTGCTTTGTTTGTAATATTTGAACATTTTATATTGAGAATGCATTTACTTGTCACTGGTGTAATTAAATAATTAAAACTATATCAATTCTTTCCAAAAAACAAAAGAAGAAGAAGAAGAAAGAAAAAACAGAGGAAAAAATATATCCATTAGGCCAGATTCTAGAACCAGACTGCCTGGATTTGAGTCCTGGTTCTACCACTTAGTAGCTGTGTGACCTTTGGCGAGATTTTTAAACTTCTCTGTGCTTCGTTTTTCTTGTGTGTAAAATGGGGATAATTATTACACCTACATTATAAGGCTATTAGGTAGATTAAATGAATGAATATTTTTGAAGTGCTTTGAATAATACTTGGTACATGGGAAAAACTCTGTATTTGTTTTGTAATACAAACAAAATAAAAATGACAGTCCAAAAATTAAAAAAAAAAAAGGATCAAAAGAGTTTTGGAAACAGATAAAGGGGTTGAAAAAAAGCTGTAGAGATCCAGCTTTAGGGCTGGGATAAGAATCCCAGCTTTAGATTTAGGTAGAAATGTAGTTGTGAGGGGAGACTACTCTGAGGAGGAACCATACCCCACCTCCCGGATGAAACTTAATATGCTTCAAGTGCATGCTTATGTAATGCACCTCCCTGCTCTCTGGGTACTGGCCAGGGACACTAACCACAGATTGACAAGATCCCTCTGAGCCTTTGCCCTGGCTGTTCCATCTACCTGCAAGATTTGTCCCCAGATATTCTTATGGCTCACTCCCTTACTCCATTCAGGTCCCTCCTCTCGTGTCACCTCAGAGAAGACTTCCCTGATCACCCTCCAACAATCCAGCACTCTTTCCCCTTACCCTGCTGTGTATTTCTTCATAGCAACTGAAAGTACCTGGTATTATGTATTTGCTTGTTTATATTCTATAGTCCTAGCATATAAGCTTCATGAAGGCAGTGACTTTTCCTTGTTCACCACTGTATTCTCAGGGACTAGAACTAGTGCCTGATACATATTAGATACTCAGTAAATATATCATTCAATCATGCATATGTGAATGAATGAATGGGATGTTTCATGGCCTGGAACTAAGCGAGGAGGGGCAGTTACGTCTCTTTTCTTGGTTCTTAATGAGCAAATTTATAGGAAAATATAGTGGTCTTGGCTCCCAAATCTGGGGTCTGAGACCAGACACAGCTTTATATGGGGCTTGGCCCTGCTTCATGGCAGGCACCATTCTGCAGTGGAGGCCAGATTCTCATCTCCGTCCATTAGGTCTAGAGTGTTCTTAATTGCTGATAACTTTTCTCAACTGGCACTTAATGTTAACATCTTTTTCCCATTTTGCTGCAGTGGTTGTATTTGTATTGCATAGAGGTGTGGGAAATATCCTTTGAATGGGGAGAAGAGATAACAAAGATGTGTAAGGGGGTATATTCTCTTTCTCAAAGGCTGCTGTGAAAGCCTTAGAACCTGGACAGAGTTTAGAAGGTAAAGTTCATTATCATCGTCATCATCACTAACATTAGTTGAATGCTCACTGTGTGTCAGGTACTGTTCTAAGTGCTTTACGTGTGTTAGCTCATTTAATACACACAACTGTACGCACACAACACTCACAACACCCAACCTAACCCTAACTCTGACCCTTCCCCTTGCTACTAGCCTGAGAGTAAAGTCAACACACAGGCGGGGAGAGCCACTAAGATCCAGGAGACAGAGTTATAAGTGCCCTCTACCTCTGGACTTCCAGGTACACTTGTCACCAAGATGCTGAACTAGTTTGACTAATGGCTCTTTCTCTCAAGATCCATTTCAGAGGAACCATAGGGAAAAACACCAAGGAAAGGGGAGACACTATGAGAAAGCCAGGGGTGATGGGGCTGTTTTGAGTTGGTGTGTGTGGGTTGATGGTTTGGGTCTAGGGCAAGAGGCAGCCAGTCTTGCCTGTGGGAGGATAAATCAGGAGGGAAACTGCTGGTTCCCTTGACTTGCCATGGCTTTGGGACAAGCAGTGCCTGTCCCCACACTTACAGGAACTCAGGTGTCTTCAGGAATAAAATCAAGGCCACAGAGAAAAGCAGGTGTCCCTCCCCCAAATCCAGGACAGGTCACCTATGATCTAAGGATCCTCATAGCATTGTTTCTCCCTGGGGGGCAGAGGGGAAGCCCTGACCTGTGGAGATATTTTGCAGGTTGGGATAGATTAGCTGTGGATCCACCCAGGACTCATCCATCCTCCCTGGCTCCTTTGTGCAAACAGGACTGAGGTCTGGCCCATTTACATTGCCTGACAGAGTAGCCAGTACTTTAGGGCAAGATGAGCTCAACTTGACCAGGACAACAAGACATTTGAAGAGCACAACTGTCTCACAAGAAAAACATTGTGCTGGGTTATTTGATGGAGATTCTATCAGGAGCAGAACTCTTAGAATGGACTAAGAATTTAAAATTAGCTTGACATACATACTGAAGGATAGTAAAGGAGGATATTAGCAAGGAAATAGGAAGAAAAGAAAAAGAACCAAGCAGGAGTATGAGGTGTGAAAAATATAGTTGAAATCAAGAAAGTCATAGATGGGACTAATAGCAGAATGGATAGAACTTCAGAATAAATTAGAGAATGAAAGATCAGATGGGGGAAATCTCTTGAAAGGAAGAAGGAAAGAACAAAGAAGTAGAAAATGTAAAAGAAAAGCTAAGAGATATTGAAGATACAAAAACAAGCACTAGCATCTGAATAATAGGAGACCCAGAAAGGGAAAAATAAAAGTGGTAGAGGAGGAAATCATTGAAGAATCAATGGAGAAAATTTTCCCATAATTGACAAAATAAGATGTAACACCCCGCACTGAAAGGGCGCATAGAATGTCAAAGAGGAGAGAGAAGGAAAACCCCACAGCTAGATATATTATAGTGAACTTTTAAGGATTTCAAAGACAGAAAATTCTAAAAGTTTACAGAGCGGAAGATCAGATCCCATATAAAAGAATTAGAAGCAGATTGACATTAGATTTTTTCAACAGCAACATTCTATGTAAAAAGGCAATGGAATAGTATTTTGGTTATCTATTGCTGCATAACAAACTACCTCCAAGTTCAGTGACTTAAAACAGCAACCATTTTATCACATCCTGTGATTTGGGGGCAGGAATCGGGCAGCGCTCTGCTGACTGATGTACTCTACATGGAGTTGATGGAGGTTACTTGGGAGTATTCATCTGGTGGACAGACTGGTCTGGAGGGTTCAGGATGCTCTATTCAATGCCTGGTGTCTTGGTGGCGAAGGCTAGAAGGCTGGGCTCAGCAGGGCATGGTCTGCCAGACACCTACATGTGACTTCTCCACATGGTCTCTCCAGCTTGGTGGCCTCAGTGTAGCAGGACTCTTACATGGCGCGTGGCTTCCCCCAGAGTGAGCACTCCAGGAGGCTCTGGTGGGAGCTGCAAGGCTTCTTAGGACCTAGCCTCGGGGGTCCGAGGATGTCACTCCCACCACACTCTCTTGGTCAAGCAAGTCACCAAGGCCAGCCCAGATTCAAGGAAAGAGGATGTAGACTCTACCTCTTAATGGGAGGAGTAGCCAGGAATTTGCGTCAACCTACCACAAATCTACAAATAGTGTTGTTAAGTATTAAAGAAAAGGAAGTTAGAATCTAGAATATTATAACTGATTAAACTGTCATTCAAATATGAGGATATGAAAAAATATTGCGAAGCATGTAGGCCTGCAGATGCTTTGCCACAGAAAGACCTACACTGGAAACAGTTTGGGGTGAACTATTTATATGAGCAGAGAAAAATCCACAAGGTGTTTCAAGAGACAAATGAAGTAAAGATGGCCAGAATCCTTAGTAAAGTTTGATGTCTAAAAATCAATTAGCTAAGACCAAAGGAAAAGAGAAAATGTATCGTTAATCGTTCAGAATCAAGTCTAGATAATATCATCATGATGAGGGTTGAAAGGGCAGAGACCAGGGGACTTGAGAGTGTGCCAAAGTTCTGTTCTTGTGGGGCAAGGGGAGACATAATATCAACTTAAAAATGAATAAAAAGGAACATAGAAGGAGTGGGACAAATGGGACAAATGGAGGGAGGAAGTGACCTTGCCCAGGGTCACACAGCTGTTGGTGATGGGGACAGGAACTAAATCCACTAAATCAGAACCCGTGTGTGAGTGAAGCATCGTCATAGTGGTAAAGTCTGTGCTATCACCTCACTAGCAGAGTAGTCTCAAGAACATGCTGGTGCTGGTCTTTTCTCCATTTGTGGTGCTCTCCTTTGTTCCAGGCTGCGAATGGACAGAGGGAGGGGCTGCCCCTCTGTTCGAGCCCAGAGCCGCGAGCCGCCTGGTCACATGGCAGGATGGCCGGTGTAGCAGCGGGTTCCTGGCTTCTCTGCCCCAGCCCGAGTCCCATCTCAGTGTGGCCACGGGGTTTGGCTGTGCAACCATCTTCTGGCTTTTGAAAAATAGGTACGGACAACTGTTCTTTGAATTGGGTGCTGGATTTCAGGGGAATGAGAGTGGCTGGGGGGCTGCGCCTCTAGCCGGTCAGTATCACTCCACAAGCTGGATTGTCCATCAGTGAGTGTGGCCTGGCACAGGGTGTGGTCACAAGGCCTAGACTTGGCCTAGAACTGCTTCATTTCGCAGAGGGCTCTCTATTGGTTATCTGATTCTAACCCAGAAGGGGAAAGAAGGTGCCAGAGAGGGCAAGGGACTTGCCAAGGGTCCTGGGGTGAGTTCATGGTGGGGTCAGGGCTGCTGAGAATGGCTGATGTCCTGCTTTTCCAGGCGTGGTGCATCCTCCCCTGAATCCCCTCCCCTAAGACTGACTCTAGCCAGCTTTGCTTGGAGCTGCTAGAGGTCCTCACCTCGGGAGGTCCAGCTGTGGGGGAGCCACAGCATGTGGGGTTCTGGCTGCCATCCAGCTATGCCAGGCTAGTCCACACTGCCCACAGCTAGGTGCAGCACATGCTTTCAAGTCAATATTAGACCACGTTGAATTGTTTTTGGTGTGAAAAGCAGCCCAGAGTTCCTGAAGTCCTATGATGCAGCGGGCACCATCAGTGACTATGTGGTTGCCACGCTGTGTGGCTTGCCAAGACCCCTGATGTCCGACCAGAATGCCGCCAGCTGGGGATATTTCAACACCCAGAGCCAAAGCTGGAACTTGGAAATGTGAGTATAACCTCGCAGGCTGGCTCCAGGCTGAAGGGCAGAATCTCTAGAGCGAGGGCTTTAGTGGGCTTTCCTATTTGGGAATAGTGGAGGATTCCAAGAGGTCAGGAATCAGGTTCCAACCTGTTCCAGTCACTAGGCATGGGTAGGCCTGGCTGCAAATGAAGCCCCAGGGGAGGGCACCACCCCCCTCACCCTGCTGTCCTGCTCCTCCTCAGTCACCCAGACCTAGGGTGGGCTCCCCAGTTCTCTGTGACCCAGCCCCAGCCTGTAGATTTCAAAAAACAACTTTCACTCTTTAATATATTTTAAAATAAGGTTAAGAAATGAAAGTAATAGGCTCAAGGGATGCCTTTTAGGTTCTTTTTAAACAATCATTTGCCTTTTCAGGTCCAGAAGTCCAGTGCCCTATAAGTTCACTTGCTTCAGGGCCCAAATTCTGAGTTCTGTAATAAAACACAAAGCACCTGTAGTTCAGGTAAAGGACTTTCTAGTATGTTTTATACAGCTGACAGCCCCATGTTCACTAACCTCGAGTGATGAATGCGTTTGGATTCAGGATTGACTTTGGTTTGACCTGTGCTAACCAATTGTGACTTTGCACTCCAATTTCAACTGCCTGCCTTCGCAGAGGGTTTGTGTTCCCTTCAAATCAGGAGGCCGATGTGGTGATACCTGGCTCTTATCTAATCCTGACTGATCACTCCTGCTTAAACTGGTTGTTTTCTTCACCAGAAGGCCAATCCCAAAGTTTTGAAAGCCAGTGTTCACTCCTTAAAATACCCAACCCTATTTCTCATGGTTTTAAAAATGTCAAAGAGGCCCTCTGTGAAAACACTAGATTCTACTCTCCATTCTCATATGTGTATCCTCTAGCACTGTCCTTTGCTGAGTTTCCTGGAAACAACCAAAAATAGAAAGCCAAGCACTGGGTAAATACTCTGTCCTCTTTTGGTTTGCAGACTGAGGGCCTCGGGCTTTCCCGTCCACCTGCTCGCAGACATTGCCGAGTCGGGCAGCGTGGCAGGCAGAACTTCCCATGCATGGTTTGAAATCCCAAAGGGGACACAGGTGGGCGTGGCCCTGGGTGATTTACAGGCCTCCGTCTATTCCTGCATGGCCCGAAGGACAGATGCAGGTAAGTCTTTTGTTCTCTCCTCAGACTTCTATTGGTGCCTCCTAAGCCCCAGCTCCGTGCGAGAGTCCGATGGGCACACAAAACCAGCAGCCTCAGCATCCTGGTGCTTGTTCCATAAACATGAAAAACACCGTCGTCCCTACAGGTGAAGCCCCTGCTCAGGGAGCTTACAATCCAGCTGGGAAAGGGGTCTGTCCCAGACCACAGTCTGTGCCTTTCCTCTCTAGGGACAGGTGAGGAAATGACTCTCTCCAGTTGGCTGGTTTCTGTGTAATTCCACAACCAAGAAAATAGATGAGTAGATTAGGGTTTTTGTTTATTGTATGTTTGTCAGTGATAGTTCTGTCTGATCTGATTAGAAGTGTCTTTTCTGTGTTCCGTGTAAGAGAGTCACAGTGAGGTGGAGGCAGCAGTCTAGGGTTGGCAAACTTTTTCTGTAAAGAGCCAGATAGTAAACATTTTAGGCCTTGTGGACCACATAATTTCTGTCATAACTACTTACCTCTGCTATTGGAGCTTGAAAGCAGCCATAGCTGATACATAAATGAATGGGCATAGCTGTGTTCCAATAAAACTTTATTTAGACACTGAAATGTGAATTTCATATAATTTTCATATGTCATGAAATGTTCTTCTCCTTTTTCTTTCTTTTCAATTTAAAAATGTAAGAACATGCTACTGGGATTGTAAAATGGTGCAGCCCCTTTGGAAAACAGTCTAGTAGTTCCCCAAAAGTTAAGCATGGAGTTACTCTATGACCCAGCAATCCTACTCCTAGGTATACACCCAAGAGAAGCCACGTGTCCACACAAAAACTTGTACACAAATGTTCCTAGCAGCATTATTCATAACAGCCAAAAAGTAGAAACAACCCAAATGCCCATCAACTGACAAACAGATTAAAAAAATTTGTTATATCCACACAGCTAAAATGCCACATGTGAGTGAAAGTGGAAGAAATGACAGAAGCTTTTCACAAAAGGCCACATAGTGTATGGTTCCATTCCTATGAGATGTCCAGAACAGGCAAATCCATAAGACAGAAAGTAGACAAATAGTTGCTGGGGGCTGGTGTGTGCGTGGGGGGTGATTGCTAGGAGGTATGGGGTTTCTTTTTGGAGTAATGAAAATGTTCTAAAATTAGATGGTGGCGATGGTTGTACAACTCTGTGAATATACTGAAAACCACTGAATTGTACACTTTAAAAGGATTCATTTCATGGTGCATTTATTTGAATTACATCTAAATAAAGCTATTATTTAAAAATAATGTAAAAGCCATGCTTAGCTCCTGGGCTATACAAAAAGATGGTGGGCTGGACATCGCCGGTGGGCTGTTGTTTGCCCATCCCTGGGCTAGGGTAGAATTTGGGCCTGCCTGGCCGAGCAGGGTGGCTGCGGGATGTGTGTTTCATCTGATCCTCATGGCAGCCTGGCTGAGGGCGTCCACTCTGGGAGCCCCACCTTGTTATCAAGGGGAACAGAGAATTCATTCATCTTACCCGGGTTCTCTTTGTCATCACATCTTTTTTTCCTCCATCAGTTAGAACTATTACAATTCAGCCCTGAGTTTAAAAATTCCAACCAGCACTATCCTCTGTATACTAGTTTATTCCTATTTCATTACATTCTTAAAAAATAAAATTTCAAGTGACTGTTTTTGTTTTGTTTTGTTTTTGGTAGTAATTCTTCTTAATTCAAGATTAGCTGAGAGGAAAAGGTAAAATTCTGCCAATCCTGTTTGCACATATATGTGATAAAATCTTTTAAGGTCAACAAAGTTCAAAATCTTCTTTTTCTCCCAAATTTTCAACTAAAATAATGGGGCCAGCCCGGTAGCGTAGTGGTTAAGTTCGTGCTCTCTGCTTTGGTGGCCCCGGGTTCACAGTTCAGATCTTGGGCACAGACCTGCGCACCACTCATTAGGCTATGTTCTGGCGGTGTCCCGTATGCAAAGTAGTGGACGACTGGCACAGATGTTAGCTCAGGGCCAATTTACCTCAAGCAAAAAGAGGAAGATTGGCAACAGATGTTAGCTCAGGGCCCACCTTCCTCACCAAAAAAAAAAAAAAAAAAAAACAAATCAGTGCCTCAGGAAAATATACTAAGTTTATTTCTGTGACTTAATTTTCCCAGTGCCCCATCTCTTGCCTTATGTCCCTTCTTCTCAAAGCATGAATGTCAGGGAACTCACGTGGGGCTTTGGAATCCAGCCCTCGGACCTGGGTTGGAATTTCAGCTTCTTTACTTCTGCTGTGACCTTGGGCAGGCTGCTTTTCTCCCTGCGCCCTTGTCATTGTCCAGAATGAGGGTGACGATGCCTTTCTCATGGGACAGTTGTGGTGATACACTGGGATGGTGCCTGTAAAGAGCCTGGTTCTTTCCTCCTGCCTGGTGGTTTTCAAATCTTATGCTGTTCCCTCCGCAGAGGGTTCCTGTGCCAGGATGTAGATGCCCTTTCTGTGGGGTGAGTGAGGGGCTGGTCAGATGGGAAGGAGGTAAGATTTAGGCTCCCTCTTCACTGAGCTGGTTGTAGTCTCCGGTCCCAGATTGGGGCTGCTGGCCTGTGCTCGGATGTGCCGTGTCCGTGGGCAAACTTGGTCGGCTCCCATCATAGGCACCTGCACTCAAGGGGACAGGTGGAGGGCATGTTTCCTCTGGTTTATAGTGATGGTGAAAGGCTTGATGTGGCCGAAAGTAAAGATCATTGGCTTTCTGAGACTTGTTTTTACTCTCCTTGCTTCTGACCCCCCGTAGGTGGGAAAGTTGAATGCTGACCTTAGTTGGGCCCCCAACAGACTGAGAGGAACAGGCTTTGGCCAGGTCTCGTGAGGAAAGGAGGAGAAGAGACTTCTGGAACAGTCCTGGCCTCGATCCAGAGAAAGTCTTCTCCTCTGCTGGGTCTGGGAGCTTTCCCCCTACTGGTGGGAGGAGGTTAAGGAGAACGCCTTGGAAATGAGAAGGAGGTGGTACTCACCGAAAAGGAATGAAACCACCAGAGAAGAAAACACTTGGGCTGAGGTCTTACTCTCTGTAAAAGTTGTCTATTTCTGTGTAACAAATCACCCCAATACTTGGTAGCCTACAACAGGGAGCGTTTATCTCACACAGTTTCTGAGAGTTGGGAATCTGGATGTGGCTGGATGGTCTGGCTCAAGGTCCCTCAGGAGACTGCAGTCAGGCTGGGAGTGTTGTCGTCCCGAGGTTTGACCAGGGCTGGAGGATCCACTCTTAGCTCACTCATGTGGCTCTGGGCAGGAGGCCTCAGTTCCTTGCCACATGGGCCTCTCCATCGGGCTGCTCACGACGTGGTACCTGCCTTCCCCCAGAGCAGGTGATCCAAGACAGAAGCTGCAGTGCCTCTTTATGAGCCAGTCTCCAAAATCACACACTGTCACTTCTGCTTTATTGTCTTATTAGAAGCAAGTCACTGAGTCCAGCCCACACTCTGGGGGAGGAGAATTAGGCTCTACCTCCTGAAAGGAGGAGTATCAAAGAATTTCTAGACATATTTTTAAAACCAGCACACTCTCCCTCTGCCGTGACCTGTGACCCCCGAGTTAGCCCAACAGATCTAACCTCTGCTTCCTTGGACCCCAGTTCTCAACATCAGCACCTCGGTTCAGTTGGCAGCCTCCATGCCTTCAGGATTCCAGCCAGTGCAGACTCCAGACCCTGCAGCTCCAGTCGCCTACTTCCCGTACTTCGGCAGGACTTACCTGGCGGTGGCAGCGTCACTCAATGGGGGCAATGTGCTGGCCACGTTCGTCCACATGCTGGTCCAGTGGTTGGCAGATCTAGGTAAGGTGTGGCCCACCCAGCGGTGTGTTCCCCGCTTGTTCTTTCTATGTGGCACTGTCGTGGTGCTGAATGTGCTATTTAAGCTTCTAGATTCATGTCTCAGACCCAGCCAGGTTCCAGCACATTCCTTCCTTCCTTAGGGGTCTCAGCTTGTAGCCTTCTTTCCTCTCATCTTCTGAGCTGCCATCACCTACTCCCTTTTTTGAGGGGATACCTTCTCCCATAACCTTGGCTGTGGAGTATCATAGTCGTCCCCCAAGCTCTCCCCTGCCCCACGTGTCACCTTCTCTGTCGGTAAGCCCCTGGGTCCCTTGCATTTGAGGTTTTCCTTCTGATGACTACAGACAGCTGAAAATATGATCAAACACGAGTGAGTGAAAAGACTGCCTGTATTTTGCAATATTATAAAATGCTCAGAGCACTTATTCCTGCCGAGGAGTTCCTGACCCCCTTTCTCAGAAGGGTCCTTGGAAACTCTGACGCCCTCCTGCTGTCTTCCAGGTAGCATTGATCAGACTTCCTCTGCTCCACATTTACAGGGAAACGTGTAACCTCCTTCTTCCAGGAGGGGTTCACTTTCCAAGCACTTAGGGTAGAAATGAACTTTCTGGTCAGCTGTCCAGGTCTAGGGAGATCATGTTCACCGGATGCTTTGGTCACCTGTAGGAACTCGAAATCAGGTCATTCCAGGAAATGTCCAACATGGTAACAGGGTGAGGCGCAGGCAACAGGGGGCACATGGGAAGCTCATACTGGTCGTGCAGACAAGTGTTGCTGACCCATGTCAGTCATTTCAGGCTGGCCAGGGATGTCAGGAGTGCAGGGGAGTTCTGCCCCCTGGGCTGGGGTCACCTCAGGAATGCTGTGTTTAAAGAACAGAACTTTGATTTGTTTTGCCTTGCATCCGAAACGGTTTTTGAGATGCAGAACCAGTCACCAGAACCTTCAGGCAAGCTCTTTATCTAGATACTGGTCTAAATGGACTGGATCTAGCAATTGTTTACTACATTAGCTAGTGTTTTTCTTTATACAAAAGTGACTATGACCCCTGAAAGAGGCAGTAATATTTAATTTCTCTGTAAGATCCTCTCAAAAAGAAAAGTCTTTTCCATTTGCATAGTTCCTATTTTGGTGAAACAGTGCTTTGAAGGTTAGTATTTTGTGTAACTTAACCTTTTATGAAATTTCTACAATTATGTCATTTGACTGAAAAAATATATAGTTGCAAATACAATAAAATTTACTCAGATAAAAGATGTTACATTTATTAGCCAGAATGGAAATATTAAAGCATAAAATACAAAAAGAAAACTCACTCTGTGTATTCAGAATACCGTAAGTTTGCATTATCTTCCAGGTTTGGAAAACAGGGAGTTCCACCCTCCTGTGGTAGTTAACAGCACAGGGACTCTGGAGCGGGGCGGCCTCTGTTTGAATCCCAGCCCTGCCACTTCCTGTGTGCCTTTGGGCAGGTTACTTAACCCCTCTGTGCTTCACTTCCCTCATCTGAAAATGGGGATCATTCTAGTGCCTACCTCAAAGGATTGTGAGGATTAAGTGAGGTAATATTGCAAAGCACTCTGAATGGTGTCTGGCCGTAGTAAGTGTGATATAAACACTTGTTAAATAAGTGTAGTGTAGTGGTGCAACCCAGGAGAGTGGCCTCGGTTCCCAGCTTTGTCCACAGTCATTATGTGGCCTTGGCAAGTGCCTTCCCTTCTGTTTTCCCAGCTCTGATGTTCTGTGGCTCTAAGCCCGTGGTGTGGACATTTGGCAACTTGTAGTAGTTAATCCCCATATAGATTTGGATGAGGTGGTGAGCCAGTGGACGCAGAGGCAGGGCTGGAAGCCAGGAGTCCAGGCCTCCGGCTGGTGTACACCTTCCTTGAGGTGCTTCTCTGGGCTGAGTCGTGGCCCAAGTGTTCCCAGTGAGGAAGAAGACTTTAACATTTCCTTAGAAATTTTTTTGAATTTTTATTAAGGAAATACAAGCATATTATTTTTTTGAACTATAGACTTTATTTGGATTTCAATAGTTTTTCCACTAATGTCCTTTCCTGTTCCAGGATCCAATCCTGGATACTACATTGCGCTTAGTCATCATACCTCCTTAGTCTCTCTGCCTTCTATTTGACTGATCTGTGTTTTCTTTATCTCCTTTCCCTTTTTTCCTGTTAGTTTGGTGGTTTTACATTCTATATCTATTCTTGGGGAAGTTTCCAACACACTGTGTTTCCTAGGATGTGCAGAGGCAGTCACTCGTACATTCTGTGGTGCTGTGAATTGGTACAGCTTCTCAGGAGGGAATATAATGTGCATGTCTTTGATCCAGCAGTTCCCTCCAGGGACTCGGTCCTACAGATTTATATACTTGTACACACATATGGATTATTCACCTAGCAAGTGATTTTTCTGATATTTTAGTAGAATTTCTAGAGGGAGAGGAAAGTCTCTTATATTCATTCTGCCATATTTAACCAGAGTCCTGCTGATCAAATATTGGCTATGATATTTAAGTGATTTCTCTCTGTAGTTCCTGAACGTGTATAGTTGAGTTTGTATAAGTTAAATGTGCTGATGATGACTCCATGGTGACTCTAGGTTGGTGGTTCTCAGCACTGGCCGCATCCTGGAAACACTTGTGGAGTTTTAAAAACAATGTTGATGTCTTAGTCCCACCCTCAGAAATGCTGATTATTTGGCCTGGGGGGTGGTGCCTGAGCACAGCATTTTATAAAAGTTCCTCAGGTGATTCTGATGCCCTCACGTGTTGGGAAGCACTGGTCTAGAACCTTCTACTCAAAGAGTATTGTCCTTGGGCCAGCAGCGCTGGCTTCCCCTGGGAGTTGATAACAAATGCAGACTCTCAGGGCCCACCCCAAGCACACTGAGTCAGAGGCTGCATTTTAATAAGATCTCTAAGTGATTTATACGCATATTCAAACGTGAGGAACACTGATCTAGACTGGTGGTTCTCACCCTCTACCGAGGGGTAGGCTAGACTGTCATCCTGGGATTTCTGACACTGCTAATAAGTCTAGTAGAGCCCTGATGATACTGATAAGTGTATGCATTTGGCCCCCTAGGGACCAAGGGTCCCATAGCTGTGGGGTGGTTAGGGTTCACAGCAACGCTTATGAGAGCTCTCCCTGAAGTCTGGGCTGGGGTCTGCAGTAAGAGAGCTGGCTGGGATCTGGGGCAGAGCATAGCAAGCCAGACTCTGTGTCCCTGAGCTGGGAACAGCCAGCCACAGTGAGGAGAGGCAGCGAGTAGACCTATCCCCGCCCCCTGGGAATTCTTTACTGCCTCAGCCTGCAGCGAGGGTGTGCATGAACTCACACAGGTCTTCCCTCTTTCTGGCAGGCCTGGAGGTTGAAGAATCCACTGTGTATTCACGCATGATCCGGGCAGCTGCACAGCAGAGAGACACCTGCCTAACCATCACTCCCACGGTGTTGGGCGAGAGGCACCTGCCGGACCAGCTGGCCTCAGTGACCAGAATCTCCTCCTCCAACCTCTCCCTGGGGCACGTGACCCGGGCTCTGTGCCGAGGCATTGTGCAGAACCTGCACTCTATGCTTCCATTTCAGCAGCTCAAAGAGTGGGGCGTGGAGCGGGTGATTGGCAGTGGCAGTGCGCTGTCCAGGAACGAGGTGCTGAAGCAGGAGGTGCAGAGGGCTTTCCCTTTCCCAGTGTCCTTTGGGCAGGATGTGGATGCAGCTGTGGGGGCTGCTCTGGTCATGCTCCAGAGAAACCTCAACCAGAAGGAGTCTTAGCACACTCTTTGGCCAAAGAGCAGTTGCAAATTTTATCTAATTAACATTCCTGACATGATCTTGAGGTCATCCTTTTTCTAGACAGCTGTGTGGGCAGCTTTTAAGCAATGCTTGTTCTCAGGGCACCATCTTGACCAAGAACCTACCTTCAGGGCACACTCTAATAATGCAACCAGGAGCCATCAATTAGGCATCATCAACCAGATCCCAAATCAGTGCCTCCTGAAAGAGACTCACCTGGGAGCTGGTTGCAAATGTAAATGTGGGAAAAAGAAAGAGAAAGAAAAGGAATGGTAGCCTGGCATCCTGGTCAGCAGCCTTACCTGTGATTCACCTGTAGACAACGAGAAAGTAAATGTGGACTTCAGATACCAAAAAGTCTGGTGCTATGGGCTCCAAGTAAGAAAAGAAGACCCGCAATCCACCCCATGTTCAGCTTTTGGATTGATTGTTTTAGGGACATGAAGCCCAGACTTGGGTCACATGCACTGTTGGAAAAGTCATTCCCTCCTGGATTTTACCATGTCACCCTGAGGCTCCAATCCCAAACTTGCTGGGGCAGGGGGGTGGCCCAAGGACAGTGAAGCTTGCTGGCTGAGATGAAGATGCAGGAGTCTGTGCTGGCCTTGCCATGTTCTTCCCTGCCAAGGAGAGCCTGCTGCACTGCATCTGCCCCAAATTCTCATAACACGACTGGCTTGAAAGCATGGAACAGGGAAGGAAAGGCTGATGGCATGGCCAGGAGAGGGGAGAGATGCTGCGTGTCCCCACCAGGCAGGCACATTTTTCCCGAGAGCCTGACCAGGCACCAGCAGGACCCTTTTCTGGGAGTATGTCTGTGAAGCACTGTATTTTTGCCCCTGCACATCCCCTGGAAGCCTTCCAAGGGAAGGGATGCAGCTGGGCATGCTCCTGTCAGAGTGAGTGGCCAATTTAATCAGACAGAACCCCTTCTGCTGCAGGCCCCAGCTCTTCTTTCTCTTGGTATAGGCCTTGCTGGCCCACCCTGTGTTCCTGGCTCATAGAAACATCCCACTTGAGTCGGCATCCTTGCAGGAATTCCAGAGCATCTTAAACCTTCCTGTGGTTGGTAGGGATGACCATGGAATGCCTTCCAAGAAAGGGCCACCATTGCCACATCTACTCACAGACTCCCAGGGTCATCCCAGGCTCAGGCAGACCTGGCTCTGAGGCACCTGGGCAGCTATGAGTTTGGGAAGCAGTCATGTCATCTCTTTGTAAATGTCACTTTATGAATTATGTGATTGTCTGAAGCTCTTAGATTAATCTGCCTGGCTGTGCTGATTGAATTTCAGATACTAAAGCTCATTCTTGCAGAATTAATAATTTAATAAAACACACCTCTCTGCTCTGGGAAGACTGTATGTGATGGCACAGCTGCAGAGCTGGGTGTGGGAGGTTGGACATAGCCCTGAGGATCCTTGGTAGGTTGTCCTGTAGAGAAGCCCCACCTGCCCCACGGTTCTACCAGGACAAGTGGCTGCAGATCACTCAGGACAGTTGTGTAATTTTTCTATCAGCCAGAATGAGTTGACACCATCATTTTGGAGCCCCTGAGGAAGGCTTTATGAGAGAGAAGGCACCTCGGGATAGGCTGAAGGATAACAGTCCTGTCTGTCAGGAGGAACTGGTCCTCTGACTTCAGGGGGGCAGCCTGTCTTGGGTTCTCAGGGCTCTGTGGATGGAGTCTGTAAATATCAGATTAAGAACTGGATGGGTGTCTGACAAGCCCAGGCAGCCCAGCCCAGCGCCCAGCGTGGTGCTGGAACTCTCTGTCCCCTTTCCACATGTCCTTTCTACCTCTGGGGGCTGAGCCTTGCACAGTTGAGCTTGTCAGCAAGCAGTCCAGCATGTTTCTGTTGCACATGGCCTGGAGCCTCTGCAGGAGGGTTGAATACAGCTGCCAGCACCTCATTTCTCCAGCCGGAAGTCACAAACCACTCACTGCTTCTACTCTCATTCCCAGGAGGCACCAGTAAGTGTTTGATCCTTAGATGAGGAGCTAGGCCATTAGGGCTGTTTGCCAATATCCTGATCTTACAAGTACGTGGTAGGCTTGCACTTTCCCACCTGATTTTCTTTGGCTAGTAAAATGTGAACAGAAGTGTGTCACTTCTAGGCAGAAGCCGTTAGGATCCAGTGTGTGATTTTCCACATTCCCTTCCCTTTGCCACAGGTGACTGGTGGTGTTCCAGAGAGTGGAGGCTCTGTCAGCCTGGGTCCCAGGTGAGGGCAACATGGTGTAGAGTCCTCGCCAACCAGCGAGTGACACACAGTGTGACTGAGAAATGAACCTTTGATGTTTGAAGCTGCTGGGATTTGGGGGTTGTTTGTTACCACAGCATAACTTAGTTCTTCCTGACCACTACAGCCACGGTAGAGACTGTGCCTAAGAAGCCTCAATTGCACCCAGCACAGACCCAGATGAGTTGTATTTATTGAGCATCTACTAGGAGCTGGGTGTTCTGTCAGGTATGTGGTGTGTTGAATTTCCATCACTAGGGAATGAAATAAACACTATGACAGATTTACCCACATGGACAGAAGGAGGAGCGATTCATTCTTCAAGCAACTGACCTCGAACTAACCTTGGAGAATTTCAGTCCATTGATACTAACACCAGTTAACATTTTTTGAGCACCTACTATGTACTAGGAGCTAATCTAAACCCTACTTGTTTGAACTCACTTGATCTTCACAATGATTCTAGAAGGTGGGTCCTATTATCTTCATTTCTCAGATGAAGAAACAGATGCAAATAAGTTAAGTAACTTACCTAAGATCACAACGCTAGGATTCAAACCCAGAGCCACTCTCTTTAGCATTCTAGGCAGAGGGGTCAGGCTAGGCAGATATATTCACATTAAAGTGATTGGACATCCAGGGTACAGTGAATTGTCTGGTATAACTTGGTCATAGGCAAATGAAAGGATGTCATGGGTGTTGTGGCTGGGAATGTTGGTCAGACTGTGAAGGGTCTTGGAAGCCAGACTGAGGGGGTTTGGACTTTCTCCTGTAGGCAGCGGAGTGGAGATCTGGGGCTTCATGGGCTTTAGGAGTATAGCTGGCAGCGTGGACTCTGGATTGGAGGGTGAGTGTTATAGGAGGCGGGGGCCCAATTAGAGGAGACTAGAAAATAGCTTGTGGGAGATGGTGGGGCCTGAACCAGCATGGAGGAGGGGGAGTGAACACCGGCCCTCCAGCTCATTCCCCTGCCCCCTGCCGCACACACCCTTCCATTGGCCTTTGACTATATACACATAATGTTGATGTGGCTTTCATGTTCTCTATTTTTCTTTTCTTCTCAAGTGGACTGAGAAGGGCAGGGTCCCTATTAGGTGTTCTCTGCCCTCTCCTCCTCCTGCATCTTCACTTGGGCTGATGCCCATGTTTGGAACGTCCTCCTCACAGGGCAGAACCCTACACTTTGTCCAAGGTCCAGCTCGGATGCCATCTACCTGCTGCATAGAGTCTCCCTGGCAGCATGTTTGCTGCTGGATTACATTGCAGCTGGTGTTCAGGACTCCACTCAATGTTTGCTGTTGACATGGCCTGTTGGCCCCTGGCTTGTGCCTGTTACGGGGAGCCCCACGCTGTAAGCGTCAGAGAGCCATGCAGGTCTTCCTTGTCCATCCTGGCCTCCTTGAGGCAGGGGATGGCAGACACCTCCTTACTCACCTGCTCACTCTTATGGGTTCGCAAAGTGCACAGCGGGCTCCCAGGGGAGAGGGTCGGTTGCACCTGACCTCTTCTCCACCATGGTTAGATGGACAGTCCACATCTTTGAAAGTGAGATATTCTTGGTATAGACATGCTCACTTACGTGACTCATGAACATTAAGCAAATCTTGTTTTTTTCGTTAGAAAACAATTAGTCGCAACCTCAAGCTAATGGCCGGATACAGCTCAGCAGTCAGCAGATGTGGTTCTCATGCTGAAATAATGACGAGAACAAAAACCTCTTATACCAGCCTAGAGCTTCACTAGCTCACAGAGCCCATTCACACCCAGCCTCCTAATCCCAAGAAAAGCCCATAAAGCAGGTCGAGCAGGTGCTGTTGCCCATTTTGTGGATGAAGAAGCTACCGCCCAAGTACATGCAGCCAGTGTCTGGCACAGCTGGGCCTCTTCTGTCCTGCCTCATTCTCTGCCCACATTCCTGACCCTCCAACTGCTTCTCCCTCTTGTTCCAGTCCCTGCCCTGGGTTACTGCTCTGCAGAGTGGAGCTCCAGCCGTTGGGTGCTGAGTGGATGCCTCACCCCTCCCCAGCTCAGATGCCAGCTCCATCCACTTCTGGAGCACACTGACCCCTCTCACGGAAACCTGCCCTTGCCAGGAGCTGACTCATGTGGGTACCCAATGGCACTAATGCACAGCCCAAGTGAAGAAAGGAAAGTGGTTTTCTTCCATCTGGATCTGGAACCCCTGAAGCCATTTGCAATCTGAGAAGCAAGAATCAAAAATCGGGGAAGTTAAATCTCATAAATACAAGATGTAGAAAGCTCCAGACAAGACTAGTAGAGTTGTTTGGGTGGGTTAAGCACCACCTGCTTAACGACTCTCCCCGGGGGCTGGGACTAGTACCACCTGGTTGCTACCTGGTTCCTCCTGGAGGTGGCAAACTGACAGTTCCCGACTTTGGTAATTGGCTTTTTCAGCACTTGGGAGTTTGCTGGTTTCTACCTGTGCCAGAAAGCCTGGCTTCAATCCGTGAGGAACACAAGTGGATGAAGAAAATGAAGTAGGCTCCTATTACCAGGGTCAAGGGCTTAGTTTAACTCAATGTGCCCCCTCGTGGTAACACCAAAAGAGAGAACTGGGTGACATTAGCCGTTCTGGCGTCAGTCACACCAGACTTGGTCCAACCACCTGCTGCTGTGGCCTCAAGCACTTTCTTGCTGCCTCTGGTCCCCATCAGACCCAAGCTGGAGAAGCGCCCCTTCCCAGAAGTCATCATTAAAACATGATCTACTTACAAGGAGTTTTGATGGGTACATCATCACATAGATTCAAGAAAACCCTGTGTCAAATTGTAACCTGGAAAACCGTACTGATGGCCACGACGCCCAACCCTGAAGTCTTGTCCCCGCCACCAGTTCATGAGTTTTAGTAGAACCACTCAGTGTGGTG
Organism: Tapirus indicus; assembly: GCA_031878705.1. NCBI lineage: Eukaryota > Metazoa > Chordata > Mammalia > Perissodactyla > Tapiridae > Tapirus > Tapirus indicus. Next base: position 14,252,548 of record CM062932.1, read on the forward strand.
CTGTTCAGATAAAGCCAGGCCAATAAATATAGCAGGCTACTTTGGGTGAGGCACAGAGCTGGGCTTAGAGAGGGGAAATAAAGGATGGGAGAGCCCTGTCTCGCCCTGGAGACATTAAAATCTGCGAAGCAAGACACAAAAGTCAGATAAGTTAAAGCTCAGCGCAAGCTTTAGGAAGCTCTGAATGAGACTAGTATGGTGGCACTGTCCTTGGGCAGGTTAAGTGGCCTATCTACGCTTCATTTCCTTATCTGTAAAATGGGGACAAAATTGTCCTCGCCTCGTGAAACTTTGGGAGGGTTGGATGAGATAGTGCATATAAAGTGCTTATCCCAGAACCTGGCACACTGTGTGCACTCAGTGAATATTCACTGACATTGTTGTTGTCATTGTGATCTTGTGTACCAATGGCCCTGGGAAAGCACAGGTTGAAATTTCTGTAGGAGTTTAGAGGTAAGCACTTTACGAGGGAGGCTTTTTGGAGGAGGCGGGATTTGAATGATAGAATCTCAGCATCCATAGATCTCATCTGCCACCTGGGCGTTAAGATGGGGTAATTGGGATGCATGGTGCAAGCACACTGGGCAGAAGAAGGGCAGGGGACAAACGTGGAGGCAGGCACAGTTAGCATGGCTGGGGTAATGTGTCTAGGTGACAAGAGGGTGTGGGGCATAGTTGGAGTGGAGATTGGGCCTGTGGGCTCAGGGTGCCAGGCTGAGGGGTAGGGCCTTGTTTGGTGAGGGTGCACAGTCAGGATGATGTTCTAGGATTGTGGATTGGGAGGTAGTGGGTCTGGGGTCTGGACCAGGGAAGGGAGGCACTTCTGGAGCTTCAGGTGTGGCTTCCAGCTGCAGAGAGGGAAGGATGGGAGCCACAGAAACGTAGCCCAGACAGCGAGGACAGAGAAGGAGAGGGTGGAGATGACAAAGCACATGGGACATGGTGACCGGGAGAAAGTTGGTGCCTTTACAGTCAGGAACGCTGAGGGGAGGGAATGTGGAGGGAAGAGGAGTCCATCTTAGAAATGCTGAGGGGAAGAGGTTTGTGGTCTTCACCTGGAGATTCTGGGAGGCAGGGATGGAGCTCAGGGGAGAGAGCTGGGCTGGACACCTGGATGGAGTTGCTGGCTTGGGAATGTCAGATGGGTCTTTGGAGGGGTGAGGGTCTCAGAGAGGGGTAGGAGGAGATAAGGGTCCTGGGGAGCTCTTGTGTGTAGGAGAAGGGCATGGCGAGGAGAGGTGGCCAAGGAGACCGAGAAGGAGCTGTCAGGGAGGGAGGAGAAGGGCCAGGATTTCCCCTGCAGCCCTTGAAGCATGCATGGTACTATGTAGACCCTGGGAGGGTTGTCAGCACCCAGTGGCTCTGTTGACAAAGGGGACACATTTAGTGATGTGTTCTCCTCACTGGAGGCAGAAATCACCTTGGAGGCTAACAGGATGGTTCTGGTGGGAAAGTCTGACCCTCTCCTTTCCTGGACGTTGCTCCTGGGCTGGCTGGTTCTCTCAGCACCCGTCTCAGATGTCTCCCATGCATGCCCAAGGGGTGCCCACAGCTGAGACTTGGGCCTGGCCCATGCAGTGTGTGAGCCAGGGGCTGTACCTGACAGTGTCAGATGTCACAGTCTCTGTACTGAGGTGTTCCCCACAGCACCTCTGGCCCATGTGGCCCGAAGGAACAATGACCCCAGAGGACTTGTAGGTTGAGGGGTCACTGCTGGTGAATCTTATTCATATATGTAATAGATTGTTATGTAGTGATTAAGAATGAATTCCATGACACAGCAATCCCATTTCTGGGTATATACCCAAAAGAATTGAAAGCAGGATCTCAAAGAGGTATTTGTACACCCATGTTTGTAACCATATTATTCACAATAGCCAAAGGATGGAAGCAACCTAAGTGTCCATCAACTTAGGTGAATGGATAAGCAAAATGTGGTATATACGTACAGTGGAATATTATTCAGCCTTAGAAAGAAAGGAAATTCTGACACATGCTACAACGTGGATGAACCTTGAGGACATTAGGCTAAGTGAAACAAGCCAGTTGCAAAAAGATAAATACTGTATGATTGCACATATATGAGGTTCCTAGAATAGTCAAATTCATAGAGACAGAAAGTAGAATGTGGTTGCCAGGGGCTGGAGGAGGGGAGGAACAGAGAGTTAGTGTTTAATGTGGACAGAGTTTCAGTTTTCTTTTTTTTGTTTGTTTTTTGTTTTTTTTGTGGGGAAGACCAGCCCTGAGCTAACATCTGTTGCCAATCCTCCCCTTTTTGCTGAGGAAGACTGGCCCTGGGCTAACATCCGTGTCCATCTTCCTCTACTTTATATGGGACGCCGCCAAGGCATGGCTGACAGGCAGTGCGTCGGCGGGCGCCCGGGATCCGAACTCGCGAACCCCGGGCTGCCAAGCGCGAACTAAACCGCTGCGCCACGGGGCTGCCCCCAGAGTTTCAGTTTTGCAAGATGAAAAGAGTTCTGGAGATGGATGGTGGTGATGGTTGCACAACAATGTGAATGTTTTTAATGCTACTGAACTGCACACTTAAAAATGGTTAAAATGGTAAATTTTATATGTATCTTGCCAGAATTTAAAAAAGAATGAATTCCAAGCTTCATGTTAATTGAAGCTAAAATGGCACATATATAAGAAGGGGTCCAAGCAGGGCCATGCTATGGCATGGGGGGATGGGCCCCGCTTCCATGCCCGGATCAGCAGTAGGATCATCTAATTGCTTGGTGTCACAGATTTCTCATCTGCAAAGTGGGCATGACAGTCTCTGCCCTCCCACTGCCCAGAGTTGTTGTGTGGCCTGGGAGAGTGGGTTTGTGAAAGCTCTTTGTAAACTGTAAAATGTCATTCAGAATCCATGCAGTGTCTGCAGAATCCGCTTCAATGCCTGACTCAAGGGTCAGAGCTTGTGAGCTACTCCAGGCAGGGCTGCGATGGGCCTTTCTGGCGTATGGCTGCTGATAGCAGGCTGTCTGACCCCTGGCTTATTGGAGTCCTATCAGGTTCCTGAGGGCAGCCGCTAGGATGGCTTCTGCAGGGCATTTTGGGCTGCAGCCTGGATGCACACCCAGGAAGACCTTGCAGCTTTTCTCAGCCAGGTTCCAGGAGGGAATGAAGCCTTGTAGGATGTGATGAATTAACTTTTTTTTCCTATGCATTTAGGACTGTTCTAGGAGAAGTGAGAAAACAGACACATAATTTTCTGTGTTCTGTGGTTCCGCGAGGAACCCTAGTTGAGACAGGCTGGGACATGGCAGACCCAGAAGCCCCCCATCTCAATCCCCACCCCAAGTTTGGTCACACAGGGAACTAGAGGCCCAGAGAGGTGGGACTGGTTCAAGGTCACACATAGTTGGTGTGAAGCCAGCCCTCAAAACCGGGTCCCCAAATTCCAGGCCAGGGCTGCTTGATGGGTGACACGACCATTCTCATTCTTCTACATTGTGAAAATGGGGCAGTTCCGGGGCGCTGGGTTGGACGTTCTGGTTGTGAGACTGCAGCTGAGCTGTCTCCCCAGACCACCCTGTCTGCAAGAGCAGGGGGCCTGGGAGGCCTGAGCAGCGCCCTCCTTCCTTGAGAGCTGAGGTCACAACTCTGGCTGGTTCTGGGCCATGTGTGGCTAAGTGCACTGCAGCCCTGGCCTGGTGGGAGGAGGGGCAGTGGCTAAGTGGTTTCTGAAAAAGGGCAAAAATGATGGGAAAGGCTTTGGGATCCTCTGGGAATCAGAGCCGCGGCAACAGCAGCTGCTGCCATTGCTGGAAACGTTTTCCTTGAGTGCCAGAGCGCTCACAGCCCATTCTGCCCGCGGAGCAGCCGTGGCCGGGGAGGGGCCAAGGACCCTCACGGAGACAGGGGAGGCAACTCTTCTCCACATCAGTCCAACTCTCCCTTCAAGTAGCAACAGCCTTGGAGCTCACCTGGGGTGTGCCTGCGTCTAGCCGGTGAGTCCCTCTTGTTGTTTGATGGCCAGCGCAGATGTTGGCTTTTAGAATGGCATAGTGAGCCGTCAAAAGCTGGGCCCTGCCTCTTTCCAGCTGTGTGACTATGGGCAGTTCAACTAGCCTCTCAGTGCCTTAGTTATTCCGTCTGAAAACTGGGGATAATAATGGTGGCTGCCTCGAAGGCTGTGGTGAGGTGTCAGGGAAGCTGTGGCTGTGGTGCACTTAGCCTGGTTCATTGGCAGCACTTGGTAAGTGATAGTGGAGGTTGTTATCATCAATGTGTGTTATTTGCACCAGAGTCATCCTGGGGTGAAGAGGCTGTGGCTGCTTCCGAGGCTGGTGGTTTGTGGCTGGAGGTTTCAGTGCATTGTCCTCTCTGGAGGGAAGGAGTATCGGGCTGGAGGCAGAAGCCTGGGTTCTTGTCCAGGCTCCTCTGGCTTTTCATCCACAGGTTGGGAAACCCCCAGCTCTCTGTCCCTCTCTAGGAGATGCTCAGGGAGGCTGAGGGGATGAGGACGATCAGGGCTGGGTCCTGAACCAGCTCCCAAGAGCCTGCAGGGAGGCTGGAGGCAGACAGATGCTTTGGGCAGAGAGGGGGGCGGGAGAGCCATGCCCCAGGTTGTCTCACTTGGACTGGGGAGAGAAGAACGGAGGCTTTTTCCAGGTGGTGGGCAGTGGCTCTGGAGTTGAGAAAGACCCAGAGGCCAAACCAGGTCTTCGCTGGGCAAGTCATTTTTTCAGGACCATTCTTTAGTCCAGATTGGGGAGTCTGTGGATCTTGCATAGCCAGAACCACCATCTCCATCAGATACCCCAAATCATGGTTGGAAATTCCCCCATCACCATAGAATGTTTGGCTGTGACAGGTGTGTTGCCATGAGGTTCACATGCTGGAAACACCCCAGGCCTGGCAGTGACAGACTATCCTGTCCCTGTCCAGCCTCCCAGCCCAGAGCAAATGGCCTCTCAGTCCCTGTCCCGCCCTCTGCTCTGGGAGAAGCTTGGTTTCCAGCAGGGAATCAGGTGCAGGGTGTGCAGTGTAGATTCAGGGTTTGTTGACTGACTGACTGATGGTACTGTGTGGGCGGCCTCATGTTTTTTGGGTTTGGTTGGATTTGGACTGCTCAGACAAAGAGGCAAAGCTGCTCAAGAACAACATCGCTGAAAGGTTTTCAAAAAGAGTCTCCTGCGGATAGGTGCTCTCTTGTTGGGCTGCCAGAGCTGCTGGTCAGGCATCAGGTTTATTCTTGGTTTTGCAGTCAGGCTTAGTCAAGGGGGGACAGTCCTGGGAGAGCCAGTCCTGGCGTATGGCCTGGGTCTTATTCCTACTCCATTTTGGGTTTTGAGCTTCCTGGGATGCTTGTTTGAGCAGGAGGTTTAGGGCTTCTGATTGGGAGGGTGTTGTCCCCACCTGCCTGGCCCCAGGGCTGGGAGGGCCTGATCTGATTGGCCCCCAGGCCCTCCTGCGAGGTCTTGGGCTGAGTTTACTAGCCAAAACAGAGCTCGGAGCCTTCCAGAGAGGTGTAGAGCGCTGGACACGCTCTGGAGCCAGGCTGCCTGGGATCAAATCCAGGCTCCACCTCCTACTAACTGTGTGACCTCGGGCCAGTAATGTAACTGCTGTGTGCCTCAGTTTCCTCATCCATAAGGTATTTACCCCTCAGAGATGTGAGAATGAAGCGAGCGAAGGCACGTAAAGCATTAGAACAGTGTTTGCGCGTGCTCAAACACGTCGATTGCTTTCATTCTCACTAGCCTCCTGTGCCTTTCAAATGGGGACAGGCTCCCCACAGTATGAACAGTCCTTGACAGGAAGTTATCTTCTGAAGCACAGACAAGCGCCCCGTGTCCATGCTTCTGAAGCTTCTCATGGCTTCCTACCAGCCAAGCAATAATGTCCACCTCCTGTTCCTCGGCATTCAAGGCCGGCAGCCGTCTGGTTCTGACCCTGCCACCTGTCCTCCAGTCTTATTGGCTTCATTTTCATCGGCAACTCCAGGGATCTCCATCCTCTCTCCCAACCCCAGCCCAACCCTGCTCCCCTTCTAGGCCCAGCTCACCTGTCACCTCCTCCACGAAGCCTTCTTCAGCACCCTGGCCCCTCCTGTCGTCTCCCTGCCCCAGTCAGCACCTGGTTTCTATCTCAGATGTGATCTGAGTCCTCTCTGTGCCCCCAGCACAGGGCTGGGCACCCAGCAGGACTCAGCGATGGGTGCTGAGTGATGGGAGGAACAGATGGGTGAGTGGTGGGAAGTGGGGCTCTGTGTGGCCAGGAACACTTCCCGCTGAGGGGTTTCCACCTGGTGGACGGATCAGAGAAAGACTCAGGCCCTCCTGAGCGCAGAACAACGGGCAGAAGGGGAAGTGGACTGGCAGTCAGCTGTCTGTCTTGTTCGCAGGAGGCAGGGTGTTGAGGCTGCCGCATTTTTCCCCATGGATTGGGCATCAGATCACAGCTGATTTACTGCTACGGCCCAGCCGTGTGCTCTGAATTTTCACTGCCTGAACCTTTGCTTGAAAATGCAGACCTTGAGAAAGCTCCCAAGCCTTCAGGGTCTGTTTTCTGGAATCCAGCCACTGCTGGAACATGAATATCCCTAACTTCCAATGGAAATGGGAGCTAGAAGGGGCTGCATCTGATCTCTCTCATTCCACCCCCCACCAGTAACCAGCACAGCTTTTCTTCATTAAGAGATGGATTAGGCAAGCTCCCTGCTCAGGAGGAGGTCACAGGCAGGGGGCAGACAAAGCAGTGCTAGAAATCGCTAGACTGCATGGTGGATTGTGGTGAGAGGGCCACGAGGGATGGATGGACAATGAGCTGGGCCACTCTGGAGGGAGAGGAAGCACGACCAGTGCAGGGAACAGGGGACTTCGTGGAGGAGGTGGCATCAGTGCTGGACCCTGAGGGGAGGTGGTATCTGAGAGGTGGTAGGATTTGAGCAAGAAGAGAAGGAAGAAAAAACACCCCAAGTGGAGGCCCCACAAAAGCAAAGGCCCCTGAGATGTGGGACAGCATGGGTGCCAGGCTGGGGATGCCCCGTTGGATGGAGGGGAGGAGTGGGAGGTGAGGTTAGGAAGGGAGTGGAAACCAGTATCAGCACAAGTTTAGGGCCATATGTGCGGGCACTGGCTACCAGCTTAACTCCAGGTGTTCAGGCCCGCAAGGCCCACCAGCCCAGAATCACTTAAAGTCTAAAAGTTCAGGGTCAGGATGCTTGAAATATACTAATTTCACAAAAATGACAAAAAGTGCAAAAATCCCATACAAACTCAACAGTTGCAACAGCCAGGTCGAAGAGCGCGTGGCTGATGATGGAGACACATGGCACAGGAGGGCCCTTGTAGTGTGGAGTGTGAGTGTCACAGTTCCTGCTGACCACCCTGTTCCTGGGACACAGATGCCAGGCTCCTTGGGGCTGAGCCATCCTCTTCTTGAGTTCCTCCCTGAAGGCACAGCCAGTGACAGCCACTCCCACTGCTTCCTTATTCCGTTCTTGGAGAGAGGCAGGGCAGGGGTTATCATCCCCACTCGGCAGATGAGGCAACCGAGGCCCAGAGAAGAGAAGTGACCCAGCCAAGTCCCTCAGAGCCTGACAGCTGCACGCTGGGGGGGCCGGTCCATCTCCGGAGGCTGAGCCCCATGTGGCTGCTAGGCCTGCTCACCCCTTGGGCCTCTGGGGTGGGAGGTATAGCCCCCCTGAAAGCTTCTGTTCTGGGGGGCTGGGGGCAGCAGCTTTGGACCTCTGGTGTGTCCTGCTTCACAGGAGCCTTTGCAAGGAGGGCAGTGGGGGCAGAGTCATGTAGTCCTCGAGCTGGGAACAAACCTGATCTCGGTGGATGCCCACAGGCTGCTTCTTGGGCCACAGAGGATCTGGGGAGGATGAAGAAATGGGGGAGCTCTGACTCAGGGGACTCTGAGGACCTGCCCCAAGAGGACTCCTGCCCAGACCCCCCAGATGGAGACCCTGACTCCAGGCCACCTCCAGCGGAGCCCCACATCTCCCCCACAACCAAGAGCCATGGCCAGCTCTTTGGGAAGTGTGACTCGGTGGAAGCATCCTCCACAGACTGCTCTTACGAGGAAGGCCAGCTGCCCCCTTGCCCGGCCATCACTGTCAGTCCTGTTGTCGTCGTCCAGAGGCCTGGGGGTGGCCCCACCTGTGCTGGGTAAGCTGCATCTGGGGACTGGCCCCCCTGCCCACCAGGAGCCCATTTGGCTCAGTTGGCTGAGGCCCCAGCCATAGTGACACCACGTTGTGCTCTGGCTTATGGGCTGAAGGTCATAGAGTCAGGGAGCTGGGGAGCCTTCAGAGGTTGTCTGGTCCAGTGTCTGCACTCACAGGACTTTCGAGACTTGTTACACATGGATGCTGGCATTTTTGCTGACCCTAGCTGCCAGCTGATCCCTAGGTGCCTGGGCCTGGAATGCTCACCAGCTCCGAACACTTAGACTTCAAGTCAAAAAGCTCAAATCCAGGCTGCTTTTAGACAGAGAATACGAAACAGCTCCAATCAGGAGCCCACCGGCCTTCACGCCTCCTCTAAGGCAGGACAGGGGCGACACACAGGCTGACTGACTTCTGGGGCAGTGTGAGGATGCTTATTCTCTTAGCAGGGGCCAGCCAAACCCCTCCAACCCCTTCCTCCAGCTCCTCCGGGCTACTCCTTGCGGCGCTCCAGCTCCCGAGCAGGCAGAGAAGTGGATGGCCTGGGTGCTGGAGGAAGTGGTGGTGGCAAAGACTTCCTAGATGACCCCAGACAGGGTGGGGACAGCATGGGGGCATGTGTACCCCTCCGTTCCCTGTTACATCGGTTTCCTGGACTGAGGGGTGGGTTTTGTATCATGCTTTCCTCTTCGTGCTCCCTGACGAACTCCGAGGGCCTCAGGGCCAAGGGGAGACCAGAGTATGAAACCGGGGGGTTTTCTGGCCCACAGGCAGCCGTCCCAGTACTCTGTCACTGCCGGCACCAAGAAGAACCTCAAGCTCTACGATCGCAGAAAGATCTTTGAAGCCGTTGCTCAGAATAACTGCGAGGAGCTGGAGAGCCTGCTGCTCTTCCTGCAGAGGAGCAAGAAGCACCTCATGGACAGCGAGTTCAAAGGTGTCCCCGGGGAGGGCGGGTTCCTGGGAGGGGCCCCGGCCGCCGTGCCCTGCTTTGACCCTCACGCTGTCTTGCAGACCCCGAGACAGGGAAGACCTGCCTGCTGAAAGCTGTGCTAAACCTGCATGACGGGCAGAATGACACCATCCCCCTGCTCCTGGAGGTTGCCCGGCAGACGGACAGCCTGAAGGAGTTTGTCAATGCCAGCTACACAGACAGCTACTACAGGGGTGAGGAGGAGCGGGGGTGGGTGTGGCTCTGCCCACCAGCACACCTGGAGCCAGGAGGGTGCCGGCAACCCTGGGCCAGCCTCTGAGCTCCTTATTCCCTGTCTCAGCCACTGAGTCAGCATCTCCTGGTCCTGGGGGGCGGGTCTCTGCTTCCCCCAGCTGTTGGCTTGGTTTCTCCTGGTGCTGAGGGCCCCATCCTCCCCTCTACGGGCTTGGTGTTCCTTGCCCCTGACCTCCCTCTCTGCTACTGTTCTTGCCCTTGGACAATTTTGACTCCTCTGGCTCCCAATTTGGTATGCCCTGTTCCTGGGGGTCACTACTCCTGCCTCAGGGACTCCTTGGGCCCCCTTTGGGGATCCTGGCCTGGCCTCCTCTGGTGGGGGCATCATTCAGCACTTTCTGCCCAGGCCCTGCCCCAGCACCTGCTGGGCATCCCCACAGGACTGTGAGCACAAAGCCAACAGCGTGCATCCTCCACAGGCCAGACGGCCCTGCACATTGCCATCGAGAGGCGGAACATGGCACTGGTGACTCTCCTGGTAGAGAATGGGGCAGACGTCCAGGCTGCAGCCAACGGGGACTTCTTTAAGAAAACCAAAGGGCGGCCTGGATTCTACTTTGGTAAGAAGACCACGTGGTAGACATTTGGCTTTTTGACAATTGCTAAGCGGAGGTGTGGGGTGGAGACAGAGGGATTTGGAGGCTGGGTGGTCCAGGGACCACGTCAGGCTATTCCCGAGGCCCACCGAGCACCTGTGTTGGATGCAGGTGAGCTGCCCCTCTCCCTCGCCGCGTGTACCAACCAGCTGGGCATTGTGAAGTTCCTGCTGCAGAACTCCTGGCAGCCGGCAGACATCAGTGCCAGGGACTCGGTGGGCAACTCGGTGCTGCATGCGCTGGTGGAGGTGGCTGACAACACGGCCGAGAACACCAAGTTTGTGACGAGCATGTACAACGAGATTCTGATCCTGGGGGCCAAGCTCCATCCTACGCTGAAGCTGGAGGAGCTCACCAACAAGAAGGGGCTGACGCCGCTGGCTCTGGCTGCCGGGAGCGGGAAGATTGGGGTAGGGAGGGGGGTCGTGCCTGAGCTGGCGGTGTAACTCTCGAGAGTGCTGTGGGAGGGGACTGCCTGCCTCACTGTGGGCGCCTGGCATTGCCACGTGTGGAGGCCTGATGCTGTCACACCAGCCTGCAGGGGTCGGGTAGGGAGCTTTAGAGTAAGCCAGAGGAACTGTGAGACACTGAGCAGAACCCAGCCCTGCACACATGGCCATTGCTGATTTCCATCTCTGAGCATCACCACCAAGGTGGGGTGGGGGTGGGGTCCTGGTGTCCGGGGATGGGGCTGGGGGTGGGTGGAGCTGAGGGTGAAATGTAACCAGGAGATGTTGGTGTTTTTCCATGGCAGGCAGGACTTTAGGGTGATAGGGAGGGTCCTAAGGGGAGAGTTTGGGATAGGGCAGACCCAAGCCAAAATATGGGCCTGTGGATGATACCAGGCCACAGAAGGCTGATGGTGGGGCTGGGCAGTTGAGAACTGGAGGGGAGGGGGCTTCTCAGTACCAGGAGATTCTGGGAGCTTGTCCATGCTCATTCTGAGCCTCTTTGGATGAGAAACCTGGCTTTATAACTTTGGTTTTCTTTCTTGGATTTTCTTTATTTCCTTCTGGCTTGAGGTTTTCTAGAATGGCCCACTGCTGTCTTTCACTGTGAGATGGGAGAACTAGGGGGCCAGGTGTGATCAGGTGATGGGTCTGAGGTGGTTGCAGTTGGGTTCTGAGGCAGTGGGCAGGTGGACCTTGATGGCAGTCAGGAGGCTGCTGGATGGGGTTAGGGCTCTCCTGGGGCTTGGGTGAGGCCTCCAACTGGGCTGGGAAGCAGAACTATTCTTGGAGGAGAGCTGTAGCCCAGTTGGGAACATAGCCAGTGGCAGGGCCCCAGGCTGGCCTCTAACAGGTTCTTGTGCCCCCATGGCAGGTCTTGGCCTATATTCTCCAGAGGGAGATCCAGGAGCCCGAGTGCAGGCACCTGTCCAGGAAGTTCACCGAGTGGGCCTACGGGCCCGTGCACTCCTCGCTCTACGACCTGTCCTGCATTGACACTTGGGAGAAGAACTCAGTGCTGGAGGTGATCGCCTACAGCAGCAGCGAGACCCCTGTGAGTGGGCTTCCAGTCTCACTGCACCCCAGCCCCCACCCCCAGGCTCTGCCTGTCCTCCCATCAATGAGAGCCTGCTGCTCGGGGCCTAGGCCTGCAGCCTCCTCTCCCCATTCGTTCCCACAAATGTTTTCCTTATCATACAATCAATATATGATGATATTCCCGTAAAAATTTAAGTATTTCAGAGGTACATAGACAAAAACGAATCCTCCTTTTATACCATATAAAAATATGTAGCTTCATTATGTTTACATAAATGGGATCAGACTGTACATAATGTAGAATAAAACGATCAGCGTTTTCACTTAATGGCATGTCTTGTAGACAGTTTTCTAGCAGTCCCTGTGGGTCTGCTTCATTAAAAGAATCGCTGCATAGGATTCCATAGCAGGGATGAGAGTAAATGTCCCTAGAAGGACATTCCAGTTACTCCCAGTTTTTTCTTACTACAATGCTGCAGGCCACTTGGCAGGGGTTTGAGAATTTTTCTATGAAAGATACCTGGAGTTGGAATTGCTAAGTCAAAAAGCATGTACATTTTAATATTTTAATAACTACTGCCAAATTGTCCTCCCAAAAGACTGCATCAGTGCACCTGCCCGCCACCAGTGGGTAGACATCCCCCATGTCCTTGCCAGCCTCTATCATCACTCTTTTTTTTTTTTAACTGGCTTAAGTCCATGGAGGCAAAAATGCTATCTTATTGATGTCTTAATTTTCATTTTCTTGATTATTGTGAGGTCGGGCATTTTTTCACGTGTTTATGGACCATTCCTATTTCTGTGGTAGATTCCCTGTTCATTGTCCTTTGCCATCTCTTCTCCTGGACTCTTCGTCTCATCCTTTTTGGTTTGTAGATGCTCTCGTTGTAGATTGAACTGATCCTTTCTCTATTGCATATGTTGCAAATATTTTATTATCTCCCAGTCTGTCTCTTCCCTCTTAACTTCATTTATGGCATCATTTGGTTATAAAAGGTTTTCATTTGATAGAGTCAAGTTGGTTAGCCTTTTTCTTTTCTAGCTTCTGTGACATGTGTCTTGCTTTGAAGGGCCTTTTCTGCTTCAAGATTACACATATAGCCTTCATTATTTTCCTTTAGCTCCTTTGTAGGTGTTTCATGTTTGGCTCCTTAATTTATCTAGAATTAATTTTTGCGTAGATGTGAGGTAGGCGTCTACGTAATGATTTGGTTTCCAAATGAGGGTCCCAATGCCACTTAATGAAAAGTCCGTCCTACCACCACTGCTTTGAAAGGCCACTTTCCCTGTCTGCTCTTTCTACATTGATGCTCTGAGCCCCTAAGGAGACTTGGGGGCTTGAGTCTGTGCTTTCAGCGATGAGGGGCTGCCATGATATTTCACAGGGAGAGGCTTGTACACAGGGGCAGAGTCCAGGGGAGGGAGATGCCTGGCCTGCTTTGCTCTGCCCTGTCAGCCCCCACCTGGGGTGCCGTGCTGAACCCGGGCCTCTGACTCAGAATCCTGGATGCACGTGTTCCCAGAGGGCTGGCCTGGGTAGGAAATGGCCTCAAAAAGGAATGCAGTGTTTGACCTAGACAAGAGAGGGCTCTGGGGCCACAGCTGCCATCTTCACGTCTCTGAAGGCCCTCAGGGTCCAGGAATGAGGTACTGGGGCCTCTGAGTGCAGAGCCAAGACCCCTGGTGGAAAGCAGGTTAGACCAACTTTACTCCAGAGAACAGATCTTCCCTACAGTCAGCGTTTCTCCACAGGCTTCTTGAGGCAGCAGGGAATTTCCCATCCCCAGAGGTGTTCCAGAAGACACTGAACAGGGACCTTGTTGTGGGAGTTCAAGCTTGGGCTGGGGGTTGGGCTCATCCATCCTAGGGATACTTGAACTTTAATAGAGGTTTCCTGGATATGAGATTTTTGCCCCAAAGCATCTTTGTAATGATGTCATCCCAGGCACTGGCCCCAACTGCTGCAGGAAAGGCTTCCTGGCCCCCTTCCATCTCACGTATAGGTAACTGCGCTCCTGCCTGACCCAGGGCTGGAAATGTGAGAATTAGCGAATTCAGAAGCCCCTTCCCGCCCGCCCTCAGTCCCTCCCTGAGCGGTCGGTCTCATGCCAGGCTGGGTCTGCTCCAGCCTCCTCCAGTTATTGTGGGAATAATAAGCATGTGGGCTTTAGGGAGTGAGTTATTAGAGATAACGGCAGAGAATGTCAGGCCACACTGTGAACCCTTAAGTGTCAGGGGCACTTAGAGTCACTTGTCCAATTTCACCCCTTGTTCACTGTGCACACAGGGGCACTGAGGCCCGGTGGGTGGGCCACCCAGCGAGTGGCTGGTTCAGACCTGTGACCCTCAGCTGCTCCTCGGGCCGGAGGTGCAGGTGTGAGCAGCACCTCTGCGAGGCGGTTCCTGGTGGAGGAGTGGGCCTCACCTCTCTTTGCTCGCCATAGAATCGCCAGGACATGCTCTTGGTGGAGCCGCTGAACCGACTCCTGCAGGACAAGTGGGACAGATTCGTCAAGCGCATCTTCTACTTCAACTTCTTCGTCTACTGCTTGTATATGATCATCTTCACCACGGTCGCCTACTACAGGCCTGTGGATGGCTTGGTGCGGCCTGGGGCTTGGTGCCTGGAGGCGGGGGGGAGGGGGTAGGCATTCCTATAAGACCCCCAAGACCCAGGCCCAGGCCGGGCCCTGGACTCCTTCCCTGCTCACTGGAGAAATGGAAGAATCACCTGGAGATCTTTATATTCCCGTGCTCAGTTCCTCCTTCTCCCAGGCTGTCCTGCCCTGCCCCCCCAACTCCATTCTCAGCCCCTCCTTTAGCCTCCTGGTCTGTGAGGCTGAGTGTGTGGTCGCCGAGGTCTCTGATTGCAGAGAGGGAGTGCTAGGTTAGAAAAATGCAGGAATTAGGGCTCAAAAGCGTCTCTCTCCCCGGCTGGGTGTCCGCAGGATCAGGGGCTGGCAGAAGCCCTGAGCCCATTGCCACCGGCTCGCCTGCCCACTTCTGTTCCCTCACTTGAGCGCTTCTTCTGTGCCAGGGCCTGGGCCATGCATCAAATCAGCTTAAGGCCAGGATTTCTTCTCTACCAGGAGCCATGGATTCTCTAGAGTTTCTGAATTGAGTCCTTTCCATTCAATACCCAAGGGCTTAATTTGCTGCCTTAATTTCCAGGGTGCCTTGCTTGTAAATTTGATTTAAAAACTCAACTTCCTGGTTAGATGAAACCTGATTTCTATCTACCTATTAAGGCCATTTAATGACTTCGTTTTAAGAGAAAAGAGAAACATGCTAATTAGACAAGCTAGTGAACTAGTGCTTACGAAGCACCGATGGTAGGCTGAAAGGAAACCCACTCCAGAAAATGGTGACTGAAACACAGGGATGACACACACCTGTGTGTGGGACGTCTCTCCCTCCACCGCCCATGGGAAACCTTGATAGTCCTGGGAGACCAGGCGTTCACCAGGAGCTGTGGCAGCAGCAGGAGGAGTCATATGGCATTGGGTCTGTAGGCGTGCCTCCACCTAAGCCGTGCCCCTCCCCCAGCGGAGCTCCGGGCTGGGACATCATTGGGGAGACAGCAACTCACTGTAAGGATGCACCACTTGGCACCTGGAGGTGCCAGTTGGGAGTCAGGTCCCACAGAGGGGCCTCTTGCAGGTGTCCCCATAACGATGCCTCATCTTTATTTGTGTCTCTCTCTCCTGATGGAGGCTGAGCCCCTTGGGCAGGGGCTGGGTCTTACTCACAGGGCTTGGCACCTGGTAAATGTTGAATGAATGAGGGAATGGTGTCACTAACTTCTCTGTACCTTGCAGCCTCCCTTTAAGCTGGAAAACACCGTTGGGGACTATTTCCGAGTTACTGGAGAGATTCTTTCTGTATCAGGGGGAGTCTACTTTTTTTTCCGAGGGGTAAGCATTCCTTCCCACACTGTGAGTTTCCATTATCGCCAAGACAAAAAGCCATGTGACTCACTCAGTGCTCTCTCACTTTTTAATTCATCGGACACGTAATGGCCCTGCTTGATGAGCTGAGAGATGCACAGGTGAAGATGAGAGTCATCCAGGCATCCACAGCTGGGGGGTGGGGGTCTGCCCAGTGGGTCCCTGCAGGCGCAGGGCAGTCATGCTTGAAGACAGACAGTCAGGGCTCTCCACTGAATGGAATATTTAACTACAGAAGTAGAGTGGAAGCCTCTTAAGAGACAGGATCATGACTGGTAGCTGTGTAATTAATCAAAACAGTGCATTAAAGCTCAGAATAATGAAAGAAATCTATACATATACTGGAAACATTTTATTTTAACTGGAAATTCGTACGTGCACATTCCTTGGTCATTCTTCTAATATATGAACAGTTTATTCTTTGAATGTGGAACAACTGTTACATGTGCAAATAGTTTGAGATTATTGTGATTTTTTTCCCCCTTAATCTTTTTGATCTAAGCTACACCCAAGTTTTTTTTTTTTTTTTTTTTGATAACTCACCTTTAAGGAGTCTTTCCAAATTTCTGGACTCTGTCTTCACAGAAACAATGGTCTTTAATTTCGCACGCATAGTTTATATTATAATAAAATACAAAGCCACAATAGCCAGTGCAGTGGTCACAAGGGCCTCTTGGCAAACGGGATTAACTGGTGGGAGGGAGCGGAGTGTGTGGCTGTCCTGGAGAGGGTCGCCGAGCTGCCAGCCTTCTCCGTGAGCATCAGTCAGAATGTTTTCGGGGAGTGGAGAGTGCTGGTTAATCTGGTGAGTTAGTACAGTGGAGGCTGATTAAAGAATTTTTACTGTAATGCATACTTATTAAAGAAAATTAGGGAAAAAAAGCACAAAGAAGAAAAAAAATTGCCCAATCCCATCATTCAAGCACAACTACTGATAACATTTTGGTGATTTTCCTTCCTGTCTTTACTTCTAGGTATAGTTGTCATTCCACTATTTTTAAAAATCTCTCCTGACTGAGTCACATAACATTACCCCATTAGCCTGACCCACCCTGTCCCACTGTCACTGCAATCTCTGCTTTGACGTACTCCCTCCCATGTTCCCCTGTAGTGCCATTTAGGAAGCATTCTGGCTGCTCACCCATCTAACCTCTCCTGGGAGCTTACTCTGCCTCTTTACCTGCAGATTCAGTATTTCCTGCAGAGGCGGCCGTCCCTGAAGACCTTGTTTGTGGACAGCTACAGTGAGATGCTTTTGTAAGTGACACTTTGACTCTTATGCCTCAATGGCAGACCGCATCTTTTAGCCCAGTCCTGAGGTTACAGCAATCAGCTTTCACTCATTCTCTCACGTATGCTGGGCGTGGAACATGGTAGGACCTCACAGACATGTTGAATGAATGATGGAAAGCACTCAATAAACGTTTGTTGGGTGAAGGAATACTGAGGTCCACTCTGTGCCAGAGATGTACCAATGCTGGGAATGACACACCTGTTCCATGTGCTCATGTGGTTTATAGTCTGAGTGAGACGTACCCTTGTTCATTTGTTCCATCTGTTTGTCCGTCCATCTGGGATTCACTGAGTTGGCACTGGAAGACTGAGATGAAATAGACATGGTTCCTTCCTTCAAGGAATTTCTGATCTGTAGGGCAGGGTTTCTCAAGTTGGCACTCTGAACATTTTGGACCGGATAATTCCTTGTTGTGGGGCCTGTCCTGAGCATTGTAAGATGTTGAGCAGCATCCCTGGCTTCTACCCACTAGATACCAGTAGCACCCTCCCTGTCTCCCAAACTTGATAATCAAAAATGTCTCCAGATATTGCTAAATGCCCCACTTTGGGGGGCATACAAAATGACCCCTGATTGAGAATCACTGCTTTGGGGGGAGACAGATAAGCAAAAACACAGTTATAAAGCAATGTGGATGTCACGGGGAACCTCCTTCGTAAAATAAGCTGGAACCTCATGAGGTTCCCTTGGAGGGCCCAGGATACACAAGGGGCTTTCAGACGGGGAAGGGTCCGTCTGGGATCTCTGCTATGTCCTCTACTCTGATCTCCAGGTTTCCTTCATTCCTGGGGCCTCTCTCTTTATTCCTGGCAAGTGCAAGGAGTTGATTTCTCACCTATTGCAGCTAGCTTGTCCCTAGGACTCACAAACCCCATCCTTTTACTGTAACCTTGAGATACTTACATTTTAGCCTCAAATGGCAAATTCAAGGGCAAGGTCTATAGGGCTGATGCAATGCTGATTTGCTTTACTAAGAGAGGCAATGTTCTCCTACAAAACGTTATTTTCTCAAAGCTACCCATGCGCATAGGTAAAAATTTTAAAGGTACTAAAAAGCTTATAGCCAATATGGGAGTTCCCTGTCCCCACCCTTCCCGTTTTATGCAATCCTCCTTCCCAGGGACAATCACTTTCCATTCTTTTAGCTCTTTCTTCTGACATTTATGCATCTGGCAGATGAAGCTGAGCATCTTATACTGCCTTCCCATCCTCCAGTCTGCCAATGTGGTTTGTAATAATTTTTGTTTTACTCAGTATTCAGTATTTACATTCTTATGCCTCCACAAATATTATTTGCTCCATGTGGACATCCAAGGTGTCATCCCTTCACTAGCTCCTTGGAGATCCCTTTTACTTCCCTCCTCATTTGGATCTCTCATTTTCTGACCCCTATATCTTCCTCTTTCCTGATCTACTCCCTCATTTTGGGGGAGGACAGACTCAACCCAAGAAAGAAGGCACATAGTGGGGAAGGGGGAGTACAATTTCTTTTGAATCTGGCATGTCTGGAAGTATATCTACTATACTGTCACATTTGATTGGTAGTTTGGTTGGGTATAAAATTCTTTTAAAAATTGGGAGATATTTCTCCATTGTTCCCTTGCTTCCAGTATTACAGATGACAAGTCCAAAGCCATTCTGATTCTGGATCTCTTTTAAGACCCGTTTTAGTTTTTCTCTTTGTAAATCTATAATATCTTCTGTTTGTTTCTAGTGTCCTGAAACTTAATGATGTGTCTTGATGTGGATTTGTTTTTGTCCAATGTTCTGGGCACTTCGTGGGCTCTTTCAATGTGGAAATTTATATCCTTTATTTTGGGAATATTTTCTTGAATTATTTCTTGATCTCTCTTCTGGAACTCCTATGATTTGTATATTGAATCTCCTGACCTAGTCCTGGACTAGTTCTTCTATTTTCTCATGTATATTCTATCTCTTTATCTTTGGCTCATCCTTCTGGGAGGTTCAAAGCAACTTTAATTTCCAACCCTTCTATTGAGTTTATTATTTTTGATCTCATGTTTTTAATTTCTAAGTGCTCTTTTAAAAAATTCTGTTTCTTCCTTATTTACAGCACCCTATTCTTGTTTCATGGATGCAATATCTTCTTTTGTCTCTCCAAGGCTGTTAAGATAGTTTTTGGTAAATTTTTCTTCTTTTTGCAGAATTTTTGTTTTCTCCAAGCTGTTGTTTCTCATTTACTGGCTTTGTTCTCTTGTGTTAGAGGCTATCCTCAGGACATCTGGAAATCTTTGATGTCTGCTCATGATTAAGAGTGGAGGACTAAAAGCTGGCTGGAAGCTCTTCATGTGTGAATGGGGCTTATCGATTTTAAGCTTCACTATAAGCTGGTCTAGATAAACCATTTATTGGAGAATATCCAAAGTCAGTCTATTGCATCTTTTTAATCTTCTACTGGAAGGAAGAAGTCTGGCTTCCAGCTTTCTGAGAGCTGAGAGGAGAAGAGGACTTTCTGTAATCTGTATTGTATAAAAATCACATCATCTCCTGCTTTTAGTAAAATACCAATGTTTTCACTGGTCTTTGATGAAACGAGGTCCAAAGACCCTCGGGGGAGGACAGACTCAACCAAAGAAAGAAGGCACATAGTGGGGAAGGGGGAGTACAATTTCTTTTGAATCTGGCATGTCTGGAAGTATATCTACTATACTGTCACATTTGATTGGTAGTTTGGTTGGGTATAAAATTCTTTTAAAAATTGGGAGATATTTCTCCATTGTTCCCTCTGTTTTGTCTTCTTCAGGAAAACCTCCACTCTTCCTTATTTCAGGTCTATTCACCTCCCCTCCACGGGTCCCTAAGCCTTTTGACGCTCCTTGGTTAAAGAGTGGGTGCTCAGCTTTCCCCACTACAGATTCAGATTCAGCTCTCTTGGGTCTGCCAAGTCAGCTTCCATTTGTCCACTGCTTTCCAGCTTCCAAAATCCATATTTGGGGACTCCATTTGCCACCTGAGGCAACCCTTTACCTATTTCAACTGGTGTCAGTTAATATTTTGGCCAAAGTTCTATAAATGCAGAGGAATAGTTTTTCTTTACAGCAGAACTCCAACTGATGAGCCAGTTTATTGACATCAGTTTTCAATAGACTTGCTATTGGCTGGGTTCTCTCACACAGATGGGAGGTGAGGTGGTCAGTGTGGTCTACAGTGTAAATGTAGCTGGGGGACTTTTGGGAGGAGGCCGTGATGAACAAGGAGACCTGGGGTGAATAATACAGAAGGAACCACTTAGCAGACTCTGTCATAGGATCGTCCGGATATCCTCCACCCTGTCCAGGGCTCCTACTTGGGCGGCCCCCACCTGAATAAGGAGCTGAGGGATGTCTTCCCTGGCTCTGCTCCTGAGTTTGAGGGTGTGACCAACAGACTCTACCTGTGGCTTTTCAGGAGAGCATGGCCTGTCCCTCCTCGTGAGCCTAGGCCTTTTAGGTTCTTTGTTGTCCATGAGGCTGTTGGTCCTGGGGACTGGGCAGGGAGATTGTTGGGGCTAATGCAGTGTTTTTCAACCTTTTTTCATTACTGCCTTTTTAGACTTTTTTTCCTAATTGCCCCTCCCATGAAATCTAATGCCACAAATATACCGTATAGCTGTTTATGTACTGTATTTATATCTGTGCTTTTTGTATAAAGAAAATAAGATTTTGCACACACCCGACTCCCCCACCCCCAAACCAATATTTGCTCTCTTGGGGGTGACATTGTTCCCACTGAGAATCATGGGCTGAAGGAGGCAGGACACCCAGCCCTACCTCCCAGGCAGCTGGGGTCTTCTGTGGGGTTGTCAGGCCTCCCAGGTGCCCTTAGACAGAGCTTCCTTATTCCTCCACCCTCAGCTTTGTGCAGTCACTGTTCATGCTGGGGACTGTGGTGCTGTACTTTTGCCACCGCAAGGAGTACGTGGCTTCCATGGTGTTCTCCCTGGCCATGGGCTGGACCAACATGCTCTACTACACCCGCGGCTTCCAGCAGATGGGCATCTATGCTGTCATGATTGAGAAGGTGGGTGCCAGTGCCAAAGGGGTTTCTCCACAGAGCCCATTTATCTTGTGGAGGTGGGGGACACGGTTCCACAAACTCTGTCCACTCTGTATGGTCTGCGGAGGTGCTGGTTTAGCTCAGGACCCACTTTCCCAGCTAATTCCTCAAGAATCACGCAATCTGGCCTTGACTCAGGTTTGGGGGCTCCCCTGAAACTTGACGCCCCTGTATACCAGGCACCCCCCCCAAAAGAAAGGCCCTGGGGGAGCTGTGGTTGACTCTTATGACACCAGAGCTGAAAACCACCAGATCCACCCCTCCTGCATGTTCTCCCGTTCTCCTGGGGCTCCAGATTAACCCCCAGGCCGACACAGTCCTGGCCCTTCCCTCGGCCAGGGGCCCGGACTTGGTTCTGACAGGCCTGCTCTCTCCTGCAGATGATCCTGAGGGACCTGTGTCGCTTCATGTTTGTCTACCTGGTTTTCCTGTTCGGGTTTTCCACAGGTATCAGGCTCGGTGGGGCTGTGGGAAGGCAGGGCTCTTGCTCACCCCAGCTCTCCGAGGACTCTGCAGGGCTGCAGGGCGATGGGCCTGGTGGGGGGGAGGTGTCTGCAGGTGACAGAGAGGATGGACAAAGAGCATGCTGAAATGGGCAGGAGAACCTGGAAATGTGATTCATAAAACGTTTTGAGTCATTTTTGAGGTAGGAAGTGTTGCTTACCTCTAGAATAGCTGCATTTTGGCTTAGTTTTTTTTTTAAATTTTATTTTGACATTATTTTAGACTTACAGAAAAGTTGCAAAAGTAGTGCAAATCTCTTAGCCAGATTCCTCAAATTTTACCACCTTTTTAGCACATTCTCTCCCTGCTACACACACACACACACACACACACACACACACACACACACACTTAAAAAAAAACCCAGAGTAAATTGCAGACACGATCAGCCCTTTACCACTAAATACTTCAGTGCGTATTTCCTGAAAACAAGGGCATTTTCTTACATAAACACAGTGTAATGATCAAAATC
Organism: Tapirus indicus; assembly: GCA_031878705.1. Taxonomy (NCBI): domain Eukaryota; kingdom Metazoa; phylum Chordata; class Mammalia; order Perissodactyla; family Tapiridae; genus Tapirus; species Tapirus indicus. The sequence goes on from CM062932.1 coordinate 14,274,257, forward strand.
AGGAAATTAACATCGATGCAGTAATATTAGCTAATCTACCAACCTTATTCAAATTTCGCCTATTATCCTAATAATGTCTTTTACAGAAAAGGAAAATCCCAGATCATGTGTCACATTCAGTTGTCATGCCTCTTTAGTCTCCTTCAGTCCAGAGCAGTTCCTCAATCTTCCCTTGTCTTTTGTGACCTTGGCATTTTTAATGATCAAGGCCAGTTTTTACAGTGTCTCTCCATTTGGATCTGGCCCGCGTTTCCTCACGGTCAGATTCAGGTGTGCGTGTTCGGTTAGAATATCAAGGAGGTAATGTGTGTCTTCCTCAGTGTCTTATATCAGGAGCCGCACGATGTTTGTCCCATTTCTGGTGATGTTAACTTTGATTACTTGGCTTTGATGGATCTGCCAGATTTTTCCACTGTCAAGTTTTTATCTTTCCCTTTGTAATTGTTAAGTAATTTGTGAGGAGATGCTTTAGACTATGTCTAAATATCCTGTTTCTCATCCAACTTTCCCCCAGTGATTTGAGCATCCACTGATGATTCTCACCTGAATCACCTAATCCTCATGGTTGCCAAACAATGACTTTCTAACTGCATCATTCCTTCTGCATTTATTCGTTGGCATTCTATTGTAAGGAAGAGCTTTCTCGTCTCCCACATTTATTTATTGACATCAGTCTGGCCTCATAGATTCTTTTTGTCTTTGTTTTTTCATGGATTCCCACTTTGTTAAATGGTTATAACTCCTTACTATTATCACCTACTTTGATGCTCAAATTGTCGTTGGGAGCCTCTTCAAGCTGGCTCGGCTCCTGTGCCCTTTTGACACATCCACGTAATTATTTTCAGTACCTGGCTCTGCTTCTGAGTCCTCATCTGAGTCCTACAGTTACAAGATTCACATGCTATGCCCTCCCCTGTCCCCGCTCTACAGCCTGTTTTGGAATCTCTGGGAGTTATGGGCAGTTTTGATGAGGAGCTTTGCCTCATAGAGATTGGTGTGGGTTCTGGCACCTGGTCTGAAGACCCTGATTATTAGCAGCCACAGGAAGGGATTGGGCCCGGGGGTTAGTGGATACCAGATATGCTGTAACCGTGGGCCACAACTGCTACAGAAGGTCTCAGGCTCCGGACTACATTTCCCAAAGAAGGGTGCAGAATACAGCAAGAGGCCATTCCGCTCTGAGCTGCTTAGCCCCCATGGTTCTGGAATGGGCTGGCTCTGGTCCACCCTCTACGGGGCACAGGAAGACAGGGTGTCACTGAGAAAGTCGGTGTGGATTCAGGCTTGACATGTAAGATTAGGCATGTTGTGCACTGCACAAAGGCGGCTGTATTCTCATTGTACAAATAGATTTGTATATTTATTTTAACATTTTTTCCTAGCAGATGATGATAAAGTTCTTATTGTAACAAAACAGTATATTATGACAATTTTCTGATAGTTTTGAAGAAGAGGGTGCTTTTTTTGTTGACTTGCACAAAGGTGCTGCACAGCCAAGCAGCGTCCCTGCTGTGGACCCATCCTGGGGTCGTGGGTGGGTATGTTGGGGGACCTGGGGTCTTGGCTTCCATCCAGTCACACCCCTCCCTCCCCATGCCCTGTAGCGGTGGTGACACTGATTGAGGACGGGAAGAATGACTCCGTGCTGGCCGAATCCACGTCACACAAGTGGCGAGGGCATGGCTGCCGGTCACCTGACAGCTCCTACAACAGCCTGTACTCCACGTGTCTGGAGCTCTTCAAGTTCACCATCGGTATGGGCGACCTGGAGTTCACCGAGAACTATGACTTCAAGGCTGTCTTCGTCATCCTGTTGCTGGCCTACGTGATCCTCACCTACATCCTCCTGCTCAACATGCTCATCGCCCTCATGGGAGAGACTGTCAACAAGATCGCACAGGAGAGTAAGAACATCTGGAAGCTGCAGGTGGGTCTGTGGTGGGCTGTGCACAGCAGGAGGGTGTCATCTGCGTTGTCTGCTGCTTAGTACAGCTGGGCACATGGACCCCTCCAGGTCTGAGGAGGAGGCCGAAAGCCCAGCCAGGCCCCAGGGGATGGAGCGGCAGCATCTCCCTCAGTCAACTTCCTTCTGGGTCCTTCTGAGGGGTTTCCCTGCCCTGAGTCATCAGCTGGTGTTCACAGACACTGTGTTTACTGTGGGCTAAGGGGTCCTCGAGGGAAGGAGATGAAGGGCTTAGCCCCAGGGGCTGCCCACCTCAGAGGAACTTGTCTTCGGTGGGCACCAGAGAGCAAACTCAAAGGTAGTAGCTAGCATGAGGTGGGTGCAGACAGCTGCATTTTTGAGCCACCCGGTCCGTATCTGCCTTCTCAACTAATAATAGAGGTATCACTCTTATTAAGTAGCACTGACTCTATGCCAAGTACTCTTTTATGGGTCTCACTTATGTGCTCTCATTTAATCCTCACAACGATGCTATCGAGTGGGTACTATTACCATCCCCAGTTCTGGATGAAGGCACAAGGCATAGAGAAGTTAGGCATCTGTGTCTAAGGCAACTAGTGAGTCGCCCGGCCAGGATTCAGCCCCTGCAGTCTCACTCCCGAGGCCTGCTCTTAACCACTACACTGGGTTGCCTCTTCATGGGCTCCTCAGGGCAGGGTCTGGGCTGGTACCCTCCACATCACTCATGGGGCCGGGCGGGCTGAGCTCCTTCCGTGGAGTATGCACCTGCCAGGCTGTAGAAACAAGCCCAGCGTAGAGGCCATAGGAGGTCCAGCTCAGATGTGCTGGGCTGGGAAAGACTCTGGAAAGGCTGATCTTGGCAGCCAGCACCAGCAGCCAGGGGCGGTCCCTGGATGAGCCCTCTGCCCCTCCGCCCTTTCTGTCTTCCTACAGAGAGCCGTCACCATCCTGGACACGGAGAAGAGCTTCCTTAAGTGTATAAGGAAGGCCTTCCGCTCAGGCAAGCTGCTGCAGGTCGGGTACACACCTGATGGCAAGGACGACTACAGGTGGTGTTTCCGGTAATGCCTGGGTGGGAATCAGAGCTTGGGGAGCTCAGGGGCTCAGCTGTGGGCATGGAGGACCCACCTGGAGCCAGCTGTGGGTACAGAGGCCTGCCTTAGGGCCTCTTGGGGCCAGTCGTGGGCATAGGGGACTCTCCCAAGGCTGGCTCTAGGTCCAGCGGCTGCCCCAGGGCTCAGCTGTGAGCTTAGGTCTTAGCTGGTGAGACCCAGACATCAAATACTAGAAAATGAGGTGTCCAGAAGGGGTCATCTAGCGATCAGGGTCAGAACCAAGAATCCGATATTTAAAGTCCCTAGGCTCCATAGTAGGGGTGGTGTCCAAAAGGCAGGGCCCCCCTTGGCCCTCCCCCACTAGCTATATCTCCCCATCCTGGTCTGTGGGCTTCTTGGGATTGGCCTGTGGGGCCAAGCCCTCAACCTGGGACGCTGGGCAGCCTCTTAGGCCACCAGCTCCCTGCTCCCCTGTCTCCTTACCCTGCAGGGTGGATGAGGTGAACTGGACCACCTGGAACACCAACGTGGGTATCATCAATGAAGACCCTGGCCACTGCGAGGGCATCAAGCGCACCCTGAGCTTTTCCCTCCGGTCAGGCAGAGGTGAGGCATGAGGGGAGGGTGCTGTGGCATGGAGGTGGCCTGATGTTGGGCAGGTGAAACCTTGGGGTCCCCTACTCCTTGCAGGCCTTCCTCCCCCCACAGCCTGAGCGTTGTGACTGCCCCGATGTCAACCACCGGCTGACACTCAGTCACAGGTGCTTGTGCATGCTCTTAGGCACACCCGCAGAGTTGACTGCTCTGCACGCACATGCCTGCGGCTCTGCCAGCACCCCCAGCCCCGCACCTGTCCTCATTGCCCCAGCTGGCCCCACATCCAGCTACCTGGGCCGGCCCTGTTGTGGGCTGCCCTGTCTCCTCCGCCCCCGTTTCTCACACCCAGTGTCCGCACTCAGCTCTGTGAGGCTTACAGACAAATGGGGGCACGCGGGCACTCCCCTCGTGTGGACACAGGTAGGCAGGCAGAGGAGGGAAGAATGGGAAGAGTGAAGGGTACACCTTGAACAGAACAGCCCTGCGGAAAATCGCTACTAGAAAAAAAAGCCTTGTTCTTGGTTCAGCATTGGCTTGGTTGCTGTAACCTTGACAGTTTCCCAGAGTTCTGACAGCATTGGTCCTGAAGTTTCTGCTTGTTTTGCTGATGTTTTGTGGAGGCCTGGGTGTTGGGAGCTGCCTACCTTGCCTTTTTGCTGATGTCACTAATTCTTAAAATGAGCAAAGAATGAATCAAGTGTTGATTGTTTTTTTTGGCAGGGTGGGGGAAGGAGCATAAGTTTTCAGACCAACTTGCCTGGTGGCATAGTGCTGCATCTTTCATATTTGAGATTACTTCATAGAGAAGCTCATTTTTTATATGTCATAAACTGTAAAAAAAAACCCAACTTTACTGAGGTATAATTTACACACAATCAAATGCACACATTTTAAATGTACAATTTGATTAAGTTTCAACAAATGTACACATTCAGGCCACCAGTACCCCACTCAAGATGTCAAACATTTCCATCAAGGCAGAAAGTGCCTTCCTGCCCCTTTGTAGTCAGTTCCAGCCTCCATCCCAGGTAACTAGTTATCGAATTTTATCACTATAGATTAGTTTACGTCAGCTTTTGTTTACCTGAAAACGTTCATGTCATCCTCACGTTTGAAGAATATTTTCATTGGAGGTAGAATTCTTTGGTTTTCAGCGGTTTGACTAGGATGTACTTAGGTATGGTTTTCTTCGGTTTTATCCTGCTTGAGGTTTGCTGAGAGCCTCGGATCTGTACCTCACGATGTTCCGTCAAATTTGGGAAACAATATATATTTTGCTTAATTCCCCCTCTTCTCCTTTTGGGACCCCAATTACATGTATGTTAGACCATCTGATGTTGTCCCATAGGTTTCTGAGGATTTGTTCATTTTTCTTCAATTTTTTTTCTCTCTGTTCCTCAAATTTGATAATTTCTATTGATCTGTCTTCAAGGACACTGACCCTTTCCTTAGCCATCTCCAAACTGCTATTAAACCCATCCAGTGAATATTACATTTCAAGTATTGTGCTATTTGGTTTGAGAATTTCTATTTGGTTATTTTTATAGTTTCCATTTCTCTCCTGAGAGCCCCTAGCTGTTCTGTCATTAAGACCATATTTTCCTTTGGTTCTTTGAATGTATTTATAATAGCTACTTTACATTCTCTGCCTGCTAAATCTGCTAAATCTGACATCTGGGCCATCTGGGGGTGAGTTTCTATTGACTGCCTTTTTTCCTGACTATGAGTCACATTTCCCTGTTTCTTTGCATGTCTTGTAACTTTTAATTGTGTACTGGGCATCGTGAATAATATGTTTTAGAGACTCTGGGTTGAATTTTTGTTCTAGTTGGCTGTTCAGTTACTGATGAATCACCTTGCAATTGTTTAGGCTTAGTTTTCAACTTTATTATGATAGATCTGTGGAAATGCCAAGGTATTTGCCAATCCCATCAAGCTTGGCCAATCCCCTCAAGATACTGAGGGTCTCATCATGACTTGGTTTTAGGCTTCGTTAGGGTGGGTCTTGAGTCGACCTTACTCTAGGGCATGTAGAGGAAGTAGGGCATTTATGGTGTTTTATCTTGATCCTCAGAGTAGGGAAAGGGTATTGAAGAGGTCTCTCCACTCTGACTGGGCTGGACCTCCAATGTCCCTCAGTGCTGCTCAACCTCCAGTGTCTCTGTCCCACTTTCAACCCCATAGCACCCACTTTCTGGTAAGCCTCATGCAGTCCCACCCTGAGCAAGTTCAGCCCAGCTCAGCCAAGGACTTGGGGGGACTCCATCCCAAAGACTTCTGGACCTTCACCCCACAGCTCCCTTCTTTGTCTTCTCCTGTGCCCTGTCCTGCAGATTCTAGCTGCTTCAGCTGCCCCAAACTCTGATCTCTTCTTCCTTAGCTCAGAAGCACTGCTGTGCTCTGCTTGGACTCCTGCTCTCTGCACTGTAGTCAGAGAACTTGTCCCTGAGCAAAACATCAGGGCCATCCTGGGGCTCACCTTGTGGATGTCACCTCTCTCGGCAATGGCAGTTTTTACTGCCTGTTGTCCTGTGCCGGAAAACATGGCTGCAGGTATTGTGTCCAGTTCTATGGTTGTTTACAGCAGGTGGCTAGCCTTGTACTGGACACCCCATCAGAGCTGGAAGGAGAAACCCATTAAGAGGCTTCCTTTTGGAAAACTACTCAAGGGGCTTCATCTGTTTTCCCAGAGGCCTCCTGCAATCCTGTAATTTTCGCACAGGTCTCATTGGAAGCACTCCCCATGTCACGTCATAATACTTATTGATGATCTCTTCTTCAATTGTTAACTGGTCTAACTTTGCCATAGAGCCATTCGGAGATGGTTTTGCATGTGACTTGAGCAGTTTTCCAGCATCAGTCTTATTGATTTCATGAAATTGCACATCTTTTACAGGATCTGCTGTTTCACTTTGTGGATGATTTGCATTATGTTTGCATGACATTGTTGGCTGTTTACAATGTCGTCCATTCACTGTGATATTAATAAAGACATCGACCCAGTGGCAGGAATACACACTTTCATGTTAATTGGTGTGGGGCTGGGAGATGATTAGAGGTTCCCCGATTTCACACTTATAATTAATTAGCGAATATTTCCTGAGGATTTTGCTTTCCTATACAACTTTGCAACAGGGCAAATCCAGTAACAAATAGTCAGACAATTTAGACAACAAGCATCTCCCCCAACCTACATAGTGTGTGTGATTGGGAGGGGGTGAAGGAGTGCATGAGAGAAAGGCCAGGGAAGAAATGTGGTCAGTAGAGGAGCTGGGAGAGCACATGAGGGGGTCTTGGCATCAGGACCGGGAGCACCATGCCTCCGTTAAGGGCCCTGGAGCTGGAGCTGGGCCAAGCAGTCCTTGAGGCTGAGTGTCCCCACCACCCAGCCAGCCAGAGATGGTATGTCAGTGAGCACCTGGCCTGTCTCCCCGTGGAGCCCTCCTGCTTTTATGCTCTGGTTCCCTGAGGGATCACCTTCAGTAATTGGTTCTTGCTGTCAGCCTGGGGTTGGGAGACAGGCCAATGTCAGCCTGTGGGCCTGGGGGAAACACCAGGAAATGGAGAATTCAGGTGGAGTGGTCATGATGGGCCCAGCATCTGGCATTCCTGATGTCTTTGAAATGTGGTCAGTGTTGGATGCCAGCAGAGGGGCCTGAAGTGTAGCCTGAGGGTGCGAGGTGTGAATTTAGGCTGGTTTTCCAGACAGATCTGACCCAAGGTGGCCAACCAGAGGGTGTGGCTGACCAAGGCTCTGGTAAATGGAAGGAGAGCACGCACAGCTTTCCTGCTTGCCTGTCATTTCTCTGAGATGGCTGGGGGCCTGGAGGTGGCCTTGGAGATGACAATGGAGTCCTCCTCAGGAGCTTCCTGGGATATCAGGCCACACTTGAGAGCCCCATTTGAGGCCCAGTGTCACCAGGGTTCCCTTGGCATTGTTCCCAATCTGCTATGCCCTGATGGGGCCTGGACCCCAAATCTTGATTCTTTGGCTGGTGTCCATCACCCTAGAGCTGACCTGGTATTGAGCCACTCCCACGGCAGGCCCGGTGTTGCTCTGGGGAGACCTGATCTCCTCCCAGGTGGGCAGGGAGGGAGTGGAGGCCAGAAAGGCAAGCAACAGACTGCAAGAGGCTGCAAGAGAGTCAGGGTGGGGTGAAAGATTATTATCTGGAGATTGGTAAGGCCAACAAAGAAATGTTTATTATTCTTTTGCTGCATCCAAGACAGTAATGTTTTACCCTTCAGTTTCAGGGAGAAACTGGAAGAACTTTGCCCTGGCTCCCCTTTTAAGAGATCCAAGTATTCGAGAAAGGCAACCTGCCCAGCCTGAGGAAGTTCACCTGAGGCACTTTGCAGGGTCCCTCAAGCCAGAAGATGCTGAGATCTCCAAGGATCCTGCTGCTTTAGGGGAGAAGTGAGGGACCCCCACGGGAGGCTGTCAACACTGTGGGCCTCAGGGTACCACATGTCGCTGGGGGGCTGGGTAGGGAGCACCAGTGCTGTCAGCAGCCTGCCCAGGCGTTTTCCCAGGCTGTACTGGACAAGCCGTGGGAAGCATGCTGGATGCATGGGAAGAGTTCTTCACCCAACCCTCCCCGTCCCCAGGTGGATCTCCTAACAGGAAAGGAGCTTGCTTTCAAGGCTTTAATGACTTTATTAAACATCATGAATGGTGAATCTCTGCTTGGACATATGTGATGCCCCTGTTATCTTCAATTTTATATTACTGGGAGTGAAAGTAAATGAAGCCCAGGAAAACACATTTTAGAACAAGACAGTTCCTTGGGTGTAAAATGCCGAAAGCCTTCTTCCACATCTCCCCTGTCCAGAGTGGTCTGGGGCTGGTGTCATTCACTCCTCAGAGAAGGTGGGGGAGGCTGGTCCCATTGCCAGCTCTGCCAGAATCAGGTTTTTTTCAGAGCGACTTTATCCTTCTGTGATACATCACGATTCCAAAAATATTAGCTCCATTGCTGTTCAACTAAAAGTACAGAACCATGTCCCAAAGCCACGTGGCAAGAATTTTTTGATCTTTCATTTGTAGTGACCACAGTCCTGCCCCCCTGCAGTGGCACATGTTTCTCCCTCCATCCATCCTGTCATCCGTCAAATAACTAAATAAACAAATATATATCATATCGAGTGTGAACTTTGTGTCAGTCATTGGGCTGGCACAGCTGATTGGCTCTGTGTGGTCCATGTGTGTGTGTGTGCACGTGTCCTACCCCATACATCCAGGAGCCCCCGGTTGCCCTTTAGCTGTTACCCACGGGTGAGGGCACTCGTTCATGTGTACACCTACCATACTCAACAAACTATGGGCTGTGGGCCAAATCCAGCCTGCCACCTGTTCTTGTAAACAAACTTTTGTTGGAACACAGCACGGCCATTCATTTCTGCACATCTTTCATGTGACTGCTTTCATGTAGAGTAGAGTAGTTGCAACAGAGACCAAATAGCCTGCAAAGGCTGAAATATTTACTATCTGGCCCTTTGCAGAAGTTTGCTGACCTCTGCTTTGTGGAATAGAACTCAACAAACAGGGATCCAGAAGAGATGGCCCAGACATTGTCAGAGCTGTGTTAATATCTGTGGGGTGTGGAATGAGCTGCCTGGTCATGGAATTGTTGGCTGTTGGTTCATGAAAAGATGGATGACATTAACTGAGGGCGGGGCTTTGGCGATACCATGAGAGGGGTATCTGGAAGAGACACCAGGACCGCCTCCTCCACGTTCTCCAGCATCACATCTGGCTCCACGCACAAGGCCTGACAGAGGAGTTGAGGGCTGGTTGACAAGGTGGCCGGGTGTGAAGGGAGCCGTGGCCAGACCAGGACAAATGAGCATAGATGAGGAACACTGACGGCTAGACGGTATTGAGTTTTATGCAAAGTGTTCGATGTGCATTATCCTTCAAGTCTATCCAACAGCCTATGAAAAGCTATTATTAGCTCCATTTTATAGGTGAGAAAACCACGGCTGGGACAGTTAGTAAGGTTACACAGCCAGTAAACAGCATTGCCTGGGTCTGACCCCAGGCAGTCTGAGTCCAAAGCCCAGAACTTGACTGCAGTGCCCGGCTGCCTGGCAGAGAATGTGTTGGGGGACACCAGCCCACCTCTGGGTCAGAAGGGAGATGTGAGAGCTTCTCGGTTCCTGTTGTGGGCCTGGGACCCCTTTTTACCTGCAGGCCTTCCTCAGAAAATGCCGTGTGATGTCAGATATCTGCACGTTTCTGCGAATTGGATCAACTTTTGAACTTAGACCTGGAAGGAATCTTGGTGGGTGTTCTTTTGTGAAATGAATGAACACAAACTGTTGTGTGAATCTGGCTTGTTTAAAAGACACACCTGCAACAAACCTGTTCCTTTCCTCGTATCGGTTGCTGTCTCTTTATTTCTCTCTGTCTCCACGTTCCGCCCTCCATCACCTGGAGGCAGGATAAGCCACAACCAAGAATCCTCGATGGGGCTGCTCAGCTCTCCTAGCCCAGGGACAGCTGTGGCCTGCCAGGATGCAGACAAACCCTCTCCTGACCACTGTCGGGTGGGTCTGCTCAGGCCCGAGGCTGCTGATGGAGATCTGCCTGGTTCCCAGTCCCCCCTCCTTCCTCACTGCACCAAGTGGGGTGTTTCCTAGAGCAGGCTAAGGGGTCAGCTGCTCCCTGGCTGCACCCACCCCACAGAGACCCCTTCTCTCCCTCCTCCCTCTTGAGGGGGACCTTGGGGGCCTGCTGTCTGGGCCTGATGTCTGCAGGGCTTGGGACGTGTGAGGAGGAGGGGGAGGTCGGCTCAATGTCTGCCTGGTGTTTCCTCCATGGGGCATTTTACGGTCCACAGCAGACAGACGTGGCTTGGACAGACGCTGCTGACTTCCGCTCTGACCTCAGTCTGGAAGGATGGGGGCACATGCGGGGTATGTTGGCGGATGTCAAGGGACTGCCTGAAATTCAGGCCTCTGGGGAGCAAGGTTGGGGCAGGAATATCCAAGGCCGTCCTTTCCGTCTTCCTGCCAGCATCCCACCCCTGGCCCCATCTTCCCTTGTTAGTTTGCTCCACATGCACCGCCAGTTTGAGAGGTCCCTACCGGGACTGTTGCCTCTTTAGACTCTGCTTGTTCCGTCCACTGTCAGAGAAGGAGCTGAGGTCACTGATGACGGATGGCCACAGCATGGCTCATGGTTGCACCAAGGAACGAGGAGCCCGATTGTGGAGGGCAGTTTGTGAATCCTTCCAGGCTGTGAATGAGTGCTGCTGGTCACCCATGTGGCGGCCAAGGCTGAGCAGGCAATACTGGGTTCTATGGGGCTCCTGGCTTGGCAGAAGGAGGCAGGACTCCTGGCTCTGTGCTCCTGTCACTGTGCTGTGTGGGCCCCAGGAACAGGGCAGGAATTCCACCAGGACAAGCGGCAGGCAGGCTTTAGACAGGCAAGCCTTTGGATTGAGGTGCTGGCTCATGCCAGCTGGTCAGTTCCCTGCCTGACCACATTAGTGACAGCATCCCCAAGGCCCTGTGCCCCATGCCCTGTAAGATTGAGCCAGCACAGACTTTTGTGACTAAGGGGTCAGGGCTGACTCAGTGGCCTGTGGCCACTCAGTGGGCTACAGCCAGATGTGGCAGCCCAGCTCTGACACCCCTCCGAGTTCTTGTTGCCCAAGCTCGTCACCACTTCCTGAACATGCTGGGGTCTCTTGCCTCTGAGTCCCTGCTCCCACAGCTCTCCTCATGCAGACTGTCCTCCCTCCTTCAGAGTCCAGCCCAGATGCTCTGTATTTCCTGAACCCATCCCCCACCTGCCTCCTTGGTGGCCTGAGTCCTCTTTGTGGGGTTAGGGTTCCCGCCTGAGCCTGTCTCCCACGGGACCGACAGTTCCTTGAGGATAGAGACCACCTTCTCCAGTTCTGAACCCCACACTGAACCCCTTGCTTCCCTGCCTGGATCTCCCACGATGGGCTCTCAGGATGTTGGATTGAACAGGATTAAATGTAGACCAGTCCAAGGGACTGGAGCTGCTGCTACCATGTGTTTGGGGCGGGAATGGGGGACAGTGGCTCTGACTCTGTTGGGTGACTTGGCCTCTGGCCCACACACAGCAGAGGGGGCTCCCCTTCCTCCTTGCTGGGCATAGTGTGTGCCTTTGGGTGGGAGACAGGGGTCTTTTTAACCAGCTCCAGCCTGGCCTTTGAGAAAATGTGCTAACACAAGGCAAAATGTAAACACTGAAATTTGGCAACCGCCTCACCCCCAGGGTTCTGAGGCAATCGGAAGCAAGCTGGGAGGGGTGAGGGGCTGAATCAGGGAGGGCAATTAATTGAGTAATAAAGGAAGGACTATGCTTGGTCCAAGCTGGGGCTTTAATGTGGACTTTCAGGGAGTGATGAGATTTTGAACTGTGTGTGTGGGAACTTTGGGAAACAGCCCCCTACTTCACCCACACCTGAAGCCTGTTGGCCACAAAGCCAGGTCCTGCTGTCCTGTGGTCAGAAGCCCCACCCAGCCTCCTGACTCTCCCCAGGCCTGTCAGGCTGTGGTGATGGGGGATCATGGGGCTTGCCCCGGTGGCAGTCAGGGAAGTCCCCACGGCATCAGTTACCGGGGCCACCGTCCCTGTCAGAAGAGACTTCCTGCTCCATCCCAGTCCCATCCTGCCTGCAGGAACAGGTGTGCAATTCCTGAGTGATGTGGAGACCGGCAGGGCTGCTAGCATTGCTCCGCCCCCTTCCCAGTGGTGGCCTGGGCCCGAGGGAGGGCACAGAATGTTCCCTGAAGCTCTGGCCTTGGAGGCAGGTGGCCCTGAGAAGAATTGGCATGACAAAAACAACAATAGCTAATGGCTGTCATGGTTTATTGAGTTCTTTCTGAGCTCTGGGCCTTGTTCTAACCTTTTCTATGTGTTCTCTCATTTAAGCCCCTCAATAACTCCACAAGGTGGGATTATTACGCTCATTTCTCAGCTGAGGAGATTGAGGCTTGGGAGAAATGACTTGCCTAAGGCCATACAGTCAGAAAGGGGTGAGGCTGTCTTACACCAAGGTCTGTGGTGCCTAATTTCTGGTGGGGAGCATAGAATGGGGCCTTCCTTTGTCTCTGAAGGGACCTGATCCCAGACTTTGAAGGATGGATGCCGTCTTGGGGCTGGCTGCCTTGAAGTCAACCGGACCAGTCCTCAGCTGTGGCCTTGCCTCCCCAGGTCAGGGCAGAGCACCTGACTGTTCACTAGGCCCTCCCACCACAGGAGCTCTTTGACTCCTCACAGCATCCTTGGGAAGCAGGTATTATGATTCCCATTTCCCAGTTGGGGAAACTGAGGCCCGTGATGGGAAGCATCAATACATGAGAGGGGAAGAGTTGGGACCAGAACTTTGGCCTCGGCACCTGCTGCCTCCCCTGCCTTCTCCCGGGTCGGGGTGAGGCTGGCGTGTGGGTGTGGGGGTGATTCACACAGGGCACGTGGGCGGGTAGGCACTGCATCTACGGCTGGTGGGTGTGGCCTGCCTAGCACCTAGGGCAGGTGGCCCAGCCAGTTCTGCCTCCGACGCCTCATTCCAGCCAACCCTCTGCCTTCGATGAGAGCCTCTTGCCGCCTCAGCCACAGTCCCACTCAGGGGCCTTGGGCCCGAGACAGGTGGTGATCTCAAAGCAAGGGCAGCCACCACCACCTGGATCTCACCAGGTGAGTCCTCACCGCATGTGGCAGCCAGTGCCCTCCACGGCCCCCGGGGAGCCCAGAGCGAGGACCTCAGGGGTCTTCTGGGCAATGTCTGCACTTTGCCGATAGGCCTCAGGAGAAGGTTGGGAGGGAGCTTGGGCCTCTAGCTGGGGAAACAGGACTAGACAGGAGCTCTTGGCTGCAGGGAGTATGCGGGAGCACAGGTTCCGCTGGGTCCGGGAACCTTTCCCTGAGGTTTGGGGATCTTGGGCAGGGAGAATGCTCACAGCTGCCCAGGGCCAGAGGTGAGGCTCCTGTCTCCCCCAGCAGGCCCGGGGATGTGGCTGTCCGGGTTAGCAGTGTGATGGCAGCTCAGGATGGGATGAAGTGGCCCCAGAGCTTGAGAGGGACAGGCCCAGGCATCCCACAGCTGTGGGGGCTCCCTGTGGCCCCGGGCCCGGTCCATCTCCCAGGAAAGGCTATTCCAGTCTGTATCAGGGCTTGGGAGGCACTTCCCAGGCGAGGTGAAGAAACCTATTCCCAGAGAGAGGGAGGGCCCAGGCAGGGAGAGAGTCCAGCAGGTGAGAATGCAGAGTTGAAGGCGTGACTCAGGGAGCTAATTATAGCTGCCGCAGCCCCAGTCCAAAGTTTTCCCGACTGTCTCCTGCCCCGGCTGCCCAGGACTGCCCCATACTCGCAGGCCCAGGGCAGGGAGGATGGAACAGCCAGTTGTCATGGGCGAGAGCTATAGGGTCCTTGGGGACCATTCAGCCCATTTCTCAGAAGGGAAAACAGAGGCCCAGGGAGGGATTTGAGACATGCCCTCCATCCTTCTCCTTCACTCTTGGCCCAGCCCAGCCTTTTAGCCCCCACTGTCCACGGGTCACTCTGGGTTGGGGAAGGTGGTAAAGGCCACCCATCCTCATCAGGCTGTGACTGGGGATATGGGCAAGGACATGGCTGTTCACGATTATCTCTCAATGGGCTGCTCTACCTGTCTGGGCTGGAGGTCCCTCCTAAAACTCCCTGCCTCACGGTGCCCACACTCCAGGGCCAAAGGCCTCCCCCGGATGGCTCCTCCTCTCCCCAGGATGCTCATTTTCACTTGGTGGGGGGAGGGCTGTCCTATTTCCAAACTCACTCCAGTCTGATGACAACCTGCTCCAGACACTTCCTCCAGGAGGTTTTCTCATTTAAGGCAGGATCGCCAGTGGCCCCAGCTCCATCCCACCCAGCTGGGCTCTTCTTACAGAAATCCTCCCCCACCCCACCTCTGTGACTCTGAGGGAGTTCAAGCTGAGACTGGTCCCCCATTGAATACTGCAGAGTCACCTCCTGTCCACACAATGCTTTCCCCATCCATCTCATCCTCTCTGGCCAGCCTACCCTTCCCCATCCCGATGGCCCCGCAGCGGCTTCCTCCAGGCCCGCTGGCCTCCGCTCTCTCCCACCTCCCACGCAGCCTGCTCTCTCTAATGTGGCTGTAACCCGGAGCCCTCCCACACCCCCTGCCCTGGGGTCAGTCACAGCTCCTGACAGTGCTCTGACCTTCACACCGTGGCCTGCCTGCTCTCACTGCCAGGCTCCCCCCGAAAAACCAGGCTCTCCAGCCTCACCGGCTCCTTGCCACTCGCTGAACTTTCTTGACCTCTGGTCTTGACTCAGGCTGTCCCCCCTGCTGGATTGCCCTTCCTCTGCACAGTCTCCTCGGAAGATCTACCACTCCCTCTTCCCAGCATCTCCCTCTGAGCCAGCACTGGGTCCAGGCTTACTGAGTACCAGTAAAGCAGGTCTGGACCGAGGGCTGCTTCCTCTGCCTCAGGGAGAGGAGGCTCAGCTGTTTCCTCCAGGTGAGAAGGGAATTGAATGGACAGACGGCCACGAGGCTGGTTACACTCACCTTTAGGTGGGTGAGAGAGAGATGATCAGTGTGTTAACTGCAGAGACCACTAGGTGCTGAGAAATCCGAAAACCAGAAGGGCCGAGACTGTGTTATTAGGAGCATAGTGTCTAGAGCAAATGAGGTGACAGTCCTGCTCTGTTGAGGAAAGCTCTGAACACAAAATCTGAGAGGGACATTGAGAAGGCAGAGCTTATCCTCAGGAATTCACCCAGAGATTGGTGGGGCTGGAGATGATGTCTGGAGAGAGGCTAAGGGCATGGTGGTCTCTACCTGGAAGCTCTCCTGGGCTCTCCTAGGACCCACAGGAGCAGGGGTGCTGGAGCAGGGATCAGGGGAAGCCAGGGAGACAATCTTCCTGTCTCTGAGAAGAGTTGGTGGTCTGGGAAGGAAGAGTGTGCTCCCTGTCCTAGGGGGTGTGAGCAGGAGCCACATGATGCCACATGGGGGTCTGAAGCCCCCTGAAGCTTCATGCCTCCTCGACCTAACATCTGAGCTGTGTTCCAGCTATGAATGCCCACCCCAAGGAGACGGTGCCCCTCATGGGCAGACGAGCCACCATCGCTGGTGGGAACCCCACCGTCCTGCAGGAGAAGAGGCCGGCGGAGCTCACCCCCACGAAGAAGAGGTAGGACTGCTGGGTCTGGGCCTGGGTGCTGCGCTGTGAAGGCACAGGAGGGTCCTGGTGTCCAACCGCAGAGGCCCTTTCCTGGGGCGGCCCTGAGACTCTCAGACTCATCTGGGGTGCCCGACTAGTTATAACTGGGGGCGGGGGAGAGCAACATGGCATACTCAGGGGGCTGAGCCGGGGAGGTCAGTACAACTGGAATAATCAAGGAGGCCTCCCTGGAGGCATTAGGGAGCACAGAGGCAGAAACATTCAGGAAGGCTCCTGGGGGAGGCGAGGAATTGCTGGAGCCATGTTTGAGATGAGCAGCAAAAGGCGGGTGGAAATTCCAGGTCGCCTGGAGCCCCTGGGGGTTACGTTTTTCACGCACACCAAGGCTCTCACATCCACTGTGTGCCCAGCCGGTGGTTCAGGCTCTCTAACCCGCCCTGTGGAGTGGGGGCACCAGCTCATAGAATGAGGGTTAACTGGGATTGTGCCAGCCAAGTGTGTGGTGCGGTGCCGGAGTGGTCAGTGCCCAGCACGTGCGGCCTTCGTAGTGGTTTTGTTTCCTTGATCTTCATTTTCCTCAGCCTCATTGTCATTGTCACTCCACAGGGCCCCTGGGGACTGGGCAGGGCTGGGATAGTTATGACCACTTCCCAGTTGGGGACATGGAGGAGGCGGGAGTGAGGAAGTACTTCTCCAGGATCACACCGGGCCCCTGAGCTGCCTCCACTGCAGTCCCTCCACCCCCTCTGCCAATTTGGGGCCCCTCCTCCACCCCAGCTGTGGTCCCCTTAAACCCGGGTGGACCCCAGGTCTAGGCTGGCCCATTTGCCCTGCCTCCTCTGCCCGCATCACAGGCCCCCTCTTGGGCCAGAGGTGAGCTTGGTGCTTTCCTTTCCGTCAGTTAGAGTAATAATTGCTGAGGTCTGGTTGGTGAGAGGGGCACCAAGGAGATTGTGGGAAGTGACCCAGAGAGACGGTGGAACTACATGGGGCAGGGCCTGAGGAGGGGCAGGTCGTTCTGATCCTGTGGGCAGTCTTGGGGCACTTCCTGGAGGAGGTGGTGTCAGAGTGGATTATGGCAGATGGAGAGGAAGGGAAGGGGCATCCCAGGCAGAAGTTTGGGGCAGGGACCAGTGAGGAGTTCTGTGTGGTTGAAATGCTGGATGGGTGGGGGAGTCTTTGGGGAGATGAATCCCACTGGGGCTGGGTCTTGGCGGTCATTTAAGGAGATTGGACAAACCTGAGGGCAGTGGGGAGCCATAGAGGGATTTTGTTGTGAGAGGGAAGGCATGGCAGGGTTTGCATTTGGGAAAGGATACTCTGGGTAATCTGTGTGGATGATGGATTGGAGGGGAGGCAGCTGGGAAGCCCAGGTGACAGGTGGTGAAGTCTGAGCCTGGGTGGTCAGGGATGGAGAAGAAGGGATGGATCAGAGAGGTATAGGATCATGGGGTCCACAGGATCAACTATAAGAGGGGAGGAGGAGAACCAAGAGACATCCCCTTCTTCTGGTGGGGGGACCTGGAGGGATGATGGGGCTGTCTCTGACATGGGCACTTCACAAGAGAACGAGCAAGGTCAGGAGAACAAGCCAAGTTCAGGTGTGAAATGTTGGCTGAGAGATGTCCGAGTGGGACATTCAGAAGGAAGCTCCATCCTGGGGCAGGAGAGAAACCGGATGGACGTGGAGATCAGACAGTTGTTCGTGGAACCATGGGGGCCACCTGCATCTGGGGAGCTTGTCCGAGTGAGAGCAGAGATATTCTTGAGCTGAGCCACTAAACACCACCCTCCAGCCTCTCTTCCCATTTCCCTGTCACTCTCACTTCCCCAGGGGAGGTTTGGACCTCAGGAAGGATTGAGGACAGGGTTTCAGGAAAACCCCAGATTCCTCTTGCAGTCGAACTGCCTTTTCTGAGCACATCTCTGTTCATGAACTTAGCTCCAGGCTCAGCTCTGCCTATGGCCTTGACCCAGCCAAGGGCCTGGGTGTGAGGTGTGACCTTTGTCTCATGAAGCTGTGACTCCTTATCTTTCCCAAGGGCTCTTTGAGGGCCCTTGCATGCCTACTTCTTCCTAGACCCAGAACCTTTGGGCATCTCCCTCAGAACTGAGTGTAGGACTCAGGCCTAGAAAGAAAGGGAAGAGAAAAGGAAAGAAAAGAAAAAAGGGGAGATTATATGCAAATAAAGAAGGCAATTCTGACCACTAAGGAAACAGGTAGTACTGGTGGAATGAAGGCATAAGAAGTCTAAACTGGGGAGTGATTTTTGGATCTGGAACTTTTCCTAAGCCATCATGTCACTCGCTGCGAGTAGCTGCGAACGTGACCTCCTTACCGGGCCCTGGACAAGGGGATGCGCAGGGACAGAGATGCAGGCCAGTGAAGGCTGTGGAGGAGCTGGCCTTGTGGAGCTCAGAACCCCGGCATTTCTTGGGACAAAGCAGGTGAGATAGGCTCCTCCCCAGCCCTGGGGCTGCTTGGGGGTAGTTCTTTGCCCTCAAAGGGACAGAAATGCAGGAGAAACAGTGCCGAGGTCTGCTCGGAGCAGGTCTGCTCCCCTGAGTTAACAACATCCAGGTGGTGCCCTCTGGTCTGGGTCAGAGGTAGGAATAAACAAGCAGCATCTGCTGCAGGTCAGGAGTCAGGATGTCACATGGCCAAGACCTTGCCATCTGCTCACGATGGAGGGTGAGATGTGACATGTGCAGTGGCAAGTAGGGCAGGCATGAGACAGGCCCTCACGGTCTAGCAGCTTCCTGTCCCAGGAGTTAGGTCCTTGCCCACAGTTGGGTCCTTTCTGGCCCGGCTCTCACCACTCTCCTTTCCAGCCACTGAAGACTTCCTTCCTCAGACACAGTCCTCATTTTCCCACCAGGGAAGCTTTTCTCATGCTGCTCTCTCGGTTCCCAGGGCTTTTCCCAAACCACAGGTCAATTTCAAGACCCAGACCAAATCCTAACCTGACAGAGCGTGGAGCCTTCCTGGATCCCTGTCCTTGACTGGAAGAACCTGCTCTTCCCCTGAGCTCCCATAGCCTAGCTCCTCTCTGAAGAGGTTGTTGGGACGATGTCTTAGCTCTGGTTGAGATCTCCGAGGACAGGGTCTCTGGAAAGCTCATCTCTTCCCTCCCTGTCCCCTGAGTTTCCTCTGCAGAGAATATTAGGTAGTTTTTGAATAAGTGGGTGAGTCAGTGAAGGAGCAGGCAAGACAACCAGAGAAGGAGTGGGTGAGCTGATGAGTAAGCAGCTGGTGGCTCAGCACGGTCCCTCAGCACGAGTGAGGGTGCTCCACTGTGAGATGAGGAAACGCTTCTTCCCTCGGGCCCTTAGTCTCCAGGCTTGGGGTAGGTAGATGCTCTCATGGTCCGGTTTCCTGAACCATCCTTGAGGCCACCATGAGCTCTGGGAGGAGGCCTGAAAAGGAGGGGAGGTGGAGGAGTGGCAAAGGATCCCCCTTCGGCTTCTTGCTCAAGACTGGGAAGGAGAGACGAGGGCTTTGGGCAACTGAGAGCCCACTGGGAGTCACTTGAGGGGTGCAACCTCCCAACAACATTTACAGTTTAAGATTGTGATGGTCTGTTTGCTTATTGGTCCAGTGCCATGGTCTCCATCTATTCACCTATCTACACACCTAACTACTCATTCCTTAGCCAGTCATCCATTCTTTCTTCCTTCTTTCCTTTCATCCATCCTTCCATGCATGCATGCATCCACCCAACCATCCATCAATGCATTCATCCATCTTTCTATGTATGCATGCATGCATGCATATATCCATTCATCTATCATCTATCCATCTATTCATCCATCCACTCATCTGTCCATCTATCACCAGCCATTCTTTTTTCCACTCATTTATCTTTACTCATCACCTATCCATCCTTCCACTCATCTGTTCAGTTAGGTCTTCTGAGTGGCATGACCAATGTTGGGTTCTGGAGAATCAAGGATGACACAATTGTAGTTCCTGCCATTGAGGAACTTACAGCCAAAGGACAATGTGTTATCTAGAGCAAAAAAAGCAATGGCCTTGCTGTGCTATAACCAGTTGTGACCCTGGGGGCCAGTTCTAACCAACCCACTAGGACAGTAGTTCTGAGAGGGGAGGGATTTTTGTCCTCTTGTTCACCACTGTATCCCCATCTTCTAGAACAGTGCTTGGCACATCGTAGGTACTCAATAAATTATTTGTTGACTAAATGCACTACTGAAGAGCTTAGATAGGTAGAGAGGGGTGGAGGACTGGGGAGAGGCTGGACCCATTGGCCTGGGGAAACAGCTGCGGGTGTGGGAGTTGGGCTCTGCCTCCAGAGAGTTGGGCAAATCTCAACCAGGATGTTTTGGGGCTGAGCCGCCAGCAGATGTATTTGAAGTCCCTGGGTCAGAGCTGACATAGTGGTATGGGGACAGCTTTGGGGTGGCAGTTCTGGGGCACTGCAAGGGTGCAGGGAAATGGTAATCAGACGGGATGACCTCTAATACCCACTTCAGCTGGACAATCCATAAGTGGACGATCCTGGAGCTGTCCTGGCTCCAGAGTCTAGGCCTTAGGGACCATCTGGCCCAACCATTCTCCATCCAGGTGAGGACACTTGGCCTAGAGATGGCAAGTGACCACCTGGGGTCACACAGGAGGCAGAGGCAGGGCTAGACTAAAACTCAGGCCTCGGGTTCCCCGCTAGGGTTTTGCTCCTCCCTTTGTCTTTTCTTTTGGAAGAAGGATTTGATTTTAGGTCAGGTCAGAAGGTTCCTCTTGATGGGCAGAAGACAGGAAGGTGAGGGCCAATGTGTCAGCCAGCACTGCCCCCCCCCCTCCCATTTCTGGATTAGTTCTGAGCCTTCTGGGCTTGTCCGTGCCTGGAGGTAAAGCCTGGGTCTCCCCCCACCTGCCCCACCCCGGGAAGTGATTGAGAGGCCTCCCTCTGTGCCTAATCCCTGGAGCTGGTTTGGTTGGAAGCAGACCCAGAGGCCGAAGAGAAAGCAGAGCGGTGTGGATGGTGGTGTGGGCTGTGAGCCTGGACGTCAGGAGTCAGGTTCTCTGACTAACTTGGCTTCTACCCTGGGGGGTGACCATGGATGAGCTGCTTCTTCATGCTGGGCCTCTGCTCCCTCAGCTGTAGAATGGGGCCACAACCCCCTTCCCTCTGAACTGGATATGGCTGAACTGCACTTTGGGAGCTGTTCTGTGGTCTTGTGAGGAAGGGAGGGGTTGTGTTGATCCGTCTGGGCCTGGAAGGAGGCAGGCAGCAAAGGCACTTAGGAGAGAGGCCTGCTGGTCAGGAGGCCACCGTCTCGGGCCAGGTCCCAGAGCCAGCAGTGGTGCTGTAGCAGTTCTGGGGTGGGGGTTGTTGTAACTGAGCTCACCCCCAGCCTGCTCCTCACCATCCTGGTTGTCACGAGAAGGCTTGCCTCCGAGCGTGTGACTGTGGGTTCTGACAGCATGCGTGTCTGTGTCTGGCTGGGGCGTCACAGCTTGGGTGTGTGTCTGGCATCTCCTGGGGCAGTGAGTCTCTCTCTTCCCTGGGGCTTAGCGGGGTCACAGGCCGTGGGCCCCTGTCTCTCTCCTCCCAGCTCCAGGGGAAAGTGGACCCTTCACTTGCCCCTCCACTGCTCCTCACCTCCACTGTTCAGAGTGGTTTCCTGGGTTTTCCTGCTGGACAAGGGATTCTCAACCCTATCCCTGACCCCTCAGTTCCTCCCTAGTCTAGATCAGCTGTTCTCAGCCTATTGTCTGTGCTGACAGACAAGACAGTGATGATGAAGGGGGTCGAGTGTGGGGGTGGGGACTGCGCCTGAGCAGCCAGCCTAACTCCAGCCGTGCCCCTCTCCCTTAAGAGCCAGGAAACGCCCTTGCAGAGCTCAGTCCAGGGAGCTCCCCTGCAGGGCTCTTGCTTCAGACCTGAGGCCTGAGGGGCAGTTGGGGGATGATAGGAGAATTTAGCTCCCACCCCCATGTTCCCCATCTCTGGGGAGTCCTTTGCACCTGGAGGTAGCTGCAGACAGGAAAACCCCCCTCAGATAGTAGGCCATCCCAGTGGAGACCCCTGTTCATCTACCCAGTATTTCTAGTGACAGGAGTCACCCAGACCCAGCTGTGAATCAGGCTCTGCCACCTATGTCCTGTGTGACCTCGGGCAAGTTGCTTGACCTTGGAGCCTCCACATGCCTGTGAAATGTGGGTGACGATGACAGTACCCCCCCCAAGGCTGCTATGAGGGTTAGTGAGGCCATGTGGGCACAGAGGCCAGCATGGAGCTGGCCAAGAGCAAGTGCTCCGCATGGGTGGGCATGCTCGGCAGCAGGCTTGCAGGACGCACAGGTGGACAGGTCCTGTCCCAGCTCTAACAGCCTTGCTTGGGGGTCCCCGCAGTGCACACTTCTTCCTGGAGATAGAAGGGTTTGAGCCCAACCCCACTGTCACCAAGACCTCTCCCCCCATCTTCTCCAAGCCCATGGACTCCAACATTCGGCAGTGGTGAGTATTGGCCCCCTACCCAGCCCCCTGCCCCACCCAGTCCTCAGCTCCAGTGGGTGGGCATTGACTTACCCTGGGCCACATGGCCAGGCCTGGCTGTGGCATGCTAACATGATCCATTTTTAAACTTGTCCCTCTCTCTTCCCTCCCCCATCCTCCAGTGTCTCTGGCAATTGTGATGACATGGACTCCCCACAATCTCCTCAGGACGACGTGACAGAGACCCCATCCAATCCCAACAGTCCCAGGTGAGCCTGGCCCTTCTCCTCCTCCCACAGTGCCCACCAGGCAGGTGCCAGATGGACAGTCACTGGGACCCTGCAAGAAAGGGAAAGAAGCTGCCATTCCTGGGGGGCTAGGACAAACGTCTGGGCCCACGATTGTGATGTATAGGAAGTTTTGGGGGAATATTGCATTTTATAAACTATAAAAGTAATACCCATTCATTATAAAACATTTAAGCAACAATATGCAGCTGAATAAGAACTTAAGACAATACATTTACATAAATTAAAATCACGTGCATATAAACCATCAAACGTCAATGTGCATTTTGCAAGAACACACACAAATAAAAGGAAACCCATCCACACATTACCATGGCGTCCTGTTTGGACTGTGGGGGCGGGGAGGGTTAGATGAAAAGAATTCAAACAACACAAAATATAAAAATGAAATTTCCCTTCCCCTAATCCCACACTTCCGAGGCAATCACAGGTAGGCGTATATCCTTCTTGGTCGTTACTACGCGTATCCAAACACATACTTTGATAAAATGTGACTGCAGTTGATTAAAGGGGAGCCTGCATGGGACAACACGGATCCCAGGGCCCGGAGCACTGAGGGAGGGGAGTTCAGGCGCTGTGACAGGCACAGGAGATGTTGGGGGCTGGTGCAGCGTGGCTCTAGTGGGGGAAGGTGAGGGGTGGGGTGTGCTGCAAGCATGGTGAGTCAGAAACGTCTCCTGGTTTCAGTGCAAACCTGGCCAAGGAAGAGCAGAGGCGAAAAAAGAGGCGGCTGAAGAAGCGCATCTTCGCAGCCGTGTCCGAGGGCTGCGTGGAGGAGCTGCTGGAGCTGCTGGCCGAGCTGCAGGAGCTTTGCAAGCGGCGCCGCGGCATGGACGTGCCTGGTGAGTGCCTGGCCCTGGCGGAGGGTGCGGGCTGGGGGCCCTACTTGGTTCCTGCTGTCTACCTCCCCCGACCACAGCCTTGAATGCTGGGCCAGGGACTTTGAACCTGGCTCTGAGGGCAATGGGGAGCCATGGAAGGGCTTAGACAGGTGAGGGTCACGGCAGAGTTGGGACCCTAGCAGCAGGGCTGGGGGAGGGGGACAGCTCTTCAGGGAGTGGCATTGGCAGGACTCAAGGACGTGGGGAGTGAGTCCAGGGTGGTGGCTTTTGGACTTGGGTGACTTGGATGGTGGAGCTGAGCTGTCTTGGGGAACAGGAGTGGCAGGTTAGGAGGAGGCAATGAACTCTATTTGCAGGCTACTGGGAGGGGATGGGCTGGAAACTTTATGTGTCCGCACTGAGGGAACAGTGGGAAGTCATGCAGTGGGTGAGACTGCCCCCTACGAGGGAGAAGGTGCAGCAGGCGAAGAGCGATAGGCCTCTACTAAGGCTCTCATGGGTGGAGAAGGAGAAGCCAGCAGAGGAGCCGGAGGAGGAGCAGCTGGAGAGGGAGAAGGAGAGCGGGGGAGCTCAGGGGTCAGGGAGGCCAGTGGAGGGCGTGGAGCAGGGTCTTGGGGTCTGAGGCTGCAGCCCCCACACCCTGGCCTCCCCTCCTCTGGGCTGGGAGGGTCAAGGGCAGCCGGAGCCTGTCCTGCGGCTCCATCCTGTGACCCTGCCTGCAGACTTCCTCATGCACAAGCTGACAGCCTCGGACACGGGGAAGACCTGCCTGATGAAGGCCCTGTTAAACATCAACCCCAACACCAAGGAGATCGTGCGCATCCTGCTGGCCTTCGCCGAGGAGAACGACATCCTGGACAGGTTCATCAACGCTGAGTACACAGAGGAGGCCTACGAAGGTATCCTGTCCGCAGGAGGGGCTGTGCAGACAGGGATCCCGAGGGTGGGTGGGGGACGTGTCATGCAGAGGCACTGCTGTCTCTGAAAGCCCAGAGCACTCAGTGTGGCGCCCGGCACATAGGGGGCACTCCTCTCTTCCATCTTTCGTTCAGCAAATAATTTTGAGCACTGACCACAAGCCAGGCATTGTTTCTGGCACCGGGGTGCAGTGGTGGACCAGAGAGATGAAGGCCGCTGCTCTAAATAAGGTAATTTTAGTTGGAAAATGCTATGAAAATGAACTAAAAGAAGGTAACGTGACCAAAAGGAACTGGATGGCCAACGTTAGAGTGGCTGGTCAGAGAGATGACCCTTGACCCGAGGCCTGCATGATGAGAAGGATCCACAGCAAGAGCTGGAGATGGGAACGAGCTTGGCACATTTGAGCAACGGGAAGAAGGCTGCGGATGAGGTTAGAGAGCTGGGTGGGGCCAACACCTGGCAACTATTAGTATCATCAGCATCATTTTATAATTAACTGCCCCATTTGGGTCTCAGTTTCGTGGCTTCTCTCTTAGGTGGATCGGAGAGGGGGCAAGGAGACCCAATTTGGGGTAATGTTTCCCTGCCCAGGAAATCCGGTGTGAATAATCAGTAAGGTGTGTCCTCATTCAGGTTTCTGGAGTCAGTAAACATCCTGTTAGGGTCTTATGAGATGCTTTTGGCAAAAATGACGGGCTCGAGAATAGCTGGATGCCATCATGCTGAAATGCCAGGGGACACTAAACATCTCAGCTTTTTGCAGGTGGGAGTGTAGCTTGGGCCCTTAACTTTTCTCATGGGAGAAAGTCATTTTATTTTTATTTGTTTATTTAAACTCTGCAGACTTTCAGAAAGGTTTTTGTTATATACAAGAAAAAGTCAAGGAAAAACTAACGGTAATTGATTGGAAGAGAGAAAACCCAGAGAAGATTGCTGCAACTGAGTGCTGAATGGCACACTGAGCTCCCTGGTAGCCAAAGCAAAGAGAGAAACTGGATGAGATATATAATGTTCTCAGCTGTCACTAGGGAATTGACACTAGTTCTGTAGCCAGGGAGGTTTAGACCAGTGCCTCAAGCTTGCCTGTCTTGATTCTTCTCCCTTTTCAGTCCCCTTCTGTTTCCTCCTTTCTTCTTGTCAGTACTGCAGGGGCTTACAGACACCCCTCTTCTAACAGCACAGTCTCCGTGAGGGCAGGGATGGAGTCTGTCTTGCCTATAGTGGATTCTTTGGTGCCCTTGGGGTCTCACATAAGAGGGCATTAATAAATATTTTTTGAATAAGTGAATAAATGAAGATTACTCTCTCTATTAAGGCTTTGCTGTCCTGGCTGCAACTTCTTACTTCTCTCCTTTCTCAGCCTCCCCTTGTCCCTTCCTTCTTTCCTGAATCAGCCTCTTGCTAGTGGGCTTGCAGGGGCCTGTGAGCATCCACTCTCTCTCCGTGTGATGGGAGGAGCCATTTATTCCTGTCTTCCCAGAAACCAAGCCCCCATTCTTCCCCTTGATGGTATCTGCTGAACCCCTCCCTTCAGAGTTTTCAGGCACCCCTGACACCGGGGACTGAGGGGCTCCAGGGCCAGCAGAAGAGCATCTTTGCTCACCTTGGGCAGGTTACCCTGCCTTTCTAGTCTCAGTTTCCCTATCTGGCAGAGGCTAATATTTCCTCCCCATGCTGCAAAGAGAATCCGATGACGACTTTACTAATATATGTATTTTTAGCATTTTATCAGATGCCTTCAGAGACTTACTTTCGACAATTAAAAAATTTTTATTATAAAAAATTTTTAAGCATACATTTGAGATATTAGCATGATGAACCTCTATATATCCATCAGCCAGATGCAACATAACAATTTATTTTTAATTACATAAATAACACATGATTAGAGTTTCATTGTAAAACATTCAAATATTTTAATTAAGCTAAAAAAAGAAACCCCTTCACCTGTGTCCCACTCTCCTCTCCAGAAATGATTATTATGGTGTGTGTCCTTTGAGGACTTTCCTAGACTTTTGATATATGTGTATACGTGCACATAGAAGCAGACAGTTTTATTTTGTATTCATTTACCTATTTATTTAACATAAAATAGCATTGTACTGTTTGTATTGTTCTACCACTTGCTTTGTTTTGGATTATCGGTATATCTTGGACACCTCAGGTCAGAATATGAAAGTTTGCCTCCTTTTCACCTGCTTAGTCTGAGTCCGGCAGGAGGGGGGCTGGTTGTACCGCTGCCCTGTATGGCAGGGACTTACAGACGCCCCTCTCCTAGCAGCACACTCTCCTGGAGGGCAGGGAAGGAGTCTGTCTTGCCCACAGTGGATTCTTTGGTGCCCTTGGGGTTTCCAGACATCCAGGGGGTTTCCAGTTTTTTGCTATGACAAGGTGACCATGCACATTCCTGTCTATGACCCTGTGCACAGTGCACATGTTTTAGGAAAATACTTTGAATTGCATTTTCTGGGTTCAAGGATGTGCGCATTTAAAATTATACTGGTTATTGCCAAATTTGCCTCCAAAAGGTACTAATTTACTCTCCCCCCAAAAAAGGGTACAAAAGTACTCATTCCCCACCCTTCACTAATACTGGAAACTATCCATCTTTTTTTTTTTGGTTTTTGCCTATCTGGTGGGTGAAAAGTGTTAACTCATCATGTTCTAATTTTCATTTTCCCGATTACCAGTGATTCCACAGATCTTTCACTGTCTTTATGGCTATGTGTATTTTCTTCTCCGTGAGGTGCTTCTTAATAATAATTTCCATTTCCTTTTAGATTGTTTTTCTACTGATTTGGAGGGTCTTTTAATATATTGTGGACTTTTAAAAATGCGTAGTCTCTTTGAGACATCTCAAATATTCCCCCAGCCTATCACTTACTTGTCTTTTAACTTTCTTTAAGATGTCTTTTGAAATACAGAAATCTTTGATTTTTATGTAAGCAAACATATCAGTTTTTCCTTTATGATTTCTGCATTTTGGATCTTGCTTCAGAAGGTTTTCCCTACCAAAAAGTTGGTTATAAATAAATTTTCCAATTTTTTAAAATGCTTACTTCTTCAATTGACCAGGACTTTATTTTTATGGATGGCATGGTGGCAGCTCTTTGGAAAATGCTGTTCCTGGTGGGGTATTCTGAGATCCCCCAGGCCTTGCGGTCCCCTCCACCCTCCCCTCCACAGGCTCCACCAACAGGATTAATGTCCCTCCTCCCCCCTCCCTCAGCTTCTGCCCTGTTCTGTTCCTCAATCACTGGGGCACCATCCACCAAGCACCCAGCCCAGACACCCGGATCTTACCTGAGACTCCCCTTCTCCCCCAAGCCCCACAGCCCATCCTGAGGACTCTTTCCCCTAAGGGGCTCATCATCTCTTTCTCCCCTGGAGAGACAGTTCCTCACAAGTCTGGGCTCATTTTACCACATGCTCCAATTTTGCAGCCAGAGTGATTTGAAAATACACATGTACAAAATCCAAACTCTGGTCGCATCACCTCCCTGCTTCAACGCCTTCTGGGATCAAGTTCTAACCTGTCAACCTGGGTTATGAGGCGTTGAGCCCGGCCCAACCAGCCTTGTTCAACTTACCTGGTGGCAGCTTAGAGGCCACTTCTGGGAAGCCCCCCTGGCCCCCGCTCTGGGCACCGCAGCTCCCGCACCTCCCTGTAGGGTAGCACTTAATTCTCAGCGAGACTGTGAGTTTCTTGAGGAAAAGAATCGAAACTGCAGCCGTGTACCCCGCATCCTCAGCGCCTGGCCCCAGAGCAGAGCAGGCGCCCCATAACTACTCCTTGCGTCCGTGCAAGAATGATTGAGGCGAAGAAGGAAGTTGAGACTCGGCAGCTGGGTGACACAGACAGACAGGCAGCTATTACTCCGCCGTGGTTCCGCGGAGGGCATGGAGGCCAGAGAGGGGAAAAGGCCAGAGAGGGCATGTCACCTGGGGTCCCCGCTGAGCGCCCGCGCCCCCCACCCTGTCCGCAGGGCAGACGGCGCTGAACATCGCCATCGAGCGGCGGCAGGGCGACATCACGGCGGCGCTGATAGCGGCCGGCGCCGACGTCAACGCCCACGCCAAGGGCGTCTTCTTCAACCCCAAGTACCAGCACGAGGGCTTCTACTTCGGTGGGTGCCGCCCCCCGGCACGGGCTGGGGGCGGGGGCCGGGCGGAGGGAGGGGGAAGGGGCCGCCCCGTCCACCCCGCGCCCCCTAGAGGCTTCTGCCCCCGGAGGCACTGGCGGGTGGACAGGGGGCTGGAGACGCCGCTGCGAATCTCTGTCCTCTCAGCCAAGTCCCCGGGAGGACAGAGCCGGGACCAGGGAGGCGGCAGGGGCGGATCCGTCGGAACAGGACCGCCTGGCTAGACAGAGAGGGAGGGCCTGGGGAGCGGGGGAGGATGGGGCGGCCTGCATTCCGGGAGTGTCACCTGCTGGTCTGAGAGGCCACACAGGCCTCCACCTGAGCAGGAACAGAGAGCTGGGAGGGGAGCCGGGAGAGAGCCCTAGTTTACAGGCAAGGAGACAGTTCTGAGAGGGGAAGTGACTTGCCCACTGTAGTAAGGAGTTGATGCAGGTGTCCTGGCCTCTGTCCCTGGTGTCCGGTGCCTCTCAGGATTGCAGACGGGGCAAAAGTGAGAGGATGAAAATTCCCTGACTGCCACGTTAGGGAGTCCAAAAGCAGTTGAGGTTGGGACACTCTGGGTAAAAAAAAAAATTTTAAATGTGTAATTTAGATACAGTGAATGCACCCGTTTTAATGTACAGTTCTGTTCGTTTCCACAAATGCATACAGTTGTGTAACCACCACCGTGATCAGGGAACAAACAGCTCCATCACACCGAAAGCTTTCCTGGTACAATTTTGCAGTCAACCCCTCTTCCCACCCCAGCCCCTGACTGACACCACTGACCTGTTTTCGCTTCTGGGTGGTTTTTTAATCAGCAGGACTGGATGGATCTGGGCCGCCTTGAGGAAAGGGTCTTGTCCAGTTCGTTGCCCAACACTGGACCTGGTCGGAGCTGGTGTTGGAAGAGGGGGCAGGAGGGAGATTGGGAGGGACGCAGCAGGAGACCAGCTGTCCAGTCCTGGTTCCATCCCATGCTTGCTGTGTGACCGAGTGTGTCACCTGCCTTCTCTTTTCTTAGCAAACATTTATGAGCACTTACTGTGTACATCAGGCACTGTTCTAGGTGTTTGAAATATATCAGTGAACAAAACTAACATCCCCACCCTCATGGAACTTCCATTCTAGATGGGAGAGACCATCAATAATAAATGTAATAAATAAGAATGCCATGTAATATGTTAGAAAATGATGAGTGCTAATGAAAAAATAAAAAGTAAAACAGAGGAAGGGAAATCAGGAGTTCTGGGGCAGGAAGGAGGTGGATTTCAATGTTAAATAGAGCAGTTAGGGTGACATTGAAAAGGTGGCATTTGAGCAAAGACTTGAAAGTGAGGGAGTGAGCGATGCAGATATCTGAGGAACAGCACTACAGGCAGAGGGAACAGCCTGTGCAAAGGCCCTGGGTAGGAAAATGCCTGGTGTGTTCAAGGAAAAGGAGGAAGGCCAGTGTGGCTGGAGGGGAATGACTGAGAGAGAGAGGAGGAGGTGATGTCAGAAGATGTAGGGCCTTGTGGGCTGTTGTTGGAACTTGAGGTTTCATCCTGGATGAGGTGAGCCTTATGTGGTAACAGGATCGGTCTGGCTGCCATGCTGAGGGTAGTGTTGGAGGGCCAGCGTGGTAGCAGGGAGACCAGCTGGGAGGTTACTGTAATGACCGAGCTTCAGTCTCCCCTCCTGTACAAGGGGGAGATGGGGAGAGGGACAGGGAACCAGGGTCAGTCCTACTGAGATGGTCAGGATACGGGCTTCATTCTTAGGGCTTGGGGAACGCTGCTTCCGGTCCATGAGAAAACCAGCCCCAGTGCTCCCCCTCCCCCAGGTGAGACCCCCCTGGCCCTGGCAGCCTGCACCAACCAGCCCGAGATTGTGCAGCTGCTGATGGAGAACGAGCAGACAGACATCACCTCGCAGGACTCACAGGGAAACAACATCCTGCACGCGCTGGTCACGGTGGCCGAGGACTTCAAGACGCAGAATGACTTCGTTAAGCGCATGTACGACATGATCCTGCTGAGGAGCGGCAACTGGGAGCTGGAGACGATGCGCAACAAGGACGGCCTCACCCCGCTGCAGCTGGCCGCCAAGTTGGGCAAGGCCGAGGTGGGGCCTCGGGGACAGGCGGGAGGGTGGGGAGGCACGCTGCCACTCTGCCAGCCTGGGGCCCCTGCAGATCACACCTGGGCCTTAGGTCTGGAAGTGCAGCTGTGGCCCGAGGTGGGTTTGTTCCTAGTGACCTCGCAGGGCCTTGGTGAAGACTCGGGCTGGGGTGGGCTCACATCTCTGTCGCGCCTGGAGCCA
Organism: Tapirus indicus; assembly: GCA_031878705.1. Lineage (NCBI taxonomy): Eukaryota > Metazoa > Chordata > Mammalia > Perissodactyla > Tapiridae > Tapirus > Tapirus indicus. The sequence goes on from CM062932.1 coordinate 14,304,957, forward strand.
TGCCTTGGTCTGAGATAGAGGTCAAGACTCAGGTCAGGGCTGGGGTCACGGCTCAGCGAACCCTGCTCCTCAGCATCCATATCTCTGAGCCACAGGATGTGGGTGGGTGGGGGGCTGTTGAGCAGTCGTGGCTGTACCAGCCTCAGGGGCAGCTGACCGGGAGGCATGTGCCCCGAGGGCCTTGGGTCCGTCCCACTGCTCGGGGCTGGGGCCCACAAGGGACCTTTTCATTCTCTTGTGGGGGGAGGAGGGGATGGGGAATGGCTTCCACAGAGGAGGAATTGTGTGCCTGCCTCCCCTGTCTCCTGCCCACCCTCAGGGACACAGCTTGCTGGGGGCTTTGATGGGGGGTCAGATTGTGGTTGCAGGTGGAACGTCCTCCAAGGGCCTCTTCCCTGCATGCCGCTGTGGCGCATACTGTCCCTGGGGAGAGCCCAAGGATGGAGCTTTCTGCACGGAGCATGGCCCATGACCCCCTGGTTCTTTAGAGGAATGTGTCCCCTGTGGCCAGTCTTGGAGAAGTGCCCACACCCTTCCTGGCCCCTTCTCTCCTTCATTCAGTGTTCTTTGGAAAACCTTCCTGAAGACCACCCAAGTTGGCCACTGTGCTGGGAGTGGAGGGTGCAGTGATGCTTAACACACAGACCCTGTTCTTGGGGATCTTCTAGGCTGGGGCTGAGGGTGGGGAGACCTGCCCTATCCTGGGAGCTGTCTGCCTGGGCTGTGGAGACAAGGCTGTCACGTGAGATGAGATGGAACTGCACTGGGTCCTGTGAGATCAGGGCTCTGACGCTGTCCTTCTCCACGGGAGCGTCCTACTGAGCCTTGGGCTGGTGCCCCAGGAGGCCCTGGCCCCCGTCCTAGGGTTCCCCGGGGCTCGGCTCTCAGGAAGTGGTGAGCTGGAAAGCAGCAGCTCTCCATGTTGCCTGCACTTTCCAACCGCCCAGGAAGCTTCACTAAACGCAGACACCTGGGTGCCGCCTCCGGAGATCTGGACTGGAGCAGTCGGGGGCGTGGGATGTCTAAATGTTCCCCAGCGACCCTACCATGCAGCAGAGTTTGAGGGTCACTGATCTAGAGAGTGGGTCATAGGCCTCCCTCCATCACCCCCACTCTGGCCAGACTGTGAACCTCAGCTGGGCAGGGTCTTGACCGAGGGTGGGAGAGCTTCTTCTCAAATCCAGACCAGACAGAGATTATTTCTCAAAAGTGTCAGATCCCGATTCTTCACTGAGTGGGGACCCCACTGGTGCAGGGATTTACGACCTGACCGTGGAGCTTTCCACAGCGTGCAAAGGGCCTTCACGGTCCCTGGTGGGATGGACAGAACAGCGAGCTTCGCGCCCTTTCACAGATAAAGCTCGGCCCAGGGGTCATGGCGTCAGGCGCAGAGGCAGGACTCCACCTGTCCCCGGTGGGAGCATCTTCCCGGCCCTGTTGGCCCCAAGGCCTGTTCTGGGGCTGATGGTTGTCCCTCTTGCTGTCCCAGATCTTGAAGTACATCCTCAGTCGTGAGATCAGGGAGAAGCCGCTCCGAAGCTTGTCCAGGAAGTTCACCGACTGGGCGTACGGGCCCGTGTCATCCTCGCTCTACGACCTCACCAACGTGGACACCACGGCAGACAACTCAGTGCTGGAAATCATTGTCTACAACACCAACATCGATGTGGGTCTCCCGGGCTGGCTTGGGGAGGGCAGGGGGCGGGGGGCTGGGCCTCAGGGCAGGGGCTCAGCGGGTACTGGGAAGACCCCATGCCACTAGCTGGACATGTCTGCAGTCCCCCATTCCTTTGCCTTAGTGGGCAGAGTTGACACAGGAAGGGTGGGGCCTGGGGCAGGTGCTGGGTTCACCTGTTCCCAGCTGACCTCGGTGGTGGGGGATCTCCTGGCCCCAGAATCCTGAGCAGTGTGGGGGTGGGGGTGGGGATGGTTGGTGTTGATCTCCATCTTGTTTCTCCCCCACTCCCCCTCTTCTCCCTGATTCTATATGACCCGAGCTTAGAATCCCTTCTTCCCCCAAACCTGATTCCAAATGAGTGCCAGGAAGTGCATAGCTGCAGCAATCAGGGAGGCCTTCCCAGAGGAGGCAAGAGGGGGAGGTCAGTGAAGCTGGAGGGGAAGAGAGGATCAGCAGTGAGAGGTTTTGGCTCTCAGGGGGAAGTGAGGCAGCAGGCTGGATCTTCATCCTTCACGTTTTACCAAGAGTCGTGCTTTCCAGAGCCTGCCTTGTCCGGCGTCTCCCTCACAGCAGCCTGGTTGGAGGGGCAGTTTGACTGTTATCAGTTTTATAGATGAGGAGACTGAGGCCCAGAGAGGGTCAGGTGTTTTCCTGAGGTCACACAGTGAAGGAGGGCCAAGTTGGGGCAGGACCCCAGTCACAGCCCTCCCCACTTCTAGCCTTCGCTCCCCACTGAGCACTAGATCCTCCTGCTGGAAGCCCAGACTCCTGTGGCGTTGGCTACTGCCTGGGCGCACGGGGAGGGAGCGTCACGAGCCGGAAATGACCCAGCCAACATTTCCAGCCTAACCAGTCCATTGGACAGAATGACTGGCCCTCCTGCCAGGGGTGGTGCTGACTCAGAGCTCCCTTTGAAATGAGAGCCCTTTGAAAATGGTCCCTCCCTCCCCCATCTGCGTGGTGACGGGTGGTCTTCTACCCCCAGAACCGGCATGAGATGCTGACCCTGGAGCCCCTGCACACGCTGCTGCATATGAAGTGGAAGAAGTTTGCTAAGTACATGTTCTTCCTGTCCTTCTGCTTTTATTTCTTCTACAACATCACGCTGACTCTCGTCTCTTACTACCGCCCCCGGGAGGACGAGGTACGTGGGCCCCTTGCGGGTAGGGGGCACATGAGGGGGTCAGAACTGAAGGAGCTTGGAGCAGTCCCATGTGCAGATGGGGAAACGGAGGCCCAGAGAGAGGCCAAGAGATTTGCGTGGGGTTCCCAATTGTCACCCTTCACAGTTTCCAGGGAACTGAATGTGTTCCAGTGCGCAGCCCCAGGCTGACCTGTGTTGTGGGGGGAACTGGGAAGATTAGGAGACCCAGGCCCCGCCAGGCTCTGCCTCCATCTAGAGCCTGTTGGCTGTTTCTGCTGTGAAGGCCACAGGCAATGGGAGGAGGGGGAGGTCGCTTGGACAAGCTTTCCCACCCCTCTGGGCCTCAGTTTCCCATCCGTTACATGGGGCGTAGAGTTTCAGCTTTATTCAACTGCGCTGTGAGGCCCTGTGAGTGTCTGGATATGGATGGGTTCTAGAGCGGATGGATGCCAAGAGGTGTGAGGGGTCGTTAGTGTGAATTGGGTCATGTTCCTCGCTGTAGAGTTCTGGGTTCTCACTGTGGGTGGCGGTGGGTGGGGCAGGGGCAGAGGCTGCCGTTCTTTCCCATGACAAAGCAGGGGCCTCCTGCCGGCCTCTGGCCCCGCTTGAGTGTTAGGCGTGTGTCTGTGCATGGTCCCTCTAGGGTTGGTGCTACCCTGCCCTCCTGTCCCCATCCTGCTCCCATCCACTCCTCTCTCTTCCTCTCCAGGCCCTCCCACACCCCTTGGCCCTGACGCACAAGATGGCATGGCTGCAGCTGTTAGGAAGGATGTTTGTGCTCATCTGGGCCATGTGCATTTCTGTGAAAGAGGTGAGTGGGCCAGTAAGCCCTTCCCAACTGCCCTGCGAAGCAGGCAGGGTGACAGCAGGCCTGGCTTCATCCTGCTTTGCTCTGCCATTACTGCAGGGGCGCTGTGAGGAGGCATTCGTTTCTAAGCTTTAGATTTCTTAGTTACCAAATGGAAATAAATGAATAAGCAGGACTATCCCATTTACTTCATTTGTCTACCCCTCCATCCATCTGTCCATCTGTCCGCCATTTATCTACCCTCCCAGCCACTCAGTGACCCATCTTCCTCTCCCCTCCATCCACCATCGAGTCAGCAGCCCTCTCTCATCCACCCAGCCACTCATTCATCCATTCGAGTGTCCACTCATCCTTATCCACTGTCCTTCCATCCTTCATCCAACCATCATTCCATCTGTTTATCAATTGCTCGATGGCTCGATCCATCAGTTGATCTACCCATCCAACCAATGAACCAACAGGTATATTCTGAACACCTTCTATATGTGGGGCCCTGGGGACGGGATAGGGCTGGAGGGAGTAGGAGCTCACAGCCTGGGAGGGGATTTCAGATGGACACAAACGTCTAGACTTTAAGATAGACTGTGAAAAGGGCCCTACATTGGGTTCAGACCAGTGCTCAGAGGAAGAGAGATGACTTTTATCTGGGGACAGGGGGAGGCGGGGAAGGCTTGAAGGCAGAGATGGCACTTACTCTGGTAGGGGAAGATTGGGCATGAGGACACTGGGGAGAAGGTCAGCACAGGGAGGGCATGAGAAGAGCATGAACAGAAGCTCTGGGTCTGGAGAGCTCCGCCAGATTTGGCGAATGGCAGGTAGCTATATGGTCGTGCTGCTTTGCAGGTTCTGGGGTGAGGATGGGGGTGAGAATGAGAGATGTAGAAGATTTGGGGGAGCATCTACTTTCACCCTGGAGTTGCCTCTGTCCCCCAGGCACAGGTTCCCTTCTGTATCCCTCACCTGGGCTATGGCGGGGCCTTCACACACTCCCCCTCACTGAGTCTCGGCCCCGGGGAAACAGCCCCTGCCTCAGATCCCCCAGCGAGAGGCAGGAGGAGGGTGCAGCTTTTCTTTCTTTTCTGGCCTCAGGGCATCGCCATCTTCCTGCTGAGACCCTCAGACCTGCAGTCCATCCTCTCGGATGCCTGGTTTCACTTTGTCTTGTAAGTAGGTCTGTCCCTTTGGTCACCACCTCACAGGCAGGGCTGAAGTCCTGTATGGTGGCTGCTGTATGTCCCTCTGGAACAGCCACCCTACCGTTGTTACCTTGTCCCAGTCATTCTGCCATAGTCACATGGCCAGGACCTCCTCTCTCCCTTCTAGTAAGAAAGACACATAGATGTCCATGGAGGGGTCCAGAAAACCCTAGGACAGTGCCCACCATCTGGGTGCAGTGGTGGCTGAGTCTGGCCTGCCACAGAGCCCCGGGTGGCAGGCAGCACAGAGAAGGCATGAAGAGGCTGAACAGTGTTGTGTACTGTTTTACCAAGAGTTCTAGGCCAGTTCCTCCTAGTCGCATGGGGTCTGGAAGTTGCCATCTTGGACCCTGGCAGATCAGGGCTGGAAGGTGCTTAAGGAATCATTAGTCTCATCTATAGGCACAAAAACAGGCCCAGAGCAGGGAGTGAGTCACTCACAGTCACGCAGAGCTTCAGTCATGTCAAAGCCAGTCCAGCCTCCCAGTCATCGTCTCCCCTTGCCCGTGCAGAGTTGGCTCCCGTAGGCCCTAGCCAGAAAGCCCAGATCAGCAGCCTCTCTGAATGATGTCATGTGCAGCTGACATCAGAGGCTTACGTGACCCGCCTCTGAGTGAACAGAGGCTGATTCAGCATTGCTGCCGTGTGGATGGAACAGAATCTCCGGCATGGGATGAAGAATGGGGGGCTCCATAGCTCTGTAGACCCCACCGAAGTCCCTCTTCTGGGTATTTGGGAGACTGGGTCTACAGGCCCTTGGATCTTGGCCTGATGTTTCCAAATACCTAGGTGTTAATTATTAAGGATGTACCTGCCTTCCAGAGGCATGAACTGAGTTCTTCATCCCTGTGGACAGATGGGGCACCCAGATACCACTGCAAATGGATAGGCCGGGTGCAGCAGTGCCCCACGTGTGAGTCTGTCATCATTAAGAAAACATGATGATTCCAGAGAGAAATCCATTTATACAGCCAGTGGCATTAGTGCAGACGAAAGGCACCAATGCATTGTCCTGCTCTTCTGCTTCTTAGTTGTTTTGCTAGCGTAGAGAAAGATGTAGACGTCCTTCCTCACTTTAGTCCTAAATACGTCCATCACCCAAACATTTGCTTTTCACTGCACAAGAAGAACAAGGTTGCCTGTGTCCTCACTTTTACTAGTTAGAGATTTTATAGTCGTGGAGACTGCCCGATGTCACAAGCAAGAGAGGGTTTTTATCCAGACGTCTGCATGACTGACAGAGTACACACTCTTTAGGAGTAGATTTTGATCTTGTGTTTTTGGTATATGGTGTACTTGAAAAAATTTAAATTGTGGTGAAATACACATAACATAAAAGTTACCATCTTAACCAGTTTTAAGTGGACAGATCAGTGCTGTGAAGTACATTCACACTGCTGTGCAACCAATCTCCACAGCTCTTTCCGTCTTGCAAACCTGAAACTCTGCACCCATCAAACGACGAGTCACTATTCCCTCCGCCCCCAGCCCCTGGTGACCCCCATTCTACTTTCTGTCTCTATGAATTTGACTACTGTCGGTACCTTGTATAAGTAGAGTTATAATATATATGTCTTTTTGTGACTGGCTTATTTCATTTAGCATATTCTGTACTTTAAAAAAAATAAAAATAGTAGGTTTTAGGGGAGTTTTGTTATAATTGACTTATAAGTATAGATGTTGACAGCTTTTATCATTTTGGTTAAAAATGCAATCACTCACTGCATCCTCAGTTTACCCCAGTGGTTCCCCAATCTATGTGGGAATCAGAAATCATGCAGGTGATTTAAAAAATATATGGTCTCCTGTGCTACAGGCTAGGCCTTCTGAGCCAGAATCTTCCGGGGCCCTGGGGAATCTGTATTTTTAAAAAGTCCCTGACAGCTGCAAGCAGCCCGCCGCTGGCCCTGACTCACATCTGGGGATGAAGTCTTCAAGGCTGGATTTTAGATGTAGTCGAGTGGGTCTGGGGCAGCCTCATCCATCTCTGCAGCGTCAGCCACCAGGGTGACTGTTCCGGGTTTAAGGGAGGCTAGGGGATTTGAATATCTGCCCTGATGCTGAGGAGAAGTAAGTAAGGCCCTGTCTCCTGTGTCTCCTGAACAGTTTTGTCCAAGCTGTGCTTGTGATACTGTCTGTCTTCTTGTACTTGTTTGCCTACAAAGAGTACCTCGCCTGCCTCGTGCTGGCCATGGCCCTGGGCTGGGCGAACATGCTCTACTACACGCGGGGGTTCCAGTCCATGGGCATGTACAGTGTCATGATCCAGAAGGTGCGTTGAGGGCTGCCGAGGGTCAGAGACGGGCAGGTTCGGGGTCGGGGGAGCCCTCAGACAGCGCCTATTTTTCAGATGGGGAAACTGGGGTCTGGAGAGCAAAAGGGGCTTTCCCAAGGGACAGGCCACTGCTGTTTCTCCCAAACGCCACTGTCTCCCTTTGCCTTTGGTCAGGCTTTAAGTGTCCAGACCTCAAAGTGCACGGGCTTGTTGGGCACTGGGAGGGGTTCCTTTGTGAAGGAATGTTCTCACCCCCAGGCAGGTGTGTGCTGGTAGACAGTTAACACCCAGCTGTCTGGGAAAAATACACACACACATATATACACATAGATATGTTTATTATAAATTTTACCGTATGAGTAGCACACAATTTACAAGTAATAATATACAAAAACATATACAATGCGTTTATTTTAAATTCCATGTAGCTAGTTGAGTCTGGCAGAATAATTTGTTGATTTTTCTTGGGCTCTTATATCTGTTGGCAGCCTGTGGTTGTAATTGACAAATGAGTGTTGTTCCAACATAAATGTTGGTTGATTTTTTTTTTTTACTTTAAGGAGTGAGATGAAAGTGAAACAATGAAGACTTATGTTGGAACTTCACTTGTTTGTCAGTGATGTGAGCCACTTATTTGCTGACTTGGGTAATAGTTTTTAAATACTAGAAGACTGTTTTATTAATATTATTGTGCTATTCACAATGGAACAGCTACACATAGGACACATTTTTAAGTTCCGTCTGCCTTGACATTTCCTCCGTTGCTGTCCTCAGTCTAGATCTAGACAATCAACGAAACAATGAGTCCATCTATGGTCTGTAGCATTTACCAATTTCCATGGTGTAAATATTCCCACCATGGCCCATTTCCAGCTACCTACATGAGGTCCTTGAACACAGAGTTGGGAAGAGATGCACAGTAACACATCATTATATAGTATTTCCACCACATGGCGATGATAGATGTAAATAACCTTTGGAGCATAGATAATTGTAAGATAACTAAGAAATGATGAGTTTTGAATAATTATCTTTGTTTTCAATATAATCTATTTAATTATACATTTATATGATTTAATTTTTAATAATGGCTGTGTTTAACAACCAGCTCACAAAATTCATGAAAATATAGCAGTCAGCTCTTGTGAGCTGGTGTGAGCTGGCTCCAGCACACCACTGCCCCAGGAGGTGGGCGGATTCCAGATGTGAGACCCTGTGAGGTGTGCCCATGAACAGGGTGAATCAGCAGGGGCAGCAGGGGCTGTGTTCCAGGAGGGAGGAGGGAGGAGAGCAGGCTTCCTGGGGGAGGTGAGGCCCAGAGCTGAGCTGTGGAGCATCAGGAGGATTTGGCTAGATGAAAGGGGGAATGGCCCCGTGAAGAGGGCGTGGTTGGGGCCGCGGGCCGGGAGAGGGCGGGGAGCAGCAAGGAGATGCCCGTATAGTGAATATGTGCTCAAACCTTACCCTTGAATCATGTTTCTTTCTTTTAGGTCATTTTGCATGATGTTCTGAAATTCTTGTTTGTATATATCGTGTTCTTGCTTGGATTTGGAGTAGGTAATTGATTTATAAATAATAGTAACTCCCACATTTGTAAAGCACTTTATAGAGACATCAAAATGACAAAGCACATAGCAGCCTCAGTAACAATTGTATGGGTCACGAGCGGAGCACCTGTTGTGCTTAGCATTTTCCAAGCCTTATCTTTTTACTTCTCTCCTATCCCGATCAAGGGGAACCATTGTCCCTGATCACAAGGTAGCTGAAGCTTAGCGACTTCAGGGTTCCACGAGCCTTGTCACTCTTATCTATCTGCTCTGTGGGATATGCCTCCCACTTTCACATCCATCATCTTATGTGGCCCTCACAACCTGAGATAGGTTGGGCGGGTGTTTTGGCCCCATTTTACAGATGGGGAAACTAAATTTTGCAGAAATTTGATTGATGGTCTTTGAAAAATAGGAGTAAAGTAATGCATTGAGTTAACCCCCTTTGGCCCCGCACATCACGTTACTCTCACAGTTTGCTTCAGATATATCTGTAAGAGCCTCTGGTCTGCTGGGGGCCAGGGCTGGAACCCCCTCTTAAAACCTCTCCATTTACAATAGAGGGAACAGCACAGCCTGATGTTATTCCTAGCCTCTGCATAGAGAGAGATGGTTTTATTTTCCCATGCCAGTTGTGGTTTTTTTTCAGTGATCATTGGCATTTGAAATTAGGTAGCCATTCCCATCTGTCTGGTACCTTTGCTGGGTCACCATTTGCTTATTTATTTGCTTCTCCACTTGCTTGTTTATTTGTCCATCCATTTACTCTTGATTTGACCATTCATTCATTCATTCATTCAGCAATAAGCCACTACCGTGGTGTGTTGGAAAGAAGAGAAGAAAGAGCCCCAGGCGTTGGCCAGGGGATCTCACTTCAGAGAATTAGGAGGAGACTCAGGACCTCCCAGTCTTGGAGGAGACAACCCAGATTACAGGCAGTCAGGGGCTCAAAGCCTGGCTGGGGAGCCAGGGACACACGGAGCTTATAATTAATAACGCCGAGAGGCTGCGAGTGATCAAGGGCCAAATGGTGGGGTAGAGGAGGCTAGAGAAGAGAATGTGCTTTGTTAGGCAGGAAGGGCTTTCTGCAGGAGGTCAAGGCAGAGAACCAGCCTGATGAGGCTTCTGGAGGAGCTGAGGCTGGAGATGGAATTTAAACCACCAGGGAGAAGGAGGCAGTGGCCTGCAGTGTGTGTGTGTGGGCGGGGGTGTATGTGTAAGTGTGCATGAGCTTGTCTGGTAATTAACCAGTCAGGGGGGCTGAAGAGAACACCCTGTTATGTCCTCCCAGCCCTGGCCTCACTGATCGAGAAGTGTTCCAAGGACAATAAGGACTGCAGCTCCTACGGCAGCTTCAGCGATGCGGTGCTGGAACTCTTCAAGCTCACCATAGGCCTGGGCGACCTGAACATCCAGCAGAACTCCAAGTACCCCATCCTCTTTCTGTTCCTGCTCATCACCTATGTCATCCTCACCTTCGTCCTGCTCCTCAACATGCTCATTGCCCTGATGGGAGAGACCGTGGAGAACATCTCCAAGGAGAGTGAACGCATCTGGCGCCTACAGGTGATCCTGGCAGAGACCCTGGTACAGGGGCCTCCACGGGGACTCAGTTGCACACAGTATAGCACAGCACACTGTGCTATATGTCTGCACTGGTGGGTCTGGGGTGGGGCCTGGGAGTCTGTGTAGCTCTCTGTATTTGGCCAGGTTTGAGGAAGACTCAGTCTCGGTTCTTTGCGTAGAGGGTCTAGGCAGTGTGGCTGGACAACAGCATGTGTGAGAGGGACTCAGGCTTAGGGGTGTGCTCTACTCAGTCAACGCTGTGATATGTGGATGTTGAAGTGTGACCTTAGGTTGCATTAAGAGGAGTAGAGGGTATAGGACAATGGAGGTGACAATTCTACTCTTCTGCATCCTGGCCACAGCACTCTTCACATGCTGTGGGCTTTACACACTGAGGACACTAACCCACAGTATGGTCCAGAGGTGGTGACCAGGCTTGGGAGAGGACTGGAAAGTGTGCCTCTCAAGAAATGATGTTGAAACCAGAGTTGAAGAAGGAGAGAGTTCCTTCAGATATCTGGAAAGAGGGAGCAGCTTCCCTCTGTGGCCCCAGAGGCAGAACTGAGGTCTATGGAGCAACGATGGGGAGAAAAGATTTGATTCGACACAAAGAAGTTTCTAATTATTAGGACCTTCTTAATTGTGTTGTTGGTAACATTCAGGAGAGATTGGACAAATTATTGCCGGGAAAACTGCCAAGGGGATTCCAAGCCGGGGATGGGGTAGGACCTGTGATGTCTGAACCTCCCTCCACCGCGGGATCCCAGGAACCCAACATTTCCAGTTAGGACGCTCCTGGCCTTCCAGAAATGTTGTCTCTGCATGTTTCAAGCAATCTGAACACCTTTCCCAAACTTATTGGTTTTTCATTTTTGAATTCTGTAGATTAGCCAAACTCTCAGGATCTATGCATTAAGCATCCAGTGGGGGTGGAGTGGGCTGTTTGGTGGTGTGTGTGTGCACTTTGTATGTGTGCACATTGTGTGTGTGTGCATGCACATTTGTGTGCGAGGATGTGTGTGTACGTGTATATGTGCAGGTGCATGCACACTCATATGGAGCTGTGCTCCTGGGCTGGCTCCTCAGTAGTGTGCTTAGGCTTGCTTGTGTCCCCAGAGAGCCAGGACCATCTTGGAGTTTGAGAAGATATTGCCAGAATGGCTGAGGAGCCGATTTCGAATGGGAGAGCTCTGCAAAGTCGCAGAGGAAGATTTCCGACTGTGTTTGCGGTAACAAGCGGGAAGGGCCCTTTGGTGGTCATCTTTGGGTGGGTAAAGAGGGACCAGTCAGTGAATGTTAGAGAAACGGTGCTGCCACTTGCTTGCCAAACCACAGCTATGGTCTGTTCTGGCCCCTCAGAAGGTGGAATTTGCTCTTATGGGGCCGCTGGCCCTGGGACGAGGCTGCCCAAGGTTCAGAAGGGAGAGGAAAGGAGACTCTGCAAGCAGTGTTCCCCTCTCTGCCCTTCTGGAGGTGCCCCCATGGCCTTTCCCTGCCCAGTGTCTGGTTTAGAAGAGGTTTGCCAGCCTGGCACTCTTTGTCCTTCTGTCCACCCTATGTGGGTTCACGTGACACCAGGGGACCCAAGGTACGTTTTGTCCCTGGCAAATGGAAAGTGAGACAGCTACTTTTGACAGATATCAAGCTTTTCGATTGTCTAAAAGTACTTGCACATGCCATGATCATCTTTTCTGACAAGTCCACCTCTTTCTACCCTCTGTCTGATTGCCTGACCCCACAGACTACCTTCTTTCTGTATAAGCTCACCTTAACCCACTTCTCTGACTGTAATTCCCACCCCCCGGAAACCATCACTTCTGACTACAATTGTTACCCTAACAAATATCTCTAATTCTGACACCCTCACTCGAGAGTTGTTCTCTGAATGTGAACTTCAGCCAGACCGTCATCTCCAGTTGCAGTCCGGTACCTTAGACGCTGCCCACTCTTCTGGGGTTTGAACCCTACCCACCTTCTCTTTGTGTACCCTTAACCCCAGCTAAATTCTAGGAATCTAATCCTCATGCCCCCACATCTTCTCAGCGCTGGCCCTCCTCTCCTCCCTACCCTCCTTCCCCATGGGCTCCCTCTCACCAGGGAGGCACAGCCGCTGCTGTCTGAAGATGTCCCCTTTATACCTGTCTGAGCTTCTGGGTCCCACTGGCTGGGAGGAGACTGATCCCTCGAGGCCTGTGAAAACGGGGGCCTTGGGCAGGCTTCAAACCCTAACAATGCTGACATGACATCTGGGGCAGGAGTGCTCCTGATCCCTGGGATGGACAGAAGGGGAGCCTCTGGGGCACCCCAAACTCTGTGCTACTTGTTGGCATTTAATGAGGTGCAAGTGCGAAGTAGTGAGAACGAATATCACACTTGCAGGATCAACGAGGTGAAGTGGACTGAGTGGAAAACGCATGTCTCCTTCCTCAACGAGGATCCAGGGCCCGGGAGACGGACAGGTATCGTGTGGTCAGGGAGTGTGGCCACCATCCTTGTCTGACCGTGTGACCTTGGGCAAACCGAGTTGGAGGGCCCTGATTTTCCCCATCTGTGAAATGGAAGGGTTGAATTAAATTGGTTCTCAGATCCCTTGCAGCCCTGACATTTTAAAGCCCTAGTTGGAATAACTTCTAAAAATCAGGTGGTACGCAAGGACCTGGAAGCATACCTTGCTGAGTGCTCTATTTCTTTCTTTCTTTTTTTTAAAGCTTCAGTGCATGGTTGTGTATCCTAGTTGTTAGTTTAGTTCTCTATGTGAGCCACCACCACAGTATGGCAACTGACAGACGGGTGGTGTGGTTCCATGACTGGGAAAAGAACCCGGGCCGTGGCGGTGAGAGTGCCAAATCTTAACACTAGACCACCAGGGCTGGCTCAGAGTGCTGTATTTCCAAAATAGTCTTTTTTTTTTTTTTTAAAGGAGATCTGAACAAAATCCAAGATTCTTCCAGGAGCAACAGCAAAACCACCCTCAACGCATTTGACGAAATAGAAGAATTTCCAGAAACTTCGGTGTAGAAGCAGAACCCAGAGCTGGTGTGAGCGTCTGGCTGCAGGCTGGGTCCTTGACTTGGTGATGAGGGCTTTGCAGAGCGATGGAGCCTGGCTCTGCCTGCTGAGAAGCGGAAAGCACCCTCATGCTGAGTGGTGGCGGAACCGAGAGGCAGTTGTCAGTTTGTCTGAGTGGGAAACACCCTGGATTTTGTCACGCAGCAACAAGTGTGTGTAAACCCATGGCCAGCAGCTCAGAGTCTGGGAGTCCCTGAAGTCCTGCGTGAAGTCCCTGGGGTTTACCAGCTGCACGTGGCTTGGCTGGGTGAGAGGGTGGCAGGGAAGGGGTGGGGGCCTGAGGAGCAGGGAGAGGAGTCTTTCTTCCTGCCAACATCTCCTCGACAGCCCCCAGCCCCAGCCCACACATTCCACTGTCTCCTCTACTATGACTGGGTCTCCTGAATTAGGGAACTCCTGATCCCATCCCAGATCCTACAGGGGGCTGAGCTAAGCTGCATATCCTGGGGGAGGAGGGGAGCAAGCTATGGAAATGCCCTTCTGGAACCTTCAGGGAACAGGAAACCACCCTTGGAATGAGTGCCCTTGGCACCTCAAGGCTCAAACTGTCTCCAACAGAGATATTTTTAGTAGCATAATTAACACAAGGTTTTTATTTTCAATAGAGAAAAGACATTTCAGTTTTGAATGAAAATTGCTTCAGATGAAGTATGTGATTTTAAAAACTGAGAAATAGACTTTGGGAATTGGGGCTAGATGTGAGTGTTAGATACTTGGCCTCAGGGTGGCCAGAGCAAGGACAAAAAGCTTTTCTTTACACACACAAAAGCACACAGGAGACACGCCAGGCAGGGCCTGCCTGGGCCGCTGGATCTGGGTGAAAGAGCTTGGCTCCTTTCCTCGTCCTGGCCCTGCAATTGTGCATGCCTCTGGGCTCGGATCGTGGCTTCATCCAACACAGAAATAGCAGCTGCTCTATTTATATGGTCTTACATCTCAGAGTTTACTGTTACACATCAGTATTTCTTATTGGAGGAATTTAACAAAGTACTTGAAATGCTCTGGTATTAAATATTTTTGTTAACTGTGAATTTTGAAGCTGAGGAGAAGGCGTGTGAGAAAGGAGCATTTGCCAAGACATGGGGCTTGTGTTTATATCCTCATCCTCTGACTTTCTACCCCTGAAATTACAGAGTGGCAGTTTGGGGGCAGAGGTGAAGTGGAGATGGAAGAAATGTTCCAGATTCCTGGAGCCTAAACAGCCAGAAAATCCACTTTGCCTTGGTTATCGGGTGCAAGGAATCGTGTGGGAATTTTTCAGGTGGGATTATAAAGATATTAATCATGAACTTTCATTTTAAATGGCACAAAAATTAATTTGGCCTTTAGACAACTTGGCGATTAGCTGTTTAATCTGATTTGATGCAAACTGAGGAGTGCAGGCCAAGCAGTCCACTCTGGGCCTGTTTCTCTGCTCTGGGCCACTCTGTGCGCCAGCTTACTTGGGTAGGTAGAAACTTGGCCTTCGTGCCTGTGCCAGGCTGGGTCAGGGAGAGGTGGATGGGTCGAGGATGCAGCCTGAGAACTGTACCATCTACAGCAGCCCCTGCGCTCCCCACTGACCCAGGAGCCAACAGTGCTCTGAGCTCTAGTGGTCAGACCAAGCTCAGGTGTGAGCAGGGAAGGAAAGGGATAGGCATATCCTCTGGAGAAGGGAAGATCTGGGGGCCTGTCTTGGAGGCAGGAAGAACAGATGTATTACAGATGGGCAGAACTAGTGTCAAAAGTTGGAAATTTCAGGGAGAAATGTTTTGGTTCAATTCAGTCCAGCAGGTGCTCCAGATATTGAAGATGTTTAAACAGAAGCTGGCTGAGCACTTATTAGGGATGTTGTTAAAGATCACGATCAGATGAACTGGAAGGTCCTTTTAGCCTGGAGATCTGCATCCTGTATCTGGAATTACCTACTTGCATGTATCCAGAACAGATGTCCTTGTCTGAAGGGCAGCCATTTGGATCCATGGTGCCATGCTCTACACTATGGAGCTGGGAATTCCAGAATTGTTTTGACTTGGATGTGAATGGATAAAGCCGTATGGCTCTCCATGTCCTGCTTGGACAAAAGCTGGGAGGTTAGGCAAATAGAAATTAGTAATGAGATCTTTGTCTTCTCACACATATGGAGAGTTGCTCTCTGTGGGTCTGGATGGAATTTGCTGGCAGAACCATTTTCTGTACTGGGTATTCATCCCCGAAAGACTTTTGGCCTAGATGGTCTGAACCTGGGTAGCTTTACAAAGGCAAAGGAAAGCAAAGAGCATTGGCTTAAAAGAACCCAGGTCCCTTTTTCTATGCCTGGAGACTAAGGCTCAGAAAGGAAAGTGGACTTGTTTAAGTTACACAAGAAGTCATATCAGAGCTGTTGAGGCTGGAGTGTTCTGATTCCTGGACCACAGATATCCCTCTGCACCATTTTTTTTTTAAAGCACAGTTATTCAGTAAATTTGAGTCTGCCTTTGTGGTTGGCATGTGTTGGGGCCTAGGGCTTTTTGCTCAGATGATTCATGTTGGCAGTCTACATTGTCCCTATGATCCCTATGACAGGTTTAAAACTCAAGCATGCACATATGTGCCCAAAACTACACACACACACGCACACACACACACACACACACACACACACTGGATCCATGGGTGTTTCAGGACATTTTAAAACTCCATGATTTACATTTCAGTAATTTAAGGGGAAGACATTTTCCAGGGATGGAATCTCCCATGCTCAGGTAATGGTTTTGGCTGGAAATTTTCCTTTAGCTAAACTCTGCCTCAGGAAGAATCCATCATTCTAGACATTATGTGATGTATCTGTTTGGATTAAAAATTGTCTTACCTTCCTCCCTGTGGGAGAAGGTGAGCGAGGTCGTACTGTGAGGTCATTAAACTCTTAGAAGGCTCCTGCTTGAGGGAGCCTGGTATTATTGACCTTCCTTTCCTTCCTCAAGGCCTGGTGAACTGTGTCCTTTTGCTCTGGGCGGGGCCTGGGTAGATGGGCTGCCATCAGGGCCTGTAAACCATACTTGATTTCTGCATTGATTTACATGTTTCTACTGTGATCTTGACCCCAAACACAGAATTGTCACTTTGTTCTCATTGATTGTGCCTGATTCTTGTAAATTCTAATTTACATACTTGCTCTTAGTGTTGTGTGTGTGTGAAACTCTATGTTCAAGAAAGAGGTCGTAAATAGAGTAAGAACATTTTAATGCCATTGAAGAAATGCTTTTATGATTTCTAATAAATATTTATTTTGCCTTGTTATGATCCTGTTTTATCCTTGTCTTAGGTGTGCCAATATGAAGACCGACTAGATATCCTAGAGCGTTGCTCAACATGAGTGGATAAAGGGAAGGTCACTTTTTGGACCTGAAGCATTATTATTGGCCCCAGCTCAGGGACGGAGCCAGCATGCTAAGACATGCCACCTTTGAACAGAGTTTAAGTCTCAAAGTGCATTCATGTCCGGTACCCCTTTGACCCACTCAACAACTCTGGAAGCAGTTTGAGTAAAAGGAGACTCAGGGAGTTGAAGTGACATGCCCAAGGAATCGCAGCCAAAAATGTTAGTGGTTCAGGCCATGTGACCACCGAACAGTGCTCTATCCATCATGCCCCACTGACTCTCAACTTATTTTGCATGGATATAAAACCATGACTCCACCTGGAGACCAGAAAGTATAAATCCCTCCTGTCTACCTCACAGGACTTTTGTGAGTAGGCAGTGAGGGAATGGATATGAAAGGGCTGATATTACTATCATTGTTGCCTATTGGCCCAACTCAAACGTATATGCATTTTTTTCACTCCTTTGAGTTATTTCATAAGGATGGTAGTTCTCAACTTGTATGCCAAGACACTGCTGTATCTTGATGGGTTGCAGAACTTGCAATTTATTAATAAGTGATATGCTACATTTGGTGAATTACTTACTTAATTCAAACACTTCCCAGAATAACATCCTTCACTGGGATGTCTTCTTGAGTGGCAAAGAAATGGGAATTGTACATAACCTACATCCTAGCTCATATAAGCTTCAACCTATCATTTAGGAATGTGCCATCCATGGGAGCATTCTGCGTGGACTGATAGAAAAAGGGTGGAAACTCCTGTCATAGGGTACATTCTGGGAGGGGGATGCCTAGGTCAATGGGTGTGAACATTTCTATGGCTCTTGATACTGTGAAAAATTACCTTCCAAAAGGTATTTTGCAACTTTTTCAGCCTTTGAGATTGTATGATTCCCTATTTATAAAGCTCTTTTATTCATATTGGTTATCTTAATAACAGAGTTTTGTAGGTTTGATGAGTATTATATCCCCATTTAATAGGTGGGGAAACAGACTTGGAGAGAGATGGAATGACAAGTAAAGGTCACAGTGCTTTTTCCTGGGCCAAAGATCCGGGTTCTCTGGAGTTTACTGGTAAACGCTAGTCTGGTAGTGTCAATGAACTTGTATAACAGTGGTCTAGCCTAGCCTGAGTCACATTTAAGAATAATCCAGGTGAAGGGGTGTGGGGGTGGAAGAGAGTTTCAAGAGAGGGTTTCAACATGAGCAAACACCCCAAGAGAGTAGGGAGCTTGGTGCATTTGAAGATGGAGAAGTCTGTGTAGCCAAATCGCTGGGAGCAAGGGGGTATGTGACAAGAAGTAGGGCCAGAGAGGTAGGCAGAGGCCAGAGCACGTAGGACTTGTCCAGCCTTGGTGAGGTTTTGAAATTTCATATCAAGGGTTAGGGGAAGCCACCCAAAAGTTTTTACACAGGGGGATTATTGAAAGTGAACATTTCCCTGTTTTTGCTATGGGGTTGCAGGCTTTAAAGGGTGTATTTTCCCTCCTGTCATTCTTTGGGACATAGTGACGATTTGAAGAGTGTGGAGTGGAGTGGAGAGAATTTCACTTGGGAGTGATGGGACTACTCAGGAAGGCACTGGGAAAGAAGGAAAGAAGCAAAGAGAGGGCAGGGACATTGGTGGGATAGGAACAGATTCAGTAGAAAAGGGATGTTTGTGCACAGTTATTCAACTAAACTTTATTGGGCACTTTTTAGGTTGTAAACACTGAAAAAGACACCGTTAATGTCCTCAAGATGGATGAAAGCAGACAGGGGTAAAGGGGCAAGCCAAGAAGTCTTTATAGATGAAATGAGAGTTGAGTTGCATTTTGAAGGAAAAATAGGAATTAGCTGGAGTCAGGTCTGAGTGAGGGGAAGGGGGATGGAGGAAGGATGGAGAAAATTCTAGGTGGAAGGACTAGTCTGTGTGAAGGCATATAGGAATGAAACAACATGAAGCAGACTAGAACAGAGAGGACCTGGAGGGAGAAGAGTCTAGAGAGGTTGTAGGGGAAGGAAGGGCAGATCATAAAGGGAATTTGAACTTGAATAATTTATTTTGTACTAGGCACTGTGCTAAATGCTTTTTGCATTAGCCCACTTAATTCTCACAATAACCCCATGAGAGCGGCACTATTATTGTGATCATCCCCATTTCATAAATGAGAAAACTGAGTCTGTAGACTGTTAGAAATAGTCAAAGTGGAAAAAAAACTGAAAGTGGCTAAAGCCACAGAGCAATATGTTATAGATTTTTAAAAAATCACATCTAATTAAAAACTCTGAAGACTATAAATATTGTCAGAGAAAATTAGATTTGGTAGAAAAAAATCAATACAATTTAGGCCACAATGGCCTAAATTGCACATTGTAAATTTTGTAAGTAACTAAAGTGTGACGGAAGAATAAAGTATTCTTGCCAAGATTGACATCTGGAAAAAATTGACCCAGAAAAATTGGACTCGGACATAAAACACAAAGGAACATTCACAGTGGGAGAAGGAAGCTTGGTAAAACTTGTTATGTACAAAAACTGAGTGATACATTGAATTTTTAGTACAGAATTCAGAAGGAAGAGAGTGTATTTTAATGAAAATAATTTTGATAAAGTACAAAAATGAATGCTGAAAGATTCCAAAAGAGTTTAATTGTGCTCTACAGAACATTGAACGTGGGTTTCCTCTGGCAGAATGAAGACATTTATACATGTATGTTCCAGATAATGTCACTATGGTTTTAGTAAATATTTAAAACCACAAACACGGCTTCTTTGGCGTCCAAACATGGGATAAAAATGCTCTTCACTTGCCCGCTGGGTCTAAGGGTGGGGTGGGTGGGGGCTCCTGCAGGGCTGGAGAGGGAGGGAGGCAGCGTTCCAGCCCAGGACCTTTGAAGAGAAGCATCGTGGGAGGTGAGGGATTTGGGCGTTTAGGACATGGAGGAATTTCTTGGAAGAATGCATTTGTGAACCAGAGACATGGGTTTGGGCCACATTTCCACTCGTGTCCCCCGCCTTCTGCTATTTCTGTCTTTACCACCTATGCTCCTAGAGCCCAAACACTTCCTCACACGTGGTTGGAAATAAGGGCAAGCACATTCTTTCAAGATGAGAAGTGATGGCGGTGAGGAACATGCCTCCTCCAACCCTCCCACGTTGGGAAGGAACGTCAGCTTCTGAAGGGGCGTGTGAGACGTCAGAGGGAGACTCTCGGCTCCCCGGGGTCAGCGCAGAACGAGTGGGCATGCAGAGCAGCCACGCTGTGTGTGGGTCACTGCCTGGGGACAAAGGACCATTCAGAGTTTCTTGATTTATTCATAATGTCACCTTTACAATCAGCCCTCATTTCTTGTTCACATTTCATCTTCAAAAGAGCAATTAAAAATCTCCTACAGATACAACTATTGCTAAAGTTTACAGACTGGATACTTAATACATTATCATTAATTTAAATAGGAAAAATTTTTAAATAGCAAGTCTGCACCACTAGTTTCTAGTAACATTTATACACCACTTGACAACATCCAACATTTAATTCTATGCTGGTTAATAACTTTCTGTATACAGTATCTATTTCAATTTTAAAATTTGAATTTAAAGCCTACTTATTAAGAAGGTTAAACCATCAAAGTATAAGGTATAAAAGGCTATGCAGAAATAAGAAAGGCACTTCTTTGAATAAGCTACATACATGAAGTATGATACCTTTAAAAGATATTCATTCATTCATTCAATTGACCTGAATGCCCACTGTGTGCAAGGCACTGGGCAAGTGCTGTGGCTATGAAGCTGAAAGGCACGATCTTGCTCTTCGGGACCTTACAAACTAGTGGAGTTTTTCAAGATACAGTATAACAAGTGAACTAGAAGTGATTTCTAATGTAAAGAGGAGCGAACACTTTTTGCATTGAGTGTTAGTTTAGTCGTCTTTGCAAAAGCTTCTTTCTTTTCATAGTATGCGGCCTCATTTACAAACACTGGGTACACAGTAGAGTCTCCATCCAGCGGAAGAGTCCTTCCATCAAGAGTTAAAAACACGGGATCCCCAGGGTGCAATGGTTTCCAGTCTTGATCCTCTCAGGAAACAATTAAAATACATAAATTACATTTGGTTTTTCTCTTACTTTAAAAGTTTTATGTCAGGCTCTAAGATGACTAGCAAGTTATAGCATTGCATTCTTTTACTTGAGAGATGAGTTGAGAGGCACATGAGTGATCTGACTAAGCTGAGATAGAGTAATTAATTTTGGCAGCAGTTTTAAGAGTTCCCCTTTTAATTTTTATAACTGACACATGTA
This sequence comes from Tapirus indicus, assembly GCA_031878705.1. Lineage (NCBI taxonomy): Eukaryota > Metazoa > Chordata > Mammalia > Perissodactyla > Tapiridae > Tapirus > Tapirus indicus. Next base: position 14,325,865 of record CM062932.1, read on the forward strand.
ATTAGAGTTTGCTTCCATAATAAGTTTGCCCTGAATGTAGCCAAAGAGATTTATAATATTAATCAGCAAAACTAAATGCGCGTCTCCCTAAGTGTATATTCTACCTCTTGCTTGCTGAAGTTAAATCCTGTTCAGCAAAATTTAGGAAATATCCATTAGGAGCCTCCGTTGTGCAAGACGTTCTACTGTTGGGGATGTAAAAATGAGTAACGTTGTGCCTGCATACAGGGAGTTCTATGCTGATAGGTTGGTGAGAGAAGGAGGGACTGGGCTGGGAAGAGTCTAAGACCAGGTAGATGCATTCCATATGTGTCCCCACATCATGATCACAGCTGAGTTATATGAGAGGTCCACACCGGGGATTTGGACCTTTGAGCTCTCAAACATCAATGGTGTCACACCACAGGAATCCTGGAGCAGTTCTTCTCAAACTTTGATGTGTTTGCAAATCAAATCTGGATTTTGTTAAAATGCAGATTCTCATTCTATAGGTCTGGGGTGGGGGCCTGAGATTCTGCATTTCTAACACTTCCCAGTAGGAGCATCACCTGGGAGTTTGTTAGATAAGCAGAATTTCATTCCCTACTGCAGACCGACTAAATCAAAATCTTCATGTTAACAAATCCCCAGAGATTCACATGTGCAACATTAAAGTTTGAGAAATGCTGCATTACAGCAATTTTCTCAACCCTGGCTGCACGTTATAATTACCCAGGATGTATAAGAAATGTAGATGCGTAAAGGCTGGCCCCATCTCAGATACATCAAATCAGAATCTCAAGAATGGGGCTCAGACATCATCTTTTAAATTTACATACAGTGGAATTCATTCATTTTTGTGTACAGTTCTATGAGTTTTGAGAAATGAGTAGCATAGTCATATAACCACATAACCACATATTCAAGACATGTAATTCCATCACACAACTCCCCGGGTTCCCTCATGCTTCTCATTCATAGTTCACCGTTTTTAAAAATTTTTAAAGCCCCAGGTGATTCCATAGGACAATGTAGCTGAGAGGTACAGCTGAGAATTACCGCTCTGGACCAGTGGTTTTCAGTCCGAGATGTGCCCCAGATCAACTGAAGGAGTTTCTTCACCTCCTCCCCACCCTCTGCGAGCCCCCCCTGCAGGGATTCCAATGCAGTGCAGTGCTACCCAAACCCGAGTTACAGGAAAATCACCTGCTGCATCTAATCCACTTCCTGTCTCCACCTCGATGAATTAGATCAGAATCTCTGTGGATGGGACCTGGGAATCAGGATTTTTGAAAAGCTCTTCAGGGGATTCTCATGCAGCCTGAGTTTGAGAAGCACTGCTTTAGTGCTTCTGTGGTAGGCTCCAGGCATTTAGGGGGAATCTCCTATATAATTCCAGTGAGCACCCTGATTAAGAACCACCGCTCTTAGAATAAAATCTGGACTCGTAATCAGGTCCCTGCCAGTGTCTCTGGCTCCAGGGTCTACTGTCCTCTCTGTTCACACCCTGCTCTCCACTGACACTGGTCTTCTTGCTATTCCTCAAACACTCCAAGTTCATTCCAGCCTCAGGGGCTTTGCACTTTGTTTTCCACGTGGTGACTTCTCATCTTCTAGGCTCCCGCTTCAATGCCTTCATCTCAGAGATGGTTCTTTCCGGCCACTCCATCTCCTTTTGTTAACCTCTACTCTATTATTGTTTATTTCTTTTATAGCACTCATTACAATTTGAAATCATCTGGTTTATGTAGTGTTTACTTATTCAGGGTCTGTTGTCCCCCTATCAGTATGGAAGCTCCATGAGGGATCTTACCTGTCTTGAATCTCAGGGCCCAGAACAAGTTTAACAGTTATTCAAATATATTTATGGGAATAATCAACCAATCCATCCCTCCTGTAGAACACTGAGCCATTTGTTATTGTCAGTCAAATCAAAACTATCCTTCCTGACTTTCAAGACCTCCCACTAATCCTGTTTGTTACCAGTCCCACTAATCTCACTTCTCTTCCTCCCCAGGATGATTTTTGTACTCCTCAAGGATCCTTGAGGAATAGAAAAATCCTGTGTCATAGCCGGTTATGACATCATCACCTTGGCCTCTGTTTCTTGTACTTGCTATTTTTGTTACCTGTAGTGCTTTCCTCCCCTCTCTCCCCAATCTTTATCTTTCTGTCCTTTAAAACATTGCTGAAGGCTCCTTCTTCAGGTTTCCACCTGGATCCCACTAAGGCACAAAGCAGGATTTGCTCCACTAGTCTGCATTTTTGGGCAGCTACTTTATTACATTGTAAGTCTGGATGACTAACATTAGGGTCATTAAATAGGAGTTTGAACTGGATCAGTGGTTTTCCATGCTGATTACTCAGGCCAATAAGATCAGATTATCTCAAAGTGGGGGCCTGGCATCGTCATTTTCTAAAAAGCTCTCTAGGCAATGTGTAGCCAGTGTTGAAAGCCCCAGACTGGATAATCCGCCAGGTCTCTTCCGTCTCTGAGGTCTGAGGGTGTGCAGGGTACCCACAATGCGAATGAACGTTCTAGCTTTTTGGAATTTTTGCTCCTCCCTGCTTTTACCTTTGTCTTTTCCAGATTTAAACCTCCTACACTCTCCCGAGAGCCTTTTCTTCCTCCTTCACTACGCAATTATTGATTCATCTGCTATCAAGGAACAGAGAGCTGGGTTCTGAGGAGAGTCAGGGAATGGCGGCAGAAAACATTCCAAGGAAAGAGGTTCTGATTGTTTTCTCTCACTTATTCAGCAGTGATCACAGGGACTTGGCAGCAGTGTGGTCACCTGCAAAGCACATTAGTTCTGGATCTGCCACTGATAGCTATATGGCTATGGGAAGGACCTAACTTCGGAGGTTCTGTGTTCTTATGTCAAAGAAGATACAATAATCCCTATGCATTGCACTTGGGCAGAAATTTCACTTTCTCTGAGACGCCTTGCCTGACTACTCCTCCCCACCCCATTATTCTGTTATAGCATCTGGTTATCTTCATTTCTAGACTATAGTCTAGACTTTAGTGTATCTAGGCTATGAATTCCACAAGAGTATAGATCATGTTCACTAATGTATCCCCAGAGTCAACACAGGATACACTCAATAAATATTCACCGAGCGAAGGCCTGAATACCTTACCTACACTTCAGTGTTTTTGAGAACATCAAATGAGCTAAAATATGTAACATGCTTTGTGAACTGTAAAATTCTGCTCAAAGGGGAGGCATCATTATTTTGAATATTTTAAAAAGAAACAGCAAATGTTACCTGCAGATTAGGGTGGATAATAGCAGCAATTTCTCCATTTTCATTCCTGGGATAATCAACTTTCTCCGTTATTTTATAGACTTCAAGAGCACAGGGAGGATACTCTTTTCCTACGGCAAAAACAATGTGTATAAATAGCAACTAAAAGAAATATCTCCTGAAAAAAGGGAAATTGATGCTTTGAGGAAGGAAGGAGAACAACAACAACCGAAAACTACAGACAGACAGTTCCAGGGAGAACACACTATTTCACCTGAGGATGCTCATAAGTGACACTAAGCCAAACGATGTTCTCAAGTTATTGCTATCAGCACACTGTCCACAAGTACACTGATGGACAGAGGTAGAAAACAGAACTCAGGAAGCCAGTGTGGGAGAAAAAGAGCCCAGGACTGAGCGTCAGGAGAGCTGGGCTGTAATCTCCTAGCTGTGTAATCTTGAGCAAAATGCTTAGCTTCTTGAGGCTCACTTTCTTTACTTGTCAAATAAAGGTTTTGAATTAGCTTATGTTGGAGGGCCCTTCCAGCTCTGAGATTCTATGATTGCATATCTTCAGGAGGACGTCCAGCAGGTTAGGTGACTTCAGCATCTGTTCTTTCTCTTAACTAAGAACATTAAACACTCGGACAGCTCCTGACCAGTGAGGTCTTGGGATGCAGGCAGTCTGCCAACTTCCAAAGATGTGGCAACTTTAAACAACCCAACGCCCAGAAACTTGGAAAAGGAATAGTTTACATATATACTCAGGCAATCTCCGAGCAAGCAGAATGAACTTTGTCCAACGCAGGGCCCATGGTATGCTATGGTCACAGCCCTCCCCACCGCCCCAAAGCTTTCTTTGCCCCCATAGCAGAAAGTGCAGCCAGGGGTGGAATGTAGATATCCTGTGATCACTTCTGTATCAGTTAACTTGTGCTGTATAACATACTACCTCAGAACTTAGTAGTGTAAAACAACCACCCTTTAATTTAGCTCATGATTCTGTGGATTGGTTGGGCAGTTCCTCTGATTTAGTCTGGCTTGGCTGATTTCTGATTGGCCTGCTCATGCGTTTGTGGTGAGCTGGCAGGTCAACTGGAGACTGGAGGATCTGGGATGGCCTTACTTTCATGTTTGGCATTTGACAGGCTGCCAGCTGGAACTGCAGGACTATTGGCTAGGGTGTCTGAGCTCTCTGCCTCAGAGTCTCCCATAATCCAGCACGTTAGGGTGGACTGATTCACATAACGGCAGTACAGGGCTCCCAAGGGCAGCAAGAGAGCAGGCCCCAGTGTGTAAGTCCTTTTCAGGTCTCTTCTGTGGCACAAAACAAGTCACATGGCCAAGCCAGATCCAGGAAGCAGGGAAATAGACTCCACCTCTTGATAGAATGGTCTAAAACACCCTGTTGCAAGGACATCAGTGAAGGGAAGGGAAGAATTTGGGGCCATTTTTACAATCTACCACACCTTTCAAGGTGAAGATGGAAACTTATCATATGTCATCTCTGTAAACTAGAAGGTCCATTGGGAGGAAAGGACGAAGTGAGAGAACACAAAGCAGTATATCTTTGCTACACAGAATCTCAGAGTTGGACAGTCTTGAATTTCTCCATCCAACATTCTCCATTTCATTCTGGCCAAGTGGCCATCTTACTCCATCTTGAACAACTTCACAAAGTGTGGTCTGTTCCATTGGTGGTCAGTTTTGTTAACTAGAAGTTTCTATCTGTAGGTAACTTTATCCCACTGATTCTATTCTGCCCTCTGGGTCACAGAAACATGTGTAATTGTTTTCCAACATAACACTCCCCAAACTCTAAAATAAAATTGCCCTCAAGCCTTCTTTTTGCCAGTCTAAGTATCCTTTGTTCTATCGGTCGCTGCTCAGCTGTGGTCACATACATGAGGACAGATATGAAGGCACTTTGTAAACTGAAGTTCTATGTGCATCTTAGGGATTATTCTTATTATGGTTTTCAAACTCTTCCATATTCTCAACTCTCTCCTTGGCTAACCTCTACTTTATAGATATTCCTCCTGAAATGTGGAGGCAGAATTTATTTACAGTTCTCCAAGTGTTGTTTATCTAAGGCAGAAAAGAGACCTCCCTCATTCTGGGATTTTTAAACATAAAAGCAAAACTTTGTTCCTGATGTATTTAACCTGAAACATTTGGTTAAGGCAATTGTTAAAGACTGTCAGGATTTTTTTAGATCCACTTTCTGAACCTAGATTTTTCCCTGCTAGCTTCCCGCCACCTGTCACTTATATAAGCATGTCACATATGTCCTTCTCCAAGTCACTAATAATTTTGAGTAGCACAGAGCTGAGGATGGAGCTTTTGACACATTTCTAGAGACTTTTCTCTAGACGGTTATCCTTTTGTCAGTGTTCTTTGGATAATGGTGCTCTTTCCATGTTAGTTAAAAATCCACCAAACTGGACAGGCTAAATTAATAGTGGTTAAAGTTTTTTGAATTGCAGAAGACTTTGCTTCAGTGAGATGTTACACAGAAGAGCAATGACAGAAGAACTGCTCTGGTTGAAGCAGAGGTGCAGGTGGCTGTCCTGGAACTGCTAGGGCAGCTCCTAGATCCCCACCCCTGTGGGAGGAATCTCTGGATTATGATTTGAAAACCACGTTTTTCCACTCAGGTTTGTGGGCTTCTACCTGGCTGCATCATTGCTTAACATACTGTAGCCCCACACCTACTATTCAAAGGGTTTCTTGTGAATAAGTGGTGATGTTCCCAGCACCAGGTACATCAGGCAGTATAGAACCTGTCCTCAGACAAAGGTGGTGAAAAGTTGATTTTCAGTCTTTACAACTTTGGAGTTGAGGGATTCTCAAGCACAGAAGAAATTCCTGTGATTGCAGTAGGGGCACAATCTGAGGTTAAGAAATTATACTGCCCTCAAACACCAAACTATTCATCAGCTCTGTCACTATAATGACCCATTCCTCAACAACGATTTTAATTCAGCCTGTTGGAATAATTATTTACAGAGGTTTCTTCAACTTTATTTTAATTATAATTTTTTAGAATTTTAAAGCAAACATTTTTTATAATTAATAGATTTCATTTTTTTTACTGCAGTATTAGATTTACAGAATAAATGAGCAGACAGTACATAGAGTTCCACATACCCACCCCACCACCAGCCCCCATTTAGTTATTTTTTTAATTACACAAATAACACATGAACACATCACTCTTCTTGGAAGCAATGAAAACAAAAATAATCTGGCTTGTTCCTCCCCTCCCGAGTAATCACTGTCATCATTTTGGTGTGTTTGCTCCTAGAACTTTTCCTGTGTATTAACATATATATGTATATATATTCTAGCAAGTGTTTATTATTATTATTATTTTGAAGCAAATTGGTAAACTGTATGTTTTGGTCTGCAACTTGCTTTCTTTCAATTAACAATGTATTTGAAGATCTTTTCATATTAGTTTACTTAACTGTTCTCCAACTGATGGATATCCAGGTGGTTTCCATTGTTTTGCTGTTACAAACAATGCTGCGATAACCACCCTTGTGTACAACATACTGGGTGTGCGTGTGCTTGTGTTTCTTTGAGATGTGGAATTGCTGGGTCATAGGATTTGTGCATTTTAACAGGTCAAAACTGTAAAATTGTCCTCTACAGTGTCTTTACCAATTTATACCAGCAGGGAATGAGAGCATCCCCTTACCAACCTGTACTAACTCTTAATCTTATCAGATTTTAATATTTTTCCAATCTAATGGGAGAAAATGGTTTCTCATTTTAATTTGCATTTTTCTGATTACTGGTGATATTGAACATCTTTTAATATGTTTTTTGGACATTTGTGTTTCCTGGTATTTCTTTGCTTTTTAAAATGGAGATTAATAGGAAAATAACGATTTTATTTGGGGAGTTTATTTGGTAGCTGCTTTTCTTGAATGTGTCTATTCTGGTCGTTGAGGAATGGCTGAAGTGAATAAAATTTTTAAAAACACCTAATATCATAAGCATGGCAAACCTGACCTGGGTTCCAACTGCTATTTCAGTGTTTGGTGGTCAATCATTATGCGTGCTCATCTCATCTCCCCTTTCTGATTTATTTATACACACGCAAGCCAACAATTAAGGAAACAACTTCTGCCCACTACTTACCTTCATTGAAATTATGTATAAAATCAAGAGCGTGTTTAATCATTTTTCTCATTTGATCCAAAATATCAGCTCTCAGAACCCCATGAGGCTGGGGACCAACTTCTATACCTAGGTACAGAAGCGGGGATAGTCACATTATATAAATGTGTTAGATACTTATAAATGTGTTAATACTTATATAAAGTATTAGAATATGTTATAAAATTAAGTATTTTAATATATCAAGATCTAGAATCCCATCATTAAAAATTATTTAAAAGGTAGACCATGTAGCATCATAGAGAATATCTGAGACATAATGTTAGGCAAAATATAAAGCAGAACATTTATAAGTTATGTGCATAGTGAATAAAGACTGGGAAAGAACATGGAAAAAATCAGAGTTGTGTCACAGTAGTGAGATCTTGGGGTCTTTTTTTCTTTAAATTTCCTCCAGTGTTGTCAACATACTTAAAAATCATCATAGTAAAAGGGGTAAACAAATTTATACTGACAAAATAATGTGTTCACAAAGAGAAACTGTCATAGACCTAACATTTAGCTTTGACAGGGGGAAAAGACATCTATTTAGGTCAAAGAAATCTAGACTAGATGAGCCATAGACTTAAGTCAACATGACCATCTATGTGACCCTAGAACAACATTCTTGCCCTTAACACAACAACCCATCGTGACATGATAGTGTAATGGTTTTAATTTTTCATAGAAAAAATTGGTACTCATTTGTTCTCACTGCAATACAATTACACCTGGACTATCAGATCTACTTCCTGTGGCTGTCAATCATCCATTCTTATTCCTACAAAATATTCCTTCTTTAAACTACTTATCTAGTCCCTTCCCTCTTATTCAAGTCTCCCACACAGTTATCCCTCCAATCATCACCTTCTCCATTTATCAAACCACTTACCAAGTGTAATATAATCCATTCTCTTTCTCTTCCATCCAATTCATACATACTCTTTTCCACCCATTGTATTTTCACCCACTTCTGTTATTTCTCAATTCACAAATTCTTACAATATTCTCTTTCATCTTCATTTTTCATTGTTGTGCTTAGTTTTCTTGTATATATGTTTGGACATGTATTTAAGTATATGGTATAAATGTGGCTAAGGTATGCATCTGTGCATAAATTATTTGTAAAAATATGTGAAAACGTGTTCATGGATATGCCTGTGAGCATATTGTAGAAGACATTTTTGGTTGCCTACCCAAATCCATTCTTTCTTCCTCCTTGCTAATAGGGTCCTGATTTTGGCTGGTTATCCAGTCTTCCAGGTACATGAACCTTTCTCCAGCTCAGGAGATTATGTGAAATGATTTAAATCAATCATAGTAATCCCATTACCCTAGTGATTAATTTAAGAATGGATTGGGGAACCAGTCCGGCCAAGGGGCCATAATGGGAGGTCTCCAGGGGAATTCCTGAGAGTCTCCTTTCTTCCACCAGATATGGTGACATCTGATGCTTGAAACTATAGTGGACATCTTGTGGCCATGGGGACTGCTAAAGACATGCTAAAGAGAAGACTAGAAAGAGAAAAAGAACCCAGCCTCTCATGATGTTGTTGAACTGTTATGTAAAAATAATAAATTTTTTAATGTAAAAATTTTGTTATGTAAAAATTTTAAAGTAATTATGTAAATAATTTTGTTATGTAAAAACAATAAACCTTATTGTTTAAACCATTTTGAGTTTTCTGCAGCCAAAAACATTCTACATATTCTTGTTTTGAGGGAGATGGAAGGGGTGGTGTGAGTAGTCTGATGAATTGGTAGGAGTGGGTGCTTGCTCCAGAAAAGTCAGTTATTGAAGTTGTTTGTTTTCCCTCTGATTGTGAGTGGAGGGTAATAGGTATGGTGGCTATGATGTCTAAACCAAAAATCAACCATGACACAGATCCTATATCAGAGAAGAATGTTTAAATTTGTAGGACACAGCCATGGCATAGTCAGGAGCAGAGCTGAAGGAATAATGGTCATAAAATTAACTTTTCTGAGTCTCAAATGAGGCCATGGTCAATCTGGAAAAGTTAGGAGAAGATTGTGTCCAGTCACTCTTCTCTGTGAATTTGTGTTTATGTTTATGTGTGTGTGTATGTGTGTGTGAGAGAGAGAGAGAGAGAGACAGACAGACAGAGACAGGCAGAAAGACAGAGACACAAAGAATGAAGATTCTAGGAATGATCATAAGGCTGGCTGTAGCAAAACATTTCTTTCTGGGATAAAGTTTGCCTAGAACGACCCTGCCACATTTCAGCTGCTTTGACAATAGAATGCAAAGGTAGTCCCTGTAGGTGGCTAGTAGAAGTTAAAGCAAGTTTGTATGGGGCGATAGTCATAAGTGTACTATAAAATGATGAATCAGAGAGTGTCTCTCTGTTCTTAGGTTTTTTTCCCAAATGAGTGGATGATATAAAAATATTCCAAATAAAATAGCAAAGTTGGAAGGACAACATACAATACTTCTCATTATTTATGATGGTCTTAATGCTCCCTCATATTGAAATGTTTTAAAAATTTGGTTTTATTTTTAAAGGCCAAACATATCAGTAAATGTTTGTTCTGGCTAAGGGTGACATTGCCCTATAAATATCACAGGCCAAGATTGTTCTTTCAAAGTGTGGATATCTTATGCTTTTATTTGGCATCAAAGAGAAACAGGATCTCTATCCCTTGTCGTTAAGCATTTGTTTTGTTTCAAATAATTACCTATACTTGGATATTTAGCTTGACCCAGCTGATCACTTGATTATGCACCAAAATGATCAATTGAATAGCCAGGATAACTTTAAATGTGCTTATATTGTGCGACAACTTATTTTTAATTTAAATTGCTCTTGGTTAAACCATCTGAGATCTAATAAAAAAGATTTTAAAATGTGACAGCAATTTCAATGATTATAGTGTAGTCTGCAAACAATTATGCTAATAGGTCACTCAGGAAAGAGAATGGAATATAGAAACAAGAGACTGTCTGAGAGGGTGTATGAGATGCACGCCTGCATGTTGGAAGCTACCAGAAGGTAAAGATGAATTCACAGCCCAGTAATTGACATGGGCAAACAAGTGAATGGATAATAAACACAGTTTATGGGAGACTCTACTGCAAAGCAGATGCTAAGAGGGATGTTGGGAGAAGATTCTCTACGGGTCTTTTGTGTTTCTGCATGTTTTGCCAGTAAGACAGTGATAGCCTTGGTTCCAGATTATTTTTTCAAGAATGTTTTTATGTGAACAGTCTTGGAAGATAGGGATGGTGTCTCCCTCAGAGCAATGGGCAGGCATGCTGACTCCCCATCATAAAAGATTCAAATTCCTTCAGCTCAATGTTTCTCTCCTGGAATGCAGAAAGCTGCTCAATGAAATTGAGGAAATTTGATATAGTTAGAGCCTGCCTGAAGTTACTTTGCTTATTACTTACAATTGTAAGCCACAAGGATAAGCAAGGTAGTTATAAATATTCTTTAAAAAATAATTGTCTCTGAGTTTCATGTAGGACATATTTTGTTAAGTTGTGACAATTGGAAATACGACTTACCAACAGGATACTTGGCTACAGAGCGAGTGGTTGCATATTTGAGGGAAGGATGCTCAATAAGATAAACATAGCAGGGTAATGGAGCCAAAGAAGTCTGCAAAGAATTTAAAACATCATTCTTATGATGTAAAAACCATCTGCATTGTTCTCTCTGCTGCTAGAGAGTCAATAATGCCTTCAATATGTTTTACTTTATCAACCAAGGTTAGCAAGACAGCTTTCTGAAACACACTCGAGAATCCAACATTGTAATTATAGTTTTGAAAACATAAATGAGTTACATATAAAATTGAATTATACATAGATTTCTGGGTAAAATGTACATTAAACAATTCTCCAGAACCATGATCAAAGAATATGAACTAAATTTCCCTTCTGAATGGATTTGCTTATTTTTGTTTTCATCACTGGTTACGCTTACTATTTAACTTAGTATTGGTCTCTTAAAGAATTCTGTTCCCACTCTTGTGGTCCAGGGCTCCACAGATGTTGGGTGACTCCTCCTACCCCCATTTATCTCAACGAGGATTCAAGACTGGCCTCTCTGTTTTGATAACAATGTCAGCCATGCTGCTTCCATGCCTGGCAACCAAAGCATTCGGCTCTCCCTTCAATGAGCACCAAAGAGTAGCTGCATTATGATCCCCCACCAGCACTACTACCTAGTTATTGTCAAAAACTCAAGGGAAACAAAAATAATAGTCAATCCTTACTATCTCTTAGGTATTAGGCTGAATGTTTAAATACTTTATCTCATTTAAGGCTTTTAACAGCCATATAGTTAAGTGTTGTTTTCATGCCAGTTTTATAAAATGAGGAAAGCAAGGTTTTGGGAGATGAGTATCTTGTCCAAGGTGAATGAGAAAGCCAGGATTTAAACCCAGGCAACACGGGTCAAACTCTTTCCACTAAATCATACTAGATCTCTGGAAGGAAGGATATTCCTTATACAGAAATAAGCATGCAGTTTATTATTTGTATTTTTGCTTGGTTGTTATTTTCTAGCCATTTTTCTCTAGCTATAAACACTGGATTGCTGAATTTCTAATCTTTTAGGCTTCTGAGCCTTAAAAGGATTAGCTATATGAAGTACTGAACAATCAGATGTGTGATGGGGCATCTGAATCAAACGGAGAGAATGGCAGGACTAAAGATCTTTTTATCACTGGTCTTTAGTCAACATTAAATGACTATTTCTTGAGCTTCCAAAAACTGTAATTGAGTTACTTCAACTGCATCATTTTAAATTTTGGTTTTAATTTTACTTGGTTTTACCAAATAACCTATGATTTGGTGGCTGTCTGGATAAAATATTTATAAATCTATAGACACAAGAATCCACAAGCGTTTTATTATTTTATTCATTATATTTATTATTTTCCTCTCCTTTTCTCCTACCTGTCACCACTGCCTCTATTCTGGTGTTCCTCCCCTTCCCCATCTCTCTTGGACCCTCCCTCCTGATCCTTTTCTGGCTGTTCCTCGATTATAATTGACTTAAGAGTACAAGTCCTATGCTAACTTATAAACGAATAATATTGACATTACCTTAATATAATGAAACATCTGAATTAAAAAGTCATTCCTGGAATCTTCAAGAATAAGAGTGCACCCCATGTTAGAAGTAGTGTTGTGAAGATCAAAAATAATGTCATAGGAATCTTCACTATCTTTTGGACCAAATAAATGATTTATTTCTTGAGCCCTTCTCACTTCATATGGCAAATCCTCTGACATTTTTTTGCTGTTATTAGCAGAAAGAAAAAGATTAACAACATCTGTGGCTAAGATAACACAAATATACAATAAGAACACAATGTATAAGAAACCAGTTGCCAAACCTTTAATATGAAAAATCTCTGAGGAAAGTGTAAACTTGAAAACTTAATAAATGAAAAATTACATTTTTCTCCATTTGATTTCATGTAATGTTGCATTGGCATGCTCATAAATAATAGTTCATTTATGTGGCTGGTCACAAGAAGGACATGTCAAACAGAATTTACCATTTGGCTTCAACCCTGAACAGAATTTATCGGTTAATTTCATCAACAGTTTCTTAGTAGTCATGTGCACTGGGCTATTATGGGACTAAACCATCAAATGTACCTTTTTTCTCTTTTTTTCACTCTAGCTAGTTCTAGTGCACAAAAATAGTCAAACTTAGGTGCTCACATCATCTAATTAGGGATTCTTAATTGATATCCAGGAACCACTAGTCGTCCAGGGACAAGCTTTACAGACAAGAGACTGTAAACGCTGCAAAAATGCAAAATTTTGCAGGTATATGCATAAATGTATTTTTCTGGGATAAGGATTTATAGTTTTTATTGAATTCTCAAATGAGTCTCTACCTGCCCCTTCTTCCCCTCCCACAACAGTTAGGATACATTTTTTCCTACTGTACATGATGATGGTTTAAACTTATTTTTCCTCATTATACCATTCAACCACATTTCTCTATAATTCCATCTATTTCTATTCCCTGGCTCCTCTTGCTGGTATCTTCAAGGGACCCACAGCTTGCACCTGGATAATTCCTGCCTGGAATGCAATCCAGAAAGCGGAGCAGCCATTATTCGACTATGAAGCTAAAACCGTGAGGACAAAAGCTGCATGCTAAGGTGGTGCAGTGGGAAGAGAGAAGGAGCCTGTGGCATCAATCATATCACCGAGCCACTCCACCAGCCCTGGACTGCCTACTTCTGAACTTATTATTTGTGAGAAAGAAAATCTTGTTTGTTTAAGCCACTGTTTTCAGGTTACTATTATATGCAACCAAACATAGTTATTAATGGATATATATGCCTTTAAAAAATTTTAATTCATAAAATAGCTCCATGAGGCTCCCCCGACAACTGATTTGCTTCTAGTTCTCCCCCATGTGAGTAAACAGCACCACCAGCCAGCCAGTTGCTCAGAGTCAAGGCTTGAAGTCTTGAAAGATAATGGACACTGAGTTCTCACGCCTGGAGTCCAGGTCCCATAGGAAGAGTCCCAAGAGATGAAACTGAAAGAATAGCAGGGGCAAGATCCTAAAGGGCACATCAGCTATACTAAGTTACTCAAATTTATTCTGGATGGAGATTTTTAAAGAATTTTCAGCAGAGGAGAGACATGATAAGATTTGCGTGTTAGGATGATCCCTATGGCTGCTACCATAGAATCAGCGGCAGGAAGGATTGGAGTAAGGCTGGGTGCAGAAAGATTCTTTAGGAGGCTACTCTAACTGTCCACAGAGGAAATAAACTAAGAAGAAATAAGGTAGTGAAAATGGAGAGGAAGATTGGATTTGCAACACACTTGCAATTATTCAATATTTGAATAATTGAGAAGACTTAGTGACCCCCTAGATGTGGGGGATGAGAAACCAGGAAGGTTCTAAGACGATATCCATAAGGAATGTGGTGGGTCATGGTGACATCACTGAGATGGGGAATACAGGAAAAGGAGCAAGTTTGGGAGAGGGAGGATGGGAGAAGGTAATTAATTTATCTTTCTCATAAGTTTCCATAACTACCCTGAGAGAGAACTGTCTAGCCTCTGAATAGTGTTAAATGTAAGAAGTAGAAAGTGAATTTAATTTAAAAGACTGCTCTCATTGAAATGCATACTAGTGAGTGGTCATAATAAGAAAACTCACCATTTCAGTCCATTTCAGAGTTATTTGGGAAGTTAACATGCCAACTAAAGGAGTTATTCTTCAACAAATTCTTATCTGTAATATGAGTTAGTTAACCTTAATTGTGGCAACCTAACCTAAGTCATGAAGATAAAGCATTTCTGAAATTAAAATTTATGCTAGTAAAAATATTATTTAATACACAAAGTATGGCTAATGTATAATTGCCCCCCAAAACATCTATTCCATAAAGTCAGGCGTATTTGTACTAAAAGTAATAGCCATCTTTTGGTCTGTGGTGAGATTGAATTTAAGTAACTCTCTAAACTCAAATTAGCGTTTATTAGAAAATGAGTCTGTAAAGCTGCTTTAGTTGTCTCCGTCCACATCTTACATCTTAGTTAGCAGTCTGCCAGCTCCTTTGCATTCCATGGTACCTGGCACAGTGCCCTGAGAAGAGTAGGTGTTTAATAATATTTTTAGGTGAATGAAAGAAGTGATAAAAAGCAAATACTTAGAGGCCTATATATCTACACGCTATAATGATATAAACAAAGCCAAAAATGATTAATAAGGACATACCTAGAGTGTTACGATTGTACACATTGTATGCAATGTTATAAATCAGCTGCAATTTAAATTCAGAAAATTCAGGTGAAGTGCCTTTACTTCTCATTGTTCCCATCTACAGCAATCCACCACTGAAGGTAGGTACATCTACTCCTCAGATCACAGGGTGGTCTGATGTTTTCTGATGATGAGCGTTTACTTACTCTTTCATTACACGAATAATAATTGAAACATTCCACTTTTCATAACTAGAACTTTACGCACTACCATAAACATAGTTGCATAAAAACATACTAATGAATCATCTAGAAAGCTAACGAATATGTAAGCAAGCACAGTGGCCACAAAGTAACTTAATGCAAAAGGCTATTAAATCTGTTTCTTTAAAGGTATGATTTAAAAATAAAAACCTTTGTTACTTATTGTCTCAGTCTATATAGAATACGTTTCAAAAGAAAATCAGTTAATAGCAGTCTGTTGCTTAAAAATGTTTATAAAAAAGCATGTGAATGCCCAGTCTGGATAACTGTGTAATTCATAATGGTATACGATTAAATGCGAAAGTGATCTTATTCACAATAACGACTGTATGTATGGATATGAATATTAAATGCATATACATATATGTGTTCTCTCACACACATACCACTTTTCACACACACAAACACACACAACACAAAATATAGTCTTACCCAAGATTCTCAAGGTCAAAAACTCGATTCAGGTCACAGTCAATATATCTGGTACACTTCTTCACTGCCCTTGGGTTGGTAATAAATGGCTTTACCTCCAGCCCTGTTCGCTGAATCTCAGCGCCATTCTCTAGCCAGTGCTTAACTAGAAATACTCCTGTTAGCTCATTCCCATGAGTTCCTCCAAAGACAGCAACCTTTTTTATAGGATCTTCAGCAATGTGACAAGAAGTCATTTTATCAAGTAGTTTTATCTGATTTCTGCAATTCAGAGGAGAAGAGATTAAAGAAAACTTAATTTTCTAAGAAAGTTTAGAAATTTAAATCAAAATGAGACTTCAACCAAAGTGCAAAGTGTGGAATTCTCCTGAGCGGAGTATAATTTAATTTTCTGTTACAAGTTCTGAGCCCTGTTTATTATTGGGACACTCCCTTCTGTAGCCCTGCCCTTTACCATATTTGGATTAAAATATGCAGAGATCAACTACAGATCCAGCTGTTTACTTTAACTTCTAACTCCCTCAAATGGTAAGTAGGTCTAAATGCAATAATAAATTAGCATCTCATACTAATATAAAAATTCTGTTTTCCCTTCAGCTGGAATGTCTTCTAATGGTGCTTTCATGTAATATTATTACATTATATTATTATGTAATAATAAAATAGTTTATACTTTTCCAACACTCAAAAATAGAAAAATAAAGAAGTGGCCCATAACATGCATATTATTATTCAATATTTGTATTCCACTCACATTTAAAAACATTTCTTCTCTGAAATGAGTTCAGGCACATTTCATCATCTGAGGGCATTTGAATCTCATTTCTACAAAAAAGCCAAAGGCAGATTCTCAGAGACCTCCTCTGGAGCCAGCCTCCTTTCTTTCAGAACGCTTTTTCATGGTCAGAGACACGAGAACCAAATCAGTGATCGCTGGGACTTAAAAGTTACTTTGAAACATGCTTTAATTTCTTTTTTATGAAGTTTTTGGTAATTCTGTGTCAAATTCCTTGGGAATCTTCCTCACTTTTTGCCTCAATACTAAAGGAAAATCAACTGTTAGTAATTTTCAAGGCTTTGTAATGCCTGCAAATGTCTTGGGGCATGCTGTATGTACTAACCAGATTATATGAATTTATGTAGACACAGCCTAACTTACTGGCAGCAGAGACTTTCCCCTGGAATGTGTTCCTCAAGAGGGGGTCTTATAGAGAGAACTATCCAGAACACTAAGATGATTACATTCCTTTGGAGAAATGACTCTGAGCTAAATCTGATTTGATTTCATGCTCAATCATCCAGAAAGTCAAACATGTTCAAGTACTGAAAATACTATGTACTAGTAATACCAGATTGTTTGATAGGGGCACAAGAGAACATGACAACTGCAGGGTGGTTTAATTTATAATGTTTTTCCCCATATGTTATTTCAGTTTATCCATATATCCACTTCATAAGATAGGGTGGGTTAGGTATTGCCATCCTCATTGCAGAGGTAAATGAAAGAGAGGTTAAGTAACTTGGTTATGGTTTCTCAACTACCACGAGAAAACCAGTCCTGGGACCCGGTTTTCTGATTCTAAGTCCAGTGTTTGCCACAGAACAATAGGGTGCTCCCTGTTATTTTTGGCCTTCCCCAAAGTTTTAATTTTTCTCTTTTGAAATTCACATAAACAGGCACTACAGTGTGCTTAGGAAACAAACAAGCACACAAATAAAATACATGATGGAAATATAAAATGTGAATGCTTCATGATATTTAATAAACCAATTCCTATGTTCTTCCTTGAAGAGATTGTAATGCAGAGATAGAGAAAGCAAAATAATAAAACCTAAATTTATACATTAAAATTACTGTTCTAATCTGAGAAAAAGCCCCTGTAGGTTTTGATTTTCTACCCACATCTATGTACACTGAACACTTCAGTGGAGAGAGGCTGAAAACAAGCATAAATGTAACAGATGATAGTCATATTGTTTAGTTACTCTGTTTTTAAGAGCAGTAACTATGGTGAATTATTAACACTTCGTTATGTTTTGTTCCTTTTATGCTGATTTGTGGTTAGTTCTGTCCTTTGCCCTAGTCTCTCCAGAAATGCTGCTTCAGTTATTTGCTCGTAGCTGGCACAGATGACTTGTATTTTGTTTTATGGAATTTTAACAGATCAGCACTTTGAAGCACATTTAACATTCATAAACAAAGATCCCCTTACATGTCAAAATGAACAACTCTCTGAGAGTTAATGAATTGCAGTAATTCTGTCCCATACTTACCTTGTTTATTGTGTACAGAGTTTTTCTTCTGCAGAAACCTTTATTAGAAAAAAAGGAGAGCATTTCCTTAGAACTAGGGCAACAGAGGCTTTTCATACTCTCATACGAAGTTAACTTCCGAAAGATTTTTAACTCCCTGTTTCCCACAGCACACTAAATTTTTTAGCCCTACAAAAACTTCAAATTTAAATTAGTCTGGTTCTTTTTGAGAGTTCAGGGAACTGAGAGTATACAAAGCAGAACCCTTTCTAGTTGTCACTACCTCACTATTAGGTTGAATATTCAATGCGTGGAAGTACTTAAGAGAATAAGCCTGGGAACTTCCAGCACTACCGATGTTTCATGGGGATAGTGGTGCCTGATTTATTAGTTTAAAACAAAAGAAGGGTAAATTTTTCATAGTCATGGCTGTCCAATAGCTTGATGCCAGAAATTTTGTGGGAGATAAACTTAAGGTGGAGTTGTTTTCAAAATAGTTACAACTGGGGGATAAGGAGGGTCTTCTCTCCAATATTACACGTAAGGTGTCTCATACATAACATGGTTGTCCCACAGTCATGGAATCAAACTACTCTCTCTAATTTTCTCTTTCCCCTGTGGCCCTATTGTTGTCACCCATCCTGACCAACTATCCAGGTGGAAATAAATAAATGATAACCAGAGCAAGATAAGGATAGAATAAAAAAGTTTATAAACTGCTAGCAAAGATTCCACATTGCTCATGTCTGCATTCCTTACAAATGTAGCACAGGATATTGCTCATAGTGGGTTTAAAATTTTTTTTTATGAGAAATCTATTTTTTAGGGGTAGGTGGCTGTTATATATGTGTGCATGTATGTATGTATGTGTGTGTGTATATATATATATATATATATATATATATATATATATATATATCCGGTCAAAATCTGTTTCCCTGAAGCTTTTACCCATTTTTTTAAGTCTCCTCTCTGGAACCATGATGACTAACAAGTCTTTTTGGACATTTTATTGTTTGAAGTCTTCTCTTTTCCAACTTAAATGATGATCCTATTCCTTCAAACTTATTCCTTAGTTTGACATTCAAGGTCTCCTATTATCTGGTCTCAATCTACCTCTAATTCTATCTCCTAACCACTCTCCTTAATTGACCCAATCTTTAAAGAAACTACTATAGTATCTCATAGTCTCATAGTCCTAGGCCTTTACTAAAATCTTCCCTCTATCTCTGGGCCCTCTGCACCTCTTCCTGTCACCTATCCCAGTCTTCAAATGGTCAGAAAACATGGCAACAACAAAACACGGTCTTAGAACCCAGACAAAACTACAATGACTAATCTTGGCCTATAGGAAGTACTCAATAAGTGCCAGCTAACGTTATTAAATAAGGGCCAACATTTATTGAGCATTTCACTGTGTGCCAGGACTGTTTACATTCTCTTTTGATACTTTGAGAGCAATTAAGTAAATATGGCATCACTATTTTACTGAGGAGAGAAATGTGGGTCTAGAGGGGATAAATAACTTGCCCAAGATCAAAGGGTTAGGAAGCTGCAGTCCAGTGGCCCCATTCCTAGAGGCACATGCCCTCTTCCTCCTGAGCTGGTGGCACTGGCCTGCCTTACTGATCTCTTCTCCCTGCAGGGCTGTCATCTCAACCCAGGCCTCGGCTCTCCCACCAGCCTCCTGGAGATTGCAATTCCCCGATTGATCGCAGAAACTCAGCCAGAGCGAGCAAGACCCTACGACTTGGTTTTGAGGCCTGTGGCCTTTGAGTCATTCTCTCCTAGGTGCACTCTGGGGTGCCACCAGCCTCTTACAAACTTATGTCTAGCACTTAAGAAGCGACCGCGGGTGTGGTGAGGGGTTGGGCGACCAGCCCGGGGCACAGTTTTCTAACGAAGCTGGGGCAGAGGCCTGCTGGGCCGGAGATCTGCCACCGCCTCACTGGTGACGAGAACAGGCTTGTGCCCCTCTGGGCAAAACTCTAAGGAGGTAGAGCCATCCCTGCGCCGCACACCTCACAGCGTGAGAACGCAAGGGGAGGCGCGTTAACGTTAGCTTTTCTGGGAGAGGAGGCAAGCGTCACTCCCTGTGTTCCGTCATTGCGCCCGAGCCCCACGGCGGTGGCGCCCGCGCTTGCGCGGCCGGCGTGATCAGGCGCGCATGCGCACGCCCGCCTTCCGCGCTTTTTCGGAGGTGGGAAGGCAGCGGTAGCTGACTGGGTTGTTTCCGCGAAGACGGTTGAGCCGGTTAAAGTTGCGTGTCGTGTCGGCCGGAGGGCCAAGAAGGGAAAGACTGTGGTGTCTGTCCTTACCAAACTGCCCCCCCGCCTCCGTCTTCGGGTCAGGAGGGATAGTCGGAAGAGAACGTGAGCTCTGACTGGAGCCCCTCTACCACTCCAATGAGGGGCCAAAATGGGCCTCCTGGCCTCCGTCTGAGGCGACGGTCTCTGGGGCACGGGGGGTGTGCGTGTTTGCAGATTGAGCGAACTTTTTGAACTTTGATGCCGCCAACCTCATTAATGCCATTGGGGTCCAATTGGAAGCTGGGGTGGGGGGCACCTCAGAGTCCTTGGCCCTCAGGGTCAGTAGTCCAGCGGGAGGATATTTATTTTGTTTGCGTGATACTCGGAAACGGAATAGCCCTTGTTAGCTCCCTCTGGGTTTACGACGTGAGTTGCGTTGCTATTTCTGTGCTGAGAAAAAGTTTCATAACCTCTGTTTCAGTTCCTAGAATGGCATCAAGAGTATTTTCTAAAAGGCCTGCTATATCCAGCTTCAAGCCCAAGATATGGAAACAGAGCAGAGGAAGTCCCTGCCCCTATGTTTCCCAAGTTTTATTCCATAAACGATATTTGGAAGCTAATATTTACCTCAGTATGATTTGCATTGTTACTTAGTTGTGTTCATGTCTGTCTGCCTCCATGAGTAGTGAACTTGGGAGCAGAAATGATCTTATTTGGGTTTCTATCTTGCCTTTTGATGCAATAGGTAAGTGTTTGTCGAATTAAATTGGGATTGAAATATATTAGGAGGCCAAACGTGGAAAGATTTGCAACAGGAATTTGGTTGTAGAAGAAAAAACAATGAAAAAAAAACTTGTTTCACTTGTTGAAATTATAGAAGCTGAGTGGAAACTTATTGTAACAATTATTCTGGTTGTTAAGTGAGGCCTTGGTCTTTGGTATTATATAATCCAGAGATCTCAAATGAATGGCCAAGACAGATGATCTGCACAGTGTTTTAAAGTGAGAGGTAAAGCATGTTCTCATGTGGCCAGTTCAGTTATGTATTTCCTCCCTGGCCTTGTAAACATAGGTTTGCCAATGTTGTAGTCTGTTTCCCTCTTTATAGATCTGGTTATTCTCGTTGTGGGTCCTTGATTTTGAAATAAATTACATAGACTGTGTGAAAATCCACATGTGTTTAGGAAGCAGGGTGATAGCCATTCTAGTCCTAACTTACTTGGAACAGAGTTGGAAAAATGGGTTATGTTGTAAGTTTTTACTCAGAGAGCAAAGGACTCCTATCAAGTTTTAAACCATGATTGCAGTAGTTACTGGGCTAAGAATTTGATTTTGTTGTTGGTACAATATGAGTCGCAAATTTCTTTCTTTGAAGGTTTATTCAAACAACTTCATGTTGTAAATTTGGAGTGCTAAAGAAAAAGTTACAGTCTTCTGTATTGAAGAAAATGAAGAGAAACCTAAATGAAAATTCAATTCGAAGTACAGCAGGTATGGAACAACTTTTAAATTTTTTTATATTTTGTATATACTGTGTAAAGCTTGTACAGTTTATAGATGGAACATTTGGAAGGCTCTTTTAAGAAGATTTGACTTGGGGCCGCCCGGTGGCACAGCGGTTTAGTCCGCGCTTGGCAGCCCGGGGTTCGCCGGTTCGGATCCTGGGCGCCCGCGGACGCACTGCTTGTCAGCCACGCCGTGGTGGCGTCCCATATAAAGTAGAGGAAGATGGGCACGGATGTTAGCCCAGGGCCAGTCTTCCTCACAAAAAAAAAAAAAAAAGATTTAACTTATAGTCTAGCCTCTTTACTTTTTAGGTCCAATGAAGTAAAATGCTTAAGGCAAAACATTTAGTGGCAGAGGTGAGAGTAAAATCAAACTTTTCTGGATTTACTCAAGTGTTCTTACAAACCTTATGTGGTTGAGTTGTTCAGTGCTTTTAAGCTGAAAACAAAGAAGTAGATTTATTTTTTTTTGTACTTGTGACTTATTTAAAATATTTCCAGAAGCACTTCTGTCTCCCTAACGGCTTCCTCTGCCATTTCTGCTTTCCCAATTTGTTAGTTTAAGGACAGAGGGCAAGAATAAGAGAACCAGGGGAATGATGATAATGACAATGAAGATAATAATAATAGCTATTATTTATGGTGGATGTACTGTATTCTAGACATTGGATTATATGTATTAATTTATTTAATCCTTACACCAATCCTCTGAGATAGGTATTATTACAGTCATGCATTGCTTAATGACAGGAATACATTCTGAGAAATGCTTCGTTAGGTGATTTCGTCATCATGCGAATATCATAGGGTGTACTTATACAATCCTAGATAGTGTAGCCTACTACACATCTGGGTTATATGGTACTAATCTTATGGGACCACCGTGGTATATGCGTTCCATTGTTGACCAAAATGTCATTATGCAGTGCATGACTGTATTATCATTCCTGTTTTCCAGATGAGAAACTTTGACACAAAGTTAAATAAGTAATTTATGAAGTGGCAGAACCAGGATTTGGACCTAGGAATCTGGCTCTAGAGTCCATGCTCTTAATCACTATATTATCCTGCCTTTCAGTATATGTCATATTGGCACAATGAGTTTAGAGAAATTGCCCAAGTTTATACTTTGAAGTTGTAATTCAAACCCAGGCAGTCTGATTCCAGAGGCCACATCATTTTCCCAGATTTTCATCAGAGAGTTATCACAGAGTCAGTATTTCTTCCGTAGTACAAATGTTGATGGACTAGCTCAAGTATGGTATAGTGGCAAGATGTCTGAACTGAGATTTAGGAAGCTTGGGTTACATCTAGGTTCTTCCACTGTGGCAATGTGCAAGCTTTTTGGACCTCTTTTTCCTCTGAGATCCCTTCTAGTTTGAATATTTATAGATTCTGACTTTTGGTTTGACTTGAGATCCCAGGTCTCCCATCTAGAGGGTTTGGAGGTAGTATTTATTTTCATTTCGATTGGATGTTATTACTTTAAGGCATTCTCAAAATGGTATACAGAAAATATGCATTACAGACATCAAGAGTACTTGTTAAAATTGCAGTTTTGGCTTTTAAACCAAATCTGTTGAAATAAAATCTATGAGAGGGGGTTCTAGGAACCAGCATGTTAAGCACAATTCCAGATAAGTTTAGTCAAACTAAAGTTTGAAAACCATAGCCTTAAAGGGTGTGCTACTATAGTCCAAAGAGTGGGGTTTTGGAAAGCATGGGTCAAAGTTTGGTTCTCCCTCACCTCTATTGTACTTGAAGAGTCCCCTCTAGTTGATAAGGTAATAGGCAAGCACAGGAGGGAAAGAAGGAAAACAAAAAGTGGATTTGGAAGGAGTTGGGAGATGAGGGAGAAGATGGGAATTACTTCCAAACAAGAGGAATTAAGGCAATGTTAACAGTTTTAGAACAAGAAGGGTGTTTTTAGAGAGACAAATGAGGCTATCCAGGATCTTAAAAAGAATGTAACAATCAATCCAAAGATATAAATATATATCTATAATAAATATAAAATTAACATGTAGAAGTAGGCAAATTCAAGCTGTGTATTATTATATACTAGTAATTATTCTATAACAGATCCATTTGCCTACTATGTACTAATTTATTGGTACATTCATTTTAGGCTGTTTGCCTGTACCATTGTTCAATCAGAAAAAGAGGAATAGACAGCCATTGACTTCCAATCCACTTAAAAATGATCCAGGTATCAGTACTGCATCTGACAGTTATGATTTCCCTCCTCTACCAACAGGTAAGAAAATAAGGTGAAAATTTTCAGAAAATAAGAACTAGGATTATAGAAAATTACCATTTCTATTTTATTATAATGGAAATAGAAAGTTGTTTTTTTATTCTTTCTGCTCTCCAATATACGAGTTACTTGGCTCTTTTTGAACATTCCAGTACAGTAGTTTGAGTTTCCTTGTCTACAAGAGTGGCTTAGCATTTAAATGGAGTATCTTAGATCTGGAGTCTTTGTTCTAATGAAGTAGTAACCTACATTGTAAAGATTTTTTTTTTCTTTTTCAAGGCATATGGATATCGTGACTTAGATCTTTGGTAGTAAAGAATGGAGAAACTCAAGTTGCCTCAGGAATAGGGATAAGTGTGCATGGGAACACAGGAAAAATGGAAAAAAATAGACCTTAGGAGGTAGAAGCCCAGGAATTTTTAGTGCTTGGCCCTAGTCTTTTTTCTCTTCTTGTAGCATTTTGCCTGTTTTCATTTGTTGACTCTTTACTCTCTCATCCAGTTGGCTTCTTGTAGCTTCAGCTAGCACATGAACTAACTTGCCCTTGCTGGGAGTTAACATAACCTTTTAGTTCTAGTTCTCAGAGTCCATTGTTGACTGCCCTCTGGATCTCTTGATTCAAATTCTAGAGACAGCTGAATCCTCTGGTTCAGCTCATCTTTTTAAGCGAGGTCACCAAAATGCTGGGTGAGCTTTATAATTAGGCCTCTGATTTCTGAAACAATAGCTGTGGTGGTGGGTGCTGAGAGGTCTTAATGTTTGCTGACTTTTTTACTTGTTTCCAGAGGAAGGCATAGCCAGACAGATATTCTGAAATATACTTGGTTCATGCTGGTTATATACATTTATATTTTGGGGGGCACATTTAAAAAAATCTTTAATAGGGTCATGTGCAACTAGAATTTTAAAGTCTCTCTATATACATATATATCAATACTTGTATTGTTAATTTCATCCAGTGTGCACCATAGACCTTAATCTACTTCTAAATCTATAATTATTTTGTTTTCATCCATATTTGAGGAATTTGAAGTTTGAATTTCATATTTTCCCCATTTTTATGGCTAAGAAATAAAAAAATTCACATGGATGTGCATAAGTGGGCGTTTATCTGCTCATCCTCTACCATTTAAAAAATTCTCTACCATTTGAAATATTTTTATAAGTAGCATGAATGTTAACCTTGAAAAATAACAGTTTGAGCCGCTCCATAATGAAATGTGCATCCTGCTGAAGTATTGAGCTCTCCAAGCTCTGACTGGGATTACTATCTGTCAGAGATCTAATAAGATTCTTATATTGGGTAAGAGATAGGACTAGATCAGTGTTTTTCAAATTTTTGTCTTTATCCATTAGTCAGGTTGGGAAACAATCTTTACAAAAACAAATAGAAGAGAATAGAGTAGAATAGAATAGAAAATATCAGAGTGTATCACATATAGTAAGGATAAGAACTGATGGTGAAATCTTGTGTTCTCTCCTCTCTCTCACGCACATGCACACGCATGGACACCGTGCATATATATGTTCTGGGTTATGATGTATTTCTTGCTGTGGGTTGGGATCAAAAAAGTTTAAGAAACATTGATTACACTGACTTCATGTCGCAAAGTAAAAGGTACTGTACTAGGATTGATTGTGGAAAAGATACAAATTAAACTATTATCTTTGCTTAAAATACAATGGGGAAGAAAGACATCTATAAAAATTAATAAGGCAGGCTGTTGACGAATTCCACAACAAACTGATGTTGAAGAACGAGTCCGTATCTCCAAGTTCTTTTCTTCTTCAGACTTTCAACCCCCCCAAATTAAAAAAGTTTGAAATAATTATTAAAAAAATGCTACCTATATTACTTATATCTATGTTACTTACATCTTTTGAGATTGGGCCTGGGACGCTATGAATCCAGAGTTGCCTCCTTCAATGAAAGCAATGAACGCAGGGTATGTGGAAAACATATACACCAATGAATGTGTGTGTCTGTTACCGACTAATGTTATTTTTCTATGTATATTTTACATTTTTCAATTTGGAAACAAACTATTAATATTTAATAAGACATGTTTACTTGAAAGGCAAGTACCACATTCAGTTTCTCATCCCTTGAGAAGTCAAGATTTTGTGTCTAAGTCTATTCAATCAAATACTGAAAGAAGCAAGAGTGGTTGGAGGTAAGTCTACTTAAGATTTCTCTTTCTTCTTCTATTCCTTCTTCTCCTTCCCCTCTCCTCCTCTCCTCCTTTCCCTCCTCCTTCATCTCTTCCTCTTTTCTCACAGAATATGAAACGTCTATACTTAATAACTATAGCAGTATTAGCTGTTTTATAAAAGAAGTTAGGAGAACATGATATATGAAACTTTGAAAATAGGTAAATTTAGTAGTGATTAGGTTTCCAAAGAACTGTTCATGTTATAATGAAATTTCTGTCAATATTTATCTGCATAAATTTATGATTTTGCTATGGATCCTTAATGATCTAAGTGACAATAGTAAAGAGTTGGGAATAACTGTATCTTAATGTTGATATATTTAGAGATAGCATGCTCAATCTTATCCTAGTAAGACAGTCAGCTCCCAGGTAAATAGAATGGAATAAGAAAGAAAGATGGAGATTAAAATGCATATTCATCTGCAGTGGTAGGGGGTCAAGAAATGAAGAGGACCATCGAGGAAGATGGTGAGGGTACTTCTGGGTCATTGCCATAAGGATTTAAGTTTAATGCCTCAATAGTATGAAAAAAATGAATAGATAGAAAAAGGACATGGATTATTTTTTAGGTTAGATTTTAGTATTCTTGGATAAGTGGCAACTACTGAAGGAAATAATTTTGAGAACAAAGTATTGGCGAAACAACACTAAACGTATACATAAGTCATTCTTTAGTGCTTTGATATGTTATTTTAATGATTCTTACAACAACTATTTGAAGTTAATTTTACCCTCACTTTTATTAGATAAAGATATATTTTTTTAAAACGGGGAAACTTTTAATCAAATGGTTAATACATCAAAGCAATGTTTTTATTTTTAAAAAATTAGTTTTGACTTTATTACTCATGCTAGTTTCCTCAGGACCAGTCAAACACTTTCTTCAGGACCAGGGCTTGAAACTAGGCCTATTCAGTGGTTTGAGATGGTCCTTGGAGGCATAGTTCCAGCTGCAGGTGCTAGGAGAAAATCCATTCTGATAGGCATTAGACAGAGAATTAGGTCACAGATTGTAATCTGGACAGATAGCCAATATTGTATATTGCAACTTGAAATAATAGATGAACTATATCAGGGAGTTGGAATATAACAGAAAATCCAGGAGCAGAAAACATTTGAAAACCCAAGTAGGCAGTTGGTAATCTGCGGAAGATCTTTTAACTGGTTCTATGCTTAGGTTTAGAATCTGGGCTTTAACTTCACATCCGTCTGGCCTCAAGAACAACCTGTCCTTGAGAATGATCTGAGGGAGATACTGCTCCCTGCCCTGCTCAGAAGCTGCTACAACCTAGGCTTCATGATCTGGTTGGGATGTTGAGGACCTGGCTTAGCTGGATTGGCTGCTGAAGCAGCATCTGTGTGTGGGCGTGCCCAGCAAGATCAAAGGACTGTAGTTCTCCCAGGGCTGGTCTCCAGGCTAGGAGCACCCCTTGAGCAAAATGTTGGAGGAAGTTGCAGATGTGCTGTTACTAATAAGGAGTTGTGAAGCTGAAAGAAAGTTTCCTAAACTATGAATAATACAATTAATTTCCATGGCCATGAGAGAGGAATGACAAAATTTCTATTCTCTCTATTGAAAATAAAATTACTGTCATATGAAGAGGTGATCAATGTAGGAAAAGAGTCTTATAGAGGTGTATCAGGCAGTTAATTAATAGTAATCCTAATAATATTTTTTCCTGGATATTGTGATGTTTGTGGTATTATCAACTTTTTAAATTTTGTGATTATTTGTGATTTCTTGTCTCATTATTTTCATACCTGATTTTCTACCTAATTTACTTAAGAAGGCTCCTCAAATTATACAATGTTCAGGCCCCGTACAATCCGAATTTGTTCCTGGTCATTAGGGAACCTAGACCTTTTTCTGCATTATCTTCCCTAACAACGGATGGGTTGTATTGTTTGCCCTCTTGTGATACTTATGATATTTTCAGGAAAATTATTCAGAAATAAGAATTTGTGACTTGGGCTAGTTTTTCCCTGTGGAACTCTTAACTAGTCTGCTCAGAAATTATGCTTTTGATTTTGGCCTCATTAACATCATATTCTGATCAGCTGATACAACTCATTTAGATTAATGTAGCTATGGAAATGCTGCAGCAGATTCATAAGTAGGGCTTCTAAGCTATGTAGTAAAAGTACAAAATTTCTAATCAAATAGCTACCTTGCCTGTATTTATTCTCCTTGTGATTTAAAATCACCAACAAGCCATAGTTTAACTTCTTAATATTTTACTTTATAGAAAATTTTAAAATAAATGTATAAAGAAGTAAGCAAAAGTCCTCAAAATCTTACCACTCAGAGACAATCACTGTCACATGAAGGCTTGTATAGTTTAAAAATATACTTTATAGCTCTGGACTCTTGAGTTGGGAGACTAGGGTTCTCTGGGTTCTGGATTGTCAGTAACTTGTTTTGTGACTTTGGGCAAGTTACTTCCTCCCTAAGGCTCAGTTTCCTTACCTGGAAAGAGAGGTAAAATATATTGTAGGGTTGTTGTGATGATGTATTTGGAATTTCTAACTAGTTGGTAGTTACAAAGTAGTTTATAAACCACAGATTACCATGTAAATGCAAATTTTCTTTTAATTAAGTAAAAGTATACAGAAACAAAAACTAATACTAATTAAGAAAAAAACTATTACAGCTACAGAGATGGCAACAAAAATACCAGCTTGAAAACTTGGGATAGAAATGATTATAAGCCTCAATGCAGAAGAACAAACCTAGTGGCAAATGATGGGATAAATTCTTGTCCAGTGAGTTTGGGAGCTCAGCAACAGAAACAATTAAGAATATCTGAATCTCCTAACTTGTCTGACCGCAGAGAAACTGAAATACTTGGACAAACACACTCATCAAAAAAATCTGGCTCCACAATGAGAGGTCTAGACAAAAACAATGCATTACAGGCATTTAAGCCCAATTTTCAACAAAATCAATTTAAGAAAAAAATGTTGGATGTTATTCCAGAAGAAAATACTCTCAAGGTAAACTTTTAAATATGAATTATTTAAATTTTTTATATTTACATTAAAAAATATGAGATAAATAAGTATTTAGAAAGTTACAGAAGTAAGAGCATTTGAAATCAATTCCATGGGATGCATTACTTGATTAGCACGGATATCCAGTTCCATTGGAGTAGATGAATGTCAGTTTCCAAAATATTTTCTTGTAGGTTGTGAACGGCTGTTCCTTTCCATAGTTGCTTTAGAGTGTCTTACTGGGTTCTGAATTTCACTGTTTGCTAATCATTGAGATGATGACAGTTAATCCATTGCTTGCAGAAATTCCCTAAGATCTTCGTATGTCAGTCTAAATTTCTTATGACAGGGGTCAGTAAACTTTTTCTGTAAAGGACCAGAAGGTAAATATTTTTGGCTTTATGGGCCATATTGTGTCTCTTGCAACTGCTCAACTATACAACACAACTCTGCTATTGTAGCTTGAAAGCAGCCATAGACAATACATAAATGAATGGGTGTGGCTGTATTCCAATAAAAGTTTATAAAAACAGACAGCAGGTTAGATTTGGACCACAGGCCATAGTTTGCTGACCTCTTCTCTATAATCTGGTCTTATTTTACCTTTCCAGCCTCATATTCCATATTCCACTAATTCTCCAATGCACTAGCCATTTCAGACTCTTCACAATTCTCTAAACATGACATATGCTCTAATATAACTCTGCTTTGGTTGATTTTCTCCCCTATACCTGTACCTCAGCCTTACTTCCTCTCTCCATTTCTCGCTCTGATTGTTCTTTATAAATGTCTCTTATATATTATGTGTACTGGGTGTTCTCTATCTTTCCTCTCTTGTCCCCAGCCCAATAGATTCTTTACCCTCTGCCCTTCTTGTATTCCGAAAGGCTGAATGGTCCTACCTAGTACATCATCCTGGGATCTCTTAGCTGGCTTCTGTTAGGCATCAGCCAGTGAGAGTCACTGGCAAGACATCAAAGGGTCGGGAGAGAAGTTGGGTTTTCCCATTCCCTCCCTGCTTAAATATTGTGTCTCAGCCAGTAGCAGTATCCCTGCGTGATGTAGCTTCCACGAGTCCAGCTTTCACAGGCTTGGTAATTTTACTTCCTCCCCTTGTCCTTTCAGCCTAAGAGTGGTAGAAGTTTCTTACTGTTGTTAGTCTTTTGAGTGCTTAACTACCCTGTGTTTATTCTGCCCATACACTTGTAAGCAGTCTTTTCAATAAGCCATCTGGGGTAAATTCTGTTTTTTTTTTTTTCTGCTAGAAATCTGACTAATAGAGCATGTTTCACAGTGGTTCTCAACCTTATGTTTCCTTGCACACAAGAGTGATATGATATAGTCACCTTAGCAACAGTGGCTCACTATGGCAGTAGCCCTCAATGAGAGGCATTCATATATTAGTTAAGGAGGGGGAAGAGGAGGGAAGGTAGTTGTTGTCAGAAAAAAATGTCCCATCAAGTGTTCTTTGATATGCCCCTGCCCTCAAAAAGGAAAGTGCCCCCTGCAAAAAATATTAGTATTTTGACATACTGTATTCTTAGCTGATCTTTAAAAATGCCAATAGATTCCCATCTCAGGGCCTTTACATTTGCTGTTCCCTTAGTACTCACTCAACAACCCATTTAAAATAATAATCCCTGTCTCTCTTTATCCTTTTACCATGGTTTTTTTATGTATAGGATATATCAATTCTTGAAGTTCTATTATATATTTATTTATTTTCTGAATCTCTTATTAGACTGCAAAATCTGTGAGGGTAGATATCTTCTCTGTTTTGTTTGCTATTATTTCCTCATTAGCTATGTTTGGCACATGGTGGTTGCCAATAAATACTTTTGGAATGAGTGAATGAGTGTATCTGGCTTCCCTCCTAGAGTGTGAGCACATTAGGGGAAGGAACTGTGTTTTACTCACCTGTGTTTATCACAGGCTTGGCACATGATACTTTAAAAATATTCAACAAATGAACAAATGAATGAATGAATGAATGAATGCCTATATAAATAATTTTCTTCTTGATTAATTGTCTCCAAGTTTATCCTAATTTCTTCTCCTATAAAGTGGTAATAATGCCTTTAATTTAGGGGAGTAACTGTACTAAAATTTTTAATGGTTCTTTTTACATATTTTACACATTTGCCTATTATAAGACCTAGATCTTTACATAGAAAGTGAAACAATATGATGAAAAAAATGAAAGGTTTTTCTAATGCTGTCTTTTTTTTTTCAAAAGGAAGCCTCAATGTATCGGTTAAAGCTTAAGGAAAAAGATAATTCTTTAAGAATTATATCTGCAGTTATTGAAAGCATGAAGTATTGGCGTGAACATGCACAGAAAACTGTACTTCTTTTTGAAATATTGGGTAGGTATAATACTTCAAAAATACTTTAGTAATACTATTTGGACAATAGTTTTGAATGTCAGTAGGAATACATAGGGGATATTAAAGAACAATAAAATTTTGCAAAAGGCGATTATGGTTTATTAGGATTTTCTTTGGGTCCTGGGTCTGTCATTGATTTGTGTGACTTAACCTGTATTGGTTATTTATGGTAGTAGTATTCTGATTCATGATGTTAAAACTGGAAAGATTCATACAAGTATCTATCTAACTAACTGTTGAGGTAGGTGAGGAAATGGGACAAATAATTAAAATAGACTCGACTAAAATCACAAAGCTAGTTAGCAGCAGAAATGGATCTAGAATCCAAATACCTTTATTCTCAATCTGGTGTTCTTTCTACTATATTACACTGAATCCAGTAGTAATTTTGTATGTAAATTAAGTCATATTTTAAATACTCTGAGAGAGCATTAGTAAAGAATCCCTTACCAGTGTAACACTCTACAATTAATGTTTTCTAAATCAATATTTAAAAGAGGGGGAGTTTTTTTGTTTTGTTTTGTTTTGTTTTTTTGCTGAGTAAGATTAGCCCTGAACTAATATCTGTTGCCAATCTTCCTCTTTTTTTTTTTTGCTTGAGGAAGATTAGCCCTGAGCTAATGTCTGTGCCAGTCTTCCTCCACTTTACATATGGGACACTGCCACAGCATAGCTGACTAATGGTGTAGGTCCGTGCCTTGGATCCGAACCTGTGAACCCGGACTGGTGAAGTGGAGTGTGCCAAACTTAACCACCATGCCATGGGGCTGGCCCCAGAGGGAGAGTTTTGTACAATGTTTCTGGAATTTGATTTTACCTAGAATAAAGAGAGAAACCAGTAAGAAGTAGAGATTCAAAACCTATTCTTCCATAGTTTAAATAAAATAAACATTTAATTTAATTTAAATTATGAAATATTCTAAACATACAGAAAAGTATAGAGAATATAATAAATGTCCACATACCTGTATTATAGATATATTTGAAACTCCCATCTATTTTTCTTCTCTGGAAATAATCACTGTGGTATCTTTCCTGTCCATGCTTTTATAATTTTACTATATACATCTGATTTCATAAATTTATATGTATTTTATTGCTCTATGTGTTTTAAAATATATAGCTTATATTTCCATCCAATATTATGTTTTTGAGATTTAGCCATCTTTCTGTCCTGTCACAGTGTTGGCTTCATCCTGAGGCTCCAGTTGTCTCTTCAGCAACTTGTGACTCTTCCCTTTTGGTATCAAGATGATTATCAAAGTTCTGTATACCACACATCCTTATACCACACTCTCACATTCTTTGATGATTTCTTCTGGTTTCTCTTTCCCCAAAACTAGCAAATAACCCATTACATACCATCATTTCTGACTGGATAACAAGCCCGTCACTGAAACGCTGAACTCTGTAGCTGGGGAATGGGATATGCTGATTGATTTAAGTCAGTCTCAGGTCTCTCTGGGATCTGAGGGTGGGGACAAATCTCATCCAAATCATGTGGCTAAGAATGGCATAGGAGAGGTTTCCTAAAGGAAAATCTGGGTGTTATTAGGGGAAATGGAGGCTGACCTCAAGATAACAAATGTTTACTATTGGTATTCAATAGATGGTTATTAAAGGAATGAATAATACTCTCATTTGATAATAATTTCTTGAGGTAAACATGAATTATTATTTGCATTTTGTAGATGAAACAGATTTGAAAGAGGTTAAGTAATTTGCTCAATTTAGTAAGTTGAAGAATTGAGACTCAATGCATGACTTCTGATTCTAATTCAATGTGTTTTTTTTAAATTAAACCATGATGCTTATTTGTTATATGTGTGTATTTTATTATTATAATGTAGTAGACTGGTCTGGGGATTTAACCACTCTATAGAGTGTATTCTAAGAAAAAAGCTGCAGATGGCCAACTGTTGTCAAGTGTATGAATTTTGGCATATAACCTGTTCCTAAGTTTGAGAGGGCCAGACATTTTGTTTTCCTTAGTATAAAACAATTTCAAAAATATCTTTCCCTCTTAAAATGTCTTCTTTATTATTGTATAAATAAAACTATGAGAGGTTGATGTGGGAATAGTTATTTAAATATCAACTTCTCTTTGTTAAATTTTATTTGTATTTTACCAGCACTGATTTTTTTCCCTGTTTCCATGTTGCTTAGCTGTTCTTGATTCAGCCGTTACATCTGGCCCATATAATTCAAAGACTTTTCTTATGAGAGATGGGAAAAATACTCTGCCTTGTGTATTTTATGAAATAGTGAGTATTTATTTAACTATTGTTTGCAAAGCTTATGCCAACAAAACATACGAATGCAGGCTATAATTCATTGCAGTAGAAGTTCTGTTAACAATTTAGTAGTACTATCAACATTTTGTTTGGTTTTAGTTCTGATATTAAAGTTACTTATTTGTTCAACTAATATGGAGAGCCTACTATGTGCCAGGCACTGTGCTAGATGCAAGGGATACAAAGTGGAATATAAGTGGTAAATGGCTCCTTCTGTCAAAGAGTTTATAATCTCAGAAAGATGGTTACATAAATGTTACAGTGTGGTATGATAAACGGTATGATAGAGGTGTGTGCAGGGTGCTATAGAAGTAGATAGAAAGGATGGGGCAGATCATGAAAGATTTTTGAAGAATGTAGTAACCTATCTTATCTTAGATATTTAAGGGCTAATAAATAAAGCAAAAATGTGTTGAGGTAGGGGAAGAGGTGGGGAGGAATGCATTCTAAGGTGAGAGAGCAGCATATGCCAAGACATAAAGCTAAGAGAGAGCCTGGATTGTACAGGAAACTGTAAGTATTTATCACTACCAGAGTGTAGAGTTAGTAAGTGATGGGGGTAAGGGTAGTGGTTCTGAAGTTGGGGGAAGGCAAAGAGTGGGCTCGGGTGTAGGGAAGGGGCTTGGTGACAAAGAAGGCTGGGAGTGACAGAGGAGGCTGGAGACCTTTTAAGACTTACATACTTTGTAAAAGAGTTTGGTATTAATTCTGAAATTGGCCTTAATTTTGAAATAAGCCTTGGATTCCAGTGTTTACTCCACTGTTTACTAGCTTTATGACCTTGAGTAAGCTGCTTAAACTTCCTGAGCTCTGGGTACAAGTTCTTTGTCCATTATGTGTATTGCAAGTATTTTCTCATACTCCGTAGTTTGCTTTTTGAGTCTTAATGGTCGCTTTTTAGGAACAGAAATTCTTCACTTTAATATAGTCCTCTTAGCATTCTCAATATTTTTCCTTATAGTTAGAGCTTTCTATTACTGTTTAGTTAAAGCAATCCCAGAATACTTTAATTTTATTCACGATTGAGAGGATTTGATGCTGGCTGATCTTTTTCTGGTTTACTAGTCCCATTAAGGCATAACCCTTTTGGGTCCCAACCCTAAGCCTGGAGTGGGGGTGGGGTTGGTTACCAGAATTTCTTTTCCTTGGGGGCCTCTGACTCCATTTTTTTCCCTCCTAGCCCTATGAGCCTGTCAAAAGCTCTTCTCAGTTTCTTAGACTCTCAACTGCCTTGACTGTAATTGACAGATGTCTCACGGGGAAAGCATCCCCAAATATCAGACCCCATTCTGGACTCCTGTCCTCTCCCAGATAGGGTCTCTGTAATTCTTCACTGCCTTAGTATCTCTCTGATGTCGATGAGGAGATTATTAAATATTTCAGCCAGCTATTCTAGTAGTTCTTAGCTGGAGAGTTGGTTTGAACTACCTAGTCTGCTGTCTACTGAAAGTGGAACTCTGGCAGTCCAATATTAGTGAATAATTCATGTGCCATGACATTGGGAATTATTCAGTCTTTTAAGAAGCAACTGTAAGAAACCCCTCTAGCTTGTAAGAAGCCCACCCCAGTGAAATTCTTTCCTCTGTGACAGGGCACCCACATATGCTTGGCTATCATGGTCTTGTCAGCATTGGGGCCTTAAATCAGGTGGGGGAATTACAGCATGTTTTTGGTGATTCATCTTTAGTTGATCATATTATTAGTTTCAAAAAATTGAAATTCAAATGAAGTAATAAATAACTTTATTGATATTTGTTTTTAAAAAAACAGGATCGTGAACTTCCAAGACTGATTAGAGGTCGAGTTCATAGATGTGTTGGAAACTATGACCAGAAAAAGAATATTTTCAAATGTGTTTCTGTCAGACCGGCATCTGTTTCTGAACAAAAAACTTTCCAAGCATTTGTTAAAACTGTAGATGCTGAGATGAGGTATTATACTAATGTAATGAATGAAATTTAAATAGTGATAAAGGAAGTTTAAATAGAATAACTTAAAGCTTTTTTTCTGTTACTGTTTAAATTACCATCTCCATGGTTTTATAGCTACTGTTTTTCTGTATTTCATTTGTTGAATTAAAATATTTAAATCCTTTTGAATGTGGAGAGAGTTTTTGAAAAATAATTTTACTATTTTTATAAACATGGTGCATTTGCTAAAATTCAACAATCATTTCAGATAAAAATGCTCAATATAATAGGAATAGATAGATGCTTATTTAACATGAGGTAATAATACATTTGGATCAACCCAAAGGCAAACATCAAGCTTAATGGGGAAATACTCCCACTAGTCAGGAACAAGACAAGGGTGTTCACT
This sequence comes from Tapirus indicus, assembly GCA_031878705.1. Lineage (NCBI taxonomy): Eukaryota > Metazoa > Chordata > Mammalia > Perissodactyla > Tapiridae > Tapirus > Tapirus indicus. The sequence continues at coordinate 14,362,141 of CM062932.1, forward strand.
ATCGGTACTGTTACTAAGCGTTATACTGGACCTGCTAGTCTACCTAGTTCATTTAATTACTTCAAATATTTGGTGAATTAATGAAATTTATATTCTGGGACCCAGAGAATACATTAAACAAAAGAGAAAAATTTGAGGTATAATAATTATTGGTATTGGCGGATGATATAATTGTATACAGTTGGTCCTCCCTATCAGTGGATTCTGCATCCTCGGATTGAAAGGCCTAGGATGGTTGCATCTGTACTGAGCATGTACAGACTTTTTCTCCTGTTAGTATTCCCTAAACAATACAGTTTAACAACTATTTACGTAGCATTTACACTGTATTAGATTTTATAATTAATCTAGAGATGATTTAAAGTATATGGGAGTATGTGTGTAGGTTATGTACAAATACTATGCCCTTTTATATAAGGGACTTAAGCTTCCATGGATTTCGGTGTCCGCGGGGAGTTCTGGAACCTATCCCCTGCAGATACCGAGGGATGACTGTATATGGAAAAGAAACTGAGAAACTAAGAAAATCAACTGAGAAACTACTGCAAAAATGAGATAATTTGGTAAGGCACTGGAATAGAAAACAATATGCAGAAATCATCAGTAGATGTTATTTATATGACTTATAACTGTTAAAGTGTAAAATGGATAAAGATACCATTTAAAATAGAAAAAAAAAAAGAAGAATATCCAAGACTAACCAAGACTAAATGATAAATGTGGGGAGTATATGAACAAAACTTTACTAGTGAAGGACACAAAAGACGGACAAATGGAAAAATAAATCATTTTCTTGGATAGGAAGACAAAGATGATTTTTCTCAAATTAATTTGTAACTTTTGTAATTTTCTTTGTGTACGCACACATACGCAGACACACACAGACACACACACACACACATATGTATTAGCCAAGCTGATACTAAAGGTTATATAAAAAAATAAATGAGGGGGCCGGCCCGGTGGCGCAGCGGTTTAGTCCGCGCTTGGCAGCCCGGGGTTCGCTGGTTCGGATCCCAGGCGCCCGCCGATGCACTGCCTGTCAGCCATGCCGTGGCGGCGTCCCATATAAAGTGGAGGAAGATGGGCACGGATGTTAGCCCAGGGCCAGTCTTCCTCAGCAAAAAGAGGAGGATTAGCAACGGATGTTAGCTCAGGGCTGGTCTTCCTCACCAAAAAAAAAAAAAAAAAAAAGATAAAAAAAAAATGAGAATAGTCAAGAAAACTCTAAAAAATAACAATAGAGGATAGTTTTATTGGCTATTATAAAGCCTTAAACATATTAAATTAGTTACGTATTGCTGCATAATCAATTACCCCCCAAATTAGTGGCTTACAAACAAGTGTTTATCTCTCATAGTTTCAGTGGGCCAGGATTTCAGGAGTGGCTTGGCTGGGCAGCTCTGGCTTGGGGTCTGTTAAGAGGACCCACTTCTAAGGTGACCCATGCACATGACTGCCAAGTGAGTGCTCGCTGTTGGCAGGAGGCCTCGGTTTCTTACTATGTGGGCCTTTCCAAAGGGCTGCTTGAGTGTCCTCATGACATAATGGCTGGCTTCCCCTAGAGCCAGTAATCCAATAGTGAGTTCACCAGGTGGAAGCTATCCTTCTTATGACCTAGCCTTGGAAGTCACATAGCATCACTTCTACTACACTCTACTTGTTAGAAATGAGTTATGAAGTATGGACCACACTTAGGAAGAGGGGAATTAGGCCCCACTGTTTGAAGGAAAGAGTGTCAAAGAAATGGCAGACATATTTTAAAACTAACACATGATGAAGGCATATTTATTTATGCCAAATATGGTACTGGTTCGTGAATAGACAGGCCAATAAAATTTAAAGTACAAAAATGACTCAAGCATATAGAGAACATAGTGGTAAAGGTAGCATCTGAAATCAGTGGGGAAGAGAGACTATTCAATGAATGGTGTTGGGGCCACAGGGAAGCATCTGGAAAAAGTAGAGTTAAATTTTACACTAAGGTTTTTAATGTGTTATTCTTTTGTAGTCTTATTTTATATATTTAGCCTTTTCATCCTTTTGGAAGTTATGTTTGTGTAGGTTGCAAGGCATAGGGGTTTAACTTTATTTTTATTTCTCAAATAGATGGTTAATTATCCCGGTGCCATCTATTTTCTGTACACCATTTTCCTGTTGATTTGAAATACCATTTTTATTATAAAATAAAACACAAGCATGGGTCTACTTTTTAACTTTTTGATTGATTTCTTAGCTATTCTTATAGATATCGCCTCAAAGTCTTTTTTTTGTGTGAGGAAGACCGGCCCTGGGCTCACATCTGTGCCCATCTTCCTCCACTTTATATGTGGAAAACCTGCCGCATCAAGCCTGCTTGATAAGTGGTGCGTAGGTCCGTGCCCGGGATCTGAACCTGCGAACCCCGGGCCGCCGAAGCAGAGCGCGGGAACTTAACCACTATGCCACCAGGCTGACCCCTCAAAGTCTTTTTAAAAAAAATCCTGTTGGAGTTTTGATTAGGATTGCATCAAATTTCTAAATTACTTTGGGGAGAGTAGACATATTTATAACAGTAAATCTTCCCATTAAGGAAAAATGGCATGTCTGTTTATTTAGATCTTCTCTTATGTCCTTCAGTAAAGTTTTATAAATTTATTCATAAAAATCTTGCATATTTATTGGTTTGCATTTAATTCTCTCTTTATTTCCTCAGACCTATCCTTCTGAAACACATCTTCACTCTGGCCTTTCCTCTCTGTATCCTCTCCCTGTCTTCATTCTTTAGGTCTCTATTGTTCACCACTCTGTGAAGCAAGCAAGTGGAGGGGTGTGATAGTCTCCAGGTTAAAAATCAAGGTGGAGGAATCCCTTGGAAGGTATATGAAAGGAGGATGCAGAGGATGATAGCAAGTTATTTTCTAGCTTTACAGTTACTGCCTATCAAAGATTCAGCTGTGGTGCCAGTTGGGAGATCACATCCAGAAAGACTGGTGTACTCTCCTAAAGAATACGATATGTACTTTGAACTGGGAGCCCATATATGGTGCTGTTTCATAGCCATGATTTCACGAGTCTGGGAGTCAAGGGGAGGTAGCCGGACTGACTTTCTCCTTATTAGACCAAATAAGGTACTCACAGAATTTTTGCTTCTCACCCCCACAATTTTGGGCTCTGCTGGTTTAGAGATCTTACTTTCTGTCACAGCATGTGTTGCCCAAAAAGCAGAGACTGAGACAAAGTTTTATTTGCTAATATATTTGGGAATATTATCTTATGGGGAGAAGTGATGGATGGAGGGGTGTAAATAGAGAAGAGAGAGAGCTAATACTGGGGTGACTTATTGAGTTGGCCACCATTAGGGGTGAATAAGGCTTGATAAAAATGCATCACAGGACCATCTACCTTAGTGAAAACAGGGGAAGCATGTATTCATCAGCTCTGAGCGCCTGTTATTTAAGGATTGGCTCATGGGTCATAAACTCCCATATACTTTCAGGCTGTGTATGTATGAGTGTTAGGCTGGCTTCCCATGATAGTCCACTCCGTGGAATCAGAGAAACCCTGTGGCAGGATGTAAGAAGCAGGTGGAGCAGGCCTGAGGTAATGTAGTCAGATTGTATCCATGTGAAGCTGGTTGAAGTCTGCAGAATTGGCTACTGCAGCTGTGGCTGGATTAAAACTGATATCTGAGAGAATCTGAAGTGATGCACAAGAAGTGTCTGATACAGTTCCCAAGGGAGGAATGCTTCTACCAGGGTTGCTTCAATGGTTCTATTCGCTGGAAGCTGAGACTGCCACTTGGCCGTTTTGGGTTCTTTATGTCACTGAACCAACAGGAAAACAAAGGAGTTACCATACCGTCTGGGGTAATTCAATCCAAATTAACAATAGAAAATTGGGTTTCTCTACATGATGAGGAAAGGAATGACCATGCGTGATATCCAAGAGATTCTTTGGGGTACTACTTAGTAAAAGTTAATGGAAACTTTAGCAACCCAATAAAGGCAATGACACTGAGGATTCAGACTCCCAAGGAATGAAGGTTGGATGTAAAGAACCCCATCCAGCTGAGATGATGACAAAGGGAACACAGAAGAGATATGGAAGAAGGAGTTACAAATGTTAGCTATGGCCTTGTGATCAATTGCAGGGTAAGGGAAAGCTGGAGACTAGGAGGTAATCTGACACATAGGAGAGTGCTAGAGTTGATGGTGGTAGTGGGGTGCTATTAAGGCTTTTCTACAGAGGTAAGAAGCTAGATGTACCTCAGTGGGATTCAGATCTGGGTTTCTTTTCTATCTTGGCCTGAGGAAGAATTGAACATGATCTGGGGTAGTTTATTTTTTCTCTTATTCTGTCCTTTCCATATATCTGCATGTGGTTTGGTCACGGAAGTCTAATCTTCGTTCACTGCAGGTTTATCTCTCCTCTGGGGTATGTTTATAGGGAATTGGGTTGTAGTGATTCTGCCACCCTGGGAATCTTTCCAAAATATATGTATTTCATGGTGGTACTCTGCTCAAAGACCCCTGGTGGCTTCTTGTTACCCACAGGATAAACCTTAAATTCCCACACTCTAAGGTATTTTAGGATATTCACAGTCTGGTCCCTGCTTATTTTTATGACTTCTCCAACCATCTTTCTTCACCTCCCAAAATGTAGGCTCCAACCATACAGGACCACTGTCCATTCCCTAAACAGGCAGTGATTAAGCCTCCATACATGAGCTTCTCCTCATCCCCACTTTCCCTCAAAGTATAGTGCGGCGTGATCAGTGACTGAAATCAGTCACTGCTCCAGGTCTCTGAGAGCATTTGTTCTAGAGAGGTCCTTGGTGCTTACTTTGTCTTTAATGAGTTCCTCCAGGATCTAGACTCTTCTGGGATCCAGGGCCCCTTAGGCCCAGGGATGTGTAGAATAGGAGATGTGAGAAGGGATATTGCAGACACAGACGACAACTACAGAGGCTGTAATTCACATGCCTTAGTGAATAAAAGGGAAGCAGAATCTTGAGTCAGGCTCCTGGAGTCACCCTCATGCACACTGGGTAAGTTGGGTACAGGGTGGATGAGCTGGTCCCTTAGGGTCATTCCAACCTGAGGATCTTAATTCCCAGTTTGTATTATATTCTGCAGGAAGGTTTTTTCAGGTATGATAACCTCATCTTCTCCATCTCTCAGCCTCCCAAGATTTCTCCACATTCTAGAAATATTTTAGCTGATGTTCACCAGTTATATTAGTCTTTTTATAATGATAGCTTTCATAAATATTACTTACTTTGTCATGAATCTCATAAAATTGTATCATTTCATCACAAGACATCTCTGTGAGGCAGGCATTTAATGTAGAGGTTCTTAACCCTTGACTATATATTTGAATTACATAAGGAACTTTAAAATACTTTGATAGGCTCCCCCTCCCTAGAGATTCTGATTACATTTATTGGGGAGGGTGCAGTAATCTGTATTTTAAAAATGTATTGCATGTCCTTACTGCTCGAAGTGTGGTCCACAGACCAGCAGAGTTGGCATTACCAAATGTAAAATCTGTGCTTATAAAATGTAGAATTTTAGGCACCACACAGACCTACTAAATCAAAATCAGGATTTAGCAGGGCCCTTAGGTAGTTCACATGTAAATTAAATTTTTAAAAGCACCGCCTTTTGTGACTCTTATGTGCAGTCCAGACTGAGAACTACTGATTCACCAGGCGAGGGTGAGAGGCATCATTAATGGAGCAGCTAAAGCTCGTAGGTTTGATCAGTGGCAGCATCTGGAAGTGCTGGCTCTCTGGTCTGTGATTCCTAATGAGACTCCTGACACCAGAGATGGGGCGCACTCATTTCTCAGGGGAGAAAAATTCTGAGAAATTAAGTGTATGAAACTTCACTTGATGCTTTTCTCTACTGCAACACCAGCACATCATGTCCACATGTAAAAAATTATTAATGTGGCTCAATTAAACAGCATCAGCAGGGTGAAAATCCCAGCAACTGAACTAGGTTATGTGTCTTTAGGGAAGGAACGTCCGTTATCCCTTAACGGTCCTCCTTAGGTTTCTTAGTCAGCTCTGAGGCACGCTTTGAGGTATGGATATCTGGAGGAGACCTGGAGCAGGGTCTCAAAGGTAGTAATTATCTTTATTTTTCCCTTTTCTCCCCAAATTACTAGACCTCCCCATCAGATTTATTTTTTCCACAGTAATATCACTGAATCTTATGGATATCAACACAAGAAAAAAGTGACAGTGTGGCTGTGTATCCTGGGTTGTCTGTTTAGGATAAAGAGTAGTGTGGTTAAGGTAGTCCAGTATTTTCCCATGAGTCCGAGGTTACATCCAGGAATTCTGTGATAAAGTGTCAAAAACTAGTGAGTTCTTGTTCTGAGAAGATTTGGGAGGAGTAGATATTGTAACTTAACTGGAATTTGCTGTATTTAAGGTTGGATAAATGCGTGTCTCAGCCTGAAGCACAGCCAGGAAATATTTATGAAACATCAGCTTACATCCAGGTACTGTGCCAGGTGCTGACACTACTGCAGTGATGGGGCAGACAGGACCTTTCCTGCATGGAGTTTATAATCTTGTAGGAAAGACAACTATAAACAAATAATCCCCTGGGCATTGAGTGCTATGGGGACAAGCACAGGATGCTGTGGAAACACAGCAACGGGTTCTCACCTGGTTTGGGGTAAGAGGGGAGGTTTAGTGGAGTAAGTGACACGTAATACACCTGAAGGGTAAGTAGCGGCAAGCCAGGTGAAGAAGGAGCAGAGGGAAGAAGATACTAGGCAAGAGGAACAAGAAGTGTGAATGGTTGGAGGCAAGAAATTGTGACTTTTAAGTCTAGCATTGATGGAGAGTGGAATGTGTGTGTCATTATGGGGCCAGATGAAGCTGTGGAGATAGGTAAGGGTCAGGTCATGAAGCACCTTTTGTGCCCTTGAAAGGAATTTTGCCTTTATCTTAAAAGCCGTTAGAATCCATGAAGACTTTAAAGAGAATGATGATCAGATTTTTATCTTAGAATGCCAGAGTGTGAAGAGAATGAATGAGGGTGAGCATGCAAGCAAGGAAATAAATTAAGAAGCAGTTCCAATAGTACAGACAAGTTATGATTGTTAGCCTGGTCCAGGGTAGTGAGAGGTGGGATAAGAGTGGATGAATGAGAAAGAGAATTAAGTGACAGAACTATAGGACTTGATGGATTGGATGTCGATAGTGACAGAAAGCAGAGAATCAAAGAAAACTCTTAGGTTTGTGACCTGAGCCTGGATTTCTTTTACTGAAATATGAGACATTTGGAGGAGTGGATTGAGAGAAGTGCAGGGTGAGATCATGAGTTTCATTTGGGATCTGTTGAGCTGAAGATGCTTGTGATATTCCATGGGGAGATAATCATTAAGCAATTGATTATACAGTTCTGAAGGCAACAGAAGTTTACCCTTGGGATTTAGATGGTAATTGATGCCATAGGAATAGGTGATCTCTTTCAGGGCTGTATAAGTAGAATTATAAGAGAACAGTGTTTAGGAAAAAGCTCAAGGAAACGCCAGTATATAAGATACTGTTAGAGAAGAAACCAATCACAGTTACTGAGGATGAATGGCCAGTGAAATATCGGGAGGACCAATGTGATCACGCAGAAGATAAGACATGACAGTGTTTTAGAAAGGAGGAAAGAGTCAATGTTGTTATGTGATAATTAATGAGAAATGAAGAAAATAAGTCTGAAAAGTGGCTTGGATTTAGTGATGTGTTAAATCCATGGTTACAGAGAGTATTGTTACCAATAATGAGAGCGAAAACCATTACTGCAGAACAACTAACAGTCTAGGTATTCACAGAAATATGTTCATTTTTGTTCAGGTTTTTAATGGACACTGTTATTTTCTCCTAAAGATACTGGACACAAACCATGACAGGAAGAAATCAAACCGTCATCTCAGACTTCCTCCTCCTGGGCCTGCCCATCGAGTCAGAGCAGCAAAACCTGTTCTATGCTCTGTTCCTGGCCGTGTATCTTACCACCGTCCTGGGGAACCTCCTCATAATTTTCCTGATTTGGCTGGACTCCCACCTCCACACGCCCATGTATTTGTTTCTCAGCAGCTTGTCTTTCTCTGATATCTGCTTCTCTTCTGTGACCATTCCCAAGTTGTTGCAGAACATGCAGAGCCAAGACCCCTCTATCCCCTATGCTGGCTGTCTGACCCAAATGTACTTCTTTTTGTTTTTTGCAGACCTGGAGAGCTTCCTCCTTGTGGCCATGGCCTATGACCGCTATGTGGCCATCTGCTTCCCCCTACACTACACCACCATCATGAGCCCCAAGCTCTGTCTCACCCTGGTGGTGCTGTCCTGGGTGCTGACCACGTTCCATGCCCTGTTACACACCCTGCTCATGGCCAGATTGTGTTTTTGTGCAGACAACGTGATCCCCCACTTTTTCTGTGATATGTCTGCTCTGCTGAAGCTGTCCTGCTCCGACACTCAAGTTAATGAGTTGGTGATATTTATCATGGGAGGGCTCATTCTCATCATCCCGTTCCTACTCATCATCCTGTCCTATGCACGAATTGTCTCCTCCATCCTCAAGGTCCCTTCTGCTAGGGGTATCCACAAGGCTTTCTCTACCTGTGGCTCTCACCTCTCTGTGGTCTCGCTGTTCTATGGGACAGTTATTGGTCTGTATTTATGCCCATCAACTAGTAATTCTACTGTTAAGGAGATTGTCATGGGTATGATGTACACTGTGGTAACCCCCATGTTGAACCCCTTCATCTACAGCCTGAGAAACAGAGACATGAAGGGAGCCCTGAGAAGAGTCTTTTGCAAAAAGAAAATTCTCTTTTCCCTCTGATGGTAAAGCTTAGGATTTTTACATAATATTATCCAGTAGATGTATTAATATTAATATTGGGATATTGACCCAAACTTCTTTTTTTCACCATGCATCTTTCTGTTGCGATGACATACAAGATAATTGTCCAATAAGTAAAAGAGATGAGGTGAAGGTATGTTGTTGAACTTGGAAAGGGGATCTCAGTGACCTGCTTAGCAAGGCCTTCTTTGTTATTCCTAGGTGACACCGAAGAAACATCATTTTAAAACTTTTAATTAATCTCTGTCTCCAGTTGTTAAACAACTAATTTATCATGTGTTGTTATTATTTTTTTAACCTAAACTCTGCTTTAAATAATACTCTATCTTCCCTGGTCAATACTGACTAAAACTCAAACATCTCACTCCCCGCTCACCTCTGCTAAACTGGACTGTTCGTTGTTGAATACAGATTTTTACTTACCTCTTCTTGAGCAAGAGTTCACAGTAGTCTGTCTCTTAGCCTTTTCTCTCTGATTTATTTTCACATCTAAATTGTCTTTTTGACCTAACCTGAACCTCAGTTGAACTTTCTGTCTCCTTTGCTACAATATTTAGTTTGTTTTTACCTGGGAGCTAACTCATATGTGGGGCCCTAAAAGGTACTCCCTTAGGTATGGGGAAGGAAGCCAGAGTCTAGCTAACAGATTTACTCTTTAAGGATGTCTCTCTCCTGCTTAGTATTTTGGAATTTATCAAGAAATTTTACATCCATGATCTTATTCTACTCCCGTGATGATTCCACAAAAGAAACTTATCACCATTTTAAAGAGTGAAAAATGTGAAATTCGAAGACTTGCCAAGGTCCAAGAGTGGGTCAGTGCTGAGCTTAAGATTTCAGACTATCTGATTTTAAGGTTTCTTCTTATTTCCCCCCATGTCAGAAATAAGAGGAGCAGCTATTGGTTTTTCAAGCTTAGTTCTACGTATGGTAGAACTAGGTTACCAACCTTGGTTCGTTTGTTTCCTTATTCTCTCTTCTAAGTGATGGCATCTAAACCCACAGTTTTAATCCTCTCATATTTCTGCTTACCTCCATACTCTATCTGCAGTATAGACCTTTATCTAGTTCTCAGTTTTTATTTTCAGCTTCACAGTAGGCATCTCCATTCGATGCTCTTTGAGCACTTCAATTTACATGCAAAAAACTGAACTCTTCATATTTCTCCCATGCTAGTTTTTTTAATGTTCTGTTTGTTTTTTTAGCTTTATAAAAGTATAATTGATAAAAATTGCATGTATTTAACGTATACATGTTGCGTTTGGACATACGCATACACCCATGATACCGTCACCACAACCATATCCATCACCTCCAAGAATTTCTTTGTGTTCTTTTGTGGCTTTTGTTTTCTTTCTTCTTTTTTTTTGGTAAGAACATTAACCATGATGTCTATCCTCTTAACGTATTTTAGACTGCACAATCCCATATTACTAATTGTAGGTATTATGTTGTACTATCTTTAGAACTTACTCTTCTTGCATAACAGAGACTTGATACCCATTGAAGAACAATTCTCATTTCCCCCTCCCCCTGCCTCTGACAACCGCCATTCTATTCTCCCTATCAATGAGTTTGACTACTATTTTAGATACCTCATATAAGTGGAATCAGGCAGTATCTGTCCTTTTACAACTGGGTTATTTCATTTAACATAACGTCCTCTAGGCTTATCCATGTTCTTGCAAATGGCAGGATTACCTTCCTTTTTAATGCTGAATAATATTCTATTGTACATATATACCACATTTTCTTTATCCATTTGTTTGCTGATGGACATTTGGCTTGTTTCCATATGTTGGCTATTGTGAATAATGCTTCAGTGCTCATGAGGGTGGAGATATCTCTTTGAGATCCTGATTTCATTTCCTTTGGTTATATAGCCAACAGTATATAATGATTCTAATTTCTCCACATCCTCTCCAACACTTATCCTTTTTTTTTGACAGTATTCATCCTAACAGGTGTGAGGTGATATCCCATTGTGGTTTTGATCTGTGTTTCCCTGATGATTAGTGATGTTGAGCACCTTTTCATATATCTAGTGACCATTTGCATGTCTTCTCTGGAGAAATGTCTATTCAAGTCCTTTGCCCAGTTTTTAATTGCATTCCTGTTTTTTTGGTTTTGAGTTGTAGGAGATTCTTACATATTTTTGGTATTAACTCCTTATCAGAATGATGATTTGCAAATATATTCTCCCACTTGATAGGCTGACTTTTCAGTCTGTTGAGTGTTTTCCTGGCTATTCATAAGCTTTAGTTTGATATAGCATCAGAAAGAATAATCCCAGGGATTCTTTCCCCTTATTCATGTTGCATGGTCATTTAAGTTTGCTGTTGAATTCAGTTTGCTAATATTTTATTGATAATTTTGCATCTATGTTCATCAGGGATATTGGTCTGTAGTTTCTCATAGTGTCCTTATCTGGCTTTGGTATCAGGGTAATGCTGGCCTCATAAAATGAGTTTGAGAGTGCTCCCCCTGTTCAATTTTTTAGAAGAATTTGATAAGGATTGGCATTAATTCTTCTTTAAATTTTTGGTAGAATTCATCAGTGAAACCACCTGGTTCTGGTCTTTTCTTTGTTGGGAGATTTTGATTGCTTTCCTCTTTATTAGTTTGTTTAGGTTTTCTGTTTCTTCATGATTCAGTCTTGGTAGGGTGTATGTTTCTAGAAATTGTGTGTGTGTGTGAGAAAGATTAGCCGTATGCTAACATCCATTGCCAATCCTCCTCTTTTTTGCTGAGGAAGACTGGCCCTGGGCTAACATCCATGCCCATCTTCCTCTACTTTATATGGGATGCCACCACAGCATGGCTTGACAAGCGGTGCGTCTGTCCGTGCCTAGGATCCGAACCTGTGAAACCTGGGCCGCTGAAGTGGAGCATGTGAACTTAACTGCTATGCCACCGGGCCGGCCCCTAGAAATTTAACCATTTCTTCTAGGTTTTTAAATTTGTTGGTGTATAATTGTTCCTAGTGGTTTATTATGATGCTTTGTATTTCTGTGGTGTCAGTTCTAATGTCTCCTGTTTTATTTCTGGTTTTATTTATTTGAGTCTTCTCTCCTTTTTCTTAGTTAGTCTAACTAAAGGTTTGACGGTTTTGTTTATCTTTTTGAAGAACTAGCTCTTAGTTTTGTTGATCTTTTCTGTTGTTTTCTGGTCTCTATCTCATTTATTTCCGCTCTGATCTTGGTTATTGCCTTCCTTATGCTAACTCTGGATTTAGTTTGTTCTTTGTTTTCTCATTCCTTGAGGTGTGAAGTTAGGTTGTTTATTTGAGATATTTCTTTTTCTCTTAATATAGATATTTATGACTGTAAACTTCCCTTTTAGAATTGCTTTTGCAGCATCCCATAGGTTTGTGTATGTTGTGTTCCCATTTTTGTTTGTTTCATGATATTTATTGATTTCCCTTTTGATTTGTTCTTTCACCCATTGGTTGTTCAGGAATGTGTTATTTAATTTTCATATATTTGTGAAATTTCCAGCTTTCCTCCTGTTATTGATTTCTAGTTTCAAACCATTGTGGTCAGGAAAGATACTTGGTATGATTTCAATCTTCTTAAATTTGCTAAGACTTGTTTTCTGGCCTATCTTATTATCTATCCTGGACAATGTTCTGTGTGCACTTGATATATTCTGCTGCTGTTGGATGGAGTGTTCTATGTATGTCTGTTAGGTCCATTTGTTCTAAAGTATGGCTCAAGTCCAGTGATTCTTTGTTGACTTTCTGACTGGATGATCTATCCATTGTTGAAAGTGAAGCATTGGAGTCTCCTACTATTATTATATTGTCTATTTCTCCCTTCGGATCTGTTAGTATTTGCTTAACATAGATGCTCCAATGTTCAGTGCATGTATATTTATGACTGTTATATCTTCTTGATGCATTGACCCTTTTATCATTATATAATGATCTTTTTTGTCTATTGTTACTATTTTGGGTTTAAATTCTATTTTGTCTGATATAAGTATAGCTTCTCCTGCTCTCCTTTGGTTTCCACTTGAGTGAAATAATTTTTTCCATCGTTTGACTTGAGCCTATGTGTGTCCTTAAAGCAGAGAATTGGTACAATTTCTTCCTTAAGTGTTTGGTAGAATTCACAAGCAAACCCATCTGGGCCTGTTGCTTTCTGTTTTTGGAGGTTATTAATTATTGATTCATTTAAAAACACATATAGACTTATTGAGATTGTCTGTTTCTTCTATGAGTTTTGGCAGATTGTATCTTTTAAGAAGTTAGTCCATTTCACCTAGGTTATTAAATTTGTGGGCATAGAGTGGTTCATAGTATTCTTTTATTATCCTTTTAATGTTCATGGGATCTGTAGTGGTGTCTCCTCTTTCATTTCTGATATTAGTGATTTGTGTCCTGTCCTTTTTTTCCTTAGTTAGCTTGGCTAGAGGTTTACTGATTTTATTGCTCTCTCCAAAGAACTAGATTTTATTTCACTGATTTTCTATTTCATTGATTTCTACTCTTATTTTTATTATTTATTTTCTTCTGCTTGCTTGAATTTATTTTGCTCTTCTTTTTCTAGTTTCCCAAGATGAAAGCTTAGATCACTGATTTTAACTCTTTCTTCTTTTCTAACATATACATTCAGTGCTATAAAATTCTCTCCAAGCACTGCTTTTGATAAACTGTGTTTTCATCTTCATTTAGTTCAAAATATTAAAAACTTTCCCTTGAGATATCTTCTTTGACCCAAGTGTTATTTAGAAGTGTGTGTTTAATTGCCAAATATTTTGTAATTTTCTTGCTATCTTTCTGTTATTGATTTCTAGTTTATTTCCATTGTGGTCTGAGAACAGATATTGTATAATGTCTATTCTTTTAAATTTGTTAAGGTGTGTTTTGTGGCCTAGAATGTGATGTGTCTTGGTGAATATTCTATGTGAACTTGAGAAGAATGTATATTCTGCTGTTGTTGGATGAAGTATTCTGTAGAAGTCTATTATATCCAGTTGATTGATGGTAGTGTTCAGTTCAACTATGTCCTTATTGATTTGCTGCCTGCTGGATCTGTCCATTTCTGAGAGAGGGATGTTGAAGTCTCCAACTATAAAGTGGATTCATCTATTTCTCCTTGCAGTTTTTGCCTCACATATTTAGATGCTCTGTTATTGGGTGCATGCATGTTAAGGATTGTTATAACCTCTTAGAGAATTGACCCTTTTATCATTCTGTAATGCCTCTCTTTATCCCTGATAACTTTCTTTGCTCTGAATCTCATGTATTTTGAAAATAATTTTTATTGAAATATAATTTACAGACAATAAAATGCACTCCTTTTAAGTGTATTGTCAATGACGTTTGACAAATAAGCGCTCCGGTGCCCTCAACTCCAGTCCAAATCTAGAATGTTTCGATCACTCCACAGTTCCCTTGTGATCCTTTGCAATCAGTCATCCTCTGACCCAGTCATGTACTGATCTGATTTCTGTCACTACAGGTTAGAGTGCCTGTTTTTGAACTTCAAATAAGTGGGAATAATATAGTATATAGTCTTTTGTATTTTTTGTGTTCTTTTCTCATCCATACAATTGTATGCATTGGTAGTATGTTCCTTTTGATTTCTGAGTAGGTAGTACAAATAATGCTGCTATGAATATTTTTGTATATGTCTTTTCTTACATATATGTATACATTTCTCTTGGATAAATACCTAGGAGTAAAATTCCTAGGTCATAAAGTATGCCTATATTCTAATATAGTAGATATTACCAAAGATATTTCTGAAGCAATCATACCAAATTACATACCTACAAGCAGTGTGTGAGAATTCTAGTTTCTTCACAGGCTTACCAATGTTTATATTGACAGTATTTTTAAATTTTATTTATTCTGGTGGATGTTTAATGGTATCTCATTTTCTGGACTTCCCTTTTACTAATGAGGCTGAGCTCTTTTCATATGTTTACTGGTCATTCAGATATCCTCTTTTGTAAAATGTCTATTCAAGCCTCCTGTTTGTTTTTCTATTAATTTTTTTCTTATCAATTTATGGAAGTTCTTTTAACTATTCTTGATACAATAATTTTTAAACTATCCTAGACTAGTCTGTATGTTATATGTGTTGCAAATATCTTCTTGAAATGTCTGTCTTTCAAGATTTTTCACTCTTATGGTATCGTTTGATGACAGAATTTTTAAAAAATGTTAAACGTAGTCCTTTATAGCAATCTTTCCTTTATAGTCAGTGTTTTTAATTACTTGTAACAAATTCTTTTCTTTCTCCAAAGTTCTGATGATATTCTTTGTTATCTTTTAGAAGCTTTATTGTTGTATTCTATTGCAAAATTCTTTCACATTTGGATCCATAATGTGCCTGGAAATGATTCTTATATTTGGTATAAAGTAGACATACCCCAAATATTTGGAATATAAGCAACACATTCCTAAATAACCCATGGGTCTAATATGAAAACACAGGGAAAATTATAAAATATTTTGAATTTAATGAAAAGACAACATTTCAAAATTAGTAGGGTGCAACTAAAGCAGTGGTGAAAGGAAAATCTATAGCTTTAAGTATTCATATTACAAAAGAACTAATCAATGATCAGTCTCAAATCAGTGATCTAAGGTTCCAATATAAGGATATAGGAAAAGAAGAGCATATTAAATCCAGAGAAAGAAAGGAAATAACACAAAGAACAGAAATCAATGAAATTGAGAACAGAAAACTGAAGCAGAAAAATCATTGAAACCAAAAGTTGGTTTTTTAAAAACTAAATAAAATAGATAAATTTTTAGTCCAAATGAGTAAGAGGAGAAAAAAGAAGAAACACAAAATATAAATATCAGGAAAGAAATAAAGAATATCAATATCAACTCCTACAGATATTAAAAGAATAATAATAGAATACTATGAAAAATTCTATGCCCATAAATGCTACAACTTAGATGTAATGGATAAATTTGTTGAAAGACGCAATTTCCAAAGCTCACTCACAAAGAACAATAACTTGAATAGTCATTTCTATTAAAGAAATTGAATTTGTAGGTAAGACTGCTCTGATAAAGAAAACTCCAGGAACAGATGGCTTTTCTGGTTAATTATATGAATCACTTAAGGAAGAAATACATGCATACCTCATTTTATTGTGCTTCACTTTATTGTTCTTTGCAGATATTGCATTTTTTTTTTTTTTTTTACAAATTGAAGGTTTGTAGCAACCCTGCATCAAGCAAGTCTACCAGTGCCATTTTCCAACATTTGCTTACTTTGTTTCTCTGTGTCACATTTTGGTTAATTTTGCAGTATTCCAACTTTTTCATTATTGTTATATTTATTATGGTGATCAGTGATCTTTGATGCTACTATGTCATTGTTTTGGGGTGCCATGAACTGCGCCCACATGATGGTGAACTTAATTGATAAATGTTGTGTGTTCTGACTGCTCCACCAACCAGCCATTCCCCCATCTCTGTCCCTCTCCTTGGGCCTCCCTATTCCCTGAGATACAACAATATTGAAATTAGGCCAATTAATAACCCTACAATGGCCTCTAAGTGTTCAAGTGAAAGGAAGAGTCACACATCTGTCACTTTAAATCAAAAGCTAGAAATGATTAAGCTTAGTGAGAAAGGCATGTTGAAAGTCGAGATAGGCTGAAAGCTAGGCCTCTTGCAGCAAACAGCCAAGATGTGAATGCAAATGAAAAATTCTTGAAGGAAATTAAGTGTGCTACTCCAGGGAACATACAAGTAATAAGAAAGTGAAACAGCCATATTGCTGATATGGAGAAAGTTTTAGTGGTCTGGATAGAAGTGATCAGTCACAACATTCTCTTAAGCCAAAGCCTAATCCAGAGCAAGGCTATAACTCTCTTCAATTCAATGAAGGCTGAGAGAGGTGAGGAAGCTGCAGAAGAAAAGTCTGAAGCTAGCAGAGGTCGATTCATGAGGTTTAAGGAAAGAAACCATCTCCATAACACAAAAGTGCAAGGTGAAGCAGCAAGTGCTGATGTAGAAGCTTCAGCAAGTTATCCAGAATATATAGCTAAGATAATTAATGAAGGTGGCTATACTAAACAAGAAACTTTCAATGTAGATGAAATAGCCTTATAAGAAGGCCATCTAGGACTTTCATAGCTAGAGAGGAGAAGTCAATGCCTGTCTTCAAAGCTTCAAAGGATAGGCCTACTCTCTTGCTAGGGACTAATACAGCTGGTCACTTTAAGTTGAAGCCAATGCTCATTTACCATTGCAAAAATCCTAGGGCCCTTAAAAACTGCAATAAATCTACTCCGTGCTCTATAAATGGAACAACAAAGCCTGAGTGACAGCACATCTGTTTACAACTTGGTTTACTGAATATTTTAAGTCTACTGTTGAGACCTACTGCTCAGAAAAAAAGATACCTTTCCAAAGATGACTGATTATTGACAATGCACCTGGTCTCCCAAGGGCTCTGATGGAGATGTACAATGAGATTAATGTTGTTTTCACACCTGCTAACACAACATTTATTCTGCAGCCCATGAAACAAAAAGTAATTTTGACTTTAAGTCTTATTGTTTAAGAATTACATTTTGTAAGACTATAGCTGCCATAGATAGTGATTCCTCTGATGGATCTGGGCAAAGTGAATTGAAAACCTTCTGATAAGGATCCACCATTCTACATGCCATTAAGTACATTTGTGATTCATGGGAAAAGGTCAAAATATCAACATTAACAGGAGTTTGGAAAAAGTTGATTCCAACCCTATAGATGACTTTGAGGTGTTCAAGACTTGAGTGGAGGAAGTAACTGCAGATGTGGTGGAAATAGCAAGAGAACTAGAATTAGAAGTGGAGCCAGAAGATGTGACTGAATTGCTGAAATCTCATGCTAAATCTTTAATGGATGAAGCAAGGCTTCTTAGGGATGGGCAAAGTGGTTTCTTGAGATGGAATCTACTCCTGGTGAAGATGCTGTGAAGACTGTTGAAATGACAACAAAGGATTTAGAATATTACACATACAGTTAGTTGATAAAGCAGTAGCAGGGTTTGAGAGGATTGACTCCAATTGTGAAAGAAGTTCTCCTGTGGGTAAAATGTGATCAAACAGCACCACATGCCAAAGAGAAATCATTTGTGAAAGGAAGAGTCAATCAATATGATGAACTTCACTATTGTCTTATTATAA
Source organism: Tapirus indicus (assembly GCA_031878705.1). Taxonomy (NCBI): domain Eukaryota; kingdom Metazoa; phylum Chordata; class Mammalia; order Perissodactyla; family Tapiridae; genus Tapirus; species Tapirus indicus. Next base: position 14,380,155 of record CM062932.1, read on the forward strand.
GAGATATTCACAGCCACCCCAACCTTCAGCACCCACCACCCTGAACAGTCAGCAGCCATCAACATCGAGGCAAGACCCTCCACCAGCAAAAAGATTATGACTCACTGAAGGCTCAGATGATGGTTAGCATCTCTTAGCAATAAAATATTTTAAATTAAGATATGTACATTGTTATTTTAGACATAATGCTATTGCACACTTCATAGACTACAGTATAGTGTAAACATAACTTTTAATGCACTGGGAAACCAAAAAATTTGTCTGACTCCCTTTAGTGTGATATTCACTTTATTGCGGTGGTCTAGAACTGAACCTGCACTCTCTCTGAGGTATGCCTGCAATACTAATTCTGTGCAAACTCTTCCAGAATATAGGAGAGGAGGAACTACTTCTCAACTTGTTTTATGAGCCCCTAACACTAAGACCAGATAAAGACATTACAAGAAAACTATAAAGCAGTATTCTTCATGAACATAGACACTAAAAATCCAACATACAAACAAATAGAATCTAACAATATATGAAAAAGATACTACATCACTATCAAGTGGAGTTTGTTCTGGGAATGAGAAGCTGTTTCAACATTCAAAACTCAATCAACCTAAATGATAATATCAACAACTAAAGGAAAAAATCATATGTTTAAAAAAACTCCACCATGGTTTGAAACCTCAAAGAAACCATTTAATTAAAGTCATAGTCCAAAACTGTAGTTATTTGGATAGTGTATTGTCACATTTCTACAAGTGACCCTTTGCTTTTAAAAAGGAAGATATAGCTGAAAAAAAAGATCATTTCAATAGGTGCAGAAAAAGTTTTTGACAAAGAAATTCAACATTAATTTAACCAATTTATGATTAAAACTCTCAGCAAACTGGGAATACAGTGAAACTTCCTCAACCTGATGGAAGACCAACTTTTAAAAAACAATAGCTAGGCTGGCCCTGTGGCATAGTCTTAAGTTCAGCACACTCCACTTTGGCAGCCCAGGTTTGCGGGTTTGGATCCTGGGTGCGGACCTACAGCACTTGTTGGCCATTCTGTGGCAGCGACCCACATGTAAAGTGGAGGAAGATTGGCATGGAGGTTAGCTCAGGGCTAATCTTCCTCAAGAAAAAACAGAGGAAGATTGGCAACAGAGGTTAGCTCAGGGCTAATCTTCCTCAGCAAAAACCAAACTATAGCTAACATCATACTTAATGGTGAAAGATTGAATGCTATCTCCCCAAGATCAGCAACAAGGTAAAGATGTTTGCTCTCCCCACTCTTATTCAACGTTGTACTGGAAGTCCCGGGCAATGAAAAAGGACCAGAAAAAGAAATTAAAAGTGTACAAATTGGAAAGTAAGAAATTAAACCATCTCTATTCATGGTCAACATGATTGTCTATGCAGAATATCCCAAATATCATTTAGAAAAGTTCTAGAATTAATAAGTGAGTTTAGTAAGGTTGTAGGATACAAGGTAAGTATAATAAAAATTTCTATTTATGTATATAAATATAAAAATGATATATTAAATATTATATTTATATCAACTATTGATGAACATGTGGAAAGTTTAAAAAAACTTTAAAGTACAATTTACAATAGCACCAAAGCATTAAATACTTAGGTATAAATCTTACACAATATATGTAAGATATATATCTTAAAAATCACAAAACACTGATTAAGGAAATCATAGAGAAAGAAATGGATGGATATAACATGTTCATGGATTGGAAGAGTAAATATTTTTAAGATGTTAACTCTCCTGAAACTGATCTAGAGATTCAGCACAATTCTGATCAAAATTCCAACAGGATTTTTTTTGGTACAAATTGAGAATCAGATCTTAAAATTTATATGTAAAGGCAAAGAAACTAAATAGGCAAATTTGATTGGAAAGAAGGAACAAACTAGGAGGACTCATGTTGCCTGTTTTCCAGACTTACTATGAAGTTAAAATAATCAGGAAATTGTGGTATTAGAGAGGGGATAGAAATATAGATCAGCAAAGAGAGTATAGAATAGCATATAGAGTCTGGAAATAGATTCACTCATGTATCATCCATTGATTTCTGAAAAAGATGTAAAGACAATTTAGTGGAAGATAGTCTTTTGAACCATTGGTGCTTGAAAAATTGGATTTCTATATGCAAAAAAAAAAAAAAATGAACCTCAATCCATAACTCATACTCTCTACAATTTGCTTGAAATGGATGATACACCTAATATTTATATGAGTACTAAGATAGTTCCCCATGACATCCTGTTTCACGAAGTCAGAAAAGTCCCAGAGCAGGAAGCAAGGAGCATGTGGAGCAGAACTGAGCTGAGGGACTGTCAGGTTGCATCTACTACACCTAGTTGAAGTCAGGGCAGAGCTGGTTACTGCAGCTGTGGCTGGAATAAGAGATGAGGCCGTGAGAATTGAAAACGGTGCACAACGTGTCTCATATAGTTCTCAAAGGAGGAGTGCTTCTACCAGGGGATGTAACAATGGATTCATTGAATTGGAAGTTGAGCCTGCCACCTGGACATTTTGTGGTTCTTATGTGAACTGATATACAAAGAGAAGGGTCGCCATCTGCCTGGGGTGGTGATATTGATTGCCAAGGGAAGAAAACTGGGTTGCTTTGCCCCACTAGAGCAGAGAGGACCATGTCTGAAATTCTGGGGAATTGTTTGAGTGCCACTTAGAATTTTCATGTCCAATAATAAATGTTAATGAAAACGATAACAACCCAATAAAGGCAAGACTAAGGAGGATTCAGATTCCGTAGGAATGAAGGCTTGCATTGCCACTGTGTAAAAAACCCCATCCAGCTGAGATGATGGCCAAGGAGAACAAAGAATGTGTAGTTAAAGGAGTTATAAATGTCAACTATAGCCTTGTGATCAACTGCAGTACAAGGGAGAGTTGGAGACTAGGAGTTAACCTGACACATACAGACAGTAGTAGAGATGGTGGTGTGCTGTTAAGCTTTTCTTAGAGAGTTAAGGAGTTAGAAGTACCTCAATGGGATTCAAATTGCAGCTCTTTTCTATCTTGGCTTGAGGAAGAATTGAACATGATCTGGGAGAGTTTATCTTTTCTCTTATTCTTGTCCTTTCCAATATCTGCATATGGTTGGGTCATAGAGATCTAATCCTCATTAGCTGCAGATTTCTCTCTCTTCTGGGGTAGGTTTGTAGGGAATTGGATTGTAGTGAAGGATTCTACCACCCTAAGAATCTTTCCAAATATGTGTCTTTCATGATACTCTGTCAAGGAACACTGATGACTTCTTTTTGCCCACGGGAGTGCCCTCCTACACTCCGAAGATATTTTAGGATATTCAGATTCTGGTCCCTGCCTGTTTTTATGGTTTCTCCAACCATCTTCCTTCATCTCCCAAAAAGTAGGCTCCAGCTCCACAGGACTACTCTCTGTTCCATAAACAGGCAGTGATTAAGCATCCATACATGAGCTTCTCTCCATCCCCTCCTTCTCCCAAAGTCAAGTCAGGTCTGATCAGTGGCTGTAATCAGTCACTGCTCCAGGACTCTGAGAACATTTTTCCTAGAGAGGTCCTGGTTAATTACTTTGTCTTTAATGAGTTCCTCTAGGATCTAGACTCTTCTGGGATCCAGGGCCCCTTAGGCCCAGGATGTGTGGAATGGGAGATGTGAGAAGGGATGTTGCAGACACAGGTGACAACTACAGAGGCTGTTATTTCACATGTCTTAGTGAATAAAGGGGAGCAGAATCTTGAGTCAGGTTCCTGGAGTCACCCTCAGGCACACTGGATAAGTTGGGTAGAGGGTGAATGAGCTGGTCCCTTAGGGTCCTTTCAACCTGAGGATCTTGTTTTCCCAGGTTGTATGATGTTCTGCAGAATAGTTTTTCAGGTGTGGTAACCCTCTTCTCCACCTGTCAGCCTCCCAAGACTTCCCCACATTCTAGAAATATTTTGGTTAATGTTCACCAGCTACAATCCTTTTATTAATGATAGTATTCATAAACAATACTTACTGTGTAATGTATGTCCTAAAGGTTATATAATTTCCACATAATGACAGCTCTTATGGTAAGCATTAATGCAATAGTTCTGAGTCTTGCTTTATTTCAGAATCACCTGAGAATTTTCAAAAAGTTTGCACAGGCCTCCTCTCAGAGACGGTGACAACTAGTATCAGAGGGGGCCCAGTAATATGTATTTTTAAAACCATCATATGTCCTTGCTGCTCATTGTGTCTTCCATGGACCACAGCATGGGCATCACCTGCATGCTGATTAAAATATAGAAACCGGCTTACTGAATGAGAATCAGTGTTTAACCAGAACTCCCAGGTAATTTGCATGGACATTAAATTTTAGAAGCACTGCCCTAGCGGATTCTTATGTGCAGTCCAGGCTGAGCACTACTGACTTAACGGGTGAAGAAGATGAGAGGCTCATTGCATCATCAGTGGCAGCATCTGCAAGTCTTGTCTCTGGTTTGTGATCCCCAGTCATTTTCTTGACAAAAGAGTCAGGTCCCACTCGTTTACCAGGGAAGCAAAATTCTGAGAAACCAGGTGTATGATTTTCCCTAGATGTTTCTTCCCATGGTAAGGCCAGTACATAATGTCCAAGTGTAAAAACTGTTAATGTGGATCAAATAGCATCAAGGGCTGGATCAAACAAATCCCAGCATTTGGACTGTTATGTCTGTAAGGAAGAAGCTTCCAACATCTCTTCATGCTTCTCCTCTGCTTTCTTTGTCAGCTTTGAGGCACACTGAGGTGTATGAGTCAGGGTTCCCTATAGAAACAGAACCAATAGGAGATTATGTCTATATCTCTATCTCTATCTCTATCTCTATCTCTATCTCTATATCTATATCTGTATCTGTATCTGTATCTGTGTCTGTATCTATATCTATCTATCTGTCTAATCTATTTTATCTATATATTTTTTCTATATCATCTGTATTAGTGAAAAGAGTAGTGTGTCTGAGGTACCCTAACCTTTTCCACAGGTACAAAATTGCATCCATAAATTCTGTAATAAAGTGCTATTCTGTAATAAAGTGAAATTTAGTGCTAAATGGTTGAGGCTAGTGAGTTCTTGTTCTTCCAGGTACTGTGCCAGGTGCTAGCTCTGCAGCAGTCGTGAGGGCAGGCACGGCTTTTCTGGCATGTAGTTTACCATCCAATAGTAAAGACAGTTACTAAAACAGTCACAGTAAAAACAAATATTCCCAATGGCATTCAGTGCTATGGGGCAAGCACAGGATGCTGTGGAACATAGCAGCAGGTTCTCACATGGTCTGGGATAAGAGGGAAGGATTAGCTGAGTCAGTGACATGTACTATACCTGAAGGATAAGTAGGGACAAGCCAGGTGAAGAAGGAGCAGAAGGAAGAGGATGCTAGGCAGGAGGAACAGCAAGTGTGAAATGCTGGAGGCAAAAATTGTGAGTTTTAAGTACAGCATTGCTGGAGAACAGAATGTGAATTTTACTGTGTGGCCAGATGAAGCTGTGGAGGTAGGCAAGGGTCAGATCATAAAGCACCTTTTGTGCCCTTGAAAGGAATTTTGCCTGTGTCTCAAGAGCAATGAGAATCCATGAGGACTTTATGGAAAATGATGATCAGTTTTTCGTCCTGGAATGTCACAATGTGAATGAAAAATATTGTAGGAGAGAGTATTCAAGCATGGAAGCAGGGAGGTGACTAAGAGGCTGTTCCAATAGAACAGACAAGATATGATGTCAACCTGATGTACGGTAGTGACAGTGGAGACAAGGAGTAGATGAATGAGAAAGAGAATTAATCTACAGCACTAGTTGGCAGATTGGATGCTGATGGGGAGAGAAAGAAGGAATGAAAGAAAACATTCAGGGTTTTTAGTGGAGCACATTTATCTCTTTTACTGAGATATGGGAAACTAGAGGAGACAGGGATGGGAGAGGGGTGGGGTGAGATCATAAGTTTCTTTTGGGATCTGTTCAGCTGAAAATGCCTCTGATACATCTAAGGGAAGATAATCATTAAGCAACTGGCTATACAGTTTTATAGGTTAGAGCAACATCTACACCCGAAGTTTAAAAGATAATCTAAGCCATTGAACTAGATGAGTTTTTCTTGGTGGTATATGTACAATTTAAAGAGAACAGTGTTTAAGAAAAAGCCCCGAGGAACATCAATGCGTAAGATATTGAGAAAGCAGGAGTCAATTACAGTTACTGAGGCTGTCTGGTCAGACGGCTATGAGGAAAAGTGATACATTCTGTATCTCAGAAGCTAATGGATGAGTGTTTTAGAAAGGATAGACTATTGTTACCTGTTAAAGAGAAGTGGAGACAATAAGTTGTTTCCCATCATAGAGATTCTGATTATAGAGATTTAGAGTGTAGAGATTGTAATTATTATGATGAGAGTGATATAAAGTATTTTTGCAGGTCATCTAACAGACCACATTTGATAGAAGTATGTTCATTTTTTAATTCAGGTGTTAATGGACACTATTATTTCTTCCTAAAGATTCTGGAGACAGAGCATGACAGGAAGGAATCAAACTGTCATCTCAGAATTTCTCCTGCTGGGACTGCCCATCGAGTCAGAGCAGCAAAACCTGTTCTATGCCTTGTTCCTGGCCATGTATCTTACCACCGTCCTGGGGAACCTCCTCATCATTGTCCTCATTTGCCTGGACTCTCATCTTCATACACCCATGTATTTGTTTCTCAGCAACTTTTCCTTCTCTGACTTCTGTTCTTCCTCTGTCACAATACCCAAGTTGCTGCAGAACATGCAGAGCCAAGTCCCATCCATCCCCTATGCTGGCTGCCTGACCCAAATGTATTTCCTTCTGTTTTTTGGGGACCTGGAGAGCTTCCTCCTTGTGGCCATGGCCTATGACCGGTATGTGGCCATCTGCTTCCCCCTACACTACACCACCATCATGAGCCCCAAGCTCTGTCTCCTCCTGGTGGTGCTGTCCTGGGTGCTGACCACGTTCCATGCCCTGTTACACACCCTGCTCATGGCCAGATTGTGTTTTTGTGCGGACAACGTGATCCCTCACTTTTTCTGTGATATGTCTGCTCTGCTTAAGCTGTCCTGCTCTGACACTCGAGCTAATGAGTTGGTGATATTTATCATGGGAGGGCTCATTCTCGTCATCCCGTTCCTACTCATCATCCTGTCCTATGCACGAATTGTCTCCTCCATCCTCAAGGTCCCTTCTGCTAGGGGTATCCACAAGGCTTTCTCTACCTGTGGCTCCCACCTCTCTGTGGTGTCGCTGTTCTATGGGACAATTATTGGTTTGTATTTATGCCCATCAACTAGTAATTCTACTGTTAAGGAGGTTGTCATGGGTATGATGTACACTGTGGTGACCCCCATGTTGAACCCTTTCATCTACAGCCTGAGGAACAGAGAGATGAAGGGAGCCCTGAGAAGAGTCTTTTGCAAAAAGAAAATTCTCTTCTCTCTCTGATGGTATGGTGGGATTTTTGCATAATATTTTCCAGTTGTTATATTGATATTGATATTGGGATAGTGACTGAGACTTTTTTTTTTTGATAAGGAAGATTGGTTCTGAGCTAACATCTGTTGTCATTCCTCCTCTTTTTGCTTGAGGAAGAGTGGCCCTGAGCTAACATCTGTGCTCAAATCCTCTGTTTTGTATATGGGATGCCACCACAGCATGACTTGATGAGTGGTGTGTAGGTCCATGCTTGGGATCCAAATGTGTGAATTTCAGGTCGCTGAAGTGGAGTGCACCAACTTAACCACTACACCACTGGACCGGCCCCTGAAACTTTTTTTTACCATGCAACGTTGTGTTAAAATGACATATAATTGTTCAACAAGTTAAAGAGATGATGTGAAGATATGTTGTTGAACTCAGAAAGGGGACCTTGGGGACCTGCTAGCAAGGCCTTCTTTGTTATTCCTAGGTGACCCTGAAGAAGCATCATTTAAAAACTTTTAATTGATCTTTGTCTCCAGTAGTTAAAAAGCCAACTTATCATGTGTTGTTTGTTTTAACCCAACTCTGCTTTAAATAATACTCTGTCCTCCCTGCTCAATACACACTAAAGCTCAAACATCTCACTCCCCTCTTACCTCTCTAAACTAGACTGTTCATTGTTGAATACAGATTTTTACTTACCTCTTCTTGAGCAAGAGTTCACAGTAGTCTGTCTCTTAGCCTTTGTCTCTGATTTATTTTCATGTCTACATCATCTTTTTCACCTGACCTAACCCTCAGTTGAACTTTCTATCTCCTTTGCTACAATGGCCTAGTTTGTCTTTGCCTGGGAGCTAACTCATATGTGGGGCCCTACAAGGTACTCCCCTAGGTATGGGGAAGGAAGCCAGAGTCTAGCTAACAACTTCACTCTTTAAGGATTTCTCTCTCCCGCTTAGTGTTTTGGAATTTATCAAGAAATTTTACATCCGTGATCTTATTCTACTCCCATGATGATTCCACAAAAGAAACTTATCACCATTTTAAAGACTGAAAAATGTGAAATTCGAAGACTTGCCAAGGTCCAAGAGTAGGTCAGTACTGAGCTTAAGATCTTAGACTATCTGATTTCAGAGTTTCTTCTTCTCATTTACCCCCACCTCAGAAATAAGAGGAGCAGCCATTGATTTTTCAAGCTTAGCTCTACGTATGGTATTGTCTAGGATTCCAACCTTGGTTCATTTGTTTCCTTATTCTCCCCTCTAAGGGATGGCATCTAAACCCATCGCTTTAATCCTCTCATATTTTTGTTTGCCTCCATGTGTCTATTTGCAGTATAGGCCTTTCTCTAGTTCTCAGTTTTTATTTTCAACTTCATAGTAGGCGTCTCCACTTGATGCTCTCTAAGCACTTCAATTTACATGCAAAAAACTGAACTCTTCATATTTCTCCCATGCTAGTTTTTTTGTCTTATGTTCCATTTGGTTTTTTTTAGCTTTATTGAAGTATAAGTGATAAAAATTGCATATATTTAATGTATACATGTTGAGTTTGGACATACGTATACACCCATGATACCTTCACCACAACCATATCCATCACCTCCAAGAATTTCCTTGTGTTCTTTTGTGGTTTTTGTTTTCTTTCTTCTTTTTTTTTTGGTAAGATCATTAACCATGAGATCTATCCTCTTTACATATTTTAGAGTGCACAATCCCATATTATTAATTGTAGGTACTATGTTGTACTATCTTTAGAACTTACTCATCTTGCATAACAGAGACTTGATACCCATTGAAGAACAATTCTCATTTCCCCCTCCCCCTGCCTCTGACAACCACCATTCTATTCTCCCTATCAATGAGTTTGACTACTATTTTAGATACCTCATATAAGTGGAATCAGGCAGTATCTGTCCTTTTACAACTGGGTTATTTCATTTAACATAACGTCCTCTAGGTTCATCCATGTTCTTGCAAATGGCGGATTACCTTCCTTTTTAATGCTGAATAATATTCTATTGTACGTGCATACCACATTTTCTTTATCCATTCATTTGTTGATAGATATATGGCTTGTTTCCATATGTTGGCTATTGTAAATAATACTGCAATGAAAATGGGCGTGCAGATATCTCTTAGCAATCCTGATTTCATTTCCTTTGGTTATATAGTCAACAGTATATAATGGTTCTAATTTCTCCACATCCTCTCCAATACTTATCTTTTATTTTTTGATAATATCCATCCTAGCAAGTGTGAGGTGATATCCCATTATGGTTTCAATCTGCATATCCCTGATGATTAGTGCTGTTGAGCACCTTTTCATATACCTGGTGGCCATTTGTATGTCTTCTTTGGAGAAATGTCTATTCACGTCCTTTGCCCATTTTTTAATTGGGTTATTTGGTTTTGAATTGTAGGAGATTCTTATATAATTTGGATACTAACTTCTTATCAGAATGATGGTTTACAAATATTTCCTCCCAGTCTGTAGGGTGACTTTTCAGTCTGTTGATTGTTTTCCATGCTATATATAAGCTTTATTTTGATATAGCATCAGAAAGAATAAGCCCAGGGATTCTTTCCACTTGATCATGCTGTATGATTCTTTAAATTTTCTGTTGTATTCAGTTTGCTAATATTTGTTGCGAATTTTGCATTTATATTCTTCAGGGGTATTGGTCTGTAGTTCCCTTTCTTGTAGTGTCCTTATCTGGCTTTGATGTCAGTGTAATGACACTGGCCTCATAAAATGCAATTGGGAGTGCTCCCTGCTGTTCAATTTTTTTGGAAGAGTTTGAGAAGGATTTCAATTAATTCTTTAAATTTTGGGGAGAATTAATTAGTGAAACTATCTAATTCTGGTCTTTTCTTTATTGAGGAGTTTTTGATTGCTGATCCAATCTCCTTCCTCTGTATTGGTTTGTTTAGGTTTTCTGTTTCTTCATGATTCAGTCTTGGTAGGTTGCATGTTTCTAGAAAATTAACCATTTCTTCTAGGTTTTCTAATTTGTTGGTGCATGATTGTTCCTAGTAGTCTCTTAGGATTTTAGTCATCTTAGTTGTAATGTCTCCTCTTTCATTTCTGATTTCATTTATTTGAGTTTCTCTCTTTTTTTCTTAATTTGTCTAACTAAAGGTTTGACAATTTTGTTTATCTTTTTGAAGAACCAACTCTTACTTTTGATGATCTTTTCTGTTGTTTATCTGGTCTCTATCTCATTTATTTCTGCTCTGATCTTGGTTATTTACTTCCTTGTGCTAACTCTGGATTTAGTTTGTTCTTCTTTTTCTTGTTCGTTGTGGTGTAAAATTAGGTTGTTTATTTGAGATCTTTCTGTTTCTCCTAAAATAGGTGTTTATCACTATAAACTTCCCTCTTAGAATTGCTTTTGCAGCATCCCATAGGTTTGGGTATGTTGTGTTTCCATTTTTGTTTGTTTCAAGATATTTGTTGATTTCCTTTTTGATTTGTTCTTTCACCCATTGGTTGTTCAGGAATGCGTTGTTTAATTTCCACATATTTGTGAGATTTCCAGCTTTCCTCCTATTATAGATTTCTAGTTTCATACTATTGTGGTCAGGAAAGATACTTGGTATGATTTCAATCTTATTGAGTTTGCTAAGATTTGTTTTGTGGCCTATCTTATTACCTATCTTGGACAATGTTCCATGTGCAGTTGAGAAGTTGTGTATTCTGCTGCTATTGGATGGAATATTCTGTATATGTCTGTTAGGTCCATTTGGCCTAAAGTATGGCTCAACCCCAATGTTTCTTTGTTGATTTTCTGTCTGGATGATCTATCCATTGTTGAAAGTGAAGTATTGGAGTCTCCTACTATTATTATATTGTCTATTTCTCCCTTTGGATCTGTTAGTATTTGCTTAACATAGTTAGATGCTCCAATGTTCAGTGCATGTATATTTATGACTGTTATATCTTCTTGAGGCATTGACCCTTTTATCATTATATAATGACCTTTTTCGTCTGTTGTTACTGTTTTTGGTTTAAAGTCTATTTTGTCTGATATAAGTATAGCTTCTCCTGCTCTCCTTTGGTTTCCACTTGAGTGAAATATTTTTTTCCATTCCTTGACTTGAGCCTATGTGTGTCCTTAAAGCAGAGAATTGGTACAATTTCTTCCTTAAGTGTTTGGTAGAATTCACAAGCAAGCCCATCTGGGCCTGATGCTTTCTGTTTTTGGAGGTTATTAATTATTGATTCATTTAAAAACACATATAGACTTATTGAGATTGTCTGTTTCTTCTATGAGTTTTGGCAGATTGCATCTTTCAAGAAGTTAGTCCATTTCACCTAGGTTATTAAATTTGTGGGCATAGAGTGGTTCATAGTATTCTTTTATTATCCTTTTAATGTTCATGGGATCTGTAGTGGTGTCTCCTCTTTCATTTCTGATATTAGTGATTTGTGTCCTGTCCTTTTTTTCCTTAGTTAGCTTGGCTAGAGGTTTACTGATTTTATTTCTCTCTTCAAAGAACTAGATTTTATTTTACTGATTTTCTATTTCATTGATTTCTACTCTTATTTTTATTATTTATTTTCTTCTGCTTGCTTGAATTTAATTTTCTCTTCTTTTTCTAGTTTCCCAAGATGAAAGCTTAGATCACTGATTTTAACTCTTTCTTCTTTTCTAACATATACATTCAGTGCTATAAAATTCTCTCCAAGCACTGCTTTTGATAAACTGTGTTTTCATCTTCATTTAGTTCAAAATATTAAAAACTTTCCCTTGAGATATCTTCTTTGACCCAAGTGTTATTTAGAAGTGTGTGTTTAATTGCCAAATATTTTGTAATTTTCTTGCTATCTTTCTGTTATTGATTTCTAGTTTATTTCCATTGTGGTCTGAGAACAGATATTGCATAATGTCTATTCTTTTAAATTTGTTAAGGTGTGTTTTGTGGCCTAGAATGTGATGTGAATATTGGTGAATATTCTATGTGAACTTGAGAAGAATGTATATTCTGCTGTTGTTGGATGAAGTATTCTGTAGAAATCCATTATATCCAGTTGATTGATGGTGGTGTTGAGTTCAACTATGTCCTTATTGATTTGCTGCCTGCTGGATCTGTCCATTTCTGAGAGGGGAGTGTTGAAGTCTCCAACTATAATCGTGGATTCATCTGTTTCTCCTTGCAGTTTTTGCCTCACATATTTAGATGCTCTGTTATTGGGTGCATGCATGTTAAGGATTGTCATAACCTCTTAGAGAATTAACCCCTTTATCATTATATAATGCCTGGTTTTTTTGTGTGTGTGTGAGGAAGATTTGCCCTGAGCTAACGTCTGTTATCAATCCTGCTCTTTTTTGCTGAGGAAGATTGTCCCTCATCTAACATCTGTGCCCATCTTTGTCCATTTTATGTGGCATGCCTGCCACAGCACTTATGTCTGCACCTGGGATCTGAACCTGCAAACCCTGGGCTGCCAAAGCGGAGTGCACACCCAACCACTATGCCACTGGGCCAGCCCCTGTAATGTCTTTATTTATCTCTGATAACTTTCCTTTCTCTGAACCTAATGTATTTTGAAAATAACTTTTATTGAAATATAATTTACATAAAACAAAATGCCCCCCTTAAGTGTGTAGTTCAATGAGTTTTGACAAATGTAAGCACTCAGGTTACCTCAATTCCAGTCCAAATCTAGAATGTTTTGATCACCCCACAGTCCCCTTGTGATCCTTTGCAATCAGTCATCCATCCTCTGACCCAATCATATATTGATCTGATTTCTGTCACTACAGATTAGATTGCCTGTTTTTGAGCTTCAAATAAATGGGAATCATATAGTATGTACTCCTTTGTATTTTGTTTTGTTCTGTTCTCAGCATAATGTTTTGAGATTCATCCATATAGTTGTGTGCATTGGTAGTATGTTCCTTTTGATTTCTGAGTAGCTATTACAAATAATGCTGCTACGAATATTTTTGTATATGTCTTTTCTTACATATATGTATACATTTCTCTTGGATAAATACCTCGGAGTAAAATTCCTAGGTCATAAAGTATGCCTATATTCTAATATAGTAGATATTACCAAAGATATTTCCAAAGCAATCATTCCAAATTACATACCTACAGGCAGTGTATGAGAATTCCAGTTTCTTCACATGCTTACCAACGCTAATATTGACAATATTTTTAAATTTTATTTATTTTGTTGAATGTTTAATGGTATCTCATTTTCTGTACTTCCTTTTTACTAACGAGGTTGAGCCTCTTTTCATATGTTTACTGGTCATTCAGATATCCTCTTTTTAAAATGTCTGTTCAAGCCTCTTGTTCATCTTCCTATTAAATTTTTCTTCTTCATTTATAAAAGTTCTTTTAAATATTCTAGATACAATAGTTTTTAAACTATCCTAGACTAGTCTGTATGTTATGTGTGTTGCAAATATCTTTTTGCAATTTCTCACTTGTAAGATTTTTCACTCTTAATGGTATCTTTTGATAACAGACTTAAAAAAAAGATGTTAAATGTAGTTCTTTATAGCAATCTTTTCTTTTATAGTCAATGTTTTTAACTGCTTTGTAATGAAGTCTTTTCTTTCCCCAAAGTTCTAATGATATTCTATGTTATCTTTTAGAAGCTTTATTGTTCTATTACATTGTAAAATTCTTTCACATTTAGATCCACAATATGCCTGGAAATGATTTTTATATTTGGTATATTTTTATATTTGGTATTTTTATATTTGGTATAAAGTAGACATATCTCAAATATTTGGAAAATAAGCAGCACATTTCTGAATAACCCATTGGTCAAATAGGAAATCTCAAGGAAAATTGGAAAATATTTTGAATTAAAATGAAAAGACATTTCAAAATTAGTAGGATGCAACTAAAGCAGTGCTGAAAGGAAAATTTATAGCATTAAATGCTTATATTACAAAAGAAATAAGGTCTCAAATCAATGATCTAAGGTGCCAACATAAGAATATAGGAAAAGAAGATCATATTAAAGCAAGAGAAAGAAAAGAAATAACAAAAAGAGAAACCAATGAAATTGAGATCAGAAAAATGAGGCAGAAAAAATCATTGAAACCAAAAGTTGGTTCTTTGAATAACTAAATAAAGTAAACTTTTTGTCAGAAAATGTAAGAGGAGAGAAAAAAATAAGAACACAAAGTATAACTATCAGGAAAGAAATAAGTAATATCACTACAGACTCCAACATATATTAAAAGAGTAATGATGAAATACTATGAAAAATTCTATACCCATAAATGCTACAACTTAGATGTAATGGATAAATTTGTTGAAAGACACAATTTCCAAAGCTCACTCACAAAGAATGGATAACCTGAACCTGAATAGTAGTTTCTATTAAAGACATTGAATTTGTAGGTAAAACCCTTCTGACAAAGAAAACTCCAGGATCAGATGGCTTTACTGGTTAATTTTATGAAGCACCTAAGGAAGAAATACAGGCATACCTTTTTTTACCAAACTTTGCTTTATCATGCATCTCAGGCATTGCATTTTTTACAAATTGAAGGTTTGTGGCAACCCTGCATCAAGCAAGTCTGACAGTACCATTTTTCCAACTGCATTTGCTCACTTCATGTCTCTGTGTCACATTTAGGTAATTTTCCCAGCATTTCAACTTTTTAATTATTGTTATATTTCTTATGGTAGTCTGTGATCAGCGACCCTTGATGTTACTCTTGTCGTTGTTTGGGGGCACCATGAACTGCACCCATGTGATGATGAACTTAACTGATATCTCTTGAGTGTTCTGACTGCTCCACCAACTGGCTGTTCCCCCATCTCCATCCCTCTCCTTGGGCCTCCCTATTCCCTGAGACACACAATATTGAAATTAGGCCAATTAATAACCCTACAATGGCCTCTAAGTGTTCAAGTGAAAGGAAGAGTCACACATCTCTCACTTTAAATCAAAAGCTAGAAATGATTAAGCTTAGTGAGGAAGGCATGTTGAAAGTCGAGATAGGTTGAAAGCTAGGCCTCTTGCACTGAACAGTTAGCCAAGTTGTAAATGCAAAGGAAAAGTTCTTGAAGGAAATTAAATGTGCTACTTAAGTGAACATACAAATGATAAGAAAGTGAAACAGCATATTGCTGATATGGAGAAAGTTTTAGTGGTCTGGATAGAAGTGATCATCACAACATTCTCTTAAGCCAAAGCCTAATCCAGAGCAAGGCTATAACTCTCTTCAATTCAATGAAGGCTGAGAGAGGTGAGGAAGCTGCAGAAGAAAAGTCTGAAGCTAGCAGAGATTGTTTCATGAGATTTAAGGAAAGAAGCCATCTTCATAACATAAAAGTGCAAGGTGAAGCAGCAAGTGCTGATGTAGAAGCTGCAGCAAGTTATCCAGAAGGTAGCTAAGATAATTAATGAAGGTGGCTATACTAAACAAGAAACTTTCAATGTAGATGAAATAGCTTTATAAGAAGGCCATCTAGGACTTTCATAATTAGAGAGGAGAAGTCAATGCCTGTCTTCAAAGCTTCAAGTGAGGCTGACTCTCTCATTAGGGGCTAATGCAGCTGGTGACTTTAAGTTGAAGCTCACGCTGATTTACCATTCTGAAAACCCTAGGGCCCTTAAGAATTACATTAAACCTACTCTGCCTGTGCTCTATAAATGGAACAACAAAGCCTGATGACAGCACATCTGTTTACAACATGGTTTATTGAATATTTTAATTCAACTCTTGAGACATACTGCTCAGAAAAAAAGATTCCTTTCAAAAGGTTACCGCTCATTGACAATGCAGCTGGTCACCCAAGGGCTCTGATGGAGGTGTACAATGATATTAATGTTGTTTTCATGCCTGCTAACACAACATTTATTCTGCAGCTCATGGATCAAAAAGTAATTTTAACTTTAAGTCTTATTATTTAAGAAATACATTTTGTAAGGCTATAGCTGTCATAGATAGTGATTCCTCTGATGGATCTGGACAAAGTAAATTAATAACCTTCTGGAGGGGCTGGCCAAGTGGCATAGTGGTTAAGTTCACGTGCTCTGCTTTGGTGGCCTGGGGTCCACAGGTTCAGATCCCGGGTGTGGACCTATGTACCTCTTATCAATCCATGCTGTGGCAGGTGTCCCACACATAAAGCAGAGGCAGATGGACATGGATGTTAGCCCAGAGCCAGTCTCCCTCAGCAAAAAGAGGAGCATTGGCAACAGATGTTAGCTCAGGGCTAATCTTCCTCACACACACACACACACACACACACACACACACACACAAACCTTCTGGAAATAATTCACCATTCTAGATGCCATTAGGTACATTTGTGATATATGGGAAGAAGTTAAAATATCAACATTAACAGGAGTTTGGAAAAAGTTGACTCCAACCCTATAGATGCCTTTGAGGGGTTCAAGACTTGAGTGGAGGAAGTAACTGCAGATGTGGTGGAAAGAGAACTAGAACTAGAAGTGGAGCCTGAAGATGTGACTGAATTGCTGCAATCTTGTGATAAAACTTTGATGGATGAGGAGTTGCTCATTATTATTGCTCATCATTAAACTGAGCAAAGAAAGTGGTTTCTTGAGATGGAACCTACTCCTGGTGAAGATGCTGTGAAGACTGTTGAAATGACAACAAAGGATTTAGAATGTTACATAAAGTTAGTTGATAAAGCAGCAGCTGGGTTTGAGAGGATTGACTCCAATTCTGAAAGAAGTTCTACTGTGGATAAAATGCCATCAAACTGCATCACATGCTACAGAGAAATCCTTCATGAGAGGAAGAGTCAATCGATGCAGCAAACTTCTTTGTTGTCTTATTTTAAGAAATTACCACAGCCACCCAACTTTCAGCACCCACCACCCTGACCAGTCAGCAGCCATCAACATCGAGGCAAGACCCTCCACCAGCAAAAAGATTACGACTCACTGAAGGCTCAGATGATGCTTAGCATTTGTTAGCAATAAAATATTTTAAATTAATATATGTACATTGTTATTTTAGACATAATGCTATTGCACATTTAATAGACTACAATATAGTGTAAACATAACTTTTTTTTTTGGTGAGGAAGATTTGCCCTGAGGTAACATCTTCCTCTTTTTTTTTTTGTGAAGAAGATTGGCCTGAGCTAACATCTGTTGCCAATCTTTCTCTTTTTGCATGAGGATGATTGTCACTGAGCCTAACATCTGTGCCAAGCTTCCTCTATTTTGTATGTGGGATGCCCCCACAGCATGGCTTGATGAGCTGTGTGTAGGTCTGTGCCTGGGATCCGAACCCATGAACCATGAGCCATCAAAGTGGAGTGTGTAAACTTAACCACTAGGCAATCTTGCTGGCCCCAAACACAACTTTTCTATGCACTGGAAAACCAAAAAATTTGTGTGACTCCCTTTAGGGTGATATGTGCTTTATTGCGTTGGTCTGGAACCGAGCTCACACTCTCTGAGGTATGCCTGTAATATTAATTCTATGCAGACTCTTCCAGAATATAGAAGAGGAGAAAATAGTTCTCAACTCATTTTATGAGTCCCTGACACCAAGACCAGATAAAGACATTACAAGAAAACTATAGACCAATATTCTTCATGAACATAGACACTAAAATCGTCAAACATATAAACAAATAGAATCTAACAATACATGAAAAAGATAATACATCAGTATCAAGTGGAATTTATTTTGGGAATGAGAAACTGTTTCAACATTCAGAAACCAATCAATCTAAATGATCACATCAACAACTAAAGGAAAAAAAACATATGTTTAAAAAAACTCCACCATGGTGTGAAACCTCAAAGAAGTCACTTAATTAAAGCTATATTCCAAGCTATAGTTCTGTGGCCATGTGTATTATCACATTGCTGCCAAGTGGTCCTTTGCTATTAAGAAGGCAGATTTAGCTGAAAAAAAAAATCATTTCAATAGGTGCAGAAAAAGCCTTTGACAAAAAATTCAACATTAATTTAACTAATTTGTGATTAAAACTCTCAGCAAACTGAGAATAGAAGGAAACTTCCTCAACCTGATGGAATAGAAACTTTTAAAAAACTATAGCTATCATTATACTTAATAGTGAAAGATTGAATGCTTTCTCCCTAAGATCAGGAACACAGTAAAAATGTTTGCTCCCCCCACTCTTACTCAACATTTTCCTGCAAGTCCTAAGAAGTGGAAAGGGGCGAGAAAAAGAAGTAAAAAGTATACATATTGGAAAGTAAGAAATTAAACCGTCTCTATTCATAGACAACATAATTGTCTATGTATAAAATCCAAAAGAATGTAAAAAACAGTTCTAGAATTAATAAGTGAGTTTAGTAAGGTCATAGGATACAAGGTCAGTATAATAAAAAGTTGTTTATGTATATAAATATAAAAATAATATTAATATATTAAAATTATATTTCTATCACCTAGCAATGAACTTGTGGAAAGTTAAAAATAAACTTTAAAGTGTCATTTATAATAACACCAAACCATTAAATATTTAGGTATAAATCATACACAATATATGTAAGATCTATATCTTAAAAATCACAAAACACTGATTAAGGAAATCATAGAGAAAGAAATGGATAGACATGACATGTTCATGGGTCGGAAGAGTCAATATTGTTAAGATGTTGACTCTTCTGAAACTGATCTAGAGATTCAACACAATTCCAATCAAAATTCCAACAGGTTTTTTTTTTTTTGGTACAAATTGAGAATCTGATTGTAAAATTTATGTGTAAAGGCAAAGAAGGTAAAAAAGCAAATTCGATTTTGGAAACAAAGAACAAAGTAGGAGGACTCACATTGCCTGGTGCTAGACTTACTATGAAGTTAAAATAATCAGGAAATTGTGGTATTAGAGAAGAGAGAAAATATAGATCAGTATAGAGAATATAGAATAGCATATAGAGTCCAGGAATAGATCCACTCATGCGTCATCTGTTGAATTTTGACCAAGATGCAAAGACAATTTTGTGGAAAATAGTCTTTTCAACCAATGGTGCTTGAAAAATTGGATTTCCATATGCAACAATAAATCTGTACCTCATACTCTCTACAACAATTCACTTGACATGGATCATACTCCTAAATATTTGTATGAGTATTGATAAAGTTTCCCATGAAACCCTGTTTTGTGGAGTCAAGGAAGTCCTAGATCAGGAAGCAAGGAGCAGAACTGAGCTGAGGGACTGTCAGGTTGCATCTACTACAGCTAGTTGAAGTCGGAAGAGCTGGTTACTGCAGCTGTGGCTGGAATAAGAGATGAGCCTGAGAGAACTGAAAATGTGCACAAGAAGTGTCTCATATAGTTCTCAAAGGAGCAGTGCTTCTACCAGGGGATGTAACAATGTATTCATTGAATTGGAAGTTGAGCCTACCACCTGGACATTTCCCTACCACCCAAGGGAAAACTAGGTTGCTCTGCTCCACATGACAGAGGACCATGTCTGAAATTCTGGGGAATTGTTTGAGTGCCATTTAGTATTTTCATGTCCAATAATAAATGTTAATGAAAACTGTAACAACCCAATAAGGCAAGACCAAGGAGGATTCAGATTCCTTAGGAATGAAGATTTGCATTGTACCAGTATGTAAGGAACCCCCTCCAGTTGAGAAGACGGCCAAGGAGAATGTGGATTGTGCAGTAAAAGGAGTTATAAATGTCAACTATAGCCTTGTGATCAATTGCAGCATAAGGAAGAGCTGGAGACTTGGAGTTAATCTGACACATATGGAGAGTAGGAGAGATGATGGTGGCGGTGGGGTGCTATTAAGTTTTTCCTAGAGAGGTAAGGAGTTAGACGTACCTTTGGGATTCAAACTGGGTTTCTTTTCTATCTTGGCGTGAGGAAGAATTGAAGATGATCTGGGAGAGTTTATCTTTTCTCTTATTCTTGTCCTTTCCAATATCTGCATATGGTGGGGTCATAGAAGTCTAATCCTTGTTAGCTGCAAGTGTATATCTCCTCTGGGATAGGTTTATAGGGAAGTGGGTTGTGGTGAGGGATTCTACCACGCTGAGAATCTTTCCAAAATATGTGTCTTTCGTGGCTCTTTGTCAAGGACCACTGATGGCTTCTTTTTGCCCACAGGAGTGCCCTCCTACACTCCTAAGATACTTTAGGATATTCACAGTCGAGTCCCTGCATGTTTTTTTGTTTTTGTTTTTTTTTTTTGGTGAGGAAAACCAGCC
This sequence comes from Tapirus indicus, assembly GCA_031878705.1. Taxonomy (NCBI): domain Eukaryota; kingdom Metazoa; phylum Chordata; class Mammalia; order Perissodactyla; family Tapiridae; genus Tapirus; species Tapirus indicus. The sequence goes on from CM062932.1 coordinate 14,400,748, forward strand.
CTGAGCTAACATCCGTTGCCAATCCTCCTCTTTTTTTTTTGCTGAGGAAGACAGGCCCTGGGCTAACATCTGTGCCGGTATTCCTCTACGTTATATGGGACGCCGCCATGGCATGGCTGACAGGCAGTGTGTCGGCGGGCACCCAGGATCCGAACCTGCGAACCCTGGGCTGCCAAGCACGGACCAAGCCGCTGCGCCACCGGGCGGCCCCCCTGCGTGTTTTTATAGCTTCTCCAAACATCCTTCTTCACCTCTGAAAATGTAGGCTCCAGCTCCACAGGACTACTCTCCATTCCCTGAACAGGAAGTGATTAACCATCCATACATGAACTTCTCTCCATCCCCTCCTTGCCCCAAAGTATATCAGGTGTGATCAGTGGTTGTAATCAGTCACAGCTCCAGGACTCTGAGAGAATTTTTCCTAGAGAGGTCCTGGGTAATTACTTTGTCTTTAATGAATTCCTCCAGGATCAAGACTCCTCTGGGATCCAGGGTCCCATAGGCGCAAGGATGTGTAGAATGGGAGAAGGAATATTGCAGACACAGGTGACAACTACAGAGGCTGTTACTTCACATGCCTTAGTGAACAAAGGGGAGCAGAATCTTGAGTCAGGTTCCTGAGTCACCCTCAGGCACACTGGGTAAGTTGGTAGAGGGTGAATGAGCTGGTCCCTTAGGGTCCTTTCAACCTGAGGATCTTGTTTTCCCAGGTTGTATGATGTTCTGCAGGATAGTTTTTCAGGTATGGTAACCCTCCTCTTCTCCACCTCTCAGACTCCCAATACTTCCCCATGGAATAGAAATGTTTTGATTAATGCTTACATTACAATCCTTTTATTAATGGTAGCATTTATAAATACTAATTGCTGTGTAATGTATTCCTCAAGGTTATGTAATTTCCACATAATGACAGCTCTTGAGGTAAGCATTAATGCAATAGTTCTGAGTCTTGTTTTATTTTATTTTACAATCACCTGGGAATTTTCAAAAAGTTTGCACAGGCCTCTTCTCAGAGACGGTGACAACATGTATCAGAGGGGGCCCAGTAATCTCTATTTTTAAAAGCATCATATGTCCTTGCTGCTCACTGTGTCATCCATGGACCACAGCATGGACATTACCTGCATGCTGATTAAAATATAGAAACTGGCTTACTGAATGAGAATCAGTGTTTAACCAGAACTCCCAGGTGATTTGCATGGACATTAAATTTTAGAAGCACTGCCCTAGCGGATTCTTATGTGCAGTCCAGGCTGAGCACTACTGACTTAACGGGTGAAGAAGATGAGAGGCTCATTGCATCGTCAGTGGCAGTATCTGCAAGTCTTGTCTCTGGTTTGTGAGCCCGTCATGCTCTTGACATAAGAGTCGGGTCCCACTCGTTTACCAGGGAAGCAAAATTCTGAGAAACCAGGTGTATGATTTTCCCTAGATGTTTCTTCCCATGGTAAGGCCAGTACATAAGGTCCAAGTGTAAAAACTGTTAATGTGGATCAAACAGCATCAAGGGCTGGATCAAACAAATCCCAGCATATGGACTGTTATGTCTGTAAGGAAGAAGCTTCCAACATCTCTTCATGCTTCTCCTCTGCTTTCTTTGTCAGCTTTGAGGCACACTGAGGTGTATGAGTCAGGGTTCCCTATAGAAACAGAACCAATAGGAGATTATGTCTATATCTATATCTATATATCTATATCTATATCTATATCTATATCTATATCTATATCTATATCTATATCTATATCTATATCTGTATCTGTATCTGTATCTGTATCTGTATCTATATCTATATCTATCTATCTGTCTAATCTATTTTATCTATATATTTTTTCTATATCATCTGTATTAGTGAAAAGAGTAGTGTGTCTGAGGTACCCTAACCTTTTCCACAGGTACAAAATTGCATCCATAAATTCTGTAATAAAGTGCTATTCTGTAATAAAGTGAAATTTAGTGCTAAATGGTTGAGGCTAGTGAGTTCTTGTTCTTCCAGGTACTGTGCCAGGTGCTAGCTCTGCAGCAGTCGTGAGGGCAGGCATGGCTTTTCTGGCATGTAGTTTACCATCCAATAGTAAAGACAGTTACTAAAACAGTCACAGTAAAAACAAATATTCCCAATGGCATTCAGTGCTATGGGGCAAGCACAGGATGCTGTGGAACATAGCAGCAGGTTCTCACATGGTCTGGGATAAGAGGGAAGGATTAGCTGAGTCAGTGACATGTACTATACCTGAAGGATAAGTAGGGACAAGCCAGGTGAAGAAGGAGCAGAAGGAAGAGGATGCTAGGCAGGAGGAACAGCAAGTGTGAAATGCTGGAGGCAAAAATTGTGAGTTTTAAGTACAGCATTGCTGGAGAACAGAATGTGAATTTTACTGTGTGGCCAGATGAAGCTGTGGAGGTAGGCAAGGGTCAGATCATAAAGCACCTTTTGTGCCCTTGAAAGGAATTTTGCCTGTGTCTCAAGAGCAATGAGAATCCGTGAGGACTTTATGGAAAATGATGATCAGTTTTTCATCCTGGAATGTCACAATGTGAATGAAAAATATTGTAGGAGAGAGTATTCAAGCATGGAAGCAGGGAGGTGACTAAGAGGCTGTTCCAATAGAACAGACAAGATATGATGTCAACCTGATGTACGGTAGTGACAGTGGAGAAAAGGAGTAGATGAATGAGAAAGAGAATTAATCTACAGCACTAGTTGGCAGATTGGATGCTGATGATGAAGTAAAGGAGAAAATGAAAGAAAACACTCAGAGTTTTAACTGGACCATCTGAATCTCTTTCACTGACATATGGGAAACTAGAGGAGGTACGAATGAGAGAGGGGCAGGGGGAGATCATAAGTTTCTTTTGGGATCTGTTGAGCTGAAACAGGCATCTACACCCGAAGTTTAAAAGATAATCTAAGCCATTTAAGTAGATGGCTTTTTCTTGGTGGTATATGTAGAATTCTAGGAAAATAGCATTTAGGAAAATGCCCCGAGGAACATGAACATGTAAGATATTGAGAAAGCAGGAGTCAATTATGGTTACTGAGGATGTCTGGCCAGCAGGTATCAGGAAAACTGATACATTTTGTGTCTCAGAAGCTAATGGATAAGAGTATTTTAGAAAGGATGGAATATTGTTACCTGTTAAGGAGAAGTGAAGAAAATAAGTCATTTCCCATCATAGAGATTCTGATGATAGAAAGTTGGGGGTATAGAGATTGTAATTATAGTGATGAGAGTGGTATGAAGTATTTTTGCAGGTCATCTAACAGACCACATATCATAGAAATATGTTCATTTTTAATTCAGGTATTAATGGACACTATTATTTCATCCTAAAGATCCTGGAGACAGAGCATGACAGGAAGGAATCAAACTGTCATCTCAGAGTTTCTCCTGCTGGGACTGCCCATCGAGTCAGAGCAGCAAAACCTGATCTATGCCTTGTTCCTGGCCGTGTATCTTACCACTGTCCTGGGGAACCTCCTCATCATCGTCCTCATTTGCCTGGACTCCCATCTCCACACGCCCATGTATTTGTTTCTCAGCAATTTGTCCTTCTCTGACCTCTGTTTTTCCTCTGTCACAATGCCCAAGTTGCTGCAGAACATGCAGAGCCAAGTCCCATCCATCCCCTATGCTGGCTGCCTGACCCAAATGTATTTCTTCCTGTTTTTTGGGGACCTGGAGAGCTTCCTCCTTGTGGCCATGGCCTATGACCGCTATGTGGCCATCTGCTTCCCCCTACACTACACCGCCATCATGAGCCCCAAGCTCTGTCTCTTCCTGGTGGTGCTGTCCTGGGTGCTGACCACGTTCCATGCCATGTTACACACCCTGCTCATGGCCAGATTGTGTTTTTGTGCGGACAACGTGATCCCCCAATTTTTCTGTGATATGTCTGCTCTGCTCAAGCTGTCCTGCTCTGACACTCGAGTTAATGAGTTGGTGATATTTATCATGGGAGGGCTCATTCTCGTCGTCCCGTTCCTACTCATCATCCTGTCCTATGCAGTAATTTTCTCCTCCATCCTCAAGGTCCCTTCTGCTAGGGGTATCCACAAGGCTTTCTCTACCTGTGGTTCCCACCTTTCTGTGGTGTCACTGTTCTATGGGACAGTTATTGGTCTCTATTTATGCCCATCAACTAGTAATTCCACTGTGAAGGAGATTGTCATGGCTATGATGTACACTGTGGTGACCCCCATGTTGAACCCCTTCATCTACAGCCTGAGGAACAGAGACATGAAGGGAGCCCTGAGAAGAGTCTTTTGCAAAAAGAAAATTCTCTTCTCTCTCTGATGATAAAGCTTGGGATTTTTGCATAATTTTATCCAGTAAATAAATGAATATTAATATGGGGATATTGACCCAGACTTTTTTTCACTATGCAACTTTCCTTTACAGTGACATACTAAATAATTGTCCAATAATTAAAAGAGATGATGTGAAGGTGTGTTGTTGGACTTGGACAGGTGATTTTGGGGACCTGCTAGCAAGGTCTTCCTCTTTGTTATTCCTAGGTGACCCTGAAGAAGCATCATTTAAAAACTTTTCATTGATCTTTGTCTCCATTTTTTAAAAAACTAATTTACCATGTGTTATTATTTTTACCCCAAACTCTCCTTTACATAATACTCTATCTTCCCTGGTCAATACTGTCTAAAACTCAACATGTCACTCCCCTCTTATCTCTGCTCACCTGGACTGTTCGTTACTGAATACAGGTTTTTAGTTACCTCTTCTTGAGCAAGGGCTCACAGCATTCTGTCTCTTAGCCTTTTCTCCTCTGATTTATTTTCCTGTCTACATTGTCTTTTTGACCTGACCTGAACCTCCAATGAACTTTCTATCTCCTTCGCTACAATGGTTCAGTTTGTCTTTACCTGGGAGCTAACTCATACCTGGTGCCCTAAAAAGTACTCCCTCAGGTATGGGGAAGGAAGCTGGAGCCTGGTTAACAACTTCACTCTTTAAGGATGTCTCTCTCCTGCTTAGTATTTTGGAATTTATTAACAAATTTTTCATCCATCATCTTATTCTACTCCTGTGATGATTCCACAAAGGAATCTTATCATTGTTTTAATGATAGAAAAGTGTGAAATTTTATGACTTGCCAAAGTCCACGAGTGTGTCAATACTGAGCTTAAGATATCAGATTATTTGATTTTAGAGTTTCTTCTTCTCATTTCCCTCTGCCTCTGAAATAAGAGGAGCAGCCACTGATTTTTCAGTCTTAGCTCCATGTATGGTGTTGCCTAGGTTTCTAACCTTGGTCCAATTGTTTTCTTATTGTCTCCTCTAAGACACAGCATCAACACCATTGTTTTAACCCTCTCATATACCTGCTTACCTCCACATCTCTATCAGCAGCACCGACCTTTCTTCAGTTCCCTGTTTTAATTTTCATCTTCATAGTGGACATCTCGTCTTGAAGCCCCCTGTTCACTTCCATTTTTCCATGCAAAAATTGAACTGTTTACATTTTCCCCAAGTCTGCTCTTTGTTTATAATATGTTTCTTTTTTATATTTAATGAGGTACACTATGTAAAAAGTACATATATTTAATGTATACATTTGATGAGTTTGGACCTATACATTATCTGTGAACTCATCACCACAACCAAGGTACTAAATATATCCATCACCTTCAAGAATTTCTTGTGTTTTTTCTCTTTTTGTAAGAACACTTAACATGAGATCTATCTTCTTAACATGATTTAGAGTGCACTGTAGCATATTATTAATTGTAAGTACTATGTTGTACAGCACACTTTAGTACTTACTCATCTTACATAAGAGAAACTTAACACCCATTGAAAATTAATTCTCAATTTCCCCCTCCTCTGGCCCCTGACAACCACCATTCAATTCTTTCCTTCTATGAAAATGACCATTGTAGATAACTCATATCTAAACTCATGATTCTAAAATGGAATCATGTAATATTTGTCCTTCTGTGAGTGGGTTATTTCATGTAGCATCATGTCCTCAAGGTTCATCCATGTTGTCATAAATATCAAGATTTCTTTCTTTTTTTAAGGCTGAATGATATTCCATGGTATGCATGTACTACATTTTCTTTATCCATTCATCTGTTGATGGACGTTTGGATTGTGTCCATACCTTGGGTCTTGTGAGTAATGTTGCAATGAACACAGGAGTGCAGATATCTCTTTGAGATCCTGATTTCATTTCCTTTGGGACATACCCAGAATTGGGATTGCATGATCATACAGTAGTCCTACTTTTAATTTTTGGAGGAGCCTCCATACTGTTTTCCATAGTGGCTGCATCATTCTACATTCCCACCAATAGTGTATAAGGGTTCCTTTTTCTCCACATCCTCTCCAACACTTGTTATCTTTTTTTTTTTTTTTTAAAATACTACCCATCCAGCAGGTGTGAGGTGATATCCTGTTGTGGTTTTGATTTGCATTTCTCTAATGATCAGTGATACTGAGCACTTTTTCACATACCTGGTGGCCAGTTGTATGTCTTCTTTGGAGAAGGACTTTTCAAGAGCTTTGCCCAGTTTTAAATTGGGCTATTTGTGGGGTTTTTGTTACTGAGCTGTAGGAGAATCTTACATATTTTGGATATTAACCCCTTGTCAGCATGATGGTTTGCAAATATTTTCCCCCATTATATATGATGGCTTTTCCCTCTGTTGATTGCTTCCTTTGCTATGCAGAAGCTGTTAAGTTTCATGTAGTGGCAAAAAGAATAAAATACTTAGGAATAAACTTAACCAAGAAGTGAAAGATTTGTATACTGCAAGCTATAAAACACTGATCAAAGAATTTAAAGCAGACACAAATAAAAGGAAGGACATCCCAGATTCATGGACTGGAAGAATTAAAATAGTTAAAATGGCCACATTCCCAGAGTGATCTACAGATTCACTGCAATCCCTATCGAAATCCCAACTGCAGTTTTTTTTACAGAAGTATAAAAATCAATCCTAAAATTCATATGGAATCACATCAGACCCCACAAAGCCAAAGTAATCTTGAGCAGGAAGAACAAAGGTAGAGGCATCACACTTCCTGATTTCAAAATATATTACAAAGCTAGAGTAATTGAAACAGTAGGGTACTGGCTTAAAGATAGATGTATAGACCAATGGAACAAAATAGAGAACCCAGAAATAAACCTATGTATGGATGATCAACTGATCTTTGAGCAAGTGCCAAGAACATGCAGTGGGAAGAGCATAGTCTCTTCAGCAAATTGTGCTGGGAAATTGGGTAACCACGTGAAAAAGAATGAAAGTGGACCCTTATGTTATACGTACACAAAAACCAACTCAAAAATAAGACCCGAAACTGTGAAACTCTGAAGAAAACATCTTGACATTGGTGTTGGCAATGATTTTTTGGATTTGAGACCCAAACATAGGCAACAAAGCGAAACATAGACAAGTGGGACTACATCAAACTATATTCCATTTCTGGATTCACGTCCCCCTTTATTTAGTTACCTAAGGAACTGTTTGTGTATGTGTGTGTCTGTATGTGTATGTATATATGTATTTAGAAAAAAGGATTAGTGTTCATACAGGTTTTCTTTTTCCATATAGTATTACATTTCCTGATTTATTTTAATATTCTCCACATGTTACTTAAGGTAGAATAGTTGCTATAACAGATAAACCCTTAAATCTCAGGGGTGTGATACAACAAATGATTTTCTTGGTCATTTAAAATCCAGTTGACATTGGGATGTGGGGGGGTGCTATGTTTCATGCCATCAGGCTAAGGGAGGCTTGAAGTCTTCAACATATGGTTTCCATAGTCGCCTCAGGTGCCGAAATTAAGTTGGATGAAGACAACTGGTTGAGGACCACTTGGAAGAGTTTTATGTAGCGGGCCTAGAAGTGACATACATCACTTTGACGTACAATTCATTCTCCAGAACTCAGCCACGTAGCTCAACTTAGATGCAAAATGCGGGGCAGGAGAGGTAGGCCAATGTGGCAAGAAATTATGTCTTCACAGACTACTATATTCAAATCTGTACTATAGAGTTTGGGAGCATGAACTCCTGATATACACTTAGCTGTCTTGGTCACACTAACTCAGGGAAGTTGCATGAAGTAGCTGTAAAGTCTAGATAGGGGGCTAAGGGTGACTAAACTGTGTACATTTAGCTGAAAGGTCATATCATTTAATGTTGAAATGGAAATCTTTACATTTAAAATTTTTATTTTGAGGGGCCGGCCCGGTGGTGCAGCCGTTTCGTTCGCGCTTGGAAGCCCGGGGTTCGCCGGTTTGGATCCCGGGCGCCCACTGATGCACTGCCTGTCAGCCATGCTGTGGCGGGATCCCGTATAAAGTAGAGGAAGATGGGCACGATGTTAGCCCAGGGCCAGTCTTCCTCAGCAAAAAGAGGAAGAATAGCAACGGATGTTAACTCAGGGCTGGTCTTCCTCACACACACACAAAATTTTATTTTGAAATAATTATAGATTCACAAGAAGTTTAAAAAATAATGCTGAGAGGTAATTTGTACCTCACCCAGGTTCCTCCAGTGGTAACCTCATGTAACTAGAACACATGAGCAAAACCAGGAAATTGACATCAGCACATTACAATGAACGAGACCATAGACCTTACTTGGATTCCACCAGTTTTTGCACGCACTCCTTCTTTTTTTTGTGTCTTTGTGTATAGTTTATGATATTTTATTACACATATGGATTCATATAACCACCACCAAAATCAAGTTTCAGAACTGTCACCTCATCACAAAGGATCTCTGTGTGTGACACTTTCATAACCCAAACTGGAATATGTTTTGAGAGTAAAAGGGGTCTAATAAGGGGCATAAGCTGGGACTGTATAGGGCAAACTGGTGTGTATGGTCATCTGGAATTTAGCTTACATAGATGTTAAAAAGACAAGTGAGACAGCGAGCGTGAGAGGGAAAATGAATGGATGAATTATGAGTGTCTCACATGTTGTGCAGGTATTTAATGTTTAGCGGTATCCTTTTTTCCTTTTGTCTCACAGGCCTCAAAATGTAGGAATATGTTTCATTGGTGCTGTACTAAAGAAGTATTAGCTATTTCAAGAACGAAAGAAAAACTGGCTGCATTTGACTTATTGATAGACAATATGTAATGATATAATGGGGCCTCTTGCTAGGGGACTTTCAAGGTGATTGTGAATATGTGAAGTTTTTACCTAGCAAGCTACCTTTAGAATCTAAATCACACCTGGGCTGTAACTCAATTCTACCATATCTGGCTGATTCCTTTAAGACATGGGCCCAATCTTTTGCTCTCCCAGGGTCCTCCTTCCCCTTCACACCCCTCTTCCTACAGGGCATAAGAAGTTTGTGCCTATGTAGGATAAATGAGGTGTCAAGTATATTTTATTGAGAGTAGGTGGTAGATTCTTTGTGTAAGTAGGGTTAGAGTTGAGCAAGCTTGATAAGACCAAGAAAGGAAGGAATGGGGATATGCTCAGTCTATGACAAGATTGGGCATTGCATAAAGTGTTTCCTTGTCTATACTGAGGGTAGAGTCTCAAACCTGGTGTAACAAGTGTAGACATGACTCACTCTCCGCTTTATGCCTCTAACATACACATTCCGTGCTATAAATTTCCGTGTAAGCACTGCTTTTGGTAAATTGCCTTTTCATTATCTTTAGTTCAAAATATTTAAATTTGTTTTGAGATTTCTTCTTTGACCCATGTGTTATTTAGAAGTGTTGTTCAATTGCCAAGTATTTTGGGATTTTTTTTCTGGCTATCTTTACATTATCAATTTCTAGTTTAGTTCCATTGTGGTCTGACAGCAGACATTGTATGATGTCTAGTCTTTACATCTATTATGGTGTGTTTTGTGGGCAGAGTGTGGTGTACTTTGGTGAATATTCCATGTGAGCTTGAGAAGAATGTGCATTCTGCTGTTGTTGGATGAAGTAGTCCCTAGAGGTCCATTATACCAGTTGATTGATGGTGTTGTTGGGTTTAACTAGGTTCTTACTGATTTTCTGCCTGGTGGATCTGTCAATTTCTGAGAGAGGGGTGTGGAAGTCTCCAACTATAGTAGTGTATTCGTCTATTCCCCTTACCCTTCTAGTGTTGTCCTTCTTGGTCTCTGTGGTTCACGGGTATACTTCAGTCTCATCCCTATGTGCTGGTATTTTCACAATGGTGTCTTGTCTGTGGATAGTTACAACTGGCCTCTTTGTGAGGGAACTGAATTTGGGAGTAATCTATTCTGCCATCTTGATGACACCACTCTGCAAATATCTTCTTGCAATTTGACTTGGCATTCACTCTTAATGGTATATTTTGACAACTGAATTAAAAAAATTTAAAACATTGTCCTTTATAGCAATCTGTCTCTTTATAGTTAGTGTTTTAAATGACTTTTAAATGAAATTTTTCCTTCCTCCAAAGTCCTGATGATATTCTTTATTGCCCTGTAGAAGATTTTCTGTTCTGTTCTATTCTATTTTCAAAATCTTTCACATTTAGTTGTACAATTTGCCTGGAAATAATTTTTTAATTTGGTATGAAGTAGGCCTATCCCAAATATTTGGAAAGTAAGCAATACATGTCTAAATAACCCACGGGTCAAAAGGGAAATCACAAGGAAAATTATAAAATATTTTGAGTTAAAATGAAAAGACAGCCTATCAAAATTAGTAGGATGCAGCTAAAGCAGTGCTGAAAGGAAAATCTATAGCATTAAGTGCTTAAATTACAAAAGAACCAAGGTCTCAGATCACTGAGCTAAGCTTCCAACTTAAGGACATAGGAAAAGGAGAGCAAATTAAAGCAAGAGAAAGAAAGGAAATAACAAAAACAGCAAAAATCAGTGAAATTGAGAATGGTAAAATGAAGCATAAGAATCATTGAAATCAGAAGTTGGTTCTTTTAACAAGAACCTTTTAACAAGAACAAGCTTCTCTCCATCCCCGTCTTCCCTCAAATTATAGTCAGATGTGATCAGTGACTGTAATCGGTCACTGCTTCGGGTCTCTGAGATCATTTGTCCTAGAGAGGTCCTGGGTAATTTGTCTTTAATGTGTTCCCCCTGGATTTGGACTCCTCTGGGATCCCGGGCCCCTAGACCCAGGGACATGGAGAGTGGGAGATGTGAGAAGGGATGTTGCCGACACAGGTGACAAGTACAGCGGCTGTTTCTTCACATGTCTTAGTGAATAAAGGGGAGCAGGATCTTGAGCCAGTGTCCCCGAGTTACCCTCAGACACACTGGGTAAGTTGGGCAGAAGGTGAGTGAGGGTCCTTTCAACCTGAGGGTCTTGTTTTCCGAGGTTGTGTGATGTTCTGCAGGATAGTTCTTCAGATATGGTAACCCCTGCTTGCCCATCTCTCGGCCTCCCATGATTTCTCCACATTTTAGAAATACTTTGATTAATGTTCACCAGTTATAATCCTTTTATTAATGACAGCATTCATAAATATTACTTACTATGTATTGCATTTCCACAATGTTGTATAATTTCAACATAATGACACCCTTGCTGTAGGCTTTAATGTAATAGTTCTGAGCCTTTGCTTTATTTTAGAATCACCTCAGTGTTTTAGAAGCTTTGCACAGGCCTCCTCTCAGAGACTGTGATTACATCTATCTGAGGGAGCCCAGTAATCTTTAGTTACTAAAGCATCATATGTTCTTGCTACTCACTGTGACATCCATGATGGGCATGGTATGGGCATTTCCTGGGTCCGGATTAAAATCTAGAAGCTGGAGTACAGAACCAGAATCAGCATCTTATCAGAACTTCCAGGTGATTTGCATGGACATTAAATTTTAGAAGCACTGCCCTAGGTGATTCTTACCTGCTGTCCAAGCTGAGCACTACTGACTTAATGGGTGAAGAAGATGAGAGGCTCGTTGCATCATCAGTGGCAGCATCTGCAAATGCTGTCTCTGGTTTGTGACCCCGGTCATGCTCTTGACACAAGAGCCCAGTCCCAGTCATTTACCAGGAAAGCAAAATTCTGAGAAACCAGGTGTACGATTTTCCCTAGATGTTTCTTCCCACTCTAATAACAGTACATAATGTCCCAGTGTAAAAACTGTTACTGTGGCTAGATCAAACAGCATCAAGGGGTGAAATTCCCAGCAGTTGGACTCAGTTATGTCTTTAATGAGGAAGCTTCCAACATGGCTTAATGCTTCTCCTCTGCTTCCTTGGTCAGCTCTGAGGCACACTGAGGTTCATTAGTCAGGGTTCCATAGAGAAACAGAAGTGATAGGAGATTATATCTATGTCTGTCTGTGTACATAGATTGCATCTCTATTATGTATATCACTTGTAGTAGTGAAAATAATAATGTGTCTGAGGTACCCTAACATTTTCATGGGTGCAAAATTACATCCAGATATTCTATAATAATGTGTCAAATTTAGTACTAAATGGTGAGGCTAGTCTGTTCTTGTTCTGGGAGGATTTAGTAGGAGTAGTGATTCTAACTTACAAGGAGTTTTTCTGCCTTTAAAGTTGGAAGATGGTATGTCTCAGCCTGAGGCACAGCCAATAAATACTTATGAAACATCAGCTACCTGCAGGTGCTGTGCTAGGTCCCTACAGTGCAGCAGTCACAAAGCAGACAAGACCTTTCTATAAGGAGTTTACAATCTGATACAGAAGACAGCTGTAAACAAACAATCCCAATGGCCTTGGGTGAAATGGGGACAAACACAGGTTGTTGTGGAAACAGCAGTGGCTTTTCGCCTGGTCTGGGGCAAGAGGGAAGGTTTTGCTGAGTAAGTCACATGTAATATTCCTGAAGGATAAGCAGGGGAAAGCCAAGTGAAGTGGGAGCAGAAGGAAGAAGATGCTAGGCAAGAGGAACAGCAAATGCAAAAAGCTGGAGGCAAGATTGTTACTTTTAAGTTCAGCATTGCTGACAAGGGAATGTGAGTGTCACTGTTGTGCCAGATGAAGCTGTGGAGGTAGGCAAGGGTCATAAAGGACCTTTTGAAAGAAATTTTGCCTTGAAAGCAATTTTGCCTCTATCTTAAGAGCAGTGAGAATCCACGAGAACTGTAAGGAGAATGATGATCAGAGTTTCATCTCAGAATGCCACCGTGTCAGTGAAGGATATTGAGGAGGGAGTGTTCCAGCATGAAAAGAGGGAGATGAATTAAAAGACTGTTCGAATGGTACAGACAAGATATGATGTCAGCCTGATATAGGGTAGTGACTGGTGACAAGGAGTGGATGAATGGGAAAGAGGAATAATCTATAGGACTTGTTGACAGATTGGATGTTGATGATGAGAGTAAGGAGGAATGAAAGAAAACACTCAGTTTTTTGAGTGCAGCACCTGGATCCCTTTCACCGAGAGATGGGAAACTGGAGGAGCTGTGAATTGGGAGAGGGGCAGGGTGAGATCATGAGTTTCCCTTGGGATCTGTTAAGCTGAAAATATGGGTGATACATCCAAGGCAAGTTAATCATAAGCAACTGAAGATACTCTTATAGAGGTTAGAGAGTCTTCTGCACCTAAGTTTAAACGGTAATCAAAGCCCTTCAAGCAGATGGGTTTTCTTGGTGGCATATGTAGATTTCTAAGAGAACAGTGTTTAGAAAAAAGCCCTGAGGAATATCAACATGTGCCATATTGAGAAAGCAGGAGTCAATTACAGTTACTGAGGATGTCTGTCCAGACAGCTATTAGGAAAATTGATACATTTTGTGTCTCAGAAGCTTGTGGATAAGACTGTTTTAAAAGGATGAAATATTGTTACTTGTTAAAGAGATGTGAGGAAAGGAGTCATTTCCCATCCTAGAGATTCTGATTGTAGAGATTTGGAGTATAGTGGGTGTAATTAGTGTGATGAGAGTGATATAAAGTATTTTTGCAGAACCTCTAACAGACCATGTATAATAGAGATATATTTGTTTTTAAATTCAGGTATTGATGGACACTATGATTTCTTCCTAAAGATCCTGGAGACGGAGCATGACAGGAAGGAATCAAACGGTCATCTCAGAATTTCTCCTGCTGGGACTGCCCATCGAGTCAGAGCAGCAAAACCTGTTCTATGCCTTGTTCCTGGCCGTGTATCTTACCACCATCTTGGGGAACCTCCTCATCATCGTCCTCATTTGCCTGGACTCCCATCTCCACATGCCCATGTATTTGTTTCTCAGCAACTTGTCCTTCTCTGACCTCTGTTTTTCCTCTGTCACAATGCCCAAGTTGCTGCAGAACATGCAGAGCCAAGACCTATCTATCCCCTATGCTGGCTGCCTGACCCAAGTGTATTTCTTCCTGTTTTTTGGGGACCTAGAGAATTTTTTCCTTGTGGTCATGGCCTATGACCGGTATGTGGCCATCTGCTTCCCCCTACACTACACCACCACCATGAGCCCCAAGCTCTGTCTCTTCCTGGTGGTGCTGTCCTGGGTGCTGACCATGTTCCATGCCCTGTTACACACCCTGCTCATGGCCAGATTGTGTTTTTGTGCGGACAACGTGATCCCCCACTTTTTCTGTGATATGTCTGCTCTGCTGAAGCTGTCCTGCTCCGACACTCGAGTTAATGAGTTGGTGATATTTTTCATGGGAGGGCTCATTCTCATCATCCCGTTCCTACTCATCATCCTGTCCTATGCACGAATTGTCTCCTCCATCCTTAAGGTCCCTTCTGCTAGGGGTATCCACAAGGCTTTCTCTACCTGTGGTTCCCACCTTTCTGTGGTGTCACTGTTCTATGGGACAGTTATTGGTCTCTATTTATGCCCATCAACTAGTAATTCCACTGTGAAGGAGATTGTCATGGCTATGATGTACACTGTGGTGACCCCCATGTTGAACCCCTTCATCTACAGCCTGAGGAACAGAGACATGAAGGGAGCCCTGAGAAGAGTCTTTTGCAAAAAGAAAATTCTCTTCTCTCTCTGATGGTAAAGCTTGGGATTTTTGCATAATTTTATCCAGTAAATAAATGAATATTAATATGGGGATATTGACCCAGACTTTTTTTCACTATGCAACTTTCCTTTACAGTGACATACTAAATAATTGTCCAATAATTAAAAGAGATGATGTGAAGGTGTGTTGTTGGACTTGGACAGGTGATTTTGGGGACCTGCTAGCAAGGTCTTCCTCTTTGTTATTCCTAGGTGACCCTGAAGAAGCATCATTTAAAAACTTTTAATTGATCTTTGTCTCCATTTTTTAAAAATCTAATTTACCATGTGTTATTATTTTTACCCCAAACTCTCCTTTACATAATACCCTATCTTCCCTGGTCAATACTGTCTAAAACTCAACATGTCACTCCCCTCTTATCTCTGCTCACCTGGACTGTTCGTTATTGAATACAGGTTTTTAGTTACCTCTTCTTGAGCAAGGGCTCACAGCATTCTGTCTCTTAGCCTTTTCTCCTCTGATTTATTTTCCTGTCTACATTGTCTTTTTGACCTGACCTGAACCTCCAATGAACTTTCTATCTCCTTCGCTACAATGGTTCAGTTTGTCTTAACCTGGGAGCTAACTCATACCTGGTGCCCTAAAAAGTACTCCCTCAGGTATGGGGAAGGAAGCTGGAGCCTGGTTAACAACTTCATTCTTTAAGGATGTCTCTCTCCTGGTTGGTATTTTGGAATTTATTAACAAATTTTACATCTGTCATCTTATTCTACTCCTGTGATGATTCCACAAAGGAATGTTATCATCGTTTTAATGATAGAAAAGTGTGAAATTTTATGACTTGCCAAAGTCCCCGAGTGTGTCAGTACTGAGCTTAAGATCTCAGATTATTTGATTTTAGAGTTTCTTCTTCTCATTTCCCTCTGCCTCTGAAATAAGAGGAGCAGCCACTGATTTTTCAGTCTTAGCTCCACGTTTGATGTGGTCTAGGTTTCCATCCTTGGTCCATTTGTTGTCTGATTGTCTCCTCTATGAGACGGCATCAAAACCGTTGTTTTAACCCTCTCATATACCTGCTTACCTCCACATCTCTATCAGCAGCACCGACCTTTCTTCAGTTCCCTGTTTTAATTTTCATCTTCATAGTAGACATCTCGTCTTGAAGCCCCCTGTTCACTTCAATCTTTCCATGCAAAAATTGAACTGTTTACATTTTCCCCAAGTCTGCTCTTTGTTTATAATCCATTTCTTTTTTATATTTAATGAGGTACACTATGTAAAAAAGTACATATATTTAATGTATACATTTGATGAGTTTGGACCTATACATTATCTGTGAACTCATCACCACAACCAAGGTACTAAATATATCCATCACCTTCAAGAATTTCTTGTGTTTTTTCTCTTTTTGTAAGAACACTTAACATGGGATCTATCTTCCTAACATGATTTAGAGTGCACTGTAGCATATTATTAATTGTAAGTACTATGTTGTACAGCACACTTTAGTACTTACTCATCTTACATAAGAGAAACTTAACACCCATTGAAAATTAATTCTCAATTTCCCCCTCCTCTGGCCCCTGACAACCACCATTCAATTCTTTCCTTCTATGAAAATGACCTTTGTAGGTAACTCATATCTAAACTCATGATTCTAAAATGGAATCATGTAATATTTGTCCTTCTGTGAGTGGGTTATTTCATGTAGCATCATGTCCTCAAGGTTCATCCATGTTGTCATAAATATCAAGATTTCTTTCTTTTTTTAAGGCTGAATGATATTCCATGGTATGCATATACTACGTTTTCTTAATCATTCATCTGTTGATGGACGTTTATATTGTGTCTGTATCTTGGCTCTTGTGAGTAATGTTACAATGAACATGGGAGTGCAGATATCTCTTTGAGATCCTGATTTCATTTCCTTTGGGATATACACAGAATTGGGATTGCATGATCATACACTAGTCCATTTGTAATTTTTGGAGGAGCCTCCATACTGTTTTCCATAGTGGCTGCATCATTCTACATTCCCACCAATAGTGTATAAGGGTTCCTTTTTCTCCACATCCTCTCCAACACTTGTTATCTTTTTGAAAAACTACATCCTAACAGGTGTGAGGTGATATCTTGTTGTAGTTTGATCTGCATTTCTCTCATGATTAGTGATGCTGAGCGTTTTTTTTATCTAGCTGGTGGCCAGTTGTATGTCTTCTTTGGAGAAGGACTTTTCAAGAGCTTTGCCCATTTTTAAATTGGGCTATTTGTGGGGTTTTTGCTATTGAGTTGTAGGAGAATCTTATATATTTTGGACATTAACCCCTCGTCAGCATGATCGTTTGCAAATATTTTCCCCAATTACATAGGATGTCTTTTCCCTCTTTTGATTGCTTCCTTTGCTATGCAGAGGCTGTTAAGTTTGATGTAGTGGCAAAAAGAATAAAACACTTAGGAATAAACTTAACCAAGAAGTAAGAGTTGTATACTGCAAAGTATAAAACACTGATGAAAGACTTTAAAGCACACACAAATAAAAGGAAGGACATCCCAGATTCATGGACTGGAAGAATTAAAATAGTTAAAATGTCTATATTCCCAGAGTGATCTACAGATTCACTGCAATCCCTATCGAAATCCCAACTGCAGTTTTTTTTTTTTACAGAAGTATAAAAATCAGTCCTAAAATTCATACGGAACCAGTCAGACCCACAATGACAAAGTAATCTTGAGCAGGAAGAACAAAGATAGAGGCATCACACCTCCTGATTCAAAATATATTACAAAGCTACAGTAATTGAAATAGTAAGGTACTGGCATAAAGATAGACATATAGACCAATGGAACAAAATAGAGAACCCAGAAATAAATCTATGTATGAATGATCAACCGATCTTTGACCAGGGTGCCAAGAACATGCAATGGGAAAAGGATAGTGTCTTCAGCAAATGGTGCTGGGAAACTGGATATCCACATGAAAAAGAATGAAAGTGGACCCTTATCTTACACCACACACAAAAACCAACTCAAAATAGAGTAAGGACTTAAATGTAACACCTGAAACTGTGGAACTCTGAAGAAGACATAGAGAGAAAACATCTTGACATTGGTCTTGGCAATGATGTTTTGGATTTGAGACCAAAACATAGGCAACAAAGCGAAACATAGGCAAGTGGGACTACATCAAACTATATTCCATTTCTGGATTCACGTCCCCCTTTATTTAGTTACCTAAGGAACTGTTTGTGTATGTGTGTGTCTGCATGTGTATGTATATATGTATTTAGAAAAAAAGATTATTGTTCATACAGGTTTTCTTTTTCCATATAGTATTACATTTCCTGATTTATTTTAATATTCTCCACACGTTACTTAAGGTAGAATAGTTGCTATAACAGATAAACCCTTAAATCTCAGGGGTGTGATACAACAAATGATTTTCTTGCTCATGTAAAATCCAGTTGACATTGGGATGTGGGGAGTACTACGTTTCATGCCATCAGGCTAAGGGAGGCTTGAAGTCTTCAACATATGGTTTCCATAATCACCTCGGGTGCTGAAATTAAGTTGGACGAAGACAACTGGTTGACGACCACTTGGAAGAGTTTTATGTAGCGGGCCTAGAAGTGACATACATCACTTTGACGTACATTTCATTCTCCAGAACTCAGCCACGTAGCTCAACTTAGAAGCGAAGTGTGGGGCAGGGGAGGTAGGCAGATGTGGCAAGAAATTATTTCTTTAAAAACTGCTATATTCAAATCTGTACTATAGAGTTTGAGAGCATGAACTCCTGATATACACCTAGCTGTCTTTGCCACACTAAGTCAAGGAAGTTGCATGAAGTAACTGTAAAGTTTAGATGGGGGGCTGAGAGTGACTAAACTGTGTACATTTAGCTGAAAGGCCATAACATTTATTGTTGAAATTGAAATCCTTACATTTAAAATTTTTATTTTGAAATAATTATAGACACACCAGAAGTTTAACAAATAGTGCTGAGAGGTAATTTGTACCTCACCCAGGTTCCTCCAGTGGTAACCTCATGTAACTAGAACACATGAGCAAAACCAGGAAATTGACATCGGCACATTACAATGAACGAGACCATAGACCTTACTTGGATTCCACCAGTTTTTGCACGCACTCCTTTTTTTTATGTCTTTGTGTATAGTTTATGATATTTTATTACACATATGGATTCATATAACCACCACCAAAATCAAGTTTCAGAACTGTCACCTCATCACAAAGGATCTCGGTGTGTGACACTTTCATAACCCAAACTGGAATATGTTTTGAGAGTAAAAGGGGTCTAATAAGGGGCATAAGCTGGGACTGTATAGGGCAAACTGGTATGTCTGGTCATCTGGACTTATATGTGTGTAATCATAGATGTTGAAAAAACAATAAGTGAGACAGTGAGAGGAAACAAATGGATGAATTATGAGTGTCTCACATGTTGTGCAGGTATTTAGTGTTTGGCGGTATCCTTTTTTGCTTTTGTGCCACAGGCCTCAAAATGTAGGAATATGTTTCATTGGTGCTGTACTAAAGAAGTATTAGCTATTTCAAGAACGAAAGAAAAACTGGCTGCATTTGACTTATTGATAGACAATATGTAATGATATAATGGGGCCTCTTGCTAGGGGACTTTCAAGGTGATTGTGAATATGTGAAGTTTTTACCTAGCAAGCTACCTTTAGAATCTAAACCACACCTGGGCCGTAACTCAATTCTACCATATCTGGCTGATTCCTTTAAGACATGGGCCCAATCTTTTGCTCTCCCGGTGTCCTCCGTCCCCTACACACCCCTCTTCCTACAGGGTATAAGAAGTTTGTGCCTATGTAGGATAAATGAGCTGTCAAGTATATTTTATTGAGAGTAGGTGGTAGATTCTTTGTGTAAGTAGGGTTAGAGTTGAGCAAGCTTGATAAGACCAAGAAAGGAAGGAATGGGGATATGCTCAGTCTATGACAAGATTGGGCATTGCACAAAGTCTTTCCTTGTCTATACTGAGGGTAGAGTCTGAAACCTGGTGTAACAAGTGTAGACATGACTCACTCTCTGCTTTATGCCTCTAACATACACATTCTGTGCTATAAATTTCCCTGTAAGCACTGCTTTTGGTAAATTGCCTTTTCATTATCTTTAGTTCAAAACACTTAAATTTGTTTTGAGATTTCTTCTTTGACCCATGTGTTATTTAGAAGTGTTGTTTAATTGCGAAGTATTTTGAGTTTTCTTTTCTGGCTATCTTTACATTATCAATTTCTAGTTTAGTTCCATTGTGGTCTGACAGCAGACATTGTATGATGTCTAGTCTTTACATCTATTATGGTGTGTTTTGTGGGCAGAGTGTGGTGTACCTTGGTGAATATTCCATGTGAGCTTGAGAAGAATGTGCATTCTGCTGTTGTTGGGTGAAGTAGTCCATAGTGGTTCGTTACACCCAGTTGATTGATAGTGTTGTTGAGTTTAACTAGGTTCTTACTGATTTTCTGCCTGGTGGATCTGTCCATTTCTGAGAGAGGGGTGTGGAAGTCTCCAACTATAATAATGTATTCATCTATTCCCCTTACCCTTCTAGTGTTGTCCTTCTTGGTCTCTGTGGTTCACAGGTATACTTCGGTCTCACCCCTATGTGCTGGTATTTTCACAATGGTGTCTTGTCTGTGGACAGTTACAATTGGCCTTCTTGTGAGGGAAATGAAGTTGGGAGTGATCTATTCTAGCATCTTGATGACACCACTCCGCAAATACCTTCTTGCAATTTCAGTTGGCATTCACTCTTAATGTTATATTTTGACAACTGAATTAAAAAAATTTAAAACATTGTCCTTTATAGCAATCTGTCTCTTTATAGTTAGTGTTTTAAATTACTTTTAAATGAAAATTTTCCTTCCTCCAAAGTCCTGATGATATTCTTTATTGCCCTGTAGAAGATTTTCTGTTCTGTTCTATTCTATTTTCAAAGTCTTTCACATTTAGATGTACGATGTGCCTGGAAATAATTTTTAAATTTGGTATGAAGTAGGCCTATCCCAAATATTTGGAAAGTAGGCAACACATTTCTAAATAACCCATGGGTCAAATAGGAAATCACAAGGAAAATTAGAAAATATTTTGAGTGAATGAAAATGAAAGACAGCCTAAAAATGAAAAGACAGCCTATCAAAATTAGTAGGATGCAGCTAAAAGCAGTGTTGAAAGGAAAATCTATAGCATTAAGTGCTTATATTACGAAAGAACCAAGGTCTCAGATTACTGATCTAAGCTTCCAACTTAAGGACATAGGAAAAGGAGAGCAAATTAAAGCCAGAGAAAGAAAGGAAATAACAAGATGTGCAAAAATCAATGAAATTGAGAACGGTAAAATGAAGCATAAGAATCATTGAAATCAGAAGTTAGTTCTTTGAACAACCAAATGAAATAGGTAAAACTTTAGTCAGAATGAGTAAGAGGAGAAAAAAGAGAAAAAACAAAAAAATATAAATATCCGGAAAACATTTGGGATATCACTACAGACCCCTACAGATATTAAAAGAATAATAATGGAATACCATGAACAGTTCTATGCCCATAAATGCTGCAACTTAGATGAAATGGACAAATTTGTTGAAAGACACAACTTCCAAAGCTCACTCACAAAGAACAGACAACTTGAAGAGTAGTTTTTATTAAGATACTGAATTTGTAGGTAAAACCCTCTGATAAGGAAAACTCTGGGACAAGATGGCTTTACTGATTAATTATATGAAGCACTTAAGGAAGATATAATGCTAATTCTATGCAAACTCTTCCAGCATATGGGAAATACTTCCTAACTTATTCTTTGAGGCCCTGATACCGATACCAGATAAAGAATTATAAGAAAACTACAGATCAATATCCTACATGAACGTAGACACTAAAATCTTCAAAAATACAAACAAATGAAACCTAACAATACAATATATGTAAAAGATAGTACAACACTATCAAGTGGAGTTAATTATGGGAATGAGAAGCTGTTTCAACATTCACAAAAACAATAAATCTAAATGATCGTATCAACAAATAAAGGAATGAGCCGTATGAAAAAAAAAACGTGGAATGAGACTTCAAATAAACCATCTAATTAAAGCTGTATTCCCAACTGTGGTTCTGTGGACATGTGTATTATCACATTGCTACCAAGTGGCCCTGTGCTATTAAAACGGGAGTTTTAGCTGAAGAAAAAAGATCCTCTCCATAGGTGCGGAAAAAGCCTTTGGCAAAAATTCAAACATTACTTTAATCAATTTGTGATTAAAACTCTCTAGTAAACTGAGAATAGAAGGAAACTTCCTCAACCTGATGGAAGAGCAACTTTTAAAAAACTATACCTAACTTTATACTTAATGGTGAAAGATTGAGTACTTTCTCCCTAACACCAGGAACAAAGTGAAAATGTTTGTTTTCACCACTCTTCTTTACCATTGTCCTGGAGGTCCTAGGCAGTGAAAAAGGGCAAGAAAAAGAAATTAAAAGTATACAGACTGGAAAGTAAGGAATTAAACCGTCTCCCTTCATAGACGACATGATTGTCTATGTAGAAAATCCCAAAGAACTTTAAAAAGGTTCTAGAATTAATAAGTGAGTTTAGTAAGGTCGTAGCATACAAGATCATTCTATTAAAAAGTTGTTATTCTGTATAAAATATAAAAGTACGAACATTAAAATTATATTTATATCAACTAGCAATAAACATGTGAAAGTGAAAAAACACTTTAAAGTACCATTTACAATAGCACAAACCGTTAATTAGGTATAAATCTTACACAATATATGCACTATCTTTATCTTGAACATAAAACATTGATTAAAGAAATCATAGAGATGTAAAGAAATGGATAGATACAACATGGTCATGAGTTGGAAGAGTCAATATTATTTAGAGGTTGACTCTTCTGAAACTGTTCTAGAGATTCAACATAATTCCAATCAAAATTCCAACAAGATGTTTTTTGGTACAAATGACAATCTGATTGTAAAATTCATATGTAAAGGTGAGAAACTAAAAAAAATTGATTTAGGAAATGAAGAACAAAGTAAGATGACTCATATTCCCTGTTTTCCAGACTTACTGTGAAGTTAACATAATCAGGAAATTGTGGTGTTAGAGAAGGAGTAGAAATATAGATCTGTATAGAGAGTATAGAATAGCATATAGAGCCCAGAAATAGATCCACTCATGCATTGTCCATTGATGATGGACAAAAGGATAAAGACAATTCAGAGAAAAAACTCTTTTTAATCATCAGTGCTAGAGAAATTGGATTTCCATATGCAAAAAAAAATGAACTTCAATGTATACCTCAGACTCCCTATAACAATTCACTTGAAATGGATCATACACCTAAATATTAGTATGAGTATTGATAAAGTTCCCCATGGCATCCTGTTTCGTGGAGTCAGAGAAGTCCCAGAGCAGGAAGCCAGGAGCAGAACTGAGCTGAGGGACTGTCAGGTTGCATCTACCCTTAGTTGAAGTCAGGGCAGAGCTGGTTACTGCAGCTGTGGCTGGAAATAAGAGACGAGCCGGAGAGAACTGAAAATGGTGCACAAGAAGTGTCTCATATAGTTCTCAAAGGAGCAGTGCTTCTACCAGGGGATGTAACAATGGATTCATGGAATTGGAAGTTGAGCCTACCACCTGGACATTTTGTGGTTCTTCTGTGCACCGATATACAAAGAGCAGGGTTGCCATTCTGCCTGGGGTGGTGACATAGATTGTCAAGGGGAAACTGGGTTGCTCTGCTCCACAGGACAGAGAGGACCATGTCTGGAATTCTGGGGAATTGTTTGAGTGCCACTTAGTATTTTCATGTCCAATAATAAATGTTAATGAAAGCTATCACAACCCAATAAAGGCAAGATCACTGAGGAGGCAGATTTCCTAGGAATGAAGATTTGCATTATAGCACTATGTAAAGAACCCCATCCAGCTGAGATGATGGCCAAAGGAGAACAAGGAATGTGTAGTGAAAGAAGATGTTAACAAATGTCAATGATAGCCTTGCGATCAGTTGCAGCATAAGGAAGAGCTGGAGACTCAGAGTTAATCTGACACATATGGAGAGTAGTAGAGATGATGGTGGTGGTGGGGTGCTATTAAGGTTTTCCTAGAGAGATAGGGATCTAGAGGCACCTCAATGGGATTCAAATCTGGGTTTCTTTTCTATCTTTGCCTGAGGAAGAATTGAGCATGATCTGGGAGAGTTTACCTTTTCTCTTATTCCAGTACTTTTTATATATCCGCATATGGTTGGATCATAGAGATCTAATCCTTGTTAGCTGCAGGTGCATCTCTCCTCTGAGGTAGGTTTCTGGAGACTGGGTTGTAGTGAGATATCCTCCAGCCTGAGAATCTTTCCATAATATGTGTCTTTCATGGCACTTTGTCAAAGACCACTGATGGCTTCTTCTTGCTCACAAGATAAAGCCTCCTACAATCTAAGATTTTTTGGATATTCAGAGTCTGGTCCCTGCTTGTTTTTATGGATTCTCCAAGCATCCTCCTTCACCTCTGAAAATGTAGGCTCCAGCCCCACAGGACTACTGTCCATTCCCTAAACAGGCAGTGATTCAACATCCATACATGAGCTTCTCTCCATCCCCGTCTTCCCTCAAATTATATTATATTATATATTATATTATATATTATATTATATTATAAATTCCTAAAGGAATTTTATCCAGTAGATGTATTGATATTATTATTTTGATATTGATCCAGACTATTTTTTACCTTGCTTCTTTCTGTTAAAATGACATACTAAATAATTGTCCAATAAGTAAAAGAGATGAAGTGAAGGTATGTTTTTCATCACAGAAAGGGGATCTCAGTGACCTGCTAGCAGATCTTCCTCTTTGTTATTCCTGGGAGACTTTGAAGAAGCATCATTTTAAAATGTTTAATTGATCTTTGTCTCCAGTTGTTTAACAACTAATTTACCATGTGTTATTTTTTTAACCCAAACTCTGGTGTAAATAATACTCTGTCCTCCCAGGTCTATACTGACTAAAACACAATCCTCACACTCCCCTCTTAGCTCTGCTAAACTTCACTGTTCGTTGTTGGATACAGAGTTTTACTTACCTCTTCTTGAGCAAGGGCTCACAGAATTCTGTCTCTTAGCCTTTTCTCCTCTGACTTATTTTCATGTCTGCATTGTCTTTTTGACCTGACCTGAATCTCAAGTGAACTTTGTATCTCCTTTGCTACACTATTTGGTTTGTCTTTGCCTGGGAGCTAACTCATAGGTGGGGCCCTAAAAGGTACTCCCTTAGGTATGGGGAAGGAAGCCAGAGTCTGGTGAGCAACTTCATTCTTTAAGCATGTCTCTCTCCTGCTCAGTATTTTGGAATTTATTAAGAAATTTTACATCCATGATCTTCTTCTACCCTTGTGATGATTCCACAAAGGAATCTCATCACCATTTTAAAGACTGAAAATTGTGAAATTTTATGACTTGCCAAGGTTCCAGAGTGGGTCAGTAGTGAACTTAAGATCGAAGACTATCTGATTTTAGGGTTTCTTCCTCTCACTTTCTGCCACCCCAGAAATAAGAGGAGGAGCCACTGATTTTTCAATCTTAGCTCCATGTATGGCATTGTCTAGGGCTGTAACCTTGGTCCATTTGTTTCCTTACTGTCTCCTCTAAGTGATGGCATCTAAACCCATCCTTTAATCTTCTCCTATATCTGCCTATCTCACATCTCTCTCTGAGGTTTAGACCTTTCTTCAGTCCCCAACTTTAATTTTCATCTTCAGAGTGGACATCTCCACTTGATGCCACTGAGCACTTCAGTCTTTATGTGCAAAAACTGAACTGTTTATATTTTCCCCAAGTCTGCTGTTTGTTTATATTCCATTTCTTTTTTTAGCTTTATTGAAGTATAATTGGTAGGCATTGCATACATTTAATGTATACATTTGATGAATTTGGACATATGCATACATCACCACATGCAAGGTACTAAACAAATCCATCTCTTTCAAGAATTTCTTGTATTCTTTTGTGCCATTTTTTCTTTTTTTGTAAAAACACTTAACATGAGATCTATCTTCTTAACATATTTTAGAGTGCACAATACCATATTATTAATCGTATGTAGTATGTTATACAGCAGACCTTTAGTACTTGCTCATCTTACATAACAGAAACTCTATACACATTGAAAATCAATTCTCTATTTCCCCTTCCTTTGTCCCCTGACAACCACCATTCCATTCTCTCCTTCTGTGAGTATGACTAGTTTAGATAACTCATATCCAAATGGAGTCATGCAGTATTTGTCCTGGTAAAGGCAAATATACAGTAATGGTAGTGGATCAACCACCTATACAGCTAGTATGAAGGTCAGAAGACAAAAGTGTTATAATTATTTACCACCATGATAAGAGGTTAAGGGATATACACACACACAAAAGAGGTTAAATATGAAATCAAAAACATAAAATGTGTGGGGAGGGGAGTAAATGTGTAGGGCTTTTAGTAAGAGGTCAAACTTAAGAGACCATCAACTGATTTCATTTCCTCTGGATATATAGATGGCATACAGTTGTTCCAATTTCTCCACATCCTCTCCAACACATATCTTTTTTTTTTTTTGACAATATCCATCCTAACAGCTGTGAGGTGATAGCTCATTGGGGTTTTGATCCGCGTTTCCCCGATGATTAGTGATGTTGCGCACCTTTTCATATATGTGGTGCCCATTGTATGCCTTCTTTGGAGAAATGTCTATCCAGGTCCTTTGCCCATTTTTAAATAGGGTTATTTGTTTTTTGCTTTTAAGCTGTAGAAGATTATTATATATTTTTAATATTAAGTTTTTATCAGAATGTTGGTTAGCAAATATTTTCTCCCACTCCATAGGATGCCTTTAAGTCTGTTGATTGTTTTCCTTGCTGCACATAAGCTTTAGTTTGATGGAGCATCAGAAAGAATAACCCAAAGGATTATTGGCACTTTACATATTGTACAGTCCTTTAATTTTCTGTTGAATTCAGTTTGCTAATATTTTGTTGAGAATTTTGCATCTATATTCTTCAGAGATATTGGTCTTTAGTTTTCTTTCTTGTAGTGTCCTTATCTGGCTTTGGTATCAGGGTAATGCTGACCTCATAAAATGAGTTTGGGAGTGCTTCCTCCCCTTCAGTTTTTTGGAAGAGTTTGAGAAGGATTGGCATTAATTATTCTTTAAATTATTGGTAGAATTTATCAGTGAAACCATCTGGTTCTGGTCTTTTCTTTGTTGGGAGGTTTTTGATTGCTGATTCAATCTCCTTCCTCTTTATTGGTTTGTTGCAATTTTCTATTTCTTCATGATTCTGTCTTGGTAGGTTGTATGTTTCTAGTAACTTACCCATTTCTTCTAGGTTTTCCAATTTGTTGGCATATAATTGTTCCTAGTAGCCTCTTATGATCCTATGTGTATCTGTGGTGTCCACTGTAAAGTCTCCTGTTTTATTTCTGATTTCATTTATTTGATTCTTCTCTTTTTTTGTCTAACTAAAGGTTTGGCAATTTTGTTTATCTTTTTGAAGAACCAGCTTATCGTTTTGTTGATCCTTTCTTTGTTTTTCTGGTCTTTATCTCATTTATTTCTGCTCCGATCTTTGCTCTTTCCTTCCTTGTGCTAACTTTGGATTTAGTTTGTTCTTCTTTTTCCTGTTTCCTGAGGTGTAGAGTTAGGTTGTTTATTTGAGATCTTTCTTTTTTTCTTAATATAGGTGTTTATAAACTGCCCTCTTAGAATTGCTTTTGTAGCATCCCATAGGTTTTGGTATGGTGTGTTTCCATTTTGTTTGTTGCAAGATATTTATTGATTTCCCTTTTGATTTGTTCCTTGACGCATTGGTTGTTTAGGAGTGTGTTGTTTAATTTCCACATATTTGTGAAATTTCCAGCTTTCCTCCTGATATTGATTTCTAGTTTCATACCATTGTGGTCAGAAAAGATACTTGGTATGATTTCAACCTTCTTAAATTTGCTAAGACTTGTTTTGTGGCCTATCTTATGATCTATCCTGGATAGTGTTCCATGTGCACTTGAGAGGATGTGCATTCTGCTGCTGTTGGACAGAATGCTCTGTATTTGTCTGTTAGGTCCATTTGGTCTAAGGTATGGTTCAAGTCCAATGTTTCTTTGTTGATTTTCTGTCTGGATGATCTATCCATTGTTGAAAGTGGGGTATTGAAGTCCCTTATTATTGTTATATTATTGTCTATTTCTACCTTCAGATCTGTTAGTATTTCCTTAATATTTTTAAGTGTTCCAATGTTGGGTTGGAATATGATTAGGATTGTTTTATGTTCTTGATGAGTTGACCCTTTTATCATTATATAGTGACCTTTTTTTGTCTATTGTTACTGTTTTTCATTTAAAGTCTATTTTGTCTAAGTATATCTTCTCCTGCTCTCTTTGGTTTCCACTTAAATGGAATATTTTTTTCATCCCTTGACTTGAACTTATGTGTATCCTTAAAACTGAGAATTGGTATAATTTCTTCCTTAAGTGTTTGGTGGAACTCACAAGCAAACTCATCTGAGCCTGATGCTTTCTCTTTTGGTAGGTTATTAATTATTGATTCAATCAAATAATACATATATAGACTTACTGAGATTGTCTATTTCTTCTTGTGTGAGTTTTGGCAGATTGTCTCTTTCAAGGAATTAGTCCATTTCACCTAGGTTATCAAATCTGTGGGCACAGAGTTGTTCATAATATTCTTTTATTATTCTTTTAATGTTCGTGGGATCTGTAGTGATGATCCCTTTTTGATTTCTGATATTAATAATTTGTGTTATCTCTCTTGTATTCTTAGGTTTATCATCTTACTGATCTCTTCAAAGAACCAGCTTTTATTTCACTGATTTTCTCTACTGATTTCCTGTTTTCAGTTTCATTGATTTCTACTCTAATTTTAATTTTCTTCTGCTTGCTTTGGGTTTAATTTACTCTTCTTTTTCTAGTTTCCTAAGGTGAAAGCTTAGATTATTGATGTTTGATCTATCTTCTTTTCTAACATGTACATTCAGTGCTATAAATTTCCCTCCAGGTACTGCTCTTGATAAATTGTGTTTTCATATTCATTTAGTTCAAAGTATTAAAAAAAATTTCCCTCGAGATGTCTTCTTTGACCTATGTGTTATTTAGAAGTGTGTGTTTAATTGCCAAATATTTTGGGATTTTCTAGCTATCTTTGTGTTATTGATTTCTAGTTTAATTCCATTGTGGTGTGACAGCAGACACTGTATGTCTATTCTTTTTATTGTGTTAAGGGGTGTTTTGTGGCCTGGAATGTGATGTGTATTGATGAATATTCTATGTGAACTTGAGAAGAAAGTATATTCTGCTGTTGTTGGATAAAGTAGTCCATAGATGTCCATTATATCCAGTTGATTGAAGGAGTTGTTGAGTTCAACTATGTCCTTAATGATTTTCTGCCTGCTGAATCTGTTCATTCCTGAGAGTGGGCTTTTTAAGTCTCCAACTATAATAGTGGATTCACCTACTTCTTGCAGTTTTTGCCTCACATAGTTAGATGCTCTGTTGTTGGGTGCATATGTGTTATGTATTGTTATGTCCTCTTAGAGAATTGACCCCTTTATCATTCTGTAATGCATTTCTTTACCGTGTTATCTCTCCTTGCTCTGAACCTTATGTACTTTGAAAATAATTGTTATTGAAATATAATTTACATACAATAAAATGCACCCCTTTTAAGTGTATAGTTTAATGAATTGTGAGAAATGTAAACACTCAGGTGACCCCAGTTCCAGTCCAAATCTAGAATGTTTCAATAACCCCACAGTTCCCATGTGATCCATTGCAATCAATCTTCCATCCTCTGACCCAGTCATATACTGATCTGATTTCTATCACTACAATTAGATTGCCTGTTTTTGAACTTCATATAAGTGGGAATTATATAGCATTATATAGTATTTTTTGTGTTCTTTTGCTCATCATAATGTTTTGAGATTCATCCACATAGTTGATGTATTTGTTGTGTGTTACTTTTGCTTTCTGAGTAGCTATTACAAATAATGTTACTAGGAATGTTTTTGTATATGTCTTTTCTTGCATTTGGTTAAGTACCTAGAAGTAAAATTCCTGGGTCATAAAGTATGCCTATATTCTAATATAATAGATATTACCAAAGATAATTCCAAAGCAATCATACCAAATTACACACCTTTAAAAAGTTATGTGAGAATTCTAGTTTCTTCACATCCTTACCAACAATAATATTGACAATATTGTTTAATTTCAGTTATTCCAGTGGATGTTTAGTGGTTTCTCACTTTCTGTACTTCCCTGGTGTCTAACGAGGTTGAGCCTCTTTTCGTGTTTACTGGTCATTCAGATATCCTCTTTTGTAAACTGTCTGTTCAAGCCTCTTGTTCATTTTTCTATTAAATTTTTAAAATTGACTTACAGGACTTCTTTAACTATTTTGGATGCAATAATTTTTAAACTATCCTAAACTAGTCTGTATGTTATATGTGTTGCAAAAAACTTCTCACAATTTGTGACTTGAGAGATTTTTCACTCTTATGGTATCTTTTGATGACAGAATTTTAAAAAAATGTTAAATGTAGTCCTTTACAGCAATCTTTCCCTTTATAGTCAGTGTTTTTAATTACTTTGTAATGAAATGTTTCCTTTCTCTAAAGTTTTGGTGATATTCTATTTTATCTTTTACAAGCTTTATTGCTCTATTTTATTGTGAAATTCTTTCACATTTAGATCCACAATGTGCCTGCAACAATTTTTGTACTTGGTATGAAGTAGACATATTCTAAATATTTGGATAGTAAGCCAAACATTTCTAAGTAACCTGTGGGGGCAAATAGGAAATCACAAGGAAATTTAGAAAATAGTTTGAATTAAAATGAAAAGACACCATGTCAAAATTAGTAGGATGCAGTTAAAGCAGTGCTGAAAGGAAAATGTATAGCATTAAATTCTTATATTACAAAAGAACCAAGGTCTCAGATCACTGATCTAAGCTTCCACCTTAAGGACATAGGAAAAGGAGAGCAAATTAAAGCAAGTGAAAGAAAGGAAATAATAAAAGGAGCAAAAATAAATGAAATTGAGACAGAAAAATCATTGAAACCAAAAGTTAATTCTTTGAAAAACTAAATAAAATAGATAAACTCTTAGTCAGAATGAGTAAGGGAGGAAAAAAGAGAGAAAACATAAAATATAAATATTAAGAAAGAAATAAGGACTATCACTGCAGACCCCCACAGATATTAAAAGAATAATAATGGAATATTATCAAAAATTCTGTCTCCATAAATGCTACCACTTAGATGAAATGGATAAATTTGTTGAAAGACAACTTTTAAGGCTCACTCACAACAAACAGATAACCTGAATAGTAGTTTTTATTAGGATATTGAATTTGTAGGTAAAAACTCTTCTGATGAAGAAAACTCCAGGATCAGATGCCTTTACTGGTTGAGTATATGAAGCACGTAAGGCTGAAATAATACTAATTCTATGCAATCTCTTCTAGCATATAGAAGAGGAGGAAATACTTCCTAATGTAATGTTTGAGGCCCTGATACAAATACCAGATAAAGATATTATAAGAAAACTGCAGACCAATATCCTGCATGAACATAGACACTAAAATCCTCAAAAATACAAAGAAATGAAATCTAACAACACAGTATATGAAAAAGATAATACATCACCATCAAGTGGAGTTAATTATGGGAATGAGAACCTCTTTCAACATTCAAAAAATAATAAATCTAAATGATCATATCAACAAACTGAAGGGAAAAAACTATATGTTTAAAAAAAATGGTATGAGACTTCAAAGAAACCATCTAATTAAAGCTATATTCCAAACTGTAGTTCTGTGCACATGTGGATTACTGCATTGCTACCAAGTGGCCCTTTGCTATTAAAAAGGGAGATTTATGAAAAAAAAAAAAAAGATTATCTCAATAGGTGCAGAAAAGCCTTTGAGAAAGATGCCACCATTACTTTAATCAATTTGTGATTAAAACTGTCAGCAAACTGGGAATAGAAGTAAACTTCATCAACCTGATGGAAGAGCAACTTTTAAAAAATTATAGCTAACATTATACTCAGTGGTGAAAGATTGAGTGCTTTCTCCCTAAGATCAGGAACATAGTAAAAATGTTTGCTCTCACCGTTCTCCTTTAACATTGTCCTGGAAGTCCTAGGCAGTGAAAAAGGGCAAGAAAAAGAAATAAAAGTGTACAGATTGGAAAGTAAGAAATTAAACCATCTCCCTTCATAGACAACATGATTGTCTATGTAGAAAATCCCAGAGAACATAAAACAAGTTTCTAGAACTAAAAAGTAAGTTTAGCAAGGGTGTAGGATACAATGTCAATATATTAAAAGGTGTTATTTTGTATATAAATATAAAAATATTAATATATTAAAAATTATTTTTGTATCAACTAGCAATAAACATGTGGAAAGTGAAAAAACACTTCAAAGTACCATTTATAATAGCACCAAACCATTAAAGACTTGGGTATAAATCTTACACAATATAGCAACATCTATGTCTTGAAAATCACAGAACACTGATTAAAGAAATCAGGGAGATCTATAGAAATGGATAGATACAACATATTCATGGATTGGAACAGTCAGTATTATTAAGATGTTGACTCTTCTGAAACTTATCTAGAGATTCAACACAATTCCAATCAAAATTCCAACAAGATGTTTTTTGGTACAAATTGACAGTCTGATTGTAAAATTTATATGTAAAGGCAAGAAGCTGAAAAAGCAAATCTGACAGTGGAAACAGAACAAAGTAGGGACTCATATCGCCTGGTTTCTAGACTTACTATGAAGTTAAAATAATCAGGAAATTGTGGCATTAGAGAAGAGGTAGAAATGTAGATCAGTATAGAGAGTATAGAATAGCATATAGACTCCAGAAATAGATCTACTCATGTATCGTCCATTGACCATTGACAAAGATATAAAAACAAGTCAGTGGAAAAAGTCTTCAACAAATGGTGCTGGAAAAATTGGATTTCTATGTGCAAAAAGAACAAAAAAGAAGAACGTTAATCCATACCTCACATTCTCTACAACAATTTGCTCGAAATGGATCACATACCTAAATATTTGTATGGGTATTAAGAAAGTTCCCCATGACATCCTATGTCATGGAGTCAGGGAAGTCCCAGAGCAGGAAGCCAGGAGCAGAACTGAGCTGAGGGACTGTCAGGTTGCATCTACTACAGCTAGTTGAAGTCAGAGCAGAGCTGGTTACTGCAGCTGTGGCTGGAATAAGAGAGGAGGCTGAGAGAACTGAAAATGGTGCACAAGAAGTGTCTCATATAGTTCTCAAAGGAGCAGTGCTTCTACCAGGGGATGTAACAATGGATTCACTGAATTGGAAGTTGAGCCTACCACCTGGACATTTTCTTATGTGAACTGATATACAAAGAGCAAGGTGGCCATTTTTCCAGGGGTGGTGATATTGATCGCCAAGGGAAAACTGGATTGCTTTACATAACTAGAGCAGAGAGGACCATGTCTGAAATTCTGGGGAATTGTTTGAGTGCCACTTAGTATTTTCTTGTCTAATAACAAATCTTAATGAAAACTATAACAACGCAACAAGCCAAGACCAAGGAGATGCAGATTCCCTAGGAATGAAGATTTGCATTACCACGATGTAAAGAATCCCATCCAGCTGAGATGATGGCCAAGGAGAATATGGAATGTATAGTGAAAGAAGGAGTTATAAATGTTAGCTATGGCTGTGTGATCAATCAGCATAAGGAAGAGCTGGAGACTAGGAGGTAGTCTGACACATATGGAGAGTAGTAGAGATGATGGTGTTGGTGGAGTGCTATTAAGGTTTTCCTAGAGAAATAGGGATCTAGAGGCACCTCAATGGGATTCAGATCTGGGTTTCTTTTCTATCTTTGCCTGAGGAAGAACTGAGCATGATCTGAGAGAGTTTATCTTTTCTCTTATTCCAATACTTTCTATATATCTGCATATGGTTGGATCCTACAGATCTAATCCTTGTTAGCTGCAGGTTTGTCTCTCTTCTGAGGTATATTTATGGAGAATTGGGTTGTAGTGAGATATTCTTCCACGCTGAGAATCTTTCCAAAACAAATGCATGTTTCATGGCGCTTTGTTAAAGACCACTTACGGCTTCTTGTTGCCCCAAGATAAAGCCTCCTATAATCTAAGATATTTTATGATATTCAGAGTCCGGTCTCTGCCTGTTTTTGTGGCTTCTCCAGCCATCTTCCTTCACTTCCCAAAATGTAGGCTCCAGCCCCATAGGACCACTGTCTGTTCCATAAACAGGCAGTGATTAAGCCTCCATACATGAGCTTCTCTTCATCCCCACTTTCCCTCAAAGTATAGTGCAGCGTGATCAGTGACTGAAATAAGTCACTGCTCCAGGTCTCTGAGCGCATTTGTCCTAGAGAGGTCCTTGGTGCTTACTTTGTCTTTAATGAGTTCCTCCAGGATCTAGACTCCTTTGGGATCCAGGGCCCCTTAGGCCCAGGGATGTGTAGAATAGGAGATGTGAGAAGGGATGTTGCAGGCAGAGGTGATGACTATAGAGGCTATTTCACATGCCTTAGTGAATAAAGTGGAGCAGAATCTTGAATCAGGATCCTGGACTCACCCTCAGACAAATTGGGTAAGTTGGCAGAGGGTGAATGAACTGGTACCTTAGGGCCCTTTCAACACAAGAGTCTTGTTTTCCCAGGTTGTATGATGTTCTGCAGGATAGTTTTTGGGTATGGTAACCCCCCTCTTCTTCACCTCTCTGTCTCCCAAGAGTTACCCACATTCTAGAAATATGTTTATTAATGTTCACCAGTTACAATCCTTGGATTAATGATAGCATTTATAAATATTACTATGTAATGTATTCCCACAATGTTGTATAATTTCAACATAATGACGACTCTTGTGGTAGGCTTTAATGTAATGGTTCTGAGCCTTTGCTTTATTTTAGAATCACCTCAGAGCTATAAAATCTTTGTACAGGCTTCCTCTCAGAGACTATGATTATATTTATCTAAGGGGGCCCAGTAATCTTTATTTTTAAAAGCATTATATATCTTTGATACTCACTGTGTCATCCATTGATCACAGCTTGGGCATTTCCTGGGTGCTAATTAA
This sequence comes from Tapirus indicus, assembly GCA_031878705.1. Classification (NCBI taxonomy): domain Eukaryota; kingdom Metazoa; phylum Chordata; class Mammalia; order Perissodactyla; family Tapiridae; genus Tapirus; species Tapirus indicus. The sequence continues at coordinate 14,435,829 of CM062932.1, forward strand.
AAATGTAGAAGCTGGACTACTGAATCAGAATCAGTATTTTGGCAGAACTCCCAAGTGATTTGTGTGGACATTAAATTTCTGAAACACTGCCCTAGGTGATTCTTACCTGCAGTCTAGGCTAAACACTACTGACTTAACGGGTGAAGAAGATGAGAGGCTCATTGCATCGTCAGTGGCAGTATCTGCAAATGCTGTCTCTGGTTTGTGATCCCCAGTCATGCTCTTGACACAAGAGTAAGGTCCCATTCATTTACCAGGGGAGGAAAATTCTGAGAAACCAGATAGATAATTTTTCCCTAGATGTCTGTTCCCATGGTAATGCCAGTACATAATGTCCAAGTATAAAAACTGTTTTCTGGCTGGATCAAACAGCTTCAAGGGGTGAAAATCCTAGCAGTTGGACTCAGTTTGTCTTTAATAAAGAAGCTTCCAACATGTCTTAATGCTTCTCCTCTGCTTTCTTTGTTAGCTTTTGAGGCACACTGAGGTGTATTAGACAGGGTTCTCAGAGAAACAGAATTGATAGGAGATTATATCTATGTCTACGTCTATCTATATACGTAGATTATATCTCTGTTGTGTATATCATCTGTAGTAGTGAAAGGAATAATGTATCTGAGCTACCCTAACATTTTCCATGGGTACAAAATTACATTCAGATATTCTGTAATAAAGTATCAAATTTAGTGCTAAATGGTGAGGCTAGTGAGTTCTCATTCTGGGAGGATTTAGTAGGAGTAGTGATTCTAACTTAACAGGAGTTTTGCTGCCTTCAAGTTAGAGGAATGCATGTCTCAGCCTGAGGCACAGCCAACAAATATTTATGAAACATCAACTACAGCCAGGTACTGTGCTAGGTCCTAACAGTGCAGCAGTCATGAGGAAGACATGGCCTTTCCTGCATGGGGTTTACCATCTGGTAGGAAAGACAGCTGTAAACAAATAATCCAATGGCTTTCAGTGCTGTGAGGACAAACACAGGATGCCACGGAAACATAGCAGTGGGTTGTCACTTGGTCTGGCATAAGAGAGAAGGTTTAGCTGAAAAGTGACATGTACTATACGTAAAGGATAAGTAGGGGCAAGCCAGGTGAAGAGAGAGCAGAGGCAAGAAGATGCTAGGCAAGAGGAATGGGAAGTGCAACAGCTGGAGGCAAGATTGTTACTTTTAAGTCCAGCATTGCTGGCAAGGGGAATGTGAGTGTCGTTGTGGGACCAGATGAAGCTGTGGAGGTAGGCAAGGGTCATAAAGCACGTTTTGAAAGGAATTTTTCCTTGAAAGGATTTTGCCTCTATCTCAAGAGCAATGAGAATCCATGAAAACTTTAAGGAGAATGACGATCAGATTTTTATCTTAGAATGCGACAGTATAAACAAAGGATATTGAAGGAGGAGGGTTCAAGCATGGAGACAGCGAGATGAATTACAAGGCTGTTCCAATAGTGAGGACAAGATATGATGTTAGCCTGATCTAGGGCAGTGACTGGAGACAAGAAGTGGATGAATGAGAAAGGGAATTAAGTGGCAGAATTTGTTGAAAGATTGGATGTTGATGATGAGAGAAAGGAGGGAATGGAAGAAAACACTTGGGTTTTTGACTGGAGCACTTGGATCCCTTTGACTGAGATATGGGATACTAGAGGAGACATGAATGGGAGAGGGGCAGGGTGAGATCGTGAGTTTCCTTTGGAATCTGTTGAACTGAAAATGCCTGTGATACAGCCAAGGCAAGGTAAGCATAAGCAACTGGGTATACAGTTTTATAGGTAAGAGAGTCATCGACACCTGAAGTTTAAAAGGTCATCAAAGCCCTTCAAGTAGATGGCTTTTTCTTGGTGGCATATGTATAATTCTAAGAGAACAGTGTTTAGGAAAAAGCCCTGAGGAACATCAACATATAAGATATTGACAAAGCAGGAGTCAATTACAGTTACTGAGGATGTCTGGCCAGGCAGGTATGAGGAAAACTGACACATTTTGTGTCTCAGAAGCTAGTGGATAAGAGTGTTTTAGAAAGGATGCAATATTGTTATTTGTTAAAGAGAAGTGAAGAAAATAAGTCCTTTTCCATCCTAGAGTTTCTGATTATAGAGATCTGGAGTACAGAGATTGTAATTATTGTGATGAGAGTGATATAAAGTATTTTTGCAGATCGTCTAACATATCATATATCATCGAAATGTTTTCATTTTTAAATCCAAGTATTAATGGACACTATGATTTCTTCCTAAAGATCCTGGAGACGGAGCATGACAGGAAGGAATCAAACGGTCATCTCAGAGTTTCTCCTGCTGGGACTGCCCATCGAGTCAGAGCAGCAAAACCTGTTCTATACCTTGTTCCTGGCCATGTATCTTACCACCGTTCTGGGGAACCTCCTCATCATCGTCCTCATTCGCCTGGACTCCCATCTCCACACGCCCATGTATTTGTTTCTCAGCAATTTGTCCTTCTCTGACCTCTGTTTTTCCTCTGTCACAATGCCCAAGTTGCTGCAGAACATGCAGAGCCAAGACCCATCCATCCCCTATGCTGGCTGCCTGACCCAAATGTATTTCTTCCTGTTTTTTGGAGATCTTGAGATCTTCCTCCTTGTGGCCATGGCCTATGACCGCTATGTGGCCATCTGCTTCCCCCTACACTACACCACCATCATGAGCCCCAAGCTCTGTCTCACCCTGGTGGTGCTGTCCTGGGTGCTGACCACGTTCCACGCCCTGTTACACACCCTGCTCATGGCCAGATTGTGTTTTTGTGCAGACAACGTGATCCCCCACTTTTTCTGTGATATGTCTGCTCTGCTGAAGCTGTCATGCTCTGACACTCGAGTTAATGATTTGGTGATATTTTTCATAGGAGGGATCATTGTCGTCATCCCCTTCCTACTCATCATTCTATCCTATGCACGAATTGTGTTCTCCGTCCTCAAGTTTCCTTCTGGTGGGAGCATTTGGAAGGCCTTCTCCACCTCTGGCTCCCACCTCTCTGTGGTGTCACTGTTCTATGGGACAATTATTGGTCTCTATTTATGCCCATCAACTAGTAATTCTACTGTTAAGGAGATTGTCATGGGTATGATGTACACTGTGGTGACCCCCATGCTGAACCCCTTCATCTACAGCTTGAGGAACAGAGAGATGAAGGGAGCCCTGAGAAGAGTCTTTTGCCAAAAGAAAATTCTCTTCTCTTTATAATGATGATGCTTAGGATTTTCACATATTTGCATCCAGTACATATATTTGTATTGGAATATTCTTCCAGATAGTTCTCCTCAACAAGGAAACTTCTGTTAAAATGACATACTATGTAATTGTTCAATATGTAAGAGAGATGAAATGAGCTGTGTAGTTGAACTACAGGAGTTGTCTTGGTGACTTCTGGCTAGGCCTTGCTCTTTGTCTTCCCCAGGGTACCCTGGAAAAGCATATTTTAAGAACTACTATTTTGAATGATCTTCATGCCTTACAGTCTTAAACTAATTCATCACAAGAGATTATCTTTTTAGCAAAACTCTGCTTTGATTGTAACATCATTTTAAAATAATTCTCTATACTCTTGGGTTAATACTAAATGAGATCCAAACATCTCAACCTCCCATCCTCCCTCTAAATGTCTCCTGTGTACCTCTCCCTGCACAAATTTCATATCATTTTATCTCATCTTTTTTTCCCCCTCAGATTTATTTTCACGTCTATCTTGTGTTTTCTGAACTGGCCTGGCCAGAATGGATTTTCCTAACACTTTTGGTATAAGAGTGTATTTTGTCTTTATCTGGGAATAATTAATACCCAGGAGCCCTAAAATTTATTTGTTCAGTAATGAGAAAAAAAGAAAAGGCAATGGAAAATAGATTCTATTCTCAATAGCAATAAAAACTAGATGCAAGAACTATAAGAAGAAAACTTTAAAACTTTACCGAAAGATGTAAAAGAATACCACAATAAAGGGAACATATTCAATGACCCTGGAAAGGGTGCCTCATTTTTAACAATTTTTTTTTGTGCATGTGTGAGGAAGACCAGCCCTGAGCTAACATCCATTGCCAATCCTCCTCTTTGCTGAGGAAGATTGGCTCTGTGCTAATATCTGTGCCCATCTTCCTCTACTTTATATGGGATGCCGCCACAGCATGGCTTGACAAGCAGTAGGTGGGTCCGAGCCTGGGATCTGAACCTGTGAACCCGGGGCCAGGGAAGCAGAGCACGCAAACTTAACCGCTACACCACAGGGTGGCCCCTTAACAGTTTTTTGTAGGGTAATTTTTATACAATAAAATCAATCCATTTAAAATTGTGTGTTTTGATGAGCTTTGAAACCTCAATATTTTAACAACATCAGTTCTCCTCAAATACGTTCGAGGCAATCCAAATCAAATTCTCAATGGAATTATTTTTGTGGAAACTGATAAGTTCTTTGACGTATGTTTGACATATTTGACAACATAAAAATAAAGAACTTTTCTAGGACAAAAGATAACAAAAACAAATTTCAAGGAGAAGTGACAGACTGTAATTTGCCTAACAGATACAAGATTAAAACTCAGAATATACAAAATATTCCTACAAATAATATGAGAATAAAACAAACAACTAAATGGAAAAATGTACAAAGAATATGAAATTCATAAAGAATAAACAGTATGAAAAGATGGTCAACTTCAACGTTAACCAGGGAAAAGCAAATCGAAAAACGAAGAAATGAGAATTGAATGACCATGTAATTGATGAATTTATAAATGATTAACCTTTTATGGTAATAGCAAGGATGTGGGAATAAGAGCACTCATGTGCATTTTAATATTCTTGAAGTATAATTTACATACAAAAAATGAGTTTTGACAATTATAAGCGTCCATGTAACCTCTACCGTAATCCAAATCTAGAATAATTCCATCACCTCACAATCCATTGTGACCCCTTGCAATCAATCTCCCATCTCCTACCACTGACCTGATTTCTATCACTATAGATTAGGTTTGCCTGATTTTGAACTTCATATAAATGGAATCATTTAGTATGTGCTCTTTTGCATCTGGTGTCTTTAGCACCACAAAATGTTTTGTAGACTTGGCTATATAATTCTGTGTATCAGTGGTTTGTTTATTACTGAGTAATATTTCATTGTATAACTCTACCAAAATTTGTTCATTCATTTACCTTTTGATAGACACTTGTGTTGTATCTAATTTTTAAAGATTACGAATTGTTGAAAAATGCTATCCTTTTCCCCACTGAATTATCCAGGTACTTTTATATAGAGTCAATGGACCATGTATGGATGGATCTATTTCTGGACTCTCTATTCTGATCCTTTGATCTATATGTCTCCTACGTACCTATCCCTATTCAAACATTCACATCATTCTATCTCTATCACATCATTTTTTCTTGATGTATTCTCATATCTATAGTGTCTTTTCTAACCTGAACTGACCCTAAAGGGATCTTTTTATCCTCTTTATTATAGCAATGAATTTTGCTTTCCTTAATGCTATTTGCCCTAAATTCAACTTTGCTATTAAAAGATAAAGCATGCTGGGGCTGGCCCAGGGGCATAGTAGTTAAGTTCAGCATGCTCTGCCTCAGTGACCCAGGTTTGTGTGTTCAGATCCCGGGCATGGACATACATCACTCATCAGCCATGCTGTGGTGGCAACCCACATACAAAACAGAGGAAGATTGGCAACAGATGTTAGCTCAGGGTGATTCTTCCTTAAAAAAAAAAAAAAAAGATAAAGCATGCTGTTTGCATTTATTATCATAACATATTTTTCTTACTTTATTATTAGTTTTGTTAAACAGAATTCTTCCCACCCTCCTTTTAATATTATGACTTTTTAATTTTTGAGTTCTTTATTTTGATTAATTCCGTGGTTAGCTGGATTATATCTTCAAGTCATTTAAAAAATAACAGTGGTACATGGATACTATATTGAATTTCACGCATTTTAGATTTCCCTTTTGTATGTGTGTTTGTATCTGAAGGACAACTTGGCTAGACATAGAATTTTGTGGACATCTGTTTTCCCATTTAAAACATATTTTCTGAAATAACTGTGGAAAAATCTGAGGTAAGGCTGACTACTTCCTCTTCCCTCCACCACCTTATATGGCCATCTTCTTCTCCCGCTGAAGCTTGTAGGATTTTTTTCTCCATTCTTGAAGTTTGATAACTTTATCAGATTTTGCTTTTGTATTAGCTGACTTTTGGTATAATTTTTTTAAACAACCAATTTCACTATTTCCTCCTTTTAGTTATTTATTTATTTTGTGCTGGGAAAGATTAGCCCTGAGCTCACATCTATTGCCAATCTTCCTCTTTTTTTTTCTTCCCCAAAGCCCCAGTATATAGTTGTATATTCTAGTTGTAGGTCCTTCTAATTTCCATGTGAGCCATCTGCACAGCATGGCTGCTGACAGAGGAGTGGTGTGGTTCTCCACCGGGGAACTGAACCCGGGCCGATGAAATGCAGCATGCCAAACTTTAACCACTAGGCCATCAGGTCTGGCTCTACAATTGTTTTTTTTATAGCACAGCAAATCCCTTTTGATTTGTAAGTAAGTATCTTTCTTCATTTCAAGAGAGTTTTCTACTACTGTATCTTGGAATATTGTTGTTCCATTTTTTTCCTGTTCTCTACTTTAGTAAGATCAATAATTTTTGTAGCACTTCTGAAATTTATGCATTACAATCAATATACACAAAATGATAACTTCCTTTTCTACAAATTAGAAAGAAAAACAGAATTTATGATTCTATAAATATTAGTGCAGAACCAGATGTATGATTGAACTCATAGATTTAAAAAAAAGAAATTCTATGTCATTAAAACTGTGACATTCAAAGCAAAAGTTACATGCTTAATTTTAAATTAGTTTGTCTTTCTTATACTCTATCAATTGCTCAAATATGTTCACATTTCATTTGTTCATATATATATCACATATCAATCTTTCTCTCCCTCTCTTCCTGTCTTCCTCCCTCTCTTATTCTCACCTTCTCTTTTTTTTTTTCTCCTCCTCCTTTCCTTTCTTTTTTTTTTAATAGCTGGGCCACTTGAGACAGTTTTCTGACAGCAAGACAGTTAGCCACTAAATTCAGCATTCAGGATCTCCTAGAAACGAGAACATTCTCATATATAACTACAATACCACTATCACACCCCCAAAATTTAACGTTGATACACATATATTTAATATACAATCTACATACAAATTTCCCCAATGATAAAGACTTGTTTTTCATTAGATATTTGTCAACATATAATTCATATTCCACATCACTCACCCATTTAAAGTATAAAATTAGTTTTTTGTATATTCGCAGACGTGTGCAACCATCACCATAATCAATTTTAGAACATTTTCATTACCCCCCCAAAAATCCCATGCCCATTAACAATCACTACCCATTTCTCCCAGCAATCACCAATCTACTTTATGTCTCTATGGATTTGCCTGTTTTTGATATTTATATAAATAGAATCATACAATATGTGACATTTGTGACTGGCTTTTTTCAATTGGCATAATGTTTTCAAGGTTCGTTTATGTTGTAGCAGGTATCAGTACTTCATTTATTTTTATTGCTGAATATTGTATGGATATACCACATTTTATTTACCCAACTATCAGTTGATGTTGTTTCCACTTTGAAGCCATTGTGAATAGTGATGATATGAATTTTCATGTACGAGTATTTGTTTGAGTACCTGAAATTTTTTAGGTGTATACTTAGGAGTGGAATTGCTGGGTCATATGGTAATTCTATGTTTAAGTTTTTGAGGAACTCCCAAACTATATCACTCACCTTTCCCTCCTCCCAATGACCCTCATCGTCTGCCATCCTCCCGGCACACACACTACACCTCAGCCACACTGAACTTCCTTTACTTTGTAAAGGACTCCAGGCTCTCTCACCTCTGGGGTTTTCCGTGTACCATTTCCTCTCTCTGGATACTTTCATCCTCTTTTCCTGGAAAACCCCTCAGATTCCACTTAGGCTTTATTATTTAAAAAAAAAGAAGTCTTCTCTGACCTGCTGGATAAAGCTAGGTGTCCTGGATAAGTACTCTCATCACATCCTGCATTCCCCGTGATAACATTTGTAACACTTGGTAGTATCTTGTTGAGTTGTCATGTCTGCCGGCTAGACTGTAAGCGCTCTGAGGGCAGACCCATAACTACCTTGGCCACAGTTTTTCCCACAGCACATGGCTCAGTCCTTTGCACGTGATAATTACTCAGTAAATATTTCTTGAAGGAATACATCAGATGAACTAATAGATTACGTGTTTCCTGGGTGAATCGATCAACACATTATTTGCTATCATGGAGCTTAAAGTCCAGCCAAGGAGAGAAGGTTGGTATATATGGAAGCAATCATTGAACAACATAAAACTGGTGATCAAGTGGCTACAGTATCTGATTCTGATAACTGTTGTAGAAGGCCAGATAACTGCAGAAGATAGAGAAGGGAGATATTAATGTGAGCTGTGATGGTCAGGGAAATCTTCCTTGAGGTCAGTCTTGGAGTGAATCCATAATTCTGTCTCTGGAAGTGACTTATTCAGAAATGTGCAGGAGTAAGTGGCTGAGCAAGTAATGGGTTTGTTACTAATGAGTTTCTTTGGGACCCAGGGATCCCAGGGGTCAGGGCATTGTAGAAGAGAGGAGTCAGAAGACAACGGCAGGGACTCTGGCTAGAAATGCACGATGTGGAAGTAGCAAATGGGAAGCAGGCTTTGGAGCCACACTCAGACAAGCTGGGTAAGCTAGGAGGGAGTCCAGAAGAGGTAGTTATTCTAAAATCCCCTTTAACAGATGTTGGGGTTCCATAATTCTATAGTACAACTCTTGCAGGATGATTTAGAAGTCACCATCCTCATTGTTTTCCACTCTTAACAGTGATTCCCATCTCCAGATGTAATTGGGAATCACCAGAGCTGTTAATGGGAATTAATATATTGTTTATTTGTGGAGTACTTTATTCTTTGTAAGTATAAACCATTCCAAACCCACAATTCTGCCAGGTGTGTAAGATTCACTGATGGTGCAGTGTTAGGCTGGAAAAGTTCAGCAATTTGCCAAGGTCACAGACTAGTAAATGATGGAGTCTGACTCCTGACTATTTTGCTTGGGGGCAAGGTAAACAGAGTGTAATAGACAACCATGGGGGCCCCTTTCCATGAAGTCAGTTTTCCTCACCCTCCATCAAGCTGTCCTAATAGTAATATCTTTAACTATGGATAGATTCAATTCATAACTTGAGAGGAAATCCTCACTATTTGGGTTCCAATCTGTCCCTTCTGAGCCAGTAGCTTCTTCCATCCCACAGTGGTCCTCCACATCTTCTCTACTGGCACCAAGGTGCTGAGCTCATTGGAGGGGGATCAGGGTGGGGGTACTTGGGAAAATACTGCATCCTCATCACAGAACCTAACAATGACAGTAGTAAGTCTTACTAATGCCACACTTTGTCTCACCTTCCTTTGGCATGATAAATTAGATATCGTTGTATTCCTATTAAGCTGATGAGAGAATTCAGACTAAGGGAGATTCAGTTCCTTGGCCAAGGTCATGAAGCTGGTATGGGTGTAGTAAAGTTGATCCCAGGTTGACTGGCTCCAGGGACCTGGAACTTAAATACTGTGCTTGCCACACTTGGGTCTTCCCAATCTCAGCTGCTTCCCCTCATGTCCCCAGAATGTCCATCTCAATCTTATTCCCTTCTAACTCTTACTTCCCTGACTAATGTCCCCTGGATCGATAAAGTCTTAAAAGGGAAAAGACACAAGATTTTCATGTGGGTTGGGGTAGTATTAATCTAGGTAACAAATCAAAGTGGAGGAGCCATTTTTCCAGCAGTACCAGTGTTAGGAGTTAGATCCAAAGCTTTGAGGGGTGAGATTTAGTGCCTGCAGGTGATGAGAAGTTCTACTGCCTTTCACCGACTCAGACCTTCACATCATTCTGCAGTTTGAGCAGCTGCTGTGGGTCTAAACAGGCTCCAGGCTCAGGCAGGCATGGAACACAGGCTTGGATCAGTTTTGGCTCATAATCTCCTTCCCCATGCCCACTGACTGAGGGGTGTGATAAGCTGCGTGGGTAGACAAATAGATGGGCTTTTCTCTGCAGTAGGTGTTCTGGGAGCAGACCAGCAGGAAGGCTGCAATTGCCGATGGATGTGTGGTGGCAGAGACCCCACTTGGTTTTGCACACTACTTGCTCCAGGTAAAGCTGGTGGGGAGGCAGCTCAGGACAGCTGCTGAGGGCTCAGGATTATGCTAGGGATTTGCTCTTTGATGTGCTCACTCCTCGCTGCTCCCTGCCCTACCATCTTCTTCGGCCTCCAATGGTGAACTCACAAGGGTTGCAGATCCCGTGAAAGTGGAGGAGGAAACGTTACGGGGGGTGGGGGTGAGATTAGACGACCTCACTGCTGTGTTTGCTGTGGTGACCAGACATTTGCCAGAGTTTTGTGTCCCTCTGTCTCTGGCCCCACTGGCTTCATTAGAAGACTGCCTCAGCAAAGTCTCCCACTTCCCTAACAGGCCAGGCATGCCTAGGATGATGTCTAGGTTTGGGTTGTGTTCAAGTGCTTCATATCTTCTTCTCTGGGACTCTTTTGTCATCCTCAGAGTTGGTTGTTTGCCCTCCCTTCCACACTCCAATAGCCCCATGACACACTTTTTCTTCTCTGAATTTGGGAGTTTCCTAGTGCTTCTGGGAAAAATGGTCCATTTATTTTCTAGGTGGGCCTCTCAATTGCTTGTGTGATACAAGAGCCGGTTACTCTGAAAAACTTCTCCTCCATCTGATTCCTATTGGTTCATATGATCCACAAATTCTCCAAAGCTGTGGGATGCCAATGGCACAGTTTTCCAGCACTGATACTCACTTCACATTTTTTTTTACATTTCATTTTAATTGGCCACAGGATGTGCCATGGAGAAGCTATACTTTAGATTTGTACTGTCCAATTTGGTAGCCGCTAGCCACATGTGGCTATGGAGCACTTGAACGTGGCTAGTTCAAATTGAGATGTGCTGTATGTATAAAATACAACATGGAGTTTGAAGAAAATGGATGCACAATATATCATTAATAATTTTTCATATTGATTATGTGTGTAAATGATGGTATCTTGGATATATTGGCTTAAATATAATACGTAATTAAGATTAATTTCATCTGTTTCTTTTTGTCTTTTAAAATGTGCTTATTGAAAATTTAAAATTACATATGTGGCTCACATTTGTGGCTTGCATTTTATTGCTAGTGGGTAGTGCTGTCTTAGATTAATTGACGTGCTTCATATTGATTGGCTTCCAAGTTTTGATAGTTTAAAATTTTTACCACTATGTGTGATATTGACTATTTAAAAATGTTTTTATTGATGTCTTAATAGCTTATAACATTGTGAAGTTTTAGTTGTACATTATTATTTGTCCGTCACCATATGAATGCATCCCTTCACCCCTTGTGCCCACCCACCCCTTGCCCCGAGTAAACACCAAACAGTTCTGTCTGTCCGTGTGTTGGTTTATATTCCACATATGAGTGAAATCATGTAGTGTTTGTCTTTCTCTCTCTGGCTTATTTCACTTAACATAATACCCTCCAGTTCCATCCACGTTGTTGAGAAGGGGACAATTTTGTCTTTTTCTGGCTGAGTAGTATTCCATTGTATGTATATACCACATCTTCTTTATCCAGTCATCAGTTGAGGGACACTTGGGTTGCTTCCACTTCTTGGCTATAGTGAATAATGCTGCAGTGAACATAGGGGTGCATAGCCTCTTTGGATTGTTGATTTTAGGTTCTTTGGATAGATATCCAATATTGGGGTAGCTGGATCATAAGGTATTTCTATTTTTAATTTTTTGAGGAATCTCCATTACTGTTTTCCATAAAGGTTGCACCAGTTTGCATTCCCATCAGCAGTGGATTAGGGTTCCCATTTCTCCACAACCTCTCCAACATTTGTTATTTTTTGTCTTGGTGATTATAGCTATTCTAACAGGTGTAAGGTGATATCTTAGTGTAGTTTTGATTTGCATTTCCATGATGATTAGTGATATTGAACTTCTTTTCATGTGCCTATTGGCCATCTGTATATCTTCCTTGGAAAAATGTCTGTTCATATCCTCTGCCCATTTTTTGATTGGGTTGTGTTTTTTGTTGTTCAGTTGTGTGAGTTCTTTATATATTATGGAGATTAACCCTTTGTCAGATATATGATTTGTGAATATTTTCTCCCACCTGGTGGGTTGTCTATTCATTTTGATCCTGGTTTCATTTGCCTTGTAGAAGTCCCACTTGTTTATTTTTTCTTTTGTTTCCCTTGTCTGAATAGACATGAAATCCAAAAGGATCCTTTTATGACCAATGTCAATTAGTGTACTGCCTATATTTTCTTCCAGTAGTTTTATAGTTTCAGGTCTCACTTTCAGGTCTTTGATCCATTCTGAGTTAATTTTTGTGGATGGTGACAGAAGATGGTCTACTTTCATTCTTTTGCACGTGGCTGTCCAGTTTTCCCAGCACCATTTATTGAAGAGACTTTCCTTTCTCCATTGTATGTTCTTAGCTCCTTTGTTGAAGATTACCTGTCTGTAGATGTGTGGTTTTATTTCTGGGCTTTCAATTCTGTTCCATTGATCTGTGTGTCTGTTTTTGTACCAGTACCATGCTGTTTTGATTACAATAGCTTTCTAGTATGTTTTGAAGTCAGAGATTGTGATGCCTCCAGCTTTGCTATTTTTTCTCAGGATTGCTTTAGCTATTCGGGATCTTTTGTTGCCCCATATGAATTTTAGGATTCTTTGTTCTAGTTCGGTGAAGAATGTCATTGGGGTTCTGATTGGGATTGCCTCGAATCTGTAGATTGCCTTAGGTAGTATGGACATTTTAACTATGTTTATTCTTCCAATCCATGTGCATGGGATATTTTTCCTTTTCTTTGTGCCATCATCAATTTCTTTCAATAGTGTCTTATAGTTTTCATTGTATAGGTCTTTCATCTCCTTGGTTAAATTTATTCCCAAATATTTTATTCTTTATGTTGCGATTGTAAATCAAATTGTCTTTTTGAGTTTCTTTTTGTTAGTTCATTATTAGCATGTAGAAATGCAACTGATTTTTGTAAGTTGATTTTATACCCTGCAACTTTGCTGTAGTTGTTGATTATTTCTAATAGTTTTCCAATGGATTCTTCAGTGTTTTCTATATATAAAATCATGTCGTCTGCAAATAGTGAGAGTTTCACTTCTTCTTTGCCCATTTGGATTCCTTTTATTTCTTTTTCTTGCCTAATTGCTCTGGCCAAAACCTCCACTACTATGTTGAATAAGAGTAGTGGTAGTGGGCACCCTTGTCTTGTTCCTGTTCTTGGAGGAATGGCTTTCAGTTTTTCCCCATTGAGTATGATGTTGGCTGTGTGTTTGTCATATATGGCCTTTATTATGTTGAGGTACTTTCTGTCTATACTCATTTTGTTGAGAGTTTTTATCATAAATGGCTGTTGGATCTTTCCAAATGCCTTCTCTGTATCAATTGCGATGATCATGTGGTTTTTATTCTTCATTTTGTTAATGTGGTGTATCACATTGATTTATTTGTGGATGTTGAACCATCCCTGTGTCCCTGGTATAAATCCCACTTGGTCATCATGGTGCATGATCTTTTTAATGTGTTGCTGTATTCAGTTTGCCAATATATTGTTGAGGATTTTTGCGTCTATGTTCATCAGCAATATTGGCCTGTAGTTTTCCTTCTTTGTATTGTCCTTGTCTAGCTTTGGTATCAGGGTGATGCTGGCCTCATAGAATGTGTTAGAAAGTGTTCCATCTTCCTTTGTTTTTTGGAATAGTTTGAGAAGGATCAGTATTAAATTTTCTTTGGATGTTTGGTAAAATTCTGCAGAGAAGCCATCTGGTCCTGGGCTTTTATTTTTGGGGAGATTTTTGATTACTGTGTCAATCTCTTTTTGTGTTTGGTCTATTCAGATTCTCTATTTCTTCTTGACTCAGTTTTGGGAGGCTGTATGCGTCCAAGAATTTGTCCATTTCCTCTAGGTTGTCCAATTTGTTGGCATATTGTTTTTCATAGTATTCTTTTATAATCCTTTGTATTTCTGTGGTATCCATTGTAATTTCTCCTCTTTCATTTCTAATTTTATTTATTTGAGTCTTCTCTGTTTTCTTCGTAGTGAGTCTGGATAAAGGTTGTCAATTTTGTTTATCTTCTCAAAGAACCAGCTCTTTGTTTCATTGATCCTTTCTACCATTTTTTCTATTTCTTTATTTTTTTGGTTGCAATTTCATTTATTTCTGCTCTAATTTTTATTATTTCTCTCCTTCTGCTGACATTGGGCTTTGTTTGTTCTTCTTTTTCCAGTTCTGTTGGGTGTAGTTGGATGTTTCTTATTTGGAATTTTTCTTGTTTGTTAAGGTGGGCCTGTATTGCTATGAGTTTCCCTCTCAGGTCTGCTTTTGCTGCATCCCATATGAGTTGGTATGGTGTATTTTAATTTTTGTTTGTCTCCAGATATTTTTTGATTTCTCCTTTAATTTAATCAATGATCCATTGGTTGGTCAGTAGCATGTTGTTTAGTCTCCACATCTTTGTCACTTTCCCAGTTTTTTTGTGTGTAGTTGATTTCTAGTTTCATAGCATCATGGTCACAAAAGATTCTCTTTATGATTTCAATCTTCTTAAATTTATAGAGGCTTGCCTTGTTTCCTAACATATGGTCTATCCTTGAGAATGTTCCACGTGCACTTGAGAAGAATGTGTAATCTGCTGTTTATGGGTGGAGTGCTCTGTATATATCTATTAAGTCCATCTCCTCTAGCTTTTCATTTAAGTCCACTATTTCCTTATTGACTTCTTGTCTGGATGATCTATCCATTGATGTAAGTGGGGTGTCAAGATTCCCTACTATTATTGTGTTGTTGTTAATATCTCCTTTTAGGTTTGTTAATAGTTGCTTCATGTACTTTGGTGCTCCTGTGTTGAATGTATGTATAGTTATAGGTGATATGTCTTCTTGGTGAAGTGTCCTTTTTGTCATTATATATTGCCTCTCTTTGTCTCTCATTACCATTTTTAATCCTGAAATCTACTTGGTCTAAGTATGGGAACCTCTGCTTTTTTTGGGCTTGCAATTAGCTTGTAGTGTTGTCTTCCATCCTTTCACTCTGAGTCTGTGTTTGTCTTTAGAGCTGAGATGTGTTTCTTGGAGGCAGCATATTGTTGGATCTTGGTTTTTAATCCATCCCACCACTCTGTGTCTTTTGATTGGAGAATTCAATCCATTTACATTTAGAGTGATTATTGATATATGAGGGCTTAATGTTGCTATTTTATAGCTCATTTTCCACTTCTTTTGTATTTCCTTTGTTTCTTGTCCCATGTGTTTCAGACTATCAATTCAGTTTGTTAGTTCTGTATGATGCTTCTCTTAGTTTTTTCTCTATTTGTTACATGTGATTCTGTTCTGATTATTTGTTTAGTGGTTGCCATGAAGTTTGTGTAAAAAATCTTGTGGATGAGATAATCTATTTTCTGATGGCCTCTTATTTCCTTAGACTAAGTAGATTTGATCCCTTACCTATTCCCATTCTAAGTTATTGTTGTCACAACTTATTCCATCTTGTGTTGTGAGTGTGTTTTTAAAAGTGATGAGGTTATATTTGTTTTTGGTGTTTTCCTTCCCTTAATCTTGATTTTTACAGTTAAGTGTTTGCTAACCTATTCTGATAGAGAGCTGCAATTTTTCTGGTTTAGTCTACATATTTTCTCCTTGCTCAAAGCTTTGTATCCCCTTTCTCTTTTTTTTTTCATGCACCAGGGGCTACTTGAGCATTTCTTGTAGTGGGGGTCTTGTGGCAATGAACTCCCTTAGTTTTTGTTTATCTGGGAAAGTTATTATTTCTCCATCATACCTGAAGGATATTTTCACTGGATAGAGTATTCTTGGCTGAGGTTTTTGTCTTTTAGAATTTTGAATATATCATTCCAGTTTGTCCTAGCCTGTAGAGTTTCTGTTGAGAAATCTGCTGAGAGCCTGATGGGAATTCTTTTGTATGTATTTTATTTTCTTGCTTAGCTGCTCTTAATATTTTTTATTTGTCATTGACTTTTGCCAGCTTTACTACTATATGCCTTGGAGAAGGCCTTTTCATGTTTATATATTTAGGAGAACTATTGACTTCATTCACTGGCATTTCCAGCTCCTTCTCCAGGTTTGGGAAGTTCTCAGCTATTATTTCTTTCTTTCTTTTTTTTTTGTGAGGAAGACCAGCCCTGAGCTAACATCCATTGCCAATCCTCCTCTTTTTGCTGAGGAAGATTGGCCCTGGGCTAACATCCATGCCCATCTTCCTCTACTTTATATGGGATGCCACCACAGCATGGCTGACAAGCAGTGAGTTGGCAGGCACCTGGGATCTGAATCCATGAACCCCGGGCTGCCAAGCATGAACTAAACCACTGTGCCAGCGGGCCAGCTCAGCTATTATTTCTTTGGTCAAGCTCTCTGCTCCTTTTCCCCTCTCTTCTCCCTCTGGAATACCTATAATCCTCATGTTGCATTTCCTAATTGAGTCTGATATTTCTCAGAGAATTTCTTCATTTCTTTTTAGTCTTAGTTCTCTCTCCTCCTCTATTTGGAGCATTTCTGTATTCCTGTCCTCAATAATGCTAATTCTTTCCTCTGTATTGTCAACTCTGTTCTTTAAAGATTCTAGATTTTCCTTTATCTAATACATTGTGTTTTTCATCTCCAAGATTTCTGATTGGTTTTTCTTTATGGTTTCAATCTCCTTTGTGAAGAAATTCCTGATTTCATTGAATTGTCTCTTTGTGTTATCTTGTAATTCATTGAGCTTTTTCATGATAGCTATTTTGAATTCTCTGTTGTTTAGGTTATAGATTTCTGTGTCTTCAGGGTTACTTTCTGGGTGCTTGTCATTTTCCTTCTGGTCTGAAGATTTAATATATTTTTGCATAGAGCCTGTGGATTTTGGTTTATTGTTTCTCATAATGAAGATCTCTGGTTGCAGTTTCCACATGCTGCCACTGGGTGGGGGTCAAGTACTGTGTATTCTGAGCCCACTGTGATCTGCAGGTCCTCTGGGGGACCAGTTGTGCTGATGCACAGGGTGTGTGGGGGGTGGGACTCTCTCTTTTGCCTGCCCCATCCCAGGGGCTTCTTTCTTCTCTTGCTATCTGCTCTCCTGGAGTGCTTGGATATTTCCCACACCCCTGCAATAGTTCCATCTCCTCCTTGTAGGAATTTCTCACACTCTTTGAGAGAACTTGGAGAGTGATAGTTTTCCAGCAGAGGGCTGCCCCTCCCCCTTCTCTCTGTGAGCTGTGCACGTCCAGGGTTGCCCATCAAACTGGGAGAGGAGGATTTCTCCTTACCTCTCCCCACTTCTTTGGGGGCTTTCAGTGCCTCCACCTTCAGATGTATAGCTGGATGGGCCTGTTAGACATCTTTTGTGAAGTATGAGTGTCCTCTGTTGGTATGCAAATGATATTTTTGTCATATCTTGTGGGGAGAGATTTTAAAGGAGAAAGCTCACTCTGCCATGATGCTGATGTCACTCATGATATTGACTATTGATAATATAGATCTTTTTACTATGTATTTTTGGAAATTCTCAGAAAAATGCCCTCTGTGGGGCCTGAGACACCCTACTTAATGGTTGTATTTAAATTAGTCAGAACTGAGCAACTATCATGCTTAAGTAAGGACACCAATGTCTCTAAGCCTCTTCCAGGAAAATAGGCTTCACACTTACAATGAGGTAGGGGAATATGCAGAGATTGCAAATCCCCTGTTCAAAGTCCCTTTGGTTTAAAAATAATACTTGCTTCCCAATTTGTCCCATCAGTGTCCCAGAGGTAAAATGAGTGTGTGTGTGGGTGTCTGAATGGTCTGTCCTGAGTAAAGCTGTTAAAGGTCTGAGAACAATCTGTTCCAGTGCCAGCAGTCACCCAGTGTTGCTGCAGAGATTGATGGTAGGTCTAGGACAAGCAACCTGCTGCTGAGTTCTGAGGCCCCAAAGCTGTCTGAACAGTTGAAAAATCCTTGCTGGGAGCAGTGTGGGTGATACCTGATACTATAGTTAATGGAGGATAAAGAGAGAGATAAATCCTTTGATAGGATTAAGTCTCTGGAGTCCCGTGAGTTCTATTTCACTGCAATCTAGAGAATGAAA
Source organism: Tapirus indicus (assembly GCA_031878705.1). Lineage (NCBI taxonomy): Eukaryota > Metazoa > Chordata > Mammalia > Perissodactyla > Tapiridae > Tapirus > Tapirus indicus. Next base: position 14,454,061 of record CM062932.1, read on the forward strand.
GTATCCTCTCATCCAGAGAAGGGAATGCAGCTCCAATTTTGGCAAATCTTCACACATTACATTAAGGAAGTAATCTTTTATTTTATTCTGAGCTTTGATCAGGAATTGGTGTTGGCATTTTTCAAAAGGTTTTGCCTCTGGTGAGATAACCTTAAATTTTTTTATTGGACATATTAGTGTGACTTCAAATATGAAAAGCTGGGATTATTGGTGTTTCACACCTGATTTTCAAATCCATTTCCATAGGTGGAATTGGTCTATAATTTTATTCTTCACGTCTTTTTTTTCCTTCTTCAACAAATTATGTAGCTTTCTATTTAAATTTGAGGTTCTGGAATGCCCTATGTAGAGCCTGAGGATTATTTGTTCCTTGAAAGTTTGAAAAATCCAGAAAGCTTCCTGGCCCAAGGATTTTTAAAAATTGCAATATAATTTACATATAGTGCACAAATCTTAAGTGTACAGCTTGCTGAGCCACTGCACAGATCAAGATATAGAGCATTCACGTTACCTCAGAATTTCCCTCGTGCTCTTTTCTAGTCAATGCCCACCCATATCCAGAGGTAACCGCTATTCTGGTTTCTATAACCACAGATTAGATTTGCCAGCTTGTGAACTTCATATAAACAGAATCATGCAACACTTTCTTGAGTCTGGACTTTTTTACTCAGCATAATATTTTTGATATTTATCCATGCTGTTGTTGGAATCATTATAGTTCATTCTTTTTCATTGCTATACAGTATTCCATTAAAATGAATATGCCACAATTTGCTTATCCATTCTCCTGCTGATGGACATTTGGGTTTCTCACTTTTAGCTACTATGTCTAAAGCTTCTTTGGAAAATTATATTACACACTTTTGTGAACATTTGTTTTCATTTATTTGGGGTATTTCGGGAGTGAGATTTCTGGATCATAGGGTAGGTGAATATTAAACTTTAAGAAACTGCAAAAAAAAGAACTTGCAAAATGGTTTTACTATTTTACATTCTTACTGGTGATGTATAAGAGTGTTAATTGTTCCACATCCTTGCTAACATTTGATGTTGTGAATCTTTTTCATTTTAGCCCTTCTAGTGGGTGTGTGGTAGTATCTTATTATTTCAATTTGCATTTCCCTGATTAATAATAATTTTGATCATTTTTTCATATGCTTATGGTTGGCCTAAGGACATTTATTAGAGACAATTTTTATTTTATTCAGTTTATTTCATATTTGCTGGTATTCAATTTTTCTACTTCTTATTGAATATTTATTTTAATGGTCTATTCAGATACTGTGTATATTATTGAGCCAATTTTTGCAAATTGTTTTTGTTTAGAAAATGTCTCATCCAGATTTTCAAATTTATTTGACAAGTTTTAGGAAGATTTAAAAATTTGCCTTTGTGACTATATCTTTTTTTCTTATTCCTAATGTTCTATACTTATTTTTATCTTTTTAAAAATTAGATTGGCCAACTTTGTCTATTTTGTTGATCTTTTGAAAACAAAGCTCTCAAATTATTTTATAAATTTTACTGCTTTTTATGTTTTCCATTTTGTTAATATATACTTTTAACTTTATCAATAACTTAATCCTCTTTATTTGAATTTTTACCAGCCTTTTTCTTTCCTTTTCAGCTTAATACTTTATTTATTTTTCTCTCGTTTATTAGTGAAAACTAGGCATAGATATTTCTTCTTTCGTGACAACCTTATATGTAGTGTTTTCCTTCTGAATAGAGCATTGTTGTTATGTCAATTTCTTCTTTGGCATAAAATTTATTTAGAAGAGTCTTAATATTCAAGTATATAACTTTTTTGTTAATTTTTCATTTCACTGCATTATGTTCAGATAATGTGGTATTTACTAATTTTATTTTTGGAATGTAGAATCTACAAGAATTTGTGGTGCTTTCTTGTCAGTCATGCAGTATGTAGAATAAGTAAGTATGTGATATCATCAAGTGGAGGCCAAATATACAAGTAGACAACTTGATCTCACAGTGAACAAGATGGACATGGTGCTTGCCCTCATGGAGGGTCCTCTCTAGAGGCTATATGACGTGAAGCAGCTCCAGTGAGATTTGAGCTCATGACTCCTTATTTAGAAGACTGGGGCTCTAACTGCCTGGCTAGGGAGAAATGAATGCCAGCCCCCTGGCTCTGAGGGATCCAGAGAAACAATAAAGAAGCCCAAGATCGGTTACCTCTCTGGTTTCTTGAGTCAATATTGGTCATTTATGGGTTTTTTTCTCTCTGAAGTAAACTAGTTTATTTAAATCATCAGATTTATTGGCAAAGAATTACATGATGGTACTTTTAAAAGTATTACTCTCAGGGCCGGCCTGGTGGCATAGTGGTTAAGTTTGCATGCTCTGCTTTAGCAACGGGGTTTGCAGGTTTGGATCATGGGCACAGACCTACACACCACTCATTAAGCCATGTTGTGGCAGTGCCCCACATATAAAATAGATGAAAGTGGGCACAGATGTTACTTTAGGGCCACTCTTCCTCAGCAAAAAGAGGAGAATTGGCAACAGATGTTGGCTCAGGCCAATCTTCCTCACCAAAAAAAAAGAAAAGTTTTATTCTCCTCTGAATCAAGGCTTGTATCTCATCTTCCTGCCTCCCTAGTGGCATTGCCAGGCCCTCCTGTTCTTGGGACCCATTAACCATTCTCCCATCCATCCTTTGCCCCCCAGCTCAAGGAAATCTCTTTCTGGTTTGCTGAGAAGAAACTTCACTTCACCTCCCAATTCCGGCCAAGACATTTTCCTTTACTAGCAAATTCTGTCCTCACTCTGAGGCTCAGGCTTTTGGAAATAAAAGCCAGGAAAACGTGTGGGCTATTTCTGCTTTCCTACCGTGTCTCTATCCTTAGGCAATGAAAGTGAAAAGCAAGGAAACAAAACCTTCAAAGATTACGATCTCAAAAATTATTCTATCCACAATTTTCAAGATATTCACAGATTGAGAGAGTTGAGGGTCCATTTAATGTCTCACTCCTTGAATTGGTTGATTTGCATCTCATGTTCCAGGGCTTCCAATGCTTTTAAAATTTATGCACCTCCACCAAAGGGAGGTCTTTTTCTTGCCCTCCTGCTATGTTCTCTGACCAAGTGGAAGTGGTTGTATTTATGGATATTCTGAAGCTGAGTGTAGGTATCTCTGTTAATCATCAGATGTGTGAATAAAAAACACTTCCCACTTTCTCCCCTAGAATGCCTTACTCTCAGAGCTCATTCTGTCTGTGCTCCCATCTGTAAGACTTTCTCGATAATACATTCTAACCTGCAATGTGTAACCAGTCCCAGAAGCACTCCTGTGTAGAGTTAAGCTCTAAAGTTAGACTGTTGGGTTTAGGTCCCAGATCTGTTGTTTAATAGGTGTGGGACCTTGGATAAGTTACTTAATGAATGTAAATTTCAATTATTTTATCTAAAAAATGAAGAGTAAATGAGTTAATGCACATTGTGCTTTTATCCCAGTGTTTGGCAAGAGCAAGCCCTGACAAATGTTTTCGTGGTCTTGTTATCACTATCACCAGTCATCATCACCATTGCCACCAGTACCACCATCACCATCATCATAATCACCATCATCATCATTCCTGAGTAATAAGGATGATGACAGGTTTTCTGGTTGATATTATACTATTGGTATCCCTAAGCTAGAGGCACATAGAAGTGTTTTCTTAGACTGCCTGCTACCTACTTTTAGATCATGTTGATCTTATTACCTCACCCATGGTGCAGTTATGGAATGTTCTTATAGATAGAATTCTGGAATATGATTGAATTTGACCCACAACTTCATATATGTTTATAGTTTTTACTTATGTAAATATTTATTTATATACTTGGGAGGGGACAAATAAATACAGTAGTTCCCCCTTATCCACAGGGGATACATTCCAAGACTCCCAGTGGATGCCTGAAACTGTGGATAGTACCGAACCCTATATATACTATGTTTTATCCTATACATACATACTTATGATAAGGTTTAATTTATAAATTAGGCATAGTATAAGATTAACAACAACGATAATAAAGTAGAACAATTATAACAACATACTGTAATAAAAGTTACCATAGATTTTAGCATACAATATTATATAACGGTTACATAACTCAGCATGAGATTTTTTTTTCTTTCCTTCTTAAGCTGAGAACTTTCACCTTTTCTCTTAAAGGAAGCACTTTACAGCTTCTCTTTGGCATATCCAAATTGCCAGCATCATAGCTCTTGCACTTTGGGGCCATTATTAAGTAAAATAGGGTTACTTGAACACAAGCACTGTGATACTGTGACAGTCAATCTGATAGCTGAGACAGTTACTAAGTGACTAATGGGCATGTAGCATGTACAGTGTGGATACTCTGGACAACGAGATGATTCACGTCTCAGGTGGGACGGAGCAGGACAGCATAAGATTTCGTCATGCTACTCAGAATGGTGTGCAATATAAAACTTATAAGTTGTTTATTTCTGTAATTTTCCATTTGATAGTCTCACTCCACATTTGACTGCCAGTAACTGAAGCCATGAAAAGTGAAACCTCAGAAAGTGAAACCGTGGATAAGGGGGGACTACTGTACTGAACTTAACCCTCATGACTTATGGGTATTTAATTACAAAATATCTTTTTGAAAGTTCTGCAGTGTGTATGTGTGTATATACACACACACACATATATATAGATTCAAACTTTCATACAAGTTATTCTTAATTTTTAAAAGGTAAAATGAAAGCAACATGAAAGTGGGAAACCAAACTGTCATCTCTGAGTTCCTCCTGTTGGGCCTGCCCGTTGAACCAGATCAGCGAAACCTGTTCTATGCCCTGTTCCTGGCCATGTATCTTACCACTGTCCTGGGCAACCTGCTCATCATCGTCCTCATTCACCTGGATTCCCATCTCCACACGCCCATGTATTTGTTTCTCAGCAATTTGTCCTTCTCTGACCTCTGCTTCTCCTCTGTGAGCATTCCCAAGTTGCTTCAGAACACGCAGAGCCAAGTCCCGTCCATCCCCTATGCCGGCTGCCTGACACAGATGTACTTCTTCCTGCTTTTTGCAGATCTGGAGAGATTCCTCCTTGTGGCGATGGCCTATGACCGCTATGTGGCCATTTGCTTCCCCCTGCATTACACCGCCATCATGAGCCCCAAGCTTTGTCTCTCCGTGGTGGTGCTGTCCTGGGTGCTGACCACTTTCATCTCTTTGTTGCACACCCTGCTCATGGCTCAGCTATCTTTCTGTGCAGATAATGTGATCCCTCACTTTTTCTGTGACATGTCAGTTCTGCTAAAGTTGGCCTGCTCTGACATTCAGATAAATGAAATGGTGATATTTATGTTGGGAGGGCTTGTCATTATTGTTCCATTCTTGTTGATCTCTTCATCCTATGCACGGATCGTGTCCTCCATCCTCAAAGTCCCTTCTGCCAGAGGCATCCGCAAGGCCTTCTCCACCTGTGGCTCCCACCTCTCCGTGGTGTCTCTCTTCTATGGGACGATCATCGGCCTCTACTTGTGCCCTTCAGCTAACAATTCTACTGTTAAGGAGACTGTCATGGCTGTGATGTACACTGTGGTGACTCCCATGCTGAACCCCTTCATCTACAGCCTGAGGAATCAGGACATAAAGGGAACCTTCAGAAGAGTCTTTTCAAAGTGGACAATTCAGTTTTCTCTGGAACAGTGATTCTACAGATAGTACATTTTCAAATAGTAGGTGTAGCATTGACAATGAGTAGTATTCTAAAAAGTCTAGTAATGCCCAAGCTCAGCACTGCTAATGCAGCTCCAAGAGCACTTCCAGGGGGAGTTTTCCCACATCACTAGGGACAGGTCCGTTTGCCTCTTGAGTTTACAAGTGTATCTTGGGTGTGATGTAGCACAAAGACTGACATATAGTGGATGCTCAATGATTATTATTCAATTTTGAATAAATACTACTCTAACTTTGGTGTTTACTTCACTCAAAGAATGCACAGTAGTTCCTAATTCTCTAAGAAATAAATGGAAATTTCTCAGCACTTCAGTGCTTTGCTTCTGCCAGATGTATCTATTCCATGAAGGACATCTTCCAATTTATTATGTACATGCTCTTGTAATTTTTTTACTCTCCAAGATCATCACATCTCTCCTTGCTAACTTATTCAGTTCTTAATTTTCTTTTCAGGTGTTGATTGATTCATTTATTGTGAGAGATGAGAGCCAGTGTGTCTCCAGAGGCTGTCAGGATAAGGGGTGAAGGGACCTTGTAGCACCAGCTGAGGTCACATCCCAGAACCAGATGGAAGACATGGATGAATCTAAGAGAATCAGTAGAATCAGAGAGCCCTGAGAAGGCCATCAGTTCCCTTCTCAAAAGAAAAGTCATATATTGTTCACGCTAAGAGAAGAGATGTCAAGTTCCATCGACAATGGACGTTAGCAGAGATGCCCCTCTCCCGAAGTCAAGAAGATACATAAGCCTCAAGAATTTAGAAGAAGTATAAAAAAATCAACACAAAGAAAATAGGAGTGGGGGCTGGCCTGGTGGCATAGCGGATAAGTTGGCATGCTCTGCTTTGGCAGCCTGGGGTTCACTGGTTCGGATCCTGGGCACAGACAGATGCACCGCTTATCAGGCCATGCTGTGGTGGTGTCCCACATATAAAGTAGAGGAAGATGGGCACGGATGTTAACCCAGGGCCAATCTTCCTCAGTTAAAAAGAGGAGGATTGGTAATGGATATTAGCTCGGGGCTAGTCTTCCTCACAAAAAAAAGAAAGAAAAAGAAAATAGGAGGAAAGAATTAGTCAATATAAAAGTGAAAAATTAGTGGAGTTGAAACCAAGAAGCAATAGAGTAATAATAACAAACTAAATATTGGTTCTTTGGAAATGTTAATAATAACAGATAAAACATTGGCATGTAAAACAAGACAAAAAAGAGAAAAGGCATAAATAGAGAACTCCAGGAGCAAAAAAGGAGCAAAATTAACAGCTAAAGAGGCAATTTTAAAATCATGAGAATGCTATTTACAACTTTAAACCAAAAATTTTGAAAATGTGGGCAAAATGACATTTTAGGAACTTATATATTACTAAAATTTGCTCAATATGATGAAAAAAAGTGAACAAACTACAAATCATTGAAGAAGATGAACTTTTTAGTCTTATGACTTTGGGAAAGAAGCTTGATTTCTCTAAGCCTGTTTCCTCTCTTGAGCAATGAGAATAAAATGGTATCTTCCTCCTGGAATCTCGTGGGGTTTAAACAAGACATTTGCATAGAGCACTTAAGACGGTACCTGGCACATAATAATTCCTCACAGAATGTTATCTTTTATTATTTTTATTAAAAGAAAATCACTACACCATTGTAAGAGTGAAACATTGGAAAAGCATAAATATTCATCAATAAGGGAATGGTTAAATTGTGGAGCATCATGGTATAGGGTTCTATACCATGAAGTTAAAAATGAAGATGTTCTACTTGTAGCAATAAGAAAAGATCTCCTAGACATATTGTTTCATGAAAAAGGGAAATTGCAGAATAATATGTAGAGAATGATAGTATTTATAGTTCAAAACTGGAGAGAGAGAGAAAGAGAGAGAAGGAGAGAGAGAAAAGGTATTGATTGAACTGATAACTGGGATGGGAGTGGAGCTTGGATCGGATAGTAGTCAAGGAGAATTTTATCTTTACCTCTATTTTTGAATTCTTATCATGAAAATGGTGAATCTAGTATCTAGGGAATAGAATTTTTAAAAGTTTAAATACTTTAAAAAATATATCTTTCCTGAAGTTTCCAGAAAAGGAGTCTGCAAGGGTGTGGGCTACAGTGCAGAACATCCAAAAAACAACTCTTAAAAAACCTTCTTGGGGGCCGCCCTGTGGCGCAGCGGTTTAGTCCGCGCTTGGCAGCCCGGGGTTTGCGAGTTCAGATCCCAGGCGCCCGCCGACGCACTGCCTGTCAGCCATGCTGTGGTGGCGTCCCATATAAAGTGGAGGAAGATGGGCACGGATGTTAGCCCAGGGCCAGTCTTCCTCAGCAAAAAGGGGAGGATTGGCAACAGATGTTAGCTCAGGGCTGGTCTTCCCCACAAAAAAACAAAAAACAAAAAACCTTCTTGGACCTGCACTGCTTCTCAGGTGTGCTCTCCATCTACTGATCGCTGCTGGCCACACTCTTCCCTCTCCCTCTCCATAAGCTACAAGATTCATTCTCTACTCCCCTCTTTGTTCACCTTTCATTTTCCCAAAATTTAAAAGTAGACTCTATTTCAAACATTCAGACCATACAGAAACAAATTTAGCTTATTGCTATGTACCCATCCCTATGAGTAAACACTTTGTTACATTTGCTTCAGGTCTAATTTTTTAATGTCACAAGAAATAAGACACTGTAGGATCAAAATGCTAGTGCTTTGGAAAGCTAAAAATAAAGGCGGGGGGGTTCTTTTGTAATCATTATTATTGAAATGCCAGTGAATCCAGACATACCTGTCACACCTCTTGGGGTGCAGCCCTCCATCTGAGCCCCCTTTTTAGGGCGCCCTTGACCTCTTTGTTGCGAAGGCTGTAGATGAAAGGGTTCAAGGTGGGTGTGACCACCGCATAGACTACGCTGGCCAGGCGGTCGTAGCGGGCTGAGTAGGCAGACAACGGCCGGAAATAGACGGAGAGGACAGAGCTGAAGAAAAGCGACACGACCACCAGGTGGGCCCCGCAGGTGGAGAAGGCGCGGAGCCGGCCCCCTGCCGACCGCACTCCCAGCACCGCGAGGAGGATGTGCGCGTAGGACAGGGACACGAGGAGCAGCGGGGTCAGCACCACGGCCAGGCCCTCGGAGAAGATGGCAGCTTCCGCAGCCGACGTGTCCGAGGTAGCCAAGCTCAGCATCACAGTCATGTCACAAAAAAAGTGGCGCACGGGGACAGAGCGCGGGTAGGCGAGCGCGGAGATGAGCAGCGTGTGGAGCAGCGAGTGCAGCTGCGCCACCGCCCAGGACGCCCCCACCAGCACCGCGCAGCGCCGGGGCGTCATGACCGCACTGTAGCGCAGGGGTCGGCAGACGGCCACTGCGCGGTCGTAGGACATGGCCGCCAGGAGGTAGCTCTCCGTGATGCCCAGAGCCACGAAGAAGTACATCTGGGCAAAGCACCCCTGGAAGGACACGGCCTGGCCCGGGTGGAGCAGGCCGGCCAGCAGTCTGGGCACCGTGACGGTGGTAAAGCAGACGTCCACGAGGCTCAGGTGACCCAGGAAGTAATACATGGGGGAGCAGAGGGCCCCGTCGGACCTCACCAACACCACCATGCTCAGGTTGGCCAGGGCATTGAGCAGGTAGACGCCGAGGAAGAGCAGGAACAACAGCGGGTGGATGTCTGTTCCGTCCATCAGGCCGAGGAGGAGGAACTCCGGGGCGGATGTGAGGTTGGCTGGGGCCATGGAGTGGCGGGGCAGGTACGGGTGCTGAGGGGAAAGATGAGATGAAGCGGCAGGTCTGAATTCTGGCACCTCTAGGTAGACTTCTGCATGTTGGGGTTCCACGTAATATTTAAAAATTTCTGCTTGCCAGGCTGGCCTGGTGGGGTAGTGGTTAAATTCGCGTGCTCCGCTTTGGAGGCCCTGGATTCTTGGGCTTGGATCCCAGGCATGGATCTACACACCACTTCTCAAGCCATGCTGTGGTGGCATCCCACATATAAAGTAGAGGAAGATGGGCACGGATGTTAGCCCAGGGCCAATCTTCCTCAGCAAAAAGAGGGGGATTGGCAACGGATGTTAGCTCAGGGCTAGTCTTCCTCACACGCACAAAAAATTCTGCTCGCTAAAATGGCATGAAAACCACATTGCTCATCCAATAATCCTAATTTTATGAAGAAACTGAATCTCAGAAGGGTGTTCTAGGGTAGTGGGTAGTCTCAAGCTTTGGAGTAAATCACACCTGATTTTGAGTCTTGGGTCTGCCATTCAAGTGGTGTGGCCTCTCTGAGCCTCAGTTTCTTCTTCTTTAAATGAGAAAAATACTAGTAACTACTCCTGGAGTTGGTTGTGAGGATAAAATGGATAATAAATTTAAAATACTTATCACTGTGCCCAGCATGTAATAAGCACTCAAAATTGTTATCTATCTGTCTATATCTATCTATCTATCTATCAACTATCTTCATCATTTGCTTAGTCAAACAAGTAGTTAGGGGCAGACCTGGGTCCCAGGCCATCATCTGAATACCAGTCAAAGTTTCCTCACTAAACACCTTACTGCATTTTCCATTCATTTATTCACCACATATTATGTGCTAGCTCAGGAATTGGCAAACCTTTTCTCTAAAGGATAATGTAGTAAATATTTTAGGCTTGTGGGCTGCATAGTCTCTGTTGCAATGACTCAGCTCTGCCTTTGTAGCAAGAAAACAGCCATTGACAATATGTAAATGAATGGCTATGGCTGTGTTCCAATAAAACTTTATTTATAAAACAGTTGTGTGTGGTGGTCAGATTTGGCCTGTGTGACAAAGTTTGCTGACCCCTGTGCTAGGTACTGTGGAGAATAAGGAGATGAACGAATCTTAGCTTCTCCCAGAAAAGTTTGACCTACAGCAGCTTGCAGAGTGTTTCATACTTTACTAATTTTATGAACCAAGTGGCAATAAATTATTCTGCCAGGAGGAGTTTGGGAAGAATTCAAAGAAGGGGTGGGATTAGAACTGGATATTTTAGGGTCTTGTAGGGTTTGCCCCACAGACATGGTATGGTGTGGGAGGGGAAGGGCATTCCAGACAGGGGGAAGAGATGGTCTGGGGTTGTTTGTAGAGGTGGCATGGAATGAAGAAGGCAAAACATACACATATGACACTGGGACAAGTTTGTCTTTGTTCTGATCTCAGTTGACAGAAAACTCCAAAGTGTTTCATGTGACTTCAGTTATCTCAGGAACAATGCACTCATTTTGTCTCCCACTCAATCTCTTCCTGCAAACACATTCTTTTCTCTTATTGCTCCAAAGTTTCTAGAAATGTTCTATTACTAGCCTAGCCCATCCCCGCTTTGCCAGGAAAGAGGGCCAGGCTTTGGTGAGATCCCAGAGAAAGGACAAAGTCAGTTCTTAGCAAGGAAGCTCCTTACAGGAAGGAGCTGCATCTCACTGTCTTGTGCAGTGATCTGTACACAAAATTTACTTATAAATATTTGTTGAATTAAGCTTTTTAAAGAGCAATGAGTGAAAATATAGGTGAAGTGAGGGTGAAAGAGAAGAGGTGATGGCAAACTGTGGTGTCCACTCCTGTCACTTCCCAGGAGAAGCCCCAGATATATCCTATTTTTTCATTTTTCTCCTTCTCTATCACTATCACCCATTGGCTATCTCAGGGAAATTATCTGTTTATGCCAACCCCACCCTTTGCCCCAACATAGAGTATAGTGTTGAAGAGCCGGGACCTTGGCATCTCATCAGTCTGTCCTCTTTAGAGGTGCAGGATTCTCCTCTGCAGAGCCCCTGACCTTCCCTCCACACCTCCAAGTGGGCAGCTGTGTGATGTAGAGGAAAGGGCACTGGCTTTGGAGTCAGAGTCACCTGGGTTTTAATCCTGATTGGCTGTGTAAACATGGACCCATCTTCATTTCATCTCCAGTCTACTTATCTATAAAATGGGGATACTGGTTATTCCTCCCTTACATGGTTGATGTCAAGATTAAATGAGGTAATGTGTGTATGAGCACTTAGCAGAGAATGGATGCTCAGTAGACTTTAGTTCCCTTCCCCTGAACTTCTGATGGCGTCTCCCTGTTCCCTGATGCTACTGGAGGTGGTCCAGTCCACTGCTGGAGGGCTGTAGTTATTTAGTATGTTTTTCTTAATCCCAGCCGAAATCTGCTTCCTTGTAACTTCTACAAGTGGTCCCAGTTGTGGCTGCTGGGGGCTACACACCAGATCTGCTTTCTCTGCAGCTTTTCACATAGTGTTTGAAGAAATCTATTCTAAGTCTACTAAGTCTTCTTTTCTCCAACCCAAACACCCCTGGTGCCTTAGATTCTTTCTTATAGGACCTAATTTCCAGGCCCTCTTCCATTCTGGTCACCCTCTGCTTTGTCAGTGTTTTTCTTAATGGAAATTGGACGTAGTGCTCTAGCTGGGGTTGGGCTGTGGGGAGTTCCCTGGAGGCAGTATAACAGTTCATCTGTTTACTTCACATCTATTTACTGAGTGCCTGCTTTGGGTCAGGCATTGTGTTGGTCTCTAGCACCATAAAGGTAAGTCATCCATTGTCCTTGACCTCCAGCCACGCATCATGTAATCAGCACTACACTAACTGTATGAACAAGGTAGGAGTGATTTCGCTGATTTGGGGAAGATTCCAAAGAAGAGGTGGGGTTTGAAGTGGGGTTAGAAGAATGAGTAGAAGATCACCAGATGGAGACTTGGGAGTGGGAAGGGCATTTCAGGCAGAGCGGAGAGAGAATGAGAAGGCAGAGGAAGATGTTTTGTGGGTGGGAAGGGCTAAAACGTGGCATGGTCCTCCCTAGTGCTCTCAGGCAGAGTGGAGTGGGGTGGGGAGGAGACTAGGACACAGGAAGAAGATGGCAGAAGCCTGTTGGGCTCTCTCACCTGCAGGGCAGCATGCCAGGCCTCAACACTGTCTGCAGGGTCTGTGGTCTGGTCTCCCTTCTGGCCAGAGGTCCCCGGTCATGAGAACAAATGCATTGTCCTCCATCTCTGCCCAGAGACTTTGGCGTGTTTCCCGTGGGCTGGGACAGCAGCCTTAGAGAGAGAGAAGGTCAGAGCTGTAAGGGCCCTGGGAATTCCCCAGCCACGCTCTTTCCACTCAGCTTTACTGCCCTGCCAGTCTCCCCATTGCCCATCGGGTACAGTGCAAACTGCTCAGCCTGACATCCAAAGCTTCCTGACTTGGTTCCCAGCGTTCTTCAGTCTTAGTTCCAACTGCTTCATGTGCTTCCTCTTGCCCAGCCCAGCCAGGTCAGCTTTGTCCCTGCCTCTTGCTTACCCCTTTCTCACATGACTTTCCTGCACACTGCCCCTACCTGAAATGGTCTTCCTACCCTTTCCCAACACCTAGCTCTAGCTCCACTCATCCTTGAAGCCCCACCTCCTTTCTTGACTTCTCCAGTCCACACGAATGCCTCTCTCCTCTATCTCTTGTAACCCTCATTTGGAACTTAGCCCTCACTTGCTGGTATTAAAGTGACTTTTTCTGCTGTGATGCTCATCTTCCACACTAGATGATGAGCCTTCTGAGGGCAAATATTTACTTGTCTGTTCCTAACTGGCCTTAGGCCTGGCACGGGACTTTATCTTAGCTCTCCTGGCAGTCAGGGAAGGCTCACAGAGGAGATGGCATCTGAACAGGACCAGCTTGAAGGACAAGGCATTCACTGGACAGACAGGAGTAGAGGGGAATGCCAGAAAGAGGGACTAGCATGTACAAAGGAAATTACAAGAGAAACTTCACAGAAGTTTCTTAACCTCTTTGAGCCATAAATATTCACTTAGCAAAGAGTAGGTGCTTAATAAATGTCAATTTCCTCCCCTACCCAGCCCCAAAACACTTTTGGTGATGAGAGATATATTGACTGAGTTTATGTTGGCTCTGCCTGGCACAGGACTGGTTTCCCTGGATGCTGAGCTGCTGTTGTAGACTCAGAGCCCTTTCCTGAGGCCCTGGTATGGTGGGTGTCTGCTTTGAAATGGGTGGGAAGAATTTATTTAAGGTCACAAAATGAGGCAGAGATACTTATGATTTAGGACCAGAACACCCATCTCCTCGGTAGCTTGCTGCCCTAAACTCTATGTGGGAAAAGTCACTTTTGTAGCAAACACTTAGTTGCACCAAGACACAGAAGTACACAAGGAGACAAGCCTGCACACAGACACAGACATATCCTGATAAATCCAGACACACGGACATGCCAGAGACACACTCACACCCACTAGGACAGGAATATACACATGTGGGTGCACATGGACACCTGCCTACAGTCGTTTACACACAGGCATAGACACATATGTGGATCCATCCATAGACATACATGCCACAAACACATGAAGACCCAAACACGGACCCCATACACAAAAATGCCAGAGACACGAGGAGACCTCTGCGATTCTCCCAGGCACGCAGGAGCATACACACAAACACCAACAACCTCCTCCTTCCTCTCACTCTTGCCTCAGGTCTCCATCTGCCTTAACAGAGTGGGGAGTGGGCAGTGGCAAACAGGGGAACCATTGCTGGCCCCTAGCACTCTCAGTCCTGGGAGTTTCTATTCAATTCCTTGACTCCAGTCTCTCGCTGGTCAGCCCAGATTCTTCTCTCAATGGCATCCCAACTAGCCTTCTCTTCAACCACTGTTTTAACCCAAGATGAGCTGTTTCTATCCCAAGGGCTTCCTCCCCAACTCTGCCATCTTCTCATTCACTTCTCTTCAATAATTTACTCAACAGTGTTACCTGTTGTATCTACTCTATGCCAGGCAGGTACTTGAGCACCAGGCAGGGAGGGCATTCAGAGCTGAATAAAACAGGGTCAAAATGTTCATCTTCTTATCTTGGTATTAGGCAATGGGCAGTGATTCTAAGATATCATCTCACTAAGCACCCATGTCACAAATGGCCCAGAGAACACTGTGCCTGAAGTCATTCAGTGATTTGGGGACAGAGCCAGGATTTGAATCCAGAGCTCTGAATCTTACCTATGGTTTCATCCACTTCTCCATCCTGTCTGCCATGCATTGGCGGCTATTTCTCATTTATCTCTCCCACTCAGACACTTGATTTAGCCCTCTGCTTTACTGCCATTGATGATTCCTCTCCCTACCAGCAAGTCCCCTGCCTGACGACGCCCCTGTGAACACAAACAGGCTCTGCCCTCCACGCCACATACCCAGAGGTTGAGCTGCTTCCAGCAGGGGGAGAGTTTAGGCAGGGATGCCCTGGAGAGGAAGATTTACCGCAACAGCCAAAGGCAAGAGGGGTGGCACGCAGACTGGAAGCAGAGGGGGGTCACCCACTATTTAATTAACTGGGAACCTCCATGGAGAGCTATGGTGGCCTCTGCACTCACTGGCCCCCTGAGGACCTCTCAGCCCTCAGCCAGCATTCATCTCTCCTACCTGTTAGAGAGACTGAGTGGGGGAGAGGGAACAGAGAGGTGTAGGAACTCAGAATTGTAATAGACACCCCTCAGTGTGTTGACCACCTGTGCCGGCTTACTGTGCTCAGAGGATGCTATCACTGTTTTGCCTCCTTCTAAGTGGGCACTGACGGCCCGAGAGGGGCAGGGCTTGTTGAAGATCACACAGCCAGGGGATTTTGGCCTTTTCTCCCTGGCTTACGCTGAGCCGATGGTTACGCTGAGCTGTAACCATCACCCCTAAAGCTGCAACCTCACTGTGAGTCCTCTGCTCAGGGAAGAGCTGTTTCTTCTGATCCCACTGTGAGGAGAACAGTGAAGGGAAGCCGGGGACCTGGATGCCCAGTCTCCCAGCATGGGCCCCCAAAGCCCTTCCCTGATTCCCAGGCCCACCTCAGCCCCAGAAGTCCCAACTTACCCAGAAGTTGAAGGAGGGAGGAGGGGCTGGGGTTGCTGGCAGATTCACCCCAGGACAGCAGGATTGAGGACACGTATGGAGCTGCTCTTGATGGACTTCAATGGTGCTGCCCTCTGTCACCCCTCAGCCCAGGTTGGAGATGCCAGGATCTCAGCCTTGCCCAGCTGGTGCCAGGGCAAGATGGTTTCTGCTCCTTGTTCCAAAGCCTTTTGACTGTCCTGTGCTCCTCACTGGCTTGACAAAGCAGTCCTCCTGCATCTGGAGGGCTGACCTAATTCCCAGGCTGATCAATTTCTTCTGAGGACAGTCTCTCTCTCTCTCATCTGCCCTTCTTCCACCTGGCATGCCTTTTAATGCTTGTGGAACTGGTAGCCACATCCCAGGGGATGAGCCTCTCCAGCTTGACTATTCATTCATTTGAAAACATTGCTCAGCGTCCATGGGGTGCTGGCCCTGTTGGGCTCTGAGGAGTGTCAGAGAAATCTTCGAACAAGTGAGGTATTCAAGCCAGCCCAGCTGTGGGACCCTGGGCGTCTCTTCTCCTCTCCGGGTCTTAGTTTCCTCATCCATTGGTAAATTGAGAGGGGTAAACTGACAGAGTCTGACAATCCCTTCATGTTGGAGGATGGAACATTCTGAGGATGCGCCCTGAATAGTTAACATTCAGGTCAGGGAGAAGAGACTTGGGCACAGGCAGTAAGTGCCCTAGGGGCTTAGAATAGAAGCCATGTCTGTGGCTTGGGTGTTCAGGGAGCACTTCTGGGAGGAAGTGGGGTTTAAATGGAGCAGAAGAATAGGAAGAAGTGGGTCTGGGGGAGGGCGGTGTGGGCAAATCAAAGTCTTTGGGAAGCACAGTTTATGCAGAGGGGGCACAGGGAAGTACAAGGGAGGGAAAAGGCTGCCTGTACAAGTTTCTAGTGGGAGAGGATCCATGGGTCACCTTTCTTGGGATTTGGCATCATCCTGCCCTTACTAACTGGCAAACCTTGGAGAAATTACTCCAATTTTCTGTACCTCAGTGTCTCAGCTGTAAAATGGGACAATAGTAGAATCTGCTTCATAGGGATGCTCTGAGGATCACATGAGTTAACGAATGTAGAGCTCTTAGAACAATGCCCAGCACCCAGCAACTACCAGCTACATGTTGTATGTTACTATTATTATCCCTCCACCAGTCCTACTGTGTGCTGAGTATTTAAGGGTTTGTTCTATCTTCAACTCTCCTGACCTGGATTTTTTTTTTCCTTAAGAAGAAGCCAATTTGAATCTCTCCATTCCTCCAATAAATATGAAATGACTGTTGATCAACAATAAAGAGGCACTACCTATCTTTATGTTGCTATTGGCTGTTTCAAATAGATTTTAGGATACTGCCTAATGTCCTAAGAATATCATTGTTGTTACAGCATGTAGCAATATATGGTTCTATTTAATATGTCCCTATTGTTTAACAATGCTAAGTACTATCACACAATGGAAACATTGTTACCATAGAAAAATGGCAATAACTAACACAAAGGGATTCTTCACAGACTTGCTAGCTGTAAATTCCTAAGGCATGCTTTTCTACTCCCCCAATTTTTTATTGTAGTAAAATATATATAACATAAAATTTACCATCTTAATAATTTTTGTGTACAGTTTAGTGGTATTAAGTATTGTTTTCCTTTTTAAGTTTATTTTCTTAAAAAAGTTCTTTTTTTCCCTCACTTTTAAAATTGCATTTGATTTTTTTTCCTATTCCAAAGGTAATATATACTTGTTATAACAAATGAAAAATGCAGAGATGTATAAAGAAAAAATATCATCTCTCATCACCTCCTCCCACATCCTACCTCTACGAGGTCATCAATGTTGATAGCTAGTTTCCACACCTTTCTCCCAGCTCATACAAACTTATATCTATCTATCTATCTATCTATCTATCTATCTATCTGTCTATCTATCTATCTATCATCTATCTATCCATCATCATCATCATCATCTATCCATCCACACAGATACATGTATATAAAGTTTTTCAAAGCATACTTTTTTAACATAAAGAGAAGATAATACAGAAAATATGTAGGGATATTTGCAAAAGAGTTTACGTTCCAGCAAAGCAAGTATTTTTATTTGTATTTATTTCCTTCCAATACACACACAATGCTGAGCAATTTTTCCTTTTCCTTTTCAACCACAGACCTTAAGTTAAAAAAATAAACTACATGGTATTCATGTTAATAACTGCATGTTCCATGAAATGGACATGTTACAAGTTATTTAATCATTGTTGTAATTTTGAACAAATTATTAAGGAAGGTATGTCAACTTAGGCCTTTTTTCTTCCTTGAAGCTTTCCTAAGACCCCAGAGAGAAAATCCAGGGTCAAAGAGGTGAACGTTTCTGTAACTCCTGACAAAGGTGGAGAAGGAATTCTTCAAGCAAGCTTTTTGCTAATTAGGCTGCCATCAGCAATGAATGAATGTGCCTTTCCCCGCTGTGAAATATTATTATGATTTTTAGTATTAATTTTTCTTTTCTTGATTTTTGGCTCTGTGGAAAATATAACCTTGTTTTAATGTCTTTTGACTGTTAAGTGCATTTTTCTGCAATCACGTGACTGTAGTTTTGCTCACTTGACCTTACGTGCCTGGTTCCAGCACAGTATAGCCAACTCTAAATGAGGGTCTTGGCCTTTGCACCTGAGAAGAAAAGCAATAAGCTATAAAACAAGACATTTAATGTTTGTACTTTTTCTTTAGAGTAAACCATTTAAAATAAGTTCTATTTTTAATTAGTATAGTTATAATTCTCAGACAAATGAACACATACAAGATGAATATCATCAAGTTATGCATCAGTTGGAACTGACTTGTGGAGTAATTTCCAAAGATATACCATGCC
The DNA here is from genome assembly GCA_031878705.1 of Tapirus indicus. Classification (NCBI taxonomy): domain Eukaryota; kingdom Metazoa; phylum Chordata; class Mammalia; order Perissodactyla; family Tapiridae; genus Tapirus; species Tapirus indicus. The sequence goes on from CM062932.1 coordinate 14,472,508, forward strand.
AAACGAACACAAAAGGAAATATATGTATAAGATTTAAAAATATTTATGTTATAATATTCATATTATTATAATTTAATAATATAATAGTATAAAGTATTTAATATTTTAAAATATTCATATAATAACATTTATATTATTACAGTCTAGTAATATAAATATGTTTATTTTATAAAAATAAATATATATAAAACATCAAGTTGCAATGTAATAAATCTAAAAATTTGAATAATTGTGATGTTCATATTTCCTTCTAAAGTATCAAAGTGAGAAATTACACAATTATTAGCACTGTTATTATTTTGTAAAGAGGATATCACATTAGTTTGTGTTAATTCTTATTTAGGTAAATGAAAAGACGCTGAAATTATAAATCATATTTACAAAGGATCAAAGACCTAAATGAACTTATTCGTATTTAGAAAGAGTGTAAATCCAGAGTCTAGATGTCAGATCAAGACTTTCCACACAACTGGACATTTGATTCCAACTTGAGAAGCATGTGAGAGTCACTGCCTCTAGGAGTCATGGACTCAGGTTGTTGAATTTTCGCCATAGATTCTTTTTAAGGACATTTCATGTTCCAAGGAGTTTACATGCAACTGGAAATGTTACAGGGCAAAAATTTACATTGAATAATTTCTTGCATTAGAATGTGCTTTAGTAAAAATGGAATTAGGAGTGTTGGTTTGATATTGTAATATATTGCTAGGGCTGGCCCGGTGGTGCAGTGGTTAAGTTGGTGCGCTCCGCTTCAGTGGCCTGGGGTTCGCAGGTTTGGATCCCGGGAGTGGACTGATGCACTGCTTGTCAAGCCATGCTGTGGCGGCGTCCCATATAAAGTAGAGGGAGATGGGCACAGATGTTAGCCCAGGGCCAGTCTTCCTCAGCAACAAAGAGGAGGATTGGCAATAGATGTTAGCTCAGGGCTAGCCTTCCTCACAAACCCCTCCCCCCCAAACTAGTATTGTAATATATTGCTAAATTAGGAACATATTTAGTTTATTATGAATAAACTTAAGAGACTTTGTTAAAATAATATAGTATGCATTATGGCTCTGGGCTATGAGAATGTTGTAATTTGTCAATGTGTCCTGAGTCAAAAATTTTGCATGATTGTTGGACTCTCTTCTTAAGGCAATCTTTATAGCTTCTGGCCCAGAAGATTGTAAACAAGTTAAACCCAACATTTTAGAGTATGTGGACCTGCTTCCTACACTGCTGTTTTAAGTAAGAATTGTGTGGGAGTCATCCATAACCAAATAGTAAGGAACATGTATTAGTATCTTTGAAACTCATAGGACAAAGCATACTATCAGATGTAGAAAACATGGAATATAGAAACTAAGACATCTTGGAGGGCAGATCCTAAAGAAATAATAACAATTTGTCAAAAATTGTGAGAATCTTCCTAATGGAAATAAGTTTTTGGTTTTTGTGGTCAATCAAAATATTCGAGAATATAATCTCAGAGGAAAAGAATAAAATGGGAGTCACCTTGAAGAGACATACTAAGATAGAAAATCCAATAGATAGGGTTAAACTTGGTTTTAAGAAGCCACGCCACTTAAAAAATTAAAATTTAAAGGAGATAGAAATATGTAAACTAGATAAAATGAAACCATATATCTGAACAATGTCAGGTACTCATAAATATGCTCAAGATAGGAGAATCTTCTGCATGCCACTTTATTTAGACATGATAGAAAAGTGCATGTTTGAAACCACAAACTCCAAAGGTGTAAAATGGAGAGAGAAAACATGCACTTCAGAAAGAACATATCTAAAAGAAAGTGAGATTCAACCCAAAAGAGTTGACAAGCTGCAGATGAAGAACTAGATCCCCAAATATATGGCTTAAATAGATAAGTATAATGAAAAAGTTTAGATGATGAGAGATACCCTAAGACAGAGAAGTCAGGTTGAATTCTGTCTCTGGGGATTGTCTGGGAAACCAATCCAATTTGATGGGATAGATCGTGTATTCAGCCATGCAACCAACAAATATTTTTTGAGCACCAGTCTTGCGCTAGGAACTATTATAGGTGTTGGAGATACAGCAGGGACAAAGACCAAAATCTCCGTCCCCAGAGAGCTTATAATTTTTATTACCACCATGGGGTTTTATTTTATTTCTTTGTGAAGAAGCAAAAGTAGAGGAATATTGTCACTACATTAAATGTAGGCTAAGCTGTCTTCTCTGTGAACTTTGAAGTAAGCTTGCCTTCTGAGAGTTAAACCAATAAAATCCACACACAAATTATATGATCAACCATATGTTTAAGCATATAAAGAGATTAGCTGTAAAACTGTCATCAAAGAATTTTGGAAAACTTCCAACTCACATCAGGGTGACCTAGAGGTAATCTCGGGGAGGCAGGACTGTAAGTGGCTTTAACTTAGTAAGTGAAAGCTAATTAGTTGCAGTAAACTCTGTTTGGAAAGAAAATGGTGAGAACAGAAAGGAGTGGGTCAACCATGAAAATCCAGGGAAAAAAAAAATCTTCCAAGATAAATGTTGGCAGTGCCTTTGGAAGCCCTGCATGGAAAGAGGGAATTGTAGCTCTTTAGGCTCGGCATGACCTTTCCCTGCACCAAACTCTCTGTATGGTAAGCAGAGGGCTCCAGCGTACCTTAGTAGAATCCGACTATGCACCAAGTAACGCTCTAATTTATTTTCTTTTAACCTCTGAAATTGGAGAATTGCATGTATATTGCTAATCTATACTGAAATATACCTAGAGAATTTAAATGAGTCTCACTCAAGGTCTCTTTCTCTGACTTCTGGGCTCATGGCAGGAGAAAACCAGACCAGCAACTTCAAATTTCTCTTCTGGGGACTCGCAGAGCAGCCAGGGCAGCAGCATCCTCTTCCTGCTGTTCCTGTGGATGTACGTGGTCACTGTGTCTGGGAACCTGCTCATCATCCTGGCCATTGGCACTGACACATGTCTCCACACACCTATGTACTTCTTCCTCGCCAGCTGGTCCTGTGTGTACATCCTTTTCATCTCCACCATTGTGCCCAAGGCCCTGGTGAACATCTAAATCCAGAGCAGGTCCATTTCCTGCACAGGCTGTCTGGCTCAGCTCTAATTCTTCTTGATTTTGGGGTCATGGACATCTTTCTCCTGGCCACAATGGCCTTCAACCTCAATGTGGCCATCTGCCACCCTCTCCACTACAAGATGGTTACACCCTCCAGTGCTGCACCTTCCTGGAGACTGCCTGCTCAGGCTGAACCACGTTGCTATGACCTACACCTTCCTCATACTCTGTCTTGCCTTCTACTCTGCAATGTTATCCCTGACTTTTTCTGTGATCTGGGACCATGATGAAAGCATTTTTCTCTGATATGCATTTGATAAGCTTGTTCTCTTGCTCTAGGGGGAGTAATTATTTTAGCCTTTTTATCTCTTATTTTTTCTTTATTGGGATAATTTATACACAGTAAAATGCATAGATCAGTAAGTTCAATAAATTTTGACAAAATATATACACCCATGTTATCATCATCTAAGTCAAGATATGGAATATTTCCATTTTCCTAGAAAGTTCCTCATGCCCTTTTCTAGTCATCCCCCACCTTGAGGCCACTACTGATCTGATTTCTATCATCACAGATTAGATTTACCTGTTCACGAACTTCATATAAATGGAATCATACAGTATGTACACAGTATGTACTCTTTTGGCTTTGGCCTCTTTTCCTCAACCTAACTTTTTTTGAAATCCACCCATGTTGTTGCATGTGTCGGTAGTTTGTTCCTTTTTTATTGCTGAATAGTATTCAGTTGTATGGATTTATCACTGCTTTTTCATATTTGTTCTCCTATTGTTAGTATTTAGGTTATGTCCAGTTTTTGGCAATTATGAATAAAGCTGCTATGGGAATTCTTATACAAGGCTTCTTGTGGACATATGTTTTCATTTCTCTTTGATATATATCTAGGAGTATAACTGCTGGGTCAAAGGGTAAGTGTGTCTTTAACTTTCTTAGAAACTGCCAAACAGTTTTCCAAAATGGTTGTACCAATTTACACCCCCATTGGCAATATTTGAGGGTTCCAGTTGCTCCACATCCTTGTCAACACTTGGTACTGCCAGTTTTTAATTTTTAGCCATTGTACTAGAGCTCTTAAATCTTGACATCTTTTTATCTGTATGGTCTCAACTATCCTCAGAATCTTTTTCCCCTAGGAGAAGAAGCACTGATGGCCCTCACATTGCTGTCATCTCATCTATGGGACAGCTCAGTAGGGGAGACCCAGCAACCGCTGTCCTGTACGCAATGGTAAAGCCCATGCTAAACCCTTTCCTCTAAAGCCTCAGGAACAAAAGCATGGAGGACTCTCTGGGAATAACTCTTAGGGCCAACATCTCCTTCTCATGAGCTCAATGAGGTGCACAAAGAATGTGGGCTCAGGAAGGAAGAGAGAGAATAAAACTAATAAAATGAGCAATAATAATAATAGTAGTTACTCTTATTGAACACCTACCAGTCACCACACTTGTTCACATATATCGTCACTTAATATTCCTAAAAGCTACATGAAGTTGGGCATTGTTATATTCATTTTAAAGATGATAAAACTGAGGCTGAGACACAAATTGCCAAAAGTTGCACAACTTGTAAATGGAATATCCAGGATTTGCACAGGTCTTTCTAACTCGGAAGGTGTGGCCCTGTCATCATTGTTTCCAAGAGACGCTCTTTTGTGGATCAGCATTCGAATTTCCTAGAGCCTCCACTGGTTGTCTGGCCAGTGTGGGAAACACGTGACCCACTAACATTCTGCACATGAGATGGGCTTCTTCATCTGACCCATTCAAAGCTCGTGTCTCCCCTTAAGCACAAATAATCCTCAGGAAAGATCTCCAGCCCAGCTTTCTTGCTTCAAATTAAGCGATCAGTCCTGATAGCATGGTCCCTGAGATTCTAGGATTAGTTAGGGTGGGAGAAGTAAGTGGAACCACCAAGATAAAGATGAAAGTGAGAATATCAGCAGAGTGATCACCCTATGTCCATTCTCCATTTCCAACAGTGCTATGATTTCCCTTTGGGGAATTACTTCATCCCATTGTGTGTGATCTTGATTTGGGGCAGTAAATCCAGGGGCCCTGCCTTTGCACTATATTGAATTGGAGAGATCATTGGAGGAGCCTGCCACCAGAACTTTTCTTTTCCCACTTAGACCCTGGGACTTTAACTCTTGAGTGGAAATAGCCAAGGAGTGAAAGACAGGGGCCATTCATTCCAGTGGTGGTGCCCAGGAGAGATACTCAGAGACTTCCTGTTCTCAAGAATTCTTGAGGCTTCCTGAGTCCTATCTGTTCAAAGATGGCTCTTTCGTCTTCCCTTTGATACTATGATCTCCCCCGTATTTTCCCAACAGAGTTTCCTTTTTGCATAAGTAAGCTAGTTGATTTCTGTTTCTTGTAATTAAGGAAAGTGTGGCAGAGACAGTAGGGATCACCATGTGTTCCCTTACCTTTCTCAGCCTCCTCTGAGCTTAGTTTGGAGCTGTGAGCAGAAATGGTGTGTGACACTTCTGGTCTGATTCAGTTAAGAGCCTATGTGTCTTCTCCATCCCTCTCTTTCCTGCTGCATGACTTCAGAGGTGTTGGGATCCAGGTTCAATATGGTAGATGCTGTCAATGCGGGTCCTTGAGTATGTGGAGCAGAGCACCCCTGCCGTATGGACATATGGCATGATGGAGAAACAAACTTTGTCATGTTCATCCACCGAGATTTTGAAGTTAATTGTTACCTGGAACACAACACCAATTGATAGGGACTAAATATGACAAATTCAGTGCTGTGGCTTCTGACACACATTCACATGAGACCATTTGTCTTTGTCTCAATTTCTTTCTCCGCCTCAAAAAATATTGCTTCCCCTAGAAAGGCCTAGATCATCAGATCCAGATTATGTTTTCCACTTTTCTCTTGAGATTTATAGTTGCCTTGGTGGTAAGCTTTGTGTCATGAGGTACCCCATCAATCTTATTTTCTGTGGCACCCTGCATACTTCACCTAGAGCCTGGAACCATAAATATTTGTAGAATGTGTAGCTGCTTCTCAGATTTCTTGAAGAGTTATACCACAGTCCTTCAACAGCCTGGTGAACTGTAGCGACACCAGCTGGAGTTTATTGTGGTCATAGGAGCACTCCTCTCCATGACATAGACTATGGGAGAGAGTCTCATCAGCTCAGGGTTTGGTCTGGGCTTGGCTAGACGCTTTCTTAGTTATCATCGTTGCTGCTGATTTTTAAAAATTTATTCTGTAGGTATATTAATGGAATTTCAACAGAATAATATAATAGTAGTGATCTGTGATCCTTTTAATTGTTTATTATTTTTTACCTTAACAGTTACATGTTTTGCTTACTAGTAAATACTTTTAAAAAACATGTCAGATGATCTGCTATTTCTGTAACAATTCTTTCAGAATTAGCATTTAAAAATTATTGATTCTAACACTTCATCTATAAATCTTTTGTGTTTTCTACATACACAACTATATTATCTGCTACTGCTATTTTTTTCTTTTTCTTGTAAAAAAAAACCTGTTCTTGTTTTATTTTTTATATATATTTTTTATAGTGAAAACATTTAAGATCTACTCTTAGCAAACATCACGTATACAATACAGTATTAGTAACCATAATTACCATGCTGTACATACCTGTCCCTGTTTTAATCCCTGTATGCTTAATATGTCTTTCTTGCCTTACTGCATTATCTAGGACATCCCCTATAATGTTGGATAGAAGTGGTGATATCGGGTGTATGTATCCTGTTCTCTATCCCAAAAGGAAGGCATTTGGCATTTAACTATCAAGTATGATGTATGCCAAAGTATTTTGCGGATACTTTTGATCAGATTAAGGAGATTACCTTTCGTTCTTAGTTTGCTAGGAGGTTTTTTTTTTTAAAGTCATGAATGAATGTTGAATTTCATCAAACATTTCTTCCTCTATTATAGTAATTACATGATTTCTTTCCTTTATAATGTGGAAAGTTACATTGCTTTTCTAATTTTAAACCAATGTTGCATTCCTGCGACTTATTCAAGTTGGCCACAAAGTATTATCCTTCATATATATGACTTGATTCGGTTTGCTAATATTTTGTGTAGGATCTTTGCATCTGTGTCCATGAGGGAGATTGGACTGTACTTTTCTTTTCTCATTCTGATCTTTTCAGATTTGGGTATCAAGGTTATTGTAGCCATAAAATGAATCATGGGAAATTTCTTCTTTTTTTAAATTCTCTGGAAAGCTTTGCATAATATTGGACTTATTTATTCTTTACGTATGTGATCAAATCCCCTGTTTGAAACCATCTGGATCTAGAGTTTCTATGTGAGAAGGCTTTTAATTATTGATTTAATGTTTTAGTGGTTGGTTATAGGATTTTAACCCAGCTCAGAGTTGGGTGTTTCACTGTTGTTCTCCTAACCCAGTGAGCCTGCCTCTCAGAGGCCTCCTCAGATCAGCAAATGCCTTGATGGAGGGAGAACGTGGCTCCAAGTGCAGACTGCCCTCTCTAGATCTGGTCCACTCCCTGATCTCTGTTGGGCAAGGCCTCACTCGTCTGTTAGCTCTTCGACACCTTTAAAAAATTGTGGTAAAATATTGTTGAAAAGTACATCAGAGGCTCAAAATGGCATCACTGGTGCTAAAGCCCATGATCCCAAAACTAGATTTAATGCCTGATCTAACTGAAGTTTCAACCTCTTCCAGAAAAGTCATCATAATCAACCAGTCTGGAATTTTCTGGTCAAGCATCAGTAAGGTAATCTGTCACGCAGGCCCTCTCCATCCCCCAGGGGAAGAAGAGGTAATCTGCATGATCAAATCTGTAACAGTTCCCTTCCCCCTCTGTTAATGCAAATAACCAATAACTATTCAAGAGATAGGAGATATGAGGTGAATTTTACTTGAGCCAGGCAGGCAGTCTCCAAAGGGAGAAAGTATTCTGGAGAAGTGTGGTTTGCAGCATGATTTTATACCATTTCAGAACAAAGAACACACATTGAGCATGACAGGGATGTGTGTTTTTCTCGAAGTCACAAGGCGATATTTTGTTATAGTTTAGCACGTATACAGCAGGTCAACCTGACCCTGGTTTCTGGGAAGAAAAACTTATCTTCAAAAGAGTACTGGTAGTGACGTCAGAGGAAGAGAGGCATTCATCCCTATCTTCAAAGAGTGCAGCCTTTGCTTTGGGATAATGTTTAACATTTAAAGCAGACATACCATGCATGTTTGACAGGCCATTAGTCAGGCTGCTCTGCGAAAAACAAGTTTCATCAATCAGGTTTAAACCAGAATAGCTTCCCCCTTATATCTCAATATGTGAAAATTTCTTATTATTTTCATCACCCCCCCCAAAAAAGATGTCCCGGTCCCAAATAACCCTTTCTTTTCTTTTGCTAATGACTGCCTCGCCCCACTGTCCTTCCTATAAAAACTTTCCATTTTGTATAACCCCTCGGAATGCCCTTCTAGTTGCTCGATGGGATGCTGCCCAATTCATGAATCATTTAATAAAGCTAACTAGATCTTCAAATTTACTCAGCTGAATTTTGTTTTCTGACAGACTTGGTGGTGGTGGAATCATCAAAGTGAAATTCTGATTGCATTTAGGGACAATGAGAAACACAGGCATGGTGCCCACAAACCCCATTTTGAGTTCATTGTCTTTCTCACTGCTTCTGAGAGCTGTTGGTGAATTCTTCTGGTTTGAACTCCACTCTCTCTTTGCGTTTGAGCTCCCGATCTATTTGACTTTTGAGACTGCAATTCCCGAGGTGGAAAACCCCAGCCCTTAGCTCTGTCCCTGGATTCCACATTGGGAACTGCAATTCCCCATTTGTCTGGAATCAGATTCCACATTGGGAACTATTGGTGGCAGCAGCAGTTCTCCATTTTTTTTGGAATCAGTCCACAGTCTCCATTTCTTGGGGTTTGCTGGTTTAAACCTTTCCCCAGTCCAAACTTCCATGGGAATTGGTGGTGGTTACTGGCCAGAGTTGGACTGGGTTCAACCTAAGAACTGGACTGGATCTGGGATTGGACCGGGCTGGTTTTAGAACTGGACAGGGTGTGGGATCAGATGGGGTCTGATTTGAACTGGACCGGGTCCAGTAAAGACTATTGCTAAATGGGGATCTTGGAAGCCAAAAAGCTGCAAACATTGGTGGGCGTGGGTTGAGCACTTAAAACCTGTAAGACCACTCGCCACCTAACCCAGAGACTCCTGAGTTAGGATAAGTTGCTCATGGAATGGGTTTGATTGACACTAGGTCACCCACCAACCTCAAGAAAGTTTCTGTGCAAAGAGGTACAGTGCAAAACACTGTGCAATTTAAAACCCCATAACATGTCCCTCTTGCATATTAGTTTGGCTCCAAGAAACCCAGAGGCTTAGCCAAAGAAATAAGATCCTTAAAATTCCGAAGAGTTAAGTACTCCACCTTCGGGCACAACTATTTATATGTAAGAACTGTAGTCTCAAAGTGTAACTGTGGACCCCCCCAGGACCAGTTCAACTGACCCCATCTCTTATCAGCAGTGATTGATCTTAATCATCTTAATCAATGAGTGATTAAGAATTGTCTTTCAGAAAATCTGCAAAGTCACATAGCCAGGGCATGTGCAAAAGAAATGGTGACCTGAAATAACTGCAGAGCCAAAGATCCTCCTTTCCACGGAACCCAAGGATCAGGACAGGACTGGAACTTGAAGTTGGATACTTATTGGAAGTGAGGGTCCCTCATTCAGGAAGATCTGGTATTAAAATTCCTTCCCCACCTCTTCAAAAATGTTTAGAACCCTATCATAAATGTTTAGAACTCTGTCATAACTGTTTAAAACCTTACCATAAATGCTTGAAGCCCACCAATCAAAACCTGTCCCACCAGCATTTCTGCATGCCAGCCTGTTCTCCTTAACCTCTTAAATTTCACCCCAAATCCTGAATCGGGGAGACAGACCTGGGGGCACATGCCCCCCTGTTCTCCCTGCAGATCTATCTTGCAGAATAAAGCTGATCTCTTTTCCCAAAGGCTGATGCGGTAACTAATTGGCTTTTTTTGTGTGCATTGGGCCAGTGAACCCCAGTTTTGTGTGGTAACAAAAGCTGAAGATATTTAGCAAAATAGCAAGGTTTTAACAATGGCCATTATAAGGAACATTAAAGATTCGTTACAAAAGGCAAATAGAAAAATTAAAGAAAGACAAGGTGCCTAAAACAAGAGACCCCAGGACGAATGTGACTGACTGATGTTGCTCCTACTGCTCCTCTCTAGCCTCCTTTCTTTGAGTAATCCTCTGTCAATTGTTTTTACATGACTGTAAACAAAACTCGCCAAGTTAATGGCCCCACAGACACCCCCATACCTCCCTTCAAAGGAGGGCCTCTGTATGGGTACCTCCCAAAGTGGCTGGGACTTTGCGGGATTTTTCTGGTAAACTGCTACATTATTCCCTTAAACAGCGAAGGGGAAACTAGAATTAAGAATTAATGGGGTTGTTTAAAACTACCAGAAACATTTACAGTTTGTCCTGGTCTAAACCTGACAAGATAGTTGAACGGCTTTGATAACCTTATGGAAAGAGCCTTTCTTTGAAATGCAAACTGTAGGGAGATGTTTTTCAAAGGGAGGAGGTATTTGGAAATTGGGCAAATGAAAAGTCTTAAGTATCTTCCCCACAAATAGTAATAACTACAAAGTCTCTGTGTGTTTGTCTGTATGTCTATGCATATACGTTGTGGATGTGTGGTGTTTTCTAAGTCTGAATGGTATTGCCAAAATTAGTAAAAGAGCTCTATTTAGTTGGGTTAAAGGTCAAGCACTTGTAAGGATTGGGCATTCTAAATTCTCAGGAATATAAAAAACTAACTCGAATGTTTTTTCAGGCTCATCTGATCTAGGATTAATCTTTAGTAAATAAAAACTAATTTAAGCTTGTTGATTTGACCAAAGCAGACATGTCTTTAAAGTTATCAACAATGAATTCAATGCAGATAAGCAACTTTTATTCTACCTCGGTTTATTGGTCAAATAAGCTCATGTTATCTCTGTTGCAAAATTTGTCAGCAAGAAAAATAACTTAGAATGATGGCTGATTTTGTCTAATGTCTCATGAAGTTTTCATGGGTAATCTAAACATATTGTTGGAGCAAGTAATGATGTAAGTGGAATAAGAGTTTATAGGTAAAATTTTTAACAATAATTATATGGTATGTGTACTTAAAAATAGTTTTCCAAATCTTTTTAGTAACTTGAAACTTTAAAGTTCTGCTAAGGTTGAATTAAATGATAGAAATTCATTGACTATCTAGATCACTTCCAAATAAGATAAAATACTGAAACATTAATTACTAAACATAGGTTTATCTACTTTTGGATTCCTATTGTGGAGAAACTAAAGATAAAATTGGACTATTAGTAAACATGTCTTGTGACATGCTGAGAAATTTTCTGTGAGAAAGCACATGTTTCTAGAAATTATATAAAGTATAAATTTGCCAAACCACAGAATGCTAATATAAAAGATAGTCCATAATTACTTACTTCTTAGTTTTCACTAGAAGTTAAAGCTTCTAAGGGTTAAGAAGTCTAATAAATATATGTAATTAAGACTAGTGGAAATAGTAGGGGAGAGAGCTCTGTTTGCAAGGATAGTATGATACGTTTTGGGGTAAGAAAAGGTATGAGGTATGGAGATACATTTTTGTTAAGGGAAGTGAGGGTAATTTTGTCTCAGAATGGAAGGAGGAAAATGAAGGACAAATTAATATATAGAGAGAAAGAAAGAGAGTTTTCCTTGTGTAACCAGGCTGGCAAAAATTAAATTATTATTATAGGGGATTTTAAAATTAAGCTTTAATATTAGTAGTGTACTTGTGTAAAAATGGAACTTAATTTTATTTTAGCTGTGTAACCTTCTGTATTTACCTTTAAAATATTTTATTATTATTTTGGTTAAATAGATAAGTATTGTTTCACAGTGACATATGATTCTATTTGACCAGTGTTTTAAAATCTTCCTGATATCTTTTACAAAATTCCCAAAATCAAATTCTAAAGGTGAAGTCTACTTGAAACTAATTAGGTTTATTTGGTTTGTTAAATTACATGAGAAGCATTGTCAAATAAGAGGTAATACTAAGCATTCTTTCTGCTGTGTCTGTATAGCTATGTGGTATAAATGTTCCAGAAATTGTGTAAAATTCCTGAAAGTCTGATATGTCCTGATATAAAATGTTGTTTTCAAAATTGAAGTTCATGCTAAAGGTCCTGAATCTGAGTATCAGGGAAATGCCTAGCTGACTTTCATGTAAAGGCAGCAGCAATAGGATCTACAAAGATTGTGGCACATGTGGATGAAGTCCACTCTGCTTCTACATACTTATAATACGTTTTAGCTTTCAAATTGAAAAATATAGTATCCAAATTGAAATCACAACTAATCTGGAGCTGTGTTAGTGCAATCTGTTTTTCAGGCTCACTTTGAAGTGATGACTCTATAGAATGCTTGCAGCTGAAAATTAAGCAGGGCACGTGTATTAGTCAGGCTTCTGCAGAGAAACAGAACTATCATCTATCTATCTATCTATCTATCTAGATATCTAGACATCCATGATCTAGATATCTAGATATCTAGATGATAAGAATTCTCAACCTCCATAGTTATATGAGCCAATTCTTCATAACAAATCAATCTCTCTCTCTCTCCATATGTATATATGTATTATAACAATATATAATATAATTATAACATATTCATGTATATAAATAAAAGGTTATGGAGGCTGAGAAGTCCTATAATCTTCTGTCTGCAAGCTGGAGACCAAGAATGCCAGTGGTGTATTTCAGTTCCAGTCCAAAGGCCTAAGAACCAAGGGAGATAATGGTATAAATCCTGGTTCAAGGGCAGAAGAAGATGAGATAAGATGTTCCAGCTCAAACAGTGAGCCAGAAAACAGAGTGAATTCCTTCTTCCTTTGCCTTTTATTCTATTCAGGCCCTCAACAGATTGGATGAGGCCCACCCACATTGGGGAGGGCAGTCTGCTTTATTCAGTCAATTAATTCAAATGCTAGTCTCACCTGGGAACACTCTCCCAGACACATCTAGAAATAATGTTTGATCTGGTCACCCTGGGGCTGGCCCGGTAACATAGCAGTTAAGTTCATGTGCCCCACCTTGGCATGTTCCTGGGGTTCACTGGTTTGGATCCTGGGTATGGACCTACTCACTGCTCATCAAGCCATGCTGAGGTGGCATCCCACATAGAAGAGCTACAACTCTACAACTATGATACACAACTGTGCACTGGGGCTTTGGAAAGGAAGAAGAAAAAAAAGAGGAAGATTGGCAACAGATGTTAGTGCAGGGTTAATGTTCTGCAAGAAAGAAAGAAAGAGAGAGAGAGAGAGAAAGATAGGATGAAAGAGGAAGGAAGGGAGGGAAAGAGGGAAGGAAGGAAGGAAGGGAGGAAGGGAGGGAGGGAGGGAGGAAGGAAGGAAGGAAGGACGGACGGACGGAAGGAAGGAAGGAAGGAAAAGAATAATCTGGTCACCCTGTGGCCAGCCAAATTGACACTTAAAATTAACAATCACAGCATGTTAGTTATAAGATAGTTACAGCCTAATTCATTGGAGTTGACAGCCTTTCCTCTTTCTAGAGAAAAGCAAGAAGAGATTCTCAGCACCAGGGATGCAGAGTAGATATATAGAGGAGGCTTGTCATGGGAACATGATGGACACAACTGATTATTAATAATCATTGTTGGTTCCTACATACTGATAGCAAGAAGACTTGTGATTTGTAATATTAGGTAAATTATGGATAAATTAAGACTAGTAATAAATAAAAATTAACGATGTGAGAGCTTAACTATGTGAGGTTTTATAAGACAAGGCACTCTTCTTATATGTGGTTTGAGAAGCCACACTTGCGGCCAGCTCAGAAACCTCCATTACCTGGTCTTTGGTCTTTGTTGAGCACTCCAAGTAGTAAGGTGGTCTGCTCCAATAGGCCATTTTGGGGACTTCTTTGGGTTTTACTGGCTCCTGCATTCATCATAAGGAAGGTCCTTCTTGTTCCCAATCAGGATGATGGGCACATTGGGGTAGAAATGTTTGACCTAAGGGGTCCATTTTACTGGGATGTTTTATAAACTATTAGGACAACCACAGAGAAGCAGATCAGTATAATGTTGAAGTGTGGGTAGGAGAGAGCCCTCAGGAGGTCTTAGTCTTCCTGCCCAGCTGTGTCCCACAGAGCCAGTTCCACCTGCTTCCTGTTCACTTGCACATCTGCCAGGTAGCTCTCAAACACCCTAACTGTGTAACTCTCTGAGAACTGGTCCTTGAGTAAGCTGCTCTTGCTACATCCACCATGAACCATAGCCACCAGCTTCTGATGGATGGTGACTCTCACCCACTCCCACATAAAAACACCTGACCTGTTGACAGAGGTTCCTGAGAGCACCTTGGGCTCCTCAAAGCCTCCCAGGCATTCCCCATGCAGAGAATGCCACCTGGCCCGGTGCAGCTGGGGTGCAGGTAATCCCTTGCCCAGGAGCTGGGATGGGTGAGATGAGAAATGGTCTTGGGCTCCAGGTGATGGTGAATGACCACACATCCTGCCAACCGGCTGTGTGCATGAGGCCTGGAAGAATGCTCCCCTGAGTGTGCATATCCCTAATTATTGGAGCTGCACACCTTTTCATAAGTTGATGGGTCACTTAGAGGTCTTCTCATGTGATATCCAAGTCCCTTACCCACTTTTATGTTGAGTTGATTTGTAAAAATTCCTATATATATATATAATGGATTTCAGTCTTTTATATATGTTGCAACTATCTTCTCTCAGTCTGTGGCTTTCCTTTTTATTCTCTTTTTGGTGTCTTCTGATGAACAGAAGTTTTTCATATTAATGTGGTCAAATTGATCAGTTTTTTTCCTTTATGATTTATGCTTTTTATGTCTTATTTAAGAAAAATTTTTCTACCCTGAGTCCTGAAGATATTCTCCCTTATGATCTTCTTGAAGCATTATTGCTTCTGACTCTACCTCTAGGTCTACAGTCCACCTGGAACTGAGGTTTGTGTATGATGTGAGATAGGGATCAAATTTCATAGTTTCCTGCCTAGATATTCAATTGTATCATACAATTTGTTGACAAGACCATCCTTTCTTGGGGCTTTGCAGTGCCACTTTTGTGATAAATCAATTATCTATATGTATGAAGATACTTCTGTACTCTGTTCTGTTACATTGGTTTATTTGCATATCTTTGTATCAATATGACATACGTCTTAATTGTTATCACAAATAAATCTGAATATCTAGTAGAGAAAGTCCTCCTAGCTTGTTCTTCAGGAATGACTTGCCTATTTTTGGCCCTTTGCATTTTTCCACACAAATTTTAGAATCACCTTCTCAAGTCTCTCTGCTTCCCTCCTCCCCTCAACACACACCTGTTGAAATTTTGGTTGGGACTGAACTGAACATATAGATCAATTTGGGGAGAATTGACTTCTTCACATATTATATCTTTTAGTCTATGAAAATGAACAGCCCTTCATCTATTTAGGTCTTTAAAATTTCTTTCTATTATGTTGTATAATTTCCTACTCAGAGGATTTGCACATCTTTTATCAGCTATATTTTGGGGTATTTAGATTTTTGATGTTATTGTAAATTCTATCTTTTTATTTTTATGTTTTAATGGTTAATTGCTGGTATGTAGACACGCAAGCAACTTGGTATCTAGCAATCCACTAATCTCAATTATTAATCTTAATGATTTATCATATTTTTTTAGATTTCTAAACACAAATATATAATCTATGAAAAATGATAATATTTATATTATCATTTATTATTTTTATCATATTTATCAATCAAAATGATTATATTTCTTCCCTTCCAATTCTCATTATTTCTATTTTTTTTGTAAGGAAGATTAGTCCTGAG
Source organism: Tapirus indicus (assembly GCA_031878705.1). Taxonomy (NCBI): domain Eukaryota; kingdom Metazoa; phylum Chordata; class Mammalia; order Perissodactyla; family Tapiridae; genus Tapirus; species Tapirus indicus. The sequence goes on from CM062932.1 coordinate 14,488,510, forward strand.
CTAACATCTGTTGCCAATCCTCCTCTTTTTGCTGAGGAAGATTGGCCCTGGGCTAACATCTGTGCCCATATTCCTCTACTTTATATGTGGGACACCTGCCACAGCATGACTTGATAAGAGGTGCATAGATCCATGCCCGAGATCCAAACCTGCGAACCCTGGGCCACCAAAGTGGAGCTCACGAACTTAACAACTGTGCCACTGGGCCAGCCCCCAATTCTCATTATTTTGATTATTATTATTTTGCCTTATCAAACTGGCAAGAAGCTCCAGGACAATGTTGAACAGAAGTGGTGATAGCTCTCGTTTTTGATCTCAGAGGAAAGTTTGCAACATTCCCCCTTTAAGTATTATTTTAGTCAGTTTGGGCTGCTATAGCAGAATGCCATAGATTGGGCAGCTTGTAAACAAGAGAAATTTGTTTCTCACAGTTCTGGAGGCTGGGAAGTCCAAGACCAAAGCACTGGCAGATTTGGTGTCTAGTGAGAACCTGCTTCCTGGTTCACACATGGCCATCTTCTCGCTGTGTCCTCACATGGCAGAATGGGTGGGAGAACTCTCTGGAGCATCTTTTTTTTTTTTTTTTGTGAGGAAGACCAGCCCTTAGCTAACATCTGTCACCAATCCTCCTCTTTTTGCTGAGGAAGACTGGCCCTGAGCTAACATCGTGCCCATCTTCCTCTACTTTATATGGGACGCCACCATGGCGTGGCTGACAAGCAGTGCATCGGTGGGTGCCCAGGATCCGAACCTGTGAACCCCGGGCTGCCAAGTGCTGACTAAACCGCTGCGCCACCAGGCGGCCCCTGGAGCCTCTTTTATAAGAACACTAGTCCCATTCCTGAGGGCTCTACCCTCATGACCTAATCACCTCCCAAAGACTCCACCTCCAACTACCATCACATTGGGGATTAAGTTTCAACATATGAATTTTGGAGGGACACAAACATTCAATGTATAGTAAGTATGATGTTTGCTGTACATTTTGGTTGATACTCTTTATTAGGTTAAAAAAGTTCCCTTCTGTTCATAGTTTTCTCTGTGTTCCTATCTTGAAAGGATGTTGAATATTATCAGAGTTTTTTCCCTGCATCTAATGGCAATGAAGCTGGGTACTAGAGGGTACTGTAAATATTCAATAAGATTACCTTTTGACCTTGTTATGAAAAGGAGTTAATCTTGTCAATTTGCTGTTTTCCTGTTTAACCTGAGGAGTAACTGAAGGGTCACAAGGATTTATGAGCTTGTTTTACAGAAGAGAGAGAATGCCTTCAGGGATTACCAGATAACCAGCCCCCAGCTGACCAGAAGTCAGATTGCTCAGGGGCTTATCAGGAGTGAAAGAAACATGGATTACCCCTTTATTTCTCTGAAACTCCTCCTGCCACACCCCCTAGCTCTATAAAACCCCTGCCTTCTTCTCTTCTTAAGGTGGATTTAAGAGAACCCATGCTCCCACCTTCTCATGTTGGACAATTTGAATAAACCTTTCTCCATCTCCAAGCACCTATGTCTCAGTGTTTGGCTTACTGCACATCAGGCACAGAGCTTGAGATTAAGAGGTTTGGTATCAACAAGATCAGTTGACTTTTTTCTCCTTTATTCTGTTAATTTGGTGAATTATCCTCGGCTTTGAATGACAAATCAATCCTGCATATCTGGAATAAGTCCAACTTCTTGTATTGAAGCATCTATTTTATATTGCTGAATTATTTTACTTAAGATTTTTGCATACTGTGTGTGATGACATTTGCCTGAATTTTCCTTTCTTTTAATGTCCTTTTCAGTTTTTTTTAAATTAAAGCTATTCTAGTTTTATAAAGCAATTGGGGAGTGAATGCTGTTTTTCTATTCTCTAGAAGAGATTGTATACAATTGGCGTGATTTATTCCTTATCTGGTAGAAAGTCACCTGATGCTTGTGTGTGTGTGTCTGTCTTTTAAAGATTTTTTGCTAGAGATTTAATTTTTTAAATAATTATAGGATGGTTAAAATTTTATATTTTGTCTTCAATAAATGTTAACCTTTTTTTGGAATAAAGTTTTTCATAAACTCTTACAATTTTTTTTACTGTCTGCAGCCTCTGTGGGGATGTTCCCCTTGTCGTTCTTTACATTGGTTATTTTGTGCCTTCTTTCTTTCTTGATAAGTCTTGCTAGGGTTTATCAATTTTATTAGTCTTTTCAAAGAACAATTGTTGGCTTTGTTGATCTTCTCTATGATTTTTCTGCTTTATTAATTTTAACTTGTATCTTTATTATTTCCTTCATTCTTTCTGTGAGTTTAATTTGCTGTTCTTTTTTATTTTAAACTTCTTAAGGTATGTGCTTGGTTCATTGCTTTTGAAAGCTTTTCATTTCTTAGCATGCATGTAAGTGCTTTTGAGAATCTTGAAGGTCCCAGAGAAAAAGGATTAGAGTTCAGGGTCTAATGAAACCCTCTTCTTTATGTTGAGATCCAGAAAAGCTACATTTTAACAATAAAGTGAACTAAAGCACACAGGCACTTACAGGGACTATATAGCACAGCTCCAAATTATCTCAATCCCTGAAGTTGAATCAGGGTGATCCTGGACTTCCAGCCTCTCAGTTGATTGGCTGTCCCATCTGAAATCAATGAAGGGCTCCAGGGAAAAAGTCTGGATGGGCTTATCTCTGTGGGGATCCATTTTCTTCTAGGTCCTGTCCTGGCAGTTCTTCACTTTTTTCATAGCTCTGTGATGCCTTCAAGAATATATTTTAAAATATTTTGTCCACCTTTTATAATTGTCCTCAGAGGCTTAGTCCAAATTACCTAGCCTGCCATTATTAGAAGAGGAAGTCCATTTGACTCCTTATCTGTTGCCTGTGAACTGACACTTCCCTTCTCCCTGAACCACACTTTGAAAGCTTGTAGACTATACTCTTTAATCCTAGCAACTGGAAATTTCACAATGATTGCTTTGGGGCAGATCTATTTTTGTCCATTGTACTTTGAATCTGGGCATTTTCTTCAGTTATGGAAAATTTTAAAAAACTATCACCTTGATGATCTGCACCCCACCCATTTTCTTTTTTCTCTCTCTAGAGAAGTTTTATTATTCAGATGTTGAAACTGTTACTGGGTAAGAGGGCCTGATGCCTAATGTGCATAAAAAGCCAATAATTATGGCACCTGCTTTTGAGAAAAGAAAAGGCTTTATCATAAGGTTGACCAGCAAGGAGATAGGAGGCAAGGCTCTCAAATCTGCCTCCCTCATCCAAAGTTTGGGGCAAAGTTCAAGGGATTAGGGAGGGCTGGCTGGTATGCAGAAGCACTGGCAGGATGAGTTTAAATTGGCAGGACCCCAAATAAGACCATTTATGGAAAGGGGCTTTAACCCTGGATCTTCCTGGACAATGGACTCCTTACTTCTGGAAAGGGTCCATCTTTGAAGTTCTGGTCGTGTCCTTTTGGTTCTATGGGGGGACTCTTTGGTTCCAGGTGTTATTTCAGGTCAAAATTTTCTCTTCTGTGCAAGCTCCAGCTACATGACTTGCAGTTTTTGGCTCACTGCCACTGAAAAACAGCTTTAACATTCTGTTGTTAAGATGGGGTCAGTTATGGGAGGTTACCAGGAAAAGTACAGTGAACAAGGGTAAAGTTGTTATGCAGATTTAAGTCATTTCCTTCTCCACTGATAACAGTTTCTTGTGACCTAGAGTCATCTTTCTCTTCCTGGCACAGAGAGGGAGACACCCTTACAAATGGAGATTTCCCTTACAAATGTAAATATCTTTTATGAAGCATACCTTTTTCTTGGTTTTCAGAGCTTCTTCAACATCTGCTGTTGCTTAGAAAGTAACCAGCCTAAAATAATCCTTATGCCAAAGAGGCATATTTTGGGGTTGCAAATTCTGTTCCTGGTCCTGTGGTTACAAAACTTCTGGTTCTCTTAAAATTTCTCTCTCTTCTCTTATCCATCAATTTTTATTTTTCCTCTACTTTCTGGGAGAATTCCTCAACTTTATCTTCCAATCCTTCTATTAATTTAAATAAATTTCTGAGGTCACATTTTTCACTTTCAAGAGCTCTTTTCTGGTATCCAACTGTTCCTTTTTATGGTCTTTTGTTCTTGTTGCATGAGTTCAAAATCTCCTTTGTTTTCTAAGGATACTTATTATAATTTTCTTTTTCTTCTGCTCCCTGTGTTACTTCTTTTTATTTGTTTTGCAATCTCCCTCTCCACCCTGCCCTTTTTGCTCTCACTTTTGTTGTTGTGATTGCTCTCTCTCAGATGATTTTGGCTTTCCTCATTATATAAGGGAGAGGCCCTAAAAAATATGATTGGAAGTTCTGTGATATGGCGAGGCTTGTGGGCCAATAGGTGTGACTGGACTATTTAATTGGTTGATCTCTAACTATTGGTATATGAATGTCTTTTATCTTGTCCTTGTCCTTGTTAGTTTCCCGAGAATGAGATCCTCTAATGACTTGCCTGTACCTACGTCTTCCCAATAAATTTATCATCCTATCTACATTAGTACCATGGCACCCTTCTTCCTTTCCTTCCTTCCTTCCAAGATCCACTTCTCCACCTATCTAGGATTCCATCCTCAGTTACCTGCCTTTTAGGGACATTTGACTCTTCTTGTGAAGAATGGGCAAACCCTTTCTCTTCAGTCCATTTGAGGATGAGGACAAAACCGGGAAAGGCAGTTACAAGAGAAAGAGAGAAACTGAGTCCTGGAGACTTTGATCCACCAGACCACTGGTAGGCTTTCTCCTCATGGTGGCAAGATGGCTGCTGCAGCTCTTCCCATATAGTCTCTCAAGAGACAATGAACTTTCCCTCCACATGGCTTAGCATAAGGTCTAGAATTCACTCTGCTTAGGCCAATTTGGGTCACATGTCCTTCTCTAAACCTCTAACCTTGGAGAATAAAGGCATTGCTTGGCTAGATATTGAGCTGAATGCAGCCCTAACCAAGATGCATGGACTGGAAATCTATGGGAAATCCGTGGGTATCCAGAGTGTGGTTATGTAGGGGATTTGAAGGATTTAGAGACTGATCAAAGAAAAAGATATAACCACAAGGTGGCAGTAGCACACACAAGCTTTATTAGGCTAAACTTTAACAGGTGTGCATGTTGGGCCATCCCTCACAGCAGAAGACTAGACAGAAGCTACAGCACCAGCACTGGAGTTGCTACACCGAAAGGGAGGAGGGCAAGGGAACCCCCCAAAGGAGAGAGGAATGGGAGAGTGGACTTTCCTGTCCAGGTAACATCACTCAGCAGCATGGTGGGGAGTCTCTAGGCCAGAAAGCTCTGAAGGACAGCAGTGGCTTGGGTTCCTATAACCACAAGGCTATCATATATGGTTGGCAGATGTTGGGTGAGGTTCTGCCTGGTATGCAAAGCAGGTTGGCTCTAAATGGCTGAAAATCTGCTTCTTTAGGCTATTTTTAAAATAATTTGGTGTGTAAAAATTTGTGTTTGATGTCAGCGGGCTTTTGAGCTAATAGGTCTCAGCCTGTAGTGAAGAAATAAATAACCCAGGGGCCAATATACAGAGGCCATATTTGACTCATTTATATAACAAGTTACCAAGCAGCCCAAAATCAAGCTATATATGTAAGATCTCTTATCTATTGTTGAGCAGAAAAAGAAACAACAAGGTGAAGAACATTAAGATGTATTTTAAATCATGGATGAGGATGAGAAAAGATCCCTAGATGAAGTAGGATCACAAACTTCTCCTTCTGCTCTTTTGGTTGTACAGGTTGCCAGTGGTGATGGCAGAGAGTTTTAAGTGCTGGTTGGCTTGGGCCTAGGTTACCTGAACCAATCTTGAGTCAAGGGGGGTGGGTATGGATTTATTTTCTGCCAAAGTGTATGCCCTGCATCAGGATGGGTGAGGCACATTGAAAATTAGACTACCGTTAAGAAAGGGAGATGGATGATACAGACATTGAGCAAGCTTTGACCAAATGAACACTGTAGTGTCCAATACAGTGCTGAGAACTCCTTGGCATACCCTCTCCAAACTCTTTATCCCATTTCCCTTACCTAGGACTCAATTATCGAGTTTATGTCTTAGTTTTCCTCATGACATGCGATTGGAAGGCAGAGAGGAGCCCATGTTTTCTATTTGTTTCTCTTTTTTTAATCTATAATGCATGATAGTAAATGAAAGCAAGAAGAAGCACATTGAAACCTTAGCATTTGCCAAGGTGAGTCATTGGGTAGGGTATACTGAGACTATTTGGGTCAATAAGTCAAATTCTTTCCATCTTTGCATTAGATTTTCATGTAAGGAACTGTGCATTTTGCTCTCTGGAACCTAAATGTCCATTTGGGGTTTGGAGATGGAAATGTTACTGAAGCTAAAGTGGGTTCACCTCCTGGTGACTTAAGTCAGACTCTCTACCAGAAGTAGTTATCACACAAAGTAAGGTATATTTGCAGCAAATAGGAGATCATGTGGAATCATTTCCAAAGCCATGGCTCTCCTGGAGGAAAAGGAAGCAGGGACCTTTTATTTCAAGTGGGGAATGAAGATTGAAAAGAGGGAGGTGGGAGGTGACATCAGCATCATGGCTGAATGAGTTCTCTCCTTAGGCTCTTCCCACTGAGTTACAATGAAAAGGACACTCATATACAACAGAGTACATTCACACAACACAAAAGACGTCTGAGACACCCACAAAGCCATACCTCTGCAGGTGGAGGGGCTGGACCCCTGGGAGGAAGTGGAAGGAGGTAAGGGAGTCTCCTCTCCCTCCCCAATGGCAGGAACTCTGGGCTCCAGACTGTGCATGGCTTTGAGAGGAGAGGGGGGAGGAGCTGCCCTCCATGGAAACACCTTTGCTCTCCAAGTTCCTTCACAGTCTGTGGGAATGCCCCACACAGAGGTGACTAAGCCATTGCAGGGGTGTCTTCATCAAGCCAGCACCCCAGGAGAGCAGATAGTGAGGGCAGAGGAAGAATGCCCCTGGGATCACACAGGTGAAAGAAAGTGCCTCTCCCCCTGCCCAGCATTCCAGCTCAGCCGATCAGCCAGGTTGCCCACCCATATGATAGAAAAGCAGCAGCTGTGAGCGAATGAGCTGGGGTGGTGGCAGGCTCAGAATACACAGCTCTTGACCCCCACCCAGTGGTGGCAGATGGAATCTGCGACCAGATACTATCACTATGCACAGGCACAAATCCATGCTGTCAAACAGTATGAAAAAACATATTAAATTTCCAGACCAGAAGGAAAATGATAAGCACCTAGAAATCAATCATGAAGGCACAGAAATTTATAGTCTAAATGAGAGAGAATTCAAAATAGCTATCATAAAAAACCTCAACAAGTTACAAGAAAATACAGATAGACAATTCAATGAAGGCAGGAACTTCTTCACAGAAGGATTGAAACTATAAAGAAAAACCAATCAGAAATGTAGGAAATGAAAAACACAATGGATGAGATAAAGAAAAATCTAGACTCCCTGAATAACAGAGCTGATATTATGGAGGACAGAATCAACAGTCTGGAGGACAGAAATATAGAAAAGCTTCAGATGGAGGAGGAGAGAGAACTAAGACTAAAAGGAAATGAAGAAATTCTCCCAGAAATATCCAACTCAATTAGGAAATGCAACATAAGGATTATAGATATTCCAGAGGGAGAAGAGAAAGAGAATGGAGCAGAAAGCTTGTTTGAAGAAGTAATAGCTGAGAACTTCCCAAACCTGGGGAAGGAGCTGGAAATAAAAATGAAAGAAGCCAATAGAACTCCTAACTATATCAATGTAAAAACACCTTCTCTAAGGCATATAACAGTAAAGCTGGCAAAAGTTAATGACAAGGAAAAAATATTAAGGGCAGCAAGGCAGAAGAAAATAACTTACAAAGGAACCCCTATCAGGCCTTCAGCAGATTTCTCAGCAGAAGCATTACAGGCTAGGAGAGAGTGGAATGATATATTCAAAATTCTGAAAGACAAAAACTTGCAGCCAAGAATACTCTATCCAGTGAAAATGTCCTTCAGATATGATGGACAAATAAAAACCTTCCCAGATTAACAAAAGCTAAGAGAGTTCATCACTACAGGACCTCCCCTACAAGAAATGCTCAAGAAGGCCTTCATACCTGGAAAAAAAAAGAAAGAAAGAAAGGGATTACAAAACCTTGAGCAAAGAGATAAATAGGTAGACAAAATCAGAAAATTACAGCTCTCTATCAGAACAGGTTAGCAAACAATTATAACATTAAATAAAAAGGGAAGGACAACACCAAAAATAAATACAATCTCATCATTTTAACCACAACTCACAACAAAAGATGGAATAAGTTGTGAAAATATAACTTAGAAGGGAAAGACGAAAGAGATGTAATCGGCTTAGTCTAAGGAACTAAGAGGCTATTAGAAAATGGGCTATCTCATCTATGAGATTTATTATACAAACCTCATGGTAACCACTAAACAAATAATCAGAATAGAGACACAAATGATAAATAAAGAGAAAACTAAGAAAACCATCACAGAGAACTACCAATGAATTGGTAGTCTGAAATACATGGGACAAGAAACAAGGGAAATGCAGAATTGGAAAATGAGTGATAAAATGGCAGCATTAAGCCCTCCTATATTAATAATCACTCTAAATGTAAATGGATTGAATTCTCCAATCAAAAGACACAGAGTGGCAGGATGGATTAAAAGACAAGACCCAGGGGCTGGCCTAGTGGTCTAGTGGTTAAGTTCACACACTCCACTTCGGTGGCCCCAGGTTTGCAGGTTCAGATCCTGGGGGTGGACCTATGCACTGCTTCTCAAGCCATGTGGTGGCAGATGTCCCACACATAAAGTAGAGGAAAATATGCACAGATGTTAGTCCAGAGCCAATCTTCCTCAGCTAAAAGAGGAGGACTTGCAACAGATATTAGCTCAGGGCTAATTTCCTCACACACACACACACACACACCAAAACAAGACACAACAACATGCTGCCTCCAGGAAACACCTCAGCTCTAAAGACAAACACAGGCTCAGAGTGAAGGGATGGAAGATGATACTCCAAGCTTATGGCAAACAAAAGAAAGTAGGTATTGTCATACTTATATCAGACAAAGTAGATTTCAAGATAAAACAGGTAATGGGAGACAAAGATGGGCAGTATATAGTGATAAAAGGGACACTCCACCAAGAAGACATATTACTTATAAATATATATGCACCCAACACAGGAGCACCAAAGTACATAAAGCAAATATTAACAAACCTAAAAGGAGATATTAACAACAACACAATAATAGTAGTGGACCTTAACACCCCACTCACATCAATGGATAGATCATCCAGACATAAAGTCAACAAGGAAATAGTGGATTTAAATGAAAAGCTAGACCAGATGGACTTAATAGATATATATAGAACACTCCATCCAAAAACAGCAGAATACACATTCTTCTCAAGTGCACATGGAACATTCTCAAGGATAGACCATATGTTGGGAAACAAGGCAAGCCTCAATAAATTTAAGAAGATTGAAATCACATCAAGCATCTTTTCCAACCATAATGCTATGAAACTAGAAATCAACTATGAGAAAACTGAGAAAGTGACAATGTGGAGACTAAACAACATGCTACTGAACAACCATTGGTCACTGAAGAAATTAAAAGAGAGATCAAAAAATATCTGGAGACAAATGAAAACGGAAATACACTATTCCAATTCATATGGGGTGCAGCAAAAGCGGTCCTGAGATGGAAATACATAGCAATACAGGCTCACCTTAACAAACAAGAAAAATCCCAAATAAGCAACCTTAAACTACACCTAACAGAATCAGAAAAAGAAGAACAAACCAAGCCCAAAGCCAGCAGAAGGAGGGAAATAATAAAAATTAGAGAAGAAATAAATGAAATTGAAACAAACAAACAACAAACAGTAAAAAGGATTGCTGAAATGAAGAGCTGGTTCTTTGAGAAGACAAACAAAATGACAAACCCTTAGCCAGACACACTAAGAAAAAAAGAGAGAAGCCTCAAATAAATGAAATTAGAAATGAAAGAGGAGAAATTACAATGGATACTGCAGAAATACAAAGGATTATAACAGAATACTATGAAAAACTATATGCCAACAAATTGGACAATCTAGAAGAAATGGATAGCTTCTTATACTCATACAACCTCCCAAAACTGAATCAAGAAGAAATAGAGAATCTGAATAGACCAATCACAAGTAAAGAGATTGAAGCAGTAATCAAAAACTTCCCCCAAAATAAAAGCCCAGGACCAGATGGCTTCTCTGGAGAATTCTACCAAACATTCAAAGAAGATTTAATATGTGTCCTTCTCAAACTATTCCCCAAAATTGAGGAAGACCAAATACTTCATATCACATTCTATGAGGCCAACATCACCCTGATCCCAAATCCAGACAAGAACAATACAAAGAGGCAAAGTTACAAAATATACTACAAAGCTATAGTAACCAAAACAACATGGTACTGGCACAAAAAGCAGACACACAGATCAATGGAACAGCATCAAGAGCCCAGAAATAAAACCACACATCTATGGACAGCTGATTTTTGACAATGGCCGATAGGCACATGAAAAGATGTTCAATATCACTAATCATCAGGGAAGTGCAAAACAAAACTACACTAAGATATCACCTTACACCTGTTAGAATGGCTATAATCACCAAGACAAAAAAATAACAAATGTTGTATAGGTTGTGGAGAAAAGGGAACCCTCATACACTGCTGGTGGGATGCAAACTGGTGCAGCCACTATGCAAAACAGTATGGAGATTTCCCCCCAAATTAAAAATAGATATATCATATGACCCAGCTATCTCAGTACTGGGTATTTATCCAAAGAACTTGAAATCAAGAATTCAAAGAGACTTATGCACCCCTATGTTTATTGCAGCATTATTCACTATATCTAAGAAGTGAAGCAAGCCAAGTGCCCATTGACTGATGATTGGATTAAGAAGATGTGGTGTGACACACACAATGGAATACTACTCAGCCATAAAAAAGGCAGAATAGTCCCATTTGCAGCAACATGGGTGGACCTTCCTTGAAGGTATTTGTTAAATGAAATAAGCCAGACAGAGAAAGTCAAACACCATATGATTTCACTATATATAGAAGATAAATTATCACATGGATAGAGAGAGCAGTTTAGTGGTTACTGGGGGAAGGGTGTTGGGAGGTGGGTGCATGCAAGGAGTGAAGGGGAACATTTATATGGTGACTGACAAATAACAATGTATACCAGAAACTTCACATGTTATAAACTATTATGACCTCAATTGAAAAAAAAGGGAGTGGTGGGGATTCGCTTGTGCAGGCTCAGTGGGAAAACATGCTTTCACATACACTGCAGGTTATGGTAATAAGACTTAAGCTCCTCCTGGGGATATCTTAGCATTAAAAATAAGGCAAAGGCCGGGAGGCTGGCCCAGTGGTGTAGTGGTTAAGTTCGTGTGCTCCACTTCAGTGGCCTGGGGTTCACAGATTCAGATCCCAGGTGCGGACCTATCCACTGCTTATCAAGCCATGCTGTGACAGGCATCCCGCATATAAAGTAGAAGAGGATGGGCACGGATGTTAGCCCAGGGCTAATCTTCCTCACACAAAAAAATAAATAAATAAGGCAAAGATCATCAGCATAGCTCTTGTGGTGAGGCTTGGCTTGGTTTGGTTCAGGGTGGTTGGTGAGTGCATCTCCATAACATAACAAAAGAGAAAAAACAGTTTGGGAAAACAGTTAATTGCTTCCAAACACACCCTTAAGTTCCTTGGGAGCAATTAGCTGGTGACAAAATCCCTCCTCTAGTTTTATCCTGCTCCTCATTCTTGAAGGGTACAGGTGGAAGGGCCATCTTCTGTAACTTCTTCCTGTTGACCATGGGCGTTGTCACAGGGACTGGAAGAGGAGCAGAAATTTTTCCCCAGGAAATCTAAGATATGTTTGAGGGTCACCATCCTGAGTTGCTCGTAACAACCATCTGTAATTTTATAGCCTCAATACATTTAGTATATGTTTAGGATCTGGGCATACTTGCTGCCCCCACTCCAGATTCCACCAGCTCTTTTATAGCCTAGATACTGGGTTGCCCATCCTTCTCTGATGGACCTAGTCTTGCTGCCCAGGAAGATGCAACCTCCTTGTAAACAACTATGCCTAAATGGTATGGGGTTGGTTAGGATCCATGGTAGAGCCTGGGGTGGATAGCCAGTCATTCAAAGATTGACAGGTCATTGGGATTTACTTATCTTTCTAGTGTTGCTGAAACAAGAGTTTCAAATCAGAGAGTGGTTTGCAGGAGAACTCGGAGTCATCAATTGTCTGTGATGATCTCTCTTGATGTTCAGGCTTGGGCGCCTTTTTTACCCATGTGTGCTGGATCCAAGGGATGTCTCCTTCTAATTTTAGGGAAGAGTGGATGGCTGGTAACACTGAGAGAGGCCCCACCCAAATAGGATAAAGCTGATCTTGGGATGAACCGCTTTTCCAAGTTTTAAGATAGACCCAATCTTCTGGTTTATATGGGTGGAGCTTGACCTCTGTGGGGAAGGGAAGACAGAAGTTTCCATATTTATTGAGTGAATCTACCACCTGCTTCAGATTGATTATGTGTTTGATTGCCATGGAAACCTCTGGGTCTGGGTTTGTGAGCGAATCTGAGTCTTTAGGGAATGGCCTTCCATAGGTCATTTGAAAGGGGCTGAGCTTCAGTTTGCCTTTTGGAGCTGCCCTTATCTGAGTGACAGCTGGTGGCAATAATTTTAGTCAATTTTCCTGCATCTCTTGGTGCAATTTAGCCAAGGTTTTCTTTAAAGTTTGATTGGTCCACTCAGTTTTTCCAGACGATTTTGGTCTCCATGTGGCATGTAGCCTCCATTTAATTTTTAAAACTCTGTCTACTTCAGAGGTTATTTTTGGTATGAAAACTGGCCCTTTGTCACTCTGAATTGATCTAGGCAACCCAAATGGGGAATTGTTTCTTTTAAAAACACTTTTATTACCTTATTCACCCTTTCTGACCTATAAGGAAAGAGTTCAATCCATCCAGTAAATGTATCTATGAACAACAAGAGGTATTTGTACTCTCCAGGGGCCAGGAGCATAACAGTAAAATCAACTTGCCAGTCTTCCCCTGGTAAAGTTCCCCGAATCTGAGTTGCTTTGGCCAGAAGAGGTACAGGAGGTCTGGCTTGTACATTATTCTTCTGGCAATAAATGCATCATCCAGTTATTTTTTTCAATAACTTCTTTTATACCTGGGGTGCTTATGACTTTCATCAGCCATAGATATAATGTCTCTTTTCTGTAATGTGTAGAATCATGAGCATTCTTAAGGAATCCCCAAGCTGTTTGTTTGGGGACCCAAATTTTCACTCGTTGGTTTATCATCCAGCCCTTGACTATTGGGGATGACTGGTAACCCTGTGTAGTGGTTTCTCTTACTTCATGAAGGGAATACACTGGTGTAAATTCATAGAAGGGTAGAGCGGGAATTAATGCTAATTGGAGAAGCTCTCCTGATATAGTGGCCCTTTTTGCAGCTGCATCTGCCAAGTTATTTCCTTTTATGGCCTCTGATTCCCCTCTTTGATGGCCTTTACAATGGACCACAGCTACTTCCTTGGGGCCCTGTACCACTTTTAGCAGTTTAAGGATCTCTGGCCCGTGTTTAACTTCTTTACTGCTGCTGTTAAGAAGTCCTCTTTCTTTCCAAATCGTTCCATGAGCGAATTACAGAGAAAGCATATTCAGAATCTGTGTATATTGTTCTACAAACCATACTTCATCTGCATTAGGCAATGGTTTGCTCTGGAGATCTCTGTGGCTAGAGTAAACCTGATCAGTCACTTCTGGGCAGGATTCTGCATGGTCCCCTATTTGCTGCAAATATACTTTACTTTGTGAGACAACTACTTCTGGTGGAGAGTCTGATTTAACTCACCAGGAGGTGAACTCACTTTAATTTTGGTAACAGAAAGAAGAATGAAATTAGACACAGATATCAGAACCCATGTTTGTAGTTTAACCGAGGGTCAATCTCTGCTTATTTTTGTAAATATTTTCACATAAGATGAGAACACAATCAAAGGAGTGGAGTAACCAGCCTTCCTGAGGAGGAGGGGAGTTGGGAGTTAGGATAGGAGTGAGGAGGGATGCAGCATCTGTTCATTCAGAAAATATTTATTGATGGCTACCACGTGTGCCAGGTTCTGAAGAAGTTTCAAGAAGTAATACACAAAATTTTGATCTTGTGGAGAACTCTGTCCGGTGCAGGAGGGGGAAGAGTTAAGATGACATCTCAAGTGTGAGCACAGCTAAATTGAGGTGTCTGGTCTCCCAGATAGTCTAATATTTGGGTACATATTCAAATTGATATTCTTTATGCATTCATTCAAATTTTATTTATTGTGGAGTGTAGAATAGATTTGTAATTAATGAAAATTGCGTATCTCTCTCTCCCTGGGTACCATTAATGGATTTAGTACTTGTGTTGAACATGCTACTTTGACTTAATAAAATAAAATACCTTTTTTTTTTGGTGAGGAAGATTGACTCCTGAGCTAACATCCATTGCCAATCTTCCTCCTTTTGCTGAGGAAGATAAGGCCTAAGCTAACATCTGTGCCCTTCTTCCTCTATTTTGTATGTGGGATGCCGTCACAGTGTGGCTTGATGTGTGGTGCATAGGTCCACGCCTGGGATCTGAACCTGTGAACCCCAGGCCCTACCAAAGTGGAGCATGCGAACCTAACCACTATGCCACTGGGCTGGCCTCCTAAAATACTCTCTTTATAAGCTTTCATTCTTATTCTGCTTATTATAAGATTATTAGAAAATGTATAAGTGGATAAAGGAAAAATAAAGGTCATTCAAGATGCTACTAGTCAGATCATAAAATTCTCCTGTTTTTTCTACTATGTGTAGCTGCACATTGCTAATTACATTCCTTAAGGATAGAGGAAGTTTACATGAATATGGTTTTAAAGTTTTGTCAAAATGTATATGAAAATTATTCTTTCCTGATATGTCCACAAATTCCTTGATGCTCCTCTGCTCAAGTGGTAGAAATTAATTTCCCTCCCCTTCAGTGTGGACTGGACTTAATGACTCACTTCTAGCAAATAGAATACTGCAGAAGTGATGGGATATTACTTCCAAGATTAAGTTCTATGGCTTCCATCTTGGGTGTTCTCTCTCTTTCTCCCTGTCTCATCACTCACTCTGGTGGAAGCCATGTCAAGAGCATCCCTATAGGGAGGCCCACGTGGTGATGAACGGAAGCTTCCACTCCCAGTCACGTCTTTGGAAGCTGCAGCCCTGGCCAAGAGGGCTTGACTACAACCTCATGAAAGACCGTGGGCTAGAACCACCCAGTTAACATACTCCCAGATTATTGATCCTCAGAAGTGGTGTGAAATAATAAATGTTATTTTAAGCTGCTTAAAATAATTTATTCTTTTCCTGTTATTCACATTCCTGCTAAAGTGTTTAAAATTTAGATAACAGAAAAAAGTCACTTATTCTCACTAAAAGCCACTATGCTGTGAGTTGTTCAGTTTTAAAATTTTAGACTAATTCACCTGTTTTATTCAGATGACCAACATCTGGCCTGTGTCAAGGCTGGTGACATGTCTTTATTTCCATATGCAAGTCATAAAATATTGATCAAAGGTAGGTGAGTACTGGCAAGGAGAGTTTTAAAAATTTCCCCTGGAAATACACTGGGCTCTGTGTATCTTAGCAGGGATGGGCAGTGAGTTTGTGTTTTGCCAGCTGTGAAAAGAGTTGCATGAGGAAATCCGAGTGGAAATGTCTCAGTGATGTTTTAGCATTTGTTTTGCACTGGCACCTTGGGCAGCTCTTTGACCAATCTGCCCCTTGATCCATTTTGGGAGGTGTGGCAGGAAAGGGAGCATGTGCAGTCTTGAGGGCATTACATCAGATAAATTGGGGATTGAGAGAAGCCAGGTGATGTACTTTTAAATAAACTGAAAAAAAATGAGGACAATGTTACAATGTATTTTCTGTCAGAAATTTTCTCCCTGGGGCTTTCTTCATCTGTGAAATGAAAATTCTAACATTTGCCTAATGAGACTTCTTTTATTAGAAGTATTAAATAAGACAATGTATGTGAAGCCTAGTCTCTGGCTGGTTGCTAAATAAATGGAAATAAATTGGGGTTATTATTATTATTGTTAACAATAACAAAAAGATACTGAAATTTGTTTAGAAATAGACAATTTATGGAATGGAAGATACAGACCATAAACACATTCTTGAATCTATAATAACTTAATATGTGCATAAATTAAGCATTACAAATCAATGGGGCTAGGGCAGGGAATGAAATATTCCATAGTATTGAGGCAACTGATTGCTCACTTGAGAAATAAAGACCTCTTGGATGCATATATTACAGAGTGCCAAAACAAATGCAGGATGGATCTAAGAGTTAAATACAAAACTCAAAACTGAAAAAGTCCAAGGGAACATATGAGTGAATATTTATCATAACTGTCAACGATACCAGCCATTCTAGGAACACAAACAATGGGAGAAGGCACCAAGGAAAATATCAATAGATTTGACTACATAAACATTTTAAAAAATTATGCAAAAAGTTACCCAAACTAAAAAGCAAACAACAAACTTGGAGAAATATTTGCTGAAAATATGAAAATGTTAATATAGTCACACTGTAAAGATCTACCAGAAATACATACAAAAAGAAAAAAAAAAAACTGGAAAAAAAATGAGGTGAAAATGCTGAGCTCTCATTGGGTAAATAAACCAAGAACATAAAAGGCAATTTGCAAAAGAGAAAAATGCAAACATGGTTAACAGACAGGAGAAAATACTCAGCTTCACTAGCAAGCAGAAAAAGCAAAGTAAAATTAGTATATATGTTTGATTCTCAAATTAGAAATGATTAAAATAAATAATATCTGTGATGATATGGTGAAATGGACATAGATTATTTATAAATGGAGACTAAGCTGTCATTTTCCTCCTAGTACATAGTTTAGCAATATGTACTGAGTTCTAAAATATTCATATCTCATATTAAAATATCTACTGCATAATATCAATAAAACTATTATATTTTTAGAAATAAACTTAATAAAAATGTGACAACTCTCATTTTTAAATGCCTTCAAAACTTTCCTTTAGAAATAACACTTGACTAAATGGATGGGCCATACCATGTCCCTATCTGGAAAGATTCAGTATTGTAAAGCTGTCAATTATCCCCAAATTATTTATAAATTTAACAGAATTGTAATTAAAATCCCAATCATAAAAAATGATTATATAGTTAAAATGGAAAACATGTGAGACTAATCAAGAATGTTTGGGGGAAAGAGTGTAATGAGAATATGAGAATGTGATATGAATTTGAGATTTCTAGAATGAGATGTGAACACACATCCTAAAGGTACAGTGGTTGAAACATTGTAGTGCTAACACAGAAAGGTGTAACAGAATACAAAGTTCAGAAGCAGACACAAGTGCACAAAAACATTTACTATTTGACAAAAGGAGGTACTTCAAATGATTGGGAACAATCTTGGGACACAAGCTATAGCTAAAAAAAATAAAGCTGTATCCCTATGTCACATCATGTACTAAAATGAATTTTGGATGAAAAAATGTAAAACATAAAGTCATAAAATAAGTAGTAGAAAATATAGAGGAAGATTTACATAAACTTGAGATGGGGAAAATAATTTCAAGTATGACAGCAAAGACAGAAGTCATAAAGTAAAATATTTATATACTTGACTACAGAAAATTTAAAAAGTCCGTATGTCAAAAACACCATTAGTATTAATAAGGGACAAATATAAATAAGGAAAATATTTGCCGCATATAAGATAAAGGGCAAATACTTGCATTAATAAAAGAAAAAAGCTCAGTCTCCCTCATGATCAAAAAGATGCAAACTCAGACAGTAACTGGAAATAGTGATTCATTTACAACATTGTAAAGATTTTAAAAAATGGCAATGCCTAGTGTTGGCTAGGATTAGGAAAGTGGCCCTCTCACACTGAATTGGTAGAAAAGTCAAATGGTACAATCTGTCTAGTTGATAATTTGTCAGTATTCATAGAAGTGTTGAAATATATACATGCATACATTCCATTCAAGGAAAGAGTGAGCAAGGCCATAGCAAGGCCTTGCCTTTAGTAGAAAAAAACTAGAAACAACCTGAAGAGTCACAGTAGAGGGTTGATTCAGGAAATGGTAATGCAGTTATAAAAGGGTACAGCCATTACAAACCATGCAGCAGGTGCATTTATTAATATGAGATTGGAAAAACAAACAGTCTGTGATGGGAGGAGGAGTGGGAGGACAGGAGAGTGCTGGGGTATGCGGAAGGGTGGAAGAACACAATACCAAAAATCAGACAAAAAGGGAAGAAATGGGAGACCAGTGCTGGCAGGGAGGCTGGGGCTCATGCTCAGGCATTCTTATTTTGAACATATATTCCCTTTATTCACAGCTTTGTTAATGAGTCTTGTAAGGACATTATTGAAACCACCCATCACTAATTGGCCTCCTCCACTCTTCTCTCTAAGGTCCTAGTTTCTTTCTGACTGAAGCACCCAAAAGAAAGCAAATCTTTTCCAGGCGTCCCTTCCCTCTGGCCTTATTAGTAGAGATGCAGAAGATAATCAGCAAATCCCAACTTCCCTTAGCCCCTAGGCTGCATTATCCTGAACTTTCATTTGGGAGCCAATTAGAGGATTCTGTTTGTGCAACTTGCAAGGACTTCATTCCCCAGTCCTGACCCTGGTCATCTCCTGGGAACCTTGTTAGAACAGTTGCTGGATGGGTATGCCTCTCCAGGCCATGCTGAACTGGGAAGTTAGCAAAGTTTATCAATTAGCTGCTTCTTATTTAACAGACCAAACACTGAAGTGTTTTGGGCCCCAAGCAATTAACCATGCTCCTTCCCAGTATCCAGGGGGGGCAGGGCAGCAGCTTCTACAGTACTGAGTCCTTCGCCGGCTCATTCAAGGGGGTAAGGACCAGCGTGGTACAAAGGGCATAGCACTGGCTAGAGTTTTGGGGGCTAAATCCCTGTTAGAGAGAGGATACAAACTCTAGAAATATGGCAACTCCTGCTCAAAACCCAATGGAATTTTAACATCTTTTTCTACACTATACCTGTCAACTCAATAATTCTGTATTTCAATTCATTTAATCCCCAGAATATGAAGTGCATGTTCTGATTCCCATTTCATAGGTGAGAAAACTGGGACCCACAGAGAGAAATTAACCTGTACAATGTCACACAGCTAACAAATAGCAGTGTTAGCCCAGAAGCCAGGTCTCCCAACTTCTCAGTCCAGTGCTGCCTGATTGACTGCAGCTGGTTTAATGCAACAAGGGGCATGGGCTTCTCAGCTTGCTACCTGGCACGTAGAAGATGCTTGTTACATATTTGCTTTTCCTTATATCCTGGCCTGGACAACTACCTGTAAATACCAAATAAATGTCTGAAGTCTTGCAGGGCTCTGATATCATTATCTCTTCAGACCTACCAAACATAAACTCTGAAAACAAAGTTAGATATTCTGTGGCTGATGTTCCAAGATTCCTTCCCAAGCTCACTTCTTTCAGTTTCAATTATTGCTATCTCTCAGGTCTTCACATCTCTGCCAGGCCCACTGCTATCACCTCCTACCTGGGCATCTCTCCCATTGCTGAAGCCCAAGAACCAACTTTTACCCTTGAGAGATCCACTGTGCATGAATTATTCCTGGGTTTATACACCTGTTCTCAACCTTATCGCCTGCCCATTTAATTGCATGTGGTCCCTTATTTCCCCCTAGTCTTTGGCACCGTGTGTGGGTCTGAGTATTTATCATGCAGTAGGTGAATGAAAAAAGCCCAAGATACATAGAGGGGACTAATTTTACAGATAAAGGGATTGATGCTTAGAAAATTCACGTAGCCTTAAGTAGAAGCAGCTTGATTAGAACCCAGGCCTCCAGAGGTCTTTTCTAAGGCTGTCTTTACTCAATGGTGCTACCTGTCCCATTTCTGAGACTCATTCTATCTAGAGTCAGTATCACTCTGTTTTGTTTAGAATTCTTTGATGATTTACTAGAGTCAGGCAGGGAGGCAAAGATCTGGGCTAGGAGTCAGCACTTGGAGTAGTTACCTACTGACTCTATTGCCTTTGGAAAATCACTTAGCCTGTCGGTACCTCTGCTTTTTTTAATCTGCAAAGTGAAGATAATAAAAGCTGGCCTTCTTACTTCCTAATCCTGGCCCTGGTTGTGAGGAACACTCAGTTGCGCATATGCAATATCCTGAGAACTTAGACTTCAAAGTGCTTTGTAAATACTGTTATGTGCTAATAGAGTAAAAAGAGAAATCACACTACTGTTACAATTCCCCTGAGTCCTGATAGTGCCTTTCTCTGTGCTGGGCATATGGTGAGCCTCTAGAAGGTCAGATGGATGTGAGGAAGGGGGCATTGTTGAGATGCAAATGAGAACATCTCCATTTTATACACCATAGGCATCTGCATATGCCTATGGTGTATGCAGATGCCTATGGTGTATAAAATGACATCTGCTGAGATTGCCAGATGGATTCAGGATGTCCTCTAAAGTTCACAGGTGTGTTGAGGACTGATAACATCTGGAACACGTTTCTTTGGAAGTGAGCTATCTGAAGTCAGGGTGACTGGACCAAAATATCACTAAAAGTTTCTTCTAGTGCCAGGAGACCACAAACCTGTGGCACAGGGAATTGTGAAAGGTCTACATCAGTCCTCACTAAGATAAGTCACTACCTTTGAGTGGAATTACAGAAAAAGATTCAAAACCAGAGAGCAGTGCAGGAGTGTTGGGAGGAGGGGGTGCTGGTGGTGGTGCGGAATAAGGGTTGATGTGGAATGGAGGGTGAAATTTGAATTTTCAGGGCCAGGAAATGGGAAGGGGGGAAAGCGTCCACTGGGAATACTCTCTTAGCATAGAGATGGTCTGGTTTGGCTCTTAACTCAGAAGAGGATAAATGGGCAAGATGACCAATGACTGCTTCAGGTCTCTGCCAGGCCTCTGAATCTTGATCAAGTGAACCCAGTCACCTTATAGTGGATGGACAGGCCAACTTACTATTTTTCTCAAAGATGAGGATGACAAGGACAGTTTGAAGGCTGAAGAGAAAACACCACAGTCAATCCACCTTACCTCCACCCCTGCATTTTCACCATTAGCACTTTAAAAAATTTATATTTTTGGTTTTTAAATTACAGAATTCAGCAAAAAACTTCAAATAAGAGTAAAGGGAGTAAAAACTGAAAGTTTTTCTTCATTTCCTACTGCTCTGCCAAGTCCTATCCCCTGGCACAGAGGGAATTGCCATCTACGGCTGGGGTGTTGTTCTCTAGGACTTTTTCACCCAATACGCACACACGTGTCACATTGTCATCACTTTCTAAATTTAGCAATATGTGCTAAACATCTTTTCATGTCAGTACATTCACTCTTCTTTTTAAACAAGAATATACTTTTTATTAAAATTGTTTTGCATGAAACATGAACTACTCATATTTGCATAGCAGAGTTAAAAACTATTCACTTCAGATCATGAATTAAAGAAAGACAAACACTTTGTCATGACTTATGACCATTCATTTATTATTATTATCCCACCTCGGTAATGTGCTCCAAGCTGAATGGATCACAGTCTTTGGATGTTACAGGATTTTGCACCCTGGTGCTGTAGGCTCAGCTTTTGCTAACTAAACACTCTCTTTCTAATTCTTTGCAAGAAGGAGACACTTCTTAGGCTCTAGCTTCAGGCAATTTCTCTTAGTTTCGAGGAGACATGATATCACAGTTCATGTGCAAAGTTAGGAAAGCTTCTCCCTATTATGTCAAACTCAATGATTGTCTTTATTTCATCAGAAGAAAGTTTCTCCTTTTTTTCTTTTCCTTTTATGTCTTTATGCTTTCCTAATATTGGGCACTTTCGGGTATTTTGAAAGCACCTAGCAGTGTCACTGACCTTCCTGTAGAATACAAATTTCTTTTCATAGGCCATGCTTTCCATTATCAGTTAATCAATCCACAAGACTGCCTTATATACTCAGCACTATGCTGTGTGTTTAGAGGACACAGTATAATATAAAACATGGTCCCCCTCCTTATGGAGCTTATAATCTACTCAGGGAGAGCAAAAGAAGCTGCAAAAAATGCAGAAAAGATTGTGATGGTGTCTTGCTCTGTGGCACACAGTCTTTCAGAGGAGATTAAGAACAGTAAATAGAACAAAGGGAGTCACCTGAGAAGGAAAAGCACCCTCTGAGTCAGAGGCTGAGGTTGAGAGAGAAAGATTGAGTGGAGAGGTAGGGAAGAAATGATGGAGGTCGTGCACACCTGACGAAGTTCTGGATGTGATATGGTGGCGATTAGAAAAAAATCAGTGGCCTTGGAGGATAGAATGACGTGGGAAAGACATTGCTTCAGAGGATTCATTGGGCAGTGTGGGCAGCACTGAATGGAGGAGGGGCACAGGGTTCAGAGGCTGTTACAGGAGCCCCAGTGGGCCTGAATGGGAGGCAGCTGTCTGCAAGAAGACAAGAGTGCTGGTGTGACAGTCTTAGAGAATGCTCCACAGACCCGGTGGGTGCTGGATTTGGGGAATGACTGCAGATACCTGCATTTGACTGGGAAATATACTCAGACATCTTAAAGGTTCTGTGCTGCCATCCTCAAGCAATTAATAAGCATGTCAGGTAAGGTCACTCTTCTCAGACTTCCAACTTCTTGGCCAGGAAGTGTCTAAAATGGTTCACAGAAAATATTCTAGAAGTGGCCATGATAGCACGTGAAATTGACTATCATTCTATTGACCATTCCTCTCTGGATTGCCTTAGTTTCACTCTTTTGGTAAAATCTTGGTTTCCAGTACTTATTCATTGGTAAATTGCAAAAAATATCTCCCTCTATTTTCCCTTCCTTAACACTCCTCCCACCTTTACTAATTATCTGTATATATAAACAGAATGCCATATATAAATTAGTGTATTTTGCCATTAAAAATAAAACTTAGTATTCTGAATGTTTCTCCTCATGAAACATGTGATGATACATTCTCTCATTTTTGGTGTAGGGGTTGTGAGAGTCAGCTCATGCAGTGACATGAGAATGTGTTGTTCCCACTGATGAATAGTCAGATGGGGACACTGGTTTCAGGAACAGGGATTTGATAATGTTGCTCTGAAGAAGATGCTGGCAGGGTGCTCTGACAGGCCCCAACACCCTTCACCTAGGGTGTGTCAATTTAATTTCACAATTCTAGGTTTATTTCCTGAAGTACAATCTTTTAAAAACCAGACCCGTACTCTGGTACAAACATATTTTATCTTAAAGGGAGGGGGGCAAACATTTTGTTTTTATTAACCTTTTAAGTATATTTCAATTGAACAGTCATTAAATTTAAGAAAATAGAAAATAGTTGCTTTGTGTCCCATTTCTTGACCCACATTATAATTTTCTCCCATCTTCTTTAATCCATCAGCAACTTAGATACTCTTGTCCCTAAGCTTCAGTCAACCCACAGCAAACCACATTGTACGCTGGCCCACAGTATCTAATTTCCTCCCATCCCTCAACCCACCCCTGAAGATCCCCCTGCCCACATCCGGGCCTTTGGCATAAGAAAGTAGGGGGGTGCTCAAAGAGGGAGGGGTGTCTTGATGCCCCTGCCTTCTCACTCTGGGGGCCTCTTCCCAGTTAGTACTCTCTTCAGGGCACCCTGCACATCAGGGTTCCGGAGGCTGTAGATGACTGGGTTCAGCATGGGGCTGAGGATAGTATTGAGGATCCCAATCCCCTTGTCCTTGTCTGAGGCTGACACTGAGCCCAGACGCATGTAACTGAAGAAGCCAGTTCCATAAAAGATACAGACCACGGTGAGGTGGGAGCCACACGTGGAGAACGCCTTCTTCCTTCCCTCAGCTGAGCGGATTCGTAGTACTGCAGCTGCGACGTGGGCATAGGACACTGAGATAAGGATCATGGGAATCACCCCCATGAAGGTGGCCCCCACAAAGAGCAGCTGCCCGTTGAGGTGAACACTGGAGCAGGAGAGCTGGAAAAGGGGTGGGAGGTCGCAGTAGAAGTGGTTGACCACGTTAGGGCCACAGAAGTCAAGCACGGACATAGCCACTGTGTGAGTCAGAGCATTGATGAAGGAGACGGTGCAGCAAATGACCACCAGGGCACCCTGAACTTCACGGCTCATTCGGGTGCTGTAGGTGAGGGGCTGGCAGATGGCCAGGTAGCGGTCATAGGCCATGGCTGTCAAGAGGTGACAGTCCACACCGGCCAGGAGATGGAAAAAGAAGAGCTGTGAGAGGCAGGCGGCATAGGGAACTCTGCACTGGTGGGCCAGGAGACATGCCAGCATGGGAGGAACAGTGACAGTGATGCATCCCATGTCCAGCAGAGACAGGTTCCCCAGGAAGTAGTACATAGGAGTGTGGAGTTTGGGCTCCACAAAGATGGCAGCCAGGGTGCTGAAGTTGCCCCCAACTGTGACTACATAGGCACAGAGGAAGACGGTAAAAAGGATGGGTTGCAGTCTTAAGTTCTCTGTTAGGCCAAGAAGGATGAACTCAGTGACAGCTGTCCTGTTCCCCCAGTCACCTGGCTCCATAGGCCACTGCTGAGAGCTGTAGTGGGAGAAGACTTGGACCTGCCAAAAAGGGGAGAGAGACACATAGTAGGCACTTAATATGTGTCTCCTGGATGCTAGGAAATATGGCATCAGCACCTATGGATAGGAAAGGATAGGAGCCTAGAGCTTGAGCAGAGGCTCCTGGAGGCCCTGACAATGCCAGACATTAACCCTTTAATTGCTGGTTCAGGTTGAGATCCAGGGGATTCCGGGAAGGGGCTAGGGCAGAAGGAACTATTCTGGGGACCCAGGACAGTGGCTTTTACCAGTGGAAAGTGTTTCAGAATTTTAACAGCTATTAAGGTCATATCAGTGTATGGTGGCTAACTAGCAGTTCTCACTAGTTCAACACATACCTGAATGGATGAGGTTCCAGGAAGCACAATATAGGAACATAGCAACATGAAGAAGTGTAGGAGGATAAAATCAAAAAGAGATAAGAGAGAGTGAGCCAAGAGAGGAGAAAGGAGCAGACCAAAGTACAGAAATACCCAGAGGCTGAAGGCAGTTTAAGAACGGACTAACAACATTTTTAAAGTGTAAACTGTGAGTACTATACTAAGTACTTCATATTTGTTTTCTCATTTAATTCTCACAAAACTCTGTGGGGTAACTACTGTGATGTCTAGGTACTCAGGACACTGAGGTTTGGAAAGGATCCCAGGGTTGTAATCTCTTGACGGAGCTGGGTCTCAAATCCGGGACTGACTCCCCAAGCCCACACCTTAACACGATAATCCTTTCCTCCTAGATCATGTCTTCCTGTTCTGTGGTTGGAGAAGATAAATTTCTTCTCCTATGAGTTTGTCCTATGCATGCAATCCCTCCCTGAGTGCTGGAGAGGCCCAGCAAAATGTAACACCTAAAGTTAGCATAGGGGTAACACAAGAGTGTTCCCTGCAGGTGGTGGAATCAGAGTGACAGCCAGTGACAGGTAGCATTTATCAAGCACTTTCTATCCGAGTTACTTTTATGTATTACCTCATTCAATCCAAAACAGATGAAAGGAAGGGAGGGAGAGAGGAAGGAAAGAAGGAAGGAAAAGAAAAAGAAAACAGGAAGCTAATGTTTACTTGAATATAAACTTTTTGTCGGTTATGTCACTCCATTTAACTCCATTATGTGTTACTCCATCTAAACTTTACAAAAATTCTTGAAGATTAGCAGTCATTTTACAAATGAGAAAAGTAAGGCTTAAGAAAGTTAATTTGTTTAAGTTCACGTACATCCAAGTTTTTTCTGAATGGAGAACTTGTTCTTTTTCTGCCAACTCCTGCTTTCTCCCAAGCCCTTTGCCGTTATCTCATTATTCATCTACATCTATCATCTATCATCTATCTATCTATCTATATCATCTATCTATCTATCTATCTATCTATCATCCATCCATCCATTTTCCCTTCTGTAATATGAAAGGTTGTACTGCATTCTCTCTAAGTTTACTTAGAGGTATAAGATTCTGTAAATATTGATTCCTCTGCCCAGATCAATTTTTAAATAGCCCCGTTGCTCTCTCCAGGCTTTCTTCATTCCTCTGCTCTTTTTTTTTTTTTTTTTTGTGGGGAAGACCGGCCCTGAGCTAACATCCGTCGCCAATTCTCCTCTTTTTGCTGAGGAAGACTGGCCCTGGGCTAACATCCGTGCCCATCTTCCTCCACTTTATATGGGACGCCGCCACGGCATGGCTGACAAGCAGTGCGTCGGCGGGCGCCCGGGATCCGAACCGGTGAACCCCGGGCTGCCAAGCGCGGACTAAACCGCTGTGCCACCGGGCCGGCCCCATCATTCCCCTGCTCTTTATCCCAATCAGCTCCCTTCTGACTTCCCTCTCTTTGCCAGCTCAGTCCTTCGTTCTTGTAGTCACTCAGAGCAGAAAACCTCACCATTTTACAACCACTCCCTGAATCCAAGTATCCTTCAGTCCTTTATTCTCTTATCAACAAGGAAGGAGCCTCATGATCGTGAGTCATCTTCACCCACCCTTACACATGTAGGAAGGGAATTAGGAATTCTGGAGCTGTGGGAAGTCTCGTGGGGGCACTTACCTTTCTGTGAGCACTCTGGGTAGAGCTCCTGGGTGGGGTTTCTTGTAGGAAGGGGAGTGAGTGCTAAGCTGATCCAAGGTGTCCTGTCTCCAAAAGGCTTATAAAGGCAATGAGACAGGTGCTAAGAGAGTCTGTCTTGGTGTCCTTTCTATTTGGGAAGCAACAAGCACCTAGAGGCCCTGAAAATTAACTCTCCCAGGGATTGCACAAGAAGCCTGAGGCAGACAGACAACCTCAGCCCTTAAGGGTTTCTCTCATCTGCCTAGTATTTTGGATTTTATTAAAGGAATATTAGATTCATGATGTCCTTCCAGGCTCCTACTTGTCTCCAAGAAAGGGGGAAAGATATAGTCACCATATTATAGATGGAAAAATAAGCTCCAGAGGGCTTAGATGACTTGCCAAGGCCAGAGAGTGGGTCCATGATGGAGCTCAGGCTGGGCCCCAGATAAGCTGATTTTGGTACTTTTTCTATCATTTGTTTTTCACATTGGGCTTTTTAGGGTACAACTTTAGAAAGCTAGGTTAACTAAGGTATAATTTTAATTGTAAAGCTTGATGAGTTTTGATAAATGTGTGCAGTCATGTATCTACCACCTCCATCAATATTTAGAACATTTCAACCTCTCCAAATAGTTCCCTTCTGTTCCTTTGCAGGCAATCCCCTCTCCACACCATAGCCCACGGCAATCTCTGATCTGATTTCTGTCCCTACGGTTTTGCCTTTTGCATAGTGTCATGTAAATGGAATCATACAGTATGTAGAATTTTCATAATTGGATTCGTTCAATTAGCATAATCCTTTTGAGGTTCATGCATGTTGGCTGTACTAGTAGTCTAGTCTTTTATCACTGAGTGATTTTCCATTGTATGGGTATATAGCAATCTGTTTAGCTATTCAACAGTTCATGAACATTTGGGTTGTTTCCAGATTTTAGCCATTACAAATAAAGCTACAGTAAATATGTGCAAACAGTTATTTGTATGGTTATGCACCTTCATTTCTCCTTGGAAAATACCTAGGAATATAATTGCTGGACTCTGTATAAGTGGATGTTTAATTTTATGAGAAACTGTCAAACTGTTTTCCAAAGTGGCTGTACCATTTTGCATTTCTACCAGCAATGTATGAGATCCCCAGTTGCTCATCAAAATTTAATATCATCAGTTTTTTAAAATACTAACCATTCTATTAGGTGTGCAGTAATATCTCATTGTGGTTTAACTTTGTATTTCCTTAGTGATGTTGAGCATCTTTTCAAATGCTTATTCACTGCCTGTATGTCTTTGATGAAATGTTTGTTTAAATATTTGGCTCCTCCCCCCCCAAAATTGGGTTGTTTTTCTACTTCTTATTGAATTATAAGAGTTCTTTATGTATTCTGGATACTAGCCTTTAATCAGATAAGTGTTTTGCAAATATTTTCCCAGTCTGTTATTTGTATTTTCAATTTCTTAACATTGTCCTTTGAATAATTGACATTTTAAATTTTTCTGATATCCAATTTACCATTTTTTCTTTTATGATTCATGCTTTTTGTGTCTTATCTAAGAAATCTTTGTGTTGATTTGCAAACTGGCCCCATGCACAGAAGGCAAGGAGAGACTGAAAAAAGAGGCAGACCACTCCAGATTGGTAGGTGACAATTTTAATAAGCAAGGGAACTTACTTATGAGGCTTGTCTTGGGCAACTGCAAGATGAGTACATCTTTGCATCCACCTGCCAGAATCTTAAAAGTTTATAAAGAGGCCTTAACTGGGTTCAGTCATGTATACCCATCCAGATGGTCTCAGCAACACCTTACTCTCTCAAGGCTGCATCCTTGGAACAGCTCCCACTGTGGGAACAATAGGCAGAGTGTACCTTCCAAGGATGGGGGAAGGGGCGAGGGGCCTCCGATCACTTGAGTCTAGCTCTTGGGTCAACCAGCAGTCATGATTACCTCCTCCAACACTTTGTCTAATTCAAAGTCACAAAGATGTTTCTCCTATTTTTTTCTAGAAGTTTTATATAATCTATGATCCATTTTGAGTTATTTTTTATATGGTGCAAGGTAATAGTTGAGGATTTTTTTTCCATATACATGTACAGTTGTTTCAGCACCATGTGTTGAAAAGACTATCCTTTTCCTATTGAATTAACTTGGCACCTTTGACAAAAGTCAACTGACCATATATGTGTGAGTCTACTTCTGGACTCTATTCTATTCCGTTGATCTATATGTTTATTCTTATACCAATACACACTGTCTTGATGATTGTAGCTTAATAGTAAGTCTTGAAATAAAATAGCTTAAGTCCCCCAAATTTGTTATTCTTTTTTAAAAATTATTTTGGCTATTCTAAGTGCTTTGTTTTTTCATATAAAATTTAGAATTGGCACCAATTTCTGTAAAACATATGCCAAGATCTATAGATCAATTTGGGAAGAATTGACATAATAACAATATTGAGTCTTCTCATTCATGAACATATATATGTCTCCATTCATTTAGGTCTTTTAATATTTTTCTCAACAATGTTTTATAGTTTTCAGTGTATAGGTCTTACACATATTTTGTTTAATTTATCCCTATTTAATGTTTTTTAATGTATTGTAAATAATATTATTTTAATATCAATTTTCAAATTTTTTTGCTATTATATTGAAATACAATTGATTTTTATGTACTCTGTATTGACCTTTTATACTCTGACCTTACTAAATTCACTTATTAGTTCTGGTAGCGTTTTGTAGATTGTTTGGGAATTTCAATAAAGAAGAGCATGTCATCATGAATAAAAACAGTTTTACTTCCTCCTCTTTCCAATCTGTCTTGACTTTTATTTTTCTTACCTTCTTGCACTGGCTAGCACTTCCAACATAATGTTAAATAAAAGTTGTGAATGCCAACATCCTTGTCTTGTTTCTGATCTTAGGGGGAACACATTTAGTCTTCCACCGTTAACTATGATGTTATCTCTTAAGTTCTTTATAGATTTCCTTTATCAAGCTGATAAAGTTACCTTCTATTCTTTATGTGGTTTTCATCATGAATGAATGTTGAATTTTGTCAAATGCTTTTTCTGAATCTACTGAGATGATCGTATGCTTTTTCACATTGAGTCAGCTGATGTGGTGAATTAAATTGGTTGATTTTAGAACGATGAACCAATTTATGCTCCTGAATACTATCTGATATCATACTCCTGCCTTGAGAGCTTCATTTAACATTTTTTTGTGGTGTAAATCTGCTAGTGATAAAATAGTTTAGCTTTTGTTTCTCTGAGAAAATCCTTATTTCACTTTCACTTTTGAAAGATATTTTGACTGGATATAGTACTCTGGATTGACAGCTTTTTCCTTTCAATATTTTAAAGATATTACTCCATTTTCTTCTGGCTTGCATATTCTCTAATAAGAAGTCTATTGTCATTCTTATCTTTGTTCTTCTATATGTAATGTTTCCTTTTCTCTGACTGCTTTCAGGACTTTATTATTTGGTGTTTAGTAGTTTGATTACAGTGTGTCTAGGCATGTTTTTCTTTGCACTAATCCTGTTTGGGGTGATAATTAAAGTTATCATATCAGATCAGAGGCCTTAAGTGGTACTCTTACAATATAAGAAACTCTTCTGCCTCCTATTTGGACACTCCCTGTAGGCAATTTATCTGGCCATGATTTTTAAGCAGGATGAATACATGCAAATGAGGCACCAAAACGAAAGCTTCAGGGATTTATTAATAGAAATTATGGCTTCACCAATAAATGAGATATAGGGTTTGGCTGTGCTAAGAGATGATATGTTAATAGGTTTCCAGTTGAGGGATATCAGAGACCACTGGGTACTACACTAGCCCCCTGGTGAAGTTTCTTATGTACATATCAAGAAGAAAATGGTGGCTAACTGTATTTCTTACACACATTGGGCTGCCTTGTGCCAGATTCATAACAGGGTGTGCTAAATCTAGGCCTGGTCCATACTTCTTCCCTGAGGCCTTTTCAGTACTGGTTACAAAGCATTGGGCTACTCCAGTCAGTGTGTGGTTTCCAGTGCTTGCAGGTTCTGTAGGTAAATGGTTGTTAAATCTCTGGGCTTAATAATAAGTTGTTCATAAAGCTAACATTGTAATTAATATATTTTATTATAGTTTTCTGTGTATTATAAATTCCTTAAGGGCAGGTGTTAAACCAGTACAGCAAGTCGACATTGCTAACAGCGGAACAAATCAATTGTTAACAAAATAATTTGTTAGCAAAATAATGACTGAGATGTGAAAATTACCTAGACCTCAGTACTTGATTATCATATTCTACTGTATTTCCTTCAATAAATATTTCAATGAGTACTTTCTCTTAATCAATAAATATGTCAATATATAGAAAATTAATCATTTCTCTTTTAACTGTTTCATTTTCTCACATTCCTCTGTATCTCACTCCATCAACTATCTCCTTTTTCTTGGACTTCTAAACTTACTCCTTTTTGTTGATGTTTGAGTGCCAGCGTGTAAGCATGTAGCTGTTCTCATCTTCAAACAAATCTAAAATGAAATCCATATCTTCCTTAATCTTCTTTTCTCCATTAGCTACCTTGGTACTTCCCTTCTGCCAGTCACAGCTGAACTTCTCCAAAGAGCTGTCTTCATCTGTGGTCCTCATTTCCTGACTTCTCATTCACTCTATAGTCCCACTGCGACCATCTCCTACTCCCACCACTCCTCTCAAAGGGCCCTGGAAGAGGTCACATTCTGCCTGGAATAACCTCCTCCCTAGTCAACTTGGCACATGTCCACTCATCTTTTAACAGATGGCTAGATCTCCATCTCTTCCAGATGTCTTTTCTCAATACCTTCTTTTCTCTGCCAGAAAGACTTTTCTGTTTATCCTAACTGTTCATGGAAGCCATCTGTTACACAGCACCTGTATTTGTTTCTGAAACTTGGCCTTTTTGGCTCCCTCTAATAGCAAGGAATTGCCTTGAGGCCAGAGCTTGTGTTTTATTCTTTTCTGCATCTCAATACTTAGTATTATTCCTGTGACTTTTTAGGAGCTCAGTGAAGGCTTTTTGAATCAACCAATAATTTAATAGAATTATGCTTTTAGGGAAATATATCAGGTCCAGTTTAGTGACAAGTCTGTACCTCTCATCTCTCCCTAGATAATGCCTAACTATTGAGACCATCTTCTTTATAACAAGGCAGTGATTCATCCCATCAGTATTGCCTGAGTACCTTTTATGTGCTGATAGAAATTTCCTGTGTTGTAAGTTTAAGGTTCAGATAGAACCAGAAAATTTTAGGAAACAAACATACATTGAGATAAAATCTTTTTTCAATAGTGTCAAATGTCCCAAAGACTAGAACATCAAATGTCTAGATCAGGGATGACAAACTCAAATGCCTACAAGGGGCAGGCAGATGATGTGGTCAGGTGGAAGACTTTGGCAAACTGGAAGGTACTTGCCTTCTGCAAAGAAGGCCATGGAGACTTAGCCCTAGATTGTCACTGACAAATGAGAATGGGAGTCCATTGTTGACGGGTTTCATTTTACAACAAGAGCTGGAAACCATGGGAAATCTGATGATTTTTATTCTCAAGTATTGTAAACTACACTCTGTGCTCTGGATACAACCAGAAGTCTACTAGCTGGTGAACTTGTAAAACACACAAAAATGATTTCTTTCCATTGCTTTTCTAAGTGCAAATGTTCCTAATTATCAGAACAGTAAATTCACATAGAATCTTTTTCCAGGGTTCCAAGTGGAGGGTGGAAGTTTCAGAGATTCTCTGCAGCCAGCTGCTGCAGAATGAGCAAATTCTCATTGCCCTTACCTAGGGAACTTGCCTTCTTGGCCTGCCGAATCACTCTGGGTAAATCTGCCTCCTGGCAAGGAAAATTCACCTTTCTGTCTCACATGATCTTAATGTTTGTTTTTTAAAAAACTCTTGTACTATAAAAGAAGACTTGAGTCATTGAAGAGATATACATTGTTCCAGAATAGGAAAATCAATAACTCAAAGGTGTCAATTCTTCCTAAATTTACACATTGACGCTATAATGGTAGAATTTTACAAATGGATTTTTAAAATTAATCTGGAAGGATGATGATAGGAGAGTAAGCAGCTGCAGGAATGGGAAAGCCTGGGACACGCTGATGCTGGGGAAGGAAGAGCAACAAGAAAGACCTTGACAACTGCATATCAATTTATGTTGTAATACCATAGTGATTAAAACGTGCAGTGTTGCAAAAGAGAGTCCAGCAAAAGATCCCAAACTATAAGAATATTTAGCAGATGGCAAAAGTGTCACTTCATATCAGTGGGGAAAGAGTCAATGAATCTATCCATTCAAAAATAAAAAAGGTTCTCTCTAGGCATAATACCAAAACCAGATACCAAAACCTTATAGAAGAAAAGATTGAGTAATTTGACCATGTATAAATTTATAACTTCTGTATGGCAAAAGAGAGCATCACATTTCCAATATTCATGAGACAAAGAGTTAATATCATTAATAAGTTAAGAGTGCTTCCAAATTTATATATATATATATATATATAAATATTTCTAAGATATTTGTCAGTGTGTGTGTATACACATATATTTAACTTTACTAGTGGTTAACTAATTTAGAATTAGAGAAGCACTGAGTTAGAGCGTTTGGCCAATCGTATTGGCAAAGATAAAAGCGATTATGGAAATGTCAATTTGTTTAAACTTTTCTGAATGGCAATTTGGCAATACGTTCTCAAGGGCTTTGAAAAAGGTCATATCCTTTGACCCAGGAACCCCACTCACGGGGAATTTATCATCGGCAAATAATTATAAGAGTGTGCACAGATGAATCTCCAAGGATGCTCATTGCGGCACTCCACACAACAAGATTATTTGAACCAACACTGATTCACTAATAGAGAGTTGTTAAATCCATTTTGTTCCATCCATTCAAAGGGATACTATGCAACCATAGAAAAAGATGAGGAAGATTTATATTAGTGTCATGAAAAGATGCCCACCTACATTATTAGGTAAAAAAGTAGGTTTCAGAATAATTCTATTTTTACAAATATATATTAGATATGAAACAAATTTTAACAATTATATGCTGAATGTCAATAATGATTATTTCTGAATGGTGAACTTATGAGTGATTTTAATTTTATTTTTTGTACTTTCTAATTTTCTAATAAGCATGCATTTTTACTGCATTATGTAAAAAGCTGTTTAAAGCTATAAATTGAATCAATGAAATGTCTTTGTCCTTATAGCAATGCAGCGGGAGAAGGCTGGTTCAGATTTGCTTCAGAGAGGGCAAAGATCTCCACCCAGTCAGTCACGAAGACTTTTCCAAATGAGACAAATCTCTTACTCTAATTAACTTTATTACATTTATTTTTTGTTATTGTTGGTCCAATATGAAAATACTCTACCTCATCTCTATGATCTTTCCAAACAGTGCCTAGTCTCTCAGATTTAGGTTTTAAAATTTGTTCTCTTTTTGTTGGTTTATTTGTGGAAATGGGCCTCCACCAATTCCCTCAACTTCTACCAGTTGCTCTAAAACAAACTGTAAATTTGTTAAATGAACAAAACTTCTTAATTCATATATCCATTTCACTTAAATAGTTGTTTCCTATAACACTGATCTTCCATTTTTCCCCCTCTTTGTTGCTCATCCATCCACCCCACCTTACAGATACCCTTCCTACTTGAAATGATTTATTGCTCTTGAGAAGCTGTAGTTAAAGATGTGGCTTGCCTAGGTTCAAATCCCAGCTCTGACATTCATTAGCTGTGTGACTTTGGGCAAGTTAGTTAACCTCTCTGAGGTTCAGTTTCCTAACCTGTAATTTGTAAATCTGTATCTACCTCATAGGGTTGTTATAAGGATTAAATTATATGAGTTAATAGATGTCAGTCACTTAGAAGAGTGGCCTGGCACATGGTAATCACCATATAAGTAATAGCTATTATAATTTTTATTGTACTTTCCTTCCTAAGTCAGTCTCTCATCTGATTTCATCATGCTCACATTCCACTTGCACTAGTCACAATACCTCTTGGAAGCAATAAGCAGAGCCATGACATTCATTAAGGCTAGAGGCAGCGATCTCACTTGGGAGGCTGTCTCCCTGTGAGCACCCGCCACAGGGCGCCCTGCACATCAGGATTCCGGAGGCTGTAGATGAGAGGGTTCAGCATGGGGCTGATGACAGTGTTGAGGATGCCAATCCCCTTGTCCTTGCTAGAAGCTTCCACTGAGCCCAGCCTCATGTAGCTGAAGACACCTGTCCCATAGAAGATGCCCACCACACTGAGATGAGAGCCACATGTGGAGAAGGCTTTCTTCCTGCCCTCAGCAGAGCGGATTCTCAGGACTGCAGCTACCACGTGTGCATAAGACATAATGATGAGCACCAAGGGGGCCACACCCATGAAGGCTGCTGCTACAAAGAGCAACTGTTCATTGAGTTGAATGCTGGAGCAGGAGAGCTGGAAGAGCTGTGGGAGGTCACAGTAAAAGTGATTGATCACATTGGGGCCACAGAATTTAAGAGTAGATAAGGCAACAGTTTGGGTCAGTGCATTGGTGAAGGAAAAGACATAAGACATACCCACCAGGGCTTGCTGGATTCCCCAGCTCATGCGGGTGCTGTAGGTGAGGGGCTGGCAGATGGCCAGATAGCGGTCATAGGCCATGACAGTCAGCAGGAAGCAGTCCACCCCAGCGAGGAGGTGGAATAAGAAGAGCTGTGAGAGGCAGGCCTGATAGGGAATGCCTCTGTTATTGGACATGAAATGCCTCAGCATGGCAGGGACAGTGACACTGACACACCCAACATCCAGCAGGGACAAGTTCCCTAGGAAGAAGTACATGGGGGTGTGGAGTTTGGGTTCAGCAAGGATGGCAGCCAGGATGCTGGAGTTGCCACCAACAGTAGCTACATAAGCGAGAAGGAAGATGACGAAGAGGATGGGCTGTAGAGCTGGCGTCTCTGTTAGGCCCAGCAGGACAAACTCAGTGACCACGGAATCATTTCCTGGGGCTCCGTCCATGGCTCTCTTCTACCAGCAGTAGAACTGAGCAAAGCTAGAAGGTGCCAATGGTGGTAAAAGGAGAATGAGATCTTGATAGCAATGTCCAGCAGAGGGCCAGGATGGAAGGACACAAAATTTAATGGGAAGTTGAAGATTGAGACCTAATAGGAAAAGACTTGATAAATCTGATTCTTCTTCTTTTTTTTTTTTGGTGAGGAAGGTTGTCCCTGAGCTAACATCTGTGCCAGTCTTCTTCTATTTTGTATGTGGGATGCCACCACAGCATGGCTTGATCCACACCTGGGATCCGAACCTGTAAACCCTGGGCTGCCGAAATGGAGTGTGTGTGAACTTAACCACTACACCACCGGGCCTGCCCCTTGACAAATCTGACTCTTAATGGGTAAGAACAATGATATTAGACTCAAACAGAGTTAGATGAATTGACATAAAAAGGAAAACAAATGTAACATTTGAAAGTTAAAGGAAAAGATTCTTTTCCTGAGACCAAAGTTCCAAGAAGAAAACTCCAAGTCTGCAGATGGTGGCATGGCCATAATTTGGGTACACAAGATCCTAGAGGATGAAATGGAGGCTTCAGGGGAAGGGGACAGGAAAGCATGCTCCTCCACGACCTGTGTCCCTGCAGTCTCCACATACACATGTCATCACATGCGATGGCAGTAATGAGATGACTGCCGTTGCCCAGACTATTAACAGATTAACTTGTGAAGCCATGAGACTTGGTCTGAACTTTTCAGAAGAATAGTGAAATGAAATGAAAACAGTGAAACTAAATGAGGAGATACCATTGAGGATATCTCCAACTCCATAGCCGGGGACTACCAGCTTCCCAGATTTTCTAAAAGTAAGATTATATTGCATTTCTCCATTTAGAGCCTGGGAAATTTGGGCTCCAAAGGACTGAGCTTTGACTGAATTAGAAAAATGTAAAAAGAGCTTTTGAGCAGGGTGAGAGTTTCCAGGCTTAAGCTCCCAGTGGGTTGGTGGATACCCAGCTGAGCTCTCTCACACAGCTAGACAAGCAGGCACCCAGACCCTGAATTCCACCACCACTTACCTTCTGGCTCTTCTGTCCCCTGGCTCTAATTGCACATCATCCAACACACATGTTATTGTGGACCCAATGACCAGATAAGGGCAGAGTCTAAGTGCCATGACCTGCCCCCACACATGATTAATTGGATAATGCTTTCCTTTCTCCAGCTGCCAAGTGGTCACACTAATAAAATACACAGTGATCTGCCTCAAGCTCTGGCTGGGGGATGGATATTTAAGTCACTCACATGGAGTCTACCCTAAACAGGAAAAGGCTGAAGGCGGAGTTCCCCAAGGGGCAAAAAGCATGAGCAAAGGAAGACAATTCCTGATGATTAATGTTGAAAATAATGTCCTCAAGTCCACAATGGGCCAACCACCACCTAATGGTCTGGGCTTTTCTGCATGGGCATGTTGCTCTGACCATCACCTCAAACTCAGTCTCTCCAGATCTGGACTGGCCTTCTTCTTTCTCAATCTGCTCTTTACTTCAATATTTTGGTAACTGCCATGCCATCCTCCCAGTTAGCAAGGCTTGAAACCTCAGTCATTGCTGACTCCTTTCTCTCTCTAACCCCTCACATCAACCACCCAAGACCCACACTGAATTATGGGGGGAAGAGAGAAGCCATTCCAGAGTCCAGAAGATGAACTTCACTTGGATGTTCAACTTCACTTGAAACCAAGTTGTGAGAGTGCAGTGAGGGGTCTTGGGATGATACTCACCCAGTCAAAGGGAAGGACACTTTTTGGGTAAAGAGGAGGGTTAGCCACTCCATCTCAGAGGCCCCCACAGAGGGGAGAGCTTATAAAGGACAGAGAGACAAAGAGACAAACAACTCGGCTGACATCATTTTCATGATGGGATTTTTCTCCACCCCATTGTTACCCCTTGAGGCCTCAGAAATCAGCACCTTCCACAGGGAGCTAGAGCCAGACAAACACCTGTCTTTGCCACAAACATAATGATCTCTAGAACCTTTAAAATGTTTTAAATTTTCTCAAAATATTTCCAAGTATGACCTTCATGGATATGGCAAAATTCATTCATTTATTTAACAAAAATGTTTCTGAGCACTTACTATGAACTTGCACTCTTATCAGCATTTTATGGAGTTAAAATGAATCTCAGAAAGTCTCAACATGCAGTGAAGGTCACACAGTATTGGGGACGGAGTCGGGACTTTAGATTTACCCAGCCCATCATCCTAGGAGGGGAGGGGCAGTGACTTGTGACTTCCCAGTCTTGCCTGCAGCATGGGGCTGATAGGAGGGAGGAGCCTGGGGCAGGATTTGCTCCTATCTCATCCCTGGAGCAGTGTCCCCTCATCATCTCACAAGGACACCTCACATCTCCCATCACAGCTCACTTTAACCATCCTCAAGCCTGGTTTCTCTTCTAGTTTCAAACAAATGCTTCACTTTTCTCTGCTCCCATGATATAATCCAGACCCTGCAATATCCTGATTTTAAATGTTTTCCAGCCTCACATCCCCAACACCATAAAGAAAGATAAAGATTTGGAGTATCTTCTAGACCAGGACTGCCCTATTTTTACTAACTCCTGAAGGTAGCTTTAGGCATCAAATACAACCTTTAACAGTTCCTTGTTAATTAATAAAGCTTTCCCACTGGCTTTTGTTAGCAGGTTTGGGAGAATCTCCTTGTGGGATCCATTGAGGAAACTTACAGTAGCTCAAGGCTGCCATAGGCCAAGGAGGAGCTGTCAAAGAATTAGGATGAGTTGGGATCTCTGTTGGCAGCTGTCCATGGAAGGAAACCTCTCGATTACAGAGCCCAAATGGAGCTCATTATTGCACATTCCCCTCCTGACATGACAAAACCTGCCTTCTCTCCCTGGAAAGTCTCCTTTTCTCACACCCTGTTAACCCAGGAAACTGCATCCGTGAAGATCCATCACAGGTTTCTCTCTTTCAGGAAACTGTCCATGAGTGCCCGGGGCTGGGTTAGGTGCCTTCCTCTACACTCCCACAGAAATCTAAAGGCGATGAATGCTGCTGGTCCTCAATTTTTATCTCCATCCCAGACACTAAGTTGTTGATCCTAATATCTAACTGTGTTGGGTATTTCTACACGAACATCCCACAGGAACGTCAAGCTCAACGTGTACAAAACTGAATGCATTATGTTTCCCCCTAGTGTACAAAAGGTGCACACACACACACACACACACACACACACATACTAGTAGAACCACATGTCTTATTGTGGAAAAGCTCACAAGCAGAGGAGAAGCAGAGCACAATGATCCCCTGAACTCTCCCTTTCCCACATGGAGGGGGGCTAAGCATGAGCATCACTAGACTGAATACACTATGGCAAGTTTTTCAGTAGAGAGGGACTCCACCCCCCACAAACTCTCTATGTATTTATAGGATTGGAAGTGGGAGTGGAAACATCTAGGCAACTGCCTAACAGCCAGTGCCACCTGGATAAAGAAGTAAGCTTGTTAAACGGGGCACCTCCCCAGGAACTCAGCCTTGGTGATCAGCCCATTCTTCCTTTAAGCTGCTGAGCCAACTTTTTGCTAAGCTACTGAAAGGAAGGGAGAAAACGAGTATCCAGAGCTCCTCATCGTCCAAACCAGATGGGACTTCTCACCTTGCTTAAAGGAGATGGGAAAATGCCATTCATCTATTTAGCAACTATTAACTGAGGAAAGTACTATTTGCCAGGCAACGTGACCAAGACAGACACGCTCCCTGCCCACATGGAGCTTACCACCTCACAAAGAAGACAGGCCTTAACAAATAGTTATCTCCTAATTACTGTGCATATGCATG
Source organism: Tapirus indicus (assembly GCA_031878705.1). Taxonomy (NCBI): domain Eukaryota; kingdom Metazoa; phylum Chordata; class Mammalia; order Perissodactyla; family Tapiridae; genus Tapirus; species Tapirus indicus. Next base: position 14,528,152 of record CM062932.1, read on the forward strand.
TACACGCATACACACACACAGAGACAATTGTTTTCCTGTTTGTTTACAAAAATGCATGATATTGAATAAAATTTTATTTTCAGCTTTTTTTTTTACTATCTTTATATTTTGAGCTTCATGTAATGCATTATTCTTCAAAATTTTATAATGAGTTTTGCATGTGCCAAAATTTACTTAACGATTGGGTATTTCGTTTCCAATTTTTCACTATTATAAATAATAATGCAACTAAGTCTCTGCATCTCTGATTTTTGTCCTATGTCCTGAGCAGTTCCTACCCCAATTTATACAAAGACCTTGTCTCACCCATTGATATTCTACATTCTCAAAATTAGATTCCTTGTTGCCTCATGACAGAAGAACAAATTACTTAATTACTTACATGTTATACAAAGGACAGGGGAAACACTTATTCTTCATGTCCCCCAACTACATTCTTCATATTCCTTGCCTTTATCCTTGTTTTGAGGGAAGTTTTAACTGGCTCCAAAGCCTGTTGGCTTCTTTGTTAACAGACGTATTTTAACTCAGTTGACTATGAAGGAAAAGAAAAAAAGATTCATTACATAAATACGTGACAATTCAAAATCTTCATGTAATAAAGATTAGGTAGTGAGAAGGAAGCAAATTTGCTTGAGTTTTTAGACGATTTAGTTTATATTAGGACTGATGGTGATGATGATGATGATTGCATCATATTTACTTAAATGTGAAAGTGATGCAGATTTTACTCAACAGGATGACCTTGCTACAATGCCCAGACTTCAGCTTCCAAAAGAGCTGAAAAAGTCTACAATGTCTCTCTTTTTGATTATTTTTTATTTGATTTATAATACTTTTCCCATTAGTATTATTTTTAATATATTTCATAAATAAAACACTAATATAACAATATTGCAGATGCAGTGGTATTCTCAGCTTGAGAATGAAAGTTACTTCACCTTAGAATTGAGACAAATATGGCGGTGATGGGAGGGTCCCAATGAGGTCAATTTGCATGAGGGATGGTAGAGCCTCCAAGAAGAGGGCAGAGGGAGTTGACATGCCCAAGTACAAAGACAATGGATAGAATATCAGAGGGAAGCTCATCTTCTGGTGCCATTCTCCCCAGCCCCACCTCCAGACTCACATTGGGTCAAGGAAGAGAGAGTTTCAATAAAGAGGTGGTGAAAATAAAGTTTTCTTAATTATTCCCTTGGTAGGCATGTACGTTAAAATTTCCCCTTATGCACATGACCCTTCTACATTTAGAACAGATTCCTAGAAGTGGTTTCAAAGGTTATGAAGACTAGTATATTTGATAACAAGGTATTTACCCAGATCCTCTATTTAACAATAGACTGTTTTCCCCTAACATTTTATTGTAAAAATTTTGAAGCATGCAATAAAGTTCAGATAATTATACAGTGAACACTTGTGTGCTCCTCAACTAGATTTTATCATTATATTTGGTCTTTATATAAACGGGATCGTTCAATAGGTATTATTCTTTGACTTGTATATTTTGCTCAATATTATATTTGTGTGATTCTCCTATGTTAGTGCTTAGAACTGTTGCTCATTTATTTTTTATGGCTGTTTAGCATTGCATGGCATGACTACAGCACAATTTATCATTTCTGTTTGAAAGTATTTTGCTTCTATGAACACTCCTGCACACATCTCCTCGTGCACAGATGGAAGAATTTCTCTAGTTAGGAATGAAATTTGTGCATCTTCAGATTTAAAGGATAAAATCAAATTGTTTTCCAAAGGGCTTGTATCATTTTATGGTCTTACCAGCAGTGTATAAGAATTTTTATTTCTCTGTATTCTCATCAAAACTTGCTGTTATCCCATTTCTTCATTTAGACCAATATAGTGAGTATGAAATGGTATCTCCAGTGTGATTTTAGTTTGCATTTGCTACATTACAAATAGGGCTGAGCTTCTTTTCCTAAATTCATTGGCCATTTGTGTTTCCTCCCCTGTGAAATTCCTGTTCACATCTTTTGCTTATTTTCTATGGGTTCTTTTTATTTTTCGTGTTGATTTAGAAGTTTTTGATACATTTTGGATACTTCAGAATAGCTATATGTGCTGCAAATCCCTTCTAATTTGTAGCTGTCTTTTCACCTAAAAATTGTTGTCCTATGATGAGTAGAGGCTTTAGATTTTAATGTTGGCCAATTTCTCAGCCCCTCCCCTTTTTTTTATGATTAAGGCTTTTTGGACTTCTTTAAGGATGATTGACTTCCTAGAAGATCATGAAGATATTTCATCGACTATTTTTAAGGTTTTACATTTTTACTCTTCAATATAAGTATCTTGTTCACCCAAAACTGATTTTTGTGCGTGGAGTGAGAGAGACCTTTAGTGTCATTTTTTTTCCTGTGGACACCCCATTGCCCAGCATTGTTTATTGAAAAGCTTGTCCTTTTTCTACTGCTCTATTGGTTTCCCATATCATATATCAAATTTTCACATATTATTTCCAGACTCTCTAATTTGTTCTTTTGGTTCATTTTGCTCAAATATGACATGATTTTAATTACTATACCTTTAAAATGTGTTATGATGCCTTTCAGGGCTAGCAGGAGCCACTTAGTGAGAGAGTAAGAGAGTCACATTGTGAATGGTGGCAGCTTTTAGCCAGAATTAGAGTCCAGAGCTGAATCCTGGGCCTCCCGGAATAAGCATGACTTGGATGTGGAGCCCCAGACTCATCCACTGCATGACAGATATCAGGCACATTGGAAGACGGATGGCAAGCATCTGAAGGTGACAATATGCCCACTCTTTCCCAATTGGCTAATATCCTGTAGGTGGAGGCATCTACAATTGACCAATAAAGAGCTCATAAAGTGGGCACCAACATCAGAGTACGTCAGACACAGAGTCACAGGGGTGTATGATTGGCAGCAGTTGCTTTTTGAAGCAGGTGGAAGAAGAGGGGATGGAAAATTTTATAGAAAGTTATTAAAGTCACATTATGGGGTCTGAGCTGCAGCTCTGGTACATTCTAGATGTACAACATTAGGCAAGTTACATGAGCCTCAGTTGCCTCCTCTGCAAAGTGGGGCAAATAATGAAGCTACGTCAAAGAGCTATTGGGAGGATTAATTAAGATAATGCACTAAAATGCAGTAAATATTATTATCCTTATTTTATTAGTGGTAGTATTTGTTGATCCCCTACCAGTTACAAATAACTGTAAGCATGTTATTTTATTTAACTCTCAGACTGACCCTCTGTGGTCAGAGATAGTGTTCTCATTTCACAGATGAGGAAACTGAAGCCCAGAGGAGTTCAGCAGCTGGTCCTCAGTCACACCACTAATAATTGGAAAAGCGAGTCTGACTATATACCATGTCCGCACTTTTCATATCACACCAGGCTGCTCTGGCAAAGTATGAGGAGCTGGGGGTCCTACAGCTCAGGAAGTGCAAGATCTCCATTACGGGGTGCAGTCACGTTGGAACAGGGAGGAGGACACTGAGGGGGGTCTAGACAACCTCTCTACATTCTGTTCATTAATCTCAACACTAGGGCCCTCCGCTTCCACGGGAAATGGCCTAGAAAATTAGAGTGAGGGATGACATCCCCAGGGACCCCAGGGTCCCTCCTAACTCAACTCAGTTCTCCTATTGCCGCTTCCTGAATCATTATAGGACCCTCAAGATGCGACCCCAGTGGCCCCCACTAACAGGGCCCTGAGGAGGAAGGCATTACATTCCCGAGGTCTCATTAGGAAACTGAGTTTGCAGAAGGCTTCTCCCCATTGCTTCCTTTCTTGTGCCTTCTCTCATCCCCAGGTCAAGGCAAGCCTGGGAGTCGGCTGCTGTCTGCTCACAGCTCTTCTTTGGGCCAGGAATCTGGGAGAGCAAAGCACTCAGGCGGGACTCTGGCGGAGTGCCAACTCCATTAGCTCCATGGGCGACTTTGGGAAGATAAACTCTCCGGCCCTCACTGTCCTCGTGTGATAATAACACCCCCTAGTAACTCCTATGGAACCAATATAAGAGGTGGAGTCAGGAATTGGACGTGAGGCCTTTTGAAGAAAAGCAAAAGCATCACAAAGTTGTGAAGCATCATTATTGGGTTCATTAAAGGCTTGGGTTGTTTATCAGTCTGTGGCTCCCCAAATCCCCAACCTTTCCTGAGAGGGCTAATTTTTGAGGTCCTCAGGGGATGGTGCTGCAGTGGATAGAGCCCCACAGCAGAGATGATCTCATCTCTCTTTCACTCCTTTTCTTATATATGGCCCCTTCCTTGCTCTCTGGGGCTAGGGCCCACATAGCAGGGCACCCTCTTTACTTCCCTTCACCAAAACCGCTCTGACTTCTGTACCTATAACAAGGTGAGTGTACTCCAGGGTCCCCTTCTGTTCCATAATAACAGAGAAGTCACTTGAGTTGTTAGTAAGGGAGTCAAACTTCCTGTTTCACAGAGGATTCGGGAAAGAAACAGTCTTGCTCAGGATAACACATCAAGTGAGGGAAAGAGCTGGGACTCTCCAATGCCAGGCCACTTTGCCAAAGATTGGCATCCTTGGATGAAATCTTTCTGGGTTTTTTTTTTTTTGGTGAGGAAGATTAGCTCTGAGTTAACATATGTTGCCAATCCTCTTCTTTTTGCTGAGGAAGATTGGCCCTGGGCTTATATCTGTGCCCATCCTCCTCTACTTTATATGTGGGATGCCTGACACAGCATGGCTTGATAAGCAGTGTGTAGGTCTGTGCCTGGGGTCTGAACCTGCGAACCCCAGGCTGCCGAAGTGGAACATGAGACTTTAACCACTATACCACCGGGCTGGCCCCTGATTTCTGTTTTTGTTGGAGTGAGCATGAGGGTATTCACTGAATCCAACCTTCCTGCTGGACCCATTCCTTAGGAAGCAACCTTGGACCAGACCCCTACATCAGAGGGCCTGATTGTGTCTTCATCATCAGATGCATGAAGTGTTTAGTTAGAATGTCAGAGCAGGGAGCTGTGAACACTCAACAAAGGCAGCCTGAGGCTCATTCTGGACACCCAAGGTGGTAATCTAGGAGGACCTCTTCAGTTAAGATCCCCATGGTGATCTTGTTTAAGATGGGCTTCTTAGACCATTGGTCATCCTAGAATCCTTCTTAGACCAGTGGTCATCCTAGAATCTTCATGGTGATAAGTAAGCTTCACCTCTCCACAGTGAGGGTTACATGGCACCTCTGTGGAACTTGCTCTTCTTGCCTAGCCTTACTTATTCATAGGGTCTGCCCCTCTTAATTGCCAAGTTCTACTGAGCAGTTTTCAGGAAAAGACATGTCAGTGAACGGATTATTTGAACTAGAGTAGTCTCTCTTATCCCCTGTCTCAATTTCCATGGTTTCAATTACCCATGATCAACTGTGGTCTGAAAATATTAAATGGAAAATTCCAGAAGTAAACAATTCATAAGTTTTAAATTGTCCGCTGTTCTGAGTAGCATGATGAAATCTCATGCTGTCCCTTTCTGTCGCACCCAGGATGTGAATCATCCCTTTGTCCAGCGTATCCACACTGTATACACTACCTGTTAGTCACTTAGTCTGGGTTATCATACTGACTGTCTCGGTATCACAGTGCTTGTGTTCAAGTAACCCTTATTTTACTTAACAGTGGCCCAAGAGCTCAAGAGTAGTGATACTGGCAATTCGAATATGCCAAAGAGAAGCTGTCAAGTGCTTCCTTTAAGGTGAAAGTTTCACCTAAAAGGTGAAAGTTCTTGGCTTAATAAGAAAAGAAAAAAATCTTACACTGAGGTTGCTAACATCTATGGTACCTTTTATTACAGTATATTGTTTTACTTGTTCTATTTTATTATTAGTTATTGTTGTTAATCTCTTATTGTGCTTAACTTATAAATTAAACTTTATCATAGGTAGATATAGGAAAAAATAGTATTATAGTAGGGTTCAGTACTATCTGCAGTTTCAGGCATCCACTGGGGGTCTTGGAACATAATCCCCCCAATGAGGGGGGCTACTGTACTGTGTTAACTGTTCCCAATGCCCCATCTAGATAAAGGGAACAGAGATTCCTACAGCAGTACTTTGTTGCATTTTACTCAAACTTACACCTTGCTCAAATCCTATTAATTTATGCCTTGCATAAATTCCAGCTTATCCAGAAAATCTTTCCCAATTCCTATAGCCCACTCTGATGCCCCCTTTCACTGAAAACTTGTTGATCTTACGGTCTTAGTTGCCAAGTTCATTCATTTATTTATTTCAGAAATATTGAGCACCTACTGTATGCAAAGTGTGATGACAGGTGCTGAGAATGCAAAGCTGAGTCAGTCATAAATCTGTCCTGAAGCCACTTGTAGTGAGTAGACGAGTAGTAGAGTGCTCTATGGAGAAACGACCACACAAGAGGTTAACAGAGATAAGTGCTGTGAAGTGTACAGTTAAAGTGCTGCAGAAGTTTAGTGGAGGGGAGTTTGAGATGGGGAAGGATCCACAAAACTTTTACAGAAAAGAAACATTTTAGTTGAGTCTTAAAGGGTTTGAGCACTTGGACTTAGTGAGAGGACATTCCAGATAAAATACAGAGTTTGAGCAAAGATGGGGAGGTATGCAATCAAAGAGTGTGAAACTTTATAAATCAAGTTAAAGTGGATTTCAGAGGACAATTGAGAGGTAGTTTGTTTAATTATTTAATATGTGTGGGGAGCTGTTTTGCTCCTACTGATATGTCAATTCCCATAGTAGTTATTGAATGAGTCTAGGTCTATAATTAGACTCAGGGTGACACACCAGGAGTCATGGATTTTGGAGTTTTTAGGACAGCTTAGGAGACACTGCATCAAATTTCTCACCCACATGGAGTCCCTAAAACTGACAGCCACCACAATATGGGGACCAAATTTGGATTCTGGCATTGAGACTTCCACCAACTATCACTGCATGTCTGTAGCTGCTGCTCTGCCTTAACTGCACATGTAAAATGAACCTGGATAGAAAAGAGAGTGTCTTCAGGGTCTAGAGAGGTCATTTGCTGGCCGAGAGAGCAGGGAATGGAAAAAGAGACCCTGAGGCCATTGGGGTGGTTTCCAGGGACCATGCAGACAGGACAAGATGACATTCATGACAAGAACTTTGCAAGATATCCTAAACTCCTGTAATTTTTCTGTATTTGTCATTGTTTTTATGTACTATCTATAATTATCAGAAAAATTTTTAACATGAAAAGGGCCCACGTTCTTATTTTGAGAGACTAGCAAGAAACAGTACTGATTATGATGGTGGACGAAAGGTGGGGTGGAGTGGGGAGCTGTAGCTTGCCATCAGCCAGAGGAAGACCATGAGATACAGCATTGAAGAAGCATGGAAAGCAGGCTGGTTGCCTTTGGGAAAAATGGGAAATCTTTGGGAAAAATGAAAAGTAGAGGGTTTGGAGGCAGACTGTTTGCACTTGAGATGTGCCCTCAGGGACCTACACTAAAGAGAGACCTGTGGTTCTGTGACACTTGGTGGCAGATTTAGGAAACCTGACTCAAGCAGACGTATCAGAGGAAAGGCTCTCCCCAGTTAGGCTCTGAGGGAGGAGATCCCCAGAGTGAACTGTATGGTTTGTGGGAAGCAGAACGAAGTGAGGCAGATGCTGACTGTAACCATGATCTATCCAAAGGGCTTGCTTGTTCACAAGCTACTTAAAACAGGTCTGTGAGCGTGAGCCCATGAGGTTCACAAGGCACAGCCATAGAGGATAGGGAATAGGTTTCTCATTCAGAAGAGTGCGTCCAGAGCAGCTCCAGAGAGAACTGCAGAAGGACATTGATTTTTTCATCCTTTGCTAAGTACAGGAATGCCCCTCGGGGGCTTGGTTGGAAGCAGCCATCTTGGGCTGGCCAGACCAATGGACAAATTTCTGGTATTTTCATACATATCCTTTCTCTGATGGCCTCCAAAGTTATTTAGGGATTAGTAAGCATACAATGAGCTGGCCCAGCAACAGGTACTTTTTAAAAAAATAGAAAACCAGATTTTATAAGTATACTCAGCATTCACTCTAATCCCAACAATTCCAACTCAAGAACACTCCACCACAGTTTCTTCATTAGTAAAATGAGGGAGTAGATACTCTCCAAGATGTCAACCAACTTGGTCCTTCTTTGACTGAATGACACCACATGCAGGGTATGGTTATGTGCACTGATAAGGCTGCACTATAGGTAGGGGTTATAGTCAAAATATTTAACAACCACCAGACTGGTACTCTGTACCAATGGATTCCAGCTGAATATTACCTTGGATGTAAGCCTCCCACCATGACTTGGGGTCTACATTGTTGATGGGAAATTGACATTATGTCTTGGATGTAAAGTATTTATCAATATTTAGGAACTTATTTTCATTATTCCTATATCATGATAAATGCAGTTGCAGAAATCACAGCTTTTAGTTATTATCTATGATGCTTTTAATTACACTTTAAGACAACCTAAATATTTCTAGGCACCAATAAAGTTACCAGGTTACTATATTTAAAAAGATCTATGAAAAAGACAGAAGAAAAGTCAAAGGAATTAGTTTAATAAGTAGAGATAAATATAGTCTTAAAACATCCATATCCTCCTGTAGCATGCACACAAAGAATAAAACAGACCATAAGCTTCCACTGCTGAATACCACATAAATTAATTTGGGCAGAAACTGGTAAGCCAGTTGGCTGTTTTGTTAAAAGCAGATTTTTTTTTTTAAAGGAAGCACAATGGAGCAAATGCTATTTTATTACTTCATAGTGAGGCAAATTGGGATGTACGTGGCATTCTAAACCTTTATTTAATCTACCGAGTAGCAGGACCTTGAACCTGCTGGAATCGCGACAGAGAGGAGGAACCATTGAGCTCCTATTGCTGGCCTGTAAAGATCTCCATAATCTGGAGGAAACAGAGCATTAAAAAATATATTTATTATTATAAAAGTAACCTGATTCACTGTAGATCATTTGAAAGCAAAAGAAAAGTGGAAAAACGGAATTAAAAATCTCCCATATTGGGGCCGGCCTGGTGGCATAGTGGTTGAGTTCGCGTGCTCTGCTTCGGTGGCCTGGGGTCCACAGGTTCGGCTCTGGTGCAGACCTACTCACTGCTCATCAAGCCATGCTGTGGTAGGTGTCCTACATATAAAATAGAGGAAGATGGGCACGGATGTTAGCTCAGGGCCAATCTTCCTCAGCAAAAAGGAAAAAGAAAATTTCCCACGTTCCTACCAGTTAGTGAAACTGAGTGATGTTTACTTAAGGTCATCAGGAGTGTATGTAGATGTTTATGAATTGCATTTTAGAAAGGTTTTCTCTTTTTAAGCCAAGTGATATGCTACAGTATATTGATAGATTTACTAACTTAAATCACCCTCTCTTGTAAAATGTATTAGATAATGGCAGATTTCACCTTTTGTACTGAGGATTTTTGCATGCGTATTATCAAATGCGGGTAGCGTATAATAATTATTTTTTTGCTATCATCGTTACATTTTAGTATCAGGATTTGTTAACTCTAGAAAATGAATTGGAAGCCTTCCATTTTTTTCTAAGCTAAAGAAAGTTTATATTACATGATAATTATATTTACATTGATAGTTTAAAATAAGTTGTATAAGAAGTATACAAGCCTGGAGCTTACACATGGAAGTAGATTGTTGACTATTTTTTCATTTTGTTTTCAGCTGGTTTATTTGGTGTGGGGATTGTTCTTGAATTGATTATTCAGACTTAGGAGCAGATAGTATTCCATGATTATTTTTGGCCTGTGGTTATACTGCCTTTTCAATTCGTAATTTTGTGTCTCTTTACATTTTTGTTGCTTAGATATTTGCCAGATATTTATATCTTTTGTAGTATATTTATAAGGACGTATGATCAATTCATCTTCTATTCCTTTCTATCTTACTATCTATCTGTTCATTTTTACTTTTGGCATTATTTTTCCCCCAAATCTCCTCATACAGGTTGTTGGTGGGGACAAAGGAAGGTAGGATTTATATAGCTTTCACGAGGAGGGGGGAAGTCCAAGGTAGTTGTGGCATCAGGCACCTCACCTGGAAGCTGAGTAAGGACTGAGGTGAAGACAGAGGGAGGGTTAATGAGTGAGGTATGGCCTGAGGAGTGGAAAAACACCCACCAGGACACTTGGGAATGTACCCTGAGTCTTGGCATATCGAAGTCAGTCAATATATTTTTATTGACTAACTAAGTTGGGAAGGCGGATCCCTTTCACTATGGGATGTCTTCTTACAGGGACACATGGAGCCAGAATCTGGGGCCAATGGAACAGCTGTTACTGAGTTCATCCTGCTGGGCTTGGTGGAGACACCAGGGCTTTGGCCAGTTGTCTTTGTCCTCTTCCTCTTTGCCTACCTGATCACAGTCGGAGGCAACATCAGCATCCTGGCAGCCATCTTGTTGGAGTCCAAACTCCACACCCCCATGTACTTCTTCTTGGGGAACCTATCACTGCTGGACATTGGGTGCATCACCGTCACTGTTCCCTCAATGTTGGGTCGTCTCTTGTCCCACAAGGGTTCAGTTCCATACAGAGCCTGCCTCACACAGCTCTTTTTCTTCCATCAGTTGGCTGGTGTGGACTGCTTCCTGTTGACAGCCATGGCCTATGACCGATTCCTGGCCATCTGCCGGCCCCTCACCTATAGCACCTGCATGAGCCAGATGGTCCAGAGGATATTGGTGGCTGTGTCCTGGGCCTGTGCCTTCACCAATGCACTAACCCACACTGTAGCCATATCTGCACTCAACTTCTGTGGTCCCAATGTGATCAATCACTTTTTCTGTGACCTTCCACAGCTCTTCCAGCTCTCCTGCTCCAGCACCCAACTCAATGAGCTGCTGCTCTTTGGTCTGGGTATCCTCATGGCAGGTGTACCTGTGATTCTAATTGTCACCTCCTACATTCATGTGGCAGTTGCAGTCCTGCGAATACGCTCTGCAGAAGGCAGGAAGAAAGCCTTCTCCACATGCGGCTCCCACCTCACGGTGGTGGGCATCTTCTATGGGACAGGAGTGTTCAGCTACATGAGGCTGGGCTCAGTGGAGACTTCGGACAAGGACAAGGGGATTGGCATCCTCAACACTGTCATCAGCCCCATGCTGAACCCGGTCATCTACAGCCTCCGGAACCCTGATGTGCAAGGTGCCCTGCGGCGTGTGCTCACTGGGAAGCGAGCCCTTGCATGAGGAGTGTCTCAGGACTGCAGAACCACAGCAAATGATTTCTACCTCTTCTAGATCCTTGAGCAAGATGACTTTTGTTAGGAAGTGAGACTTCTTGTTCCCCTAGGAGGCTCCACCTGATAATAGGTGTGCAGGTTCTGTAGAACAGAACTGTTGACCAGGCTAGGTGACATTTGGTCCTGGCAACCCTTCCCACTCCAGATGGAGGTGGAACCCAGGAATCTCTGTATCCTGAGTGGCTCAGGGTCCTACAGGAAGGACCCCTTGTTTATTTTCTGCTGGAGTCTCTAAAAACACATCAGCAAAGATTCTTTCCAAACTGGAATATGATAAGTCACAGCCTGGTGCCAAGTATTAGCACACCCTGCTGTCAGACTTCACCTGAAACAGCTCTCAAACCTGCTTTCACACACAATCCCACACAAGGAAGCACACCTAGTACAGTTTAATTTGAGACCCTAATTTCTAGTACCCTGTCTACATCACAAGATTCCAGGGTATTTAACAGTAGAGACTTTATATTTACTTTGGGATTTCTCTTTTTTTCCTACAATGGGAATATCCATTGATTTTAATTTTTTCATTAGAAATTATGAAAGCAAAACAAAATTTTACCAGTGGAAAATTAAAGTCAAAACCTGTACCCTCTCTGTCCCCACCCTTCATAATTCAATTTTCCAGAAGAAATCACTGTTAAGAATTTGGTGCTTACCCTTCTAGGTTTTTTTTAATACATGTATAAACATGTTTGTGTTTTTTATATCAATATAAACATGTTTATGTATATTTCATATCCATAGGGGCATGTTATGTCTCGTTTTTTGTTTACACATTACGTGTTAGACTTTTCTATCTGTCAAGTATCTAAAAACTTACCTTATCTATTTTAATGACTGCCTAGAGTTTATTTATGCATTAACCATAATTTACTTAGCCATATTCCTTTTGATGGAGTTTAGATTGTTTCTAGATTCGCTGCAATTACCATCAACAGTGTAAACAATATTCTTTAGAGATGTGTTTCCATTATTCTGCAAGCATTTTCATGAGATAAGTTAGTGATTAGTAAGATTCCTGAGTCAAATAAAATGAAAATTTAGATTTTTAATATATTCCCCTTTTATCCTACAAAAATTTGCACTATTTTATTATCTCAATGGTGAGCGAATCTGCTTGTTCTCTACACTTCTGTCAACAGTGGCTATTATAAATAAATTCTTCTAATTTTTGACAATATAGTGGTTCAAAATCACTAATTATTATTTTAATATGCACTTTTTGATGTTCACATAAGATTGAATATATTTTCAAATGTTTATTATCCATGATGTGGACTGAAATGTGTTCCACCAAAATTCATATGTCAAAGCCCTAACCCCAGTGTATCTGTATCTGGAGACAGGGTCTTTAGGAAGTAATTAAGATTAAATGAGACTAATTAGGAAGTACTAATGAGGTATTTTAGAAAATAATTATGGTTAGGTTAGCCCTAATAAGTAGGACTGTGGCCTTATAAGAGAGGAAGAGACAGAGCGAGAACTCTTTCTCTCTCCCTGCCATGTGAGGACACAGTGGGAAGGCGGCCCTCTGCAAGCCAGGAAGAGAACTCTCAGCAGACCCTGACCATGCTGGCAACCTGATCTTGAACTTCTAGCCTCCAGAACTGTGAGAAAATAAATTTCTGTGTGTAAACCACCCAGTCTGTGGTATTTTATTATGAGCCGACTAATATAATTCATTAGTATTTCCTCATAGGGAATTATCTTTTTCCCAAGTTTATTAAGGAATAATGGAAAAGTACAGTTATAAATGTGTAAGTGTGCATGTTTAAGTGGTGACTTGATATACAATGTGGAATGATTATCAAGATCAAGATAATTAACACGTCCATCACCTCACTTAGTTAACTCTTTTTTCTTTGTGGTAAGATCTACTCTCAGCAAATTTCAAGTATACAATACTGTATTATTAACTATAGTCACCAGGCTGTACATTAGATTCTCAGAACTTATTCATTTTATAACTGAAAGTTTGTACCCTTTGACCTACATCTCCCCATATCCCCCTCCCCCCAGTCACTGGCAACCACCATTCTACTCTCTGTTCCTATGAAATTGCCTTTAAAAATTTTTTTAGATTCCACAAACAAATGTTACCATGCAGAATTTGTCTTTCTCTGTCCGGCTTATTTCACTTAGCATAATGGCATCAAATTCCATCCATGTTGTCACAAGTGGCAGGAGTTCCTTCTTTTTTATGGATGGATAATATTCCTTTATATGTATGAGATATGTATATATATATATATATATATATATATATATATATATCACATTTTCTTTATCCAATAGTTTGTTGAAGGACACTTAGGTTGTTTCCATATCTTGGCTACTGTGAATAATGCTGCAGTGAACATGGGCGTGCAAGCTCTCTTCAAGATAGTGATTTCATTTCCTTCAGATATATGCCCAGAAGTGGAAATGCTGGATCATACGGCAGTTCTACTTTCATTTTCTGAGGAACCTCCATACAGTTCTCCATAGTGACTGCACCAATTTACATTCCCTCCACAGTGCACAAAGGTTTCCTTTTCTCCACATCTTCACCAACACTTGTTATTTCTTGTCTTTTTGAGAATAGCCATCTTAACAGGTGTGAGGTGATATCTCATTGTGGTTTTTATTTGCATTTCCCTGATGATTAGTGATGCTGAGCACCTTTTCATGTACCTGTTGGCCACTTGGATGTCTTCTTTGGGAAAATGTCTGTTCAGATCTTTTGCCAATTTTTAAAGTAGATTATTTGTATTTTTTGTATTTTGTGTTGTATGAGTTCTTTACATATTTTGGATATTAAAGCCTTATCAGATATGTGCTTTGCAAACATTTTCTCCTATTCTGTAGGTTGCTTTTTAAATTTATTGATTGCTTCCTTTGCTGTGCAGACACGTTTGATGTAGTTCCTTGGCTGAGGTCAACAGTGGCAAAGACTTCAGGGGTCTTTGGTGGCCACGGGTCTGTGGAGGCCCTGCAGTTGGCAGTGGCGGCTAGAGCTATTGGGGTCCTCGGTGTGAAGGCTGCTGGCATTCTCCTCTTCTTTTTGCCCGTGGTGGGGGAAGTTCTAGCTGAGGGGATCCCTCTTAGCACCCGGTCTGGTGCTCTACGCTCAGACGGCAGCAAAGCTGGGGTCCTGGGATCTGGTTCACTTGCTGTGGTGGTAGACACTGGTGTCTGAGGCACGGGCATGTGCAGATCTCATCAGGAGCTAGGGTCTGGGTTTCTGGGGCTCACTGCAGTGACCCAGGCTCTGAGAGGGAGGGGGAAGGCAGCAGTGACTTGGGCCCAGGTGGCAGAGTGCAGCAGCACTGGAGATGGCAGATCAAAGTCCGGACTCTGGCCTTAGTGGGCAGGGAGCAGAACAGCAGCAGCTTGGCCCTGGTGACAGTGGCTTAAAACCCTGACTCAGGACCCAGGTGGGAGGGCAGATAGCTCCAGCAATGCAGGTGGTGATGGTGGGTCTACGGCAAGACTTAGGACCCAGGAGCTGGGCCACAGAACAGGAGCAGCATGGCCCCAGTGATGGAATCTCAAAGCCCTGACTCAGGACCCAGGGACTGGGGCACAGGGCACTGGCAGCACTCTCTGGTGATGGCAGGTCAAAGTCCTACTTCGGACCCAGGATGCATCATAGAGCAATGCAGCTTGGCTTGGTGATGGTGGGTCAAAACTGTGAGCCAAAGCAGATCCTGAGACAGGTTGTGTGTGTAGTTTAATTTGGAAGTCATCTCAGGGAGCAAGGGGTTCTTTATTTGGGAGGTGATCCTAGGGAGCAGGACTGAGGTTATGAAGAGAGTGAGACAAAGAAGGAGGAAGTATCCCTGAGGAGGGGTCCTTACCAAAGTCTCCCCTATGGACAGCAGAGACTTGATCATGCAAGGGCATATAGAATGCCTCCCAGAACTGTCTGAAGAAGAGGTGGTGTGGCATACATCCATTGGCTTCCATCTCCTGTTGTCAAGTTGCCCTCCGCACTCTGGGCTCCAGATCTAGTGAGCCCCCCATTGTTCACAACATCAGAGGATCAGGAGGAAGTGGCTACACTGTCAGGTTGCAATGAGTAGAAGCCTGCAGGGAACTGTCCAACCCAGCCAAGACTGAAATCAGCAGAAAGTCTGAGCAAGATGTGAGTCAGAAGATCTGCTATGTCTACTACAATCTACTTCACAGGATTGTTGCAAGGACTGATAGGGATTCCAGGCTTGTAAAGTTCTTAGCACATTAGCATGTATGTAACAAGCACTCCTAAATGTTATCAGTTGGTATGTTTTATATTGTTAAATCTCTACTAGAAGCTAATGAATCTTCATTCATAACCTTCAGATAATGCTCTGTGGTAGACAATATGCTCATTTCACAGATGAGGAAACCGAGGATGCAGCAGCTCGTCCAAAGCCAAAACACTAGTGGAAGACAGGGGGTCAGGTCTGTCTGAAGTGCTTTTCCTACTGCACCAGGCTTCTCTGGTGGGAGTAGAGAGAGCACTCTCTCCTGCGGAGGGAGGTGTCGGGTGAGTAATCATTGGTGGGTATAGGAGTCAGAGGTACACACTCCCCAACCTTCCCACATCTTCTGTTTATTAACCTGTGACCTTCACCAAGGCTTTCATCTTCTTGGGCCTGGCCTAGACAAACATATTGGTAGGCAGTTTCCCAGGAGTCCTTCTAGCTCAATATAGCTCTTCTACCAGCACTTCCAGAATAATTATAGGAACCCCAAGACACAGTCCCGTGGCCCCCACTAACAAAGCCCTGAGGGAGGAAGCGCCACATTCCTGAGGACTCATTAAGAAACTGGGTTTGAAGAAAGCTTCTCCCTCTTGCCTCTCTTATGGGGCCTCTTCTTCATCCTCACATCTGAGGCAAGTCTGGAAGTTAGCTTGTCTCTGCTCAAAGGCCCTGCTTGGGGCTCACATCTGGGAAAGAAAACCCCTACTTTAGGAAACCTATATCCAGTCTCAATTACACCCCTAGCTTCCTGGGTGACTTTGAGGATATGGACAAATCCTTAGGCCTCAGTGACCCCACCAGTCAGTGGAATTTATATCACCTGTCTTAACTACCTGCCATAAAGCCAGGGCTAGAGGTAAAGCCTTTGTGTAGAAAGTCTAAATACCAGACGATGTAAGATATTGCTGCCATATTGATGAAGGGCTTGAGTTGTTTACAAAACAATTTGTCTCTCTCCCCATCTGTGTCCTCTTTCCTGGGAGGACTAATTTCTGAGGTCCCCAGGGGATAATACAATGTGAAGATAGCCCTATGCTACAGAAGATATCGGCTTGCTTTTCCTCATTTTCTTATATACAGCCTCTTACTTGATTTCTGAGTAGATAACTGAGTCTGTGTAACTCCTCATCTTCTTTACCAAAAAAACTCAGGAGCTTCTCCACCCATGCCAAGGTGAGTACGCTCAGGAGTCCTTCCTCTGCTCTTACAAGACAGAGACAGGGCTTCCGTTGCCATCAGCTCAAACCTGACTTTACACGTGGTGCACCTGATGCCCCTGAAAAGGGAAGACTCTTTAGGGGAAAATCTGGGGCACTAACCCAGAAGTCCTGGCTCCTTTTCTGGGCCCCTCACCCATGTCCCCCTTTGTTAGAGGAAGTGTGCTCTCTATTACTCTTAGGAGAGAGTATGAAGGGAGTTGCTGAGTCCAGTTCACTGCCCAGGACCCACTTCATCAGGCAGCCTATAACCTTCACTCCAGTAGGAGGCCTTGTTGAGAATTTTCATCCCTCGTACTATGGAGGGATTGGTCAGAGTTCCAGAGTAGAGAGCTCTCATAACTCAAAAGGAGACCCTGGGGTTCATTATGAAGCTCTGAGAGAGGTAATACAGCAGGGCTTCTCACGATGGGCATCGTATCCATCAGACACTCTGGATGTCTCTGGATGATTGGAGGTCATCCCAGAATCCTGCTGATTTCAAGCAAGATGCACCTCTGCCCATCTGAGGGCTGGCAGCAGCTGTCTTGTTGTTCTTCTATCCCTGGCTATAACTCACTTGTCTGTGAGGTATACCCCTCCTAAGGACCTCATTCTTTTGAGTGGTTTACATGAGAAGAAACATGTCAGTGTGTGAATTGCTACATTACCTGCTTGTCCCATCAAAGCCAAGGAAAGCAGTAGTCTCTGCAGCAACCTTGCACCCTGAATTTGCCCCTATACCTCCCCTAGGTCACACTACTCCATAAAAGGCCTGCCCAAATTCCAAATTGTCCAGAAGGTCTTCTATGAACTTGGTCTCATCCTGAAGCTCTCTTTCTCTGAAATCCTATGGACATTTGCCCATTCATATATTTTTTAAAGAAATATTGAGTACCCACTATGTGTGAAGTATTATGGTAAGTATTGCTATGGAAAACTGAATCAAGCACGTATTCTGTCCTCAAATCGCTTACACAGAAGTAGGGGAGATATGCTCTATAGAGAAAATGACTTAGCTAGAAGGTAAGCAGTAATAAGTTCCATGAAATAATGTGTAGTGGGAGTTTAGGAGTGAGAGACAGAGATCCTTTTGAGATGGGGAAGTTTCCAGGAAGGATTCCTTCAGCAGCCAGCATTTGAATCAAATCTTGAAATGCTTGGGCAGGTGGCATTGGAGGGAAACCATTGCAGATAAAGAAAACAGCATGAACAAGGAAGTAGAAAATCCCAGGGTCACAATCTAATGCTTGTGTTTAAATGAACCTGAAAGGGAAAACAGAGAGTAGTTAATTGTTCTTTAATATAATATATGTAAAGAGCATTATCCATCCATTGATTTGTCAATTTGCAAAGAATTTATCAATTATCAATTTCATCAATGATGATCAGGCCTGAGGTTGATCCCTTCACCAGTATTCACCAATCACCTCATCTTAGTGTTTTAAGGATATCTTAGAGATCACTGCATTCAAATTTTCATCCCTATGAGCTCAGGCCCTCATCTCTCTTTCCCTTCTCTTAGAGTTACCAGACTCCCACTGCTTCCCATCTGATTCCAGTGTGTTCTATACAAGGCAATAACAGTACTCTTAGTGAAGCTCTAGCTCAGATTTTTCCATGGGCCATAGAGAGACACTGATACTTTTTGATCCAGAGATCATTACAAGATCTGAAAGACCTAGCTCAATCTGACTCTCCACATATGTGTCCGCTTCATTCGAGGACTTCTCCTTAGAACTATTCGTCATTCTACCACCCCTGAGTCAAGGGCAAGTAGAAACTGGCTGTGCAATGCAGAAGACTAACTGCACCTCACAGCAACAAAGCCACAGGTATGCTTCTAATGTTGATTTCAGAGGCACGTAGCAGATACTATAAAAATAATATATAATTTAAAATTAAGCTGTTCTTCAAAGTCCGGTTAAGGGCTTAATTAACAAGAACTCTAGCTAATTACTGACAAAGGCATTTTTTAAATTGATGTCATAATAGTTTATAACATTGTGAAATTTCAGTTGTACTTTATTGTTTGTCAGTCACCATATAAATGCACCCCTTTACCCCTTGTGCCTGCCCCCCAACCCCCGCCCCCCCATAACCACCAAACTGTTCTCTCTGTCTGTGTGTTAGTTTATCTTCCACATACGAGTGGAATCATACGGTGTTTGTCTTTCTCTGCTTGTTTTATTTTGCTTAACATAATACCCTCCTTGTCCATCCATGTTATTGCAAATGGGATGATTCTGTATTTTTTATGGCTGAGGAGTATTCCATTGTATATATATATACCACACCTTCTTTACCCCATCATCAGTCAATGGACACTTGGGTTACTTCCACTTCTTGGCTATAGTGAATAATGCTGCAATGAACATAGGGGTGCATAAGCCTCTTTGGATTGTTGATTTCAAGTTCCTTGGATAAATACCCAGTAGTGGGCTAGGTGGATCATAAGGTAATTCTATTTTTAATTTTTTGAGGAATCTCCAAACTGTTTTCCATAGAAGCTGCACCAGTCTGCATTCCTACCAGCGGTGAATGAGTGTTCCCTTTTCTCCACCAGCTCTCCAATATTTGTTATTTTTTTGTCTTGGTGATTATAGCCATTCTAATAGGTATAAGGTGATATCTTAGTGTAGTTTTGATTTGCATTTCCCTGATGACTGGTGATGTTGAACATCTTTTCATGTGCCTATGGGCCATCTGTATATCTTCCTTGGAAAAATGTCTGTTCATATCCATGGTGCATATTTTGATGGGGTTGTTTGTTTTTTGTTGTTGTTGAATTGTGTGAGTTCTTTATATATTATGGAGATTAACCCCTTGTTGGATATATGATTTGCAAACATTTTCTCCCAGCTTGTGGGTTGTCTTTTAATTTTGATCCTGGTTTCCTTTGCCTTGCAGAAGCTCTTTAGTTTGATGAAGTCCCACTTTGTTATTTTTTCTTCGGTTTCCCTTGTCTGAGTACACATGGAATTGGAAAATATCCCTCTAAGACCAACGTCAAAGAGTATGCTGCCTATATTTTCTTCTAGGGGTTTTATAGTTTCAGGTCTTAGCTTCAAGTCTTTGATCCATTTTGAGTTAATTTTTGTGTGTGATGAAAGGTAACAGTCTATTTTCATTCCTTTGCATGTGGCTGTCCAATTTTCCCAGCACCATTTATTGAAGAGACTTTCCTTTCTCCATTTATGTGCTTAGCTCCTTTGTGGAAGATTAGCTCTCTGTAGTTGTGTGGTTTTATTTCCAGGCTTTCAATTCTGTTCCATTGATCTATGTGTCTGATTTTGTACCAGCACCATGATGTTTTGATTACTGTAGCTTTGTAGGATATTTTGAAGTCAGAGATTGTGATGCCTCCAGCTTTGTTCTTTTCTCTCAGGATTGCTTTGGCTATTTGGGGTCTTTTTTTGCCCCATCTGAATTTTAGTATTCTTTGTTCTACTTCTGTTAAGAATGTCATTGGGCTTCTGATTGGGATTGCATTGAATCTGTAGCTTGCTTTAGGTAGTATGGACATTTTAACTATGTTTATTCTTCCAATCCATGTGCATGGAATATCTTTCCATTTCTTCATGTCATCATCGATTTCTTTTCAAAAATGTCTTATAGTTTTCATTGTATAGGTCTTTCACCTCCTTGGTTAAATTTATTCCTGGATATTTTATTCTTTTTGTTGCAATTGTAAATGGGATTGTATTCTTGAGTTCTCTTTCTGTTAGTTTGTTATTAGAGTATAGAAATGCAACTGATTTTTCTAAGTTGATTTTGTACCCTGCAACTTTGCTGTAATTGTTGATTACTTCTAATAGTTTTCTGATGGATTCTTTAGTTTCTATATGGATATATAGCTTTCTATATATAAAATCATGTCATCAGCAAACAGCGGGAGTTTTTCTTCTTCATTGCCTATTTGGATTCCTTTTATTCCTTTTTCTTGCCTAATTGCTCTGGCAAAAACCTCCAGCAGTATGTTGAATAAGAGTGGAGAGAGTGGGCACCCTTGTCTTGGTCCTGTTCTCGGACAGATGGCTTTCAGATTTTCCCCGTTGAGTATGATGTTGGCTGTGGGTTTGTCATATACGGCCTTATTATGTTGAGGTACTTTCCTTCTATACCCCTTTTGTTGAGAGTTTTTATCATAAATGGATGTTGGATCTTGTCAAATGCTTTCTCTGCATCTATTGAGATGATCATGTGGTTTGTATTCCTCATTTTGTTAATGTGGTGTATCACATTGATAGATTTGCAGATGTTGAACCATCCCTGTGTCCCTGGTATAAATCCCACTTGATCATGTGTGTATGATCTTTTTAATATATTGCTGTGTTCAGTTTGCCAAAATTTTGTTGAGGATTTTTACATCTATGTTCATCAGTGATATTGGCCTGAAATTTTCCTTCTTTGTGTTGTCCTTGTCTGGCTTTGGTATCAGGGTGAGGTTGGCCTCATAGAATGTGTTAGGAAGTGTTCCATCTTCCTCTGTTCTTTGGAAGAGTTTGAGAAGGATAGGTATTAAATCTTCTTTGAATGTTTGGTAAAATTCTCCAGAGAAGCCATCTGGTCCTGGACTTTTATTTTTTGGGAGATTTTTAATTACTGTGTCAGTCTCTTTACTTATGATTGGTCTGTTCAGATTCTCTATTTCTTCTTGATTCAGTTTTGGGAGGTTGTATGAGTCTAAGAATTTATTCATTTATTCTAGATTGTCCAATTTGTGGGAATATAGTTTTTCATAATATTCTCTTATAATCCTTTGTATTTCTGTGATAGCCATTGCAATTTCTCCTCTGTCATTTCTAATTTTATTTATTTGAGCCTTCTCTCTTCTTTTCTTAGTGAGATTGGCTAAGCATTTACCAATTTTTTTATCTTCTCAAAGAACCTGCTCTTTGTTTCATTGATCCTTTCTACTTTTTTTTTTGTTTCAATTTCACTTTTTTCTGCTCTAATTTTTATTATTTCCCTCCTTCTGCTGACTTTGGGCTTTGTTTGTTCTTTTTCTAATTCTTTTAGGTGTAATTTAAGATTGCTTATTTGAGATGTTTCTAGTTTGTTAAGGTGGGCTTGTATTGCTATGAATTTCCCTCTCAGGACTGCTTTTGCTGCATCCCATATGAGTTGATATGGGGCATTTTTATTTTCATTTGTCTCCAGATACTTTTTGATTTCTCCTTTAATTTCTTCAATGATCTATTGGTTGTTCAGTAGCATGTTGTTTAGTCTCTACATCATTGTCATTTTCTCAGTTTTTTTCTTGTAGTTGATTTCTAGTTTCATAACATTATGTTTGGAAAAGATGCTTGTTATGATTTCCATCTTCTTAAATTTATAGAGGTCTGCCTTGTTTCCCAACATATAATCTACCCTTGAGAATGTTCCCTGTGTGCTTGAGAAGAATGTGTACTCTGCTGTGTTTGGACGGAGTGCTCTCTCTATATATATTAAGTCCATCTACTCTACTTTATCATTTAAGTCCAGTATTTCCTTATTGGCTTTCTGTCTGGATGATCTATCCACTGATGAAGGTGGGGTGTTAGGGTCCACTACTATTATTGTGTCATTGTTAATATCTCCTTTTAGGTTTGTTAATAGTTGCCATATGTACTTTGGTGCTCCTGTGTTGGGTGCATATATATTTATAAGTGATATGTCTTCTTGGTGGAGTGTCCCTTTTATCATTATATACTGCCCCTCTTTGTCTCTCTTTACCTGTTTTATCTTGAAGTCTACTTTGTCTGATATAAGTATGGGAACACCTGCTTTCTTTTGTTTGCCATTAGCTTGGAGTATCTTCTTCCATCCCTTTGTTCTGAGCCTGTGTTTGTCTTTAGAGCTGAGATGTGTTTCCTGGAGGCAACATATTCTTGGGTCTTGCTTATTAATCCACCCTTCCACCCTGTGTCTTTTAATTGGGGAGTTCAATCCATTTACTTTTAGAGTGATTATTGATATATGAGGGCTTACTGCTGCTATTTTATTGCTTATTTTCTGGTTCTTTACATTTCCTTTGTTTCTCATCCCATGTGTTTTGGACTACCAATTCAGTTTGGTAGTTCTCTATGATGGTGTTCTTAGTTTTATCTTTATTTATCACAAACCAAACTGAATTGGGGGTATATTCTGCCTTCAGGAAACACACCTCAGCTCTAAAGAAAAACACAGGCTCAGAGTGAAGGGATGGAAGATGATACTCCAAGCTAATGGCAAACAAAAGAAAGCAGGTGTTGCCATACTTATATCAGACAAAGTAGACTTCAAGATAAAACAGGTAAAGTGGGACAAAGAGGGGTAATATATAATGATAAAAGGGACACTCCAACAAGAAGACATATCACTTATAAATATATATGCAGCCAACACAGGAGCACCAAAGTACATAAAGCAACAATTAACAAACCTAAAAGGAGATATTGGGCTGTGAGGGAACTTGGAGAGCAGCGGATTTCCCATGGAGAGCCGCCCCTCCCCCACCCTCTTTGAGAGCCATGCAGTCCTGGAGTTGCTGCCGCTGGGGAACGGCAGCGACTCCAGGACTCCTTCCACTTCCTCTGGGGGATCCAGCACCTCCACCTTAAGACATATTGCTGTGTGGGTCTCTCAGACATCTTTTGTATTGTGTGAACATCCTCTGTTGGTATATGAATGTCCTTTTTGTTGTATCTTAAAGGGGAGAGTCTAAGGGGAGAGCTCACTCTGCCATGATGCTGATGTCACTCCGATAAGACATTTTGAATTTATACTTCAGAGTATTTTCCTCATCTTGGATAAATGTACTTGGCTGGACTATTTGATATCCACAATCATGGGGATTTTCTCTCTGATTCTTACCAAACCTTTACTTCATCTTCAATATTTCTAGAAGGCTTGAAACCTAGGTTATGTTTTCAAATGCTTTCTAGTTTCTCTGGAAATATGAAATTTTCTAGTTTGAAATCTGCTCTTGGTTTGAGCTGATCTCTCAGAGTAAAATGGGGAAATTCCACCTGAATCTCACTACATTCAAAGAGGGAGTCTGCTTTTATCTTAATTTATTTTCTCATGCATTCTGACCCTTTCAGCTAGGAGAGGAGAGGAGGGACAAGGTGGTGGTGGCACTGGGTATCTCATCTGAGAGCCGGGTAAAGGCACTGAGGTGATGGCGGAGGTCAGTGAGTGAGGTGTGGCCTTCGGAGTGGGAAAATCATCACCTGCACAGCTGGCAACTTCCCTGGGGCTTTGAACACAGGCAGTTTACAACATTTATGTTGAATAAATAATTTGAGTGGACTGATACCTCCCCCAGGGATATTTCTTTACAGGGGCTCATGGATCCAGGAACTGGGAGCAACAGGACAGCTGTGACTGAGTTCATTCTACTGGGCCTGGTAGAAAATGAAAAGCTGCAGTCTGTGGTCTTTGTACTCTTCCTCTTTGCCTACCTGGTCACAGCCGGGGGCAACCTCACCATCCTGGCAGCCATCTTGGTGGAGCCCAAACTCCACACCCCCATGTACTTCTTCCTGGGGAACCTGTCAGTGCTGGATGTTGGATGTATCACTGTCACTGTTCCTGCAATGTTGACTCATCTTCTGTCCCACAAGCATAGAATGTCCTATGAAGCCTGCCTCTCCCAGCTCTTCTTCTTCCACCTCCTGGCTGGAATGGACTGCTTCCTGTTGACAGCCATGGCCTATGACCGATTCCTGGCCATCTGCCGGCCCCTCACCTACAGCATCCGCATGAGCCAGACAGTCCAGTGGATATTGGTGGCTGTGTCTTGTGCTTGTTCTTTCACCAATGCACTGACCCACACTATTGCCCTAAGTACCCTCAACTTCTGTGGTCCCAATGAGGTCAATCACTTCTATTGTGACCTCCCACAGCTCTTCCAGCTCTCCTGCTCCAGCACCCAACTCAATGAGATGCTGCTCTTTGCTGTGGGTTTCATAATGGCAGGTGCACCTGTGGTTCTCATTATTGCCTCCTACATCCACGTGGCAGCTGCAGTTCTACAAATGCATTCAGTGGAGGGCAGGAAGAAAGCCTTCTCCACATGTGGCTCCCACCTCACTGTGGTTTGCCTCTTCTTTGGGACTGGCATCTTCAACTATATGCGCTTGGGTTCAGAGGAGGCTTCAGACAAAGATAAAGGGGTTGGTGTTTTCAATACGGTTATCAACCCCATGCTGAACCCTCTTATCTACAGCCTTAGAAACCCTGACGTTCAGGGTGCCCTGTGGCGGGTACTGGTGGGGAGGCAGTCCCTAACCTGAGGGGTGATAGGGTCTCTCCTTTCCTGCTCCTTTCCTCTGAGTTGAGGAAAATTTCCCATGAAGTCAATAACCTGGTCAATCCTGTCTCTTGATGCCTGAAGAACTGTGTGATATGCTTGTTCTATAAGGAGACTCTACATGATTTATTAGTTTATTCATACAACAAGTATTTATTTAATTGCTTCATGATCTAGACACTCTTCCAGGGCACTGGTGAACAAAATAGACAAAAGTCTTTGCACTCATCAACCACATTATCATGAAGGAGAAAAATAAATGAGATAAATGAACATTATATATGAAATATCACATAAACAAATAAGATGGGAGATACGAAGCCAGGTTCTGCCAGGAAAGTTGCCACTTGCTTTGGCCCTGCTCACTTTCCTGGTAGAGTTGAAGCCTTGGAAGACTAGCAATGTCCTATAAGGAAGGGCTATTGGGGTAATCACAGCCTAAGTAACCAAGAACATCACTGTGGAGTTTTCTTCTGGAGGTGACATGAGATTCCCTCTAGATCAGAGTGCAGAAAGCTGTTTTAAACCACAGGCTCAGTGCCAAGAATCATTCTATTTTACTATTCACCTTTCACCTCCCAGAAAATCAGTTCCTTCTTTTCACTACCACACAAAGACTCCATAGGATGTTTAGGGGACAGGTAAGGTCTAGAGAGGGAAAGAGCCCACTAAATAAATCCTACATTAATGCCTGTGTGATATATCTTCAGGTCAAAAAAGGAATTTTCCATCCTCTGCCTGTCTTTCTCTCATTGGATGTCATCTTCTTCACATATATGAACAAGCCTGGGAAAGAATAAACATTTGTACTCCAAATGCGTCCTTAGAGTTTTCAATGTAGAATTTCCAATGTAACCTTCTCTTCCAAAGTCTTACTTTTCTCTCCCAAATCTCCTAGCTCAGAAAATACCCATAAATGAAGTCCCTGAGAGTGATGCCTCTTTCTAACTTTAATTTATTAGTATATCAGTACAGCTCCAATGCAGAGAATTTCCTCATCTTGATGTTTGTCCAGCCTTCAGCTCATCAATTCCTGATTTGTACCATTTCTCCAGCCTCCCTTGGAAGGCTACTTACCCTGCCCTGGCAATCCTACTGCCCCTCTGATGTATCATTCTTAAAAGTGTCTCATGGCTACACCTGGAGCCTGGCTTCTCTGTGATCTCTTCTTGAAGCCAAGGAACTGACAGGATGGGATGAGATGAGGATGGGAAGAAAACACATGAGAGTGGGAGGTAGGACAGGATTGGGAGTGGAGGAATGAAGACATAATATGAGGATATAGGGAAGGATGGGACAGGATGGTGAGCAAGAGTTAAGAGGAAAGGATAGAAATTAGGGAAAGGACACCAGGGAATGAGATATGAGAAAGGATGGAGAATTAGGAGTGTCAAACAAGATGCCTCAGGAATGTTGATGAGGTTAATGATGGGTGTGGAGAAAATGAAGAGTGAATAGAGATGGGAGATGAGAATAAAATTCATACTGTAAAATCGCATCCTATTAGCGTGTGGCCATGTAATAACTAGCACCTTAGATCTTATTGTTGAGCCTCACCCTTCCTACCAAGAAAAAATATTTGAGTTTTATTGAAGGTATAATGATGCAAAGTAGTCTGGGTACTCCTCTTCTGCTTCTCCTGGCTAGGAGAGGATCCTAGAAGGATAGAGAATAGGACTGACAGATGGGGGGAGGGAGAGAGGATGTGGGTGCTGAGGGTTCATCCTCCACAACTCCCCTAGGCCATCAAAGTCATTAGCCTCCCTGCCTTTGGGAACAGTGCCTGCATACAGTCTGAAGAACATAGATGAAGTATGTCTCTTACCTGATACTCTTGGGTCTCCAGACACTTCAGATTTAAAGAAAGTGAGCTTCCCTCAAAGAGCAAGTTCTTGTGAAAGAAAATCAGGAAAGTGGATTGTAACTATTGCTCTGTGACCTTAGAAAGTTCTTTTTTATGCTTGGGCTTGTTTCTATCTGTACCATAAGGAACTGGGACAAGATCATCTTCCCACAGTTCTTCATTTTTAATGACCTTTGACTACCATAGTCTGGATGAACTTTTTCCTAGGGCTAGACACAAAACATTTTGAGAGTATTACCACTACCATTTCCACCACTCCATCTACCCCATGAGCATTTAACACTGTCCCAACTAATCTTACCTATTACCCCAGAAGATCCCCAGGCCTTGGGATCACTTCCTCCTGAACATTCATCCCAAACTTTTAAGGATGTTCTCCCTGGAAAGTGTTCTTGGGTCCTCTCTATCCTCCAAGACCAAAGGGCTTCTCTAAGAAGTGGGGAAGCTGTATTTCCTTTGGGATTTTTGTTCTTAGGCCCTCAAATGTTAATATCTTTATTTTAAAATTATTTAGAAATGTTGTATCTGATAGTGGAAACATTCAGACAATATTATTTCATCAAGTAGAAAATAAAAATCCAAATATTCCTTCACTGGACCAAAAATGCCCTTATTCAGAGTTAACTCCTTTTAAGAGTTTTATATGTATTCCTCCAGAGATTTGACACATATATGATATGCACATTTCGCGTCACTAGAGCCATTACTATTCTATGATTTGTTTTTTATTTTTCTATACATTATGCAGCATAACCTTTTACATGACAAAGACTAAAATCATGCTTTATCTGTCTTAATGGTTGCTGTATATCACTGTGCACATAAACTAGGACTCATTTAATCAAACTCCTATTGATATAATTTGGGTTGTTTTCCAATAACAAACAATGCTGTGATGAATATCTTTACAGAGATATTATTCCAAATTTCTGTAATTATTTACCTAGGTTCAATTTCTGTGAATAACTTTATCAAATTTAAGGAAATACAAATAAATTTTGAGATACACATGCACACACAAATATATATGTTGTCCTCTTCCTTTCCAAAACTTTTGCACCAACTTGTACATCCACTGGGTTGTGATAGCGTCTATTTACCCACATCCCTGCCATCAAGTTTTGTTATACATAAAGGTCTTTAATTTTTACAATCTGAAGGTTGAGAAATGGCAGTTTTTTAATTTGAATTTTGACTCTAGTTAACATTGCATTTAGATATCTTTTCACATATTTATTGACCAATTGCATGTCTCCTTTTGGAATTGCATTTTGATAGCTTTTGCCCTCTTTTCCATTGGATTGTTTGATTGTTAGGAACTCCTGATTCTTATGCATATCAGCTTTTTGTCACGTAGGTTGCAAATATTTTATCTAACTTGCCATTTGTTTTTCAGTTTGATGTATATTTTGCCAAAAAGATGTGTTCCATTTTTATGTGGTCAGATCTGTTTGCCTTTTCTCATAATGCTTTTTGATTTTGTGTCTCACTTTGAGTGGAAAAGATTTTTCTATCTGTATCAGGCAAGATGGGCTAGGTTATATTGTGCTAACAAACAGTCACTAAAATCTCAGTAGTTTGCAATAGTGAAAGTTAATTTAGTGTTTATTTGACCTCAGTTATGTGATAGATCTGAGAAGAGTTGTTGTTTTTCAGATTGTTCATCTTTTTTCTTATTGCGAGGACAAGAGGAACGACTTCCAAGCTCTTTACGTGTCAGAGTGGAAACCGGGAGTCCACATTGTATTTTATCTGATCATTGCTTATGGTGAACATTTATGGTCTTTCTAACTTTTGTTTCCCCCTTTCAAACAGCTGCCAATTTCCATTTGGCAGCTAGGTGGCTCCATCTCCATGGCTCCAGAGTGGAGTTGTCAGTATATCGAACTGGCCTGGCCACAGTGATGGTTCTACGTGGGCATGTGACCTAAGTTAGTTTAATGAGAGTATTTATACTAGCATTTCCCAACTGGGTTTCCATGACAGAATTAAGCCATACAGAAAATGATTTGAATGACTATTTTCTCAATTCTCCCAAGGTTACATGGTTGGAAACATGCTAGATGCACAGGACAGAAGTTAATTCATTACGTTGAATGGATACCTTAGGTTATAAGAACTTAATTCCCTTTAGAAACCCTGGTTGAGAAGGGCCACTCTAGACTTTTGCTTCTAGTCAAGCAAAGAAACACCCTTGCCCTCAGAAGCCTGAGAGGCATTAGAGAGCTACAAAAGTGAGGAATCCAGGGGCCAAAATCCAGGAAAGAAAGGAATCCCCAAGAGACATTGCTGACCATTGCACTGCTTCCCCTGACACGGCATTTGTTGAATCCAACGTGGGGGTTGAGAGGCTGAGAGCAGAAGGTGCACCTGAGAGGCTAAGAAGTAAGCAGAGTTTTTAGCAGGCTTATGGAGCTGGAGAGATCAAAATGGAGTGAGGGTCTTGACAAAGGGAAAGGATGGTAAATTCTCCAAGCTTTCAACTGGGACTTCCAACACACTACATCCTAGAGGTAACACACAATAGGAAATAAGCCTACCCTCACATACAAGGAAACTCAGCTCTGAATCAGCTGAACCCTAGATTGAATAAAAGTGATCTACTCCTATTCTTACTGCCTGCCAGACGCAAAAATACATCATTTTTAGAGGGTGAATGTATCATCTAGAGCAATGCCATCCAATAGAAATTTAATTGGAGCCACGTATGCAATTTAAAATTTTCTAGTAGCCACATTTAGAAAAGTAAAACTAAACAAGTGAAATTAATTTTAATAATTTATTTTGTCATTAAATATGTCTAAAATATTATCATTTCAACATGTAATCAATATTAAGAATTTATAAATGAGATATCTTGCATTCTTGTTTTTCATACTGTCTTCAAAATCTAGTGTGTATTCTAAACTTATAGCCCATCTCAAAGATGCTAAATTGTCACCAAAAACACTTGATCTGGGTCTTCTCATGAGGCTGTAATCAAGGTGTCAGCCAGGGGTATAGCTGTCTCAAGGCCTGACTGGGAAGGATAAGCTTTAAACTGGTTCACATGCTCATGGGTGGGATTCAGTTCCCTGCAGGTTATTGGACGGAGGGCCTCAGGACCTCACTGGCTATTAGCTGGAGGCTGGCCTTCAGTTCCTTGATACTAAAAGATGAGCAAAGAAAGATGACAAAGTAGAAGTTCCCCTGCTTGTATCTCCCCTTTAGCAACACTAATTTGGCCACCATACACAGACAAAAGGGCCTTTGTGGAGCTTTGGGATCCAGGTAGGAAACTGTGGAACCCTGGTTTAGCCCAAGACCAAGGAAGACTGTTTTGAGAAGACAGGCCTGCAGCCAGGTGATGAGATCATGGATCATGGTCCTGGCTATAGACCCAGAAACAGCCCTGTCCCCCTGTGGACTTGGATATGGTCCTGTCTGGTGTTGGTCCTGCCACCAGCACTGTTTACCAAGGCACCTAGCAGGAGTCACACCCATCTATGCCTCAAGTGACAGCCCTGCTGTCTTTGGCCCTGACTGTGAACCCTGAAGCAGTCCATACCCAGCTCCAGCCACTCTTAGTCACCAGTCCTGCTCATCCAGGGACCAAGCAGAAGACACACCTGTCTGAACCCTGAGGCAGGCCCTTCAACTTCGGTCTGACTGCAGATCCTGTAAATGCAGAAATGACCCTGTAACTCAGCTCCAGACCCTCTCAGCTGCAGGCTGCAGAGTTATTTGTGTTATATGTATATGATCTCACTTATATGTGGAATCTAAAATGTCAAATTCACAGGACCAGAGTATAGCAAGGTGGTTTCCATGGGCTGAGCAGTGGGGGGAAATGGGAGATGTTGGTCAAAGTACAAACTTTCAGTTATAAGACAAATTAGTTCTGGGGATCTAATGTACAGCTTGGTGACTATAGTTAATAATTATATACTGTATACTTGAAAAAAAAGCTCTGGAGACAAAAATTAGTGATATAGAGACAGATGGAGAGGTAGAGAGAGAGAGAGAAAGAGATTATAGTCTTTTAATACCTAATCTCAGAAGTGATGTCTCATCACTTTTACTACTTTATTTTTTCTTGATGTATAATCAACAGATAACTTTATATTAGTTTCAAGTGTACAACATAATGATTCGATATTTGTATATACTGTGAAATGATCATCACAGCAAGCCTCTAACCATTATAGGCCAATTTATACTGGCCCTACTGTATCAATAACAAAATATCAAAGTTATCTTGCAGAGGCAAAGAGCAAAGACTGCAGGTCACGTAGCTGGAGCACGTGCAGAGATGGAAACCTTGTCCTCAGATGACCTTGAGCTGCCTAGGAACCCAAAGTTCCCTAACTACAGATACTCAGTGTGATGAGAAAGTGGCATGGGGTACCTAATGAGAAGTGTGGGGTCGCTTGATTTGTAGCCAGACTTATAAGACCCTGACACTCCCATCATCCAATCAGATTCTGCTAAGTTAGCGTTTTTCATAACCACTCCCACGCCCAGCTCCTTTAAAGTCTATACTGCTTCAGATCAGGAGACAGATTTGATCTTTGCCTCCTGTGTCCTTGTTGGTCAGCCACGCAATAAAGCTCTTTCTTTTCTGAAAAGCTGGTGCCATAGTATTGGCTTCTATACATATTGGGCAGTGGATCCTTGCTTGGAAACAATTTCTGGTGACCACAAAGGGACCTCTGTTCTGTGACCACCTGCCTAAGGCTCTGCAGCCCCCAGCAGGGCGCAGGCTTGTGGCCAACCCTAGGTGGCTACCTAGATTACTTTGTCCAGAGGCTCAGCTGATTGGATCACTCTTTCCTGCCACAGCACTCCAGGTTACCTGGTGCTTTCTTGTTTTTGCAAAAAGAAACCGCTTCTGGATCAAGACATCTCTGGGTGAGTAACCTTAAGAATGTGACTGTCCTTTACCTTGTCTCTCTGGTTTGATCCCCTGGAAATATAAGTTTGACTTGTATTCTGGGGAATCCTAGTGGGCTGAGTCCCAAATATTGGGCCTGGACCCAGGATAATTAGAGACAGAATGAGAGGTTCACTCAAGAGGTACTCCTGGTAATCTGGGTTTGAACCATAATTTTAGGAATCTGGTTCATGTTATATGTAGAGTTGTCTTGTGTGTTAATGTTTTTGGTGTTACTGTTGTTAGTTTAAACTGAATTGGCTGTTTGGGGGCTGAGTTTCTTGGTGACCATAACAAACTCCCTTTAGGAATTCACTTTATGAGGGTCTTCTGACTCCAAAGAAAAGAGACACTGCTCCCTCTGGTCCTTTAGGACCTTCCCAGGTGACTGCGGATTTTATGGAGGTGTCAGGGGCAACTGCTTGCCACGTGCAATGGCCTCATAGTGAACCCTCACAAGAATATACTTTATCAAAACTTCACTGTTCAGAGTGACACAGTTGGCAGCAGCAGCTAGTTCAGGGCTTACTCTCCTGAACTTTGTTGGTGTTGGAACACATACAGGAAACAGCCAACCCCTAGGTCATTCTTGGGGGGTTTGTTCCTGCAAGCACCACACAGTCGGAACCTAAACACCACCCCTAGAAAGATCTTGTTTGTTGCGGCCACCTGGGAAAAAGCCCCCTAAAATGAGAAATGTAAATGGCATGCCAAATTACAGCCCATTGGGATGCATTCTTAAAAATTGGGCAATGCTCAGTTATGAGTCCATGAAGTAAATGCAAATGTTTTTCTTTTGTAATATGGCCTGGCCCCAATACTCATCAGGGTCAAATGAGGTGTGGCCTGAGAATGGGTCTTTGAACTATGATACCATATTGCAATTAGACCTATTCTGTAAAAGAGGAAAAAATTGGACAAGATCCCCTATGTGCAACCTTTTATGCCTTTATATTAAAATAAGTATTTTTCAAAAGAGATGTAAGATTGTGATTCAGAAGGAGGATCTGCAGAAAAAACCTGTCCTTCCAGAATCAAAGTCAGATGATGACCTTGCCCTCCCTCATTTGCTATATCCTACAGCGCCTCCACTGTATGCCGGGGGTACATTTGGAGAGGACCAGAAAGGGCAGAATGACCCCCGTGAAACTGCTGGCTCAGCTTTGTACACCCCTTTACCTAACAGTCAGAAAGGAATGGTCTCCCCTCCTCATCCCCATTGGGGTACTCAATTCAGCCCAGGGAATGCTCCACCCCAGGCAGGGCAATTCCCATTAAGACAAGTCCCTGCAGGTCTCAATGACCAAGGCCTGTCCAGAGGATTTTTGTATGTGCTTTCCTCCTTTTCAACTTCAGACTTACACAGTTGGAAAAACAACATGCCAGCCTATCGAGATGATCCCCAAAAGAAGTAATGTTTATTTACATCCATCTTTGCTACTCATAACTCCAACCGGGCTGACATTCAGGCTCTCATGGACATCCTCCTCACTCTAGAAGAATGTAGGATGGTACTGGACAAAACTCATCAGGAGGCCAAGAGACTCCCTGACTTACAACATAACAATCCAATCAGGGCTCCAGTGGTATAGACCATACCCAGGGTTGAGCCAGGTTGGGACACCAATGACCCTGGAGACCGGGCAAGGTTAAACCATTACAAAGCATTTTTAATAACTGGAATGCATAAGGGGATCCCAAAACTAAGGAGCCTAAATAAAGTCTAGGAGGCCCAACAGGGACCAAAAGAAAAGTCTTTGATCTTCCTAGAGAAAGTCTTCAAAGCTTACAGAAAGTATACTGACATTGACCCGGAATATCTAGATAACATGAAACTGATCAATATGGCTTTTATCAGCTAGAGTGCCTCTGTTATAAGGAAAAAGTTGCAAAGACTGGAAGGGGGATTGGGGATGCCTATGTCTCAATTTGCTGAGGTTGCCTTTAAAGTATTTAACAGACTGGACCAAACAGAAACAACGGGAGATGCAACAACAGACTGTGTTGCTTGCAGCAGCAATCAACGGCAATCAAACAAAACCAAAACCCTCCCCAGGAAGAGGCAGACAACCATGGGTAAGGCCGCTGGAGCTCCCTTCTTCCAACCATCCTGGGTCTCCAACCCTGGGATCTAGCTAATGTGCCTATTGTAAACAGGAAGGGCACTGGAAAAGGAATGTCCCAACCATTCTCGGAAGTTGAGTGAGGAAATCAGTGTGCCTAACAACCAGATGCCCCAATTTGCTGACAGTGACAAGAATGATGGGGCCTGGGGGCTCCTCTAGACTCCACCAGCACCACTGACATTTCCCACAAGGAACCCCAGGTAACAACTGCTGTGCAAAGAAAACTTATAGACTTTCTAATTGACTGGAGCTACTTATTCTGTACTGAATGCCAGACAGGCCCCCTCTCCCTCAAAAACACATTAATTACTGGTGTATCCGGGGAAGTCTCTCATAAACCTTTCCTATAACTGCTCAAGTGTCACATAGGCAACATATATCTAAAGGACAACTTTCTCTGTATGCCTGAGTTCCCTATTCCATTGTTGGGATGAGATCTGCTAACAAAATTAAATGCCTAAGTGACTTTTCCACCAGAGAAAGTAGGTATGAATGTCCTCCCGGATCAAGCCTGTGCATTCCAAGCTGTAATGTTGCAACTGAGATACAAACCTCAGTTAGAAGTCCCTGAAGAAATTCTACAAAAGGTAAGAGCAGATGTTTGTGCTGATGGGAGGCTGGGAAGAGCCATGAAGGCTGACCTAATAATGGTAAAACTCTGCTCAGATACCAAGACTCCAAATTTGAAGCAATACCCTTTTAAAGAGGCGTGCAGAAGAAGGTATAAACCTCTGATAGCCACCTTCCTTAAAGGCCAATTAATCTGACCTTGTCAGTTCCCTTATAACACTCCCATCCTGTGGGTACAAAAACCCGGGTCTAGAGACTATCATTTTGTACAGGATTTGAGATCCATTAACCAAATTGTAGAGGAGATACATTTGGTGGTTCCACTTTATCTGGAAACTTTTGCTGGGTTCAGTTCTAAACTTAAAAGATGACTTTTTTTGCACACCCCTAAGCTCTGAGTCTCAGAAACTGTTTGCCTTTGAATGGGATGATTCAGACTAATGTAAAACACCAACATTGCTGGACGGTACTCCCACAAGGATTGAAAAATGCCCCCACCATCTTTGGAGAAGTCTTAGCCAAGGACTTAAGGGATCTTCAGTTAAATGAGGAAGTCCTACTCCAATATATGGATGACATACTGATTGCCAGTAGAACTAAGGTAGCTTCAGAACAAAATACAATTCTCACTTTAAATTTCCTGGTGGAATGGGGATATCAAATCTCCAAGGGAAAGGCACAAATTTTACAACCAACTGTAAAATATCTAGGATTTGAATTATCAAAACGACAAAGAAACTTACTGCCAGACCAAAGGGAAGCACTAGCTAGGGTGGCCATGCCCACCACCAAAAGATAATTGTGAGGGTTTTTAGGAATGGCTGGGTTTTGTCATATTTGGATCCCTAATTTTGGACTCATGGCCAAACTCCTATATGAGGCTTTTAAAGGAAATGATAATGAGTCATTAAAGAGGACTGAAGAATGTCATAAGGCATTTCACACCATCAAGGAGAAGCTTTTAACAGCCCCAGCACTTGCTTTCCCAGACATTAGAAAACCATTTGATCTTTTTGTACATGAAAGACAGGGTGTGAGTCTTAGAGTGCTAGCTCAGAATTTAGGTGCTGCCAGAAGGCCAGTAGCTTACTTTTTCAATCAATTGGACATCGTAACTCAAGGGTGGCCAGTTAGCCTCTGGGCTGTGGCCGTAACCTGTGACCTTTTACAAGAGGCTGAAAAATTTACCCTGGGCCAGCCTACTACTGTGCACACTCCACATTGTGTGCTACCTCTACTTGAACAAAAAGGTGAATATTGGCTTACTTTGGGAAGGTTGGGTAAATATCAGTTCTTAGTACTGGGCAACCTGAATGTGAAATTGAGGCAGTATCTACTCTAAACCCAGCCACTTGCTCCCCAGTATGAAAGGAAAACCTGTCCATGATTGTATACAAATAATAGAAGTTTGTTCTTGTGGACCTGACCTGACTGCTCAGCCTTTGGAAAATCTGGATATGGAAATGTTTACTACTGGGAGTAGCTTTATTGACCATGGACTCCAGATGGCTGGATGTGCAATAGTAACTCATCAGAAAGTCCTAGAAGCAGAAGCCCTCCCTCCAGGTATGTCTGCCCAGAAGGCAGAGCTCATTGCCCTCGTGAGAGCCCTGCATCCTGGAGCTAAGAAAAAGGTAACTGTTTATACTGCTTCTAAGTATGCCTTCTCTGTCGTGCATGCACATGCAGCCATATGGAAAGAGAGTGGTCTACTAACATCAGGAAGGAAAGAGATTCAGCGTGTGGAGGAGACCCTGGTCTTATTAGATTCTGTTATGATATTGGAAGAAGTAGCCATAGTATATTGCCCAGGCTTCCAAAGGACTGATAGTTATATAGCTAAAGGAAATAATTTGGCCAATCAAGCTACAAAACAGGCATCCAGAACCAAAAATCCAAATCCTAAGGCCCTAACACTCATTCTGAGAGTGGATCTGTCCCTGTTTAAGTCTCAGTATTCAGAAATGGATCTAGACAGAGCAGATGAATGGAGATTTCATGCTGACTCACAAGACTTGGGTGGTGATCAGTACAAACAACAAAAGAGAGCTGAATTTCTAATGAGTAGGGACTAGTGCTTATACCTGAGCACTCATTTACATCAATGAACCAATTGTGGGAGAGATGCAACCTATCATTGGCTACAAAAACTTACCGTTGATCCACAAATGCAAAGGACTATCTAAAAGATGATACAAAACTGCCTGAATTGTGCCAGAGACAACACCAAAACTGGGTCACCTACTATAATAAAAGGGATGCAAACCTGAGGGATAGAACCAGGAGATGATTGGCAAATAGACTTAACCATTATGCCAAGGGCCCTGGGAAATTATAGGTACTTGCTGGTTTTTGTGGCTACCTTCACAGGATGGGTCAAAGCTTTTCCATGTAGGACAGAAAAAGTTTCTGAGGCCACGGAGGCCTTACTGGAAGAAATTATCCCTCACTTTGGGTTGCCTCTTTCAATCCAAAGCAAGAACAGAGGAGCTTTCATAGCCAAGGTAACACAGGAGGTGTCTGGGGCCCTCAGAATACAGTGGGAGTTATATGCTTCATGGAGACCTGGGTCTACAGGAAAGACTGAAGAGATGAACCACACTCTAAAGAAAACAATTGCCAAAATATGTCAGGAAACCAACTTAACATGAAATAAAGTCTTACCAGTTGCCCTGCTTAGGGTAACAGTAGCCCCTAGAAGTAAGCTGCAATTGAGCCTTTATGAAATGTTACACGGGAGACTCTTCCTTAAGACTAGTATTATTGCTGTCTTGAAAGTGATCATATTGTAAAAGAATTAATACTATAAAATGGATACACTCTCTATGTGCTACTTTATCTGCTACACATCAATATGCTGCTAGCTGATTAATGTTTCCCACAGACATTCTCCTGCACTGCATAAGCCTGGACAGGGTCCTCCTCAAGACTTGAAAAATCAACACCCTGAGGACCAACTACAGCCTAAGTGGAATGGACTCTATGAAGTCCCTCTGGTTACACATTCTTCAGTTAGGCTAAAGGAGTTAAACCTTGGATACACCACTCACGAGTAAAAGAAATATTCATTTCTAGTCAGGAGTCCCCTCATCCCCCTCCCTTCTTTTTTTGCTGAGAAAGGTTCACCCTGAGCTAATATCTGTTGCCAATCTTCCTCTATTTTGTATGTGGGCCACTACCATGGCATGGCCACTGATGAGTGGTGTAGGTCCACACATGGGAACTGAACCCAGGCCACTGAAGTGGAGAGCACCAAACTTAACCACTAGGCCACTGGGGTTGGCCCCTCCTCATCCCCTTTATGATTCCCAAACAGGTCATACCCTTCACGGACAACAGGAAAGAGAAGGACTGAATCATACAAACACTGGGTGGTTATGGAGGCCTAAGGCTACTTTTCCACCTGAGAGTATTCTTGTGAACTTTAACTTTAACTTTTACCTTTCAGGAAAAAAAGACAAAACAAATGATAAAACTGAGCAGTCTCCTGGATCTCCAGAAAAACAAGAAGTTGTTCCTGTCCCT
Organism: Tapirus indicus; assembly: GCA_031878705.1. Taxonomy (NCBI): domain Eukaryota; kingdom Metazoa; phylum Chordata; class Mammalia; order Perissodactyla; family Tapiridae; genus Tapirus; species Tapirus indicus. Next base: position 14,566,101 of record CM062932.1, read on the forward strand.
AAAACCAGCCTCCGTCATATTAGGTTGAGAGGCCAGAAGCAGATGACAGCTGAAGGAGACAACTCCTTTTTTTTTTTTTTTTTTTGTGGGGAGAATCCTTAAGATCTACACTCAGCGTATTTCAATTATATAATACCATATTATTACCTTTAGTCACCAGGCTGTACATTAGATCCTCAGAACCTATTCATCTTACAACTGAAAGTTTGTACCCTTTGATCTGTATCTCCCCATTTCCCCCTCCCCCCGGTCCCTGGCAACCACCATTCTACTCTCTGTCTCTGTGAAATTGGCTCTTTTTTTTTAAGATTCCATGTACTAGTGTTATCATACAGAATTAGTCTTTCTCTGTCTGGCTTATTTCACTTAGCATAATGCCATCATATTCCATCCATGTTGTCACAAGTGGCAGAAGTTCCTTCTTTCTTATGGATATGTAAATATATATATATATATATATATATATATATATATATATATATATATATATACACCACATTTTCTTTATCCAATAATTTTTTGAAGGACACTTATGTTGTTTCCATATCTTGGCTATTGAGAATAATGCTGCAGTGAACATGGGAGTAAAGACATCTCTTCAAGACAGTGATTTCATTTCCTTCAGATATATGCCCAGAAGTGGAAGTGCTGGATCATGTGGTAGTTCAATTTTTAATTTTTTGAGGAACCTTCATCATGTTCTCCATAGTGGCTGCACCAATTTACACTCCCTCCACAGTGCACAAAGGTTTCCTTTTCTCAACATCTTCACCAACACTTGTTATTTCTTGTATTTTTGATAATAACCATCCTAAACTGGTGGAGGTGGTATCTCATTGTGGTTGTGATTTGCATTTCCCTGATGCTTAGTGATGTTGAGCACCTTTTCATGTACCTGTTGGCCATTTGTATGTCTTCTTTGGAAAAAATGTCTATTCAGGTCCTTTCCTCATTTTTTAAAGTGGATTATTTGTGTTTTTGTACTGTGTTGTATGAGTTCTTTATATATTTTGGATATTAACCCCTTATTGGAATATTCTTTGCAAATATTTTCTCCTATTCCATAGTTTGCTTTTTCAATTTATTGATTGCTTCCTTTGCTGCACATATGCTTTTTAGTTTGATGTAGCTCCCTTGGTTGAGGTCAACATTGTCAAAGACTTCAGGGGTCTTTGGTGGCCACAAGGGTCTGTGGAGGCCCTGCAGGTGGCAGTGGTGGCTAGAGGTATTGGGGTCCTTGGTGTGAAGGCTGCTGGCATTCTCCTCTTCTCCTATTTTGCCCATCGGGGAAAAGTTCTAGGGGAGGGGTCCCTCTTGGCACCAGATCTGGTGCACTAGTACTCAGAGTGTCAGCAGAGATGGGGTCTGTGGGATTAGGCGCACTTGCTGTGGCGATGGCATTGGTGTCTGAGGAATGAGCATGTGCAGATCTCAGGCAGAACTAGGGTCTGGCTTTCTGGGGGTCACCTCAGTGACTCGGGCTCTGATAAGGAGGGGATATGCAGCAGTGGCTTGGGCCCAGGTGGCGGGTGCAATAGCTGTATGCCCTGAAGATGGCAGGTCAAAGTCCTGACTCTGGCCCCAGGGGGCAGAGAGCAGGGCAGCAGCAGCTTGGCCTGCATGATGGTGGATCAAAGCCCTGACTCAGGGGCTGGGGCACAGGGCACTGGCAGCCTTCCCTGGTAATGGCAAGTAAAGCTTTTACTTAAGACCCAGGATGCAGTCACAGAGCAGCGCAGCTTGGCTTGGTAGGTCAAAAGTTTTAACTTGGGCCCAGGGCATGGGGTGCAGAGCAGTGGCAGCTGTAGATGAGAAGGTGCTGTGGCATTTCAGACAGTGGGCACAGTAGTGACTGGGGCCCATGGAGACAGTTCTCACTGCAGTGACAGCTCTAGCCTGGGGAGGAGACACAGTGGCAGGGACTCCAGTGGCTCCATCAGCTGGGCTCAGCACTGGTGAAGACTGTGAGGGCCCTTGGTGGCAAAGTCTGCAAACGTTCACAGTGGTGATGGGGCTTGCTGGTTCTCCTGCTCTCCTTTCCCCGCAGGGTGAAATCCCTTTAAGGAGATCCCTTTTCATGCCGAGCTGCTATGGGTGAGGGATGGGGTGACACAGGTAAAATGCCCCCTATAGTCTTCTATGTGGCCATCTTCGGTTTTTTAGCTCCACAGGGTTTCTGCTGCTTCTTCACTGAAGTCCAGAGCTTTCCCAGAGCTATTTTCATCAGTTTGTAGTTGTTTATTTAGTGTTTTTGTTGTTTTGGGGAGAAGATGAGCATTCAGACCTCTTATCCTGCCATCTTGCTGTTGTCCTGGCCTCCTGGGAATTGTTTTTTAATATTCTATGCCTTTTTTCCTACTAAATTATTAATTTTTTATATTTTTGTAGAAACTCTTTATATGCTGTGGATATGATTCTTTGGCCACGTATTTTGCAAATAATTCCACAGTTTCTCAATTCACCATTTTCTTTCATCTTTGTTTTTGATGTCTTCTAACAATTGGAAGTTCAATACTTTTATGTTTTCCATTATATCCTTTTTAATAAACTCATGGGCAATACTCTTTAAGTATTATTGTTTCCCCATGATCTTTGAACAACTTCTAGAGCTCCACTTAAATATAGCTTTCATCTGTCTTTATCAATTTATTCTCAATGTTTCTTACAGTCTTCATTTTCCCTCTTTTCAAATATCTCTTTGCTATGTATGGATAAGTTCTTCTAGCCTATATTCTTGTCCAGTGATTTTCCCTTCCACTCGATCAAGTCTTCTGCCAAAACCGTTCATTGAGTTTTTAAAGCTAGTATATTTTTTATTTATGGAAGTTCAACTTATTTTTTCAGAGTCTTATTCCAAGTCACTTTTCATAGTTTTTGTTGTACAGATATTTGCAAGTTTCTTTCATGACTTTAAAAAGAGTAAGCGTAGCTGTTTATGTTTGTGTATCTCAATATTTGAAGTCTTTATGGGTCTGTTTCATTGTCTTTCTTTTCTACTAGTTCTTAATCACAATGCTTTGTTTCTTTGTGTGCTTGCTGCTTTGGATTGGATTGTGAGCTACCAAAAAGATATGTTGACGTCCTAACCCCCAGTACTTAAGAAAGTGACTTTATTTGGAAATAGGGTCATTGCAGATGTAATTAGATGTTAAGATGAGGTCGTACTGCAGTAGAGTAGGCGTCTAATCCAATATGACCACTGTCCTTGTAAGAAGACAGCCATGTGAAGACACAGACACACAGGGAGAATGCCATGTGATGAAGAAGGCAGAGATTGGAATTATGCAGTGGTAAGCCAAGGAATGGCAAAGATTGTTGGTGAACCAGCAGAAGCTAGGAAGGGGGTAGGAAGGATTCCCCTACAGGTTTCAAAGGGAGAAGAGCCCTACCAGTACCTTGATCTCAGACTTCTAGCCTCCAGAACTGTAAGACAATACATTTCTGTTGTTTTAAGCCACCCAGTTTGTAGTACTTTGTTATGGCAGCCCTTGGGAACTAACATAACTGGTTTTCTTTGACTGTGTGCTAGTCAGACTATGTTCTAGTGAAAAGTTATTTATATGAATAATTTAACTCCTAGGATGAAGATATATTCTTTGAAAGATCATTTACTTTTTTCAAAGATGATTTGTTTCTGCTTCTGGTGGCACATGATGGCTGTCTTAGTCTGTTTAGACTGCTAGAATATCACAGACTGGGTGCTTATAAACGGAAATTTATTTCTCACAGTTCTGGAGGCTAGGAAGTCCAATATCAACAGACCAGTAAATTCAGTGTCTGGTGCGGGCCCGCTTACTGGGTCATTTCATAGATGGCCATCTTCTCGCTGTGTCCTTACATGGCAGAAGGGGTGAGGGAGCTCTCTGGGGTCTCTTTTATAGGGCACTAATCCCATTCATGAAGGCTCCACCCTCATGACTTAATCACCTAACAAAGGCCCTACCTCTTAGTACCATCTCTTTGGGGGTTGGGATTTCAACATATTTATCTTGAGGGGTAGCACAAACATGCAGTCTATAACAGCACCACCACCTGTCCAACACAACTTGAAACTAGATTCAAGGCTTAAAGGTCTCTGACAACCAGGATAGTGTGTACCTAGGCTGAAAATCCATATGAAGGCTGATTTGTATCGATTTCTCGATTCTTACACTGGTGTAATACTGGAGTGGTCGTTTTCCTCTTTTACCCAAGAATTATTTAGGAAAGTATATTTCATTTCCTTGTGGATTTTATTGATGTTTAATCTTCTGCCATCATTTGTAAATTTTTGTGTATCGTACTTTTATAGTTTTACATTTAGAAAAATATTACTGAATGATGAAAAGCCTTAACATTCATATATTACACCCTTAAGCCAACAACTCAAGCCTAACACTGGGGGGTCAGCTCCCCATAAGACCATTGAGTCAAGGTTATAATTATTTGCGATGAGAGTAAGTAACAGATGTAATGGAAGAACAAGAGTTACACTGGAGGTAGCAGCTGGAATTTGATCTCAGCTATGAACTGGGCTATTGGGGTGCTATCACATGGGCCTGGGGGAGTAATTAATTGAGGAGGACATAAGAGTCCAAGGGCTACACTATACAACCTCTCCAGCTTCCTCTCTGTCATCATCTCTGTCACTAGACTCTCATCTTCCGAGGACCTGGAACAGAAAATCACGGTAGAGGACAACTTCCCAGGGGTTCCTGGTCCCTCCTAGCACAGCACAGTGCTTCTGCTGCCTCTCTCGGTGTCGTTATGGGTCTCCCAGGACACAGTCTCTGTGGCCCTCACTAACAAGGCCCTGGGTGGGAATGCACTTTGTTCCTGAGGGTTCATTAAGAATTTGAAGTTGAAAACGGCTTCTCCAGCTTTTGCCTCCTTTCTTGGGTTTCTTCCTCATCCCCAGGTTTAGGAGTCAGCTTGCCTTTCCCCCAGGTACCGTTTGGACCAGACATCCAGCAGAGCAAAACCCTCAGTCTGGGGACCTAGATTCAGTCCTGCCTCCACCTTTAGTTTCCTGGGTGCCTTTGGGAAAGCAAATAGCTCCCTTATGTTACTATCTGTTGAATGGAGTTATTATGGTAACTGCTCCATTTAGCTCCATAGATTAATATTGGGAATGGAGATAAAGATGTTTGGGAAAATTCCAAGTTACCACAGCGGTATGAGTATTTATGCAATATTTATTAGGGCTTGTATTATGTATCTGTCCTTAGCTCTCCCCACTTCCTCCTCCCCCTCTTGGGCTAATTTTGAGGTCCCAAAAGGATAACATTATGGTGGAGAAGTCTCAGGACAAACATGGTCCCATGGTCCCTCTCTTTATCTCATTTCCGTATATACATAGCCCCTTACTTGTCCCCTGGAGTAGCTGACTGAGCTTGTGCAGTCTCACCCCCTTTACATCCCTCCCCACAAAACCTGCTGGCCTCGGTGCCATAATAAGGTGAGTCTTTCATGGCCCTCCCTCTGCTCCCGTGTCACAGGAGGGGACTTTAGTTGTTCCTAAGTCAAACCTCCTGGTTTTACAGATGCAGCAACCAAGGTCTCAAAAGCACAAATAAGTGACTTGCTCAGGATGACATACCAGGCGAGTGGAAGGGATGAGACTATAACCCAGAGACTGAGGTTCCTCTTCCAGGCAACTTTTCCAAATCTCTCTTTTTTAAGATGAAGCTTGTTTTCTGATTCTATTAGGGGTGAGTGGGAGGAGATTCAGTGTTCACCTTCCCCACCCTGAGCACAATTCTTACTGGGCAGCCTGACCAGATCCCTAAGACCAGCCTAGTGCGTGAAGGACCTACTGGAATCTACGAGCAGAGAGTGGTCACAGCGTAATGAGAACTTCCAGGGCTATGTTGAATAAAAGTGGGGAGAGTGGCCATTCTTGTCTTGTTCCTGATCTTAGAGGAAAAGCTTGCAGCTTTTCACTGTTGAGTATGATGTTAGCTATGGGGTTGTCATATGTAGTCTCTATGATGTTGAGATACATTCCACCTGTTTTTTTCATGAAAGGATGTTGAATTTTATGTAATGTTTTATCTGCATCTATTTAGATGATCATATGATTTTTATAATTCATTTATTCATGTGGGGAATTTTCATTTCCTTCCATTGTCCTGACCTGCTGCTCTTGAGCCAGTACCAAGTGTTCACCTTGTTGTGGCTTTATAATACGTTTGGAAGCTGGAAGACTTACTCTATCCTCACTCTTGACCATGATTTTCCTACATGTTCTTCCTGCTAGTTTTTCTTATGGACTTGGATCTAGCTTGTCTTTTAAAAATATATCCTATTGGCGGTTTTTTTTTTTTTTGGTTGGGAATTGCCATAATTTATTGATTATTTAGAGATAAATGATATCTTAAAGATATTGAATCTTCCATTTCAGGAACACGAGATGTTTTTCCATTTGTTCAAATCTTACTTTGTAATCTTCAGCTTATTTTAATGCTTTCTTTATGAAGTTATTTTACATTCCTTGTTAAATTCAATCCCTGGGATGTATATCAGCTTTTTTATTATGTAAGCATGGCATTTTCTTCCATTATATCTTCTAATTAAAAAGCACTTGTTTTTATACATGTAGGGTATTGACACTGGACATCAATTTTTAATCTACCCACTTTACTAAAGTCTTTTATCAGTATATGATAGTTTTTCTCATCTAATTTTGATTTTTCAAGTATACAATCATATCATCTACAAATAATTATGATTTATCTCTTCCTTTCCAGTTTTTATTTCCCAGTTTCTTTTTATTGTATAATTGCCTTGGCTGATATTTCCTGAACTGTGTAAAATCACAGGTAATTAGGTTTTCTTTCTTGTACTCAGTGGAAATGCTTCTCGTAATTCCCACAAGGAATTGAAGCAGCTCTATGATTCATGTGAAGTGAACTTCCATTCTTCCTATTTCTAAACAATATTTAAAATCAATAATGGATAAAATGTTATCTAGTGCCTTTTCAAATTTATAGAGAGAATAATGTTTTTCTCTTTTAATCTATTAACATAATTTAATATACTAGCGTTTTTAATAATTTTAAGCCATATTTGCATTCTTGGAATATATTCAACTGGTGATGAAAATTTTTTTTTGAGGAAACACTGGCCTTGGGCTAACATCTGTTGCCAATCTTCCTCTTTTTTTTCTTTTTTCTTCCCAAAGCTCCAGTACCTAGTTGCATATCCTAGTTGTAGGTCCATCTAGTTCTTCTATGTGGGATGCCACCTCAGCATGGCTTGATGAGTGGTGAGTAGGTCCGAGCCCAGGATCCAGACTGGTGAACCCTGGGCCACCAAAGCAGAACGTGCGAACTTCACTGCTATGCCACCAGGCTGGCCCCCAATTTTTTGTTTTATATTTCTGGTTGCTGTGTCCTAATATTTCATTTATGATTTTGCATGAATATAAAAAAATGAGTTTGGCCGTATTTTTCTTTCTTTTGTTTTTGGTACACCTTTTGTTTCTGCCACACTTTGTTGATTTTGGATGTCAGTGTTATGCTCTCTCCATAAACTTAATTTGAGAAGCTTTCCTCCATCTTCACTATTCTGGTACAGTTTAAATAACACTGGAGAGATCTATTCCTTAAAGGTCTGATACAATTTCCCTGTTTTCTTGGCAGGTTGTGAATGCTGGTGGTCGGGCAATGAAATGGAGTAGCTGTAGCTTTTGAACAACTTTCTCTATTTTTTTCTATAGTAATTAACCTGTTTCAATTTTTCATATCTTCTGGAGTAAGTTTTCATTAATTACATTTTTATCAAATCTTACCCATTTTGTCCAATTTTTCAAAAGAATTTTTGCATAGATAGGGGAAAGTGACCTTTTAAGTAGTTTTTTATCTTTTAATGTAACTGAGTATTTCTCACCATCAGTATTTCTATAGAGTTGTGTGTTCTTCTTTTTTCTTGATTGAGTTAATTGTAAATTTGTCCATTGCATTTCCCCCTCACACCACCCAAAAGAGATCTCTTTCAACTTGTTTATTCTGTTTTTCTCTTTTCTAATCAAGTTTTGCTTTTATCGTTACTGTTTTTCTTATAGTTCTTTTTCTAATTTCTTGATTAGATCATTTAATTAATTTTCTTTCTCTTTTAAATATATTTATTTAAGGCTATGAGCTTTCTTCTTAACACTGATTTAGTGATAATCCATATGTTCTAATGTGTGTGGATTTCACAATCTTCTTCCCCCTCCACACCCCTGAGATTCTTTAGTTTTAGTTTGATTCTGTCTTTGGTTGAGCTGTTTTTTTAAAGATTTTTTAAAATACTGGGATTTATTTTTAAAAATCAATTTTTTTTTTTTTTTTTTTTTGCGAGGAAGAGCAGCGCTGAGCTAACATCCGTTGCCGATCCTCCTCTTTTTGCTGAGGAAGACTGGCCCTGGGCTAACATCCGTGTTCATCTTCCTCTACTTTTTTATATGGGACGCCGCCACAGCAAGGCTGACAGGCAGTGCATCCGCAGGCGCCCGGGATCCGAACCCGCTAACCGCAGGCTGCCAAGCGCGAACTTAACCGCTGCGCCACCGGGCGGCCCCTAAAAGTCAATTTTTAAACTGGATTGTGATTACATATTATTGCCTGTATTATTTATTCTTTTGAAATTTGCTGAATTTCTGGTTTATATATGCCCTCTTTCGGGGGGGGGTGAATGTTTCATGGGCACTTTGGAAAGGTGTACATATCAATTAGTTCTACCTCTTGAATAATTACATCAACATCTCTTATAGCCTTACTTTATTCTGTCAATTTAACTCTCTTATGGACTGAAAGTCACTAAAATCCCCTAATTATTATCCCATTTCTGGATATTTCTCCTTGAAGCCCTACAGTTTTCACGTTATGTACCAATGCCAGGTATTTGGAGCATTCGTTTTCATAATTGTTATATCTTCTTGCAGTTTTATAATTACAAAGTGCTCTTCTTTATTCTCATTTATTTAATGCCCTTTTTGAATTCAGTTGGATCTGATGTTAAGATCATGATCCTTGCTTTATTTTGTTTATATTTGACCAATATTTTTTCCCTTTCAATCTTTCTGTTTAACTTTGCTTTGGCTATATTTTGGAATCAGCACAGAGTTGGATTTTTAGATTCCATCTGAAATTCTTTTCTTTTACTACATGAGTTTAGCTCATTAAACTTTATTGTTATAAGTATGTCTGATCCTAGTTCTGTTCTATTGCTTTATGTTGTGCTTTTTACTTTTATTGTTTTAAACAATTCTTTCACTGTAAGATCTGTTTGTTTTACTTTGTTTTATATGTGTGTTTGCTCCAAAAATTTGGAAGGCTTGTTCTAAGGTTCTCCTTATAACTATAATTTTACAAATAGTTCTAAAACTGTATGTTTTTAGACATTGTCTATTAATTTCCTACTATAAGCAGTGATGAAATCAGTATATTTCCTTTTCTTCCCCCTTTTCTCTTTCTCCCATACCATGTGATTTATTTGTTTATATTATCTTAATCTTTTTCTCTGTCCTGGTTTGTGTACTTATAACTCTGTTACATAATTAATTAGGTTTAAATGATGTTTTAAAAAACTCAATAAAGGAAAATGTATTATTTAGCACAATAAGTCTGAAGATATGGGGTGTTTGATTTAGTACTTCAGGAAAATCATCAGGGAGTCGGAGGTGTTTATGTTTTTCTGCTTACCATCCCCATTGTTCTTGTTTTTCTTAGATAGACTTTAGAGAAGTTTTAGATTCACAGCAAAATTGAGTAGAAGGTACAAGAGATTTCCCATATACCTCTGCTCCTACACATGCATAGCCTCCTGCATTACCAACATCCCCCCCCCACTGCCCCAGAAAGGTGCATTTGTTACAATTGCTAAAGCTACTTTGACACATTCTTAGTATCCAAAGTCCATGGTCTACGTTAGGGTTCACTCTTGGTGTTGAACATGCTACGGGCTTGGATAAATGTATAATGACATGTATCCACCATTATAGTATCATACACAGTAGTTTCACGACCCAAAAAATCGTCTGTTGAATGATATCTTTTCATGCTTAGGTATAGAATATGAGAAAGTCAGCACATCTATTTTTTTTCCTATCTCCTCTCTCTCTTTCTGTTAATTATAATCCTTTTACCCTTTCAGATTTTAGAAACATTTAATTTTATTCTATACCTATAATTTCCACAAATGTTTTAGTCTTGGTTCTACAGTTAAATACATTTAAAACTAACCACCTGTGCATATCCTGTGGCTTTTCCTATTTTTGTCTTTGTTGGCTGAAATCTGTTTAAAACAAAAAAACTTCTGTTCAAAAACTCTGAAGTCTGCTTTTTTTCAAGAGTGGCTAATACTAACAATATTCCTTGAATTCTTGCATTGTAAAATTAACCCTATATTTGAATGATAGTCCAGATAGGTATAGCATTTTGGGGTCACATTTTCTTTTCTTGCAGGCATTACAGATGCTTTTCCATTATATTCCAGTTTTGAATGCTGCTTTGAAGAAGTAAGAGACCAGCTTAATTTCTTTCCTTTAAAATTGACATGATAAGGGGCTGGCCTGGTGGTGTAGTGGTTAAGTTCATGCACTCTGGTTCTGCGGCCTGGGACTTGCAGGTTAGGATTCTGGGTGTGGACCTATGCACCTCTCATCAAGCCATGCTGTGGTGGCATCCCACATACAAAATAGGGGAAAATTGGCAACAGATGTTAGCTTAGGGTCAATCTTCCTCACACACACACACACACAAAATTGACATGATCTGTAGTCTGGCTACCTATTCTTTTTAAAAAATCATTGATATCCAGTAATATTACAGTGGTATGTAAAAGTGCTGGACCTCTGTATGAATTTTTCAAGGGACAAGATGGGCCCTTTCAATATGTAGATTCAAATACTCTATTCTTTCTGGAAATTTTTTTAAATTGAAATTACCTTCAAATAATTGTTCTTTCCCAGTATTTTGGTCTCCTTCTTTGGCAACTCCAGTTGTACATGTGTTGGATTTCCTTTCTTCTGTCCCTATAGCTATCATTTTCCTTCTTTTTCCATTTCATTTTGTTATCTTTCTAATTAGTGGTCCTGTCTCTGTCTGAATTATTTCCAATGTTCTGTTTACAGTTTTGTTTTTCTTTTTGTCATAACTTTACATTTCTTTAACGTTTGGTCCTACCTTCTTTCAGCTCGTATTTTACGCACTTCTTGCCATCTATTACCTCAGCTCTTGTATTTTTTCTTTGTCCTCTTATTTTATACAGGAAAATGCTTCCTTAAGCTTTTTCAGATTTTTTTGAAATTTTGATCACAATTTGCATCTGCTCCATGGCAACCATCTTACATGGAGTGAATTTTACCTATTTGTTTTTCTGTTTCTTTCCTTCCTTTTGTTTGTGGAATCCTTGTATAGATCCTGTGCTTGTTTGTTTTTGAATCTTTGAATGAAGTGAGGTTTTTGTGACTCAGCTTTTTGCAGAAGACTTGTATCAGAAGAAGCTGAGGTCATGTTCCAGGCTAGCAGGAACTTACCTTATGATTCAAGATTAGGGGTGAGATATTTTAGCTTTTCCTTGGATGTAGTCAATGTAGACAGGTAACAGAAGAACTGTTGTGGGTTATTTTCTTTATCTCTCACCTCCAGCTTCATGCCTTGAAGATAGCCTGCAGATACAGCTTGCCTGTGATATTATTTAGTTCTTCCTCTGCTTCTTGACTCCAACTCAGGATCACAGAAGGTAATGATGCCATACTATGCACCCTACTCAGGAAGCAGTCCTTTTGATTTTGTAAACAAGCACTTTTGATTTTGTTCCTTAGTGAGGGTTCTTTTTCTTTGGAGAATTGTACTTGTCTAGCTTTTTCTACAGGCATGGATTTTCTCTCTCTGCCACTCTCCTATTTCATCTCCACTATTCTTGAAGTCCTCTCATCTAGTTTGTGGATTGGAGTTTTGGATATTTACTAGTTTCTCCAATGATAGAATTTGTATTTTTATTCCTGTTCTGCTTGTCTTGGGAAGGGATGAGTTTTGAGAAGAGAAAGTTGCAAATTTTCTCTGCCATGTTCAAGCCAGAAGTACACTCTCTACTTACTTATTTTACTGAAGGGTTTTGTCATTCATAATCTGTACAAGTAGCTTCTGTGAGCTAGGAGAGAGAGAGAGCTCCAGAGTGGTGATGTCACCTGTCCATGCACCTGAGAATGAAATAAAGCTGTTGAGGTAAATGTAGTGAGAGTTAACAAGTGTGATGTGGCCTGGGCAGTGGGAAAGTCCTGACTGGGAGAGAGTGAGTTTTGCAGAGAGCTCAGCATATAGAAGGAAGTCTATTTTTTTTTTTTTACTAAATGTATTGAGAGGAATGATTCCTTATCTCCTTGGATGTTTCCCTGCAGGAACAAATGCAGCCAAAATCTGGGGCCAATGGAACAACCATTACTGAGTTCATCCTGCTGGGCTTGGTGGAGACACCAGAGCTGTGTCCAGTTGTCTTTGTACTCTTCCTCTTTGCCTATGTGGTCACAGTTGGGGGAAACCTCAGCATTCTGGCAGCCATCTTGGTGGAGCCCAAACTCCACATGCCCATGTACTTCTTCCTGGGGAACCTATCAGTGCTGGATGTTGGGTGCATCACTGTCACTGTTCCCTCAATGTTGGGTCAACTCTTGTCCCACAAGTGTACAGTTCCCTATGGAGCCTGCCTCACACAGCTCTTTTTCTTCCATCTCCTGGTTGGGGTGGACTGCTTCCTGTTGACAGCCATGGCCTATGACCGATTCCAGGCCATCTGCCGGCCCCTCACCTATAGCACCTGCATGAGCCAGATGGTCCAGAGGATATTGGTGGCTGTGTCTTGGGCCTGTGCCTTCGCCAATGCACTGACCCACACTGTAGCCATATCCACACTCAAATTCTGTGGTCCCAATGTCATCAATCACTTTTACTGTGATCTCCCACAGCTCTTCCAGCTCTCCTGCTCCAGCACCCAACTCAATGAGCTGCTGCTCTTTGCTGTTGGTTTCATAATGGCAGGTACACCCATGGCTCTCATCATCACCTCCTACATCAATGTGGCAGCTGCAGTTCTACGAATCGGCTCAGTGGAGGGCAGGAAGAAAGCCTTCTCCACGTGTGGCTCCCATCTCACTGTGGTTGCCATATTCTATGGTTCAGGTATCTTTAACTACATGCGAATACGTTCTCCCATGCTTTCAGATAAGGATAAAGCTGTTGGAATTTTTAACACCATCATCAACCCCATGCTGAATCCAATCATCTACAGCCTCAGGAACCCTGATGTGCAGGGTGCCCTGTGGAGGGTGCTCACAGGGAGGAGGTCACTGGCTTGATGAGGTCTCAAGTGTAATGTCCTCTGTCCTCCTTTTCTCTTTTTGGACTAAAAGAGAAATCCTCTGGGGCCAGCAACCAGGACAAATTGTCGACAACTGCTACTATCTCCCTGAGCTGAGGACTTTGTAGGGGATAATAGTTATTGTTTCCCAAAGAATCTCTGTTAATTATAAGCAATGGCTGTGTAGGTTCTCCTAGGCCAGCCCCTTTGACAAATTAAACTTCAGTCACTGTGTTCTCTCTTTTGAGGAGACATGAAACAATGTCTGAATTGGCAATCCCCGGCAATTGCTCCTGGCAGTCCCTGAATGCTCACAGGTCCATGTCCCACAGGTTGGTTATAGCCTGGGTTCCCAAAAATATCCCAAGAAACTTTCCCCACATGCCCACCCCAGGGGATCATATGATTCCCTCAAGTTCCGATATGATTGGTCTGTTTATAAAACATAGACCTAGAGCTCAGGATTATTTTATTTCTGCCATCAGCCTTCTACAAGCCAAAAAAAAAGCAACTCATTTCTTTCCTATCAAACAAAGCTCCCATAGGATGTAGAGGGGCCAGATGGAAAGCTGTATGGTCACGTGTTCTCTAGTAACCCTGGATAGCATGATCCCTGTGTGCAGCTCTCAGAACTGTTTTTTAAATTTTAAAATTCCATTAACATATTGTATATCTTATGATACAAAAATGAATTGTCTTCACCTACCCTCCCATGTATGTTTCAAATCTTTTAAAAGATAAGCATTTATAATCTAAATCTTATTTCAACATTAAAACAAACACAGAATACTCAATACTAAATTCCCCTCTAAATTCTCACACTCTTTGCCCAAATCTGCTAGTTAAGACAACCCATATCCATAAATACAACTCATATGGTGATGCCTCACCCTAAATTTCCCTTATCAGTAGGAGAGTATGTCTCTAACCTAGAACATCATTTCATCTTGTTTGCTGCTTATCAACCTTTACTCCAGTCATGGTTTAGCTGAACTTCCCTTCTAGCCTCCCCTTTAGGACTAACTGCCCATTCCTGGCATCTCTACTGTGCCACTGGTGTTTCCTGATTAATTTCCCAAAGACTTCTCTTTGGCCTCCATGTTTGGCTTGGCTTCTCCACGATATTTTACGGGGGTGAAGAGATTGACAGGATGGAGTAAGATGGAGATGAAGAGAAAGGACATGAGAGAGGGAAGCAAAACAAGACCAGAAGTGGAGAGTTTGTAGAAAAAATGAAGATGAAAGATGAGGAATAGGGAGAAATAGGATAGAAATGCAGACAAAAGGGTTTGAGAAGGGAGGCTAGAGGTATTGGAGAGGACCAGATGGAGTACAGAGAAAGTGTGGGAGATGAAACAGAATGGAGGAATTGGACAAGATGCCTTGAGACTGTTAAAAGACCAGAGGAGGAAGTGGGATAATAAACTTAGTGGGTCAGGGATGAGAGATGTGGGCTTCCTATTCTATATGGCCCAGCCACACCCAGTTCTGGCAGCCCTAAGGCCACCATTGTAGTCCATCCTCTCTACCAAGGATAAAATAACATTTTAAGTTGTGCTAAAAGTGTACAGCGGACTCATTTCCTGTTTCTCTAAACAGAAGGTTCTTATAGAATGTCAGGGAAATGGTTTGTCAGATGGGAAAAGAGGAGAAAAGGAGTGCTGGGTATTTTATCCACCTACATCTCTAAAATGTCATCAAAGTTTGTGACGACCCACCCAACTTACCAACTTACTCCCTACTTTTTGGGTCATACCTACCAATACTGTCAAAAGCCAGAGGAAAAGATGGCTCTTTCTGATTCCTTTTTAGTCATCAGACAAACTTCAGGGATACAAAGATTGAGCTCACTCCAAAGGCCAAGAAAACTGTTGACGAAGACCCACAGCATGGTTCTCACCTCATCACCTCCTCTCACCCACAACATTCTGGACCTTGAGTAAGTTCTCTCTCTTCGCTGTGCCTGTCCTTGACGGAGGCACAAGGTCATCATCAAGCTTCTTCACCTCTCCTGTTCTCTGATTCTACTGCCTGAATGAGCAGAAAGACGGTCTCCCTCCATTCACCCTGAAGAGTTTCCACATCTTCTACCCTCACATCTTCTATCCACCAGCATTAAACCTGGCTGCAACACAGAGCTTATTGTTCACCTACAAAAATCCCTGTGCCTCTGGCCTTTCTTCCGTATGAGGACTCATCTAAAGCCTCAAGGGACAGTTTGATGTGGCATCATCCCTGGGGTGGAATGGATCAACTGGTTCAGCATCATAAAGAATGACCACGGACACCAGTTCCCAGCACTCTGTCCACCCTCAGGATCATAGCGTTTCTTTAACACCTTGAGAGATTGCCTTACCTTTGGAATTTGTCTCTTCTTTTTCATTCCAGATTGGAAATTTCTTTGCTATTTAGAAATTTTATCATACATCTAATATATCGTGTTGTAAAAGTTTAAACACTACAGAATGCTATCATCGCCCTTTTATACCATTCTCACAATAATCCCATTTTTAAAAAGTTACCATTGGTCATGTTTGGTGTTTAGCCTTTTGGTAAATGAACACACACACATGTACATTGAAAACAACATACTATTTTGTCATCTGCTTTTTCCCTGTCCACACTTCATGGTATAATTGTTTACATGTCAACCAACAAACCTATCCTATCCATTTTAAAGGCTGCATAATATTCCATTTTATGTATAAACTATAATCTATTTAACCAAACTTCCATTGATGTAATTCAAGTTATTTTCTTTTTTAAATTGCTAATAATATTTGGACTAATATTCTTATTTATATATCTTTCCATACATCTGAAATTATTTTCACTGGTTAAATTCATGAAAGTAATTTGTGTGTGTGCATGTGCACACCTATACTAAGGAAATGCAAAGTTAAAATTGGTAAATATTCTACCTTTCTATTTGCCAGAAAATGTGCACCATTTTAAATCTTGTTTGGCAGTTTATGAGAATATTTGTTACCTCACTTGTTGACTTCACTGAGTGTAATAAATAGAACTTTTTATCTTTGACAATTAGATGAAATATTGTTATTTTTTAATTTATATTTATTTATTGTGATTGGATATATATTTTTATATATTTATTTGTTATTTGTATTTATTCTTTCAAAATTGCCTGTTTATGTTTTTGCCGCTTTGGGGGTAGTTTATCTTTATGTTAATGATTGGTGGAAACATTTCATGTTTTAGGATAGTATCTATTTACAATGTATGTTGCAAATATATTCTTTAATTTCCCATTTCTTTAACTTTGTTTAGAGTGTTTCTTGCCCAAATTAAGTCTGAAATTTTTATAAAGTTTGTCTTCTTTTTTTTGTATCATCCTTAGAAAAAATTACTTTTCCATCTAAACGCTGTATAAATTTTTATCAGTGATGTTTTTCTAGTACTTTTACATTTTCTTTACAGTCAAATACTTAATATCCAAAGAATTTGTTTTTGAATATGTTCTAACATTTTCCACAATTGATAAAAATTGCCCAACACCATAAAGTGTTAAGTTTGATCATATATGTAGTATATGTGATATTATATATATGTAATATTATAACAGTCAGCAAGATGGCAGAAGAAGAGGTCCTCCACTCATGTTTGCCCTCAGCAACAATAATTTCGACAAAAAGTGACTTTGTGGAAGCTTTAGAATATAGGTCAGAGATTGTGAGACCCTGGTGGAGCCCAAGAACTAGGATGGCTGTTTTGAGAAGGTGGGCCTGTGCCCAGGTGGCAAACTTGCTGACAGTAGTTCTGGCTACAGACCTGGAAACAGCCCTGTCCACTGTGGACTCAGCTGCAGCCTCATTTTGCATTGGTCCTCACCAGCAATATCTTCCAAGGGATCCAGTCATGTCCACCTGTGCCTGATTAACAGGCCTGCCAACCTCGACCCTGGCAGTGGATGCTGAAGAGGCCCATTACCCAGCACCAGCTCCTCCTAGCTGCCAGTCCTGCCTGCCCAGGAACAAGGTGGGAGACACGCCCATCCACGCCTCTGAGACAGTCCCTCCAACCTCGGTCCAACTGCAGACGCTGAAACAGCCCTATAACTTGGCTCCATCACCTCTCAGTCATTGGCCAGGAACACTCCTGTTTGTCCAGGGACCCACCAGAAGACACATTCTCCTGCGCCTCCAGAGGTAGACCCACTGACCTGGGTCCCACAGTGAATCTTGACGTGGCCCCATAACCCAGCTCCTACCCCTTGAAGTCATAGGCTGGAAACACTTCTGCCCATCCAAGGACCTGGAGGAAAACACACTCCCAGAGGTAGGCCTGCCAAACTTAGACTGACTATGGATCTTGAAGAGGACCTGTAACCAACATCTGGCTTCAAAGAGACATCTCAGCAGTTTATTGGGAGCAGCTCCAGGCATCCTTGCAGGGTGTTAATTCCTGAACCATGAAAAGTGCTCTCATGTCAGTTAACACTCCCTATTCAGCCTGACATTCCACCCCGCTCCTTTGGTTCTCATGATCCTCAGTGGTCCCACATTGCTCCTCTATACACAGGAGGAACTTCCAGTTCCTGCCAGGATATATTGGCCAGTGTATTAGTTTCCAATTGCTGCTGCAACAACTTACCACAAAGTTAGTGACTTGAAACAAGAGAAATTTATTATCTCATGGTTCTGGAGGCCGAAAGTCCAAAATGAGTCCTACAGAGCTAACTTCAAGAGGTCAGCAGGGAAAGTTCTTTCGGGAGGCTCCAGGGGAAAATCCATTGTCTCCTCCAGCTTCTAGTGCCTGCTGGCATTCCTTGGCTTGTGGCCACATCCCTCCAGTCTGCTTCCATTGTCGTATTGCTTTCTTCTCTTCTGTAACCAAAATCCCTGTGCCTTTCTCTTATAAGGACTCTTGTGATTATATTTAGGACTCAGTTACATAATCCATGGTAATCTCTCCAGCTGATGACCCCTTAACAATCACATCTACACAGTCCTTTTTAACACACAGAATGGATTTCAGGGATTAGGACCTGGATATCTTGGGGGTCTTTATTCAGCTCACCACAGCCAGGTATGGGAATTCTTTTCAGTGAGCAAAGTATTTATTCTTGGGTCATAGATGGAATTTCCTTTTTCAGAATGTGCTGAGAACTAACTCTAGTTATTCTAAAGTTAGGAGGGAGGCACTGAGGACAAGAGGGAGAAGTTCTTGAGGAGGACTAGAATCATCCTGTAAGGCATCTGCTTCATATGAGGTCTTTGCATGATCTTCAAGCAAAAGGAGGTGGATCTCCTCTAGCAAGAGGGACAGGATGCTTTGCCAGCCAGGGGGTGAAGGACAGTCTGTGGTTCAAAATTCTCATTCTCATCCTCCTCCTCTCAACATCCTTATCCTAGGACTCGAGGTCTCACTCCTTCCCTGGATTTAGCAAGGGGAACCAACTAAGCTATATGTTCAGCCTTCCTTGTGGCTCTGCCACCCTTATAATTAGGACCTGGGCCTGATTTGCAGCACTGTCTGCCTTGTGGTTGCAGAAAATTAATTGTCTCATTAAATTTTGTCATGGAAGTTTTTGGCTTTCACAGTATACCCTGAATTTACAGTTGGTTGACCTGGGTTAAGCATTCTGTTTCCTCAAGCATTCCAAGAAAGTTAACAAAAGCCATCCTTTATTCTTAAAACTCCAAAATTCTTATAATCACCATGGTTCTCATGATATTAATGTACTAGAGCTAACACATAGCCCAGTGTTTCATCACCTACCTGTAGCTGCTCCCAATCTACCACAAGTGTGTCTTAGTAATTATGCTGGGGGTTTTCACCAACCCCACGTACCCCATCAGTGGTGAGTGGTTCAGTTCCAGAATTCCATCTGGAGGATGTGCTTTTAGGGCTGTTCCCACTATCAACTGTTTCAGTTTGGATCCTGCCAAAGCAGAGCCTGGCACAGGTTGTGTGTGTGGTTTAATTGGAAAGTCATCTCAGGAAGCAAGAGGTTCTTTATTTGGGAGGTGGTCCCAGGGAGCAGGACTGAGGTTATGAAGAGAGTGAGACAATGAAGGAGGAAGTATCCCTGAGGAGGGGTCATTACCAAAGTCCCTGCTATGGACAGCAGAGACTTGGTCATGCAAGGACATATAGAATGCGTCCCAGAATTGTCTGAAGAATAGACAGTGGGGCATTTACCCATTGGCTTCCATCTCCTGTTGTCAAGTTGCCCTTTGCACTCTGGGCTCCACATGTGCTCAGATCTAGTGAGCCCCCCATTGTTCACAACATCAGAGGGTCAGGAGGAAGTGAGTACACTGTCAGGTTGCAATGAGCAGAAACCTACAGAGAACTGTCCAACCCAGCCACAACTGCAATCAGAAGAAATGTTGAGCAAGGTGTCAGTCAGCACATCAGCTATGTCTGCTACAATCTACTTCATGGGGTTGTTGCAAGGACTGATAGGGATTCCAGGTTTGTAAAGGTCTTAGCACGTTACCACATTGGTAACGAGCACTCCTAAATGTTATCACTTGTTATGTTGATATATTGTCAAATTCTATGGGCAGCTTAATGAATCTTACTTCATTTATAATCTTCACAGCAATGCTCTGTGGCAGAGGATACACTCATTTCACAAATGAGGAAACTGAGGTCCAAAAGGGTGTAGCAGCTTGTCCAAAGTCAAACCACTAATAAGCAGAAGAATAGGGCTGTCCAGAGCAATTTTCCTAAAGCACCAGGCTTCTTGGCAGGGAGAAGACAGAGCACTCTCCCCTGGGGAGGAAGTATTGGGTATGTAATCATTGGTGGGTATAGGATTCTGAAGGGTATAGGAGGAACACACTCCTCAACCTTCCCACATCTTCTGTTTATTAATCTCTGACCTTCACCAGGGCATTCATCTTCTAAGGGCCTGGCCTAGACAATTGTATTGGTAGGCAGCTTCCAAGGAGTCCTTCTAGCTCAATATAGCTCTTCTACCAGAAGTTCCAGAATAATTATAGGAACCCCAACATAGTCCCAGTGGCCCCACCAACAAGGCCCTGAGGGAGAAAGCACCACATTCCTGAGGACTCATTAAGAAACTGAGTTTGAAGAAAGCTTCTCCCTCTTGCCTCTCTTCTGGGGCCTCTTCCTTACCCCCGGGTCCAAGGCAAGTCTGGAAATTAGCTTGTTTCTGCTCTAAGGCCCTGCTTAGGGCTGACATCTGGGAAAGAAAACCCCTCCTTTAGGAAACCTGCATCTAGTCTCAATTACACCCCTAGATTCCCGGGTGACTTTGAGGATATGGACAAGTCCTTAGGCTTCAGTGACCCCACCATTCAGTGGAATTTATATCACCTGTGTAACTACCTGCCATAAAGCCAGGGCTAGAGATAATGCCTTTTTGTGGAAGTCTAAATACCAGAAGATGTAATACACTGTTGCCATATTTACAAAGGTCTTGAGTTGTTTACAAATCATCTTGTCTCTCTCCCCATCTGTGTCCTCTTTCCTGGGAGGACTAATTTCTTAGCCCCCAGGGATAACACTCTGGTGAAAAGATGACCCTATGATAGAGAAATATCAGCTTGTTTGTCCTCATTTTCTTATATATATATATATCCCCTTACCTGCTTTCTGTGGATAACTGGGTCTGCAAAACTCCTCATTTTCTTTCCTGAAGAAATTCACCTATGCCAAGGTGAGTACGCTCAGGGGTCCTTCCTTTGCTCTTGCAAAACAGACAGGGGTTTCTGTTACGATCAGCTCAAACCTGACTTTACACGTGGTACATCTGATGCCCCTGAAAAGGGAAGACTTTTTAGGGAAGATCCAGGGCAATAACCCAGACATCCTGGCTCCTTTTCTGGGCACCTGGCCTACCTTTCCTGGAGGAAGTGTACTCTCTGTTACTCTTAGGAGACAGTATGAGGGATTTGCTGAGTCTAGTTCACTGATGAGGATCCACTTCCCCATGCAGCCTAGAACTTTCACTCCAGTCAGAGGACTGTTGAGCCTTTTCATCACTGGGACCATGGAGGTATCGGTTGGAGCTCCAGAGTAGACAGCTGTCATAGCTCAGTAAGGAGAACCTGGAGCTCATTACAAAGCCCTGAAAGTGGTAATGCTGGAGGGCTCCTCATGATGAACATTATGTCTATCAGACACTCTGGATGTCTCTGGATAACTGCAGGTCATTCCAGAATCTCACTGATTTCAAGCAAGCTGTGTCTCTCGCCATCTGAGGGCTGGCAACAGCTGTCTTATTGTTCTTCCATCCCTGGCTATAACTCACTTAACTGTGAGGCATTCCCCTCCTAAGGACCTTATTCTTTTGTGTGGTTTATCTGACAAGAAACATGTCAGTGTGTGGATTGCTACATTACCTGATTGTCCCATCAAAACCAAGGAAAGCAGTAGTCTCTGCAGCAACCTTGCACCTGCATTTACCCCTGTACCTCCCCTATGTCACACTACTCCATAAAAGACTAACCCAAATTTCAAATTGTCCAGAAAGTCTTCCCTGTCAATTCTAGCGCATCCTGAAACTCTTTTTCTGAAATCCTATGAACATCTGCCCATCCATTTATTTAAGAAATATTGAGTACCCACTATGTGTGAAGTATTATGGTAAGTATTGCTGTTGGAAAACTGAATCAAACGTTTATTCTGTCTTCAAATTGCTTACAGAGAAGTAGAGGAGATATGCTCTATAGAGAAATGACTTAGCTAGAAGGTAAACAGTAACAAGTTCCATGAAATAATGTGTAGTGGGAGTTTAGGAGAGAGAGACAGAGATCCTTTTGAGACGGGGAAGTTTCCAGGTAGGATTCCTTCAGCAGCCAGAATTTGAGTCAAATCTTGAAATATCTGGGCATGTGGCATTGGAAGGAAGCCATTGCAGGTGGAGAAAGCAGCATGAGCAATGAGGTAGAAAATCCCAATCACAAAGGGTCAGAATCACAAAGGCTTGAGTTAATATGGACCCGAAAGGCTTTTTCTTTAATATAATACATGTAAAGAGTATTATCCATGCACTGATTTGTCAATTTGCAAAGAGTTTATCATTTACCAACTTCATCAATGATAATCAGGCCTGAGGATGATCCTCCCATTCACCAATCACATGATCTTAGCATTTTAAGGATATCTTAGAGATCACCGCATCCAAATTTTCATCTGTGTGAGCTCAGGTCCTCCTCACCCTTTCCTCTCTCTTAGAGTTACCAAACTCCAACTGCTTCCTGTGCTCTGATTCCAGCGTATTCTATGCAAGGCAATGACAGTACTCTTAATGAAGCTCTAGCTCAGCTTATTCCATCGGCCATAGAGAGACATTGATACTTTTATTGATCAGGACTTATTATAAGATCTGAAAGACTTAGCTCAATCTGGCTCTCTATGTATGTGCCTGCTTCATCTGGACATCTCCTTAGAACTATAGGTCAATCTACCACTCCTGAGTCAAGGATAAGTGGAAGGACAGTGGCTGTGCAATGCAGAAGACTAACTGAACCTAGCAGCAACCAACCCAAGGTATACTTACAATGCTGATTTCAGAGGGGGTAGCAAATACTATTAAAGAATAAATAAATTTCAAATTATGCAAAGTCCAGTGTAAGGGCTTAATTAACAATAAGAACTCTAGATGTTTACTGACCATGGGATTTTGAATTTATACTTCAGAGTATGTCCTTCACCTTGGATAAATGTATTTGGCTGGACTATCTGATATCCACAATCATGAGTATCTTCTCTCTGATTCTTGCCATACCTTTGCTCGATCTTCAATATTTCTAGAAGCCTTGAAACCTAAGTTATGTTTTCAAATGCTTTCTAGTTTCTCTGGAAATATCATTAATTGTTCTATTTTGAAATCTGCTTATTGGTTTGGCCTGATCCGTCAGAGAAAAATGGGGAGATTCCATTTGAATCTCACTACATTCAAAGAGGAAATCTGCTTTTATCTTAATTTGTCTCCTCAAGCATTCTGACGTTTTCAGCTAGGAGAGGATGGGAGGGACAAGATGATTGTGACATTGGTCATCTCAGCTGAGAGCCAGGTAAAGTACTGAGGTGACAGAGAAGGTCAGTGAGTGAGGTGTGGCCTGGGGAGTGGGAAAATCATCACCTGGATAGCTGGGAACTTCCTGGGGTTGAACATAGGTGGTTTGCCACATTTATGTTGAATAAATGAATTGAGTGCACTGATACCTCTCTCC
This sequence comes from Tapirus indicus, assembly GCA_031878705.1. Lineage (NCBI taxonomy): Eukaryota > Metazoa > Chordata > Mammalia > Perissodactyla > Tapiridae > Tapirus > Tapirus indicus. The sequence goes on from CM062932.1 coordinate 14,589,593, forward strand.
TGGGGAATTTCCATACAGGGATTCATGGATCCAGGAGCTGGGACCAACAGGACAGCTGTGACTGAGTTCATTCTATTGGGCCTTGTGGAAAACAAAGAGCTGCAGTCTGTGGTCTTTGTACTCTTTCTCTTTGCCTACCTGGTCACAGCCGGGGGCAACCTCAGCATCCTGGCAGCCATCTTGGTGGAGCCCAAACTCCACACCCCCATGTACTTCTTCCTGGGGAACCTGTCAGTGCTGGATGTTGGATGTATCACTGTCACTGTTCCTGCAATGTTGGGTCGTCTCCTGTCCCACAAACGTAGAATGTCCTATGAAGCCTGCCTCTCCCAGCTCTTCTTCTTCCACCTCCTGGCTGGAATGGACTGCTTCCTGTTGACAGCCATGGCCTATGACCGGTTCCTGGCCATCTGCCGACCCCTCACCTACAGCATCCGCATGAGCCAGACAGTCCAGCAGATATTAGTAGCTGTGTCCTGGGCTTGTGCATTCACCAATGCACTGACTCACATTATTGCCCTAAGTACCCTCAACTTCTGTGGTCCCAATGAGGTCAATCACTTCTATTGTGACGTCCCACAGCTCTTCCAGCTCTCCTGCTCCAGCACCCAACTCAATGAGATGCTGCTCTTTGCTGTGGGTTTCATAATGGCAGGTGCACCTGTGGTTCTCATTATCTCCTCCTACATCCATGTGGCAGCTGCAGTTCTACAAATGCATTCATTGGAGGGCAGGAGGAAAGCCTTCTCCACATGTGGCTCCCATCTTATTGTGGTTTGCCTCTTCTATGGGACTGGTATTTTCAACTACATGCGCCTGGGTTCAGAGGAGGCTTCAGACAAAGATAAAGGGGTTGGTGTTTTCAATACAGTTATCAACCCCATGTTGAACCCACTAATCTACAGCCTTAGAAACCCTGATGTTCAGGGTGCCCTGTGGCGGGTGTTTGTTGGGAGGCAGTCCCTAACCTGAGGGGTGATAGGGTCCCTCCTTTCCTGCCTCTTCTAGGTTGAGAAACATTTCCCATGAAGGGAGTAACCAGTAAAATGGTCCATAACCATTTTCCCTATCTCCTGATGCCTGAAGAGTTTTGTGAGGTGCTTATTCTATAAGGAAACCCTACACAACTCATTCGTTTATTCATACAACAAATATTGAATTGCTTCATGATCTAGGCACTCTTCTAGGGCGCTGGTGAACAAGACAGGCAATAGTCTCTGCACTCATCAACTCACATTCTAATGAAAGGAAAAAATAAATGAAATACGTGAGTATCCTCTATGGAATATCACATAGTCATGAGTGCTACAGAGAGAAACAAATAAGACGGAGAGATATGAAGTTCGGTTCTGCCAGACAAGTTGCCACCTTGTTTTGGCCGTGCTCACTTTCTGGGTAGAGTTGAAGACTTGGAAGCCCGGCAGTTCTGGGCAACAATGTCCTACAGAGAAGGGATACTTGAGTAATCACAGCCTAGGTTACCAAGAATATCACTGTGGAGTTTTATTCTAGAGGGGATTGAGATTTCCTCTAGATCAGAGTGCAGAAAGCTGTTTTAAACCAGTGCCAAGTGGGCTCAGTGCCAAGGATTATTCTCTTTTGTTGTTTGCCTTTCACTCCAAGAAAACCAATTCCTTAACTCTACTACCATACAAGGATCCCATAGGATGTTTAAGGCCCAGGTAAGATCTAGAGAGGGAAACAGCCCACTAAATAAAAACTACCTTAATGCATGCATGATACATCTTCAGATCAAAAAGGGAGGGTTCCATATTCATCCCCTGCATGTCTTTCTCTCTTATGGGATAAGGCACATTCCTCACATAATAACAAAGCCTTCAGAAGAATCAGCACTTATACTTCAACCAGGTCCTTAGAATGTTCAATGTAGAATTCCCAATATAACCTTCTCCTCCAAAGTCTTACTTTTCTCTCCCAAACCTCCTAGCTCAGAAAATACCCATAAATGAAGTCCCTGAGAGTGATGCCTCTTTCTGAATTTATTTTATTATTACATCAGTACAGCTCCAACTCAGAAAATTTCCTCATCTTGACGTTTATCCAGCCTTCAGCTCATCCATTCCTGATTTGTACCTTTTCTCCAGCCTCCCTTGGAAGGCTACTTACCCTGTCTGAGCAATCCTACTGCCCCTCTGACGTATCATTCCTAAAACTCTCCCATGGCTACACCTGGAGCCTGGCTTCTCTGTGACCTCTTCTTGAAGCCAAGGAACTGAAAGGATGGGATGAGATGAGATTGGGAAGAAAACACATGAGAGTGGGAGGTAGGACGGGATTGGGAGTGGAGGAATGAAGACATAATATCAGGATATAGGGAGGGATGGGATAGGATGGTGAGTAAGAGAGGTAAGAGGAAAGGATAGAAATTAAGGAAAGGACACAAGGGAATGGGATATGAGAAAGGAAAGAGAATTAGTAGTATCAGACAAGATTCCTCAGGAATGTTGATGAGGTCAAAGATGCATGTGGAGAAAATGAAGAACGAATATAGACAGGAGATGAGAATAAAATTTGTACTATAGAATTACTTCCTATCAGCGTGTGGCCATGTAACAACTAGTATCTTTGATGTTGTTGTTGAGCCCCACCCTTCCTACTAGGAAAAAATTTTGAGTTTTGCCGAAGGTATAATGATGCAAAGCAGTCTGGGTACTCCTCTTCTGCTTCCTCTGGCTAGGACAGGATCCTAGAAGAACAGAGAGTGGAACTGACAGATGGGGGAGAGGGAGGGAGGATGTGGGTGTTGAGGGTTCATCCTCTACAACCCCACTGGGCCATCAAAGTTATCATCCTCCTGCCTTTGGGGACAGTGCCTGCCATACGATCTAAAGAACAGAGGTGAAGTATATCTCTTTCCTGATACTCTTGGGTCTCCAGACACTTCAGGGTTAAAGAGAATGTGCTTCCCTCAAAGGGCAAAATTCACGTGAATGAAAATCAGGAAAGTGGATTGTAACTATTGCTCTGTGACCTTAGAAACTTCTTTTTTATGATTGGGCTTGTTTCTATCTGTACCATAAGGAACTGGGACAAGATCATCTCTCCACAGTTCTTCATTTTTAATGACCTTTGACTACTATAGTCTGGATGAACTTTTTCCTACGGCTGGACACAAAACATTTTGAGAACATTACCACTACCATTTCCACCACTCCATCTACCCCATGAGCCTTTAACACTGCCCAACTAATCTTTCCTGTTACCACAGTAGATCCCCAGGTCTTGGCATCACTTCTTCCTGAACATTCATCCCAAACTCTTAAGGATGTTTTCCGTGGAAAGTGTTCCTGTGTCTTCTCTATCCTCCAAGACCAAAGGGCTTCTCTAACAAGTGGGGAAGCTGTGTTTCCTTTGGGATTTCTCTCTTTCTATCCCCAATATAAATATCTTTATTTTAAAATTATTTAGAAATGTTGTATCTGATAGTGGAAACATTCAGACAAGATTATTTCATCACGCAGAATATAAAAATCCAAATGTCCCTTCACTGGACCAAAAATGCCATTATTCAGAGTTAACTCCTCTTAAGACTTTTATGTTTATTCCTCCAGATTTTACACATTTATGATAGGCACATTTCACATCACTAGAACCATTACTGTCCTGTGATCTTGTTACTGGACCAAAGTGGTTCTGGGCTTGGTGAGTTGAAGTCAGAGCCTTCACCAGAACCAGTTGTCACACAAAGTAAAATTTACTTGCCGCAGATAATGGAGACCACATGGAATTCTTTCCCAAGTCATGGCTCCTCAAACGAAGGGAAGCAGGTATCTTTTATTTCGGGTGGGGAAGGAAAATTTAAAAGAGAAGTTTTATCATCACATGTGGAGGCGGGTATTAGTCTGCAAAGGCACAGTCTGAGAACATTCTCCCACAAACATAGCATGTTTTGCTCATAAGGCTGAGGCTCCTCCTGGGGTTGAGATCTTAGTACTAAAATGAGGCAGAGAGTGAGTTTAGATCATCTCCAGGCCATCTGAGAAGGTGCTGCTCTCGTGGTGGGGCTTGGTCTGGTTCAGCCCAGTTGATGATGGTATCTCTTCCTAACACAGCTCTGAGAAACAACCTGAAGCACTTTGTAAACTTCCTTCGAGCTGCTTAGGGCATACACCAGTGACAATCTGTTTTTCACTTTGCCTACACATATGCAATATAATCTTTTACATGACAAAGGCTAAAATTGTGCTTTATCTGTTTTAATGGTTGCACAGTATATCATTGTACATATAAGCCATCACTTATTTAGTCAAATCTCTATTGATATAATTTGGGTGGTTTCCAAGTGTTTTACAATAACAAACAATGCTGTGATGACTATCTTTACAGAGAAGTCTTTCCAATTTTCTGTAATTATTTACCTAGGATCAATTCCTATGAATAACTTTATCAAATTAAAGGAAATGCAAATGTAAATTTTGAGATACACACGCACACACAAATATACTGTTCTCTAACTTCCCACAACTTTTGCACCACCTTGTACATCCACTAGGTTTTGATAGTGTCTGTTTACTCACATCCCTGCCATCAAGGGTTGTTATAAATAAATATCTTTAACTTTTACAATCTGAAGGTTAAGAAACAGCAGTATTTTTATTTGAAATTTTAATTCTAGTTAACACAGCAATTAGTTATCTTTTCACATATTTAATCAGCCAGTTGTATTTCTTTTTTCGGAATTGCATTTTGATAACTTTTGCCCTCTTTCCATTGGATTGGTTTTTTGTTAGGCAATCTTGGTTGTTGTGGATATCAGCTTTTTGTCATGTAGGTTGCAAACATTTTCTCTAACTCGCCATTTGTCTTTCAGTTTGATGTTTGTTTTGCCAAAAAGATGTGTGCCATTTTTATGTGGTCAAATATGTTTGCTTTTTCTTATAGTGCTTTTTGATTTTGTGTCTCACTTTGGGTGGAAAAAATTTTTCCATCTGTATCAAGCAAGATAGGCTAGGTTATGTTGTGCTAACAAACAGTCCCTAAAGTCTCAGTGGTTTACAACAGCAAAGGTTATTTTCATACTCATGAGACCTCATCTATCTAAGATCTGGATCAAAGAAGAGTCGTCTTTTAGATTGCTCATCTTTTTTCTTATTGTGAGGAAAAGTGTAATGACTTCCGAGCTCTTTATATTTCAGAGTAGAAACCAGGAGCCTACATTTTTTTTTTTTTTTTGATAATTGCTTGTGGTGAACATTTATGATCTTTCTGAATTCTGTTTCCCTCTTTCTAACAGCTGCCAGTTTCCATTTGGCATCCAGGTGGTTCTATCTCCCTGGCTCCAGAGTGGAGTTATCAGCCTATCGAACTGGCCTGGCCACAGCAATGGTTCTACATGGGCATGTGACCTAAGTTAGTTTAACAAGATTCTTTATACTAGAATTTCCCAACTAGGTTTCCTTGACAGATTTAAGCCATACACAAAATGATTTGAATGACCATTTTCTCAATATTACCACGGCTACATAGCTAGCAACATTCTAGATGCACAGGACAGAAGTTAATTCCTTACAGTGAATGGATACCTTAGGTTATTAGAAATTAATTCCCTTTGGAAACTCTGGTTGAGAATGGCCACTCTAGACTTTTGCTCCTAGTCAAGCAAAGAAACATGCTTGCCCTCAGAAACCTGAGAGGCATCAAAGAGCTACCAAGTGAGGAAACGAGGGGCCAAAATCCAGGAAAGAAAGGAATCCCCAAGTGACATTGCTGACAATTGCACTGCTTTCCCTTACAAGGCATTTGCTGAATCCAACGTGGGGGTTGAGAGGCTGAGAGCAGAAAGTGCACTGGGAAGCTAAGTAAGTAGAGTTTTTAGCAGGCACATGGAGCTGGAGAGAAAAAAGTGGAGTTAGCATCCTGACAAAGGGAAAGGATGGTAAATACTCCAAGCTTTCAACTGGGACTTCTAACATACTACGTCCTAGAAGGAACACATATTAGGAAATAAGCCTATCCTCACAAACAATGAAACGCAGCTCTGAATCAGTTGAATCCCAGATTGAATAAAGGTGATCTACTCTTACTCTTACTGCCTGCCAGAAGCAAAAATAAATCATTTTTAGAGGATGAAGCTGTAACTCAGAGCAATGTCATCCAATAGAAATTTAATCTGAGCCACGTTTGTAAGTTAAAATTTTCTAGTAGCCACATTCAGAAAAGTAAAAATAAACAGGTGAAATTAATTTTCATAATTTATGAAAATTATGGATGATTGGATTACCCTTTCCTGCCACAGCACTCCAGGCTTCTTGGTGCTTTCTTGCTTTTGCAAAAGGAAACTGCTTCTGAATCAAGGCGTCTCTGGGTGAGTAAGCTTAAGAAAGCATCTGTCCTTTACCTTGTTTCTCAGTTTGATCCCCTGGAAATGTAAGTTTGACTTGTATTCTGGGGAATCCTGGTGGGCTGAGTCCCAGATATTGGGCCTGGATCCAGGATAATTAGAGACAGAATGGGAGGTTCACTCAAGAGGTATTCTTATTAATCTGGCTACTTCTGGTAATCTGACTTTGAATTATAATTTTAGGAATCTGGTTCATGTCATATGTAGAGTTGTCTCGTGTGTTAATGTTTTAGGTGTTACTGTTAGTTAAAACTGAATTGGCTGTTTGGGGGGCTGAGTTTCTTGGTGACCATAACAAACTCCTTTTAGGAATTCACTTTATGAGGGTCTTCTGACTCCAAAGAAAAGAGGCACTCTCCCTCTGGTCCTTTAGGACGTTCCCAGGTTACAGAGGTGTGGGGGCATCTTCCCATCTGTGCAACAGCCTCATAGGGAACACCCCATGAAAAATATACTTTACTGAAACCTCACTGTTCGTAGCGAAGCCGTCAGCAGTGGCAGCTTGTCCGGGACTTACTCACCTGAATTTTGTTGGTGTCAGAACACGTACAGGAAACAACTGACCCCTTGGTCATTCTTGGAGAGTTGTTCCTGCAAGCCCCACAAAATCAGAACCTAAACATGACCCCTAGAAAGACCTTGTTTGTTGCAGCCACCTGGGCTTTTTCCTAAAATGGGAAGTGTAAATGGCATGCCAAACTACACCCCACTGGGATGCATTCTTCAAAACTGGGTGATGTTCAGTTATGAGACCATGAAGTAAAAGAAAATGATTTCCCTTTTTAATACGGTCTGGCCCCAGTACTCACTGTGGTCAAATGAGGTGTGCCCTGAGAACAGGTCTTTGAACTATGATACCATCTTGCAATTAGACCTATTCTGTAAAAGCAAAAAAAAAAAAAAAAAGGTACAAGATTCCCCATGTGCAATCTTTTATGCCTCTTTTTCAAAGTAAGTATTTGCAAAAGAGATGTAAGATCCTGATTCAGAGGAAGGATCTGCAGAAAAAAACCTGTCCTTCCAGAATTAAAGTCAGATGATGACCTTGTCCTCCCTCATTTGCTATCTCCTACAGCGCCCCCACTGTATGCTGGGGGTATGGCTGGAGATGACCAGAAATGGCAGAATGATCCCCCTGAAACTGCTGGCTCAGTTTTGTACCCCCCTTTACCTAATAATCAGAAAGGAACGGTCTCCCCTCCTCATACCCATTGAGGTACTCAATTCAGCCCTGGAAATGCTCCACCCCAGGCAGGAAAATTCCCATTAAGACAAGTCCCTGCAGGTCTTGTAGACCAAAGCCAGCCCAGAGGATTTTTATAGGTGCATTCCCCCCTCTTCAAAACTTCAGACTTATACACTTGGAAAAACTATATGCCTGCCTATCGAGATGCCCAAAAAGATGGAAATTTTATTTATGTCCATGTTTGCTACTCATGACCCCAAGTGGGCAGGCATTCAGGTTCTCATGGACATCCTCCTCACTCTAGAGGAATGTAGGATGATACTGGACAAAGCTCATCAGGAGACCAAGAGACTCTGTGAGTTACAATCTAACAATCCAATCAGGGCTCCAGTGGTAGAGGCCATAACCAGGGTTGAGCCAGGCTGGGACCCCAGTGACCCCCTAGAATGGGCAAATTTAAACCACTATAAAGTATGGTTCATAACTTGAATGCAGAAGGGGGTCCCAAAACTAAAGAGCCTAAATAAAGTCCAGGTCATACAACAGGGACTAAAAGAAAACTCTTTGACCTTCCTAGAGAGAGTCTTTGAAGCTTACGGAAAGTACACTGACATTGACCTGGAACGTCTGGATAACATGAAGCCGATCAATATGACTTTTACCAGCCAGAGTGCCCCTGATATAAGGAAAAATTACAAAGACTGGAAGGGGGATTGGGGATACCTATGTCTCAATTTGTTGAGATTGCCTTTAAAGTATTTAACAGCCTGGACCAGATGCAAGAAAAACAGAAACAAGGGAAGATGCAACAACAGGCTGCCCTGCTTGCTGCAGCAATCACCAGCAATCAATGCGGTGGAAACCACAACTGTCCATGGAGAGAGGCAGGCAACCATGGACAAGACCCCCGGGGCCTCCTTCTTCCAATCATTTTGGGCACCCAACCTGATACCTAGGCAATGTGCCGATTGTAAGCAGGACGGCCATTGGAAAAAGGAATGTCCTAACCATTCTCGTAAGTTGAGTGATGAAATCAGAGTGCCTAACCACTAGGTGCCCTAATTTGCTTACAGTGACCAAGAATGATGGGGCCCAGGGACTCCCTAGACTCCACCAGCACCATTGACATGTCCCACAAGGAACCGCAGATGACAACAGACAAGGGAAGAAAATTTACAGACTTTCTAATTGATACTGGAGCTACTTATTCTGTACTAAACACCAGACAAGCCCCTACCTCCCTCAAGACCACATTCATTACTGGTGTACCTGGGGAAGTCTCTCATAAACCTTTCCTACAACCGCTCGAGTGTCATATGGGGAATACATATCTAAATATGGCTTTCTGTATATGCCTGAGTGCCCTATTCCATTGCTGGGATGAGATCTACCAACAAAATTAAATGCCCAAGTAGCTTTTTCACCAGAGAAAGTAGATATTCAAGTCCTCCCAGATCAAACCTGCACCTTTTAAGCCATGCTGTTGCATTGGGAGACAAGCCTCAATCAGAAGTCCCTGAAGAAGTTCTACATAGGTAAGAGCAGATGTTTGGGTTGATAGGAGGCTGGAAAGAGCCAAGAAGGCTGACCCAATAATAGTAAAACTCTGCCAAGATACCAAGACTCCAAATTTGAAGCAATACCCTTTTAAAGAGGCATGCAAAAGAAGGTATGAGCCTGCAATAGCCACCTTCCTTAAATATCAATTAATCTGACCTTGTCAGTCTCCAGATAACAGTCTCACCCTGCTGGCACAAAAACCTGGGAACAGACACTATCGTTTTGTACAGGATTTGAGAGCCATTAACCAAATTGTAGAGAATACACTACCAGTGGTGCCAAATCCTTATACTTTGCTTGCCACTTTATCTGGAGACTTTTGCTGGGTTACTGTTAAATTTAAATTTAAAAGACAACTTTTTCTGCAACCCCTAAGCTCCAAGTCTCAGGAACTCTTCGCCTTTGAATGTGACGATCCAGAGACCAATGTAAAACCACAATATTGTGGGATGATACTCCCACAGGGTTTAAAAATGCCCCTACTGTCTTCAGGGAAGTTCTAGTCAAGGACTTAAGGGGTCTCCAGTTAAATGAGGGAGTCTTACTCTGATATACGGATGACTTATTGATTGCCAGTAGAGCTAAGGAAGCTTCAGACAAAAATACAATTCTCACTTTAAACTTCCTGGCAGAATGGGGATAGAAAGTCTCCAAGGGAAAGGCACAAATTTCAAAACCAACTGTAAAATATCTAAGACTTAAGTTATCACAAAGACAAACTTACTGCCAGACGGAAGGGAGGCACTACTTAGGGTGGCTGTCTCCACCACCAAAAGACAGTTGCAAGGATTTTTAGGAATGGCTGGGTGTTGTTGTATTTGGGTCCCTAATTTTCGACTCATGGCCAAACCCCTATAGGAGGCTCTTAAAGGAAATGACAATGAGCCGTTAAACGCAACTGCATAATGCTGTAAGGCATTTCATACCTTCAAGGACAAGGTTTTAATAGCCCCAACAATTGCTCTCCCAGACATTAGAAAGCTACTTGATCTGTTTGTATGTGAAAGACAGGGTGTGAGTCCTGGAGTACTAACTCAGAATTTAGGTCCCACCAGAAGGCCAGTAGCTTACTTTTCCAATCAATCGGACATTGTAACTCAAGGCTGGCCATTTTACCTCTGAGCTGTGGCCGCAACCTGTGACCTTTTACAAGACATTGAAAAATTCACACTGGGCTAGCCTACTACTGTGCACACTCCACATTGTGTGCTACCTCTACTTGAACAAAAGAGTGGATATGGGCTTACTTCAGGAAGATTGGGTAAATATCAGGCCGTAGTACTGGACAACCTGAATGTGAAATTAAAGGTGGTATCTACTCTGGACCCAGCCACTCACTCCCCAGTAGGACAGGAGAACCTGTCCATGACTGTATACAAACAACTGAAGAAGTTTATTCTAGCTGACCTGACCTGACTGCTCAGCCTTTGGGAAATCCAGATATGGGAAACGTTTACTGATAGGAGCACCTTCATGGACTACGGACTCCAGAAGGCTGGGTATGCAATAGTAAGTCATCAGAAAGTCCTAGAAGCAGAAGCTCTCCCTCCAGGTATGTCTACCTGGAAGGCAGAGCTCAGAGCCCTCATGAGAGCCCTGCATCTTGGAGCTAAGAAAAAGGCAACCATTTATACTGATTCTAAGTAAGCCTTCTCTGTTCTGCATGTGCATGAGGCCATAAGGAAAGAGAGAGGTCTACTAACATCTGGAAGGAAAGAAATTAAACATGTGGAGGAGATACTGGCCTTATTAGATTCTGTTTTGATGCTGGAAGAAGTAGCCATAGTACATAGCCCAGGCTACCAAAGGACTGACAATTTAATAGCTAAAGGAAATAATTTGGCTGATCTGGCTGTAAAACCTGCAGCCAGAGCCAAAATTCCAAATCCTAAGGTCCTAGCATTCATTCCAAGTGTGGATCTGTCCCTATTTAAGCCCTAGTATTCAGAAATGGATCTAGCAGAGCAGATGAAGGGGGATTTCATGTTGACTCTCAAGACTTGAGTAGTGATCAATAGCAAACAACCAAAGAATGTTGTATTTATAAAGAACATGTACTAGTGCTTATACCTGAGCATTTAATGGAAAGAATTATCACTCATTTACACCAAGGAACCCATAATGGGAGAGATGTAACGTATCATTGGCTACAAAATGTTAATGTTGGTCCACAAATGCAAAGGACTATCCAAAAGATAGTAAAAAATTGCTTTTGTGCCAGAAATAATCCCCAAACAGGGTTACTTCCTATAATAAAAGGGGTGCTAACTCAAGGGATAGAACCAGGAGATTATTGGCAAATAGACTTTACCATTATGCCAAGGGCCATGGGAAATTATAGGTATTTGCTGGTATTTGTGGCTACCTTCATAGTATGGGTCAAAGTCATTCCATGCAGGACAGAAAAGGCTTCTGAGGTCACAAAGGCCTTACTGGAAGAAATTATCCCTCACTTTGGGTTGCCTCTTTCAATCCAAAGTGGCAACAGAGGAACTTTCATAGCCAAGGTAACACAGGAAGTATCTAGGGCCCTTGGATTACAATGGAAGTTAAATGCTTCATGGAGACCTGGGTCTACAGGAGAGACTGAAGAGATGAAGCATACCCTAAAGAAAACAATTGCCAAAGTATGTCAGGAAACCAACCTAACATGGGATAAGATCTTACCAGTTGCCCGGCTTAGAGTAAGAATAGCCTGTAGAAGTAAGCTGCAATTGGGCCCGTATGAAATGTTGCAGGGGAGACTCTTCCTTAAAACTAAGTATTATTGCAGTCTTGAAAATGATCACATTGTAAAAGAATTAATACTATAAAATGTATACAGTCTCTAGGTGCTACTTTATCTGCTATACATCAATATGCTGCTAGCCGATTAATGTTTCCCACAGACATTCTCCTGCACTGCATAAGCCTGGACAGGGTCCTCCTCAAGACTTGAAAAATCAACACCCTGAGGACCAACTACAGCCTAAATGGAATGGACCCTATGAAGTCTTTCTGGCTACATATTTTTCAGTTAAGCTAAAAGGAGTTAAACCTTGGATACACCACCCACAAGTGAAATAATGTACAATTCTAGTCAAGATTCCCCCTCATCCCCTTTATGATTCCCAAACAGGGCATGCCCTTCACGGACATCAAGAAACAGAAGGACCGAATCATCCAAACACTAGGTGGCTATGAAGGCCTAAGGCCAACTTTTCCACCCGGGAGTATTCTTGTGAACCTTTAACTAATCTTAAGTTACTTTTCACGTAAAAAGACAAAACAGGGGCCAGCCCAGTGGCGATTTAGTTCATGCTTGGCAGCCCGGGGTTCACAGGTTCGGATCCTGGGTGCCTGCCAACGCACCGCTTGTCAGCCATGCTGTGGTAGCATCCCATATAAAGTGGAGGAAGATGGGCACGGATGTTAGCCCAGGGCCAGTCTTCCTCAGCAAAAAGAGGAGGATTGGCAACAGATGTTAGCTCAGGGCTGGTCTTCCTCACACACAAAAAAAGACAAAACAAATGATAAAACTGAGGGCACTCTTGGATCTCCAGACAAATAAGAAGCTACTGCTGTCTCTAAAACCAGACTCCACCTGATTAGATTGAGAGGCCAAAAGCAGAAAACAGCTGAAGGAGACAGCTTACCCAAGATACTGGACCAGGTCTGATTGATACAACTTAGTTTTACCTTGTTCTTATACACACTAGTCTGCACTACCTAACTAATCATCCCTACCTCCTTAGTTTAACCCCAGAAAAGATTATTGTTATTATTTTTGTGAAGAAGATCAACCCTGAGCTAACATCCATTGCCAATCCTCCTCTTTTTGCCGAGGAAGACTGGCCCTGGGCTAACATCCGTGCCCATCTTCCTCTACTTTACATGGGATGCCACCACAGCACGGTTTGACAAGTGGTGTGTTGGTCCGCTCCTGGGATCCGAACCTGCAAACTCCGGGCCGTCAGAAGCGGAGCACACAAACCCAACCCCTATGCTACCAGGCTGGCCCCAGAAAACGTTATTCATAAATTCTGGCTTCCCCTTGGATAGAATTCCATAATGATTCATTCCCTGACTGAGGAAACCCCTCTCATTAATACGTCAATGCCTGACTCCTTTTGGTATATTGTCCTCTTTCTTCTTCTTGCTATGGTTGTCCTCACCTTCTTCTTCCTGCAAGTCAATTGCCTCCTCCCTGAAGGACTAAACCATTTTCTCTATCGATTCAAATCTGGACTATAAAATGTTTTCTATTTTTCTTTGCTATGTTCATTTGTTAGCCCCAGCCTCCCAGGCTTGGAAAGATAATTCCTTAATAAGAATTTCACAGGGTCTTTCAAAGTAAGGAAACTTGACTGTTGGATTTGCCAAATAATTCCTCCTGGTTGCTGCCCTGCACTGCCCCCTGGCTTGACCATGTTCTGGATGAGATCCCCAAAAAGGAAAGTCTAAACTTTAACAACATGTCCAGTATCCTATGTGCCCCCTCAGGATACATCTTTGTCTGTGGGTCCAACCAGCAGCCCTGGGCCTACAAATGCCTTGATAGCTGACGCATAGGAGATATTTGTTTACTGGGATATTAAACCACTCCTTTCTCTGTTCATAACTCAAGCAAGCCAAGCATTGGACTAGTTCTTTAAAACTCTTTACTAGCATGAAAAGATCTGTATTAGATGGGGATTCAATCTGGGGAGTACCAGACAAATATTTACCTGGGTTTCAGGGAGATTCTGCTGAACATTTCTTTGGATGAACCTTATCACCTGGTGGGGAGTTGCTGCCCATGAACACATGATTAGGAATCTTTTTCTTACCTTAGGAATGATAGCTAGTGAAATATCCCAAGCCTTGGCCACTCAACAAAAGGCATTAGATTCCTTGGTTAAAATAGTATTAGATAACAGAATTGCTCTAGGTTACATACTAGCTGAACAAGTAGGTGTTTGTGCTCTAGCTAACTCCTCTTGTTGTGTCTATATTAACACCTCTTCAGAGGTTGAAACTCATATAGAAAAAAATTAGACAACAGGCAACTTGGCTCCAACTAGTGTCATCACAAGTAACTGGACTCAATCTCTTAGGAAACGTCCTCTCATGGATCCTATCAGGAATAACGTCTATATTTGAGGGATTGCTTAAACTAGGTATTGTTTTGTGCTTGCTAGGATTAGTATTCCTTCTTGTCGAGCTCTGTATTTGCTGTGTCATGTATCTTTAAACCCACACTTCCAAAGCATACAACGACCATTCAACATAAAGGCCCAGACTCTGAGACCCCTGAATATTTGCAATTCAGGGTGAAACAATTTCATTCAAAAACCCAGATCTGTGCCCCCAACCAGTAAGATGTAGCTAGAGCAGTTGTTTCCCCTAATCCCTCAAGAATGAGTAATGGACAAAGAAAAGGGGAGACTGAAACCACCTTGGTACCCATTGGTCCATCTCTAAAACATTTTGTGAGCTACTTTTTCAGAGAAGAGCTAGGGGGCACGACAGGGCAACATCGCATGCCTGGAACTGCCACCAGGTTGCTGCTTGGCAACTCTCCCAAAGCCATTGGTGTTCCCGCTGGAGCCTGGTGCAGGGAGCATGTGTGGAAGATGGAATTGCAGAGCATGGGCAGAAGGTGGAAACTTGTCCTCAGAACACCTCGAGCAGTGCCAGAACAAAAAGTTCCCAGACTAGGGAACTCAACATGATGTGAAAGTGGCACAAGGAACCTAATGAGAAGGGAGAAGTCCCTTGATTTCTAGCACACTGGACTTAAAGACCCTTACACTCCCACGATCCAATCAGATTCTGCCAAGCCAGTGTTTTGCATAACCACTCCCACTCCCAAATCCTTAAAAGTCTGTCCTGCTTCAGCTCAGGGAGACAGATTTGAGCCCTGCCTTCTGTCTCCTTGCTAGTTGACCTTGCAATAAAGCTCTTTCTTCTCTCGAAAGCTGGTGCCATAGTATTGGCTTCTATGTGCATCAGGCATCGAGCCATTGCTCAGTAAATTTCTCTCTCTCTCTGTGATGTGAGGATACAGTAGGAAGGTGGCCCTCTGCAAGCCAGAAAGAGAGCTCTCAGCAGATCCTGAACATACTAGCATCCTTGTCTTGGACTTCTAGCATCCAGAACTGTGAGAAAATAAATTTCTGTGGTTTAAACCACCCAGTCTATGGTATTTTGTTATGGAGGCTCAAGCTGACTAATATAACCCATTGGTATCTCCTCATTGGGAATTATTTTGTACCCAAGTTTGTTGAGGAATAATTGACAAATATAACTGTATATATTTAAGTGTACAACATGATGACTTAATATGCATTGTGGAATGATTACCAAAATCAAGGTAATTAACACATCCATCACCTCACATGGTTAACTCCTTTTTTTGTGTGGGGAGAATCCTTAAGATCTACTCTCAGCAAATTTCAAGTATACAATACCCTATTATTAACTTTAGTCACCAGGCTGCACATTAGATCCTCAGAACCTATTCATCTTATAACCAAAAGTTTGTACCCTTTGACCTACATCTCCCCATTTCCGCCTCCCTCCAGTCCCTGGCAACCACCATTCCATTCTTTGTTCCTATGAAATTGGCTTTTTTTTCCCTTCAGATTCCACATGCAAGTGTTACCATACAGAATTTGTCTCTCTGTGTCTGGTTTATTTCACTTAGCATAATGTCATCAAATTCTATCCATGTTGTCACAAGTGGTAGGAGTTCCTTCTTTTTTATGGATGAATAATATTCTTTTGTGTATATATATATATATATGTACCACATTTTCTTCATCCAACAACCTAAGGACACTTAGATTGTTTCCATATATTGGCTATTGTGAATAAGGCTACAGTGAACATGGGAGTACAGATATCTCTTCAAGATAGTGATTTTGTTTCTTTCAGATATATGCCCAGAAGTGGAAATACTGGATCAGATGGTAGTTTTATTTTTAATTTTTGAGGAACCTCTGTACTGTTTCCATAGTGGCTGCATGAATTTGCATTACCACCACAGTGCACAAAGGTTTCCTTTCCTCCACATCTTTACCAACACTTGTTATTTCTTGTCTTTTTGAGAGTAGCCATTCTCACAGGTGGAGGTGATATCTCATTGTGGTTTTGATTGGTATTTCCCTGATGATTATAGATGTAGAGCATCTTTTCATGTACCTGTCGGCCATTTGGATATCTTTGGAAAAATTTCTGTTCAGGTTCTTTGCCCTTTTTAAAAGTGGATTATTTGTAGTTTTGTATTGTGTTGTATGAGTTCTTTGTATATTTTGGATATTAATCCCTTATTGGAAAAAGTTTTACAAGTATTTTCTCCCATTCCATAGGTTGCTTTTTCAATTTATTGATTGCTTACTTTGCTATGCAGACACTTTTTAGATAGATGGGGCTCCCTTGGTTGAGGTCATCAAAGACTTAAGGGTCTTTGGTGGACAAAGCTGTGGAGGCCCTGCAGGTGGCAGTGGTGGCTAGAGGTATTGGGGTCCTTGGTGTGAAGGCTGCTGGCATTACCCTGTTCTCCTATTTTGCCTGTTGGGGGAGTCTGTAGCCAAGGGGATTCCTCTTGGCACCAGGTCTAGTGTGCAACACTCAGAGTGGCAGCAGAGCTGGGGTCCTGGGATCAAGTGTACTTGCTGTGGTGGTGGTGCTGGTGTCTGAGCTGCGAGAATGTGCAGATCTCATGGGCAACTAGAGTCTGGCTTTCTGGGGCTCACTGTGGTGACTCAGGCTCTGAGGGGGAAGGGAAATGTGGCGTGGCTTGGGCCCAGGTGGCAGAGTGTAGTAGCAGCGTGCCCTGAATATGACAGGTCAAAGTCCTGACTCAGGCCCCAAGGGACAGAGAGCAGAGCAGCAGCAGCTTGGCACTGGTGATGCTGTGTCAAAGCACTGACTCAGGACCCAGAGTGCAGAGCACCAGCAGAACAGTGCTAGTGATGGTGACTCAGGACCCAGGAGGCAGGGCAGAGAGCTTCAGCAGCAGTCTGGTTATGGAGGGTCTATGCCAAGACTCAGGACACAGGAGATGGGGCACAGGGCACTGGCAGCCCTCCCTGCTGATGGCAGGTCAAAGCTTCTACTTAGGACCCAGGATGCAGTCACAGAGCAGTGCAGCTTGGATTGGTGATAGTGGGTCAAAATCTGTGAGTTGGGCCCAGGGGGTGGGGTGCAGAACAGTGGCAGCTCCCATCCTGCAGATGAGAAGGTGCTGTGGCATTCTCAGGCAGTGGGACAGTAGTGACTGGGCCCCTGGAGGCAGGTCTCACTGCAGCGACAGCTCCAGCCCGGGGAGGAGATGCAGTGGCAGGGGCTCCAGGTGGCTCCATCAGCTGGGTTCAGCATTGGTGAAGACTGTGGGAGTCCTTGGTAGCAAAGTCTGCAAACGCCAACAGTGGTGATGGGGCTTGCTGGTCCTGCTCTCCTTTTCCTGTGGGGTGAAATACCCTCAAGGAGATCCCTTTTGGCGCCAAGCTTCTCTGGGTGAGGGATGGGGTGAGGCAGGTAAAATGCTCCCTACACTTTCCTACGTGGCCATCCTCTGTTTTTGAGCTCCACAGGGTTTCTGCTGCTTCTTCATTGTAGTCTGGAGCTTTCCCAGAGCTATTTTCCACAGTTTGTAGTTGTTTATTTATTGTTTTTCTTGTGTTGGGGAGAGATGAGTATTGGGACTTCCTGTCCTGACATCTTGCTGATGTCATCGCCTCCTGGGAATTGATTTTAATATTCTATGCCTTTTTTCCTACTAAATTAACATTTTTATTGATTTATAGAAACTCTTTATACACTGTGGATATGATCCTCTGGCCACATATTTTGCAAATAACACCACACAGTTTCCCAATTTGCCACTTTCTTTCATCTTTGTTTTCGATGTCTTCCAGCAATTGGAAATTCAATACTTTTATGTTTTCAAATATATCCTCTTTAATAAACTCAAGGGCAATACTCTTTAAGTACTATTATTTTCCCATGATCTGTGAACAACTTCTAGAGCTCCAATTAAATATAGTTTTCAACTGTCTTTATCAATTTATTCTCAATGTTTCTTACAATCTTCATTTTGTATCTTTCTAAATGTGTCTGTGCTATATTCTGGCTAAATTCTTCTAGTCTGTATTCTTGTCTAGTAATTTTATCTTCTGCTCTGTCTAGTGTGCTGCCAAAGCTGTTCACTGAGTTTTTAAAGCTAGTATATTTTTTATTTATTGATTATTTTTAGAATCTTATTTCTAGTCACTTTTCATAGTTTTTGTTCTACAGATATTTGCAAGTTTTTAAAATCACTTTAAATAGAGTAAGTGTAGCTCTTCATGATTGTGTATTTCAATATCTAAAGTCCTTATGAGTCTGTTTTGCTGTCTCTCTTTTTTACTAGTTCTTAATCATAATGCTTTGTTTCATTCTGTGCCTGCTGTTATGGGTTGGATTATGTCCTCCGAAATAGATATGTTGATGTCCTAACCCCCAGTACTTCAGAACGTGACCTTATTTGGAAATAGGGTCATTGCAGATGTAATTAGATGTTAGGATGAGGTCATACGGCAGTACAGTAGTCTTCTAATCCAATACGACCAGTGTCCTTGTAAGAAGACAGCCATGTGAAGACACAGACACACAGGGAGAATGCCATGTGATGAAGAAGGCAGAGATTGGAATTATGCAGTGGTAAGCCAAGGAATGACAAAGATTGTTGGTGAACCAGCAGAAGCTAGGAAGGGGGTAGGAAGGATTCTTCTACAGGTTTCAAAGGGAGCAGAGCCCTACCGGTACCTTGATCTCAGACTTCCAGCCTCCAGAACTGTGAGACAATAAATTTCTGTTGTTTTAAGCCACCCAGTTTGTAGTACTTTGTTATGGCAGCCCTTGGGAACTAATATAACTGGTTTTCTTTGACTGTGTGCTAGTCAGACTATGTTCTAGTGAAAAGTTATTTATATGAATAATTTAACTCCTAGGATGGAGGTATCTTCTTCCAAGGATCATTTAGCCCTTTCAAAGATGATTTGTTTCTGCTCCTGGTGGCACATGATGGCTGTCTTAGTCTGTTTAGACTGCTAGAATATCATAGAATGGGTGCTTATGAACAACGGAAATGTATTTCTCACAGTTCTGGAGGCTAGGAAGTCCAATATCAACAGACCAGTAAATTCAGTGTCTGGCAAGGGCCTCTTTCCTGGGTCATTTCATAGATGGCCATCTTCTCTCTGTGTCCTCACATGGCAGAAGGGATGAGGGAGCTCTCTGGGGTCTCTTTTATAGGGCACTAGCCCCATTCGTGAAGCCTCCACCCTCATGACCTAATCACCTAACAAAGGCCCCACATCTTAGTACCATCTCTTTGGGGGTTAGGAGTCTATATACTTATCTTGGGGGGGACACAAAAATTCAGTCTGTATCAGTGGCACCACCTGTCCAACACAACTTGAAACTGGGTTTAAGGCTTAAAGATCTCTGACAACCAGGATAATGTGTACCATGGCTGAAAATCCATATGAAGGCTGATTGTATTGATCTCTCTATTCTTACATTAGTGTAATAATGGAGTAGTCCTTTTCCTCTTTTATCCAACAATTATTTAGGAAAGTATATTTAATTTCTAATGTGGATTTTATTGATGTTTCAGCTTCTGCCATCATTTGTTAATTTTTGTGTATAGCACTTTTATGGTTTTATGTTTAGAAAAATGTTACTGAATGATGAAAAGCCTTAACATGAATATATTACATCCTTAAGCCAATAACTCAAGCCTAACACTGGGGGGCCAGCTCTCCATAAGACCACCAAGTCAAGGTTATAATTCTTTTTGGTGAGAGTAAGTAGCAGATAATGGGACAGCAAGAGTGTTACACTGGAGGTAGCAGCTGGAAGTAGATTTCAGTGCTATGACTGGGCTACAGGGGTGGAGCGGAGGCTGCTATTATGAGAGTTGGATGCTGTAGGCTCATAGTCCATGGTGCATTTGAAGCAATATTTATTACAAACCCCAGAATCTAATAGTTTGTTTTTTGAGGGAGAGGGGTTGATTGGAAGGGGGTGGGAGAGTAACCACATAGCATAATTGTTGAGATCATGTACCTTGGAATCAGACAAATGCAAGTTTGAACTCCTCAAAGTCCTAACTATGTGACTTTAGGCAAATTACTGAATCACTCTGAACCTCAATTTATCTATCTATAAAATGGGAAGAATAAAGGTATCTATCTCATATAATTGCCAGAAGGGTTGATTGGCATTTAGTGTATATAAAGCTCATGGCATGGTGTCACACACATAACAAGCACAGAATAAATGTTATCAATTATATTATGTTAATAACAATGTGGTGGTCTCCTACTAGGAATTTTATGTGTTACTTCATTTAATCCTCCCAGCAACCCTCAGAGGGGATATTACTTTCATTCCACAGATGGCGAAACGGGGGTCCAAAGGGGTTCAGTAGTTGCTAATAACTGGAAGAGCAGGTCTATCCATCTGCAAAGTCCAGCAGGCTTCCCAAAGAGAGCATGCTATCTTATGGGCTTGGGTGAGTAATTAACTGAGGAGGACATAAGAGTCCAAGGGCTACACTATACAACTTCTCCAACTTCCTCTCTCTCATCATCCCTGTCACTAGACTCTCATCTTCCGAGGACCTGGTACAGAAAATCATGGTAGAGGACAACTTCGCAGGGGGCCCCTGGTCCCTCCTAGCACAGCACAGGGCTTCTGCTGCCTCTCTCAGCATGGTTACGGGTCTCCCAGGACACAGTCTCTGTGGCCCTCACTAACAAGGCCCTGGGTGGGAATGCACTTTGTTCCTGAGGGTTCACTAAGAATTTGAAGTTGGAAACGGCTTCTCCAGCTTTTGCCTCCTTTCTTGGGTTTCTTCCTCATCCCTGGGTTTAGGAGTCAGCTTGCCTTTCCCCCAGGTCCTGTTTGGACCAGACATCCAGCAGAGCAAAACCCTCAGTCTGGGGACCCAGATACAGTCCTGGCTCCACCTCTAGTTCCCTGGGTGACTTTGGGAAAGCAAACTGCTCTTCTATGTCCCCACCTGTTAAATGAAGTTGTTATGATAACTGCCTTAATTAGCCCTGTAGATTAATATGAGGGATGGAGATAAAGATGTTTGGGAAAATTCTAAGTCACCACAGAGGCATGAGACATCACTGCAGTGTTTACTGGGCTTGTTATTATTTACCTCTCTTTAGCTCTCCCCACTTCCTCCTCCCTCTTCTTGGGCTAATTTTGAGGTCCCAAGAAGATAACACTATGGTGGAGAAGTCTCAGGACAAACATGGTCCCATGGTCCCTCTCTTTATCTCATTTCCGTGTATATAGCCCCTTACTTCTCCCCTGGAGTAGCAGCTGACTGAACTTGTGCAGTCTCACCCCCTTTACCTCCCTCTCCACAAAACCTGCTGGACTCGGTGCCATAACAAGGTGAGTTCTTTCATGGCCCTCCCTGTGCTCGCATGTCACAGGGAAGGGACTTTAGTTGTTCCTCAGCAAGTCAAACCTCCTGGTTTTACAGATGCAGCAACCAATGTCTCAAAAGCACAAATAAGAGACTTGCTCGGGATGACATATCAGGTGAGTGGAAGAGCTGAAACTATAACCAAGAGACTGAGTTTCCCCTTCCAGCACCCTTTCCAATTATCTCTTATATTTGAGATGAAGCTTGTTTTCCCATTCTATTAGGGGTGAGTGGGAGGAGACTTGTGTTCAACTTCCCCACCCTGAGCACAATCCTTACTGGGCAGCCTGACCAGATCCCTAAGACCAACTAGTGCATGAAGGACCAATTGGAATTTACGAGCAGGGAGTGGTCACAGCGTAATGAGGGAAGCCTGGCTAGGACTTCCAGGGCTCTGTTGAATAAAAGTGGGGAGAGTGGCCATTCTTGTCTTGTTCCTGATCTTAGAGGAAAAGCTTTCAGCTTTGCACTGTTGAGTATGATGTGAGTTGTGGGGTTATCATATGTAGCCTTTATGATGTTGAGATGCTCTCCACCTATACCTAATCTTTGAGAGTTTTTTTCATGAAAGGATGTTGAATTTTATGTAATGATTTTTCTGCATCTATTGAGATGGTCTTAGGATTTTTATACTTCATTTTGTTAATGTGGAGAATATTCATTTTGTTCTTTTGTTCTGTCCTGCTGCTCTTGAGCCAGTACCATGTCTTCTCATTGTTGTGACTTTATAATCTGCTTAGAAGTTGGAAGACAGTCCATCCTCACTACTGACCATAATTTTCCTACCTGCTCTTCTTTCTAGTTTTTCTTATGAACATAGAACCAGCTTGTCTTTTTAAAATATATCCTATTTTCATTTTTATTTTGGCTGGGAATTCCCATAATTTATTGATTATTTAGAGATAAATGATATCTTAATGGTATTGAATCTTCCAGTTCAGGAACATGAGATACCTTTATATTTGTTCAAATTTTACTTTGCATCCTTCAGCTTATTTTAACATTTTCTTCAGGAAGTTATCCTACATTCCTTGTTAAGTTTAATCCTTGGGATGTATGCCAGTTTTTAAATTATTTTAAGCACAGCATTTTCTTCCTTTGTATCATCTAATTTAAACAAATTTGTTTGTTTTTTTGTTTGTTTTAAGGAAGATTGGCCCTGAGCTAACATCTGTTTCCAATCTTCCTCCTTTTTCCTTTTGTCTTTTTTTTTGGTCTCCCCAAAGCCCCAGTAGATAGTTGCATGTCATAGTTGTGCATTCTTCTAGTTGCTCTATGTAGGATGCTACCTCAGCATGGCTTGATGAGTGATGAATAGGTCCGCACCCAGGATCCAAACCGGCAAACCCCAGCCGAAGTGGGGTGTGTGAACTTAACTGCTACACCACTGGGCAGGCCCCTAAACAAATTTGTTTTTATATATGTAAGGTATTGACACTCTACATCGATTTTTAATTTACCCACAGTGCTGAAGTCTTTTATCAGTATATAATAGTTTTTTTCATCTATTTCTTGGTTTTCCAGGTATACAATCATATTATCTAGAAACAATTATGATTTATCTCTTCCTTTCCAATTTTTATATCCCAGTTTCTTTTTATTGTATAATTGCCTTAGCCCATATTTCTTGAACTGTGTAAAGTCACAGGTAATTGAGCTTTCTTCCTTGTAATTAATGGAAATGCTTCTTGTATTTCCTATAAGGAATTGAAGCAGCTCTATGATTCATGTTAAGTAAACCTCCATTCTTCTTGTTTTAAAACAATATTTAATGTCAGTAATGGAAAAAATATTATTTAATGCCTTTTTCAAATTTATAGAGAGAATAATGTTTTTCTCTCTTAATATAATAATATAATTTAATATACTAGCATCTTTAAGAATTTTATGCCATATTTACATTCTTGGAATAAATTCAACTAGTGATGAAAATTTTTCATTTTATATTTCTGGTTGCTGTGTCCTAATATTTCATTTGGGATTTTGCATGAATATCAAAAAATGAGTTTGGCCATATTTTTTTCTTTTTCTTTTTGGTACACATTTGTTTTTGCCACACTTTGTTGATTTTGGACATCGGTGTTATGCTCTCTCCATAAACTTAATTTGAGAAGCTTTCATCCATCTTTAGTACTCTGATGCAGATTAAGTAACTTTGGAGAAATCTATTCCTTAAAGGTTTAACAAAATTTCTCTATTTTCTTGGTAGGTGGTGGGTGTTGGTGGTGGGGGTAATGGAATGGAATAGCTCTAGCTTTTGAACAACTTTCTCTATTTTTTCTATAGTAATTAACCTGTTTCAATTTTTCATCTCTTCTGGAGTAAGTTTTCATTAATTACACTTTTATCAAATCTTACCCATTTTGGCCAATTTTTCAAATAATTTTTTGCATAGATGGGAGAAAAGTGACCTTTTAACTAGATTTTTATCTTTTGATGTAACTGGGATTATTTCTCCCTTATCAGTTATTATTTTATAGAGTTGTGTTTTCTTCTTTTTTTCTTGATTGAGTTAATTTTAAATTTGTCCATTGCATTTCCCCCTCACCCCACCCAAAAGAGATCTGTTTCAACTTGTTTATTCTGTTTTTCTCTTTTCTAATCAAGTTTTGCTTTTATCGTTACTGTTTTTCTTATAGTTCTTTTTCTAATTTCTTGATTTAATCATTTAATCAATTTTCTTTCTTTTTTGTTTTAATGTATTTATTTAAGGCTATGAACTTTCTTCTGAACACTGATTTAGTGATGATCCATATGTTCTAATATGTGTTGATTTCATGATCTTCTTTTTCCCCTCCTCTGAGATGCTTTATTTTTAGTTTGATTTGTTCTTTGTTCCAACTGTTTCTTAACAATTTTTTTAAGTATTGGATTTTTTAAAAAAAATCCTTTTTCTTTAAGTGGATTGTGATTACATATTATTGCCTGTATTATTTATTCTTTTGAAATTTGCTGAATTTCTGGTTTATATATGCCCTCTTTGAGAGGTGAATGTTTTGTGGGCACTTTGGAAAGGTGTATATATCAATTAGTTCTACCTCTTGAATAATTATCTCGAAGTCTTTTATAGCCTTAGTTTATTCCATCAATTTAACTTTATTGTGGACTGAAGGTCACTAAAATCCCCTAATTATTATCCCATTTCTGGATATTTCTCCTTGAAGCCCTACAGTTTTCACTTTATGTACCAATGCCAGGTATTTGGAGCATTCGTTTTCATAACTGTTATATCTTCTTGCAGTTTTATAATTACAAAGTGCTCTTCTTTATTCTCATTTATTTAATGCCCTTTTTGAATTCAGTTGGATCTGATGTTAAGATCGTGATCCCTGCTTTATTTTGTGTACATTTTACCAATATTTTTTCCCTTTCAATCTTTCCATTTAACTTTGCTTCAGCTATATTTTGAAATCAGCACAGAGCTGGATTTTTTTAGATCCAATCTGAAATTCTTTTTTTTTACTACATGAGTTTAGCTCATTAAACTTTCTTGTTATAAGTATGTCTGACCCTAATTCTGACCTATTACTTCATGTTGTGCTTTTTGCTTTTATTGTTTTAAACAACCCTTTCACTGTAAGATCCATGTTTGCTTTACTTTGTTTTATATGTGTTTTTACCCCAATAATATGGAAGGTTTGTTCTAGGGTTCTCCTTATAACTATAATTTTATAAATAGTTCTAAAACTCTATGTTTTTAGATATTGTCTATTAATTTCCTACTATAAGCAGTGATGAAATCAGTATATTTCCTTTTCTTCCCCCTTTTCTCTTTCTCCTATACCATATGATTTATTTGTTTATATTATCTTAATCTTTTCCCCTATACTGGTTTGTGTACTTATACCTCTGTTACAAAATTAATCAGGTTTAAATGATATTTTTTAAAAATCAATAATGGAAAATGTATTATTTAGTGCATTAAGTCTGGAGATAAGGGGTGATTAATTTAGTACTTCAGGAAAATGATCAGGGAGCCCTGGGTCTTCATGTTTTTCTGCTTACCATCCCCAATGTTCTCTTTTTTTAAAAATAGACTTTAGATAAGTTTTAGGTTCACAGCAAAATTGAGTAGAAGGTACAGAGATTTCCCATATACCTCTGCTCCCACACCTGCATAGCCTCCTGCATTATCAATATCCACCCCAGAAGTGTGCATTTGTTACAATTGGCTAAAGCTACATTGACATATTCTTAGTATCCAAAGTCCATAGCCTACATTAGGGTTTACTCTTGGTTGGATTGGACAAATTTATAATGACATGTGTCCACCATTATAGTATCATACTGTTTCACAGCCCGAAAAATCCTCTGTTGAATGATATCTTTCCACACTTAGCTATAGAATATGAGGAAATCAGCACATCTATACTTTTACCCATCTCCTCTCTCCTTTTCTGTTAATTATAACAATTTTACCTTTTCAGATTTTAAAGACATTTACATTTTATTCTATACCTATAATTTCCACAAATGTTTTAGTCTTGGTCCTACAGTTAAATATCATTTAACACTAACCACCTGTTCATATCCTGTGGTTTTCTTATTTTTGTATGTATTGGCTGAAATCTATTTTAAAAAAAGAAACACGTCTGTTGAAAAACTCAGAAGTCTGCTTTTTTTTTAAAGAGTGGCTAATATTAACAATATTCCTTCAATTTTTGCATTGCAAAAATAACCTTATACTTGAATGATAGTCTAGAGAGTTATAGCATTTTTGAATCACATTTTCTTTTCTTGTAGGCATTGCAGGCACTTTTCCATTATATTCCACTTTTGAATGCTGCTTTGAAGAAGTGAGAGACCAGCTTAATTTCTTTCCTTTAAAATTGACATGATAGGGGGCCAGCTCGGTGGCATAATGGTTATGCTTGTGTGCTCCACTTCAGTAGCCCAGGGTTTGCAGTTTCGGATCCCGGGTGTGGACCTATGCACCTCTCATCAAGCCATGCTCTGGTGTTGTCCCACATACAAAATAGAGGAAGATTGGCAGAGATGTTAGCTCAGCAACAATCTTCCTCAGAAAAAAAGAGGAAGATTGTCAACAGATGTTAGTTCAGGGCCAATCTTCCTCACCAAAAAAAAAAAAGACCTTTTTAGTCTGGCTACCTATTCTTTTTTAAAAAATCATTGATATCCAGTAATATTACAGTGGTATGGAATAGTGTTGGAACTCTGTATGAATTTTTCCTGGGACAAGGTGGGCCATTTAAATTTGTAGATTCCAATACTCCATTCTTTCTGGAAATTTTTCTAAATTAAAATTCACCTTCAAATAATTGTTCTTTCCCATTATTTTGGTATCCTTCTTTGACAACTCCAATTGTCCACATGTTGGATTTCCTTTTACTGTCTTCTACATCTATCATTTCCCCTCTTTTTCCATTTCATTTTATCTTTTTAATTAGTGTTCCTGTGTCTGTCTGAATTATTTCCAATGTTCTGTTTGTAATTTTGTTTTTCTTTTTATCATAACTTTACATTTCTTTAAGATTTGGTTCTATCTTCTTCCAGTTAGTATTTTATGCTTTTCTTGCCATCTCTTACCTCAGCTCTGGTATTTTTACTTTTTCCTCTTATTTTCTAAGGAAAAATGCTTCCATAAGCTTTTACAGATTATGTTGAAATGTTTGATCAGAACTCGCATCTGTTCCATGGCAATCTTCTTACTTGGAGTGAATTTTACCTATTTATTTTTCTTGTTTCTTTCTTTCTTTTTGTTTGTGGAATCATTTATAGATCCTGTTGCTTGTTTGTTTTTGAATCTTTGTAGGAAATGAGTTTTTTGTGGCTCAGCTATTTGCAGGAGACTTGTATCAGAAGAGGCTCAGGTCATGTTCCAGGCTGGCAGGAGCTTACCTTATGATTCAAGATGAGGGGTGAGTTATTTTAGCTTTTCCTTGGATGTAGTCAATGTAGACAGGTAACAGAAGAACTGTTGTGGGTTATTTTCTTTATCTCTCACCTCCAGCTTCATGCCTTGAAGATAGCCTGCAGATACAGCTTGCCTGTGAGATTCTTCACTTAGTTCTTCCTCTGCTTCTCGAATCCATCTCAGGATCACAGAAGGTAATGGTGCCATACTATGCACCCTACTCCCATTATTGCAAACAAGGGCTTTTGATTTTGTTCCTTAGTGAGGGTTCTTTTTCTTTGGAGAATTGTACTTGTCTAGCTTTTTCTACAGGCATGGATTTTCTCTTTCTGCCACTCTCCTATTTGATCTCCACTATTCTTGAAGCCCTCTCATCTAGTTTGTGGGTTAGAGTTTTGGATATTTTCTAGTTTCTCTGAAGATAGAATCTGTATTTTTATTCTTGTTCTGCTTGTCTTGGGAAGGGATGAGTTTTGAGAAGAGAAAGTTGCAAATTTTCTCTGCCATGTTAAAACCAGAAGTACACTCTCTACTTATTTATTTTACCCAAGAGTTTTGTCATTCATAATCTGTACAAGTAGCTTCTGTGAGCTAGGAGAGGGAGGGAGGTCCAGAGTGGTGATATCACCTGTCCATGCACCTGAGAATGAAATAAAGCTGTTGAGGTAAATGTAGTGACAGTTAACAAGTGTGATGTGGCCTGGGCAGTGGGAAAGTCCTGACTGGGAGAGAGTGAGTTTTGCAGACAGCTCAGCATATAGAAGGAAGCCTATTTCTTCTTTTTGACTAAATGTATTGAGAGGAGTGATTCTTTTCTCCTTGGATGTTTCCTTACAGGAACAAATGCAGCCAAAATCTGGGCCCAATGGAACAGCCATTACTGAGTTCATCCTGCTGGGCTTGGTGGAGACACCAGAGCTGTGTCCAGTTGTCTTTGTACTCTTCCTCTTTGCCTATGTGGTTACAGTTGGGGGAAACCTCAGCATCCTGGCAGCCATCTTGGTGGAGCCCAAACTCCACACCCCCATGTATTTCTTCCTGGGGAACCTGTCAGCTCTCGATGTTGGATGTATCACTGTCACTGTTCCTGCAATGTTGGGTCGTCTCCTGTCCCACAAGCGTACAATTTCCTATGGAGCCTGCCTCTCCCAGCTCTTCTTCTTCCACCTCCTGGCTGGAATGGACTGCTTCCTGTTGACAGCCATGGCCTATGACCAGTTCCTGGCCATCTGCCGGCCCCTCACCTATAGTACCCGCATGAGCCAGGTGGTCCAGAGTATATTGGTGGCTGTGTCCTGGGTCTGTGCCTTCACCAATGCACTGACCCATACTGTAGTCATATCCACACTCAACTTCTGTGGTCCCAATGTCATCAATCACTTCTACTGTGACCTCCCACAGCTCTTCCAGCTCTCCTGCTCCAGCACCCAACTCAATGAGCTGCTGCTCTTTGCTGTTGGTTTCATAATGGCAGGTACACCCATGGCTCTCATTGTCACCTCCTACATCCATGTGGCAGCTGTAGTTCTATGAATCGGCTCAGTGGAGGGCAGGAAGAAAGCCTTCTCCACGTGTGGCTCCCATCTCACTGTGGTTGCCATATTCTATAGTTCAGGTATCTTTAACTACATGAGACTAGGTTCCACCAAGCTCTCAGATAAGGATAAAGCTGTTGGAATTTTTAATGCTGTCATCAATCCCATGCTGAATCCAATCATCTACAGCCTCAGGAACCCTGATGTGCAGGGTGCCCTGTGGAGGGTGCTCACAGGGAGGAGGTCACTGGCTTGATAAGGTCTCCAGTGTCACTTCCTCCTTTTCTCTCTCTCTCTCTTCTTCTTTTTTTTTCCTGGGGAAGATTGGCCTTGGGCTAACATCCATGCCCATCCTCCTCTACTTTTTTATACATTGGACCCTGCCACAGCCTGACTTTTAAGTGGTGTGTAGGTCCATGTCCGGGATCTAAACCCAGGAACCCCAGGCCGCTGAAGTGGAGCACACAAGCCCAACCACTATGCCACCAGCCAGCCCCCATCCTTTTTACTTTTTGCATTAAAGGAGAAATCCTCTGGGGCCAGCAACTAGGACAGATGGTCCAGAAATGCTTCTATCTTCCTGAGGATGAGGATTTTTGTAGAGGATAATAGTTATCATTTCCAAAGACGTCCTCCCCAATTACAGGCTATGGGTGTTTAGGTTCTGCTAGGCCAGCCCACTTGACAAATTACAACTTCAGTCACAGTGTGCTCCCTTTCTTGGGTAAAAGTGAAACCTGAGAAGCCTTGAACGCTTACAGGTTCATGTCCCACAGGGAATAACTCCTGGGTTGTTTATAGCCTTGGTTCCCAAAAATATCCCAGCAGATTCTACTCCCCTCCCCTCTGGTGGTCATATGATTACCCCAAGTTCAGATATGGTTGGCCTGTTTATAAAACATAGACCTTGAGCTCAGGATTATTTTATTTCTGCCATCAGCCTTCTGCAAGCCAAAAAAAGCAGCTCATTTCTTTCCTATCACACAAAGATCCCATAGGATGTAGAGGGGCCAGATTCGAAGCTGTATGGTCACGTGTTCTCCAGTAACCTTGGAGAGCATGATCCCTGTGTATAGCTCTCAGACCTGTTTTTAAAGTTTAAAATTCCATTAACACATATGATATATCTTATGATACAAAAATGAATTGTCCTCACCTATCCTTTCTCATACCTTTCAGACCATTGGAAAGATAAACATTTATAATCTAAGTATTATTTAGATATTAAAAAACCCAGAATACTCAATACTAAATTCCCATCTAAATTCTCACTCTCAGTCCCCAAATCTGCCATCTAAGACAATGCATATCTGTAAATACAAGTCATAGGATGATGTCTCACCCTAAGTTTCCCTTATCAGTAGGAGGGTATGTCTCTAAACTAGAACATCATCTCACCCTGTTTGCTGTTTACTGGCCTTTAGTACAGTCATGATTTAGCTGTATTTTCCTTCTAGCCTCCCTTTTAGGACCAATTGCTCATTCCTGGCACCTCTACACTGCCAATGGTGTTTCCTGATTAATTTCTCTAGAACTTCCCTTTGGCCTCCACATGTGGCTTGGCTTCTCCATGATATTTTATGGGGGTGAAGAGATTGACAGGATGGGGTAAGATGGAAATGAAGAGAAAGGACATGAGAGAGGGAAGCAAAACAAGACTGGAGGTGGAGAATTTATGGAATATATGAAGATGAAAGATGAGGAATAGGGAGAAATAGGATAGAATTGCAATCAAAAAGGGTTGAGAAGGAAGGATAGAGGTGTTGGAGAAAATCAGATGGAGTACAGTTTGAGTGGGAGAAGAGACCGAATGGAGGAAGTGGACAAGATGCCTTGAGACTACTAAAATATCAGAGGATGGAAGTTGGGTCATAAAATCAGTGTGTCAGGGATGAGAGATGTGGGCTTCCTGTTCTATACCGTCCAGCTGTAACCAGTTCTGGCAGCCCTAATTCCATTTTTATAGTACATCATCTCTACCAAGGATAAAATAATATTTTAAGTTGTGCTAAAAGTGTGCAGGGGACTCATTTTCTGTTTCTCTGAATAGAAGGTGCTTCTAGAATGTCAGGGAGACGATTTGTCAGATGGGAAAAGAGGAAAAATGAGTGCTTGGTATTTTATCCACCTACATCTATAAAATTCATCAAAGTTTGTGACTAACCACCCAACTTACCAACTTACTACTGCATTCGGGGTCATATGTGCCCATACTGTCAAAAGACACAGGGAAAAGATGGCTATTTCTGGTCCTTTTTTAGTCACCACACAAACTTCAGAGATACAAAGAAAGAGCTTCCTCCAAGGGCCAAGAAAACTGTTTTAGAAGACCTGCAACGTGGTTCTCACCTCATCAGATCCTCTCTTCCACAGTGTTCTGGACCTTGAGCAAGTTCTATCCCTTCTCTGTGCCTGTCCTTGACAGAGGCACAAGCTCGTCATCAAGGTTCTTCACCTCTCGTGTTCTCTGATTCTACTGCCTGGATGAACAGAAAGACGGTCTCCCTCCGTTCACCCTGAAGAGTTTCCACATCTTCTACCCTCACGTCTTCTTCCCACCAGCATTAAACACTGCTGCAACACAGAGCTTATTGTTCACCTACAAAAATCCCTGTGCCTCTGGCCTTTCTTCCGTACGAGGACTCATCTAAAGCCCAAGGGACAGTTTGATGTGGCATCATCCCTGGGGTGGAATGGATCAACTGGTTCATGATCATAAAGAATGACCACGGACACTGGTTTCCAGCACTCTGTCCACCCTCAGGATCGTAGGATTTCATTAATAACTTGGGAGATTCCCTTTTCTTTGGTATTTGTCTCTTCTTTTTCATTCCAGACTAGAAATTTTGTTGCTACTTAAAAGTGTTATCATACATGTAATATATCATGTAAAAGTTCAAATGATACAGAATGTTTTCAATGCATTTTTATACCACTCCCACAATAATCCCATTGTTAAAAAGTAACTATCGGTAATAGTTGGTGTTTAGTTTTTCAGACAAATGAACACACAAACACACACATAGTCAAAAGAACATACTATTTTGTAATCTGCTTTTTCTCTGTCCACATTAATTGGAATAATTCTTTACATATCAAACAACAAACCTATTTTATCCATTTTAAAGGCTGTGTGATATTCCATTTTGTATATATAACGTAATCTCTTTGACCAAACCTCTATTGATATAATTCAAGTTATTTCCTATTTTTCTTGCAATTGCTAATAATACTGTATTTAATATTATCTTTTCATACGTCTGAAATTATTTTCACTGGTTAAACTGCTAAAAGCAATTTGTGTGTGTTCATGTGCACATCCATACTAAGGAAAAGCAAAGTTAAAAATTGGTAAATATTATGTCTTTTTATTTGCCAAAAAATATGCATAATTTTATATCTTGATTGGCAGTTTATGAGAATGTTTATTACCTCACGTGTTGATTTCAGTGGGTGCTATAAATAGAACTTTTTATCTTTGATAAGTAGATTAAATATTACATTTTTTTATTTGAATTTCTTCATTTATTGTGGCTGGATACATATTTTTATATATTTAGTTGTGTTATTTGTATTTATTCCTTCAAAATTGCCTGTTCATGTTTTTACCCCTTAAGGGGTAGTTTATCTTTATCTTAATGATTGGTGGAAACTTCATGTTTTAGGATAGTATCTAGTTGCCATATATGTTGCAAAAATAGTCTTTATTTTCCCATATGTCTTTAACTCTCTTTAGGGTGCCTCTTGCTCAAATTAAGTTCAATATTTTTATAATATTTGCCTTCTCTGTTTGGTGTCATGCTTTAAAAAATGAATTTTCCATCTAAATGCTGTATAAAAATGTGTCAGTGATGTTTTTCTAGTGCTTTTACATTTCTTTTAAAGTCAAATAGTTAATATGTAAAGATTTTGTTTTTGTGTATGTTCTAACTTTTTTCCCAGTTGATAAAAATTGCCCCGCAACATAAAATGTAAACTTGATCATATATATAGTGTATGCGTGATTATATATGAAAAGTGATAACAGTCAGCAAGACGGCAGAAGAGGAGGCCCTCCACTCAAATTCTCCCTCAGCAACAATAATTTGGACAAAAGTGACTTTGTGGGAGCTTTGGGATCTAGTAGGAGATTGTGAGACCCTGGTGGAACCCAAGACCGAGGCGGGCTGTTTTGAGAAGGGAGACCTGTGCCCAGGTGGCAGACTTGCTGACAGTAGTCCTGGCTACAGACCTGGAAACAGCCCTGTCCCAGTGTGGACTCAGCTGCAGTGATGTTTGGCCTTGGTCCCGTCACCAGCAACATCTGTCAAGGGACCCAACAGGAGTCATACCCACTTGTGCCCCATTTCACAGACCTGCCAACCTCTACCCTGGCTGTGAATGCTGAAGGGGCCCGTGACCCATCTCCAGGCCCTCTTAGCTGTCAGTCCTGCCTGCCCATGGATGAGGCAGGAGACATGTCCATCCATGCCCTGAGACAGACCCTCCAACCTCGGTCTAAATGCAGACACTGAAACAGCCCTATAACTTGGCTCTGGCACCTTGTAGGTATGGGCCAGGAACACTTCTGCTTGTCCAAGGACCTGTCAGAAGACACATTCTTCAGTGCCTCCAGAGGTAGGTCCACTGACCAGTCTGACTCTGGATCTTGAAGAGGCCCCATAACAGATATCCAGCTTCAAAGAGACATCTCAGTAGTTTATTGGGACCAACTCCAGGTATCCTTGCCAAAATGCTAAATCCTGAACATGAAAAGTGCTCTCATGTCAGTTAACTCTCCCTATTCAGCCTGACATTCTACCCCGCTCCTTTGGTCCTCGTGATCCACTCCCACATTGCTCTTCTATAAACTGCAGGAAATTTCAGCTCCTGCCGAGATATATTGGCCAGTGTATTAGTTTCCTATTGCTTCTGTAACAAATTAGCACAAACAGAAATTTATTCTCTCATGGTTCTGGAGACAAAAAGCCCAAAATGAGTCCTACAGAGCTAACTTCAAGAGATCAGCAGGGAAAGTTCTTTTTGGAGACTCCAGGGGAGAATTCATTGTCTCCTCCAGCTTCTAGTGGCCACTGATATTCCTTGGCTTGTGGCCACATCACTCCAGTCTCTGCTTCCATCATTGTATTGCCTTCTTCTCTTTTGTAATCAAAAACCCACCTACTTCTCTCTTATAAAGACTCTTGTGATTACATTTAAGACCCACTTGAATAATCCAGAATAGTCTCTCAAACTACAGACCCCTAACAATAACATCTACAAAGTCTTTTTTACCACACAAAGTTGATTTCTGGCATTATGACCTGGATATCTTTGGGGCCATTGTTCAGCTCACCACAGCCAGGTATGGGAATTCTTTTCGGCAAGCAAATTATTTCCTCTTGGATCATAGATGGAATTTCCTTTTTCGGAATGTGCTGAGACCTAACCCTAATTATTCTGGAGGCACTGAGGAGAAGCGGGAGAAGCTCTTGAGGAAGACAAGAATCATCCTGTAAGGCATCTGCTTCATATGAGGTCTTTCATGGTCTTCAGGAAAAATGTGGTGGATCTCCTCTACCAAGAGGGAAGGGAAGCTTTGCCAGCCAAGTGGGTTCAGGAGAGTCTGGGGGTTCAAAATTCTCATGCTCGTCCTCTCAACACCCCCATCCCAGGACTCGATGTCTCACTCCTTCCCTATCAGGGCCCTGGATTTAGCAGAGGGGAACCAACTAAGTTACACATTCAGCCTCCCTTGTGGCTCCGCCACCTTTACAATTAGGACATGGGCCTGATTTGCAGCACTGTCTGCCTTGTGGTTGCAGAAAATTAATTGTCTCATTAAATTTTGTCGTGGAAGTTTTTGGTTTTCACAACACACCCTGAATCGATAGTTGGCCGACCTGGGTTTAGCATTCTGTTTCCTCAAGGATTCCAAGAAAGTTAACAAAAGCCATCCTTTATTCTTAAAACTCCAAAATTCTTATAATCACCATGGTTCTCATGATATTAGTGTGCTAGAGCTAACAACAACCCAGTGTTTCATCTTCTACCTGTACCTAATCCCAATTTACCACAAGCACGTCTGAGTAATTATGCTGGGGGTTTTCACCAACCCCACGTACCCCAATCAGTGGTGAACGGTCCGGTTCCAGAATTCCATCTGGAGGATGTGCTTCCTAAGGCTGTTCCCAGTATCACATGTTTCAGTTGGGTTCCCAAATGGAGAGCCTGACACAGGTTGTATGTGTGGTTTAATTGGAAAGTCATCTCAGGAAGCAAGAGGTTCTTTATGGGAGGTGGTCCCAGGGAGCAGGACTGACATTATGAAGAGAGTGAGACAAAGAAGGAAGAAGTATCCCTGAGCAGGGGTCATTGCCAAAGTCCTTGCTATGGACAGCAGAGACTTGATCATGCAAGGACATATAGAATGCCTCCCAGAATTGTCTGAAGAAGAGGCAGTGGGGCATCTAGCCATTGGCTCCTATCTCCTGTTGTCAAGTTGCCCTCTGGACTCTGGGCTCCACATGTGCTCAGATCTAGCTGGCCCCCCATTGTTCACGACATCAGACGATCAGGAGAAAGTGGCTACACTGTCAGGTTGCAATGAGCAGAAGCCTGCAGGGAACCGTCCAACCCAGCCACAATTGAAATCAGAAGAAAGGCTGAGCAAGATGTGAGCCAGAACATCAGCTATGTCTGCTGAAATCTACTTCATAGGATTGTTGCAAGGACTGATCGGGATTCCAGGCTTGTAAAGCTCTTAGCAAATTACCACATTGGTAACGAGCACTCATAAATGTTATCAGTTGGTGCATTATATATTGTTGAACTTCTACTGGCAGCTTAATGAATCTTACTTCATTCATAATCTTCATAGCAATGCTCTGTGGTAGAGGATGTGTTCATTTCACAGATGAGGAAACTGGGGCCCAAAAGGGTGCAGCAGCTTGTCCAAAGTCAAACCACTAATAACCATTTTTTGATCGGGTTGTTCATTTTTTGCTGTTGTTTAGTTGCATGAGTTCTTTATATATTTTGGAAATAACCCCTTGTCGGATATATGATTTGTAAATATTTTCTTCCAGTTTGTGGGTTGTCTTTTTGTTTTGTTTCCTTTGCTTTGCAGAAGCTTTTTAATCTGATGTAGACTCATTTGTTTATTTTTCCTTTTGTTTCCCTCGCCTGAGTAGACATGGTGTTTGAAAACATACTGCTAAGACCCATGTCAAATAGTGCATTGCCTATATTTCCTTCTAAGAGTTTTATGGTTTCAGGTCTTCCGTTCGAGCCTTTAATCCATTTCAAGTTAGTTTTTGTGTATGGTGTAAGGTAATGGTCTACTTTCATTCTTTTGCATGTGGTTGTATAGTTTTCCCAACACATTTGATAGAGTTTCCTTTCTCCATTGTATATTCTTGGCTCCTTTGTCAAAGGCTAGGTGTCCATGTGTGGTTTTATTTCTTGACTCTCAATTCTGTTCCATTAATCTCTGTGTCTGTTTTTCTGCCAGTAGCACACTCTTTGGATTACTGTAGTTTTGTAATATGGATTGAATTCAGGGAGTGTCATACTTCCAGTTTTTCTCAGGATTGTTTTGGCTATTCAGGGTATTTTCTTGTTCCATATACATTTTAGGATTCTTTGTTCTATATCCACGAAGAATGCCATTGGGATTCTGATTGGGATTGCATGAATCTGTAGATTTCTTTAGGTAATATGGACACTTTAACTATGTTTATTCTACCAATCCATGAACATTGAATATATTTCCATTTTTTAATTTCTTCTTTGATTTCTTTCAATAATGCATTTTCAGTGTATAGGTCTTCCATGTCTTTGGTTAAATTTGTTCCTAGATATTTTATTCTTTGGGTGCAATTTTAATTGGATTGTACCCTTGACTTTTCTTTTTGCTAGTTTCTTAGTATATAGAAGCACAACTTGTTTTTGTGTATTGATTTCATATCCTGCAACTTTACTGTATTTGATGATTATTTCTAATGGTTTTCTGGTGGATTCTTCAGGGTTTTCTATATATAGAATCGTGTCATCTGCAAATAATGAGAGTTTCACTTCCTTTCCAATTTAGATCCCTCTTCTTTCTTTCTTTCTTTTTTCTTTTTTTTTTTTTTTTTGCCTAATTGCCTAATCAAAAAATGGGTAGAGGATATGAACAGACATTTTTCCAAAGAAGATACACGGATGGCCAACAGTCATATGAAAAGATGTGCAATGTCACTAATTATTAGGGAAGTGAAAATCAAAACTACAATGAGAGATCGCCTCACACTTATCAGAATGACTATAATTAACAAGACAAGCAATAACGAGTGTAGGAGAAGATGTGGAGAAAAGGGAACCCTCATACACTACTGATGGGAATGCAAATTGGTTCAGCCAGTGGAAATGTAAATAAAAAACTAAATATAGAAATACCACGTGATTCAGCTATTTCACTTCTGAATACTTATACAAAGAACATCGAATCAACAATTCAAAAAGATTTATACACCTTTATGTTCACTGAAGCATTATTCCCAAAAGCCAAGACATGGAAGCAACCCAAGTGCCCATTAACCAATGAATGGTTAAAGAAGAAGTGGTGTATACATATATACAATGGAATACTGCTCAGCCATAAAAAAGATAAAGTTGTGCCATTTGCGACAACATGGATGGACCTTGAGGGTATTACACTAAGTGAACTAAGTCAGACAGAGAAAGGCAAATACCATATGAGTTCACTCATATGTGGAAGGTAAACAAACAAACACATAAATGAGGAGAACATATTAATGGTTACCAGAGGAAAGGGCGGTGGGAGGAGGGTGAAAGGAGTAAAGGGGGATATGTAAGGTGACATACATACACTAGACTATTGGTGGTGAACACGATGCAATCTGTACAGAAACTGAAATATAAGAAAGTACACCTGAAATTTACACAATGTCAAAAGCCAATATGACCTCAATAAAATAGTTTTTAAAAATCAAAAAGAACTGCCCTGAAGGGTTGCTGCAAGATTAGAGATATGTGGAAAATGTCAAATAGCAGTTTCAATATATAGAAGCTATTTTAACAGTTTTATTTAGATGTAATTTTCATACAATAAAAGTCACCTGTTTTAAATGTTAAAAAAATTAATGAAAAAGAAAGAAAAAACCCTAGAAGGTCCGGTCTGTCTACAGTGCTTTTCCTACTGCACCAGGCTTCTCTGCTGAGAGTAGAGAGAGTACTCTCTCCTGGGGAGGCGCTATGGGTGAAAAATCACTGGTGGGTATAGGAGTCAGAGGAACACACTCCTCCACCTTCCCACATCTTCTGTTTATTAATCTGTGACCTTCACCAGGGCTTTCATCTTCTAAGAGCCTGGCCTACACAGTCATATTGATAGGCAGTTTCCCAGGAGTCTTTCCAGCTCAGTATAGCTCTTCTACCACCACTTCCAGAATCAATATAGGAACCCCAAGACACAGTCCCGTGGCCCCCACTAACAAGGCCATCATCACATTTCTGAGGATTCATTAAGAAACTGGGTTTGAAGAAAGCTTCTCCCTCTTGCCTCTCCTCTGGGGCCACCTCCTAATCCCCAGGTTCAAGGCAAGTCTGGAAATTAGCTTGTCTCTACTCAAAGGCCCTGCTTTGGGCTGACATGTGGGAAAGAAAACGCCTCCTTAGGAAACATGCATCTAGTCTCAGTTATACCCTTAGCTTCCTGGCTGACTTTGAGGATATGGACAAGTCCAGTAGACCTCAGTGACTCCACCATTCAATGGAATTTACATCACCTGCCCTAACTGCCTGCCATAAAGCCAGGGCTAGAGATAAAGCCTTTGTGTAGAAAGTCTAAATACCAGAAGATGTAAGATATTGCTGCCGTATTTATGAAGGGCTCGACTTGTTTATAAATTATCTTATCTGACTTGCTTTCTAGGTGGATAACTGGGTCTGCGTAACTCCTCATTTTCCTCCCTGAAGAAACCTCACTGGCTCCTATGCCCATGCCAAGGTGAGTATGCTCAGGGGTCCTTCCTCTGCTCTTGAAAAACAGAGGCTTCTGTTGCCATCAGCTCAAACCTGACTTTACAAATGGCACAACTGATGCCCCTGAAAAGGGAAGACTTTTTAGGGGAAGAGCTGGTCCAAACCCAGAGGTTCTGGCTCCTTTTCTGGGCCCCTTTGCCCATGCCCCACCCCTTTCCTGGAGGATGTGTATTCTCTGTTACTCATAGGAGAGTGTATGAAGGGATTTTCTGAGTCCAGTTCACTGTTCAGCACCCACTTCATCAGGCAGACTGGAACATTCTCCCCAGTGAGAGGCCTTGTTGAGCTTTTTCATAACTGGGAGTGTGGAGGGATTGGTTGGAGTTCCAGCTAGAGAGCTGTCATAGCTCTGGAACGAGAACCAGGGGCTCATTACAAAGCCCTGAGAGAGGTATGTTGGAGGGCTCCTCATGAAGGGCATGACATCCAAGACACACTCTAGATGTTTCTGGATGATCAGAGGTCATCCCAGAAACCTGTGATTTTAAGCAAGCTGCATCTCTGGCCATCTGAGGGTTGGCAGCAGCTGTCTTATTGCTCTTCTGTCCCTGGCTATAACTCAATTGTCTGTAAGGTATACCCCTCCTAAGAGCCTTATTCTTTTGAGTGGTTTACATGAAATGAAACATGTCAGTGTGTGAACTGCTACATTACCTGCTTGTCCCACCAAAACCAAGGAAAGCAGTAGTCCCTGCAGTGGTCTTTCACTCTGCACTTTCCCCCACACCTCCCCTAAGTCACACTACTCCATGAAGTTCTAACTCAAATTCCAAACTATCCAGAAAGTCTTCCATGACAACTCTAGCTCTTCCTGAAGCTCTCTTTCTCTGAAATCCTTTGACCATCCAGCCATCCGTTTATTTAAGAAATATTGAGTACTCACTATGTGTGAAGTATTATGGTAAGTATTGCTGTTGGAAAATGGAATCAACATGTATTCTGTCCTCAAGTCGCTTACAGGGAAGTAGGGGAGACATGCTCTATAGAGAAATGACTTAGCTAGAAGGTAAACAGTAACACGTTCCATGAAATAATGTGTAGTGGGAGTTTAGGAGAAGGAGGGAGAGATCCTTTTGAGATGGGGAAGTTTCCAGGAAGGATTTCTTCAGCAGCCAGCATTGGAGTCAAATCTTGAAATATTTGGGCACTTGGAGTTGGAGGGAAGTCATTGCAGGTGGAGAAAACAGCATGAACAAGGAGCTAGAAAATCCCAGGGTCACAGGGCTTGTGTTAAAATGGACCCCAAAGGAACACAGAGAATAGTTAACTGTTCTTTAATATATTTGTGAAGAGCATTCCTCATCCATTGATTTGTAAATTTGCAAAGAGTTTATCAATTATCAATTTCATCATGATGATCACATCTGAGGATGATCCCCCCATTCACCGATCATATGATCTTATAAGTTTAAGGCTATCTTAGGTATCATTGCATCCAAACTTTCCTCCGTTTGAGCTCAGGTCCTCATCACCCTCTCCTCTCCCTTAGAGTTACCAGACTCCAGCTGCTTCCGATCCTCTGATTCCAGTGTATTCTATGCAAGGGAATAACAGTACTCTAGTTTAGCTCTAGCACAGCTTATTCTATGGGCGGTAGAGAGACAGGGATGCTTTTTGATCAGGAACTTATTATAAGATCTGAAAGACTTAGCTCAATCTGGCTCCCTACCTATGTGCCTGCTTCATTTGAGGACGTCTCCTTAGAACTATTGGTCATTCTACCACTCCTGATTAAGGACAAGTGGAAGGACAGTGGCTGTGCAATGCAGAAGACTAACTGCACCTCGCAGCAGCCAACCCACAGGTATGCTTACAATGTTGTTTTCAGTGGCAGATAGCAGATACCATAAAAAGAATAAACAATTTTAAATTAAACTGCTATTCAAAGTCCAGTGTAAGGGCTTATTTAACAAGAACACTAGCTAAATATTGATCAAAGGATTTTGAATTTGTACTTAAGAGTATGTCCCTCACCTTGGAGAAATGTACTTGGCTGGACTATCTGATGTCCGCAATCATGGGTATCTTCTCTCTGATTCCTCCCATGCCTTTGCTTGATTTTCAATATTTCTAGAAGGCTTGAAACCTAGGTTATGTTTTCAAATGCTTTCTAGTGTCTCTGGAAATATCATTAGTTATTCTGTTTTGAAATTTTCTTTTTTTTTCCAAAAATATATTTTATTGATGTCTTAGTAGTTGATAATACTGTGGGGTTTTAGTTGTACATTTTTGTTTGTCCGTCACCATGTGGATGTAACCCTTCACCCCTTGTGCCCACGCCCCACCCCCCTTCCCCTTGGTAACCACCAATCAGTTCTCTCTGTCCGTGTGTTCATTTACCTTCCATATATGAGTGAGTTCATGCAGTGTCTGGCCTTCTCT
Organism: Tapirus indicus; assembly: GCA_031878705.1. Taxonomy (NCBI): domain Eukaryota; kingdom Metazoa; phylum Chordata; class Mammalia; order Perissodactyla; family Tapiridae; genus Tapirus; species Tapirus indicus. The sequence goes on from CM062932.1 coordinate 14,630,975, forward strand.
CTCTGGCTCATTTCACTTACCATAATACCCTCTAGGTCCATCCTTGTTGTTGCAAACGGGACAATTGTGTCTTTTCTTATGGCTGAGTAGTATTCTATTGTATGTATATACCACATCTTCTTTAACCAATCATCAGTTGAGGGACACTTGGGTTGCTTCCACTTCTTGGCTATCGTGAATAATGCTGCAATGAACATAGGGGTGCATAAGCCTCTTGTGATGGTTGATTTCATGTCCATTGGGTAGATGCCCAAGAGTGGGATTGCTGGGTCATATGGTATTTCTATTTTTAATTTTTCGAGGACTCTCCATACTGTTTTCCATAGAGGCTGCACCAGTTTGCATTCCCACCAGCAGTGAATGAGGGTCCCCGTTTCTCCACAACCTCTCCAGCATTTGTTGTTATTTGTCTTGGTGATTATAGCCATTCTAACGGGTGTAAGGTGATATCTTAGTGTAGTTTTGATTTGCATTTCCCTGATGATTAGTGATGTTGAACATCTTTTCATGTGGCTATTGGCCATCTGTATCTCTTTCTTGGAAAAATGTCTGTTCATATCCTCTGCCCGTTTTTTGATTGGGTTGTTTGTTTTTTTGTTACTCAGTTGTATGAGATCCTTATATATTACTGAGATTAATCCCTTGTTGGACAAACGATTTGTGAATATTTTCTCCCAGCTCGTGGGCTGTTTATTCATTTTGATCCTGGTTTCATTTGCCTTGTAGAAGCTCTTTAGTCTGATGAGGTCCCACTTGTTTATTTTTTCTTTTGTTTCCCTTGTCTGAGTAGACATGGAATCTGAAAGGATCCCTTTACGTCCAATCTCAATTAGTGTACTGCCCATGTTTTCTTCCAGGAATTTTATAGTTTCAGGTCTCACTTTCAGGTCCTTGATCCATTTTGAGTTGATTTTTGTATATGGCGATAGGAGATGGTCTACTTTCATTCTTTTGCATGTTGCTGACCAATTTTCCCAGCACCATTTATTGAAGAGACTTCCCTCTCTCCATTGTATGTTTTTTGCTCCTTTGTCAAAGATTAGCTGTCCATAGGTGTGTGGTTTTATTTCTGGGCTTTCAATTCTGTTCCATTGATCTGTGTGTCTATTCTTGTACCAGTACCATGCTGTTTTGATTACTGTAGCTTTATAGTATATTTTGAAATCAGGGATTGTGATGCCTCCAGCTTTGTTCTTTTTTTTCAGAATTGCTTTAGTTATTGGGTTCTTTTGTTGCCCTAAACGAATTTCCGTAGTTTTTGTTCTATTGCCATGAAGAATGACATTGGGATTCTGATTGGGATTGCATTGAATTTGTAGATTGCTTTAGGTAGAATGGACATTTTAACTATATTTATTCTTCCAATCCATGTGCATGGAATATTTTTCCATTTCTTTATGTCTTCCTCGATTTCTTTCAATAGTGTCTTATACCTCCTTGGTTAAATTTATTCCCAGATATTTTATTCTTTTTGTTGCAATTGTAAATGGGATTGTCTTTTTGAGTTCTCTTTCTGTTGGTTCATTGTTAGTGTATAGAAATGCAATTGATTTTTGTAAGTTGATTTTATACCCTGCCACTTTACTGTAGTTGTGGATTATTTCTAGTAGTTTTCTGATGGAATTTTTTGGGTTTTCTATGTATAAGATCATGTCGTCTGCAAATAGTGAGCGTTTCACTTCTTCATTGCCTATTTGGAGTCCTTTTATTCCTTTTTCTTGCCTAATTGCTCTGGCCAGAACTTCCAGTATTATGTTGAATAAGAGCGGTGAGAGTGGGCACCCTTGTCTTGTTCCTGTCCTCAAAGGAATGGCTTTCAGTTTTTCCCCATTGAGTAGGATGTTAGCTGTAGGTTTGTCATATATGGCCCTTATTGTGTTGAGGTACTTTCCTTCTATACCCATTTTATTGAGAGTTTTTATCATAAATGGATGCTGGATCTTGTCGAATGCCTTCTCTTCACCGATTGAGATGATCATGTGGTTTTTATTCTTCATTTTGTTAATGTGGTGTATTACGTTGATTGATTTGCGGATGTTGAACCATCCCTGTGTCCCTGGTATAAATCCCACTTGATCGTGGTGTATGATCTTTTTGATGTATTGCTGTATTCGGTTTGCCAATATTTTGTTGAGGATTTTTGCGTCTATGTTCATCAGTGATATTGGCCTATAGTTTTCCTTCTTTGTATTGTCCTTGTCTGGCTTTGGTATCAGGATGATGTTGGCCTCATAGAATGTGTTGGGAAGTAGTCCATATTCCTCTATTTTTTGGAAAAGTTTGAGAAGGATAGGTGCTAAATCTTCTTTGAATGTTTGGTAAAATTCTCCAGGGAAGCCATCTGGTCCTGGGCTTTTATTTTTTGGGAGGTTTTTGATTACTGTTTCAATCTCTTTACTTGTGATTGGTCTGTTCAGATTCTCTATTTCTTCTTGATTCAGTTTTGGGAGGTTGTACGCTTCCAAGAATTTGTCCATTTCCTTTAGGTTGTCCAATTTGTTGGCATAAAGTTTTTCATAGTATTCCCTAATAATCCCTTGTATTTCTGTGGTATCTGTTGTAATTTCATTTCTAATTTTATTTATTTGAGTCTTCTCCCTTTTTTTCTTAGTGAGTCTGGCTAAGGGTTTGTCAATTTTATTTATCTTCTCAAAGCACCAGCTCTTTGTTTCATTGATCCTTTCTACTGTTTTTTTGGTTTCAATTTCATTTATTTCTGCTCTGATTTTTATTATTTCCCTCCTTCTGCTGATTCGGGGCTTTGTCTTTTCTTCTTTTTCTAATTCTGTTAGGTGCAATTTAAGGTTATTTATTTGGGATTTTTCTTGTTTGTTAAGGTGAGCTTGTATTGCTATGAATTTCCCTCTCAGGACTGCTTTTGCTGCATCCCATATGAGTTGGTATGGTGTATTTTCCTTTTCATTTGTCTCCAGATAGCTTTTGATTTCTCCTTTAATTTCATCAATGACCTATTGGTTGTTCAGTAGCATGTTGTTTAGTCTCCACATCTTTGTCCCTTTCCTAGTTTTTTCCTTGTAGTTAATTTCTAGTTTCCCAGCGTTATGATCAGAAAAGATGCTTGTAATGATTTCAGTCTTCTTAAATTTATAGAGGTTTGCCTTGTTTCCTAATATATGGTCTATCCTTGAGAATGTTCCATGTGTGCTTGAGAAGAATGTGTACTCTGCTTTTTTTGGGTGGAGTGCTCTGTATATATCTATTAAGTCCATTGCATCTAGTTTTTTGTTTAAGTCCATTATTTCCTTATTGACTTTTTGTCTGGATGATCTATCCATTGATGTAAGGGGGGTGTTAAGATCCCCTACTATCATTGTGTTTTGTTAATATCTCCTATTAGGTTTTTTAGCAGTTGTTTTATGTACTTTGGTGCTCCTGTGTTGGGTGCATAGATATTTATGATTGTTATGTCTTCTTGGTGAAGTGTCCCTTTCATCACTATAAATTGGCCTTCTTTGTCTCTCATTACCTTTTTTATCTTGAAGTCTACTTTGTCTTATATAACTATGGCTACTCCTGCTTTCTCTTGTTTGCCATTAGCTTGGAGTATTGTTTTTCATCCTTTTATTTTGAGTCTGTGTATGTCTTTAGAGCTGAGATGTGTTTCCTGGAGGCAGCAGATTGTTGGATCTTGGTTTTTAATCCATCCCGCCACTCTGTGTCTTTTGATTGGAGAATTCAATCCATTTACATTTAGAGTGATTATTGATATATGAGGGTTTAATGTTGCTATTTTATTGTTCATCTTCTGGTTCTTTTGCATTTCCTTCATTTCTTGTCACTTGTGTTTCGGTCCGCAAATTCAATTTGGTATTTCTGCATGCTCATTCTCTTGGTTTTCTCTTTATTTGTCATGTGTGGTTCTCTTCTGGTTATTTGTTTAGTGTTTACCGTGAGGTTTATATAAGCGATCTCCTGGATAAGATACTACATTTTCATATGCCTCCTTTTTCCTGAGGCTGGATCGACTCACTCCCTTACCTCTTCCCCTTCTTATTTTTTATCTCTTTATTCCATCTTGCATCATGAATGTGTGTTTCCAGTGATGAGCTTGAATTAATTTTTGATGTTATCCAACTGTAGTTTGTTCTGGTTTAGTCTCCTTGCTTTTCTCCTTGCTGAAATCTTTGTATCCCCTTTCTCCTTTTTTTTTTTTTTCAGGCCTAAGGGCCTTCTTGAGCATTTCTTGTAGTGGGGGTCTTGTGGTGACGAACTCTCTTAGCTTTTGTTTATCAGGGAGAGTTATTATTTCTCCATCGTATTTGAAGGATATTTTTGCTGGATAAAGTATTCTTGGCTGAAGGTTTTTGTCTTTCATGATTTTGAATATATCATTCCAGTCTCTCCTAGCCTGTAGAGTTTCTGTCAAGAAATCAGCTGAGAGCCTGATGGGGTTTCCTTTGTATGTTATTTTGTTTTTTTGTTTAGCTGCCCTTAATATTATTTCCTTGTCATGGATATTTTTCAAGTTTGCTACTATGTGGCCAGATGATTTTTTATTCCTGTTTATATATTTAGGTGATCTTTTGATTTCATTCACTGTTATTTCCCTCTCATTCCCTAGGTTGGGGAAGTTCTCAGCTATTATTTCTTTGAACAAACTCTCTGCTCCTTTTTCTCTTTCTTCTCCTTCTGGAATACCTATTATCCTTATGTTGCTTTTCCTCATTGAGTCTGATATTTCTCGAAGAATTTCTTCATTTCTTTTTAGTCTTAGCTCTCTCTCCTCCTCTATCTGGAGCATTTCTGTGTGGCTATCCTCAATAATGCTAATTCGTTCCTCCATATTGTCGGTTCTGCTCTTTAAAGACTCCATTTTTTCCACTATCTCATTCATTTTGTTTTTCATCTCCAATAATTCTGATTGGTTTTTCTTTATGGTTTCAATCTCTTTTGTGATGAAATCCCTGAATTCGTTGATTTGTTTCTGTGTGTTCTCTTGTATTTCATTGAGTTTGTTTAGGATAGCTATTTTGAATTCTCTGTCATTCAGGTTATCAAATTCTGTGCCTTCAGGGTTGGTTTCTGGGTGTTTGTCATTTTCCTTTTGGTCTGTAGCCATAACAAATTGTCGCATGGATCTGACGGGGATGGCCTTATTTTTTCCCCTCATGATGAAGTTGGTCCTGCAGTTTCCCCCTGCTGCCACTGGATGGAGATAACGAGCAGTATGCTCTGAACCCGCTGCAGCTCCTGGAGGGATTATGTTGAAACGCAGGGTGTGTGGGGAGGGGTACTCTCTTTCTCTTGCTTGACCCAGGGGTTTCCTTTCTGGCTCTCTTAGGGTGTTTGCTACACCCCCTAAACAGTCCGTCATTGCTTCCCAGTGGGGATCTCTCGACAGTCTGTGAGAGCACCTGGATGGCGATAGTTTTCCCCACTGTGGGCCGCCCCTCCCCCCTGTCTGCGAGCCACGGTGTCTTTGCCGATCGATTGGGGAGGGGGAGTACAACTTCTTACCTCTCCTCACGTCCTTTTGGGCTTCCCAGCCTCCACCGTCCGATGTATGGCAGCAGGGGTTTCTTAGAAGTCCTTTGTAGTGTTTGATTAAGCTCTATTGGAATGTGAATGATGTTTTTGTTGTGTCATAGAGGGCAGAGACTCAAAGAGGGAATCTCACTCTGCCATGCTGCTGACATCACTATTGTTTTGAAATTTTCTTATTGGCTTGGGCTTGATCTCTCAGAAAAAAAATGGGGTAATTCCATCTGAATCTCACTACATTCAAAGAGGAAGTCTGCTTTTGTCTTAATTTATTTCCTCAAGCATTCTGACCCTTTCAGCTACAAGATGAGGGGAGGGACAAGATGGTGGTGGCACTGGGCAACTCAGCAGAGAGCAGGGTAAAGGCACTGAGGTGATGGAGGAGGTCAGTGAGTGACATGTGGCCTTCAGAATGGGAAAATCATCACCTGGACAGCCGGGAACTTCTCTGGAGCTGAACATACATGGTTTACAACAGTTATGTTGAATACACAAGTTGAGTGGACTGATAACTCCCTCCTGGGGAATTTCCTTACAGGGGCTCATGGATCCAGGAGCTGGGACCAACAGGACAGCTGTGACTGAGTTCATTCTACTGGGCCTGGTAGAAAATGAAAAGCTGCAGTCTGTGGTCTTTGTACTCTTCCTCTTTGCCTACCTGCTCACAGCCGGGGGCAACCTCAGCATCCTGGCAGCCATCTTGGTGGAGCCCAAACTCCACACCCCCATGTACTTCTTCCTGGGGAACCTGTCAGTGCTGGATGTTGGATGTATCACCGTCACTGTTCCTGCAATGTTGGGTCGTCTCCTGTCCCACAAGCGTACAATTTCCTATGGAGCCTGCCTCTCCCAGCTCTTCTTCTTCCACCTCCTGGCTGGAACAGACTGTTTCATGTTGACAGCCATGGCCTATGACCGATTCCTGGCCATCTGCCAGCCCCTCACCTACAGCACCCGCATGAGCCAGACAATCCAGTGGATATTGGTGTCTGTGTCTTGTGCTTGTTCTTTCACCAATGCACTGACCCACACTATTGCCCTAAGTACCCTCAACTTCTGTGGTCCCAATGAGGTCAATCACTTCTATTGTGACCTCCCACAGCTCTTTCAGCTCTCCTGCTCGAGCATACAACTCAATGAGATGCTGCTCTTTGCTGCGTGTTTCATAATGGCAGGTGTACCTGTGGTTCTCATCATCACCTCCTACCTCCAGGTGGCAGCTGCAGTTCTACAGATCCATTCAGTGGAGGGCAAGAAGAAGGCCTTCTCCACATGTGGCTCCCATCTCACTGTGGTTTGCCTCTTTTATGGGACTGGTGTCTTCAACTACATGTGTTTGGGTTCAGTAGAGGCTTCAGACAAGGATAAAGGGGTTGGTGTTTTCAATACAGTTATCAACCCCATGCTGAACCCACTTATCTACAGCCTTAGAAACCCTGATGTTCAGGGCGCCTTGTGGCGGGTACTTGTGGGGAGGCAGTCCCTTGCCTGAGGGTTGATAGGGTCCCTCCTTTCCTGCTTCTTCTAGGTTGAGGAAGGAAGATTTCCCATGAAGGCAATAACCTGGAAAAATGGTTACAGACCATTTTTCCTACCTCCTGATGCCTGAAGATGTGGTTTTCCTATAAGGGTACCCTATATAATTCATTTATTCATACAACAAATATTTATTAAATTGCTTCATGATCCAGACATACTTGTGGGGCACTGGTGAACAGGAGTGACAAAAGTCTCTGCACTCATGCAACTGACATTCTAATGAAGGGACAAAATGAACATTGCCTGTAGTATAAAAATACTTTATACTAGCATTTCCCTTTTGTAAGGCCACTAACCCCATTAATGAGGTCTCCACCCTCATGAGCTAATCACCTATCAAAGGCCCCACCTCTTAATACCATCTCTTTGGGGGTTAGGATTTGAACATATGAATTTTGGAGGGGCATAGACATTCAGTCCATATCAGTGGCACCACCTGTCCAACACAACTTGAAACTGGGTTCAAGGCTTAAAGATCTCTGACAACCAAGATAACGTGAACCTAGGCTGAAAATTCATATGGAGATTGGTTTGTATTGATCTCTCTATTCTTACATTGGTATAATACTGGAGTAGTCATTTTCTTCTTTTACCCAAGAATTTTTAGGAAAGTATATTTAATTTCCTTGTGGATGTTATTGATGTTTCAGCTTCTGCTATCATTTATACATTTTTGTGAGAAGTATGTTTATAGTTTTATGTTTAGAAAAATGTTATGGAGGATGAAAAGGCTTCATACTCAGGTATTACATCCTTAAGCCAATAATGCAAGCCTAACTGGAGAGTTAGCTCCCCATAAACCCACCTAGTCATGGTGAGAATTCTTTGCAATGAGAATATGTAGCAGATAATGGGACAGCAAGAGTGTTACACTGGAGGTCGCAGCTGAAAGTTGATCTCAGCTATGGACTGGGCTATTGGGGGTGGAGCAGAGGCTGCTATTATGAGAGTTGGATGCCTTAGGCTCATCCCTGGAGCAGAGTCCATGGTGCATTTAAAGCAATATTTATTAGAAACCACAGAATCTAAAAGCATATTGCTTGGGGGAGATGGGTAAATTGGAAGGAGTGGGAGAGTAGATCACATAGCATAGTGGTTGAGATCGTGTACCTGGGAATCAGACAAATGCAAGTTTGAACCCCAAATCCTCAAAGTCCTAATGATGTGACCCAAGGAAAATTACAGAATCACTCTGAACTTCAATTTATTTATCTGTAAAATTGGAATAATAAAGGTATCTACCTAATAGAATTGTTGCAAGGGTTGATTGGGATTTAGTATATACAAAGCTCATGGTATAGTGTCATATACATAGCAGCACATGATAAATGTTATCACTTATTATTATGTTAATAACAACATTGGTGGTGTCCTACTAGGAATTTTATGTTACTTCATTTAATCCTCCCAGCAACCCTAAGAGGGGATATTGCTTTCATTCCACAGTTGGGGAAACTGGGGTCCAAAGGGGTTCAGCAGTTGCTAATAACTGAAAGAGTAGGTCTATCCGTCTGCAAAGTCCAGCAGGCTTCCCAAAGAGAGGATGCTATCACATGGGCTTGGGTGAGTAATTAACTGAGGAGGACATAAGAGTCCAAGGGCTGCACTATACAACCTCTCCAGCTTCTTCTCTCTCATCATCTCTATCACTAGACTCTCATCTTCTGAGGATCAGAACAGAAAATCACAGCAGGGGACAACTTCCCAGGGGTCCCTGGTCCCTCCTACACAGCACAGGGCTTCCGCTGCCTCTCTCAGGATCATTATGGGTCTCCCAGGATGCACTTTGTTCCTGAGGGTTCACTAAGAATTTGAAGTTGGAAAGGGCTTCTCCAGCTTTTGCCTCCTTTCTTGGGTTTCTTCCTTGTCCCCAGGTTTAGGAGTCAGCTTGCCTTTCCCCCAGGTCCCGTTTGGACCAGACATCTGGCAGAGCAAAACCCTCAGCCTGGGGGCCCAGATACAGTCCTGGCTCCACCTCTAGTTCCCTGGGTGACTTTGGGAAAACAAATAGCTCCCTTATGTTACCATCTGTTGAATGGAGTTATTATGATAACTGCCCCATTTAGCTCCGTAGGTTAATATTGGGAATGGAGATAAAGATGTTTGGGAAAATTCTAAATCACCACAGAGGTGTGAGTATTTGTGCAATATTTATTAGGGCTTGTATTATATATCTGTCCTTAGCTCTCCCCACTTCCTCCTCCCCCTCTTGAGCTAATTTTGAGGCCCCAAGAGGATAACATTATGGTGGAGAAGTCTCAGGACAAACATGGTCCCATGCTCCCTCTCTTTATCTCATTTCTGTGTATATATAGCCCCTTACTTGTCCCCTGGAGTAGCTGACTGAGCTTGTGCAGTCTCACCCCCTTTGGTGCCATAACAAGGTGAGTCTTTCATGGCCCTGCCTCTGCTCCTGTGTCACAGGAGGGGACTTGAACTGTTCCTAAGTCAAACCTCCTGGTTTTACAGATGCAGCAACCAAGGTCTTAAAAGCACAAATAAGAGACTTGCTCAGGATGATGTATCAGGTGAGTGGAAGAGCTGAGACTATGACCCAGAGACCGAGGTTCCTCTTCCAGGCAGTTTTTTGAATTCCCTCTTTTTTTTTTTTTTGAGATGAAGCTTGTTTTCTGATTCTGTTAGGGGTGAGTGGGAGGAGATTCAATGTTCACCTTCCCCACCCTGAGCACAATCCTTACTGGGCAGCCTGACCAGACCCCTAAGACCAACCTAGTGCTTAAAGGACCTATTGTAATTTTGGAGCAGGGAGTGGTCACAGCACAATGAGGGAAGCCTGGCTAGGACTTCCAGGGCTCTGTTGAATAAAAGTAGGGAAAGCAGGCATCCTCGTCCTGTTCCTGATCTTAGAGGAAAAGCTTTCAGCTCTTCACTGTTGAGTATGATGTTAGCTGTGGGGTTATCATATGTAGCCTTTATGATGTTGAGATGCTCTCCATCTATGTCCAATCTTTGAAAGTTTTTTTCATGAAAAGATGCTGAATTTTGTCTAATGTTTTTTCTGCATCTATTGAGATGGTCATAGGATTTTTATACTTCATTTTGTTAATGTGGAGAATATTCATTTTGTTCTGTTGTTCTGTCCTGCTGCTCTTGAGCCAGTAGCACGTTTTCACATTGTTGTGGCTTCATAATATATTTGAAGCTGGGAGACAGTCCATCCTCACTACTGGCCATAATTTTCCTACCTGCTCTTCTTGCTAGTTTTTCTTACAAACTTAGAACCAGCTTGTGTTTAAAAAGTATATGCTATTGGCATTTTTATTTTGGTTGGGAATTGCCATTATTTATTGATTTAGAGATAATTGATATCTTAATGATACTGAATCTTCCAGTTCAAGAGCATGACATATTTTTTGTTTGTTCTAATCTTGCTTTGTATCCTCCAGCTTATTTTAATGTTTTCTTTATGAAGTTATTATACATTCCTTGGTAAGTTTAATGCCTGGGAAGTATATCATCTTTTTTATTATATTAAGAATGGCATTTTTCTTCCATTATATCTTCTAACTTAAAAAATTTGTTTTTTTAAATGTAAGCTATTGACATCTGTACATCAATTTTTAATCCACCCACCTTGTTGAAGTCTTTTATCAGTATATAATAGTTTTTCTCATCTGATTCTTAGTTTTTCAGATATACAATCATATTATCTAGAAATAATTATGACTTAGCTCTTCCTTTTCAATTTTAATATCCCACTTTCTTTTTATTGTATAAGTGTGTTGGACAATATTTCTTGGACTGTGTAAAATCACAGGTAATTAGGCTTTTTTCCTTGTAGATAATGGGAATGCTTCTTATATTTCCCATAAGGAATTGCAGTAGCAATTGATTCATGTTAAGTAAATATTGATTATTCCTATTTTTCATCAAAATTTAAAATCAATAATAGATAAAATATTATATAATGCCCTTTTAAATTTATGGAGATAATTATGTTTTTCTCACTTAATATATTAATATAATTTAATATTCTAGCATTTTTAATAATTTTAAGCCATATTTGCATTCTTAGAATAAACTCAACTGGTGATGAAAATTTTTGTTTTATATTGCCAGTGACTGTGTCCTAATATTTCATTTAGGATTTCACATGAATATCAATAAGTGAGTTGGCCATACTTTTTTTTCTTTCCTTTTTATTTTTGGTATACTTTTTGGGTTTAGTACACTTAGTTGATTTTGGACGTCAATGTTAATACTCTCTCCATAAACTTAATTTGAGAAGCTTTCCGCCATCTTTGATAGCCTAGTACAGTTTAAGTAACATTGGAGAAATCTATTCCTCAAAGGTCTGACAGAATTTCCCTATTTTCTTGGCAGGTGTTGGATGTTGGTGGTGGGATAATGGAATGGAGTAGCTCTAGCTTTTGAACAACTTTCCCTATGTTTTTCTATAGTAATTAACCTGTTTCAATTTTTCATCTCTTCTGGAGGAAGTTTTCCTAAATTACATTTTTATCAAATCTTACCCCTTTTGTCCAATTTTTTAAAAAAAATTTTTGCATAGATGGGGGAAAAGTGGCCTTTTAAGTACATTTTATCTTGTAATGTAACTGATTATTTTACTCAGTTATTATTTTTATAGATTTGCGGTTTCTTCTTTTTCTTGATTGAGATAATTTTACATTTGTCGGTTTCATTTTCCTCTTACCCCACCCAAAAGAGATCTCTTTGAATTTGTCTATTAGTTCTGTTTTTCTCTTTTCTAATCAAGTTTTGCTTTTATCATTAATATTTTTCTTATAATTCTTTTTCTAATTTCTTGACTTGATCATTTAATCAATTTCCTTTTTTGTTTTTAATATATCTATTTAAGGCTATGTATTTTCTTCCAAACACTGATTTAGTGATAATCCATGTGCTCTCATGTGTTGGTTTCATTATCTCCTTCTTCCCCTCGCCCCAAAATTCTTTAGTTTTAGTTTTGTTTCCCTCTTTGGCCCAACTGTTTCTTAAGGATTTTTTAAAATATTGGGATTTATTTTAAAAATCATTTTTCTTTAAATTGGATTGTGATTAAGTATTATTGTCTGTATTATTTATTCTTTTGGAATTTGCTGAATTTCTGGTTTATATATACCCTTTTTTGAGGGTGAATGATTCATGGGCACTTGGGAAAGGTGTACATATCAATTAGTTCTACCTCTTGAATAATTCTACTGATGGCTTTTATAGCCTTACTTTATTCTGTCAATTTAATTCTATTATGGACTGGAAGTCACTAAAATCCACTAAGTACCATCCTGTTTCTGGCTCTTTCTCCTCGAAACTGCAGTTTTCACTTTCTGTACCAATGCCAGGTGTTTGGAGCATTTGTTTTTCATAACTGTTATATCTTCTTGCACCTTTATAATACAAAGTGCTCTTATTTATTCTCATTTATTTAATGCCCTTTTTGAATTCAATTGGATCTAATATTAAGATCATGATCCCTGCTTTATTTTGTTTACATTTGATTGGTATTTTTTCCCTTTCAACCTTTCTGATTAACTTTGCTTTGGCTACATTTTGGACTCACCACAGAGGTGGATTTTTAGATCCAGTCTGAAATTCTTGTCTTTTACTACATGAGTTTAGCTCATCCAACTTTATTGTTATAAGTATGTTTGATCCTAATTCTGTTCTATTACTTCAGGTTATGTTTTTTGCTTTTAGTCTTTTAAACAATTCTTTCACTGTAAGATCTATGTTTGTTTTACTTTGTTTTATATGTGTGTTTACTCTGACAATTTGGAAGACTTGTTCTAGGATTCTGTTTATAACTATAATTTTATGTATGGTTCTAAAATTCTATATTTTTAGACATAGTCTATTAATTTCCTAGTATAAGCAATGATGAAATTAGTATATTTCTTTTTCTTCCCCCTTTTCTCTTTCTCCTACACCATGTGATTTATTTAATTACATTAATCCTTTATATTCATTTGTGTACTTATATCTCTGTTACATAATTTGTTAGGTGAAATGATATTTTTAAAAATCAATAAATGGAAAATGTATTATTTAGCACAGTAAGTCTGCAGATAAGGAGTGGTTAATTTAGTACTTAAGAAAAACCATCAGGGAGCCCTGGGTCTTTATTGTTTTCTGCTGACCATCCCCAATCTGCCTTTTGTGTGTGTGTGTGAGGAAGATTAACCCAAAGGTAACATCTGTTGTCAATCCTCCTCTTTTTTTTGTATTTATAAGCAAAATATTTAGAAAAAAGATAAGTATTTATAATCTAAATATTATTTCAACATTAAAACAAAACCCAGAATATTCAATATGAAATTCCCCTCTAAATTCTCACTCTTGTCCCCAAACCTGCTCTCTAGGACAACTTGTATCTGTAAATACAAGTCATAGGGTGATGCCTCACCCTAAATTTCCCTTATCAGTAGGAGAGTATGTGTCTAACCTACAACATCATCTTACCATGTTAGCTGTTTACCAGCCTTTATTCCAGTCATGATTACCTGAATTTTCTTTCTAGCCTCCCTTTTAGGACTAATTTCTGATTCCTGGCATCTCTACCCTGTCATTGGTGTTTACTTATTAATTTCGCTAAGACTTCCCTTTGGCCTTCACATATGGCTTGGCTTCTCCATGATATTTTTTGGGGGGTGAAAAGATTGACAGGATAGGTAAGATGGAGATGAAGAGAAAGGACATGAGAGAGGGAAGCAAAACAAGACTGGAGGTGGAGAGTTTATGGAAAGACGAAAGATGAAGAATAAGGAGAAATAGGATAGAAATGCAAGCAGAGGGGGTTGAGAAGGAAGGATAGAGGTATTGGAGGGGACCAAATGAAGCACAGAGATAGAGTGGGAGATGAGGAAGAATGGAGGAAGTGGACCAGTAGCCTTGAGACTGTTAAAAGATCAGAGGAGGAAAGTAAGGTGATAAAATTAGTGGACCAGGGGTGACAGATGTGGGCTTCCTATTCTATACGGTCCAGCCATACCCAGTTCTGGCAGCCCTAAGGCCACCATTGTAGTCCTTCCCCTCTACCAAGGATAAAATAATATTTTAAGTTGTGCTAAAAGTGTAAAGGGGACTCATTTCCTGTTTCTCCAACCAGAAGGTTCTTATAGAATGTCAGGGAGAAGGTTCATCAGATGGGAAAAGAGGAGAAAAGGAGTGCTGGGTATTTTATCCACGTACATCTCTAAAATGTCATCAAAGTTTGTGACTAACCACCCAACGTACTAATTTACTCTCTATCTTTTGGGTCATGTCAACACTGTCAAAGATATAGGGAGAAGATGGCTCTTTTCAATTCCTTTTTAGTCACCAGACAAACTTCAGGGATACAAGAGCAAACCTGTCCTTGTCCTTGACAGAGGCACAAGGTTGTCATCAAGGTTCTTCACCTCTCGTGTTCTCTGATTCTACTGCCTGGATGAACAGAAAGACGGTCTCCCTCCATTCACCCTGAAGAGTTTCCACATCTTCTACCCTCACGTCTTCTACCCACCAGCATTAAACCTGGCTGCAACACAGAGCTTATTGTTCACCTACAAAAATCCCTGTGCCTCTGGCCTTTCTTCCGTATGAGGACTCATCTAAAGCCTCAAGGGACAGTTTGATGTGGCATCATCCCTGGGGTGGAATGGATCAACTGGTTCAGCATCATAAAGAATGACCACGGACACCAGTTCCCAGCACTCTGTCCACCCTCAGGATCATAGCGTTTCTTTAACAACTTGAGAAATTCCCTTTCCTTTGGAATTGGTCTCTTCTTTTTCATTCCAGACTAGAAATTTCTTGGCTATTTAAAAATTTTATCATACACATAATACATCATCTTGTAAAAGTTCAAACAATACAGAGTGTCATCATTGCCCTTTGATACTTCCCACAATAATCCCATTGTTAAAAAGTAACTATTGGTAATAGTTGGTGTTTAGCTTTTCAGACAAATGAACACGCACGTGTGCGCGCGCGCACACACACACACTTGTAGATTCAAAACAGCATACTATTTGGTAATCTGCTTTATCCCTGTCCACATTACAGAGTATAATTCTTTACATATCAGCCAAAAAATCTATGTTATCCATTTTAAAGGCTGCATAATATACCATTTTATGTATGAACTATGATTTATTTACCCAAACCTATATTAATGTAATTCAAGTCCTTCTCTTTTCTTTTTTTTTTGCAACTGGTAATTATCCTGGGAATACTATTCTTATTTATACACCCTTCTATACATCTGAAATTATTTTCACTGGTTAAATTCATAAAAGTAATTTGTGTGTGTGCGTGTATGCACCCATACTAAAGAAATGAAAAGGTAAAAATAGGTATTCTGCCTGTCTGCCAAAAAGTGCAGCATTTTACATCTTTATTGGCAGTTTATGAGACTGTTTATTACCTCACTTGTTGACTTCACTGGGTGTTATAAATAGAACTTTTTATCTTTGATAATTAGATTAAAGATTGCATTATTTTTTAATTTGAATTTTTTCATTTATTGTGGTTGAATATAAATTTGTATATGTTATATATTTTTTAATTTATTTTTTATCTATTTCTATATTAAAAATATTTTATATTTTTTATTTGTATTTTTTCTTTCAAAATTGCCTGCTCATGTTTTGCCCTTTGGGGGGCAGTTTCTCCTTATCTTAACGATTGGTGGAAACTTTATGTTTTAGGATAATATCCATTTGCCTGGTATGTTGCAAATACATTCTTTATTTTCCCATTTGTCTTTCCTTTGTTTAAGGTGTCTCTTGCCAAATTATGTTTGACACTTTTATAAAGTTTACCTTCTCTGTTTGTGTCATGCTTAGAAAACAATGACTTTTCCTTCTAAATGCTGTATAAACATTTGTCAGTGATGTTTTTCTAGTACTTTTACACCTCTTTAGCAGTCAAGTGGTTAACATACAAGGGATTTGTAATTGTGTATGTTCTAACTTTTTCCCCAATTGATAAAAATTGCCCAATATCATAAAATATAAGCTTGATCGTATATATAGTGTATGTGAGATTATATATGAAACCTTATAACAGTCAGCAAGATGGCAGAAGAGGGGGCCCTCCTCTCTTATTCCCCTTTAGCAACAATAACTCGGACAAAATTGCCTTTGTGGGAGATTTGGAATCTAGGTAGGAGATTGTGAGACCCTGGTGGAGCCCAAGACCAAGGACAGTTGTTTTGAGAAGGTGGGCCTGTGCAGGTGGCCTACTTGCTTACAGTAGTCCAGGCTACAGACCTGGAAACAGCCCTGTCCCCTGTGGACTCAGCTACATCCCTGTTTGGTCTTGGTCCTGTCACCAGCAACATCTTCCAAGGGACCCAGCAGGAGTCATGCCTACCTGTGCCCAGTTAACAGGCCTGCCAACCTCAACCCTGGCTGTGGATGCTGAAGTGGCCTGTGACCCAGTGCCAGCTCCTCTTAGCTGCCAGTCCTGCCTGCCCAGGGATAAGGCAGGAGACATGTCCTTCCATGCCCCTGAGACAGGCCCTCCAACTTTTCTCCAAATGCAGACACTGTAACAAACCTATAACTTGGCTCCATCATGGTTCCTAGTCATGGGCTAGGAACACTCCTGCTTGTCCAGGGAACCACCAGAAGACACATTCTTCTGTGCCTCCAGAGGGAGACCCACTGACCCTGGTCCAGCTTTAGATCTTGAACTGGCCCTGTAACCCAGCTTCTACACCTTGAAGCCATGGGCTGGGAACACTCTGCCCACCCAGGGACCTGGAGGAAGATGTTCTCCCAGAGGTAGGCCTGCCAAACTTAGTCTGGCTGTGGATCTTGAAGAGGACCTGTAACCAACATCTGGCTTCAAAGAGACATCTCAGCAGTTTATTGGGACCGGCTCCAGGCATCCTTGCCAATATGTTAATTCCTGACCATGAAAAGTGCTCTGATGTCAGTTAACACTCCCTATTCAGCCTGACATTCTACCCCACTGCTTTGGTCCTCGTGATCCTCAATGGTCCCACGTTACTCATCTATAAACTGGAGGAACTTTCAGTTTATGCCAGGATATATTGGCCAGTATATTAGTTTCCTATTGCTGCTGTAATGAACTACCACAAACTTAGTAACTTAAAACAACAGAAATTTATTACCTTATGGTTCTGGAGACCCAAAGTCCAAAATGAGTATTACAGAGCTAACTTCAAGAGATCAGCAGGGAAAGTTCTTTCGGGAGGTTCCAGGGGAGAATCCATTGTCTCCTCCAGCTTCTAGTGGCTGCTGGCATTCCTTGGTTTGTGGCCACATCCAGTCTCTACTGCATTGTAGTATTGCTTTGTTCTCTTCTGTAATCAAAAATCGCTCTAACTCTCTCTTATAAGGACTCTTGTAATCACACTTATGGACCCACTTGAATAATCCAGGGTAGTCTCCCCAGGTGAAGAACCCAAAAATCACATCTACAAAATCCCTTTTACCACATAGAGTTGATTTCAGGGGTTGGGACCTGGATATCTCTGGGGGCCCTTATTCAGCTCACCAAAGCCAGGTATGGGAATTCTTTTCAGTGAGCTAATTATTTCGTCTTGGACTATAGATGGAATTTTCCTTTTTCAGAATGTGCTGAGACCTAATCCTAATTATTATGGAGCCACTGAGGAGAAGCGGGAGAAGTTCTTGAGGAGGACTAGAATCATCCCGTAAGGCTTCTGCTCCCTATGAGGTCTTTGCATGATCTTCAAGCAAAAGGAGGTGGATCTCCTCTGACAAGGGGGAAGGGAGTTTTTGCCAGCCGAGGGGGTGCAGGAGAGTCTGGAGTTCAAAATTCTCACGCTCATCCTCTCAACATCCTCATCCCAGGACTTGAGGTCTCACTCCTTCCCTATCGGGGCCCTGGATTTAGCAGAGGGGAACCAACTAAGCTTCACAGTCAGCCTCCCTTGTGGCTCTGCCACCTTTACAGTTAGGTCCTCGGCCTGATTTGCAGCACTGTCTGCCTCGTGGTTGCAGAAGATTAATGTCTCACAAAATGTTGTCATGGAAGTTTTCTGGCGTTCACAACACACCCTGAATTGATAGTTGGCTGACCTGTGCTCATCATTCTGTGTCTTCACGGCTTCCAAGAAGGTTAACAAAAGCCATCCTTTATTCTTAAAACCCCACAATTCTTTTAATTACCATGGTTCTCATAATATTAATGTGCTAGAGCCAACACATACTCAGTGTTTCATCTTCTACCTGTACCTCCTCCCAATTTACCAGAAGTGAGTCTTAGTAATTATGCTCGGGGCTTTTCACACACCCCACATAACCCAGCCAGTGGTGAATGGTCCAATTTCAGAATTCCATCTAGACTGTGTGCTTCCTAAGGCTGTTCCCAATATCCACTGTTGTGGTTTGGTTCCTGCCAAAGCAGAGCCTGAGACAGGTTGTGTGTGTGGTTTAATTGGAAAGTCATCTCAGGAAGCAAGAGGGTCTTTATTTGGGAGGTGGCCCCAGAGAGCAGGGCTGAGGTTATGAAGACAGTGAAACAAAGAAGGAAGAAGTATCCCTGAGAAGGGGTGCATTACCAAAGTCCCTGCTATAGACAGCAGAGACTTGATCATGCAAGGACATATAGAATGCCTCCCAGAATTGTCTGAAGAAGAGGCAGTGGGGCATTTATCCATTCCTTCCATCTCCCATTGTCAAGTTGCCCTCCGCACTCTGGGCTCCACATGTGCTCTGATCTAGTGAGCCTCCCATTGTTCACGACATCAGATGATCAGGAGGAAGTGGGTACACTGCCAGGTTGCAATGAGCAGAAGCCTACAGGGAACTGTCCATCCCAGCCACAACTGAAATCAGAACAGCTGAGCAAGACGTGAGTCAGAACATCTGCTATATCTGCTACAATCTACTTCACAGGATTGTTGCAAGAACCGATAGGGATTCCAGGTTTGTAAACTTCTTAGCCCATTACCATGTATGTAACAAGCACTCCTAAATGTTTTCAGTTGGTATGTTATATATTGTTGAACTTCTACCAGCAGCTTAATGAATCTTACTTCATTCATGATCTTCACAGCAATGCTCTGTGGTAGAGTATGTGCTCGTTTCACAGATGAGGAAATTGAGGCCCCAAAGGGTGCAGCAGCTTGTCCAAAGTCAAACCACTAATAACCATTTTTTGATTGGGTTGTCCATTTTTTTTTGTTGTTTAGTTGTATGAGTTCTTTATATATTTGGGAAATAACCCCTTGTCAGTTACATAATTTGCAAATAGTTTCTTCCAGTTTGTGGGTTGTCTTTTTGTTTTGTTGATGGTTTCCTTTGCTTTGCAGAAGGTTTTTAAACTGATGGCCTCTCATTTGTTTACTTTTTTCTTTTGTTTCCCTCGCCTGCATAGACATGGTGTTCGAAAAGATACTGCTAAGACCCATGTCAAATAATGTACTGCCTATGTTTCCTTCTAAGAGTTTTATGGTTTCAGGTCTTACATTCAAGTCTTTAATCCATTTTAAGTTAGTTTTTGTGTATGGTGTAAGATAATGGTCATTTTCATTCTTTTGCATGTGGCTGTATAGTTTTCCCAACACCTTTTGATAAAGAGAGTTTCCTTTCTCCTTTGTATATTCTTGGCTCCTTTGTCAAAGACTTGGTGTCCATGTGTGGTTTTATTTCTTGACTCTCAATTCTGTCCCATTGATCTCTGTGTCTGTTTTTCTGCCAGTACCACACTCTTTGGATTACTATAGCTTTGTAGTATAATTTGAATTCAGGGAGTGTGATACTTCAAGTTTTTCTCAGGATTGTTTTGGCTATTCAGGGTCTTTTCTTGTTCCATATAAATTTTAGGATTCTTTCTTCTATATCCACGAAGGATGCCATTGGGATTCTGATTGGGATTGCATGGAATCTGTAGATTACTTTAGGTAATATGGACATTTTAACTATATTTATTCTCTCAATCCATGAACATTGAATATATTTCCATTTTTTATGTCTTCTTTGATTTCTTTCAATAATGTCTAATCATTTTCAGTGTACAGGTCTTCCATGTCTTTGGTTAAATTTGTTTCTAGATGTTTTATTCTTTTGGTTGCAATTTTAATGGGATTGCACTCTTTTTTTTTTTTTTTTGTGAGGAAGACCAGCCCTGAGCTAACATCCGTTGCCAATCCTCCTTTTTTGCTGAAGAAGACTGGCCCAGGACTAACATCTGTGCCCATTGTCCTCTACTTTATATGGGATGCCACCACAGCATGGCTGACAAGCAGTGCGTCCACAGTCGCCTGGGATCCGAACTGGTGAACCCCCGGCTGCCAAAACGCGAACAAAACTGTTGCGCCACTGGGCTGGCTCCAGGGATTGTGCTCTTTCTGCTAGTTTCTTATTAATCATAGAAGTGCAACTGGTTTTTGTATATTGATTTCATATCCTGCAACTTTACTGTATTTGATGATTATTTCTAATAGTTTTCTGGTGGATTCTTCAGGGTTTTCTATATATATGATCATATCATCTGCAAATAGTGAGAGTTTCACTTCTTGCTTTCCAATTTGGATCCCTTTATTCCTTTTTTCTTACCTAATTGCTCAATCAAAAAATGGGCTGAACAGATATTTTCCTAGAGAAGATATACAGATGGCCAACAGGCATATGAAAAGATGTGCAACATCACTAATTATTAGGGAAGTGAAAATCAAAACTACAATGAGATATCACCTCACACTCATCAGAATGGTTATAATTAACAAGATGAGCAATAACGCATGTAGAAGATGTGGAGAAAAGGGAACCCTCATACACTACTGGTGGGAATGCAAATTGGTGCAGCCAGTGAAAATAGAAATACAGTATGGAGATTTCTCAAAAAACTAAATATAGAAATACCATATGATCCAGCTATTTCACTTCTGTGTATTTATCCAAAGAACATTGAATCAACAATTCAAAAAGATTTATGCACCCTTATGTTCACTGAAGCATTATTCCAACAACCAAGACATGGAAGCAACCCAAGTGCCCATGAACCAATGAATGGACAAAGAAGAATATATATATCTCAGCCATAAAAAAGATGAAATCATGCCATTTGCGACAACATGGATGGACCTTGAGGGTATTATGCTAAGCAAAATGAGTCAGACAGAGAAAGACAAATATCAGATGAGTTCACTCATATGTGCAAGATGAACAAACACGTAAATAAGGAAAACATATTAGTGGTTACCAGAGGAAAAGGGGGTGGGAGGAGGGTGAAAGGAGTAAAGGGGGTTATGTAAGGTGACACATGAATACTAGACTATTGGTGGTGAACACGATGCAATCTATACAGAAACTGAAATATAATAAAATACACCTGAAATTTACCCAATGTCAAAAGCCAATATGACTTCAGTAGAATAGTTTAAAAAAATTTAAAAGAACTACCCTGAAGAGTTGCTGCAAAATTAGAAATATGTGCAAAGTGTCAGTCAAATAGCAGTTTCAATATATAGTAGATATTTTAACAGTTTTATTGAGATCTAATTTTCATACAATAAAAGTCATCTGTTTTAAATGTTTAAAAAAATTAACAAAGAAGGAAGAAAAAACCCCACTAATAACCAGAAGATCTGGTCTGTCTACAGTGCTTTTCCACCACACCAGTCTTCTCTGCCGGGAGAAGAGAGAGCACTCTCTCCTGAGGAGGCAGGTATGGGTGAATAATCACTGGTGGGTATAGGAGTCAGAGGAACACACTCCTCCACCTGTCCACATCTTCTGTTTATTAATCTGTGACCTTCACCAAGGCTTTCACATTCTAAGGACCCAGCCTAAGCAATCATATTAATAGGCAATTTCCCAAGAGTCCTTCTAGCTCAACATAGCTCTTCTACCACCACTTCCAGAATCAATATAGGAACCCCAAGACACAGCCCCAGTGGCCCCCACTCACAAGGCCCTGAGGGAGAAATCATCACAATTCTGAAGACTCATTAAGAAACTGGGTCTGAAGAAAGCTTGTCCCTCTTGCCTCTATTCTGGGGCCACCTCCTAATCCCCAGCTTCAAGGCAAGTCTGGAAATTATCTTGTCTCTGCTCAAAGGCCCCACTTGGGCCTGACATCTGGGAAAGAAAACCCTTCCGTTAGGAAACCTATGTCTGGTCTCAATTACACACTTAGCTTCCTGGGTGACTGTGAGGATATGGACAAGACCTTAGGCCTCAGTGTCCCCACCATTCAGTGGAATTTACATCAGCTGCCCCAACTAGTTGCCACAAAGCCAGGGCTAGAGATAAAGCCGTTGTGTAGAAAGTCTAAATACCAGAAGATGTAAGATATTGCTGCCATATTTATGAAGGGCTCGACTTGTTTATAAATTATCTTGTCTCCCTCCCCATCTGTGTCTTCTTTCCTGGGAGGACTAATTTCTTAGCCCCCAGGGGATAACACTCTAGTGAAAAGATAGAGATAGATATCAACTTGTTTTTCTTCATTTTCTTATATATAGCCCCTGACTTGCTTTCTGTGGATAACTGGGTCTGCATAACACCTCATCTTCTTTCCTGAAGAAACCTCACTGGCTCCTATGCCCATGCCAAGGTGAGTATGCTCAGGGGTCCTTCCTCTGCTCTTGAAAAACAGAGGCTTCTGTTGCCATCAGCTCAAACCTGACTTTACAGATGGCACAACTGATGCCCCTGAAAAGGGAAGACTTTTTAGGGGAAGAGCTGGTCCAAACCCAGAGGTTCTGGCTCCTTTTCTGGGCCCCTTTGCCCATGCCCCACCCCTTTCCTGGAGGATGTGTACTCTCTGTTACTCATAGGAGAGTGTATGACGGGATTTTCTGAGTCCAGTTCACTGTTCAGCACCCACTTCATCAGGCAGACTGGAACATTCTCCCCAGTGAGAGGCCTTGTTGAGCTTTTTCATAACTGGGAGTGTGGAGGGATTGGTTGGAGTTCCAGCTAGAGAGCTGTCATAGCTCTGGAACGAGAACCAGGGGCTCATTACAAAGCCCTGAGAGAGGTATGTTGGAGGGCTCCTCATGAAGGGCATGACATCCAAGACACACTCTAGATGTTTCTGGATGATCAGAGGTCATCCCAGAAACCTGTGATTTTAAGCAAGCTGCATCTCTGGCCATCTGAGGGTTGGCAGCAGCTGTCTTATTGCTCTTCTGTCCCTGGCTATAACTCAATTGTCTGTAAGGTATACCCCTCCTAAGAGCCTTATTCTTTTGAGTGGTTTACATGAAATGAAACATGTCAGTGTGTGAACTGCTACATTACCTGCTTGTCCCACCAAAACCAAGGAAAGCAGTAGTCCCTGCAGTGGTCTTTCACTCTGCACTTTCCCCCACACCTCCCCTAAGTCACACTACTCCATGAAGTTCTAACTCAAATTCCAAACTATCCAGAAAGTCTTCCATGACAACTCTAGCTCTTCCTGAAGCTCTCTTTCTCTGAAATCCTTTGACCATCCAGCCATCCGTTTATTTAAGAAATATTGAGTACTCACTATGTGTGAAGTATTATGGTAAGTATTGCTGTTGGAAAATGGAATCAACATGTATTCTGTCCTCAAGTCGCTTACAGGGAAGTAGGGGAGACATGCTCTATAGAGAAATGACTTAGCTAGAAGGTAAACAGTAACACGTTCCATGAAATAATGTGTAGTGGGAGTTTAGGAGAAGGAGGGAGAGATCCTTTTGAGATGGGGAAGTTTCCAGGAAGGATTTCTTCCACAGCCAGCATTGGAGTCAAATCTTGAAATATTTGGGCACTTGGAGTTGGAGGGAAGTCATTGCAGGTGGAGAAAACAGCATGAACAAGGAGCTAGAAAATCCCAGGGTCACAGGGCTTGTGTTAAAATGGACCCCAAAGGAACACAGAGAATAGTTAACTGTTCTTTAATATATGTGTAAAGGGCATTATCCATCCATTGATTTGTAAATTTGCAAAGAGTTTATCAATTATCAATTTCATCATGATGATCACATCTGAGGATGATCTCCCCATTCACCAATCATGTGATCTTATAAATTTAAGGCTATCTTAGGTATCATTGCATCCAAATTTTCATCCATTTGAGCTCAGGTCCTCATCACCCTCTCCTCTCCCTTAGAGTTACCAGACTCCAGCTGCGTCCAATCCTCTGATTCCAGTGTATTCTATGCAAGGGAATAACAGTACTCTAGTTTAGCTCTAGCACAGCTTATTCTATGGGCAGTAGAGAGACAAGGATGCTTTTTGATCAGGAGCTTATTATAAGATCTGAAAGACTTAGCTCAATCTGGCTCCCTACCTATGTGCCTGCTTCATTTGAGGATGTCTCCTTAGAACTATTGGTCATTCTACCACTCCTGATTAAGGGCAAGTGGAAGGACAGTGGCTGTGCAATGCAGAAGACTAACTGCACCTCACAGCAGCCAACCCACAGGTATGCTTACAATGTTGCTTTCAGAGGCAGATAGCAGATACCCTAAAAAGAATAAATAATTTTAAATTAATCTGTTATTCAAAGTCCAGTGTAAGGGGTTATTTAACAAGAACACTAGCTAAATATTGATCAAAAGGTTTTGAATTTGTACTTAAGAGTATGTCCCTCACCTTGGAGAAATGTACTTGGCTGGACTATCTGATATCCACAATCATGGGGATCTTCTCTCTGATTCCTCCCATGCCTTTGCTTGATTTTCAATATTTCTAGAAGGCTTGAAACCTAGGTTATGTTTTCAAATGCTTTCTAGTGTCTCTGGAAATATCATTAGTTATTCTGTTTTGAAATTTTCTTATTGGTTTGGGCTTGATCTCTCAGAAAAAAAAATGGGGTAATTCCATCTGAATCTCACTACATTCAAAGAGGAAGTCTGCTTTTGTCTTAATTTATTTCCTCAAGCATTCTGACCCTTTCAGCTACGAGATGAGGGGAGGGACAAGGTGGTGGTGGCACTGGGCATCTCAGCAGAGAGCAGGGTAAAGGCACTGAGGTGATGGAGGAGGTCAGTGAGTGACATGTGGCCTTCAGAATGGGAAAATCATCAACTGGACAGCCGGGAACTTCTCTGGGGCTGAACATACATGGTTTACAACAGTTATGTTGAATACACAATTTGAGTGGACTGATAACTCCCTCCTGGGGAATTTCCTTACAGGGGCTCATGGATCTAGGAGCTGGGACCAACAGGACAGCTGTGACTGAGTTCATTCTACTGGGCCTGGTAGAAAATGAAAAGCTGCAGTCTGTGGTCTTTGTACTCTTCCTCTTTGCCTACCTGGTCACGGCCGGGGGCAACCTCAGCATCCTGGCAGCCATCTTGGTGGAGCCCAAACTCCACACCCCCATGTACTTCTTCCTGGGGAACCTGTCAGTGCTGGATGTTGGATGTATCACTGTCACGGTTCCTGCAATGTTGAGTCAGCTTCTGTCCCACAAGCACAGAATGTCCTATGAAGCCTGCCTCTCCCAGCTCTTCTTCTTCCACCTCCTGGCTGGAACGGACTGTTTCCTGTTGACAGCCATGGCTTATGACCGATTCCTGGCCATCTGCCGGCCCCTCACCTATAACACCCGCATGAGCCAGACTGTCCAGTGGATATTGGTGGCTGTGTCCTGGGCTTGTGCCTTCACCAATGCACTGACCCACACTATTGCCCTAAGTACCCTCAACTTCTGTGGTCCCAATGAGGTCAATCACTTCTATTGTGACCTCCCACAGCTCTTTCAGCTCTCCTGCTCCAGCACCCAACTCAATGAGATGCTGCTCTTTGCTGCGTGTTTCATAATGGCAGGTGTACCTGTGGTTCTCATCATCACCTCCTACCTCCAGGTGGCAGCTGCAGTTCTACAGATCCATTCAGTGGAGGGCAAGAAGAAGGCCTCCTCCACATGTGGCTCCCATCTCACTGTGGTTTGCCTCTTTTATGGGACTGGTGTCTTCAACTACATGTGTTTGGGTTCAGTAGAGGCTTCAGACAAGGATAAAGGGGTTGGTGTTTTCAATACAGTTATCAACCCCATGCTGAACCCACTTATCTACAGCCTTAGAAACCCTGATGTTCAGGGCGCCTTGTGGCGGGTACTTGTGGGGAGGCGATCCCTGACCTGAGGGGTGATAGGGTCCCTCCTTTCCTTCCCCTCTGAGTTGAGGAAGATTTCCCATGAAGGCAATAACCTGGAAAAATGGTTATGGACCATTTTTCCTACCTCCTGATGCCTGAAGTTGTGGTTTTCCTATAAGGGAACCCTACATAATTCATTTATTCATACAACAAATATTTATTAAATTGCTTCATTATCCAGACATACTTGTAGGGCACTGGTGAACAAGAGAGACTGTCCTGTCTACCCTCAGGATCATAGGGTTTCTTTAACAACTTGGGAGATTCCCTCTCCTTTGGAATTGGTCTCTTCTTTTTCATTTCAGACTAGAAATTTCTTGGCTATTTAAAAATTTTATCATCCATGTAATATATCATCTTGTAAAAGTTCAAACAATACAGAATGTCATCATTGTCCTTTTATACTTCCCACAATAATCCTGTTGTTAAAAAGTAACTATTGGTAATAGTTGGTGTTTAGCTTTTCAGACAAATGAACGTGCACGCGCGCACATGCGCACACACACACATATATTCAAAACAACATACTATTTGGTAATCTGCTTTATCCCTGTCCACATTACAGGGTATAATTCTTTACATATCTGTCAACAAATCTATGTTATCCATTTTAAAGGCTGCATAATATATCATTTTAGGTATAAACTATAATCTATCTACCAAACCCGTATTAATGTAATTCAAGTTATTTTCTTTTCTTTTTTTTGCAATTGCTAATTATCCTGGGATTACTATTCTTGTTTATATATCCTTCTATACTCTCAAATTATTTTCACTGGTTAAATTCATAAAAGTAATTTGTGTGTGTGCATGTATGCACCCATACTAAAGAAATGAAAAGGTAAAAATAGGTACATATTCTGCCTTTCTATTTGCCAAAAAATGTGCACCATTTTACATCTTTGTTGACAGTTTGTGAGAATGTTTATTACCTCACTCTTTTACTTCATTGGGTGTTATTTTAAATAGAACTTTTTATCTTTGATAATTAGATGAAAGATTCCTTTTTCAGAATGTGCTGAGACCTAATCCTAATTATTATGGAGCCACTGAGGAGAAGCGGGAGAAGTTCTTGAGGAGGACTAGAATCATCCCGTAAGGCATCTGCTTCCTATGAGGTCTTTGCATGATCTTCAAGCAAAAGGAGGTGGATCTCCTCTGACAAGGGGGAAGGGAGTTTTTGCCAGCCGAGGGGGTGCAGGAGAGTCTGGAGTTCAAAATTCTCACTCTCATCCTCTCAACATCCTCATCCCAGGACTTGAGGTCTCACTCCTTCCCTATCGGGGCCCTGGATTTAGCAGAGGGGAACCAACTAAGCTTCACAGTCAGCCTCCCTTGTGGCTCTGCCACCTTTACAGTTAGGTCCTCGGCCTGATTTGCAGCACTGTCTGCCTCGTGGTTGCAGAAGATTAATGTCTCACAAAATGTTGTCATGGAAGTTTTCTGGCGTTCACAACACACCCTGAATTGATAGTTGGCTGACCTGTGCTCATCATTCTGTGTCTTCACGGCTTCCAAGAAGGTTAACAAAAGCCATCCTTTATTCTTAAAACCCCACAATTCTTTTAATTACCATAGTTCTCATAATATTAATGTGCTAGAGCCAACACATACTCAGTGTTTCATCTTCTACCTGTACCTCCTCCCAATTTACCAGAAGTGAGTCTTAGTAATTATGCTGGGGGTTACCACCAAACCCACATACCCAAGGCAGTGGTGAATGGTGCAGTTCCAGATTTCCATGTGGACGATGTGCTTTCCCAGTACCAACTTTTTTAGTTGGGTTCCCACCAAGTAGATTCTGAGACAGGTTTCTTGTATGAGGTTTAAATGCACCTTAGGAAGCAAGAGTTTCTTTATTTAGGAGGTGGTCTGAGGGAGCAAGACTGAGGTTATGAAGAGAGTGAGACAAAGAAGGAGGAAGTTCCCTGAGGAGGGGTCATTACCAAAGTCCCTGCTATGGACAGCAGAGACTTGATCATGCAAGGACATATAGAATGCCTCCCAGAATTGTCTGAAGAAGAGGCAGTGGGGCATCTAGCCATTGGCTCCTATCTCCTGTTGTCAAGTTGCCCTCCGCACTCTGGGCTCCACATGTGCTCAGATCTAGCTGGCCCCCCATTGTTCACGACATCAGACGATCAGGAGAAAGTGGCTACACTGTCAGGTTGCAATGAGCAGAAGCCTGCAGGGAACCGTCTAACCCAGCCACAATTGAAATCAGAAGAAAGGCTGAGCAAGATGTGAGCCAGAACATCAGCTATGTCTGCTGAAATCTACTTCATAGGATTGTTGCAAGGACTGATCGGGATTCCAGGCTTGTAAAGCTCTTAGCAAATTACCACATTGGTAACGAGCACTCATAAATGTTATCAGTTGGTGCATTATATATTGTTGAACTTCTACTTGCAGCTTAATGAATCACACTTCACTCATAATTTTCACAGCAATGCTCTGTGGTGGAGGATGTGCTCATTTCACAGATGAAGAAACTGGGGCCCAAAAGGGTCCAGCAGCTTGTTCAAAGTCAAACCACTAATAACCAGAAGATCTGGTCTGTCTACAGCATTTTTCCTAAAGCACCAGGCTTCTCTGCCAGGAGAGGAGAGAGACTCTCTCCTAGGGCAGGGGTGTGGGTATGTGATCATTGGTGGGTATAGGAGTCAGAGGAATACACTCCTCAACCTTCCCACATCTTCTGTTTATTAATCTGTGACATTCACCAGGGCATTCGCCTTCTAAGGGCCTGGTCTAAACAATCATATTGGTAGGCAGTTTCCCAGGAGTCCTTCTAGCTCAACATAGCTCTTCTACCACCACTTCCAGAATCAATATAAGAACCCCAAGACACAGCCCCAGTGGCCCCCGCTAACAAGGCCCTGAGGGAGAAAGCACCATATTCCTGAGGACTCATTAAGAAACCGGGTTTGAGAAAGCTTCTCTTTCTTGCCTCTCTTACGAGGCCTCCTCCTCCTCAGGTCCAAGGCAAGTATGAAAATTATCTTGTTTCTGTTCAAAGGCCCCACTTGGGGCTGATATCTGGGAAAGAAAACCCCTCCTTAGGAAACCTGCATCTAGTCTCAGTTATACCCCTAGCTTCCTGGGTGACTTTGAGGATATGGACAAGTCCTTAGGCTTCAGTGACCCCACCATTCAGTGGAATTTATATCACCTGTCTTAAATACCAGGCATAAAGCTAGGGCTAGATGTAAAGCCTCTTTGTAGACAGTCTAAATACCAGAAGATGTAAGATATCCCTGCCATATTTGTGAAGGGCTCGACTTGTTTACAAAACAATTTATCTCTCTCCCCATGTGTCTCCCGACCTGGGAGGACTATTTTCTGAGGCCTCCAGGGGATAACGCTTCAGTGAATGTGGCCCTATGACAGAGAAATATCAGCTTGTTTGTCCTCATTTTCTTATATATAGCCCTTTATTTGCTTTCTGGGTGGGTAACTGGGTCTGCATGGCTCCTCTTTTTCTTTCCTGAAGAAACCTCACTAGCTTCTGCGTCCATGCCAAGGTGAGTACGCTCAGGGGTCCTTCCTCTGCTCTTGCAAAACAGAGGCTCCTGTTGCCATCAGCTCAAACTTGACTTTACACATGGTGCATCTGATGCCCCTGAAAAGGGAAGACCTTTTTTTTTCTTTGGTGAAGAAGATTAGCCCTGAGCTAACATCTGTTGCCAATCCTCCTCTTTTTGCTGAGGAAGATTGGCCCTGGGCTAACATCTGTGCCCATCTTCCTCTGCTTTATGTATGGGATGCCTGACAAGCATGGCTTGATAAGTGGTGCACAGGTCCGCACCCGGGATCTGAACCCATGAACCCCAGGCCACCACAGTAGAGCATGTGAACCCAACCACTACCCCACCAGGCCAGCCCCAAGAAGGAAGACTTTTTAGGGGAATATCCGGGTGATAACCCAGATGTCCTGGCTCCTTTTCTGGGCCCCTTCACCCATGCTCCCCTTTCTTGGAGGAAGCATGCTCTTTGTTACTCTTAGGAGAGAGTATGAAGGGATTCACTGAGTCCAGTTCACTGCCCAGGACCCACTTCATCAGGCAGCCTAGAACCTTCTCTCTGGTCAGAGGCCTTGTAGAACCTTTTCATCACTGGGACAATGGAGGGATTGCTCAGAGTTCCAGAGTAGAGAACCGTCATACCTCAGTAAGGAGAACCTGGGGCTCATCGTAAATCCATAAGAGTGGTAGTGCAGAGGGCTCCTCATGATGGGCATCGTATCCATCAAACACTGGATGTCTCTGAATGGTCAGAGGTCATCCCAGAATCCCACTGATTTCAAGCAAGCTGCATCTCTGCTCATCTGAGGGTTGGTAGCACCTGTCTTGTTGTTCTTCTGTCTCTGGCTATAACCCACTTGTCAGTAAGGTATACCTCTCCTAAGGACCTCATTCTTTTGAGTGGTTTACATAACAAGAAACATGTCAGTGTGTGAACTCCTACATTACCAGCTTGTCCCGCCAAAACCAAGGAAAGTAGTGGTCCCTCCAGCAACCTTGCACTCTACACTTGTCCCTACATCTCCCCTAAGTCACACTACTCCATAAAGGTCTAGCCCAAATTCCAAGTTGTCCAGAAGGTCTTCCAAGTCAAATCTAGCTCATCCTGAAGCTCTTTTTCTCTGCAATCCTATGGACATTTGCCTATTCGTTCATTTATTTAAGAAATATTGAGTGCCCACTATGTGTGAAGTTTTATGGTAAGTATTGCTGTTGGAAAACTGAATCAAACATGTATTCTGTCCTCAAGTCACTTACAGGGAAGTAGTGGAGATATGCTCTACAGAGAAATGACTTAGCTAGAAGGTAAACAGTAACAAGTTCCATGAAATTATGTGAAGTGGGAATTTAGGAGAAGGAGACAGAGATCCTTTTGAGGTGGGGAAGTTTCCATGAAGGATTCCTTCAGCAACCAGCATTTGATTCAAATCTTGAAATATTCGAGCACGTGGAGTTGTAGGGAAGCCATTGCAGGTAGAGAAAACAGCATGAGCAAGGAAGTAGAAAATCCCAGGGTCACAATCTAATGCTTGTGTTAAAATGGACCCCAAAGGAAGGACAGAGAGTAGTTAATTGTTCTTTAATATAATATATGTAAAGAGCATTATCCATGCATTGATCTGTCAATTTGGAAATAATTTATGAATAGTCAATCTCATCAGTGATGATCAGGCCTGAGGATGATCCCCCCCATTCACCAATTATGTGGTCTTAGCACTTTAAGCCTATCTTAGGGATCGTTGCCTCCACCTTTTCATCCATGTGAGCTCAGGCCCTCATCACTCTTTCACTTCTCTTAGACCTACTAGACTCCCACTGCTTCCCATCCTCTGATTCCAGTGTGTTCTATGCAAGGGAATAACAATACTCTTAGTGAAGCTCTAGCTCAGCTTATTCCATGGACAAGGCAGACATTGATATTTTTTGATCAGGAGATTATTATAAGATCTGAAAGACTTAACTCAATCTGGCTCTCTGTGTATGTGCCTGCTTCACTTGAGGACATCTCCTTAGAACTATTCATCACTCTACCACTTCTGAGTTAGGGACAAGAGGAAATAAGTGGCTGTGCGATGCAGAAAATTAACAGCACCTAGCAGAAACCGCCCCACAAGTATGCTTATAATGTTGATTTCAGGTGCAGGTAGCACACACTATAAAAGAATAAATAATTTTTAATTAAGCTGTTATTCAAAGTCCAGTGTAAGGGCTTAATTAACTACAAGAACTCTAGCTATTCATTGACCAAGGAATTTTGAATTTATACTTCAGAATAAGTTCCTCACCTTGGAGAAATGTACGTGGCTGGACTATCTGATATCCACAACCATGAGTATCTTCTCTCTGATTCTTGCCATATCTTTGCTTGGTCTTTGATATTTCTAGAAGCCTTGAAACTTAGGTTACATTTTCAAATGCATTCTAGTATCTCTGTAAATATTATTAATTTTTCAGTTTTGAAATCTGCTTATTGGTTTTGCCTGATCACTCAGAGAAAAATGGGGAAATCATCTGCATCTCACTAATTTCAATGACGAAGTCTGTATTTTTCTTAATTTATTTCCTCAAGCATTCTGACCATTTCAGCTACGAGATGAGGGGAGGGACAAGGTGATGGTGACATTGGGCATCTCAGCGGGGGGCAGAGTAAAGGCACTGAAGGGATGGAGGAGGTCAGTGAGTGAGGTGTGGCCTTCGGAGTGGGAAAATCATCACCTGCACAGCTGGGAACTCCCTGGGGATTAAACATAGGTGGTTTGCAACATTTATGTTGAATAAATAAATGGAATGGACTAATATCTCCCCTTCTAGGACATTTCCTTACAGGGGCTCATGGATCCAGGAGCTGGGAGCAACAGGACAGCTGTGACTGAGTTCATTCTACTGGGCCTGGTAGAAAATGAAAAGCTGCAGTCTGTGGTCTTTGTACTCTTCCTCTTTGCCTACCTGGTCACAGCCGGGGGCAACCTCAGCATCCTGGCAGCCATCTTGGTGGAGCCCAAACTCCACACCCCCATGTACTTCTTCCTGGGGAATCTATCAGCTCTCGATGTTGGATGTATCACCGTCACTGTTCCTGCAATGTTGGGTCGTCTCCTGTCCCACAAGCATACAATTTCCTATGAAGCCTGCCTCTCCCAGCTCTTCTTCTTCCACCTCCTGGCTGGAATGGACTGCTTCCTGTTGACAGCCATGGCCTATGACCGGTTCCTGGCCATCTGCCGGCCCCTCACCTATAACACCCGCATGAGCCAGACAATCCAGTGGATATTAGTGGTTTGGTCCTGGGCCTGTGCCTTCACCAATGCACTGATTCACACTATTACCCTGAGTACCCTCAACTTCTGTGGTCCCAATGAGGTCAATCACTTCTATTGTGACCTCCCACAGCTCTTTCAGCTCTCCTGCTCCAGCACCCAACTCAATGAGATGCTGCTCTTTGCTGCGTGTTTCATAATGGCAGGTGTGGCTATGGTTCTCATCATCACCTCCTACGTCCACGTTGCAGCTGCAGTTCTACAGATCCGTTCAGTGGAGGGCAAGAAGAAGGCCTTCTCCACATGTGGCTCCCATCTCACTGTGGTTTGCCTCTTTTATGGGACCGGTATCTTCAACTACATGCGCCCGGGTTCAGGAGAGGCTTCAGACAAGGATAAAGGGGTTGGTGTTTTCAATACAGTTATCAACCCTATGCTGAACCCTCTTATCTACAGCCTTAGAAACCCTGATGTTCAGGGCACCTTGTGGCGGGTATTTGGGAGGAGGTAGTCACTGAACTGATGGGTGATAGGTTCCTTCCTTTCCTACCTTTTCTGGATTGAAGATTTCCCATGAAGGCAGTAGCCAGTAAAATGGTCCATAACCATTTTTCCTGTCTCCTGACGCCTGAAGAGTTGTGTGACATGATTGTCCTATAAGGAAAGCCTCCATAATTCACTCATTTATTCATACAACTAATATTTATTGAATTTCTTCATAATCCAGACACTCTTATAGGGCAGTGGTGAACAAAGAAACAAAAGTCTCTGCACTCATCCATTCCCATTCTAATGATGAGACAATATAAATGAAATAAATTGGAATCCTATATGGAATATCACACAGTGATAAGTGCTACAGAGGAAAACAAATAAGATGGGAGATACAAAGTCAGGTTCTGCCAGGCAAGTTGCCACTTGTTTTGGTCGTGCTCAACTTCCAGGTAGAGTTGAAACCTTGGAAGCCCAGGAGTTCTGGGCAGCAACATCCTATACAGAAGGGCTATTTGGGTAATCACAGCCTAAGTAACCAAGAACATCACTGTGAAGTTTTCTTCTTGAGAGATTCCCTCTAGGTCAGAGTGCAGAAAGCTGTTTTAAACCACAGACTCAATGCCAAGGATTATTCTATTTTACTGTTCGCCTTTCACTGCCAAGAAAATCAGTTCCTTATCTTTACTACCACACAAGTATCCCATAGGATGTTTACGGGATAGGGTAGGGTCTAGAGAGGGAAAGAGCCCACTAAATAAAAACTACTTTAATGCATGTGTGATATATCTTCAACTCAAAAAAGGAACATTCCTTCTCCATTTTCTGCGTGTCTTTCTCTCTCATTTGATAAGGCACCTTCCTCACATAATAACAAAGCCTTCAGAAGAATCAGCACTTTATACTTCAACCAGGTCCTTACGATTTTCAGTGTAGAATTTCCAATGTACCCTTCTCCTCCAGAGTCTTACTTTTCTCTCCCAAACCTCCTAGCTCAGAAAATACCCATAAATGAAGTCCCTGGGAGTGATGCCTCTTTCTAACTATTTCATTAGCACCTCAGTACAGCTCAACCCAGAGAATTTCCTCATCTTGATGTTTATCCAGACTTCAGCTCATCCATTCCTGATTTGTGTCTTTTCTCCAGCCTCCCTTGGAAGGCTACTTACCCTGTCTGAGCAATCCTACTGCCCCTCTGACGTATCATTCCTAAAACTCTCCCCTGACTACACCTGGAGCCTGGCTTCTCTGTGACCTCTTCTTGAAGCCAAGGAACTGAAAGGATGGGATGAGATGAGATTGGGAAGAAAACACATGAGAGTGGGAGGTAGGACAGGATTGGGAATGGAGGAAAGAAGACATAATATGAGGATATAGGGAGGGATGGGATAGCATGGTGAGCAAGAGGGGTAAGAAGGAAGTATAGAAATTAGGGACAGGAAACAAGGAATGGGAGATAAAAAAGGGTGGAGAATTAGCGGTATCAAACAAGATGCCTCAGGAATGTCGATGAGGTCAAAGATGTATGTGGAGAAAATGAAGAATGAATAGAGATGGGAGATGAGAATAAAATTCATATTATAGAATTACTTCCCATTAGCATGTGGCCATGTAATAACTAGCATCTTTGATGTTATTTTTGGGCCCCACCCTTCCTACGTTTAAGTTTTGCTAAAAGTATAATGAAGCAAAGTAGTCTGGGTGCTTCTCTTCTGCTTCCCCTGGCTAGGAGGTGATCTTAGAAGGACAGAAAGGAGGACTGACAGATGGGAGAGAGGGAGGGAGGATTGGCATGCTGAGGGTTCATCCTCCACAACCCCACTGGGCCATTGAAGTTATCAGCCTCCCTGATTTGGGGGACAGTGTCTGCCAATACAGTCTAAAGAACAGAGATGAAGTATGTCTCTTTCCTGAAATCTTGGGTCTCCAGACACTTCAGGGTTAAAGAGAATGAGCTTCCCTCAAAAGACAAAATTTTTGTGAATGAAACTCAGGAATGTGCATTGTAACTACTACTCTGTGACATTAGAAAATTCCTTTCTGTGGTTGGGCTTGTTTCTACCTATGTCATAAGGAATAAGATCATCACTCCACAGTTCTCCAAATTTAATGACCTTTGCCTACAATAGTCTGGATGAAATTTTTCCTACAGATGAACACAGAAAACATTTTGAGAGCATTATCAACACCATTTCCACCACTCCATTTACCCCATGAGCATTTAACACTGCCCAACTAATCTTACCTGTTACCCCAGAAGATCTCCAGATCTTGGCATCGCTTCCTCCCTAACATTTCCCCCTAACTCTTAAGGATGTTTTCCTCAGAAATTGTTCCTGTGTCCTCTCTATCCTCCAAGACCAAAGGGCTATTCTAACAAGTGGGGAAGGTATATTTTATTTGGGATTTCTCTTTTTCTGTCCCCAATTTAAATATCTTTCATTTAAAATTATTTATAAATGTTATATCTGAGAGTGGAAACATTCAGACAATATTATTTCATGAAGTAGAAAGTAAAAATCCAAGTGTCCCTTCACTGCACCAAAAATACCATTATTCAGAGTTAATTCTTCTTAAGAATTATGTATTTATTCCTCCAGAGTTTTTACATGTATATGATAGGCACATTTCACATCACTAGAACCATTACTGTTCTGTGATCTGTTTTTCATTTTTCCTACACATATGCAATATAATCTTTCACACAACAAAGACTAAAATTGTGCTTTATCTGTTTTAATGGTTGCACAGTATATCATGGTATACATAAACCATAATTTATTTAATCACACCCCTATTGATATAATTATATTGATATAATTTCCAATTGTTTTGCAATAACAAACAATGCTGTGATGAATATCTTTACAGAGATGTCCTTCCAATTTTCTGTAATTACATACCTAGGATCCATCCCTAGGAATAACTTTATCAAATTAACGGAAATGAAAATGTAAATTTTGAGATACACATGCACATATACATATTATCCTCTTACTTTCCAAAACTTCTGCACCAACTTGTACATCCACTAGGTTATGATGTGTCTGTTTACCCACATCCCTGCCATCAAGTGTTGTTATAAATAAAGATCTTTAATTTTTACAATCTGAAGGGTGAGAAAGGGTAGTATTTTTATTTGAATTTTAACTCTAGTTAACACTGCAATTAGATATCTTTTCATATATTTATTGGCCAATTGTATTTCTCCTTTTGAAATTGCATTTTGATAGCTTTTGCCCTCTTTTCCATTGGATTGTTTGATTGTTAGGAACTCCTAATTGTTATGCAGCTTTTCATCATATAGATTGCAAATATTTTCTCTAACTTGCCCTTTTTTTCAGTTTGATGTATGTTTTGTCAAATAGATGTGTTCCATTTTTATGTGGTCAGATCTGTTTACCTTTTCTCATAATGCTTTTTGATTTTGTGTCTCACTTTGAGTGGAAAAGATTTTTCCATCTGTATCAGGGAAGATAGGCTAGGTTACATCATGCTAACAAACAGTCCCTAAAATCTCTGTGGTTTACAATAGTGAAGGTTAATTTCATATTCACATGTCCTCAATTACCTGAAGGATCTAAAAAGAGTTGTTTTTCAGATTGTTCATCGTTTTTCTTATTGCGAGGACAAGAGGAACGACTTCCAAGCTCTTTACATGTCAGAGTGGAAACTGGGAGTCCACATTTTGTTTTATTTGGTAATTGCTTGTGGTGAACATTTATGGTCTTTCTGACTTCTATTTCCCTTTCTAACAGCTGCCAATTTCCATTTGGCATCTGGGTGTTTCCACCCATGACTCCAGACTGGAGGAATCAGCGTGTCTAACTGGCCTGGCCACAGTGATGGTTCTACCTGGACATGCGCCCTAAATTAGTTTAATGAGAGTCTTTATACTAGAATTTCCCAACAGAATTTCCATGACAGAGTTAAGCCATACAGAAAATGACTCGAATGACTATCTTCTCAATTACGTGGTTGGAAACATTCTAGATGCACAGGTCAGAAGTTAATTCATTACGTTGAATGGATACCTTAGGTTATTAGAACTTAATTCCCTTTGGAAATCTGGTTGAGAAGGGCCACTCTAGACTTTTGCTTCTAGTCAAGCAAAGAAACACCCTTGCTCTCAGAAGCCTGAGAGGCATTAGAGAGCTACCAAGAGAGGAATCATGGGGCCAAAATCCAGGAAACAAAGGAATCCCAAACTAACATTGCTGACAATCACACTGCTTTCCCCTGACACGGCATTTGTTGAATCCAACATGGGGGCTGAGAGGCTGAGAGCAGAAGTTGCAGCTGAGAGGATCAGAAGCAAGTAGAGTTTTTAGCAGGCACATGGAGCTGGAGAGAAAAAAATGGAGTGAGGGTCCTGACAGAGGGAAAGGATGGCAAATTCTCCAAGCTTCCAACTGGGACTTCCAACACACTACATCCTAGAGGTAACACACAATAGGAAATAAGCCTACCCTCACATACAAGGAAACTCAGCTTTGAATCAGCTGATTCCCAGATTGAATAAAAGTGATCTACTCCTATTCTTACTGCCTGCCAGACGCAAAAATACATCATTTTCAGCAGATAAAGGTATCATCCAGAGCAATGCCATCCAATAGAAATTTAATCCAAACCACGTAATTTAAAATTTTCTAGTAGCCACATTTAGAAAAGTAAAAATAAACAAGTGAAATTTATTTTATGTCATTAAATATATCTGAAATATTATCATTTCAACATGCAATCAATATTAAGAAATTATAAATGAGATATCTTGCATTCTTGTTTTTCATACTGTCTTCAAAATCTAGTAAGTATTTTAAACTTACAGCCCATCTCAATACAGATGCTAAATTGTCATCAAAAACATTTGATCTGGGTTTTCTCACAAGGCTGCAATCAAGATGTCAGCTGTCTTAAAGCCTGACTGGGAAGGATAAACTTCCATGCTTGCTCACCTGCTCATGGGTGGGATTCAGTTCCCTGCAGGTTATTGGACGGAGGGACTCAGGACCTCACTGGCTGTTAGCTAGAGGCTACCTGCAGTTCCTTGATACTAAAAGATGGACAAAGAAAGATGACAAAGTAGAAGTTCCCCTGCTCGTGTCTCCCCTTTGGTCACCATATACAGACAAAAGTGAATTTGTGGAGATTTGGGATCCAGGTAGGAGACTGTGGAGCCCTGGTGGAGCCCAAGACCAAGGAAGACTGTTTTAAGAAGACAGGCCTGCACCCAGGTGATGAGGTCATGGACCATGGTCCTGGCTACAGACCCGGAAACAGCCTTGTCTCCCTGTGGACTTGGCTGTAGTTCTGTCAGGTGTTGGTCCTGCCATCAGCACTATTCACCAAGGGACCTAGCAGGAGTCGCACCCATCTGTGCCTCAGGTGACAGGTCTGCTGACTTTGGTCCTGGCTGTGGACCCTGAAGCAGTCCACAGCCAACTCCAGCCACTCTTAGTCACCAGTCCTGCGCATCCAGGGACCAAGCAGAAGACACACCTGTCTGAACGCTGAGGCAGGCCCTCTGACCTCCGTCAGATTGCAGATCCGGAAATGGCCCTGGAACTCAGCTCCAGACCCTCTCAGCTGCAGGCTGCAGAGTTATTTGTATTATATATGTATATGATCTCACTTATATGAGATCTCTTAAAAGTCAAACTCACAGAACCAGGGTAGAATGGTGCTTGCCAAGGGCTAGGGAGTGGGGGAAATGACGGATGTCAGCCAAAGGGTAATAATAATGTATGGTAAACTTGAAAAAAATGCTCTGGAAACAAAGGAAAAAAAGCAATAGAGAGAGAGACTGAGAGGGAGAGAGGGATCATAGTCTTTTAATACCTCATCTCAGAAGTGATGTCCCATCATTTTATTATACTCTTTTTTGTGTGTGGTATAATTGACATATACATTATATTAGTTTCAGGTGTACAACATAATGATTGCAAATTTTCCATCACAATGTCTCATTAACGTCTGTTACCATAAGTAGTTACAATTTTTTTTTCTTGTGTTGAGAATTTTTAAGATTTACTCTCTTACTAACTTTCACATGTGCAATACAGTATTATTAACTATAGTCACCATGCTGTACATTCCACCTCCAGGACTTATTTATTTTATAACTGGAAGTTTGTACCTTTTGACCCCGCTCACCTGTTTTGCCCACCCACTAGCCCCACTTTTACGATGTTCTATTTGTTAGAAGCAACTCCCTAAACTGAGCTCACACACAAGGGAGGGGAATGTACAAGGACATGAACACCAGGAGGAGGAATCATCTGGATCCATCTGAGAAGCTGGGAAGCCCATGACCCACAAGCCCATCAGGTGAGTGGATATGAATGGAATACGAATCAGCAATAGAAATGATCAAACTACTGATATTCGCAACAACATGGATAAACTTCAAAAATGTTGTGCTGTTTGAAAGAAGTCAGACATAAATGATTTCATTTGTCTGAAATTCTAGAAAATGTAAACTCACTTATAGTGAGAAAAACAGACCCGTGGCTGCCTGGTCCTGTGGTGGAGGGAGGGATCTGTGACAAAGGACCACCAGGAAACTCTGAGCTGTGAAGAAAACGTTCTGCATTTCGACTGTGGTGGAGGGCACACTAGTACACACGTTTGCTAAACTCATCAAATTGTATTCTGTAAACTATATTGCACACACATTATACCTCAATAAAACTGATTAAAAATGAATATGTACAATACAATACCATTTACATTAAATTCCCCAAATTTGCAAACATAAGTAATATACATGTTTTAGGATACATATACAGGTAATAAAACTATGAAGGGAAGGAAGAAAATGATAAATACAAAATTCAGGATCATGGTCTTTCCTGAAGGAGAGAAATACGTAAAGGGGTCCATGGCACTGGTTACGTTCTATTTGTTACACTGCCTGGTGGGTATACGATTGTTTATTACATCATTCTTTTTACCTTATAAAATTTATATAGACATGTAGTCTGTGTGTTCATATTTTTAATTAAAACAATGAAAATGATAACGTGATAAAAGTATAGCAGTAACAATGGACCAAGGATGTAAATATATACATATTTCAATTAGAGAAACATCAACACTCAAGTAGAAATTTAGAAATTGAACAGTATACAATTAATGAAAAATGCACAAGAACAATTAAAAGAAGAAATGCCAATTATTAACAAATACTAAGAAAAATTCTACCTTAATACATCAGACTGATTCAAATTAAAACAATAATGGGGTAGAATTTGTACCCTGGAGATACACAAAAATGTATGAAAATGAGAAACATATAGTATTAGTTAGGACAGGGGGAGATGGTTCCTGCTCCAGACAGACTTTAGTTGGTTACAGCAATAAGCCTGGGACTCACAACCAAAGGCAAGTATTAAATATCTTCTTATAGAAAAACTGTAGTTGAACACAAGAAATCCAAAAGACCTTCCTTATGTCCATGTCAGTTTCAGACAGTGTGATGTTTCATACATTGCTACTGACGTCTGGGTGGGAGGTGAGTTGATGGGGTCAAGTTGGTCATTTACTTTTTGTTTGAATTTGCTTTGATCTTATTTACACTTATTTAAATTACTTGCTTTTAACCATGATGCTTGGATTACACATTAAATAGCCAACCATCATCTTAAGTTCCTTTTTTGATGACAAATTTTGGTAACAGAGATAACATGAGCTTAATAAACCCAGAGAGAGTGAAAGTTGTATGTCTGCATTATATTCATGTCTAAAAACATACCTGTTTCAATTAAACTAAAAAACTTAAGCTAGCTTTTATTTACTAAAGATTAATCCTAGATCACATAAACTTGAAAAGCACTTGAGTTAGTTTCAATTATATTTCTGAGACATAAGAACACTTAATTTATAAGTGCTTAATTTCAAACCAATTAAATAGAGCTCTTTACAAATTAGTTTTGGCAACACCATGTGTAGGCTAAAAAAATTACATTTCTAACATACATACATAGACATATAGACCGACATAAAGTGAGATCTCACAGCTTTCATTTTAAAACTTTATCTATGTCTCAAGTACAATAATATAAAACTCAAAGGAACAGTTAGATCCAAATTGTATTTCTGGCAGCTGGACTAAGTTAAAGTTACTAGTTCAGATGGCCAAAGTCTTTTACTAAAGATTTTTATTTGCATGCTGTAAGATCCTTTTAAGCTGTTTTTGGAGTCTTTTGCTCTATTATCAACAGTCCAGGGTAATTGCTATTTCAATTTTTCCTTCTAGTTGTTTATTTGCTCCACTTAACTTAGAAATAGCAATTAGGGGTTTAGCATTTGAATCCTCAGATGGTCTGATTTTAAAGGGACAGATTTTTGCAGAGGGAAGGAGAGGAAGATGATGTTGGGGGCAGAGCCTGAGCACAAGATGGCTGCTGGGGCAGAGTCTGAAATGAAGGAGTCTGTGAAGGCAAACAAGATGGTGCCTGAGACAAAGAAAAAGGAGGGGAACACAAGGTTTCAGAAGCCATTTTGTTCTCCCTCAGTTTTTTAGACACACTCTCTTGGAGTGAGGTGATTTTAGAGCTTTATGTGCATCCAAGAGCCTCCAGGCACCAGTGAAAATAGACATGCCATTCATTTTGCTTAACTTTAGAGATGTGGTCTTCCAATCTGGTTTTAAGAAAAGTGAGTTTGAGAGATTGAAAGTTCCCCATAATGGCCATTGTAATTCTGGACTACCTTGATCTGTTTGGCCCACTTAGTTAATAATGTGCATGTAGGGGGGCCCAAAGTTCTCAAACATAAGCCTGGTTGGGGTCCCTGAAGGATGGTTTCCCTCAGAACATTTACATGACTGGGATCCCATTTCTGAAATTTCCTCTGAAAACAAAAGAAAGTTGCTTGAGTCCTAGCTCTGATTTTCAAAGGGCTCTAAAACCAAAATAAAGTTGCCAGATTCCCAGCCCTGATACGAAAAGGAATCTGAAAACCAGAGAAAAACTGGATTCTCAGCTAGTCCAAGCCCCAAAAGGAACTGTGCTACCTTCAAAAACAACTGAGTGCTCACCAAGGATGACACCTTGAATCCAAGGACAGAGCCTTGAACCAGGGAGACAAAGTCCCTCCCAGAGGACAAAGCCTCTCCTGATCCTGAATGAAGTTGGACAACTCAAAATACAAGGAGAGTGGAGCTCAGAATCTGAGAGAAGACTTACCAAATCGAAAGTAGACAGCAACTCACAGAAGTCATGTGCACAAGGGGCTCGGTGCAGGTACTTCGTTCAATTCCAGGGGATCGTTGTCTATTGGGGGGGTCACCTCCTTCAGATCCCACTTTTCTGACACCATACATGTCAACTTAAAAAGCAAATTCAGGGCTGGTCCTGTGGCCTAGTGGGTTAAGGTCAGTGTGTTCTGCTTCAGTGGCCCAGGTTTGGATCCCGGGCACAGACCTACACCACTCGGTGGTGGCCATGCTCTGGTGGCAACTCACATACAAAATAGAGGAAGATGGGCACAAATGTTAGTTCAGGGCAAATCTTCCTCAGGAAAAAAAAAAAGAGCAAATTTGCCAGTTATTTTACCCTCAAAATGAGGTTATTTGGGAATAACAAAGAGAATTGCAATTCAGGATGTGTATGCTATGGTGAACCATAGGCAAATCCAGAGAACAAAGGAGAGTATCTTGCTTTTATAGAGAAAAAGGGGGAGTAGGGAGGAGCTGTTCTAAATGAAAATCCATTGGGGAAAAGTAACAGTTCAGGGTGGCAATGGCTTTTCCTTGGCTGAGCTGGGACATTTCTCATTGTCTGGGCTGTTGCCAGGTAGGGAGAGAAATCTTCCTTCAGTACTAAAGTAGTTGTACTTCCTGTTGGAGACGCAAGCATATGGCTCTTCCAGTTTGGAGTAATTAACGATGTATGATTGGGCATGAGAGCTCCCCCTAAGTCCTTCCCGACTCCAATTTAATTGATGTTTCTTTTATTCATTTCACAGTTTCATCTGAGCTAAAGTCATTTTGGTCTTTTTCTTCCCACCACATATAATCAGAGCTTTAGTTCCAGACCTTTTAACTGGCCTATGGGGAAAAAAATGCCTAAATGGCCTATAGGAGCAACAGCTTATCACAATCTGCCACAACTCAAAAGGTGAAGTTAAGCACTATTAACACTCAAGATTTTAAATAAAACGCGCATTTTTGGGGGGTGAAGAGGGCAAAGAAGAAAGCAGAGGCGCCAGCTGCCACTCCCCCTCTTTCTACCTCCTCTGCCCAAATTTGTCTGAGGCGGGCATTCCCATGGTCTGGATCTCCTCCCTTCTGGGTGGTTGTGGAGGAAGTGACTTGTGGCTCCAGAGGGACCCCACCCTACCAGGCAGGGAGTGATAACACCCACTGCAGCAGCTCAGACTGTGGCCAGTCCCCACCTTCCAGTGCCTTCCTCTGGATTGATGATAGAGGGGGAGGCTTGTTTCTCATGGGCTTAGCTCACCTGAGGCTGACAGGTCAGAAGCTGGGCTTACCAGAAGCCTAGTCCTACTCTGTTTTCAGTACAATGTTGCTAAAGAAGCACAATGTTGCTTTTGC
Source organism: Tapirus indicus (assembly GCA_031878705.1). Taxonomy (NCBI): domain Eukaryota; kingdom Metazoa; phylum Chordata; class Mammalia; order Perissodactyla; family Tapiridae; genus Tapirus; species Tapirus indicus. The sequence goes on from CM062932.1 coordinate 14,674,887, forward strand.
CTACCGTACTTAAAAGTTCCCGGAGCTTCCTCTCCTTCCACATCTCAGAGGGTAAATAAACAGAAATAAAACAAAAACAAGTGCTCATGTCCCTTCTTGGTGAAAGCGTTAAGTTAGTATACTCTTTGTGGATGGCAATTTGGGAAAATGTATCAAAGGCTCTGAACTTTTCCCCCAGCAGTTCCACTTCACCAATACCTGATTACCTAAGGAAATAATCGGATGAGTGAAGCAAGATGTACATGCATGTTCAAATAGAGACATTTATTGCCATGTTGCAAACAGTATGAAAAACTGAAAGCAACTAAGTATTGAATTATGGAAAGGGTGTTAAATGAATTTTGATACATCCATTATGGTTCACTGAAATACTGCTTAGGCATTAAGTAGTAATGTAGCTGAATATTTACTAACATAGAAAGATACTGTTAAGTGAAAAAGCAATTTGAATTTATTTTGACTAAAAAAAACCCTGTATTTAGCAGAGATTGAAGTCTAGAATTTATACCAAATGCAAATAGTAGTTATCTTTGGGTGGTAGAAATACAGGTAATTATTTTTGGCTTATTCCTACTTTAATATTGCTACAATAAATGCATATTATTGGTTTAATAGAAATGATGAAAGTTAAAACCAACAACATTCAATGGTATCTCATTATCTATGGAATATATTCCAAGCTCCTCAACAGGCATTGGAGGCCATTTGAAATCCTTCCCACCTACCTCTTGAGCTTCATCTGTTGCTACTGCTTGTCTCACCAGTTACACTCAGCAGGGCTATCCCCTCATATGTCAGGCAGTTTCCTGCCTGAAGGCATTTTTCAAGCTGTTCCTGCATAATAACACATGCATAACGAGTGGGCCAAAGGAGTAACAAGTGGGCCAGGCCCTCTACTAAGGGCTTTTGCACAGTACCTCATTTAATCCTCACAACTACCCTCTGAGTTACATAATGCTGTTGTTCTCAATTTATAGATGAGAAAACCAGGCTTAGAGAGGTAAGATGACTTCCAGGAACACACCAGGGATGGGTAGAGCTGCGATGTGATGGGGAGCTGTCTGCTGCAAATGTGAATACTCCCCTCTACACCATTCCTCCTCCCCTCTCAGGGTGATCTTACTTGCCCTGCCCACTTTTCCTGGGTAAATCTTAGGCATTTGTTAAGTCTCAGCTCAGCTGTCACCACCTTAAGGAAGCCTTCTCTGAATCCTCCATCACTAGCAAGCCAGGCTAGGCTTCCTCCTTCACTGTCCCCCTGACCCTCCTGCCCAGAGTGTAACTGTTGCCTTCAGACATTGCACTAAAATAGTCTTCTTCTCTGGTTGACTGTGAGCTCCTGATGTGTGTTTGTAACCCAGTTTGAGGCCCCTGATAGGCACTCAGTCACTATTAATTGAATGAATTGAACCTCAGATCAATTCAACTCTCCAAATCTGTCAAAGTCTAGGTCAGTGACGACTCCGTTGATTCATCTGTAAAGGATTGCTCTCTCTTTCAAACTGCCACAGTCCCATGACTAATCTTCTCATCAGTTACTATTCACCTTCTATCCACTGCATTTCACATGGGCTGGTTCAGCCTAAGTAGAGACTGGGTCTCACAATTACTTCCCCCCTCTACTGCCTCCACCACCACTCCTGTTCATGAGTGTGCATTGATATGCTGGAGAGTTTTGTCTTGAGGGAAGGAAGAGCAGTTGCAAGCAGGAGAGATGGGGAATAGAGTGAGGAGCCACAGTAATAAAGTATAGGATGGGCTGCCCAGGTAAAAGGCCTCCCCACAGTGAAAAGGAAAGCAGGAGAAAGACACAGTCAGTATTGCTTTGAGACCCAAGAGATGAAAATGAAGCCAGAGCAAAGGAGAGGAACTTTTCTATAGGTTTTGCCTGAACAGCAGGCAATGCATCCAGAGGGACTGTGGGTCAGCATTGAAGCAGTGGGAGCTGTGCCCAGCAGCCCAGCAGGAAATGGGTGGCCTCTCCCAGGGCACCTGCAGGGCATGTAGCATAAGGTGCCTTCTCCAAATGGCTTACAGGCAGTGTTACCAAGTGAAGGCTCGCTGCCTGATGCCCCTAGAAGCCAATACTACAGCACGGGCTTTTGTGAGAAGAAAGAGCTTTATTGCATGGCTGACCAGCAAGGATATAGGAGGCAGGGCTCAAATCTGTCTCCCTGAGCTGAAGCAGGGACAGACTTTTAAGGAGTTGGGAGTGGGAGTGGTTATGCTGGCTTGGCAGAATCTGATTGGAGGGTGGGAGTGTCACAGTCTTATAAGTCCAGTGTGCTACAAATCAAGACCCCTCACTTCTCCTTAGGTTCCCCATTCTGATTTCTCTTCACATTGAGTTCCATAGTTAGGGAACTTTTGGTTCTTAGGCAGCTTGAGGTCATCTGAGGACGAAGTTTCCATCTTCTGAGCATGCTCCAGCTACATGACTTGCAGTTTTTGCTCATTGCCCTTGCAAAATAACTTTTGATTTAACTTTCTTATTGATCCAACAGGGTACAATAGGGCCCATAGGAATTGACCTATGATAGTTACAGTAGCGAGCCCCTTAGAGAGGGCCAGAACTCAAGACCATGAGTGGGTGTGTGCTAGAGAGCACAAGACTGTGTCCCTACCCCAAGGCCATAACTGGGTATGTTTTGAAAGACTAGGATGGTGGCACCACGGTCCTATGGTCAGATAAGTTAAAGGATTTGATTCTGCAAAATTCTAATATTAGCATTAGCATGACCTTATTTATCACCAAGCCTGGTGAGGTCTAGGAGACATTGGGTTATACATAGGCGTCTTTTCTTCATCACAGATAGATGAGATCATTCTGAGCTGGATTTATGTCCTACTCACTCCTGTATCCCCCAAAGGATAACGCCTTGCACATGGTGGATGAAATTCCAGTCTCCACTTCAATGCCCAAAATTACCTCATGTCAACCTCTGGAAGGCTTTCCCTAGGAGAAGTCTGCCTAGTGCCCCATGCATGTCTTTGTTCCTCAGGCTGTAGATGAAAGGGTTCATCATGGGGGTCACCACAGCATATATCACTGTGGCTACTGAGTCCTTCATGGAGTAGGTGCGGAGGGGCTGCAGATATACCATTCCAAGTGTCTGATAGAAGAGGGAGACCACAGCCAAATGGGAGGCACAGGTGAAGAAGGCTTTGTATTTCCCAGTGGCTAAGGGTATTTGGAGGATGGCTCTAACAATTCGGACATAAGACGTGATCATGAACCCTAAGGGGGTGAGGAAGATGAAGCAGCCTGTGGCAATCAGCACTGTGTGATTGATTTGGGTGTTGGAACACGCAAGTCTCAGCAGGACGTACATCTCACAGAAGATGTAGTGGATCTTCCCGGGCCCACAGAAGATCACCTTGGTCATAAGGAGGGTGTGGATGAGGCCGTAGAGGATAGAGAATACCCAACACAAGGCGAGGAGCAAAATACAGAGTCCAGGGCTCATGGCTGTGGCATAGTGGAGGGGGCGGCAGATGGCCACATAGCGGTCATATGCCATCGTGGCCAGGATGAGGTTGTCCAGGGCCACCAAGGAGACCAGGAAGTAGAGCTGTGTCAGACACCCTGCATAGGAGATGGCTTTGTTCTGGGACTGAAGGTTCACCAGGATCTTGGGGATTGTGTTGGTGACAAAGAAGAGGTCAGTGAAGGAGAGGTTGGCCAGGAAGAAGTACATGGGAGTGTGCAGGCGGGAATCAAAGCTGATGGCCAGGACGATAAGCACATTTCCCACCACTGTGACCAGATACATGGACAGGAGCACCCAAAAAAGGACCCGCTGCTCTTCAGGACTCTCTGAAATCCCCAGGAGCAGGAACTCAGACACCCCACTCTGGTTGCCCCCATGCATTTCTCGAACTGTCTGCAACTTGAGCACCAATAAATGTTTACTAAGTGCCCTCAATTAAATAAGGACATTCATATAAGCAAAACTAACTAATTTCTTAACATTAAAATATCTTAGACCAAATTTTATAATATATCTAGATTAGCAACAAAGTAATAACAGGTACAAACACATAACATGGAAAATCTTTGTGCAATTTAGTCATTCCAGCAACTCTAATCTGGCATACTCAATGTTACAGTAACAATGTCTGTGTCATTTAAAATCCTATCATCTTACAAGACTCTTGAAGTGCTTAAAGATTAGTATAATGATATTAAATAGATTTTTAAATGACATTTAAAATAGGTGTATGCTTTATTAGGAAATGGTTATTGCACAATTGGACAAAGCTGGGGGAGTAAAAATACTGGAAAGGAAAAGGAAAAATTATCATTATTTGCTTATAGGATGATCTGTGTGGGAAACCCAAGACTGTCATCTGAAATGCCATTAGAAATAAGCGACTGTAGGGGCCAGCCCAGTGGCATAGTGGTTAAGTTCGTGCACTCCACTTCAGTGTCCTGGGGTTCACAGGTTCAGATCCTGAGAGTGGACCTACACACTGCTTATTAAGCCATGCTGTGGCGGCTTCCCATATATAAAGTAGAGGAAGATGGGCATGGATGTTAGCCCAGGGCCAATATTCCTCAGCAAAAAGAGGATGATTGGCAAAGGTGTTAGCTCAGGGCTAATCTTCCTCATCAAAAAAAATAATAATAATAGTGAAGTGAAAGAAATAAAAAAAGAAAAGAAATAAGAAACTGTAGTAAAGTGGCCAGTCACACAATTAATAGACCCCAAACTAATGGTGTTCCCAGTAAGTCACATAATGCAGTGATTGAGACTGTCTTGTGAGTTGCTGGAATTCAAGTCTGAGCTCTGCCACTTGCTGTGAAACCTCAGGCAAGTTACCTGAGCTCTTTAAGACTGACTTTCTTCATGTGAAAAATGAGTTGTGGCAAGAATAAAATTAGGTAATAAAGTGCTTAATACAAAGTTGGCATGTAGTGGACACTCAATAACTATTGCCTATTGCTATCATAAATATTATATATGTGTAAACAATAATCAGATGAAAATACAATGTGAAACAATCCCATTCACATTATCAACAAAATAATCCAGCGTTAAGATGTTAGCAAGAATTGGGTAGGATCTTCTAATTCTCCGTTTCTCCATTTAATAATAAATGGGTAGACTTACTAATTTCCAGATAGAATGAGGAAACATTGCAAATGTGCATATGCTCCTGAATTAACCTAAAATTTATTTAACCTATCTGAAGTCAAAATCAAAACGGGATTTTGGGGAAACAAAAAGTATTCTAAATTTCATATGAAAATAAGCCAGGAAAATGTCAAAAGAGAGTGTAAGAAAGGGACAGTTTCTCTGTCAAATATAAAGGACTCTAAAACAGTGTGATACTGTTGCTGGAGTGAACAGATCAACAGAGCTGGACAGAACTTCAGAAACAGGGCCAAGTACAATGGGATTGAGTGGATTATTATGGTTGTGTTTTACATTGGTAGGTAAAGGTTGCATTATTCAATAAATGGCATTGGGACAGCTGTCTAGGAGAAAACAGTAAATCAATATTTCATATCTTACCAAAAACTTTTTAAAATGTATTAAAGATTAAAATAGTTTATTGTGCATTTTTTTCTTTTGAAAATCTAATATAGGTAAGATGAAAAATTTAAAAGTAAAAAAGTGGGAGAATATAAATAGAATAGATTTAACTCCACCATGTAGAGATAGATAACCACTTTCCACATTTTGATGTCTTTTTTGTTGAGACGTGAAGCACAAAAAAAGTCAGTCTTATGAAATCCTGAGCAAAGAACCTTACACACAGAGAGATGTATGTGCAAAGGCCCTGAGGTAGGAAAGGGCTTGCTGTTTTGAAGGAACCAAATATTAGCCAGTGTAGCTGGAGTGAAGAGGATGTCAGTGAGATATGATCTTATGCAGGCAAGCAGGGTCCAGATCATGCCGAGTCTTGTTCAGATTTTAGAACTTTATTCTAAGTGCAACAAGAGCCTTGAAAGATTTTAAGCCAAAGACGGGGCATATATCTTTCTATCTGTATTTTACAATAGTATTTTAATAATCAGAGAAGGCTGTTGCATTTTTTATCAGAAGCTTTTTCAGTGCCTACCACTGTTACCAGCTTTCCTAATAAACAATGCTTGTGTTCCAGTATAAACTAATGAAATTAATTTGTTAATGTTTTACTTGGGCTCTTGTAGTTATATTTATAAATAAGATTGGTCTACATCTTCTTTTTGTATGTGCCAGTCTTATTTACTTTTTATTAGAACATCTGCATTAATTTCCATATTAAACTTGTATTCACTTATTGTCAATTTCTACTATTTGGAATTTGTTGAAATTTCTTCAGTACCCTTAAATATAAAATTTTAAAGATATTCCATGGATTTTTCTCAGATAAAAATAGCTTTTTATTATGTTGCAACCTATTGATTATAAACAAAAAATTTGATTATGGAAAATTCAAGCAATACCAAAAAATGTAAAGAAAATAAAAACCACCCCAGATTCTGTTAACATTTTGAACATTCTTCCAGTTTTGTTTTTTCATTAAATCATTTTTATTCATTCAACAGTGTGCTGGAGAACATTCTTTAAGTCAAAATTTTCATTATTTTTAATGGCTGCATACTATTGCATTTTATGATTATATCATATATATTTTTAATCAATATTCTGATGATGTATATTGAGATTTTTTCCTATTTTCCCTATTACAGACAATACCTCAGTGAATGTCTTTGTACATATATTTTGGATATATTTCTAGTTATAGTCAAAGGGATACACACTTTTCATTTTCATACATATTGCCAGAATGTCCTCCAGGAAAATAGTTTCAACTTGCACTCCCCAAATTAACATCATGGAAACTGTCAGGCTCATTTACCCTTGCCAATCTGATCTGTGAAACTCGTTTTAATTTTCACAGCTCTCATTACTGGTAAATCAAGATTAAAACAAAGAAGCTTTTAAATTAACTCAATACCTCAAAGAATTAGCAAAATGGACTTCTTGGAGCTAAATCACAAATATTGAGAAAAGTATCTTTCAAAGAAGCAAGGACAACAGTCCTAACTATACTGGCAATTACTGAAGATACTTGAGATCCAGGAACTTCTTGCTTTTATGCTGGAAATCAATATGATCGTGCTGGGCACTGAAGCAAATACCAGACTGCTTGTACTTGGTCTTCCACTGTTTTGTAAATTTAATTTTATATTTCTTGAAGATCATAACAATATGATTCCTCACACACGCGCGCGCGCACACACACACACACGCAGACACACACACACACACACACACTGTTATTCTTAAAAAATATTTTCTCTTTATTCCTGAGTATTTTTCCACAAACTTCAAAAAGAAGAAAACCATATACTCGGCAATGTCATTTTGTGACTTTGGAAACAAGCAAGAAAAACAACACGCTTTTGATTAAGCAAGCTCTAGTCCCAGAAATTGATCTTAAGAATATAATCAGACAAAATGTAAAAAGTGTGTATATTAGATGTTTATCAGAGTCTTGTTAATAATAGTAAAAATGTAGAAAAAAACAAACATTCAACATTAGAGATTTTGTTTAAAAAATTACAGAATAGTAATCCATGAGACAGAAAGTAGACTAGCGGTTGCCAGGAGCTGTGGGGAGGCAGAAATAGGGAGTAACTGCTAATGAGTATGGGGTTTCTTGTGGGAGTGATGAGAATGTTCTAAAATTAGATTGTGGTGATAGTTGCACGATTCTGTGAATACATTAAAACCATTGCTTTGTATACTTTAAATGGGTGAGTTTTATGGTATTGAATTATACCTCAATAAAGCTGTTTTAAAAAATTATGTAATCCATTAAATTAGTGGAACACTTTGAAGGAATCGTAAATAATGATGCTAAACACTTTCTCATTTATATATGGAAAGATGTTTATAAATCATTGTTATAGTAAATATCCAGTTTACTCTTACACAATAAAATATAGACCTTGCAGTTTACCCTTACTTGTTTCTAGTGATACCTGCCCTGTGGTGTGATTGTGAGGAGGAAGAATAAGGAAATGCATGGAAAGTGCTCAGCACTGGCGGAACCCCATCCCTAACCAGCCTGGTGCCTGGATTCGGGGCCCTCTGGGACTCTTGCCTGACAGGAGCATGGGTCAGAGGCAGGTAACAGGGCTGGGGCAAGTCAGAGGATGTGCCTAAAGGCAAGTGTCCACCACACTTTAGTGTGCATCAGACTCACCTGTGATGCTTTGAAACAAAAAGCCCATTCTCTGGCCCCCTCTCTTGAAATACTGGTTCTGTTTTGAGCACCAAGTCCTTTTTAGCAATCACCCAGTGATTCTGGCCACACACTTTGGGAAACCTTGCTGTGAGTCTATAAGTGTCAGTGGGTTCTGAACACTCGTGATCACTTAGAGACATAAAGCCCTGAGCAGTGTGGCAGGGTGGAGAGGGGAGAGAATGTGTGTATGGGGGGGTACAGAAAAGTATTCCACATTTGGCGCTGGAAAACTGTCCTTTCATACGTCCTGTGTTGCTCCCTAGCTGCAGTACCTTGGGGAGGTTGCTCAACCTCCCTGGGCCCCCTTATCGCACCATGAAGCCTTTCTTGCAGGTGTGAGAGGCATGTGCAACAGGGTGTGTGACAGCACTTTGAAAACTGCAGAGCGCTAAAAGGTGAAAGAGGTTGTTATATTACCTTTACACACTAAGGAGTTAGCGTATATGAAGACTTTCAAAGTATGTGAGTATGTTCATGAGAGAGAGAAAATGGAGAAGAGAAGAGAAGAAAGGGAGGAGAGAGAGAGAAAGATGAGGCTGAGATGTCCAGACCTTACCCACCGCTCTGCTGCCCCCACTTTTCTCCTCCATTTGATGAAAATTCACAGTCAGGACATAAAGGATCCTAAGTAAGACTGTGTGGCTCGGGGCTGGAATAGGGTCAAGGTGAAAGGCAGGGGATCTGTTACCTGGCTCTTTGGTCCCCTGAGAGAGGAGACAGAACATGAGGCTGTGGGGGCTCCAGTGAGGCTGGGGGGCCTGACAGCTGATGCCTGAGCCTCAGGTTCAGGAAGGAAGGGGCTGAGTTAGGACTGTGTCAGGCCTATTTATCAGTTTGGGGGAGTCCTCAGGGAAGCAATCCCAAAGCAACTTCTTCAGACAAACATGGGTAATTGCTCCAATGAGCAAGTCTTGGGAAATGAGTCTCGTCTACAAGGAGTAAGCCAGATTCTCCTTCTCTCTCTTCCCTCACTTTGTCCCTCCACGTCTTCCTTCCTCCTCCCTTCCCCTCCCTATTTCAGGTGGAGAGGATGAGCTTGGATCTCCCAAATAATTGATCCCTCAGCCCATCCTCTCTCTGCTTAAACTCCTAGCACCACTGACTCACAGTTAAAGGATTTTAGACTCAAACAGGCTCATGTACTCCCTCCATACCCTCTCATAGAGGAATTGGATTTTTAGCATCCCTGTCCAAATAACACCTTCTCTTGTCTTGATAGCTCCTCTTTGACGGGAAGCTCACCACCTTACAACAGGTTTCAAGCAAACTGCCTCCGGTCTCATAGTTGGTAGTTGTAAAACAACACCTGTTTGGAGTCCTCATTTGGGGCAGAGTAATGCCACAGACACACTGCTGGAGGGGAGTATGAATGATTTCAGGGCTGTTCCTGGTTCTAGTACTAGATGGGCCATGATTAATTCATTGATTGTTCTAGGCCTCAGTTTCCCCCACTTTTCAATTCCAACAATAGAAAACCCTCTACTGGTCAAATTGTGAGGTGGTCACAGTTGTCTTGGTGCCACCACTCAGCCATCCCACAAAGTCAATCTCTATCATTGGCCTCCATCCTGCTACTGAAGTCCTTGCACTCAGTCTTCACAACCTGAACCCTCTTCTGGGAGTAGCCCAGATTCCCAACACCTCTCACCAAAGTACAACCTCAGTTCTACTTGTGCTGGGGGTCCATCTTCCCAGCTTCCTTCCTTCTTCTGTTTGAGTCTCGTGTTATTTATTGACGGCAGGCATTGGGCTAGGTGTGTTGGAAAGCCCAGAGCTAGTGTGTTAAGAACATGCAGATTGTGACCTACTGAATGAGGCAGCCCAAAGGCACCCACATGGGGTTGGCAGGGGTCACCCCCAGCAGGCGTGCTCCCACTTTTGGGGTAGTGGAAACCCCAGGGTTGTTTGATTGAAGGCACAGTTTCAATATACCCACACAAAGGAAGTAAAGTCACAAAGTTTATTAGAAGCCCCAAAGTTGGAGCACAAATGAGCTTGGGAGAAGGGCAATCCTCCGTCCCAGGTCACAAGCAAGCAGCAGAAGTGAGTGGGGTAGCAAGCATCTATTACTTGTAGGGTGGTTGGGGTGGCAATCACTAATTTTTGTGGGCTTAACTTTGAGAGGTCCTCTTGAAATGTGCCCTGGGAAAAGCAAGTTGGGAACATGTGGTGGGAACCCTAAGCTAGGGTCCTTATCTAAATGTCCAGACTTTGGGTGTGATCGGAGTTGTCATAGCCTAAAATATCCAGGCAGCAGCTCAAAATGGCTATTTTCTCATCACAGTAGGTGCTGAGGACACCAGCATGAATAGGGTGGACATGGTGGCCTCCCCTCACAGAGCTTGCAGACCAGCACAGGAGAGCTCTTCTAAAAACAAACAGACTAGGAAAAAACCATCACAAACTGATGAGTGCCCCAAGGAAACAGTAATCTGAAATAGAGAATAGTGGAGAGAGGAGCAGGCAACTTCTTAGATTGGTTTGTCAGGGAGAGTCTCTCTGAGAGGCATTTAAGCTGAGACCAGATGGCTGAGAGGGTGTCGGCTACTCAGAGGGTTGGGAAAAGAGCTTTCCAGAGAGATGGAACAGCATCTGCAAAGGCACAAAAGTGTGTATTCAAGGGCTGAAAGGAAGTCAGTGCTGGTGTTTCCTGAGCAAGGCTGTGAGTGACACAAGTTGAGGTTGGGTGGTAAGTAGGAGCATATTAAGACAGGGAGTCATTCTGCATTTTATTCTAATGACAATGAGAAGTCACTGAAGTATCTTAAGCAGGTGGAGTGGGCTGGTTCAATCTGGGTTGAATGGATCACTCTGGTTGCCATGAGGAGAAGGGATTGGAAACAGACAGGGACAGAAGCAGAGAGAGCAGTGGCCCAGGCAAGTGGGAAGGGTGGCCTGAGCTAGGATGAGAGCAGGAAAGCTAGGAAAGAAATTATCTAGCTACACTTGGAGGTGAAATCACAAAGCTTCAATGGTGAACTGGGTCCTGTAGACAAAAGAAAGGGTAAAGTCAAGGACGATCTTCCATTTCTGACTTGGGGAACTTGGAGAGGGTGCATAACTGGGCTCCTGAGAAGTGAGCAGGGGAGAAGACAGATGGTATTTAGATATATAAGAGGTTTTGGATGGCGGTATAAATTTGGAAGAGAAGAAATTACTGATAACAGAATCCAAATTGGGTAGCAAGGGAAAAAGGAGACAAAGGAAAGACACTGTCCACGTAAAATTGGGGAAGGGAAACAGAGCCAGGAGTTCTCAGAAAACATTATGACATTTTAACACTTCATCAAAACAACAGAGTAAGGGGCTCTTAAGCTGTGAAGTTAGGGAAACTATCCTGAACTGCATCTTCATTCTAAAAGTTCAGGAAAAATAATTTCACTTAAAGATGAGCAATAGAAAAAGATTGAGTACTAGAAAGGGTGTGAAAAATGGGCACTCATAAATTTTAGGAAAATTGTTATTGGGACAAGCTTATGAGAGAACAATTTAGAGCATCTATAAAAATGAAAATATTGGTGGCCAATATTTTCATATTGTGGTGTAGTGGTTGAGTTCGGCGTGCTCTGCTTCGGGGGCCTGGGTTCATGGGTTCAGATCCTGGGCACAGACTTACACCACTTGTCAGCCATGCTGTGGTGGCGACCCATGTGCAGAATAGAGGAATATTGGCACAGATGTTAACTCAGGGCTAATTTTCCTCAGCAAAAAGAGGAAGATTGGCAACAGATGTTAGCTCAGGGTGAATCTTCTCAGCAAAAAAAGAAAAAAGTTCATTCTTTTTGGGACAATTCCACTTCTTGAACTTATTTTATAGGAATTAAAGCAACAGAGAAAAGAATGAAAAGACGTAAATGCTAGTAAATTTATGACAACATTGTAACCATAAAAATTTGGAATTACCCAAACATCTACCAATAGATTATCGAGTAAAATAAATTATCGTACATGTATTCAGTTGTGAAAAAGAGTGAGGTAATCTTAAGGAAGATATGAAAAAATTTTCCATAGTGACATTTTAAATAAAAAACACAAGTTTGTGTGATCCTATTTTTTAAAGTACACATACAGGCATACCTTGTAGATGCTGAGGGTTTGATTCCAGACTGCTGCAATAAAGTGAATATCACAAAAAAAGGGAATCACATGAATTTTTTGGTTTCCTAGTGCATATAAAAGTTACGTTCACACTGTACTGTGGTCTATTAAGTGTGCAATAGCATTATGTCCAAAAAAACTATATGCATACCTTAATTAAAAAATACTTTATTGCTAAAAACTGTTAACCATCATCTGAGCCTTCAGTGAGTCATGATCTTTTTGCTGGTGGAGTGTCTTGTAAAAAATGCAATATTATGAAGTGCAATAAAGTGAAATAAAATGAGGTGTGCCTGTATGTGTGTTTGTATATTATCAGAAAAACCTGCAAGTGTATGTATTGTTGGGGCCCAAGGCAGGCTACTCCAAAATATACCATAATGGCATTTTGATTATTTTGAATTAAAATCACTTGAGAAAGAACTGGTGCAAAAAGGACACTTTGACCCTCTCTCTTCCCCTGAAAGCAGGAAATAAATCTCACGTGTGACAGGTGCTCTCCCTGTACCAGGAGGTAAAGAGACATCCTTATCATCAGAGATGGAGAACTCAGGGCTGGCAAGCCTGTCTAAATAAATCATGTTACTTTTCACTAATTTACTACCCCAAGCTCAAATTCTGCTTAGAATTCTTTAAAGTCTTTACTAAGTACCCAAACCTAAGTTTCTTTGTTGTCTCAAATCCTTGCAAATTTACTGTTTCTTCACGTAAGAAGATATAAAAGATACTTGCTTTGGTAATTTCTCTGAGCATCATTTTCATGATCTCCTGTGTGCATGAAGTTAAATTGGTTTCTCTCCTGTTAATCTGTCTTGTGTCAATTTTATTATTAGTCCAGTCACAAGAACTCAAGAGGGGTAAGGGGGAAAATTCCCAGCCCCAACAGAATCAAACCATTAAGATTAGGTATTTTATTATTTAAAAAATAGGATTAAAAATATTACTGTTCATATAATTTAACCCTATAATTCTACTCCTAGGGATACATTTCCTAATGAATCATTCAAAATAGAATCAGCTTTATAAACAAAGATATTCATCACAGCATTATTCATAATTTTCTTAAAATAAAAAGAGCCTAAATGCCCATCAGTTAGGAAATGCTCAAGAATATGATAGTACCTATAACAGGTGAAATATTATGCAGCATGTTTATGGGCATGGGAAATTTCTTATGAGATAGTGACAACAAGAAGGATTATTTCTACATGAACAGAAAAATATTAGAAGTAGGTATACCAATATGTTGCATGTGATTGTCTCTGGGTGATGGGATTAGAGGTGATCTTTGCCCATGTCTGTTTCTCACTGGATCGAGATCTAGGGCTTCTCCTGGGTAAGAATCGCTCATTGCTCTCATTGTCCTCAGGGCTCAGCCCAAGACTTGGGACCTAGATGACATTAGTAGTGTTTGCTGATTGGCAGATTATGTGGTTAAGGCTCCAGCAAGGTCTGGCTTCCCCCACGCTCCTTGGCTCAGATGTTAATCACTAAGAAACTATTACCACCCAAGGAAGCTTGCTTGTAAATAAATTTGGGTCTTTGGAGTTTTTTGAACGGTGTCTGAGAAGGTGGCCCCGGAGCCCCTCAGAGCAGCATGTCATTGGACAAAGCTGACATACACTCCTCCTGGAACATACTTTCTGGACACCAGGACTTTAAGTCTCTCAAGGCTAGATAGAGAAACACAGGGGCCACCTTAACAAACTCTTTGAACATTAATTGACAAATACATTTGCAGAAGATGCCATGTGCTCCCATGGGCCCTTAAAGGAAAATCGCAAGGCCCTTGCCCTCGATCAAGCATTCAAGCAATTGATTCTAATCCACAGACATTTACTGATATCCGATAGGTGTCTAACCTGCCCTGGGCCCCAAGAGCACAGAGCTATATCAGACGTGGTAGAAGCTCAGTTTTCAGGTCTACTGGGACCAGGACATAAACTTGTGCAAAGGGGGAAATAACAGAACACTCAGCCTCGATTCTCTCGGAGCCCAGAGACAGGACCCGGCTCATGGAGTCCACAGGGAAACGGGGAATTAGGCTGAGACGTTGCCTCAGGATCAGAGTCAGCCATCAGACGGCCGCGGTGCTCCCATCTGTGTCCTCACTAATGAGGCTCCAGGGAGGTTCTGCTCCCTCTAGCCTTCAGGTCCTTGACTCAGATGCTGAACTGATCATAGAGAAGATCTCTGTAACCCAGTGAAGCCCACTTAGTGAGTAAAAGTCTGGATTATTTGGAATGTCTTTCAGAGAACCTGGTCACGGAGGCCCTCAGAACAGCAAGTTATTATTACTTTCTGAAGCACAGGGGGGCCCCATCTCTGCTTTTTTCCCCATCCCAACAGTCTCCATGGGGAGATTAAAAATAATGGGTGGAATGGTGAATGGTTGCTGTTTTGTTTGATTTTTGTTTTCTTGGGCACAGAGTTGAGTAAATCATATTCCTCAGTTCATGACACATTATCATCAACATTCCTTGCGAGGCTCTGGTTTTATTGTCTCTTATTAGCTTCAATCTCCATTCCCTTCCTCTCCCCTAACTTTAATATACACATATATCCTTGAAGAATACATGTCTTTGTGTGTCTGTGTGTTTCATATACATAAGTAGTATTGTGTTATAGATCTCATTATGTTTCTTAGGTTTTGCATTAATGCTACAATTTTTATGATCTATTCTCTTGCTCTATGGACACCCAACTCCCTGCTTCTCTTGTCTCTTACCATTCCATTCTCTACACGCACCAGAGTAGTTTTCTTAAAGTCTAAATTGAACCCTATCACTTTCCTGCTTAAATCATTTCAAGAACTTCCTACTACAATTAGAAAAAATGAAAAACAGCCTATAAGGCCCTACCTGGTCTCACTCCTACGTATATCGACAACCTCAAACCATATCATTCTCTTTCTTTTGTTCCCCAAACTCCAGTCATATTGGCTTTCTTTCAGTTCTTTGATTCCCAAAACTCTCTCATCTCAGGGCTTTTGACTTTGCTTTTCCCCTGTGGAAGCTCCTCTCTCAACTCTTGACATGACTTTCTCTTCCTTAGCCTTTGAGCCTCGGCTTAACTGTATAAATTGGTACAATCATCTTTGAGGGATTTTGGTAATATTAGTCGTCTTGGGTCGGGTTCTCTGGAAACAGAGTGACTCATGGGAATTGTGAGTGTGATTTATTGAAGGAGTGCCCTCAGAAGAAGATGGAGGTAACTAGGGACCCAGCACATTAGCCTCAGACTGGTCTTGAGAGGAGCTCTGGAACACGAATTGCACCCATTGAATCCGTCCCAACTGGAGGTAAGGAGCCAGCTTTGTCTACCCAGTGTCAGTCAGTCCTTGGCCACCGGCTGCCCCCGTAGCTCCCGGGGCAGTGGATAGGAAGTGCTTAACTTCTCAGGCCAGGGAAAGTGCAGTTATGAGCCATTTGCAACTAACGTTCATAGCAGCTGGGAGGTGGGGATGGGTGAACCGGCCAGTGAAAGGCACCAACAGCATCCACTAGTAAAACTGGAGGTGTGCCTTCCTCCTAGCAATTCATTCTTAGCAATACTCTCTAGAGAACCTTCATTCATGTCCCCAAAGAGAAATGTACAAGAAAGTTCATTTCAGCATTGTTTATAATGGTGAAAAACTAGAAATAACCTAAATGTCCTTCATCAGGAGAATAGAAAAATGAATTGTAGTGTATTCCTATTATAGCAGTAAAAATAATGAACTTGAGCATGCGTATCAACATGGAGAAATCTCAAGAACATAATTTGAGTGAAAAAAGCAAGTTTCAGAATACATGCTGAATGATACTATTGAAATAAAAATTTTAAATATGCAAAACAATGCTAAATGCTTTCGTGGGTACCCAACTTTCAAGTCTAATTACAAAAACGTACATAAGAATGACAAACACAAAGTCAATGATAGCCTCTGGGAAAGGAGAAACTGGGATGGAATTAGGAGTTCCAAAGCTCTCTCAACTGTCGCCTCTGATGTTTTATTTAAATACACACATATATACAATGTCAACATTTTAAATTTTACTAAAACTGAGCAGTAGACATGAATGATTTTTTAAATTCTATATACTAGTCTGTGTATTTGTAATAGTCACACTTTAAAAAATTACAGAAAGTATCTATTCATGTGGCTGCACGTACACCAGGAGCGATGCTTCTTTTATCTAATAGTCCACGGTATGTATCCACCAAATTTTATCTATCATTTCCCCAAGTGGTGAACACCTAACTCCATACTGCTGCAAATAATGTTGTGATTAACAGCCTCGAGACTGTCTCACTACAGACCTTAAGACATTTTCTCTGAAGTATATGCCCAGGAATGGGATTGCTAGGTAATAGGAGATAGAGATAAATGAAAGAGAGATAGATAGATAGATAGAGACGCATGGATGCATGGAGATATATATATATATATTTATATACATATGTATATACATTATATATCCTAGTAGAGGCAATCAGGAGAGCATTCTATTAGTACTTAGCAAAATTATATATATATATATAATTATATATATAATTTATACATTATATTATATACAATTTAAATATATATTTTATATAATTATATATAATATATATGAAGTACACATATATACTTAATTTTAGTTTTGCTAAGTACTGACAGATTGCTCTCCTGAGGCTAGTTTACACTCCCATCACAATACATGATGTTTCCATTTTTCCCACATCCTCACCAACACTTGGTATCATCAGACTCTCTAGTTTGGCATTATGATTGGTGTAAAGAGCATTTCACTCCTCTGATTACAAGTGATGTTTACATCTCTTCGTATCTTGTTAACAATTTGAGTTTCCCTTTATGAAATCCCCTTTTCAAATACTTTACCCATCTTTGTTTTGGATTTTCTTCCTATCTTTTTTTGGGCAGAAGTTTCTTACAAATTTTAGATATTAATCCTTTGTTGGTTTTAAGACAAAGCTTCTATGAACATTTCCGTACAGGTTTTTGAGTGAACCTAAGTTTTCATTTCTCTGAAATAAATGCCCAGAAGAGTCATTGCTGGGTTGTATAATAGCTGCATGTTCAGTTTTCCAAGAAACTGCCAAACTGCTTTCCAGAGTGGCTGTAACATTTTACATTCCCACCAGCAATGTAATCCAGTAATCCAGTTTCTCCACATCCTCACCAGCATTTAGTCTTGTCACTATTTTTCATTTTAGCTTTTCTGACAAATGACAAATTCCCACCCTGTTTCTCATAACTCTTGCATCGTCTTCCTGGATGTTTTCCTTCTTATTTGAATACATGTTCAAGATTGTTGTCAAGGTATATCTTTGTCTGGAGAAATTTTTGGCCTTATATAATTAACAATAATTTCATTATGCCCTCAAATTTAAATAACTATTTGGCTGGACATTAATTTTTATATTTAAATTTATTTTTTAATACCTTATAAATACTATTCAATTGTCTTCTTATATCTCATATGCCATGGAGAAATCTGATTTCAATCTTATTATTGCTCATTTGTATGTGATGCTCTCTTTCTCTCTGGAAACTTAAAAAAAAATTTTTGTGGTGTTCTTAAATTCCACTATAATGTGTTTAGAGAGTTTTTTCTTATTACTTTTGTTTGGAGCTTCATGGGCTCTTTTCATTCTGAAGTTGTTCATATACTATATTTCTGGAAAATCTATGACCATTACTTCTTGAAATATTTTCTTCCCTCTGCTTTCTCTGTCTTTTGATGGGACTCCAATTTTCTCGATGTTGGCACTTTTATTTATACCCTCTGTCTCTCTTATCTTTTTCTCTCCTATTTTCTATACTTTTATTCTTCACTACTTGATGCCTTTGAGAGAGTAAGACTATCTGATATTCTGGCTCACTAATTCACTCTTGACCTGTATCCATCCTGCTATTTATCTCATCTATTGAATTATTTACTTCAAATATTATGTTTTCAGAACATTTTCCACTTTGTTCTTTTTATGTTTCATGTTCTTAATATTTTCTGTAATATCCTTGAGTATAATCATCAGGGTTATTTTAAATTTTAACTCCTTTCCAATCATTTAGATTCTTGTGATATATGTTGTTCATTTATTTTTATTCTGGTTGTACTCTCAGACATCAGGTTAATTTGACATGTGGACTCATGTTCCCCAGGGAAATTGCTACCCTGTTTGATAAAAGGTATTCAGAAGATGCAAAGGTCAGGCCATAGTTTCTGTCCCTCTAGGTACTCACCTGGAGGAGGTATGGAGACAGGATGATCCCCAGATAAGAATGTCTCAGGCACCACAAAATTATCATCAGTCACTCCCATTTGTTGCCACTCCACAAGGCAAATTCTCTGATCACTAGGAAGAAGACATCTCCTTAGCTTGTATTCCAACAGTCTTGAGGATTTATAGAGTGACCAAGTGCCCATAAGCTCACCTGTTTTCATCAGCTCTTCATGCTACCAGGGCTTTTTACTGCAATCTTGGCACCCCACTGTAGCAGAGACACTGGTTTTCCCCTAATACAAGGTTTTTGCTTCTTCTTTGTCAATATAACATTAGCTGGATGGATGGGCACCAAGTACAAAGAATACATTTCCCAGGCTCAATTGCAGCCAAGTGAGGCAAAATGACCAAGTTCTGGCCAATAGGATATAAATGGAAGAGGTGTGTGCCACTTCTCCCAGATTCTGCCCTTAGTGGGGAAAGCTGTGTCCTCCAGTAGATCCTCTCCCCTTTCCTATTGGTTGAAATGAAAACTTACTGGCAGAATTTTAACAGCCATCTTGGACCATGATATGGAAACATTCTTTGAGTTTGGCAGAAAACCAAGAAAGAAGTAACCTGGATCTTTGATGATTGTGTAGCCAACATATTAGACCTGGACTACTTACCTATACACGAGAGAGAAATGAATGTCTAGCTTTTTAAAGCTGCAATTATTTGGGGTTTCCCTATTATAATAGCCAAACCATAGGCATTTTCCCCACAAAATCCCAGTTAGGCAGGCAGGACAAATATCAATAATTTCATTTCATAGAAGAGAAGACTAGACTCCTGCAAAATAAGTGGAGGCACGTAGGTTAGGATCTGGGACTCCTGGGCACTAATCCTGGGACTCTTTCCTCACAAAGCTCTACAATGAGTTTGTTCCATGGCGTTAACTTTGATGATGATTTTGCCTTCACTCTCAGGTTTTCTCAAGAAAGAAACTTGAGATTCCTTTACTGCAAATGTGAAAACCAGCATTCACAATCAGCCATGATGTAAGCAGATAAGGAAGAAGGTTAGAGAATAGCTACACACTAGTTACCATAATATTTACCTTAAATTTATTTATTTTATCTTATTACAAAGTGTTCATAAATCTGTTTACTGAGAATAATGTAGATCATTTGTGTATTGTTGAGAGCTTTGTTTTAATGGTTGCACAGATTTTTGACTCACACCCTTGAGGCAATAAGTGTTTGTTTAATTTCCTATTTTTGTAGGAAAAAATACTTATTCACGTAAAGTTGTAAACTTTTTGCCACCCAATATTGACCTTACTTGCTGTTATTTTGATCATTATCCCACTTTCCATGACCTCACTGATCAAGTTTTGATAAAGTAGCATAAAAGGCTGCACAGACTTTTAAAATTAAGAGCATTGCAAAAGACATTCCTCTTTGTGAAAAGTTACTTTACAAGTAAAATAAATGAGTAAATAAGCAACTCTTAACAGATTAACTTTAAAACACAATGCAAAATCTTGATTTTCCTCAACAATATCAAACTAGTGGTGGAGATTCAAAGAGGGAAGTGTTGATGAGGCATATGTGGGACTCAGAAATGAGACACTTGAGGTAGACATTTCTGTAAAGTTCCTCACTGGAGGGGATGGAGGACACCTGCAGTTTCTCTGCAGAAGTCATTGGCCCCATGAGAAGGAGACTTTGCCCCTGAGAAGTCTCCCCAGGGCACCTTTCATGTCCTTGTTCCGCAGGCTGTAAATGAAGGGATTCAGCAGGGGGGTCACCACCGTGTACATGACAGCAGCTGCTGTATCCTCTTCTGCTGAGTTGGAGGAAGAGGATGAGGGACACAGATAAGCCCTGATCACTGTCCCAAAGAACAGGGCAACAACAGCAAGATGGGACCCACAAGTAGAGAAGGCCTTGCACCTTCCCTGGGCAGAGGGGACCCTGAGGATGGCTGAAAAAATGCAAATGTAAGAGACCAGGATGAGCATAAGGGGTATTAAAATGACTGCTCCTCCCAAGAAGAGGAGCACAAGCTCATTGACCTGAGTAACAGAGCAAGACACCTTCATCAGGGGTCCTAGATCACAGAAGAAGTCAGGAATGACCTTCTTAGAGCAAAAGGAAAGTTGGAATATGAGGAAGGTGTGGGTCATGGCAACAAGATTCGTAAGCGTCCAGCAGGCAGCAACCAGGAGGATGCAGCACCGGCGGCTCATGACCATCGTGTAGTGGAGAGGGTGGCAGATGGCCACGTAGCGGTCATAGGCCATTGTGGCCAGGAGAAAGATGTCCATGTCCCCAAAAGTCAAGAAGAAATAGAGCTGAGCCAGGCACCCTGCATAGGAAATGGACCTGCTCTGGGTCTGGATGTTCACCAGGGCCTTGGGCACAGTGGTGGAAGTGAAAAGGATATCTGCACAGGACAGGCTGGCGAGGAAGAAGTACATGGGCGTGTGGAGATGCGCATCAGTGCCAATGGCCAGGACGATGAGCAGGTTCCCAGCCACAGTGACCATGTACATCCACAGGAACAGCAGGAAGAGAATGCGCTGCTGCTTTGGGTGCTCTGAGAGGCCCCAGAGGAGGAACTTGAAGACTCTGGTCTGGTTCCCTGCTGCCATGAGCCCAGAAGTCAGAGAAAGAGACCTATTAAAATTCTCTAAACAGATTTCACTCTAAATGATTGATGAATGTGCCATTCTCTGAACTCTAGAGAAGAAGAAGAAAGAATGACCTTGGTGTATTTGTATTGATCACATACTATATGCACTGTATATTTTTATTGAAATCTACTAAATACAATGTGCTTATATTTGATATATATTTTGTCTTCCCCATAGTAGCTGCAAAAGTGTCTTGAATACAGAAAGATTTAAAGAAATATCATAAGAAGGAAAGCCCTGAAAATTCAAGCTTTTGATCAGAAGAGAACTCACTAGGAAAATGTCTCTAGAGAGAAAAATTCCAATGTAAGATCCAATATAGATTCCAATATAAGATCTTCAAGAATTTTAAAGTTTAATAAAACAATTAAGATTTATGAAAGAATATTCAAAGGGGAAATGAAGAAACAGACAAAAATGTCTAGACAACAGGAAGATGTGAAACAGGAACTGAGAAAACTCTGGAAAGACATTGAAGAAAATGTCATTTCTTCAATGAAAATTCTATTACGAAGATTTCAAAGGAGAATGAACACTACAGAGACCATTATAAGGAACATAAAAGACAGAAATAAGAAAAGTAAAAGAAACAAAAATTAAAAATGAGGTAAAAGAGTTAGAGTATAGAAAACTAACAAAGGAGATTCAGTATATTATAAGCAGAGTCTGCAAAGAAGAAAAATAAACATTGGAATAGAAGACATATTTCAGATTATAATTTGAATAAACTTCCCTAAAATAAAAGAAGAACTTACTCTACATATTAAAAAGACATACCTTACACCTGGGAAAATTAATACAAAATAGTCAATTCCAAAACATATCTTAGTAAAATTATTAGACCTTTAGAAGAAACAAGGAATGCTTCAGGCAACCAGTTCCTCGACCTCCAAAATCAAGGAACTGATAAGGGAGAAAAAATAAAAAACAGATTGGCATCTGTCTTGAAAGGAACAATCAATGCTGGAAAATGAGAGAATAACACCTCAAGAAACTAAAAAATATAAAAGTGAGCCAAGGATTTTATAACCAGCCAATCCATACTTTGAGTATAAGGCCTATGAGCAAAGAGCTTTGAAGGTAAAGAAACTCCGGGAATATTGTTCCCATAAGCCCTTCCTGGGTAAACTACTAGAATATGAATATCAGATAATCAAGAAAGGATTGAAGTAACCTCAGCAAAAAAGAGAGTGAAAAGCATTGAATATATATTTACTATAGAATTAAAACTATAGTGTGGGGCTAAAAGTTGACAAAATGGTATGCAAATTAATATGCTCTAATAATGTGGAAATAACTAATAACAATAATAGAAGATGGAAGAGGAAAGTAGAAAGTATAATAAGTTCTTATTTATCTCTGAGGAACAGTTAGGAGAAAGAAATATAATATTAAGCAGATAAGTCAAATAGATGCTTAAGCCAATTTAAGAGAACAAAGATAAACTAAGAAAGATAATGCTATTGATAAAATAGTGTTATTGGATGGTGGAAAAGCAGGATAGGAGAGGAGAATAAATGTTATAAGTTATTTTACTGGTTGTTTATAGTAAGGAACAAAAGATTTGTCTAAAGAAAGAGGGGACTAAGAGTATACATTATATTAAATAATTAGCATAATGGAAATCTTCCTATGATCAGAGAGAGAGAGAGGGAACAGACCACATACTAAAGGACATAAAATAATATGACAGACATAGGCCATACCATTCATGTTCATAAATATAAATGAGCTTAATGCACCTTTTAACAAAAAAAAATTTCAAATTGACTCACAAAGCAAAAAAGAGAAATAGCTAAGATAAAGCAATTCAGAATGGTTGAAAATGAAATGATGGGCAAAGACATAGGGAGCTAATGTGAACAAAAGAATATGATCTTTATGTCACACCAGGCAGAATTCAGGATAAAAACCATTAAACAAGATGCAGATTACTTTATAATAATAAACCTATATTCACAATCAAATTATAAAAAATATAATATCCTTGCTATGTAAGCACCAAATATAACAGCAGAAATTTTCTTGAAGTGGAAACTCTAGGAGACAGAAGAAGAAATAGTGGCACATTAATAAAAAGAGACTTAAACTTCTGGCATCCTAGGCAGATCAAGTGATTAAAAAGTAAGTAAAGATAGAGAATACTAAACAAAATGATAAGATATGTAGGTGAATATATGTGTGTGTCTAAATATATATATAAATATATAAATATAAATATATATATATATCACTTGGTTCCAATAATAGTAATAAATACACTACTTTCAAGTTCCTATAGAGCATAGAGAAAAAAGACAATATATAAGGCCACAGAGAAAAATTCAAAAATTTCCAAAAATCAGCAATAATTCGACTAAAGATCTCCAAGAAAAATTCAATAAAAGTAAAAATTAATAACAAAATCAAAAAATAAAAATGACCTTTCAACCTGGAAAAAATATTTTAAATATCTCTATTAAATAACTCTTAGGTCCAAAGGAGAAATAAAAATCTAAATTTCAGAATTCTTAGAAAATAATAATACTACATGTCAGAATCTACAGAATATTGCTAACACAGTAATCAAAGGAAAATACATTGCCTTAAATATTTATATGACTAACAGTAAATAATGTAATACTTGAATTAAGCATCTGACACAAAAAGAACAACAAAAATAAACTGAATACAGAAAAAAAAATTAAAGGAAAAATTGAGTTAGAAATCAGAAGACAAATGAAGTGAAAAAAAAAAAGCAGTTCTTTGGTCTTTTCAACAAATGGTTCTGGGACAACTGAATATCCACCTGCAAAAGAATGAATTGGGACCCCTACCTCAGATTTAACAAAATTAACTCAAAGTGGATCAAAGACCTAAATGTAAAAGCTAAAACTATAAAAAGCTTATAAGAAAATATAGGCATAAATCTTTGTGATTTTGGATTAGGCAATAGTTTCTTAGACATGACACCAAAAGCATACTCGACAAGACAAAAAGTAGATAAATTGCACATCATGAAAATTTAAAACATTTGTATTTCAAAGGAGACCATCAAGAAAGTGAAAAGGCAACGCATAGAATGGAAGAAAATTTTGCAAATCATATATCTGATAAGAGATTTTATCTGGTATATAAAAAGAATAATTACAACTCAATAATAGAAAGACAACTAATGCAGTTTAAAAATGAGCAAAGCATCTGAATATACATTTCTCCAAAGAAGATATACAAATGGTCAATAAGCGCATAAAAAAAATGTTCAACAACATTAGCCACCACGGAAATGCACATCAAAACCACAATGAAACACCACTTCACATCCTCTAGAATGGCTAGAATCAACAAGTTAGATAACAAGTGTTGTCAGGGATGTGGAGAAATTGGAAACCTCATACACTGCTAGTGGGAACGAAAAATGGTTCCGTCTCTTTGGGAAACAGTCTGGCAGTTTCTTAAAAGGCTAAGCATAGAGTTACCATATGACCCAGCAATTCCACTCCTAGGTATACCCAAGAGAAATGAAAACATTCATCCACACAAAAACTTGCACACAAATGTTCATAGCAGCATTATTCATAATAGACAACCAAAAATGACCCAAATGTCCATCAACTGGTGAATGGATAAAGACAGTGTAGCATATCCATAAAATGAAATAGTGTTTGGCAATAAAAAGAAATGAAGTGCTGATACATGCTACAACATGGATGGACCTTGAGAACATCATGTTAAGTGAAAGGAACCACACATGAAGGACAACATATTGTATGATTCAGTTTGTGTGAAATATCCCAAATAGGCAAATCTAGAGAGACAGAAAGTGCATTAGTGGTTGCCTAAGGCTGGGAGGGATGGCCGAGTGGGGGTGGTGGCTGAGGAGTGTAGGGTTTCTTCTTGGGATGATGAAAATGTTCTAAGCTTGATTGCAGTGGTTGTTGCACAATTCAGTGGGTACAGAATGTAATAAAAGTCATTGAAATGTACACTTTGAATGGTGAATTGTATGGTATGTGAATTGAATATCAATAAAGCTTTCAAAAATTTTTTCATGTTCCTCGGAAAAAAACAATAAAAGAGACAAGCTACCTGCTAACCTAATCAAGATAAAAAAGGGGGGAGGGCAGGGAGAGAAAATGCAAACAGACAAAATAAGAAGTGACAAATAAACTGAAAAATGGAATTATTTAAAATACATGATTACTTAGCAAGACTCCATGCAAATATATGTGTAATTCTAGATGAAATGAATAATCTTTGGAGAATACAATGTACCAAAAATAACCCTGATAGAGATGGAAAGTCTAAGCCAACAACATCCCACAAAGAAAAAATATATTGTATTAATCATTTTTCTCTTGGGAATATTGTGGTAGAAACTATCCTCAAATCTCAGTGCTTACAAAAACAAAGATTTATTCCCTCACTTATATTACATGTCAACTCCAAGGTGTATGTAGCTCTGATTGGCACTGCCTCATGCATCTTCTTCATTCTGGGATTCAGGCTGAAGAAGCACCCCTATTTGGGACACACCATTCTTAAGGAAAAGGAGAACAGAGCAAGAGAGCTTATGAAGTGCACAATGGTTCTTAAAGCTTTTGCTGGGAACTGGCACACATCACATCCACTCAACTTCACTAGTAAAAACAAGAGACATGGCCAACCAGACAGCAGAGGGACACAGAACTATAACCTTCCACAGGGAGGCAGTACAATGGGGGTGTACAATCCTCTTTCAGGGAAGGTAGGAAACAACTAACAACAAAAATACAATCTGGCATATCTGTCAAAGAGCTCCTCCCTAAGGATGTGCCAGGATCACCTAGTGACACAGGACATCCTACGAAATCTTTCAAAGGCAGACAATCTCTTTTTCTATTCGGAGTATAAAAAGAGAAGGAAAACTCCCCAAATCTTTCTATAAAGCAGGTATAATCCTAATTTTAAAGCCTGATAAGTATTGTATAAAAAGATGAAAAGATTTTTCTGGAGAACACAAGAAAATCAACCGAAAAACAATAAGACTACTGAGAACAGTAACACATTATAAAATTGACATACACAAATCGGTCATATTCACATAGACAAACAACATCCAGTTAGGCGTGATGCAAGGGAAGAGCCCATTTACAATAGCAACCAAAAAAGACAAGATACCTGGGGAAAAAACACTTCAAAGAAAGTATTCAAGATCTTTATGAGGAACACCTTAAAACCCGAATGATCTTAAAGCCATTCAATCAATAATTGATGGAGAACTGATATTTGTAGAATGCCAAGTTAACACCACACAGTTTACCTCTGGTCCCAAGAAGGAAAAGATGACTTTACAATGGAGGGATTAGGTTATCATTTCACAAACCCGATGGTGAATCTTACCATTGATCCATCATGGCACACAATACAATGTGACGTATTTTAGCCAAAAATGTTTAACTTAAATGTAATCAAACTAGCAATAAACTCCAGTTACAGGAATACAGGATCTCAAAGAGCAAGCTAGCTCCACTAAGAAGAAAGAATCAGATAAATCCTAAAGATGGGATGCTCTATAGCAGTGTCTCCTGAACTTTAATGTGCATATAAGTCACCATGGGCACGCAAGTCAATGCAGATTTGCATTCAGTGGGTCTGGGGTGGGACCTGAGGGTCTGCATTGCTAACAAGCTCCAGGTGATGATGCTGCTGTCAGTGAACTTGACTTTGAGAAAGAGGAGATTGGGGCAATCTCTTCAATCAGTCACTGCTGTCACTAAAAATCCATAACAGGATTCATAACAACCAGATGCCATGCAAGGTCCTGGATTAAATTACTATTTTGACAAACCAACTGAAAAGGACACTTTTGGGAATAAGTGGGGAAATTTGAATATATACTAGAAGTGGATAATAATAAGGAATTATTATTAATTGGGTTAGTGTGAAGATGCTATATAAGGCATGTGGAAAAAGTTTTTTAGAGATGTATGCTGAATATTTAGGGATCTAGTTCATGATTTCTATAATTTATTTTAAAATATTTCAGCATAAAAACGTAAATTTATAAAATCCATATAGGGTGCAGATAATATTAACATGGAGATTCCAGAAAAGATTATTCATTGTATAAAGTATAAACTTAAGATTATCTCAAAAAATTCAGATTAAAGAGATAGATAAAAATAAAAAGAAAAGAAATATAGTTAGAGGAAGTAGAGACCCAAGATCCAATCCAAGAATTTGAAAAACCCCAAAAGAATAAAGCAAAATATGGGAGTCTGATGCAAATTGTACTAAAATGGAAAGAGTCCTGCATTTGAAAATCTAAATGGTTCCCTGAATTCTGCACACAGTCACTGAAGGATAACAGATCCATAAATTGCCATATCCTGGAATGGTTAAATTTTAAAGATAAACATTTACAAAACTATTTTAAATAGTGATCAACATGTATCGAGAGCTTACGCTACAGAATACTTTCCAAAGTTTACTTGTATTATCTTATTTAACCTTCACATTACACTATAAAGTAGAAACTGTTAGCTCCATTTACAGACAAAGAGATTAATGTTAAGACAAATGAAGTAGAAATAACTTCCCTAATTCATCAAGTTTTTAAGTGGCAGAATCAAGACTCAAGTCCACTTCTCTCAAAACCTAACACCTCAGCTATTTGACCACATCAAGTTGATTCTCCCTCTCATTTCCTGGATGAACTCGAAGCTTCTTTCTCCCCCTCCAAAGAGGAACTCTGACACAAGACAAGAAGAGATGCTGTTTCTATTACTAATAATGTGGCATTCATTCATTCAACAAATATTACTGAGTGTGAAGTAAGTGACAGACATGGTGTAAACATCTAAGGATACAGAAATATTATTTATATAAAGAAGGCTGGATAGAATAATGTATATACATGACAGATTTTCTCCATTCTAGCAAAAACAAGCTACAACTAGAAATAGAAAAAAAATCACAGCAGCAACAACAAAATCTATGAAATACTTAGGAATCAGTGCAACAAGTAAAACATAAAACCTATGTGAATAAAACTATAAAATTTTCTTGAAGAAAATCGATCAAGATATGAAAAATGGGAAGATATACCATGTTCTTAGCTGGGAAGAATTTAGTTAAGACAAAAATGCTAAGCCTCCCCAAATCAAAACATAAATATAATTCAGTTCCAATTAAATTACTGAATCTCAACTTTTAAGTCTCACCTCAAATTCTTCTCTTCAGAGAGTCCTTTCTTAACTTCTTTATTTTAAAAAGCTGCACTCACCCCGTTACTCTCCATCATGTTGTTATGCTTATTAATTTCATGGCAATCCCTACATGCTAAGATTATATTGTTTGTATGTTTACTTTTTTTCCTCCATGAACGTAAGTTCTTTCTCTGGCTTGTTCACCACTATGTCTTCGTTGCCTCAAAGAGTGGTGGAGGCAGAAACTCAACAGGTACTTGCAACCTGTCCTAATAGGGGATTGCATAGGATGCCAGGGGAAAACATTGAGGGGTTAGTTAATTCAGCTTTGTTCGTCAGGGAGGGCTTTCTAGAAGGAGTTACATCTGAGCTGAGGCAAAAGAAAGCACGGTATCCTCAGGGCACTGAGAACGACTCAGAGTGGCTAGGGCGTAGAGGAGGGGAGGGTAAGGGACGTCTGCATTGATAGAAGGAGAAGAAAACCATGCATCATTAAAATCATGTTTTGAAGAATATTAAATAATACAGGAAAATTAATACAGTATAATATTAACTGAAAGGTGTTTTAAAAACACATCTGGACAGTGTTAAGAAGTGTGCAGGGGGCTGGCCCAGTGGCATAGAGGTAAAGTTCACATGCTCCACTTCGGTGGCCTGGGGTTTGCAGGTTTGGATCCCAGGTGTGGACTGATATACCGCTTGTCAAGCCATGCTGTGGCAGTGTCCCATATAAAGTAGAGGAAGATGGACACAGATGTTAGCCCAGGGCCAATCTTCCTCAGCAAAAAGAGGAGTATTAGCAATAGATGTTAGCTTAGGGCTAATCTTCTCAAAAAAAAAAGGAAGTGTGCAGACTTGCAACATCATAAAGGGAAATGAGAACCCAATCCAAGGTAGAGTGTGTTGCTCTGTTGTGGGGGAGCTCCCCATCCCTGTGAGTCCCTAAACAGAGGAAGGACTGCATCTCCCAGGACCTGGTAGGAGGATTCCTGAACTGTAAGGAAGAATGAACTGGACAGCCTCACAGCACCTCTAATTCCAATCCTACTTCCATTAACAAAAGGGAGGAGGGAGGAAAGAAGAGTTTTCTTTGAGGAGTTCTAAAGTCAGTAGCCATGAAGGGAGAGACTTCTGTCAGTGGGGAGGACTCCATGGGAAGCTCAGAGTCCAAAGGAGAGTCTGTGCAGAGATGGAGCAGGGGGAGAGTTGCTGCATCGAAGGGACTGGGCTCTACATGCTCAGCAACACATCGGGGCAAGCAACAGACAGGAGCAGAGACAGCGGAAGAGATTCACCTTGAGGAGCCAAGGAGAGGAAGGCCTGGATCCTGGACAGGGCAGAGACACCAGGATGCAGCCATCCCCTCACCTGATCGGGGCAGGACCCAGCACACTGGGGTGCATGCCTGGCTCTGCCAGACCTGAGAGTACAGGCTCAGAGCAAGACCCTCACCCCAAGGAAAGAGCACTTCCTGTAAAGTCAAACTGAGCAGAGCAAGTTCCTGCCAAGGCCTCCCTGCTGAGGAGGGGGATGATGTTGGGGCGAGGACAGTGTTAAAGCAAGGGAACTGACATTCAGTGAGTCTCTCCAGAGGCCCAGACCTGGAAACTTCCTAAACCCCCTCCAGAGCCAGTGGAAGCAGACATTGCTATCCTCCTTTGCTGATGAGGAAACTGAGGCTCATGGGCTGAGTGAGATGCCCCAAGATCATACACTAATAAGTAGCAGAATCAGGTCTGCTCTTTACTCTTGTGACTCCTAATGCCAGGCACTGTTATCCTGTACCTTGGAGGGGAGAAAGGCTGGGAAGAGCTGACATTTGGTCTAAAATAGCTTCCTGCTGGCCAACTGGTTGTCCATTTGGATCCAGAGCTCTCCCGCTGATGGCCCAACAGATGCCATCCTGGGTCTCCTGAGTTCCCTCCATCAGTGCTTGCCTGACCCTGACTGTCTCCCTGTGACCTGTCCACTCAACACCACCATCAATCTGACACTGTGCCTGTTCTATTAGCACCAAATATGATGTTTATCTTGAACACACAGTCTCCCGTCCACCCCACCACCTAGTCCTTGTCTCTGGATGTTCTCAATTACTCTTGCTTCTGCTTGGAACGCTCCCTCCATCACCACCTTCCACTTCCTGTTCCTTCACTTAAGCCCTGCTCATTCCTGAGGTCTCAGCATAAACATCCCTAAGAAGACTTCTCAAGCTTTCTGCAGCTTGCTGGGTGTTCTGATATTAACCTTCACTGCCCATATTTTAACACCACTATAGTTTCCAATACTTACTTCTTTAAGTCCAGCTTCACCACCAGAATGAAAGCTTCAAGTCCGGGCCCCTCTGTGTTGTATTCATCATGTGATTCCCCAGTGCCTAAGATAATGCCTGCACCAAAGAGATGTTCAATAAACAGGCAATGCCTGAGTGAATGCAGGCATGAACACTGGAAGATGCATAATTTAACTCCTCCACTTTACCTTCAAAAAACTGAGGCCTGCAAATGTGAGAGAAACAAAGAGGTAGTTTCCCTGAATTTGTGTGTAGGTAGGGGGTGGGTTGCTATCCACTGACCCTATATTCTAGAAGTCCAGAACCTTGTCTTGTCTGCAACTGGGAACAATGACCAACTATAGCCTCGCCTTGATGTAGAGGAAGATATTAGTAGACATTCTCAATTCCCACCAAATCTGAGACCACCTAATGCCAAGGATCAGTCCCATAGGAAGGAATTTCTCAGCTAAAATGCAGACTCCTGTTTTTAGAGTGCCCAACTTTCTGAGTCTCCCCACTGGGGCTAGAATATGAAATCTACAGCCATCAGGAAAGATTCACCCTGGGATTTTCTGTGTCTGAAGAGAAATACTTCTCTCACTAGTCCCTCCATCCTGCCCAGTGGGGCTGGCTCTGAATCCCTCCTGCTGTCCCTGTTTGTGAAGCCTTCCTGGATGCACCAGCCTGCAGGGATCCTCTTTGTCTCCTCTCCTCTATCACCTATTTTCTGTGCCCCTCATTTGGTGGCTCCCATAAACTGCCTGGGGAATCTCTTGTCTTCTGGTAGAAAAGACTTTTAGACTTACATCGTCCTTCCATCAGTGTAGGTGTCACGACTTTGTAATACTCTCATTACCAAATGCCTGGGTCTTTTCTTCCCTGCTTGACTTTCACACATCAGAGATGGAAAGCATGCCTTATTTACCTTCATGTCCTCACTGCACCTAGGACATGCTTGGTCTGTGTTTGTTGTTGTACATGGGGACAGTATTGAGGCTTGTGTCCCATCCCAGCTGTGAAACTTACCTTCCTGCCTGTTTCTGTCTCAGTCACCATTACTGATGACCTATTTCTCTTCTTCAATACTCTACAGCATTGGAAATTAACATCAAAAATCGGCCTGAGTACTCAGAGGATGTCCCTGCATGGATTAATGAACATAATAACCCAGGCTCATGTCCAGGTTGCCTGCCTCTGCTGCAGCAAGCATTTCCTACACTCCAACTGCAGCAAAGTTGCAGACAGGGGGTTCCTGTTCATTAACATCAGGACCTCTGGAATAACCCTAGAGTTCTCAGCTCTGGGGTATGGGGTGACTTGTGCTATTTATTTATTTCCCAGGTAGCCTCAGTATGAGCTCTCTTGGGGGTCCTGTGGGAGTTTGAAGCTTGATAATTGTCCCATGCCCTTTACATTGTCTCAGGAGCGGTTACTGGAAAGGGGGAAGGAAGTGGTCCAGCAATATCAGGATTTCCTTTAAGAAAAATTATTAACTGCCTATCTCTTTGGGCTGAACTAGAGAACCACCATATACATCCAAAATATCTCCTTTGGTAGCTGATGTCTGAAATGACACTCTTTAATTAAGTTACAAAAGCCCTCTGCTAAAATTAGGATATCTTGTGTGGAGGAAATCAACCCTTGAGACAGGAGAAAATGTGTGAATCCACGGTCATTCTCACTCAGTATGGATTTTTTTTCACAGAGTTTTTACGAGGAGGTCACTTTAAGCTTGGTGGAGGGATGGGGAGAGGGACAAGTATTGAGACACAGTAGTTTGTGAGCTTGCAGTCAGAAGACATTGAGGACTAAGGGGCACCAGGGGCAGTGGGTGCCAGAAAACTCCAGACTCCAGACATGCTTGTTGCTCCACTGCAGATCCTTGGTGAAAGTCGAGAGTCACCAGCGGTTGCCCTCCCCAGAGTGGGTGTCCAGCATTGGTCCTTTAAGTGCAGCTTCTGCCCATGTGGTCAGAGCTTAGACCCAGCACATCCCACCCCACCAGCATCTCCGTGGCCAGTGCTTTCCTTGTTCCTCCTTCAGGAAAAGGAAAGCTCAACCTCAGAATATACATGAAGTTGTCTTAGAATTGCTAACCCATACCACCGAGAAAACCAAAAACTAGAGTATATGTGTTTACAGTTCCTTTTTGAACTTAGTATGAGGATATATAGTCAAAACACTTGTGGTGAAGTATTGCTTAGGTTACTTCCTCCTGCCCCCTTTCAATGTGGGAGTGGGGTAGAAATAATTTTATCAGATTATAAAACACACCATATAGGCAGATACAGACATAGAAACAAACAGAATGCAAACAGAGATGAATAAACCTAACTGTATTTCAAATGAATAATAGAACCACATAGAAAAGAGGGAGAAAACTAACCCAAGTAGCTCTTGAACATAGTATTTTGATGAAATATCTTCAGGCTAATGACACATTTAACTGTAAACATTACATTTTATTTTTTTTATTGATTTGTTTTTCACAGTAGAATTGGGTTAGCGATTCTGAAACTACTTTATGTGTATTCTACAACTGAGAAAATAAGTAAATATAATGTGGATAATAAGAGCCAGATTTCTTACTGTTGCAGAAGAATTTCAAATGTGGAAAGGAGACAGACTAGAATGACCCTTGTGTGTTGGACAGGGACTGGAGGTATGGATGTAAACTCATGGTTTTAAAGATGTTAGATACATAGGCAGATAGAAACATAGAAAGACAGACTACAGATAGACAGGCAGACAAATTGATGTAGAGAGAGGTGTGTGTATATGTGTATGTATATATGTATATATGTGTTTCTTAGCTCTGTCCACTGAGCAGACATAGAGACAATGACATCTCAATAGCAATGAGCATGCTTATTGTCTAGAAGTCAGTTTTGAAATATTGGGAAGGACTTTACACCCCAGGGCTGAAGGGGGGAGGGGGGGACACAGTTGTCAAACACAGAAAGATAGAGAGATAGACACAGAAAGAGAGATGTGCAAAGACAGCTGCCTGGTAGGGGCTGTGACTTCCACATAAGGAGGCAGCAGCTGCAAATTAGTATTTTTAGGAATAAATTCTCCAACCTCACTCTCTTCCCTCCCTCCAATCTCTGCTGCAGCTCTTCATTGGCTAAACCAAACTAGATGCCAAAGGATAAGGCAGCCCATTATTGAGTTCAAACTGATCAACTGCCCAGAGTGCAGAGCAGGGTGGAAAAAGAGAAGAAAGAATTTGGGGAAGCAAATGGAAGCCTCCAGCACACCACCCAGTGCTATCTAATGGATCCCTATGTTTAGAATTAAAGATGTGGACCCTCCCTTATAACAAATGTGATACTGTAAATAAAAATAAAACATAGTTGCTCTTAGTAGCCACAGAGGGCAGACAGAATTCTCAACTGTACATGTAGCTTAAAGACATGGTTCGTTTGAACTGTGATAAGATGTTAAACTGAGAAAATGCACAAAATATCTATCTTACTCTCTTTTCTAGAATAAAGGCTTGTGTGAAAAAAATGTTATTCCTGTCAAAAAAAAACCCCCAAAATATCACTAGGATATGTCGAGGGATATTTTCATTAACATTATCCATAGTAGATGAGGATTTCTTTTTGTGATCTCAGATTTTTGATTTTCTACAAATTTGCATTTTACTGTAACTTTAACTGTTGTTTTTGTTCTATTTGTTCTGGGTTTTTTTCTCTGGAACTACTATTATTCTTAACTTAGAGCTCCACATTCTTTCTAACACCAAACATTTCTCTTCTCCTTTATTGTTTTAAATTCTTTGATTTTTTTAATCTTCTATCTGGAAGGATATCTGAAGTCTGTCCTCCACATTACTAACTTTTTTTCTGATGTCAATTCTGCCTAAAATTTCAATTAAAATCTTTTTTTGGTCCTTATTCCTTTCTGTCTGCTGTCTCCAGGTCAATTTCATTTTCAACTAAATTTGTTCCTGATTTATGCTGTCTCTCTTTTTAATATCTTAAGAACATTGAGAAAATACTCTATAAACAAATTTTCTTTTCACTTTCTTAAGTTGTTTGCAAGTTTTTCTTCCAAGCACTTTAGGTGGTGTTCCCTTTCTCTTACTCTGCAGATATAGTTCATACATCATTCCTTCTTCTCAAAATGTCCTTAAATGAGAAGGGATTTAACTAAGCCTGGAGTTTGCCAACAGACAATTCAATTTAGCCTCTCTCACCATCCAGAGGTTTCTCTCTTTGGGGGGAAAGGAACAGTCAGAAATTTTTTGATAAGTTAATGATAGCCGTAGTCACTGTCCACAGATAATATTTGCAAATGTTTTAGTGATAAAACATCATTTTCTTCATAGTTCTCTTCTATACCATTGCACAATTCCTTGCCCCCAATGGGTTCCCAGTAATTGAAACATGGAAGTAGTAAGAGAATTGGAGAGGGACATTAAGCACAATATGTGATTACTAGGAAGAAATATTATCATGAGATGGCTTCTTATCCCTGTCTGGGAAGCCCATGTCCTGGACACTGGTGCATGATCTGAACACAGGGCAGGTAACAGTGTAGCAAATTGAATGATGTGACTTGAAACTTGTCTAGAAGAAAAGGTAATTAAGCAAATGTTGTTTTAACACCTACCATGTACACAGTCTGACAGATTTTAGAGGGTTGTCGCACAAATACATGATAACATTAGGAGCTGAAAAATAACAGTTGTCATTGAATAAGTGCCAACTATGTGCCAGGCTCTGCTTTAAGGATTTTTCAGATATTAATGCATTTGATCCTCATAACAAGTTTGTGAGGATATTATTATTATGAGTCCTAATTTAGAGATGAGTAGGTACATTAAATAACTGTCTGAGGTCAGGTACA
Organism: Tapirus indicus; assembly: GCA_031878705.1. Classification (NCBI taxonomy): domain Eukaryota; kingdom Metazoa; phylum Chordata; class Mammalia; order Perissodactyla; family Tapiridae; genus Tapirus; species Tapirus indicus. The sequence continues at coordinate 14,710,423 of CM062932.1, forward strand.
GCCAGTAAGAGGCAGAGCCTAGGTTGAAACCCAGCCAGAGCTCACAGTCTCCACCATGGTCCTCTACAGAATTGTAGTGACCTCTCTGCCACAGGAGGGGATAAGTCATAGGATAATGACCATTGATCAGGGCTGTGGAAAAAGTGGCACATACACAAAGAGGACTAGATAACATCTAGCTTCTTTCCTTCTCTAAAAATCTAAAAAACCAAGAGACCCACCATCAGCATGCTAGATTAAGTAAGTATAACTCTCATCATAACCCTCCTTAAGTCAAATCCTAGAGAAAAGATAAAACAGAATTGTTTTTCTTTGCACATTTAACACCAGAAAGCTTCAGTATAGCCTGGAAGAATGGCCAGGAGATCGATTGTAGCATAGTCCTTATATCCCAAGAGCTTGTTGCAAGTTTGTGCTGAACAGCAGAGGAGCGGGGCCCACATTCTTAAAAAGAGGCTAGAATAGGTCAGCTCAGGACTTGGGCCTGGAGACATACTCTCCTGAAAACCCTCTTGCCTATCTTTTCTTCTAGAAAAGAACTCATGGAAAGATTACTCTTGAGAGCCACTGTGTCCCCTCAGGACACACCTATAGGAGTGTGTCAACAGGTCTCAACAATTGCTCTGACTTTGGCCTGAATAAATACATGGAAGAGTCATTTTCCATGACATTATAACCTAGCAACTAATTCACAATTTTCTCCATGCTATAAGCACCCTGCTTCTTTGAGGAGGAAACTTGAGTCCTCATCCTTGGGCTCCATCCAGGGCAGCTCCTTCTGCTCCACAGTTGGAAAACTCAGGGCTCTTTTTGCAAGTCTTCTCAGTCTTGTCTCTGCTGCCTCAGGAAAAAGGACCCACTCTGCAGCAAGCCTGCCCTGCAGAAGGAGTGCTAACAGGTCTAGACCAGCTGACTATAAACTTCCCATTAGTGGAAGAGGAGTGAAGGCCACAGGACCAGGACCCTTTTGACAGCGTCTGTGCTGACTCCCCAGGTAGGGGCTGTGGATGTTGGAGAATAGGCTCTTTATGGCAGTGACATCACTGGACAGATAGGCAGCAACTGCTCTACCTGCATTATCTCCTTTGACCCTCACAACACTCCCAAGAGGCAAGTAGAATTATTTTGTCATTTTATCAGATGAAAAATTGTGAATTGAATTGTTAAAAGTCACACAGAGAGACAGTGGCAAAACTAGGACTCACACCTTGGCCTGAATCCAGAACCTAAGGAATCTAAATTGAGTAGAGAGAGAAAGACAAAGACAGAGAGACAGAGAGAGAGAGAGAACCCTCCCCTTCTGACAAATGGTTATCCTTGGATTCTTTTCCAGGAAAAGAGGATGAGAAAGGGGTAGTTCTGATTTGGTTTTCTCAAGTCTGAGCTCTCTAACTCCAAAAGTTCTATTGTGTGTGTCTGTGTGTGTGTGTACACCCTTGTACAAGCCCATTGTCTTAGAGAGGAACTGCAAGCCCCCCTTGTACTCCCACATTCAATGGTGCATGCTAACAGTCCCCTTTAGAAAGTTATGTTAATTCATTGTCAGAGGACTGATGGGCTGAACTACCAGGGAGACTCAAAGCACTTAGAGGACATTTTTTGGCCTCATCCCCTACCCCTGATGCAAGGGGAGGCATTTGGCCTCATATGTCCCTGAAAACTTGTCCTCAGCACTGTCACTCTCATGTGCTGGAATTCTCAGAGCACAAACACTTCCCAGGAAGAGTATTTTAGTGGCCAGCATTGCCTGGACTCCTGGCATCTTTCCAGTGAACTCGAGGCTCTCATTCTGCCTCGAGCATTCACAGTGATGCACCTCCTGCTCCTCTTCCTGGAAGTACAAGTTTCTTTCACCTCTTTCTCAAGGCTTTCTGCAGAAGTCCTCTCTCCCCATGATGACCCCTACATCTCACAGTATGGATCATCTCTATCCTCAAGTCTCTGGGCTCAGAAACTTCTCTCCTATGGTTCCCTGTTTCTTTAGTTTCTGCAATGATTACACCAACCTCTTATCTTTCGGTGCTACTTTTCTTACATTCTTTAACTCTTTTATTTTGTCATCATCTGGTTGTGCATGTGCCAGATCGTCACTCCAAAATGTTGCCCTATTGATCAGCCACTTTATTTAAATGTCCAAATATCTATATTTACATTAAACAAAAGATTGCCCATGTCTGTTACCAGAAAGAGTTAGTGCAACCTACGTCCACCATGCTCATTCTTAATTCCTAAAGAAGACAGAACAAGTTCTTGCATTGGTTCAAAATCCTCCTCATATAAACCCAAACTTCTTTTCCAGACTGATTTCTTCCTGTTTTTATCCTGTGCTCCAAATGAAGATATATAAGTCTTTTTTGCCTGAAGTAGTTCTCAAGTGTATGGATACTTTGCGTTCGAGATTTTCTACATGAAATGATACTTGGACTTCATCTGTTAGGTAATGGGTAGACAGTGAGATATTTTAAAGAGTACACAAAATCACATTTACATATTATAAATATACTTTTGGGTCCAGTAAACAGATGTCTCTATAAAGAAGCCTGACTGAGAAAGGAAGAGCATAAATAAGAAAAGGGGTGGTAGGTAGAAAGAGTTACAAGATTGAGAAACATTCATTGAATGACTAAAGAGGCTGTAATACGTTTACCAGTCAACGGGAAAGTGCTGGTGTTGAAGTAGATATTGGAGAGAGAAAATACTGCAGCTGAAAGAATGGTGGGGCGATACAGCTGAGGAAACAGAAAACAACAAGGATGACAGAATATTGGATGCATGGACGATTGTCTCTTAGTCTTTGAGGGGAAAGGACAGGATGGAAGTAGGAGTATGGTATGACATGCAAGAAAGAATACTGAGGAAATATTATCCCTCTCATCTCAGAGACAATGGCTATTCTAGAATGGGTAATATACTCCCAGGGAGAATGTATATTTTTACCACATATGTGTATATTATATATTATGTGCTAAAATTTACACATAATGTGTGATACACCACACATCTTACAGCAACTTGTTCTTTTCCGTCACATTAGGATTTTTAAAAATTATTTCATGTGAATACATTCATTTTAACTATTGCACAGAATTCATTAATAAGAAAATGCCACAAATCACTTCTCCATTTCTAAGTTTTCTGTGTGACAATATATGTCCTTTGAGCATCTTCTGGAACACATGTGTTAGAGTTTCTCTAGAGTCCAATTAAGAAGTGGAATTGCTGAGTCAGCTCTGAGGTGCAAGAATTTTCAGCTTTCCTAGATATGGGATAATTGTTCTTCAAATGATCATGCTAATTTTTCTGTTCCTTCCCTACCCTTGAAATTGTCAGACTTTATACCTGCTCCAAGATGAAGGATGTTCAACTGAATTTTGTTTTAATTTGATTGAAAATATTTTCTTTTGGTTATTGGCCATACCAGTTTCTTCTTCTATGACCTGTCTGTTCAAGCCTGCTACCCATTATTTCCTTCTGGGTTTTTGGTCTTTTTCTTATTAGTGTGTAGGACTCTTCTGTATTCTGAATACTAAACCTTTATTGATTATGTGCACAGCACATACCTCTTCCAGTCCATGACTTGTCTTTCCCCTTCCTTTATGGTGTCTATTTCATACAGATGTTTTATTTTTCAAGTAGTCAAATTTAACAACATTTTCTCTTTTGTGTTGTGCATTTTCTGGCTGGTTTTAAAAATCCCTTCCTACTCTGACATCATAAAAGTATTTTGTTCTAAAGTTTTTGAAGTTTTGCTTTTCACAATTAATCCATTAGGAATTATTTCTGTATTATTTTTTATATATGGGTATCAAATTTTCCCAGTGTCTTTACCAAACAGTCAGTCCAACTGTTCCCTGCCTGTTTCTAAACCAAACCAGGTCATATACCAATTTCTAATAAATACTTGCTCTGGGTCTAGACTCTTTAGTCTGTTAGGTAGATGTGTTTGTCACTCCTATGCCAGCACTAAGCCATTGTATGAAGTACCAGAGTAAATCATTTTCAAACTTGATGGGACAATTCCTCCCTCCTTATCCTTTCCCCCAAAATTGTCTTAGCTATTCTTGGCTCTTTGTTCTCCTATTAAATTTTTGGATCAGTTGATGAAGTTCCATATTTAAAAGAAACCTATGGTGTTGCAATTGGGATTGCAATGAATTCATAGATTAATTGGAGAAGAATTGACATTTTTACAACATTGAATGTCCATTAACATTGCTTATCTCCACATTTTTAGGTACTCATTTTGTTATTCAGTAAAGTTTCATAATTTTTGAATAATCTTGGATCTCATTTGTTTTAATTATTTCTAGATTCCTTAAACTTCTGTTGCGATTAGGAACAGGAAGTCTACCTTAAATTATATTTTGCTACCTATTTTTACTTAAAGGTAACAACAGTATTGATTTTTAACAATGATTTATATCAGACAAACTGCTGAAAGCTCTTACTGCATCTAGAGAGTCTCTTGGATTTCCTTTGGAGACAATATTCTTTTCTGTGAATTCCATCCATTTTGATTTTTCCATTTCAATTATTATATGGCAAAAATTTCTTCTAGTGTTCTTTTCACAAATAGGACAATGCTTCAAGTGCTTTACACAGAAGGCTCAATATAAACTCCCTGCTTCATATGGATCTGTGGCCACATCTCCCACGGGCCACCATGGCATCAGCTCTGCCTTACAATACTTGCTGTTGAGTTTTGTTTTTCTTGCTCGTGCCTATGTAATCCCATTTCTTTCTTTTAGGTTTGGCTATGTGTTTTTTATTTTTCTTTAATAATTTATAAAGAATTTCTATGTGTTTTAATAGCAATGGGACCTACATCAGCAAGTCAACATCAGCTAAGTCTGCCATGTTGCCAAGAGCTCCACCTCTAAAATATTATACTTCTCTACCATATGAGCTAACAACAGTCTGTGAGTCCTCCAGTTTTACTGAACCCTCTCATTCTGAGATATTATGATTCTGTGTGTATATGATATGGGAAAGGGCATTTCAAGAGAGAAAACCAAAATCATTTAAGTGCAAAGATGAGAAAGCACTTCATATTTAGTGGATAGATAATTTTACCCACTTCCCCTGCATTAGCATATAATTTCTACCTGTACTATAGGAGACACTGAGAATTGGTGGTTAAATTAATTATATATCAAATTAATTATTGAGTAGAGGTCTCTAGAAAAATTAATGAATTACTCAGGATATTCTGGACTACAGTAATAAATACCTTAAAATATGTAATTGTTTAAACAGAATAAAGTTTATTTCTCTCTTGTGTAACAGTTCTACTGAGTGTCCTTGGTTGTGGGTGGCCCTCCTGGTTGTAGAGAACTAAAGACACAGGTTTATTCCACCATGTGACTCACCATCCCATTTAGCCTACTAGCCTTTTGCACCCAGCTTGCCCAAGGGGAAAGAGAATTTGGAGGAAGCCCAGAACTGGAACATATGGATGGATTGGCTAGAACTCAGTCCATATTTCAGTGCAAGGGAGGGTGGGAAATGTAGTCTTCTTCCAGGAAGAAGAGAATAAAGTGGATTTGGGTGAGATGTTAGTAGTCTCTACCACAATTAGTATGCCTCAGAGTCAAGGTGAAGGAAAGGAAGGAAACCATAGCAAAACAATTAAGAGAGCCTTACAGTACTTAGGTAGGAAATGATAGTGGTCAAAACTAAAGCACTGAGACAATAAGTACAAAAGTTAGGTATGAATTATTTAAAATGAAGAATCAACAAGATCAGATGTAGAGGTGAGGGATAACCTGGGCGATAGTGCCTGGTAGCACCCCACATGTGGGGAACCCATGGAATAAACGTGGATATATTCAACTATTGAGTGCAAACTTACTGGTGCATAAAATGAACAATATTCTAAATAATCCCTGTAAGGAAGATAAAAATAAACAAGATACAGTTCTCTTCCTCAAAAAAGCTTGCAGTCTGCTTAGGTTGGATGTGCAGAGTGTGGGGTCAGAATGTTGGCAAGATGACTGAATGTGGGAATATGGGAAAAGAAATCAAGCCTACAGAAATAGAACTGAGAGTCTACTAAGCAGCTGTTGAAGCCACGATGGAGATGGATGAGTCACCAAAGGAAATAATAAAGAAAGTAAGAGAAGGTTGAAGAGAAAAACATTATGATTGCATATATTTAAGGGGTTTTAATAGAGATGAAATCTATCCAAGAAGGTGGTGAATATCCACTTTAAAAACTAGGATACCTGGGGAGTAAAAATTGATCTTGTTTTGCTACAAACTAACCCGAGTGGTCTTTGTGATTTAGAGTCTTCTGATGCCAATGTAGACACTTATTACCTCCCGGCTCTGAGCTTATTCTGAGTTTGGTCAGCAGAACATTTCCAATTGTCCAGGGTGCTCCTTGTACTGACCATCCTTTGCACTGGAGTGTTTTTTCAAAGACCCCAAAACACTGTCCTTTCCTTTTCATGTGTAATAAAATTGGTGTGTGATTCGGGCTTCTCCACTAAGTTATAAGGTCCTCGATAGCAGAGACTATGTCATATGTGAATAAATACACGAATAAGCTGTATTTTTCACATATTTATGATTTTTCCATGAAGCCTACCAAAGTTTCTAGCACATTGAATATGAACTTTATTTATTTGTTAAGTGATTAAGCCCTACAAGTTTGGGTGATGGTTCTGGGGTTGGGGATGGGCAGCGCCTGTGATTCACAGATTGCTCACTTCTTAGACATGAGTGTCCAGGGCTAATTGTCAATTAGTCCCACTGACCAACACAGATTTTTCTCCCAATGTATTGTCTATCTCTGGATTTAGTAAACCCAGGTATAGACGCAGCCACCATAGGAGTCAAAAGTGGTGGTGAAGGATGATCATTACATACAGCACTTCACTAATATTTCTGGATTCCTCTCCCCTTTCCTGCTGAAGGGTCCATGGGAGAAGATAACCAATCCACGAAACTGGATTTCATCCTCTTTGGAGTTACTGGTGAGCAGGAAGAAGAAGATTTCTTCTTTATACTCTTCCTGTTCATTTATCCTATCACATTGATTGGAAACCTGCTCATCATCTTGGCCATTCGTTCTGACTTTCGCCTTCACAACCCCATGTATTTTCTCCTTGTCAACCTCTCCTTAGTTGACATCTTCTTCTCCTCTGTAACCGTTCCTAAGATGCTGGCCAATCATCTCTTGGGCACCAAAGCCATCTCCTTTGGGGGATGCCTAACACAGATGTATTTTATGATTGACATGGCAAACACAGATAGCTATATCTTGGCAGCAATGGCATATGATCGTGCTGTGGCCATCAGCCGCCCACTCCATTACACAACAATTATAAGCCCACGGTCTTGTGTCATGCTAGTTGTTGGGTCTTGGGTGGTTGGAATTGCCAATGCCCTCCCCCACACTCTGCTCACGGCTGGTCTGTCCTTCTGTGGGAACCAAAGAGTGGCCAACTTCTACTGTGACATTGCCTCTTTGCTCAAGTTGTCCTGTTCTGACATCCGCTTCAATGTGAAGATGATGTACTTAGGGGTTGGTGTTTTCTCCGTGCCGTTACTATGCATCATCGTCTCCTACGTTTGGGTCTTTTCCGCAGTCTTACGGATCCCATCCACCAAGGGTGTGCGCAAAGCCTTCTCCACCTGTGGTTCCCACCTCACAGTTGTTTCTTTGTATTATGGGACAGTCATGGGCATGTATTTCCGCCCTCTGACTAGTTACAGCCTAAAGGATGCTGTGATAACTGTGATGTACATCGCAGTGACCCCAATGTTAAATCCTTTCATCTATAGTCTGAGAAATCGGGACATGAAGACTGCCCTGGGGAAACTCTTCAACAAGAGAGTCTCTTCTTAACCTCATACTTTGGATACTCTGTCACCCATTAGAATACACTTGAAAATCCATCCCCAATGTCCTCCCCCTCCAAGAATCCATGTATGATCTCCCAGGACAAGCCCACTCAGGTCTGCATGTTTCCATTCATTCTTGTCAGGACCAAAAGCATGTGTAGTATCAGCGATATACGGCTTCACCCTTTCAGGCATCTGGCATCATTGAGCTAAGATGCAATGTCATCTTTGCTCTGAGCCTCTTTTGAGGTGTTAATCTAGTAGTGGATTTCCCTTATTTCATAACCCATTTATTCATTCTGTTACTCTCAGCCACTTTTCCACATTCTCTCCATTATACTCTAACTTTTCCACCTTTGGAAGGAACAAAGTTAAATCACTGTGCTAGTTTAGATTGCAGGCAGCAATACTTGTCTACAAGTCCCTCTGCCTCAATCTACTTCTATTCAGATAAGGTAAGGTTACATAGGTACAGAACTAGTGGGTTATCCTGACCACTCAGCAACCAACTTTGCCTGATGGCATCCAAGTGCAATCTACCCTATCAGGCCTTAGGAATCCTGACTTAAGATTTAAAAATATAGTTACAGTTTCTTGCATAGGAATTGTCACTGCATCCAGGCCTAGTAGTTGCACCCTGGTCTTTTGACCACTGCATCAAGTAGGGGGAAAAAATAAAGGTAATGTGGGAAAGAAACAAAAGTATAGTCATTATACCAGTGTACTCCTCCCTTTGCAAGAATTGCCTATTCATGCCAGCATGCTTCCCCACATCCTGTTCCCCAGATTCACCAGAACAACATAAACTTATCCAATAGGGACACTCCTTTAGTTCCATTCATGTTCATATTGAATGTGAGCACACACTCATGAGGGTGTGTAAGCCAGCCCTTCATGCCTTTATCTCCCCCCATTTTATTAACCAGTGTTTTAATTGTCCATTCCAATTCTCTATCAAACTAGTACTCTCAGGAGGATATATCTCTGCCCATTGTCGGACATTATAGGCTGTAAATTGTGTTCCTTGGTCAGAAGGAATAATTGTCAGCCATCCAAAATAGCGCAATGGCTTCTCTTCTAATTCTTTTATAGCACTCAGCATTTGCATCTAGCACCAGATAAGCAAAGCCCAGTCCAGAGTCAGTGTCTATTCACATCAAGACCCATTTGTAACCCCCCAGGGCTACCAGCATGAGTCCCACTAGCCAGGTATGATCAGGGCCTTTCTCCCAGGGAATCTGCCAAATAGTCATCTGCAGTCTCTGTCTCTTTTGCTGGTGGACAGAACAGTTCTTATTGTCATTATGTACTTCAGGGAGTGCAGGAGGAGTATGCCGGATTCAGTCTATTTCTGCATTGCTGCAGTACCCCATGTCCACTCCTTTCATGGACCCAGGCGGGCACCTCAAGTGAGCACATGGGGATGTCTGCTTGTAATTCCAACCACCTTCTAAACCTGGAAAGGAGTTCTTCTGATGGGCATGTCCCACTTTAATGCACCCCTCAAATTCCCACAGTGATTTCCATAGGGCTGTGTCCCATATGGGCATCCCTTTAGTAGGCCAGGTTTCCATCGTCCTACTGCCTCACCATACGGCTAGGCCCTTAGTCACTGCCCATGAATCAGTGAAACCCAAATAGAGGGGCTTTATCACTGTTCAATCAGTGTCAGGACCTGAACCCACAGCTACCCTAAATATTTATTCCCTAGCCATGTGTAGCTATAGAAATCTTGAAATGTGCTAGTCCAAATTGAAATGTGTCGTAAGTGTAAATTACACTCTGAATTTTAAATATTATAAAATATCCCAATACTATTTTAAAATACTGATTACCTGTTGAAATGGAAATAATTTGGAATATTCGGTTAAACTAACTATACTACTAAAATGATTTTCACTTCTTTTTCCTTTTTCCCCTAGCTTTATTGTCCATGTTTTCAAAAAACTAACTCTTACTTTCATTGGTCTTTTCTATTGTTTGTGGGTTTTTGGGTTTCTATCTCATTCATTCCTGCTCTGATCTTTGCTATTTCCTTCCTTCTGCTGACTTTGAGCTTAGTTTGTTCCCCTTTTCTAGTTTCATGAGATGTAAAATTAGGTTATTGTTCGATATCTTTATTTTTTCTTAATGTAGGTGCTATAAAATTCTCACACTGAACTGCTTTTTCAGCATCCCATAGGTTTTGATGTGTTGTCTTTCCATTTTTATTTGTTTCCATTTTTTTTAATTTTCATTTTTATTGATGCCTTAGTAGTTTATAACATTGTGGGGTTTTAGCTGCACATTTTTGTTTGTCTGTCACCATGTGGATGCATCCCTTCACCTCTTGTGCCCACCCCCACCCCTTTTCCCCTTGGTAACTACCAACCAGTTCTCTCTGTCCGTGTATTTGTTTATATTCCACATATGAGTGAAATAATGCAGTGTTTGTCCTTGTGTCTCTGGCTTATTTCACTAGAGGATATTATGTTAAGTCAAATATTTTTAAAATTTCTTTTTGCTTTCTTATTTGACCCATCAGGTGTTCAGAAGTGTGTTACTTACTTTCCACATGTTTGTAAATTTTACAGCTTTTCTCCTGTTACAGATTTTTAGTTTCATACCATTATGGTCAGAAAAGATACTTGGTATGATTTCAATAATTTTAAATTTTCTAAGACTTGTTTTGTGACCAATCATATGATCTGTCCTGGAGAATTTTCCATATGCACTTGAGAATAAGGTGTATTCTGCTGCTGCTGGATGGAATGTTCTGTATATTTCTGTTATATCTACTTGGTGTAAGGTGCACTTCAAGTTCAAAGTCTCTTTGGTGATTTTTCTGTCTGGATGATGTATCCATTGTTGAAAGTGGGGTGTTAAAATTCCTTACCATTATTGTATTGTTGTCTATTTCTCCCTTCAGATATGTTAGTGTTTGCTTAATATATTTAAATGCTCCAATGTTGGGTGCATATATATTTATGATTGCTATATCTTCTTCATGAATTGACTTCCTCATAACTATATGATGACCTTATCTCTTGTTACCATTTTTAGCTTCAAGTCTATTCTTTTGTATAAGTACAGCTACCTCTACTCTCTTTTGGTCTCCCATTGCATGGAATGTCTTTTATATCCCTCCACTTTGAACCTACCTGTGTCCTTAAGCTGAAGTGAATCTCTGTAGGCATCATATAGTTGGGTCTTGCTTTTTGCCATCCAGTCACTCTATGTCTTTGGATTGGAGAATGCAATCCATTTACATTTAGAGTAATTTTAGTAGGTAAGGACTTACTAATGCCATCTTATTGATTGTTTTCTGGCTGTTTAGTAGGTCCCTTGCTCCTTTCTTCCTCTCTTGCTGCTTTCTTTTGTCAATTGATGATTATCCATAGTGGTATGCTTTTATTCCCTTCTTTTTACCTTTTGTGAATGTACTGTAGATTTTTACTTTGTTGTTACCATGAGGCTTACATAAAACATCTTATAAATGTAACTGTCTATTTTATGCTGATAACAATCTAACTTAAATCACATACAAAAACTTTACTCCATTACTCCCCCTCCTTTCTGTTTTTGATGTCACATTTTACCAATTTTTATATTGTGTATCCATTAACAAACTATTTTTCCTATAGCTATTCTTAATAGTTTTGTTCTTTAATTATAGTTAAGTGGTCACCACACTACCACATTACAGAATTGGAGTATTCTGAATCTGACTATATGCTCATCTTTACTCATATGTTGTATATTTTCATGTTTTTATGTTACTGATTAGTGACATTTCATTTCAGCTTGAAGAACTCCTTTCAGCATTTCTTGTAAAGCAGGTCTAGTGGTGATGGACTCCCTTAGCTCCTGTTTGTTAGGGGAAGTCTTCATGTCACATTCATTTCTGAAGGACAACTTTGCTGGGTATTCTCAGTTGGCAGTTTCTTTCTTTCAGCACTTTTAATATATCATCCCAGTCTCTCCTGGCCTGCGAGGTCCCTGCTGAGATATCTGCTGATAAAATTTGGGGGGTTCCTTCCTATGAGATAATTTTTTCCTCTTACTTTTCTTATGAATTAATTCTTCTGACGTCAGTTCTGCCTAAAATGTCAAATAAAATAGATTTTCTGCTCTTTATTCATTTCTGTCTGCTATGTCAAGGTCAATTTCATTTTCATCTAAATTTATTTTCATTTTATACTGTCTCCTTTTTTGATGACTTAATAACATGAAAAAGTAATTTCTGAAATATTTTCTCTTTCCTTTCTAAAATGCTTTCAAGTATAAGTTTCTCTTCCAAGTACTTAAGGTTTTACTCCCTTTCTCTTACTCTGAAAAGATATTTTGAAGATTTTTTAAAATGTCTTTAAAAGAGAAGGGATTTAACCAAGCCTGGAATTTTCCAACAGACAATTAAACTTAGTTCCTTTCACTAACCAGAAGTCTTTCTTTTTAGGAGGGAAGAGAAGGTCAGAGATTCATTTGATAAGCTAATAAAGCTGTAGTCACTTTCCACAGAAAATAGTTGCAAATATTTGAGTGCTAAAGCATCATTTTCTTCAAAGTTTTATTATATGTCACTGTACAAATCCTTGCTTCTAAAGGATACTCAGTAAAAAACTTGGATGTAGTAAGAGATTCTGAGAAGGACACCAAGAACAAAATCTGATTACTAAGAAAATATTATCATGGATGTCATCTTATCCGTGTCTGAGAGCCCATGTCCTGGACACTGGAGCATGAGCTGATCACAGGGCAGGAAACAACAGAGAAAATAAGATGTATAACCTGAAATATGTCTAGAGGAGAATGTAATAAAAAATGTTGTTTCAACATCTACTGTGTGCAGCCTCTGATAAAAGATTTTGGAGACTTGTGCAACAATTACATGAGTTAGTGCAATTTAATAAAATAACAGTTAACATTTACTAAGTGCTAACTATGCACTAGGCTCTGTTTTAAGGACTTTTCAGATATTAATTCATTTGATCCTTATAACAAGTTTATGACGATGTTGTTCTTATTACTATTATTATTATTACTCCTTTTTTAGAGATGAGTAAGTTTGTCCAGTAATTGTCTGAGATCAGTCACAGCCAGTAAGAGGCAGAGCCTGGTTTGACACCCAGCCAGAGATCAGTCTTCACCATGGTCCTCCACAGAAAGGAAGTGACCTCTCTGCTACAGGAGGTGCTAAGTCATAGGATAATGACAATTAATCAGGGCTGTTACAAAGGTGGCACATACGTGAAGTGGACTAGATAACATCAAGGCCCTTTTCTTCTCTAAGAATCTGAAAAAGTATGAGACCTGCCATCAGCATTGTAGATGAGGAAAGTATAACTCCCATCATAAGTCAAATATTCCTCAAGTCACACACTAGAGGAAAGACAAAATAGAATTCATTTTCCTTGTCACACTTAACACCAGAAAGGCTTCAGCATAGCCTGGAAGAATGACCAGGAGCTCAGTTGTAGCACAGTCCTTGTATCCCAACAGATAGTTCTAACTTTGTGCTGAACAGCAGAGGAGAGGGGCCCACATTCCAACAAAGAGGCTAGAATAGGTCAGCCCAAGACTTGGACCCTGGAGACATACTCTCCCAGAAACCCCCTTGCCCATCCATTTTTTCCAGAAAAGATCTCTGGGAACTATTACTCTTGAGAACCACTCTGTCTCCTCAGGGTACAGCTATAGGAGTGTGTCAACAGATCTCAACAATTGCTCTGTCTTTGGCCTGAATGAAGACAAGCGAGAGTCATGTTTCAGGACTTTATAAGCTGTTGAATAATTCACAATTTTCTCTATGCTATAAGGTGCTCTACTTCCTCGAGGAGAAAATTAGCTTCCTCATCTTCAGGCCCCACCCAGGACAGATCCTTCTGCCTCTTCTGCCCATGATTGGGAAACTCAGTGCACCTCTTTCTAAACCATCCCAGTCCTGGATCCTCTGCCTCAGAAGACCAGAGACTCACCCTCCAGGACTACTCCTGGCACTTTCTCCAGCATGCCTGCCTCCAAAAAGGGAAGCTGACAGGTGCTAGACCAGCTGGCTGTAAACTTCCCATTTGTGGAAGAGGAGTGAAGGCTACAGGACCAGGATCCATTTTGACAGCATCTGAGCTGACTCCCCAAGTAGACAAACAGTAACTACACTACCTGCATTATCTCCTTTGACCCTCACAACACTCCCAAGAGGTAAGTAGAATTATTTTGTCATTTTATCAGATGAACAAATGCTGAGTTGAATTGCCTAAAGTCACAAAGAGAGATGATGGCAAAAATAGGACTCACACCTTGGCCTGCATCCAGAATCCATGGTCTCAAAAATCAAGTAGAGAGAGACAGAGATAGAAATAGAGACAGAGATCGAGGACCCTCCCCTTCTGACAAGTGGTTATCCTTCTGTTCTTGTCCACAAAGGGGGATCAAGAAGGGGTAGTTCTGATTTGGTTTTCTCAAGTCTGAACTCTCTAACTCCTGAAGTTTTAGTGTGTTTGTGTGTTTTATGTGTGTGTGTATGCACTCACAAAAGCCCATTGTCTTAAAGAGGAGCTACAAATCCCTTTTGTACTCCCACATTCAATGGTGCATGCTAACCGGCCCCTTTAGAAAATTCTGTTATTTCATTGTCAGAGCACTGATGGACTGAACTACCAGGGAGACTCAAAGCACTTAGAGGACATTTATTGGCCTCGTCCCCTACCCCTGATTCTAACTGGATGCATTTGGCCTCATATGTCCCTGAAAACTTGTCCTCAGCACTGTCACTCTCATGTGCTGGAATTCTTGGAGCACTAACACTTCCCAGGAAGAGTATTTTAGTGGCCAGAATTCCTGGACTCCTGGCATCTTTCCAGTGAACTCGAGGCTCTCACTCTGCCTCGAGCGTTCACAGTGATGCACCTCCTGCTCCTCTTCCTGGAAGTACAAGTTTCTTTCACCTCTTTCTCAAGGCTTTCTGCAGAAGTCCTCTCTCCCCATGATGACCCTTACATCTCACAGTATGGATCATCTCTATCCTCAAGTCTCTGGGCTCAGAAACCATGTGGTTGTGCATGTACCAGATTGTCACTCCAAAATGTGCCCTATTGATCAGTCACTTGATTTAAATGTCCAAATATCTATATTTACATTAAACAAAATATTGCATATGTCTATTGCCAGAAAGAGTTAGTGCAACCCACACCCACCACGCTGATTTTTAGTTCCTAATGAAGATAGAACCAAGTTCTTGCATTGCTTCAAAATCTTCCAGGTTTAAACCCAAACTTCTTTTCCATCCTTATTTTCCCTCTGAATCTTGTGCTCCTAATAAAGATATATAACCCATTTCTGCCTGATATATTCCTCCATTGTATGAATTATTTCTCCTTGTGTTTTCTCCATGAAATGGAACTTGGACTTCATTTGTTAGGTGATGGGTAGGCAGTGAGTGATTTAAAGAGGTATACACAAACACATTTGCATATTATAAATATACTTTTGGGTCCAGTAAAGAATTGTCTCTATAAAGAAGCCTGCCTGAGAAGGAGGAACATAGATAAGAAATGGGGTGGTAGTTAGAAAGAGTTAGAAGATTGAGGAACATTCATTGAATGACTAAAGAGACTACAATAGGTTTACTGGTTAATGGAAAAGAGCTGGTGTTGAAGTACATACTGGAGAGAGAAAATACTTCAGCTGAAAGAATGGTGGAGTTATGTAGCTGAGGAAACAAAAGAGAATAAGGGTGTGAACATATTGGATGCATGGACACTTTCTTCTAAGTCTTTGGAGAAAAAGAATAGGATGGAAGTATGGGTATGGAAATGATCTGCCGGGTTACATATTGACAGAATATTTCCTTCTTGGTTTAAGTTTCTCAGTGAAGAGGGATGTGATAGGTTTCTGGGAGAGTGTTGATGTATGGTGCATTGTGGGTTTGAGGAGAATGGCAAAGGTTTGAATGGACTGCCATGGATAATGGGGAAAGGGAGTCTTGCTAAAACTTGTTGAGGGTCCAACTTGAATTGAGTATCATAAATTCTAGCCCCACATTTGTGTGATTTCTTCACTGCCTTGGCTACACAGGAAGAGGGAAGTGAAAATATGGACAGATTGTCTTAGGGTTGAGGTTTTATTGGAAGGGTGCATGACCATGGGTTGCATGCTGGTGAGAGATGAAAGTGCTGGAACTGGGCTCTCTATCTGAGATGCCAGATAGAGGTTAAGAGGATGCAGATCACCATTGGGTCAAAGAGCACGTGTTCACAAAATTAATGAGCTGGGAAGGGTAGCAATGGACAATTAAATAACTACGAAAATAGTGTTAAAAACAAAACACACTTGCATCCACTTGGTATTTTGCTTCCTTTAACCTGAATCTTTTTCCCACTGCACCTTTATCTCTTAGCATGATATATGGCCCAAGGATCACTCTTCCCAGTGTAAACTGCTGTTTTTTCTCAACCTGTTCACAAACAACACTATCTCCTGCCTTTAGTGAAAATGGCCTTGAGCTACCCATGGCCCATGGCCACACTGTGGACCCAGTTATCACCAAACCTATGAAATCTTTATGTTAAATTTAAACTTTTTGATGATGTTAAAAATCAGAAAGACAAAGAGAATAACATAACAAAAACTCTTCATCTAGAGTTAACAAGTGGAGCATTAGGTCATATTTGCTCCAGATTTCTTAAGGAAATAAATAATGCAGATACACTTGAAACTCTGTTCCCATCCAATATCTTATTTTTCCTACTCTCACCCCAGAGATAACAGCTGCTCTAGAATGGGTAGCATATTCCCACACAGGATTTATACTTTACTACGTATGTGTATATTATTTTATGTATTAAATTTTTCATACATTTTGTGATATGTCATATATCTTCCAGCAACTTGATTTTTTTCCCATTACGTTATGATTTTCAAAATCATTCCATGTCAATACATTCATTTTAACTGTTTTGCAAAATTCATTAATAAGAAAATGTTACAAATCACTTCTCCACTTCTAAGTTTTCTGTATGACAATGTACATCCTTTGAATATCTTCTGGAACACACATGTTAGAGTTTTTCTAGGGTCCAATCAAGAAGTGGAATTGCTGACCTCTACACCTCCTCCAAGATGAAGGATGTTAAATTGAATTTTGTTTTAATTTGGTTGAACATCTTTATTTTGGTTATTGTCCACACCAGTTTCTTCCTCTATTCAAGCTTGCTGCCCTTTATATCCTACTGGGTTTTTGGTCTTTTTCTTATTAGTGTGTAGGACACTTCTGTATTCTGAATACTAAACCTTTATTGATTATGTGCACAGCACAGACCTCTTCCAGTCCATGACTTGTCCTTCCCTTTCCTGTATGATGTCTGTTTCATACAAATGTTTTATTGTTAAAGTAGTCAAATTTTACATTTTCTCTTCTGTGTTGTGCATTTTGTGCCTGGATTAAGAAATCACTTCCTACCCTAATATCATAAACATATTTTGTTCTAAAATTTTTGAAGTTTTGCTTTTCACAATTAGTCCATTAAGAATTATTTTTCTGTATTTTTCATATGGGTATCCAATTGTCCCAGTGCTCTTTACCAAATCGTCAGTCCAACTGTTTCCTGCCTGTTTCTAAGCTAACCCAGGTCATGTACCAATTTCTAATAAGTACTTGGTCTATTTCTAAGATCTCTGGTCTGTTACATAGATGTGTTTGTGAGTTCCTGTGCCAGCACTAAGTCATTGTATAAAGTTCCAGAGTAAATCATTTTCCTACTTGATGGGACAATTCCTCCCTCCTTATCCTTTTCCCCAAATTGTCTTACCTCTTCTTGGCTCTTTCTTCTCCTACATGAATTTTCAGGTCAGTTTATTAAGTTCCATGTTTAAAAGAAACCTATGGTGTTTTGATTGCAATTGCAATGAACTCATAGACTAACTGGAGAAAAATGGACATTTTTACAACATTGAGTCTCCATTCACATTGCTTATCTCAACATTTTTTAGATATTCTTTTTGCCATTCAGTAAAGTTTCATAATTTTTATCAAGATATAATTGACATACAATATTGTAACAGTTTAAGGTGTACAATACAATGATTTTACTTACATATATTGTGAAATGAAGGTTTTGTAATTTTTAATCCAATCTTGGACCTTATTTGTTAGAATTATTTCTAGATTCCCAAATTTGTGTGGCTACTGGGGATAGGGAGTCTTTTTTAAAATTTATATTTTGCAATTTATTTTTGCTTATGTGTAAGAACAGTATTGATTTTTTAATATTGACTTACATCAAACAAATGTGCTGAAACCTCTTAGTTCATCTAGAAAATCTCTTGGATTTTCTTTGTAGACAGCCATATTTTCAAAGAATTCTAAACGTTTTGGTCTTTACTTTCCAAATCTTATACGGCAAAAATATTTTCTAGTGCTCTTTTCATAAATAGGACAATGCTTCAAGTGTTTTATGCAGAAGGCTCAAATTAAATTTCCTGCTTCATATGCATCTGTGACCACATCTAGTACAAGGGTCATTAACACCCCAGACTTCAGCCTTTGGACCTAATTCCTGGTTGAAACCCCAAGGGTCCACCATAGCCTCAGCTCAGGCTTACAACTCTTCATTTCAGCTTTCTTTTTGTTTCTCTTGGTATTTTGATTGGAATTACAATGAATTCAGAGATTAATTGGAGGAGAATCAACATTTCTACAATATTGAAACTTCCATTAATATTGCTTATTGCCCTATCTTTTAGGTATTTATTTTATGTCTTCAGTAAAATTTGTAATTTTTGCAACTAGTCTGGACTTTTTTTAAAAAGAATTACTTCTATATTCCTTTAAATTTCTGCTGCTATTGTAAATGGAGATTCTTTTTTAAATTATAATTTCTAATTTATTGTTATTTAAATATAAGACAGTATTGATATTTTAATATTTGTTTCTATCCAACAAACATGCTGAAATCTCTTAATCTAGAGATTTCCTTGAATTTTCTTTGAAAACAACTCCTTGAATTCTATCCACTTCATTCTTTCTATCCAGTTCTTATATGGCAAAATTTTTCCCAGTGTTCTTTTAACAAATAGAGTGACACTTTGTTTCAGGCAGAGGGCTCGGAGCACTAATATCCCTGCTTCAAACAGATCCATGTCCACATCTTGTGAACAAAGGGACATTATCCCAGACTTCAGCCATTAGGACCTTATTCCTGATTGTGAACCCCAAGGGGCCACCGTAGCATCTGCTCTGGCTTACAACCCTTCTTTTGAGCTTTCTTCTTATTTCTCATATCTAGATATTCCCATTTCTTTCTTTTATGTTTGGCTACATATGTTTTTTTGCTTTACTTTTATAATGTTTAGAAAGTCTATGCATTTTGATAAGAAAGTGACCTGTCCACGTCTATTTAGTCAGGCATGTTGCCAAAAGCCCTCTTCTTCATCTTACACTTCCTTATCAAATGACCTGACCATGTAGTCTCTAAGCCCTCCAGTTTTACGGAATCTTCTCAATTCTGAGATATTATGATGCTGTGGCAACATAGGGAAAGGCATTTCAAAAGAGAAATCCAAATTCATTAAGGTGCAGAGATGAAGAATCATGTCATATTTAGGGAAAGGATAATTCTACCTGCATTCCCTTGCCTGGCATATAATTCCCATGTGTACTCTAAAAGACACTGAGAATTGGTGGTTGCCTGAATTACAGATTGAATCAATTATTGAGTAGAAGTCTCTTTAGAAAAAGGAGTGAACTACTTAGGATATCCTGGACTACAGTAATAAATACATGACAAAATGTGTAATGGTTTAAAAAGAATAAGTTTATTTCTCTCCTATGTAGCAGTCCCATTGTGTCTTCTTGGTGCATGGTGGCTCTCCTGGATATGAAAAACTTGGGACACAGGTTCATTCCACCATGTGACTCCACCATCCCATTCAGCCTCCTGGCTATTTGTATTCAGCTGACAATATGGGAAAGAGAGTGTGGAGGAAGCCCAGAACAGGAACACACGGATGGATGGGCTAGAATTATGTCACATGATAGCACCTAAGTGCAAGGGAAACTGGGAAATGTGATATAGCTAAGTGCCCAAGAAGAAAGCAATGTGGATTTAGGTGAGCAGCTACTAGTCTCTGTCACAATTAGTATACCTTAAGATGGATCAAAGAGGAGGGAACTAGTGGTCAAGTAGTTAAGGGAGCATTACAACATTTCAGGTAGGAAATATGATAGAGGTCAAAACTAAAGCACTGAGAAAATTAGTATAAAAGTTATATACAAATTATTTTAAATGAAGAATCAACAAGATCAGAGGTAGAGGTGAGGGATAAACTGGATGAATGTGCCTGTGAGCACCCCATATATGGGGAACACATAAGATAAACCTGGACATAATTCAAGAACTATTGACTTCAAACTTATTGGTGCATGAAATGATCAATATTCCATAATAATCTCTCTGGAAGAGATAAAAATAACAAGATATGGGGGCTGGCCCGGTGGTGTAGTGATTAAGTTTGCATGCTCTGCTTTGGCTGCCCGGGGTTCACAGGTTTGGATCCTGGGCACAGACCTACACACAGCTTATCAAGCCATGCTGTGCCAGGCATACCACATATAAAGTAGAAGAGGATGGGTACGGCTGTTAGCCCAGGGCCAATCTTCCTCAGCAAAAAGAGGATGGGCAACAGATGTTAGCTCAGGGCTAATCTTCCTCACAAAAGATAAAAAATAACAAGATATGGTTCTCCTCCTCAGAAAAGCTTGCAATATACTTAGGTTGGATATGCAGAGTATGGGGTTTGGTCAGACATGTTGGCGAGGTGACTGAATGTGGAAATATGGGAAATGAGATCAAGCCTACAGATATAGACCTGAGAGTCTACTAAGCAGCAGTTGAAGCCACGATGGAATTGGATGAGTCACCAAAGGAAATAATAAAAAAAGGTAAGAGACAGTCAAAGAGAAAAATATTATAATTACATATGTTTCCATATATATTACATACATTGGAATGGAGATGAAACCTATCAAAATTGAATGTCTACTATAAAAATGGGATGCCCAGGAAGTAAATTCACCGATCTTGTTTTGCCACATCCTAACCTCAGTGGTCTTTGTGAGTTACAATCTCCTGATGCCAGTATAGACACGTGTTACCTCCTGGGGTCTGGGCTTATTCTGAGTAGGGTCAGAGGAACAATTTCTAGTCGTACAGGGTGCTCCTTGTACTGACCATCCTTTGCACTGGAGTGTTTTTTCAAAGACTCCAAAATACTGTCCTTTCCTTGAAATATGTAATAAAATTAGTGTGTGATTCAGGCTTCTCCATTAAGTTGTAAGGTCCTTGAGAGCAGAGACTATGTAATATATGAATAATGGATGAACAAATTATATTTTTCACGTATTTATGATTTGTCCATGAGGTCTAACAAAGTTTATAGCACATCAAAGATGAGCTTTAATTATTTGTTAAATGATTAAACCCTAGAAGTTTGGGTGATGGTGCCAGGGTTGGGGAAGAGGGGCACTTGTGATTCAAGATTGCTCACTTCTTAGACATAAGTGTCCAGGGCGAATTGCCAATTAGCCCCACTGACCAACAGGGATTTTTCCCCAAATGTATTGGGTATCTCCGGATTTAGTAAACCCAGGCATAGACACAGCCACCACAGGAGTCAAAAGTGGTGGTTTAGGGTGATCATTACATACAGCACTTCACTAATAATTCTGGTTTCCTCTCCCCTTTTCTGCTGAAGGGTCCATGAGAAAAGACAACCAGTCCTCTGCCCTCGATTTTATCCTCCTAGGATTTAGCGATCAGCAGGGACAGGAAGATTTCTTCTTCATCCTCTTCCTGTTCATTTACCCCATCACATTGATTGGTAACCTGCTCATTATCTTGGCCATTCACTCTGACATTCGCCTTCACAACCCCATGTATTTTCTCCTTGCCAACCTCTCCTTAGTTGACATCTTCTTCTCCTCTGTAACCGTTCCTAAGATGCTGGCCAATCATCTCTTGGGCACCAAAACCATCCCCTTTGGGGGGTGCCTATCACAGATGTGTTTCATGTTGGCCTTGGGTAACACAGATAGCTATATCTTGGCAGCAATGGCATATGATCGTGCTGTGGCCATCAGCCACCCACTTCATTACACAACAATTATGAACCCACGGTCTTGTGTCCTGTTGGTTGTTGGGTCTTGGATGATTGGAAATGCCAATGCCTTCCCTCACACTCTGCTCACAGCTCATCTGTCCTTCTGTGGAAACCGGGAAGTGGCCAACTTCTACTGTGACATTGCCTCTTTGCTCAAGCTGTCCTGTTCTGACATCCACTTCAATGTGAAGATGATGTACCTAGGGGCTGGTGTTTTCTCTGTACCATTACTATGTATCATCATCTCCTATGTTCGGGTCTTTTCCACAGTTTCACGGGTTCCATCCACCAAGGGTGTGCTCAAAGCCTTCTCCACCTGTGGTTCCCACCTCACAGTTGTTTCTTTGTATTATGGCACAGTCATGGGCATGTATTTTCGCCCTCTGACTAGTTACAGCCTAAAGGATGCTGTGATAACTGTGATGTACATCGCAGTGACCCCAATGTTAAATCCTTTCATCTATAGTCTGAGAAATCGGGACATGAAGGCTGCCCTGGGGAAACTCTTCCACAAGAGAATCTCCTCATAACCAATATGAGGTCATACATTGGAGACTGCAGTTACCAGTTAGGATGCACTTAAAAATCAATCCCAATGTCCTCCCCCTCCAAGACGCTGCCTTTGTTCTTTCCAGCCATTAAATTTCTCTCCTCAGAAATCCTGTAACAGTTTGATGAGACATCCTATTGATATTATCACTTTGTAGACATTATTGCTCCCTTTGGCAGAGGGCAACACAGGAATATTAGGTCCCTGTCCCAGCTATGCTACTGACTAGCAGAGTAAAGTTGAGAAGGGCTGAGCCTTGGCTTCCACATCTACTAATAGAATAATATTTGCCTTTTGTCTGTCATGGAGTGTGACTATCATAGTAGTTCATGCTTTGAAGGCTATAAATCACTATTCAATTGTCAATTTTTTTGGACTATTATGTTTATCATCCCTACCATGCTTCTAAACCTTCAGAGCAAGAGCTATCTTAACACATCACTGTACTACTCCTAACGTTGATCTTTAAGGTGCAACCAATAACAATTGATGGAGACAGAATGAATGAGTGTAAGTGAATAAATATAATTTTATCATGATTGGACGTGACCAGATTTAATATTATTTCCCATCCATCATATACCTGGCATGTCATAAAGTCACTTTGGATCTATTCCGAAAACAGAAACCATACTCATTATTTTTAAACAAAGAAGATTTAAAACAAGGAATTAGATACATAAGTGTATCTGAAAGTAACTAAAAAAGAAAAAAGTTGGATTTTGATGTATCCTCAAAGTTATTAACTGCAGGAAGAAGCTACTTCCACTAGGACTGGAGGAGATAAAGGAAAGGGTGATATTACCAGAACCTAGGAGCTCAAAAGTGGGATGACCACATAACTGATGCTTGGATCTCTGGGAGGAGCTGCTAACCTGCTTCCACTTGGTCCCCACCTGCTGAGGTGACCCAAACTTTCATTCTTGAGTGTCTGTGTTGTCAACAGTACTGCCTTTTTTTTCTTGGTTAGTATAGTTTCTATTAATCTTTACAATTGGACATGGAAATACAGATGCATCTGACATATTTGTAGACACAGACCTCCCGGCACCCCTTGTGTAGTATCAACTCAAAGTTTTTCTAATGGGTATCAGTCACTCCAGCCAGTAGAGAAATTCTTTGTTTTCTGAATGGCCCACAGAGTCATACTATACTATGGTTGATCTTACCAAATAACATAAGATTATTATTGATAACCTTTTCATAAGGTTATAAACAACTAAAACAGCCAAAAACTACACTTTCTGGGGACAAATTTAGATGCAATAAAAGTGCATAAAAAAGCAAAAGCAAGAGAAAGATGAGTACAGGGTTCAGAATGAGATGATATTCAAGAGGGGTGAGTCAAGGGAATGGAAGTAAGGTACCATGTCATTGATGCAAGTTGTTACTAATGTCCTAATTTTCTTGCGGTGGATCAATAGGTGTTGACAATATTTTCCTTTAGGAATAAATAAATAGGTAAATGATTGATAGGTAGATAGATGTAGATGCGTGAAAAATGAGGAGCTCTGCATGAAGCAATGATGAGAATTTTTCTTTAATCAAGGATTGGATAGAGAGAGCGAGCAGTGGGGAGGAGTAGGAGTGGTGTTACCAGAGTTTATTTAAGCATCTCAGCACAATCTAATGAAAAGAGAGTGAATATATAGACAAAGAATTGGAAACAAAAATAATGTGGAAATAAAAACAATAGAATGTAGTAATTGTTATGATAAAGGATACTTTTAATGAAAGTAGTGAAGAAGAGCAATTCAAGAAAACTTAGTTCCATTTTGGGCAGAAAGGGTTCATGTGGGACACTCTCATGAAAGAATTCAATATATCGTACAATGAAGAAATGAAACTTTGCAGCAAAATTAACAGAGCATGTGTCAGAGTGAAGTTGTTGATAAGTGAGTTTTGGAAATACAGATGAAATTATCTAAGAGACTCTGTAGAATGACTACATTTTGAGAAAGGGTACCATAATGGAGAGAGAAGATTCTAGTAGGGGGAGGAAGAAACTTGCACAATCTTGACTTGATGTCCCGGCAAGTCAAGCTCTGTGTCACTCTCATTTTCTGTCAGTCAAAGCACATAGCACACTGGATTTTCAGTGTGTTGTCATAATACTATTGAGTGGGCATGCAAATATTTGTTCTTGAAAAAAGGAAACAATAGCCAACACAAGGAAGAAAGTGATGAGTGCTACAAAGAAAGTTACAAATGTGCCATACAGTTTCAGAGAAAGTAGGTATTTCATTAAATGTCAGATATGCATATGTGTATATATGTGCTTTTACTGTATCACATGTAATATTATATCTTTTAATTTTCAAAATAGCCCCGCTGCACAGATCATATTAACCCTCTTTTACAGACCAGGAAACCAAATCTCCAAAAGGAGAAGTGAGGGCCAGCCCAGTGACATTAAGTTCGTGCACTCTGCTGTGGTGGCCTGGTGTTTGCAGGTTCAGATCCCTGGTGCAGACCTACGTACTGCTTACCAAGCCATGCTGTGGCAGGCATCCCACATAAAGTAGAGGAAGATGGGCACAGATGTTATCTCAAGGCCAATCTTCCTCAGCAAAAAGAGGGAGATTGACAGTGGATGTTAGCTAAGGGCTAATCTTCATCACAAACAAAAGGAGAAGTGACTTATTTGATGTGTTTCAATTACAAAGAAGCAGATGAGGATTTGAGCCCAGGTTTCCTCATGCCCAATGCATTCACAATGACTCAACAGCCAGCCCATAGGGGAGATATAAAATAACAGGGAGAGATATCTAAGTCAGGATGTGTGCACCAGCAGAAGACATGGCTAGGGTTTTGAAACGCAGAGAAGGCATTCCAGCCATGATAATAGCTGAACTATAGGACAGAGGTGGTGACTATGGGCTCACATAGAAGTTATCAAACTTTAAAGCAGGAAAGAGAAGTGATCCTTCTAGTCTCAATTCCCATCCTCATCACCATCACTCAGTCCATCCAAATGTATCCACTGAAGAGGATGCCAAGGAATTCTACGAGGAGAGAATGACTAATATAAATCACAGCTATCACACTCCATTCACGCCTCTGGTTTCCCAGGAAGTCATGGGAATTATTAAATGATGTGGCATTGGCCCATGGACTTGGGCAAAACCAAACCAGAGGAAGTATTTCTTCTCTAAAATCATGCCTTCCCTATCTTGAAGAAAAATATAGCCAGAATCAGGTGTCCTCTGAGGAGAGTTTCTCATTCAAAGTATAGAGAAAGAAGAAAAACTTTCAAAATCATTTTATAAAGCAACTAGAATATTAATTTTAAAGGCTGACAAATTGCACAAACCTGAAACCACAGAAGAATCTCACTTGTGAATATTGATACAAAAATTCTGAGAAAAATATGAGCAGGAGCCAATGAAACACTAAAAGAACACTCTATCTTCAGTACATGGAGATCACTCCAGGAATGCAAGGTTGGTTACATATTAGGAAAAATAGTATTATCATCCATGGGAATGCTGAAAAGGCATTTAACAGCATTCAAAACCCATTTCTCAGTTAAAAATCATCATTAATTGAGAAACCAATGGTTATTTCACTAACAAGATAAAATATTGTATAAGTTTATTAAAAGACCAACTTCAAGGGGGTGGAGGCATTTATATTAAAGTCAAGAATAAGATGAAGATAGCCATTGTTTAAATTACTGTTTAACATTGTATTGGAGGATATACCTAATGCAATTAGATAGCACATTCAACAGGAGACATAAAAATTGGAGAAGAAGAGATGCAATTATCTCTGTTTACAGATGAAAAGACTTCTGGTGAACCTAGGAAAATCAACTGAAAACAACAAGATGATTCAGAAGAGTAAACAATATAGAATTGACACACATAAATAGACCGTATTCATATGTACAAACAACACCCAATTAGAAGATAAGGTAAAAGTACCCATGTATGATAACAACCAAAAAACAAAAAGACAAATTAGGTAGGGGGAAAAAAACTAAAAAGGAGTGTTCAACACCTATATGAGGAACACTTTAAAACACTAATTAAAGCATCAATCAAAGCAAGGATCAAAAGGATACCAAATGGAGTTAAAGCCCTTCAGTGAATGGTTGATGGAGAAGTGGATATTTATATAATGCCAAACTAACACTACACAGATTTCTCCCTGGTCACAAGAAGGAAAATATGACTTTCAATAAAAATTGAAAAAGAAAATCTACATAGTGTGCAGATAATATTAACATGGAGACTTGGATAATTGAGGGATTGGGTTATCATTTCACAAGTCCAGTGGTGAATCTTACCATCAATCAATCATGGCAGACAAGATAACATGATGTGTTTTTGCCAAAAAAGAAAATTAACTTAAATGTAATCACGCTGCTAGCAATAAACTCCAGTTACAGGAATACAGGATTTCAAGGAGCAAACTGGCTCCAACAAGAGGAAACTATCACATAAATCATAAGGTGGGACACTCTATAGCAGTGTCTCCTAAACTTTAACGTACATGTAAGTCACCATGGGCACACAAATCAATGCAGATTTGCATTCAGTGAGTCTGGAGTCTGAGAATCTGAATTACTAACAAGCTCCAGGTGATGATGCTGCTGCTATCAGTGAACTTGACTTTGAGAAAAAGGAGATTGGGACAATCTCTTTAATCGGTTACTGTTGTGAAAAAAATGAATGACTAAAGATGAAAAAAATACCCAAGGCTCATAACAACCAGTTGTAATGTAAGGTCCGAATTGGATTCCTATTTTGACAATCCAAATGAAAAAGACAGCTTTGAGGATAAGTGGAGAAATTTGAATGAGGACTAGCTGTAGACAATAAGAAATTATTGTTGAGTTGTTTTGAAAATGCTATTTGGGGCATATGGAAGAGGATTTTTTAGAGATGTATGCTGATATTTAGGGATGTAATATCATGATATCTATAATTTACATTAAAATATTTCAGTTCAAAACTGTGAATTCAAAAAATCTACTTAATATAGAGTTTCAGTTTTACAAGAAAGATTTATAAATGGATGGTGATGGTGGTTGCACAACTTTGTGAATGTATTTAATAGCACAGAAATATACACTTAAAATGGTTATGATGGTAAATTTTATATTTTATGTATTTTACACATTAAAAGATTTTTTAAGAATCTATGTAGCATGAGGATAATATTAACATAGAGACTCCAGAAAAGATCATCTGTCTTATGGAGTACAAATGTAAGGTCTTCTCAAAAAATTCTGATGAAAGACACAGATACAAAAATAATGAGAAAAGAAATTATAGTTACAGGAATAGAGACCCAAGATCCAATCCAAGAACTTTAGAAACTCTAGGGGAACAGAGCAAAATATTAGATCCTGATGCGAACTTTACTAAAATGGAAAGAGTCTTGCATTTGAAAATCTAAGTGATTCTCAGTATTCTGCACATACTCACTGAAAGATTAAAAAAGCCATCAATTTCATGTACAATAATTTTTTTAATTTCAAAGATAAATGTTCATCAAATGACTTAAATATTAATCATCATATATTGAAAGCTTACTCTCCAGGACACTTTACAAAGTTCTTAACCTGTATTATCTTATATACTCTTCATACTACACTATGAAGTAGGAGCTATTTATTATCTCTATTTAAAGATGAGGAAATTGATGTTCAGAGAAATTAAGAAAAATAACTTGTCTAGTGCATACAGCTTTTAAGTGTTAGAATCAAGACTCAAGCTCAATTCTCTCAAATTCCAAAACACAGTCTTCTCAAGGTCACATGGGCCATTTTCCAGGATAGACCATATGTTAGGCCACAAATAAGTCTCAATAGATTTAAAAAGATAGATATCATACAAGGTATCTTCCCTGACCACATGGAATGAAATTAGAAATCAACAGCATAAAGAAAACTAGAAAATTCACAAAATTGTGGAAATTAAAAAACACACTTCTAAATAACCAATGGATCAAAGAAGAAATCACAAGGAAAATTAGAAATTACTTAGAGACACGTGAAAATGAAAACACAACATACCAAAACTTATTGGATACAGCAAAAGCAGTGCTAAGGGGTAAATTTATAGCTACAAAAGCTTACATTAAAAAACAAGAATGAGGGGCTGGCCCCATAGCTTAGTGGTTAAGTTCCACACTCTCCCCTTCTGCAGCCCAGGTTCAGTTCCTGGGCACAGATCTACACCACTCACTGGTGACCATGTTGTTGCAGTGACCCACATACAAAATAGAGGAAGATTGGCACAGATGTTAGCTCAGGGTAAATCTTCCTAAAGTAAAAAGAGGAAGATTTGCAACAGATGTTAGCTCAGGGCAAATCTTCCTCAGCAAAAACAAACAAACAAAAACCAAGAATGACCTCAAACAACAGCCTAATTCTGCAACTTAAGGAACTAGAAAAAGAAAAGCAAACTAAACCTCAAGCTAGCAGAAGAAAAGAACTATAAAGATTAGAGCATAGGTAAATGAAATAGAGAATAAACAATGGAGAAAATCAATGAAGCCAAAGTTGGTTTTTCAAAAAGATCAACAAAATTTACAAACCTTTAGCTGATAGACTAAGAAATAAAGAGAGAAGACTCAACTTACAGTCATGCACCCCATAATGACATTTTGGTCAATGACAGACTGCATATACAATGGTGGTCCCATAAGATTAGTACCATATAGCCTAGACATGTAATAGGATCTATCATCTAGGTTTGTGTAAGTACACTCTAATGTTCACACAATGACTAAATTGCCTAATGATGCATTTCTCAGAATTAGTCTCTGTCATCAAGTGACATGTGTTTGTACTAAAAAGTCAGAAGTGAAAGTGGGGTCATTACTACCAATTCAGCAGAAACAGAAAGGATTATAAGAGAGTATTATGGTCAATTATATGGACAAGTTCCTAGAAACACAAAACTTACCAACACTAAATCATGAAGAAGTAGGCAATCTGAAGAAACCTATAACCAGTAAGGAGATTGAATCAGTACTCAAAAATTTCCCAACAAACAAAACTCCCCAGGGGAGAGTCTTCTCTCCCCTGAACGTGATGGCTTCACTGGTGAATTCTAACAAACATTTAAAGAAGAACTAATATCAATCCTTCTCAAACCTTTCAAAAAAATTGAAGAGGAGATGACACTTCCTAACCCATTCTATGATGCCAGCATAACCCTGATGCCAAAGCCAGACAAAAACAGTACAAGAAAAGAAAACTACAGACCAATATCCCTTATGACACTGATGCAAAAATTCTCAACAAAATACTAGCAAACAGAATTCAGCACCATATTAAAAGGGTTATACACCATGACCAAGTTGCGTTTATTCCTGTAATGCAAGGATGTTTCAACATACCAAAATCTATCTCCCTTTTCCTCCCACCCCCAGGCCCTGGTAACCACTCTTTACTCTGTTACATGAGTTTAATTTTCTTAAATTTCACATGTAAGTGTGATCATTCACTGTTTGTCTTTCTGTGTCTGGTTTATTTCACTTAGATCCTCCAGGTTCATCTATATTGTTGCAAATGGCAAGATCTCCTTCCTTCTCATGGCTGACTAATATTCCATTGAATATGTATACCACATCTTCTTTACCCATTCATCTGTTGATGGACATGGTTGTTTCCATATCTTGACCATTGTGAGTAATGCTGCAATAAACACAAGAGTACAGACATCCTTTCAATATTCTGTTTTCATTTCCTTTGAATATGTACCCAGAAGTGGGATTGCTGGATCATATGGTAGTTTTATTTTTAATTTTTTAAGGAATCTCTATACTATTTTCCATAGTGGCTGAACCAATTTACATTTCCACAAACAACGCACAAAGGTTTCCTTTTCTCTACATCCTTGCCAACTTTTGTTATCTCATGTCTTCTTGATGATAGCCATTCTAACAGGTGTGCAGCGATATTGTGGTTTTGATTTGGATTTCCCTGATGATCAGTTGTTGTTGAGCATCTTTTCATGTACCCGTTGGCCACTTATATGTCTTCTTTGGGAAAATGTCTATTATATTCTGCTGCCCATTTTTTCATTGGGCTGTGTCTTTGTTTGCTATTGAGTTGTATGTGTTCTTTAGATATTTTGGATATTAACTCCTTATCAGATATATGGTTTGCAAATATTTTCTCCCTTTCTGTGGGTTGGCTTTTCACTTTGTTGATTGTTTCTTTTGCTATGCAGAGCTTTTTAGTTTGATGTAGTTCTACTTGTTGATTTTTCCTTTTTAAAAAATTTTTGCGTGTCCTTTTGGTGTCATATCCAAAAAAAATCATTGCCAAGACCAGTGTGAAAGAGTTTTTTCCCTATGTTTTCTCTATGAGTTTTATGATTTCAGGCCTTATGTTTAAGTCTTAAATCCATTTTGAGTTAGTTTTTGTGAGTGCTGTCAGATAGAGGGTTCAATTTCATTTTTCTGCATGTGGTTATCCAGTTTTCCCAACACCTTTTATTGAAGACACTATCCTTTCCCCACTGAGTATTCTTTGCTCACTTGTCAAATATTAATTGGCATAAATGCAGGGATTTATTTCTGGGCTCTCTATTCTGTTCCATTGGTCTATGTGTATTTTTATGCCAGTACCATACTGTCTTGATTATTATAGCTTTGTAGTTAGTTTGAAATCAGGAAGTGTGATGACTCCAGCTTTCTTATTCTTGTTCAAGATTGCTTTAGCATCAGAGTTTTTTGTGGTTCCATATGAATTTTAGGATTTTTTTTCTATTTCTGTGAAAAATGCCATTGGAATTTTAATAGGGATTGCATTGGATCTATAGATGGTTTGGGGTAGTATGGAAATTTTAACAATATTAATTCTTCTGATCCATGACCACAGGATATCTCTTCATTTGTTCATGTCTTCTTCAATTTCTTTCATCAAAATCTTGTAGTTTTTATTGTAAAGATCTTTCACTTCCCTGGCTAAATTTATTCCTCAGTATTTTAATGTTTTTGATGTTACTGTGAATGGGATTGTTTTATTTCTTTTTCAGATATTTTGTTGTTAGTGTATAGAATTGTAAGTAATTTCTGTATGTTGATTTTGTATCCTGCAGCTTTACTGAATTTGTTAATTGGTACCAATGGTTTTTCTCTTGACTCTTCAGGATTGTATGTATGTAAGATTATATCATCTGCAAATAAAGACAACCTTACTTCTTCCTTTCTGATTTGGATGCCATTTATTTCTTCTCTTGTCTGATTCATCTAGCTAGGACTTCCAGTACTATGTTGAAAAAAATGGTAAGAGTGGGCACCCTTATCTTGTTCATGATCTTAGGGGAAAAGCTTTCAATATTTCACCATAGAATGATGTTACCTGTAGATTTGTCATGTATGGCCTTTACTGTGTTGTGGTATGTTTCTTCTATATACAATCTGTTAAGGGTTTTTATCATGAAAGGATGATGTATTTTATCAAATTCTTTTTCTGCATCTATTGAAATGATCATTAGATTTTTATCTTTCATTCTATTAATGTCGTGTATTCCATTTAGTGATTTGTGTATGTTGAACCATCCTTGCATCTCTGGAATCAATCCCACTTGATCATGGTGTATGATTCTGTTAATGTGCTGTTGAATTATTCATCAGGTATATTGGCCTACAATGTGCTTTTCTTTAAGTGTCCTTGTCTGGCTTTAGTATCAGAGCAATGCTGACCTCATAAAAGGAGTTTGGGAGTGTTCCCTCCTCTTCAATTTTTTTAAAGATCTTGAGAAGAATTGGTATTAATTCTTCTTTAAACATTTGGTATAATCCACCTGTGAAACCATGTAGTCCTGAGATTTTCTGTGTTGGGAGGTTTTTGATTACTGATTCAATCTCCTTGCTTGCTATTGGTCTATTCAGATTTTCTATTACTTTATGACTCAGTCTTGGTAAGTTGTCTGTTTTTAGAAATTTATCCATTTCTTCTAAGTTATCTAATTTGTTGGTAATTAATTGTTCATAGTAGTCTCTTATGATCCTTTGTATTTCTGTGGTATCAGTTGTAGTGTTTCCTCTTTTGTTTATAATTTCACTAATTTCAGTCATCTCCCTTTTTTTCTGAGTTAGTCTACTTAAAGATTTGTCAATTTTATATCCTTCAACTTTACTGAATTTGTTAATTGCTACCAATGGTTTTTGATTGAGTCTTCAGAATTGCCGATATGTATCATCGGCTGAAGATTTCACAAACCCAACTCATTTCATTGACCTTTTCTGTGGTTTTTCTAGTCTCTATTTCTTTTATTTCTACCTTGACCTTTCCTGTTTCCTTCCTTCTTCTAACTTTGGGCTTAGTTCTTTTTTTTCTAGTTCATTAAGGTGTAAAGTTAGGTTATTTATTTGGGAACTTTCTTTTTTCTTAATATAGGCATTTATCGTTATAAACTTTTCTCTTGGAACTGCTTTTGCTGAATCCTATAAGTTTTGGTATGTGTAAACATTTTTGTTTGTTTATTTCAAGATATATTTTATTGCTCTTTTGATTTAATCTTTTGACCCATTGGTTGTTCAGGAGTGTGTTGCTTAATTTCTACATATTTGTGAATTTTCCCACTTGTTATTTTTCCCACTTGAATTTTCCTCCTGTTAATTATGTCTATTTTTATGCCATGTGGTCAGAAAAGATTCCTGATATTATTTCAATCTTCCTAAATTTGTTAAAATTTGTATTGTGACCTAACATATGATCTTTCCTGCAAAATGTTCCAGGTGCACTTGAGAAGAATGTGTATTCTGCTGCTGTTGGATAGAATGTTCTATGTATGTATGTTAGGTCCATTTGGTCAAAAATTAGTTCAAGTGCAATGTGTCTTTATTGACTTTCTGTCTGGATGATCTATCCATTTTAGATACTGGGATACCAAAGTCCCCTAACATTATTGTATTGCTGCCTGTTTCTCCCATTAGATCTGTTAATATTTACTTGATATATTTAGGTACTCCAATGTTGAGTGCATGTATATTTTCAATGGCTATATCTTCTTGATCAATTGACCCTTTTGTCATTATATAGTGACATTCTTTGTCATTTGTTGTAGTTTTTACTTAAGGTCCATTTTTCTGATATAATTATAGCTACCCCTGTTCTTTGGGGTTCCATTTGAATGCAATGTCTTTTTCAATCCCTTCACTTTCAGCCTATGTATGTCCTTAAAGCTAAAGTGAGTCTTTTGAGGGCAGCATATAGTTGGGTCTTTTTTATTATTATCCATTCAGCCACTCTATGTCTTTTGGTAAGATAATTTAATTCATTTACATTTAAGGTAATTATAGATAGGTAAGGACAGACTATTGCCATTTTATTAATTGTTTTCTGGCTTTTGTAGTTTCTTTGTTCCTTTCTTCCATTCTTACTGTCTTACTTTGTGATTTGATGATTTTTTTTTTGTAGTGGTATGCGTTAATTCTTTTCTCTTTGTCTTTTGTGTTTTGCTATGTGGTTACCATGAGGCTTACATAAACCATCTTATAGTTACAACAGTCTGTGTTAAGCTAACAGTTTAACTTTGATTGCATACGAAAAGCTCTACATTTTTTCCTCCAGCCAACATTTTATGTTTTTAATATCACAATTTGCATCTTTTTATTTTGTGTATCCATAAACAAATTAGTGTAGCTATAGTTATTTTTGATACTTTGGTCTTTAAACTTTATACTAGAATTAAAATGATTACACACCACCATTTCAGTATTAGAGTATTTTGAATTTGCCTATAAACTTGCCTTTACCAGTGAGTTTCATACTTTCATATATTTTTATGTTATTAATTAGTGTCCTTTCATTTCAACTTGAAGAACTATATAGCATCTTTAATAAGGCAAGTCTCCCGCATTTTTCATTTCATCTTTTCTATTCTTCAGCTCCAGAATTTTCATCTGGTTCTTTTTTATGATTTCTATCTCTTTGTTGAACTTCTTGTTTTGTATTGTGCTCCTTATTTCATTGATTTTTATATCTGTGTTCTCTTGTAGCTTGCTGGGTTTCTTAAAACAATTATTTTGAAGTATTTGTCAGGAAATTTGTAGATCTTCACTTCTCTGGGGTCTGTTATCCTTTGCTGTTCCTTTGCTGATATCATGCTTCCTTGATTTTTTGTGTTCTTGAATTCTTGAGTTGTTATCTTCACATTTGAAGAATCAGTCACCTCTTCCAGTCTTTATGACTGGCTTTGGGTAAGAAATACCATCACCATTCATGCTGCTAGCAATTCGGATGCTCTGTCAGATCGTTTCTATGGATGCCCCCACTCCACACCTCTTGTTCCCTTATGGGAGTGAATTCTTAAGATTGTATACCTTCTCTTAATCCTGCTAAGCCAGGCCAGGTGCTGAGAGTGTCCCATTTGTTTTCCCTAGATGCCCTGAAATGTGTGCTTTCTCTCAATCCTGCAGAGACCAGCTTGCTTTCTGCACATATTCACAAAACATCTGTAGAGGCTCACATTCACCATCCACAGGGTGGCATGCAGAATTGGCCACATGGGACTGGGTGAGGCACAGAGCTTTGAAGGTGCCCATCGACCATTTGGGAGGTCCACAGGTAAGGCATCCTAAGCATCTCATAAGCAGGCTTCCTGATGGAGTCCACAAGGTGGTTAGTAAGACTGGTGACACTTTGATGAATTCTGAGCCCTGGTTTCTGTGCTCCCAGCCTCTATCAACACCTAAGTGTTGCCAATCACCTCAGTATTCTGTGTGGGGGAAGAAATAAGTGAGCCTCTTCAGCAGCATCATACATGGCTGGGGAAGCCAGGTGCTCACTTACTACATTCTCACTTTCCCCCATGGGAGAAATCATGGTCTGGAGGTATCTCTTGACTCTCTTGGCACTGAGCTGTGCCAACTTGGGGGAGGGACAGTGCAGGTAAAATGAAACTGTTCTTCTTACCCTCTTCAGTGCACATGTTCTCAGATTTTTTTGCTCCAAATGTGCTGGAACTTCTCTGCTGGACTCACAGTCTCCCATAAAGGACCTCTCATCCATGAGTGATTATCAAAATCAATGTTTGGGGGCGTTATGGTAAAAAAAAACTCTTATTCCACAATCTTGCTGATGCCACTCTCCAAATTCTGTCCTTTTAATCTTCCCTCTGGAGGGACTTCTGAAGTCTGTTCTGCACATTACTAATTTATATTCTGAAATGGCAATTCTTCCTAAAATGACAATTAAAATATTTTTTCTTCTCCTTCTTCATTTCTGTCTGTTATTTCCAGGTTAATTTTATTTCCAACTAAATTTGTTTTTGTTTTATACTCCCTCTTATTTTTAATATCTTATATATAGAAAAAATAATATTAAAAAAATTTTGGAGTGACATCAGCAACATGGCACAGTGAGCTGTGCCCTTTGTCTCTCCCCCTTCAGACTACAACTAAATGGACCTTCATTGATCAATGGAGGATACCCACACAGCACAAAAGGATGCCTGAGAGACCCACACACCTATACATCTGAAGGTGGATGGACTGCCCCCAGGGGGGTGCTGGAGGTAACTGAGCACTCTCTTGCCCACCCCCAGCAGCCCTGTGCATGCATGTGACCACTCCCCCAGCTGGTGGAAGACCCCTTAGTACTGCTCTGGCCCTGAGGGGGGGAGCACACCTCAGAGCAACTGTAGGAAATGCAATGGCAGCCCTGAACACCTGCTAGATCACTTTCTCACCAGTGGGACAGCCCACAGTGCCTCTGTGGTTCCCAAGGGGTGTCCCAGGCTCAGACCCCATAAGGAAGCCCCACCCACCAAGTGCAATGGCCAGTGCCACCATAAGAAGAGGCAGCAGCAGATCTATTTGCCCAGGTGAGTGATTCCACTTCTGGCACAAATGCCCATAATACTGCTGTGGCTCCAAACGTGGAAGTGCATCTCAGTGCAACTGTGGGAGCAGGCAGTGGCAGCCCTGAGCCCCCAAATGATCAGTTTCCCACCCAGTGGGAGAGCCCACAGTGCTTCTCTGGTCCTAAGGGTGACCCAGGCTCAGATCCCATGAGAAAGCTCCACCCACCAAGTACAGCAGCTGGTGTGACTGTAAGAAGAGTCAGCAGCAGATCTACGTACCTGGGTGAATGCTCTCCCAGCTGGTGCAAGCCCCTATAATACCCCACAACTTCCAGCAGACACAGTGAGATAAGAAACACAGTTCCTGCTTCCCCCCAGCAGTAACAGGTGGAATCTGTGACCTGCTACTACCACAAATGCCCCAGCAAAGGATTAGTTCATCAAACACCATGAGAAACTACAACAACAACTCAGAGCAGAAGGAGAAGGACAACTCTCCAGAAGTCAACCCTGAAGTCACAGAAATTTACAATTTAAGTGACAGAGAATTCAAAATAGCTGTTGTAAAGAAATTCAAGGAGTTACAAGAAAACTCAGAAAGACAGTGCAATGAGCTCAGGAGAAAATTAATGAGAAGAAGGAATACTTCACTAAAGAGATTGAAACTATTTTTTTAAAAAACCAAACAGAAATTCTGGATATGAAGAAAACAATTAATGAAAGAAAAATTATCTAGAATCCTTAAAAACAGAACTGATGTTATAAAGGAAAGAATTAGTGATTTAGAGGATAGAAATATAGAATTGCTTCAAGTGGAGGAGGAGAGAGAACTAAGATTTTTTTTAATGAAGGAATTCTTCAAGAAATATCCAAAGAATATTAGGAAAATCCACATCAAAGAAATAATAGCCAAGAATTTCCCAAACCTAGGGAAGGAACTGGACTTACAAATACACAAAGCCAATAGAACTCCTAGTTACATCAATGCTAAGAGACTTTTTTCAAGGCATATAATAGTAAAGCTGGCAAAAGTTAATGACAAAGAAAAAATATTAAGGGCAACAAGGCAGAAGAAAATAACCTACAAAGAACTCCCATTAGGCTTTCAGCAGATTTCTCAACAGAAACCTTACAGGCTAGGAGAGAATGGAATGATATATTCAAAATACTGAAACACAAAAACTTTCAGCCAACAATACTCTATCCAGTGAAACTATCCTTCAGATAATATAAACAAAAGCTTTCCCAGATAAACAAAAGTTGAGGGAGTTCATTGCCACTAGACCTCCCCTATGACAAATGATCAAGGATGCCCTCATACCTGACACAAAAGGCAAAGGTCTACAAACCTTCGAGCAAGGAGATAAATAGACAAACAAAATCAGAAAATGGCAGCACCGTTTCAGAACAGGGAAGCAAATACTTAATTATAACTTAAAAGATAAAGGGAAGGAAAGCATCAAAAGTAACCACAAACACTTCAACTTAGTCACAAACTCACAACATAAAACATATTAATTTGTAACAACAATAACCCAGAGGGGGAGAGGAAAGGGATGGAACCTGCTTAGACTAATGGAAATAAAAGTCTATCAGAAAATGGACTATATCATCTATGAGATCTTTCACATAAACCTCATGGTAACCACTAAACAAAACATCAGAGGAGAGCCACAATTCTTAAAAAAAAAAAATAGAGAAAACTGAGAAACCTCCACAGGAAATTTGCAAAATGAAATGGCAGTCAGAAACACACAGGAAGAGAAATAATGGAAACAGAAGAACTGGAAAACAAGAGATTAAATGGCAGTATTAAACCCTCATATGTCAATAGTATCTCTAAATATAAATGGATTGAATTCTCCAATCAAAAGACACAGAGTAGCTGAATGGATTAAAAACAAGACCCAACAATATGTTGCCTCCAGGAAACACATCTCAGCTCTAAAGACAAACATAGGCTCAGAGTGAAGCAATGGAAGATGATACTCCAAGCAAATGGCAGATAAAAGAAAATAGGTGTTGCTATACTTATATCCACAAAGCAGACTTCAAGATAAAAAAGACAATGAGAGACAAAGAGGGACAGTATATAATGATAAAAGGGACTTTCCAGCAAGAGGACATAACACTTACGAATATATATGCACCTAACACAGCAGCACAAAAGTATATAAAATGACTATTAACAGATATAAAGGGAGAGATTAACAGCAACACAATAATAGTAGGGGACCTCAACACCCCACTTATATCAATGGCTAGATCATCCAGACAGAAAGTCAACAAGGAAATGGTGGATTTAAATGAAACACTTGATCAGATGGACTTAATAGATATATAAAGAGCATTCCATCCAAAACGAGCAGAATACACATTCTTCTCAAGTCCACATGGAGCATTCTCAAAGATAGACCATATGTTGGGAAACAAGGCAAACCTCAATAAAATTAAGAAGATTGAAATCATATCAAGTATCTTTTCAAACCACAGTGCTATGAAACTAGAAATGAACTACAAGAAAAAAGCTGGGAGGGTCACAAATACATGGAGACTAAACAACATGCTACTGAACAACCATTGGATCAATGAAGAAATCAAAGGAGAAATTAAAAACTACCTGGAGTCAAATGAAAACAAAAATATAACATACCAACTCTTGACGGCATCAAGATATTCCCTCCCCTAGAGACGGTGTCAAAATGGCGATGTAGGCAGACTCTCAACTCACCTCCTCCCAAAGACACAACAAATTTACAACTACTCTTGGAACAATTACCCCAAAGAGAGAACAGAGAACTGGATAAAAAGAACCTCCACAACAAGGGACAGGACTGACTGAGTTGGAAGAAGTGGAAAATCCTTTCTGGAGAGAAAAAAAGCCACCTCTATGAGTGACAGCACTTCACATCCAGCGGGGAGGAATCCTAAGGTACAAAGGCTTCCTTGGAGGAGTGGGAGATCTGAGTGGGGGGAGTGTTACTGCTATAAGCAGCTTTTGGACTCAGCATAACTGAGATGAGTGTCATAATATCTGGCTTTGGTGGCTACTAACAACAATGGGTTATACCCCCAGAAAAGCTATCGGACATAAGGGGGAAAAGCCAGCTCTTAAAGGGCCCATGCACAAATTCATCCATTTTGGAAAGCAACCTAAAATCATCAGAAAGAAAAGTGCACCATCCTTTGGTGAAAAGAGACTCAGCTGTTAGGCTCTGGGTGCATCTCAGTGAGAGGTGAGACCTCTTGAGGGACTGGGACATTGGTGGTGGCCAGTGTTGTGATGTGGTGTGGGCATGCTGACACAGATATTGGCAGATGTCATTGGAGGTCTCCCTGTGTCCTGCTAGCCTAGGGTCTGCCCCACCCACTAGAGCACTGAGTTACTCCAGCTCAGCCAGCACAGGCAGCCTGCCCTAGGAACTGGCCCCACCCAACAGCAAGCCCTTAGGCAACTTGTAGACCCACATAGGTGGGGTGCCTGGAACCTCTGCAGCCAGCCAATTGGGCTTGCCTCTGCAGGGCATGGCATGTGCAAGGAGTGGGTGGAGTGTGTGGGGTGTTGGTGGAATGTGTGGCACCTCTGCAGTGGGGCAACTGGGTCTGCTTCAGTGGGTTAGGGCATGCACAGTAGTAGGACTGTGTTGATGGGGTGAATGGTTGGGCTTGTCAGCTGCAGCAGACTTGTGCTTCTAAAAGACAAAGACCCAATCAGCCCCACCTTCCAAGGCTGAAACAACTGGGTGCTCCCATGCCTGGGACTGGCCCCACTCAGCTGCAGTCAGTTTTCAGACAGAGCTGAAAACATCCTCACAAGACAGAGGCCTACAGCAAGTGTAAGCTGCTGAGCCTAGTCACCAGCCATGGTGGAGGCCTATTCAGTTAACAGAAAAACTGCAACAGGAGTTGCAGGAGACCCTGCAGCCAATTGTGCTGGGGCTCCCCATGACTGATAAATTGACTGAGGGGCCCATAGCAGCCACATGCAGCTGAGCATTACAACCAGCTGGCCAGGGGGACAGCCTAGCCTCCCAAGGGACCTGCAGCAAGAGCAACTCTACCAAAATAGAAGGACACGTGTAGCCCACACAGGAGACACTCTTGGAACATTTGAAACTGGTGACAAGAGGAAAGCACACTGCTGGGCCTCATAAGGCATCACTTACATAAGGCCATCTCTCCAAGATCGAGACATAGCTTACCTACCTAACACATAGATATAAGCAGAGAAAGAGGCAAAGTGAGGAAACAAATGAATAGGTTCCAAGTAGGGGAAAAGGACAAAACCTCAGAAAAAGAACTAAGCAAAACAAAAATAAACA
This sequence comes from Tapirus indicus, assembly GCA_031878705.1. NCBI lineage: Eukaryota > Metazoa > Chordata > Mammalia > Perissodactyla > Tapiridae > Tapirus > Tapirus indicus. The sequence continues at coordinate 14,751,054 of CM062932.1, forward strand.
ATCTACCTGACAGAGTTCAAACACAAAGTCATAGGATGCTCACTGATCTTGGGAGAAGAATGGATGAACTCAGTAAGAACTTCAACAAAGAATTGGAAAATATAAAAAAAAACAATCAGAAATGAAGAATACAATATTGGAAATGAAAAATTCACTAGAGGAACTCACTAGCAGAGTAGATGACATAGGAGAACAGATCAGCAATCTGGATGAAAGACCAGAGGAAATTACCCAAGTTGAACAGATAAGAAAAAAAAGAATTAAAAAGGACGAGGACAGTCTAAGGGATCTCTGGGACAACATCAAGCACCTAACATTCATATTATAGGTGTCCCAGAAAGAGAAGAGAGAGACAAAGGGGCAGAGACTTTATTTGAAGAAATAATAGCTGAAAACTTTCCTAACCTAAGCAAGGAAGCAGACATCCAGGTACAGGAAGCACAGACAGCATAAACCCAAACAAGATAAACCCAAAGAGGCCCACATCAAGACACATTATAATCAAAATGTCAAGAATTAAAGATAAAGAGAGAATCTTAAAACCTGCAAGAGAAAGGTGACAAGTTACATACAAAGGAAACCCCATAAGGCTATCAGCTGACTTCTCAGCAGAAACCTCCCAGGCTAGAAGGGAGTGGCACAATATATTTAAAGTGCTGAAAGGAAAAAACCTACAGCCAAGAATACTCTACACATCAAGGTTACCATTCAGAATGGAAGGACAGATAGAGAGTTTCCCAGAAAAGCAAAAAATAAAGCAGTTTATCACCCAGAAACCAGCCTTTCAAGAAATGCTAAAGGGAGTTATTTAAGTGGAAAAGAGAAGACCACAAGTAGGAATAAGAAAATTATCCAAAAAAAAAACCCCAATGAAATCCCTGGTAAAGGAAAATATATAGTAAAGCTAGCAGATCAACCACCTATGAAGATAACATGATGGTCAAAGACCAAAGTATTGAAATTAGCTATTTCCATGATAAGAGGGTAACAGATACACATGCACAAAAAAGAGATTAGATATGATATCAAAAACATAAAATGTGGGGCCGCCCAGTGGCGCAGCAGTTTAGTCCGCGCTTGGCAGGCCGGGGTTCGCGGGTTCGGATCCTGGGCGCCCGCCGATGCACTGCCTGTCAGCCTTGTCGAGGCGGCATCCCATATAAAGTAGAGGAAGATGGGCACAGATGTTAGCCCAGGGCCAGTCTTCCTCAGCAAAAAGGGGAGGATTGGAACAGATGTTAGCTCAGGGCTGGTCTTCCCCACAAAAAAAAAAAAAAAACATAAAATGTGGGAGGAGGGGAGTAAAAGAGTAGAGCTTTTAGTGAGAGGTCAAACTAAAGAGACTATCAACTTAATATAGATTGCTATATATGTATGTTATTATAATGAACTTCATGGTAATCACAAACCAGAAACCTATACTAAATACACAAAACATTAAGAGAAAGGAACCCAAACATAAAACTAAAGAAAGCCATCAAGCCACAAGGGAAGAGAGCAAGAGAAGAAAGGAACAGAGAAGAACTACTAAAACACCCAGGAAAAGAGTAACAAAATGGCAATAAGTACATACTTGTCAATAATTGTTTTAAATGTCAATGGACTAACTGCTCCAATCAAAAAGCATAGGGGTGGCTGAGTGGATAAAAAATAAGGCCCATACATATGCTGTATACAAGAGGCACACTTTAGACGTAAAGACACTCACAAACTGAAAGTGAAGGGATGGGAAAAGATACTCCATGCAAATAGCAATGAAAAGGAAGCTGGGGTAGCAATACTTATATCTGACAAAATAGATTTTAAAACAAAAACTGTAACAAGAGACAAAGAAGGGTACCTCATAATGGTAAGGGGAACAATTCAACAAGAGGATATAACACTTGTAAATATCTATGCACCCAACATAGGAGCACCTAAATATATAAAGCAATTATTAACAGACATAAAAGGAGAAATAGTAACACAGTAATAGTTGGGGAATTTAACACTCCACTTACACCAATGGATAGCTCATCCAAACAGAAGAGCAATAAGGAAACATTGGCCTTAAACGACACACTAGACCAGACGGACTTAGTCAATATATACAGAATATTCCATCCAAAAACTGAAGAATACACATTCTTTTCAAATGCACATGGAACATTCTCCAGGATAGATCACATATTAGGCCACAAAATAAGTCTCAATAAATTTAAGAAGATTGAAATAATACCAAGCATCTTTTCTGACCACAATGGTATGAAACTAGAAATCAACTACAGGAAGAAAATCAGAAAAGCAACAAACATTTGGAGATTAAACAAAGTGCTGCTGAACAATGATTGGGTCAGTGAAGAAATCAAAGAAGCCAAAAAACACCTGGAGACAAATGAAACACTGACATCCCAAAATTTATGGGGTTCAGCAACAGCGGTTCTAAGAGGGAAGTTTATAGCAATACAGGCCTACAACAACAAACAAGAAATATCTAAAATAAAGAATCTAACAGTGCACCTAAATGAACTGGAAAAAGAAGAACAAAGCCCAAAATCAGTAGAAGGAAGGAAATAATAAAAATCAGCAGAAATAAATGCAATGGAGACTAAACAACAATAGAAAAAAATCAATGAAACTAAGAGCTGGTTCTTTGAAAGAAACAAAATTGACAAACCTTTAGCTAGACTCACAAAGAAAAAAAGAGAGAAGGCTCAAATAAATAAAATCAGAAATGAAAGAGGAGAAACTACAATGGACACCTCAGAAATAAAAAGATTATAAGAGAACACTATGAAAAGCTATATGCCAACAAACTGGATTATCTAGGAGAAATGGATAAATTCTTAGAATCATGCAACCTTCCAAAACTGAATCAAGAAGAAACAGAAAATTTGAATAGGCCAATCACCAGTAAGGAGATCAAAACAGTAATCAAAAAGCTCCCCAAAAATAAGAGTCCAGGACCAGATGGCTTCCCTGGTGAATTCTACCAAAGATTCAAAGAAGACTAAATATCTATCCTTCTCAAACTCTTCCAAAAAATTGAAGAGGAGGGGAAGCTTCCTAACTCATTCTATGAAGCCAACATTACAATGATACCAAAACCAGATAAGGACAACACAAAAAAAGAAAATTACAGGCCCAAATCACTGAGGAACATCAATGCAAAAAACCTCAACAAAATACTAGCAAATTGAATACAACAATACATTAAAAAGATCATACACCATGATCAAGTGGGATTCATTCCAGGATGCAGGGATGGTTCAACATCTGCAAATCAACTAAAGTGATACACCATGTTAATAAAATGAAGAATAAAATTCACATGATCATCTCAATAGATGCAGAGATAGCATTTGACAAGATTCAGCATCCATTTATGATACAAACTGTCAACAAAACGGGTATAGAAGGAAAGTACCTCAACATAATAAAAGCCATCTATGACAAACCCACAGCTAACATCCTACTCAATGGGGAAAAACTGAAAGTCATCCCTTTGAGAACAGAAACAAGATAAGGGTGCTCACTCCCGCCACTCTTATTCAACGTAGTACTGGAGGTTTTCGCCATAGCAATTAGGCAAGAAATAGAAATAAAAGGTATCCAAATTTGTAAGGAAGAAGTGAAACTCTCACTGTTTGCAGATGACATGATTCTATATATAGAAAACCCTAAAGAATCCACTGGAAAACTATTCAAAATAATCAACAACTACAGCAAAGTTGCAAGGTACAAAATCAACTTACAAAAATCAGTTGCATTTGTATACTCTAATAACGAACTAACAGAAAGAGAACTCAAGAATACAATTCCATTTACAATCACAACAAAAAGAATAAAATATCTAGGAATAAATTTAACCAAGGGGGTGAAAGACATATATAATGAAAACTATAAGACTTTATTGAAAGAAATCAATGATGACATAAAAAAATGGAAAGACATTCCATGCATAGGGATTGGAAGAATAAACATAGTTAAAATATCCATACCATCTAAAGCAATCTACAGATTCAATGCAATCTCAGTCAGAATCCCAATGATATTCTTCATGGAACAGAACAAAGAACCCTAAAATTTATATGGAACAGCAAAAGACCCCAAATAGCCAAAGGAATCCTGACAAAAAGGAACAAAGCTGGAGGTATCACAAAGCTGTAGTATATTTCAAAATATACTACAAAGATATAGTAACCAAAACAGCATGGTGCTGGCACAAAACAGACACACAGATCAATGGAACAGAATTGAGATCTCAGAAATAAACCCACACATCTATGGAGAGCTAATTTTTGCCAAGGGATCCAAGAACATACAATGGAGAAAGGAAAGTCTCTTCAATAAATGGTGCTGGGATAATTGGACAGCCACATGCAAAAGAATGAAAGTAGACCATTATCTTATACCATTACCTTACACTTAATGTCAAGTAAAACATTATCTTACTTGATTAATACAGAAAAATTAACTCAAAATGGATTAAAGACTTGAATGTAAGACATGAAACTGTGAAACTTCTGGAAGAAAATATAGGCAGTCTGCTCTTCAACATCAATCTTAGCTGCATATTTTCAAGTACCATGTCTGACTGGGCAAGGGAAACTAGAAAAAATAAACAAATGGGAGTACATCAAACCAAAAAGCTTCTGCACAGTGAAGGAAACCATTGACTAAATGAAAAGACAGCCTAACAATTGGGAGAAGATATTTGCAAACCGTATATCTGATGAGGGGTTAATACCCAAAATATAAAGAAATATAAATATAAAGAACTCATACATCTCAACAACAAAAAAACTAACAACCCAATTTTTAAATGGGCAAAGGATCTGAATTCTCCACAATATAATCCCAAACTTCTTTTTCACTCTGATTCCTCACATTTGTGTGATTTCTCCACTATCCCTTGGCTACCCAGGAAGATGGAAATAAAAGTACAGACATGTTGTCTTGGGTTGAAGTCTTTTGGAGGGGTGCATGACTATGGGGTACATGCCGGTGAGAGACGAAAGTGCCGGAACTGGGCTGGCTACCATATAGAGGTTAAGAGGCTGGAGATCACCATTGGTTCAAAGAGCAGATATGCACAAAATGATTGAGAATGGAGATGGTAGCATCAGACAATTAAATAACATAGAAAAACAGCATTAAAATCCATCCCTACTTGCATCTACATACGTGTGTATATAGTAAAAGTATAAACTTTGACTGGGAGTATACTACTAACTTTAGAAAGTTGGTTATTTCTGGAGTAAGATAAATGACTACTTTGCTTCCTCTAACCTGAATCTTTTTTCATTGTAACCTTCACTCTTAGCATGACATATGGCCCCCAGATCCCTCTTCCCAGTGTAAACTCCTGTTTATTCTCAACCTGTTCACAAGTAACACCCTCTTTATCACCTACACTCAGTGAATATGGACTTGAGCCACCCAGCTCCATGGCCATACTCTGGACCCAGTTATCACCAAACCTTTGAAATCTGTATTTTAAATAGAATTTGTTTATTTTGAATTTGTTAAAATATCAGAATGACAAAGACATAACAAAATCTCATCACCTAGATTTAACAAATATAACATTTGACCATATTTGCTCCAAATTTTTTAAACAAATAAATTTTACAGATACCCTTGAAACTCTCTGTTCCCATTCAAAATCTTGTTTTCCCCTCTCTTACTCCAGAAATAACCAATTTTCTATAGTTGGTAGTATACTCCCAGTCAAGGTTTATACTTTTACTATATACACGTGTATTATTTTACGTATTAAAATTTATATATATTGTGTGATACATAATATATCTTCCAGTAACTTGCTTTTTTCCATTCTATTATTTTTTTTAATTTGTCCAAGTGAATTCTTTCACTTTTACTGTTGTGCAGCATTCATTAATAAGAAATTGGAACAATTTACTTATCCATTCCTCCAAGGGGAGGCCATTTCCAAGTTTCCTATATGACAGTACACATCCCTGTGAATGTCTTCATGAACACATAAGCCAGAGTTTCTCTAGGGTCTAATCTAGAAGTGAGATTGCTGGGTCACAGGTAGATGAATTCCAGCTTTCCCAGAAATGGCCTAAGTGTTCTTCAAATGGCAATACTAATTTTTCCATCTTTTCTCAACACTTGAAATTGTCAGACTTTTATACTTTTACATGCTCCAAGATGAAGAATGTTAAATTAAATTTTATTTTAATTTAGTTGAAAATGTTTTCTTTTGTTTATTGGTCAGACCAGCTTCCCCTTCTATGACTTGCCCAGTATAGCCTGCTGCCCATTATTTCCTACTGGATTTTTATAGTGGATTTTTTTTGGAGTTTTGTCTTTCTTCCTAGTGTGTAGGACTCTTGTGTATTATAATTACTAATCCTTTATTGATCATGTGTGTAGCAAATATTTCTTTCCAGTCCATGACTTGCCTTTCCCCTTTCCTTTTAGTGTCTTTCATACTTAAATTTAAAGTAGTCTAAGTTTATTATATTTTTCTTATGTTTGTGTGTTTTGTGCCTGGTTTAAGAAATCAATTCTTTCTCTATCATGAACATATTTTTCTCTAACTTTTTTTCCAACTTTATTGAGATGTAATTGACATATAACATTGTATAAGTTTAAGGAGTACAATGTGTTGATGTGATATGCTGATATATTCCTCTAAATTTTTGAACTTTTTTCACAATTAATCCTTTGAAAATTATTTTTCAGTATTATTTTCCATATATGGATATCTCATTGTTCCAACACTCTTTATGATATGGTCAGTCCATCCTTTCCCTGTGCATTTCCAAAGCAACCCATGTTATATACCAACTTCTAATAAATGCTTGATCTGTGTCTGACTGTCTAGTCTGTTACATGGATCTATTTTTCATTCCCTGCAGCAGTACCACTCCACTGTTTGAATTACCACAGTAGATCATTTGATACCTGAGGGGCAATTCCTTTCTCCTTATTCTCTATCCTTGAAATGTCTTAGCTCTTTCCAGCTCCTTATTCTTACACATGCTAAATCCCGTGTTTAAAAGAAACCTGTGGAATTTTGATTGGGATTGCATTGAATTCACAGATTAATTAGAGCAGAATTGACATTTTTGCCACGTTGATTCTTGCCATTAACATTGCTTATCTCTCCTCTTTTTTTGGCCTTCAGTAAAGTTTTGGAATATTTGAAACCAGTTGGACCTCTTTGGTTAGAACTATCTCTAGATTCCTTTTTTTTTTTTTTTTTTGTGGGGAAGACCAGCCCTGAGCTAACATCCGTTGCCAATCCTCCCCCTTTTTGCTGAGGAAGACTGGCCCTGGGCTAACATCCGTGCCCATCTTCCTCCACTTTATATGGGACGCCGCCACAGCATGGCTGACAGGCAGTGCGTCGGCGGGCACCCGGGATCCGAACTCACGAACCCAGGGCTGCCAAGTGCGGATGAAACCGCTGCACCACTGGGCGGCCCCTAGATTCCTTAATATTTTCTATTGCTATTGTGAATGCGGAGGGTTTTTAAAATTTCATTTTCTACTTTATTATTATTTGAGTATAAGAACAATATTGATTGTTTTTAATATTGGTTTATATCAAACAAACTTGCTGATGTCTCTAGACATTTCTTTGGGAATCCTTGATTGATCTAGAGATTTCCTTGGGTTTTCTTTGTAGACAATCATATTTTCTGTGAATTGTATCCTTTTGTTCTTTCTTTTCCAATTCTAATATGGCAAAAAAGTTTTTATAGTGTTATTTCACAAGTAGGACAACACTTCAAGTGTTTCATGCAAGGAACTCAAATTAGCTCTCAACTTCATGCAGATCTGTGGCACATGTCCTGTACCTAACATACCAGACCCCAACCTTTAGGGCCATATTTTTATGTGGAAACCCCAAGGGTGGTACAACTGCATCTACTATGGCTTACAACTCTTGCTCTGAGTTTTCTTTTTGTTCCTATTTCTTTCTTTTAGGTTTGGCTGTGTGTATTTTGGATTAATTTTTAAATTTATCTAAAATCTCTATGTGTTTTAGTTGGAATCAAACCTGTTGACATGTTGCTGAGAACCCCACCTCTAAAATATTACATTTCCACACAATATGAACTGACCATAGTGTCTGAGTCCCTTAGCTTTATTGAGCCCTCCCAACATTGAGATATTGTGACTCTGTGTGAAGATAGGGTAAGACATCTTAAGAGAAAAAAACCAAATTTCTTTAGGTGCAAAGATGAAAAAGCACATCATATTTGGGGGAAATATAATTAGAACCACATCCCCTGTGCCTAACATATAATTCATGTGTACTATAGGAGACTTTGAGGATTGGTGATTGAGTTAATTATAGATTGAATTAATTGTTAAGTACAATTCTCTTTAGAAAAGTTCATGAATTTCTTAGGATATCCTGGACTACAGTAAAAAAGACATGACAAAATGTGGTGCTGGCTTGGTGGCATAGTGGTTAAGTTTAGCACACTCTGCTTCAGAGGCCCAGGTTCGTGGATTCGGATCCCAGGCATGGACCTACACCACTCATCAAGCCATGCTGTGCTGGTGTCCCACATACAAAATATAGGAAGATGGGCACAGATGTTAGCTCAGGGCCACTCTTCCTCAAGCAAAAAGAGGAGGATTGGCAACAGGTATTAGCTCGGGGCCAATCTTCCTCACCAAAGAAAAAAAAAGACATGACAAAATGTGTAATGGTTTAAACAGGATAAAAGTTTATTTCTCTCTTATGTAACAGTCATGGCAGATGTCTTCTTGGTGGATGGTGGCACTCCTGGATGTGGAGAACTGGGAACACAGGCTCATTCCACCAGGTGAATCCACCGTCCCATTCAATCTCCTGGCCATTTTCCTCCAGCTGGCACAAGGGGGAAAGGAGTGTGGAGAAAGCCCAGAACTGGAACACACAGGTGGATTGGCTAGACTCAGTCACATGACCACATCTCAGTGCAAGAGGGGCCTGGGAAATGTAGTCTAATTATATGTCCAGGAAGAAGAGATTGGATTTGAATGAGCAGCTAGTAGTCTTTGACATAAATAGTATGCCTCAGAGTGCAAGTGGATCAAAGAGGAGGGAATCTTTAGTCAAGCAGTTAAGGGAGGATTACAATATTTCAGGTAGAAGGTGAAGATGATATAAGCTAAAGTTCTGAGAAAATAAGTAGAAAAGTTGAGTTATGTAAGAATTATTTTAAATGAAGAATCAAAAGATGAGATGTAGAAATTAGTGATAAACTGCATGAGTGTGCCTGTGAGCATTCCACATGTGGGGAACCCAAGAAATAAGCCTTGATTTAACCCAAGAAATATTGAGTGCAAACTTAATATTGGTTCACACAATAAACAATATTTCACAGTGATCTCTCTGGGGGTGATAAAAATAAGCAAAGTATGGCTTTCCTCCTCAAAAAAGCTTGCAAACTACTTAGGTTGGATGTGCAGAGTATGGGGTTTGGACAGACTTGTTGGCAGGATGACTGAATGTAGAAATATGGGAAAGAGAGATCAAGCCTACAGATGTAGACCTGAGAGTTTACTAAGCAGTAGTTGAAGCAATGATGAGTTGGATGAGCCACCAAAAGAAACAATAAAGAAGGGGAAGAGAAGACTGAAGAGAAAGGCTTTGTGATTATCTACATTAGAGAGTTTTCCAAAGAGATAAAGCCTATCAAAGGAGGTGATGAAAGTCTTCTTTGAAAATGGGACACTTGGGGAGGAAACTCACTAGGCTTCTTTATGCTAGGACCACAGCCCAGTGGTCCTTGTGATTGACAACCTTCTGATGTCAGCATAGACACCAGTTACTTCCTGGGCAATGGGATCACTATGAGTTTGGTCACCGGAACAATTCCTAGTTTTCAGGCTGGTCCTTGTACTAACACATTCTGCACTGGAGTATTTTGTCAAAGACTCCAAAATGCTGTCCTTTCCGTATCATGTATAACGAAATCAGAGTGTGATTCTGGCTTCTCTGTTAAGTTGTAAGATCCTTGAGAACAGAAACTATGACCTACATGTTGAATAAATTAATAAATTGTATTTTCCACATATTTGTGACTTTCCCACAAGCCTAACAAAGTGTCTAGCACATGCAACTTGAATATTAAGTATGTGTAAATTGATTAAATCCTAGGTGTTTGGTGGTGGTGATGGGAATGGGAAAGGATGAGCATCTCTGATTCAGACTTCTCACTTCTTAAACATGAGTGTCCATGGCTAACTGTTGATTAGTCACACTGATCAACATGGATATTTCCCCAAAATGTTGGCTATCTTCAAATTTAGTAAACTCAGCTGTAGAAATTGCTGATCACTTGAGTCAAAACTGGCTGATAAGGAAGATTGTTATACACAGTAACTTCACTATAATTCTGGATTCGTCTCCTTTTTCTTAACAAAGGACTCATAAGGGAAAAAAACCAATCCTCTACCTTGAATTTCATCCTCCTGGGAGTTACTTGTCAGCAGGAACAGGAAGACCTCTTCTTCATCCTCTTTCTGTTCATTTACTCCTTCATATTGATTGGTAATCTGCTCATCATCTTGGCCATTCGCTCTGACATTGACCTTCACAAACTCATGTACTTTTTCCTTGACAACCTTTCCTTTGTTGACATCTTCTCCTCTGTAACACTCCCTAAGATGCTGACCAACAACCTCTTGGGCACCAAAGCTATCTCCTTTAGGGGATGCCTAATGCAAATGTATTTCATAATTTTGCCTTGGGTAACAGAGATAGCTATATCTTGGCAGCAATGGCATATGATTGTGCTGTGGCCATCAACCACCTGCTTCACTACACAACAATTATGAGCCCATGGTCTTGTATCCTGCTAGTTGTCAGGTCTTGGGTGGTTGGAAATACCAATGCCCTCCCACCCACTCTGATCACAGCTAAGCTGTCCTTCTGTGGAAACCAGGAAGTGGTCAACTTCTACTGTGACATTACTCCTCTTCAGGCTGTCCTGTTCTGACATCTACTTCAATGTGAAGATGATGTACCTAGGGGTTGATGTTTTCTCTGTGCCATTACTATGCATCATCATCTCCTATGTTCAGGTCTTCTCCACAGTCTTAGGGGTTCCATTCAAAAAGATGTGCTCAAAACTTTCTTCACCTGTGATTCCCACCTCACAGTTGTTTCTTCGTATTATGGAACAATCATGGGAATGTATTTTTACCCTCTGACTAGTTAAAGCCTAAAGGATGCAGTGATAACTATGATGTACATGGCAATAACCCCAATGTTAAATCTTTTCATCTGTTCATCATGTCTGAGAAATCGAGACATGAAGGTTGTCCTGGGAAATTTATCAGCAAGAGAATCTCCTCATAACCAACGTGAGGTCATACATTGGAGACTTCAGCCACCAATTATGATGCACTTGAAAATCCAGCCCCAAAGACCTTCCCCTCCAAGAAGCTGCCTTTTATCTTTCCAGCTAGAAATTCTTCTTCTCAGAAGTTTGTAACAACTTATTGAAATTGTCCCTTTGTACACATTTCCACTCCTTTTGGCAGAGTAGCAGCACAAAATACCGGGCTCATGTCCCAACTATTGTACTGACTATCAGAGTAAAGTTGGATAAGAATGAGACTTAGCTTCTACATCTGCATTTAGGAATAATAATATCTACCCAGCCGCTGTCATAAGGTGTAAGAATCACAATAGTTCATACTTTGAAGGCTATAAATAACTATTCAAATGTCATTTTTATTGGACTATTATGTTTAATCACCCCTACTATGCTTACAAGCCTCTTAACACAGGAACTGTCTTCACATTTCACTGTACTTTTCACAGTCTTGGTTATATAAAGTGCATCCAATGAATATTGGTGGGAAACAGAATGAATATGAAAATATTAGTATCTAAAATATAACCTGATAATGATTATACATAATCATACTGGACATTACCCATCCATTATATACCTGGTACATCAGTTAGGATCCACTCTGGAAACAGAAATCACACCAGGTATGTTTAAACCAAGAAGATTTAATACAGGGAATTGCATACATAGGTGTATCCTGAAAGAATATAAGGGGGAAAAAAGACAGATGCTGAGGTAACCTAGAGACTATAAACTGCAGAAAGAAGGTAAATCCTCTAGACCTGGAAGAAATGGCTATATTCCTGTAAATATAGGATGCCCACTCTTTCCACTTCTATTCAACATAGTACTGGAAGTCCTATCCAGAGCCATTAGTCAAGAAAAATAAATAAAAGTCATCAAAATTGGAAAAGAAATAAAACTGTCTCTGTTTGCAGATGATATGGTCTTTTATATGAAGAACCCTAAAGACTATACTTTTAAAAACCTGTTAGAACCAATAAACAAATTCAGTAAAGTTGCAGGATACTAAGTTAACATAGAAAAATCAATTGTGTTTCTGTAACTTACAATAAACTATCCGAAATAGAAACTAAGAAAAAATCCATTTATAATAGCACCAAAAAGAAAAACATACTTAGGAATAAACTTAACTAAGAAGGTAAAAGACATGTACACTGAAAACTACAAGACATTGATGAAAGACATTAAAGAAAATACAAATAAATGGAAAGACATTCTGTATTCATGGCTTGGAAGACTTAATATTGTGAAAATATCCATACTACTGAAGGCAATCTACAGATTCAATGCAATCCCTATCAAAACCTCAATGACAATTTTATATAAATAGAAAAAAACAATTCTGCAGTGCATATGGAACCAAAAAAGACCAGAAAGAGCCAAAACAATCTTGAGAAAGAACAAAGCCAGAAGCATCACATGTCCTCATTTCAAATTATATTACAAAGCTATAATATTAAAAAACAATATGAGGCACCACCCATGGCCAAGTAGTGAAAGTTCCATGCGCTCCACTCCGGCGGCCTTGTTCACTGGTCTGGATCGCAGGCGCAAACCTACATCACTCACCAGTCGTGCTGTGGAGGTGTCCCACATACAAAATAGAGGAAGATTGGCACAGATGTTAGCTCAGGGCTAATGTTCCTCAAGCAAAAACACAAAAACAAAAAAGAGAAAGATTGGCAACAGATGTAGCGCAGGGTGAATCATCCTCAGAAAGAAAAAAAAACAGTATGGTACCAGCATAAAGGCTGATCTGTAGATCAATAGAACAGAACAGAGGGCCCAGAAATAAATCCATGCATATAGTCAACTGATCTTTGACAAAGGTGCCAAGAATGTATAAAGGGGAAAGGAAACTCTCTTCAACAAATGGTGGGAAAACTGGATATCCACATGCAAGAGAATGAAATTGAACTCTTATCTTACACCATACACAAAAATCAACTCAGTGTAGATTAAAGACAAACATAAGATATGAAACTAAGACTCATAGAAGAAAACATAGGAGAAGAGCTTCATGACATTAACTTCACAATGATTTCATGGATATGACACCAAAAGCACAGGCAACAAAAGCAAAAATAGACATGTGGGACTACATCAAATTACAAAGCTTCCACCAGCAAAGGAAACAATCAGCAGAGTGAAAAGGCAACCACAGAATGAGAGAAAATATTTTCAAAGCATATATCTGATAAAGGGTTTATTTCAAAATATATAAGGAAATCCTACAACTCAGTAGCAAAAAAAAACCTAATAACTCAATTTAAAAATGGGATGAGAAATTGAATAGACATTTCTCCAAAGAAGACATACAACAGATATATGAAAAGATGCTCAACATCAATCATCAGAAAAATGCAAATCAAAACCACAAAGAGATATCACCTCACATCTGTTAGGATGCAGTGATATTGAATCCCTGTGCACTGTTGTTGCAAATGTAAAATGGTGCAACCTCTATGAAAAACAGAGGTTTCTCAAAAAATTAAAAACATAACTACCATATGATCCAGCAAACCCATTTCTAGGTATTTATCAAAAGAGTTGAAATCAGAATGTCAAACAGATATTTGCAGTCCCATGTTCACTGCAATATTATTCACAACAGCCAAGAGATAACAACAACCTAATCATCCATCAACAGATGAATGGAAAAAGAAACTGGTGTATACATACAATAGATTATTACTCAGCCATTAAAAATGTAGAAAACCTTGTTAAAAGATTCAAATATAACCATCTTGTTGTATTGTCAGTTAAATATAAAAATGTCCCTGAAAAGAAGTCTTGTCAAGATACTTGAATTTTGGAAATTATTTTTATAGCCTATGAAACATAATATTTAATCTCTTAATGATCTTTCTTGCATGTTAAACTAAATGGCCTCATTTATTAACTAATGATTCACTTAAATAATGACTTCAAATTTGCACCTCTGATTTCTGGAGCAGTCAGTAGTGTCTACTTTCTTTGATAGTTCTAAGAGCCTTGGAATTTAGATCTTTTACCTTTCTACTTAAAGGTAAAATAGATATCTGACTCCAGTAGACTTCTTATAAAATAAAAACATGAGGGTCTATATCTCTTTCTATAACATCATATAGCCAACAATTGATTTGATTTGATACAGTGACTTCCATTTTTAGAAATTCTAATAGTGGATATCTAGTTAAATGGTAGAATTGATATACTTAATCCTTTATTTCTATATTTATAAAGTCAAGAGCAGAACAATAATCTTAAGTCCCCTTTATGTATCACAAGATTTAAAATGTGTTTTACTCCCTACATTCCTTCCCAGTCTTCAATTCGTGGTCTTCATTACATTATTCAGAAATTTAAAATAAAGATTATTCAGAAAACTGAATTTGTAACAGTAAAACACTATTTTTAAAAAAAAATTTTCACTTAATTTTATAATAATATCTACAACAGAAATAACCTAGCTGAGTACAGAATTTTGAGTTATGAAATTGTCGTCTGAAAACTTTGATACTTCTTCAATGTTTTCTGGCATTGGTGTTTTGTTGAGAGAACCAGAAGCTAAACTGAGTATCTATCTCCTTCAATGTAATCTATTATTGAAATTTTTATTTACAAAAAAAATTTATTCAAAAAATTTATTCTCTGTTATTGAAATTTTTACTATTGAAAATGTTATTCCTATAATAAGGTCCCAAAATATCCCTAAGATACATCAAAGGATATTTTCATTAATATCATCCAGAATATGGTGAGGCATTTGATTGTGCTCTGGTTTTTGATTCTCTATAATATTACCATTTTTGCAACTTTAATTGTTTCTTTTGTTCTATTTGTTCTTGTTTTTGGTGGAACTACCATTATTCTTAAGTTAGGGCTCCATGTTCTCTCCAACACCCTACATTTCTCTTCTCCTTCATTGTTTTAAACTTTTTGTCCTTTTAAAGTTCCTTAAGGAGGTACTTTTGCTATGGTCTGAATGTTCGTGTCCCCCCAGAATTCATACATTGAAATCCGAATGCCCAAAGTGATGGTATTAGGAGGTGGGGCCTTTAGGAGGTGTTTAGTTCATGAGGGTGGAGCCCTCAGGAATGGGATTAGTGTTCTTATAAAAGAAACCCACAAAGCCCCCTTGCCTCTTCTGCTGTATGAGGACACAAGGAAAAGGCGCCTTCTATGAACCAGGAAGACCTCACCAAACACCAAATGTGCCAGCGCCATGATCCTGGACTTCTCAAGCATTCAGAACTGTGAAAAATAAATTTATGTTGTTTATAAACTACCCAATCTGTGGTGTTTTGTTATAGCAACCTGAACAGACAAGACAACTTCTGAATTCTGTCCTGAACATTACTAATTTATTTTCTGAACTGTGAATTCTGTCTAAAATGCCAATTAAAATAATTTTTTCTGCTCCTTATTCACATCTGTCTGCTGTTTCTATGTCAATTTCATTTTAATCTAAACTTGTTTCTACTTGATACTCTTATTTTAAATGTCTTAAGAACATAAAGAAATAATTTTTTTTCAGTTTTCTGTTTCCTTCCTTAAATTGCTTTCAAACATGTTTTTCTTCCAAGTATTTAAGGTGTTGCTCCTCTTCTCTTACTCTGCAAATATATTTACCAGATCATTCTTTTTTTAGTGTATATAAACTAGAAGGGATTTAACAAAGCCTGGAGTTTTCTGATAGACAATTAAGTTTAGCCTCTCTCACCATCCACAGGTTTTTCTCTATACAGCCTGGAACATCAGAGATTGCTTTCATAAACCAATGAAAGCTGTAGTCACTATACACAGAAATATTTGCAATGTTTGAGATTAAGGCCTCATTTTCTTTGTACCTCTCCTCAATGACATTGCACAATTCCTGGCCCCTAGTTGGTGCCCATAAAATAAAACATGGAAGTAGGAAGAGATTCTGATAAGGACATAAAGAGGAAAATGTGATTACTAGGAAGAAAATATTGACCATGAGATGTCATCTTATCTGTGTCTGGGGAGCTGTGTTGTGGACATTAAGCATGATCTGACCGCAGGGCAGGTAACAACAGACCAAAAGGATGGTGTGACCTGTAATGTGTCTAAAGGAAAATGTGATTTAATAAATGTTTCAACATCTGCCATGTGCAGAATCTGAAGAAGATTTTGGAGAGTTGTCCAACAATTACATGACTAGTCATCAAATAGTCAGTTAGTAGGTAATATTCTAGGTCATACAGGTAGTGGTGTAGATATACTAAAATAACAATTAATACTGACTAGGTGCTAAGTATGTGCCAGGCTCTGGTTAAGAACTTCTCAGATATTAATGCATTCATTCCTCATAATGATTTTATCGGGATGTTGTGATTGTTGCTGTTGTTATTCCAATTATAGAGATGAGTAAGTTTGTTAAATAACTATCCAAAGTCAGTTACAGCCAATAAGCAGTAGAGCCTGGACTGAAACTCAACCCAAGTTTACAGTCTTCACCATGGTCCTCTACAGAAAGGTAGTGACCTCTCTGCCACAGGAAGGGATAAGTCATAGCATAATGACCATTAATCAGGGCTGTTATAAGGTGACAAATACATGAAGTGGACTAGATAACACCTAGGCTCTTTCCTTCTCTAAGAATCTAAAAACTTCAGAGACTTACTGTCAAAACACTAGAAAAAATAAAGTTTAACTTCCAACATAACCCTCCTCAAGACAAATCATAGACAGAAGGTGAAATGCAATTCTTCTTTGCACATTTAACACCAGAGGAGCTTCAGCATGGCCTAGAATAAAGACCAGGAGCTCAGCTGTAGCCCAGCCCTTGTATCCCATGGGGTGGTTCCAGTTTGTGCTGAACAGCAGAGGACAGGGGCCCACAGTCAACAAAGAGGCTAGAATAGTCCAGCCCAGGGCACGTCCCTGGAGACATATTCTCTCAGTAACCCTGTTGTCCAGCCTTCCTTCTAGAACTCTGGGAATGATTACTCTTGAGAACCACTGTGTCCCCTCAGGGCACAGCTATAGGAGTGTGTAATGAGTCTCAACAATTACTCTGACTACTGCACAATAAAGACCTGAGGGAGTCGTGTTTCAAGAGACTTTATAACCTGGTGAATAATTCACAATTTTCTCTATCCTGTCAGCCATCCGGCTGCCTTGAGGAAGAGACTAGGAGGTTTCATCTTCAGGCTCCATCCAGTACAGCTCATTCCACCTCTGCTGATCCACATTGGGGAACTCAGGGCTCCACTATCCAAATCATCCAAGTTCTAACTCCTCTGGCTCAGGAACAGAGGACCAGAGACCCACTCTGCAGGACTACTCCTGGCACATTCTGCAGCATGCCTGCCTCCAAAAAGGGAAGCTAACAGGTGCTAGACCAGCTGGTGGTGAACTTCTCATTAGTGGAAGAGGAGTGAAGGCCACAGGACCAGGACCCTTTTTGACAGCATCTGAGCTGATTCCCCAGGTAGGGGCTGTGGATATTGGAGAACAGAATCTTTATGACAGTGACATCAAGGGGTAGACAGACAGCAACTGCACTACCTGCATATCTCCTGTGACCCTCACAACACCCCCAAGAAGTAAGTAGAATTATTTTGCCATTTTATCAGATGAAAAAAATGGTGAATTGAATTGCCTAAAGTCACATAAAGAGATAGTGGCAAAACCAGGACTCACACCTTGGCCTGAATCCAGAACCCAATATCTCAAAATAAACTAGACAGACAGAGACAGACAGAGACAGAGATGGAGAGATAGACAGAGAGCAAGTCCTCTCCTTCTGAAAAATGGCTATCCTTGAGTTCTTGTCCATGAAAAGTGGATCAAGAAGGTGTAATTCTGATTGGTTTTCTCAAGTCAGAGCTCTCCCTAACTCTTGAAGTTTAGTGTGTTGTGCATTGTGTGTGTTTGGTGTGTCTGTGTATGCACTCACACAAGCCCAGTGTGTTAAAGAGGAGCTACAAATCCACTTTGTACTCCCACATTCAACAGGGCATGCTAACAGGCCCCTTCAGAAAATTCTGTCATTTCATTGTCAGAGCACTGATGGAGTGAACTACCAGGGAGACTCAAAAAACTTAGAGGACATTTTTTGTCCTTGTCTCCTACCCCTGATTCTAAGGGGAGGCATTTGGCCACACGTGTCCCTGAAAACTTGTCCTCAGTACTGTCACTCTCATGTGCTGGAATTCTCAGAGCACAAACACTTCCCAGGAAGAGTATTTTAGTGGCCAGCATTGCCTGGACTCCTGGCATCTTTCCAGTGAACTCGAGGCTCTCACTCTGCCTCGAGTGTTCACAATGATGCACCTCCTGCCTCTCTTCCTGGGAGTCATGTTTCTTTCACCTCTTTCTCCAGGCTTTCTGCAGAAATCCTCTCTCCTAGGTTTGACTATGTGTTTTTATCTTTCTATAATAATTTATAGAGAATTTCTATGTGTTTTAATAGCAATGGGACCTGTCAACATCAGCTAAGTCTGCCATGTTGCCGGGAGCCACACCTCTAAAATATTTTATTTCTCTACCATATGAGCTAACCACAGTCCATGAGCCCTCCAGTTTTACTGAACCCTCTCACTCTGAGATATTATGACTCTGTGTATATATGATACGGGAAAGGGCATTTAAGAGAGAAAACCAAATTCATTTAAGAGTAGAGATAAAAAAGCACATCACATTTAGGGGAAGTTTATCTGCTTTCCCTGTGCTAGTATATAATTCCCATCCATACTATAGGAGACACCGAGAACTGGTGGATAAATTAATTACATATCAAATCAATTATTGAGTAGAGGTTTCTTTAGGAAAATTAGTGAATTACTTAGGATATCTTGGACTACAGTAACAAATACCTGTAAAATATGTAATTGTTTAAACAGAATAAAGTTTATTTCTCTCTTATGTAACAGTTCTAGTGAGTGTCCCTGGTGGTGGTGGCCCTCCTGGTTGGAGAGCACTAAGGACACAGGCTCCTTCCACCATGTGACTCCACCACCCAATTTAGCCTCCTGGCCATTTGCATCCAGCTTGGCCAAGGGGAAAGAGAATTAGGTGGAAGCCCAGAACTGGAACAAATGGATGGTTTGAAAGCTAGAACTCAGTCACATGACCAAACCTCAGTACAAGGGATCCTGGGAAATGCAGTCTACCTGAGTTTCCAGGAAAAAGAGAACAAAGTGGATTTAGGTGAGGTGTTAGTCTCTGCCACAATTAGTATGCCTCAGAATCAAGGTGAATGAAATAGGGAATCAGTAGTGAAGGAGTTAAGGGAGGCTTACAATATTTCAGGTAGAAAATGATGGTAGTCAAAACTAAAGCACTGAGACAATAAGTTCAAAACTTATGTATGAATTATTTAAAATGAAGAATCAACAAGATCAGATGTAGAGGTGAGGGGTAACCTGGGTGATAGTGCCTGGTAGCATCCCACATGTGGGAACCCATGAAATAAATATGGATATATTCAAACTACTGAGTGCAAACTTACTGGTGAATAAAATGAACAACATTCCAGATAATCTCTGTAAGGGAGATGAAAATAAACAAGATACAGTTCTCTTCCTCAAAAAAGGAAGTCTTGCAGTCTACTTAGGTTGGATGTGCAGAGTATGAGGCTAGACATGTTGGTGAGATGACTGAATGTAGAAATAGAGGAAATGAGATCAAGGCTACAGACATAGACCTGAGAGTCTACTAAACAGGATTGAAGCCACAATGGAGTTGGATGAGTCACCAAAGGAAATAATAAACAAAGGTACAGGAATGTTGAAGAGTGGATTTGGGTGAAATGTAAAAGAAAAACATTATGATTACGTACATTTAAGGGTTTTGAATAGAGGTGAAACCTATCCAAGGAGGTGGTGAATATCTACTTTAAAAAGCAGGATACCAGGGGGCCGGCCCAATGGAGTGGTGGTTTAGTTCATGCTTTGGCAGCCCAGGGTTTGTGGGTTTGACTCCCAGGCACAGGCTGATGCACTGCTTGTCAGCCATGCTGTGGCAGCGTCCCATATAAAGTAGAGGAAGTTGGGCATCGATGTTAGCCCAGGGCCAGGCTTCCTCATCAAAAAAAGAAGAGGATTGGCAACAGATGTTGGCTCAGGGCTGTTCTTCCTCAAAAAAAAAAAAATAGGATACCAGGAGAATAAACACAGATCTTGTTTTACTACAGACTAACCCCAGTGGTCTTTGTGATTTACAGTCTTTTGATGCCAGTGTAGACACTTGTTACCTGCTAGTTCTGGGCATATTCTGAGTTTGGTAGGTGGAACAATTTCTAATTGTTCAGGGTGCTGTTTGTACTGACCATCCTTTGCATTAGAGTGTTTTTTTAGAGACCCCAAAATACTGTCCTTTCTTTTTCATGTGTAATAAAATTAGTGTGTGATTCAGCCTTCTCCATTAAGTTGTAAGGTCCTGGAGAGCAGAGACTATGTCATATGTGAATAAATGGATGAATAAACTGTATTGTTCACATATTTATACCTTTTCCAGGAGGCCTAACAATGTTTCTACTACACTGGATATGAACTTTAATTATTTGTTCAATGATTAAACTTTAGAAGTTTGGGTGATGGTGCTGGGGATGGAGGGGAGGGGCACCTGTGATTTAAGACTGCTCACTTCTTAGACATGAGTGTCCAGGGCTAATTGTCAATTAGTCCTACTGACCACAGGGATTTTTTCCCCATGTATTGACTATCTCTGGATTTAGTAAACCCAGTCATCAAAAGTGGTGGTTTACGAAGATCATGACACACAGCACTTCACTAATAATTCTGGTTTCCTCTCCCCTTTTCTGTTGAAGGATCCATGAGAAAAGACAACCAGTCCTCTAACTTGGATTTCATCCTCCTGGGAGTCACTGGTCAGCAGGAACAGGAAGATTTATTCTTCATCCTCTTCCTGTTCATTTATCCCATTACATTGATTGGTAACCTGCTCATCATCTTGGCCATTCGCTCTGACATTCGCCTTCACAACCCCATGTATTTCCTGCTTGCCAACCTCTCCATTGTTGATATCTCCTTCTCTTCTGTAACACTCCCTAAGATGCTAACTAACCATCTCTTTGGCACCAAAGCCATCTCCTTTGGAGGATGCCTAGCACAGATGTATTTTATGATTGGCATGGCTAACACAGATAGCTTTATCTTGGCAGCAATGGCATATGATCGTGCTGTGGCCATCAGCTGCCCACTTCATTACACTATGATTATGAACCCACAGTCTTGTGTCCTGCTAGTTGTTGGGTCCTGGGTGGCTGGAAATGCCAATGCCCTCCCCCACACTCTGCTCACAGCTAAGTTGTCTTTCTGTGGAAACCGGGAAGTGGCCAACTTCTACTGTGACATGGCCTCTTTGCTCAAGCTGTCCTGTTCTGACATCCACTTCAATGTGAAGATGATGTACTTAGGGGTTGGTGTTTTCTCTGTACCATTACTATGCATCATCATCTCCTATGTTCGGGTCTTTTCCACAGTCTTACGGGTTCCATCCAGCAAGGGTGTGCTCAAAGCCCTCTCCACCTGTGGTTCCCACCTCACAGTTGTTTCTTTGTATTATGGGACAGTCATGGGCATGTATTTCCGTCCTCTGACTAGTTACAGCCTAAAGGATGCAGTGATAACTGTGATGTACATCGCAGTGACCCCAATGTTAAATCCTTTCATCTATAGTCTGAGAAATCGGGACATGAAGGCTGCCCTGGGGAAACTCTTCCACAAGAGAATCTCCTCATAGCCTCATACTTTGGAAACTTCAGTCACCAACTAGGATGCACTTGAAAATCCAGCCCCAAAGTCCTCCCCCTCCAAGAAACCAATTTTGATCTCCCAGGGCATGGCCAATTAGGTCTGCAGGCTTCCATTCATTCTTGTCAGGTCTAAAAGCACCAATGGTGTCAGCAATATAAGGCTTCACCCTTTCGGGCATCTGGTATAATTGAGCTAAGAGACAATATCATCTTTTGCTCTGAGCCTCGTTCAAGGTATTAATGTACTAGTGGATTTCCCTTACTTCATTTATTCATTCCCCTACCCTCAGCCAATATTCCCCCTGTCCCTGTTATGCTCTAACTTTCCCACCTTTGGAGGGGACATTAGGTTAAGCCACTGTGCTGGTCTAGATTGCAGGCAGCCATATTAGACCAGCAAGTCCCTCCCCCTCAGTCCACTTCTATTCAGATAAGGTAAGGTTACATAGGTACAGAACTAGTGGGCTATCCTGACCACTAGGCAACCAACTTTGCCAGATGGGATCAAAGTACAATCCACCCTATCAGGCCTTAGGAATTCTGACTTAAGATGCAAAAACATAGCCACAGTTTCTTGTATAGGAATTATCCCTGCATCCAGGCTTTGTACTTACAGCACTGATCCTGTGACCACTGGATCAAGTAGGGGGGAAAAATCAAGGTAATGTGGGAAGGAAGAAAGTATAGTCATTAAACCAGTGTACTTCTCCCTTGGCAAGAATTGCCTAGTCATAACCAGCATCCTTCTCCACCTCCTGTTCCCCAGATGCACCAGAAACCTATCCAGTAGGGATACTCCTTTTGCCCCATTCATGTTCACACTGAGTGTGAGCACACAGTCATGAGGGCCTGTAAGCCAGCCCTTCATGCCTTTATATCTCCCCATTTTAGACAACCAATGTTTTAATTGCCCATTCCAATTCTCTATCCAACTAGTACTTTGAGGAGGATCTCTCTCTGTCCATTGTTGGACATTATAGGCTGTGTTCCTTTGTCTGAAGAAATAATGATCAGCCGTCCAAAATGGTGCAATAGTTTCTCTTCCAGTTCTTTTACAGCACTCAGCTTTTGCATCTACTGACAGGTAAGCAAAGCCTAGTCTAGAGTCAGTGTCTATTTGTGTCAAGACCCATTCATTTGTAGCCCCTGGAGGGCTACGAGCATCAGTCCCACTTACCAGGCATGATCAGAGCCTTCTCCCCAGAGAATCTGCCACATAGCCATCTGCAGTCTCTGTCTCTTTTGCTGGCAAAGAGAATAGTTCTTATTGGCATTTTCTGCTCCAGGGGGTGCAAGAGGAACATGTCCAGATTCAGCCCATTTCTGCATTGCTACAATATCCCATATCCGCATCTTTCATGGATACAGGTGGCCACCTCAAGTGAGCACATGGAGATGTCTGCTTGTAATTCCAACCACCTTTCAAACCTGGAAAGAAGTTCTTCTGATGGGCATCAACATGTCCTACTTTGACACACCCCTCAGATTCCCACAATGATTTCCATCAGGCTGTGCCCCATATGGGCAACCCTTTTGTAGGCCAAGTTTCCGTTGTCCTGCTGCCTGATCATATGGCTATACCATTGGCCACTGCCCATTATTCAGTAAAAGCCCCAAAACAGGGGCTTTTATCACTCTTCAATCAGTGTCACTACCAAACCCTAAGCTACCTTAAATATTTAGCCCATAACCATGTGTAACTATAGACCCTTAAAATGGGCTAGTCCAAATTGAAATGTATTGCAAGTGTAAATTACACTCTGCATTTTAAATAATATAAAGTATCTCAATATTATTATAAAATACTGATTACATGTTGAAATGATAATAATTTTGAATATTGGGTTAAATTAACTATAATATTAAAATGATTTTCACTTTTTTTCTTTTTTTCCCAGCCTTATTGTTCTCTTTTCAAAACACTAACTCTTACTTTCATTGGTCTTTTCTATTAGTTTTCTTTTTCATTTATTTCTGCCCTGATATTTGCTATTTCCTTCCTTCTGCTAGCTTCAGGCTTAGTTTGTTCTCCTTTTTTAGTTTCATGAGGTGTGAAATTAGGTTATTATTTGACATCTTTATTTTTTCTTAATGTAGGTGTTTATTGCTTTAAATTTTTCTCTTAGAACTGCTTTTGCAGCGTCCCGTAGGTCTTGATATGTTGTGTTTCCATTTTCATTTGTTTCAAATATTTTTTAAATTTTCCTTTTGATTTCTTATTTCAACCATCAGTTGTTCAGGAATATGTTGTTTACCTTCCATGTATTTGTGAATTTTCCAGCTTTTCTACTGTTATTCATTTCTCATTTCTTACCATTGTGGTCAGAAAAGATATTTGGTATGATTTCAATCTTTTTAAATTTTCTAAGACTTGTTTTGTGACTAGTCATATGATCTGTCCTGGAGATTTTCCATGTGCACTTGAGAAGATGCATGTTCTGCTGCAGTTGGACTAAATGTTCTGATGTGTCTGTTAGAGCTAGTTGGTCTAAAGTATGATTCAAATCCAAACTTTCTTTATTGATTTTCTGTCTGGATGATCTACCCATTGTTGAAAGTGGGGTATTAAAATTCCTCACCATTATTGTATTGTTGTCTATTTCTCCCTTCAGATCTTTTAGTGTTTGTTAATACTAAAATTTGCTCCAATGTTGAGTGTGTATATGTTTATGATTGCTGTATCTTCTTGATGAGCTGACTTCCTCATGAATATATAATGACATTGTCTCTTGTTAACATTTCTGGCTTAAAGTCTATTCTTCTATATAACTACCTGTACCTTCTTTTGGTTTCCACGTGTATGGAATACCTTTTGCATCCATTCATTTTGAACCTATGTGTATCCTTAAGATGAAGTGAGTCTCTGTAGGCATCATATATTTGTGTCTGGTATTTTTGTCCATCCAGTCACTCTATCTCTTTAGACTGGAGAATGTAGACCATTTACATTTAGAGTAATTTTGATAGGTAAGTACTTATAATGCCATCTTATTGTTTTCTGGCTGTTTTATAGGTCTCTTGTCCCTTTCTTCCTCTCTTGCTGCCTTCTTTTGTCAATTGATGATCTTCCATAGTGGTATGCTTTTATTCCCTCTCTTTACTTTTTGTGACTCTACTGTAGACTTTTACTTTGTGGTTACCATGAGGCTTATGTTAAACATCTTATAAATATAACTGCCTATTTTATGCTGATAACAATCTAACTTAAATCACATCCAAAAATTGCCCTTTTACTCCTCCCTTTTATGTTTCAATGTCACAATTTACCTCTTTTTATATTGTGCATCCATTAACTAATTATTTTACCTATAGCTATTTTTAATACTTTTGTTCTTTTACTATAGTTAAGTGGTCACCATGCCACCACATTACAGAATTGGAATATTCTGAGTCTGGTTATATGCTTATCTTTAATAGTGTGTTGTTTATCTTCATATGTTTTTGTGTTACTGATTAGTGACCTTTCATTTCAGCTTGAAGAACTCCTTTTGGCAGTTCTTGTAAAGCAGGTCTAGTGAGGATGGACTCACTCAGCTTCTGTTTGTTAGGGGAAGTCTTCACCTCACACTCATTTCTGATGGACAACTTTGCTGGGTATTCTTGGTTGGCAGTTTCTTTCTTTCAGCACTTTGACTATAACACTCCAGTCTCTCCTGGCCTGCAAGGTCCCTGCTGAGATATCTGCTGATAGCATTTGGGGGATTTCTTTCTATGAAATAGTGTTTTTGCTCTTACTTTTCTTATGAATTTGTTTTTCTGACATCAATTCTGCCTAAAATGTCAAATAAAATAGTTTTTCTGCTCTTTATTCATTTCTGTCTGCTATTTCAAGGTTAATTTCATTTTCATCTAAATTTGTTTTCATTTTATACTGTCTCCTCTTTTGACATCTTAATAACATGAAAAAATAATTTCTAAAAAATTTTTCTTTCTCTTTCTTAAATTGCTTTGAAGTATGTTTTTCTTCCAAGTTCTTAAGGTTTTACTCCCTTTCTCTTACTCTGAAAATATATTTTGTAGATTTTTTTAGAATGTCTTTAAAAGAGAAGGGATTTAGCCAAGTCTGGTATTTGCCAACACAAAATTAAACTTAGTTGCTTCTGCCAACCAGAAGTTTTTCTCTTTGGGAGGGAGAAGGTCAGAGATTCCTTTGATACATTAAGAGAGCTGTAGTCACTTTCCACAGAAAACATTTGCAAATGTTTGAATGTTAAAGCATCATTTTCCTCAAAGTTTTCTTATATATCATTGCAAAATTCCTTGCCTCTAATGGTACTCAGTAAATAAAATTTGGATGTAGTAAGAGATTCTGAGAACACCAAGAACAAAATCTAGAAATTACTAAGAAAATATTATCATGGGATGTCATCCTATCCATGTCTGAGAGCCCATGTCTTCAACACTGGAGCATGATATGAACATAGGGCAAGTAACAACAGAGAAAATATGATGTATAACCTGAAACATGTCTAAAGGAGAATGTAGTTAAGCAAATGTTTTTTCAATATCTACCATGTGCAGCCTTTGATAAGAGATTTTGGACAGTTGTCCAACAATTATATGAGTAGAGTAGAATGTAATAAAATAACAGTTATCATTTACTAAGTGCTAACTATGTTTTAAGCTCTGTTTTAAGGACTTTTCAGACATTAAATCATTCAATCCTCATACCAAGTTTGTGAGGATGTTGTTGTTGTTGTTACTCCTATTTTAGAGATAGGTAAGTCTATTCAATAATTGTCTGAAGTCAGTTACTGCCAGTAAGAGGCACAGCCTGGATTGACACCCAGTCAGAGATCATAGTCTTCACCATGGTCCCCTACAGAAATGAAGTGACCTCTCTGCCACAGGAGGGATAAGTCATAGGATAATGACCATTAATCAGGGCTGTTGTAAAGGTGGCACATACATGAAGTGGACTAGATAACATAGAGGCCCTTTTCATCCCTACAAATCTGAAAAAGCATGAGACCTGCCATCAGCATTGTAGATGAGGAAAGTATAACTCCTATCATAAGTCAAAAGCCCCTCAAGTCAAATACCAGAGGAAAGGTAAAATAGAATTATTTTTCTTTGTCACAATTCACATGAGAAAAGGCTTCAACATAGCCTGGAAGAATGACCAGGAGCTCAAGGGGTGGTTCCAAGTTTGTGCTGAACAGCACAGGAGATTGGCCCATGTTCCAACAAAAAGGCTAGAATAGGTCAGCCCAAGACTTGGACCCTCGAGACATACTTTCCCAGAAACCCCATTGCCCATCCTTTCTTCCAGAGAAGACTTCTGGGAACTATTACTCTTGAGAGCAACTCTGTCTCCTCAGGGCACAGCTATAGGAGTTTGCCAACAGGTCTCAACAATTGCTCTGACTTTGGCCTGAATGAAGACAAGGAAGAGTCATGTTTCAGGACTTTGTAACCTGTTGAATAATTCACAGTTTTCTCTATACTATGAGATGCTCTACTTCCTTGAGGAGGAAATTAGATTCCTCATCTTCAGGCCCCACCGAGGACAGATCCTTCTACCTCTTCTGCTCATGATTAGGAAACTCAGGGCACCTCTTTCTAAATAATACCAATCCTGTCTCTTCTGCCTCAGGAACAGTAACAAGAGACCCACTCTCCAGGACTACTCCTTGCCCTTTCTGCAGCAACCCTGCCCTGCAAAAGGAGTGTCAACAGGTCTAGGCCAGCTGACTATAAACTTCCCATTTGTGGAAGAGGAGTGAAGGCCACAGTATCAGTACCCTTTTTGACAGCATCTGAGCTGACTCTCCAGGTAGAGGCTGTGGACATTGGAGAACAGATTCTTTATAACAGTGACATCAAGGGATAGATACCCAGCAACTGCACTACCTCCATTATTTCCTTTGACCCTCACAACACTCCCAAGAGGTAAGCAGAATTATTTTGTCATTTTATCAGATGAAAAAAAATGGTGAGTTGAATTGCCTAAAGTCACACAGAGAGATAGTGGCAAAACTAGGGCTCACACCTTGGCCTGAATCCAGAACACAAGGTCTCAAAATCAAGTAGAGAGAGAGAGAGAGAAACACCCTCTCCTTCTGACAAATGGTTAACCTTGGGTTCTTGCCCAGGAAAAGAGGATCAGGAAGGGGTGGTTCTTATTTGGTTTTCTCAAGTCTGAGCTCTCTCCAACTCTTGAAGTTTAGTGTGTTAACTGTTGTGTGTGTGTGTGTATGCATTCACACAGTCCACTGCCTTAGAGAGGAGGTACAAACTCCCCTTGTACTCCTACATTCAATGGTGCATGCCAAGAGGCCCCTTTGGAAAATTCTGTCCTTTCATTCTCAGAGCACTGATGGGCTGAATGATCAGGGAGAATCAAAGCACTTAGAGGACATTTTTTGGCCTTATCTGCTACTCCTGATGCCAAGGGAAGGAATTTGGCCACATGTGTTCCTGAAAACTTGCCATCAGCACTGTCACTCTCATGTGCTGGAATTCTCAGAGCACAAACACTTCCCAGGAAGAGTATTTTAGTGGCCTATGTCACCTGGACTCCTGGCATCTTTACAATGAACTCGAGGCTCTCACTCTGCCTCGAGCGCTCACAAGGATGCATCTCCTGCTCCTCTTCCTGGGAGTAACATTTCTTTCACCTCTTTCTCCAGGCTTTCTGCAGAAATCCTCTCTCCCCATGATGACCCGTACATCTCACAGTATGGATCATCTCTTTCCTCAAGTCTCTGGGCTCAGAAAACTTCTTCCTCTGGTTCCTTGCTTCTTTAGTTCCTGCAATGATTATACCAACCACTTATCTTTCTGGTGCTAACTTTCTTACATTCTTTAATGCTTTTACTTCATCACCGTATGTTTGTGCCTGTGCCAGACTGTCACTCCAAAATGTTACCCTATTGGTCACCATATTTATATGTCCAAATATCTATATTTACATTAAATAAAAGATTGCATACATCTATTACCAGAATGAGTTAGTGCATTCTACATCCACCATACTGATTTTCAGTTCCTAATGAAGATAGAACAAAGTTCTCACCTTGATTCAGAATCCTCCGCATGTAAACTAAAAGTTCTTTTCCAGACTGATTTTCCCTCTGTATCCTGTGCTCCTAATAAAGATATATAACCCATTTCTGTCTGATATATTCCTCCATTGCATGAATTCTTTGTCCTTGAATTTTCTCCATGAAATAAAATTTGAACTTCACCTGTTAGGTGATGGGTAGACAGTGAGCTACTTGAAGAGTATGCACAATCACACTTGTATATTATAAATATACTTTTGGGTCCAGTAAGCAGACATCTCTATAAAGAAACCTGCCTGAGAAAGGAAGAACATAAATAAGAAATGGGGTGGTAGCTATAAAGAGTTATAAGATTGAGAATCATTCACTGAATGACTCAAGAGTCTACAATATGTTTACCGGTTAATGGGAAAGAGCTGGTGTTGAGGTAAGTATTGGAGAGAGAAAATACTGCAGCTGAAAGAATGGTGGAGTTATATCGCTGAAGTAACAGAAGAGAATAAGGGTGTGAACATACTGGATGCATGGACAATTTCCTTCTAAGTATTTGGGGAAAAGAACAGGATGGAAGTAGGTGTATGGAAATTATGTGCAGGAGCAAATATTCAAAGAATATTTCCTTATGGGTTTAAGGTTCTCAGTGAAGAAGGATGTGATATGTTTCTGGGGGAGTGTTGATTTAGGGTGCATGGTGGGTTTATGGAAAATGGCAATGGTTTGGAGGGACTGCCATGGATAATGGGGAAAGGGAGCCTTACTAAAATGTATTGAGGGTCCAAATGGAATTGAACATTATAAATTCTAGCCCCACATTTGTGTGAATTCTCCACTGGCCTTGGCTACACAGAAAGAGGGAAGTGAAAGTATAGACATACTGTCTTAGGGTTGAGGTTTTGTTGGAATGGTGCATGCTGGTGAGAGAAGAAAGTGCCAAAACTAGGCTGGCTGACATGCAATATAGAGGTTAAGAGGCTGGAGATCACCATCCGGTCAAAGAGCAGGTATACACAAAGTGAATGAGTTGGGCAGGGAAGCATGGACAATTAAGTAACATTAGCAAAATAGTGTTAAAAACAAAACCCACTTGCATCCGCTTGGTATTTTGCTTCCTCTAATCTGATTCTTTTTTTCCATTGTACTTTTCTCTCTTAGCATAACATGTGGCCCAAGATTGCTCTTCCAGTATAAACTCCTGGGTTTTGTTTCCAACCTATTCACAAACAACACTATCTCCTACTTTTAGTGAAAATGGCCTTGAGCTACCCATGGCCTGTGGCCATACTCTGAACCCAGTTATCACCAAACTTGTGAAATCTTTATGTTAAACTTTTTATGATGATGTTGTTGAAACTCAGAAAGAGAAAAAGAATAACATAACAAAAACTTCTCGTCTACATTTGACAAGTGGAACATTTGGTCATATTTGCTCCAACTTTCTTAGGAAATAAAGAATGCAGATATGCTTGCAACTCTCTTTGTTTCCACTCAAAATCTATTTTTCCCACTCTCTCCCCAGAGCTAAAGGCTATTCTAGAATGGGTAGCATACTCCCAAGCAGGATTTATACTTTACTACACACACATGTATTATTTTATGTGTTAAAATTTTCATGCATTTTGTCTTACATCATATATCTTCCAGCAACTGGTTTTTCACCATTACATTATGATTTTTCAAAATCATTTCATGCGAATACATTCATTTTAACTCTTTTGCAGAATTCTTTAATAAGAAAAAGTCACAAATAATTTATCTATTCCTAAATTATCTGTATGACAATATACATCCTTTGAATGTCTTCTGCAACCCATTTGTTAGAGTTTCCCTAGGATCCAGTTAAGAAGTAAAACTGCTGAATCAGGTAGAGGTCCAAGAATTTTCAGCTTTCCTAGATATGGGATAATTATTCTCCAAATGATCATATTAATTTTTCCATTTCTTCCCTACACTTGAAGTTGTCAGACTTTACACTTACTCCAAGACAAAGGATGTTAAACTGAATTTTGTGTTAATTTGGTTGAGCATCTTTTTTTTGGGGGGGGGGTTATTGGCCACACCAGTTTCTTCTTCTATGACTTGTCTGTTTAAGCCTGCTGCCCATTATTTCCTACTGGGGTTTTGATCTTTTTCTTATTATTGCGTAGGACTCTTCTGTATTCTGAATACTAAACCTTTATTGATTATGTGCTCAGCGAATACCTCTTCCAGTCCATGACTTGTCTTTCTCCTTCCTTTATGGTGTCTGTTCCACATAGATGTCTTATTGTTAAAGTAGTCAAATTTTAAAACATTTTCTCTTCTGTGTTGTGCATTTTGAGCCTGGATTGAGAAATCACTTCCTACTCTAATATCATACCTTCTTCTAAGGTTTTGAAGTTTTGCTTTTCACAATTAAGTCATTAGGAATTATTTTTCTGTATTTTTTATATGGGTTTCCAATTGTCCCAGTGCCCTTTGCCAGTCAGTCCAACTGTTCCCTGCCTGTTTCTAAACCAACCCAGGTCATGTATCAATTTCTAATAAATACTTGCTCTGTTTCTAGGCCCTCTAGTCTGTTACATAGATGTGTTTGTTGGTACTAAGCCATTGTATGAAGTTCCAGAGCAAATCATGTTTGTACTTGATCAGGTAGTTCCTCCCTCTGTATCCTTTTCCCCAAATTGCCTTGGCTCTTTTTGTCTTTTTCTTCTCCTACATGGACATTTGGATCAGTTTACTAAGTTCCATGCTTAAAATAAACCTGTGGTGTTTTGATCAGGATTGCAACGAGTTCATAGATTAACTGGAGGAGAATTGACAGTTTTACATCATTGAGTCTCCATTAACATTGCTTAGCCTCATATTCTTTAGATATTCTTTTTGTCATTTAGTAAAGTTTCATAATTTTTTCCAGTTTTATTGTGATATAATTGACATACAGTATTGTCTAAATTTGAGGTGTACAGCAGAATGATTTGACATATATATTGTGAAATGAAAGTTTTGTAATTTTTTAATTCAGTCTTGGACCTTATTTGTTAGAAATAATTCTAGATTCCTAAATTTCTTTAGCTACTGGGGAGAGGGGGTCTTTTTCTAAATTATATTTTGTAATTTATTTTAAATTAAGTGTAAGAACAGTATTGTTTTTTTGATATAATTTATATCAAATTTGCTGAAACCTCTTACTTCATCTAGAACATCTCTTGGATTTTCTTTGTAGACAATTGTATTTTTGATGAACTCTATCCATTTTGGTATTTACTTTTGAGATCTCATGAGGCAAAAGTTTTTTCTATTGCTCCTTTCACAAATAGGACAATGTTTCAAGTGTTTTATGCAGAAGGCTCAAATTAAATTTTCTGCTTCCTGTGGATTTGTGGCCACATCTTGTACAAGGGTCATTAATAACCCAGACTCCAGCCTTTGGACCTAATTCCTGGTTGAAACCCCAAGGGCCCCTCATATCCTCAGCTTTGGGTTACAACTCTTCATTTGAGCTTTCTTTTTGTTTCCCTTGGTATTTTGATTGGAATTGCAATGAATCCATGGATTAATTGGAGGAGAAATGACATTTCTACAATATTGAAACTTTAACATTGCTTATTGCCCTATTTTTTAGGTATTTATTTTTCACCTTCAGTAAAATTTTGTAAATTTTGCAACTAGTCTGGACCTCTTTTTTTAAGAATTACTTCTATATTCCTTTAAATTTCTGTCGCTATTGTAAACAGAGATTTTTTAAATTATAATTTCTAATTTATTATTAATTAAGTGTAAGACAGTATTGATATTTTAATATTGATTTCTATCCAACAAACTTCCTGAAATCTCTTAGTTAATCTAGATATTCCCTTGAATTTTCTTTGAAAACCACACCTCAAATTCTATCCACTTTCTTCTCTTTGGCCAATTCTTTTATGGCAAAAATTTTCTAGTATTCTTTTAACAAATAGGGGAACACTTTTTTTAAGGCAGAGGGCTCAGAGCACTAGTATCACTAATTCATGCAGATCTGTGTCCACAACTTATGAACAAAGGGGCATTATCATCCCAGACTCCAGCCCTTAGGACCTTATTCCTGATCGTGAACCCCAAGGGGTAGTCTAGCATCTGCGATGGCTTACAACCCTTCATTTGAACTTTCTCTTTATTTCTCATCTCTAGGTATTCCCATTTCTTTCTTTTATGTTTGGCTACATGTATTTTTGTTTTACTTTTTTAATATTTATAAAGTCTATGTTTTTAATAAGAATGTGAATTGTCAACATCTATTTAGTTGGGCATATTGCCAAAAGTCCTCTTCTTCATCTTACACTTCCTTACCAAATGGGCTGATCATATAATCTCTGAGCTCTCCAGTTTTACAGACTCTCTCAATTCTGAGATATTATGATTCTGTGGCAATGTAGGGAAAGGCATTTAAAAAGAGAAAACCAAATTCCTTTAGGTGCAAAGATGAAAAAGCATGTCATATTTAGGGGAAAGATAATTTTACCTGCATTCCTTTTGCCTGGTATACATTCCCATCTGTACAATAGGAGACACTGAGAATTGGTGGTTGAATGAATACAGATTGAATCAGTTTGCACAGAAGTCTCTTTAGAAAAATTAGTGAATTACTTAGGATATTGTGGACTACAGTAACAAATACATGACAAAATGTGTAATGGTTTAAAAAGAATAAAAGTTTATCTCTCCCCTATATAACAGTTCCAGTGTGTCTTCTTGGTGTATGGTGGCTTGTTTCACCATGAGACTCCACCATCTTGTCCAGCCTCCTGGCCATTTGTATTCAGCTGACAATATGGGAAAGAGAGTGTGGAGGAAGCCCAGAACTGGAACACATGGAAGATTGGCTAGAACTAAGCCATATGACAACACCTTAGTGCAAGGGAGGTTGCATAATGTAGTCTAGCTGAGTGCCCAAGAAGAGAGCATGTGGATTTAGGTGAACAGCTAGTAGTCTCTGCCACAATTAATATGCCTCAAGATGGATCAAAGAGGAGAGAACCAGTGGTCAAGTCATTAATGGAGCATTACCACATTTCAGGTAGAAAATGATAGTGGTCAAAACTAAAGCACTGAAACAACAGGTAGAAAAGTTATGTATAAATTATTTAAATGAAGAATCAACAAGATCAGATGTTGAGGTGAGGGATAAACTGGATGAGTGTGCTTGTGAGCATCCCACATATGGGGAAGGCATAAAACAAACCTGGATATAATTCAAGAACTCTTGACTACAAAATTACTGGTGCATAAAGTGAACAATCTTCTACAATAATCTCCCTGGAAGAGATAAAAATGACAAGATATGGTTCTCCTCCTCAGAAAAGCTTTCCATCTACTTAGGTTGGATGTGCAGAGTATGGGATTTGGTCAGATATGTTGGAGAGGTGACTGAACATAGAAATGTGGGAAAAGAGATCAAGCCTACAGATATAGACCTGAGAGTCTACAAACACCATTTGAAGCCACAATGGAGCTGGTTGTGTCACCAAGGGAAACAACAAAGAAAGGTAAGAGAAGGTTGAAGAGAAAAACATTATGATTAAATTGGCTATGGTTTGGGATAGAGATAAAACCTTTTAAAAATGAATATTTACTTTAAAAATGGGATTCCCGGGAAGTAAGTTCACTGAACTTGTTTTACTATGAAATAACCTCAGTGGTCTTTGTGATTTACAATCTCCTGATGCCAGTATAGACACTTGTTACCTCCTGGGCTCTGGGAATGTTCTGAGTTTGTTCAGAGGAAGAATTTCTAGTTGTCCAGGATGCTCCTTTTACTGACCATCCTTTACACAGGTGTGTTTTTTCAAAGACCCCAAAATACTCTCCATTCCCTTTCATGTGTAATAAAATTAATGTGTGATTCAGGCTTCTCCATTAAGTTATAAGGTCCTGGAGAGCAGAGACTATGTCGTATGTGAACAACTGGATAAATAAACTGCATTTTTCACATATTTATGATTTGTCAATGAGATCTAACAAATTTTATAGTCCATGAAAGATTAACTTTAATTATTTGTTTAAAGATTAAACCCTAGAAGTTTGGGTGATGGTACTGGGGTTAGGTAAGAGGGGCACCTGTGATTCAAGATTGCTCACTTCTTAGACATGAGTGTTCAGGGATAATTGTCAATTAGTTCCACTGACCACAGGGATTTTTCCCCCAATGTATTGGCTATCTGTGGATTTGGTAAACCCAGGTATAGACACAGCCACCAGGGAAGTCAAAGGTGGTGGCTTAGGAAGAACACTATACACAGCACTTCCCTAATAATTCTGGTTTCCTCTCCCCTCTTCTGCTGAAGTGTCCATGAGAAAAGGCCACGAGTCCTCCATCCTCCATTTTATCCTTCTGGGAGTTAGCGACTAGCAAGAACAGGAAGATGTTTTCTTCATCCTCTTCCTTTTCATTTGCCCCAGCACATTGATTGGAAACCTGCTCACCATCTTGGCCATTCACTCTGACATTCGCCTTCACAACCCCATGTGTTTTCTCCTTGCCAGTCTCTCCTTGGTTGGTGTCTTCTTCTCCTCTGTAATCATCCCTAAGATTCTGCCCAATCATCTCTTGGACACCAAAGCCATCTCCTTTGGAGGATGCCTAACACTGATGTGTTTCATGCTGGCCTTGGGTAACACAGATAGCTATATCTTGGCAGCAATGGCATATGATCATTCAGTAGCCATCAGCCACCCAGTTCTTTACACTACAATTATGAGCCAATGGTCTTGTGTCCGGCTATTTGTTGGGTCTTGGGTGATTGGAAATGCCAATGCCTTCCCCCACACTCTGCTCACAGCTCATCTGTACTTCTGTGGAAACCAGGAAATGGCCAACTTCTACTGTGACATGGCCTCTTTGCTCAAGCTGTCCTTGACATCCACTTCAATGTGAAGATGATGTACTTAGGGGTTGGTGTTTTTTCTGTGCCATTACTATGTATCATCATCTCCTATGCTTGGGTCTTTTCCACAGTCTTACAGGTTCCATCCACCAACCATGTGCTCATAGCTTTCCCCACATGTGGTTGCCATGTCACCGTCGTTTCTTTGTATTATGGGACAGTCGTGGGCATGTATTTCCATCCTCTGACTAGTTATAGCCTAAGGGATGCTGTGATAACTGTGATGTACATTGCAGTGACCCCAATGTTAAATCCTTTCATTTATAGTCTAAGAAACAGGGACATGAAGGCTGCCCTGGAGAAACTCTTCAAGAGAATCTCCTCATAACCAGTATGAGGTCATATTGGTGACTGAAGTCACCAGTTAGGATGCACTTGAAAATCTATCCCTATGTCCTCCCCCTCCATGAAGCTCCCTTGTTCTTTCCAGCCACTAAATTTCTCTCCTCGGAAATCTTGTAACAGTTTGATGAGACAACTTATTGTAATTATCACTTTGTAGACATTATTGTGCCTTTGCCAGATAAACAATGCAGAAATATTTGGTCCCTTCCCAGCTAAGCTACGGACTAGCAGAGTAAAGCTGAGAAGATCTGAGTCTTCCCATCTACATTTACTAATAGAAAGAATAATATCTGTTTTTCCTCTGTCACAGAGTGTGAGCATCACATTACTTCATGCTTTGAAGGCTATAAATCAGTATTCAAATATCAATTTTTTGTACTATTATGTTTAATTATACTTACCATGTTTGCAAACCTTGAGGGCAAGAGCTATCTTAACACATCACTGTACTTCACCTAATGCTGGTCATTTAAGTGCATCCAATAAAAATTGGTGCAGATGGAATGAATGAATGTAAGTGAATGAATGTAATATGATTGTGATAAGACATGACCAGATTTAATGTTATTTCCCATTCATCACATACCTGGCATATCATAAAGTCACTTTGGATCCATTCAGGCAACAGAAATCATACTCATTAAGTATGATAATCCTTAAAGAAGATTTACAACATAGAATAAGAAACAGAGATGTATTCCAAAAGTGACTAAAAGAGAAAAAAAGATGGATGCAGACACAACTCTAAAGTTATTAACTGCAGGAAGAAGTTACTTCCACTAGGACTGGAGGAGCTAAAGGAAAATGTGGTATTACCAAAACCTAGGATCTCAGAAGAGGGAAGATCACATATATGATGCTCAGATCTCTGAGAGGAGCTGCCAAAATGCTGCCACTTGGTCCCCACCTGCTGAGGTGACCCAAACTTTCATTCCTGAGAATCTGTGTCTTGGTACTGACTTTTGGGTGAGTTGATGTAGTTCCTATTAATATTTATAATTGGACATGGAAATACAAATGCATCTGGCATAGTTGTAGACATGGACCTCCTGGCACCCCCTGTGTGATATCAACACAATGTTTTTCTACTGGGGATCAGTCACTCCAGCCAGTAGAGAAATTCTTTGTTTTCTGAATGGCCCACAGAGTCATGCTATTATTTGGTTGATCTTCTCATAATAATATAAGCTGAAAATATGAAAATCCCAAAAGATTATTATTGATAACCTCTTCATAAGGTTATAAACAACTAAAACAGACAAAATACACTTTCTGGGAATAAATATAGATGCAACAAAAGTGGATTAAAAACAAAAGCAAGAGAAAGATGAGTATAGGATTCATAATGAAAGAGTATTCAAGAGGGGAGAGTCAAGGGAATGGAAATAAGGTACCACATTGTTGAAATAGGTTGTTACTACAATCCTAATTTTCAAGGTGGGTGGTAGATCAATGGGTGCCTAAAATATCTTCCTTTATGAATAGATAAATAAGTAAATGGCAGATTGGTAGATAGATGTAGATAGGTAAAAAATAAGGAGCTCTGCATGAAACAATGATGAGAATTTTTCTTTAATAAAGGATTGGATAGAGAGGGCAGAAGGGAGGAGTGTGACAAGAAGAGAATGACAGTAACATAAATCACAGCTATCATGCTCCATTCATGCCTCTGGTTTCCCAGGAAACCATGGGAATTATTAAATTATGTGCAATGGGCCGTGGGATTGGGCAAAAATCAAAGCAGAGGAAGTATTTCCTCTCTAAAATCATGTCTTCTCTACCCTGAAGAAAAAGGTAGTGAGAGTCGAGTGTCCTCTTGGGAAAGTTGTTCATTTACAGTATAGAAAGGAAAGAAAAGCTTCCAAAATCATTTTATAAAGCAACTATAATATTGATTTTAAAGCCTGATACATTGCCCAAAACTAAAACCACAGGAGAAACTGAATATTGATACAAAAATTCTCAGAAAAAAATGTGAATGGGGACAAATAAAACATTAAAAGAGCATTCTATCTTCACCACAAAATGATCATTCCCGGAATGCAAGTCTGGTTACATACTAGGAAAAATGTTACTGTCCATGGTAATGCTGAAAAGGCATTTAATAACATTCAAAATCCATTCTCACTGAAAAATAATCATTAATTGATAAATCAATGGATATTGCACTAGTAAGATACAATATTGTGTTTTTGTCAAAAGGCCAACTTCTTAATGGGGAAAAAGGAGGCTTTTCTATTAAAGTCAAGATTAAGATGAGGGCACCCATGTTAAAATTGCTATTTAACATTGTATTGGAGGATATACCTAATGCAATTATATAGCACATTTAACTGGAGGCATAAAAATTGGAAAAGAAGGGTACAATTATCTCTACTTACAGAATAAAAAAATTCTGGTGAACCCGAGAAAATCAACTGAAAAACAATAAGACAATTTAGAAGACAAAATGATATAAAATTACCATACACAAATACATCATATTCATATATGCAAACAACACCCAATTACAAGATGTGATGAAAGAAAAGAACCCATTTACAATAAAAACCAAAAAAAAGAAAGAAAGACAAAATACATAGGAGAAAGAAAACTTAGAGTGTTTGACACCTATATGAGGAACATTTTAA
Organism: Tapirus indicus; assembly: GCA_031878705.1. NCBI lineage: Eukaryota > Metazoa > Chordata > Mammalia > Perissodactyla > Tapiridae > Tapirus > Tapirus indicus. Next base: position 14,790,009 of record CM062932.1, read on the forward strand.
AGCATGAATTCAGGCAAGGATTAAAAGGATATCGAATGCTGTTAAAGCCATTCAGTGAATGGTTGATGGAGAAACAGATATTTATATGAGAGTCGAGTGTATGATGCCAAACTAACACCATTCTGATTACTTCCTGGTGACAAGAGGGAAAATGTGACTTTCAATTAAAATAAAATTCTACATAGTGTGCAGATAATATTAACATGGAGACTTAGAACATGGAGGGATTGGGTTATCATTTCACAAGTCCAGTGGTGAATCTTACCATCAATCAATCATGGCACACAATATAATGTGATGTACTTCTGCTAAAAATTTTTAACTTGAATGTAATCAAACTGCTAGCAATAAATTACAGTTACTGGAATAAATTCCAGATCCAGGAACACTGGATCTCAAGAAGCAAACTGGTACAAGAGGAAACAAGCACATAAGTCGTATGGTGGGACATTCTATAGTAGTGACTCCTAAACATTAATGTACATACAAGCCACCATGGGCACACAAATCAATGCAGATTTGCATTCAGTGGGTCTGAGGTGAGATCTGAGAGTCTGCATTACTAACAACCTCCAGGTGATGATGATGCTGCTATCAATAAACTTGAATTGAGAAAGAGGAGATTGGGGCAATCTCTTCAATCAGTCACTGTTGAGATGAAAAAAAAGAATCATTAGAGATGAAAAAAATGAATCAGAGATGAAAAAAGACTGAAGACTCATAACAACTAGTTGTAATGTAAGGTCCTGGATTGGAATCCTGTTTTGAGAAATGAACTGATAAGGACAGTTCTGAGGATAAGTGGAGAAATTTGAATAAGGAATAGTTGTAGATAATAAGAAATTATTATTAACTGAATTGTTGTGAAAGTGCTATTTGGACCATGTGGAAGAGGATTTTTTAGAGATGTATGTTGATATTTAAGGAAGTAATGTCATGATATCTATAATTTACTTTAAAACTATTTCAGCAGAAAAATGTAAATTCAAAAAAATCTACATAGAATACAGTTTCAGTTTTACAAGAAAGAGTTATAAATGGATGTTGGTGATGGTTGCACAACTTTACGAATGTATTTAATACCACTAAAACATACACTTAAAAATGATTATGATGCTAAATTTTATATTTTGTGTATTTTAGACAATAAAAACATTTTAAAAATCTGAGTGAAGAAAATATTAACATGGGGACTCCAGAAAATATCATCTGTTCTGTAGAGTAAGAATTTAGGGTTTTCTCAGAAATTTAGATGAAACACACAGAGATAAAAATAATAACTGGTGACAGATGGCAATTAGTCTTTGAGTGGTGAACATGATGTAGTCTACACAGAAATTGAAACATAATGATATGAACCTGAAATTTATATAATGTTATAAACCAAAATTACTACAATAAAATAAATAATGAGAAAAGAAATTGTACTTACAGGGAATAGAGACCCAAGATCCAATCCAAGAATTTTAGAAACCCAAAGGGAACACAGCAAAATATTGGAGCCAGATGCAAATTTTATTAAAATGGAAATAATCTTACATTTGAAAATCCAAGTGGTTACCAGAGTGCTGCACATACTTACTGAAAGAGAAGATCCATAAATTTTCATATACAGGTTTTTTTTTAATTTCAAAGATAAATGTTTATCAAACAATTTAAATATTATTCAAAATATATTGAAAGCTTATCTCCAGGACATTTCACAAAGTTCTTAGCCTGTATTATCTTAAATAATCTTCTTGTTACACTCTGAAATAGAAGCAGTTTATTAGCCCCATTTAATGATGAGGAAATTGATGCTCAGAGAAATTAAGAAAACTAACTTGCATAGTGCACACAACTTTTGAGTGGTACAATCAAGACTCAAGCCCAATTCTCTCAAACTCCAAAACACATTCTTCTCAAGATTACATGAGCCATTTTCCAGAATAGACCATATGTTAGGCCACAAATAAATCTCAATAGGCTTGAAAAGATAGATATCTTATGCTGTATCCTCCCTGAGCAGAAGATGAAATTAGAATTCAACAGCATCAAGAAAATTCACAAAATTCTGGAAATTAAAAAAACACACCTTTAAATAACCAATGGATCAAAGAAGAAATCACAAAGAAAATTGGAAAATACTTAGAGACAAATGAAAATGAAAACACAACATACCAAAACTTGTGGAATGCAGCAAAAGCAGTGCTAAAGGGGAAATTTATAGCTATAAATGCTTACAGAAAAAGTACAAGAATGGTCTCCAACAATAACTTAATTTTGCAACTTAAGGAACTAGAAAAAGAACAAAATAAACCCCAACCTAGCAGAATAAAAAACTATAAAAATTAGAGCAGAGGATTCCAGGTCAAGATGGCAGCATAGGCAGACTCTGAACTCACCTCCTCCCACAGACACAGCAGATTTTCAATGAATCTTGGAAAAATTATGCTCAGAGAGAACTGAAAGCTGGATAAGAAGAATCCCTGCAACAAATGACAGGCCTAACTGTGGTGGAAGAATGAGAGATTTCCTTCTGGAGAGAAAAAATGCCACCTTCACAACCCGCAATGCTTCACAGCCACCTGGGAGAAATCCAAAGGTCTGCAGCCTTCCCTGGAGGGGGGGGGGGCCTGAGCCTGGGAGCATTGCTGCTATTGACATTTTTTGAACGCAGAACAACTGAGACAAGTGTCATAATATCTGGCTTTGCTGGCTACTAATAACAATGGGGAATACCCCCAGAAAAGCTGGGATACAAACAAATTAAAGCTGCTCTTAAAGGGCCCATGCACAAATTCACTTGTTTTGGAAAGCAACCTAAAATCACCAGAAAGAAAGGTGCACAGTCCTTTGGTGAAAAGTGACTCACCTGATAGGCTCTCGGTGCATCTTGGTGAGAGGTGAGACCTCCTGAATGACTAGGACATTGGTGGCAGACACTGTTGTGACCTGGTGTGGGCATGCTGACACAGACACTGGCAGACACCATTAGAGTTCTCCCTGTGGCCTGCTAGCCCAGGGTCTACCCCAACCACTAGAGCACTGATTTAATCCAACTCAGCCAAGGCAAGCAGCCCACCCTAGGGACTGGCCCCACCTAACAATAAGCCCTCAGACAACTTGTGGGTCTGCTTAAAGGAACTGCCTTGATTCTCTGCAGCCTGGCAAGTGGATCCACCTCTGTGGGGCAGGGTGAACATGAGGAGTGGGTGGAGAGTGTGGGGCCCCTGCCTTGGAGCGACTGGATCCACTTTAGTTGGTTGGGGCATGTGCGTGGGATGGACTGTGTTGACCGTGTGTGAGGCCCCATGGGCAGGAGGATTCTCAGTTGCAGAAGACTTGTGCTTCTCAAACAGTCTAACAAACAGCCACACTGGGGGTCTACTCATTTAATAGAAAAACTGCAAGAAGAATGTGCTATTAGACCTTGCAGTCAACTGTCCTGGGGCTCCCCATACCTGATAAAGAGACTGAAGGGCCTACAACAACCACTTGCAGCTGAGCACTACAACCAGCCAGCCAGGGGGACAGCTCAGCCTCCCAGGGCACCTACAGAAAGAGCATCCCTGCCACAACAGAAGGACACAAGTAGCCCATACAGGGATCACTCCTGGAACATTTGGAACTGATGATGACAGGGAAGCACACTGCTGGGCCTCATAAGGCCTCACTTACATAAGGTCACCTCCTGAAGATCAGGAGACATAACTGACCTACCTAATACATAAATACAAGCACAGAGAAAGAGGCAAAATGAGGAGGCAAAGGAATATGTTCCAAGTAAGGAAACAGGACAAAACCCCAGAAAAGGAACTAAATGAAACAGAAATGAGCAATCTGCCTGGTAGAGAGTTCAAACAGAGAGTCATAAATATGCTCACTGATCTTGGGAGAAAAATGGATGAACTCAGTGAGAATGTCAACAAAGAAATGGAAGATATAAAAAAGAACCAATCAGAAATGAAGAATACAATGCTGGAAATGAAAATTACACCCAAGGGACTTAAAAGCAGAGTAGAGGATACAGAAGAATGGATCAGAGAGATGGACACAAGACTAGAGGAAATCACCCAAGCTGAACAGATAAAAGAAAAAAGAATTTAAAAGAGTGAGGACAGTTTAAGGGACCTCTGGGACAGTATCAAGCACACTAACATCCATGTTATAGATGTCCCAGAAGGAGAAGAGGGAGACAAAGGGACAGAGAATCTATTTGAAGATATAATAACTGAAAATTTCCCTAACCTAAGGAAGGAAGCAGACATCCAGATGCAGAAAGCACTGAGAGTGCCAAAAACGATAAATGCAGAGGCCCACACCAAGACACATCATAAATAAAATTTCCAGAATTAAAGATAAAGATAGAATCATAAAGCTTCAGGAGAAAGACAAGTTACATACAAAGGAAACCCCATAAGCCTATCAGCTGACTTCTCCAGAAACCTTATAGGCTAGAAGAGAGTGGCACAACATATTTAAAGTGCTAAAAGGAAAAAACTTACAGCCTAGAATACTCTACACAGCAAGGTTTTTGTTCCGAATGGAAGGAGAAATAAAGAGTTTCCCAGACAAGCAAAAATTAAAGGAGTTTATCACTAAGAAACCAGCCCTACAGGAAATGCTAAAGGGACTTATTTAAGGGGGAAAGAGAAGACCATAAATAGGAAAAATGTATCCACTTGTGTGATAAGAGGGTGATGGATACAAATGCACAAAAAAAGATAGATATGATATCAAAAACATAAAGTGTGGGAGGAGGGGAGTAAAAGAGTAGAGCTTTCAGATAGAGGTCAAACTAAAGAGACCATTAACTCAGTATAGATTGCTATAGATGTAGCTCATTATATGTGAACCTCATAGTAATCATAAACCAGAAACCTATAATAAATACACAAAAAAACAAGCAAAAGGAGCCCAAACATAATGCCAAAGAAAGCCATCACCACAGGGAAGGGAGCAAGAAAAGAAGAAAGGAACAAAGAAAAACTACTAAAACACCAAGAAAAAAAATTTTTTAATGGCAGTAAGGACACACATATCAATAGCTTTTTTTTTTTTTTTTTTTGTGGGGAAGACCAGCCCTGAGCTAACATCTGTTCCCAATCCTCCCCTTTTTGCTGAGGAAGACTGGCCCTGGGCTAACATCCGTGCCCATCTTCCTCCACTTTATATGGGACGCCACCACGGCATGGCTAACAGGCAGTGCGTCTGCGGGTGCCCGGGATCCGAACTCGCGAACCCCGGGCTGCCAAGCGCGGACTAAACCACTGCACCACCAGGCGGCCCCCGATAGCTTTCTAAATGGACTAAATGGTCCAACCAAAAGGCATAGAGTGGCTGATTGGATAAAAAACAAGATCCATATATATACTACATACAAGAGACACACTTCAGACCTAAAGACACTCACAAACTGAAAGTGAAGGGATGGAAAAAGATACTCCAAGCAAATGTCAATGAAAAGAAAGCTGGGGTAGCAATACTCACACCAGACAAAATAGACTTTAAAACAAAAACTATTAAAAGAGACAAAGAAGGGCACTGTATAATGATTGAGGGAACAATCCAACAAGAGGATATAACACTCGTAAATATCTATGCATCCAACATAGGGGCACATAAATATATAAAGCAATTATTAACAGACATAAAAGGAGAAGTAGACAGTAACACAATAGTATGGGACTTTAACACTCCACTTACACCAATGGATACATCATCCAAACAGAAGATCAACAAGGAAACATTGGCCTTAAACAACACATTAGACCAGATTGACTTAGTAGACATATACAGAACATTCCATCCAAAAACCGAAGAATACACATTCTTTTCAAATGCACATGGAACATTCTCCAAGATTCATCACATATTAGGCCACAAACAAGTATCCATAAAATTAAGAAGATTGAAGTAATACCAAGCATCTTTTCTGACCACAAAGGTGTGAAACTAGAAATCAACTATAGGAAGAAAATCAGAAAAGCCACAAATATGTGGAGATTAAATAAAATGCTACTGAACAATGACTGGGTCAATGAAGAAATCAAAGTAGAAATCAAAAAATATCTGGAGACAAACGAAAATGAAAACACAACATGCGAATATGAATTTATGGGATACAGCCAAAGCAGTTCTAAAGGGGAAGTTTATAGCTATACAAGCCTGTCTCAATGAACAAGAAAAATCTCAAGTAAAAAATCTATACAGTGCACCTAAACGAACTAGAAAAAGAAGAGCAAACAAAGCCCAAAATCAGTAGAAGGGGGGAAATAATCAAAATCAGAGCAGAAATAAAGGAAACAGAGACTTAAAAAAATAGAAAAAAATCAATAAAACCAAGAGCTAGTTCTTTGAAAAGATAAACAAAATTGACAAACCTTTAGCTAGACTCACCAAAAAGAAGACAGAAAAGGCTCAAATAAGTAAAATCAGAAATGAAAGAGGAGAAATTACAATGGACACCTCAGAAATACAAAAGATTATAAGAGAATACTATGAAAAGCTATATGCCAACAAACTGGTCTATCTAAAAGAAATGGATAAATTCTTAGAATCACACAACCTTCCAAAACTGAATCAAGAATAAATAGATAATTTGAATAGACCAATCGCCAGTAAGGAGATCTAAACACTAATCAAAAACCACCCCAAAAATAAAACTCCAGGACCAGATGGCTTCCCTGGTGAATTCCACCAAACATTCATAGAAGACTTAATACCTATCCTTCTCAAACTCTTCCAAAAAATTGAAGAGGAGGGGAAGCTTCCTAACTCATTCTACAAAGCCAACATTACCCTGATACCAAAACCAGACAAGGACAACATGAAAAAAGAAAATTACAGACCAATATCACTGATGAACGTCAATGCAAAAATCCTCAACAAAATACTAGCAAATTGAATACAACAATACATTAAAAAGATCATGCACCATGATCAAGTGGGATTCATCCCAGGGATGCAGAGATAGTTCAACATCCGCAAATCAATCAAAGTGATATACCACATTAATATAATGAAGAATAAAATTCACATGATCATCTCAATAGATGCAGAGAAAGCATTTGGCAAGATACAGCATACATTTATGATAAAAGCTCTGAATAAAATGGGTATAAAAGGGAAGTACCTCAACATAATAAAGTCCATATATGACAAACCCAGAGCCAATATCATCCTTAGTGGTGAAAAACTGAAAGCTGTCCCTCTAAGAACAGGAATGAGACAAGGATGCCCACTTTTACCACTCCCATTTAACATCGTATTGGAAGTCCTGACCAGAGCAATCAGGCAAGAAAAAGAAATAAAATGGATCCAAATTGGAAAGGAAGAAGTGAACTGTCATTATTTGTAGATGATATGATTTTGTATATAGAAAACCCTAAAGAATCCACCAAAAAACTTTCAGAAATAATAAACGAGTATGGTAAAGTTGCAGGATACAAAATCACCATGCAAAAATCAGTTGCTTTTCTATACACTAACAAGGAAGTAGCAGAACAAGAAATTAAGAATACACTCCCATTTACAACTGCAACAAAAAGAATAAAATACCTAGGAATAAACTTAACCAAAGAGGTGAAAGACCTGTAACTGAAAACTATAAAACGTTGTTGGAAGAAATTGAAGAAGACACAAAGAAATGGAAAGAGATTCCACCTCTTGGATTGGAAGAATTAACATGGTTAAAATGTCCATACTTCCTAAAGCAATCTATAAATTCAATGCAATCCCTATCAAAGTTCCAACAACATTTTTCACAGAAATAGAACAAAGAATCCTAAAATTTATATGAACAATGAAAAATCTCAAATAGCTAAAGGAATACTGAGAAAAAAGAACAAAGCTGGAGGAATCACACTCCCTGATTTCAAAATATACTACAAAGCTACAGTAACCAAAACAGCACGGTACTGGCACAAAAACAGGCACACAGATCAATGGAATATAATCAAGAACCCAGAAATAAACCCACACATCTATGGACAGCTAATTTTCAACAAGGGAGACAAAAACATACAATGGAGAAAGGAAAATCTCTTCAACAAATGCCGTTGGAAAAACTTGACAGCCACATGCAAAAGAATCAAGGTAGACCATTATCTTACACCATACACAAAAATTAACTCAAAATGGATTAAAGACTTGAATGTAAGACCTGAAACCATGAAACTTCTAGAAGAAAACATAGGAAGTATGCTCTTTGGCATTGGTCTTAGCAACATAATTTCAATTACCATATCTGACCGGGCAAGAGAAACAGTAGAAAAAGTAAACAAATGGGAGTATATGAAACTAAAAAGCTTCTGTGCAGCAAAGGAAACCATCAATAAAATGAAAAGAGAGCCTAACAATTGGGAGAAGATATTTGCAAACCATATATCTGATAAAGGATTAATCTCCAAAATATATAAAGAACTCATACATCTCAACAACAAAAATAACAACCCAATTAAAAAATGGGCAAAATACCTGAACAGACATTTCTCCAAAGATATACAGATGGCCAATAGGCACACGAAAACATGCTCAACATCACTAACTATCAGGGAAATGTAAATAAAAACTACAATGAGATATCACCTCATGCCGATCAGAATGGCCATAATTACCTAGACAGAAAAAAAAACAAGTGTTGGAGAGGATGTGGAGAGAAAGGAACTCTCATACACTGCTGATGGGAGTGCAGACTAGTGCAGCAACCATGAAAAGCAGTATGGAGATGTCTCAAAAATTTAAGAAAAGAACTACTATATAATCCAGCTATTCCACTGCTGGGTATTTATCCAAAGAACATAAAAACATGAACGCCTAAAGATATATGCACCCCTATGTTCATTGCAGCATTATTCACAATAGCCAAGACTTGGAAGCAACCTAGGTGCCCATCAGGAGACAAATGGATAAAGAAGATGTGGTATACATACACAATAGAATACTACTCAGCCATAAAAAAAAGATGACATCTTGCCATTTATGACAACATGGATGGACCTTGAGGGTATTATACTAAGAGAAATAAGTCAGAGGGAGAAAGTCAAATACCATATGATCTCACTCATAAGTAGAAGATATAAACAACAGCAAACAATCACATAGAGACAGAGATTGGATTGGTGGTTAAAAGATGGAAAAGGGGGAGGGAGGAGGGGAAAAGAGGTGATTAGGCACACGTGTGTGGTGATTGATTGTAATTAGTCTTTAGGTGGTGAACATGCTGTAATCTACACAGAAATCAAAATATGATGATGTACACCTGAAATTTACATAATGTTATAAACCAATGTTACTGCAAAAAAAAGGACACAAAAAATACAAAAAGATTAACAAAATTTATAAACTTTTAGCTGGATGTACCAAGAAAAAAAGAGAGAAGACTCAAATTACCATCATATACCACATAACAACGTTTCAGTCAATGTGGACCACTTATCCAATGGTGGTCCCATAAGATCAGTACCATGTAGCCTAGGTGTGTAGTAGGCTATACCATCTAGGTTTGTGTAAGTAGACTCAATAAGGTTCACACAATGATGAAATTGCTGAACAATGCATTTCTCAGGATGTATCCTCATTGTCAAGTGACACATGACTGCACTAAAAAAAATCAGAAATGAAAGTGGGGGCATTCCTACCAATCTACCAATAAAAAAGGATTATAAGAAACTGTTATGAGCAAATATATGGACAAATTCCTAGAAACACAAAACTTACCAAGACCAAGTAATGAAGAAATAGACAATCTGAAGAGGCCTATAACTAGTAAGGAGATTGAATCAGCAATCAAAAATTTCCCAAAAAACAAAAACCCTGGACCTGATGGCTTCACTGGTGAATTCTAACACTTAATGGAGACCTAATACCAATCCTTCTCAACTTTTCCAAAAAATTGAAGAGGAGATGACACTTCCTAACCCATTCTATGAAACCCTGACACCATAACCAGATAGCATACCATAGTTAGGATAACACAGCCCTGATATCAAAGCCAAAGACACTACAAGAAAAGAAAACTACAGATCAATATCCCTCTTGAACGCTGATGCAAAAATTCTCAACAAAATATTAGCAAACAGAATTCAGTGTATTGAAAGGATTATACACCATGACCAGTGGCATTTATTCATGGAATGCAAGGACATTTCAACATACAAAAATTAATCTCCCTTTTTCTCCCAGCCTCAGGCCCTGGGAACTAACTTTTACTCTCTGTTACTGAGTTTGATTTTCTTTCTTTCTTTTTTTTTTTTTTTTTAATTTATTTTACTGAGGTCACATTCAGGAGTACATTCTTATCTTTCAGCTTCTGTATAGACTGCATCATGTTCACCACAAAAAGTCTAGTTTCCATCCATCACCATCCATATGTGCCCCTTTACCCCTTCACCCCTCCCCACCCACTTCTCCTCTGGTAAACACCAATCTGTTCTCCTTATCAATGTGTACTTTGTTTATCTTCCACATATGAGTGAAATTTATGTCATCTGTCTTTCTCTGTCTGACTTATTTTGCTTAGTATAATGCCCTAAAGGTCCATCCATGTTGTTGCACATGGAATGATTTTGTCTTTTTCTGGCTGAGTAGTATTCCATTGTACATATATACCACATCTTGTTTATCCATTCATCAGATGATGGGCGTTTGGTTGCTTCCAAGTCTTGGCTATTGTGAATAAAGCTGCAATGAACATAGAGTTGCATATATCTCTTTGAATTAATGTTTTCATGTTCTTTGGATAAATACCCAGTAGTGCAATAGCTGGGTCATATTGTATTTCTATTTTTAATTTTTTGAGAATTCTCTATACTGTTGTCCATAGTGGCTGCACCACTTTGCATTCCCGCCAGCAGTGTATGAGGATTCCCTTTTCTCCACATCCTCTCCAACGCTTATTATTTCTCGTCTTTTTAGTAACATCTATTCCAATGTGTGTGAGGTGATATCTCCTTGTAGTTATGATTTGCCTTTCCTTAGTAATTAGTGATGTTGAATATCTTTTTGTGCACCTACTGGCCATCTGTATGTCTTCCTTGGAAAAATTTCTGTTCATATCCTCTGTCCATTTCTTGATTGGGTTGTTCATTTTTTTATTGTTGAGTTGCATGAATTCTTTATATATTTTGGAAAATAACCCCTTGTTGGATATATGATTTGTAAATATTTTCTCCCAGTTGGTGGGATGCCTTTTTGTTTTGTTTATGGCTTCCTTTACCATGCAGAAGCTTTTTAGGCTAATGGAGATAAGATGCTATCAGCAGAAAATGGACTATCTCATCTATGAGATCTTTTATGCAAAGCTCATTGTAACCAATAAATAAAAAATCAGAGCAGAGTAACAAATCATAAATAAAAAGAACACTGAGAAAAACATTACAGAAAACCACCAAACTTAAATTAGCTACAGAAATATAAGGAAAAAGAAATAATTGAAATATAGAACAACCAGAAAATAAAAGATAAAATGGCAATATTAAGCCCTCATGTTTCAATAATCACTCTAAATGTAAATGGATTGAATTCACCAATCAAAAGACACAGAGTGGCTGGATGGATTAAAAAAGAAGACTAAATAATATGCTGCCATCAAGAGACAAATCTCAGTTCTAAAGACACACATAGGCTCTGAGTAAAGGGATAGAAGATGATGCTCCAAGTAAATGGCAAACGAAAGAAAGTGGGTGTAGCCATATTTATATCACAAAAACAGGCTCAAGACAAAAAGGATAGCAAGAGACAAAGGTGGACATTATATAGTGATAAAAGGGACATTCTACCAAGAAGACATAACACATTAATATATGCACCTAACATAGGAGCATCAAAGTATATAAAGCAACTATTAACAGACCTAAAGAGAGAAATTGATCACAATAAAATAATAGTGGGGGACTTTAACAACTCACTTACATCAATGGCTAGATCATCCAGATAGAAAGTTAACAAGGAAACAGTGGCCTTAAATGAAACACTAGACCAGATGGACTTAATAGATATGTATAGAACATTCCACCCAAAAGCAACAGAATACACATTCTTCTCAAGTGCACATGGAACATGCTCAAAGATAGACCATAAATTGGGAAACAAAACAAGCCTCAATAAATTTAAGAAGATTGAAATCATGTCAAGCATCTTTTCTGACCAGAATGGTATGATTTTCCTAAATTACACATCTAAGTGTGATCATCCACTATTTGTGTTTCTGTGTCTGGCTTATTTCAGTTAGATCCTCGAGGTTCATCTATCCTGTTGCAAATAACAGGATTTCCTTCTTTCTGATGGCTGAATAATATTCCATATTATATATATACCACATCTTCTTTATCCATTCATCTGATGATGGACACTTAGGTTGTTTCCATATCTTGGATATTGTGAATAATTCTGCAATAAATATGGGAGTGCAGATACTTTTCAATATCCTGTTTGCATTTCCTTTCAATATATATGCATAAGTGAGATTGCTGGATCACATGGCAGTTTTTATTTTTATTTTTTTGAGGAACCTCCATAATATTTTCCATAGTGGCTGAACTAATTTACGTCTCCACCAAGAGTGCACAAAGGTTTTCCTTTTCTCTATATCCTTGCCAACATTTGTTATCTCATGTTTTGTTGATGATAGCCTTTCTAATAGGTGTGAGGTGATATCTTGGTGTGATTTTGATTTGCATTCCCCTGATGATTAGTGATGCTGAGCATCTTTTCCTGTACCTGTTGGACGTTTGTATCTCTTCTTTGGAAAGATGTCTATTCAATTCTGCTGCTCATTTTTTCATTGGATTGTGTTTTGGTTTGTTTGTTTGTTATTCATTTGTATGAGTTCTTTATATATTTTGGATATTAACTCCTGATCAGATATACACTTTGCAAATATTTTCTCCCTTTTTGTATGTTATCTTTTCATTTTGTTGATTATTTCTTTTGCTGCTCAGAGCTTTTTAGTTTGGTGTAGTTCCACTTGTTGATTTTTTCTTTTTTTGCTTGTGCTTTTGTTGTCATATCCAAAAAAGTCATCACCAAGATCAATGTGAAAGAGCTTTTTCCCTTTGTTTACTCTATGAATTTTATGGTTTCAGGTCTTATGTTTAAATCTTTAATGCATTTTGAGTTGATTTTTCTGAGGAGTGTGAGATAGAGGGTTTAATTTCATTTTTTATGTGGTTTTCTGGTTTTCCCAAGACCTTTTAGTAAAGAGACTAACCTTTCCCCATTATGTCTTCTCTGCTCCTTTGCCAAATATTAGTAGCCCATATATGTGGGGATTTATTTCCGGGCTCTCTATTCTTTTCCATTGGTCTATGTGTATGTTTATGTCAGTACCATACTGTTTTGAGTGCTTTGAGGTTAATTTCAAATCAGGAAGAGAGATGATTCCAGCTTTCTTCTTCTTTCTCAGGATTGCTTTAGCATCAGAGTTTTTTGTGGTTCCATACAAATTTTAGGATTGGTTTGTTTCTATCTTTGAAAAATGCCATTGGAATTTTGATAGAGATTGCATTGAACCTATAGATGGCTTTGGGTAATATGGAAATTTTAGCAATATTAATTCTTCTGATCCATGAATCTGAGATATCTCTCCTTTTGTTCATATGTCCTTGAATTTCTTTCATCCAAATCTTGTAGTTTTCACTGTATAGCTCTTTCACTTCCTTGGTTAAATTTATTCCTAAGTATTTTAATGTTTTTGATCTTACTGTGAATTAAATTGTTTTATTCCTTTTCAGATATTTTGTTGTTAGTGTATAGAATCACAACTAATTTCTCTATGTTGATTTCATATCCTGCAACTTTACTGAATTTGTTGAATAGTTCCAATATTTTTTTGGTTGAGTCTTTGCGATGTTCTATATACAAGATGTTATCATCCACAAGCAAAGACAATTTTGCTTCTTCCTTTCTGATTTGGATGACATTTATTTCTTTACCTTGTCTGATTTGTCTAGCTAGGACATCCAGTACTATGTTGAATAAGAATGGTGACAGTAGCCATACCAACTCATATGTGATGCAGCAAAAGTGGTCCTAAGAGGGAAATTCATAGCAATACACGTGCATCTCAACAAACAAGAAAAATCTCAAATAAATAATCTTAAACTACTCCTAACAGAACTAGAAAAAGAACAATAAACAAAGCCCAAAGTCAGAAGGAGGGAAATAATAAAAATTAGAGCAGAAATAAATGAAATAGAAACCACAAAAACAGTACAAAGGATCAATGAAACTAAAAGCTGGGTCTTTGAGAAGACAAACAAAATTGACAAACCCTTAGCCAGACTCACTAGAGAGAAGGCTCAAATAAATAAAATTAGAAATGAAAGAGGAGAAGTAACAACAGATACCACAGAAATACAAAGGATTATAAGAGAATACTATGAAAAATGATATGCCAACAAATTGGACAATCTAAAAGAAATGGATAAATTCCTAGAGTCATACAACCTCCCAAAACTGAATCAAGAAGAATAGAGAAACTGAATAGACCTATCACAAATAAAGTGATTGACACAGTAATCAAAAGCATCCCTAAAAATAAAGTCCAGGACCAGATGGCTTCTCTGGAGAATTTTACCAAACATTCAAAGAAGATTTAATACCTATCCTTCTCAAACTATTCCAAATAATTAAAGAAGATGGAACACTTCTTAACTCATTCTATGGCCTACATTACCCTGATACCAAAGACAGACAAGGACAACACAAAGAAGGAAAATTACAGGGCAATATTGCTGATGAACACAGATGCAAAAATCATCAACAAAATATTGGCAAACCGAATACAGCAATACATTAAAAGGATCATACACCATGATCAAGTGGGATTTATTCCAGGGATTCAAGGATGGTTCAACATTTGCAAATCAATCAACGTGATACACCACATTGACAAAATGAGGAATAAAAATCACATGATCACCTCAATCAATGCAGAGAAAGCATTTGACAAGATCCAACATCCATTTATGATAAAGCTGTCAATAATATGGATATAGAAGGAAAGTACCTCAATATAATAAAGGCCATATATGATAAACCCACAGCCAACATCATACTCAACAGTGAAAAACTGAAAGCTATCCCTTTGAGAACAGGAGCAAGGCAAGGGTGCCCACTCTCACCAGTCTTACTCAACATAGTACTGGAGGTTTGGGCCAGAGCAATTAGGCAAGAAAAAGAAATAAAAGGTATCCAAATTTGTAAGGAAGAAGTGAAACTCTTGCCGTTTGCAGATGACATGATTTTGTATATAGAAAACCCTGAAGAATGCATCATAAAACTATTAGAAATAATCAACAATTATAGCAAAGTTGCAGGGTACAAAATCAACTTACAAAAATCAGTCGCATTTCTATACTCTAATAATGAACTTACAGAAAGAGAACTCAAGAATACAACCCGATTTACAATTGAAACAAAAAGAGTAAAATATCTAGGAACAAATTTAACCAAAGGGATGAAAGACCTATACAATGAAAACTACAAGACGTTATTGAAAGAATCAATGATGACATAAAGATATGGAAAGCTATTCCATGCATAGTTAAACTGTCCATACTACCTAAAGCAATCTACAGATTCAATGCAATCCCAATCAGAATCTCAACGACATTCTTCAGGGAAATAGAATAAAGAATCCTAAAATTCACATAGGGCAACAAAAGACCCGAATAACTAAAGCAATCCTGAGAAAAAAGAACAAAGCTGAAAGCATCACAATCCCTGACTTCAAAATATACTACAAAGCTATAGTAATCAAAACAGCATGGTACTGGTACAAAAAAAAGACACACAGACAAATGGAACAGAAATGAAAGCCCAGAAATAAAACCACACACCTATGGACAGTATTTCTTTGAAAAAGGAGCCAAGAACATACAATGGAGAAAGGAACATCTCTTCAATAAATGGCATTGGGAAAACTGGACAGCCTTATGCTAAAGAATAAAAGTAGACCATTATCTTCCAGTATAAGCAAAAATTAACTCAAAGTGGAAAAAAACTGTAAGATGGGATGTGAAACCATAAAACTCCTGGAAGAAAATATTGGCTGTACACTTAGACATCAGTCTTAGAAGCACCTTTTCAAATACCATGTCTACTCAGGCATGGGAAACAAAAAATTAACAAATGGGACTACTTCAGACTAAAGAGCTTCTTCAAGGCAGGGAAACCAGGAACAAAAGGAAAAGACAATCCACCAACTGGGAGAAAATATTTGCAAATCATATATCTGACAAGGTGTTAATCTCCAAAGTACATAAAGAACTCATACAACTCAACAACAACAAAAATCCCTATCAAAAAATGGGCCCAGTATATGAATAGACATTTCCCCAAGGAAGATATACAGGTGGACAACATGCACATGAAATGATGTTCAATATCACTAATCATTAGGGAAATTCAAACCAAAACTACAATGAGATATCACACCTGCTGGAATGGCTATAATTACCAAGACAAAAAAATAACAAATGTTGGAGCAGAGGTGGAGAAAGGAAACCCTTATACACTGCTGGTGGGAATACAAACTGGTGCAGCCACTATGGAAAACAGTATGGAGATTTCTCAAAAAAATTAAAAATAGAAATGCCATAGACCCAGCTCTCCCACTGCTGGGTATTTATCCAAAGAACTTGAAATCAACAATTCAGAGACTTATACACCCCTATGTTCATTGCAGCTTTATTCACAATAGCCAAGATGTGAAAGCAGCCCAAGTGCCCATCAATTGATGAATGGATAAAGAAGATGTTGCATATAGATACAATGGAATACTACTCAGCCTCAAAAAAAGACAAAATCATCTCATTTGCAACAAAATGGGTGGAGCTTGAGGGTACTATGTTAAGCAAAATAAGCCAGACAGAGAAAAAGAAACACCACGTAATTTCACTTATATGTGGAAGATAAACAAACACATGGAGAACGAGAACAGAATAGTGATTACCAAAAGGGAGAGGGGTTGGGGGTGGGCATAAGGGGTAAAGGGGCACATATATATGGTGACTGACAAATAATAATGTACAACTTATGTTTCACAAAGTTATAAACTTTTATGACCTCCATAAAATAAAAAATAAAAGAATAGTGAGAATAGGCACCCTTGTCTTGTTCCTGTTCTTAGAGGAAAATCTTTCAGTACTTCATCATTGAGTATGATGTTAGCTGCAGACTTGCCATATATGGCCTTTACTATGTTGAGGTATATTTCTTCTATATACAATCTGTTGAGAGTTTTTATCCTGAAGAGATGTTGTATTTTATCAAATGCTTTTTCTGCATCTATTGAGATGGTCATATGATTTTTATCTTTCATTCTATTAAAGTGATATATCATGTTTATTGATATGTGTATGTTGAACCATCCTTTCATCTCTGGAATAAATCCCACATGATAATTATTGTATATGATCTTTTTTTTTTTTTTTTGGTGAGGAAGACTAGCCCTGAGCTAACATCCGTTGCCAATCCTCCTCTTTTTGCTGAGGAAGACTGGCCCTGGGCTCACATCCGTGCCCATCTTCCTCTACTTTATATGGGATGCCACCGCGGCATGGCTGACAAGCAGTGCGTTGGTGGGCGCCCGGGATCCGAACCTGTGAACCCCGGGCTGCCAAGTGCGAACTAAGCCGCTGCACCACCAGCTGGCCCCTGTATATGATCCTTTTAATGTGCTGTTGAATTTGGTTTGCATATATCTTGTTGAGGTTTTTTTTTTTGTTTTTTTTTTTTGCATCTACATTCAACAGGGATATTGTCCTGTAATGTACTTTTCTTGTAGTATGCTTATGTGGCTTTAGTATCAGGCTAATGGAGACCTCATTAAATGAGTTTGGGAGTGTTCCATCCTTTTCCATTTTTTGAAAGAATTTGAGAAAGATTGGTATTAATTCTTTAAATGTTTGGTATAATCCACCTGAGAAACCATTTGGTCCTGGGATTTTCTGTGTTGGGTGGTTTTCAATTACTGAGTTAATCTCCTTGCTTCTTATTGGTCTATTCAGATTTTCTATTCATGATTCAGTCTTGGTAAGTTGTATGTTTCTAGGAATTTATCCATTTTTTTCTAAGTTATCTAATTTGTTGGTGAATAATTGTTCATAGTAGTCTCTTATGACCGTTTGCATTTCTGTGGTATCAGTTGTAATGTTTCCTCTTCTGTTTATAATTTTGATAATTTCATCCATCTCTTTTTTCTGAGTTAGTCTACCTACACATTTGTCAGTTTTGTTGATCTTTTCAAGAAACCACCGCTTATTACATTGACACTTTCTATGGTTTTCTAGTCTCTATGTCACTTATTTCTACCCTGATCTTTCTTATTTCCTTCCTTCTGCTAATTTTGGGCTTAGTTTATTCCTTTTTTTTCCCCTAGTTCATTGAGGTATAAACTTAGTTTGTTTATTTGAGAACTTTCTTTTTTCTTAATATAGGCATTTATCATTATAAACTTGCCTCTTAGTACTCCATTTGCTGCAGGCTATAAATTGTGGTATATGTGTAAACATTTTTGTTTGTTTCAAGATACATTTTATTTCTCTTTTGATTTAATCTTTGACCCATTGGTTGTTCAGAAATGTGTTGTTTAATTTCTTCATGTTTGTAAGTTTTTAAGCTTTCCTTCTGTTAATGATTTCTATTTTTCTATCATATAGTCAGAAAAGACACTGGATATTATTTCAATTTTCTCAAATTTGTTAAAATTTGTATTGTGACCTAACATATGATCTTTCCTGTAGAATGTTCCAGGTGCACTTGAGAAGAATGTGTATTCTGGTGCTATTGGGTAGAATGTTCTGAATATGTATGTTAGGTCCCTTGGATCAAAAATTAGTTCCAGTGCAACGTGTCTTCATTGATTTTCTGTCTGGATTATCTATTCATTTTAGATACTGAGATATTGAAGTTTTCTACTATTATTGTATTGCTGTCTATTTCTCCCACCAGATCTGTTAGTATTTACTTGATACATTTAGATGTTTTAATGTTGGGTGCAGATATATTTACAATTATTATATCTTCTTGATGAATCAACCCCTTTATCATTTTGTAGTGACCTTCTTTGTCTTTTATTATAGTTTTTTACTTAAAGTCCGTTTTGTCTCATATAATTATAGCTACCCCTGATCTTTTAGATTCCATTTGAATGGAATATCTTTTTCCATCCCTTCACTTTCAGCCTACATATGTCCTTACAGCTTAAGTATGTCCCTTTTAGGCAGCATATAGTTGTGTCTTTTTTTCTTTAACCCATTCAGCCACTCTGTGTCTTTTGGTAAGATCATTTAAAACACTTACATTTAAAGCAATTGTTGTTAGGTAAGAACTGATTATTGTCATTTTGATAATAGTTTTCTGGCTGTTTTGTATTCCTTTAATCCTTTCTTCCATTCTTACTGTCTTGCCTTGAGATTTGGTGATTTTTTTTGCAGTGGTATGCTTTGATTCCTTTCTCTTTATCTTTTGTGTTTTGTGTTTTGCTTTGTGGTCACCATGAGGCTTACATAAAATATTTTATAGTTATAACAGCCTATTTTAAGCTAACAGCTTAACTTTGATTACATACCAAAAGCCTACAATTTTCTACCCACCCAATATTTTATGTTTTTGATGCCATAATTTACATCTTTTTGTATTGTGTATCCATTAACAAATCATTGTAGCTATAGTTATGTTAAATACTTTTTCTTTTAAATTTTGTATTAAAATTAAAATGATTTACACACTACCATTACAGTATTAGAGTATTCTGAATTTGCCTATACACTTACATTTACCAGCGAGTTTTATACTTTCACATGTTTTCACGTCACTATCTAGCATCTTTTCATTTCAACTTGAAGAACTCCTTATAGTACTTGTTATATGGGAAGCATAGTGAATTCTTCATTTCATTCTTTGTATTCTTCAGCTCCAAAATTTCTGTTGGGTTCATTTTTATAATTTTTAACTCTTTAACTTCTTGTTTTCCAACATATTGTGTTACTGATTTTGTTGAGTTTTCTGCGTTCTCTTGGAGCTTTCTGACTTTCTAAAAACAATTATTTTGAATTCTTCATCAGGCAATTCACAGATCTCCATTTCTTTGGGTCAGATACTAGAAAATTATTGTGTTTCTTTGC
Source organism: Tapirus indicus (assembly GCA_031878705.1). NCBI lineage: Eukaryota > Metazoa > Chordata > Mammalia > Perissodactyla > Tapiridae > Tapirus > Tapirus indicus. The sequence goes on from CM062932.1 coordinate 14,810,123, forward strand.
TGGTGTCATGCTTCCTTGAATTTTTGTGTCCTTGAACTGCTTTCTTCACGTTTGAAGAGGCAGTCACTTCTTCCAGTCTTTACTGACAGCTTTGAGAAAGAAATACCTTCACCACTCTTCACCACTCAGTCCACTAGCCATTCTGATGCTCTCTCGGTCCTTTTCTGTGGATGTGCCCACTCCACACCTCTTGTTCTCCTGTGGGAGTGAATTCTTAAGATTGTATGCCTTCTCTCAATCCTGCAAAGCCAGGCCAGGTGCAGAGAGTCTCTCATTTGTTTTCCCTAGGTGCCCAGAAATATGTGCTTTCTCCCAGTCCTGCAGAGATGGCTGGCTTACTGCACATGCTCACAAGACATCTGTAAAGGCTCACACTCACCATTCATAGGGTGCCATGCAGGAAGTTGGCCATGGGGAAGTAGGTGAGTCATAGACTTTTGGGGATGCCCAAGGACCAGTTTGGGCAGTCCACAGGTGAGGTATACCAAGTAACTCATGAGTGGGCTTCCTAATGGAGTCCACAAAGTGGTTAGTAAGATTAGTGATCCTTTGATGAGTTCTGAGCCCTGGTTGCTGTGCTCCCAGCCTCTCTCAACAGCTCAGCCATGCCAATCACTTCAGTATTCTGGGTGGGGCAAGCATCATGCATGGCTGGGGAGGCCAGGTGCTCACTTGCTACATTCTCACTTTCCCCCATGGGAGAAATCATGGGCTGAGGGTGTCTCTTGTCTCTCTTGGCACTGAGCTGTGCCACCTTAGGGGAGGGATGGTGCAGGTAAAGTGAAACTGTCCTCTTACCCTCTTCAATATATCTATTCTCAGATTTTTTGTCCCACGTGTGCTGGAAGTTCTCTGCTGGGTGCACAGTTTCCCACAAAGGACCTCTCATCCATGAGTGGTTGTCAAAATCAATGTTCTGTGGGGAGATGATGGTAGAAAATTCTTATTCCATCCTCTGGCTGAGGTAAATCTCCAAATTCTGTCCTTATAATCTTTCTTCTGGAAGGACTTCTGAAGTCTGTCCTGAAAATTACTAGTTTATATTCTGAAATGACAATTCAACCTAAAATGCCAATTAAAATATTTTTTCCTCCATATTCCTGTCTGTTGTTTCCAGGTTAATTTGATTTTCATCTAAATTTTTTTTTTATTTTGTACTCTCTCTTATTTTCAATGTCCTAAGCATAGAAAAAGTCATTTTGAAAAAACTTTATTCCTCTGTTAAAATTCTTTCAAATATTATTTTTTCTTCCAAGTATTTAAGGTGTTGCTCACTTTCTCTAACTTTGCAAATATATGTCATAAATCATTCCTGTATTAAAAAATGTTTTTAAATGAGAAGGGATTTAACAAAGCCGAGAATTTGTCAAAAAACAATTAAATTTAGTCTTCCTCACCATCCAGAGGTCTTTCTCTTTGGGGAGGAGTAGAGTATCAGATTCTTTTGATAAACTAATGAAAGTCATAGTTACTATCTCCAAAAAATATTTGCAATTTTTGAAGGTTAAAGCACCAATTTCTGCATAGTTCTCTTCTGTACCATTGTACCCAAAATTGGTACATAGTATGTAAAACATAGAAGTGGTGAGGGATTCAGATATGGACACCAACAGCAAAATGTGAATACTGGGAAGAAAATATTTATCATGTGATTGCATCTTATCCATGCCTGGGAAGCCCATGTCCTAGAGAGTGGTGCATAGTCTGAACACAGGACAAGTAACAACACAGCAGACAGGATGATGTGATCTGAAACACATCTGAAGAGAAATGCAATTCAAAAACTTCTGTTACATCTACCATGAGCAGAATCTGATAGAAGATTCTGGAAAGTTGTATAACAATTACATGAGAAGAGTAGGAATTAGTAAAATAACAGTTACCTACGTATCAGGCTGTTTTAAGAAATTTTCAAATATTAATTCACTTCATCCTTAAGAAAACTTTATGAAGATGTTTTTATTAATAGTCCCATTTTAGAGATGAGTAAGTGTGTTAAATAACTGTTCACAGTCAGTTGCAGCCAGTAAGTGGCAGAGCCAGCAAGAGCTAACAGTCTTCACCACAGTCCTCTACAGAAACATAGTGACCTCTCTGCCACAGGAGATGCTAAGTCATAGGATAATGACCATTAATCAGGACTTTATAAAGATGACATATACATGAAGAGGACTAGAGAACATCTAGGTCCATGCCATCTTTAAGAATCTAAAAAATTAAGAGACCTACCATCAGCATGCTAGATAAAGTATAACAACCACCCTAACCTTCCTCAGGTAGAATTCTAGAGGAAGATGTAATAGAATTCTTTTCCTTTGCCACGCTCACACTGGAAAGGCTTCAGTCTAACCTGGAAGTAAGATCAGGAGATTAATTGTACCACAGCCCTTGTAGCTTTGAAGGGGTGGTTAGTTTGTGCTCAATAGCAGAGGAAAGGGGCCCACATTCCAACAAAGAGGCTAGAATAGGTCAGCCCAGAGCTTGGACCCTGGAGACACCTCTCTGGGAAACCCTGTTGCCCATCCTTTCTTCTAGAAAGGAACTCTGAGAATAATTACTCTTGAGAACCACTGTGTCTCCTCAAGGCACAGCTGTAGGAGTGTGTAATGAGTCTCAACAATTACTCTGACTATGGCCAGAATGAAGACCCAAGGGAGTCATGTTTCAAAAGACTTTATAACCTGGTGAACAATTCCAAATTTTCTCTATGCCATGACCACCTTGCTTCCTTGAAGGGGAAACTGGAATCCTCATCTTCAGGCTCCATCCAGGAATGATCCTTCTGCCACTTCGGCTCCACAGTTGGGAAACTCAGGGCTGCTCTTTCCAAACCATCCAAGTCCTATCTCCTTTGCTGCAAGAACAGAGGACCCACTCTCCAGGCCTGCTACTTATACTTTCCTCAGCATGCCTGCCCCCTAAGAGGAATATTCGCAGGTCTAGACCAGCTGGCTTTAAACTTCCCTTTTGTGGAAGAGGAGTGAAGGCCACAGAACCAGGACCCTTTGGACAGCATCTGAGCTAAATCTTCAGTAGGGGCTGTGGACATTGGAGAACAATGGGGTCTTTATGACAGTGACATCAAGGGATAGAAAGCCAGCAACTGCACTACCTGCCTTATCTCCTGTGACCCTCAGAAAACCCCCAGAGGTAAGTAGAATTATTTTGTCTTTTTATCAGATGAAAAAAAATGAAGAATCAAATTGCCTCAAGTCAAACAGAGAGAGAGTGGCAAGAATAGGACTCAAACCTTGACTCCAGAACCCAAGTTCTCAAGCTCAGATGGATAAAGGCGGGGGAGAGCAGAGGTCCCCCTCTTCTGATAGTGCTTCTCTTTGGGATTAGTCCCAAAAAAGCAGGATAAGGAAGGAGTAGTTCTGATTTGGTTATCTCAGTCCTGACCTCTCTCCACCTCCTGAAGTAATATTGTTTGTGTGTGTGTGTGTGTGCACGTACACACACTAGCACTCATACAAGTGCATTATTTTAGAGAGGAGCTAAGGACAACCCTCCTTCCACTCCCACAGTCAATGGCACATGCTAACAGGCTTCTTCGGGAAATTATGTTATTTCATTGTCAGAACACTGAGGAGCTGAGCAATTCAAAGTCTCACAGCACTCAGAAGATGCCTCCCTGGTGTGTTTGCTGCCCCCAATGACAAGGGAAAACACTTGGCCTCTTCTGTGCCTTCCAAACTGTCCCCAGCACCATCACACTCACGTGACAATATCTCAGAACAACACACTTTCCAGGAAAGTGGATTTCAGTGACCCAGCATTGTCTGGGACTCTGGCTTACTTCTGGTGCTCTTGAGGCTCTCACTCTGCCTCTGGCATCCATGCTGATGCACCCCCTGCTCCTCTCCCTGGGTGCATGTGGTTCTTTACCTCTTTCTCCAGGATTTCTGCACAACTCATTTCTCCCCATGATGACACCCAGACATCCAGCACTGAGGATCTCAATTCTCAATCCCTGGGCTCAGAAACCTCTCTGCTCTGGTTCCCTGTTTCTTAGTTCCTGCACTGATTGTACCAACCACTTCTTTTCTGGTGCTATTGTTACATTCTTTAATTATTTACATTTTATTTCTCTTGGTTGTCCTTGCACCAGGTTATCATTCAAAATGTTTTCTTATTAATCGGTCATTTAAGGTGTGTGACTAAATACCTATGTTTATATTAAACAAAAAGTTGCATATCTCTGATACCAGAAAAGGTAAATGTGACTCAAATCCACTATACTATCTTAATACCTAATGCATGAAGTACAAATTACTTGTTCTGTTCAAACTCTCCACAATATAAACCAAACTTCTTTTCCTGATTGGATTCTTTCTATTCCCCCTGTGTGGACCCCCGGCTACTAATAAAGACGTATAACACATTTCTGCCTGAAGTTGCCCTCCATAGTCTGAACAATTTGCTTTTGAGTTTGTCTCCATTATAAAGAAGTTGATCATCATCTATTAGGTGATAGGTAGACAATGAGTGGCTTTGGAAACACAGACACAATCACATTTGTGTTTTATAAATATAATTTTGGGTCCAGTAAACTGATGTCTTTATAAAGGAGCCTCGAAGAGCATCATATAGGGCCCCTGGATTCCTCTTCCCAGTGGAAATAACTTACATTTACCTTCAAGCTCTTCACAAGGTACACTCTCTCTGTCTCCTACATTCACTGAAAAATGGACTTTGAGCCACCCAGCTCTTTGGCCACATGCTAGACCTAATTATCATCCAACATGTGAAATTTTTATGTTAAATTAAATTTATTATAATATTGTTAAAACATCAGGATGACAAAGAAAACAACATAACAAAAACTCATCACCTAGATTTTTTTAAATAAATTTTTTAAAAAATAAATATTACAGATACATTTGAAACTCTCTTTCTTCCCATTTAAATCTCAATTTTCTCTCTCTCACTCCAGAGATAACTGCAATTCTGGAGTTGACAGTACATTCCCAGTCAGGATTTATACTTTTACTACATACATGTATATTATTTTTTGTATTAAAATGTGTATATATTGTGTGATATGGAACACATCTTCCAGTAACTTGCTTTTTTCCATCCTATTATTTTTTTAATTTGTCCATGCAAATACATTCACTTTTACTTTTGTACAGCATTCGTTACTAAGAAATTGGCACAATTTATTTATCCATTCCTCCAGGGGTAGGCCATTTCCAAGTTTCCTCTGTGACAATACACATCCCTGTGAATGTCTTCATGAATACATAAGCCAGAGTTTCTCTAGGATCTAATCTAGAAGTAGAATTGCTGGGTGACAGGTGGATGAATTCCAGCTTTCCGAGAGATGGGCTAAGTGTTTTTCAAATGTCAATGCTAATTTTTCTGTTTCTTCCCAACACTTGAAACTGTCAGACTTTTATACTTTTACATGCTCCAAGATGAAGAATAAGTTAATTTTGTTTTAATTTCATTGAACATATTTTCTTTTGTTTGTTGGATAGACCAGCTTCCCCTTCTATGACATGCCTGTTCAAGCCTGCTGACCATTATTTCCTACTGGGTTTTTGGTTTCTTTCCTATTAGTGTTTAGGACTATTGCATATTTCTGAATACTAATCTTTAACTGACATGTGTGCAGCAAATACCTCTTTCAATTCATGGCTTATCTTTCTCCCTCTTTGATGGTGTGTTTGCATACAAATGTTTTCAATTTTAATGTAATTAAATTTTACAATATTTTCTCTTACATTTTGTGTATTTTGTGCCTGATTTAAGAAATTCATTCCTACCCTCATATTATAAACATATTTTCTTTTTATTTCCTTCTAAAATTTTTAAGTTTTGTTCTTTGAATTAATCCCTTAGATGTTATTTTTCAGTATTACTTTTTACAAATAGGTATCAAATTATCCCATCATTCTTTACTAAAGATGCAGTCCATCCCTTTCCTGCCTGTAAGTAAACCAACCTCTGTCATACACAAATTTCTAATCAATGCTTGGTCTGTTCTGGGCTTTCTAGTCTGTTACATGGATCTATTTTTCAGTCCCTATGCCACTATAACTGTACTGTTCAAATTGCCATAATAAATCATTTTGATACATGACAAGGTAATTCCTTTATCCTTATTCTTTTTCTGAAATTGACATAGCACTTCTTGGCTCCTTCTTCTTCCAAATGAATTTTAGGATTAGTTTGGTAAGCTCCATGTTTAAAAGAAAACTGTGGTATTTTGATTGTATTGCACCAAATTCATAGATTAGTTGGAGGAGAATTGACATTTTTACCACATTGAGTCTTTCCATTAACAGGACTTATCTCCACATTGTTTTAGGTATTTTTTCTCATAAGTAAACCTTTGTAATATTTGATACCAGTCTTTGAAGCTCTTTGTTGGAATTATTTTATATTATCTAAAATTTCTCTTGCTATTGTGAATGGGGAGTTTTTTTTTTTTAATGTGTAATTTCTAATTGATTACTTTTATTTACTTATTACTTAGGTACAGGAACAATATTGATTCTTTTTAATATTTATTTATATCCAATATATGTCCTAAAATTTATTAGTTTATCTATAGATTCCCTTGGATTTTCATTGTAGACTACCATAATTCTGTGAATTTGCTCCATTTTGCTCTTTCATTTCCAATTCTTGCATGGCAGAATTTTTTTGTCATGCTCTCTTCTCAAAGAGGCCAACACTCCAGGTGTTTAGCACAGAGGGCTCAAGTTAAGTTTCCTACTTCATGCGGATCTCTGGCTACATCTCTTGTACCAAAGAGGCATTAACACCCCAGACTCCAGTCCTTAGGACCTAATCCCTGGTGGAAAACCCCCAAGGGTAACCAAAGCAACAGTTATGGTTTACAATCCTTGCTCTGAGTTTTCTTTTTCTTTCTCATACCTAGGTATTTCATTCCTTTCTTTTAACCTTGGCTGCATGTGTTTTGTTTTGTTTTGTTTTTTACTCAAATTTTATCTAGAATTTCTATGTGTTGTAACAGGAACAGGACCTGTCAACTTCATCTTAAACTGCCATGTTGCCAAGAGCCATCCTCTGAAATCTTATACTTCCATACCATCTCAACTAATCATAGTCTCTGAGCCCTCCAACTTTACAGGACTCTTCTAATCCTGACATATTATGGTTCTGTGTGAAGCTGAGAAAGGGCTCTTCAAGAGAGAAAACTACATCCCCTTAGGTGCAGAGATGAGCAAACACATCACATTTGCTGGAAAGTTAATTAGATATGCATCCCCAGTCCTAGCACATAAGTCACATGTATACTATAGGAAACACTGAGAATCGGGGATTGAATTAATTATGAATTGAATTAACTGTTAAGTAGAAGTTCTTTAGAAAAATTAGTGAATTAATTAGGATATCCCAGACTACGGTAACAAATAGATCACAAAATATGTAACGGTGTAATCAGAATGAAAGTTTATTTCTCTCCTATGTAACAATCCCAGTGGGTGACTTCTTGGTGGATGGTGGCTCTCCTGGATGTGGAGAACTAGGGACAGAGGGTCCTTTCACCATATGACTCCACCATTCCATTTAGTTCCCTCGCCATTTGCATTCAGTTGGCCCAAGGGGAAAGAGAGTGTGGAGGAAACCCAGAACTGGAACACATGAATGGGTTGCCTAGAACTCAGTCACATGATAATACAGGACTGCAAGGGAACCTGGGAAATATAGTCAAGCTGAGTGCCCAAGAAGAGAGCAATGTGGATTTGAGTGAGCAGCTAGTAGTCTCTGCCACAAGTAGTATGGTCACAAAGTACAAGATGGACCAAAGAGAAGGGAACAAGTGATCACACAGTTAAGGGAGCATTACAACATTTCAGGTAGAAAATGATGGTGGTCAAAAATAAGCACTTCAACAATAAGTAGAAAAGTTATGTAAGAATTATTTTAAATGAAGAAGCAGCAAGATCGGATGTAGAGATGAGGGATAAACTGGATGATTGTGCCTGCGAGTACCCCACATGTGGGGAACCCATAAAATAAACCTGGATACAATTCAAGAAATTTTGAGTGCAAACTCATTGGTGCATAAAATGAACAATGTTCCACAATAACCTCTCTGGAGGATATAAAAATAAACAAAGTATGGTTTTCCTCCTCAAAAAAATCTTGCAAACTACATAGGTTGGACATGCAGCATATGGGGTTTGCTTAGACATGTTACAGTATGACAAATGTGGAAATATAGGAAAGAGAGACTAGGCCTACAGGTGCACAGCTGAGAGTCAGCTAAGCAGCTGAAGCCACTATGGAGTTGTATGAGTCACCAAAATAAATAATGAAGCAGAGAAAGGGAAAACCGAAGAGATAAGCATTGTGCTTATATACACGAAAAGGTTTGGAAAAGAGATAAAATCTATCAAAGCGATAGTAAAAATACACTTTGAAAATGGAACACCTGGGGAGGAATTTCACTGGATTTGCTTTGCTAGGACATTTTCCCAGTTGTCATTCTCATTTGCAATCTTCTAAGACAAGGATAAACACCTGATACCACCTGGGCTCTGGGATCACTCTGAGATTATCCAGTGGAAAAATTTCCTATATTCCGGGATGCTCCTTGTTCAGCATATTCTTTGTGCTGGAGTGCTTTCTTCAAATACTCCAAAATGCTGTCCTTTCCTTATCATGTGTAATAAAATTAGTGTGTGAACTTCGTTTCTCCAGTCAGTTATAAGGTTCCTGAGAACAGAGACTGTCATATACATTGAATGAATGGATAAATAAACTGTATTTTTCACATGTTCATGATTTTTCCATGAGATCTTATGGAGTATGTAACACATGTAAACTGAAATTGATAATTTGATAAGTTATTAAATCCTTGGTGTTTGGGTGATGGTGCTGGGATCTGAGGGATGGGCATCTCTGACTCACATTGCTCACTTCTCAGACATTTGTCAATACCTATCTGACAATTAGTCCAACTGATGAACAGGGATTCTTTCCCCCAAATATTGGCTATCTCTGGGTTTAGTACCCCTAGGTATAAAAACAGGTAAACAAATGTGGTAGACAAAAGAGAGTTACACAGTAACTTCACTAACAATTCTGGATTCCTCTCCCCTTTCTTCTTTCCTCTCCCCTGTTAGAACCTAAGAGCCATGCAGGAAGAAAACCAATCCTCTACCTTGGATTTCATCCTCCTGGGAGTTACTGGTGAGCAGAAACAGGAAGATTTCTTCGCCATCCTCTTCTTATTCATTTATGCCACCACATTGATTGGCAACCTGCTCATCATCTTGGCCATTCACTCTGACAGTCGCCTTCATAAACCCATGTATTTTCTCCTTGCCAACCTCTCCTTGGTCGACATCTTCTTCTCCTCTGTAACAATCCCTAAGACGCTGATGAACTATTTCTTGCACAGCAAAGCCATCTCTTTTGGGGGATGCCTAACACAGATGTATTTCATGATTTCCTTGGCTAACACAGATAGCTATACGTTGGCTGCGATGGCATATGATCGTGCTGTGGCCATCAGCCGCCCACTTCATTACACAACAATTATGAGCCCACGGTCTTGTGTCCTGCTAGTTGTTGGGTCTTGGGTGGTTGGAAATGCCAATGCCCTCCCCCACACTGCTCACAGCTAAGCTTTCCTTCTGTGGGAACCAGAGATTAGCCAACTTCTACTGTGACGTTGTCCCTTTGCTCAAGCTGTCCTGTTCTGACATCCAATTTAATGTGAAAGTTATGTACCTAGGTGTTTTCTCTGTACCATTACTATGCATCATCATCTCCTATGTTTGGGTCTTTTCCACAGTCTTATGGGTTCCATCCACCAAAGGTGTGTGCAAAGCCTTCTCCACCTGTGGTTCCCACCTCACAGTTGTTTCTTTGTATTATGGGACAGTCATGGGCATGTATTTCTGCCCTCTGATTAGTTACACCCTAAAGGATGCAGTGATAACTGTGATGTACATGACAGTGACCCCAATGTTAAATCCTTTCATCTATAGTCTGAGAAATCAAGACACGAAGGCCGCCCTGAGGAAACTCTTCAGCAAGAGAATGTTCTCATAACCAGTGTGAGGTCATATTGGAGGCTGCAGTTACCAATGAAGATGCACTTGGAAATCCATCTCCAATGTCCTCCCCTTCCAAGAAGCCACCTTTGATCTTTCCAACTAGAAATTGTTTTTTTCAAAACTTGGTAACAATTTGTAAGACATGTTATTGAAATTATTCCTATGTACACTTACTCCTTTTGGCAGAGTGGCAGCGCAAAATATTAGGTTTATGTCCCAGCTATTGTACTGACTATCAGAGTAAAGTTGGGAAAGAATGAGGCTCCACTTCTACATCTACGTATTAAGAATAGTGATATCTGCCCAGCCACAGTCATAAGGTGTGAGGACCACAATAGTTCATGCTTTGAAGGCCATAAGTCACTATTCAAATGTCATATTTATTGGACTATTATGTTAATCACCCCTACTGTGCTTACAAGCCTCTTAACACAGGAACTGTCTCAACATATCATTGTTTCACAGTCTTGGTCATATAAAGTGCATCCAATGATTGCTGTGGGAAAGCAGAATGAATATGAAAATATTAGTCTCTGAAATGTAATCTGATAATGAGTATACGTAATCATACTGGACATTACCCTCCCCTTATATACCTGGTATGTCAGTTAGGATCCATTTGGGAAATAGAAATCACACCAAGTATGTTTATTCCAAGAAGATTTAATACAGGGAATTACATACCTGGGGTATATTGAAAGAGAATAAAGGCAAAGAAAGACAGATACGGGCATAACCTAGAGACTATAAACTTCAGAAAGAAGTTACATCCTCTAGACCTAGAAGAAATGTCTATGTTCCTATGAATATAGGATGTCCACTCTTTCCACTTCTATTCAACATAGTACAGGAAGTCCTAGCCAGAGCTATTAGGCAAGAAAAATAAATGAAAGGCATCCAAATTGGAAAAGAAGAAACAAAAGAGTCTCTGCAGATGATGTGGTCTTATATAAAAAACACCCTAAAGACTACATTTTTTAAAATCTGTTAGAACCAATAAACTAATTCAGTAAAGTTGCAGGAAAAAAGTTAACATACGATAATCAGTTGTTTCTGTAACTTACAATAAACTATCAGAAAGATAAATTAAGAAAAATCCATTTACAATAGCACCAAAAGAATAAAATAATTAGGAATGAACTGAACTAAGAAGGTGAAAGACATATATACTGAAAACTACAAAACATTGATGAAAGAAATTAAAGACACAAATAAATGGAAAGACATGCTATATTCATGGCTTCAAAGAAGTAATATTGTGAAAATATCCATACCACTCAAAGTGATCTACAGATTCAATGCAATCCCTATCAATACCCCAATGACATTTTTTTTAGATAAATAGAAAAAAAAATTCTGCAATGTATATGGAACCAAAAAAGACCACAAATAGCCAAAACAATCCTGAGAAAGAACAAAGCTAGGAGTATCACATATCCTCATTTCAAACTATATTACAAAGCTATAATATTAAAAAACAGTATGGTACTGGCATCAAGACAGATCTACAGACCAATGGAACAGAATAGAGGGCCCAGAAATAAATCCATGCATATACAGTCAACTGATCTTTGACAAAAGTGCTAATAATGTACAAAGAGGGAAGGATACTCTCTTCAACAGTGGTGTTGGGAAAACTAGATATCCACATGCAAGAGAATGAAATTGAACCCTTATCTTACACCATACAAAAAAATCAACTCAATGTGGATTGAAGACTTAAACATAAGATATGAAACTAAAATTCCTAGAAGAAAACAAGGAAAAGCTTTATGACATTAATTTAGCAATGATTTCATGGCTATGACACCAAAAGCAGAGGCAACAAAAGCAAAAATAGACAAGTGGGGCTACATCAAACTACAAAGCTTCTGCACAGCAAAGGAATCATCAACAGACTGAAAAGGCAACCTACAGAATGGGAGAAAATATTTTCAAAGCATATATCTGATAAAGGGTTAATTTCAAAATATATAAGGAAATCCTACAACTCAATAACAAAAAAAGAAACCCTAATAACTCCATTTAAAAATGGGCTGAGGAATTGAATAGATATTTCTCCAAAGAAGACATACAAATGGTCCAAAATCACTAATTATCAGAGAAATGCAAATCAAAACCACAATGAGATATCACATCACATCTGTTAGGATGCAGAGATATTGAACCCCTGCACACTGTTAAAAGATTCAAATATAACCATTCTGCTGTGTTATCAATTAAATATAAAAATCTCCCTGAAAAGAAGTTTTGTCAAGATACTTGAATTTTGTAAATTATTTTTATAGTCTATGAAATGAAATCTTTAATCTCTTAGGTCTCTGCAAACAGAGACTCTTTTGTTTCTTCTTTTCCAATTTGGATGCCTTTATTTTTCTTGCCTAATAGCTCTAATCTCTTAATCTTAATCTCTTTAAACTCTTTAATCTCTTTCTTGCAAGTTAACTAAATGGCCTCATTTATTAGTTAATGATTTACTTGGATAATGATTTCAAATTTGCATCTCTGATTTCTGGAGCAACCAGTAGTATTTACTTTCTTTACCCACTGGTGTAAATGGAGTGTTAAAGTCCTCTACTATTATTGTGCTACTACCTATTTCTCCTTCTATGTCTGTCAATAACTGCTTTATATATTTAGGTGTTCCTATGTTGGGTGCATAGATATTTATGAGTATTATGTCCTCTTGTTGGATTGTTCCCTTGATCGTTATGTAGTGCCCTTCTTTGTCTCTTGTTACAGTTTTTGTTTTAAAGTCTTTTTTGTCTGATATGAGTATTGTTACCCCAGCTTTCTTTTCATTGCCCTTTGCATGGAGTATCTTTTTCCATCCCTTCACTTTCAGTTTGTGAGTGTCTTTAGGTCTGAAATGTGTCTCTTCTATGCAGCATATATATATGGGTCTTGTTTTTTTATCCAATCAGCCACCCTATGCCTTTTGATTGGAGCATTTAGTCCATTGACATTTAAAGTAGCTATTGAGGGGGCCGCCCGGTGGCGCAGCGGTTTAGTCGGCGCTTGGCAGACCGGGGTTCGCGAGTTCGGATCCCGGGCGCCGGCCGACGCACTGCTTGTCAGCCATGCTGTGGCGGCGTCCCATATAAAGTGGAGGAAGATGGGCACGGATGTTAGCCCAGGGCCAGTCTTCCTCAGCAAAAAGGGGAGGATTGGCGACGGATGTTAGCTCAGGGCTGGTCTTCCCCACACACAAAAAAAAATAAAGTAGCTATTGATATGTATGTACTTACTGCCCTTTTTCTACTTTTTCTTCTTGGTGTTTTAGTAGGCTTCTCTGTTCCTTTCTTCTTCTCTTGTGCTCTTCCCCTCTGGTTTCATAACTTTCTTTGGTATTATGTTTGGGATCCTTTTGCTTAGTTTTTTGTGTATTTATTACAGGTTTCTGGTTTCTGATTACCATGAGGTTCATACATAATAACCTACATATATAGCACTCAATATTGACTTGCTGGTCTCTTTAGTTTGACCTCTATCTGAAAGCTCTACTCTTTTACTCCCCTCCTCCCACATTTTATGTTTTTAGTAGCATATCTATCCCTCTTTTTTGTGCATTTATATCCATTACCCTCTTATCATGGAAATAGATAATTTTATCCTATTTGTGATCTTCTCTTTCCCCCTTAAATAAGTCCCTTTAGCATTTCCTGTAGGGCTGGTTTCTTGGTGATAAACTCCTTTAATTTTTGCTTGTCTGGGAAACTCTTTATCTCTCCTTCCATTCTGAATGATAACCTTGCTGGGTAGAGTACTCTTGGCTGTAGGTTTTTTCCTTTTAGCATTTTAAATATGTCATGCCACTCTCCTCTATCCTTTAGGGTTTCTGCAGAGACGTCAGCTGGTAGCCTTTTGGGGTTTCCTTTGTATGTAACTTGTCTTTCTCTTGTGGCTTTCAGGATTCTCTCCTTATCTTTAATTCTGGACAATTTAATTACGATGTGTCTTGGTGTGGGCCTGAGCTTGGTGGTGGGTTTATCTTGTTTGGTGCTCTTAGTGCTTCCTGTACCTGGATGTCTGCTTCCTTCCTTAGGTTAGGGAACTTTTCAGCTATTATTTCTTCAAATAGATTCTCTTCCCTTTGTCTCTCTCTTCTCCCTTTGGGACATCTGTAACATGGAGTTAGTGCACTTGTCGTTGTCCCAGAGGTCCCTTCGACTGTCCTCACTCTTTTTAATTCTTTATTCTTTTATCTGTTCAGTTTGGGTGATTTCCTCTGGTCTTGTGTCCATCTCTCTGATCCTTTCTTCTGTAACCTCTACACTGGTTTTAAGTCCAGAGGGAATGTTTCATTTCCAGTATTATTTTCTTCATTTCTGATTTGTTCTTTTTTATGTTTTACATTTCTTTGTTGATGTTCTCACTGAGTTCATCCATTCTTCTCCCAAGATCAGTGGGCATATTTATGACTCTCTGTTTGAACTCTCTGTCAGGTAGATTGCTCATTTGTGTTTCACTTAGTTCCTTTTCTGGGGTTTTGTCCTGTTCCCTTACTTGGAACATATTCCTTTGCCTCCTCATTTTGCTTCTTTCTCTGTGCTTGTATCTATGTATTAGGTAGGTCATATGTCTCCTGATCTTCAGGAGGTGTCCTCATGTAAGTGAGGCCTTATGAGGCCCAGCAGTGTGCTTCCCTCTTGTCACCATTTCCGAATGTTCCAGGAATGACCCCTGTGTGGGCCACATGTGTCCTTCTGTTGTGGCAGGGATGCTCTTCCTGTAGGTGCCCTGGGAGACTGAGCTGTCCCCCTGGCTGGCTGGTTGTAATGCTCAGCTGTGTGTGGTTGTTGTAGGCCCTTCAGTCTCTTTATCAGGTATGGGGAGCCCCAGCACAGTTGGCTGCAAGGTCTAATAGCACTTTCCTGTTGCAGTTTTTCTATTAAATGAGTAGGCCCCCAGAGTGGCTGGTTGTTAGGCTCAGGGGTTTACAATTGCTATAAGCCTCTGGCATATTAAGCTCTTGTCAGCTCTCTGAGGGTCGCAGCTGGGTGGGGCTGGCCACAGGCACAGGAGCACCCAATTGTTTCAGGCTTTGGAGGGTTGGGCCAATCCCCTATGTGGCTGTTTGAGAAGCACAAGTCTCCTGCAGCTGAGAAGCCCCACTTCCCATGAGGCCACACACACAGACAACATAGTCCTACCCTGTGCACTCACCCTGACCACCTAAAGTAGACCCAGTTGCTCCAAGGCAGGGGCCCCACACTCTGCACCAACTCCCTGGGCTTGCCCTGCCCCACAGAGGTGGACCCACTTGCCAGGCTGCAGAGAATCCAGGCAGCTCCCTTAAGCAGGCCCACAAGTTGCCTGAGGGCTTGTTGGATGAGGCCAGTCCTAGGGCAGGCTGCTTTCCTTGGCTGAACTGGATTAACTCTGTGCTCTAGTAGTTGCGGCAGACCCTGGGCTAGCAGGCCACAGGGAGAACTCCAGTGGCATCTGCCAGCATCTGTGTCAGCATATCAACACCAGGTCACAACAATAGCCACCACCAATGTCTCAGTCCCTCAAGAGGTCTCACCTCTCACTGAGATGCACCCAAAGCCTATAAGATGAGTTTCTTTTCACCAAAGGGCTGTGTGCCTTTCTTTCTGGTGATTTTAGGTTGCTCTCCAAAATGAGTACATTTGTGCTTGGGCCCTTTAAAAGTCAGCTTTAATTTCTTTATGTCCCAGATTTTCTGGGAGTATCACCTGTTGTTGTTAGTAGCCAGCTACTCCGGATATTATGACACTCATCTCGGTTGTGCTGGGTCAAAAAAAATGCCTATATTGGCAATGCTCCCAAGCCCAGGTCCCCCCTCCTCCAGGGAAGTCTGAGTAGCTTTGGATTGTTCCCGGGCAGCTGTGAAGCATTGCAGCTTGTGAAGTTGGTGTTTTTTTCTCTCCAGAAGGGAGTTTCTGCCTCTTCTACCTCAGTTAGTACAGTCCTTTGTCACAGGGGTTCCTCTTTCCACGTTTCAGTTCTCTCTGAGGGGTAACTTTTCCAAGATTGGTTGTAAATATGCTGTGTCTATGGGAGGAGGTAAGTTCAGAGTCCACTTAAGCCGCCATCTTGACCTCTCCATCTACTTTCTTTGATAATGGTAAGAGCCTTAGAATTTCGATTTTTACCTTTCTACTTAAAGGTAAAATAGATATCTGCCTCCATTAGAATTCTTTTAAACTAAAAACATGAGGGTCTACATCTCTTTCTATAACATCATAGAAGCCACAGTTGAGTTGATCTGATACAGTAACTTCCATTTTTAAAAATTCTAATAGTGGCTATCTAGTTAAATAGTAGAATTGGTATACTTAAACCTTTATTTCTGTGTTTATAAGTCAAGAACAAAACAATTATCTTAAGTCCCCTTTATGTATCACAAGATTTAGAGTGTATTTTGCTGCCTGCACTCCTTCCCAGTCTTCAATTCATGGTCTTCATTACATTATTCAGAAATTTAAAATACAGATTATTCACAATACTTCAATTTGTAATAATAGAATGTTATTTTTAAAGAAATATTTTCACTTAATTTTGTAATAATATTTGCAACAGAAATAACCTAGCTGAATACAGAATTTTGAGTTGTGAAATTGTCCTCTGAAAACTTTGATACTTCTTCAATGTTTTCCAGCATTGGTGTTTTGTCAAAAAAAAAAAGCCAGAAGCTAATTTGAACATTTATCACTTTTAATGTAATCTGTTATTCTCTTTTATTGAAATCTTTCTTCAGAAAAAAAGTTATTCAAAATATTTATTCACTGTTATTGAAATTTTTATTTATAAAAATGTTATTCCTATAAGATACCAAAAATCACTAAGAAAACATCTAAGAATATTTTCATTAATATCATCCGGAATATGGTGAGGCTTTTGATTGTACTCTGGTTTTTTATTCTCTATAATATTACCTTTTTTTGCAACTTTAGTTGTTTCTTTTGTTCTATTTGTTCTTGTTTTTTGGTGGAACTACTATTATTCTTAAGTAAGTGTTCCATGTTCTCTCCAACACCCTACATATCTCTTCTCCTTCATTATTTTAAATTTTTGGTCCTTTTAATCTTCCTTAAGAAGGGACTTCTGCTAAGGTTGGAATGTTTCTGTCCCCCTAGAATTCATATGTTGAAATCCTAATTCTCAAGGTGATGGTATTAGGAGGTGGGGCCTTTGGGAAGTAGTTAGTTCATGCGGATGGAGCCCTCAGGAATGGGGTTAGTGTTCTTATAAAAGAGACCCCAAAAGCCCCCTTGCCTCTTCTGCCATGTGAGGACACAAGGAAAAGGCACCTTCTACGAATGAGGAAGACCTCACCAAACACCAAATGAGCCAGCACCATGATCCTGGACTTCTCAAGCATTCAGAACTGTGAAAAATAAATTTATGTTGTTTATAAGCCACCCAGTCTGTGGTATTTTGTTATAGCAGCCCAAACAGACAAGACAACTTCTGAATTCTGTCCTGAATGTTACTAATTTATTTTCTGATTTGTCACTTCTGCCTAAAATGCCAATTAAAATAATTTTTTCTGCTCCTTATTCACTTCTGTCTGCTGTTGCTATGTCAATTTCATTTTCATCTAAATCTGTTTCTGTTTGATACTCTCTTACTTTAAATGCCTTAAGAAAATGAAGTAATAATTTTTTTAAATTTTCTGTTCTCTCCCTGAAAATGCTTTCAAATATATGGGTTTTTTTCCCAGCACTTAAGGTGTTGCTCCTCTTCTCTTACTCTGCAAATACATTTCCCAGATCATTCTTTTTTAAGTGTCTTTAGACTAGAAGGGATTTAACAAAGCCTGGAGTTTTCAAATAGATAATTAAATTTAGCATCTCTCACCATCCACAGGTTTTTCTCTCTATGGCCTGGAAGGTCAGAGATTCCTTTCAGAAATCAATGAAAGCTGTAGTCGCCATACACAGAAATATTTGCAATCTTTGAGGTTAAGGCCTCATTTTCTTTGTACCTCTCTTCAATGACATTGCACAATTCCTTGCCCCTAATGGGTACACAGCAAATGAAATATGGAAGTAGGAAGAGATTCTGAGAAGGACATAAAGAGGAAAATGTGATTACTAGGAGGAAAATATTGACCATGAGATGTCATCTTATCTGTGTCTGGGGAGCTGTGTCGTGGACACTGAGTATGAGCTGACCACAGGGCAGGTAACAACAGGGCAAATAGAATGGTGTGACCTGAAATGTGTCTAAAGGAAAATGTTATTCAATAAATGTTTCAACATCTACCATGTGCAGAATCTGAAGAAGATTTTGGAGAGTTGTCCAACAATTACATGACGGGTAGTGAAATAAATAGTTAATAGGTAGTATTCTAGTAGTGTAGAGGTAGTAAAATAACAGACAACATTCACTAGGTGTTAACTATGTGCCAGGCTCTGGTTTAAGAACTTTTCAGATATTAATTCATTTGATTCTCATGATGACTTTGTGGGGATGTTGTTGTGATTTTTGCTGTCATTATTCCAATTATAGAGATGAGTAAATTTGTCAAATAACTATTCAAAGTCAGTTATGGCCAATAGTGGCAGAACCTGGACTGAACCCTAGCCAGAGCTCTCAGTCTTCACCATGGTCCTCTACAGAAAGGTAGCGACCTCTCTGCCACAGGAAGGGATAAGTCATAGGATAATGACCATTAATCAGGGATGTTATAAAGGTGACACATACTTGAAGTGGACTAGGTAACATCTAGTCCCTGTCCTTCTCTAAGAATCTAAAACATTCAGAGACTTACTATCAAAATGCTAGAAAAAAGAAAGTTTAACTTCCACCACAACCCTCCTCAAGACAAATCATAGACAAAGATGAAATATAATTCTCTGGGCATTTAGCACCAAAAAGGCTTCAGCATGGCCTAGAATAAAGACCAGGAGCTCAGCTGTAGCCCAGCCCTTGTATCCCATGGGGTGGTTCCAGTTTGTGCTGAACAGCAGAGGACAGGGGCCCACAGTCAACAAAGAGGCTAGAATAGTCCAGCCCAGGGCACGTCCCTGGAGACATATTCTCTCAGTAACCCTGTTGTCCAGCCTTCCTTCTAGAACTCTGGGAATGATTACTCTTGAGAACCACTGTGTCCCCTCAGGGCACAGCTATAGGAGTGTGTAATGAGTCTCAACAATTACTCTGACTACGGCACAATAAAGACCTGAGGGAGTCGTGTTTCAAGAGACTTTATAACCTGGTGAATAATTCACAATTTTCTCTATCCTGTCAGCCATCCGGCTGCCTTGAGGAAGAGACTAGGAGGTTTCATCTTCAGGCTCCATCCAGTACAGCTCATTCCACCTCTGCTGATCCACATTGGGGAACTCAGGGCTCCACTATCCAAATCATCCAAGTTCTAACTCCTCTGGCTCAGGAACAGAGGACCAGAGACCCACTCTGCAGGACTACTCCTGGCACATTCTGCAGCATGCCTGCCTCCAAAAAGGGAAGCTAACAGGTGCTAGACCAGCTGGTGGTGAACTTCTCATTAGTGGAAGAGGAGTGAAGGCCACAGGACCAGGACCCTTTTTGACAGCATCTGAGATGACTGCCCAGGTACGTGTTGTGGATGTTGAAGAAGAGATTCTTTATGACAGTGACATCAAGGGATAGATAGCCAGAACTGCACTACCTGCATTACCCCCTTTGACCCCCACAAAACTCCCAAGAGGTAAGTAAAATTATTTCCTCATGTTATCAGATGAAAAAATGGTGAATTGAATTCTCTAAAGTCACAAAGAGAGGTGGTGGCAAAACTAGGACCGTCACCTTGGCCTGAATCCAGAACCCAAAGTCTCAAAATCAACTAGATAGAGAAAGACAGAGACATAGAGACAGATAGAGAGCCTTTCCCTTCTGAAAAATGGCTGTCCTTGAGTTCTTATCCAAGAAAAGTGATTGGTTTTCTCAAGTCAGAGCTCTCCCTAACTCTTGAAGTTTAGTGTGTTGTGTGTGTGTGTATGCACTCACACAAGCCCAGTGTGTTAAAGAGGATCTACAAATCCACTTTGTACTCCCACATTCAACAGGGCATGCTAACAGGCACCTTCAGAAAATTCTGTTATTTCCTTGTCAGAGCACTGATGGGCTGAACTATCAGGGAGACTCAAAGCACTTAGAGGACATTTTTTGGCCTTGTCTCCTACCCCTGATTCTAAGGGGAGGCATTTGGCCTCATGTGTCCCTGAAAACTTGTCCTCAGCACTGTCACTCTCATGTGCTGGAATTCTCTGAGCACAAGCACTTCCCAGGAAGAGTATTTTAGTAGCCAGCATTCCTGGACTCCAGGCATCTTTCCAGTGAACTCAAGGCTCTCACTCTGCCTCAAGTGTTCACAATGATACACCTCCTGCTCCTCTTCCTGGGAGAATATCTTTCTTTCCCCTCTTTCTCCAGGTTTCTGCAGAAATCCTCTCTCCTCATGATGACCCCTACATCTCACGGTATGGATCATTTCTATCCTCAAGTCCCTGTGCTCAGAAACCTCCTTCCCCTCAATCCCTGTTTCTTTAGTTCCTGCAGTGATTACACCAACCTTGAACCTTTTCTAGTGCTACTTTTCTTACATTCTTTAACTCTTTTATCAACATGTAGTTGTACATGTACTAGATCATCACTCCAAAATGTTGCCCTATTGATCAGTCACTTTATTTAAATGTCCAAATATCTACATTTACATTTAATAAAAGATTGTTTATGTCTACTACCAGAAAGAGTTAGTGCAACCCACATCCACCATGCTAATTCTTAGTTCCTAACGAAGAGAGAACAAAGTTTTCTCATTGCTTCAAAATCCTCCACAATATTAACCCAAATTTTCCCCAGACTGATTTCTCCCTGCTTTTATCCTGTGTTCCAAATAAAGATAAATAACCCATTTTTGCCTGAAGTAAACCTCAAATGTATGGATGTTTTGTCTTTAAGGATTTCTCCATGATGAGGAACTTGGACTTCACCTGTTAGGTGATGGGTAGACAGTGAGTTATTTTAAAGAGTCCACAAAATCAATTATATTATAAATATAGTTTTGGGTCCAGTCAGCAAACATCTCTATAAAGAAGCATGCCTGAGAAAGGAAGAACATAAATAAGAAATAGGGGGTCCCTAGAGTTACCTAGACTGAGGGTCGTTCATTGAATGACTAAAGAGAATACAATGTGTTCACCAGTCAATAGGGTCTTGAGGTAGGTACTGGAGAGAGAAAATACTGCAGCTGAAAGAACGGTGGAGCAATATAGCTGAAGAAATAAAAAAGAACAAGGATGACAGAATATTGGATGCATAGACACTTTTCTTCTGAGTCTTTGGGGAAAAGGGATAGAATGGAAGTACGTATGTGGTATGATATACAGGCGAGAATATTGAGGAAATAATACCCCTGTCACCACAGAGATAACAGCTATTCTAGAATGGGTAATATACTCCCATGCACAATGTATACTTTTTACTACATATGCATGTATTATTATATGTGTTAAAATTTACATATACATTTACAGCATGTCTTACAGCAACTAGGTTTTTTCCATCACATTAGGATTTTTAAAATTATTCAATGCCATTACATTCATTTTAACTGTTCAGAATTCATTAAGAAGAAAATGTCACAAATAACGTATCCATTTCTAAGTTTTCTGTATGACAATGTACATCCCTTGAATGTCTTCTAGAACATATGAGTTAGTTTCTCTAGGATCCATTCAAGAAGTGGAATTGTAGAGTCATCTAGAGGTCCAAGAATTTTCAGCTTTCCTAGATATAGGATAATGTTCTCCAAATGACCATACTAATTTTTCCATTTCTTCCCTACACTTGACATTGTCAGACTTTACACTTGCTCTAAGACAAAGGATGTTCAACTGAATTTTGTTTTAATTTGGTTGTGCATCTTTTCTTTTGGTTATTGGCCACACCAGTTTCTTCTTTTATGACTTGTCTATTTAAGCCTGCTGCCCATTATTTCCTACTGAGTTTTTGGTCTTTTTCTTATTAGTGCATGGGACTCTCCTGTATTCTGAATACTAAACCTTTATTGATTATGTGCACAGCGCATATCTCTTCCAGTCCATGACTTGTCTTTCCCCTTCCTTTATGGTGTCTGTTTCATACAAATGTTTTATTTTTCAAGCAGTCAAATTTTACAACATTTTCTCTTTTGTGTTGTGCATTTTCTGGCTGGTTTAAGAAATCACTTCCTACGCTGATGTCATAAACATATTTTGTTCTGAAGTTTTTGAAGTTTTGTTTTTCACTATTAAGTCATTAGGAATTATTTTTCTATATTATTCTTTTATGTATTGGCATCCAATTTTTCCAGCACTCTTTACCAAACCATCAGTCCAACTATTCCCTGCCTGTTTCTAAATCAACCCAGGTCATATACCAATTTCTAATAAATACTTGCTCTGTTTCTAGGCTCTCTAGTCTGTTACGTAGATATGTTTGTCAGTCCCTATGCCAGCACTAAGCCATTGTATGAAGTATCAGAGTAAATCATTTTCACACTTGTTGGGACATTCCTCCCTCCTTATCCTTTTCCCCAAATTGTCTTAGCTCTTCTTGGCTCTTTGTTCTTCCATTAAATTTTTGGATCAGTTGACTAAGTTCCATGTTTAAAAGAAACCTATGGTGTTTCGATTGGGATTGCAATGAATTTATAGATTAATTAGAGAATAATTGACATTTTTACAACATTGCGTGTCCATTAACATTGCTTATCTCCACATTTTTTTGGTACTCATTTTGTTATTCAGTAACATTTCATAATTTTTGAATAGTCTTGGACCTTATTTGTTTGAATTATTTCTAGATTCCTTAAACTTCTGTTGCAATTAGGAACAGTGAATCTTCCTTAAATTATATTTTGCTATCTATTTTTACTTAAATGTAACAACAGTATTTTTTTTTTACAATGATTTATATCAGACAAACTTGCTGAAACCTCTTACTTCATCTAGAGAGTCTCTTGGATTTCCTTGGAGACATTATTCTTTTCTGTGTGTTCCATCCATTTCGATTTTTCCTTTTCAACTATTATATGGCAAAAATTTCTTCTAGTGCTCTTTTCAAAAATAGGACAATGCTTTAAGTGCTTTACACAGAAGGTTCAATATAAACTCCCTGTTTCATCCGTGGCCACATCTCCCAGGGCCACCACGGCATCAGCTCTGGCTTACAATACTTGCTCCTGAGTTTCCTTTGTCTTTCTCATTCCTGTGTAATACCATTTCTTTCTTTTAGTTTTGGCACATGTTTTTTCTTTTTCTTTAATAATTATGTAGAATTTCTATGTGTTTTAATAGCAATGGGACCTGTCAACATCAGCTAAGTCTGCCATGTTGCCGGGAGCCACAGATCTAAAATATTATATTTCGCTACCATATGAGCTCACCATTGTGTGTGCGCCCTCCAGTTTTACTGAACCCTCTCACTCTGAGATATTATGATTCTGTGTCTATATATATGGTATGAGAAAGGGCATTTAAGAGAGAAAACCAAATTCATTTAGGTGCAGAGATGAAAATTCACATCATATTTAGGGGAAGTTTGCCTACTTCCCCTGTGCTAGTATATAATTCCCATCTGTACTCTAGGAGACATCAGTAACTGGTGGTTAAATTAATTACATATATAATTCATTATTGAATAGAGGGCTCTTTAGAAAAATTAGTGAATTACTTAGGATATTCTGGATTACAGTAACAAATATCTGTAAAATGGGTAATGGTTTAAACAGAATAAAGTTTATTTCCCTCTTGTATAACAGTTCTAGTGAGTGTCCTTGGTGGTGGTGGCCCTCCTGGTTGTAGAGCACTAAGGACACAGGCTCCTTCCACCATGTGACTCCACCATCCAATTTAGCCTACTGGCCATTTGTATCCAGCTTGCCCAAGGGGAAAGAGAATTTGGAGGAAGCCCAGAACTGGAACACACAGATGGTTTGAAAGCTAGAACTCAGTCATATGACCAAACCTCAGTATAAGGGAGCCTGGAAAATGTAGTCTACCTGAGTTTCCAGGAAGAAGAGAACAAAGTAGATTTGGGTGACATGCTGGTAGTCTCTGCCACAATTAGTATGCCTCAGAAACAAGGTGGATGAAATAAGGAATCAGTAGTGAAGCAGTTAAGGGAGCTTCACAATATGTCAGGTAGAAAATGATGGTGGTCAAAACTAAAGCACTGAGACAATAAGTTCAAAACTTATATATGAATTATTTAAAATGAAGAATCAACAAGATCAGATGTGGAGGTGAGAGATAACCTGGGTGATAGTGCCTGGTAGCATCCCATATGTGGGAACCCATGGAATAAACATGGATATACACAAACTATTGAGTGCAAACTTACTGGTGCATAAAATGAACAACATTCCAGATAATCTCTGTAAGGGAGATGAAAATAAACAAGATACAGTTCTCTTCCTCAAAAAAGGAAGTCTTGCAGTCTACTTAGGTTGGATGTGAAGAGTCTGAGGCCAGACATGTTGGCAAAATGACTGAATGTGGAAATATAGGAAATGAGATCAAGGCTACATAGACCTGAGAGTCTACTAAGCAGCAGTTGAAGCCACGATGGAGTTGGATGAGTCACCAAAGGAAATAATAAAGAAAGTAAGAGAAGTTTGAAGAGTGGATTTGGTGAGATGTAAGAGAAAAGCATTATGGTTACATATACTTAAGGATTTGAATAGAGGTGAAATCTATCCAAGGATGTGGTGAATATCTACTTTAAAAAGTAGGATACCTGGGGAGTAAACACTGATCTTGTTTTGCTACAGACTAACCCCAGTGGTCTTTGTTATTTGCAATCCTCTGATGCCAGTGAGGACACTTTTTACCTCCTGGCTCTGGGCTTACTCTGAGTTTGGTAGGTGGAACAATTTCTAATTATCCAGGGACTCCTTGTATTGCCCATCCTTTCACTCGAGTGTTTTTTTCAAATACCTCAAAATACTGTACTTTCTTTTTTGTATGTAATAAAATTAGTGTGTGATTCAGGCTTCTCCCTTAAGTTGTAACATCCTTGAGAGCAGAGACTATGTCATATATGAATAAATGGATGAATAAACTGTATTGTTCACATACTTACGATTTTTCTATGTGGCCTAAAAATGTCTCTACCTCACTTAATATGAACTTTAATTATTCGTTAAGTGATTAAACTCTAGAAGTTTGAATGATTGTTGTGAGGTGGGGGAGGAGGGGCACCTGTGATTTAAGACTGCTCACTTCTTAGACCTGACTGTCCAGGGCTAATTGTCAAATAGTCTCACTGACCAACAGGGAATATTCCTCCGTGTATTGGCTATCTCTGGATTTAGAAAACTCAGGCATAGACACAACCACTATGGGAGTCAAAAGTGGTGGTTTATGAAGATCATTACACACAGCACTTGTAATTCTGGATTCCTCTCCCCTTTCCTGCTGAAGGGTCCATGGAAGAAATTAACCAATCCACTAAACTGGATTTTATCCTCCTGGGAGTTAGTGGTCATCAGGAACAAGAAGATTTCTTCTTCATACTCTTCCTGTTCATTTATCCCATCACATTGATTGGAAACCTGCTCATCATCTTGGCCATTCGCTCTGACATTCGCCTTCACAACCCCATGTATTTTCTGCTTGCCAACCTCTCCTTTGTTGACGTATTCTTCTCCTCTGTAACCATTCCTAAGATGCTGATCAACCATTTCTTGGGCACCAAAGCCATCTCGTTTGAAGGATGCCTAACACAGATGTATTTTATGATTGACATGGCTAACACAGATAGCTATATCTTGGCAGCAATGGCATATGATCGCGCTGTGGCGATCAGCCACCCGCTTCATTACACAACAATTATGAGCCCACGGTCTTGTGTCCTGCTAGTTGTTGGGTCTTGGGTGGCTGGAAATGCCAATGCCCTCCCCCACACTCTGCTCACAGCTAAGCTGTCCTTCTGTGGAAACCGGGAAGTGGCCAACTTCTACTGTGACATGGCCTCTTTGCTCAAGCTATCCTGTTCTGACATTCACTTCAATGTGAAGATAATGTACCTAGGGGTTGGTGTTTTCTCTGTTCCATTACTATGTATCATCATCTCCTATGTTCGTGTCTTTTCCACAGTCTTACAGGTTCCTTCCACAAAGGGTGTGCACAAAGCTTTCTCCACCTGTGGTTCCCACCTCACAGTTGTTTCTTTGTATTATGGGACAATCATGGGCATGTATTTCCGCCCTCTGACTAGCTACAGCCTAAAGGATGCAGTGATAACTGTGATGTACATCGCAGTGACCCCAATGTTAAATCCTTTCATCTATAGTCTGAGAAATCGGGACATGAAGGCTGCCCTGGGGAAACTCTTCAACAAGGGAATCTCCTCATAGCCTCATACTTTGGAAGCTTCAGTCACCAACTAGGATGCACTTGAAAATCCAGCCCCAAAGTCCTCCTCCTCCAAGAAACCACTTTTGATCTGGCAGGGCAAGGCCAATCAGGTCTGCAGGCTTCCATTCATTCTTGTCAGGTCTAAAAGCAGAAATGGTGTCAGCAATATAAGGCTTCACCCTTTCAGGCATCTGGTATAATTGAGCTAAGAGACAATATCATCTTTTGCTCTGAGCCTCATTCAAGGTATTAATGTAATAGTGGATTTCTGTTACTTCATTTATTCATTCCCTTACCCATGGCCAATATTTCCCCTGTCTCTGTTATACTCTAACTTTTCCACCTTTGGAAGGGACATTAGGTTAAGTCACTGTGCTGGTCTAGATTGCAGGCAGCCATATTAGACCAGCAAGTCCCTCCCCCTCAGTCCACTTCTATTCAGATAAGGTAAGGTTACATAGGTACAGAACTAGTGGGCTATCCTGACCACTAGGCAACCAACTTTGCCAGATGGGATCAAAGTACAATCCACCCTATCAGGCCTTAGGAATTCTGATGTAAGATTCAAAAACATAGCTAAAGTTTCTGCATAGGAGTTATCCCTGCATCCAGGCTTTGTACTTATAGCACTGATCCTGTGACCACTGCATCAAGGTAGTGTGGGAAGAAAGAAAGTATAGTCATTATACTAGTGTACTTCTCCCTTTGCAAAAATTGCATAGCCAGCATCCTTCTCCACCTCCTGTTCCCCAGATGCACCAGAAACCTATCCAGTAGGGACACTCCTTTAGCCCCATTCATGTTCATATTGAGTGTGAGCACACAGTCATGAGGGCCTGTAGGCCAGCCCTTCATGCCTTTATCTCCCCTCATTTTAGACAACCAATGTTTTAATTGCCCATTCCAATTCTCTAACCAGCTAGTACTCTGAGGAGGATCTCTCTCTGCCCAGTGTTGGACATTATAGGCTGCATTCCTTGGTCTGAAGAAATAATGTTCAGCCATCCAAAATGGTACAATAGTTTCTCTTCCAGTTCTTTTATAGCACTCAGCATTTGCCTCTACCACCAGATAAGCAAAGCTTAGTCCAGAGTCAGTGTCTATTCATGTCAAGACCCGCTCATTTGTAGTCCCTGGAGGGCTACCAGCATCAGTCTCACTTGCCAGGTATGATCAGGGCCTTCCCCTCAGATAATCTGCCGCATAGCATCTGCAGTCTCTGTCTCTTTTGCTGACAGACAGAACAGGTCTTATTGGCAGTTTCTGCTCCAGGGTAGCAAGAGGACTATGTCCAGATTCATCCCATTTCTGCATTGCTACAATACCCTGTATCCACTCATTTCATGGATCCTAGTGGCCACATAAATTGATCACACTGAGATATCAGCTTGTAATTCCAACCACCTTCCAAACCTGGAAAGGAGTTCTTCTGATGGGCATCAACATATCCTACTTTAATGCACCCCTCAAATTCCCACAGTGATTTCCATAAGGCTGTGCCCCACATGGGCATCCCTTTAGAAAGCCAGGTTTCCATCATCCTACTGCCTGACCATATGGCTAGGCCATTGGCCACTGCCTGCGAGTCAGTAAAATCCAAATACAGAGGCTTTTATCACTGTTCAATCAGTGTCAGGATCTGAACCCACAGCTACCCCAAATATTTAACCTCTAGCCATGTGTAGCTGTAGAACTCTTGAAATGTGCTAGTCCAAATTGAAATGTATTGTAAGTGTAAATTACACTCTGGGTTTTAAATATTATAAAATATCTCAAAACTTTTAAAATACTGATTGTATGTTGAAATAATAATAATTCAGAATATTGGGTTAAATTAACTATACTATTTAAATGATTTTCACTTGCTTCTTTTTCCTTTTCCCCCTAGCTTTATTGCTCATCTTTTCAAAAAGCTAACTCCTGTTTTCATTGGTCTTTTCTATTGTTTTTTGTTTGTTTGTTTCTATTTCACCTATTTTGTGCTATAACGTGCTCTACTTCCTTGAGGAGGAAATTAGATTCCTCATCTTCAGGCCCCACCTAGGACAGATCCTTCTGCCTCTTCTGCCCGTGATTGGGAAACTCAGGGCACCTCTTTCTAAACCATCCCAGTCCTGTCTCTTCTGCTTCAGGAACAGTAACAAGAGACCCACTCTCCAGGACTACTCCTAACCCTTTCTGCAGCAAGCCTGCCTGCAAAAGGAGTGTCAACAGGTCTAGGCCAGCTGACTATAAACTTCCCATTTGTGGAAGAGGAGTGAAGGCCACAGGATCAAGACCCTTTTTGACAGCATCTGAGATGACTCCCAAGATAGGGGCTGTGAACACTGGAGAACAATGAGGTCTTTATGACAGTGACATTGGGGGATAGATAGCTAGAAACCTCACTACCTGCATTATCTCCTTTAACACTAACAAGACCCCTGACAGGTAAGTATAATTGTTCTGTCATTTTTTTCAGATGAAAAAATGGTGAATTGAATTGCCTAATGTCACACAGAGAGACAGTGGCAAAACTAGGACTCACACCCTGGACTGAATCCAGAGCACAAGTTCTCAAAATCAAGTAGAGAGAGAGAGATCTCTCCTTCTAACAAATGGCTATCCTTGGGTTCTGGTCCATGAAAAGAGGATCAGGAATGGGTCATTCTGATTTGATATTTGAACTCTTGAAGTTTAGTATGTTATGTCTTGTGTGTGTATGTGTGTGTGTGTGTGTGTGTGTGTGTGTGCTTTCACACAGTCTGCTGCCTTAGAGAGGAGGCACAAACCCCCCTTGTACTCCCACATTCAACAGGGCATGCTAACAGGCACCTTCAGAAAATTATATTATTTCAATGTCAGAGCACCGATGGACAGAACTATCAGGGAGACTCAAAGCACTTAGAGGACATTTTTTGGCCTTGTCTGCTACCTCCGATGCTAAGGGGAGGCATTCGGCCTCACAGGTCCCTGAAAACTTGTCCTCAGCACTGTCACTCTCATGTGCTGGAATTCTCAGAGCACAAACACTTCCCAGGAAGAGTATTTTAGTGGCCAGCATTGCCTGGACTCCTGGCATCTTTCCAGTGACTTCGAGGCTCTCACTCGCCTTAAGTGCTCACGATGATGCACCTCCTGCTCCTCTTCCTGGGAGTAACATTTCTTTCCCCTCTTTCTCCAGGGTTTCTGCAGAAATCCTCGCTCCCCATGATGACTCCTACATCTCGCAGTATGGATCTCTATAGTCAAGTCCTTGTGCTCAGATACCTCCTTCCCCTCAATCCCTGTTTCCTTAGTTCCTGCAATGATTATGCCAACCTCTTATCCTTTTTTGGTGCTGCTTTTCTTACATTCTTTAACTCTTTTATATTATCACCATATGGTTGTGCATGTACAAGATTGTCACTCCAAAATGCTGCTCTATTGATGCTTCTCTTAATTTAAATGTCCAAATATCTACACTTACATTAAACAAAAGATTGCATGTGTCTATTACCAGAATGAATTAGTGCAACCCACATCCACAATACTGATTCTCAGTTCCTAATGAAGATAGAACAAGTTCTTGCATTGGTTCAAAATCCTTCACATATAAACCCAAACTTCTTTCCAGTTGATTATCACTTTGTATCCTGTGCCCCTAATTAAAATATGTAACCCATTTCTGCCTGATATATTCCTTCATTGTATGCATTCTTTGTCCTTGAATTTTCTCCATGAAACAGAACTTGAACTTCATCTGTTAGGTGATGGGTAGACAGTGAGTTATTTAAAGAGTACACACAATCACATTTGTATGTTATAAATATACTTTTGGGTCCAGTAACCAGACATATATAGAAGAAGCCTGCCTGAGGGCCAGCCCCAGGGGCCTAGTAGTTAAGTCCAGTATACTCTGCTATACTCTGGTACACTCCTATAAAGAAGCCTGCCTGAGGGCCAGCCCCAGGGGCCTAGTAGTTAAGTCCAGTACACTCTGATATACTCCAGTACATTCCTATAAAGAAGCCTGCCTGAGGGCCAGCCCCGGGGGCCTAGTAGTTAAGTCCAGTACACTCTGATATACTCCAGTACATTCCTATAAAGAAGCCTGCCTGAGGGCCAGCCCCGGGGGCCTAGTAGTTAAGTCCAGTACACTCTGCTTCAGTGGCCCAGGTTTGGTTCCCA
Organism: Tapirus indicus; assembly: GCA_031878705.1. Taxonomy (NCBI): domain Eukaryota; kingdom Metazoa; phylum Chordata; class Mammalia; order Perissodactyla; family Tapiridae; genus Tapirus; species Tapirus indicus. Next base: position 14,840,676 of record CM062932.1, read on the forward strand.
GGTGCAGACCTACACCACTTGTCTGTCAGTGGCCATGCTGTGAGAATGGGTCACATACGAAATAGAGGAAGTTTGGCAACAGATGTTAGCTCAGGGATAATCTTCCTCAGCAAAAAAAAAAAAGAGAGTTTTCTTGAGAAAGGAAGAACATAAATAAGAAATGGGGTGGTAGCTAGAAAGAATTACAAGATTCAGGATCATTCACTGAATGACTAAAGAGACTACAATATGTTTACAGGTTAATGGGAAAGAGCTGGTGTTGAGGTAGGTATTGGAGAGAGAAAATACTGCAGCTGAAAGAATGGTGGAATTATATTGCTGAGGAAACAAGAGAATAAGGGTATGAACATATTAGATGCATGGACACTTTCCTTCTAAGTCTTTGGGGAAAAGAACAGGATGGAAGTAGGTGTATGGAAATGATGTGCAGGGGTGAATATTTCCCTATGGGTTTAAGGATCTCAATGAAGAGGGATGTGATAGATTTCTGGGAGAGTGTTGATATAGGGTGCATGGTGGGTTTGTGGGGAAAGGCAAAGGTTGGATGGACTGCCATGGATAATGGGGAAAGGGAGCCTTGCTAAAACATGTTGAGGTTCCAAGTGGAATTGAGCATTATAAATTCCAGGCCCACATTTGTGTGATTTCTTCATCATTCCTTGGCTACACAGGAAGAGGGAAATGAAAAATATAGACACTTCATCTTAGGGTTGAGGTTTTATTGGAAGGGTGCATGACCATGGGGTGCACGCTGGTGAGAGATGAAAGTGCTGGCACTGAGCTGGCTACCTGAGATGCCATATAGAGGTTAAGAGGCTGGAGATCACCATTGGGTCAAAGAGCAGGTGTACACAAAATGAATGAGCTGGGCAGGGTAGCAATGGACAATTAAATAACATTAGCAAAATAGTGTTAAAAACAAACCTACTTGCGTCCACTCAGTATTTTGCTTCCTCTAACCTGGTTCTCTTTTCCATTGTACTTTTCTTTCTTAGCATGATATATGGCCCAAGATTGCTCTTCCCAGTGTAAACTCCTGTTTTTTTCAACCTATTCACAAACAACACTATCTCCTACCTTTAGTGAAAATGGACTTGTGGCCCATGGCCACACTCTGGACCCAGTTATCATCAAACCTGTGAAATCTTTATGTTAAGTTTAAACTTTTTATGATGATGTTAAAAATCGGAAAGACAAAGAGAATAACATAACAAAAACTCTTCATCTAGATTTAACAAGTGAATCATTAGGTCACATTTGTTCCAAGTTTCTTAAGGAAATAAATAATACAGAGACACTTGAAACTCTGTTTGTTCCCATCCAAAATCTATTTTCCCCCGTCTCATCCCACAGATAACAGCTATTCAAGAATGGGTAGTATACTCCCATTCAGGATTTATACTTTACTGCATACGCATTTATTATTTTATGTGTTAAAATTTTCATACATTTTGTGATGCGTCATATATCTTCCAGCAACTTGCTTTTCCCCATTACACTATGATTTTTCAAAATCATTTCATGTGAATATATTCATTTTAACTGTTTTGCAGAACTCCTTAATAAGAAAATGTCACAAATAAGTTATCTGCGTGACAATATACATCCTTTGAATGTCTTCTGGAACACATGTGTTAGAGTTTCTCTAGGGTCCAATCAAGAAGTGGAATTGCTGAGCCAGACTGAAGGTCCAAGAATTTTCAGCTTTCCTAGATGTGGGATAATTGTTCACCAAATGATCATCATACTGATTTTTCTATTTCTTCCCTACACTTGACATGGTCAGACTTCACACTTGCTCCAAGACAAAGGATGTTCAACTGAATTTTGTTTTAATTTGGTTGTGCATCTTTTCTTTTGGTTATTGGCCACACCAGTTTCTTCTTCTATGACTTGTCTATTCAAACCTCCTGCCATTATTTCATACTGGGGTTTTGGTCTTTTTCTTATTAGTCTGTAAGGCTCTTCTGTATTCTGAATACTAAACCTTTATTGATTCTGTGCACAGCACATACCTCTTCTAGTCCATGACTTGTCTTTCCCCTTCCTTTATAGTGTCTGTTTCATACAAATGTTTTATTGTTAAAGTAGTCAAATTTTACAACATTTTCTCTTATGTGTTGTGCATTTTGTGCCTGGATTAAGAAATAACTTCCTACCCTAATATCATATTTTGTTCTCAAATTTTTAAAGTTTTGCTTTTCACAATTAATTCATTAGGAATTATTTTTTTGTATTTTTTTATATCGGTATCCAACTGTCCCAGCACTCTTTACCAAACAGTCATTCAACTGCTCCCTGACTGTTTCTAAACCAACCCAGGTCATGTACCAATTTCTGATAAATATATGCTCTGTTTCTAGGCTCTCTAGTCTGCTACGTAGGTGTATTTGTCAGTCCCTATGCGAGCACTAGGCCATTGTATGTTGTTCCAGAGTAAATCATTTTCATATATGAGGGGGCAAATCCTCCCTCCATATCCTTTTCCCCAAATTGTCCTAGCTCTTCTTGGCTCTTTGTTCTCCTTCTTGAACTTTTGGATCACTTTACTAAGTTCCATGTTTAAAAGAAACCTATTGTGATCAGGATTGCAATGAATTCATAGATTAATTGGAGGAGAATTGACAGTTTTATAACACTGAGTTTCCATTAACATTGTTTATCTCCGCATTTTTTAGCTATTCTTTTCCTTGTTCAGTAAAGTTTCATAATTTTTTCCAGTTTTATTGTGGTAAAATTGACATACAGTATTGTATAAATTTAAAGTGCACAGCACAATTATTTGACATATATATTGTGAAATGAAAGTTTTATAATTTTTAATCCAGTCTTAGACGTTACTTGTTAGAATTAATTCCAGATTCCTAAATTTCTGTTGCTACTCGGAATAGGGGTCTGTTTTAAAATTATATTTTGTAATTTATTTTTACTTAAGTGTAAGAACAGTATTGATTTTTTAATATTGACTTACATCAAAGAAATTTGCTAAAACTTCTTGGTTCATCTAGAAAGTCTCTTGGATTTTCTTTGTAGACAACCATGTTTTCAATGAACTCTATCCATTTTGGTCTTTACGTTCCAAATTTTATATGGCAAAAATTTTTTCTATTGCTCTTTTCATTAATAGGACAATCCTTCAAGTGTTTTGTGCAGAGGCTCAAATTAAATTTCCTGCTTCATACAGATCTGTGGTCACATCTTGTACAAGGGTCATAAAGATCCCAGACTGCAGCCTTTGGACCTAATTCCTGGTTGAAACCCCAAGGGTCCACCAAAGCCTCAGAGTGGCTTAGAACTCTTCATTTCAGCTTTCTTTTTGTTTCTCTTGGTATTTTGATTGGAATTGCAATGAATTCATAGGTTAATTGGAGAAGAATTGACATTTTGACAATATTGAAACTTACATTAACATTGTTTATCACCCTATTTTTTAGTTATTTATTTTTCATCTTTGGTAAAATTTTGTAATTTTTGCAACTAGTCTGGACCTCTTTTTTAAATAATTACTTCTATGTTCTTTTAAATTTCTCTTGCTATTGTAAACGTGGATTCTTTTTTAAAATTATAATTTCTAATTTATTATTATTTAAGTATAAGACAGTATGATATTTTAATATTGATTTCAATCCAACAAACGCTGAAATTCCTTAGTCAATCTAGAGATTCCCTTGAATTTTCTTTGAAAGCAACACCATGAATTCTATCCACTTTGTTCTTTGTAACCAATTCTTATATGGCAAAATTTTTTCTATTGTTCTTTTAACAAATAGAGCAGCACTTTGTTTGAGGCAGAGGGCTCAGCACACTAGGCTCCCTGCTTCATGCAAATCTGTGTCCACATCTTGTGAACAAAGGGGCATTATCATCCCAGACTCCAGCCCTTAGGACCTTATTCCTGATTGTGAACCCCAAGTGGCACCGTAGCCTCTGCTCTGACTTACAACCCTTCATTTGAGCTTTCTTTTTATTTCTCTAGACATTCCCACTTCTTTCTTTTATGTTTGGCAATGTGTATTTTTTATTTTACTTTTATCATATTAGAAGTCTATGTATCTTTTTTTTTTTTTTTTTGTGGGGAAGACCAGCCCTGAGCTAACATCTGTTGCCAATCCTCCCCTTTTTGCTGAGGAAGACTGGCTCTGGGCTAACATCAATGCCCATCTTCCTCCACTTTATATGGGACGCCGCCACAGCATGGCTGACAGGCAGTGCGTCGGCAGGCGCCTGCGATCCGAACTCGCGAACCCTGGGCTGCCAAGCGCGGACTAAACCGCTGCGCCACCGGGCGGCCCCCTGAAGTCTATGTATCTTATTAAGACTGTGACCTGTCAACATCTATTTAGTTGTGCATGTTGCCAAGAGCCCTCCTCTTAATCTTACACTTCCTTACCAAATGAGCTGATCATATAGTCTCTGAGCCCTCCAGTTTTATAGACTCTCTCAATTCTGAGATATTATGATTCTGTGGCAATATAGGGAAAAGCATTTAAAAAGAGAAAACCAAATTCATTTAGGTGCAAGGATGAAAAATCATGTCATACTTAGTGGAAAGATAATTTTACCTGCATTCCCTTTGCCTGGTATATAATACCCATCTGTCTGTAGGAGACACTGAGAATTGGTGGTTGAATGAATTACAGATTAAATCGGTTACCGAGTAGAAGTCTCTTTAGAAAAAGTAGTGAACTACTTAGGATATTCTGGACTGCAGAAACAAATACAAGACAAAATGTGTAATGATTTTAAAAGAATAAAAGTTTATTTCTCCTCTATGTAACAGTCCCAGTGTGTCTTTTTGGTGGATGGTGGCTCTCCTGGATCTGAAAAACTTGGGACACAGTCTCATTCCACCATGTGACTCCACTATCCCATTCAGCCTCCTGGTCATTTGTATTCAGCTGACAGTAGGGGAAAGAGAGTGTGGAGGAATCCCAGAACTGGAACACATGGATGGATTGGCTAGAACTAACTTACATGACAACACCTTAGTGCAAGAGAGGTTGGGAAATGTAACTGAGCTGAGTGCCCAAGAAGAGAGCATGTGCATTTAGGTGAACAGCTAGTAGTTTCTGCCACAATAGTGTGCCTCAAGATGGATCAGAGAGGATGGAACCAGTGTTCAAGTAGTTTAGGGAGCATTACAACATTTCAGGTAGAAAATGATAGTGGTCAAAACTAAAGCACTGAGATAATAGGCAAAAAAGTTATGTACAAATTATTTTAAATGAAGAATCAACGAGATCATATGTTGAGGTGAGGGACAAACTGAATGAGTGTGCCAGTGAGTATCCCATATGTGGGAAACCCAGAAAATAAACCTGGATATAATTCAAGAACTATTGAATGCAAAATTATTGGTGCATAAAATGAGCAATATTCTATAATAATCTCTCTGGAAGAGATAAAATAACAAGATATTGTTCTCCTCCTCAAAATCTTGCAACCTACTTAGGTCGGATGTGCAGAGTATGTAGTTTGGTCAGACATGTTGGTGAGCTGACTAAATGTGGAAATATGGGGAAAAGAGATCAAGCCTACAGATAAAGACCTGAGAGTCTACTCAGCAGGAGTGGAAGCCACCATGGAGTTGGATGAGTCACCAAAGGAAATACTAGAGAAAGGTAAGAGAAGATTGAAGAGAAACACATTCTGATTACATTAGTTATGGTTTGGAATAGAGATAAAACCTATCAAAAGTGAATGTCTACTCTAAAGATGTGATGCCTTGGAAGTAAATTCACTGAACTTGTTTTGCTGTGAAATAACCTCAGTGGTCTTTGTGATTAACAATCTCCTGATGCCAGTATAGACACTTTGTTACCACCTGGGCTCTGGGCTTATTCTGAGTTGGGTCAGGGGAACAATTTTGAGTTGTACAGGGTACTCCTTATACTGACCATCGTTTGCAATGGAGTGTTTTTCCAAAGACCCCAAGATACTGTCTTTTCCTTATACTGTGTAAAAAATTAGTGTGTGATTCGGGCTTCTCCATTAAGTTGTAAGGTCCTGGAGAGCAGAGACTATGTCATAAATGAATAAATGGGTGAATAAAGTGTATTGATCACATATTTATGATTTGTCCATGAGGTCTAACAGTGTTCACTGCACATCAAAGATGCACTTTAATTATTTGTTAAGTGATTAAACCCTAGAAGTTTGGGTGATGGTGCTGGGGTTGGGGAAGAGGGGCACCTGTGATTCAAGATTGCTCACTTCTTACGTGTAAGCGTCCAGGGCTAATTGTCAGTTAGTCCCACTAACCAACAGGGATTTTTCCCCCAATGTATTGGATATCTCTGGATTTAGTAAACCCACATATAAACACAGCAAACATGGGGTCAAAAGTGGTGGTTTAGGATGATCATTGCACACAGTACTTCAGTTTCTGGTTTCCTCTCCCCTTTTCTGCTGAACTGTCTTTGAGAGAAACAACCAGTCCTTTGTCCTACATTTTACCCTCCTGGGGGTTAGCGATCATCAAGAACAGGAAGGTTTCTTTTTCATCCTCTTCCTATTCATTTGCCCCATCACATGATCGGAAACCTGCTCATCATCTTGGCCATTCGCTCTGACATTTGCCTTCACAACCCCATGTATTTTCTCCTTGCCAATCTCCCCTTGGTTGACATATTCTTCTCTGTAACAATCCCTAAGATGCTAGCCCATCACCTCTTGGGCACCAAAGCCATATCCTTTGGAGGATGCCTAACACAGATGTGTTTCATATTGGCCTAGGGTAACAGAGATAGCTATATCTTGGTAGCAATGGCATATGATCGTGCTGTGGCCATCAGCTTCCCACTTGATTATACAACAGTTTTGAACCCACAGTCTTGTGCACTACTAGTTATTGGGTCTTGGGTGGTTGGAAACGCCAATGCCTTCCCCCACACTCTGCTCACGGCTGGTCTGCCCTTCTGTGGAAACCAGGAAGTGGCCAACTTCTACTGTGACACTGTCCCATTGCTCAAGCTGTCCTGTTCTGACATCCACTTCAACATGAAGATGATGTACCTAGGGGTTGGTGTTTTCTCTGTACCATTACTATGCATCATTATCTCCTATGTTCAGGTCTTTTCCACAGTCTTACGGGTTCCGTCTAGCAAGGGTGTGCTCAAAGCCTTCTCCACCTGTGGTTCCCACCTCACAGTTGTTTCTTTGTATTATGGGACAGTCATGGGAATGTATTTCCATCCTCTGACTAGTTACAGCCTAAAAGATGCTATGATAACTGTGGTGTACATTGCAGTGACCCCAATGTTAAATCCTTTCATCTATAGTCTGAGAAATCAGGACATGAAGGCTGCCCTGGGGAAACTCTTCAACAAGAGAAGCTCCTCATAAGTGATATGAGGTCATACATTGGAGACTGCAGTCGCCATTTAGGATGTACTTGAAAATCGATCCCAATGTCCTCCCCCTCCAAGAAGCTGCCTTTGTTCTTTCCAGCCACTAAATTTCTCTCCTCAGAAATCCTGTAACAGTTTGATGAGACATCCTGTTGATATTATCACTTTGTAGGCATTATTGATCATTTTGACAGAGGGCAACGCAGGAATATTAGCTCTTTGTCCCAGCTAAGCTACTGAATATGAGAGTAAAGTTGAGAAGTTCTGAGTCTTGCCTTCCACATTTACTAATAGAAAGAATAATATCTGTTTTTTCTGTCATAGAGTGTGAGTAACACAGTACTTCATCCTTTGAAGGCTATTAATCAGTATTCAAATGTCAAATTTTTTGGACTATTATGTTTAATCATCCCTACCATGCTTGCAAACCTTAAGGGTAAGAGCTATCTTAACACGTTGCTGTACTTCTCCTAATGTTAGTCATTTAAGTGCATCCAATAACAATTGGTGCAGATGGAATGAATGAATGTAAGTGAGTAAATATAATCTGATCATGATTAGACATGACCATATTAATGTTATTTCCCATCCATCATATGCCTGGCATGTCATAAAGTCACTTTGGATCCATTCAGGAAACAGAAATCATACCTATTATTTTTAAACAAAGAATATTTAAACAAGGAATTAGATATGTAAATGTAGTCTGAAAGTGACTAAAAAAGAAAAAAGATGGATGCTGATGTGACTCAAAAGTTATTAACTGTAGGAAGAAGTTACTTCCACTAGGACTAGGGAAACTAAAGGAAAAGGTGATATTACCCAAACCTAGGAGCTCAGAAGAGGGATGATCACATATCTGATGCTTGGATCTCTGAGAGGAGCTGCCAAAATGCTGCCACTTGGTCCCCACCTGCTGAGGTGACCCAAACTTTCATTCCTGGGCATCCGTGTCTTCAATATTACTGCCTTTTTTTGTTAATTTAGTTTCTATTAATCTTTACAATTGGGCATGGAAATACAAATGCATCCAACATAGTTGTAGACATGGACCTCCTGGCACCCCTTGTGTAGTACCAACACAATGTTTTACTAATGGGGATCAGTCACTCCAGCCAGTAGAGAAATTCTTTGTTTTCTGAATGGCCCACAGAGTCATGCTATAATTTGGTTGATCTTCTCATAATAATGTAAGCTGAAAATATGAAAATCCCAAAAGATTATTATTGATAACCTTTTCATAAGTTTGCAAACAACTAAAGCAGCCAAAAATACACTTTCTGGGAATAAACATAAGTGCAATAAAAGTGCATTGAAAGCAAAATCAAGAGAAAGATGAGTATAGGATTCAGAATGAAAGAGTATTCAAGAAGGGAGAGTCAAGGGAATGGAAGTAAGGTACCATGTTGTTGAAATAGGTTGTTACTACAATCCTAATTTTCAAGTTGGGTGGTAAATCAATGGGTGCTTACAATATTTTCCTTTATGAATAGATAAATAGGTAAATTACAGACTGGTAGACAGACTGGTAGATGTAGATAGGTAAAAAATAAGGAGCTCTGCATGAAGAAATGATGAGAATTTTCTTTAATCAAAGATTAGATAAAGAGAGAGAGAGCAGAAGGGAGGAGTGGGACAAGAAGAGAATGACAGTAACATAAATCACAGCTATCATGTTCCATTCATGCTCTGCTTTCCCAGGAAGGCATGGGAATTATTAAATGGTGTGCAATGGGCCATGGGATTGGGCAAAAATCAAAGCAGAAGAAGTATTTCTTCTCTAAAATCATGCTTTCCCTATCCTGAAGAAACAAACAGCAAGAATCGGATGTCCTTTTAGGAGAGTTGCTCATTTAGACTATAGAAAGGGAAGAAAAACTTCCAAAATCATTTTATAAAGCAACTATAATATTGATTTTTAAAGCTTGATACATTGCCCAAAACTAAAACCACAGCAGAAACTCACTTGTGAATATCGATACAAAAATTCTCAGAAAAATATGCATGGGAGCCAATAAAACATGAAAAGAGCACTCTATCTTAACCACATGAAGATTATTTCAGGAATGCATGGCTGGTTACATATTAGGAAAAATAATGTTATTATCCATGGGAATGCTGAAAAGGCATTTAATGACATTCAAAACCCATTTCTCATTTTAAAATAATCATTAATTGAGAAACGAATGGATATTTCACTAATAAGATAAATTATTGTATGTCTTTATTAGGAGGCATTTATATTAAAGTCAAAATTAAGATGAGGGTACCCATTGTTAAAATTGCTAATTAACATTATATTGGAGTATATAACTAATGCAATTAGATAGCACATTGAATTGGAGGCAAAAAAATTATAAAAGAAGGGTATAATTATCTCTACTTACAGATGAAAAGATTTCTAATGGACCCAAGAAAATCAACTGAAAAACAATAAGACAATTTAGAATAGTAAAGGATGTAGAATCAACATACACAAATACATCATATTCATATATGCAAATAACACCCAGTTAGAAGATGTGATGAAAGAAAAGAACCCATTTGTGATAACAACCAACCAAACAAAAAAGACAAAATAGGTAGGAGAAGGAAATGTAAAAAGGAGTGTTCAAGACCTATATGAGGAATGCTTTAAGCACAATTTAAAGCATCAATTCAGGCAAATTTAAAAGAATATCAAATGGTGTTAAAGCCATTCAGTGAATGGTTGATGGAGAACTGGACATTTATATGATGCCAAAAAAACACCATACAGATTACTTCCTGGTCACAAGAAGGAAAATATGACTTCCAATTTAAAAAATTACAATAAAAATCTACTTAGTGTGCAGATAATATTAATATGGAGACTTGGAATACGGAGGGATTGGGTTATCATTTCACAAGTCCAGTGGTGAATCTTACCATCAATGAATCATGGCACACAATATAATGTGATGTACTTCTGCTAAAAATTTTTAACTTGAATGTAATCAAACTGCTAGCAATAAATTCCAGTTACATGAAAACTGGATCTCAAGGAGCAGACTAGCTCCAACAAGAGGAAATAATCACATAAATTCTAAGGTGGGACACTCTACAGCAGCACCCCCTAAATTTAATGTGCATATGTCACCATGAGCACACAAGTCAATGCAGATTTGCATTCAGTGGCTCTGGGGTGGGACCTGAGAATCTGCATTAGTGACAAGCTCCAGGTGATGATGATGATGTTGTCAATGAATCTGACTTTAAGAAAGAGGAGATTGGGGCAATCTCTTCAATCAGTCACTGTTGTGAAATAATGAATCATTAGAGACGAAAAAAGACCCCAGACTCATAGCAACTAGTTGTGATGTAAGGTCCTGGATTGTATTCCTATTTTGATAAACCAACTGAAAAGGAGAGTTCTGAGGATAAGTGGAGAAATTTGAATAAGGGGTAGTTGTAGATAATAAGAAATTATTATTAACTGAGTTGTTGTGAAAGTGCTATGTGGGGCATGTGGAAGATGATTTTTTAGAGATATATGTTGATATTTAGGGATGTAATGTCATGATATCTATAATTTACTTTAAAACATCTCAGCACAAAAATGTAAATTCAGAAAATCTACATAGTATAGAGTTTGAGTTTTTACAAGAAACAGTTATAAATGGATGGTGGTGATGGTTGCACAACTATATGAACATATTTAATACCACTACAATATACACTTAAAAATGGTTATGATGGTAAATTTTATATTTTGTGTATTTTACACAACAAAAACATTGAAAAAATCTACACAGAGTGAAGATAATATTAACACAGAGACTCCAGAAAATATGTTTTGTAGACTACAAACTTAAGGTTTTCTCAAAAATATAGATGAAAGACACAGAGATAAAAATAATGATTGGTGGCAAATTGTAATTAGTGTTTGGGTGGTGAACGTGATGTAGTCTGCACAGAAATTGAAACGTAATGATGTGCACCTGACATTTATACAATGTTATAAACCAACTTTTACCTCAATAAAAAAATAATTACAAAATAAATTATAGTTACAGGGAATAGAGACCCAAGATCCAACCCAAGAGTTTTAGAAACCCCAAGGGAACACAGCAAAATATTAGAATCTGATGCAAATTTTACTACCGTAAAGAATCTTACATTTGAAAATCCAAGTGGTTACCAGAATGCTGCACATACTTACTGAAAGATAAAAAATCCATCAATCTCATATACAGAACTTTTTTAAATTTCAAAGATCAATGTTTATCAAACAATTTAAACATTATTCAACATATATTGAGAGCTTATCTCCAGGACATTTTGCAAAGTTCTTAGCTTGTATTATCTTACATAATCTTCTTGTTACACGCTGAAATAGAAGGCTTTTATTATCCCCATTTAAGGGTGAAGGGATATTGATGTTCAGAGAAATTAAGAAAAATAACTTGCCTAGTGCACACAACTTTTAAGTAGTAGAATCAAGACTCAAGCCCAATTCTCTCAAACTCCAAAACACACTCTTCTCAAGGTCACATGAGCCATTTTCCAGGGTAGACCATATGTTAGGCCACAAATAAGTCTCAATAGGTTTTAAAAGATAGATATCATACAGTGTATCTTTCCTGAACACAACAAGATGAAATTAACAGCATAAAGAAAATTGGAAAATTCACAGAATTGTGGAAACTAAAAAACATACTTTTAAAGAACCAATGGATCAAAGAAGAAATCACAAGGGAAATTAGAAAATACTTAGAGACAAATGAAAATGAAAACACAACATACCAAAACTTGTGGGATGCAGAAAAAGCAGTGCTAAAGGGGAAATTTATAGCTATAAATACTCATGTTAAAAATACAAGAATGATCTCAAATAACAACCTAACTTTGCAACTTAAGGAACTAGAAAGAGAAGACCAAACTAAACCCCAAGCTAGCAGAAGAATGGAGCTATAAAGATTAGCACAGAGGTAAATGAAATACAGAATAGACAAACAAGAGAGAAAATCAATGAAACCAAGAATTGATTCTTCAAAAATATTAACAAAATTTACAAACCTTTAGCTGATGGACTAAGAGAAAAAGAGAGTAGACTCAAATTACCATCATGCGCCACATAATGACGTTTCAGTCAATGTGGACCACTTATCAGATAGTGGTCCGATAACATTAGTACCATATAGCCTAGGTGTATAGTAGGCTCTATCATCCAGGTTTGTGTAAGTACATTCTATGATGTTCACACAATGATGAAATCGCCTAACAATGCATTTCTCAGGGTGTATCCCCATTGTCAGGCAATGCATGACCGTACGGAAAAAATCAGACCTGAAAGTGGTGGCATTCCTACCAATCTACAGAAATAAAAAGGATTATGAGAGAGTATTATGTACAATTATATGGACAAATTCCTAGAAACAAAAAACCTACCAAGACTAAATCATTAAGAAATAGGTAATCTGAAGGGAGCTATAACTAGTAAGGAGATTGAATCGGTAATCAAAAATTTCCCAACAAACAAAAGCCCTGGACTTGATGACTTCACTGGTGAATTCCAACAAACATTTAATGGAGAACTAATACCAATCCGTCTCAAACTTTTCCAAAAAAATTGAAGAGGAGATGACACTTCCTAACCCATTCTATGAAGCCCTCATACCATAACCAGATAGCATAGCATAGTTATGATATCATAGCCCTGATATCAAAGCCAAACAAAGACATGCAAGAAAACTACAGATCGATATCCTACTTGAACACTGATGCAAAAATTCTCAACAAAATACTAGCAAACAGATTTCAGCAGCATATTAAAAGGATTATACACCATGACTGGTGGCATTTATTCCTGGAATACAAGCACATTTCAACAAACAAAAATCTATCTCCCTCTTTCTCCCACCCTCAGGCCCTGGAAACTACCCTTTACTCTCTGTTACTATGAGTTTGATTTTCTATTTTTTTAAATAATTTTACTGAGGTCACAGTACCTTATAACATTGTGTAAATTTCAGGTGTACATTATTATATTTCAGATTCTGTGTAGACTACATCGTGTTCACCACCAAAAGTCTAGTTTCCATTCATCACCATCCTTACATGCCCCTTTACCCCTTTCACTGATCCCCGCCTCCTTCTCTTCTGGTAAACACCAATATGCTCTCCTTATCTGTGTGCTTTTGTTTAACTTCCACATATGAGTGAAATCATATGGCATCTGTCTTTCTCTGTCTGATTTATTTTGCTTAGCATAATGCCCTCGAGGCCCATCCAGGTTGTCACAAATGGTACGATTTTGTCTTTTTTATGGCTGAGTAGTATTCCATCGTACATATATACCATATTTTCTTTATCTGTTCATCTGTTAGTGGTCACTTGGGTTGCTTCCAACTCTTTGCTTTTGTGAACAATGCTGCAATGAACACAGGGGTGCATAAGTCTCTATCAATTAATGTCTTCATATTCTTTGGACAAATACCAAGTAGTGGGATAGCTGGGTTATGTGGTGTTTCTATTTTTAATTTTTTGAGAATTCTCCATACTGTTTTCCATAGTGGTCCCACCAGTTTGCATTCCCACCAGCAGTGTATGAGGAAGCCCATCCTCTCCAACACATTATTTCTTGCCTTTTTAATAATAGCCATTCTGATGGGTATGAGATGATATCTCCTTGTAGTTTTGATTTCCCTTTCCCTAGTAACTAGTGATGTTGAGTATCTTTTCATGTGCCTGTTGGCCATCTGTATATCTTCTTTGGAAACTTGTCTGTTCATATCATCTGTCCATGTTTTGATAGGGTTGTTCATTTTTTTATTGTTGAGTTTCAAGAATTGTTTATACATTTTGGAAATTAACTCCTGCTGTATATATGATTTGTAAGTATTTTCTCCCAGTTGGTGGGTTGTCTTTTTGTTTTGTTTATAGTTTCCTTTGCCATGTAGAAGCTTTTAAGGCTAATGGAGATAAGATGCTATCAGCAGAAAAAGGACTATCTCATCTATGAGATCTTTTATACAAACCTCATGGTAACTACTAAATAAAAAATCAGAGCAGAGTCACAAATCATAAATAAAGAGAAAAACATTGCAGAAAACCACCAAACTGAAATGACAGACAGAAATATAAGGAAAAAGAAATAGTGGAAATATAGAACAGCCAGAAAACAAAAGATAAAATGGCAATATTAAGCCCTCATATTTCAATAACCACTCTAAATGTAAATGGATTAAATTCACCAATCAAAAGACATGACTGATGAGATTGATCAAAAAAGAAGACTCAATAATATGCTGCCTCCAGGAGACACATCTCAGTTCTAAAGGCAAACATAGGCTCTGAGTGAAGGGATAGAAGATGATACTCCAAGCAAATGGCAACCAAAAGAAAGTGGGTGTAGCCATATTTATATCACAAAAACAGACTCAAGACAAAAAAGATAACAAGAGACAGAGATGGACATTATATAATGATAAAAGGGACATTCCACCAAGAAGACTTAATGCATTAATATATGCACCTAACACAGGAGCACCAAAGTATATAAAGCAACTATTAACAGACCTAAAGGGGAAAATTGATCACAATAAAATAATAGTAGGGGACTTTAACAACTCACTTACATCAATGGCTAGATCATCCAGATAGAAAGTCAACAAGGAAACAGTGGCCTTAAATGAAACACTAGACCAGATGGACTTAATAGATATGTATAGAACATTCCATCCAAAAGCAGCAGAATACACATCCTTCTCAACTGCACATGGAACATTTTCAAAGACAGACCATATGTTGGGAAACACAACAAGCCTCAATAAATTTAAGAAGATTGAAATCATGTCAACTATCTTTTCTGACCACAGTGGTATGATTTTCCTAAGTTGCACATATATGTGAGATCATTCACTATTTGTCTTTCGGTGTCTGGCTTATTTCACTTAGATCCTCCAGGTTCATCTGTGCGGTTGCAAATGACAGGATTCCTTTCTTTCTCATGGTTGAATAATATCCCATTGAATATATATACCACATCTTCTTTATCCATTCATCTGATGATGGACACTTAGGTTGTTTCCATATCTTGGCTATTGTGAATAATGCTGCAATGGAAGTGCAGATACTTTTCAACATCCTGTTTTCATTTCCTTTGGATATATATCCAGACGTGGGATTGCTGGATCACATGACAGTTTTTATTTTTATTTTTTTGAGGAACCTCCATAATATTTTCCATAGTGGCTGAACCAATTTACATTTCCACCAACAGTGCACAAAGGTTTCCTTTTTTCTACATCCTTGCCAACGTTTGTTATCACATGTCTTCTTGATGATAGCCATCCTAATAGGTGTGAGGTGATATCTCAGTGTGGTTTTGATTTGCATTTCTCTGATGATTAGTGATGTTAAACATCTTTTCATGTACCTGGTGGCCATTTGTATATCTTCTTTAGAAAAATGTCTATTCAGTTCTGCTGCTCATTTTTTCATTGGATTGTGATTTGTTTCTTTGTTTGTTATTCAGTTTTATGAGCTATTCTTATATTTTGGATATTATTTCCTTTTCAGATATGTGGTTTGCAATTTTCTCCCTTTCTGTAGGTTGCCTGTTTATTTTGTTGATTGTCTCCTTTGCTGTGCAGAGCTTCTTAATTTGATGTAGTCCTACTTGTTGATTTTTCCTTTTTTTGCTTGTGGTTTTGGTGTCATATCCAAAAAGATCATTGCCAAGACCAGTGTGAAAGAACCTTTTCCCTATGTTTTCTCTGTAGGTTTTTATGGTTTCTGGTCTTATGTTTAAGTCTTTAATGCATTTGAGTTAACTTTTGTGAGTGGTGTGAGATCGAGGATTCAATTTCATTTTCCTTCATGTGGTTTTCCAGTTTTCCCACCACCTTTAATTGAAGAGACTATCCTTTTCCCATTGAGTATTCTTTGCTCCTTTGCCAAATATTAGTTGCCCATATATGCAGGGATTTATTTCTGGTCTCTCTATTCTGTTCCATTGGTCTGTGTGTATTTTTATGTCAGTGCCATACTGTTTTGATTGCTATAGCTTTGTAGATAATTTTAAATCAGGAAGTGAGATGATTCCAGCCTTCTTCTTCTTTCTCAGGATTGCTTTGTCATCAGGTTTTCTTGTGGTCCCACACAAATTTTAGGAATTTTGTCTATGTCTGTGAAAAATGCCATTGAAATTTTGATAGGGGTTGCATGAATCAATAGTGGCTTTGGGTAGTATGTAAATTTTATCAATATTAATTCTTCTGATCCATGAACATGCAACATCTCTTCATTTGTTTGTGTTTTCTTCAATTTATTTCATCAAAATCTCATAGTTTTCATTGTACAGCTCTTTCACCAACTTGTTTAAATTTATTTCTAAGTATTTTAATGTTTTTGATATTATAGTGTATGGAATTTTTAAATTTCTTTTTCAGATATTTTATTGTCAGTATATAGCTATATACTATTAGCTATAGTATAGTATATAGCTAATTTCTGAATGTTGATTTTATATCCCGAAACTGTACTGAATTTGTTGATTAGTTCGAATGGTTTTTTGGTTGAGTCTTTAGGATTTTGTATATATAAGGATATATCATCCACAAATAAAAACAATTTTGCTTCTTCCTTTCAGATTTGGGTGACATTCATTTCTTTATCTTGTCCAAATTCCCTAGCTAGAACTTCTAGTACTATGTTGAATAAGAACGGTGAGAATAGCCATACCAACTCCTATGGGTTGGAGCAAAAGTGGTGCTAAGAGGGAAATTCATAGTAATATAGACCTATCTTAACAAACAAGAAAAATATCAAATAAGTAATCTTAAATTACACCTAACAGAACTAGAAAAAGAAGAACAAACAAAGCCCAAAGTGAGCAGAAGGAGGGAAATAATAAAAAAGAGCAGAAATAAATGAAATAGACACCCCAAAAACAGTAGAAATGATCAATGAAACTAAGAGCTGGGACTTAGAGAAGATAAACAAAATTGACAAACCCTTACCCAGACTCACTAAGAAAAAAAGAGAGAAGGCTCAAATAAATAAAATTAGAAGTGAAAGAGAAGAAATTACAATGGATATCACATAAATACAAAGGATTATAAGAGAATATTATGAAAAAGTCTATGCCAAAAAATTGGACAATCTAGAAGAAATGGATAAACTCTTAGACTCATACAACCTCCCAAAACTGAATCAAGAAGAAATGGAGAATCTGAATTGACTGATCACAAGTAAATAAACTGAAACAGTAATGAAAAACTTCCCTAAAAATAAAAGTCCAGGACCAGATGACTTCTCTGAGAATTCTACCAAACATTCAAAGATTTAATACATATCCTTCTCAAACTAGTCCAAGAAATTGAAGAAGGCCAAACACTTCCTAACTCATTCTATGAGGCCCACATCATCCTGAGCCCAAAGTCAGACAAGACAGAGAAAAAAGGACAATTACAGGCCAATATCGCTGATGAACATAGATGCAAAAATCCTCAAAAAACTGGCAAACCGAATACAGCAATCCATTAAAATGATCATACACCATGATCAAGTGAGATTTATTCCAAGGACACAGGGATAATTCAATATTTGTAAATCAATCAATGTGACACACCACATTAACAAAATGAGGAATAAAAAGCACATAATTCAGTCTTGGTAAGTTGTATGTTTCTAGGAATTTATCCATTTCTTCTGTCATCTAATTTGTTGGTGAATAATTGTTCATAGAAGTCTTTTATGATCCTTTGTATTTCTGTGGTATCAGTTGTAATTTTTCCTCTTTTCTTCATAATTTTGTTGATTTCAGTCTCTCTTTGCCAACTTTGTTGATCTTTTCAAAAAACCAACTCTTATTCCATTGACCTTTTCTATGGTTTTTCTAGTCTCTATTTCTTTTATTTCTACCCTGATCTTTCTTATTTCCTTCCTCCTGTTAACTCTGGGCTTAGTTAATCTTTCTTTTTCTAGTTCATTGAGGTGTAAACTTAGGAACTTGGGTTGTTTATTTGAGAACTTTCTTTTTTCTTAATATAGGCATTTATCATTATAAACTTTGCTCTTAGAACTGCTTTTGCTGCATCCTATATGTATTGGCATGTGTGTAAACATTTTTGTTTGTTTCAGGATATATTTTATTTCTCTTTTAATCTTTGACCCACTGGTTGTTCAGAAGTGTGTTGTTCAATGTCTTCATGTTTGTAAGTTTTTCAGCTTTCCTCCTGTTAATGATTTCTATTTTTGTATCATGTGGTCAGGAAAGATACTTGATATTATTTCTATTCTCTCAAATCTGTTAAAATTTGTATTGTGACCTAACATATGATCTTTCCTGCAGAATTTTCCAGGTGCACTTGAGAAGAATGTGTATTCTGCTGCTGTTGGGTAGAATGTTCTGTATATATATGTTAGGTCCCTTGGGTCAAAACTTAGTTCAAGTGTAATGTGTCTTTATTGATTTTATGTCTGGATGATCTATTCATTTTAGATATTGAGATATTGAAGTTTTCTACTGTTATTGTATTGCTGTCTATTTCTCCCACCAGATCTGTTAGTATTTATTTGCTATATTTAGGTGTTTCAATGTTGGGTGCAGATATATTTACAACTGTTATATCTTCTTGGGTAATTGACACCTTTATCATTATGTAGTGACCTTCTTTGTCTTTTTCTATAGTTTTTATTTAAACTCCATTTTGTCTGATATAAGTATAGCTACCCCTGATCTTTTAGGGTCCATTTGAATGGAATATCTTTTTCCATCTGTTCGCTTTCAGCCTACATATATCCTAACAGCTTAGGTAAGTCCCTTGTAGACAGTATGTAGTTGGGTCTTTTTTTAATCCATTCAACTAGTCTGTGTCTGTTGGTAAGATAATTTAAACCATTTACATTTAAAGTAGTTATTGATAGGTAAGAAGTGACTATTGTCATTTTGTTAATTGTTTCCTGGCTGTTTTGTTGTTCCTTTGTTTCTTTCTTCCATTCTTACTGTCTTTGTGATTTGATGATTTTTTGCAGTGATATGCTTTGATTCCTTTCTCTTTATCTTTTTTATTTTGTATTTTGCTTTGTCATTACCATAAGGCTTACATAAAATATCTTATATTATGATCATGTATTTTAAGCTAACAGCTTGACTTTGATTACATACCAAAAGCCTACAATTTCCTCCCCCACCCAATATTTTTTGTTTTTAATGTCACAATTTACATTTTTTATTTTGTGTATCCATTAACAAATTATTGTAGCTATTGTTCTGTTTAACACTTTTTTCTTTTAAACTTTGTAGGAAAATCAAAATGATTTATACACCACCATTACAGTATTAGAGTATTCTGAATTTGCCTATACACTTACCTGTACCAGTGAGTTTTATACTTTCACATGTTTTCATGTCACTATCCAGCATCTTTTCATTTCAACTTGAAGAACTCCTTATAGCACTTGTTATATGGCAAGTGTAGTGAATTCTTCATTTCATTCTTTGTATTCTTCAGCTCCACAGTTTCTGTTTGGTTCTTTTTTATAATTTTTATCTCTTTGTTTAACTTCTTGTTTTGCAACATATTGTGTTCCTGATTTTGTTGAGTTTTCTGTGTTCTCTTGTAGATTTCTGACTTTCTAAAAACAATTATTTTGAATTCTTCATCAGGCAATTCACAGATCTCCATTTCTTTGGGTCATATACTAGAAAATTATTGTGTTTCTTTGCTGGTGTCATGCTTCCTTGAATTTTTGTGTCCTTGAACTGCTTTCTTCATGCTTGAAGAAGCAGTCACTTCTTCCAGTCTTTACTGACAGCTTTGAGAAAGAAATACCTTCACCACTCAGTCCACTAGCCATTCTGATGCTCTCTCGGTCCTTTTCTATGAATGTGCCCACTCCAAACCTCTTGTTCTCTTGTAGGAGTGAATTCTTAAGATTGTATGCCTTCTCTCAATCCTGCAAAGCCAGGCCAGGTGCAGAGAGTCTCTCATTTGTTTTCCCTAGGTGCCCAGAAATATGTGCTTTCTCCCAGTCCTGCAGAGATGTCTGGCTTACTGCACATGCTCACAAGACATCTGTAAAGGCTCACACTCACCATTCATAGGGTGGCATGCAGGAAGTTGACCATAGGGGAGTAGGTGAGTCATAGATTTTTGGGGATGCCCATGTACCAGTTTGGGCAGTCCACAGGTGAGGTATACCAAGTAACTCATGAGTGGGCTTCCTAATGGAGTCCACAAAGTGGTTAGTAAGATTAGTGATCCTTTGAAGAGTTCTGAGCCCTGGTTGCTGTGCTCCCAGCCTCTATCTACACCTCAGCCAGGCCAATCTCCTCTGTATTCCAGGTGGGGCAAGAAAGAAGTGAGACTCTTCAGCAGCATTATGTATGGCTGGGGAGGCCAGGTACTCACTTACTACATTCTTACTTTCTCCCATGGGAGAAATCATGGGCTGAGGGTGTCTCTTGTCTCTCTTGGCACTGAGCTGTGCCACACTGGGGAACGGATGGTGCAGGTCAAATGAAACTGTTCTTGTAACTCTCTTCAATACATCTATTCTCAGATTCTTGCTCTAAATGTGCTGGAACTTCTCTGATCTGCTCACAGATTCCCACAAAGGACCTCTCATCCACGAGTGGTTGTCAAAATCAATGTTCTGTGGAGAGATGATGGTAGAAAACTCTTATTCCATCCTCTGGCTGAGGTCAATCTCCAAATTCTGCCCTTATAATCTTTCTTCTGGAAGGATTCTGAAGTCTGTCCTGCACATTACTAATTTATATTCTGAAATGACAATTCTACCTAAAATGTCAATTACAATATTTTTTCCTCCGTATTCCTGTCTGTTGTTTCCAGGTTAATCTTATTTTCATATAAATTTGCTTTTATTTTATGCTCTCTTATTTTCAATGTCATAAGCCTAGAAAAAATAATTTCTAAAAACATTTTGTTCCTCTTGTTAAATTTCTTTCAAGTATTATTTTTTATTCCAAGTACTTAAGGTGTTGCTCACTTTCTCTAACTTTGCAAATATATGTCATAAATCATTCCTTTATTAAAAATGTTTTTAAATGGGAAGGGATTTAATGAAGCCTGGAATTTGTCAAAAGACAATTATATTTAGTCTTTCTCACCATCCAGATGTCTTTCTCTGTGGGGAGGAGTAGAGTATCAGATTCTTTTGATAAACTAATGAAAGTCATAGTTACTATGCACAAATAATACATGAAGGTTAAAGCACCAATTTCTGCATAGTTCTCTTCTATACCATTGTACCCAAAATTGGTACCTAGTATTTAAAATGTGAAAGTGGTGAGGGATTCATATATGGACACCAACACCAAAATGTGATTACTAAGGAAGAAAATATTTATCAAGAGATTGCATCTTATCCATGCCTGGGAAGCCCATGTCCTAGACAGTGGTGCATAGTCTGAACACAGGGCAAGTAACAACACAGCAGATAGGATGATGTGATCTGAAACACATCTGAAGAGAAATGCAATTCAAAAAATTCTGTTACATCTACCATGAGCAGAATCTGATAGAATATTTTGGAAAGTTCTATAACAGTTACATGAGAAGAGTAGGAATTAGTAAAATAACAGTTACCTACGTATCAGGCTGTTTTAAGAACTTTTCAAATATTAATTCACTTCATCCTTAAGAAAACTTTATGAAGATGTTTTTATAAATAGTCCCATTTTAGAGATGAGTAAGTGTGTTAAATAACTGTTCACAGTCAGTTGCAGCCAGTAAGTGGCAGAGCCAGCAAGAGCTAACAGTCTTCACCACAGTCCTCTACAGAAACATAGTGACCTCTCTGCCACAGGAGATGCTAAGTCATAGGATAATGACCATTAATCAGGACTTTATAAAGATGACATATACATGAAGAGGACTAGAGAACATCTAGGTCCATGCCATCTTTAAGAATCTAAAAAATTAAGAGACCTACCATCAGCATGCTACATAAAGAAAGTATAACTCCTGTCCTAAACTTCCTCAGGTAGAATTCTAGAGGAAGATGTCATAGAATTCTTTTCCTTTGCCACTCTCAAACTGGAAAGGCTTCAGTCTAAACTGGAAGTAAGACCAGGAGCTTAATTGTACCACAGTCCTTGTGGCTTCAAAGAAGTGGTTAGTTTGTGCTCAACAGCAAAGGAAAGGGGCCCACATTCCAACAAAGAGGCTAGAATAGGTCAGCCCAGAGCTCGGACCCTGGAGACACCTCTCTGGGAAACCCTGTTGCCCATCCTTTCTTCTAGAAAGGAACTCTGAGAACAATTACTCTTGAGAACCACTGTGTCCCCTCAGAGCACAGCTATAGGAGTGTGTAATGAGTCTCAACAATTACTCTGACTATGGCCAGAATGAAGACCCGAGGGAGTCATGTTTCAAAAGACTTTATAACCTGGTGAATAATTCCAAATTTTCTCTATGCTATGACCACCTTGCTTCCTTGAGGAGGAAACTGGAATCCTCATCTTCAGGCTCCATCCAGGAATGATCCTTCTGCCACTTCGGCTCCACAGTTGGGAAACTCAGGGCTGCTCTTTCCAAACCATCCAAGTCCTATCTCCTTTGCTGCAAGAACAGAGGACCCACTCTCCAGGCCTGCTACTGACACTTTTCCCAGCATGCCTGCCCCCTAAGAGGAATATTCGCAGGTCTAGACCAGCTGGCTTTAAACTTCCCTTTTGTGGAAGAGGAGTGAAGGCCACAGAACCAGGACCCATTTGACTGCATCTGAGTTAACTCTTCAGGTAGGGGGTGTGGACACTGGAGAACAATGGGGTCTTTATGACAGTGACATCAAGGGATAGAAAGCCAGCAACTGCACTACCTGCCTTATCACCTGTGACCCTCAGAAAACCCCCAGAGGTAAGTAGAATTATTTTGTCATTTTATCAGATGAAAAAAATGATGAATCAAATTGCCTCAAGTCAAACAGAGAGATAGTGGCAAGAATAGGACTCAAACCTTGACTCCAGAACCCAAGTTCTCAAGCTCAGATGGATAAAGGTAGGGGAGGGTGGATGTCCTCCCCTTCTGATAGTGCTTCTCCTTGGAATTTGTCCCAAAAAAGCAGGATAAGGAAGGAATAGTTCTGACTTGGTTATCTCAGTCCTGACCTCTCTCCACCTCCTGAAGTAATATTGTTTGTGTGTGTGTGTGTGTGTGTGTGTGTGCACGTACACACACTAGCACTCATACAAGTGCATTATTTTAGAGAGGAGCTAAGGACAACCCTCCTTCCACTCCCACAGTCAACGGCAGATGCTAGCAGGCTTCTTCGGGAAATTATGTTATTTCATTGTCAGAACACTGAGGAGCTGAGCAATTTGGAGTCTCACAGCACTCAGAAGATGTCTCCCTGGCATGTTTGCTGCCCCCAATGACAAGAGGAAGCACTTGGCCTCTTCTGTCCCTTCCAAACTGTCCCCAGCACCATCACACTCATGTGACAATATCTCAGAACAACACACTTTCCAGGAAAGTGGATTTCAGTGACCCAGCATTGTCTGGGACTCTGGCTTACTTCTGGTGCACTTGAGGCTCTCACTCTGCCTCTAGCATCCATGCTGATGCACCCCCTGCTCCTCTCCCTGAGTGCGTATGGTTCTTTATCTCTTTCTCCAGGATTTCTGCACAACTCATTTCTCCCCATGATGACACCCTGTCATCCAGCACTGAGGATCTCAATCCTCAATCCCTGGGCTCAGAAACCTCTCTGCTCTGGTTCCCTGTTTCTTAGTTGCTGCACTGATTATACCAATCACTTCTTTTCTGGTGCTATTCTTACATTCTGTAATTATTTACATTTTATTTCCTTGTGGTTGTCCTTGCACCAGATTATCCTTCAAAATGTTGCCTTATTAGTCGGTCATTTAATGTATATGCCCAAATACCTATGTTTATATTAAACAAAAGATTGCATATCTCTGTTACCAGAAAAGGTTAGTGTGACTCAAATCCACTTTACTATCTTGGTACATAATTCATAAAGTACAAATTACTTGTTTTGGTCAAAACTCTCCACAATATAAACCAAAACTTCTCTTCCTGATTGAATTCTTCCTATTCCCCTGCTTTGATCCCCAGCTCCTAATAAAGATGTATAACACATTTCTGCCTGAAGTTGCCCTCCATTGTCTGAATAATTTGCCTTTGAGCTTTTCTCCATGATGAGGAAGTTGAACATCACCTGTTAGGTGATGGGTAGACAATGAGTCACTTTAAAAACACAGACACAATCACATTTGCAGTTTATAAATGTAATTTTGGGTCCAGTAAGCAGATGTTCCTATAAAGAAGGCTAGATGAGCATCATATAGGGCCCCTGGATTCCTCTTCCCAGTGGAAATAATAACTTCCATTTATCGTCAACCTCTTCACAAGGAACACTCTCTCTGTCTCCTACATTCACTGAAAGATGGACTTTGAGACACCCAGCTCTTTGGCCAGACTCTAGACCCAATTATCATCCAACATGTGAAATTTTTATGTTAAATTAAATTTGTTCATTATAATATTATTAAAATGTCAGAATGACAAAGAGAACAACATAACAAAAACTCATTATCTAGATTTAACAAATGTAACTTTTGGTCACATTTGCTCCAAATTTTTTTAAAAAATAAATATTACAGATACAATTGAAACTCTCTTTCTTCCCATTTAAATCTCAATTTTCTCCCTCTCACTCCAGAGTTAACTGCAATTCTAGAGTTAATAGTATATTCCCAGTCAGGATTTATCGTTTTACTATGTGTATTACTTTTTCTATTAAAATGTGTATATATTGTGTGATATGGAACACATCTTCCAGTAACTTGCTTTTTTCCATCCCATTATTTTTAATTAGTCCACGCAAATTCATGCACTTTTACTTTTGTACAGCATTCATTAATAAGAAATTGGCACAATTTACCTATCCATTCCTCCATGGGCAGGCCATTTCCAAGTTTCCTATATGACCATGCACATCCCTGTGAATGCCTTCATGAATACATAAGCCAGAGTTTCTCTAGGGTCTAATCTAGAAGTGGAATTGTTGGGTCACAGGTGGATGAATTCCAGCTTTCCTAGAATTGGGCTAAATGTTTTTTTAATGGCAGTACTAATTTTTCTCTGTCTTCCCAACATTTGAAATTGGCAGACTTTTATGCTTTTACATGCTCCAAGATGAAGAATGTTAAGTTAATTTTGTTTTAATTTCACTGAACATATTTTCTTTTGTTTATTGGCCAGACCAGCTTCCCCTTCTATGACTTGCCTATTCAAGACTGCTGCCCATTATTTGTTACTGGGTTTTTGGTCTCTTTCCTACTAGTGTGTAGGACTTTTGTATATTCTGAATACTAATCCTTAATTGAGATGTGTGTAGCAAATACCTCTTTCGATTCATGGCTTGTCTTTCTCCCTCTTTGATGGTGTGTTTTCATACAAACGTTTTCAATTTTAATGTAATTAAATTTTACAATATTTTCTCTTATGTTTTGTGTATTTTTGTGCCTGGTTTAAGAAATTAGTTCTGGCCCTTATATTATAAACATACTTTCTTTTTTTTCTTCTAAAATTTTTGTCTTGTTCTTTCAATCAATCCTTTAGATGTTATTTCAGTATTACTTTTTACAAATAGGTATCAAATTATCCCATCATTCTTTACTAAAGATGCAGTCCATGGCTTTCCTGCCTGTAAGTAAACCAACCTCTGTCATACACCAATTTCTAATCAATACTTGGTCTGTTCTGGGCTTTCTAGTCTGTTACATGGATCTATTTTTCAGTCCCTATCCCACTATAACTCCACTGTTCAAATTGCCATAATAATCGTTTTGATACATGACAAGGTAATTCCTTTCTCCTATTCTTTTTTTCTGAAATTGACTTAGCTCTTGTTGCCTCCTCATTCTTCTACAAGAATTTTAGGATAAGTTTGGTAAGCTCCATGTTTAAAAGAAAACTGTGGTATTTTGATTGGATTGCATCAAATTCATAGATTAATTGGAGAAGAATTGACATTTTTACCATATTGAGTCTTTCCATTAACAGTGCTTATCTCCACATTATTTTCAGTATTTTTTTCTTAAGTAAACTTTTATAATATTTGATACCAGTCTTTGAAGATTCTTGTTACAAATATTTTAGAATCTAAAATTTCTCTTGCTATTGTGAATGGGGAGTTTTTTTAAAAAATGTAATTTCTAATTTATTACTTTTATTTATTTATTACTTTACAGGAACAATATCGATTCTTTTTAATATTGATTTATATCCAATAAATGTCCTAAAATTTATTAGTTTATCTATGGATTCCCTTGGATTTTTGTTGTGGACAACCATAATTTCTGTGAATTTGCTCTATTTTGCTCTTTCCTTTCCAATTCTTATATGGCAGAAGGTTTTTGGCATGCTCTTTTCTCAAAGAGGCCAACACTTCAAGTATGTAACACAGAGGGCTCAAGTTAAGCTTCCTACTTCATGCAGATCTGTGGCTACATCTCTTGTACCAAAGAGGCATTAACACCCCAAACTCCAGCCCTTAAGGCTTAATCCCTGGTTGAAAACCCCAAAGGGTAACCAAAGCAACAGTTATAGTTTACATTCCTTGCTCTGAGTTTTCTTTTTCTTTCTCATACCTAGGTATTTCGTTCCTTTCTTTTAAGCTTGGCTGCATGTGTTTTCTTTTGCGTTGTTTTGTTTTTTACTCATATTTTATCTAGAATTTCTATGTATTTTAACAGGAACAGGATCTGTCAACTTCAGCTTAAACTACCATGTTGCCAAGAGCCATCCTCTGACATCTTACACTTCCATACCATCTCAACTAACCAATCTCTGAGCCCTCCAACTTCACTGAACTCTTCTAACCCTGACATATTATGATTCTGTGTGAAGCTAAGAAAGGGCTTCTCAGGAGAGAAAACTACATCCCCTTAGGTGCAGAGATGAACAAACACATCACATTTAGGGGAAAGTTAATTAGATATGCATCCCCAGTCCTAGCACATAAGTCACATATATACTATAGGAGACACTGAGAATCGGGGATTGAATTAATTATAAATTGATTAATTGTTGAGTAGAAGTTCTTTAGAAAAATTAGTGAATTACTTAGGATATCCCAGACTATGGAAACAAATAGATCACAAAATGTGTAATGGTGTAAACAGAATGAAAGTTTATTTCTCTCCTATGTAACAACCCCAGTGGGTGACTTCTTGGTGGATGGTAGCGCTCCTGGATGCAGAGAACTAGTGACAAAGGCTCCTTTCACCTTATGACTCCAACCATACCATTTAGTTCCCTCACCATTTGCATTCAGTTGGCCCAAGGGGAAAGAGAGTGTGGAGGAAACCCAGAACTGGAACACATGAATGGGTTGCCTAGAACTCAGTCACATGATAACACAGGACTGCAAGGGAACCTGGGAAATATAGTCAAGCTGAGTGCCCAAGAAGAGAGCAATGTGGATTTGAGTGAGCAGCTAGTAGTCTCTGCCACAAGTAGTATGGTCACAAAGTGCAAGATGGACCAAAGAGAAGGGAACAAGTGATCACACAGTTAAGGGAGCATTACAACATTTCAGGTAGAAAATGATGGTGGTCAAAAATAAGCACTTTGACAATAAGTAGAAAAGTTGTGTAAGAATTATTTTAAATGAAGAATCAACAAGATCAGATGTAGAGGTGAGGGATAAACTGGATGATTGTGCCTGCGAGTACCCCACATGTGGGGAACCCATAAAATAAACCTGGATACAATTCAAGAAATTTTGAGTGCAAACTCATTGGTGCATAAAATGAACAATGTTCCACAATAACCTCTCTGGAGGATATAAAAATAAACAAAGTATGGTTTTCCTCCTCAAAAAAAACTTGCAAACTACATAGGTTGGATATGCAGCATATGGGGTTTGCTTAGACATGTTACAGTATGACAAATGTGGAAATATAGGAAAGAGAGACTAGGCCTACAGGTGCACAGCAGAGAGTCAGCTAAGCAGCTGAAGCCACTATGGAGTTGTATGAGTCACCAAAATAAATAATGAATCAGAGAAAGGGAAAACCGAAGAGATAAGCATTGTGCTTATATACACTAAAAGGTTTGGAAAAGAGATAAAATCTATCAAAGAGATAGTAAAAATACACTTTGAAAATGGAACACCTGGGGAGGAATTTCACTGGATTTGCTTTGCTAGGACCTTTTCCCAGTTGTCATTCTCATTTGCAATCTTCTAAGACAAGGATAGACACCTGATGCCACCTGGGCTCTGGGATCACTCTGAGATTATCCAACGGAACAATTTCCTATATTCCGGGATGCTCCTTGTTCAGCATATTCTTTGTGCTGGAGTGCTTTCTTCAAATACTCCAAAATGCCATCTTTTCTTTATGTGTAATAAAGTTAGTGTGTGAACCTGTGTCTCCATTAAGCTATAAGGTCCCTCAGAGCAGAGATTGTCATATACATTGAATAAATTGATAAATAAACTGTATTTTTCACATGTTCATGATTTTTCCATGAGATCTTATGGAGTATGTAGCACATATAAACTGAAATTAATAATTTGATAAGTTATTAAATCCTTGGTGTTTGGGTGATGGTGCTGGGATCAGAGGGATGGGCACCTCTGACTCACATTGCTCACTTCTCAGACATAAGTGTCAATGACTACCTGACAATTAGTCCAACTGATGGACAGGGATTATTTCCCCCAAATATTGGCTATCTCTGGGTTTAGTATCCCTAGGTGTAAACACAGGTAAACAAATGTGGTAGACAAAGGAGATATTACACAGTAACTTCATTAATAATTCTGGGTTCTTCTCACCTTTCTTCTTTCCTCTCCCCTGTTAGAACCTAAGAGCCATGCAGGAGGAAAACCAATCCTCTACCTTGGATTTCATCCTCCTGGGAGTTACTGGTGAGCAGAAACAGGAAGATTTCTTCGCCATCCTCTTCTTATTCATTTACCCCACTACTTTGATTGGCAACCTGCTCATCATCTTGGCCATTCACTCTGACATTCGCCTTCATAAACCCATGTATTTTCTCCTTGCCAACCTCTCCTTTGTCGACATCTTCTTCTCCTCTGTAACAATCCCTAAGACACTGGTGAACTATCTCCTGCACAGCAAAGCCATCGCCTTTGGAGGATGCCTAACACAGATGTATTTCATGATTTCCTTGGCTAACACAGATAGCTATATGTTGGCTGTGATGGCATATGATCGTGCTGTGGCCATCAGCCGCCCACTTCGTTACACAACAATTATGAGCCCACATTCTTGTGTCCTGCTAGTTGTTGGGTGTTGGGTGGTTGGAAATGCCAATGCCCTCCCCCACACCCTGCTCACAGCTAAGCTGTCCTTCTGTGGGAACCAGAGAGTGGCCAACTTTTACTGTGACATTGTCCCTTTGCTCAAGCTGTCCTGTTCTGATATCCAATTTAATGTGAAGATGATGTACCTAGGGGTTGGTGTTTTCTCCGTGCCATTACTATGCATCATCATCTCCTACATTTGGGTCTTTTCCACAGTCTTACGGGTTCCATCCACCAAAGGTGTGCGCAAAGCCTTCTCCACCTGTGGTTCCCACCTCACGGTTGTTTCTTTGTATTATGGGACAGTCATGGGCATGTATTTCCGCCCTCTGACTAGTTACAGCCTAAAGGATGCAGTGATAACTGTGATGTACATGACAGTGACCCCAATGTTAAATCCTTTCATCTATAGTCTGAGAAATCGGGACATGAAGGCTGCCCTGGGGAAACTTTTCAGCCAGAGAATCTTCTCATAACCAGCGTGAGGTCATATTGGAGACTGCAGTCCCCAATGAGGATGCACTTGGAAATCCATCTCCAATGTCCTCCCCTTCCAAGAAGCTACCTTGATCTTTCCATCTAGAAATTCTTCTTCTCAAAAATTTGTCACAATTTATGAGACATGTTACTAAAGTAACACTTTTGTACACATTTCTTCTCCTTTGCCAGAGTGGCAGCACAAAATATTGGGTTCATGTCCCAGCTATTGTACTCTCAGAGTAAAGTTGGAAAAGAATGAGGCTCAGCTTCTACGTCTACATGTTAGGAATAGTGATATCTGCATGGCCACTGTCATAAGGAGTAAGAATCACAATAGTTCATGCTTTGAAGGCCATAAATCACTATTCAAATGTCATTTTTATTGGGCTATTATGTTTAATCACCCCTACTATGCTTACAAGCCTCTTAACACAGGACCTCTCTTAACATTTCACTGTACCTTTCACAGTCTTGGCCATATAAAGTGTATGCAATGAATATTGGTGGAAAGCAGAATGAACGCATGAAAATAGTCTTTGAAATGTAATCTGATTATGATCATACATAATCATACTAGACATTACCCATCCATTATATATCTAGTATGTCAGTTAGGATCCATTCTGGAAGCAGAAATCACACCAGGTATGTTTAAACCATGAAGATTTAATACAGGGAATTAGATACACGGGTGTATCCTCAAAGAGAATAAACGTAAAAAAAAAAAAAAAGACAGATGCTGAGGTAACCCAGAGATTTCAGAAAGAAGTTACATCCTCTATACCTAGAAGAAACAGCTCTATTCCTAGAAATATAGGATGCACATTCCTTCCACTTGTATTCAGCATGGTACTGGAAGTCCTAATCAGTGACACTAGACAAGAAAAAGAAATAAAAGGCATCAAAATTGGAAGAGAAATACAACTTTCTCTGTTTTCAGATGATAAAGTCTTATATATAAAAACCTAGAGACTAGGGGCCGGTCTGGTGGCGTAGTGATTAAGTTTGCGCCCTCCGCTGCAGCAGACTGGGATTCACAGGTCCAGATCTCGGGTACGGACCTATGTACCACTTATCAAGCCATGGTATGGCAGGCGTCCCACATAAAGTAGAGGAACATGGGCACAGATGTTAGCTCAGGGCTGGTCTTCCTCAGCAAAAAGAGGGAGATTGGCAGCAGAGGTTAGCTAAGGGCTAATCTTCCTCACACACACACACACACACACACACACACACACACAAAACCCTGGAGACTATATACTTTTTTAAAACCTACTAATAAACAAATTCAGTAAAGTTACAGTATAAAAATTAACATAGAAAAGTCAGTTGTGTTTCTGTAGTTTTCAATAACCTATCAGAAAGAGAAATAAGAAAAAACCCATTTACAAAAGCATCATAAAAAATAAAATACTTAGGAATAACCTTAACTAAGAAGGTGGAGGGTATGTACACTGAGAGCTACAAAATATTGATGAAAGAAATTAAAGAAGATACAAATAAATGGAAAGACATTCATGACTTGTGAGACTTAATATTGTAAAATGTCCATACTACTCAAAGCAATCTACAGATTCAATGCAATCCCTATCGAAATTCTGATGACATTTTTTATATATACAGAAAATAAATTCTGCAACGTATATGGAAACTAAAAAAGACTGCAAACAGCCAAAACAATCTTGAGAAAGAACAAAGTTGGAAGCATCACACATCCTCATTTCAAACTACATTACAAAGCTATAATATTAAAAAACAGTATGGTACTGGCATAAAGACGGATCTATAGACCAATGGAACAGAATAGAGGGCCCAGAAATAAATCCATGCATATACAGTCAACTGATCTTTGACAATGGAGCCAAGAATATGCGAAAAGGAAAGGATACTCTCTTCAACAAATGGTGTTGGGAAAACTGGATATCCACATGCAAGAGAATGAAATTGGATCCTTATCTTACACCACACACAAAAATCAACTCAATGTGGATTCAAGATTTAAACATAAGATATTAAACTAAAACTCCTAGAATAAAACATACGGGGAAAGTTTCATGACATTAACTCCACAATGATTTCATGGATATGACACCAAAAGCACAGGCAACAAAAGCAAAAATAGACAAGTGAGACTACATCAAACTATAAAGTTTCTGCACAGCAAAAGAAACAATCAATGGAACAAAAAGGCAATCTACAGAATGGGAGAGAACGTTGTGTGTGTGTGAGGAAGACTAGCTCTGAGCTAACATCCATTGCCAATCCTCCTCTTTTTTTGCTGAGGAAGACTGGCCCCGGGCTAACATCCATGCTTGTCTTCATCTACTTTATATGGGACACCCACACAGCATGGCTTGAGAAGCAGTGCATCTGTTTGTGCCCGGGGATCCGAACCTGCGAACCTGGGGCTGCTGAAGCAGAGCGTGTGAACTTAACCACCACTCCACCCAGCCAGTGCCTGAGAACGCTTTTAAAGCATATATTTGATAAAAGGTTAATTTCAACATATATAAGGAAATCCTACAACTCAATAGCAAAAAAACCCCTAATAACTCAATTTAAAAATGGGATGAGGAATTGAATAGACATTTCTCCAAAGAAGACATACAAATGGTCAACAGGTATATGAAAAGATGCTCAACATCACCATTCATCAGAGAAATGCAAATCAAAACCACAATGAGATATCACCTCACATCCATTAGGATGCAGCAATATTGAACCCTCATGCACTCTTGTTGGGAATGTAAAATGGTGCAGCCTCTATGAAAAACAGTATGGAGGTTTTTCAAAAAATTAAAAACATAACTACCATATGATCCAGCAAACCCATTTCTGAGTATTTATCAAAAGAGTTGAAAATAGAATGTCAAATAGATATTTGCAGTCCCATGTCCATTGCAGCATTATTCACAAGAGCCAAGAGATGACAACAACTTAATTGTCCATCAACAGATGGATGGAAAAAGAAACTGGTGTATACAAACAATGGAGTATTATTCAGCCATTAAAAATTTAGAAAACTCGGTTAAAAGATGCAAATATAACCATCCTGTTGTGTTGTCAGTTAAATATAAAAATGTCCCTGAAAAGAAGTTTTGTCAAGATACTTGAATTTCAGAGATTATTTTTATAGCCTGTGACATGTAATCTTTAATCTCTTAAGGGTCTTTCTTGCATGTTAAACTAAATGGCCTCATTTATTAATTAATGATTTACTTGAATAATGATTTCAAATTTGCACCTCTGATTTCTGGAGCTATCAGTACTGTCTACTTTCTTTGATAGTTCTAAGAGCCTTGGAATTTAGATCTTTTACCTTCCTGCTTAAAAGTAAAATGGATGTCTGACTCAGGTAGACTTCTTTTAAACTAAAAATATGAAGGTCTTTATCTCGTTCCATTACATCATATAGCCCACAGTTGATTTGATTTGATACAGTGACTTCCATTTTTAAAAATTCTAATAGTTAAAATTTTGGTTAAATAGCAGAATTGGTGTAGTGAAGGCTTTCTTTCTGTGTTTATAAAGTCAAGAACAGAACAATAATCTTAAGTCCCCTTTACCTAGCACAGGATTTAGAATTTGCTCCCTGCTTTCCTTCCCAGTCTTCAATTCATGGTCTTCATTACATTATTCAGAAATTTAAAATATAGATTATTCACAATACTTAAATATGTAACAATACAATGTTATTTTTAAAGAAATAATTTCACTTAATTTTGTAATAATATTTACAACAGAAATAACTTACCTGAGTACAGAATGTTGGGTTGTGAAATTGTCTCCTTAAAACTTTGATAGTTTTTCAATGTTTTCTGGCATTGGTGTTTTGTTGAGAAAATCCAGAAGCTAATTTGAACATCTATCTCTTTTTATGTAATCTGTTATTGACATTGCTATTCATAAAAAATTTATTCTCTGTTATTGACATTTTTATTCATAAAAATGTTATTCCTATAATAAAATACCAAAATATCACTAAGATACATCTGAGGATATTTTCATTAATATCATC
This sequence comes from Tapirus indicus, assembly GCA_031878705.1. NCBI lineage: Eukaryota > Metazoa > Chordata > Mammalia > Perissodactyla > Tapiridae > Tapirus > Tapirus indicus. Next base: position 14,874,822 of record CM062932.1, read on the forward strand.
CAGAATATGGTGAGGCTTTTGATTGCGCTCTGGTTTTTGATTTTCTATAACATTACCTTTTTTTGCAATTTTAATTGTTGCTTTTGTTCTACTTGTTTTGTTTTTGGTGGAACAACTATTCTTGAAGTTAGAGCTCCATGTTCTCTCCAAAACCTTTCATTTCTCTTCTCCTTTATTGTTTTAAATTTTTTGTCCTTTTAATCTTCCTTAAGGAAGAACTTCTGCTATGGTCTGAATGTTTGTATTCCCCCAAAATTCATACACTGGAATGATAATGCCCAAGGCGATGGTATTAAAAGACAGGGGCTTGATAGGTGTTTAGGTCGTGAGGGTGGAGCCCTCAGGAAGGGGATTAGTATTCTTATAAAAGAGACCCCACAAAGCTGTCTTGTCCCTTCTGCCATGTGAGGACACAAGGAAAAGATGCCTTGTATGAGCCAGTAAGCCTTCACCAAACACCAAATTTGCTAGCACCATGATCCTGGACTTCTCAAGCATCCAGAACTGTGAAAAATACATTTTTGTTGTTTATAAGCCACCCAGTCTGTGGTATTTTGTTATAGCAGACCAAACAGACAAAACAACTTTTGAATTCTGTCCTGAATGTTACTAGTTTCTTTTCTGAAATGTCAACTCTGCCTAAAATGCCAATTAAAATCATTTTTCTGTTCCTTATTCACTTCTGTCTCCTGTTCCTATGTCAATTTCATTTTCATCTAAATTTGTTTCTGTTTGATACTCTCTTATTTTAATGTCTTAAGACTTATTTAAATGTCTTAAAGATATGAAATAATAATAGAAGAATTATAGAAGAAAAGACTATCAAAAAAATAATTTCTAAAAAATTTTCTTTTCCCTTCCTTAAATTGCATTCAAATAAAAGTTTTTCTTCCAGGTACTTAAGATGTTGCTCTTCTCTTGCTCTGCAAGTATATTTCATAGGTCATTCTTTTTAAAATATCTTTAAACTAAAAGGGATTTTTTTAAAAGCCTGGAATTTTCTAACAGATAATTAAAGTTAGCCTCTCTCACCAACTACAGAATTTTCTCTTTAGAGCATGGAAGTTCAGAGATTCCTTTCATAAATCAGTGAAAGCTGTAGTCACTATACACGGAAATATTTGCAATGTTTGAGGTTAAGGCCTCATGTTCTTTGTAGCTCTCGTCAATGACATGGCACAATTCCTGGCCCCTAATGGGTACCCAGAAAATGAAATGTGGAAGTAGGAAGAGATTCTGAGAAGGCCATAAAGAAGGAAACACAATTACTAGGAAAAATTATTGATCATGAGATGTCATCTTATCTGTCTGAGAGTCCATGTCCTGGACACTGGAGCATGAGCTGACCACCGGGCAGGTAACAACAGAGCAAATAGGATGGTGCAACCTGAAATGTGTCTAGAGGAAAAAGTAATTCAACAAATGTTTCAACATCTCCCATGTGCAGAATCTGAAGAAGATTTTGGAGAGTTGTGCAACAATTACATGACGGGTAGTGAAATAAGTAGTTAATAGGTAGTATTCTAGTAGTGTAGAGGTAGTAAAATAACAGACAACATTCACTAGGTGCTAACTATGTGCCGGGCTCTGGTTTAAGAACTTTCCAGGTATTAATTCATTTGATTCTCATGATGACTTTGTGGGGATGTTGTTGTGATTTTTGCTGTCATTATTCCAATTATAGAGATGAGCAAATTTGTCAAATAACTATTCAAAGTCAGTTATGGCCAATAGTGGCAGAACCTGGACTGAACCCTAGCCAGAGCTCACAGTCTTCACCATGGTCCTCTACAGAAAGGTAGCGACCTCTCTGACACAGGAGGGGATAAGTCATAGGATAATGACCATTAATCAGGGATGTTATAAAGGTGACACATACATGAAGTGAACTAGATAACATCTAAGCTCTTTCCTTCTCTAAGAATTTAAAAAATTCAGAGACTTACTGTCAAAATACTAGAAAAAGGAAAGTTTAACCTCCCCTATAAGCCTCCTCAAGAAAAATCATAGACAAAAGATGAAATATAATTCTCTGGACATTTAACACTGGAAAAGCTTCATCATAACCTAGAATAAAGACCAGGAGGTCAACTGTAACACAGTCCTTGTATTCCAAGGGGTGGTTCCAAGTCTGCGCTGAACAGCAGAGGAGAGGGGCTCACAGTCAACAAAGAGGCCAGAATAGGTCAGCCCAGAACTTGGGCCCTAGAGATGCACTCTTCCATAACCCTGTCGCCCATCCTTCCTTCTAGAAGAGCTCTGGGAAAGATTACTCCTGAGAACTACTGTGTGCCCCCAGGGCACAGCTTAGGAGTGTGTAATGAGTCTCAACAATTACTCTGCCCGTGGTGAGATAAAGACCCAAGGGAGTCCTGTTTCAAGAGACTTTGTAACCTGGTGAATAATTCACAATTTTCTCTATCCTATGACCCATTCTACTTCCTTGAGGAGGAAACTAGAATTTTCATCTTCAGGCTCCATCCAGTACAGTTCATTCAACCTCTTCTGCTCCACACTGGGAAACTTGGGACTCCTCTTTCCAAATCATCCAAGTTCTATCTCCTCCGCCTCAGGAACAGAGGACTAGAGACCCACTCTCCAGGATTACTCCTGGCGCATTCTGCAGCATGCCTGACTCCAAAAAGGGATGCTCGCAGGGGCTAGACCAGCTGGCTGTAAACTTCCCATTTGTGGAAGAGGAGTGAAGGCCACAGGACCAGGACCCTTTTTTTAAATCATCTGAGCTGACTCCCCAGGTAGGACTGTGGATGTTGGATAGAAAGTCTTATGACAGTGACATCAGGGGATAGACAGACAGCAACTACATTACCTGCATTATCTCCTTTGACTCTCACAAAACTCCCAAGAGGCAAGTAGAATTATTTTGTCATTTTATCAGTTCAAAAATGATGAATTCAATTGCCTAAAGTCACACAGAGAGGTAGTGGAAAAACTAGGACTCACATCTTGGCCTGAATCCAGAAACCAAGGTCTCAAAATCAAGTAGGCAAAAGGGAGAGAGAAGAGACAGAGAGAGAGAGAGACAGAGGGAGAGAACCCTCCCTTTCTGACAAATAGCTATCCTTGGGTTCTTGTCCATGTAAAGGAGATCAGGAAGGGGTAGTTCTGACTTGGTTTTCTCATGTCTGATCTCTCTCTAACTCTTGAAGTTTAGTGTGTGGGGTGGCAGTAGGGGTGTGTAGAAGCACCCATTGACTTAGAGAGGACCGGAAAACCCACCTGTATTCCCATGCCAAGAAGCCCCTTCAGAAAATTCTGTCATTTCATTGTCAGAGCACTGATGGGCTGAACTATCAGGGAGACTCAGAGTACTTAGAGGACATTTTTTGGCCTTGCCTGCTATCCCTGATGCCAATGGGAGGCATTTGGCCTCACAGGTCCCTGAAAAATTGTCCTCAGCACCATCACACTCATGTGCCAGAATTTTCAGAGCATAAACAATTCTCAGGAAGAGTATTTTAGAGGCCAGCATTGCCTGGACTCCAGACATCTTTCCAGTGAACTCGAGGCTTTCACTCTGCCTCGAGCGTTCACAATGATACACCTCCTGCTCCCCTTCCTGAAAGTACAAATTTCTTTCACCTCTGTCTCCAGGCTTTCTGCAGAAATCCCCTCTCCTCATGAGGACCCCTACATCTCACAGTATGGATCATCTCTATGCTCAAGTCTCTGTGCTCAGAAACCTCCCTCCTCTGTTTCCCTGTTTCTTTAGTTCTTGCAATGATTACACCATCTTATCTTTCTGGTGCTACATTTCTTACATTCTTTAACTCTTTTATTTATCACCATGTGGTTGTGCATGTACCAGATTGTCACTCCAAAATATCACTGTATTGATCAGTCACTTTATTTATATGTCCAAATATCTATATCTACATTAAACAAAAGATTGCATATGTCTACTACCAGAAAGAGTTAGTGCAACCCACATCCACCATGCTAATTCTTAGTTCCTAATGAAGACAGAACAAAGTTCTTGCATTGCTTCAAAATACTCCATGATATTAACCCAAATTTTTTTTCAGACTGATTTCTTCCTGGTTTTATCCAGTGCTCCAAATAAAAATATATAACTCATTTTGGCCTGAAGTATTCATCAAATGTACAAATATTTTGTCTTTGAGATTTTCTCCATGATAAGGAACTTGGACTTCATCTGTTACCTGATGGGTAGACAGTGAGTTATTTTAAAGAGAACACAAAATCAATGATATCATAAACACACTTTTGTGTCCAGTAAACAGATGTAAAGAAGCCTGCCTGAGAAAGGAAGAACATAGATAAGAAATGGGGTGGTAGGTAGAAAGAGTTACAAGATTGAGAAACATTCATTGAATGACTAAAGAGGCTGTAATATGTTTACCAGTCAATGGGAAAGTGCTGGTGTTGAGGTAAATATTGGAGAGAGAAAATACTGCAGCTGAAAGAATGGTGGGGTGATACAGCTGAGGAAACAGAAAACAACAAGGATGACAGAATATTGGATGCATGGACCCTTTTCTTCTGAGTCTTTGGGGAAAAAAGACTAGATGGAAGTGGGTGTATGGTATGATATGCAGGAAAGAATATTGAGGAAATACTATCCCCCTCACCCCAGAGATAACTGCTATTCTAGAATGGGTAATATACTCCCACGCAGGATGTATACTTTTACTACATATGAATGTATTATTTTATGTATTAAAACTTACATATATTGTGTGCTACACCATACATCTTACAGCAACTTGTTTTTTCATCACAGTAGGATTTTTAAAAATTATTCCATCTGAATACTTTCATTTTAACTGTTTTGCAGAATTCAAAAACAAGAAAATGTCACAAATAACCATTTCTAAGTTTTCTACCTGACAATATATATCCTTTGAATGTCTTCTGGAACACACGTGTTAGAGTTTTCTAGGATCCAATCAAGAAGTGGAATTGCTGAGTCAGCTAGAGGTCCAAGAATTTTCAGCTTTCCTAGATATGTGTAATTGTTCTCTAAATGATCATATTAATTTTTCCATTTCTTCCCTACACTTGAGATTGTCAGACTTTACACTTGCTCCAAGACAAAGGATGTTCAACTGAATTTTGTGTTAATTTGGTTGAGCATCTTTTCTTTTGGTTATTGGCCACACCAGTTTCTTCTTCTATGACTTGTCTATTTAAGCCTGCTGCCCATTATTTCCTACTGGGTTTTGGTCTTTTTCTTATTAGTGTGCAGGATACTTCTGTATTCTGAATACTAAACTTTTATTGATTAAATACATAGCACATACCTCTTCCAGTGCATGACTTGTCTTTCTCCTTCCTTATGGTGTCTGTTTCATACAAATGTTTTCTTTTTCAAGTAGTCAAATGTTACAACATTTTCTCTTTTGTGTTGTGCATTTGTGCCTGGAATAAGACATCACTTCCTACCCTAATATCATAAACATATTTTGTTCTAAAGTTTTTGAAGTTTTGCTTTTCACTATTAAGTCATTAAGAATTATTTTTCTGTATTTTTTATATGGGTATGCAACTGTCCCAGCACTTTTTACCAAACAATCACTCCAACTGTTCCCTGTCTGCTACTAAACCAACCCAGGTCGTATACCAATTTCTAATAAATACTTGGTCTGGGTCTAGACTTTCTAGTCTGTTAGGTAGATGTGTTTGTCAGTCCCTATGCCAGCACTAAGCCATTGTATGAAGTTCCAGAATAAATCATTTTCATACTTGATGAGGCAATTCCTCCCTTGTTATCTTTTTCCACAAATTGTCCTAGCTCTTCTTGGCTCTTTGTTCTCCTACATGAAGTTTTGGGTCAGTTTACTAAGTTCCATAGTTTAAAAGTAACCTATTGTGTTTTGATTGGGAATGCAACGAATTCATAGATTAATTGGAAGAGAATTGACATTTTTACAATGTTGAACCTCCATTAACATTGCTTATCTCCACATTTTTTAGGTATTCTTTTTGTCATTCAGTAAAGTTTTATAATTTTTTAAAACAGTCTTGGACATTATTGTTAGAATTATTCCTAGATTTCTTAAATTTCTATTGCTACTGGGAATAGAAATTCTTTCTAATGTTATATTTTGCTATTTCTTTTTACTTAAACATAAAATATCAATTTTTAACACTGATTTATATCAAACAAACTTGCTGAAACCTCTTATTTCATCTAGAGAGTCTCTTGGATTTCCTTTGGAGACAATCTTATTTTCTGTGAATTCTATCCATTTTGATTTTTCTTTTTTAATTATTACACAGCAAAAATTTCTTCTAGTACTCTTTTCACAGATAGGACAACATTTCAGGTGCTTTACTCAGAAGGCTCAATATAAACTCCCTGTTTCATATGGCTCTGTGGCCACATCTCCCAGGGGCCACCACAGCATCAGCTCTGCCTTACAACACTTGCTCTGTGTTTACTTTTTCTTTCTCATAGCTATGTATTCCATTTCTTTCTTTTAGGTTTGGCTATGCGTTTTTGCTTTTTCTTTGATAATTTATATAGAATTTTTATGTGTTTTAATAGGAATGAGACCTGTCAATATCAACTAAGTCTGCCATGTTGCCAAGAGCCCCACCTCTAAAATATACTTCTCTACCATATGAACTAACCATGGTCTGTGAGTTCTCCAGTTTTACTGACCCCTCTCAACTCTGAGATGTTATGATCCTGTGTATATATAATATGGGAAAGGGCATTTCAAGAGACAAAACCAAATTCATTTAGGTGCAGAGATGAAAAAGCACCTCATATTTAAGGGAAAGATAAGTTTATTTGCTTCCCCTATGCTAGGATATTATTCCTATCTGTACTATAGGAGACACTGAGAATTGGTGGTTAAATTAATTACAGATTGAATTAATATTGAGTAGAAGTCTCCTTAGAAAAATTAGTGAATTAGGAAATCCTGGACTACAGTAACAAATACATGTAAAATATGTAATGGTTTATTTAAACAAAATAAAGTTTATTTCTCTCTTATGTAACCATCCTAGTGGGTGTCCTTGGTGGTGGGTGGCCTTCCTGGATGTAGAGAAGTAGGAACACAGGCTCAATCTACCATGTAACTCCACCATCCCATTCAGCCTCCTGGCCATTGGCACCCAGCTTGCCCAAGGCGAAAGAGAATTTGGAGGAAGCCCAGAACTGGAACATGTGGAGGGATTGGCTAGAACTCAGTCACATGACCGTAGCTCAATACAAGGGAGCCTGGGAAATGTAGTCTAGCTGAGCATCCTGGAAGAAGAGAACAAAATGGATTTGCTCCACTTTGAGATGCTAGCAGTCTCTGCCACAAATAGTATGCCTCAGAGTCAAGGTGAAGGAAAGGAAAGAACCCATAGTGAAGCAACTAAGGGAGCCATACAAAATTTCAGGTAGAAAATGATGGTGGTCAAAGCTAAAGCACTGAGACAATAAATACAAAATCTACATGTGAATTATTTAAAATGAAGAATCAATAAGATCAGATGTAGAGGTGAGGGATAACCTCAATGATACAGCCAGTGAGCATCCCACATGTGGGGAACCCATGAAATAAACATGGCTATATTCAAACTATTAGGTGCAAACTTATTGCTTCATGAAGTGAGCAATATTCTAAATAATCTGTAAGGAAGATAAAAATAAACAAGATATGGTTCTCTTCCTCAAGTAGGTTTACAGTCTACTTAAGTTGGATGTGCAGAGTATGAGGCCAGACATGTTGGCAAGATGACTGAACATGGAAATATAGGAAACGAGATCAAGCCTATGAGATATAGACCTGAGAGTCTACTAAGCAGCAGTTGAAGCCACAATGGACTTGCGTGAGTCACCAAAGGAAATAATAAAGAAAGGTATGAGAATGTTGAAGAGAAAAACATTATGATTACATGCATATAAGTGTTTGGAATAGAGATGAAACCTATCCAAGGAAGTGGTGAATGTCTACTTTATAAATGGAATGCCTGGGGAACAAATACAAATTTTGTTTTGCTACGACCTAACCTCAGTCATGTCTGTGATTTACAATCTTCTGATACCAGTGTAGAGACTTGTTACCTCCTGGATTTGGGCTTATTCTGAGTTTAGCCAGTAGAACTGTTTCTAATTGTCCAGGATATCATTGTATTGACTGTCCTTTGCATTGGAGTGTTTTTTCAAAGACCCCAAAATACTATCGTTTACTTTTCATGTGTAATAAAATTAGTATGTGATTCAGGCTTCTCCATTAAGTTGTAGGTCCTTGAGAGCAGAGACTATGTCATATATGAATAAATGGATGAATGAACCATATTGTTCACATATTTGTAATTTTTCCGTGAGGCCTAACAATGTGTCTAGCACATTGAATATGAACTTTATATGTTAAATGTTTAAACCCTAGAAGTCTGGATGATGATGATTCTGGGGTTGTGGAGGAGGGACACCTCTGATTCAAGATTATTCACTTCTTAGACATGAGTGTCCAGGGCTAGTTGTCAAATAGTCCCACGGACCAACAGGGAATTTTCCCCTGATGTACGGGCTATCTCTGGACTTAGCAAACCCAGATGCAGACACAGCCACCACGGTAGTTAAAATTGGTAGTTAAAGAAGATTACATACAACTCTTCACTAATAATTCTGGATTCCTCTCCCCTTTCTTGCTGAAGGGTCCATGGGAGAAGACAACCAATCCTCTAACCTGGATTTCATCCTCCTGGGAGTTAGTGGTCATCAAGAACAGGAAGATTTCTTCTTCATCCTCTTCTTATTCATTTATCCCACTACTTTGATTGGAAACCTGCTCATCATCTTGGCCATTCACTCTGACATTCACCTTCATAACCCTATGTATTTTCTCCTTGCCAACCTCTCCTTTGTTGACATCTTCTTCTCCTCTGTGACAATCCCTAAAACGCTGGTGAACTATCTCTTGCACAGCAAAGCCATCCCCTTTGGAGGATGCTTAACACAGATGTACTTTATGATTGGCATGGCTAACACAGATAGCTATATCTTGGCAGCAATGGCATATGATCGTGCTGTGGCCATCAGCCGCCCACTTCATTACACAACAATTATGAACCCAAGGTCTTGTGTCCTGCTAGTTTTTGGGTGTTGGGTGGTTGGAAATGCCAGTGCCCTCCCCCACACCCTGCTCACAGCTAAGCTGTCCTTCTGTGGAAACCGGGAAGTGGCCAACTTCTACTGTGACATGGCCTCTTTGCTCAAGCTGTCCTGTTCTGACATCCACTTCAATGTGAAGATGATGTACCTAGGGGTTGGTGTTTTCTCTGTACCATTACTATGCATCATCATCTCCTATGTTCGGGTCTTTTCCACAGTCTTACGGGTTCCATACACCAAAGGTGTGTGCAAAGCCTTCTCCACCTGTGGTTCCCACCTCACAGTTGTTTCTTTGTATTATGGGACAGTCATGGGTGTGTATTTCCACCCTCTGACTAGTTACAGCCTAAAGGATGCAGTAATAACTCTGATGTACATAGCAGTGACCCCAATGTTAAATCCTTTCATTTATAGTCTAAGAAACCGAGACATGAAGGCTGCCCTGGGGAAACTCTTCTGCAAGAGAATCTCCTCATAACCAGTATAAGAGGTCATACATTGGAGACTTCAGTCACCAGTTAGGATGCACTTGAAAATCCAGCCCCAAAGTCCTCACGCTCCAAGAAACCACTTTTGATCTCCCAGGAAAAGGCCACTCAGGTCTGCAGGCTTCCATTTGTTCCTGTCAGGTCCAAAAGCAGAAGCAGTGTCAGCAATATATGGCCTCACCCTTTCAGGCATCTCATATAATTGAGCTAACTGAGACAATATATAATTGAGACAATATCATCTTATCCTCTGAGCATTGTTCAAGGTGTTAATATAATAGCATATTTCCTTTATTTTATAGCCTGTTTATTCATTCACTTACCCTCAGCCACTTTTCCACCTTCTCTCCATTATACTCTAACTTTTCCACCTTTGGAAGGGACATTAGGTTAAGCCACTCTGCTAGTCTAGATTGCAGACAGCAATACTAGTCTAGCAAGTCCATCCCCCTCAGCCCACTTCTATTCAGATAAGGTAAGGTTATATAGGTACAGAACTATCAGGGCTATCCTGCCCACTCGGCAACCAACTTTGCCAGATGACATCAAAGTACAATCCACCCTATCAGGCCCTTAGGAATTCTGACATAAGACTTTAAAACATAGTTACAGTTTCTTGCATAGGAATTATCCCTGCATCCAGGCCTTGTAGTTGCAGCCCTGGTCCTGTGACCGCTGCATCAAGTAGGAGGGAAATAACCAAGTTAATGTGGGAATGAAAGAAAAAAGTATAGTCATTATACCAGCATACATTACACCAGAAGAGTGTACTGCTCCCTTGGCAAGAATTAGCAGCATGCTTCCCCACCTCCTGTTCCCCAGACCCACCAGAAACAGAAACCTATCAGTAGGGGCACTCCTTTAGCCCCATTCATGTTCATCTTGAGTGTGAACACACAGTCATGAGGTTGTGTAAACCAGCCCTTCATGCCTTTATCTCCTCCCATTTTATTAAACAATGTTTTAATTGCCCATTCCAATTCTGTATCAAACTAGTACTCTGAGGAGGCTATCTCTCTGCCCATTGTTGGACATAGCGGGCTGTAAAGTGTGTTCCTTGGTCTGAAGAAACAATGTTCTGATGTCCAAAATGGTGCAATAGCTTCTCTTTCAGTTCTTTTATAGCACTCATCATTTGCATCTACCACCAGATAAGCAAAGCCCAGTCCAGAGTCAGTGTCTATTCATGTCAAGACACATTTGTAGCCCTTTAGGGCTACCAGTATGAGTCCCACTTGCCAGGTATGATCAGGGCCTTCCCCCCAGAGAATCTGCCACTTAGACATCTGCAGTTTCTGTCTCTTTTGTTAGACAGAACAGTTCTTATTGGCATTTTCTGCTCCAGGAGTTGCAAGAGGAATATGTGTAGATTCAGCCCCTTTCTGCATTGGTGCAATACCCCATGTCCATGTTTCATGTATCCACGTGCCCACCTCAAGTGAGCACATGGGATGTCTGCTTGCAATTTCAACCATGTTCCAAACCCAGAAAAGAGTTCTTTTTATGGGCATCAACATGTCCTACTTTAACACACCCATCAAATTCCCAGAGTGATTTCCACAGGGCTGTGCCCCATATGGGCATCCCTTTAGTAATCCAGGTTTCCATAGTCCTACTGCCTGACCATATGACTAGGCCATTGGCCACTGCCCATGAGTCAGTAAAAATCCAAATATAGGAGCTTTTATCCCTGTACAATCAGTGGCAGGTACTCCATAAGCTACCCCATATATTTAGCCCATAACCATGTGTAGCTATAGAACTCTTGAAATGTGCTAGTCCAAATTGAAATGTAAGTGTAAATTACAATCTGGATTTCAAATACAAAGTAACTCAGTACTATCATAAAATACTGATTGCATGTGGAAATGATAACAATTTGGAATATTGGGTTAAATTAGCTATAATATTAAAATGATTTTCACTTGTTTCTTTTTCTTTTTTTCCCCCTGCTTTATTGTTCATCTTTTCAAAACACTAACTCATTTCATTGGTCTTTTCTTGGTTATATTTTTTGGTCTCTATTTCATTTATTTCTGTTCTGATCTTTGTTATTTCCTTCCTTCTTCTAGCTTTGGGCTTAGTTTTTTCTCCCTTTTTAGTTTCATGAGTTGTAAAATTAGCTTATTATTTGACATCTTTTTTTTTTTCTTAATGTAGGTGTTTATTGCTTTGAATTTTTCTCCTCGAACTGCTTTTGCAGCACCCTGTAGGTTTTGGTCTGTTGTGTTTCCATTTTCATTTGTTTCAAATATTTTTTTAATTTTCCTTTTGATTTCTTATTTGAACCATCAGTTGTTCAGGAGTATGTTGTTTACCTTCCACATGTTTGTGAATTTTCCAGTTTTTCTCCTGTTATTCATTTCTACTTTCATACCATTGTGGTCAGAAAAGATAGTTGGTATGATTACAATCTTTGAAAATTTTCTAAGACTTGTTTTGTGACCAGTCATATGATCTATCCTGGAGAATTCTCCATGTGCACTTGAGAATATGTGTATTCTGCCACAGTTGGATCAAATGTTCTGATATGTCTGTTAGGTCTACTTGGTCTAAAGTACAATTCAAGTTAAGAGTTTCTTTGTTGATTTTTTCTCTGGATGATATACCTATTGTTGAAAGTGGGGTATTAAAATTCCTTACTATTATTGTATTGTTGTCTATTTCTTCCTTCAGATCTGTCAGTATTTTCTTAATATATTTAGATGCTCCAATGTTGGGTGCATATATATTTATGATTGCTATATCTTCTTCATGAATTGACTTCCTCATAATTATGTAATGATCTTGTCTCTTACCATTTTTCACTTAAAGTCTATTCTTCTGTATAAGTATAGCTACCTCTACTCTCTTTTGGTTTCCACTTGCATGGAATATCTTTTGCATCCTTTCACTTTGAACCTATGTGTGTCCTTAAGCTGAAGTGAGTCTCTGTAGACATCATATAGTTGGGTCTTGTTTTTTTATCCATCCAGCCACTCTATGTCTTTGGATTGGAGAATGCAAGCCATTTACATTTAGAGTAATTTTAATAGGTAAGGACTTGCTAATGACATCTTATTTATTGTTTCCTGGCTGTTTTGTAGGTCCCTTGTTCCTTTCTTCCTCTCTTGCTACCTTTTTTTGGCAATTGATGACTTTCTGCAGTGGTATGCTTTTATTGTCTTCACTTTATCTTTTGTGAACCTATGTAGATCTTTACTTGTGGTTACCATGAGACTTACATGAAACTTCCTATAAATATAACTGTTTGTTTTACGCTGATAACAATCTAACTTAACATACAAAAAGTTTACTTTTTTACTTTCCCCTTTATGTTTTTAATGTCACAGTTTAGCTCTTTTTATATCATGTATCCATTAACAAATTATTTTACCTATAGCTATTCTTAATACTCTTGCCCTTTAACTATAGTTAAGTGGTTACCACACCACCACATTACAGAATTGTAGGATTCTGAATCTGATTATATGCTCATCTTTACTCATATGTTGTAGATTTTCATATGTTTTTGTGTTACTAATTAGTGACCTTTCCTTTCAGCTCAAAGAACTACTTTCAGCATTTCTTGTAAAGCAGATGTAGTGGTGATGGACTCCCTCAGCTTCTGTTTGTCAGGGGAAGTCTTCATCTCACATTCATTTCTGAAGGACAACTTTGCTGGGTATTCCTCCATTACTTAAGGTGTTACTCCTCTTCTCTTGCTCTGCAAATATATTTCATAGATTTTTTTAAAAACATCTTTAGGTGAGAGGGATTTACCAAGCCTGGAATTTGCCAACAGACAATTAAGCTTAGTTCCTTTCACCAAAGAAGTTTTTCTCTTTTAGGAGAGAAAGGTCAGAGATTCCTTTGATAAGTTGAGAAAGCTACAGTCACTTTCCACAGAAAATATTTGAAATGTTTGAAGGTTTAAAGTATCATTTTCTTCATAGTTTTTTTATATATCATTGCACAATTCCTTTCCCATAATGGGTACTTAGTAATTAAAACTTAGATGTAGTAAGAGATTCTGAGAAGGACGCCAAGAACAAAATATTATTACCAAGAAGAAAATATTATCATGGGATGTCATCTTATCCTTGTCTGAGAGTCCAGTCATGGGCACTGGAGCATGATCTAATCACAGGACAAGGAACAACAGAGTGAATAGTATGTATAACCAGAAGCATGTCTAGAGGAAAATGTAATTCAACATTTGGAGTATTGTCCAACAATGACACACCTAGTAGTAAAATGAGTAGTTACTAGGTAGTATTATAGGTAATAAAGGTGGTAGTATAGAGGTAGTAAAATAACAGTTAACAATGACCAAGAGCTAATTATGTGCCAGGTTTGATTTAAGAACTTTTCAGATATTAATTCATTTGATCCTCATAATAACTTTATGGGGATGTTGCGACTGTTGCCATTGTTATGCCAATTATAGAGATGAGTAGGCACATTAAATCACTGTTCAAGGTCAGTTACAGCCAGTAAGAGGCAGAGCCTGGACTGAAACCCAGCCAGAGCTCACAGTCTCCACCATGGTCCTCTACAGAAAGGTAGCGACCTCTCTGCCACAGGAGGGGCTAAGTCATGGCATAATGACCATCAATCAGGACTGTTATAAAGGTGACACATACTTGAAGTGGACTAGGTAACATCTAGTCCCTATCCTTCTCTAAGAATCTAAAACATTCAGAGACTTACTATCAAAATGCTAGAAAAAAGAAAGTTTAACTTCCACCACAACCCTCCTCAAGACAAATCATAGACAAAGATGAAATATAATTCTCTGGGCATTTAGCACCAAAAAGGCTTCAGCATGGCCTAGAATAAAGACCAGGAGGTCAACTGTAGCACAGCCCTTGTATCCCATGGGGTGGTTCCAGTTTGTGCTGACCAAGAGAGGACAGGGGCCCACAGTCAACAAAGAGGCTAGAATAGTCCAGCCCAGGGCATGTCCCTGGAGACATATTCTCTCAGTAACCCTGTTGTCCAGCCTTCCTTCTAGAACTCTGGGAATGATTACTCTTGAGAACCACTGTGTCCCCTCAGGGCACAGCTGTAGGAGTGTGTAATGACTCTCAGCAATTGCTCTGATTATGATCAGAATGAAGACACGGGGGAGTCCTGTTTCAAGAGACTTTATAACCTGGTGACTAATTCACGATTTTCTCTATCCTCTGACCCATCCTGCTTCTTGGAGGAGGAAACTAGAATTCTCATCTTCAGGCTCCATCCAGGACAGCTCCTTCCACCCCTTCTGCTCCTGAGTTGGAAAACTCAAGACTCCTCTTTCCAAATGACCCCAGTCCTATCTCCTCTGCCTCAGGAACAGAGGACCAGAGACCCACTCTGCAGGAGTACTCCTGGCACATTCTGCAGCATGCCTGCCTCCAAAAAGGGATGCTAACAGGTGCTAGACCAGCTGACTGTAAACTTTCCATTTGTGGAAGAGGAGTGAAGGCCACAAGATCAGGACCCTTTTTGACATCATCTGAGCTGACTCTCCAGGTAGGGGCTGTGGACATAGAGACAGAGTCTTTGTGACAGTGACATCAGGGGATAGATAGCCAGCAAGTGCACTACCTGCGTTATCTCCCTTGACCCACACAAAACTCTCTAGAGGTAAGTAGAATTGTTTTGTCATTTTATCAGATGAAAAAATGGTGAATTGAATTGCCTGAAGTGACACAGAGAGGTAGTGGCAAAACTAGGACTCACACCTTGGCCTGAATCCAGAAGTCAAGTTCTCAAGATTGGAGGGACAAAACAGAGAGAGAGAGAGAGAGAGAACCCTCCCCTTCTGAGAACAGTTATCATTGGGCCCTTAACCATGAAAACAGGATGAGGAAAGGGTAGTTTTGGTTATCTCAGTCCTGAGCTCTCCACCTCCCTAAGTAATTGTGTGTGTGTGTGTGTGTGTGTGCGTGTGCTCGCATATGCCTATTGACTTAGAAAGGTGCTACAAACCCACCTTGTACTCACACGTTCAATGGTGCACTAACAGGCTCCTTCAGAAAATTATGTTATTTCATTGTCAAAGCACTTGGAGGACATTTTTTTGACCTTGTCTGCTACCCCTGATGCCAAAAGGAAGCATTTGTCCCTGAAAAACTGTCCTCAGCACTGTCACACTTATGTGACGGATATCTCAGAGCACAAACACTTTCCAAGAATATGGATTTCAGCAGCCCAGCATTCCCTGGAACTCTGGCTTAATCAACCTCTAGCATCCATGCTGATGTATCTCCTGACTCATCTCCCTGGGGGAATATGGTTCTTTACCTTTCTCTTCAAAGTTTCAGCAGAAATCATTTCTCCCTGTGATGACACCTTAACATCTAACACTATGGATCCTGAAACTTCTCTCCTCTGGTGTCTCTGTGTCTTTAGTTCTCACATTGATTATACCAATCACTTCTTTTCTGGTGCAGCTTTTTCTTACATTCTTTACCTCTTTTTTACTTTTTTATCAACTTGTTGTTGTCGTTGACACATATTTGTCATTCAGTATGTTGCCTTTTCAATCAGTCATTTTATACACCCAAATACCTGTGTTTGTATTAAATTAAAGGTTTCATATCCTTGTTACCAGACAGGGTGGTGCAATCCACATCCATTATATTAATTTTTATTACATAATGAATAAAGTATAAAGGCCTTATATTGGTTCAAAATCCTCCACAATATAACCCCGAACTTCTTTTCCAGGCCGATTCCCCACATTTGTGTGATTTATCTGCTATCCCTTGGCTACCCAGGAAGAGGGAAGTAAAAGTATAGACATGTTGTCTTGGGGCTGAAGCTTTTTGGAAGGGTGCATGATCATGGGGTACATGCTGGTTAGAGATGAAAGTGCCAGAACTGGGCTGGCTACCACACAGAGGTTAAGAGGCTGGAAATCACCATTGATTCAAAGTGCAGGTGCACACAAAATGAATGAGCAGGGAGGGGTAGCACTGGACAATGAAATAATATAGCAAAATAGTGTTGAAATCCATCCCTACTTGCATCTACTTACTACTTTGGTTCCTTTCTTGTTTCCACTGTATCCTTCACTCTTAGCATGACATATAGCCCCTGGACCCCTCTTTCCAATGTAAATTTTTGTTCATTCTCAACCTGTTCACAAGCAACACTCTATCTCCTACATTCAGTGAAAATGAACTTGAGCCACCCAGCTCCACGGCCACACTCTGGGCCCAGTTATCACCAAACCTTTGAAATCTTTATTTTAAATTAAATTTGCTTATTATGACCTTGTTAAAGTATCAGAATGACAAAAATATAACAAAAACTCATCATTTGTAGATTTAACAAATGTAACATTTCATGATATTTGCTCCAAATTTTTTGAACAAAATAAATTTTACAGATACACTTGAAACTCTGTTTCCATTCAAACTCTATTTTCCCCCATTCACTCCAAAAATAACCAATTTTCTAGAGTTGGTAGTATACGCCCAGTCAACATTTATACTTTTACTACACACACGTACTACTTTGTGTACTAAACTGTGCATATATTGTGTGATACATAATATATCTTCCAGTAACTTGCTTTTTTCATCCTATTATTTTTTTTAATTTGTCCACGTGAATTCATTCACTTTTACTGTTGTGCAGCGTTTGTTAATAATAAATTGGCACAATTTACCTATCCATTTATTCGTGGTAGCCCATTTCCAAGTTTCCTATATGACAATACACATCCCTGTGAATGTCTTCATCAACATAAATGCCAGAGTTTCTCTAGAGTCTAATCTAGAAATGGAATTGCTGGATCACAAGTGGATGAATTTCAACTTTCCTAGAGATGGGTTAATTGATCTTCAAATGGCAATGCTAATTTTTCCATCTCTTCCCAATACCTGAAAATTTCAGACTTTTATACTCTTACATGCTCCAAGATGAAGAATGTTCTATCAAATTTTGTTTTAATTTGATTGAACATCTTTTTTTTGTTTATTGGCCAGACCAGCTTCCCCTTCTATGACTTACCTATTCTAGCCTGCTGCCCATTATTTCCTCCTGGGTTTTTGGTCTCTTTCTTACTGAGTGTGTAAGACTCTTGTGTATTCTGAATACTAATCCTTAGTTGATATGTGTGTAGCAGATATCTCTTTCCAGTCCATGACTTGTCTTTCCCCTTTCTTTTTAGTGTCTTTTTCATACAAATGTTTTAAATTTAAAGTAGTCTAAGTTTAATATATTTTTTCTCATGTTTTGTGCCTGCTTTAAAAAATTACTTTTTTCTCTGATATCATAAACATATTTTTCTCTAAATTATTTCCAGCTTTCTCGAGCTATAATTGTCATATAACATTGTATAAGTTTAAGGAGTACAATGTGTTGATTTGATACTCTTATATATTCCTCTAAAATTTTGAATTTTGGGGGGCTGGCCCAGTGGTGTAGTGGTTAAGTTCACGCTTTAGCAGTCCGGGGTTCACTGGTGCGGATTCCGGGTGCGGGCTGGCGCACTGTCAGCCATATTGCAGCGGCGTCCCATATAAAGTAGAAGATGGGCATGGATGTTAGCCCAGGGCCAGTCTTCCTCAGCAAAAAAGAGGAGGATTGGCAATGGATGTTAGCTCAGGGCTAGTCTTCCTCACAATAAATAAATAAAATAAAATTTTGAAGTTTTATTTTTCCTTTAAGAATTATCTTTCTGTATTATTTTTCATATATGGGTATCCCATTGTTTCAACACTCTACAAAATGGTCAGTCCACCCTTTTTCTCTGCATTTCTAATCGAACCCACGCTGTATACCAACTTCTAATAAATACTTGATCAGGGTCTGACTGTCTAGTCTATTACATAGGTCTATTTTTCACTCCCTACACCTATACTACTCCACTGTTTGAATTACTATAGTAAATCATTTTGATACCTGATGGGACATTCCTTCCTCTTTATTCTCTATCCTCAAATTATCTCAGCTCCTCATGGCTCCTTATTCTTCTGCATGCTAAATTCTGCTTTTAAAAGAAACCTGTGATATTTCAATTAGTATTGCATTAAATTCATAGATTAATTGGAGGAGAATTGGCATTTTAACCACATTGATTCTTGCCATTAGCATCACTTATCTCTCCGTTTTTTCAGATATTCTTTTTGGCCTTCAGTAAAGTTTTGAAATTTTTGAAACCAGTTGGACCTCCTTTGTTAGAATTATTTCTAGATTCCCTAATATTTTCTATTGCTGTTGTGAATGAGGAGTCTTTTTAAAATTATGTTATCTATTTTATTATTATTTAAGTATAAGAATAGTATTGATTGTTTTTAATATTGGTTTATATCAAAGGAACTTGCTGATATCTCTAGAGATTCCCTTGGGAATCCCTGATTGATCTAGAGAATCCCTTGGGTTTTCCTTGTAGACAATCATATTTTCTGTGATTTTTATCCTTTTCTTTCTTTTCCAATTCTAATATAGCAAAAAAAAGAATTTCTAGTGTTATTTCAGACATAGGGCAACACTTCAAGTGTTTCATGCAGGGAACTCAGTTTAACTCCCTACTTCATGCAGATCTATGGCACACGTCCCGTACCAAAGGGGAATTAACATACCAGAGCCAAGGCTTTAGGGCCATATTTGTGTGGAAACCACAAGGGGGCACAACTGCATCTACTATGGCTTACAATTCTTGCTCTGAGTTTTCTTTTTGTTTCTGATACCTGTGTATTCCCATTTCTTTCTTTTAGGTTTGGCTATGTGTATTTTGTATTAATTTTTTAATTTATCTAAAATTTCTATGTGTTTTAATTGGAATGGGACCTATCAATATTGGCTTAGTCCACCATAATGATAGAATCTCACCTCTAAAATATTACACTTCCACAGCATATGAACTAACGAAAGTCTCTGAGCCCTTTAGCTTTATTGAACCCCCCCCAACCCTGACATATTGTGGTTCTGTGTGAAGATAGGGTAATACATTTTGGAGAGAGAACCAAATTTCTTTAGGTACAGATATGAAAAAACACATCATGTTTGGTTGAAATATAATTAAAACTGAATCCATGTTTTAGCATGTAATTCACATGTGTACTATAGGAGACATTGAGAATTGGTGATTGAATTAATTTTTGAGTACAATTCTCTTTGGCAAAATTAGTGAATTACTTAAGATATCCTGGACTACAATAACAAGGACATGACAAGATGTGTAACGGTTTAAACAGAATAAAAGTTTCTTTCTGTCTTATATAACAGTCCTAGTGGGTGTCTTCTTGGTGATGGTGGCCCTCCTGGATATGGAGAACTAGGGACACAGGCTCATTCCACCATGTGACTCTACCATCCCATTCAGCCTCCTGGCCACTCCCAACCAGCTGGCACAAGGGAGAAAAGAGCATGGAGAAAACCCAGAACTGAAACACACAGGTGGATTGGCTAGAACTCAGTCACACGACCACACCTCAGTGCAAGGAAATCTAGGAAATGTAGTCTAATTGTATGTCCAGAAAGAAGAGAACAACATGGATTTGGATGAGCAGCTAGTACTCTTTCCCATAAGTAGTATGTCTTGGAGTGCAAGTGGATCAAAGAGGAGGGAATCTTTAGTCAAGCAGTTAAGGGAGCATTACAATATTTCAAGGAGAAGATGAAGATGATCTAAGCTAAAGTTCTGAGACAATAAGTAGAAAAGTTGAGTTATGCAACTTTCCTATTATTTTAAAAGAATGACCCACAAAATCAGATGTAGAAGTGAGGGATAAACTGGGTATGTCTGTGACCATCCCACATGTGGGGAAGTCAAGAAATAAACCCAAGAAATTGATTTCACCCAAGAAATATTGAGTTCAAACTTACTGGTTCTTACAGTGATCAATATTCCACAATGATCTCTCTGGGAGTGAGAAAAATAAGCAAAGTATGCTTTTCATTCTCAAAAAAGCTTGCAAACTACTTAGATTGGATGTGCAGAGCATGGAGTTTGGACAGACTTGTTGGCAGGATGGCTGAATGTAGAAATATGGGAAAGAGAGATCAAGCCTACAGATGTAGACCTGAGAGTTTACTAAGCAGTAGTTAAAGTCACTATGGAGTTGGATGAGCCACCAAAAGAAATAATAAAGAAGGGGAAGAGAAGACCGAACAGAAAAGTGTTGTAATTATCTACATTAGAGAGTTTTCCAAAGAGATAAAGCCTGTTGCTTCTCAGCCTTTTGCCTGAGATCAAGTGGAGAGATATAGCCTATCAAAGGAGATAGTGGAAGTCTTCTTAGAAAATGGGATGCTTGGGGAGGAAATTCACTAGGCTTCTTTATGCTGGGACCTAAATCCAGTGGTCCTGGTGATGTACAACCTTCCAGTGTCAGCATAGACACCTGTTACTTCCTGGGCTCTGGGATCACTATGAGTTTGGTCACTGAAACATTTTGTAGTTTTCAGGCTCGTCCTTGTGCTAACACAGTCTTTGCACTGGAGTATTTTATCAAAGACTCCAAAATGCTGTCCTTTCCCTATCATGTGTAATAAAATCAGCCTGTGATTCTGGTTTCTCTTTTCAGTTATAAAGTCCCTGAGAGCAGACACTATGTCTTACATGTTGAATAAATGGATTAGTAAATTGTATTTTCCACAATTTGTGATTTTTTCATAAGCCTAACAAAGTATCTAGCACACGCAATAGGAATATTAAGTATTTGTAAATGGATTAAATCCTAGGTGTTTGGGTGGTGGTGAAGGGCTGGGGGAGGATGTGCACCTCTGATTCACAGACTTGGCACTTCTTAAATATGAGTGTCCAGGGCTAACTGTTGCTTAGTCACACTGATCAAGAAGGATATTTTTCCAAAATATTGCCTATCTCTGTATTTAGTAAATTCAGTTGTAGAGATGGCTGATCACTTGAGTCAAAACTGGTGGATGGGGCTGGCCCGGTGGCACAGTGGTTTAGTTCACACTTTGGCAGCCCGGGGTTCGCGGGTTCGGATCCTGAATGCCTGCCTACGCACTGCTTGTCAGCCATGCCGTGGCGGTGTCTCATATAAAGTAGAAGATGGGCATCGATGTTAGCCCAGGGCCAGTCTTCCTCAGCAAAAAGAGGAGGATTGGCAACAGATGTTAGCTCAGGACTGGTCTTCCTCACAAAAAACAAAAACAAAACAAACAAACAAACAAAAACTGGTGGATAAAGAAGATTGTTATACACAGTAACTTCATTAATAATTCTGGATTCCTATCCCCTTTCTTAACAAAGGAGCCATGAGGGAAGAAAACCAATCCTCCACTCTGGATTTCATCCTCCTGGGAGTTACTGGTCAGCAGGAACAGGAAGATTTCTTCTTCATTCTCTTCCTGTTCATTTATCCCATCACATTGATTGGAAACCTGCTCATCATCTTGGCCATTTGCTCTGACATTCACCTTCACAAACCCATGTACTTTTTCCTTGCCAACCTCTCCTTTGTTGACATCTTCTTCTCCTCTGTAACACTCCCTAAGATGCTGGCCAACAATCTCTTGGGCACCAAAGCCATCTCCTTTGCCGGATGCCTAACGCAAATGTATTTCATGATTGCCTTGGGTAACACAGATAGCTTTATCTTGGCAGCAATGGCATATGATCGTGCTGTGGCCATCAGCCACCCACTTCACTACACGACAACTATGAGCCCACGGTCTTGTGTCCTGTTAGTTATTGGGTCTTGGGTGGTTGGAAATGCCAATGCCCTACCCCACACTCTGTTCATAGCTAAGCTGTCCTTCTGTGGAAACCAGGAAGTAGCCAACTTCTACTGTGACATTACTCCTTTGCTCAAGCTGTCCTGTTCTGACATTCACTTCAATGTGAAGATGATGTACCTAGGGGTTGGTATTTTCTCCATGCCATTACTATGCATCATCATCTCCTATATTTGGGTGTTTTCCACAGTCTTACGGGTTCCATCCACCAAAGGTGTGCACAAAGCCTTCTCCACCTGTGGTTCCCACCTCACGGTTGTTTCTTTGTATTATGGGACAGTCATGGGAATGTATTTCCGCCCTCTGACTAGTTACACCCTAAAGGATGCAGTGATAACTGTGATGTACATGGCAGTGACCCCAATGTTAAATCCTTTCATCTACAGTCTGAGAAATCAGGACATGAAGGCTGCCCTGGGGAAACTCTTCAACAAGAGAATCTCCTCACAACCAATGTGAGGTCATATACTGGAGACTGCAGTGACCAATTAGGATGCACTTGGAAATCCAGCCCCAATGTCCTCCCCCTCCAAGAAGCTGCCTTTGATCTTTCCAGTGAGAAATTTTTCTTCTCAGAAATTTGTAACAACTTATGATACATCTTACTGAAATTATGACTTTGTACACTTTTTTGTCCTTTTGGCAGAGTGGCAGCACAGGAATATTGGGTTCATTTCTCACCTAAGCTACTGACTAGCAGAGTAAAGTTGAGATGGTCTGAAGCTCAGTTTCAACATCTATGTATTAGGAACACTAATATCTGTCCCACCACTGTCACAGGGTCTGAAGATCACAATAGTCCATGATTTGAAGGCTATAAATCATTGTTCAAATTTCAATTTTTATTGAACTATTATGCTTAATCACCCCTACTGTGCTTGCAAGCCTTCTAGGGCAGGAGCTGTCTTAACACATCACTGTACCTTTCACAATCTTGGTCATATGAACTGCATCCAATAATTCTTGGTGGAAAGTGGAAAGAACAAATGAAAAGATCAGTCTCTGAATTGTAATCTGATAATGATCAGACATAAGCAGACATGACATTATTTACTCATCCATTAAAATCCTTAAAGGAACTGACCTGGGGAGATATTTTTGTTCTTACTGTGTTGTTGATTAAGCTAGACTGCTTCTAAAAAGCACAAGATTCTCCCTGAAATACTACTAAAATGAAACTCATCAACAGAGTTACTGCATCTTAAAGTAATATATATTCTGATTCAATTAATAAAGTGCTGACTTAATTAGTTGTAACATGAAATAAAGCTACAGTGACAAAAAATTGGGGTGCCAAATGATAAATGAAGAAAAAAGAACAGTATTGAAAATGATGTGACCGTGTTTCTCCAACATGGCCCAGGGAAGATGAGGCTTTGATTCTGAATGACCAACCCTGATTATATAGGTGATATTCCCCAAAATAGAGTTAGTTAATCCAGCAGGTCACTAAATAACCCACCAAGGAACTCCACTACCTTTGATTTGGTTCTGCTCATGAGAAAATGATAAAATATTTACAAAATATCAGTAGTACATACGTGATTGTCTTTATATATTGTATTTCCAAACAGCATAATGTTTGGAAGAAGTGGATTGAATGTATTTTAGAACAGTGTGCAAGTTGTTCTATTATCTATTATTTTTAACAGCCAGTAAAAATATAAAATTTTCATCTTCTATAGAAAATTCACATTGCCAAGAATTTGTCCATGGATGTTGGAAGATGACATTATTCACCTTTTAATGCTTTCTGGGTCTTTAAAACACCAAGGATGAGAACCTTCAAAATTATCTTCTTTTTAACCTAAAAGAATTTGATTACAAATGCAAATGAATCTGTGTGAACAAATGACCAAATCACGGAGAGAATGAAGGTATTTCATTTAGGGAATTTTCAAGTTTGGCCAATGAAAGTGTTGTATAGATTTATTGTCTGTCTCTCCCCACGAGAATGTGAAGATTTGGCATCTGTTTTGTCCACTGCTATATCGTCAGCACTTAGACACTGCTGACGTATAGTAAATACTTAATAAATTTGTATCGAATGAATAAATGAATCCCTCAATATTATGTTTAAATAATGAATGCAACAAGGTTAATTTTGCTGTTATGGATAAACTCAAGAAGACCAAATGGTATGGGATATTCAAAATATTTCCCATAGTGAAATATTAAGTGCCAAAGAGGATAGTGTAAAAGAAGAGCTAAGGAGGTAGACTCTTAGGAGAACTCCACACCAGTTAACTGCTCTCTCAGTCTCACATTATTCCCCCGTTTTAACTTAGATGAGGGAAGTTGACCTCCTCTACTGTATTCCCCACAACGATCATAAGAATCTATATGTATGTTTATAACTCTAAATGCAAATAAAAATCATTGCATCTATATGTCATGTTTTTGTCTCAGCCATCTCCCTTTGATTCTGTCAAGCATGTTGTCCTGGAGTAATTTTAACACTATAGTTTAAATTATTTCATGTACCAATATCCAGGGATTGACTAAGTCTAGAAAAGACTATATAGCTGGTATGTCAGTTAGGGTCCATTCAGGAAACAGAAATCACACCTGGTATTTTTAAACCAAGAAGAATCAATACAGGGAAGAAGATACGTAAGCCTGTCCAGAAAGAGACTAAAGGAGAAAAAAAATGGATGCCTAAGTAACCAGAGATTATTAACTGCAGGAAGTTACTTCCCCTAGTTACAAATGGGAAAGGTAGGAGCTAGGAGCTCAGAAGAGGGATGACCACATATCTGATACTCATATCCTGAGGGGAGCTGCCAAACAGCTGCCACTCGGTCTTCACCTGCTGAGGTGACCCTAACTTCCATTCCTGAGGATTCTGAGTCCTTGATAGTACTGCCCTTTTTTTTTTTTTTTTTTTTTGGTTGCTGTAGTTGCTATTAACCTCTGCTATTGGGCATGGAAACACAAAAGGCATCCCAGATGTAGTTAGAGACAGGGTCCTCCTTGCCCCACATTGTACAGCAGCAACACAGTGCCCTTGGTAATTGGGTCAGTCACTCCAGCCAGTAGAGAAATCCCTCTTTTTCTGAATGGCCCCCAGAGACCTGCTACAATCTGACTGAATCTTAACAACATAATAGTAATATTTAAAAATGTACGCTCCAAAAGACTATTATTGATACCCTTTTTTATAGTTGTAAACAGCTAAAACAACCAAAAAAATAAACTTTCTGGGAATAGATATATATGCCTTAAAAGTGCCTTAAAAATGAAAGCAAGGCAAAGATGAACACAGGATTCAGGATGAGGGGAAATTCAAAAGGGGAGAGTCAGGAAAATATAACTGGGGGCACCATGTAGTCAGACGTAAGACCTAACTTTCAGGTTGCACGGTAGGTGTAGGGATGTTTACAACATTATCCGGATAGATAGATAGATAGACAAACAATAAAAGCTCTGCATGAAGCAATGATGAGAGTTTGTCCTGAATTGATTAGATAAAGAAAGAGAAGTAAGGGAGCAGGGGGGTGTGGTGAGACCATGAGCTTAATTTGGCAACTGTTAGAGAAATCTAAAGAAACAGCAAAGATATACATAAAGGATCTTGATGCAAAGGTAATGTGGAAAAAGAAACAATAGAATGTGGTAGTTTTTATGAAAGTAGTAAGTAAGGAGTTGTCTTCAAGGTTTTGAGGTTGAGCCACTAAAAGTAAAATGATGCCTTTAATGAAAATAGTGAACAAGAGAGTAATTTAAGGAAAATTAGTTCCTTTTTGGGCATGTTTGCAAGGGTTCCTGTGGGACATTTTCATGGAGGTATTGAATTAAATAGTAGAATGAAGATATGAAACTTTGGAGTAAAATTAACAGAGCATGGATCCCTGTGGAATTGATAAGTAAAGTTACAGAAATAGATGAAATCATTTAAAAGTATGAGACTGAGACCCAAGCCTGAAACTCTTATATACAAGGGTGACTACATTTTGAGAAAGGGGGCCATGATGCAGAATGAGGATTCTAGTGTGGGAAGACACTTGAACAATCTATCGTTGATGTCAAGCTACGTGTTTGTCTCATTTTTGTATCAGCCAAAGCACATAGCACAGTGTATCATCACAGTAATTTTGAGTGGGCGGTCAATTGAAAAAAAAATGAAACAATAGTTAACACAAGGAAGAAAATAGTAACTGCTACAAAGGAAATTCACAACTTGCCATGTAGGTTCAGAGAAAGTAGATATTTCATTAAATATCAAATATACATATGTATGTGGTCATGTGTATTTACTATATTACACATATTATTGTATCTTTTAATTTTCAAAATAGTCCTGGCATAGATGGAAATAGCCCTCTTTTACAGACAAGAAAGCCATATCTCTGCAAGTTGAAGTGGCTTATTCAATATCTTTCAATTAGTAAGATGCAGATCTAGGATTTGAGCCCAGTTTCCTCATGACTAATGCTCTTCCCTCAACTCCACACCTGGCCCATAGAGGAGATACAAAATATTGAGGGATATCTACTTAAGTCAGGATGTGTGCACTAGCAGGAGATGTGGCTAGAACTTTGACAGCAGAGAGAACACTCCACCCTTGGTAGAGTAGGAGCTATAGGGCAGAGATGGGAAACATAAACTCATATCATGTTATCATCAAACTTCGAAGCAAAAGAGAGAGATGATCCTTCACTGTTTCCATCCTCACCACCTTCAATCAGTCAATACAAGTTTATCCAGTGCAGATGGAAAGAGATGCCAAAGAATTCCACAAGTAACACGTGATAGTAACACAAACCACAGCTGTCGTACTCCATACATACTTCTGGTTTTCCAAGAAGTCATGGGAAAATTTAAAATATGTGGCATTGGGCCATGGGTTTAGGCAAAAATCAAAGCAGAGGAAGTATTCCTTCTCTAAAATTATGCCTTCCTTATTGCTGAAGAAAGGGATAATGAGAACCAGGTGTCCTCTGAGGACAGTTGCTCGTTGTTGACAGTTAATGAGGAGCGGTGGGGCTGTACTCAGATGGTCCCAGCAAGGCTTGAAAGATCTCCACGTGTCGCCTCAACCCCCGGCCCTTCCCTGTCCCAGGAGCTATGAAATAGGCTCTGGCTCCTGAGTGATCCCAACCTTTGCCATGCCTGAAACTTGTGTATGTAACAAAAACATATGTAACATTGAGCTGTGTGCCGAGCGCTTTACAAACATTAGCTTCCCTTGTGAGTTAGGTATTACTGTTATCCTGATTTTACTCGAGGAACCTCAGACCTAGAGAAGTTAAATCACCTGCCCATGGTCACACAGGTAGTAAGTGGTGATGCTGTGATTCAAACCCAGGTGGTCTGGCTCCAGAATCTATGCTCTCAGCCTCTATTGTTTGCTGCCTCTCTAGCTCAGACTGAAAGGGAACAGTTCTGGGGTCCCTTTTCAACTTCTGGCTGTTCATTTCCCATCATCTGCAGGTATAAATGGAGGCATCAGAGCCAGATCTTTGTGACGAGCATCTCAAATAGACACAAAGATGAGTAAGATCTGAGTGGTAGGAGAGGCAATAGGTTCTTTGAGATGTACGTATGCACCGCTCCTTCTATGGTTATTGTTTAAAAGCAGCAATCACAGAAATATGTGATGGTTGTGATTTTTGAGTACTTAGAATCTGTCCAATATCAAAGGGATTGTATTTGCTCTGTGTAGCTCCAGAGGGCAGGTTTATGACTAACTCCACCTCAACTAATATTTGTTTGCCTAATATTTGCTTGCCTAATATTTGTTTACCAAATATTAGGTACTATGCTGTGCTATTGAGTTTTCATCCAAGATAGCACCAAGCAAAGAAAGTTAAAATAGCATAGAACTTGACTCCATATAAGGAAGAGGAGATGTTTCTAATTATAAATGTATTGTAAAAGAATCAGCTAGTTCGCCGAGTAGCAAACTCACCAGGCAGGGATGTCGCTAGAGAATATCTTCTCCAAGCAGAAAAGTGTTCTAGAGCCTTGCTATTTAAAACGTGCTTCACAGTTAATCAGCACCCCATCACCTAGAAGTTTGTTGGAAATGCAGAATCTCAGGCCCCACTCCAGACATGCTGAACCAGAATCTGCATTTCCACAAGATCCTGGGTGATTTCTGTGCACGTTATAGTTAGAGAATCACTATTCTAGGTGACAACTGCGCCTACCTCAACTCTGGGGTTTTGCTTCTGTAACCCTACAAAAAGGGGTAGAAAACAGCTCTGCACCAGGAAGACCAAAACCCTGTGTTCAGCTCCCAGTTCTTCCTTTAACCAATTGCAGTGCATGACTCTTATTTAGATCTGATTCAAACAATAAATTGTTTTTAAGTGTATAAGGCAAATGGAGAAATGTGAACCATAACTGGATGTTTGATTATATGAACAAATTAATTTTATTTTTTAGGTGAGATGAAGGTCTGGTGTGTTGTTGTTTTTTTACATCCTTATTTTTACAAATACACACAGAAATATTTACCAATGAAATAATACCATGTCTGGGATTTGCTTCAAAGTAATTCAAAGGGGTGGATGGGTAGCATATGGTAGGGGTTGTAGATGAAACAAGCAAGTTTGATCAAGGGTCAGTGATTGTTGGAAGGGGTGATGGGTATTTAAATTGACTTCATATTGGCTCACTTTTTGTACTTAGCTAAACAAGGATACTCATGAAATCATGGGTTTGATGTGCTAGTTTTAGGGTTTTTTTCTAGTACATATTTGAATACATACATAACTTTATATAACCAATGTATAACTTTATATAAAATATGCATATTAAAATATAACATATGCATATGCAGTACAAAAATATAAATTAAAAAGGAGTTTCATTGTATCTTTCTATTTTTATATATGTTTGAAATATTGTATAATAAGAAGTTTAAATAAATATTATAAACTCAGGGGAAAAATGGTGGTCATCCAAAGTAACCAATAAAATTACTCCCAGACTCTAGGCATCATCCTTGATACTCCTTGCTCTCCCTCATCCATCCCCATCCAGTATGTCACCAATTTCTATGGATAAACCACCTGCATCATTTCTGTATCTTTCTCTCTTCTCCATCCTGCTAGCTGCAGCCTTCTTTCGGGCCCTCATCACATACATCAGTTTATCAGCCACGTGGTCCCAGTGCCACCTTTTCAAAAATGCATGTATGCTCCTGTCTCTCTGCTGCTTAAATTCCATCAAGGTCTCCTCCACAGCCTTCAGAATTCTGCCCTTTCTGCTCCAAACTGAATGAATTGCAGTTCCCTGATCAGGCAATGCTCTGACTGACCCTGGGCCTTTGTACATCTTCCCCCACATTGTCCAGCATTCCCTTTTTGTCTCTTTCGTCTCTCCCATCTCCACCCAAATAATTTGTCCCCCATAATTTAGTTCGGGCATCATTTTCTCCAGAAAGTCACCCCTGACTACACATCGTTGGGGGCTTCATTTTCATAACATTTATCATGCTCTCCAGCTGCAGTTTTCCAAGTGTGATTCCCAGATCCATCAGGGTCCTGTGAGGTCAAAACTACTTTCCAAATAATACCAAGAAATTATTTGCCTTTTCACTGTGTTATATTTGCACTGATGGTGCAAAAGCTATAGTGGGTAAAACTGCTGATGTCTTTCCATGCAGCAAGGCAGCGGCACCAAACCATACTGGTCGTCATTGTATTCTTTACCATCACACACTTTCAGTAAAAATCTTTTTTTAATTTTTAAAGGCCAGTTTCACTTAAAAAGATCATTGATGATGCAGTAAGAATTATTACTTTCATTAACTCTTAAGCACACGTCTTTTCAAATATGTATACTTAATGTGAAGTTCACATAAAGCCCTTCTGCTTCGTGCTGAAGTTGAACGGTTGTCTCGAGGAAAGCACTTGTGAGATTGAGCTGAGAGAGAAACGAGCCGCTGTTTTCCTGGAATACCATTTTACTTAAAGAAACAATTGATGTGCTATGGTTATTTAGACTTGGGTATTTGACAGATATTTATTAAAAATGAATGAAGTGAGCCTGTCACTTCACGGAAAACAACTGACAGGATTTGTTGCCATAATAAAATTCAAGCTTTCAAGAAAATAAGATTTTTGAAAACTTATCTCTGGCACTGTAAGCTTGACAGCTTCCCAATAATTAAAGACTTTTGTGATGGGATTGGTGACGGTTTTAACGAATGTGATTTTTTTTTGTATTATATAATGAAATACGTGAACATTTAGAAGATGTGCATAACTCAGTGAAACAATACTTTCTAAATGACAAATGCGTGATGTGACAAAAGCATGAAAAGTGCAAAATATACCAATGAATTTTAATGTAAAATTAGATAAAGTTTATTGACATGGTATCAGATTCTACATTGCACTTAACCCTTAAGAAATTATGATTTATTGAACTTTAGTGTAATACTGAAAAAGAATATCCATAATTATTTGAAAAGACTATTAAAATACTTCTCTCTTTTCCACTTATATATAAGGCCAGATTGTCTTCACGTTTTTCAACCAATCCACGATAATACGGCAGACTGAATGCAGATATGAGAATCCAGCTGTTTTCTATTTCTTCTTAAATCCGTGCAGTATTTAGAAGTGTGTTAATTTCCAAATCTTTTGGGAGTTTACTCAGTATCTGATTTTGATTTCTAATTTACTTCATTGTTGTCAGAGAACATATCTACATAATTTCATTTACTTTTTTCTTTTCTTTATTTATTATTTTATTGAGGTCACATTGATTTATAACACTATGTAAATTTCAGGTGTACATCTTATATTTGGGCTTCTATATAGACTGCATCATGTTCACCACCAAAAGTCTAGTTTCTATGGGTCACCATACATAT
Organism: Tapirus indicus; assembly: GCA_031878705.1. NCBI lineage: Eukaryota > Metazoa > Chordata > Mammalia > Perissodactyla > Tapiridae > Tapirus > Tapirus indicus. Next base: position 14,905,927 of record CM062932.1, read on the forward strand.
GTGCCCATTTACCGCTTTTTCCCTACCCCTACCCCCTTCTTCTCTGGTAATCACCAGTCTGTTCTCCCTATCTATGTGTTTATTTTCCACATATGAGTGAAATCATATGATATTTGTCTTTGATTTATTTCACTTAGCCTAATACCCTCGAAGTCCATCTATGTTGTCACAAATGGCACAATTTCATCTTTTTTTATGGCTGAGGAGTATTCCATTGTATAAATATACCACATCTTCTTTATCCACTCATTCACTGATGGGCATTTAGTTTGCTTCCAAGTCTTGGTTTTTGTGAATAATGCTGCAATCAACATAGGGGTGCATGTATCTTTTTGAATTAGCATTTTCATGTTCTTTGGATAAATACCCAGAAGTGAAATAGCTGGATCATATGGTAGTTCTATTTTTAATTTTTTGAGAAATCTCTATACTGTTTTCTATAGTGGCTGCACCAGTTTGCATTCCCGCCAGCACTGTATGAGTGTCCCCTTTTCTCCACATCCTCTCCAATACTTGTTATTTCTTGTCTGTTTAATAATAGCCATTCTGACAGGTGTAAGGTGATATCTCATTGTAGTTTTGATTTGCATTTCCCTGATAATTAGTGATGCTGAACATTTTTTCGTGTGCCTGCTGGTCATCTGTATATCTTCTTTGGAAAAATGTCTGTTCATATCCTCTGCCCATTTTTTGATCAGGTTGTTCATTTTGTTGTTGTTGAGTTGTATGAGTTTTTATATATTTTGGAAATTGATCTCTTATCGGATATATGATTTGCAAATATTTTCTCCCACTTGGTGGGTTGTCTTTTCATTTTTTTCATGGTTTCCTTTGCTGTGCAGAAGTTTGTTCATTTGATGTAGTCCCATATGTTTATTTTTTTCTTGTATTTCCCTTGCCTGAGGAGATATGGTATTCAGAAGGGTACTGCTAAGACCAATATCAAAGAGCGTACTGCCTGTGTTTTCCTCCAGGAGTCTATGGTTTTAGGTCTTATGTTCAAGTCTTTAATCCATTTTGAGTTAATTTCTGTGTATGGTGTAAGATAATGATCTATTTTCATTCTTTTGCATGTGGCTGTCCAGTTTTCCCAGCACCATTTATTGAAGGCTTTCCTTTCTCCATTGTATGTTCTTGGCTCCTTCATTGAAGATTAGCTGTCCACAGATGTGTTGTTTTATTTCTGGGCTCTCAATTCTGTTCCATTGATCTGTGTGTCTGTTTTTCTGTCAGTAGCATGCTGTTTTGATAACTACACTTTTGTAGTATATTTTGAAGTAAGGAGTGTGATACTTCCAGCTTTGTTCTTTTTTCTTAGGATTTCTTTGGCTATTAGGGGTCTTTTGCTGTTCCATATAAATTTTAGGAGTTGTTATATTTCCATGAAAAATGTCACTAGGATTCTGATTAGGATTGCATTGAATCTGTAGATTGCTTTAGGTAATATGGACATTTTAACTATATTTATTCTTCCAATCCGTGAGTATGGAATATCTTTCCATTTTTTTATGTCTTCTTCAGTTTCTTTCAATGATGTCTTATGGTTTTCAGTGTATAGGTCTTTCACTTCCTTGGCTAAATTTATTCCTAGGTATTTTATTCTTTTTTTCCAATTATTCTTTTGAAATCACAAAGGTTTATAATATTCTGTAATTTTGGGTGTACATTATTATTTATCAATTTCTGTATAGATTGCATCAGGCTCCTCACCAGTAGTCTAATTTTTTATCTGTCGCCATATATATGTGCCCCTTTACCCCTTTTGCCCACTTCCCAGTCCCCTCCCCCTTTGGTAACCACTAATCTGTTCTTTTTCTCCATGTGTTTGTTTATCTTCCACATATGAATGAAATCATGAAGTATTTCTCTTTTTTCTGTCTGGCTTATTTTGCTTAACATCATACCCTCAAAGTCCATCCACATTGTTGAAATGGGACAATTTTGTCTTTTTATGGCTGAGTACTATTTCATTGCATATATATGTACCACATCTTCTTTATCCATTCATCCATAGCAGGGCACTTGGGTTGCTTCCACATCTTGGCTGCTGTGAATAATGCTGCAATGACCATAGGGGTGCATAAATCTCTTTGGGTTGTCGATTTCAAGTTCTTTAGATAAATACCCAGTAGTGGGATAGCTGGATCATACAGTATTTCTATTTTTAATATTTTGAGAAATCTCCATACTGTTTTCCATAGTGGCTGTACCAGTTTGCATTCCCACCAGCAGTGTATGAGGGTTCCCCTTTCTCCACATCCTCTCCAACATTTGTTATTTCTTGTCTTGGTAGTTAAAGCCATTATGACCAGTGTAAGGTGATATCTCATTGTAGTTTTGATTGGCAATTCCCTAATAATTAATGATGCTGAACATCCTTTCATGTGTCTGTTGGCCATCTGTATATCTTCTTTGGAGAAATGTCTGTTCATATCCTCTGCTCATTTTTTGATTGGGTGGTTTGCTTTTTTGTTGTTGAGTTGTAAGAGTTCTTTTTATATTTTGGAAATTAACCTCCTGTTGGATATATGATTTGCAAATATTTTCTCCCAGTTAGTGGGTTGTCTTTTCATTTTGGTCATAATTTCATTTGCTTTGCAGAAACTTTTTAGTCTGATGTAGTCCCATTTATTTTTTCTTTTGTTTTCCTTGCCTGAGTAGACATGGTATTTGAAAAGATGCTGTTAAGACTGATGTCAAAGAGTGTATTGCCTATATTTTCTTCCGGGATTTTTATGGTTTCAGGTGTTACATTCAAGTCTTTAATCCATTTTGAATTAATTTTTGTGTATGGTGCAAAACAATGGTCTACTTTAATTCTTTTACATGTCACTGTTGAGTTTTCTGAACACCATTTTATTCAAGAGACGTTTCTTTCTCCATTGTATGTTCTTGGCTCCTTTGTAGAAGATTAACTGACCATAGAGGTGCAGTTTCATTTCTGGGCTTCCACTTCTGTTCCATTGATCTGTGTGCCTGTTTTTGTACCAGTACCATGCTGTCTTGATTACTATAGCTTTGTAATATATTTTGAAGTTGAAGATTGTGATGCCTCCAACTTTGTTCTTTTCTCTCATGATTGCCTTGCTATTCAGGGTCTTTATTGTACCATATAAATTTTAGGATTCTTTGTTCTATTTCCATGAAGAATATCATTGGGATTCTCATTGCAATTGCATTGAGTCTGTAGATTGCTTTAGGTAACATGGACATTTTAATTATGTTTATTCTTCCAATCTATGAGCATGTAATATCTTTCCACTTCTTTGTATCTTCTTGGATTTATTTCAATAATGTCTAATAGTTTTCAATGTATTGGTCTTTTACCTCTCTGGAAAATTCATTCCTAGATATTTTATTCTCTTTGTTGCAATTGTCAATGGGATTATATTCTTGACTTCTCTTTCTGCTAGTTCATTATTAGTGTATAGAACTGAAACTGATTTTTGTAGGTTGACTTTGTATCCTGCAAATTTGCTGTAGTTCTTGTTTATTTCTAATAGCTTTTGTGGTGGATTCTTTAGGATTTTATATACATAGAATCATGTCATCTGCAAACAGCAAGAGTTGCATTTTTTCCTTTCCAATTTGGATTCCTTTTATTTCTTTCTCTTGCATAATTGCTATGGCCCTAAACTCCAGTACTATGTTGAATAGGAGTCATGAGAGTGGGCTCCCTTGTCTTGTTCCAGTTTTCAGAGTGATGCCTTTTAGTTTTTCACCATTGAGTATGATGTTGGCGGTGGGTTTGTCATATATGTCCTTTATTATGTTGAGGTGTTTTCCTTCTATACCCATTTTATTGAGACTTCTTACCATAAATGGATGTTGAATCTTGTCAAATGCTTTCTCTGCATCTATTGAGATGATCACGCACTTTTATGTCTCATTTTGTTAATGTGGTATACCACATTGATTAGTTTGTGGGTGCTGAACCATCCCTGCATCCCTGGTATAAATCCTATTTGATTATGGTGTGTGATCCTTTTAATGTATTGCTGTATTCGGTTTGCCAATATTTTGTTGAAGAGTTTTGCATCCATGTTCATCAACGATATTGGCCTGTAATTTTCATTCTTTGTGGTGTCCTTGCCTGGTTTTGGTATCAGGGTAATGTTGGCCTCATAGAATGAGTGAGGAAGTGTTCCATCTTCTCCAATTTTTGGAATAGTTTGAGAAGGATAGGTATTAAATCTTATTTGAATGTTTGGTGGAATTCTCCAGAGTAGGCATCTGGTCCTGGACTTTTGTTTTTTAGGAGGTTTTTTATTACTGTTTTGATCTCTTTACTCGTGATCAGTATATTCAGGTTCTCTATTTCTTCTAAATCAGTTTTGGGAGGTTGTATGAGTCTAAGAATTTATCCATTTCTTCTAGGTTATCCACATTGTGGGCATATAGTTTTTTATAGTATTCTCTTATAATCCTTTGTATTTCTGTGGTATCCATTGTAATTTCTCCTCTTTCATTTCTATTTTTATTTATTTGAGCCTTATCTCTTTTTTTCTTAGTGAGTCTGGCTAAGGATTTGTCAATTTTTTTTTATCTTCTCAAAGAACCAGCTCTTAGTTGCATTGATCCTGTCTACTGTTTCTTTTGTCTATATTTCATTTATTTCTGCTTTTATTTTTATTACTTCCCTCCTTCTACTGACTTTAGGCTTTGTTCTTTTTCTAGTTCTGTTAGGTGTAGTTGAAGATTACTTGAGTTTTTCTTGTTTTTTGAGGTAGTCTGTATCGATATGAATTTCCCTCTTATAACCACTTTTGCTGCATTCCATGAGAATTGTAGGTTGTATTTTCATTTTCATTCATCTCCAGGTATTTTAAATTTTCCCTTTGATTTCTTCATTGATCCCATATTTGTTCAGTAGCATGTTGTTTAGTCTCCACATATTTGTGATTTTCCCAGCTTTTTTCTTGTAGTTGATTTCTGGTTTCATAGCGTTGGGGTTGGAAAAGTGGCTTGATATGATTTCAATCTTCTTAAATTTACTGAGGCTTGCCTTGTTTCCCAACATATGGCCTATCTTTGAGAATGTTCCATGTGCATTTGAGGAGAATGTGTATTCTGCTGTTTGGGGGTGGAATGCTCTCTATATATCTATTAAGTTCATCTGGTCAAGTGTTTCATTTAAATCCACTATTTCCTTGTTGACTTTCTGTCAGAATGATATATCCACTGATGTAAGTGGGGTGTTGAGGTCCCCTACTGTTATTGTTTTGCTGTTAGTTTCTCCCTTTAGGTCTGTTAGTAGTTGTTTTATATACTTTTGTGCTGCTGTGTTAGTTGCATATGTATTTATAAGTGTTATGTCCTCTTGGTGGGAAGTCCCTTTTATCAATATATACTGCTCCTCTTTGTCTCTCAATGTCTTTTATAGTGAAGTTTTCTTTGCCTGATATAAGTATGGCAACACCTGCATTCTTTTGTTTGCCATTTGCTTGGAATATCACCTTCCAACCCTTCACTCTCAGCCTATGTTTGTCTTTATTGCTGTAATGTGTTTTCTGGATGCAGCATATTGTTGGGTCTTGTTTTCTAATCCATCCAACTACTCTGTGTCTTTTGATTGGAGAATTCAATCAATTTACATTTAAAGTGATTATTGATATATAAGGGCATAATACTGCCATTTTACCTCTTGTTTTCCAGTTCTATATTTCCATTGTTTCTCTTCCTTTGTATTTCTGACTGCCATTTGATTTTGGTGGTTGTGGAGGTTTTCTCAGTTTTCTCTTTTTTAAAGAATTGTGGCTTTGCTCTGATTTTTTGTTTAGTGGTTACTGTGAGGTTTGTATAAAAGATATCATAGATGAAATAGTCCATTTTCCGATAGCCTCTTATCTCCACTAGCCTAAGCAGATTCCAACCCTTTCCTCTTCCCCTTCTGAGTTATTGTTGTCATAAATTATTCTGTTTTGTGTTGTGAGTTTGTGACTAAGTTGAAGTGTTTGTAGTTACTTTTGATGCTTTTCTTTCCTTTATCTTTTAAGTTATAATTAAGTATTTGCTACCCTGTTCTGAAAGAGAGCTGCAGTTTTCTGATTGTGTCTGTCTAGTTATCTCCTTGCTCAAAGCTTTGTAGACCTTTGCCTTTTTGTGTCAGGTATGAGGGCATCCTTGATCATTTCTTGTAGGGGAGGTCTAGTGGTGATGAACTCCCTCATTTTGTTTATTTGGGAAAGCTTTTATTTCTCCATTGTATCTGAAGGATAGTTTTGCTGGATAGAGTATTCTTGGCTGGAAGTTTTTGTCCTTCAGTATCTTGAATATATCATTCCGTTCTCTCCTAGCCTGTAAAGTTTCTGCTGAGAAATCTGCTGAAAGCCTGATAGGGGTTCCTTTGTAGATTTTTTTTTCTGCCTTGCTGCCCTTAATGTTTTTTCTTTGTCCTTGACTTTTGCCAGTTTTACTATTATATGCCTTGGAGAAGGTCTTTTAGTATTGATGTAATTTGGAGTTCTATTGGCCTCATGTCTTTGTAAGTCTGGCTCCTTCCTCAGCTGTGGGAAGTTCTCAACTATTATTTCTTTGAACAAGCTCTCTCCTCCTTTCCCCCTCTCTTCTCCCTCTGGAATACCTATAATCCTTACATTCTTTTCCTGAGTTGGATATTTCTCAAAGAATTCCTTCATTTTTTTCTTATCTTAGTTCTCTCTGTCTTCCTCCCCCTGAAGCATTTCTATATTTCTATCCTCTAAATCACTAATTCTTTCCTCCATAATGTCAGCTCTATTTTTTAAAGATTCTAAATTATTTTTTATCTCATTAATTGTGTTCTTCACATCCAGAATTTCTGCTTTGTTTTTTTTTTTTTTTTCAATCTCTGGTGAAGTATGCCTTCTCATTAATTTTCTTCCTGAGCTCAGTGAACTGTTTTTCTGAGTTTCTTTATGACAGTTATTTTGAATTCTCTGTCACTTAGATTGTAAATTTCTGTGACTTCAGGGTTGGTTTCTAGAGATTTGTCATTTTCCTTCTGCTCTGAATTGTTGCTGTAGTTTCTCCTGGTGTTTGATGAACTAATCTTTTGCCAGGGCATTTATGGCAGTGTCAGATTGCAGATTCCACCTGTTACCACTGGGGGAAAGCAGGAGCTGTGTTTCTGATCCCACCCCCCTGCTGGAAGTTGCACAGGTACAGTGGGTGCTCCCACTGTCTGGGAAAGTGTTTGCACACAGGCTTAGGGCTGCTGCTGCACCAAGGCATGTTCCCACTTGTGGGGTTGCAGAGGTATTATGGGCACTCACACCAGCTGGGAAAGCACTCACTTGTGTGTGTATATCTGCTGCCACCTCTTCTTACAGTCAGACCAGCTGCTGTGCTGGTGGATGGGGCTTCTTTGCAGGATCCGAGCCTGGCCCACTCATTGGGACCACAGTGTCAGGGTGTGCTCTCCCACCAGCTGGGAAAGCATTCACACATGGGCCAAGGGCTGCCACTGCCACTTCCCACAGTCATGCTGAGTCATGTTCCCACTTTCAGGACAGCAGTGGTACTATGGGCACTCACACCAGCCTGGAAAGCATTTGGGCATGTGGACAAGTCTTCTGGGGAAGGGTAGGGGAGTGCTCACCTACCACTACCACCTCCCAGGGAGCCAGTCCATCCACCTTCAGATGTATAGCTGTGTGGGTCTCTCAGGCATCCTTGTGTGCTGTGTGGGTGTCCTCCATTGGTCAATGAATATCCATTTGGTTGCAGTTCAAAGGGGGAGAGGTAAAGGGAACAGCTCACTCCACCATGTCGCTGACATCACTCATGGTACTTTATTCTTTTTGCTGTGATTGTAAATGGGATTGTCTTCTTGATTTCTCTCTCTGCTACTTCATCATTAGTGTGTAGAAATGCAACTGATTTTAGTAAGGTGATTTTGTACCCTGAAACTTTACTGTATTTATTAATTATTTCCAATAGTTTTTTTGTGGCTTCTTTAAGGTTTTCTATATATATATATATAGAATCATGGCATCTGCAAATAGTGAAAGTTTCACTTCTTCCTTTCCAATTCTGATTCTTTTTATTTCTTTTTCTTGTCTAATTGCTCTGGCTAAAACTTCCAGCACAATGTTGAATAAGAGTGGTGAGAGTGGGCATCCTTGTCTTGTTCCTGTTCTCAGAGGAATGGCTTTCTGTTTTTCTCTGTCTAGTATGATGTTGGCTGTGGGTTTGTCATATATGGCCTTTATTATGTTGAGGTACTTTCCTTTTATGCCTATTTTGTTTAGAGTTTTTATCAAAAATAGATGTTGAATCTTGTCAAATGTTTTCTCTGCATCTATTGAGATGATCATGTGATTTTTATTCCTCATTTTTTAATGTGGTGTGTCACATTGATTTGCGAATGCTGAATCATCCCTGCATCCCTGGAATAAATTCCACTTCATCATGGTATATGATCCTTTTAATGTTTCATTGTATTCAATTTGCTAATATTTTGTTGAGGATTTTTGCATCTATGTTCATCAGTGATATTGGCCTGTAATTTTCTTTTTTGTGTTGTCCTTGTCTGGTTTTGATATTAGGGTAAAATTGGCCTCATAGAATGAGTTAGGCAGTGTCCCATCTTCTTCAATATTTTGGAACACTTTGAGAAGGATAGGTATTAAATCTTGTTTGAATGTTTGGTAGAATTCTCCAGAGAAGCCATCTGGTCCTGGACTTTTGTCTTTTGGGGAGATTTTTTATTACTGTTTCAATCTCTTTACTTGTGATTGATCTATTCAGATTCCCTATTTCTTTTTTATTCAGTTTTGAAAGGTTGTATGATTCCAAGAATTTATCCATTTCTTCTAGGTTATCCAATTTGTTGGTGTATAGTTTTTCATAGTATTCTCTTATAATCCTTTCTATTTCTGTGGTGTCCATTTTAATTTCTCTTCTTTCATTTCTGATTCTGTTTATTTGAGCCTTCTTCCTTTTTTTCCTAGTGAGTCTGGCTAAGGGTTTGTCAATTTTGTTTATCTTTTCAAAGAACCAGCTCTTAGGTTCATTGATCCTTTCTATTTTTTTTTTTTTAGTCTCTATTTCATTTATTTCTGTTCTTATTTTTGTTATTTCCTTTCTTCTACTGAATTTGGACTTTGCTTGTTCTTCTTTTTCTAATTCTTTTAGGTATAGGGTAAGGTCGTTTATTTGAGATTTTTCTTGTTTGTTGAGATAGGCTTGTATTGCTATAAACTTCCCCCTTAGTACCACTTTTGCTGCATACCATAAGTTTTGATATGTTGTGTTTTCATTTTCATTTGTCTCCAGGTATTTTTTTATTTCTCCTTTGATTTCTTCATTGATCCAATCTTTGTTCAGTAGTATGCTGTTTAGTCACCACTTATTTGTGAATTTCCTGCTTTCTTCTTGTAGTTGAAATCTAGTTTCATATCATTGTGGTCAGAAAATATGTTTGATATGATTTCAATCTCCTTAAATTTATTGAGACTTGCTTTGTTTCCCAACATGTGGTCCATCTTTGAGAATTTTCCCAGTGCACTTGAGAAGAATGTGTATTCTGCTGATTTTGGATGGAATGTTCTATATATATCTATTAAGTCCTTCTGTTCTAGTGTTTCATTTAAGACCTCTGTTTCCTTTTTGACTGTCTGTCTGGAAGATCTATCCATTGATGTAAGTGGGGTTTTAAAGTCCCCTACTATTATTGTGCTGCTGTCAGTTTCTCCCTTTAGATCTGTTAATGGTTGCTTTATATACTTTGTTGCTCCAATGTTAGGTGCATATATATTAACAAGTGTTATGTCTTCTTGGTGGAATGTCCCTTTTATCCTCTTATAATGTCCATCTTTGTCTCTTGTTATCTTTTTTGGGTTGAAATCTACTTTGTATAATCCAATTTTGGCTACATCTGCTTTCTTTTTGTTGTCATTTGCTTGGATTATCATCTTCCATGCCTCCACTCTGAGCCTATGTTTGTCTTTAGAACTGAGATGCGTCTCCAGGAGGCAGCATATTGTTGGATCTTGCTTTTTAATCCAGCCAGCCAGTTTCTGTCTTTTGATTGGTGAATTCAACCCATTTACCTTTGGGGTGATTATTGATATATGAGGGTTTAATACTGCCCTTTTGTCTTTTGTTTGCTGGTTGTTCTATATTTCCTTTGTTTCTTTTAACTTGTATTTCTGTCTGCCATTTCAGTTCGGTGGTTTTCTCTGCCATTTTTCTCAATTTTCTCTTTATTTATTATTTGTGACTCTACTCTGATTTTTTGTTTTGTGGTTACCAGAAGGTTTGTATAAAAGATCTCATGGATGAGATAGTCCTTTTTCTGAAAGCCTCTACAAGTTCTAGCCTATACAGGTTCCATCCTTTTCCTCTTCCCCTCCTATCTTTTTGTTCTCACAAAATATCTTTTTTGTGTTGTGAGTTTGTGACCCAATTGAAGTTTTCTTGCCCTTTAGCCCTCATGTTATAACTGTTTATCAACTTATTCTGATATAGAGTTGCAGTTTTCGGATTCTGTCTTTCTATTATCACCTTTCTCAAAGCTTTGTAAACCTTTGCCTTTTTTTCAGATAGGAGGGCTCCTTTCAACATTTCTCATGAAGTAGGTCTAGTGGTGATGAACTCTCTCTTTGTCTGTCTGGGAAAACCTTTATTTCTCCTTCCTTTCTGAAGGATAACTTTGATGGATAGAGTATTCTTGGCTAATAGTTTTTGTCTTTCAGTATTTTTAATATATCATTCCACTCTCTCCTAGCCAGTAGAGTTTCTGCTAAGAAATCCACTGATAACCTGATAGAGGTTCCTTTGTAAGACATTTTCTTCTCTCCAGCAGCTCTTAATATTCTTTCTTTGTCATTGACTTTTGACAGTTTTAATATAATATGCCTTGGAGAAGGTCTCTTTGTGTTGAAATAATCAGGAGTTCTATTGACTTCATGGACTTGTATGTCCAGTTCCTTCCCCAGGTTTTGAAAGTTCTCGACTATTTTTTCCTTTGAACAAGCTCTTTGCTTCTTTCTCCCTTTCTTCTCCTTCTTGGATACCTATTATCCTTATGTTGCTTTTCCTAAATAAGTTGGATATTTCTCATAAAATTTCTTCATTTCTTAAAAAATCTTAGTTGTCTCTCCTCTTACACCTGAATCATTTCTAGATTTCTATATTTGAGCTCTAATTCTCTCTTCCATATGGTCTGCTCTATTTTCAATGTTTTCTACTTTATTTTTCATCTCATAAATTGTGTTCTTCATCTCCAGAATTTCTGTTTGTTTTTTTCTTAGAGTTTCAATCTCTTTGGTGAAGTACTCCTTCTGTTCATTAATTTTAATCCTGAGCTCATTGAACCATCTTTCTGAGTTTTCTGGTAACTTGTTGAGTTTCTTCATGACAGTTATTTTGAACTGTCAATTAGATTGTAATCTTCTGTGACTTGAAGTCTGGTTTCTGGAGAGTTGTCATTTTCTTTCTGTTCTGCCATGTTACCATAGTACCTGATGACTTGATCCTCTGCCAGCACATTTGTGGTAATAAACATCTTTCATATTTAGGTAAGGCTTTGGTTACTTTGGTTCTGAGCTGCTTCTGGTTGTGTTTGAGAGCCTACAATTTCCACCCTCCACTGCCTCTGCTTGAGGCATCATCAGTGCCCTCCTTGTGCTGCTTGTGCCTCTGAGGTTGCTGATTCCTTTCTGCTTCTGATGTCACTGCAGTCTCAGGTGTTGCCACCAGGGTCGCCAGGCCGCAAGCACTTCTGCTGCTTCTGGGGTTGTCTGGGTCTCATGTTCCCCCACTGGCTTTCTGCAGGCTCTCCACAGGCTCAGGTGCTGCTGCCCTGTGCACCACCTGTGCTTCTGCTCCTGGGTTATCTGGGGGTGCTGGTAGCACTGCTGCCAGGGGGCGGGGTTCACAGGTGTCAATGTCACTTCCAGGGGCCCAGGGTTTTGTGTGCAGAGTGGTGTATTGATAGAGCAGTGTCAGAAATGCCACCACTGGGGGCTTGGTCACAGGTTCTGCTGTGGTTCCTGAAGCCTCAGGTTGCAGGTGACACCTGCCACTGCTTCAGGAGGGGCAGGGGCTAAGCCATGAGTGTTGTTGCTAGTCCTGCAGCCTCTGGTCTCTGGCATGGGCAGTTGTGCTTTTTAAAACCTCAGGTCAGGGCCCCCACCCCTGCTGGGGAAATCTGCATTTTGGAAGTTGTCCACCCTGCTGGAAAGACTGGTGCCACTGCCAGGGTAGGGGGAGTGAGCTGGCTCACCAGCACTGCTCTGTGTCCTGAAGCCTTAGGACATGTGCACCACCCACCACTGCTGTGGGGGGGGGCAGCAAGGGCTAAGCTTTGAGTGCCATGTCTGCCCCTGTAGCCTCTGTTTGCCAGTGCACACTTGTGTGAGGATCCACATTTTGGATCACTGCTGGCAGGGGAGGAGGAAGGGGCTGCTCCCCTAGTTCCACTACCACCCAGAGGTCCAGTCCACCCACTTTCAGATGTATACATGCATGGATCTCTCAGGATTTCTGATGTGCTGTGCAGAATGGCCATCCAATTGGTCAAAGGATGTCCCACTGGTTGTAACTTAGAGGGGAGAGACAATGGGAACAACTCACTCCACCATGATGCTGACATCACTCTCTAATTTTATTTCTTTTAAATTTATTGATATACATTTTATGGCTCACTATATGCTCTATTTCAGTTAACATGCCATTTGCACATTAAAAGAATGTATATTGTGCAGTTGTTGGCTATCATGTTATATAAATATCAATTAGGTTGGTATTATTTTAAATTGTGTATATATCTTCTCTGCTTTTGTTCTTTGTTTTAGTTGTCCTATAAATTTCTGGGGTGATCTGTAAAAATCTTCATGTGGATTTTTCTATTTCTTCCTTTAATTCAGTCAATTTCACTTAATGTATTTTGAAGTTTTTTGTATTAGGCCCATCTACATTTGTTTGTTATGACTTCCTGATGAATTGACTATTTTATCACTATGAAATGTCCCTATTTATAATCTGGTAATATTTTTGTCTTGAATTCTATCTGATATTAACATAACTATTGGAGCTTTCTTGTGCATATAGTTTGCATGATATATCTTTTTCCACTCATTTATTTTCTGCTTCTTTTCATTTAAAATATTTCTCTTGTATGTAGCATATAATTGGGTATTGCTTTTTATTCATTATTTAATTGTTTAGTCCATCATTATCATGCTAATTATTGCAGTTGAATTTTGGTCTCCCTCTTATTTAATTGTTTTGTGTGCCCTCTTTGTTTTCAGTTCCTCTGTTCCTCTCTTTCCTAACTTTTTTATTACTTGAATCTTTTTTATAATTCCTGTTTAATTTATCTATTGCCTTCTTAGTAATGCCTGTTTGACTTTGTTGTTGTTGTTGTTGCTCTGGGATTTCAATAGTATACATCCTTAATTTTTTGCCTTCCACTGACAATATCATGCCACTTCATGTAAAATGTAGAAGTCTTGCATTTGCATAGTTCCACTTACCCCTCCACGTGCCATTTGCTATAGTTGTCATATATATAACATATACATACATTAAAAACTCCACAAATCAATGTTATAATTTTTCTTTAAATTGTCATATATATTTTAAAGAAATTAAGAAGAAAATATAGTATTTTATATTTGCCTAGGTATTTACTACTTATGACACTACTCATTCCTTCTTAAAAATCCAAGTTTTTCTATGGTATTACTTCCCTTAAGCCTGAATAATTTTTTAAGTATTTCTTATAGTTCAGATCTTTTGGCAAGTAATTCTCTTAGTTTTCTTTTATCTTAAATTTATCTTCATTTTTCCTTCATTCCTGAAGGATATTTTCACTGGATATAGAACTCTGGCTTGATAGTTGGTTTGGGTTTTATTTGTTTAGTTTTTAGCACTTAAAGGTATTTTCCACTGTCTTCTGTCTCCATCATTTTTTGATGAGAAGTAAACAGTAATTTAATCATTATTCCCCTGTATGTAAACTGTCATTTTCTCTGGCTGCTTTTGGAATATTCTCCTTATATTTATTTATCAGCAGTTTGACTATGATGTACCTATATGTACTTTTCGTTGTATTTATCCTCTTCTGCATTCACTGATCTTCTTGAATCTGTAAATTACATCTCTATATACTTGGGGGAATGTTGGTTGTTATTTCTTCAAATATTTTTTTCTTAATTATCTCCATTGTCTCCTTCCTAGACTCTCATTACACATATATTAGACCTTTAGATACTGTCACACGTGTTCCTAAGGCTTTGTTAATTCTCATTCAATAATTTTTCCCTCTGGTTTAACATGACATAATTTATATTTATCAATCTTTGAGTTCACTGACTCCTTTTGTCATCTCAATTGTGCTGTTAAAGCCAGTCAATGGATTTTTATTTCAAATAATTGTAATTTTCCATTCTAGCATTTCTATTTGAGTCTTTTTATATTTTTAACTTTTCTGCTGATATTTTCTATAATTTTATTCATTGGTTGCATATTTTCCTTTACCTCACAGAGCATAATTATAATAGCCACCTTAAAATACTCATCTGGTAATTATAACATCTGAGTCATCTTATGTTTGGTCTCCACTGAATGTCTTTTCTCTTGAGAATGGCTCTTATTTTTGATTGTCTTCATATGTCTAGTAATTTTTAATTACTGGACATTGTGAATATTATATTACAGAGACTTTGGATTATATTTTTCCAAAAATGTTGGGGTTTTTTTGCTTAATTGTTTGTTTCAGCATGCACATAACTTGGCTGAAAACAAACTAAAAACTCTGGGCAGCAGCTCAAATCTCATCTCAGTTCTGTTATACTTAGCTGGAAGCTGTCCCATGCATGAGTGATTCAGAGGTCATTAAGATGAAGAAACTGAGCCTTTGAGAACTTAAGAAACTTTTTCAGATTCACACAGCTAGAATTAAGTCCCAGGCTATCTGACTCCAGAACTTACAATCTTTTGTAACCATGTTATCCCTATCTAAGTATAGGACTGAGAAAGAAAGATAAAATGGCCTTTGGAGATGTTAATCTTGTTAAACTAAGGAAACATTGGTTTGATTTGGGCTCTCTTTATGTTCCAACTTTTCAGATTCTAAGAAAAGATGAAGTGGTATAGGAAGATGGACTCAGCACAGATCATTTTTCGGGTGCCAACACCTGCATTGCTCTCCTCCCAATTTCTATTAATTCAGCTGTGCCAGTTGCCATTCCACTTTGGTCAATGGATTCTGAGCGCCAAATACCACATGTTCCAAGCTGTGTTACATGTCCTTCTTAAATGACCAGTTGACTCTTTTTCTTTTGCCCATGGTTAAAAAAACAGTTAAACTAGATTTTTTTCAGCATGGAATTATGTGGTTGTTATTTTGTTCAATAAAATGGAATAATATATTCAAACCAATAGATTACTGATATAAGGGTCTATCATACCAGCACTTCTAAAACACACAAGAAATTGGCCACTGTTTCAAAGAGACTCCAGGAATAACCCATATTCCCAGCTCACCCATATTCTGCACTTCTTTATTCTCTGTGTCCTTGATTAGATGATTAGAGAACAGAGACTATTATGTGACCATTTCTACAGAAGAAAGAAGGGATTCCATTTGCTGTGTGTTATTTCATCTTCTACCTGTCCCACTGATCTATTCATTCAGTGTCCACAAGGATAGGAATCAGATTGCTGGCACCTGCCCTGATAAGTATGCCCATCTTCTTATCTCTGGTCTCCCCAGCCCAATGGAGGTACAAGTAGTTCAAGTGGGACTGCACCAACATAACCTCAACCTGGCCAAGGATTATCATGTCCAGAAGAAGACAGATGGAAAAGTACTCTCTGAGCCAACAGTGGTTCACCTCATTTGACCTTTTTCATGGTGCTAAAGGCCTCTATCTATACTTCCCTGAAAAGTCCCAGTAAAAAACAAGTCACAAGGCTAAATGAAGCAACCAAAGCTTACTTAGCTGCTTTGCTGGTGAGTGGAATGCTAGGATCCAGCTGAGACCACAGACGTGTCATGAACAGGTCCCTAATGCCTTAGCCTTTCCTGAACCAGCTCATAGGAGGACACAGCACTGGATTCTCAATCCTCTTGGGTTTTGGGTACCTCATAGAATTAATTATCTTCAATTTTACAGATCTTGAGATTGTTCCGACCTACATCTAAAAATAGCAGAACCCTAACTCCAAGGGTGCTAATGAAATTACAAGAACACATTTTTCATGGGTTCTGTGAACAACTAAAAGGGACAGAAATTAGCAGAAAATTCTGAAATAAACAGAAAAGGGATGCTGTGTGGTTGTTATTAGGCTCTATGTGGTTTTCCGTGAGTGCAGCTTCTCAGGATGACTTATACTGGCATGACCATAATCTTGACCTGGAGCTCTTGTCCCTCTTTCTCAGAGTGGATGAACATAAAAAGTTCCCTAATACTGTGACACAAAAGGAGAAATTTGAGTGGATGCAGTGATGGTGAGAATCAATATTCAACACATCCAGAGCATGAAGCAAATTTCTTTTTGATGCCTTTAAAAGGAGTTCCTGTCACCTTCTTCTAACCATTCACAAAGGGAGGGATGTATGTGAAGGAGACAGAAGACTGCCAGTAACACCCTCAGTGATTGGCAAGAACAGTCAGGTAAGACCTAAGAGCGGAAGATACATGACTCCATTTTGCTTCTTTTTCTCCCCTTTCTCCTCTGACCATCCCACCCTTTGGTCAGTTGGGAGCCTATTTCTCACAAATAGTCCTGTAGCAACAATGATGATACTGTGCTGCTTTATGAGCCAAAAGAGGCAGAGATGACCCAAGTTTTTAAAATCTTACAGACAATGAAAGTCATTGTGCTATAAAGAGAAGAGAGCACAGGAATCAACAGTGACTTCTCTCCCAATAACTCCATGATACCCCTTTCACTCAACCTCTGCGGGAGGCACACATGCACTCACATACCCACAGACATGAACAAACACATGAACATACACACTCACGCCCACACCTGCATTAAGGCATTAAAAGGATGTGACTCCAATCCAACAAGTTTCTCTGCTGTTTATGGAATCTCCAGCAAAGAGAGGCTGCACTATACTGCACTGTCCTTCATTTTACACATTTTATGAGCCAATGGATTGGTTTGGGGGAATGGTTTCCTTAATTAATTTATTTTTCAATAAGTAGTATATTCACATGGTTCAAACTTCAAAATGTGCTCAAAGGTACACATGAAAATCTCCCTCCCTCTAGTGTGCCTCATCCGCCCAATTCCCATATCTCCAACAAGTTATCACTGTTATTGGTTTCCTGTTTATTCTTCCAGAGATCTTTAATAAACATACTAGCCAACAAAACACACCTTATTTGCGGAGGTGGGATTAAAATGTTTATATTTGGGACCAATAGGGGAATAGGAGTTTGAGATATATCTTGATCACTCAGTCCCCCACCACCACCTTATTCCCTCTGTTTTTAACCTTATAATTTGTACTTCTTTCCTCCCTGGATGTTTCTTTCCTTATCAGTGGGGAACATGGGTTCTCCAAATTTCATTTTCAAAATTGAACCTGAGTCCAGAAGTCATCCAAGTTAAATTCACCAAAAGTTATAATCAATCAATCACAGTTCTGGGTATTCATATGGCAAGAGATGGCCTAAAAGTTGGGACTAAACTGTAGCAAATGGGGAAAGAAAGGAGGAAGTAAGATCTCTGGTTTGTGGCTCAGGGAGCTAAGAGGAAAACTGGCTGCAGAACTGGGGCTGAAGTTTCTGCCTCTGCTGAGCCAGAAATGGTCAAGAGACAAGATTGAGAAGAGTGGAGATTCTGAGGCCTTTTCAATCTGCCTTGAGTCAACAAGAGTTCACTGCTGCTGAGTGAGGGAGAGGTGAGGGTCAGCTTTGGGCAGGGGGAAAGGCAACAGCTGTTGAAACCAGGGAGCCATGGAAGTGAGTGTGCTCGGAAAGGGCATCAGGAGTGGTCAACCACTGCCGCTATGTACAAATACACACTGAGCCCCACTAACCCACCCACCACACCAAGAGCCCTGACTATGGCGTATGGGAAATACAGAGTCTAAAAACACAGGCCCTGCATAGTGTGGGGACTTTTGAGACAGTTGGGGAAACGCCATCTATTATGATCACATTTTGGCCAATTGCACACAAGCAGGCAACCTTGGAAATTTCAGGTGCTAGCAAAGGACGATGATTTAAGGAGAAACCATGTAGGGGTGGAAAGAGCACGGTCTTGGAATTAAACAGTTGAGGCAAGGTCGAGGCTCTGCCCTTGCTGGATGTCACTTAAAGGTTAGTGATTATTCATTTTTCTATTGGGGGGTGTCCTTTACTTATTAATTAAAATTATTATCTACTTTTTTAAGGATATTAATTCTTTTTATAATATATGTTGAAAATAGCTTCCCGTTTTTTTGCTGGCCTGTTTACTTTGTGTGTTCTTTTTCTTTGAAAGGAGAATCTTAAAATTTAATTTGACTAAACTAATTTTCTTTTCCTTTATTTTTGCTTCCATTGTTTTCTACTTAGAAAGGCCATCCTTGTCCTGAGATCAAATAACTATCATGCTGTGTTTTTTTCTGGTTGCTTTATAGTTATATCTCTAAATATAATGCTTTAGCCACATGAAATTTATGTGGTAAACATTGTGCGGTGTGAATCTAAATTAATTTTCTTCAAAGAGTCAATCAGCTTGTCCCAGCACCATCTGTTCAATCTCTCTTCCCTTTCCTACCAATTGGCAAGCCACCTTTAGCAGACCAAAATCTAAAGTATACTGTGCTGTTTCTGGGCTTTCTATTTTTTCCTTTCATGGATTTTTTTGACGAGGAAGGGGAGCTGCATGCAACAGGCCCTGGGGTATGTACGTACAAGAGGAAGATAGTTTTGTGAGAAATATCTATGGCCAGTGAGAAAGTAAGATACAAGATGCCACTATTGTCTGCTGAGTAGTCATTTCAGTGGGTGCAACCAGGGCCAACAGATTCATAGGACATGCTTAATTTTGGAGGGAAAAAGTTACATGGTGGAAAACTAATTCTGTGGGATAATTCTTCAGCTGAAACTCTGTTTCATTCCCAGAATTTCACCTGGAAAGAGTGTATTTGCTTTGTTTGACATCTTTATGTCTCTGTAACCATGTTTCCTAAATAGTCCTATGGCCAGGACTTTATTAACTCAAAGCTATGTGTGAAACTATTAACAAAAAGGTTCAGGCTATTCTCTCTGCCTGATATTACCTCTATCCAATCTTCCTTTCCATTCTTTCTATTCTACGGGGCTTATTTACTCATACGATGGATACTTACTGAGCACTATGTTGTATCAGGCTCAGAGCTAATGCTATATTTCAAAGATGAAGAAGATAGGCACCTTCTCTGTCTACTCTCAGTGGTACTCACAGTAGAATGTATGACACAGACAAGTAAATAGATGGTCACAATCCAGAGTGACACATGCTGTGATGTGGGAGGCACAGGGGCAGGAGGGGCATGAATATGAGTTTCATGTGAGAGTGTAAGTCAGGGGAGGCTTCCTAGAAGAAGTGATATTTAAACAGATCTTAAGTTTGGCTTATCTGATGAATGAGAGAGGGAGGACTATTCCAGCCCAAGAAAATAAAATGGACAGAAGCCCAAAGGTTAGAAACTTGTCTGGGTCTCCTAATAATTGAAAGTTTAATTGGTGCACAGGGTGTGGAGTGGAGGAGGGAAGTCCGTGGGGAGGTAGAAACATCTATAATAAAGACCAGTATGATCAAGGGCCTTCAGGCCATTTTAAGCAGTTGAGAGTTTATCCTGAGAGTGATGAGGAGCCCCTAAGAATTTTTCAAGTGGAGAGACAAAATCAGATATGATTTCTAGCAAGCTCATTCTCTCTGTAGTGAAGAGACCAGATGGCAGGTGGATATACCTGGAGGCAAGGAGAACAATCGTCCAATCTAAGTGATAAATGATAGTGCCCTGAACAATGGTAGTGGCAGCTGGGACTGAGAGCGGTGGGTAAATAGAGAGAAATGGGTACATTTTAGCTATATTGAGAAAGTAAACTTGCCAGGATCTGGTGGTATTTGGATACAGACTTGGAGGAAGAAAAATGGATCAATAATGACACCCAGGTTTCTGGCCAGACCAACTGTGTTGATAGTGGTGATAATGATTTCAGCATTAAATATGCTTTTTACCAGTTCCCAAATCCCTTTTCCAGTAGCCATGCTTTTTTGAAGTATTGGGAAAATATGCTAAAGACTTATTTGAACTGTAAAATCTTAGGATGGATTGATGTCATTATGTCCACATGAATACCACAAGAATTAGACCAACAAACACCTCCATCCTAGCCCCAAAATAAATGTATTGGATTAACAATTATATAATTTAAAAAATCTCTTCTCCCATTGCAAACAATCTTTGGTTTCCCATGGCACCAGGCACAGGTATTTGCAAATATTCAGTTAAACTATATGAAACTGCAATTTTTGTAAGTCCCAAGCAGTTAAATATTGGATATTTCACATGATTTGACCTCACACTAGAAGATCAACTTTGGAATATTGCATCATTTTCAGAGTTCACAATCCAGGGCTTGTCAACCTCATTCATATACCCAACTTTCTGCTTACAGACATATGGGATGGGAAAACCTGACCAGCGTCTCGGAATTTTTTCTCCTGGGGCTCTCTGAACAGCCAGAGTGGCAGGAGGTCCTCTTTGGGCTGTTCCTGTCCATGTACCTGGTCACAGTGGTCGGCAACCTCATCATCATTCTGGCCATCATCGCTGATGCTCAACTCCACACCCCTATGTACTTCTTCCTGGCCAACCTCTCCCTTGCTGACATCTGCTTTGTGTCCACCACAGTCCCCAAGATGCTGGCAAACATATGGACCGAGAATCAGGTCATCTCATATGCAGGGTGTCTATCACAACTGTATTTTTTCATGCTGTTTGTGATGCTGGAAGCATACCTCTTGGCTGTCATGGCCTATGACCGCTATGTGGCCATATGCCACCCACTCCATTACATCATGGTCATGAGCCCTGAGCTCCGTGTCCTCCTAGTTTCTGCATCCTGGATCATGAATGCCCTCCACTCTCTTCTACACATACTCCTTATGAACAGCCTGTCCTTCTGTGCAGACCATGAGATCCCACACTTCTTCTGTGACATCAACCCCCTTCTGAGTCTGTCCTGCACAGACCCCTTCATCAATGAGCTGGTGATCTTCACTGTCGGGGGTCTTGCAGGCCTGGTTTGTGTGCTTTGCCTGATTATCTCTTATGCATACATTTTCTCAACCATCCTGAAGATCCCCTCAGCTCAGGGAAAGCAGAAAGCCTTTTCCACCTGCAGCTCTCATCTCTCTGTGGTCTCTCTATTCTTTGGAACTTCCTTTTGTGTTTATTTCAGTCCACCCTCCACCCGCTCAGCACAGACGGACACAGTTGCATCAGTGATGTACACAGTGGTAACCCCAATGCTGAATCCCTTTATCTATAGTTTGAGGAATAGAGACATCAAGTCTTCCCTGACAAACCTAATGTGGATTAGGAAAATTCATTCCCATTAGTGGTAGTGACTTCGCATACAGTATGGGGGTCTCCAGCTAATACCACTCACCACATTGAGTAGTGAAGAGAGAAAGTGGAGACCTCACTTCCAGGGCCTGTGACCTGAACTTGAAATATTCATGCCTAAGCTTCAGAACTACATCAGAACAAACCCATCATCAGGTCAATATCATTAGCTAAAGTCCTTACAACAATAATGTTTTAAAATCATAGCCATCCAGATTTATCATATAATAAAGATGTGCTTGAATACTTGTGAAACAACATGGGACAACTCATGACTAAAATAAGGGAATATCTGGTTGTGCTGTTGTGTGTGGCCAAGAATAAACTCCAGGGAAAGATAACTTTCCCCACCATCACTGTGACCTCAGTGACTTGGATCCCTACTAATAGTGTTTTTGACACTGG
Source organism: Tapirus indicus (assembly GCA_031878705.1). NCBI lineage: Eukaryota > Metazoa > Chordata > Mammalia > Perissodactyla > Tapiridae > Tapirus > Tapirus indicus. The sequence continues at coordinate 14,927,888 of CM062932.1, forward strand.
ACTCCCCATGTCTGTGAAGACCCAATGCTGGAAGAATAGAAACCAGGACTAGAAAGGGTTTGATAGGGTGGAGTCTTTAAGTAGACCTCCTACAATATTTTACCAGGCATCCAAGACCTCCATTCCTCCTACCACCTTAAATTTCACATGAAAACATTTTTATCTTTGGGGCAAATTTTTCCAAGTCAGTTTCATCTTTGCAGATCCAACAGTTCCCCTTGGCATAATGCCTGGCACTGCCAACATGTGCTACATCCCACTGGCATGGTTGCAATCATAAGTTAGGGGCCAGGAAAAAATCATTTTTGGTCACTTCATAATCTCCTACCTGAATGATTGAAACTCCTCTTAGATGGTCTTCAGTCCCCAGTCTCTCCCCATTCCATCCATTCTGCACACCAAATCAGATTAATCTTCATAGAAAATGGTTATATCACCATCACCACTACCCTACCAGAAATCTCTGATGGCTTTATACTGCCTACAGAATAAAGTTCAAACTATTTATCCTAGCATTCAGGTCCACCATCACCAGTTCATAATTTATATGGTCCACAGTTAGAGCACACTATTCTGTATTTCTCCCAAGATCAACTCAGACTAATATTTTCACAATACAGTGATTATTGTTGATGGTTACCAAAAAGGATTTGGAAAGCTAAGTCAGTAAAAATTGTGGCAAATATAGGTACAACAAGGTACATTATAACCAATTAGATTCTACAAGAAAATAAAAAGCTATTCCTGTGTGCTATTTTTCATTCTTGTCTGTTTCCCTTCAGGTGTCTGGTTGCATGCTGCCATGACATAGGTTGTGATGACTGTAGATAAAATCTTCTCCAGTGAAGTCAAGTGTTGACAGACAGCTCACCTGATCCATGTTTACCTTACAGTAAGTTTGCACACTAACTTCTGACAATAAAAGGAAGTATAGCAAAGTGGTAGACAGCATTGGCTCCAGAGTTAGACTGAAGAAAATTCAAATCTTGGCTTTGCCACTTCTAAGCCATGTGATCCTGGGAAATTACTGAACCTTTCAAAGCAAGTATAACCTACCTTGTTGTGTTGTCAGGAAATTTGAATATGATAATATACGTAAAGCATTGTTTGTGATAATTAAATGAGATATGCATGTAAGCATGTAAAGGGTTAGTTCCTAGTATCTAGTATGTTTTCAATAAATGTTAGCCATTGTGTCCTTGTTAAAATTAAAGCTAAGCAGCTTTAATGTGAATTTTCTCTCAAGAACTGCTGATAAGGAGTCGCCTATGGCCTGCACTGTATAACTAGAGGGATCCTGTGATTAAATCATTCTTTGGGAGAAGATTGTGGGGTTTAATGTAGGATCACCTACTTACTGGAATTCATATGCAGGGAAGATTTTGTCTACCTTTGAAACCATGCTTACTGGGTACTTAAATTTAAAGTAAAAATTTACCTACTTAATTAAAAATACGCAGGTTTGCACCATCCCATATTCCCTCCTAATTCATTGACAGACACGCATCTTTCACTGTTTAAATTAGTATTCACCAATATTTTTAGTCCTACCTTTTAAGTCATGTGTTACTCTTTCAAATTTATATTTTGTATATGAATGTCCATGTAACAACACAGTTTACACATTTGTCTTAATTATACCTTTTGAGGTGTGCCAATACACCCTTACTCCATAGATTTGTAAAAGATTGCCTGACTGTACTGTTTGAAAATTAATTCAAATTTTTGAATATTAAAAAATAGCATTTCAACAAGCATTACTTTGTTCATGTGATTTATTCTCCTAGCCTACATTCTTAAAAATAAATACATCCACATATACTTATGAACAGTTTTAAAGCTCAAGTTCTGCCAAATTGCTATCCAAATGTGATTATTTCCCCAAGGTCTCACCAGTGCTGTTTCACTATTGTTATTCATTTTACTAGCTTAATAAATATATAATAACATAATACAGTTATTGGTAAGGATAGTAATTTTTCCATAAGTATTGAAAACTGAAAATTACTTCTATCATCTAAGGTTACAGCAAATTTTCTATATCATTACTATTTATCCACCAGAGCATTTTAAAATAAAGACATTTGTAAATGAAGTATATGATGACCTCATAACAAATTTGAAGAAGCATTCTTTTTTCTTTATTTTTTATTTTATTTTTTATAAAAATTGTATATATTTAAGGTGTAAGACATTATTTGATATACATATGCAAGGTAAAATTATTACTAATTTTACTAATTATTAGCTAATTAACATATCCATCTCCTCACTTAGTTACCTTTTTTTTCTGATGAGAGCATGTGAAATCTACTGTCAGCAAATTACCAGTATCCAACACAGTATTATTAACTACAGCCATCATGCTGTACATTAGATCTCTAGAAATTGTTCATTCTACATAACTGGAATTTTGAAACCTTTGATCAACATCTCTCCATTTCCCTCAACTCTCTGTCCCTGGTAACCATCACTCTACTCTCTGCTTCTATGAATTTGAATTTTTTAGCTTCCACTTATAAACAAGATCATGCAACATTTTTCTTTCTGTGACTGGCTTATTTTACTGAGCATAATAGCCTCCAGATTCATCCATGTTCTCACAAATAATAAAATTTCCTTCTTTTTTAAGGCTGAATAATATTCTATTGTACGTATATACTACAATTTCTTTATCATTCATCCATCAACAGACACTTAGGTTGTTTCCACATCTTGGCTATTGTGAACAGTGCTGCAACGAACATGGGAGTGCAGATATCTCTCAAGGTACTGATTTTTATTTCCTTTGGATATATACCCAGAAGAAGAATTGGAACTTATGGTAGTTCTATTTTTAATTTTTTGAGGAAACTCCATACTGGCTGTACCAATTTACATTCTCACCAACAGTGTACAAGGGTTCCTTTTTCTCCACATCCTTGCCAACACTTATCTCTTGTCTTTTTGATAATAGCCATCTTAACTAGTATGAGGTGATATCTCATTGTGGTTTTTATTTGCATTTCCCTGATGATTAATAATGTTGAGCACATTTTCATATACCCGTTGGCTCTTTGTATGTCTTCTTTGGAAAAATGGCTATTTATGTCCTTTATTTTTTTAATCAGGTTGTTTATTTTTTGCTTTTGGATAAGGCCTTCCCAGTGGTTCATGGACAGGCTTCTTGATGGAGTTTGCAATGCAGTTAGTAGGATCTGAATCCTTTCAGTGCCCTCCAAGATTCCTACCTGCTGCTCTCCCAGCCTCTTCCCATCCCCCCATCATGCAGCTCATGACTCAGTACTCTGGAGGGTGTGAGAGAGAAATGATCCTCTTCAGTAGCATCCCACACAGTGGGGGAAGCTGGCCACTCATTCAGGCACTCTCACTCCCTCCTCCCCCCGGGAGAAATCATGGGCCAAGAAGGTCTTTCTTGGCACAGAGCTGTGCTGTCTTTGTGGGAGGGGTATTGTGGGTAAAGTTAAACTGTTCCTCTTACCCTCTCCAATGCCTCCAAACTCATATTTTTTTTGCTCCAACAGTGTGCTAGAACTCCTCCACTGGAAACCTAGACTTCCAAAAAGCATCTTTCATCTGTGGGTGATTGTCCAAGATAATGTTCTCCAGGGGCTCCCAGACTATGGCTGAAAGGGGTTGGAGCTGGTTCACAGGCCACTGCATGGTTTGCAACCAGAACCAAGGTCTGTATGCCTATTACTTGATGCAAGGAGGGGGATTCGTGTATGGTGCTATATCTCACAGCTCCCACAAAGGCACTTTTGTCCAGGGATGGATGCCAAATTGTTGTTGTCAAGGGGGGGATATGAGCAAAGATGTTTTATTTGGCCATTTTGCCAAAGTCACTCAAGAAACTCACTTTACAATCACATATAGGCTGAAAGTGAAGGGATGGGAAAAGGTATTCCATGCAAATGGTAGCCAGAAGAAAGCAAGATTGGCTATACTTTTATCAGACAAAGCAGATTTTAAGTCAAAAAATTGTCTCTAAAGACAAAGAAGGTCATTACATAATGAGAACAGGGTCAGTTCAACAGGAAAATATAACAATTATAAATATATATGCATGCAAAAACAGAGCACCTAAGTATGCAAAGCAAATAATGACATATCTGAAGGGAGATATGATAGCAATACAATAATAGTAGGAGAATTCAATGCCCCACATTCAATAATGGTTAGATCATCTGATAGAAAATCAATAAAGAAACACCAGACTTGAACACTATAGACCAAATGGACCTAACAGACATACACAGAACTTTCCTCCCAACAGCAGAAGAATACACATCCTTCTCAAGCACACATGGAACATTCTCCATCATAAATGACATTTTAGGTCACAAATCAAGTTAACAAATTTAAGATCAAAATCACATCAGTTATCTTTTCTGAACACAATGAAATGAAACTAGAAATTAATAACAGCAAGAAAATGGGAAAATGCACATAAACATGGACTAAATAGCACACTCTTGAATACCACTGGGTCAAAGAGGAAATTGAAAAGGAATTTTGAGAAGATCTTTAAGCAAATGAAAATAAAAACACCACATGCCAAAATTTATGGGATGCAGCAAAAGCAGTACTAAGAGGGAAGTCAATAGTGGTAAATGCCTAAATCAAAATAGAACTCAAATAACCAGTGTAGCTTTACATCTCAAAGAACTAGGATAATAAGAACAAACTAAGCCCAAAGTTAGCAGAAGGAAGAAAATAATTAACATCAGAGCAGAAATAAATCTAATAGAGAATAGAAAAAGTCAACAGAACTAAGAGCCGTTTTTTAAAAGATAAAGTCAAGAAACGTTAGCTAGACTAACTAAGAAAAAAAGAGAGAAGATTCAAATAAATCAAATCAGAAGTGAAAGATGACACATCACAATGGATGCCTCAGAAATGAAAAAGATCATAAAAGAGTCTTATGAACGATTATATGCAAACAGATTGGCTAACCTAGAGAAAATAAATCAATTCCTAGAAGCATACAATCTACCAACTGAACCAAGAAGAAATAGACAGCCTGCAAAAAAGGAGATTGAATCAGTAATCAAAAACCTCCCAACAAAGAAATGCCCAGGACCAGATAGCTTCATCTGTACCAGACAGTGAATTCTATCACACATTCAAAGAAGAATTAATACCAATCCCTCTTAAATTCTTGAAAAAATAGAGGTAGAGAGAATATTTCCAAACTCATTTTATGAGGCCATCATCACCCTGATACCATAGTCATGAAAGGACAATAAAAGAAAACTACAGGCCAATATCTCTGATGTACATAAATGCAAAAAATCCTCAACAAAAAAATAGTAAACCAAATTCAACACCACATCAAAAATATTATACACCATGACCAGGCAGGATTCATCCATTGTATGCAAAGTTGGTTTAACATATGCAAATCAATCAATGTGATACACCACATTAACAGAATGAAAGATAAGAACCAATCATCTCAATAGATGCACAGAAAGCATTTAACAATGTTCAACATCCATTCATGATTAAAACATCTCAACAAAATAGGCATAGGAGGAACTTAACACAATAAAGTCCACTTATGAAAAGGCCACAGCTAACATCATAATTATTGGGGGAAATGTAATTCTTTTTCTCTAATATCTGATGTAAGGTAAGGATGCCCACTCTCACTACTTGTATTCAAAATAGTACTGGAAGTACTAGCAACAGCAATAAGACAAAAGAAAAGAAAGAAAAGCCATTCAAATCAGAAAGGAAGAAGTAAAATGATCTCTGTTTGCAGGTGACATGATCCTATATGGAGAAAATTCTCTTAAAAAAAAACTGTTACCAGGGCCGCCCTGTGGCGCAGCTGTTTAGTTCATGCTTGGCAGCCTGGGGTTTGCGGGTTTGGATCCCGGTCGCCCGCCGACTCACTGCTTGTCAGCCATGCTGTGGCGGCATCCCATATAAAGTAGAGGAAGATGGGCACGGATGTTAGCCCAGGGCCAGTCTTCTTCAGCAAAATGAGGAGGATTGGCAATGGATGTTAGCTCAGGACTGGTCTTCCTCACAAAAAAAAAAAAAAAAAAAAAAAAAAAAAACCTCTTACAACTAATAAACAAATTCAGTAAAGTTTCAGAATAGAAAATCAACATATAAAAGTCAGTAGTGTTTCCTTACACCAACAAAGATCTATCTGAAAGGAAATCAAGAAAACAATCCCATTTACAATGGCATCAAAAAGAATAAAATACTTAGGAATAAATTTAACCAAGAGGCTGAAAGATCTGTATGCTGAAAATTATAAAACATTGATGAAAGAAGTTGAAGAAGACACAAATAAATGGAAAGATATCCCATGTTTATGAATTGGAAGACTTAATACTGTTAAAATTCTCATACTACTCAAAGCCATCTATAGTTTCAATGAAATCCCTATCAAAATTTCAATGACAGTTAAAAACAGAAGTAGAAAAAACAAGCCTAAAATTTATATGGAACCACAAAAGACAGTGAAGAGTCAAATCAATCCTCAGAAAAAAGAACAAAGTTGGAGACATCACACTTCCTGATTTCAAATTATACCTCAAAGCTACAGGCATACCTCATTTTATTGTGTCTCACTTTATTGCACTATGCAGACATTGCATTTTTTATAAATTGAAGGCTTGTGGCAACGCTGCATCAAACAAGTCTATCAGCACCATTTTTCCAACAGCATTTGCTCACTTCATGTCTCTGTGTCACATTTTGGCAAATCGCACAATATTTCAAACTTTTTAATTATTATTATATTTGTTAACAGTAATCTGTGATCAGTGATCTTTGATGTTACTATTGTCATTGTTTTGGGGGTACCACAAACTGTGCCCATGTAAGATGGTGAACTTAATCAATAAATGTTGTACATGTTCTGACTGCTGCACTGACAGGCCGTTCTTCCATCTCTATCCCCCTCCTCAGGACTCCCTATTCCCTGAGACACAACAATATTGAAATTAGGCCCATTAATAACCCTACAGTGGCCTCTGTGTGTTCAAGTGAAATGAAGAGTTGCACATCTCTCACTTAAAAAAAAAAGCTAGGAATGATTAAGCTTAGTGAGGAAGGCATGTTGAATGCCAAGATAGGCCAAAAGCTAGGCCTTTTGCATCAAACAGCCAATCTGTGAATGCAAAGAAAAAATTCATGAAGAAAATTAAAAGTGCTACTCCAATGAACACATGAGCAAACACAGAAAGCGAACACAGCCTTATTCCTGATATGGAGAAAGTTTTAGTGGCCTAGATAGAAGATCACACCAGCACAACAGTCCCTTAGGCCAAAGCCTAATCCAAAGCAAGGCTCTAACTCTCTTCAATTCAATGAAGGCAGAGAGAGGTGAAGAAGCTGCAGAAGGAAAGTTTGAAGCTAGCAGAGGTCGATTCATGAGGTTTAGGGAAAAAAGCCATGTCCATAACATAAAAGCGCAAGATGAAGCAGCAAGTGCTGATGTAGAATCTGCAGCAAGTTATCCAGAACATCTAGCTAAGATAATTAATGAAGGTGGCTACACTAAAAAACAAATTTTCAATATAGACAAAACAGCCTTATTTTGGAAGAAGATGCCATCTAGGACTTCCATAGCTAGAGGGGAGAAGTCAATGCCAGGCTTCATAGGTTCAAACGACAGGCTTACTCTCTTGCTAGGGGCTAATACAGCTGTTACTTTAAGTTGAAGCCAATGCTCATTTACCATTCTGAAAATCCTAGGGCTTTAAGAATTATGTAAATCTACTCTGCCTGTGCTCTATAAATGAAACAACAAAGCCGGGATGACAGCACATCTGTTTACAACATGGTTTACTGAATATTTTAAGCCCACTTTTGAGACCTACTGCTAAGAAAAAAAGATTCCTTTCAAAGTATTACTGCTTATTGACAATACACCTGGTCACCCAAGAGCTCTGATGGAGGTGTACAACCAGATTAATGCTGTTTTCATGCCAGTGAACACCACATCCATTCTGCAGCCCATGGATCAAAAAGTAATTTTGACTTTCAAGTCTTATTATTTAAGAAACACATTTCATAAGACTATAGCTGCCATAAATTGTGATTCCTCTGATGGATCTGGACAAAGTAAATTGAAAACCTTCTGGAAGGATTCACCATTCTTGATGCCATTAAGAACATTCATGATTCATGGGAAGAGGTCAAAATATCAACATTAACAGGAGTTTGGAAGTTGTTCCTACCCTTATGGATGACTTTAAGGGGTTCAAGAGTTCAGCAGAGGGGCCGCCGGTGGCGCAGCAGTTTAGTCCGTGCTTGGCAGCCCGGGTTCGCGGGTTCAGATCCCAGGCGCCCATAGACACACTGCTTGTCAGCCACGCTGTGGCGACATCCCATATAAAGTAGAGGAAGATGGGCATGGTTGTTAGCCCAGGGCCAGTCTTCCTCAGCAAAAAGAGGAGGATTGGTGATGGATGTTAGCTCAGGGCTGGTCTTCCTCACAAAAAAAAAAAAAGAGTTCAGCAGAGGAAGTAACCACAGACGTGGTGGAAACAGCAAGAGAAGTAGAATTAGAAGTGGATCCTGAAGATGGAACTGAATTGCTGCAACCTTATGACAAAACTTTAGCAGATGAGGCATTGCTTCTTACAGATGAGCAAAGAAAGTGGTTTCTTGACTTGGAATCTACTCCTGGTGAAGATGCTGTGAAGATTGTTGAAATGACAACAAAGGATTTAGAATGTTACACAAACTTAGTTGATAAAGCAGTGGCAGGGTTTGAGAGCACTGACTCCAATTTTGAAAGAAGTTCTACTGTGGATGAAATCCTATCCAACAATGTCACATGCTACAGAGAAAGCATTCATGAAAGGAAAAGTCGATCAACATGGCAAACTTCACTTTTGTCTTATTTTAAGAAATTGCCACAGCCACCCCAACCTTCAGCAACCACCACCCTGATCAATCAGCAGCCATCAACACTGAGGCAAGACCTCCCACCAGCAAAAAGACTACAACTCACTGAAGGCTCATATGATGGTTAGCATTTTTTAGCAATTAAGTATTTCTTAATTGATATGTACATTTTTTTAGACACAATGCTATTGTACACTTAATAGACCACAGTATACTGTAAACATAACTTTTATATGAACTGGGAAAAAAAATTCATATGACTTGCTTTATTGTGATATTCACTTTATTGTGGTCGCCTGGATCTGAACCTGCAATATCTCCAAGGTATACCTGTAATAGGGTTTTGCAGGCAAGATGAAAATGATCCCAGACAGAAACTTGGAAATGTAGGGTGGAATGTAGAATACCAGGTAGGATAAGCCTACGAATAACTATAAATTAATGTTGAGTCAAATAACAAAAATTGTGGGGCCAGCCCCGTGGCCTAGTGGTTAAGTTCAGCACACTCCACTTCAGCAGCCTGGGTTCATTTCCTGGGGGTAGACCTACACCACTCACTGTAGCCATGCTGTGGCAGCAACCCACATACAAAATAGAGGAAGGGTGGCACTGATGTTAGCTCAGGGCAAATCTTCCTCAAACAAAAAGAGGAAGATTGGCAACAGATGTTAGCTCAGTGAAAATCTTCCTCAGCAAAAAAAAAAAAAAAATTGTAATGTTCTGTGAAGTTTAAAATATGTGTAGAAATTAATTTCATGACAATAATAATGTGAAGGTGAGATAGTGATTAATAGAGTTAAAATGGTTCTAGAAGAATTGTAGAAATGGTAAAAATAATCACTTGTATTCAATCATAACAAGTCAAGATGCATTTTGTAATCTCTAGAGTAATCACTAAAAGAATAGTAAAACAATATATAACTAACAAGGGTACATAAGAAATAAGTAGATAATAAAAAATATTTTACTAATTCAAAAGAAGATAAGAAAGGAGAAATAAAGAAATATAAAACAGATGGGCCAAAAATACCCTCCAAAATAGTAACATGGTAGATATAAATCCAAGTTTATTCATAATTACATAAAACTTAAGAGCTTAAATACTCCAAATAAAGATTAAATTTTTCAAACAGAATAAAAATATCAAAACCCAAAAGTATGCAGCTTACAAAAGACACACATTAAATATAAGGACTCAGAAAGATCAGAGGATGGGATAAGATATACCCTGTGCCCAATCACCAAATTAATGTAGACAATGTAGGTGTTTTTAAAGTCTTCGCTTTCTCAGTACCCACCATTAATTGAATGAAAGTAAACCCACAAAGTTGGAGAAGAGATTCTTACTACATGCATCTGACAAAGGATTCATAACTAGAATACACAAAGAACTCCTACAAACCAACATGAAAAAGACGGATAACCCAATAGAAAAATGGACAAAAGACATAATACATATATTACATGAGAGGATCTATGTATGGATAATAACCATATGAAAGGATGCTTAACTTCATTAGTCATCAAGGAAATGAAAGTTTAAATCACAATGAGATACCACTACACACCCACCAAAAAGCTCAAATGAAAAGAATGGAAAAATACCAAATCATATTAGATATGTAAAGCATCTGGAATTCTTGCACAGTGCTAGAGGGCAGGGTAAATAGGTACAAGTATTATGGAAAATTATATAGCACTATCTACTAAAACTAGATATAGATCTGCCCTATCATCCAGAAATTCCACTGCTATGTGTAGATGCCCAAGACAGATGTGTAGCTGCACTATTCATACCAGCCAAAAACTTGAAACTACAAATGCCCAACAATGGTAGAATGGATTTTTAATGTTATATTCACATAACAGAATTATATACAGCAAAGAAAAAGGAACAATCTATGACCACATACAACAATGTGGATGAATCTCACATATATAACAGTGAGTAAAAGAAGCAGACAAAAAAGAAGACAAAAGGTAAACTTCCATTAAAATCAAGACAAAAATAGGTAAAACTGATTTATGCTATGAGGAGTCAGGGGAGTGATTGCCCTTGCAGAAACAGTGACTAGAGAAGAATATGACAGGATTTCTGCAGGACTAGTTATGTGCTTTGTTTGTTTGTGTTTTTGCTGAGGAAGAGTTACCCTGAGCTAACATCTGTGCCAATCCTCCTCTATTTTGTATGTGGGTCGCTGCCACAGCACAGCCACTGATGAGTGGTATAGGTCCGGCCCAGGAACCAAACCCGGGCTGCTGAAGCAGAGTACACCAAACTTAACCACTAGGCCACGGGGCCAGCCCCAATAACATGTTTTTCATCTGACTGCTGATTACTCATATTTGCTCAGTTTGTAAAAAGTCCTGCCAAAATTGTCAGCTTTGGTTCTATATCCAAAAACATTGTAAACCTCATTGTTTTTCAATCTATGTCTGATTATTATACTGTCTGGAGTCCCTGCATGCTTTCCACTGTTGGTTCTTGCTTTCAGAATCTTATTTCCCCATGTGTCTGCTTATCTTTGGGTTTGTGCCAGACGTGTTTTAAAAAATTAGTAAGAGAAATAATTTGAGGTCTAAGATGACATTAGTTTCCTCCAAATATGATTTTTTTCTATTGCTTTTACTTAGTACTTGGGGTCAGTAACAATTTGGGATCATTCTAATCCAAGTTTAGTTCTTGAGATTTTCTGGGCCTCTGATGACTCAAAGCCAATTATGGTTTACTCTTGCTCCTAGGGCACCTTTTAGGATTGCTGCCCAAGGTGGAGTTGGTTTACTCCTTGTAAACAAGTTCAATTTCCAAGTCCCTTGCTTATAGGTACCAACATTGCAGTAATTATCCAGGTTTATCTCAAGCTGTCTTGGGATTGCCTCCCCAAAGCCTCTCCAAAACTGATAAATAGGCCTGATGTGGCTCCATCTAGACCTTTTCTTCATGATCCTGGAATCCAGGGGTCAGTTCTCAGATTCCCCAAGTTCATTGGAGCATCCACAGTGTGACATTCTTCTCCTTTTACGAAGGCACTGAAGATCCAAGAAGCAATTTCCCTCCTTCCCAACTTCAGCCAATAGGATGGATCACCAAGTCCTATTCAGAAAAAAATGCCTTAGCGTCCTCCATGTCCTGACTGAATTTTCATCCAGTACAGAAGGAGAGTGGAAGCAGCAGAGCTAGGTGACTCTGAGACCAGCACTGAACAATGGGTGAGGTCTGCATGTCTCAGACATATTCTCTCTAACTCTCCCTCTCTCTTTCTCACACATGCACATTCCTTTCTTCTCCATTTCTCTTTCACAAACATACTCACGTACTTTGAAAGTCTTCATATAATCTAATTCCTTAGTATTTGAGGTAATATAACAATCCCTTCCATCTTTTTACCCCATCTTTTACCCCTTCTTTTCAAAGAATCGTCAAACACCCTGTTGCACATAACTCCCAAACCTGCAAGAAAGGCTTCATGGGTGAGATGAGGAGGCCCAGGGATGTTTCATGCTCTCCTCAAGGTACTGCAGCTAGGGAGCAACACAAGAAGCACAAAATGACAGTTTTCTAATGCTGAGTTTGGAACCCTTTTCCATACTGCCCCACACTCTCTCCCCTCCACCCACTCTCACTTCAGAAAGCATTGTGTCTCTAAAGCCAACTGACCACACAAATGTTCAGAACCCACTGACTCTTACAGATAAAGAGCAGTGTTTTCCAAAGCGTACAATCAGCATCACCAGGTGATTTCTAAAAGGACTTGGTTCTCAGAACAGAGCCAGTATTTCAAGGGTGGGGGCCAAAAGAACAGCTTTTTGTTTTAAAGCATCACAGGAGACTGATGCCTTGAGGGCAAGAAAGCAGAGGTATCAATTCCTCTGGGTGTCCCCTGACTTTTCCCAGCCCTCTTATCTGCCTCCTTCCCTCCCTCCTGTCAGGGACAAGTCCCAGAGGGTCCTGAACTCCAGGCAACAGGCTGCAGAAGGAGGTCGTTTCTGATGAGATCTAAGGAGGTGGAAGACCTTTGTCTCCATGGCAGAAACAGAGGTGGTGTCCGGGTGTGCTCAGGGTTGGGGTCACTAAGGCCATTGCCATGGTGTTCTTTTTCATCCTCAGGTCATCGGGGGTCTTGGAGTGGCCTCTGGAATGAGCCCATATCAGTTCCTCTTTGTCATTGAAACACTTTGCTTTTCTAAGAGGCAAGAGGCCTCTTCAACTCAAAACCTCACTTACATACTGTGAGAAACAAATTAGTTCATTCATGGAGTAGAACCATAGTAGAACTATATGAGTAACAAATAACAGATATGGAAAGTTGTACATACAAAAAGTCTCTAGAACATATCCTCAGGATTGCTCCCACTTGAGTTCAAATGCCAAAGGACCACCACATGATTACTCTATAATTTGGAACTTTAGTGTTAAAAGAGAAATTAACCATCACCTCCCTCCACAAAATGCTTGAATCGACTCTGAAATGATCACTCAGCCCACTATATCACGCAGCCTGTTCAAATGCCTTCTGTGATGGGAAATCACTTCCCCCACCAGCCCACTTTGTAGGCACAGCACTTATGTCTTCTGGGAGAGAGCCTGGCTCATATTTCTTTCTCTCTTTTATTTTCCAGCTCCCAACCTGGACAATCCACAACCCTTTGCATTTGAAGGCTATAACAATACATCTCTCACTCTTCCCTCCTCCACTTAGACAGCACCAAGAGGACAGCCACAAATGAGTCCACCTCAACATCCTGGGTCATTCCCTGCAGACACAGGTGGGCTGAGGTTGCTCCTGTGTGAGGGAGAGAAGAGCCATGTCCAGGATGGAGGCAATGCTGGGTCCACTGATCCCTCTTGGTTCTGAGAGCAGGGTTTCCTACAGGAGCAGAGGTGGGAGATAGAAACATAGGGAAATGGTAAAGAATTGGACTCCTTTTGAGATCCCCATAAAAACACGTCCCATGTACACAGGGCTTTAAGGTTGAAGAAGTGCTTCCACATCCAGCATTTCAGCTCTTCTCTAAATCCACAGAGAGGTAGGCATCTTTACTCTTGTTTAATGTGTGGCAGAGTGGTTAGGGTGTGGACTTTAGAGACACAAAAGGGAGTCAAATTCCAACTCCATCAGTTACTAGTTCAGGAATTTGGAAAATTCATTAACTTTCTAAGTCTCTGTTGCTTCATCTATAAAATGGGATAATAGAAACAAATAGTGCTGTTGTGTGGACTAAATAGAAGAGATAGATGACAGATAGAGAGGGAGAGAGATGTCACTTAACACATTGTCTGAACAAATACTCAGTAAAGGGTAGTGGCTTGTTTAAAAATCAGTTTTATGTGTTAAACTAGGGTTTGGACCTAAACTTCTGACTTAAAGTCTCCTTCCACTATATCACCAACACTGAATATCTGAGAATTCAACTCTGTTCATTGTGATAATGAATCCTCTCATTTACTCAATGCGGGGACTCCACATATCCCCCTCCTCTCATCTGGAGCTCCAAGATACTCTAATCTCCTAGGTTACTCACTGTTCTCACATCACACTTGCTTCTTCTACTGCTACTTCAAATGTACCGTGTTCAGACTGAATTTGCAGAACAGATTCCACATTTCCATGGTACACTGGCTGATTTTCCAAACTATATTTTTATCTGTACTGTCACTTATTCGTTTAGGCTCTTGGGCTTATAACTTGTCTTTATTCACTCAGCTCAAATGCAAGGAATGTCTAATATTCTACACAGTTAAGTTCAGCCCCCTATGCTGTGCCTGGCTCTGTGAGTGGTCCTGAGGATACAGGAATGAAAATGATATTGTCCCTGCTCTCAAGGCTCTCACAGTCTCCTGGGAGAACAGACAATTAAGTAAAATGTGGGATGGGGCATCCTAAAAGAATGTAAAGACCAAGAAATAATACAGCGCTTGGAGTGGCAGAAGGAGATGCTGCCAGCAGGAGATGCTTGAACAGGAGCTATAGTGGGTCTTGCCTGGCTAACAGTGGAATAGCGGAGTACAAAATGCATTCTTTGAAAATTTGGTGAAAAGGAACAGATGATGTGAAGGACCAAAGCAAAGCATTGGGCATGCTGAAAATGTACAAGCCACAGAGCATTGTTGGAGTAGAGAGATCAGGAAATCCACTGGGGATGAGGCATTTGAGACTTTTGACCACCTGGCCACAAACATGGGCTGTTTTAGAAGAAATGGGGAGCTCAGCTACTTAGGGAAGACTTGCGATGAGATCTGTAATTTAGAAAGCACGCATTGTGCCCCAGGGAGAATGCTCCACCAGTGCAAAGCACTTTACATACATTCTCTTGTTTCCTCCTCATACTGACACCAGGAGTAGATCCTACTAGTATTACATAAGCATAATCAGTAATTTTTCTATTTTACAAGGTAAAAATAAATTACATTTTTAATTTAACAATTACCATGAACATACATATGTGGAACACATATCAGTAATGGCTTCATTGTTTGCCTTTAATTGTGTGGATTGTGCACTTTAACTATATCTCTAGTGGTGGGAGTTTAAGTTTCTTTTTTCTTTTTCACTATTTTTAACAAGGTCATAAACATCTCATGCATATATATCTATGTTTCAGTCTGATTATATCTTAAGATAAATTCTAAAACTGGAGTTACTCAAAGGGATATGCTTTTTAAGAGCTTATGACATGGACTGTCAAGTTTCCCTCTAGAAAGTTGTACCCATTTATTTCCTTTCATCAGATGTAAAACTGCCTGTTCATCTCATCTTTTGATAAGTAGTGAAACTATATGTGTGTTCATGTGATTATTGACTTTGAATTTCTTCTTTTGTGAATTACATGCTGCTGTTTTGTGATGAGGAATTGGTAATTTTATCATCGGCTTCCAATAGTTCTTTCTCTATTAAGCATATTCGACCTTCATCTATCACATATATGGCAAGTATTTTTCCTTTTTGGCATTTTCTGTTTGTTTGTATTTCATTGTTGCATTACAGTGTTTCAATGTGGGAAGTATTTTCCTTTTATGAAGTAAAATATGACATAATTATTCATTATGTTTCTGCTATCAATGCCATTCTTGTGAATGTATATTTTCTCTTTTGTTGCTTATGCTTTTGGTGTCATATCTGAGAACATTTCACCAAATCCAAGATCATAAAGATTTCCCTATGTTTTCTTCTAAGAGTTTTATAGTTTTAGCTCTTAAGTTTAGGTCTTTGATCCATTTCAAGTTATTTTTATATATGGTATAAGATAAGGGTTCACCCTTTGTATGTTGCTATCCTGGCGTCCCATCCAGCATTATTTGTTGAAAATATCTTTTCCCCACTGAATGATCTTAGCACCTTTGTCAAAAGTCAGTTGACCATAGTCACAAAGGTTTGTTTCTGGACTCTCAGTTCTATTCCATTGATCTACATGTTTATCCTTGTGCCAGTACTACATTGTCTTCACTACTGTTGCTTTGTAGTAAGTTTTGAAATTGGAAAATGCAAGTTCTCCAAATTTGTTCTTATTTTTCAGGATTGTTTGGGCTATTCTGGTTCTCTTGCAATTCCATATGAATTTTAAGATCAATCTGTATCAGTTTCTACAAAGAAGTCAGCTGGGATTCTGATAGGGATTACATTGAATCTGTAGATCTATTTGGGGACTATTTCCATCTTAACCATATTAGGTCTTCCAATCCATAAGCATGGGATTGTTTTCCATTTATTTAGATCTTTAATTTCTTTCAACAATGTTTGCAGTGCTCACAGTAAAAATTTTGCATTTCTTTTGTTAAATTTATTCCTAAGAATTTTATTCATTTGATGCTTTTGTGAATGGAATTGTTTTCTTAACTTCATTTTCAAATTGTTTGTTGCAAGTGTAAAGAAATACAATTGATTTTTTCATATTTATCTGTATCCTGCAACCTTGCTGACATCATTTATTAGTTCTAGTAGTTTTTTAGTGGACTCCTTAGGATTTTCTATACACAAGATCATGTTGTCTGTAAATAGAGAGAGTTTTACTTTTTCCTTTCCAGTCTGGATGCCTTTTATTTATTTTTCTTGACTAATTTCCCTGGCTAGAACATCCAGTACAATGTTGAATAGAAGCGGTGAGAGTAGACATCCTCCTGATCTCAGGGGGAAAGTGTGTAGTCTTTCACCATTAAATATGATGTTAGTTGTGAGTTTTTCATAGATTCCCTTTTCCAGAATGAGGAAGTTCCTTCTATTCCTAGTTTGTTAGGTGTTTTTATCATGAAAGTGTTAGATTTTGTCAGATGCTTCTTCTGTGTCTATTGAAGTGATTGTGTGGTTTTTGTTTTTTATTGTACTGATATGATGTATTACATTAATTGATATTTGGATGTTGAACTAACCTTACATTTCTTGGATAAATCCCACTTGGTCACAGTATATGATTCTTTTTATATGTGCTAGATTTAGTTGTACAGTTGCTGGTATCTTGTTGAGGATTTTTGAGTCCACATTCGTAAGTTATATTAGTCTGTAGTTTTCTTGTGATGTCTTTGGTTAAGGTATCAGGGTAATACTGGCCTCATAAAATGAGTTTGAAAGTGTTCCTTCCTCTTCTCTTTGTTTTGGAAGAATTTGAAAAATTGATCCATTCTTTAAATGTTTGGTAGAATTCAGTGATGATGCCATTTAGGTCTGGGTTTTTCTTTGTGTGTCACTTTTTTTTCTTATTAATTCATTTTCTTCATTTTTTATAGGTCTATTCACTTTGGTTGTTCTTGAGTCAGTTTCAGTAGTTAATGTCTTTCTAGCAATTTGTTCATTTCATCTAAGGTATCTAATTTGTTGGTGTATAATGCTTCATCATGTAGCTTTATAATCCTATCTATTTCTGTATGGTAGGTAGTAATGTCTCTTTCATTTCTGATTCTAGTCATGTGAGTCTTCTCCTGTTTTTCCTTGGTCAATCCATCAAGTGGTTTGTCTATTTTGTTGATCTTTTCATAGAACCAATTCTTGGGTCCATCAATACTCTCTGTTCCATTGATACTCTCTATTGATTTTCTGTTCTTTACTTCTTTGATTTCTGCTCTAATTATTTCCTTCCTTTTAGGTTACTTTAGGTTTGCTTTCCTCTTCTTTTTCCAGTATCTTAAGGAGTAAAGCTAGGTTATTGATTTGAGATCTTCCTTCTTTCATAATATAGACATTTACAACAAAACCATTTCTTCTAAGCACTTCTTTAGCTGCATCCCCTAAGTTTTGGTATGGTGTATCTTCACTTGCATTCATATCAGAGTATTTTCTAATTTTGTTTTTATTTTTTCTTTGATTCATTGGCTACTTTGGAGTGTGTTCTTTAATTTCCACAAATATGTGAATTTTCCCAATTTTTTCCAGCTATTTATTTCTAATTTTATTGCATTGCACCTGTAGAACAAACTTTGTGTTATTTTTATCTTTTTAAATTTATTGAGGTTTGTTTTATGGCCTAACATATGGTCTATCCTGGAGAATGTTCCAGTGGCCCTTGAAAGAATATTCTTCTGTTGTCCTTGGGCAGAGTGTTCCACAGATGTCTGTTAGGTACAGTTGATTTACAGTGTTGTTCAAGTCTTCTATTTCCTTGTTGATCTTCTGCCTAATTGTTCTATACACTATTGAAAGTGTGATATTGAATTCTCTACCTGTTCTTTTTGAATTATCAATTTCTCTTTTCATTTGTTTGTTTTTGCATTATATATTTTGGTGCATATGTGTTTATAATTGTTATATCTTACTGATTGGTTTACCCTTTTATCATTATAAAATGTCCCCCTTTATCTCTAGTACCATTTTTAAATTAAAGCCTATGTTTAGGCTTTTAAAATCTACTTTGTATTTCAAGACTAATGTATAGCCACTGTAGTTTTTCAATGGTTGCTGTTTACATGATATATGTTTTCCCATCCTTTTACTTTCCACATTTCTTACTGAATTTTCAAAGACATTCTTCAATAGATGTTTCTTCATCTGCTGTTTGCCTTTAGAACCATTTCCACAGGTTTTAAATCCTTATATTTTTATATTTTCACCAGTGTCACTGGGGACTGAGTCAGTGGAGCTCCTCACACTGTCCTGCCAGAAGTCAATCACCTAATCCATTATATTTTTTAATTTCAAGCTCTTAATTTTCACCCAAAAGCAAAATTTCTTGATAGAGGAGCACTCTCTTTTGACAGATGCAATATTCTCCTGCCATTGATAAGACAAATTAATTTTTTTAAGTTTTTTCTTTTTTCACAAAGAAAATCTTTTCCATAAAAGGATTATTCACCTGAATACTTGGGATGATACCCTTCTTTTAGACTATTGAGTCTCTTCAAAACACTATCTTAATCTGTCTGTTCATTTTCAAAGAGGCAGGTTGGCATTTACTACAGAATTTTTTAGGGGGGATAGAGTAGAGTCACCAAAATGAAAGGCTAATTTATATTCAATATAGTTATAGTATAAATTCTAAGAAATGTTACAGAAAAAAATAAAGCAGGAAGATCCTCATAAGTGGATAAAGAAGGATAAGGACATTCCTTAAAATCCTTAGAATGCTAAGTCAGATAAATCAATGAAGGAGAAACATCCTTCACGTCTCAAATAATAAAAACATCAAAATGTGAACAATTGTTATCTATCTCCACACAGTGGAATTCGATGTAATTCCTGAATAGAACTTAGTAAGTTTTAATTTTAAGATTAAAAAATCATGCAGGCAGAAATATAAGGCTATTCAAGAAGAAGAAATAAGTAACAAATGACAATATTGACTTACAGAAAGTTTCCCATTACGTTGTTGAGTGAATAAAGATGACTAGAAAAAAAAATTGAAAGCATGATCACCAGAATGTTAACAGTGGTCGCATGGCAGAATTTGGGATAACATCTACTTTCTTTCAACTTAAATTTTTCTTTATTTCTTGAATTATTCACACGGGAATTTTTTTGCTTATAATCAATAGATTGCAGTGTATTAAAAGCTATTTTGAGAAAATGAATTCCATGGGATTGCTTTAAAATTTTACATCTTAAGTTACCGAAGAAATTTCAACAAGTTCCAAATAGTAGAAATTGACAATGTGAATACAAGTTTAAGATGGAAGATAATACAAACAAATTATATCAAAAGGTAATAAGGATGGCATATAAAGTTAAGAAACTATAGACAAACCTCATTTATAAATATGGCTATAAAAGTCTAAATAAAGCAATTGCAAATCAATTTCAGTTTTTGATACTGGGAATGCAAGTGTGGTTCAATATTATCAAAGCTTTTAATGTAATAGGCACTGATAAAGCATTTGATTAAAAATGAAAAGGCATAGTTAATTATTAAAATATTATTGATAAAATAAATATAGAAGGATAGTTGCTAAATATATACATCCCCTTCTGCTCAAACTATTTAAGGCTCTTTACTGCACTTAGGATAAAATTTTAAACTCTTAACATGACTCTGCATGACTTGACCCCTGCTTACCTGCACAATCCCATATCTCACCACTCTCCTCTTCACTCCAGCCATACTGACCCATATGTAATTCCTTAAATACAACAAAGGCCCAGCTTGGGTCCTTTGCACATGCAACTCTCTGCAATGCTCTGTGATCAAGACTTCATAGACTGGCTTTTTTATCTTTCACATCGCAAATAATAAAAACATCAAAATGTGAACAGTTGTTATCTATCTCCACACAGTGGAATTCAATGTAACTTATTTACATGCCCTTTTTTTTGAATTTTTAAAATTTTTATCTCTTATATATTAGATCTTTAAAAGAAAAAAGATACAGTAAGTTATTTTAATCTTTGGTATGCTTGAAATGTGCTTGGTAAGAAACAAAATATTGATCTCACATTTCCCCCAAAATAATTAGACAGTTGTCTCAATGCCTTTTACTGAATAATACAAAATTTATCTCCTGATAAAAGTGCTACCATAATAACCGACTAAATCCTACATGTTCTTTGCTCTGTATCTGAAGTTTCTATTGATCTGCTCATTCCAGCACCAGTACCACACTGTTTTAGAGTCCTTTATAGTTGGCAAAGGAAGTGTCCCCTTGTTCTCTCTTTTTCAACATTTTCCTCACTTATTTTCACACTTATTGTTAGATTAAATTTTGATGAGATTTCTTTCTTAAAAACTGTGTCAGAATTTTTACTTCAAATAGATTAAATTTTAGATTAATTCAGTATAACATGCACCTTTGGAATCTTGGTATGTCTATCCATTCATTAAGTTTTTCCTTTATGCCTCTCTGGAGAATTTGAAGACCCACCTGATTCTTGTTAACATTTTAATGCACAGATTTGTTTGTTGATAATGTGGATGAGATTGTTTCACATTATATTTTAATCTTATTATTCCTGATTATTGTTTACATATAATAATAATAAAGAATATTTCTTGAGTACTCACTGCAGGCCAGCTCTTTGTGTTAAGCACTTTATTACTTAATTTTATTCTCCTCCTGACCGATTTTTCACATGAAGAAATGGAGTCTTAAGGAGCTCAAGTAACTGGCCTTAGGTTTCACAGCTAGAAAGTGTCGCTCAGACTTGGTTTCCAGTGTTTTGAAATCCCTTTTTATTTCTAATGGCATTTCAGTTGATTGTATCAGGTTTCCCACATGGATCATCCTATCAGCAATTAATGATAATTTTTCCATTTTCTTTCCAATTTTATTACTTTCCCCCTTTGTCCAATTGTATAACATCAAGTTCTTGTACTGCATACACTTATTTTATTTTATTTTATTTTATTGTGGGGAAGACCAGCCCTGAGCTAACATCTGTTCCAACCCTCCCCTTTTTGCTGAGGAAGACTGGCCCTGGGCTAACATCCGTGCCCATCTTCCTCTACTTTATATGGGACGCTGCCTCAACATGGCTGACAGGCAGTGCGTCGGCGGGCGCCCGGGATCCGAACTCGTGAACCCGGGGCTGCCAAGCGCGGACTAAACTGCTGCGCCACCGGGCGGCCCCCACACTTATTTTAAATATCATTTAAATCTGTACAATAATATATAACATACCAATCTTTAAGCACGTCAAGGGAATTATAAGATGATATGATTTAAAATAAGACATAAACATTATTTCTATAATACTGAGTACGCCAGATTAGAAGTTGCTGGAATGACTAAATTGCAGAGAGATTTTCCATGCTCTATTTTTATGTCTGTTATTACATTGATTCTTGTGCAAAAAAAAAAAATTATAAAATTTAGCTTAAGATATTTTTATTGCTAGGAAAAGAGATGATTTTGCTTATTTGAAAATCCTTATACAGTTAAGTGCCTTTTGTAAATGTTTGTTGGTGCTGATATTGCAGAAATTTGGGGAAATGGATGGAACCAATCAGAGTAGAGTCTCCGAATTCCTGCTTCTGGGGATCTCAGAGAGCCCTGAAGAGCAGCGGGTCCTGTTTTGGATGTTCCTGTTCATGTACCTGGTCACAGTGGTGGGAAATGTGCTCATCATCCTGGCCATCAGCTCTGACTCATGCCTGCACACTCCCATGTACTTCTTCCTGGCCAACCTCTCCTTCACCGACCTCTTCTTTGTCACCAACACAATCCCCAAGATGCTGGTGAACCTTCAGTCCCAGAACAAAGCCATTTCCTATGCAGGGTGTCTGACACAGCTCTACTTTTTAGTCTCCTTGGTGGCCCTGGACAACCTCATCCTGGCCACAATGGCATATGACCGCTATGTGGCCATCTGCCGCCCCCTCCACTATGCCACAGCCATGAGCCCTGAGCTCTGTATTTTGCTCCTCACCTTGTGTTGGGTATTCTCTATCCTCTATGGCCTCATCCACACCCTGCTTATGGCCAAGGTGACCTTCTGTGGGTCCCGAAAGATCCACTACATCTTCTGTGAGATGTACGTCCTGCTGAGGCTCGCATGTTCCAACACCCAAGTCAATCACACAGTGCTGATTGCCACAGGCTGCTTCATCTTCCTCACCCCCTTAGGGTTCATGATCGTGTCCTATGTCTGTATTGTCAGAGCCATCCTCCAAATACCCTCAGCATCTAGCAAATACAAAGCCTTCTCCACCTGTGCCTCACATTTGGCTGTGGTCTCCCTCTTCTATGGGACACTCTGTATGGTATATCTGCAGCCCCTCCACACCTACTCCATGAAGGACTCAGTAGCCACAGTGATGTATGCTGTGGTGACCCCCATGATGAACCCTTTCATCTACAGTCTAAGGAACAAGGACATGCATGGGGCACTAGGCAGACTTCTAGGGAAAGCCTTCCAGAGGTCGACATGAGGGTAATTTTGGAAAGGACATTGAAGTGGAGACTGGGAATTTCTTTCATCATGTGCAAGGCATTATCCTATGGGTGATACAGGAGTGAATAGGACATAGATTCAGCTCAGAATGAGTTTATTGGTTTGCGGTAAAGAAAAATCAGGTATGTGTAACACCATGTCCAGCAGACCTCACCGGCCTTGGCAATAAATAAGGTCATGCTAACATTAATAGTAGAAGTTTGCAGGAGCAAATCCTTCAACTTGCCTGACACAAGACCACAGTCCCAGCCTTATCCAGATATACCCAGATATAGCCTAGTGGGGTTTCTGAAATTCTCTAGCACAAACCCACTCATATTCTTCTGAACCCTGAACTTCTCTAAGGAGCCTGCTGCTTATAAGCCATTTATAGAAGACACCTTGCACTACCCCTGATGCACATACCCTGGGTGAGGCTGCCCTTGCCTAATGCTCTACAAGCACAGCTCCCACTGCTACAGTTCTGACCCACAGTCCCTCTGGACACCGTACCTGATATTCAGGCAGAAATGGAAAGAGATTCCTCTCTTTTGCTCTGAGGAGATTTTTGTCCTTTTTATGGGCCTCAAAGCAATACTACCTCTCTTGCCTTTTTCCTGCATTCCTTTTTTCTGAGAGAAGTCAGACTTTCTCTTTGGAAGTCAGATGTCCACCCTGTCCTTTATTTCTGTGGCTCCTCACCTCCCATCTTTTCTTCTTTCCCTCAAAATAAAACTCTCCATCAACACACGCTCAGAACAGAAGTGGTGGTGGAGGCAGTAGACAGGAAGGATGTATTTGTGAGACCTAATCTCTACTTAGGTTGTATAATTCTGATACCAATTCCAATGTGTGTGTTTTTTTCTACACCACCAAACAATTCTCCAACACCAGTTGAGTGTCCTACAATTCTGATGTTCTCTACTTGGAGATAGCATCAGATCCCACAGGTTAAGGGCTCAATCCTACAAGACTGCCCTCCCCCCAAACTTCAGACACCAACCTCAAGTCCAGGCACCTGTGCTTCTGACAGACCAGTTATAGATCAGAGTTTCTAAAAATCCCCTCTTTGGGTTCAATTAATTTGCTAGAGTGGTTCACAGAACTCAGAGAAACATTTTACTGACCAGATTACCAGTTTATTATAAAAGCTATAACTCAAGAACAGCCAGATGGAAGAGATGCATAGGGCAAAACACGTGGGAAGGGACATGGTGTTTCTATGTCCTCTCTGGATGCACCACTCTCCCCAAATCTCCATGTGTCACTGACCCAGAAGTTCTCTGAACCCCATCCTTTTGGGTTTTTATGCAGACTTCATTACATAGGCATGATTGATTAAATCATTGGCCATTGGCTATTGATTAAACCTTCAGACCCTCACCCCTCTCCAGAGGTTGGACAGGGTGGTGAGATTGAAAGTTTCAATCCTCCAATCACATGATTGGGTTACCCTGGCAACCAGCCCCAACCTTACTTTCCAAAGGTCACCTCATTAACATAAAGTCAGGTGTGGTTGAAAGGAGTTCGTTATGAATATCAAGACAACTTTATCACTCTTACCACTTAGGAAATTCCAGAGGTTTTAGGAGCCCTATACCAGAAACAGGAGGACCAAATATATATTTATTATAAATCACAATGTCACAGTCATGTTAAGAGATAGAAAGGCTCAATATTGTCAAGATGTCAGTTCTTCCCAATTTGATCTATAAATTCAATACAATTCCAATTAAAATTCTAGCCATTTATTTTGTAGATATCAACAAACAGTTTCCAAAGTTTGTTTGGGGAGGCAAAAGAATCAACACAATATTGAAGTAGAAGAAAAAGTTGGAGGACTGACACTATGCAAGTTCAAGACTTAACTATAAAGCTTCAGTATAAAAGACTGCGGCATTGGAGAAAGAATAGACAAATAAATTAAAGGAATAGAACATACAGCCCAGGAATAGACCCACATAAATATAGTCAACTGATCCTTAACAAGGAAGCAAAGACAATACAGTGGAGCAAAGATAGTTTTTCAACAAATGATGCTGGAACAACTGAACATCCACACACACAAAAAGTGAATCTACACACAGACTTTACATCCTTCACAAAAATTAATTAAAAATGTATCACAGACCTAAATGTAAAGCTCAAAACTATAACACACCTAGAAGATAACATAGGAGAAAACCTAGAGGACCTTGGATATGGTGATAATTTCTTAGATACAACACCAAAGACATGATCTATGAAAGAAATAATTCATAAGCCAGACTTCATTAAAATCAAAAACTTCTGCTCTGTGAAAGGCAATGTCAAAAGAATGAGAAAACAAGCCAGACTGGGAGAAAATATTTGTCAAACACATATCTGATAAAAGACTGTTATCCAAAATATACAAATAACACTTAAAACTCAACAATAAGAAAACAAACAAGCTGATTGTGACAGATATCTCACCAAAGAAGATATACAGACAGAAAAACAGTATGTGAAAAGATGCTCCACATAATGTGTCAGCAGGGAAATGCAAATTAAAACAACAGTGAGATACCACTATCTACCTATTAGAATGGCCAAAATCTAGAACACTGACAACACCAAATGCTGGCGAGGATGTGGAGCAACAGGAACTCTCATTCACTGCTGGTGGGAATGCAAAATGGTACAGCCACTTTGGAAGATAGTTTGGTGGTTTTGTACAAAACTAACATATTCTTACCATATGATCCAGTAATCATGCTCTTTGGCATTTACCTAAAGGAGTTGAAAACTTGTGTCCACACAAAAACCTGCAAATGGATATTTATAGCAGTTATGTTCATAACTGCCAAACAAGGAAGCAACCAAAATGTCCTTCACTAGATGAAGGGATAAATAAATCGTGGTATATCCAGACAATGGGATATTATTCAGCACTAAAAATAAATGAGCTATCAATCATTAAAAGATGTAGAGGAAACTTAAATGCATATTATTAACTGCAAGAAACCAATCTGAAAAGGCTATATACTGATTCCAACTACATAACATTCTGGAAAAGGCAAAACTATGGAGACAGTAAAAATATCAGTTGTTGCCAGGAGTTGGGAAGACGGTAAGGAGGAATAAGCAGAGCACAGACAATTTCTAGAGCAGTGAAAATACTCTGTATGATACCGTAATGATGCGTACATGTCATTATATATTTGTCTAAACCCATAGAATGTACAACACCAGAGTGACCTGTAATGTAAACTATGGACTTTGGGTGATAATGATGTAGGTTCATCAACTGTAACAAATTTATCACTCTGATTGGGGATGTTGATAATGCGGGATGCTATGCATGTGCAAGGTCCAGGAGTATGTGGAAAATCTCTGTACCTTCTCCTAATTTTGCTGCAAACCTAAACCTGCTCAAAAAAATAATAAAGCCTTAATTTTTAAAATTCCAATAGATTTTTCACAAAAGAGAAAAAACAAGTCTAAAGTTCATATGGAACCACAAAAGACTCTGAATAGCTAAAGCAATCTTGAGCAAGAAGAGCAAAGCTGGAAGCATCACACTTCCTCATTTCAAAATATATTACAAAGCTACAGTAATCAAAACAAAGTGATACTGTCATAAAGACAGGCACATAGACCAACAGAACAGAATAGAGAACTCGGAAATAAACCCACACATAAATGATTAACTACTCTTCAACAAAGACACCAAGAATACAAGATGGGGGAAAAATAGTCTCTTAAATTTTTGATGTTCGGACAAACTGGATGTCTACATATAAAAAAATGAAACTGCACCCATACACAAAAATCAACTAAAAATGAATAAAGATTTAAATATAAGACCTGAAACCCTAAAATTCCAAGGAAACAGGGGAAAATTTCCTTGACATTGATCTTGGCAATGAATTCTTGGCTATGACACCAAAAGCACAAGAAAAAAGAAGCAAGTGGGATTGCATTCAACTAAAAAGCTTCTGCACAGCAAAGGAAACCATCAACAAAATGGAAAGGCAACCTACGGAATGGGAGAAAATATTTGCAAACCATGAATCTGATTAAGGATCGCTACCCAGAATGTAAAAGAAATTCCCACAATTCAATAGCAAAAAACAAGTAGTCCAATTTAAAAATGTGGAAAGGGCCTAAATAGGCATTTTTCCAAAGAAAACATACAAATGGCCAACAAGTACATGAAAAGATGCTCGACATCATTAATTATCAGGAAAATGCAATTCAAAACTACAACGGGCTATCACCTCACACCTGTTAGGATGGCTGTAATCAAAAATCAAAGATAACGAGTGTTGGCAAGGACGTGGAGAAAAGGAAACCCTTTTACAATGTTGATGAGAATAAAAATTGGTAAGCCCATTATAGAAAACAGTATGGAGGTTCCTCAAAAAATTAAAAATAGAACTACCTTATGATTCAGCAATCTCATTTCTGGGTACACATCCAAAGAAATTGAAATCAGCATCTTGACGTGATACCTGCACTCCTATGTTCATTGCAGCATTATTCACAATAGCCAAGATATGGAAACAATCCAGATGTCCATCCACAGATGAATGGATAAAGAAAATATGATACATACATACAATGGAATATTACTCACCGTTAAAAAAGAAAGAAATCCTGGGGTAGGCCCCTTGGCCTAGTGGTTAAGTTCAGTGTGCTCTGCATTGGCAGCCTGAGTTCAGTTCCTGGATGCCGACCTACACCACTCATCAGTGGCCATGCTCTGGCAGTGACCCACATACAAAACAGAGGAAGACTGGCACAGATGTTAACTCAGGGAAAATCTTTCTTGGGCAGAAAAAAAAAGAAGGAAATCCTGCCATTTATGACAACATAGATGGACCTGGAGGACATTATCCTAAGTGACATAAGCCAAATGCACAAAGACAAACACTGTATGATCTCACTTATATGTGGAATCTAAAATAATCCAACTCATAGAAGCAGAGAGTAGAAGAGTGGTTACCAGGGGATTGGGGGGGGGTGAGTGAGTGATGTTTAAAGGGTACAAAGTTTCAGTTATGCAAGATAAAAGTTCTAAAGATCTACTATACAGCATACTGCCTGTAGATACTTAAAATTTGCTAAGAGGGAGACTTTATGTTAAACATTCTTACCACAAAAAAAAATAACAACAATAATAAAGGGGGCAGGAGGAAACTGGGAGGTGATGGTTATGTCTGTAGCCTTCTCTGTGGTAGTATCCTTATCTATGGATACATCTATAGTGGTGATGGTTTCATGGGTGTATACTTATTCCCAAACTCATCAAATTGTATACATTAAATATGCACAGCTTCTTACACGTCAAACATATCTCAACAAAGTGGCTTTTAAAAATAAAATAAAACATAACTGTGTTTAAGTATGAAATTTTATTACAATGTAAATTAAAGTAAATGGAAACATTGAAATGTTACAATTATTTTTCATATAATTGCAAAAAGTTTTTTCAATATTAAAATTATGTTTTAAAAACAAAAGGAAATTATAAAAAATGAGTACAAAATTTTTACTGAAATTAAAGAAAGTTGATATTTTTCTATCTCCTAAAATTTTAATTAAACTTTATTACATATTATTATGAAAATAAACTCTTTTCAGATTTAGCATTCAAGGTTTACCTAGTTGTCAATGTAAACTGTCAGAATCACATTTCATACAAGTTAGACTGGCCTACATGTGTAAATATTATAGGTAATATTAATTATTTAATATTTCAAAATGTTTCTCAATGACCACACGCAACTGTTATGGATACTGAACTGGAAGAAACAAGGATGTCCAGCACTTTAAGAAACAATACTTCATTCATGCAAGAATCTATTGTACACATGCAACATGAAAGGGAGAATTTGACAAGTTGTCTTTCCTCTTACCCAAGAGCCTCCACTGCTCCAACCCTCCCAACACTTTGAAGCACAGTCCATCACCGACATCAGCAGAAGCACAGTCCACTAGACTTCACATTAAGATGTAGTCTCCCTTTGTTTGAAAGATCTGGGACAAACCAAGTGATCAAGTCTTTCCCGAATGCAGTTGCAAGAGTGGTGTTTCTGGTAATGGATCATATTGTGCCAGAGCTGAGCTCCAGATTCCCAGTGAAGGAGGCACCGATGTGTATTTGTGATCTGTAAGAGCTCTCTGAAGCAGTGGTTCTCAACTGGGGGTGATTATGCACCCCACCCCCACCTGAGGCCATTTCACAATGTCTAAAGACACTTTTGGTTGTCACAGCTGGTATGAGGGCGTAATGCTATTGGCACAAATGGGTTGAGGCCAGGGATATTGCTAAACATCCTACAGGGCATAGGACAGCCTCCCACAACAAAGAATTATCCAGCCCAAAATGTCAACAGGGCCGAAGTGGAGCATGTGGCCGGAGAGGAGCCCTTCTTGCCCAGGATTAACGGCAGTTCTGTCAAAGGCTGCATCCACTGGGCAGATGTGTTTATTTGACCTGAAGAGTGTTAACTCTTATATTGACTGTTGTCAATACTGAAATGGAAATGTTGTTATAAAAATCCAAATGTATAGTTTATAATTTAATAATTATAGTTTAATCCAAATATATGGTTTAACCAAATATACTCCCAAGAATTGGACCAGTCGTCCAATGCTTTAACAAATTGGATACACAAAGATGGCGGCCATCTGTACTAATAGAGATCAGACATGGGGCCAAAAATCTGGGAGATATTGTGATCCTGGGCCTGCATTCCCACATGGGAGCAACCTTCTGTAGCTGAGCAGCAACTTGTCCTTTTAGACAGGGCATAAACTCTCCAGTTTATCACAGTCTCCAGCATTTATCACTGCCCTTTTGGTATTGTTTTTCTCAAAGGAAAGTAACATTTAGTGGATTCAGGTAGCTATCAAAAATGGAAAAATAAACAAAACAATTGTGTTTTTCTGGAAAAAGTAAGAAAGAATGTTTCTTTCTAGAAATATACAGTATTCCAACATGTTTAATCAGCAAGCAAAGTGTACCTATGTCGAAATTATTTTACGATAAACAAATCTTACAATGATCGGTGTATTAAAAAGTTATGACATAATAAATTTAACAAGCAGAAAATAAGACTGAAATTTTTACAAAGCTTATTTTTCAATATGATTATAAAATGAAAAATGATATTGTGAATGCTATTGTACTAAGTGAAATAACTGACTTGGCATCAAACCTTTTAGAGAGTTTAATTACATAAATGAGGGTCTCTGGGTTTAGAAAAATTACGTGCTTCAAACAGAAACAAACATTCATATGTCTGTTGCCATATGAGAATATAAACATACCACTCAACACCACTCAATTCGCCATATTTGTTGTGATGTTGATGAAAATTTTGATCCTTCAAAGGAATTTTGGATAAGAGTCTCCTAACAGGCACAGTATCAAAAAATTAGCTATATTTTTGTTGGTGAAAAAATACCTTCAAAATTTGAATGTTAGCTGGTCAAAATTAGTAAGTCTGACTACAAATTGCTCTCCACTCTTATTGGTAATAACGTCAAACTTGTTTCAAGAAATTAAATCCAAAGTGGCAATATTTTGCATGATGCTGAGTGCATTCATTTATTGCAATATTTTTTCAATGCTAAAAAGTCAAAAAATAAAGTACATCATAAAATAGTGATTAATATCATGAACTGAATGTGCTCCCAAGAATTGAACCAGGCATCCAGTGTTCTGCTTAGTAACTTAGATATACAAGACGGTACCCCTTGATACTATATAGAGGTCAGGCATCGGGCCAAGAAGGCTTTGGAAATGTTTAAAGAAAGTGAGTTATTCATGTCACTCAATAACTTTAAAAAAAAAACCAACCTCATATCACTTGTGAAGATTTGATTAAACACATGGCCTTGATTTGACATTGGACATCATGTAAACACTCAATATTTCTCTGCAAAAGCATTCACAAGTGCACAAATACACATCATTCAATTGATTCCTTTTTTAAAAAACTGTGCCTTTGAAAACTTAATTTGGCAAATAATAATGCAAACTACTCACCATAGCTAAAATACATTCACAGAAATGAAAGTAATCGCCTGTCTACATATATAAAATAATGGAATTGAAGGATGAATTCTTTCAAAGTCATTTATTTCTGATTTTTGACAGTAAAACAACATTATATGTTATTTCAACATTTCAGTTCACCCTTCTCTATTAATATTGGTGTTGTAAGTGAAGAGCAAAAAATTAAAGATAATGAAATATAGTGCAATATAACACTGAAAAATAATACGACAGCTTTGGAATATCACAATTCTACTTACATCTCCAGAAAAGTGATCCTAAATATAAAAATATTTGTGCAAAGATTTGATCCATATTCAAGGTGCATGCATTTGTGAACAGCTCTTGTCTATTATTAAACAGAAAAAAATCTAAATATCACTCCCAGTTATTGAACCCAAGGCTGAATTCTCTACTAAACAATTCAAGAAAAAACAAAAGACTTCACACTGATATCTTGGTCAGAAGAAAAGTTGCCAGGTTTTGCGTCCAAATCAAAATAGTAACAGAATACAGTAATATACTTAATGATTAAGTATTTCTACTTTCAGTTAGAATTTATTCAATATCAAAGTTAAAATGTTATCTCCAGTAGCATATATTTTTGAGTTATGATATAGGCATAGTCGAATTAATAAAACAAAATATCGTCGATCATATTTCTGCAATTGATTTTTCTTAAATCTGGTGCACTTCACACTCATCTACATTACCTGCTTGGCCCCCTGGGAATATGGATTTACAACTCCTGTTCTATACTTTCAGATTTTATGTGAAAAAAATCTTAATTCAAGACCACAATGAGAAATACAAAGAATATATGAAAAAAATTAGCATCATTGACTGACAAGTGATCGGAACTGGACAGAATGCACCATTATAATAGTGGGGAGTGAGATTCTAGAGTCTCAAGATGCAGTATCATGCAGTCATTAGGATCTTCGACTGTAAAGCCCAACTACCTGGATTCAAATCTTAACTACACCACATCTTATGTGATGTTGGACAGTAAATTAACCTTTCTATCACTCTATCTATACAATTGGAATAATAATAGAACCAACATCATAGAGGTGGTAGATTAATAAATTGGAAAAGTGCCTGACACACAAAAAAAGGACCCAAGTGTTTGCTATTTATTATCTCTTTTAAAGAAAGAGTGTTCTGACGTGGGCCCCAAAAATAAAATAAAAATTAAAGGATAGAATGATCTGAGGATATATATGGAGAGAAGGAAATAGGAGATGCTTTTATTCAACAGTAAAGAGTTAGGTATATTGGCAGTAGAGAACTCCAGAAGTCTCTGTACTCTGTGTGAATTTTATTCTTTCTTCTTTTGAGAGCACCACTGAGGATTCTTGAACAGGAAAAAAGCAATGATTGCAGTGATTTTTAAGAAGACAATTCCTGAATTGATATGGATAATAGATGTTGGCACAAAGATATTTAAATCTGATTTTCCAACTCCAAGTCCACCTGGGAAGAGGGAAATAAGGATGATGAACAGACTGGTTTCCTGCCCCCAACTCTACCTCAAGCACAGCTCTGTGGTCAACATTTTCATATCAGCCTTTAGCATGGGGCTTTGTTTGAACAAAAAGTTTAATGGCTTGAAAACAAAAAAAAAGCCACTGGTTTAGAGTAATATTCCATTATCAACATTACTACACCCACTAAATTAAGTAATGTAAAAATCCCAATTTTTACCATTGTAGAGAGAAAGATTTTCTTTTTCCAAAAGACCCTCCCAGGCCTCCCTTCATGTC
Organism: Tapirus indicus; assembly: GCA_031878705.1. Classification (NCBI taxonomy): domain Eukaryota; kingdom Metazoa; phylum Chordata; class Mammalia; order Perissodactyla; family Tapiridae; genus Tapirus; species Tapirus indicus. Next base: position 14,960,845 of record CM062932.1, read on the forward strand.
TCGTTTTTCAAGCTGTAGATGAAGGGGTTCAGCATGGGGGGTACCACAGTGTACATCATAGCCATGACAGTCTCATTAACAATAGAATTATTAATTGATGGGCACAAGTAGAGGCCAATAACTGTCCCATAGGAGAGAGACACCACAGAGAGGTAGGAGCCACAGGTGGAGAAGGCCTTGCAGATACTCCCAGGAGAAGGAACCTTGAGGATGGAGAACACAATTTGTGCATAGGACATGATGGTGAGTAGGAATAGGATAAGGAGAATGAGTCCTCCTTTGAAAAATATTGATTTGAGTGTCAGAGAAGGACAGCTTTAACAAAGTATATGTGTCACAGAAAAAATGAGGAATCATACTGTCAGCACAGAAGGACAGCCTGGCCATGAGCAGGGTGTGCAACACAGTGAGGATGGTGGACAGCACCCAGGACAGCACCACCAGGGACAGACAGAGCTTGGGGCTCATGATGGAGCTGTAGTGGGAGGAAAGCAGATGGCCACATAGTGATCATAGGCTTAGAACACAAGGAAGAAGCTCTCAAGAACTCAAAAAAAAAAGCAGGCAAAAAAATACATGTGGGCCAGGCAGCCTGCAGAGGGGATGGACGGGACTTGGTTCTGCATGTTCTGCAGGAATTTGGGCATTGTGACAGAGGACAGTTCAGAAGCAGAGTTCAGAGAAAGATAAATTGCTGAAAAACAAATACAAGGGTGTGTGGAGGTGGGAGGCCAGGCGAATGAGGACAATGATGAAGAGGAGTTCCCCAGGACAGTGGTAAGACACATGGCCAGGAACAGGACATAGAACAGATTCCACTGCTCTGGCTCAATAGGCAGGGCCAGGAAGAGAAACTCTGAGCAGACAGCTTGGTTCCTCTTTCTCATTCTGTGAATCAGTTATTAAAAAAAATAATGGACCTTAAAATCCACATGTATGAAACAGGTATGTCTGTCTATTGCAAATGTCCTATTGTCACAAGGTAGATGAGTGAGAGTTTAGGCATAGGTGACAGGTGGCTCTATGGAAACTACTCCATCGAAGTTTCCAATGACATCCATATCTCTAAATCCAACAACATATTGCACGTAACACTAATGATCATTTCTTTCTTCATAAAACTCTCCCATCTCTTCGCCATGGTGACACCTCACCTTCTTGTTTTTTCCTGCCTCCCTTGCAACACCTCCACACAGTCCTCAGAGATCTCCTCCTGTCCTGTCATTTGAATACTGGTGTTCCTCAGAGTATTGTCCTTTTACATTTTCCCCAAATATGCCAGTGAATCCTAAATGTATTTCTTCTGCCCACACCACTCATCTAAGCTACAAACCTGGGTGTTCAGCTCCCTGATGACCAACTTACTTCATGTTTCACTGTCACTCCAAAACCAGTCTTTCTGATATTCAGTTTATTGTCTTCCCTGCCCTGTATGTGCTCCACAGCCAGTATTTTCTAGCTCAGTGATTGACAGTACCGTCTACAAGGTACTCAAGCCAGAAGCCTGGGACCATCCTTGACTCCTCCCTCATTCATTTTCTATACCTTATCAATTCTATTTTGTGAATATCTCTCATATATGCCCTTTTCTACATTCCACAGCCACCATTCAGATTACCTACTTTTCTCACCTGAACATTTGCTGCAGATTTTCTCTCCCTGCATCCTCTTTTGGTCCCCTCCAACCCATTAACTTTATCCAGAACTATTCTTTTTATAACTCAAATCTGTTCATATCACTATTTTAACTGAAAAGTTTCCCCTTTCCATTAAAATAAAGTCCAAAATGGTTAACATGGCCCACAAGAGCTTTATTTCCTCAGATGAATTTGCTCATGCCTAACCCTCTCTCCACTTCAGGCATACCAGGTACCTCTCATTTTCTCAGAGGCATCCTGCTTTCACTCACCAAATCACTTCATGCTTCCATGACCTGGAATGGGCTGTCTCCACCCTACTCCATTCCTTCTCATAGGAACTCATCCTCCAGATCATTAAATATGGATTATCTGCTCTTTCGTAGACTTTGAGTATAGGGAAAGTTTCTGTCTTGTTCACTGCTGAACCCCAACATCCTAGAACAATGTGGAGTGCAAAAAAAATTATAGGGGCCAGCCCAGTGCCATAGTGATTAAGTTCGCCCTCTCCACTTCGGCAGCCCGGGGTTCACAGGTTCAGATCCCAGGCATGGACCTATGCACCACCTATCAAGCCATGATGTGGTGGCGTCCCATATAAAGTAGAGGAAGATGGGCACGGATGTTAGCCCATGGCCAATCTTCCTCAGCAAAAAGAGGAGGATTGGCACAGATGTTAGATCAGAGCTAGTCTTCCTCACAAAATAAATAAATAAATAAACTACCTAAGAGAATACTGAATTATTTCAACAGACATCAAAAATATTGGAGGCTGAAACATCTACTGACACTGAGCCTTTCCAAATCAAGATCTCTCTTTTCTAAATCCTTTGTATTTATTTCCAGATACCACACTGCAGACTGGCCAGAATTTCCCTCCCCAGGTCAGAATACTACCCCATCTCAAGCTACCCTGTTGTATGGCTTAAGACTAATCTATACAGACAACAATGCTGTCATTTTTCCTTAAAATTCAGCCCACACAATATCAGCATTGATGTAGGAAGAAACGAGACTGATGTAGAAGTTTAGAGATCATGGAAAAGCAAAACAAATGAGGATAATTTCCAGTCTCTTAGATCTGATTCCTGGTCTCCTCCAGATACCCTTCCCAGAGAGTGACTTAGAATTCACAGAAAAACATTGGAAAGAGCATTTCAGGATGCAAGAAATGTCTCCTAACCCTGAAGAGACAGAACAGTGCCCTCACTGCAGGATATTCACCGAGATCATAAGGTTTAAACCAGCCAAATGAATGCTTTTTCACACTTGGACAGAGGAAAGGAAGATGTGTTGTTATGTATTAGTAGGGAGAAGGATGTATCACTGACCCCTCAGGAATTTCCCTTCCTGGGAACCAGATGGGATCCATTTATTGTGTAAAATGCCCGATTAGGGAGCCCAAGTCAGTCAGGCATGACCTACAAATGCTGCTATTGAGGAGACATTTGAACTTTACCTACTCCTTTCATTTCTCTACATCTTATTTTCTTCACCTTTAAAGTGACAATACTGACTTATCCCTGACTACCTCTCAAAGCTACTGTAAACCTGAAATCTCTTTTGAGAATTCCTTGCAAAATATAGAGGACTCTGTTATGAAATACTTATGAAACTACTTTAAATAAAGAGCTTAATCTGGTAGACACTAATTGAGATATTTTTAGAATGCTGAGCAGGTTTTTTGATTTTATACTGCCTGAAGAACAATCCAATAGAGTAACATCATAGAACCTCAGTAATCAGGACTCTAAGTTTGGAAGAATCCTAAGGCATGTACTCTCCAGCCTAATTGACTGAATATATCTGAAGGTGACTTCAGGGCTTTTATTCACTATAGGCTCATGGAGACACAGCCTCTGTAGTCATCACCTGAGTCTACACCATCCCTTCTCACTTCTCTCATTCTGTCTTCCTGGGCTTGAGGGACAGTGGTGGCCAGTGGAACCTAGGTCTTGGAAAAATTCATTAATAATAAAGTAAATTCCATTGCCTCCCTGGGACAAATCCCCTAGGAGGTCTAGAGCAGGGACTTCTTAATTACTAGCTATCCTTCAGATAGGGAAACAGGCATCAGAGAAATCAAGCTCATGCCTTGGTCCCACCAGGAATGCTCCCCTGTCTACCTGAGCCCAGAAGACCTCTTCCTTCTCTAAGTTCTTCATTATTTTCACCCCTGAAGTATTTGCCTCCTGAGATGCATAAGAGTCATAACCCATTGTTCTGTGTAATCCAATTATTGCTTCAGGAATATTATCCCAAAAACAGAGACAGAAACTTATTCCACCATTTAGTCTCATAATTTATCCCTGCTACATTTAGGAAAAGTAACCGTGAGGTTTTTCTACACATCTGTCATCACTTAATGTTGAAATCCTATCCCAGTCTTTAAACACAGCACAATTGCTACCTCCTTCAGAATGACGTTCCTAATCTCTCCCAGCCAGATTTGGCAACTGTGTCTTGAATCTCTATGAAATAACTAGATGAAAAGGATAAATAGAAAGAAAACGGTGTTTTGAGTAAAGTAAACAGCACACACAAAGATTTGAGTTAAAGATAACATGGCATACTAAAGAAACTAAAAGAAGTTCAGCGTGGCTGTAGCATATTGTATGAGGGAGAGAATCCAAGGGACGGGACAAGAGAGTCAGGCAGAGGCCTGGTCATGCAAGGCCATGTAAGATGTGGTAAGTCACGCCACCTTCATCCCAAGCAAAAAAATCTCTAAATGGTTTTAAGGGCAATTACGTGTTCAGATTTAATTTTCACTACTGTAATTCAGATTAAAGTGAGGAGAGTGCACTAGCATTAAAAATAAGAAAGGCTGGGGCCGGCCTGGTGGTGCGGTTAAGTTTGCGCTTTGGTAGCCCGGGGTTCGCTGGTTCGCATCCCGGTCACCAGCCGACACACTGCTTGTCAGCCATGCCGTGGCAGCGTCCCATATAAAGTAGAGGAAGATGGGCCTGGATGTTAGCCCAGGGTCAGTCTTCCTCAGCAAAAAGAGGAGGATTAGCAACGGATGTTAGCTCAGGGCTCGTCTTCTTCAAAAAAAAAATTTTTAAGAAAAATAAGAAAGGCATAGAAATCATTTAGAAGGCTACTCCAGTACCCCAAGGTGAGAGATGATGGTGACCTGAATGTAGGTGTTGGCTACGTGGTTTAAAAGTGGATATATTCGAGAAATGTGGTCACCTATAAACATCCACTAAATGATTTAATCAAACTAAGATTTCTTGACACCAGTTTCTTTAGAAATAAAATAGACAAACGTCTGCTTTCACATAGAACATAGTGGTTTACAACAAACAATGTTCCCGCTAAAACAATTATTTTAAAAATAAGATAAATTTTTAATTATATTTTAAAGGCATCATAGAGTTGCAGAAGCTACATAAACTAAATTTTCAGAGAAAAAAGAACTGTTCTTTACCTGACGTGAGTACAGCTGGATATTTTTATATTGGGGGCTACTTGCTGGACTTGGGTACAGACTAAGGCAGAGGATCCCTCCTGGGGAAGGAGAAAGCATCAAAGCTTGTGGCAATCATGCAGGGCTGGGGTAACCATTTGGAGACTCAGGGGAACACAAACACATAAAGGGTTTCTCTCATGGGACATTTGCTGAATCTGGTGGAATTCTGGGGAGCCGGGCTTAGTCTTCTAAAAGGCAGAGCAAAATGTCTGGTAGTCTTTCTGAGAACCAAAGACTCATCAAGGGAGGAAGACTTCAAACACATATCCAGCCTTTTCTTCAAGATTATTTGCCAAGTTTTGAAGTTGCATGGAGGAAAAGGCTAAAGAGGTAAACAGAAAACCTCTGAAGAGAATCTCCCATTATCTTTTAGAGCTGAGGAGACCAAGACTCATCATGTCTCAATCAAAAGCCTGGGAAGAACAACATCCTAAGAAGCAGTAAACCTAGACTTCCTAAAACTGAAACCTAACCCTAAACCAAAATCAATCCCTGATTGGGTTGAAGGGATCAACCCACTCACAACATCTGCATAGCAAGAAAGGGAGAACCATCTCTCACAGAAGATGACATCATCTGGAGCCACCATAATCCTAGTATTAACAATACCTAGAATACAATAAAAAGTTACTAGATATATGGAAGACAAAAAATCATACATCCAATAATGAAGAGAAAAACAAAAAACAAAGAAGAAGGAGAAGGAGGAGGGGAGAGGGGGAGAAAAAGAAGCAATAATGAGCCTGATGTTAGAGGTGGCAGACAAGGAATTTAAAATACATTGATTAATATCTGAAAATAATAAAAGGATACATAATTTTCACCATCAAATGGCATAAATAAAAAATAATGTATATTCTAGAAGTGAAAAAGAGAATATGAGTAATTAAGAACTCAGTGGATGAGTTTCACAGCAGACTGGACATAAAATGAAACAGGATTAATAAACTAGAAGACATGTCAATATAAAATATCCCAACTGAATCAAAAAATTAAAGGAAAAAAAAGCAGATGGATTCATGAAATATATACAGAATGTGCATAGACGGTCTAACATATGTCTCATTGGAATCCCAGAAGGACAGGAGAAAGAGAATGGAATAGGGGGAGCAATATTTGAGAAGATAGATAATAACCAAGAATTTTCCAAACCACTAGAAGACAAAAAACTATAGGTTTAGATTGCTCAGTAAGCTCAAAGTAGTATAAATTCAAAGAAAACCAAACATAGGCATATCAGAATGTAACTGCTTAAAACCAAATACAAAGAAAAATCTCAAAAGCAGCCATAACAATTAGAATGGCAGCTAACTTCATAACAGAAATGATGGAAACCAAAAGAAAATACAATGCCATCTTTTAATTGTTGAAGTAGTAAAGATTATCTACAGCAAAAACATTCTTCAAAAATGAATGGAATTTTCTGACAAACAAAACTGCAGGAATTTATCACCTCAGGCCTCTGCAAAAAAAATGTTTAGATACTAAATGTGGTGTTGCAGGCAAGATGAAAAAGATCACAGACAGAAACTTGGAAATGCAGGTTGGAATGAAACACCAGAAAGGGTAAGCAAATGAATAAATATAGTGGAACATTAACTCAACAAAACTTGTGAAGTTTAAAATACGTGTAGAAATAAATTTCATGACAATAATAATGTGAAGGTGAAAGTGTTTAATAGAGTTCAAATGTTCTAAGATTCTGGTAGAATCGTAGAAATGGTATAAAAAAATCATTTGAATTTGATTGTAATAAGTCAAGGATGCATGCTGTAATCTCTAGGGTAATCATTAAAAGAAATAAAATAATATAAAACTAAGAAGTATATATAAGGATAAATAGATTAAAATATTAGACTAATTCAAAAGAAGACAAGAAAAGAAAAAAAAGAATATAAAACAGATGGGTCAAAAAAAATTTTTAAGTAAAATGGCAGATAAAAATTCAAATATATCAGTGATTATATAAAGCCTAAGAGGTTAAATATGCCAAATAAAGACAAATTTTTCAGAATAAAAAAACCAAAACCTAGTCATATGCTGTTTACAAAAAACACACATTAAGTATAAGGACTCAGAAAGGCTAAAGGATGAGGTAAGATATACCCTGAAGACAATACTCAAAAGAAAAGATATATACAGTTGAGATGTTTTTAAGGCAACAAGTATTATTAAAGATAAAGAGGGATATTTTTTAGTTAAAAAGACATTAATCTAGCAGGATGATATCCGTGTATGACTGAAAGGATAATTTCAGAATATATCAAGCAAAAATTAGCAGAACTAAAAGTAAAATTGATAAAGGTTATTAATTTATTTATTAATAAATTAATAATTTATTATAAATTATATTAATTTAAATAAAAAATTTAAAACAAACAAATATACAATTCTGCCATTCTAGCATGAAAGCAATCATGGACAATACATAAATGAATGGGCCTGGCTGTGTTCGAATAAAATTTATTTAAAAAAACAAGTGGCCGGTAGATTTGACTCATGAGTTGTAATCTCTTGACCCTTGATTCAGAGCAAACATACACAATGGTGAAATATTTAAAGCTTTCCTCCAAGATCAGTGATGAAACAAGGGTCATTTATCACCACATTTTTTCAACATTGTACTAGAAGGCCTAGTCAGTGCAATAGTCAAAAAATTAACTAATTAAAAACATAGGAATTGGAAGGGAAGAAAAAAATATCATTATTCACAAACCTGAGTGTAAACATAAAAGATGTAAAAGAACCTACAGACAAGCCAGTGAAATTAATAGGTGTCTCCAGAAAGATCACCAGAGACAAGATCAATATGTAAAAATCAATCGCATTTTTACATATGAGCAGCAAACAAATAGAAAGAAAATCTTCAAATTTATCACTTACCATGGCATTTTAAAAGCATCAAATACATAAGAATAAATCTAGCAAAAGATGGAGAAGAACTCCACTGAAGACTACACAACTACTCTAATGAGATAATTAAAGAAAACAAAAAACTGAGAAATATACCACATTCATGATTTAGAAGACTCAATATTGCAAAGATGCCCAAATTAATCAAATTTCAATACAATAAAAATTTAAATTCCAACAGGTCTTTTTGAGGAAATTGACAAGCCTACTCTAAAATTTATATGTAAATTCAGAGCCAAGAATAACCAAAGAAATACTGAAGAAAAGAATAAAGGATTTAAGCCATATATCAATCCTATTAGAAGATATAGTGATTAGTGAATGGAGTATTATGCAAGCACAGACAAACTGACAAATGGAATAGAATAAAGAATACAGAAACAGATTAACATATATACAGTCACTTGGCTAATGATAAAGGTTTATACTGCAACACAGCAGGGAAAGAATTGTCTTTTCAATAACTGGTACCGGACCACTGAATATCCATACTTTTGGAGAAAAAAATGTACCTTGATCTCTCCCTCACCTGATAGAAAAATCAATTCTAGATTGATAGCAGATCTAAATGTGAAAGGTGAAACAACATATCCTTTAGAGAAAAATATAGAATAGCATTGGCAAGATTTAGCAAAGATTCTTAAACAAGATACAAAGAGTACTAATTATAAAATCAAATTGATAAGTTGGACTATTTTCAAATTAAGATCTTCTGTTTCTCAATATCCACCATTAATTGAATGAAAGGCAATCACAAAGTTGAAGGTATTACTGTTTACACCTGAAAAGAACTAATAACCAGAATACATATGAAATCATTGGAAAGAGACAGGTAATCTAATAAAAATGGGCACAAGACTTGAATAGATAATCTATACAAGAGGATATACCTATGGAGAATAACCATATGAAAAGGTGCTTAACTTCATTAGTCAGCAGAGAAATGAAAATTAAAACCACAATGAGACACCACTATACGCTCATAAAAGGTCAAATGACAAGGATGGAAAAATACCAAATCATGTTAAGAACATGGAGCAATTGGAACTCTCATACACTGCTAGAAGGAGAGTAATTGTTACAAGTAATGATGGGAAACTGTTTAGCACGATCTTTAAACTAAAGAAACACATGTCCTATTATCTAGAAAATTCCACTCTTACATATGGATGCCCAAGATGAACACGTACCTGAACTATTCATAACAGCCCAAAACTGGAAACTGCAAATGCCCATCAATAGTAGAATGGATTTTTTAATGGTATACACAATAGAACTCTACACAGCAATGAAAATGAACAATCTACAATCACATACAACAAAGTGGAACCTCACATATACAATGTTGAGTGAGAGAAGTACACAAAAAAAAGAGTACAAAAGGTATAGTTCCATTTCAAAAAGTACAAATATGGGTAAAATTGATTTATGCTATGAGGATTCAGGGGAGTGATTACCCTTGCAGGAAGAGTGACTAGAAGAGAATATGACAGGATTTCTACAGATAGTAATGTATTTTTTATCTGACTGCTGGTTACTCATGTTCTTTCAGTTTGTAAAAAGTCCTGCCAGATTTTCACACTTCGTTCTATAAATAAACGTCATTATTTTTCATTCTGTCTGATAGTATACTGTCCGGAGTCCCTGTATGCCTTTCAGCTGTTGGTGTTTGCTTTCGGAATCTTACTTCCTTTTGTGTCTGCTTATCTTTGGTTTTGTGCTTGATACTGTGTTTGAAAATATGATTGAGAGAAATATTTGAGATCTAAGTGATGTTATTCTCCTCCAAATATGATTTCTTTTATTGCTTTTTCTTAGTACTTGGAGGCACTAGCAATCTGGGATCAACCTAATCCAAGTTTAGTGCTCACGGTTTTCCAGACCTCTGACGACTCAAAGCCAGGCTGCACTATATGTGAAGTCTTTATTTCTGGCTTAATCTAACTCATAGAGCACCTTTTAGGAATGCTGCTGAAGTGGAGTTCACTTACTCCTTGTAAACGAGACTCAATTCCCAAGACCTTTGCTTACAGGTACAAACATTGGAGCAATCATCCAGGTGCATCTCAACAAGCTGTCTTGGGATTGCCTCCCCAAGGCCTCTCCCAAACTGATACATAGGCCCAGTGTGGTCCCAATTCAGCCCCTTCCTTTATGAGCTCAGGATCCAGCCATCAGTTCTCAGATCCCACATCCTCATCAGGGCGTAAACAGCCTTACCTCCTGTCTCCTCTTTTGCAGGGACTGATTATCCAGGCATCAAATGCCCTGCTTCCCACCTTTAGCCAAAAGGGCAAGTCAGCAAGTCCTATTCAGAAAACAATGTTTTAGGGTCCTTCATACCCTGACTGAAACATCATCCTATATAGGATAAAAGTGGAGGCAGCAGGACCAGGAACTCTGAGACCAGCACAGAGTAGTGGGTAAGGTCTGGATACTTCTGGCTCACACTCTCTCTTTTCTCCCTTTCTTACCTCCTCTTCTCTGTTTACTCTCTCTCACAAACATACTCACATACGTTGAAAGTCTTCATATAACCTAACCCCTTAGTACTTACAGGTAGTATATGAATCCCTCCCATCTTGTTAGAGCTCTACAGTTTTCAAAGAGCTGTCCCACACCCTCTTGAGCTTGACTCTGAAACCTGCAAGAAAGGCTTCGTGGTGAGACAAGGAGGCTCAAGAGCACATAGCTAGGGAGCAACAGAGGACGAGGCCACTTTTCCAACGTCGAGCATGGAGCCCTTTTCCATACCACCCCCACATTCTCCCCTCTCCACCCAGCCACACTGCACAGGAATTTGTGTCTCTAAAGCCATCTGATCACTCAAGTGTTCAGAACAGACTCAGAGCAGGGTTTCCCAAAGTGTACAATGAGAATCACTGAGTCCTTGATGAAAACAACTTGGTTCCCAGAGCACAACTAGTAATTCAATGGCGGGGCCAAAATACAGCTTTTTGTTTCAAAGCATAAGGAGTGACTCTGATGCACACTAGAGTGCGGGAGACACCTGCCTTGAGGGTGAGAAAGCAGAGGTATCAATTCCTCTGGGTGTCCTCTGACTTTCCCCAGCCCTCTTACCTGCCTCCTACCCTCCCTCCTGTCAGGCACAAGTCCCAGAGGGCAGAATTCAGGCAACAGGCTGCAGGAGGAGGTGGTTTCTGATGAGGTCTAAGGAGGTGGAAGACCTTTGTCTCCATGGCAGAAACAGAGATGGTGGCCAGGTGTGCTCAGGGTTGGGGTCACTCAGGGAATCACCTCTGGTCACTTTGGGGGTGTCGGAGTGGTCTCTTGGATGAGCCCATCAGTTTCCATTCTCAGTGAAACTCTTTGCTGTCCTAAGAGACAAGCATCCTACCCCTTGCTGACCTCTTGGTTCCAGGATTTCTATGTCCTCCCAGTTTTAGGCTAACATAAAGCAAACACATAGCTTGGAACTCCTGGTCAAAACCTCATCCCTGCCACCAAATCACTCAGTGACCTTGGACAAACCTCTTCAGCTAAAACTTTTGCCTAAGTACTGGTAGAATAAATGACCTCATTCATGGAGTAGAACTACAGGTGAATTGTATGGTAACAAATAACAGATGTGGGAAGCTGTACATACAAAAGTCTCTGGAGCCTATGCTAAGAGTCACTCCCATTTTCACTCAAACGTCAAAGGACCACCACATGATTACTCTATAATGTGGAATCTTAGGGTTAAAAGAAACCTTAACCATCACCTACTTCCACTAGAAGCTTGAATCAGCTCTGAAATGATCACTCAGCACACTGTATCATGCAGCCTGTTCAAATGCCTTCTGTGATGGGAAATTCACTTCCCCCGCCAATCCCCTTCACTGGCACAGCATTTAAGTCTTTTGGGAGATAGTCAGGCTCATCCTCCTGTCTCTCTTTTCTTTTCTAGCTCCTGACCTGTCCAATCCATAACCTTTGTATGGGAAGTCCATAATGATACGTTTCCTCTCTCTCTCTCCCATGTAGACAGCACCAGGGGTCAGTCACAAACAAATATTCCCTAGGACATCCTGGGTCATTCCCTGCAGACACAGGTGGACTGAGGCTGCTCCTATCTGCATAGGAGGCAGAGTCAGGCCCAGAATGAAAGAAACCCTTGGGCCCCTGATGCCTCTTTGTCCTGAGAGCAGAGTTTCCTACTGGAGGGGATTCAGAACCTACTGGGGGAGTCAGAACCCCCAGAAAATGGTAAAGAATAGAACTCCCTTTGTGATCCCCATAACAGTACCTGCCATTTACATGTATGTTTAAGGTTGGAGAAGTGTCTCCACATCCAGCATTTCAGCTCTTCTCTAAACCCACAGTGACCCAGGCACCATTCCTCTTGTCTAATGTGTGGAAGAGCAGTTTAGGCGTGGAATTAGGAGGCAGAAGAGGGGTCTCTCATTCCAACTTTATCAGTTACTAGTGGAGTGGCTCGGGAAACTTATGAACCTTCTAAGTCTCAGGTGACTCATCAATAAATTGAAATAATAGAGTCAAATTGTAATATTGTGTGGACTAAATACAAGATCTTAATATACGAAAACACTTACATTTTCTGACCAGGCGGTAAGTAGACGGTAGTTATTTGCTCAAGAAAAGCAGTTGCATGTGTGAAGCTGAGAGTTGGACTCAAACTTCTGACTCAAAACCTCCTTCCACTGTACAACCAACACAGAATATCTGGGAATTCAAATCTTCATTTACATAATGAATCCACTCATTTGCTAAAGGCTAGGCTGGCCTCTCCCCTAAAACCTAGAGCTCCAAATTACTCTAATCTCCTAGGTTACTCACTGTCCCCACATCTACATTTGTTTATCCTGCTGCTACCTCAGGTTCGTCATGTTCCAGACTGAATTTCCCGGACAGGACTACTTTCCCTGACACACGGACTGATTTTCCAAACAAATGCATTTTTATCTCCACCTTCGCTTATCCGTTTAGGTTCTTGGGCTTATGACTCCTCCCCATTCCTTCATCTCAAATGCATGGAATGCCTACTATTCTATACATTTCAGTTCATTTATTGCTCCCTATGCTGTCCCTGGCACTGTGCAAGGTCCTGGGGTTACAGCAATGAAAATGATATTGTCCCGGCTCTCATGTCTCTCACCTGACTTTTAAGCAAAGTACGGAATGGGTCAATTATAAAAGAACATAAAGAACAAGAAATAAGGCAAAGCCTGGAGTGGTACCTCTGGGGTGGGAGGACATGTCACCAGCAGTACATGATGGAGTGGGAATTAAATGGGTCTTGCCAGACTGATAATGGAAGAGCACAGTGGAGAAAGCACATTTGGTGACAAGGAACAGGTGGTGAGAAGGACAGAGGAGAGGCAAAGCATTTGTGGCCTTCTAGAAAAATGCAAGCCACAAGGCATTCTCAGAGTCGAGAGTGCAAGGTTGGGGGAGCAAGAGATCCACTGGGGATGAGGCATCCTGAGGCCTTGACCACCTGGCCACAGACTCAGGCTGTTCTGGAGGAAATGGAGAGCTCAGCTACTGTAGGGAAGATACGTGATCAGATCTGTAATGTAGAAAGCACGCCCTGTGCAGCAGGGAGGGTGCTCGGCCATTTCCTCCTTTCCTCCTCCCTGACACCAAGGGTAGATCCTCTAGCATCCGCAAGTATAATTGGTAATTTTCTATTTTGCTTGTTAAGAATAAATTACATTTTTAATTTAACAATTCTCAGGAAAACATGTGTATGTGGAATACATACCCATCTAAAATGGTTTGATTGTATCATTTGTGAGCTTTATTTCTTTAATGGTGGAAGTTTAAGTTGTCTCTTATTGTTTTGGTTTTTTTTTTTTTTTTTGCTGAGGATGATTAGCCCTGAGTTAACATCTGTTGTCAATCCTCCTCCTTTTGCTGAAGAGATTGGCCCTGGGCTAACATCCGTGCCCATCTTCCTCTACTTTATGTGTGGGACCCCTGCCACGGCATGGCTTGATAAATGGTGCATAAGTCTACTCCCGGGATCCGAATCTGCAAACCCCAGGCCACCAAGCAGAGCGGGAGAACTTAACCACTACTCCACTGGGCCGACCCCATCTTATTGCGCTTTTACTGTTTTTAATGAGGCCCTGATAAACGTATTATAGGTTTCTTCTGTCACCTCTTACCCACCACTAATCAACCTTCTGTCCATACATTTCCCTATTGTGGTTTCACATGAATGGAATCATATAATATGTAGTCTTTTGTGACTGGCTTCTTTCACTGAGCTTAACGTTTTCAAGGGTCATCCACATTGTAGCATGGACCACTACTTCATTCCTTTTTATGTCTGAATACTATTCCGGTGTATGGATATACCACATTTTGTTTATCCATGCATAGGAGATAGACGTATGGGTTGTTTTCGTCTTTCAGATATTACAATGCTGCAATAAACATTAATGTACATGCTTTTGTGCAGACGTGTATTTTCGTTTCTCTTGGGAGATACCTTGAAGTGGAGTTGCTGGGTCATATGGTAACTCTATGTTTAGCCTTTTAAGAAACTGCCAGACTGTTTCCAAAATGACTACACCATTTTACATTCCCACTAGCAATATATGAGGGTTCTGATTTCTCTACAACCTTGCAAACACGTGTTCATTTTTGAATTGTTTATGCTATCCATGCTAGAGGGTATGAAGTGGTATCTAGTAGTGGCCTTTATTTCCATTTCCTTGATGACCAATGATATCGAAGATCTTTTTATGTGCTTATTGGCCATTTTACATTTCCTTGGAGAAATGTCATCAGAATCCTTGCCTGTTTTTAATTGTGTTGTTTTTCTTTTTATTATTGATTTATAAGTTTTTTTACATTCTACATGCAAGTCCCTTATCAGATATATGATTTGCAAATATTTTTTACCACTCTGTGGGATTTCTTTTCAGTTTCTTAATGGTGCCATTTGAAGCACAAATGTTTTAAATTTTGATTAAGTCCAATTTATTTATATTTTCTTTTGTTGCGCATTGCTTCTGGTGTCATATCTAAGAAACCTTTGCCAAATCCAAGGTCATGACAATTTGCCTGTGTTTTCTTCTCAGAGTTTCATAGTTTCAGCTATCACATTTAGGTCATTGATGCATTTTGAGTTAAATTTTGTTAGCAGGTAAGGGTCCACCCCTTTGTCATGTGGCTATCCTGGTGTCCCAGCACTCTTTGTTGAAAATATCTTCTCCCCACTGAATGATCTCGACATCTTTGTCAAAAATCAGTTGACCATAGACACATAGGTTTATTTCTAGATTCTCAATTCTTTTCCATTGATCTATAGGTCTATCCTTGTGCCAGTACCACATTTCTGTTCTTCATTACTGTTGCTTTGCAGTAAGTTTTGAAATTGGCAAGCGAAGCCTCCAAATCTGCTTTTGTTTTTCAAGATTGTTTTGGCCATTCTGGGTCTCTTGAGATTCCACGTGGATTTTAGAATCAATTTGTGTCAAGTTCTACAAAGAAGTCAGCTGGGATTCTGATAAGGATTGCATTGAATCTGTAGATCTATTTGGGGACTATTGCCCTCTTAACCGTATTAAGTCTTCCAAGCCATGAACATGTCATTGTTTTCTGTTTATTTAGATCTTTAATTTCTTTCAACAATGTTTGTACTTTTCAGAGTATAAATCTTGTGTTTCTTTTGCTAATTTATTCCTAGGGATCTTTTTCTTTTCAATGCTATTGTGAATGGAATTGTTTTCTTAATTTCATTTTCAAATTGTTTGTATCAAGTGTAAAGAAATGCAATTGATTTTTTTTTTATTGATCTTGTATCCTGCAACCTTTCTGGCTTCATTCATTAGTTCCAGTAGTTTTTTAGTAAGATATTTTAGTAGGATTTTCTGTAGACAAGATTATGTCATCTGTGAATAGAGATGGTTTTACTTCCTCCTTTCCAGTCTGGATGCATTTTCTTATTTTTCTTGTCTCTTTGCCTTGGCTAAATTTAATTTTAGTTTTAATTTTTCTGTATTGCTGGAACTATTCACACTGGAAAATTTTTGTTTTTAATCAACAGATTGCAGTACAGTAAAAAAAAAAAAGCTATTTTTATTTGAAAAAATAATTCTGTGGAATACGTTTTAAAATGTTTATCTTAAGCTGTTGTAGAAATTCCAACAAATTCCAAATATTCAAAACTGAAGGTAAGTGAACACAAGTTTAATTTGGAATCTAATGCAAATCAAATCATACCAAAAAGATGATAAGGTGACACATACAAAAAAAGGACTATAGATAAACCTCATTTATAAATATGACTATGAAAGTCTAAATAAAATATGAGAAAATCCATTTCAGTAGTTTATACCGGGAATGTTAGTATGTTTCAACACTAGGAAAACTATGAACATAGTGTATCTTGATAGGCACTGAAAAGCATTTGATTAAAAATATAACAGCCATACCTGATTTTTGAAATACTTTTGGTAAAATACAAAGAGAAAGATAGTTGCTAAATATATACACCCACTTCTGCTTAAATCCATTTACATTGACCATGCTGCTTAAAACTCTTTACTGCACATAGAATAAAAATTTAAAAATCTTAACAAGACTTGCATGATCTGGTCACAGCTTACTGTACAACCTCAGAGCTCACTAATAATCGCTTCACTCCAGCCACACTGGCCCACATTTGGTTCCTTAAACACAAGATCTTTCCCACTCCAGGGCCTTTGCGTATACAGTGTCTTTCTGCGATGCTCCTTGACCAGTACTTGGCAAGACTGGCTTTTTATGTCCTTCAAGTCTCAACTAAAAAGACATCAAAATGTGAGCAGTGGTCATCTATCTCTACATGGTAGAATTTGATATAATTTACTTATATCTTCTTTTTTGTGATTTTTATAATTTTTATTACATGTATAATAAGTTTTCAAAAGGAAAAATATGCAGTAAGTTATTTTATCTATTTATTTTCTATTACACCTTTATTGAGGTAAAATTGACACATAAAATTGTAAGATATTTAAAGTATACACCACAATAAGTTACTTTAATCTTTAGTAAATTTGAAATGTGGTAATATACAAAACATTGGTCTAACTTTTCCACAAAAGAATTAGACAGTTGTCCCAAGGCATTCATTGCATAACGCAGCCTTTAGCCTACTGTTATCACAGTAATCCACTAAATCCTGCGGTTCCATTGATCTGTTCATTCCAGCACCAGTACCACACTGTTTTAGAGTCTCCTGTATTTGGCAGAGGAAGTGTCTCCTTGTTATTCTCTTTGTCAACATTTTCCTAGCTTATTTTTAGATGAAATTTAGATTAGCTTTTGTTTCTTAAAAACTCTGTTAGAACTTCGACTTTGAATGGGTTAATAGGAGAATTTGCACCTTTGTGATATTTCTGCTTTCTATTTGGAAACTTGGTATGTCTAGCCATTTATTAAATTTTTACTTTATGCCTCTCGGGAGAATTTGAAGTTCCTGCCTGATTCTTGTTAACATATTCACGCATAGATGTGTTTGTTGATAATGTGGATGGGATTGTTTCACGTTATATTTTAACCTTATTATTCCTGATTATTGTTTACATATAATACTAAGAGACAATATTTGTTGAGTGCTCACTGCATGCAAGCTCTTGTGTCAAGCAGTTTATTATTTACTTTTACCCAGACCTGACCTATTTTTCAAATGAAGAAGTGGCATCTCAAAGAGCTCAGGGAACTTGCCTGAGGTTTCACAGCTAGCATGTGGCAGCACTGACTTGAATTCCAGTGCTCTGACAGCAGAGTCTTAACCACTGCACTATGTGACTTATGAGAGCACCATTAGTTTGAGTCTATTCATTGTGTGATGGGCCACTTTGCTGAAATCCCTTTTTATTTCTAATGACATTTCAGTTGTCTTAGGTTGCCTAGATAGACCATTCTATCAGCAAATAATGATAATTTTTTCTTTTCCCTTCCAATATTTTTACTTTTCCTCTCTTTCTCCAATTATACAACATCTATCTCCTATAATGCCTGCACCTATTTCAAATATTTTGAAATCTATGCAATATCGAAATATGACATACTAATCGTCAAGCACTTCAAGAGTCTTGTAAGATGATAGGATTTAAAATAAGACATAGGCATATTTCCATAATATTGGGTATGCCATAGACATATTTCCATAATATTGGGTATGCCAGATGAGAAGTTGCAGGAATGATTAAGTTGCATGAAGATTTTCCATATTATGTTTTTTTCTGTTGTTACTTTGTTGCTTCTATTTTTAAAATTATAAAATTAAGTCTAAGATTTTAATCCTGAGAAAATAGTTGATTTTGCTTATCTGAATGTCCTTGCTCCATGGAGTACACTTAATTAATGTTTGTTGGAGCTGATATTGCAGATGGTTGGGGAAATGCATGGAGGCAACCAGAGTGGGGTGTCTGAGTTTCTGCTCCTGGGGATCTCAGAGAGCCCTGAAGAGGAGCAGATCCTGTTTTGGATGTTCCTGTCCATGTACCTCGTCACAGTGGTGGGAAATGTGCTCATCATCCTGGCCATCTGCTCTGACTCACACCTGCACACTCCCATGTACTTATTCTTGGCCAACCTCTCCTTCACCGATCTCTTCTTTGTCACCAACACAATCCCCAAGACGTTGGTGAACCTTCAGTCTCAGAACAAAGCCATCTCCTATGCAGGGTGTCTAACACAGCTCTACTTTTTGGTCTGCTTAGTGACTCTGGACAATTTCATCCTGGCCACAATGGCATATGACCGCTATGTGGCCATCTGCCGCCCCCTCCACTATGCCACAGCCATGAGCCCTCGGCTCTGTATTTTGCTCCTCACCTTGTGTTGGGTGTTCTCTGTCCTCTACGGCCTCGTCCTCACCCTCCTCATGACCAGTGTGACCTTCTGTGGGTTCCGGAAGATCCACTACATCTTCTGTGAGATGTACGTCCTGCTGAGACTCGTGTGTTCCAGCACCCAGATTATTCACACAGTGCAGATTACCACGGGCTGCTTCATCTTCTTCACCCCCTTAGGGATCATGATCACGTCCTATGTCTTGATTGTCAGAGCCATCCTCCAAATACCCTCAGCATCTAGCAAATACAAAGCCTTCTCCACCTGTGCCTCCCATTTGGCTGTGGTCTCCCTCTTCTATGGGACTCTTGGTATGGTATATCTGCAGCCCCTCCAAACCTACTCCATGAAGGACTCAGTAGCCACAGTGATGTATGCTGTGGTGACCCCCATGATGAACCCTTTCATCTACAGTCTAAGGAACAAGGACATGCATGGGGCACTAGGCAGACTTCTCCTAGGGAAAGCCTTCCAAAGGTAACATAGCAGTAATTTTGGAAAGGGCATTAAAGGAGAGACTGTGAATTTCCTCTACCATGTGCAAGGCATTATCCTATGGGTGACACAGGGGTGATTAGGACACAGATCCAGCTCAGAATGAGTTTACTGATTTGTATTAAGGAAAAGACATGTATGTGTAACCCAATGTCCCCCAGACCTTGCCAGCCTTAGCAATAAATAAAGTCACATTAACACTAGTATCAGAATTTTGCAGAATCAAATCCTTCAACTTGCCTGACCACAGGACCACAGTCCCAACCTTATCCAGATGTATCCAGTTATAGCCTAGGGAGGTCATTCATGCTCTCTAACACATATCCACTCATGTTCCTTAGCTCTTGCTTTCTCTAAGGAGCCCGCTGCCTGTAAGATATTTATAGAAGACATCTTGTGCTAACCCCACTGCGGGTGTCCTGGGTGAGGCCACCCCCTACCTGATGCCATCCCAGGTGGAGATCCCTGCTTCAGTACTGACCCATAGTCCTTCTGGACACAGCCCCTGTGGTTCTGGCAGAAATGGCAAGAAGATTACTCTTTTACTCTGGGTTGATTTTTATCCCTTGGGCTCCAAAGCAATACTGCCTCCCTTGCCTTTTTCCTGCATTCCTTTTCTCCGAAAGAAGTCAGAACTCTTCCTTGGGAAGTCTATTCTGTTCTTTACCTCCATGGCTCCTCACCTCCCATCTCTTCTTCATGCAACAACTCTATCATTCCTTCTAAATAAAACTCTCAAACATATCAACACACACTCATGAATAGGAGTGGAGGTGGAGGAAGTATACATGGGGGCTGGGGAGGTAATTGTGAGATCCACACTCTACTAGGTTCAACCTGCCTTGTGAAAATGTAATGAATAGAAAGTGAATAGTAACTAATGAGACGGTTAGTCCCTGGTTTATGGCGATCTGAAAGAGGGAGCAATCCTTTACAAATGAATCAGCAGAGCCAGCATTTAACCTAAACTTTTGACAGGTAGAGTTGATTTGATTTGATGTTCATTCAGTCATTCATCATTTCATTCAATTGATAAGCTTTGTGTCCATTAGGGGCCTCCAACTGGGTTACAGTCATGAGTAAGGAGCTCACAGTCTACTGAGGGAAGTAGACAAAATTACAGAAAATGTAAATGGACCAGACTCGTCAGTTAAAAGGCAATGTTTAACAGATTGATTTTAAAATTAAATGCAGGTATATGTGTTTAAAGGGACATACTGAAAATGTAAGAATACATAAAACTTGAAAGTAACAGAATAGAAACAGGCATATTTGGAAAACACTAGTCAAAAGAAAGCTGAATATAGCTATATTAACATCAGATAAAAGAGACTTCCAAGAAAAAAGCATTATTAGGGAGGGAGATTGTTCCTACCCAAGGCACATTTGAAATATATCATGACCCTCTGTGAAGCGAATAAAGTTTAAGCTCTTTGAGCTCCTTCACCCCTCTCTTGCAGGGACCCTATCCAAGGTCCCTATCTTATTTGTAATTTGTATTATATTTCTTATACATACCCTAAACTGTATAACTTCAGTCCCCCAAAATCTTGCATCTGCTTTGCCCCCACTTAAGTCACTAAGATAAAGCAAGTTTAAGTACATATGCTACTTTTAAAAATCTCAAAATAGGGGCCGCCCGGTGGCGCAGCGGTTTAGTCCGCGCTTGGCAGCCCGGGGTTCGCGGGTTCGGATCCTGGGCGCCCGCCGACGCACTGCTTGTCAGCCATGCTGAGGCGGCGTCCCATATAAAGTAGAGGAAGATGGGCACGGATGTTAGCCCAGGGCCAGTCTTCCTCAGCAAAAAGAGGAGGATTAGCAACAGATGTTAGCTCAGGGCTGGTCTTCCTCACAAAAAAAAAAAATCTCAAAATATGTGAAGTAAATCTGGTATAATCACAGGAAGAAACTTACAGGATCATCATC
This sequence comes from Tapirus indicus, assembly GCA_031878705.1. Taxonomy (NCBI): domain Eukaryota; kingdom Metazoa; phylum Chordata; class Mammalia; order Perissodactyla; family Tapiridae; genus Tapirus; species Tapirus indicus. The sequence goes on from CM062932.1 coordinate 14,982,112, forward strand.
ACGAAAGGAAATTTTGGCAGGCTTCTCTTGATTATTAGTGGGTCAGGTGGACAGAGAAATGGTGAAAATGTGGAGAATCTGAACAGCATGGTTGATGTGCGTGATCTGGACTCATGAGGAGTTTGCATGCAATGAATAGAAAGAGAATGTTTTTCTTGAATACCCAAGAAACATTTGCAGGAATTAATCACGTACTGGGCCACACACACAAGAAAAGTCTCAACTAATTTCAAGGAATAGACAGGCGAAGCATAGTCTCTGATCACAACTCAACTGGATTGGATGTTAAGGACAGAAAGGTAAACAGAGAGTCCCCTATTTCTGGACATTGGGAGACACACTGCTAGCCAACTCAAGGTTAGAAAAGAAACCAAAATGGATCCTTGAAAATATCCAGCACTGAATGGTAATAAAGATATTGCATGTCAAAACTTGTAGGACCTGGCAAACATGGTGTTTTGAGGGGAAATTACATTCTTAAGTGATTATATGAGGAAGAAGGAGAGCTTCATGTTTTTGAGGTAAGCGTCCTCTTAGGATTCTGGAACAAATGAACAATGGAATGAGCACAGGGAACATAGAAGGAAGAAGATAAAGAAATTGGGAGTAGAAATCAGTAAAACAAAACATAATAGAATCAAAAAAGTTTGGTTCTTTAAAAAAATAATGAAGTGGACAAACTTCTGGGAGATTAATCAATGGAAAAAGGAAAAAACAAAGACTACAATGGAAAAGAAGAGGGATAAAACTAAAGATAAAATTGAGATTACATTGGTTAAAAGAGTATTATTGACATCTATATGCCAACAATTTTGAGCATTTGGACAAAATGAATGAATCTCTGGAAAAATGTGACTTGCCAGAGCTGATTCAAAAATAAACAGAAAAATAGAAAATTCCATAACTATTAGAAGAACTGAACCAGTGGTTAAAGATATCTCCACCAAGAAAGTATCAGATCCCAATGGTTTTACAGGCAAGTTTTAGCAAGTTCTGGATCATCCACTTTTTTTTTTTTTTACAAATTCTTCCAGAAAATAGAAAAAAAGTAAACCTTCCCAGCTCATTCTGTGAGATCAGGACAGTATCACCTAATACCAAAGGCAGAAAAAAGTGCAAGAAAGAAAAATTGCAGAGGCTAATTTCACTTATGAATATAGATACAGGAATTCTAAACAAAATACTAGGAAAGTGAATACAACAGAATACTTTTTAAATAACAATAATAATAAATTACTAGTTTGGATTTATCACAGGTATGTAAAGATAATTTGACATTTTTTAAATCTGTAAATGTTATTCGCTATATTGAGAGGTTAAAAGAAATAAATTATCTTAATAGATGCAGAGAAAGCATTAGATGAAATTCTAAACAAAACAATAGCTGTGATAAAACAGTAAAATTATTTTATCAAATCTCAACTCTTGATGTATACCTTTTCTAATATTCTGTGTGATGAAATGGGAACCCCACGAGAAGCTCCTCTGCATCCCAAGTCCAGTGGTTGTCTTGAGAGGAGGTCCTTGTTTGGTTGAGTCTGAGTTGAACTAGCCACTTCGTGGAACTAGCCACTTCGTGGAACACCATTTTTATCTGAAAGAACAACTGCTGATAAACAATGGTTATTCAGACTTGAGTATTTGCCAGCTATTGTCTCAAAAATGAGCCTATTTCCATAAGGAAAACCACTGACAGTGTTCTTTGCCAGTAACAATATTTGAGCTCTCAAGCAAATATTAGATTTTTGGGAAATCTGCCATTTGGAAGATATGCATAACTCAGACAACTCAGAGAGCCGATATTTTCCAAATAATCAGTGCATTATGTGACAAATCACATATGGGTAAAAGATTAATTCAAAATGCAAGATAGACCAATGGATTTTAATGTCATAGAGGATAAAAAGCTCATTGATATGGTATCAAATTCCAAGTTTCTGCTGACCTTTAAGAAACTACCATTTGTCAAGTTTTGATGTAGTATCAAAGAATATCCTCAATTAACTGAAAAAGCTATTAAAATACTCCTCCACTTTCCAATTACAGGTTTCCCCCGCTATCCAGAAGTTTGCTTTATTCCACTTCGCTTTTTGAAAGACCTACATTAGTATCTGTTTTCGCTAAACAAAGGAAATCCAAAGAGGATTTCCGCTTTCACACATGAAAAAAAAAGCGAAAATAGCGTACAGCGTTTGCTTTGCAGCCATTACAGAGGCCACACGAGCTCTGGGCAGCGAGAGTGGCGCCACCAAGCTCCTTCCCCCGGAAATACACTCAGCATCACAGCGTCAAGCGGCCATTGAACTGTGTCTGTGAGCCTCTGTGCTTTATCGTGATTTATTTCAGTAGGTTATTTTTGGGGTCTGGGAACGCTCAAAAACTTTTCCCATATAAATTAATGGTAATTGCTTCTTCGCTTTTTGCTATTTCTGCTTAAGAAAGGTTTCACAGGAGTGCTCTACTTTCGGATATTGGGAGAAATCTGTATAAATTTTTATAAGGCTAGATTTTCTTCATATACATCAACCAAAATAACATATCACTACAGAATAAATGCAGAAGCAGATATGAATATCCAGATATCTTCTACTAAGCCAGATATTTAAAAGCTTTGAAAAAGACAAACAATGCCTGTCTTCTCACTAAATTTTTGTTTTGAAAAATATATTACTTTTCATTAAAAATCTTACTTTTGATAACATGTAATGGGCACATTATTGTTTTTTAAATGAAGTAATAAATAAATATTTTTAAATTTCATTCTAATACAGTAATTTGGTAGATATAATCCATGTAAACAAAAGCTCTTTTGGGTCCTCAAAATTTTTAAGAATATAAATGTATCCTGAGACCAAAAGTTTAAGAACTGTTCTCCTAAAATACAAACATACTTGAAAACGATTCACATCAAATTCAGGAAAAATGGTTCCTTTGAGAAAGAGGAAAGAATTGGGGAAATGAATTGGGATAAGGCTTTAGTGGTATTTATAACATTTTGAACGTTTTTTGAGAGAGAAGGAACACAATAAGGTAAGAAATTAATATCACTTAATTTTTTTAGGGAGTACATGAGTATCTAAAATTATCACCCATATTTTATTGTTTGAAATTATTCATAATTAATTTTTTTAATCTTTAAATGATCTGATACCTTGATTTGCCTTTGACTTTGATCAAATATGGGAAACACACTTCTTTCCCCTCCAAACACATACAAAATCTGGATAATATATTTTTAATTTAAAAAGTAGCCGAGTCAGAAAGCCTAGCAGGAAAAATCACCAGATGCCAGAAGGGAAAGTGAACTCTTAGCAGTAAGGAGTTGAATTGGTGCCTTCTGGAACTACTGGGAACTTTCGAGGATGGGATTTTAACTCCTATAGAGCCAGGAGTTGAAGTCAGAGATCTCATGTCGGAAGGATCTAGAACTCGACTTCCTGTACATGAAAAATAAAAGAGCTGAGAAAGTTCTGCCTCATTCATGAATAAAGCCTGAAAAATTTCCACCCTCTGACCCAGAGTCATAGCTGGAGGTGAGCCACCTGCCTTTGAACCTTTCATATCTCATATCTATATCCCTATGCATCATATCTTAGGAAAAATCATCAGCTTGATCTTTTTACCTCACTACTTTACTCTTCAGCAGGGTCCATTCTGCTATTTGGGCCATTTATTCACTTTTTTTATTTTAACAATTATATTTTTCATTTGCAAGATCTCTAATTGGTTCTTTCACAGTACCACTATCCTTGTCTCATGGATGTGCTACCTGTGTATTTCTCTGAAGATACTATTATATTTAAAAGTTCTGCTCTTCAGGAACAAGACAAGGGTGTCTACTCACACAACTACTATTCAACATAGTACTGGAGGTTTTGGCCACAGCAATTAGGCAAGAAAAAGGAATCCAAATAGGCAACGAAGAAGTGAAACTCTCACTCTTTGCAGATGACATGATTTTATACATAGAAAACCTTAAAGAATCCATGGGAAAACTATTTGAAATAATCAACAACTACAGCAAAGTTGCAGGGTACAAAATCAACTTATGAAAATCAGTTGCATTTCTATACACCAGTAATGAACTAGCAGAAAGAGAACTCAGGAATACAATCCCATTTATAATCACAAAAAAAAGAATAAAATATCCAGGAATAAATTTAACCAAGGAGGTGAAAGACCTATACAATGAAAACTATGAGACATTATTGAAAGAAATTGATGATGACATAAAGAAATGGGAAGATATCCCATGCACATGATTGGAAGAATAAACATAGTTAAAATGTCCATACTACCTAAAGCAATCTACAGAGTCAATGCATTCCAATCAGAATCCCAATGACATTCTTCATGGAAATAGAGCAAAGAATACTAAAATTCATATGGGGCAACAAAAGACCCCGAATAGCTAAAGCAATCCTGAGGAAAAAAGAACAAAGCTGGAATCATCACAATCCCTGACTTCAAAGTATAGTACAAAGCTATAATAATTAAAACAGCATGGTACTGATACAAAAACAGACACAAATCAAGGGAACAGAATTGAAAGCCCAGCAATAAAACCACATCTATGGACAGGTAATCTTCAACAAATGAGCTAAGAACATACAATGGGGAAAGGAAAATCTCTTCAGTAAATCGTGCTGGGAAAACTGGGCAGCCACATGCAAAAGAATGAAAGTAGACCATTTTCTTTCGCCATACACAAAAATTAACTCAAAGTGGATCAAAGACTTGAAGGGTAGACCTGAAACTATAAAACTCCTAGAAGAAAATATAGGCAGTACACTCTTTGACATTGGTCATAGAGGGATCTTTTCAAATTCCATGTCTACTCAGACAAGGGAAACAAAAGAAAAAATAAACAAGTGGGACTTCATCAGACAGAGCTTCTACAAGGCAAAGGAAACCAGGATCAAAATGAAAATACAACCCACCAGCTGGGAGAAAATATTTGCAAATCATTTTTCCATAAAGGGCTTAAGAGGATATGAACAGACATTTCTCCAAAGAAGATATACAGATGGCCAATAGGCACATGAAAAGATGTTCAACATCACTAATCACCAGGGAAATGCAAATCAAAACTACACTAAGATAGGGGCCAGCCCAGTGGTGCAGCGGTTTAGTTTATGCTTTGGCAGCCCAGGGTTCATGGGTTTGGATCCCGGGTACCAGCTGACGCGCTGCCTGTCAGCCATGCCGTGGCGGCGTCCCATATAAAGTGGAGGAAGATGGGCACGGATGTTGGCCCAGGGCCAGTCTTCCTCAGCAAACCCAGGGGGAAGGGGGTTGGGGCTGGGCAGAAGGGGTGAAGGGGCACATTTATATGTTGACTGACAAACAATAATGTACAACTAAAATTTCACAATGGTATAAACTACTATGACATCAATAAATAAATAAATAAAGTCTTATTCTTGTGTTCAATTAGGTCTGTTTCCTTGGATGGAAGTTCTTCCTTTTTGTGTGTTTGTCTATTGTTCATCATCACACTTCCACAAATCTTGTGCTTTTGAAATGGCTGGTGATTCTTGATGTACGTACTCGTGTTTGTAGCTGAGATTCCCTTTGTAACTGTCCTTTGTCTCTTTGTGTATAACCTGCTTGGATGAGGTGGAAGTTAAAATGGAGGCTTGCATCCTGCACTGTTTTCAGTGAGAGTTGGGTCTAGATAAGAATGTTAGCTGGGGGGCCGCCCGGTGGCATAGTGGTTTAGTCCACGCTTGGCAGCCCAGGGTTCACAGGTTCGGATCCCGGGCGCCTGCCAATGCACTGCTTGTCAGCCACGCCGTGACGGCGTCCCATATAAAGTAGAGGAAGATGGGCACAGATGTTAGCCCAGGGCCAGTCTTCCTCAGCAAAAAGAGGATTGGCGACAGATGTTAGCTCAGGGCTGGTCTTCCTCACAAAAAAAAAAAAAGAATTTTAGCTGGGATAAGGGACCTCAGCAGCTAGTCTTCTGGGCATGAGTTTTCCACAGATTTCACAAGCTCCTCAGGGCAGTTCTCTGTCTCCAACCCAACCTTCCGTACTCTCTCCCTCCCACCTGCAGGCAAATGACCCCATCGCTGCTACCTAACCCAAGGAATTATGCTCTTGCTGCTCCCACTGCACAACCACAATTAATCACCATGTCAGGTAGTCCTGGGTCCCTTCCTGTTCTAGAGCCCATCACTTCTGAGTGAAAAACACACTTCATAATGCACCCACAAAGTACAGCAATATTCTGTAAGTGCAGGGAGGTGGGAGAGCACAGAGAAGCAAACCGAGCCAAGGGGCAGGAGCCAGGGAGGAGATATCCCCTGAGGTGGGTCTGGGAGGACAGGAAAAAGGAGTCACCTCCATAAAAAGAAAATAAGAAGGAAAATCGAGGCAAAGGGAATGGCATAAATAAAAGCATGGGACCTTTAAACAGCAGGGCATCTGCAGAGAGTTATAGCCAGTTTGGGACAATTAGAGTGGTGGTTGATGAAACTATCAAGACAATGTCACAGGCTGGCTTCTCCAGGCACTGAGATGGAGTTTGGAGTACAAGGTGTTTATTAGGGATCAACACCTGTGAAAGAAGAAGGGAAGAAGCTTGATAGGGAAGAGGAGAAAGTCAAATTGCAAGCAAGCCCAACAAAGCATTGGCCAACCCAGCAGGGAGATCTCAAGTGAATACTGACCATCAGTTGTCCCACATCAGACCCAAATGGACAGTCTTTACACCCTCACCTGGCTCAGTCACCAGGTGTGGGGTACCCTGGGAAAGATGTGTCCTCGGGCAAGGAGGCTCTGTGCAGCTGAGGCAAACCCTCAAGGACCTGAGAGCTGGAGGCTCTCTGCTGACTGCTGCACTCCCTACAGCTGGAGAGAAAGTCTGTCCTTAAAGGGGGATCTGGGCAGCGCATCTCCATTTTTTCATAGACGTGTTAAGGCAATGTCATCAGGGGTCCCCGATAGCAGGTTACAGAGCTCAGATTTTATACCATGGGCAATGAAGAGCCCATGAAAAGTTTCAAGCGTGGGAATGACATGCCAGCTTTGCATTAAGTGACAGTCTGAGTAATGGATGTGAAAGTGGAGCAAAAGAGTAAAAACAGAGACCAGTTAGGAGACTACCAAATTGTCCCCGGTGAGAGGAAGGACCTGCACAGGGGATTAACAGAAGTATACAGGAGTGGATGGATCAGAGAAGAATTTAGAAGGTTAAACTTGCAGGGAGCCAAGCCGAGACTGTGTACTTTGGGAAGGTCAGTCAGGGTATCAAATATTCGACAGCAGAACCTCTCAGCATCTACCCTCGCTCCTTACCAGCCTGCATTCGGCTGATAAAAGGCATCTGTCTGCTTTTGTTCACCAGTTTCCCCAGTATCTAGGGCACTGCCTCGTACAGAGTAGATGACTGATAATATTTATCAGATAAATCGATGTGTGAGAGGGCCAAGACTCCAGCCAACTGACACAACATGTGACTGCTACTTCCCAGTCATGTAAATCTTCAAACACCTTACCAAATTGGAGTCTACACATTCATACAACCACCCAAGGTGAAATTCAGAACAATGAGAGGACTGACACAGGAGCACAACCTAGTTTTGGTTTAACACCAGCTGAAAAATGAGTGGACATGAACCCTCTCATGCAGCAGACCCAGTGGAATAAAACTTGTAGTTTTAAATGGAGCACAGGCCTTTTTCTTTCATTCCAAGGCCACTGGGCATACTCCCCAGGCTGCAATCCCTCCACCAGCAGGTGTGCTACTCACTTACCTCTGGGCCAAAAGCATCTCCTCAGCCTAAGAAGCACACACAGCGCGCGCGTGCGCGTGCAAACACACACACACACACACACAGACTTCAGACCTCACCCCTCAAGAGAATGACTAGAAGTGCATATTCTGAGCACTCTAGGCCAAGTAGCTAAGATGCCATTTGATTAGAAAATAAAAAACGTAACTCCATCCTAACTAATCCATAATATCATGTATGAAGTCCCCATTGACTTGCTTTTTAATTGATTTGCTTGCAAATGCAAACAATGTAAATGTGCACAAAATTAAAAGTAAGGAGTCTATATACATAAACGCCTATCTGCATAAACTGTTGGGAAGGATACTCAAGAAACAGAAGTTCTCTCTGGATATGGAAACAGGGACATCAGCGTAGGAGAGAGACACTTTTCACTGATTACTCGTTTGTGCAGCTAATGTTTTTTTCCATATAAATGTATTACTTTAAATATATAGTCAAAATTAAAATTAAAAATGTCTGCATCCTCCACCCCCCCATATCTGCTTTGACATACTGAGTAATCCACTGTTAATAGTTTTGATGTGTATCCTTTTAGATATTCATCCTTTCCTCCATAGATTTTTCTGCTCCAATAGTGTGTCTATGTCTACATATGAGATTATGGAATAAAACTACTTAAAATTACCTAGACATAGCAATAAGGCTCTGTGTTCTCTTTGTAGTTCACAGTTCAGCGACAGAACGATGACCCAGAGGGGTAGTAAGCAATGCTGCTGGAGGGACTTCTGCCAAGTTGCCAATGCCCTCTGCAACCAGCACTTTGCCTCACCACCGGAGTCCACGTGACTAGACCACTCTCTGGCTCTGTACCCGCTACCAGTCCCAGGCTGGCCTAAAGAGCATTTTCTGTACTCAATTTTCTTGTTTAGCCGGGATCCCCACAGTTCTCATTCCCGTGTGTGTCCCTTCAGCCTTATATCCACATAGGTGTATTCAACAGGAGCTAGCTCTGGGCCTCTGCAGGGAGGCTGCCTCAACCTCTCCCTGTGTATAAGCAACCACTGCCCGCTTCTCAGAAACTTCGTGAAAACCTGGAGTGTGTGTGTGTGTTGGAGGGGACGGGGGAGCGCTGCAGTTTTATCCACTAGCACTACAGGCACCCAGGCCTGAGGCCTACAATTTCTGAGGATTAATAAAATGCTTGAGTCTTGGGGGGAAAAAAATGTATCATTGGCTCCAAAATACAACTGCAAAATTAAAATTACTACATATTTATTTCAATGTCTATAAAAACTAACACACAGCTTGTCAACAGCAACTCAAGTCTTCCACAGTCACCCACCTACCAGTTCCGTCCACTGCGGGGTCGAGGTGCATTTTAACGTTTGATTTTACTTGGGGTTAGGCCGCCAACACTGGACACCCAGGAGGCGTGGGCTCCCGTCGGGAGAGCCGAGCGGAGCTGAGGCCGCCCGCCCAGCTGTGGGGAACGGCAGGTGCTGCCCACAGTGGTCTCCTCCCTCCCGGTTCAGATGCTGGCCCGGCGAGAGCATCCAGAGCTCTAGCCCAAGGGAAGACTCCGCTTCACCCGCTCCTGCCGCTTTCTGCTGGGGAACGCACGGCTGAGCCCCCTGCTCCACCCCGGGACCAGCTCTCCTGAAGCCCGTCCAGCCCCGTTTGCTGAGGGGCTAGGGCAGCAGTCAAGAGGGAGGAGCCAGTTCAACAACTGCGGAGAACCCGCGCGAGCCCCGAAGTGAGAGCAGCGGACCTCTCGGACCGTCTAACACCCATTTCCCGCTCCCTGGAGGGACTGACCAAAGACGCACACCCATCCTGGGCCGACAGCCAATAGGGAGGGCGGAAAGGCGGGACTCCCGCAGAACCAGCTAATGAAAAGCCCGGAGAGGTCGGCGCTCTAAGTACTCTTCCCGGACTGCCGCTGAGCATCGGCCGCTGGTTCTGCAGGTCGAGCGCGCCCTCCAGTGGCGGCCTGGTAGAGCTCTAAAGCGTTGTTCTTAGAAACTTGCGATCCGGATGTTCTCACCTTCCTAGAGTTCCCGGAACTCAGAAGAAAGGATGAGCCTGCGACCTTCCCCGCCCACCGGGGAGCAAAATAGTCCGGGGCGCTCCTACCTTTCCTAAAAGGAAGTGATTCTTTCCCGCGAGCCCCAGGCGTCCGCTCCCAGCACCGCCCGGGCTCTCTCATATGTGAAGACATTTGATGCAAGGATTCTAAATGAAATCCTAGCAGATAAAGTCCAGATTTACATTAAAAGAACAGTGCACAGGGCCAGCCCGGTGGCGCAGCGGTTTCGTCCGCGCTTGGCAGCCCGGGGTTCGCGGGTTCGGATCCCGGGCGTCCGCCGACGCACTGCTTGTCAGCCATGCCGTGGCGGCGTCCCATATAAAGTGGAGGAAGATGGGCATGGATGTTAGCCCAGGGCCAGTCTTCCTCAGCAAAAAGAGGAAGATTAGCAACAGATGTTAGCTCAGGGCCGGTCTTCCTCACAAAAAAAAAAAAAAAAGAACAGTGCACAATGACAGTGATCAATCAGATCGTTACGCGAGCAAAGGATTTGGTAAAATTTAACATCGATGACTGAGTTTAAAAACAAACATGAAATTCTCAGTAAACTAGGGATTCAAAGAAACCTTAATAAAGACTCAGAAAACGACAGGGAATCTCACACTATGTGAAACACTAGAAGCATTCCTATTAAAGTTAAGACGGATACAAATACCCCTACTCTCACGGATTTCACTTAATGTTTTGGAGAGCCCGACCAAGCTAGAAGACCTTAGAGGGGGTGGTTAAAATTGGAAAGGACAAAAAGACAAAATATCGTTACTTCAGGTGAAATGATTTATACTTGAAAATCCAGAAAAAAAATCGCTAAAAACTAGAGAATTCAGTAAGGCATCTGGAAGAAAGATATATTCGTGTGTAGAATGTGTTGTGTGTGGATATACAAAAAGAAAGAGGGAAAGAAATAGAAAGAAGACTATAGCTTTCCTATATGCTAGTATCAAAGACTTAAAAGATGTGGAGGAAAAGAAGATCTCGTTCACTAAAAGAGGGAGGGTAAAAATTTTGTTATATGTAGATGATATGATTGTATACTTGGAAACATAAAGAGAGTCAACTGAAAACTATTGGTAACAATAAGAGGATGGTGTAATTTGTGTGGGTACAAAATCAATATACAAAAATTAATAGTGTTTCCATTTACAAAGAACCTGGTAGAAAATATAATAGAAATAAAAAGATCCCATGTATGATAGTAGCAAAAAAGGAAAAATAGGAATAAATTTAACAAGAAATGTTCGTTTTCTTCTATAGGCCACTGGGGTACATAAAAGAAAACTTGAAATAATCGAAAGATATACCCTGTTTGTGGATAGGAGGCTCAAAATAATAAAGATGCCAAATCTCCCTAAATTACGTTATAACTTCAATGTGATCCTAATAAAAATTCCAAAAAGGTTTTTGGGAACTAGAAGAGTTAATCTTAAATTTATATAGAATTATAAATTTGCGATAAAATCAAGGAAATAACTTAAAATTTCCCAGATATCAAAGTTGGAAAGTTCACCAAGTGTCCAAAACAACTTGTTTAAAAACACACCAAGACATATCATCAAGAAATTTCATATCAACTATATGTGCAGATCATAAATGCTTCCAGTAAAGAAATAGAATCAACTATAAAAGCTCAAGAATCAGAACGGTTATTCTGGTTGCTAGAAGACAGTGGAACAATGCCTTCAAAATTCTGTGGAAATAAATATTTTCAACCCAGAATTTCCAGCCAAACTAGTAATATAGTATACAGGCAGAATAGAGACATTTTCAGACATGTTTGTCTCCCTTTCTTTCTTAAGAAGCTACAGGGGGACCAGTCCCAGCAAAATCAGGAAGTAAATCAAGAACAAGGAGCTCATGGGATCCAGAAAATCACAGAATTAACCCAGGAGGGCAGCAAAACAGAAGTCCCAGGATAATGGTTGTACAGGTAAGCCTAGAACCAGGACAAATGGGAGCAAAAAGACAGAGGGCTCCAGGCCAGGAAAAAAGTAAAGTCAGTAGAACTTCAGGAAAGAAATGAGACTATGCAAATGAGAAAGTGGGTAAGTTAAAATTGAGGTAACTCTTCTCCCTGGGGAAAACATAACGCTGTACAAGAAAGGAAATGAAATTCTACTTAACTTTATAGGGAGCAAAATGTATATCATTATAATGACTAGTACACTTTCATGGGTCACATAAGTGAAAAAACTGTTATATTGGGAAGATGAAGGAGGGGAGGACGGTTGAGAGAACTCATTCCATGTCTGTCCTAAGAGGAAGATTATAAATACGACTAAAATTGATCAATCAATAAATAGCAGTATAAGCATATTACCAAACAATATGGCGGTAACAACCAGGGGGAAATGCTTAAGGAGATAAAGGTGACGGCCTCTGGGTAGCAAAACCGGGAGTGGGGAAGGGTGACCTTGGGTGACTATTTTCATTTAAAACCTACTTGTAGTATTTAAATTCTTTAACTATGATGAATTTATTTAAATTTAAATAATAATATAAGGAATAGCCAGGAAAAAATTGGGGAAATCAGAGAAATGGAGGGAGGAGAATGCAGCCCTGCCAGACATCAAATAATTGTACATTAAATAATTGGGTCTGGCACAAAATAATGCAAGAGAGTGCAGATATAGACCTGTGTCTGGAAATATAATAAATGACAAAGGTGACATTTCTAATCAGTGAGGAAACACTGGGATACTCAATAAATAGTGCTTGGGAAAGTGGCTAGCCATCTAGAGAAAAGCAAGTGAACCTCTACCTCACTTTACCCTTTATATCAAATTCCAGATGAAATAAAGATTTAATTTGTTTTAAAAAATAAAATAAATTTTAAGAATAACACATAGGGAAAAAAAGAAGATTTTGTAATCCTAGATTAAGAAAAGCCTTTATAAATTAGCCACTAAATCATGAAACCATTAAAAAAAGATTGATTTGGCAAGTGCTACTAGTTGCCTCCCTAATATCCATTTTCCTCTTCTTCCTTACTAATAAATCCTGATTTTCATGGTGGAAGGGAGTGAACCACGTGCCCAGAAATCATATTCTTCTTTCTAGATTCCCTTGTACTCAGGGGTAGCCATGTGACACAATTCTGACAGTTTGATATAAGCAGAAACAGTGATTTCTGGGAAAGCTTTTCTTCCCTGATACAAGCCCAACCTCTTTATTCTTTACCCTTTTCAATCTGGAATGGAGATGCGAGGACTGGAGGTGCAGCAGCCATCAAGCAACCATGTGGTGACCAACGGGGAGATGAAGACTGCATGCTAAGGACAGTTAAGCAGAAAAATTGAGAAAGCCTGATTCCCTGGATGGCATCACAGAGCCCCTGAACTGCCTACCTCCAGACTTCATATTTGTTAAAAGATAACTTTCAAAATGAGGTAAAATTGTGGTTCTCATACAGTATAAAAATGAACATGTGTTAAAGATTTTATTTAATGCCTCAATGAGGAAACTGCCAAGGTGTTACAATCCAAAGCACAGACACGTTTTTAGATTGTGAATATTGAAATGAACATATAAACAAAGGCAGACTGGTTTTTCCATAGGGCTGAGGGACAGTGGGCGAGAGTTGTCCTTCTACTGGACATAATTCATTTCCATGTCTATAGACTAGAATTATTTTGCTTTGCTATCAATTATCTAAAAGTCACACAGTTGTAAAATAGCTCCCATAGAGTTAGAATCAGATAACCCAGAAAGGTGTGCTCTAGACAATGCAGGTTTCCATTGAAGCACAAAATTTTCCCTGCATATTGCATGAAACAAATATTCTCCCATCTGTTCAAGCCATTGTTAGTTGGCTTTTTATTTCCTGTAGATGAATATAGTCCTAGCTGATACAGCTGATAAATTTGACTACGTTAAAAAAGAAACTTTACACAGTATAAAATAGTCATAAAAAGAGCCAAAAGACAACAATAAACTGAAGCAATATTTCTAATGTGAATGACAAAGGACTAATTTCCTTAATATTTAAAAATCAAACCAGTAAGAAAAACACTAACAACCCAGTAGAAAATGCCAAAGGGCATTAACAAGTCACAGAAAAAGAAATGCAAATACCTTTCAAACATAGGGAAGACGTTCTATCACACTCATGAGTTTTGGAAAAATGTAAATTAAAACTACAATGGAATACTGTATTTCAACTATCAGAAAGGCGAGAATGTGAAAGTTTATTGAGGGTGAGGGAAATAAGGTATTTTCATACATTCTTGTAGAGGGGTAAATTAATATAGCCTGCATGAAGGACAGGTTGGTAAAACTTATCAAAATTCAAAATGCACATTTCTCTTCTCACCATAATATCACTTCTAGGCATTTATCCTGTGGATATACTTGCCTATATACGCAAAGACATATGTAGAAGAATATTCTTTGTAGCACAGCTTGCAGTTGCAAAAGACTGGTTAAATAACCACTCATACATCCATAAAATGGAATACTATGCAACCATTCAGATAATGGGGTAAAGTAGTAGTATTAAAAGTCAGTAGGAAGGGTTCCCTTTTCTCCACATTCTTGCCAACACTTGTTATCTTTTGTCTTTTTGATAATACCCATCCTAACAGGTGCGAGGTGATAGGTCACTGTGGTTTTGTGTTTTGATTAGTGGTGTTGAGCACCTTTTGGCCATTTGTAACTATTCTTCTGAGAAATGCCTATTCAGGCCCTTTGCCTATTTTTTAATTGGGTTATTTGGTTTTTGGCTATTGAGTTGTCTGAGTTCCTTATATATTTTCAGTGTTAACACCCATATCAGATATGTGATTTGCAAATACTGTCTCCCAATCCATAGGTTCCCTGTTAGCTCTGTGGATTGTTACCTTTGCGGTGCAGAAGCCTTTTAGTTTGACGTAATCCCTTTTGTTTATTTTTACTTTTGTTGTCTGTGCTTTTCATGGCATATCCAAAAAATCATTGCCAAGACCAATATCAAGAAGCTTTTCCCCTGTGTTTTCTTCTAGGAGTTTTAAAGTTTTAGGTCTTATATTTAAGTCTAATCCATTTTGAGTTAAGTCTAATCCATTTTTTATATGGTTTGAGATAAGGTCCAATTTCATTCACAGTTGTTAGGAATGTAAATTGATACAGCCATTATGGAAAACAGTATGGAGCTTCCTCAAAAAATTAAAAATAGTACTACCATATGATCTAGCAATCCCATTTCTGGGTATACATCCAAAGGAACTGAAATCAGAATCTCAAAAAGGTATCTATACCCCCATGTTCACTGCAGCATTATTCACAATAGCCACGATTTGGAAACAACCTAAATGTCTATCAACAGATGAGTGAATAAAGAGAATGTGGTATATATACAACAGAATATTAGTAAGCCTTAAGAAGGTAGGCGATCCTGCTATTTACAACACGGATGAACCTGGAAGACATTATGCTAAGGGAAATAAGCCAGGCATAGAAAGACAAATACTGCATGATCTCACTTACATGTGGAATCTAAAATAGTCAGACTCATAGAAGCAGAGACAGAATGGTGGTTACAAGGGGTGGGGAGAGGGTTAATGGGGTGATATTGGTCAAAGAGTACAAAGTTTCAGTTATGCAAGATGAATAAGTTTTAGAGATCTAATGTACACCATAGTGATACAGTTAACAATACTATATTGTATATTTGAAATTTTCTGAGAGAGTGAATCTTAAGTATTCTTGCCAAAAGAAGGAGGAGGAGGAAGAGAAAATGGTAACTATTTGAGGTGATAGATACCTTAATTAGCTTGATTGTGGCAATCATTTCACAGCATATATATATATATGTATATTAAAACATCAAGTTGTATACCTTAAATATATACAATTTTTATTTGTTAATTATACCTTAATAAAGCTGGTTTTTTTAAGTCAATTGGACAAAGGTCAAAAAGAACCTTTGTAATATCAAAATATTGCTCCAGCATCATTATTAATTTTTCCATGTTCATTAAATGGTCAGGTATTTTTAGATTATCAGCATATCCCAGGTTTCCATACACCCCTTCTGTCTGTAATAAACACAGTTCTGTAGTGGACGCCTATTGGGAACCTGCCCAGCTCACAATGACCCTTCAACTGCCCTCATCATCCGCAGAGGTATTCATGGCAGCCACTTGCCCCAACCTCCTGGCTACAGTTGGCTCGTCTATGAGGTTATCACCTGACCTTCTGAGGCCAATCAGAGTCTCCCTCATGGGGTTCTGAATAGAACTAAATACTGGCCCTGGACTGACTCAAAGAGAGATGTGGACTTGTGTGTTCTGGAAAGACTTCTTACCAGAGAAGCTGAGAAAGCTGGTCTATCAGTCTGGGTCCAATTAGGAGAGAGAAACCTCACAGTGACTTAGATAGGGAAGGTTTAATAAAAAGAGTTATTAACTATAACAGGGGATTAGAGTAATGAGAGTTTGGCTACTAAGAAGTGAAGAGAACACTAAAGAATACAGGAACAGCAGACATAAGGAGCAGCCACCACTCTTAAAGCTGAGATATAGTGCCCAAGGAAGAGGCACCTCCCAGGACTAAGATCCAGACCTTGTTAGCCTTGGGTCACTGGATGGAAAATGAAAAGAAGTCACTGTGCTTCCACACCAGTGGAACTTGCTGGAAGTCCACCCTCCATTCTTGGAGAGGTGTCTCACTGGAGGCACAATGCTGTAAAACCACCTGGACACGAGGCGGGGCAGGGGGAGGGGCTGGAGGAGGTCTTCAAGAGGATGTGACCACCAGTTGACCCTCCAGCTGGACCCAGGCAATCAGAGGCTCCTTATCTCCTCTGTCCTTGGAATGTGTGTTCCACCTGCCTTCCCTGCACTAGAAGCTGCCTCAAGGACACAGCCTTGACAGAGTAAGGTGTTGTTGAGACCCCCTGGACTGTATACGCGACTGAACCCAGTTAAGACCTCTATATAAACTTTTAAGAGTCTGGCGGGGGGATGCAGAGATCCACTCGTCTTGCAGCCACCCAAGACGAGCCTCGTAAGTTCCTTTGCTTATTAAACCTGCCACCTACCAATCTGGAGTGGTCTGCCTCTTTCTTTGGTCTCTCCTTGCCCTCCGTGTTCAGGGGCCAGTTTCAGATTTCACCCAGGAAACTCCGAGATTACAAACCAGCGGTGCAAGAAGAGGTTTTTGCCGGGAGAAGTCGCTGGCCCCTGGGTGCTGTTGGCTGTCAGGCTCTGCAGGAGCTGGGTGTTGGAGAAGCTACGGCACTGCACAAATCTGGTGTTGGAAGACCTAGTCACGCTGCAGGAGCTAGACCTGAAGCCCACGCATGCGCCTGTGCTCCAAGAGCTTGCCAAGTGAAGAGCTTGCCAAGCAAGCACAGGAGGACCAGAAGCAAAACTCCTTTCTTCCTGCAGTGTCTCTGTTGCACCCTCTACTGACAAAGCTCCTCGTGCAGCTGGCAAAGGAGACATTTAAAGGACCCAGATCCATTTCACAGTCTAGGCAGTGAAGGAAAACTGGGTGCTGAGACCAGCTCAGCTGGTCTTCAGGGACAGAATAAAGCTAAACAAAAGCCATCACAAATCCATAAGGAAAAGACCAACAATGCAATAGAAAGAAAAGAAAAAAAATACAGAGACGCACAGAGAAAAGCAGAAGTGAGAGATAGGCAAGAGGCCTGACAACCTTTGCTGTCCTTCCTGTGGCCCAGCTGCATCCTGTCCTTTGATTCTAGGAGACACACCCCATCTCTTTTTAATAAATGCCTCCTCTTTATCAACTTGAACTAGCTTGAGCTGGCTTCAAGCCCTGCAACAAATCATCCTAATCAATACAGGCTGGCGATAATAAATCACTGAATTAAAATTTTAGATAATTTTATCATTGCTGAGTCTTATAATAGGTTACAGTTGCTTGGATCTGCTGGAATTTTATCCTTTCCAGTTTTTGGAAACTGTCTTCCCTCGTGGAAGATTCTATAATGAAAAAAGTTAAAATTCTTTTCCATTATATTCACTATTACACTCTAAGTGGCATAGCTGGATTTCATCTGGGCCTCGTTGTCCATTTTCCCTGCAGTTTTCCTCAGATTCCTTATTAGTGATAAGTTCTTGTAAAACCTACCAATTGAGGGGCTGGCCTGGTGGCGTAGTGGTTAAGTTTGCGCACTCCACTTCAGCAGCCCAGTGTTCACAGGTTCGGATCCCGGGTGCAGACCAACACACCACTTGTCAAGCCATGCTGTGGCAGCGTCCCATATAAAGTAGAGGAACATGGGCATGGATGTTAGCCCAGGGCCAGTCTTCCTTACAAAAAAAAAAACCTACCAATTGATATTTTACAGCAAGGCTATAAAAACTTCCTTGTTAGTCTTATATTTAAATTCTTTTAATGTAATGTCTCACAGGGGGTTAGTAAACTCATCTGATCCATTAATTCGATCAAGTTTTCTACCATCTTTCTCATAAAGTGTCTGCACCGTTCCATAATATCGTCTCACTGGCTTCTGTCTAATCACTCATTTGTATCATGTTTTCAAGTGGAGCTGTTTATGCTGCAGCGTCTTCTTAATAGTTCTTTTTTATGGGTTGTTTCATGTTACTGTTCCACTGGATGGAGTCAGTTCATCAACCACATTCTTTACTTTCCCTGCTGTAGTTACTGGATTATTTTGCCTTTCACATCATTAGTGACAGAGAACACTTCACCCATGGGTGTGATCTTCAACTCTTCCCAGCAGCTCTGTTTTGTTCCTGGGTTGCTGGTAGGTTTCCACAGTCTCGCATCACATCTTTCATCTGATAATTTGTTTTGGTTTGAAGAAAGAGGCTCTAGCTGTATTTTAATTTTTAATTTTAATTTAATTTTCAGTTCTCAGTATCTGATTTTTCTTTTCACCAAATTCCTTCTATCTGTTTCATGCATGATGCTCATCTCTTCTCCCAGTGTTTCTTATTATAGGATGCCCTTGTTCACGCAGCCATAATCCATTTTCATCTTAAACTACTCTTTACAAGCTTCATGTTATATGTATATGTCTCTAATCTGTTCTCTCTAGCGATTTCCTTTCATTTTCCTGCAAGATCTTGTGTCTTTCTGGGAAAGACATTTCTCCCACATTTGTAATCATGATGGTAACAATCCCCTTAGGTGGGAGACTGGCGTCCCTCAACCCCCCTGCACCCTCACTGTTCCCACCTTTTGCTCACTGGGCCTGGACTACTGTAATAAGAGAGAGATGTATACAGAGACTGCAAACTGGATCAGTGGTTCCCAAAGTGAAAGACTGCATCGGAATCCTTCATATGCTTGTTTAAAAATGCAGATTCCTGGGCCCCACCCAGCCCAGTTGAATTCTAATCTCTGGAATGGTGCCTGAAATGTGCATTTAACAATCTCTCCAGGTGATTATTTTGCACCCTGAAGCTGAACTGCTAGAGGGAGTTCTCCCCAGATGGGAGCAGTATCCTGTTCTGGGGGAGGCTGGTCTGAAGTTGGGGACAACCTTCTACAAAGTTTCTCCAGACCCTGATGCTTCCAGCAGGTACCATCTCTGCCTGAAGAAATGGAGACTGAGAGTCCCCTTCCAAGGATCATCGCCCTTAGGTGTCATAACTGTGTCTCAGATTTCTTCTCTGGAACTTAACCCTGGTTTCCATAAACAGTGTCCACCAGGGGAGCACAAAGTGCAGTGACCCACCGAATTCACATTTCAAACTCAGAGAACCATTGGAGTCACTGAAGCTAGCTACGGAGCCCCACTGGGCTTGCAGAGAGGCACCCTTTCATCAGAACCAACATTAAAACCAACACCCCACTTCATTCCCAGGCAATGTAAGAGGAGGACTAGCTCTGTGAAAAGGGAGAGTATTTGACTTGTCCTCTCTATCCCTGTAAGATTGAGGGTCCTCCCAACACACCCCCCAGTGGGACATGGTATGGTGATTGTCTCTTTCCTTAACGTTGCCAAGACCACCTGTGGCTGCTAGGGTCTGGAGAAAGGAGAAGGTAAATGCAGAGCGAAGAGAAGGAGTGCTAGGATGCGGCGCAGGCGGCAGACATTGCTACCCGCTGGGGTTATGAGGAGAAGGGAACATCCTGAGAGGTGAGTGGACACCAAGGAGGTGGCTGGGCTTGAAGTTCTTACACCATTAACCAAAGGCTGCAAGATAGGCTTCTTGGAGCAGGAGCTGAGGAAGGGATAGAAATGGGTCCAGCCTGAGCCCATCTCTCATGGCAGGGGACTTGTGACAAAACAGCAGCATTTGAATGCCTGCCAAGCAAAGGAACGTTTGGAGGGTTGGTATTAGACAGAGAGGCAGAGAGAACCAAGAAAAAGGGGAATTCAATCTCCCCTGCATTATGTGGGCCTATTCACAAATGGGGTATACATTGTAACCAACCGAAATTGGGGCAAATTCATATGGCAGCCGTGAGAAGGTGCCTCTCGGGTCTCCAACTGCAGGGGACATAAATTAAGCAACAGCCTCAGTTGCTGCACTCTGAAATCCTGTCACTGTGTTCCATGGCTCACACCAAAGCCAGGCTTCCCAAGGCTGCTCCCACACAATAACAGGATGTGGTAGGGATAGTAACTGTAGGCTCATTCTTGTGATACGGAGGACTCCTCTGGTGGGCGATTTTGCTCGGGGACTCCCCAACAGCCTTGCTGAATTTTTCTCAGAACTGGACCGACATCAAAGATGCCTCCACGCCACCGCCCTTCCTCCCATCTCTCCTTCACTGGAGTCAGACCTACATCCCAGTCTGACAGCTCTTCAGCCTTCTCCAGCTCCCTCCCCATTTTCTCTCACAGGCCTTTCCTCTAATAAATTTCTTATTCCTGCCTTGGTGTTGGCTTCTCAGAGTACCCAGACTAACTCAGTGCTCTTTCAGGGGTGGTCTCAAAATTAAAGGTCCCTTCTGCCTCCCCCACCCCCCAACACTGGTGTAGAAGTGCAGAGGAGAAGGAGGGGCTTGGGTGTGAGGACAGACAAGCCACCTGTCAAAGAAAATTTGCACCAGATGGAGTTCAACAGGCAAGAAGGAATTTATTCAAGACTATTGCAATAGGGGAAAGAGATTGAACTCTACTCCAAATACAACAGGGACAAGTGGTGATTTATAACCAGTGGGCAGGGTGATGAACTGGATGGAAAATTACTAACAGCACCTTGTCTGGATATGGGGGGCAGTTGGTCTTAATAAACTGGTTTAGCAGAATTCTTTGCTAAAACTAGGCTGGGCAGGCTAAAGACAGGCCAGGGATGATCTAGTTGAAAAGAGGGCTCAGAGGAGCCTAAGATTTGGTGAAGGAGGGAGCCTTGTCACACCCTATGCCAAGACACTGGACTCACCAGGCCAGCCTGCCCTAGAGGGTTGGGAGGGGGGTCTTTGAATTGAATGTGAATTGAAGTTTAAAACAAACATGACTGAGCCTGATCTGAAATGAGACTGTTATTAACTGATAGCTTCTGCAGAGTTATAGAATTGGACTGCAAAATCAGTATTGGAGCCAGCTCCCCAGAGGGCAAAGAAGGGTTGTTCAGAGCAGAGCTGGTAGCACCGATAGACACAGCAGGCACTCAAAAAACAAGATTGAAGGAAAACTTGAGCACGGCCCGAGCAGGCTCCTCAGGAAAGTCTTTCTCCATGTGGCAGGCAGAATAATGGTCAAGATGTCCAATGACTGCTATGAGCTGCTGGATGCTGAGGCAGGACAAATGGGTTTCAAGAATCCTAAGAATGAGCCCCTAACCTGGAGTAGTGCCATCTAGTGGGGGGAATACCTGAGCACAGAACTTAGACTGAAGGTGAGCTTGCAGGGCCATAGGAGGGTCTGAGTAACTGGCCCACCTGAGTGTCACCCATGCCTCCTACCACACTTTCCCACACAGACAGGAAATGTTCAACCTCCAGGGATCAGTGCTCTCCCAACTTCTGGGAAGAATTCTTGAACCCAGGAAGCAGCCAAATCATGAGGTACAGACAGGCCTGGGGTGATTGTGTGAAAGATGCAGCTTCACTCGCCACCATGGGGACCCAACAGATGGCATCTGAAACTCGGAGAAATAGGAAGCCTCAAACCATGGGCTCAGATGAGGCACCACAGAGCTTGGGGGGTGATGACAGGAACCGAGGATGCTGTAGATGTGGGTCCTGGGACAGCAGGCCCAAGCTGGGCAGGAAACCAAATAGAGCTGGAATGCACTTTCCCGGGTGCATCCTTGTGCATCCAGAACGCCACGGTCCAAAACTGACCATATTGAGGGCAGTGTGTCTATGTAAACCTGCATCAAATTTGGATTCCAAACTGAAATTTGATTCTGGTTCTTTAAGTGAAACGGGGATAATAATAACACATGCCTTCATGGGTTGTTTGGACGATTAAATAAGATAATACAGTCAGTTCTGCTGTAAACATTTGTTTGAAAATGGGAATTTGGTCCAACACAATTGACATACTGAGGGAGAATTTGAGTATAACACAAACTGTACATTTAATTATGCAACTCATCCATGAGAAGTATGAGGTGAATGCAGAAAACCACACCCAACTGAATCGAACTGCAAAGGAACACACAAAACCCACACACACACCCCTCAAACATCTGCCAGCTACCTCAGTACGCCATGTGTCACAAGCCACACCCACCCACACCTGGTGTTACCGCTGTCTGTCGAATTTCAGAAAACCTCTCATTCCACCTCTTCACAATAACTCACAAGTGGCAACCATTCCAGCGTCTACTTCCACAACCAAACTCCAGGTCTGTTTCAAAGTAAAATGTCATATTTACTATAATATTTACATATTTCTTAATCCTGTGTAACATTTCTTAACATGTGCAAAACTATCATTTTCACTGAGTTCTTTTTATTTTTGTGTATCGCTGACAAAGTTTTTAAGTTTATGTCCCTAGCCCTATTTTTTCCATAAGCCCTGTGGTTGCACAATTTTGCAATGTTGTGACTTTTAGGAACTAGTATGTCATGTTACAGCAGAACTGACTGCATATGGAAAACACTCAGCACGTGGTGAGCATTCAATACATGTCAGCTGCTGTTATTGTTATTATGATAATGACAATTATTATTGAACCTCTGGTGCTTAAATAATGCATCATTTTTTTCAAATCTCTTTCCCAATTATGAACTCACTTTTACCCTCATGTTTTGCATGTGGATTATTTTTTCAATTATACATAAAAGAAAATGCAAATCCAGGGAAGTTAAGTAATTTGCCCAAAATCACACAACTAAGCCCCAGCAGATAAAGGCCTGTTCCTTGCCTTCAAATTTCTTAATGAAAAAAAATTACAGATATTACTTCTAAGCCTACATCCAAATGTTGTAAAGCAAAGTACACATAGGAGCATGGCCATTTGGGAGTCAAAGGGGGATAGGAGATTGGGCATTTAACCATGAGGGAAGCCTTCAAGAAGTGAATTGGGAGTTTGGAAAGAAAGAGGGCAGAAGGAAGAAAACTGCAGGATGGAGACACATGAGTGAATAGCAGGGATCTCAAACTCAGATGCCTACGGGAGCCAAGCAACTAACAGGAATCAGTGAAATGCTCCAGGTGTAAACAATAGGGTATGGTGGGGACTGTGGTACACTCAGGCCCCACCAAAGGGGTAGCCTCTAAAGAGGTCTGACCAACTAGTGCCACTCCTAAGGAATGGCACCAGCATCTGATTTTTAAGGGAAACAGAAAACTCAGATTTTATGTGAAATTTCTAGGTCTTGGGGGTTGTTTTAATTCTAATTGTGGTCGGTTTTTTAAACAGCAGCACTTAATTCAAAAATTTTACAATACTTTTCAGGCCAAAGTAACACATCTGCAGGGCAAACACCCCATGGGCTGCCAGTATTCAGCTGATGGTGAACTGAAAGGACTGGAATTCCAAGCAAAGAAGTCTGAACACTGATGGACACAAAATATGTTATTTATTGTCAATTTCTGCAAAGACACATTTAAGCAACAAAATATACATTTGTCGACCTTTTAGAATTTGTTTTATATATTAACAAATACAATGTGCTACCATAGCAATAAATTAAATGTACACTATTTACATTACATAGGCAGTCGGGGTCTACGAATCACCTCCTCACAAAGAGGAAAGAAAGAAAAGTCAATCATCACGTGGATCATCATTTCCAAGCTACACTTCCTAGGTTCTATCACATAGAGGAATCACTTCAGACTTAAATGTCAGCACCCCCGGGCTGGAGGGTGGAAGGGCAACGCCCAGGACAGGGGGGAGTTGGCACACATGCTAAGGAGCGGGAAGGGGGGATTGACCCTTCCAAGCAGAAATGTCACAAAATCAAAGACAATGGCATTTAAATTCCAGTCTTCCAGCCACACACCCTGTCCCCAGGGCTGGTAAGGCACAGGACAGAGCCACTGCCCAAACAGCCTCTCACCAGGCAGGGCTCTGCTGTCCTGGCCCTGGCAGGCCCCAGCAGGGGTTGTCTCCTTCCTCCCAAAGGGGCACACAGCCCAGCTGAAAGGAGGGAGACATGGGGTTGGGGTAGGGAAGGGGCTGGTGGTAAAACAGGTATCAGGGCTTGCAGAAGAATGCCCCACCGGGCCCCCAGAGGCTGCAGGGGCAGCCTTGGCAAACTCCACTGACCCACCCTCGCCTTTGAGACAGAGGCGGCTAGAGGCTGAGGGAAGAGCCACGGGGTCCTGAGCCTGGCTGACTAGCCAGGTCCCTGCCGGCCACCTACAGCCATAAGATCTCCTGGAACCCGACCGTTCCCCCACAACAGACCTGTCTCTCCTGACTCAGAACTGAATGAAGAAGGTAGTGTTTGCGTTGGCACCTTAAACAGTCGGGTAAGAAAGTGAAACAGGCTGTTGTCCCACCTCATCACTTGAGCCTACATTTTTATTAACCACCTTTGCTTAAGGATGGGGGAGGATCAAAGAGGTGTTTTTTACCACTTCTCTTCTTAACTTAAAAAGGGGAAACTGAAGGTTGGTTAACTGTGTCTTTGCCCTCGAGGAACAATCCACTGGAATCTCTTTCCCTCGTTTTCTTTGCTTAAGCTGCATCCACACCCCAGGGCCCTCACTGAAAACTCTGAGAGAATAGCCCTCCTGATGAAAAGAACAGAGCCTGAGGCCCCACCAGCACCCATGACTGCTGACGTCTCCCAGCCAGTGCTGAGGCACCGACTAACTAGCTTCTCCAGAACTCAGGGCCCCAGGAAACGCAGCCACTTGTTCAACCAACCATGTAGGAGGTGCCAAAGAAAGGGCCCTGGGTTGTGGGTTATAATCCCAGCTTTGCCACTAGCTGGCTGTGTGACCTCAAGCAAGTTATTTTCCCTCACTGGGGCTGAGATTTCTCACCTGGATGAGGACATGCTTGAATTAGATGCTAAAAGGGGCCCAGAAGGCTTGAATATCAAGATGATGCTGACCAAGCTGAAACAAGAGTATTTTTCAAGAAACACCATTTCCTACTCATTAGCATGGACAGAAACTCTAGCTAAGAGCTTCTATCTCAGGCTTTCTCTGCATCTGCTTTTAAGCATCGATTGAGCAGAGGCCGATGGGTCCCTACAGAGCCTGACAAGTATAGTTTTTTGTGTGAGTCAGGCAGTTCCCAGAGCCAGAGACGTGTCCGAGAAACACTTCTCCCATGTCCAGGAGATCACACGCAGAACGCCCCAAACACCAGCGTGAGCACCATCAGGATGAGTCTAGTCACAAGGACCGATGAGGCTGGAGCAAATCTTTGAGCCCTAAGACTGGGCGCAGCAATAAAAGGAAAGACATTTTGGACCACAGCAGACGCCAGGGGGGTGTGGGAGAAGCGGCCTCCAGGAACCCAAGCTGCCTGCCCCACGGTCGAGAGGGGTGAGGGGAGACTGCCCAGTCCTTGTTCTCCTCCTTCCCCTCAGCCCTGGGACCTCAGGGGGGCTGGTTGTGTGCACTCTGGAAGCCACCGGATGTAGTTTCTAGAAATGGTGACGCAGGATCCAGTGACATTTCAGATCCTGCCCAGAGTACCCTCATTAGCACACAGAGGGTAGACAACACTTCTCAGGTCTGTGCTTCTTGGGGGGCATGCCTGTGCCTCTGTTTCTCTGGACACACCTAGCCATCCTGGCCACTGGCTCAGAGGCAGAGTCAAAGCCCTCGCAGGAGGTGGGGGTTTCAGGGGGGAGCAGCCAGAGCAGTGGGGGAAGGTGGGTATGAGATTCCCAAGTAGGACAGAGTGGGAACCACCTGAAAACCCCAGAGGACCCCCAGACCATGACAAAACACAGCACAGCACAACCACCCAGCAGCTGTAAATACCAGCTACCCAGAGAAGCAAGCCAGAACTGTGGAATACTTGTTAAAGAAATGCAGTTTGACCTTTCAGGTTCCTTCAGAAACCCAGCCAGCAGAGCGCTGCCAGAATCTGCAGGCCTCGCTCCAGCAATGGGGTGTGCTACAGTGACTTTTAATAAAAGCTAAACAGACATTTGGTGACCTTCTAACTAGAATAAATCTTACTGGACTAGTCCTTTAAGTAAACACATTTCCCAAATAGTGTGAGGGGAGAGGTCCACCCAGCCTGCAAATGGGACCCCACAATGTCCATGCGAGTAGAGGATGGAGGGTCATGGTTTTCCTCTAATGGCCAAAGCAATGGGGAAATTGTCATATCAGTCAAAAACAAGTGTAACATTTATAGGCATGGACTTGGGAACAGGCCCAGATCCCAATACAAATAAAGCATCTGGCTGGAAATTCTTGTCATCCGGTTTTTAAAGCAGGAGCCCAGCCAGTGTCACCCCGGTAGCCCCGTGTCACAGAGGCCCCATGTGCACTGATGCTGCAGCACCTCCAAGGGTCTGCTCTTCAGACTCTACGTTTTACTTGGAGGACACCTCACCTTGAACCCCACCTGGGCCAGCAGCAGAAACAACCCCTCGCACTGCAGACTCAGATAGCTGAGAAGCGAGAGGGGGCTGCTCCTCAGAGCTCGAGCTGGCTCACCCAGCGCAGGTGGTCTGGCTGAGGGTGCAGGCGGCAGGCCGTGTCTGAACTGCACCCAGCCGGGGCCCGGGTTGCAGGAATCCCACAGATGTGACAACTGCCTACAGACCCGCGGTTGGAGAGGGGAAGAGGACTAGGGGGATCAAGCCCCGATGCGGCTGACGGGCAAGTAGCTGGAAAGAGTTCCTCAGGTAGTGCTGGGTTCCCCCTAGATGCCAGGGACATAAACTGCAGAAGGACACGGCTAAGTCCCACGCCCACACACCAGCCTGACCAAACCTGACACGTCGTCCCCACCTCGCCACCCCAGCCCTCCCCTAAGTGGTGGGTTGAAGTAACTCTTCCACAAACCTCCACACCCAGTGGAGACCTGATCCCGGCCTGGCCCTCGGATCTGAGGTTTTCCTCGGCCAGAGTCCCGGCGCTCGCGGGCTCCGCTCCCTGAATTCCTTCTCACTCCTGGCTGCCCACCCTTCATGGAAAAACATCTGCCCAAAGAGGAGGGACTGACACTGGGCTTCTCCTGCAGCAGTTGCCATCAGGAGCCTGAGTGAAATCAGGCGGGACAAAACCTCCAGCTGCTTCCAGGAACAGTGCAGTGCCCGCTCCCACACCCGGCTGAGTCTCAGCTTCAACCGGCTGCCCCGAATACAAGGAGCAGGGACGGAGGCAGCCCTGTTTCTGACGTCAGCAGAGGGGAGGAAGTTCCTAGCACAGAAGCAAATCGATGTTGGGCAGATCCAGAGATGTGGGAGCAATAGAGCTGATGTCTGTCAGGACATCTTCAAGGACAGCTACAAATTTTGCTCCTGGAAAATTGCTCCCTCCACCGCCACTGAATGCATTTGCTGTGCCTGCCATGTCCAGGACACAGTGCTGCCCTTCCCTGGGTGCAGTCCTGCTGTCGGCCTCTGCTCCCCACCTCACCACTCTCTCTGCCTCTCTGGTCTCTGACTGAGTCCCCGGTACCCAGATCCCCCCTTTGCCCAACTCTTGCCCCTGGAGACAAAACAAGATGACAAATGACCCAGACACACATCACATCGGGTGGTCAGGAGCAGGGGGAGCCTGGAGGAAAGAGGTCTTGTCCAGAGATGGGGAGGTATTTGTAGGCTGTCTTGCTGAAGGGGCAGGCAGGGCTGTGGCTGGGTCAGGACAGTGGGACAGACAGCTGGTCCAGTAGGCAGGTGGCCGGGGGGGCAGCAGGCCTGTGATGGTCAGAGTAGTGGATGGCACCCCCAAACTGCTGGAATAGGAGTCTTCTCCGGGACAGAACTGGGGCTTCCCTGGAGGAGACAAGGAGAAGGGAAGTGAAGACCAAATACTGGGTAAAGGAAGGAAGGGTGAACACAGGTGCCCATGGCTACAGTCCACTGAATATGCTTGGGACAGGAGGGGCCCGACCTCACACAGCCCCGGAAGTTGTGAACAGAGGCACCTGAAGGATGTGATGGGAGCTGGAGGTGACTGTCAGCATTCCCATCTTCCTAGATCAGATTTACGTCAAGTGGATTCAGCTGTCACCCTCCTCTCAGTTCCAACTGTGACTCATAGAGCTGGGAGCCCCACAGCAGGGCTGGGAATTCAAATGGGTCTCTAGTAACCTCACTAGCAGGAGTTCAGGCCTTGGTGGCGAGCTGGACCCATGCCCTGCTCTGCTGAAAACCACACACTCCCTCGGCTGAGGCAGGAAGCTGAGCTCCTTCCTGGGGTCGTCCTGCACAGTGTTTAGGGGGCCTCTCCAGAGAACATGCAGGGAGGACACATTTCAGCCCAGAGCCCTGGCCAAAGACACAGGAGGGAAAGGCTGCCAAGAGCAGGGGGCAAAGGGACAAACTGACGAATCCCCACTCCAGGGAGGAAGGCAGGCTCTGGACTACTGCCCCCTCTTCCTGCAGGAACCAGGCTGCCCCGCGGGAGGGAGACCAACTCAGTGAGTCTGGCCCAATCCTATCGGGCAACCCTTCCCATCCGCACCTGAGGCCATCGGCCCTCTTTCCCGTCCAGAATGGGCCCCAACATAGAGGTTTCGGGGAAGAGGCCACTGGCTGTTCCCAGCTGTCAGGATCTCTCTGGCCATTCTCAGATTATCAGGCCACAGGTGGCCTGATCTTAAAGGGACACACCTTCCCTCGTGGCCCCAGCAGAACAAAGTTTTGACCCACCTTTGACAGGCGAAGGACTCCTCTTTCACATTAGTGACCCTGTTTCCAGAAAAATCCATATAAGAGTTTTAAATAACCAGACAACATAATCCCCACTGACTGGAGCTTCTGTGCAGTCAGCTCTCAGCGCTCCAGTGAGCTCAGGAAGCGACATGAGGCCCCAGGAGTCAACAATCCACAGCTCACACCTGTATGTGTCCAAGGGTGTGGCTCTAACACAAGGCGTGTGGCAGAGGTGGCCGATGACCCGCAGGCTGATGCCTGCACCATGCGGGGACCAATAGCGTCACCCCCAGATCTGACCGGTGCTTTCCTTCCCCCGATGTGATGTGCCCCAGGAAGGAAGGCTGGCTTTTGGAGGAGGCTGGAATGTGGGAGGCTCCCCCTGCACCCCCTTCACCCCAGATCCTTACCGCACTGGAGCTGGCATGGCTGAGCTTATCAAAGCGGAATTTCAGGTTTGACCTCGGGGAGTTTCTGCTTTTGACATCTAGGACAGAGAAGACCGCCCATGAAAAGAGGGTGGGACTGTAGCGGTCACTGGGGCTGAGGGCAGGGAGGCGGCACTGGAAAGGGAGGCCGGGAAAAGGGGGTCTCCTCCTCTCCATGGGGCACTCTAGCTGACGTGCACCGATTCACGAGAGCCAACTCTTAACTTTTTAGAAATGCTGTGAGCTGGTTGTTAAACAGTCATTTAAAAAAATTAAATTATATCGGCTTACAATTAAATAAATTATATTCATCAAAAGTAATAAATACTCAAAAGTCATCACTTCCCAGGTATTTCACTACATTTTACTAGTATCTATTCTCTTAAGGTTATTTCCGTCTATTCTATCTGTCTGGTAGCTCTTCTCAACCCCAGATCACACTGAGGTCAGCCACGGCAGGAGTATCTACACCACAGTAATCAGCAAACGCTACAGATCAGAGCTTGATTTATTGTTTTGTTGTCCATACTTAAGAAACTAATGGAGAAAATATTAATAATACAGGTTAAACTTGAAAATTGTTTTGTCTATAGCTGTTGCATTGTGAATAGCACAAAAACTGAGCGAATCCTCTCCCAACGTTTGAAAACTAGTCTCTACGTCAGCAAAGAAGCTGCTCACGTCACTGAGAAAATAATATCAATCCTCATTCATGTCAGAACTACTCTTGTACATCATTTGCAACCTTAAGTCATCTGTGGATACAAAGCTTAGGCAAATATCAATAAAAGCATTTTGTGAGACTCAATTGACTCAATGAAATTTACAGTAAAGAATATTGGATATTTTATCATTATTTATAAATTGTGTGCTTCAGATTCTTTATATCAGTAAAGTTTATAGTAAATATATATGTGGTGTACGTGTGTGTGCATGTGCGTGTGGGCGTGTGTGTGTGTGTGTGTGTGTGGTGGGAGAGCCAGTTGTTAACCATTTACCAGCACACCACTGCCAGGGGGCCACTTGGCTTTCTGGTTTTCCTCTGGCTGAGAGAATCTGCAGCTCAGTACATTCCACCTGGAGCTGCTGAATTACTCCTGGTGCTTCCAATCAAGGGGTTCCACTCGGCGCTATGAGTACCTCTCAATGTGACCCGCCAATCCCCTCTCAGGGCCCCAGGGAGCCCAGGTGTGAAACGACCAATGGTCAGGGCGTCCAAGATTATGGAAGAATGGATGTCGGGCCCTCCCAGGCCACCTTCCTCCCCTCAGCCCTGTCTCTCCCCAGACACAGCTGAACAGCCTAAAACAGGTTTCCAGATCTCCACAAGCCCACCCTGGTCCTGTGGGTACCCAGCACAACTTCTGTGGGGCTGGAGGTGAGGGGCAGCCCCTCCGGGTTAAACACTACCCTGGGGGTGGGGGGCAATAAGCACCAGGCAGGAGTTACCAGGCCCTCTCCAGGTCCACTTCTGCCCTAGACGAACTTCAGCAAGTCACAGACACTCTCTAAACTTCCCTTTACTCAAAACCTTATTTATTTTGATATTTATTTAATACCAAGTAGGAGCCAGGATTGGTTACAGATTCTTCCATTCATTCCTTCAGTATTTAATTAAGCCTTATTTTTAAAAAAATCAGGGAATTTGTATTACTAACCCACTTGATAGATGAGGAAACTGAGGCTCAGAGAGTGGGCCTTTCAATGCCAGAGCCAGAATCAGAACCCAGCTCCACAGCTGCCCAGCCAGAGAGGGTTGAGTGACAGGAGGCATGTGAACCGGCCCTTTCAGTGTTTCCATCGTTTAGAGGAGTTTCTCAGCCTCAGGCTATTGACACTTGGGGCCGGATAATTCTTTGCTGTCCTGCACACTGTAGGCTGTTTCGCAGCATCCCTGACCTCTGCCCACTGGATGCCAGCAGCACTCCCCTCCCACCATCACGAAAATCAAAATGTCTCCAGACATTGCCAAGTGAGCCCTGGGGAGCAAGACCACCCTGAGTTGAGAACCACTGATTATACTACTGTTTTATCCCGTTATTTAGCAAACAATTAGGTTAACAGCTCAAAGTCTCTTAGAACTGTAAGTTCGTTTACTCCTCGCACAACCAACCACATGAGGTAGAAACTATTTCCCTCTCCCCATGTTTTGCTTGGGGAAACTGAGGCACAGAAAGACTCAGTAACTTGCCCAACGTCACATCGCTAGTAAGTGGAAGATCCAGGAATCGGACCCACACTATGCTGCCCTCCTCGAGGGTGGGACCAAGGCTCTGACTTCTGGGCACCCACAGTGCCTCCCACACACATCCTCTGGGATGCCCCTCAGGCTCCAAGCCTCCACCTTCTCCCCAGAGCTGGCTCCTACTCTGCGCAACCGCAGGGATCACAGAACCCCAAAAAGCCCAGACTCCTTGCTCTCCCTGGACCCCCCCTACTGAACCCAGAAGGTTTTTCCTCCTTGAATCTCCATCTGCATCTTTCTCCCATTGCCCCAGATGCCCCCCAGATCCATCGCCCCATCACCCCTCACTGCCCACTGTGACCCCTCGCTGATCTCCCTCCCCACGTCTGCTCCCCACCAATCCTTTCTACTTAGCCAGCTGCAGCCACCAAAACAGTCTTTCTCTCCTCCAGATGGCACTTCTCTACTTAAGAACCTTCAAAGACTTAAGACCCTCCAACGGCTTCCACTGCCAGCAAGATAACACCAAAATCCTCACCAGGGTCTCCATGGCAACCGCAGCCTGTCGCTCTAACCGCTGTCTCCTCTCTCACCCATCCCCTCCGTGAACTCCAGCTGCACTGAACCACATGCAGTTCCAGAACACAGTCTTTTGATTCCCTCCAGACCTTTCCATGTGCTGTTCCCTCCACCTGCAACACTCTTCCCACTTCATATTGTTGCATTATCAGGACCATTGCTGTGACAGAGGGGCCCTGAGTTGCTTATGGGGTCGGGCAAGAGGTCAAGGGAAAGAGCCTTAGCTTTCAAATCACACAATCCCAACTCCTCCAGCAAATCATTGAACTGTCTGAGCCTCAGTTTCCCCATGAGTAAGGAGAGGATGAGAACACAGGCCTCCTAAGGTTGAGGAACAGATGCAGTGAGCTAGCAGAGCTGAGCCTAACACTTTGGTGAGGGAACAGAAGCTGGCCAGTTCAGTGTGCCTGCGGCACATGTCCCACTACCAGTGGTCAGGGCACAGCCCCCGCCCCCAGCCATGTCACACACACCACCAGACGCCACTGACCCGTAGGACTCCGGCTCATGATAATGGGGGTGGCGGCTGCCCCCAGGCTGGGGCTCTCGCTGCTCGGGGACGGGCTGTAGACAAACACCTCCTGCTTGAAGGGCGAGGTTGTGGACGGCTGGCTGCTCTGGGGAGAGAAGGCAGGTGAGCGAGGCCAGCCCCACCCTCGGCAGCCCCACAGGATGGCCCGCATCTAGGCAGGCCTGAGACAGGCCCCCCACAAGCCCAAGGCAGCCACTGTCCCCCACTCCTCACTTGGCCCTGTTCTTTCCTTCTGCTGCCTCCAACCCAGGCTCCAACCCCCACCCCCAGCCCCCAGGAAGTGCCGCTGACCCCTCTCCTCTCCAGCCAAGAACCCTATGGCAGGAACACCATTCAGTCTGGCCTCACACCCTCAGCTTCTGCTCCCATGTCCCTCCAAGGGAGACCTCCCTGAACCAGTGCCCCTAGAGGGTGGAGATGGAGGACTGGGCCACCTCTTATTTCCATACTTCCCCTTTTATCCACAGAGCCTGGAGTTGGGCTCAGCCCGCAGTAGCTATTTTAATGCACAGAGCAGGTGTCTGGCTGGGCCCCAGGGTGCCCCCCCTGCTCCCCAAGGTTGGACGGGGCCACACCTACCCCACTGTCACACTCCTCCATGGCTTCGCCCTCCCCTGCCGTGCTGCTGAAGCTGCTAGTGCTGGAGGAGGAGCGGGAGATGTTGGCTCGGCCATTCTCCTTCAACTTAATGAAGGGTCTGCAGGGAAAGGAACCAAGGCAGGCCCTGGTCACACACCGAGCCCCCCTGGGCCCTCCCTGGGACTGAGGGCAGGGCAGGCCTAGCAGAGACCTGAGCTTGCCCACCAGCGGCTCCCCATGCCCCTGCCTGTTGGCTTTCGTATTCCGGAGAATCCCCAAGGCAAGAGATGCTGACTCTCACCTTGCCTGGAGCAGAGAGCACTTTCCAGGGCTCCAAGCGGCTAAAGCCAGCCTCTCCCCACCCTCACTCTCTTACTTCTCCTTGTTGGGGCAGATTTCCGGAGAGCTGGGGTTGGATGAGGTCTCAGACTTTATCTCCTGAGAAGAGTGTCCGCCATCCGGGGTCTTGGGGTTGCTGGATGCACTGTCACTGAGGAAACGAGGATGGAGAGGAGTGAGGCCAAGGAGCCAGCCCCAAGCCTGAGACAGAGCCCCCACCAGCTCTCAGCACCACGGGGGCCTGTGGGGTCACAGCACCGCCTGCCAGAGCACAGCCACCAGGACCCCCGTTCCCACCCGAGCCCCTCGCAGAGACTATGGCGGGGAGACAACAGAGATGTCCCCATCCCTCCCTCCCCCCGGCCCCTGGGAACCACTAATATACTTTCCATCTCTATGAATTTGCCTATTCTGTACCTCTCACATAAATGGAGGCATACGACATGGTGTGGTCTTTTCGTGACTGGCTTCCTTCACTGAGCATAGTGTTTTCAAAGTTCATCTACGTTGTAGCATCAGTCAGTACTTTACTCCTTTTTATTGCAAAATAATATTCCATTTTGTGGATTTACCACATTTTATTTATCCATTCATTGAGTGACAGACATTTGGATTATTTCCACTTTGGGCTATCACGAATAATGTCGCTACGAACATCTGTGTGCTAGTTTTTATGAAGACATGGGTATACTTTCTCTTGGGTCTATACCTAGGAGTGGAATTGCTGGGTCATACAGTAACTCTACGTTTAACCCTCTGAGGAACTGCCAGACTCTTTTCCACAGCAGTTGCACTAGTTTACATTCCCACCAGCAATGAATGAGGGTTCCAATTTTTCCACATCCTTGCCAACACTTGTTGTTATTCGTGTTTTTTATTATAGCCATCCTAGAGGCATGAAGGGCCTCAATGCACTTCTAACGAGGTTGCTAATCACCTCCTAATGGTCAGTTCAAGCAGGGGTTTGGGTCATTGTGCTGGACTTTTCTGCACATCAGACACTGCTGACTCTCCCTCCTGGAACTTCTCCTCTCCTGGCCTCTGAGACCCCAGCCTCTCCAGGCTCTCCTCCTCCTCTCTCACCTTTCCTTCTGTCTTCTTCGCTGGCTCTCTTTTCTCCACCTGCCCTTAAAAGCTGGTGTTCCCAAGGCATTCTACACCACGCCCCAGGTGGTCGTATTCATTGATCTACTTTAAACATCACCTCTACTCCAGTGACTCTTAACTCTCCTTCTCCAGTCAAGGCCTCTCTCCTAAGCTCATGACCTGCAATTCTGGCCACTCCCTCTACTTCTCTGCTGGGTGGCCCATAAGGACTCACTCACATGCATAGGCTCCAAACAGAGCTTTTCATCCCCCTCCATAAACCTGCCCCTCCTCCTGCATGCCCAAGCTCAGGGGCTGGTACCACCATCTAGGGCTACAGGCAGACAACTTGGAAACCTGGAAGTCAACCTAAATGCCTCCCTTTCCCTGACAAGGCTGTAGGCTTCTGGAGGGCAGGCTTGTGTCTTCCACAGCTGTTGTCTGAGCACTGAGCCTAGGACACGGCAGGCATTCAAGAAATGCTGCTTGCTGAATTAAATAATAAATGGGCTCAACAATCAAAGGATCAGAAAGACAATTAGCAAGAACAGGTTAAGTATGATACACTATGACAGTTACTTTAAAAAAAAAGGAATAGAACATTCTAGAAGCCCAAAAAAAGGTTCTATTAACTCTGCCTGGCAGAATCAGGGAAGGCATCCATAAGAGAGGACACCTGAGTGAGCACTGAAAAAGGAGGCAAAGAAAGAAAAAAATCCAAGCAACATTTCTAGTTTGGGTCAAAATATGACAAGAACAACTTTGGAAAGTCCTGTGCAGAGACTAGCCAAATGTGCCTCATTGGATAAACAGCTGCGTGAGTGACAGGGGATGTGCAGGTGCCTGAAGCAGGGACCATAGTTAGACGGAAGCCATCTCCTGAAGCTGCACAAAGCCCTCCCCAAGGTTAGGCATCTGACGGCTGTTGTGGTGGAGAGAGCTGACAGACCCCAAAGTCAAGGTGGAGTGGTGAGCCCCTGACAGTTACCTTCGTGTCCGGCTGTCCCCTTGGCCTTCAGAGCCTGTGTGCAGGCGGGGGAAGAGGCCCGACCGCCGCTTGATGGGGCTCCTCGACTGGTTCTTCGCCGATGCCACCGCTACTGGAGGCTGCCGATGAAACCACCAAAATGAGTGCTCACCCCCCAAGCCCAGATCTCCTTCCCCTCATCGCCCTTGCAGGTCTACAAACAGCTCCCGCAACCCCCTAACTAGCCTGGAGGAGACCCCAGAAAATAGACAGCTAGGAAGGTTGGGATCTCTGTAACAGAGGCTGAGACCCCGAGGCTCCAGCCACCTGCAGCCCATTTTCCGGTGTTCTTAAGCTGGACCTTGTGGCCCCAGGCAACAATCCACCAAAGACCAGAATCAGAGGAACATGGGGTCAGGGCCACCCTAGGGAGAGACTCGCATATTGAGAAGGACAGGACGACTCAGGCAGTCACAGACTGAGAACCGCAAAGCTGAGAGAGCCCTGGGAGTGACCTGGGCCAACCTCTCACTTTCCCCACAAGGAAGGCAAGGGGATGTGGCCAAGGTCACGTAGCGAACCACCGGCAGGATAAGTACAAGAACACAGGGCTCCTGACTCTCCACCCACTGCTCACAAATAGAAGGGTCCAAGCTGGGTGTCCCAACAACAAGACAGGATGACAGCAGCAGAGCCAGGTCTACATGCACCCCCAGGCAGAGGGACCCACCAAGAACGTGGCTCTGCTCCAGCCA
The DNA here is from genome assembly GCA_031878705.1 of Tapirus indicus. NCBI lineage: Eukaryota > Metazoa > Chordata > Mammalia > Perissodactyla > Tapiridae > Tapirus > Tapirus indicus. The sequence goes on from CM062932.1 coordinate 15,018,515, forward strand.
CAGGCAGGAGGATGACGGCGGAGTGGGAGGTTGAGAAGGGAGAGACAGGAGCCTAGAGCCTATCCTTAGAGCCCGCCAGGCCTCTAATCCAGGCCCCAACTTCTGCCATTCACATGCTGTGCAACCTTGGGTGAGAGGCAAGACTCTCTGGGCCTCAGCCTCCTCATCCACAGAATGGAGATAATTGCCCTGCCCTGCTCACTTCCCAGACTTTCTGGGAGGAACAAGATAATAGCTAGGAAAATCTTGGTAAATTAAATTAATTGTGCAAGACCATTTATAATACTAATGGTTAGTATTATGGTGGGTGTGTTATGTTATTAAAAAAGAAAAAGAAAACCCTAGTCTATACAAATCCAAAGTCACTTTGCTTTTTCAAAGGACTAACCACATGGTTCCTTCCCCTGGCCAGCCCCTAGTACACACAGACCAGACCCAGACCCAGACCCACAGACCTGCCAGGCTCTCCTTCCTCAGGAACTGTAAATACAGTGATTAGGAAAGAAGACTTTGCATCAGGGAGACCTCCATTCAAATCCCAGCTCTCATCTTAGCTGGGTGACCTGTAGCAAGTTACTTAACCCCTCTGGGCCTCCTTTTCCTCAAATGCGAAATTCAGAACACATCAGGACCTACCTCAGACAGCTGTTAGGGGGATCAGATGAGACAACGTCCGTGAATCACTTAGCTCGGTGCCTGGTGCACAGCAAGCTGGAGGCAACTACTATTATCATTAATCACAACAAAGCAAGGACACCTCTCATGGGTCCCAAGCCCCTGGGCAAAGAAACACGCCCTAGGACCATCTTGCAGGGTTGGCCCTGAGAAGGAGGCCCAGTTGTCGAGGAAACTCAAGGAACAAGACAAGAGGAAGGCTTCCGGCCTGGGCCAACCCGGAGCTGCCTGGGACGGAGGCTCCATTTCAAAAGGCAGGGCCTGGGGTTACCCCCAAACAGCCTCCATTTCCCTCTGTCATCCCTGCTCTAGTCACCTGGCCCAAGCTTGGGTGAATGCACCCTTCTCCACAGGCCTGGAGGACCCTCCGCGGGACCCCAGTGCTGCCCCAGGGCCTGTGGCACTCACGGAGAAGGTGGTCTTGGTAACCTCCACGCTATTGTGGGAGATGCCCCCACTGAGGCTGCCGGGAATGCCCCCGCTGTGCTGCTTCTTCTGGCTGCTCACCATGGTCTCCATGGAGTGGCTGCGCACACGGATGGCCCGCTGTGGGGAGAGCAGGTGACAGGACCTGAGAGTTAGAGCCTGGCCCCACCGATGACCCTGCCCTCTTGCTGGGGTCTGCAGACCCAGCCCTCGACATGTGCACGCATGTGCACACACACTCACACACTCTGTCTCTCAGTGGCTTACACTATAATCACCATGGCTCGCAGAGAATTTTCACATATTCTGTCCCATGCTCTGGGCGTGGGTGATTCTTAGCAGGCAGAGGCAAGGGAGGGCACCAGCCAGGGAGAGTCTGAAGGGTCAGTGCCCCAGATCCCCAGAAAGGTGGACAAAGGTTGTTATCCCCATCTTACAGGTAAGGAAACCGAGGCTTGGACAGCTCATCGAACCCACGTGATCCTGGTCTGGTTAGCAACCTCCCTAAACTACCACTTCCTCATCTGTAAACGGAGAATGATATGTTCCCTGCAGGATCATGGTGGGAATTAAACACCGTCACGTGCTTGATCCCAATTTGACTCTTTCTTCCCAGAAAACTAAGTGTCCTTCTATATTTAAACACTGGACATCCCTTCTGCTGTCATCCCAATATGTGCTTTGTGCAACCTGGAATACATTCGCCTCTGGTGAACCACATAGGAACTCATTAATCTGTGTGTTGAGCCAACACTCACTTGCAGGAGCTTAAGACATTGTCATTACAAGCCCGCAGTCTGACACAGCCACTGAGAGAGGAGATGCACGCTCAGACTGGGTGGGGCGTTAGGCCTCAGGGGGCACAGAGCTGCTCAGGCCACCCAGAGCCCTGTGCCCACTTAGGGCCACCAAAGAGCAAAGGGCATATCAGCAAACAGTGAGGTGTCCAGGAGGGGACAACCAGGAAGTTCAGGAGCTTGTCACAGTGCATGCATGGATGAGAAGAACAGCTAAAATCAAGACTGCCAAGCCCACCGCAGGGACAGACCTGGGAGGTGAAGACCGCTCCCTCAGACTGCTCTGCAGGCCTACACTGCTCTGGAACCAGACCCAGGGGAGTGGTTACAGTGAGGCAGATCTCAGCTCAACCCAGGGAGCATTTCCTGACAAGGGAAGTCCTAGAGGATTCCAGCTACCACGTGGATGATGCTCTCTGGTTCTGGAGGCCTTCGAAGATGACATGAGCATTCTAGGAAGGGAAGTTTCTCACCAGTAACCCCCAAACCCTCGCATCACTCCCCTTTGATCATTCATTCGGTCACTCAATAATACAGCCAGGCGGCAATACAACTTAGTGGTCAAAAGCATGCAAGTGTCAGGGTCCAACTGCCAGGATTTATATCTGGGCTCTCTACTCCACCACCCACTAGCTGGGCACCCCTGGTCAGTTTACTTAGCTTCTCTGAGACTTACCTGTGAAATGGGATGGAGGATGTCTACTCCATGGGGTTCTTGTGAGAATACACACAAGGCTCTTAGCAGAGAACCCGGCACACCATAAGTAACCAATAAACGTGGCTACTCTTATTGTTAATAATAAGCATTTGTTGCACACTTCCCATGTGCCCAGCACTGTGCCAGGAACTGGGAGAATTGTAGGAGGGGAGTCAAAGAAGTGTAGGACCTGGCCCCTGCCTCCAAGGAGTATACGAGTCAGCTAGGGAAACAAGACGCATCCCTAAAATTAGGGCATGCTGAAAGACCCAGGGCCCACAGGTGCTCCTCTGCATTAATTAGCTGCCCAGGGCCCCCGGGGCCTAAGAGCCACAGGCAGAGACTCATGAATGGAGATGTTATTAGTTGCCCACATAAAAGTGCCATCCCCACCACATTCCTCACTGGCAGAGCCACTGTCTGATCCAATGTCCCCTCTTCCTCCATGGGACGAAGGAGTAAATCAGGATCAGTCTAGGGTGGTCACACAACCCATCCCCTTGCCAGTGAAACATGAGGGGACATCTGCTGGGGGCTTCAGGGAAAGGCTTCCTTAATGATTTCCAAAAGAGATGTGACACGTCTGCACCTGAAACCACAGCAGCCACCTTGGGGCTGAGGGATCAAGCCTGCGGGATGTAGCCAACCAGCTGGGGATGGCAGAAGGGTAAGGGGAAAGAACCTGGGTGCCAGTGACCATGCTGAGCCATGAGTCACTTCAGCCTTCTTATTAAGTGAGCTAATGGGTTTTCCTTATCGTGTGAGCCAGTTGAGGTTCTGAGAACCTCGGCTTCAGAAAACTGACGCAGAAGGACGAACATGTGGACGCTGCTTCCTTCCTCAATGGGTTCATACCCACATATACAAACGTGTCGGCTTATGCACCCATGTGCCAACCTACAGATCTTCACGTGTGGAAGAACAAATCCCTTTCCCTCCCTTGAAGCATCAAGGGAAGAGCTCAGTCTATGAGAAGGTGGTCCCAAGAAATCAGCATGAACACTGCTCCTAACCAAATAGCAGATCCCCCCGGGACCTCTCCCCAAGGTTAGGAATTCTCCAAGCTTGGAATGGCAAAGGACCACATCATCCGCCTTTCTATCTGGACAAGGGAAGCTGATTCAGGAAGGAGGGCCATTTGTAAACATGACTGCCCTAAAGACAAGCTACTCTTGCAAATGAGGCCCAGAGCCCACCAGCCTCAAACCTGATGTCATCTAGCCTCTCTAAGATGCCCCGTGAGGGACAACATCTCTCTCTACCTTTCTAGACCACAGAACAGAGTCGCCTAGCAACAGTTTCCTGCAACATGGTTAAAACAGCCAGCACATTCTATTCATTCCATCACCCGAAGATCATTAAGTCACATACCCTTTGGAAAACTGAGGGCAGGAAAGGTGTGGCACCACACTGAGGTGTCCCTGCATAAACAGTGAGGTTCCCTAAGAGAGTAAAGTGCTCCATAAAGCTCAGCATCATCACATTCTGTTGGTGCCCTGTGTGTGCCACCACCACCACTATCGTCATCAACAATGATATGTCAATTAATCATCTATGTTCTGATGTATTGCTCACTGTCTCTTTCCAAAAAAGATTTGATGTGGGTAATAAGCCCTGTGTGATGGTATCTGGTCTGCTGAGCTTCACGCACACGATATTACTGAATCCCTACAGCTCTGAGATGCACAGAGGACAGGCATTTGATAGAAAAGGTCCCGAAAGGTAAATGATTGCTCAAGGTCACACTGCAGCTAAGACATTACTGTGGCCCAAACCTAGGACCCTGGGCTCCAGAGGAAAGGGTCCCAGTATCCCAAAAAGTGGTCCAGATTGGACATATAATTCAACTAGTTGATGGACTAAGGGCGATTAGGGGCTTTCAGCCTCCCCTCAAAAAAAAATCTCCTAGGCTGATATCAGAGACGACATCTCCTCAAATGCCCTTGGTGCTGCTGTCTGAGTCAGCGAGATAAATTTGAGGAGATAATGGGCTGACAGGGAATTCCAGGGATGTGCAGGGTGGCCATCTGCTGTCGAAGCAAACAGGGAGGGGTTTGAATCCTGGTTATTCCCGGCATGATGTATGAACCTCTTCGAGACACAGTCTCCTCATCTGTACAATGTGGTGATGGTCCCTGCGTGAGGATGATATGAGACAGGGTGTGCCAAACACCTGGTGTGATACCCACTGAACTCAGCATCAGCTCTCCTCCCCCACTCTTAGAGATGGAGGGAGAAAGAGATGATGGCTACCTCGAAACCTTAAAGCTATATTTGGACGAAATCACCCCGTGACACAGTCTAAAGTATTTCACGTTTCATTCTGACGTAGAGCTGGAAGCACTAGTCTTCTCAAACTGGGCAGAAGAGCCAGGTAAAGGTGAAGAAGAGAAAAGAGGACAGTGATGTGGAGAGAGGAAGGCGGGAGAGAAAAGGACAGGCACATGAAGGCTTTCAGCATCAAGAGGTCTCCAGCGACCATCTGGACCCTCTCCCACTCAGCTCTTTGTACATCTGAGCCACAGTTCATCTCTTGTCTGCTTGTATCTTCCCAGGGATAGCTCACTGCTTTCAAGGCTGCCTGTTCCAGTGGTGGACAGTCTGACCTTTGGAAAGGTCTTCTGAGCACCAAGCTGAAATCTTACCATTTGTAGAGCTTGGGGTCTTAGACCAGTCTATTCCATATTTCACACAACTATCCCTAGCTGCCCTCCGGGTCTGCTCTCCTCCCAGCTAATCATCTCTGGTTCCAGCACCCACCCTCAGTCGCCGTGGTTTCCCAGCCCTCAGCACACTCCACGGCTTCCCTTTGAACAGGTTCTCCTTTGGGCGAGTGAGAAAAGAGAGATGGCGTCACTTTCTCGTTTCTCGTTATCTGTTCCAGCTGGAGGTTTGAACACCAGTTAGTGTCATGGAGGGAGCACGTCTCTTCCAGGCCAATCACAAACCTCCCTTCCTTACAAATGGGTTAAGTGAGTTGTTTCAGCTTAACAAACTCAACTTAAGGGACACAATGCACAGGGATGACCATTGAGGGGAACGTGCCTATCTGAACAGTCAAGCAACAGAGGCAGGCGCCCTTGGAGGGAAGGATGCTAATTGCTTGTCTGCTGAGATGGCTCCTAATCAAGAAACACTCTGAGGTCAAGAACAGGGTCTTCTGTCCCTCTAGCAGTGCAAATAAAGGACGGAGGCTCATGGGAGAAGGAAATATATCTCCACATCTCCACTCCAGCAGACCAGAGCTCTCATCCACGAGCTGCTCCAGCCTGCAGGTACTTTGCTGGGGATATCTATGGCCTGGTGCTCCTCTCCTGCCACTAGGGGTCACATCAGACCAGTGCATTAACTATCACAGTCCCTTAAAGGCTGGGAGAATTCACCTGACAACTCCCTGCTTGCTGTGGTCCCAGTTCTGGCACCTCTGGGGGGCCTTCTCCTCCCTGGTCCTCCATTCCCTTCTGCATGATGAGGTCAGTGGAGGGTTGGGCTGGCTCAGCATTTCTCAAAAATGTGGCTCACACATGCTTTATGTACATATCACATAGACACATCAAGTTTTGTCACTTTTTCTTTTCATTTCACTATGGACCAATAAAAACTTCCTCAACAGCTGGCAGTGGCTAAGAACAGCATTTAAGAACAATAGTCTAGAGATCAGTATTTTTCAAAGGTAAGTACATACAGCTCCTTTATAAAGAAAAATATTCTTGCAAGACTCCAAGAACATGTCCACAGACCCCCCACAACACCAGCAGTCCCATGGACTGCATTTGCAATATACCTACTTATTCCATAGAAATGTCTTTTAATTGTGAGATTCACTGCAGAGGTTTAGTTTCTATTATAATTGGAAATATATTTTTTTATGTTATCAACTAAGTAAAAATGCAAAATTTTAAAGTGTTTGTAGAACTGGCAGATTTCTGAGAATATCTCCAAGCCTCTCAGTTTGAGAAGCAGGTCCAGATGTCCACAAACCAATTGTTCTGTCTTGAGGAAGAAAAGCTTAAAATATAGCCAGTGGAACTGAAGCAAGATGTGAAGAAGGGCTATTCTAAGTGGTGGGAGGCACCAGGCAGCAGAGCCTAGGGCAGTGATGGGTCTGCTTCTTAGCAGAGAGACAAAGTGTTCCTTTGGGGGCAAGGGACAGTCACAAGAGGCAGGGGATGGATGGTTGAGATCACTGTCAGCCCTGGGAATTCTCAATTATGTTTCATGTACCTGTGAGATGAGAACTTTGACAGGAAGGAGATAAAACAGGCAACTTTTCATCCTGGCCTCATTTCATGCACTACTTCTTTCAAGAGGGATTCCGGGCAGGTCTGGGTGAGGAACTGTGTGAGGAATGCCAATAATACTGACACCACAGCACCACCCGAGGGGCCCGTGAAGAAACACCACAACTAGAGACAGTTCCCTAAGCTGGGTCAGACTGCAGGCCTGGCCACAGGCAGGGCCCAAACATCAGAATCCCCCAGGCCACTGGACTCCGTGCTGCTGAGCCTGGCCTGCTCCCAGCTCTGGCCTCCACAGCTCGGGAGATGTGAGGGCAATGAAGGAAGGTTCAGGGAAAAAGGCCAGGAGGGAAAAAAAAAGCTCTGAAGGCTTACTGACCATGACAGTCCCCTCCCCATCCTGAAGTGCTACCCCAGAGACAGGCATGGAGGCAGAACCCAGAGGCAGGTCTGTTTCCAGCCTTTCAGCCTTTCAATTAGAAGGCCTTAGGTTTGAAAAGAAGAATTCCCTGGATTATTGGATCAAAGACAAGTAATGATAAAGTCTTGAAGCATCTCCTCTCTTGGAAACCCCTTTAGACAGACCACTAGAGTCAAAGACAGATCAGCTGCTACTCTTGCCAGAGGCAGGGGACTGGACCAGTGGCCTCAGGCTGCTCTCCCTTAGACCCGCAACCTGCATGTAGCTGCTGGGCCGTTTGTCCACGGGGCACCAGGGGCACACTGTCCATGGCCTACAAGCTTTTCCAGGTGATAAACATATTTGAAGCCTAAAAAAACAATTAAGTCCAAAATACAGAAAGAAACCTGCAAAACTGAGAGCAACAAATGTTGCATTAAATGTCTGCAAAATATAACATCATGTTAACTAGGCAGCTGCAGCTCAGGTCATACACAAACTGCATTCACTGCGGGATGTGAACAGTTTGATAGGCTTGATACCAAGTGGGGCAGAGCCTACAAAGGATCCTATTCACAGGGTCTCACCTTCACACCTCTCTTGGCCGGGCTGGCCAACGTGGCTCCCCCTGTCCTCCCCTATTCCTCTTCTCACTCATCCTCCTTTCCTCTTGATCTCCCAGTTTCTGCTATTTCACCGTGGCTGCCACTGTCCATCAGGACTGAGCCAGACGCCCCAGGAATCTCTCACCAGCCTGGACAAGCAGCTGAGCTCTGACCCCCACCCTTGTGAGGAATCTGGGCAGCTGGCTCCGACTAGGGCCAGCAGAGCCCTGCCCTGCTCTCTGCGGTCCAGCTGGACAGTGAGGGATGGACCCCAGGCTTGCCCAGACTGGGCTAGTGTAGGTGGAGTCTTAACTGAGTTGGGAACCAGGAGGTGGTGTCACATAGCTGTTAAGAACGCAGGCTTCAGAATCTGGCAGACCTGGATCCAGCTCCCACGTCAGCTGGGTGACTTGGGACAACTTATTGTGTCTCTTTGAGTCTTAGTTTCCACACATGTAAAATTACACCCATAATTATTAAAATTGGGTATTAATTATTATACCAAAATCATTATACTCATAATAATAGCCCTCCTCACGGGGCACAGAGGACGGATGTGAGGTTTCAGATGGGATCATGTGTGTTAAGCTTTCACTTTATACAACAACAATAACAGCTAATGCTTTTACTGAGCATTTACTGTATTCCAGGCCATGTGAATTTTCCAGACATTATTTCAATGAATTCTCACAACAACAGCATAACAGAGGTCCTATTTATCATCCTTGTGTTGTTGATGAGAAAAGTGTAGCTCAGAGACTGTAAAGACTGTGCCCAAGATCACACAGAGCTGGAATTCTAATATAGGCAGGTCTAACTCTAACCCCACACACACTGCCCCCAAAACAGCAGCTTTACAAATCATTCTGCAATGGGCAATCCAGCAGAACATTGACTTAAGAGCCAGAAAACCTGCGTTTGAAACAAGGCTCTACCTCTAAGCAGGCATGAGGTTTCAAGCAGTCCTGCAGCCTCTCTCAGCCTGTGCCCTCAGACCTGAGTGAAAATCATACGACTCCTTCTGCCAACCACACAGCACTGCAGCCAGGCTCAAATCAGACGCTGGATGTAAGTGCCGTGTAGACCAAGAAGCACTCGGCAAGCACATGACGATGAACCTTCTTCACCCCACATCAGCTAAGTGGCTGTCCAAGCTCCACTCGAATACTTCCAGGGACCTCTTTTAGCAGCTCGTTCTGGTTAGAAAGTTCTTCCCTTTGCAAAGTCCACAAGGACTTGCCTGTAACTCCATCCCACCAGCCCTGGCCAGGTCCTCCAACGCTCTGCCAGCTGGGAAGAATCCTTGCAGTACCCCACACTGGCTGCTGAAGACCCCGAAGGCTTGTGTCCTTGCTCCTGCCATCCTGCCCTGGTTCCCTGACCACAGAAGGAGGCAGATGGAAGCAGTAATGTTCTTGGTTTGTACTGGCTCCTCTCCTGCTGCTAACTCATTCCCTGTCCCTGCTTATGAGACTCCCAGGTCAGGAAGAGATGATCCAGATCAAAGGACGATGTGGAGGACTGCTCCGATCACTCACACTTCCTGATGCCCTGCCCTCTGCAAACACCTGCGATGCCCCTGCTGGTCCTGCCACCTCTGTGGCACTTGGGCTCTGGGGTCAGGATCACGTGGACCTTGGACCTCTTCCCCTGTTTGTCCCGCCCCCTCCCTGCCCCAGCGATCCCCAGCCACTCTTGTGCCCATACCTTAAAAGATTCCAGGAATCCTCCATGGCTCCCATTCTCAAACTTGTCCTCTTCTGGGCCCAGTCCCAGCATGGCCTGTGTGTGGGCATGGAGCTCATCATGAAGGTTGTCTAAAAGGGCGGCCCTTGTCCGGTCCTGGAAGGGAAGAGGGTGAGGGTTGTGGAGCTGACACTGAGGGCAGAGACGTGCCCTCTCCCTGGGGGCTCCCGACACCTGGACTGAGGGCTGCCATTCTGGCCAACTGCACCTCAGCAACAGTGTGGACCCAAGGCCAGGCTGGGCTGCAGGCTCCCAAAGGCTGCAGTTAACACTACAGCTCCATGTCCGGCCCTCTGCTCTCTTCCCTCTGCCCCTTCTCCATGGGCTGTACCACAGCTCTACCCTGCAGACTCCCAGTCCAGATCTCTGGCCAAGCTCCACATCCATGTACCCAACTGCCCACTGCTCCTCTCCATGCAGATGTTCATCCAGGGCCATGCATACCGCCTCCAGGTGGTGCCATTCACACAGACCAGGACCAGCCCTGTCAGCAACCCGGCCTTCACAGGCAACTCCAGAGCAGCAGGTCTCAACAGAACTCATCTCCCAGGGCTCCCCACGTCAGCGAAGACCCCAAGCCAAAGGCCCAAGAGCCACCCCACAATTGCACTCTTCCCCACCCTTATACACAGGAGTATAGACCCCCAAGAGGGGCAAGAAGAAGGCCTTCAGAAACCACGCTCTCACCTCCAGCTTCGCAAACTTGTCCGACTTGCAGCAAGCGTTCTCTGCGTTGGTGAGCTTGGTGAGCAGGAACTCCCTGAACTCCAGGCCCTGGAACAGGCAAGATGCCCCGGGACTCTCCCAGCCTCAGCTGTTGCCAAAAGGCCCTCAGCCACAGTAATGGGTAGGCAGAGCAGGGATCTGGGGATAGCCCCTAAAAGGTCCCCTGACGTGATCATTTCTAGCCCAGGCCAAGCCCACCTGCTAAGACGCCAACATGGAAACCAGCCTCCCTGGTCCTGGGAAGTCCACCCTCCAGACCCACAGAGGCATTTCCAAGACTGGGAGTCATTCTTGTCCAAGGCTCCTGGGACAGCAGCAGAGCATAAAAAATCCTTCTTTTAGCAGAAAGGCAGTCCCAGTGTCAAACACCCTGACAGGAAGCCCTGTGCAAGCCCAGGCAGGTAGCAGGAGAGGTGGAGAGAGAACCTATGTAAGGAGATTCCCCCCGGCTCTGCAAAAGGTCCCCCTGATGTTCCCAGCCCAATTCGGCCCCACTCCAACCACAGACACTCAGTTATGGAAACCTGGAGACTTAGACATGAGAGAAGCAGAAAGGAGAGTTTCTTACCTTCTGGAAAACAGGGGGGCTGGGAAGAGGTGGGCCAAAGGCGGGCACGTCTTCCCGCGCAGTGACCGAGACCTGAAACACAGCATCTCGGTTTGGGCCAGGAGCTTGGAAGAGACCCAAGGAGAGGATGATAACACATTCTACATTCTGTGCCCTGGCCCTAGGGGAGCCCCATCCCACAGCAGATCTACCCCCCTTCTCCCTCCTCCCCTTGGCAGAACACAAATAAAATGTCCCTGTGAGCCATCACCAGCACCGCCCGAGTCACTCTTCCTAGAAGTGGGGCTGGACAGCGCAGAGCCATCCGCGTGCTCCCATCTGCATTCCTGGAGGCCAGAAGCAAGTTTGGCAAGATGACTGCACGGGGCTGAGAAGCAGCCTGGGACCCTAATCCTAATGTAGTAGAAGTGCACATGAGGCCTTATCTCATTACCTCATTCAATTGAGATGCTAATCCTCGGATAAGGCACAGTGAATTATTAGCCCTGTTTCACTGATGAGGAAACAGATGCCCAGAGTCATGGAGTGAGCCTCCCAAAGGCACACTGGAGATCAGCCACAGAGACGAACAGAGAACCCAGACCTCCCAACCCTGAGCTGGGTTGTTTTCCCACAACACTGACTCCCACACGTAGCCGTACATCAGAATTACTTCAAGTGTTAGTATTGATTGCATGGGCTCCACCGCAAACCTACTAAATGAGAAGCTCTGGGGTGGAGCCAGGAATCTGCACTGTTAAACACTCCCAAGAGCTTTCGTGCGGTGGGTGGACGAGTGTCTGGGAGCCCTGGCCCCACACACAGGATCAGTCAGTCTGGGAGAGGCTTGAACTAACAGAATGCCAGGGCCCAGGCTGGGAATTGGTAGTGGGGGGACATCAATGTGCTTGTGTAGGGGTGTCCCAGGCTCTGGGAGGGGTGTGCACCTCTGGCCAGTCTGGGTGAGGCATGAACTAATGGAGTGAGAGCACACAGGTGTTCTGCGTGGGGGTCTCCCAGGCTCGAGAGAGGCCCCACACCTCCATCTCCCCTCTCTGCATGGAGGTGCCCTGGTTTCACCTGCTCTCAGCCCACAAGGCTACAGACCCTGCTGGAGACTGCCCTCTCCCTTCCCCAGGCTGCCGCTGACGTGAGCCCGGCCCTGGCACACTGCCAGCCTCCCTGGCCTGTGAAGTAGGGCAGATGCAGAGAGTCTGCCAGACTGGGTGAGCAGGCAGCTCGGAGCCAGGCCAAGGAAAGTCCTTCCCAGGGTCTGGAGGGGAAGGGAGCGGGAGAGGGCTGATCAATACAGCCTTCTCTTCTCAAGCTCAAGGCTGTCTGCATGGCCCAAATTGCAGTGCCCAGAGTCAGGAAATGGGGCATATTTGGCTGATGTCATTTCTGGCTGATTCTAGCTGCCAAACACAGGCCCCCACCACCACCCACCATGCATCTATGGCACAAGTCAAGAATTCTACCACAGAGGCAGAATCTGTGGAGGGGCTTGGGGGAAGGCTGCTGAGAGGCTGCCGACTGGGACAAGGCCAGAGGCCAGGCCCAGCTCTCCCTTCTTCCTACCCTAACATCCCCTCCTTCTCAGGTTTGCATGCAAGTGGTCTGTGCTGACTGGGTAAGTGGCCTCAGACATGCTCTTAAATCCTCCGAGTCTCCCAGCCAGAGAAGCCCACCACAGCAGCCATGTCAGAAAAGCAGGAGACAGGATGCTTCCTGGTGACAGCACTCATCTTCCATCCCCACTGTGTCCCCTCTCCTGACCCCTCTCCAGCAAAGCACTGGGCCTTTGTTATTCCCTCCTCCTGAGGACAGCTGGGTGGCTGGGCTGAAAGCAGAAGCTGCCTGAACACAACCCCACCTTCCTGTTTTCTAAATCCAGTGAGGGCCTCCCAGCAGGGCAGGACACGGCTAAGGAGAGAGACAGCAGGTGACTCTGCAGAAGAGAAGCTTCAAGGCTAGAAAGCGGAAGGAGGCTGGGGTGTGTGAGTAATAAGGACGCGCCAGGAAGTGGAGAATCTCTGAGGGCTCCAGACTTGACAAGATCCCCACATCTGTCCAAGTGGAAGCCTTAGAGGAAACAGATCAGTAGTGAGAGGAAGGGGGACCCACAGACAGGAGTCCTCCCCAGTGATCTGCTTCACATAAGATTCCTAGACCTTTGTGGGACTTCAGGAGTCAGGGACAGGGTAAACTGAGACAGGGAGAGGAGGGAGCTCTAGTGATGGCTCAGCTGGAGTTTCCTTCCAAGCTGGCAGGATGCGGAGAAAATTCATGTCTAAAGAATGATCCGATGTGACGTTTCATGCACAACCAAGTTTTGGAGCCAAGTTCCCTCCTGCCCCGACGGCTCAGTGATAAAGAGCACAAGCAGACCCGGACAGGGGCTCCCACTGCACTGCTTCCAGGCCCTGTGGCCTCGGACCCTAAGTGACTTAAGCTCTCGGCCTCAATTTCTTCGCTGTAAAATAGGGCTAATGAGAGGCCCTGCCTGACCGGGGGCTTGTGAGGATCAAGAAGATGGTGCTTCCAAGGGCCTAACACAGCGCCTGGTATGCAGCAAGCACCCAGTAAGGGGTAACCATTGTCACCGGTGCTTTTTTTTACTTTCCCTGCTGATCTGCACCTAATAAAGGACACCTGAAATACTACAGAGTTCCCCCAAACCAATTCCTAATCCAACATACACGCGCACACCCCTGTCTCAACTCCCCCCCTTCCCCTCCCGCAGCATGTCAGGGCTGGAAGGACCTCAGAGGTTGTCTAGTTCAACTTCCTCATTTCACACAGATGGAAACAGAGGCCCAGAGAAGGAAAGAACTGGCTCAAGGTCACACAGCAGTCAGAGGTAGGGCCAGGACAGAATCCCACGCTCCCGAGCCCCTTGGTCTGGGGCCCTTTCCTGCACATTGCCACCCCTGTCCTTCCCTCCCTTTCCTCTTCTTCCCTGTTGTTCATCCTCCCCAGTGAAGGCCTCCTGGGGAAATCTCATCCTTCTTTGCCATAGCCCCTAAGCCTACAGAGGTCACCGAGGGTCCCACTTCACCCTGGACCCTCTGAAGGATGTAACCGGCTCCTCCTCAGTCTGCTCATCACCTGGGATGTTGCTAGGGGCGAGGATGGACAGAGCTTTGGGGGGCGTCTTGGAAGGCTGGTCTCCCTCCCTGCCCTCTGCACCCCCAGCCCCCATTCACAGGTCTTGCCTTCCAGCCTCGATGTTTCCTGGCAGGTGGAGCACAGGCCCCACATCCCAGGGACAGCCTGGCTCTTCCCGTGGGTCCTGCTGTGCTCGTTCTCACCACCCTGCGAGGACAGTGCTTCTTCCTGGACCACAGACTGAGGCTGGGAAGACTTACTCAAGACCTCTAGCATCAAAGCTGGAGGTGGGTGGTGCTTTAGTGGATCTCTGATGTTTCTCTGTACTTTCCCACTCTGCTGAGCTCATGGGAAAGTGGAGAAGCAGTTAGCTGAGCTCCATTTCCTATCAGGAACTAAAAGCAAATACTAAACACCCACAGGAGGCCCCATTTTGCCAGCAGAGGCCCAGCAGACAAGCCACAGGTATGTATACGACTGCCTGGCAGGATCTGGGAGACCTCCTATCACATAGCATTACTTTGGGGATCCTAGCCCTCTGCCTCAATTGGCTTTTAAAAGAGTCAGTTGGCTGTTCCAGTGGCCCATTGACTGAACTGCACTCACTGGCTTTCCTGTCTCTTCCCTGAAGGCTGGTTCTGTATGTCACTTTCACAGGACCCACCCCTAGCATAGCACCCAGAACACAGTAGGCACTGAACGAATAAACTTGCTTCCATCGACAAATCAAAGTGAATGCCCATTTCGGTCAAAACAGGTGATCCCGTAGCCTTCAAGGAAATGCCCAAACCATGGCTTCTCCAACTTTTCAGCTAAAATTGCTCAATCACAGAGGAGTATGAACATGGGCGTATAAAAGAATCAGCTCTCCTCAACACAAGAGAGTTGTGTTTTGTTTGTTTTTTGAAATCTCATATTTGGTTTTAAAGTTGATGTGGATTTCGCACTTAATATATCTGGGTTTGTACTGATGTAACAATTATATGACATCATTTTCTTTTCCCAAAATCTTCGAGCAAAATTGATACGTCACGAAGATGGCCGTGAAATGCTATGGCTTCATTCCCTCCAGGAACCGGCACTGGCCTGAGTTATTCTATAGGAAACACTTTCAGAGCTCACGGTTTCCCACGAGCAAGGACAGGCTCATTTTCCCTCTCCCCGGCAACAGTGGTTCCTAACACTGTGGGGAGAAGACCTCTGAGAGTGCGAGCTATGGCCTCTCTCCCCAGAAAATGCCAAGCAGCACAGAAACTCAACCTTCTGCACATATTTGCAGGGGGTTCAAAGACTAACATGCACCTTAAAAACCCTGCCTCAGTCTGTCTCCCTGGGTCCCATGCCCCCAACACCCCTGTGATACAGAGAAATTGCTGCCCAGGAGGTTGGGATTGTTCCTTGTGGAGAAGAGAAGGGGAGGGTTAGCAAGGTGGCCATCAGGACTGGGCAGGGTGAGGGCTGCAAAGGCTCCTCTGCATTCAGGGGGATTGTGAGCCTATCAGAAAGACCACGTATTGGTCAGGGGGCTTAGACTCAGGTGCTTGCAACCCCGCCTCCCTGGGAGTCTTCAAATCACAGTCAGTCACTTATTCCAGAACAGCTAAACCAGAGGGGCCCACCCAGTGGCCAGGGCCGACCAGGACCCCTGCTCTCCACCCTTCTCACCAGAAACATTTTCCTTTTTCTTTCTTTTTTTGTTACCACCCTCCTTCCTCTCCTTTCCTGACAATCTCTCCACTTTCTCTTTTTTCTCTCCTCTGGCTCTGCCTTACTCTAGACTCTACCAAAAGGCATTACCAGACTCCAAATAGGGCACTGGGGCTTCTCAACCCTTGAGTTAGATGCTGTCGAGCCCAGAGGCAGCCAGATGGATGAGATGACCTCAGAAGGAGCCCTCCACCAAGAGTCTAGCTCTCAGATCCCACAAAGCCGAGAACTCGGGGAAAATCAATCACACCAAAGCTAGGAGCGCCATTTTGGAGAAGGGCCTGAGGAGCCACTGAGAACTGGTGTTCCCCAATATTGCTGAAATCCATCAAGTGCGGTGAGGCGGCAGAGCCCACCGCTTCTTCTAACGAGACTTTTTCCTTACCTTGTAGGATGGGGTCTCTGTGCCCGCATTCTCAGCCTGCACAACAATGTAGGCATGTAAGAAGTTGGAGGCAATCATATCTGGAACAAACGGGGTATTTTCTTCTTGGAAGATGATGGCCACAATGTCATTCCCAATGTGTCTCTTTCTCTGGAGCTAACAAAAAGTGTTCCATTGTTATACGCCAGTTAGGAACATCCTCAAAGCAGAACAGATCTACACAGGAAATTCCTCATTATTCTATCTTTAACATAAAACCTCGCACTCTGAGACCTAGCTCTCCAGGGAGCTTCTTCCAATCTATAGAACCCATCAAAAAGAAGAAAATGGGGAAGATGCTGAAACGGTTAGGTGGAGGCTAGCAAGCATCTTACGGAGGGAGCTCCACAGCGTGCAGAGCCCTGACTCAGGCCTCGGGGAGAAGAGTTAACAGGTAAAGGCCGGGTTTTGCCCTGGTAGAGCCTGTAACCGATCCGGGAGAGACACAAACACAGGTGAAGCCACCTGAGAACGCTAACAAAGCCACCAGCCAACAAGCGCTAAATCAGCTGCTGCACACAAAGTGCCTGACTATAGGGGCAGAGAAGAGGGCAAAATCAGAGGCCTGATGGTAATCTGAGAAGGCTTCCTGGAAGAGGAGATGGGGGCAGGCACTTGATGGAAATGTGGAAGAGCAGGGATGAGAGGGTGGATCATTCTACACCAGAGGGGAGAAGAGCCATGCTTAGAGAAACATGGGCCACCTGGCTTGGTGGAGATCGTGGCAGAGAGAGATCCAACCCTGATTCAGTATCCCAGACGGTGCCAGGTGCTCACAGGCGATCTCAATCACCAAGCACCTACTGTGTCAGGAACCATGCTGGGCTGCTCACACGCTTGATTTCAAATGTTAAGGCCCTCTCCCGTACACCAAGTCCTGGCTAGGTGCTTACCTACACATTTGTTCCTTTATTAAGCACCTACTGCATGCAGGCCCTATGTTTCACATGAGTTTCTCATTTACTGAGCACCTGCTATATACCGAGCTGCCTGCTGGGCACTCTTACACAGATTGTCTTATTCCACACACATCATCCCATTTCTTGGGAAAAGAAAATTAATATTTATTCAATCCTAGCTGAGAGCCAGGCTGTGTATACCTCCCACTGAACATACGTGAGACCAAAAGAGAGCCAGGCAGAGAACAGCCCTCAGCCTCGGGCAGGCGCAGGGGTGAGAGCGGCAGTGACAGAACAGAGACTGAAGGTGAAACGCTGAGAGAAAACCTACTTTGGATCCTGCTCCCATTTGTTTCTGAAACATTCAGTAGTGTTTTTAGAGCCAAATCACAGTCTTACTTGCCAATTTCCTTTTTCCCTAAGAAGCCAGGCACGATGTTTACAACGTCACATCTGTGCTCCCTCCCCAGCTCCCTGCACAGGAACGAATGGTCAGAGTCTGGTAGAAGCCCACCTTCCTTTCTTATTTTCCTAGAGACGGTGGGACAGGGAAACGGTGCGGCAGCCAGGACCAGCTGCTGGCTTCAGGGCTCAACGAGAGAAACCAGGCCATCCCTAGGGACATACAGCTGTCAGAGACAGCAAATGGGGCGGGGGGGCTGGGGGGGGCAAGAAAACACTGGAAGCAGAGGCCTCATCGGGGCTCCCTGGCTGAGGTAAAGGCTGAATTTCTGCCCATGGCAGGTGTGGTGAGAGATGAGGCTGAGACCAGCACAGCTGGGAGGGGGAGGGAGTGTCTCATGCAATAACCAGCTGTACATTGCTGGGGCAGGAAGGCGGGCAAAAAGCCCAGTGGCCTGGACAGTGACCAGCTGTTAGGCAGGAAGCCTGCCACAAGCCGGGCATCGTACTGAGCGCTATATTCAGAACCTCGTGTAATCCCCACAACGACTCTCTGACATATGTGGTATTATCCCCATTTTATAGGTGAGCAAAATGAGGCCACAAGGTTACCCAGGCTTGCCCTGAGTCACATACGCCTAAGTGGCAGAGTTGGCTTCCAGCCGCCATCTGCAGACCCTGTCAGGTCCTCTTCACCAACACCCTACGTGATCGACGCACCCAGGCTCTGCTCCCAGCTATACCCCTAATCTGGGAAACAGCCTTTTAACCACCCCAAGCTGCAGTTTCCGCATCAGTCAAAGTGGAATAACCATGAGCCCCATCCTGCCTCCCGCACAGGGCTGCCGACTGCGGCCTCGGTGAGATAACACAATAGAACAGGCTTTGACGAGAAGAACATAGCTGAACAGACCGGCCTCTTGATTATGAAAATGGAGAGGGAGGCGGCAGTTGCTCAGGTAGATCAGACCAGAAGCAGGCTTTCACCTCACATGCCCCGGGCTCTCAAAGCCCTCCCGAACCAGGTTACCTGCTGGGCGTCTCCCTCGGTGAACGGCAGCTTTGTGGAGACATGAAACATGATCTCCCTGTCCCGGAATATCGTGTACACTGATTCCACCCCCGTCTGTCCGTGGGTCACATCCAGGCCTCCTCGGAAACTGTCAGTAAAACAGGGCAGGTGCCGGGGAGAGAAAGAGAGTGAGGGGCAGTGGGCGACTTGGTGCAACCTCCCCTAAAGACATGGGGGTAGGAGAAGGAAGCAGCCGTGGGAGAGCTGAGGCAGAGATTGTAATGCGCAGAATGCAGGTAGATCGGCTCTGCTGAGACAAGCCCTGGCGTTCCAACCGTAAATCCATTATTTAAAAGACAAAGGCAGAACCTCCATTTCAAGCCTTGGCTGTGTCCTCTCCACGCCATACGGTCACGTGGGAAGGGAGGTCATCCATCCATAATCCCAGACAAACACCATCCCCAGTGCCAGTGGCCCCCAAGGCTGGGCATAAGCCTTTGCTCTCTGCAAGGCCACAACCAAGCCCTCAGCCCAGAGCCAGGGCAACCGGCCACCCTGTTGGATGGTGGTGAGCCCCACGGGAGCATCTGGAGTCAGCCAGAAGAGGTGACAGATGCTTGCCTTCTACTCAGCCAGTCCCTGATGTGGAGACTCAACCACGGCAGCACCCAGCTTGGAGGTAGCCAAGGAGGTCCCTTCTCTCGCTATCTCCAAACAGGCAGGAGAGAAAAGTACTAAGGAACTGGGTGGGCTTCCAGGAGCCTCTTCCTCCTTTACAGAAACCTGGCTGCTAACTGTGGATCAGATTCTTCAGCAAGGGGAGGAAGATGCAGGTTCCTTTAAGAAAATGAAATAAAATAGACCCTGGACGTCAGTCCCCCCCAACACCGTAATACAAGCCAGAAAATATGCTCGGCCGGGCACGGCAGGAAGCACACCAGGCCGGGAGTCAGGCGCTCAGGGTTCTGGACCTGCTGCTGCCACTAAATCAGCAGGTAACCTTGGGCACACTACTTAATCCTCTGGGCCTCAGTTTTCTCCCTCTACAAAATAAAGGGATAGGAATACATGATCTCTGGGGTCCTTTCTGGTTTTAATATACTTTATTTCATCTATACTAAGACACATCTTTTCACATTTTAACATCTCTGAAATCAGGATGCATCTTATAACGAGGGCAACTCAGAGTTGATGGAAGGTGGTACCACGAGAACAGTAATGACTCACTCTGCCTGTGGCACTAGCTCGGGGGTTTCACGTGTATTATCTATGTTATTCCCCAGCAACCTAGTGGGGCCAGTACCATCTTTATCTTCCTTTTTACGGCTGTGGAAACTGAGGCTTTCAGAGGTCAAGTCACTTGTTCAAAGTCATAGAGCCAATAAGCAGTGGAGGTGGGATTTTAACCCACGTGTGATTGACTCCAGACAGCAGTGATAACCTTGAAGGGGGAGGAAGACAGAGGAAGAGGGAAAAAAAATAAAAGGAGGCAGAAGTAGAGAAGAAAGTGACTATGGACACCCGCTACATGCCAGGCGTGGAGCCGGGTGCTTCCGCACAGGTTAGGAGATCCTGCTAATTTGGCTGCTGCAGTGGGGAATTCTGGGGGCTCAGCCGTGTGCCAGCCATGAGGCATAGAACAGGCGGGCCAGGTTGGTCCCAAATGTTGCCTTTGTCAAGGAAAATCGAGGGCCAGAGTTTTCCAAGCAATAGCCCCAATATTCTTTCTGTCCACCTAGAGAACCATAGACTGTTGCATAGATTCCTGCCAGGGGTATTATTGTATTTCCACCATCTCCTAATTATCCGTTCTCTTTGTGTATCATCTAAAATGCATCATTTCCCCCCAAACTGCACAGGGTCCTCTTTCCTGAATGCCTGGCAGGTGAGTGATAGGGAAGGTGGATTCATTTCACTCTCAGTATGAGCCAAATGGAATTAGGAAGGCAAATTCACGGTGGAGCAATTTCATCACGCACCCTAAGGCCAATGTCAATGCCTTTCAGATAATCTGCCACTCTGGATTATCCCCTGGACCACTGCTTCCTTAGGAATGCAGGGAAGTGAGTGTTGTTCACTTGCTGAAAAACAATCCCATGTTCCTTGTGTGTGTTTTTAACTCTCACACACACTCCCTGAAGCTCTGCTGTCACCCCTCGCCCTTCCTCCAGGGTCTCATCAAAGGGGCTGGAGCCATCACTCAGCTAAAACCCACCCTTTGAAGTCCTGCAGCGTGATCGTGTCCCCCAGTAGGTCCAAGAACTCCTTGAAGGCTGGGCTCTCCTCATTGTTCCCAAACAGCTCCTCCTCCAGCGTCTGCAAGAGAAACAGGAACAGGGGCAGGAGTTAGGAAAAGCCTTCTTGGTGCCAAGGGAAGCAATGTGGTTGTCCAGATACCAGGTCCCTTTCTCCCTTTCTCCCCAGCCCCCAACACATTCACCATCCAGTGGCTCTGTCCTCGACTGGAGGAAGGACCAATAGAGGCTCACTCAACAGAGCTGGGTTTTGGGGGCTGGTTAATGAGGACTTTCTATCTGAACAAAGGCTGCTGGTCAGTACAAAAAGCAAAGTTGAAGCAAAGAGTTCTTACACTTGCTACCAAAAACACAATCTATGAAAGAAAAATTAATAGTTGGACTCTGACAAAGGACTAGTATCTAGAATACGTAAAGAACTCTCAAACTCAATAGTAAGCCAAACCACAATGAGATATACCCACTGGGATGGCTACAACCAAAAAGAAAGACAAGAAGTGTTGGTGAGGATGTGGAAAATGAACCTTCATATACTGCTGGTGGGAATGTAAAATGGTGTAGTCTCTTTGGAAAACAGTCTGGCAATTCATCAAAAGGCTAAATACAGAGTTATCATATGACCCAGCAATTCCACTCCTAAGAATATACCCAAGAAAAACGAAAACATAAGTCTACAAAAAACTTGCAAATGAATATTAATAGCAGCATTATTCATAATAGCCCAAAAATGGAAACAACCAAAATGTCCATCAGCTGACAAATGGATAAACAAAATGTGGTAAATCCATACAATATGGATATCCATACAATACAGTATGTACCCATACATACTTCATTCAAAAAGGAATGAAGTACTGATACATGCTACAACACGGACGAACCTCAAAAACATTATGCTAAGTGAACAAAGCCAGACACAAAGGACCACATATTATTATGTCATTTATATGAAATGTCTAGAACAGGAAAATCCATTGAGACAGAAATATTTGTGGTTGACAGGAGCTGAGAGAGTGGTGATGGGAAGTGACTGCTAGTGGGTATGGAGTTTCTTTGGGGAATGATGAAAATTTTCTGGAGTTTGATAGTGATGATAGTTGCACAACTCTATGAATGTACTACAAGCCACTAAATTCTATACTTTACTGAGATAAAATTCACATAACATTATGAACTGTATGGTATCTGAGTTATACCTCAATAAACTTGTTAGAAAAAATGTTTAAACTTACTAGTAAAAAAAAAAAATCCAATTAGAAAATGGTCAAAAGACATGAACGGTCATTTCACCCAAGAAAATATATAGATGGCAAATAAGCACTTGAAAAGATATTCAACATCATCAACCATTAGAGAAATGCAAATTGAAACAAGAATGAGATATTACTACACATCTATCAGAATGACTAAAATAAAAAACAGTAACACTGAATACTGGCAAGGATGGGGAGAAAATGGCTCTCTCATACACATTGCTGGCAGGAATGGAAAATGGAAAAACCACCCTAGAAAACAGTTTGGCAGCTTCTTACAAAACTAAACATGTAATTACCAGATAACCCAGCAATTGTACTCCTAAGCATTTAACCCAGAGAAATGAAAACGTATGGTCACACAAAAACCTGTACACAAATGTTCATAGCAGCTTTATTCATAACAGCCAAAAACTGGAAACAACCCAGATGTCCCTCAATGGGTGACTGGTTAAACAGACTGTGGTATATCCACACCACGAAATACTACTCAGCAATAAAAGGGAATGAACTATTGATACACTCAAAGAACTTGGGTGAATCTCAACTGAGTGGAAAAAAGCCAATCCCCAAGGGTTATATACTGTATGATTCCATATATACAACATTTTTGAAATGACAAAGTTTCAGAAATTATAGAACAAATCAGTGGTTGCCAGGGATTGGGGATTGAGGGGGGAAGGGGGTGTGCAGTCAGGAGGGAGGTTGGCATAGCTAAAAAAGGGCAACACAAGTGATCCTTGTGGTGATGGGATCCCGCTGTATCTTGACTGTGGAACCTACACACATGATAAAATTATATACAACGAAGTACACCCCCCCTCAAAAAAATGAGTACCTATAAAGCTGGGGAAATCTGAATGAGATCTGTGGATTAGTACCAGTGTCAGTACTCTGGCTGTGATATTGTGCTATAGTTTTATAAGACATTACCTTTGAAGGAAACTGGGTAAAGGGTACACAAGATCTCTCTGTATTATTTCTTACAACTGCATGTAAATCTACAAATATCTAAAAATAAAAAGTTAAATAATTTAAAAAAATAGAAAGCAAAGCTGAAAATAGTCATAAGCTCTGCAGTTGTGACAGGCTTTCAACACAGAGGGCCCTGCCTGAGCAGTAGGCTCTGCCCACAGTGGCAGGATCTGCAAACAGCTGAAGGCTCTGCAAACATCCACAGATGGCAACAAACCTGCAGATGACACAAAGACTCTCCAGTCTGCGCACACTTCACAGAGAAAGTCTTCAACAGGTGATTCTTTAACACCTCATTAACGCCTGCTTTATAACAAAAAAGAGCAGACCTCAGGTTCTAAGTCTGCAATAGGCAACAGAATCTAGCTGGATTGAAATTGGGGAGGGGAAAAAAGAGTCCCCAGTGAGAAGGCACAGGATAGTGACCAGTATGGATCTGTGGTGCTTACCTGCCTGGCTTTTTGATAAATGACCCCAAATACTGTAAAACTTCGTTTTTTACAGTATTTCCTTTTAGAATTACCTTCATTTCATGTAAGTGATATTGATTTTCCAATTAGAGTGGTGATATAAAATTTCCTTTAAAAATACATTTAAGGTGAAAAAAACTTTTTTAAAGAAAATGTTAAGTAGTTAATAGTATAGGTGTGATAAAAAGTATAATGGTGGCACACAGGGAAGCAAATGATATGATCTTGGATGTGGTTTGTGAATGTCTGAAGTTTGGAAAACACTGCTCTCTAACAGGGGTCAGCAAACTGTGGGCCAAGTCTGGCCTGCTGCCTGTTTTTATAAAGTTTTATTGAAACACATGCAGGCCAATTCATTTAGTATTGTCCACGGCTGCTTTTGCTCTACAAAGGCAGGGTTGAGTAGTTGCGACAGAGACAGTATGGCCTGTGAAGTCTAAAATATTTACTATCTGGCCCTTTACAGAAAAAGTTTGCTGACCCCTGAAAATAACATGCCATGAAGGCATCGCAACTCGAGTCCAGCATGCCATTGGCCCCGGGACATAAGGCCAGAGTGTGGAACAGCTGCTTCCAGGCAACATACATCTACTGGGAAAACAATCCAGCTTCTGCTCCAGGGTGTGAACCTCTCTCCAGGATTTACACCCAGCCTGGTATCAGCATCACCTTATTTTTATACTGGCCTTGAGCTTGACCATGCACTCAGGGAGGGGGTCTTAGTCATCACTGTATCCTCCACGGTGCTTAGCACAGTGCCTGACAAACAGGAGAGTTAGATGGGGCTTATTTATATCCTAAGACCAGCATAGGGCTTTCACACAACAAATGTTCATATTAATTGCCCCCCGGATATAGGTTTGCAAAACAACAATCTGCTGAGCTTTTTTAAAAAAAAAACTTATCTCCCTGCACGCCCCCACCTCTTTTCAGGAGCATCAGGTACGTAAACAACACACAGACTCCTTCTCAGAGGTGGATGGCTAATGTTCAGTAATTATAACTTTGCTGGAACATTGGATTGTAATCACCTTATGAGATCTGCTTTGGTAAATTTCACAAGCAAAGAACTTTAATTAGGGGGGTTACATTAGCAGAGCCATAGAAATAAAAATGCAGTGTGTGAAAATAATTAGAGCAGCTACCTAAATAATCTCCCTTAAATCATAAGATTCATCTGTGTTGGTCTTTCAGCTCCTAAACTCTTCACTTAATTAGAGTATTTTTAAGTGAACACATGTCTCTTGTGGTCTTATATCTTCAGACAAGGAAGTTAGCTATCCTCTAGTCAAGAAAGACACTGTCATGCAAAAATAAAAACCCACAGATAATATATCAGAAGATATTAGTGACCTACAATTAGCAGAGTCAAAACTTGTATTCCTTAAGTCACATAAGAAAAAATTAAGAGTGTATTTATATAAAGTCACCATGCTACCCTCCTGGATGATACAAAGATGAAATGGGTGTGGAACCTTCTTTCATACAACCTAGGTGAGGAGACAGTGTGTTCCGCACACCACTTCTCGGGATGTTAATAAATGTTCATGGTAGGAGAGATGGTAAGTTTGTGGTCAAATAAGTAGGGAAACACTGAGTGCAACAGATTCATAAAGAGTTCTTTACCTTGGGGGTTCTGAGAACCTTTAAGATGTCCCCAGACAGCTGACCACCCACCCCTCTCCGTCACGTTCACAGAGTACCTCACCAGACTAGCATCTCATGGAATACACTTTGAAAAACATTATTCTGGTCAACTAACTCCAAAGCAGCACATGCTACAAGAGACCGAAGGGAGTGAGCAGTGGTGTACTGATTAATTTTCTAACAACTGGCTCTCCCAAAAGGGAAAAGAGGAGCCCTGGTGTTTGCCGATTCCCATGGTGTAAACGCTTCCACCGTGGCTGATTTCAAGCTACCAACGTGACGTCACTGAACACAGAGCTGGAAAGAGAGGCAGACAATTGGCTCCAGCACCCTACTGCAGTTTGGAGAGAAAAAGCTAATTTGCAGCTAGGGGGATGGTGGGCAAGGAGAAAACAGCTTGTGCTAACCAATTCCCTCTACCCAGTCTGATTTTTCTTGTGACAAACAGCCCAGAGTTAAATATAAGGTGAGGTAGCTCAGAAGAACTAGAATTTACTGTATGAAAAACTACATTACCATTAAAAGAATTTGCAGGCCTTTTGAGGAGTAGCCCACCTTGAAGATTCTGCCTCCACCGTCTAATTCATATTTGAAATGTGCTCACATTTCAAACATATTCGGAATGTTTAAGAACTGAGTGCAGGGCTCCTCTCCTTGGGGGAGGGGAAAAAAGAGTCCCCAGTGAGAAGGCACAGGATAGTGACCAGTATGGATCTGTGGTGCTTACCTGCCTGGCTTTTTGATAAATGACCCCAAATTTGAATGTGTTGTTGACGTCGTGCTCATCATAGGACACAATCATTTGGGAGGCCTGGAAAACAGGGGGAGAAAAAAATCAAATGGCTTATGAACCTGGAGGCAAGTGAGGAAGCAAATTTTGGTGGAGAACATGCCCCTCTCATATGCGACATCCACACATGTGGAGGAAGGGAGAGGGTGAAGTCAGAAGTAGATGGTCAGGACGCAACTCCAAAGGTCTCAGCTGGTTCCCAGCACCTGGGCCTCCCTCAGCAGTGGCCAAACCTCTGGATCACCCATTCCAATCCCATCTGGATACGCCAGCCAAGACGTGGGCACACAGGGAGTCCAGCAGGACTCAGGGAACTGACTTTACCCCAGTGTTTTATCTGTGGTGTAAAAAGTGAAGCCAGGCCCCCAAAACTGGTCAGCGAGGATGACACTAGCTCTAATTCCACCTCTAATCAGCAGTATGATTTTGAGCAAGGCACTGCCCCTGCCCAGACTTCAATCCCCCTCATCCATAGAATGAGAGGTCTCTAAAGCAGAACATACCCTAATACAATATGCACAGGAAAAAAAAAAAACCTGACTACTGGTTCTATCTAATTTTCTATTGTGCTTCTAAGAGTTGGTGTCTGAGGATCAGAAACATTAAACTCTAATTTTGAAGCTGCTGCTTTTACCTACGTAACTTTGAGTGAGCCACTTAACCTCTCTGGGCCTCAGTTTCCTCATC